>JAJHZJ010000188.1:950000-6595554 GCA_023548195.1 Bettongia penicillata ogilbyi
CATGTGGAGATCACCCTTTATGCCCTTTCAGATGGATAATTTGGGGAAGCCTGCACAGTTAGCCCCATAAATATTTCTCTCTGTGATCATTTCCCTGATGAAGGATGGCAAGAAAAAGAGTAAAATTTTTAAGAGATAGATTTGATGATTTGTATTTATTCTCTGTCCCATTACCCATCCTGTATTTCTCTCTCTCTACTCCCCCCTCCCCATTCATTGATGATTGCTTATTCCAGGTTCAATTAAATCATGTCTTCTGAGTATAGCTGCCATCCTATCAAAAAAAAAAAGCATATCAGACATCATCAAGCTATAGATTTTTACCCCCAGACTACCCTATGGTAGATCAATTGATGAACTATGATCAGAAGAATGGGGCATTCCCAGCAGCTATTAGCAATCAGGGCTATTCATGCAAACAGACCCTCCTGGGAATGTGAAGAGGAGGTATGATGCCCACCACCATGTTAAATTAGCAGAGGGTGATGATATTTTCCCATAGGAAATTTTGGTTATGAATTTTTTAAAACATGAAGTAGATAAGAATATGATTGGTTGCTGACCTATGGAGGTATTAGTAAAAATTACATTGTGAATAGTAAGGTTCTTTCAACCTCTAAGAGAAGAGTTTCAAAATCTGTTCAGATCGTTTTCCCCCCACAGATATGTCTTTTTCCCTTTCTATTCTTAATTCTCTGCTTCTGCGGACAGAGAAAAGACGTATTATTTTGGAAATATGTTGTATGAGTAAAATGGCAATTTTGTTCTTTCCTCTAGGAGGGGCTTTTCTGTCAATCATCTGTGAAAACTCCAAACGAGGACTTGAGTACCAACAGCCTGGCTGGATAAGAAGGTGACCATGACAAATAGATGAACTTTCCATTATGGGACTCTAGTAATTCAGTTTTTTTTATAGGGCAGAACCATACCCCATTGCTCTAGTAATTGCATAGAATGCTGCTGATTGCCTGTGTACTATAAGAGGAACTGAGAAATAGAAACCAAGGCTGAAATCTAAGAGTCTGAAGATACAACCAGCCAGTGGTCTTCCTTAGCATGCTAATGAATGTCCTTTCCTTTCATTTTGACTATTTACTTTATTTGACCTTGTGCATTTGAACCCACTGGTGGGCAAAATTCTTCACGGGCTTTTTTTTAAAAAAAAAATATAAATTTATTTATTTAACTTTTTACATTCATTTTCACAAAATTTTGGGTTCCAAATTTTCTCCCCATTTATCCCCTCCCCCCACCCCAATACATCGAGCATTCTAATTTCCCCTATCACCAATCTGCCCTCTCTTCTATCATCCCTCCCTTCTCTTCTCCCCATCTTCTCTTTTGTCCTGTAGGGCCAGATGATTTTCTATTCCCCATTAACTGTATTTCTTATTTCCTAGTAGCAACAGCAATACTCAACAGTTGTTCCTAAAACTTTGAGTTCCAAATTCTCCCCATCCCTCCCTCCCCACCCATTCCCTTTGGGAAAGCAGGCAATTCAATATAGGCCATATCTGTGCAGTTTTGCAAATGACTTCGATAATAGTCGTGTTGTGTAAGACTAACTGTATTTCCCTCCATCCTATCCTGCCCCCCATTGTTTCTCTTCTGTCTTTTGATCCTGTCCCTCCCCAAGAGTGTTGATTTCAAATTGCTCCCTCCTCCCACTGCCCTCCCTTCCATCATCCCCCCCACCCTGCTTATCCCCTTCTCCCCCACTTTCCTATATTGTAAGATAGGTTTTCATACCAAAATGAGTGTGCATTTTATTCCTTCCTTTAGTCGAATGTGATGAGAGTAAACTTCATGTTTTTTTCTCAGCTCTCCTCTTTTTCCCTCCACTAAAAAGTCTCCTGCTTACCTCTTGAATGAGAGATAATTTACCCCATTCCATTTCACCCTCTCTCCTCCCACTACATTTCTCTCTCACCATTTACCTTAATTTCTTTTAAGATATGGTCCCATCCTATTCAATTCACTCTGTGCTCTCTGTCTCTGTGTGTCCATGCATGTGTGTATGTGTGTGTGTGCATGCATGTACATGTGTGTGTGCATGTATGTGTGTGTACATCTGTGTGTGGTCCCACCAACTACCCAGATACTGAAAAGTTTTAAGAGTTACAAATATTGTCTTTCTATGTAGGAATGTAAACAGTTCACCTTTGGTAAGTCCCTTATGACTTCTCTTTGCTGTTTGCTTTTTCATGCTTCTTCTCATTCTTGTGTTTGAAAATCAAATTTTCTTTTCAGTTCTGGTCTTTTCATCAAGAATGCTTGAAAGTCCTCTATTTCATTGAAATACCATATTTTCCCCTGAAGAATTATGCTCAGTTTTACTGGGTAGGTGATTCTTGGTTTGAGTCCTAGTTCCTTTGACTTTTGGAATATCATATTCCACACCCTTTGATCCCTTAATGTAGAAGCTGCAAGATCTTGAGTTATCCTGATTGTATTTCCACAATACTGGAATTGTTTCTTTCTAGCTGCTTGCAATATTTTCTCCTTGACCTGGGAGTTCTGGAATTTGGCCACAATGTTCCCAGGAGTTTCTCTTTTTGGATCTCTTTCAGGCAGTGATTGATGGATTCCTTGAATACTTATTTTGCCCTCTGGTTCTAGAATATCAGGGTAGTTTTCCTTGATAATTTCATGAAAGATGATGTCTAGGCTCTTTTTTTGATCATGGCTTTCAGGTAGTCCCATAATTTTTAAATTGTCTCTCCTGGATCTATCTTCCAGGTCAGTTGTTTTTCCAATGAGATATTTGACATTATCTTCCATTTTTTCATTCTTTTGGTTTTGTTTTGTGATTTCTTGGTTTCTCAGAAAGTCATTAGCCTCCATCTGTTCCATTCTAATTTTGAAAGAACTATTTTCTTCAGTGAGCTTTTGAACCTCTTTTCCCATTTGGCTAATTCTGCTTTTGAAAGCATTCTTCTCCTCATTGGCTTTTTGAACCTCTTTTGCCAATTGAGTGAACCTATTTTTCAAGGTGTTATTTTCTTCAGCATTTTTTTGGGTCTCCTTTAGCAAGGTATTGACCCATTTTTCTTGCTTTTCCTTGCATCTCTCTCATTTCTCTTCCCAGTTTTTCCTCCACCTGTCTAACTTGATTTTCAAAATCCTTTTTGAGCTCTTCCATGGCCTGAGCCCATTGGATATCTATTTTGGATGTTTGGGATACAGAGGCCTTGGCTTCTATGTCTTTCCCTGATGGTAAGCATTGTTCTTCCTCATCAGAAAGGAAAGGAGGAAACATCTGTTCACCAAGAAAGTAACCTTCTATGGTCTTATTTTTTTTCCCTTTTCTGGGCATTTTCCCAACCAGTTACTTGACTTCTGAGATTCCTCTCCACCTCTGCCTCACTAGTGCTTGGGGTCTGAGATTCAAATGCTGCTCCCCAGCCTCAGGGCTTTCAGTGGTGGGCGGGGCTGCTATTCAGGGTAAGATTAAATTCAGGTTCTCAGGTGGGGGCAGGGGCTGCCTCCCAGGCTCAGTTCCCTCAGGGGGTTTATGTGGAGACCTTCAGTAATGGATCTGAGGTCCTGTCTGCTCCAGGAGCTCCTGGCTGCAGCTGCCTCTGCCGCTGCCTCCCGAGGGGGCCTGAATTATGGAGACACCCCACTCCCCTCTTGGCCAGCCCAGAAGTCTCTCTCACTGACCTGTAGCACCTGCGAGTGGAGGGACCTTAGCGGCTGCAGGAGGTTCTGTCCCTGAAGCCTGCTCGGATCTGCTCCTCTCAGGGCCGGCCAGGTCTGGGCTCTGCTGACCGGTGCACGATGGACCTTTGGTGCCGGTTTTTCAGGGCTCTCTGGAACAGAAATCTCCTCCATTGCATTGCTGTGTGGCTTCCACTGCTCCAGAATTTGTGGGGAGTTCTTTTTACAGGAAATTTATGGGCTGTGGGTTCAGAGTTAGCATACGTATCTTTCTACTCCACCATCTTGACTCCTCCCCCTCCATGGGCTTTTCTAGAAGCTGGGTTAAGAAACTATGCTACCCTGCCCCCAATCCCTGACATTATTCTCTGAATTCCTTTCTTCTTTTCCATTTCCACTTTTCTTCCTTCCAATTCATAGTCCCATTCTACCTCCCACCTCCACTAGAGGAAATTGAATTAATATCAATCAATCAACAATAATGTATTCAATAACAGGCAGTGTGTGGGGCACTGTGCTAGCTACTCGAGATATAAACAGAGTGAAATACTCCATTCTCAAGGAACCTACATTCCAGTAGAGGATATACCAATAACACATATAAAGAATATGTAGTAATGACTGGCATCTATATATGACTTTAAGGTTTTCAGAGTGCTTTTCTCATTTGGTCATCACAATGATCCTCTGAAGTAGGCATTATCATTATCCCAATTTTACAAGTGAAGAAATTGAGTTTGAGAAATTAAGTGACTTTTCCATAGCTATACAGCTAGATACAGAAGTATCTGAGGCAGGATTTGAACTCATGTCTTCCTGACTCTAAATGCTCATAATAAATACAAAGAAAATAAACACAAGGTAGTTAAGGAGAGGAACAAGGCACTGATAGCCTGAGGGATAAGGAAAGACTTTCTGCTGAAGTTGGTGCTTGAGGTTTATCCTGAAGAAAGAGAGGGATTCAATAAAGATGGGGTGAGGAAGAAAGAGTTCATCCTATACTTCAGGACTGACCAGTGCAAAGACACAGAAAGAAGGCCAATTTGAAGGGATGGAAGAGTGTGGGAGGGAAATAATGTTCAATGAGGCTGATAAAATATGTTGGAGCAAAGTTGTGAAAGGCATTAAAAGCCGAAATAATGAATTTACATTTTAACCGAAGGGCAATAGGGAGCCACTAAGGTTGCTTGAGTAGGGTATTGACATAGTCAGATCTATACTGAAGGAAAATCATTTTGGCAGTAGTATAGAGGATACCTGAAGTAGGGAGAGACCAAAGGAGAAGTTGTGACAATAATCTATGTGAGGAGAGAAAAGAGGTTGGAGATGAGAAATGTTTTGGAGGTAGAAGTGGCAATATTTGACAACTAATTGGATGTATGAGGTGAGAGGGAATAAGAAGTTAAGGATAATGCTGAAATTACAAACCTGGGAAACTGGAAGGTTGGTAGCACCTTCTACAGAAAGGGAGAATTTAGAAGTAAAGATAATAAGTTTGGCTTCAGACATATTGTATTTGAGATATTGATGAGACATTCAGTTTGAAATGTGCAGTAGGCAAGTTGTGATATGGGACTGAAGCTCAGGGGGAATGGATGGGACTGGATATATAAATCTGCGAATTATATTCATATATATGATCATGAAAACCATGGGAGTTGATAAAGATCAATGAGTGGATGCAGAAGGAGAAGAGAAGACCTATGACAGATGCTTGAGATTCATTCATATTAGAGGGCATATGGATAAGGAACCACCAAAAGGGACTGGGAAAGAATGGTAGACAGGTCATAAAAATCCAGAGAAGAGAGTGTCTCAGAAGAGATGGTGGTCATTGGTTTCAAACATAGCAGAAAGAGTGAGAATGATAAGGACTGAGAAAAAATCCTCAGATCTGGCAATTAAGAAATGGATGATAACTATGGAAAGGGAAGTTTCAGTTGCATTATGAGTTTGGACACCAGATTATAAAGGATTCAGGGGTGAATGAAAGGAGAGTACAAGCAGGAAATGTAGATAGCTATTTCTAGGAATTTGACTGAGAAAGGGAAAGAGGGAATGGTTGAGTCTAATGAATCTAGAAAAGTTTTGGGTTTTTTCCCTTAAGAATGCTTGGACATATTTGAAGGCAGAGGGGAATAGGTTCTGAACTTCCAGAGATGAGAAGAGATAGCATCAAAGGGGACGAAGAGGACATAGCTTTGGTGACAAGAAGGGCTACAGCTTTCTTAAGGAGAAAGGAGATGAAAGTATGGGATGATGTCAAGATTTTGAGATGTAGAGAAGGGGAAAAGAAGGAGTTCATTTGATAAGACCATTAAATGACCTCAATTTTCTTAGTAAAATAAGAAGCAAAGTCCTCAGCTGGAGAGTGTTGAGTGGAACAAATTATGGGAAGCCTGAGGAAGTAAGGGGAGGTTTGGTATAGCTTCTTGGGGAAGTAAAATAGGAGATTGAGTAGTTGGGAATAAAGAGATTGCTTTGCAGCAGTGAGAGTCCAGATTAGGTTGGATAAGCATGAGATTATAATGGCCCTAGTCAATATGGCTGTGTGATTTTCTGGTCTAACTCCATTTGGTGGCCTGTGAGTAGATCAGAGGTGACATTTTTGTGATCCAAGGCTGAGGTTGGCAAGAGATGACCAGTGATAGTTCAAGAGAATTAGGGATTTGAGAACAGAGGGAAGTGTAGAATTGAATTGATTTACTACAGGGCAGAGATTTGAAAAAGAAGCGAAGTCAGAGCAACTAACTAATGAATTGGTGGAAGGCTTGGCAATCTCAATGAAGGTAAATAAGCTGAGGAAAGGACAACTAAGTGGCGCCATAGTGCATAGAGTGATGAACCTGAAGTCAGGAAGACTCCTCTTCCTGAGTTCAAATCTGGTCTCGGACACTTACTAGCTGTGTGACCCTGGGAAAGTCACTTAACCCTCTTTGTCTCAGGTTCCTCATCTGTAAAATGAACTGGAGTAGGAAATATCAAAGCCACTTCAGTATCTTTGCCAAAAAAATCCCAAATGGAGTCATAAAGAATCAGACATGACTCAAAACAAGAAAGGTCGAAAAAGAATGAAGCATAGGAAGAGATGAAATGATAGGCCATTATGATCAGATAGAGGAGTGTCAGAGTCTCTAATAAAGAAATTACCAGCACTTGTGGGTAATGGTGAGATCCAGCGTTTGACCTTCTCTATAAACTAACAAGGTAGAGTTTAAGAGCAAGCCATGGCGTTCAAAGAGGCTAAGAAACTGTAAGATTAGAGTATTTGTAGAAGCATCAAGGTGAATGTTGAAATCCACCAGTATTAAGGGAAGCCAATTAGCAGGCAGCCTAAAGGGAGTCTCACACCTCCTCCAGCTTTATCCTTCTTAGATCTGCTGTCAAAGGGGTGTTGAACGCTGGCCCCTTCTAAAAATTGGCAGAAAAGAAGAGGAAGACCGATGCTGTAGGAGAGAAGATAAAAATTCACATCATTCTTTCACCAAGGGATATATTATTGGGTCTGCTGACTAGAGATAAAGCTGAAAATGATCAATATCATTAAATATCTGTGCAGCTAGACTCTTTAGATCAACAGTAGAACCATATGCCAACATCCACACCCCCATCTGGAAAGGTCCAGTGTGACTCACCTTGGTATGTATTAACTGGCATAACTGAGGACTAATTCGTAGGCTTGCAGCAGATCTGACAGCCTGTCACAACTGTATTTGACAGCTGTAATTATGGTCCTCCCTACCTCATCCTGGCAGCTCAAGGGCGGCTCAGAAAGGCTGATATCAGTTGATCCCCTGCCCTACTCTGTCAGTTCTGTTGGTGGGCAAATCTCTTGGTCTGGCCCCAACCACAAGCCATGGTACATCAAAGAGGAGAGGTGGTTTTCACCTTCCTTGCTCTTCTCAGGTGGAAGGGACTCCTATGAGGTACTGGACAGAGGCCTGAGAAAATAAGTTTTGTCATTCCAAAGGAATTAGGTGAACCTTAAAGCCAACTTTAAAGCGTTCCATGGTGCAAATGCTAGCTGTTAATGTTATCATTATTTTTCCATTCCATTAGTGAAGGATTGATTTGAACATTATTACTCTTAATCATTTGGAAACATCTCTATTTTGTGATATTAGTCTCCTTGTAACATTGAATGCCTAATTTATCTTATTAACATGTTTTTTAAAAGTTGGGAAAAACACCCCTTTCTCTTCTTGCTTGGGAAATAATGACAATATTGCAGGGGTAGAGAACCTGTGGCCTCAAGGCTATATATGACCCTTTAAGTTCTCAAGTGTGGCCCTTTGACTGAATCCAAATTTCAGAGAATAAATCGCCTTAATAAAAGGATTTGTTCTGTAAAACTTGAACTCAGTCAAAATGAAGGACCCAGAAGGCTCCCCAAGCCTCTAGGTCTCCTCTATGTTTTTCTTAGCCAAATGCCATTATTATCAGGATGGAAGGAATCCTCTGAGCAGGGCAGCAACCTGAGATTCTGACCAATCTTCCCCACTCTCTCTCCCATCCCATTCATGTTTTTATAGTGCCATAGAGTTTACAAAATTCTAGAAAAGAAGTTTAGGACTCCCCGAAAAAGAGAAAGTAGCTATAATGATGTTCATGGGGCTAACTTACATTCATTAAATGTCATAGTTGGGAGGGATCTTAGAGATCATCTAATACAAATCCTTATTCCAACCCCACTTCCATTTTTAGTTAAAAAACGGAAGCCTGGAGAAGTGATTTGCTCATTAGTGAGTTCATGGCAAAGCTGGGGTTAATACCCAGTCCTCCTGACTACTAGTCCAGCATGCTCCGGCTTAAATCTTCATGCATAATTGAGTGGGATGGAGGGGGAATGGGAGAAAAGAGAAACCTAGGGAAAGTGCTCCTTCCTGTACTATCCCTTTCCTCTGAAGGATGGGGAATAATGGTGAAGTTGATCTTCAGGGGTGGGAAATCTGCAGCCTCCAGGGAGGTAGCATGTGGCCTTGAGGTCACAGGTTCCCCACCCCTGGACTCTAGGGTCTCCTCTGTGTTTTTCTTGCCAAGCCCCTTTAAACATTTCCTCGATTTGTTTTATTTAGCTGCCTTATTTAGTAACTTTTTTTTTTCAAATTAGTGTCCATTGTGTGAAGGAGCTGAACCCACAGATTGGGTGATTTTAACAAGTTTGCAGCAGGTAATTAGCAACTGACAGCTGGACTTCACTCTGAGCCTCCAGATTTCCTGGCTTACCAGAAGGAAAGCACAGCCAGTAGCTTCGAAACCAATAACACGTTTTCTTTTCTCCCTGAAAACCTCTTTCCCTGTAGGAAGAGCCAGGTCAGTGGTTGGGCCTCATTCCAGCCAGTGAGGGGGAATAGAATGCTTGGCATTTAAAGACCTTCCCAAGCTGGCCCCAACCTTTCTCTTCAAGCTTTTTACACGTTACTCTTCTTCATGTATTGTACAGTCAGGCCAAAATAGCCTTGCGATTCCTTCCTCACACACTGACCCCCCCCATCCCTTGTTGCTTTGCTTTTGTACTGCCACTGACCATCCCTCATGCTCCTCTTCACCTTCCCCCTTAGAATCTTTGGTTTCTTTCAAAGTTTCTTTCAAAGTTTATTATAAGTTCCCTTCTATGTTGTTGTTTGGATATGTCCAACTCTTTATTACCTCATCTAGGTTTTCTTGGCACAGATACTGGGGTGGTTTGCCATTTTTTTCTCCAGCTCATTTTACAGATGAAAAAACTGAGGCAGACAGGGTTAAATGACTTGGCCAGGCTCACACAGCTTAGTAAGTATCTGACGCCAGATTTGAACTCAGGAAGATGTCTTCCTGACTCCAGCTCCAGTACTCTATACACCATGCCACCTAGTCACCACCTTACCCAACAGTTTTATTTCTGATGCCTTTCCAGCTATTAATATTCTGTTTTCCCCAACCCAAATTAGTTTGTATTTATTTGGGGCAAGGTAAGAAAAAAGCTTTTATTAATCGTGTACTATATGCCAAGCACTGGGCTAAATACTTTACAAGTATCTCATTTGATTCTCACAATAACCCTGAAAGATAAGGTGCTATTATTATCTCCATTTTATAGTTGTGGAAACTGAGGAAGTCAGAGGTTAAGTGACTTGGCCAGAGTCACACAACTAATAAGTGTCTGAGGCTGGAAAGAAGTCTTCCTGACTCCAGGCCCAAAATTATATCCATTGCATCACTCAGATGACTTTATGTTGTGTCCCACAAATAGAATAGAAGCTCTTTTAGGGCAGGAACTTTCATTTTTGTCTTTGTATCCATAGTACTGGGCACTTAACAAATGCTGGTCAATTGATTGCTTGATTGATTTTGATCCATGCCATGTAACTCCTCGAAAAACCTCAGGGCTGCAGCTGTAAGCCAGGCCCAGCTAGAGATCGAAATTGACTGCCTGTGGAATTTCATTTCACAGGGTCACTGATCAATATAGCTTTTGCGATGTTAGAATTTCCAAGCAAAGATTGGAATCCATGCTGGTCTCTGACTGGGCACACTTATGTCTCTTCAAGCAGGGATTTCATTGCAAGCCATAGATTCTCATGCATATAATGCCCTGGAAATGTCAGACAGAGCACAAGCTTAGTACGTCCACCCACAAATGGATTTGTCATGGAAGCAAAGCCAGGGTGAGACATTTTGCTTCCTGGATAAATTTGAAAATTATACCCGCTGTGTGTTATCCAGCTGAGGCTCTGAGGCTTCACTTTAACACATAAATTTTAGATGATTGCAAGATAAAAAATACCTACATATAGTCCTGGAGATTAGAAATTTTTCTGGCATTAAAAATATTTGCATTTACAGAAAGAAAAGTGCTGTTTGAAAGTGCACCTCATTGTACCTCCCTTCCTCCACCAAGATATTGTATTTTAAGAAGCTACCCACTTTGTCCACACCCAATCTCAGCTCCAGGGTTGAAACCCTGAATTTTGGGAAGTGTCATCCTAAATTCATTTGATTCATTGCTGACATTTGCCTAAAGCAGCTGGAAAGAGACTGACAGGAAGGAGTCCTATTGGCCAATTTCTGTTGAAATATTATTGATTTATTATATGACCTTAGAAATGTTAATATTTTTTCTGTATTTCCTCAATTTCTCCATTTATTAAATGGTGATAAGAACTTTGTCTTCTTAGGATCATAGTATGTAGAACTGGAAGAGAACTGGGTTCATGACCCATTCTAGCCCCCAAATCACTTTGCATATATTTTGTATTTATTTATCTGGATACATGATATTCCCTGTAGTAGAATGTAAGTCCTTTGAGGCCAATCACCATTTTCTTTTTTAAAAATCATTTTTTTTAATAAACAAAAATCCATTTTCTCTTTCTCATCTTTCTCCATCCTCCTCCCTACCCCACTGAAAAAGAAGGAAAAGCAGAATCCTTGTAAAAAAAAAAAAAAAAATGCTCTGTCAAGCAGAGCAAACAAATGCCTGTATTGGCCATGCCCCCTAACGTGTCTCATTCTACACATTGAGTCTATTGCCTTTGTCAGGAGGTAGGCAGTGTTCTGCATCATTAGTCCTTTGGAATCATGGTTGACCATTGTGTTGACTGGGGTTCTTAAGGCTTTCTAGTTGTTTGCTTTTACTACCTTGTAGTAGAATAATTTGTTGTCCTCGTTCTCACTTTATTCTGCATTAAGTCTTGTCATGTTTCCCAGCATAACAGTATTCTATTACTTTCATATACAAATAACTTGTTCAGCCATTCTCCAATTGATGGATATATTTTTCCAGTTCTTAGTTGCTACGGAAAAAAATCCCTACTATGAGCGTATTTGTACTTATGGGTGATTTTCCTATTTTAAAAACAATCTCTTCGGGCTATAGGCCTCATAATGGTATTGCTGGGTCAAAGAATATGCACAGATCAGTAAATGGATATAGTTCCAAATTGTTTTCCAAAAGACTAGACCAACTCACAGCTCTGTTGATGGTATGTAAGTTAATCAGTGTTTTGTTTTTGACTAGAACTATGATCTTAGCTAGACCTCCTCCCTGGTGGGGAAATAACCCTCTGCTGATGCAGAACAGCAAATGCCTGTAACTTGAATCTTGGAGACTCGCCAGGGACGTGCCCATAGACACAGAAGTCATTCTTGAACACAGACCTTCCTGACTCTAGGAGCGACCCTTGCTTCACTCTGCCATGATGCCCCTCACTGTATGCATAGTAGGCACGCAGATTTTTTTTGTTTGTTTTTGTTAAATTGAATTTATTCCAACCCTCTCCTTTTCACAGATGAGTAATCTGAGTTCCAGAGAAATAAAATAATTTGATCAGTCACACAGTTGGTAACAAAGAGAAGTAAGTTTCAAACCTAGGTCTCCTCAATCAATCAATACTATTTATTAAGTACTTACTATGCGCTTGCTACAGTGCTAAATATTGGGGAAACAAATACAATGAAACAATCCCTACTCTCATGTTGCAATATTCCAATGGCAGAGGCAATAAATGTACATGTATACAAAGAGAATACATATAAATAAATATAAAATAGTTCACTACAAGCTAGTTTAGAAAGAAGGAAGGCATTAGCAATTAAAGAGGGACCAGGGAAGGCTTTATATAGAAGGTAGTGCTTGAGCTTCATCCTAAAAGAAGAGGAGGATACTATATACTGCAGCTACCTTACCTCAAAGGATCATATTGTAAGGATCAAATGAGATGAGATATAGAAATGTTTGGGAACAAAAGTGTTATTTACATCATCAAGATTGTCATCTGTTTTCAGACTTGATAATATACAACATTTCAAGGCTTCCACACCCCCATGATCTCTTCTGGCTGGGGAATCCCTCTACCATCAATCAACAAGAATTTATCAAGCTCTTAAGATGAGCAAATACTAAGCACTGGGGATACAAAAACATAATTGTGACAGCCCCTGCCCTTGAGGAGCTTACTGTGATATCTTGTCTTCTATGAGCTGTTATGGCCAAAAAAAAAAAAAAAAAAAAGGTCATTATTTGGTATCAATCTGGGGAGAATGAGCCCTTCTGAACTTAGTAAGGCTGGTCCTCAGACAATGAATATGAAATCCATCACTAGATTTTTAAGTAAAGGCTTTCCAACCCGGTAGGACTTGACAGGAGGCTTTTGCCCAACTGATTTGAGGATTCGGGTCTATTTCCATATACTGAAATAGGAAGGAAGGAAGAAAATAAGCATTTACTAAGAGCCTGTGATGTAGTGTAAAGTAAGTGTTAGGTACTTTTACAAATATTACCTTATCTGATCCTCATAACAGCCCTGAGAGGTAGGTGATATTATTGCTCCCATTTTACAGTTGAGGAAACTGAGGAAGACAGAGGTTAAGTGACTTACCCAGGATCACACAGCTGAAAGTATCTGAGGCTAAATTTGAACTCAAGTCTTCCTCACTCCAGGCCCAGCATTCTGTCGACATCTAGCTACCAAGGCAACATTAGAATTGGTATGTGTGTGTGTGTATGTGTGTGTGTGTGTGTGTGTGAATGCGTAATCCATTTGATATGCCAATGGATTCATGATTTCATCGTAATGGTTTCTCCTTCCACCAGGACAGATTGCTACCCACGCGTGCTTTCTCATTCTATGAGACTTTTGTATATTTCTTTCTGTAGCCCTGGTCTCAGAATTGTAACAATGGAGACTTGATGGGCTGGAAAAATCAGCCTGGGAATGAGTAGACACTACCCAAGATTCCTTGGGTTTCATGATATTTTTAATTTGGAGGAACTTCCACAGAGAATCCTGGAATTCAAATAGACAGACTTAAACAGGAAGAGAGCTCTGTTTGGAGGGTCCATATCGGCTCTTATTCATGTTGGTTGATCTCCCTCCCTAAGTGCCAGGGTGTGTGGCAAGGAAAAGTAGAGGACAGGAAAGATGAAGAGCCTGGAATAAGGTATGAAGGGTTGACAAGGCACCAAGTGAGAACAGGTCAGGGTTGAGAAAGTGACTAGAGGCTGGTACAAGTTTGGGATCACGGAGATACCCAAACACAGATCATACTTATTTCTCCCTTCCATGTCTGAAGGGGAAATAACCACTTTCCTTTGCCTTATTCACTTCCTGTCTGTAGGACTTACTTCCTTTTTTACCTCTCTTCCAAACAGATGAAAGTGAGGATGTAGAGGGAAAAAGGAATTTGTTCCCTATAGGGACACATGGAGTAGGAATTTGGAAGCTTTATACATTTAATTGGTTGTTCTCATTTCTATCTTATTTGAAGTTGTCATTGAAATACTAGGTAGCTAATGAACATAAGTTTCTCTGACTATAAATATGAAAAGTGAATTTAAGAGAGAGGAAGACAAATTTAATAGGGAGAAAACTTTTTTCTTCTCTTGAGCAGACTAGATGGATGTAGAGCTGATGAGTGAGTGTATTTGCTATCAGTAATAATTTCCCAAAGTTCACACATGTTCTAGACCTGAATCACACTTGTACCACCCTTTTCCTTCCCATTGCCTTTTGAATTATCTACAATTTGAAGTCCTCTGAGCCCATGGTACACTGTGATTTATAGCCATATAACATCACTAGGTCACATTCTACACCTTTTTTTTTCTAAATTGGGGAGATTTATAAGGAAATGAGCCAAAAATCCATGTGGTTCAGGGAGTTGGTATAATTTTTGTTTGAGGGTACCTTAGTGCTGAAACAGCTTAGGTTGCTATGACTACTGTAAGCCTGCTCAAGTATTAGGGTCCTTTGTGTGTCCCCTTCCCAGAGGGCCCTAGTGTTTTTTACAGGCTCTATCCTAATCAAGACCTTATCCATCACATTATACATAAACACTCCATAGAAGATCTCCCAAATATACCATGAACCTCCCTCTGGGTCTTTTAATGCTTCAAGAATTCTAGTGAAAACATTGAACTATCCATTTTCATTCCCACTCTTGCTACCTGGCTAGCCCACTTCTTTTTCTTACTTCAATGGTGATGTATTTTGTGCCATTTTCCAGACAAATATCATCATTGGTAACAGCCTGCACCATACTTGTACCACTCTTTTCCTTCCCATTGCCTTTTGAATTACCTGCAATTTGAAGTCCTCGGAGACCATGGTGCACTGTGATTTATAGCCATATGACATCACAGGAAGGGCATTGATGTTAAAAAGATGGCTTATGTGTTAGAGAATAGTTTGGAATCACTGGAAGTTCTGAATAATTTCCCAAATGCAAGCCAGCCCTCTCTCCTCCCTGTTCAATTCCGAGCCCAGCTTACTATCCATCTTCTCTCTGACCCTGTCTCTCTTTATACATACATACATACATATATATATATATATATATATATATATATATAATCTACACACACATTAGAATATATAGATATACACATGCATATATAGATCAGGATATATATCCACAGATATCAGAATGTATCCACATGTATCCATATGGTATCTCCATATTTCTGGGGTTCTTAACAATATGCTTTCAATAACTTTCAATAACTATCTTTTCATTGTGTTGGGTCCCTAGGCACTTTCTTTTAATGACCACAAGGACATCGCTTCAGTCCTTCCCCATATACTGACTGATATCTTAGAAAAATCAGTTTGTTTTTGAAACTACTTGGACAATATAAAAAGCGATCAAACTCTAAAAAAAAAAACAAAAAAAAAACTCAACTAATGGGAAGTAGACCCAGTGAGAGAATCAGTGTAAAGCTGGAGAAGAGGAAAGGGAATTTTACACTGTAGTCCATGCCAGACAGTGCATGTTAGACCCTCTTGCTCTGGCCATCTCTCTCTTGCAAGTTCAGGTCATGGCAGTAGCTAAACTAAGTGCTCTTGGCACTATCTTAATGGTACCCTTGGCTTGGAGCAGGTTTAAAGAGTTTCAGCCTTTTCCCTCCCTACCCCTAAGAATGGAATCAAAAGAAGTGACTAAGATATTGGTCACACCCTTGGGGGTTTCTGAGGGGAGAAGCTGGGAAAATGGCTGTACCCACATGAAGGGGGAGGCCAAGGAAAGGGAAGAGATCCTTTTGCTCTTTCTTCACGTTTCCATTGCCATGAGATGATTTTTTAACAAAGTTATCTAAATAATTGCATCTATCAAGGAATCTTGTTTAAGTGTATCATATATATGCATGACAGATACCTTATTGCAAGACAGTCATTAACACTGGTACAAATTCTTTTTTGTAATCAATTGTATTGAAACTTTAGACTTAGTATACCAATTCCCTGTCCCTCCTACCCACATTCACACACCTATTAGCAGATTCAGTTACTAGAATGAAGCTGACTATATCTCCCTTTAAAGGTTCTAGGGGTACCACCTTGAGGGTGTACATTTTCTCTAATGTAACTGGTTTAAGCTCCCATTCCAGGAGAATTGTTCAGTTGCTTTTCAGCCATGTTCAGCTCTTCATGACCCTGATCTGGAGTTTTCTTGGCAAAGATAATGGAATGGTTTGTCACTTTAGCACCCCAGAATCATTGAAACAATTAACGCATTAGCTTTTACAAAGGGATTTTTCTGTTTCACAGGCATAGTCCGAACAGAAGTATAAACATTTTCTCCCAGTTCCTTGGGGACATTATTTTCTCTCTGGAGACCATCTTAGTCCCTGAAGACAGTGAACTCAGACTTAGAGCAGTTTCTACAAAACTTTTGCCTAGTAAGTTAAGTTCTGAATGTGATATAGTAGTAGGTAAGTTAATGTTCCTTCCTACCGTTGGACTGGGGCAAGATGGTCCCTCTTCAGGACCTTAGCATCTCCTTTATCTATGTTTCATCTTCTGCAAATGCAAGCACGGGTTCTAACTCTCAGAGTCTGGTGCTCAAATTCCAGTCTTTCAAAGTTCACAAGGTTTTATCTATCTCCAATACTTCTTCAACTTAAAACAATAAAGAACAAAGACAGGCAAGGAACAAGAGTCGTATTCAAGAGCTATGTGTCGACCTCCAGTGGGAGGAGGTTGGCTTCTCTTCATCTGAAGGCTTATAGCATGTTTCTCTCACCGGAACACAGACAAGGCAAAAAAGAGAAAGTAAATTTGAATGGATTCTCAGCCCTGACTCAGCAGATCTTCAAATGACTCTTCTTCAAGTGGTAACCGGAAATGGTCCAAAGAGCCTCACATGTTCTGAATCAGGCAGCGGGAGCTTTCCATTACACATCTTCATGCCTTTCTGGGAACACAGCCTCTTTCCCATGTGCTGCCAACAGAATGAGTGTCCTTGTTTATACTCCTGTGACCAGGCCCCCATTGCATAATAAATAGTAATACAGTAGAATTATCAGTCAATTATATGACTGTGAAGATCTGGGTCTCCTGTAAAAATAATCTGCAAGATTCTAACTCTATAAGAATAATCTCAGGCTACACATAGCCTATTCTTTTTAAAAACATACACACAAACTCAGTAATTTATTTAGTTTTTTTTAAATTATTATTGAAACTCCTAGAGAAGAGCCAGCTCCTGAAAGGAAATCAATAAAATCACAATACTTAAGTAAAATCTGTAAAGATCCTGGTATGTAAATGGACACATACAAAAGACATCCTCTTTCAGATGGAAATCTACCACATATCCCAACCATGATCATCATATTGGACTCACTTATTTTTTGTTTGCTTAAACTGATTGATTTCTAGTCAAATTATGCCTCTCTATTCGCTTTTCTTTCTTTAATGTGATATAAATGTACGTGTATATGTGAGTAATATTGTACATTCATATATACATAGATATATATGTATGAAGAGGAAGCTAGGGAAGAGGAAGCTAGGTAACACAGTATATAGAGTGTCAGGTCTTCTGAAGTCAGAAAGACTCATCTCTTGAGTTCAGATTTGGCCTCAGACACTTGTGTGACCCTGGGCAACTCATTTAATCCTGCTTGCCTCAGTTTCCTCATGTGCAAAATGAGCTGGAGAAAGAAGTGGCAAACCACTCCAGTATCTTTGCCAAGAAAATCCCAGACAGGGTTACTAGTCAGATATAACTAAAATGACTGAATAACAAACGCATCATACACATATATATTTATTCACACACACATACACACATGCACACATGATACCTCTGTGTGTCCTATGTATAATGAGAGAGTCGGTAATGAAAGCCCCGTCCTGGGAGCAGATGCATTTGTTGTCTTGACTTCTGAAGTACCTTTCATGTAGAGTTCTGGAGCCCGACTCTCAACCTCCTCCTCCAAAGTGTGTCTTCTCATTTACACAAATATTCAGTGTTATTGGCTCAGAGGTCTCTCACCAGTCAGGAGCCACTTCTGCATATACAGTCCACAGCACCATAGAGCTATCCTTCAAGGAACTGCCCATCCTACATGTGTGGGAGTAGATGTCACATTCATATGAAAATCTAGCAGCCATGAATCATTGTGCGTGATTAATATGTGATTAATGCTGGAAAGTAGAGCTTGGGGGTGAGGAGGGGTGGCTTGGACTAGATAGAGAAACATCCCAGCTTCAGGCTGAGATTCTGAGAAGGAGAAAATAGTGTCACCACTCAGAAATAACAATGCAATAGAGATATTTTGAGATAGTACCCCTAAGCCGCCTATGTATCATAAATAGGAGAGTTTATAAGCAGAAAGAGGTGAATAACATGAATATAAATTAACCCCTAGAGCTAGTAAAGATAGGCATTTTAGGCATAGGTGAATCGAGACCAGGGAAAGGGTATATGTGTTACTATGAATACACAACTTTACATTTAAAGACTCTGTCCTTGGGAATTAAGTTTGAAATTTTTTTTCCCCTACTGTTTTTTTTTTTCTGAGCTATTATTGGAATTTGCATTTTTCTTATTTTTTAAAGTCATTTTAATCTTCTATTGTGTATGGGATGGGTTTGAGTTGCTACCTGGCTCAGGGTTTTTTGTTGCTGACTGGACAAAAAATCTTCTTTTATTCATTTTCTTTGTGCTTTTATATCTCAGTTTAAATTTAAATATCTTTACACCTATTCATTATTTTTTTTTGTTGGACATTTTAAATCCTGTTTGGATTTTGTCTTTTTCATACTCTGTTTTGTTTTGCCTCTACTATTTTTTTAACGTGCTTTTCAATTTCCTTGGTTTTCAGAGGTTTTTTATGCATAGTTTTTATTATATTTCCTGGTCCTCTATTGTAATTATTATGGGGTTTATTTTAGGAAAGTCCTGTTTATTTCCAATTTGATTTTCCATTATGGTAAGAGTTATCTCAAAGCTCCACCCAGATAATCCTTTCTCTCACAATCTAATTGTGGCTAACATGAAAACATTGTTATGCAAAATGCTCAATTGACACTTTTAATTGATTTATCATGTGCCTAGGAGCAGGTTTTGGCTCTATTGACAGATGTATGAAAAAGTTCATACTGATTTTCATGATTTTGAATTTATTCCTACTGTTTTGATACTGGTTTGCATACTCATTTATTGTTTATGTGACATGTCCTAATTGCATATACCCTTATCGTATGCTATATAAGTACTATTCTGGTATAACCTTGCATGTTTACAGCTTGTAAACATTACTGGTCTTATTAAATTTCTTAAACATGGAGATATCTCTTTTAAAAATGAGTGCTGAAATGATAGAAATATATTGTGCTATAGTTATTGAAAGTCATAGGAGCCTACTAATATTAGGAAGAGACTCAGATTATGACTATTATAATCTTATTTATATGCTATTTATATATTATTTGTATAATATTATATATTATATTTATTATAGACTATATTCACATAATACATTATTTATATATTACATATCATTATAATATTTCTATATTATTTATACTATTATCAAAATGTTGCAAAGGAAGAGCAAAGATTTAGAAAATTGCAGAATGATGATGGATAACATAAAGTCAGATCACTCTAGAAGTATTCTGAATGATGTGTCTGATAATTCAAACATGTCTGATGTAGAAGACATGCTTGGGAACTAATCTGTAAGCTACCCTCTGTGGAAGAGAGGCTGCTCTAAAAGTGGAGACTCTTCTGAGCAAGGATGGCATTCTCACAAAGAAAATGAGAATTATATGTAGAGATGTGCCATTATGTGATCAGGAGCTTATCTAAATTTTTTTGGTGTGAACATTTACATTTCAGAAGTTAGCAAATACTGCAAATCAAGGCTTAGTGTTTTGTTTCATTAATTATCTATATTTAAGAAAGTGATGGTGAAAAATGTTAATAATTCAGGTTTAACTTAAAATTTTGTTGTGTGCACATTCTGCATTCCCCACCTCAAGACATTTGTTAAATATTTACTAGCATACCTCTGGTCACTTCCAAGACTGAAAATGACATTTCTCCCGAAAGTAAGGTTGAGAGGTCAGTCCTCCTGTGCCAGAGAGAGCAATACTACAGACCCAAATTATTGGCATTTCCAAGACAGGAATTCTATCCCCCTGGAAAACAATATTGGGAGTCTTAGATTAGTTACGTCTCAGATATGTGATAGCATTGGAAGTCACCAGAGTCAGAAAAGAGTAGATGGAGAGTCTTAGAGTGAGTGCTCTTGGCTTTGAGAATGCTCTTAAAGCCACAAAGCCTGGAATCATATGACAGGCACATCTGCAAAACCAAGAGATGTAATATGGTGATGGTGAGACTCCCCAGGATACATATACAACATGTATCAATTCAACTTTTCACTGTAAAGGAAAAAAGTCTGATTTTTATAGTCAGAGTGGATATTTAATTGCAGAGACTAATCATAGAGAGTTGTAGTGGAATCTGCTAAAATAGATAAAGTAAGACTTCAGCAAATACACAAAGGCCTGATATACAAAACTTTGAGCTGAACATGCACATCAGAGATCTTGAGTCACAACTGCCACCATCACAGTTATCCAAGATGAAGTAAATACATGAAAAACCACATGCAAATAATGACAACTTCAGGAACATCTTCTTAAATGTGAACAATACTTTGAGAGAACCATACTGCAGATGCAAAGTGAAAGGCTGAAGCCTGCAGAGAATACACTAAGATGTTCTCTTTGGAAAAGCAAAGGGCCTGATACAAGAACAACTCCATACAGATAACCAGAAAAGCAGAATCATCTTTTGATACAGTTGTGGATTAGATGGATATAGATATAGGTATAAATATAGATATAGACATAGAGAGATACACACATATTTGGTGGATGTACTGCTGAAGAGGATGAAGCCTTGGTTGTGCAAAAGATGACATCTCCCACATCAGCATCAGAATAAAAAAAGTGGGGCATGGAAAGAAGTCAGTCTAGATCCCAATGACAATGATATATACCTTATTTTCTAATCCTTATAGGTTTATTCTGCTTGAACTCATAGGCTCTCATGAAGAGATAATTGTGAAAAAAGAACATGGAATGAAACACTGTCTTAGACAGTAAACCTCAAATTACTATAATTTCCCAATAATTTGAGAGACATTTGAGGAAGAGTGATAAAGACTACCCATATTTGGGATACATCAGGATGAGCCTGAATAAGTTTTTGATATCAACAGAAAAGTAGACGACATAGCTTTGTTATGTCCAGACCCTCTAACCTCACTAAGTGTCAATACTAAATGGAACCAATTAAAGTCTATTCAAAAATACTAGTCAGATGCTACAAGCAACAATCTATTACCCAATATTGTCATGTAAATGCACTTTGACCATCCATGCAGGCTGTGCTGAGATCATCAGGAGAATAGACACCAATAGGGACAGCGTACATCATAAGAGTAATGATATTCAAACCCAGGAGAGCATTTTGTGGTATTTGACTTTGGTGACTCTTCAGTGCCAGAAAAATAGAAGCTTTGACTGAAGCAAAAGCTCAAGGAAAAGGATAAATGTATTCACATTGCTGGAGTGAGATGTAAGATGTACCCAAGGAGCAACCCGCAGAGTCTGGCAGACCATATAAATTACTTTTAGTGGCAGTACCAAAGAATGATAGAAAAATACAAGTGTGGGTGAATGACCAAATGCTGAATAACAGAAGGGAAGTGAATATATTCCTTAGGTTCAAGATGCCCTGGACTGCCTGCTAGGTAGCTAGTGGTACTCATTCTTGAATTTAAGTATTCAAATTGACATGGTTTTTTGTACACTGACAAACTAAAATTTCTTTATTTAAAAAAATCTTTTAGGGCTTGCAAGTGGACAGACAAGTCTGTGCATATTTACAAACTGGGAAAAGAGCTACTCTTACAGGTCTAAGGCCACTTTCGGGTAAGGATGGGGAAGGTAGAGGAAGATAAATTAGTTTGAGCACTATTCACTTCTTGGACAGCCTTACTTGTTTGTGCTTGGGTGGTATCCACTTGAGACAAATGAAGTCCACTGTTATGGGTGGCTTCTTATACTATGTGCTCTTAGGGCAATCTTCTACCAGCTTGTATGTGAAACAGATGATATGCTTCTGCTATTTCACCATGCTGTGTGACTGCAGAGTGCTGAAGATGTCGTCAGTCATCTGGCTGAGGTCTTTGATAGACAGTGTTTCCCAGATATCCCACATGATGTTTAGCAGTACCCAGGAGCAATAACTATGAGAACTTGGTTTGCTTTCTGGAGAAAGCACTGTGCTCCTCATTTTCCACAATTCATAACTGAAGACAATGAGGAATTTGCCTTAGTTTTGGCATTAATGACGGTGGGGAAGGTCAGGGTACAGACCACAGTATTCTCATCTTAGAGAAGTGGCCCTCTATGTGGGTCCCTTGTCTGTCCACCTTGGTCAAAATGTAGAAGACAAATAGTTCTACATCAAAGTACACGGTCTTATGATCCAGAAAAAACTTGACCAATACATAGAAATTCTGCCAATAAATCTTATAGTCTTTGCTATCCATCACCAAGATGTTGTTCTTTCAGTAGATTTTCTTGCCAGGTGGCTGTCTCCACTGGCATTACCCCAAATGGAAATGGTAGTTCTTCTCAAACCTCATGTATTTCAGGCAGTATTCATAGAACTGTTTCCCATTGTCTTCATAGATAAGGAGAAGTATCAGACATCAGTTTCGTAGTTTCCAATATGGATCCTGTCCACATACTTCACCTTTGTAATTACCTCATTCTTTTTCTCTAGTGTTGCTGTTGTGGGATCCATCTCTGCCATAGGTCTTCTTCATAGGGTTGATCTTATTCCTACATTTCTGGTTGTGGGTAATATTGTACACAGATTGAATTTGAATTAAGAATCCAAATTCGGAAAGCCAAGAAAGACCAAGAAAAGAACACTCTTATCTGCCCAACTGAATTCTACCAATTTGAGCATATGACTCATAGCATCTCAGGGGCACCTATCTCTTTTCAAAGATTGACGGAGAAAGCAGTCATAGATACATTTACTACCTAGACATGTTCGGATACCTTGACAACATCTTGTCTTTAAAAAGACACTGGGAAGACAGTAGGAAAGACAGATAAAAGAGGTGAATCAACTAGAGACAACTGGTCAATAGATAGCTATCAATAGATAAATGCCAGTTTTGTAAAGAACTTCTGAGATTGGAGAACTTTTCTAGAATTTGGCGGTTTTTATCACTCATTTTAAGAACCATCTTCCCACTGCTAAACTTCTAAATGATCTCATTTATGTGGATCTCACTCATATGGTGGAAGAAGATTAGAAGCAGAAGGGCAAATGTGTGTGGCTCACAGCAATAGATAGTGTGCCAGAAACACGTCCTTTTCTTTTCATAGAATCAGCCTCTTTGCCCCAGTCCTTGGGCAGCTAGATCAAATAGCTGATGAAGAATAATGACCACATTGACCTGACAACACTCCCACCACACTTGATGGAAGCAAAACTGTGCAAATGGGCATCCACTTGTCCTACTGGGCAATGCCACCATAAACTCCATTAATATTTAATGACTAGTGGGGAGGGAAGGGGAAAGAAGGGGGAAAAAAATCTAAGATATATGGAAGTGATTATAGAAAATTGAAAACAAATAAAAAAGTTTTTAAAAAAGATTTATTGACTAGATAGAGAGCATTGTAAGGTGTAAAATGGATAGCTTTGATTATATTAAATTAAAAAAGTTTTGTACAAATAAAACCAAGGTAGGCAAGATTAAAAGGAAAATAGAAAATTGGAAGAAAATTTTTTTCATTAATTAATTAATTTTTAGTTTTCAACATTCACTTCCACAAGATTTTCAGTTCCAAATTTTCTCACCATCTCTTCCCTCTCCCCACCCCATGATGGCATACATTCTGATTTCCCCTTCCCCCAATATACCCTCCCTTTAATAACACACCCTCCTTCTCTTATCCCCTTCCCCTCTATTTTCTTGTATGGCAAGATAGATTTCTATATGTCATTGCCTGTATTTCTTAAGGTCTTATTTTCTTCATTATTTTGGGGGATCTCCCTTACCAAGCTGTTGACTCATTTTTCATGATTTTCTTGCATCTCTTTCATTTCTCTTCCCAATTCTTCCTCTACTTCTCTTACTTGATTTTCAAAATCTTTTTTGAGCTCTTCCATGGCCTGTGATCAATTTATATTTTTCTTGGAGACTATAGATGTAGGAGCTTTGACTTTGCTGTCTTCTTCTGGTTTTATGTTTTGATCTTCCTTGTCACCAAAGTAAGATTCTAGAGTCTGAGTTTTTTTATGTTGTTTGCTCATTTTCCCAGCCAATTACTTGACTTTTTAGCTCTTTGTCAAGGGAGAACTCGGTTGTTTTCAGATTAATTTCTATAGACCTGTAAATATTCATCTCTTCCAAAATGATCAAAGGAGAGGTGTTTACTCCCTTACTGGCCTGTGCTCTTGTCTGTGAGTGACCACAAGCACTCTTTTCTGATTTGGAACTGTGAAGAGTATTGCCTCCTCACTGTTGACACAAGCTCCACCACACTAGCTCACCTCTTCACCTCAGGACTGCCATCCAGGACTACAACCCAGATCCAAGCACAAAGCAAGAGAATCCTGTTGCAGCACTAGTGAAGAGATCCCTGCAATCCATCTCTGATCAACCACTGAACCCCCCCTAGTCTGTGGGCTGACAGCTCCAGAAGCAGCCACTACTACTGCTGCCACTTGCTCCCTGCATCTGGGACTGGACCATGCTTCTCTCTCACACATGTCTGACAGACTTTTCATACTCACCTTCCAAGGTGTCCTTGGTGTTCGGGGGTTGAGAAGTCTGGAAACTGCCACAGCTACCATTGATTCAGTCCCCAAGGCCTTCTCTGGCTGGTCTATGCTGGGTGCAGCCTATGCTGGGTTATGATCCTCTCCCAGCCCAGTACAACAGACCTTTCCTATTGACCTTCCAGATTGTCTTGGGCTGAAAATTTCTTTCACTCCATAATTTTGTGAGTCCTACTGCTCTAGAATTTATTTAGAGTCATTTTTATAGGTATTTGGAGGGGTTTGGGGAGAACTCAAGCAAGTCCATGCTTGCAAGTCCCTCCATCTTGGCTCTGCCCTCTGGAAGAAAATTTTTATAGACAGTTTCTCAAATAAAATTCTCATATCTCATATATATAAAGAATTTTGTCCAATTAATAAGAATACAAGTCATTCCTCCATTGATAAGTGGTCAAAGGATATGAACAGGTAGTTTTTAAATGAAGAAATAAAAACTACATATAGTCATATGAAAAATGCTCTAAATCAGTATTGATTAGAAAAACGCACATTAAACTTTCTTATGCTTGTCAGAGTGGCTAAAATGATAAACGGGGAAAGCAACAAATATTAGAGGAGATATAGAAATATTGGGACACATTCACCGTTAGTGGAACTGTAAACTGATGCAACCATTTTGGAGAGGAATCAAGGATCATGCCCAAAGAATTATAAAACTGTGTGTACACTTTGACCCAGCAATACCACCATGAGGTCTGTTTTTCAAGGTGATTGGGGATAAAGGAAAAAACCTACATGTTCTAAAATATTTATAGCAGCTCTTTTTGTGTTGGCGAAGAACTGGAAATTGAGGGAATGCCTGTGAATTGGGAAATGGCTCAGCAAGTTGTGGTATATGATTGCAACAGAATATTATTGTGCTCTAAGAAATGATGAACTAGTTGATTTTTGAAAAACATGGAGACTTGCATGAAATAATGAAGAGTTCAATGAGCAGAACCAGGAGAATGTCACACACAGTAACAGCAATATTATTGTAAGAACAACTAGGAATGATTAAGTCATTTTGAGTATTGCAAATACTCAAATCAACTACAAAGGACCTATAGAAGAAGATTCTCTCCACATCCAGGGAAATAACTACACATACACACACACACACACACACACACACACACACATTTGTGTGTAATGGTACCCTTCTCTAGAGCAGAGTGGGGAGGGAGGGAGAAAAAAAATTAAAAATGCACAGCAGAGAACAGAAAAGGAAGTGCAGATAAGCAGGGTAGTTTTGAAAATGATGTGTAGTATTTATTACATAGTTTAAAAAAATAAGCTGTATAAAAAGAAATTCATGGTTTTATATTGAGTCTTTTTTATGTTGCACTGTGTACATAGAAATGGTTTTTTGTCTTTTTCTTTTAAGTTCAAAATGAATTTTTAAAAAATTTAAAAGATTTATTGACTACTAACTTTTGCTTAGCATTATTCTAGGCACTATGGAATGTACAAAAGAAGCAAAAAAATTCAATGTTCCTATTCTTAATGAAATTACAGTCTATGCTGGAGGGATGATAGAAACACATAAAAAATAGAAAACAATACAACACTCAAATAATATAACTCATCATCAGACAAAATGTGAGGTCATGGAAGAGAGAGATTACTGAGAGCTGGAATGGTCAGCAAAGGTTGCATAGAAGATGCCAGACTCCCACTGAGTGGTGGAGAATAAGAAAGCTTTGGATACATTGATAGGAGGAAGGAAAGATGAACAAAGAGTAGGAGATGGGAAAGAGAAATTAAGGGATTGAACTGAATAATCTTTAAGATCCCTTCTTGCTTTGAATCCTATAATTCTATGACTAGACAGGCTTCACTGGAGCGAAGGGTACAAGTAGTACTTAGTGATGAGGGTAGGGCCAAATCATAAAGAGTTTTAAATTCCAAGCTTAAGAGGATTAAGTTTATTCCATAGGAAATAATGACCTTGGTTTCTTGGATCAAATTTCCAACTGAAAAGTCAGATGCCTATATTATATTGGTTATGCATCTCAGTTATTTGCCAAAAGATTACTTGTGTGATATTGAGTAATTGATTTAACCTTTTTCCCATCCCTAAGCTTCAGTTTCCCCTGCCTCTGGGAAATGAATGTATCCAATAATTATTCTCTCTCATGGATGTTGTAGGGATGAATGAGTTGTCACGAAACTCCTTAGAGATGGATAGTGAGCAAATAAAAGTTGTTAGTATGAGGAAAAGGATAGTAAGGGAAAAAGAAAAGGAAAAAGCAATCCTCTGGATGGAGCCTATGGAAAAGCAAAGTTTCAAGAATGGAATGGGCCAGCCATGGGTGACATTCTCATGAACTCGATTAACAGAAAATCACTGAGCAAATGGTGGGATCATAATGCAAAGAAAACAGAAGAAACCCTGCAGCGCATCATTGCATGGTGTAAAAATTTAGTACCTACCAAGTATCTAGTAAGACATGATCCCAGGGCTAGAGTTTTACATCAGAATTATATACATCTAGAATTTACACACACACACACACGCATGCATGCATGCACACACACAAGAATCCTGCTACCTTTTATGGGCTAACAAACAATAAATCCCCACACCACAAATAAACCTCAAAATATCTTGGAAGACTCAACCAATAAACTATAATGAAATCGGATCATTATATCACAGACAAAATTCTTGTCCACAATTGCCCAGACTTAACACCAAGCTAAAAAATATAAAAACAACATTTTTAGTACATGTCACCCTACAAATGCTCATAATCTCCAAACGACATAGACGAAAATACTTTCAAAACACAGAAGAGATTAAAATCATGTGAGAACATGTTGAGGTACATACCCTTTTGATCTTTTTTAACACTATAGTTGTACCAAGGATGTGTTAGCTTTTAGGGTTTGGCAAGAACCAGAGACTTTGGTGATGTAGGCTCTGGTGATACCATTGGTTGGTTAGCACCCCAGCCAGTGTGTATTCCTAAGAGCTAAAGTTAAGGAGTTAAAAATATAGGTTGGATGATATAGAGTTGCAGACTTATCCTACTCAAAACTGTCATGATCAGTTTGACATGGAGTATATCTCTCCTTCATGATCAAATTCTACAAAGAAAGCAAGGTAAACTGGAACAAATAGGAAATATCATTTCTTGCTGGAAATGGTTTAATGCTATGGCACTAACCACCAAGGTGAACAGACCACATGTGCACATAAAATGAAGAAAGAAAATGTACATTCAACATGCAGCAGTAGTATCTCATAAATTGGAAACAGATTTTTGCCAGTTAAAGGCAGGGAGTTCATATTGCTTTTTTGTCAATCATGCAAGTCATAAAAAAATGTACCTCTGACCAATGCAGAGAAATGATAAAAGAGAATTTCTTTTCCATGAGATGAGCTCTAATAATTTCTCCTGCAACTTAGATGAAATTAGAGATGAAATCTAGGAATTCTAAAATCTGAAAAGGGCAAGGTTGAAGAAAATGAGGTCATTGAAAATCTTTATTTGATGCACATTCCAGAAATTATGCATAAAAACGAAATTGATGATAAAAACAAAAATTGTCGCAAATTATTTAGAAAAAATGGGCATATTTAGACTAGAATTTCAGAAGCTTTCTTTTAGTTTGTTGACATGAATGCAACTAGCAAATCAATATACCAAAATAGAAATTCAAAAAAGTTTGACATTTGCTATGACTAACATGAATCAATGTATTCTCCCACAATATTTGACAGAAATAGAAAAAAAGAACCCAAAACTGTTTCAGGATTTGCACCTACTACAAGCTGTATAGTAGGCAGCTACTGCCACAGTAAAAATGACAGCAGGTGCCATTAAGGAACACTCCTAAGGACCGGAATCAAACATCATCATAACAGAATGATGGTGAAAGAACTATTGAAGATCTGTGGAAAGACTATAGAAGATTACATCAATTGCTAGCTGGTATACACAGTAGAAAACTGGAGTGCCATATTGCTCAATTAAAGACAACAAAAAAAATGTGGAAGAGAATCCAGGGGGGAAATGCATATCAAAAAACCTAGAATCAAAAGTCAAAAGGATACAGTCATATAAGGAGCTCAGAGAACACAACAAGCAATTCCACATCAAACCAAAATGTTACTGCAGAAACCTGAGAAGCAAAGAAATTAGATAAGAGAGAAAACCTCCAAAAGAAAAAGGTGGAAAATTCCTTGTCTTCTATATGGTCACAAGAAACACAACACAATAATAAGGCAGGTTGGAACAAATGAGAAACAGAAAGTCTGCATACCATTAATTTAATGGACAACAGAATTATGTCAAGGGAGGTGACTGAAATGCTAGCTTCTGTGAAAAAACTGGTAAATGCTCATACTGGATAAGATTCATAGTCATTGGCTCAAATGCTGTGCAATGGAGCAAGAATTATCAGGAAAACACTCTGCCACTTTCCTTCCAGACAGCAAGCATGATCCCATTGTTTTGTTTTTTTTTTAACAGAAATCACGACATATTTACTATCAAAAGATGAGAACACCAAATATTCCCTCCAAATATAGGCCATTTGTGTGTGTATATATTTTTATGAAGAATTCACAGCTTGCATTACAAACAAAATATATAAACAACTACAACAAAATAACATTTTGAAGAAGCAACCCAAAAAAAAGGTGTGCCAAAAACTATCAGGGATACAAAGAACAATATTATTGATTTATTAATTTTGGGGGGAAACACTAAAAATGTTGCTACGTCTACACTTAGCTTATTGATTAATGCAAAATCTTGGACTTCATCCTGTACGGTCCTGATTTGTCCTTGAACTGAAAAATAGCCCCCAGACTAGTGAGAATGCTAGAGTATTTGATGTCCAGTGGAAAACTATTCTTTATTTAAAAATATGCCATCAACATAATGACAAATACAGTTCCTATAAAACATGGCATTTTTCTAGGAGGCAGTTCAAGTCAATTATGATTTTCCTTTCCCTAAATTCATTATCATATCTCCTAAGCAGAACTAAATATGGCTTCCAAATTAAAAAGAGAGTTACATCATGACAATATTAAAAATTTGATTGCAAGGGTGACAACAATTTATGACTCTCTCAAAACACAATAAACAATTCCTTCATCTAGTGAAATCTTTCTACAATGATTATCAAAATGTCACTTGGATGTAATAAGTATAAAATATTTACTAAGGAAAGATAGATGCTAAATGATTTGATCTTAAAACTGGAGGTCAAATTGAAAAGATGAATGAAGTAGATATTCACAGATACCATTGTCCACTCAGGCAAGACACATTAAGCATAAAGAGATTAAGAAGAAGACTATGGCAATTGTGGGAAAATTTTATTTCATTGTTTGAACCTAACCTTGTATAGCTGAGATACTAGATGTTGCTTTGAGACCAATTAATACTTAATTCAGGAAATTCAGGCTATGTTGATCCCCAAACCTTCTAGGAGACAAAGATTGATGCAAGGCATGTAAGGAGTTTCCTCCTGTTACACATCTCAAAAAACCATAAAGTCTTATATGCAAACTGCCTTTATCCTGGTCAGTCAGATGACTTTTCTTGCTCCTTCATTTGAACTCTATATAATGTAAAACTTACTGAGGCCTGGGGAAACAGGCCACCTTTTTGACTTTCCCTTCTTCCAAACGACTAAATTAACCTTTAAAAAAATTTTTTTTTCAGTTCTGTATTTGTTCTCAAACGACATTTTGGTGTTAGAAGTGGGATCTCTGATGGTGACCTGAGAAGCCTGAAGGCTAACCTGGACCATGAATGTTAAGTAAAGTCTCCATGATCTCAGGGTTAAGGGAGGACAAGACTGATTTATACAAGATCACTCTTCGTGTCAAGAACCTTGTGAGTAATCTTAGGATTTGAGTGGAATGCAGTCACAGTTAGGGTTGATGTGACACCTTGACCCCAGGGAATTACTCAGGGTAGGTTAGAACTAGTATAGGTACCCCTCCTTAAAGCAGTAGTCCTCTTGAACTTACCACCCAAGGGCAGCGTTGCTCTCAGTGAAATTCAGCTACTTGTCTGGTAGATCTATCTCGCGCTCTTCCTTCTTTGACTTTTTCTCTCTCCCTCTTTCCTCAATAGATCTGTAATTATTACAAATAAATTAGATAACTGCTCTGGTCTCTTACTATGTATTGGTGACAGCCACCTTGATGTCCTGGTAAGTATGGCATTGTGATCCAGGATTCAAATACAAGGGCCACCAGTTGAACTGTATGAATTGCTGGCAGGGAATCCTTTATTGGATATTCGTGCTGTGTCTTACCTTGTCCTGATAATATTTAGTTGGTTGAATGACCTTGAGGATTCTCTAACATCAGACCTACACCCTTTCACATAGGATGACCCCAGGTCAACGATTCCCTCATATAAATTATTGGCTAGGGTTGGTCTTTGCAGGTCAAATACTCATAACCCAAGAACAGAGAACCCATTTTTATTCTCCTCTACATTCATACAAGCTCCTCGGGAAAACCTGGTCCTGTGTTTTGTCTAGTGTTGCTCATAGATTCTGTTACCTTGGAAATTTCTAAGGGAAAAACCCAGCTGAACCATAAAAACTGCCATAAAAATCAAAACAAAAAATGCAGAAAGGGAGCTTAGTATGGTGGGGAAGATTATGAAGTCTCACAGTTAAAACAATTCCCTTGGCTTTCTATAATATAATGATAAACTTTTCTTCTTGATAAGCAGGGACTTATGCTAATTATTTAATCAGATTTTCAACAGAAGATAAGATTTTAAAATAGGCATAGATGAAAAAAATTGCAACACTTTCATCTCAACCCTAGTCAGATTGGAGTTACAGAAATAAAGACAAACAATCAAAGAAAAGAAATTTTTTTGAGAAGGGGGGTTGTATATCTTTGCTTTAAATTTCCAAATTGTGGTTTGAAAATTTTTGTGAATGTTGAAATATTTTAAGGAGATGAGAATTGGAGATTACCACCATCAATCTTGGGAACAAAGCTAACTAAAAGCAGTGAGCCCTATAATTTGAAGTGCTGGCAGCTAATAGCCCTTGGGAAAATTTAGATTTTGAATAATACCATTTGTGATTTTAAATCCAGATTTGATTTGATTGAGTTTGTCCTAAAACTAAATTATAATGTGTGTTTGTCCTTCGTTGCTGAAGAAGACCATGCCATCACAGAAATAATGACATGACTTGCAGTTGACTTTTTGTTCTTGAGTGAGGGAGGGCTGTGCAGGTCACCAGACTCACTTCTTCTCCAGAGCCATTTGAATCCAGTGACCAGATATTCATTAGGATGACTGGAGATGACCCAGGATGAGGCAATTGGGGTTAAGTGATTTGCCCAAGGTCACATAGCTAGTGAGTGTCAAGTGTCTGAGGTGAGATTTGAACTCAGGTCCTCCTGACTCCTACACTGGTGCTCTATCCACTTCACCATTTAGCTGCCCTCAAATTATAATGTAGTATCATTTAAAGTGATATAATTGTATTGTTTGACCCTCAAAAAAATCTCAATAGAAAATATATTTGATACTTGGCTTTAAGGTAATGGGGCAAGGTGGTTCAGTGGATAGAGACTGGAACTAGAGTCAGGAAGACCTCAGTTCACATTCCACCTTAAATACTTACTGTGATACTTACTGGTCCATTCACTTAACCCTTATTTGACTCACTTCCTCATCTGTAAAATGGGGACACATTAGAAAAGGAAATGACAAAGCACTCCAGTATCTTTGCCAAGAAAACCTCATGGGAAGTATAGTCTGTGGGGTTGTGGAGAGTTGGACATGCCTGAATGACATCAATAAATTAAGATAATAGGTTTAGAAACCACATGAATAAGAACTGAAATTGTAATTGCTTTAAAAGTACGGTTTTCGAATGTGATTACCATAGAATGCCAAATTGATAAACGGGAGAAATTATTTTCTATGCATTTCCAGAAATACATTCAATTGAACTAATGTCATTTGACTGGCAATGAGTTTTATGTTATGTTTTTAAAATCCCTAAGATTGTTTAGGTTATTGTTAAGCTTCTAATTTTACTTATATTGTGATTTTTGAATCACTGTGTAAGAAATGCTATTCATTTGAAAAATGATACCCAGAGGGTGATGCAACAGTATCGTTGGAAATTAACTTCTCTTTTTATAGAGAATGTTGTCATTATGATTAAAACAAACTGTCAAGTTTATAATTGGATATACTTTGCTTTGAAATTAATAATAATAATAATTACTTAGAGTTTGGTAAAGCACCACAGAATTTGTAAATATGTTTGAAGTTCTTTGAGGGTTTACCAGGTTTCTAGGGACCTTCTATTTGGGCAATGTCATGAAATCTTATCAGCCTTGTTGAAAGAATGTCTAAAATAACCAAGTAGGTTAGTGAGAATCTGGAATCTCTCACAGTTGAAGTAAAGGGGCTAACAAGTTTACTTTAATTCTTTTGTAATTTTTTTTTTATTTTAAGCTTAAATACAAAATGAGAAAAGAAAAAAAACATTCTCATGGACACAGCAGACCATATAAGAGAGGATTCAATATAAAACAATAAATTTCCATTTCAAGAAAATCTGTATAATAAATACTACCTATTGTCTGCAAAGCTACCCAGATTTTCTTTGCTTCCTTGTTGGTTTTCTTTTGTTACTTGCTGTGCACATTTAACTTTGCTTTTTCCCCATCCCTCAGTCTTAAAGAAGGCTACAAGTAAGCATAGATCTATCTATCCATTTATCTATTTTTGCACATAGATACCTATAAACATGCACATATATACACATATACACTCATACATATATATGTAAGACTCTACTATGCTATGCTATCATCTTCCTTCATAGGTCTGAATCTTTCCACATTTTTCCTAAATCAAAATTTCCTTAAATCAACCAGCTTATCATTCATCACAGCAACATTTCAACCCAATCACATCCTGAGAGATTATCCATGAAAGTTTTCCCCCAATTTCCCTTCTGTTCTTGGCTATATAGGTTTCATTTACAAAAGAAAATTTTAATTTAAAATAAACAGAATTATCCTTATTATACTTCAACAATATTCTTTTGCCTTATAATATAGTTTAGGGTCTGATATACTGAATATACTTCTTTTATATCTTTTCTCCCTGGTTTCTTTGAAGTTCCTGACCTTTTAATTTCCAAATGAATTATTTTTTGAGTACATTTTTTTTAGTAATTTAACTGAGATGATGTTGAATAAATAGGTTAGCTAGGTAAATCTGTCATTTTGAAAAAGCATGGCTTTACCTACCCATGAACAATAAATAAATATTATTTTGATGATTTAGATCTGTTTATTTGTATGAAAAGTATTTTATGTTTTTATAGTTCCTGTTTCTATGTTTGCAGATATACTATTCTTGCTTCTTTTTTACATATTAAATTCTACTACTGTCCTTTATTTTATCTTTGTGTATATCTCTCATTTTTTAATGTTTTCTGAAAGCAATATATTCTTGAATTCAATTTTTTAATCTACTATCTGTTTCTGTTTTATGGGTAAATTCATTCCATTCACACTCTAAGCTACAATTACCTGTGTATTTCCTCTTTCCTGTTTTTTTCTCACTATCCTTCTCACCCTATTTACCCTATCACTCCTCATCCCTCTGCTTTACTTTTACAAATGATTATCTAATAGAAAATTATGAAGATACATCTGGAGTAGTAGGTACTGAAGTTATATTTTTGAACAAATTTATCCTCAACAAATCACAGATTTAAAGGTTTTATTTTTTATCTCAGGGGTTAATGTGTAATACCTTCTAATACAGATATCTGTCAGCCTAGAAGCTTGTATCGTATCCAGTATTTTTATGAGTTTTGAGAAAACTACCACGTATTCATCCTATATGTGAAACTCTAGAATGTGATTATTTTCTTAATTTCTGTGATTAATTTCTGCTCTAGGGTCAATTTAAACTAGAAAGGATGAATAAAATAAGGCTTATATGTTCTTATTGTTAACTGTTATTACAACAACATGAGAAAAATAATAGCAATAATTATATGTAGTCCTTGCTATTTGAGGTAAAAAATCTTGGGACTATAATTTGATATTGCTCTGAATTATGATTTCAGGTATGATTACCTGAATTGTCATTAAGCCAATTATCTATCATTTACAAAACATGCCATACATTGCTCAAAGAGGGTGTGATCTGAGAACTGCTGTAGTTAGATGTCTATGCCTGAGAAGATTGATAGAATGACCTAAAATGTAATGATAAGAGCCTATTGACTCAGTTTCCCCATTTTGCTATTTCCTTTCTGAACAGGAAATTTTACCATGTGGTTAATTCTAAGCCTAGCTATGATAATTTGTAAAAAAATAATTGAAATAAGACACTTTGCTGCATGATTGTTGTTCCAAAACAAAGGTTAACTATGACTATAACCTGAAATCAAAGAGAGCTAAGGAAGTTTTATCCTGTTATGCTTATGTCAGGCTAGTTTGGGCCCCTGAAGGGAATTCCTTTTATAGCAATTTTCTATAACCAGAGTAGATGAATTGTAAATGTGTGTGTTTATGCACATACATATTATATATATACACATGTGTATATATAATATATACATACACATATGTATATATATAATATACACATATGTATGTATATATGTGTATCTATCTATCTTATTACAATACTCAAACATCTCTGTGTTGCTATAAGACCTTACTGTTTTTAATTTTACTATGCTAAATTTGTGGTCAATGATAGTTATATTTTAATGTGTAAGATTAAATTCTTAAAGTATCTCATTCTTTCTGTCATTCCCCAATTGACAAATGGTCAAAGGATATGAGCAAGCAATTTTCAGGGGAAGAAATTAAAGATATCTATAATCGTATGAAAAAGTGCTCTAAATCACTATTGATTAGAGAGATGCAATTCAAAACAACTCTGAGGTACCACATCACACCTATGAGATTGGCAAACATGACAGAACAAGAAAATGATAAATGCTGGAGAGGATGTGGGAGAGTTGGAACACTAATTCATTGTTGGTGGAGCTGTGAGATCATCCAACCCTTCTGGAGAACGGTTTGGAACTATGCCCAAAGGGCTACAAAAATGTGCATACCCTTTGACCCAGAAATATCGCTACTAGGACTGTATCCCCAAGAGATTATAAAAACAGGAAAGGGTCCCACGTGTACAAAAGTATTTATAGCAGCACTCTTTGTGGTAGCCAAAAACTGGAAGTCAAGGGGATGCCCATCAATTGGGGAATGGCTGAATAAATTATGGTATATGAATGTAATGGAATACTATTGCGCCATAAGAAATGATGAACAAGAATACTTCAGGGAGGCCTGGAAGGACTTATATGACCTGATGCTGAGAGAAAGGAGCAGAACCAGGAGAACTTTATGCACAGCAACAACCACAGTGTGTGAGAGTTTTTTCTGGTAGACTTGGAACTTAGTAATAACACAAGAACTTACTGAGAAAAAAAAAAATCCTAATGTCAGTCTTCTAAGGCAAAATGCCTTCCACACTCAGAGAAAGAAATATGGAAGTCATTGGCAGAATGTAGCAGATCTTGTTTGTGTGTGGGTGGGTTTCAGTGTATTATGTTTTGATTTGTTATATGATTTCTTCCATTTATTTTAGTTCGACTACATAGCATGACTATAGGGAAAATGTGCTCAATAGGAAAGTATATGTAGAACCTATACAGAATTGTATGCTGTCATGGGGAGGGAGGGGGGTATTGGGGGAAGGGTGGGGAGGATAAAATCTTAACTTTAAGGAAATGATTGTAAAACATTAAAATAAATAAATTAAGAAAATAAAGTATCTCATTCTTTCTGAATGATTTGAGGATATATATATATATATATGTGAATATATATATACATATATATTAGCAAAAGGGAAATAGGAAAAAGATGGGGTGTGATGAAAATATAAAAGTTTTAAGTTTCAAATTTTATGTAAAGTTTTACATTTTAATAGAGTACTAAACTTCACTTTGAGAAAGCAACAAAATTATTTTCTCTAAGAATTAGGATATAGATATAACTACGTAATTGGCTTTCAAATGTTTCTATTAAGAACAATGACAAAAGGGTAAGTATAAAGTTAGTTTCATAAGATGGTTCTAGTTTTCATCACATTAACTAGTTACTGGAAAACCATATTTAAGAGTAACACCCCATAAGTAGTGCTAAGAATGATACCAGAATTTTCAAGGGAAAATGTTTCCAAGGATCAAACAGCTACATGGGACAGTTAAGGTCCAAGATGAAATAAGCTGCAGTTTAATCTGTAACCTGACTTAATTTACCTGTAGAGTTTATTTAACTATTTAATCTTTAGAGGATAAATGATATTATGATCCTGCTTACCTAAATTTGCTCAACTTTTATGACATTGAAGGAATTACGAAATTATGAATCTGTCTTTTTTTAAACTTTTTTTTGGTGATACTCATGGCCGAGTATGTGGGAAATCTCCCTGTGCTGGGAAGTATCTCACTGGAAAGATAACTGACCTGAAAAATAAATTGAGGAGAGAGAGAGAAAAGTAAGTCTTATGATACTACCAGAAAGCCGCAATAAAAAAAGAGTCTACAATCATTTTTCAAGGAAATTATAAAGGAAAGTTGCCCTTATGTATTAGATTGAGAAGACAAAATAGAAATTGACAGAATCTATTGATCGCCTCCTGAAAGAAATCCCAAAATGAAAACTCCCAGGAATATTATAGCTAAACTATGGAACTCTCAGGTCAAAGAGAAAATATTTCAAGCAGCCAGAATGAAACAATTCAAATATCATGGAGCCAGAGGCCAATTAAACCATGCAGTGGATAGAGCGCTGGGCCTGAAGTCAGGAAGACTCATCTTCCTAGGTTCAAATCTGCCATCAGACATGTATTAACTGTGTGACCCTGGGCAAATCATTTAATCCTGTTTCTTCAGTTTTCTCAACTATAAAATGAGATGGAGAAGGAAATGGCGAGCCATTCTTATATCTTTGCCAAGAAAATCCCAAATGGGGTCATGAGGAGGCAAACACAACTGAAAACAATTGAACAATAACATAAGATTTAGTAGTTTCCACATTAAAAAGTGGAGGACTAAGGGAGCTTGTTTGTGGAGAGGCCTGATGGAGGGAAGGCTTGGGGATGACTTCTCCTTTTATTGGTAATGTGTACAAACTTCATTGTACTATGGTGGAATTGACTTTCTGGTATCAGTAAATATTTTGGTTTTATCTTAGAGGAAGAGAGCTTATATTTTGTGAATTTACTCTGGAAATACACATTCATATCTATAGTGGCTGTCGTGGCTATCACATTGGGCTACAGTGAGAAAGAGGGATGCATTGGGAGAAGGGGAAAGGGAGAGGTAGAATGGGGAAATTTTTCTTACATAAAAGAAGAATGCAAGGAAGAGCTTTTACAGTGAAGGGGGAAATTAAATGGGGCAGTGGCAGATAATGCTTGAACGTCAGTCATATCAGGATTGGTTCAAAGAGGGGAGAATATATAAACACTCAGTTGTATATAAAAATATATCTTACCCTTTAAGGAAATAGGAGGGGAAGGGGATTTTAAAAAGGTGTAGGGGAAGTTAAAAGGGATGATATATTAATCAAGGAAGTAGTTAGGAGCAAAGTAGATTTTTGAGTAGGGACAGGATAAAAAGAGAGAAAAGAAATAGAAGAAATTGGGATAAAGGGAAATACACAGCTAGTAATCATGACTGTGGATATGAATAGGATGAGCTCACTAATAAAACAGAAGTAGATAAGCAGAATGAATTAGAAACCAGGATCCAACAATCTGTTTTTCACAAGAGACAAACTTGAAACGGATGAAGTAAAAGAGGCAGGAGTAGCAACCATGATCTTAGATAAAGCAAAAGCAAAAATAGACCCAATTAAAAGTGTCAAGCAAGGAGTACCTTTTACTAAAAGATACCATAAACCATCAATTTTATAGTAAGTTTCTCTGATAAAGGCCTTATTTCTTAAATATATTGAAAATTAAGTTGAATGTATAAAAATAAGAGTCATTTGCCAATGGATAAATGGACAAAGTATATAAACAGGCGGTTTTCCGAAAAAAATCAAAGCTATCTATGTCATATGAAAAAATGCTCTAAATCACCGTTGATTAGAGAAATACACAACTCTGAGGTAGCACCTCACACCCATCAGAAATGAAAATTACCAGAGAGGATGAGGGAAAATAGGTATACTAATGAACTGTAGTAGTGTAGTAGTGAACTGATCCTACCATTCTGGAGAACAATTTGGAACTATCCCCAAAGGACTATATAACTATGCACACCCTTTGGCTAAACAATTCTACTAGGTCTGCATCCCAAAGAGATCACAGGAAAAGGAAAAGGACCTATGTGTACAAAAATTTTTGTAGCAGGTCTTTTTGTGGTGGAAAGGAATTGGAAATCAAGGTAATACTCATCAATTGGGGAATGACTAAACAAGATGTGGCATATGATTTTGATGTAGTACTGTTGTGCTATAAGAAACTACCAGGGGAACAAGACATATTAACTGATGCAAAATGAAGTTAGAAGAACCAGGAGATTATTGTGCATAATGAGAGCAATGTTGTATTGATGATCAACTGTGGAAGTCTTGGCTACTCTAAGCAATACAGTGATCAAGAGAATGCCAAAGAACTCATGATGAAAAATGATATCCACCTCCAGACAGAGAAACAATGAACTCTGAGTACAAATCAAATTATAATTTTTCCACTTTCTTTTTTTCCCAATATGACTAGTGTGGAAATGTTTTGCATGATTTCATATGTATTATTGATATCCTATTTCTTGCCTTTTCAGTTAGTAAGAGATAATAAGAGGGGGAGAATTTGGTACTCGAAATTTTAAAAAGAAAAAAAAGGTAAAAATAAATAATACATTTTCAAAAAAAAGAAGAACGTCATTGCATTGTTTGAATCCAGCCCTGCATGGCTGAGAGACTGGACTTTGAGGCCAGAATTATTTAATCCTTAACTCAGGAATCCAGGTTATGCTGACTCAAAAATCTTCTAGAGTATCTAAAGACTGATGCAAGGAATGTAAGGAGTTTCTTCCTATTATATATCTCAAGCAATCTCAAGCCTTATCTGGATGCCTATTTCTTTGTTCCTTTGTTTAGACTCTCTATCATGTAAAACTTACAAAGATTTGTGGGAAGTGGGCTACGTGTTCTGGCTCTCTTCTCTGCTGGACAATTTAAATTTTCTTCTACAACTTTTTTCAGTTCTATGTTTGTTCTTGAGTTACACTGAATACATTAAAAGATCTACAAGTATTATAAAATCAGAACTAAGTAAGAAGAATGTATTTCAAACAATTAGCATGTATGTAATTCTAGTCTTACATGTGCTTTCATAACTGTAAAAGGGACCATAAAAGATTTAGGAGCTATTCCAACAAAAACTCATATACTATTAATAAAACACATAGCCTATCACCCTAAGGCAGCAATAGAAACATTTAGAGGAAGATGATTGATAGGAATTCTTAGAACACTTAATAAACAGATTAAGAATCAACAGAAATGCTTTTGGAACAAGCGGATATAACCTCACCAAGCAACAGTGGATTCGTCAAATGTAACTGATAGTGGCTTATTTCCAGATGGAGCCTATGAAAAGACTAAAAACTAAAAATGGAATAAAAAGTCCCATCCTGAGTAAGATCTGCATAAACTTAGACAACATTATGTTGACCAAAAAAAAAAAGCATTAACCAATTGACTGAATAATGCAGATTGGTTTTGGGGAAATGGAAGAATTTAAGATGGGAATTCAAGAAGAGGTCTTCACCACCAGAAATTACTGAAAGATCACTCTTAAGGAGCTGGGACTTAGTGATCATTCATATCAAAGAAATAGTAGAAACTGTAACATATCTTTACAGAGCACGATAATTTAGCAATTACCAAATGTCTTGCTGCTGTTCATCTGTTTCAGTTGTGTCTGATTCTTCATGACCTCATTGGGATTTTCTTGGCAAACATGTTGGAATGGTTTGGCATTTCCTTCTCCAGGTCATTTTACAGATGAGGAACTGAAGTCAACCAGTTAAGTGACTCGCCCAAGGTCACACAGCTAGTAAATGTCTGAGGCCATGTTTGAACATAGGAAAATGAATCTTGCTGACTGTAGACCCAGCACTCTATCCACTCCATCACCTAGCTGCCCCAACCAAATATCTAGTAAGACACAAACTGATAGCTAGGGTTATACACTAGAATCTTTCCATCTAGACTAACAGATGATAAATGCTACCAGTATCTTGGAAAACTTAACTAGTCAGTAGCTAACAAAAATTTATTAAGAGAATAAGAGTCTACTGTGTTCCAGGTACTGTGGAAACAAAGAGAATCTCTGCCCTCAAAGAACTTGCAATTAAATAGGAAAGACAACAAGATAAATTGGAAATAATTAACAGCTCAAAGGTACAAGAATTCAGAAGAACTGTAGAAGGAGGGATTTTAACAGGGACTTGAAGAAAACCAAGGAAGCCAGAAGGAGGAGAGGTGGGAGAGAATTCTAGGCATGGAGGACAAATGAAGAGAGGCAAGTGTAAATGCCCAGAGTGTCTTGTTCGATCAAGGAGTGCAGAATTACTGAATTTCAAATTTTGAATCCACTGGAGTATAAGATGTAAGAAGACTGCAAATAACAGTGGAGTGGGGGGTGGGAGTGGGGCTGATTATGAAGAACTATGACAGCAAAAGAAAGGATTTCATATTTGATATTAGGGATAATAGGAAACCACTGGAGTTTGTTGAATTTGTGCATATGTGTGACATGAAGACCTAAGCTTTAGAAAGATCACAAATTGCACCAGAACCGAACTATTATCAGAGTTGCCCACATTTATCTGGACATAATCCCAGAAACTTGGAAATTATGTTTTTAATAAATGTTGTCATGCCAAATACTCGTAATTTTCAAGATACATTGTATAAGCTGCTTTCAAAGTATAGAATCCTAGCAAAGGATATCAAAATCATATGAGAAGAAATTGCTAGACATATTATTCCTGCTATCTTGCTACTGAAGATGTGCTCAGGATGCTTTCAGGGAGTCTGCAAAGTATGAGCTCAAATACTAATCATTTTACTCAATTATAATTGTAATTGTAAAAGGTAGTTGTTTTCTCCACCAATGTTCTATAGAACATTGAATATAAAATATTATCTTTATTGTAGTTATATAATTATATATTTATATGATATATGTGTTCTATATTATATATATTCTATATAATTATTTATATTTATTTTATGATATGTGCGAAGGACTAATATCTGTCAGGTTTCCTTCATGGCTCATCCCCCTCCCCACAATGGGCTAGGCTAGTTTCCCTAAAAGGTGACAAAGCTGTCCAAAACCTGATTGGTCCCTGTGTCTTGGTGGACTCAGATTCCTAGTAGTTTCTGGCTATACTGAAGTAGTTTCTTCATTATCTGTGGGTATAAAAAGTTCCAGTGATGTGGAATCCAGACCTCTCAGATTTGGTCGATGTCCTGAGACTATAACAGTCAAAGCCTCATACCCTGTTGATCAGATGTCTTTCCATAAGGAGAAAAGAGAGGAAGCTAAATACTACTGGATTCTTGACTGATATCTTTTCTCTGCTATACTTTTACTTTTATTAACTAGTTTTGTTTTTGTTAGCTATTTTAGTTATGTGAACTTTTTTTGTAAATTATTTTTGGTTTTGCTATTTAATGACTTAAGAGTTCCTTATTTCTTCTCAAACCTGGACCTGTTTTCATTCTTCTAAAACACAGCAGAATTTACAGCACTAAGTTTGATATAGAAGTACCATGATTCCAACTTTCTCATCTCCCAAAGAATGCATGTGATCCCTCTTTTCTCCAGCGTATAGCATTGGACTTTGTCTCATAGGAAATAGACTTTTGATCTGCTCATAAGGACTCGGAAAATTATGAAATGAGAACACAAATCTCTCTCTTTGAGTTACAAGCACTCATGTTGGCAGCTGTTACTGGAAGTTTCCAACTCTTCAGGTGAAGAGCTCTCCCCATCTTGGAAATCTTTCAAGAAGTAGCCCAAAGACAATTTGTAAAACAATTCTGGCTGCCCCAGAGGAAGATGAGAGATGCAAAGATGGAGAATTCTGGCTAAGATTACAGCACAAAAAAATAGCAGCCAAGCCTAGCTCCCTTGAGAAACACCTACTAACAATGAAAAGGATCACCATATGGAATAACTGAACCAAGGAAAAACATCACTGAGTTCCTCCATCCTATAAAAGGCTACACAAAGAGACTGCAGCAAAGGATGCTCCAGGAGTCCAAGCCTTCCAGTAAGTGATGATGCAAGGAAATTAGGCCAAGGACAATGGAACTAGGGGTCTGGTGGTGCCCTAGGAGACTAGCCTGAAGGCAGCACCATCTTTGACATGAAGCTGAAGATCTGTGACTTGCACCAACAGATAAGCTCAATGTGACCAGGATCAAGTGACTTCTCAGGAGACAGATGGAAGCTATGAACTATGGCAGTAGGAGGGACTTGGTCCCAAAGCAGCAACTAATTCCAGCTTCTAGGCTAGGACTGCTTTCTACCTAGGACCACAGAGAGGGAAACAGAGAAAGAAGTAAGACAGTAGTACTGGGAGCACAGAAGGAGACATGACCTGGGTCTACCCCACCCGCCATATAGTGTAGGAGGTCAAAGATATTGAACTTGGCCCAAAGTTGAAATTCAAGAACTGAAGTTAAAGATGTGAACAAACTACACTAAAATCTCCAAGGAAAGAAATGGCACAGAAATAATCACAATCAGAATTTCAGAGAGGAGAATGAAGTTACCACAAGGAATCAAGTAGGTAGAAGAAAAGAAGTACGAGGGCGATCTCATGCTTGCTGAGGAAGCCTTGGACAATAGGGGCCAAGGGGAGGCATGATGACATAGAAAGGACGTGTATTGGAGATTCTGGGGAGCATGCATGGGCATTCTGTAACTGGTTCTGGTCTACTAACAAAGTTGGGAGGAGTTTCAATGATATGTTTAATAAGGACTTGAGGTAGCTTCCAAAAGATCTTTAAAAAATTTCATTTATTTATTTTTAACATTCATTTAAAAAAAAAGTCCTCTCCCCCAATAAGATTTCCTTCCTTCTTCCCTCCCTCTCTCTCTTCCCCTCTCCCTCTCTCCCTTCTTTCTTCCTTCCTTTTTTCTGTCCTTCCTTCCTTCTTTCCTTCCTTCCTTCCTTCCTTCCTTCCTTAATTCTTTCCTTCCTTCCTTCTTTCCTTCCTTCCTTCCTTCCTTCCTTCCTTCCTTCCTTCCTTCCTTCCTTCCTTCTTCCTTCTTTCTTTCCTTCCTCAAATTCTATGGCCCTAAATAAATCCCTGTGTGATAATACAATGTAACTAATTACTATACTGGATAATATTTAGTGTAATTCTACAAGCTATTATTGTGTATTGCTATCGGACTCTGAGGTAAAGGGTTACCAAAGGTCAAGAGACAGGTCAATGGGAACTGGGGATGTCCAGAGTTGTTTCCTAGGGAAGGTGAGACTTGAGTGGATCTTGAAAGATCATTAAGGGTTGCATAAGACAAAGGGAAGAAAGGATAGGCATGGTGGGATGTGGGGTGGGAAGGGAAGGAGTACAGGAATAAGCATTTACATAGCACCTATGCATTCCAGACACTGTGCAAAACCCTTTTTACCAATATTATATTATTTGTTTGTTATAACTCTGTGAGTTAGGTGATGTTATTATCTCCATTTACATCTGAGGAAACTGAGGCAAACAGAGGTTAAGTGACTTGCTCAGGGTCACACAGGACACACAAATGTCTGTATTTGAACTCAGGTCTTCCTGACTTCAGGCCAAGTGCTCTATTTTCTGTGTGGGTACACCTGACTATCTCAAAGCAACAAAGCATGGAGATTAGGATAAAGATAGTGAGAAAATTAGCCTATCTATAGCGGGAGATAAATACTGGGGAAACTTGGGAAGTAAGATAAACTTGGATTAGGAATGGGAGTGGAGCTGATTAAGGGACCTAAAAACCAGAAACTGAAGTTTGCGTTTTCCCTTTCAGACTCCCCAAGGAGTCTAGACCAAGAGTGACTTGCACCTCGGCCAGATTATTTAACATCTCTCATTTTCCAGGCCTATTGAAGTCTAGACTTCCCCTGCTCCTCACCACTCTAGATTGCCAGAATGACTTCCTAAGGCTATTCTCTCTAGTCTTTTTTCTGGCTGCCTTTATTTAAAGTATGGGTGGTTAGCTTTGCTCTGTTCCAAGGCTACAGGCTGCCTTCCAGGGCCTTCTGCTAATAGCTTACATTTATTATAGCACTTGACAACTTATAAAGTATCTTCACATTCATTACCTTATTTGAACCTCCCACCAATGGGGGGTGGGGAAGATAGAAGAGCTTTGATTGGCCCTATTTTATGGATGAGGAGACTAAATTTCAGAGGTGAAATTAAATAATTTCTTTCCTTAGATCACAAAGGGCACCAAGGAAGAGGGTGAGAATGGCTCCGTACAATCTATCCTCATTACTAGAAATCAAGGCACATCTCCTCCTTTAGTCTGGTTTTGGTCAGAGAAAGAAAGAATGTGAGATCCTATTAGGAGTGAGGGTCTCATCTGCAAAAATATCTACCCCACCATGATTGTCACTGGCATTTAAAATTTATAAAGTATTTTCTATACATGACCTCATGTGAGCCTCACAACTGACCTGGGAGGGGAAGGGTGAGGCCAGCCCCAATACCTCCATAGCTAGCGTATAGTGGAGGGGAAGGGATCTCACCCTGTGGGTGGATGGCTCATTTAGGTCGATGTTATCCAGAAAGAAGCCTGGTCAACTCAGCTCTACCTGGGGCTTAAAGAACAATTGGAAAGTATTTCTGAACCAGAAAAGGGCACCGTCCTTCCAGTCAGTGAGTCCCCCTGGCTTCGTTGAGCTCCAGGAGATGAGTCAACGAGCCAGCGTATTGATCAGTGCTCCTAGGTATAGCTGACTGCACTAGGCACCGAGGGGGCTGCAAAGACAAGGAAGACGCATCTCCTACCACAGGGAGCATCTAGCCTAATAAGGCAGACATGGAAATACTTGCAAAGTGAACGGAGCCAAAAAAACAGAAAGGAACCTACCATCACTGACCAAGGGCCAAACCTGAAACAATGAACGGACTGATGAGCTGGGGGAGGTCAGGGAAATCTCCGATTTCTCGTAAATCCTCTTTCTGACTTAGAGACTGAAAGGCAAGACAAAACCACAGAACGGGGGAGTGACTGTTGGTGATGAGGGTTTCCAATACACTGCTTGCTGGCTCATTGAAAACTGAGCAGGAGGCAGGAGGCCATGAGGCAATGTCTCTCTCGGGAGCAAAGCTTGGGAATTTGCTGCATTTTGCTGCAGTCTCTCTCTCTCTCTCTCTCTCTCTCTCTCTCTCTCTCTCTCTCTCTCTCTCTCTCTCTCTCTCTCTCATATTTCTTTATTTCTCTCCCTTTCTCTCTTTCCTTCTTCTCTCTTTCTCTCTTTCATTCTTTCTTATGTCTCTCTCTCTCCCTCTCTTCACCTCTCTCATTTCTTTCTCTCTCCCTTTTTTCTTTCTCCCTCTCTCTCTTCCCTCTTTGTGTCATCTCTCTCATTTCTTTCTCATGTCTGTCTGTCTCTCTCTCTCTCTCTCTCTCTCTCTCTCTCTCTCTCTCTCTCTCTCTGTCTCTCTCACACACACACACACACACACACACACACACACACCCATTCATACATTCATACAAATTCTCCTCTCCCACGCACACTGTCTCAGGTCCCAGAAGTTGTCACCTCCCCTATATACACATACACCTTCTACTGACTGACATTTATCGCTGGGGATAATGAAAGGAGTCCTTTTTACACTCTGTGGGCCTCAGCAATGCCATAGGGAGACAGATCCCTATGTTGCAAATAATTAATTTAGCTACATATTGCATAACATTCTAAAAAGCTTTCTGGGGTGATCTCCTGCCGGCTGGACACTCTGAGCTTATCAATATTGCATCACATTTGGGCACTACTGTTTTGCAGCTTCATTAAAAATTTAATTCATGGTTTAAATCTGCTGTGTTCCCTTAAAAGCATAGCTGGGGGAGGGGTAGACTGGAGAGGAAATGGAGGGATCTCACTCATACATTTCTGAAGTGAGGGAGAGAAGGAAGTTCCCTGTTTTTATGACTCCAAGCAGCTCCTCCTCTTCAGATTGGAGGTCTCAGAAACCAGGGTGGTCCCAGGAAATGACTTATTTTAAAATTGAATCTTCATCTATTTAGTGAAGAGGTGGAGAGAATTAATGAGTTAAAAAAAAGAGTTTGTTAAATATTTACTTTATGCCAAGTAGGATGCTAAGCATTTGAGAAACAAATGCAAAAATCAAAGGCAGTCTCTGTCCTCAAAAAGCTTACATTTTTATAGGCAAAATAACATAAGTGCCCTGTGAGGGCAGCTTTGGTCCAGAAAGTTATGGAGATGATGAGTGAACTATAATGAAATAGACTGATGCATACTAGCTAGGAAGAATGGCAGAGCACATTTGCTCTTGGTTCATGGTTCTAGCCGGGAGATTGGGTATGATGATGGGGATGATGATGATGATGATGATGATGATGATGAAAGGGTGTCCATGAAGGAGCAAGGCTATGAAGGAGATGTCTAGGATATTGGGGAATAAAGTAAAGTATGACTGCTCAGTAGTAATCCAAGAGAGGGAGCCGTTAATCAGGAGAGATGTTGCCCGCAGTGGAAGTTTCTCTAAGATGGGAAAGAGATTAGTGAGGTTATAGCAGAGTTGGCAGGAGATGGCCAGAGACCATCAGACATTAGGGATTAGGTGTCTAATCATGTTTATTAATATATTCTTCCTGGGGTGATTTGATCTCACACACACACACACGCACGCACACACAGGCTATCTGTATCTTTGACATTTGCTTGAAATTCTACCATTTGCATTCCTTTCTTTCTGTTAAACACTGTCCCTTAAACTTTTTTCTTGTTTTTCAATCTTTTCAGTCATGTCAAACTCTTTGTGACCCCATTTGGGGTTTTCTTGGCAAAGATACTAAAGTAGCTTGCCATTTCCTTCTCCAGCTCATTTTGCAGTTGAGGAAACTGAGGCAAATAGGGTTAAGTGATTTGCCAGAGACACACAGCTAGTAAGTATCTGAGACCAGATCTGACCTCACAAAGATGAATTTTTCTGACTCCAATCCCTAAACTTTATTGTCTTTTAAAACTGGAAAACTACCGTTGGTATTTTTGATAATATTCCAGGAAGTCCCTAGCACCTAACAGTAAATTAGTTTTATGGTCTGTGTCATGTCTGTTTAAATCTGAAAGGATTAATGCACTGTTGACAGAATTGTAAACTGGTCCAACTAGTCTGGAAAACAGTTGAGACTTTTGCAAGAGAAATCACAAAACTCTTCATGCTCTACTACCCAGGGGTCTCACTACTGAGTCTTCTAGTATTGCAGGTTCAAAACCTCCATGTTTTCCTTAACTTCTCACTATCCTTCACCCCACATATCCATTCAGATGCAAAATCTTATCTTTTCTACCTTAATGATGTCTCTCACCTCCTATCCTTTCTACTCCTACTACCACCATACTAGTTCAGGCCAGCGGTGTGCTAGTAAGTGTTTAACAACCTGCTCTCCAAAAAACAAAACCCCATACTACAAGACACACTTTTAAGTTTATCTTTCATTATTCACATTTTCTCCATCACTTTCTCAAGTCTAGGAGATCTCTCTATCAAGCTGTGATTTGTAGCATTTGTCAATTTCTGAAATATGAATGATCATATTGAAAACTTAGCAATTAGCTTTCAGGAACCAATACAAGCTGGCTCCGGCATACCCCTTGTTCAGGCCTGTTCAGGCCCCCCACACCTCTCCCTGGCACCGTCACAATAATAATCTTCTCGTAAGTTTCCCCGCCTCATGTTTCTCCTCTCTGTAATCCATCTTCCACCTAACTGCCAAAGTGATTTTACTTAAAACATGACTTCAACCTTACTAAAAAATTTCAGCATCTCCCTGTTATTGCAAGGATAAAATATAACCTCCTCTGTTTGACATTCACAATCTGGCCCTAACATACCCTTCCAGCCTTATTATACGTTTCTTCCCTCCACCTATACTGAGTTTCAACTACTTCTGTCTCCATATGTTTGCCCTGGCTGTCCCCTAGGCTTGAAATGCACACCCTCTTCAATCCCATTTCTTAGAATTTCTTGATTCCTTCAAGACATAGATCAAATATCACATTCTACAGGAAACCTTTTCTGATTCCTTCAAGCTCTAAAGGCCCCCTCCATTAATTATCTTCTAGTAATTTTGAAGACATCCTGCATAAGCATCTTTTTATCCTCAATACACTTGCATGCTTCATGCTTCTCTGGAGATTTCAGCTTCCATAATACAATGGGGATTTCTGTTCCATTTCACAGGCATCCAACCCTGACTCATTGCAATTTCTTGGTTAAGAGGACACTATATACATTTTTGTATATGTTGCTTCCCCTAATGAAATGCAAGCTCATTTTCCCCCCTTTGTATCTCCAACACCAAGCATATTGTTTAGTCATTTTTAGTCATGTCCAACCAACTCTTTGTGACCCCATCTGGGGTTTTCTTGACAAAGATATTGGCATGGTTTGCCATTTCCTTCTCTAGCTCATTTTACAAATAAGGAAACTGAGGCAAGCAGGGTTAAGCGACTTGTCCAAGGTCACACTGCTAGTCAATGCCTGAGGCCAAATTTTGACTCAGAAAGATGAGTCTTCCTGACTCCAAATCTAGCACTCTATCCACTGTGCCACCTAGCTGTCCTAGACACACAGTAGATGCTTAATGAATGATTGGTGCTGAGTGATAGAGTCAGCATCAATTAGCATTTATTAAATGCCTACTATGTGCCAGGCACCATGTTATGTACTGGAGATACAAGGAAAGGCAGAAGACGATCTCTGCCCTTAAGGAATTCACAGTGTAATGAAGGAAGACCCAGGGGGTGAGAGGAGGGGAGACAAGGAAGGAGGGTGGAAGGCTACATATTTCCGTGGTGAGCATGATGTATCAGTGCATGATGAAGTCCTGTCGCCGGGGAACAGAATGATCTGAGGAGGTAAGAGTTTCAGACTTGATTTCATCCTGCAGAGTGATGATTTTCTGGAGATCATGAAGTCCAGGAAAGTAGCCAGTAGGAAATGATGAAGTGAATTCTCTAACAGCCTTCCTTAAATGGTGGATGATCAGGGAGGTGTTCCCCATGTCCATTCTCTACCCTTTCAAAGAAGAGTTAGGGAGGGACCCCAGGGGCAGGGGCATAGATAGATAAATACCAGAAAAATAGTCACACACTTTGTGATATAAGAAAATGGAAACAAAATGGGTGATCGTCATTGGCAAATAGCTGAACCGACTGTGGTATACGAATGCAATGGGATATGATGGCAAAGTAAAAAAAAAAACAAATATGAAGAATTCAGAGAAACATGGGAAGATTTAAATGAAGTAGTGCACAGTGGAGAAAGCAGAAATCAAGAAAATAATATACAAAATAACTGCAATAATGTAAATGGAAACAATGTTAAAGGTCAGTCGTCAAAAAATATTTATTAAACTCCTACTATATGCCAGGCACTGTGCCAAGCACTGAGGACACAAACACAAATCAAAACAAAGGTAGAACCTGTCCTTAAGAAGCTCACAATCTAATGGGAGAAAGAAAACACACAAAAGGAAGTTGAAAAAAGGAGTGCCTTCCAGTCAGAGTCCAATAAAGGGACAAAGAATATGGATGAGATATGATTGCTGTGGGAGATTCAGTCTTGCAGGATAATGAGATGTCCCAATGATGAGTTTCCTGGGGAAGAAAAGCATGATGGAGAGGTTCAAAAAAGTCCAAAAGCTATGTAGCTGGAGGTAAATGAGGCAGGAAGCTAACTTCAGATTAATTGTAATGAACAATCTTGGTCACAGAAAACCAAGGATGTAACACATATTGTTCCTCTTGAAAGAAAGGGGAGGAATATGCATATATTATCAGATATTATTCCTTTCCCCCTTCAGTGATGCTTAACTTTTCTTATAAGGGAGGTTTTGATGAAAGCTAGGAATGGTACATATCACAAAACAGTTATGATATAAAATAAAACAAGTTATATCAACATAAAAAATAAATTATTTTATTTGTAGGTAAGTCACTTCACTCCTCAGAGTTCATAATACCTACAATGCCCAGCCCAAAATTACTGTGAGGAAAATACTTTGTTAATCTCAAAGTGAACTATTATTTATATATGTGTATATGTACATACACATACACACATACAGAGTTATCCCTTCCACATCATGACTTTCCTCATCCTGATTTTCATATGTCATGAGTCAGCATAAGAAATTAAATGGAAATTTTGGGGAGTTCTATGGATGCCACAGATGACATGTGAATGCCAGTAGATGACATAGAAAAAGTTTAGAAACTCAGAAATGCATAATATATATGTAGTATTGTACAATAAAAACATATTATGTCTTTTAATAACATAATAATTCAGACCTTCTTGGGCACAAAGGAAAGGACAAAAAATTTTACACAAATTTGTCAGATTGTGGGGGCCCTAATCTCCATGATGTGAAAGGGATAGCTTATCACTCTTTCTAGGCTATTCCTCCAATTTAACATTACATCTGAGGGGTGGACTTTCAGAGATCAGCTTGTATTCCCTTAGCTTATAGGGTATCCCATGGGTCTGCACTCCTAACTCTACCATTCACAAAAACCTAAGAATATTTCCTTACTGAAGGGGTCTGCTCCATAGGCAGCTTCTGACGTGTACTTCTTCAAACTGTTCAGCTATTTAAAACCCCCAGGGTTGTGTCCCATTTTCAACCCACCCAATCATATTGTTCCTTCTTAGTCATTCAGAGAAAGAAGTCACACTTATAAAAGGATAGCACATTTATACTTCATTACCTCCTCTGTTTCTAGGACAAGAGCAGCTGAGAGGGAAAATAAATCCTTTTATATATATATATATACATATATATGTATGTATGTATGTATGTATATACATACATATACACACACACGTGTGTGTAATATAATATAGCATTTATATCTAATACATGAGAGGGATTCAATTTGCTTTACTTGAACCCATAGGAAAGAAGTAGAACCAGTGGAGAGACAGATTAAGGTTCTATGTAGATAAAAAACTTCCTAACAATAAGAATTGTCCGAAGTGGAATAAGTTACTTCTGGATATAGACATATGAGAAGTCTCAGTGAAAGCTGGAGGACCATTTGTTGGAGAGAGAGGGGATTGTGTGCTTCAGATAAGGGTTGGATCCTCTAAGGTTCCAACTTTTCAGATTCTCTACCTCCTGGCTTCCTTGACTTCCTTTCCTTCTGTCTCAACCAAAATCTTGTCTTCTATAGGAAGTCTTTCCCAATCCCTCTTCCCTCTCTTACTCATTTCCTATTTATCCTGTATATACCTTGTTTGTATATATTTGTTTGTTGTCCCATTAGACTGTGACCTCCTTGAGGGCAGAGACCATCTTTCGTCTTTCCTCTTATCACCACTTACTGCAGTACCTGACACACAGTAGATGTATGTATGCAATAAATACTTGACTAATGAATGACTGATATTCACATGCTACAATTTGTCCCACCTCTCCCCAACCCATTTTGCTTCTGCTTTTTAAATTTTATTTGCTATTATAATAAGCACTGCTATTGAATGCTTTGGTAAATATGGAGTCTTTCCTTCTGTCCTTTATAGGAGTTGTGAATCTTTTTGAGTCTCTAATAAGTGTTTGGGAGATTCAAAAGCAAGTTTATTCCCTTTGATATCAGAAACTTGATAACTGGATACAGGTGGGAAAATAGATTTGGAAGTTATTCCCATAGAAATAATAATCAAGAACATGGAAATAGATGTGAACACCAAGGGAAAAAGCATAAAGAGTAAAAAAAAGACAGGTGAGGAAGGTATAGCCTGGAACAGCATCCTATTGAGACAGAAAGAAGAGCCAGAAAAAGAAGGGTCAAAAAAGACCCTTCAGGTCAGAAGTAATCAGAGAGATCAGCATCATGTGTTCACAAGCCATATTATAAGGAATTAAGAGTTGGTGAGTAGAGAGGAATTGGGGTGAAGCAACCGTCAATAGTCTTACTGGAAGTTTGACATGAAGGAAAGATGTTTAGGATGAGAGCTTAAGGAGGCAGTACAGCCTAAGGGAAGATTGCGTTTAGGCTAGAGGAGGCATGAGCCAGTTTGTAGACAGTGGGGAAGGAACCAATGAGAAGGGAGAGATTGAAGATGTATGAGAGAGAATAGGCTTCCAGGGAAGGGAAGAGGGAGAGGAGAATGGGATGGGTAAGGAAATGGAAGGATAATCACAGCTAGAGCTCAGTCTCATTGTATGCATCCTGTTTGGAAATGTGCATCCCCCACCAAGACATAACACATTAAGTCCATAAGGCCAAGATGTGAATTAATCTCTTAGTTGCCTCAGTGCCTGAAATAGTGGTAGCCTAAAAGCAACAGGGATTTGGAGCCAGAGAAGGGAGAAGGAGAGTGCTTTGGAAGTGAAGGAAAGTGGAAAGAAGAGAAAGAAGACTCAAGGAAAGTCTTCCCTACTCCACAATTTTGCCTAATGCCAGTTTTGTACATGTATACACTCCTAATTAGATAGATAGACTCATACATAGATACATAAATGTATATAACATATATATATATGTGTGTGTATGTGTTTGGATTGAAATACATATGTATATATGTTATATATACACATATTACATATATACATCCTTGTATTTAAGCCTTTAAAGCTTAAAACTTCATTGAGACTTTTGGAATTTGAAAAATACTGGAGGGAATTGAGATTCTAAGAGGTAAAGTGACTTGTCTATAGGCACACAGCTGATAAATATCAGAGGCAATATTTAGTTCTAGGTCTTTCTGACTCCATGTAGAGTCATCTATCACTCCACATACGAGTCTACGTATTTATATTATTCAGATATGCATACCTATCCCTTTTTTCATTCCTCCAATAAACAATTATCAGGTTCCTATTAAACCCAATGTACACATGATCATACATACTTTTATGTATACACCACAATTCTATGCATATGTTCTTCCCTAAGCATTCAGATGTATATATACAGTCAAACCTATAGACTCATTAAGTTCTGCCATATTGCCCCATCCAGAGTAAACATCCTTTCCCACATTTTAGGGGCCATCCCTAATGAGGACAAGACCTTTATGAACCTTAGACAAGATGTGAAAATCCTATCTCCTGATGTTACTATGTCCTTCCAACCCTAAGTCTTTATTGTTACATATACAATCATAAATCTAAACCTGGGAAGGACCAGAGAACATCTAGTTTTACCTCTTCACTTTATAGATGAGGAGACTGAGGCCCAGACTCCATTTATCACAAATATATATGGATCAGTGAAATTTAAATTTAAAGGCAGGAAAAATGTAAGCATTTATAATAAGTATCCCTACTTGGGATCCTCTCATGTTGTACTCTAGGTACTTTTCCCCTTCCCCCCTAGTTCTGACTCTGTGTGATACTAACATATTTCCAGTAGACATAAGAGAATAAAAACAAGATAACTGCTCCTTTTCCTTAAGAGCCTTATAGTCACCAGATTTTACTGAATTTCAGAGATCTGGCCTGAAATTAAGGAGATTATATACAAAGGTGCTCAGGTGAGCACCACCACCCAAGTAGTCTTCATAGACTTCCCGTCCTTCAGGGGAAAGGGAATGTCCTGAGGAGTGGACATCAATCTATTGATGGAACTGTATCTTTTTCAACCCTTCTTTCCCTCGCTCACCAACAGATGTCCTTTAGTGAGGATCTACCAGATACTAGGCATTACCTAGAACACAAAATTAACCAGAAAGTAGATCAATCACATTTAGCCTTGGTTAATTACAAAATAAACAGATATGCTGTGGAGAAGGGAGTCCATCCTAAGAATGAATCTTTAAACATGGTTGCCACCCTTTAGGAGCATCATTTGCAATAAGTATTGGGGATGTTCTTAGCTGGCTACATTAGGGCTATATCAATGGGTCTGGACTAGTCAATTTACTTTGTGCTCTAAGACTGTGTCATTCTGTTTCCTCGGCATCAAAGAATTCCTGAAGGCAATGGGTTTTGAAGAACCCACCTCTGAGGAAGGTGGTCTGGATGACATGAATGGAAGGTCACATTACCTTGAAGACTGTTGGGAAAACCAAAGAAAGAAACATGAGGTTTTAAAACTCTGGATTAGAATATGGTCTCTCACTTGTTCCACAGATTCTCCTAGTGTAAGTTTGCAAGATCTAGCACTTAAGTATGTCTGAGCTACAGATAAAGTTCCTTTCTAAATGCTGAATCACTTAATTAATTGAGTTCTAGATAAGCAGAATGACAGGTCTAAGTTTCTCTTTCTGGGAAAATCCATTTGATTACTGTTGGTCCTTCACTTTTTAAGGAAACCAATGACATCATAGGATGATCTTGACTTTCATGTGAATTGGATTTAAGTGAGGCAGAGTTGCAAAAGCTCTAAGTGCTCCGCGGCACCTGCTTCAGCTGTTTTCATGGCAGATGGAACAAATTATCCTCATCTGCCCATTCTGCTGGGGGAAGTCTTCACGTGCTTGGGGTAGACATTCCTCTCACTCACCAATGGGTGTGAGGCCTGTTGGTTACCCTCAACCTGGTTTAGACTGACTATCCAGATGTTTTTACTGGGGTGTGGTTGCTGTCCAAGCTACATTTTCTTGGAGTCACAGGTAGGGGTTGGGTAATGGTGGACACCAAAGGTGGGTGAGCAGCCCTAAAAAGGGCTCACACCAGAAGTGTTAGTCCTCTCTGAACACGGAAAAGTAAATGACAAAGAAGTGAGCATTTGGCCTGATTATTGTAGCAGTGTGGAATACGACTGTTCAACAATGTTTATTTTCCCCTCAACCTATTACTGACTCATTGCCCAGATGATTTCCTAGTATAAACACTCCACTCTGGAAAGCAGAATAAAAAGATCTGCAATCCTTTTTATGCTTTTTGGTAGCTCAGAGCCCCCGGCCAGCTTGTGGCAAAATACTTGAGCATTACGTCTATCTCTGTATGCTTTCTAGATATGTTTCACATCCCTCTCAAGTTGCATGTTCCCAATTGCGTTCTTAATGAGGTTCACCCTGACCAGCAAATAGAGTCAAAGTAAATATTTAAAACAAAGAAAGTTAAAAAATATTTTACCATGTTCAGAAAAAGAAAAAAAAAGATTGATTTGAGTTCCAATGAAAGAGCTCAAGGCAAGGAGATTATAATCTAGGATCTGGTAGTGGGTTTCAGCGACAGTTTCTCTCCTGATATACCTCATGCTTGATTGACCCTCATAAACTCACTCCAAGATTTTTAATCCTTTTCTTTGTATAATTGTCTCTACCTATACTTCTCTCCCAGTTCATGGTCTCTTATAGCTTACCTTTCTTCAATTCCATGTGTCTTTTACTTGTCACTTTACTAGGTTCCTTCTTCTTTAAGTCTGTCTCCTGGCCTCACTGAACTGACTTTTAAAGGTCACCTAGAGGTGTGGCTTGTCATTCTTTATCTTACAGAATTACTTCCTTTCTGATTTACTCAAGAGACTCATTTCCATCTCATAAAGGGATCACCTATAGTGAGACTGAATTTTTATAGTTAAACACCTCATTATCTAGTTCCTCTTCTATGATTAGTTTTATGAAAGGTCAGATCCTTTACACTATTTCTGACAGGCTCAAAAAGAGATAATACACAGTTCACTGATTTTCATCCATGGGGAACAGAGTTTCATTATAAGTTCAAGCAAGATAGGTGTTCAACCTCACCATTCAACAAGGCTGAGAAACAGCTGGGTGTATCATGAGGAGGAAGCATGAGAGTCTCGTACATTTTGAGGTTATGAGTCAATATGTGGACTCAGTGTGGAACCCAATGTGTTGAGGGTAATGTATGCAGATACACTGGCGTACCTTGACTTGATTTTTCACTGGTGAAGTACAATGAGAGCATTTTTATAATGTTAGCGCAGGACAGATCCTCCCATCAGAGGACGGATTGGTCCATTCTGTTTCTGGTTACAATCTTTTGACATGCCCACTGTATGTCATTAAGCAAGCGCAGTTGGATTTTTAGGTTGCCCTGCCAGTGACCTCAACTGGATTAAGCTGAACTATTACCACTCAAAGTTTCTACCCTGTGGAAACAGAACTCTTTCCTTTGTTTGATAGATAGATAGATAGATAGATAGATAGATAGATAGATAGATAGATAGATAGATAGATAGATAGATAGATAGATTAGATGATAGATAGATATACATATATATACACACATATACATACATACACATACACATGTATATATATATGTGTATATGTGTGTATACATATAGTATGTTTATATCTATGTATGTATATCTCTTACTGCACAACTTGGCAGTAGGTAGGGGCCAAAATTAAAATAGGCTAAGCTTCTTTGGGCTGCAGACAGGTTTTTAGCAGCTTACTTTCCAAGACAAGGTGACTCGAGACAGACTGATGATGGTTGGTTGCTTTGAGACACATGACAAACTGGAGAGACAAACATGGGGGGCTGCCCAAAGTTCTTTTGCAGGCTGCAAATGACCCGTAGGCTATATGTTGTGCAAGTCTGATAAACACACATACATATACATACTCCTTTATGTGTGTGTGTGTGTGTGTGTGTGTGGTATGTGTGTGTGTGTATAATTTTTTTTATTTTTTACTGAATCTGAATGTGACCTAGAGCAAGCTAGCTGTGATCAGACTCTCCAGGTTTAGAGATATAATGGTCAGTGGCTGTAGAGTTGAATTTTCTTCTGCCAAGTTAACTAAAGAAACTTTATTAAGTGTTTTACATATGTACAATATTGCTGGGTGCTAGAGAAAATGCAAGGTTTAGATCAAGGTTTGGCAAACCTTAGTTTCAGCCCACAGGCTGAATTTAGTCCACCATTATTTTGGTATGGCCTGTGAGTTAAGAATAGTTTTTATGTTTTTTAAATAAAGTTTTACTGGAACTCAACTATGCCCATTAGTTTATTCCTATCTATGGCTGTTTCCACACTTCAACAGCAGAGTTTGAGTAGCTGTGACAAAGACTTTATGTGGCATTCTCATCACTGTGCACTGCTACTCAGCGCCTACAAATCACAGTGACACAGTTATAATTCGACAGTATTTTGATTGCCCTGTGTATTGCTATACCTCAACATTTTATTTCTTTTTTTATTACCAGTGCATACCAATCATGTAGAGAAAAGATCTTTTTTACAAAACAGTTTTGACTAAGATTACTTGAGCTTAAGGTTTTGATTGAATTTTTTTTTGAATGAGAACCGCCCCAACCACTATTATTGAACATTGAATAACTTTGGAAATTAGCTTTTGCTGTAGACTTGATAACATTTCTTAATGAATTCAACCTAAAATTGTAAGGCACAACAGCACTTAGATGTGGAACTTATGCTGCAGCAAAGTCAATTCGATTGAGTCACAATAATGTGAATGTGCCTTTTTATGTACATCTTCTGCTGTCGAAAGTTAAAACAAGAAGTGAGATCTCCATTCCCACACAAACTTGCAGTGGATATATATTCTGAACTCAAACTATAGGTCCAAGAGTTTTTTGGACCTTGATATAAGTGCAAAAGAAATTTCCAATTTCAAAATCCATTTAACTGTGTAATTGAGGAGCTTCTACCAACCTTCCATTGTAAGAGATTAATCAGTAAAGCTAAAAGGCAAATTTCAAGAGGAGAATCTAATCAAATTCTATAAATGCCTTCCAAGCAATGAATTAGTTCAACTAAAATCATCCGTCCAAGGATTAATATCAGTATTTAGCAAAACCTATCTTATGAAAAACATTTTCAAAGATAACGTACATAAAATCTCAATACAGTTCAATGTTAACAGATGAATATTTGCAATCACTTTTGACCACAGGGAAGACTAATTTTGAATTGCAGTTAAGTGAAATATTATCCTCCCAAAGAGTATTCCATTTTGCTCATGATAATTATCATCATTATATTTTAAATTTTGTCAATAAAAATTTGTGGAAATTTTCTCTTGTATAAGTATCTATATAACATTCTTGATTTTGCATCTTGGCCCACAAAGCCTAAAATATTAATAGTCTGCAATTATACAGAAAAGGTTTATCAAATGGTCATAGGTTTAAATAAAAGGAGAGTTCCCTGTCCTCAAACTTTAACATGGGAGGTCAGTGTAGGGATGGAGGGGTAGTTGGGGGAAAAGGAGTGATAAAACATAAACATAGATATTGAAATTGCTCAAATGAATGTAGCCTTATTTTTCATATTGTTAAAGAGATAATAGTTCTAGAAAGATAAACTTACAGGTTAGGCAAAAGTCCTGACCAATACGTTCATTAATCCTCTGGTTTTGACCCAATAATTGATGAGCTAATTCTCTCATTCTCAGGGATGGGGATGGAGGTGAAGTTAATGCTGTGTGGGAAAGATGTGAGTTTGCCAGCCCAGAAGCAAATTTCCCAGATCAAAAGCAAACACATGGGCATCCAGGCAATGTACAGAAGGGCAGCTGCTCACCGGAAGGGATGGAGTATCAGCCATAAGATCTCAGAACCAGACTCTAGGATGGAGGCTGTGGGACTGAGCCAGTTACAAGCAACACAAAGCATATAGGAAGTTGTTGGAACCACTCAGGTTGCTGAGACTAGAGCAGGTGAATCTTCCTTCCTCTCCTCCCCTTACCTTCTCGCTATCCTGAGAAGTTATATGCTATTTCTGACACCATCAGTTAACCTTAAACTTTACTTGCTCTCTTATTATCTTGTCTTTGAAGTTGGTTCTGAGATAAAGGTAGCTAAGTATTGTATTGCTAGTCTATGTATTTCATTTTTCAAACACAGCAAGAGAGATAAAAGAGAGCAGACTTTTATTACGTAGGTAAGTAAGAAAAGGATTATATGTATGTTGTTGTTCAGGTGTTTCAGTCATGGCCAGTTGACTCTCTGTGACCTCTTTTGAGGTTTTGTTGGCAAAGATACTGGAGTGGTTTGCCATTTCCTTCTCCAGCTCGTTTTACAGACAAAGAAACTGAGGCAAAGAGGATTAAGTGACACAGGGTCACACAGCTACTCATGTAAGATGTGACTTCTTGACTCCAGGCTCAGCACTCTATCCACTGAGCCATCTAGCTGCCCTTATATGTATATAAGTACTTACAAATATACTTATAAGGTCAGTAGATTTTGCCAGCAATTTGATGACTTAGGGTTTAGGATGTACAAAAGAGAATTAGTGACTCATTTTTACAACTTCCCAGAAGAGGGAAAGAATCCTATATCCAGACCTTTCTAGGCAAATGATTCAGCAGCTTTGTCTGGGGGGAGATGTGAGAAGCTGACTGCCTTATTGAGAACCAAGACTGTGGTCACTTGTTCATGTTTTTTGGGCAGCTAGATGGTACAGTAGTTAGAGTGCCAGGCTTAGAATAAAGAAAACTCATCTTCCTGAGTTAAAATCTGGCCTTAGACACTTACTAGCTGTGTGACCCTGGGCAAGTCACTTAACCCTCTTTGCCTCAGATCCTCAACTATCAAGTGAACTGGAGAAGGAAATAGCAAAACACTCCAATATCTTTGCCAAGAAAATCCCAAATAGGGTCACCAAGAGATGGACATGACTAAAATGACAGAACAAACTTTGGTCACATACTGTCTCATTATTTTCCATAGCTGATTTGAAAGGAAAACCACTTCCCAAAGGGGAGGAGCTTCAGCATTCACTGAAAAGAAAGTCATCCTCAAAGACTGAGGCAAATAAGAGGGTATGACAAGCTCCTGTTCACCCAGTCCTGTTCACTAGCCCAGCATAGTACCACATTACTACTAGACAAATATGAGCTACCATCACTTTTTAATGAGATTTGCAAAAGGTTTTCCTTAGAATGACCCTGTGATGTAGGTAGTATAAGCCTGATTATCTTTATTTCAGCTAAGGAAACACAGGCTAAATAATATTTTTTTCATTACCACATTGTTAATAAGTGGTGGAGCTGAACCTTAAACCATCATCTTCCCAGCAAATGAAGTAGGAAGAGTTGTTTGACTAGACTTCAATATATTGGTTGATCTTGCTGTGTAAGTCAACATGTTGCTGTCTTCATTCTCTGTGATGGTAACCTTCATGCTCAGGGTGCCAAACTAGAATCTTCCATGTGGTGTTTGGGAGTTTGGGGAGTTAATGAAGGAGCCATCAACAGAAACACAAGCTAAATTTCTAACCCTTCACATGACATCAAGACCAGCCTGAAGGATAGTTGCCCTTACATTTGAAGGCAGTTCTGCATCTTATAAACCTCTTTGGAAGGATCACACATCTCTTCATCCCAGAGAATAAGGACAGAGGCCAAAATCATTGTGAGGATAATCTGAGCCCCTCAGTTGAAAGGCCCAGTGCAGTTCAGAGGGTGCTAGATTTTGTGTCAGTTTCTGCTACTTGTCTTGTTTCTCTGTTGTCTTTATGTCTCAGTCTCTGTATCTCTCTCTCTCCCTCTCTGTTTCTGTCTCTCTATCTCTTGTCTCTCTCCCTCCCTCCCTTCCTCTCTGGCCTAGAGTAGTTGTTTTGAAGGATGTGATATTCCATAAGAGATGAATAAAAATCTCAAAAATGAGGTCTCAGATGAGGCTAGATAAATGTGTTGAGCATAGATTCATTGAGGATTCAGTCAGCAAGATTTCGTGATTTCTTTCAGGACTATAGCCTGCTCAGCAGTACGAGCAGAGGTAGCAGATGGTGGACATTAGCTAGGGTTGAGGGTTAGAAGAGTAGGAACAGAAAAATGTCAAGGGAGCAAGGAAGTCAAGGATAGAAAACAAGGCATTATTGAAGTGGTTGACCCTAGGGTCAAGACTGAGTAAGAATGGAAGTGAGACCAGAAGAAAGTTGGTAGAATGGGATAAACGGGAGAAATCAAATAAAAAGAGGCAATTCTTATTTCCTTAGAGCTGATAGACTTCAGGGCCATGAGAACTAAAGACATTTCTAACTAATCTAGTGCCTTCGTACCCTTCTAATAACTCTTTGCCTCTTATACGCTTCATTGGCAGAGCTGAATCGATAGAGTGGGCAGAGCTAAAGATGCAGCCAGAATGCCTGTGAGCCAAGCGTAAGGAAAGAACTCGGACTAGAAGTTTAATTTTAAAAAATTTATTAAGTCAACCAGAATGTATTAAGCACCTACTACATACCAAGTGCTGTGCTAAGCACTGGAGACACAAAGGGGGGGTCCAAAGAAATCCCCTTTTCTCAAGAAGCTCATAGTCTGATGGAGAAGCAACTTGCAAATAATTAGGTCGGTACAAACAAGGTATCTAGCTTGACAGGATAAATAGCAAATAACCAACAGAGGGAAGGCCCTATTTGGGAAGGATATCCTGTAGAAACTGGGATTCTAGCTGGATTTGAAGGAAGCTGGGGAAGAAAGGAGGCAAGGATGAAAAGGTAGAGAATTCCAGGTGATGGGAAACAGCCAGTGAAAATGCCAAGAGTTGGGAGATGGAGTTTCTTAGGTGAGGTCCAGTGACTAGGTCATGTCACAGTATCAGTGTAGAGCACCTGCTATGTGCAAGGCACTGGGCTAGTGCACCAGATAGAAAAACAAAGTGAAAATATGACTCTCTTTCCAAGGATCTAATTCTCAATTGGAATAAAAAACATGCAAGGACTTCTTTCAAGTCTTCCAAATAAATAGATAGAAAACATAAAAATATCCACTTTATGAGATAGGTGGAAGAGTCAGTTTTCTAAGGAAATTGAGGATGATAAATGTTAAAAATATTTTTAAACATTGAAAATAATTCTTCTACTGCCTGTTGAGGTGCCTGAAATTTTACTATTGGCAATTAATTCCTTTGGACCTGAAAATCTGCTTCTTCTTCTAGTTCCCTATTAAAATATAAACACTACTGGGAGAAATTAATGCTTTAAGCTGTTCTCAACTTACATCTTCCCAGGAATAAGTTGAATTGGTTGAAAACAAGGTCTGAAGAAGGGGACACAATAGCAATGTTAGGGAAGTAGAAGGGTGGGGGCAAGGCATCAGGAAGAAGAGAAGGTCTCAAATAGAAGGGGAGAGGGCATTAAGGGATACCTATCTACTTTTTAATTTTGTTGAGGATGAGCTCTGGGTAGAATATTGGAAGCCTAGGGAGACATAGTACATTGCAGACCTTGACCCTCTCCTTGAGCTCTGTCCTAGCCTCTACCCCCAATTGCTTCTTTTTCATCCCTTCTGGCTGCCCCTTCTTTAATGTCAACCCTCTCAAAAGAAGTCTCCTGAAAAGTAGCTTCCTCTAAGCTGCCTGTTCAATCTTGTCCGGAGACCTAAGGCTTACCTCTTCTCATTTTCTTTCCTCTGTGGAGTTTCCTATGGCCAAGATCCTGACTTTTATTTATTGTCTCATATATTTTTTGCTTCTGAAGAGCTTCATATATCACCATGGAGAGACATAAATAAAGGCAATCACTTTGCCATTAAGAAGTGTGGAGTTTCAACCCAAGATTACTCTGATACACTGAATGGCCATATTTCGCCAGACAGTCAGAAAGGTATGGGGGTGGTGAGGGAAACCTCTTTTTTCTCCATTTCTAGGTCAAATATATATTCTCTTTACACCACAGGCAGACTATACGGTGGTCATAGAGGATTATTAGAAGAAAAAGTTCTGAGCTTTCCACTTGATAATAATAGCTAGATTTTATATAATACTTAAAGGTTTTCAAAACATTTCACAAGTTTTCTTATTTGATGCTCACAACAACCTTGTGATTAAATGGAATTGGAGCACTAGTCATTGACTCCCAACAAAGAAGGGGAATGCAGTCAGTGGGGGGCTGAGCCCATAGTAGTATGAAAGAGACATTCCACAGAAATTGGAATGGCTGAACATGTTGTGGTATATGGTTGTGATGAAATACTACTGTGCTATAAGAAATGATGAGCTTGATAATCTTAGAAAAACATGGAAAGACTTGCATGAAATAATGTACAGTGAAATAAACCAAACCAAGAAAACAATGTACATAGTAACTGCAATATTGTTTTAAGATTGACGTTAACCAAAAAAGTTATTTGACCTCTCATAAATACCTAAATTAACTGTAAAGGACATATGAAGAAAGAGGCTATCTGCATTTAGAGAAAGAGCTGATTAATAAAAGTACATTTAGAATAATTCTACATATTTATATATCTATTTGTGTCTAATGGTAGCTATCTCTAGGAAAGGAGAAGGGAAAGCAAAAAGAGGAAAAAAGACATTTACATGATAATTTCATTGTGTATTTGGAAGGAATAGCAGGAATTTGGAAGGAATGTGTGTAGTAGATTTGAAGCTTCATGTGCAATCATCTTTTTATTGTATTATGTTATGGAAATACTTGTTTTATTCCATAAATTAAAAATAAAATAATTTTTTAAAAAAAGAACTTTGAGTGACAGGCTGACTCTGGGGGGGATGGGTCAAAGTAGACTTGATATATATGCACACACATGCACATCTATGCATACATGGATATTCGTATATGTATTTTACATAATACTGATGGACAAACTCTCTAGGTTGCCCATCCAAATTCAGGTTATATTCTGAACAAAAGTTATTATCATAGTGGAAAAATAATTAATTTCCTGTGCCTCATCTACCTTCCTGTATTATCTGTTGCTTTTTGTTCTATATGCTGAATTATAATCAATGCACAAAGATATTTCCTGCATTGGAAATAAGAAAGCAATCTTACCTGTTTTTTTCTGAAGAAAAAAAAAATCTATTGTCATGTGAAACTTCAAAACCTGCACACAGCTGGTTTCTTAGATAACCAAGGCCACTGTTTTCTCTCTAGCTTCTCACAGATATTGTCTTTCATGAGATGAGCCCTTATCTTTCAAACTGAACTATCTCCCCATTTGCTCCAATCAAGAAAAGGATTTATTAATTAGCTAGTGAATGTGAGAGCTGGGGTTCCTAATCCCCTTAATTGGAGGTTAGGCCTTTCCAGTACTGAACTCAAACTGCATGACTAGATACAGAGGGCTGAATGCCCCATCCACTGTGGCTTCAGTCAAGTGTCTCTCAATACTAGACTGGGATAAAAATCAATAACAAGTCTTTTCCTCTCTGTCAAATTTTTTTTAGTGTTATTTGGTACTCATCATGTCTGGCACCTACCAAATCTTTTCTCAAAGAAAATATATGTAATATAAAGGCGTGAGGTTTCAGTGTTTTCTACAAGTCTTTGGCCTCTCTCTGTCTTTCAGGACTATGCTTTCCTATATACTTCTCATCCTTGCACTGAAGTCATCAAGTTGAGGGTATGTTGATTAAATTTGGAGAGTCTTATTGAGCTTTTCTTTGAATTTCTCTATGTCTTTATCCTTAACAACGGATGTTGCTGCAAAAGTTGGAATTATTTTCATGATGGTCTTTTTGCAAATACTTATCCTCAAAATATTACAGTGTGTAGTAGTAAAATAGACCGTGAAATTATATTTCTTGTTGATGTGGGGGTAAGATAAGACCACATACCAACTTTTTTGGTCTTCAAGGAGTACCTGTAAGCCGTCTTTCCATTTAGGTGCAATTTCTTACAGTAAAAGAAACTAGAAGAAAGAAGGAAATTGAAGTTAAATAGAAAGATGGCTCCCAGGAGAGGGGCATGCAAGGATGAAAGTGATACAATCTTGGTATCAAGGGGTTCACAAAGATGAAAGAACATGAACACAAATAAGTAAAATAGACATTAGAATAGGATAAATGCTTCAGAGAGATCCAAGCAAAGAGATGCGAGGGCTCCAATAGGGAAACACTCCCAGTTACAAGGATCAGGGAATATTTCTATGCAGGGAATGGAAAATTAGTTGGTCCTCAAAGGGAATGAGAATTTCAATTGGCAAAAATGAGGGGCAGAGGGGAGGAGGTGATGTGAAAAGTACCATTTACAGCCAAGATAAATAATATGAGAATCACAGGACACTCAGGATAATAGATTTAGATGTGAAAAGGCAGAAGAGGTCATCTAGTTCAACCCTATTATTTCAGAGATGAAAAAACTGATACGCCAGAGATAACGTGACTGGGTCAAGGTCACACAATTTGCAAGCAGCAGAGTCAAGATTTAAATCTAGGTTTTCTGACTCCAAATTTAGTATTTTTTCCACCGTACTCCCTAAAGGCTGTAACAAGAGAAGGCAGAATAATATTGGCATATGATGAGTTTCTCTGTAACATAGAATGTATGGAGGGGAGTAGTATGAAATAAAGCTGAGAGTTATATTGGAAGAAAAGCATAGAGGACCTTGAATGCCAGACAAGGATTTTTTTATTCAGTTGGTAGTACGGAACTATTGAAATCCCTTCATTCCCTCTTGTCCAATCATTACCTACCCTTATCTCCATTTTTTTCCTCCCTCTGCTACCAATTTATGTTAAACCCTAAACAAGTCAGTAAATGAAAAAATTAGCATAATCATAAATCAGCCTTACAAAAATAAAACATCTTCTCCCAAATTCGGACCAAATTATAGAGTGGATAGAGGCGAGCAAACTCTTTCTCTGCCCTTGGCTCCCAGAATCAAGAGATTTCTTCCAACCTCCTGCCGTGAATAAAAGGAAGGTGGGAGTGGGGATGGACCTCTCCCTCCATGGGATGCTGTCTTGACCATTATTTTGGGAGACAATCTATTTTCTGAAGGATGCTGCAACTGGAGAAGGTCATGGCTAGAAAAGTTTGTGTGAAAAAGATCTGCCTGTTTTAGAGACTGCATGCTCAATATAGATCAATAGGGTAGCAACAAACAAAGAAAAGGTTAACATGATCTTAGTTGGCATTAGTAAAGGAATAGTGTCCAGAAAGATAAAGGTGAAAGTTCCATGCTACATTTGGGATATTGTGAGCACCACACCTTAGAAAGGACATTGGCATATCAAAATAGATCCAGCACTGATCAGAATGGTGAAAAGACTGGAGACCTTACCACACTAAGGGAATATCTGGAGGAAGTAGGGATGGTTAGCTTAGAAAAGAAAAGGCTTGGGGAATATTCAAGTATTTTAAGGGCTACCCTCTATGTCTAACCTCTCCTTTGGGGCTCAATGACGCCTACTTATAGTCAAGTTGGGTCCACAGAAAGGTAGCCATCACTACTCTCAGGGTCCCAAGAGTAACCCTGTAGGTGGCTATTCTAATGCTAGGTCAAATGCCCCCACTGGTATGTTTCCCTTTAATCAGAAAGTAGATTCAGTTCTTTAGCAAAGGCATTTAAAGAGAATAGCTACAAAACTTTTCTACCAAATATCAAGGATATACACTCCCACAAACACCCCAGATTCCAGAAAAGGGGTATCTTGGGAAGAGACTTAAAGGATTATGGTAGTGAGGTTCCTATACTCCAAGGACTTAATGCCCTTTCTTTCTCCAGAGGGTCTTTGTGAAGTTTACTACTAGTCAGCTCCATCATTGAGCAGGGCTGGCTCTTTGCCAGGCATCGTGTCTCTGCTGCTGCTTCCTGGGTCAGATAGGTCACTCAGCTGCTGTGATCTTCACAGGCTGCAGTGTCACAGCTGGACAGGTCAATCTGCTGATCTCTTGGACTTGTTCTTCATTGGATAGCTGCAATTATTTTCCATCTTTAGCACCAGCTGAATTGGAAGAAGGGGAAGGGGGGAGGGGGAACGGCTCTCTTTCCAACTTTTTCAGCTAGAGCTACAGAAAATCCCTTCCCTCCATAAGCCACTCCATGTTGTACTATGGTGGTGGTTTTAAGACAGTCATTTATTCCTCTCATATTCCTATGGGTGTGGGAACTTTATAGAGATGAATGGATACAGATGAAGGTGTTAATACAGTCTATGCCCTGGAGATAACATAGATTCTCTTTCTGTCCTTTTCATGTATATATTTCATATGTATGTGTATATATATATATATATATATATATATATATATATATATATATATATATATATATATATATACGTATGTACAAACAGATATATATATACACCCAAATTTTCTATGGTAGGGAGTATCTATTTTGCATCTGAAAGATTTTTTCTTTTCTATATTTTTGTCTTTTAGTCTTTTCTGAAATTTTCATGGGATATCTCACCTCCTTATTTATATGTGGAAGAAAAATAAGCTTTCTTCTGCTTGACCCCGGAGGACTGAACTAGGAGCAATGGATGGAGATAGCAGATGGAGATTTTGGCTTGATCAAGGGGAAAACGTCCTAACAATTCATAAAACCATAGAGTAAGTGACAGAAGTGACCTTAGTGGTCTTTTAATCTAACTTCTTCATTTAATAGACATAGAAACTAAGATTCAAAGAATTTGAAGTGATTTTTCCCTAGTTCACATAGGTAGAAAGTAGCAAACCCTGAACTCAGATCTTCTGAATGGAAATTCATTGTTCTTCCCACTGGATCACACTGCATCAGAGCTGTCCAATAGTTTAATACTGCTCTTTTTTAAATATAATATTTTATTTTTTTCCCAATTACATATGAAAGTCATTAAAAAATTTTTTTAAGTTTTGAGTTCCAAATTCTTTCTCTCCCTCCCCTCTCCCTGAGCTGATAAGTGATCTGATATAGTTTATACATACCATTACCCTTTAGGCAATTATCAAGGGTATTGTTTTAGAAGGTACAGTTTGGACTAAATGGTCTTTGAAGTCCATTCCAACTCTGACCTTGTATAATACTGGATATTGTATTCTGAGAGTTACCCTTTTCCCCCCCTCAGTATTTTCATTTTCAAATAGTCTTGGTCCAGGACCTAGGATTTGAACTTACCTTTAAAGAAATTATGAATTTTAAAGAGTAGAGTTGAGTAGGATATCTATCCTAGTAATGAAGGACAGCCCATGCAAAAGCCTGGAGATGTTTATAGTAAAAAGACAGAAGGAAGCCTCTCTCTAAATTACAGGGTTATTAGGAAAATGTGCATGGAAATAACAGAGGAAGGAATTATGGAAACCCAAAAGTTATTAGTGATCCTGCTGGGTTGTGCACCTGGCTGATGACCCAGGACTGGCTGTTGGAACCTCAGCCAAGCAGACTGATATCAAGATAAATCATCATTGTAAGTCAAAGATTTGGCCAGACAGATAGGAATCCAGACCGCTCAATCAGAAAAGTTAGATTTTTACCAGGACTGGACAGTACCAAGAACTTCTGCAAATTTATTGTTCTACTGAGATTCTTTAGGCAACTTCATTTCTACTCAGTTCAACAAACACTCCACTATCTACACTGTGCTAGATGCTGGGGGTACAAAGACAAAAACCAACTATCCCTTGCCTTCGAGAGGTCTATATTTTCCTAAGGGGACACATCATGTACATAGATGAGTACAAGGTAACAAGAGTGGAAAGTGCTCTAAAGACTGAGTCTAGGGAAGACTTCGTAGCTGAGCCTTGAAGGGAGAAAAGACTCTGGAAGGTGAAGTTGAGGAGACAGTGCAGACAAGGCAAGGGAAACAGCTTATGCAGATACATACAGGCAGAAGATGGAATCCCAAGTTCAAGAAACTAGTATTCCAATTCAGCTAGCACAAAAAGTATGTAAAGGGAAAGAATATGGAATAAAGCTGAAAAGGAAGATGCCAGAATGAAAGAGATCCTAAACGCCAGTCAGACAACTTTATATTTTATTCTAAACAAAATAAGGAGTCACTGGAGGTTATTGAGTATGGGTATGACATGGTCAGATCTACGTAATTTTGGCAACTCTACCTATGATGATTTAATAAAGAGACTGGAACCACTCTCACAAGGAGTTCTTGGTGCTAGACAGCACTGGCGCCAAACTAACTTGTCTTAATTCCTATCTATCTGGTCAAGCTGACTTACAGTGATTCATCCTGACAGCAGCCTGCTTGACCAAAGCTCCAACGCTTAATCCTGGATCATCTCAATCCAGGCTCACTGTTACCCAGTCCCAATCCAGCAGGACCTTTCCATGAACATTTCCTTAATAACTCTGTAATTCTTTTTGGCATAAAGTTCAGTTAGAAGGATATGACAATAATCCAGGTGAGAAGTGATAAATGCCTGATCGAGGGTGGTCACTAGCTGGGTAGAGAGAAGGGTGCGAATGCGACAGATACTAACATTTCCTCTTAGAATCATCTGAAGTCTTACACACCTCTATGTAAGGTCCCTCTAGGACTTAAAGGGCCATAATTCCATGAAGCAGAGATGTTATCCTCATATACTTAGGAGATTTTGGTGTTTTATGAGTATGGGACCATGTGTTTAATATAGATTTAAGGTTCACCTGGTAGGGAGAATTCCAGTGCCCTGTGAGCTTGGCATAGTCTGATTCACTGGGGGAGGCTTTGGAGCATCTTTCATTATGTCCCAGACCCTTCCCAAAGATAGGGTCCTAGCATCAGAGATTTTAATCTTTTCTGTCTTTTCCTTTTTTCTCCTAACTTTTGATGGTTGCCATGGTAAATTGCCAACCATCAGGACCAGGACAGCCTGGGGCATCACTTTTCTTTTCCACTTTCCCATCCTGAACAGACAGAATGAACCTATAGCTGCTGAATAGATATCTGCTGAAATCAGCCACTATTGCCCACTCCAAGGTCAGGGTGCCCCTTGCTGCTACTGGCCATCTGTGCCAAATGATCTGAGCCAGTGAGAGCTGCCTGTCAATCTCTGAAGCTAAAACATTCCAGCAGCTCTGCCTGTGAGCACAACTGACCTCAAATCCTTCCCCCTGGCTGAAAGAATCATTCCTTCTCATTCCAGTGACTCCTAGTTCTTTTCCACAGTGTCCTTTGGGACTGAACTAAATGATAGTGCCCCCTCCTTTCTCTATCCAGATGTGCTTCTTCTTTTTTCCCCTAACTTCCTTTTACCCTTATACATTTACAAACTTCAATTTTTTCAGCCCTTCTCTCAGCTTCTGCTGTTTTCTTCCCTACTATTCAGAGGAGAATAAGGGCCTAGGAATGGTGTTGGGGGTGGGAAAACTGTTTTTAGGAGAGAGAACACTTAGGAGAGATAGGAGGAATAGGTCCATTATCCTCAGGACTGTGTTCTAGGAATCACAGATTAAAACAATGAGAAGTCATCATAAATTGGAATTGGCCAAACAACTGGATGGAACTTCTCAATGAAAACTCTTTACTCAATCATTCCATCAAGCAATCAAGAAGTATTTATTTATCAAGCACCTACTATGTACCAGTCAGTTTAGAAAAGGGATGGATTTTGGAAGGAAGAAAATCAATTCTGTTTTGGATATGATGAGTTTGAGATGCCTAAGGCCTGTCCTGAACAGACCTGAACAATGCTCTACCACCACTCATTAGGTTCTCTGACTACCTCAGTTAAGTTGTAGCTGCCATTTTGAGGGCAAGAGGAAGCCCAGGAAACTCTGGGGCTCCTGCCCTGGAACCTTTTGCCATTTATTTCACCACAGCTATCTGAAAACACAGCACCTTCTGCCTTCTGTCACCACTTAGGGTCTTGACTGTAGGGGTCCAGCACTTCAAAGAAAGGAGGAGTCACCTTAGCTCCTATCTAAAGAGGAAGGGTTGGAAAAATGCAGCGAAGTGGTCACATGCTGTCTAACCCTATAGGGCTCCTCAACAGGATCCCCCTGGCTGTCTGTGATAAGATCAGTTATCTATCAGAGTACTCCCCACGCCTCTGCCAGGTAAATTAAGCTAAGTTTTTTTTTCCCCTCTAAAAGGAAAGAAAATTGTACCCAAAACTTGAAGAGAAGTAGTTAAGGCTCAACTTAGAAATTGGTGTAGCTTCTTGGTGACCTCTGATTGTATTGACATAGCTTTCTGGTCACCTACAGGCGTAAAAAGCCCACTCATATGAAATCAGTACCTTCCAGATTCAGTGGATATCTCTAGGCTGGATCAGAATGGAAGTGAGGAGGATACAGCTTATATCTACACAAGCTAAGTGCTATAGTATCTTTTATATGCTATGGCTAAGTAAGTTTCCTTTTGTTAATTGTTGAATAATCCACAAATGTTCCATTTCATTTCAATATAAAACTTAAACCAATGGGGGAGCAGCCTGAGTTGAGTGCTCCCATTATACTGGCATTGCCATCAACATTCCTGGCCTTGGTACCAGCCCCTCCACTTCCACCAAGGATTTTGATGAAGATGTGCTCCCTTTCATGCAGTCTTTAGTCCTTCCCATTTAAATTGTCCTACTTTCTGCTCCTCAAACACTATATTCTCCCTCCCACCTCCAAGTCCTTTGCACAGACTCTTTTCTAAGAGGGAGAAGCACTCTTCTACTCTGTGTCTTAAAATGTCTACTTTCTTTCAAAACTTAGCTCAGGTTAAATCTCCTGCCCAAGACCTTTCCTTATCATTGAATTTATAGTGCTGGCTTCTCCTTCAATCAATCAATCAAAAAGTATTTATTAAGCATGTATTATGTTCCAGGCACCGGGCTAGGTGATGGAGATGCAAAGATAAAAGAGGAAGGAAGAAGATGGAAGAGATGGAAGAGAGAAGGGAAAGAAGAGAAAGAGAGAGAAACCAGAGTTACAAAAATCTGGGGAGGAGAAAGTAAGCAGGAAGAAAGGGTCATTGACAGTGTCAAGGTTGTAGAGTTCAAAAATGAGGTTTGAGAAAAGATTTGGTAATTAAAAAAACATTGGAAGCAAATTGGAACATTCACTCTGGAACTTCCCATGAGGGATGGAAAAGAGCTTCCTTTTCCAAACCACAGAAAGAGCAACATGTGATCACTAGCACAGGGGATTGTCCAGGTAAATCAGGGTTGGAATCGTAGCCCTCTGGTAGCCTCTTCTGTTTTGTTTCTTTCCCTGAGCACACATCCCTGAATAGTAATCTGAAAAGATGAACTTTTGGGGAAAGGCTACTTGAAGAGTTCGTGGGATCCATCATTCAGTGATGGCTGCACTACCATATGTCTTTCCTTCCCACCCCTACACCATGTAGCCATTATAATATTTCCTGGAGAAGATGACAATTGACAATATGATGAGAACAAACCCTGACATGGCTAGCCAGAAGACATGGACCTTGATAGAGCTGTTCAGACAGTGAGGGGCCAAGGTGAAAACAGAAATGCCAATTCATCAATTTCACAAAATGTCTCATGATATGATGTTTTATGCCTCAGCCTCCTGGAAGTGAATAACAGTAGTTACATGTTATTGTTTCCTGTTTCAGTCTTTGTCAATATGCACTTGTGAGTCTTTTGTTTTAAGTATTTTTTTTGAGTGGAAGAAATAAATGGCTTCTCTATATCTGATCTTAAATGAAAAAGATCACCAGTCATTTTGGAAATGACAGTTTCATTTGAGTGATTGAGGTCCAAAGTGAAATTGTAGGGGGTTTATAAGCAGGTTGGAGGAGAATAAATGATGATAATTAGTGTAAAGTTTCCCCCTACTCCCAAGGAGTCTGAGAAGGAAGAGAGCTAAAGGAAGATAGCTTGAGGGGATGGATAGTACAGCAGTAGACAGGGAGAAATTGAACATTTAAAAAGGAAGGGATGGTGGTGGGAGCAATCTGTGAGGGAGCATGGGAGGAGATGGAGTTTGTCTTGTCAAGGAGAAGGGTCATCTCTTTATTAGAAACTGGAGTAAAGGAAAAGAGACTGGAATGGGATGCAAAGGAGTTGTGATATGAAAAGAAGGGAGAAAGAGTTGACACATGAAAAATGGCCTCTATTTTCTTGTTGGTATGAGGAAAGGTCTTCCGCTATCAGGATAGAGAGAGGGATAGGATGGAGGATTGAGGATAGAACTGAGTAAAATAATTACCTTGCTGTGTCAAGTTGGGGTCCAGATAAGATTGGATACCATAAATGTATAATGAACCCAGGCAGCATGGTTGTATGACTTCCCAGATTTGTTCAATTACACATCTGATGCAGAAGAATTGGGTAATGGGAATAAGCCATGGCTGAGGTTTGGCAAGACAAGATTAGTAATAGGAAAATGGAAAAAAGGGTTCAAGAGTAAAGAACATCATAGAATTGAACCAGTAAAGCTAAAGGGAGAATAAGAGAACAAGAATGGGAGAAAGGGAAGGAGTGATAGGGAGGGGTATTACTAGAGGTAGAGGGACTGGAATTCATGGTGAAGATTAAGAATAGGAGTAGTAAGGAATAGAGAATGACAGATTATTACAAGAGGTTATTATCAAATAAAAGAATTTCATGGTTCTTGGTCTTGAAGGGGGGACACTTGTGAGTGATGACTACATAAAGGACAATGTGTAGCCAAGATAGAGCGAAGGATTAGGTCTTGGGAGACAAGTAGAATGAAGAACTGGGATGTGTCATATACGTTGAAATCCTCTAGGATAAGGGCAGACAAACTAGGTACAGAACTTCCCTTGAAAGGAGGGAGAATGATATGGAGGTAGCAAATAACAGCTGCCTGGATCTGGATTGGGTGTAAATGATGGCAGGAGAGAGAGAGAGAGAGAGAGAGAGAGAGAGAGAGAGAGAGAGAGAGAGAGAGAGAGAGAGAAGGAGAGAGGGAGAGACAGAGACAGAGACAGAGACAGAGACAGAGAGACAGAGAGAGAGAGAGACAGAGAGAGAGAGAGAGAGAGAGAGAGAGAGAGAGAGAGAGAGAGAGAGAGAGAGAGAGAGTCTGGAAAGCACTGAGAAACAAGATGTATTCTGACTCCCCGTCCAGAAGCAGTGTTGGGAGTTATGAAGAGAAACTATAACAAGTGCTATAAAGGATAGATGGGAATGCAATGTCCTTCTTGGGGTGTTGGGTTCTCTGTCAGTGCCAGAAGATGTAACAAATTTGAGAGGAAGAGGTTTAAAATTTTTAAAAGTTTGGTAATTATGAAATGGGAATTCCAGAGGGAATAGTAGAAAGTACAAGTAGAAATGGTGTATTATTGGAGAAGTAGGATTAAAAGGTGATTGAGATGAAAGACTGGGCATTTGGGGCTAAGGAATGGGATTATTTCTTCTTTGGCAGTTGGACATTTAGTTTTGCAAGGACTGAGAAAATAAATGGGGTTAAAAGTCTGCTAGTTGTAGAAGAATCTAAACAGAGATGGAAATTACTTTGCATTTACTTTTGATATATTTTGTGTTTGGATCCACCCACATATTCATATTATTTCCCCTAATAGAATGTAAGCCCCTTGAGGGCAGTTACTATTTAATTTTTATCTCTGTATCCTCAGTGCCAAGGACAATGCCTGGAATATATTGTGGAATAAGTGAAAAAATGACTTCTCTGGTGCTCTCATCTCTATCCTGATCAGTCTTCATTTTTCTCTAGTCCCTATCCTACTCTTACCTCTGCCTCCATTCTGCTTTCTGGAATCCCCATTGTATTGCTAACAAATTCCTCTTCATTCTAGAGTCTCTTCTTTCCATAGTCTTTTCATCTTCTATCATTCCTGGTTTTCTGAGAATGACACCTGATCCCTGATCTTATTCTCCAGTTATGATTGCTCCTTTCCTTGTACCCTGCTGCACACCAAACCAAGAGGAAAAGTAGGCATGTCCTTACTCCTCACTGCCCTCCAAATTCTATTATATCATTAGTTCAGGAATCTCTCTACCTTTGCAGTTCACTCCATTTCCCTATCTTATCCAATCAAGCTCCTTGTCAATCACCTCTCAGTCTCCAGATCACTCTCTCTCCTTTCTTAAGGATTTAAGTAGCTGGTCCACAGTACTTTTCTCCATCCCAACTTCTGCCCTCACACTTGAGAATATAAATATTTACAATGGTGCTCCCTGAAATACCTTAACCTCCTAGTACTTCAACCACTTCAATTCCCATGACCTCTATTTCCACCCTGTCAGCCAAAATTCTTGCCCCACAGGGTGATCATGCCTTAAACCCCTACCATCATCCAAAACTAATCCTGAACTGTGAAATTCCCCTCTCTGACAATAAGGCCCTGTCCCTCCATCTCTATCTCTTCTTTTCTTAAATCTGTCCTTTGACCTCGTTATGACTTTTCATCCTTATTCTTCTCTGTTCTCCCAGTCTATCACTCTATTCTGATCTCACTTTCCTCCCTTTATAGTCTTGACCAAATAGTTAACAATTTCAACTCCAGACTGTCCTCTATTTTATGACCTTGCTTCCTTGGCCTTAAATCATTCCTACCCTGTCGGGTCTCAACCCTAGGTTACCAGCAGTCTGGCTTCTTTGTTTCAGAAAAGTCACTGAACTCCACTGTTTTTGTTCAGTTGTTTCAATGATATCCAACTCTTTGTAACCCCATATGGATTTTTCTTGGCAAAGATATTGGAGTAGTTTGCCATTTCCTTCTCATGTTTCAGATAAGTAAATTGAGGCAAACAGGGTTAAATGACGTGCCTAGGGTCTACAAAGTTAGTAAGTGTCTGAGGTCAGATTTAAACTCAGGAAGGTGAGTCTTCCTGACTTCAAACCCAGCATTGTACCACCTACCTGCTCCTAGAGAAAGTTATACAACCATACTGACTTGGTTCACTACAAATACATGTTCTCTAAATCAAGTAATTAGATCTCAACCAGGCCCTACTCTCTGTCATCTAACCTATTTACTGTCTCTTTCTCCTCTGCTGACAAATCTTCTAGGTCTTTCTAATCCTTCAGTTGAACCTGTTATCTCCTTAAGCTACTTGCCCATTCTTTTCCTTCATTTAACTGTCAAACTCCTAGAAAGAGTCATTTATCCTTCCTGTCTAAACTTTTACATCACCTGCTGGATTCTCAACTCCCTGATTTTTTATACCACAGTTCTACTGAAACTGTTCTCTCAAAAGTTGCTGGCAATACCCAATTAAAATTAAATTTATTTTTTTCTATTACTAAGCCTTTATAGTTTTCTCTCTCTCACTGGGGAAACCTTACAAACATGACTAGTCAAGCAAAAATAAATTCTATATTTGCCATGCCAAAAAATTGTCTCATTCTGTACATTTAGTTCATTACCTCTTTATCAGGAGACTGGTAATATTCTTCAGTATTTTACTGATGATATCTTAACTGACAAATTCAAATGCCTTTTGTAAGAGCTAATCTTCCTTTACCTGTCTTCAGCTTTTGACACTTTCGTCTACTCTCTCATGCTATTTCCTCTTTCCTCCTTGAGCCTCTGATATTAGCAGACTTAGCAGTAGTAGGAAAAGATTCCACTTAATATGCAATGGGTACCTTGTTGGGGGGAAAGTGATGCGTATTATTAAGTATAACTCACCTACAAAGAAGACTTGATTTTGGAACTTACTACGAATTATGTTGAAGACATAATTAAAAAGACCTTATGCCATGCTGAGAACTCTTTGGTCAGGGTGGAGAGTGTAAAATATTGCAGTATTCATAAAGGGTCTCAATGCAGCTAATGTCTTATATAAGCTGTCTGAAACCCTAGAGCTTACAGAGGTCCCCCAAAGAGGTTCTATGAAAGGGGAACATTTGGGTATAAATTACTCAACACCATTTTTGACTTGTAATGGCTAAATGAGGGCAAGTTCTTTATAGAGAAAGCTGGGTAGAATGTGTACCATGTAAGACAACTGAAATGTTCAATCTTTCTTTGTTGCCAGTTACTCCAAACTAACAGATGCTGGGCTGATCCCTATGGAAGAGGTTATTTATCATTCGAACAGTTCAGGGCAAGGAGACCGCTGTAGACAATTATGACTATTTGCAAAGTGACCTGTCAAAAAGACTTTGGTAAGTGGTTTAGCACTTACCTCAGACGTGTTACAGGAAACTGAAGCAGAAAGGCAAGGAGTTATGAGAGAGCCTCAGCAGGGCCCACTTTTGACACCATACATGCTTTTGAAGATGTAATGCCTCAAAGTGACAGTATTGCAATGTTTGTGTACCAGGCTCTGAGAGCTCAGATAGGTGAAATTCTTAACTGCTTCTCAAGGGGAAGGAGAGAAGCTCTCCTACTTTGTTCTAAGTAAGACTTGTCAAAAAGACAATGAACTTTGCAGTGGTTGTGGGAGTCTGTTGTTTTGTGAAACTACATAAAGCAGACTCATGTGCTCAAGATAATATAGATGATGGCTATTGGTGAATCTGTGGTTTTAGGAACGCCGCAGAAGCAACCTCATCCTCCTACGCAGAACTGATCTTGTCAATCAGGAAAGTAGAAGTGGAGATTAAAGACAGAGTGGATTGTAGGAAGCAATAAACATGAGCTATGTGTGACTCAAAGTAATATATTTAGGTATAGACCACTGAGACTAAAGCAGAAGCCAGTGCAGAACAGCTAGACCTAACTGAGGAAGACCCCACAGGCAGATTAGGAGGGTTGGTTTTGGAGTCAAGAGGATCTGTTCAAATTCTGCTTCAGATGTGGACTGATTATATGTTCTATCTCTGCCCTATTTCCCTCATCTGTAAAAGGGGGATAATTGTGATGCTCAGATGAGCTATATGAACATCCTCTGTGTTTCTGAATCATACGCATGAGTTGTTGTCCCATGCTATTAGGTTTAGACTCTGACTCTTAGTAGCAAATGGAGTCAGAGTCAACTCTGCTGGGGGAGAGCTACTTTATTTTGCAGTTAACGAAGAGCAAAGCATGACTTTCTGATACATTTTCTGAATTTATGTTTAAGTTAATGCCCAGAGGGTCAAGTTTACAAGCTATTAGTAACCACTACTACCCTAAAAAAAAATGCTTTCATTAAAGCAAAGAAGAAATTCATAAAAATGTTTCCATTCCTCTGATTGTACTAACTCTTAAAATATTAAGTAATCACTAAATAATTAATTAAAATGAATCTCTGCAGGGGCCAGTCACCCGTTTGGCAATGTCTTTTTAGGATCATGGGGCCTTTTAGCACCCCCTGGCTGCTGAACCTTTTTTGTTACCTAGGAATTCAGTCAAGTTTGTGGGAACACTAAGAACCAATTGCCTCTTTTGGAATTATGACATCATAGACACTGAATTATGAGGCTACACTAAAGGGAAGGAGGAAAGGGGGAAGGGAACAAGAAAGGAAAGGAAGGAGAGGAGAGAGGAAGGAAGAAGGAAGGGTGGCAATGAAGAAGGAAGAAAGGAAAGGAAATAGGAAAGGAGAGAGGAAGAAAGGAAGAAAAGAAGCATTTACTAAGCACCTACTATATGCCAAACACTATGCTAAGCACTATAAATATTAATTTTATCTTCACAACAACCCTGAGTACTATAGGTGCTAAAATTTCTTTTAGCTCCAGGATTACAGTAATAATAATAAATTACATTTACATAGGCTTTATGGTTTAAAAATAATTTTACATGCCACTACAAGATAGGTAATATAAGTATTATTTATCAGACCCATTTTATAGGCAAGGAAATTGAGACTCTGAGCCATCAGTGAAGTGATTGGTTCAAGGTTAACCTGCTAGTAAAAGGCTGGGTTAGAGGCAGGTTAAGTGGTGCAGTGGATAAAGTACTGGGCCCAGAAGTTGGGAAGATATGAATTTAAATCCAGCCACACAGTTCTTAGATATGTCAGCCTAGGCAAGTTACTTAAACTCTACCTTCCTCAGTTTCCTTAGCTGCAAAATAGGGTAGTAATACCACCTTCCTTTCAAAGTTGTTGTGAGCATGAGATGAGATTATATTTGTGAAGTGCCTGGCCCTTATTAGGCACTCAATGAATACTTGTTACCCTTCCTCTAGGAAGTGTTGGAACCAGGATTTTCATCCAGGTCTCCTTACTTCATGTCTAGTTCTTGCTCTGTAGCCCTGTGCTGACTCTAATGTTACCACATTGCCTCTGCGATGAGAGTGACAGCTGGAACTCCCATCTCTTGGCTCCCATCTCCAAATCCCTTTCCAGCTCCCATATTCCATGGTTCTGTGAGGCCATATTGCTCAGCCTGACATGCCAGCGATGGTGGTTACTCTGTGGGGAGAGGTTCTACAGCACCTGCACCACTCCATCGAGAAGGAGTTAGCCTCAAGGCCAACAGATGTGAATGAATTAAAGGAACAAAGAATGCTTCCAGAGCCCCCAAATCCTCACTTTCCTCATAATGGCAGCTCTTGGCCCCCTCATGGTGCCTGACAGCTTTAGGGAAAACACTGACATTGAGTTTCACTCAAACTTGCCATATATAAATGGGCAAGCTCCATCAGAAAGCAGTTCTTTCAGCTCCCTTAGAAATGAGCAGACAAGTGATCGTTCAATTCCATTTGTGAATATTGCTGATCATTTAATTTGTGTTAGGAGAGAGAGCCTAGAGCCATGGAAAAATGCAATGGACTTGGAGTCAGGTCACTTTCATTCAGGTTTGGAACCCTCTACTTACATAGTCTAAGTTCCTCTATTCACTCGCTTGGTGGCCACAGGCAAATGGCAACTTCTCCCATCATGAGATTTTCTCATCTATAGATGGGAATCATAACATAAAGCAATCAATTGCTATAAGGAAAGCATTTTGTAAATATGAGAGCATTCAGAAATACAAGCTGATTTTGTTAGGTGCTATGCAATACATATATTTATGTGTGCACATATACACACATATATCACAATATATGAGACAACAATCAGTTCTCAAGGAATTTGCAATTTAGATAAGAGTACGTGTCAGCAATAACTTTACAAAATGCAGTATGAGGGAGTGAAAGAGCATTGAACTTAGAGTGAGGGAATCCAGGTTCAAATTCTGTCTCTGAGACTTATTAATTAGGTAACCATAGGCAAAGTACCTCTTAAAGTCTCATTTTCCTCAGGAATAATAACAGCTGGTGGTTGTGAGGACTGAATAAAAAAATGAGCTTTGTAAAATCTTAAAGAAGTATATAAATGTCAGCTAGTGTCACAACATGTATATTGTATCATATCTAATACGATATGTATAGTTTAATATAATAGATTAGTATTGGTATTAAAATAATATAATATACTTATATGGGCAGCAAGTAGATAGAGTGGGGTTTGAAATCAAGAAGACTCCTCTTTACGAGTTCAAATTCAGCCTCAGACAATCACTAGCTGTGTGACCTTGGGCAAGTCATTAACCCTGTTTGTCTCCGTTTCCTTTTCTGTAAAATGATCCGGAGAAGAAAATGGCAAACTACTCCAGTATCTTTGCCAAGGAAATGTATCGAACAAAAAGTTGGATAGAACTGAAATGATGACAAAATATGGCATACAATATCATTATAATATAGTATTAATATATAATTAACATTATTAAGAATATATCCTACATTATTATAATAATTGTGTTGTATATGTTATATTATAATTTTTACATATTAAAAATATGTAGATGCTGAACCTGAGATCTCATTGGCATGGGGAACTCCTGAGTGAAGAAATTTGCTCTACAAATGCAGATCAGCCTCTTCTCCATAACTTCCAATCTTAGAGCACTAAGAGGTTGAATGACTTGCCCCAGGTCACCCGGCTGTTATGTGTCAAAGGTGGGACTTGAACCCAGATCTTCCTGGCTTTAAGGCCATCTCTCTGCTCACTCTGCAAGGCACCCTAATAAAATGAGCGTACCTTCGGTATCAGTGTGAGTTATTATTGTCATATCTGCTCAAGAATACAACAGAAGGGCTGTCACAAGGCAGGACATTATTGCCAAACAAGAGAAACAGATGTTCAGGTCCACAGAAGGTCAGAGGAGGAAAAAAATATATCAGTCTGAGGTAGTCTGGGAAGCAATTGTGGAAGAAAAAGCATGTAAAGAGAAGGGAACAGCCATTTATTAAATGTATACTATGTGCCAGGTGCTGTCCTAAATGCTTTTCCAAATATTGCCTCATTTCATGTGATCCTTGCAACAACCTTGTGAGTTGGGTACTATTATGATCTCCATTTTACAGTCGAGGAAACTGAGGCAGAGTTTTAGTGATTGACCCACGGTTACACAGCTAGGAAAAGTCTGAGACTGGATTTGAACTCAGGTCTTCCTGACTCAAGGCCCAGATGTCTATCCTAGCTGCCTTGAGCCTGAATCAGAAGAGCTTTGATTCTTCAGAGCTCAGTTCCAGCACCACCTACTACAATGAAGGCTTTCTTGTGGCCCTCTTCCCACTAAATTCTAACACCTCTCCTCTCTACCCTCCCACCGAAAATTGCCTTGGATTTGTTTTGTTTATTTTTATATTACTTATCTGGCAACTAGGTGGTGCAGTGGATAAAGTGCTAACATAGTTAGGAAGACCTGAGTTCAAATCCAGCCTGAGATACTTACTAGCTGTGTGATCCTGAGCAAGTCACTTAACCCAGTTTGTCTAAAAAAAAAAGCAGAAGAAGGAAATGGCAAACCACTCCAGTGTCTTTGCCAAGAAAACTCCAAATGGGGTCATGTAGAGTTGGACATAACTGAAATGACTGCACCAACAACAAATTTTATTTTGTATGTACTTATATGTGTGTTTACCCTCTCCTCTGACAGAATGTAGGTACCTGAGGACAGGTCCTACTTCATTTCTGTCTTTCTATATCCCCAATATCTGGCCCATGGGAGGCATACTTAATAAATGTTTATTGATTGATGGATTGATAAAGGAGAGAGGTCAAGAATAGTTCTAGGCATAGGACATTGTCTAGTGTGTGGCAGGACAAGATCATATGTTATTATGGGGTTTTTGATATCCTGGGGTAGACAGCATGATAATTCTTCCTACCAACAAGGGTGATAGGTAGGTGTCCAACAAACTTACAATGTAGGCTAAGGCCAACTTTGTGCTTGATAACAGAGGTAGAGTGAGATCTTGGGGCTTGTTATCCCCTTCACCATAAGAATGATGGAACCATCTTTCCCATCATCTGAAACTCCAAAGCACAGAACAATGGGCACCTGTGGCTTTTGCCCAAACAATAGGAGGTAAATTGAAAAAAACTTGTGGTGAAATTCTTAGTGGCACTATACGTATATACTGTGTATAGACGCCACATGGGGGACATGTTAACTCCACTGTCTTTCCAGTACATTTGTAAGTATGACCAAAACACAGTGCCTGCAAATCTCCTCACCATCAGAATAGTGGAGTTCTAGGCTGGCACACGGATTTATGGGAATTGAAGTCCTACAAATTTCAATAAAGCTTATCCTTGAAGTTTAAAACCTCATGAGACACATAATCCTTTCTGTCCAACATGCCTGTATTGCATTTTCAACCTCTTCCTAAATGGTCCTGGTCTAAGTGCTTTCATCCATTTCCCTAGTCCAGTGATTTCTCTTTCATAAGAGCTTCCCTCTGAGACAGTGTGGAAAACCCTCTTTGCCCCATCGCTATCATTAGCTTAGTGTAGCCTGGAGCAAGTTACTTCCCTCTCCAGACTTCAATTTCTTCATCTATAAAATGAAAAACGTAAGAGGAAATTGAAGGATCATGTCAATATCGCCGTTAAAATGAACTTTCTTTGGTGTGGGTACTTCTTCCACTGAAGCAGATTGTTCTCTACTTAATGTCATTCATGAGTAGATTCATAAGAGACTAAGGCTAAAATTCCCACCATCTGATAGACAAACTGAGGACAAGACTTTCTAATTTTAGCTAGACTGGTCCCCAGAACCCAATGGAAGCCTTTTCAACTTAGATATGATAAACTGCACATTCCATTGACGTAGCCAGTGAAGACACGTGGTCATCTCTTCTCCATGAGAAGACATCAGAGTATGATTTTAGGCAAGGATATTTTGTCATTAGAGCAGAAAGAGTTCTTAGAGACCATCTAGTTCTATTTCTTCATTTGACCATTCCTAACTTCCTTGTTTTGGGCAGGTAGGTGGCTCAGTAGACAGAGTGCTAGGTCTAGAGTCAGGAAGACCAGCATTCAAATATAACCACAGATACTTACTGGCTGTGTGACCCTGGATGAGTCACTTAACCTCATTTGCCTCAGTTTTCTCATCTGTCAAATGAACTCAAGAAAGAAATGACAAACCACTCCTGTATCTTTGCCAAAAAAAAATTGCCAAACGAGGTCATGAAGAGTTGGACATGACTGAAACAACTGAACAGCAACAAAAGTTCCCTTTTCACCTCTATAGGGTAATGGAATCTACCTCTACTCCCTGAAACAAGATATAGAGGTAGAAGGGTTTTCAGAGGATATCTTGTCCAAACACCTTCAGTATACAGATGAGGCCAAGGGAGGTAAAGTGACTTGCCAGCCTCACATATGGTATAAGTACACAAAGTGGGATTTGAAGCCATATCCTCTGGACTTTGGAGTCAGTGATCTTTCCACTGTACCACCTTGCCTCTATCTCTAAGAGAAACCCTGCTATCCAACAATACCAAAAAGACCAGCTGCTTTTGGTTTTGCTGATCTAGTAGTGGAAAGACCTAGAGAAGGGAATTATTTATAAACATCCAAGGGGCATTTTATAATTAATTTGCTTCAATTAAATTAAAAGGTGACTAACATACCCAGGAACTTCCAAACTGCCTTTTGGCTACAGAGAGCTGCCATAATTGGCCAGTAGTTTGCATCATATTTCTCCTACAAGTGGGAGTATATCAAAGGAAAATTCTGGGCCACACCAGTTCTATTTGTAGAACCAGAACTGAGCTGGTTCTGACTTCTTTGGGTCCAATAACAGGGTTTTCTTTAACATTTCAGGCAAGGGAATTTTATATCCTAAAGACAGAAAGTAAAATATTCATTAAGAAGAATATCTATTTTTAACTAAGGATGATTTCAGTTCTATTATTTATATGGCTACAGTACAGACACTGATCTGCCTGAAGTAGATATGGAACAGAGCAAAGGTGGAATTAGACATCAGAACTCTGGGCAGGAGGGGTAGCGGAGGGGAAACCAAACAGAAGTTGATGCTACCAATGCACTTCTAGCTATACTTTCACAAATCAAACAATTTGATGAAACTCAGAATAAAAAAAGCTTAAAAAATTGGAAGAGATCAATCATATAAGCTAATTCTCTCATTTTCATAGCAGTTTATAATGTCAGACCTGGAAGGGACTTGGATGACCCTCTAAGCTACTCAAACCAAAAAAAAAAAGTAATAATTCATTCTGCAACACAACAAACAAGTGGTCATTCAACCTCTGCTTCTCTGTCTCAACTCTCCCCACTCTCATTCATCCTCCACTCAACTGTCAAAGTGGTTTTCTTTAAAGTGTACCTCTGATCATATCATCCCACCCCTCTCCACTCAATAAAAGTCAATAGCTCCCTATTGCCTCCAGGATCAAGTAAAATTTCTTGTTTGGCTGTTAAAGCTCCTCACAACCTTCCTACCTTCTAGTCTGCTTCTATTCTAGACTCTATAATCTCCCTCCATGTATTCTACAATCTAGGGACATTGACTTCCTTGCTGTTGCTTACACAGGTGCCTTTTCATTGACTTATGCCTGGAAACCTTACCTTCCTCACCACTACCTCCTGGATTCCCTGGCTTCCTTCAAGACTGGCTCAAATTCTATCTCTTGCCAGAGACCTTTCCTGAACCCCTCCCTTGTGGTACCATCTCCCCTGCTCATATTCTCTCTCTGAGAGTGTCTTCTATCTATTCTTTTGTTGATGGTGTTTAGTTTCAGTCTGATGTCCCGATTTGGGGTTTTCTTGACAAAGATCCTCGAGTGGTTTGCCATTTCCTTCTCCAGTTCATTTTACAGATAAAGAAACTGAGGCAAACAAGACTAAAGGATTTGCCAAGGGGCACATAGCTAATAAGTGTCTAAGACTGGACTTGAACACAAGAACATGAGTCTTTCTCACTCCAGGCCCAGCACTGTATCCACTTCACCTAGGTGCCCCCTTGAGTATATGCCATGCTGAATATATCTCATGTGTAAGGAGTTATAGCATGTGCAGCAACCACATCTTGGTAAAATTGTCTCAGCAGACCAGGTAAACCAGACTGAGGATGGCCAATAGGCCTCAAACCCATCAGTGAGTTAGGAGAATGTTTCCCCAAGCATGTGAAGACTTCCTCTGGCAGAATGGGGGAATGAGAACAATTTGTTCCAGCAGCCATGAAGGCAGCTGAAGCAAATGCTGTGGCATGCTTAGAGCTTGGTCAGACAGTGAAGATGCAAAGGTCATCTATAGCTTCAGCAGTTATCTTGACTATTGTCTTGCCAGTAGACTTTGATGACATCTTCAAATAGAGATGAAGAGTCAACAGTCCTGAAAACTAAAGTGATTCACTCAAGGCCAAATATTTGTAAGTCAAAGAGCTAAAACTGGATCCCAAAGAAGACTCCTTTGACTTTTCCACCAGGAAGCTCATCATTTCCATCATCCATCCTGGTCCTTCACCTCAGCACCACTTCTCTGTCCCTCTGATCCTTGAATACCAAATCGTTCATTTAAGGACGGAGGTGAGATCAGATCTCATTTCTCACCTAGTTACACCACTTTAGGACTTCTCTGACCTTTCTAGCATGTTCCTATTACTACCCTCCCCAGTAACCTCCTCTTCCAAACTCCACCTACTTTTTTAGGCTTCCTTTTGTGTGTTATCTTCCCCCATTAGATGGTAAGCTCTCTGAGAGCAGATAATGTCTTTTTTTTCATATTTATATCTCTAATGCTTAGCATAGTACCTGGCGCATAATAGGTACTCAATTAATATTAATTAGATACTGAATGCAAGGCTCCAATCTAGTATTATCTCTTAACTAAAACTGAATATCCCCTGAATATTGCCATATCCCCACTGAAAGCTCCATCCTAAAATTAGACTTAGACTAACATATTATGAAGGCTAAACAATGATAACAACAAAATGGATGGTTGACCTTGAGCACTAAAGATGATGCCATAAAAGAGAAACAGATGCTATATCTCTCACAACTAGGATAAGTGATACATTCTTAACCAAACAAGGGATAGAGGCAACTGTACAAGATAAAATAAATAACTTTGATTTCATGGAACTGAAAAGCTTCTGTTAAAATAAAATTAATGCACCTAGCATAAAAAGGGGAGTGGTCAAATAGGAAAAACATTTTTGTATCAGATTTTTCAGACAAAAGGTTCTGTATCTAACTGATGCATATGTGTATATATGCCTACAAAACTATATACATATATATATATATACAACAAATATGTGTATGTGAATACATTATCAAAAAACATTCCCCAATAGAAAAGAGGTCAAAGGATATGGAAGAACTGCAAAGCATTTACAACCACATGAAAGAATGGTCCAAATCACTAATAAGAAAAATGCAAATTGAAATAATTCTGAGATTTCCTCACACCACAAAAATTGGCAAGGATGACAAAAGATGAGAATTATCGATTTTGGAGGGATTATGAGAAGATAGCACACTAATACATTTTTGGTGTAGCTGTGAGTCAATATACCATTTTCAAAAGCAATTTGAATATTTGCACATAAAGTGACTATTCCTTTTGACCTAGAAATTCCTCTATTAGAATTATACCTCAAGGAGGTCATCGATAAGAATTAAGTCCCTATAAACACTAAAATATTTATAGTGGCATTTATTGTGCTGACAAAGTAGATGCCATCAACTGAGCAATAACTAAAAATTTTGTGGTACATGAATGTAATTGTGATATAAGAAATTATGTGATGAATACGAAAAGGTATAGAATAATTTACAAGATCTTCTGTAGAATGAAATAAAGAGAGCCAGGAAAACAGCATGTACAATGACTATAACAATATAAATGGAAAGATCCACCATAAAACAATAAAAAGTGAATGCTGCGAAATTATAAAGAACAAATATGTCTCCAAAGAAGAGAGATGAGAAGATATTCCTCCCCCATTGTTTTTCAGAGGTGGGAAGTCTACCAGTGTGAAGCATCTAATATATTTTAAGACTTTTTTCAATGGATCAGTGGGTTTTGATGATTTTTCTCCTCTTTTTCTTTAAAAATTATTATTTGCTATATATGATGGTTCCTGGAAAGGGGAAGGAGAGATATTTTGAGAAATTCTAGTGATGTGAAAAAAAAGCAAAAAATATCAGGAAAAATTCATTTTAAAAAAATCTTTGCTCCAACATGTTTCTGCTTAAAAAATATAGTCTAGATATAGCCTTAGCTGTGATGTGATTATTGTCATACAACATGACCTGGCATCCTTCAATTTGAGCAACAAAGATGTCAGAGTTCCAGGGATTATTGCATAAGTCCTTTCTACCGATTGGTGTCTGCGTCTCCCTCAGGCCCCATGCTGAAAAGGTCTTGGAAAAACAAATCTGAACCTGTCAAGGACCTGATCAAGAACAGACTCAGTTACATCCTGAGAGAAGACAAGGAAGGCTGGTGAGAGAGAGGTGCTGTGGGACAAGGTGCTAATGGGATTCTTCTGCTTCCACCCCCCCCCACCTCCCCTACCCCCCTCACCACCCCCACACACATTCTTCATTTAGCAAAAGGTGACAGATGAGGTTACTGACAGAACAGAAAGAAGGCCACCCTATGAATTTGGAAAGACTCTGTCAGGCTTAGGAGAAAGGGGAGTGAGAGTGGGGAAATTAGAGCTTCCTAGTCCCTTGGAGTCATAGAGTGTCAGAGTTGGTAAGAACCTTAAGATCCTCTATCCCCATCATTTTGCAAACTAAGACATAGAGGCACAGGGGGAAAGCGGTGAATTGTCACCAAACATCTCTGAATTTAGAGTCAAAGATACTACTCTTACTACCTTCACATTGCTGAGTGTGTTTCCTCCTCTATAAAATGAAGGAGGGGAATTTGATTAATTGACTGGTTGATAAATACTTGCTAAATTCTTTTTCAGCTGTGGAGTCTATTCATTTCTTAGCCAGCCTTAATCACTCAATGGGTGCTGCCTCAGTCAGATTGAGACGTGTTAAAGACCTTAGCCTAAAAAAGGCTTCCTTTTGTGTGTTGGGGCCATCTCCAGTTGTGCTGATCTATATCTTGCCACTGGACCCAGATGGCTCTGGAGGAGAAAGTGAGGTTGGTGGCTTTGTACAACCCTCCCTCACTTAAATTCAGGTTGATTTGCAAGTCATGGTGTCATCTTCCTGATGTCATGGTCCTCTTGGAGAATGAAGGATGAACTACATGGCTACGATCCAATGAAACCTAAACCAGTTCCTTAGGGTAGTTGAGAGTTTTGAATTCTTGAGTCCACTCTCCAATATTGTAGCTATCTGTTTCCATATAAGCTGTTGTTGGGCACCATTTGCCACAGCAACCAACACTACTAAATCCCTTCCCAAGTTCCCAACATAAATTTCTATATTCCTTCCCATACCCCCTCCTCTAGAGCTATTTTATAAAGGGTATATTAGTACTCCTTGGTATCTGGTCACTCTTTACCTATTCAGTTTCTATCCTGTATTTTCCCAGGACATTAAGATTATATAGCAGAGCTCTATATATTGCTTGTTCCTCTTTGAAAGCTTCTGAGATGAGCTCATGATTAGGTAGGCCTCCTTCAAGTGACTGCATAGTCAAGTAGAATAGCAGTTGTATTTTTCTCTATCTTTTGAGAGTCCAAAGCACAGATTAATATGTAAATGAGGCTTGCCTAAGGATCCCACAAATTTCTGAAGTCCTGGTGTTATTACACTATGCACTGACCTCAACCTTCCCTGACCTCAAGACTCCTAGCATATCCAAGAGTGTCATTCAGTGACATAACTATTCCCATCAATACAATGATCCAAGATAATTCCAAAGGACACACATTGTTGAAAGAGGAAGAGCTGATGGAGTCTAAATGCAGATCAAAGTAAACTTTTCAAATTTTTTCATTATTTTTATGACTTTTTTTTTCCTTTTGGTATGTGTCTTCTGTCACAATCCAATATGGAAATGTTTTGCACGATTGCATATATATAACCTGTATCAAATTGCTTACCTTCTCAAAGAGTGGGGGAGGTGAGACATATAGGGAGAAAATTTGGAACTCCAAAAACAGTTTTTTTAAACAATGTTAATATTGTCTTTATATATAATTTGAAAAAATATTTTTTTAAAAAGAGTTTCATTCAACCTCTTTAAAGATAGCATGACATTATTACCCTAGAATTCTTTGCTCTTGCAAGACTAAAAACAATTTTGAGTATCTTGCTCTCAAAACATTGAATTTGGCTAGAATGCATTCTGGCAGGAAATCTATGGACTGAAAAATACCTTTCCCTTAACAACTTGGCTACTGTAGAAGTCTGCTTGTTGCTGGTTGGATAGGTCCATGTGTCTCAGGTGATGGGGTCCATCACCATTAGAATGATATATCTGTTTTTCCTGTCTCCTGTCAGAGCCAAGAATCTAAGCACACCAGCTCTAAAACTTTGCTACTGTTTATGCCCTGGAGATAAGCAGCTACAAGCTATCCAACCTTCCTTAGAATACCCATAGTACTGGTCTCCCAGGGAAGGGGCAGGTAGGATCCAGGATTGCCAAGGTTGGGCAATCTATTCTTTAGTCTCTAAACAGTCTATCAGGCTAGAATGATATCTATCTGCCATTCCTTCAAATACCTCTAGTCTAGGACCCCAATTCTAGTTTGAGAATGAATGCTGCTTCCCTAGATCAATCTTATCAGGGAGGATAGCTCCTAGTTTGCTAGCTTAGCCCCTTCCCACCAAACACTGGTTCTACAAAAGACTACCACAAGGAGTGAATGGTAAGAAAATCCATTTATCTAAACAAAACTGCAAATAGAAATTGGAGAAGTTCTATAACTTAGAATATACCAAAGGAAAAAAAGATAGTAGAGAAATTTAAGTGCAAGGCACTGTGTGAAGTATTTTACAAATATAATCTCATTTAGTCCTCACAAACACTCTGTGATAGAGGTGCTTTTACTGTCCCCACTTTACAGGTGAGGAAACTGAGGCATAAAGAGGTTAAGTGATTTATGCAATAGGGAGAGGAGAGGACAGGAGAGGGCAGGAGAGGAGAGGCAACTCTTCAGTATCTGAGTCCATATTTGAACTCAGGTCTACCTGACTAGCACTCTTTCTACTGCTCTCTTCTACCGGGAGCAAGAGAAGATCTCAATTCAAACAAATAGAGATAGAACCTTCTCACCTAGAGGAATTTCACTCCCATCAGTCTCTAGATTTGCAAGTGATCCTGGGTCATCTCCATCATCCATCACTGGATTCAGATGGCTCTGGAGGAAAAGTGAGGCTGGTGACCTCGCACAGCCCTCTCTCATTCAAAACAAAGTCAAGTGCAAGTCATGTCATCATTTCTCTTATGGCATGGTGCTCTTTGGCAATGAAGGATGAACACAACAACAAGAATTGCAAGCCCTGGAGATCAAGGGACTTGATGGGTCCAGCTTCCTATAGATATCCATGACTCTAAGGATTCCAGTATGCCATTCAGATATCTACATCTCATCTGTCTTTCTTGATCACCTCCCTTGAAATCTTCTCTCAAAGTTTCTCAACTTTAGAAGAGTCTTCACAAGTACAAAGCTACAAACTTACATTTCTCTCAGCCAATCAAGAATCACATCTCCCTCCATGTTTAAAACACATAGATCAGAGGGTACTTTGAAGGTACCTCCCAATGAGGTGTTACAATTCCCCTGATGACATACTCTGTAGATGGAGTATAAAACTGTCTTACATGTTTTCTTTTGAAAATTTTTCTTTATTTTATTTTTAATTTATGGAACGAAACAGATAGTATAATAAAAAAAAGATGATTGTACATGAAACTGCAAATCCATTTTGTACAACTTTCTATTCCTTTTAACATGGAATAAAGTTATATAAATTTATTGTTCCTTTTTTCCCCTCCCCCATATATGACTACCATTAGACACAAATATACACATACACACACATACACACATGTATATACATGTAAAATCATTCTATACATACTTCTATTAATCAATTCTTTCTCCCAATGCAGAGAGCATCTTTCTTCATATGACCTTGGTAGTCAATTTGAGTCGATATAACAGTCAAAATGACTTTGTCAATCCAAGTTGTTCTGAAAATAATATTGCTGTTACTGAATAACAACATTCTCTTGGCTTTGCTCATTTTACTCTTAATTGTTTCATGCAAGTCTATCCATATTTTTCTAAGATCACTGAGCTCATCATTTCTTATAGTCAAATAGTATTCCATCCCAATTATATACCATAACTTGTTCAGCTATTCCTCAATTGATGGACATCCCTGAAATTTCCAATTGCTTGCCACCATAAAAAGAACTGCTATAAATAATTTAGAACATAGAGATTCTTTTCCTTTTTCCCTAATCATCTTTAGAAATACACCTAGGAATAGTTTCCCTGGGTCAAAGGATGTAGGCAATTTAATAACTCTTTAGGCATAATTCCAAATTGCTCTCCAAGATGGTTGGATCAATTCACAATTCACAGTTCACTCATGTGCTTTCTTGATTCCAGCTCTTTAAATATTTAAGATCTCTCTCTTACCTTCTCCATGGTTTCAGATGCACAGAATTTAGAGGATAAGATATTTGTACCCTTGTTGATTCTCTCTGACTAGTAATTGACATTAGTCAAAACTGTTACTCATCTCTGGATAGTGACACCCACTTTGATGTTTGGCAGTATATAAGATGGTGGCTTATTGTTTATCCATACTTGGAATCATGCTCCATGAACATAGTCTCAGAACTTTCAGTGACAGCCCACTCACTCCAAAGCTAAGAAATATAGCTTATATGTGGGATTAATCACTGTCAGTGAGTTCCCTACTGGCAAATGCAATAAGAATCTGGTGATTATTATTCTTGTGGTACAAAATTGTTCCCAGGCTGCCCAGAGTTTGGGGGCAGGAGTGTCAGTGTGCAATGCAAAGGACTTGTCTAAAAAGGCAAAAGCCAGCACTAGCATGTGTGTGAGGCAGCTAAACGAAGTCTTACATTTCTTTTCCCAAAGAAAACAAAGGGTCCAGATCAGGTTTCCCCCTTTTTGCCTTTATGCTTATGGTATTTCTGAAACATATATCCATGGGGGAAATTATTGAAAGGCTCAGTAAGGATAGTACAATTCTTCACAGACCTCCAGAGAAGGCATCACACCTCAGAAACATCTTCCGTTCACTATACTTCTCCAGGCCATATGATGAGCATTCTATTTCCTTAGGGGCTGAGCTCCCTGCTGAGTAAGTGACCCACGTGCTTGACAGAAGATGTGAAAAACTTGTCAGTTAACTGCTTCCAATGAGTAACCAGTCTAATACTTTTAGACTCAAATGAACCAATCTATGTAAAAGCATTTTGTAAACCTTTCAAGGTCTATGTGCATTTTAACTATGTGTTATTATTTTATTAATTCATGTTCTTCCAATAATAGTTATTAATAGTTAATATTTCTTCTACTAGGTGTCTCCAAAATCTTAATGCAGTTTTATGCTTAAAATTACACTAAGGTGAGGCATCAAGGTGGTACAGTGGGGAGAGTATTGACCCTGGAGTCAGGATGACTGGGTTCAAATCAGGGCTTAGACACGTATTAACTGTGTGACCCTAGGAAAGTCACTAAACCTCAATTAGTTCCCCACCCCCCAAAAAAGGAAAAAAAAATAAAACAAAGTTACACTAAATAATTTGGGGCACCTTAAGGTTTGCAAAGTGCTTTACGTGATTAAACTCAATTGATCCTTGCAGCAACCCTGTGAAAGGATTGTAGGAGAAAGAGTTACCTACATTGTGTAGATGAGGAAAGAGAAGGGCAGAGAAACTAAGAGACCTGTAATGGATCACAGGGTAAGGATATGAAAGCTGGATTTGAACCCAGACCCATGGACTTAATATCAGTGCTTTTTTTCATTATACCAGGTAACCTATGCTTAAGGAAAAATAAAAGTGATATTTTGGTTCTTTCCCAGGTCAGCCAATCCATTGACTTGCCTGACGTCTGGAGAAATGGTCTCCCCTCCCTATACCACTGCCCTGTGTGTGTTCATCCTTCGTTGCGGAAGAAGACCATGCCATCACAGAAATAATGATATGACTTGCACTTGACTTTGTTTTGAATGAGCCTCACTTCTCCTCCAGAGCCACCTGAATCCAGTGACCAGATATTCATCAGGATGACTGGAGATGACCCAGGATGAGGCAATTGGGATTAAATGACTTGCCCAAGGTCGCACAGCTAGTGAGAGTCAAGTGTCTGAGGTGAAATTTGAACTCAGGTCCTCCTGACTCCTGCACTGGTGCTCTATCTACTGCACCACCTAGCTGCCCCTACCACTGCCCTCATCCTTGAAAGAATCTACCCTGAGGCTTACTCAGTGATTGGTGAATCCTTATCTGGAAACTCCATATCCTGAGAAGGCCTTGCTTCATTGTCCACCCTCCTCTACTTGCCTGCTATACATTTACGTCAGCTGTCTGGCCCCCTGGAGATAATATCAATCTGCAGGAACTTATTCCTCTATGATTAGCCCACTCACACTGTCATACCTTCGTCATTTCAGTGATTCTGAACTCCTGGCTTTCATTGTATAAATCCTGTTCCCTGTACCCCACTGCCCACATCCTTGTTTCCACCCCCACCCCCAATTAGATGTTCTCCCCACCCAACACACACATTGTTCTAATCAAAATCTATCCACTCCTTCCATCATGCTCTCTGGAATGCCTGCTCCATATGTAACATATTTGCATTCATAGTAAACATTCTTTCTCCCTTTTCTCATTTCTTGCAGTTAATAAAACTCTCTTCTGATAATATAACTTCCCTGGTCACCCTTTTTCAGCATTTTCATTCCTATCCCACAATCAGTCATGGTGAGGGATGCTTCTTCTCTTCCTTTGATGTTTATTCTGTCCATATTTATCACCTAATCAGCATTCCAGTAGCTGTTATGTACCTATCTCCAGGGCACTATCCTTCCTCAGTGACTACAGAACCTGGCTCACAATCTTTCAAGAGAGATTCCGTCTTGTCTCCTCCAACAGATTGCCCCCTCTGTCATCCCCAGAGTTATTTATTTTCAATCCCTGCCTGTTTCCTGGCTCATTCTCTATTGCTCACAAACATACCCATGTCTTCCCCATCCTGAAAAATACTCTCATTTGATCATTCCATCCCCACTATCATCTTATATCTCCTCTGCCCTTTGTGACCCCTTGAAAAGTCTGTCTACAATAGGTGGCTTCTCTCACTCTCTTCTTAACCCTCTGTAGTCTGGCTTCCAACCTTATCATTTCACTGAAACTGTTCGTTGTAAAGTTCCCAATGATCTCTTAGTTGCCAAATCCAATGGCCTTTCTTTAATCCCCATTTTCTCTGCAGCCTTTGGCACTGTTGATCACCCTCTCTTCTCTCTAGGATTTTAGGATAGTACTCAACTCCTGATTCTCTTCCAACCACTCCTTCTCTGTCTACTTTGTTGGATGCTCTTCCAGATCATGCCCTCTAACAATAGACATCTCTCAAGGTTCTGTCCTGAACCCTTTTCTTTTCTCCCTCTATATTACTTTGCTTGGTGATCTCATCAACTCCAATGGATTTAATTACCATCTCTACCTGATGAATCTCACTGAGAATCTCAAATCCACCAATCATGCCTCAGCCTCTCTGCTGACTTCCAGTCTTGTATCTCCTTTCAGACATCTCCAATTGGATGTCTAGTAGACATCTCAAACTAAGCAAGTCTAAAACAGAACTTATTGCCTTTCCCCTAAACCCTTCCCCCTGCTAACTTCCCTAGAGCAGCAGCATCTTCCCAGTCCTCCAGGCTTACAACCTAAGAGTTATCCTGGATTTGTGACTATCTCTCATCTCCCCAACCCCTTGTTACCAAGGCCTGCTGATTTACCTTTGCAGTGTCTTTGGAATGTTCTCCCTTCTCTTCTCTACCATCGCCACCCCTCTAGTGCACTTCCTCATTACCTCACACCTTCATTATTGAAATAGACTGCTGGTGGATCTGTTTGCCTCAAGTCTCTCTCCACTCCAAACCATCCTTTATTCAGACACTAAAGTGAATTTTCTAAAGCACAGGTCCAATGATCTTACACCCACACACACACACTTCCCAATTCAGTTAAACTCCAGTGACTCCCAAATACCTCCAGGATTAAATATAAAATTCTCTGGCATTCAAAGCCTTTCTTAACTTAGCTCCTTCCTACTTTTCAAGTTTTCTTACACCTTATTCCCTGCCATATCCTTTTGGATCTAGTGACACCAGCTTCCTTGCCATTCCATGAACAAGATACTTCATCTAGGATCCAGTCATTTTCTTTGGCTGTCCCCTATACCTGGAACACTCACCCTCCTCACCTCCACCTACTGCCTTTCTTGGTTTATTTTAAGCCTAGCTAAAATCTCTTCTAAAGGAAACCTTTTCCAACTCTTCTTAACTCTAGCATTTTCCCTCTCTTAATAATTTCCTACTTATCCTGTATATTGCTTGTTCGTACATTTGCTTGTTTGCTTGTTGTATCCTCCATTACATTGTGAATTTCTTAAGGATGGAGACTGGGGTTTTTTGTCTCTTTTTTGTATCCCCAATGCTTAGTAGAGTGCCTGGAAGGCACTTAATAAATGCTTATTGATTAACAAGCCCTAGGCTTCAAGTCAGAAAGACCTGATATTTAAAGACTTTGTGACCCTAGGCAAGTCACTAGACTGTTGTCTGCCTCAGTTTCCTGAATTGTAAAATAGGATAACAATAGGACTTATCTCACAGGGTCGTTGTGAGGATCCAATGAGATAATATTTATGAAGCTCTTAACAATGTGCCTGGCATATAGTAGGTGTATGATAAATCTTTGTTCCCATCCATTCCATTCCCCTCAATTGCTGCCCTCATGCTAGAAGACTTCAACATATGTAGTAATACTCCCTTAACCATTCTAACTTCCTGGTCCCTCAATTTACTCAAATTCCATAACCTACTCCTCCATTCCACCTATTTATACAAAATGTTCATGCCTTGGTTGTTCTATCACTCTGAACTGTTCTACTTCCATGTTCATAAACCATAAAATTCTTTTACTTAATCATAATGTGTTGTCATTCCACTTTTGCTCTGACTTGCAGCCCCTAATGCTTTGTTCTCACAATGATCTCCAATCCCTCCATGACTCAGCTTTTCCAGGCCATCACCCCTGCATTGGCTATACTCTTCCCTGTTTCTCATCTTGACCCTACAGTGAACCAGTTCAACTCTACAATATTCTCTTCTCTTGAGTCCTTTACCCCCTTATCCTACCACTGATCTTGCCCTAGCAAGGTTCTGTCATGAATTAATTCCATCATCTGCTTTCTTTGCTCCTGATCTTCTGCTGAAAGAAATAGGGGACAAAATTTTCAAGACCATACTGACGGAGTCCTCTATAAATTTGTCATACATCATATCTTACTCTAGGAAGGCAATCCTTCTCGGATCAATTCACAATCCCGCTCACCATAATAGTTTTCTCAAACCTTTTCATTCTTTTCATGCCCTCTAACAATAGACATCTCTCAAGGTTCTGTCCTGAACCCTTTTCTTTTCTCCCTCTATATTACTTTGCTTGGTGATCTCATCAACTCCAATGGATTTAATTACCATCTCTACCTGATGAATCTCACTGAGAATCTCAAATCCACCAATCATGCCTCAGCCTCTCTGCTGACTTCCAGTCTTGTATCTCCTTTCAGACATCTCCAATTGGATGTCTAGTAGACATCTCAAACTAAACAAGTCTAAAACAGAACTTATTGCCTTTCCCCTAAACCCTTCCCCCTGCTAACTCAGACCTCTCCTAGTTCTTCCCCCTCTCCCATCTTCTCAGCTGAAAGCATTACACTGAAAAAATTGAGGCCATTTTCCAAGAGGTCTCTCTTCTTTCCTCCTTTTCATATCACATTACTTGGATGAAGCAGATCATCATCTGTCATTTCTTCCTGTCTAATGGCTGCTTCCTTACTCATGCCCAAGTCTCACTCATCCTAAAAAAAAAAACGATTCCTTGATCAGTCTGTCTTCACTCTCTATAGCTATAATATACTAGCTGTAACTAGATATATAGCTATATCTCTCCTCCATTTCATGACTAATCAATCTGAAAAGTTTGTCTACATTTGGTTCCTCCACTTCCTTCTCTTCCATTTTCTTTTTTTACTCTCTGTAGCCTGGCTTCTGATCTCATCATTCAGCTGAAACAGCCGTCTCCAAAGATACTAATGATCTTGTAAGTGCCAAATCTAATAGCCTTTTCTCAATTTTCATTCTTCTTTGACACAGTTAATGGCCTTCTTTTCTTTGATACTCTTTTCTATGTTTTTGTTTTCTACTGATTCTCCTCTTACTTGTCTGACCACTCCTCAGTCTCATTTGATAGATTCATATTGTGCACCCTAATGGTGGGTGTCCCCTAAGGCTCTGTCCAGGGCCTCTTCTCTTCTTCCTCTATCCTATTTAGATTGGTGATTACATCACTTCCAGTGGATTCAATTATCATCTCTATTTATCCAACCTTAGTCTTTCTATTAGCCTCCTATCTCACATCTCCAACTGTCTATTAGACATCTAAAACTTAATGTCCGGTAGACATCTTAAATTCAACATGCCCAAAACTGAACTCCCTCACCAAAAACAAACAAAAACCCCAAAAAGCTCCAAATCCTCCTATTTTCTTAACTCCACTATTACTGCAAAGGGTACCACCATCCTCTCACTCACCCAGGCTAGCAACCTAGGTGTTATTCTCAAATCTTTCACTCCCTATATCCAATCTGTTGTCAAGTTCTGCCTATTCTACTCTTGCAATATTTCTCATATATACCTTCTTTTCTTCTCTGACAGTGCCACCACTGAGACATAAGACCTCATTTCCTACCTAGGTTAATGTACTTACCTTCTCCTGTATATAGCTTAATATGTATACACACACACACATATAGGATAAGGTTAGTACATTAGTTATATTAGTTAATATACATATATATATACATATATGTTTGCATATTGTTTGCCCCATTAGATTGAAATCTCCTTGAGTGTGGGGACTGTTTTACTTCTTTTTGTATTTCCGGCACTTAGCACATGACTAGCACATAGTAAGTGCTTAATAAATGTTTTTTGACTGATTTTTTTTTTAAAGCCTTCTGGTTGGTTTCCCCTGCCTAAATTCTCTTTACATTGCAGTCCATATATTCATCAGTCCATCAAACCGATCTTCTTAAAGTTTGACTATGGTACCCCATATTAGATAAATTCTAGTGGCTCCCAGTTATCTTGAGGATCAAATATAAAATATACTACATATTTATGCATAAATATATAATATAGTATACCATATAATATAGTATAATATAATAAATATATATTTATATGTAAAATTATATTAAGTATATTGTATTAAAATATAAAATCCTCTGTTTAACTTTTAAAGTCCTTCGCTCCTTAGCCCTCTCCTACCTTTCAAGTTTTTACTCCCTTAATATATTATATAGTCCAATGACACTGACCTCCCTGCTCTTCTTTTACCAAGATACTCCATTTCCCAATTGTGCATTTTCACTGACTTGCCTCCCAAGTCTGGATTTCTCTCCCTTCTCATCTCACCTACTGGATTCCTTGGCTTCCTTCAAACCTCAGATAAAATTCTACCTTTTCAAGAAGCCTTTTTGGGACTTCTTTAATTGTAGTACCTTCCTTCTGTGGTTATCTTCCATTTATATTGTATATATCCTGTTTGTACAAAATTACTTACATGTTATCTCCCTTGTTAGTGAACTCCTTGAGGTCAGGGACTCTGTTTTTGTCTTTTTTTTATTCCAGCGTACAATGTCTGGCAAATCTGAGATAAATGTTTGTTGACAACACTTTATTCCTTTTTACAAAATGAAGAAGTAAAACAAATGACAAGATGACTTTTTAAAAACTCCTTTCAGCTGTAATAATAAATGCCTTTTCATTTTTTATTTTTTAAGTCTGTATCACCTGATGAACCTAGCTAGACCAATAGTAGTGGTACTTAATTTGTTCATTTAAATTGGGTCAAATTGATACATTATTTTGCCTTAATGAAAGCTGCCACTAAAAAGAACAACCTACCCACCCACACAAATGATTATGATGGAGCAGTAGAATGGTGAAAACCAAGCCTTGAAGTCATGAAGACATTGCTTCAGTAGCTGCCTTTCTCACTTACAAGATGAGTAAACATGGCAAATCACTTAACCTCTCAGTGCCTCAGTCAACTCAAAAGACAGGAAAGATGCTAATCTGCTTTAGTGTGGAGAGTTCTCCCAGACTGATGGAATTGCAAACCAAGTACCCAAAACATATATGTACGAGGTCATTGAGGAGATTTGGGTGTGTGTGTAAGCATCAAGGAAGGAACCAGTAGATGGAGAGAGACAGAAGCTTAGGGAAATGGAGGAATAGTTGTGAAACAATATGCTGAGAATGCTGAAATCAACATCATTTTGAAACTGCTATTACATTCAATTTAAAATTGATTTTAAGGAGGTGTGAAGAACTTTTTGATGTGGAATCTTTTTATGCTGAATCAGATTGGCAATTCATTATCTGTTTGTCTTTCTATATGTATGTGCATATATATGTGTATATATATATATATATATATATATATATATATATATATATATATATATATATGTATGTATGTATGTAAGACTAAATGTCTCTTTAAGAGAAATCAGGGAAGAAATATAGTTCTGCTCCTATTCAATTCTGGGTCCAACTCATTGTCCAAGATATATGTACTATATAAAATATTTTTTTAAGTGCCCATAAAATTGAGTATCATAATCCAGGCAATAAACATTCTCCATGTACTTGTTGTTCCTTGTTCAGATTGCTGGCTTGATATTTTTTGAGTGTCCAGGAAGATTCGGTAGTATTTTTTGGATTGATGTAGTCAGCACAATATTATCTGAAAATAAGAATAATTGCAACTCACCTTCTATTTACACTCCTCTTTCATTCAATCTATGAGCAGAACATCCTCCATGATAGTGGCAAAAATTTTGATGAGCCTACATAGCCTTATTTTATGCCTATTTTTTTACATATCCCAATTTTATATTGATAACCACAGCATCATTCACTAAGCAAAGATATTTTTGTGCATGATCTGAGAAGGAATTTTGTGTGATCTTACATATGCATAAAAAGAATCTTGCTGGGGGGGGGAGGAGCCAAGATGGTGGAGTAGAAAGACTCACGTATGCTAGCTCTGAATCTACAGCCCATAAATTTCCTGTAAAGAGAACTCCCCACAAATCCTGGAGCAGAGCAAGTGCGCACCAAGGCAGTGGAAGAGATTTCCGTTCCAGAGAGCCCTGGAAAGCTGTCCCCAGGGGTCCGTCATGCTGCAGACACCAGAGCCCACCCCTGTGCTGCCCTGGCCACGGCCCTAGAGGAGCAGATCCGAGCAGGCTTCAGGGATAGAATCTCCGGTGGCTGGGAAGGCCCCTCCACCCACAGGTGCTACAGGTCAGTGAGAGAGACTTCTGGGCTGGCCAAGAGGGGAGCGGGGCTCAGGTACCCTCGGGAGGAAGCGGCGGAGGCAGAGGCAGAGGCAGCAGCAGCCTGGGACTCCCTGAGCACACAGGAGCTCCATTACCAAGGTCTCTGCTTAAACCCCCTGAGGGAACTGAGCCTGGGAGGCGGCCCTGCCCCCACCCACTCCATTACTGAAGGTCTCTGCATAAACCCCTGAGGGAACTGAGCCTGGGAGGTTGCCCTGCCCCCACCTGAGCACCAAAACTTAAGCTCACATTGAATAGCAGCCCCGTCTGCCATGGAAAACCCTGAGTCTGGGAAGCAGCATTTGAATCTCAGACCCCAAGCACTGGCTGGGCAGATCTAGGTGGGGTGGAGAGGAATCTCAGAAGTCAAGTAACTGGCTGGGAAAAGGCCCAGAAAAAGGAAGCAAAATAAGACCATAGAGAGCTACTTTATTGGGGAAGAGATGTTCCTTCCTCCCTTCATTTTTGATGAAAAAGTACAATGCTTGCCATCAGGGAAGGACGTGGAGGTCGGAGCATCTCTCTACCAGACATCCGAGGTGGATATCCAGTGGGCTCAGGCCATGGAACAGCTCAAAAAGGATTTTGAAAATCAAGTTAGACAGGTGGAGGAAAAACTGGGAAGAGAAATGAGAGAGATGCAAGAAAAGCATGAAAAATGGGTCAATACCTTGCTAAAGGAGACCCAAAAAAATGCTGAAGAAAATAACACCTTGAAAAATAGGCTCACTCAATTGGCAAAAGAGGTTCAAAAAGCCAATGAGGAGAAGAATGCTTTCAAAAGCAAAATTAGCCAAATGAAAAAAGAGGTTCAAAAGCTCACTGAAGATAATAGTTCTCTCAAGATTAGAATGGAACAGATGGAGTCTAATGACTTTCTGAGAAACCAAGAAATCACAAAACAAAACCAAAAGAATGAAAAAATGGAAGAGAATGTGAAATTTCTCACTGGAAAAACAACTGACCTGGAAAATAGATCCAGGAGAGACAATTTAAAAATGATGGGACTACCTGAAAGTCATGATCCAAAAAAGAGCCTAGACATCATCTTTCATGAAATTATCAAGGACAACTGCCCTGAGAGTCTAGAACCAGAGGGCAAAATAAGTATTGAAGGAATCCATCGATCACCACCTGAAAGAGATCCAAAAAGAGAAACTCCTAGGAACATTGTGGCCAAATTCCAGAATTCCCAGACCAAGGAGAAAATATTGCAAGCAGCTAGAAAGAAAAAATTCCAGCATTGTGGAAATACAATCAGGATAACACAAGATCTAGCAGCTTCTATATTAAGGGATCGAAGGGTGTGGAATAGGATATTTCAGAAGTCAAAGGAACTAGGACTCAAACCAAGAATCACCTACCCAGCAAAACTGAGCATAACACTTCAGGGGAAAATATGGTCTTTCAATGAAGCAGAGGACTTTCAAGCATTCTTGATGAAAAGACCAGAGCTGAAAAGAAAATTTGGCTTTCAAACACAAGAATGAGAAGAAGCATGAAAAAGTAAACAGCAAAGAGAAGTCATAAGGGACTTACCAAAGGTGAACTGTTTACATTCCTACATGGAAAGACAATATTTGTAACTCTTAAAACTTTTCAGTATCTGGGAAGTTGGTGGGACCACACACACACATGCACACACACATGTACACACATGCACGCATACAGAGACAGACCACAGAGTGATTTGAGTAGGATGGGACCATATCTTAAAAAAAATTAAGGGTAAATGGTGAGAGAGAAATGTAGTGGGAGGAGAGAGGGTGAAGTGGAAAGGGGTAAATTATATCTCATTCAAGAGGCAAGCAGGAGACTTTTTAGTTGAGGGAAAAAGAGGAGAGCTGAGAAAAAAAAACATGAAGTTTACCCTCATCACATTCAACTAAAGGAAGGAATAAAATGCACACTCATTTTGGTATGAAAACCTATCTTACAATACAGGAAAGTGGGGAGAAGGAGATAAGCAGGGAAGGATGATGGAAGGGAGGGAAATGGGAGAAGGGAGCAATTTGAAGTCAACACTCGGGGAGGGACAGGATCAAAAGACAGAATAGAAACAATGGGGGGCAGAATAGGAGGGAAGGAAATACAGTTAGTCTTACACAACACAACTGTTATCGAAGTCATTTGCAAAACTACACAGATAGGGCCTATATTGAATTGCCTGCCTTCCCAAAGGGAATGGGTGGGGAGAGAGGGATGGGGAAAATTTGGAACTCAAAGTTTTAGGAACAACTGTTGAGTATTGCTGTTGCTACTAGGAAATAAGAAATACAGTTAATGGGGAATAGAAAGTCATCTGGCCCTACAGGACAAAAGAGAAGATGGGGAGAAGAGAAGGGAGGGAGGATAGAAGAGAGGGCAGATTGGTGATAGGGGAAATTAGATTGCTCAATGTATTGGGGTGGGGCGAGGGGATAAATGGGGAGAAAATTTGGAACCCAAAATTTTGTGAAAATGAAGTAAAAAGTTAAATAAATAAATTTATATTTAAAAAGAAAAGCATCTTGCTGGAGCAGAACTTATATGGCAACAGTTTGCTCTATGAAATGAAAAAGTTTTTGTTTTATTTTGCTTTCATTGTTTGGAAAAGTAGCTAAAGTAAGTATCTAGCATTTACATGCTGTTTTTAGATTCTCCAAGTGATTTATATGTGTTATCTCATTTAAGATAGGCAATATATGGAGCACTAGACTTGCAGTTGGGAAGACCTGAGTTCAAATCCTGCTTTAGTTGTGTGACTTTGGGCAAGTTACTTAACTTGTCAGCCTCAGTTTCCTCATCTATAAAATAAGGTTAGTAATAGCATTACTTCACAGAAATGTTGTGATGAAAAATGAGATAAATGATAAATATAACATGCTCTTCTATTGTCTATACCTTCAAGCTAGCTTCGTGACTGTTAAAATGCAGCCAGAAATGCAAAATTGTGAAATCTGCGTATATTCACTTAAATATTTTTATTGAAGTTGCTCTTTATATGCACATAGAGCATTCTCATAAAGATATTTTTGAACACTAAAAAATAGACATGTGAATAGGGATTGCCCTCCATTTTGTGTAATACCATCTCTGATGTTTTCTATTCTTTATCTTCCCTCCTTAAGATAAACATTAAACTGAATATAACACTACTTTGAAAATTGTGTTGGTTTCAGAATACTCAGTAGATTGTCTCATAATCATCCATCCCTTTCTCTAATCTTTATATCTCTCTGTCTACTTGTTCCTTCCCCTATGCCTAAAAACATACCCAAGTCTTTGGTACAAATTCAAATTGGTATTAGGGAATTTTGGGGGTATATATCACTAAAGTCTCTGTATTTTGCATAACTATTCATTAGTGAGATTGGTCTATAGTTATCTCTTTCTTTTTTTCTTCTGAGGTTTGAATATTATGATTATATTTGTCTCCTCAAAAGATATTGGTGGAATATATTCTGTCTCTAATTTTTAAGATAAATTTTCATAGTATAGTTATTAATTTCCCTTTAATTCTTTTATAAAATTCACTTGTGGTCTTTAAAGAGTGTTTTATAATAATTGTCTTTTTACATTTCTTCATGATTCCTTTGCCTATTGTCAATTTTCTACTTTTGATTTTTTCAATAACTTATTCAAATAATTCAGGGTTAAATATTTTAAATTATATATAATCTCTTCCCCATAATTATTCATATTATAACAATGAAATAAAAACTCACATTTATACCAGTTGTAACAATTTTATCCAGAAGTTAAACTAATGTTAGTTGTCATAAGGAGACCAAAAGAACCCATAAATCATTTTAGTCACCAAACATCTGACTCACTGACAATGGCAACACTGGATTATAATATAATCTTGTTTGTAAAAATTTTATGAAGAAAAGTTGATGAACAATTATGATCGGTATCATCTCCTAAAGAAAATAAGGATTAAACCAGTTTAAAGAAAGTTTAGCAAGATATCCAACTAAGTAAAGTCATTGACATTTCAAGGATGAAAAGTGAAAGACTAATAATAGGCAAAATATTCTTCAAACCTTAGAGTGCTATATAAATGCTAGTAGCAGTGCTAGTAGTAGTAGTAGTAGTATAGTAGTAGTAGTAGTAATAGTAGTAGTAGTAGCAGTAGTAGTAATAGTAGTAGTAGTAGCAGTAGTAGTAGTAGTAGTAGTAGTAGCAGTAGTAGTAGTAGTAGTAGTAGTAGTAGTAGTAGTAGTAATTCCAAGGCATTCTCTTTATTGATGATAACACTGGTATGAAGTGGGAAGAATTCAGTAACACAAATCTAAGGAGTTCAATAATTTCATGTTTTCCCTCCACTCTCATCCCTTTTCATGTTATATACCTTCCTATTAAACACCCTCCAACCTCCCAACAACCTCTTCCTCTCTAGTTGGGGTTAATATTGGGACATACAACCCCTACTGGTAAAAGTTGAATCTGAAGTGTTCAATCACATCCCTGAAGTTTCTTGCATGACCTTTTCCTCGTCCTCTCCCCTTGAGGAGTCTCTTTATTATGCTACCAGATTATTTCTCTTTTTCAGGCTATATCTAACTCTCCCTCTTCCTTCTTGATATACCCCTACAATATTGAATCCTTAATCTCCCACCACCTCAAAAATAGGGAAATTAAAAGCCCTTCATCTACTTCTCTTGTGTCCTGACTGGTGAGTCATTCATTTCCTGCTTCCCCTACCTCTTATTGACTATCTCCTTTCACTGTTTAAGAGATGTTCCTCATATTGTCATACCACTCATCACATCGATTTACTAATGGGAGGATGAGATTTTTTCCACTTATAATAATTCACTTTTATTTACTCTCCTTTTTTTTCTATTTATGCGTCTCTCTTCCTAGATTCTTCCGTGCACTAATTCTCTCTTGACTTTTTCATTGCCTCATATAATATATGAGGTTTTTTGTTTTTGTTTTGTTTTGAGTTTTTTCTGTTTTTTTCTCCAGCCACAAGAAAACAAGCATTTTACTTCTTAGTCTTTAATTAATATCATTCATGTTATTCATATTCATTTTATTTTATTGTTATGATATGAATAATATTCATTCAGCATTAATGTTCGCTTTGCCTTCTATTGAGAACATGATTAAAATTTTTACCTTTAACTTAATGTACTATTGTTTTTGTTGATATTTAGGGTCAGCTTTGGGGTATAAATTACTTTGGGGTTGGAGACTGGTTTCCTTCATCTTTCAGAATTTAACAAGTTTTCATTTGATTTGCTGTAATGATGGAATAGTCCTGTACTATTCTGATCATTTCTCCTTAGAATTTAAAGAGCTTTTTCTTCACTGTCTGTAAAATTTATCCCATCATTTTGTAGTTCAAAAATTTGACTATGTTTCTTGTTGAGTTAAAACTTCTGGCTTCTTTGTGCATATCTATTATTACCACAGCTGTCATACTGGTGATAGGTGTAATTGAGAGGCAGGGAGACATCCAGCAAATGCCATGAAGAAGATGACTGAGAACTTCTTGGATGGCAAATCTACAAATATTTAGATCATTATTAAAGAAGAAGGTCTAAAACTGATTCCAATACAATACAATATAATACCATTAGAATCAGGAAAGAAGATCCAGGTATGGGGTGTGAGAAACATGTGAAGATCTGACTAATATCTCTACATATCACTATCTACAAACAGAGGAAAAAGCAAATGAGAATGAATGGATAAATGAAGGAGGAACTGAAACCTGACTATGTGGAAACATACATTTTTCAGACATAATGTGTTGATTTGTTTTACTTGATCAGACTTATCTTTTCAAAGAGAGAGCTTCTATTTGGAAGAATAGAATTGGTTAATAGTAGGGATACCAAAAAAAAAGAAAGAAAAGTAAGAGTTTCAATAAAGCATTTAAAAATACACTGAAGAGCAGTAGGAAGAAGATCAAAAGGGACAATAGAAAAACAGGGCAGTTTTGTTACTACCGTAAGAAATTTAATATTACTTTCAAAATATGTGTAGTAAAAGTTCACAGCTTTATATCCAAATTTTGTCTTTTTATATTGAAATGTTCATACCTATTGATACTTAATATTATACCTTTGCACTTTCATAGTAAACTGAAAATCTAATTAAAAGGTAAAACAAAACCTCTTTCTTCTCAATAGTAAGACGAAGGACTATAAGAGAAGAATGTGGGAGAGAAACTTGCCATGAAATGTTAAATTCAAGGAACAAAAATGTAAAATTACTATGCAAGTTTTTTTGGTTGTACTCTATGTTAATCTTTTAATAAAGCATCTTTTTTTTTAGAACCTCAGAATCTATTAAATTTGATTTATTATGAAATTATCTTAATGATAAAAACTGTTGAAATAACAGTTTTAGAAACTTAGTCAAGACTCAGTAATCTCTAAAAGTAAAATACAGTATTATTTAGCTACTTGGTTACAGTTGCAGAGTTTTAGAACTGAAAGGGACCTCAATCTAGTCCAACCCTTACCATATAATCACTTCTCTAGCACCATGGACAGCAGCCATCAGCCTAAAATCTTTGGTGAAAGCTTACTTACAACAAACCTGACAAGATTCTTGTTTCCTCCAAAAACAATGTGAAGCCCTTAGTACAAATACTCCCATCTACTAGTGCTCACTTTAATATTATCTTGTATTTATTTTCATATATTTTGCATATATGTGGGTGTGCATGTGCATGTACATTTCCTTCTTTAATAGAGTGTAAGTTCTGAGAGAAAGGACTGTTTAATTTTTGTCATTGTATTCTCAGGCCTAGTACAGCTTAAGAAATGTTTAAGGGGGGGCGGAGCCAAGATGGCGGAGTAGAAGGACGCACGTTTACAAGCTCCGAAACCAAAAGCCCATAGAATTAATGTAAAAAGAGTCCCCCATAACTTCTGGGTCAATACAAGGTGTGCAGAAACAGAGTGGAAGAGATTTCCGTTCCAGGGAGCCCTGGAGACCCATCCCCAGGGTCCGGTGTGCCCCAGAAAGTGGACCCCACCCCCAGCGCTGCCCTGGCCTCGGCCCCAGAGAAGCTGATCCCAGCAGGCTTCAGAGACGGAAGCTCCGGCAGCTGGGAAAGTCCCTCCGCCCACAGAAGCTACAGGTCAGTGAGAGAGAAGGCCAGGCTGGAGGAGAGGGGAAGCAGGGTGTCTCCGTGACTCGGGCCCCCTCGGGAGGAAGCAGCGGTGGCAGAGATGGGGGCAGGAAGCGGTGGAGGCAGAGGTGTGGGCGGCGGCTGAGGCGGCGGCGGCCCAAGACTCAGGAATCCCCCAACAGCAGGCAGGATCTTCATTACGGAAGATTCCCGCATAAAACCTGACGGAGCTGAGCCTGGGAGATGGCCCTGCCCCCACCCCGCTCTATTACTGAAGGCTTCTGCTCAAAGCCCCCAAGGGAACTGAGATTGGGAGGCGGGCCCCCCCACCCCGCCCCCACCCGCTCCATTCCTGAAAGTCTCTGCATAAAGCCCCTGAGGGATCAGAGTCTGGGAGGCGGCCCTGCCCCCACCCCAGCACCTGAACTAAAGCTCACTGATTGACAGCCGGCAGGAGGAAAGCCCATTTAAATCTCAGAGGCCAAGCACTAGCTGGGCGGATCCAGGCAGGGGTGGAAAGGAATCTCAGAAGTCAAGTAACTGGCTGGGAAAATGCCTAGAAAAGGGAGAAAAAATAAGACTATAGAGAGTTTTTTCCAACAAATGCAAATGATCCCGACCTTCGGATCTGATGACGAGGACGTATCCTTGCCATCAGGGAAAGACGTGGAAGGCGGGGCCTCAGTACCCCAGACACCCCAGGGGGGGTGGCGGGTGGACTCAGGCCCTGGAAGAGCTCAAAAAGGATTTTGAAAAGCAAGTTAGACAGGTGGAGGAAAAACTGGGAAGAGAAATGAGAGAGATACAAGAAAAGTATGAAAAACAGGTCAATACCTTGGTAAAGGAGACCCAAAAAAATGCTGAGGAAATTAACACCTTGAAAAATAGGCTCACTCAATTGACAAAGGAGGTTCAAAAAGCCAATGAGGAGAAGAATGCTTTCAAAAGCAGAATGAGCCAAATGGAAAAAGAGGCTCAAAAGCTCACTGAAGATAATAGTTCTCTCAAAATTAGAATGGAACAGATGGAGTCTAATGACTTTATGAGAAACCAAGAAATCACCAAACAAAACCAAAAGAATGAAAAAATGGAAGAGAATGTGAAATATCTCATGGGAAAAACAACTGACCTGGAAAATAGATCCAGGAGAGAGAATTTAAAAATTATGGGACTACCTGAAAGCCATGATCAAAAAAAGAGCCTAGACATCATCTTCCATGAAATTATCAAGGAAAACTGCCCTGACATTCTACAACCAGAGGGCAAAATAAGTATTGAAAGAATCCATCGATCACCACCTGAAAGAGATCCAAAAAGAGAAACTCCTAGGAACATTGTGGCCAAATTCCAGAACTCCCAGCTCAAGGAAAAAATATTGCAAGCAGCTAGAAAGAAGCAATTCCAGTACTGTGGAAATACAATCAGGATAACCCAAGATCTAGCAGCTTCTACATTAAGGGATCGAAGGGCGTGGAATAGGATATTCCAGAAAGCAAAGGAACTAGGACTCAAACCAAGAATCACCTACCCAGCTAAACTGAGTATAATACTTCAAGGGAAAATATGGTCTTTCAATGAAACAGAGGACTTTCAATCATTCTTAATGAAAAGACCAGAGCTGAAAAGAAAATTTGACTTTCAAACACAAGAATGAGAAGAAGCATGAAAAAGGAAACAGCAAAGTGAAGTCTTAAGGGACTTACCAAAGGTGAACTGTTTACATTCATACAGGGAAAGACAATATTTCTAACTCTTAAAACTTTTCAGTATCTGGGTAGTTGGTGGGACCACAGATACACATGTACACACATGCACACACATACACACATGCACACATATACAGAGATAGAGAGCACAGATTGAACTGAATAGGATGGGACCATACCTTAAAAGAAACTAAGGTAAATGGTGAGAGAGAAATGTAGGGGGAGGAAAGGGAGGGAAAGGGAAGGGGGTAACTATATGTCATTTAAGAGGCAGGTAGGAGTTTTTCTTAGTGGAAGGAAAAAGAGAAGAGCTGAGAAGAAAAAAAAAAACAAAAAAAAAACAAGAAGTTTACCCTCATCACATTTGACTAAACGAAGGAGTGAAATGCACACTCATTTTGGTATGAAAACCTATCTTACAGTATAAGACAGTGGGGGAGAAGGAGATATTGCAAGGGAGGGGATGATGGAGGGGAGGGTAAAGGGAGGAGGGAGCAATTTGAAGTCAACACTTGGGGAGGGACAGGATCAAGAGACAGAAGAGAAACAATGAGGAGCAGGTTAGGAGGGATGGTAATCCAGTTAGTCTTACACAACACGACTATCAGGGAGGTCATTTGCAAAACTACACAGATAGGGCCTATATTGAATTGCCTGCCATCCCAAAGGGAATGGGTGGGAAGGGAGGGATAGGGAGAATTTGGAACTCAAAGTTTTAGGAACAACTGTTTAATATTGTTGTTGTAACTAGGAAAGAAGACATACAGTTAATGAGGAATAGAAAGTCATCTGGCCCTACAGGAGAAAAGAGAAGATGGAGACAAGAGAAGGGAGGGATGACAGAAGAGAGGGCAGATTGGAGATAGGGAAAATTAGATTGCTTGGTGTATTGGGGTGGGGGGAGGGGATAAAAGGGGAGAAAATTTGGAACCCAAAAATTTGTGAAAATGAATGTAAAAAATCAAATAAATAAATAAATAAAATTTAAAAAAAAAAGAAATGTTTAAGAATTGATTCATTGCTGATATCTGTGGTACTATCATTCTTTTTTCTTTCCTTTTTTAAAACAAACAATACATAGGAAGATTTTCACATGCATTTCATTTTCAAGGATAATAATTAAGTTTTCATTTCTTTTTAAAAAAATTATTAAATATTTTATTTTTACCAAATACATATACATTTTTTGACTTTTTTTTAAAAAATTGAGTTCTAGAAGATGGTGGAATAAGACAGGAAATATGGGACTCTCCAAAATTCTCCCATAAACAAAATAAATATTGCCTCAAAGTGAACTGTGGGTGGCAGAAATGATTAAAAGTTGAAGCAAAGCAGTTGCCCTCCTGTGACAACTTAGAAAGACCTCAGGAAAGAACTGACCTCCAGGATAGAAGCACAAACACTTCCAGACAGACTCTGTTGAATCTCAGTGGAATCAGTGTCAGCCTTGACTTTAGGAACTGCCATCCCACAAACAGTGTTTGTGGGGGGAGGGACAGACAGCTGAGTAGGGGAAGATTGAAGAATCCTCTACTGTTGCAGAGAACCAGGCCCAGTTGTGCTAATGAGAACTAGTCTCAAGCTGTGGCTGTGGGCAAGGAGGAGTGAGCACATGCATGGTGAGTGAGGGAGCAGAGGGGTGAGACCCTACTGACTATGGGCATTTTCAGGAGAGCAGAGTCTCTGGTTTCAGTTCTAGAGCAGAGGGCTGAGCCAAAATTTGCAGCCATGGAAGGGAACACAGGTAGTAAAAGCATTTGTGGTAACACTATGACTAGGGGTCCTAGAGGAAGAGAAGAATGCCCAAATTCAGCCCCCCAAACAGAGCTCAGAAAACAATTGTACAAAAAATATGAAGCTTGAGGATCATCCTCAACAGCTCAGGGCTAGAACCTGACTATGATAAGCTGCTTAAAAAATAATGAGTAAGCAAAGGAGAAAGAACCCCACTACAGATAGTTTCTGTGGGTATAGAGAAGATCTGGGTTTATATTCAGAAGAAGATAGTGAAATTTCAAAAGGTCATTCCTACTTCAAAAAAATGCCACGAGTGCAAAAAAGAGTTCTTGGGGAAGCTTAAAAAGGACTTTAAAAATCAAATAAGAGAGGTTGAGGAAAAATTAGGGAAAAAGATAAGAGCAATCCAAAAGAATCAAGAAAATTATGAAAAGTAAGTCAACCATGGTAAATGAGAACCCAAAGTTTAAGGAAGAAAATAACTCCTTAAAAACTAGAATTGGGCAAGCAGAAGCTAATAACATTGAGAAATAAAAAAGAACAAATGAAAAGAATGAAAAAACAGATAAGAATGTGAAATAGCTTATTAGAAAAACAACTGATCTAGAGAACAGTCAAGGAAACACCATATAAGAATTGTTGAACTACCTGAAAGTTAAGATTTTTAAAAAGTTTAGATATGCTATTATAACAAATCAAGGAAAATTGCCCTGAAGTTCTAGAACAAGTTCTAGAAATTGAAAAAAAATCCATCAATCACCACCTGAAAGAGGTCCCAAGATGAAAACTCACAAGAACATCATAGTCAAGTTTTGAAGTTACCAGGTTAAGAAGAAAATACTGTAACAAGAAAAAAAACTAATTTATATACTATAGAAGAGTCAGCATTTCAGAAGATCTAGTAGCTTCTACATTAAAAGACAGAAGGACTTCTAACATTATATTTTGAAGAGCAAAGGAACTGCATTTGCAACCAAGAATAGCTTACCTGACAAATTTGAACACAATCCTGAATGAAAAGAAGGAAACATTTAAGGAATTGAAAGACCTTCAGGTATTTGTGATAAAAATACTAGAACTCAATTGAAAATTTTTACATATAAGATTCAGGAAAACCATAACTTCAACAGTAAAGACCGATTATAAGGGACTCAATAAGGTCAAACTGTTTGCTTTTTAGGTAAAATGTCATCTTTACTCTTAAGAAAGTTATCATTATTTGGGTAGTTTGAAAAAATATGCATAGATAGAAGGCTTGGGGTTGAGTTGTGTATGAGGGGATAATTCTAAGAAGTAAAATTGGGTAGGGAGAGGTAAAATTGAGCATTTTTCTCATACAAATGAGGCATGAATGGAAGAAATGTTACAATGAAAGCAGGTGGGATGGAGGACTGGTACTACTAGAACATCATTCTTATCAGAACTAGATTAAAGAGGGAATAACATATACATCTAGAAGTATATGAAGGTCTTCTAAATTTATAAAGAAATAAGAGGGTGAGGGGATAGGTAGGGGGGAACTTTTAAAAGGGTGTGTAGATCAAGAAGTAGGAGGGTAGGGAGAAGATAAGGAAGGGATTTGTGGAGGGATGGATAGATGAAGGAATAAGAGGGTGAGGAGAGAAAATGATGCAAGTTAGGGAGATAAAAAAAATTTAGAATTAGACTATAAGGAGGGAGAAGATGAAAAAGACAATGAGAAGGATAAACAATAAAGAAAAATAGAATGGATGGAAATACAAAACTAGTCATTATAACTAAATTTTGATGAGATGAACTCACCTATAAAATAGAAACAGAGCAGAACAGATTAAAAATCAGAATCAGACAATACGTTGTTTACAAAACACATTTAAAATGAGAGCTACAGACTGAATTAAAATAAAGAGCTGGAGCAGAATTTATCAGGCTTCAGCTGAGGTTTAAAAAAAATAAGGGATACCAATCGTCTCAGACAAAGTTAAAGCTAAAATAGATTTAATTAAAACCAATAAATGGGGAAACTACATTATGATCAAAAGTACCACAGGAAATAAAGCATTATCCATACTAAACTCTATCCATACTAAACTAAATATGTACCAAGTGATATGGCATTTAAATTTTTAAAGGAAAAGTTATATAAATTACAGGTGGAAACAGATTGAAATGGTATAATAGGAGGGGACTTTAATCTTCCCCTAACAGAAATAGATAAACCTAACAAAAAAAATAAGAAAGGAGTTAAGGAGGTGAATAAAATCTTTGATGAGCTAGATATAATGGATACCTGGAGAGAAATGAATGGGAATAAAAAGGAACATAACTTTTTTCTCAGTGGTGCATGGTACCTTTACAAAAATTGATCATATGTTAGGGCATAATAACTTTATAGTTAAATGCAGAAAAGCAGAAATATTAAATGCATCCTTTTTAGATCAAAATGTAATAAAAACCATATTCAATAAGGGACCATGGAAATATAAAATAAAAACCAACTGGAGACTAAACAGCCTAATCCTTAAGAATGAGTACCTTAAAGAATAAATCACAAAAACAATAATTTCACAAAAGAGGATGACAATAATGAGACAATATATCAAAACTTATGGGATGCAGAAAAAACAGGAATCACAGGAAAATTTATATCTCTAAATGCTTATATTAATAAAATAAAGAACATATCACTAAATTGGGTGTGCAATTAAAAAAACTAGGAAAAAAACAAATTTTAAATACCCAATTAAAAATCAAATTGGAAATCTTAAAAATTAAAGGTGAGATTAATAAAATTGAATGTAAGAAAACCGTTGAATTAAGAAGTAAAGTTATGTGCTGGTTCTATGAAAAAAACAAAATAAATCAACCATTTGTTGATATGATAGTTAAAAAGAGAAAAGAATACCAGATCACCAATATTAAAAATGAAAAGGGTGAATATACCACTAATGAAGATGAAATCAAATTGTAAGGCATTATTTTGCCCAGTTATATGCTAACAAACTTAAGTATTTAAGTGAAATGGAAAAATGTCTACAAAAATACAAACCACCTTGATTGACAGAAGAGAAAATTGAATGTCTAAATAAACCTATTTTGGAAAAATAAATTGAACAGGCCATATGTGAGCTTCCTAGGAAAAAAGAATCAGGACCAGAGGAATTTACAAGTGAATTCTAACAAACATTTAAAGATGAAGTAATTTGTTTATGGTACTTATACATACACTGGGAAGAGCAAAAATGGAGAAAGAACATTATAGATCAATTATATGAGAATATAAATTCAATAATCCTGAATAAAACACTAGCTAGGAAACTATAAAGAACATATTAAAAAGTTCATACATTGTGACCAACTGAGAGTGATGCCATGAATGTAGGGATGGTTTAACATAAGGAAATTACTAATATAATTGATTATATCAATAACAAAAGTAAAAAAATTAATTATATCAATTTATGTAGAAAAAAGTTTTTGATAAAATACAGTACTTATTAAAATCACTTGAAAGCTTAGGCATAAAGGAATTCTTCCTTAAAATGGTAAGAAGCATCTACCTAAAATCATCAGCAAATATCATTTGTAACAGAGATAAGCAAGAAGACTTCCAAATGAAATTTCATTCAGAAATGAAATAAGGGTGCCCATTGTCACCAATATTATTCAATACTGTATTAGACATGGTAGCAATAAGTGAAGAAAAAGAAATTAAAGGAATCAGAATGGACAATGAAATAACAAAACAATTTCTTTTTTGCAGAAAATGTGGTGATATGCTTGGAAAATCCTAAACATTCAACAAAAAAGTTGGTAGAAACAATGAATAATTCTAGCAAAATAGCAGGATATAAAATAAACCCACATAAATCACCAACATTTCTATATATCATCAACAAAGACCTGCAAGAAAAAAAAATAATTTTAGATAGTGTAATACATACCTACCAAATATACCTACCAAAACAAACTCAAAAATTACATAAACATAACTATAAAACATTTTTATACAAATAAAGACATTTAAATAACTGAAGAAATATTAATGGCTCATGAGTAGGCAGAGCCAATAAAATAAAAAAATGTCACTTTTACCTGGACTAATCTATTTATTACTCTATCCCAATTAAATTACAAAAAAATTATTTTACTGAGCTAGAAAAATGACAAAATTCATTTTGAAGAACAAAAAAATCTAGAATATCAAAGGAATTAAGGAAAACATGTAAAGCAAGGAGCTTTGGCAGAACCAGATCTTAAATTATACTATGCAGCAGTAATTATCAAAACTATCTGGTACTGGCTAAGAAAGATAGATCAGTAGAACAATACACAATACACAGTAGCAAATGGTTATACTAACCTTGTATTTGACAAACATAAAGAGTTAAGTTTTTTGGATAAGAAATCATTATTTGGTTAAAAAAATTGTTGGGAAAGTTGGAAAGTAGTCTGGCAGAAATTGGGCATAGACCAATACCTTACACCATTTACCAAGATAAAGTCAAATGGATACATGACATAGATGTAAAAAAGAATATTGTAAGAAGATTAGAACATGAAGCATATTACCTACAGGACTTATGGATAGGAAAGTGATTTATGAATAAATGAGAGATAGAGAGCATTGTGAGGTATGAAATATATTATTTTTATTACATTAAATTAAAACATTTAAAATTTTTAATTTAAATTTTAATTAATTTCTTTAAGTTTTCAATATTCATTTCCACAAGATTTTGAGTTCCTAATTTTCTTCCCATCTCTCCCCTCCTCCCACCCCAAATCACTGTGCATTCTGATTACCCCTTCCCCATTCTGCCCTTTCTTCTATCACACCCCTCCCTTCCCTTATCCCCATTTTCTCTCTTCTAGATAGATTTCTATACCCCATTACCTGTATTTCTTACTTCCAAGTTGCATGCAAAAACAATTCTCAACATTTATTTCTAAATTTTTAATTTTCAACTTCTCTCCCTCCTCCATCCCCACCCATCCCCACTGACAAGGTAAGCAATTCAATATAGGATATAGATATTTGTATAGATATGTGTGTGTGTGTGTGTGTGTAGTTTTGCAAAAGACTTCCATAATAGTCATGTTGTGAAAGACTAACTATATTTCCCTCTATCCTATCCTGCCCCCAGTTATTCTATTCTCTCTTTTGACCTTGTCCCTCCTCTAAAGTATTTACTTCTATTAATCACTTCCTCCCATTTGCCCTCCCTTCTATCGCCACCCCACACCCCACTTATCTTTTCAAGATCTCTTTCAGGAGGTGATCAGTGGATTCTTTCAATATTTATTTTGTCCTCTATAGTCTTATTTCTTTTCTCCTTTTGGGCCATTTCCCCAGCCAGTTACTTGACTTTTGAGTCCTTTGTCAAGAAGAGGGTATGTTCTAGGGACCTGTAAGTTCTCAGTTCCTCCAAAGCACAATCAAGGGAGGGGAGTTTACTCTTCTCCTGGCCTGTGCTTTGATCTTGGAGCAACCATAAGCAATCTTCTGCACAAGATCTGTGAGTAGGATTCCCCATTCCAGAACCTCCACCAATCAGTGCTCTTCCTCACCCCAGAACCGCCACTTAGGGCTGAGACTGAGATCAGTCACTCAATTTCCCCAGAATCTTTAGGCCAAGGGCTACAAAAACGGATACTGCCACCACCTGGGACAGGAACTAGACCATATTCCCTTCTCACCCAAGTGAAAGACCTTTCTCACTGAACTTTGAAGCTGTCTTTGGTGTTTGTAGGTTGAGCAATCTGGGAACTGCAGCTGCTCCCTGTGATTCCACCCCCTGAGGCCTACTCAGGTCCTTTCCCTGCCACACTGCCATGGCCAGGGCTGGGCTGAGCTCCATGGACTGCGCTTTACTCCAAGACCAGTGCAATAGACCTTCCCTGTCAGCCTTCCGGGCTGCCTTGGACTGGAAATCTCTTTCACTCTGTCGTTTTGTGGCTTCTGCTGCTCTAGAATTTGTTTACAGTCATTTTTTACAAGTATTTTATGGGCTGTGTGGGGAGAACTTTTGCAAGCCTGTCCTTCTACTCTGCCATCTTGGCCCCACCTCTATTAAATTGAAACACTTTTTATAAATAAAACCAATGTATTCAAGATTAGAAGGAAAACAGAAGATTGGTGTGTATGTGTGTGTGTGTGTATTCATTTATTTGTTTGCTTATAGACAGTTTCTCAGATGATGGTCTCATCTCAAATATATAAAGAACTTTATCCAATTTATAAGAATATAAGTCATTCCCCAATTGATAGGCAGGTTTTCAATGAAGAAATAAAAACTATGTATAGTTACATGAAAAAATGCTCTCAATCCCTATCGATTTGAGAAATGCAAATTAAAACAACATTGAAATACCATCTTACACTCATCAGAGTGGCTAAAATGATAGAAAAAGAAAGGGACAGATGTTAGAGGGGATGTGAAAAATGGAGACATTAATTCACTATTGGTGGAACTGTGAACTGATGCAAGCACTTTGTAGAGCAATCTGGAATTATTCCCAAAGAGTTATAAAACTGCCTATACCCTTTGAACCAGTAATACCACTACTAGATCTATTTCCCAAGGGGATTAAGGGGAAAGGAAAATAACAGATACAGCCTAAAATATTTATAGCAGCTTTCATTGTGGTGGCAAAGAACTGGAAATTGAGGAACTGCCTGTCAATTAGGGAATGGCTAAACAAGTTGTGGTATTTGATTGTGAAGGTATACTAAGGTGCTAAAAGAAATGATGAGTGGGTTGATCTTAGAAGAAAATGGAAAGACTTGCATTAAATAATGAAGATAGAAAAGTACAGAACTAAGAAAATTTTGTACAAAGTAACAAATATTCTAAAAACAACTTTGAATGACTGTCATTTTGAATATTATAAATACTTAAATCAACTGCAAAAAACCTATGAAGGAAAATGTTATCCACTTCCATAGACAGAACTGATAAACAGAAATATGTATAGCATGATTTTGCATCAGACAAACACACACGTGCATACATAATTATGTCTAATGGTAGTCATTTCTAGGATGGGGTGAGGAGAGAAGGAGAAAAAATTGTACACAGCAAAGAACAAAAGAAAACTTAGAAGGAAGCACAGAAAAGCAGAGTAACTGAAAGTGAAGTGTAGTATTTATTAACATAGTGGGGGTTTTTTATGTAAAATGTGAAATGGAAATTCATGGTTTTTTATTGAATCCTCTGATTGTGTTATGCTGTGTACATGGCAATGTTCTTTTTTTTTTTTTTTTTTTGCCTTTTCTGTACTTAAGTCCCAAATGAATAAAAAAATTTCAACTCAAAAATAATTTTAAGTTCTACATTCTCTCCCTTCTTCCATCCATTCCTTCCTCACTGAAAAGGCAAGCAATTTGATATAGCTTTTACATGTGCAGTCATGCGAAATATATTTCCGTTTGAGTCATGTTATGAAAGAAAATACAGACAAAAAAAAAACTCCAAGAAAAATAAAGCTTTTTAAAAATATGCTTCAAATTGCATTCAGACTCCATCAATAAGGATGAATGTTTGTAGACCTGTGGAGGTGGATAACATTGTTCATCATGAGTCATTTAGAACTGCCTTAGATAATTGTTTTACTAAGAATAGTTGTCATTCACAGTTGATCATCATACAATATTGCTATTATTGTGTACAACGTTCACACATTGTGCGCTATTGTTCTATACAACGTATCACAATTTGTCCAGCCTTTCCATAATTGGTAGATATCCTATTAATTTCCAATTCTTTGCCATCACAAAAAGAACTGTTATATTTTTCTATGTGTAGGTTCTTTTCCTTTTCCTGTTACTTCTTTGGGATGCAGACCTAGTAGTGTTATTTCTGGGTCAAAGAGTCTGCACTTTTATAACTTTTTGGGCATAGCTACAAATTGTCCTTCAGGATGGTTGGATCAGTTTACAACTTCACTAACAGTGCATGATTTTCCCCAATTTTCCCACATCTCCTCAAATATTTGTCATTTTCCTTTTCTGTCATATTAGCCTATCTGCTAGGTGTAAGGTAGTACTTCAGAGTTAATTTGCATTTCTCTAATCAATAGTGATTTAGAGCATTTTTTCAAATGTCTATAGGCAGTTTTGACTTCTTCTGAAAACTGACTATTCATATTCTTTGACAAGGAGACTTTGACTTTGGTGACTTTGCACCATCCTCCCTCACTTAAATCCAACTCACTCGCAAGTCATGGCATCACCTTTCCTGAAGTCATGGTCCTCTTTGAAAAAGTAGGACAAATAACAACCTGTGAATAGCATGAGCTGCCCCACTAAGGACCCAGCTGGCCAGTTACAACTGGTCAACACAGTTCCTTTCTTTTTTCCTCTTCTCCCCTCTCTTCTCTTCTCCTTTCCTTTCTTCCCTCCTCCCCCTCTGTCCACATAGGGTGTCATACCCTTACCTTTGAGTACTCTGCCCAAAGGAATATAAATTTTCATTGCTGGAACCTCATAAAATATCTTGGGATTTACAGGCTATATTTCTTTTTATAGACCATGCCTTAAACACAAATCACTCTGGCTCACATTGATTGACTAACATTGTCTCAGAGTGAATGCAAAGAGAAATTGTTTCTGTTTTGGCCAGAAACCCTGAGGGTCTTCCTTTCCCAGACTGACTTTTCTTGACTAGGTAAAAAAGGCTGTTTTTTGCCTAATTTCCAGGTTATATGGCAAGAGGAGGTTGTCCCCCAAGAGTTCAAGGATGCCTCCATTGTCCATCTCTATAAAGGTAAAGGAAATAGATTGTCTGGCGACAATCACAGGGCAGTCTCTCTCTTAGTTATCGCTGGCAAGATTCTTGCTAGAGTCCTCCTTAACAGGCTGATCCTTCACCTGGAAGATGGTCTTATACCTGAGAGCCAGTATGGCTTCAGAAATGGCCGAGAACTCCAGGAGAAATGCCAGGAGCAGAACAGTGGTCTGTACGTAACATTTGTAGCTCTGACCAAGGTACTGTTGGTCATGAAGGCTTATGATAAGTTATGTCAAAATTTGGTTGCCCAGAGAAGTTCATCAGCATTGTACAACAATTTCATGATGGCATGTTTGCCCAGATTCTGGATAGTGGACAATGCTCTCATGCCTTCCCAATTACCAATGGAGTGAAATAGGACTGTGTGCTTGCTCCTATGCTTTTTAGCCCGATGTTTTCAGTCATGTTGTCCAATGCTTTCAATGAGGATGAACACAGCATCAAGGTCAACCACTGTACTGATGGTGAGTTCTTCAACTGAAAAGGCTACAAACCAAGACCAAAGTAGAGGGAGGGTTGGTGCATGATTTTCTGTTTGCAGATGATTGTGTACTCAATGTAGCCTCTGAAGCTGAGATGCAACAAAGTATGGATCAGTTCTCTGCTGCCTGCGCTAATTTTGGCCTAAAAATTAACAGCCAGAAAACACAGGTGCTCCATCAGCCACCAGGTTCCATACGTGGAATCGTAGGTTACAACAAATGGAGAAGTTTTGAATACTGTGGATAAGTTCACTTACATTGATAGTGTACTTTCCAGGGATGTACACATTGACAATGAAGTTGACTCATATATTGCCAGAGCTAGCTCAGTGTTTGGGAGGTTCTGAAGAAAAGTTTGGGAAAGAAGAGATACCAGCCTGCCTACCAAACTGAAGGTCTACAGAGCTGTTGTGCCGACCTCATTGTTGTATGCCTGTGAAACATGGACAGTCCACCAGGACCATGTCAGGAAACTGAATCACTTCCATTTGAATTGTCTTACGATTTTGAAGATCACTTAGCAGGATAAGGTACCAGACACTGAAGTCCTTGCTTGAACTAAACTACCAAGCATTCAAACTATGCTGCAGAGAGAGCAACGCCGATGGGCTAGCCAGGTTGTTCAAATGCAAAATGTAAATGTGCCAAAAAGACTATTTTATGGAGAACTCACACAGGGCAAGCGATTACGCGGTGGTCAGAAAAAGCGCTACCATGACACTCTCGAGGTCTCTCTGAAGAACTTTGGAATTGATTGTGTGACAGGGGAGACTCTGGCACAGGACCGCTTAGCATGGCATGCCCACTTCAGAGAAGGTGTTGTGTACGATGAACAAAGTAGAATTGAACAGCTCAAAGGAAATGCAGAATGCACAGATTTAGAGTATCCACCCCAAATGGTCACATGAACTATTTTTTGCCTGATCTGTGGTAGAGCATTTGGAGTTCGTATTGGTCTAATCAGCCACAGTCGGACACGCTGAAACTTGACTTTATCATAGTAATGGCATTTTGGTCCTCTTCAAGAGTAAAGGACAACAACCAACCGAGAGAGTAAAACAAATAAACATAACAGGCCTTCCCTTTAAGAAGTTTACATTCTAAAAGGGAAACGAGAGATGGAAAAGGGTGGAGTGAGAGTAAACATACAGTGGCATGGTTCAGAAAAGTCTAGGAAGTGGGATAGGAAAATAGTATGGGGATCCAGTTCCAGGAAAGATAAGGTCAAAGTTCATTTATCAGACACGAGTATCTAAGAGGCAGAGTTGAAATTCTTTATGTTACAAGCATCTTTATTTCTTTTTTGCTTTTTGTTTGTTGAGATTGAATTTTCCTTTCTTGCCCAGTAGCTACTTACCAGCATAGACCAGCACGGAAGCTTTGACTTGCTCATTTCTGACCCAGACTAGTTTACCCTTCTTTAGTTAGTCTGGTGACGCTCTGCTCCTATGTGCTAAACATGGTGTGGATACCCAAATAGCTTTGGCCAAGGGAAATGTGTTAATTTAATATATTAAATAATACATTAATTTTAATATATTCGTACTATATAAACTATATGTAAGCCTCAATATATGTTCATACTACACTAATAAATGTTAACAACTGGTTCTGAAAAAATACATGACACTTTTAAATTTAATCTGCATTCTTAACATTTTACATGATTTTCTGAAGTCTAGAAAATCAATAAAAGAGTAAATTGGGCCCTAAAGCATAGCATTTGTTGATTTCTGAGATGTAAATGCACACACTTAACATTTAACAATTGGTTCTCAGGAGTAGGCTCCAGCATATACGCTGGTTTTAGTTTTACTGCAACTCAGACCTCCTAAACTCGAGGGATCTATCAGTCTCAGCCTATCTCAATATAGGAACCGTGCCACAGAGCCTGAAGTGTTCCTTGAAATAACAATTTTAGATTCTGCTTTCTAAACTACTATGGTATACTCTTCCAATTTATGGAAGTAACCAGGTGGTACAGAAGGCTCTATAGCCTAGAGTCAGGAAGACACGAGTTCAAATACAACCTCAGATACTTACTTGCTGTGTGATCCTTAGCAAGACACTTGGTTTCAGTTTGCCTCAATTTCCTCAGCTATAAAATTGGATAATAATGGTATCTACCTCTCAGGGTTGTTGTGAGAATTAAATGAGATAATAATTGTAAAGCTGCTTAGCACTGTGTCTGGCACATAGGAAGTACTATATAAATGTTAGCTATTACAATTATTTTTGTGTTCATGCTATTCATATTCATGGCTATGATCATTAATTGTGTTGCTCTTTCATCAGCAACCATTTATTAGTCAATATGCATTTTTGGGTGATCACTAAATGTCAAGCTTTGTGCTAAGCACTGGGAGGAGAAATACAAGCCAAAAAAAAAAAGATAGTCCCTGACTTCAAGGAGCTCACATTGTAATGGGGAAAGACTGAAATAATAATAAATAATAATAATAAAAATAAAAGGGAAGCTGAAAAAAGTGAGAAGACAGCATACCTCCCTAGAGGCATCATGGTCTAATCTAGAGAGTGGACGATGGCTGGTCTGAGACCTTCCCCAAAATAGAAGTTTTGAGAAGAACTCACAAGAAGAGAACTGTGATCATATTGATACTACTATGTTAAACTTTTTATATGCTTTTTAAAAAGTAACCACCAAGGATATATGGAGGAAGATGCTATTTGCATCAAAAGAAAGAACTGATAAATAGAGGTATGTACAGAATGATTTTACACGTATTTGTATACATATTTGTGTCTAATGGTAGCCATCTCTAGGGCAGAATGGGAAAGGGAAGAAAAAAGGGAAAAAAGAAGAAAAAAGAAATTTACATTACAACTTCGTTATATATTTAAAAGAAATATCATGTTGTTCATAATGCATTTGCAGTTTCAAGCACAATTATCTTTTTTATTATACTATTATGGAAATGCTTATTTTATTCCATAAATTAAAAATAAAATAAATTTAAAAAAATTTAAGTTGCACATAATGGAAAATCATAGTTTTATATATCATCTTCTTTTTCTGTTCTTTGTATTTGGAAATGTTCATGTCTAATGATGTTCATTAAGTTCATGATTATAAAGGAACATTTTTTAAAAGGAAAGGAATGTGAACACTAGTAATTCATAATTAAACTAGGCTAATACCATTCCTCTGCCTCTTCTCTCTCTACTAAACTCAGATCCTATCAATGGTTGTTAAACCTTCCTTCTCTCCTTTTAATCTCCCCTTTATGATATATCTTTTGAAGCACATTTGTATTGTTTATGACTGTCCTCTCCTCATCTGTACCCTCCATCTTAAGCCACTTTTTCCTTTCCTAATATCCCTGAATTTAATGTATTCCTATTCTAAACTCTTTGCTTTTGTGTGCTAAACCTATTTTTGGCCAGTTCAGATCAAGTGAAGCTCAAGAGATGCCTGTTCCCTGTTATATCTCCCTCCATGTTGTATACTCTTATTCATGCATTCCAATATATTTTTTTAAAATAGCTCTTTCCTCCCCTTCTACATTTTCTCCTAGTATCTTTCATTTCTCTTCCTTTTTATCTCCTTTCTTAAAACAAATAAGATGGAACAAAACCACCCTGGGTCCTGCATTTATCTTTCTTTGTTCGCCCTCTGAAATTTTAAGACCATGAGATTCAGAACAGACAATTGTCTCTTTATCATGATTTAGCCCCCTCCAGGTGCTCAAATATTTTTCTTCTGTCTTTTCATTTCAAAGATACTATCCAGCCTGGATCTTTTCATCAAGAATAGTCGTCTCTTCCAGATGTGTCAAACTCAAATAGAAATGAAGGCAGTATATTGACTTAGAAAACACAAGTTAACATTATCTATTTGTATTCTTATTTCTTTTAACATTTCCCAATTGTGTTAATCTTATATGAGGTTCACTCTGAAATTTTTGGGGCCACAAGTTTAACATCTCTATTCTATTCCATTAAAAGTCTGATTTTTGCCCTGTACATTATATTCCATTTTGCCATGTGAGTTTTTCTTGACTGTAAGTCTTTTTCTTTTGCCATATCTCAAGATTTCCTCTCCTTTATTGTATTTGCAGCATAGTCTTTTGTGATCCTCCTTATGGTTCCTTTCTTTCTTGATGCTTACTGTATTTCTTTTTCTTTAACCTGAAAGTTCTTCTACATGATGGGGGTTGTGTTGGATTTGTCTAGACAAAGATTAGAGTGCTGATGGTTCTCACCTTGGAAGCTACTGTACCTATGCGTTAGAGCCTTTTCTCCTTCATTTTACCTTTTACCACAAACCCTCACTATTCCTTCTCCTTTTTCTTATAGATATCCCTGCTTAGCCCTCTATAAATTAGATGGACAATCACTTTTGTGAAATGAGCTGACCCTTTAAAGGAGAAGAAGGCTATTCCCCACCCCACCCCATCCCTTGAAATGTAAGAGAATCAGCCTAGAGGGAAAATGTATCAGTTTCACTTCAGCTCTTTTGACCCTCAAAGGATAATGTTTCTGATCTCATCGATTATTTTCTGTGCTGATTCTGGAGAAGGAGGTGACTGTTTTTATCTTGATTTAGCATCCTTTTGAATTTTTCTTTTAATCTATTAATAAAGTTTGTTTTAGTTATAGTTTATGAATCACAGAGTAGTATTGAATTTTAAAACTTGAATGAGAATTGTTGGACTAGACTTTAGGTCTGATTAACAATGCTTTGGATTTTGGATACAACTTTCCTGGACATTTTCAATTTCTGATTTCTTTGATGAGTGACCAGTGGATTATTTTAATATTCACTTTGTCTCCTGCTTCTAATATTTCTGAAAAGTTTTCATTTATGACTGTTTGATACATGGAATCCAGATTGGGAGAATAGCAGGATTGATCACAGCTTTTAGGGAGTCAGATGAGTCTCCTTGACCCCTCTTCCAGGTCAATTGTTTTTGTCAGTAGATGTGTTATATGACATTATTTCTTATCATCTTACCAAATCATTGAGGTCAATTTGCTTTATTCTGGGGGGTTTTTTAAGTCTACCATTTGGGTAATGTTTTCTACCTTCCTTACTAAGCTATTCATTCTCCTTTCAATTATTTTTCCTCAAAAGCTTTAGTTTCACATCTAATTTTGTTTTGTGCTTCATTTCTTTTAGCTACCCTTGGAATTCTTATGGCCAATCTATTCTTTTTTCTACTCGTACTTATTATGGAATCACTCTCCTCTTCTGTATTTATCTCTTGTGTTCTTATCTATTGATTATAATATCATATGTATTTAACATATCAAATTCCTTCACTGTAATAGGAGTTTTCTTTTTTTTTTTCTAATATCTCCAGTCTCAGTTTCTAGATTAGAATTATATACCAGGACCAAGTTCTACCTCTTTCTGCACTCTTGGAAGGGGTGAATGAGCCCCATTGAAAATTTCCTCCCTCCCCAGTGTCAGCATCTCTGCTTTTGAAGTTCTAAATGAGGGGGCTAGGACAGGCCCTGACCTCTGCCACAATGTTCCTTCCATCTTCTCAGTCTTTCTAGGACTTAGTTCTTCCAGATGGTACTGCATCCCTTTCAAGTACTCATTGCACCACCTCCAATATACCTTGACTCATTAGGACTGGAAGGGAGGTAGGAGTACTCCAGTCATCACACTGCCACTGCCATACTCTTCTTCTTCGCTTTTACTCAGTAGCCCTTCCTTTTTTGTGGTTCACTCTAAATATTGTCAGTTGTTACTTATGAACACCTAGGACATTCTCCCTCCATTCTCATTGAGTTCAGTGACTGACTTAAAATTTTCTTTTCCATTCCAATTCCTACCTATATACAAGGGGACTTCTTCCAAGTCCCCCTTTTACTGTTGAGTACACCACCATCTTCCTAGTCGTCTAGGTTCACAATCTTAGTGTCTACTTCCAGCCTTCTTTCTCATTCATCCTTCATTTCAAATTAGTTGCCAAATCTTGCCTATCTCCAAGACATCTCATTTCTATTCTCTTCTGAACATGTGCTGCCATCACCATAATTGAGGCCCTCATCACCTTTCTCTTTATAATAGTTTCTCTGCTTCTACTCTCTTCCCATTCCAATCAATTCAGACACCAAGTGATTCTCCTAAAATACAAATATAATCATTTCGCCCCACTACTCTATAAATTCCACTGGCTCACTATCAACATTTTTGTTCAGCATTTCAATCCACCTCCAGTCCAACAATCATCCCAACCTCCTCCCCACCAGAACCTTGAACTTACTACCTGGAACCACCCTAGATTCTAGTCATTTGCTCTATCTTACTAGAATCAGACTTTCCTCTCACTTCACAGCTACCACCTCCAAACCAAGCTACTCAATCCTCATCCTTCTCCACTGTTTTCCAGTTCTGTTTTCCCTTATTAGAAGATAAATTCGTTAAGAATAAGGACTCTCTTGGTTGTTTGTATTTATATCTCCTGTGTTCCAGGGGCAGAGGATAGAGCACTAGGCTTGGAATCAGGAAGACTCATCTTCTTGAGTTCAAATCTGGCCTCACACACTTCCTAGCTCTGTGACCCTGAGAAAATCACTTAATCTTGTTTGTCTCAGTTCCCCATCTGTTTAAAAAAAAGAACTGGAGAAGAAAATAGCAAATGACTCCGGTATGTTTGCCAAGAATACCCCAAACGATGTCACAAAGATTCAGACTCAACTGATATGAGTGAGCAGCAAACTTCTCCAAGGCTTAGCACAGTAACTGACGGAGCTAGGTGAAGCAGTGGCTAGAACAGTGGATGTAGAGTCGGGAAGGCCTGACATGAAATCTGCCATCATTTGGGTGACCCTGGATAAGTCACTTCATCCCTGTCTGCCTCGATTTCCTCAACTGTAAAATGGGGGAAATAATAGGACCTACCTCACAGGGTTGTTATGAGGATTAAATGAACTATTATTTTCAAAGTGCTTAGTGTAGTGCCTGGCACATAGTAGGTACTACATTAAATGCTAACAATTGCTACTATCATCATCACTTAGTAAACACTTAGTAAGTACTCCATCCGTCTTTATGTGAGGGACTCTAGATAGTGGTAAAAATGAACAAGTCTCTTTTAGTTCCAGTTTTCAACTTTCTTCCATAAAAGACAAGGGTGAAAACTTTGCATAACCACTTGTTGTTGTTTGGTCATGTCCAACTCTTTGTGACTATCCATGGGGTTTTCTTGGCAAAGATACTGGAGTGGTTTACCATTTCTTTTTCCAGTAGATTAAGGCAAACATGTTAAATGACTTGCCCAGCGTCATACAGCAAGTAAGTGTCTGAATCCTGATTTGAACTCAGATCTTCCTGACTCCAGGCTCAGTTCTCTATAAACTAAGCCGTTTGGCTGCATAACTCTAATTGCAATGAAAAGGGTTCCAAAATATTTTCAATATAATTTCAATGATGGTATGAAAATGTACATGGAGAAAAATGTATCAATCCTCCCCCAGCAGTTAAGAAGAGAAAAATGTCTACTTATATTAGTGATATACTTGAGCCCCAGAAACACTTTATTATAAAAGGAGCAGTAGAGAATAAGCTCATTTTACTCACTTGTAGAATAAAAAATGACCAATACTGACCAGCAACTTAAACTAGAGAGATAAAAGAATTGTGGCTGCAATGAGGGAAATGCTTAGCCTAGACACTAGCAGAGATAATGTTAGAATCATGACCAATAAATTTTAAATGTGCTTGGATGATATTGAAACTGAAGTCCAATTGCTTCAGGATTCTGGTGTTTTCTGTCACAATCTTCTGTGTTCCAGGGTGTTTACAAGTCTATTCATTGCTTTGCAGTCTTACCTTTTACCAGCTATCCATACGAAAGAGCCTTTTAAAAACTAGCACATGTAGAAAACAAAGTACAACGTACCAATAAAAATCACAACTCACTCCTGACTTTATACAGCAAACAAGAGTTGGCTTCCTTAGCTAATTGCAGTAATGTAATTGAGAATTTTAAATCCATAACATTTGGATAATGATGAAATCTTAACCTATTTTGGCCAAATTGAGTTAGCTTATTATCGAAAGATAAAAATCGCAAAAATTAACTGAGTATAGATGTGAGTGTATATATACATATGTATGAAATAAATGTTGCACATGCCATTTTTGCTTGTATTTTTACAATAAAACTGATTTACTAATTTTTTAATATTTTATTTTTTCCAATTATATTTAAAAACAATTTTAGTCTTCTTTTTTATATTTAAAATACAACTTTATTTTATTTTTAGTTTTCTTTTCATACCATCCCCACTTTCCCTTTCCTACCCATTGAGAAGACAAGAAAAATAAAACCCTTTCCAAAGTCATGAAAAGCAAATTTCCACATTAGTCATGTCAATAATATTCATATCTGTTCATGCATGTACATGTTTATTTGTGCATCTATATGTATATGTTTGTGTGTACACATATGTAACAATCTGCAGTCCAAGTTCATCAATTCTGGAACTGAAGCTGAATTCCATATTTCATCATGAGTCCTTTGGAATTGTATTGGCCATTGTGTTCATCAGAGTTATTAAGTTTCTAACCTTAATTTCTTATAAGTTTTACTTCCAAATTCTCTCTTACCCTCCCCCATCATTGAAAAGGCAGTGTTGCTAATGTTTTTAAAGTTGTTTATTTTTTAGTTTACTTATTTTTATGAATAAAAAATTGTACCATTTATGAATCAATATGCAAAAAAGTTCATCCTTTTGAAAAATACCCAGGGCAAATGGCCTAATGAAGTAATCTTTTTATGAGAAAAGTCTGGTGAGGAGTCTGCAGGCTATCTTCTATGAGAATAGACTGAAGGAAGTGGAGATGTTTAAATTAACTCTGTCATGGGGAAAAAGAGATCAGACTTGATCCATGTGGTGCCCGGGAAGAGAGGGGGAATGATTGGCAGAAGTTGCGGAGGAAGTCAATTTTAGCATTTTTACAGAAGAGACGGCGTCTAACTATTGTGGGGAGAGGTATTCTAGGAAAGTTTCATGGAGTAGAAATCATTTCAAACTTATTCACTCCCTGATACTTCCTAATTTGCTAAAAACAAACAAAAAAACAGGTCAAAATAGATTGGTTTGTGTTTCTCATTTGTTTCATATTCATTTTCCCCCTTCCTGGACTCTGATAGAATCGTGAAATTGCCCCAAAGGCAAGAACACACAATGGGAGCAGGAACAGCAACAGCCAATCTGAAAGGTCTGAATGTTTATGGATTGGATAATCATCCAATTGAACAAGGTTCTTTTTGTGTGTAAGTGACTCCTTGGATCCTGGTTGAAATCATGGATCTTTAATTACTTTTAGTAAATTCCAATGGCCTGAAAGAGTTAATGAAGTTACCTAAAGTTCCTTTTCTTTCTCCCAGGAAAATATAGACTCATCTTTTTGGTTGCCATGAGGAAAACACAGGGTAAATATTATGCCATTCAAGAGATAGGGAAATTAGAACAAAAGGATGTCAAATGACTTGTCCAAGATGATATAGCATGTCAGTGGTATCAAAGAATGGCAATAGGCCCCCTACCTCCCTCTCAGAGCCATAACTATGGTAAGGTAAAACATATATGGAGAAAAAATTCCACACGTACATCTGAACAACTAGAAAATAACTGAGCTGAACAAAAATCATTAGTTAAAATAGAAAGCTTAGGGGCAGACAGCTGATACAGTGGATAGAGTGCCACACCTGGAGTTAGGAAGACTCATCTTCCTGAGTTCAAATCTGGCCTCAGATACTTCCTAGTTGTGTGACCCTGAGCCATTCACTTAACCTAGTTTGTCTCAGTTTTCTCATCTGTCAAATGAGCTGAAGAAGGAAACGACAAACCAGTTTCTTTCCCAAGAAAACTATGAATGGGTTCATGAAGAGTCAGACACAACTGAAAAGCCTGAGCAACAAAATGGAAAGCTACAAGATGTACCCATCTCTAAGTCATCATAGTTACTAATTCCCCCTCCTACTCAACTGAATTTGTCTTAATTACTTCTTATATTTTCATGTCATGAATGACAAAGTTGAGTTGAGGGTACATTTCCTGCCACTTGCCTGAGGCACCAAATTGCTACTTCTGGCTCTGCTCCCAGGCCAGGGCTCAGACATAGATTACTCCATCTCTATTTTCCTAAATGGCAGAAAGCCTCAGTGTAGTATGATTTGGACTCAAAATTTTCAACCAAAAGTTACAAATTTACAGAACAGATAAGGGTTTAAAGGTAAATAGTCAAATCTATAAAAAATCCACAGAAGGTTTCTTTCCCCAGACAGACAAAAAATTGTCTTGCAGTCTGTTCCATTGCCTTGATTCTCTTAACTGAAAATCATGAACACTTTAGCTTGTTTTATTTTTTTAATGTTTGTTTTTATTGGTTTTTAGTCGTTGTTCCAGCAAGTACTCTCTTCTGGGCTCATTCTCCTAGAATTATCCTGACTGCATCCACCCTTCAAGGTGATAGGGGTAGTACCCCCAAGGGGTTGGAACATCTCTTCTCCAATGCTATCTGTTGTAGTCATCATTCCAGATGTGCTCCTCCACTGTTAACCAATTAGTGACTATCACCCTGGTTCTGTTTAACCAACTGTCATCAATTAGCTTTTACATAGGGATATTTTTCTCAAAGATACAGAAAGAATAAGATTGCAAACATTTTGCAGTCTATAGGCATACTCTACCTATACAATCACCTTGGGGAGACTGGGATCAGACTTAACAGTTTCTACATAGCACTAGTCCCACCAAATTCATGTCCATATATTTCAGTGATGCCAGATGACTCGTTATCTCACCTACGATTGGGTTAAGTCTCAGGACCCAGAGTAAGGAAGAACTGAATTCAAGTCCAGTCTCATATACTTCCTAGCTATGTAACCTTAAAAAGATCAAGAGGTCTACAAACCTCAACCTGCCCCAGTAGCAGAAATTGCAACTCTAAGCTTGGAATATTTCTTGAAATGGCATGATTCTAGGTTCCGTTTTGTAATCCATCATGCTATTCTCCTCCAGTTTATGGAGGCAGCCAGATGGAGTACTGGGCCTGGAGTCAGGAAGAAATAAATTCAAATGCAGCTTCACGTACTTCCTGTCTCTCTGACCGTAAGTAAGTCATTTAAGCTCTGCATGCCTTGGTTTCTTCATCTGTAACATGATCAGAGTTGTGGGGAGGATAAAAATGAGATATTCGTAAAGCACAGTTTAAACTTTAAAGTGTTACAAAAATACTAGCTATTGTGCAATTATATGCATTTGCTTTTAGATGTTGGGTTCCTAATCTTCTCCACCGATCAACTTTCTAATTTTTAAACCAGTATCAAATGGATTTTTATAATTACTGCTGTGTGGGATAATTTGAAATCTGAAACTACTAGGTCCCCTTCCATCCCACTTTTTTCATTATTTTTTCTGTCATAATTTTCCTATCTCTGTAAAGCAATTCTCTTGTAATTTGATTGCTATGACACTGAATCTGCAAATGTATTTCGGTAGTGACATCATTTTTATTATATTAGCTTGGCTCAGACAGAAGCAACTAATATCTCTTTGACTATTTTTGTCTGAATTTCTGTAAAGAGTGGTGTGTAGAAGTAGTCATTTAATTCCTAGTGTGTGTGTATATGTGTGCTTTAGTAACCTGGTTCCCAAATATTTTATACAATTTGTAGTATTTCTGAGTGGAATTTCTCTTTCTGGTGTGTTTTGTGGGTAACATACAGAAAAACTAATAATTTGTGTAGGTTTATTTTATATAAGCTTTATTTTGCTTAAGTTATTGTTTTTATTAATTTTTTTCATTGAATCTCTAAGATTTTTTAAGAGGAAACTATCATGGCACTTGTATAAAGTGATAATTAAATTTCTTCATCTGTGCTTATTCTCTCAATTTCTACTACTGTTTCTAGAACTATATAAAAGTCAAGGTAATAACCATCTTTGCTTTGCCCCTGATCTTATCATGTCTCTAGAGTTTGCAATTGACTACTGTTCTAGCTCGTCTTCAAATAATCATGTATTCCCATGCTTTATAAGATTTTTAAAAGAAGAAACAGATGTTTTGTTGTGTCAAGTTATTTTCTTCATCTAATAATGTAATAATATTATTTTATTATTTCTGTTTTTAAGATGTTCTATTAGGTTGATAATTTTCTAATACTGAACCAACACTTCATTCCTAGTGGTTGATTCATAATCTATGTATAGTCAAGTTGGTTCATAACCTAAGTCTAACTTGGTCTTAACTGATGTATAATCTTTTCAATAAGTTGCTGTAGCTTCTTTTTTAATTGTCTTTTTAATATTTAGGTATTGACATTCAATAGGAATATTTGACAGTTTTCTTTCTCTGTTTTGTTTTTTCCTGCTTGAAGGATCAAAACAACATTTGCAGCATAGAAGGAATTTGAAAGGATCTCTTATTTTCACATTTAGAAATTTTATGAATTATTTGAGTTTATTGTTCTTTGAATATTTGATAGAATTTATTTATAAATCAATCTAGTCCTGGCTCTTTGTCTTTATGGCTTATTAAGTTCTTTTTCTGAAATAAAGTTATTTAAATTTTCTATTTCTTAGTCTGTTAAGCTCAAGTATTTTACATTTATATGAATATTCATTAACTTCATTTTTGATCAGTTTTGTTGAAATAGAATTGGACAAAATAATTCTAATAATTTCCCTACTTTCTTCTTTATGTTTTGTGAATTTTCTTTTTTAAATTTTTGATATGGGCAATTTGGCTTTTTCCTCTTTAAAAAAATTAGTTAATGGCTCACCTATTTTATTAGCTATTGATCACTTTGTATAGTTCTGCCTCACTTATATCCAATTCAGATGCAAGTCAAGAAATCCCCCATTTGATGTCATGGGTTCTCTTTGAGAATGAAGGTTGAAAAACAAGAAGTTTTTTTTAAAAAAAACAAACCTCCTATTTTATCTACAAATTCAATGAGGTGGGGTTTTGGTTTTTGCTTTTTGTTTTGTTAATCATGTCTTTGATTTCTTTTCTTAAAGTGTTTTTATTGATATCTTGTGTATCTTACATCATCTTAGTTATCTCTAATATGCCTCCCTTTACCCTTCCCAGAAAGCCATCTCATATTACAAATAGCAGTTGTTAAAGAGGAAAAAAAATTATCACAACTGATTGGTCCTTGGAAAAAGTCTGAAAATATGGGCAAAAAACCACCTGTGGAACTCCCACGTCCATGAAAGGGTGGTTTGGGAGTGCCCTCTCATATTTCTTTATTGAAATCATGCTTAACCTTTGTAATTTTGTTACATTTACTTTTGATTTTTTTTGGTGTATGGTTGTTCTTTCCATTTACATTGTTATAGTTATAATATATTGTTTTCTTGGCTCTGTTTACATCACTGCATCGATTCATATAGATCTTTCCATGTTTCTTTGTATTTGCTTTTAATAGCACAATAATATTCCATTATATCCATTACCATAATTTGTTTTGCCTTTCTCAATTTATGAGCATCTACATTATTTCCAATGTTCTTCACTCTTACAAAAAACATCTCTATAAATATTTTGTGTGTGTAGGGACTTTATCCTTGTTGATGGCTTCCTTGGGGTATAAGCACAACAGTATAGGCTTTCTGGTTCAAAGGGTATGGCCATTTTAACTACTTTATTTGCATAATTCCAAATTGCTTTCCAAAATGGTTATACCATTTCACAGCTCCTAATGTATATATTATTCCACACCTCCTCCAACATCGACTATTGACATTTTTGTTACCTTTGTCAATTAACAGGGTTTGAGGTGAAACCTCACAGTTGTTTTGATTTGCATTTTCCTTATTATTAATGATATGGTGCATTTTTTATTGTAACTGTGATTGCAATTCTTCCTTTGTAAAGTATTTGTTCATATCCTTTGAACATTTATCTGCTATGGAATAGCTATCAGTTATATATCTATATCTACTCTTGGATTCCAGTTATTTTTACATACACACACACACACACACTTTATCAGAGAAAAATTAAACAGAAATTTTTTTCACATTCAAACATCTCTCTCCTTATCTCAGGTACATTAATATTTTCTCTGTAGAAGCTTTTTGGTTTCATGTAATCACACATATTTTACCTTTTTAATTCCCTCTATCTCTTGATTTCTTAAGTATACATCTCCTACTCATTTTAGTGAGAAGTATATGATCTGTTTTCTTCTAATTTTTTATAGTATGGTCTTTACTATAGGGTCACATTTCCAGTTAGAATATATTGTGGAATTTGATGTAAGGTGTTCATCTAAGCCTAATTTCTGCCAAACTGCTTTCCTATTTTCCCAGCAATTTTTATTTTTTTTAAAAAGTTTTTCTCTAGGTAGTGTATGTTTTCCACTTTATCAAACACTGGGTTATTGAATTATTTCTGAATGTTCCTGGACTAGTCCATTCCATTGATTTATCTCTCTATTTTTTTTAACCAATATCATGTAGTTTTGATAACTGTTACAAACTATATTTGTAATATACTTTGAGGTCTGGAAGTGTTATTCTTTTGTCCCTATTTCTTTACATCCTTTCCCATAATAGTCTAGATCTTTTGTTTTTCCAAATGAATTTCATCATTAGTTTATCAAGTTCTAGAAAGTAACGATATCATAATTAGATAAGTATAACATTAAAAGTATAAATTAACTTTGTTAGCATTATAGTTTTTATTATATTGATATTGTCTATCCACAAGCACTGAATATTCCTCCAGCTATTTGAGGTTTGTTTTTTGGGGTGTTTTGAGGAGCATTTTGTAATCGAATCTATACAAGTCTTTTGTGTGCTTTGGAAGGTTGATCCTGAGAAGTTTTATACATTTTGTGGTTGCTTGAAATGTAATTTCCATTTCTATTCTATCTTCTTAGGTTTTCTTATTTTTATATGGAAATGTTGATTTCTGAAGATTTATTTTGTAGGCTACAACACTGATGAAACTACTAATTGTCTGAATTAGTATCTTTGTTGATTCCCTAGGATTTTTCAAGAATACCATCACATCAGCAACTAGTATACTATTATCTCTTTACCTATCATTATGCCTTTAATGTCTTTCTTTTATGTTTCATTTTTGATTTCCAAAATTTTTTATTTTTGCATTAAGTTGAGCGACATTGATTTGTTGCATTTCTAGTATTTTTATATCATATGGTAGGTAATTCATTGTCTCTTTTCTCTCTTTTGGTGATAAAAGTATTCACTGATATAAATTAGCCTCTAAGAGCTAAAATCCCCAAATTCTGGTTCATGGTCATTTTTCTTTGATGAAATTACTTATTTCATCTATTAAAAAAACAAGAATTTTTCTTTGATCCACATATACTTCAGGATCAAAGTATTTAGTCTGCAATTAAGTTTGAATTTTGTCTTGAAAGATTCTTTATTGATTATACTTTTGTTTGATTGTATTTAGTAAATGATGTGTTTAATTTCTTTTTACTTTTCTCCTCCACTTATAAGGATTTTTTTTTTGTACCTTAGCACATGGCTAACTTTTGCAAACTGTACCATACACAGTTGAGAAATGTGTATACTCCCTTTGATTCCTATTCCGTACTCACCAGATATCTATCATATCTAACTTTTCTAAAGTTCCAATCAGATGCTTAAATTTTTTCTTGTTTACCTTTTTGTTAGATTTGTGTATGTTTGAGAGAGATACATTTTGATCCCCAGATATCATAGGTTGAGTACCTCTTTCTTGCTGGAATTTGATAAACTTTTCCTCTAAGTATTTAGATGCTATGCCATTTGGTACATTTATATAAAATATTGATCAATATTATTTTACTAGAATATGTCCAACACTAGTAATGTAATTAATTTGTCTTCACTCCAAGGTTCCTACTCTCTTCTCCTTTCCTGGGCTCTCATCACTGCTTTTCCTTTTAAGCAATTTTACCTTTACCATCCTCCCTCTTAAGTTAAAGTTTACTTTGTTTGTAATTCTTCTCTTCCTGACTCTACCCTACCTTTCACTCCTTTCATTTATTTCTTTATCCCTTCCTATTGACTAGTTGAGTTTAATGTATTACCTCACCAAACCCCTTACATTTGTGTGTGGGTGTATTTTCAACTTTTCTGCCTCCTTCAGATAAGAATAAAGTTCACACAATGTCTACTTTCCCCAATTCTTCTTCCGTGCTTATGTACTCTTCTTTTTGCATAACCCAATTATGAGACACAATAAGTTTGGTCCCCCCTTTTCCTTATTTCTTCTTGAAATTCCTTTTATCCCTACCTTTGCTTTCCTTTCTTAAGATGAGCAAAAACCAAAACAAAATAAAATGAAATATTGCCAGTCCCTTTGTTTTATTAGTTCGCTCTGTTACCCTTGAAGATCTTTACATTCTGAAAGGACAATTGTCTCTTCTCCCTCTAATGGAATATATTCATCATTGTTTATCTTCTTCCAATTTCTCAATTTATCTACCTTTCTAGGTTTCTTAATTCCTGTTTTTATAGCTGAAAGTTTCTACTCAGTTCTTGTCTTTTCTTTAGGCATCTTTAAGCTCTCTATACCAGTTCCCCCCTGTACAATTATCTCATTCTTGCAGGATATGTTGTTTTTATCATTTTCTTTTGCCTTTTGAAATATCATATTTCAAGATTTTCTCTCCTTTATGTGTCTTATATGATTCTGTCTGTGGTTCCTTGGTAATTGAATTTCTTCTAGCTTATTAAAATATTTTTCTAGGACCTTGAAGTTCTGGATTCTAGCTGGTAGTCTTTATTTTGGGATTTACTTTAGGAAATGACTGGTAGATTCTTTAGATTTTAATTTACACTCTGATTCTAGTAAATATGGACAATTTCATTCTAATTTCTTCAAATATAGTAGCCAGGTGTTTTTTTAATCATAGTTTTCCAAAAAGTACAGTGATATTAAAATTATCTTGCTTTGATCTGTTTTCCAGTTCAGTTTTTTAAAACAGTAAATAGCCTATATTTTCTTCTTTTTAAAGAAATTTTTTAACTTTGTTCTAATATTTTATTTTCTGTCATTAATATCTAGATAATTCGTTCTAATTTTCAACTACTTAGTTAACAATTTTCACCTCTTCTAGGCTCTTTAATCCCCCTTCCAATTTTCCTTCTTGAGCTCTTATTTCATTTTTAATATCTTGCTTTGTTTCTGTTCCACGTACTTACAGACATTGTGTCCAAGTCATTTTTTTCTCTGAGGTTCTGCTTATCAAGTTGCTCTGGTATGCAATTACACTGTTATGGGTTTACCTGTTGGGCATCTTTTGACCAATAATATTTCTTCATTATGTGTAAGATCTCCTGTTTACTTACATGTCTAGCCTCAATTTCTAATTGGGGGCTTTGTGACAGGACCAGACCCACCCCCCCCCCCCCCCACACACACACATACATACAGAGAGAGAGGAGAGGAGAGGAAAGGAGAGGAGAGGAGAGGGAGAGGAGAGGGAGAGGGAGAGGGGGGAGGGAGGGAGAGAGGGGGGAGGGAGGGAGGGAGGGGGGAGAGAGAGAGGATTCTGGGATCCTACACCTGGCTTCTACCTTCCTTGATGTGTCGCATTTAGGATTCTAACAAGGCTCAGTGTCCCCAGTCAGAACTCTGTGCACAGCTGTTCTCAGTCAGAATATTACTGCAAGTTTCTGGAGCGTTATTGGTCAGGAACTACTGTTGACTTCCTTCCCTCTCCAGCTGTTCCTGCCACGATGTTGCTGCAGTCTTTTATCCCCAGTCAGGTGCTTCTGCTGACTTTTAGTCTTTACTGAAATGCTGGTTTCCTTGACAGATTCTTTCTGTAGTGGCTGAGGTTTCTGGCTATCTTTTGGTATAGTTTTAGACTGGATGGACCTTACTAATGTTTCTCTTTAGATTACTTGATCATTAGTCAATCTGGTCCCCTTTTATATAATTTCTGGAGTATATGTGCAAGTGAAATGAAAGACCAGATCTTCTTTGTACATCTTTTATTCTCTTCCCTTCACTAGCTTCTTCCCTCTCCCCTTCCACTTTAAACGGTTACATCCTGAGATTTCATAGCAGAACTTTCTTATAATCCAATGTGACTGGAAAAATCAGACAAAAAAAATCCACAGCGCAGCTTGTACAATACATAAATTTACTTCTTCTTTATGTTTTGCTCTGGCCTGAATTGCCCAATCTGGCTGTTTGTGCCAAGTCAGTTAATCAGAAAAGTGACAAATATTGACTTTGCCTTGTAAACACAGACCAATTGGGCAAGAGAGAAGATGGAAGCAAGGATCCTTAGGGACATGCACCTAATGGGCAGAATTAGATGAGAAAGGCAAGCCCTGGAAAACATTAGAAGGAGGGAGAGCTCTCTAGGAAGACATGTGAGCTACAGTCATGGAAAGACTTCTAATAATGGGGCTTATGTTACACACATAAGTCCATTAACCCTTAATGTTGGAAGGAACCTTTGGAATTGCCAAGTTTATTCCCTTCATTCAGTGGATTAAGGAAACTGAGGTCTCTAGAAGGAAAGTCACTTCCCCAAGATCACACAGCATATCAGTTGGAATAAAAATAGATTTTGTTGTTGAGTTGTTTTGGTTGTGTCAGACTCTTCATGACCCCATTGGGGTTTTCTTGACAGAGATATTAGAGTGGTTTGCCATTTCCTTCTCTAATTCAAAGGAAGAAATTGAGACAAACAGGGTTAAATGACTTGCTCAGGGTCACACAGCTAGTTAAGTATCTGAGGTCAGATTTGAGCTCCAGAAGATGAGTCTTTCCACCCCCAGTATTCTATCCATTGTGCCACCTAGCTGCCCGAGTTTTTTGAGTTCTAGTCTCTAGCCTAGACTTTTCCATTACACTGCACTGTTATTCCTAATTTTCTTCCCCAGCTACATTGTAAGTACCTAGAGCAGAAGACCTAAAAATATTATTTTTTTGGTAACCCACAGAGCCCCTAGCATGATGCTCACTCCCACCAACCTTTGTTGAATCTACTCTGGAGGGGTTTAGAGTGGGAAGAAATACCTACATTGGGTGGCAGAGTTGAACTAGATGATCTGTAGGGTTACTTCTGACTAAATTCTATAATCTTAAGTCATAGACTCCTGCCTATTGTGTCTATCTGTAAAGCACCCCAAACATCAGAGTTAGAAGGAGTCTCAGGCATTGGTAATGCTTCAGTTGTCCCTGGAGTCTACCCACTGAGGGGCTGTGTGTGTGAGAGCTTGGTCATTTTATTGTCAGAGTGTAAAAAATAAGGAATCCTTCTACAACCTGGGTCCCTGATGAACCCCAGGTCCTATCCTTTCCAAAGGTTGATGTATGCATTTCAGCAACAGGGGTTAATAATGTTGAGACTGGGTTTTATGCCCTTGATATTTACAGACTTTGGTCAGTTCACCAATCCCCATTTCCAAATTTGCTAAAGTAAATGCTATGCCCTTTTCATAGAGCTGTCATGCATAAAAAGGAATGGGAATTTAAACTGTCACTGTTCTCCTAGTCAGGTGCCCAAAATGAACTTGCTGGTTCCAAGCTTGAAGGACACATACAGAAAGGGACACTGACTCCTCTTGTCTGTAGGAATATGTCTGCCAAGAGCCTCAAAGGAAAAAATGAAACTTCAGGGAATTTTGCCTTAAGGGAGATGACCAGTTAAGGGAGTTAGCCCAGCCAACTTAACAAGGTTAAAGGATGAGATCTTTGCTCTGGCTTTGAAGATCGTTTCCCAAAGAAGACATCAGAGTGACCCTCAATATCACTCTTGAGATGTGATTATGTCTCCTTGTCCTAATTGCTTGTGGGCCTGTGAACAGCTCAGTGAGGATGACTGAAAGAAAGGTGAGAGTAGGAGCTCTTGGGTCACACTTCCTGAAGAAAAGAAGTTACGAAAGAATACCAAGTTCATGCTCCTGAACAACAATGCCAGGTTCTCAGACCCCCTTTTTTTTTTGTAGTCAAAAGATCCTGAAACAAGTCCACTAGAAAGAAGAGGAATAATCTTCCTCCCTCTTAATCTGCATAATTCATAGCAGTAGTAGAGAGCAAGCTCAAGATTTGATCTTCCACATTGTAACCTTTTGCCTTGATGTTATGTGATCCTGGGTGAGTCACTTAACCCCTATGCCTGAGTTTTCTCCTTTGTAAAAAAAAAAGTGTATGTTATGTGTGTATCTATATATACATATATATATATATATACATATGTATGTATATGTATGTGTACATATATAGCTATATATATGTATATATACACACATATAAACTCACACACAGATATAGCTATATCTATATGTATATACATGTATATGTGTATGTGTGTATATACATATTTGTGTGTATATGTATATGTGTATGTGCATATGTATGTGTGTGTGTATGAGAGAGAGTCAGTCTTAGAGCAGCTATGTGGTGCAGTGGATAGAATACCAGCCCAGGAGTCAGGAAGACTCATCTTTCTGAGTTCAAATCCAGCCTCAGACATTTACTAGTTGTAAGCCACTTAACCCTATGCCCCTCAATTGCCTTATCTGCAAAATAAAATGGAGAAGGAAGTGGCAAACCAATCCACTATCTTTATCAAGAAAAACCCAAATGGGGTCACAGAGTCAGACACCACTGAAAAACAACTTCATAAAAACAATGTTAGTCAGTCTTAAGGGCCTTTGTCTAGTTTTTGTCAGATGAGTATGGAATCTAAGACTAGAAGGCTCTCAATCTGCTATTGTGAGGGAGAGGTTCTAGACGTCATAACCAAGTAAAATGAAGCTGAGTTGGTATTATAGGGCAAGTATTTCCCTTATATAACCTGAATAGCCCCAGCAGAAAACATGCAAGTCACCAGAGCTTGGATGACTCCAAGGAGAGAAGCCCAGAAGACAGTAGCAGAGGGATCACATAGCTGAGAGTTTAGCTGAAATTATGGCCCAACAGCTATCAGAGCAACACTCAGTTAAGACTAGGATCAGGATGTCCCAAATGCCACAAGAATAACTTTCTAGGGGAGACCATATGCTAGACTGTCACCTTGAACTCAGCGGAGCTGGTTTCATTGGAGACACCACACGTAGGAGAGGGAGTAGCTCATGGTGAGTTTGCAGCATTGGAAGCGTGTGCTCCTCTATGTGTGCACAACTCATTCATAATCCTTAGGTCTGCTCACTCTTGATTCTATTAGTGTGTATATTTGTGGGAGAGCATGCCTTTACTGGGGGGAGACCGACGGGGATGAGAGATGGAGGGGATGGTTGTTTCGCTGTAAATTTTCTTTCAATATTATTTCACTAAATACATTTGCTTTGAATCAATTGCATCCTCAGTCTGATTACTAAAAAAAGCAAACACATTGTCAGGAGCTCATTAGCTATTTTTTTCTCAGTGTATATGGACCCACCAAATACTTGGAATCCAGGTTAGTTATTCTAGAGAACCTACATGGAAAAGGAAAGGAGCTATGTGAGAGAGTAGATAAAGTACTGGACTTGGAGACAAGAGGACCTGAGTTCAAATCCAGTCACAGACACTTACTAGCTGTGTCGCCCCTGGGCAAGTCACTTAATCCTGTTTGCCTCAGTTTCCTCATCTGTGAGCTAGAGAAGGAAATGGCAAACTATTTCAGTATCTTTACAAAGAAAACCCCAGATGGGGTCACAAAGAGTTGGACATGAATGACTCAACAATAAAACATGTAAAAGGAGGTGGTCCAGGTGCTACAAAGAAATGGATTCTAGGGAGATTTCAAAAGTTAGCTTGAAACTGAATTTCTTTTCTTAATATCAGTACTGCTATACTTGCATTACGTTTTATGGTTTGTCAAAGCACTTTCATCCATCATCTTGTTTGCGTCTGTAACATGGTTGACTTCAGTCCCACTCTCTCAGGGTCAGACTTATTACATTCTACCCTTCAGAGTTCTTGGACACTAAGGAGTTTGTCTCTTCTTTACCAATGGCTCAAGTCCCAACTGGCCATGTTCCCTTCATTTTAGGGGTCCAGTGACTGGTATTACAGCTCTAATTAACCATTTAACATGGGATTAGCTCCTGAAGAAGGGCTATTTACTTTGAAAATATAGCAAAAATAAACGTATACAAACATTTCCCCTAACAGCTCAGGGACATCTGGATGGGGTGGGGTGGGAAAAGGGGAATGAGGTTTGCAGCTTAAATCAGTTCCTACATAGCATTTGAATCAGTTGCGTCCTTTGACTAAAAACCAAAAATGTAAATTGTCAGTAGTTCATTAGCTATTGTTTTCAGTGAATGTGGACCCATCAAATACCTTGAACTCAGAGTGATTCATGTCCAAAGCTAGTTTTTGTGCTGGCTTCTGTGGGAATGGATTCCACAGACCCTCTCTCCTCAGGGCCTATCTGCTAGACTGTCTGTGATACCCAGCCCAGATTCTCGGACTCCTAGACCCCAATGACTTGAGGTTCTGACTGGATCAGACAGCTCTCTGTACTTAGAATAGAAAAGAACAAAGGAAAAACCCAAAACAGACCATTTCTGGTGACTATGTGGCCTAGGAGAATGAAGAAGGCAGCCCTAAGACCCTCCTCCCTTACTGTAGGCTGTCAGTGAAGGAGTCACCTGCTCTGTCAGATAGGAATCCTGCAAAAGTCCCAGGTTAGTGCTGAGTCAGGCCATTTTAAAAACACAGATAGTTGCAGCCCATGTAATAGTCCAATGGGGAATGTCCACATATGCTCCAGTCCTCAAGGTCCCCTAAAACAGGGTCCTTAGAGCTTTACACTTGGATGATGCCATCTTGTTTAGTCTGGACATAAGCCAGATGTCCATTACACGTCTTTTATAACAATTTTATGAGCTAGAGATCTGTGGTACTACTTTAAAGAGCCTGGGTGACCTGGCCAAATAGAAGATTCAGAATTATAACCCAAGCAACTAAGTCCTAAACTGGGTTCTTTTTATTATAGAACAGCTCTGTGGGTTGGTACATTTTTTTAAGTTTATTTTTAATTTATGGAATAAAACAAACTTTTCCATAACAGTATAATTGTTTTTAAAAGCTGATTATATATTAAACTGCAAATCTACCGTACACACCAGTTATTCCTTTCAAATATACAACAAAATTATCATGTAATCATTTTATATAAATGTTACTATACATTTCTGGATTGTCTTCCTCTCTTTTTGCAATGTTGAGAATAGACAGGTAACAAAATCACATAATGGTAGATTTTTCTGTGCCAAAGATTCTTGTTAAATGGGAATGGGACTGAAGTCACTGAGGATGGAGAAAAATGAGATAGATGGATAAATGGAGAGGTAGGTAGAGATATAGCTATCTAGATGATAGAGATAATAAAAATAAATGATATAGTTATAGATGATATAGATACATCTAATAAATATAAATGTTATTGTTCCATCATGTTCAACTGTTTATAATTCTGTGGACCACACTGACCATGGGGTTTTCTTGGCAAAGGTACTGGAGTAGTTTGCCATTTCCTTCACTTAAGGCAAACAGAGGTTAAGTGACTTACCCCAGGGTTGCACGGCTTGTCAGCATCCAAGGCTGGCCTTGATCTCAGGTCTTCCTGACTCCAGGATCAGTGCTCTATACACTGAGCCACCTGGCTGTATCCTGTAGATGTTATATATATTGATGCTATATAAAGATAACATATAGCTATATCTATCTATGTTATATATATTAATTCTAATTATATGACAATAACATGATCTTTAACCAAGATCAAATAATTGTAAAAATAGTGTCAATGCGTAAAAAAGTTATACTGGACCCAGATCTCAGTCCATCTAAGTCTCTAGAGATTTAGGAAGCCTGATTATAAAAGTAGTTAAGTGGCTCAGTGGACAGAGGGATGGGTTTAGACAGGAAGACCTGAGTTCAAATCTAGCTTTCGACACTTACTAGTTATGTGACCCTGGGTAAGTCATTTGACATCTCTCCACCTCAGTGTCCTCAATTGCAAAATAGGAATAATAACAGCACCTACCTCACAGAGCTGTTGTGAGGACCAAATGAAATATCTGTAAAAGGACAGCATCTGGCACACAACAGGTATTTAACAAATATTTGTTTCTTCTTTTCTTTAAAAGGTATTAGATTGGGACCTAGAAGGGCCTTAGAAAAACCCTCCCATTTTACAACTAGAGAAACTATAGTCCTGAGAAGTGAAGTCATTCATCCAAGGTCACCGAACTAGTGAATGGACAAGTTACAATTTCAACCCAATTCTTCTGACTTTAAATCCAGCATTCATTCCACTGCACCATGATTCAGATTGTCCGGTGGGTGGAGGAGTGGAGAAATTAAGGGGAACTGGAGTCAGGAAACCTGAGCTCAAATACAGCCTCAGATATTTCTTAGCTGTTTGACCATGGGCAAGTTACTTAACCTCCTTCTGCCTCAGTTTCTTCATTTGTATAATGCAGATAATAATGGACTTCCCTCAGAGTCATTGTGAGAACAAAATAAGATGCATGAAACTTCTTATAAACCTAAACGTAGTATATAAATACTAGCTATTGTTATTACAGTTCACTTTCTTTTTTCTTTCTTCCTTTATCTTCTTCAACTCTTACCACAAAAGGTAACAAAATTGAGCTGGATTAATTTTCTAAAACCTAAAGATTCTTTGATTTGAACTTTTCAGTGATTCATATCAATTACTCCACAAGCATTTGTTAAGTACCTACTGTGGGGCAAACACTCTCCTAGGAACTGGGGATAGAAAGATTTTTAAAACACCAGTCTTTATCTTCCACGAGCTCACATTCTGACATTCTGTATCTTTAAATGCTATGTAAATAAATATTATTCTAATTATTATCTTCATTTTTAGAGGGAGGTACAGCATACATATTGAGAAGGAATTTTGAGCAACAGAGAAAAGAGAAGATTTGGGTTGGTGGCTTTCGTATTATTTTGGGGGTTTTTTGCGGGGGAGGGAGTTTCTGTTGTTGTTTTGCATAGGAGATACTTGACTATGTTTGTAGGTCAAGGAGAAGTAGATAGGAGCAGAGGATATTGATGATGGCAAAAGAAGAGGCAACAACTGCTGGAAGAAGATCCCAGAGGATGTAGGAAGGGATGAGATCAACAGTGCAAATGGAAATGTAATCCTTGATTAGAAAGAGAGCCTTTTCATCCTCAGAGACTGGAAAAGAGAAAAGAAGATGTGTTTAGGCAATTTTTTAAGATAACAATGATTCAGCCAGGCATGAGAATATGCCATATTCATGCTTGCTTTCGTGCCTTTGTTAATGAGCTGCCCACAATGTACAACCTCCTCCCCCCACAGAGTCAAATCCTTCTTGCCCTTCAAGTCCCACCTTCTTGCTAATTCCTCGGATTAAACAGAAACTATAGAGAATGAATGGATGAAAGCATATATATTTTACTTAATATTTACTATATGAAAAGCATTATGCTACATGCTATTGATGTGAATAGAAAAGAAAATCTCCACTCTCAAGGAGTTTACTATCTAATAGGGAGAAACAATATATATAGGGCGGTTCTGCTACAGCACAGATGTAAAGAACCAGTGGTTTTAGGAAGCAGAGGCAAGAGAGATGGTAAAGCATCTGTAGTGTCATGTTTATTGATAGAATTATATCTATTTTTGATGCTGAAGCATTTGACAATACCAAGGATTTTCAGGGCAAGAACTTTCTTTTCTGAGTTTTCAGTAGCTATGGCAATCACAATGTTCAATATCACTTCCAAAATAGGGCTAGGGTTGTACTAGATGCCCTTCAAAGGTCCTTCTAATATTAAGTGTTTAATGATTCAAATAAATATGCATTAGGCTCTAGACAATGATTCAATTTATTTCAGCAAACACTGTTTGTCTAGGGCACTCTGCTAGGTGTTATGTGAAACAAAAGCTGTCCTATATCCTCTACATACTGATATCCTGAGTGTTAGCTTGAGGGCTGGTTTTATCCCCTCCTAGGATCTCCTCTGTGAATCAGAGTATAGTACATGTCTATGTACTTATGTACCTTGTACTATATCCACAGATGTATGCAAAAAAAGCCTTTAGCTCCAGTGCTAACACTCTCTAAAGATAGACAGATAGATCATTAGATAGACAAATAATAGATAATCTGTGTATGTATGTATGTATATATGTAGTATATATATATGTAAATGTATGTCTATATACATACATATATGTGTGTATGTAAAATAATTCAGGATCCTTTTATTCATGTACTGACAGAAACCTACCCCAGGTACTAGGTACTTTGAAGGTCAGACTCCTCATTAGACCTTACCCCATGAGCCCCAACTAGTGTATTTTTTTTCTAGTCAGCCAGAGGACATAGTTCAAAGAATAAACATTTAAGGAAGTATCATAATACTAGTAACAATAGAACATTCCACTCGTAAAATTATCTGTTCCACAAATGCATATATCCTTGATGGGAAGAATACATATGCACAGGGATCATGAGAGGAAAAAACACATTCAATGAACATATGTGGTCAGAGAACCCAAATAAAGCAACAATGTGCATCTTATCTGTCATCTGATAGTAATGTTATTATATGGTTCTCTTGATGGGCCAGTTTCCACCAGGTGTTATTTTCTGATGCTCCCCACCAAGTGTCATGTCTTTGCTGCTTCCTGCTGGGTATCATAACTCTGCTTTTCTAGCTGGTATTTATCTATCCACTTACCTTCAGAGTTAACTAATACCCCTTTCACCATTCACTAGCAATTCTGTGGTTAGTAAGATTCTTTTTCACAGAAGGTCATAGCTCTTCTTAGCTGAAGAAGACTGAAAAGGCTGGTGATGCAGCATATATCTCAGCCTTCTCTCTAGATAGGTAGATAGATAGATAGATAGATAGATAGATAGATAGATAGATAGATAGATAGATAGATAGATAGATAGATGGATGGATGGATGGATGGATGGATGGATGGATGGATGGATGGATGGATGGATAGATAGAGATGACAAATAGAGATAAAACAAGAAGAAGCATTTATTAAGCACTTACTGTATGCCAGGCACTATGCTAGATGCTTTACAAATATTTTCTCATTTGATCCTCACAGCAACACTGTGAGGTAGGTGGCTAGATGACCAGCTATCAGAAGTATTATAAAAAGAATTATAATATATTATAATTATAATACATTCTATTAAAAAATTATAAAAGTATTATAAAAGAATCAGAAGTATTATAAAAGAATCAGAGAGTCCAGGGAAATTTAGTATTTGAAGGGACCTTAAAGAACATCTAGGTGGAGTAATGGGTAGGGACACTTAGCTCAGAGTCAGGAAGACTTGAATTTAAAGCCCACCTTAGATACTTACCTTTATCCTGGACAAGTCACTTATCCTCTCTTTGCCTCATTTTCTTTATCTGTAAAGTGGGAACAATAATAAACCCCTATTTCCAAAGCTTGTTGCAAGGCTCAAATTAAATAACATAGGGTGAATCTGAAGGATAATAGCAGAATCGTGTGAGATGAAGGACTGAAGCAGATAATTGTCTGTGAAACAGGACTTGTCTATATTGACAAAATCAGGCAACTTGCTAGAAATCTGCCTCTGCTATTAGTCAGTCAATAAGTAGTTATTAAGTGCCTACTACGTGCCAAGCACTGAAGAAACAAAGAAAAGCAAGATATTCCCTGTCCTCAAATTGCTCACAGTCTAATGGAAGAGACGACATGCAAATCACTAGATACAACAGACCTTATACAGGATAAATAGGAAGCAGTCAGCCAAAGGGGGAAAGGGGCACTAGAATGAAGAGAGATTGGGAAAGGCTTCTTGTGAAAGGCAGAATTTTAGCTGGAACTTGAAGGAAGCCAGGAGGAGGAGATAAATTTCAGTCGTTTTATTTGTCTGTTTGTTGTGGTTGTCTGTGGCCATTTTCCAAGCCTTGGGATCTGTTGTCATGGATTGCTTTTGTCAGATGTTGCTGCAGATTCCCTGGCTCTTAGCTTTTCTTGTGAAGCCTGGGGATTACTGAAGAAAATCCGAGACACTGATCCTCACAAGGCAATACCTGGCATGTTTATCTTGGGTTTTTACATATTTCACATATGTATGGATAATTCCTTCTAAGATCTGACTCTAAGCAGGATTTATGCCTCCAAAGATGTGGTGTGAAAATTAGGTGAGGGAGGGAAAAGGGTTAGATCTGCAAGAAGGAAAAAAAATGCAGCTAGGGAATGTCTGTACCATATGCTTGCTGTGGGTTTTAGAGAGCAGAGTTTTATTAAAATGGGATATTGTGAAATCCTACCCAAAGTTATCAAGGGATGCTTGCATGAAATGTGTTGTGGCTATCGTGGTCTGATTGGATTTTGAAATTGAGCTAAAGAAAGGTACCCTGGAGAAGGATAAAGACAAATTTATCAGGTACCACCATGTCATGCATCACATTACAAAGGAGTGATTACTCCTATTTGAGGGTGAGGTACATCAGATTCAGGAGATTGAAATAAATCCTCTTGTATTGATTTACATGTAATCTGTTGGTGAATACTGAAAGGTCTAATAATTATTGCTCATGTTTCTATTTTATAGTGATCAAGAACTAGCTGAACTAGTAAGAGAGCTGAGGTGAGAGAGGTAAACTGAGGCAAGAATCCACCTGGGTTCAAGAATATATAGTCTGATAACCCATCTGATGATATATATTATATATATTAATATTACATATATAATATATATTAATATAAATATATATATATTGCTGGAAGTATGATTTTTTTCAAAACGTCCAGCTATTCCTCCCCATCTGCCCCAACTGCCAAATCACCTGTTTGCAGTTTCATACTGTAATGTGGGAACCACCCCCTGTACAATCTAGAGGTTCTCTCTCTGCCTCTGCCTAGGGTTCTGCATGGAATAACGATTTTGCCATAGTAGCTCTGTTTCTCTAAGTTAGTTGGCAAAAGAGGCAAATATCTACCTAGGGCAGAGGTAATTAAGACTTCTCCCCAGTGTGCCATAATTTATAGGGTACTTAGAGGACTTGAAGTTCTTTAGCAGCACAGAGCTTAGGACTCAGTAGTCATTAATGATCCAGATTTATGAATTTATTAGTGTGAGAAAGGAAAACTTCTTTGTGGGAACTCCCTTCCATGGGTCAGTCCTTCTGCAAGTTATAAACTTACATGATTCACTGAGAAATTAAATGACGTGCAAGTAGTCACACAGCCAGTTCATCAGAGATGAGACTTGAATCTAGGTGTCCCTAATTGCAAAGCCTATCCTGTATTCATTAGACCATTCTTCTCCTCTAAAGAATGAGGAGTTTTAAAATGTCCCTACTCTCTACCCTAAAAACTCTATTACTAGACATATATTAGACATTTTACTAGACATATTACTAGACATACATAAAGACAGAAAAAAATAGAACCCAAACCACCTAAATATTCATACTAGCACTTTGTGTGCTAGCAAAGAAGTGGAAACTAAGTAGAAGGCTATCAGTTGGGAATGATAAAATAAACTGGGTCTGTTGAATAAAAACCTGGGTCTGTTGAAATATCACTATTCTATGATACCACTACTGAGTCTATACCCCCAAATAGAAATAAAAAGAGGAAAAGGACCCATATGCATAAAAATATTTATAGTAGTTCTTTTTATGGCAGAAAAGAATTGAAAACTGAGGGGATACCCATCAATCAGGATGAATAGCTGAACAAGTTTTGCTATATGAAGGAATGTTGTTGTGCTATAAAAAACAATGAAGGGGTTGGTTTCAGATAAACCTTGAAAGACTTGTATGATGCAGAGTAAAAGGAGCAGAACCAGGAAAACAATTTATACAATAACAATATTATTGTAATCAACTTTGAAAAACTTGGTAACTGAGCAACACAATGTCCAACCACAATCCAAAGAATTCATGATGAAACATACTACCCACCTCCAGATAGAGAAGTGATGGACTTGAGTACAGATTGAAGAATATTTCTTCTTCTTGCCTTCATTTCTCTTCTCTTCCCTTCCTTCTTTTCTTGTTTAGACATAGCTAATGTGGGAATTTGTTTTGAATGACAATACACACTTGTAATGACCTTGGAATTTCCAATACCAATGAAATCATAAGTCCAGTCCCTATTTCTATTATTTCCAGATGAGGAAGTTGAAATGATTTGCCCGTGATCACATGGCTAAGAAGTGATAGAGTCAAACCCAGAATATAGGTTTCTTATTCCAAACTCAGTGTTCTCTTGGCTATATCAAATCATTTCCTTGTATATTTGGATATAACTATATCTCCACAAGAGAGAGAAAATGAAATAGCAGAGAAATGACATCATGAGAAATTTAGAAGGAATAATAGGAGTATTTTCCCATTGTGATCATCTATACAACAAAAGAGTAATCTGTCAAGAAGCCTAGATATTGGGAAATCAACTTATTCCTGCCAATGCACAAATGAAGAAAGCCTTCGTCTTTCTCAGCCCAGCAGCTTATAAAGGCAAATCAAGAAATCTTTTGAAAAACAGTGCTGCCTCAATTTTACATTTATCTGGCATACATGTGATAGGCATGTAGTCAAGACAGGTTTGGAAGGACAAAACATGAAGAATCTAGAACAAATGCCAAAGGTGAAGGTGTATGCATATCATGTAAAGTGTGCGTAACTCAGCATATAGCTTCCTATACTTTATAGGATAAGTAAATATTCTTTACAATGTATGTTCCTTAGTGTGTTGAGGCAATGCTGTTGACCCACAATCACTATTACCAGTTTTTTAAATTTATTTTTTAAATTTATTTTCCCCACAAAACTTTTTGTCAGTCTTCTGGCTGGAGAGGAGCAACTAAATTGTTGGATTTTGAAGTGATGGAGTAGGAAAGTTTGAATCCTGCCTCTGTGACCATGGACAAATCACTTCACCCCTCTAAACTTCCATTTCTTTGTCTGCAAAATGGGTACATGGATAACTATGGTTCCTAAGTTACCTCAAAGAGTGGTTTAAAGAATAAAATGAGCATAATATATGTTGGGTAATTTATAAATAAATGTCAGTTATTGTCTCTTACCACTAGGCCATGAAACAAAACTCTCTTTGAAAACTTACTAAACCCTAAGACCTACAATCTTTATATCAATCATACCATGTTATAACCTAATTGACGGATGAAGCAGGTGTATATAGGTGATGTTGCATATGTTGGGAGAGCGTGGGGAGCATCTTTTAACAGCATGCAATATTGGTGTGTGGAGGGGAGGAAAAACTCATAGACAAATGTGTTAAACAGTAAACTTAAGTTGGGAACCATAAGTTCTAATAATGATCATGCTATCAAATCTACAGAATTTTGGGCAAGCCCATTAACCTCTCAATGTTTCTGTTCCATCATGTTAGTCATTAAATTTCCTGAGAGAGAGAGAGAGACAGACAGACAGACAGACAGAGACAGAGACAGAGAGATTCTGTCTCTTCTCTGGTAGCTAGTTTCAGTCAACCTAGACCCCATTTTTGTTGTACATGATCCCTTGTAATCAAATTTAAATGAGTTTAATGATAAATAGAAGTGTTTTCCATTTCCATTCCAGTTTAAATTTCATCCCAATTCTCTTACCCAGAAATTGGAGGAGGATGGGATATGTTACAATCCCCAACAGGAAAGCTTCTACATGCTTTTTTTGAAGGAATTGGAGAATTCATCTTCTTGACCCCAGGCAAAGAATGATTTTCTCTCCTCCTGGGGTTCCTAGAGGACCCACCATTGTGCCCTTCAGGAGCAGAAAAAGAAAGTGGTTTATTTTTTCTCCTAAATTTGACACATAGAATGAAAGATGCATAGAAATTCAAGCTGCACTCAAAAGAAATTGAACAAAAATACATATTTAAGAAAGCGCTAAACTCCAGCAATCACTTTCACTAGCAAGTCAATAAAAATAAGTATATCATAAACATAAACTCTTCCCAGAGGTCCTAGGGCATATTCCTTCACATCACTCGCTGCTGCAACAAAGTACATTACAAAGGAAGGCAAAATGTTGCAAGTCCATGATTTGACATATCCAATTGATTAAAACCTTGGGAAAGGGAAATCTGGGTAGATTATGAACAGTTGAATGTTCATATTCAATAATATGAAATAATGACCAAAAAGTATTACAGAAATGGCAAGATACAACTTACATTTGAAAAATCTTTCCTATCCACCAGAGACTATCTATGGAAAGACACCACATTATCAAAAGCCAAGGCAGTATGTGAATAATTCACTCTGGCTCAGACTAGACTAATTTCTTGCTGTTTTGACTTATAGGGAAACAAATGGTTTCATGGATCTGTTTCATGGGTGATCTGTTTCAGATTTCTGTAATTCAGATTTCTACATCATCATCTGTAATTATCAGTAGTGGTGGGTAAAGTTTTATGAAAATGCAAAGTTTATGGATGTTTCTTTAGGTTTGGGCATAACAAACTTGGTCACTTGACTTACTCTAGCCTTCCTTAAAGGAAATATGGATTTGAGATAGATAAGTGAATTTTTTGTCCCCTTGATTTGCTTTCTTTTTTTCCAGAAGAGGAAAATGAAAATACTATTTTATATTATTCCATTTCTCTAAAAACAAATCAAAACCAAAAAAAAATATCAGCAGCTGTCCATTGCTTACTGAATGATATCCAAACTAGTCAGCCTGGAAATCAAGGTCCTCAACTAAACTTCTGAGTTGGAACTTACCTTGATCAGCTAGTCTGGCAGATCTCAAAATTTGATGCAGGGATGGCTAAGGATCCCTGACATCCTTCTTAAGGGGATCTGTGATGTCATTCAGTCAAGAAACATTTTCAAGTACTTATTCTCTTCTCATAATAATACTAAGATTCTTTAATTTCTAATATAGTAAATATTGATGAATATAACCTACCTAAATAAAAGCTCTTTGGAAGAAGGGTCCTCAATAATTTTCAAGAAAATTTAAGTGGTTCAGCAATAAAAGGTTTGAGAACTGATCCATTCCAATCTAATAATTGTATATGCAATCAAGTATTGAGACCAATTTCCCTTCAGGGTGGGAAAGACTGATAAATCATTCCAAAACATTTAAGTACTAACTCTGTGCACTGTGTTAAAAGCTGGGCATAGGTAAAAATTGGGTAAAAACAGTACCTGATCTAAAGAAGCTCAGATTCTAATGGGAGAGACCATAAGAAAATAACTATCCATCTACAAGATACAGGGTATCCCAAAGGTTTTTGTATAGTTTTAAGTTATAAACAGAGCAAAAATTCCACTTGCCTAGAGAAGAAGAAAAAGGATTAAGAGAAGTCAGGTAATAGAGGTTCCATTCTGGGAGCTTGTTTTCAGTTTCACTTAGGGGAGACCATGAGAGGCGGGATCAAAAGACAAGAAAGAAAAATAGAGGGAGAGACAAAGAGAGACAGAGACAAAGAGAGAAACAGAGAGAGAGAGAGGAAGGAGGGAAAGAGGGAGAGAAATGGGGGGGAGGGGGGTAGGAAGACAATGAGGGACAGAAGAGAAAGATGAGGGAAAAGGAGAGATAGATAGAGAAGCCTCAGGAAGCATTTTGCAATGGAAGTCCAGTGACTAGAAAAAAGGCATTGCAAACAACTGCCCGTCGTTCATTGCTTCCTTTCCCTATTAGAATTCCTGAGAATAGGGTGTGGTTAGAATCGACTGAAGTTTCTGAATGTTGTTCTGCTTCCATTCCAAGAAATCTGTGAAAGCCTCTGAAGTGCTAAGTCCCTACCCCCTCTGCCTGAAGAGGGCAAGCAATTATTCCAAGATTTTTTCTTTGTTCTTTCAATTTTTTATAATTCTTGATTTGTGTATTTTTTAAAGCTAGCTTACCTGTGATATAAAAGTAGGACTTGTTATAAATCCATTCTGAATTGTGTATGTTCCTTGCAAATACAGATACTGTAAGAGGAGTCAGTAAAAGGCTTGTAGTACATAGAGGTTTGAACCTTTGTCTAAAATGCTAGGATTCTTTCCCTAGATGGGGCTTTGAGAATCATATTGATATTAATTTTATAAAAATCTCCAAATAAGTTATTCATTACAAAGGTTTTCTTTTTCTTTTCTTTTTTTTTTCTCAAGGTGAAAGTGAGAGAAAATAAATGATTTTTAGTTGAAAATAATATTTTTTCCATAATAAAATACATACTTAATGGGAGTTACCCTCTAGCTAAAGCAAGCTGGTTAATCGGTTATCTGATGAGGGGAGGATGGAAAAAGGTAAGCCATGGTATCATCCCCTAGATCTGGAACTGGAAGCAATCTTACCCATTGCTTGCTTCCTTCCATGATCAGTAGAGTATAGGTAGTGGCTAAAGGGGGTAGGTACAACTGGTAGGAGTAGAAAAGTATGGTTTTGAGAAGAGTGGCCAAGCCTATATTGCAAAGGTGGGTGCCACAGGAAGAGGGAGCACCCTTTTCTTTTATTTTCATTTACTATCCTAAGCCTCCAAACCTTGCTTGCCATTTTGTTGTTTCTCAGTGATTTGCCATTTCCTTCTCCAGCTCATTGGACAGATGCCCAGGGTTATACAGCTGGTCAGTATCTGAGGCCAGAGTTGAACTGTCTTCCTGCTCCAGGTGCTCTATCCACTGGGCTACCTAATTGTCCTGCCTGCCATAGAGCAACATTAAATGATTCTACAAAGATGAAGAACCCAAGTTTCAGAGAAATGAAGTGAGTTCCCCATGTTCACTACACACAGAAAGCACCATCTCCTGTCTCGATACCTTTGCAATGTTTGGCTCCCATGCCTAGAAAGCATTCCCTCCAGGTACAATGTCATGTGCACAGCAGTTTGTTGAGCACAGTTGAATGAGTATAATTATCTCAATGTTGGGTTCAGTACAGCACCTAGGGAATTATTTATATCCAATAGGTGTTATGTAATAGGGATTAAAATAGAGGCATCTGGTCACATTACTTGTATTCTTTTAAGGAAACATTTCAGCAGAAATAGTTCAATTAAAATGATGGTTCTGAAAGGCAAGGCTATTTCTGTGTATCAAAATAATACTTTCTTGATCAGCGTATTCTCTTCAATGAATAATCACTACTACAGATGCTTTCCCTGATCCTTATCCAGGTACCAGTCACTGTCTCTAACAGGTGTTTCCCAATATTCCTTGAGGAGACATTACTTTTTGATTCTGCACATCTGGATACATGTCAGAATAAGGGGAAGAACTATTAGATCATAACCTCGATGGAGGCATGGATTGTTTTATATTATCTAAACTCTGAATCTCCCAACTAATTTGGAGTGTCTAGTGTTTGAGGCAATAGATGACACAGTTGGATAGAGCAATAAACCTGGAATCAGGAAGACTTGAGTTCAAATCCAACCTCTAATACTAGCTATGTGACTGGGCAAGTTACTTGACCTCTGTTTGCCTCAGTTTTCTCATCTGTAAAATGCAGATTATAATGGCACCTACTTTTCAGGGTTGTTGTGAGGATCCAAATGAGCTCTTATTTGTAAAGCACTTTGCAAACTTTAAAGGGCTATATAAATGCTAGTTATTATTAGGATTACTTTGCATTCTGCAAGCATTTAATGTTAGTTGAATTTTGAATATTGAATATTTCTTACTTGTTCTCACTTTACAATCAACCAAAACATTTGGGAGGTAGGGAAGAAAGAAAGGGAGAGACAGACAGACAGACAGAAAGAGACAGATGGAGAAAGAGAGAGAGAGAGAGAAAGAGAGAGAGAGAGAGAGAGAGAGAGAGAGAGAGAGAGAGAGAGAGAGAGAGAGAGAGAGAGAGAGAGAGAGAGAGAAATGTTTTGGATTTTGTTTTTTTTTAAAAAAAGAAAGGTGACCAAACAAAAGCCAAGTACTCTCAATCAATTCTGGTTTCTTTTTCAGCTAAGCAGAAATTTCTCTGGAAAAGACCAGAGCTGGCCAGTCTCCCTTGTGTGAAAAAACAATGGCTTAGCTAAGCAACAGATTTTCTCAAGTTGCCTGACCTCAACTCTTTCCCCTCGTTCTTGATGAGAGAACACATTCTTGATTGATTTAGTGAAGAAAATGCACTACTGGAAGATGGAAAACAACCTGTCTTGCCTGCAAATGAAAATGTATAGACATAATGATCTTTTGGTTTAAGAAAAGATTTGGTTAGTTGAAGCTGACCAACAGCTCAGCATCTTCTAAGTGAAGACATTCCCCCTGGCACCCAAATTCTAACCTGCTATTTGATCTAGACTCTTTTAAAGCTTCTTATTTTTTTCTTTTTTGTTTCTGTCACATTCCCCCTTCCACACTCCCAACAAATTCTTGACCTTGCTTCTTTCCTTTCTGTTCAGGGTTCCTTTTTTCCCTTCTAATTTTTTCTATTACATTCAATGCTATACCTTTGAAATTGTATTCTCCCTTTATAAACTCTGCTCCTGACTGGTTGCATCATATGAAATTGTGATACCATGATATGACATGCTATCATAATCACATAGGATGACATTATGATATGATGTGACAGAATCAGAAATTATAATTTTCAACCATTCCTATGGCATTTTGCCCTTATAAAATGTCCTGCAATTTTCTTTTAAAAAATTTTTAATATGATATATGAATAATATATAGATAGATCACTTTCTAAATTCTAGCATTTTGCAATCCCACCTTCAGGTTGAATCCATCCCTTGAGATAAAGAAAATGATAAAGCATAAACAGCCTTGTCTAATGATGCATATAATATTCTGTCTTAAGAGTCCTTAGCCTCTGTGCTGTGAGGGAAGAGGAATTTTTCCTTAGCTCTCCTTCAGGACCTTTACTGTTCTGTTTTTTCCCATTCCTCAGAGTTCAGCTTCTCTTTTTTTTTTTTAAAAAAAAAAATTTCTTTATTGTTCAGTTCCACAGATTCCTAAATAGCCATTTTAGAAAAATATCAAAAAATGATAACTCACGTTGCTATGGTATTTTATGATTTTCATCATGCTCGGAGGCCCTTCTGAGGTAGGCAATGTAAATATTATTGTCTTCACTTTACAAATGCGAGCTGAGAGCCTCAGAACCAGCAAGGACTTACCAGGACTCGAACCCAGACTTCATGGTAGCACGCTTTTCACCTCATCATGCTGCCTAACCCACACCTATATGTCACTGTTCAATCATTTTTTTCAGTCATGTCCAACTCTTTGTGAGCCCATTCGGAATTTCCTTGGCAAAGATACTGGAGTGATTTGCCACTTGCTTCTCCAGCAGATTAAGGCAAACAGAAGTTAAATGATTTGCCCAAGGTCACACAGCAAGTAAGAATCGGAGATCAAATTTGAACTCGTCTTCCTGACTCCAGGCCCAGAGATGTATCCACTGAACCACCTAGCTGCTCAGTCTAATTTGTAGTGTTTTCTGATTTCTGAGGTGTAAAATTCTCATACTACAAATTTAATAATTGGCTCTTTATCTTAGTATGAACTGGCTCCAGCATACCACCAGGCCCTAAGCATGTTCATTTTACTCTCAGATCTATTCACATTCTGACTGTTCTACCTTCCCATCTGAAACCATGAAACTTCACCTGAAATCTTTATATACAGGGGGATGAAGAACAGTGCACTGGCTTTGGGTCTCCAGTCATGTAATTTAACCTCTCAGGCTTTAATTTTCTCATTTGAACCTGAAGCTATACATGATTAAGTGATCTGTAATATTCTTTCTAGTTTTAAATCCTATGATCCTGGGTAAGAATGCCAAAAAAAAAAAAAAAAAAAAAATCTCACCAGCAATTAGAAGCCTGTTTGGCTAAGGGAATAGATGTAGAACTATTGAATAGAGTGGAAGGAGAGAGTAAGGAAAGGCTGCAACGAGAGACTGTGGATTTTGAGCATTAGTGTGGAAATGTCTTAAAAACCTATTTTTTGGTTCAACTAAAAATATTAAGAAATAATATTTTCTCCAGCTGAAAATTCTTTCCAGACTTTTCCCTTCAGGAAAATGTGTTAAAGGTCAAAGATAGAAACTGATCAAACTTAGAACCAAAAATATCCAGCAAAGCTCATGGCTTTCCTCACCCTCAAAAGCACAGGTTTTAGGATCCACCTAAGGGGAGTGTACTCTTTTCCATTCATAGATTAAGATACTGATTTTCTTTTCACCATTTATTTAATTATTTAATTTTTGAAATAAAATAAGCATTTTTAAAACAGTCAAATAAAAAATGATTGAACATGAAGTTGCAGATTTATTATGTACAACTTGTTATTCCTTCTAAATATGTAATAAAATTATCATGTAACTCGTTTCCTTTTTCAAAAATTCCCTCCCCCCACTCTAGGGATGGCAACCATTATTTACAAATATATACATATAGGTAATATACATATATGTAAATATACGTAAAATCACTATTCTACTTATCAGTTCTCTTTCTCGATGCAGATAGCAAATTTATAAAGGATCCTTTTTAATCCCTGAGGGGAGTGGTCAAGGAAAGAATTCTAGTACGAACTAATAGTTCTAATTAAAGACTGTTTTGGAATGTTAACCCAAAACTGTATTTTAACATACTGTAATCTTTACTCCCTAAAAAATTCCTGTAAATGTTACTTAGAATTTTCTTGGGGTAGAGATGTTCAAAGGGGTAAGGGGGACTCTTTGAGTTGGCCATTTCTCCAAGTTGGAGATCATTGACTTTAGAATGATGTTAAATTAATTAAAAAACTGTTTCTGGCTGACATCTCCAAAACAGTTTATGCTTCCTTTGGGGGATAATGGGGAGTCACTATAGCAGGAGTGGGGAACCTGCAACCTTGAGGCCACATGTGGCCCTCTAGGCCCTCAAGTGCAGCACTTTGATCAACTTCCAACTTCACAGGAATTCCATCAAAGAGCCACATTTGAGGACCTAAAGGACTATGTGTGCCCTTGAGGCTGCAGGTTCCTCACCCCTGCACTAGGTTGTCTTAATATAAAATTGTTGGGTGGTATAGTGGATTGAAAGCAAGGACTTAGATTTAGAAAGACCTGATTTCAAATCCTGCCTCAAACACTAGCTAGCTTGTGATCTTGGGCAAATCACTCGGCCTTTCTAGCTTCAGTTTTCCTTGTGAGTGGAGAGAAGGGGAGGGATAATATAGACAGTTAGCTGCTGCTGAGAGACTATGTGACAAGAAAGGAGAGGAAACCATCAAGGATGACTCCTAGGTTGCTAACAAATGTCATTTTGATATTAAATGCTCCTTTCAGTCTAGTTCTACTCCGTACAGGTTGGGACCGCTGGAAACCTACAGACGTGAAGGGTGGCATCATGAACAAATTAAAGGAGTGTGGAGGAAATGACATTTCAGATCTAAAGATGGGAAGAGTTCATGACTTAGACAAGCAATAGAGCAGATCACAGAAAATAAAATAGATAATGTTGGTTATATGAAACTTAAAAGTTTTATATACACACACACACAAACCCAATGCAGCTAAAAGTAGAAGGGAATCAAGTAACTGGAGGAAAAAAATCTTTGCTTCAAGTTCCTCTAATAAAAATCTCATGTCCAAAGTATATAGAAACTAATTCAAAATTTTAAGAGTAAGAGCCATCAGGGTAATATCATATGCAAATTTGGGGAATGCAGACTATCTTACCTGTCAGATCTATGGAGAAGGGAAAAATTTATGACAAAATGGGAACTAAAGGGATAATTTTGGTGACATTAAGTTAAAAAGGTTTTCCACAAACAAATCCAGAGCAGTCAAGATTAGAAGGAAAGCAGAAAATGGGCAGAAGGGTGTGTGTGTGTGAGATTCTATATCAAGTTTCTCTGATAAAGGCCTCCTTTATGAAATATATTGAGAATGGAGTTAATTCTATATGAATATGTCATTCCCCAATTGATAAATGGTCAAAGGATATGAACTGGTAGTTTTCTGAAGAAGAAATAAAAGCTATCTGTACTCATAAGAAAAAATGTTCTAAATCACTATTTATTAGAGAAATGCAAATTAAGACAACTCTGAGGTACCACCTTATACCTATCAGATTGGCTAAAATGACAGAAAAGGAAAATGACAAATGTTGGAGGGGACACAGAAAAATTGAGACACTAATAAACTGTTAATGAAGTTGTAAACTGATCCAGTCATTCTGGAGAATGATTTGGAGCCATGCTCAAAGGGCTATAAAACTGTGAATACCCTTTGACCCAAAAACACCATTACTAGGTCATTACTAGGTCTGTACTCCAATGAGAAAAACCAGGTGAACAATTTATACAATAACAACATTGTAAAGGAAAAGCAACTTTGAAAGACTTAAAACTCTGCTGAACACAATTATCATATCAATTGTGTTATATATAATCCTCAATTATAGAGGACCCATGAGGAAGTGTGCAACCTACCTCCAGACAGGAAGGTGATGGACTCAGGGGACAAATGAAGACATTTGGGGATGTAGTGTGAGGCTTGGTCCATATGGAATTTTTCTTGATTATGCGTATTTGTTAGAAGGGTTCTATTTTTCTCCTCCTTTTTTTTCTTTTAATTGTGGGATGGGAGGAGAAGTGGGAAGGCAAGGCAAGGCAAAGCAATCAGGATTTATTAATACATTAATATATGGCAGGAGCACAGTGCTAAGTAAAAAGAAAGTCTCTGCCATCAAGTCACTTACTTTCTTATGGAGGGAAATAGCATACCAAAGGAAGCTAAGATGCCTAACAGAGATGGGGTGGTGCAAGGGCCATGGTCTGGAGGTGGATGAAGCATTCCTGGCCTAGGACTTTCCCCAAAATGGAAGCCCCAGAAGGAAGAATTGGTTGGAGGGATATTTCAGTGAGAAAACCTCAGGGGCTGAGAGAAGGTCCAGAGAAAATAGATTTTTGTTGATTGAAAAAAGTAACATGCATTTTTTCAAAAGGAAGACTCTAAAAGAAACTCTATGCAGTCTATGTGAATAACTCTCCCTAATATTTAAGTGAATGGTAGAAATTTTTCTTTCCCATGAAATTTTTGATAATAAGCACTGCAGAGCTAGAACAGAAAAATGGATTATTAGACTTGGCACACATCGAGGGCCAGAAGTCTGATCTTTGAGGTTATATAATCTAATTCCTTTATCCAAGAGGAAACTGAGGCCCACAGAGATTAAATAACTTCCTCAAAGAAACACAAGTTAGCGTTGAATAGGTTTTAAAATGTCATTTCCTGGCCAAATTACCTTTTCTATACACAGGTAGTTTTTTAAAGCACCGATAGGGCCGAAACATCAGCAGGGTTGCTGTAGCAATTGTCTTGGCCAGAAGCTGTACTGCAGGGTGACTGTGCAGCAGTGGAGAATCGTGTTGACTTTAGGTGAAAATATCCATCCCCTCCTCCTCAGTGACTGGTGACTGCTAAGATACGATCCCTTCTATTCACATCTAAGACTTAATATAAAGGAAAACACAGAATGATTGGGGAAAGGGAAAGACAAAATAAAACTTCTACTATCAACTTTGCCCTTTGGAGACCATGTAGCATTACTATTACTAATCCAGATATGTGTTTATACATACACACATAAATCACAATTTGGGATTTAAAAAGTGCTTTCCTCACAAAAAATTCTGTTGGTTAGTATAAATATAAGTATATAACACTGGTGGGTAGTGCAAGTATTGTTATCCTCATTTTACAGATGAGGAAACTGAGGATATATGAAATAATTTTCCCATGATCACACAGCTAGTAGGTGGTACAATGGATAGAGTGCCAGGCCTGGAGTCAGGAAGATTCCTCTTCCTGGGTTCAAATCTGATCTCAGACACTTATCAGCTATGTGATTCTGGGCAAGTCACTTAACCCCGTTTGCCTCAGTTTCCTTATCTGTCAAATGAACTGGAGAACGGAATGGCAAACCACTCTAGTATCTTTGCCAAGAAAATTCCAAATGAGGTCATGATGAGTCAGACACAACTGAAAATAACTCAATACCAACAAATACAGCTGTTAAATATCTGAGGCAGAATTTTAACACAGGACTTCCAACTTCAAATCCAAGGCTAATCCCTGAACTGAAAGACAATAGGGATAGGGACTAAACCTGTGAGTTCATTGTTATAGGGAACTCCCCAGTAAGAAAACTCTTGCCACCAGTGCATGTTGGCATCTTTTCTTTAACACATAGTCTTAGAATTGTCTGGAGCACTTATTGAAAGGTTAAATGACTTGTCTGAGAGATTATACATACACAGAGAGTTGTCAGAGGTAGGATGTCTCCCTGGTTCAGAGGTCAGCTCTCTATCACTGTATTATGCTTTGATGATGATGATGATGATGATGATGATGATATAGATTTGGAAAGTATCAATCAGTATTTATTAAGTATCTATGTGCTGGGCACTGCGGTAAACACCAGGGATACAAAAAGATGCAAAAGACAGTCCCTGCTCTCAAGGAGCTTACAATCTAATAAGGGAGACAACATGCAAATAAATATACACAGAGAAAGCTATATACAGAATAAATAGGAGATTATTAATAAAGGAAAGGCTCTGGAATTAAGAATTGGGGAGGGCTTCCTATAAAAGATCAGATTTTAGTTGGGACTTAAAAGAAGCCAGGGATGTCAATAGTTGGAGTAGAGGAGGGAACATGGAGGACAGTAAGAGAGAATTTCCAGAACTGAGAGATAAAGTATCCTAACAAAGGAAAAAATATCTTCACAAAACTCCACACTTAAAGAAAATATCACCCTAAAACAGTTTTATAAAAATTAATACTTCTCATGAAAAAATGAGCAAGAGGATTAATATAGCTTCTCAAAATTCATTTTGGAACAAACAAGCCATGCCTCAAAAAGTAATGACAATGGCTGACAGCAACCTGTAACTTAGCAGTTACATTGCCGTTTGTTAAATGTAAATGAAAGTGGTTTACCTCTGGATGATATTCACATGAACTTAACCAACAATATATTGACAAGGAAGCATGGAATAAATTCCTTGCATGAGGATTTGTTTATACAATGTAGGAGTTGGATAGCAATTCAGGATCATTGAAAAGTATTTAAAAATTATCCTTAAGAAGCCTGAATTCACTGATCAGTACAAAGTGTGCACAAAAACAGTAGATAATATGCAATATACTATTGCAAATTGCAAAAATTTTGCACCTACCAAAAACCTAGAAAGATTTGGTTATCAGGCTATTAAGCTCAAACACCAGCAGTTTGCTACCCTTCAAAAACTAGATCACAAATCTCATGCTATGAACACAGCCAATCAAATTATTTTTGAGAATTCAATAAATAAATTGTATTGAAACTAGAACATAATCACAGGCAGAACTATTGTTTGCAACTGACAAATGTAATATTGATCTATAAATATTTAAGAACCACATTTTTAATAGAAGTTAACATACCAAACATTCATATTTATTAAAGTAGAAAGGATGAAAGCTTACAAAACATAGAGATCTCATGGAAGGAATCCAAATTTCACGAGCAAATATAATCCTTGTCATTCTATCTGCTATGGTCAGGACAAATTTCCTGTCTTTTGCTTTCATCTCCTCTTCTCTCTCTCCTCTTCTCTTTCCTTTACTTTTTCCTCTCCTTTCCCATGATTCTTCCAAATATGCTTCTAGTGAGTTTACAGAAGATAAATTTATACCTCAATACATTTCTTTAATAATAGCTGGCTGTGGGTGTTCTTCAAGATCTTTCAGAGTCCTCCTTCTCCTATCCCTCTATACTTTTTCCTTGGTAGCTTCATCAGTCTCATGGGTTTCACTGTTATCCTTATGTACATGACTTCCAGATCTGTTAAGGCATCCCCATTCTCTCTACCCTGAATTTGTCTTGCATTACCAAGTGCCCCGTGAATATTTCCAACTGCATATCCCAGAGATATCCCAAATGTAACTCATTATCTTTTCTCCAAAACACCACCTTTCCCCAAACTTTCTAATTTCTTCCAAAGATACCACCATCTTTACAGCCTCCCAAGTTTGTAATCTTGGCATTATCCTTGGCTCCTCATCTCCCTCACCTTACATATCTAAGTTGCCAAATCTTGCTTTTCCTCCCTTCACATCTCTCACATCCAACCCCTTCTTTCTGCTCACACAGAATCCATTCTGGTTTCATCACCTTTCACCTAGAATATTTAATAATCTAATTAGTCTCACTGCCTCCCTTTCCTCACTATGCGTTCATCCCACCCACAGCTGTCTTAGTAACTGTTCTTAGACATACATCTGACTGCATGACCGCCATACTTAATTCCTATAGCTTCCTATTGCCTCTAGGATAAAATATAAGCTTTTTCTGTTTAGCTTTTAAAACTACACACAACCTGACCTCACCTCAACCTACCCTTCCAGATTCTTTGTATATCCCTCCCCATTTCACACATTGCAAACCCAGCCAAGTAGGTCTTCTCTTGGTTCCTCACACAGGACACTCCATCCCATCCTCCAAGCCTGGAATGCAGCCCCTCCTTACATCAGCCTTATAGAGTCCCTCTCTTCCTTCAAGACACAGCACAAACAGCATCTTCTATATCTTTCCAGATCCCAACTGCCCATGCCCTCCCTCTCAGACTAACACGTATTTACCTGATTTGCATATATTTATATTTATCCATTTTATATTTATGCTGCATACATTCCTGTATGTGCTTGTTGCCGTCCTCATTAGAATGTGAGCTCTTTTGCAGCTGGGACTGTTTGATTCTCTGTACTTGTTTTTCATTTCCATTACTTAATGTAATGTCTGGCACAATGTTGTTGAGTCATTTCAGTTGTGTTGCTTCTTTGTGACTCCACTTGGGGTTTTCTTGGCAAAGATACTCTACTGGTTTGTCATTTCCTTCTCCAACTCATTTTACAGATGAGGAAACTGAGGCAAACAGAGGTAAGTGATTTGTCCAGAATCACACAGCTAGTAAGTGTCTGAGGTCAGATTTGAACTCAGATCTTCCTTAGATCTTCCCTACACTCTATACACTGTGCCAAATAACCAAACCCATACCTGGCATATAGTAGGTATTTAATAAATATTTTAACTGATTGATTGACTTACAAGAAGTAGTTATTTTATCAACCCATGAAATAGGACAAAGATCATTAAACACAAAAGAACAAAAACAGGATATTGACTTTTGCTGCAGTCATTTCAGTCTGAACTCCTTTTAAAAAGTGAGAATGATATAGTAACATTAATTATTATATTATTTTAATATATATTATATTATTATTATTATCAAAAATCTCTGAAGCACATCAGTATGCAGTGTGGCTGTTGCTCAATCCTATGGTAGAGAAGGTAGAACTATCAAGGAACACTCAGAAGGAAGGACAGGAATGGTATGCCACTATGGCAGGAGAAACAGAACAGAGAACTACTGAAGACATGTGAAAAGACATTGGAAGATGACATTAATATCAAGCAGGTATCTGCAGCAGGAGACTTGAATCCCATATTGCTTGATTAAATGCAACAAAAAATAAATATACAAAACAGAATCCAGAAACTGTAAGGAAAACAGAAACTCTAGATAGCTTTAATCAGCAAATGAAAGTGAAAGACAAAAAGTTAAGGTGATACAGGAAGCCACAGCAGTACAAGAACAGAATCATTAAACATTAAAAGATATCTTATAGAGGTCTGAGAAGAAAGGAAATTAGAAGAGAGAGACTGCTCAAAGAAGAAGGGTGTGGAAAGCATATAGTTTTCTATGAGTCTGACAAAAAAGTAAAGAAGCAAAAAAAAATTAACAAAAAAAGCACACAGGATTAAGTAATAAACAGAATATTTATCTAGTATGAATATAATGAAAAACAAAATGATTACTCAAGAGGGTTGCCTGAAAGACTAGCTTTTCTGTAAAACTGGAAAGTGGTGGGGCTGGATGAAATCCATAATTATTGGCTCTGTGTTATTATGATAGATGAGTTGCTAGTATAGCCCTTCCCTCAAGTTTTCATGGTCTTATCAGACAGATTTGAGGGAGGATGGGATATCATGGTTATCCAGGATTCTTGGAGTGACGCGAAATTTTAGGGGAACTGGAATGGGTGGAGAAAGGAAAGAATGTCCATGTCAGGCAGCCAAGGGGTTGAGGATTTCTTCTGTCTTCCTCTCTGTCTGCCAAAAGGGAGATTTCCTCCAGAACTTTCTACTCTCTTTACATGGATCTTTCACTGTACAATCCTATTTGTTAAACTTAATTCATTTAGATTGTTTGTTCTCCATTGTTTTGCTAAGTAAAATTGCAAATACCCTCTGAGTGTTGAGGGATGGTTTTGAGGAAGATAGCTCTGAAAAGATTTTATATTTCACAGAATATATAAACTAGGACACCAAACAGGGGTTTTGTGGTCAAGGAGACCGCCCAGGTGCATGTTTTATGAGCTACTTATCCTGTATGTTTCATACCTAAATTCTCAAGGGCAGAAGAAAAACCTTGGGCTTTGTTTTTGTCTGCTCCTCAGAATGCCAGCACCAGGTGGGTCTCATTGGGAGGGAAAGAGGCTGGATGGCATAGAGGTAAGATATTCCTCCCTCCCAAGTCTCTAGATTAAGGGAGAACCACGGTTAAGGGAAGGGACTAGAGAAGAAAGGTCTTCCCCACTGGGTCAAAGGACAGAGAAAGGGCAGTATAGTAGGGGATATTTTTGTGTTTCTTCTTTCCAATTGGAAGAGAAGTCCAAGCGCAGAAAATCCTGCTTCCCTTCATTCGTCTTCATGCACCATTGGTTGGTTGTTGTCCTTTGCTTTCAAAGGGGACCAAAATGACATCACCATGAATAAAGCGAAGTCTCAGTGTGTACAAATGTGGCTGATCAGAATATGAGCTCGCAATGCTCTACCACAGGTTAGGCACAGACAGTCCATATGAATTTTGGGGGTGGATACTCCAAATTTGCGCATCCTACATTTACTTTGTGCTGTCCCAGTTCTGCTTTGCTCATAGAGCACAGCACCCTTTCTCTTGCGGGCAAGCCATGCTGAGCAGTCCTGTGCCAGTGTCTCCCATGTTGCACAATCAAATCCAAAGTTCTTGAGAGAGACCTTGAGAGTGTCCTTGATCACCTGTCCCATGTAAGTTCTCCATAAAATAGTCTTTTTGGCACGTGTATGGATTGCATTTGAACAATGTGGCCATTCCATCTGAGTTGTACTCTCTAAAGCATAGTTTGAATGCTTGGCAGTTCAGCTCAAGCAAGGACTTCAGTGTCTGGTACCTTATCCTGCCAGGTGATCCTCAGAATCTTCCTAAGAGAGTTCAAATGAAAGCGATTCAGTTTCCTGTTATGGCACTGGTAGACTGTCCATATTTCACAGGCATACAGCAATGAGGTCAACACAATGGCTCTGTAGACCTTCAGTTTGGTAGTCTGTCTAATACCTCTTCTCTCCCAAACTTTTCTTCAGAGTTTCCCAAACACTGAGCTAACTCTGGCAACATGTGCATCAACCTCATTGTTAATGTGTATATCCCTGGAAAGTATACTACCAAGGTAAGTGGACTTACCCACAGCATTCAAAACTTCTCCATTTGTTGTAACCTACAATTCCATGTATGGAACCTGGTGGCTGATGGAGCACCTGTGTTTTCTGGCTGTTAATTATTAGGCCAAAATTAGCACAGGCAGCAGAGAATTGATCCATACTTTGTTGCATCTCAGCTTCAGAGGCTACATTGAGTGCACAATCATCTGCAAACAGAAAATCATGCACCAACGCTCCCTCCACTTTGGTCTTGGTTTGTAGCCTTTTCAAACTGAAGAACTTAACCATCAGTATGGTGGTTTACCTTGATGCTGTGTTCATTCTCATTGAAAACATTTGACAACATGGCTGAAAACATCATGCTAAAAAGCATGGGAGCAAGCACACAGCTCTGTTTTACTCCATTAGTGACTGGGAAGGCATGAGAGCATTGTCCACTATCCAACTGACATACAATACTTCTCCAGGCAGCGAAATTTTGATATAATTTTCCATTAGCCCTCATGACTAACAGTGTCAAAGGCTTTTGTCAAACAATGTCAAAGACCTCCTGGTATGAGGAAGGGGCTAGAAAAGATGCCCTAAACATTGTCTGCTTACCCAACCCTGGCCTGATTACCATGTGGAGGCGGGGAATCCCACTATGTGCTTGAAACACAAAAAAATGTACAAAATGTACAAAAACATCTGCAAAGATGATTCAACTCACCATCGGCACATGGAACATGTGGACACTTATAGACAACATAAAATCCAGTCGACCTGAAAGATGAACTGCTCTTGTTGCAGGCTATACAGGTATCACATCCAAAAAGCAGTCCTGGATGAAACAAGGTTGGCAAATGAAGGCCAGCTTACTGAAGTTGGAGCTGGATACACATTTTTCTGGAGTGGGTGCAGTGAAGGGGAGTGCTGTGAAGCTGGCATGGGTTTTGCAATCAAAACTAATCTAGTCAGCAAGCTGGTATGCCTGCCAAAAGGAGTGAATGACAGGCTCAAAATTGCACTCGCAGGCTCGCAGGACAATGCCATGTCACCATCATCAGTGCCTATGCTTCCACCATGATGAACCCTAATGATGACAAAGAAAAATTTTATGAAGACCTAGAGACACTTATCATCAATGTGCTAAAAGAGGACAAGCTTATATTTCTGGGTGACTTTAATGCTAGAGTAGGCTCAGACTACCTGACTTGGCAAGGAGTCCTAGGGAGAAATGGAGTTGGAAACAGTAACAGCAACGGTCATTTGCTGCTGCAGACTTGTGCCTCTTATGACCTTCTTATTATCAATACTGTTTTCCATTTACCTAAATGCAATAAAACTTCATGAATGCACCCTCACAGCAAACATTGGCATCTAATAGTCTATGGGATTGTAAGGAGAAGAGACAGACAAGATGTGAGAGTGACAAAGGCAATGTGTAGTGCAGAGTGCTAGACTGATCATAGACTTATCCTTTCCAAGCTAAATATTTGCATTCATCAAAAGTGTCACTCCCAAGGCAAAATGACTACCAGAAGAATCTTCATGTACCACTGTGACACTGAGGGACTCACCATTTATTAGCTTCTTTTCAGATTTAGACACAAACCTGTGTCTGATGTCTTCTTAATAAAAGACATCACCTTTCCCTCTTTCAAACTTCTCCATTACTGCTGAGGCCACAATCAACCTCCTGTCTCCCATTTAGAAACCTCACTGATCTCCACAACTCTTTTCACTCTTTTACCCAGGAGACTGTGCTGGAACAAGTTCAAACTGGCTCAGGAGGGCTAATTATTAACTTCTCACTACATCTTGGAAATCAGTAACTGTTACAAATTAGAGCTCCATTTACTATTTTGTTGATTGTCTACCAGGGATCAGCAAAGTACAAGGGCAAAATCAGGCCCACCATGTGTGTTTGTATAGCCTTGAGAACTAAAATGATTTTTACATTTTTTTTTAAATATAAAAGAGACCTTGAAAGAAGGGAATGTTTGGGGGCAAATTAATGAGTTCAGTTGTGGGCACGTTGAGATGTCTAGGGCACTGAGAAGCAATTGGTGATGCAGGACTGAAGCTCAAAGTAGAGACTGGGGCTGAGTGAACAGATATGAGAAACATATGCATATAGATGATAGTTAAACCTGTGGGAGCAAGGTTAACATGAGACAGAGAGCATAGAGGAAGAAGAGGTCAGACTCAGACAGAAGCTTGGGTGAAATACATATCTATAGAATACGATGCATATTATGATACAACTGAGAAATGGTAAGATAGGTAGGAAAGGAATCAGGAGAGAGAAATATGAAAACCCAGAGAAGAATAACCAAAAGAGGGAGTTCAACAGCGTCAAATGCTGAGGATAGATAAAGAAAGATTAAAATTAAGAATAGACCATTAGATTTCAGATTTGGAGAAAGCACTTTCATTGAGTGAGAAGTTCAGAGGTTAGATTACAAAGGGTTCAGGAAAGGGCAATTAGGTGGCACAGAGGATAGAGTTGGACCTAGAATCAGGAAGACTTGTTCAATAACTTAACTCTGTTTACCTCAGTTTCCTTATCTGTCAAATGAGAAGGAAAGAGCAAACCAGTCCAGTATCTTTGCTAAGAAAACCCCAAATGTGGTCACAAAGAGTTGGACATGACTGAAACGACTGAACAACAACCTGAGAGAAATTGAAGGCAATGATTGTAGACAACTTTTTCATCAGACCATGATGTACATGGGGGCATGGACCCTTTCTCATCTCCATTTTGAATCTTTAACATAAGTATAGGTCCTCTGCACACATGAAATGGTGAACTAGCATTTGTTAAATTGCCTAGCTTGGCAATCAAGATCGTATTTTCATTTTGGAATGCTGACCTGATTCTTTCAAAGGATTTTACCTGTATATTGATAAATACTTCCTTTTTATAAAATCAAATTTTATCAATATTATCATATCATTATTATATTAATACTATCATAATAACAATATTTTTTAATGGGGTAACCAATCAGTACACTGAAAAAAAAAGCTGAAAATATATTCATTGTCCCCTATCAATGAAACTCCTCAAAGGAGGGGACTGATAATCCTTTTAGTCCATAGATAAAAAAAAATGATCTAAAGAGATGAATCTTTTATAGGAGAAGGTTGGCCATTTCTAATTCTCTCTCTCGTTTGAGAAGGAAGGACAGCTACCTTTGTCAGTGCTGAGGGTTTTTCTCACTGCTTTATTATGTAAATTTTGTTTTTTGTATTTTTCTTTTCTTTTTTGAGGCAATCAAGGTTAAGTAACTTGCCCAGGGTCACAAAGTTAGTAAGTATCTGAGACAGATTTGAACTTAGGTCCTCTTGACTCTAGCGCTGGTACTCTGTCCACTTTGCCACCCAGCTGTCCCGGCAGTTTTCTAGTTACAGGAGAAATCTATAATCACCAAGTGAGGAGGGATTTGAACCCAAATCTTTTGACTCCAGAGCCTGTGTTCATTCTATTGTTTCATGGTACTTTATCTCCTCATTAATATATTTCTCTGGCAAGCACAGAAAAACGTAAAACAAAAGATAAAGTTCTCAGACAATTCATGTTGTGAATCAGAGATTCAAAGTAAAACGTTTTGTAACATTGTGGCAAGGCATACATGCTACAGTATTTGAAGAACTCTTGTTTCTTGGCTGCTGTGGATATCTTCATCCACTGCAGTATGAGAGAAATTAGTCAGTGTTTAGGAATATTTACACCTAATCCAGAATTAATTAACGTGTGATGAATGTCAAACTGATGGGGTGCCGATGATGGATCCCTTTTAGGGTCTCCTGGACTTTCTCACATGGCCTAGTTCCTGGCATTTGCCTAAAGCATCTGGCCTATCCCAGTCCTCCTTGATTACTTAATTAGTTTACTCAACACTCCTTAATCTCATCCAGGCCCCTTTCTCTAGTTACCTCCACACCACCCCAGGTTACTTGCCACTTCTTGATCCCACCCAGATTTTCTCAGTCTTTTTCTATATAAAAATCAGTCCCAGACTCATTAAATGCCCAGATTGTTAAAATCTGGCCTGCTTGTAGTGGCATAACAAATACTGCAGACTTACAAAATCTCACCCATCCAACCCACGTCTTAATAAACTTGCTCCTTGGACTGAAAGAAGGTTTGAGTAGTAAAATTCTTTCAAGGTGGACCCATGCCCTATATCCTTGCATTTCAGGGTTCCTAGAACCCTTATGCTGCATCAAAACCTTATTTCCATTTGGACAAAACTTTAGTTTTCTGAAGCATATTAAAAATGAAACACCAGAATAGAAATTGCTGAGATTCCATTCATGAAACAAACAGAATAAAACAATTCTGAGGTACCGCCTCACACCTCTCAGATTATCTAATATGACAGAAAAGGAAAATGACCAATAATATTGGAGAATTGGAAATATACACACATTTCAATACGTTGAAAATACACACACGCACACACACACACACACACACACACACATACACAAAAATTTCCTCAGTTTTTAGGGAAATCCCAGGAACCCTTAGGGATACATGTAATAGTTGCCCTCTAGGGATCAATCCTACTAGTAGCAGTAGAAAGGGGCAGAGTTGGTTCATAGCATGTATTGATGGCTTCTTTTGTTATGAGGATTTACTTTTCATTAACGAAAAATAACAAAAGGACTTGATTCATTAGATTCCAGTTCCTTGTAACTGTTTATAACAAAAGTTAAAGCAGTAAGTTCAGTGGGCAAATTTGTAAATTATTTCTGAAAAAAAATGTACTTTTAATATTTGAAACTTGAATGGATCAGTGACTACTATGAGTACTTCCTCCAAAGGTGCAGACAAAATTCTTGACAGTTCTTCTCATCTTGTGTGACTTTTCTACCTGTTTTTCCCTAATCCTCCACAAGTAGCCACCCAACATAGTAGAGATCTTCTCTCTCCTGACATTGTAGGCCAGTAGAACACACTTGCCAGTCATTGGTTCATTGGTTATCACCTCATCTACAGTCTCCTGATCTATATCTTGCATAGGACATAGATGGCTCTGGAGGAGAAAGTGAGGCTGGTGACTTTGCTCAGTCCTCCCTCACTTAAATCCATTTCACTTTTAAGTCATGGCATGACCTTTCCGATATCTGGTCCTCTTTGAGAATAAAGGACAAAGAACAACAATTTCATACTTGTTATATGATCAAACACAACTTTTTTTTCTGTTCATATATCTCTGTGATGATATCTTTTATCCAACCTTTCCTGAACAACTCTTTGTTGTTAATTCTATATGTTGCAGTCCATTACATAATTCTTCATTGTCCTTTGCATGAAACATAATTTTAATTTTTCAAAGACATGCATGATTTCCAGATATACAGCATCGCTGAAAGAATATCAGTGTTACAAAGAGTGGCTCTTAGGTCAGGTAGGTGATGCAATGAATGGATAGAGTACTGACCCTGGAGGTAGGAGTGTGTAAGTTCAAAACCAGCCTCAGGCAAGTTACTTAACCCCAACTGCTACCAAAAGGCTGAGAGACTACCTTTATGGGTTATCTGTCTATAGAATATTACAAAAAATAAGTTATATTTTAATATAGAGGAAATGACTTGTCAGTGATGGGGAAATCATTTCCAAATCTTTGCATGCCAGACAACTGATTTATTAAAGATAAAAACCAATATTCAATTAGAAGAAAGAATGTCCTTCCTCTCTTCTCTATAACAGAAGAAGCCATGGAGTACAATTGAAACAAATCTAAATTATTTAGGATTTTAATAAGGCTGACAAAAAATTCAAAATGTTCAAACCACTGATATGTGGAAAAAGTGATAAATATAACAAAGTAAGAAATAAGGGAAATTGTCAAATAATTACCCGAGAGAACATACTGGTTCACTGAGAAGCATTTCTATACGTTTAAAGAACAAATAATATTTGATGAATTTCTTATCCTTTCTGAGCTTTGGGTTTCCCATCTGTGACTACATGGTCTCTAAGGTCCCTTTGAACTATAATACATAAATTTTTCTAGAATACAGACCACAATGGTGTGTGACCCAATTCTTCTTATGATACAAATATATTTTTTCTTTGAAAATCTGACAAAGATGAAGCCAGAAATGAAAGCCACATGCCAACCTCTCTTTTGAATTTAGTTGTAAAAATACTAAATTAAATCTTAGCAAAGAGTATAACACATTCAAAAATCTCCACCATGAACAAATATGGTTTGTCCCTGTCACGCAAGGTTGTCACAGAACAAGAAAAGTTACTAGGACAATACATCACATTAAAAAGAATATAAAAATACAGGAAAATCTGGAATCTTTAGAAATAAGTGGTGCTCCCTCTACTAACATGGATAGTAATACTAATTCAATGCATGTCTAGAAAGTATTCCATAAAGTTAAATCACTATAATAGACTAGAACTCTAAATAAATTGGATGTAGGAAAGCTAAGTTAGGTGAAGAGCTGCTGCCTCCGATTTTAGGTGATACCCTGTAAGTACTCATTTCTTAATACAGCTTTGATATTAGCATTCCCAATATATAGAACTATAACTCATGAGCCCCAATCAGCTTTCTTCCTCTTAACAGCTAATTAACAGACTGACAGCTAGGGGCAGGTAGGTGGTACAGTGAGCTTGGAGTCAAGAAGGCTAGACTTCAAATACAGCCTCCGATAGTTATTGGCTGCGTAACCCTGGGCAAGTCACTTGCCCAGTTTCCTGATAATAATAGCATCTATCTCCCAGGGTTGTTATAAGAATCCAATGAGATAATAATTGCAAAACACTTAGCACAATGCCTAGAATGCTATGGGAAATGCTATGTGAATGCTGGCTGTTGTTATTATTATTAGAAACAATTAGCTCTTAAGAAAGACATTAACTTACATGGCATAGTAAGGACAGAAGCTATAAAGCGTTTCCCCATGAACTTGGGATGTACTTTCCCATGACTGCACTCAATATTTGTAGTAAAAGTGGTCAAAGGAATACATGGCCAAGGCAACTCACAGCTCTGGAACTTTAGGGTCTCAACATCCTTTCTCTTTTCTCTACAATAAAAGAGTACCTCCAATTCCTCTCCTCTCATTGTTTTCTAAATCCTTTGACATCTGACTTACAAACTCATCATTCAACTGAAACTGTCCTCTCCAAAGTTATACATAATCTCTTACTTCTCAAATCCAATGGCCTTTTCTCAATCTTCATACTTCTTAATCTCTCTGCAACCTTTGACATTGCCAATCAACCTTTTTTGGCCACAGCTAGGTAGCACAATGGATAGAGCTCTGGACTTGTAATCAGGAAGAACTGAGCTCTATTACTCCCTCAAACATTAGCATTATTCAACCATGTCCTATTCTTTGTGACCCCATTTGGGGTTTTCTTGGCAAAGAATCAAGAGTGGTTTGCCATTTTCTTCTCCAGTTCATTTTATGGATGAAGAAATGGAGGCAAGCAATGTTAAATGACTTGCCCAGTCACATATTTAGTTAGTGACTGAGACCAAATGACTTTTTCTAAGTCCAAGCCAAGCACTCTATCCACTGTACCACCTAGGTGCCCCAGACACTGGCTGTATGATATAAAACTCTTTGCTAATTATAAAGTGCTATAAGAATGCTAGCTTATTATTATTGTCCTGGATTCTCAATTTTCATACCACTATGGTTCTCCTCCTACCCTTTAGACTACTTCTTCTCCATCCCTTTTGTGCTATCTTCATTAAGGCCACACCCATTAAACTTGAATGTTCATCAAGGGTTTGTCCTGGTCCTTTTTCTCTTTCTGTACTATTTTTCTTGGCAATATCATCTCTGAAGGATTTAGTTTATCAACTCTATGATGATGACTCTAAGATTCATTTATTTATTTCTAACTTCCTTCTCCAATAACCTTTCAATAACTTATTAGACCTCCCAACATGTCCAAAAAGTATATAACTCATTATATACTTATACTCTTCCCTCTCTCCAACTTCCATATTAATTTTGAGGGCACTGCCATCTTCCCAAGTCATCCAGACTCTGAACTGACTTATCTGCACTTATTCAATTTGTTGTCAACTGTTGTCATTTTTGCTGTTCAGTTACTTCAGTTATATCTGACTCTTCATAACCCCATCTGGGGTTTTCTTGGTTTGCCATTTCCTTCTTCGATTCATTTGACAGATGAAGAAGCTGAGGCAAAGAGGGTTAAGTCACTTGCCTTTGGTGCCTGAGGTAAGATTTGAACTCAGGTTTTCCTGACTCCAGTCCTAGAACTCTATCTTCTATGATACCTAAGCTGTCATTTCCAATTTCACACCATCTCTTATACTCATTCATCAGCTATTCTGGTGCAGGACCTCATCACCTCATTTCATGCAGTGTTGCAACAGCTTTCTGGTCTGCTCCAGGTCTCTCCTACTCCAATCCATCCTCCTCTCAATTTCCAAAGTGATTTTCCTACGGGGAAAATCTGATCATGTCACTTCCTCCCCCTACATGTTCATTTTTGAGTCATATCCAATTGTTGGTGACCCATTTTGGGGTTTTCTTGGAAAAGACATTGGAGTGGTTTGTCATTTCCTTCTCCAGCTCATTTGACAGATGAAGAACACAGACAAAAGGGGTTCATTGACTTGACCAAGGTCACACAGCTAGTATGTGTCTGAGGTCACATTTCAATTCAAAACCACGAATCTTTCTGACTTCAGGCTCACCATTCTATCCTTAAAGTCAGGGCCTTCTTTTTTTTTTTCTTTTCTTTGTATCCTGTTCATGGGACCCTCCCCTCATACAATACATAATAAGTGCTTAATAAATGCTCCTCTGAAAAGGAGAAATATGAGAGAGAATGGGGGATGAAGTTAAAGAGTTTTGAATTGTCAAAGGAGAAACAACTTTCTCTCCTTGAGAGTCATCAAGTCCAAATTGAAGAGTGGCTTAGTGAAGGATTATTTTCTTGGTCTGATCACACTCTAGTTGCTGGGCCCTTTATATGCAAATGAACCACTCTGGGTCTTCATAGTAATTATTTGAGGAGGGGAAGTTCCTATTCATACCTATTTCTATTCATACCATTCCTCCTTCACTATACACACACACACACACACACACACACACACATACATATACATATAGACACAGACATGTATATATACACAAAGATAAATATGCATACACATGCATATATACATATGTGTATATATGGGTGTATATATATACATGTATATATTTATATAGTCAAGAAACTTGCCTCGGAAGGTGAAATAAATTGTTCCAGGGTTTACAGACATCACAAGTAAGTCATCATAGAAACTTGTACTGATTTTCTTTCACCATGCTAGCCCCCCAAATAAAACTTTCATAAACAGTAGAATCCTTGAAGGAAGGCACCCCTGGTATCACCCAAGATCAAGAAAGAGCTATGACTTTAAGAGTGCTTTTTGTGAAAATTGGAGAAAGACGGTCATCACTAACTTTTCCATTTTACCACATAGTAAATAATCTCTCTCTCTCTCTCTCTCTCTCTCTCTCTCTCTCTCTCTCTCTCTCTCTCTCTCTCTCTCTCTCTCTCTCTCCCTCTCTCTCTCTCTATCTCTCTCTCCCCCTCCCTCCCTCCCTTTCCCCAAAAGAAAAAATAAGAGAAAAGAAAAGCTATATATCCCTTAATGCTACTCTACTTTTCCCTTCATCACTAAGGGGATGGCTGTCAGTAGCACCTTCCCTTTCTACTGCTTTGGCGGACAGCTCCAGGAATTTCCTGAGAAAGTTTGACCTTCTGGGGGCTCCGTAGATCGCTATGCATTGTGGGCCTTAGCAATATGGCGTCCCCCTTGGTGTGCTGATGAGCGGAGTTTCTCTCTCTGTCCCTGGACGACGAGGGGAAATTCCTCCAGTCTGACGATCCCTTTCTCGGTCGCCCAGGGGGGTCCCGTACCTGGCGTTTCCCCCCTCCCTGCCCTCGGGCCTACGGGAGTGGCGGGGGGCCTTTGGGCGGGGACGAGGCGGGCCTCGGGAACCGGGGCAGACCTGACGGAAGCCTCCCGCAGGCGGACACTATGGGCCGATCTTGGCTTCGGCTGCAGCAGCTCCGGAGAGTGCGGGGTCCGCAGGGCTGAGAGGCAGCCGAGGAGGATCCCTGTCCCCCGTTCCCCGTGGCCTAGCCCCCGCTCGGATCTCCCAGCCGCCTGGCCGGCGGGCCGCAGACAGCGAAAGCTTGCGACCTTCCCGCCCGCCTCCTCGGGATCGCCCGCAGGCCGCTCCGGCCGCGGTGGCCTGGAGCAGGGTCAGCGGAGGTCCGAGGGCTCCCACGCTTTTGACAGCTCCATTCTCAGCCAGCTCGGGGCCCCATCCGACAGCCCACGGAGAAGTCGGTGTGGCCTGAAGCCCGGGGGTGTGGGCACCTCCCCTGGCCCTGGGCTTCTTGGCATCCCCACGCGGAGACAAGCCTCGGGACCTTCGCTAGCCCCCCGCTCCATTCTGGGCGGCCTCGCCGGTCCTTCTCTTTCCCCGCATCCACCCCTCGTTCCCATATTTCATCCTTCGTGGTGCCCACGACTCTTTAAGGCTGGAGGTTCTCGAGCGTTTGTTGCCCAGGACTCCCCCACCTCCTCCCACCCTCATGGAGTCCGAGATGCTGCAGTCGCCTCTTCTCGGGCTCGGGGAGGAGGACGAGTCCGACCTGACAGACTGGAACCTGCCTTTGACTTTCATGAAGAAGAGGCACTGCGAGAAGATCGAAGGCTCCAAATCCTTGGCCCAGAGCTGGAGGATGAAGGACCGGGTAAATAAACGTCCTCTGCTTTCCCTTTAACTGGTGTCATTTTACCCTCCAGGGGGCCTCAGTTTAGTCCCGGAGAAGCCTGGGGCAGTATCTTGGGGTTTAATGCTGTCCTGTCTACCAGCCACATGTTGCATATATTCTACACAGAACAATCAAGAGGTGCTTCAGGCTCTAGTTTTGTTTTTTTAAAAGAAAGACCAGCCTGAAAAACTTCAGGTGACAGATAAAGTTAGAATTAATGTAGAAAGAAACTCTATTTATCGTTGCCGTTTTGTATACAACTCAAGGAACATATTCGCTGCCATTCTGACTTTGAGAAGAGTCGTTTACAAACTATCAACTATTGCTTATAATTAGTGATTAGTCTCCTTTTTTAACTTTTACTACTCATTAAAATGAAAAAAGTAAATATTGTGTGGTAATCACGCGGGGCCACAAGTAAATTTAAGTTATGGAATATGGTCAGAACTACTGCCGGAGGTGGCAGCTGGTGAGATAAACTTTTGTTTTCAAGATAGATATGGATTGGACTTGTGATTTTATTGCTATAGGGAGCTCTTAGGTAAGAAAAATTCTCAATAGCAATAATGCCGTTCTACATTGTGCAACTTGCTCAGAGGACTGAGAGGTTGAGGAACTTGATTTAGTCAATATGCATCAGAGGTGGGTCTGGAACTCCTGTATTCTTGGGCTTCTCTATATACACCATTCCCATGGACCCTCTTTGTTTTCAAGACCCAATCAGTTTTAACATTTTAAGTAACTTGTCATAACCCCAAACTTTCCATGTTTTACATGGCAGAAAATTGGAGAGAGGACTTCCAGTACAGTGAATTAGGTAATGTGGTGGATTGCAATTCCAGGCTATTGTTTTGGGAGGGAGAGAAGAAACTACTTGTGAGGGCAGTGGCTTTGGGAGGCTTCCAGTGGGGAAAAAGATGGATTAGCCAGGTGGTATTACTGTATCTGATATTCATATGCATTGCTTATCCCCATAACTTTCATCACAATAACCAAAGAAAATGAGTTGGACTACCAGTTTCTCAACTTCTTTTTCCATTCATTTAAATCCGATTTCACTAAAGGTGAAATCTTTAGTATTCCCTTAAAAACCACAACAAATAGGTATAAAATTACATAGGAAAATTTCTAATTTAGCCAGTTATTAGTATTTTTGGTATTTTGGGGACTTTTACTTGTAAAATGAGTGGACAAGATCTTTCATAAGCCAAAAAATAAAGTATAAATGATAAGATCCTCAAGAATTGTGGACATCCTTTGGAGTTAATGTATGTCTTTGATACCATTTAAAGGCTTTGTAGTTCTTGTGGTTGCTCTGAGTGTTTGAATAGCAATATTTTGTAAAGCAAATCCATCCAATTTTTTAAGTATAATCTTGGTGCACCCTGCTTTTTTTTTTCTGAAAAAGCATCACATCTTGTTTTTAGTATGGCAGAAAAGTCTTTCATAATGACTAGTTGTGAAATGTAGCTCTTGTTCTAAGTTTAATGTTTCATCTGGCCAAAAGTGATGTGATTTCTTTTAACTTTGACTTTTTAAAACTGACATCTAAGTTGGGAAAGGCAAAACTCCTTAATAAGGTCTTTACAGAACACTGAGAAGAAAAATAAAAAGTCCTGTAGTTCTGAATACCTTACTGAGATTATTTTCACTGGCTGTGAAAATAGTCTACACTATAAGTTTGTTGTAAATGATCTATTGGAGCAATTATAGAATCAAATGTTATCTTTCCATTGAAAGATGCTTTGGGAAGTTGGGTCTATGACTTCTTTCTGAGCCACTTGAGGGGATGTCACTTAAGAAACTTTCATTACAGAGGCAACCGTAAGCAATCACTATGGTTCCAGGCATACAAGCCAGGCTATTCCATTGTGCTAGAAAGCATCTTTCTTCATGGTTAATTGAACATCATACTCATCAAAAAGTTCTATTAAGTACCTAATTTCACTGCTTCATCATCGGATCACAGATTTAGAATTGGTACTGACATTAGAGACCAACTCTTTGATTTTGCAAGGCCCAGAAAGGGGAAGTAACTTGCCCAAAGCTTCAGGTGGGATGTAGATATGATCCCTGGTCTCAAGTAATTTAACCTGCCTGGGAGAGGGGGTAACTATGAAAGTAGTAGAACAAATTCCATGAAGTAGATATTAAAGTAACCATTATTTTATAGTCATATGTTGTATTGGCTATGCCAATCCATGTTGGTAATTGCGCAGTAAACTTTTTAAGCGTGAGAGTAGGGTAGGGAGGTACAAGTTTAAGGTATTGGGTTGATAAAATTTAGCTTGAGCTTGGTGAAGGAAATTTGCCAGCACTTTTTTTTGACAAACTTGGTAAGACTACCAGATTTGTGTTCGTTCACAAAAGAGGCCCTCTCAATTGACTTCAAGGGGCAAAAGAGTCTCAGGCTATAGTTTATTGGAGGGACCCCCTTTAGGAAGAGTGAGGAAACCAACCACGTACAGCATAACAAATGTCTTCTGTCAAGATGTGGCAACTGATACTAGTTTTCTTCACCCTGGCAAAAATCAAACGTAACTGTAACGTTATGTTGGCTATGTGTAGCTAGCTAGCAGTGCTCTGTTAAGACTCCTGCCTTACATTGAGCTATGTGACTTGGGTTAAGAAAAATAGCAAATTACTTCTGTTATTTCTATTGACAGATTAGATATTTATGAAAAATAACTCCCCACAGAATGGTTGAACTTTTTTCTCTTGTTTTCCTGAGACATCTTCATTCCTCTCCTCTCCTCCTCCCTCCACTGGTTGATATTTAAAAACTAAATTTAGTGTATGAATGAATGGATCTTACAGAAATATCAAAACTTTTGTACTATAATTTTTTTTCATTTTTCTGTTGAAAGGCTTTCACTGTCACCAAACTCTCGTGGGATACATTTTGTCTAGCTACAAAAACAAAATGGGAAAACCTGATGTTAAAGTGTTCTTTGTGAGTTCAGAAATGAATGAGAACATTTTTTCCCTCTCATTATCACTTTGTAGGATTCTCAAGTTGGTATTTTAATTAGAATGCAGATGGTTATATATAGATGGATCATGGGATCATAACTGGAAAAAAGTCTACTCCAACCTCCCTCATTTTACACAGGAAGAAACTGAGACTTAGGGAGGTTAATTGACTTGCCAAGTGTTACAGTTAGTAAGTGGTAAGTATTAGGGGCAGAATTTGAACCCATCCTCCTTTTCTAGAGATAGATCTCTTTTTGTCTGTGCCAAAAGCTTATTCTCAACACCTTTTATTTTTAAAGGGGAACTAAGAGTAGTATGTTAAAAGCCTAGGAGGAGAGAGTATCCATGAGAGAGAACGTGGTCATTAGTGTCAGATGTTGTCTCTGCCATACTGCCTCTCTACTTGCATCTACAGTTTTTTTTTTTATTCTTTGCACTTTTTATTTAAAGTTGACTAAAATTCACTTTGGTCATCCACAGTACCTTGTTGCAGTAGGGCTACTTTTAACATTTCCTTTTTAGCATGATTCAGTTACCTAGAAAATGCTATTTCTGTGAAAGCACTGACATAATATGTTAATGTTTTAATTTTATTTTTAGAGATAAGGAGCAGGCTGACATCAGGTGCTCGAAGTTGTGCCTTTGTAGAGAATTTGGAACCCTTAGAGATAGAACAGGAGTGCATATGAAACTAAGTGAAATTCTGAGCTAAGTATATCTAGTCCTCGATATTATCAGTTTTTTAAAATTAAAAAAATCATTGACCAGATTTAGATATTTTTTTCTTAATTTTTGAATAATGTCAGCCATCACTATCAGGAAAACCCTCCGCCCACAACACTGAATTTTTCTGTTGTTTCATTATCTTCCAACCTTAACTCATAATACTTACATGCAAAGGGAGGTGCCTGGTACATAGTAAAAACTTGGTAAATGCTTGTTAACTGACTGTGCTTCAGTCTGTGGGGGAGGCCAGATACAAGTGAAATGTTACTAGACCTTAATTACACCGGAGAGACAATATACAGCCATAGGAAAAGTTAAGTAAAAATACAAGATAATAATTATTAAAACACATTTGAATAATGCTATAATTTAAGGAAGACTATTTGAAGTTCCAAGAATTGAGGCCCTTAGACATACAGAAAAGGCTTCTGAGCTCATTAAGCTGATTTTCAGTACTTAGTGCAGAAGTTCTTTCCTTATGGCTGTTGTAACGTCAGCATACTTCTTTAGTATATTTCATATTAAAATTGTCATTCTTATGAAAATTGCCTCTGAGTTTTGGATGGATCCTGGAGGCTTTTTTTTAAAACCTATTGCTTCAATATAAAAAACATGTGGTAGGCAGATTAGGCTGCAGCTGCATAGTGCTCTAAGCTTGAATTAAGAGGTAATGGCATCTGAAACTCCTTTTAGTGGTTTTATTTTAGAGTTGAAACAAGTCATCTCATCAAAATTCTCTCTCTTCAACAGAAGTTCCCTCTCATTTAATGTAGGAATCTCTTCAAGACAACCCTTGACAGATGGTTGCCTAGCCTCTGCTCTGACACTTGTAGCAAAATTAGTAGTTATATTAACAAGGTCATTATTGTATTTATTATATTTATGTGATGTTTATTATTATATAAGTTGTTATATAATATTTTTATGTTATATGTTTATTTATGTAATGTATGTTGATATATTTGCATATAATTATATTATAAATATGTATACTACTGGATATTACTGTATACTTCCAGAGAACCTACCTACTATCAATCAGTGACCTTCTGCCCACACTTTTGAACTCCTAAAAAGTACCCTGCTTGTCAATTAAAATATAACACTTCCTTTTTTTCCCCAAGGAAATTATAATTTGAGCTGGATCTATTTCCTTTTTTCCTCTTGTTAGTTACGTTTATCTATTCTAACTTCAGATTGAGGATGTCACATTTAAATTTTTGTCAATTGTAGCATAGTTGAAGAAGTAGGAAAAAAAAGCTGTTTCACGTGGTAAGCCTCTATGTTGACTTTCTTATTGATAAAATAAGATAACACCTGTTGGCCTGGAGCTAATGATCTTGCTTTTAGATCAGTCAGTTCACTTTCACTTCTTCCTGTTTCATTTTCCTTTTTCACTTTTTTTGGTGTACCATTTGTCAGTGTCTTCACTAAGAAGAGTAGGAAAAGAAAGGTTTAGTAAGTAGCAAGTTGTTACTTTTTAGCAGTTCTTAGAAAAGGTCTGATGTAAAGAAGTTGAAACTGTTGGTAAAAATAAGGTTTCATGGTGTCTGGTTTGAATTTATGCCACTCTTAGTCTCTTTTACCAGATGACTGATAGCTAAAACAAATTAATAACATTACCCAGCAACAGGGCAATGTTTTATGATGTTACTAAACTTTTAAAGAACATTTTCTTGGAAGTTTGAAAATACTTTGATACATGTTTTTCTGTGAAGCAGTAGAATTATACTATTTCTCCTTAAATTTTAAAAGAGGTTAAAATCATTTTTGGGGCACTCTTTAATGATAGCTCTTCTTAAGGCTACTAAAACATTTTAATGCTTCTGCTTACTATTTGTTATCTGTAAAACACCACGCCTGTTCAGGTGTCAGTGATAGGACTCTTAAAAGGTTCATGAGTAGGTTCTTATTTGTTCTGAAACTTTATATAAGCTCAAAAACCCAATTCCAGTTCTTGAGGGGTCTACTGCATCTTGAGAAAGATAGTAACTAGTTGACTACTTGCCTGACCAAGTCCAAATCACAACTATATTATCTGTCTTAGGTCTTTATTTCATTCATGTCCCAAGTAATTAATTCTTTCCTATCTAAACCTTTCTGTGGCGGTGCTGGATGCTGTAGGAAGATTCAGAAGGAATATAAAGTGCAGTCTTTATGTTCCCCAGGCTTACATTGTAATTTGAGAGATAAGGTGCGCATTCATATTTAAATCACTGTGAAGGCTTAGAGGAGTGGGAGAAGACTTTTTACCTTTGTAGAAATGTGAGGCAAAGTATGAATGAATGTGAAGTTTTGTGATAAGGTTGGGGAGATAGGCTAGGATCAGTTTGTAGAAAGCCTTAAATAGCAAGCCAAGGAGTCCGTCTTTTTATGTTATGGGCTACAGGGAGTTTCTGAAAGTTTTTTGAAAATGTGGCATGGCAAGTGTTTGATGTCTCATCATGACTTTAGGCTCCTGAAAATTATGCCAATGAAATGCTGCTCCTTTTTAAAAAAATATTTTATTTTTCCCCAATTATATGTAAAAATAATTTTAACATTTCTTTTTGAAAATGTTTGGGTTCCACATTCTCTCCATCCCTCCTGTCCTCACTCCCTGAGGTGAACAGTTTGATGTAGATTATACATATGAAGTCATTCAAAACATATCCATAATAGCCAATAGTAAAATAAAACACAGACCAAAAAATCCCCAAATCCCAGAAAAATAAAATACAAAAGTAAGCTATTTGTATTCAGACTCTTATCAGTTCTTTCTCTGGATATGGATAGCATGAGTCCTTTGTAATTGTCTTGGATTATTGTATTGCTGAGAATAGCTGAATTATTCAGAGTTGATCATTGTACATACAGTATTGCTATTACATTATTCTCCTGGTTCTACTCACTTCACTTTTCAGATCAGTTCACTTCTTAGTTCAGTCTTCTTAGGTTTTTCTAAAATCATCCTGCTCATCATTTCTTATAGCACAAAAGTACTCCATCACAATTATGTGCCACTTATTCAACCATTCCCTAGTTGATGGGCATCTCTTCAACTTCTAATTCTTTGCTACCACCTTTTTTTTCTTTTTGGGATCCCTTTGGTTTACAGATTTAGTAGCGCTATTGCTGAAATGAAAGAGTATGTCGTTTGATAGCTCTTTGAGCCTAGTTCCAGATTGCTCTCTAGAATGATTGGGCCAGTTCATAACAGAGTGCAAGTTCTATTACTTCTGTCATTCTGGAGAAGTTTTGAGTAGAATCCTAATGACAACTTGCTAGCTATCCCAGAACTGAGTGCAGAGCCTACAGAGCAGGCTCACCATAGGTGAATTTAAAAACAAAACAGGCCAGTGAAATGGCTAGTTGGCAGTTGGTGATACAGGACTGGAGCTTGAGGGATTTGGACTGGAGCTGGATGTCATCTGCATAGATGTTTTAATTAAATGAATGAGACCTGATTGTCCAGCACAGTGGGTAGAGGGCTGGGCCTAGAGTCTGGAAGACCAAAATTCAAATCCAGCCTCACACACTTTCTATTTGTGTGACTCTGGGCAAATCACTTAACTTCTGTGCCTCAGTTTCCTTATTTGTAAAATGAGAATAGCAGTAACAGCTACCTGATAGGGTTTTGCAAGGATCAAATGAGAAAACATGTACAGTGCTTTACCAACCTTATGATACTATATAAATGTTAGCTATTGTTATATTGTAGAGGATGGATAAGGCTGTTTAATCATATAGTATAATGGTAATGGAAAAAAGAGGACGGATATAAGGAAAAATTTAAAGCAGTGTTTGATAGTGTGTGGTGAGTGATTAAGATAATCAAAATTTTGATCATGTGTATCATAGAGTTGATATGACTAGATTTATCCATTATTAAGTGACTCAGTCAACAAGCCTTTATTATGTACTGACTGTAGCATTGTTTTAGGTGCTGGGGATGAAAGACAGATGTGAAATATTTCCTGCTCTTGAGGAGCTCATATTCTATTGGGGGAGACAACATGTATATTAAGGTGTATGCAGAATAAATGCAAAGTGATTATGGGAGATAAAACATTGAAGCTCACAGAATTATGGAAAGACTTCTTATCAGAAGGTGGTTATTCAACTGACAAGTAAAGGAGTGTAGGAATTCTAAAAGGTGACATTGAGGAGGGAGTCCATTTTAGTCATGGGGCACAGGAGATGGACTGCTTTGTGTTGGAAACAGTTGGAAGGTCAGTTTGGATGGACTGTAGAGTTCATAAAAGAATTCAGTGTGTAACGAGGAAGGAAGGATAGGGCAAGGTTGTAAAGGGATTTAAGTGCCAAATAGGAGTTTATATCTGCTGCTTGAAGTATAGGGAATCATTGGAGTTAATTCAGTAGAGCAGTGATGTGGTCAGATTGGCACTTTAGGAAAATCATTTTAGCAGCTGAGTTTAAGGTGGATTGGAGTGGGGAGAGAGTTGAAGCAAGGAGACCAACCAGAAGACTACTGCAGCAGTCCAGGAAATATGTGGTGAGTGCCTGAATTATTGAAGTGGTGACTGTATGAATGGAGATACCTGTAGTTCATCCAGTTTGAAATGGCTAGTTGATAGTTAGTGATACAGGATTGGAGCTCAAGAGATTTGGACTAGAGCTGGGTGTCATTTGCATAGATGTGTTAAGTAAATGAATGAGACCTGGTGAAGTCACCAAGTGAGAGTGTAGAGAGGGGAGAAACTGGCTAAGGGCAGAATTTTGGAATTCACACAAAGTTAGGTGGTGTAGTGTGGATGAGAATGAAGTATTCCAACATAAAAGGGGAGAGAGATGGAGAGAGGGAGAGGGAGAGGGAGAGAGAAAGAGAGAGAGAGAGAGAGAGAGAGAGAGAGAGAGAGAGGAAGTGAATGAAAAATGGAGAGGAAGTACAAGTATGTACCAACTATAGACAATTTTTTCTAGTTTGGCTGGGAAAGGGAGTAGTGACATAGATTGATAATAGCAATAATAATAGCATTTAATTTTTGCTTTCTATCTTCCAAGAACTGGGCTAAATATTGTCTCACTTGATCCTCACAACAGCTCTGAGGTTGGGGATATATATCCCCATTTTACATTTGAAGAAGCTGAAGCAAACAGAGATTAAATGACTCACCCAAGGTTACATAGCTAATAATTGTCTGAAGTCAGATTTGAACTCAGGTCTTTGTGACTCCAGGCCCAGTACTCTATCCATTGCACTACCTAGCTGCTATTCATGGGTTTTTAAGGATCCGAGATACTTGTTTCTGTAGGTAGCAGGAATAGAACCATTGAATGTGAAGACATTGAAAATTAAAAGGTGAAGGAATGATTTGTATGGGGATCAGTTTACTTCAGAAGTTGGGAAGGGATAAGATCACAAATTTAGAGGGATTGTCTTTGGCAAGGCAAAGGGCTACCTCTTCAGAGACTGCAGTACAGGAGAAGAGAAGGGAAGATAATGTAGGAGGTTTTTGAGATGTCGTAAATGATCTTGTCTTTTCTCTGAGATAAGAAGTAAGGTCTTTAGCTGAGAGGACTGGAGAGGCTGATGCTGGTGTAGGAAGTTTAAGCAGAGAAGAGAAGATTTAGAAGAGCCACTGTGGGGAGTGGAATAGAGATGCAGTCAGGGAAGAGTTAAAGGATTGCTCATTGTAGTGAGATTAAATAAAATAAATTTGTAGTGCACCCAGTCTATGAGGTTGGGTGAATTTCTCCAGCACCATTTGGATATTTTGAAGAAGTAAATGGTGGCACGAAAAAAAGGGAATAAGTGTATTGAGGAGGGGGGATAGTGGTGAGTTGAACTGCTTAACTCGATAAGAGCTAAGATTGGGAAGGGATCATAGAGAAGATAACCTTTTATGGAAGAACCAGAGGTCCAGAGAGATTAAATGATCTGTCTGTAGTCACATAGTTTGGCCTTCTAACCTAGGTATATTGAAACCTTCTGAGTTTGTAATTCTTAGAGGGAGAGGAGGAAGGGATGATATCAGAGACAAGGAACAGTCAGTCGGAGGTAAGAGCAAGGTCAGTGTAGTATCTTGAAGCTAAGGCAAAGGCAAGAAGAGATGGAAGTGATTTCACTCTTAGTTGATCTCATAGCACTTTATACTTATTGTACTCTAGATGGTATTATATATGGATATGGGATCCTGTTTTATCTTTGTATTTTTCTCAGTGTTAGAATCTGATTAAGTTTTTAGCAGTTTTTAGGTAGCTGGGAACAGTGAGGATAAATTACTTCTTTGAGAAGTTTGGGAGTAGAAAAATAGTGTAGTAACTAGAAGGTGTACCACTATTAAGTAAAGGTTGTTTATTTACTTTAGAGAGACTTGCGAGAGAGTGACTTTTTGAAGGGAGAACAGAAAGAGCCAATGAAAAGAGAGGTGATGATTGTAGCAATAAGTCCTTTAGGAGTTAGAAAGAAATGGGATCAGGGTACAGATGTATGGGTTAGACCATAGAGTTAGGATTAGCTTTCTGAGATTGAAAGGAAGAATAAGCAATTGGATGTAGAGGCCAGAAAATTTAGATGGAGAAGAGGTTAAGGAAATGAGCTCATGCTGGGTAGATCTGATTTCTTAAAGATCATCTGCCGTGAAAAAAGAATTGAGACTGGAATTTTAAGGAACTGTTAAAACAATAGCAAGGGACCACTTGAAATTGGAGAAGATTTGTACTGGATAAAGTCAGCTCAGTTCACTCTGCTTTTAGCATTCAATTTGTGGCCTGACATACATTGTATGGATGTTCTGGGATTGAGGGTTAGTGTGAGTAGAGGTGAAAATAGTACTGAAATGTCATAAGGGAATCTGGTGACAGAAGCATGCATGCTGGGTGAAGAAGAGAATTTGAATGAAGGAATTTCTGGTGAGGTCAGAGAGCAGGTTCAATGGGTGTGGGATAGTACAGTGTCCTGGGAGGGTCCCAGACTGTGGACTTGGGCTTCAGAGAAATTGGATCCGTGGTAACATAGTGGAATATGTTAAAGTGAAGATTTGGTGTATAATGTCAATTTAATGAAGAACAGACTTGACCTTTTTAAAGCAGCTTTTATCAGTCTGTTTTGTGAACACTGTGCAGAACAATGATTGGCTTGCTGGTGGAATAGCATAGAAACTATTTAGTGACTATTCAGCAGTAGCTTTTTTTTTGTCTTCAAAATGGGATCATTAAGAAGGATTGCACATAGTAGGTGTTTAATAAAGATTTGTTGAATTATAATGGGCTCTTTTAGTAATATAAAGTAGATTTGGAAGAAGAGATGAATTGTTCATCTAATAGGAGGTTTATGAAAATTTTTAATATTTGCATTTAAAATTTCTGCATTTTCAGGTTTGTGAAGATAAAATGCTTTGGTTTAAAAATCTTTTTTTCTGAGATTCTTTGAACATGACAGCTAGTAATGTGAATTCTTGGGATGTATGATAATACCTCATGTACTATATTTATTCTAGTTAACATATCCAGAGTAATTTCTGGGGAAGGACTAGAACTGTTCTTCATATTAGCCCTTCCCTAGAAAATGGAGGTTCCAGAGGTCACAAGGGAAGGGTTGGACAGGGACATAGGAAGGATGAGAGCTTATCATGAATGGCTATGAGGGAACAGGGAGTGGTGGACAGAGAGGAGAACTTTGGCTTAGGTAATCTACAGCTCAGAATTACATAGATTCTAAGTAGAGTCATGGGGCAGTATGTTGCCATATCCTTTATAGTAGCAAAGTTAATGTTGATCTGGTTATCAGTTTCTGAAAAAGGGAATCAAGAGGCAGGCTAGATGTCCCTGGTCAACTCAGAAGTCAAGGCAGGGGACTGTAGAATCCTAGGGAGAGGTTGAACAAGTTAATTCTATAATAAATTATACATTCATTTCAAAGTTACACTCATAAAACTATTTCTTTGTGGATCCGGTGCCTCCTCCATTTACTTGTTGGTAGTTCATATTTAAATGCTTCTCTTAGTTTCTTGTGGAGGGATGAGAGGCATATTTGAGATATTCAATCTCAGCTAAGTTATTTCTGTCTCAGGTCTCTAGTGTTGAGTGCTAGTGGTAGTGGGCTTTATAGCGTCATACAGGTGAAAGTTTAACCATTTGACAGAGCAATTTAGGTTAAAAAGGGGAAGGTGAGAGGGAAAAAGTGAAGCTTACTCTCATCACATTTGATTTAAGGAGCACACTCAATTTGGTATGAAAATCTATCTTACACTACAGGAAAGTAGGGAAGAAGGGTAAGTGGGGTGTGGAGGAGATGATAGAAGGGAGGGCAAATAGGAGGAGGGAGTAATTAGAAGTAAACACTTTTGGGGAGGACAAGGACAAAAGAGAGAATCGAATAAATGAAGATAGGATGGAGGGAGATACAGTTTTTCACAACATGACTGTTATGGAAGTCTTTTGCATAACTACACATGTATAACCTGTATTGAATTGCTTGCCTTCACAGTGGAGATGTGTACGGAGGGAGGAAGGGAGAGAAGTTGGAACTCAAAGTTTTAGGCATGAATGTTGAGAATTGCTTTTGCATGCAACTAGGAAATAAGAAATACAGGTAATGGGGTATAGAAATCTACCTGGCCCTGCAGGAAAAGAGAGAAAATGGGGATAAGGGAAGGGAGGGGTGTGATAGGAGGGAGGGCAGATTGGGGGAAGGGGTATTCAGAATCCACAGTGTCTTGCGGTGGGGCCTCCTCCAGAGAGATGGGGAGAAAATTTGGAATTCAAAATCTTGTGGAAATGAATGTTGAAAACTAAAACTAAATTAATTAATTAAAAAAGAGAATATTATGCTACATAGAATAGTTGACTCTGCTACTATTTTCCTGTCTTCATTGGTATAGATAGGCAAAGGAAAGGTTCTATCTGTAGTAGCACATGATTCACTCTTTAATTTATTCATTGACTTATTTGTTAGGCAGCATGCAGTGATGCCCAGTTTTTTAAAATAAGAACCTTTTTTTTAGCATCAGCCCCATTTGAAAATAGTTGTACTATATTAATATCCATTGATTGAGAGAACTTTTGAAATATTCTACTATTTGTCCAGATCGATTTACTGTTCCCTCTGCTTTTGAACATTTTGTTCCCTTTGCCTGGAATTCTCTATCCTCACTTCTACAGAATCCCTGGCTTCCTGTCAAAGCATAGCTTAGGGATCATATTTTACCTGAAAAATTTCCTGATTACTCCCAGTTATTAGTACTTTTTTCCCTCCTCTAAATTATTTATCTGTATATATTTTGTATATACTTATAAGTATATATTCGCTCCCAAGTAGAATGTAATATCCTTGGGGATGTGCAATAAGTGCTTGTTGAATTGAATTGAAGAATAATAAAATGATTGTATTGGTGTTCAGTTCTGGACATTTTGCTCCATTCAAGACCTTCCTTGTACTTCTTTAGGTTTGTGGTCAAGAGACTTGACATATTTTGGTCATATGACCATGGATAGATCACTTAAACTTTCTGGGCTTCACATTTCTCACGGTAAAAATAGGAATAATCATACTTATGCCATCTACCTCAGGGCTTTTGTGAGGTGTATCATTCACTTGGCTTCAGTCTCCAGACTGATTTTACATTATTTCACCTCATGTGCTCCAAGTTCTAGCCAAATTTGGCCTACTTATTATAACCCCTACCAGACATTCTATCTTTTGCCTCCATGCCTTTTCATAGACTGTTTCCACTGTGAGAATGCTGTCCTACCCCACCATTAAAGGCTCAACTAAGAGCAGCCTTATACAAAAGTCCTATTCTGATTCCCTGGCTCCAACTCCTCAATCCACCACAGTTGATAGTGCTCTCCCTTGTTTTACATTTACATTATATGTGTTTTGTACTTGCTTGTCAATGTACATTTTCCCCTCCGCTTTAGTGGAGAGGGGATGATTGTCACATAAGCTCTTTGACCGGTTGTTGTATTTGTATCCCAAGGGCCTACCTCAGTGCTTTGCTCATAGTAGGCATTTAGTAAGTGCTCTTTTAAGTGAATTTAAGTTCCCCATTATCTCTATGAAGAGGACTCCCATATTTATGTAATTATCTTCAGTTTCTCTCCTGTATTTCACTGTAAATCACTGTAAATTTCACTGCAAATCACCAGTTACCTATTGAATATTTCAAACTAAATATCCCAGAGACAGCTTAAGCTCAGTGTGTCTAAAACTGAATTCATTTTTCCTGAAAAAATTCCTCTCCCAAATTTTACTTTTGTTGGAGGTACCACCAACCTTTTAGGCTCTCAGGGTGGTAATCTTAGACTCTTCATTCTTCCTCACCCCACCTATCCAATCCACTGCTATATCTTGTCATTTCTACTGTAACAACTCTTGTATTTGGTCACTTTTTTCAAGCCCAGTTATTGCCTAAATTATTACAGCAGCTTCCCAGTTGGGCTACCTGACTCTAGTCTTTCTTCACTTTAGTTAATCCTACACATTGCTGCCAAAATCATCTCCCTTAAACGTAGGGCTGACTATATTTGACCAACTCCAATGATGTCCTGTTCCTTCTAGGATAACATACAACTTTTTCTTTTTAACTTTTAAAACCCTTCACATACTGACCCCAGCCAACTTTTCCAGCCTCATCACACTTTATTCAATCCCTTCCGTATTCTGCAACTCTGCCAAATTGGCCTTTTCTAGGTCCCTCACACTGGATGCACCTCACAGCTCCCAAGTCCCATGCCTGGAATGTACTTTTTCCTTACCTCATCTTAGAGCTCCTGTCTGTCTTCCTGAGGGTCTGGTGCTCTTCTGTGAGCACTGTCTTCTGCAAGAAACCTTTCCTGATCCCTCCATTTATTAGTGCCTTCCCTCTCAGACAACTTTACATTTAACTACTTTGTATATATTTGTATTTATTCATTTTATATTTATGCTGTATGTTTTTTATATGAACTTATATCCCCTATTACAATGTAAACTTCTTGAGATCAAGTATTGTTTCATTCTTTGTATTTGCATTCTTAGCATCTGGCATAGTGCCGGGCACATAGTTAATCTTAATAAGTTCTCATTTTTGATATTTTTCTATGCTGAATGCATTCAGAAAGTAGCATATAGTTGTTTTTAAATTTTGAATCTCATAGTTACCAAGTTTGATACCATTGTCCAGAACATAGATCAACTATGCCATGCATAGTCGTCCCAACTAATTTATCCAATTATATTTAAATCCAGATTTTAAACTACTCAATTCTAAATGTTGCTGTATGGTTTCAGCTATTTTTCTAAATCTAAAAGTATGCTGACATCTGTGAATTCACATTAAGTTTGAAAATCATTCGAAATCTCAAATCCAATATTCCCGGAGAGTGGGGGGAGGGAGGATTTCACTTCAGAGACATTCTTTTGTCCCATTCAGTTTCTAAAAAATATAGAGTTCCTATGGCAAATTTCTTTTTTTTGGTTGTTGAACTGTTCCATTCTGATCTGCCCTAGATTTTCTTCATGCCCCTTTGGCTCTAAAATTCCCTATGAATTCTTTTAAGTGTGAGCTTTTTGATAGTAGTGGTCATTGTTTTCCCATTGTAATCAGACATCTCACATTTATAGCAGCCATTTCTCCAAACAGAGTTTTCTCTATTGGCATTGCAGTCTCTTTATCTTGTCGTTTTCATCTTAATGTGGTTTTTATTAAACTTATATTGCAACTGTCTACAACCTTTTTTTTTTTCCTCCTGGTTGCTTTTCAGCTGGCTCCTGCACAAAACTCCTATAACTGGCACACAAAAATTGAGGACCTTGTTTTGGTCCCTGTTTAAGTAAGTCACTGTTTTTATCTTCCTGTGATTAAAGAAAAAAATTGAAGCCACTGACTCGGGCTCTAAATCAGTTATTTACTGTTGTATGCATAGTTGCACTTTTGCATTTTGTAGTTTTAAGGACATCTCTATCCATTTCTCATTGCATTCCAATTCAGCTTCAAGATTATTCTGTGCCAATTTAAACAACCTTTAATTTCTTTAAATTCTTTTTTTTCCAGTTTCTGATTATAATTAGCCCAGACTGATTCTTTTGAGAGTCACAGAATTGCATTTCTGTTTGTATTGATTTAGTATTTCCCTTTCTTTGGTACACAATTTCTTAATTTCTTTCAAATCATGATATGTTCCAATTGTCTTTTTAGATCTTTCTTTTTTCCTACTTAATCTGTCTTGCAAATTAGAATAATTTTCCTAGGGATCTCAAATTCATTGTATAATTATGCTATTGGGAAATTACAGATTAAATTTCCAGGTTTATAGAGAATTTATTTATTTTTTGCCATAGAAACATTTTCTACTTTAGTTTTTTAAGAACGAGTAACTAATTTCATGATGTAGTCTAATATTTCTAACTCTTTTTAGGTGACTTTTTTCCTATCTTATCAGACAATTAAATTTTGACAGTCATTCAGAGAAGCCCACTGACTTGTGAAAACCTCACCCACCTAAGGGAAGTTGGATGGGGATTCTTTCCAGGAAGTTTATGGGAGGATAAGGGTGAAAGTTATGTAGGATTATCAGGTCTGGATGGATTTTAACCTTCCTGGTTGAAGAGTGTATCTATATAAATGAGATCATGGATCTACAGAAGAAGATGCTTTCTACCACAACTCTGGGCTGCTTCTTATTTGACATTTTTTCCAATCTGTCCCTATGCCTGTCTGTCCTTTGCTTCTTTAAGCTTCCTTTCTTTGTAACTCTTCTGGACCCAGGAAGGAACGCGTTCTGCCTCTGCCCTCCTTGCTGGAGGAGGGCAATCTTTCTATTGGCTTAGAATAGTTAGGCTTTTTGAATAGTTAATAAACATTACAAAGAGTATTGTGAAAACCATCTTTGATCTTTTATGATTGGGCAGTGATTCTCAGGCAACCTTGGAGTTAGGAAGATCTGGGTTTCAAGGACTTCTGTTATACAGAGAATGGTTTGACATAAAAATGTCAAAGCACTCCTAGTCCTCCAGAGAACTGTCAGAATTTTAAGTTATAGATAAATTCCTGCTCTGCTTTGGTGGAAGGACTTCCCATACTAGACATTCCTCATTCTAATGGTGATCTGTAGAGTGATTTTTTTCTAAAAAGTGAATTTTCTCCTACCAGAGGTCTTTAAACAAAGATAAGTATTTGCCAAGGATATTGCAAATAGAATTCTTACTTCGGGTAGAAGATGAACTAGCCTCTTGCAGTTCCTTCAGACTTAGAGTCCATGATTCTCGAAGTGTTAGTGTTTACATAATTTTAGGTATGCTATTAATCTATAGAAACTTGGTTGTCAGTCTTGTCCAGATAGAGACCAACATCAAAAGCTATTGAAAGCCAGCTGGAATGCAAATCTATTTGAAAGAAGAACATTAATGATGGAAATGTAGAATATACAACCTTTGTAGTATTGCTCTCCAGAAAAATCTGAACTCCTGGATAGTTAGAGGCAAGAATATCTATTACAGCTCTATTCGGGTTGTTTTTTGCATAGGGTCTGTTCATGTATAAGTTCTGTTTCTCATTTTGAAGGGTATAAATGAACTGTGGAAAAGAAGATTATTTCTGGATGATCATTTGTCAAGAATGATATAAATGGGTAGCAAGTTTGATTAGATAACCTTTTAAGTTTCCTTCTCAGTCTTGCATTGTGATTCTAAACCTTTGTAATTTTAAGATAGAATAATTCTAAGGATAAAAAACTAGGTACTGTTAACTCTGTTGCTCCTTTTATATTTTAAAAGTGTAGAGGAATTTACCAAACACATGATTTGTAACTCTTAAGAAAGCCATATTCATCACAAGAATCCTGTATAGATTTACTAAGAATGAAACATGTCAAACTAATTTTGTTTCTAGTGTGGTAGATCTAAAAAGTGCTATTACTGACCTATAGTATACCTTCCATAAGGTCATAGCTTTAGATCTGAGGGGGTTTGGGGTAGTGGGGAGTGGTTTGTGAAGGAAGCGTCTTAACCCACCTAACTTTACAAATAAAGAATGAGCACAAAAGTGTTTGATAATGGAATCACCCAGATTTGGCTTATGTAAGGAAGGACCATCTGTTAAGTAAGATCCTTTGAACAATATAACTGCCAGTATCCAAAGTAGTGAACTCTTAATCATTGGAATTGAATTCAAGTAGCAGCTGGATAATCATCTATCAGGGATGCCATGGAGAGGATTCCTGTCAGCAAGGAAGAGGACATCTAAGTTTCCTTCTAACTCCAAGATTATTGAGTCTAGACATGTGTTTAATGATGAAAAGCGGTGTCCTTTGTGAAACTGAAGGATGTTGCTGATTAAGTTGTAAAGTTAAAAAATTAAAACTGGAAGTTCTTAGTCACTTTGATCAGAAGTCACTTTGGTCTTACTCACTTAGTCACTTTGTATCATACTCTGGGTCACTAGTGTTCTACTTTGGAGTGTTTAACCAAGAGGGAATTTGGTGTTTTCTTCTGGACTCCACCTTTTGTGACTTCATGCAAACTGATTAACCTTATTTTGCTTTTGAGTCCTCCTCCATAAAACGGCAACCATACTCCCTACCTCTTGTCAGGATGTGGTAGAGAATAATTGGGCATTATCTGTTCATTGGGGAAAAGATGCTATATAAATGCTTGATAATATTTTTATATGCCTCAGATATATAATTAGGAGATAATGGGAAATCAGAAGATCTCTTGTTAAGAAGAAGGAGATTAAATCTTAAGGTTAAGTTTGTACTTTCCCAAATGGAAAAGCTACAGAAAATTTTCTGCTAGTTTAGAACTTGCTAGCCTTCACTATTCCATGCTCACACCAACCCCTTGAACATATTTACTCTGACACACATTCCCAATTGATTTGAATAAGACTGGACACATGCCTTAAGCATTAATTTTCTCCTTTTTCTTAATGGGAGAATAGTTATGTATTACTTTCATCACAAAGAATTTTTTGTTTAATGCATATATACAGCAGGAGAGTGAGGGTTAATGTAGCAGTTGGAGGTATGTAATGTGGTTGTTCCTAGTAAATCAGTGGAGAGAATGTTTGTATCTATGGAACTGGAATAAAGACAATATTATCAGATCCTCCATAAATGAGAAAATCTCATATTATTTAATGCTTAATTTTTTTCTGAATGTGGTGTTCCTTTAAGTTATTTTTGTAAGGAAGGAAATAAATAATAACAGCTAGCATATATGTAGTACTTAAAGATTTGTAAAGCACTTCACTTGTTTTTTGTCATCTGGTCCTTAAAACAGTCCTGTGAAGTAGGTGAAGAAACTGAGGTTGAAAGATGTTAGATGACTTCCCATGGTCCCACAGCTAACAAGTGAGGCTGGATTTGAACTTAGGTCTTCTTGACTCCAAGTCCAACACTATCAAATATGCCACTGTGCTCTCATATATTAGAAACCTGAACTTTATTGGTGAAATTTATTTTCCATTTATTTGAGATACTACTTAGAAGAGATAAAACTACCAAACCCATGGAGTCTGGAAAGGAGAGCAGCAAGGTGCTAGATTTTTCTTTGAGCTTTTAAAACCGAAGTCTCAGGAGCTAGAAATGTGACTAAATGAAAATTTGAACTTAATTCCTTGGTAGAGGAAATAGCATGGAAGTTTTACTGCCTCTGGAGAGGGCAGAATGATATATAATAGGCTGCATGATACCAATTTGGGGTTTCTTCAAAGGGAAAAATGATCTTGTGTGAAGAATATAGAAACCTCTTCTCCAAGTCTAGTTCAGCATGGACACTGTGAATGTGCTTTTGTCATTGTGCTGTTAGTAGTTTTTATTGTGTCAAGATAAAAACGATGAAAAGTCTTCTTCAGACTCCCAAATTTTCTAAGCCTTTTTCTTTCCTTATTTTTTTGTAATTTCCTCTTTGCCCAAAAGACTGAATGTCTCTAGTATTCATATTCTTGCTTCATTGACTGTACAGGATATGTGCACCATAAGTGTGTCATTACTTTGATATATTATTTATTTAGAGAAATTTTTATATCATGAAAAAGTAGAAATTGTGCTTTGAATATTGAATTAACTCATAGCTTTATTAGTTAGTGAGTCATGAAACTTGATTGAAATAAAAAGACCTTAGATGTGTGGAATTTTTACTTACAAGTTGCTACCAAAATTGGAACATTTAAATTGAGCAGCATTTTATATTGATTTATTAAAAAGAGCAAAAGAGAGGATTATAGGCAGATTTTATATTTTTATTGTTTCTGGCTCATTTATAATTTCAGAACTTTGGATTCCTCACTTTTCTTCACTCCATACTTGTCAGTGCCATACCTGACATTGTTGCTCCATTTCCTTTTCTCCGCTCACTCTTACCACTTCTAAACTGTTTCAGTAGTTTTCCCAATTGGTTTCTCTTCCTCAACTCTTTTCCCTCTTCAATCTCTCCATATTGTAGCCAATCTGATTGTCTTTTGTTTCATTTCTTCTAGGTGTTCATGTAGCTCCCAAAGAAAATTTATTTTTACCTTTGAGCCTTTGCTTGCACTTTTTATAGAGTTATTCTGTCCTTTTTGAGAATCTCTGGATTTGCCAACTTTTTTATATTGGTCATTTTTTTTCTTTGATTTATCTCCCCAGCTTTAGTTTCTGAATTGGGGCCTGCTTTGCTTTTGGGTGGAGTGGACTGCCCTGTTACTCCAGGTTTGCTGGGTTTCTCTGCTGACCTTGGTGCCTCCCAGGATCTTTAAGGTTCAGGCCCTTCTCTGACATCTCAGAACAGAGACACTACCTTGGGCCTGGGATGTCCTGATCTGAGTTCATTGCTCCCAGGGTCTCTAAGATCCACATCCTGTTGCTTTGTGCTCTAGTCTCCCTGCCTCTGCCCAGACTCCCAGTGGTTTCTCTCAGGGAGGCTTCTGCTTTCACCGTTTCCAGCCACAGAGCCTTGCAGGTTACCTGTGTTCCTGTCCCCGCTCTCATCTGCTGTTCAGATGATCTGATCTGCTGATCATGCTACCCTCTATACTTTGCTTGCAGGCTTCTTTCTGCCCTTGAATCTCTTGTGTTGTTCTGGGGTAGAAGAGGTAACTGACTGCAATTTTCCACTGGATTTCTTGTTTATTATTTGGTTGGTGTGAGTAGAAGAATTTTGCTGGAGTAGAAGTATGTGGAAACCATGCAGTCCACCTCCCTTTCAGGTAATCATCTTAGCCTAACGTCGTCTAAAATGATTTTTCTAAAATGTAAATCCGATTCTGAAGTGTAAATCTGTCACTCCCCTACTCATTAAACACCACTACTCATCACATTACCTCCAGCATAACAAATAAATTCTGTTTGCTTTTTAAAGCTCATTTTAATCTGGTCCCAACCTACCTTTCAAGTAGTAGCATGTTATTACCTTTCATATACATTGTGATTCCACCAAACTAATCTTCATGCTGGTCCTTACATGTGACACTTCATCTTTGGTTTCCATATTTAGATGCACCCTACTGTAGCATCTATGCAGACCTCCAGGGGCTAATACTGCTTTCCCACTAAAACGGGGTGTGTGTGTGTGTGTGTGTGTGTGTGTGTTGGATCTTATCTGTTCTGGCTATACTGTAAGCTTTTGTAGGGCAGGAAATGTTTTCACTTTTGTCTTTGTATCATTATCTCGTTCAGTGTCTGCCTTATGTTTTTTTAATTGATTGATTTCTACTAGTGGTTGTAGGTAGGTAGGATTAGATATATCAGTTGACTATTGAATTCGCATGATCTTACATATATAGCTGAAAGCAACCTTAAAAATTATCCAGTTTAACTTTGTTTTGTGGATAAGGAAACTGAGCTCTAGAGAAGTTGAGTGACTTGCCCAACATCATAAAGATGACAGTGGCAGAGCCAGGATTTAAATCCATTACTCTATTTACTGTGCCTTGCATTGATGCCAAGTTATATATAGGATGTTCTTAGTCCTAGTGAATCTTAACTTTCCAGTGGTTTAGATTTTTGTTTTGTGCGGTGCTTTGAAGACTGGACACTGATATTGGCAAACATATTTTGCATGTCTGTCTTTGTGTTATTATTGTTTGTCTTTCCTTTTCATAGAGAACCAGTGACATCATGGGTGATGTCTTGACTTGTGCATGAATTGGATTTACGTGAGGCAAAGGACTTAAGAGTTGTGCAAAGCCTCACTTTCTCTTTCTGAGTCATTGAAGTCCATTGGCAGGACAGAATTCAAGGTAACTGGCTAGAGTTAAGGATATATTGGATGACCTTGACCTTTTTGATGCCTGACCAAGCTCTAAATATTTAGCAAGCACTCCGTAGCACCTGCTTCAGTTGCCTTCATGGCCGTTGGAACAAATTATTCTTGTCCACCCATTCTATTGGGAAAAGTCTTCACTTGCTTGGGATAGATGTGCTTCTAATTCACAGACAGGTTTGGGGCCTGTCGGTTACTCTCGACCTGGTTGAGCTTGCCTGCTGAGATGATTTTACTGGTGTGTGGCTGCTGTGCATGCTACAGCTTCTTGGAGCCATAGCTGAGAGTTTGTCTTCGTAAAAAGAACTAGAGCAGTTGGAAGAAAAAAGCTGTTTTCTGAAGTCAGGGTAAAAAACACCATCTTCCTCTTGAAGATATACTATACCTTGATGAAATTACTTAACTTGTATATACTCCATGAGTAGTAACATTGGTATAGTAGGAAAACTAGTGGATTTGGAATCAGAAGAGGCTTTAAATTGTAGCTCTGCTCCTCATAGTGCTTTGATCCATGGTAAGTCACTTTATCTGCTAAGCTTCAACCTCATTTATGAAATGGGGAGAATGGTGAGGAAAGGACTTTCAGAGCATTAAGACACTGTTATGATATGAGTTGTTGATAGTGTTACAACCTCACACCATCATCCTCTTTGAAGAAGGAACTCTGATGTGGTTTGAACTAGAACTTTCATTGTGTGGATTAGGTTTTCATGTATACTCCTTAAATCACATTAATATTAATACAGAGAGCCAAGTCTTTATAGAGAGCAATATTAATGGGAAATAGTTAAGTATTCTATATTTGAAATTCTTTTCATGATCTTAAGTGCATCTCACCCTACTTAGCATTCATCAATTTAGAGTTGTAAAATGTAGTACATGCCTTTTTGAGAAAGTCACCTAATTTCTCAGATGCTCAGTTTTCACACCTTTAAAACAGGGCAGTTGGACTTAGAGGTTTCTAAGGTTCTTACTAACTCTAAATCTCTGATTCTGTCACCATAACTTTCCATTTCTCATTTGTATATTTGAAACAACATTTTCATTAAATATCATACTGCGTATCAGAAAGCAGCTGGACAGATGGAGAGGTGGAGAAGCTGTAATTTAAGAATTTGTGTGAGGGCATCAGTCTTTGCTTTCTGCCATAGTCTGGTTCAGCTGCAAAGTCCTATGATAATTCCTCCTTCAATGCATCATGGTCTTTCTACAGGAAAGTAGTTTTAAGCAGATGTATTTATCTTACCAAAATCAGGATTTGGTTACAGATTTTGAGTTTCAAAGAACCAATTGGATGCATTCTTACTGCCCAGGTAATTTCTTAAGTAGTAACTGAATTATTTGAAGGAGAATGAGTGATTTTTTTACCTGGTTCAGTTAAGTGAATCTATATAAAGTGCCTCTGGTATACAAAGCACCAAGTCAAGATACTTGGATAGGTTGAGGAATTTCACCCTCTATTGGTGCAAAGCATAACCCACCAGCATATGTGTATATATATATGCGCACATATATGACTTTCTGTTATCCTTCTGTCAGAATGCATGACTTGTCCATCTCCTTTATAGTAATACATTTCCTTGATTTCCTCTTGCCCTCTTATGGCACTAATCTAAAACCCTGATTTAGAAATCTAGGAATGAGATTAAGTCTGGTTATCTCAAGATATTGCAGGATTTTTAAAATCATAAGATTTTGAGCTCTGAGAGGCCTCATTTTATAGAAAAGGAAACAAACCTAGAAAAGTGGCATTTAAGTAGTTAGATCAAGCATTGGGAATTGACTTCAGGTCCTATTCCAAATTTTGATAGATGGAGAGTCATATGATGTCTCAGAACTCAACAAAACTGATGCCTTTTCTTGAGAAAGAAGGAAAGAGTTCTTAAGATCCTGTCCAGTTCTGTTTTCTGAATTGTCATTATTTACACATTATTTACACCACATAATGGTGGAGGTATTTTAGTCAGTAATACTTTTCCTTTTTCTCTTATTAATTTCCCACTTTTCTCATTTAGAGGCTTCATAGACTTAAGAAAATACTGGGATAATTGTTGAGTTGTTGGAGATAAAATATTTAAATTATTGATATTAATTTTAGATTTTTTTTAACCTTTTAAAATATGTTGATGCTAAGGCCTCAGTGGTAACGTTCTCTCATCATCTTTGAATGATGACATGACTTTGAACTGGTAAGAACAATTATAAGCTGCGGATTCTTGGAGGAAGGAAGGTGAGTGACCTGGGGGTCTGTAGACAACAGCTACCAAGATTTTGATTGGGTGGTTGATATGAATAGCGTGAGTTTCAAAGGAAAAGAGATTATTGAGTGAAGGGAGAAGGAGGAGAACCTGAAAGTGGCACTGGGGAGCAAGGAGTATTGCAGTTCCCTAGTCTTATTCCATGAGCTGAGGAAAATGAGTGAAGGTGCAGCTAGTACTGGAAAGAATGGACAGGAAGACTGTATGATCAAGGAGAAACCTGCTTTTCATTAAGAGCTAACAGAAGAAAGGAATAGGACAGGAGTACATTTTAGATAAAGGGAAGTTTTTTGCCTGTGGGACAGGCAATCCAGAAGATTGGGTGGAGTTTGGACTAAATTTTGGAGTAGGATTAAAAGGGATGGGAATGAGGAATTAGGTGGTAGGGAGTAAGGAATGAGATTTGAATGATGATCTCTAGGAGTTGAGAGTCACTGGGAAGTGGAAGGTATGATCAGTGTGAGAATGTTTCTCACTGAGTGGGAAGTGCCATTCTTCCACTTTCAAAGTATAGGCACAGCAGGAGATGAGAGGCCTTAAGTCAGTGATGATCCAGAATGAGAGATTAAGGAACGGTTAGAAAGCAGAAAGAGAAACAAATACTCAGAGAGGAGGATGGTCAGAAATGTCAGATGCTAAAGAGAATCCAAGAATGTAGTGGAGGATGATCATAAGTAGTTGATGCTAAAGAGAGGTCAAGAATATAATCTCCTAGATGTCAGTAACATGCAGAGGTGAAGATATTTGTCTTTGCATTTCTAGTGCCTGGTACAATGCCTGGTTTGTATTTAGTGCTTTATAAATTCTGACTGATTGATTGAGTAAGAATGGATTGATTGAAAAGTCATCAGATTTGGCATTTAAATGATCTTGGGCAACTTTGGAGAGACAAAGTGGTGGTAGTGGTGGAGTAGGTCAGCAGCCAGATTGTAAGGGGTCCAGAAGTGAATTGGAAGTGAGGAAGTGAAGGCATAGAGTGCAGACATTTTCAAGGAGTTTGGCTGTAAGAGGACAATGATTGGAGGGCATAGAAGGGTCAAATGGGAGCTTTTCAAGGATGAGTTTAAATTAAATATGTCCCCAGACTGAGACTTTGAGACATAAGTAAAGGCATATTTGAAAATTTGTTTAGTATGGTTAGGAAATCAGAAGGATAAGGGATGATATTTTCTCTAGGTTGTAGAGAAGTTGACCTTCCCTAGGTCAAGTCACATATAGTAAATGAAGTGCTAAAAATTTAAAACAGTAAAAGTCACTAGATCTCACTTGCCTTTTCGCCTTGGAAGATACCTCCACCTCTGTGGCCCCCTGTTTTTTGGTGAATTCCTCCTGAAACTTTGATTTTGAGAAAGTACCTAGGCCAATCATCCTTCATTCCTGTCTCCCTTCCATCCCTTTCAACTCCTTGTCATGCATTGTCTTCCCTCAAGAGAATATAAACTTCTTGAGGGTGGGAACTGCCTTTGTTTTTGCTTGTATTTTTTGTTTGTTTGCTTGTATTTCTGTTTCCAGCACAATTTCAGCTGGGTGCTGCACCAAAGGCAATCTTTTATACCTCCCTAATTGACTCACTTTCTCCCTCACCACAACTACTTTTCCAAATTTTTTCATTCTTCCTTTGACCTCCTGTGGTTCTCCCTCCCTATACCTTTTTAGCTGATAACCTTGCTTCATATTTCACTGAAAAAGTTGAGTCCATTTGCTGAGAGCTCCCTCTTCTTACTTCTTTCTTATCGCACATCACGCAGATGCCTTCAGCCACTACCTCCTTCTTTAGCCCTCTTTCCCATGAACAGGTGACTTTTCTTCTGCCAAGTTCAGTACCTGTGATCCCATTACCTCCTGTCTTGTCCAGTAGATTGCCCCCTCTATTATTTTCCATTCCATCACTTATCTTTAATATTTTCCTGTCTATTGGAAGGTTACATCCTTACTGCCTACATGTATACCCATGTTTCCCTCTTCACTCACCTGATCCATCAGTTCCTGCTAACAATTGTCCCATATTTTTCCTCTGCAATCAGTGCTTCTATTTCCTTTTCCTCTTACTCTCTTGACTTTCCACATTCTAGCATTTGACCTCATCATTCAAATGCAACTGCTTTCCAACAGTTACTGAAGATCTCTTGATTGGCATGTCTAATGGCCTTTATTTAGTCTTCATCCTTTTTGACTAATGCAGCTTTTGACATTGTTGATCACTTTCTTTTATTTTTTAAAGGACATAACATTCATTTGAAAATTTTCAGTTCCAGATTCTCTCCCTCTTACCCCTCCTCCACTCATTGAGAAGGCAAGCAGTATGATACCCATTATACATGTGAAGTCATGCAAAATGTATTTCCGTAATAAACCATGTTCCATATTAACCAAAAGGCAAGAAAAATTAAGAAAATGAAAAAAGTATGCTTTAGTTTGCACCCAGAGTACATCAGTTCTCTCTTTCTGGAGATGGATAGCATTTTTCATCATGAATCCTTTGGAATTGCTTTGGGTCATTGTATTGGTAAGAGTCTTTCACAGTTGATTGTTATAACAATATTGCTATTACTGTAATCACCACCTCCTTAATAGTCTCTTCTCTCTTTGATGACATAGCTCTTTTCTGATTCTCCTCCTTTCTAACTGCTCTTATTTACTGGATCTTCAACCAGGTCCTGACTACTTATCTTGGTTGTCCCCTAGGGCTCCCTCCTGGACCTTCTCTTCTGTATCTGGTGTTGTCATCAGCTTCTGTATATTCAATTATACTCTATATGCTGAAGATTCTCAAATCTACTTGTCTAGCCTTAACCTCTCTCTTGACTTCTAATCTCACATTTTTACCAATTGGATATATTGAACTGGATATTTTATGGACAAATTAAACTCATAAGTGCCACTTTTCTAGCCACATAGATTTCAGCAGAATGTTGTTTTGTGATTTTTAATTTACCACTATGATAATTTAGTGGTAAAAACTAAAAACATCTTATGTACTAAAAAGCTCCCAAGAATACATGCTTTTTAAATGTTCTTACAATGTGAATAATAGAGAAAATTCAGTATAATTTCAAGAATGGAAAATCACATCCTTTACATTCAGGAAATATAGTGGAAATTACTGAAAATTTTAGCATTTGTTCCTAACTTGGACCAAGGAAGAAGGCAGAGGCATTATTTCTTGGCCCCCAAGACTCCCTCCTTTCCATGTTAATGTAGGAGATAATGTGTTAAGAGAAACTGCTTCCCTTTGGGTAGAAATTAGTCACCTTGGCCAAATAAAACCAGCATGAGAACCACCCACTGTTGCAGTACTTGCCTATTGCTACTTACATCAATGCTGTCTTGTGAAAAAAACTCCTGATGCCCCTCTGTGTATGACAGTAGAATGCTTTGCTGAGGCTTTCAAGCACTGAGTAAGAATAAAGCTTCTTGAAATTGAAAGAGATAAGTTACCCATTACTGGAAATTGAATGTTTTAATTAAAAATATCCATCACGGTGTGACTCTTCTTTCCCTTGTTTTCTCAAGTGTTGCAAACGTTAATAAACAGTGGTTGCACTCTAGTGCAGTGGTAAATAGCCAGATGGTAGTGGGCTGCTTCACATAAAGCTCTTGGAGAGAAAACAGCAACATCTGTTCCTTTGACAACTATCACTGCTTTATTTTGGCATCATGTATATTTCAGAAGTTGGAGACAGGAGGTTATGTGAACCTTTAAGAAGTACTCAGTAAATACCTAACTTGGCACAGACAAACATAGGCATACAAAGGAGTGACTTGGGAGGCAAAGTTGTTACTCTTTTATTTTTTACTATTGTTTTTAAACTAGATTTTTTGGAGAACCACTCAAGTTGAGTGAAACTACAGACACCCTCCCCCCACCCCAAATGGATCCATTATGAATGGAAATACCTTTGTATCTTTATTATTAGTTTATTTAATTTGTATTTTCATTAATTTAAATAAATTGCACACACAGAACTTGGTTATGGGTTTCTTCTGTTTTATATTTTGGCAAACTGTATATTTGAGCTGAGTGGGAAGAAGCTTAATCCGGTTCTTTTCTCTGACTCTGTATGGTGCAGACCCTGATCAACTCACACCTGGACTATAATAATAGCCTGCTAGTTTACCTTCCTGCTACAAACAGTTTACCTTCCTGGCCATCATCCGCTCAGCTCTCAATCTAAAAGCTTACCCATGCCATCCCCCTATTCAGTCAACTTCAGTGAGTCCCTAATAGCTCTAAGATCAAATATAAAACTTTCTGTTTAACATTCAAATTTCTTCATAACCTAGTTTCCTCCTCTTGCCCCACTTTTCTAGTCTTAGAGCTTAAACCTCTCCTCCTTCTCCCCATGTGGTTTTCGATGCATCAAAACTGACTTCCTTGCACAAGACACTTTATCTGGACTCTGGTCTAACTAGTGGTCACCCATGTCTACTTCCACTCCACTTCCTCACCTTCACTTACTGGTTTCTTTCAAGTCCCAGCAAAAAATCTCACCTTCTACAGGAAGCCTTTCCCAATCCTATTTGATTTACCATCTCCGCTCTGTTGGTTATTCTGTATATACCTTGTTTGTACATAGTAGTTTGAATAATTTCCCATTTTAGATTTTGAGGTCCTTTAGAACAGGGACTGTCTTTTGCCTTTGTTTACTCAACACTTAGCATAGTGCCTGATATATATTAAGTTCTTAATAAATGCTTATACATTGTTTAATTAGTTTTATGTGTTTACTCTTCAAAATGTAGGAGCTAGAAGGGAGATACTAGAGACCATCTTAGTTTTTTAAATTTGAAAATTTTATTAATTTTTAAAAAATTGTTGTTTAGTCATCTTTTAGTTGTGTCTGACTGTCTTTCTCTTTTTTCTTTCTCTTACCCCTCTCTAGCCCTCCCTCCCTCTGAGGCAGATCAGCAGCTCTTCTTCTAGAAAATTGCCTGGGGAACATTAACAACCTGAATATGTTAGAGGCACAGTTTGAAACCAGGTCTTCCAGATTTCTATATTCTATGCCAGGCTACAGTGTCTTTAAAAAAATAGTTAAAAGACAACTTTATTAAATTAAACAATATCTTGTCTGAAAAGTAGTTTTTAGTCTTTACGTATTTCTTTTGATTTTAAGGAGTCTGGGTTTGTATTATATTGTTTTTGCCAGTAATCTCAGTGTGTTTGGATTTTTGTTCAGTATCTTCTGGGCACCAATAAGAAATAGCTATGCATTGGAGTAAGCTGACCTTACTTTTTGTCTGTTGTTATTGGTGCAGTTTATTATAGGTTTTCAGGGTGGCACAGTGGATAAAGTACCAGATCTGGAGTCAGGAAGCTTCATCTTCCTGAGTTCAAATCTGACTTTGGATACTTACTAGCTTTGTGATCCTGGGCAAGCCATTTAACCTTGTGTATCTCAGTGCCCTCATCTGTCAGATGAACTGGAGAAAGAAAGGGCAAGTCACTTCAGTATCCACACCAAGAAAACCCCAAATGGGATCATAGGGAGTCTAACATGACTGAAAAAAAAGACAGAATTGAACTCTGGGTAGCTGGGGCTCTATAGAAATATTAGTTGAATTGTTTTTTTTGGATGGACTCTAGTAGCCTTATAATAAGGCTTATCAGTTCTTACTGTTTCTGAGTATTTCTGAGTATTCGTAGCACCACAAATTTAGATTTAGAAGAAACCTTAAAGGCCATCTAGCTCAACTTTCTCATTTTACAGATGAGCAACCTATATAGCCCAGTAAATTTAAATGACTTGCCTAAGGTGATACAGATATAGTAAATGACAAAACTGAGCTCTGACTGTTTCTCTGAATCAAATCCAGCTTTCCTTCTACCGTGCCACAACACTTTATATATTTTGAATATTAGCCTTTACATGTGAAGTTGAAAGAGCTTTTTAATATAGAAGTGTACTGAAGGAGAACAAATTTGAAATAAAAATTTATACCAGAAGCAATTTACTTAGACAATAATTTTTCTTGCATTTTCTTTCATTATTGGAGAAATTTTATTTTAAGGAAAGAACTTTCTGCTTCATACTTGAGAGCAGACTTTCTCATACCACAAATCCTTTAGGAACTAAAAATTAGAAGGAACTATGGTTCTCTATCTAGTTTAATCTCCCAGTCAGTAAAAAATAGCTTCTGTAGCCATCCTTGATTAATATATGTACTCAGTTTGAATATTTCCAGGTATGGTCAATTCATGACCTCAAAAATTAGGCCATTCCAGTTTTTGAACAGCTTTTTTATTAGAAAATTCTTTCCTAAAGACTTATATGAATTGATGCTGAGTGAAAGGAGCAGAACCAGGAGAACTTTGTACACAGCAACAACCACAGTGTGTGAGGAATTTTTCTGGTAGACTTAGTCCTTAATAGCAATGCAGGGACCTAAAAAATTCCCAAGGGACTTTTGAGGCAAAACACCTTCCACATCCAGAGAAAGAATTATGGAATTGGATCGCAGCATGAAGCAGCGCATTTTCTTTTGTATTATGTTTTGTTTTATAGTTTCTCCCATTCATTTTAATTCTCCTATTCATCATGACTATGGTGAAATTGTATTTAGTAGGAATATATGTAGAACTTATATAAGATTGCAAGCCAGGAGGGAATGGGGGGGGCGGGGAAGGAGGGGGAGTGAGGGGAAAAATCTAAGATATATGGAAGTTATTATAGGACACTGAAAACAAATAAAATAATTATTAAAAAATTTTCTTTCCTATATTGAACCAAAATCTATCTTGTAATTTCTACACGTGGTCCTAGTTCTATCCTATGAAACTATGTAGCATGTCAGTTTCTTCATTTACATAATCAGCCATCATGTATTTGAAGATAGCTGTTATCTCTCCCATTAATTTACTAGTCTCCTTAAATATTTCCAATTGCTATGAACATTCCTTGTGAGAGCTAATTTTCCCATTTATTTTGCCATCCTGTGAATGTTCTTTGGTTCATTAATTTTTTAAAAAATAACTATTAATTGCAGTGTCCAAAATTGAGCACAGTATTTGAAATGAGGTCAGATCAGGATGGGGTAATTATTCCCTGTTGAAATTGGATCCAAAAGGTAGAAAAAATAATTCATCTGGAGAAATTCCTTGAGAATTTTTTTATTTTTCAGAAAAGCACCTATGAGTTGTCTATTTTGAACAGTTGTTTTCTTTTTTTCAAAGAAATAGATGCCTTTTGTTTCAATATCACATTTGTTTTAGAATATATTACTCTTTAATTCCCACATTCAGCTAACCTTCCCTTCCAAATTCAAAACAACAATCATTTTTATTCTTTTGGTTTTGTTTTGTGATTTCTTGGTTTCTCATAAAGTCATTAGCCTCCATCTGTTCCATTCTAATTTTTAAAGAACTATTTTCTTCAGTGAGCTTCTGAACCTCCTTTTCCATTTGGCTAATTCTGCTTTTTAAAGCATGCTTCTCCTCATTAGTGTTTTGAACCTCTTTTGCCAATTGAGTTAGTCTATTTTTAAAGGTGTTATTTTCTTCAGCATTTTTTTGGGGTCTCCTTTAGCAAGATGTTGACCTGCTTTTCATGCTTTTCTTGCATCTCTCTCATTTCTCTTCCCAGTTTTTCCTCTACCTCTCTTACTTGATTTTCAAAATCCTTTTTGAGCTCTTCCATGGCCTGTGACCATTGAATATTTATTTTGGATGTTTGGGATGCAGAAGCCTTGACTTTTGTCTTTCTCTGATGGTAAGCATTCTTCTTCTTCATCATTTGAAAGGATGGGAGAAGATATCTGTTCACCAAGAAAGTAACTTTCTATAGTCTTATTTTTTTTCCCTTTTTTGGGCATTTTCCCAACCAGTTACTTGACTTTTGGGTCCTTTGTCAAGAGTAGGGTATACTCTGGGAATCTGTAAGATCTCAGTTCCTCCAAGTTGGCACAGTCAAACATGTTCACTGGTCTGGGAGCAGGGAGAGATTTTTGTGCCCAGAATCTTAGCAGAGTTTTCTCTTCACAACCACCTGGCCTCCAGTTCCACCAAGCCAGCACTGGGGACTGAGATTCAGATAAGCTGCATGGTCAGGGCCACCACTCAGTGTGAGATAAAGGTCAGCTGCCATAGGTCCTCTACACAGGACTGAGGTAAGAATGGGCTGCTCAGTGCCCCCAAGGGTTTTACAATCCAACAACGGATGCAGGCTGCTGTGGGAACTGCTGCCACCTGCCCGATGTGGCCTCTGTGGCTGCTGCCTAAGGCCAGAGCTATGGGAAGGCCCTTCTCCCTTCCCAGCCAGCTGAAAAAACCCTGTCACCAACCTTTGGCGCCTGTGGGTTGAGGGATCTGCAAACTACTGCTACTATGACTGGAGATTCTGCCCCCGAGGGCTGTTCGGGAGCCACACGCTGCAAGACCAAGGCTGGGCTGGGCTCTGCTCCACGTCTGGTGCAACTGACATTTCCTGTGGTCCTTTCAGGTCACCCTGGGCTGGATATCTCCTCCACTCTGTTGTTCTCCACTTCTGCTGCTCCAGAATTTGTTGAGAGTCCCTCTCTATAGGTATTTTATGGGCTGTGTGGGGAGAGTCAGCATATGTGTGTCTTTCTACTCCACCATCTTGGCTCTGTTCCCAACAATCATTTTTAAAGCAGTTATTTTGTACTGTTACTGATGTATATGTTTAGGATACAAAGGCAAAAAAACCTGCAAAAAACAGTTCATGCCTTCAAGGAGTGTACATTCTTCTTAGAGAAATAACATAGATAACATATAAATAGATACTGTGTGTGTATATATATATATATGTATACATATATACAACTATATCAAAATATATACCTACCTTCCTAGAGAAGAAGGTACTAGAAACTTGGGATCAGGATAAGCTTCCTGTAGGAGGTAGCACTTGAATGAAACTTTGAAGGCAGCTAGGGATCCTGTGAAGCTGAGGTAAAGAGGAGGAGAAGGGAATTAATTTGAGATATATTATGGAGATAGAGAAGATATGTCATGATTAAATATGATGGCTGAGGGACAAGGAAAGATTGAGGATAACTTTGAATTTATGAACCTGGGTGATGAGATGGATGGTGGATATGAGATGCCTAAGGAACATCTAGTTGGAGTTATTCAGTTAGTCAAGTGGGACTGGAATTTAGACAAAAGACTGAGGCTGGACATGTAAATTTTGGAACTGTCTGAATAGAGAGAATTTTGGATCCATGGGAGCTGATGAGATCCAGAGAGGATGTAGAGAGACAGAAGGGCCCAAGTGTACAAATAGGGTATGGGATAAGGCTGATCATCTTGCAAAGGATGGCCAGACAGGTAGGAAAAGCACCTGGAGAGAATAGTATAATGAAAATCCTGAGAAGACGATTTCTAGTAAGAGAGAATGGTGATCAACAGGGTGATCAACTTTCAGGAAGGTCAGGATGAGAAAAGACCAGTTGAATTTGGCAATAGATCACAGGAAATCTGGGAGAGAGCAATTTAAGTTGAATAATGAGATCACATTGCAAGGTGTTGAGAAATGAGGTTGAGTTGTGAAAATGGAGGGGCAGAATATGGATAGATTTTTCAAGGAGTTTGACTAGGAAAAGAAAGAGAGAATGCTAGTTTGCAGGAATGGTAAAATCTTGTAAAGGTTTTTTAAGGATTGGGGAAATACTTATAAGCAGGAAGAAAGGAGCCAGGAAACAAAGAGAGACTGATAATTAGGCAGAAGGAGGGGGAAAATACAAAGAAGGGGTAATACAATATGTGATGGAGGAGGAGCCAGGGAATAGAGAAAGATTGATAATTAGGCAGAAAGAATGGATGATAGATGGACAAGATGCTGGAGAAGGTCAAGGACACAAATAAAACAGTTGGTATTTGAAAGAAGAGCCATTTCTTTTTTAGGTTTAAGTTTACATGCTTTAAAAATTTTTTTGAGTTACAAATTCTTTCTCTCTCTTCCTCACCCCTCCTACTCCCCTGACACAGTAAGCGAAATAATGCAAAACATATTTGCATATATTGGTCATGTTGTGAAAGAAAATACACCCAAAAAGACCCATGAAAAAAAGTGAAGTGTGCTTTGATCTGCATTCAGACTCCATCTGGAGATGGATAGTATTTTTCATTGAGTCCTTTGAAATTATCTTGGATCAATGTGTTACTGAGAAAAGCTAAGTTATTCACAATTGATCATCTAACAATATTGCTTTTAACGTGTACAGTGTTTTCTTGGTTCTGCTCATTTCACTTTGTATCAGTTCATGTAAGACTTTACGGTTTTTCTAAAGTCATTCTACTGCTCATTGTTTCTTATAGCACAGTAGTATTCTATTACAGTCATACACCGCAACTTGTCCAGTTCACCAATTCATGAACATTCTCTCAATTTCCAGTTCCTTGCTACCACAGAAAAAGCTACTATAAATATTTTTGTACAAACAGACTTTCTCTCTTTCTCTGACGTATGAAGTAGATGAATGGCATGTCTGTGTCTATACATAAATGTGTGTGCGTGTGTGTATATGTATATACATACATGCATATATACGTGCATATATATACACACACACACGTATACATATAAAAATGAACTGCTCAACTAGGAGAAAGAATTGGATTTTTTTTTCTAAGTGCCCTACAGCATTAAAGTTGCCTATTCTGTAAAATATTTGCCCCTTCATTTTATTTGCATTGTTCTAAGGTCTCTTAACAGTTTATAGAATATTTATTTAAATATGCCTCCCATTTGTGTGGCTGTGAGAGTATATAGCATATAAGCTTAAAGTATTATATATGTAAACAAGTCCTCATAGCGGTATCCCAAGCTGTACCAATACCTCTTTGGGAGATCTTTTTGGTGTAAAAATGGATATAGCCAAGGAGAAAACCTTCTCTTAATATAAAAATCAGCATAGGAATAGTTACAATTTAGTGTGGGTTTACAGTTTGCTGCTGTGGGGTTTTCTTTTTTTCTTAAAAGCAAAAAGAGTTTGAATTTACAGTATTGAACATTGCTTATATGTTGGGCTTTTTCTTCCCAAGTAGATCTCATGAGATCATTAAAAAAATCACTTTTCCTCAATAGAAAAAAGCTTTAATTTGCATTTTTCTCATCAGTAATGACTTAGAACTTTTTTTAATATGACTTTGATTTCTTCATTTGAAAACTGCCTGTTCATGTCCTGTGACTATCAGTTGGGGAATGACTTGTATTCTTATAAATTTGACCCAGTTCTCTGTGTATTTGAGAAATGAGGTCTTTGTCAGAGGCACTTGGTTGCATTGGTTTTGTTTGTGCAAAACCTTTTAAATTTAATATAATCAAAAGTATCTATTTTACATTTTGTAATGCTCTCTGTCTCTTGTTTGGTCATAAATTCTTCCCTTACCTTTAGTTCTGACACATAAACTGTTTCATGCTCCACTAAATTACTTGTAGAATCACCCTTTAGGTCTAGATCATGTACCTATTTTACCTTATCTTAGCTTACAGTGTAAGATTTTAAGCTGTACCTAGTTTTTGTTATATAGTTTTCCAGTTTTTCTAACAGTTTTCGTTAAATAGTGAGTTTTTGTCCAAAAATCGTGGATGTTTGGATTTATCAAACACTAGATTACTATGGTATTTTATTTTTAATTTGTTCTTTTCGTAGTTTTTTTAGTTGCATGTCGAACTCATTGATCAGCTCTTTATTTTATTGATGTAAATATTACAGAAATAAGTTTTCCCCTAAGTACTGCTTTGACAATATCCTATAAATTTTGGTATATTGTCTCATGGTTGTCATTCTCTTTAAAGAAATTACTGATTGCATGATTTGTTCTCTAATCCACTCATTCTTTATAATCATATTATTTAGTTTCCAGTTAATTTTTAATCTATCTTTTCATTGTCTTTTGTTGGACATAATTTTATTGCATTATGATCTTGCAAAGAATGCATTTAATATTTCTGCTTTTCTTGCATTTGATTGTGAAATTTTTATGCCCTGGTCACTCTTTTCGTAGTCAATGCCTTTTTCCTATGTATATTCCTTCTAACTGCTCTAATAATAATAAAGTTAAAATTGACATGTATCATCTTCCCATGTAGAAATGTAAACATTTTCATCTTATTGAATCCCTTATATTTTCTCTTTCCTGTTTATCTTTTTATGTTCCTCTTGAGTCTTGTATTTGAAAATCACATTTTCTGTTCAGCTCTGGTCTTTTCATCAGGAATACTTCAAAATCTTTTATTTCATTGAAGATCCATTTTTTCCTCTAAAGGATTATACTCATTTCTGTTGAGTATGTGATTCTTGATTGTAATCTTAGCTCCTTTGCCTTCCAGAATATCATATTCTAAGATCTCTGATTCTTGAATGTAGAAGCTGCTAAATCTTGTGTAATCCTGACTGTGACTCCTCAATATTCGAATTTTTTCTGTCTGCTTGCTAAAAATCCTTATTGCTGTCTTCCAGGAACTCTTTTTGGGCTTCACTGCTGGAATGTACTGTGGGCCAAAGGATCTTGGCAGTGGGCAGAGTCAGAGGCTGCTGGGCCTTGCAACTGGGCTGTGTTTGGGGCCTCAGGACCTCATTGCTGGCCTGACCCAGAGCTTGGGACCTGGCTGATAGCTTGTTCAAATGCTGCCTGTAATGAACTGAGCTCCAGTGAGAAAGACCTTTCCTGCTAACCTTCTAAAGCTGGAAGCTTGGGCTGGAAAATTGTTTTATCCTATCTTTTTATTGGTTCTGTTGCTCCAGGATTCATTTGAGGTATTATTTTGTAGTTCCTGCCTTACTCCCCTCATCTTGGCCCATTTTCCTTCATTTTGAATATTTTCAAGGATGTCTGAATTTGTTTACTAGTTTTAAAGGTCACGTTTCCTGTTTTGTTACTGTTTTTTCCTATTGATTCATTTTTTTATATTCAGTCTTTGAAATTTCTTCTTCCTGAAGTCTTTGACACTTTCAGACCCTTGCCCCATTTCTCTTTCCTCATATTTTTCTTATTAATCACTTCTTGATTCCTTCCCCTCTGATTGTGGTTTTCTTAGTGGATGAGTCTCAGTCTCAGCTTCCCCCCACATTCTGACCTGGTGACTTGTCCCACCTTCTCTGTTCTTGAATTCTCTGGCTGGGTATTGGGCAGTTCATAGCCTGCTTTTCCTGGCACTGGCAGAACCTCCTTTCCCTGGTAGTGACAGTTCAGAGCTTTGTGTTGGTGCTTCTGTGTTGCAGCCACAGCAGGCTTTTGCTCCTTAAAGATTGGCTAACCTGGCTGTCCCTGAGCAAACTTCCAAAGTCTAAAGCTGTGGAAGAGGGAGGGGGGAATAGGGTAAAAGAGTAGGTTTTCGTTTAAGGCTGTGTTGTGTTCGTAGGTCTACTTAATGGCATGGAGGTGGGGAAGGGGGTGCTGAGTAAGCTCAGTTCCTGGTTTTGTGTGTGTGTGTGTGTGTGTGTGTGTGTGTGTGTGTGAGAGAGTTTTAATCTTCTTTTGGATTCTGGATGTCTTAGACCATGGAAGCAGCTAAAGTTGCTTTACCTTTATTGTGTAATATGAGGACTGGAGGAAATGTCTAATCTGCCATCTTGTTGGCCTGTGTGACATAGAAATGTTTTGCCTTTCTTTTTGTCTCCAGACCATAGCACAGTACTTGGTATATAGTAGGCCCTTACTAAATGTTTACTGACTAACTTATGAGAAATGGAGGTCAGGAATGAGGTAGGGACTGTGTGTACATGCGTACTGCACACATACACACATTTTTATGAAATATTTTCATAGACATCAGCTGATAAGCAGGAGGTAATTGATGTAGGGAGTGAAGAGAAGAGGGCCTAGGGAAGAGCCGAAGATGGGATGATCTCTACAGAAATTTTCAGAGCGTACCCATAAGGAGGGAATGAGACTTAGGTAATCAGGCAAAAAGAGATTAAGGAGTGGCCACACAGGTAGGAAGATAAAGCAGTGTTAAGAAAACTCAGAGAGAAGGAATATCCCAGAGAAGAGAATGTTTAAGAATGTTAAATGCTACAGAGAAATAAAGAAAGAATGAATGACAATTCAGAAAAGTTCATCAGAGTTGTCAACAAATCATCAGTAAAATTGGAGAGCAGTTTTAGTTGATTGATGAGGCTTTAGATAAGTGAGATTGCAAAGGTTTGAAAATTGAGAGGAGAGAAGAGGAAGTGTGCAACGTTTTACTCTAAAAGAGAGAGTGTCACCATGATCCTTCATTCAATGGGGTGTTTACTTGAGGATTATATAGGATCAAGTCAAGGTTTTTTTCAAATTGGGGAAGACCTGGACATGTTTGTAGGCAACAGATAAAAACCCAGTAGATGGCAAGAGATTGAGGTTCAGAGAATAAAGGAATAACCGTGGGGGCAGTCTGCTGGAGAGAGATGATATCAAAGACGTAGAGGAGTTGGCCTTGTGAAGGAGTTGGGCTACTTTTTCATCACTTGGGTAAAGAAAGAGACTACAGTGGATAATCTCAAGGAGTTTTGAAGTGTTGAAGAAGGTAGAAGGAATATTGCTCATGGGAAATGTCCTTTTATTTGTGTAGAATGCTTGAGGAGAGAATTGGGAATAATATTTGTAACTTCTACTTCCCAGGGTTGTTACAAAGTTGAAATAGGGTGATGTATACAAAACATTATGTGAAGGTCAGTTGCTATTAATATAATCACTTGTTAAAGGTAGTTCTGCCAATACATCCAGATTTCTGGAAGTCTTTTCTTAATATTTGAGTTCAGTGATCTATTTCATGCCCACTGCCAAAACTGTCCTTTTAAACATTTGGAGTAGGTGCTTGTACTTAGAGAATCAAATGAAGATTGAGTTTGTATGTTAAAGCAATTTATTATGTACATATTGTAGTCATAAGAGAAATCCACAGCAGTTATTAAGTAGAAATGGAAGCCATCCATTAAAAATCCATTTTATTAGGAGGAGCTATGCTTGCATTACTGATTGTCTTTGAACTTTGTTCTGTAGATGCTCTCATTAAGCAAAATCTTAGAAATAGGAAGGATCTTGGACACAATGTACTTTTAATATTTCCTGCTGGAAGTGCAAAACACAAAGGTTAAGCAAAAAGGAAAAAGAGCACCTGAAAGGAATCAAGTTCCTGCTGTCTCCATAGTCATAGAAAGCTGTTGGATTATGGACTAAGACTTTGTAGAATTATGTGTATTTTTTAGTCTGTTTTCTAAATTTCTTATTTTGTTTTCTTTAAGTAAATGGGGAGGTTGGAGCTGGCAATAAAAAGTTTCCATTTATGGATCATAGTATTTGAAGCTTCCTTAAAAATAATTTCTGGTGGTTCTTAATATAGTTTCATTGTATTTCAATATAAAATTGGTTTCCTTTGTAATCATATGTATTTTATTTTATGTATTAAAAATATTATTCTGAGGAGTTCATAGGCTTCATCAAACTGCCAAAGTGGTTCATGGTACTTAACAAATGCTTGTTGATTGAATTAAAATGTTTGGGAACTTTCCATATCAAGAGGCTATCTATTTATATTCTGATGGGTCCCCTTATTATTTTGTGATTCATAGTGAAAAATGGGTACTGCTACTGCAGATCTATTTGTTTTTCACCTCTTGGGTGCTTTAGAAAAGAAAATTTATAATAATGATCAATTTTTCCTCCATGTGACCCAATAACATAATCTTTGTGGGACTCAGTAAAAAATGAATCTAAAACTAACATCATCATCTTTGACTCAGAGAAGTCTATTGATGCCATGAATGTAATGGGCAGAAATACAGTAAAAAGGGTGTACCATAAAATACCTTTTTTGAGAGTTGATACAATAATGGGATACCGTAATGGAACTATTGCATTTCTTATTTACAAAAAACTACTAAAATCTTAGACATGCATGGGGCAGAAGAAAAAAGGTAACATTTCCCACTCAGATCTGATTTCCTTGAAAGCTTGTATCTTAGTCTCCCTATCATCCAAGAAGTTATGTTGGGGATTATTATTATCTTCTTTGAAAGACTGGAAAGACAAAAGGGGAAAATTTTATTATTATCTAGTTGCCTTATATGTAATGAGACTGTTCTTCTTTACCAGTATGGTGCTGTTGCTACCCTCTCCCCCACTTTCTTTTTCCTTTGGAATTAAAAACAAATGGAATGGAACAATAAAAGTAGTAAGCATTGGTATGAATATTACCAAGTTGAAAAGACACACTTTTAATAGAATATTGGAAAATAAGATAGTGGTAGGTAAAGTAGTATATAAATGTAGAGAAAAGCTTATTTGCTCTCATATATCAATCTCTTGGTTTTACTGTAATATTTCTTGCTGTCTTAGCCATTTATTTCCAGTTGCTCTATACTAGTTTTCAGTCTATTCTTGAATAAGTTGTACTACTTTCTTTTTTACTACTTATTCTCCTTCCATTTCTTTCCTTATGAGCTTTTATTTCATTTTTTTATTTCTTCATTTCTCCTAGGCTTTCATGAAATTCTTGTGGAAAACTCCTTTTTCTCCTTCAGATCTCTGCTTGGAGTAGTTATGGGGTTATTACATTTATAACGATTTGGGATGCTGATTGACATTTTCTTTGATTTACTCATCTTTTCAGTTTTAACGCCTAAATGGTGGCTTTGTGTTCTTTCTCCTGCTGTGTTTTTGGATGTGAGGGTCTATTCTGTTTTAGGACCAGGAGAGAGTAGTGTCATGATAATCTGGAGAAAAGAAAATATCAAGGAGAAGACAGTGATTGATAGTGACAAAGGCTTTTGAGAGGTCAAGGATAAGTCTTGATGACAGGCCCTTTGATTTGGCAAGTAAGAGATTATTAGTAATTTTGGAGATAGCAGTTTCAGTTGAATGAATGAGTCCATAGACAATTAAGAAGATAGAGAAATGAAACAGAGGCAACTATTGTAAGGGACTTTCTCAAGGCGTTTAGCCAGGAAAGGGAGGAGAGATATGAGACTTCCACATTGCATAAGAAGCAGTGAATTTGGAGATCCTACTCACTTAGCCTTAGACAAAAGTATGAGACACTACTGGAAGAGGAAATTAGAAATCACCTAGCACTAATGAGTTTATCCTGTTCTCCTAATATATCTTGCATTTACATCACAATCTCAGTATTTAAATCTCAGTATTTTCATCTTTAAAACAGGATAATGATATCTGACTTCACAGACTGTTTAAAGGCTCAAGTTATATAGTGTATAGTATTGTGTTTTTTTTTTTAAGATTTAAATTTATTTATTTTTAGTTTTCAACATTTGTTTCACAAGATTTTGAGTTCCAAAGTTTCTCCCCATCTTTCCCCTCCCTCTCCTCCTGAGAGGGCATGAGTTCTGATTATCCCTTCCCCCAGTCTGCCCTCCCTTTTATAGTCCTCCCTCTTATCACCCTTCCCCTTTACTTTCCTGAAGGGCAAGATAGATTTCTGTACCCCATTGCCTGTGTATCTTATTTACCAGTCGCAACGATTTTTTAACATTTGTTTTTGAAACTTTGAGTTTCAGATTCTCTCCCTTCTTCCCTCCCCACCACCCCCATTGAGAAGGCAAGCAATTCAATATAGATTATACACATGTAGTTACGCAAAACACTTCCAGCTCATTGCCCATTTTCATAGTTTTTCCAAGACACTGATGTACAATCTCTAGAGTAGTTCACTTAACTGCATAATATAGTCTGGATATAGGTGTTCTTAATCCACTAGGTTTTTCTTCTGTTTTGCATCTTGATATATTCAGCACAATATCATATGGTTACTGGAACATCCAGAGGTGACACTTCTTTACTTGAACTCTGGTGCAAATTTCTTCCGTGACAGTAGTGAACTCCTTTGTCTCCTTATTTTTATATCTTGAGAATTTGATATCATCTTTTAGAATGTTGTCAATGTTTTCTGTTATATTTTTCTAGAAATCTTGTGCAATTTTGACTTGCATTAGAAATTCCTTATTGGAATAATTTAAGGTCACAGTTTGGTAAAATGAATCAATTACTTTTTTAAAAAGATAGCCAATGTAATAACAGTGGGATATTGCATTCTCTGCATCTTTCAGTCAGTTGCATGGTGGGTGGTCAGTCTAATATACTCCAATGACATTTCTGCTTCTCCCTCTGTTGAGCTTTATTTAAATGCTTTGTACTGCTCCCCTTCCATCCCAGTTTTGAATTTCCTTACATGAGTATAACTTCCTAATATACAATGTTTCTCTCAATTCCGCCCTCCCCAGACCCTCTTACCCATTACATTTCTTTTGAATAGTGTATACTCATTCAGAGCCATGGTTCTCACAGTGGTTTTATCTTTTTTTTTTTGTAATTTAACAAAAATTTAAACTTAAATACAAAAATAAGGAAGAAAAGAAACTTAAATACTAAAACTAAAATAAAACAAAATAAGAAACGAAAAAAGTCTTTTCCCTGTGCACAGCAGAACATGAGAGAAGATTCACAATATACAGCAATAAATTCCCATTTGAAGAAGGACTACATAATGAATATCATTGTATTAAGAGCCATCTGTCTTTTCTTTGCTTCCTTTTAAGTTTTCTTTTGTTCTCTGTTGTGCACCAGAGGTTATCTTAAGACTCATCAGTACTATGAGATCAGGTTCGTCTTTTTGTGTTAGGACTTCAAGTTCCTCTTGTTTGTTCTCTAACCTTTAAGAATGTGTGTCTTGTATTTGAAGCCAAGACTCTTACTACTGCCTCCTTTTATAGATATTTTTTCCTCCTGTGAACATTTGGGTATCTCAATTGTTATTCTTCTTTATTCTATCTACTTTCTATGGCATTTACTGGGGCATGAAGGAATAATGAGAAGGGGAAATAGGCAGATAGATAGATGGATAGATAGTCAGTCTTCTCCACTGCTTATCTTTTTTCAGTTTAAAACTTGTGGAATTTTCTATTTCTCCAATACTTGTTTTTGCTGGTAGGTGTCTTACTTTGTTTACTTACTTTCTATCTTTAGTTCCTAAACTGGGGCTTTGTGCCAGGGTCTGGCTCTGCCTCTTGTTGTGTTTTTGGTTGAGATAATTAGCCTTCTTGGTTTTGCTATGGATCACCTGGATACTGGATGTTGTGGAGCCTGCCCCTCCTATCAGCAATTGTTAAATTTTTAGTGTGAGCATTTACACCTCAGAAAGTGATGGAGAAAGTGTTAATAATGCAGATTAAACTTAAAAGTGGATTTTGTGCACACTGCTCCACTACTTTCGCTAGCACAGCACTGCCTGGGTTTCCTGCACTGATTGCTCTCATTTGAAGTTAGCTAACTCTGGCATCTTTTAAATTCAGAGCTTTGGATTTTCTGCAGCTTCCATTGCATTTTGAACTATGCTAAAGACCTTGGGGCCTGGGCTATCTCTCCCTCTTTTCAGGACCTCTAATGTCCCTACCCTGGAACTTTATGACCTTCTTGGCCTTAAGAAGGGCGGGGTACAAAGCGTCTTGACGCCCCAGACACAGAGTCCTGCTATAAGACTGAGTGCCTCTGGCTCTTTTCTGCTGTCCTGCCAGCTTGTTTGCCTGAACCATGGCTTAGCTGGCAGTCCCTTTTCCTTTATTGCCTGTGGGCTTCTGTAAACCACTGGTATTTCATGATAAAGTTGGTACAATTATCAGTGTGTTCTGCTTTGGGGAACCTTGTAGCTTGCTATTTGTACTGATTTTAGATTTCAGTGTGTTGTTTATTATTCACACTCAAGGAAGGAATATTTGAGTTCTTTTTGCAGGAAAAGAAAATGACTGTGCTATCCTTGACCAAAATATTCTGAAATGCCTTCTGCCTTCATGTTGACTCTGAAACTACACAGTAACATCTAGCATTACCTAAGATAGGCTGATTGGGACTCTCTTGTGAGGTTTTCACATACTTTTTGAACTTGAAAATAAAGTGCCTCTTCTTCCCCCCCCTTTCAACCTATCTATGAAACATCTGACCAAGTTCTCTACTTACAGTTCAGTGTAGGTATTGTCTTCACTGATAAAAATTGTAACCCATACCACACTTTCTCATCCTTTGCGGTTCTCGTCCATGCCTTCCTTCCAAGGCCCTGAGGCCCTCCCCTGGAATCTCTCAAGATTAAATACTAGTGAAGCCCTTGGGCTATCTGTTTGTTATCCTTCATTCTTGATTCACCCAGATACTTTGCCAGTCATGTTTTCTGGATGGTATCTTTTATATTATTTGTGTACAAATACTCATTGGTAACATGCTACAGCCTCCATTGCCCTTTGGGATATCTGTAATTTTGAGTCGTCGGAGATTGTTCTATAATTCATAGCATGAAGCATCTCTTCGTAAAAACTGGCATTCTCAACATAGTGATTTATTTAACTGGTGGCTCTTCTCTTTTTAGGGGTAGTTTACATAGCAAGTATTTATTGAACCTAAAAAAAATTACATTAATTTTTCACTTTAATGCTTTTGAAACTATTTCTTTTTTGTTAAAATTCCTAAATAAATATGGTTAAGACAATATGTCATTAGGTTGAATACAGAAATATATGAAATCTATAAACTTGCTGACTTAAGTGAACATTCCCTAGTTGATTATCTGTGACATAGATATATTATGATTTGCTACTTTTCTTTTTCACTGGTATGTTGGAAGAGTTTTCTTAAATGACCTGAAAGTTCTTTGAGGAAAAATTCCCTGGTAACATAGAATACCTTTACATTGTTGTTGTTATTAATATAATGGCTATAAAAATAGTTACATATGGATGCCTGAAGTGGATGCCTCTTTTGTCCAGGTTTTCTTAAGATACTAAGTATATCCAGGCTTTCAGTTATAGGCATTTCCAAAACTTCATGGAGTCCTTGGCACTTTGAGGGGTCAAATTTTGATTAATTTGAGGGGGCGTTACACATTATTAAAAACATTTGACTACTCCATAATACTTCCTCATGATGAAAGTAACCAGATTAAATGAGCTTTTTTGGACATTTTTAGTATGTGCCTTTTAAATATATAATTTTGTAGTGTGAATAGAATAGATGTTTTTCAGAGATTGTATGGTATTCTGTTTGAATATACTGTTGAATAGTTACTTAGAGAAATTCTGCCTTAGAAATACAATAATTGGTTTAATGTCACAATTTTAGTGGAGATTCTTCCTTCACGAGAAGAAAGAATTTCACATTGGTATAAGTCATCTTATTTAGAACTAGAGCCATTTGGAGCTTTTCTGTAAGAAGAGCCAGTTAGAGCTTTATATTTATACTGGGAAATAATGTGCATTTTAAGGAACATTGTGTAGAAAGAATTAGTTTAAAAAGTAACTTATTGTGAGGCAATGTGACATTATAATTATAGTAATAATGGACTTTTAAAATAAAAATAATGATTAGTGCCATAAAATACAACTATTTTAACAGCATTGAAAATTACATAAAATACACACTTGTGTGTGATTCTACACTTTTTCGATTTTGGCCTGGATTATTTCCTGGAGAGAGCCAGCTTTCCAACGGGGGAATTCATTGAACTGCGTGAGCCTCTAAGTTGAGAATGGATACATTAAACAAATATGTACATTTGGAAACATAGCTACTAGGACAGCATTGCATTTTTTCATGTTTAGGTTTTTGAAGTAACCTTAATAAGATTGTTTTCCTTTTCATTTATCTACTTTATTTACTTTTTAAAAAAAGTATGTTTTGATTATACATGCAAGGACTTCATTAGTAAATATTACAATCAATCAGTTTAGCAGTTAGTAACAATTACTGGGGATATTGAAACAATCCACTGGCAAAAGGCTTCCATTCTAATTTGTAAAACAACAAGCACACATACATATACATGTAAAGCTACATATAAATATATACAAAGTATTCTAATACAAGGTAGTTTGAGAAGGCAGGCACTAGTGGTTGGGAGTTTTAGGAAACCTTCAGGTAACTAATGATGCCCCAGCTGCTCTTACAGGAAGAGAATATTATATGGAAATAAAGGTGGAATCACCTTCAGGGATGAGGGGGTGGGCAGAGCAATCCATGCAAAAGCATGGAGATAGGACATGGAGTGTCATTTGTCAGAAACTGACAGAATGCCTCTTTGGCTGAATTTGGAGGTGTGGGGGTTGTCCAGTGAGTCTGGGAAGATAAATTGAAGCCAGGTTATTAAGGGCTTTAAAAACTAAATAGAAACTTCTATTTAATTCTAGATATAATAAGGACACTCTGAAGGTGATTAAGAGAGTTACATGGTTATATTTGCACTTAAAGAAAATAATTTTACTATCAGTGTGGAGGTTAAATTGGGGTAGGGAGAGACCTGAAGCAAAGGAGACCAGTTAGGAGGGGGTTGCGAAAATCTGTGTGAGAGATAAGAGCCTGAACTAAAGTGGTGTCTGTGCGGGTGGAGAGAAGAGGTTGAATACAAGAAATGTGAAGGTAGAAGTGGCATGATTTGTCACATGGCTGGTTATGTGGTATGAGGGGAAGTGAGGGGAGTTGAAGGTAATGCCTTGGTTATTGACCTGGGGAACTTGAAGGATAGTGATAGCTTTGACAGAAATAAACTTGGAAGAGGGGAGAGCTTGGGAGAAAAAGGAGTTCGGTTTTGGGCACATTGAGTTTAAGATCTAGACTATCCAGGTTAAAATGTCCAATATGCAATTGGTAAAGTATAACTAATTACTTGGACTGAATATATAGATCTGGAAGTCATCTGCATATAGATGATAGCTAAAGCCATGGGAACTAATGAGTTTACCAAGAAAAGAGAAGGCTTGTAATAGAATCTGTGTATCTCTATAGCTCCATTTATTTCTCTTTTTCTGTGTCTCTGTTATGTATATTAGTAAATTGTCTGTGTAGAGATAATGGTTAAACCTTTGGAAGCTGATGAGCTTTCTGCAAAAGAGTTTAGAGAGAAAAGAGAATAGGGTCTATGGCAAAACCTTGGCATAACACTTCACACTTTGGGATCTTGCTATGGAACCAGCAAAGGAGACAGAAGAAGTGGTCAGGCAAATCAGAGGAGAACCAGAAGAAAGTAGGGGTGTAAAAAAAACAGAGAGGACAGAGTATGCAAGAGGAGAGGATGCTCAACAGTGTCAAATTCAACAGATAGGTTGAGAAGGATAAGGACCAAGAAAAGGCTGAGATTTGACAATTTGATAATTAGGGGATCATTGGTAACTTTGGAGAAGGCAGTTTCAGCTGAGTGCTGAGATCAAAAGCCAAACTTCAAAGAGTTGAGTGAATGAGAGGGGAGAGAAGAGAGAAAGTAAAGGTATATGGGGAAGGAAGACTAGGAGCTCTGGTGTAAGGGCTTGCCCTTTTCAGGGCTGCTCATCCACCTTTGGTTTTTACTGTCACCCATGGCTCCAAGAAGCTGTAGCATGCACAATGGCCACATCATCTTGGCAGATGGGCTAAACCAGGTTGATGGTAACTGACAGACCTCCAATCTGTTGGTGAATGGGGGATGGGGGTATCTGCCTTAACCACTTCTCCTGATGGAATGGATAGATGAGAACCAAAGGTCATGAAGGTGCCTGAAGCAGGCACTGTGGAGCACTTGGAGAGATAGAGAGGGTAAATAACTTTTTAAAGAGTTTATTTGAGAAAAGGAGGAGAGCTAGAGATATAGGATGATAAATCTAAGGAAAGGTTTTTTAAGGATAGAGGAACCTTGGGCATATTTAAAGGCATTAAGGAAGGAGTCAGTAGATAGGGTGACGTTTAAGATGCAGGGGGTGAGGGGATGATTGAGGCTTTGGTCTACCAGATAGGATGGGAGGGAATTGTTAAGGTCCACTTTGTTGTGAGAGGCTGAGAACAGAGGAGGAGAGGAAAGGTATAATATATGTGAAGGTGAGAGCTCAAGTTTAATAGCCTCAGTTTTTCAGTAGACTAAGAGACAAAAATCCTCAGCTTTCTCAGTTGGGGAGAGGAAAGTGTGGTAAGATTAAGGAGTAAAGAGGAAGCTTTGATGTAGAGTGAAATAGGAAATGAATTATGAGGGGATAAAAGGATTGCCTTGCTTCAGTGAGAGCCCAGTTGGATAATATTTCATTCCTTACAGTTCATCAGAGTTGCTTTCAGGAGAATTGCTGTTTCATAACGTAAAGAGAGAAAGCATTTCTGAATTTTGCCATGTAATTGCATGTTAATGCCATCATAGTCCATTATTATAGCTCATTAACATAAGCAAGTCTGACTTAGTTACAACTGTTAGGCTTTCTGTTAGTAAGAAGGAACCAGTCAGTTGTAATTTACTTGCATGGTAATTTTAAAATAATTAGGTTGTAATGCTGCTTGCTCTGTCATTGGCATGGTAAAACAGGTTCAGGGTAATAATTGATTAATTGGCTTGGCTTTAATGTGGCAAACATTAAATCTCTTCTCCTGGGAAGAGTGGAATGGCTTATGGTCTATTGGAAACATTCCAGAATAACTCCTATCTTGGTTATCAAGTAATTTCGTTAAGCTTTTTGTTTCACTGTGAGAATTTACTACAATACCAGTTATTTACTCAGCAAGCATTTATTAAGTGTTTACTATGTACTAAACACTGTGCTAAGTTCTGAGGACATAAAGAAAGCAAAAACATAGTCTTACCTTTTAGGAGCTCATACTCTGAGAGACAATGATAAATAACTATGTATATTATATATATATATATATATATATATATGTATGTATGTATGTATATGTGTATGATGTAATTTCAGAGAGAAAGCACTAGCAATGCAGGGACCAGGAAAGTCCTCTTGCAGAATGTAGTTTTACCTGAGTATTGAAGGAAGTCAGGAGGTGGAGATGGGTTGAGGGGAGAGAAAGAAAGAGAACAAGCATTTGTTAAATACTGGGGTACCAAGTACTATGCTAAGCATTTCACAAATATTATCTCACTTGATAGGTGCTACTATCCTTATTTTACAGTTGAGGAAACTGAGTCAGACAGAGGCTAAGTGCCTTGCCCGGGTTTACCCAGCTGGGAAATGTCTATGACTGGATTTGAACTCAGGTTTTCCTGACTCTAGACCCCAGAGCTCTACCCATTTTGCCACCCTGTTGAGGGAGAGCTTTCCAGACATGGAGAATATAGCCAGTAGAAAAAACAGAGTTGTTTGCAAGGAAGATCAAGAATACCAGTGCTGGTAGATCAGAGAGTACATAGAAGGGAATGAAGTATTAGAAGAATGGAAAAGGTAGGAAGGAGCAAATTGTAAAGAGCTTTAAAACCAAGCAAAGAATTTTATATTTGGTCATGGAGCTAATAAGGATCTACTGGAGTTGATTGAGTAGAGGATTGACATGGTCAGACCTTTGCTTTAGGAAAATTGGAAATATGTGAGTGCTTTTTATATTATAAGAACCCAAAAGAGGTATAATAATCAAAAGGCCAGAACCAACATTAATTGTCCTGTCCCTTACAATAAGGTCATCCCTTTGACCTCCCCCACCACCCCATGCTGAACAGAGCTCTTTGCCTATAATAGACAATAAGTGAATAAATGAATGAAACAGATATTGTGTTGAAGGCACCATCATATTACTTACTGAGCTGGTAGTCATTGTGGAAATGGTATTACTGTTTGGACGTTGCTGCACACTGGTGTTTCTAGTCTTACTTGCTTTAGAAAGGTGCTAATGGTCTGTTAAATGACTTAAAGTCTTCATTTTCAGAAAGCTACATAACCTTTGTTACCCAGAAAACAGTTGCAGGTAATAAAAAAAAGAATTTTCCCTCCTTGTTTGATTTATACTTTTACTGGTTTTGAACCTGGAAAAGAGAAATTCATCAGTGAACAGCCAAAGTAATTTTTTTAATGAGTTTTTTTACCCAGCTCTTGGATGACAAATGATTCCGTAGTTGAATGTAACACATTACAGTATGCTTAGCGTTCATTTCACTTTTAGTTTCTGAGTATGGTCTCATTTGAAAATTAGGGTCCTTGTGATAACCCTGAAACTGTATAGGAAACTAAAACATAGATGTTATTTATATTCATAACAAGGAAGAAAACCCCCACATCACCCCAAATCCCATACCCTCATGCTGCAACCCATATTCTGAAATGAGTTGATATTACTTTCTTATTCATTTATATTTTATAGCTGTATGTTATAGCTATTTACATGCAATCATTTTAAGGTAAAATGAAACAGATATAGTTGATACTCTGTCACTTAACAAATGGGCTTTTTGAGAAGAATTTTTGAGCTAGTATTAAAATTGGAGTCAAGGTACATGTTCTGGATGGGTTGTGGTGTAAAGGTTACAAAATTCCCATCAGAGCTTTCATTTCTCTACCAGGTATTGTTGAGTCCTAGTGGCTACATTAAGTGGATTTCCTGACACTGCACCATGGGAGAATATTGAATTTCTTATTATTGTATTTGGAGAGGACTGTTATTGAAGATACTGCTGTGGTGTGGAGTGAGTGCCTTCATTACCACTGAGGTTTTTTTTTTTTTTTTAAAGCCTGTACCTGCTTAGGAGGGGGCTTGTCACTAAGGGATTTTGAAGATTACGTGTCGGATTTTTCTTGGAAATTATTAGCAGATAAAGACAGTTCTGTCATAAACATTATGTATAGGTAAACATTATGTATAGATTAGTGCTTTTTCCTTGTAAAAACCTGCCAACTCTTGAATGAAAACATTAGCAGCTTTTGTAGATCCAATAGAAACTCACTAGGTGTTCTACTTCCTTAGCTGTCTGCAAAAGCATAGGAAATTTCCAGGGCAATGATGATAATATTGCTGTTTAGTTCTGTTGAGGACAAAATACAGCATTGTTCCTTTCAGTTTACATTCTTCTGTGTGTTCCATATAGTTTTGAGACTACCAAAGAGAAGATAGATTACATGGTACAGGGGGATAAGAATATTTTTAAGAATCTGACTTGCAAAAATGTTGAGGAGAAATGACCACAATAATAACCCAAAACACACTCACACACACACAGACACACACACACACAGTCACACTCACACTTACAGTAAATGGCTTGATTCTAGCTGTTGGAAAGCTTTGAAATCAGTGATGAAATTCCTCATTATAATGCATTTTGTTAATGCTAATAATGCCTTTGTGCTTTCCCCATTATGTTTTATGTTTTGCTGTCAAATTTGATAAGTAGTCTACCGTTCCCCAAAGGGAATGTGTATGTACTACCACTTTCATCATCCAGGCTGCGGAAAGAATTGGAATTCCCTCATTCCTTGTTTCTTTGCCTCATTCTTCCTTTCTTATTATCCCTGCCTCGAAGCCATTATTCATTGAAAGTTCATTTGGAAGTTTGAATGACTTTATTCAGGTTAAACAAACAAACTCACTTTTGCCCAAGGAAATAATTTAAAGCTGAGGGTAGGTCACCCTCTAATACTGCTTTCCTTGAGGTGATAGTTGGTGACAGTCTGCCTCCCACTTTATATGTTTCTCATCTTTCTTTTCTTTTCTGTTTTCTTAATTTTGTTTTACTTTGCTGCCTCCCCTTCCCCCATTTTTTCCTTCTAATCTATTCTTTGGATGTTACCCATACCCAGCTGCTGATTAAATCAACAAGCATTTATTAAGTGCCTACTATGTGCCAGGTACTGTTCTTAGCACTGGAGATGCAAAGAATAGCAAAAACCTCCTTTGCCCTCAAGGAACTCACAGAGGAGGCAACATGCAAACAACTATATAAAGACAAGACATATACAGGGCAAATTGGATAAATCAAAGATGTACTGGATAAATTTCAGAAGGAAGGTACATGCACTAATGGGGCCTTGGAAAAGCTTCTTGCAGAAGGTAGGATTTCAGCTGAGAGTTAAAGGAGGCTAGGGAAACTAGTGAAGTCAGAAGACAAGGAGGAAGATGTCTCAACAGCAATGAAGGTTTTAGTAAGATTTGGGACCCTAGAATTCCAGACTTGGATTGGAAATGGAGTATCTGGGATATTAGATTATGGGTTCAGAGGGGGGAGTAAGGTGTAAAAAAGACAGGAAAAGTAGAAAGAGGCCAAGTTGAACCTAAATCTGAATTTATTGAATGGGAGGAGAGGTGATATGATCAGACCTGCACTTCAGGAAGATCGCTTTGGTAGCTGAGGGGAAGATGGAGTAGGAAAGGATCTGAGGCACAGAGACTACACAGCAGCCTGTTGTAGTAGTCCAGGTATGAGGTAATAAGGGCCTGCGTGCACCTGGGTGCTGGCAGTCAGAGAAACATACAGGAAAGCACTTTTCTTGGCTTACAAAACTTTTACAGGGACTGTTTTATACTTTTTTTTTTGTATCTTCAGTGCTTGGTACAATGCCTGGCCAATAGGGGGTGCTTAAATGCTCATTGACTAGAGAATGCAGAGAGTGGAGGAGTTTGTGGTAGAGAATTTAGATATTTTTTGTAACTAAAATATAATTTGGGCTGGAAAATATTGCTTTAGACCTATAGACCTAGTGACATTGCTTAGCCGTTCTGTGAGTATTTGAGACTAAAGAAGTTGTTTATTAGGGAAAAAGTCCCTTGAAAATAGGATCTTTGCTTTTGGAACATGATAGCTATAAGTTAGTTCAACAGATTTTTTGTTTTGGGGTCTAGTAAATGTTCATGACGGTCAATATAAAACTACTAGTTTTGTTTGATTTCAGAGATTGTGTCCAAGGCCATGTTTGAACTCAGGTTTTCCTGACTCCTGGACTGGTACTCTATCCACTGTGCCATCTAGCCCTAAAACCACTAGTTTTGGAATTAAAAGACTTGCATTCATGTTAGCTCTGTGCTGGTGCATAGGTCTTTCAATCTTTTGGGGTCCATTTCTTCATCTGTAGGAAAATACTTGGCGTCTCCATACCTGTGAGAATCAGATAAGGTGGTATATGTTTTATATCACTATATAAACATAAAGTGTTTTTATTACATGAGAAGCAATTTTTCTTCCTACGATTCTTTTTTCCCCTATGTACACCTTCCATTACTCTGATTTGGAAGCAGTTTTTGAAAGAACCGTTTTTCAGTGGAATGGTAGCAGTTTGGAATAATCTGAAGTACTTTTAGGTCCTTGACCTGCTTTAATAGTGACTAATGGGATGTGTTGTTTAGTCTAAATTTGTAACAGATTAAAATTTACATTACTAATTTTTCAATGTTTTCTCACTAATATCTTTTAAGTTTTGGAAGAAATTCAGTGAATTTTTCTGGAAAATTAGTTTATAATTTTTGAATCATCTTTGGCTAATACTTTTCCCTAATACTTCTTCCCTTTCAAAGTCCTCAAGTACTCTTAGTTCTTTTATGAGAATATCCTATTTTCTTTTTTTTCTCTTCATTCCTACAACCATCAGTTGTTTTTTAAATAAATACAGTTATGTTAGTGTATTATTTTTCTCATTGGTCTGTTTCCATTGTCTGCCATCTTAAGTCATTATTTCCTTTTCCAAGATTAGTCTTTCTAAAACATAGCTTTGATTATGTTTCTTTCATAGGAACTTTGATTGGGTCCCCTTTATTTATTGGATCATTCTTTTATCCATTGTCTGTCCCTATTATATCTATTTTTAATTGTAGGATCCTGAAGAACTCCATGAAACCTGGAAGGGATCCCTAGTCATGCTGTGATTTTTGCCAAGGAAATTTTGGCACAAATACAGAAATGCAGTTATGCAAGAGTGTGAGTTAACTGGAAGCCAAATAAAATAATTTATCAACTTATACAGTAAATCTTACAACTTTTTACATTTTTAAAACACTTTATATACAATGTGTCTTTGTCTTCCATTTACTATAGTTACAGATTTTACATGATGTGGCATTGGTTCAAAAGTTTTTGATGTTCTCTAATTCTTAATAATCAACTTCACTTTCATCACATTGGATATTAAGCGTACCTTTGATGATCTTCCAAGGCTATCCTTGATTGTAATCTGTGCGTTTTCAAGAGTGTAAATTAGACAAATCCTCAAGCCTACATATGTTTAGATTCATCTTTTGTATACATTTCTTGACATTTTGTGATATGTGACTTGGTCTGAGATTGTATTGCAATATTTTCTTTTCATTTGAAACTTTCTGTAATTTTGTAACAATTCTGCTTCTCATTTTATCAGTGTATCCGAGTTCATAATTGTCGCGTTAAGGCAGTCCTCAAAAGTACCAGGCAAACTCCAGATTAAAAAAAAATCCCTAAAACATTTTTTGAGGGGTGAATGTTTTGTAGTCTGATGAAGATTTCTAGGTCTTAAATGTACTTACGGTCTTCTGACAGCAGTTTTGTCTTGAATATAAAAAATGAATTTCATCTTAAAAATGACCCTTTCCCACTTTTCATTTCAGTCTTTGTATTGTCTTGCTCATGATAAACTTCCTCTCCTGGAAAGGACTTCCCTTTGTAGCAAGTTAGCTGCTTCCTTTCCCCCCTGGTCTTCTTGCTGTTTTTTTAATTTGAAGAAGTATATGTCTTACTGTTCATTCTTCCTTTTTGAGGAGGACCATTGACATCACAGGGTGATGTGTTTATTTGCCCGTGAATTAGGTAACACAGAGTTGCACAGAGTTGTCAGCCTCACTCTCCAGAGTCATCAGAGTCCAGTGACAAGGCAAAAGTTAAGATGACTGCCAGTGGCTTGGAATTCAGTGAATGACCTTGGTGTTTTTGATGTCTGATCAAGCTCTAAGCAATCCAAAGCATACATGCATCAGCTGCCATGCATTCCACCAGGGGATGTCTTTACATGCTTGGGGTAGACATCCCTAAACTCACAACAGGTTTGAGGCCTGTAGATTACCCTCAACAGGGTTTAGCCCATCTACCTAGACATTTTTTTAAAATATAATTTATTTATTTAACGTTTTACATTCATTTTCACAAAATTTTGGGTTCCAAATTTTCTCCCCATTTCTCCTCTCCCCCCACCCCAATACAACAAGCATTCTAATTTTCCCTATCACCAATCTGTTCTCTCTTCTATCTTCCCTCCCTTCTCTTGTCCCCATCTTCTCTTTTGTCCTGTAGGGCCAGATGGCTTTCTATTCCCCATTAACTGTATTTCTTATTTCCTAGTAGCAAGAACAATACTAAACAGTTGTTCCTAAAACTTTGAGTTCCAAATTCTTCCCATCCCTCCCTCCCCACCCATTCCCTTTGGGAAGGCAGGCAATTCAATATGGGCCATATCTGGGTAGTTTTGCATGTGACTTCGATAACAGTCATGTTGTGTAAGGCTAACTGTACTTCCCTCCATCCTATCCTGCCCCACATTGTTTCTATTCTGTCTTTTGATCCTGTCCCTCCCCAAGAGTGTTGACTTCAAATTGCTCCCTCCTCCCATTGCCCTCCCTTCCATCATCCTTCCCTGCTTATCTCCTTCTCCCCACTTTCCTGTATTGTAAGATAGGTTTTCATACCAAAATGAGTGTGCATTTTATTCCTTCCTTTAGTCGAATGTGATGAGGGTAAACTTCATGTTTTTTTCTCTCAGCTCTCCTCTTTTTCCCTCCACTAAAAAGTCTCCTGCTTGCCTCTTGAATGAGATATAATTTACCCCTTTCCACTTCACCCTCTCTCCTCCCACTACATTTCTCTCTCACCATTTACCTTAATTTCTTTTAAGATATGGTCCCATCCTATTCAATTCACTCTGTGCTCTCTGTCTCTGTATGTGCGTGCATGTGTGTTTGTGTGTGTGTGCACAAATGTGTACATGTGTGTGTATGTGTGTGTATGCGTGTGTGTGTATGTATGTGTGTGTGTGTGTGTGTGTGTGTGTGTGTGTGTGTGTGTGTGTGTGTGGTCCCACCAACTACCCAGATACTGAAAAGTTTTAAGAGTTACAAATATTGTCTTTTCATGTAGGAATGTAAACAGTTCACCTTTGGTAAGTCCCTTATGACTTCTCTTTGCTGTTTACTTTTTCATGCTTCTTCTCTTTCTTGTGTTTGAAAGTCAAATTTTCTTTTCAGCTCTGGTTTTTTCATCAAGAATGCTTGAAAGTCCTCTGTTTCATTGAAAGACCATTTTTTCCCCTGAAGTGTTATGCTCAGTTTTGCTGGGTAGGTGATTCTTGGTTTGAGTCCTAGTTCCTTTGACTTCTCGAATATCCTATTCCACACCCTTCGATCCCTTAATGTAGAAGCTGATCTTGTGTTATCCTGATTGTATTTCCACAATACTGGAATTGTTTCTTTCTAGCTGCTTGCAATATTTTCTCCTTGGTCTGGGAATTCTGGAATTTGGCCACAATGTTCCTAGGAGTTTCTCTTTTTGGATCCCTTTCAGGCTATGATTGATGGATTCCTTCAATAGTTATTTTGCCCTCTGGTTCTAGAATCTCAGGGCAGTTTTCCTTGATAATTTCATGAAAGATGATGTCTAGGCTCTTTTTTGGATCATGACTTTCAGGTAGTCCCATCATTTTTAAACTGTCTCTCCTGGATCTATTTTCCAGGTCAGTTGTTTTTCCAGTGAGAAATTTCACATTCTCTTCCATTTTTTTCATTCTTTTGGTTTTGTTTTGTGATTTCTTGGTTTCTCAGAAAGTCATTAGCCTCCAACTGTTCCATTCTAATTTTGAGAGAACTATTTTCTTCAGTGAGCTTTTGAACCTCTTTTTCCATTTGGCTAATTCTGCTTTTGAAAGCATTCTTCTCCTCATTGGCTTTTTGAACCTCTTTTGCCAATTGAGTGAGCCTATTTTTCAAGGTGTTATTTTCTTCAGCATTTTTTTGGGTCTCCTTTAGCAAGGTATTGACCCATTTTTCATGCTTTCCTTGCATCTCTCTCATTTCCCTTCCCAGTTTTTCCTCCACCTGTCTAACTTGATTTTCAAAGTCCTTTTTGAGCTCTTCCATGGCCTGAACCCACCGGACATCCACCTCAGATGTGTGGGATACAGAGGCCCTGACCTCCATGTCTTTCCCTGATGGTAAGCATTGTTCCTCCTCATCAGAAATGAAAGGCGGGAACATCTGTCCCCCAAGAAAGTAGCTTTCTATGGTCTTATTTTTCTTCCCTTTTCTGGGCATTTTCCCAGCCAGTTACTTGACTTCTGAGATTCCTCTCCACCGCCGCCTAGATCTGCCCAGCTAGTGCTTGGGGTCTGAGATTCAAATGCTGCTCCCCAGGCTGAGGGCTTTCAGCTGCGGGCGAGGCTGCTATTCAATGTGAGCTTAAGTTCTGGTGCTCAGGTGGGGGCAGAGCTGCCTCCCAGGCTCAGTTCCCTCAGGGGGTTTATGCGGAGACCATCAACAATGGAGCTTCTGCTTGCTTGGGGAGTCCCGGGCCACTGCCTCTGCCACTGAGTCTGCCACTGCCTCCTGAGGGGGCCCGAGTCACGGAGACACCCCGCTCCCCTCTCAGCCAGGCCAGAAGTCTCTCTCACTGACCTGTAGCACCTGTGGGTGGAGGGACCTTCGTGGCCGCCAGAGATTCGTCCCTGAAACCTGCTTGGATCTGCTCCTCTGAGGCTGCGCCGCCAGGGCAGCGCAGGGGTGGGTTCCTCTGTCCGGTGCGCGATGGACCCGTGGGGATGGCTTTCCAGGGCTCTCTGGAACGGAAATCTCTTCCGCTGTGTTTTTGCTCAGCTTGCACTGATCCAGAATTTCTGGGGAGTTCTTTTTACAGAAAATATATGGGCTATGGGTTCGGAACTAGCATACGTGAGTCTTGCTACCCCGCCATCTTGGCTCCTCCCCCTACCTAGACATTTTTACTGAACTATGGCTTCTTGGAGCCACAGGCGATAGTTGGGTGGCAGGTGGACACCAAAGCTGGATAAGCATTCTTGAAAAGGGCTCAGCAAACTCACATCAGAGGTACTAGTCCTCCCTGAACAACTCAAACACCTTATGTGTCATACTACAGAAGGGTCAATAGCAGTCCCCCATCACAAGTTCTTTACGTGTTTTCTGAGGATTGATTCATCTGTTTTTTAGTAATAGGTTGTGAGTTCTTGGCTTCAGTTTTTACTTCCTTTTGTTATTCATTGTAACTGATCCTCTTTTCTAAAATTATGTTTAATGGTTTTCAGTCAGTAAATTCTACTTTCTTATCTTCTCATGTCACTCATATCCCCCAACTGAAAAGTAAAGAAAAACAAAACTTGCTGCAAAGATATACGGACAATAAAAACGAATTTCTACTTTGGCCACAACCAAAAAAAATGTTTCTCCTTTTCTTCTCCTTCATCTCCTTTTTGAGGAAGTGGGTAGCTTGTTTCATCTTCAGTCCTTTGGAATTATAGTTGGTCATTATGCTAATAAGAGTTGCTAATTCTTTCAAAGCTGTTTACCTTTACTATGTTGTAGTCATTGAATAAATTGTTCTGGTTTTATTCACTTTACTCTGCATCAGTTCATAGAATTCTTCTCAGTCTTCTGGTCCTCTCCTTAGTCCTTCATGCTACCTGACTGTGTTGGAAAGAGTTGATGTTTCCATTACAGAAGCTGAACTTTGTCCAATGGTTCTAAGAAGGGTAGAATGATTAGAAAAAAAAATCATTAAACTAGGGTCTTTTCATATTTCTTTCTCAAGGCCAATAATTTATTTTGAATGAGATCTACTTCAGGGAAATTAGAGGAAATGAAAATGTATTTGAATTACTAGTTATATCCATGTTTCATTTTTAAAATTTCTCTAGCACTCTCAGACTCAAAATCCTTGCATGTGTTGTCTCATTAAAAAAAAAAAAAGATGCTTCATGTTTCTAAAAAGAACTCTTGATTTAATCACTTTTCAATTGCTCTGCCACAGACACCAGCACAGGCAAGTTTAACTCTCACTGTCTTAAACTATAAGCAAAGAGGGCAGTGGGTTACATACATTGACCTTAAAATAAGATTTATTCACAATGACTAGAAACCTGAGTATAAATTTAAAGAAATCTCAAATTAGCCAATAAGAAACTAAAGAGTTTATTATATTATAGTTTATTTATCATCTTTATTAGAAATATGTTAACAGAGACACATAAAATAATAATTAGCTTATACTTTAATATAGGTTAGTCTTTATATTATATAATACATAATATATTTTGGTTAGGCTTATAATTTCACTGTTACAGGGAGTTCCATTTGAGAAAACTTCCTCTTTCAATATAGACTACTAGCTGTTTTGTAACTTAGAATCTTTGAGCATGTGTTCTTAACCTTTTTTGTGTCATGGACACAGCATTTCTTTTCTAGTTCTCCTGTTGCTGAAAAGACAAAGAAAAAAAACACAACCTGTTCTAGGAATTTCATTCCAAGTCCTTCCTCCCCCATGACTTCCTTTATCCCCAGATGAATTGTGCACCCTGAGTTGTGCTCTTTGTCTTGCTCTGAATACATGGAAGAACCTATCCACAGATTGTTCTAGCAAAAGACTGGAACACCTTTGAACTCCTCTGCAGGGCATCTCTTTGTGTCTTCTTTGTGTGTCCAAAGATGATGTTTTCATTCCTGGTTGCCTCTGTTCCTCTTTTCCCATTCCATGGAGCATAGTTATCTACAATCTCTTTAGAGAGTTTTGCTGTAATATCCATGGGAAGAGCCTGGTACTTTTTTTTTTTTTATTACATCAGTGATTCAGTTGTCCTTTGCATTCCTTTCTTTTTGTGCATGGCATTCTTCCCTTTCCCCTCAGATCCTTCATATTTGAAATTCTTTTGAAGCATTTCTTTTGTTCTTTTAAAGCATACTTTATCTTATAATCTGTGAATTCCTTTGGTTCTTCCACCTTTTCTAGCTAGGAAATCAACTTGCTTTTTGAGTACTTTTCAAAAAAAAAAGTCTCCAATTTTGTAATCTGAGTTCTTAAATAGATGTGGCATTAAAATATAGTTGCAAAAGAAACTACAAATAGGTATAGTCTGTCATGTTTTTATTCTTAAAACATTGTTTTAGAAAATACAGAAATTCTCTATGTTCATGGAACATGTAACTCAAACATTTAAATAGACATATTTAAAATAAATAATTCAGTGTACTTTTGACATACAGTAGGCTTTCATTTTAATGATTTTTATACGTGAGAAATTTTTCTATTGTTATTTATCACATTAAAATGTGATTAATTTTTTAATCTAGAAAAAATTAGCATTATTTTCTACTTGGTTGACTTCTTTGAGAAACACATGAATCAGACTATTTCTTTAACTGGACTTTTTCACATGTATTAAGATTTGATTTCTAATAAACACTTTTCCCACAGTTAATACATTTTTATCCAGTGTGAGTTTTCTGATGCTTTATGAGTTCTAAATGAAGCTTTTCCTACATTTATCATATTATGGGATTTCTTCTTCATAGGGGTACTTCTGTGAGTAAAAAGTTAGTAGAAGCTCCTTCTATATTCAAAACAGATATAAAAATTCTTACCAATATGGAATTATTTGTGTACTCTTAGGTTTGTTGATGCTTTTTCCACAGCTAGCATGTTTACACTGCTTTACTCCAGCATGAATTCTTTCTGACCCAGCTGTGTGGAGTGTAGATATCATCTCTAAGTAAAAAAACAAAACAAAAAAACTAAGAGTATAGAAAATGTTTGATGAGGCAGGAACAAGCAAAATAATATATAGTTCTTAATTATCTCTGGAAGAAAAACAGATGTAACACAATCTTGTTAAGTGACTGGTTAAATTTGGGGTTGGGAGAGAGCTGTTAAGGTAGGTTAAAAAAATAGGCTGCTTTACATTTTTTTTCTGGGTTTCTTGACTGTTGCCTTTTCTCCCATTATTTGGTGCTGATTTCTTAGGTTTCTTTAACTCTTATTTAGCAAGTTTGAGTCCTTGATTGCCAGCTACAATGCCAGACCTTGCACAAGTTGCAATCTCTCTGACCTTCAGTTTCTTATCTATAAGATCATACATCTCACAGAATTGCTGAAAGAAGAGAGCTTTGTAAATTTTAAGTGCCATATTTAAATGAAAGTTGCTATTACGATTACACCTGACCATGCTTATTCACATACTTTATGTGACTATAATCAAGAATACCCTTATTTCCAAATTTTGTGTTTTTTCCACTTTGCATTCCTGAATTTTGTTTTCTATGACTGCTTATTCCTCTATATTTTGCACATTTGTCACGGATATCTTCCACAGGGGTATTATAGGGAACATTCGGGCTTTTAAAAACACTCTAATTCAACAATAGATCATGTCTTTGCTGTTTCATAATTGACTGGAATGTATCATGCTTGTTGTTTGTTAATTATGAAAAAATTTGATCTTGTAGAAAAAAATGCTGCCTTTTAGGATCTTTTTTCACCCACACATCAAAAGTCACTTATTGTGTCTTGAAAGATCAATAGAAATAATTCTTCATTTATTCTCTGATCATATACATTAGGTTCATGGCGGTGGCATCTGAATCCTCAAAAGGAAAGACCATGTCTTTGGAATCTGGACCCCAAAAAGGAAAAACCCCTGGACTTTCCCATGTGGCTTAGGTACCTGGCCATTGACCAATCCCAGTTAATTAATTGACCTTTCATTGCCTGCACCTGGGCCCACCCTAGACAGCCACTCCCTTAATTTCATCTAGACCCCTTCTCTGTTCCCGCAGTCTTCTATATAAAAGATCTATCTTGCTTCCATGAAACTAGGTTTTTAGAATCATGCCCATTTTCTATAGGTATTCTAATAAACCTTGTCTTTGGCTGAAAGAAAGCTTGTGTTGAATTCATTTGGGCAGGATGTATGTGTTGCTATTTCAGGGGCCCAGCACCCTTAAACCTCGACAAGGTCATAGAAATATGTACTTACCAAAGGAGTTTGCCATTGATGGAGGAAATGCAGCACAATGTAAGGAATCGAGGAAGAGGTATTGTTTTCACAAGAGATTGAAAATAAGGGGAGGTGTATTGTTTTCTAAGAGGGTTACAAGCCCCAGATTTACAGAAACCAGCAAGAACTGGTTCTGAGGTTAGGACATCTCCTAAAGGTGGGTCAAAAATCACAGCTGAAAGGCAGAGTGCATGCTTAATGATCTTTTGAGTGTTTATCTCTCCTGCCTTGGATAGAGGCAAGACTTAATTTGAATGCACATACAAGTGTATGTAAAGGAGGGTGGAACATGTTAAGGGAGTTTGTATGAACCAGGTGATCAAAAAGTTGTGTGCCTCTTGTGTACCAACCAGTGCGAAAAGAAGGGAGGGACTGCACAGTGGGGCAGGGATAAAGGTACCATCCTTCATCACTATGGGGTGTGTCTGTTTGTAGAACACCCTGGCTTGCAACCACATGTTAAAAATTAAAAGTTTTCCTGGCTTTTACATCACGAGTTATTCTTTCTAAATGAGTATGTTTCTGAAGATTTCTTGATGACCGGCTATTTGTGGATAATATTACATAGATTGCATTAAACCTCAGAATATTGCAGAGCTTCCTTAAGGCTAATCACTCAGAGAATTATGGCTTGACCATCCACGTAAGAAAGATCAATTGGATGATGAATGTCTGTTACTTACATATAATATTATAATATGTTACAATATATAGATAGACAGTCTGTAGCGCTTGTCCAGCAGTATGTCTGTTGAGGATAAATAATACAGGTAAACAGTGAATTGGCCTCAGAGTACTAGAGTGTTTACTAGATTCCTTTTACTTAATGATGTGCTGAATATCACAGAGGACAAATGGAGGAGAGTATGGTGTGTTTAGGCAGATGTGTTTGATTTTCCAGTGGGGAACATCAGAGAAGAACAGGTGTAAAATCGCCATGAAGGAATCATATGGTAGGAAGAGAGTATGAATTGGTTATATGGTAAAGGGAAGGCATGGCAGATAATTTAAAGTGTGCCACTATTAACCCTTTTCAACTGAGAAAGACCTCCAATATTTTCATCCATGTGGTGAAGTTGTAGAGGACATAAAAAAGAGTTACACAGGATGGGTGGGTATGAGTGGGTCATGATTTTCATCAACAGAGGGAACTTACAAATCAATGAGATTACAATCCTTCTGAACATTTGACAGAATTTATCTCTTGTTTACATTTATGAAATGAAACCAGGGAGATATTGAGAAAATCTGATATTTGTGTTTCCTTTAAGTCCTAGAAAGCTGACTTAATAGTGTAGAGCTTCTGATGGTGATGACTGAGTTGTACAACATCCCAGATTGTAAGCTTTCAAGGGCAAAAATGTAATTTGATATGCAGTGTGTTTAGAATTTTGGTAATTTTTGCCTTCCTAACAATATTTGAGATTGATATTATAGAGCAAACTGAATTTTTATCTCCTTCAACAACTAGGATTTTTATTTTTTCCTTTACTCTAAGGTGTGCTGTATGTTCTAGTTACTGACTTACTTAATAAATTATACATTTGTATGGTTCTTGTGCTGCTGAAAGTTTTTGCCTACTGCTCTGAATTTTAATGAATACTCCCGAGGATGTTGAGAAATGGGGTGGCTTTGCCTCAGACAAGCAAGGGAATACTGAATACTTTGGACATAAATAAGGTGAACCACAATATTGTTTTTGGTTTCTTTTCTAGAGCTAGGATATTTAGCTGGAAAAAAATTCAGAGTAAGATGGAAGGAAAAAAATTACAAAATATTATTTAATCATCAAGTTCTGGGTAAAGAAATCAGTTACAAGAGTAATTGATGTCATTTCTTTGGGTTGAGTCATTTGTTCATGCATTAAAAAAACATTTATTAAGCACTTCCTATATGCAAAGCTTAGATCTTAGACATTGTGATGATAATAAAAATTTGGATTTTATTTTATTTTCATGCCTTTGATGTTCATTGTTTTTGTCAAATATGGTGTAAGATAATGATAAAGAAATCTGGGGTGAATTTACTTGACTTCATTTACATGGAGGTAATCTTATTACTAATAATCTTTTAACTGGTCTTTTGCCTCTTATCTATCCCTTCATCTTTACCTTTTATTGTGTAAGCCAGGCTGACTTATAGAAACCATGCAATCCTAGGTCTTGCCTTCAGGGAGCTTACCTTCCAGCTTGGGAATAGTAAGTTTTGAATCATAGATTGACAGAATAGAGGGGTTAGAAGGGATCTTAGAAGTTATACAGTTTAACCCTCTCATTTTACAAATAGAGATTGATGTCCATTGTTATGAAGTGACTTGTAAAATCCACACATCAGTTTATCTATTTTTCCTTCTAATAATGACCTTTTTTGTAATGAACTAGTTTGGTTTAAAGTATTTACTGTTTGTTATCTTTGCTTAGCTTCTGGAATTTACTTGGAATCTTTCATCTTATTTTACTTATTCATCTTATTTTTTCTTCCCCTCCACTCCTTTTACTTATTTAACATTCATTTTTAAAAATTGGGAATTCCAAATTCTCTTCCTTCAGCCCTTTCCCTACTCATTGAGAAGACAAGGATTGTGATACCCATTATACATGTGCAATGATGTTGTATTGTCCAGGCAATATTCACAGCACCAAAGGTGACTATGAGTATGCCAGGATAATTCTGAATTGCAGAGTATAACAGACTTTCCATATAGAAGGCAGAAGAAAAACATTTATTCAGACACCATAAAGCCAAATTCCAACACCAGAAAGCCAAATCCATCATAGTAACCAAGAAGTCAATACACATTAGCACTGGAGGAGACAAAGGCTTTTCCAAACCTTTCTCCTTTCCCCTCATTCCTCCCCTCACCAGGCCTTCCCACAAACAAACAAACACTCTGGAGCCTAGCTGTACCTGCTTGCCTGTGTTCTTCCCAGCTTTGGCTAGCCTTGACCAACTTCTCAGCTCTGCTCCAACTTTACTGTTCCACCGATTCAGCTAGCTCCTCCCACCACGTGTGACTCAGGCTTCCACGTGATTTAAGTAGGTCACATGGGCCTATTAATGAATGGGAAAAATCTTCCATTTAAGTTACCTTTATAGATATAAAATGTATTTCCATTTTTGCAGTGTTGAAAAAAAAACCAAGGAAATTAACAAAAGTGAAGAAAGCATACTTCAGTCTGTGCTCAGAGTTCATCAGCTTTTTCTCTGGAAGTGGATAGCACTTTTCATCATGGATCCTTTAGTCCTTTTAGAGCATTGTCTTGATCCATGTAGCCAAGTCTTTCATAGCTGATCATTGTTACAATATTGTTGTTGCTGTGTATAGCATCCTCTAGTTTTAGCACATTTTATCCTGTTTCAGTTCATCTAAATCTTCCCAAGTTTTTCTGAAACCATCCTGTTTGCCATTTCTTATAGCACAATAGTATTCCGTCACAATTATATGCCACAATTTGTTCAACCATTCCATTCCTCAACTGACAGATGTTCCCTCAATTTCTGATTCTTTCCCACCACAAAAAGAACTACTATAAATATTTTTGTACGTATACATCCTTTTTGTTTTTATTTGATTGCTTTGAGATATAGGGCTAGTCATAGTATTATTGGGTGAAAAAGTATGTGTAGTTTTTAGCCTTTTGGGTATAGTTCCAGATTGTTCTCCAGAATGGTTGGACCAGTTCACAACTCTGCCAACAATGCATTGGTGTCCCTATTTTTCCATATCCCCTCCAGATTTGTCATTTCCCCTTTCTGTCATGTTAGTCAATCTGATAGGTGTGCTGTTGTATTTTAGAGTTGTGTTAATTTGCATTTCTATAATCAGTAGTAATTTTGAGCATTTTTCACATAGCTATAGTTTTGATTCCTTCTGAAAAATGTTCATATCCTTTGACCATTTATCAATTAAGGAGTGACTCATATTTTTATTAATTTAGCTTGGTTGGTCACACTCATTTCAGCATGTAGTCATTGATAGGCTTTAAGAAAGGCATGTACAACCTTGGCCGCCCAGCAATTTTGGATGGCCCGAGAAAAATGTAGAGGATGTTGAAGGTCTGCTTTAAGACAGTAATAACATTTTTATAATACTTTACTGTGTCTTTTTAGCATAAAGCAGGATGTACTTTTGTTGTCCTAGCTTGGGCTGAACTGCTTTCATCAGCATGTACGTAGCCTTGAAAGTTAAATATCTTTGGGCAATTAGGAAGGGCCAAATTATGAAGTCTTAACATTTTAAAAAGGGGAGAAGAAACAAGTGTTTCTTAGGAATGCCATTATTTTAAAGGGTCATATAGGGTCATAATTAGTGACACAGACAGAAACTCTAGTGTTTATGTTGTTGTGCTGTTTGGGGGCAGGGCACAGTATTTTAAGAGAAGAGAAGGCAGATAAAAAAAAGAAATATATACTAGGGAAGGAACTTGCTATTCTGCATAACTGGGGTACAAAAAGAAGAGTACAGTTGTTGAGGAATAAGTGAGGGCAGTGGACATATTGCAAACCTCACTCTTACCTGAATTGGACAAAGGGAAGTTGAATATACACACATCTCATTTGGTGCAGAAATAGATTAATTTAACAGAGAAACAGTTTAAGACCAGGAACTGGGAGAGGGTCATGATGGCCAAGACAACGTTTTTGAATAATAGAAAAAAACAAACATCAGCTTCAGAAGTTTGATCTTAAAAGGGGGCAAATAAAAAGTGAAAGCAAACAGAAGCATTATTGAACAGAACACTTTAGTCGCAGATTGATTGTGCTGATTATGTTCTTTCTCTTCACCTCCACTGTAGAAATATGGTGGCTAGGAGGAAAAGAGAGGAAAACAAATAATTATAACAATAAATGTGAATGGGATGTGTACTTTGTTAAGGAGGAGGAGGTTAGTAAAATGGATTAGAAAGCAGAATTCATCAATATTTACAAGAAACTCACTAAAAATATAAAGATTCACACATAGTTGACATTAATGGAAGGAACAGAATTTTTTATGCTTCGGATAAATTAAAAAGAGGGAGTTAGCAGTCATGGTCTCAAACAAAGCAAGAGTAAAAACAGAAACGATTAAGGGAAATAAGCATCAGGGTAACTACATTATACTTAAAAGCACCGTAGATAATAGAAGAATCTATTAACAGTATTTACTTGCATATACGTTACCTGAAGAAGTTAATTCTGTGAAGTTGTTTATCATTGAGTTTCAGAAGATCCTTTAAATAGTACCCAGTTTAGTCATATGAAGCCTGCCAAGAGCTGAAGCTATTTGCTACTGGCTACACTTTGGGGAAATGGAAACATTTCTTTGACATCCCCTTTTGAGTCTCTCTTTCTCTTCCTTTATTTTTCTGTCTCTTGCCTCTCTGTGCAATTGATTATGGGTACACTTATACTATTTATCTTCAATTCTGCAAGGCAAGAACATCAAACTAATTTTTCTCCTGATATCAAAAGTATTTAGTCTTGAGACCTGAAACTTGAAAGAAAGTTAACAAATGTAAATATTATCTTTGAATTTCCAGGGAGCAATTACGTTCTCTGTAAGCTGCCTGTGTGACTGCCTAGTACCTCAAAATACCTCTACTAAGAGGTATTTGTGTTTAGTTAAAGGACATCAAGAAAAACTGAAATCTTGCTTCCTTTTCAACATAATCCTCACCTCTACCCACACCCACTAGGTTGGTGCCCTCTCCCCTGAAAAAGTAAAGTACTCTGATAGCTTACAAAATTACTGAATTACTTTGGCATTGGATAGCAAAACATCAGAACACTAGAATGATTTGTGAATCTGTAGTCAGGGAGAGCAGAGTTCCCTCAGACACTTTATAACTGTCTGGCCTAGACAAGTTACTTGACCTCTCTAAACTTCAGGTTCCTTATCTAAAAATGGGAATAATAATAGCATCTACATCACAAGGTTATTGGGGAGATTAAATACGATGTTATGTGTGAAGTTCTTGACTAACCTGTGAGCATTATATAAATGTTAGTTATTGTGGTTGTGATTATGATTTGGGTGGGAGTAGTCGTGGCTTGTGATGTTAGTGAGAATTCCATAGTTTGGAAAATGTGGTACCCAAGAGTTAAAGAAACTCTTGTACATTAGAGGGGCCTCCATATATGCTTCCATTCTAAAGGGAGGAGTAAGCAACGTCTCTTTTCTCAAGACCTGCCCCATTTAGAAGAGATCCCTCTGGAAAACAACAGCCAATGTGGGTTCTTATAGGGGTGCTGTGTACAATCTTTGTGCTGTCAACTGTACTAGGAGAAGAAAAGAACTTTGGAGGCCATGGCAGGATCTCAAAAAATTGAGAAAGAAACTTTTCTTATTATTAATCTTAATCCTGGTTGAAATGCACGTAATTATGAACAAATAAGTTATGTCAATTTTGGATTAGAAATGACTACTCCCAATTCCCTCTGATTCTTTCCCACCTACTATGTTCCAGTTTACTGGGCAGTTCAGTTGTTAGGAGGTGCTACTTGAGGTAGCACAGAAATGACAGGAGATATATCATTTAAACAATGATTGAAAGAGAGAGTCTCAAATATAACAATAAATTTTTAGTTAATTTCCCCTGATACAATTCCATTATTTCCCAAAATTGAAGGACGAAAAGATTATACTATATTATGTATTTCTGTATTTCTAATAATATTTTTCTATTTTTAAATGTCCATTTATATAGCATTTTTGTGTTATGGTTTAAATAAGTTTTTATGGACCAACCTGGGGACTTAATTATCATATCAGGAAAAAAATGATCTAACAAGTGAACTTTTGGGACAAAATTGGTCTATATTTTATATATTTTAGGGATTTTCTGTATTTCCTTATAGAATTACTTTAATTAAAAACAGCAACAACAATTTCACAAAGTTCTGATCCTTTCTTGTTGGAAGTATTTTATTTCAGGTTGCCAGGGTGCTTTGTCTTGTACTATTCTTTGCCTGTATCACATTCTACCTTGTGTTATACTTAGTGAATTCAAGCTGTATTCTATGTAGTAGATTATAAGCTCTTTGATAGGAACGATGGTATCATTTATCCCTTTGTAACCCCAATACCTAGCATTGCAAATATTGTAGTAAGTTAATAAAGATTTTTTGAAATGAATAGAAGAGTTTGGCTAAAATGTGAAGGCAGAGCAGTGTCCTCAGATTATAGAAAACAGATAATCTCAGTGTCCACATGAAAACATTTTTCTTTTTGGTTTTTCTGTTGTGTTCCCAGATGAAGACGGTTAGCGTTGCCTTAGTTTTGTGCCTAAATGTAGGTGTGGATCCTCCGGATGTGGTGAAGACAACTCCCTGTGCCCGTTTAGAGTGCTGGATTGGTAAGTATGAATTTTCTTATGACCTGTCATGGAGAGACAATCTGGAGGACTTCAAGGATGAACACACCTTGGTTGTAAGTTTCTTGGCTCCTACTCTTAAGATCAACATGAGATTGTCTGGTTTATGTTTTATACAAGTCTAAAAAATTATTGTACTTTTATGATACATAGTTTCTTTACTTTCTTTTAGTCATTTAAAGTAAAAAAAATACTTTCTTTTGGAAATGTTAATATGTGTATATATGTATATATGATATTGATATACACTTATACAATACACATTTACATACATGTTAAGTAATTGTTAATTTGTTGTGATATATGAATTGGTATGTAGGGATATATGAATTGGTATGTATTGATTATATGTTTGAGCACAAACTCATATCCACATATATATCAACAAATATTTCAGAGTTTTTTTGTGTTGTTTTCTGTGCATAGTGCTAGGCATTAGGGAAACAACGGACGAAAAAGAAGCAACCCCAGCTTTCTTTCATCTATGTGTCTGTGTGTGTTTTTAGACTGTAGATAGCAAAGTACTGATTGATAGAATTGCTGCTAGAAAAAACTTAACCAGACCTCAAATCCTAAATGTCACAATTTCACTAATAAATGACAGATTTTTCAAGTTGCCAGAGAGAGTAGGGAGGCTTTTTATATGAAGGAAAGACAATTCGAAAAACTTAGAATTTGGAAGAAATCAAGACAGGGTTCTTCAGCTTCCACCAAAAATAACATATCCTGCCTAATCATCACTGAGAAAAGGTGAACCTCATACAAAAGAGACACTTGAAACATTACCATTAAAAAGTCCTTTGTCTGCAGAGATTGTTTCATTTTTGTTTTTGTATCCTCAAATCATAGCCTGGTACCCTGCTGTGTGTACCAACTGGTGCATCAACTGGTGCACATAATTGGCCCTAAATAAATACATATTGGTCATCCATTTGAGCTCCAGCTCCAGCCAAGAGATAAAACTGATAACATCTTTTACTGTTGCCTAATATAAATCTCATTTAGATCAATAGAATAAGGGGTGGACTGGAACAATAGTCTGTTGTTCCAGTTTGCATTTATGCCAGCTACATTAGGAAAGATGTTATTATTTTCATATTTCTCAGAGTCATATGTATGTGTGTATATGTGCATATGTATATGTATGCATATATATATATATATATATAAATTTATTGATATGTTTTTCCTAGTACATTGCCTATCCCCCTTTCCCATTGTTCCATCACATATAACAAAGAAGACAAAAGAGAAGAGAAGTTCACCCAAGTAAACCAGCACATCAGTTAAACATGACATCATGTGTGTTTTTTGTGTTCATATTCATGGTTGATCCCTAGCTATTCAAAGATGGGAGAGAGGTGCATCTTCATATTTCTTCTTGGCCTGGTCATTACAATTTCACAACATTCAATTTCAATTACTTTGTTGTTTTTTATTTTAAAATTTATATTGTAATGAATGTTTTCTTGGTTTTGCTTACTTTGTTTTGCATTGGTTATGAATTTTTCCTTCTCATTCATTCATTCATTCATTCATTCATTTAATTTGTGTTTTTTCCATTTTTCTTTGATATTTGTATCCAATATCAATACTTAGCATAGTGCCTGGTACATAGAAGGCACTTAATAAATTCTTATTGACTGACTAATATTCTGAACTTCACAAATATCAAGGCACATAAGAATTTCCATATACAAAGAACAGAAAAAGATATATAGCTCTCCACTCTGGCCCCTGCCTGCCCCAGCTTTTTTCCTTTAAAATATAGAATAAATTTAACAAATTTATTCCAAAACTATCTTACTTGTTGGTGTCTTCTTTTGAACCTCTTTTTTTCTCTCTTGTGCTTTTTAAAATTTTACTAGTTCATTGATACTTTCATCAATGTCATCACATTATCTCTCCACTTCCGTTTCCTCCTCCCTCCACCCCTCACCCACCAATTTAGACTGTGCATACACACAAACCAAACCAACCTCCCTTGTAATCACCATGCATAGTCATGCACAACAAATCCTCAACTTTGCCCATGAAAGGTAATTTCTCAATGTATGAACCTATAGTCCATCATCTTTCTCTCAAATGGTGGGGAGCATATTTTATCATGGATATATTCATTGTTTCTTCATATGACAGAGTGGTATTCTATTAAATTCTTGTACCATAATTTATTCAGACATTCCACTCTTGGCGGGCACATACTAGTCCTTTACTGTTATGAAAAGTGTTGCAAAACTGTTTCAGTTTTTTTTTTGTCATTGACCAGTTTACTTAATAATTGAAACTGATTCAAAGGATTTGAAAAGGACAGTTTCAGAAAAACCTTGAAAGATTTGTAATGACTGATCCAGAATGAAGTGAATACAACCTGGAGAAAAAAAATTATGCAACAATATTTTAAAAATGGATAACTTTGAAAAACTCAAGAATTCTGATCAAGGTAGTGACCAACCACCATGCTCAAGAGTTGCTGATGAAGGATGCCCTCCCCCTCCTGAAAGAGCAATGGTGGAATCAAGATATAGAATGAGATACACTGGTCATAGTTAGTTTGTTTTGCTTCACTATATAAATCGTCACAAATATAACCTCTATCCCTTGTTTAAGAATTCTCCTCCTCCCATTGCTGTGAAAGGTAATTCTGTTCTAACTGTTCTAGTTCTTTTCTGATTTTTTAAAAAAATAATATGACTATTAGTATTCATTATATCCCTGTCTTTTTGAGCAAAAATTAAATGTTCTTGGACTCATCAACAAATTTTACTTACTTTATGGAAAAAACTGATAGCTAAGATTCTGAGTTGGTTCTGAGTTGATTTCTGCCAGCAATTTGTTATTCTACTGAATAAGTTAGAGTGTATTTCATACCTGTTGGCCTGCTAGCAGTAAGTGGTAAAGTAAACATGCCTTTTTAAATCAAAGTTATTAAGTGTGCCAGAAGCAGTTGTTAAATTAGAGTCGGGTATGTACCACAAATCACTGACCAGTTGAATGACATTTTCTTCAAATTTCATTTTATAAGAGGATTCCAGGAAGGTGGCAGAGTAGTTTAGAAAATCCTAAGCTCTCAAGATTTATTTATTTATTTATCTCTGCAAAAGAGATAAAACAGCACCTCAGGGCAAATAATGAGAACAGTAAAAATCAGTAAGAAAAAGAGCTGAATAGGGGTTGTCCTGGGACAATCAGAGAAGATCTAAAGAAAAATACTGGGATGAGGTTTAACTCCTGTGGAGGGTACATGACTCCAGGCTAGGCCTTAAAAAACAAGAGACAAACACACTGGAGTTAGCTGGGTTAGCTAAGGATACAGGAATTTTTATCCCCAGGACAGTGAGGGGAGTTCTGCATCTAGGACCTTTAATGACAAGGAACACCAGACCCAGCTGTACTGTAGTGACATCAGGAAGGAACCAGTATATGCCTGGTAAGTGCAGAACAGTGGAATGGGGACTCCGCTAACTCTGGGAACTTACAGGAGGCTAAAGGTTTTGATTTTGTTTAAAGGTTAAAGAGTAGAACTGAAGGAGGATCTGAGGCCAGAGGCCATTTGCCATACCCCAGGACTAGAGTTGATCATAAAAATTAAGTTGTTAAAAAAAAATGCACAGGCAAAGGGGAAAGAATCCAACCATGGAAAATTACTATGGGGATATACAAAACTGCGGTTCACTTCAGAAGAGGATAGTGAATCAAAGAAACCTTCTTTTACCCCAAAAAGTAATGTCAAATGGTCACCTCCCCTCCACCCCCAATTCATAGAACTTAAAAAAGACTTTAAAAATCAAATGAGAGAGATTGAGGAAAAACTTAAAAAATAACTATCCAAGAAAAACAAGATTATGGAAAGAAAGTCAGCCAATTAGAAAAGGAGATCCAGAATCTGAAGGAAGAAAATGACTCCTTGAAAATCAGAATTGAGCTAGGGGAAACCAATGAAACTATAAGAGATCAAGAAATAATAAAATATAAAGAGTGGAAAAATAGAAGAGAATGTGCAACACCTCAGAAAAACAGCTGATCTGGAGAACAGATCAAGAAGAGAAAACATAAGAATAATTAGATGACTTGAAAGCCATGATCAAAAAAAGAATCTTAGTATATTACAAGAAATAATTAAAGAAAGTGGTCATGAAACATCAGAACAAGAAGGGAAAGTAGAAATAGAAAAAATTCACTTAATCACCTGAACAAGATCCTACAGCAATATTATAGTCAAGTTCTGAAATTCCCATCTCCAGGATAAAATAATATGAGCAGCAAGAGAAAACCAATTTATATATGGTAGTACCACAATTAGAATCACTTAAGACCTAGCAGTGGCAGCACTATAAGACTGCAGCTCTTGGAACACTATATATTGACGAGCAAATGAACTGGGCTTCTGGCTGAAAATATCCTACTCAACAAAGCTGATCAGAATTCTAAATGGAAAAAAAAAGTACATTTAATGAATTGTCAGACTTTCAGGACTTTGTTTAAAAAAAAACAAACACTAAACTTAATAGAAGATTTGACATACAGAGCTAACAGAAACATAAGGTACATACTAAAGACCAATGACTAGAGGGACTCAATAAGGACAGACACTTTACCTTTTATGTATGAAAAGTGTAAAACATGTTTAAGATTGTTATTAGTAATTTGGTAGTTAAAAAGAAAGATGGGAGTAGACCTGAGCATGATATGACTTCAAAAAGTAAAACCATTCAGGCACAGCTAAAAAGATTGTCTTATGCAAATGAGGTGTAAGAGGAAGAACTAATAAAGTGAAAATCAATGGGGAAGGAGGGTTGTTAGTCCTGGAAACCTACTTTCATTGGGAGTGGGTTTAAGAGGGGAACAATACATGTACATCTAGAATAGTATCAAAGTCTTCTAAATTTAGAGAGAAATAAAATTCTAAGAGGTTCAGGTGTGGGGGGAGTGTATAAGGGAGGGATCTTTAGAGAAGAGGTTGAGGGAATAGGTTAAATGGGGTTTTAAAGCGTTTAGATTTATGGGAATGGGAGGATAAAAGGAATTCTTGAAGGTGGGCTAGGGAAAGTAATAGGAGGGCAGAGTAGCGAGTAGAAGTAAAGTAGAGGAATCAGGTGGATTAGGAAATAAGATACACACACAAACATGAAAACAAAAATTAGGTGTAGTGTGTTAGGGAAAATGTATATATGTGTATATATGTGTACATATGTATATATAAACATAACCTTGCTTAATTATAGCATGTGGGGAGGAGAGAGGCAGGGGAAAAATGAGGAAAGTACAAAGTGTACTGCAAGGAACAAAAAAAATCTACAGGGAAGCAAAGAAAAGATGGACAGCTCTCAACACAAGACAGTATTTAATATATAGGCTTTCTTGAAATGGAAATTTATTGCTATATATTTTGAATCTTCTCATGTCTTTTATGCATATGACTTTTTCTTATTTTATATTTAAATTTTAATGTATAAGCTTATGGTTTGTTTTCTTATGTATTTTATTTTAATTAAAAACCCTTTATTTTACAAGTGAAATATTGTCTACTAGGTAGCAATTTGGGAGATACACTTGTGGTTTCTTCAGTCAGGATAAAGAGGGAAAATAGAAGATATTATCTTGATCAGTGATATCCATATATCATTGTTACATGACACAGTCCTAAATATTTATTATCTGCTATGTTCCAGGCACTGTGCTAAGGGTGCGGAAGACTAAAAAGAGGCAGTATTTGCTCTCTGGGAACACACCATATAATAGGGGAGAAAACAAGCAAACAAATATGTACAAACAAGCTATATGATGAAGGGTTTTATTAACAAGTAATTAACAGAAGGAAGAGACTATATTTAAGAAGGTCTAGAAGAAGTTTCCTGTAGAAGGTGAGATTTTAGTTTGGAATTGAAAGAAATAGGCAGAGATGAGGAGGGAAAGCAATCTAACCATGGGGACAGCCAGAGAAAATGCCCAGAGCCTAGAGATGGAGTGCCTTCATTGAGGAACAACAAAGTGCTAAGTATTCTAAAGAAAAACGATTAAGAAAGGAAAATGGCTGTCTGATGAGGCTTTACAAATAACTGGGGAAATCCAGGGGCCAGAACTAAACAAAGTTCAGTGTAGCCCCAGAGAAACACAGAAAAACCCCACCTGGTTCCAGCACATGCCAGACACCATCATTAGGACCCCAGTTCAGCACCAGGTAAACTGCAAGACCCCTCCAACCTCCAACTGCCAGCACTTTAAGGTCCCAGCACAAGAAGCCTGGGACAGTGCCCCCTGGACTCCAGCTGAAGAGCTCAGTTTTAAAAGCCAAGAAATAGGCACAAAAGATGAGCAAAAGGCGAACATGAACATTGTCCATAGAGAATTACTATGGTGACACCGAAGATCAAACACAGATTCAGAAGATGACAACATTGTCAGTATACTTACACTTGAAACTACAAAGGGAATTGATCTCCAGCCCTAAAAGCCTTCTTAGAAAAACTCAAATAAGACAGAAGATAAATTAGGAGAAGAAATGAGAGGTAAGCAAGAGAGAGTCAATAGCTTGGAAAAGGAAGGACAGAAATTGAAGAAAACAATTCCTTAAAAAATACATTTGGCCAAATGGGGGAAAAAGCCACTTGAAGAAAACAACTCCTTAAAAAGTAGAATTGACCAAGTGGAAAAGGAGGTACAAAAGCTAACTGCAGAAAATAATTTTTTACAAATTAGAATTAGGGAAGTGGAAGCTAGTCCCTCTATAAGACATCAAGAATCAAACAAAATCAAAAGAATAAAAAATTAGAAGAAAATATAAAATGTCTCATTGGAAAAATAACTGACCTGGGAAATGGATCCAGGAGAGATAATTTAAGAGTTATTGGACTACCTGAAAGCCATGATTAAAAAAAAAAAAAAAAAAAAAAAAAGCTTGGACAAAATCTTTCAAGAAATTATCAAAGAAAATTACCCTGATATCCTAGAACGAAAGGGTAAAATAGTCATTGAAAGAACCCACTCATCACCTCCTGAAAGATATCCCAAAATGAAAACTCCAAGGACTATTGTAAATAAATCTCAGAATTATCAGATCAAAGAGAAAATATTGCAAGCAGACAGAAAGAAACAATTTAAATTTTGTGGAATCACAGTCGGGATTATGCAGGACCTACCAGCTTCTACATTAAAGAATTGGAGGGCTTGGAATATGGTATTCTGGAAGGCAAAGAAGCTTGTGTAGCAACCAAGGTTCAGCTGTTCTATTCAGCAAAATTGAGTGTTATCTTTCGGAGAAAAGTTGGACATTCATTACAACAGGCAAGTTTTCAGTCATTCCTGATGAAAAAAACTGAAGCTGAACAGAGAAGTCGATCTTCAAATACAAGACTCAAGAAGCATAAAACGTAAAACAGGAAAGAAAAAGCCATGTTACTCAATAAGATTAAACTGTTTACATCCCTGCGCAGGAAGATGATTCTTGTGACTCTTGAGAACTGTATCTTTATTATAACACTGAGAAGGAATATACATAGACAGAAGCTGTGAGTATAAATTGACTTTAATATGATGATAAAAATAATTAAACGAGGCAAAAAGAATTGTACTGGGAGAAGAGGAAAGGAAGAGGCAGAATTGGGTAAATTACATGAAGAGACCCAAAGACAGTAGAGGAAAAAAGGGAGGAGAGTGAGCAATGTCTGAACCTTAGTCTCACTGGATTTGGCTCAGAGGAAATAACATACATATTCAGTTGATTATAGAAATCTGTCTTACTCTATAGGTAAGTAGGAGGAGATAGAAAAGGGAGGAGGGTGAATAGAAGGGAGGGAAGAAGTAATAGGGGAAAAGGGAAAGAAAAGAAAGAGGAACTGATAGAAGGCAGGGCAGATTGAGGGAGACAATGATCAGAAGCAAAACACTGATGAAGGAGGGACAGGGTGAAGAGAGAAAAGTATAAACAGGGAAAGGGGGGAGGAAAATATGATGGAGAGAAAGACACAGTAATTATAACTGAATGTGAATGGGATGAACTCTAACATAAAACAGAAGTGGATAGCAGAGTGGATTAAAAACTATAATCCTACATTATGTTGTTCACAAGAAACACATGTGAGGCAGAGGGATAAAAGGCCAGAGCAGAAGATATTATGCTTCAGCTGAAGTAAAAAACAAACAAAAAACAGGAGTAGTAATCCTGATCTCAGACAAAGCAAAAGCAAAAATAGATATAATTAAAAGAGATAAGGAAGGAAATTACATCTTACTAAAGGGTACCATACACAATGAAGTAATATCAATAATAAAACATATGCCCCAAGTAGTATAACATCCACATTCTTACAGGAGATGTTAAGTGAATTATGGGAAGAAATAAACAGTAGAACTACACTAGTAGGGGACCTCAATCTCTCCCTCCCAAAACTAGATAAATCTAAACTAGAAAGAAGTCGAGAAGGTGAATAGAATTTTAGAAAAGTTAGATATTCTCTCTGGAGAAAATTGAATGGGAATCGAAAGGAATATACCTTTTTCTTAGTGATACATGGCACCTATGCAAAAATTGACCATGTATTAGGGCATAAAACCCTCATAATCCAATGCAGAAAGGCAGAAATGTTAAATGCATCCTTTTCATATCATCATGCAATAAAAATTGCATGGAATAAAGGGCCATAGAAAGATTGAAAATTAATTGGAAACTAAATAATCTAATTCTAAAGAATGAGTGGGTCAAGCCACAAACCAATAACTTTATTCAAGAGAATGATAGTAATGAGACAACATACCAAAACTTATGGATACAGTCAAAGTAGTTCTTAGGTGAAATTGTGTATCTCTAAATACTTACATAAGTAAAATAGAGGAGATCAATGAATTGGGCATGCTACTGAAAGAGCTGGAAAAAGAACAAATTAAAAATCCCCAATTAAATACCAAATTAGAGATTCTGAAATCCGAAGAAGAATTAATAAAATTGAAATTAAGAAAACCATTGTACTAATAAAACTAAGGGCTAGCTTTATGAAAAAACAGATGAAATAGATAAACCTTTGGTTAATTTGATTAAAAAAGGACAAAAACCAAGTTACCAGTATCAGAAATGAAAAGAGTGAACTTACCACCAATGAAGAGGCAGTAAAACAGTAATTAGGAGCTATTTTGCCCAATTTCATGCCAATAAATTCAACAATCTTAGTGAAATGAATTAATATTTACAAAAATATAAATTACCCAGATTAACAGAAGAGGAAATAAAATACTTAAATAACTGCATTTCAGAAAAAGAAGTTAAATAAATCGTCAATGAACTCCCTAAGAAAGAAATCTCCAGGGCCAGATGGATTTAAAAGTGAATTCTACCAAACATTTACAGAACAATCTCGATATTATATAAACTATTTGGGAAACTGTGCAAAGAAGGGATCCTGCCAAATTCTTTTTATGATCCAAATATGGTTCTGATACCTAAATCAGAACCAAAACAGAGAAGGAAAATTATAGACTATTTTTCTTAATGGATATTGATGCAAAAGTTTAAATAAAATGTTAGCAAAGAAATGACCCCAATTTATCACAAGGATAAGACATTATGACCAGATGAAATTTATACCAAGAATGCAGGACTAGTTCATTATTAGGAAACTATCAGTATAAATGACCATATTGATAACAAAATTAACAAAAGTTATATGATTATCTTAATAGATGCAGAAAAAGCTTTTGACAAAATAAAAACTTATTAAAAAATACTAGAGAACACAGGAATAAATGAGTTTTCCTTAAAATGGCAAGTATCTACTAAAACCATCATACAAAATCCATGTAATGGGAATCAACTAGAAGCATTTTCAATAATATCAGGGGTGAAACAAGGATGTCCACTGTCACCACTATTATTCAGTATTGTTGTAGAAATGTTTGCTTTAGCATTAAGAGAAGAAAAATAAATTGAAAGAATTAGAGTAGACAATGAAGAAACAAAACTATCACTCTTTGCAGATGGTATGATTATTACTTAGAGAATCCTCAAGAAATCTCCTGAAAACCACTTGAAATAATTAACAACTTTTACAAAGTTGCAGGATATAAAATAAACCCACATAAATCTTGGGCTTTTCTATATATTACCAACAAAGCCCAGCAGCAAGAGATAGAGAAATTCCATTTAAAATAACTGTAAACCATATAAAATATTTGGAAGTCTACCTGCCAAGAAAAACACAGGAACTATATGAACACAGTAACTATAACAAAACACTTTTTACAAAAGTAAAGTCAGATCTTAAAAATTAGAAAAATATCAGTTACTCATAGGTAGGCCAAGATAACATAATGAAAATGAAAATTCAATCTAAATTTATTAACTTATTCAAAATCATACCAATTAAACTACCTAAAATTATTTTATAGAGCTAGAAAAAAATCATAAAACTCAATCTGGAAGATTGAGGTAAGGCTCTGGAAGAACAAAAGGTTAAGAGTATCAAGGGAGTTAAGGAAAAGAAATGCAAGGAAAAGTGAACTAGCCATACAAGATCTAAAACTATATGAAAAATATTCTAAATCATTATTGATTAAAGAAATGCAGGTTAGAACAACTCTGAGGGTGCACCTCATACCGATCAGGTTGGTTAATATGACAAAAAAGGAAAATGATAAATGTTGGAAAAGATGTAGGAAAATTGGAATACTGATGGATTGTTGATAGAGTTGCGAACTGTTTCATCCATTCTGGAGAGTAATTTGGACTTATGCCCAAAGAGCTATAAAACTGTGCATACCCTTTTAATCCAGCAATACCACTGCTAAGTCTGTATCCCAAGGAGATCATTAAAAAGGGAAAAGTATTCATATGTGCAGAAACGTTTATAGCAGCTCTTTTTTGTGGTGGCAAAGAATCAGAAATTGAAGGGATGCCCATCAATTGGGGAATGATTCAACAGGTTGTGGTATGTGAAGGTAATGGAAGACTATGAACTGATGTAAAATGAAGTGAGCAGAACCAGGAGAACATTGTACACAGCAACAGCAACATTGGGTGATGACCAGCTCAGCATATCGATGATCTATCCAGATCCAAAGAAAGAACTATGGAATATTAATCAGTTTGAAACATACTATTTTCTGTTTCTCTCTTTTCTTTCTCATGGTTTTCCCCTTTTGTTGTGATTTGTCTTTCACAGCATGATTAATGTGAAAATACATTTAATGTGATTGTACATGTACAGCATATATCAGATTGCATGCTGTCTTGGGAAAAAGGGAGGGAAAGGGAAGAGAAAAAAATTTGAAACTCAAAATTTTGTAAAATTGAATAATGAAAACTATCTTTCTATGTAATTTGAAAAAAATACAATGCTATTAAGTGGGGAAAAAACCAAATAGCTGGGGAATGAAGGAAAGGGAAAGATATATCCAGCTGAATGCAGAATTCCAGAAAATAGCAAGGAGAGATAAGAACATTTCCTTAAAGAGCAATGCAATGGGCAACATGAGATTTCTTCAAGAAAATTCCAAATCTGAAAGGAATGTTTCATGCAAAGATGGCCATGATAAAAGACAAAAATTTTATGGGCTTAACAGAAGCAGAAGAGATTAAGAAGAGGTGGCAAGAATATATAAAGAACTATACAAGAAAGATTTTTAAATCACATATAACCACTGTGGTGTGGTTATTGATCTATAGCCAGACATCCTAGAGAATGAAGTCAAGTGGGCCTTAGGAAGCATTGCTACCAATAAGGTTAGTGGAGGTGATGGAATTCCAACTGAGCTGTTTAAAATCCTTAAAGATGATATTGTGAAAGTTTTACACTGAATATGTCAGCAAATTTGGAAAACTCCACAGTAGCCATTAGATTGGAAAAAAATAAATTTACACCCTAATCTTAAGATGGGCAATGCCAAGAAATGTTCAGATTATCAAATAATTACATTTGTTTCACATGCTAGCAAGGTGTTGTGTAAAATTCCGCAAGCTAGACTTTAGCAGTATGTGAACTGAGAATTATTAGAAGAGCAGGGTCATTTCCAAAGAGGCAGAGGAACTAGAGACCAAATTGCCAACATTTGCTGGATTATAGAAAAAGCAAGGGAGTTACAGAAAAAAACATCTCTTTCTGCTTCTTTGACCACACTGAAGTCTTTGAGTGGATCACAACAAAATTTGCTAAGTCCTCAGAGAAATGGGAGTAGCAGATCATCTTACTTGTCTCCTGAAGAAGCTGTGTGTGGGTGAAGAAGCAACAGTTCGAACTGAACATGGAACAACTGATTGGCTTAAGATTGGAAAAGGAGCACAACAAGGCTGTACATTATTACCTTATTTAACTTACATGCAAATTATATCATGTGAAATGCCAGATTGGATGAATTAGAAGCTAGAATTAAGGTTGCCAGGAGAAATATCAGCAATCTCAGATACGCAGATCTGATTTTGATTGCAGAAATTGAAGAGTAATTAAGAAGCCTCTTGGTGAAGGTGAAAGATAAGAGTGTAAAAGCTGACTTGAAACTTATATCACATAAACAAAGATCTTGTTCTTGGCAACTAGAGGGAGAAGAAATGGAAGCAGTGTCAGATTTTATATTCTTGGGCTCAGAGATCACTGCAGATGGTGACTGCAGCCAGGAAATTAAAAAAAAAAATCTTGCAAAGAAAAGCTATGGCAAATCTGGGCAGCATACTAAAAAGAAAGAATCACTTGCCAGCAAAGGGTCCATGTGGTCAAAGCTATGACTGTGGTTATTGGACTATAAGAAAAGGTGAGCACTGCAGAATTGACACTTTTGAATTATGGTGCTGGAAAAAGACTTTTGAGAATCCCTAGGACAGCAAGGAGATCAAATCAATTAATACTTAAATCGATTCAGGCTCTTCACTGGAAGCTCAAATACTGAAGTTGAAGGTTAAGTTTTTTAACCACATAATGAGAAGACAGGACTCATTGGAAAGCTCTTGATGTTGGGGAGGATTGAAGGCATAAAAGAAAAGGGGATGGTAGAATATGAGATAGATAATGTTGTGGAAATAATGAACATGAACTTGGACAGACTTTAAGACGGTAGAGGATAGAAGGGCCTGGCATGGAATGATCCGTAGGATCATGAAGAGTTGGACACATGAATGACTGAACAACAACAAAAAGGCTAGTGTCATTGGACTGAAGAATAGGTTGCAGGGAGTAAGAAGACTAGAAAAGTTGGAGGCAGCTATGTTATGAAAGGCTTGGAATGCCAAATAGAACCTTTTCTATTTTATTCTGGAGATGATGGGGAGCCACTGGAGTTTGTTGAGGGAGGTGGTAACTTGCTCAGCCCTTGGAAAAATCACATATGTAAATGAATGGGAGGATATATTGGAGTGAGACTTGAGGCAGGCAGACCCCCCAGCAGGCTGTTAGGGTAAGCCAGACATGAGGTAATGATGGCTTCCACTGGAGTGATGACAGTGTCAGAGGAGGGAAGGGTGTATATTTGATAGATTTTACAAAGGTCAAATCTTCAGGCCTTGGAAATAGATTGGAAAGGGGGGGGGGGGGGTGAGAGATAGTGAGGAACCAAGGGTTCTAGGTTTTGAGCCTAAGGCCTGGGAAGATGGTGGTACCTTTGACAGTCATATGCAAGTTAGGGGGTGGGGAGGGTTTAGGGTAAAAGATAATGAGTTCAGTTTTGGATGTAGCTTTGCTGAGGTGAACAGCTATGTATTTTCTACAATGATGCCAAATAAGTGCAAGGGATATTCCTAAAAGCAGTTGGAGACTACTGCTTTGAGAAGCACGGTCCTGAGTATCTGTGTAAATCAGCTTATAAAAATAACTCTTCAGATTTTTCTCATTTTGATTTATACTCTTGTTAGCAGCTTGATCAGTAATAGAAATATTATATTTCGCAGCCTTACCTGAAAGCATCTACTTCTCCTCTCTTTCATTCATACATAGCATTGTAAACTTAGGATTGGAAGGGATATATAGATAGGTATTATAGCAAAGTGAGCAGTTAGCTTATAGAGCTCATGAAACTTAACTTGATTGAACAGTGATGTCTTTTTATCTTTTATTTTCTAGAACCATAAAAAATGGTTCAATGAGTTAAGTTTTCTGCATGTTGAATATGACATGTCAGTGTAAAAGTGGCAACTAAAAATGTAGGTCAGGAACTATTATTATCCCTCTATTTTCAACTCAGGTAATAAGACATTTTCTGTTTTCTCTCATTCTCCCCCTCCCCCTCTCACTCCCTCTCTTTTCTCCATTTCTCTTGACACTTGTCTGTTTTTGGAGGATTTTTGGAGGAATAATTGTTTTTTGTTTTATGGCTTTATTTTATCTTTTATTAAATGATGCAGTAATAAAATGGAAAATTTCCATTGGAAAAATGTATGTCTCATGACTTGCTTGAGAATTATCTGTATTTTAAACTGGTATAAATGAACTGAATACTGAGCATAGGGAATGTAATTTTGCTGAAATTTTTTTTATGAACGACTTAATGGATATTGTGTATCATAAAAGCTTAGAGTACTGAAAGTTGGTGAGGACCTCTGGAAGTTCTATTTATCCCAGAGTAATGTTTCATTGGTTTGTTGTTTTCTATTGCGTTTTTCACAATGATTCATTTTGTAAATTCTCTCTTCTTTCTTCTCTTAAGGTTCATTAAGGTTGTATTTATGAGATAATAGAAAAATGACTTTATTGGGAATCTACCTATTTGTCAAGTACAGTGGGGAATGTAAAATAAATATAGTTTATGATACTTTTCTGAAGCTTTTAACGTAAGCTTCTATATTTCTTTTCACTTTCCCATGCCTTTTACTTTTTTGTGCCTATTAGCTACTTTTTCTCTGTCAACATGAGCAGTATGTATATGCAGACACATAGACCATTCCAGCTAGCTACCATCCCATTTCTTCTATCACCACCACAATTCCTGAAAAAAACTTTTGTAGTTTTCTCTTCCTTGCCAGCATAAAAGCCCTTCTGGTAGTGTGGTACCTATTCTCGTTTCTCTGCTGAATTTGATTTCTTTCAAGGTGTGAGTAATTTGTCATAAATCATATTAGCCTTTTGTTGTTCCTTAACACTTTTATTTTCTGCAGCATTTCTGCAGCATTTGGTGCCATTTGATTAGGAGAGCTAGGAGACAGACTTTGAATTGTATGAAATAAATTTAAATAGGATTTAAATTGTTAGATTGTTGAAGATATCTATAATGTAGTCATAAAATTAGAATGTGCCTTGAAGATCATATTAAAGTTAAATCCTTTGATTGTGGGAGTGTCATGTGGCAACTGAGACCTAGAGAGGTTAAATTACTTGTTCAAGGTCACATTATTGTTTAGCAAATTCTCTCTTAAAAAGCAGGCAATGGAATTCAGATGTAGTGAGTAAGAGATTGGTCAGTTGTTGAAGAAATCAGGCACCATGGATAATATGTCAATTCCAGTTCAACAGGAATAGAGAGAACTATAAGGCAGAGTACCTGCTAATTTTAGGTTTTAGAGCAATCATGCAGCCATGGGAGCATAGTTTTAGAAAGAGGAATCTGTTTTTAAGATACAGGTCTTAAGATGATTGAAGGAGGAAATATGTAGAAAGAAACATCAGAGAGGACAAGTGGGAGACTGCTGAAATATTTCTGATGTGAGGAGGTACATAGCCAGTTGGGAACTACTGGGATTAAACTAACTTTTGCATTCCCCCTTTACCTCAAAACTTGTGGGAAAAAAGTTGGGGGAAGATTGTAGATTATATAATAGTGTAGAGGTAACTCGGTGGCACAGTGGATAGAGCACTGGGTTTAGAGTCAAGAAGACCTGAGTTCAAAATTACTCTTACCATTTACTAGCTGTATGACCCTGGGCAAGGAACTTAAATACTGTCTGCCTTAGTTTCCTCCACTGGAAATGCAGATAATAAATACTAGCACCTATTTTCTATGGCTATTATTAGGATCAAATGAAATCATATTTATAATGTGCATAGTATAGTGCCTAGAACGTAGTTGATAACTTAATAAAACCTTGTTCTCTTCTCCCTTCCCCCTGGAATGCTTTAAAAAATTTTAAAAATGTAATTCTTCCTAAGTGATTCTTGGTAACGAAAATATTGAATTAATTGGAGGTGAGGAGGGTATAAAAGTTAAGTTTAATCTTCATAAACAAGAACATATTCTTTTAAAAGAAAAAGTCTTTTTGAGGTCCTTCTTATCCTTTGGCCCCTGGAAAAGAACTAGTACAATCAGAGCAAAATTGAAAAGACTTAGTTTATTTACATTCCCCCTAATGAATGTATTTTGTTTCTTAGTCATAATGTTTATAACACTGTGTGACATGATAAAAACCAACATTTATTCAGTACCTATAAAAAAAACAGTCTAAATTCACTGCCCCCACTCCACCTCCTCTCATTCTTCTGAACCAGGAGTGGGGAAGTTTAGATTCAGTCTAAGGGCCATACTTGAGGGCCCAGAAGTCCACATGTGGCCTTCTAGGCTGCAGTTACCCCACCTCTGCAAGTTCTAAACCCTCTACAGTCTAATTTTTGACCTCATCACTCAACAAAACTGATCTCTTAATTGCTAAATCTTTTTCTGTCTTCGTCTTTTTTGAACTATCAGTAGCATTTGATAGCATTGATGTTATTATTGGATGGATATTCTTTCTTTCCCCTTGAAGATTACACCAGATGGTTCTTAGTTTTCCTTGTGGCTGATTGTGAGCTACTTGGTATAATTAGGTTCCTTCTCTTTGGTGAGCAAAAGTTTCCTAACAAGTAGAGTTACAAAGGAGAAGTAGGTTGCTTTGAAAGGTATTAAATTACTTCTTACCAGAAGTCTTCAACCACATTCTTGTTGGGTATGTTATAGAAGTGATTCTCATTGGCCAAGAAGTTTTTTTCAACACTAAGTGTAAATTCTATGACTGGATAAATGTGGGTGCTATGAAAACTTGTCACCACTACAGAGGAGATCTGGACTTGAGTTAGGTGAGATCTGGCTTCAAATGCTGGTTTTGACAATTACTAGTTGTAGGATATTGAGGATGTCACCTGGCCTTTGAGCCTCATGTTCCTTAAATAAATAAAATGAGGATGGGTTTTGCAAACCCATAGTGCTTTATGATTATAAGCTGTGATGTTATTTATGGATAGCATCAACTTCATTTTGGAAAGATGGCAAATTCATTGATTTCATGTTTTAAAATTTGGATTATTCACTTAATGTTCATGTACTTTTATGGACCATTATTCTTACCTTTCCAAACCTAGTCTCTTCTCATGACTTTCTGAGTCTTAATGGCCTCAATTGGTTCATCATATAAGAGAAAGCTTTATTTTAGTCATTAAAATGTTTTTGAGGCTTTGGCAAGATTCTTTTGAAGCTAATAATTTGTCTAAGGAATGTCACTCTTGCCAATACGGTTTTTTTGTTGATGAAAAAAATAAAATATGCTTTTGAATTTCTTGAATTTTAGATTTTAATAAATTACCTTAGAATTGGGAAAATCAGATTTTTCCAGCTTTTCCTTTGCTCTTTCAAATTTCTACAAGTTGTTACACATAAGAAACTCTGGCATAGTAAAAAGAGTACTGGGTTTAATGTTGGTCCTTGGTGATTTGCTGTATTGCTTCTTGTGGACAAGACTAGAGCTTTAGTATCAGTATGTGTTTTAGCCTATTAAGAGCCCTGTTCAGACTCCATCCAGAATGAGTCATCCAGACTAACTTCATGTTGTCATCTTGCTTCTCCTCATTGCCATTGTCTTCATTGCCATCATCATCATTATCATCACCATCACTACCAGTATCAATACTGCTTAGTATCATTATTATTAAGCAGAGGCATATTTACTTTGAATATATAGAAATAATGAAGTACAAACATTTCCTCTAATACCTTTGGGGAGGGGCATATGTTCCCCTAGACTTCTATTTCTTTATGATAATGTTACTTATCTGGTAGGTTATAGGAATTCTATGAATCTAGTATGTTTAATTGTCAGGAAAGCATGTAAAAGTGGCCCTCCTACTATCCTGGTGGATAAGATGGAGTGATGTGGGCAAAATGGTAGTACTGTTATGTGGCTGAATGACTGACCTCAAAGAAAATATCTAGGACCCTTGGTGGATGAAAAAGTCAATACAAGTTAACATAGCAATACCTGAAAAATATGCTATGTGATCTTGGGCCATGTTGAGGAACAAAATATTCATAATGGAAGAAGTGAAGGTCTCACTGCCCTCTCCTGGTCAGACCACCTTTGAAATATTTTTCTAGTTCTAGATCCCACATTTTAGGAATGACTTTGGCAAACCACTGCATGACCAGAGGAAGCTGATAAAGATGATGAGTACATCAAAGAATCACAAGATTTTTAGAGTTGTAAGGATATCAGCAGTAGTCCGTCCTTTCTTTCTATCCCCAGTGTTTAGGACAGTGCCTGGCATACAGTAGGTACTTTTAAAAATGCTTATTGATTGACAATACTTGAAGAACAATCTCCTTTACAACATATATGAGAAATGCTTATCTAGTCTTTGCTTAAAGACCCTCAGAGTTAAGGGGGCCTACTCTCTCCTGAGTTGGATCATTTTACTTTTGAGTACTCCAAATATTTTTTTCTTATATCTAGCCTAAATTTGCCATTTTGCTACTTTCACCAGTTGCTACTAGTTCTGCCATCTAAGTCAAGCAGAACAGTTCTTCTACATGAGAACTTTTCTCTTACTTGGAGAAAGCTGTTATTTCCCCTCAAGTCTTCTCCAGGCTAAATATTTACAGTTTTTTCAGCTGGGTTATCATGGCATGGCCATCCTTTAGCCTCTTCATTTTTCTCAATGACCTCCTTTGTATGTTCATAAATTTATAAACATTCTTCCAAACTTTAGTTTTCAGAGGTGACCACAATATTTTAAATAGAGTTTGACCAAGGCAGAACACAGTAGGACTAACTCCTAGATGCAAAAACCATCCCTCTGCCTTCACACTGTTCTAATCCTCTTTCCACATCCCCATGTTTGGTAGGGTCCGTAAAGCATAAATTTGAGGCCCTTCATCATCTTGTGAACACTCTACTTTCTTAAAGAGCTTCCTAACTTTAATCTCTACTTTGAATCCCAGTTCTGAATCTCTGTTTAAAACCTCTAGCATTTAACATTATACTTGTTTAAATTAAATTCATTATCTTGTTACCTGAACTACCTCCTTTTTTTATTCTCTTTCTTGTTGGTACTACCACCATCCTCCCAGTCACCTAACTATGAAATCTCAGTCCTCTTGGACTTTTTTCCTTGCTCTCACCACTCCCTGCCCTCCATTTCCCAGTCCTCGTACAGTCATTTACCTTGTCCTATTGGTTCCACCTCCATACAGTTTCTGTCTTCACTTCTTCATTATCACTGATACCACCTCAATTCAGGTCCTAGTTTCTGACCTGAAACTGTTGTGAAATCTTTCTTACTGAATTTTCTTTTTCTTTTCCATTTTAATTCTTTATGTAGCAACTCAAAATAATTTTCCTAAGTCATGGTTTTGACTATGTTCTTCCCCTGCTCAGGAAATTCAGTGTTCAGAGAAAGCTCTTTGGCAAAAAATATAATCCCTTTATTCAGTCAGTCAGTAAGTATTTATTAAGTACCTTGTATGTGCCAGGTGTTATGCTAAATTCTGGGGATACAAATAAAAACCAAGACAGTCAAAGAGCTTACAATATAATGGGGGAAAACAGCACACAAAGGAAGCTGAAAAGTTGAGGGGAAAGTAGTGGAAAATGCCTGACATATGGGCATGATGTCCCCATAGCAGTGTAGCTGGGAAAAACTATGCTGAGGTCCATTCTTTTAAAAAGAGATTCTGGAGGCTGTGGCCAGAGAATGCTGATGAGATTTGAGTAACAGGCAGATTCAGTCTTGTAGCATAATGGGATTTCTCAGTGATGAGTTTCCTGGGGAAGACTGACATACTGGAGAGGACCAAAGAAGTCTAAAAACAGTATAGCTGGTGGGAAATGGGGAAATAGCCTGGCAAATAAGTATCTGTGGACCCTTCTGTAAAAGGACTAGTTTAAGGAACTGGGAATATAGAATCTAGAGAAGAGAAAGCCTAAAGGAAATGATTGCTAAATAACCTGTATTGGAATATTGCCTTTGACACCTGATAATTATATGACCAAAGGGAAAACTTTTAAACTCTCTTCAAGCCTCAGTTTTTCATCTGTAGAATGAGAATGCTTGTAGTACTCTTATCTCACAAGTAAATTGGCTCCAGAACTACCAAAAGTGTTCAATAATTGTTTATAACAATAGTAGCATTACTGATCCTCCCAGTGTGAGGACTTTTAAAGAAAAATAGTCATCTGGATATGCAAGTTTTGGTATGTTTACTGGAAAAAGGTATCTTTTGTTCTGTTCCACATCATACGCATATGTTAGAGCTACAACCTTTATTTTATCTGTCAATCAATCAGCATCAACAGGAACAGTACCTACTGTGTGCAGACACTGTTTGAGGTGCTGGGAATAAAAATACAATGAATAAAATACTCTTCTCGCAAGGAGTTTACAGTTTGACAGGTGAGGCGAGTATAAAAAAATATACTTATATATATATATAACTATAAAGAATGAATACAAACTATTTAATGACAAGAGAATATAGGTGGGAGGGCACTGGCAATTGGAAAGAGAATGAACTATGTCTTGAAAGGAAGAGAGAGATTCTTTGCTTGAAGTGAAGAGGGAGTGCTTTGCAGGCATGCAGGATGGCCAGTATGAAGGCAAAATAGAATCTTGTGTATGAGAAACAAAGAGAAGGCAAGTTTAGCCTAGATTGCAGAGTGTGGGAGGGATAATAGTTTGGGACCAGTTTGTGAAGGGTTTTGAAAGCTAAATAAGAGTTTATATTTGGTCCTAGAGACAAGAGAGCCATTAGAATTTATTGAGTCGGGAGTGCCATGGTTGGACCTTCCTTTAAGTAAAATCACTTTGGCAGGAGTGTGGAGAATGGTCTAGAGTGGAGAGAGCCTTGAAGCAATTGCAAAAGCTAGGTAAGAGATAAAATTGAAATAAATTGGCAGCCCTGTGAATAGAGAGAGACTTAGATTGTGGAGGTAGACATAGCTTTAATAGCTAATTGGTTACTTGGATGAGAGGGAGAGTGAGGAGTTAACTTGGGAGCTTGGAAGAATGTTTTTACCTTCACTAGTAAGAGGGGAATTTGGAAGAGTTGTGAGTTGGGGAAAGGGGGAGAGATAATGAGTTCAGTTTTGAACATACTGGGTTTGAAATGTCTCCAAAACATCTAGTTTGAAATGTCATTTTGTGATGTGAGTTTGAGGGATTAGGGTTTGATATACAGGTCTTAGCAAAATTGCAGTGCTTACCACAGTGCCTGGCAAATAATAGGTGTTTATTAACATAAATACTCATTGACTGACAGATCTTTGAGGCACTGGTGTAATTAATAATTAAACCAAAGAAACTGATGAGGTTACTGAGAGAGAGAACAGAGGGGAAAAAAGTCCTTTTGGACAGAGCCTTGGGGAGCACTCAGAGTTAGGAGACATATTGTTAGTGTTAAGCCAGCAAAGGAATCTAAGAAGCAATTTGACTGTTAGGAAAATCAGAGAGTGTTACAAAGACCCAGGGACAAGAGAGTATGTGAAAGGAGAGGGTGGTCAATAGTGTCACATAAATGAAGCATCTTTTGGTAAAGAAGAATGAGATCTGAGAAAAGACCATCAAATTAGGTAATTAAGGGATCATATTTAACTATGGAGAGAATAGTTTCAGTTATGATGAAATTGAAAATCAGGTTGCAAAGTGCTGAGAATTGAGAGAAGTGAGGTCAATGAGTTTTGGCAGCTTTATTTTTTTTTAAGAGTTTGGCTAAGAAAGGAGTGATATAGTAGGATCATATGGAGGATTTTTTTTCCCCTCAACACACAAATAAGGTGAAAATGTGCATTTTTGTATGTGGACTTTTCTGCTACCAAGACAACATGATTTTTAAAAATAAAACTTTTTGCAAAGTACATTTTAGGTAGGAGACTAACTTTTGGATATTTGGACTAGTTAGCAGCTCTAAAAATCTGGCCAGCTATGATGAAAACTTGAGCTATGTTAGTGCAAAAGTAGACAAAAGTAGCTTTGAAATGAATTATATAATTAGAGAGCTGCCCTCGAGGAAGACAATTCATGTGATGACTTCTTTTTTCCCATTTTTTTCTTAGATCCTTTGTCAATGGGTCCTCAAAAAGCTTTGGAAACTATTGGTGCAAATTTACAGAAACAATATGAAAATTGGCAGCCAAGGGTAAGCTTTGAATTTTTTTTTGTTCTTTCATTTTTCCATAATGTGGTTTTTAGTGTCCTAACTAATAATTAATCTAAATAAGAATATTATAGACCTCCTTTACCTATTGCAAAATGTGATCACTTAATCGCTTGTCCAACTATTCATGGGAGAGCTAGATTCTCACTGGGTCTCATACCTTGTCTGTTCTGATAATCACAAACCTTACCAGTGCTTTAACTTGCTTTTGACCCAGGATATGTTGGTTGTTGAACTGATGCATTTTCCTCTTCAGCTTTTAAAATTTTCCATAAAGTAACTTTGCAATAATGGTCTGTTTTTCCCCTAAGTAATTGTTTCATTTTTCCACAGGGAAGGTACTTTTGGTATTTTTTTTTTTTAGTTGTCTCAGCCTGCTAGATTACTCCTGATAATCATTTGCAGTATTTTGTTTCCAAACAATTTTGTGGGGAGAGGTGAAGAAATGCCTAACATTGTATAGTTGACACCTCTTAGATGCTTTCTCTTTGGTTCAAAGGGAAAGTTTTTGAGGGGTTCATTTACCAATTACCATGTTTTCTATGGTTTATAGTGTTTGTGTTCTTTTAGATCAATGTTATGAAATATGATACTTCTGTCATGTTATCTTTAAGATCTTTAATTCTTTGCAAGAAATGGGAAACCTTTCCCCCTCATCTAACTTTTCTCATTAGCTGGTTTAAAGGTTTAATGGAAGATTTCAAAGCTTTAAAAGGCTTTATGGATGTACTATTATAATTAGCAATACCCTCAGGTACTTATCAAGAGCATCTTAACTCTTTAGAAGGAACCTTAGCAATTCTCATTTTGAAGTGAAGAAGCTGAGGTTTGGAGAAATGAAGTGATTCACACCAGTTCATAAAACTAGTCAAGAGCGACTCCAACCAGTCTAGTTTTCCTGGGCCCAATTTCAGTGGTTTGTTTTCCCAGTGGACTTAGTATTATAACTCTTTTCAGCGAGAGTTTATGAAGTTGAGCAGTTTAAACAACTATGAAGTGTGTATGCCTTTTGTGACATTTGATGCTTTTTTACATGTCACTGATAAAGGTTCTCTGCATTTTCTTGTTCTATGAGTCTACAGGGAAATAACATTTTACAATACAGTTTACAAATCTGCCTGCCTCAGATTTCGATTAGTTTGCGAGTGTGTCCTAGATACAAATCCCATTTGTATTTTATTTACTGCTAAGGAAAGTGATGTCAGAGATCTGTTTGGCCTTTTTCTCCTCACCTTGCCTTCAATCTTTACTGCTGTTGCTCAGAGGTGATAAGGGACTAATTGGTTAGTAAGTATCCCCATATCTCTTTTAGTTTGTATTTATGTTATTTGTGAAGTCAATAATAATGGAGTTTAGCTTTTCTGAAAGCAGTTTGCATGCCCCTTTTTAGTACTAAATTTTTTTGTATGAAATGTATGCCTTGTATCATGTATGCCAGGATCATGTATAATATAGTTGGCTAGACTGTAGTATTCTTTAACAGTTGATGTGAACAATGTGGAGGTGTATAGAGTAAAGTGAATAGAAGTATTTAATGAATTATTTCTCTTGGAATAGTAGGAAAGCCTATTATCAATGGAAAGAGTTTTCTTTGAGAACTTTTAAGGTACAATGAAATTTCACCTGAGACTAATGACTCACGAGTGGGGCTAGACAAACATTTTAAGTCTAAAAGCATTACTGGTCTTGTCTATATACAGATAAAATAATAATAATAATAAAGACTTCAAATTATTGAAGTTTTAGAGTAGTTTAACACTTACAGGTATACTTAAAGGAGTACGTCAAGAGACACTTTTAATTCTTCTCTTGGCTCTGATTTTGTAATTGTAAATATGCCTCTCTATTACAGTTTTTAACCCTGAAAAAAACTTGAAAACCTTTGAAAGCCATGAATTTAGTCTCCTGATCATGTCCTTTAGAGAATGATTCTTAATAGTTTTGCTAACTGACTTTTTAATTAGTATTTTAATAAGAAAATACAGTCAGTTGGTATATGTTTAACATTCCAAAATTATTACTTTTGTTCTTTAGGATCAAAGTTCATGGGGTAGTAAAAGTTGATATAGTGCCATAGATTTAATATTAATTTAATCAGAGAAGTAAGCAAGTGTGTTTTAGTCAGTGTAGCTGGCTACACAAGGCCTTGTGCTAACCCTTTCTCTGACTGCTATTGAGGGAGTTAATTTGTTCCATAGCAACGAGGAAAATTGTTTCTTTTAAGAGAAACAATTTGAAATCAGTAACTATTTAGAGATCATAAAGACACAAGAATACAGAAATAGCAGTAAGAATTTATAGTATGTACAGTAAAATGAGTATTTAGTGAACCTAAATGTTAACTATTAAATTTTCACATGGACAATGAAGGTTTCAAAACCTGATTAAATGGTCTTTAGCTGGAAAAAAAAAACCCAACAAGCCAAACTATCTGTGCAAAAAAACCAGTTTTGTTCTCTGGTGTGGTGGATGTCATTTCAAGTGTAAGGTACACTAAGGAAAAGGGTATTAATACAAAAGTGGACATGGTCAACTAATAATGAGCAGTCTGAGATCAATTTTGTAGGAGAATCTTGTAAAAAATTTAGAAACAGTTGCTTATGTATCAAAGTGCAGTCTTGCAAAACCATGTCAGTGAAAATATTACGTTTTGTCCTTGTTGATCATGACCATCAGACTTGTTTTCAGTTGTGGTAAAAAGTATTTTAAATATATTCTTCAAATTATACTAGATGTCTTTTATTTAAAAAGACACACTGAAGATAATTAATACTGTATGATGCTTCTGACTGTCTAATGATGTATCTCCCTTGTATTAATAGCCAAACACCTCAGTGTGCAAGAAAGTACATCTTTGCTGCTTAATAATTGAGTTTACTTACAGTAAAGCAGAGTGAGAGAACTGGCTTCTAGTAGCAGCAGGTACTCAGTGTGTGGGCAGACCTCCTACTGCCTTGTAGAGTTTGCACTAAACATGAGACAGTTATCAAGCTCAGATATTTGTGCGCAAGGTGCCTGGTTCTAAACAGTAAATCATTGCCCTTGGAATCACTGCAAAACTAAACATGTACCACTTTATTGCACTCAACAGAGCTCATGAGTTTTCTGCAGTACTAAAGGGAAGTTGATGTGCCATCTGCAATAAAACAATGGGGACATTATTGAATTTCCTTTTGAATTTATCTCTCTCAAGAATTTTCTTAATGAATTAGGAGTTCTGGTGGTTTAGTATAGGAATAATTTAGGTGCTAGAGGTGAGAGGAAGAAAATCTCTTTCTCTGCTGCACCTATTCCCTAGTGCCCCCATTCCTCTGCATTCTGATCCAAATCCAGAAGCCCAAATCATGATATACTTCCTTGGATTTAATTTTGGATTTCCTTTACTTAAAAATAAATTTAGATTTAAGTAAATGAAGATAATTAATCAAATGTAAAGTGCAGCCTATGTCTGATACTTCTCGCAAATTAGTACACTTTGATGTAAATATTAATAGAGCTAGTTTTGTATTTATTTTTAAAAATTCACAGATTCAATCCAATGAGATCAGTCTAGTCATATTGAAATTGTTTCTTGCTCTCAAGTTTATAGTAGGTAAATATGAATTAGGAAATACTTATACTTTTAAGAACATCTTCATTTATATATAAGCAGATAATTGACCAGTAACACTGACTGCCCTAGCTCCATAAAGAGAAGCTTGAAGATTTATGACTGTACAGGTGCCAAAGATCTAATCTTGTGTTCTTGTTTTTTAGACCTTAACTAATGCCTTTTAATACATTTTGATTTTAGGGCAATTTTGATTTATAAAGAAAATTTTGATTTATAAAGAAAATTTGATTTATAAAGAAAATTAAAGAAACCAAGTAGATCATATTCCTTTCTTCGTGTTCTCAAACTCTGAATGTGGCATGTATTTCCTTGCTCAATCTCATTGAACTACTTTGTAAATAATTTATCAGTTTGCTACTGCTTGAAGTACTGATGATTAAATTTAAGATTTTGTTTTATTGCCTTGTAGCAAGAGGAATAAGAAAAAAAAAACATGCCCAGTGTTGTTTCAGCTGCAAAATACCGCAGTTAAATAAAACTTACTCATTTCATTGCAAGTATCAAATGAAAGTTTTATTGAGAGATGGGAGCAAGAGATTACAAAACTAGGGCACAGAGTAAAGAATTTATCTCTCTCAAGAATTTTCCTAATGAATTTGGAGTTCTGTCAGTTCAGTGTGGAGATAATTAAGGTACTGGAGCTAGTAGGGGAAAAATTTCTCCTTCTTCCCCTTCCCCCACTTCGACCTGGCTCCCAAAAAAGTATGTTCCAAATAGTAGCCAAAATCATGACACATTTACTTGGGTTTAATTTTAGTGCTCCTTCGTGACTTAAATAGCTTTAGATTAAAATATTTATAGTATACTAAAATAGATGAAGGAAATTGATCAAAAGTGAGATGATGTGATGTTTCTCCCAAATTAGTACACTTTGAGGGACTTTGGCATTTAAATGTTGTGTATAGTGTAGGGAATATTCCATTATCATCTTAATCAAAGTATGTGAGTAAAGAAGGCAAATTATTACTGGTTTTGATGTATCTGGGGCTTTTGTTATTAGCCATGGACTTTAGGGAAATACTGAACAGACATCCCACCTTTTTCAGTATTTTATAAAGGCTATCAAGCACAAAGATTTCCGAGCTTTGACAACTCATCCTATCAGTGTGATGATTCACTGTGTTGAAAGGTTCCAGATGATTTACTGGTTGGCCCCTCTTTTAGTTTACAGAGTGATACTCATACTACATTATATAGGGCATGTAGTCAATTTTTGGTTATCAACTTGTGAATTCCATACTTTGTGGATTATTCTTCGCAGATTTAAAATTCCAGGTTGTCATCCTTTCTACCTTATTCTTTGGGTCTCATTTTGTGTGTTAGTGATGGGAACTAAGCAAAATATAGTTAGGAAGAGAAGACCTAAACAAAAACAAAACTACATTTCAGAGCTACATCAGAAATACTTTTAAAGTTACCTGCTTGATGGGCTTTTCCCTTGCCTAGTGATCATCACCATCATCAAGTACTTATTCATTGATAGTTTATGTGTACCTTGTTCAAGAAGATGATTCAGGTGGCAGTTGCTCTCACTATGGGGTAGATGAGGAAATTTTTGGATAAAGACTTGGAGACGTTTTTTTTGGATTTCAGCCATAAGTACTGTTTGTAGGACTGATGTTTGTGTTTTCTGCCTCTGCTAGAAGCCATGGGGAAATGTTTCTCATTGCTAGGCTTCTCTATTGGCTAATGTCATTTCTGCAGCACTCAAAATAGTTTTGTTATTTCGCTTCATACTGCATTATGGATGTATCATATTGGACTGATGGTACACTAAGTATAGGTTTTATTTATTCTCTGGAAACAGCTAAGTGGCATATTGGACAGAGGGACCAAGCCTAGAGTCAGAAAGACCTGAGGTCATATTTGACTAAAGATAATTATTAGCTATGTGATCCTGGGCAAGTCACTTACCCCCTATTTGCTTCATTTGTAAAATGGGAATAATTATAACACCAACCTCTCAGTGTTGTTGTGATCTACTGAAATAATTATAAAGTGCTTAGCATGAAGACTGGCACATAGTAAGCACTATATAAATGTCAGTTTCTTTTATTAATATTTTCTAGATATATAGGGAACCTGCTTCTTGGAACGGTCAGTACCAATGTTTATTTCAGGATTTTACCAGAATGTACCACAACTTTATATAGGTTAATTTAATGGTCCATCATGTTTGTATAGGTTACTTCTTGCTATAATCAGTTGTGAAAATATGAGGAAACATTTTATTTATCCACAGTTCATGTTTTCTAACTAGAATTGTTATTTTGCCATCTTAGGTCAAGATCCTTAAAATCACATTAATAGTGGATGATTTCAATAAAGACAAAGACCAGGGAGAAATACGTTGGAAAGTAGGTTCAGGAGAAAGAAATCAGAGAGGCAAAATATTTGAAAATTAGATGAAAGCTTCTCAGTATTACAGCATACAACAGGATTGATTGCATTTTTACAGAGGGGAAGAACTATTTGCATGGTAGTTATCTTTGAGTCAGCACTTTGTATATAGCAAAGGCTTTTGCTTTTGAAAGATAAGAATTTGTAAAAAAAAAAATTTTTAAGTAACAGTGAGAGAAAGCAAAATATTAAAATTATTTAGTCCAGTATTTTAAGCAAGTTATTAATTTTTAAAAATGGGAAATGGGGGGCAGAGCCAAGATGGCGGAGTAGAAAGACACAAATGCAGGCTGTATGCACACAGCACATAAAATACCTGTAGAGAGGGACTCTCAACAAATTTTGGAGCAGCAGAAGTGGAGAACAACAGAATGGAGGAGATTTCCAGCCCAGGGTGACCAGAAGGGCCCATGGGAAGCATCTGTTGCACCAGATGTGGAGCGGAGCCCAGCCTGCCCTTGGCTGTGGCGCAACTTGTGAACACCCTCAGGGGCAGAATCTCCAGTCACAGAATCCCCAGTTCCAGTAGTGGAATTCCCACTTCCAGTAACACCAGTTCCCAGATCCCTCAACCCACAGGTGCCAAAGGTCAGTGATGGGGTTTTTTCAGCTAGCCGAAAAGGAAGAAGGGCCTTCCCATAGCTCGTCTCCGGCAGCAGCTGGCCGCAGAGGCCACATTGGGCAGGAGGCAGCAGTTCCCACAGCAGCCTCTACAGCAACCCACATCCATTGTTGGATTGTAAAAACCCCTGGGGGCACTGAGGAGCTGAATATTACCTTAGCCCTGTGTAGAGGCCCTGAAGGAGCTGGCGGAACTGGAGGACAGGTGGCTGTGGAGAGGAAACTGCTAAGATTCTGGGCACAAAAATCCCTCTCTGCTCTCAGACATGCTTGATTGTGCCAACTTGGAGGAACTGAGATCTTACAGATTCCCAGAGTATACTCTAGTCTTGACAAAGGACCCAAAAGTCAAGTAACTGGTTGGGAAAATGCCCAAAAAAGGGAAAAAGAATAAGACTATAGAAGGTTACTTTCTTGGTGAACAGATATCTTCTCCCATCCTTTCAAATGAAGAAGAACAATGCTTACCATCAGAGAAAGATATAAAAGTCAAGGCTTATGTATCACAAACATCCAAAATAAATATTCAATGATTTCAGGCCATGGAAGAGCTCAAAAAGGATTTTGAAAATCAAATAAGAGAGGTAGAAGAAAAACTGGGAAGAGAAATGAGAGAGATGCAAGAAAAGCATGAAAAAATGGGTCAATACCTTGGTAAAGGAGACCCAAAAAAATGCGAATGGCACCTTGAAAAATAGGCTAACTCAATTGGCAAAAGAGGTTCAAAAAGCCAATGAGGAGAAGAATGCTTTCAAAAGCAGAATTAGCCAAATGGAAAAGGAGGTTCAGAAACTCACTGAAGAAAAGAATTCTTTCAAAATTAGAATGGAACAGATGGAAGCCAATGATTTTATGAGAAACCAAGAAATCACAAAACAAAACCAAAAGAATGAAAAAATGGAAAAGAATGTGAAATATCTCATGGGAAAAACAACTGACCTGGAAAATAGATCCAGGAGAGACAGTTTAAAAATTATGGGACTACCTGAAAGCCATGATCAAAAAAAGAGCCCAGACATCATCCTTCATGAAATTATCAAGGAAAACTGCCCTGATATTCTAGAACCAGGGGGCATAATAAATATTGAAGGAATCCACCAATCACCTCCTGAAAGAGATCCAGAAAGAGAAACTCCTAGGAACATTGTGGCCAAATTCCAGAGTTCCCAGGCCAAGGAGAAAATATTGCAAGCAGCTAGAAAGAAACAATTCCAGTATTGTGGAAATACAATCAGGATAACACAAGATCTAGCAGCTTCTACATTAAGGGATTGAAGGGTATGGAATATAATATTCCAGAGGTCAAAGGAACTAGGACTCAAACCAAGAATCACCTACCCAGCAAAACTGAGTATAATAGTTCAGGGGAAAATATGGTCTTTCAATGAAGCAGAGGACTTTCAAGAATTCTTGATGAAAAGACCAGAGCTGAAAAGGAAATTTGACTTTCAAACACAAGAATCAGGAGAAGCATGAAAAGGTAAACAGCAAAGAGAATTCATAATGGACTTACTGAAGTTGAACTATTTACATTCCTACATGGAAAGACAGTGTTTGTAACTCTTGAAACTTTTTTCAGTATCTGGGTAGTTGGTGGGATTACACACTCACACACACACTGACACACACACATACACAAACAGAGAAACAGAGCACAGGGTGAATTGAATAGGATGGGATCATATCTTAAAAAATGAAATTAAGCAGTGCGAAAGAAATATATTGGGAGGAGAAAGGGAGAAATGGAATGGGGCAAATTATCTCTCATAAAAGAGGCAAGTAAAAGACTTTTCAGTGGAGGAAAAAAGGGGGTAGGTGAGAGAAAAAACATGAAGCTTACTCTCATCACATTCGACTAAAGGAAGGAATAAAATGCACACTCATTTTGGTATGAAAACCTATCTTACAATACAGGAAAGTGGGGGAGAAGGGGATAAGCAGGGTGGGGGGGATGATGGAAGGGAGGGCAATGGAAGGAGGGAGCAATTAGAAGTCAACACTCTTGGGGAGGGATAGGATCAAAAGAGAGTAGAAGAAATAGGGGGCAGGATAGGATGGAGGGAGATAGTCTTATACAACACGACTATTATGGAAGTCATTTGCAAAACTTCACAGATATGGCCTATATTGAATTGCTTGCCTTCCCAAAGAGAATGAGTAGGGAGGGAGGGATGAAGAGAAGTTGGAACTCAAAGTTTTAGGAGCAGCTGTTGAGTATTGTTCTTGCAAGTAGGAAAGAAGAAATACAGGTAATGGGGTATAGAAGGTTATCTTGCCCTACAGGACAAAAGAGAAGATGGGGAGAAGGTAAGAGAGGGATGTTAGAAGGAAGGACAGATTGGTGATAGGGGTAATTAGAATGGTGTTTTGCGGTGGGGGGAGGGGAGAAATGGGGAGAAAATTTGAAACTCAAAATTTTGTGGAAGTGAATGTTGAAAAATTAAATAAATTTAAATAAAAAAAATAAAAATGGGAAATGGACAACAAAAATGATATACATCAATTGCAATAGTTTCATCCAGAAGTTAAAGCAATGGAAATTAATTTTCACAGAGATCAAGGGATTTCAAAAAGTGTCTTTATTATCAAATAACTGAATTGTTAAACAGAAAAATGTCTGCAGAAAGCAACATGGATTTACTATCTAAATTTGCAGTATCTTAGGAGGAAAAGTGATAGTTGATTATAAGCAGAATCATCTAAAAAATAAAAGAGAAGCAGTAGAGGGTAAAACCAGTTTATAGAAAGCTCATAACTATACAACCATGAAAAATTACCCTGAAGGATATTCGAAGATGAAAATGGATTTGGTCCTAAAAACAGAAGCGAAATGAAAAGGATTTAATTTTTTTTTCCATCAAGAATAGTGGAAATACTACTCTTAGAACCTAATATCTTAGTCATTAGCCTGAAGGAGCTTATAAAGTGGGTGAAACGGCATTAAGTAAAGCAAAGCCACTGTATTGAATCAATTTATTTCTGTGTTGGAGGTGATATAATTGTGAAGGCAATGAGGGACTATGATGGCAAGCAAAATAGAATCTTCTGCTTTTGTTTTAGTATAATCAAGTGCTTCTGACTGAATCTTGCCTTTATCAATTAAGAGTCTTTACTAGGAGTAAAGTATAGAAACAAAGAGCTTCTTTAACCTGAAACAATATATGTACTTGTATTGTTAATTATTTTAATGTGATTAAAGATCTTCCCTACCCATTAAGGGGAATTTGATTAGGGAAGATTTTGGGTAGGTTCATGTCTTTTATTAATAGGCAGTGGTTCTCAAGGGTTGGGAAGCCCTGTGGCTCTCAAAAAGGTATAAATACTCCAAGGGTGAGGTTTTACTTTGGGGTTTACTGGAAGTGTTTGGCCAGATGAGGACTCTGGGAAACTTCTCAAAAGCCCCCTCGCTTGGAAAACCCAGATGTTTTTGCTTCCCTCTTTGATAACTATGGTCAGATAGTTGGACCTGTCTCTTGATGGTCAGACGGAGGAAGCAATGTCTGTTAATCTTTGATTTTTCTGTATTTTCTTTGAAGTTCAGAGTGCTGAGTTCTCTGAACTGAATGAATGATATATGTGCTTGGTTAAAGGAATGATGCATGATTAAAGTGATTGTTAACCCCTTGAAAGTTGCTTTCCTTTTATGAATGAAGATATAAGTACCTGTCTGGCAGGCCCCCTTGTGTATGTCAGGGTACTTACTTGTACAGGGACCAAGATATAATTCTATATAACATTCAAAGAATAATTAATTCCTATATTGCATAAACTTTCTACATGTGTGGGTTACATCCCAAAATTTTAGAAAAAGAAAGAGGCTTCTTAAGGTAAGAACAGAAAGTGTTTTATTCAGTTCTTGTGAGAAAGGGGCATCCCTCCACCAGGACGAGGCTGATGGAAGGAGGAAGCTTACAGAGGACAAAGCACCATCATATATCCTAACGCAAAGAATCCTGCCCCCCTTCCTATCCCCACTATCCCACCTCTCCATTGACTTGGAGGTGGGCTTACAGACTAAGTGTGAAAAACTAGAGAAGACCCAGAAAATCAGGTAACTGGGATCCACCTATCTAAACACACTTCCTTATCTAATATCTAACTAACTGCTGATGCGGCTATTCTGTAACAAAACTAAAAAGGAGAGGAGCGGGGAGAAAAGGGAGTTTAGCTGATGTGGCAATAGTATCAAACAAAGAGAGATTTGATTAACTTCCAAGTTTTGACCACAGTCCATTATGTCCTTATTTGGTAAAATACCAGTGCTCAGGTAGCACTATCACAGAGAGAAGGGAGGGAAAGGGCCCTGGGTGTCCATAATCTCTGGATTCCTGGAAATTAAGCATCTGGAGAGAGGCCTTATGGAAAAGAAATTTTATTTAGAAAATACAATATTCCCCATATTTATTATGAGAAGACTTCACAATGTCCCTGTAAGGAATACTATCACTCCTTCCAACAGTACAGTTAAAGCTTTTATACCTTAGCAAGCGAAAATATGCCACATTCATATTGGTAACAGTAAAAATAATGATTATATTAAAGAATTCTTAAAAAAACCTTTCTACAAAGCTCTAAATACCCACTTCTATTAAAATCACTAAAAAGCATTTGAATCAATTTGCCTAATACGGTAAATAATTTCTATCTAAAATTAAGGGCCATTATTATGTTTAGTGGATAAATGCTAGAAATTTTCTAAGAAGAAGAGGCATAAAGCAAGTATGTTCATTAACACCACTTATTTAGTGTAGTTCTAGATATTTGATGTTCTACTATTATTTGATATAATCCTAACTAAAGCAATATGAGATGGAAAAAACTAAGGAATAAACACATGCAAAGAGGAAACAAAACTATTGTTTTTTTCAGATGATATGATGATCTCTGTAGAAAACCCTAAAGATTCAACTCAAAAGTAGTTGGAACAATGAAGTACCTGAATGAATATACTATATACCCACGAAGATGATCTTCTTTTTTATATAATCCAGCAGACAGTGATAGAGAAATTCCATTTTCAATAATTACATGACGTGTACAATAAATACATCTGGGAGACCATTTATCAAGGCACATAGAGAAACTATGTGAATATAACTGCAAAATACTTTTTTTTGCAGAAGTAAAGACAGATTCAAATAGTGGAGGAAATAGTAATTATTCATGGTTAGGCTGTGACAATATAATAAAAATGACTTTACCTAAATTAATTTATTTAGTGGTCTGCCAATCAAAGTATCAGATTACTTTAGAATGTTATTAAAAATAACAGTGAAATCCATCTGGAGGAACAGAGTATGCAGAATCTTAAGGAAAATATTGTAAAAAGATGGGGAAGCATGAAATCTATTAGTACCAGATCTTCAGAATTATTTGGCATTAGTTAAAAAAAAAAGAATAGTACATCAGTGGAACACAAGGCCCAGCAGCAATCACCTACAATAGAATAGTGTTCAGTAATTTCGAATACCCAGCTACTGAGGAAAGAACTCATTATTTAACAAAAACTAGAAAGTGGTCTGGAAGAAGGTCTATTTTATTTATCTTTCTATCTGTCAATCCCTCTATCTAATTTCAAAGTAGGTTTAGAAATATGCTTTGTACCATGTGCCAAAATAAGCTACAGTTGCATATATTACTTAGATATATGCAATCAGGTTGTAATTTCTAGAAGCAGAGAAGGAAATACTTTTTTACAGCTATGGACTTGGAAAGAATTCTTGACCAAAACAAGGAATAGAAAAGATCAGAGAAGATGAAATAGATTTGATTACATGAAATAAAAAAAGTTTTTGCATCAACAAAACCAAGTGAGTTAAAATTAAAAGAGAAATAGTTAATTTAAGCGAAAAGAGTTTTGCAGCAAAACCCTCTGACAAAAACCTCATTTCCAAAGTATGTAAAAAACTATTTCAGATTTATAAGAATAATAGCTATTCCCCCATGTATAAATTGTTAAAGATATATAAATAGGCAGTTACAATTTTTTTTGTTTTGTATTTTATTTTTCATCAGTTACATATAAAAAGTTTATGACAGTTTTTAAAATTCTGAGTTCCAAATTCTTTCCCTTCCTCCCTCCTTATTCCCCCACATTTAGAAGACAAGCAGTTTGATATAGGTTTATACATTTGTAGTCATGCAAAATATTTCCATAATAGACACATTGTAAAAGAAAACAGACCAGAAAAAAACACTTCAAAAAAAAAAAAAAGCAAATAAAATATGCTTTATTCTGTATTCAGACACCATCAACTCTTTCTCAGGGAACGGATAGCATTTTTCGTTATAAGTCTTTCAGAGTTGTCTTGGATCATTGTGTTGCTTAGAATAGCTAAGTTATTCACAAGTGATTTGTCTTACAGTACTGCTGTTACTTTGTACACAGTATATTTCACTTTTCATTAGCTTATGTAAGTCTTTCCAGGCTTTTCTGAGAGCGTCTTGCTTGTCATTTATTTTTTTGAAAAATTAGTTAATTTTTAGTTTTCATTCACTTTTATAAGATTTTGAATTCTAAATTTTTTTCTCTCTTTTCCCTTTTCTCTCCCTAAGAGGTCATGCAGTCTGATATTGACTATATTTGTGCAGTCATAGTAAACATATTTTCACATTAATCATGTTGTAAAGAAGATTGTTCCCAAGGGGGGGGCGGAACATGAGAAAGAAAAAACAACAAAAAATGAGAGAATGGTATGCTTTGATCTGCATTCAGACTCCATAGTTCTTTCTCTGGATGTGAGTAGCATTTTCCATCTTTAGTCTTTTGATTATTGCATTGCTGAGAAGAGTTGAGTCAGTGTCAAAGTTGGTCATTGCACATTTTTGTTGTTACTGTGTACAGTATTCTCCTGATTCTGCTCACTTCACCCAGCATCAGTTCATACAAGTCTTTCCAGTTTTCCTGAAATCTGCCTGTGCATTATTTCTTATGGAATACTTTTTTCCATCAAGAATTGTGGAATTACCACATTTAGACCCTAACATCTCAGTCATTAGCCCTGAGGAGGTTATAAAGTGATGAAAAGGCATTAAGTAAAGCAAAGCAATTGTATTGAATCAATTATTTCTGTATTCCATTACATTTGTATAAAAATGGCCACCCCACTCAATTTCCAATTCTTTTCCATAAACAGGGAGTTCTTAAAGAAATTTAAACTCTTAGCAGCCATAAGAAAAATCCTCCAAATCACTAATAAAGTACAAACTAAAACAGCTGCTGTTCTTTCTCATGTTTATAGATTGACAAATATAAGCAAAAATGGAAACCACAAATAAAAGTTTTTTTGTTGTAGAAAAGAACTGGAAATTAAGGAGGTGCCTATCAACTGAGGAATACTGAACAAATTTTGTTATATATATGTAATGGAATATTATTGTCTAGTAAGAAATAATTGAGAGGGTGGTCCCAGGTTAATTGAACTGCTTCAGAATAAAGTGAGTAGAACCAGGAAAATTCGTTATTCAAATAAAAGCAACTTTTTTTTAAAATATAAATTTATTTATTTAACTTTTTACATTCATTTCCACAAAATTTTGGGTTTCAAATTTTCTCCCCATTTATCCCCTCCCCCCACCCCAATACACCAAGCATTCTAATTTTCCCTATCACCAATCTGCCCTCTCTTCTATCATCCCTCCCTTCTCTTGTCCCCATCTTCTCTTTTGTCCTGTAGGGCCAGATGACTTTCTATTCCCCATTAACTGTATTTCTTATTTCCTAGTAGCAAGAACAATACTCAACAGTTGTTCCTAAAACTTTGAGTTTCAAATTCTCCCCATCCCTCCCTCCCCACCCCTTCTCTTCCATTTTTTCATTCTTTTGGTTTTGTTTTGTGATTTCTTGGTTTCTCAGAAAGTCATTAGACTCAATCTGTTCCATTCTAATTTTGAGAGAACTATTATCTTCAGTGATCTTTTGAACCTCTTTTTCCATTTGGCTAATTCTGCTTTTGAAAGCATTCTTCTCCTCATTGGCTTTTTGAACCTCTTTTGCCAATTGAGTGAGCCTATTTTTCAAGGTGCCATTTTCTTCAGCGTTTTTTTGGGTCTCCTTTAGCAAGGTATTGACCCATTTTTCATGCTTTTCTTGCATCTCTCTCATTTCTCTTCCCAGTTTTTCCTCCACCTGTCTAACTTGATTTTCAAAATCCTTTTTGAGCTCTTCTATGGCCTGAGCCCACCAGACATCCCCCTGGGATGTCTGGGATACAGAGGCCCTGCCCTCCACATCTTTCCCTGATGGTAAGAATAGTTCCTCGTCATCAGAATTGAAAGGCGGGAAAATTTGCACCTGCTCAAAGAAGCTCTCTATAGTCTTATTTTTCTTCCCTTTTCTGGGCATTTTCCCAGCCAGTTACTTGACTTCTGAGATTCCTGTCCACCCCTGCCTAGATCTGCCCAGCTAGTGCTTGGGGTCTGAGATTCAAATGGGCTTTCCGAGGTGGCTGTGGCTGCTATTCAATGTGAGTTTAAGCTCTGGCGCTCAGGTGGGGGCAGGGCCACCTCCCTGGCTCAGTTCCCTCAGGGGCTTTATGCAGAGACCTTCAGTGATGGAGCAGGTGGGGGCAGGGCCATCTCCGAGGCTTAGCTCCCTCAGGGGGTTTATGCAGAGACCTGAGCTTCTGCCTGCCTGCTTGGGGAGTCCTGGGCCACCGCTGCTGCCTCTGCCTCCCCCGCTTCCTCCCGAGGGGGCCCGAGTCACGGAGACACCCCGCTCCCCTCTTGGCCAGCCCAGACGTCTCTCTCACTGACCTGTAGCGTTTGTGGGCGGAGGGACCTTCGTGGCTACTGGAGGTTCTGTCCCTGAAGCCTGCTCGGATCTGCTCCTCTGAGGCCGTGCGGCCAGGGCAGCACAGGAGTGGACTCCACTTTCTGGGGCGCGACGGACCCCTGGGGATGGCTCTCCAGGGCTCTCTGGACGGAAATCTTTTCCACTGTGTTTCTGCGCACCTTGCAGTGTTCCAGAATTTGTTGGGAGTTCTTCTTGCAGGAAATATATGGGCTATGGGTTCGGAGCTACCATACATGAGTCTTTCTACTCCTCCATCTTGGCTCCACCCCTCCATTGAAGTGTTTTTTAAAGAGTGTTCAAAGGAAGAACAGAAAAAAGAAAACAAAGCCAGAAGGAAACAGGCAGTTAGGAAAATGTTGAAAGTTATGTATCTAGGTGATTTTATATTTATGGCTGTTGTTGTTGAGTTGTTTGCATTGTGTTCAACTCTTCATAATCCCATTGAGGGTTTTCTTGGCAGATACTGCAGTGGTTTGCTATTTTGTTTTCCAGCTCATTTTTACAAATCAGAAAACCAGCGTAAGCAGGGTTAAGTGACTTGCCCAAGTTTTGATCTCAGAAAGGTGATTTTTCCTGACTCCAGACTAGTCACTGTATGCATTATGGTGCCACCTAGCTGCACCAGTTTTATTTTATATACTTTATTTATAAGCTAGGTAGACATAAGCCCCCTTCAGTTTCATGTACAAATCTGTTTTTCTGTTTCACATTGTAGTGGAGGAAAATGCTAATTTTTTTGATGATCATATGACATCCTATTACAATAATTAGCTAGTTATAAACTTAGACCTCTAAGGTTCATGTGATTCTCTTTTCCTAAAGCTTAGCTTTAAGAAGTTTATTTTAGATGAAGTGTTGGGAGTATAAATACAATTACTCAGTGCTCCTACTTACCTAAAATCCATACATTTTTGGCAAAGATTTGGCTCCTTGCTTTGATTTACTTTTTTGTCTCTTGCCAGTTATTCTTGAGCTTCTTTGTGGTCAAGGCAGATTCAGGTTGCTGGAAATTTGAGTGCTAAAGTGGTTAATTATTATAGTATAATAACATAATATAATAATAATTAATATAATTATTTTTTATAGTGTCTGTGAATAGACAGGTACTAGCCAGAGTAGTTGGTGAAAGAGCAGACCTTTTTCTTGTAACTTGTCTTAATCGTTGAGTAGGAAGGTACAGTTGGTGACATTTTTCAATTCTAACATTTTAGTAGTGTTTTACATATGGCAATGAGATGTGGAATACCACTGTCTCTGAGCAACCAAACATGCATATTGTATGGAGATCAGTGGAGATGCACATGTCAGGTGTGAGCAAAAATAGTGAATGGCCCACAAGGAGCTACAAAGAAAAAGTGGACTAAAGGATGGCATCAAAGATTTGTGTTTTAAGAAGAGAAGATGGACTTGTTAAGTGGTAAGAATGTGAGGTGGATAGCTGGAATGCCCCATTAGTACTATCCTTATGATGTTGGGAAAAAGCAGAGAGGCCTAGGATGAGCACAGCTGTTACAACTGGAAAACTGATGAGATCACAGATCCTCAAGCATTTGAGTACCTCTGGAAAAGTAATTTTCTAAGCAGACTCAGAGTCTTACCAAAACCTTTTCCTTTGGGTAACTCTGTTCTGGACTTTCTCCTCAAACTCCCAATTTAATTTAGTTCATCAAATTGGCCCTCATCATCTACCATCTAATCTTGGGTTATTATTAGTCCCGTAGATGTCACTTGTGTCAAGATGATATGGTGGAAAAAGTACTGAATTTGGAGTCAGAAGTACCAACATTCAAATTTCAGCCATGTCACTGTGTTTCTGCATGATCTTGGGGACATCTTTTAATCCCTCTGGGCCTCAGTTTCCTACTCTGCTAAAAGAGCACTGAGTGACCTCTAAAGTCTCTTTCAGCTCTAAATTTGTAATACTATTCTTTTTCACTTACTCTGTTCTCCTTTCCAAAAGTCAGTCAATCATTAAACATTTGTTAAGGGCCTACTGTGTGCCAGGCAGTGTGCTCAGTGCTGGGAATGTAAATAGAAGTAGTCCTTGCCCTCAGGTAACTTGTAGTGGGGGAAAATAACACAAAAAAGGAAGTTGAAAAGGTAGGGAGAAGGTTGAGAAAGTTAGGGGGCTGTGATTATGTGAGAGCATGATAGATAGATGGGCCAAATGTTAAGATAAATTCAAATGATTTAAAAAGCAGTGTAGCTGGTAGGAAATGAGAGGAGACTTTGCATAGCCCCTTTCCTTAGAGACCATGGACCCCTGGCCCTGTCCTCCATTTCACAGGAGACTACTGAATGTGAATAGGTAGATTCAGTCTTGCAGTATAATGAGATTTCTTTTTTTTTTTTAATTAATTTATTTATTTAAATTTTTTACATTCATTTTCACAAATTTTTGGGTTCCAAATTTTCTCCCCTTTTATCCCCTCCCCCCACCCCAATACCCCAAGCAATCTAATTTTCCCTATCTCCAATCTGCCCTCTCTTCTGTCATCTCTCCCTTCTCTTGTCTCCATCTTCTCTTTTCTCCTGTAGGGCCAGATGACTTTCTATTCCTCCTTAACTGTATGTCTTCTTTTCTAGTTGCAACAACAATACTAAACATTTGTTCCTAAAACTTTGAGTTCCAAATTCTCCTCATCCCTCCCTCCCCACCCATTCCCTTTGGGACAGCAGGCAATTCAATATAGGCCATATCTGTGTAGTTTTGTCAATGACCTCCCTGATAGTCGTGTTGTGTAAGACTAACTGGATTACCATCCCTCCTAACCTGCCCCTCATTGTTTCTCTTCTGTCTTTTGATCCTGTCCCTCCCCAAGTGTTGACTTCAAATTGCTCCCTCCTCCCTTTGCCCTCCCTTCCATCATCCCCCCCCTTGCAATATCTCTTTCTCCCCCACTTATACTGTAAGATAGTTTTTCATACCAAAATGAGTGTGCATTTCACTCCTTCGTTTAGTCAAATGTGATGAGGGTAAACTTCTTGTTTTTGGTTTTTTGTTTTTTTTTTCTCAGCTCTCCTCTTTTTCCCTCCACTAAGAAAAACTACCTGCCTCTTAAATGACATATAGTTACCCCCTTCCCTTTCCCTCCCCCTACATTTCTCTCTCACCATTTACCCTAGTTTCTTTTAAGGTATGGTCCCATCCTATTCAGTTCAATCTGTGCTCTCTATCTCTGTATGTGTGTGCATGTGTGTATGTGTGTGCATGTGTGTACATGTGTATGTGTGGTCCCACCAACTACCCAGATACTGAAAAGTTTTAAGAGTTACAAATATTGTCTTTCCATGTAGGAATGTAAACAGTTCACTCACGGTAAGTCCCTTAAGACTTCTCTTTGCTGTTTACTTTTTCATGCTTCTTCTCATTCTTGTGTTTGAAAGTCAAATTTTCTTTTCAGCTCTGGTTTTTTCATCAAGAATGATTGAAAGTCCTCTGTTTCATTGAAAGACCATATTTTCCCTTGAAGTATTATACTCAGTTTAGCTGGGTAGGTGATTCTTGGTTTCAGTCCTAGTTCCTTTGCCTTCTGGAATATCCTATTCCAGGCCCTTCGATCCCTTAATGTAGAAGCTGCTAGATCTTGGGTTATCCTGATTGTATTTCCACAGTACTGGAATTGTTTCTTTCTAGCTGCTTGTAAGATTTTTTCCTTGAGCTGGGAGTTCTGGAATTTGGCCACAATGTTCCTAGGAGTTTCTCTTTTTGGATCTCGTTCAGGTGGTGATCGATGGATTCTTTCAATACATATTTTGCCCTCTGGTTCTAGAATGTCAGGGCAGTTTTCCTTGATAATTTCATGGAAGATGATGTCTAGGCTCTTTTTTTGATCATGACTTTCAGGTAGTCCCATAATTTTTAAATTGTCTCTCCTGGATCTATTTTCCAGGTCAGTTGTTTTTCCCATGAGATATTTCACATTCTCTTCCATTTTTTCGTTCTTTTGGTTTTGTTTGGTGATTTCTTGGTTTCTCATAAAGTCATTAGATTCCATCTGTTCCATTCTAATTTTGAGAGAGCTATTAAATTCAGTGAGCTTTTGAGCCTCTTTTTCCATTTGGCTCATTCTGCTTTTGAATGCATTCTTCTCCTCATTGGCTTTTTGAACCTCCTTTGCCAATTGGGTGAGCCTATTTTTCAAGGTGTTAATTTCCTCAGCATTTTTTTGGGTCTCCTTTACCAAGGTATTGACCTGTTTTTCATACTTTTGTTGCATCTCTGACATTTCTCTTCCCAGTTTATCCTCCACCTGTCTAACTTGCTTTTCAAAATCCTTTTTGAGCTCTTCCAGGGCCTGAGCCCACCCACCACCCCCCTGGGGTGTCTGGGTACTGAGGCCCCTCCCTCCACATCTTTCCCTGATGGCAAGAATACGTCCTCATCTTCGTCAGATCCGAAGGTCGGGATCATTTGCATTTGTTGGAAAAAACTTTCTAAAGTCTTATTTTTCTTCCCTTTTCTAGGCATTTTCCTAGCCAGTTACTTGACTTCTGAGATTCCTTTCCACCCCCGCCTGGATCCGCCCAGCTAGTGCTTGGCCTCTGAGATTTAAATGGGCTTTCCTCCTGCTGGCTGTCAATCAGTGAGCTTTAGTTCAGGTGCTGGGGTGGGGCCAGGGCTGCCTCCGAGACTGATCCCTCTGGGGCTTTATGCAGAGACTTTCAGGAATGGAGCGGGTGGGGGCGGGGTGGGGGGCCCGCCTCCCAATCTCAGCTCCCCTGGGGGTCCCGAGCAGAAGCCTTCAGCAACAGAGCGGGGTGGGGGCAGGGCCGTCTCCCAGGCTCAGCTCCGTCAGGTTTTATGTGGGAATCTTCCGTAATGAAGATCCTGCCTGCTGTTGGGGGATTCCTGAGTCTTGGGCCACTGCCGCCTCAGCTGCTGCCCACACCTCCGCCTCCGCTTCCTGCCCCCGCCCCACCGCCGCCGCTTCCTCCCGAGGGGGCCCGAGTCACGGAGATGCCCCGCTTCCCCTCTCCTTCAGCCTGGCCTCTCTCACTGACCTGCTTCTGTGGGCGGAGGGACTTTCCCTGCTGCTTCAGCTTCCGTCTCTGAAGCCTGCTCGGATCCGCTTCTCTGAGGCCTCGGCCAGGGCAGCGCTGGGGGTCGGGTTTACTCTCTGGGGCGCACCGGACCCTGGGGACGGGTCCTCAGGGCTCCCTGGAACGGAAATCTCCTCCACTCTGCCTCTGCACACCTTGCACTCACCCAGAAGCTATGGGGGACTCTTTCTACACCAATTCCATGGGCTTTGGTTTCGGAGCTCGTAAACGTGCGTCCTTCTACTCCACCATCTTTGCTCCGCCCCCTATAATGAGATTTCTTAGTGATGAGTTTCCTGGGGAAGGAAGGTGTGACAGATCCAAAGAAGTCCAAAATTAGTGTAGATATTTGGAAATGGGGAAAAACATCGTTCTGGAAAAGGTTCCCAAGGTTGAGCTTAGTTCACTTTGTTTATGCATTTGTGACAAATTGCAAAAGAGGACACAGCCAAAGGCAAAACTGTATGCTTGATGGCACACAATTTACATGATTTGGTATCTGGTGTGAAGTGCCTGTAGCATATGCTCATTAAATTTGTATAAAATTACAGAAACTATCATACCATCATTTGGCAGTTAATGGTTACATTTGTGGAATAATTTTATTTAACTCCTCATTGCCTAGACTGTCTAGTGCTTCTGTGCCCTAATTGTCTTTCCATTTCATTTGACTTTAAGAGCGCTTCAGGCCCTGCTATGTGTTTTTCTTTTGCCGACATGATAGTTGTGTAGTACATCGTATTCAGGGATAATTCCAATTTGTGCTCCTTAGTCTGGAGTGGACAGATGAGAACAATTTTTTTCCAGTGGCTCTGAAGGCAGCTAAAGAAGATGATGTCTTTGATCAAAACTTAGTGTTTGGTCAGGTATTGAAGCTGCCTTGCATCCCAGGCCATCGCCAATTGTCTTGACTTTTATCTTGCCACTGGACTTAGGTGACTTGGGAAGAGAGAATGAGGCTGACAGCTGTGTTCAGTTCTGTCTCACTTAAATCCACTTCACGTGCAAGTTAAGACTTACCTTGGTCCTCTTCTAAAGTGAAGGATGAATAGCAACAGCCTGAAGTTTCATCTCTGTCTTCGCTCTCACTTGTCTTTGCCTTCCCCCAAAGGTCAAAGTGTTCATGATGACATCCTTGAGAATGCTTGAGTAAAATAGCTGGTCTTTAATTTAGTGCCATGACCCATCCAGTCTTTTTTTGTTTTTAGATAAAACACTATTCAACATTTTTATTAAGCTGTATAGTTGCTTTAAATCAAATTTATTTAAACTGGGTCTAGAAGTTTGGATTTAATTGTGTATGTTTCTACCATTTTAAAAGTAAATTATTCTTGTTATTACCTTAGAGTATTCCTCTTTACTCAGAGATATGGATGTTTGATGTTGTTTCATTTAATTAGTGAGTTATTTTGCTTAGTAATAATAGCTAGCATTAATAAAGTATTTTAAGGTTTGCAAAACACTGCACTATGTCATTTTCTTTGAATCCTTATAACAATCCCGGAAGATCAGTATTATTATTTTTTATAATATAGTTTATTGATGTTTTTCTTTAAATATCACTATAGTTTCCCCAAGTATCTATCCTCTCACTCTTCCTGAAAGTTAGGACCTATAACAAATAGTACTTTTCAAGAAAAAAAAGAAAAAGAAGTGGAATAAATCAGCATAATTACTCAATACATTGAAAAAGTGAAAGTATGTGTAGTTGTGGACCTCTTTTCTTTGCAAAGGAGTTGGTTAAGAATGCCTTCTCATTTTCTTTTGAGCTTTGTTCTTAATAATTTTGCAACTTTGCACTTTAAATTTTTTTGGGGAGGGTGATTCTTTGCACTTAGGCTGTATCGTCATTGGATATATTGATTCCTTAACTCTGTTTACTTCACTTTCCATCGTAGGATCTTAATTTTTTTCTTTATTCATCATATTCATTATTTCTTACAGCACAGAAATGTTCTGTTACATCCATGTGTCACAGTTTGTTCATCCACTCCCCAGTCAATGGCATCTGCTTTGTTTGCAGTTCTTCACTATTATAAAAAATAATTGAATAAATATTAGGATACATATAGGGACTTATTTCCTTTTTAAAAAAACACTTGTCATGTGCCTGTTTTTTCTTATCAGTGGCCTCCTTGGGGTATTTTAGTCACTTTATTTGTACAGTTTTAAATTGCTTTCCCAAATGGTCATCCTGATTCACAACTCCACTAACAATGCTCTAGTGTGCCTATCTTCTCATAAATCTTCCAACATTAACCATTCTCATCTGTTCTCATCTATCCTAATTTCCAGGTATGAGTTGAAACCTCAGAGTTGTTTTAGTTTGCAGTTTTCTTATTATTAGTGATTTGGAGCATTCTTTCATGTGATTGTTAATACTTTACAATTCTCTTGAGAACTATTTGTTCCATTTTTTGACCACTTAAAAATTGGGAAATGGCTTATATTATGTTATAATATATACACATATATACATATATAGCAACAAACATCTGGGCATTCATATCGTGTCATACCATATCATGTATTATATTTATTCTTATATATCTTGGATACCAAACTCTTATCTGAAAAATTTGATATAAAGATTTTTTTTTCCTCATTTGACCTCTTCCTTCCTTATTAATTTGGTTTGTGCAGAAGTTTTTCAAGTTCATGTCATCAAAGTTATCTATTTTGCTATTTAATTGCATCAATTCCTTGCTTGATTAAGACTACAACAACTACTTATAGCTGTGAGGAGGTCTATCATCTGCTTCTCTTCTAATTTATTAAAGTATGATTAATCTGGAAGTTGTGTAACCATTTAGAAAGTATTTTGAAGTATATTATGTCAGAGGCATGACTATTAATGTCATCTCTCTTAATTCAGTTTTGATATTAGGACATGATGAAGTTCTTGTAAATCATTGGACATTTAACATAAGGAGGTTTACTTTGCTCTCTCATTGCAAATATATGCAGCAAGGATACAGTAGCCCTAAATTTTTCTGGATAAGGCTCCCCTCTTCTTCATTTGGAAATGCTGTCTAGCCTGCATAGCAGGGTAACATTACTCATATGTGCTTCAGAAATCCATTGTCTCCAAGGAGGCCTAGATTCTAGGTGGTTGGGACTTTTTAACGTCTTAAATGTCAGGGAAGCTATTGTGAATCAAGTCGTTAGAGCAGCTTTGTCCTAGATTTGCCCCATGTTGGTTAAGGGTGGGATTGCAGGGTGTAGGATATAGGGTTGGTTGAAGAAACTGAGAAGCTAGGGCTAATCATGTAGGCCATTTAGGTCTAGGGGACAGCTTTGTCTTTTTTTTAGGTTCCCTTATAGGGGTGAGGAAGCTGCTTTGGGGACATGTGGGTCTTATCACATGGTGTAAAGTGTTGATCTGAGCCTAATTTCTGCCAGACTGCTTTCTAGTTTTCTCAGAAGTTTTACATCAAATAGGGATTTCTTTCAAAAAGTAATTTGTTTTAATTTTCTCAATAGTCACAGAGGTATTGAGTTCCATTGTTTCCGATTCCCCTGTGTTTAGTCTGTTTCATTGTTCAACCTCTGTATTTTTAAAAAAAATCAATACCAGATGGTTTTGATGCTAGGTTATTAACTTATATTTAGTAATTTGAATTTTGGAAGTGCTTTTCCCCTTTCTTCTGGTAGGTGCTATTATTATTGTTTCCATTTTGCAGATGAGAAATCTGGAGCACATGACTCTCCTCATGTCTGTGTCTTGCATGAGAAAATTCATTCATCTCCCTTGACCCGGCAGCATTGCCAAGTGCCTAAGAACTTTGGACTTTGAATGTGACATGTAGTGGTTTCGTAAATAAGAGCAAGTGATAAGATAACAAATGTAGAGCTGAGTGGGGCTTTAGCAGTGATCCAGTTGAACACACTCTTTAGGCAGTTGAAGATACAGACTCAGAGATGTTAGGCGACTTGGCCAGGGTTGTTGTTGTTCGTTCTTCGTTTTCGAGGAGGACATCATGAGGTGATGGCTTGACTCCTGTGTGAATTGGATTTAAGGGAGGTAGAGTTGCACAAAGTTGTCATCCTCGTTCTTTCTTCTAGAGTCATTGGTCCGGTGGCAAGATAAAAATCAAGATTACTGGTCATGGCCCGGGATACGCTGGATGACTTTGGCATTTTTGATGCCTGACCAAGCTCTTAAGCACTCCACAGTGCCTGCTTCAGCTGCCTTCATGGTGATTGGAACACATTGTTTTCATCTGCCCATTCTGCTGGGGAAGTCTTCACATGCTTGGGATAGACATCCCTCTAACTCACTGATGCATTTGAGTCTTTTGTTGGTTACCCTCATTAACCTGGTGTAGACATTCTGCTGTGACAGTTTACCAGGCTGTGGCTGCTGGAGCCACCGATGAGAGTTGAGTGCCAGATGGACACCCAAGGTGGAGGAGCAGTCCTCACCCAAGTCCTTCCTGAACATGCTCTAGACTGTTGTCATAGGTGCTAAGTGTCAGAAGGAATGACTAATCAACTCAAAATTGCCTCTCTAAATCATTTAATCTCTCACTGCCCCTAGGTAACCAAGACAAGTTATAGGTACAGGTATGCGGTACCTGTGAAGAGAATGAGCAGTCATCATCTTTAACATTATTTGGTATTATAAGATTTTCAGAGCACTATCATGTAATCACAGATGAGAAAACTTGAAGATATGATGAAATCATAGGTCCAGGCTTCCCCTACTCCTTCCTGCCTCCACCCCAAACAAACAAAAAACCCCAAACCCTTTATTATCATAATTAAAACATTCCCAAATGGAATCTCTCTCATGTAAGACCTGCTGACATAGAATAAGTTTTCCTTTTTAAATTCAGTTGAACAAGTATCTGTTAAGCACACATTTTGAACCAAGACATTGTGCTAGGTGCTGAGAATACAAAGAGAAAAATGAAAAAGAGATTCTGTTCTCAAGAAATGTAGATCCTAAGTTAGTGGATCTCTCAGGTTATGATGGAATACTGCTGATAAATTTCCTTTTTCTTTCTGCTTTCCCTTTTCCTTATTTATTTTCCTTTCCTAGATCTATTACATCCCTAACTATCCTATTCCTTTACTTTCTTAAAAATTTACAATTTTAGGGAGAGGTCATAAGGGTGTAACACTGAGGAAACACACTTGTTCAGAAGCAAAGTTATTGTTTAGATCTCTAGTCTTCATGTAGTCTAGAGTCATTCTTAGTTTGGAAACTGGCCCTACGCACTTCTTTGTTGGTTTGAACAGCCAACTAATACTTAAGACCTGAGTGCAAATAATTTGAAGAAAACAGTGACAACTACACAGAAGAGAGGACCAAAGTTTTATGTAAATGTTGTCTCAAAAGTACTTAATAATTACAAGTTTTAATTCAAGTTATAATTCCTTAGTGACAACTTTGAACTTTAGCTTTTTTATTATAATTAAAATATTTTAATTGAGAAAATTCTTAATGTTAAATCTATTATGTTCATTATGTACATGTAATTTAAAAAAAAAATCCATTCACTGTATGGAGTCTTGATGAATAAATGGAGGGTGGAAGAAATCAGACTTGTTCTGCTTGGCCTGGCCTGGCCTAGGTGGGAATTACGGAGGATCAGATGAGCACATCATATAACGTGAAAACTGGTAACAGAGCTGTAGAAAAGGGTGATGCTTTGGAAGGGATCAAGTTATTCATCTGTGACCATCTTTCATCACAGGCTGGATCCTGACTTGTCAGGGATGTTGGAGAGGATTCCTATCTAGATTCGGCCTGGACTGAGTAACTGCTGAACTTCCCGCCATTTCTAAAATGCTCTAACTCTAGAATTGTGAAAAAAAAGGATTTTACATTTTTCCTTGTAAAGATTATGAGGCATATCTCTGGTTTTAAACAATTGAAAGGAAAAGCCAGTTTTGCAGTATTGCAACTTATCCTTTAATTCTTATTTATACCTTTTCTGCCATTATCTGTAGACTCTTAGTAGAGTCTTTCTTCATTTTGCATGATTTTCTAACATAGGATTCTGTTATGTCTCTGTAGCCCTTTCTTGATTCTAGTGCAGATTTTAGTTTTCCCCCAAAACCAAGCCTCTCCTTACCAGGTCCCTTTTTGAGTTCTTTCACATCTAGCCAGCTGTCCCTCTATAAGGTCCACTTGATTAACTTGAGGTATCTTATATTCAGTAATAGTAGTAGAGTGGGAGGCACCAGAGCCCAGTCTAACTACTGTTGGTTTTATTTGACTTTTGACTTTTATTGTCAGCATGAAGGCATGAAAGCTTCAGTGGTCATTGTGTGTTTGCAAGCGCAACTCAAACCACAAACAATAACAGTTCGTTGTTCGTTTGTTTCAGTTGTGTCCAACTCTTTGTGACCCCATTTAGGACTTTCTTAGCAAAGATACTGGAGTATCTTTGGATTTACCAGTTTTCTTCTCCCCCTAATTTTACAGATGAGGAAACTAAGGCAGACAGAGTTAAGTGACTTGCCCAGTCCACATAGTGAACAAATGTCTGAAGGCCAGATTTGAACTGTGCTAATTAGTAAACACCTCAGTAGAGACAGAAAAGTTGGGTGGCACAGTGGATAGAGTGCTGGGCCTGGGGTTAGGAAGACCTGAGTTCAAATGTAGTCTTGGACACTGACAAGCTATGTAACCTTGGGCAGGTCACCTAACTTCTGTTTGCCTCAGATTCCTCAGCTGTAAAATATGAGTCATGATAGCATCTACCAGGATTGTCATTAGGATCAAATAAGATAATATTTGTAAAGCACTTATCAAAGTGCCTGGAACATAGTTACTGCTATATAGATGTTAGTTACCATAGTTGTCATCATCTATATCATTATTATGGATGCATTGAATCATAGTATTACGTTACGCTGTCCTTGAGAGTGGGATGTGGTTTCCGTCTTTTGACTTGACGAGTAGCATAGATTTAGAGCTGGAAAGGACTTGAGACACCTAACCTTTTCATTTTACCGCTAAGAAAACTGGGGCTGGAGAAAGGTTAAATGATTTGCCCATGGTCACACAACCAATAAGTGTCTGAGGCACAAAGGTCTTTCTGACACCATGTTTAGTTTTCTTTTTTCCCTTTTATTTTGTGCTAGATTTCCATTAAATTATTCTTGGAATAAAAGTAATTGTAATTTGTCTTTGGATCAAATAGTTTAAATTTTTGGACTATATAACTCTACAAATACTCTAAAACTATGAAGGAAAAGAAAACTATATTATAGCAGCTAAGTGGCAAGGTAGGTAGAGTACCAGGCCTGGAGTCAGGCGGATTGCTCACTCTGAATTCAAGTCTGACCTCAGACACTTAGTAGCTGAGGGATTCTGACTTAATGGTCTGTTTCTTTTCATTTTTAAATTTTGTTGGCAATGTATAATGTAAACAGTATTATTGGGTCTGTCATCTCAAGTCAACTCGAGAAAGCTTTGAGTACCTACTATTATCTGCTAGATACTGTGTTAAGCTCTGGGGATACATAGAAAAGCAAACAGTCCATTCTCAAGGCGTTCAGTCTAATGGTGGAGGTACCATGCCCATGAGTATGTACAAACAAGATATGTACAGGATAATTTAGAGGTAATCTCAGAAAGGAGACAGTAAGATTAAGAAGGAACTAGAATGCCTTCTTGTAGAAGGTGGGAATTACTTTATATTTGTCATTTCTCATGCTTCTCTTGACTCCTGCGTTTTAATGTAATATTTTCTGTTGAGCTCTGTTTTTTAAATCAGGAATGCTTGGAAGTCTTCTATTTCATTAAATATTCATTTCCTTCTCCCCCTCCCAACCCTCCTCATAGGACTATACTATTTTTCAGGATAGGTTGTTCTTGACTTGTAATCCTATCTCTGCCTTCCAGAAAATTGTATTCCAAACCCTCTGTTCCTTTATAGTGGTGCCTTGTGACTCTTCTGTGGTCCTGTTTGTGGCTCCTCAGAATTTGAATTTTTTTCTTTCTGGTTGCGTGAAGTATTTTTTCCTTGATCTAGGAATTCAGAATTTTGGCTACAACATTCCTAAAAGTTTTTTTTTTTCAGGGGGTAACTGGTGAATTCTTTTAGTTTTCTCTTCTCAAGGTTTAACATGCCCAAGTCCTTCAAAACCATCCTCTGTGGTTCCTCAAAAAAAAGTGCCAGAAGACTGTCATAGGGGAAATGGAATTTTACTGTTTTGACTTCACATTTTTTACATACTTACATACATACACACATATACCTGCACACATATATTTTATGATATCTTGTATTTCATAGCCATTTTCATATTCTTGCCTACTTCTCATTTCTCCTATGTAAACTCTTTGTATCAAAGAATAATAGTTAAGAAAAACAAAATAGTTAAGAAAAACAGTGACTACATCTCTGTTTGTAATATGCCACTCCCATAATCCTCTACCTCCCTACTAAAAGGAAAGAGGTGCATTTTATTGTAGCACACACTTTATAAATTTTTATTGATTGAATTCAGCATTTTTTAAATTTACTTATTTATTTTTGATTTTCAACATTCATTTCCGCAAGATTTTGAGTTCCAGATTTTCTCCCCATCTCTCCCCTCCTCCCACCCCATTAAATTACTGTTATTTTGAATAACTTTCTTCAAGTTCAATTGATACCAGTCATCAATGAATAACTACCTCTTAGGGGCCTGCTACATGCCAGACACTGCTTAGCGCCAAGAATACAAATTCAAAAATAAGACTGTCTCATAATTAAGGCACTTACATTGGTAATGAGAAATTGTTGGAGAGTACAGTATCGTAGGAGATATACAAAATAAATACACAGGGATTTGTTTTAACTAATATTTATTAAATAATTGACTTCCTTTGTAATGCAATGAATTTTATTGTATATATTAAAAAATCATTTTAAGAGGAGATGTGTAGTATTTATATTTAGCTGTCTTCCAAAAGAATCCTCGACATAAGAAAGCCATGCTGGAGAGAATTCTTGCTCACATTTCTTCTTTTGTGTACAAGACCCTGAAACAAATTGATTTAGAGATTTCTTAAAAGACACAGAGTGTTACTTTTGTCCTAAATAATATATGTTATCAAAATGGTAGGGGGTGAGGGATGACGAATTTTGTGCATGAAATTTGACCACTTCAAAATCCAAAGTTCCTGGACTTTGCAATATTTATCTAGTTTTTGATTGTGTAAAATAGAAGGTTGGGAGCTTATTATTCTTTCTTCCTTATAATAAAGAGCTGCAAATCCTGATCAGTTTGACAAAAATAATTTTTCTTTTAAGAAACCAGAGTAGGGAAAAATCATTATCAGGCATAGGTTGACTTTGTGTTCCAGGTACTATGTGTGGAGTTTCCTATCCAACCTCATTCTTTTCAAGAGGATAGTAATTATAAAGTTTGATGATTTTAGTGGCTATAAGTAGTAATTTCTGCAGAAAAGATATGTTCAAGAATACCTTTATAGTTGGTGTCAAAAGAAAAGGATGCAATTGTGACTGCTTATAATGTGACTTTTTTCCAAAGGGAGGTGGGGCTTAGAAATTTTACTGAATGAAAAAGAACTTAGGACAACAAAACAAAACCTTAGAATAATTAGGATTATTAATATGTGTTTCAGGTCAAGATGAGCACAGTATCCATCTGTATTCAGATATACCAGGTATTTTCCAAATAAGATGGCATCATTCTCTTAGGACTGATGTAATGTTCAAAGTACTGATTTGATATGAATCTTCTTTGCCCAGCTTCAGAGGAATCAGAAGTGCTCATCTTTTCCCCCTTTTGTCTCTTATCTCCCTCCCTCCCTTCATGAAAATGTTTTATCTTCATCTGAAGTAAAATCGGCCCAGAAACTTGAGGCAACTACTTCGAATGGTCACCTCTTGCACATTTTTACATTCATTCCTTGTTGATTCTGTGTCCCCTCTCATTTATGTCTTTGTTTTCTGAAGTTTCATTCTTTAGTATTGCTTGTCATCCTAATTAAAAGGTATGCTGGCTTTCCACTTCAAAGTCTCAAAGGCACCTAAAAAGTAACAAGTTAGGCCTGAAAGCTAATTGAACACACAGCCTAATTACTAGGTTACATTCAAATCACTGCCCTAATTTATTTCTGAACAGCTTTTTTTTCTTTTAGAATGATACCAAATAATAGGAACTTTTGCTTGCCTATTAACCCTAAATTCATTGTCCTCTTTCTTTTTCCCCTTTTGAGTTTTTTTAAACCAGTTTTAGGTATCTAACATTGGAGAACCCATTCAGTTTTTGTGGGGAAATAATTATTTTTAGTAAGCCTTTTAGGAATAGTACTACATTTTGGTTCTGCTTAAAATATAAATTTAGTGTCAAGCTTGTTTTCTTGAGTTTATATAGAACATGGATATGCCTCTAAAGTCTTCTCCAAATTTGATTTACCCCTGATGATCATTTTGGTATAAAAGGTGGCAAATTATAATTTGTTGATAAAAGCTATTCTTCCATTCTACCTATTATTGACCCTGATTTCTTTAAGAACATTGAGATAAGGAAGAATGCACGATTAGATCTTGAAGCTTAAATTTTGCTTGACTGAGAACAGAAGTAGACACATAGAGAAGAATGAGGTGTGCTAGTAGGTTGTGTCAGCAGAACCCATGAGGATGTCTGACCATAGAACATAAAAGAGAAGTAGAGATTAAGAAGAGGCTTTAGGAAGAGGTAGTTCTTCTGATAGGCTCGATGAATATTCTAATAAGGGAAGGGATCCTATACCAAGGTGGAATTTGTTGGAGATCCTATAGGCATTATAGAATATAAGTGATCCTTGTGTGTTATGTGCCCATATGTTGTGTTTTCTATTATACGATGGAGGCTCTTTCATAATTCTTTTTTAATTGGAAGATTGATTATTTATAATTATATAATTATGAAAATATAAAGAATTCTTAATTCTGTTTTAATTGGAAGAAGAAGAGATTAGGTAGAGCTTTGCCTACAGACTCATTTATATAGCGCTTACCATGTGCCAGGTACAGTGCTAAACACTTTACCATTGTTATCTCCTTTGAGTCTCCCAAGAACTCTGGGAGGGGGGTGTTATTATTATTGTCATTTTATAGATGAAAAAATGAAGGAAAACAAAGGTTTAAAATGACTTGCTTAGGGTCATACTGCTGATAATGTTAGAAACTGAAATTGAACTCAGGACTTCCTAATTCCAGACCTGGTACTCCATCTGTTTCCTTCCTTTGGTTTCCTTCCATATTTTAAGTGTAACTGTTCTGGGTTGCATTTTTCAGAAGTAAGATTCAGAATTGATTAGCCCTTATTCTTTTATCATATCATTTTCTCCCCTGCTGGTCAGTAAATTCTAGTGGCTCCCTGTCACTTTGAGGACCAAATGTAAAGTCTCCTGACATTCAAAGCACTTCATAAACTTAGCACACTCCTACCAACTCCCCACATATCATCATCAGGGTCATCCAGTGACTTTGTTCTCCTTGCTGTTCCCTTGCAAAAGATGCTCCGTCTCTTTACTCAGGGCATTTTCACTGGATATCCCTCTCAAAGCTGGAATGCTCTCACTCATCTTCTCCATCTCTGACTTCCTTCCAGTCTCAGCTAAAATCCTATCTTCTGTAGGAAGCCTTTCATGATTCGTCTTAATTATGGTGCTTTCTACTCTATTGATTATTTTCAGCTTATTCTATATATAGCATTTTTGTACATTGTTGTTTGCATGTTGTCTCTTCAGCTTTATTATGATCACCTTGAGAGCGTGGACTGTCCTTTTTCCTTCTTTTCATATGCCCTACACTTACCACTATATGTGATTGCGTATGTTTATGTATATTTATATGCACACATACATACTTGGCCAATGGGGAGAGAATTTTAATTAGGCTTTTTACAAGAAGTTTATATAGAAATATAAACAGCCAGTTTTTTTTAACTTATGAAAATTCCCTTTAGATTTTTGATGTTAAACTTTTTATTGATATCTTTGGTTTTTATATCATCTACATTTCTTGGGGGACAAATTTGACAATTACAATTTCATAGTAATCAATTTCAGTTGTTTTGTTGTTCTTTACGCTGTTTGGCGTTGTATAAATTGTTTTTCTGTTTCTACTTATTTTGCTTTGCATGAGGTCATATAATTGTTTATACACTTCTTTGTATTCATTATAATCATTTCTTATGGTATTGCAGTATCCCATTCTATTCATGAATCACAGCTTATTCCCTAATTCCCCAATTGATGGGCATTTACTTTATTTTTTGCTAATTAGAAAATGTAAGGTTTCTATAAAATCTTAGCATGGATGTTTATTTTAAAAATATTTCTTTAAATATTTTGGTATATATGAAATCTTTTTAGTGTATATGCCTATAAGAGGGATATTTGAGTCAAAGTATATGGATATTTTACTTACTTTCTTACCGTAGTAAGTTGCTTTCTGGAATGTTTGGACTATTTCAAAGGTATACCTATATTGATTTACCTGTCTTTCCACTGTTTCTCTGATATTAGCTGATTGTCATCTTCACTAACTCCCTTGATTTCTATAACTTGTTCATTTAGAACCTTCAGTCTTCATGTAGGTCTTAGAAATTTTAGTGTTTGTTTTAGGAGTTTTGAGTGAACCTTACATTTTCAGTAGTTTGAAAAGTGATTTGGAAAATTTCAGTGAGCTGAATTTTATAACTGTAGCCATAAAACTTACCAGTTTGTAATATAGTTTCATTCTGCACTTATCAGTGACTTCTCACCCTAAAGTCAAGTCAATAAACTTTTGCAAAATCTTCTTATTGAGAAAATCTTTTTGATTTGGTCATCCTGCTGACAGCTCTAATCAGTCACTGTGAGCAAAGTAACCTTCAGACAGAGGAATTTGGGGCACATTGGATGTCAGTGCACATGATGTAAAATCCTAGAAATATTATAGTTGTGTTTGTCCTTCGTTTTCGAAGAGGACCATGACATCAGAGCAATGATGACATGACTTGCACTTGACTTTGTTTTGAGTGAGGGAGGGCTGTACAAGGTCACCAGCCTCACTTTCTTCTCCTGAGAGTGAGGTAAGGCCCGTAAGATGGTTTGGCCTGTTTAAGAAGTAGTCAGGGAGTGACCCCTTTAATGAGGAAAATAAAAATAACTGAATCAAGGTAGAAGGAAAGGGAAACAGTTACAGTTGATAATTAGTCCTGCACTCTCCTCAGCTCTCTTTTCCCCTCCTGACCTTAAACCTATCACACTCTGAAACCCATAGACTAGATCCCTGCCCAAACTCTACTTCAGGGCTGTTTCCTGGACCTCTGCTGGCTAAAGAAATAGTATAGAAACCAGAGCTGTAAATACCACTAATTTTCTGAACTGGCAGCAGGTTTTAGTGTTTTGTTTTTTTTGTTTTTGTTTTTGAAATATCTTTCTTTTATTACACACATTATAAATTGGTGTATTCATATTAGAATTTGGGTATATACATCTGCAGACATCAGACTATATTAAAGCAGGAATGGTACAATAATGATCATCAGTGTTAAATAACATGAGGTTTCCTTGATCCAGCTTGTTCCTGGTAACCCATATCAAATGTCCATTGAATCAGCTTATTTTATCTTGCCTATTATTTTTTTTTAATATAAATTTATTTAACTTTTTACATTCATTTTCACAAAATTTTGGGTTCTAAATTTTCTCCCCTTTTCTCCCCTCCCCCCACCCCAATACACCAAGCATTCTAATTTTCCCTATCATCAATCTGCCCTCTCTTCTATCATGCCTCCCTTCTCTTGTCCCCATCTTCTCTTTTGTCCTATAGGGCCAGATGACTTTCTATTCCCCATTAACTGTATTTCTTATTTCCTAGTAGCAAGAATAATACTAAACAGTTGTTCCTAAAACTTTGAGTTCCAAATTCTCCCCATCCCTCCCTCTTCACCCATTCCCTTTGGGAAGGCAGGCAATTCAATATAGGCCCTATCTGTGTAGTTTTGCAAATGACTTCCATAATAGTTGTGTTGTGTAAGACTAACTGTATTTCCCTCCATCCTATCCTGCCCCCCATTGTTTCTATTCTCTCTTTTGATCCTGTCCCTCCCTGAGTGTTGACTTCAAATTGCTCCCTCCTCCCATTGCCCTACCTTCCATCATCCCCCCCACCCTGCTTATCTCCTCCCCCACTTTCCTGTATTGTAAGATAGGTTTTCATACCAAAATGAGTGTGCATTTTGTTCCTTCCTTTAGTCAAATGTGATGAGAGTAAACTTCATGTTTTTTTCTCAGCTCTCCTCTTTTTCCCTCCACTAAAACGTCTCCTGCTTGCCTCTTGAATGAGATATAATTTACCCCATTCCATTTCACCCTCTCTCCTCCCACTACATTTCTCTCTCACCATTTACCTTAATTTCTTTTAAGATATGGTCCCATCCTATTCAATTCATTCTGTGCTCTCTGTCTCTGTGTGTCCGTGCATGTGTGCATGTGTGTGTGCATGCACGCGTGTACATGTGTGTGTGTGTGTATGTAGTCCCACCAATTTCCCAGATACTGAAAAGTTTTAAGAGTTACAAATACTGTCTTTCCATGTAGGAATGTAAACAGTTCACCTTTGGTAAGTCCCTCATGACTTCTCTTTGCTGTTTACTTTTTCATGCTTCTTCTCATTCTTGTGCTTGAAAGTCAGATTTTCTTTTGAACTCTGGTTTTTTCATCACGAATGATTGAAAGTCCTCTGTTTCATTGAAAGACCATATTTTCCCCTGAAGTATTATGCTCAGTTTTGCTGGGTAGGTGATTCTTGGTTTGAGTCCTAGTTCCTTTGACTCTGGAATATCCTATTCCATGCCCTTCGATCCTTTAATGTAGAAGCTGCTAGATCTTGAGTTATCCTGATTTTATTTCCACAATACTGGAATTGTTTCTTTCTAGCTGCTTGCAATATTTTCTCCTTGACCTGGGAATTCTGGAATTTGGCCACAATGTTCCTAGGAGTTTCTCTTTTTGGATCTCTTTCAGATGGTGATGGATGGATTCCTTCAATGCTTATTTTGCCCTCTGGTTCTAGAATGTCAGGGCAGTTTTCCTTGATAATTTCATGAAAGATGATATCTAGGCTCTTTTTTTGATCATGACTTTCAGGTAGTCCCATCATTTTAAAATTGTCCCTCCTAGATCTATTTTCCAGGTCAGTTGTTTTTCCAATGAGATAGTTCACATTCTCTTCCATTTTTTCATTCTTTTGGTTTTGTTTTGTGATTTCTTGGTTTCTCATAGAGTCATTAGACTCCATCTGTTCCATTCTAATTTTGAGAGAACTATTATCGTCAGTGATCTTTTGAACCTCTTTTTCCATTTGGCTAATTCTGCTTTTGAAAGCATTCTTCTCCTCATTGGCTTTTTGAACCTCTTTTGCCAATTGAGTGAGCCTATTTTTCAAGGTGTTATTTTCTTCAGCATTTTTTTGGGTTTCCTTTACCAAGGTATTGACCGATTTTTCATGCTTTTCTTGCATCTCTCTCATTTCTCTTCCCAGTTTTTCCTCCACCTGTCTAACTTGATTTTCAAAATCCTTTTTGAGCTATTCCATGGCCTGAGACCACTGGACATCCACCTTGGATGTCTGGGATACAGGGGCCCAGACCTCCACGTCTTTCCCTAATGGTAAGAATAGTTCCTCGTCATCAGAATTGAAAGGCGGGAACATCTGCACCCCATCAAAGTAGTTGTCTATAGTCTTATTTTTCTTCCCTTTTCTGTGCATTTTCCCAGCCAGTTACTTGACTTCTGAGATTCCTGTCCACCCCCGCCTAGATCCGCCCAGCTAGTGCTTGGGGTCTGAGATTCAAATGGGCTTTACGCGGCAGGCGTGGCTGCTATTCAATGTGAGCTTAAGTTCTGGTGCTCAGGTCGGGGCAGAGCCACCTCTCAGGCTCAGTTCCCTCAGGGGCTTTATGCAGAGACCTTCAGTAATGGAGCGAGTGGCGGCAGGGCCGTCTCCCAGGCTCAGTTCCCTCAGGGGGTTTATGGAGAGAGCTTTGGTAATGGCCCTGAACTTCTGCCTGCTGCTCCGGGAGTTCCAGGCCACCGCCGCTGCCTCTGCCGCTGCCTCTGCCGCTGCCTCCCGAGGGGACCCGAGTCACGGAGATACCCTGCTCCCCTCTCGGCCAGCCCAGAAGTCTCTCTCACTGACCTATAGCGCCTGTGGGCAGAGGGACCTTTGTGGCCGCTAGAGATTCCGTCCCTGAAGCCTGCTCGGATCTGCTCCTCTGGGGCCACTTGGCCAGGACAGCACAGGGGTAGGTTCTGCTGTCTGGAGCATGACGTATTCCTGGGGACGGCTCTCCAGGGCTCTCTGGAATGGAAATCTTTTTCACTGTGTTTCTGCGCACTTTTCAGTGCTCCAGAATTTGTGGGGAGTTCTTCTTGCAGGAAATATATGGGCTGTGGGTTTGGAGCTAGCATATGTGAGTCTTTCTACTCCGTCATCTTGGCTCCTCCCCGGTTTTAGTGTTTTTACAAATGAAAATGTCATTTTCAGTTAACATGTACATTGACCTCAACTTGTTACATAGTTTGGTGTTTAGAATGTACTAGATGGTACTAGGAAAATCTTAAAGGTCTTTTAAACTCCTTAGGGTTTTAGGAAATAGATTTAACCTCTTTCTGTGATTGTAATGTTCACATTGAAATTAGAGCATTTTTTTTTACCATATGTGTAAAGGACTCATGTATTTGGACCATATAAATTTATCCTTAGCTGTTTCTTATTTCTAAGCAGAAAGAAGGCTTACTCTTAATTTTTATTTTGATACAACGTTTCTATCATTAAAGAAGATTGAATTTTTTATTGAGCTCTGGCCTTTTCATCAGGAAGGTCTGGAAATCCCTTATTTCATTGAATATTCATCTCCTTACCTGAAATATTATGCTCAATTTTGCTGGGTAATTGATCTTTGGTTGTAGTCCCAGCTCCTTTGCCTTACAGAATATCATATTCCAATCTTTTAATGTAGAAGCTGCAATGTCCTCTGTGGTCCTGACTGTAGCTCCTTGATATTTGAATTGTTTCCTTCTGGCTGCTTGCAGTATTTTTTCCTTTGCTTGATAGTTTGGAATTTGACAACAGTATTCCCTGGTGTTTTCAGTTTGAGATCTCTTTCAGGAGGTGAGTGGTGGATTCTTTTGATGATTATTTTGCCCTCTGGATGTAGGATCTCCGGGCAGTTTTCCTTGATGATTTCTTGGAAGATATTGTCCAGGCTCTTTTTTTCATGATGGCTTTCTGATAGACCAATAATTCTTAGATTTTGTCTCCAGGATCTATTTTCCAGGTCAGTTTTTTTTCCAATGAGATATTTTACATTTTCTTATATTTTTTTTCATTCTTTCAATTCTGTTTGATTGATTCTTTGTGTCCTCATAGAGTCATTAGTTTCTCCTTGCCCAGTTCTAATTTTTAATACATTTTTTTCTTCAGTTAACTTTTGCATCTCCTTTTCCATTTGCCCAATTGTTCCTTTTATGGAGTTATTTTCTCCAGTTAGGTTTTGTACTTCTTTTCCATTTGTCCAATTTTCCTTTTTAAGGAGCTGTTCTCTTCAGTGAGTTTTTCCTTTATATTCTAAAAATCATTGGCCAATTTTTCTTCTATTTCTCTAATTTGACTTCAAAATCCTTCTTGAGCTCTTCCAAGAATACTCTTTGGGCTTGAGACCAGTTTATATTCCCTTCCGAAGTTTCAGATGGGAATACATTCTCAATGCTGACCTCTTTGGTATTTGTGTTTTGGTCCTTGTCCCCATAGAAAGATTCTGTGGTCTTTTCTGGTTTGCTTTTTGCTCATGATGATCACTCTTTTCCTGATTTTAAAGTGGATCTCTGCTTCTGGGACGCAGGGAGCTCTGTCCCATAGTTCTTGTGCCTAGAACTTGAGGTTTTGTGTGTTGTGGCCTCTATTTCTTTCAGTTAGAGCTCAAATACTGCAGCTTACCTGGTGCTGAGCTGGCTGGTGTGCCAAAGCAGAGGCCAGATGACATCTTCCTGGGTGTTCCAGGAGTTACCCCTGGAGCTAGCTGCATTAAGTGTGGGGGAGGGATGGTCTGGCCATAGGAAGTCTCCTCTGCTGAGCTAGAGCATAGCAGTGGTTGTCTGTCTGTGATAATGTCTTCCTGATTCCCCTGGGGTGATGAGGCACACCTCGGGACCTGCTGTTCACAGTTGTGGGCTCCATCCCCCTGGGGCTCAGGATCTTCTCCCAGTTCACTGAGCTGGGACTATCTGGGACAACTCTGGTCCTACACTGGTCCCTTTCAGTCACAGCAAGAGGGATCCCCCCATTGCAATTTTCCTATCCTCACAGTCTAAGAGACTGTTTACTCCTTTGGCTGATCGCACTGTTCCAGGATTTATCCTTGGGAAATATTCTCTGAACTTTTCGAGGTCAACAAGGGGAGAGAGATAGCAATTACCAATTAATTCACCATCTTGGCTCCTGGAAGTTCAAGTAAGTGACTTACAGACATTTAATCTCAGGAGCAGCTGCTGCAGTTACTTGGGTTTCTGCACTTTTCTCTTGCTCACTTTCACTGGACTCCTGTCCTGAGCTGATATATTTGAGAATCCACATTGCTGCAGCTTGAGATCACCCAGGGCTTCCTGCTCAGCTTTGCTATGGCTGGGTCCATGCTGGTACAGTACAGCCTGTGCTCTGTGCACTCCTCCAGCCCTGTGCAACAGATCCTTCCTATCAACTTTGCAATTTGTCCTGTGCTCAAAGTCTACCACACTCTGGCTCCTATTGTATTCTGCCTTTCTAAAATTTGTTCAGATCCTCTTTTTAGATGTATCTGAAGGAGTTAGTCCTAGAGCTTAGGTGAGTAAGAGCTCTCACTCCGCCATCTTGGCTCTGCCCCAAAGTTTCCATCTTTAAAAGGAAGTTAGAGCTATACTTGTGAGATAAATACAGCTCTAACTGTTCTATTTGAATAGTAGTTATAGACTTAACACTGGAAAAGAAAGACCTTAGAGAGCATCTAGTCCAGTGATATCTTAACTTGTAAAAAATTTTTTCTTTTTCTTTTTCTGACTTTGACAGACATTGATAACCACCAAGATTTCCATATACATGAGATAGAAAAACAAAACTGTATGCAAAACTGTAAATCTGTATGGCATAAAACTTGGACTTTTTTTTTTTTTGGTACATTTCAAATTGAGTAATTTTGATATTTCTCTGCTTATCCATGTTCCATTCTGACACAGACACAGACACACACAGACACACACACACACACACACACACACACCCCTACACCCACCCCTACACCCCTAATGGTAGTCACGTCTAGGGCGTGTTGCTTGGTTTCTTAAATTCAGAAGAAGATAAATTTAAAAATTCATTGGTACCTTTTCTTGTTTCTGGTATCTTCAGTAATTAATCTGTTCAGCTAATTGACATAACTTTTTAAAGCAATATCAAACATTATTTACCCTGAGATTCTTCATTCTTATTCTCCAGATGAAATTTGTTAGGATTTTTTTTTTCTGTTTCTTCAGAATAACTCCATTGACAATTCATTTTGTGAGAAACATGCATACGCTAGAAAGAACAATACTCATTGTGAAGCAAGGAAAATTCTCATTTTATTTTCCATTCCTAGTGAATGGGTACCTCCCTAAAGGAGAGTATGCTTGATCAGACAAATGCAACACTTTTTATGCTATTCAAAATTAGAATTTTCCCCCTTACTCTGCATTGACTTAGATGCAACCTTCTGAACCTTCCACGTCATGTTTTCTTCCTTTATAGGTTCCCCTCAAACACCTCATTAAGCATGTGTACAAGCTTCTGACCTTTTATCTGATCAGAAGCCTGATTCTGGTCTTTCATGGCTCTGTTTAGAACCTCTGACTTACATTCTGTTACCACTCAAAGCTGGGAGTAATTTTTAATTCTGTGGAAACAATTCCTTCTTTTGTTTCACACAAATTGATTTGTCACAGTAAATTAATTTAGGAAGCACTGTCATTGTATTAAATAGGCTTGGCCTGACCATGAGTAACTAAAATCTCACCAGTCATTTAGGTTTACCATTACTTCTATAAAGAGTGCCTTGGAATTGCTTTAATATAATTTCTACGTATCTTGTTAGGTAGACTCAGGTATTTTCTGTATTCTGTAATTATTTTTAATCACATTTCATTTTCTATCTCTTCCTACTTGCTTTATTTTGGGTGAGGGTAGTGGTCAAGCCTAATTTTTGTTTTTTTATTTTACATACATTTACAATCTTATCTACCTTACTAAAGTTATTAAAAAAATTTTTTTGGGATAACATGTTGTCTAAGCAAACTTTCTTGTCATCTCTAAAAAGGGGTAATATTTTTTCTTTCTGAGGCATTTTGGTATAACAGAGCATTGGCACTAGACCCTGCTGATTAGATTTCTGCTTTGTAAAATTCTTGACTTCTATGAGAATGTATTTATTATGGGTCTTTTTTCTTTCTTAATCTCCCTTTCCCCATTGGTACTTTTTCTTTTTTACTTCCAAATGAGGGCAGTTGCGTAAGGCTCAGTTATTAAAATTTTCATAGTTATTTTTCTGCTTCAGTTTTGAAATCTCTTCCGATTCTCATTGATCAGCAACCTATGGTGTTATATTTGAATTCTTGGTAGAATAGTCAGATTACTTATAGAAAACATGCGGGATTTAGAGTCAGAGGATCTGAATTCAGATTTTGACTTTTCCTTTTTTTCTGTGTTGAGAGCTAGTGATCTGTGGATCAGATCACACTTGCCCATTTTCTATTATGTGGATTTCTATTTCATGATAAGATGGAGGCCACATACTTGGATGTTAAAGAACAATCATCATGAACTTTATTTAAGGATATATTACCCTGAAAAGGCTCTGAGAAAGGTCCCTTTTCTCCTTATTGGTGATTCCTTCTTATTAACACCCTAGGAAACCTCTGCTCTTGGGGTCCTCTTCTTCTACCATTGAGTATCCCCCAAATTGCATGGCATCCCTCTTTCCCCAGCTCCCCTCACTCCCTGGCTCTCCAGCACTCCCATCCTATATATGTTGTTTTCTCTCATTAGATTGTAAGCTCTTTAAGGATAGATTCTATCTTGCTTGCTTTTATTTGTCTCCCTAGAATGTTATAGTGCCTAAGTGCTTAATAAATGCTCATTCTACGTATGTTTGTATATATGTATGTATGTATGTATCTTTATCTCTAACTACCCTTCTACTGATCTAGTCTTGTATCTACCTCTGGCCTGGGTGGGGGGGGTGTACCCAAAATAAATTAAGGTTTCATCTTCTATGAGTGACATTTTCCTTAAGACCCAAGAGATGTGCAAACATTAATCATCAGTTCCATAGGGTGGCAAACAATATATCCAGTGACTCATTCCCTGTGAGTGAATATCACTTTTGGAGGTATTATCTCTGATTACCTACTAGATATCCTTTGCCTTGCTTCTAGAGCTAAGACTTGAGGTCTGAGGCCATTAGCACTGATTAAGAGAGTAAAAGAGAGGACTGGTCCAGCCACTGCCTAGCTTTGCAATTTTGATCTTATATTGCATAGAGATGGAGGTACACTTGGCCTTGCAGATAATTATTATCCACAGTGAGGTCTTATATATCTGCATATAAAAGAGATATTGTGGTGTAGGAAGCAGTTAGCTGGTCTAATAGTCACAAAGGCCTGAGTTCAAATCATCATTGACACCCAAACTAGCTTTGTGACCCTTGACAAGACATTTCTTAGTGCTCAAGGCAACTCTTATTTAAAACTATAAATTGAAGAGCAAGTGCTGAACTCCATTCATAGGGAGAATTTGCTCACTTGCCATATCCTGTTATACTGAAATCATAGGTTGAGTCCCAAAAAAGTACATTTTATAAATGTTTATGATCCACTTGGCATTTAACCAGCAAGTAAAAGTATTATATTTATTTAAGTATGTATGTGATATCTAATATAGACTTTAGGCAAGTCACAAAGTCTCTGGATTTCAATTTCCTCAATGAAAAATGAGGAGTTTCCACTACTGAGGTTCCTTCCAGCTTGACAACCACGACCTATAATTTTTCTTAGAACTGCCTTTACCGAAGTGTCCTAATATATTTTAGAGACACACACAACCATATGCATAGATATATGCAGATTTTCAAAAACCACAGTTGATTTAGGATTGAGGATATAGTTTCAGTATTGAAGACAAAGTTTGGACCTCATTTTAGAAATTTACTGTCTATAGTTCAGTTAACATATGACAATTCTACTTTGGCAACTGGTTTTGCTTGGCTTTGAAGGTTATCCCTGCTCTACCTCCAACTAGTCTTATAGAAGTTACTTTAGATTTCAGGGCCTTATTTTTCTTATCTCTAAAATATGGTGGAAGGATTAGATGAGATTTATTAAAATCAATAATCATTTACTAAGGCCAGTGCTGATTGCTGGGCATACAATCCTTTTGTCTTAAAGGAATTTATATTCTGCTGGATAGCTATAATATGAACACAGAAAAATACAATAAAGTTAAAGTGTCCTCATTATTTAAATTGATGGACCTTTGACTTCATTGCAGAAGGCCAATGGCTCCTGATGTTTTTGTTCGGTGAATTCTCTAGGGTAGCAATATGCCATTCATAATATTTTTGTATTTATTCATTAAATGCATAAGTAACTACAATGATTAAATTTTTTCTAATTCTATAATATTAAATTTATTCTAGACCTAATTATGAAAACTATAAACCTATTATAAATATTTTATGTGGGACATTCTGTAAGAATTAAAAGAAGCAATCCAGCAAGATATTATATACTTACTATCTACATGATTTCATATTAAATTTCTTTATTTTACAATTTTTTTAATATAAATAACTTTTTTTGCTCAAATAAGCTGTAACTTGGATGATGTTTAGCAACATAAGCATACATAAATTTAATTTTGATGTTAATTTTTTTTTAACAAAAGTTTGCAATATTTGGCTCAATATCAGATTCTTAAATCTAGTTTTGCATTGAGTTTAGTTCTGTATTTTGAACAAGAATAAAGAATTTGTGGTGGAAAATGGCAGGAAAATTTTACAAGCCTTTTGCTGAGAGATGGAAATTTATCTTTTACTTTTAGTCACCTAATAAATTGGCAAAAATTCATGGTTATGGTATAGAATAATAGCAAACATTTGTATAATACTGTGTGTTAGGCACTGTGCCAAGCACTTCATATTCATTATCTCATTTGGTCCTCATAATAGCGTTGACATTATTATCCCTATTTCACAGATGAGGAAACTGAGACACACAGAGATTAATTGACTTGTCCAGGGGCACACAGCTAGGCAGTGTCTGAGGCTGGATTTGAATTTAGATCCTTCTGACTTCTGGCACTCTATTTTGCCACCTATAAAATATTTACTTTTCTACTGGCTACTTAAAAAGCACTGTATTAAGTGATAAATGAAATAAATTTAAGTTCAATTTCGTGTAACACTTCATTTTAAACAATGTTTACATATAAACCTTTGTAAGGAAAGGATTCTTTTTTTTTTTTTTAATTTCATTTATTTATTTATTTAATTTTTTACATTCATTTTCACAAATTTTTGTGTTCCAAATTTTCTCCCCTTTTATCCCCTCCCTGGCCCTACAGGAGAAAAGAGAAGATGGAGACAAGAGAAGGGAGGGATGACAGAAGAGAGGGCAGATTGGAGATAGGGAAAAAAAAAAGGATTCTTCTGATATGACTTTCTCTACCACTAGCACACTGACTTTATCCTCAGTTTTTACCAATCAGTTAATTTGAAAATCTAATATAATTAGGTGACCCTATAGGATCAATGAGTCAAAGTGTCATGCAACTTTCTTGAAGAAATTACATCAAAAAATCAACACATGATTCATTTTATGTTCCAAGAATTAGCCCATAGACACAATTATAATCCATGTTTAAGATTTTCTGAAATATGTTACCTCTGGTGTCTCTTGGAATCTCAGAAGTGTTTTTTAGTAGGAATCAAAAAGTATAAGTAAATGGCAAATTCTTTGCCTATAAAAAGAGATTAAAAGTGTCATGTTATAGGATATTTCTTAGGGTAGTTAATTGGGAAGTTAGGTAAAGTGAAAGTACTGCCTACCTAAAGCTTCTAGGGGTTATTCAAAATTTAGGTGATTGTGAAAGGCCTCTGGATATTTGTCAAAACAATTTCAAAGTACATGACAAGTGTTACATAATGCATATGGCATGCAGGAACTTAAATTACTTGTTTTCCTGAATGAGTTCTGAAATTGATTATAACTACTCATGAGAAAAAACCTAACAAGCTCATCAGAAGTTTTATCATTGTTGTCTTTAGAAACGGAAAGTTCAATTATGAAAGTGCTTTTTTAAAATGTTATTTGCTCATTATTGGGCTAGTAGCACTTTTGATTTTACCTCTGCAGTGAGAACATCTCTTCTTATTTGCCATTTTAATGCTGCATAAAAGCAATTTGCTTGAACTCAGAGAATGATTTATATAATAAAAATATTATTTTAAAAGATAAACTACTGTGAAAGACTTTTAAAAATGATTATCAATGCAATGAACAACCAAGATTTCCAGAGAATTAAGGATACAGCTTGCTACCTGTGGCCTCACAGAGAGGTGATGGACTCAGTCTGTGGAATTTTGGACATGGCTAAAAGGATTTGTTTTGTATAACCAGATATATTTCTTACCCGCAGTTTATTTTTCTTTTTCCTTCTGCCCTCCCACTGTGAAATTCAGTTCACTGAATGTTTAGAAAGTACTTATTATGTGCCAGACACTATGCTTTTTTTCATTTTTCTTTCTTTGGGGGGATTTGGAAGGAGTTGGCAGGAGAGAGAATAAACTTACTAATTTTTTTTAAGAATTAAATTAAATATTAAAAAATTTACTTCTAAAAAGAAGTGATTTACTATTAAAATGACCAAATAACTTCTGTGTTTTACAAATGTTAATAAAGTGTATCTGTCAAAATGTTTATAGTATCAAAACTTTGCATTTATTTTTTGAGTACCTTATCTTTCAGACTCTAATGCATTTTTTTTGCATTTTTAAAAATAATTTATTTATTTATCATTTTCGACATTCATTTCCCCAAGATTTTGATTCCAAATTTTCTCACCATCTCTTCCTTCCTCCCACCTCAAGACATTGTGCTTTCTGTTTACCACTTCCCTCAATTTGCTCTTCTTTCTATCACATCCCTCCCTTTTCTTATCACCTTTAGCTCTATTTTCTTCTAGGACAAGATAGATTTCTATATTCCATTGCCTGTATATCTTATTTCTCAGTTGCATGTAAAAACAATTTTGAACATTTGTTTTTAAAACTTTTGAGTTCTAACTTCCTTCCTCCCCATCCATCCCCTCTGCAAAGGCAAGCACTTCAGTATAGGTTATACATGTGTAGTTTTGCGAAAACACTTCCATAACAGTCATATTCTGAAAGACTGTATTTCAGCTTTTTCTTGTCTTTTTTATAAGAAATAATTTGCCCCATTCCATTTCTCCCTTTCTCCTCCCAATGTATTCCTCTCTCACCCCTTAATTTTATTTTTTTAAATATCATCTTTTACTATTCAACTCACCCTGTGTCCTCTGTCTATATGTATATAATCCTTCTAACTACCAAAATACTATGGAAAGGCTCAAGAGTTCCAAATGTTATCTTTCCATGTAGGAATGTAAACAGTTCAACTTTAATAAGTCCCTTATGATTTCTCTTTCCTGTTTATTTTTTCATGCTTATCTTGGTTCTTGTGTTTGAAAGTCAAATTTTCTATTCAGTTCTGGTCTTTTCATCAAGAATGCTTGAAAGTCCTCTATTTCATTGAATGACCATTTTTTTTTCCTCTTTAATATTATACTTAGTTTTGCTGGGTAGATGATTCTTGGTTTTAATCCTAGTTCCTTTGACTTCTGGAATATCATATTCCAAGCCCTTCAATTCCTTAATGTAGAAGCTGCTAGATCTTGTGTTATCCTGATTGTATTTCCACAATACTGGAATTGTTTTTTTCTAGCTGCTTGCAATATTTTCTCCTTGATCTTGGAACTCTGGAATCTGGCTACAATAGTCCTAGAAATTTTTCTTTTTGGATCTCTTTCAGGAGGTGACCAGTGGATTCTTTCCATATTTATTTTGCCCTCTGGTTCTAGAATATTGGGACAGTTTTTCTTGATAATTTCTTGAAGGATGATGTCTAGGCTCTTTTTTTGATCATCACTTTCAGGTCATCCAATAATTTTTAAATGGTTCCTCCTGGATTCCAGGTCAGTTGTTTTTCCAGTGAGATACTTTACATTGTCTGCTGTTTTGTCATTCGTTTGGATTTGTTTATAATTTCTTGATTTCTCATAAAATCTTAGCTTCCATCGACTCCGTTCTAATTTTTAAAGAACTATTTTCTTCAGTGAGCTTTTCAACCTCCTTTTCTATCTGGCTAATTCTGCTCTTTAAAGTATTCTTAGCACTGGCTTTTTGGACCTCTTTTGCCAATTGAGTTAGCCTATTTTTAAAGGTGTTATTTTTTTCAGCATTTTTTTGAGTCTCCTTTAGCAAACTGTTGACCCGCTTTTCATAATTTTTTCGCATTGCTATTATTTCTGTTCCAAATTTTTCCTCCACCTCTTATTTGATTTTCAAAATCTTTTTTGAGCTCTTCCATGGCCTGAAATCAATTCATATTTTCCTTGGAGCCTTTGCATGTAGAAGCTTTGACTTTATTTTCTTCTGCTTGTATATTTTCATCTTCATTGTCACCAAAGTAAGATTCCATAGTCTGATTCTTTTTCTGATTTTTGCTCACTTTCCAACCTGTTTACTTGACTTTTGAGCTTTGTCAAGATATTTCTCTGCTTCCAGTGGGGGTGGGCCATGTACTGTCACCTGCTTGATCCCCCCACAATCTATGGGCCTAGAGCTTCAGAAACAGTGGCTGCTGCTGCCCCAGCCCCGTTTCTCCTCCAACTCCACTGTGGGCTCCTCTCCTCCCTCTTCCAACCTGGGACTGGGGCCCAACCACTCTATACTCTCACACAGGTCCTGAAGTGTTTTCCACTGACCTTCCAGTTTGTCCTCTGTCTTTTGGGTCATGAAGTCTGTAAACTGCCACAGGTACCTGAGATTCGTTCCCCTAAGGTCTGCTCAGGTCACATCTGTGCTGCCGTGGCCCTCACTTGACCTCCACTCTGCTCCCAGTGTGGTGTGATAGATGCTTCCCGTTGCTGTTCTAGGCTGTCTTGGGCTGGAGATTTGCTTAACTGTCATTCTTTGGGTTCTGTAGCTCCAGAATTTGTTTAGGGTAATTCTCTACAAGTCTTTGACTGCATTTGGGAGAGAGTGCTAGCAAGTCAGTGCTGTTACTGCACCATCTTGGCTCCTTCTAATGCATTTTTAATAAATCTACATTCATAGAATTTTAGAGTTGTAGTGTCCATTTGAGATAGTTTGGTTCCACCTACAGTTTACAAATGCAGAAACTGAGGCAAGAGAAGAGAAACGACCCATCCACACTTACATAGCAACTAATGTTTCTACTAGAAAAATAAAAGTTTGGCATTGTTATTAACTTTCTTCTTAGTAAACCTATTCAGTATTTAAGCTCCTGAGATAGAAAATTCCACAATAGCTTGTGGAAAATAGGAAATTTAGGAGGAAAGAATTTTTCAATATTGATTCCTCTCCCAATTAAACTGGTAATAACTTTCCCCCACAGCTTGTGTAATAGTGTTTTCATAATGTTTTCAGGTATTATTCTTGTGATGTTGTGAAACTTTTATAAACTTCTTGATGGCAAACAAATAATTTCACATACATTTTGTATCAAGCATTATTTCCTCATTATTTCCTCGTTGTTAACTAAATTGTAAATTCTGAAGACCAAAGTTGCTTTTGTATTTTGTTCGTACTTTATTTAAACACAGTTTGTTGAGTTGAATGGGTGAAGATTTCATTGACTGAGATAACAATGGGAAGATATATTGGAAGGAGAAACTATTACTGTCAGAAACCTATTTACGTCTGGAAAGTTAGAACTTAATGCCAGAGACATGAAACAATTAAAAAAAAATATTATGTATATATCATAGCAAGATGCAGAATTTTTGTAATTATGGCTATTTTAGATGTTGTGGGTAAATATCTGAGCTCTTTGCATGGATAGGAACATTTGTCTTTTTAACCTGATCATCATGACTGTGTTTTCTTTGGACTCATGATAAAGTGGTTTCTCTTTTTTTCCAAACATATACTAAAGATAAGATACCTTGATGAAAAAGATAGGGTCAGCCAGGGTTTTAAGAGTTTTTGTTTGATCTCTTGAATTCTGACTCCTCTTTCTACTCACATAATGACTACCACTGGGTATCTCTATCCATATTTAATTTAGGTTTACCTAATTGAAATTTTTTCTTCTGATTGGATTGTGCCATGTTGATTCAGCTTCAAGATGGTATATTGTGCTCAGTTGGTCAACTCCTAATTTTCTTGGACTCCACATACTGCTCAGTGAAATTCCTACTTTATGTCCTTGATGAGGGAGTTGAAAACTTTAAATAGAACTATTGATTGCTTAACTTTATTGACTCTTCTTCTTAAGGCCCTGGACCCAGACTATTTTTATTTTCATAAAGAGATAATGAGCAATAATAAATTAATCAAAAGCATCAATTAAGAATTCAATTTAGTTGACACTTTAATAACATTGTTTTTCTTTTTGTATGTTGTTGAAATATCAAAAATAATAGATGAATAGGTATCTATGATACCAGTCTCAGACCCTTGCAACCCCTCTGAAGATTAGCATTTGGCACTAAAGAGAATCCTAAGATATTCAATCAAATTGGCCAGATTTGGCACTTAAGTGGAAATTATTTTTATTGTCCATCTTTTCCTTTTAAACCAACAAAGCCAAAATCTCCAAGTTTGAATGTCTGACAAATATTTCTCTAATGGCTTTTTTTTTTGGTTTATTATCCTAATTAGAAGTACAGATAATTTCACTTTTTATAAAATTGAGGTTTGTAGACTATCCTTTCTAGAGGTTTATTCACCCAGCAAATTAGGCACTATACTTGAAATTTTCTTTTCTTTTGTAGGATGAATAAACTTTTTGTTAGATTGAATCTGCACACCTAAGCATGTGAAGCAGACAGCATACAATGTAGAGCATCAAGGATCTTAGAAATTGTCTATTTTAGCCTACTTTTTAAAAGAATATTATTTTGAATTTGACAGTCATGAACTTTCTATATGAACACAAGGATTTTATGTATGAACTGGGCTTTTAAAAATATAGATCGTATAATTAGCATATTTATTCCAAAATTGTATTGCTTTTCTGTTTCTCCCTTTGAACTTGTGTTTTTTCAAAACTGTTTTGTTAATCTGCTTTTTTAAAAAAAAATCTTTTTTTTTGAAATTCCCTTTTCTACCCCAACCCTTCCTCCAATTAAAGGGAGGACCAGTACCAAATCTACACATGTCCAAAAATGTATGATTTTATCTGTATCTCAAATCTTCTAGTTCTCTTGTAGTTTATAGGCTTTATGCTTCATCTTTGATCCTTGAGTAGTGGTTGATCATTGTACCAATCAGAGTTCTTAAGTCTTTCAAAGTTCATTTTTATGACATTATTGTAGTCATATAAATTGTTGTTTTTGTTTATTTTATTCTGTATCAGTTCATTTAAGTCTACCCAGGTTTATATGAATCTGTGCCTTTTGTTATTTCTTGTGGCATGATAATAGTATATTATTACATTCATAATTTATTCAATCATCCCCAAGTTGGTGGACACCCCCATAATTTATAGCTCTTTGCTAAAAGAAAAGTGCTGCTATGAATATTTTTGTATTGATGAAACCCTTTGCTCTTTAGTTAACCTGCTTGGGCTATTAATATAGTAGCAATGTCACTGTGTCAAAAGATAGGCATATCTTTACTGACTTCAGGCATAATTCTGAATTGCTTTTCATGATGGTTATATCAATTCCAGTTGCAAATCAGCATTAACAGGGGGAGTTTCCATACCTTATGCCAATGAAATCATAGATCTGCACTGGAAAAAAAATGCAAGGCATTTTGATCGGTGATGGGAATACAAAAATAAAACAAAACAGGTTTTTCTTAAGGAAATTATTTTGAGATCTATGATAATTATCTATGATAATTCTAAATTATCTGAAAATGTGAAACAATTAAATGATTCACCTATTAAGTTTATTTGAAAAAATGTCTTCAAAGTAGACTAAACATTTAAGTGGTTAAAATCTTCAAGTTTGTGAATTGGGTAAATACTTTGGCTGGGTCAAATTGCAGCGAACTTCAGCAGATGCAAAGTCATTTTATTTTTTACCATAGCAAGATTCATGTCAGAGAGATTGCAGCCATATCTGCAGTTCAGTATCTGTAGATGGATGTTTTATTTACTCAGAGAAATTAGAGAAACCAGTCTTGGGAAGACTTATAGTAAAAGTAATAGACCATTAGAATACTTTCATTAACTCCTGTTATTTTGAAAGTGGAACAGTTTTATTGGAGGTAATTTAATAATAGCCCCCATTAGCTGTTAGTTTGTGTACTTGTTAAGGGAAGATTCTTTAGTACTTTTGAAGGCCTACACCTGATAAAATCCATCATTTAAACTGTAGTTAGCCATTACTTTTGCTAAGGAAAGTGTTGTGTAAACATACAGAATATTAATATTAAATAAAATATCAAATAGTATAGATCAAAAATCACCTTTGCAAGTTCATTACTTAGTTTTAGTATTTCTGCCTGGACTGCATGGCAAGATTAAAACATTGTGTTTGTGGTGTGTATGTAGGAAACATTAGTACGTTCAGATTATTTTACAAATGTGTGTTGTTACACAAAAACATAATTCTCTTACCTGTTTTGACAGCTTCTTAAGATGAAACATAATTTACTCTAAACCTAAAAGAACAATAATCCTAAGTGTAACAAGTTTTGCCTGTATAAGTACAGACACAAGCCTATCCCTGAGAATTCAATGTTACTCTGAGAAACAATTTGAGCTTTTTTTCTCAGGGTTTCGTGGAGAAGCTGTTTCTGTGAGAAATATTTATAATATGGTTTGATGTAAACAGTACTTTTGAGTACTTTGTATTTAGCACAATTGACCTGGCCAAAAATTCTCAATTTATAAAGGGAAATCTAGTGTTTGTATATGTATGATACATATACTTTGTAATTGATTGGCACTTCTTTGCATTGAACAATTTAGATCTTCCAGGTAATGAAGGAAGACAGTGTATAAATGTTCTTCTTTTATGTGGTAAGGAGATCAACTGTCTGAGACTTCTAAAATATAAAAAATTGCACTGCATATTTTGTTGATTAGATATCTTGTGTCAATACTGAAACCTCTCACCCGCTCATGCATTCTTTTTTTTTTTTGTAATGCTTCCTTTGACTGCATAGGAAGGCATGAGAACATTACTGCTGACATGATTTCAGTCTCCTGATGAAGAAAGTGAGCAACATGAACCACACAACTAACCAACATTAAAAAAAAAAATCTTAGCTTTCCTTATAACCTGAAGAAAGATTTCTTAGAAAAACAGATGGTACATTTGCAGATTTATCACTGCACTCAATTGGAAGACATATATTGCAAAACCTTAGATATTTTGTCCTTGTAAAATGTTAAACTAAATAGAATGCCAAGGGTATTGATATTAGCATTTTTCAACTCATATGGGTGCACATCAGCCAGGACTTTAACAGCTCTGAGACTACCATAGTGGAAACCACAGATACTGCTGGCTTTCTGCATAGGAATGGAAGTCCCTGTTATTCAGTTAGATAATGGCAAAAAGAAGGGCATTTTGCCAAAGGCCCATACAAATATTGAGACAAATGTCATGGAATATGTCAACTGAGCTAGATGAACAGGATCCCATGCATATGAATTAATTTATTCCTCTGATCAAGTAGCTTCTGCAGCATTTTGAAAATTTAGTGAAATATTTTAATACCACTTTTTGAGCCAGTAGTTAGCAGCAGCTCACGATTACCAAAAGATGTATAATGATGTCTTCAGAGTTGTGATTTAGAAGGATAATAATTAGGATTGTTAAACACACCTTGAATAGAAGTTAGACTTTATTTCTACTAACTTAATAAGGCCAGGCTTAATATTTGAAAGAAAGGTGGAAAACATCTTTTTGCATTTTTGAGTTTAATATTTTAGACATGAGATTTTGTCTTGTCTTTTATTCATTGCTGGTGTTATCTCAGAGAATGACATCCTGGGCTTTGTTTAGGGTAGTTTTGATCCCACGATTCTAATCTCATAGCTGTCATTCATATTTCTGTGTCTGTATATTTATGTATCTATGTCTACATTCATATCCATATCCACATCTGCAGCCACATCTATCTATCATCCCATTTGGGGCTAACCTTGTTTCAAAGACTGTATATTCTTGATGCTTCTATCTCCTTTCCTCTCACTTCCTCTAGAACTCTTCTTGTTAGCTCATCATTAAACTGAAACTGTTCTTTCCAAAGTTACCAATGATCTCCTAACTGCCAAATCTCATGGCTTCTTTTCAATCCTCCCTCAATCCTGTTCTTACCTCCTTAGTGCAGTTAACATTGTTGATGACCCCCTTCTGGTTTGCGTCTCCCAGTTCTCCTTCTTGATTTCCTACTACTCTTTCTCTGTCTTTTATCTTGGTCTGTTGTTTCATGTTACGTCCTTGTCGTGTCCATACCAACCGTGGATATCCCACCAGACTATGTCGCAGGCCCTCTGCTCTTTGTGTTCTGTATCTTAGTTGGTGATTTCATTATTTCTCATAGGTTTAATGATCATGTCTGTGCTGATAATTCCCAGAGCAATGTGTCTGGATGCTGTCTCTCGTGGGCTGCCATTATGTATCACCAGCTTCAAGTCTAGATATCTCGGAGTGTATATTCAATAAGCATCTCAAACTCAGTATGTCCAGAACAGCACTCATTTGTCTTTCCCTAAATCTTGCCCTCTCACAGACTTCAAGTCTAGATATCTCGGAGTGTATATTCAGTAAGCATCTCAAACTCAGTATGTTCAGAACAGCACTCATTTGTCTCTCCCTAAATCTTGCCCTCTCACAGACTTCAAGTCTAGATATCTCAGAGAGTATATTCAGTAAGCATCTCAAACTCAGTATGTTCAGAACAGCACTCATTTGTCTTTCCCTAAATCTTGCCCTCTCACAGACTTCAAGTCTAGATATCTCGGAGTGTGTATTCAGTAAGCATCTCAAACTCAGTATGTTCAGAACAGCACTCATTTGTCTTTCCCTAAATCTTGCTCTCTCACAGACTTCAAGTCTAGATATCTCGGAGTGTGTATTCAGTAAGCATCTCAAACTCAGTATGTCCAGAGCAGCACTCATTTGTCTTTCCCTAAATCTTGCCCTCTCACAGACTTCAAGTCTAGATATCTCGGAGTGTGTATTCAGTAAACATCTCAAACTCAGTATGTCCAGAGCAGCACTCATTTGTCTTTCCCTAAATCTTGCCCTCTCACAGACTTCAAGTCTAGATATCTCAGAGTGTGTATTCAGTAAGCATCTCAAACTCAGTATGTCCAGAGCAGCACTCATTTGTCTTTCACTAAATCTTGCCCTCTCACAGACTTCAAGTCTAGATATCTCGGAGTGTGTATTCAGTAAGCATCTCAAACTCAGTATGTCCAGAACAGCACTCATTTGTCTTTCCCTAAATCTTGCCCTCTCACAGACTTCCTTGTTATTTTGAGGGTCTCAGTCACCCAGGCAACCTTCCCATCACCCTCACTCTCGCTCAGCAGTTCATTGCTCAATCTTGCTACAATATGTCTCCGTTATTCAGCCTTCTTTCCACTCACAGTTCACACCTGGATGCATGCTCTCAACACCTCTCACCTGGACCATTATTGCAGTAGCCTTCTAACTAACCTCCTACCTTTTCTCTCCCTACTTCACTCCTTCTTTCACTTGACTGGAATGGTGATTTTTCCCTAAAGGGAGTCAGACCATATCATCCCAACTCTTCCTTCTGAACCCTGTGCACTCAGCTCCATTGAATCACAATTACCTCTCAGATTAAATTTAAAGCCTCTTGTTTGGCATTTATAATTCTTTATAAACTATCCAATTCATACCTTTCCCATCTTTTACATTTTGCTCCTGTCCATGTCTGTGGTTAGAAAGTACCAAATTAATAACTGGATGCATCCAAGATTACCAAAATAGGAACAAAATCAAGAAAATGGACTACAGTGTGTTCTTACATGACTCATTTCAGTGCACTCTAGTATCCTGCTACATTGACCTACTGGCTAGATGCTTCACTCTTTCCTTTGTATCTGTGCCTTTGCACTGCCTGTCTCCTGTTGCCTGTAAGTCTCTTCTTCCTTACTGCCTAATCTTGGTTTTGCTGACTTCCTTGAATATGCAACTTTTGAGCCACCTACAGCAGGAGTTATTTTCCTGTGTTCTATTTCCTCCTACACTCCTAGCTGCCTTCCCCTTCCTGCTTATCTTTCATATATTCTCTATATGTTTTGTTTATCTACCTAGTTATTTATTCACACATTGATTTCCCATTGAAATCTATTCTTCTTGAGTTCAGGGAATATTTCTACTTTCTTTATATCACTCTAGTTTAACACAGATCCTATTTTAATTTATTAGGCATATGCTTTAATAAATGTTAATTGATTAATTGATGATTATAAAGCATGGCAGGACACTGGCTTTCATTGGACATTCACTGTATTTTAAGGTCCCTTGTGTTTAATTTCACACTGAGATTTTTTTCCATTGAAATTTTTCTGTGTGAGGGAGTAATATTTTCCCCACATTGTTAAATCTTTTTCAATTAATTAATGAATTTTTAGTTTTCAACATTCACTTCCACAAGATTTTGAGTTCCAAATTTTCTCTCCATCTCTCCCCTCCGTTCACCCCCAAGATAGCATGCATCCTGATTACCCCTTCCCTCAGTCTGCCCCCTGTTTTATCATCCTTCCCCTTCCCCGCATCCCCTCTATTTTCTTGTAGGGCAAGATAGATTTCTATACTGTGTGTCTCATTTCCCAGTTGCATGTAAAAACAATTTTTAGCATTCATTTTTAAAACTTTGAGTTCCAGTTTCTCTTCCTTCTTTCCTCCCTCCCCACTTACCCCCATTGAGAAGACAAACAATTCAATATAGGTTGTACATGTGTAGTCATGAAAAACACTTCCATAACAGTCATAATATGAAAGACTAACCATATTTCCCTCATCCTTTCTTGCCCCCCCCCATTTATTCTATTCTGTCTTTTGGCCCTGTCCCTCCTCAAAAGTGTTTACTTCTGATTATCTGCTCCTCCCATTTGCCCTCACTTCTATCATTCCCCCCCACACCTTATTTATCCCCTTCACCCTGACTTTCCTATAGTGGAAGACAGATTTTTCATACCAAGTTGAGTATGCATGTTGTTCTCTTCTTAAGCCAAATCTGATGAGAGTAAGGTTCACTGTTTCCCTCTCATCTCTCCCTTCCCTTCCATTGAAAAAGCTTTTTCTTGCCTCTTTTATGTGAGATAATTTACCCCATTCTATTTCTCCCTTTCTTCTTTTTCCAATATATTCCTCTTTTTTCCCTTAATTTTATTGTTTTATATATCATTCCTTCCTATTCAAGTCACCCTGTGCTCTCTCTATATATGTATATAATTCCTCCAACTACCCTAATACTGAGAAAAGTCTCAAGAGTTACACATATGATCTTTCCATGTTGGAATGTAAACAGTTCAACTATTGTAAGTTTCTTATGATTTCTCTTTCCTGTCTCTTGATTGTTGTGTTTGAAAGTCATTTTCTATTCAGCTCTCGAGTGCTTGAAAGTCCTTCATTTCATTGAATGACCATTTTTTCCCCTGAAGTATTATACTCAGTTTTTCTGGGTAGGTGATTCTTGGCTTTAATTCTAGCCCCTTTGACCTCTGCAATGTCATATTCCAAGCCTTGCATTCTTTTACTGTAGAAACTGCTAGATCTTGTGTTATCCTGATTGTGTTTCCACAATATTTGAATTGGTTTGTTTTTGTTTTTTGGTTGCTTGTAATATTTTCTCCTTGACCTAGGAGCTCTGGAATTTGTCTACAATATCCCTAGGAGTTTTCCTTTTGGAATCTCTTTCAGGAGGCAATTGGTCAATTCTTTCAATATCTGTTTTACCCTCTGGGTCTATAATATCAGAACACTTTTCCTTGATAATTTCTTGAAAGATGATGTCTAGTTCCTTTTTTTGATCATGGCTTTCAGGTTATCCAATAATTTTTAAATTGTTTCTCCTGGATGTATTTTCCAGGTCAGTTGTTTTTTTCCAGTGAAATATTTCACATTGTGTGCTATTTTTTCATTCCTTTGCCTTTGTTTCATAATTTCTTGATTTTTCATAAAGTCATTAACTTCCATCTGTTCCATTCTAATCGTTAAGGAATTTTCTTCAGTGAGCTTTTGAATCTCCTTTTCCATCTGGCCAGTTCTGATTTTTTAAAGCATTCTTCTCCTCATTGGCTTTTTGGATCTCTTTTGCCACTTGAGTTAGTCTGTTTTTTTAAGTTGTTATTTTCTTCACTATTTTTTGTGTCCCTTTTTGCAAGCAGTTGACTCCTTTTTCATGATTTTCTTGCATCACTCTCATTTCTCTTCTCAATTTTTGCTCTACTTCTCTTACTTGATTTTCAGAATCCTTTTTTGAGCTCTTCCATGGCCTGAGACAAATTCATATTTTTCTTGGAGGCTTTGAATATAGAAGCTTTGACTTTGTTTTCTTCTGTTTGCATGTTTTGGTCTTCCTTGTCACCAAAGTAAGATTCTGTAGTCTGATTTTTTTTTCCTGGTTTTTGCTTATTTCCTCAGCCATTTACTTGATGTTTGAGTTCTTTGTCAAGATAGTCCTCTGCTTCCAGTGGGGGTGGGGAGGGTGTACTGTCAGCTGCTTGATCCCCCTTTAATCTGTGGGCCTAGAGCTCCAGAAATGGCAACTACCTCTGCCCCTGCTTCTGTGGCTTCCATGGGCTCTTCCACCTCCTCTGCCACCCTGGGTCTGAACCTGGATCACTCCACTCTCCCACAAAGGTGTGACAGGTTTTTTCCACTGACCTAATTTGCCCTTGACCTTTTGAGGGCATGAAATCAGGTAACTGCCACAGGTGCCAGTGATTCAATTCCCCTTAAGCCAGATCAGGTCCCATCTTTGCTGTCATAGCATTTGCTGGACTGTGCTTTGCTCCCATGGTGGATAGATGCTTCCCATCGACCTTCCAGGCTGATTTGGGCTGGAGATATGCTTTCCTCTGTCATTCTGTGGGTTCTGCAGCTCCAGAATTTGTTATTTTTTACAGGTATTTGTCTGGGTTTGGGGAGAGAGGTGTAGCAAGTTCTGGCTTCTACTCTGCCATCTTGGCTGTGCATACCCTCCCCACAGCCAACGTTGTTAAATCTTAAAATTTTTTCAGGTGTAACACATTTGTTAGTCATTTATGATAGAAGAAACTTCAGGTTTAGAAAGAACTTTGAGATGGGCTAGTACAACTTTATTATTTGAAGATGAGAAAGATGAAACCCAGGTCAATTAAAGGCCTTGTCAAATATCAAGCATCAGTTTAAAAGCAGAGCTGGTTATTTTATTCATTCTAGGGCCTTTAAACGACAACAGCACTGTGTTATGCCATGGCCATTAAATGAATTTGTCACTCTTGGGTTTTGGGATGTTTTTGATTCTTTATTTGGATTAAGTGGAAGTACATATTCTCCCTAGCACTCCCTTTGGCTTCCCCACCTTTCCTGTTTGATAGTCAACAAATTGTATTGCTTCCTAAGCATATAGCAGGAATTATAGGCCCAAATCTTAACTTTCAAAGAGCTTACATTATAATTGTGTTATTGTAGAGATAGTTAACAACGCATGGTAATTTACGATATTTTTCAGATAGTGAGTGTTGTAGAATTTCAGAGATGATAAAAGTCTGAAGAGCTCAAGAGTACAATACCCTGATCTTTTCATGATTGTTGACCCTGTTGACCAGTCTGCTTAAATTTCTGTATTGTTTAATAGAAATAGATATGAAGGTCTTCTGGTGAAAGGTATATTTTTTTATCATCGAGTTAGAAAAGCCTCTGATCTCATTGTGTTGTAGAGGTGACCATGAGTTCTTAAAGACTATGGCAGACTCAAGCTTCAGTATGCCCTAATCAGCCTGGAAAGACATCAAGTATAGGCCTGCTGAATAACTGCCATTCAAGGACCAACCACGATAAGTTTGGAGTAGTTTAACCAGAGGGGTGGCACCAGGTAATAGATTTTTTTGGTTCTGATGAGTGTGTTTTTTAAAAAATAAATTTTAAAAATTATCAAATATTCATTTTTTTTATTCCTACCTCTGTTCACTTCTAGAAAGAAAATAAAAGCATAACTCTTGTAACAAATACTTATAGTCAATGAAGAAAATTTCTGTATTGACCACATAAAAAATGTATATCTCATTCTACATTTTTAAGTCCATCTCCTGTCTCTTTAAAGAAGTAGGTAGCATTCTTCATTGTGATAAGCAAATTGGAGAAAAATAAAAGAAATGAGCCTTACAGTCTATGAATAGGAATGAGTTGGTGACCAAATGAAAGATGATAGGGATGACAGAAGATAAAGTAGACATTTTTGATTATTGAAAAGTAAAAAAGAAAATTCACAAACAAATCCATATAGCTAAGATTAGGAAGGAAACAGTTAATGGGAGGATGGGCAATATCTTTGTAGTAAATTTCTCTGATAAAGATCTCATTCCCAAGATAGGAGATTATACCTCACATACCTCAGATGAGTAAAGTTAACAAAAAAGGAAAATGACAAATGTTGGAGAGGCTGTAGAAAAATAAACACATTAATATACTTTTGGTTCGGCTGTCAATTTGGTCAGATAATCTGGAAAGCGATTAGGAACTAACTATACCCTCAAAGATACTAAAACTGTTCACAACCTTTGATCCAACCATTTCACAGTAACTCTTGTAACCATCTGTTAGAACTGAGAAGCATTGTGCTTGCTAGACTTTGATGTAGAATGTACCTGTACCTGTAAAATCATTTATCCTTTAGAGTAAATATTAGTTCTTTACTTTTGACTGGAATAACTTTATACATTATGCTGAAATTATTGTTCCTCATGATAAATCATTAAAAAATTATTTTTATTTAAACTGACAAATGTAATTATTTATATTTACTTTCATGTTTATAAGCAAGTAGGTTAGAAAAGGACATAAGAAAAGTGTGTGCTCAAGATGAAGCAGCAAAAATATATTGTAAATGATTGTATAAATTTGATATTATTAATACTAGTCTGAAAGACATATGTGTTAAATTTAGCATAACATGACCCACTACCTTCTTTGTCTCTTTGATGCTTTTGAACATTAATTTTTATATAAATAGCATAGTTTATTGCTGCTTATTATGTATTTTTTACATTACTATAGTTGGAGATGGAGCACACCATAGTGGATGAAGAGCAAGGATGACTCAAATTCACCCCTTCCATCTGATACACTGTGGCTGTGTGAACCAAATCATATCACATGACCTCTTAGTGGTCATATCATATTGGATTTAGTGTAATAGTGCTTGCCACTATTTTTGTTTCTCTGATCTTTTTTTTTTATTTACTTGTGTACAAATAACATAATTTGTTTTTGTGAATTATTATCTTTCTTTCCACGGTTGTGAAGTTACCATGGCATACTAGATAAAGAGCCAATCTTAGAGTAAGACTCTTAATCAAATACATACTGGTTCTGTGACCCTCATCACATCAGTTGACCTCTTTGTTTTCTAGGCCTTTCTTTAAGACAGTACATTACTCATCTGTGTTGATAGAGGGGAGTTTCTCACTGAGAGTTCTCTGAGCCAGTGATTATAGGTCTGGATCAATATAAAAAAGGCTTTTAAAATTATAGATGTTTCTTCTTCTCTTCCTCTTAAGCGCAATGATTGCCTCAACAGCTCCCCTCAAATAAGGTAACTCTTGCAGTGTTTAAATCATAGCAGCTTCCTTGATAGATTTAACAGGTTTTATGTTAGAAGAGAGCAGTTTTGCCAGTTGTGTCTCATGTTTACCTGAAATTTGGTGGTGAAAGATTACATTAAAGAGTGGCTTTTGATTATTTATTGTTCACAATACTGTTGTGTCACAGGATAAAACTGATCTTCTTAAGCAGTTGTTGGTCTCATTGCTTTACATAGATCAGATTTCAGTGTGACTTGTATTGAGGTCCTGATCATTTTTCTTTTCTTTCTTTAAAATGACACTAAAATTTAGCAATACAACGAGAGATAGTGGCAAAATGGTACTGTATCTGATGTCACGTGATCTTGTCCTAAGATATGTTATATTTTTACTATCAAAGAATGGATAGAGAAGCTAATTATCGTAAAGGGCAGTAAAGAGTATATGTGGGGAGAAAATAATTTATTGAAGAGAAGAAAAGAAATTCATAGGGCTTGCAAATTGAGACCAATCTAAATTCATTGTATTATGGTTATTGTCATCATGCTAATTTTTAGTTTTATAAACTTTGTAGACTTGAAGTAATATTTAAGTTTAGCCAAAATGACCATCATTTTTCTCATTACTTAAAAGCTGGTACATAGTAAAGGAATTCAGTTGGCTTAATTTCAGTGAAATCAAAGCATTATTTGAGATATCACTGCCCTTGGCAAATCTTGAAGGAAAATAGTTGTAAATTTTAGTGTCATCTGCAAACTAGATACTGTGAAGTAGGCTAAGCAGATTGCTAGAACAGGATGTGCTGTTTTCTTTTCAAGGGGCCTTGAAGAATGAAAAGGAAGAAAAACAATTCAGAGGACTGCAAAGAATTAGTAACGCAAAGCTAGAATTTTTTTTTCAGTTCGTACAACTGAAAAATTACATGTAAAAGACCTAGAACATTTAAAATCAGCATGTAGTAAATTAATGTTTAATGATTAGGTAAGATAAACCAACTTTTTAACAAACTAAACATAAGTTAGAATAGAATCTTAAAGAATTTACTAATAAATTGGATCTAGGTATGCATAGCATTTTCCCCCATGTTCAAAGCACTTTGCTTCCTGAATAACACATAGGATCAAAAGGTTATGATATGGCCATATGAACCAGCATGCATGCGTGTGTGTGTGTATGTGTGTGTGTGTGTGTGTGTGTGTGTGTATTAGTGTGTATTATATATACTCCTATTCATTTGGAAAATAAATTAGTTGGTAATAATAGGAATTTTGTAATGTTGGGACTCATCTGGCTCATCTTAATAACACATTTTTCATTTGTGAAAAAAATCCTGGGCTTTAAAAAACCAAACAAAAGAATTCACAGTGACCAGATCTCAGACTGGGAGGATGTGAGAAAAAAAGACGAAAGAAAAGGCTGGGAGAAAGCACAAGTTTCTATTTAATTGGCCTGGGGGTATTGCTGAATTTTGTGCATTTTGCTTCTAAGAATCAGGGTTTGTTGATGTTTTCCTATGTATATGAGAAATGTTCTTAATGTCTTACTGTTCTTTTCTAGACTAAGAAGTTTGACTAGGCACTAGCTATGTCTCAGATACAAAAGCAGCGGTTTCCATTTGAGTGCCTATCATAGCCACTGCAGTATTTAGATCTTGGCCTTATTACTATGAATTCCTCTAGGGGTTGGCTAGGCTGTTGCAGCAAATTTATAAATCAGAACATTGGCTTCTTGTCTCCTTTTTAAATTTTAAGGACTTAGTGTCCCATTTCAACTTAAAAGAATGTTGGGGACTTTGGTTTTGTTTTGGCTTTTGGTGTAGTTTTTTTTTTTTGTCTTTGAAATCTGGGACTAAATGGTAGGAAAGGGGGAAACTGAGCTCATAATATTAATACCAGAAAAGAAGACCATTTTAGGACAGCTACTACATGATTGTGAAAGTGATAATGTTTAAAGAGAAAATACACATAATATATTTGAGTAAAAAACAAATAAGCAGAATTCATTTAGCCTTTCTGGGACTAAGTTCTCCATCTATTAAAAATATGTACTCTATCTATACTAGATTATCTCAAAGAGTCTTTCCTCTTCTAAATTCCATTTCTGACACTAACTGTGAAACAATGGACAACTCAACTTAACTTCCAGAGCCTCATTTTCCTCATAGATAAAAATGCCTTCAGTATCTGTTTCATGGTGTTGTGAGGTTCAAAAAACAAAATATACAAAGCATTTCACAACACTAGATAATGGTTCTATAAAATACACTTTCAAATACAGTCCTTATTCCTAATAAATTTCAGATAGATTGTGTTTGGATAGAAAATAGTTTTATTACAGTGTTTACCAACTTAAGTAAATGGTATTTACTTTCTTAGGTAGGTCAGGTATAAGAACATCCTTTTTCAAGTAGACATATCTTCACCAATATGGAGTAGATAGCTTCATTTCCACCTTGTAATTTCTAGGCTTACCTGATTGATGATCAGATTCTTCAGTGCTTGTACAATCCATGAATTTGTCCAGTGGAAATCAGTCTCTCAACTGACTTAGATTAGCATCATCCACAAGACACATTTATTTTTTGAGGCTCTACTTCTATCATGTCTTCATACTATAGTAGAGACTTTGTGCTCATTTTTGGTTTGGAATTGAAAAGGATCTGAAGGAAATTGTAGAAATAAAGGCTAAAATGATTATTAAGATGCTGTCTGAAAGGAATTTATAAGACACACCACTTGTAAACGTTCTTCGCTGCCACCATTTAATTCTTACTTCTTTGTGACTCTTAACAGATGATCTCCGTAATCTTCAGCTATAAAGATTGTTTCTAGCCTATGACCCAGGGCCTAGCAGAATACTACCATTTCTTTGCATCCCTTCTTTGAAGGAAAATGCCTTATTTCATGAAGTTAGATTGAAACCTTGTAAAACGAATATGCTTATGCTTCTGTTTTACAAAAGCCCTGGCCAGTTTTTCATATGTGGTATGTGATACAGTTCTTCACCTTGACACCACCTGACCTGTTTAACTGCAAAATAAAGGAGTATTTTTCTTTTAGAAATTGTCAGTTTGTATCCAGCTCTAGTAGATTATCTGGGAATATTTCCATAAAGTTTGGTATTTCCTAGAAAGTCAGGCTTGCACTTGAAAGTTATGAGCTGAGAATCTCTTTGTCTCTTTACAAATTTTCTTGTAAGGAAACTGCCTTGTAGCATTTTCACACATCAGTAGAACTGTTTTTTTTTTTTTTTAATGCATACTTATTGAAATCCTTTTTTATATCACCCAAATTTCTCCTAGTGTTCTTTCTCTTTTTCCCTCCAGGGAGCCATCTCATATAATATTTTTTAATTACAAAAAGAAGAGGGGAAAAAACCACCAAAGTTCATCAGTCCATTTGAGAATATTTGTATAATGTACCACACTCATGGTCTGATAAGAATTAAGTAGAAGACATAGTTTTTGATCCAGGTTCTTTTGATTGTAAATGCAACACTCTTTCCATTGCATGATGCCATCTGAGTCAAGTAATTTTTAAGTTAACATTTTGTTATTCTTCTATGACACTTTACCACTCCACTCCACTTCTTCCCTCGCTTTCTGTATGCCTTGCTTTCTTTGGTTTTCTGCATGTCATGGAAGCATAGATTAAAATTTAATCCTAGAGAACAAGTGGACTAAAGAACAAATCATACAGATCATTGGTAATTTCATTAGAGAGAATGACAAAAATGAGACAGCATTCCAGAATTTGTGAGATACAGCCAAAGCAACAATTAGGGCAAACTGTATATCTCTTAATGCATGTATCAATAAAAGAGGGGAAGAGCAGATTAATGAATTGGGCATGCAACTAAAAAACCAAGAAAAAGAATAAGTTAAAAATCCCCATTTAAACACCAAAGAGGAAATCCTGAAAAATCAAAGGAGAGATTAATAAAACTGAAAGTAAAATAAACAAAACCAAACCATTGAATTAAAATTATAAAATATAGATAAGCTGTTATAAAAAATGGAATGGGTGAATGCATTGCTGATGAAGATGAAAATAAAATCATTATTAGGAGTTATTTTGCCCAATGATGTTCCAGCAAAACTGACAATCTTAAGTAAATGGATGAATATTTACAAAATATAAAACACGCAGATTAAGAGAAAAGAAAATAGGAAAATATTATCTTAAAAAAGGAATTGAATAAGGGAAAAAAATCCCCAAGAGCAGATGGATTCACAGGTGAATTCTACCAGAATTTAAGAAAAGTTGACCCAAAGCTATATAAATTATTTTATAAAATAAGTAAAAGAGTACTCTGAAATTCCTCATATGACACAAATATGGACTTGATACTGGAACCAAATATAGGAAGAACAGAGAAAGAAGACTATAGACTACTTTCCTTAATGAATATTGATGTAAAAATTTTAAACAAAATACTTGCAAGGAGATTACAGCATTATATTGCAGAATATATTACATGATGGCAAGGTAGCATTTATACCAGGAATGCAGGACTCAGTACAAGGAGAATTATTGGAATAATTGGCCATATCAGTAACAAAAACATGATTGTATCAGTAGCAAATCAAGCTGGGCAAATTATATGAAATAACCAAAAATCATATTATTATATCAGTAGATGCAGGAAAAGTCTTTCACAAAATACAGAACCTATTCCTATTAAAAATACTAGAAAGCATAGAAATCAATACTTTTCTTAAAAAACAAGTAGTATCCATATAAAACCACCAGCAAGCATTATCTCTAATGCAGATATATAAAGCCTTTCCAATAAGAGCAGGGGTGAAGCAAGAATGTCCATTGTTACCACTATTATTCAATGTTGTGCTATAAATAAGAGAAGAAAAAAAGAATTGAAAGAATAAAAATAGGAAATGAGGAAACAAAACTCTTCACAGAAGCTGTGATGGTATACTTAGAGAATTGTACAGAATAAACTAAAAACTAATTAAAACAACTTCAGCAAAATTACAGGATATAAAATAATTTCTGTATACTGCCAACAAAACTCAGCAGTAAGAGATAGAAAGAAAATTATGTTTAAAATATCTGTAGATAATATACCTGTCAAAGACAAACCTAGGGTTTATATGGACACAATTACAAAACACTTTTCACACAAATAAAGATATAAACAATTGGAGAAATATCAATTGTTCATGGGCAAACTTTTGACAGTATAATAAAAATGACAATTCTACTGAAGTTAATTTACTTATTTCAGTGCCATACCAGTCAAACTACCAAAGAATATTTTTTGAAGTTAGAAAAAAAAAAATACATCTGGAAGGATAAAAGGTGAAGGATATCAAGGGAATCATTGAAAAGAAAACATGAAGGAAGGTGGCCTATTCAATCTATATTACAAAGTGGTAACCATCAAAACTATCTGATATGGTCTAAGAAATAGAATGGTGGTTCAGTGGAATAGGTTAGGTATACAATACATGGTAGTAAATGACTGTAGTAATTTAGTGTTTGTAAACCCAAAGATCTAAACTTTTGGGGTAAGAACTCAGCATTTGACAAAAATTGCTGGGAAAACTAGAAAGCAGTTTGGCAGAAACTAAGGCATACCAGAGGTGGGGAACCCGTGGCCTGCTGCCAAACATGACTTTCTAGGTTCTCAAGTGTGGCCTTTTGACTGAGTTCAAGTATTATAGAACAAATCCTTTTATTAAGGGAATTTGTTCTGTGAAGTTTGGATTCAGTCAAAGGACTACACTTGAGGACCTACTGGGCTACAGGTTTCCTACCTCTGGGAGACCAACATCTCACACTATAAATACCAAGATAAGATAAAAATGGATAAATGATTTAGACATGAAACGTGATATTATAAGTAAATTAGGGGAGCATGGAAAAAGTAACTGTCACATCTTTGGACAAGAGAAGAGTTTATATCCATACAAGAGACAATGGGGATTATAGAAAATTAAATAGCTCGTTTTGATTACATAAAATTAAAAAACTTTTGCTTAGAATGCCAATACAGCCAAAATTAGAAAAATAAGAAACTTGGGAAAATTTCTTTGTAGCATGTTTCTCTCATAAAGCCCTCATTTCTCAAATATATAGGTAACCAAGCCAAATTTCTAACAAAAGAGTCATCCCAATAGTCACATAAAAAAAAATGCTCAAAATTACTTCTGTTCAGAGAAGTCCAAATTAAAACCATTTTGAGATACCACCTTACACTTATCATATTGGCTGACATCACGGAAAAGGAAAATGACAAATACTGGAAGAGATTTTGAAAAATTGGGAAACTAATGCATTGTTGATGGAGTTGTGAACTAGTTCAACCATTTTAGAGAACAATTTGGAACTAAACACAAAGAGCTCTAAAACTGTGCAACCTGTTGGGTATATACCACCACCAGTTTCGTATTCCAAAGAGTTCAAATAAAAGGGGACCTCTATGTGCAAAAATACTTACGATAGCTCCTTTTGAGGTAGCAAAGAATTGGAAACTGAGGGGATACCCATCAGTTGGAGTGGCTAAATAAATTGTGGTATATGATTGTAATGGAATACTATTGTGCTATAAGAAATGAAAAAGAAGAGGGTTTCAGAAAAACCTGCAAGACTTGTATGAACTGATAAAAAATGAAATGAACAGAACTAGGAGATTATATATTAATAGCAATATTTTAAGGGTGATCACTTGTACTCTGATCAAGATAATGATCCAAGACAATTCCAAAGGACCCATGATAAAAATGCTATTCACCTTCAGAGGGAAAATTGATTGCAGATTGGAACATACTTTTTTAAAAAGAAAAGTTTTGTTTTTACTTTATTTTGTGTTTTCTTTTGAAGCATGGATAATCTGGAATCCTTTTTTTGCATGACCTTTTAAAAAAAGGCCTATATGATAAACTTTTATTTCATCTTTAAAATGCTTAATTCAAATAGATATTTTTTAAAAATCAAACTAAATCATTTTAGCTACTTAAACTGCAAAATACATATCCCAAATTCTTTTCACTAATATAGTCCTTACTAATATTATGCAACTTAAGCTTCCTTCCCCCTACTGCTTTGAAATATAAATCCCTTTAAAGTAGATACTTCTTAATTTTATTTTTCTTTCCATCTCTAGTAAAAGATTTATTTATACACAATTTTTGTTTAGTTGATAGGTCACATTCAATTCTTTATGACTCTGTTTGCTATTTTCTTGGCAAAGATACTGGAGTGATTTGCCAATTCCTTCTCCAGCTCATTTTAAAGATGGAGAAACTGAGGCAAACAGGGTTAAGTGACTTGCCCAGGACCACACAGCTACTAAATGTCTGAGACTGGATTTGACCTCAGGTGTTCCTGACTCTAGGGTCTGTACTCTGTCTATCCTATGCTATCCACCTGCCCATTTATACATAACGAGTATTTAATTAAAATGATACGTAAAAGTGGAAAGAGCAACAGCTCTCAATTCATAGAACCTGGATACAAATTCCACCATCTTTGAACTTCCTGAAAATCACCCCATCCCAATAGAAAATAACCAACTTACATTTTTTTTCTGGGTAGTTAATAATCAACTTTATTAATTATGATTAGCAGATAATTAATAAAATGATGGGCATTTTACTTTTTCTCATAAATCAGAGACTAATTATGGAAGCCACTCACCTCTTAAATACCCTTGGAAGAGTAGGTGTTTCTGACAGATGGAAATAGATTCTCCTTTTTTTCAAAAATTTCTGTATTTATTTTTAGCTTTAGACATTCATTTCTACAACATTTTGAGTTTCAAATTTTCTTCCCATCTCTCCCCTCTCCCACCCCAAGACACCATGCATTCTGATTACCCTTTCCCCCAATCTGCCCTCCCTTCTATCACACCCCTCCTTTCCTTTATCCCCATCTTTTCTCTTTTTTTGTAGGTTAAGCTATATTTCTATACCCTATTACCTGTATATCTTATTTCCCAGTTGCATGCAAAAACAGTTCTCAACATTCATTCCTAAAACTTTGAGTTCCAACTTTTCTCCATCCCCACTGAGAAGGCAAACAATTCAATATAGTCTATACATGTGTAGTTATGCAGAAGACTTCCATAATAATCATGTTATGAAAGACTAATTGTATTTCCCTCCATCCTTTCCTTCCCCTCATTTATTCTGTTCTCTTTTTTGAACTTGTCCCTCCTCAAAAGTGTTTACTTCTATTTACTCCCTCCTCCTGTTTTCCCTCCCTTCTATCATCTCCCCCCACACCCCACTTATCCCCTTATCCCCTGTTTCCTTGTAGTGTAAGATAGATTTTTATACTAAATTGAATGTACATGTTATTCCCTCCTTAAGCCAAATGTGATGTGAGTAGGCTTCACTTTTCCCCTCTCTCCTCCCCCCTTTTCCCCTCCATTGAAAAAGCTCTCTTGCTTCTTTTATGCGAGATAATTTGCCCCATTCCATTTCTCCTCCCAATGTATTCCTCTCTCATCCCTTAATTTTATCTTTTTAGATATCATCCCTTCCTACTTAGCTCACCCTGTGCCCTCTATTATATGTATATAATACCTCCAACTACCCAAATACTGAAAAAAGTTTTGAAAGTTACAAATATTATCTTTCCATATAGGAATTTAAACAGTTAAACTTGAATAAGTCCCTCACGATTTCTATTTCCTGTTTACTTTTTCATGCTTCTCTTGATTCTTGTGTTTGAAAGTCAGATTTTCTATTCAGTTCTGTTCTTTTCATCAAGAATGCTTGAAAGGCCTTTATTTCATTGAATGACCATTTCCCCCCCTGAAGTTTTATGTGCTGGGTAGGTGATACTTGATTTTAATCCTAGTTCCTTTTGACTTCTGGAATATCATTCCAATTCCTTTGATCCCTTAATGTAGAAGCTGCTAGATCTTGTGTTATCCTGATTGTATTTTGACAATACTCAAATTGTTTCTTTGTGACTGCTAGCAATATTTTTTCCGTGACCTGAGAACTCTGGAATTTGGCTACAATATTCCTAGGAGTTTTTCTTTTTGGATCTCTTTCAGGAGGTGACCAGTGGATTCTTTCAATATTTATTTTACCCTATGGTTCTAGAATATCAGGGCAGTATTCCTTGATAATTTCATGAAAGATGATATCTAGTCTCTTTTTTCATCATGGCTTTCAGATAGTTCTATAATTTTTAAATTGTTTCTCCGGGATCTTTTTTCTAGGTGAGTTGTTTTTAAATATAAATTTATTTATTTAACTTTTTACATTCATTTTCACAAAATTTTGGGTTCCAAATTTTCTCCCCATTTCTCCTCTCCCCCCACCCCAATACACCTAGCAATCTAATTTTCCCTATCTCCAATCTGCCCTCTCTTCTGTCATCCCTCCCTTCTCTTGTCCCCATCTTCTCTTTTGTCCTGTAGGGCCAGATGACTTTCTGTTCCCCATTAACTGTATTTCTTATCTCCTAGTAGCAAGAACAATACTAAACAGTTGTTCCTAAAACTTTGAGTTCCAACTTCTCCCTATCCCTCCCTCCCCACCCATTCCCTTTGGGAAGGCAGGCAATATAGGCCATATCTGTGTATTTTTGCAAATGACTTCAATAATAGCATCCCTATAGTCGTGTTGTGTAAGACTAACTGTATTCCCCTCCATCCTATCCTGCCCCCATTGCTTCTATTCTCTCTTTTGATCCTGTCCTTCCCCAAGAGTGTTGACTTCAAATTGCTCCCTCCTCCCATTGCCCTCCCTTCCATCATCCCCCTCACCCTGCTTATCTCCTTCTCCCCCACTTTCCTGTATTGTAAGATAGGTTTTCATACCAAAATGAGTGTGCATTTTATTCCTTCCTTTAGTCGAATGTGATGAGGGTAAACTTCATGTTTTTTTCTCAGCTCTCCTCCTTTTCCCTCCATTAAAAAGTCTCCTACTTGCCTCTTGAATGAGATATAATTTACCCCATTCCATTTCACCCTCTCTCCTCCCACTACATTTCTTTCTCACCATTTACCTTAATTTCTTTTAAGATATGGTCCCATCCTATTCAATTCGCTCTGTGCTCTCTGTCTCTGTATGTGTGTGCATGTGTGTGTGCATGCATGCATGTACGTGTGTGTGTGTGGTCCCACCAAATACCCAGATACTGAAAAGTTTTAAGAGTTACAAATATTGTCTTTCTATGTTGGAATGTAAACAGTTCACCTTTGGTAAGTCCCTTATGACTTCTCTTTGCTGTTTACTTTTTCATGCTTCTTCTCATTCTTGTGTTTGAAAGTCAAATTTTCTTTTCAGCTCTGGTCTTTTCATCAAGAATGCTTGAAAGTCCTCTGTTTCATTGAAAGACCATATTTTCCCCTGAAGTATTATGCTCAATTTTACTGGGTAGGTGATTCTTGGTTTGAGTCCTAGTTCCTTTGCCTTCTGGAATATCCTATTCCATGCCCTTCAATCCCTTAATGTGGAAGCTGCTAGATCTTGTGTTATCCTGATTGTATTTCCACAATACTGGAATTGTTTCTTTCTAGCTGCTTGCAAGATTTTCTCCTTGACCTGAGAATTTTGGAATTTGGCCACAGTGTTCCTAGGAGGAGATTCTCTTTTTGGATCTCTTTCAGGAGATGATCGATGGATTCTTTCAATGCTTATTTTGCCCTCTGGTTCTAGAATGTCAGGGCAGTTTTCCTTGATAATTTCATGGAAGATGATATCTAGGCTCTTTTTTTGATCATGGCTTTCAGGTAGTCCCATCATTTTAAAATTGTCTCTCCTGGATCTATTTTCCAGGTCAGTTGTTTTTCCCATGAGAAATTTCACATTCTCTTCCATTTTTTCATTCTTTTGGTTTTGTTTTGTGATTTCTTGGTTTCTCATAGAGTCATTAGCCTCCATCTGTTCCATTCTAATTTTGAGAGAACTATTATCTTCAGTGATCTTTTGAACCTCTTTTTTCATTTGGCTAATTCTGCTTTTGAAAGTATTCTTCTCCTCATTGGCTTTTTGAACCTCTTTTGCCAATTGAGTGAGCCTATTTTTCAAGGTGTTATTTTCTTCAGCATTTTTTTGGGTCTCCTTTAGCAAGGTATTGACCCATTTTTCATGCTTTTCTTGCATCTCTCTCATTTCTCTTCCCAGTTTTTCCTCCACCTGTCTAGCTTGATTTTTAAAATCCTTTTTGAGCTCTTCCATGGCGTGAGACCCCCGGACATCCATCTTGGATGTCTGGAATACAGAGGCCCCGACCTCCACGTCTTTCCCTGATGGCAAGCCCTGTTCCTCCCCATCAGAAATGAAAGGAGAAAACATCTTCTGTTCCCTAAGAAAGTAGCTTTCTATGATCTTATTTTTCTTCCCTTTTCTGGGCATTTTCCCAGCCAGTTACTTGACTTCTGAGATTCCTCTGCACCCCCACCTAGATCTGTCCAGGTAGTGCATGGGGTCTGAGATTCAAATGCTCCTCCCCAGCCTCAGGGCTTTCAGCTGCAGGCGAGGCTGCTATTCAATGTGAGCTTAAGTTCTGGTGCTCAGGTTGGGGCAGGGCTACCTCCCAGGATCAGTTCCCTGAGGGGGTTTATGCGGAGACCTTCAGTAATGGCCCTGAGGTCCTGTCTGTTCCGGGAGTCCTGGGCCACCGCTGCCTCTGCAGCTGCCTGCGCCTCTGCAGCTGCCTGCGCCTCTGCCTCCCGAGGGGGCCCGAGTCATGGAGACACCCCGCTCCCCTCTCAGCCAGCCCAGAAGTCTCTCTCACTGACCTGTAGCACCTGTCGGTGGAGGGACCTTCACGGCTGCAGGAGATTCCATCCCTGAAGCCTGCTCGGATCTGCTCTTCTGGGGCCTTGTGGCCAGGGTACCGCAGGGGTGGGCTCCACTGTCCGGTGTGCGATGGACCTTTGGGGTCAGTTTTTCAGGGCTCTCTGGAATGGAAATCTCTTCCACTGCGTTTCTGCATGGCTTGCTCTGCTCCAGAATTTGTGGGGAGTTCTTTTTACAGAAAATTTATGGGCTGTTGGTTTGGAGCTAGCATACGTGAGTCTTTCTACTCCGCCATCTTGACTCCTCCCCCAAGTCAGTTGTTTTTTCAATGAGATATTTCATATTGTCATATATTTTTTCATTCCTTTGGTTTTGTTTTGTAATTTCTTGGTTTCTTATAGAGTCATTAGCTTGCAACTGCTCCATTCTAATATTTAAAGAACTATTTTCTTCAGCAAGCTTTTGATCATCCTTTTCCATTTGGTCAATTCTACTTTTAAAAGTATTCTTCTCCTCATTGGCTTTTTGGACGTCTTTTTCCATTTGAGTTAGCCTATTTTCTAAGGTGTTATTTTCTTCAGCATTTTTTTTTGATTCTCCTTTATCAAGCTGTTGACTTGCTTTACATGATTTTCTTTCATTGCTTATTTCTCTTCCCAATTTTTGCTCTACCTGTCTTACTTTATTTTCAAAATCCTTTTTGAGCTCTTCCATGATCTGAGACTATTGCCTATTTTTTTTTGAATGTTTTGGATGCAGAAGCCTCGACATTTATGTCTTCCTCTGATGGTATGCTTTGTTCTTTCTCATCTGAAAAGATGGAAGAAAATCACTTTCTGTTCACCATGAAAGTAACCTTCTATAGTCTTATTTTTTCTTTTTCCATTTTTTGGGCATTTTTCCAGCCAGTTAACTCCTTTTTCAAGTGGAAGGTGTACCTAGGGACCTGTAAGTTCTCAGCTCCTCTAAGGTGGCACAATCAAGGAAAGGAGTTTACACCTTTCTTGGCCTGTGCTCTTTTATGTGGGCAACCAGAAGCAATCTTTTCTGCCCAGGATCTTTAAGGCGTGTTCCCTCTCTGCCTTCACTGTTACCTCCACCATGGCACAGCTCCTTCTCACATCAGGATCACCACTCAGATCTAAGACCAAGATCATCCACTCACTTCCCCAGCATCTTTAGACTGAGGGCTTCCAAAGGGGATACTTCTGCAATAGCTTTTTCTGCCCTTGGGCTGGGGTTATAGGGCTCGACCCTGCTCCCTTCTCACCCAGCAAAAGAGCTTTCTCACTGACCTTTGAAGCTGGCTTTGGAGTTTGTGAGTTGAGAAATATGGGAACTGCAGCTGCTACCCATGATACCATACCCTGCAGCCTGCTGCAGTCCTGTCTGTGTGGTGCAGCGCAGCCAAGTCTAGGCCGTGCTCTGCTTTGAACTCAGTGTGATAGACCTTTTCTGTTGGCCTTCCTGACTGTATTGGCCTGGAAATCTCTTTCACTCTGTTATTTTGCGGCTTCTGCTGCTCTAGAATTTGTGTAGCATCATTTTTTTGTAGGTATTTTATAGCCTGTTGGTGGAGAGCTAAAGTAGATCCGTCCTTCTACTCTGCCATCTTGGTTCTGTCCCCCAGAAGAAATCAGAAAACTGCCTAAATCTGTTTCAAGTGGGAAAAGGAAAAATTGAAAGCATTTGCTTATCAACTCTGGAAAGAAACTTCAGAATGGATATTTCTAGGAATGTCAGAGTTTTGAATGTGAGGGAAAATAAATAGGTCAATGTAGGATTGTGGAGTGTGGGGAAGAGAGTGTACTATAAGAGGATTGGAAGTATGGGAAGAGGTCAGGTTGTGAAGAGCTTTAATGCCAAATAAACAACTTATATTTGATCCTGGAGTTAATAATAGCCCTTTGATTTTATTGAGCAGAGAATAACTTGGCCAAAACTGTGTTCACTGAGATTGAGAACTTGGGTAACTGGAAGAATAGTGCTACCCTTAACTATAATTGGGAAATTCACAATAGAATAGAGTTTATGGGAAAAGATGATGAGCTCTATTTTAGAGGTGCTATGTTTGAAATGCCTACCAAACATACAATTTTCAAAATCAGATTTTATTGATACCCTGGTTTTTATATCATCATGCTTCTCTATATTCATCCCCTACATAATTTCTCTTTTTTTAAACAGTTTTTTAGCTATCTTTGGTTTCTTTCATCATTACATTTATTGTTACCCTCATCCTCTCCAGAGAGCCATTGCATACAAAAAATGGTATTTATTAGAAAGGAGGGAAATAGTACAACGGATGAACACATTCAAGAAATCCAGAAACATATGCAATGTGTGTGCATCTGTGGACTTCCCACCTTCATGAAGCATTGGTTTGTGGGTACCTTCTCATTCTTCACTCAAGCCTTACATGATCTTCATAATTTTGATATATGTACTTTTTTTATATATGTAGTTGTTCTTTCCATTTACATTGGTTTAGTTACTACATATGTTATTTTCTTGGTTCTAATAAGACAAAGGAAAATAACAACTGTTGGTGGGGATGTGGGGAAATTGACACTAATGTACTACTGGTGGAGTTGTGAACTGATTCAATTTGGAAATATGAAGAGCAATTTGGAAATATGCTCAAAGCACTATAAAACTGTGCCTACCTTTTGATCCACTGCAAACTGCTAGGTCAGTATCCCAAAGCAATAAAAATAAAAAGGAAAAGCACCTACATTTACCAATATATTTATAGTTGTTCTTTTGGTGGTGGCAAAGAATTGGAAATTGAGGGAATGTCCATCAGCTGGGGAATTGCTGACCAAGTTATGGTACATGATTGTGATGGAATATTATTGTGTCATAAAAAATGACAAACAGGGTGCTCTCAGAAAAATGCAGGAGGACTAACATGAAGTGAACAGAACAAAAAAATAACAGTGTACATAGTAATAGCAATATTGTGTGTTGATCAGCTGCCAGTAACTGTTATCAGCAACACAAAAATCTAAGGCAATTTCCAAAATCTTACGATGAAAATACCTTATATCTTTAAAGAAAGAACTAATACAGTCTGGATAGATATCAAACCATCATTTTTGTTTTTGGTTTTTTTTTTAAAGCTTTCTTTATTATGTTGTGTGTATGAGTATTTTTCACAATATATACAATATTATATGGAAATGTTTTTGCATGAGGTGATCTGAGCCTAATTTCTGTCAGAATGCTCTCTAATTTTACCTGTAGTTTCTATTAAATACTGAGTTTTTTCATAGGTAATCTAGGTTTTCTTCTTTATCAAAGATGAGTCTTTTGACTTTTGAGTCTCGTTTGTTTCTTATTCTCCTTTGTCTGGTCTGTTCCATTGATCTATCTCTATTTTTTAACCAGTACCAGATGATTTTCTTGGCTGCTGCTTTATAATATTCTTTGAGGTCTGGAAATTTTATCCTCCTTTCATCCCTATTTCCTTTCATTCTTTCCTCTCATATTCTGTATCCTTTTCTTTTCCAAATGAATTTCATTATTATTTTATCAACTTCTATAAAGTATCCCCTTGGTTTTTTGATTAGTATTGCAGTAAATGTTTAAATTAACTTTGATACCATTGTCATTATTATTTCATTGCCACCAGAACCTTTTCTGATAAATATGGGAGTGAAGCAAAGAAACCCACTCTTTTTAGGCAAGGTCTAGTAATGGGATTGAATATTCCTCTGGAAATTTAAATTCTTTATTTCTTTAAGGAACATTTCATAATTAAAACTATACGAGTCTTGCGTGTGCTTTGGTAAGTTGATCACCTGAAATTGTATGCATTTTTTATTATTTGGAATGGGATTTTCATTCTTATTATTACTTCTTGTATTTTGTTATTGTTATATAGAGATATTTTGATTTTTTAGAATTTATTTTATGGCTTACAACTTTGGTAATACTATTGTTTCAATTAATATCTTTGCTGATTCCAAACATACCATTATTTCATTAGGAAATAGAAGTACTTTTATCACATTTTTGCCTTTTTTATGCCTTTAATTTCTTCTGTTCCTATTGTTGGCATTTCCAGAGCTATATCAAATAATAGTGGAGAGAGTGGGCTTCCTTTCTTCACTATCTTATTTAATGGAAAAGATTCTAGAGTATCCCCATTACATATGATACTTCCTTTTGGTTTTAGATAAGATGCTCCTTATGATGTCAAAAAAAGGTACCTAATACCTATACTTTGTAGGATTTTTAGCATTAATGAATGTTATACTTTGTCAAGGCTTTTTCTGCAGTTCTTGAGCCAGTAATTTGATTTTAGATGTTTTAGTATAATTACTTGTGTTGCTTGTTTTCTTAATGTTGAACCATCCTTGCATCCCTTTTATAAATTGCCCTTGGTCATAATGAATGATTTCTTGTACAAGTTGCCATAGTCAGCTTGATAAGATTTTCTTGAAAAATCTTAAGTGATGTAGACTTAAGTGATTTAAGTGATTCAGGCCTCTCTGAAGTGCTCTTATTCATCAATTCTTATAAGAACAATAGTATTCTATTATATTCATATACCACAACTTGTTCAATCATTCCCCAATTGATTGGCATCCCCTCAGTTTCCAGTTCTTGGCCACTACAAAGAGAGCTACTATAAATGTTTTTATACATGTGGAACCCTTTCCCATTTTTGTGATCTCTTTGGGATACAGTCCTAGAAGTAATATTGCTGGGTCAAAGGGTATGCTCATTTTTGAAGCCCTTTGAGCATAGTTCCAAATTGCTCTCCAGAATGGTTGGATCAGCTCACAGCTCCGCCAGCAAAGAATTAGTGTTCCAACTCTCCCACATCTTCTCCAGCATTTATCATCTTCTTGTTTTGTCATATTAGTCAATCTGATAGGTGTGATGTGGGACCTCAGTTATTTTGATTTGCCTCTCTCTAATCAATAGTGATTTAGAGCATTTTTTCATATGACTATAGATATCTTTAATTTCTTCCTCTGAAAACTGCCTATTCATATCCTTTGACAATTTGTCAGTTGGGGAATAACTTGTATTCTTGTAAATTTGACTTAGTTCTCTATATATTTTAGAAATGAGGCCTTTATCACAGACACTATTTACAAAAATTCTTTCCCAGTTTTATGCTTGCCTCCTGATCTTGGTTACATTGGGTTTGTGCTAAGACTTTTCAATTTAATGTAATCAAAATTATCTATTTTGCACTTCATGATGTTCTCTATCTCTTGTTTGGTCAAAAATGGCTCCATTCTCCATAAATCTAACAAATGTACTTATTCCTTGCTTAATTTGTTTATAGTATCGATCTTTACACCTAAATCATGTATCCATTTGCACTTTATTCTCGTGTATGGTGTCAGGAATTGATCTGTGCCCAGTTTCCCCCACACTGTTACCCAGTTTTCCCAGATTTTTTCCCAGTTTTGTCAAACAGTGAATTCTTAACCCAGAAGCTGATGTCCTTGGGTTTATCAAATGATAAATTACTACATTCATTGACTACTGTGTTTTCAGTACCTAACCTATCCCCCTGGTCTACCCCTCTATTTCTTAGCCAATAACAACTGGTTTTAATGATTCCTGCTTTACTATACAATTTGCTAACTGGTAGGGCTAGGTCACTTTCCCTAGCATTTCTTTTCATTAGTTCCCTTGATATTCTGGACTTTTTGTTCTTGCAGATGAATTTTGGTATTGTTTTTTCTAGCTCCAGAAAATAATTATCTGGTAGTTTGATTGGTATGGCACTGAATAGGTAAATTAATTTAGGTAGGCTTGTCATTTTTATTATGTTAGTTCCTTCTACCCACGAGCAACTGATGTTTTTCCATTTACTTAGATCTGACTTTATTTGTGTGAAAAGTGTTTTGTAATTGTGTTCATGTAGTCCCTGGGTTTGTTTTGGCAGGTAGGCTCCCAAATATTTTATAATGTCTACCATAGCTTTAAATGAGATTTCTCTTTCTATCTCTTCCTGTTGGGCTTTATTAGTAATATATAGAAATGCAGATAATTTATGTGAGTTTATTTTTAACCCGTAACTTTGCCAAAGATGTTTATTGTTCCAAGTAGTTTTTTACTTGACTCTCTAGGATTCTCTCAGTAGATCATCGTATCATCTGCAAAGAGTGGTAACTTAGTTTCTTCTTTCCCTATTCTAATTCCTTCAACATCTTTTTCTTCTCTTATTGGTACAGCTAGCATTTCTAATACCATGTTGAATATCAGTGGTGATAATGGATATCCTTGTTTCACCCCTGATAATGCTTTCTGATGGTTTTAGGTAGATACTACTTATTGTTTTATGGAAAGTTCCATTTATTCCTAAAGCATAGTGTTTTCAATAGGAATGAGTGTTGTATTTTGTCCAAAGCTTTTTCTGCATCTATTGAGATAATCATGTGGTTTCTGTTAGTTTTCTTGTTGATATGATCAATAATGCTAATAGTGAACCAGCCCTGAATTCCTGGTATAAATCCTACCTGCTCATAATGTATTATCCTCACGATAACTTGCTGTATTCTTTTTGCTAGTATCTTATTTATAATTTTTGCACCTATATTCATTTGAGAATTTGGTCTATAATTTTCTCTCTGTATTTTAGCTCTTCCTGGGTATCAGACCCATACTTGTATCATAAAAAGAATTTGGTAGGACCACTTCTTCAGCAATTTACCCAAGTAGTGTCTATAGTATTGGAATTAACTGGTCTTTAAATTTTGATAGAATTCATTTGTGAATCCATCTGGCCTTGGAGATTTTTACCTCAGGAATTCATTGGTGGCCTGTTCAGTTTCCTTTTCTGAGCTGAGGTTTTTTTAAGTTTTCAACTTTCAACTGTCAATCTGGGCAATTTATATATTTTTAAATATTCATCCTTCTCACTTAGATTGTCAAATTTATGCACATACAGTTGGGTAAAGTAATTTCTAATTATTGTTTTCATTTCCTCCTTGTTGGAGGTAAGTTTACCCTTAGCATTTTAGATCTTGGTAATTTGGTTTTCTTCTTTTTTTAATCAAATTGACCAAACATTTATCAATGTTATTGGTTATTTCATAAAACCAACTCTTAGTTTTATTTATTATTAGTTCAATAGTTTTCTTATTTTCAATTTTATTAATCTCATCTTTTCTTTTCCATATTTCTAATTTAGTATTTACTTGGGGATTTTCAGTTTCTTCTTTTCCTAACTTTTTCAGCTGCCTGTCCAATTTATTGTTTTCCTCTTTCTCTACTTTATTCATGTAGGTGTTCAATGATATAAAACTTCCCCTAAGAGTTGCTTCTGCAGTATCCCACAAGTTTTGGTAGGTTGTCTCATTATTGTCATTCTCTTGAATGAAGTTATTAATTGTTTCTGTGATTTGTTGTTTAGCCCACTCATTCTTTATGATTAGATTATTTAGTTTCCAATTAATTTTTGGTCTGTCTTTCCATGGCTCTTTATCATATATAATTTTTATTGCATTATGATCTGAGAAGGATGCAGTGACTATCTCTGCCTTTCTGCACTGGATTGTGAGGTTTTTGTGCCCTAGTACATGGTCAATTTTTGTATATGTGCCATGCACTACTGAGGAAAGTTATATTCCTTTCTATTCCTATTCGGTTTTTTCCAGAGATCTATCATATATACCTGATCCCGAGTTTTATTCACCTCCTTGACTTCTTTCTTGTTTATTTTGAGGTTAGATTTATCAAATTCAGAGAGGGGGAGGTCCCCTACTGGTATAGTTTTGCTGTCTATTTCTTTCTGTAACTTCCTTAACTTCTCCTCTATGAATCTGGATGCTACGCCACTTGATGCATATATGTTTAGTAATGATATTGCTTCATTTTCGTGATGCCTTTTAGCAAGATATAGTTTCCTTCCTTATCTCTTTTGACTAGATCTATTTCTGCTTTTGCTTTGTCTGAGATTAGGATTACAACTACTGTTTTTGTTTTCCATCAGCTGAAGCATAATATATTCTGCCCCAACCTTTTACCTTTATCCTGTGTGTATTCCCCCTGTTGAAAATGTGTTTTGTAAACAATATATTGCCGGATTATGGTTTTTAATCCATTCTGCTAACTGCCTCGGTTTTATCAGAGAGTTCATCCCATTCACATTCCCAGCTATAATTACTATCTTTGTCTTTCCCTCCATCCTCTTTCCCTCGTTTATGCTTTTTGTTCTCCCTTCTCCCTTCCCCTCCACCAAAGTTCTTATTTTTGACTACCACCTCCCTTAGTCTTCCTTCCCTTCTTTCAGCCACCCTCCCTTTTCCTCCCCTTTTCCTATACTATTTCCCCCTCCCTTTTAACCTCCCCTCCCTTTTCTTTCTCCTTTCCCCTCCTAATACCTGTAGGGCTAGTTACATTTCTATACTTAGCTGAGATAGTTGTTCCCTCCTTGAACCAAATCAAAGAGAGTAAATCTCAAATGGTGCTTATCTTCTTCCCCTCTTTCCCTCTGCTTTAAGATATTTTGTACCTCTTACTGTGATGTAATTTATCTTTTTTCTGCCTTCTTTTCATATCTCCCATTTAAATCCCTTCACACCCTTAAATCACATTTTCATCACCACATTATTTAATTTATTCCCACTCCCTCTATCTATGTATGTCCCTTTTAAATATCATAATAAATGTACAATTCTCAAGATGAACAAGTATCATCTTCCCTTATAGGGATGTACACTGCTTGCCCACATTGAATTACAAGTTTTTTTCCCCTGTTTACCTTTTTATACCTCTCTTGAGACTTGTGTTTGAAGATCAAATTTTCTATTGAACTTTGGCATTTTCATCAGGAAGTTCTGGAAGTCCCTTATTTCATTGAATGTCCATCTCCTTGCCTGAAATATTATGCTCAGTTTTGCTGAGTAATTGATCCTTGGATGTAGTCCTAGCTCCTTTGCCTTACAGAATATCATATTCCAATTCTTCCAGTCTTTTAATGTAGAAGCTGCAAGGTCCTGTGTGATGTTGACTGTAGCTCCTAGATATTTGAATTGTTTCTTTCTGGCTGCTTTCCATATTATCTGCTTCACTTGATAGTTCTGGAATTTGGCAAAAATATTCCTTGGTGTTTTCAGTTTGGGATCTCATTCAGGAAGAGAATGGTGGATTCTTTTGATGGCTATTTTGTCCTCTGGATCTAGGACCTCTGGACAGTTTTCCTTGATGATTTCTTGGAAGATGTTGTCCAGGCTCTTTTTTCCACCATGGCTTTCCTGTAGACCAACAATTCTTAGATTTTCTCTCCATGATCTATTTTCCAGGTTAGTTGTTTTTCCAATGAGATATTTCACATTCTCTTCCATTTTTTCATTCTTTTAGTTTTGTTTTATGATTTCTTGCTTTCTCAGAAAGTCATTAGCCTCCATTTGTTCCATTCGAATTTTGAGAGAACTATTTTCTTCAGTGATCTTTTGAACCTCCTTTTCCATTTGGCTAATTCTGCTTTTGAAAGCATTCTTCTCCTCATTGGCTTTTTGAACCTCTTTTGCCAATTGAGTGAGCCTATTTTTCAAGGTGTTATTTTCTTCAGCATTTTTTTGGGTCTCCTTTAGCAAGGTATTGACCCATTTTTCATGCTTTTCTTGCCTCTCTGTCATTTCTCTTCCCAGTTTTTCCTCCACCTAACTTGATTTTCAAAATCCTTTTTGAGCTCTTCCATGGCCTGAGCCCATTGGATATCTATTTTGGATGTTTGGGATACAGAGGCCTTGGCTTCTATGTCTTTCCCTGATGGTAAGCGTTGGTCTTCCTCATCAGAATTGAAAGGGGGAAACATCTGATCCCCCAGAAAATAGCCTTCTATGGTCTTATTTTTTTTTTCCCTTTTCTGGGCATTTTCCCAGCCAGTTACTTGACTTCTGAGATTCCTCGAAGTTCCAGTTAAATGATGAGGTTGGAAGCTGTATTGCAAAAGTTTGCAGACTGAGTGAGAGGAAAGAAAGCAGAGGTACTTAGTGCAGGTAGTTTTTCTGTGAGTCTGACTCAGAAAATGAAGTCACCAAGCATTTATTAAGTATCTACTAGGTCCAAGGTCTCAAGAGAGAGGAAATTATATGTTACAGTAAAGTTTGAGGAGATTCTAGTATCCAATAAATTCTATTTAAGGATGGAGTGTTCTTGGTTATGTTAGAAGGCGATAGGGGAACAATTAGTATAAAGGGAGAGGTTGAAGATAAGAGAGAGGATATTGAGGAAGACAGGTAGGGATAGAATCAAAATACACATTTGCCTTGGCAAGCAGAGGAGTCGTCTTAGAGACTAGGGGAAAAGAGGACAAATTGGTAGATGAAATCCATAGGCTCTGAGTGAAGAACCGAAGAACTTTTATTCAAAAACAGCTTTGTCCTTAATTATCAAATCTTTTGCTTGGCAAGGAGGATCATATATGTTTATTATATGAACCAGTTTCTGGTTTCTTTTAAGAAAAGGTGATATTCAGATTCATTGTATATCACAAACTTTATTCAAATATATATAGGTCCCTAAAGCTTTATATTCCAATCAATTCAAATATTTATAGTAAGCTTTTCACAAATGTATGTCCTTTGTCACTGATATCTCCTTTAGGAATAGGATCATGCCACATATTTCATTATACCTCTTACATCACTTTTGCTTTGGAATCCTACACCTACCATCTTTGCCTCTTACTGCTATGGCATGCTTTTCAGTAGCAGTTAAAATTCACTGAAATTGCTTTTAAGTGAGCATAATTTTGGATTTGTACTTTTGTAATGTGTATTCTACTTAATATAACCAACTCCATAAATTTTATGCTTAAGTAGCTCTGCGACCTCAATAATAATATGTGGTATTTATATAGTGCTTTTAGACCTATAAAGTACTGTGCATTTTAACCCTTTTGTTACTCATGGTAACCCTGTGGTGTAGGTGATATTATTACACCCATTTTATACATAAGGAAACTGAGGCCGAGAAGGGTTAAGAGACTTCCTCAAGATCATACATCTAGTGAATGTCTGGAGTGGGATTTGAACTTAGGTTTTCCTACCTCCAACGTTCAACCCTATCCACCATGCCACCTAGCATTGTTGTCATCCATAGGAACATTTATTCTACCAGAGTGGATCACAGCTTATCAAATATTAGTAAGAAAATCTTGGTTTGATATGCAGATATGTTATCTAGTAGCTGTGTGATTCATAACACATTTTGATGCTGAGATTTTGATTCCTTATTTGTAAAATCTACATATCAATAAATGCTTTCACCACATTTCCCTCAGGGGTTTCATGACAGAAGTACCATGTAAATCATAAAGTTTTATAGATGTGTAAATTATTAGGATGATGAAATCTGAGGAGGTTCTTTAATCAGTCTTTGCATAATTGCTCTTGGTATCTGTTGCAGACCCCCAACTTGCCTTACTCTTAACAGTTACCAAATTCTCAGCATCACAGATTTGGAAGTACCATAAAGACTATTCTAGTCCTACCCTTATCTGAATAGGAATCTAGTCTAAAACATACTCCTAAAAATAATCAATTAACTGTTATTTGAAGACCTTTCATGAGCTTGAACCTACTGTCTACCAGGGAGTTCATTCTATTTGGGCCATCTCCCATTGTTAGGAAGTTTTCATTGTATCAAGCTCAGTCAGCCTTTCCATGAGTTCTCCTAGTTATGCTTTCTGGGGAGAAATTTGTAAGCTTCTGTTTAAGTGGCCTGTCTTTCATAGTGATTTCTAACCAGTCAAAATGTTTCTCTCCTTCTAATTGGATGTAGTCTTCCAGACTTTGAAGCACTTCTGTTCAGTTTTTCTCATAGATTGCACTTGACAGTATGTAATTATAAAGACCAAATATGAACATGGTGAAGAATTCAGAAAATGTGCTTCCCTTATTTGTAGAGGTGATGGGTACAGTGGGCATTGAATATTACATATTCCCTCAAATATGTTTGATGAATTGGTTAGTTTGCTGGATTGCTTTATTTTCTTTCCTTTTTATTTTTGCCATTTTCCATTGAACAAAAATTAATTCTTATTGGAGGAATAAAAAAATACAACTCTTATGATATGTGTAGTCAAGGAAACATATATTGTCTTATTCAAAAATGACATAGCTCATTCAGCACACTGAGCCTACCACTCCCCTTTTAGAAGTTAGGTAACCTGCTCCATCCATAATTGATCCTTCAGAATTGATAAGAGTTCTTAAGTCATTAAAAGATGTTTGTCTTTAAAATATACAATAGGTATATAAATCGTTTTTCCTACCTCTGCTTCCTTCACTCTTCATTTCCAAGTTTTCCAAGATTTCTCTTAATCTATCCCTTTCACTTTTTTCCAGAACCTATGTCCTAATTTGTTTACATTTTATTTTCTTTAAATTTTTTGTTATAAAGGATGACTTGCTGTGTGAGGGCAAAGGGATATTTTGTAAAGGAAGGTAATAATAAAACAAAAGATATTAATACAGATAAGATTAATTTAAAATGTGTTTAGGCTTAATAGCTGACATGTATGTCATACTGTAAGGTTTGCAAAATATTTTACAGACAAAATTATCTCATTTCAACAACATCATGTTTTACCAAGCAAAGAATTATTGTCCCCCAAACCTAAGTCTTTACACTTGTCCACCACAAGGTCATTTGCTACTGCAATGTCTGTCCCACTGATCTACAGTTGTGTTTCTTAGCCAATACAAGATAGTTTATTTTATAATTACTGCTTTATAATATAGTTTAAGATCTGGTACTGATAAACTTCCTTCCTTTACATTTTTTCATTAATTCCTTTGATATTTTTGACCTTTTGTTCTTCCAAATGAATTTTGTTATTTTTTTCTCAGTAAAATAATTTTTGTTAATTTAATTTGGATGGCATTGAATGTGTACATTTTATTTTTATTTTAAAATAATTTAGTTTTATGTGCTCTTATTTTCAGGTTTTAGATGAATAAAAAGAGTCATATAGCTAGTAATTGTTGGAGTCACATTCAAATCCAAGGCTTTCTGACTTGAAATCCTGTTCTCTACCTACTGTGCTACATCTTTGTTACCATTCTGGGTAGCCAAGGTTGACCAAAGTCTGAGCTTTCGGTACCTAATGTATGCGTTTGACAAAAGGCATGCTTTTCTTATCCGAATCGCATGTTTATCTTTGCTGTGTTCAGTGGTCATTGATGGCTAACGTTGAACCTTATTCAAACACCTTGCAAGTATAGTGTTAGTTAATGGGAGTAGAGAGAAGGTGAGTGTGCTAGATTAGCATTTAATTTGTGTTGCTCTCACCACTACTAGAAAACAACTAGTTCAAAATGCTTAAAATTCAAATTTAGAATTCTATCATGCAACATCAAATTTAAAGCATTACTGATTTTAGGTAATGCCGCAGATCATCCAAGTATACTTCACTCTGTTAACATGTAGTTTTTTTGGAGCTGTGGCTAAGGCTTTCTTGTATATACCATGGTACGTATAAAGATTGAAAGAAGGAAAAGATTGTTCAGTCTACATTGCTAAAATATTTTAAATGACAACAATGTTTTATTATATCATCAGTGTAGGCTTATCTTTTGGTATACTATTCAGTAATTTTTTAATTTTTATAATTTATTTTCTATAATTATTACTTTGTAATAAACGTGGATCAGAAGTACATTCTTCTTATCCTTTGCTATCACATTACATTAATAGACAGATGCAAAACTTTACAAAATTCTATCTTGATTCAAGAGTATCATTTTTCAATATCAAGCATAGCTAGTTCTCAGAATTTAGGGTACATCATCTGTGGTATTAGGATGTCATTTGGTCTCTGTTACTTTCATTTTTTTTAAATTGTGATTTACAGATATGATACTGGTTGCTGGGCTTTTCTTTAGAAAATGTACCTTTTATTTTAACAAGTAAAAGGACTTCCAGGTGGGTACTATGGCGAATGTGTTTATGCTTTTTATGGCTCATGACTCAAAACCTGTGAAATGAGTTTAGGTTTGTCTCCATGATGAATTGCTTTGGAGAGACTGAGTTATTTAGTGAGAGTATAGATGAAAGTCACAGAGATCTTACTCTTTCTGCTTACTGTGTCTTCCAGTAATAATGCCACTTTTGGAAACTTCTTATATATATATCTGGCATATAGTAAAATGCTTTAAGATTTACCCCCTCCTTAGTAGTTTGTGCATACATATAGCTGTGCACAGAAGGATAGATTATATGTCAGTTTGAGTTGCTTCAAAAAAAATAGGCAGTCTCATAACAGTTTGGAACCTGAAAATCATGAGAGGCTACATGTAAAAATCCTGTTTTTCTGCTCTTTTCTTGTGGGTCTATAACTTGCATATGTAACAGTCCTGTAAAATTCATTTATTTATAGACCTAGGCCTTGAAGGGACCTCAGAAACCATTTAGTTCAGTTTTTCATTTTATTGCTGAGGAAACTGAGGCATAAGATGCCGTAAATCATATAAGTAATAAACATTAGAAGCAGGATTTGAACCCATGACATGATTGCATCTGTGCTTCAGGAAAGTCACTTCAGGGGATAAATGGAGAACGCGTTAGAGTCGGGGGAGACCGGAGGCAGGTAGACTCAGCGCGGCATATCTGTAATAATTCATTCCTAGGGTGGTTGTATCTAGGGAGAGAAAGGAGCTTGTTTGGAGAGACGTTACAGAGGTGCAGTCGGCAGATTGAGTATGAAAGCGTGAGAGGCAGTGAGGAGTCGAAGAGGACACCTGGGTTGTGAGCTTAGAGAATTTTGTGGTGGGAACTAGACTTTGAAATATTATTTTAATGGTAAAGGTAAAAGTGAATTTGGTAATGAACTTCTTAGCATATGTGTTTCTTCCTTATGCTTTTGGATTCTAGTTCATGGAGTAACTGAAAAAGTTCAATGTAATAGTTAGAGTTGGTTTCTTACCTATGACACCCTCCATTTTCCAGGTGGTTTTAAAAAAACTTCCCTAACGCCAGCCATGACCGTGCCCCAATAGGAGGTGATTCTTCCTCCTGCTTCACACCTCCCCTGCCCACCTCCCTGTCCCCTCCCCCCACCCCAGTTTCTACTGCTGTTACAGCATTTACTTTGGTCTTGTAATTACTACCTAGCCCTTAATAGATACATACTTAACATACTCTTTCAGGCTGTAAATTCTGTCTTAGTCATCTCTAACATAAGATCATAGGGTCTTAGATTTAGAGCTGAGATTTACTGGACCCAGAGGTTCAGTATAAAACTCATTTTTATAGATGAGAAAAATAAGACCCAGGAAAGTTAAGTGACTTATTCAAGATCACAAGGAGGAGATCTTGTTTTGAATGCAGGGCCTTTAACCAAAACGTTGGTGTTCTCTTCAACTTTTTCACACTACTTCTGTCTTTTGGTGTCCTCTTAGATGCATAACTTGTGGTGACACTTCTGTGAAAAACAATGCGTCATACATAATAGACATTTTGAATATTTTTTTCAGTGGGATTGAAATTTTTGACTGAGAATAAAAAGTGAGGAAAATATATCCTTATTTTCCAGTTGTGATGATATTTTTCAGTTTTCAGAGCACTTTTTAGTATTTGCTGCCCTTTTAGGAAGTAACAACAAAAAAATAATTATAACATTTATATAACATTTTAAGTGTCTTAGAGTCCTTTACCCATTATTTCATGTTCTTCCTCACAACCCTCCTGGAATATAGGTGGCTTCATTATTCCTCTTTTACACTTAAGGAAACTGAGGCATACAACTGTTGGATGAATTGTTTAGGGTCACCCTGCTGGTATATGTTTTAGGCAGAATTGAAACTTAGTTCTTCTTCACTCCCAATCCAGCATTTCATGCATTGCACTACTGTTTGGGTAGTCTATTTTGTAATTAATATTGTTGTTTATCTTCTAAGTATTAACGTAAATTAAAATTTTTAAGGCAGCATTTTAAAATTTTAATTATTTTTCTGTGAACAAAGAACTATTTTCTCTTCCTACCTTGCCCTTCTAATATTATATAAGAAAATCCCCTAACGGTGGATAGTTAAGCAAAACAAATTCCTACATTGAACACGTCCCAGAAATATATATTTTATTCTACACCCTGAATCCATTACATCTGTCAGAAGTCAAGTGGTGTCATAATTGGTCATCTGGAATTGTTGGTCTTTGTGTTTTTATATAGTAACAATGTTGCATAAATTATTCCACTGGTTCTGCTCACTTCATTCTGTTTCATTTTATATAGTATTTTCCAGGTTTCTCTGAAACCACTAATATTTTTCTCATGGTTGGTTGTCATGAGTTAATTTGTCAGAATACCAATAGGCATAAACAGGTGCTGAAATTCCTCATGAGGAGCATGAGTTTTTTAGGTAGCAGACACTCTGCAAACTTCCATACTTCTTAATATCTGCTCTCATCTCTGTAACTATTAGTGTTTAACTGATTCTAGGTGCATTCTGTGCTAATATGTTTCTAACTTCTATCTGTAGAAAGGCAAGGGACGAATCAAGCACCTGAATATTACACATTTTTGTCATTTTTACTTTGAATATAAACGTATTTAGTATGTATATGAATAATGTCATCACTTTTTGACTTGAGTGTGGCATGATAGACTAGTGGAATGATAGTTTTGTTTCTTTAGTTTCCAGTTGAGAAAAGCTATGACCAGCATCAAAAGGAATCCTGAGTTTTATAAGTATGTAGAGTTTGGAATGAATTATAATTTTAAAATTTTTTCTACTGCAACAGGCCCGCTACAAACAAAGTCTTGATCCAACAGTGGATGAGGTCAAGAAGCTTTGCACATCCCTTCGCCGAAATGCCAAGGAAGAACGGGTTCTCTTCCACTACAATGGGCATGGTGTACCAAGGCCCACGGTAAATGGAGAAATCTGGGTCTTCAATAAGGTTGGTGAACTTCAAAGTCTATAAATTGAGTTCCCTCTCTTTTTTTATTGTTAACATCTTTCATCACCATAGTTAATCCCAGCTGTCTCTCCCCTTTTCCCTCTCAGGAAGTTGTCCCTTATGACAAATCTATTTTTTTAGAGAGGAACAAAAAGTCAGAACAGTTGATTCATACATTGAAAAATTCTGGAAAAAATATGCAGTGTGTAGCACTGGTAGACCACTTACCTCCACAAAGGGATAGGTTAGGGCTGTCTTCCCATTTCTCTTCATTGGAGTCTTGCTTAATCTTTATAATTCTGTTATATTTACTTTCTATTTTTTTTGGTGTGGTGTTCTTTCCATTTACATGTTCTAGTTGTCCCATACTTTCTGCTGATCTCCTGTCTTGCTTCTCCCGCTGTCTTTCAAACATTTTGAATGGCATGTCCAATAGACACCTTAAATTCATTATCTTTCCCTCTAAAATTTCCCCAACACTTATTTTCTCTATTACTCCTGAGGACAGCATTGTCCTCCCAGTTTCTCCCACTCAGAGCCTAGAAGTCATCCTCAACTACTCATCTGTCACTCCCAGTGTCTTAATGTGTTGTCAAGAGCCGTTGATGTCGCCTTTGTAATATCACTCAAATATGCCCCCTTCTCTCATTTAACACTGCCACTATTCTAGTATGGGCCTTCATTACCTCACCTCTGGGCAATTTTGGTTGGGGCTGCCTATCTGAAGTCTCTCTTCATGCCAGTCCATCCTCCCATTACATCACTAAAGTGATTTTTCCTAAAGTACAGGTCAGACCATATCACCCCTTATTCAATAAACTCCAATAACTCCCTGTTATTCCCAGAATCAAATGTAAAATGCTGTTTTTAACATTCAAAATCTTACATAATCTAGTACCCTCCTAACTTTCCAGTGCTCTAACACCGTATTCCCTATCACATACTCTTTGATCCAATGACACTGGCCTCCTGGCTGGTCTAGGAACAAGATGCTTCATTGCTCTGCTGGATATTTTCTCTGGCTATCTTTCATTCCTGGAATGATTTCCTTCCTCTGTTCCAACTACTGACTTTCCCTTCTTTCTTTAAGTAGTAACCAAAATCCCATCTTTTATTGGAAAACTCCTCCTAATTTTAATTCGTCAAGAATTATGAACGAAGGTAAACTGGATGGGGTCAGACAGGAGTGGGAAAGATTAAACATCAATAGCTTCAGTATCAGTGAATTTAAATGCACAGTAATGAGTGAATTTAATTCAGGTGATCACTACATATAGTACTGTGGGCAAGAATCCCTTAGAAGAAATGGAGTAGCTCTCATTTTTAGTAAAAGAGTGAGAAAAGAAGTACTGGGGCATAATCTCAAAAATAACAGAATGATATCTGTTTGATTCAAGACAAATCATTCATCATCATGGTAATATAAGTTTGTGCTCCAGCCACTGATGCCAAAGAAGCCAAAGTGGATCAGTTCTTGGAAGACCTATATCTTCTAGTAATACAAGCAAAAAAAAAATATGTCACATTCTTCTTAAGGGATTGGAATGCAAAGTAGGAAATCAAAAGATAATTGGAATAACAGGCAGGTTTGTCCTTGGAATATAAAATGAAGCATGGTAGAGACTAGTAATTTTGAAAAGATAAATCTCTAGTCATAGTCTCTTGTCTCTCTTTTTCAAAAACTCAAAAATGACACTGCATCACCAGATGGACAATATAGAAGCCAAATTAATTATATACTTTGCAACTAGAGGTGAAGAAGCTCAGTTAAAACAATACCTGGAGCTGACAGTGCTTCAGATCATGAGCTTCTTGTTGCAGAATTCAAACTTAAATTGAAGAAAGTAGGGAAAACCATCAGACCATATATGTATGATCTAAATAATCTCTTATGAAAGTGGAAATGTTAAATATATTTAAGGGATTAGATGTGATTGAAGGACTATGGACAAAGGTTTGCAATACTGAACAGGAGGAAGCAATAAAAAACATTCCAAAGAAAAAGATAAACGAGGCAAAATGGCTACCTGATGAAACTTTACAAATAGCTAAGGAAAGAAAGAAAAGGAAAGATATACCCAACTGAATGCCAATTAACTGGAAACTAAATAATCTAATCCTAGAGAATGAGTAGGTTAAACAACAAATCAGAGAAAAGAACAGTTAATTCCAGTACTATGTAGGCTATTTGGGAAAATTGGTGAAGAAATGGTCCTACCAAATTCTTTTTATGATACAAATATGGTTCTGATACCTAAACCAGGAAGAGCCAAAACAGAGAAAGAAAATTATAGACCAATTTCTCTATTGAGTACAGCAAAAATTTTGAATATTAAGATATTAGCAAAAAGAATACAACAACTTATCATGAGAATAATACATTATGATCAGATAGGGATTTATATAATTTCTGGATATAAATCCCAGGAATTCAGGGCTGGTTCAGTATTAGGAAAACTATCAGCATTACTGATCATATCAACAATAAAACTAACAGAAACCATATGATTATCTCAATAGATGCAGAAAAAACCTTTGACAAAATACAACACCCATTCCTATGGAAAACACTCGAACACATAGAAATAAATGGAGCTTTCCATAAAATAATAAGCACTGTCTACATAAAGCCACCAGCAAGAATTATATGTAGTGAGGACAAACTGGATGCATTTCCAATAAGATCAGGGTTGAAACGAGGATGTCCATTATCACTATAGTTATTCAGTATGGTGCTAGAAATGTTAGCAATAATAGAAGAAAAAGAAATTGAGGAATAAAAATAGGCAAAGAAGAAACTAAATTATCATTCTTTGCCAATGATATGATGATCTACTTAGAGAATCCCAGAGGATCAAGTAAGATAACTGAAATAATAAACAACTTTGGCAAAGTTGCAGGTTACAAAATAAACTCACATAAATTATCTGCATTTCTATATATTACTAATAAAACTCAACAGGAAAAGGTAGAAAGAGAAATCCCATTTAAAGCTATGGTAGACATTTAAAATATTTGGGAGTCTACCTGCCAAAACAAACCCAGGGACTATATGAACACAATTACAAAGCACTTTTCACACAAATAAAATCAGATCTATGTAACTGGAAAAACATCAGTTGCTCATGGATAGACAGAGCTAACATAATAAAAATGACAATCCTCTCTAAATTCATTTACCTATTTAGTGCCATACCAATCAAACTACCAGATAATTATTTTCTAGAGCTAGAAAAAATAATATCAGAATTCATCTGGAAGAAAAAAGTTCAGAATATCAAGGGAACTAATGAAAAGAAATACTAGGGAAAGTGACCTAGCCCTACCAGTTAGCAAATTGTGTTATAAAACAGGAATCATTAAAACCAGTTGTTATTGGCTAAGAAATAGAGGGGTAGACCAGGGAAATAGGTTAGGTACTCAAAACACTGTAGTCAATGAATATAGCAATCTACTGTTTGATAAACCCAAGGACCCTAGCTTCTGGGATAAATTTTATTTATCAGTCTGTCATTAGCTGAATCTTTTTCTGGAATCTTTGAACTAGTACTTCATTGATTCCTGTAGATTGTTCTTTAGTGTTTGAGAGAAAGATTACTGTGTGATAAACCTTTTGAATTAAAATTTTTAAGTTGGGGGTTGTTATGAAATTTATCCATCTCTCTACTTCTTTTCTTTGTAGATAAATGTTATTTCTTTATACTTGACATTAGGTGTCTTAGTGGATTAATCCCTTCTGTTAATGAGCACATTAAGAAAGTCAAATTGGAGATAAAGACATTTTCTCTTACTCCCTCTCTTCACCTGAGGGTTTTTGTCCTTTATGTTTCATTTGACTTAGAATAGAGCTGTCCTGGTTTTGGTCTCAAAAGGTTTTTGCAGTCCCAGATATATGCCACTTTTTATGTACTTGGAGTTTTGGAAGAAAGCTACACATTTAAATTTGAAAAATATCCAGAATAAGCCACTTTCAGATACATCCCTTTCCACTCCAAATAGTCCTAATTGTTAATTCTTCTTCCCATCTTACAAATAACAAAACTGGTGTGCTGACACGTTAAGTAATTTATTAGGCACATATAGCTGGTAAGTATCTCAGTTGGAATTTATATCCAGGTTGTCATGATTCTGAGTTCTTGAAATGATGATCCACTACCTGATGTGGCATTGTGAAATTAGAGTATTTTGATCTATCACTGCTTAATCTAAGTCTCCCTCTTAAACTTCTGCCCATAACAGGCTTTGCAATCCTCACAACTATCTTCTTTTAATCCCTCCCAACATTTACCATTCTCATCTTTTTCATTTTTGCCAATTCGTGGAATGTCAAATGTGAAAGTGAGGGATGTTTTGATTTTCACCTCTCCTAATGGAGCATTTACTGTGGCTGTTCATAGTTTACTATTCTTTTGAGAAATGTTTGTTCATATCCTTTGAACAGTTGAGTATGGCTTTTGGTTTTATCTGTTAATTGTTTATATATCTTGGCTATAAAACCCTATTTGAGGAACATAGTGTGAAAAAAATTTTCACATTTGATGATTTCCTTTTTATTCTAGGTGTATTAATTTTGTTTTTATAAAAGCTCTTCAGTTTTATGTAACTAAAATTATGTACTTTTTTCTTTTGTGATTGTTTCTTTCCCTTGTTTGGTTAAGAGATCTCCTACTCATAGATCTGAAAATTATATGATTTTGTTCCTCTTCTGATTTTTTATGGTATGACTTTTATTATTTCAGTTTTTAAAAAAAAAATTAAATGGAATTGTAATTATATATATATAATATAGTATAATATAATAATTATAATTATAAACTAAGTTTATGTTTCGGGGTTTATTAAACACAGAGTTATTTTTGAGTTTCATCATTTTTGAATTTACTTTTTTTAATTTGTTATTTTGATATGTTTCTCTATTTTTTAACCAATATTAAATACATTTTTTAATGACTGCTTTAAAAAATAATTTGAGGTCTGGCAGTGTTAATCTTTCTTTTTCCTTGATATTCTAGATCTTTTCATTCCCGAAGTGAATTTTGATACTGTTTTATCATTTTCTTTAAAGTATCCCTTTTGATAGTTTGGTGTAATGTTAAAACTATAAATTATTTTTGATAATACTATTATTTTTATTATATTGGCATGGTCCAGCCATGAGCATTGTCACTCCTTAAAGAGTGCATTGTAATTGAACCTATACAAGTATTTTATGTGCTTTGATAAATTAATCCCCAATGTTTTATGCTTTTTTTAGTTACTTGGAATGAGATGACCCTTTCTGTTATTGCTTCTTTTTTTTAATTCCAAAGAAATATTGTGGATTATTTTGGGTTTATTTTGTAGCTTATAATGTTACTGAAGCTATTGTGTCAAATATTTTTGCTTTTCCCCTAAGATTTTCTAAATAAATTTCATTTCATCATCAGATAAGGAAGGTTTTATCTCCCATTTACCCATCTTTATACATTTATTTCACTCTCTTGTCTTTTTATTACTAGTATTTCTAGAACTTTATTAAGTAAATAGCGAAGAGAATGGGCCTCCTTGCTTTACTCTTTTACTTACCTATTAGATATGTGCTTTTGTTTGTAGATAGATACTTTTTGTGACAAAGATCTAACCAAGATCCCACTACCCCTGTACTCTAGTATACTCTTGGCTATAGAGTATACTATACAGTCTATGATAAATGATAGATTCTCATGCCCTTTTAGTAGGTTGGAGTAGGTATGGTGGCAACACCAAGTGGGAAGAATGTACCTGCATTAGGTTGGAGTATGGTCTCTCTTTTTTCTCCCAGTTCTTAATTCTGGTAACTTACAGAATTATGTGCTGTATATTTTATCCAATTAAGAAATGTTGAATTATTTGTTGAAGTGGAAATATTGGGAACGCTGTTACGTCAATATTTTAACTTCCTTCCCCTTTGCTCTCTAGGTAATGTTCTACATTTTCTTTCTCTCTCCCTTGTTCAACTGTGAAAGATTGCCAGGCCACCATAACCTTTTTTGGTAGGGTTTTTATTTAGTGTTCAATTTTTATTAGTTAGAGGAAGCACTACATGGATATAGATTTCTGTTCTTCATATAAATCTTGCTAACTGGTTTAATGAGTAGCTATGATTACACAAATACAAAAACCTCATCACTTAGAAAAACTCTTTTCTGTTATTCCAGAGTTTTGCTACTTTGGTAATCGAGTGGTACCATTCACTTTTTAGGAGCACACATATGCCCTCCCTGACTTCTTAGTTAACTTTGTTTTAGCTGGAATACTCCTCTTGATTAAAAAAAGATTTGAGTCACCTGCTTGAAAATCAGTGTCTTTTTGTGAAATTTGGGAGTGATTTTTTTTTTTAAATTTTTGGCTATTGGGTAGAACTGTAATCATATCTTTTAGTAAATAGTTGGACAATACCCACCTTGGTAGGGAAGAAAAGCATTGTTAACATGGGCATGTATAAGTTAAACACCAAAAGCTTGCCAATTCAAAATGCCATCCACATCCAGAGAAAGAACTATGGAATTGGAACCCAGAATAAAGCAGAATATTTTTTCTTGTGTTATGTTTTGTTTTGTTTTTTCTCATGGTTTCTCCCATTTTTAAAAATTCTGTGCAACATGACTAATATGAAAATGTGTTTAATAAGAATGTATGAGTAGAACCCATAGATGATTGCATGCTGTCTCAGGGAGGGAGAGGTTGAAAATCTAACACTCATGGAAGTAATTGTAGAAAACTGTAAACAAATAAGTTAATATATTTTTTAAAAAGCTTGCCAGTTGTCTGGAGGCTTCTTGATTAGATGAGAGAGCCTAGATTTATCAAAAGGAAGAGTATCAGGAGAATGAATGAGGTCCACAAATCCTAACTTGGAGTCATTAGAGTGAAAAAGGCCATTTCTGATAATGACATGATGATTTATTTGAGCCCAAGGAATGTTAGCTATAGAGTCTAGCTTAATTTACTTGGTGTCTACCTAACTATTCATTTTCTGTAATTACCTTAAATTTGTATGTCATACACATTTAAATACCTTCTTTCTTGTGAGTAAACCACTCCTTTATAAAAGATACATTATGACTAGGTAGTATTGGTAAAATTTCCTACAGGAAACTGTTATAGTTGCTAGTGCCAGCGTATCCAGGGATAGTGGTAGTAACAAAGCAGTGGCATGAAGAGTATCTATATCAGTTTTCTGAAGCAGCAAGATATCTTAATGGTTAGGGCTTATCCTAATGACCAAGACCAATAACCAAGTCATTTAGTATCTCATGTTAGAGTTTTTAGATTAGCAGAGTTTATACTATAGTAAGATAAAAGTACATCCAAAGGTCAGGGTTTCTGAGACTTCAATCTGAGAATGATGTGATTCCCCAGGAGGTCAAATTCCTCATTTTGACTAGGGTAAGGCCTAAATCCGTGCTATTTGTATATAAATCTGTATATATTCAGATAGCTCCTACAGTGTAGAATTCATACTCAATTAATGCATTTGACATTTCCTAGTGTATCTCTTATGTAGTTGTTTGTATTCTGTTTGGATTATAGGGAATAGCAGAAGGATTATCTTCTCCTTGATGTTTATTATGGCACTAGTCAGAATTGTAGCTCTCTGCCTGAGACTCAGCAAGTATTTTCTCTGCCTTTATGCCAGAGGCCATTATGTTTCCAATGGGATTGTGTGACTCTTAGATCCCCTCTTTTATGGCAGTAATGTATTTATGAGAGATTATGCATTCCACATTCTGACATGTAGATTAAAAAGGATAAAGCCTTCAGGAAGTATTATTTCAGCCTCAATTGTTTCCACTAAAAACCTCTCAAATATCAAGCTGTTTTGTTTTCTTCGTGGTTCGTTGTCCCAAGGGATCCGTAAGGAAGTCTAAAGCAGTTAGATTAAAGATACTACTTATAGATCAGTAGTCACATTACCCTAATATTAGGAACCACCCATAGCTTCCTTATTTCCTGCATTTAATATTTCAGACGTCCTCTTTGCTGTTACACTAGCGCCGTTGTGGATAGCTTTAATCCTCTGATAGTGCTGTGTGAAGCAAGGCTACTTTTTTGTGAAAGATAATTGTAACTAACCTCATTTCCTCTTCCTTTATTTGGAATGAAAATGTCTTGCATAGGTTTTTTTTTTTTTAAGAAGAAAAGAAAAAAAAATATCCTTAATGAGAATCATCTATGTCTAGTTACTGCTGGAGAAGTAGTAATGTACCTAAAGCTCTTTTGAGAACATTATTAACAGTATTTTGGAGTAGGTTGGGAACTGGACTTGAAGTCAGGAAGACTTTGGTTCAGAATTTAACTCTAATTTCCACAACAAAGGCAGGGAATGTAGAGGTGACTGGGGTGAGCAGACAACCACTTGAACATCACTCTCATCTGAACTGGTTAAAGGGGGAAAGAATACATAAAAACACACTGTTGAATACAGAAATAGATCTTATGCAAAAGGAAATAGGAGGGAAAGGGACTAATTGAAAGGAGAATAACAAGGTGGATAGATTGAGCCAGGCATCAGTTGGAAGCAAAATAGACTCTTAAAGAGAGGACAGGGCAAAAAAGAGAAAGATAAGTAAAAGATAATAGGATGGAGGAAATACACAGTTAGCAGTCATAACCGTGAATGTGAATGGGATGAACTAACCCATAGGAAGAAGAAGGAGGGGGAGGAGGAGGAGAAGAAGAAGAAATCAGATTACAACAATATGTTTTTGATAAGAAACACACTTGAAACAGAAACTCTGGAGCTGAATTTATTATGCTTCAGCTCAAGGAAAAATAGTAGTAGCGATCCTAATTGCAGATAAGTGAAAGCAAACATATACCTAATTAAAAGAGACAAATTGCATTTTGCTAAATGATATCATAAACAATGAATTAATATTAAACCTATGCACCAAATGGAATAGCATCTAATTTTTTAAGGAAAAATTAAAATAATTCATAGAAATAGACAGTGAAGCTATAGTAATGGGGAACCTCAATTTACTCCTTTTCAGACATAGATATATATATATCTAACCAAAAAAATAAACTGGATAGAAATCATAGACCTGAATAGAATGTTAGAAAAGTTATTGAATGTGAGTCTGTATTTATTTCCCCCCTTGTGTGTTGTACCTTCACAAAAATTGACCAATTATTAAAGCATTAAAAACCTCACAGAAACAAATGTTAAATTCATTATTTACAGACCATGAATAAAAATCATTCAATAAAGGGCATTTGAAGCAATGAATAAAAATTAATTAGAAACTAAAAAAACTCTTCCCTAAATAATGAATGGCTCAAAAAACAAATCATAGAAACAATTAGTAATGTCATCAATGTTAATGATAACAGAGAGACAGCATACCACATCTGTGGGATCCAGTCAAATTTATATCTCTAAACACTTTTATAAGTAAAAGAGAGAAACTGGATGTGCAACAACAAAAACCCTAAAAAACAATTTAAAATATGGCAGTTAAAAACCGTAATAAAAATCCTGAAGATCAAAGAAAAGATGAATACAGTTAAAAGTAAAAAACAAACAGAATGAACAACAGCTGTCCCTTTCACATCATGACTTTCCCCATTACTGTTTCAATATCTGGTGAATTGGCATAAGAAACTAAACAAAATTTTGGGGAAGTTTTGTGGAAGCCATAGATGACACTGAAAGGCCAGCAGATGACACAGAAAAAGTTTAGAAATCAGAAATGCCAGAAGTCCCCCTAGGATTTCCTAAAGAGAAATTTAGGTGCAGGTTTACCCCTATGGATTTTACACGGATTTTCTAGATCTCAGGGGTGCCATTCACCTAACCCCTGTGATACAAAAGAGATAAATATAATCTGTAATACTAAGACCATTTTTTTGAGGGGGTAGGAAGAGTGAATAGTAAAATAGACCAGTCATTGACTAATTTGATTTTGTTTTAATGTGGAAAACCAAATTGCCATTTTCAGAAATGAAAAAAATGAATTCATAATCAGTGATTAAGAAAGAAAAGAAATTATTAGCAGCTATTTTGCCCATCTTTATGTCAATAAAACTGATGATTAAATGAAATTAAGTACTTATAAAATATAAATTGCCCAGTCTTACAGAGCAAGAATTAGAAAACTTCAGTAACCCTATTTTAGAAATAGACATTCAACAAGCTGTAAATTAACTCCCAGAGAACCCCTCAGATCAAAATGGGCTTATAAGCAACTTCTACTAAATATTTAAAGAACAATTCTGATATACATAAACTCTTTCCAAAAATATAGACAAAGAAGGAGCCCTACTAAATTCCTTACCTGACACAAATATGATCTTGATACTCAAAACTCGAATCATGGAGAGCAAAAACAGAAAGAAAATTACAGACCACTTTTCCTAATGAATATCTATGCAGAAAATTTAAATAAAAGACCAGTAAAGATATAGGAGTAGATCACAAAGATCATACATGAATTTACATCAGTACTACAGAATTGCTTCAATATTAGGAAATATAAGCATAATTGACTATATTAATAATAATATATCAATAGATACAGAAAAAAAACTTTTGACAAAATACAATATCCATTACTGTTTAAAAAAACATCAGAAAGCATAGGAATAAATGGAACTTTGCTTAAGATAAGTAGTATCCATGTAAAATGAAAGGTAATGGGAATAATCTGCTAGGAGCCATTCTGTTAAGGTCAGGGGTCAAGCAAGGATGTCCATTATATTGTACTGGAAATGTTATCTGTAGCAATAATATTTTTTAAAATGAAATCTGTAGGCACAGGCAACAAGGAAATAAAACTATTAGCTTTTGTAGGTGATACTATGATTTATGTAGGGAATCCTAAAATCAACTGAAAAACTAATCAAAAGACAATAAACAATTTTAGCAGAGTTGCAAGATATATAATAAAGCTACATAAATTGTCCATATTTCTGTATTTTACCAAGTCCCAGCAGGAGGAATTAGAAAAATTCCATTTATATAGACAGTATAAAATACTTGTGAATCTACCTGCTGAGACACACAGGACATATATGAACACAATTACAAAAAGCTCTGCACACAAATAAAGAAAAATCTAAATAATTAGAGAAATATAATCACTCATTGGTAGACCAAGCAAATCTAATAAAAAAAGTTATCTAAATTAATGTACTTATTCAGTGCCATGCCAAGTAAACTACCAAAGAATTGCTTTATAGGGCTAGAATAAATAATCAGTTAGAGGAGCAAAAGATCAAGGATATCAAAGGAATTGATGAAAAAAAAGAGAGGGGGAAGGACTACCAATACCAGATCTCACACTTGACTATAAAGCTGCAATTATTGGAACAGTTTGGTATTGGGTAAGAAATAGAGTTTTTTCAGTGCAACAGGTTTGGTGCTTAGTAGTAGTAGTTAGACACAAATGAGAACAATAACTCAGTGCTTTATAAATCCCAGGTATTAGGTCAGAACCCCACTATTTGACAAAACCTGTTAGAAAATCAGGAAAGTAGTCTGGCAGAAACCAGTTTAGTATACTGGTTTAGGCTAACATTTCACACTATATTCACACTATATAAGCTGAAAACAAACTTGAATAGAGAAGTACAAATTAAGACAACTTTGAGATACTGTCTCTCAACCATCAGATTGATTAAGATGATTAAAAAAACTAAAATGAAGCAATGTGGGAAAACAGATCGAGGTCCCTTAATGTACTTTTGATGCATCTGTGAAGTAGTCCAACTATTCTGGAAAGCAATTTCAAACTGTGCCCATTAAGTTTTTAAATTGTGTGTACACCTTGACCCAGCAATGCTACGCTTGAATCTAAGCCCCAAAGAGGTCAAAGAAAGAAGAAAAGGACATATATGTATAAAAATATTTATAGCAGCTCTTTTTGTGATGGCAAAGAATTGAAACTGAGGAATGCCAGTCACTTGGGAAATGACTGAAGAAGTTTTGGTGTCTGAATGCCATGGAAGACTAATGCACTGTATGTAACAATGAAGGGGATGATTTCATTAAAACCTGGCAAGACTTGTATGAACTAATGTAACATGAGTTGAGTGCAACTAGAACAGTTTGTATGAAAAATAAATATTGTAAAGATTTTCAATTTTGAAAGACTTAGTAACTCTGATTAATACAATGACCATCCACAATTCCAAAGTATTCAAGATGGAAAACACTGTCCTCTTCTGTAGAGAACCAATGGATTCAGGTGCAGATTGAAGCATATATCTCTTGTTTCCTTCCTTCCTTCCTTCCTTCCTTCCTTCCTTCCTTCCTTCCTTCCTTCCTTCCTTCCTGCCTTCCTGCCTTCCTGCCTTCCTGCCTTCCTGCCTTCCTGCCTTCCTGCCTTCCTGCCTTTTTTTATTTCTGACTAATGCAGGAATTTGTTATGCATTGCTATGCTTTTTTGTAATGGATTTTGTTTTTCTTGCCTTCTCAGTGGGTTAGTAAGGGACAGAGGGAGCAGAGATCAAGAAAAATCAGAACTGAAAATAAAATTGAATTTAAGGAAAGAAAAGGTTTATATGACCTTGGGCAAGTCACTTTAAATATCTTAGCCTCGTTTTTTTTTATCTGTTAAGTGGGAATAATGATGTATGTAGTACTTATATTCCAGGGTTTTGGTGTCTATGTCAAATATTAAAAACACTGTATAATTTTTTCAGTCATCTGTCATGAATTTTCAGATTCATAGAGATAATGCAAAGAAAGTCACATTTCCCATTTTTTTCTACTTTTTTCCAAAGGGGGAAAACATCTAAAACCCAGAATTGTTCACTGCAGGTAAAAGCTGTAATTCTCTAGATCAGTCACTGAAAGATTACATGGCTATAATTCTATTCTTCACTATGACAAACAGTATTTACTTTTTAGAGATAGGCTAATATGGTTTGGGATCTCTGAGTTTTCCAACAAAGGTAGCCCTTGAAGTAAGTAATTTTCTAATTTTATAGTAATTAATGAAATAAATTCCCCCACCCACCCACTGTGGAAATAAAGTACTGTAGTTTTCCAAGTTGTTACATCACTTTTAGTCTGAACATATGCATGTTTGATATTTTAAAGAAAATGTTCATTTTATTTAAGGGAAACAACCTATTGTCATTTGTAGATCGTCACCATCAATATGGTGTAGAAGAAAGGAGAGACTCACAAACTATTTTAGGACAGACCTCACAGAGCCTTTATATCTTGGCAGTGACCCAGAAGTCCTGGGTATGGTTTTCACCTTTATATATTTAGTTACTTAGGTTTTCAAAGTTGATCTGTTTTTGAGGGTGTGATTAACACTTAAGCCAAACTTAGAAAAGACTAAATGATAAATCAAAATAGCAGGATTTTTTCTTTATTTTTTCCCCTCCGTATCTATTTTTTCACTAATATATGTTACTTCTAGTGAGGAAACTATTGCTACTAATTGAGATTTCGATGTCTCTTTTTAGAGGGTTGTCTCAGACATGCCCAGGGTCACATACAGAATTTGTCAGAGACAGGTCTTGAAACTCAACATTCCAAGGCTGGCTTTTGTCCATTAGGCCACACTGTCTGTTTTTTGTTCATTAATTTATGATAGAAAATTTATCTGGCAAGTCATTTGCAAAGAACATTTTTTTTTTTTGTGTTAAGTAATTGCAGATTTTGACAGGGCTCTTTGTCCCTGTCTGCATGAACCTTAAGGTCAAGTGAGACGGTTCTTATGTACCAACTATATTCTTTAACATGTAGCCCTTTTTTGAGTGAGAGGAAGTGGATATAGTGGATAGATTTCTATTCTTTTTTTTTTTTATTTAACTTTTTACATTCATTTTCACAAAATTTTGGGTTCCAAATTTTCTCCCCATTTATTCCCTCCCCCCACCCCAATACCCCAAGCAATCTAATTTTCCCTATCTCCAATCTGCCCTCTCTTCTGTCATCCCTCCCTTCTCTTGTCTCCATCTTCTCTTTTCTCCTGTAGGGCCAGATGACTTTCTATTCCTCATTAACTGTATGTCTTCTTTCCTAGTAGCAACAACAATACTATACAGTTGTTCCTAAAACTTTGAGTTCCAAATTCTCCCCATCCCTCCCTCCCCACCCATTCCCTTTGGGAAGGCAGGCAATTCAGTATGGGCCATTTCTGTGTAGTTTTGCAAATGACCTCCCTGATAGTCGTGTTGTGTAAGACTAACTGAATTACCCTCTATCCTAACCTGCCCCTCATTGTTTCTCTTCTGTCTTTTGATCCTGTCCCTCCCCAAGTGTAGACTTCAAATTGCTCCCTCCTCCCTTTGCCCTCCCTTCCATCATCCCTGCCCTTGCTTATCTCCTTCTCCCCCACTTTCCTATACTGTAAGATAGGTTTTCATACCAAAATGAGTGTGCATTTTATTCCTTCCTTTAGTCAAATGTGATGAGGGTAAACTTCTTGTTTTTTGTTTTTTTTTTTCCTCAGCTCTCCTCTTTTTCCCTCCACTAAAAAGTCTCCTACTTGCCTCTTAAATGACATATAATTACCCCAATCCATTTCACCCTCTTTCCTCCCACTACATTTCTTTCTCACCATTTACCTTAATTTCTTTTAAGATATGGTCCCATCCTATTCAATTCACTCTGTGCTCTCTATCTCTGTATGTGGCATGTGTGTATGTGTGTGTGCGTGCATGCGTGTACATGTGTGTGTATGGACCCACCAACTACCCAGGTACTGAGAAGTTTTGAGAGTTACAAATATTGTCTTTCCATGTAGGAATGTAAACAGTTCACTTCTGGTAAGTCCCTTAAGACTTCTCTTTGCTGTTTACTTTTTCATGCTTCTTCTCATTCTTGTGTTTGAAAGTCAAATTTTCTTTTCAGCTCTGGTCTTTTCATCAAGAATGATCGAAAGTCCTCTGTTTCATTGAAAGACCATATTTTCCCCTGAAGTATTATACTCATTTTAGCTGGGTAGGTGATGCTTGGTTTGAGTCCTAGTTCCTTTGACTTCTGGAATATCCTATTCCACGCCCTTCAATCCCTTAATGTAGAAGCTGCTAGATCTTGAGTTATCCTGATTGTATTTCCACAGTACTGGAATTGTTTCTTTCTAGCTGCTTGCAAGATTTTCTCCTTGAGCTGGGAGTTCTGGAATTTGGCCACAATGTTCCTAGGAGTTTCTCTTTTTGGATCTCTTTCAGGTGGTGATCGATGGATTCTTTCAATACTTATTTTGTTCTCTGGCACAGCAAAAATAATAGCTACAAAAACCATCCATAAATCTGAGGTGTACTCTGCTAGAAATATGCCCAGCATATGGGAACGATGGTCACAAACATGGAGTCACATATTTGTGAGACATAAATGTACAGAACACATTTGACTGAGGCTACTTGCTACTAAGATTCTGTTGGGCATGGAAGTCATTTCTCTCCTTTCATGGCCTTTAAAGTTTTTCCCTTTGCGTAGAGGCCTTGCTGGCTTAGTCATTTAACCATGCTCCCAAGGTCTGCTCTTACCTTTAGTTCAATTCTCAATTTCTGGGGCTACCTCTCTCTTCTGTCTTCTTCAAAGACTGCACACCTTGAAATTGTTTCTGATCTCCAGTTACATGTTTAGCTAGCGTATATGTCTCTGCTCCTTCAGCTAGGCCTCAAACCCCCTCAGACTGACTCCTCAACTACTTGCATGAGGTGTCTCCTAAGCAAATAGCTCCACTTTTAAATAAATCTTTCTCTTGTTAGTTACACTTAGATCTACTTTTGACCTGGAACACCCAAGTTATTAACTCTGTAGGGCAGTAGGGCAGTGGCCAATATTTTCTTTATCCGTGGTAACACACTAACACCTCATGTGCTGTGATTATGTCCTGTGAATTTATATCTTAGATTGGGAAGAGGAAGACACTTCCCTCCCTTACTACTGCTCCCCCCTCCCAAGAAGTCATTCAAAAAAAAAAATCTCTTACTCCCAAAGCCTAGCATAATAAAACAATAATAATGACCTTTTTTGAATGAATGAAAATTGAGATTATTAATTTTCTTCTCTTTCACTATTGCAAATTTATACATTTAAAACTCTTTTAAGCTTGATAGTAGCCTTTAAAAATGCAGTCTGGGAAAGGGAACTGTATATTTCTTCCAATGCATAAGTAATGTATATTTATTTTGTTTTTGTTTTACAGAACTATACTCAATATATTCCACTGTCCATATATGACCTGCAGACTTGGATGGGCAGCCCTTCCATTTTCGTCTATGATTGCTCTAATGCTGGCCTTATTGTCAAGTCCTTCAAGCAATTTGCACTACAAAGAGAGCAAGAGTTAGAGGTGAGGCATTCTGAAGCAAAGACCTCTGAGTCTGAGGTTGTTGGGTTTCCCCCCTACCCACGTTGGTTTTTAGTAGGTAGTTTTTTTTTTCTTCTTTTGATAGGGATAAAATTTTTCCACAGTGCCAAGACAAGCTTATTTGATGGAGGAGTCCTTGTTATTGAAGTGGAGTCATACTGGCTTATTTTCACAGCCTGTTGTACTTAATGTCATTTTTATTCTAAATGTTAATTAAGTGATAACATTAATAGAGTCAATTTGTGCCCCAATGGTCTATACCACTAAGATAAATGTGAAAACAGAGCAGACACATTTGTTTTACAACAACTAGACCAACGTCTGGGTACATGCTCTGATTCCATTAGCATATTTGCTATTATACCAAATACATTGGTTTTTTTGCTTTTAAAAAAATAGGAAAATTAAATGATGTAAAACCAACCTAAACAGAGTTGCCATTAGTGGCTTTTAAAAAATGGGTTAGAGAATCATAGTTGTGTTCTGATAATGAGGAAGCATCTTACTTGGTTGTTATAATTAATATTTGATAACTGTATTAAACAGTAAATTCTAAAGAGAAATTAAAGTTTGTTTCAGTTAAGAGTCCTTCCCCCTGTGGAATGCTTAGTAGTGCCATCATAGGGATCAGCAGGAAAGAGAACTATGATCCTCAAGGAATAAATGAATTCTGATTGGTTAAAGAACAGATAGTTATAAGCTGAGAAGCAAAAAGTGCAAATGGTCTCACAAATATTATTAGATAGATTTATTTTTAATATGCTTGGGGTTTTTTGAGTTCCATCACAGGGTATTTCTCAAATTATCACTTGAAATTCTGTTTGGTCATATATATATAATTAAGGGTTTTGAAATGTCATTTTATTTTTATAAATTAATACTTCATGCAGAATTATTACATAAGATTAACTGACAAATATAAAGCCCTTCATTGTTAAAAATGCCATCAGATGCTAGTAGTAATTTTTTCCTCATTTTATAATACAGGAAAGATCAGGTTTTCCCTCTCAAATTCTCTCATAGTTAGGCATTAACCCAAGAGACAGATTATCTAATGAACAGAAAAAAGAATCCAAAAGCTTTGAGTGACATATTTGCCTACTCCTCAGACGTTAAATAAGTAACAAGGAGTGTGCTAATTTATCTCAAGTAAATAAAATGTCAACATTGTTGGCCTGATTTTCAGCATTGACGTTTTCAAAGATTCTGTGTCTGGAATAAATTTTTTTAAAAAACTTATTATTTTGCTTATCCTATTTATATCTTTTACTTTTTCGATTGTCAGTCTTTTGTTTATAACAAGTAATACTTTTAAAGAAAAAGAGGAAGAGGCAAAAATCAGTCTCACTTTATTAACTAAATCACCATAGTATCCTATGTATGTGGCAAGAATTGCCATTTTATGTTATTTTACATTAAATGTGCAGTGAATATTTCTCATAGCAGCACAAAGATAGTTTAACCTTTGATATATTGGAGATATATATTCAGTAAATGCTCTATTTGTTTACTATATATTGTTGAGGCTTCGTGTCAGACACTTAATTTTTTTTAATATAAATTTATTTATTTAACTTTTTACATTCATTTTCACAAAATATTGGGTTCCAAATGTTCTCCCCATTTATCCCCGACCCCCAACCCCAATACACCTAGCAATCTAATTTCCCTATCTCCAATCTGCCCTCTCTTCTGTCTTCCCTCCCTTCTCTTGTCCCCATCTTCTCTTTTGTCCTGTAGGGCCAGATGACTTTCTATTCCTCATTAACTGTATGTCTTCTTTCCTAGTTACAACAACAATATTAAACAGTTGTTCCTGAAACTTTGAGTTCCAAATTCTCCCTATCCCTCCCTCCCCACTCATTCCCTTTGGGACAGCAGGCAATTCAATATAGGCCATTTCTGTGTAGTTTTGCAAATGACCTCCCTGATAGTCGTGTTGTGTAAGACTAACTGGATTACCATCCCTCCTAACCTGCCCCTCATTGTTTCTCTTCTGTCTCTTGATCCTGTCCCTCCCCAAGTGTTGACTTCAAATTGCTCCCTCCTCCCTTTGCCCTCCCCTCCATCATCCCCTCCCTTGCAATATCTCCTTCTCCCCCACTTTCTTATACTGTAAGATAGGTTTTCATACCAAAATGAGTGTGCATTTCACTCCTTCGTTTAGTCAAATGTGATGAGAGTAAACTTCATGTTTTTTTCTCAGCTCTCCTCTTTTTCCCTCCACTAAAACGTCTCCTGCTTGCCTCTTGAATGAGATATAATTTACCCCATTCCATTTCACCCTCTTTCCTCCCACTACATTTCTTTCTCACCATTTACCTTAATTTCTTTTAAGATATGGTCCCATCCTATTCAATTCACTCTGTGCTCTCTGTCTCTGTATGTGCGTGCATGTGTGTATGTGTGTGTGCGTGCATGCGTGTACATGTGTGTGTGTGGTCCCACCAACTACCCAGATACTGAAAAGTTTTTAAGAGTTACAAATATTGTCTTTCCATGTAGGAATGTAAACAGTTCGCTTTTGGTAAGTCCCTTATGACTTCTCTTTGCTGTTTACTTTTTCATGCTTCTTCTCATTCTTGTGTTTGAAAGTCAAATTTTCTTTTCAGCTCTGGTCTTTTCATCAAGAATGATTGAAAGTCCTCTGTTTCATTGAAAGACCATATTTTCCCCTGAAGTATTATACTCATTTTAGCTGGGTAGGTGATTCTTGGTTTAAGTCCTAGTTCCTTTGACTTCTGGAATATCCTATTCCATGCCTTTCAATCCCTTAATGTAGAAGCTGCTAGATCTTGAGTTATCCTGATTGTATTTCCACAATACTGGAATTGTTTCTTTCTAGCTGCTTGCAAGATTTTCTCCTTGAGCTGGGAGTTCTGGAATTTGGCCACAGTGTTCCTAGGAGTTTCTCTTTTTGGATCTCTTTCAGGTGGTGATCGATGGATTCTTTCAATACTTATTTTGCCCTCTGGTTCTAGAATGTCAGGGCAGTTTTCCTTGATAATTTCATGGAAGATGATATCTAGGCTCTTTTTTTGATCATGACTTTCAGGTAGTCCCATAATTTTTAAATTGTCTCTCCTGGATCTATTTTCCAGGTCAGTTGTTTTTCCCATGAGATATTTCACATTCTCTTCCATTTTTTCATTCTTTTGGTTTTGTTTGGTGATTTCTTGGTTTCTCAGAAAGTCATTAGACTCCATCAGTTCCATTCTAATTTTGAGAGAACTATTTTCTTCAGTGAGCTTTTGAACCTCTTTTTCCATTTGGCTAATTCTGCTTTTGAAAGCATTCTTCTCCTCATTGGCTTTTTGAACCTCTTTTGCCAATTGAGTGAGCCTATTTTTCAAGGTGTTATTTTCTTCAGCATTTTTTTGGGTCTCCTTTACCAAGGTATTGACCCGTTTTTCATATTTTTCTTGCATCTCTGTCATTTCTCTTCCCAGTTTTTTCTCCACCTGTCTAACTTGAATTTCAAAATCCTTTTTGAGCTCTTCCAAGGCCTGAGCCTACCCAACATCCCCCTGGGATTTCTGGGATCAGAGGCCCCGCCCTCCACATCTTTCCCTGATGGCAAGAATATTTCCTCGTCATCAGATCCGAAAGTCGGGATCATTTGCATCTGCTCAAAAAAGCTCTCTATAGTCTTATTTTTCTTCCCTTTTCTGGGCCTTTTCCCAGCCAATTACTTGTCTTCTGAGTTTCCTGTCCACCCCCAGCTAGATCCGCCCAGCTAGTGCTTGGGGTCTGAGATTCAAATGGGCTTTCCGTGGCAGGCGCGGCTGCTATTCAATGTGAGCTTAAGTTCTGGTGCTGGGGTGGGGGCAGGGCCACTTCCCAGGCTCAGTTCCCTCTGGGGCTTTATCCAGAGACCTTCAGCAATGAAGATCCTGCCTGCTCGGGGAGTCCCGGGGGGCCGCCGCTGCTGCCTCTGCCTCCGCCGCTTCCTGCCCCTGCCTCTGCCTCCGCTGCTTCCTGCCCTTGCCTCTGCCTCCGCTGCTTCCTCCCAAGGGAGCTCAAGTCAAGGAGACACCCCGCTCCCCTCTTGGCCAGCCCAGACGTGTCTCTCACTGACCTGTAGAGTCTGTGGGCGGAGGGACCTTCCAGGCCGCCGGAGGTTCCGTCCCTGAAGCCTCCTCTGATCTGCTCCTCTTGGGTGCATGGCCAGGGCAGTGCTGGGGTGGACTCCGCTTTCCGGGGCGTGACGGACCCTGGGGACGGCTCTCCAGGTTTCTCTGGAACGGAAGTCTCTTCCACTATGTTTCTCCACACCCTGCAGTGATCCAACACTTGTGGGGAGCTCTTATTACATTAAATCTATGGGCTGTGGGTTTGGAGCTCGCATACGTGAGTCTTTCTACTCCGCCATCTTGACTCCTCCCCCCGTTATTATTCCTATGGAAAAAAGTCTGTTCTAATTTGGATCAGTCTTCAGATATATAATTACATAATGGCTTTTTCAGAAATATAATTGTCTTCTGCATCAGCCCAGAGGTCTAGTAATTCAGTAGTAAGATGGTGTACATGCATGGCTTTCCCTTTTTGAGGGGACAGCCCTATACATTGAAGAGAAGGAATCAGAATCAGAACCTCTTGAGTTTTAATCCTAATTATTATTTGTATATCCTGCAATCTTTGTGCCTTTGTTTACTTATCAGCAATATAAGGGGGTTGTGGTTGATGACTTCTGAAGCCCTTTCTCACTCTAAATGTATGAAACCAAAACTTCCTATTGGCTAAATAAAGTTGAAGACTTTGGAATGGCAAAAAATTAGAGGGAACCCAAAAGAGTTATAGGTCTCCCCCTCTCATCCTGATATTCTGTAGCTCAAACTATTCTAGGTCTGCTGCATACAATTTGGGTAACAAAGGGCTTTATGAACCATGTAAATCATAGAGATATGGGAAGATACTGGATCCATGATTTCATTGATACAGGGATCTCCCAATAGTGACTTTCCATCTACCAGGTACTGATCTGTACCTTCTCCATAACTCAGGATCTTAGAGAGCTGCGAATAGAACACAGAAGGATTCAAAGGCTTCCCCCGGGCCATTGAAGAACATTTTATAGTGAGACTGCAACCAAGGTTTTCCTATATGAGGTCAGCTTTCCATATGCTAGATATGTTGCTTGAAATCATAAGTTTTATAAATTTATGGAAATTTTAGTAGCATGTTAAAAACAGGTTGAATCTTGAAGTGGGAATCCCAAATTTATTAAATGGGTCTTATTTTTCTTTTACTTAGTGTATGCATAAGCAGTGCCCTTGGGCTAACAGTTTTTTTTTTAGTCCAGTTGCTGCAGCCCAAAAAGTACTATCAACATCTAAACTCATTCCCTTCTACCAAAATCCCAACTCTATCTTCTCTGTTACCGAGGGGCATTCTATGAGTAGATTGCAGTTCTAATTTCTTATTAGCTTATTAAAGAGTTTCACTAAGATTCAGGAGGCAGTCAAGTCTTAAATTCAAGAAAGTCCATTAAGTTCTTAAAGTGGATGTAGTTAAATGTGAAAAAGAGATTTGTTCATTTGATTTAACTTGCAGTATAATTGTGGTAAGCTTTTGTTTTGTAGCAACTGATTAGTTGTCTTTAGAGCAGAAACATTGAAACATAGATTTCTTAGCCATTAGGAGGCCTCATGTAACCGCTTCTAAATTATCTAGTCTAATTTTTGTAATTCCCAGCCTCTAATTTGGCTCCTGGAGTCTTTATTCTCAGAAGTGTCATTTAGTTTTCTTGTTTGTATTAGAATTTGCAGAATTGAGTGTAGGTTTTATGAAACACATTGCTTTCTCCCTTTCCTTTTGAAAAACTCAAACATTGCATAGTACATTCTAATAAAAATGAAAGGATTTGTCAACTTGTGGTTTTGATTTCTTCCTCTTGAACTGAAACTAATTTTTGGAGGCTTAGTATCTGAGGATGATCTGTCTGATGGAGTGTGTCTGAATTTTATTTTACTTGCATTTAATGTCCATTGTTAACAACCAATAATTAATCATAGAAATTTAGTCAGAATGATGAGAGTTTAAAGTGATTCAGATCTGCATTTTTTCTCTGTTTAAGAGTGGAAATATGCCTTACTCATGCAGTTGAAAAACTTAGCTGCTTCATTAAGAAAATTGAATCTCAGAAGTGAAATAACTTGTACAAGGTTCCACAGATCTTAAGTACCTTCTTTTATTTTTGTTTTATATCTTTTTTTTTACTTCCTACATAGAAACATTTTGTTTTTACCTCTTCCACTCCACTTTAGCCACCTACTTTCTGTTATTATTCTGAGAATACATATTCAGCCCTGTTTTATTTTCCTTGTAATTCCTTTTTAGGCAAGTTTGCTTGTTTTGAAAAAGGCTTTTTTTTAATGTCTTTTGTATTTTCCTCCTGTAACCCTCCTTTTTCCCCTCCAAGATCCAATATCTATTAAGAACAACAACCAAAAAATCACTGTAAGTGATTAAAACATCAAAAAGTCTGAAAATATTTGCGGTGTACCACAGTTGTGAGTCTTCCACCTCTGCATAGGGGGTTGTCTTCTCAAAACTCTTCTTTCAAGCCATGCTTGTTCTTCATAACTTTCCAGCAGTCACTTGAATTTTTTTTCAGTGATTGTTCTTTCTGTTTGCATTAATTTAGCCATTGTGCATAATGTTTTCTTGGCTCTGTTAACTTCACTTTGCATCAGTTCATATAGATCTTTCCATGCTTTTCTGTATTTATCCTTCATCATTTCTTTCAGTACAGTAATATTCCATTATATTCATATATATACGCCTATCTTTCTACATGTCCAGGGTTGAATATTCCTGTTTTTTGTAAACTTTGCCATTTTGCAGGATTTGAAGTGAAACCTCAATATTATTTTATTTTATATGGTAACCAGTTACTGGGTGATGGGTATATCCAATTTTTTTTTTTTTAAGTTTGGAATGTGTAGCATTTGAAAATGGCAAAATTGGACTCTCTTTAGCTTTTAGAATTATAATTAGAATCCAAAAATTTCCAAATGATTGATTTTCAAAGAATCATCTTAATTTGAGAAATTGACATTGGATTTGGTTTCTTGGGTGTACTGATTAGATAGGAATATCATATTCTTGATAAAACACAAAATATTTCACGTATTGTTTTTTCATGTCAGGTAATGTTTACTGTCTTAATCAACATCATTGGTGGAATTTCAGTTAAATAGATATGCTTTGCATTGAATATCTACCCAAGTAATGTAGAGGTTTTCAGTTTATTATGAATGAGTTTAAGCCAAGATAGTACATATGTCTTAATAGCCCTCTATATTTCACGTCTCCCATGACTTTCCTAAAAAATCTTTAGGAAGATTATTCTTCCTGGAGAAAAGGTTATTTTTCTGTTGACAGAATTAGGTGGACTTCTGAATTTTTTTCCTTTTTTCCTCCAAATTTAAACTGAATAGAGAAAACAACGTGAAACTTGTGGACATGTATCATTTCTTGGCACATGGTTAAAATCCATGGAAAAAGAATTTTTGAGCAATTATCTGTTATATAGTTTTATGGTAAGTAAGAGTTTATTAGTGAATGTAGCCATACAAAAATCTATACTTCAAAATTCTGTAATTCTTTGGGTTTGACCATACCCACGGCTACTGCCGATCACAGTTCTTTTAAAGAATGGTCCCCAGCCTCTTGATGGGAGGGGTATAGACCCCTTTGACAGTCTGGTGAAGCCTTTGGTTCTACTCAGAATAATGTTTTTAAACATAAAAAATAAAGTATTAGAACTACAAAGAAAAGCAGTTGTATTAATTTAAAGAGGTAATTTTTTTTTTCCCTTTGAGGCTCATGGATCCTCTGCACTCTATTCCTGGATCCCTGGTAAGAATTCTACTTTTGGTAAAACAAAAAATTTTACCTGGCTTAGTTAGGATAGTATTTGGAAAATAGGCATTGGCATTTCAAAGTCCATATTCCAAACCTGTGCTCCACTGGTATAGATTTCTGGAGGCCAGAATCACCTTAAGATCATGACAAGGCAGTGGAGTAGGAAATGAATCTATAAAATCTCCTAAGCAGAGGAGATGAAGATAAAAGAAAAATGGCTCCATAATTAGCTTTGCTGACCATAGTATCATCATTTTTTTCTTCACAGTGCCCACTGAAAAATTATATGAATACCAACAAAATGGGCAAATAAGTCATTATTAAGTGGGTATGTGTACTTATACACACACACACACACATATATATATACATGTATGCATATATGTATATAAATAAAAACATAGTGATGTATCGAATATCTATTTCTTTACATTATTCTATAAAAATACTGAAATTTTCTCTGAAGAATATAGAATAATACTGAGTAGTGGATTACTACATAAAATGATAAATTAAATTTGAAGTTCTTAACTCTTCCCTAATTATTTTCTTTAGTTCAACTATTCTTTCAAATACTGCCACAATTTTAAAGCATTCTGTAGTCTGAAAAGCCTTGGATTGTTACTGCAAATCCATGTAAATTCATGGTCCTGATACTACTACCTTCTAAGAAAAGACAGGAACTACAAAGAATATTATCACTGGATTGATTGTAAGAGTTTGGGGAATGTAAATATATGCAGGGAGAAACCAGCTAAAATGTTAGGGAGAAGAGGAATATAAGAAAGGGATATAATTTTATTTCTTGCCAAAGTATTTATTTTGATAAAAATATAGTTTTTTTCACCTCCTCTAAAGAGAATTAGAATACTTACTCTCTTTCCTCAGAGTAGTTACTATAAAGAGTTAATTTTTGATGCTTATGGAAGGATTGGATTAAGTGACTTCCAACATCCCTTACAATTTCAATTTTTATGATTACAGTGTGCAATTACAGTATTTAGAGAGTTGTAATTAATGTATGCCATTAAGAGTTCTCTTTTTTTTTAAGTGTAATACTATTTATTTTGCTTCAAAAGACATTTCAGCATTATAAACATACAACACCCCACCCCCTACCCCCGAAAGTTTACAAATTGTGTTTAAGAACAGACTTTTTGTGGGGTTTTTTTTCCTTGCATCACTGCCCTGGTTTTCTGTTGGACTAATACAAGGAAGAATCCTACAGTTTCAATTTAAAACTACTGCACTTCAACTAAAAAGAAAACCAAAAATACGGACACTTTTCTCATACCAGCTGACTCCCACCCCTCCTTGTGGTACCTAAGATTGGAAACTGGGTGCTATTTCACTATATGTGTGTGTGTGTGTATGTATGTATGTATGTATGTGTGTGTATGTGTATATGTGTATATATGTATATATGTATGTATGTATATAAAAAGAAAACTTTTAAGCTAAATGGACACCTACTGCAGTGTATCTGCCATCTACTCTCACAGTGTAGGCTTTAGGTTGCAGCCCCCTAGAAAAAGCAGATGAGCCTTATGCCCTCTCGAAGTCTCTAGTCCAGTAATCTGTCTAGGGGTGTGAGGTTTTTGTTGTTTTTACAAACTATAGATATATACAGTTTATAACCTAGAATTTTCTAGCCAGTTATCATATAATTAAATACCACCTAGTTAAAAAAAATCCAGAAAACATTTGTAAATGCTTTTGTTTTACACTAACGGCAAATGTGCACAGAGTGAGGAGAACATGAGACTTTTCATTTTTAAAAATGTTTGGAATTATGTATAACTTAAATGCAGTTTCTGTTTGCTCTGAGATACCCATGACCACTTCATGTAAACCAATTACAGTGTCTTTCTAAATGCACTTTTGAGAAGCTATATGATCAGAAACCAGTTAAGCCTAATGAGGACAATCGATCCCATCTCAAAAGAGAGATGTTTCATTTAAATGTGTTTCCCTTTGGAGGAGAGCTCAGGGAAGTCCTTGCTTTTTTTACTCCACCATCTTGGCTCTGAACCCCGCTCCCAGCAGCTTTTAAAATGTTGGATTTAAGAGGTTGATAACATAACTGATGATGATAATAACAATTAACATTTATGTCATATTTTAAGCCAGGTGACTTAAAGTTACAGCCAGAAAGAAACAATTTGAGTATTGTGTAAATACATTTAGGATAACACAAGGTCTAGTAGCTTCTACATTAAAGAATTGAAGGGCTTGGAATATGATATTCTGGAGGTCAAAGGAGCTAGGATTAAAACCAAGAATCATCTACCAAGCAAAATTGTGTGTAATCCTTCAGGGGAAAAAAATGGATATTCAGTGAAATACAGGACTTTCAAGCATTCTTGATGAAAAGAGGAGAGCTGAGTAGAAAACCTGACTTTCAAATACAAGAAACAAGAGAAACATGAAAAGATAAACAGGAAAGAGAAATCTTAAGAGACTTTTTTTTCATTCGTCTGTAAAACAGTTTTAATAATATTTGTAACATTTGTGTTAAAATATCTTGTAAACTTAAAATTTTATGTAACTGTCAGCTATTTTTATTGTTACCCTTCCTACTTTTTTGTAGAAATGTGAAGTATTTTTACAGTTTTTCCATTTAAACTTTTTCCTCATCTTTTTTCTTCCATTATTGCATCTTTTTCATTTTTAGATATTTTTAAAATATATAATTTATTTATTTTTCAATTTTCAACATTCACTTCCACAAGAATTTGAATTCAAAATTTTCTCCCCATCTTACCCTGCTCCCTACCACAGACAGCATGTACCCCATCCACCCCTTCCTCTAACCTGTCCTCCCTTCTATTACCCCCACTTCCATATCCCTCCCTTCTATTTTCCTTTAGTGTAAAATAGATTTCTATACCCCATCACCTGTATATCTTATTTCCCATTTGCAAGCAAAAATAATTTTTAATATGCATTATTAAAGCATTGAGTTCCATATTTTCTCCCTTCCTCCCTCCCCACCCACTCTCATTGATAATGCAATAACTTCAGTATAGGTCATGCATGTATAGCCATGCAAAAACACTTCCATAATAGTTATGTTGTAAAAGACTAATCATATTTCCCTCTGTCCTGTCCTGCCCTCAATGTTTTCCATTCTTTTCCTTTACCTGTCTTCCCATAATAGTGCTTGCTTCTGATTATCCCTTTTCCCAGTTTGCTGTCCCTTCTATTATCTTTCCTCTTCTATCCCCTTCTCCACTGCCTTCCTGCAGAGTAAAATAGATTTCCATGTCCAGTTGAGTGTGTGTTCTTCCCTCCTTAAGCCAGATCCTGTGAGAGTAAGGCTCACTTTTTCCCTTTCATCTTCCCTGTCTTCCCCTCCATTTTAAAAGCTCTTTCTTGCTTCTATTATGTGAGATGATTTGTATATTCTGTCTCTCCCTTTCTCATAAGAGACTTACTAAAGTTGAACTGTTTACATTCCTGCATGGAAAGATGATATTTGTAACTCGTGAGACCTTTCTCAGTATCCAGGTAGTTGGAAAAAATAAATAGATAGACAGACGCAGAGAGATAGATAGATAGATAGATAGATAGATAGATAGATAGATAGATAGATAGATAGAGGTCACAGGATGAGTTAAATATGAAGGGATGATAGCTAAAAAATAAAATTAAGGGGTAAGGAAGAAATATAGTGGGATGAGGAAGGGAGAGATAGAATTGGGTAAATTATTTCCATAAAAGAGGCAAGAAAAAGGTTTTACAATGGAGGGGAAGAATAAGGAGGTGAGAAGGAATGAGTGAACCTTACTGTCATTGGATTTGGCTTAAGGAGGGAATAACATACACACTCAATTGGGTATGTTACCCTAAGTAGGAAAGTAGGTGGGAAGGGGATAAGAGGGGGGAGATGATAGAAGGGAAGATAAATTGGAGGAGGGAGTAATCAGAAGCAAACTCTTTAGAAAAGGTACAGGGTCAAAGGAAAAAATAGAATAATTGGGCTGCGGGATAGGATGGAGGGAAATACAGTCTTTCACAACATGACTATTATGGAGGTGATTTGTATAACTACACATGTATAACTGATATTGAATTGCTTGCCTTCTCATGAGGGTGTGTGGAGAGGGGAGAAAGGAGAGAATTTGGAACTCAAAAGTTTTAAAAGCATGTTAAAAATTGTTTTTACATGCAACAGACAATGGGTTATAGAAATCTATTTTGCCCTTCAGGAAAGTAAAAGGGAAGGGTATAAGGGGAGGAGATGATAAAAGGGAGGGCAGACTAGGGAAGGGGTAATCAGAATACATACCATCTCAGATGGGGGGAGGGGAAAGATGGGGAGAAAATTTGGAACTCAAAATCTTGTGGAAATGAATGCTGAAAACAAAAAATAAATAAATAAATTGCAAAAGAGAAAAATGCAATAAACCTAGAAAGTATTGACTAACCTAAATGATCAATAGCCTAAACCAATTCAAAATCCAAAAAGCTGTAACAACTCCTGTCCTTGGATTCTTATATTTTTGATGACCCAGTGCTAGTAAATTAAAATATAATTATTTACCAGTGAGTGCTGTTGCTGTAAATATCAGAATATTGAAGTGTTATTGACTCTTAAATATCACTAAAGGTCTCCTATACTTGTCTATCTTACTGCTTATAAGAAGAAATGAGATGTTAGAAATACACTTTCAGTTATTCTAATGGAAGGTGTTAGATTAGTCTGACATATTAGTATGTGTTATTATACTTGAGGCTTAGACTATGGCTAAAATTAATCTGGTTTCTTCATTGACTTTCACTTTATATTGAGAAATGTACCAGGCAAACAATACCTGCCAGTGATCATTTTGGTGAGTTTGTTAATTTATTCAACAACTACATATCTAGGAGACACTTTTATTGGGAAGGTGTTCTTGGGTGATGAGGGGGAGTGCAATTGAGTAATCTGTAGATCAAGGCAACAAAACAAAAAATAGAATAGAAAATATAAATTTGTTAAACTTTGTATTTTCCCCTTTCATTCTTAAGAAGTAAGGATGTGGATAATTTAAAAAGAATTGTACTCAAGCTTGGATATTGGAAAGAGTTTGTGAAGAGGGCTCTTGCATGGCTACAGAGTTACTTCAGAATAGCAAAGCAGAATGCAGGCTGCTAAATGAAACCAATTATATCCATAGCCATGTGTTCTTCAGACTAAACTCATTTTCCTTTCCCTCTATCCTTAAGACGTTTTGTCTTACCTCTAGGAAGGCAGAAATTCTTAATTCCTGTTCTTAGAAGTAATTTAATTCTCGTTAATCTTAGTGTCTTCTCTCTTAAGATTATCTCCAGTTTATTTAGTCTATCTTAATTGCACATAGTTTTCATGATTCCTCCCTCATTAGAATGTGAGCTCTTTGAGAGCAGTGTCTGTTTTATGCCTTTCTTTGTATCAGTGCCTAGAACTTAGACAATAATAATGTTTGTTGACTTGAGTTGACTTATGATATGAAAAAGAGTAAATCTATAACCCAAACTACTATTTTTTTGTTTTTTAAATAAGTTTTATTGATATTTTCTGTTTCTTACATTACCATAATTATCCCAAATAACCCTCCCCCTTCCAGAGAGCCATTCAGTGTGGCAAATAACATTTTTTTAGAGGGGAAAAAAGAGTCAGCACAACTGATCAGTACACTAAAGAAATCTGAAGACATGTGCAATGCATGACACCTGTGTAACTCTCATCTCCAGGAAGGGATAGATTGGGGAAGTCTTCTCATATATCTTCATTTCCAAGGTATCCGTCATTGGCTTTACCCTCTAGGTGCTTTCTGCCATTACCTTCTTGGACTTAGCTTATAAATTGTCCTTTTTTCATTGTGTTTCACTCTCAGAGCAAAACTAATTATTACAGGTATAAGAAAAGACATTGTTCCATGGTAGTCCCCATCTTGCACCATGTACCTGACTATGCATTCCACCACTGACCTCTACATCCCCTCCCCTGGTTACTTTTTTTAACATTTACCTCAAAGTCTCCTTACTCCCCCCAAATACCAATTGGCCCTAGAGGTTCTGACTTCCTTTGTTCCCCAAATGTAGGACATTGCACCAAATCAAGCACCTAATCCCTCAGACCACACCCATTGTGTGGTGCTTGTCTGCTTTCATAGATCCTCTCTTCACTCATAGAAGTATGCACCACTCTGACTCCCTCTCACCATCAAAGAAAGCCCTCCTTCCTCTTCATGTACTTTGCTACAGGCTCTTCTCTTTCTGAGATCACAAAGATCACCTTCCCCTCATGGCTGGTCCTTGATTTGACTCTGGCACATTACACACACTCTCTTTCTATCCCCGTGCTCCCCTCTGCCCCTTTCCTGTATCCTCCCATATTGTAATGCAGTCCTTCATAAAACAGTGAGTCACCTGTAGTCAGAGTGTTGTCAAGTTCTATCCATAATGCTACCCTCTTATCCGTCCCTTCACTGTTAACCTCTACCAAATTTCCTTGTTTACTCATGTCTCCTTATGTACATTCAGAGAGAAGTCTTTCTGATCTCTCTGTTGTCCTTCTGTTGCTGTCCTTCCCTACTGCATTTATTCACTCCTGCATTTCTATTTTTTGGCATGTTCAAGAAGCAAATAATCTCCTTATTCTGTTTTTTTCTCTAAAAATGTTTCAAACTCTTCTTTATTTTTGAATATACATTTCTCTTTTCACCTATGGTTAATCTCAGATTTTGCAAGATAGGTCACCCTAGGCTTCATCTTGAGTTCCATTGCTCTTTGGAGCATATTATTCCCTTCCCTCCTGTGTTTCCTAGTGTGTGCAGAATGGTCTTACATTATATGAATGTTTTTTCCTTTGTATTTTGAAGGTTTTTTTCCTGATGGCTTACGGAACTTGTTTCTGAATTGTATTGTTAAATTTAACCACCATGTATCTTGGAATTTGCAGCCTTGAGAGTTTTTTTTTTCTGGAGACAGTTTCTAAATCCTTTCAATTAAAATTTCATCTTTTCTGTTCAGAAATTCTGGACAGTTCTTTGTTATTTCCTTCATTATTGTGTTATGGTTTTTTTGCCCTTTTGTTTTCTTCTGAGATATCTGTAATCCTTAGTTATTCTCCGCACATTCTGTCTTTAACATCAGTGTTTTGCTTGCATAGAGAACTTATTTTCTTTTAATGTTATTGTTTATTGCTTTACTTCTTCTAGACTGTTCTTCATTTATGGTTGTGTTCCCCGTCTATTCTTTTTTGCTTTATTGTTGAGCTTGCCATTGCAAATTGTAGTTTTTCTATTTTCCCCATTATTTTTGCTGTACAGGCCATAAATTCTCCCTTATACTTCTCATTTTTCTTTTGAACCACTCAGAAACTGTGTTATGGTTCTATATTCTCAAATTCTACATGGTCCTTTGTCGCATCAAGAGTTTTGTTTTGCAGTATTTATTCATAGATGCCTGAGCTAATTTACTAGATTTGGAGGCCATATATTCCTCTGTTGTTGCTCTTTTTTTCTGTTGATTTGTCTACTTGTGTTCAAGGTCTTTGAAATTTTCTTCTATTTGAAATCTTTGGTAATTTCAGTCTCCCTCTCCCCACTCCACCTTATTTTCCCTATCACTCACTTGCTGTCTTCACCTTTGGGTTTTGGTTTCCTTGGAGGCTAGAAATTAAAGCTTTTCAGCCTCTCACTTTTGGTAATTCATTGTTCACCAATTATAGGTTTCTATCCCAGCTGACTTTTAGAATGTCAGAACTGGCCCAGGAGACAGTTAAAGTTTTATGTTTTATGATTTGTATGTAATTTCTGTTATGGAGAGTTTATCAAGGTCATAGGATATGTCTAGTCCTCTGTGTTGTTGCTGACATGACCCTACTGCTATGTTTTTAAACATAAAATTATATCCTGTAGTTGAAAGTCACAGACTCTATAATTGGGCTTGAGTCAAAAATGGTCAATTTCTTGGTCTTGTTGTCCGATTCAGGGTCTGACACTTACTTAATAAAAAATGCTTATTAAGTATGATCATTTCAAAAAAAGATATTGATTCTTGATTTGGTTTCCCAGGTCTTCTAGTGCATTTACATTTAAAAATTAAAAAGCTTCCTAACAAACCAAATTAACACATATAAAATTCTGGAAGCATTGAGGGATATATAGAAAAGTAACAGAAATATATAAGATCAAAGGATGTGAACAAATGATTCTCAAAAGAAGAGTTGCAAAATATGAACAGCGATATGAATGAATGCTCTAAATCACTAATAAAAAATGAAATCCAAATTAAATAATCCTACAGTTTTACTGTACACTGAACAAATTGGCAAAAATGAGAAAAGATGGAAATAGTCAATGTGGGAGAAGTTATGGGAAGATAGGTACACTACTGCTTTGTTGATGGAGCTTTAAAGTAGTATCAATCATTGTGGAAAATAATTTGGAATTATTCAAATAAAGTAACTAAAGTTATCTATACCACTTGACTCAGAATTTCCACTACTAGGTATATAGGTCAAGGAGATCATTAAAAGGAAGGCTCCATATACAATAAAACATTTATAGTAGCAGTTTTGTAGCAGCAGAAAAATGGAAACAAAGTAGACACCCACACACTGGGCAATGGCTTTACACATTATGGTTAATGAGTGTGATGAAATTATTATGCTATAAGAAATGGTAAGAACTACCACAAAGCAATTGAAAATGAATTGTAAAATTATAAAGAACAAGCATGTCCTTAAAGAAGAGATGTGAAAAGACATGTGCACCTCCCCTCTTCCCTTTTTTGTGGAGGTTGGAAGTACATGTGAGTAGAATATTAGGGATGTTTTCTGATTTTTTTGATGTGATGATTTGTTTTGATGGTCTTTTTCCTCTTCTTTCTCTTTTTCTTTGTTTTCTTAAGAAGTTCTGTTATGTGAAGTGGCAAAGGATTAGGTATAGAAGGGAAATTTTAGATATAAAAACAAAACATTTCAGTAAAATTTTATTTTAAAAAATCAACTGTGCTTATACACAATGTGGGCTGTATAGTTACAGAGTAAACAGGGATTTTAGTGGACTACAGACTTGGTCTGAGTGAGCAATATGATATAGCAATCAAAAGAACTAATAAAATCTTAAGCTAGATTAAGAGAAGGATAATGTCCAAAATGATGGACATGATAATCCTGCTGTTCTGTCTTGATAAGTCATATTTTAAGTATCCTCTCCATGTCTCCAGACTACATTTTCAAAAATACTTTGACAATGATAAAAGCAGATAAAAAGCAGTGGCTGGAGTTCTAAATTCTAAGTCAGGAAGACTTGAATTGAAATACAGCCTCAGGTACTTGGATATGTTACATTTGGCAAGTAACTCAACCCATATCTGCTTCAGTTTGTAAAGCAGGGATGATAATAATAGCACCTGTTTCTCAGACATGTTGAGATTAAGGTGAGATATTTGTAAAATGCTTTGCAAACCTCAAAGCATTATATGAAATCTAACTATGAAGGTGGTGGCAGTGATGATGATTATGATGTTATCAATCCATAGGAGGAGGGAACAGTATGATGATTGTACTTGGAACCTGCCACACGAAGATTGGTTGAGAGAACCGAGGATATTTGATCTGCAGAAGAGAGCACATAGGACACAAGATTATTATCTTAAAAGAATATTGAGAACTGACTTATACAAAACCTCTCCGGATATCTTGGATGTGTCTGACTGCTACTGTTGTCGGGATGCTTCTAACCTAATATATTCCTTAAACAAAATACCTGAATGTAACGGGGTTAAAGAATTGAGAATTAAAAAAAAAATAAAAACCTCAGTCTAATAATAGCAATTTATCAGTATTATGCTAAAAGGAGTCGTGTTTAAGAGAAAGTGTTGAGGTGAAGGACAGGAAGGGAAGAGTGACAGAGAATTCTACAGGGGAGAGATCAATACAAAAGTGTCCAGCGACTAGGCATTCAGTCAGAAATAGTGCACCTTACTTTATCTTCCCAGCATTGCAACCAGGGCAAAAGGCTGCCTTTAGGGGGAGCTTCACATAGATTTCAGCAGACTAGGGTCAGTTTTTCATGTTGGGATTGGTACTCTCACTCTAAGGAAATAAGACTTGTACTTCTAATTTCCAAAAGACAGAAGTGAAACCAAAGTTTGGGACAGAGTTTAACACAAAGAAAAAGTTTATAAATTATAGCTATCTAAAAATGGAATAGACTACTTTGGGGTATATGGAATTCCTTATCACTGGAGGTTTTTTTAAGTGGGTGTTAAATGACCATTCGTGGTATTGTGGAAGGCAGCTCATGTTTTGGGTAAGCGTTATGCTTCAGATGTCATTTCCAACTGTTAAACTCAGATTAAGATTGCCATAAACGTATGGTTTTTAATCATCTTAAATTTTTTTAAAAATACTGTATTATTTCCCTCCAATTTTGTCAAGACAATTTTTAGCATTCATTTTTTTTTTTTTGGTTGCAAAGATCTTTATTCCTTAATCTTGGTGTTTAGAACCAGATTCTTAGAATCCTTTTCTATCTAACTTTCTACTGTTTGGGCTTAGTCTTAACATTAATGTAAATGGAGTTCCCTTATCATAGATTTGCCTGGCAAGAACTATTATTCTCATTTCTGTGAAATTTGCTTCTCTAGACCTGTTATGCAGTTTGGTTCCGTGGGCTTCAGGCATATCTTTTCCTTTTACATCCCCAACTCAATCCTTACTGGAATAATTTACCCCAATGCATAGTATAGGAGACATTCCAAGTGTCAAAAAGTCAATGCTAAAGGAAGGAAATGCAAGAGAGGTAAAGTGGATCCAGCAGCCCTGGTAAAAACCTGGTTAGTCGAGCCTCTACCCTATGTGGAGATCCTCTACCAACACTAAGTAGGGATAGAGAAGGGCCCTCTTTCATCAATTCTTTTTTTTTTTTTTAATATTTATTTAACTTTTTTTTACATTCATTTTCACAAAATTTTGGGTTCCAAATTTTCTCCCCTTTTATCGCCTCCCCCCACCCCAATACACCAAGCAATCTAATTTTCCCTATCTCCAATCTGCCCTCTCTTCTGTCATCCCTCCCTTCTCTTGTCTCCATCTTCTCTTTTCTCCTGTAGGGCCAGATGACTTTCTATTCCTCATTAACTGTATGTCTTCTTTCCTAGTAGCAACAACAATACTAAACAGTTGTTCCTAAAACTTTGAGTTCCAAATTCTCCCCATCCCTCCCTCCCCACCCATTCCCTTTGGGAAGGCAGGCAATTCAGTATAGGCCATATCTGTGTAGTTTTGCAAATGACTTCCCTGATAGTCGTGTTGTGTAAGACTGACTGAATTACCCTCCATCCTATCCTGCCCCTCATTGTTTCTCTTCTATCTTTTGATCCAGTCCCTCCCTGAGTGTTGACTTCAAATTGCTCCCTCCTCCCTTTGCCCTCCCTTCCATCATCCCCCCAACCCTGCTTATCTCCTTAGCCCCCCACTTTCGTGTATTGTAAGATAGGTTTTCATATCAAAATGAGTGTGCATTTTATTCCTTCCTTTAGTCAAATGTGATGAGGGTAAACTTCTTCTTGTTTTTTTTTTTTCCTCAGCTCTTCTCTTTTTCCCTCCACTAAAAAGTCTCCTACTTGCCTCTTAAATGACATATAATTACCCCATTCAATTTCACCCTCGTTCCTCCCACTACATTTCTCTCTCACCATTTACCTTAATTTCTTTTGAGATTTCTATTCAATTCACTCTGTGCTCTCTGTCTCTGTATGTGTGTGCATGTGTGTATGTGTGTGTTCGTGCATGCGTGTACATGTGTGTGTGTGTGGTCCCACCAACTACCCAGATACTGAAAAGTTTTAAGAGTTACAAATATTATCTTTCCATGTAGGAATGTAAACAATTCACTTATGGTAAGTCCCCTAAGACTTCTCTTTGCTGTTTACTTTTTCATGCTTCTTCTCATTCTTGTGTTTGAAAGTCAAATTTTCTTTTCAGCTCTGGTCTTTTCATCAAGAATGCTTGAAAGTCCTCTGTTTCATTGAAACACCATATTTTCCCCTGAAGTATTATACTCATTTTAGCTAGGTAGGTAGCTTGGTTTGAGTCCTAGTTCCTTTGACTTCTGGAATATCATATTCCACGCTCTTCGATCCCTTAATGTAGAAGCTGCTAGATCTTGAGTTATCCTGATTGTATTTCCACAGTACTGGAATTGTTTCTTTCTAGCTGCTTGCAAGATTTTCTCCTTGACCTGGGAGTTCTGGAATTTGGCCACAATGTTCCTAGGAGTTTCTCTTTTTGGATCTCTTTCAGGTGGTGATCGATAGATTCTTTCAATACTTATTTTGCCCTCTGGTTCTAGAATGTCAGGGCAGTTTTCCTTGATAATTTCATGGAAGATGATATCTAGGCTCTTTTTTTGATCATGACTTTCAGGTAGTCCCATAATTTTTAAACTGTCTCTGCTGGATCTATTTTCCAGGTCAGTTGTTTTTCCAATGAGATATTTCACATTCTCTTCCATTTTTTCATTCTTTTGGTTTTGTTTGGTGATTTCTTGGTTTCTCAGAAAGTCATTAGACTCCATCTGTTCCATTCTGATTTTGAGAGAACTATTATCTTCAGTGAGCTTTTGAACCTCTTTTTCCATTTGGCTAATTCTGCTTTTGAGAGCATTCTTCTCCTCATTGGCTTTTTGAACCTCTTTTGCCAATTGAGTGAGCCTATTTTTCAAGGTGTTATTTTCTTCAGCATTTTTTTGGGTCTCCTTTACCAAGGTATTGACCCGTTTTCCATGCTTTTCTTGCATCTCTCTCATTTCTCTTCCCAGTTTTTCCTCCACCTGTCTAATTTGCTTTTCAAAATCCTTTTTGATCTCTTCCAAGGCCTGAGCCCACCCAACATCCCCCTGGGATGTCTGGAGTACCGAGGCCCCGCCCTCCACATCTTTCCCTGATGGCAAGAATACGTCCTCCTCGTCAGATCCAAAAGTCGGGATCATTTGCATCTGTTCGAAAAAACTCTCTATAGTCTTATTTTTCTTCCCTTTTCTAGGCATTTTCCCAGCCAGTTACTTGACTTCTGAGATTCCTGTCCACCCCCGCCTAGATTCGCCCAGCTAGTGCTTGGGGTCTGAGATTCAAATGGGCTTTCCGCGGCGGGTGCGGCTGCTAATCAATGTGAGCTTTAGTTCTGGTGCTGGGGTTGGGGCAAGGCCGCCTCCCAGGCTCAGTTCCCTTAGGGGCTTTATGCAGAGACCTCCAGAAATGGAGCGGGGCAGGGCCATCTCCCAGGCTCAGCTCCTTCAGGTGGTTTATGCAGAGACTTTCAGTAATGAATATCCTGCCTGCTGCTGGAGGAGTTCCGGGCCGCCGCTGCCTCCGCCGCCGCCCCTGCCTTTGCCTCCGCCGCTTCCTCCCGAGGGGGCCCGAGCCATGGAGACACCCCGCTCCCCTCTCGGTCCGCCCAAGCATGTCTCTCACTGACCTGTAGCGTCTGTGGGTGGAGGGACCTTCCAGGCCGCCGGAGGTTCCGTCCCTGAAGCCTGCTCGGATCAGCTTCTCTGGGGCCGCGGCCAGGGCAGCGCTGGGGTGGGGTCCGCTTTCTGGGGTGCGACAGACCCTGGGGACGGCTCTCCAGGGCTCTCTGGAATGGAAATCTCTTCCACTATGTTTCTGCACCCCCTGCAGTGATCCAGAACTTCTGGGGAGCTCTTCTTACATTAAATCTATGGCCTGTGGGTTTGGAGCTCGCATATGTGTGTCTTTCTACTCCGCGATCTTGACTCTGCCCTAGCATTTATTTTTACAAATTTTTCTCCCTCTTTCCCTTACCTCCTCTCTTCCAAAAATTGTAGGCAGTTTGATATAGGTGGTACATATATTATCACGTAAAACATGTCCATAATAGTGACAGTTGTGAAAACAGAAACAAATTAAAAGGGGAAAAAAACGTACAAAAAAGAGTCAAGTAAGTGAAAAAATATGCTTCAGTCTACATTTGGAGTCCATCAGTTCTTTATCTGGATGTAGATAGCATTTTCTTTCTGAGTCCTTTGTACTTGTCTTAGATCATTGTGTTGCTGAGAAGAGCTGAGTCATTTGTAGTTGATCATCACCCAGTGTTGCTGAAACTGTGTACAGTGTTTTTCAGGTTTGCTTCTTTAACTTTGCATCATGTATAAGTCTACCCAGGGTTTTCTGAAATCTGCCTATTCACCATTTTTTATTGCATAATAGTAATCCATTACATTTGTGTAGCACAGCTTATCCAGCCATTCCACATTTTATGGGCATCCCTTACTTTCCAATATTTTGCCACCATGAAAAGAACCGCTACAAAATATTTTGGTGTAGGTGGATCCTTCTGTCTTTTTTATGATATTTTTCGGGAAACAGACCTAGTAGTGGTATTGCTGTATCAAAGGGTATGCATAGTTTTGTAGCCTTTTGGGCGTAGTTCCAAGTTGCTCTCCAGAAGCGTTGAATTAGTTTGCAATTCCATCAGCAATGCATTATTGTTCCAGTTTTCCCACATGTTCTCCAATATTTATATCATTTTCCTATTTTGTCATGTTAACCAATGTGATTGGTGTGAAGTGGTATGTCAGAATTGTTTTAATTTGCATTTCTCTGAGTCTAATCAATAGTGATTTAGAGCATTTTTTCATATGACTATAGATAGTTTTAATTTCTTCCTCTGAAAACTGCCAGTTCTTATCCTTCGACCATTTATCAATTGAGGAATGACCTGCATTCTTATAAATTTGACTCACTTCTCTATATATTTTAGAAAGGAGGCCTTTATCAGAGATCCAGGCAGTAAAAAGTGTTTCACAGTTTTCTGCTTCCCTTCTAATTTTGGTTTCATTGGCTTTGTGCAAAAACTTTTGAATCAAAATTATCCATTTTGCTTTATCCATATCTCGTTTGATCATAAATCTTTCCATTCTCCATAGATATGTCAGGTAAACTATTCCTTGCTCTCCTAATTTGCTTATAGTTTCACCCTTTATGTCTAAATCATGTGTACACTTTGACCTTATCTTTGTTTATGGTGTGCGATGTTGGTCTTTTCCTGGTTTGTGCTATACTATTTTCCATTTTCCCCAGCAGTTTCTGTCAAATAGTGAATTCTTATCCTAGAAGCAAGAGTCTTTGGGTTTCATTCTGGCCATTTGCAATATTTTTTTCGTGAACTGATAGTTCTGATTTTATAATCTTTCCTGAGGTGATCATGGATTCTTTCAATGCCTATTTTGTTCTCTGGTTCCAGGATATAAGGGCATTTTTCCTTTATAACTTCTTGAAAGATGCTGTCTGGGGAATGGTTGAATAAATTATGGCATATGAATGTAATGGAATACTACTGCGCTATAAGAAATGATGAACAGGAAGACTTCAGAGAGGCCTAGAAAGACTTATATGATCTGATGCTGAGTGAAAGGAGCAGAACCAGGAGAACTTTGTGCACAGTAACAACCACAATGTGCAAGAGTTTTTTCTGGTAGACTTGGAACTTCATTGCAGTGCAAGGACTTTAAAAAAAAATTCCCAATGGTCTTCTAAGGCAAAATGCCTTCCACATCCAGAGAAAGAACTATGGAATTCAATTGCAGAATGTAGCAGATCATTTTTTGTGTGTGTGTGTGTGTGTGTGTGTGTGTGCGTGTGTCATGGTTTGGTTTGTTATATGATTTCTCCCATTCATTTTAATTCTTCCACACAGCATGACTATAGTGAAGATGTATTCAATAGGAAATATGTGTAGGTCCTATATAAAATTGTATGCCATCTCGGGGAGGGAGGTAGGTAGGAAAAAAAAATATTCCAATTAAAAAAAAAAAGAAAGAAAGATGCTGTCTAGGGCCTCCTTTTGATTATGGTTTTCAGATTGTCCAGTGATTCTGATGTCTCTCCTGGATCTATTTTCCAGTTCACTTGTTTTTCTCATGAGATATTTTACATTTTCTTCTATTTTTTTTTCATTGTTTTGAACTTGTTTGATTCTTGATTTTCTATAGAGTCATTAGCTTCCACTTAATCAATTCTAACTTTAAGGATTTGTTTTCCTAACTGGGCTTTTGTACTTTCTTTTCTATTTGGCCAGTTCTACTTTTTAAGAAGTTGTTTTCTTTAGTGGATTTTTGTATCTCCTTTTCCATTAGGTCATTTCTTTTAAGCAGTTTTCTTTTTCCAAGCTGCTGATTCTTTTTTCATAATTCTCTTGCATCATTCTCATTTCTTTTTCCAATTTTTCTTCTTCCTCTCTTATATGATTTCTTTTCTATTTATTTCTTTATTTATCTATCTATCTATCTATTTATTTATTTATTTAGCTTTTTACATTCATTTTCACAAATTTTTGGGTTCCAAATTTTCTCCCCTTTTCTCCCCCCCCCACCCCAATATCCCAAGCAATCTAATTTTCCCTATCTCCAATCTGTCCTCTCTTCTGTCATCCCTCCCTTCCCTTGTCTCTATCTTCTCTTTTCTCCTGTAGGGCCAGATGACTTTCTATTCCTCATTAACTGTATGTCTTCTTTCCTAGTTGCAACAACAATACTAAACAATTGTTCCTAAAACTTTGAGTTCCAAATTCTCCTCATCCCTCCCTCCCCACCCATTCCCTTTGGTACGGCAGGCAATTCATTATAGGCCATATCTGTGTAGCTTTGCAAATGACCTTCCTGATAGTCGTGTTGTGTAAGACTAACTGAATTGCCATCCCTCCTAACCTGCCCCTCATTGTTTCTCTTCTGTTCTTTGATCCTGTCCCTCCCCAAGTGTTGACTTCAAATTGCTCCCTCCTCCCTTTGCCCTCCCTTCCATCATCCCCCCCCCAATATCTCCTTCTCCCCCGCTTTCTTATACTGTAAGATAGGTTTTCATACCAAAATGAGTGTGCATTTCACTCCTTCGTTTAGTCAAATGTGATGAGGGTAAACTTTTGTTTGTTTGTTTGTTTGTTTGTTTTTTTCCCCCTAAGCTCTCCTCTTTTTCCCTCCACTAAAAACATCTCCTACTTGCCTCTTAAATGACATATAGTTACCCCCTTCCATTTCCCCCTCTTTCCTCTCACTACATTTCTCTCTCACCATTTACCTTAATTTCTTTTAAGGTATGGTCCCATCCTATTCAGTTCAATCTGTGCTCTCTGTCTCTGCATGTGAATGCATGTGTGTATGTGTGTGCATGCGTGTACATGTGTATGTGTGGTCCCACCAACCACCCAGATACTGAAAAGTTTTAAGAGTTAGAAATATTGTCCTTCCCTGTATGAATGCAAACAGTTCATTTCTGGTAAGTCCCTTAATACTTCTCCTTGCTGTTTACTTTTGCATGCTTCCTCTCATTCTTGTGTTTGAAAGTCAAATTTTCTTTTCAGCTCTGGTCTTTTCATTAAGAATGATTGAAAGTCCTCTGTTTCATTGAAAGACCATATTTTCCCTTGAAGTATTATACTCAGTTTAGCTGGGTAGGTGATTCTTGGTTTGAGTCCTAGTTCCTTTGCCTTCTGGAATATCCTATTCCACGCCCTTTGATCCCTTAATGTAGAAGCTGCTAGATCTTGGGTTATCCTGATTGTATTTCCACAGTACTGGAATTGTTTCTTTCTAGCTGCTTGCAAGATTTTTTCCTTGAGCTGGGAGTTCTGGAATTTGGCCACAATGTTCCTAGGAGTTTCTCTTTTTGGATCTCTTTCAGGTGGTGATCGATGGATTCTTTCAATACTTATTTTGCCCTCTGGTCCTAGAATGTCAGGGCAGTTTTCCTTGATAATTTCATGCAAGACGATGTCTAGGCTCTTTTTTTGATCATGGCTTTCAGGTAGTCCCATAATTTTTAAGTTGTCTCTCCTTGATCTATTTTCCAGGTCAGTTGTTTTTCCCATGAGATATTTCACATTCTCTTCCATTTTATCGTTCTTTTGGTTTTGTTTGGTGATTTCTTGGTTTCTCATAAAGTCATTAGACTCTATCTGTTCCATTCTAATTTTGAGAGAACTATTAAATTCCGTGAGCTTTTGAGCTTCTTTTTCCATTTGGCTCATTCTGCTTTTGAATGCATTCTTCTCCTCATTGGCTTTTTGAACCTCTTTTGCCAATTGAGTGAGCCTATTTTTCAAGGTGTTAATTTCCTCAGCATTTTTTTGGGTCTCCTTTACCAAGATATTGACCTTTTTTTCATACTCTTCTTGCATCTTTGTCATTTCTCTTCCCAGTCTTTCCTCCACCTGTCTAACTTGCTTTTCAAAATCCTTTTTAAGCTCTTCCAAGGCCTGAGCCCACCCAACACCCCCCTGGGGTGTCTGGGGTACTGAGGCCCCACCCTCCACATCTTTCCCTGATGGGAAAAATACGTTCTCGTCCTCCCCATCAGATCCGAAGGTCAGTATCATTTGCATTTGTTGGAAAAAACTCTCTAAAGTCTTATTTTTCTTCCCCTTTCTAGGCATTTTCCCAGCCAGTTACTTGACTTCTGAGATTCCTTTCCACCCCAGCCTGGATCCGCCCAGCTAGTGTTTGGCCTCTGAGATTCAAATGCGCTTTCCCACGGCAAGCTTTAGTTCTGGCGCAGGGGTGGGGGCAGGGCCGCCTCCTAAGCCTGGGCCCTCAGGGGCTTTCCGCAGAGACTTTCAGGAACGGAGCGGGTGGGGGTGGGGTGGGGGGCCCTGCCTGCTGTGCTCAGCTCCCTTGGGGGTTTTATTCAGAGGCGTTCAGCAGTAGAGCAGGGTGGAGGCAGGGCCGTCTCCCCTGCTCGGCTCCCTCAGGTTGGAAAGACCTTCAGTATTGAAGATCCTACCTGCTGCTGGGGGATTCCTGAGTCCCGGGCCGCTGCCGCCTCAGCCGCCCGCCCACGCCTCTGCCTCCGCCGCTTCCTGCCCCTGTCTCTGCCACCGCCGCTTCCTCCTGAGGGGGCCCGAGTCACGGAGGCACTCCGCTCCCCTCCCCTATCGCAGCCTTCTTTCTTACTGACCTGTAGTTTCTGTGGACGGAGGGACTTTCCCGGCTGCCGGAGCTTCCCCCGGAGCTTTCCTCTCTGAAGTCTGCTCGGGTCAGCTTCTCTGGGGCCGCGGGCAGGGGTGGGGGTGGGGTCCGCTTTCCGGGGTGCGATGGACCCGGGGACGGCTCTCCAGGGTTCAGTGGAACGGAAATCTCTTCCCCTATGTTTATGCACCCCCTGCAGAGATTCAGAATTTATGGGGATCTCCTTTACCTCAATTCCATGGGTTGTGGGCTCGGAGCTCGTAAATGTGCGTCCTTCTACTCCGCCATCTTGGCTCCGCCCTCTTATATGATTTCTAAGTTCCTTTTTTTGAACTCTTCCATGATTTCTTTCTGGGTGCTGAGACTACTTCTGTTTTTCTTTGGGATTTTGCCCATAGGTGTTTTGACATTGTTGTCCTCTTCTGAGTTTGTGTCTTGGTTTTCCCTGTCACCATAACTTTCTATGATCAGATTCTATTTTTCTTGTTTTTTGCTCATCTTTTTTTGGTCTTTTTTTCTTTTTGGAAAATTTGAGCTCTCTTCTTGGCCCTTACTATTTACCCAGTGTTGTGATTCCTGGGGCCCACAATGGACCCTTGTGTCTAGTGCTGTTCTCGGGAGTGGGTTCAGGGGTGTCTAGTGTTGCTGGAGGCTATAGGGGTCTGGCAGCTTATGTGGAACTGAGTCGGGGTCCTACTCTGGCATATGCTGACGCTGGTGGGGTGCTTCTGCATTTCCCCTGGGATACATTGAAGCACATATGTGATCATTTGGTCACTGGCAACTGCCCCTTTACATGGGACTGCCACAGAGGCCTGGCTGCTAGGTTACTTGTTTTCCTGAAGCAAGTGCTGGTTCTCAGAACTGGAGTCTACAGATTCCCCAGGCTATGTTAAGGCACATGGGGGGGTCCTAGTATTGGCTTTTGCCTGCTGCACCACAGTGGGGCTCAGGATCTACTACTGGTTTGCTGAAATGGGGCTTACTGTTGGCTTGCTGAGACACTTCTTGTCCTGGATTGGACTCCTCTTTTACTCGAGTGTGACAGATATTTCCTGCCAATCTCCCAAGCTTCTTGCCTCAAAGATTGTTTTACTCCATATTTTTTGGTTCTTTTGTTCCAGGATTTGTTTTGGGGTACTCCTCTATGGTTGTTCAGAGATGAAATTGGGAGAGTTATGGCAGTTTACTGCTTTCTTAACCACTTTGGCTCCCCGAAGTCAATAGTTTTTAATAACCTCATAATGCCTTCTTATTTTACTATGCTTCAGTAGTGGTAATGTTTTATTAACCAGTGGCAGTCTGCTTCTTTTTGGTCTAAGGCAATACAATTTCAAAATGAGTCAGCTTCAGATTGGGGGCCAATAAACCTCATTCTCCTGAGCTTTGTCCCAATTTTCCTGTCATCTTCCACATTCTTATAAGATTTCCTGTTCATTTCTTTTTCCTGCCACCTCCTTTTCTTTGTGTATTTTGCTAGGGAATGGGGAGTGGGAGTAGAAGCAAAATGGCATCTATTCTCATAATACATCTAGAGTGAAAGAGGTAGCATTTACGCAAAAACAACTCACTCCCTGGATGCTGTTGCAAGGATGCCTCTAGCTGAATGTGTTCCATCAGCAAAATACTTGTGTGTGAAGCCTGTTCTGACACATCTGTTAGACTACATGAATCTTTCTTCATGACTCAGATTTGATGAGCTTTAGACTCAAATTGTGCCGAAACCAATCATATTTCTTAACAGAGTTGTCACAGTAGACCTAAGAAATAATTTCCTGAGTGGTACAATTTGAATTTGCTGATGCTCTTTTAGTTTGTATAGCTGGAAAAGAGCCTTAGTTTTCTAAAATGTTCCCTTTCTGTTTTTTAAAAGCAAGTGTATTAAAAATTACAGTGTTTGTAACAAAGTTCACGTCTTTATTTATTTCTGAGTATTCCAGTGTGCTCTAGGATTTGTTGTCCTTGTAGGGAAATGGATTTTTAATGAAACATGCTTAGTGTCCTTTATTTGGAAAGTTGAGCATTAAAAACACTATAATATAACACAGTAATATGATATATTTATGCACTTCTGAATATGCACAGTTCATTCCTTGTATGAATTTATCTTTTTTAAATAGTAGTAATATTTAGTCATTATTTCTTAAAACTTATAGCATATGTTTTGAGCAGATAGTATCCCTATTCAAAAGAGAAGCAGGATGTTATGTAAAACATCCCAAGAGACAGGAGACCGAGGTTCTAATTTTGTCTTTCTGAGTAATTTTTTTACCTTAAGTAAGTCACTTAACCCTGTGTATACCCATGTATTCAGTGGTGATAATCTACCTAAGGTATGAGAACACAATTGTGGTAGGGGAGGGAAGAGAGACAGAGACAGAGACACGTGGAAAGATTACTGTGATAAATGCATTAAGACTTTTAAGCGTAGTGCTTAGAAGAGGGTTTGAAGACATTTACACACAAGTTAAGTTTTTTTGAAGCTTGAAATAATTAACAAAAATTTTTATACCTGTTAAAATAGATTTACATTCATAATTTTTGTTTTTATATCACCTAGATTGTTCTCTGTCTTCAAGAGAGTCATCTTTTATAACAAAGAATATTTTGAAAAATAAGAAATGTTCAATCAATAGGAAAAAATATTACATGCAGTGTTACACCCTGTAGACCATCTCACTCCCTCAGTTTTCTGCATAGGAACAAGGGGAATTTTCTTCTTTTATAATTTCTTTGGGGCCAGACTTGTTTTTAATAATTTCACAACATTCATATTAAGTTCTTTTCATTTATATTGTTAGTTATTTTTATATTGTTTTCCTGGCTATACTTCATTTTGCATCACCTTAAGCAAGACTTTCTTTGTTTCTCTGAAGTTATTACATTCATCTTTTCTTATAGACAAGTAATTATTCCAATTGTATTCATATTCCACAGTTTGTTTAGCCATTTCCCAGTCCGTGGATATCTCCTTTTATCTAGTTATCTGCTAACACAAGATGTGCTACTATAAACATTTTTGTGTGTATGGAGCCTTTCCTTTTGTCTTTTATCTCCTTAGGGTATATTATATCCAGGAATGGGATTGCTGTTCCAAATGCTATAGACAATTGTAGTAATTTTGTTTGCATAATTCAAGAACTAAACTATAGTTTATAATTCCACTACAAGTAAACGCAGTGGTGGCAAGTTTTTCCTTGTCCCCTCCATTATGTGTGAGGTGAAAACCCAGAGTTGTTTTTATTTTTCATTTCTTGTATCAGTGATTTGGAATATTCTTTTATATCAATGTTAATAGTTTGCAGCTCTTATTTAGCATATAACTTTCTAAGTATTCTAGAATACTGCTGTTTGTGATGGGGTTCTGTAATGTGAGCCCACTGATATGGATAGATAGAAAATATGGATACATCATAAAATAATTCAGTATTTGCCAAATTAATATGGTATCCCAAGTACTTCTTGTAGCTACCCATTGGTATTATAATGACATCTTTTCAGTTATTCAAGTAATTACATATCCTTGATGGCTGCATAGGGTTTGGGGGTGGAGGGAGTGGAGCACAGATCTCAAAAGTTTTTTTTAAATAACAAATTGGTCACTTTAGAAATTGGTTTCTTTTTTTATTGTCTAGCTGTAAGGGAAATGAATATATTTTCATTTTGTGTAAATATTGCTTGCTCTTTGAATGTCAGTAAGAAAAGTTGTAGGTTTTTAGTTTGTTCTCTCTAGGTGCTATGAAAAATGTGACAGTAGATATATGTTTAGATATGTGGCTTATACCCTCATATTCTAGCTTTCACATGGGAGCAGGAGAAGAACTCTCTATAAATAGCAGGTAGGAGGGTAGGACTCTTGCTGGAGTAGTCTAGTAATTCAGAGGATGACAAAGGACCAGAAATCACTCTACCCAGTAAATTTGTTTAATTTTATTATTTTTTCATGTATCATTGATACAGAATTATGAATGAAATTTCTTTATTGCAGTAAACACTTGATTATACTCAATGGTAATGGAGTGACACTATGGCACAAATTCATTGCATGATTTCAAAGCAGATTTATTCTCTTAATTATATTTTGTTTAGCAAGTATTAGAATTCGTTTGCATTTTTTTGAGCATATCCTTTTTGACAGCATGGGAATGGTAATAGTTGAGAGAGAGAGGTAGAGATTAACTCTGCTATTGCTAAACCGCAGGCATATTGTATATATGGATGATTTTATCAACTAACAGAGCTTTGGCTTTTTCGAGCATTGCATTTGAAGCACCTTAATTAGTTATAGAGAACTGTCTTCATTTCACACCTTCATTTCATCATGTAATCATAAGAAAATTAAAATAATATTTTGGATTTATATAGTGCTTTCCTTCCTAACTGCTTACTCTGCTTTCAAACATACTTCCTATTGAAATAATTAAAGAGCAGTCATTATTACTTCCACTTAACTGGTAAGTTAATTTTTTTCCCCATAACAAAGCCAATATATTACTGTATTATGAAACCAGAATTAATTTATTTGGGCAAGATTATATAATGTTTTCTATGAAATTGTAGATTTTTCTTTCTTCCAAATCACCTAATTTCTTCCAAATCACTAATTTGAATACTTGATAAAAGCATTCAGCTTTACTGTTAGAGTATCAGAACCAAATATGAATCTGACTTATTGTTCTTTGAAGAAACTGCAAAAGGAGTTACTTGCCCTGTGTATGTCCCTTAGGTTATATGTCTCTTATGTCTCTTGGGTTATAAAGAAGAAAATAGTTTTGCTTCTCGTTTTACTATCTAACTTTTGAAAAAGGAAACAAACTATATTTTTCTCTAATACACAATAGTAAATTACTTCTTGTTTTTCATATTTGAAAGACTGATCATACTGTTTGCATTTCAAAAATGAGATTTGGCATAGTTGATTTGAATTCTAAATTTACTCCAGCTTTGCTAACAAAAAAAGATTTTAGGGGTGGTATATTCTTATTCTTATTTGCAATTAATTATTCCCTTGTAATAAATTCTGAACTCCAGAATCAATGCATAAAAAACTCCAGAGAAAAATCCCAAACTACCAATGATAGTTGATTCATTCCTTTATGCTCAGATATATTTTCCAAATGAGTCACTTTTTTTTCTTTAACATTCTCCCCTGTAGGTAGCTGCAATTAACCCAAGTCATCCACTTGCCCAGATGCCTTTGCCCCCATCAATGAAAAACTGCATTCAGCTAGCAGCATGTGAAGCTAATGAACTACTACCTATGATTCCTGATCTTCCAGCTGACCTTTTCACATCATGCCTTACAACACCTATCAAAATTGCACTTAGATGGTAAGTGTTTCTAATTGGTGAGACATGAGTTTTAGGTTAATGGACTTGTTGACCCAGGTATTTTCACCATACAGTGCTCCTTAGCATTGGTCAATTATCTAGCTATAAGGAGTGTTGCTTGGACAGCATCTTATTAATTAAAGCCACAAAATGAAAATATTATCTCCTAATTACATATTTTAGATTAGATATTGCTATTTATGTTTTCTAAGAATAAGAGATTTACTCCTGGAAATTAAGGAAAACTGTTTTTTCAGAGATCAGTTACATATGTGGTTATATTTTTTAAAAGAAAGAATATGTTTAGTCTCATAGTTTTGGATCATTATAAAAGGGCTGAATCACTAGTAGGTACCAAAGGGTTTGTTTTGAAACTTATGTTTTCGCATATTCATGCATACATACATATGTATATGTTTAACCATGTGCTTCAGTGAGAATAACATTGTATTCATTTTATTGTTAATAATTATTTTGTTGTTACTTTTTAGCATCTTTCTTAGAATTTCAGAACATTTTACCAACATTTTGTCCTATCATGGTCACAAAGATCACATGCCTTCCTTAAGATTCCATAAGTCAGTGACAGAGTTACCTATTTCTTGCTTTGGAATTTAGCATTTTTTCTTTAACCACTGTGCTACTTTTTAATAATTAGCCTTCTATCTGTGGAGTTTTTAATTTTTTGTCCAGGACACATATGTAATTGCTTTCTTGAGGAAAAAACAAAGAAAAACTATAAAAAAAACTGTAACTATAAAACTATAACTACTTAAGTAGTTCTCTTAGTTTTTTTAGTAAAAAGTATTTGATAATCATCAGCAAACATGACCATTTCCATATAAAAAGAAGTATACAAAAAGATGATGGCATATATGAGTTAGTCATCCTGTCATGCAGCATTTGCTAAGTGTTTAATATTTGGCACGCACTGAGTTCTGGGAATACAACAATAACAGTCTCTTCCCAAGGAGCTTACATTCTAATGGGAGTAGACAAATGTAAATGCTTTGGCATGTAAGATTTTATATATACACCCAGAGGTAGTGGAAGGTTATCTGAGAGCAGAAGGAAATCATGGCAGCTGGCATGAACTCAGGCCTTTTGTAGAAGGTGGGATTTGAGTTATGTCTTGAGGGAATCTAAGAGGTAAGGGTAAAAGTGAGGGTGTTTCAGGTATGGGAGACAGTCCATGAAGAAAACTTGAGATAGAACATTGAATGTGAGGTTAAAGGAAATTAAATTAAAATGTAAGAGGACTGGAAAAGTAGTAAGGAGACAATTTACAAAGAGCTTTCAATGTCAGAGGACTTTATATTTGTTCCTGTAGAGTTCATTGGTTGGGGTAGATCATAGTTTTGATCATAGTTGTTCTTTAGGAAAATCCTTTTGGCAGCTGAGTAGAGGGTAAACAGGGAGGGGAAAGATTTGAGAAAGGGAGAGCAGCTAGAGGGTTATTGCAATAGTACAGGCAAGAGATGTGATAAATTCCTTAATTAGGGTTGTAGTTGCATGAGTGGAGGTAAGTGGACATAATAGAAGTTTCAGAGCATCTGAATCTGAATAAAACAATGACCATACTACATTCAGGGTTTTTTTTTTTTTTTGTATACATGAAATTTTACATGAAAATGCTGCCACTTGCCTTTTTAGTCTGACCCTGGTTGAACTTCATTCTTCTGTCTGCTGGACATTTATTCATGGTCTTTCTTTGTTTCAGTTTTTTCGGGCACATCAGTCATTTTTTCCCACTTCTGGTGGGAAGTAAACAAGTAAACTCCCCAAGTAAACATTTTATTTTAACAAATAAACATTTTTTTAATGCTCACAAAACCTTTTTTAAATAGATAATCTTGAAATGTATGTATTATTCTATACTGAAAGTCCATTATTTATTCCAGTAAGAGGCAGGAAGCATAATTCATCCTTAGTCTTCCGGAGAAATGATTGGTCATTGCATTGATCAAATTGTCTCTTTAAATGGTATAGCTAGTTAAAAATTTTCTGTTGGTGCAGCAAAGCTCATTTTATATCAGTTCATACTAGAATTCTCTGAATCCCTTTTGTCATTTCTTACATCCCAGTAATATTCATTTATATTCATATGCCATAATTTCTTCAGCTTATCCTCAATTGATGGATACCAATTTTGTTTCCAGTTCTTTGTAATAAAAAAAGTGCTGCTATAAATATATTTGTACATATGGATCCTTTCTATATGTGTTGGATCTCTTATATTTCATTCAGAGGATATATACAATTTAGTGACTTTGGGGTATAGCAAGAAGGAACCTAGCCATATTTGTTGAGTTCAGATCACCTGGCCCAGATGTGCCACACATCCTTGGGTCCTGAATAGCTATCAGAGTTCTTGCTGAACTACTGTTGCAGACACTTGAAAGGTCATAGAAAAGATACTACTGAGGGACTCTGGCCTGATATATTCCAGAGATTTCTCCTTTTACCCACCACTACTTAAGGATAAACCAATCTCTTAGCCCCATAATTTATTCTACATTCCTCCTCTGGCCTTACACCACTTTCTACTGGCATACACACACACACACACACACATTTATAGCCATAGAAATATACTCACATTACCCTGTTCATTCATTGTGTTTCCCTCAACCTTACCTGCTGCTCTTAAAGCCAACTTCATTGTTACTACTTTCACAATGGCATTTCTGTAGGATCGGCACTCTCCCTTGCACAAATCTCCTGATAGCTGGAAGTTACAGTGGGATAAAGAAGCAAAATAGGATTTGAAATTGAACTTTATGTGTATGATGTGGCCTAATGATTCTTCAGTATTTAGTGTTTCAGCTGTGAAACCTCTGTCTTGTTGAATTTATTTATCTCTTTCATCTTTCCTTATGTTCACTGTTTTCTCAATTCACATTCTGATAATAATTAGGAGAATCAGTTCCTACTGAAGTTTTTGCTTATTTCCCCCAACTGGCAGAATTTTCATCTGACATCACTACTAGTTGATTCTGCCTTGTTTGGTACTTCCTGACACTCTCATCTATAAGATAAAAATATTTTCCTATAGGTATGTATTCAAAATCAGTATGACAAAATTGCATACTATAACTGCTCTCCAGAACAATTAAACAGTGTCCTACAAGAGGATATTTTTGACAGCCTTTTTCCATTGAAAGAAGGTGCACCTTACTGAATGTTATTAGCCTAAGATGGGCAGTATGTTGCATTTTATGTAATCATAATTAAATTAAGTGTGCACTTCTCTGTGGAGTCAGCATTTAAAAATCAATAAATACAGCTTAAGAATAGGAGGAATAATGCGGCTTGATTTTGGAATGTAGAGATCAGAATTAGGATTTCTGGGACATGAGTGTTTTTAAGGATAAGATTTTAGAGCACAGTAACATTGGGATATACATTTTAATGATGAATGATCAGAAACTTGTGTCTTTATTATAAGCAACCAGAATCTGAGCTGCAAGTAGATACTGTGTTTTAGGTAGTGAGTATGCCTAGTGCTTTTAAATGATCTCAGATTCTTTTTTTCCCCAAAAAATGAACAGAAGGAGGAGAAGCAGATGGTGGTCATTTTTAAGGGTAGTAAAATTAAAAAACAGCTTTGCTGATGTATGTCAGGATGAAGGAGCTCTTCCTAAATCTTGTAGCGACTTCACTAATAAATTTGCTTTCATGCTTTGTGTATGAGTTATCCTCTCTTGTAATATACTCACTCATCAAGTAAAGCATCAGTGGGAAAGTAGTGATCAAAGAATGGTGCACCTTCCTTGAACATAACTACATTTTCACTTGAAGGAGATGCTGTTATCTATACAAAAATGACAATGACTGTATCAATAAATCCATTGTTTAGTGATGAAGTTGTTGGTAGAAGATGCAGGCCCTGGCAACTTAATATTGGGCTCAGTCAGTCTCACTCTTCTGAAATCTATGGTTTCAATAACCCTGAACTGAGTGATTAAACTACTCTCTTCTTCTGCCTTTCTCACTGTATTTCAATATAATATCACAATTCAAAATGTATTTTTTCCTCTAGCTGTTCCCAACTTCTCTGAGCAATATAACACAATGCTGAATTTATTATGTATATATTGTGTACAATAGAAAATTACAATTCAGTGACAATTTACTAGGGTACTTGTAAAATAGATTGATGTCTATTGCAGCATGCGATATGCATTTCTATTGTCTATTAATGAAAATGATAGGTATTATTTTGAATTGGATAGAAGGTAGGAGGTTTGTTTCCCTCCCACTAATTAAGTAGAAGGATTTGAAGGTGCTTAAATGCTAATGACAAAGTATTAATGTGTTTGTGTCATAATGGAAAGTTTTCCCCTTATGTTTACTTTGCCCAGTGACTGATGGATGACAAATACAAGAATGTCCTAGAACAGAAGTACAAAATGATGAGGAGGATTGGTGTCATGTTAGCTAGCTGGACTGAACAATTTTTAGTCATACGTATCTATTCAAATCCTCTCTGATTCACGAAGAAGTGATTTTTCTTTATGTGTTGACTAGGAGACAGCAGCAATCGCTTTTGAAAATTAATTTTATTTTTTGTTTTTAAAAGTCTTTTACTGGTGCCCTTTCATGTCACAGTCTTCCAGCCTCAATCAATAATCACCAGGCCCTCTAGATTGAGCTTTAAGTTTGGAAGATAAACTAAGCAGAAGCATTCCACACCCACACACAGTACTTGCTATCATTGATCCCTCTTTCCATCATGTCTCTCCTTTGTTATTATTTATTGAAAACATATGTTTTCCATGGTGTTGATTGGTTTTCAGTTCCTTAGAGTTTTTATCTTTTACTTTACATTGTTACATTCATTGTATGTATCCTCTTCTTTCTGCTTATTTTGCTGTGCATCAGTTCATAACATTATTTTCACATGTTTCCATGAATACTTATTATTTTTCATTTCTTAGTGCATAATAACATTCTGTTATTTTTTTCTTTAACAGCTCAACAGTTAATGAATACCTGCCTTGTTTTTAGTACTTTGCTACCCTAGAGAGTGCTGTTAAAATATCTCATTATACATAGGACCTTCATTTCTAATTTTGACTTCCTTGTGATATATACACAGAGTGGGAGTAACAAAAAAAAAAAAACCAAAAAACTACAAACTTAAGATCATAGCTACTAGCCCCATCACTTCCTGGCAAGTAAAGGGAGAAGAAATGGAAGTAGTGTCAGATTTTATGTTCTTGGGTTCAAACATCACTTTGACAGCAACTAAAGCCATGGAATTAAAAAACACTTGCTCCTTGGAAGGAAAGCTAAGACAAATCTGGGTAGCAGACTAACAAGCAGAGACATCACTGTGCCAAGAAAGCTCTGTATTGTAAATCCAGTTGTAATGTATAGTTGTGATTTGGACTATAATGAGTGCCATAAATTGGATGATTTCAAATTCTAGTGCTGGAGAAGACGTTTTCTTGTATAGAAGGAGATCAAATCCATCAGTATTTAAAGAAATTAACTGACTTCATTGGAAGGACAGATACTTGAAGCTGAAACTTAAATCCTTTGGTCACATAATGTGATGACAGTATTGGAAAAGACTTTGATGCTGGGAAAGTTGAAGGCAAAATGAGAAGGGGACAGCGGAGGATGAGGTGAATAGATCATGTCATGGAAGATGGAACATGAACTTGGATAGACTTTGTGAGATAGTAGAGGACAGAAGCGCCTGGTATACTGTAGCTCACAGGGTCACCAAGAGTCGGATACAACTGAATGACTGAACAACAAATGCTAGTCCCTAAGGTTTATTTTGCTACCTCATTGATCTCCTTGCCTCCATCATGTTCTTCTTCAGTAATCCTTTATGCTCCTGCCAAATTAATTTTCTCTAATGTGCATGTCTGAACGTCCCCTGCTAAAAACATTATAATTTTCCCCCATTAAGTATATAGGAGAAAATATAAATTTTATGCCCTCTTCTCAGTTTAACTTGTGCCATTTCATTGCCTTCCTCATAGCACAGCATTCAAACTTTGGAGGCAGGCACTCCATTATTTTTTCATTTTTGTAGCCAGGGTGGTCTTACATCTTTAGTAGATACTTAATAAATATTTATAACAAAAGGCATTGTGAAAAGCCAGTGCTATTTCTGGGAATGTGAGTTACACACCACTTATCAGGAATATTCACTCTTTTGCAAAGGAATACATATATTTGTTCATAACCAGCTATTTATAGTATGTACATTGTTCTTCACCAAATGAGATAGTATTTATAAAGCATTTAACATGCTGCCTGACACATGGTTAGTACTTAATGTTTATTCCATTCATCATAGAACCAGTTACTTGAGTTAATACTAAGAAATACGATTTTTCCTAATCATTGAATATCGATTCACCAGACCATATTTTTAAAGGAATTGGCTTTTCTTAACAAAACTAGAATGGAACACTTCTTTTACATTACTCAGAAATGAGTGCATTTTATACTGTAAAAGAAAAAAAAATTGCTTAAAATCCTTTTTCATTTATAGCTTTATTTGCTGCTTTTTTTACTTAGCAGTTTCCCTTTAACTCTCATTTTTTACCACTTTCCCTCTATCCAAATAGTGAGAAAACTGTCACTGAATCATAGAGTTGCAGAGTCCATTTTATTGCAACTCTTTTCTGTATAAGAACCCCCTCTATCATATACCTAACAAGTAGTTACCTGGTTTTTGCTTGAAGACATCAAGTTTGTGAAATAAGACTCTCATCTGAGCCTTGTCTTTATAGTGCTTTTAGAAGTCTGATATTTTTGCACGTGATTATGGGTTATTTAGTTATTGCTATCCAGAAGGACAGTGAGGCCTGAAGGACTTTTCCTTGAGAGAACCTTGTTATTTTTAGGCAATGAAACAATGAGACAAGGAAATGATGAAAGTATTTGTGCAACTTCTTATAATCAATTATACATTCTTATTTTTACCCTTTAAAGATAATCTGCAAGCTTCCACTCAACTGCTAAATCTCCCTGAATATTTTGCATTCTATCATTTGTATTCCTTTTTTGCAAACCTTGATCAGTCTCCTAGCTTTTTCACTTGTTTTCCCAATTTTTTACCACCCTCATTTGATTTTGTTTGAAATGCTCCCTCTATTTCAGTTGTAATTGATAAAGAATAATACCTGGGCTAAGCTGCCAGATCTGTGTACTAAATCAGCTTTTTACGTCAGGTGAAAGTGAACCACCTACTTCCATAGGCAGCCCAAACCCCTTTGGGGTAGTTCTAATTGTTAGCAAGTTTTTTCTTACTTTGAGCCTAAAATGACCTCTCTGCTATTTCTATTTTTTCTGCAGTAGTTCTGCCCTCTGTGATTATGCAGAGCAGTGTGTATCACAAAAAGGCATCTTATTCTGCAGTCAAATGAATCTGAAGTTCTTTCTACATGAAAGGTTTTGAATGTGCGAGCATTAGTGTATGTGCAGGAAAACTAGCAAGCTTATTTTACAAAATAAACTTTTAGGGGAGACTGAGTAGAGTAGATCACATGTAATTTAAATTGCTTGGGAACTCAGTGCATGTGAGTTATTAATGTAATTCTGGAAGTATGGGGAAATAGGTTAAAAATGTGCAAATTCTTATCATTAGTTAATTCCTGAGAAATAATTGTCGCTCCTGTGCTGATATTGTCATATACCATTCTGCAAATAATTTCTGTGTTTGGCCACAGATTATAACCTACAAATCAACTAAAATGTCTTTTCCCCTGTTGCGTCTTGTTGGACTGCTGGGCATTCAGAGTGTGATTGCTTAGCTTGGCTTCCCGTGTGATTTGTGTGTATGACTCTGTGCATGCCTGCAGAGTCAATAATATTAAGTACACATTGCATCAAAAGTAGCTGGTGCACTGACAACATCAAATCTAATGGGAATTCACTGTCGTCAAGAGAGCAGGGAAGCAGGTTTTGATGGAAGTACTAAAATATTATTTAGTGGAGGTAATTCAGCTTAGGACATTCACATCTGCATCCTGCCCACTGTGCCAATAGGCCTTTGGGAACACTGGGAAATAGCATTAGAAATCCCTTTGGAAATAGTTGTCTCTTTCACAAATGATCCATCTAGTCTATTACTCTTTAAATTTGAGCAGATGGTAACACAGTGTCCTCAATACTGTTTTTTAATAGTGTAAATTAGTTTGGGAAACATCAGTCTCAGTGTTAGTTTTCTTACGTCTTGCCATTTTTCCTGCAGTTCTCATGATATCTATTCTCTTGTTTTAGTATTGTTTGGATAGGATACAGAGTTCAGGTTAACATATGAGATACTGTATTCTTGGACCTAACTTGCTTCCAGTATTAAGTGTCTTGAACATAATGTTAATTAAAATGTTGTCACAAGAACAGTATTTCATAATAAATTGGACCTATTTCTTTCAGATTGTTTTAATGGTGACCCTATTAATATTTTGGAGCATGGTAACTGCAGAAGAGGAAAGAGCTTTTGCTTAAAATGAGCAGGATGAGACTGTGTGTGTGTGTGTGTGTGTGTGTGTTTATGTGTTTATTCTTTACATAGTTGTTTTCAATTCCAGGTTGTTTTTTTTTAATTCCATCCTTCTGTCTGGATCAGTTGACTGCCTCAGGCAACTCTAAAAAACAGTAGTTGGATGCATGATCTTGGGTAAGGCAAGAATAAATATCGATAACTTCCTGAACAAAAAATAGGGAAACTACTTTATGTTAAAGGCACAGTAGATAATAGTATTAAATATTTCTATACCAAGTGCCTTGGTAGGTCTTTCAAAAAAAAAAAGGTGAATCCATTGGAAAGAAATATTGGTGATAATACAGTAATAATAAGAGATAGTTATAGTACCTTCTCAGAGCTGGATAAATCTAATAGTAATATGCATATTAAGAAATGCGTGTAGCTGTGTGTTCTTCTTCATTGCCGAAGAAGACCATGCCATCAGAGAAATAATGACATGACTTGCACTTGACTTTGTTTTGAGTGAGTGAGGGCTGCGCAGGTCACCAGCCTCATTTCTCCTCCAGAGCCATCTGAATCCAGGGACCATATTCCAAAGGATGACTGGAGATGGCCCAGGATGAGGCAGTTGGGGTTAAGTGACTTGCCCAAGGTCACATAGCTAGTGAGTGTCAAGTGTCTGAAGTGAGATTTGAACTCAGGTCCTCCTGAGTCCTGCATTGGTGCTCTATCCACTGCCCCACCTAGTTTCTCCACCTTGTTTCCATAGTGTAGTGGTTATCACATTTGCCTAACATGTGAGAGGTCCCCAGTTCAAAACCGGGGGGAAACACAGGCATATTAAGAAAAATACAAAGCTGAATGAGTTGTTGGTTAAACTTAATTTGACCAATTTCTCAATTAAATACATATTTCTTAACATCTCTCAATAGCTTTATATAAATTGATCATATGCTAGGGAAGAAAGGAATTAGGAACATAGAAAGAAATTAATATGTAAGGTGCCTTTTTAAAATATGATCAAAATTATATATCTGAAACCAATGGAAATTTTCCCTAAACAAACAAATGCAAAGCAAGAGTTTTTCTTCTTCCCATTCTACTTAGTTTTCGAATTGTGTGTGTGTGTGTGTGTGTGTGTGCATGTGTGTACGTATATGTATTCACACACGTAATTGTAGCATTAAGACAAAAGAATAGGATTGAAGATGTAAACATAAACAAAGATTACATGAAATTTCCTGTTTTCAAGTAATTTGATGGTGTCCTTACAGAACATTAGAAAATGAGTGAAGAAACCAAGACAATTAATAAATTTAGCAAAAATATCAGGATAAAAATGTTATTAGTTTTTGTCTGTAGTACTAACAACCCAGGAAGAAATGGTTTTAAAAAAATTCCATTCAAAATAACTCCAAAATGCATAACATGTCAAGAAGTTAACTTACCGAGACACATGTAAGATTTGGATGAATACAGCCACTAAATACTATTAATAGAAATAAAGACTTACTTAATAATTATAGAAACTCTCACTGCTCAAGATTGGACCATGCTAATATAAAAAAAATAATAATGTTACCTAAAATTAATTTATAGACTTGTTGCTACTCTAATCAGAGGAGAGGCAAGGCTTCCTAATTGAAGCTGAAAACAAGCTGAAGGATTGAGTGAATAGGGCTCCATGTGTCAGATGAGTCAAGTTACTTACATTACTTTGACTATCACTTCCCCTTAATGCCCAGTGTAGATAGCTCAGTACTTTGAACCTTAGAGCCCTTATAATATTACTGATCTCCATCCATCATCCCTACTTCCCACCTAGGGCCCAACAGCCATCATTGAAGGGAGCAATTCCTATTGACAAATATTCCCCAGCTCCCAATGTCGAAATTGAGACATGAAATCAGGAGCCTCAAGAATAGCAATGCCCCCAAACTACCAGTCCTACTTCCACCCTAGGCTCTGTTTTTGTCATCCAGGGAAGCAATTCCTATGGAGAAGGAGTCTACCATTCTCACCAACTGCCATTCATAGGCATAGGCAGGCTAGCTAAGTTGAAGCAGCAAGGCATTCTCAGAAAGAAGAAGGCCATATGTGCCAGGTGACCATTGCTATCACTTTAGCCACCATCTTCCTATAGAAATCCACAGAGACAGCTCTAGGCCGTTTACCTAAGAGCTTTGGAGATGTAAGTGTTCTCACCCATCAGACCTACTAACCTTGCTTCTAGTCTGGTCTCCTGCAGTCATCTTCAAGGCAAGAAATTTTTATGGAGGAGTCCCTCTTCCTTACCACCATCAGTGTCAACTACTGACCAACTGCCACTGATGGGCAGGTAATTCCAAAAGCCTAGAGAATGCTACAAGTCCTATTTGTATCCTAGCCCCTAGATCTGCTTTACTGCTGCACCCTAAGAATTACTCGGATCTTTCTGTCTGACTTGCATGTGAAACATCCAGACATATTTTGTCTCCCCTATTAGAATACGAACTTCTTTTGAGTAGAGACTGTTTTTTCTTTTCTTTTTGTATCCTTACCACTTACCACAGTAATTTGCACATAATAAGCATTTGATAAATGTTTTTAATTGATTGATTCATTGTCTTACTGGAGGCATGCTTGATAGGACAAAACAGTAACAGCTGAATTCATTTGGAGGAAAAACAGGTTTAGAATTTGATGTCAAGTCAATAAGCATTTAATTGGTTCCTTTTATTTCACAGACTGTACTAGGTAATGAGGATGTATGTGTGTCTGTCTGTCCATCTGTCTAGATACATCTATCTATATATAGGTCAATGATAAATTAAAGAAGGGATAATAGACTGGCAGGCCTGAGGGAAGCATTGGAGATTTGGGGAAAAATAGGTTTAAGTTAGATAGGATTGAAATTGCAGAGACTGGTAACAGGAAAGTGAGATTTTTACTTTACCAGATGATGACTTAAATTGAGGATTAGGATAATAGGGGAGGGAATTTTTTTTATCCGCTTGGACAGTGGGTGATACCAGTTGATTGGAATTACCTGGTTGATCCAAGGGTTGGGACAGTCATATGTTGAAAAAAAGTCCCATGATCAGGGTTTAGTATCTAGTGTCAGTAGAGTCTCTTGACTTTGCATAAACATGATCTTCAAAACCAAACAGATTTCGGAAAACTGTTGAAGTCTAAGTTCTGTATCTCCTTTGACCCACCCATATATATTTTAGCATCTCTTTTTGTTGTGGCAAAGAACTGGAAACCAAGGGAGTGCCCTTCAATTGGTTGATATTATTGTATATGAATGTGATAGAGTATTCCTATGCTGTTTTAAGTGATGAAAGGGATTGTTCATAGAAACCTGGAGAGACTTATGAAGTAATGCAAAAGAAAGTAAACAGAATCAGAAGGATAGTTTAGTGTAGTATATATTAATATAGTAATATATATGTATATATAATAGCATTTTCAAAACAAGCAATATTGAAAGACTTTAAAACTAAGATCATGAAATGGACAGTCACAATTTCAGAGATGTCTTCTTAGATCTATCTCTAATCCTATACCTAAGACATTCCTTCCAAATCATGAGAGTCTTTAACTTTAGATCTTCAGCTCTGAGATGCTGTTCTCTTGACAAATACAGTGTGTAGCAGATAGGTTGCACTTTCTTGTCATAGGTGATACTGTGTAAGGTAGAATTAACCTGAAAATTCCTAAACTTTGAATCATGTAATCCATGTTTGGAAAGGATGTCATTGATTATATCATTCAGTGTAAGCATGAATCTGTGCCAAAGGATTCCCAATGCATAGTCCTTTAGCCTGAGTTTTGGACCTCTAGTTTTGAAATTTCATGTTGAAATTATTATATCATAGCACAGGATGTCATGTTACATCTTGTATTACATATGACACTATTTTACATTATATCACATATTCATTATATGAGAAAAGCTGTACATCAGATGGATTCATAATTTTACATGTAGTCATATCTTCTTTTTCCCTGTATCTATGGAAATGCCTGTTTTACTTGGTATTTAAGTTCAGAAATTAAAGAAAAAAAAGACTATCCATGATGGAAATCTACCTCCCCACAAAACTCTTTTTACTTTTGAACAGCTGTTCTTGTTTGAAAAAATCTTTGGAGTGTTTTAAAAATTGTTCCCAATATTATCAGTGTTGGAAATTTTGTATAATGTTTATTTAAAATTTGAAATAATTGCATGAAATAATCATTTGCCTTTTTTTCTTTAAATTTGCATTCTCTATGCTCATGGCCAGGTCATGCAAATATATGAAAATAATAATCCTACCAAAGTTAATTTATAGTATTAATGATACAGAGAAGAAACAATGAAAGAGATACTTTACAGAATTCAATAAAATTCATTTGGAAAATCATATGAAGTATGAGTATGAAAGGAAATAATGAAACTTGGTAGGGATAAAGAAAGAATAGCTCTTCAAGAATTCAAACTATAATACAAAGCAGCACTCCTCAAAAACTGTTATGTATTGGTTAAAAATAGAAAAATAGATCAGCAGAATACACTGGAAAAGGGATAATCAAACAATGGAACTCCATAACCTGGTGTCTAATAAACCAGAAAACATAAATTACTTAGGAAAAAAACCTACTCTTTCACAAAAACTGCTGGGAAAATTGGGAAGTAGTCTGGAAGAAGTTAGGCTGAGACCAACACCTATTATAAGTGGATATGCGACCTTAATATTAAAGATTATATGTCATAAAACTTCTAGAAATGAAGCAGCATATATACATTTCTCAATTCTACTCCTTTCAGGAGTTGTATAACATTGGCCTCAGATGTAAGAAATGAAAAGGGCCAAAAATCTCTAGTGTACCCAGAAACTTCTTGCTTGTTTATCATGAATTCTTTCTTCTAGAAAAAAAAAATCAAAATATCTTGGTTATAGCAAGTATTGACCAGTATCACTAAAAAAAATTAAATGAGTAAGTATATTGTAAAAGGTAGGAAACAATCAGTTGCAGAAGTCATATCAGAAACAGTTATCTTTGTGCAATCAAACTGTCTACCAGTTAAAGATAAATTAAAAATCAAAGTAAAATTAAAGAAATGCTTAAGAAGAGAAGACATTGTGAACTATCACAACAGCTTTTTTTCTAGCTTATTCAAATGAACCCCAAATGGAGAAATAAAAGAAATATAGACCTTAATTATCACTATTTCCTTCAAAATTTTAACAGATGTAAAATTGTAGCCACAACAAGGAGATAAAAGTAGCCCAGGAATCATTTTAGTCACCAAATACTTCATTTCGTTGCCAAGCAGAAATACATAAGCCAAGGATGATACTAATAACTAGCAAATTTTCATCGAACAACTATTAGGTGTCAGCACTGGGTATACAAATGCAAAAATGAGATGTTTCCTGTCTTTAAGGAAATGACATGAGAGTTTAAATAGATGAAATTGGCAAAACAACAAATAAATAAAAAAAAGTACAGCAATATTTGCCAGCATTTTTGTAATCTATATTCTTTTTTGATAATTTATCATATTTAGACCATGATACTTAAATACCAAGTATGTTGGTACTTAAAAAATATTGAAAAAGAAGGGGAGAACAGTTTGATTAAACCAAGTATACACTAAGGAAATCTATTTTTTGAGGGTACGCAATCTTGAAAGCATTGAGGAATCATTTAACAGTATATTACAGGGAGGAAAATGTACCTACCAAATAATGACAAAAACCTACACATTGTATTAATGCCTCCAAAATGCATCAAAAACTTCAGTAAACACCATTCTGTAGACCTGCTTTTTCATTTTTATATCTGCCAAAAATATGTCAATAACATAGTAGTTCAAATATCCTCTCTGTTCATTTGTTGATGTGTCCCAGTATACCTGACTCAGTTTTTAGGTTCACCTTAATGAAATTTTTCAACCACTCATTAAAGTCCTACTTTGTGCCAAACATTTCAAGACTGGAAACATTTCAGGTGCCAGATGATCTCCATAATCAAGTTAAAGCATTTAGCCTAACTTTTCACACCAGAAAAATCAAGTGGATGAAAAATGCTGGCTAGAAAACCATTGGCATTGGATAGAAAACAGCAGTATTTCAGTTCTTCTGGGCCCAGAATTTGATGGGTGAAAAAGAAGAGATTGCCATTGGAAAACTGCAGGGTTCTTTTAGTGACTCTAAATTTCATTCTGAAATATATACTTTTTAAAAAAAATTTGAGTATTCTTCTTGTGCTTGTCTTATGGCTATAAGACACATTTAACTAATTTCAAAATTAGACCAGTAACATGACCAAAAGGAAGAATAATCTATCCTATACTCCTTGGTTATCTATATGGTATCTAGAAAAGATGAGGAAGGCCCTCAACAAATTAGATGGACTTTCTATGGTGAGGCTATGGGAAGACCTGGACAAATAGCCACACAAGATGTGCAAACAGGTAGATCTTAATTGTTGAAAGAAATATACATATCCACAGGTATATTGATACTGGAATAATTTAAGATCATTTATTGTTCCTTGACAAATGTAAAAAGATAATCTATTCAAAACCTTACAGCTATTGCCACGTAAGACTTTTAAAACAGAGGAATGTCCACTTACCAAAGGGAATCTTCTATGACTTAAGATATATTGAGCAAGACCCAAATGCAACATCTATAGATGACAAAGTCTTTTAAATGTTCCTCTCTGAAGATGTTGTATTGATTGTATCAAGTTTCCAAATAATACAGGGTCCTCCAGTGACATCCATGAAGAGTCAAAAAAAAAAATCAGCATAATAATTCATACAGAAAAATACCTGTTTTCCAAAACATTCTTTGTAGTTGAATAACTTGTCCACTATTCAGACACTCAAGAAGACCAATTACATATCCAGGAGAGGCACTGCAGATGAACACTGAAAATTGTACAGTAAAAAAAGAGTGACTGAATTGCATGTGAGAAATTGTGCAGTACCTTTAATGATGCCAAGCTGTTCCCTGGCACAAAGCCATCCTTTTGAAGTAAATGTTCTCTGAGAAGTGGTGCATAGTTGTGAACTATGGGAGCACGATAGTTTCCAAGGGATCAAAGTTACATTTAACCAAAGAAAAATAGAGAGAAAGTCTCATGGGTGGTATCAGTAGGCTTCAGTATATTTCTGAGGTTGACTTATGCATAAGAAGTATAAAGGATATAAGACAAAATATGATCAGAAAAGGATAGTTACTGGCCCTTTGCTGAGATAATAGTGCCTACAAAATATATATAGATCTAGAGCAAGACCTCCAACACACCGAGTAATTTCTCTATGGAAAATCATAAGCAAGAATGCTATAGGAAGGGAAAGGTTAGATATGTTGAATTCTGCCCCAATGGAAAGAATACCTGCATTAACAGAATCATAGTTTCATCAACAAACTGAAGAAATGACCTGGAAATTCTAGTTAACCTCTTGGACACTCACATTCCAAATCCATAAAACAAATTATTTCTAAGGTACCTTCCTTTACATTTAGGGTTCTGTGAATTAAATGGAGTTATTGGGAGTTATTGGAAAAAATAACTTAAGAATGGGTGGGATGTTTACCTGTCCCTTATGAGTTTTCTATAAGAATTCATTTTTGTACAACTTCAAATATATTGTTAATTAAAAATACATGGAATAAAATCACTTTTATATGATTAACTTATGAATTGCATGCTAATCATAAGATCATTGGATTTGAACATATATTTAATAATTAACTGGATAAGATCCTGTTAGCTAATTTTTTGTGTTTTCTGTCCTTAAAGCTTTGAATGCTTTGTTTCTATTGATTGTTCAAATCATGCTTCCCACCAATTTAGGAAAATAAATGTTTGAGTTTTAGGTTACTTGCTAGGTAGAAGTTTTTAATCATATTACTTCTTTTTCCCCTAATTTTATTTTATTTTTATTTCTGAACTCTCTGCTTCTCACATTCTGCTCTCTTACCCATTGAGAAGGCAAAAAACTCAAAATCCATTACAAATAAATATTGTCAAGTAAAACAAATTCCTGAATGAACTATGTCCAAAAAAAGGAAAGAAAAGATCTAGAAATAGGTTGTATGTTTCATTTTGAGTCATTTGGAATTGTGATTGATCACTATTTTGATCCGAGTTCTTTTTCTTTCAAAGTTGTTTATCTTTATAATATTGTTTTTATCTTATAAAATTTCTTATTGTTTTGCTTATTTTGAAGCAGTTTTTAAAAATTTTAATTATTTTAGTTTTCAACATTCACTTTTATAAGATTGTAAGTTCTAAAATGTTTCCTCCTCTTTCCCCTTCCCCCTCCAATCTAATATAGGCTTTACATGTACAATCATATTAAACATATTTCTACCTTAATCACATTGTGAAAGAAGAATCAGAACAAAAGGCAAAAACCATGAGAAAGAAAAAAATAACAAAAGAAAAAATAGTATGCTTCGATCTGCATTCAGGTTCCATAGTTCTTTCTCTGGATGTGTATAGCATTTCCGTCATGAGTCTTTTGGAATTGTCTTAGATCATTGCTTTGCTCAGAACAATTGAGTCTATCAAAGGAGGTCATTGCACAATGTTGCTGTTACTGCGTAAAATGTTCCCCTGGTTCTGCTCACTTCACCCAGCATCAATTTATGTCTTTGCAGGTTTTTCTGAAATCCTCTTGCTCATTATTTCTTATGGAACAGTAGTCTTCCACTACATTCATATGACACAACTTATTCAGTCCTTCCCCAAATGATGGGCATCCCCTCCATTTCCAATTCTGTGCCAACATGAAAAAAGCTGCTACAAATATTATGTGTGTTTAGTTACTGCTCTCTTTCTAGTATAGACCTAGTGATAGTATTTCTGGGTTAAAGGTTATGCACAATTTAATAGCTTTGGGGGCAGAATTCCAAATTGTTCCCCAGAATTACTGAACCAGCATAGCCTCACCTAGACAGTGAATTAAAATACTTGTCTTCCTAGAGCCCCTGCAGCATTTGTCATTCCCCATCTTTATTAGTCTTGACAATCTGATGGGTATGAGGTAATACCTCAGAGTTTTTTAATTTGAATTTCTCTAATTAGTAATTATTTGGAGCATTCTTTTTCCTATGTCTATTGATAACTTCTGTATCTTCTATAAAAACTAGCTATTTGTATCCTTTGATCATTTATCAGTTAGGAAATAGCTCTCATATAAATTTGTCAATTCTTGCCTTTATCAGAAAAATCTGCTACAAAGTGTTGTCCCAAATTTCTACTTCTTTTCTAATTTTGGTTATGTTGATTTTGTTTCAGCAAGACCATCTTAATTTCATGTAATCAAAATTCTCCATTTTGCTCCTTGTGTGAATCTCTAGCTCTTATTTTGTCATGAATTCTTCCCTTATCCCTATATCTGACAGGTAATTTCTTCTGTGCTCCTCTAATTTGCTAATGATGTCGCCCTTTATTTCTATATCATGTACCCATTTGAATATTTCTATACCATGTACCCATTTGAAGCTGAGCTTGGTATATTGTGTATGATATTGGTTTATACTTAGCTTCTGTCTGATTACTCGCTAGTTTTCCCAACATTTTTTGTTTTTTTGTAATATAGAGTCACATTATTTCTTTAGTCAAAATTCTTTGAAGAAATGGAAAAGAGATTTTTTTGAAATCTTCCCTTTTTCCACTTGGAAGCTAAAGCAAGAAGACACTAAATCTAAAGGTTGAAGAGAAATTTTTGTAAGTCATAAATCTGTATAGTGCTCTTAGGTTACTATTTCTTGCTTCTCTTTCAGATTTCACCAAAATATGGGGGGCAGGTAGAAAAAAAAGTGATAAATTAGGAACTGTCTTTGAAAAAATATAAAGCCGAGAAGCTACAGGTCAGTAAGAAAGAAAGCTGCGATAGGGGAGGGGAGCGGAGCTTCTCCGTGACTCGGGCCCCCTCGGGAGGAAGCGGCAGCGGCAGAGACAGGGGCAGGAAGCGGCGGAGGCAGAGGCGTGGGCGGTGGCTGAGGCTGCAACAGCCCGGGACACAGGAATCCCCCAGCAGCAGGTAGGATCTTCAATACTGAAGGTCTTTCCAACCTGAGGGAGCCGAGCAGGGGAGACGGCCCTGCCCCCACCCTGCTCTACTGCTGAACGCCTCTGAATAAAACTCCTAAGGGAGCTGAGCACAGCAGGCGGGGGCCCCCCACCCCACCCCCACCCGCTCCGTTCCTGAAAGTCTCTGCAGAAAACCCCTGAGGGCCCAAGCTTAGGAGGCGGCCCTGCCCCCACCCCTGCGCCAGAACTAAAGCTTGCCGCGGGAAAGCGCATTTGAATCTCAGAGGCCAAACACTAGCTGGGCGGATCCAGGCTGGGGTGGAAAGGAATCTCAGAAGTCAAGTAACTGGCTGGGAAAATGTCTAGAAAGGGGAAGAAAAATAAGACTTTAGAGAGTTTTTTCCAACAAATGCAAATGATCCTGACCTTCGGATCTGATGGGGAGGACGAGAACGTATTTCCACAGGGAAAGATGTGGAGGGTGGGGCCTCAGTACCCCAGACACCCCAGGGGGGTGTTGGGTGGGCTCAGGCCTTGGAAGAGCTTAAAAAGGATTTTGAAAAGCAAGTTAGACAGGTGGAGGAAAGACTGGGAAGAGAAATGACAAAGATGCAAGAAGAGTATGAAAAAAAGGTCAATATCTTGGTAAAGGAGACCCAAAAAAATGCTGAGGAAATTAACACCTTGAAAAATAGGCTCACTCAATTGGCAAAAGAGGTTCAAAAAGCCAATGAGGAGAAGAATGCATTCAAAAGCAGAATGAGCCAAATGGAAAAAGAGGCTCAAAAGCTCACGGAATTTAATAGTTCTCTCAAAATTAGAATGGAACAGATGGAGTCTAATGACTTTATGAGAAACCAAGAAATCACCAAACAAAACCAAAAGAACGATAAAATGGAAGAGAATGTGAAATATCTCATGGGAAAAACAACTGACCTGGAAAATAGATCAAGGAGAGACAACTTAAAAATTATGGGACTACCTGAAAGCCATGATCAAAAAAAGAGCCTAGACATCGTCTTGCATGAAATTATCAAGGAAAACTGCCCTGACATTCTAGGACCAGAGGGCAAAATAAGTATTGAAAGAATCCATCGATCACCACCTGAAAGAGATCCAAAAAGAGAAACTCCTAGGAACATTGTGGCCAAATTCCAGAACTCCCAGGTCAAGGAGAAAATCTTGCAAGCAGCTAGAAAGAAACAATTCCAGTACTGTGGAAATACAATCAGGATAACCCAAGATCTAGCAGCTTCTACATTAAGGGATCGAAGGGCGTGGAATAGGATATTCCAGAAGGCAAAGGAACTAGGACTCAAACCAAGAATCACCTACCCAGCTAAACTGAGTATAATACTTCAAGGGAAAATATGGTCTTTCAATGAAACAGAGGACTTTCAATCATTCTTAATGAAAAGACCAGAGCTGAAAAGAAAATTTGATTTTCAAACACAAGAATGAGAGGAAGCATGCAAAAGTAAACAGCAAGGAGAAGTATTAAGGGACTTACCAGAAATGAACTGTTTGCATTCATACAGGGAAGGACAATATTTCTAACTCTTAAAACTTTTCAGTATCTGGGTGGTTGGTGGGATCACACATACACATATACACGCATGCACACACATACACACATGCATTCACATGCAGAGACAGAGAGCACAGATTGAACTGAATAGGATGGGACCATACCTTAAAAGAAATTAAGGTAAATGGTGAGAGAGAAATGTAGTGAGAGGAAAGAGGGGGGAAATGGAAGGGGGTAACTATATGTCATTTAAGAGGCAAGTAGGAGATGTTTTTAGTGGAGGGAAAAAGAGGAGAGCTGAGGAAAAAAAAAACAATCAAACAAAAGTTTACCCTCATCACATTTGACTAAACGAAGGAGTGAAATGCACACTCATTTTGGTATGAAAACCTATCTTACAGTATAAGAAAGCGGGGGAGAAGGAGATATTGGGGGGGGATGATGGAAGGGAGGACAAAGGGAGGAGGGAGTAATTGAAAGTCAACACTTGGGGAGGGACAGGATCAAAGGACAGAAGAGAAACAATGAGGGGCAGGTTAAGAGGGATGGCAATTCAGTTAGTCTTACACATCACGACTATCAGGAAGGTCATTTGCAAAGCTACAGAGATATGGCCTATAATGAATTGCCTGCCGTACCAAAGGGAATAGGTGGGGAGGGAGGGATGGGCAGAATTTGGAACTCAAAGTTTTAGGAACAATTGTTTAGTATTGTTGTTGCAACTAGGAAAGAAGACATACAGTTAATGAGGAATAGAAAGTCATCTGGCCCTACAGGAGAAAAGAGAAGATAGAGACAAGGGAAGGGAGGGATGACAGAAGAGAGGACAGATTGGAGATAGGGAAAATTAGATTGCTTGGGGTATTGGGGTGGGGGGAGGGGAGAAAAGGGGAGAAAATTTGGAACCCAAAAATTTGTGAAAATGAATGTAAAAAGCTAAATAAAAAAAAAAAAAAAAAAGAAAAAATATAAAGCCAAATTTTTGTGGAAGTTGTATTACAAATTATTTGTATATAAAATGCAACTGCAGTGAATTTCTTGCATGTAATCTTAGTTTTCAGTTAATTTAGGAACTCTACCATCAGTAATATATCAAAACATATAGATTATATTTAGGCTAAGAAGCTAATACTCTAGATATTTCAGATATGCATATATGAAGCAAATGAAAATCTTTGGCGTTTAAAATTGTCTCATGATAAACCATAAAACATTAATCACTTTTTTTTGTTAAACCATCAGTTTGGTTTTTTTAAGAACCAAAATGCTTTTCTTTTTAGGGTGAAAGAATTTTGTTTCAAGAGAATGTAAAATTTGGAATCAAATTTCACTCTTCTTTAAAACTGCATAAATTTGCCTTGTCAAATAACACTAGTGTCTAAGAACAGGGAAAGATGACCAATTATGGAAAAGAAGCTAGAAAAAATAATGTTTATGTTAGGTTTAGAATTTACTTATATATGTTTTGAAAGTAACATCCAGAATAACTGACATGGAAATATTTTTAATTATCTACTTAATTTTTTCCAAACTGAGAGAAAATTATCTAGTGTCTGACTTACCGTGTTACACAGTCTAGACACAGATTAATAGAAGTCTGATTGAGATAAGAAATGGTGAAGTCATGGAGCCTTAGGGGACAGAGAAAACCACATCTCAGTAGATGACTGAAATTTTCTTGAGCTCATGAGATGGGTGAATATTCTATTCTCCTGCCTTTAGGGAAAGGGACAACATGTATAACCTTGCTATGCTGGCTAAATTATGTTAATAATAATGTCTGTGGAACATAAAGGCATTATGATTCGATAGAAGAACTCAAGAAAAACAAGCAGCATTTGAGTGGCCCTAAGGCCAAGAAGAGAGCAGGATCTCAGTTCTAACCTCTAGCCAAACCTGAAATTTGTAGAGGAATAGCTAGGGTGCAAATCCCAGACCAAGCAGGAGCCTACACTTTTATCATTCTGGACCACCAGAGCTTTTGTACTTTTTTAATAGTGGTTGACTCCATTGGCAGTCTACTGAAACTCCAGAATGAGCAAGTATAGAAGTCTGTAGGTCAAAAGCTTGTGGAGATCAGAACTAGGGGACAGAAATTAGATTTGGACAAGGATTTTGACCACTTTAAGAACGCTGACAACTTGGAGTTTTCCAGCCTGAGCTGCAACTCAAGTTTTGTAATATGAAACTACTCAGAACTTCAGGACAGTAACAGAAAAAACAGCTTAGAGCTCTAGAACCTTAAGAAGCAAGCAGAAACTGGCCATGACATAAAAGTCCAAAATCAGGAGGTAGAGTGGAAAATTAAGAGAAGAGAAAAGGAATCTCACCCAATATAGAGTTTATTACTCCATGAAAAGATGCTATGGTGACAGAGACATTTAAGACAAAAACCCAAAGAGAAGAGAATGATTCCAAAACATCTATAAGCAAAGTCTCAAAGAATACAACTTAGGAACAAATTCAACTAAAAATTCCTGGAAGAGATGAAACAAGAGTTCAAGAAATAGTTTAAATTCATTTTTACCAATGTACAATGGAATAAAGATTTGGAAAAGGAATGAGCAGCTTAGCAAAAAGGTACAACCTTGTCCAAATAACAAGCTCCCTTAAAATTAATATGGACTGAGTAGAAACCATTGAATCCATGGGACAACAAGATGTATTAAAACAAAGTCAAAAGACTGAAGATATAAGGTATTTCATATTTTCCTATAATAAAAATGGCTCACTTACAAAAGAAATTGAGATGAGACAATATAAGAATCACTGGACTACCTGAAAGTCATGACACCAACTCCCTCTTCCCCCCCCACCAAAAAAAAAAAGAGGCTAGACTTCATATTTCAAAAAATGCCAAAAGAGAATGTCAGATCTCTTAGATTTGTAGAGTGGAATAGAAATAGAAGGAATCCACTGTTTGGGGCAGCTAAGGTAGGTGGTGCAATGGATAGAGCAGCAGCCCTGTAGTCAGAAGGACCTGAAACCAAATCCAGCCTCAGATGCTTACTAGATGTATGACCCTGGGCAAGTCACTTAATCCCAATTGCCCCCCAAAAATTAAAAAAAAAAAAAAGAACTCACTGATCACCTACTGAAAGAAATCTCAAAGTGAAATCCTCCAGCAATAGTTAGTCAAAACCCAAAGCTTTCTGGTGAAAGCAAAAAATGAATATAAGCAGCCAGAAAGAAAAAAATCAAGTCCCAAGGAGCTACAGTCAGAGTAATGCCCAATTTAGCAACTTTATTATCAAGAGAGGAGAACTTGGAACAAAGTATTCCAAGAATTACAAAATACAGGATAATAATAAAAAATTAACTTAGTGAAATTGAGTGTAATCCTACAGGGGGAAAAAATGGACCTTTTGTGAAATAGATGGCTTCTAAGTATTCTTGATGAAAAGACCAGGGCTATGCAGAAACTTTGAAGTTCATATACAAGGAGTTTAAAAGTTTTTTGAAAAAAGAAGGTAAGCATGAACAATCATGATGTACTAAACAAGGATGAACGACTTAACATTCTCATATGGGGAAATGATGTTCCTTGTGAGCCCTGTCATCATCATTGATCACAGAGGGTGTCTAATTGGGCAGAAGGCGTGGGAGTGGCTCTTTTATGTCTTAATGTTCTTAAAAAATGGAATGGAAAAAAGAAAAATATACTAGAAGCAAAAGGAAAAGAAAGATTAGGATAAATTATCTCAGAATTTTATGTTCACAAACATGGAAGGGAAAGGGAGAATGGAACCTCACTTTCATCTCAGTTGATCAAATTAGAGAGAAATTGTACATACAAATAAGGTTGAGAGAAGAGTACATACAAATAGAGACAGAGGTACATTTCACTCAACAGGAATGTAGGAAGCAAAGGATAGAAACCAGATTGGAGCTCTGAGGATATATAAATATTTATAGTTCTTTTTTGTGGTAGAAAACAATTTGAAACTGAGAGAATGCCCATAACCTGGGCAATGACTGGACAAATTATTGTATATAAATATGATTAGAATTTTATTGTACTGAAGGGGATGGTTTCAGAGGAACCATTGAAGAGATGTGAATTGAGGAGTACAGAACCAGGAGAAAAGTTGTTATACAAGGACAACAATATAGTAAAGGCACACAACGTTGAGTGATTTGGGAACTCTGATCAACATAATTAAAAACCGCGATTCCAGAGTACTAATGGTGAAACTTCCTTACCACCTCTTGAGAGATAGTAGTCTATCTACTCAGAGACAGAAAGTCTCAGAGTACAGAGTGAGAGACATTGTGGACATGAAGGTGAAGGTCTGACTAATGAAAAAATTTGTTCTTTTTAACTATTCATATTTTTAACAGGGAATTTTTTTTCTTTCCTTCTTAATTAGGGTTGGAGTGATAGGGAGAGAAGGAAAATCATGGCTCGTTGACAACAAATAAAATTTAATTTACAAAAAGAAAAACCAGCCTAAAGGGCTCCAAAAATGTATGTACCCTTTGACCCAGAAATACCACTTTTAGGACTGTATCTCCAACAGATCATAAAAATGGGAAAGGATCTCACATGTACGAAAATATTTATATCAGCTCTCTTTGTGGTGGCCTAAAACTCGAAATCAAAGGGATGCCCATCAGTTGGGGAATGGCTGAACAAGTTATGATATATGAATGTAATGAAATACTATTGTGCTGTAAGAAATGATGAACAGGAACTTCAGAGAGGTCTGGAAAGACTTATATGAACTGATGCTGAGTGAAGAAGCAGAACTAGGAGAACTTTGTGCACAGAAACAATCACAGCCTGTGAGGAATTTTTCTGGTAGTCTTAGTATTTCATTGCAGTGCGAGGACTTAAAAAATTCCCAATGGTGTTTTAAGGCAAAATGCCTTCCACATCCAGAGAAAGAACTATGGAATTTGATTGTAGAACAAAGCAGACAATTTTCTTTTGTGTTATGTTTTGTTTTGTTTTATGATTTCTTCCATTTTAATTTTTCTATGCAATATGACTAAGGTGAAAATGTATAGGAATGTATGTGTAGAACCTGTATAAAATTGTATGCCATCTCAGGGAGGCAGTGGGGAGGTGGGGGGAAGGAGGGGGAGGGTGGGGGAAAAAAAATCTAAGATATATGGTAGTGATTGTAGAACACTGAAAACAAATAAAATAATAAAAAAAAAGAAAAGAAAAGAAAAACCAAGAGACCTGGAGTTAGAATCAGGAGAGACCTGGGCTTTCTTTGTTATACATGCTATATGTGTAATTTTAGACAAGTCACTACCTCCTCTGAAATTCTGTTTCCTTGTATGTAAAACAGGTAAATTTATACAAGTAACCTTACCAGATTATTAGAAGGAATATGCTTTGTAACTCTAAAGTGTTGGAGAAATGTTATTTGTAAATATTATTAATTGTACTTAATTGGTCACTAAACATTAAGCCTTTATTACGTACAAGGCACTGTACTGAGTGCTAGAGATATTCAAAGAAAGCCAACAGATAGTCCTTGTCCTTGAGAAGTTTTAATCTATTTAAAACATGTATACCTTTCAAATACTAGCTCTGTCTTGGCCATGAGTACAGAAACATAGTGGTGTATTCTATTCATTTGTACAAATTGATAGTAGCTCAGCAATACACATTTTAATATTATATGCTTAAATATACCAGGAAATATTAGAGATTGGTTTGATATACATTGAATGGAAAAACATCATCCCTAATAACTATATTGATGAAAATGTATTTTTTTAAATTTTCTTTTCTTTTTTAAACTTTTTTTTTTTAAAGTTTATTTGTTTTCAGTTTTCAACGGTCACTTCCATATGTTTTAAATTTTCTTCCCCTTCTTTCTGTTTTTCCAATGAGGTATTTCACATTGTCTTCTATTTTTTCATTCTTTTGATTTGGTTTTGGAATTTCTTGGCTTCTCATAAAGTCATTAGCTTCCATGTGCTCCCTTCTAATTTTTAAAGAACTATTTTCTTCAATGAGCTTTTGAACCTCCTTTTTCATTTGGCCAGTTCTGCTTTTTAATGAATTCTTCTCATTGGCTTTTTGGACCTCTTTTGCCATTTGAGTTAGCCTATTTTTAAAGGTGTCATTTTCTTCAGCATTTTTTTGGCTCTCCTTTAGAAAGCTGTTGACCCACTTTTCATGATTTTCGTGCATCACTCTCATTTCTCTTCCCAATTTTTCTTGCACCTCTCTTATCTGATTTTCAAAATCTTTTTTGAGCTCTTCCATGGCCTGAGACCATTGCATATTTTTTTGGAGGGTTTAGATATAGAAGCCTTGGCTTTGATATCTTTGTCTGATGGTGTGTTTTGTTCTTCCTCACACGAAAGGATGGAAGAAAACACCTTTTCACTAAGAAAATAGCCTTCTGTAGTCTTATTTTTTTTACCCTTTTTGGCATTTTCCCAGCCAGTTACTTGACTTTTGAGTCCTTTGTCACGTGGAGGGTAAACTACCCTAGACTTCAGAGGTTTTGTGCAGCTGTTCTCTGAAATATCTCTAGAAACCTGTAAGCTCTCAGTTCCTACAAGGTGGCACAATCAAGGGAGAGGAGTTTACTCCTCTCCTGGCCTGCACTCTGAAGTGTGAGCAACCAGAAGCATTCTTTTCTGCCATGGAACTGTGAGTAGAGTTCCCTCTTCACAGCCACTACCAGCTCCCCCATTCCAGGGCTAGTGCTCTTCCTCATCCCAGGACTACCACTCAGGGCTGGGATCCAGATCAGGTGCTTGCTTCCCCCAGGGTCTTTAGGCCTGAGGGCTCCAAAAGTGGACTGCTGCTGCAGTGGCAGTGGCTGCTACTGCCCTGGAGCCAGGGCTGGGACCAGACCACAACCCCTCTCACCCACATGAAAGCACTTTCTTAATTACCTTTGGAGCTGTCTTTGGTGTTTGTGGGTTGAGAAATCTGGGAACTGCAGCTGCTACCTGTGATTGGGTGCCCTGAAGCCTGCTCCAGTCCTGTCCTTGCCATGTGGCCCAGACTGGGCTGCACTCCACTCTGAGTCTGGTGTGATAGACCTTTCCTGTCAGCCTTCTGGCTGTCTTGGGCTTGAAATCTGTTTCACTGTGTCATTCTGTGGTTTCTGCTGCTGTAGAATTTGTTTAGAGTCATTTTTTACAAGTATTTTATGAGTTATGCGGGGAGAGCTAGAGCAGGTTTGTCTTTGTGCTGTGCCATCTTGGCTCTGCCCCCTCCCTACTTTTTCTTTAAAAGGTTTTGACACTTTAAACTAAGGCTCAAAAACATTGGTATATTTTAATACGTACAAAAGGCAGGAATTGTTCTCCCTCAAAATTCACTAAGACATCAATATTACCAACATAGAGGCAGGAAGGTTGTGCCTAAATGAATCAGTTCTATAAACTTAAATGTAATATCTCATTCCATGACAAAGCAAACCTCTTTTTGTTAACTCTTAGGTGCATAGAATCTTATTTCTCTCCAAGTCCGTTTCTCCTCAAGCAGCAGAAAGACCTGGTCTGAATCAGGCCCAGCCTTTAACAGAAACCTTTAAAAATCTACTTTTTCTTTAAAGAGAGTGTCTCAGCACCAAAGATTGTCTAGAAATTCACGGAACAATGCCTAAAATGCAGTTTGGAAGCATTCAGAAAGTGTGGCTTCTTAGTAACTGAAGTAAATATATTTATTTCTTGGTGCATAATACCAAACCTGCAGGTTAGTGCAGAATACAGTAGGCAGTGTCTCAAATGACTGAAGCATGACTCTTCGTTGTTTGAAATTAATTGAAAACTTCATGTGAATAGACTTATTCTTTCTGCTACAAAAAATTCTGTGAAATAGATTGGTTTCATATATTATCAGCTTAATCTTCCTGGTGATTTTTTATCACATTTCACAGCAGGGAAGTTTCATTTACAATATCCAGAATTAATTTACTTGTTCTGACTTGATATGGCAGTGGTCATACGCCCAAATCCTATTCTCTTCATCAAGTTCTTTTTTCTTTAAGTTTTCTTAGTTTGCCTCACAGAGTTCTTAGCAAGTTGCTTAAATTAGCAGCATTAAAAATTATGATTATATCATCCACCTCTATTCGATTGATTGATAAGCATCTTGTATTCCCATGATTTAGCGGTCTGTCTCACTGATGGAAATCGCTGACTCACAGGAAGCTAGTCTGTGATCCTCCTAAGCTGGTTACGAGTGTTGCTGTTGTTGTTCAGTCATTGTAAGTTGTGTCCACATTTTTATGACCCTGTTTGAGGTTTTCTTGGCAAAGATACTGGAATGGTTTGTCGTCACTTATTAAGACTTGATTTTTTTAATTTGATATTCAGAATAGTAATGCTTGTACCCTATTTACAGTGTACCTTGGAGTAATTTTTATCATTTTTTCTACTCTTGTGCCAAATTAATAGAGATCATCAATAATAAATTATCTTTACAATAAAAGAAATCAGTAGGTAACCTAGATAAAGTCATAATGTGCACTATTCTGAATATCCTGCTTTTAGTTCATATCCATAGCTATTTCTAGTTAAGTTTCGTTCCTTTTCTTCTTACAATAAGTTTTTTTATTGATATCTTTAGTTTTTCCATTGCTTGAATTTTCTCATGTATCCCTACGTATTCCCTCCTGGAGAGTCATCACATACAACACGGCTATTCTCATTTAATTTTTGCTCCCTCTATTCCTACAATAACATTTATTTAATTCACTTTTAGCTCCCTTCTTTGCATTAAAAAGATAAAAGCCTGAAATATGTAAGGTGTCTCCTTTACTTAATTTTTTATTTTAGAGTGTTCTGATGGGTGATTGGAGAAATATGGAGGTCATAGGGTGGGAGTTGGGCATATTTTAATTAGTTTTAGTTTCTAGTCTTCAATAGCTGGAATTCAAAGAGTACTAAATAATTTTTTTTTTAGTTTATTGCAGTTGCTCTCCATTTGTCTAACAGTCTAAACATTTTATCTAACACAGGCAGTTCTCACTGATCTCTCACTGTCTAGAAGTTTAACTGAATGAAAGGATTTAGATTCAGTAACTGGGAAAATACCTCAAGTTTTAGGGTCTAGGGGCAGTTTTACAATGAAATTATTGAGGTTCCTTCTCTCGGTGCTTTTAATAATAAATTACACATTTGAAGTAAGGCAGGTACATTTATGTATTGGTGGAGTTAAGAATTCTCTAACCTTTAAAATGGAATTAAAGTGTAAAATTTTTTTCTGTGAAGGAATTTGGTATCTGAATATGTGCTAGTTGGGTAATTACCACTAATGTATCTTAGTTTCAAATTATGTAGGTAACTTTTGAACTATCCTTGCAGTTTCAAGGAATGTTTCTTTGGAGGGATAAACCCTGTGGACTAGAAAGAAAAAAGTTAATTTCTGCATTATTTAAAGAAAATCTGTGAAATACACTGGAGGGTTTTTTGTTTATATCTTTTGATTGCAGAAGGAAGTGTGATACTTGAGTGCTTATCTTGGCTTCCAATTCTGTTTAAAATTTAAAATTATTTCCAAGTAGGCAAGAACTTGGATTAGCTGATTTCTTCTATACCTTGCAATTGGAAGGACAATGAGAACTTGACCCAGGGCCACTCGACATGGAGTGATTTTAGATCTATGCAGTTACATCAGTTTGATAGTATTCTAAAATGATACTTGAAAGTGGACAATGTCACATATAAGTACTGCTTCTCTGTAAGTTTGTCATAGGCTTGTCTTTTTTAAAAGGGTCAACTTCTTTGAAGTGCTCATTTTTTATTGTAAACGTTAAGGAAGTCAATGTTGCATCTTCCTCCTGCCTTTCTTAGATATATTAGAATTTGTTAGACTAGCAGCTTATTAGGCTGTGTTGTAGATGGGGTTTCTGAGCCAATATGAACATGGTGATATGTGTTTTCTGTGTACTGGTAGTAATGTGAAATCTCTTACTGGAGCAGGTATAACTCTTTAACTTATTAACAATTCACATTTGTATAGTTATTTTAAGTTTTTATTCTGCTTTTTTTTTTAACAGCCCTGTGAGGTAGGCAATAGAAGTACTATCTATTTTCAATAGCTGCCAAATCAGATTCTTTGGAAACTGACTCGTTGTCTTACGCAGGATTTGTATCCAGATTTCTTGATTCCCCGAGTGCAGCATTCATTCCATTATGCCATGATGTAAGAGGAAACCTGTGTGGCTACAGTGGGTATACCAAGGGACACAAACTAGAATGGCTGGCACTTTATAAATTGAAATACTATACACATTTTTATAAATCTAATTTTTCTGTATGTCTGTCAGGATAACATCCAACAACTGAGACAAGGATAAGTGAGACCCCGGCTGCCCTGTGTAAAGTAAACAGATGCATTTGTTGGAATTCGTTCCAAGTCAGCTATTTGGCACTCTCTTCCATCTATAGAACTATATATAACAAAGTCCCAAGGGCTTGTAGCTTTTGCCAGTGTTCAGCAGTACTACAATCTGGAAAATGGAAACACCATGTCATAGTGACACTGGGGAAGAAGGAACCTATAAGGTTACAAATATATACAATTGTCAGAGTTCTAGGTATATACATTTTATTTGGGGTACATCCTCCCTTTTCCAACAGATTGATTCTCCCCTCTGCAAAATCATCTTCATTGGAGAGTTTATATCTTTGCCAAAGCTATATGCAGTCATATCCTAAGCTATTTCAGATTTATTAAACTCATCTATTTTATATTTTGATTTTGTTTAGAGACTGGAGTTTGAAGTTGCCATGAATGAGTAGGGGTTTTGAATATACCATAAAGGATTTGATCTAAAAAGCTCTTATAATGCAGAGAAAAAAATAAATCAGTATGCAGAGAAAAAAATAAATCAGTATTTGATGAAGCTCAGTTGAAGTTCACTGGGTTTTTTTTGGGGGGGTGGGGGGGTTTGTTTTCATTTCTTCCAATTGGCATTAGTTATGATTTTTTTGTGTGTGTGAAAAAATAACTTTATTTTTAGTACATGGCACTGGTTTCTTCCCTGATTCTTTCAGGCTTATTACAATTCAATGATAGTAAGTCCAAAGTAAGAAAAAGAAGAAACTTCATTTTAAAATTCGGTTTACTGTGCCTTTGCAAACATGGTGGGAAAATTCAACCGTTAAAATTTGTTTAAACAGGTCTTCCACCTTAAATTATTTCCAGTGCTGGATAGAATGCTGTCCTTTGAGCCAGCAGGACCAGAGATCAAATCCTATCTTGAACATTTCCCAACAGTGTGACCATTGGGATGTCACTTAACCTGTCTCACCCTCAGTTTGCTCATGTAAACTCATGTAAACTCTGTAAAATGAAAGGTTTAACTCATCCTCTCTACACAGGCCTTGTAGTCCCAGTTCTGCTCCCATAAAAGCCAATGTAGGCAGTTTTTCTGTTTAATTATTATAGCACATAGCAGATCAGTGTGATGAAGCTCATTTCTTTTGATTGCAGATGCCTGAACTTAATTTGTTCCTTGCCCTGGTTTCTGGCCTAGAAACTCCTGAAGAAAACTAACTTTTCTATGCATTGAAAAGTGCAGCTACTTAAAATATGTAGATTAGGAAGATACCTTCCACTATGAATCCCAAATGATGTACCTCAGTTTTAAATGTAAACTGACCTCCATCTTTATATGATTGCATTTATATATACATTTATATTGCATTTAAATGTAAACTGACCTCCATCTTTATATGATTGCATATTATATATGATTGCATATGATTTAAAAGCATTATATGAATGCTTTTCATTTCTTAAAACACAATAATATTATTGTATTTTATTGTATTACAATCACATATTTGTTTAGCCATTCCTTAGTCAGTGGGCAAATGGCAGTAGAGGAACCAGTGAGAATAGACTACTGTCAGAGTAATGTAAGCAAAAATTTATCAAAGAGATATAATATAAGCCTAACAACCATAACTTTAAATGTGAATTGCTTAAATGGTTCAATAAAACAAAAAAAAAACATAACGGTAAGAAAGGAAAAACAAGCAATTTGTTATATGTAAGAAAGACAACTGGTGCAAATGTTGAAACAAAATTCACTATGTACCGAGTGATTATTTAAAAAGCTGGAATTCCATTCATGTTGTAGGACAAACAAATAGATAAAATCACATTGTCAGAAATATGAATTAAAATCTATATTCAAGACGAGCCTGGGTGCCATCTGCCCCTTATAACTTGCACATACATCCCTTCTCTTGCATCCGAAAAGAGTTCACAGAGATTCATCAGCTACTTTTCTCAGGGAGATTGACTGCCTAGTGCATAAACTCTTTCCATGTAAAACCAATCTGTTGTATGCTTATGCTGCTTTGCTAAGCAGCGTGATTATATTATGCATGAAATCATAAACATTTTGCCAATACTGATAGTAAACTGACACTGCATCTAAATTCATATGAATTCATAATTCATATATGGGGAATAGCTAAACCAGTTTGACATATTTTGCATGTGTGTGTGTGTGTGTGTGTGTGTGTGTGTGTGTATAAAAAAGTGGGTTGGAGCCTGGTTATGAAGAGCTTTAAATGCCAAATGAAACAGTTTATATTTGAATCTAGGGTAATAGACAGGTGCTATAGTATATGCATTTGGTGGTGTGACTTGGAGATAGGAGATAGATTGTTTGTTGATGCAGAATCAAAAGTAAGCCCATATAGCTGGGTTGTAGGGGATAAATTTTTATGAAGTATTAAAAAACTAGAAAAAGGCCAGGTTTTGAAAATCTTTAAATGCCAAACAATGCCATTTGAGCTTATGGATCAAATAAAGAGTCACTAGCGTTTATTGAGGGAGTGGAGGTGGAGGAGAGACATGAGGAAACTTGTGCATTGGAAAATCATCTTGAGAGCTCTGTAAAGGATGGATTAGAGTGGAGAGTCACCTGGTATGGGGAGACTAAATAGGAGAACACAGCTAGGAGGGAGGCAGTGGGAGCATAGAGGAGGACACACATGTGGGAGATGTTGTAGAGAAAGAAATGACAAAATTTGCAAACAGTCTAGATAAGTGAGTTGTACACAAGAGAGAGGAATCATGGGAGGCAACATCAAGGTTTCTAGTTGAAAATGATCCTTTCACCAAAAAAAGGGAAAAAAAAGCTGATTCTCTCACCATTGATAGAGATGTTCAGATCAGTGGTAGATTTGGGAGGAAAGATCAATTCCTTTTATAAGCAGCCTAATGGAATAAAGAAAATGTTTAACTTGAAAGTTATTTGAACTTAGAAGTTCAAATTCGATCTCTGTCTATGTGACCTTAGAAAGTCACAGCCTTTCTTCTAATTTGTAGGAGTGGGGCATCCTTTGTAGCTGTAGGTGTATAGATCTGTGATCTTAAGTGCGTACATACAGAACATGCAGTTCATGGTGATTCAGGATAGAGGCTCAGAAGAGAAAGCAGAGACATCTACATTGAGGTACTATTAATTGAACTCCTGAATATCTTATGAAGTCAATTAGTGAGACTTCTCATTGTATAAGAGTTACTTTGACAAAACTCAGAACTCTATGAAACTTTTCCTGTCTCTTCCTGTCTTCACCCCTCTGCCTCCCTCTAGCCTCTCTTATCCCTTACAATTGTATATCTTTGTGAATATCCCTGTCCATTTATTGAATCACATAATGTTTTGTCGTCTTAATTTTGAAAGCTGATGGCTGAATTTTTAGTACTTCTCTACAAAAAAAAGAGAACTAATTGATTTTTGTTTATGTTTTGGCCCTCATTTTCATGTTATTCTTTTGATTAGTGGCCCTAGAAGAAATAATGTCTTAGCTTAGGGCATAATGTACAAGCTATGTACTGAGAAGTGTTTTTAATGGTTACTGATGGAAGGTATTGTCAGTAGCTAATAAGTCCTTTTTAGTTCTCATTTCTGTGATTTTATGAACATTAGTAAGATACAATCTGAGTTCACATTTTTTGTCTTTTCTGTGAGTCCCTTCTACTCAGTCTCCCCTTCCCTCAACACTCACACCACATCTTTCTTTTTTACTCTCATTTTAAATAAATTTTATTCCTGTCTTTTATGTCTACATTTTTTAAGAGAAACACAAAGTGCCCACATTGTTTCACAGACACGCACATATACACAGACATACATTTAGTATCTTGGGGCTCCCCTCAAGGGAGTCTATAATATGTGATTTCAAATTCTCTGCTCCTTCTCTTTATATTGAAATAGTTTCCAGCTTGACACTTAACCAGTCAAAAGCTTGATATGGACCCAAGAGTAGCTAGATAATGAGAGTTGTATATGATTTTTTTAAAACAGTCCCTTTTATGCGGTAAAGGAGGGAGAAAGATGGAAAGAAATTGGAGGCAGAAGTGCGGACATGTTATTTGACTGGTGTGGGAGGCATTCATGAAAAAAAGCTTTTTTCACACTTACGTCAGTTTCTTGGAAAGACTAAACAATTTTCCCCAGTATCTTAATTGACCCAATGGCTGAAACAGGATTTGAACTAGATATGTAGTAGGTGTTTAACATATATTTGTTGTTTATTTCAACCCAGGTTTTCCCAAGTCCACAATCATTTTTCCATTGTACTACATCTGATTAATTGCAAATGCCCTTAATTCCTTATGTTTCCCACAATACTGTTGCTTTCTCCAAGCTTAATATTCAGGTATTGTGATTTTGTTTTCTTTTCTCTTCTACAGGTTTTGCATGCAGAAATGTGTCAGTCTGGTGCCTGGAGTCACACTGGATTTGATAGAGAAGTAAGCAAGGTTTTAATATACTCAAATGACTTTGATTTTCAAGACAAGTGGGAGATTATTTCCTATTGTTTCATATTTGATTTGTAGGAATTTTTTTTTTCTGCTGGTGTGGGGTTGTTTCTCCTTCATCTGCCTGTGGTCTCCTATTCTTTGTACTGTTATTAAGGCCAGTTTTTGCGAAGTATCAATACTTAATGTCAGAATAATTTAGGATGAAGAGAAGAAATTGGGCCTGGGCCTATGATTTCATTAATATGCAAAACTTTCAGATAAGGACACTCTATTTACCAGTCCAAGTCAGCACATTATCTGCCACTTATATCCTTCAGTAATTAGCTGGAGCCCTCACACATTCAAAGGATTGCCCCATGTCACACAGCTAGCCTATGTCAGAGAGGCTTAACTCATGTTTTCCTGGCTCTTAGTCCATCCACTGCAGAACACAACCTCTCAATCTTTTTAGCCTTTTTCAAACTAAAAATTAAGGTAGAAAATATTTATTTCTATCTTTTTTATAATATGAAGACCTCTATACTGATAGACATTTTTTGCTTCCTCTGACATGAAAATAATAATGTGAGAATTTATGAAAAAGAAGTAATATGAAATAAGTATAGGTAAAAAAGTTGTGTTGAGAATTTATATGAAAATGGAAAGAAGCAGAAGCAGGAACATAGCTGGTAAAGACTAATTAATATCTCATGACTGTAATCCTGGCAAGAGTATAAGAAGTCCTGAATTAGGATCAGTGACTAGGTGAGTAGAGAGAAGATGAGTGTTACATGTTCTATGAATACAGTTTAATATGAGCTCGGAAAAAGAGGCAAAAGTCATATGCCGAACTTAGGTAACTGCATGAATTAAAGGATGGTAGTACTTTCAGCTAAGAAGTTGGGAGTAAGAGCAGGCTGTGGGAATAAGATTTAGTCCAAATTGAGACACATTCAATTTAAGACACCAAGAGATAACTACTCTAGTAGATGATCACCCAACAGTTGACAGTGTGACAGTGGAATTCAGAACAGATATTGACTTGAGAATCTCTTGTGTAGTTAGAGTATTTAACACAGTAGTAATATATTGAACTCAGCAAGGGTGAATGTATATATAGAGAAGAATATAGTTTTATCATAGCATCGTCATCATCATCTGAGCAGCCAGCTGCCTCTGTAAAATGAAGGTAATAACTGTACCTGCCTCACATGCTTTTTGTGACGATCAGATGAGATAGTGTTTGTTAGTAGCTAATGAGCTTAGTGAATGGGGCTCTAGACCTAGAGTCAGGAAGACATGAGTTCAAATACTGCCTCAGACATTTATCCGCTGTGTGGCTCTGGGCTAGGTGCTTCACCTCGGTTATCTCAGTTTCCTCAACTGTAAAAGGGGGTACCTACCTTAAAGGATTGTTGTGAAGATTAAGATGATAGCTTTTGTGAAGTGTTCAGCGCAGTGCTGGCACATAGTAGGTGCCATCTAAGTGTTTATTCCCTCCCCTCCAAACCCTTTAGGAGAGAAGAATTGAGTTGATCCCTGTAATCTGTCTGAGCCTCAAAAGTTTTTTTTTTAAATGTGTAGAGAGTCTAAAGTGTTTTTTATCAATTTATTTTACTTGAAAACTTTTTAAAAAAATTATCAGGTGCCTATTTTGGACTAGGTAGTTGGGATATAAAGGTGGAAAATTACAGCTTCCCTTCCCTTTAAGGGCTTAAAACTAATACAACATTTACAGAGAATGATGACCCAAGGGGCATTGGTACAAAGTATGACCTTCCTGATTTCTTCCTCATTCACCTTCTTAACAAACATAATTACTAGAGTTGGTATAAGAGACATTAAAGTTGGAAGGGATGAATAAGGTTCTATAGATCATTCTCCATCTTTTTTTTTTTTTTTAATATTTATTTATTTAACTTTTTTTTTTTTACATTCATTTTCACAAAATTTTGGGTTCCAAATTTTCTCGCCTTTTATCCCCTCCCCTCACCCCAATACACCAAGCAATCTAATTTTCCCTATCTCCAATCTGCCCTCTCTTCTGTCATCCCTCCCTTCTTTTGTCTCCATCTTCTCTTTTCTCCTGTAGGGCCAGATGACTTTCTATTCCTCATTAACTGTATGTCTTCTTTCCTAGTAGCAACAACAATACTAAACAGTTGTTCCTAAAACTTTGAGTTCCAAATTCTCCCCATCCCTCCCTCCCCACCCATTCCCTTTGGGAAGGCAGGCAATTCAGTATAGGCCATATCTGTGTAGTTTTGCAAATGACTTCCCTGATAGTCGTGTTGTGTAAGACTGACTGAATTACCCTCCATCCTATCCTGCCCCCTCATTGTTTCTCTTCTGTCTTTTGATCCAGTCCCTCCCTGAGTGTTGACTTCAAATTGCTCCCTCCTCCCTTTGCCCTCCCTTCCATCATCCCTTCAACCCTGCTTATCTCCTTCTCCCCCACTTTCCTGTACTGTAAGATAGGTTTTCATATCAAAATGAGTGTGCATTTTATTCCTTCCTTTAGTCAAATGTGATGAGGGTAAACTTCTTGTTTTTTTTTTTCCTCAGCTCTTCTCTTTTTCCCTCCACTAAAAAATCTCCTACTTGCCTCTTAAATGACATATAATTACCCCATTCCATTTCACCCTCGTTCCTCCCACTACATTTCTCTCTCACCATTTACCTTAATTTCTTTTGAGATTTCTATTCAATTCACTCTGTGCTCTCTGTCTCTGTATGTGTGTGCATGTGTGTATGTGTGTGTGTGTGTGGTCCCACCAACTACCCAGATACTGAAAAGTTTTAAGAGTTACAAATATTATCTTTCCATGTAGGAATGTAAACAGTTCGCCTTTGGTAAGTCCCTTATGACTTCTCTTTGCTGTTTACTTTTTCATGCTTCTTCTCATTCTTGTGTTTGAAAGTCAAATTTTCTTTTCATCAAGAATGCTTGAAAGTCCTCTGTTTCATTGAAAGACCATTTTTTCCCCTGAAGTAGTATACTCAGTTTAGCTGGGTAGGTGATTCTTGGTTTGAGTCCTAGTTCCTTTGACTTCTGGAATATACTATTCTACACCCTTCGATCCCTTAATGTAGAAGCTGCTAGATCTTGAGTTATCCTCATTGTATTTCCACAGTACTGGAATTGTTTCTTTCTAGTTCCTTGTAGTATTTTCTCCTTGACCTGGGAGTTCTGGAATTTGGCCGCAATGTTCCTAGGAGTTTCTCTTTTTGGATCTCTTTCAGGCGGTGATGGATGGATTCCTTCAATGCTTATTTTGCCCTCTGGTTCTAGAATGTCAGGGCAGTTTTCCTTGATAATTTCATGGAAGATGATGTCTAGGCTCTTTTTTTGATCATGACTTTCAGGTAGTCCCATAATTTTTAAATTGTCTCTCCTGGATCTATTTTCCAGGTCAGTTGTTTTTCCCATGAGATATTTCACATTCTCTTCCATTTTTTCATTCTTTTGTTTTTGTTTTGTAATTTCTTGGTTTCTGAGAAAGTCATTAGACTCCATCTGTTCCATTCTAATTTTGAGAGAACTATTATCTTCAGTGAGCTTTTGAACCTCTTTTTGCATTTGGCTAATTCTGCTTTTGAGAGCATTCTTCTCCTCATTGGCTTTTTGAACCTCTTTTGCCAATTGAGTGAGCCTATTTTTCAAGGTGTTATTTTCTTCAGCATTTTTTTGGGTCTCCTTTACCAAGGTATTGACCCGTTTTTCATACTTTTCTTGCATCTCTCTCATTTCTCTTCCCAATTTTTCCTCCACCTGTCTAACTTGCTTTTCAAAATCCTTTTTGAGCTCTTGCAAGGCCTGAGACCACCCAACATCCCCCTGGGATGTCTGGGGTACCGAGGCCCGCCCTCCACGTCTTTCCCTGACGGCAAGAATATGTCCTCGTCATCGTCAGATCCGAAAGTCGAGATCATTTGCATCTGTTCGAAAAAACTCTCTATAGTCTTATTTTTCTTCCCTTTTCTAGGCATTTTCCCAGCCAGTTACTTGAGTTCTGAGATTCTTGTCCACCCCCGCCTAGATCTGCCCAGCTAGTGCTTGGGGTCTGAGATTCAAATGGGCTTTCCGCGGCAGGGGCAGTTGCTAATCAATGTGAGCTTTAGTTCTGGTGCTGGGGTGGGGGCAGGGCCACCTCCCAGGGTCAGTTCCCTCAGGGACTTTATGCAGAGACCTTCAGAAATGGAGCAGGTGGGGCAGGGCAACCTGCCAGGCTCAGTTCCCTCAGGGGCTTTATGCAGAGACCTTCAGAAATGGAGCGGGTGGGGCAGGGCCGTCTCCCAGGCTCAGCTCCCTCAGGTGGTTTATGGAGAGACTTTCAGTAATGAAGATCCTGCCTGCTGCTGGGGGAGTCCCGGGCCTCCGCGGCTGCCTCCGCTGCCGCCCCCGCCTCTGCTTCTGCCACTTCCTGCCCCCGCCTCTACCTCCCCCGCTTCCTCCCGAGGGTGCCCGAGCCACGGAGACACCCCGCTCCCCTCTCGGTCCACCTAAGCATGTCTCTCACTGACCTGTAGCATCTGTGGGTGGAGGGACCTTCCTGGCCACCGGAGGTTCCGTCCCTGAAGCCTGCTCGGATCAGCTTCTCTGGGGCCGCGGCCAGGGCAGCGCTGGGGTGGGGTCCGCTTTCTGGGGTGCGGAGGACCCTGAGGAAGGCTCTCCAGGGCTCTCTGGAACGGAAATCTCTTCCACTATGTTTCTGCACTCCCTGCAGTGATCCAGAACTTCTGGGGAGCTCTTCTTACATTAAATCTATGGGCTGTGGGTTTGGAGCTCGCATATGTGCGTCTTTCTACTCCGCCATCTTGACTCTGCCCCCTCATTCTCCATCTTTTACAGATTAGAGAAATGTGGCCTACAGGTTAAGTGACTTGACTTGGATCACACAGTTAGGAAATAGCAATGTATATGAAGCCAGCTATTGAAGTCTAAATCCCAAGTAAGGGCAAAGCATAATTGATACAGAATGCCACAAAGACATGTGGGTGGGAAATAACACTTTCTGCAGGGGAGAATCAAGAGAAAACTTTGTGCAGATAATTCTATTAGATTTGGGTCTTAAAGGAAAGGAATGATTTCAATAGGGCAGAAGTATGGTGGTATAGGGCCTGGCACAGACAGAAGATGGGCATGACAAGTTCATGGAATATTTGAAAATCCAAATAGGTTCCTCCCTGGCTCACACTACCTTGCCTATGATTTAAAGCCCAAGCCAAAAGGTACCATTTCCATGAAGCATTTTCTGACTTCATCCTTGTGTCCCCTAAACCATTCAATTTAGAGCTTTTTCCTCTTTTACCTTTTATCAACACCATATTTTCCCCAAATTCATTGAATGTTTGTCAATTTGTATTCCATCTATGTGTTTATCATTACCCCTCCCCTCCAACCACATATTCTCCAAGTCGAATAGAATGAGAGCTTATGTAACCTAATTCTGGTTATGCTATTTTGAGATGCTTTCCATTCCCCCCACCCCAGCTATATTTGTACAATTAGATCTTGCCACCTAGCAAAAGAGTTACTTAAATGCTTGTTAGAGAGTTTAGTTCAGCTTTATTGCTTTTGGCCATTATATCTGTGTCTATCAGCTTGATTAGTGGTGTCAGGATCAGATCACATCCCTTATGACTCCCTTCACCAAGAGGCTAAATTCAACCCGCCCCTCTTTAATGCCTGCAGATAACGTGAGGATAGTTAGGGACTTAGTTCCGCCTTCTGTTCCTTTGTTCATTTTATCCATCCTTTCCTTTCCAGCTTAATTTTTTCCACCACTACCTCTTCTCCATCTTTTCTTTTTCTCTTCCTCTCCATCTCTTCCTTGATAGTGTCACAATGTGCCAGAGGCTTTCCAGTCTTACACTTTACTCTCTTCCACATACTCTGCCATCCAGTAACTGACATTGGCCTTTTTCCTGTTCAGCATTCTGTCTCCCAACTTTGCACTTTCACTGGCTCTAATTTCCTCTTTCTTCCTCATTGCCTCTTGGCTTCTGTCAAGTCCCAGCTAAAATCCCACTTTCTATAAGAATCCTTTTCCAGTTCTCCTTAAGGCCACTGTCTTCATTCTGCTATTTTTCTCCAGCATATCTAGCATGTTTGTACATAGCAGTTTGCATGTTGTCTTCTGTATTGGACTGTGAATTCTTTGAGAACAGGAACTGTCTTTTACCTTACTTTGGTTCACAGCACTTAGCACAGTGACTTTGACGTAGGAGTGCTTACTGATGAGACTCAATGAAATAAGAGGGTTCTTGGGCATCATTATAAGGAAAAGGATGTCATGATCAGAAGGAGTCCTTGGAATTAAAAAAGTGAAAATGAATACTATTAGTTTTCTTAGGCTACTTAGAGTTTGTCAGGTTTAAGGCAAATCTCAGTTAGAATTTTAAAATTACTTCCTTGGAGACATCCCACTCCAGTTTGTTGCCATTAGGTTTGAGTTGGAGCCTGTTATTAGCCACAATGACAGCCATCTGGCTAACTCATATTAAGTAACAGGTTCCAGAAATACCACAAAAACAATTCTGACAATTACTTATTTATAAAACTTACCAAAGCTAAATAAAAATTAACTGCATTTGTTCATTTTTTATTCATGAAATATTAAGCACTTATTATTTGCAAGTCACTGTGCTAGAGGATGGATATAACTTCATCAATGAGAATTAGAAAAAAATGGCAAACTAATAAGAATATAATAAATGAACCCTTTTCCTGCTTAAACTAATCTATTTAGATGATTTCACAGACTTATCAGGCTCTGTTCTGTCAGAACTAAGTCCAAAGCTCACTCAGCTGTGATTGGTGTAGGATCATAAGGACCATAGAATGTTGAAGCTGGAGGGACCTTAGACATCCTTTAGTCCAATCCATCAATTTTCTTTTGAGAAAACTGAGACATAGAAAAATGAAGTGACTTTAAAGGAAAGGTGCCACATTAAGAAAAGTTTTTAGGATCCTTGAAGCTGAAGAACCATCTTCATATTTCTAATCTGCATCTTTTAGAATGATGTAAGAATGCGAGAGTACTATCTTATTACCTTCATTATGCATTGATTTGATGTAGTAAATGCTCCATCATTTTCTACTGCATTAAAATTAGTTACTTGAGATTTTTTTTCATACCCCTAAACTTCCTTTTAGATCTTTTCAGACAGTCTTTTGTTCAGTATTCATAAAATATGAAGTCTTCAAAGGGTATCTTGATTGGGAGTGTGAATGACTTTAAAAATACTATTTTGTCCTTATATTTCATCACCTGACAAGCAAGCACTTCCTCAGAAGGCCCAGTGAGAATTGGTACGGTGCTGTATGTTTTCAAAGTGTTTTTGTTTTGTACTTAAAGATTTAACTTCAGGGTAAAAAAGTAATGGGTTTTACCTGAAATTCTTTTATTTAGTCCAAGCAATGCCATTGTCTTACCCGAGTCAGAGTAAGTAATTGAAAAAGATGAATCATATTTCAGGGCTTTATTGTCTTTTAGAAAATGCTTGTCAGAATTATTCTGGATATATCCTAGTTTCTGCACTTCTGAGCAACATGTAGAACTAATTTCTAGGCAGAGGATGGGAAGTTTGTTTGCTGAGTATTTGAAAGATAGTAAAGATTTGAGATGTATTATTTTAAATTAGAGTAAACAAGAGAGTTGGTTACTGAAATGTTTCTCTAAGTACTCTGGCAAAACCACCTTCTATTTCTTTAGTCAACCAAGTTAGAATATATACATTGTTCAGTGTTTCCAAATTTATCATTTCTGTTCTGTGATATACTTTAAAATCTAATCTGGTATTCCCTTTATTCTTATTTTATTCACAATTTTCCTTGATATTCTAAATGTTTTGTTCCTCCAAATGAATATAATATCTATAACATGTTCATCATTCAATTGGTAGTATACTAAATCTATAAGTTAACTTTGGTAATACAGTCATTTTTGTTGTATAGTCACAGCACAGTCTTGAGCACAGAATATTCCTCCAACTATTTGAGTGGTTATTTCTTTAAGGAGCATTCTGTAGTTAAATCTACATAAGTATTTAATGTGCTTTGGTAAGGTTATTCCCCAATATTTTATGCATTTTTGTGGATATTTGAAATGCTGCATGACCACTGTACCTTATTACTTGACAAAATTTGATTTAGATAATTTAATTTTTTTCTTTTCTAGATCCCAAACTGAGATTTAACTACCAAATGAAAAGTTTTCTGTTTTTTGCTGATCTTTTCTTACATTGTCTCCATTTCTCTCTGTATGTGTCCCTGACCATCTTCATCCTTCAGCTAAGGTGTCCAACTTTTATACCAAAGAAATTTTTAAAAAGGAATGAAAGTAAGTAGGAAGAGAAAGACCAATCAGTAAAATGGGGGAAAAAACAAGCCCTGATATTATATAAACTTTTTAAAAACAACTTTTTATTGATGATTTTTTTTAAGAGAAAGAAGAAAGGAAAAACATCAGCAAAACCAATCAATAATTGAAAAAAATCTAAAAACATATGCACTGTTCCATGCTCAGTGACATTGCACCTCTGCGGGATTGGGGAGAGAAGTTGTTTTAATTACTCTTATTTGCGTCCATGCTTACTCTTTCTTATTTTGCATCATTCACCTTTCATTGTTTTGTGGTTATTGTTGTTCCTGTTTATATTGCTGTGGTCCCTTTGTATGTTTTTCCATGCTTCTCTGTAATCATCATAGTCGTCATTTCTTATAGCACATTAAAATTACAGTACATTCATGTACCAGTTTAGTTCTTTGCTTCTAGTTGTTTGCTAACATGAAAAGTGCTTCTATAAATAATTTGGCACATATAGTATATGTACCTCCTTGAAGTTTTTACCTAGTAGTGGAATAACTGGTTGTGAGGATATAAATATTTTAGGCGCTTTGTTTGCGTAATTAGAAATGAATGTGCAGAATGGTTGTACTGATTCACAGCCTCATTAACAATTCACTAGTTTGACTATCTTCCCATAACTCCTCCAACATAGATTATTCCTATCTGTTGTCATCATTCCCAGGTGTCTGAGTATGAAGTAAGACATCAGAATTGTTTTGAATTGTATTTCTATTCTTAGTGATTTGGAATATTCCTTCAAATAGTTAATACTAATTTGTGATTCTTCTTTTGAGAATTATTTGTTCATATCCTTTGATGAGTTCTCCTCTTAGTTGTGGCTTTTGGTCTTTTATGTATTTATCAGTTAGTTTTCTGTCTGTCTTTGATACCAAACTCTTACATGACAAATTTGATAAAGAATTTTTTTTTCAAGAGCAAAGAAAATCTTTGGGGGGCGGGGGGGGGAGGAGCCAAGATGGTGGAGTAGAAAGACTCACATATGCTAGCTCCGAATCCACAGCCCATAAATTTTCTGTAAAAAGAACTCCCCACAAATTCTGGAGCAGTGCAAGCCGCACAGAAATGCAGTGGAGGAGATTTCCGTTCCAGAGAGCCCTGAAAAACCAGCACCAAAGGTCCATCGCGCACCAGACAGTGGAGCCTACCCTTGCCCTGCACTGACGGCGCGCGGTCCTGAGAGGAGCAGATCCAAGCAGGCTTCAGGGACAGAACCTCTGGCAGCCGTGAAGGTCCCTCCACCCACAGGTGCTACGGATCAGTGAGAGAGACTTCTGGGCTGGCCAAGAGGGGAGTGGGGTGTCTCCATAACTCAGGCCCCCTTGGGAGGCAGCGGCAGAGGCAGCTGCGGCCAGGGGCTCCCGGAGCAGGCAGGAGCTCAGGACCATTACTGAAGGTCTCCACATAAACCCCCTGAGGGAACTGGGAGGCGGCCCTGCCCCCACCTGAGCACCAGAACTTAAGCTCACATTGAATAGCAGCCCTGCCAGCAGCTGAAAGCCCTGAGACTGAGGAGCAGCATTTGAATCTCAGACCCCCAAGCACTAGCTGGGCAGATCTAGGCGGGGGTGCACAGGAATCTCAGAACTCAAGTAACTGGCTGGGAAACTGCCCAGAAAAGGGAAGAAAAATAAGACCATAGAAGGCTGCTTTTTTGGGGAACAAATGTTTCCTCCTTTCATTTCTGATGGAGAGGAACAATGCTTGCCATCAGGGAAAGACGTGGAGGTCGGGGCCTCTGCATCCCACACATCCGAGGTGGATGTCCGGGGGTCTCAGGCCATGGAAGAGGTCAAAAAGGATTTTGAAAATCAAGCTAGGCAGGTGGAGGAAAAACTGGGAAGAGAAATGAGAGAGATGCAAGAAAAGCATGAAAAATGGGTCAATACCTTGGTAAAGGAGACCCAAAAAAATGCTGAAGAAAATAACACCTTGAAAAATAGGCTCACTCAATTGGCAAAAGAGGTTCAAAAAGCCAATGAGGAGAAGAATGCTTTCAAAAGCAGAATTAGCCAAATGCAAAAAGAGGTTCAAAAGCTCACTGAAGATAATAGTTCTCTCAAAATTAGAATGGAACAGATGGAGGCTAATAACTTTCTGAGAAACCAAGAAATCATAAAACAAAACCAAAAAATGAAAAAATGGAAGAGAATGTGAAATTTCTCATGGGAAAAACAACTGACCTGGAAAATAGATCCAGGAGAGACAATTTAAAAATTATGGTAATACCTGAAAGCCATGATCCAAAAAAGAGCCTAGCCATCATCTTTCATGAAATTATCAAGGACAACTGCCCTGAGATTCTAGAACCAGAGGGCAAAATAAGTATTGAAGGAATCCATCGATCACCACCTGAAAGAGATCCAAAAAAGGAAACTCCTAGGAACATTGTGGCCAAATTCCAGAATTCCCAGGTCAAGGAGAAAATCTTGCAAGCAGCTATAAAGAAACAATTCCAGTATTGTGGAAATGCAATCAGGATAACTCAAGATCTAGCAGCTTCTACATTAAGGGATCGAAGGGTGTGGAATAGGATATTCCAGAAGTCAAAGGAACTAGGACTCAAACCAAGAATCACCTACCCAGCAAAACTGAGTATACTACTTCAGGGGAAAAAATGGTCTTTCAATGAAACAGAGGACTTTCAAGCATTCTTGATGAAAAGACCAGAGCTGAAAAGAAAATTTGACTTTCAAACACAAGAATGAGAAGAAGCATGAAAAAGTAAACAGCAAAGAGAAGTCATAAGGGACTTACCAAAGGTGAACTGTTTACATTCCTACATGGAAAGACAATATTTGTAACTCTTAAAACTTTTCAGCATCTGGGAAGTTGGTGGGACCACACACACACATACCCACACACACACGTACACACATGCACGCATACAGAGACAGAGCACAGAGTGAATTGAGTAGGATGGGACCATATCTTAAAAGAAATTAAGGTAAATGGTGAGAGAGAAATGTAGTGGGAGGAGAGAGGGTGAAATGGAATGGGGTAAATTATATCTCATTCAAGAGGCAAGCAGGAGACTTTTTAGTGGAGGGGAAAAGAGGAGAGCTGAGAAAAAAAAACATGAAGTTTACCCTCATCACATTCGACTAAAGGAAGGAATAAAATGCACACTCATTTTGGTATGAAAACCTATCTTACAATACAGGAAAGTGGGGAGAAGGAGATAAGCAGGGAGGGATAATTGAAGGGAGGGCAATGGGAGGACGGAGCAATTTGAAGTCAACACTCTTGGGGAGGGACAGGATCAAAAGACAGAATAGAAACAATGTGGGGCAGGATAGGATGGAGGGAAATACAGTTAGTCTTACACAACATGACTGTTATCGAAGTCATGTGCAAAACTACACAGATATGGCCCATACTGAATTGCCTGCCTTCCCAAAGGGAATGGGTGGGGAGGGAGGGATGGGGAGAATTTGAAACTCAAAGTTTTAGGAACAACTGTTTAGTATTGTTCTTGCTACTAGGAAATAAGAAATACAGTCAATGGAGAATAGAAAGTCATCTGACCCTACTGGATAAAAGAGAAGATGGGGACAAGAGAAGGGAGGGATGATAGAAGAGAGGGTAGATTGGTGATAGGGAAAATTAGAATGCTTGTTGTATTGGGGTGGGGGGAGAGGAGAAATGGAGAGAAAATTTGGAACCCAAAATTTTGTGAAAATGAATGTAAAAAGTTAAATAAATAAATTTATATTAAAGAAAAAAAGAGAATTTTTTTTACTGATTGGATCCTTCTTCTTCTAGATGTTTTGATTTCATTTGAGTGAAAGCTTTTAAAAGTTTCATATTATCAAAATGAACTGTTTTTACCTTTTGAAATAGCTTCTCCACCTTGTTTGAAGAATATAATCTGTTTCTCTTCTAATTTTTTTATGGTATGATCTTTAATATTCAGAGCCTGGATCTCTTTTGAATTTATTATGGGTTTTAATATAAGAAGTTTATCTAAGCCAAATTTTGTCAGACTGCTTTTCATTTGTCCCCCAGGAGATTCTTGTGAAATAGTCTTTTTCTGAACATTTTGAGTTCTCAAGGTCATTGACCACTTGTTTATTAAGTTCCATTATTTCTGATTTTGTCATATCTAGTCTAGTCTGTTCATCTACTTCTCTATAATCAATTAAAAAATATTTTGAGGTTTGGAAGTGTTATTTTCCTTCATCCCTACCTTTTTAAATTATTTCTCTTGATAGGCTAGAGCTTTTATTCCTCTCAATCAATTTTATCATTATTTTATTGAGTTCTGTATGAATTTTATAGTTGATTTCCCTTTACCTGTAACTTTCCTAAAGGTATTAATTTTCTAAGTATCTACCCTGATTCCCTAGGGTTTTTTTTTTTACTTTTTTTTGTTTTTACTTTATTTACTTAAAAAACATCAATACCTACAAATATTTTCATAATACAAAGAACCACAAACAATGAATCTCCTGTATGTGTAGCTTTTGTGTTCTTAAGTATATATTAAGTTGAACATGACAGTACCGACACTGCCGCACTTGGCGGTGCCCTCCCGAAACCCTTGCTCGTTTTTTGTTGTTGTTCGCATAAGGAGCATTGTGTAATGGAAGCTACACGGTATGTTGTATTCCTTAGTATATTTGGCACCAAATATTCTATTTGTCTTGTAGTTTTTTTTTAATGAGGCCACTATCATTTCTGTTATTGCATCTTTGGTCTTTTTATTATGCAGAAATGCTGCTGATTTTTGTGGATCTATTTTGTTGGCTTCAACTTTGTGGATAATCCTATTATTTTTATATTTTCTCTTCTTGACCTATTCTCCAAACCTGTTTTTTCTTATAAAATGTTTCACTTTTTCTATTTTTTCATTATTCATATTTTGGTTAATTATCTCTTGATCCCTTATATTTCCACTGGCTTCACTTTGCCCAACTCAAATTTTCAGTGTCATTTTCTTCCTTAAGATTCTGAATTTCCTTTTCTAATTGTTTTACTTTTTTTTAATAACTTTTTTGTTTTTCTTGGATTATTCTTATTTTTTTTCCTTACTTTTACCTCTCTGTCATTTGGTTTTCAAACTCTTTTTTCAGATCTTCTAAGAACTCTTTTTGGGCAAGTGACCATTTGACATTACTCTTTGCGGGTTTCTTTACTTCAGTATTCTTCTCTGAAGATGAACCCTGGTCATCTCTATTCCTACAATAGCTTTCTATGGTTGAATTCTTTTTCCTTTGTCTGTGTATATTTTGTAGTAATAGCTTAATTTTTGTAATTACCTCTAGCCCTGGGGTATGAGAAATGGTATCTCTTACTCCAGATCTTCAGTTCTCCCCTCCTGCCTGTAATCAAAAACCAAATCTTCAACCTCCTGTAAGTGCCCACAGCCAGGGATGTTCAACCCCACTACTTCTGCACTCACAGATGTGTGCTAGATCCTTCTCACCACTGCCACTCTTTACTCTTTGCAGCACAACTAGGTCTGGCCTCAATCTTCCTAAGCTCAAAAGTCCAACTCTTCTTGGGGAGGGGTGTGTGGTTGTGAAAGTTCCTGTGACTAGAGCCAAGGCAACCTCTCAAACTGACTAACCCCAGGACTTGCAACTTGTTCTTAAAAGAGACACCTGGAGGTGTTTACTCTTCACTGGGATCAAACCTTGTCCTGGGATTTTTCTTCCTATCTTCTCAAATTAATCCAGGAAGACCCTTGTTGTGCCCCTATTTTTATTTATCTCCACTCACACTTTGTTCTCCCTAAGGTACCATTTTAACTCTTTTGTGGGGGGAAATTCTTGAGAGCTTGGAATTTTCTGACCTACTCTGCCATCTTCCCAGATTCTTCTCCCAAAATGTTTCTAAAGTGAGAATTCACCCAGGTTTTTCAAACACCAACTTGTGCTTTTCCATTATACCATACTACTTCATTGGGAAGATGGAGATATGGTCAGAATGATGTCATAAGAGTTATTATATCATAAAAGAGTTTTGCTTTAGAAAGATTAATCTGGAATAAAGTGGTGAGAGATTGGATAGGATAGACCATTGTAGCAATTATGATAATGTCTTCTTGAGGCAATAAAGACATAAAATCAGAAACTCAGATACTAGCAAGTAGAGACACAAAGGAGGAAATAGATACTGATGCTTATCTCTCTCAGAGTCTCAGTAGACCCATAGCTGGAACATGTCACTGAAAGGGTAGGCTTTATTTAAAAAAAAAAAAAAATGAAAAATTTTCACATAGTAGGAACAATTGCACTATAAATGATCCAAAAAATATATAAAAAACAGGATGGGACTGCTGCTTTTGTGGCAAGGAGAGTGGGCCGCAGAGGGAAGATATAATTATTCAAACTTTTTTTCTCCTGTTTTCTCTATCAAAGACAAAGATCTTGAACTGAAAGAAATAAAAACTGGGACAGAGTCCCAGTAGTAAGATGATAATGTAGGTAATGGGGCTCTAGTTGAATTTAATGGAATTAATTTGGCAAAATGAGGTAAATGATATCTGTTGGGGTCTTCTTGCAGATATGAGTGCTCAAGTATTGTTTGTGATCTTTGAAAAATTGTATAAAAAGTACTGTATGCCACATGACTGAAGATGATGAGATTTTCCTAATTTTCAAAAAGAGGAAGTAAATTTTTTAAATCCACTCAGATGAATATAACTGACTTCTGGGAAATTATAAAATATTAAAGTAGATTTTAAAAAGGGTGACCTGTAATTACTTTTTTTTTAAAAGCAGACCTTTATTGATAGCTTTTCTGATACCTTAAAATTTACCTTTTTATGTTTCTCTTGACTTCTGTGTTTATATTTCAGAGTTTCTGTTCATCTTTGGTCTTTTTATTGGGAATCTGAGAAAGTCTCTACTTCATTCCTGATCCATTGTTTTTCTCCTCTAGAAATAAACTCAAGTTTTACTTGCTAAGATATTCTTGATATCTAGCTTGCTGTTGGAAATACCATGTTCTAACTTTCATAGGACTCTTAACAATATGATCTAGAGTATAGCCTTATAAATCCCCATGTGGTTTGAACATGGCTCACCCCTGGTTAGCACTCCCTGACCTGGCTGCTCAGCTTCGAGCAGGCCCCATCCCAGGTATGTGGATGTAAGAGGAATTACTCTCTTCTTCTCCCTGGGCACAAGTAACAGAGCTGTAAGCTCCTACCTGGTCCATATATCCTAGGGACTAGGGATTAAGGATCATTGAGAAATTTTTCTCTGTTTAGATTGAAATTTGGGAGAGCCTCATCTTATTTTTTAAACATAGCATTTTTAATAGTAGTATAATTTCAGTGAAGCATACTCACTATTGACAAAGCTATCAGAATAGTTGTGAAGTCATTTTGGGAGTTTTGCAGGAAAGGAGGGGAATAATTGGTTTGGTGATATTCCCATATGTCTCGTTTCAGTGAATGTTTCTCCTGTATGAGAGAAATGGAGCTCCAATTTCCTTGAATCACTTCTACATTAAAACTGACAGAGGGCATCCATCATTTTGATTTCTCTGGTATCATTAACTTGCTGAGGAATATTGCCTTCACGACCCCCTTTCACAGATATGTCTGGCAAAATAAAATGGACAAGGCATCATATAAGAGCACCCTCAAGCAGCTATACCTACCTTCTGCTATATTTTGCATCCATATTGACAGCATAATTTTCTAAAATCCCAGAATATAACATTGCTGTGTTTTTATTTGATTATCTATTATTTTATGTCTTTTTAAACTGAATAGACTCTTAAACACTTTAGGTGTTTAAAAAATAATCGGGTAACAAAATCATTATATGCTAACAGAGCAGTTTGAAGTTACGTACTGCCGTACTGATTTAGGTTTCTAACATGAACACATTTTAGAAAGGGCTATATGATTTATAGCTTTAGCAAAACTTTAACTTCCTAAATTATTGACTTTTACCAGCTTTACAAGAATTCTCAATGCTCAAGTATGCTTATAATTTTCTTTCCTATTAATAAGCCCCATGGAAATACCTTCCATTTATGCATGGCTCTCTTATTGCTAAATCTATAAATTGATTAACGTTATCTATCTTACCACTGTAAACAAATCATAATATAACTATATAATAGGAGGCTTAACTAAATGGGCACACTTGATTTTCTGCCATTTTTAGCAGCCAAAAAGAAAATGATACTGATATACATATACTTCCTGCCTTTTTCCTTTATCAGTAATTTCTCCCTTATCAATTAATATTAAGGGGATACAGTGGATAAACAGGTAAATATGTGGACAATAGCTTAAAAGAGGAAATTAATAAAAACTAGGGGCATCACAAAGGAGTTTCCATAGGATGACACATTTGAACTTTACATTGAATGAAATCTAAGGCTTTTCAGAGGCAAAGATGACCATGAAGGACAGTCTGTGCAGACACATGTAAGTGAAGTTCTCATGGTTTACTTACAAAGCTTCATCTCTTGATTGGATACAGTGTAGCGTATTGTAAATTCAAGAGGGAGAAATTTTGCAAAGTATTATCTTCAGACTATAATGTTACAAAATTAGACAAAAATTTGTTGAAAAGATACTTTTTGTTTAGACACTAAAAGATAGCTTGCAAAACTAATTACAGAATTTACAACACTAATTCTCAAAAATATTTGGGTTGAGTACAAAATTGTTTAAAGCCCCCTATATTCCAACAATGACAATATGAATAATTTTTTAAATTCTCCAAGTATCTATGATTTCATCTGTGTAGAAGCTCCCCCTACGACATAGATCATAATCCAAATTGTAGAGCACCTTAGTAGGTAGATTTTAAAAGTTGTTACAGCCCAAAAATTCATCACTGTACAACAGGTCACTTGAGGACAAAGTTCTTCACATTTACCTTGGTTTGTTGACATGACCCATCTGACAACTTTTCTTTTTAAAGTTAGAAAAAATTATTATTTTAGTCCAAGATAGGCAGTACATTCATAATATTTTTTTTTTACAAAATAGTTGCCAAGTTGTCCTTTGAGTACTACAAAAATAAAGCATAACTCATTTCTCAAAAAATATTTTAAAATTATTATTTTCCTGATAAAATCATTGTACAAAATATGCAATCTCCTGAATGATGGTTATTTTAAGTTCCACAGTTGAGAGAATCCATGTACAGAGAATAATATATATATGCACCTGTTACAAATATGCTACAGTTTTAAGTCTTACTAGTTCAACACAGTATCCCAAAGTATCCAAGAAATTTCACACACAATCCATTTAAGTTATTTTGGGCATGATGCTCTGGCACAACAGAAAAGAACCACATCCAGCTGAAGTTTTGCAGATTTCTGACATGCATCATCATTGGGTTGTCATGAAGATTTTTCCATTAAAATGCAGGCTTGTTCGTGTATTCTTCTGTTGTGTCCTGTAACATATCAGAGCCTCCTATATCCACAACAGCACTTTTCTTTGAGGTTTCCTGGACTTCTCCACCCATTATAAACTCATCAAGGATAAAATATGCCTTTTTTGAAATTAACCATAATATCTAACTCACAGACTATGTTAGTAAGGGCCAAGGTCACTGCCTACCAAACTGCTGGACAGAACAGATTAGAAACAGGATGCACTGATTGCTGTCACTTCTGGGGCCATGAGTTGCTGAGGTGACAGGTGAAAACTTCTCCCTGACAGCCTTTTAGTTTTGTTTGACCTGTCTGAGGTTGTGCTCTAATGGCATGGTGTTCAAGAATTCAGGGTTACCTTAGAACATGATAAAGTCAAGTTTATGCCTCAGCAAATCTATATGAAGATAGTTAAGTGATCTACCAACACTGATGCCGTTGTGAAGAGAGGTTCTTAAAAGAATGTCTGCTGCATTACATAGTTATAGATCAGTGATTTTTGTTAAAGTACAAGAATATATTCATGATCCCTACATAAATATTTGTCATTTTAATATCTCAGATTATAAATGCCTGCCCTCTAAAATCTGCCATGCTTTTCACATGTCACCATGTAAAACTAAAAGAGTCAGAGCCAGCAGCCATGTGGATGTATATGTCTCTGTCGTATCTTTAAACAGTTTTGATTTCCGTAAATTTACCTGACCCATGGGGAAAAAAGATGACTGAAAGTATAAATTATTTTGCATCAATGAAAGCTCCTGCTGTCACAAGTTAAAAAAAACAATAATTCACCTTTTATATATAGTGTTCCAGGCACAAAGGACTACTTAATGTATTTTTCCATTCTGAGTCTCTGAATTTAAACTCTTTGGTAGTAAATAGCCTGCCACAATATCTCATATCATAGTATGATAAGGTTTAGAGCTTCAGGCTCTATAGATCGTCTCTTCTCCCTCCTTCACTTTACCATTAAGAGTATTGAGACTTAGAGAATGGAAGTGATTTGCCCAAGATCATATAGAAGTAGTATTGGATCCCAGGTACTCAGACTCACAATCTAGTGCGCCATGCTGCCTAGATAATATCGAGATGAAAAGAGATTTTCTTTCTGACAGAGAATTCAGAAATCAAACCTCGTTTAGTAGTATAGCCACCATCTTTCCATCTCTTGGGAAATCAGTCAGAAAATTTTTAGTTTCTCAGTGGCTTGCTCAACAGCTCTAATACATATAGGTTAGTGCAAGTAAATGCCATCATGCAAGTTATCAAAAAAGAATGTAACTGAGGGAATCAGATACTCTCCATGTCTCCCATTTTTCTCCCCACCCCTCTGCTGCCTTTTATCTGTCACATTTATCATTTATGGAGAACACATTGTTATATAAAGACAAGATCCAGGCAGTATGTGGCTATTACAGTTTGTGTGTGTGTGTGTGTGTGTGTGCGCGCCTGTGTGTTGCACGCGTGTGTGTGCTTTTTTTAAAGCTGAAGAAAGTATTTATTTTCTAATTAAGCTGCAGAGTTTGGACATAAATTATACTGATCCTTTTTTGAGCAACACTGATTTCCAGTTATCCAAGCTGACCTAGGAGCCTGATGAATAAGCATGTTGCTTCTAAAGCACATGTTTATGTTATGAGTCCTTTGAGATAGAGCCCATGTTTGAGAACTGAGGATATTTTTCAGTGCTGAAACAAAGTAAAGGAACATTCAAACAAAGTGCTAGATATATAAGAGTACTTGTAAAGCCCAGGGAATGTGCAAGATCTAACTATGGAGTTGGCTCAATTAGTCTTTTGGTTGGAATTCATTTCAGACCATTAGTGACCCAAAACAGAACAAGAAATTGATATTCAATATATGTAGCATGAACACCATAATTAAAATGGATAACAATTCACTTTCCAGTGCAAAATGAGTTTGTTGCAAAGGGAGATTTGGGTTTAATTTCCTAGCAATTAGTGCTATCCAAAAATTGAATAGATTCCCTGGAGATGTGATGGGTTCCCCTGCCTTAAAGGTCTATAAACTGAGACTGGATTATCATTTGCTGCTTATAATTGGGATTTCTTTTCCATATGGTCTTAGAGTCCCTTCCAGCACTTAAATTCTGTGATTCAGATGTATCTAGCTTATTTCAAAAACCTAAGCATAGTGATTAGCCTCTAATTACCAGGGAAATAGTAGATTAATAGCTTAAAGCATAGACTTCTAGATTTGGTCCCGCTTTTGACTAGATTTGCATTCTCTGACAAGTTATAAACTCAAATTTTTCATTTTCTAAGATTCTTCAGTTTACTTAAATCTTAGGGCTGCACTGGGGAATAATTCTGGACTGTCCATGTAGTTATTGTCAGAAAAGAGTTTCATGAGCTGAATGTAATACACTTCTCCCAGGAGGGGATCCAAAGACAGAATTACCTACAGAAAAGGAAAGCAATAGCTTCTTGATAAAAGGTTGAGAATGGGACCTTGGAGGAGGAGGTTGGAAAACCTTACATTGCTCCTACTTTTCTTACTTGTTGCAGGGTTTGAATCAATTTGATTCCATTGACAGGCCTGAATATTACTTCATGCATTGAGATTTAGGGGAAAAACCAATCAAGGCAATAGTTCTGTAAAAAAAAAAAAAATCACCCCTGTTTCCTTGGCAAATATCATAGGCTAGTCCAGGGGAAAAAAATCAGTAATTCTATAACATCTGCCAATCATGGATAAGATAAGATTCACTAAGAACTAATTTAGATACCAGGTGATGGGAATAAGACCCAAAGAGGTTACACTGTTGAGAATGTGAATAACTTGGGGAAAAAATGTTGAAATGTTATAATGTAACAAAAGAACAAATCTTTCCCTCCTTGCCTCAAGAGCCATAGTTAATCAGTTACCTTTTAAGTTGTGCACCTGAAAGGAGGCAAAGTGTCCCAGAAGGACTTGATCTTCTTATTCGTATTATTAGAAGGTTAAAAGTGAAAAAAGAACTTTCATCTCTCTTTTTGTAGTCATTTGTACACTGCAGCAAAGCAGCCCACCATTTGTCACAATCATAGAACTTGAAAGGAAACTTAACTGTGAGGTGACATTATAGGTGAGTTGCCAAGTGAGAATGTCCAAGGTTAGAAGGTGAGAGCTTTAGACTGCCTCTGAGAAGGATACTGCATAGAGGACAGACATCTCCCATTCTTTCACAGAGATACAGAAAACCAGTGTCATCAAATCACATGCCATGCAAGTGCAGTAATGTGATTGCCAACACAAGTTAGCAGTACTTTCATCTTGTTCTCCATCTTGATGCCTTCCTGGTGTCTTGGAGAAAATATGTGCATCTGGAAGCCTTTGACAGATGCCCTGCCATCAGTGGAAGTGCAGTGGCTGTTGATTGCTTTGTTTTGTTGGCTGCTTGTTTTAATTGAAGGCAGACTTCCAGGTGAGAGTTCCCATTGTGAGCAGGTTAATACCATTTATATTGTGATTAGCCTATCTTTCAAAAGAATTTTTCTTTGTTTGATATTTTGTTCCTTGGTGATTACTAAATATTTTCTGGGTTATCTACTGTGTTTTAAATATCTTCTTCCCTCTCCCTGAACTTTTTTGGAATCTTTACATTTTTTTTTTTTTTTTTTTTTAAGAAATTCACACATCTCCTTTCTTCTGTATTCCTTTCCTGCCTCTTTATTTTCTTCTTCGGCTGCAGCAGGGTGAAGTTGTGGTGGAAGGAGGACTTCATTTGGAATGAGAAGACCTGGTATCAAATACCAGTTCTGTAACTTACTGCCTCTGTGACATTTAGCAATTCTCTTAATCTCTCTCTGCCTGTTTCATTTGCAAAGTGATGAGATTAGAATAAATGATCTCTAACAGTTCTTTTAGTTCTAAATACTATGTTCCTGTAAACCCTAGCTTCTACAAGTTTTCTTTTCCCCCAGACTATTAGGGATTGGCCCAGTTTCTTTCTGGAAAAAAGGGACAAGAAGAAAAGTGTACCTTACTCAGTTAACGAACGTTAATTAAATATTTTCCTGACTTTGGGGAAACAGACAAAAATGAAACAGTCCTTGATTTCAGAGAGCAGAGAAATAATGTGTTCATAAACAGATAAAAATAAATACATATAGGGCAATTTGAAATTATTTTTGAAATTACATTAAGAAATCCTTCTTGATTTTTCTGTTTTCTTGGTCTTACTAATGGCAGAACTGAATAGTGCAAGTTCATTAGTTCATATTTCCAGAATCTGTAAAGTGATTCTTTTAGTTACTACTTCATACTCAAAAAGAAACAATACAAATGAAACTGAATGTGTGTTATGATAAACAAAATCATTTTAATAGGGCTATTCTAGTAACATAATAGTAATCATATACTATACATATTCACTTAGAATCATAGCATTTGAGTTGGGAGGGATTCTAAGGGATGATAACAACTCGTATTTAATAATTTTACAAAATAGTTCTCACAACAATACTCTGAGGCAGGTAATACAAGTATCATTTCCTACCACTTTTTGCATGAAAAATTCAGGCATATGACATAGCAGGCAAAAACTTAATCAACTTCATGTCCCCCTTCAGAAAAAGAACTAAGCTTTGTATGACTTAAAGAGATAACCTTCTGGTCTGGCTGTTGGCACTATGATGTCACATTCAGGATGATATCTTATACAAAAGTTGATCTGATTTTCAAACAGAAATAATAATATAAAATCAACTCTTTACTTATTCTGTCATTGAGAAAAAATGCAGTTTACTGCTAGTGACCACAATATATAATATATATATTCTTATATGTATTATATTCAAATATGTAATCTTATGTAGTTGTATTCTCAGATGCCTACATGAGTAATCCAAAAAAAATGAAGCGCTTAATAGTTAATTAGATTTTTTGAGATTATGGATCACTTTTTTTATATGCCATTGCAATAACTTCAGAATTGCTCTTCTCACTCCTCATTTCTCTGTCTGCATTCTTTTCTGTATGCCATTTCCCAAATAATCTTTTTCATACATGAATTTTTACTGATAATTTTTATCTTTAAATTGTAAAAATTTCTCTTGGTATCCCTTCTCTTCACCATCCTAGAGAGCCAGCCTATATAGCATATTTTTAAGGAAAACAAAACAAAAAAAAAATAACAAAAATTATCAGTTGTTTAAAAAAGGGCAAAAACATATGAGATGTTCCCTACCTTTGAGCCAATGCCTTCTTCAAAAGAGCAAAATAAGGGCATTTTTTTCATATCTCTTCTGGGGCCAGACTTGCGTTTTGTAATTTTTCAGCCTTGTTTTGTTGACATTGTTCTTTCCATTTACATTGTTGAAGTTGTGTAAATCTTTTCACACTTTATTTTCCTATTTGTCCCTTCTAATAGCTCAGTTTAATGTTTTTTTTTGTTACCCAAATGTTAACCAAGTGTTTTGTAAATAGTAAGAACCTAATAAATGTTGAATTAAAAGTAATAATATGATAGTCAAGTGACTTCTGATGCTGAACACCTAGGATTATTTTGTTTGCCCATGTCAATCCATGATTAAGTTTTTAAAAAATTATCCATCTACAATAATTGATATAACATTTGAGAGTATAGTTCTATGACAGTTTTTTAAAAATGTTTTTATAATCCATGAAAAGCCTTCATTTATTTTTCCTTTTTAAATAATAAATATTATTGAAATTTTTTCCATGGCCTTGATTTCCCAGGGAGCTATCCCTAGTAGCCAAGATTTTTTAAAAAAGAGGAAGTACAGAAAATTCAGTAAAACCAGTTGATATATTGAAACAAATCTGATGATACCTCCAATTACTCTCTCTACGCCCCCATGAATCTCTGAAAAGGAGGTAGGGCAACTGTATTTTCTTTGGAAATATGCTTTTCCTTTGTAATTTTAAAACACTCGCTTTTTTTGTCTTTCTCTAATACTATTTTGCTAATTTCAAAACAATTTAGTTTGAAATCAAAAATACATTTATCTTTAGCTCATGAATTCTTCACAGTGGTAAAATGAAAAAGATTCCTCCAGTCAATTATGAATCAAGGGCCAGGAAAATAATCCATGAAATGAAAACCTAGAGGGCAAAACTGAAGGTTAGTATTGGAAGGGACATTGAAGATCATTTTACCTAATACTTTCATTTTACAGAAGAGGAATCCGTGATCTAGAGAATATTAGCGGTTTTTTTTTTTTCCCAAGGAGACACAGCTTACCTAATGCCCAGTTTTTTTCCACCCTAGCAGCCTGCCCCATTCAAGTAAATTTAATCAGTTTAAGGGAGTATATGTGGGGATGTGTGTATGTGTGTGTTAATACTGTGATATTGGGGGGAGGAGCCAAGATGGTGGAGTAGAAAGACTCACATATGCTAGCTCCGAATCCACAGCCCATAAATTTTCTGTAAAAAGAACTCCCCACAAATTCTGGAGCAGAGCAAGCTGCGTAGAAACGCAGTAGAGGAGATTTCCATTCCAGAGAGCCCTGAAAAACAGACTCCAAAGGTCCATTGTGCACTGGACAGCGGAGCCCACCCCTGCGCTGCCCTGGCCACGCGGCCCCAGAGGAGCAGATCCAAGCAGGCTTCAGGGATGGACCCTCCAGCGGCCGCGAAGGTCCCTCCACCCACAGGCGCTCCAGGTCAGTGAGAGAGACTTCTGGGCTGGCCGAGAGGGGAGCGGGGTGTGTCTGTGACTCAGGCCCCCTCAGGAGGCGGTGGCGGAGGTGGCAGCAGAGGCAGCGGCAGCCCAGGACTCCCAGAGTAGGCAGGCCCTCAGATCCATTACTGAAAGTCTCCACACAAACCCCCTGAGGGAACTGAGCCTGGGAGGCAGCCCTGCCCCCACCTGAGCACCAGAACTTAAGCTCACATTGAATAGCAGCCTCGCCCGCAGCTGAAAGCCCTGAGCCTGGGCAGCAGCATTTGAATCTCAGACCCCAAGCACTAGCTGGGCAGATCTAGGCGGGGGTGCACAGGAATCACAGAAGTCAAATAACTGGCTGGGAAAATGCCCAGAAAAGGGAAGAAAAATAAGACCATAGAAAGCTACTTTGATGGGGTACAGATGTTGCTGCCTTTCATTTCTGATGAGGAGGAACAATGCTTACCTTCAGGGAAAGACTTGGAGGTCGGGGCCACTGCATCCCACACATCCGAGGTGGATGTCCGGGGGTCTCAGGCCATGGAAGAGGTCAAAAAGGATTTTGAAAATCAAGCTAGGCAGGTGGAGGAAAAACTGGGAAGAGAAATGAGAGAGATGCAAGAAAAGCATGAAAAATGGGTCAATACCCTGGTAAAGGAGACCCAAAAAAATGCTGAAGAAAATAACACCTTGAAAAATAGGCTCACTCAATTGGCAAAAGAGGTTCAAAAAGCCAATGAGGAGAAGAATGCTTTCAAAAGCAGAATTAGCCAAATGCAAAAAGAGGTTCAAAAGCTCACTGAAGATAATAGTTCTCTCAAAATTAGAATGGAACAGATGGAGGCTAATAACTTTCTGAGAAACCAAGAAATCATAAAACAAAACCAAAAGAATGAAAAAATGAAAGAGAATGTGAAATTTCTCATGGGGAAAAACAACTGACCTGGAAAATAGATCCAGGAGAGACAATTTAAAAATTATGGCAATACCTGAAGGCCATGATCCAAAAAAGAGCCTAGACATTATCTTTCATGTAATTATCAAGGACAACTGCCTTGAGATTCTAGAACCAGAGGGCAAAATAAGTATTGAAGGAATCCATCGATCACCACCTGAAAGAGATCCAAAAAGGGAAACTCCTAGGAACATTGTGGCCAAATTCCAGAATTCCCAGGTTAAGGAGAAAATCTTGCAAGCAGCTATAAAGAAACAATTCCAGTATTATGGAAATACAATCAGGGTAACTCAAGATCTAGCAGCTTCTACATTAAGGGATCGAAGGGTGTGGAATAGGATATTCCAGAAGTCAAAGGAACTAGGACTCAAACCAAGAATCACCTACCCAGCAAAACTGAGTATACTACTTCAGGGGAAAAAATGGTCTTTCAATGAAACAGAGGACTTTCAAGCATTCTTGATGAAAAGACCAGAGCTGAAAAGAAAATTTGACTTTCAAACACAAGAATGAGAAGAAGCATGAAAAAGTAAACAGCAAAGAGAAGTCATAAGGGACTTACCAAAGGTGAACTGTTTACATTCCTACATGGAAAGACAATATTTGTAACTCTTAAAACTTTTTAGTATCTGGGAAGTTGGTGGGACCACACACACACATACCACACACACACATACACACACACACATGCACGCATACAGAGACAGAGCACAGAGTGAATTGAGTAGGATGGGACCATATCTTAAAAGAAATTAAGGTAAATGGTGAGAGAGAAATGTAGTGGGAGGAGAGAGAGTGAAGTGGAAAGGGGTAAATTATATCTCATTCAAGAGGCAAGCAGGAGACTTTTTAGTGGAGGGAAAAAGAGGAGAGCTGAGGAAAAAAAACATGAAGTTTACCCTCATCACATTCGACTAAAGGAAGGAATAAAATGCACACTCATTTTGGTATGAAAACCTATCTTACAATACAGGAAAGTGGGGAGAAGGAGATAAGCAGGGAGGGATAATTGAAGGGAGGGCAATGGGAGGACGGAGCAATTTGAAGTCAACACTCTTGGGGAGGGACAGGATCAAAAGACAGAATAGAAACAATGTGGGGCAGGATAGGATGGAGGGAAGTACAGTTAGTCTTACACAACATGACTGTTATCGAAGTCATGTGCAAAACTACACAGATATGGCCCATACTGAATTGCCTGCCTTCCCAAAGGGAATGGGTGGGGAGCGAGGGATGGCTAGAATTTGAAACTCAAAGTTTTAGGAACAACTGTTTAGTATTGTTCTTGCTACTAGGAAATAAGAAATACAGTTAATGGGGAATAGAAAGTCATCTGACCCTACAGGACAAAAGAGAAGATGGGGACAAGAGAAGGGAGGGATGATAGAGGAGAGGGCAGATTGGTGATAGGGAAAATTAGAATGTTCGGTGTATTGGGATGGGGGGAGAGGAGAAATGGGGAGAAAATTTGGAACCCAAAATTTTGTGAAAATGAATGTAAAACGTTAAATAAATTTATATTAAAAAATAAAATAAAAATAAAAAAAATTTAAAAAAAGGAAACGAAAAAGAAAAATACTCTGATATTCTAATTTCTGCATTTAAAAAAAATACAAACTCTTCTTCAGCTAAACTTTTTCCTTCTCTGGTAATTCTTTATTCCCTTGGCCTTGAATCCTGTATACGCGCACATGTGCACACACACATTAAAAAACATTTTGAAAAAATATTTTTATTTTTGCATTTCAAGAATTTTTTTCCAGTATTCCCTCTCTCCTTCCCTTAGAGTCATCCCATGTAACAAGTATTTTTTAAAAATAGGAAAAAATCAATGAAATTAATCAATGCATTGGAAAATCAGGAAAATGTTATTTTGAATTGCATATTTGATTTTCTTGGTTTTGCATACGGTACTCTATCAGATCATATAAATATTTTCATTATTCTCTGTAGTCATCATATTCATCGTTTCTTATAGCAAAGTAATATTTCAAGATGTTTGTGTACCATGATTTATTTACCAGTTTTCCATTTGGTAGTCATCTATTTTGTTTTCAGTTCATTACCACCACAAAAAAAGGTTATATTAACATTTTGAAATGTGTGAAATATTTTGAAAAATAATTTGAAGAAAATTATTTTTGTTATTAACCTCTTTTTGGTCTATCTCTAATAGCTGAAGTTTTGAGACAAAAGTTTTGGACATTTTAGTCACTTTCTTTGTATAATTCCAAATTGGTTTCTAAAACAGTTATACTAATTAATAACTCCCCCAACAAAGCATAAATGTTCTTATCTTTTCACACCACCCCCAATGTCAATTATTCTCATTTTTGTCATCTTTGCCAGTTTTCTAGATGTGAGGTAAAACTTCAGAGTTGTTTTGAATTATATTTCTCCTACTATTACTGATCTGAAACCTTCTATCATATGGTTTTTAATAGTTTGTTCTTATTTGTTTGTTCACATCCTTTGACTTCTTATTTATTGGAATATCTTTTAGTTTCATGTATTTGTCTCTATGTCTCGGATATCAGTCCCTTATCAGAAATATTTCATAAAGATTATTTTCCCCAATCAACTACTTCCCTTTTTAATGCTAGTTCTAATTGATTTCATTTGTACAAAACTTTTCACTTTAATCAGTTATGTTTTATATTTTTAATTATCTATGCTCCTTATTTGAGACATTTTACACAAATATTTTTCACATTTGAATGCTTTCTTATCCTACATATAATAATTCTATTTATACAGATTATTCTTGCTTTTATAGTTGCTTTGATCTCTTGTTTTTTTAAAGAATATTTGTTAACAGTGAAAGGTATATGATCTGCTTCTCTTCCAGTTTTTGTTATATAACATTTAGATAATGTCTCTTGAATTTATTATGGAATATGACATAAAGTATTGGTCTAAGCCTAGTTTCTATCTGAATGCTTTCCAGTTTTCCCAGAAGTTTTTTTTTTTTTTATCAAATAGGAAGTTCTTTCCTAAGTAACTTAAATTTTCAGGTTTATTAAGTATCAGATTATTATTGAGTTCCATTTGTTTCTCGTTCTCCTTTTTCTCCTTTTTTATTTATCTACCCTTCATTCCAGAAATCACTATTGAAAGACTAAATTGGATTTATACCAGGGATGGGTTCAAAATTAGGAAAGCAATCAGCATAATCATATGAAAAGCAAAAATATTCCAAATCACAGTATATGACCCCTTCTACCCCCATCCTCCAAAAATAAGCCTTTGGCAAAGTAGTAAGCTCTTTTATACTTTGGGAAAGCAAACATGCCTTATTAAATTAAAAGCAATATATCATATGTTTTCGCAATAAGTAAAGAGTAAAATAAAGGTATCTATTCTGTCCCCACTATTATTCGATATAGTTCTGAAGATCATACCAAAGAAAAGAGAAGTAAATTTAAGTGATAACTTTAGAAAAAGAGAAGATAAAACCATCCTTATTGGTTGATGACATGATGGTTTATTTTGAAAATCCCGGAGATCAGCAAGGTTAGTAATTGAGACAGAGGTCAACAAAATAAACCCACAACAATCAATAGCATGTCTATATAATAATAACAATCCAGGAGACAATATCAGAAAGGGAAATCCTATTCAAAACGACTACAAGATGTGTAAAACAAATAAATGAACTACCTGTATAGATTAAATTAAAAATTGTTCCTTTGCCAGGGGAAGAATTTTTTCTATTAATTCAGATCAGTAGGAGCACATAGCCATTATATATCATAGGCAGGATTTCCACTCAGATAGTCCTGTTTTCCAGCCATATTGCTTCTTTAAGGGTAGGGTTAGTAACTCATGATACTCTGCTGGATGTTTGTTCTCTTGCTCCCAGGACAAAGATAATTTTATACCCCCTTATGCTACTGGGATTCAGGTACTGATGAACAAATATGAATTTACATTTTATTGGCTGTTTAGAACGATAAAGAATTTATCTTTTGGGTGTAGTGAAGCTTTTAAAAACAAATGGCTTCTTTCCTTCTGTTTGTTCTTCTGTGCATCATGTTTCTATCTGCTTGTACTGCAATAGGAATTACATGTGATTTCTAGAGTGGGTAGTGTTTTGACATTCCCTAGGTTCTGGTACAGAAAGAAACCTGAAGCAAATAATTTCTGAACTGCTTTAATTTCAATTTTCATTAAAAATAAGAGGGAACAATGAAGGTTAGTATATTCCTATATTTAAATAGAGCCAGGCTGCTACAGGAACAAATCTTCGTTTCTAAAATGACAGTTTTCAAAAGAAAATTTATTTTGAAAGTACTATAAAGTTGCTTGCTTAACATAGCCTTATTAAAAAAGAAAAGTGACAAAATTTAATTAATAAAAAAGAAGCTATATATAATCACAGCAGAGAAAAACACAAAAAGAATCATTAGAACATACTTTACAGTTGTAGTCCAGTAAAGCTGAGAAGTCAATAGAAAATTTTTTTAATGGAAATCAGTACAAAACACCCAAGGTAACAACATCTAATAGAGATCTTAAATAATCCCATTTCAGAAAAGGAAATTGAAGTATCTGTAGTGGAACTACCTCTCACCTCGAACTGAAAGCAAACAAACAAAAATTTGTGCTACCTATATTACAACAAAATTATGTAAATATTTTAAAGAAAAATTAATACTACATATACTATGCAAATTATTCTCACATTCTGAGAAAGAAAATATTCCATTAAACTTTTTATGAGATAAATATTCTAAACCCTAAAGAAGGAAAAGATAAAGCAAAAAAAGAGAATTCTAAGATATTATTGGTGAATATTGATTCAAGACTTTCAAATGAAATCCTTGCAAAAAAGACTACAACAATTTGTCTAGTTAATTATTCACTATGGACCATGTGTCTTTGTCAGGGATGCAAATATGGTTCCAAAATTTGGAAAATAGTATATTTAATCATATTAAAAACAAAAAGACAGTTTCCTCAGTCCATGCAGAAATAGCCATTGACAAAATACAATACACATTTTGCTAAAAGTTCTATAAAACAGAGGTATTGAATAGCCTTTTCATATTTTTTTTATTTTAGTAAGTTTTTAAATTGTGTCCTTCAACCATAACTCTATACCCTCTATCATCCCATGCCTTCATCTAAATCCTCTCTCCAGCATTCCCCAGTGTTCTGTTTTTAATGTATTGATCTTTGTATCTCCAGCATTTTGTATAATGCCTTTCATAAAGCAGGTGTTCGATAAATGCTGCTGTTCTTGATGATGCTATTTACATTTACTGTCCCTCTTCTTTTTTCCCCCCAGTCCCTCATTTTTTCCTTTTTTCTGAGTAATTTAATAATTTTGTTAATAAGGCTAACATGTTTATTAATAAGAGGATGGTCATTTGGCCATCTCTCTTAGACCAAAGACAGTCATGGGGTTGGGCTCAGGTTTTATATGTTCTTTTGGAAAAAGAGTGGCAATCAACTCTGATATTTTACTGAGGGCTGAGACTCTCATCTTGTCACCCTTGGACAGTGGCATTCCCTATATCCAGACCACCCGTAGCCTTGGGCAATTTTTTCAAAGAATTTATGCCCCATCCATATTTGCAGAACACAATGGCTACTTTACCTTAGTGGGATTTTAAACAAGAAAGTTTATCCAATCTCATCTACACTGTCCTGAACTTTTAAAAATCATGACTCTAGAAAAGGGGGGAAACTCTAGATATCCCCAAATCATTGCTTATTAATAATCATTTTTCTCACTTTGAAGTGAGCAAAAATTTCTAAAAAATAACTTGTATCATCTGAGCTCTCTAATGTCAGTATTAGATGATACTTGCTTAATTTTATTTTTTTAGAATGTTTTATTGATATTTTCTGTTTCTTACATTATCATTGTATCCCATGTATTGTCTCCACTCCCCCTCACTTCCCCCAGAGTCATCCCATATGACATATGGAGAAATTATCAGCACACCTGATGGATACGTTGAAAAAGCCCAAAACCATGTGCACCATGTAACACTTACTGACTTCTCACTTCCATGAAGTTTAGGGTTGTTTCCTTATATCTCATTTGAGTCCCACTTTATTGTTATAATTTTGTTATATTTACTTCAGTTTTTTGTGGTGTATCATTCTTTCCATTTCTGTATATTGTTTTCTTGGTTCTGCTTGCTTCTCTCTGCATAAGTTCATATAGATGCTTCTCTGTATTCATCACATCCATCATTTCTTATAGCACAGTAGTATTCCATTACATTCATGTAGCACAATTTGTTTAGATATTCCCTAATCTCCTTTGGGCTTATTCTAGCATTAAAGTCACCCAAAGTTATAAGCTTTTCCTCTTTTGGCACATTGATGACAACGGTCTCTAGATCTTCATAAAATTTTTCTTTGACCTCATCAGGGTTCGTCATGGAGGGAGCATAGGCACTGATGATGGTGTCATGGTGTTTTCCTGCAAGTGGCAATTGCATTGTCATGAGCCTGTCATTCACTCCTTTTGGCAGGCATACCAACTTGTTGACTAGATTAGTTTTGATTGGGAAACTTAGCCAGCTTCATGGTACTCCCCTTCACTGCGACCTCTCCAGAAAAATGTGTATCCAGCTCCAACTTCAGTAAGCTGGCTTTTATTTGCCAGCATTGTTTCACTGAGGGCTGCTACTTGGATGCAATGCCTGTTGAGTTCTCTTGCAACAAAAGCAGTTTGTCTTTCAGGTCTAGTGGATTTTGTGTTGTCTATAAGCATGCATACGTTCCATGTGCCAGTGGTGAGTGGAATCATCTTTGCAGATGTTTTTGTACATTTTTCTGTGTTTCGACTGCATAGTGGAATTCTCTGCCTGCTGCGGTAATCAGGCCAGGATTGGGTAAGCAGACAATTTTTAGGACACCTTTTCTAGCCCCCTTCCTTTTACCAGGAGGTGAGCAGTGTGATTCTTTAAAGGCTGCTCAGAGACCCAGGGGGCTGCCAACTCCCACTGCTGATTGCAGTGAGAAATGACCCTATGGCCTAGGCCACCTGTGTGCAGAGTTGTCACTACAGCTCCCAGTGTATCCGCATCTGCTGCTTCATCACTTGCCTGTCACCACAGGACTTTGAGGTATAATAGTGCTTGATTAGTGCGTAAATTGGATTTAAGTGAGGCAGAGTTGCATGATGTTGTCAGCCTCACTCTCTCCTCCAGAGTCATCATAGTCCAGTGGCAGGACAGAGTGAAGATGACTGGCAGTGACTCAGGATGCAGTGGATGACCTTAGTGTCTTCAGTGTTTAACCAAGCTCTAAGCACTCCATATTGCCTGCTTCACCTGCCTTCATGGCCATTGGAGTAAATTGTTCTCATCCACCCATTCCACCAGGGGAAGTTTTCACATGCTTTCACATAGACACCAATGGGTTTGAGACCTCTTGGTTGACCTCAACCTGAAAAGAAATTGAAGACCTAGAGACCCTTATCATTAATATGCCAAAAGAGGACTAGCTTATAATTCTGGGTGACTTTAATGCTAGAGTAGGCTCAGATTACCAAACTTGGCAGGAAGTCCTAGGGAGGAATGGAATTGGAAACAGCAATGAAGACTTGTACGTCACATGACCTTCTCATAACCAACATGTTTTCTGTTTACCTAAACAGAATAAAACTTCAAGGTTGCACCCTTACAGCAAACATTGGCATCTAATAGACTATGTGATTGTAAAGAAAAGAGACAAGATGTGAGAGTGACAAAGGCTATATGTGGTGCAGAGTCCTGGACTGATCATAGACTTATCCTCTCCAAGCTAAATATTTGCAGTCATCAAAAACACCACCCCCAAGGCAAAATGACTATCACAAGAATTAATGTAAACAAATTAGAGCTCTTCTCTGAGTGTGAACAGTTTGTTGCTAACTTGGAGGGAAAAGTTGAGCCAACGCACAGTTGGCAATACTGGAGCAGAAAAGGAGTGGGTAACTTTCAGAGATTTAGTATAACTGCATTTGCTCATCTGGGTCAGAACACTCACAAACACCTAGACTGGTTTGATGAAAATGATGGGGAAATTCAGAAGCTGCTAAATGAAAAATGAGAAATCCACAGGATTTACCAGCAGGATAGTTCATCCACCTCTAAGAGGGCAGCAGTTAATTCCATCATAAGCAAAGCTTAGAGAGATGCAGGATTCCTGGCTCAGTAAGAAGGCAGATGAAATTTAATTCTATGCTGATAGTAACAATCCATAGCACTTTTATGATTCCCTGAAAGCTGTTTATGGACCAAAAACCTGTGGAGCATCACAACTACTCAGTGCTGACGAAGCCACATTGAATAAGGACATGATCCTAGAGAGATGGGCTGAATACTTCCATAGTGTTCTCAACAGACCATCATCAATCAATGCTGAGGCCACTGACCATTTACCTTAGGTTGAAGTCAATCCCTTCTTAGTTCAGCTTCCAAGTTAAGAAGAGATTTTGAGGGCCATTAGGCTCTTTTCATGTGCCAAAGCACCTGGTGCTGATTCTATTCCATCTGAGATTTACAAGGTAGGGGGACCATTGCTTATACAAAAGTTGACTGAAATTTTCCAGGTTATATGGCAAGAGAAGGTTATCCCCTAGGAGTTCAAGGATGCCTCCATTGTCCATCTGTATAAAGCTAAAGGGAATAGATTGTCTTGTGACAATCACAGGAGAGGTCTCTCTCTTAGTTATTGCAGGTGGAATTTTTGCTAAAATAGACTGATCCTTCACCTTGAAAATAGTCATATACCTGAGAGCCAGTGTGGCTTCAGAAAAGGCCTACAACTCCAGGACAAATGCCAGGAGCAGAACAGAGGTCTGTACACAACGTTTTGTAGATCTGATCGAGGCCTTTGACACTATTAGTTGTGAGGGCTTATGGAAAATTATGTCAAAATTTGGTTGCCCAGCGACGTTCATCAGCATTGTATGTCAATTTCATGATGGCATGTTTGCCCAGGTCCTGGATAGTGAACAATGCTGTCATATCTTCCCAGTCACCAATGAAGTGAACCATACCTTTCCAGTCACCAATAGAGTGAAACAGGACTGTGTGCTTGCTCCCATGCTTTTTAGCATGATGTTTTTAGGCATGTTATCAAATGCTTTCAATGAGGATGAATAAGGCATCAAGGTCAACTACCATATTGATGGTAAGTTCTTCAGTTTGAAAAGGCTACAAGCCAAGACCAAAGTAGAGGGAGTGTTAGTGCATGATTTTCTATTTGCAGATGAGGTGCCAGACCCTGAAGTCCTTGCTCTAGCTGAACTGCCAAGCATTCAAACTGTGCTTCAGAGAGCACAACTCCAATGAGTCAGCCACATTGTTCAAATGCAAAATGTACACTTGCCAAAAAGACTATTATATGGAGAACTCACATTGGGCAGGCAGTCACATGGTGGTCAGAAGAAGTGATACAATGACACTCTCAAGGTCTCTCTCAAGAACTTTGGATTTAATTGTGTGACATGGGAGACACTGGCACAGGGTCACTCAGCATGGAGTTCTCACATCAGAAAAAGTGCTGCATTCTATGAGCAAAGCATAATTGAGATAGCACAAAGTAAACGTAGGATGCACAAATGTAATCACCCCAAATATTCATGCGGACTATCTGTGCCCAATCTGTGGTAGAGCATTCCGAGCTCATACTGGTCTGATCAGCCACAGTCAGACACACTGAAACTTAGTTTTATCATGGTGATGTCATTTTGGTCCTCTTTGAGAACGAAGGACAATAACCACCAATCTCCTTTGGCCATCTGTTTTGTTTCTTACCTTTCACAAAAAAAATACTACTATTGATATTTTAGAGTCTTATGGGGCCTTTTATTTTCTTATTGATGACTTCCTTGGGGTATAAGACCAGTAATGGAGGCTCTCTGATTCAAAGGATAGTCACTTTATTTGCATAAGTCCAAACTGCTTTCCAAAAATGGTTGTAGCATTTCACAGCTTCTCCAGCAACAGATTAATTTGCTTGCCTTTTTACAACCACTCTAACATGAACTGTTGCCATTTTTTGGTTATTTTTCCAATTTGCAGAGTGTAGGTAGAGTAAAACCTCAGGGTTGCTTTAATTTGCATTTCTCTTATTATTAGTGATTTGGAGCAATTTTCATGTAGTTGTGAATACTTTTCAGTTCCTTTGTGTACTGTTTATTCATATCATTTGAATGACTATTAGATACCCACACACATTCTTAGATACCAAATGCTTGTTAGAAAAATTTGAAAAAAAATTTTCCCCAGTTAACCACTTCCATTCTTATCCTACATACATTAGTGTTGTCTGTGTAGCTAAAGCTTCAAGTAATCAGTCAGCAGTGGGTAGAAGATATATCCTTAAATAGTCAATTTAAAAATTACTTCATTTTAAACATATAAAATAAGAAGTATGTTGTTGTTAAAAGAAGAAGGCCTTAAGAAAATTGGAATGTTTTGGTTCTGCATAAGAAGAATATAGATTTTTTTTTGTAAAATAGGAATAGAAGAGGGCATGTAATTGGAGAGGGGATCCACAGGTGTGGTAACTCTGAGATTCTGAGATTCACTTCTCAAAGGCTCATTAATAGGGATTGGTTTAAATAATCCTCCTTGCCTGAATTCTTTTTTGTCTCAAAAATATGTCTGGTCTTGTGGTATATATATTGTGGCATTTGCTTATACTCCTATATATAGAAATTTTACATTCGTCTAGGAGATATTAATATAATACATCTCACTGTTCAAAATCTGGATGAGATGCCTATCAGTCAGTCAAGAAGTATGAAATACCTCCTGTGTGCTACATACTATGCTAGATGCTGGCTGTGTAAGTCAAAAGAATGAAAAAATCCCGTTACAAGGAGCTTACATTCTAATGAGCAATAAAATACATATACATAAAACTATATGCAGGATAAAAATATTCATAGATAAAATATATGCAAAGCAGCATTCTCGCATCTCAGTTATTGAAAAGGGAAACTTTTCCATCTTATTGAAAGGACTGAAATTTCTTCATTTAATTCTATCCATGTTCAACTCCTTTATATTAAGTTCTTATAACTATCTTATGTTCATTCTTTTGCATTTTTTATATCCATTCTCTTTATATGTATTTCTCTCCCCATCTTAGAATGCAAGCTCTTTGTGGGCAGAGATTGTGTATTTTATTATATTTGTACCATCAAGGCCTAACAAAGAACCCAGCATATAGTAGGCACTTAATAATTGCTTGTTGATTATTCTCATTTGAAGAATCAGCTCTCATTTATCCACCAGAGTGATGTTCTCTTTAATTTATTAAAGGCATAGCTTTAAACTCTCACCAGTGGTTTTAGAATTATTTTAAATTATTTTGTTGGCTATGTCTCTTGCTTTGTTGATCCATTTTATTAACAAGCATTTAGTAGCAGCTTATTATATACTACATTCTAGAGATATAAAGAAAAAACAAAAGCAATCCCTGCCCTCAATGATTGTACATTCTAAGGAGGGAGATAATGTAAATGTAACTATGTTTATACAATATATACAGAGTAGATGAAAAGTGTAACCTTAGTGCAAAATTAAGACTTGGGCAGGGAGGGGTTTATCACTGGCAGATTCTTTCTGTATAAATAAGGTAGCACTTGAGTTGAGTCTTGAAGGAAACCAGAGATTGTGAGATGAAGAAGTAGAAAGAGAAAGTATTCCAGGCATGGGGGAAATCCAATGCAAAAGCATGGAGACTGGAGATAGAGGAGTATTATGTTACAGAAATAATAAATAAAACTTTGTGACTGAACCGTGGAGTGCATGAAGAGTAAGTAATGTATAAGAGGAGTGGTAAAATAGGATAGACGGAGTATTAAATATTAAATAAAGATTTGTATTTGATCCTAGAAGAAATAAGGATTCCCTGAAGTTTAAATGGATCACATTTTCAGAACTGCATTTGAGTATAATCATTTTGTCAGATATGTGAAGGATGTACTAGAGTGAGAATAGCAAGACTTGAAGCAGGAAAACCAACTAGGAGGTGATTGAGGCAGTAGTCCAGGCGAGAGTTGATGAGGACATGAAGTAATGACATTATTTTGCTGTTCTCCCTTTGTTTGGGGACCAGTGACATCAGAAGGGTGATGTCTTGCCTTGTGAGTGAATTGGATTTAAGTGAGGTACAAGTGCCCAAAGTCATCAGCCTAACTCTCTCCTTCAGAGCCCCACAGTCCAGTAGCAAAACTAGAGCCAAGATAACTGGTCATGGCCCCAGAAGTAGTGGGTGATCTTTGCCTTTTGAAATTAAGGTCTTTCCCAGGTCTCAGTACTAAGGGCTAAGTAAGAATTGAGGCAAAATATAACTTAGTTTACCACCATAAAAGTACCATTCTGGGAACAAAAAACAGTTGCTGTTTGTGTTCATTCTAAGCTGTCAAGACCCTGAAAATGTGCAAGGGAGGCTTGGGTTAGGGCTATTCAGTGAAAGCCAGAGTGATTTGGGTTTAAAGGTGTAGAATGATGTTTTGACTGTGAGAGTGGGAGAAAAGGGAATGATTTAGTAGAAAAGATGCTCTATTTTGGACTTGTTAAATTTGAGATGCCTGTGGAACATTAATTTCAAAATGCCTCCCAAGTAGTATTGGGATTAGAAAATGAGAAAGAGACTACAGTTCTGTATAGTAGATCTATTATTCTATATAGTACATTTAGGCATCATCTTCACAAAGATGATATCTGAATCTGTGGAATCTAATGTGAGAAAGAGGGCTTAGGATAGGGTTTGGGGCATTTTCAGTCAGAGGATGTGACATAGATGAAGATTCAAGAGTAGACAAGTAGAAGAATGTAGTAGAAGAATGTTTTCAGTGAAATGAAATGTATTAATTAAGGAATTCCAAAAAGCATGGTTAAAGGGGAGAACAGATTTAGAATTAGACCACAGTTTTAAAGTTTAAGAATTCCTAAAACAGGGAGTGCACCCACATTCAAGAATAAACACAAGGCATTCCAGACCCAAATAAAATGGTTTTTTGATGCATCAAAACAGTTCCATTAATGGGAATTGTTGACTAAGTATGCAAGATAGTTGACTAAATATGCAAAACCTCTATCTGCATAGCACATTTAAACTTCAGAAATTAGAAATTTCTTAAATTTTTATCAGTATTGTTTTCCACTAGTATTGCTTGACTTGAGACAGTTACTCATTATTATATCATGTAATCATTTCCTTTCTGACATTTTTTCCCTTTGTTCAAGCTGCTTGAGTAGCCCTAACCTTAAGCAAATGGAAGAAATTGTATTGTCTTAAAGAAATGAACATTCAACAAAAGAAAAAAAGCACCATCTGTTGTGGTTTCATAGATTCTCTTTTGATCCCATTTTGTGAAAACGCATGGAATGATTTTGCCAATAAAATAATTTACTTCAACTGGGCTCTGTAAAATTAAGCTGTTAATCTTTTGCATCTTGTTAAGTATAAGGTATCTTATTTTTGACTCTGAACTATGTTCACTGTGAAACTTTGCTTTTAAAACAAAACAAAAAGGTGGGTAGAGCTATTAGGAGTTTTTGTTTTCTGTCAGGCTTCATATCTTGTACCATTGCAGTTGGAAAGTGGAAAAGATTTTTATTTCCAGCTATAAATTGGAGGCATGGACAGTATGAATATGTTAAGAACACATTCAGACTCTCATCTCTTAGTATCAAGCTTTTTTTTTTTTGGTTAATCATGTTGTTTTGCTAAGAGCTGGATAAAATTAAGCTAGACAGCCAGTTGAAGGTAAAGAAGAAGTTCATTTTCAGCTTTGTAGAATGTAAAGTACAATGTTGACATTACTGTGGGTGCTTGGCGGAAATAACAAAGGACTTGTTTTGGTGAAATTGGGAAGATGGATTAAAAAGCATTGCATCTCACTCCAGGATAATACCTGGATTCTTTAGTTTGTTAGAAGTGACCAAATTAATTACCTATGGCAAGATCATAGCCATCTCTTGTGCAATTTTTCTGTCTAAAGGCATTTGTCATCATTAAAATTTGACTTCTCATTGAGGCAGTGAGAGGGGAGCAACAGGAGAGAAAGTCAAAAATAAGCATTGAGTTGGTGAGCTCTAGGTTTAAATGCGGGATTATTTTCTTCAGAAGCAGAAGTTGTATGAATATAAGAACAAGACAATAGAAAACAAGGAGAAAAAAAGACTATACTAAGATCTTCCAAAGAACCAAAATATCCAAGGACCTAGGTTTAAAGCCTATGTCTGATGTTTACTATTTGAATGATCATGTACAAGTTAAGTCAACCTGGATATTTGTGAAGTGAGATTAGACTAGATGGTCTAAGCTTGAGGTGAATGGTACTGGGTCTGTTGTCTGGACTCTGTTATGGGATGTTCTGTCTGCTTCTCTCTCCGTGTCCTGATTCTCCTCCCTACTTCTCTTACCCCCAATTTGTGTTAATGAAAATGCTCTATATTTTATAGGATTCCTGGCAGGCTCAATGACAGGCGGACTCCTTTGGGAGAACTGAATTGGATCTTCACTGCAATCACAGATACCATTGCTTGGAATGTGCTGCCCAGGGGTAAGGTTGTCAGAGAATAATCTGAATCCCTCTAGTAGATAAAAGAGTATACAAAGTTAGCTTTGAGGATAATTTCATGGGAAGGATGGAAGGACAACTGGGTTACAGGGACAGAAGACATTTAGAGTCCACATTTGTCACAAGGGAAGTCAAGGAGGAAGCATATGCTGTTACCTAATGAAGTGACAGACACAGTCAGAAGGTAGGAAGTATACATGTCTAGGATTTCTCCAGTATTTGCTGCCAAATGCAGAATGCATTTTCCTCTTAACTCACTGTCTTCTGATGTGTTGTAGCCAGAATTGCTACTTATTTTTGGGCAGTGGGAAATGTACGTTAGTTTCAAGTTGCTTGTTCAGTTCTGGGATAAAGGGTGTATGTGTGTGTGTGTGTGTGTGTGTGTGTGTGTGTGTGTGATTTTGCATGCAAATTTTGACTAACAAGGTACTATACTGTCTACTTTCATTTGTCTCCAGATCTCTTCCAAAAGCTTTTCAGACAGGACCTCTTGGTGGCAAGTCTGTTTCGTAACTTTCTGTTGGCAGAAAGGATCATGAGATCATATAACTGTACCCCAGTCAGTAGTCCACGCCTACCTCCTACCTATATGCATGCAATGTGGTAAGTCTCCAACAAATGAACATCTACTGCTTTTTTAACTACCATAATTGATCTTCTAATTTTTGCATTGCTTTAAGTTAAAAATATGAGAAAATTTAATTGGCACTATTAGAGACCCAAAAACATGTTCACAAAGGTGACTAGAAACTACCCATATGTGGGATAATTTCTATGTTTGCCTGCTTAGAGACTGAAGAAACTCAGGGTTTCTTTCTGAGGATTTTCCACACTCCAGAAAAGAGCCAGACCTTCTGCAAATGAATTCTTGAGGTTGGCAGAACTGAGATTGGGAGGCATTTTATTACCTAAATTGCTCTGCACCTGTGATGCCAATGTAAGTGTAAAGTTTGGTTTAATGTCAGTCTTTAACTGTGTTTCTTTCTTCATGTAACTGGTTTTCCCTGATCCTGGTAAACTCCTCTTGAAACTATGAAAAAAAGTTAATATAGAAAGTTTGACTGAAGACACTCTTCATTTCTTCTTTTCATTCTTGACAGAAAAACCTTCTGCATAGTTTGATTACAAAGTTCTATATTGATCAATGAGAAAATTTTCTTGACAGCACATGCATCAACAGATAAAACAGTAGTGAAATTATCTGAAAGTGCAGATCATATATATTTGGTTTAGGAATCTATTTGACAAATTATTTGGCAGTAGTTTTACTTTAATTCAGTAAAATTAATCACATTCCTTGAAAACACATCAGCTTTCAAGTGAATAGGAATCAGTCCAGAACCCTTTGTGTGACAGTGAGAAACAACGTGGCTTTTAAAACTTTGCTGCACATCATTCACAGACAGACCATCAGGAGGTTCCTGTATTTGATTGTGTTCTTCTGAACACATCATATGTAGCACGCCCTGGGCTGAACCCTAAACAAAAGTTGAAACAGTCTCTCCATTGCTAAGATCTCTCATGCACAGTCATATGTAGAAAAGAAAAAGAGATGACACAGACTACTGTATTTCTATCCAATGTAGAGGAATCAAATAATAACTAACCAATCACTCAGCTTTTAAAAACCTCTACTTATGTGTGCCTGATCCATAGTAGGATGTTTTTAAAAGCTGGGTGATTGGTTAATTTTCCATCCTGGCGAAATATTATTTATTTCAATACCAGAAATTGCAATGCCCTCCAGAAGCTTATAGTCTAATTGAGTATACAGTATTGAATTATATAGTGACATAGATAGAAATTTCATAAAAAGCAGATATAAGATAACCTTGGTGGTAATTCAAGTGACCAGGAAGCCCCTCTGGCAAAAAAGTATAGATTGAGCTGAGTCTGGAAGGAGTTTCAGAATTCCAAGGAACAGAACTGAGGAGTGAATATAAGTATTCCATGTATAAGAGATGGCCTGTGCTAAGTCATGTAGACAGAAGATGAATTTTCATGGGCAAGAAACTACCAGATGGCTAATATAGTTGAACCATAGAATGTACAGACAAAAGGGGTAGTTCATGGAAAGAACAATATTGTGAAGAGCTTTAAATATAAAATAGAGAAATTTATGTTTGATCATAAAGGTGATAGGGAATCAGTAGCTTATTGTATGATGTAAGGTGAGTAGCGTGTTAAGACATACACCTTAGGAAAATCTTTTTGGTAGTTCAGGAAGGGTTGGCATGGGAAGAGATTCTTGGCAGGAAACCAATTAAAAGGCTGTTATAATAGTCCAGAGGAGAAATGATGAGGGCATGAACAAAGGTGGCTACTGTATTAGTGAAAGAAGGAGACAAATGTTATAGAAACAAAATCACCAATATTTGGAAACAAATATAGAGTGAGTGAGAATTAGGATTTGAGGATGATGTTGCAGTTGACTACACAGGCAAATGGAAAGATGATGGTAACCTCAGTAGAAACTGGGAAGTTGTGAAGAAAGGTAGTTTTGGACTGGGAAGGATATTGGGAAAGACATTTGGCCTCAGATATTCTGAGTTTGAGGTGCCCATAGGATATCAAGTAAGCAATTAGTTGGTAATGTAAGACTGGACAGACTAGATCTGGATGTCTAGATCTGGGGGTTGTCTGCACAGAGATAACGAACCCATGATCATTGACCATTTTCATTCATTTAGTTTTCTATTATCCTTTAAATAAAGGAATTATAAAAAAATATGGCTGTTGTCACAGTCCTATAGAATGCTTTTTTTTAAATGCCCAGGAAGTAGGAAAATGTCACTCTAATGTTTTTATCAACAGTTAGTGAGTAAAGGAGTCTCAACCCAGCCTGGTTGTATGAAAGAATAATCATGTTTATTGTCTAGAGGACAGCTGAGAGCAGTTGCTGTTGTTCTGGAGACTAGTCTTTTGTCAGAATTAAAATTTTTTTAAAATGGCCATGGGGTCACTTCAATGGTGATTTTAGGTTATGGATTGAAAACTTGTTAATTGAAGTAATCATAATAACTGACTGCCTCTGAGCAAGAAGCAAACTGAAACTGAAAATTTCAGGAGTTACATTGGCTGTTGGAGAACAAATCAACAGTTAAATTTAACTGTCAACTAATAAAAGTATGAGAGAAATGGCATCATGCTTCCTCAGTTTTCAAACCATATGCATGCATGTTTTTACTACATATCTTCTTTGGATGCACAAATTGCTTGTGTGCAGTCAAAGGAATAGGCTATTGTGAAGCTGAAAAAAGGCAGGAATAGAAAGTATCTCTTAATTTGTAGAGCCAGGGAGAATAAAAAGTTCAGAGCGAATAGAAATAGGTGATTGCCACCAAACTGACACTGCTAGCAAGTGGGGAAAAAAAAAATCATTGCTATAGATAGGCTAAGAAAACTTGTTGTTTCTTAGTATGCCAGGAAAATTGTTTTTTTGTATTATTTGGATTTTGTCCTGTTTCCTAACTCCAGGATCCTTTTAGTGGTATTTTGATTTTTTTTAAAGTCTAGAATCTAGATTTAATGGTCATGTAAGAAAATCCCTTATTAGTGTTACTAGTGCCTTTCCCACTTAGAATAGAAATACAGTATTTTAGCATGAGAATTTAGCACAACACTAATAACAGTAGTTTGAATCTTCGTTTTTATTTTTTTTTTTGTGCCTGGAGAACATGGAATAATATGAAAATTTGCAATGGTTAAAGTTGATTTGGAAAATGATTATATACATATACCAAGGGACTTGGAATTACTTTATAATAGTCATAAAATTATGCTTGAAAGTTTTCCTGTTTCTTTATTTCTCAGCTTCCTCAAGTTGATTTGTGTGTTCCCTTGGGCCCCTTTCTACACCGAAGATTTAAGTATATGTTACTGATTCAGCAGTTACGACCCACTGCCCTGTGAAGAGCTGTGGCTTAACTTTCTTTTCTGAGAATTTTACTAGTCAGGCCTTCAGTGAATTACTGTTTTCTCTCTCAGAGATTGGGAAGAACAGAAAGGTGTGTTGTTACCTTTCAATTACAGTATAGGTAAAATGCCAATATAATAAACTATATGGGATTTTTAAGTTGTTTCATTTTTCTTGGAAGTGGGATTTTGTTGTGAGGACCTGCTTAAACTAAAACGATTAAAAATTTTCCTATATGGTCAGTGGTGCCCCAACTCTTCATAGTGAGTCATCGCATAAAAACAAATGTTATTCAATCTATAGGTAAAGATAGGAAAGAAAAATACATTTTTGACCCCACCCTTTTCATACTCTAAACCCTTCCATCTTTTTTTTTTTTGGTATTTTTTTTGTATAGATGGGTGATTTGAAAATTTTAGGGGTAGTTAAAATAGATGGAGTATACAGAGTTGGAATATGATTTCTCCTTGATGGTAGCACAGTAATGTGTTATGAATAATGCTGTCCATCTAGGACTGCAGGTCATATAAATTGAGTCTGGAAAAAAACCGTGGTTATACTGAATTATTTGCTGTAGAGAATCCCTTGTAAGTAGATTAGCTAAGCATTATTATTGTGGAGACAAGTCATGAAAATTACTCAGTGATATAAAACCATCCTTTATAGTAGCATCCTCTCAACACAGATTTTACATCTGTGTTGCCAAAAGGGAATTATATTATATTGAATTATTTTCTTTTTTCTTGGTTTGAATATTAAGCTTTTGGCCCATTTATTATTATGATAATTCATTTAAAATGGGGGAAACTATTTTTTCAGTCATTCAGTCTTGAGGAAAAGAATTGTTTAAAATGTAAACAACTTATGAAATCCAAGAAACTAGTTCTAAATACCAACTTGAAGTGTTGGAAAAACAGATACTACATATCAAAGAAACCCTGCATTTGTGGCAGGGATTAGGCATGGTGGAGGAACCAACTCTTACTGGCTAATTGGTAAAATTTTAATTACCCTGTATACAAAAAAGTATCTTTTTCGAAATGTTAAGAAAATTAAATAAATGTGCCAGAAAAGCTAAGAAAATGGCTTAAATTATGCATTAGAACTTTAGCAACAGGCTTAAGAAAAAATAATTTGAGGATCAATTCAAAAAGGATTCCCAAACCATTATGAAGTTTATTTTTTACCTTAAAAATGATATTTGGCATTGCCTTCATTTCCAAATATATCCTTTCTAGAAAGCCTTCCCTTTTAACAAAAAATGTAGTGGAGGATGGAAGGGAGGACACAAAAACAATTCTGCAAAATTAACTCAAGTCTGACATTATATGCAACATTTCTCTGCCTCTGTAATGAAGGCACATTCTTTCTTATGCTTTAAAATTTTGTTTAAATGCATCAGTGTCAGAAAACTACCTTTGGAATCAGTGTTAATACCTGAAAATCGCAGTAAGAAGGATACAGTTAGTGATTAAAAAGGAAATATGAAAAAGCCTTACTCAATTCTTCTGGTATATTTTTGTTGCCTTTTGAAATAGATAGATCAGAGATTATATAGTTTAAGTAGTGATAAATGTACTTAGATATACTAGATTCTCTTGAAGTGCTGGTGGTGAATAACACATTATTATGTTGCTCTGTTGGCCAGAGTGTGTAACTGTCCTTGACAGAATCCCAGTACTGACAGTATGGCAACAGTATTCCAGATGATGCCCTAAAAATTATAGATTAGTGAGTCTCACTTCCATGCTACAAAAGCCAAGAGACTATATACACATCAGCCAGCATAGCCTTTTGTTGAAAAGTGTTGTAAAAAAATTCATTCTCGACTGTCAAGACCACTCCTATAGTTGTTTCACTTAGTATCGTTTCCTCAACTAGCTCTAACAATTTGGTGCAACTAGGTGCTGCAGTGAATACAGCACCAGACCAAGAGTTAGGAAAACCTGAGTGCAGATTCTGCCTATGACACTTAATAGCTGTGTGACAAGTCATTTAACCTTGTTTGCCTCAGTCTCCTCATCTGTAAAATGAGCTCGAAAAGGAAATAGTAAACCGCTCCATTATCTTTGCCAAGAAAACCCTGAAAGGGGTCAAGAGAAGTCAGACAGGACTGAATAACAAACCACAACAATTTGTAAGCGCATTAAGCCCAGGGATTTCATGTATCCCCAATACCTAGTTCATTGTTTTGCTGACAGCAAAGATTTAGTGTTTATTTAATTGTGTTAGTTATATTTTTATTTTACAGGTAAGCAAGGCTGATCAAGACAGATTTGTGACTTTTCTAAGTAATAAAATTCATGCCCTCTACCTCCCAGATTAGCCAAAAAGGCCATGGCATTTTATAACACCTAGTCAGTTTCTAGCTGTGAGTCTCCTCTTATCTGCCCCTGTCTTTCTGTCTTGCCCCAAATGATGTTACGCTTTTGCCAGTCACTATTAAAGGAAAGGCATGAGGACGATGAGTGTCTTCTATTACTCCAAAACATACATAGGCCCATCCTCAGGGCTTTGCAAACCACTGCTCAAGATGAATGGGGCTGCAGCCTGGACAACGTGAAGTCTTCACTGATCCTTCAGAAAGTCTGGACGAGGCTCTGCTAGAGTAGTATGCTCTAGTTTCCAGACTGTGGTTTCTCATCTCTGTGACTTCCTGTAGAACCACTTCCTGGGAAGGGAGGTGAAGTTGTCGTAACATTCCGTGGTCCCTCAAGCTGGGCTGGGTACGTAGCTGTTTGAGAGCGAGCGTGAAACATGACCAGAACCTAGGTTCCCCGCAAAGCTTTGGCCCTTGCCCTGAAAACAAGTGGTTAAAAACATAGCTTTCCTGAAATAAAGACAAATAAACGAAACAAAAATATAAAATGGAAAAGGATCCTGGTGAATCTCACTGTTTATATGCCATTTCTTTTATGTTTGGAAAATGTGTAGGATATCCTCTGTGACAAATACTTTGTCATGCCTGCCTGTTTTACTGCTTTGCTTAATCTTAATAATTAGTATTCCCTGGGACAAAATTTAATTCTGATAACTTTTGTCAAGGATTTGTGTATCAATTTTAACAAATGTATGTTAGAAACTTTGGTGTTTTTCTATTATTTTGGTGTTTTCCTCACATTAAAATACCTTGAAAATTTTTCCTTGTATACTTTAAAATTTGTCACTTTCTTATTTACCATGAATCTGATTACAGTACATCATGGGTTCCCCTGTATTTTCTTCCTCTCATCTCTTTTTTATGTGCCTTCCTGTTCTACAGTTTAATCCCCCATAAAATAATGATTAACCCTCTAGGCAAGGTATTATGAGGTTTCATCCTTAGCATTTCAGGTATTTTCTTCTACCATAAGTTCTTCCATTTATATTCTTTTCTCCTTCATATTTTTGAAAGAAATCTCTTAATATGTACTCGGTGGTTATTTTATTGTTGTTCTAGACTGATCAACATCTATTGCTTCCATCCATTGCTGCCTGTGACCCCCTACCATCCCTTCCTCTTCGAGGTATCAAAGTCAGCTTAGGTCAAGAGTAGTCAGTATACTTGAAAGATCCCTTATTTTTAAAGACCCAAAACCAGCCCACTGGACACAAAAGAGCCTCTTCAGGCAACTGTGAAGACTTCTGCCTAGCACTTAATCTCTGGTCCTTACAGAATTATAGCAACTAAATCCCTTTTATCTCATTCCACCCCAAAGTACCAGGCCAGCACCTCTCCTTTACCCTCTTTGAGATGTGGAAAAAACACTCCCTTTCTATTTGCCTTCCCTGTGGCTCCTTCCTCCATGCTGCTAGGTCATGTATACTCTATAGAGGTCTTTCTCAGGGTGCTACTGGCAATGTGGGAAGACCATTAAGGATAGAATTTGAGACATCTGCATTTGGTCTTGTCCATCAACAGTTACTCATGCCTCACGAAGGCTAGCTTAACAGTGTAAACTCTGATATTCTAGTTTAAATTAATTTTCTACCATATTTTTATTTGCTAACATTTAATAGTTATTTTTTATGAAAATAAAGTGCATGTAGGTGACATTGGACAGAGTGCCTGGCCTGGATTCAGGAAGACCAAAATTCAAATCCTGCCTCAAACACATACTTACTATGTGACCCTGGGCAAGTCACATAACCCTGGTCACTTCAGTCTCTTCATCTGCAGAATGAGCTGGAGAAGGAAATGGCAAAGCACTTCAGCATCTTAGACAAGAAAACCCCAAGTGGGGTCACAAAGAAATCAGACAATTAAAATGCCTAAACAAGAGTTTACGAAAATAGTGCCTGGCTGTACATGGCACTCACTGCAGTTGGTGAGAAAGAAAGATCTAAGCTGAACTCTGTGTCATTGAGCTCTCTTTGTGGTTCTTTCGGCTGTCATCAAGCAGACTGATGAGCTTTACCTCCTGTCCCTTTTCAGTCAGCCTCTTCCTGCACCTAAACTCCAAAATTAGTCATCAAAACTCAGCAAACCACCCAAACAGTCAGCAGCATTGAGAACCAAAGCTGGATGTACGTGAACATGGGAACCTCGCTCAGCAAGAGACTGGTTCTCACTTTCCCCTCCTGTATTCTAAGTCCAACTCTTCACTTGCTGGTGCTTTGCCCAAAGGGCAAATATCCAAATCCTGTAAACTGAGAAACTGATTTGTAAATTTGTAAATTTGATCCATACTTCTAGGAGCAATAATCTCATCAGTGAGGTCACTCTTTCTATTAACACAGATCACAAACCTTCTATACTGCAGTAAGCAAATATTATGAATTGCCATGGCTGGAAAACATTTATCACCAAGCTTCTCGTGATAAACCTTTCTCATGTTCGTGGGACTTGGTTCTCAAACAACAGATGTAGTTCGTCACCTAACCTGCACATGAATTTTACAGTTTGGAAGGACTGGCAAGAAACTGCATCTTGGAGGCATAACCTTTGTAAACCCAAGGTCACCTTCCCAGCATGAGGAAGTATTGGAATAGAACTTCAAGCAGAGAGGCAATGTTCTAATAGGAAACTAATTCTAACATAGCAAAACAATTTGGCTATCCTCTGGATTTCACAGTCATAAAATTTCTATCTCAGTGTTGTCTGGTGCCCTTTCTCTCTGGCTTGTTTATTTTAAAAATTGTTCTAGAGCATGCAACTTTCACATTCTCATGACAGTCTTGAAAACATCATTAAATCTTAGCATAAAACATGGGGAACTCAAAGCATCTTTGATGTTTAGAAATTATTAACTAGAACTTAGAAAGAACTCAAGCTCTAGGGATTGTAAGGGTTGGGAGACCAGGACTTACAAGAGCACTAAAAATGTGCTAATTTAAGAAAGATAATACACATTGCACAGTTTTCTTTCCAGAAAGGCACATATCTCTAAATGACATTGAATTTAAACCGAAATTTGATGGTAATTCAAACAAAAAAAACATGTTATTGAGTCATAGATCCAGGGGGAATCTTCAGGTGGACTGATGAATTCTTTATCATGCATTCTTTATCAGTAGCTGGGTAAATCAAATTCACTAATAGATAGATGTGGGCCTGAGTCGCATTTCTTTCCATCTTTCCTCTGGAAGAATGCAGTGAAGATCAGTTGTTTTTAGCATTTAAAAATTTGAGGATATAGAATATGAAACAATATGAAAGAACTGTAAATAACAGGAGGACTGCCATAGCTAAGAAAATAAGTTAAATATGATAGCCACCATTATATGTTGCTAGCTACTGCTTATCAAATGAGAACTCCAAAACATTTAAGAATAGTTCATTTAAGGAATGTGTCCCATATATTTCACAAAAGAATTTCTAGTGATTTTTTTGTGTAGTTATTTTAATAATTTTCATTTTTTGATATATTTTGAACCAATTAATACGAAAAAGCAAATTCTATATGGAAACATGAATATCTGTTACAAACAACTTGCTTTTTTAAAACATATAATTCAACGTATTAGTTTTAAAGCTGATCAACTTAGCTCTTTCCCTCTGAATTTCCTTTCTTGTGTGTTTGGGTTTTTTTTTTATGTTTCAAGGATTCTCTTTTTTTTTTTTTACATGCCCTTCTCTACTTCTCTGCTACGTATTCTTTAAAGCTCCCTGTGAAAAATTTATTTTGAAAAATAAAACATAAACCCTTTCTTGTGGCAAGCAAGCATAGTCAAGCAAAACAAATCCACTTATTGATTATGTGTGGAAATACCTAGTTATCTCCTGGATTGTTTGCCCATTATTGTTGTTTGTCATTTGTTTTCAAAGAGGACCAATAACCACACAGATGATCTCTTGACTTGTGCATGAATTGGATTTAAGTGAGGCAGAGTTTCACACAGTTGTCATCCTCACTATCTTTTCCTCCGTCCTCAAAGTCCAGTGGCCAGACAAAAGTCAAGATGATGGTGGTGACCATCAGCAATGGCTGTCATGCAATATATGACTGCCGTCTTTGATTACTGACTAAGCTCTAAGTGCTCTGTAGCACCTGCTTCAGACGCCTTTATGGATTTTGGAACAAATTGTTCTCATCCACTCATTCTGCCAGGGAAAGTTTTCACAAGTTTGGGATAGACATCCCCTAACTCATATTGGATTTGAGGCCTGTTGATTACCCTCAATCTGTTGTAGCCCTATGCCAAAACGATTTACAAGGGTATAGCCACTATGCATTCTACAGCTTCTTAGAGCCATATGTGAGAGTTGAATGGATCCGATGGACACCAAAGGTGGATGAACAGCCCTGAAAAGGGCTCAACCAATCCTCACACCACAGGTGTGAACACCCTATGCAAGCTGGGTACCTGTTGCCTCCCTTTTCAGGAGATGTATAACTTGCATTTTGGTTAATTTTGTTTTTTGGTCCTCTGGACCATTTGTTAATCATTGCAGTTATCTGAGAGCTTTCTACTATTTTTTCTTTCTACTGTTTTTCATGTTCCCTAAACTCAAACAGTACTAAATCTAAGCAGTCCAAATTTTGCACCTCCTTAAGAAGCTCAAAAGAATAATCATAGTAGATCAATTAGAGTTATTAATTTGTTAAAGTTCAATTAATTTTATTCCTTGGGCCATGAAATTTAATAGGGTAATGGTATTGAACTTGTAGTTATCAACAAACGTTTATGAAACAGTGCCAAGCACAACACTAATAAATACCAGGGATAGAAATATAAGGTAAAAGAAATACAGTCCTTGTCCTCAAGGAGCTTGCATTCTAATAGGAGAAAACAATATATAAAAGGGATGAAATAGGAGAGAATGGAGGAAGGTACCTGCTTAGAGATCTGGTGGTGTAGTTACAACAATGAAGAATGACTGGTCTGGACCCTTGCTCACATTGGGAATTTGGGGAGGAATTCACCATTTGGAGAAGGGGACCCTTAGGAGTAAGACAGAAAGGAACTGAAGCATGTTAGCAAAGTCCATGGAGTGAAAGTAGTAAGAGAAAAATGAACAAAATCTACCAAAAATTGAGATTGAAAACATAAAGTAAAATATGTTCAGGCTTTGCTCAAAGGAGTAAAAGGGGAAAGATGAATGATGGACAGGAGGTCCATATCCTGGTTAATTTTCGATGAAAAATCATGGGGGGAGGGCTCATGGTATTTCACTTCCAATTTCTGCAGGTCCTAAAATGCTTGCATTTCTTAGAGGTAATAACCTGTACTTTCTCTTCCCGTTGAGGGTGCCATGGATTGATTGATCAGTGCAGATGAAAGTTCTGCATATGCTTAGATTGCTTTCCTTGTAGACTTCTTCCTTGGACATTTGCCATCCTAGTGACTGTTTCCTGAAAACCAGAGCTTTTGCCTGGTTTTTGCCATGTTTTTCAGTACTGTGAGTCATCACAGTAGCAAGCAGCTTAGAAAGTCACATTGTTCCAAGCTGTTGAGGGAAGGAGTATGTATAGAATTTCAGACCCTCTGGTCACAGTTAGTCACTCCTCCTCTCCCATCCCTCCCAAATCTTATTTTGAAAACAAGTAACCATGCTGCTCTCCCTTCCTAGGGAGCACAGTGTGGTTGTCTCATAGCAGTGTGTGGGAAGTGCTAATGCAGACGCCTCCTAACCTCCCTCTTAACTTCTGCTCTTGCCTCAGATGCCAAAACACACAGCACTGGTTTCTCAAACAGCCCAGTTGGATGTACCCCCTAAACTTTTATCCTTTTCCTACTTTTTCTGAAACTCACAATTCCATTCCACAAGTTAATTTTGGAATTTACTCTGAGACGGTCAGTTTTCTCACTTAATGAGATGCTATTTCAATTGAACATAAAGATACTCTGCTATTAGATACATGGCTAAAGGACCTTGCAGCAAGTTATTTCTGCTTTGTTTACTACATAGCCAAAGCTATCCTGTGATATGAAAATAATCAAGTTCAGTGGCAGAATCATAACTATAACTTAATCATAGGATCATAGATTTGAAGCTATAAGAAACCATGTAGACTCTCCCCCCCTTAATAACTAAGGAGCCTGAGGTCAAGAGAATTTAAGTTATTTAAGGGAAGACAGGGAGAGAATGCTGTAGGATCTGAACTCAGGTATTGATTCTGACAGTTATCTTTCCACTATACTTTGCTACCTTATAAGTGAAGGAAACTAAATCCATGGCAATTAAAGTTACTTGTTACAAGGCCATAATTAGAACTAGTACCTGGGTCTCTTGATTCCTCATTTAGATTTTTTTTACTTCCACCACATTACCTCACATGCTTTTCTTGTTTTGAATGTTAAATGTATAGTGATTACAATAGACAGTACACTTGCTTGATGTGTTCTTTTTAAATTCAACTTTATTTTTCAGATCCTCATTTTCTCTCTCCACTTCCCTGTATTGACAAAGCAAGAAAAAGATTCCATGTCACAAACATGAAGAGTCAAGCAAAACATCCAGTGCAGGAATCTGTGGTTTCCCACCCCCCACCTCTAGCCAGAATAAAAAAATTCTAAATCTTGGAGTCCAACACCTCTTTGTCAGGAGTTTGTCTGGAATTTTGGTTGTTCACTGTGTTGATCAGAGTTCTTAAGTCTTTCAGAGCTGTTGATCTTTACATTATTACTTCTGTATAAATGTTCTCCAGGTTCTGCTCCCTTCATTCTGCATCAGTTCATAAAAGTTTTCAGGGTTTCCCCTTTCATTATTTCTTACAATAGTTTTCTGATTCATTCATATGCCCTAATTTATTCAGCTGTTCCACAATTGATGAGCATCCCATTAGTTTTCAGTTTTTTGCTTAACAAAAAAGAGGTAAAAAGTCATTTTAAAAACCAAATGAGAAAGCTAGAGAAATGCATGTGGAAAGAAATGAGAGCTATGAAAGAATGATTTGGAAAGAAAATTAATAGCTTGGAACAATAGGTATAAAACCTTACTCAGGTTAAAAATCTTGTGAAAATTACAAATGATTGAATAGAAATTTAGTATGTATTTTTGGGGGGGGTGGTTATATGCATTTTCTTTGTATTTTATCATTTGTTACTATGTTTTAAAAGAAACTGGCATATAATTTGTTTCTTTTTCCTCTGCCTATACTCTTAAGTCTCTTTCAAAAAGGAGGAAAAATCCAGTCTCTTGTCCTTATTCCTCATATAATATTCAATTCAACTATTGCTTATTCACCATGTGGTGTGTGTATCTTCCCCACTGAAGTGGACCATAGTGGTTCCCAACCTCTGTGCTGTTCGTTGCTGTTATTCTTGTTCAGCTATTTCAGGTATCAAACATGACCCCTTTTTTGGGTTTTCTTGGCAGAGATACTGCAGTGGTTTGCCATTTCCTTCTGCAACTCATTTTACAGATGAGGAAACTGAGGCAGGCAGATAAGTGACTTACCCAGGGTCATACAGCTAGCAAGTGCATGGGGCTGGATTTGAACTCAGGTCTTCCTGATTCTGGGCCCAGCACTCTATTCACTATGCCACCTAGCTGCCCCCACTGTTTTCTTTTGTTGGTTCTTTAATTTCACAAATATACTGACCTGAACTAATAAATGCATATGTTCTAAACCAGTTTGGCTAAAAAAAGATTTGAATCCTCTGGCAGTGAACTTGTTTCATGTTTAATATTTCCATTTGTAGAAGATCAAAAAAAAAATGACATGACATAGTGACCAGGATCTGGTCTGTGTCAGGAGGCCTGTGCTTTAGGTCCTACCACTAAAATATGGATATTCAAGTTCTCAGTGCCTCTGGGGTGAAGAAGGTGTCAGGCTGCTCCAGCATAGGAATTTCCTTCCTAGGACTCTGGTGAGGAGGGTTAAGGGGAGACATGATTAGATTTAATCTGATAAGAATTCATTTTCTTCTCATACAGTTTATTTCTTCTGATACCATTTTAAAGTGACCTGACCTTCCAGAAATGAAAGAGAAAAATTTATCAGGCATTAGCACCCTTTGCCTCAGATGACTTTTATGAAATAGCATTGTAGCATTATGACTTTTTAGGATAATAACCAATATAGCATTATTTCGGGAGAACATAATTTGACATGAGTTTCTCTTGTGAAGTAAGTTGAAGCAAAATATTCCATTTGTGTATTTCCTCTATGTATCAGCTGCCTGCTAAGGTTCACCTTTATAGTTTATCAGATGCTTGCCTCTTGATTCTCTAGTCCCCTCTCTAATTTATATGCACCTTTCTTTTCTTCCATTCCCTGAAATTAACTTTTTTCCCCCTTTGGTCAAATTCAAAGAATCTATATAGAGTTTAATTACAATAATTGACTTTGCTACTTCTTCCACCCAGAATAAATATCTCCCTTACCAGTGCTGAATAACCATTTTGCCTGAAGCCTGTACATTTATTGAGCATAAGAGAACTATTTATTGCCTGTACTTTGAAGCAGTTTTGATTATATCCTGATTACCTCTTAATTATATTGACAGCCTATTGTCCAGGGGAAAGTGGAAACCACTGGGATTAAGGGTGGGAGAAGTGAAATTTATTTCATATTTTGGATTATTGGGAAATGGAGTTCTTTTCTTTTTCAGCCTTTGTTCATCTTAAATCTTAAAGTTCTTCCCCTCACCTTCCCAGATCTTTTTTATTTCACCTATTTTTGATTGTTTTAAAATTTTGCCAAAATGAAGTTTTTAATCCCATCCTTTACTCCCTCCACCATGCAAATCTTTCCTTCGTAAATAAATCTAAATTAGTATGGAACCTTTTAAGCTCTCAGAAAGTCAGTTGGTAAGGACAAAGTGTTCAAACAAGAAACTAAATTAGAGTGTATCAATCATTACCTTGTACAAAATTAGAGAGTATGAGAAAAAAAACATTGTCTTTGAAGGTTAACCCTTTTTGACCAATATCCCTAAAGAAATTTAAAAAAATAATCTCATGAAGCAATAGGTTAATTATATGAATTCATTTTATTTGAATGTAAATTGTTTTAATTCTTGAGCATTATCACATGAAATCCAAACCCTAAGTTGGTTCATTTTAAAGTATTAATGCTTTGGGCCTGAGCCAGTTTTATTTAATGGTCTTTACAGAAATGGACATAACAGTATGTTGTAATAGAGTGCTTATATTCTAATAGGCAAAGAAGAGACAGGTGAACTTTCAGAACCTCACTGTCTTCACTATCTTCAAGGGACACAGAGGGAATAAAGAAAGACAAACTCAGGACCTAGGTGTGTCTTTGTTCTGTTTTGTTGATTTTAAGAAAGAAATTAAAAAGGGAGAGGAAAATGAATATGCTGGGAAAGAAATGATCATGGAGGAACTTACTCTTTCTCTTAATTTGGTAGGCTAAAGGAAGAGTTTGTAGTCATGGGGTTTGGGGTTGATAGACTGGCCTTTTCATGAAACTTACTAAACCAGGCAAAGAAGGATTGAATATTTGTATACATTCAAACACCCAAAAAATTTTATATAGAAATATATTAAATTCAACACAGTACTACTTAAAGTGTGTATAGGAGGGTAGAGGGCCTTAAGAGACAGAATTTAGAGTTGGGAAGGAAATAGTCTATAGCAAAATAAAGTCTTGTCTAGTGAGGGCTGTTGATAAAGGGGGCATTAAATAGAGAGAAAGTTTAAGAGCTTGTTACTTGGTGAAGTGTGAAAGGGCAAAATGACTCCAGTTACAGATTATTAATGTTAATGTTGATTCTATTTCCTGTCTTTTCCAAACTTCATTTTTCTTTCTTTGGGTAGAGGTGGGAGGAAAAAGAGGAAAACAACACAATGATTGTTATCTTGAATGTGAATGGGATGAACTCATCCTTAGAATGAGAGTAACAAAATGGATTAGAAAGTAGGTTCTTTTTTAGTCTTTTGTTTTGTAAATTTTGTATTGAATACTCTTTATTCTACATTGATCTCTAATTTTTGACTTTGCATTACTCCTAATTTTCTCCTTTGGTTTTATTTCTTTTTTTTCTCTTTGATATATTTGGTTGGCTCAATATTTTTCTTTTATCTTAGTCTTTTTTTCTGCTTCCCCCTTCTTCCTTGGTATCCAGTGCTGTCATAACCTTCTAACCTTAGAGAATAATGGAATGCATGGTGATTCTGGCTCTGTTTCCATTAGTCCTTCCCTCAGGCCAAGGGCAACTGCTTTTATGATCATTTTGAGCCTATCTAATCCCTCCCTCTTTCTTGGGACTCGACCAGCCGAGCAGGATCTGTTTAAGGGTGAAAGTTGGAGGAATTGGGAAAAGTCAGTCACTCAGTCAACATTTATGAAGTATCTCCTACGTACCAGCTTCTGTGTTAAGCGCTGGAGATCAACCAAAGGTACAAAATGATCTTTTCTCTCAAGCAGCTCATGGACTAACAGAGCAAACAACTATGCATACTTATACATATCTACACATGTACAACTATACCTAATGCAAACAACTATACATCATATAGTTATGTGTAGGATAAACTGAAAGTAACCAACCCAAAGAAGGCAGTAGGATTAGTGGGATTCAGAGATCTCTTGCCCACTTAAGGGGGTAAAACTGACAGACCTTGCTGGACAGCTAATTGAGTCTGGAGTATGGGAGTGAGGAATCAAAGATTACAGGTGGGTTGCAAGTAAAGATGACTCAGAGGATTGTGGTTCCTTCCACAATAACAGGGAAGCTAGGAAGAGGGGAGTGTTTGTGGGGAAAGATAATGACTTCATTTTTGGACATGTTGGGTTTAAAGTATCTGCGGAACATCCAATCTGAGATGTCTGAAAGGCAGTTGGAGATGGGAGTCTGGAGGTCAGCAGAGACACTGGGGCAAGATAAGTAGATTTAAGAATCATTAGCATAGAGATGAAAGTTGAAGTTTTGGGAGTGATGAGATCACTAAGTGAAATAGTATAGAGGGAGAAGAGAAGGGGATGCAGGATAGAGCCCTGAGGATAGAACTAGGAAGAAGTGTTCCAAAAGCCTAGAGAGAATAGCAAGAAAAGGTGATCAGCAGTGTCAGAGGCTACAAAGAGGGCAAGAAGGATGAAAATTGAGAAAAGGCTGTTTATTTTTACAATTAATAGATCATTGGTAACTTTGGAGAAATCAGAGGTAAGACGTGGGAATTTAACCCCAAAAGGGAAGAGAGATATGGGACATTGCAATGGATGAGGGTATTTTGAGACTGGAGGATATATGTGGATGTTTGTAGGCAGTAGGGCAGCCATTAGACAGGGAGAGATTGAATATAGCTATTTTTGGAGCCATAATTCTATGGCTCCATGATTGGTGCTTCCCCAGATTTAACCGTTTTAAAGATAGCTAGAAAATATACCAGAATGAATCCTGACGAAGAAGTTTAAGAAAAATTCAGTCATTTTTTTCAACCCAAGTTAGCATGGGGAGACAAAAAAGTCTGTGGAGCCTTGACATATACAAGGGCACCATGATAGGAACAGGTGCCATCTGACAGTTTTGTTCCTCAATACCCAGTTCCTGATTGTAGAGCCGAGGAGTTTGCATCCCAGGATTGCATTCCAGGGTAATGAGTGGTTTCAGGCCCGCAGATGAGAGAGTCAGGTTCAGAAGGAAGCAGCAACAGTAGTTCAAATCTCAGGAGCAGAGCAGGGGCTCACTTCCAATATCTAGCCCAGACTGAAATATGTAGAGGAATATTGAAGGCAAGAATTTCAGACCAGGGGGGAACCTGAAGTTTTGTCACTCTGAGCCAGTGGATTTCTAGCTGGCTTATAGTGGCTAAGTCTTGTAGCTGTCTACCATTGCTTAGCTCAAACCCAGGTCAGAGCTTGGATCAAGACAACAGAAATCAGACCTTGTCCTATATCAAGCCACTTTGGGACTCCCTTTGTCTGGTTGGAGTGGGTAAGGTGTTAATATCTGGGAGCTCCTCCCTGATCCTTCATCGTTTAAGGAGGCCTGAGTAACTTTATGGATCATTTCCCACTTGACTGCCCTGCTGGACTTCAGCATCTCCAGAAAGCCATCATTCTACAAGATGCAATCAGCTCTGAAACTCACACCTTCTCAGATCATTTCCCACCCTAGCTGTAGAATTTAATCATGCCCCCAGGCCAGCTAACTCTTCCCCTCTCCCTCACCTCCCTTTTCAGCTTCTTTTTATATGTTGTCTCCTTCATTAAACTGTGAGTTCCTTGAAGGAAGGGGATTCTTTTATACCTTATGCCTTCTTTTGTATCCCCACAGCTTAGCACAATGCCTGGCACACAGTAAGCATTTAATAAATGTTGATTACCTCTGACTCTGAAAGCTTGCATGTTCTTAGTCTGGGATGTCTCTGAAATTTTGGAACACAATGCTCAGTCTCCAAAAATGGAACAAAAGGACCATTTTTCCTCTAAAAACCCACAGAGTTTTTGCCCTAATATCAAGTCTGAGATCAAGAAGAAGAAGGCTGTTAGAATGAGCAGACAAAAAGAGAATTCCACTATAAAACTATTATGGTGACACAGATGCTCAAGACACAAACCCAGAAAAAGATTATGACTACACGAAAGCCTAAAAGACAGATACAGTTTGGGCATTAACTCAGCAAAAAAAATGGAGGAGAAAATAGTTGGAAATAGTATTTCCAGTTTGACAAAAGTACAAAACTTTGTTCATGCAACAAACTCCCCAAAAATTAGAATTGACCAGTGACTTTAGAGGCCAGTGACTTCATGAGAATTCAAGAAATTTTAAATCAAAGTCAAAAGACTGAAAAAAAAAATAGAAAAAAAATGTCAGTTATCTTTTGGGAAAAACAAGTAACCTTCAACACAGATCACAAACAAATCATTTAAGAATTAATGGACTACCTGAATGCTATGAACGAAAAAAGAACCTACATATCAGTTTTCTAGAAATATTAAAAGAAAACTGCCCAAATCCTTAAATAGAAAGAGTATACTGCTCACCTTCTGAAAGAAATCTCCAAATGGAAACTTCCAGGAATATTCTAACCAAAATACAGAATTTCCAGGTCAAAGAAAAAATATTGAAAGCATTCATAAAGTATTTACTTACCTTTAGAGCCACAGTCATGGTCACACAAGGTTCACCAGCCACCATTGTAAAGGAATGGAGAGATAGGAATATGTTAATTCAGAAGGCAAAATAAGTAGACTTACAACCAAGAAGAACTTATCCAACAAAACTGAATATGTTGTTCAGGGAAAATGTATCTTTAATGAAATAGATGACTTCTAAGCATTACTGACCTGTGTAGAAACTTTCCAGTTCAAATACAGTTGTTAACATCTATACTGTAGACCTTTCATGTCTGCCAGAAAGTAGGGAGAAGTTTATTCTTTTACCTCTTTTTGGGGAACTATGCTTTTTCTTTGTAATTTTGCAACATTCACATTTAATTATTTTGTATTATTTGTTGTTCTTTCTGTTTACAGTGCTGTAGTCATTGTGCATGTTACTTTTCTGGATCTGCTTCCTTCACACTGCGTCAATATAGTTAAGTCTTTCTCTGTGTCTCTGTATCCATGCTGAATTGTAGAGAGGGTATAGATTGAGATCAAGGAGGTAACTACTCTAGGCAGGAGGAGATGAGGGCCCGAACTAGGGTGATTGAAGTAGGAGCTGAGAGTGTGGGCCAGGTAGTATAAATATTATTGCAAATATAAAAACAAAGGGCTGGCAGCTGCCTACACATGTATAGGCAATGAAAAGGAAAAGTCAGTCATTGAGCACCTTCTATGCGCCACGCACTATTCTAAGCACTAGATATGGAAAGAAAGGTATAAGACAGTTCCTGCTTCAAAAAACTTAAAATCTAATGTATAGATAATACTTTTCATCTGTGTCTGGTGTCATTATTATTCAGGATGAAGCTTAGTGTATTAGTGGGGGAGCTACATGACTCAGTAGATAGAGTGTTGGGCCTGGAGTCAGAAAGACCTGGGTTCAAATCCAGCTTCAGACTCAAACTCTGTTTGCTTTAATCCAGTGGAGAAGGAAATGGCAACCAGCACCGGTATCTTTGCCAGGAAAACACCATGAACAGTACTGACATACTATGATCCATAGCATTACCAAAAGTCAGATATGACCGAAAGATGGAACAGCAACATTAGTGTATTTCTTTTCTTTGGATTCAGTTTTAGTCTAACCAAGTATCAGTAAGCTTTTGTGGTTGTTGGGATGGTTTGAGATTTTAACGGTTTAATTTTTTTTTTAAGGGTTTGAGGTTAAATAACTTCTCCAGGATCACACAGCTAATAAGTATCTGAGGCCAGACTTGAACTAAGAGACCCAGCTCTCTATCCACTGAACCACATAGCTGCCTCAGTTAGTAAGCAGTGTGATGGAAAAACCACAAATAGGAATGGGAAGAGAAAATGGTGCCAAATAGTTATATACTAGTTTAGACTCTAAAGAAATGACTGGTTTAGAGTGATTTAAAGAAATGACTGGTTTAGAGTGATTTCTTTTTAAGCCAACCTCCCAGAGCTTACTCATCCAAATGATTGCTAGCTATCCTTCAGAGTTGTCATTTTTGGAGGTTCAGTATACTTATTACAATGATATAAGCATTACTCTGTGTTTTCAAGACTATTCTTTCAAAATTGTCTTGAGAACCAATTTGTAAGCCAGGGTAGAAAATCAGTCTTGATTTTTTATCACACATTTTTGGAGGCCCGAAATAATATTGTCCAGTTTGATTACCTTCCTGTTTGATCAGCCTTGTGTTCAAATAAATTGTGTCTGTCATATCTACCCTTTAAGAATGACTTAACTATAATTTGGGAGATATCTAACTGTAGTCAGACATGTGGTAAGGAAATTTAGAATTAAAGTGTCACATCAAGTACTTACTAGCTTATAATCATGGGTAAGACAAACCTCTCTGAGCTAGTTTTCTTATCTGCAAAATGAAAATAATAATCCTTGTATCTCCCATGTCACAATATTATTCTGAAGATGTTTTTTCAACTTTAGTGCACCTGATAAATGTGATTTTTTAAAAAATATCCGGGGTGGAGCCAAGATGGCGGAGTAGAAAGACTCACGTATGCTAGCTCCGAAACCACAGCCGATATATTTCCTGCAAGAAGAACTCCCCACAAATTCTGGATCACTGCAAGGCGTGCAGAAACACAGTGGAAAAGATTTCCGTTACAGAGAGCCCTGGAGAGTTGTCCCCAGGGGTCCATCGCGCCCTGGAAAGCGGAGCCCACCTCAGCGCTGCCCTGGCCCCAGAGGAGCAGATCCGAGCAGGCTTCAGGGACGGATCTCCGGCGGCTGGGAAGGTCCCTCCACCCACAGGCGCTACAGGTCAGTGAGAGAGACGTCTGGGCTGGCCGAGAGGGGAGCGGGGTGTCTCCGTGACTCGGTCCCCCTCAGGAGGCAGCAGCAGAGGCAGCAGCGGCGGCCCGGGACTCCCCGAGCAGGCAGGATCTTCATTACTGAAGGTCTCTGCATAAACCCTCTGAGGGAGCTGAGCCTGGGAGGTGGCCCTGCCCCCACCCGCTCCATCACTGAGGTCTCTGCATAAAGCCCCTGAGGGAACTGAGCCTGGGAGGCAGCCCTGCCCCCACCCCAGCACCAGAACTTAAGCTCACATTGAATAGCAGCTGCACCTGCCACGGAAAGCCCATTTGAATCTCAGACCCCAAACACTAGCTGGGCGGATCTAGGTGGGGGTGGACAGGAATCTCAGAAGTCAAGTAACTGGCTGGGAAAATGCCCAGAAAAGGGAAGAAAAATAAGACCATAGAAAGCTACTTTGATGGGGTACAGATGTTCCCACCTTTCACTTCTGATGACGAGGAAATATTCTTACCATCAGGGAAAGATGTGGAGGGCGGGGCCTCTCTATCCCAGACATCCCAGGTGGATGTCTGGCAGGCTTAGGCCATGGAAGAGCTCAAAAAGGATTTTGAAAATCAAGTTAGACAGATGGAGGAAAAACTGGGAAGAGAAATGAGAGAGATGCAAGAAAAGCATGAAAAACGGGTCAATACCTTGGTAAAGGAGAACCAAAAAAATGCTGAAGAAAATAACACCTTGAAAAATAGGCTCATTCAATTGGCAAAAGAGGTTCAAAAAGCCAATGAGGAGAAGAATGCTTTCAAAAGCAGAATTAGCCAAATGCAAAAAGAGGTTGAAAAGCTCACTGAAGATAATAGTTCTCTCAAAATTAGAATGGAACAGATGGAGGCTAATAACTTTCTGAGAAACCAAGAAATCATAAAACAAAACCAAAAGAATGAAAAAATGGAAGAGAATGTGAAATATCTCATGGGAAAAACAACTGACCTGGAAAATAGATCCAGGAGAGACAATTGAAAAATTATGGGACTTCCTGAAAGTCATGATCAAAAAAAGAGCCTAGACATCATCTTCCATGAAATTATCAAGGACAACTGCCCTGATATTCTACAACCAGAGTGCAAAATAAGTATTGAAAGAATCCATCGATCACCACCTGAAAGAGATCCAAAAAGAGAAACTCCTAGAAACATTGTGGCCAAATTCCAGAATTCCCAGGTCAAGGAGAAAATCTTGCAAGCAGCTAGAAAGAAACAATTCCAGTACTGTGGAAATACAATCAGGATAACTCAAGATCTAGCAGCTTCTACATTAAGGGATCGAAGGGCATGGAATAGGACATTCCAGAAGTCAAAGGAACTAGGACTCAAACCAAGAATCACCTACCCAGCTAAACTGAGTATAATACTTCAGGGGAAAATATGGTGTTTCAATGAAACAGAGGACTTTCAAGCATTCTTGATGAAAAGACTAGAGCTGAAAAGAAAATTTGACTTGCAAACACAAGAATGAGAAGAAGCATGAAAAAGTAAACAGCAAAGAGAAGTCATAAGGGACTTACCAAAAATGAACTGTTTACATTCCTACATGGAAAGACAATATTTGTAACTCTTAAAATTTTTCAGGATCTGGGTAGTTGGTGGGACCACACACACACATACATGTACACGTGTGCACGCACACACACATACACACATGCACGCACATACAGAGACAGAGAGCACAGAGTGAATTGAATAGGATGGGACCATATCTTAAAAGAAATTAAGGTAAATGATGAGAGAGAAATGTAGTGGGAGGAAAGAGGTTGAAATGTAATGGGGTAAATTATCACTCATTCAAGAGGCAAGCAGGAGACTTTTTAGTGGAGGGAAAAAGAGGAGAGCTGAGAAAAAAAACCAAGAAGTTTACCCTCATCACATTCAAGTAAAGGAAGGAATAAAATGCACACTCATTTTGGTATGAAAACCTATCTTACAGTATAGGAAAGTGGGTTAGAGGGAGATAAGCAAGGGGGGGCGGGATGATGGGAGGGAGGGCAATGGGAGGAGGGAGCAATTTGAAGTCAACACTCAGGGAGGGACAGGATCAAAAGACAGAATAGAAACAATGGGGGGCAGGATAGGATGGAGGGAAATACAGTTAGTCTTACACAACATGACTATTATGGAAGTCATTTGCAAAACTACACAGATAGGGCCTATATTGAATTGCCTGCCTTCCCAAAGGGAATGTGTGGGGAGGGAGGGATGGGGAGAATTTGGAACTCAAAGTTTTAGGAACAACTGTTTAGTATTGTTGTTGCTACTAGGAAAGAAGAAATATAGGTAATGGGGAATAGAAAGTCATCTGGCCCTACAGGACAAAAGAGAAGATGGGGACAAGAGAAGGCAGGGATGATAGAAAAGAGGGCAGATTGGTGATAGGGAAAATTAGAATGCTTGGTGTACTGGGGTGTGGGGAGGGGAGAAAAGGGGAGAAAATTTGGAACCCAAAATTTTGTGAAAATGAATGTAAAAAGTTAAAAAAAAAAGGAAAAAAAATACTTTTATAATTGTATGTCAACATAACTTGAAAATAAAAAAATTTAAAAAAAATAAAAATATTCATTGTTCTTATGCAAGCAATTGCCTCTACCTCTTTCAAATATTTCAAGAAGATTTTTAGCAAAAGTCACATCTTTGGAATGTGTCTGCTTCTCACAATAGCCACCTTGGACAGGACAGCAGTGCTCATCTAGGTGTTTGTTTGGGTAATATTTTTTTTGAAAACCATTTCCATCACTTACAATTATACTTCATATGATATCCCACTGAATAATTCAACAAAATAATAACAGTAAATAAACATTTATTAAGCACCTACTATGTGGCATACAGTGTTCTAAATACTAGCTATGAAAAGAAAGGTATTAGTTCTTGCCTCAAGGAATTTACAGTCTAATGGAGAATTAAGTCTTTTCATCTCTATCTGATTGACATCATACACATTTTTATGTCCAGAAATTAGTTTCTTCACTTATCAGTCTTTCGGATTACTAAAGTTATGATGGAGTAGACAGACTAGGAAAGTGAAATGAGTAAGTTTATAGGATCATCTATTTAGAGCTGAAGGTTGCTTTAGGAGCAATATAGTCAAACATCACACCCTACCTTAACCCCTGACCTCCATTTTATAGAAAAGCTAAATAACTTGCTGAAGGTCATGTAGAAAGTAAGTTAATATGCCAGGAGAGCAGGCATACGGAGAGATGCCAGTTTGACAATCCCATATGTTCATTTTGGCCTATCAATTGAAAGTTTGAGTGAAAAGTTTTACTAAGACACATAGGCAGCACGTGGAAGCAGATGTTAAGCAGCCAGAAGCTAAGCATCTGTTCTCCACCTGGTTGCCATCTATGAGGTGACAGCTGAAAATGCCAAGCCCTGATTCATCCAAGTTCTTCCACTTCATTAGTTATTTTCTCCCGTAAATTAGACACTTTGTAAATTAGCTCTTACAGGTCAGTTATAAATTGCTGCTTTTTTTTAAAGTAATTGTCAACCTTATTTGCCACTGCTTTCCAGAAAAATATAAACAAAAATATAACTAAAAACTCAGAGAGTCTGGTTTGCTACATCCCAAGAGTTATTTGAGAATTAGTGGTTTTGGAACTGTGGTTACCATCATATTTTTATGTCTCAGCCACAGGATTATTTAGTGAGTTAAGTTGAAATGCTGATCTCAGAGTGCAATTAAGAGATGTGATAATCATGGCTGGCTGGTACTTTATGCTTTATTCAGGAGATCAATGTTCTTAACACAGTGAAAACTAAGTATTTTGTAAATGCACTCAGCATTTAGGTAGTACATATTTGTTTTAGGATTTGAGGTTATGGAAATAGTTGAGTCATGCCGTGGTACTGGCCATTAATAAAATTATAATGAAGAATTAAGAGATTAGACAACAAAAAGCAATACTTCACTTTCTGTTTATGAAGCAAAAGATGCAGTTAAAGCCGTCCTGTTGGTGGGGGCCGCCCACGCCTGCCTGTTACTGCTTGGTGCTCACCGAGGACAGAGCTACACTGTCACCTTGCCCTTACGCTACCCGGAGCTTGGTTCTTCTAACTGCAGGTCCCTTAGAGTAAGGAAATCTTTATGTATGGGTTGTTTTCTTTCCCTTTTCTCCAGAGTTAGGAATGATTCTGTCTTCCTTTCAGGTTTGAAAGTAATGGGATAGGAGTCCAGGTGCCTGCAGTAACTCTTATGTGGTGTCTCTAATAATTCAGACTCTTTCCACATCCACTCCAAATTGTCATACATCCCTTTGGAGCAAACCAGATTCACTTGCATAAAACTCTGTCCTGTTTGACCAAGGGTACGGCTAGATTGTCTCCAGTAGCCCAGTTCCATTAGAAAGTGGTAAGAGTTTCCCCTTTGAGATTAGTCAGTCTGTCTTTTTACTACAAAAAACCAACCAACCAAAACCCAGTAAATAGCTACAGTAATGCCGCTGGTGGCTTCAGACATTTTTCACTGGTCAGAAAAGGCTCTTTATCATAATATTCCTAATTATCATTTCATGGTTATTTTTCTCCCATACCATTGCCTGAGGGGAAGAGAATATTTGTTCTAAGTTATATCAAAGCACCTTTCACTTTGTGGCGGGTGTTTCCCATTATCTAAAAGAAATAAATAACCATTTTTGTCTTACTCTCTCTGTTCTTTTCCCAGGCAAGCTTGGGACCTTGCAGTTGATATTTGCCTCTCCCAATTGCCAACCATTATAGAGGAAGGAACTGCATTTAGGGTGAGTCCTTATAAATATAAGCACTGAAAACTTTCCTAATGTGCCATTCCATTCATTATTAGCTGGGAACATGGCTTTTTCTGACTGTTTTGTGTGAAAGATTTCACTGCTGTGTGAAGAAATTGTACATGCATGTATTGTTCACCTTTTTCTTCTACGCCTCAGATACAGTTCTAGATATCTTTGCTTTTCAGTTATCTTCAGTGTCTTAATAAGTCTTCATTTTAACCTACAATGATCAGAATGTTCTACTTAAGAAAAAGGGGGCCAAACTGACAGAACTGGCGACAAGTCTTTGTGAGAGAGTGGGAAGGAAGGTGACATTTGTTACTTAGCTTTCCAGATTCATTTTCTTTCTTTTTTCACTGAGAGGTGTGTGTGTGTGTGTGTGTGTGTGTGTGTGTGTGTTTAATAAGCTTTTATTGATGTCTTCTGGTTTTTTATATCATCATAGTTATCGACAATATCCTTGTCCCTACTTATAAAAGATAGTATTTTTAAAGATTACAAAAAGAGAAAGAAATTTTAAAAAATAAGTACAACTGATCAATACATTAAAAAAATCCAAAAATGTGTGCATTGTTTAATACCTTTCACAAAGGGTTGTAGTGCGTGTATTCTCTTAGAGCTCTTCATTTGAGTCATGCTTGATCTTTATAATTTGCTAATTCACTTATGTGTGCGTATATGTGTTATTTCCATGTATAATGTTGTCATTATTGTGTATATTGTTTTCTTGGCTCTGCTTACCTCACTTTGCATAAGTTCATCTGTAGGGGTGAGAAACCTTCTGGGCCTTGTAGGTCCTTGGGTATGCCCTTTTGACTGAGTCCAGGTTTTATTGAACAAATTCTTTTATTGAGGGGATTTGTTTTGTGAAGTTTGGATTCAAAGGGCCACACTTGAGCACCTGGAGGGCTGATTGTATCTTCCAGGATGCATGTTCCCCACCCCCCACTGATTTGGATCTTTCCATACTTACCTATACATAGTTTCTTACAGTAATTTTCCATTACATTCAAGTGCCACAGTTTGTTTAAATATTCCCAAATCAATGGACATCCACTTTGTTTCCACTTTGTCATCACAAAAAGTGTATATGAAGACTTTCTTTTTTGTCTCTAATTTTATTTTAGACTCATGCCAAAACATAAATACCAGATAGAGAAAAGAAACAAAAATATATCATAAACTTAAATATTGGAACTTAAATCCAAAGAAAGAAAAAAAAAACCTTGTCATGTGTATAGCAGAACATAAGAGAGGATTCAAAATATGGAGCAATAAATTTTCATTTCAAGAAAGCCTGTATGATAAATAGTACATGTTGTGTTGAGAACTACCCATCTTTTCTTTGCTTCTTTGTAAGTTTGCTTTTCTTCTCTGCTGTGCACTTTATTGCTTTGTTCTCTTCCCCACCCCCAAAGGCTACAGTTAAGTTTGGATATGTTTCTCTATAGCTATACATATTTGTATATGTGTATGTCTGTGTGTGTATACACACACAGACATACACATGTACAAGTAAACATATAGACATACCTATATAGACATATATTTTCCCAAACATATTTTAGTCCTGATCTTTTTTTATGTTTGTACATATCTCTTGTTTCCTATCCTTCCTACCTCCTCTGCTTTACTTCCACCTGCTACCTTGCCCTCCTATTATTTCTCTACCCCTCCATAAGGATCTCTCCCCTATCCTCCCATTCCCATAAATCTGAACACCTTTCTATACCCCACTTTTGCCTGTTCCCTCACCCTCGTTTCCAAAGATCCCTCCCTTGTCCTCTCCCTGCTCCCTATGACCCTAATGTTTTATTTATTCTGAATTTAGGAGACTTTTAAACTCTTCTAAATATATATATATATATTATTCTCTCTTAAACCCATTCCTGATGAAAGTAGGTTACCTGAGCTACTAGCCCTCTTCCTCCATCTAATTTCTCTGTATCAGTTCTTCCTCTTGCACTTCATTTGTAAAAAATAATTTGTCTTTTTAGCTTTTCCTAAATGGTTTTACTTTTTAAATTTTTAAATTAATATTATACTCAAGATTGCCCCAATTTTTAAAAATTGATTCATTTATTTTTAGTTTACAACATTTAGTTGCACAAGCTTTTGAGTTTTAAATTTCCCCCCCTTCCCCCTCCCCAAGACAGTGTGTCTGATATAGGTTCTACATATACATTCATATTAAACATTTATCATATTAGTCATGTTGTAAAGAAAAATTATAACCAATGGAATGTATCGTGAGAAAGGGGAAACAAAACAAAATAAAAAGGAGAGAGAGCAAATAGTATGCATTGACCTACCTTCATACTCCATAATTCTTTCTCTGCATATGGATAGCATTTTCCATTATGCGCCTTTTGGAGTTTGTCTTAGAATCTTGCATTGCTGAGAAGAACCAAGTCTATCAAAGTTAGTCATCGCATGATGTGGTTTTAACTGTGTACAATGTTCTCCTCATTCTGTTCACTCAGCATCAGTTCATGTAAGTCTTTCCATGTTTTTCTGAAATCCATCTCCTCTTCATTTCTTAACAAAATAGTATTTCATTACATTACCACAATTTGTTCAGCCATACCCCAATTCTTTGCCACCACAAAAAGAGCTACTATAAATATTTTTGTACTTGTGGGTCCTTTTCCCATTTGTATGATCTCTTTGGGAGATAGCCCTAGAAGTAGTATTGCTGGTTCAAAGGGTATGCTCATTTTTACAGCACTTTAGGCATAGTTCCAAATTGCTCTCCAGAATGGTTGAATCAGCTCACAGCTCCACTAACAATGAATTAGTGTTCCAATTTTTCCCTGCATCTTTTCTAGAATTTATAATTTTCCTGTTTTGTCATATTAGTCAATCTGACTTGTGTGATATGGTACCTAAGAGTCATTTTGGTTTGTATTTCTCTAATCAATAGTGATAAAGAGCATTTTTTTCATATGACTATAGATATCTTTAATTTCTTCCTCTGAAAACTGCCTGTTCATATCCTTTGACCACTTATCAATTGGGGAATGATTTGTATTCTTATAAATTTGACTCAGTCCTCTATTTTAAAAATGAGGCCTTTATCAGAGACACTAGTTGTACAAATTCTTTCCTAGTTTAATGCTTTACTCCAAATCTTGGTTGCATTGGCTATGTTTGTGCAAAAACTTTTCAATGTAATGTAATCAGAATGATCAATTTTGTACCAGTCTTTCTTATGAGCTACCCAGTTATTAAAAAGGATCTTAGGTATGTGTTTTACATTTTACATGTAAAGTAAGTGGTCTGTCCTTATAAAATCCCTTATAATCATTCTTTGATATGTACCACATATTTCTCTTGGCTCTTGTATGTCAAATCTTGTATTAAGTTCTTTTTCTTTTATGTTTTATGTTTTGTTTTTTTTAACAAAGTTGAAACTGAGAGTTGATCAAATGTCCATTGTTTTCATTCAGGATTATGCCAAACTGGGTGGTAATTGATAATTTTTTTTTCTATTTCTTCTTTCCCCCCCTTGTGCTAATGCTTCAGGGCAATTTTCTTTAATTATTTCTTGCATTATTGTATCCAGATTATTTTTTTGATCATAGGTTTGAGTTAGTCTGATTATTTTTATGTTTTCTCTTCTAGATCTATTCTCCAGATCTATTGTTTTTCTTATGAAAGTTTCTCATTTTCTCTTCTGTTTTTTCATTATTCATATTTTCTTTAACTGTTTCTTGGTCTCTTGTAATTTCACTGGCATCACCTTGCCCAATTCTAATTTTTAAGATGTCACTTTCTAATTAGTTGGCTTTCCTTTCATAATCTTCTTGTTTTTCTTTTTTTTTTTTTAAGGTTTTTCCTTCACCTCTGTCATTTGATTTTTAAAATCTTTATTTAGAATCCTCTATGAAAATCTTTTTTAGGATCCTCTGTGAACTTTTTGGGCATGTGATCATTTGACATTAGTCTTTGGGTTTTTTTTTACTCCAGTATCCTTCTCTGAAGATGAAGTCAGGTCTTCTCTATTCCCATAATAGCTTTCTATGCTTGGATTTTTTCTCCTTTGCCTGTGAATTTTCGTAATCACCTCTAGCCCTGGGGTATGGAGGATGGTGCCTCTTGTCCCACATCTTCAGTTCTGCCCTCTAGCCTGGAATCAAAGCTACATTTCCAACCTCCTGTAAGTCCCCACAGCCAGGGCCTTTCTGCCCCATTGCTTCAGTACTCACCTGGTGTATGCTAGTTCCTTCTCGCCCTGGCCACTCTTTGCTGTGTCTAGCCATTCTTGGTCAACAGAGGTTCCATTATTCTTCCCAAGCCCCCTCACTATCGTTGGCATAAAAGTTCCTTTAGCTGGGGCTGAGGCAGCCTCTCGAACTGACTGATCCCAGGGCTTGCTGCTTGTAGTTAAACGGGACCCTATCCTGGAGCTGTTTACTCTCCACTGGGATCCAAACTTGTTTGGGGATTTTCTACTAATCTTCACAAATTGTCCCAAGAAGACTCCTGTGCCCCTATTCTTATTTATTTTTACCTGTACCTTGTTTGTGCTAAGGTGCTATTTTATCTCTTTGGTGGGGGAAAAGCCCCCTATTCTTATTTGTTTTGCCCCTATTCTTATTTATTTTTAGCTGTACTTTGTTCGCCCTAAGGTGCTATTTTATCTCTTTTGTGGGGGAAAAGCTTGAAAACTTGGGATTTTCTGACCTGCTCCACCATCTTCCCGGAATCTTCTCCCAGGCTTTCTTCTTATATGTGGCTTCCTTGGGGTATAATAAGCCTAGTAATAATAGTTCAAAGGGTATAAACATATAAGTCATTTGTTTCCAGAATTCCAAGTTGCTTTCCAAAATGATAATACCATTTCACAAGTCTACCAACAATGTATGAATGTACCTATTGTTCCCCAACCACTCCAACATTTTTTGAAAAATTTTGACAATTTTTTATCCTCTTTGCCAGTTTAGCTGTATGTGAGGTGAAATCTTAGATTTATTGTGATTCTTATTTCTCTAGCTATTCTTGAGTTATTAGTGAGTTGGAACATTCTTTCATGTAGTTATAAATATGTGATACTTTACAGTTCTTTGGAGAATTATTTTTTCATTCTTTTTGACCACTTAATAGGTTGGGGAATGACATATATGTGTATGTATAAGTGTAGGTATATATATCTTACAAACAAAACCCTTGACATGGAAATTTGATTCAAAAATTTTTTTTCTTTTTTTTTCTTTTTCTTTCTTTATTTATTTAACTTTTTACATTCATTATCACAAAATTTTGGGTTCCAAATTTTTTTCCCCCTTTTTTCCCCTCCCCCCACCCCAATACCCCAAGCAATCTAATTTTCCCTATCTCCAATCTGCCCTCTCTTCTGTCATCCCTCCCTTCTCTTGTCTCCATCTTCTCTTTTCTCCTGTAGGGCCAGATGACTTTCTATTCCTCATTAACTGTATGTCTTCTTTTCTAGTAGCAACACAAAACTAAACAGTTGTTCCTAAAACTTTGAGTTCCAAATTCTCCCCATCACTCCCTCCCCACCCATTCCCTTTGGGAAGGCAGGCAATTCAATATAGGCCATATCTGTGTAGTTTTGCAAATGACTTCCCTGATAGTCATGTTATGTAAGACTAACTGAATTACCCTCCATCCTATCCTGCCCCTCATTGTTTCTCTTCTGTCTTTTGATCCTGTCCCTCCCCAAGTGTTGACTTCAAATTGCTCCCTCCTCCCTTTGCCCTCCCTTCCCTCATCCCCCCCCTTGCTTATCTCCTTCTCCCCCATTTTCCTGTACTGTAAGATAGGTTTTCATACCAAAATGAGTGTGCATTTTATTCCTTCCTTTAGTCAAATGTGATGAGGGTAAACTTCTTGGTTATTTTTTTTTCTCAGCTCTCCTTTTTAAAGTCCTTAAAAGTCCTCCACTTAAAAGTCTCCTACTTGCCTCTTAAATGACATATAATTATCCAATTCCATTTCACCCTCTTTCCTCCCACCACATTTCTCTCTCAGCATTTACCTTAATTTCTTTTAAGATATGGTCCCATCCTATTCAATTCACTCTGTGCTCTCTGTCTCTGTATGTGTGTGCATTTGTGTATGTGTGTGTGCATGCATGTGTGTACATGTGTGTGTGTGATCCCACCAACTACCCAGATACTGAAAAGTTTTAAGAGTTACAAATATTGTCTTTCCATGTGGGAATGTAAACAGTTCACTCATGGTAAGTCCCTTAAGACTTCTCTTTGCTGTTTACTTTTTCATGCTTCTTCTCATTCCTGTGTTTGAAAGTCAGATTTTCTTTTCAGCTCTGGTCTTTTCATCAAGAATGCTTGAAAGTCCTCTGTTTCATTGAAAGACCATATTTTCCCCTGAAGTATTATACTCAGTTTAGCTGGGTAGGTGATTCTTGGTTTGAGTCCTAGTTCCTTTGACTTCTGGAATATCCTATTCCATGCCCTTCGATCCCTTAATGTAGAAGCTGCTAGATCTTGAGTTATCCTGATTGTATTTCCACAGTACTGGAATTGTTTCTTTCTAGCTGCTTGCAAGATTTTCTCCTTGAGCTGGGAGTTCTGGAATTTGGCCACAATGTTCCTAGGAGTTTCTCTTTTTGGATCTCTTTCAGGTGGTGATCGATGGATTCTTTCAATACTTATTTTGCCCTCTGGTTCTAGAATGTCAGGGCAGTTTTCCTTGATAATTTCTTGGAAGATGATGTCTAGGCTCTTTTTTTGATCATGACTTTCAGGTAGTCCCATAATTTTTAAATTGTCTCTCCTGGATCTATTTTCCATGTCAGTTGTTTTTCTGATGAGATATTTCACATTCTCTTCCATTTTTTCATTCTTTTGGTTTTGTTTTATGATTTCTTGGTTTCTCGTAAAGTCATTAGACTCCATCTGTTCCATTCTAATTTTGAGAGAACTATTATCTTCAGTGATCTTTTGAACCTCTTTTTCCATTTGGCACATTCTGCTTTTGAAAGCATTCTTCTCCTCATTGGCTTTTTGAACCTCTTTTGCCAATTGAGTGAGCCTATTTTTCAAGGTGTTATTTTCCTCAGCATTTTTTTGGGTCTCCTTTACCAAGGTATTGACCCGTTTTTCATACTTTTCTTGCATCTCTCTCATTTCTCTTCCCAGTTTTTCCTCCACCTGTTTAACTTGCTTTTCAAAATCCTTTTTGAGTTCTTCCAAGGCCTGAGCCCATCTGACATCCCCCTGGGATGTCTGGGGTACTGCAGCCCCGCCCTCCACGTCTTTCCCTGATGGCAAGAACATTTCCTCGTCAGATCCGGAAGTCGGGATCATTTGCATCTGTTCGAAAAAACTCTCTATAGTCTTATTTTTCTTCCCTTTTCTAGGCATTTTCCCAGCCAGCTACTTGACTTCTGAGATTTCTGTCCACCCCAGCCTAGATCCGCCCAGCCAGTGCTTGGGGTCTGAGGTTCAAATGGGCTTTCCGCAGCAAGCTTTAGTTCAGGTGCTGGGGTGGGGGCAGGGCCGCCTCCCAGGCTCAGCTCCCTCAGGGGCTTTATGCAGAGACCTTCAGGAACAGAGTGGGTGGGGATGTGGGGGGGGCCCGCCTCCCAGGCTCAGTTCCCTCAGGGGCTTTATGCAGAGGCCTTCAGTAATAGAGTGGAGTGGGGCAGGGCCAGTCTCCCAGGCTCAGCTCCCTCAGGTTGTTTATGCAGAGATTTTCAGTAATGAAGATCCTGCCTGCTGCTAGGGGAGTCTGGGCCGCCGCTGCTGCTGCCTCCGCTGCCGCCCACACCTCTGCCTCCACCGCTTCCTGCCCCCATCTCTGCTGCTGCTGCTTCCTCCCAAGGGGGCCTGAGTCACGGAGACACTCTGCTCCCCTTCTCGTCCAGCCCAGCCTTCTCTCTCACTGACCTGTAGCTTCTGTGGGCAGAGGGACTTTCCTGGCTGCCGGAGCTTCCGTCCCTGAAGCCTGCTCGGGTCAGCTTCTCTGGGGCCGCGGCCAGGGCAGCGCTGCGGTGGGGTCCGCTTTCCAGGGCGCGAGGGACTCTGTGGATGGGTCTCCAGGGCTCACTGGAATGGAAATCTCTTCCCCTATGTTTATGCACCCCCTGCAGTGATTTAGAATTTATGGGGATATCTTTTTACCTTAATTCTATGGGTTGTGGGTTCGGAGCTCATAAACGTGCATCTTTCTACTCCGCCATCTTGGCTCCGCCCCCCAAAAAAATTTTTTTCCCATTCAACCACTTCCCTGCTTATCCTAGGGACATTATTTTTGAGCAGAAGCTCTTCAATTTCATATAATCAAAGTTATTTGATTATTAAATTATTATTACATATATTGTTACAAAGTGATTACAGTGATTAAATTATATATTTTATAATTGCTTCTGTTGTTTGGTGAAGAATGTATCTTCTACCCATAGATGAGAGGGCTGAATTCATTTTCCTTTATCCAGAAATTAAGCAATTCATTTATCTGGCTAAGCCAGTGTTCCATATCCAAGTAAGTTACGTTGCATAGAAGTTTTGAATTACGTTGAATATGGATCTTTATCCAATCAACATAGGTGGGGGGAGAAATATATCTGAACCAACAGGGTGGATGAGTATATTACTTTTTTTGGTGTTTGCACCAGTGCTACATTTATACTTACACTAAGGTTTACATTCACATAATGCCCTGAAGTTTTTGAAATATTTTATTTATGTCTCATTTCATCCTAAAAACAACCCTGTCAGAGAAGTAATTTATTGGTAGAAAATATAATAAATACAATGTCCATTTTAGGAAACCAAGGCTCTGAGAGATTCTGCCTTGTCCCTAGACACATTACTTAGTAATAAAATCAGACCTTCTTTCTCCAAGTCTAGGACTCTTGACCTTTTGCCACAATACTTCATACTGAAAAGTGAATTTGAATTTGTATGCCAAAAATCCTGAACAAATTTTTGTAATCTGTATTTAAACGCTCTTCATTTACTTTTTGCTTCTTAGCCACCTTCACTTCTTAAAATAATTCAGTACACATCATTAGTGAGGTAACAAGGTGTATATCAAATGTAGCAGATCCTTGTAAGAAAGATGTAATCTAGTATTAGGTTTTTGCTTCAGAACTGGGGACTGAGAATAATCATAAGGTATTCAATAGGCGTAGTTGCTTTCTCTTGTAACAATGGTGAAAAACATTTTATTTAATTAAATATTGAGTGTTTCTTGCTAATTCTGTCTGAATTCTCCCATTTTCCTTCCCTTTTCTTACCATCCTTTTATAATCTACAAAGAAAATTGGGAACAAGAATTCCTTAATACTGTTAAACAGTTTAGTACCCCAAGTCCAGAGGAATACACTTGCTGTCCTATATGAGCTAATTTTATTTATTGTATTTCTCTAAGAATAGAAAATTAGCCCTGATATTCAATGGCAATGATCCCAAAGAAGATCTTGGGCCATCCTGGCACATCTGCTTTGGGCAGTGTCTTAAGAGACAAAATGAACCTCTGTTATAACATGACTTTGGCATAATTGAAAATTCAGAGCCTGTCTCATCATTGAAAGATCAAGCATTTCTTGAACCTTTGAAAACATGACCAACTCTCTCAGTCACACTGAGCTGGGAGAGCCTTTTCATCCCTTGACAGTTTTAGTTCCATTGTTGAAGATATCAGTCTTTTTGTGCCCTTTTTTATATCCATATATAGGGCCCAGCAGATGTTACTAGCAAAGGTGCAGCATATAAAAATCCATAGACCAAAATTGATTTTAAATGAAGAGAGAAAGAGGGATTTAATTCTGTAACTTACCTGAATAAAAATCAGTTCGCGAATTTTTTTTTAACCTACAGCAACTCAGGGATTATCTACTTACCTAGTTTCTTTTAAAAAACCAATTTATGAGTAGTTTATATTAAGTGTGAAAAGCATTAACTTCCCTTAATCACAAATTGCCTTTCAAGTATAATTAACTATATTTTGTCTAACTCTCCATCAATGTTAATCCCTAAATTTTTTATACTAGCATATTTTTTTCATTTTCATCTTTCATTTTTCTGTTTTTTCTCTGTTTTTACATCACTTCATTTCCAAATGGATCACTCTTCTTCTCCTAACCAGAGAGCCATCTCTCACAACAAAGAAATTGATAAAGAAGCAGTTCACAAAACTAACCAACACCTGGCCTGAATCTGACAATATATGCACTGTTCCACACCCACCTTTGCAAAGAAGTAAAGGAGGTATATTTTGTTGTTGTTTCTCTGGCACCAAGCTGGGTCATTATAATCACATTTTTTCCATTAACATTGTTGAAGACATTGTGTATATCATTTTCCGTATTTTGCTTACTTCACTCAGCACCAGTTCATATAAATCTTTCCAAGCTTCCCTGAATTCTTCATATTTCTTCTGTCTTACAGCATTGTATACCTCCGTTACATTGATATACCACAATTTCTTTAGCTGTTCCTCAGTCATTGGGCATGTCTTTTTTTCCAACTCTTTAAAACCATCAAAAAAGTGACACTGTGACAATTTTTTTGCATATTGGACCTTTCTTTCCTAACAATTTTTTTCTCAAGAGTCATGCTGTTCTGACCCTCAAGTTACTCTTTTAACAATATCAAATAGAATTCTCAATGCTCACTTTACTCCAGTAGATCCCTTGGGACCATGACTCCCTAGACTATGAGTCAGACCCTCACACATTGCCCACACTCCTGGGATTTTAGGGACTACAAATAGAAATCATTATCATGAACTATTTTTGTCTTATATTTTCTTTTTATAACAGATAAGATAATTTCACTTTTCTTTTTAAAATTTATAGTCCTGAAATGATCTACTGGTTGTTGTTTTGTTTTGTTTTGTTTTTTTTCTGGGAAAACATCAGAATACCTTAGCAAAAGAAAAAGGGTACATTTTTCATTCATACTGTATTGTTTCACTTTGTGCCAGAAAAGATGCAATGTATACGAAAAATTTAACATACTAGAAAGAGAAATCAGTCGTCGCTTTATCTACATGAAGAAATATATTAAGATAATGACCTAGTCTTCTTCAAATATAATTAGGCAGTGTTCTCTTATGTTGCACCCTTTTATTGTCTGTCTTCCTTTTTCTCCACAGTGGTTTAACACAAGCAGTCTCTGAATATTTTTTCTATCCTCTATGGGAGGAAAAGAATTTTAAAATGCTCATTTGGAAAGAGTCATTCCCGATATTTCACTCTTCTGGTCAGAATTCACTATCTCGTGTATATGAGGTATACAAAGAAGTCTGTTTATATTATACATGGAAAGGAAGAGGAAACTCACTACTCTTTTCTGTTTTGTCCCACAGCACAGTCCATTCTTTGCTGAGCAATTGACTGCATTCCAGGTGTGGCTCACGATGGGAGTAGAGAACAGGAACCCACCAGAACAACTTCCCATAGTCTTGCAGGTATGCTTCTTTGGTACACACAGCTTGACTGTCCCCCCATGACAGCTGAGAGAAGAAAGACAAGAACACCTAGCCCTAAGCTCAGTGCTCTAGTTTTTATGAAGTGTATGGGGTATGTGAAACATGTGCCTGCTGATTGCTATGCTCTGGGCCAGATGGTAGTTGGGTAAATTAATTATATTAATTCCTTCAGGAGTAATTAGAATTAGTTGTTTGGATATTCCTTGCAGACTTTCTTGATAAAAGCATGGAATGTCACCCTACCCCCAATTAAATGTGAATTCAGATTGTTCATTAGCCTGTTGTAACACATCAATTTTTATCCACCCTTACCTTCCCTCATCTCCATTCATTTTCACAATGAGCTTTGAACTGAAAATGTGCTGAAACAAATAAATATCTTTTAATATATTGGTTGTATTGTCCCTTCCTTGGCTTTTAAACTATGAACATATGAAGCAAATTTTTCTTGTGAATACCTTCTTGCTTCAGAAGAAAGTATATTCTAAGAAGGAAATAATACTTTTTTTTGTCTGTTGGCAGATTATTAACACAGAAACACATACTCTTGTTAGAGATCTGTCCACCTCTTTGGCAAGAAGGCATGTATCAGAGTTATAGTGGTTACAAGGAATGTCCTTTCTAGGTATCTTATACATTTTTCCAAAACTCATACTTGCACCCAGTCATTCTCTTTAGGACATACAACTTTTTTATTAACTATGCCTCCCTTCTCCCTTCCTTCTTTATTCTTCTCTTCTCTCCTCTCTTCCTCTCCTTCCTTCCCTCCCTTCTTCCCTACCAGTAAGGACATTCTTTCATCTCCATCTACACCTTATTTAAGTGTAGATGTCTAATGGGAAGAGTCCCATCTCTAAAAAGCCTTTATTATGCTAAAAAGGTAATTGTTGCCTGAGTATACCTTCTGTAAGTACAGTGATTTGGTTCTTTTGCCTATTGTGAGACAGGAATTTGTTTATTATCTTTTACCTTTTCAAGGACATCTGCTTCACTTCCTAATAGAAAGAATTGTACTCTCTTTACTAAATGCTACTAACTACATTGTGAAGAGCCAGACCATCAGACTTTACTACATCAAACATTCATTTCTCAGTGGTTCCATGTCTGAGTGAGGTTTTGAAAAATAGATGAATAGTTTATCCCTGTCCTTACTATGGAAGTTGACAGGTATTCTCTCTAGTGTTCAGTCTGTGTTGTGCCATAATATTAGCTGGCAACTGAAGATTTTATTCCTAATTAACCTTGCAACAGATCTGAAATTTTCTTTGGCATAGGGACCTCCCTCAGGAATCTCCCATGGTAAGACAAGGAGGCGAGAGAAGAAAGGGTCAATTTAAATGTAGTATACAAATATAAGCATTAAATAGAACCATTCATCAATTAGGAAAGCAGTGTATAAGTGTGTGTGTGTGTATGTGTTGTGTGTGTGTGTATATGTCTCTGTTGTGCTAGTTGCTACAGGTACAAAGATAAAAAGTTACTCAATTTCTAAACTCAAGGAGCTAACAGTTAACTTAAGTTATTTCAGGGTGACACAACATATATTCAAATAAGCCTATTAAAAAGTAGAATGTGGTGTTGACAGAGAGCAGTACAAAGGACTTAAGGAAAATTTGAGGGAAAGGTCACTTTTAACTGTTCAGAATCTGAGAAAACTTCATATAAGAAAAGGATATCAAGAAGTAAGACAGAAAAAACCCTTTGACAAGAAGGCATATATCAGCATTGTAGTGGTTACAAGATGGGTGCAAAGAACCCATTTGAGGCCTTGTAAACAACTGACACGACTTTGTGGAGGCTAGAGAGGGCAGAATAAAACAGCTAATTTGGGTAGAACATTAAATGTATAAAGGAAAGTAATGTGAAATAAAGTGGAATAGACAACTGGAGCCAGACTAGGGAGATCTCTCTACACAGAAGATAGTTCATTATAACTTTAAACTCCTTGAGAAGCAAGGATTTCACATTTGGTATTTGTATCCCTTGTGCCTAGCCCGTTTCCTGGGCCCATAGTCATTGTTTGTTATTCGAACAAATAAATTGTAAGGGAATTGGAAAGGAAGCTGTTCAGTTCTTCTTGAATCACTAATTACAAGTTTCATCATGGGAAACTATACCTTTCTATCCAGAAGCAGCACAATGATCTTCTAGTTATCCCTGATACTCTTGTATAGTAAACCAGAATCTTTATGTCACAAGGGCATGATGCCAAACATGTTGAACTTGGTTTTTCTAGGGACGAAACCTAGAGAATCCTTTTGTAAATCGTTTTTTATTGACTTTTTTAAAGTGTTCCATTTACAATCCACACTCCCTCAGGGAAGGAGACCTAACAGAGCCAATATCCTGCTACCAAAATAAGAAAAAACTCCTTTGTAAAATAAAAGAAATTGGTTTTTTGGTTTGTTTTCAGTGTAATCCTATAAAACTAGCATAGACAGAAGATTCTTAATTTTTGCTAAGGGCTTTCCTTCTAGTTCCTTGCCCAGTACAGATGGATGATATTAATTTATATTCCAGTAAGGAATTAGGCAAGACAAGATTCACAAGTTTTATTTGATGCTGCCCTATAATATATTTAAATATAGCTGCTGTCTCATTGACCTGCGCTTTTTTCTTCTATCATGCATTATCTTAAAAAGCATTATTAATGCCAAAGCCAGACCTTATTATCCATAAATTACCCAACTATACCTTGGAAGTTCTTTAAATATTACTCAGGAGAAAGAGAAGTTTAATTGAGAAACATGTTCATTTTTAACAGTCTGCTTTTCTTTTCATGTGGTAGACAAAATTTCTTCTACCTCATCCCCAAAGGCAGAGGCTGATGACTGTCTTGGGTCAGTCAACAACTTTAAAATATATCCTTGTAATGTGCAGTTGGTTCACTGTTCCTCATGTAAAAATTACTGTATTGTGTTGTAGGTCAATAATGTCTACAGAAACAGAGTTTGGGTCACACACACCCCATATTCCCCACCTCTCTTTACCCCTGGTCACTCCCCTTGCTGACTAGGAATCTCAGAGGCCTTTTAGAACAATATATGTCGGTTCAAGAGCCTCTTTTTAGCCAAAATGGAAATCTGGCTATTCCTTTAAAACCTCCAATTTAGGGGAAGTACCTCCAAAGTAACTGTTCTTCCCTCCCCCGATCTGTTCCTCTTTTAGATGGTTCTGATTTGAGGGATTTTATTCCTTACATCAAACCTAAATCCATTTCTCTACCGTATTCATTACTCATTAATCCAACAGAATATTTTGTGTCCCTCTTTTATAATAGGCCTTCAAATACTTATTGTCCTCCCCCTCTAATCAAAACATCTCCAGTTCCTTCTATCAATCCTATTATGTTAGTCTCCAGCCTGTACTCTTCCTGTTTGGCCTGTGGGCACAATCAAGTATGTCAGTGTCCATCTTAAATTATACCCTCTATACTGAGTTACAGTACCCCAATTATAGCCTGAGTATAGAATAGTGTAGTAGGACTCTTACCCCCCTCATTCTGGACATTTGCCTCTCAGTGTTACCCAAGATAATGATAGAATCCCTCTCTTTTCCCCCAGTATAATTTAAGCTTTTGAGAAAGGGATAGTCCTACTTTTTTATTTGTATCCCCATTGACTATTACATAGTTGATGTTTAATAAATAATTGTTGCTTGATTAGCTTTAGGGACTGTTATGATTGGCTTACTTTGAACTTTATTTCGTTAAAAATCCCAATTCTTTTTTTTTAATTAATTTATTTTTAATTTTCAACATTCATTTCCACAAGATTTTGAGTTTCAGATTTTCTCCCCATCTTTCAACCCCAAAACACCATGCATTCTGATTACCCCTTCCCCCAATCTACCTTCTATCACACTCTTCCCTTCCTTTATCCTCATCTTCTCTCTTTTCTTGTGGGGCAAGATAAATTTCTATGCCCCATTGCTTGTATTTCTTATTTCCCAGTTGCATGTAAAAACAATTTTTAACATTCATTTTTAAAATTTTGAGTTCCAATCTCTCTCTTCCTCCCTCCCCACCTATCCCGATTGAGAAGGCCACCAATTCAGTATAGGCTATACATGTGTAGTTATGCAAAAGACTTCTATAAAAGCTATGCTGTAAAAGACTAACTATATTTCCCTCCATCCTATCCTGCCCCTCTCCATTCTTTTTTCACATGAACTATTGACCAGCCACATTTCCCTTATCCAATATTGTGTAGGATTTTTTTTAACCCAGATGTAGAGAAAAAAATTACATTTATTCTTATTAAAAGCCATTTTGATAATATTTGTATGTACATTGGTTGGTGTTTCTGGAGGTTTGTTGCATAAGGCATATATCTGCAGAGTTGTCCTCTAACCTTAGAACAAAATACAAATTGCTTCCCATTGTTATATGCTTTTTAGCTCTTATGAAGCAATGCCCAAGGCTTTCAGACATTGTCCCTATTTGTTTCAGATGTAATATTTGTGAGAGTCACAGGAATGAGGGGAATAGGTAGCAACAAAAAGAACTGGTAAAGGAAAGAAATTTGTCTTCTGTAATAATGTAATAACTTAAAAACATACCTTAATTCAATGGAATTGGTAAATTCAATGGATTGGTAAAAATAGATAGCATTTCATGAAAATGGCTCTGGTCAGCTTCATTTGCATCATTTTATCTGTTTTTGTTATTTTGTAATATTAATGAAACTAAGTCAAAGTTTAAAGCAGGAAGTGTTCTGTTAATCTTCTGTTTAACTCTAGTTCTTATCTCCGGTGTCGCTGTCATTACACAGGTCTAGTGTTCAGTAATGAACCACTGCCATAGACAAGTATGGCTGTAATTTGAGTCGTCACATGGGCTTGTATCTGTTCTTTACTTAAACAGAGCAGAAAAGTTATTGGAATAATTCATCAGGCCACTTATTTACTTGTTTTAATTTTGCACCAAGTAAGATTGACTCAGTCAGAAATACAACCAGAAACAACAAACAATATTAAATTACAACATCAGATCTACAACTCCTACAGACTGTTTAAGGAACTGAGAGAGTTCTAACTGTCTAGACCCTATGTTGAATGTGACCTCACAGATCACCTCATTTATCCCTTTATTTTCCACATAGGAAAACTGAGGCCCAGGGGACACAGAGCTTTTTATTTTTTTTAATTATTTTTAAGTGAATTATTTTATTTGTTTTCAGTGTTTAACAATCACTTCCATATATTTTAGATTTTTTTTGTCCACTTCCTCCTCACTCCCTCCGTGAGACCGCATGCAATCTTATATAGGTTCTACACATATATTCCTATTAAATGCATGTTGCATAGAAGAATTAAAAATTTATTGGACTTATTTCTTCTGTTTCCAAGTGCTTTTATAATTATTTGGTAAAGGAAAACAAAGTTATCTTATTATTTGGAGATTTTTAAGAAATAGGATGAATTAGAGAAATATAATTGGTTTTTGTGAGCATCATATATAAAATCTGTTGCATTTGAATTGCTGCGATACTGTAGCTATGATTGGCCCCTCCCACTTGCTCAAACTTGGGAAATTAGGAGACTCTCTCACCCAAGGTCATCTAGGGACTATGTTATAGTTGAATGTAGCAGTCTCAAATAAAACATTAATCCAAAATATTTCTGAGATATAATTACTTGCCCTTTTAACTATGAGCTGAAAGAAATACAAATTTTAGTCAACATATAGTGCAGCTATGAGTTACACAGGAATGGGATGGAAAGTAGCAGAATTAGCTGTAAGTGACTTCTGGGGAAAGTGGCCAGAGTCCGGAATAGATGAGTTGAAATTCTTTTCTTATCTATCAGAATCATTCAGTTATTTAAAGCAGCTGCCTTTATTCCTCAGGTGCATATTTGGGAATAGGTGATCTTTTTTCAGGATGTGGATTTATGAGGGTTTGCAATAATGTTTCTTTCTTCCTCTTTCTTTAGGTGCTGTTAAGTCAAGTTCATCGGTTGAGAGCTCTCGACTTACTGGGAAGGTTTTTAGACTTGGGCCCCTGGGCAGTGAGCCTGGTGTGTACTTGTTGCATTAGCTCACAGAAGGGAAAAGAACCTTTCAAATGAGTTGATATATAGTCTGTGTATAATAAGTTGTTCTTGCATGAAGGGAACAGGGAAATCTTTTGTGAACTTGTTGAATGTCTCAAAACTGACCACAGCCTTCTATATCCCTAAGTTCAAGTTCAAATCTGGCTGTATTCAGTAGGATTTGGAAACTGCCAAATGTACTTGAAATGTCTTCTCAGTGGGCCAAAGCAAATACCATTATTCACTTTTTATCCCTCTTCTTCCATCTGAGATTGCACCTAGCCATAACCTTTGCAGAAAAGAAAGTACAGTAACACCTTACTCACTTATGTGGAGGTCCATTATCCGGCAACCTCAGCTATCCGGAACACAGCCAAGAACCCGGAAGTAAGCAAAAAGAGGCCTCTGAGCAGTCAAATTAGATGTAATAAAGTCCATGAAATATAGCCTAGCATTCTACTCATGGAAGAAACATTCAGGTGCTTACTCTGAGCCTATCTGCTCCAATTTAGACCCAGTGACAAGTTTGGTTATCTTGTTTCTCAGCCACAGAAGACTAAGGGCAAGTTAGGACAGGGGAAGAGGGAGGCTCTACAAGAGATAGACATGTTGACAAGAACAAAAAATGACAGCTTACATCAAGGAGAGATAGTTCAAAAGCATAAAAAGCAGGTAGGAATTCAAATAGCATAGTAGTTTCAGGCAATTTGGTATAGGAACAACCTTTTATCATATTTTAATAGTCTCATGGAGCACTTATTGTATTACATAGTCCAGTATAATCACTGATATTCATAATGATCAACCTAAATCATTGAAGTTAATTATTTTCAATGTTATCAGTATCAGAAGACAGAGAAGTGTGTATTAATACATTTAAGAAGGATTCTGGCATAAATGATTAAACATAAAATTTAGTTTTCGAATAAGAGACCTGCTTCATTTGTATGAGTAAAAACCTCCTTCCCAGACAATACCCAATAAATTAGAAACCACTGTAGACAGAAATGCTGAACTATGTGCAAATAGGCATAGGAATAGCCAAATGCCCCTCTTCCCAACTCCCACCCCCTTCCTCCCCCCCGCCAACAGTATTGCAGTTGGATCTAAGGCTTCAGCTCACTCTGTCCTCTGCCCTGGTTGCAAAAGGCACTTCTTTTGTGGTGGAGTGCCTTTTTGCCACAAACATAAGGTGTTTGGGGTTTAAAATTTTTTTGTTTTGTTTTTATATTCTTTTTGTCTGATGATAATGTAAGATGACAGCAAAGCCGTAAACAATTAAAAATAATTGAACTTCTCACAGATGTTCTGCACACTGTGGTGCATGTGCTCTCTCCCATTTCCTCTGTATTTTTTGAATTAAGGAGCTCCCCACAAGAGGGTATCCTGCCAGAAATTCTAGGAGGTATTGAGCTACCATGAAGGGCAAAAGCTCTCACCTGCTCCATGTTAACTAAGCACCAAGCTTTTTCTCATCCTGGCAATATCAGCCTCTCAAGTTTGTTTCAAATGTGTGCATGCGTGTTATCATGTAAAATTGGCAAGAGGTTGGCAGTAGGGGCCTACCAGAATTCTTCACCTACTTATGGAGAATTAAGGAGACATTGTGTTTGTGTGTGTGTGTGTATGTGTGTGTGCGCACATGTGCACTCGTGTACCCATGCACAGTGAAAGTGAACAGCCTTATTTGAAGATGGAAAGCGGCATGTTTTCAGGCACAAAGCTGTATTAATTGTAATGAGGAAAAGCTGCCACTAGATTAATTCTAGGACTCTGTAGACCAGATGAGTCTCGAAATACCTGGCAGCTTTAAGGAATTAAATCAGAGATGAATAAATCTAGAGGAAATTCCTCTTTACTATAAATCAGGGATATTCATTCTGATCATATTTCCCAGATGTGCTGAAAATAATGTTGCATCTGTGTCCCGGAGCTCTGTAGTTTTGCCACCTGTGCCACTCACTTCCTGTACAGAACCTATACTGAGCTCATTAGTAATTTTTAATTTTCTTTTTCTTTTTCTCTCCCTAGGCCTTGTCAGTTGGCATCTTCCCTTATGTGCTGAAATTACTCCAGAGCTCAGCCAGAGAGCTGAGGCCACTTCTTGTATTCATATGGGCCAAAATTCTAGCTGTGGACAGTGTGAGTAATCTCATATTTATTTTATGTGTAATGTGTTTTAGTTGGTATTTATACTTTCCTGTGTTTTTTGATTATCTAGCTTCTTCCCCCTAAATAATGTCAGATACAAGGGATAAAATGATAGGTTCAGTTAAAATGGACTTTCCCGGTTTTTTAAACATTCAGACATTGGTTTCACTTGTAATTACCACTATTGCCTTCTTTCTTTTTCATGGTTTTCATTCCATCCTTCCCTAACTCCTTTAAGACTTTTACACTACCAGTTATCTATCCTGTCACTCTCATATTTTCAAGTCTTTCCTTCTCCAGTGGTTTCTTCTTTTTATCTACAAACATATTTCTGTCTTCTCTCTCTTTTAAAGTAAAAAAAAAAAATAACCTTGTTTTAATTGTGCTATACAATGAACTGCTATCCTATGTCTCTTCATTTTACAGTTTTTGAAAAAATGTTCCACATTTGTTGTATCCATTTCATTACCACCCACTACACTTAACCACACTCTGACTTCCACCATTGCTGAACATGTACCCTTACAAAGAAATTATGAACTTCTAATCAATAAAGTGATTTCAACCTCACTCTTCAATCTCCTTCACCTCCCTGAACAATCTATACTATTGACCACCTCCTCCTTCTTGGAACTCTTTTCTGACACTGCCCTCTCTATTGTTACCACCTACTTTTCTTCCTCTTTCTGTGAATCTATTTCCCTTTTCATGATATATGTAGGCTATCCCCAGAATTTAGCATCTGATAGGAACTTTTTTCCTGTATCCTCAGTTTCAGAGAGTTCAGGAGTTCATATGATTTCACAATCTATACCTTTAGCCCTCTTCTCTCCTACACCTTCAGTCTCAGATGTGATTAATTGCTTTACTGTTTCTTCAAGCACTTATTCTTTCTATAAATAAATATTTATTTAAAAACTACTTTATAACACTCACATTTTCTTTTTGTTTTGGTTTGGTGTTTTTGTGGTGGTTGATGTTACCATTTGCTTTAGGTGGTTGTTTTTGTTTCCCTGTTCTGCCCATTTCACTTTATATTGGTTCATCTAAGCTTTCCAAGTTTCTCTGAAACAACCACCACAATGCAATCAAATCTGAGTGCTCTGAAATAAGATAAAGCAAATTTGTCCACAAAGAAGAAAACTCCTTTATCTCTTTGGAGAAGATTAGTAAATAAAGTCATTTTTATATGTTGAGAAGTTGATTGGATTTCTTTATCTTATTTTCTTTCTTTAAAAATATTATTTGTCGGGGCGGATCTAGGCAGGGGTGGAGAGGAATCTCAGAAGTCAAGTAACTGGCAGGGAAAATGCCCAAAAAAAGGAAGGAAAAAAGACCATAGAGAGCTACTTTCTTGGGGAAGAGATGTTCCTTCCTCCCATCATTTCTGATGAGGAAGTACAATGCTTGCCATCGGGGAAGGACGTGGAGGTCTGGGCCTCTCTATCCCAGACATCTGAGGTGGATGTCTGATGGGCTCAGGCCATGGAAGAACTCAAAAAGGATTTTGAAAATCAAGTTAGACAGGTGGAGGAAAAACTGGGAAGAGAAATGAGAGAGATGCAAGAAAAGCATGAAAAACGAGTCAATACCTTGCTAAAGGAGACCCAAAAAAATGCTGAAGAAAATAACACCTTGAAAAATAGGCTCACTCAATTGGCAAAAGAGGTTCAAAAAGCCAGTGAGGAGAAGAATGCTTTCAAAAGCTGAATGAGCCAAAAGGAAAAAGAGGTTCAAAAGCTCACTGAAGATAATATTTCTCTCAAAATTAGAATGGAACAGATGGAGGCTAATGACTTTCTGAGAAACCAAGAAATCACAAAACAAAACCAAAAGAATGAAAAAATGGAAGACAATGTGAAATATCTCATTGGAAAAACAACTGACATGGAAAATAGATCCAGGAGAGACAATTTAAAAACTATGGGACTACCTGAAAGCCATGATCAAAAGAAGAGCCTAGACATCATCTTTCATGAAATTATCAAGGACAACTGCCCTGATATTCTACAACCAGAGGGCAAAATAAGTATTGAAGGAATCCATCAATCACCACCTGAAAGAGATCCAAAAAGAGAAACTCCTCCTAGGAACATTGTGGCCAACTTCCAGAATTCCCAGGTCAAGGAGAAAATCTTGCAAGCATCTAGAAAGAAACAATTCCAGTATTGTGGAAATACAATCAGGATAACACAAGATCTAGCAGCTTCTACATTAAGGGATCAAAGGGCGTGGAATAGGATATTCCAGAAGTCAAAGGAACTAGGACTCAAACCAAGAATCACCTACCCAGCAAAACTGAGTATAATACTTCAGGGGAAAATATGGTGTTTCAATGAAACAGAGAGCTTTCAAGCATTCTTGATGAAAAGACCAGAGCTGAAAAGAAAATTTGACTTTCAAACACAAGAATGAGAAGAAGCATGAAAAAGTAAACAGCGAAGAGAAGTCATAAGAGACTTATCAAAGGTGAACTGTTTACATTCCTACATGGAAAGACAATATTTGTAACTCTTAAAATTTTTCAGTATCTGGGTAGTTGGTGGGACCACACACACATACACACACACACACATGTACATGCATGCATGCAGACAGAGACAGAGGACACAGAGTGAATTGAATAGGATGGGATCATATCTTAAAAGAAATTAAGATAAATGGTGAGAGAGAAATGTAGTGGGAGGAGAGAGGGTGAAATGGAATGGGGTAAATTATATCTCATTCAAGAGGCAAGCAGGAGACTTTTTAGTGGAGGGAAAAAGAGGAGAGATGAGAAAAAAACATGAAGTTTACGCTCATCACATTCGACTAAAGGAAGGAGTAAAATGCACACACATTTTGGTATGAAAACCTATCTTACAGTACAGGAAAGTGGGGGAGAAGGAGATAAGCAGGGAGGGAGGGCAATGGGAGATGGGAGCAATTTGAAGTCAACACTCGGGGAGGGACAGGATCAAAAGACAGAATAGAAACAATGCGGGGCAGGATAGGATGGAGGGAAATATAGTTAGTGTTACACAACACAACTGTTATCGAAGTCATTTACAAAACTACACAGATTTGACCTATATTGAATTGCCTGCCTTCCCAAAGGGAATGGGTGGGAAGGGAGGGATGGGGAGAATTTGGAACTCAAAGTTTTAGGAACAACTGTTGACTATTGTTCTTGCTACTAGGAAATAAGAAATACAGTTAATGGGGAATAGAAAGTCATCTGGCCCTACAGGACAAAAGAGAAGATGGGGACAAGAGAAGGGTGGGATGATAGAAGAGAAGGCAGATTGGTGATAGGGAAAATTAGAATGCTTGGGTTGTTGGGGTGGGGGGAGGGGATAAATGGGGAGAAAATTTGGAACCCAAAATTTTGTGAAAATGAATGTAAAAAGTTAAATAAATTTATATTTAAAAAAACATTTTAATAACTATATAAAAAAATTATTTGTCATAAGTGAGTGGAACAGATATGATGGTGGGATGTATTGAGGTAATGTAAAAAAATTAATAGTCCTGAAAATCTATATTCAAAAATCTTTCCAAAAAGTATTAGTTTAGTTCAGCCAATATTCCAGGAAAGATAAAGATAAAAAATTCTTCTATATAACAAAATGTGCCTACTTTTTGTAATAGCAAAGATCTAGGAGCTAAGTGAATACACCTGATGGAGGAACTATGTCATAGAAATATAAAATAATATGATTATGCTGTATGAATTGATGGATATGAGAAATTCAGAAAGGGGTGTAAAGACTGGCTTGAATTTTTTCAGTAACATAATAGAGCCAAGAAAATAATATGCATTTTAATTAAAATAATTTAACAAAAAGTACTATTTAAAGAATTGAAGCACTATATAAATGTAATGACCAATCTAGGCAGTGGAGAAGGGTGGATGAAATACCCCTTCCTTCTTTGTTTATGGTTGTGAGAGAGGGATAGAGAATGTTACATGTTCTTTCATGTATGGTCATTGTATTGGTTTATTTTACTTAACTGTTTTTCTTTGTTATGAGAGAGATATCTTTTGGAGGGGGGAAGTGACCGTCTGTCCAGAAATGACTGTGTAGTGGGGGGGAAAAGGCAGTAGTCAATTTTAATTAGAAGAAGAGAAACCGCTAGGAACAAACTGTTGTGCTAGATACATATCAGTAATGGTTTCTGCCTTCAGGTAAGTTATAATTTAGTTGAAGAGATAAAGTAAGCACATAAGTAACTACAGCATAAGGCATAGGCACAAATGATAGTGAAAGAGAAAAGATAGAGTCGGAAATTAGGAATGGTTTTATGGAGGAAGTTGAATTTACCTGTGGTCCTTCGTGGATGCTTGGATTTTGATTTTCAAGGAAGAGCATTCATGGAAGAGGGAATATCATGAGTAATAAAAGCCACAGAGTTAGGAAAGTGTGAGGCACGTTTGGGGAGTAATGAGTGACTACTGAGAATGGTATTTTGGCTAGCACACGGGCAATACGGTTTGGAAAGTAGGTCAGGATCAGATATGACATGAAGGGCTTTGAGTATTTGCCAAGAAGTTTAGATAATTTGGTATATGATGGGGAGCCTTTGGAATTTTTTGATCAGAAAATTGAAGCAATTCAAGGTTTTTTACAGGAAAAAAATAACCTGGATTTGTTGCATACACTACTAGATTGAAGTGAGGAGAAACAGTCTGAGAGAATATTTAAGAAGCTATTTTTGTAGTCCAGGTCAGATGCACAGGCCTGAATTTTGGTGGTGATGTTGGTAACAGAAAGTGTAACAAAAGTAATAATAACTGTTGACTTGATATATTATTTTATAGTCTATGTGTGATATCTCCTTTAATCCTCATAATGGCCCTGTGAAGAAAGTTATACAAATATTATTTTCCTCATTTTACAGGTAGGGAAACAGGATTAGATGACTGAAGTGACATAGGACTTCAAATGTAGTGTTATTTGCCCTAAATCAATTTTTTTCCTCATAAAACATAGTCTTAGGTGAATATTCATTAGGCTATACTTTTCTTTTATTTAACTACCAAAAGTTCCTATTACACAAAACTTCTCAACCGAAAAACATTTTTTTCTCTCTGTTCTTCTCCCTCGCCCAGGTCCCTCTTTCTTGGCTACTAATGCCTGGTCTCTATGCTAAGAATTCTTGTAGTTTGCAGTAGACAATTTACATATTCTCCTCAGCTACATTATAGTTTGTATTAGGGGCTACATCACAATACTACAGGTGCCTCTGGGAGAAATCTGAGGGACTTAACACTTGATTTCATAGGGCACCTGAAGAAGGAAGAAGAATCGAAGCTGACCCTCGATGTTCAGTGTGAGGAAGCTAACCTGATGAATGTATCATTAACCTCATTAACCAAATTAGTCATCAGTGGGATTAATAGCCTTAAAAACCTAACAGAGCCTAGTTGTCTAAAGAATCCCAAGTGAACAATTAACCCAACAGGAAAGTCACTGCCACCTTAATCAACTCAGCCCATCGTGGGACAACTCCAATATCTAGAAAGTTTTTCATTGTATTCAGACGCTGACTCTGCCTCTCCCTGGATTGTTTCTGCTCCTGTTACTCAGGGCCAAGCAGTGATTTGTTGTGTTGTGTCTCTTCCACACAACCCTTTGAACACTTGCCCCCTATGCTGTTCCCCAAGTCTCCATGCCGATCCCCAGTTCTGTAGCCAGTTCTCTCAAGGAATGGATTTTAGGCCTTTCACTCTCCTGATCACGGTCTCATGGACATTTTCCACTTTGAAAATGCCCCTCCTGAAACGTGGCACCCAGAACTGAATAGAGTCCCTTCAGTATCAGGTACCTCTCCTTGCCCTACGCGGCCTAAGAACACATGAGCTATTTTAGCTGCTCGTCACACTGCTTACTTACTCTGAGATGGGTTTTTGGACATGAGCTTTTTTTCTAGCCATGTCTCCTTCCTCCATAGTGTTATTGTTGTTCGTTCCTTCGTTGGTTCGTTTTTAATAACCCCAGTATAGGACTTTACTTTTACTTTTAACTTCATCATGTTAGCTTGGGTCAGGATCTCTTCGGTGCTGTCATACCATATAATATTCTGTTATGCGGTATGTTAATCATCACTTCCAGCTTTGGGTGATGTGGAAATTTAGTATCTGCCATATGCCTTCCTGTAAGTCACTGATAAAAATTCTGGACAAAAGTGAGCTCTGGAGGAGATTCCTGTTGTGCTCCTGGAGGCTGTTCTCCAGGTTGACATGGATGCAGGTGATAATAGTAGTGTTTATTGTGGGTTGTCATGCTTGCTTTGCTTTTACCCCAATACAGGCTATCCCTATCAGCTTCTAACTACCTAGAGGACAAGCTAAATGAATTACAAGGAAAAACAGACTAGAACTGTAATAGTGAGGGATTTCAGTTTACCTTTGTCAGCCTTAGGTTAAACCAAGTGAAAAAAACACACACAACAAAACCAAGATAATAATTAAAGAACTCAGTAGACTTTTAGAAAAATCAGAACCTCTGGCAATTTTTGAATAGAATTTGAAGGAGTATATATATATATATATATATATATATATATATATATATATATATATATATATATATACATATATTTTTTTTTTCTTGAGAGTTTTTTGTATCTTACAGAAATTGATTGCTTATACCTTAGATACCTTAGTACAACAAAAATTATATTAAATAAAAAGCTGCTGAAAAAAGTCCTGAAAAGAAAATCTGAAGACTAAAGAACTTCATGCAAAAGAATTGGTGAGTCAAAGAACAAATCAGAGAAATGATAAATTTCATTAAAGATAATGAGAACAGTGTGATAGCTTTTCACAGTTTGTTGGATGTGGCATAAGTAGTTCTTAAGTAGAAATTTACATCTCTCAACATTTTGATTAACAAAAAAAAAGAGAGAATAAATGAATTAGGAGCACAACTAAAACTACTTGAAAACCGACGAATTTTGAAATCCCAATTAAACACCAAAACAGAAATCTTGAAAATCAAAGAAGAAATTAACAAAATTAAAAACAAAAAAATCAAATTAATAAAGAAAATTCAAAGCTTTTTGTAAGATGTCTTAAACTGTTAGCTAATTTTATTTTAAAAATGAAAGCAGAAAACCACATTGCCAATAGCAAAAATGAAAAAAAGAGAACTCATCTTGAAGAAGAAATAAAGGATGTCATTAGAAACTCTTTTACCCAGGTATGTGGCACCAAAACCAATAAATAAAATAAATTAATATTCGCAAAAAATATAAAATACACAAATCAACTGAGCAAAAAATAGGGAATTTGAACAAACAAATTTCAGAGGAAGAAAATGAACGAGGCTTAAATGAATTCCAAATTTTAAAACTGCGGGACCATATAGATTCACAAGTGAATTCTATTAGACATTCAAAAAACAATTCCAATGTTATATAAATTTTGCATATAAAATGCCAAAGAAGTTATCCTACCATATTTCTTCTGTGATCCACCTATAGTATTGATACATAAACCAGAGACAGAACAGAAAAAGAAATCTGTAGATTCAACTTTCTTAATGAACAGTGAGGTAAAAATTTTAAATAAAATACTTGCAAAGACGCTAAATCAAAACACTACAAAGATTATACACACTATTACCGAGTTGGATTTGTGATAAGAAGTCAGGGCTGTTTTACTACTGAACAAATTATAAACTTAACTGACCATATAAATATAATATGAATGCATATGTGTATATATAAAAACTTATTAACAAAGTAGACAAAAATCCTCTGGTTCTGATGAAAAATGTTCATGTGATTATAATCAGAAATCGTTGCAGATAAAGCTTCTGACAAAATAAAACTCCAATTTCTGTTTTAAAAAAACACTACAAAACATAGGAATAACTTGCATTTTTCTAAAATAAAGAGCTACCATTATGAGTAATGGAGAAATAAGGATGTCCATTGTCACCATTTCTCTTTGACATAGAATTTCTGACTGTAGCAGTGAAACAGGAAAAAGAAATTGCAGGAATGAGCATAGATAAAAAAGATGCAAATGTGTCATTTTTAAAAAATAATATGATATGGTGTACTTAAAGAATCCTAATGATTCAGCTAAAAAATTAATTGAAACAATTATTGAACTTCAGTAAATGTGCAAGATTTAAAATAGGAAGAGCACTGAAATAGGAAAATCCCATACTTACAAAATATATTTACAAAAATTTAATAGGACCCCTTTTATGGTAACAGAAAACTAAAAACTAAAAATATACCTAACAATTGAGGTATAAAATATATCTATCAATTGAATATACCTACCAATAAATTGTGCTATATGAATGTGGTGGAATATTATTTTGCTGTAAGTAATGAAGAAATAAAAAATTTCAAAGAGAACTGTATCAACTGATACAAAATATATTCAGCAGAAGAACTTATACTATGATATTATTATTATAAAATACTTTTATATACTTTTATAAACTGAAGAATGAAATAAACAGAACCATATGGGTATTTTATACTATAACAGCACCATAAAAACAAGCAACTTTAAAAGTTGTAGGAACTGTGATTAGTACAGTGACCTTCCAGTGATCCCAGAGGAGCAATTAGGAAATATACTATCTATGTATACTACCTATGTATATACCTTGAATTCTTTTCTCCTTTTTTTAAGACATTGAGGATAAGAGGAAGAGGAAATAGATTTCTGTTATTTTAGAAAATGGTTTTTTAAATAATAGAGAAGTGCTATTGATAGGGAATTTTGCATGCATTTTAGGTAGTCACTGTTATTAATATATTATTGTTTTATTGAAGAGACCTTTCATAGAGGTGGAGGAGGTAATTTGTAAATGTAATGCAAAAATAGAACACAATTTTTTTTAATATAAGACCACTTGGTAACCTCACTTTTTTATACTTTTAGTATAGTTTGTGTTGTGGGCTTTTAATTTTATGCTTAGATTAATTATATCTACCCTCAAGCCAAGGTGAAAGTTTTCTTCCTTAATATGTGCATGACACTTTTTTGTACTAAGTTTGGGTTTAATGTCCCATTGCAGTTGCACATGTTGTGAACACATTTCAGTTTTAGAAGTCTGATTTAAAATGACCTCTTGGTTTCGTTTGTCTCCCAGAGGCCTGCTTATTCCTAGGGACCAAGATATTCAAGAGATATACTACAGTACTCCTTCAATTTTGACTGTGTGGGAAAATATGAGGGCACAGTCTTTAATATTTTCATCACACTGAAGGAAATGCTTATTCATGCTCAAGGATCTACTTTTGAAGCACGTTTAGAAATGTCCTGGACGGTAATGTTCTCTAAGTCCCTACGAGCTACTTTTTTATAGTCTGAATTTCTTAACCAGCTTGAGAACCTGTTTATTTAGACCTTCCTGCTGATAGGAATTTTGAAATATTTCCAGTTTCAAACTGAGTCCCGTGTACCTTATCCCTCCCCTTTTCAGAATTTCCTTTGCCTTGCTTGGTGATGATTTTGTGTTTGAGTAATTATCCTTCGCTTCCCTTTTCATATCTTCCCACCATGTATGGTATGTGGCTAGCGATGTTCTTTAATTGGTCCTCTAGGACTAGTACATGCTTGCACGTGTTAAATTTCATTGTAGTATTCCATATCAGCTCATCATTTCAGGAACACATCATCCTGATAGTCACTGGTCACTTCTGATTCACAAACTGACAAGCCGACAGAGAAGAAGGGTTCTACTCAGAGTGAGGGGTGGTAGTGTCAGATTCCTGAACAAGCCGCAGTCTCCAAATCTCAGGCCCTCCTCCCTCCCTAGCTGTTTCACCCTGAGCTCTAAGTGGAGTCAGTAGACATGAGTTCTATTCCTGATTCTTCTAAGAGATCATGTAGTCTTGAGTCTTTTCATCTGTGACATGAAGGAATTGATTGAGCTGATGATCTCTAGGGTTGCTTCTAGTTGTAGAATTTCTGAAATTCTTTGATTATAAGAAGGAAATAAATATCTATTTTAAACAAATGTCAGTTATTCCCAGAGTTGTACTCTCTCTTTCTTCATTCCATTCTTCATAAAATTTGTGGTGAAAGCATCTCTATGTCAATCCAAGAGTTCAGTACATCAGCAGTACTTATTATGTACTGGTTGTTGTTGCTGAGTCATTTCAGTCGTGTCTGACTCTTTGTGACCTCATGTGGGCTTTTCTTGACAAAGGTATTAGAGTGGTTTGCCATTTCCTTCTCCAGTTCATTTTCCAGATGATTAAACTGAGGCAAATAGGAGTAAATTACTTGCTCAGTGTCAAACAGTCTGAGGCTAGATTTGAACTCAAGAAGGTGAGTTTTCCTAACTCCAGGCCTAGCACTGTATTCACTGAGCCGCTTAGCTACCCCCTACAATATACTAGTACTGTGCTAAGTGCAGGATGTTAATGTGCTTACATTCTACTGGGGGATGCAGCATCTTATATAGTATATATACACAGGATAAATACATGGTTATTTGGGGTGAGTTGCCCTTCTAATTGGTTATCAGGAGGAAACTCTTGGTAGAGGTGCCAGAGCTAATACTTGAAAAGAGCTGGAAATTTGTTAAGTATTTTTAAAAATGTTTTTAACCTCTTTTATAAAACCAATACTAAATGGTTTTCATGATTGTTGCTTTATAATGTAGTTTGTGGTCTAGAAATGCTGTTCTCTATTCATCCTTATTTTCATTATTTCTTTTAATATTCTACAGTTTTGTTTCTCCATATGAATCTTGTTTTTAATTACAAGTTCTATGAATTATGCATTTGATACAGCATTAAAACAGTAAATTATGTTTGGTAGGATAATCACTTTTATTACAGTGACCAGGCCAAGCCATAGGCACTGAATATTACTCTAGCTAATAAAGTTATTTTTTATTTCTTTAAGGATCACTTTATAAATTAATCTAAACACATATTTTGTGTGCTTTAAAAGATTGATCCCCAAGTGCTTTATGTGTTTTATAACAGTTTTAAATAGTATTTCCCTTTTAGTTTTTGCCTGTTGGATTTTCTTATTATTATCATATAAAAATGCTGTTTATTTTTTTTGGTTAATTTTGTGGTCTACAACTTTACTAAAGCCATTGATTTTGTCTATTACTATATGTAGTGATTTCTTAGGATTTTCTAATTAAACCATCATCATTATTTGTTTTATCTCCCTTTTAGCTATCTTGACATCTTTAATTTCTTTCTCTTTTGAGTACTGCTAGCATTTCTAGAAGTATATCAAATAATAGCCAAGCAAGTTAGCACCCTTACCCTATTCATTGGCTGGGAAAAAGTCTAATGTATGTTCATTGCATATCATGCTTGTTTGGGAGTTTAGGCATATATACACAAAATAATCCTTTGCCTGTACCCTGTAAGGTTTTTAATATAAATGAGTGTTGTACTTTGTCAAAGGCTTTTTCTGCATTTCTTAAGATTATCATATGGTTTTAACATGATCACTTACATTGACTGTTTTCCTGCTGTTTTTCTGTCCTTGCATCCCTTAAATAAATAAAACTTGGTCATACTGGTTGATTTCCTGTATGTTTTACTGTATTTCTGTGAACAAATTACAAGAAGATATAGACAGTATTATAATAACTGTAGGAGACTCTTGTCCCTCTCACCATTTTGGACAAATATAGTAAAAAGATAAATAACCAAGAAAATTTAGAATAGAACAAAGTGCTAGAAAAACTAGAGTTTTTTAAAATATTTATAGTGTCTTCCAAATGGGAATGCTAAAGAATACATGTATTTCTCAGCACCCTGTGAAATAAAAAAAAAAAGATTAAGGCCATTGTTTATAGCATACCAGCACAACTTGGCAGTAGAAAGGGACCAAAATTAAAATAGGCTAAATTTCTTTGGGCTGCAGTTACGTTAGACTAGAGATAGACTGACAGTGGTTGGTGGCCTCAGATCACTTGATAAACAGGAAACAATGCACAGTGGCAACCCTATATTTTTCACAGGCCGCCCAAAATCTTTTGATGGGCCACAAGCAGCCCATGTCGTGCAGGACTAGTTTATAGAGATAAATAGGTCATTGTTTACTTTAGAGAGACCATTTGTCTTCAAGTGGGAGGGAGAAAGCCAGATTATAGAAGGTTAAGAAATGAATGAGAGATGACAATGTAGGAGGAACACATATATTCAGCGTTTTCTTGGAGTTTGGTTATAAATGATCCACTGAGGGGGTGATCAGGTATTATAACTATCTGAGGCTGTTTTGATAAATTCAGATTTTGCTTGTAGAATTTATGATGGTGTGTTAGAAGTAACTGAACAAATAACAATCTGTTGGAGTTGTTTTTTTTAATTAGGAAAGGTGGGTAAGGGAGGACCAAGGTCAGAGTCTATGAATGATGAAATGTGTTGCTGAGGTAAAAGTATATACAGGGTATCCCAAAAGTTATAGACTTCTGGGACGCTCTATACCTCGCCCAATTTCTATTTATTTTCTTTTCATTTCCATTTCTCTCCAGAACACTGTAATTTTTATGGCATGCCGAAGACCAGCTGCCTACTGATGACTAGAGAATTCCCCAAATTTCTTTTATCCACATCCTTGTGAAACCTAGTCCCTCCTGTTCCAAAGGTGGGGAGGGAGGAGAGAGACACTACAGAAGGAGAGATTTAGTCAGAAAGAACATGAGAGGTAATCACAGGATTTCTGGGAGGAATCCACAGCTCAAGCCAGCAGGAGTGAGAGTAGATACACTAAGGAGCTGTGCATTTCACCACCTGCACTGGGCCTAGGGAGAATGACAGAAACACAAGGTACCTAGGGATGCAGTTGTGATACTCAAGAGAACAAGAGGAGTGGAAATGCAATCCTGATAAGAACACAAATGGAGAAGCCAACAGCACTGGGTTCCTGGGCCAGAAGATCTGTTTTGCTGAACTCAGAGGGACAGACTCCATTAAGGATCAAGGAGAGATGGACCCATTTATAGAGAAAGAGGGAAATACCTAGTGAATAAGGAGAAGTTGAACATTAGGGAGAGGAAAGGAGATGATTAAAGAAGAAGTGTTGAGTTGAAAGGCTGAAATGAAGGGGTTATTGTTCACAACAACAGATACCTCATCCTCTGAGAGTAGAGCAAAGAAGGGAGAGGGTATGAGATGATGCTTTAGTGGTTTAATGTGTAGACCTGAAGAGAGGGAGCTCATAAAAGATGTTCTCAATTTTTTTTTTAAAAAAAAGAGTGGGCATAGCCCTTTGGTAAAAGAGAGATATAGGGAGTTGGCACAGCTAACTCGATGGGAGTATGCTAACCATTAGGCAGTGAGTTCAGGCAGAGAATGAGTTGATGAGGAAAAGTTTGTTATCTAATCTCAACTGGACTTTCATTATATTCCTCCCTAATTGATTCAATTCCAGTCTCCATGACTGCTGTTCCAAGCCTTCTCTTCCCTACCTAAGCTTTTTCACCTACCCACCCTGTCACTCCAGGACCTCACTGGTGCTCCATGGAAGAATTATGAAGATATATATTGAAATTAAAAATTTCCTACTTCTGTCCTGTGTGCTATTTTATCTATTGATTCTCCTTCAGGTGCCTTTGAGTAATGAAACACTTAGGTTAATAATGTGATGAAGGAGGTGATTAACCTTATTTTATTTTAAGGAAATTGGGTTATTTTACAAGAGCAAAACAAGCATCATGACAGGCTCTTAAGAAACAAGAATTGGGCTTCTCTTTCCCTCCTCTCCTTTGGCTGACAAAAAGACCCCAAAGGAACCAAAGGAAAAGAATGTCAGAAAGGGAGAAAAGGAGAATGAAAAGATGGTGAAAAAGCCTTGAAAGCATTGCAGTTGGAGCCCAGTCCTGGCCTGAGGGTTTGGTAGATACTCTAGGTCTGCAGTGTATTCCCAGAGAGCCATGTACAAGCCAGAAATACCCTGCACCAAAAACCTGGATTGAAAGGAAAAACAAAGAGAAGATGCCTGCTACTGTCTCAAAGCCAGTTGGTGGCAATAAGAATGGAGGAACTCATGTGATAAAAATTCACAAAATGCCTAGGTATTATCGTACTGAGATGTGCCTAGAAAACTGCTAAGTCAGGCAAACAGCTCTTCAGCCAGCATGTGAGGAGACTTCAAGCTAGCATCACCCCAGGCACCATTTTGATCATACTCACTGACTACCACAGGGGCAAGTGAGTTGTTTTCCTGAAGCAGCTGGCTAGTGGCTGGCTACTGGAAACTGGACCTCTGACCGTCAGCCATGTTCCTCTGAGAAGGACCTATCAGAAATTTGTCATTACCATCTCTACTAGGGTTAACCTTTCGGTTATGAAAATTCTAAATCATCTTACAGATGCTTACTTCAAGAAGAAGAGGCTCCATAAACCTAGATACCAGGAAGGAGAGATTTTTGATACAGAAAAAGAGAAATACAAAATTAGAGAGCAGCTCAAAGCTGATCAGAAAACAGCAGACTCTCAGATCCTGCCCCAAATCAAGAAAATTTCTCAGCTCTGTAGATACTTGCCTTCTATATTCTCTCCCTCCAAAGGAGTTTATCCTCATGAACTGGTGTTTTAAATGCCTTGCAGAGAACTCTCATTAAAATATTTGGAATTGCTTAAAAAAAAAAGAAACAAAAATTAGAAAATAATCCCCCTTCTCTTGAAGAAAGAGGCAAAGTCAAAAGATGAGGAAGCAGTCAAGAATCAGCAGGTCTGGGTGTCCCTCCGATTTCAGCACATGATCCGCCAAAACAGACCTTATAGCCCAGGAACCCAATGCTGTTGGCCTTTCCATCCGTGCTTCCATTAGGATTGCATTCCTAGTCTCCTGCTCTCCTGAGTGTCACAACTGCAATTCTGGGTACCTTGTGCTTCTGTCAATCTCACCAGGCCCAGTGCAAGTGGTGAAAAGTAGAGGATGCAACAGCTCCTTAGTATATCCACTATCACTCCTGCTGGCATGAGTAGTTGTGACTGACTATCTCTCATGTTCATTCCTTCTGTAGTGTCTCTTACTCCCCGCCCCCCCTTTTTGTAACAGGAGCGACTAGGTTCCATAAGGACTTGAGTAGAAGAAATTTGGGGAATTCCCTAGTCACCAGCAGGCAGTTGGTCTTCAGCATGCTATAAAAATTACATAGTGTTCTGAAGAGAAGTAGAAGTGAAAAGAAACTGGATGAGGTACAGAGCATCCCAGAAACCTATAACTTTTGGGATACCCTGTATATACTTTTATCTCAGCAACACACTTCATCATTCATAGACTCTGACCTTGGTCTTCCCCTACCCACATTTTCTAATTTAAAAACAGAACTAGATTGTTATTCTTCAGAGTTTTGGTCTAGCATCCCGTAATGAATCCCTTAAGCAAAATTTGAATTCATCAAAACAGCCTCACATAGCCTCTGATGTACAGCCTACGTTATTGAGAGAAGCCATAGAAATCAGAGAAATCTTTGCTGGATTCTGCATGAATTAACCTCCTCTTTGCAGCTTGTCTTCTCCCTTCCCGCCTGCATTTTCCATCCTGACATCCATAAGTCTTCTTTCATGATGTCTTTCTATCTTCATCAGCTCCCAGGATCACTGTCAGATTCCTCCTTTTCCTTTCCTTAACCTTTGGGTTGTTAGTCTCAGGGGACGCCTCGAGTTCCAATTTGTGTTCTTTTTAAACACCATATTTACCTTGCCTGTAGTCTCCCCTTGCTCTATTTAGAACGTGTGCTGGAGTAAAGTTAATCTGACCCCACTGGAGATAGATGTCCCAGTTAATAAACAGTTAAGCAGATGGGAGGTGGTCACGTATTTTAAAACTATCTGTAAAAATGAGTGTGTCTTATATAGCTCAGTCCCCATTCATCCCCTGGGGAATGTTGTTTTTCAGACCCCAACAGTAGATTGAAGACGTGTGAAAACTGAAGTCCTATCAGGAAAAGTATGTCAACAGATCACCCAGTCTCACCTTTGAAACAGTTTCATATAATCTAGCATGCATATCACGTTCGTTTATTTGTGTAATTTTTTTCATTTGTTGGTAACATTGAAATGCAGGGTATAATATCCCTTCTCCCTAGCAAGCATACTAGTTAAGATAACTTGCTGTTTATTGAAGGACCCCTAAGTGGATTTTCCTGCTCTTTGTTAGAGAGATATTTGCAGCTATCATGATGCTATGCACAGAGATCTACTAAGCAGATGCTGCAAGTCTCAATGCCATCTAAGTAGATGACCAGACCTCCAGATTTTCTGAGAGAGTTCCAACCATCTGAAAATGAATTAGCTTTCTCATCTCCCTTGCTCCACACCTCAAAACCTTTCTACAACTTTATCTATCTCTTCTCCAGTCACTTATGAAAAGGTAACCTACTTCCTCACCAAAGATAAGACCTCTCCTTGTGCTCCTGATCCCATCCCCTCCCATCTCTTCCAGGACCTTATTCCATTTGATCATTCCCTTTCTTTGTTTTTCTCTTCTAAAGAATCTCTCTCCTTGCTTACTGCTTTTCTGCTACCTATAAAGAAGCAATAATCCTCAGGAGTCCTGATTGGCCATCATATGATCAGAGTTATTAAGTCTATCAAAGTAATCTTTCTTTACAGTGTTGTGCTTCTTGTTTCACTTAGGTTCACACAAGTCTTTTCAGATTTCTCTGAACCCACCTCTTCCAAAGCAGATGCTTCTGTATCTGAGGGACACATCTGGGGAAACACAAAATGGGTTTGTTCCATTTTTCCCAACACTTTAGCTGTGCAAAAAAAAAAAAAAAAAAAAAAAAGCCTGCTTGGGGAAAGGCAGCCTAAGACTTTGTGATGTATTAGAGGAAAGAAAAAAAAAGCACAGCTTTTATGTATATCACTTGGGCCATGATTTACCAGAGATACACCCAGGGAAATGAAGAGTACAGTGTTGAAGGGTATTTGTTTTCAACTTCTGGATTGTCAAATATGAAGATTTTTAAAATGTCAACACCTTCCCAAAGTGAAAAGTCAAAAGAGAAGGAGGAAGAGACAGAAGGTCTATAACCTATTATGTATTGATTGCATCAGTGTAGTGGCCGCATCAGTGTAATGCTGTATTTTATCCATTTCAACCCACCATGTCTGACTGGTAAATTAGATTGTGGTGGTGGTGGTTTTATAGATTATCCTTTTGAAAGATTAATGGGAGAAACAATGACTGCGGGGTATGCCCTGCGAATGAAAGTGAAGTGTTATCTTAGATGCTCAAAGCAATCAAGGGAGGCTGTTTCTCAATGTGTTGACTGAAAGGTACAGTGATTAATGGTTAGACTGCACTGAATCACTACCACTGCAGAGTTGGACTAGAGCAGGGAGAGGAGCAGGATCCTGGTCAGTCCTTGAGTGTATTCCATGCTAGGCATATGTTTAGTATGATAGCACTACATAAATTGTCCAGATCTTGGTTTCCAGAAAGGGACTCATTTTTTAAGCAGAAACATAAAGAATGCATCCTTTCCCCATCCCATATTAATACCAATTCATTTATGCCTCTCTTTTATACTTGCTAGAGACGTAAAACTGAAGCAATTTACTTGAGAAAACTGACATCTTACTGTATAACGCAGAAGGCAGCAGCACTAGATGTTATTTCTCATTGCATTCCCCCTCTCAGTAAGTTTGTTTTTTTCATTAGTAGCAATATTTGACCTGGTGGTCCTAAGCAAATTTAACATATATTGAAAGCAGTTAAAGTTAGTGGCTATCACAGAGGATTAGAAATCAGAATTCCAAGTTCTTTGTGTGGTACCAATATCAAGTATTACTTTAGGCATCTTGGGCCATGGAATTATTAGTTTAATTAATAATGTAGAAAAAGTTACCAGAATGACAGATGTTGAATCACAGGTACAGGAAGAGTCACACTATCATTACAAAACAGACCAGGAAAACTCCTTTGAAACTTGGCCTCTGGTTGGACCCCAGTCCCTGTTCCTCCAATTCACTTTCAGTTCTATTTATCTAATTTCAGCTGTGCTCTCTATTGCTAGCTAGACAGCCCTTTTATTCTTCCCTAACTGACTAATTATCTGTCTTCCACAGTAGCTATTACGAGCCTTTTCCTCTCCTTAAAGTCTCAATGCTATCTCAATGACCAGGCCTCCAGATTTTCTGAGAGAATTCCAACCATCTAAAAATGAATTAGCTTTCTCATCTCCCCTGGTCCATACTTCAAAACCTTTCTACAACTTCATCCATCTCTTCTCCAGTCTCTTATGAAAAGGTAACCTACTTCCTCACAAAAGATAAGACCTCTCCTTGTGCTCCTGATCCCATCCCCTCCCATCTTTTCCAGGACCTTTTTCCATTTGATCATTCCCTTTCTTTGTTTATCTCCTCTAAAGAATCTCTCTCCTTGCTTACTGCTTTTCTGCTACCTATAAAGAAGCAATAATCCTCAGGGGTCCTAATTGGCCATCATATGATCAGAGTTCTTAAGTCTGTCAAAGTAATCTTTCTTTACAGTGTTGTGCTTCTTGTTTCACTTAGGTTCACACAAGTCTTTTCAGGTTTCTCTGAACCCACTTCTTTCATCATTTCTTAGGGCACAATAATACTCAATTATAGTCATCTACCATAATCTGTTCAGCCATACCCCAATTTTTGGATACCCTCTTAATTCCTAGTTCTTTGTACAGCCAAAAGTCCTGCAATAAATACATTATTTTCCCAGAAAAATTTTTAAAAAGCTGGATGTGTCACTGCCATTTCATCACAGCCAATTATCTATCTTTGAACTCAGTAACAACACACTAAAAACTCATTTTGGTGTTGTGAATCTTCTCTTGGTTAGAAAAATCAGATCAAATGCATCTGTAGATGTGATACAATTTTATTAAATTTAAAAGATGGTGAATATTTTGTCCTACTGTTCAATATTCTTTGACACTCAAAAATTCTTTAAAATTATACCTTGTCTCATTTGACAATTATGAATCAGTCAATGATATTTAATATTAAGCATCTACTACATGCCAAGCACTGTGCTAAGTGCTGAGGATGCAAAAAGAGGCAAAAAACAGTCCCTGCCTTTAAGGAGCTCACATTCTAATGGGGGCGACATCAAGCAAACAAGTATATATAAACAAGCTAGAGACTACATAAATAGAAAACAATTAAAAAGAAAAAGTACTAGTATTAAGAGAGATTGAGAAAGAATTTCTGTAGAAAATGGGATTTTAATTGAGAAGCCATTCAACAAAAAGGGAACATATTCTACGCATGGCAGCAACCAGAGATAATGCACAGAGGCCAGTGTCACTGGGTTGAAGCGCATGTGGACCAAGTTGTGCTAAGGCTGGAAAAGCAGGGCGGGGTAGGATAAGTCAGGAAGAGCTGTGAAGGTTGTATCACTGTGATGTTAAATAACCTGCACGTGATTTAAGTATTCCCCTGGCCTTAGTCTGGTGGTTTTTCTTTTTGCCCAAGTATTAGACTTTATTTTTTTATGTTAATAGCAGAATGAAAAGGTCCTTCCAACTTTCAGTTTTCACTTGGCCTCAATTCCATTGCCTTGGTATCTGGTCTACTTTCAAATTGTATCATTAGCTGCTGAAACACTAAAATATTTTCTCTCATCTTCCTTTGTAGCACCCTCTTTTTTAGTAAGTTGCCTTTCTTCATTCCCAACCCCACTGCAACCATATTTCTGATTTTTTAAAAAGTATGATTCCCTTAACTCTCAAGGCACAGAAAAGAACCAGAGCTGCCAGTGGAGCTGAAACCCAAGTGGAAGTTTTATTTTTTTGCTTATTGTTTAGGAAAAAAATAATATATGCATTCATAATCAGATTCTCTCTTTTCTCTCTTCTACCCTGACCTTATTATGTCATGCCTAAATCTTGATCTGGCAAAAAACAGAATCTTGAGGGGAAAAAAAGGTTTCTTTGGAGATTTCTTAACTGCCAGGCTTTTTTGCTTCATTTATTCTGAACCCCTAAGTCTCTAGTGAACCCAGTGTTTTGCAAAGTATGTCAGATGCTGGTTGAGTGTTTTTGTTTTGTTTTTTTCATTTGAAGGTTTGTTTTCTTTTCCTAATAGGCAGGTATCATAGGTAGAGGTGAGGATATGGTGCCTTTTAATAAAGGAGTCAGAGCAAAACATGCTGTTTAGTGCTTTCTCCATACCATTATTGTATTGCATAAAGAAAAATTTATTAATAATTATTTGTCTGAATATATTGTGTTCGTCCATCATTGCCAAAGAAGACCATGCCATTGGAGAAATGATGACATGACTTGCACTTGACTTTATTTTGAGTGAGGGAAGGCTGTGCAGGTCACCAGCCTCATTTCTTCTTCAGAGCCATCTGAATCCAGAGACTTGATATTCCTCATGATGAGTGCAGATGACCCAGAATGCACTGGGAGACCTTGGACCCTTTAGGCCAAGGTCTTTGCAAGCACTCACTTAGGGTGAGGCAATGCCCATTCATTGAATAGGCCTATTTAAGAAGGTTTCCCTTAACTGGGCAAAAGATGCCCAGTTGACTTGGGTTTTTACTGGCTCTTTTCCTATTTCCCTTCCTTTCCTCCCCTTCCCTTCTGTCTCTTCTCCTTCCTTTCCCTCCCCTCCTCTCTCCTCTCCTGTCCCAAAACCTTAAACCTACTGCACTCTGAAACTGGGACTCCACTGGGGCCCCGCCTGAGGGCTTCTCTGGACCCTCCTAGCTTGAGAGTGATTATCTGTAACAGTAACTGTTGCTGTTTCCCACCCAGGCTGATGTCTCTCTTTTTCTTGACCTCATTAAAGGGGCCATGCCCTGGCTACTTCTTAAATAGGCCTATTCAATGAATGGGCATTGCCTCACTCTAAGTGAGTGAAGTGAGTGCCTGCAAAGACTTTGGTCTAAAGGGCCCAAGATCTCCCAGTGTATCCTGGGTCGTCTCCACTCACCTTGAGAAATATCAGGTCTCTGGATTCAGAGGGCTCTGGAGAAGAAGTGAGGCTGGTGACCTGTACAGCCCTCCCTCACTCAAAACAAAGTCAAGTGCAAGTCATATCATCATTTCTCTGATGGCATGGTCTTCTTTGACAATGAAGGATGGACACAATAACAGTATTTCATTAATTTAATGAAATTATTTCACTAATTTAGACTAAAAGAAGAGAGGCATTCTGTCTTAGAAGTATGAATATTTTTGAAATAGAACTATTATTATTTTCAAGTACAATGAGTGACAAATCAAGACAAAAATATCTACTTTGTCATTCAAGTGAAAATAAATTAATGGGGCGGAGCCAAGATGGCGGAGTAGAAGGACGCACGTTTACGAGCTCCGAAACCAAAGCCCATAGAATTAATGTAAAAAGAGTCCCCCATAACTTCTGGGTGAATACAAGGTGTGCAGAAGCAGAGTGGAAGAGATTTCCGTTCCAGGGAGCCCTGAAGACCCGTCCCCAGGGTCCAGCGCGCCCCGGAAAGTAAACCCGACCCCCAGCGCTGCCCTGGCCGAGGCCCCAGAGAAGCTGATCCAAGCAGGCTTCAGAGACGGAAGCTCCAGCAGCCGGGAAAGTCCCTCCGCCCACAGAAGCTACAGGTCAGTGAGAAAGAAAGCCGGGCTGAAGGAGAGGGGAAGCGGGGCGTCTCCATGACTCGGGCCCCCTCGGGAGGAAGCGGCGGAGGCGGGGACGGGGCAGGAAGCGGCGGAGGCAGAGGTGTGGGCGGCGGCTGAGGCGGCAGCGGCCCAAGACTCAGGAATCCCCCAACAGCAGGCAGGATCTTCATTACGGAAGATTCCCGCATAAAACCGGACGGAGCTGAGCCTGGGAGACGGCCCGGCCCCCCACCCCACTCTGTTACTGAAGGCTTCTGCTTAAAGCCCCCAAGGGAGTGGGATTTGGGAGGCGGGCCCCCCACCCCGTCCCCACCCGTTCCATTCCTGAAAGTCTCTGCATAAAGCCCCCGAGGGATCAGTCTCGGAGGCAGCCCTGGCCCCACCCCAGCACCTGAACTAAAGCTCACTGATTGACAGCCGGCAGGAGGAAAGCCCATTTAAATCTCAGAGGCCAAGCACTAGCTGGGCAGATCCAGGCGGGGGTGGAAAGGAATCTCAGAAGTCAAGTAACTGGCTGGGAAAATGCCTAGAAAAGGGAAGAAAAATAAGACTTTAGAGAGTTTTTTCCAACAAATGCAAATGATCCCAACCTTCGGATCTGACGAAGATGAGGACGTATTCTTGCCATCAGGGAAAGATGTGGAGGGCGGGGCCTCAGTACCCCAGACACCCCAGGGGGGTGGTGGGTGGGCTCAGGCCCTGGAAGAGCTCAAAAAGGATTTTGAAAAGCAAGTTAGACAGGTGGAGGAAAAACTGGGAAGAGAAATGTCAGAGATGCAACAAAAGTATGAAAAACAGGTCAATACCTTGGTAAAGGAGACCCAAAAAAATGCTGAGGAAATTAACACCTTGAAAAATAGGCTCACCCTATTGGCAAAGGAGGTTCAAAAAGCCAATGAGGAGAAGAATGCTTTCAAAAGCAGAATGAGCCAAATGGAAAAAGAGGCTCAAAAGCTCACTGAATTTAATAGCTCTCTCAAAATTAGAATGGAACAGATGGAGTCTAATGACTTTATGAGAAACCAAGAAATCACAAAACAAAACCAAAAGAACGAAAAAATGGAAGAGAATGTGAAATATCTCATGGGAAACAACTGACCTGGAAAATAGATCCAGGAGAGAGAATTTAAAAATTATGGGACTACCTGAAAGTCATGATCAAAAAAAGAGCCTAGACATCATCTTCCATGAAATTATCAAGGAAAACTGCCCTGACATTCTAGAACCAGAGGACAAAATAAGTATTGAAAGAATCCATCGATCACCACCTGAAAGAGATCCAAAAAGAGAAACTCCTAGGAACATTGTGGCCAAATTCCAGAACTCCCAGCTCAAGGAAAAAATCTTACAAGCAGCTAGAAAGAAACAATTCCAGTACTGTGGAAATACAATCAGGATAACCCAAGATCTAGCAGCTTCTACATTAAGGGATCGAAGGGCGTGGAATAGGATATTCCAGAAGGCAAAGGAACTAGGACTGAAACCAAGAATCACCTACCCCGCTAAACTGAGTATAATACTTCAAGGGAAAATATGGTCTTTCAATGAAACAGAGGACTTTCAATCATTCTTAATGTAGAAGCTGCTAGATCTTGGGTTATCCTGATTGTATTTCCACAGTACTGGAATTGTTTCTTTCTAGCTGCTTGCAAGATTTTTTCCTTGAGCTGGGAGTTCTGGAATTTGGCCACAATGTTCCTAGGAGTTTCTCTTTTTGGATCTCTTTCAGGTGGTGATCGATGGATTCTTTCAATACTTATTTTGCCCTCTGGTCCTAGAATGTCAGGGCAGTTTTCCTTGATAATTTCATGCAAGACGATGTCTAGGCTCTTTTTTTGATCATGGCTTTCAGGTAGTCCCATAATTTTTAAGTTGTCTCTCCTGGATCTATTTTACAGGTCAGTTGTTTTTCCCATGAGATATTTCAGATTCTCTTCCATTTTATCGTTCTTTTGGTTTTGTTTGGTGATTTCTTGGTTTCTCATAAAGTCATTAGACTCCATCTGTTCCATTCTAATTTTGAGAGAACTATTAAATTCAGTGAGCTTTTGAGCCTCTTTTTCCATTTGGCTCATTCTGCTTTTGAATGCATTCTTCTCCTCATTGGCTTTTTGAACCTCTTTTGCCAATTGAGTGAGCCTATTTTTCAAGGTGTTAATTTCCTCAGCATTTTTTTGGGTCTCCTTTACCAAGATATTGACCTTTTTTTCATTCTCTTCTTGCATCTTTGTCATTTCTCTTCCCAGTCTTTCCTCCACCTGTCTAACTTGCTTTTCAAAATCCTTTTTAAGCTCTTCCAAGGCCTGAGCCCACCCAACACCCCGCTGGGGTGTCTGGGGTACTGAGGCCCCGCCCTCCACATCTTTCCCTGATGGGAAAAATACGTTCTCGTCCTCCCCATCAGATCCGAAGGTCGGGATCATTTGCATTTGTTGGAAAAAACTCTCTAAAGTCTTATTTTTCTTCCCCTTTCTAGGCATTCTCCCAGCCAGTTACTTGACTTCTGAGATTCCTTTCCACCCCCGCCTGGATCCGCCCAGCTAGTGCTTGGCCTCTGAGATTCAAATGCGCTTTCCCGCGGCAAGCTTTAGTTCTGGCTCAGGGGTGGGGGCAGGGCCGTCTCCTAAGCTTGGGCCCTCAGGGGCTTTCTGCAGAGACTTTCAGGAACGGAGCGGGTGGGGGGCGGGGTGGGGGGCCCCGCCTGCTGTACTCAGCTCCCTTGGGGGTTTTATTCAGAGGCGTTCAGCAGTAGAGCAGGGTGGAGGCAGGGCCGTCTCCCCTGCTCGGCTCCGTCAGGTTGGAAAGACCTTCAGTATTGAAGATCCTACCTGCTGCTGGGGGATTCCTGAGTCCCGGGCTGTTGCCGCCTCAGCCGCCCGCCCACGCCTCTGCCTCCGCCGCTTCCTGCCCCCGTCTCTGCTGCCGCCGCTTCCTCCCGAGAGGGCCCGAGTCACGGAGACGCCCCGCTTCCCCTCTCCTTCAGCCCGGCTTTCTTTTTCACTGACCTGTAGCTTCTGTGAGCGGAGGGACTTTCCCGGCTGCCGGAGCTTCCCCCGGAGCTTTCCTCTCTGAAGTCTGCTCGGGTCAGCTTCTCTGGGTCGCGGCCAGGGGTGGGGGTGGGGTCCGCTTTCCGGGGTGCGATGGGCCCCTGGGACGGCTTTCCAAGGTTCAGTGGAACGGAAATCTCTTCCCCTATGTTTATGCACCCCCTGCAGAGATTCAGAATTTATGGGGATCTCCTTTTACCTCAATTCCATGGGTTGTGGGCTCGGAGCTCGTAAATGTGCGTCCTTCTACTCCGCCATCTTGGCTCCGCCCCCGACTTTCAATCATTCTTGATGAAAAAACCAGAGATGAAAAGAAAATTTGACTTTCAAACACAAGAATGAGAAGAAGCATGAAAAAGTAAACAGCAAAGAGAAGTCTTAAGGGACTTACCATGAGTGAACTGTTTACATTCCTACATGGAAAGACAATATTTGTAACTCTTAAAACTCTTCAGTATCTGGGTAGTTGGTGGGACCACACATACACATGTACACGCATGCACACACATACACACATGCACACACATACAGAGATAGAGAGCACAGATTGAACTGAATAGGATGGGACCATACCTTAAAAGAAACTAGGGTAAATGGTGAGAGAGAAATGTAGGGGGAGGGAAAGGGAAGAGGGTAACTATATGTCATTTAAGAGGCAGGTAGGAGTTTTTCTTAGTGGAGGGAAAAAGAGGAGAGCTGAGAAAAAAAAAAACAAAAAACAAGAAGTTTACCCTCATCACATTTGACTAAACGAAGGAGTGAAATGCACACTCATTTTGGTATGAAAACCTATCTTACAGTATAAGAAAGTGGGGGAGAAAGAGATATTGCAAGGGGGGGGATGATGGAAGGGAGGGCAAAGGGAGGAGGGAGCAATTTGAAGTCAACACTTGGGGAGGGACAGGATCAAAAGACAGAAGAGAAACAATGAGGGGCAGGTTAGGAGGGATGGTAATCCAGTTAGTCTTACACAACACGACTATCAGGGAGGTCATTGGCAAAACTACACAGATATGGCCTATATTGAATTGCCTGCTGTCCCAAAGGGAATGGGTGGGGAGGGAGGGATGAGGAGAATTTGGAACTCAAAGTTTTAGGAACAAATGTTTAGTATTGTTGTTGCAACTAGGAAAGAAGACATACAGTTAAGGAGGAATAGAAAGTCATCTGGCCCTACAGGAGAAAAGAGAAGATGGAGACAAGAGAAGGGAGAGATGACAGAAGAGAGGGCAGATTGGAGATAGGGAAAATTAGATTGCTTGGGGTATTGGGGTGGGGGGAGGGGATAAAAGGGGAGAAAATTTGGAACCCCAAAATTTGTGAAAATGAATGTAAAAAATTTAAATAAATAAAAAAAAAGAAAAGAAATTAATAACAAATAATACTTCAAAGTAAACCTATTTGTCATCACAGCCTTATCATCTACATAAAAATCCTTTAAAGTCAAATTGACAGCAATAGGATATAGTGGAAGAAAGCTGAACTTGAAGTCAAAGGATCTAGATTCGAATCCCAGTTACCTATAAAACTTTGGCCAAGTTCCTCAGTTTCCTTAACTGTAATATGGAAGTGTTCAACTCTACCATCTCCAACATCCCTTCCAGCTCTAAGTCTTTGGTTCTAAGAATTTGACCTAGAACCTGAAGGAAGCATGTTGAAAGACCTCTTAATATTTTGAGCCCTTGATTTGAAAAAGCTGTAAGCTTTAAAGTGTCTACACATAAACAAGATGTGAGAAGTTTAAAGAAGACATTTATTTATTTAACTTTTTCCTGGTAGGAAAACCCTGACTAATTGTATCTTGTTCAGATTTATAAGGTCTTAAGTAATAACAATAAGTTTTTCAGGGGCCACATAGGAGAGGGTCATTGATGTTATGTTTTACTCTATCTCCTGACTCTGAACATTTTTACTTGCTGTCTCGCAGTGCTTAGAATTCTCTTTCCTAATCGCTCCCTTCTGGTTTCCCTGGCATCATTCAGGTCTCAGCTACCATTTCCCCTTTCACAAGATTTTCCCGGTCCTCTTCATTTTAATGCTTTCCCTCTGGCATTACTACTAATTTATCCTCATACAGGATATGTATGAGTACATACTCATTTACATGTTGTCTCCCCCATTACTCTGGGAGCTTCTTGAGAGCAAAGACTGGATTTTTTTAATGACTCCCTTTGTATCCTCAATATTTAGCATATTACTTGGCACATAATAAATATTTAATAAATGTTTGTTGGCTCTGGGATCTTTGATATATTAGAGTCCAGGTAAAATGCCAGAGTGTATATATTTAAATCCACATATAATGCAGTCACATTGATAGTTTGTATGACTTCAAAATCTATCATCTATTACTTCTCCCTACCCCTATAAAAAGATTTTAGGGATGAGCCACAAGAATAAGTATGCCAGACAATATAAATTTAGGAAAAATGAAATTAATAACCTTAAATCATGCCTTAGCAAAAGTTTCCACAATCAGGAACAATTTTATAGAACTAGATATATTTTAAGGCAAGGATTATATTAGTGTGTACTTTTTGGGTGGAGCATATAGACAAATCTCTGTTTTGCATTTTCTCCTTAGAATTCAGGAATAGATTGCCATAATACTGTATAAGTCACATCATATGTCCCTCTCTGCAGGAGAGAGTTCAGCACCCTGTGTAGACCCAATTTTCCCTCCTAACTGTAAAATGCATTTGGTGGAATAGTATATGTAATGCAAACTTTGAGATAGGAGGACCTAAGTTCAAATGCTGCCACGGACACAATACTTTAATGACCCTAGGCAAATGCTTCATCCTCTCAGTTTCTGTTTCCTTATCTCAAAAACAGCTTAATAAAAGCACCTACCTCATACTACTGTTAGGCATGTATCCCAGAAATTCAAAGAAACAAAGGATCTCATAAGTACAAAAATATTCATAGCAGGGAGGAATATGAGAGACAAATAAGGTGATATAGGAAACAGAAAATATTAATAAAATTTTTTTTAAAAAAAACTAAAAAACCAACAGTGAAAACGTTTTTTAAAAATATGCATTGTAGAGGACAGGAGCGGCAGTTAATCAGGATGGTTTTGTGACTTCTGTGTTCAATTTATTATATGCTTTTTTAAAAAGAGTATATTCACTAAAGATTTACAGTGTCATAAATAGTTCTCATTTTCTGTTCCTTGTATGATGATTGTTTGCTGACAGTTGTGTCAAGTTCATAAGAAAAAAAGGGAGGTAAAATTTAAATACCATCTATCTATGTGTATTAGTTTATTGAACTAGCAAGTAGACTGGCTGTGAGTAGGAGAGAACAAGACATTAAACAATTTTAGGAAGGGAGAGTAGGGACCAAAATTAAGAAATATGGGGTCGTTTATTCTTAATAGATATAGCAAATCTGAAAAATCACACCTGCCTGATAGAGACTCTCATTGATTTTCTCACTCCTGGGCTATTGTAATAGCCATCCAGTTGGTCTTCTTTCCTCAGTTCTCTTTCTACTCCAATCTATCCTCTAATAACCTGCCAAAGTGATCTACTTAGAGAGCACACTCAGTGCAACCTGGGAAGCACAGAGCACAGCCCAATGTGGCAGGGACAGGACCTTGAATAGACTTCAGGGAGCCACCAGCAGCAGCAGTTCCCAGATTGCTCAAAGCACAAATGCCACAGACATCTTCAAAGGTCAGTGGGAAGGCTCAGTCACCCAGGAGAGGAGAGTGTGGTCTGGACCCCAGCAGCAGCCACTGCAGCTGCAGCTTCCATTTTTGGAGCCCTCCTCCTAGAGCCTCTGGGGGAATTGAGCCTCTAATCTGAATCTCAGCCCTCTATTGGACCCTGACAAAGTATTCAAAAGTCAAGTAACTGGCTGGGAAAATGCCCCAAAAAGGGAAAAAGAATAATGCAATAGAATTCTTGGTGAGCAGGCATTTTCTTCCATCCTTTCAAATGAGGAGGAACAATTTAGGTCTTTAGAGGAAGATCTAAAAGTCAAGGCTTCTGCATGCAAAACCTCCAAAATAAATATGCAGTGTTCTCAGCCATGCTTCCATCGCTCAAAAAGGATTTTGAAAATCAAGTAAGAGAGGGGGAGGAAAAATTGGAAAGAGAAATGAGATTGATGCAAGAAAACCATGCAAAGCAAGTCAGCAGTGTGCTACAGGAGACCCAAAAACATGCTGAAGAAAATAACACCTTTAAAAATATGCTAACTCAATTGGAAAAAGAAGTCCAAAATGCCAGTGAGGAGAAGAATGCTTTAAAAAGCAGAATTAGCCAAATGGAAAAGGAGGTTCAAAAGCTCACTGAAGAAAATTGTTCTTTAAAATTAGAATGGAGCAGATGGAAGCTAATGACTTTATGAGAAACCAAGAAATTACAAAACAAAACCAAAAGAATGAAAAAATAGGAGACGATGTGAAATATCTCATTGGAAAAACAACTGACCTGGAAAATAGAGACAATTTAGAAATTATGGTATTACCTGAAAACCATGATCAGAAAAAGAGCCTAGATATCATCTCATGAAATTCTCAAGGAAAACTGCCCTGATATTCTAGAACCAGAGGGTAAAATAAATATTGAAAGAATCCCACTGGCCACCTCCTGAAAGAGATCCAAAAAGAGAAACTCCTAGGAATATTGTAGCCAAATTCCAGAGTTCCCAGGTCAAGGAGAAAAATATTGCAAGCAGCTAGAAAAAACCAATTCAAGTAGTGTAGAAATACAATCAGGATAACAGAGGATCTAGCAGCTTCTACATTAAGGGATCAAAGGATTTGGAATATTCCAGAAGTCAAAGGAACTAGGATTAAAACCAAGAATTACCTACCCAGCAAAAGTGAGTATAATACTTCAGGGGCAAAAATGGTCATTCAGTGATATAGAGGACTTTCAAGCATTCTTGTTGAAAAGACCAGAACTGAATAGAAAATTTGACTTTTAAACACAAGAATCAAGAGAAGCATGAAAGGGTAAACAGGAAAGAGAAATCATAAAGGACTTTCTGAAGTTGAACTGTTTACATTACTACATGGAAAGATAATATTTGTAACTCTTGAGACTTCAGTATTTGGGTAGTTGGAGGGATTATACACACAATGTGTATATATGTATAAATAATAATTATATAATTATATATGTAATTATATATATAGACAGAGAGCACAGGGTGAGTTGAATAAGAAGGGATGGTATCTAAAAAAAAATCAAGTGAAGGGTTAAGAAAGGAATATATTGGGAGGAGAAAGGGAGAAATGGAATGGGCAGATTATCACTCATAAAATATCAGGCAAGAAAAAGCTTTTTCAGTGGAGGGGAAAAGTGAAGCTTAATCTCTTCATATCTGGCTAAAGGCAAGAATAACATGCTCACTCAGTTTGGTATGAATATCTGTATTATACTACAGGAAAGTAGGGGAGAAGGGAACACATAGGGTGAGGGGTATGTAGAAGGGAGGGCAAATGGGAGAAGGGCGTAATTAGAAGTAAACACTTATGGGAAGGAACATGGTCAAAAAAGAATAGAATAAATGGGGAGCAGGATAGGACAGAGGGAAATATAGTTTTATACAACTTGACTTATGGAAGTCTTTTGAAAAACTACACATATATAACCTATATTGAATTGCTTGTCTTCTCAGTGGGGATAGGTGAGGAGGTGAGGAAGGGAGAGAAGTTGGAATTCAAAGTATTAGGAACGAATATTGAGAAATGTTTTTGCATACAACTGGGAAATAAGAAATACAGGTAATGGGTTATAATAATCTATCTTGCCCTACAAGAAAAGAGAGAAAATGGGGATAAGGGAAGGGAGTGGTGTGATGGAAGGGAGGGCATATTGAGGGAAGGGGTAATCAGAATGCGAGGCATTATGGGGTGAGGGAGGGGAGAGATGGGGAGAAAATTTGGAACTCAAAATTTTGTGGAAATGAATGATGAAAGCTAAAAATAAACATTTTTTTAAAAAAGTGATCTACTTAAAACACAGTCTGACCACATTACCTCTTCTCGTTCATAAACTACAGTAATTCCCAGTTACCTCCGTTCTAAAATATAAAATCCTCTGTTGGACTTTTAAATACTTTTTTCCAATTAACAAGCATTTTTTTCTCTCTCATTTTCTGCCACTTCCTTTCCCCCACTGAAAAGAAATTCAAAACATTTGTAAGTGATAACAGTCAAGCAAAAAAAAAAAAATAATAAAAATTCCATATTGACCATGTTCAAAAAGGTCTTTTTCATTCTGCGTGTGTATTTTTATCATTATAATTATGTAAATATTATATAAATGTTTATTAGTTTGGTATAGTTGGTCACCTTTCTGTCAGGAGCTGTGCAGCTCTCTTCATCACCAGTCCTCTGGAATCATGTTTGATTGTTCCATTGATCAGAGGTCTTCAGCACTGCAGCCTTGTTGGTCTTTGCAATGTCGTTCTTACGGCATAACTTTTTTTCATGGTTCTGCTTACTGAGCTATGCATTAGTTCATTAAAGTCTTCCCCTTTTATTTTCTGAAACTGGACCCTTCTTTGTTTCTTATAGCATAGTGTATTCTGTTACATTGATATGGCATTATTTGTTTAGCTACTCTCCAATTGATTGTCCCACCTCATTTTTCAGTGCCTTGTCACCATCAAAATAGCGGCAATAAATTTTTTTCACATGATACCTTTCCTTCTTTCTCTGTTCTCTTTGGGGCTTACTGGCCTATCCTCTCTTTGGCTTTTAAAGCCCTTTGCAACGTGGCCGGTTCCTAATTTTTCAGTCTTCTCCTATTCTACTTCACTCCACGTATTCATGGATCAATTAACACTGGTCTTGCTATTCCTTTCACATTATACATACCTCCTAACTCTGCACTACCTATCCCTAGAATGCTGTCCTTCCAACCTCCACCACTTACTTGGCTTCCTTGGCTTTCTTCAAGACTCAGCTCAGATCCCCTATCCTCCAAGAGGCCTTTCCAGATCCCTCCCTTTTTCTCCTCCCCCCAGTCCCTTTGGGATAGCCTCCCATTTACACTAGATACTTGTATGTGAGCTCCTTGAGGGCCAGGACAGTGTTTTTGCTTTTCTTTGTATCTTCAGGTTTAGCACACTGCCTGGCACTTAGTAAGCTCTTAAGAAATCCTTGTAGATTGATTGATTGATTGTGTAGGAAGTAGGAGTGTCTGTAAAGACATTCTTTGCCTATAGGCCATCTCTCAAATTGTCTCCCAGTAACTGGGCTGTTCCCAATAATTTGTTATGCCTCTGCCTATTTCCACTATACAGATCATATTTTTTTCAGAGACTATAGCACAGGACTATTTCATTTCTGAGTACACATAAGATCCTAGCAATTTATCCATAACCACAGAGAATTTGTCTGCAAGCAACAACTCACTATTTTTTCAAATGAAAATTGGGCTTGAGGGGAGAAAATGATTAAGCCATAAAATATTCATGGTACATTCATTCGTTCATATATCATAAGAGGCAGAAAGAAATTCCGTTCAGGTAACTGTGCTCACTATTTTCCCTTCTTTTTTTCTTTTTTCTCCTCAGTCATGCCAAGCTGATCTCGTGAAGGACAACGGTCACAAATATTTCCTTTCTGTCTTGGCAGACCCTTACATGCCAGTAAGGAACAAATATAATTTCTCTTTTCAGACATTCTCAAGAATTGTTGTGTGAATCTGTGTGTTACACAATTGCAGTATCTGTTTTTATGAGGACTACAGACCTCAAGACACTCATTCATCAAAAAAAGGTCTGGTTGGTTTCATACCCAACCACAGGAAATCCCAACTACTATTTTAGCATCCTCTGAATTTTAAACAGCACTCTTTGCTTAATATTATGTTATGCCAGTGACTTTTTCATCCCTGCTTTTAAATGGGACAAATAAATTTCATAAAAAACATCTCTTCTCCCTGGTATTTTCATTGCAATATAGGAAAGGTGATTCACCTAGGATTTTATCAACAGAACTCTATTAACTAACTGCACAACTACAACAAAATGATAATTTACATTTAGAGTGATGATTTTATTTCATGAAATGTCTTCTGAGTCATTACAAAGGATTGAACTGTTTTCACTTTAAGTTTTATTTTCAAATATATTTTATTTTATTTAAATTCTTTGAAAATTGTTCATTCATGTGTCAGATATATGGTAACTGTTAATCATGTTTTATAAAAGTCGCTTGTCTCCTGAAGCTCCTAGTATGATTTTGAACACATAGTAGATACTCAGTCTAATATTTGTTGAATTTATTTAGTTGAACTAGAATATCTGATTAGCCAGAACTCTCCATTCCTGTAACCATTCCAGATAACAGAGGTACTTGTACTGTTGACCTCCTAACATATGTTCCCAAGGAAAAGAAAGTATTATAAATAAGAAGTTTTATGTGAACAATTATTTATATACATTAACCTCAATTTTTAATTAAGATATCACATATAGTTAAAATTTATAAGCAAGATTACAGTATCCTTAATTTATCTTTGTAAATAAGCACTACCCTGATTCCTCAGCACGTTAGAATTCATATAAAAGGAATGAAAAGGACGCTAATTCTGCATTTTATGACGAACATACCCAAGTGTGAGAGCATATTGATATAAAATGGGACCGAAAGGAAAGACCTGGTCAGTCTCGTAATTAACCAAATTGTTTTTATCATATTAACTTCCTTATTCTTCTGTATGATTAGTCTTTCTGGGAGACAACTTTTCGCCTTTGAGAAATGAAGTTCTCATAATGCTGTCACGTTTATTTAAGAGTCCAGATTTGTTTAGTTATGTGTTTTTTTGAGTAGACCAAAAAGCATGACTGTGTCATAAAGGTTTTGACAGGGTGACTTGGGTCAGAGGAGTGGTGGAGTTTTACCCCAGAAGGAGACACATGCATGACTAAAAATGAATGTCTTATTTGTCATGCAGGCTGAACATAGGACCATGACTGCTTTCATTCTGGCTGTGATTGTCAACAGCTATAACACAGGACAGGTGAGTGAGTGTCTTGTAGCCTCCTTCTTCCAGCCACCCCACTGGTCCATCACTTCGTTCAGTACTATATTTAGTATAGATTTTTATGAATCATGTTTAGTGAATTCATTTGCTACATGGTTTGGTTCAATCTGTCAAATGATTGCAATGTTCAGGCATTTGTTATGCACCTAATATGAATGGTGCTGGACGTTAGGGGTACCAAGAAAGGCAACAATATAGTCTCTGCTTTCATGGAGCCCATATTCTAACAAGAAAGACAATGTGCAAATAATTATGAACATGCAAGGTATGTCTGATTTAAATGGAAGGTAATCTTCGAGGGAAGGGATTAGGTGCAGGGGAGATCCAAAATCATTTCAAAATAAAATTTATGGTCCACAAGCAGAAAAAGAGATATAATACTAGCTGTCTTGTTTTATGATCAGATAAAACTGTTGCTCTGACATTAAATAAAAGTCACAAACTCAAAAGAGTATTGCAATTATGGAAGAATAATACTGGACATGGAAAGGAAGGTAGAAAACTTTATAGAACCCTGTTCCTTTCTCTTTATTTAAAATGTGGAGATTGCTGCCTAAAATATCATGATTTCAAGTATGATCTAATCAACAGACCTTGGAAGCTTTATTAGCCAAAAATTTGAGTAGTAGGGAAACTTTCATGTTGAGTAAATCATGTAGGCCCCTCCTCAATTGTTCCTACATAATCAAGGGACCATTATTTTTTCTTTTTCTAGGAAGCCTGTCTTCAAGGCAACCTGATTGCCATTTGTCTGGAGCAATTGAATGACCCCCACCCTTTGTTGCGCCAGTGGGTGGCCATCTGCCTAGGACGGATTTGGCAAAATTTTGATTCAGCAAGGTGGTGTGGTGTAAGGGACAGTGCCCATGAGAAACTCTACAGTCTTCTCTCTGATCCCATTCCTGAGGTAAGTTGGTCTGTTAGTGAATGATAGGTTGAAAATGCAAGTTTTAAACTAATTAAAATGACAGATTTAACCACCATTATCAAAAAACATTTAAGCTCTCTACTACTGTTTTTAGAGGGTGACATGGAAAGAATTCCCATGATCTTAGGCCTTATAATTCAATTCAACAAATGTTTATGAAGGATCTACTCTGTATAGGATTTTGTGTTAGTATTAGGACAAAGTCTTAAAGTAATAATAAGATAGTTATGCATAAGTTAATTAGCATGGAGATTTTCTTAGTTAACAGGTTTTCCATTTAAATAAGGATCAAATTATTCATGCAAACTGCCAGACTCAGTTGTCTGTCCACAGTATAAGGGCCTTCAAACTTTCAAGTGTGTTGCCTTGTGTTTTATTGGTTGATTTCTTAATATGTAATTATAATCCAAACTAGGAATAATGTAAGGAAGTTGCAAAGAGACAAATTAGGATATGTAAATCAAGAAGCATTTATTTAGTGCCTACTATATGCTAGGCACTGTGCTAATTGTTGTGGATACAAATACGATGGACAAAGTAATACCTCCTCACAAGCAGCTTTCTTTCCATCAGGGAAAACCACACACACACACACACACACACACACACACACACACACACACACACACACGATACAACATAAAAGCAAGGTAGTTTTGCACAAAAGATATTAGCAACCAATGAGGAGAAGTAGGAGGAATCAGGAAAACCCTGTTAAGTGTGAGAAGGGTGGAAATGTAAAATCAACCTTGAAGTCCAAGTTGTATAAAGGTAATTAAATGCTGAACAAAGGAGTGCATTGGGGAATCTATAAGTAGCGAAATGACTTGACCAGACCTACACTTCTGAAAAGTCACTTTGGAAGTGGTATGTAATATAGATTGAAAGGGGCAAGGCCTGGAGGAAGACAGATCAGTTTTGAGAACATTCTCACTACCGTTCTCAGCTGCAAACATATACATGCCCTACTTGTATGCCTCTTTCCACGTTTGTGCATGTGTTCGTTTTCCTTACTCTACTTACAGTACATCAGTCAGAGAGACGAACCAGTTTTATTGTCAGTGTTCCATTTTAATTATTGTTGCCTTTCCTTTCAGTTGAGCAGATGTCAGGGTCATTCTTCCTTTTGTCTTTTTGTTTCATAAATGTTTTATGTTTAATACTCGTGGGTAGTATCACTAAATTTGGGAATTTGTAAATGGTAAGCTCTCTGGTGGGGCTCAGGAGCAGCAGTGGTAGGTAGTAGAAGCGTATCCCCAAAACCAGGCTTTCCTATGTTATCCTGAGAGAGTTGAGAGATAGTGGCACAGTCATGCCTGAAGCCACTTCCTTTCAACCTTAGAAGCCCATCTCCTCCCCCTCACTCCCCAGAAATCTACCAGTCTGAGCACAGGTTGGAATGATGAATCCAAACCTAACAGAGCAAAGAAGGTTGCATGTGTCCATATCAGCACAATAGCTAGACTACACTGTAGTTTTATCAAGGTTTTATTCAGATGCCCTTTGCATTGTCACGGACCTGTTGGAGAGATTACCTATCTGGGATTTATTTCCAACCCTACTGTATATCAGGGATCAACTAGAAAAAATTGTGGAGTATTTTTTTTAACAGTTTTCCAGTGTTTTTCCTTTACAACTCAGACCATTTTTTCTGCGATAGAACTTTGATTATCTGAATTTTTTTTCCAGATTTTTTTGTGTTTATTGATTTTATGGATTTTTTCTCTTACTTATTTTTTTATTAATTTATTTATTTTAGTCTTAAACATTCATTTCCACAAGATTTCAAGTTCCAAATTTTCTCTCCATTTCTCCCCTCCCTCCCACCCCAAAATGGTATGTATTTTGATTACCCCCTCCCCAGTCTGCCCTCCCCTCTACATCCTCACTCCCCCTCCTATTCCCCTTCCCATCATTTTCTTGTAGGGCAAATAGATTTCTATACCCCACTGCCTGTATATCTTATTTCCCAGGTACATACAAAAGTAATTAGATTATTTGAATACTTAAGTTAATATCTTTGGATTTATTACTCCTATTGTTAAATATATGAGTTAATATGAATAAGGATATTGTAACATGTCTAAAGGGGTGTAGGGTGTGTTCAGGGAGGACCAATACCTTTGGTGTGATGGCTGCTGAGCCCTTTTTGGGGCTCTTTCCACCTTTGGTGTCTACCTGTTCCACCTAACCTTCAACCTGTGGCTCTAAGAAGCTGTAGCATGCACATCGGCCACACTCCGGTAAACCATTTTGGCAAACAGGCCAAACCAGGTTGAGGGTAGCCAAGGGTTCTCAAACCCATTGGTGAGGTAGGGGGGTGTCTACCCCAAGCATGTGAAGACTTCATCTGGTGGAATGGACAGATGAGAACAATTTGTTCCAACAGCCATGAGGGCAGATGAAGCAGGCGATGTGGAGCACTTAGAGCTTAGTTAGATACTGAAGATGCCAAGGTCATCCACCACATCCTGCGCCATCGCCTGCCATCTTGACTCTGTCCTGCCACTGGACTGTGATGACTCTGGAGGAGAGAGTGAGGCTGACAACTCTGTGCCAACTCTGCCTCACTTAAATCCAATTTATGCACAAATCAAAAGACAAAAGAATAAAAAAAATGTCTAAAGTATAAATGCTTAGCAATGAAGATAAAGCCACAGAGGACCTGTAGTCAAGGGGACATCATATGACTTAAGCAATAAAAATATTGAAACTATTTTGAAAAATTCTTTGAAAATATAAAGATTATGGTACATTGAGGATATTTTACAAAATGTTATTGGAAATATCGGGAATGTGCAATACTAAGAGATATAAGGGGTAAAAATAAAACCATATCTGTTTTCTATAAACTACTTGATGATGTAGGCACCTCCAAAATTTTCCTAATAGGATTGGAGTTTCAAAAAGTAATTGAACTTTAATAACTATACTTTTCAGAGAGAATAAGAGGACACTTAATAGAGTTAAAATGTTGTCTTTCATGAGGGATTATCTGTAGATAAATTCTTTGAGTTAACTTGAAATAAAAATCTCTTTGAAATACCACAAACAATTTATAGATATTATTAGATTTTCCCAATTTAGCATATGCTGTTATATTACAGTGGCATAATAGACTTAGGTTAGGACTTTTGTAAGGGAAGGATCCTTGTCTCATCCTGGGGAATATAATTGAAGCTTTACAATATTGACAGATACTCAAAGCAGAAAAAAAAAACAAGTAAATTATTAGAAAATCTTAAAGACTCAGCTTTTAGAATTGTGCTCAGTACAAAAACTGTATGGCATGTAATTTCCTGACCAGAAAGCTTACAGATATTTCTGTGAGATCTCAGTTGAAGAAAATATTACAAAATGATGTGTATAAAAGGTCAAAAGTAACTAGAAGCCCTTTAGCTACAACATAGGAAACTGATACATGTATGAAGGAGCACTCCAAGACCATAGACACTCAGCTTGTTCCAAAAGTCAACATATAGAACTGATGAAAATGATGTTGCTTTCAAAAACTCCAAAAGTATGCCTTGAACTGAAGAATATTACAGTTCAGACGACAATAAAGCAATTCATACTGTTCCCTGTCTCTTTCTCCTGCCTCTCCCTACCCTGATGGTTTCATCACATTTATCTCTTTCACAGAGGAATACCAATTCAATTGATGAGAGAATTAAATCGAGGCCAGATTTTTCCCTCATACTGTATAGCATTAGGTAGGGAACACAGTGCACAATGCTGACACGAAGTTAACACAAAGTTATTTTTACAGTAACTAATCTGGAATTTTAAAATTCAAAACTGTTAAACTTATGAGTGGTCATAGGCTTATGTTCAACATAATCAGGTAAAACAGGAGAGATGATTATTCATATAGCCAAAAAAAAATTTATGGTGGTATGTATATAAATAACTACATTTCACATTTTTATAAAATTCATTTTTATTCAAATTTGAGTTTGCTTTTTTTTACTGTTTATAAAAACTATACTTTTGTACTGTATTTTTTTGTAATTCTCTTCATATATTGATAATATACATTTTGTTCTTTGTATGCCATATATTGATGTTAATGAATAAGAATGTTTACCTTTTCTTATATATAATGGTTTTCATCAATAAGAATAATTCCTTTACATTATATGAGCTACTTATATACATACATACATACATATATATATATATATAAATTCAATGTCATGAATGAGAAAGTTAGAGATCTTGCATTGATCCAGTGTAAAGTATCTTTATTATATTTTGATGTGTGTGTGTGTGTTTTGTTTGTCTATCTCTTATACTGAATTTTTAATTTGGAGAGGTCTGCAAATGTTCACTAGTTGGCAAAATAAAAGGCACTTTTCCTTTGTTATATGTTATTTGAATATGTTATGTTGTATGAATATTTTAATTTTTGAAAGGGACAGAAAAAAGCATTTTTGTACAAGGAACACTAGTAAAATAATTTGAGAAGAAATTCAGCCCCTTATATTAAAATATGACATAAAGACACAGACTGAGAACCTGAGGAGAAGACCAGCCCTCACCCTCAGCCAAGTGTAATAATGGGACCTATTTGAAGCCAGAGCACTGACTACATTAAAAATAGGTATAGCATATTGTGACTCAGCAGTTTACTTATATTTAACTTTTCAGAGTTTTGAAGGATATACTTGATAAACTACTAATCAGATAGCTCTTTTCATCAGTCAGTAAATATTTGTTAAGTACATACTATGTACAAGGCACTCTACACTAGATATATAAAAAACGAAAAGACAGTCTCTGCCCTTAAGGATCTCAGTCTAAATAAGGAGACAAGAATCATACAGATACTTTCAAACAGGCTATATACATATACTTACATTAATTAAATATGTACAAACAAGTTATATACACACATATATATGTATGATAAATAAGAAATAATTAGAAGGAAGGAACTAGAATTAAAAGGGATTGAGAAAGTCTTCTATAGAAGAATGAATTTTTACTTGAGGCTTGAAGGAAGCCAGCAGGTGGAGATGAGGAGGGAGAAGCATTCCAGGCTTGCCAGGACAGCTTGAGAAAATGTCCAGAGCCAAGAGGTAGAGTATCTTAATCAAGGAACAGGCAGGAGACCATTATCACTTAATCAGAGAGTACATAGTGGAGTGCAATGTATAAGAAGGCTGGAAAGCTGGGAGTTGGGGAGGAGGATAGGATAGGTTATAAAGAACTTAGAAGGCCAAACAGAGCATCTTGTTTTTGATGCTGGAAACAATAGTAGAGCTGCTAGAGTTTATTGAGTAAAGGGGATGACATGATTGGACCTGCACCTTAGGAAAACCACTTTAGTGGCTGTAGGGATGATGGATTAGAGTAGGGAGAGATGTGAGGCAGGCAAAGCCATCAGCAGGATATCACTGTCTAGATGTGAGGTTATAAGCGCCCCACACTAGAGTGTTGGCAGTGTCAGAGGAGAGAAGGGTGGTATATTGGAGAAATGGTGACAGACCTTGGCAGCAGATTGGATTTGGGGAGTAGCAGAATGAGAGAGAGTGAGAAATCAAGGATGACTCCTAATTTGGGAGCCTAAGGGACTGGGAGAATGGTGTTGCTCTCTACAGTAATAGGGTAGGAAGGAGAGGAGGAACTAGGAGGAAAAGTAATGAGTTCAGATTTGAGTATGTTTTAATTTAAAATGTCTGTTGGACATCCAATTTGAGATGTCTGAAAGGCAGTTGGATTGTGAGATTAGACATCAGCATAGAGAGATCCATGCTGAGATCACTAGAGGGCCCAAGACAGATCCCTGAGGAACATCTGTGGTTAGAGGGCATGACCTAGATGATGATCCAGCAAAGGAGACTGAAAAGGAATGGTCAAATAGGTAGAATGAGAACCAGGAGAGAATGTTGTTCCAAAAGCCTCAGAAGAAGAGACTATCAATGAGGACAGTGTGATCAATTCTGTCAAAGGCTACAGAGAGGTCAGGGAGAATGAGGAGAGAGAACTGGCCATTGGATTTGGCAATTAGGAGGTTACTGATAACTTTGGAGAGAGTGGTATTGGTGAAATGATTTAGAAAACTGAATGGTAAGGTACGTTAGTGAGAGGAGAGAATGTAGAGGGATCTGTTATAAATGGCAGAAGAGCTAAGGGATATTAGCAGGGATGAAAGAATCAGAAATGATTGTTTTAGAATGGGCATGTTTCTAGGTGGTAGGGAAGGAGTCAGTAGACAGAGATTGAAGATAAGTAATAAATCTGAGATGGCAGAGGGGGCATTCTGTTGGACAAGATATAATACAATGGCTTCACTTGTGCAGATGGAGGGGTGGGGCTTCATAAGGAGTAAGACCATCTCTTTTTTTTTTTAGTATTTTAATAACTGTATTCAATATAAATTAATTTCTTTGAAACGCTATTTTATTTTAGGCATTTAATATAATTATTCTGAGAAGGGGTTCATAGGTTTTAGTAGACACTGCCAAAGAAAACTAAACATTGTCAAAAAAAAAAAAATTAGGCTAAGAAACCCTGCTACTGAGGACTGTAGGAATCGGTTATGTGAAGGAAGAAATTGGAGTCAGGGCTAGAGGACACAGAAGATAAAGAGAGAAGTTATTTTAAAAAGACAAAATACAGAAGCACAGGAGTTGAGCCTGTGGGCAAGCTATGCACCTGTATTTCTGGGAGCCATGGATGGGTGACTGCTTTGCTGAGATCTTATTAGCTAGACAAAGGCTGAGTTGGCTGAGAGAGCTGACTGAAGCCAGATCGATTCTGCAGCTTCTGGAATCTGATTTGAGGAAAGCAGCATCACCTGCTTCCATGAGGCATCTTGGCATTTTGCCCTCTGTTGTCATCTACAGACTGAGAGATGGGAACTTTCTAATTGATAACTGTTTTGTCCTATAGCACCCTCTGTAGCTTAAGTAATGGGGAAGGATAAGTTTAAAAACACATGCTTCTAAACTGTTTTGAGCATAGGTGATATATTTTGCTAAAAGAGCTTAACAGTTTCTCAGCACCCTGCCTAGGGTTGTTTTGTGTTAAAAGAAACTAACACTGCTTCAGTGGTCTAATGGTGGCAGAGAAACATCTTTGCTCAAACCCACAAGGGAAGCCAAACAGTGAAGAAGTGGTTTTGCTCAGCAGGTTACATGAGGTGCATACTGTCTCTAAAGAGACCCAGGACATCAAGACCTGCTACATAAAGACATGACTTGCTCCAGGCAAATAGGTTTTCCTCTTTATCCCCCTCCTTTCTAGGTTTCTCTAAGAGAATACCCGCCTCCTCCATTAACACTTTGTGCATTGATGAGGAAGTATGAAGCAGGTCTTTGAATGACTGGTATATTTTGATTATCCCCATGCTTGCTTGCTTTTGAGTAAATAATGTGAACATTCCTACTCTTACGTTATCATTTAATGAATGTTTCATTTAAAAAATATAGTGATGTTATTATGGCTGATTTTTTTTTTTAATAAATGGAAGCACACCAGTGGGGAAACAGAAGCTATAGGGGTGAGTAGTAGGAGTGTCTCAGCCTGTCCCCCAAAACACACACACAGACACACACACACACACCATGGTTATTCCTAGGACATTTATAGAGGTTGGGTAATCACAGTGTGACAACTCCCAATCTACTAATGTGGGTACAAGGTGGGTAAATAAGCCATCTTCTGCCTAGGAAGAATGGGGAGGGTTGAGCTGAGCTGAGGGAAGAGGTAATAAGGGCTTGATGAAGAGGTGGTTGGCCATAAAGGTAAATTAAATGTGAGACTTGTTGTAGAGATAGAAACAATAAGATTTGGTACATTATTGTCTGTGGGTAAGGGAAGTAAGGAATCATGAAGAATGCCACGGGTGTAAACCTGAATGACTTGAAGGTGGTGCCCTCGAAAGAAGTAGAAAAATTTAAAAGAAAAGCAAGTCTGAGCAGAAGGTAGAGTCCAGTGTTGTACTTCTGAGACGTGCAGTTTAAAATGTTCAACAAGCAATTAGAAGTGTAGGGCCGAACCTCAGGATAAGGGCTAGAGCTGTAATTAGATTGGAGAGTCGTCTGTTTGGAGGTAATAATTAAGCCAGTCATGGAAGCTGATAAGCTCACCATTTGAGAAAGAGAATAGGAAAAGGTCCAAGACAGAACCTTGGTGTACAACCAGTTAAGCTAGGGTGTGATACAAATGAGAAACCAGCCAAGGAAATGGAAATTGCTGAGGCATAAATGAAGGCAGTCACATTTGAAAACTTTGAAGAGATCCAATTTAGTTAACCAGATTGTTAAGCATTGGCAAGAGATTAAGAGGAGGAAAAGTGGAAGAGTATAGACAGTTTTTTCTAGGAATAAGGGAAGAGACAGAGAGACTGGTGGTATGGTAGGGTCTAATTATGGTGTGTGTGTGTGTGTGTGTGTGTGTGTGTGTGTGTGTGTGTGTGTGTGTGTGTGTTTTAATGGATGGTGGTTTATGTGTGGGAGAGCACTGGACACGTTCGTAGACAGGACCTAATCCAACTTGTGCCTCAAAGCAGAATTGCCCCCTTTAACATATCTGACAGACATTCATCCTTTGTTTGATGATACACACAGTGAGGGAAAATCTACTATCTCCCAAAGGAGCTCATTCCCTTATTAAAGAAATTTTCCTTTCTTTGTTAAATGCAAATCAGTGGATAGGCAGAAAATGAAGACTAGAGATAGATAAAGGACAATCATTGAGGCATCATAGAGAAGATGAGCTGGGATGTGATCAAGGCTACTAATAGAGTGGTTAGTATTGATGAGGAGTAAAGGAATAGAGATGGAGTGTGATGTCAAGGGGTTACATATAATATGTAGAGAAAGAAAGAAGAGGGAACTCATTGCATAACACCTCTACTTTCTCAGTAAAGTATGAGGTGAAATCCCCAGCTGAGGGGGTTATGGAAAGTGGTTTGCAGAGTGGGATAGAAAATCAGGACGCAAGTTAGAGTGTTGCTTTGTGTTACTGAGAACCCACTGAGATTACATAACATAAATTTGTGGGGAACCTGTTTAACTTGTTTGGGTGGCTTCTGCTAGCTCGTTTTTTCTGTAGTACATGAGTAGACAGTTGATAATGTAAGGAAAAACTTGCAAATAATTAGTGCTAATGGAAGAATCTCCCTTGAGAGGTGGTGTATCCTGCTTCATAGTATAATATGTCTTCAAGTATGAAGGATGGATGACTGTCAGATATGTGGGAGGTAGAATTCTTCTTGAGGTACAGTCTTAGAGGTCCCTTCCATCATTGACATGATTCTCTAATATATAACTTTATAAACACAGCATTTCACCAACTACAATCCTAATTACAACTTATTTGCCTAACAACTTTTGCTAAATAAAATAAGCTTAGGAAGAAAAGTAAAATCTTTCCCCCAGATTTCTTATAAGTAGACATTTGCAGATGTCCTTGAGGTAAAAGGCTTGAAGTGGTTTAGAGAAACAGTAGAGGGAGACCTAAAGCAATCAGATTTTATGTAAATCTCAAGTTATCTCTGTATCTTTCAAGAGGATAAAATTGGATTAAAGATTAAATCATTTTTTCTACTAGATTAAAACTCTGGTTTCTATAGTTTGAAAGCTCCCAAAATTCTTGGGAAATGATGAGCAGGTTGATTATATAATTGCTTCCTGATTCCCTAGCCTGCAAAACATTCCACTCTTAAATAACAATATTCTATTTTACTCTTCATGAACCAGATGATTTTAGGTTCTGTATTATGTGCTTTATGGTCCTTAATGATAGCAATTAGCATTTATTTCAAAGGGATGTGTAGCTTTCTTCTTCCTCTTCATTTTCACCTTCTTGAATTCTAAAGACCAAACAAATTGAGTTTGCTGTTCCTCATACATCCTGTTCTCCATCTCATCACTTGGGCCTTAGCATGGGCTGCCCTCCATGCCTGTAATATATTCTAAGATTGCATGCAAGGGAACCAGCATAGGCAAAGAATGCCTGTTTTTTTGGGATAGTGTGACTGTATCAGCTGCAGTTCAAGAATAAACATTAGGGAGGAAAAACAGATAGGGTTGGATTCCTGGTTGATATCTTATCATGGAGTCTTAATAATGCCAAGCTAGAGAGCATGACCTTTATCCTATTAACAATAGAAACCTTGCAGATTTTCTGAGCAATGGAAATGACATAACACCTATATTTTAAGAAGATTAATCTGGAAGTAATGAGTATTAAAGCCTAGGATTTAATCTGTGAGCTTTTTTTAAATTAACAATTTTTTTAAAATTGATAGTTATTTGCATATAAATCCTTTCAGGTGTGATCCTGGGTATCTTTTTTCCTGAGATGAGGTTCATAGTTTTCACCAGATTATCATAGACATCCAGAACAAACAACAACCACAAAATGGTTAGGAAGCTCCCATGTAAGCTCGCTTAGAGAAAGAAGAAGGTAGAGGCCAGGAGACTTCCAAAATTAGACCTAGAGAAGAGATTCAGAGTTCTAATGACTACACAATTGTGATGCCATTGATAGTAGATTAGGAAATTGATGGCGTTAAGGAGAAAGATGTTGAGTTCGGTTTTAGACAAAAAGTCATGGATTGAAAATGACTTTTAGGAGATCACACAGCTTATTTGGATGTCATAAGTTTGAGGTGGCAAACAACTTCTCACAAACAGACTTTTGGGTTACATATCTATGTACTCTCCTGGATTCTTGTGATTTCTTGGGTGTACTCCAGAAGTTTGCTAGTTGTTTGAGTATTGTTAAGGTAGGGTTGTTACTATAAGTTAGATTTCACCCCGAGTACTCAGTGTTCTTTTAAAAACATCTAATTTATGTTTCCGGAGAGAAGGAAGAAGAATTACATTGTACATATGAAAAAACTGAGGTAACATATCCAAGGTCATGCAATCACTTTTCCCTCTAGAAAGGAAATGAATAACAGTTGTGCCCTACTTATCTTTAAAAAATAACATAAAATGTTTCATCCAGTTTCCTAAGAACAAGTATTACTAATTCCATTTTCCATATCTCTCTAATAAAAAAAAAATGTTTAAAATGTTTCTGTGAGCTACATTTGGAATTGTAGAGCTGAGTAGTTAAGGAAAGAAAATAAAACTCAATCCTTTTTAGATAAGATTTTTTTTCATTTTTGATGTTTAAGCTCTCCTAGTTTTGACTTGCATTCCTGGATGTTCAAAACTATCCTATTTATGTTACAATAGAATAAAATTGGCTTAAGCCCTTGAAAAAGCGGTATCTGTTCATCAGTACTTACCAAATGTTTCACTGAAAATTCTTCAGTATCATTTGTCTAAATCAGTAAACATGACATGACCTTGGAGGAATTCAATTGAAGCCATGTTTCACCTCCTTGACAGATCAGCCCCAACATGAGAGTGTTTCTTGGGAAGATGCTAAAATGTTCAGTGACAACAACTCAAGAGTGATCAGTATAGCTAGGAAAAGAAAACCTAGAGATGATGGGAAAAGAAAACCTAGAGATGATGGGAAATCTCGACTTAGAACAAGAAGATTATACTTAATAAAAAGTTAGGATTTTTACAGTTACAAATAAAGGTTCAAAGAACAGCTGATCATGTATTTTCTACTAGAATTTCTGAGTAGAGTGACATGATACCCTCTGGCAGTCTTTCAGACACTACCCTTTAAGTCATCCTTATCACCCCTCAACAGCCCTGCCATGCTTTAGCTATGTTAGTCTGCTGACCTTATCTTTTTACTAAACTTCTTCAGAAAAAAGTGTCCAAAATTATTTTTATCCATTAGAAATGCCATGCATCATTTGGAACTATACCCCAAGGGATATAAAACTGTCTCTAATACTTTTTGACCCAGCAATACCACTAATAGGTGTATATCCCAAAGAGATCAAAGAATGGGGAAAGGACCAATTTGTACAAAAAATATTTATAGCACCTCTTTTATGGTGGTGAAGAATGGAAACTAATAAGATGCCCATCATGTAGGGAATGGCTGAACAAGTTGTGGTGTATGATTGTGATGGGATACTGTGATGAACAAGTTGCTTTCAGAAAAGCCCTAGAAGATTTACGTGAACTGATGGCAAAGTAAAGTAGGCAGAAATAGAAGAACATTGTACATCGTAACAGCAATACTGTGTGATGATCAATTGTGAATGACTTAGCTATTCTAAGCAAAACAGTAGTTCCAAAAAACTTATGATGAAACATGCTGTCCACCTCCAGAGAAAGAATTGATGGAGTCTGAATACAGATCAAAGCATACTTTTTTTACTTTATTTTTCTTGGAAGTTGTTTTTGTTTTGGGGTTTTTTTGGTCTGTTTTATTTCGCAACATGGCTAATATGGAAATATGTTTTGCATGACTGTGCATGTATAATCTTTATCTAATTGCCTTCTCAGGGAAGGAGGGAGGGAGAAAATTTGGAGCTCAAAATTTTTTTAAATGAAAAGTCAAAAATTGTTTTTATACGTAATTTGAAAATGTATATATAAATTCTCAAAAAAAAAAAACCATACATCCTGATCTTTAAGGATCTATCTATGTATGTGGCTCCAACGTGATATTCACAGCACCTATGGCAGCAATGAATATCCCAGCGCAATTCTAAATCACAAAATACCACAAACTCTCCACTTATAAGGTCTAATCAAAACATTTATTCATACACCAGAAAGCCAAATCCATCATAGTAACAAAAATCTATACACAATAACAATGCAGAGGACAAGACCGTCCCCAAGCCTTTCCCCCGTGCTAGGCTTCCCACAAAGCAGCTCCATTAAACAAATCACAAACAAGCCCTTTAACTCATGCCAGCCAGCAGTCTGCATCCTTCCTAGCTCGGACTGCTCTCACTTAACGTGAGAATGTGATAAGACCTTAGCCTGAACAGGCCAAAGTCTCCCATTGCATCCTGGGCCATCTCCAGCCTTCCTGTCATGGGCATTTTCAAGAACAAAGGACAAACGCAACCTGCTCTCAAGACTAACTTCCTCTCAGCTCTGCTCTACATCTGCCTCTTCCTGTTCCACCTATTCAGCAAACCCCTCCCACCGCAGGCTCCATGTGACTCAGACTTCATGTGACCCAGGCAGGTCACATGGGCCTATTAAGGAATGGGAAAGATCTCCCCATTTTAAATTATCATTACATATAGCCCCAAGATCTTTTTTTCATTATATAGGTCAGGTTAGTGGGGCAACTGGTATCAACAAAACTTTACCATACCATAGGGATCACACAAAATAAACACATAAAACAATATCTTAGGGTGAGGCTTGATCACAAGCACTCATCATTCCCCCTCAACAAATGGGACCCAAAATCTTGGGGTAAGGGCTGAAGGTCTCTTCTTCCATAACTACTTCCTGCTGAGACTGGACATAGAGCTGTCCCTGCCCCAAGAGGTCCCATTTGAGAGGTCAGTTTAATTGTCATCCAGAGCTTGGTTGCCTCCTTGTCCAGGGGTGACACATCACAGTCATGGACAGGGGTCAGGGGGAGGGTGACATCCAACTTAAGTAATCAGGTTGAGGGTACCAGGCCTTTCAGAAAACAAATCTGATAAACAAGTTTTACAGACAAAAAGTCAAAAAGAAGCAAGGAGACAATAACCAGAAGCAGACTAGATATAGGGTCACCCATATCTCTGGAGTCCATGAACCTACCATCATTCCCTGTTGTTTACTGTTTTCTAACTTTCAGTTTTGGGGTCATCATTCTGCTTAGAGGCATACTTACTTTAATCTGAGCTGGGGCCTGGCCAACCTCCATTCTCCCTGCCGGTGTGATGAACTTAAATATAATGTTTCAGAAGGATCTGCAGAGGCAGTTCTCATCTCTCTGCTTGTCAGGCCTATTTCCTTGATACATTTTATATAGTTCATTAGTTGGAATGCCTTCTTTTCTTCCAAAATCTACCTCTGGTCTCAATGGAGCAGTGAGCAATTCTTGTCAATCTATTCTAACTTTGAATCAGCTAGCTTACTCTTCTCTCTCGATGAAATTTCTCTTTTTCACTGATTCTCTCCATCCAAGATACCAACGATTCTCCCTTCCTTTGAGTGAACCAACTCAAAATATCTGTGACATCCTGCTGAGTGAAATCCTCAGTTACCTCCCCATACACTGTAGGGGACCCCTGATTCTCCTGCTTCCTTCTTAGTACTGGCCAAACCTCAGCCTCCTCATTTGTTTCATTCTCCTCCCGCATATCCTCCTGGCCTGTGTTTAGGACTGAATCAAGCCCAGCCTGTGCAAGGGCTGCATTCACTTTCCTATTGTTAACTTTCCATCTCCTGTGAGCTGAATCAACAACAGCTTTTTCTTCCACCACCTGAAACTCTCTAGCTTCCTCTCCTAAAGGACAGTTTGAATGCTGCAGGATAAAAAGCTCCTGCAAACCAGCCAAGTCCCTTTCCGTCTGAGCCTTCTCCTCCAGCAGTCGTCTCTGCTTTTACATAGAATTTGAGAGCTTATTAGCAAGGCCCAGCCTCTCCTACTCCCCCTGCCATTTCTTTCCCTGGTTCTTTTGGTATTCCCTGCAAACATCTAAGTCTCTGGATTCTTCCTTCCATAGCCTTGGTTCCCAGGTTTCACAGAACCTTGTGTCTTTATCCCATTCTCTTACTAGGGAGGAATAAAAATCCTCCCACCCTGGGACATCCATAAACTTCCTAAGTCTCCTCTGCCTTTGAGAAGAAAGTGAGGTTGGTGCCCTTGCCCAGCCCTCCCTCACTCAAATCAAAGTCACCTCTAAGTCATGTCATCATCCTGATGCCCTGGACCTCTTTAAGAATGAAGGATAAACGCAGTAACAGCCTGTCTCCAAATAGAGGTTCTGTCCACTGCAGCTCCTAGTACACTCCAGGATGACTTCCAAGGCTTCCTTTTCTGTAGAGGAAAAGTCCCATCTCTGATGTGTGTTTCTAACACACATGCCATTTCAGCAGTTACAGGATGGGGATTGGTGGGAATTAAGGTGCTCTCTATTACCCTCTATAGTTGGAGTACCCATTTAGTAAACTAAGCTAATTTTTCCTTAAAACGTATTATAGTCTTCCTCAAAACTTAATTATATCTAGAACATTAAAGCTTGGACCACTTCCATAGCTTCCTGTTCACCATTACAGAAGTCATGGCATCCCCCTCAGGCTTCATACACACTTCTGTCCCGTGTGTCTTCATGGCAAATGAAGAAACGGAAAATCTGCCCAACTGAATTAATGCAATATCCTTGCTGAATATCCCTTCCATACTAGGTCAGTTTCTGTGTGTTAACTGTTAGATGGTCTGCATCATCTCATTTTGTTTCTATCCAGAATCTAAACTACTAGAGTGACCTGAGTAAAGCGAGACCTGCAGTATCTCCACTTCAAGTCTATCCTTTGGGATCTTATGAGTGCAATAATTATCTTAAGGGAATGAAAGTATAGGGCTGAAATACTTAGTCCTCTGCTGAAGAATGTCTGTCAAATGAGAAAAAGAGGAGCTTATTCTCTCCTTATCCACCCCAGGTACTCTGGGGCCATTTGGGCCCTCATAGACACTTAATCTTTGACATTGTAATTGGGAAACAGGGAGACCTTCTTGACTGTTTTCCATTGTAAAAGCAGGAGAAAGTGATTACCAGTTAATTCTACATGGACAGATAGGATAGTAGCCAATTCTAAATTGCCCAGCTTCTGTCAAAGAAGTGAAAATAGAAGATAGAAGACTGAACTCACTCACGGAACAACAACTTAGTCAATTTGGCTGGAATTTAGAATGTATGTAGCATGAAATAAGCCTGGAAAGGTAGGCTGAGACTGAATGGTGGAAGCTTTAAGTGACAGTCTGAGAAGTCTGTATTTTCTTCCTAGAGTCAATAAGGAGCTGCTGAAGTTTATTGAAGAAGGGGTAACAGTTGTGCCTTAGGAAAATAATTCTGACTTCCCCTTTCATATGCGTATGTTGTTTCATACAGACATACACAAAAACAAATGGGAGTATTCTGTTTTCATTTTTGTACCTATTCAGATTTTTATTCATCCTTCCAAGCCCTACTCAAGTTCCAGCTTTTCTGTAAAGTCTTTCACATAGCCCCAGCCCACATGGTCTGTTCATTTCCCCGTCCAAACTTCCTGTGGTGCTTATAAGTACTGTACATTTTTACATTTACTATTATACTGCAGTCATTTATGTTATGTAATTTCTAAGTATGTAACAAGATTTTCTAGTGCCTGAGTACAAGGACCGTATTGTTTAAGTGAGGTTTTTTTGGCAGCTCGGGACATAAAATCGTACTCCCTGACTCTATGTTGAGTTGGGTTGGATTATATTAAATGTGAGGACTATCTGAAAGAGAGCCAAGTCCAGATAGTAGGGAGTAGTAAAAAGTACCTCTCAACTGTTTTCCTCTGCTTTTCAGGTTCGTTGTGCTGCAGTCTTTGCCCTTGGCACTTTTGTGGGTAACTCTACCGAGAGGACTGATCACTCTACCACAATTGATCACAATGTGGCTATGATGTTAGCTCAGCTTATCAATGATGGAAGCCCTATGGTCAGGAAGGTAAGTGAATTGTACCACAACAGGTGGTACAGGGATTTGAGATTTGGTGGTCCCGTCAACAGTAACAAGAGCCACTCACTTTATGTTTTCATGCACCAGTTAAAGAGCAGATCCTTTAATGTATGTTTAATTTCCTCTAAATTTCTTTTCTTCATTGCACAGACATATATTTGATTCATTTAGAAAACAGTATCTCCTTGTAGCTTTTATAGTAGGCTCTTTCCTGCCTAGGAACAACATGTAAACACATTATCATGATTCAAAAGAGCAATAGAAAGCCCACGTGTAAGTGTAGAAATCTCTCTCTCTGACCCCTGTGTTTGCTAGAGATGCTGCAGTTTCATGAAAACTGCTTGGTGTTAAGTGTCAGCTTAAATTGTAAGGAAGTGTGTGTCTTGTTCTAAGATTTCAGTTTAAATAATCCGTTTAAATCTTGTTCTAACATTTCAAATTCTAATGAAGGTGACCTTGGGAATTTCACCCAAAGCGTTTGCATTTTTGAAGTGCAGTGTGATGGAAAGAAAAGAGCCTAAGAATCTAACTGGATTGATTATAGTTTTTAGGCCTGGCTGGCACTACCTGGCTGTGTGACCATTGCCAAGTCATTTTCTATCTTTAGACTTCCTTAGCTTTCTATTCCATTAAATTTCTCCATTAAAAAAGAATTTTGGGATTCTAAGGGCTTTTCTGGCTCTAACATTTTGTGACTTTAGACTGGTTTATTAGCATTATCTCTTACATTTTCTATCCCTTATAAAAAGAATAACTCCTTTATTGGTGTTAATTGATATATACCCAGGCCTGCATTATTTTTTTCAAGAGCAGGGATTCATGAGGAACTGTATCTAGAGTTCCCTTTGGAATTGTTTAATATATATGTATGATAAGGTTGCCATATACCCCCTAGAACTCTCTTCTCTGCTTCAAAAGAGAAGTGGCTGCCTCAGGAGGAAGAAGAGAAAAAACTATGAGCAAAACTAATCAATATATGGGAAAAGTCTGAACATTTATGCAGTATTCCACTCCCATGAACCTCACACCTCTGGAAAGGAGTCTCAGGGGAGGTGAGAGATTGGGAAAGGCTTCCTATAGAAGGTGAGATTTTAGCTACAACTTAAAGGAAGCCAGGAGGCAGAAATAAAGAGGGAGAATATTCCAGGCATGGGCAGCAATCAGTGAAAATGCCCAGAATTGAAAGATAAGGGTGTCTTGTGCAAAGAACAGTCAGGAGACCAGTAGCACTGGATCAGAATCAAAGTATAAGAAGGCTGGAAGAGTAGGGTAGAGGGTGTTACATGGCTAAAAGGGCTGTGGGGACCAGGTTCTGAAGGGCTTTGAGCCCCAAACAGATGATTTTGCAGTTGATCCTAAAAGCTAGAGGGAATGATTTTAGACACAGTCAGTTCTCTCCATGAGCTTATTCTTAATTAATACCTTCAGTTTTACCGTTTTCATTTTGATTTCTGTCCATACCCACAGAGATAAGCATAGCAGTATAACAGACAAGTATCAGACCTGTTAGGTTCTGTGCTACTGAGCATAATTTTATTTTCTTTAACCAAATACCTGCCTTGAATCAAAGTCATTAGAAATATAAGTATATTATTGTTTGCCTTAGTACTAGGAAACTAATGCCTTCACTGTGAGGAAGATACAAGAATCAAAGCAGCTGAGTCAATCGCTGTCTGGGTCAGAGCCTATTTTCTTAGGAATCCAGGGCTAACTTTCTGTTATTCTTCTTAGAAACAAAATATGTTCCCCATCTTCTATTATGCTATTTTATTTTATCTCTGTTGTGATGGCAGAGTTTTACATTAGGAGGCCTTGAATTATAAATTAAATACTAAATATTAATTTGTTACTGGAAACATGAAGTTTGTGGCAGTCTTTAGGGAGGAAGTGCATTAGGGGAATAGGGGAAGAAACATGACAACTTCACTAGAGATTTAGATGTTTTCCCAACCTTTATGGAGGGACAATAGATGGACAGTATGCTTCCAACTTCTTTACTCTTTTCAGGGGCACATATTTGACTCTCCGTAATTGTACCTCAGTTGTCAGACCAGTAGTCTCAGTTTGTCTCCTTTTTTGGTACATGGGACTAGGTTGAATGTGACTATTATATATTAACCATGAGCAGATGTTTTTGAAAGGTGCTCTCCTCTTTGGCTAAATGAAGTCTAATGACCTAGATATCCAAGACTTCTTTCTGTTTTGAACAGTTGCCATTCCTCAGTTAGTCTAGGAAGACAGTAGGAGTCTGCATGCTGTATAAATCCATGTTCACTATATCCATGAAACATGACCAATGAATTAAACCCTCTCCATTAAATAAGAATTTTACTATATGTATGTCCAGTTATTTTTTAGTTTAAAGTTTAAATCTTTAATTCAAGGCTTCATTCTAATAAAGGAACTTATTGTTGTCCTTTCTCATAGAATAGTATCCCACTTAAGTTGGAGAAAAGGTGTTTTGTTATGTTTTGGGCCTGATGTGTTGTTTCTATTTGAATAGAATTCCTCTTAAGGAAACTCCCTCTACAATTGCAATTTACAGAGTTTCCTTAGTTACTGAACAGTTAAGTGCTTGGCCATAGTCACACAGCTGGTGTTATCAGAAGTGGAAACTGAACCCCAGGTCTTGTTGACTTTTAAGGCTGAATATACCACACTGACTTTGAATTGCCATTTGTTGTTATTTTCCCCTAAACTGAATATATTTCATCTGGCCAAGTTTAGATCTTTAATGCGGGAGTCCTGGAAGATTCTAGTAAAGTCATATTATTTTGAATTTTTAATCCATCCCAAGGTATATAAAAGTATAAATGACCAATGAAACAGAATGGAAGCCACCTGTTGCTAAATGCCAATGAACTTTTATAACAGAAAATGGATTATTTCATTGTGTGATATTTGTGTTTGTGGAGAGAGCTTTACATTTCCTTCTAATAATAGAAGCACAACAGTCTGACAACAGGCACAGTCTGAGTGAGCTGGGGTGAAAACTATTCAAAAATTCCAGACATTTGTTTGGAAGAGCTCTTTTTAAAGCATGACTCTAGCATTAAAATACAAATAGGCCATTGCTAAAATCTGTATTCAAAAGTGTTTTTCAGACACCTACTATGTGCTAAGCATTGTGGTAAACATTATAAATACAAACAAATCCCTACTCTAAAGGAGCTTACATTCTAATGGAGACGAGAACATAAGTAAGAATATATGGAATAAGTATAAAGTGAATAAACACAAGGTATTTAAGGATGAGGGCTCTAAAAGTTACATCAGAAAAGGCTTCATGTTGAAGGTGATTGTTGAGCTAAATCTTAAAGGAGGAGATGGATTCTGTGATGTCAGGCAAGGAGGAGAGCTGGTGTAAAGGCAGAAAGGCATGAAGTGGATACCGTATTTGAGGAATGGAGAGGCAGCCAGTTTGACGATGTCACGGAGTACAGGAAGTGGAGTCATATATAATAAGAATGGAAAGATAAGTTTTGAAAAGCTTTAAAAGCTGAAAAAGATGAGTTTACATTTTCTTCTAGAAGTAATAGGAAGCCACTGGAGTTTTTGGTTGCTTGTTTTTTTAAGAAAATGACATTTGTAGTCGTGCTTATGGAAAATCACTTTGTCAGTAATGTAAATGATGTAGAACGTGGAAAGATGAAACAAGGAGTTGAATAAATGGTCCATTGCAATAGTCTAAGCAGGTGGTGGTGAGCTGGTGCATATGGGATTAGAAAGAAGGGAGTTAGATGCAAAAGATAGTACGAAAGAAAACGTAGCAAAGTTTGGCCACTGAATAGATAAGGGTGCTGAGAGACAGAAAATTTGATACTGAACCTGGGAAACTGGAAGAATAGTTCCACAGTAATAGGGAAGTTTGGAAGAAGTTTGAGGAGGTGAGATAATGAATTTTGCATTTGGGCACGTCTCCAGGATATCCATTTTGAAAAGGGTGGCAATATGCAATACTCTCAGATGAGAGACAGACATACATCCAGGAGAGCATGGTCAGCAGAATCATGCAACTAGAAAAGCACCCAAAAGAGTATCACATATGGCAGAGCTTATTGGTAACTTTGGAAAAAGAAGCTGATGTTGAGTGACGTGGTGGAAAGACAGATCATGAAGAGCAAATGAAAGAATGACAGAGAGTAGAGACCACTTTGTCTAGAAGTTGAGGAAAGAGCCCCCTCCCAGACATCCCCTTATTTCTCACCTGGCTGCACTGCTTTGAGACTTCCCTGTCTGATTTCTCCACCATGCCCTCTTGGTAGATACGCTTAAAAACTTGTCAGTAGAGTGGGATCACTCCATGAATCTTGCTTTTTTCAGAGATTTAAGTAGAACTTACTGTAATAGAGATGTTTTCTCTTGGCCTTGTGACTTTGCCCAGTTATCCTCTAAACAGTAAGTTATTTCTTGAGGCTTTGGTTTAAAGAACCTGTTTTTTGTGTGTTTTCTTAAAAAAGGATAGTAGATGAAGTCTTAAATGAATAAAGAAGTAATAGTATAACTAAAATTTCTACCATTTTCAAATGTATTTCCAATGTGACTCAACAATCTTGTTGCAGTATTTTCTGTTCTAAAATAGAGATACAGTAAGAGACTTTTTCTTATTACGGAAGTTATGGAGCTTAAGGAACAGTTTCGTATTCCGGGGCTTCTAGATCTTAGAAATCTTAGGAAGTTTTAAGATAGACACACTCACATATTGCCCCAATATGTTCTATGCAGACAACTCTTATTATCTCAGTAACATTTTTATTTTCAGAGATTCCTTTTTATGACAATTGTTGCAGAATATAACAAAATTGTTTCCAATGCAAAGGCCGAGTCTTAAGTTTTCAATCTAAACTGTGTATTTTGTATTAATCTTGACTTTGTTTCTAGGTAGTTCCTCAACTTCTTGAGGTCAAGCAGCTAGCCTAGTCTATTGGCTAAATTAGACTGCTTTTCCACAATGGGAGTTCCTTCCAAGCCAATCATTTAAGCTACAGATAAGTGTTATTTTTCCTTCTCCCTCTCTTCAGGAACTGGTGGTAGCTCTGAGTCATCTTGTGGTTCAGTATGAGAGCAATTTCTGCACGGTAGCCTTGCAGTTCATCGAAGAGGAAAAGAACTACCCTCTGCCTTCTCCAGCTGCCACAGGTACATCTTCACTTTGTGTAACTGAAAAACTCAGAGTCGAGGTTACTCTGAAACAATGCCCCTGGCTACACAGAAGCTACCTTCTCATGGCTTCTTTACTTTTTTACTTTACTTCTCCTACTTCAGGAGAATGGTGTTCACAGGCTTTTTTGTTATTTGTCTAGCTTCAAATATTCACCAACTGTTCCATATGCTATTTTCCTTCTTTTCCTTGTTCTCATGTGTTTGGCTTCATTTAGGGAAGGAAAAGGAATTGCCATTGACCCGCTTATTTTTCCTTATTTAATGTCATTTTGGAAATTGCATATGGTGCAAAATCTCTAAGGATAACAACTGCTACAACAGGAACTTGAGGAAGAGAAAATTGAACTCTCCCTGTGATGAGTGATTTAATCTTTCCTTTGTCTGTAGCTGTGAGATCATGTTAGAAAGCTATCTTTTCCCTCTCTTTGTCCTTTTGGCTGAAAACTGTAGTCATCTTTAACATTTACATTTCATTCTTAAAAGGGTCTCAAAGGACAGGTAAAACTGCCCTTGTTTCTAAAATCCACCTCTCTCTGCAGTGAGGACAATGAGCTGTTTTCCACCAGTACCGTTGCATTCAGTAACTCAGGGAAGCACAAGAAGAATCAACTTGTCCTGTGAAAACAGGCAGTGAAATTTAGAGAGGCAGATTACAACTAGCAGACTTGAAAACCAGCCAAAACACCAGAGCTGTCCCCCGTGCTAGGTCATGGTCGAAGAAGCAATTCAGAAGGAAACAGACCTCTACATAGAACATTAATAGCACTTTCTATCACATACTGTTTTCTTAGAATTTATCCATTTCCAAAGTAATTATGGCCAACTCTCATTAGATTAGAATAATATACACCTCTCCAAGCTACAGAATTTGTATTTTTTTCTCAGTTTTTTCCATTTTCTTCATTGTTAATCCTCGAGCTCTTTTGCTTTGCTTAAGTGCATTGCAATATAAGGTACTTCCTACACTTGAATCTAATATTGCTCCAGGAATTATTTGTCTCTACAATTGTTGCCCCCTAAGAACCCTTAGTACTTTTGATTAGTTGAAAAACCTACTTCTTTGTGTTTAAGTCTATAGTTTATCCTTTTTTTCTCCTGTATGTTTTTTTCTTCTTTCCTGCTAGAGGGGGGAAGTTTGACACCTGTGCGAGATGGTCCATGTACACCTAGACTTCGCTCAGTCAGCTCCTATGGAAATATTAGAGCAGTTACTACAGCACGAAGTTTGAATAAGTCTTTGCAGAATCTGAGCTTGACAGAAGAATGTAAGACACTTGAATTTTCTTTATTGAGAGGGGGTTTATCTTTACTGCTTTTTCTATATGCATTTCTTCTTAGTCACCTTTTCTACTGGTATACACATGCCATGAAATGCCATCTGCTAACATTTTTATTAGCCAGCTGCTCACATACGCAGTATCTCCCTACCAGTTATTGGCTGTGGGCTTTTTCCAGAGTAATTATAGTTAACCTGTAGAATGACCTATGTGTGTAGCAATCAAACAAATCTATCTTCATGACACATTTTAATCACCAATGAATAATCCATACCTTTTTACTTATAATTAGTTGATGCTATGTATATACAGTGTTTATTGGGAGTATATTTCTTTTCAAAAGAAGCACAACTTTTGTCTCTGTGTGTGTGTATGTATATGTATGCATTCTATTCTCTCTCTCTCTTAGATTAATTATATACTTTGAAAGCATGTAATTTAATAAGACCAAGTGATTGGTTACCAGAAAAGAATACTTAACTTTTTCTCCTTCTCTCCTCCCTTGCTTCTGGACAGCTGGAAGCTCTGTTGCATTTTCCCCAGGCAATCTCAGCACCAGCAGCAGTGCAAGCAGCACCTTGGGCAGCCCTGAAAACGAAGAGTACATCCTTTCATTTGAGACAATCGATAAGATGAGAAGAGTCAGCTCTTATTCCTCACTGAACTCGCTCATAGGTAAGCTCCATGTTTTCTTCTCTTGAGAGCTCTTCCATCTCTGAGATTTGTGATTCTGTAACTCATCCCCAACTTGATTCTTTATGCTTTCTAACAACTATGAAGATACTCTCTATAGAGTAAAAGCAACCTTTTCCATAGCATTTCCACATTAGTTTATCAACTGAGTAGATCAGTTCCTCAGATTCTCTCACTTTAGAGAAATGAACAAGAATTATGTGGAAGTAATCAAGAGTTAAAATGGACAGTAAACTTAACTGCCCCTCCTTAACTACCTTGTATTTTTTCTTTTTATACTTATTCTATATATACTTAAACCTCTTTTTGTTAAGATGCTTTCCTACTTGCTTTTTTACATCTATAGCTCAGCATATAATTTCAAGGAGGAGCGGGATGGATGGGCATGTAAGAATTTTAGTTTTACTGAAATTTTCCATCTTCCTTTTTGAACTGTTTGAGGGGAGCTAAGTTACAAAGATTAGAAAACTTTTTTCCTATCCTTGATGCTCTGGTTGAGGATTTTTGAAATGCTAAGTTTTATTGTGTTCCACATTATTGCCTCTAAGAATTCTATTATCATATACTCAGTCCAGAAGAAAACATTCTCATTTAATGTCAATTCAGCCACATTCATTAATTCATCGTCTGCTATGTGCTAGACACTGGGCTAAGCACTAGGGATACAAAAAAAAAACAAAAAGCAAAAACAATCTCAGCTCTCAAGGAGCTCACATTCTAATGGGGGAGGTGAAGTGCAAGCAACTTAAACAAATAAGATATATGCAGGAGAAATTTAAATTGCTCTCAGAAAGAAGACACTAAGATTAACGAGGCCTGGGAAAGGTATCTTGTAGAAGGTAAAATTTTTGTTGAGACTTGAAGTGAATGAGACAAGCCAGGAGGCAGAGATGAGGCGGAGTGCATTCTAGGCATGAGAGTCAGCCAGTCCAAAGGCACAGAGATCTTCTTTTAGAAACAGAAAAAAGGCCAATGTTTGAAGTGGGTCTCAGTATGGAAGGGAGAATAAAATACAGAAATTTAGAGCTAGGTTAGATTATGAAGGGTTGTGAAAACTAAACAGAAAAATTTATTTTAAGTGAATTTAGTACAATAACGCACAATGCTAAATTACAGTCAGCATCCAAAAGGATCTTGATAGGCTAGTCTTCAAGCCGAGTCTAACAAGATGAAATTCAATAGGAAATCATGTAGTCTTGCACTTAGGTACAAAAAAATCAATTTCACAAATACAGGCTAAAGGAGACATGGGTCTACAGCAAATGTTCTGAAAGGGATCTTGGACTTTTGATAGGTCATAAGCGCAATATGAGTCATTATGTCCTTGTCAGAACTCCTCTGGAATATTGTGTTCAGTTGTGGCCACTGTAGCTTAAGAACACTGATGAGCTGGAGAATGTCCAGAGGAAGAAAATCAGATTGATGAAGGGTCTTAAGTGTATTACATGAGAAGCAGTTAAAAGAACTGGATATGTTTAGCCTGGTGAAAAAAAGACTTTCAGGGAGACATCGTAGCTCTTTAGAGGAATGTCATGTAGACAAGTTACTGGAATTGTGTTGTTTGAGAAGAAATGAGAACAATTGGTCCAGCATTGTAAAGAGTCTAATTTATGATTTATAGTAGCAAAAACTTTCTACCAGTTATTGTTGTCCAAAAGTGGAATGCCATTCCTTTAAAGGTTTCCCCTTCCTTGGAATTCTTCAGGCAAAGACTGGCTGACCACTTGTCAGGTATGTTACGGTGGGGATTCCATCTTTTGAGCACTATACTAGATGACCACTGAAGACCCTTCCATCTCTCAAACTCTGATTTTGTTACTATCCAAAGATTAATTGGGAATTACTGGAGAGTATTGAGTAGATAACTCTGATGCTCAAATCTATATTTAAGGAAAATTGTTCCTATACCTTTGTAGAGGGTACCTTGCAGTGGGGAAAGATGAGATAGGAAGATGAATTAGGAGCCCACTGTCACAATCTAGGTCAGCAGTTTTCAATGTGTGATCTCAGTGTGTCCCCAGGATTCTTTTGGAGCAGGGTGGGTCTATAAGGCAAAAACTAGTTTCATACCTATGCTAACTCATTTCATAATGATGTTAGCATGGTAAATATTGTTAAATGTAGCCCACATAAACAAAAATTCTTTGAAGATTCCTCAGAGTGTAAAGAGGTTATCCTGCTAAAAACAACTGATCTAGATGAAAAGTAATTAGGATCTAAACAATAGTGGTCACTGTTTTGAGTAGAAGAAAAGGGGTCAGGCGCAAGAGATTTTGTGGAACCAAACATAACAAAATTTGGTAGCCAATTAGATATGTGTACTGAGGGAAAGAGAAAGTTTGAGGACAATGCCAGGGTCATAAATTTGAAAGACTAAAAGAATAATGTTGCCTTTCACAGAAATAGTTGGAAGAGAAGTGGTTAATGGGGGGACGTAATCAATTGTGTTTTGTCATGTTGATTTTGAGTTGTTTCTGGGATATCCAGTTTAAAATGTCCAGTAAGCGTGCAACACTAAGGCTCAAAGGAGAGGCAATCTGAATATACAGATCTATGAGTCATCCACATACATTTCTTGTTATTTTTCAGTTGTGTCCAACTCTTTGTGACCCCATTTGCAGTTTTCTTGGCAAAGAAACTGAAGTGGTTTTCCACTTCCTTCTCAAGCTTATTTTACAGATGCGGAAACTAAGGCAAACAGGGTCAAGTGATTTGCCCATGGTCACATAGCTAGTAAGTATCTAAGGCTGAATATGAACTCGTCCTCCTAACTCCAGACCCAGCACTCTATCCACTTCATCACCTAGCTGCCCTGGAGTTACCTGCATGAAGATGATCATTAAACTTATGTTAACCCATGGTGATAGAGGCACCAAGTGTTAGTGGGAGAGAAAGGACAAGGGCCAAGAAAGAAGCCTTAGGGAAAACAGACACAGTTAGAAAGTATAATACGGATAATGAGCCAACAAAAAGAGCCTGAGGAGCAGTGGAGCACTTGGACAGGTAGGAAAGAATAGTGTTTTGAGACACACCAAGAGAAGAGCATTCAGGAGGAAAGCCTGGTCAACTGTGTCAGATGTAGCAGATAGGTGAAGAAGCATGAGGACTAAGAAAAGATTGTTAGAGCTTTCAATTAAGAGCTCACATGTAACTTTTAGAGAAGAATTTTCAGTTTGAGTGATATGATAGGAAGATCAATCACAAAGAATTGCCAAGTGAGTTAAAGGAGAGCAAGTAAATACTTGTGCTGTCAATTTTTTCTAGAAGTTTGATTGAGAAAGAAAAGAGAGATACAGGACGATGTCTTGAGGGGATCATAGGGTCTAGTGAAAGTTTTTTAAGATGGAAGAAATGGGCACATTTGAAGATAGTAAGGAAAGAATTAATAGGAAGAAGTTGAAAATAGAGAATTTGAATCTTATAGAGAAGCTAAGGGGATATATGATCAAAGGTCTATATAGAGGGTTTGGTATTAGCAAAGAAAAATACTGCCTTACTGTCAAGAGACCAGTAGAAAAGAGGAAAATTGTGGGGTATGGAGTTTTTAGGTAGAGAAAAAAGGAGAAGCACAACCCATGTCTTACAGAGAGATATGGTCCTCAGCTTAGAGAGAGGAAAAAGAAGATATAAGAAGTTTAAGAAGAAAGGGGTTATAATACCATCTTTGAGGAATTAAGATTATTTAACAAAATGGTAGAAATTCTGTAACACATAAAAGCACCTGTAAGTCAGAAATTTGAAATCTTTCATGGACTGATAGATAACTAATCTCTGTAGTATAAATATTGACACCAAAATATTCTGGACGCATCAGCCAATGAACTGTACTGGAATTAAACCATAATCATGGGACGAATTAGAGCCCACAATTATCTAGATATAATACTGATCCATAAAAGGACAATGTTGTTAAAAGATGTCACTATACTAAATACTCAGCATTTATTTCTAAGCTGCATGAAATAAAAAGTTTTCAAAATATAAAGATCTAGACGAGGAAGTCAAATTCATGTGGAAAAAGGAAGAGAAGTAAATAATGTATAATGTCTAGTCTACAGCTGGTGTTGTGATATATGTTTTCAGCAAATCTTCAGAAGATCAACTTATAATACTTTTATTAAACTACAAAAAGCAACTAGTTTATCCATTTCTGCAAGCATTTTGTCTCAGAACTATGTCTCTGTCACATTAAAAAGATGAGACCAAGATAATAATAATATTGACAATCCCCTCAAAATATAACCCACCATCCAAAACACATAGAAATAGGCAGTGGCCAATAAAGTATTACTAGCCAAGATGATTTCCAGTGAGAACTCTAACCCTGAAGCTGGTACTGTAGCTGTGAAAACCTGACAGTAATCCTGAAATTCTGACTATTTAGGTTCTAGTGATATCATCAAACTACGTTAGTATGCCATTCGTTATGTGATGAATTGCTTCTGTGAGTACAAGAAATGGATAGAGTGCCACAGGGTTGTAGTGGTCAAAGTGGTCATGATTATGAACTTGACACAGCATATTCGAAAGTGAAAAATGCTCCTTTGTGTTCTGATACTACCAGAAATCAAGATACATTGGAACAAATTTGAAATACCAATAATATTCCACCTGATGGAAATGATTTGATTCTAACGACTATGAACCCTGAAGTAAAACCACGCGTATATGAAATAGAACGAAGAAATGAATGCTTTCATTTTGTACTAGAACTATGTCATATCAAAATGGAAACATTTCACCAGTTATAGGCAAAGGCTTCAAACTGCTTTTTATCCACAGTCCACTCAACTTCAAGTCACAGTACCATGTTACTGACCAGTACAACTCACTAATAAGAAACAGCTTCATCCATAAGCCTAGCTTAGACAATAGCACGAAAGAGATTCAAAAATCTGAGGAGGGAGAAGGTGAAGGCACCAAAGTTATGCAGAATTTTCCATGAATTCAAACTCCAGAAATTATACCTAATAATAAAGTCCATGATCAAAACAGCAATACTATTTCTAATGATTTTGCTATGGAAATCAACATACTTAGCCAACTAATTTTACCAAAATAGTTATTTTTAAAAATTGATCTCTCTTCTTATCATCATGCACAAACACATTCTCCCACAGTACTTGACAGAAAACATTAAAACATTTCATATCCTTCATATAATAGTCTATAGAGCTGTTGCCATGGAGAGCCATAGGAGAAAAGATGGAGCTATCGAGTAATATCCTTAGGAAAGACGTTAAACCCCACCATGGCAGAAGTAACCTGAGAGAGCTATTGAATATCTACAGTAAGACACTGAAAGAAGACATCAGTATCTACCGCATACACAAAATAGAAAATGCCATCTTTAAGGCAACAGAAAAGAAACATGCAGAAAGGAATATAGAATACAAAATCATGTCAGAAATTCTTGATTCTTTTAATCAGCAATTGAAATCAGAAGTCAAAAAAAGTAAAAGGTAAAGATCACGAAGTACAAAGATGAAAATTAACAATTCAGCATCAATCAAAACATTACTACTGATACTTGAAAAGTAAAGAAATCAGAGGCAAAATAATATCCCTAAGAAAAAGAAAGTCTCATAAATTTATGGTCATCTGAGTTTAAGTATTAGAGCTGTCCAAAAATGAATTGGACTGCCTCCAGAGGTGCTAGTCTCTTCCTCAGAGGTCAGCTAGCCAACGCTGAGTGACCATTTGTCATGTATTTTGTGTAACCCATTAAAGCCTTTTTAATACATAATGTACCTGAAATTCCATTTGTAGTTAAAAAATAGAGAACCATGCTTTGTAAGTCTACATTATAGTACTTCCCTATCCAAAACTTCCTATCTATATGTCACAGTCAGACTTGCTCCTAACTCTAAAGTCTATTTACACAGAAGGTCAGCTTTTGGTCTAATTGGAAAGGAGAGTCAGACCATTGGATAGGAATAGATTATCTCTGAAGTCCTAACCTGCTTAAAATTCTGTAAACCTATTACTTTGACCAAAGTCACCCAGCTAGTGTCTGAGTCAGGACTCAAACCATAGTTTTCTCAATCCAAGTCTAATCTGTTGTTCTTTCTACTCTACCACCATTTATTGTTTCATGCAAGCAGTTCTTCTTCTCTGTGGGTACAAGACCTTTCCTTGGCCATTGCTAATAATTATTTCTGTTTTCTGAGGAAACATGGAGAGCCATAGGAGAAAAGATGGAGCTATCAAGTAATACTCCTTGGAACGGAGTATTAAGTATTAAGTAATTAAGCAACACTATTAAGTAATACTCCTGAGAAAACAGAAATAATTATTGGCAGTACCAAGGAAAGGTCCTTGATATCAAAAACTCTCAATGAAGAAACTCCCTCTACCAGAGCAAATTGGCACCTATTCAAGAGCTATGAGTATCAGAGTTGCCTGATCTGGCTACTGTCACATTCTATGACCATTAACAGATGATCGAGGGATAGCTCAGTTTCTGCATATAGAAAATGAAAAGGTGGAAGTTTTCCTAACACAGCCCAACAGCTTTCCCATACACAGTCATTAGTGAAAGACTTGAGTCTCTCCCTTTTGGCCACTAGAGAGCTCTCTTCATATGGGGACCAGCCAACATTTATTTGGAAATATTTGTTGAAGTCTTCTGCCTTCTACTAGTCAGCATTTAATCAGTAAATTAAACTTCCTACTGAAGAAGGAATATTGAAAGGCTATTTTTCCATCCTTTGTATTCCAGTTCAGATTTTAAACTTATTCCTCTGTCCTGATATAGTTTTTCAGTTGAATTTCCATGCAAATTCATGTAGGTATTTAATGGAATGAATATCTAATCTACAAGATTTCAGTACAATCCGTTTCAAACATATGGTAGCAAATCCTTTTACATCCATTATCCCCAACCTGTTCTCTTAAAAAAAAAAATCTGAAACCCATTACTGTTCATCCATTGATTTTCTAAGCACCTTGTAACAAATAGTATTCAATTCTAACCTGTCCTGAATCCATGACATTAAAACTAATTTATAAACTTCTGCTGAATGCTTTTTCTCGTACTAACTAGGGAAAAGAAATAATCACTTCTCAGAAAGATGATATAACTTTTTCCTGTAAAAAACTAAACCACAGGCTGCAGAGGTTGAAGATTGCTCTAAGTTAAAGTCCGTAGTGTACTTTGGAGATACTGACTTCTGGAATGATGTGCCTTTGTGTTTGATGCACACACTGAAGAGTTGTTTGGCCATAGTAACAATTCAGATGGGAAAGAGCTTGTAAGAGGGAGAGAAATAGAGGAATAAGACCAATGTGTGAGTAAAACCCTCACGCCATGCTCATCCTTGCTTTCTCACTGTACTAAGGGTGAACCATGAGGTATTAACCTAGAAAGAAATTAGGATAATACAAAAAGCTAGAGGGGATAGAATTTAACCACTCTTTGTCTTACTAAGTAAGCTGCACCACTATCAGTTATTCTTCTCCAGCCCTTTCCTTTTTCTCTCTTTGCTAAGACTCAAAACTCTGATCATTTTTTTTCCTCATCAAATCTGATTCTTTGAGCATTTGTGCTGGAGAAAGCTTCTCTTTTATCTGTGGCTCAGACAAGCTTTAGAACAGTTGGTGGGAAATGTCCCAAAATGAGCTAGAGATAAGGAAAGGAAACTTAAGAAAACAAAGTAGCTACTCTCCAAAGCTTGCCTCATTCATATTCAATCAGACAAAGCTCATATCCACCTGTAAATGACGGTGCTTATATAAGTGTTTAAAATTCATAACCTAGACAGAATTCCATTACCTTCAGCATTTGCCTGTTTAAAGTCAATTTTTTTTTTCATTTCATCCAGAGAATAGCAATCTTCTTAGCCTAGTTCACTGAATGTGCTAAGAAAGGTTTTCAAAATCTTGGCAGCCTGGAACATCCCATCAAACTCATCATTCCTTCTTTCACCACCTACCCCTCCCCTCAACCACCAACAGAACCAACTCCTATCAGTAGTCTTCTTATTTCTGTTAGTACATCATTCACTGTTCCCTCAGTCACCTAGGCTTTAGACCTGTGAGTCATGTTTTTACTCTTCTCTCCATTCCCATTCACCACATCCCACCTTGATGCTTCAGTTCTAAGTGAGCAATTCCCAGTGCTTAATTCAAGCCCTTATCAGTTCACACTGTTCTAGCAACTAGTCTCTCACCTCCAATCACTACCACCCCTCCCTCCCAAAATCTCTTCTATACAACACTACCAGATTACTTTTCCTACAACACAACTTCACACATCACTTCTGCACCAAAAACTTCAGTGGCTGATTGTAGCCTAATGCTCTTAGCTTGGCATTTAACACTTTCCACAGTCTAACTCCCTACAATTTGAGCTACTCTTAGTTCCTTAGACAGTCTTATCATTACAATCAAACTAATTTCTTCGGTCTGCTGAACCCACATCATGTTTCTTTCTGTGTAAAATATTTTTCCCCTTCTCTCTGTTGATGTTTTATTCATTTTTCAAGGTCCATTTCACTTTTTGCTTCTTCTGTGAAGCGTTTTCTGACTGACCAATCCACTGTGTTCTGTCTCCTTCCTCTGAACTGATTTACTGTCAGTCATTTGGCATTGTGTACATATTGTCTATTTACTCTTTCTTGTTTGGTCAAATTATATTTCAGGCTCATGAAGAGAAGTCTCTATTTTATATTTCTATATAACCTCATTGACTAGCACAATGCCTTCATATTACTATGTACTCACTAAATGTTTATGGGTAATGATTCCTCACCTACCCTAATAGTTCCCAACAAATCAGTTTAATTTGACTTCCAGGGACTTGTATAAGGAATGAGAATATTAGAATCAGGTGTGCTGTTCATGATGAAAAATTGTTGTCCAAAAGTACATGATCTAAGAAATGGTGGGACAGAAGTGGGATGAATGAAATGACACTATATAAGTCTAATAACATTTTAAATGGCACATTTATTTGAACGTATTTTACAATAAATTAGTTGGAATAAGCCATTGGGCTTAGTTTACAACTGAAGGTATTTTCCCCAAAAGGACTTTTTAAGGAAATCCTAAAGTTATAACTCCATTTTTTTTGTCAGAGATTTTTGCCCAGTGTTTACAGAGCATGATCGTCTTGAAATCCTATAGGAATCATGTTTGAATGTCCACCATTCCCCATTATCTCTGCTCCCATTCACATCCTTTCCTCCTCTCCTCATGAAAGAGCAGGTACGTGAAGACCAGAATCAAGAAAATTATAGAACTCATATATCTGTAATCTTATTCCTGAATAATTTAAAAATTGCTTTCTTTTTGAATCTCCATAGTCACCAACTGCAGATGGCATTCCTTCTCCTTAAGCATTTTTGCCACCAGGGTCAGCCTTCTTCCAGTCTTCTACTTGCTGGGTGTCTTCTTGTCTTATTTTAACATCAGTATTAACCTCAGTAAATATTTGAAACCATGGTGATAGCATCTTTTTTTTTTCAAACTTCGATGGGGAATTTAAAAAAAAAAAAGATACCTTAAGCTATGTTAATGCTAAGTCTTTCTGTAATTCTAGAGTTCCTATAATTGTGAGTTCTAAATTACTGGTTTATTTTGCTCTGATTATAAAAGATGTCAGTTTCTAGCCTCTAGAGGGGAAGAGGGATGCTCATTCACCAAAGAGGAATATAACCAGTACTTGTAGAGAAAAAACTGCAGAATATTTGAAGGGAAGGTTTTACAACTCATTAATCTGATCTTTTCATGTCGGAAAAGAGTACTGAGAAAATGAACAACATTGTTTTCCTATGCCACAAGATTAATTATGTTTTTATAGCAAAAATCCATGATTAAAGGCTATCATTAAGTGTGTCATTGTGAGACTGAAGATCTTTGCTGGAAAGATTATGTGAGGCTCGTTGGCTGTCCATGATTAGAAAGAATAGAAGACATTTTATTTCCCATGTGAGCAATTTAATTCCTTTATGCATTGAAGAAGGACAGTAGTTCCCAGCAGGTAGCAAAGGTAAGAGAAAATAAACTCTGTCAGGTATCATCCCTTTCCCCTAAAGAACTAGTTTGGAGTAAAATAGGTATTACCTTATGAAGAGGAGTTAACAAGTCATATATTCCCTAAAACCCAGAAGTTGAGGGTTAGGGGGTATGGCACAAATGCAATGAGTCAAAGCCAAACCCCACAGCTTTCCATTACTTGGTTCTGAAAAGGGAGAAGAGATCACCTTACCATTCTGCTTACCTCACTGAAGCAGAGAAAAATGCCAGTTTAAGGATTACAGTCGCAAAAGGAATCAGCTATTGCTAATTCTTTTGAAGAATTGAAAAGCCCCTCACTCAGATTCATTGATTTAGAGCTGAAAAGCACCTTAGAGGTCATCTAATCCATAGTCTTGATTTTATAGATTAAGCAACTGGTGCCCAAATAGGGAATATGACTTGCCCAAAGTCAATCAACAGTAAGTGACAGAGTTGGGTTTTGAACTGAAATGTAATCCTTAAAACCATCTGGTAGATCTTTTATAAAACACTGTCAGTCTAGATGTGGAAACATTATTTTCAGAACTTTAAAAGCACTTGAGGGTTTCAACTACTTCCAGATACAGAATATCTAGCAGCTCAAATCTCCATCCTAGTTTCCTGTTTTGTTTTGTTTTGTTTTTTTATTATGTGAGGGAGCATTCATGAATGCCTGCCACCTCCTTAGGATAGACTAGAGTTGGTTATGTCTAGCTCCCAATCTGTGTTGCTGCTGATCTGATGTGTGTTATGTGAATTGTATCTCTTTTTGGAAACACCATATTTTAAATCATGATAGTTGCTATAACTGACCCGGGGAGTGGGACTGTTGTAGCCAAAAAAAAATTAGATAAAGGTACTAGTTCCTTTTCATTATCCCCATTTATATCCTATCATAATGAACATCTGTGCCTATCACTGTAGTCAGGGAGGATGATTTAAAAATCAGAATTGTCTATGTTGTGCTAATGATTGCAACTGAATTGAACCCATGATAAAGCCAGGATATTCTGCAAGAAAAGTCAGTGGCTTCCAATGGTTAATAAAACTATAGTTTAACTCTCTCCTGTGATCATCTCATTAGTTTTTCTAAAAATCTACTTTTCAAACTGATCGTTTCCATTAGTAGCACTCGTTTTAAATTTGCTTATTCGTGTATACCCAGTCATGGGATCAGTTCTAAAGTTGGGAAGGATCATAGGGGTCATCTAATCTAAACCCCTCATTTTTACTAGTCTTTTAATCCTATTCATCTCTTATTCTTTTCCTCCCTCCTCCCATTTTTCATCATGGCGTTCATTATATGAAGTCAAACTGCGATTACTAGCACATGGGCTGTTCCCTGCCTTACGGCATTTTCACTGTCAGAGCAATGCAGGCTTCCAACATGCTGCTTCAGATACATCACTGAAATGAGTCAGAACTTACATTTTTGACCACAAAAAAAGAAGAAAAAGAAAAGAAAATGGAGGGGAGCACAAGATGTGAAGCACTACTTCTAATAAGTTGGAGACATCCATAGGTTCTCATAGTGAAGAGGAATCAAGTAACTGAGCCTTCAGGTCTTATTTTTGTTTCTGATGGTTGGGTACTATTTCATACACATATAGATGAAGACATATTCCCATTTATCCAACCTACCCTTTCTGTAAATTCTGTACATTATAATAAGGTGATTGTGAAAAGCAGATTCCCTTTTACCCCCCTTCCTTTTTCCTTCTTAAATGAACTCCCAGCGTGGCAGTTTCCTGGTGGTCTTTATGTAACTCATATCACTGAACCAGACACATTAAGAGACCTCCTGCAAAGAGAGAAACATGGACTTTAGAGGATTTTCCAACAGGGTTTCTTGGCTGCTTTCACAGATTATTTTTCTCTTTCTCAAGTAAGTTCTTCTTTGATCTGGGTAACTTTCAGTCTGGTGATATTTCCACATCTTTTCCCCATTTTTCAAGCTGATTTACCCATTTTATTCCCAAACTAAGACCACATCAAAGGACTTGTGAAAAGTAAATGATGCAGTGATTTGAGCTGATTTATTTCAATATGACTTAGTATCTTCTTAAAACTAGGATGAAATTCCTCAATATTTCTCCAATAATCAAAGTCTAAATTTATGTTGTGTCTTACATATTTGTAATTGTTCCACAGTGCAGAAAAGTAAGCTTTTCTTAGTTAACATATTTATAGAATAAGACTGGGGAGAAAATTTGAATGCAGGGTACATAACCAGCCAAAACAATAATGGATGTCAGCCTCAAAATGAATATTGGGTTTTGTTGTTTTATTTTGTTTTTTTACCTCTCAGTGATTAAATTAACTTCAGCTCTAGGAACATTAGTGATGGTTAAGAGTTTATACCAGGTATAAACATCTATCCCTATAGTGGTAATTGACCAGGGAAGAGGAGGGCAGGCCCAATGTTATAATATAGTATCTTCATTGTCACTTTAGTTACCATATTTGCTTTCAAATCATTTATAATGGTTTCAAAACATCAAATCTACTCTGAAATGACAAAGATTTGCCACTATTGAGGATTTGCTTCAGGCTCTAATGATAACTGCAAAAGAAGAAATCCAAAAATGTTTTGATTGATGAAGAATAATTGAAATAAATGTGTCGTTTTCCAGGTCTTCTATGTTGAAGGAAGATAATATTAATTTGTCCGTTTAAGTTCATACATTCTTATTTTTGAAACTCAATCTCACTCCATTATTGTCCTACATTGTACATAAAAATTATTACAGTAAAATTTAAATTAAGATGGGAGTATCATTGAGTTTATAAATTATTGTATGTAGTCTTAAAGTTGGAGAACAACTGGTATAGAATCCATTCAAGTAAACAACATCTGTCACATCACTTATTATATTTAACTACCTACCAAACGTGTCAGAAAGATTCACTAGCAATTTGCTAATTAGCCACCCATTTAATGTGGCACATTTTTAGTCTCATTTTAATATCCTTTTCAGTACTGAACAGCATTCTTCATTTTCAACAAGTAAATTGCCTAGCTTCCAAGTTAGGCAATGAGCTGCAGAAGCAAGGGTAAATTTTATCTCCTCAGCTTTATTTCTTATGGTAACCCAGCTTGACAAGGTGGCTCCAGCCAGATGGATTTATCACTGTGCTGTGAATAGGCCAAATCCATTTCTGCTTCATTCTTTTTTTTTTATTTTTTTTAACGTTTATTTATTTATTTTTAGTTTTCAACATTCATTTCCACAGAATTTTGAGTTCCAAATTTTCTCCCCATCTCTCCCCTTCCCCCCCCATAACACCTTGCATTCTGATTACCCCTTCCCTCAATGTGCCCTCCTTTCTATCACATCCCACCCTTCCCTTATCCCTATCTTCTCTCTTTTCTTCTAGGGCAGCATTGATTTCTATACCCCATTACCTGTATTTCTAATTTCCCAGTTGTATGCAAAAACAGTTCTCAACACGCATTCCTACTACTTTGAATTCCAACTTCTCTCCCTTCCTCCTTCCCCACCCATTCCCACTGAGAAGGCAAGCAATCCAATATAGGTTATATATGTGTAGTTTTGCAAATGACTTCCATAATAGTCATGTTGTGGAAGACTAACCATATTTCCCTCAATTCTATCCTGTCCCCCATTTGTTCTGTTCTGTCTTTTGACCTTGCCCCTCCCCAAAACTGTTTACTTCTAATTACTCCCTCCTCCCATTTTCCCTCCCTTCTATTATCCCCCTCACCCCACTTCCCCCCTTCTCCCCTACTTTCCCTTAGGGTAAGATAGATTTTCATAGCAAGTTGAGTAAGCATGTTATTCTCTCCTTAAGCCAAATGTGAAGAGAGTAAGCTTCACTTTTTCCCTCTCACCTCCTCCCTTTTATGAGAGATAATTTGCCCCATTCCATTTCTTCCTTTCTCCTCTCACTATAGTCCTCTCTCACACCTTAATCGTGTTTTTTTAAAGATATAATTGCTTCTTATTCGACTCACCCTGTGCTGTGTGTGTGTGTGTGTATAATTCCACCACTTACCCAAATACTGAGAAAAGTCAAGAGTTACAAATATTATCTTTCCATGTAGTAATGTAAACAATTCAGCTTTAGAAAGTCCTTTATGATTTCTTTTTCCTGTTTACCTTTTCATGCTTCTCTTGATTCTTATGTTTGAAAGTCAAATTTTCTATTTAGTTCTGGTCTTTTCATCAGGAATGCTTGAAAGTCCTCTATATCATTGAATTGACCATTTTTTCCCTTGAAGTATTATACTCAGTTTTGCTAGGTAGTTAATTCTTGGTTTTAATCCCAGTTCCTTTGACTTCTGGAATATCATGTTTTAAGCCTTTCAATCCCTTAATGTAGAAATTTCCAGATCCTATGTTATCTTGATTGTATTTCCACAGTACTCAAAATGTTTCTTTCTAACTGCTTGCAATATTTTTCTCCTTGACCTGGGAACTCTGGAATTTGGCTACAATATTCCTTGGAGTTTCTCTTTTCGGTTCTCTTTAAGGAGGTGATCAGTGGATTCTTTTAGTATTTATTTTGCCCTCTGGTTCTAGAATATCAGGGCAGCTTTCCTTGATAATTTCGTGAAAGGTGATGTCTATGCTCTTTTTTTCAGTTGTGGCTTTCAGCTAGTCCCATATTTTTTAAATTGTCTCTCCTGGATCTATTTTCCAGGTCAGTTGTTTTTCCAATGAGTCTCCTATTTTTTCATTCTTTTGGTTTTGTTTTATAATTTCTTAGTTTCTCATAAAGTCATTGGCTTCCATCTGCTCCATTCTAATTTTTAAAGAACTATTTTCTTCAGTGAGCTTTTGAACCTCCTTTTCCTTAGAAAGCTAATTCTGTTTTTTAAATCATTCTTCTCCTCATTGGATTTTTGGACCTTTTTTTCCAATTGTGTTAGCCTATTTTTAAAGATGTTACTTTCTTCAGCATTTTTTTTGGGGGGGAGGTCTCCTTTAGCAAGCTGTTGAATTGCTTTTCATGATTTTCTTGCTTTGCTCTCTTTTCTCTTCCCAATTTTTCCTCCACCTCTCTTACTTGATTTTCAAAATTCTTTTTGAGCTCTTCCATGACTTGAGACCATTGCATATTTATTTTGGAGGTTTTGGATGCAGAAGCCTTGACTTCCTCTGAGGGTATACATTATTCTTCCTCATCTGAAAGGATGGAAGAAAATACCTGTTCACCAAGAATGTAACCTTCTGTAATCTTATTTTTTCTCCCATTTTTGGGCATTTTCCCAACCAGTTACTTGACTTTTGAGTCGTTTGTCAAGAGGAAGGTATACTCTGGGGACCTGTAAGTTCTCAGTTCCTCCAACATGGCACAATCAAGGGAATGGAGTTACTCCTCTCCTGGTCTGCGCACTGGTCTGGGAGTAACCAGAAACTTTTCTGTCCAGAATCTGCAAGTAGTAGAATTCCCTTTCCACAACCACCTCCAGCTCCACCACACTAACACTCCTCCTCACTCCAGGGCCGAACTCAGTGCTGAGATTCAGATCAAAGGCTCAATTCCCCCAGGCAGAGGGCTCCGAAAATGGACACTGCTCCTGCAGTGGCTGCTGCCAGTGGTCCAGCCCGTGCTTTCCTCTCCTGGGTGAAAGAGCCTTCCCACTGACCTTTGAAGCTATCTGTGGCATTTGTGGGTTGAACAAACTGGGAACTTCTGCTGCTGGTGGTGCCCTGACGCCTCTTCTGGGTCCTGTGTCTGCTGTGCCATGCAGCCCATACTTGGCTGTGCTCTGCTCTGCACCTAGTGCGATAGACCTTTCCTATCGTCCTTCCAGGATGTCCTGGGCCGGAAATCTCCTACACCCTGTTGTTTTATGACTTCTGCTGCACTAGAATTTGTTTAGAGTCATTTTCTACAGGTATTTTATGGGGTATGTGGGGAAGCTTCTACAGATCTGTCTTTCTACTACACCATCTTGGCTCTGCCCCTCATTCTTTGTTTAAATTAAAATCTCTTTCTGGAATAGTCCTTACCTCTTTTAGTCTATTAAAATCCTACTCATGTTTACTGAGAAACTAACATCTTCCCAATTTCAGTGCACATTGATTTCTCCCTCTTGATGTCCTTGTAATCTGTACCATTTTGAAAGATTAATCATATCATTTCCTTATATATTTATTAATTTTGTGGATCCCTTTCTCTTCTCTCCAACATGCTCACCTTAAAGACAGTAACCATGTCTTCTACTCCTTTTCTCCATTCCTACAGCATCTGCCACATAGTAAATGCTTAGTAACATTACTTGGGTTAAGTAAAGGCACAAATGTATTTTAAAGTATTGAACTAAAATGTTTTGCACCAGATGTCATTCCTGTACCTCAAGATGAAGTAGAAATAACTGGTTATCTTTGAAATCCCTTCCCACAGAGGCATCAGTTCTTGCTGGTCCTATCAAACCAAAAGGCTTCAAGTATTAAGTTCAGAAATATCTATTTTCCAAAGTCTACTTTAACTAAGTTCAATAAGGTACATCCTTTCTTCTTTATAAAAACAATCTACTCAAAATGTGAAAGAAGGGACAGATTTGAAGTATTGAGGGATACAAAGTAATGAGATCTAGAGAGCAAATTTTAACCCATGGGCTTATGCATATCAGATGAGTTGTCTGTAAAACATAGTAAAATTATTATTCCTATCATTACCAATCTCAGAAAAAACTAAGCTAGTTTGTAAAATGAAGCTATTCCTTCCATTTTTCCCCCTGCTTTTTAAAACCTAAATTTTCAACCTTAAGAAATCAAATACCAAGCTCAACAAATAGATTACATCAGCCAGTGTCACACTAAGCTCAGTTGTTGATCAGAATTCCTTAATTTCTAAGCCCTGTTCAATTACTGAAACTCTTTTGTCACTACTTGACTCTTTCCAATATTATTGTTTTGCAAGAAATTGACTTCTCCTAAAGACATCAAAGGACTGTCTATCAAGGAAGTGACCTGGTTCCAACATTTCTCCTTTTTTTTTTTTTTTAAATTAGGAGTTTCCTTCAATAGTGTTTACACACAAATTTGGAGAGTCCTACTACATTTGGCTGCAGATCCATATCCAGATGTTTCAGATTTGGCTATGAAAGTGCTCAACAGCATCGCCTATAAGGTAGGCCCAGTGGTCCCAGAATTACTTTTATTAAAATAATAATGTTCTTCATATTTGTATATGTGTTTTATTGAGACTTGAGACCTAGACAAAATTAGTAGTGATCTATGGGTAAAAATCCCAGCTCAGACATTATGAATCCAAAGACTTGTTGACCTTTTCTTTTTGTACCCTTTCCCAGTATTGTTTCCCAGTGATGCATTGCCAATATTTCGCCCCGTCTCCAAAAACCTCTTTCCTCCAAACCAGGAAGCCTCGCTTATAAGAAACACTATCACTTGTTGGCCACATCTGTCTAACAGAAGCAAGAGACATAATTTGCAATTCTTTTTGAATCAAATTGATTTTCCATAAACAAACTGTATTTTGATCCATATTAGAAAAATAAGTAAATAATCAGTCAGGTGGTAAGCAGACATTTGTTAAACCAGTAGTGTGAGCCAGGCATTATGGTAAACGCTGGGAATATAAAAAGGAAAACACAGTCTTTGCCTCCAGAGAACTCACATTCTGATGAGAGAGAATATGTACAAATAATGATGGACCTACAAAAATTGATGCATTGCAAATGGAAAAGAAGCAGAAGAGAGGAAATGACAAAAGGACTCCTGCAGTTAGGTCAGTTTTGAGCTGAGTCTTGAAAAACCTGGGCAACCAAGAGGGGAAGTAAGAAAGGAGAGCGTTCAAGCATGGGAGACAACCAGTGCAAATGAAGGGAGTTGGGAAATGGAGGGCCTTATATGTGGAACAACAGGTAGGTCAGGGTACCTGGATCATAAGAGTACATATTGAGGAATATAGTGAAAGAAAAGTTAGGAAGGCCCAGCTTAAAATGGCAGATAGTAGATTTTGTAATTGATCCTATAGTTAATAGGGAGCCACTGCAGTTTCTTGAAGGGTTGGGGGAGAGGGAATAGACTTGTGCTTTAGCAAAATCACTTTGGCACTTGAACAAAGGATAGATTGTAGTGGGGAGAGAGTTGAGAGAGGAAGAACAATTTGAAAGGTATTAAAACTGTCTAGTTGAGAGGTAGCAAAGGCCTGAACTAAGGTAGTAGCTGTACATATAGAGAGGAGAATGTATATGAGAGATGTGAGGATGTAAGCAAGATTTAGCAACACAGCTATGTGGGTGGTTAAAGTGAGGAGTCACCAAGTCATCAAGCCCATTGTGATCTCTGGTGACTAGGAGGACGGTGATACTTGCCATAGGGGGAAAATAATGAGTTCTGTTTTGAACACGTTAAGATTGACATGCCCATGGGACAACCAGTTAGAATTTGAAGTATGCATTTGAAGATGCAGGATTAGAGCTCAGGAGATTAGAGCTGGGAATCATCTTCATAGATAATAGTAAGAGCTCATGTAGTCACCAAATGAGATAACACAGAGGAAGAAGAGAGGAGACCCCAGGACAGAGCACTGAGGAACACCCATGGTTAGTAGGAATAACCTGGATAAAGATCTAGCAAAAGAAACTTTAGGGTATAAAACTGTGCATACCCTTTGATCTAGCAATAACCCTCCTAGGTCTATATCCCAAAGAGATCATAAAAAATAAAAAAGATCCAAATACAAAAATATAACACCTCTTTGTGTGGTGGCAAAGAATTGAGGGGATGCCTATCAATTGGGGAATGGCAGAAGAAGTTGTGGTATATGATTTAATGGAATATTATTGTGCCATAAGAAATGATGAGCAGGCAGATTTCAGAAAAACCTGAGAAGACTAAGACGCTAAGTGAAATGAATAGAGAACCAGGAGAACGTAGTACACAGTAACAATAACATTGTACAATGATCAACTTCGATAGACTTAGCTCTTCCAGCAATACAAAGATCTAAGACAATTCCAAAAGACGCGTATTATAAAATGCTATATACAAATAGAGAAAGAACTATGGAGTCTGAATACAGATTGAGGTATACTATTTTCTCTCCCTTTTTTTCTTGTGATTTTTATCCCTTTTGTTCTTCTTTCACAACATGACTAATGTGGAAATATGTTTACAGTGATTGTACATGTATAACCTATTTCACGTTGTTTACTGTCTTGAGGAGGAGAGAGGGAAGGAAGAGAAAGAGAAAATAATTTGGAACTCAAAATCTTATAAAAATGAATGTGGAAAACTGAAATAATTACTTTTTTTTAAAAAAAAAAAAAGGTAAGGGGCAGATAGAGTCAGGAGAGAGAGAGCAGTATCCTGAAAACTATCTCCTCTGACAGTCAGGAAGGAGCAAAGAGTCAGGGAATATTTCTGAGTGATTTTAGATGAGGAAGAAGAGAAAGAGCAAATGGCCTCAGTGTTTTGGGTTAAATATTTCACAGGGTTCACAGTGAAGAGCAGGAAGTGTGTTGTAAGTGTCTTAAAATGAATGAAAAGGCTTGGAATAACCTCTGTGAATGAAATTGTGCATGAACAAAGAAGGCATAGGATTGCCTTGTTGCAGGCAGAGCCCAGGTGAGGTCAGATAGCATTTTGCAGTGATTCCCAACAGCCACATTTTGTGGTTTTCTTCAGTTCCGTTCTACAGCATGTTAATTGAAACCAAGCAGCCAACATAATCCATGATGAGTAATCATCAGCCTTGGGTAACCCAAGATCAGGATTTGTCGATAAATAGTTGGTAGTAGGACCAGGAGGAAGGACATTCAAGTGTACAGAACAATGTAGAGGTCAGCTAATTCACCACTGAAGCATTCAGAAATTAAGGAGAGTATAGCAAGAGAAAGATCTAGAGGTTGAGGGGATTTGAGGTTATAGGGAAAATGAAGAACAGGATTAGGGGTCAAAGAGAATGATTGAATGGTAAAAGGTTACAAGCATAGAAAGGAGCTGTAGAATTTGTGAATATGAAAGTGGAACCTTTTGTGAGTGGTGATAACATGAATGGCATGATCATCATGTTTGCAGCTGAGGAGGAATGTAGGATTAGGTCAGGGAATTTTGATAAATAAGCCTTTGACATTATAGATCATTGCTGTTGGCATCTGGAACGTAGATATGTAGTTCCTGCCCTCAACAAGTTCATTTAACATTTTAGGCAGCTAGGTGGCACAGTCCAGAGCTCTGCGCCTAGAGTCAGAAAGACCTGAGTTCAAATCCAGCCTCAGACACTAACTGTATAACCCTGGCAAGTCACTTAAACTCTAGCTTCCTCAATTTTCTCAATTGTAAAATAGGGATAATGTACCTATCTCACAGAATTCTTGTAAGAATTATGTAAGATGGAGGAGCCAAGATGGTGGAGTAGAAAGACTCACATATGCTAGCTCCAAACCCACAACCCATAAATTTCCTGTGAAAAAGAACTCCCCACAAATTCTGGAGCAGTGCAAGCTGCGCAGCAATGCAGTGGAGGAGATTTCCGTTCCAGAGAGCCCTGAAAAACCGACAACAAAGGTCTGTCATTCACCGGACAGCCAAGCCCAGCCCTGGCCGCGCAGCCCCGAGACGAGCAGATCTGAGCAGGCTTCAGGGATGGAACCTCTGGCGGCCACAAAGGTCCCTCCGCCCACAGGCGCTACAGGTCAGTGAGAGACTTCTGGGCTGGCCGAGAGGGGAGCAGGGTGTCTCCAGAACTCAGGCCCCCTCAGGAGGCAGCAGCAGAGGCAGTGGCGGCCAGAGGCTCCTGGAGCAGGCAGGACCTCAGATCCATTACTGAAGGTCTCCACATAAACCCCCTGAGGGAACTGAGCCTGGGAGGTGGCACTGCCCCTACCTGAGAACCAGAACTTAATCTTCTGATTAAGAAGATTAACCAGAACTTAACCTCCTGAATAGCAGCCCCACCCGCTGCTGAAAGCCCTGAGGCTGGGGAGCAGCATTTGAATCTCAGATCCCAAGTACTAGCTGGGCGGATCTGGAGACAAGGTGGGTATGGAAAGGAATCTCAGAAGTCAAGTAACTGGCTGGGAAAATGCCCAGAAAAGGGAAGAAAAATAAGACAATAGAAAGCTACTTTCTTGGGGAAGAGATGTTCCTTCCTCCCTTCCTTTCTGATGAGGAAGTACAATGCTTGCCATCAAGGAAAGACATGGAAGTCAGAGCCTCTCTATCCCAGACATCCGAGGTGGATGTCTGGTGGGCTCAGGCCATGGAAGAGCTCAAAAAGGATTTTGAAAATCAAGTTAGACAGGTGGAGGGAAAACTGGGAAGAGAAATGAGAGAGATGCAAGAAAAGTATGAAAAACGGGTCAATACCTTGGTTAAGGAGACCCAAAAAAATGCTGAAGAAAATAACACCTTGAAGAATAGGCTCACTCAATTGGCAAAAGAGGTTCAAAAAGCCAATGAGGAGAAGAATGCTTTCAAAAGCAGAATGAGCCAAATGGAAAAAGAGGTTCAAAAGCTCAGGGAATTTAATAGTTCTCTCAAAATTAGAATGGAACAGATGGAGTCTAATGACTTTACGAGAAACCAAGAAATCACCAAACAAAACCAAAAGAATGAAAAAATGGAAGAGAATGTGAAATATCTCATGGGAAAAACAACTGACCTGGAAAATAGATCCAGGAGAGACAATTTAAAAATTCTGGGACTTCCTGAAAGCCATGATCAAAAAAAGAGCCTAGACATCATCTTCCATGAAATTATCAAGGAAAACTGCCCTGACATTCTAGAAACAGAGGGCAAAATAAGTATTGAAAGAATCCATCGATCACCACCTGAAAGAGATCCAAAAAGAGAAACTCCTAGGAACATTGTGGCCAAATTCCAGAACTCCCAGCTCAAGGAGAAAATCTTGCAAGCAGCTAGAAAGAAACAATTCCAGTACTGTGGAAATACAATCAGGATAACTCAAGATCCAGCAGCTTCTACATTAAGGGATCGAAGGGCGTGGAAGAGGATATTCCAGAAGTCAAAGGAACTAGGACTCAAACCATGAATCACCTATCCAGCTAAACTGAGTATAATACTTCAAGGGAAAATATGGTCTTTCAATGAAACAGAGGACTTTCAAGCATTCTTGATGAAAAGACCAGAGCTGAAAAGAAAATCTGACTTTCAAACACAAGAATGAGAAGAAGCATGAAAAAGTAAACAGCAAAGAGAAGTCTTAAGGGACTTACCAGAAGTGAACTGTTTACATTCCTACATGGAAAGACAATATTTGTAACTCTTAAAACCTTTCAGTATCTGGGTAGTTGGTGGGACCACACACACACATGTACACACGTGCACGCACACACACATGCACACACATACAGAGACAGAGAGTACAGAGTGAATTGAATAGGATGGGACCATAGCTGAAAAGAAATTAATGTAAATGGTGAGAGAGAAATGTAGTGGGAGGAAAGAGGGTGAAATGGAATGGGGTAATTATATGTCATTTAAGAGGCAAGTAGGAGACTTTTTAGTGGAGGGAAAAGGAGAGCTGAGAAAAAAAAAACAATTAGTTTACCCTCATCACATTTGACTAAAGGAAGGAATAAAATGCACACTCATTTTGGTATGAAAACCTATCTTACAGTATAGGAAAGTGGGGGAGAAGGAGATAAGCAAGGGGGGGGGGGATGATGGAAGGGAGGGCAAAGGGAGGAGGGAGCAATTTGAAGTCAGTTTTAGGAACAACTGTTTAGTATTGCTGTTGCTACTAGGAAAGAAGACATACAGTTAATGAGGAATAGAAAGACATCTGGCCCTACAGGAGAAAAGAGAAGATGGAGACAAGAGAAGGGAGGGATGACAGAAGAGAGGGCAGATTGAAGATAGGGAAAATTAGATGCTTGGTTTATTGGGGTGGGGGAGGGGAGAAAAGGGGAGAAAATTTGGAACCCAAAATTTTGTGAAAATGAATGTAAAAAGTTAAATAAATAAAAAAAAAGAGAGAGAGAAAAAGAAATACAGTTAATGGGGAATAGAAAGTCATCTGGCCCTACAGGACAAAAGAGAAGATGTGGACAAGAGAAGGGAGGGAGGATAGAAGAGAGGGCAGATTGGTGATAGGGGAAATTAGAATGCTCGGTGTATTGGGGTGTGGGGAGGGGACAAATGGGGAGAAAATTTGGAACCCAAAATTTTGTGAAAATGAATGTAAAAAGTTAAATAAATTTATATTAAAAAAAGGAATTATGTAAGATTTTATATATATATATATATATATATATATATTTTACAAATATTAAGACTAGGCACACTGCCTAGCACATAATAGGTGCTAAATAAATGCTTATGTCTTCCCTTCTCCCAGTAGAACATAGATAACTACATTGTGGCTTACTTTAGTGAGAAAACATTTTCCTTGAGGTGAATCATCCTTTTAGTGAGTTGAGAAAGATTTTTATATGCACTTCTTTTATTGGAGAGGTTCTTTTCTACTTCATTGTAATAGCTGACAACTTTGGCCTGGCCATTACAGGAACCCATGCAACTTAGTCTTATCTTCCCATTCTTTAGAAACCAAAGGCAAAGCTAAGAGACTTCCCAGTTTCACAGTGATTATTGAAGTGGGTGGTATGTGAGATCATAGGAGTTGGAGCTAGAAAATACCTTTGAGGTCTCACCCAGCAAACTAAGGCCCAAATAAACTGAATGAACTATTCAAGGTCACACAGCTATAATTAATAACATGGGATTTGAAGCCAGGTTAAATCTTCCGATTCAAGATCTAGTCCTTTCTTGTTATAAATGAGCCCTCATCTATAAAAAAGGAAGGAGCAAGGGTAAAGGGGTTGGGGAAGGAGAAGAGACTGTGGGAGCCCTGGGGTTCAATTCAATGGATGTGATCCTATGTTGCATCCATTATGGCACTGAGTTGGAACAGCTTCCATGCATGTTTTAGTGACTCTGTCCTGCCCAGTCTCACAAGTGCCTCCTTTTCCAGCTGTTCAGAGATCAGAAACAATTTCAGCTCTTATCAGAAACATGTAAGGAGGGAAAACATTTGACATAAACATTTCATGTGGAAATTATCTTGGGCAGGAAGGGATACGCTGCTGTTGTTCAGACAGGAGGTGAGATTGAAGAGGATATTTCCCATGTTTTTCAGTACTATATAAGATAATGTCACTGCATGTACTGCTGTGCAGTCTGTCTGAACTATCCATTGCAAGACAACTATTGCATTACCTAGTATCAAAGCAACAGTTCAATGGCATCCTGTATACCCATAAGCACCCCCTGTGGTTTTGTTGTTATTTTTTTTTATGAGCTAGCACTGATACATAATGAAAATTGGCTTTTCATTTGTGATTAATACTGCTGACTACTTAGCCTTATGACTAATAACCACAAATGAACTGCATCAGATGCAGGATTGTAAACCAAATTTTAATATCTTACATCTTGGCCATTATTCTCTTTCTTTAAAGAGTAAGAATAATGCAGAAAAATTCTGATTTCTTCAGGATGGGCAAATCACCTGCCTTCTCTGGACCTGTTTTCTTACCTGTAAGATGAGAGACTTGAACCAGATAACCTCAATGACCCCTTTGGGGCATAAAATTTTAGGATCCTCTGAATGCTCAAATAATTTTAAAAGCTTTCACAAGATATTTTTCTGTGAACCCCCTGCCATCAGAGAGATGGCATTCTTCTTCCAAAATATTATCTGATAATAAGTCAACCTGGAAATTTCCACTATGGATTATATGTACTTGATTTTTTCATCACAGATGGGCCCTCCCACCCAAAACACTTAAGAGAGGCATCTTTCTTCTCTATCAATCTAAGTGAAAGAAAATTAAGTAACTGTTGAAAAGCCAAAATTATATGAAGAATAACAGCCAAATAGAGATGATTTTGTCTATGCCAGTATTAAGGAATCCTTTTTCAAAGAGAAAGATATAAAACATTCTACTCTTCAGCTTTTCAAATTAAGAGTAGAGAACATAAAATTTATCAAGTGAGTAAAACAAATAATGAAAAATACATTTCAGTTTCGTGTATTGGCCTGTTAAAGTAGAAAAGCAGATGGTAGAGTGTGAAAGAGAAAGAAAGAAGAAAAAGAGCTGGAGATAAGAATACAGAAAAAGACACCCAGAGAAAAATAGACACAGAGCCAAGCAGACATTAATGGCTACACAGTCATTTAAGCAGAGCTAGATTTAGAAAAAGAAAAGACAAGAGAAAGGGATAAATGGTTGTACAGTAGGATGTGTACTAAGTGTGCTCTTGTCATAACCTACTATTTATTCACAAAATGAGAATCAAAATAAGTTATCACCTATTATCACTTTATTTGGAAATTCTAATGAGCCCTCTAATAACTTTAAATGAACCCTTCTGCACTTGGAAACAGTTTTTCTATTGTTATTTTTAGCCTTCAAATTTGTCGGGATATTTTCCTATATATATAAAAGTTTTATACATACATGAAGAAATTATTTGAGTCTTTAAATTTTACTTTCCAACTTTAGAGGTGTTGGCAAATTTATAAACTATGCATGCAAATCCCTGACATACAAAATCTGTTGCACTGCTGTATTATTGTGCTTTGAGCGATGAGAATAAATGCTTCCTCATTTATTCATTGAATATTTATTAATTGTACTCTTTGTGTATACATTGTGCTCAGCACAATGTTTGAAAGCTAAAAAAACAAAAGTAAATAAATAGCTCCTTTGTAGGAGCTAACATTACAGTAGGGGAGAGAATACTTGGATCTAACCAAATAACTCTTAAGACAGTTTACTTGGGTTCTTAGCCCTGTGATTCTGTTAGACTGAGGAATTCTCCATGTGACAACTTCCTCTACCAACCCAGATTCTGTCTGCTGAACAGAATTCATACCCCCTTCTTCTTAACTTCCATATTACTGGGTGTCACCCACCATCTCCCCAGTCTCCCAGGAACACTGCTTCACCATTGACCTGACTCCTCACTGATTCTCACTCCATAAAGCCCTTCTTTTGCCGAGTTTTGTCATTTCTTCTTTTATAACATTTCACAGATACATTCCTTCTTTCTCTTTATTCTCACAACAGTTCATCTATTGCCTAGATTAATGCAAAAACCTCCTACTTGGCTTCCCTGCCTTGTGTTGCTCACCACTTTATGCCATTGTACTCACCACCATGACCCAAGTGATTTTCCCAAAGTGTTAGACTTTAGGATGTCCCCATAATCAATAAACTCCAATGTTTCCCAATTGACTCCAAGATCAAAAGAAAGTTCTTTAAGACTGGAAAGATGTAAAAACTCTTTACAAGCCTACCTTTTCATCTTAATTATGCTTGATTGCCTTCCACATGTTCTATAGCCCAAGTACATTGAACAGCTTGTGATTCCTCTGCACTGACTGCCCCCAGGCTGGGAATGCTTTGCTCTCTTACTTTCACTTCTTAGTGTCTCTGATTTCCTTCAAGACTAAGCTCCTATAATCTTCTGCAAGACACCTTTCATAATCTTCTCCTCCAGTTCTTATTCGTGCCATACCCTCTGTGACTACTCTCTGTGCCTTTTCTATATATATTACATGTGATTTTCATGTTTGAATCCCACTGTAGAATATGAGCCCTTGAGGACAGAGACTCATTTTGCCAAAAATGCTTGATGAGTGACTTTCTTATGACATGAGTCTTGAAAGAATTGCCTGGGGCCAATGGAAAGTTAAATGACTTGTCAAGCCTCACAGAGATAGTATTTCTCATTCAGTTAACAAACCTCTTACTGTGAGCCAGACATTGTGCTAAGCACCAGGGTTACTGAGAGAGGCAAAAACTCAGTCAATGCCCTCCAGCAGCTCTGGAGGAGACAAGATACCAGCAATTATTTACATATAAGACATACAGAGTAAATAGAATGTAATCTCAAAGGGAGAATGGTAGGGGATGAACGATGACCAGGAAAGGCCTCCTACAGAAGATGAGCTTTGAGCCAGAGATGGAAGTGAGAGAAGATATCCCAGGTGTGCAAGTGCAGCCAGTGAAGAGTCAAGACATACAATGCCATGTATGAGAAACCACAAGAAAGCCTGAGGAGGAAAGGAAAGTGTAATTAAGCAAGAAAAAATAGGAAGGTTGTAGATGGTTTTAAATCCCAAACAGGATTTTTTATTTGATCCTGGACGTAAAAGAGTCACTGAAGTTTGGTCAGACCTGCTGCTTAGGGAACTTTTGGTGAATGCCCTCAATTTTCTAGGTGAAATTTGAAGCAAGGTCCTTACCTGGGAAAGTGACAGAAGTAGGTGCCATGAGTGCCTTGAGGAAGAATAGAAAGGTTTGGAATTCCTTTGTGGCGAGTGGAAGAATGAACTGAATACAGAAGTATAAATGCATTGCCTTGCTCCAGTGGGGTTCCAGTTAAGATTATGTAATATGTTGTTATTTGTGTCTTTCATGCTGGAAATGGACCATAACATCAGGAAGGTGATGCCATGACTTGCAAGTGAATTGCATGTAAGTGAGGAGGGCCGTGCAAAGTCACCAGCCTCACTTTCTCCTCTGGAGCTATCTGAGTCCGGTGCCAAGATAGATCAGGAAAACTGGAGATGCCCCAGATGCAGTAGGAGACCATGGCGTTTTTAAGCTAAGATCTTTCCCACGTCCCAGTGTGACCAAGACAGTGCCCATTCACTGATTAAGGCTAGGTGAGAAATGAGACAAAGAATGGCTTTCTTAACCTAGTCAAAAAAAAATCCATGTATTAGATAAGAGCACTGGCTCTTTGTTCAAATCTGACTTCAGACACTAAGCTGGGTGACCCTAGGCAATTCATTTAACCCTATTTGCCTTAGTTTCCTCATCTGTACAATAGCTGGGGAAGAAAATGGCAAACCATTGCAGTATCTTTGCCAAGAAGATGGGACCCCAGATGGGGTCCTGGAGAGTTGGATTTGACTAAAATGACTCAACAGCAATAGCAAATGTTATATACATTTGTAACGGACCTGTCTGCGTGATTTGGAGACTTTCTTCAGCTCCATTCAGCAGTTCGTGAATAGGAATGGGAATAATACAAGGTTGAAGTTTGGCCAAGTATAATTGGTGATAGGACAAGGAAGAAGGGATTTAAGCACGGAGGAGTGTGTAAAGTGTAAGTGATTCACCAGCTGGTGGAGGTAAGGGAGGAAGGAAAGTGTAATCGATATGAGGAAGATTGCCTAGGAAATAACTGGAGAAGTACAAGGAGGGGTTGGAGTTAACAGTTATAATAAAGAACAGGATTAGGGGTTCTAAAGCAGATGGAAAGGTCTCAGACACATGATTTTAGCCCAGGTCTCACACTAGACCAAGAACAACTACCTGCCTGCTCTTTCTGTCACATTGGCTCATAAACGAAGTAGAACATAAGCACATACAATGAATACAAATAGTTTGTGACTTTTGAAGTGAAAAGAATTATTTCAAATTGTGGATACTAGAAGAATGTTCATGGAATTAGATGGCATTAGAATTAGACTTGTAAGGATAAGTACAATTTCAGCAGATAGAGACAGAGGAAGAGCATCCCAAGGATAGAGAACAATGTTCGTGAAGGCATGGTGAGGGAAACATATGGGCTTTATTTATAATAGTAGGTATATTATATAATCTAATAACGATAGCAAACATATAACATTTTAAGATTTACAAAACATATTACATATAAAATCACATTTGATACAATAACCCTCCAAAGCAGGTGCTATTATTATCATTGCCATTTTAAAAATAAGGTTAAAACAAGTTAGTTGACTTGATCAAAGTCACACAACTAATAAAGTCACCAAGCTAGGGATCAAACTCAGGTCTTCTTAACCTCAAGTTCAACACCATGCCCTAGCTGTCTAAGAGATATTGTTGGTATATCTGTTGAATGTCAAGTGGTTGACTTTGGCTAGATACTACGAGCATGAAGTATGAAGTAGACTGTAGACTATGAAGTATACTATGTGATATGAGAAATGGCTCCCAGGGTAGACTAGAACCTGAAATTTTGGAGGGCCTTTCTGTAGTAGTGCTAGAAATTGTGAACTTCTGTTCACTAGGAATTAGGCAGGCTTTCAGGGTTTTTAGGGAAGAGAGTAAGACTATCAAGTCTGTGCTTATAATAATCTGGAAGATAACTTTGGCAGCCATGTGAAGAATGGTTTGGAGAAAGTAGTTCCATAACCTAAAAATAAAAACTCATATCATAAATAAATTAGAGAAGATAAGTAGATGGAACAGTGGATATATAGAGAGAGTTCTTAACTAATCGAAAGATAAAGATGATCATAAAGGATGAAGTGAACAATTTTGATTACATAAAATTGAAAAGCTTTTACACACAAAACCAATGCAGTTGGAATTAGAAAGGAAATAGTCAACTGAAAATAAAATCTGCATCAGATTTCTCTGCCAAAGATGTCGTATGTAAGATATATTTCTCTCTCTCTCTCTCTCTCTCTCTCTATATATATATATATATATATATATATATATGTATATATGTATGTATGTATGTATGTATATATGAAAAAGAGCAACTTTAAGAACTCTGATGTATGCGGTGACCAATCATGATTAGAGAACCAATGAAGAAAACTACCCATCTCTTAATTAAGAGGTGGTGGACTGAAAATTCAGATCAAAACACATATTTTTTGAACATAAGAAATCCTGGCTATTCACAACCATAGTCCACCAATCACTAATAGTAGTAACAGGAGTGCAAATTAAAACAATTATGATCTTCCATCTCACAATGATCACAATTGTTGGAGAAATTGATAGAGTAAAAAATTGATCCAACAATTCAGGAAAGGAATTTGGAACTATACCCTGAAATGTCATCAAACTTTGATCCCTCAGCCACTATTAAGGATATTCACATAGAGGTCAGAGACAGAGGGAAAAGACCCATGTGTACAAAAAAATTATAACTATCCTTTTTGTGATAGCAAAAAACTTGAAATGAAGTGAGTGTCCATTAATTGAAGACTAGCTAAATGACTTGTGATTATTACACTGTAAAAATGGGATATTTTTGTACATTAAAAATTATTTAAAGGTACAAATTCAGAGAAATCTTGGGAGACTTGAATTGATTCAGAGTGAATTGATTCAGAGCAGGACCAGTGGAATAATTTTTATGACTACTATAGTAATGTTAAAGAAAACAGTTTTAATGGCTTAATAAGTACAATTAACATAGTCATAAAGACTGATGACAAAACATACTGCTTTCTTCTTGGCAGAGAAATTATAGTTTAGCATTAGAAATTGAAACATGCACTTTCAGAGCAGGCCAATATGTGTATTTTTGTTCTTTACAATGTTTACTTGTTACAAGGGAGGGCTTCAATTTGGGAGGGTATTATGAAGAGGAAAATTGGTGAATAATGATGGTGATCCAAAAGAAAGAAAAGAATATCAATAAAACATTTAAAATACACAGAAGAGAATATAGTGAAACATAAACACGGAGGGTAGTTTATCATTATCATATCAAGTTTAACCTTTGTAGTACACTCTTTCTAGAATATGTGGTCCTGTTTTTCGTATTTTGAAATGTTCGTGTTTGTAGATGGTTGTCACTTTCATAATTAAAAAGAACTTAATTTTTAATATAACGATTAGGAAGGCTAGAAACCATATTTTGGTAGTACTGTTCAGTAATAATGATAGATCTGAATGAAAATGCTTCCAGTTGAAAGCAAAGGAGAAGATGGACATGGAAAGCATCCATGTGTTAAATCCTTTAGTAAAATCCAAACTAGAATACTAAGGTTAATATCCATTTTAAACCTAAAGTTTTATATATGAATGTATTTTATGTCCTTGTAGATAGGTAGACATATTGAAAGATTATTTTAGCCCCATGTAGGTCCATGTAGGATTTTTTTTTTAAATAAGTGCATGGATCTTCTGGCTTATTGTCCTTAAGGTATTTGATTGCTCCTCATGGGTATCATCTCTTCATATGTCATAATACAGGGATAGCTTTTCTACACAATTTGCTTTTGTTCAGCATGCACAATACTCAAAAGAAAAGAAAAAGATATATAACTAATTTAGAAGATTTGTTAAAATTCTATTTCACAATTATGCATAATATATTTATCACTTTGTGCAAAAGTAGCAGTATTTGGCCTCAAGGAGTTTGTACTCTGTTATAGCTACATAAATACACAAATGTATACAAATAGTACTATCCTTAATGTATTACACTTTCATGATGTGATAAGATCATAGGAAAAATCCAGATAAGTATGATAAAAATATTTGAGAAAGAGTTTTCAGAGAAGAGGTGATACCTAATCTGAGCCTTAAGGAAAGAAGAGGATTTTAGCAGGCCAAGAGAAAGCATGATGTTCAGTTAGTAGAAAAACATGAAGGTGAGAGCGGAGGACCAAACATAATCAGAGAACAGTTAGTAGAACAGTCGTGTAGTTTAACTAGAACATAGATTGTCTAGGTGTAGGGTGAAGTAGGGTGAAATTAATTTAAAAGAGTAAATTTGTACCAAATTATGCAGGGCCTGGAAAAGCTATCCTTTGTATTTTATCTTCTAGGCAATAGGAAGCCACTCAGGTTTTTAATCAAACTTTTCTTTATCTGTAAGAGAGCTAGGACATTCCCAAAGTCCTTCAAGTTAAAATTCTATAATTTTGGTAATTCAGTTACTGAGGTGATTCTGGTTTTGATGACCTCTAATTTCATTTCTCATTCCAATTTTAATTCAACAAACAGTTGAATTAGTACAGAAGATATCAGCATTAGAAAGACTGCTTTGGAGATGAGGAATTATGGGTACAGAATACCATATATTGTCAGGCTCAGTAGCTAAGTCACTTTTTTCCCTCTTTTTCATTCTTTGTTACAAGCAGTGTTCCTCTGGAGAGCTGAGTGGTGAGGGGTACACTTGAAGAGGAAGGTGATACCAAAACAAAAGATCTTAATAAAACTTTTTTTAAAAGACTGATGTGGTAATGGTGTGAAAGCAACCTTATAAAAGGTACAGGCTGGGCAACAGCCAGAAGGTGATTTCATTGTCTAAACGGTGACCATAGAAATCCAGAACAAGAGTTGGTAGCTCTGTCTCTTGTGTCCCTACCTTACCCAAGCTGGTAGGAGAATGTGTTATACTCCTTTTCCATTGCTATTTTCAGTCTTTATTGTACCATTTTGTTACTCAACACACTTGCCATCTTTGAAGTTCACATAATGAGGTTGTGAAATAGATGCATCTTATCCCTTAAGCATATATGAATCTATGAGCTCATGAATGCAGAAATACCCTTCACTGGTGCCAATTTTTGCACATCTATACCTTCTCAACCCATGTGTTTTGTCCATATCCTTCAGAATTTCTCCCATGGAGAATCTGACATTCCAAAGACCTTCTTTTAAGTTTTCTTATATTTCAGCAACACTTGGTCTATCCATGTGTTTTTCTCCTCCTTCCTCTATCTTTTCTAGGTCAGCATGCCACGTCTGCAGTGATCTCTTATACCACTTATCCTGAAAAGCCTACTTTTTGCAAAATCCTACTTACATTTATACATCTTTTTGTTAACCTTTGGGTCCCCTGAAATTTGGATCCTTCTGCAGTTTGTGAAGGTTCTTGTCATCTTTGGCAGCAGCAGAGCTACTAGCATCACCAAGAGAATGTTTGTTTTAGAAAGATGGACTTTGATGGCAAACAGCAATTTGGGATGATTGAAAGTCCTGTGTTAGTTTCCCAGATAAAATCCAACCCCCTCCCTTCTTCAGTTCTAGGCTTACCTCGCTGTTTATCTGCAGGACCTGTCCTTGGTGTCATCATCTGGTTAATATGTGTCCTTCATCAGCTCATTTTTCCCTATGTGAATTGCTCAGGTCATCTTTTTTGAGTGGCCTTGGATCTTACTGAAGAAGTGCTGTAGTAGGCAAAGGGCTGGATGCAGACAGCATGACATGATCTATAAATAAAATTATCTTTCGGTGATACCATCATTCTTATACTTACTCTGAATCTAAACTTTAGAATGAGCTTTGATTTTTCCCTCTTTCAACCCCATGTCCTACTAAAGTCTATATACTATAATTGGGGTAGCTGGGTGGTGCAGTGGATAGAGAGAGCACCAGTGCAGGAGTCAGGAGGACCTGAGTTCAAATGTCACCTCAGACACTTGACACTCACCAGCTGTGTGACCTTGGACAAGTCACTTAACCCCAACTGCCTCATCCTGGGTCATCTCCAGTAATCCTGATGAATATCTGGTACTGGATTCAGATGGCTCTGGAAGAGAAATGAGGCTGGTGACCTGCACAGCCCTCCCTCACTCAAAACAAAGTCAAATGCATGTCATGTCATCATTTCTCCGATGGCATGGTCTTCTTCGGCAGTGAAGGATGAAAACACCCTTATAACATAATCTCTCACTTATACAGCTCTCCAATTTACCCCCCTTCCTTCCATTCTCTCTACCACCCTGTTTCTAATACTTGTACTAACCTCCCAGTGAATTTCTCTGGGCAGAGTCTTTCTTTACCAATCTGCTTCTCGCACTTTGTCCAAAGTAACGTTTTTAACACGTGGCCCTATTACTCCCCTGCTCAAAACCCTCCGACAGCTCTCTATTAGTTCGAAGAAATGTATATTCTTTAACTTGGCATGAGAGGCATCCGTACATACATGCCTCTCAATCCATCACTTTTCATATTTAAACATTTTCTAAGACAATAATAATCCTTATATCATTGTGTAAATGTTAGCTATTATATTGTTACAAATATGATTCATTAATATTAGGAACTTCTGGTTGGGGAAACTCCCTTTCCCAATGTAAATTAGCACCATCTCTGCAACTTATGAGCATGGAGAGGTTAGTGACTTTGCTGGTATGTGTCAGAAATGGAACTTGAAACTAGATCTTCTGGCTTTGAAGCCACCTTTCTCTCCAACGTGCAGTGCTCCCTGTATGGAGTACTACGATTACCCTTATCAGTACGTTCAGGTTAAGATGAATCCTGTATTTTCTTTCAGGAATCACTATAGTGAATCCATTTCCTAAATAAAAAGACTAACCAGAAAGCCTTCTAGAAAAATGGTGTCAAACTCATATAGAAATGGCAGCCACTAAACTGTATATAAGGATCGCCACAAGCTTCATACTCACTTAGAAAACCCATCATTATTTATGTTTTATTGTTTTTGTTTGTTTCATGTCACACTCATGATTGTTGTGGGCTCCATGTTTGATACTTCTGTGCTAGAATACCTGCTATCTAAGGCAGCATACCTAAAAGCTTCTATTAGTACCTTAAATATAGAGTATAACCATTTCTCCAGTTGAGAAATCTAGTGCCCGCTCAAGAAGACCTAAATTTCAGCATGACACTTACTGACTGTGTGACCCTGAGCAAATCCCTTACCCGCTTCTGTTTCTTTTTTCCTATCTATGAAAGCACTTACCCTACCAGAGAACCAAATGAGCTAACATATGTAACATGACTTACAAACCTTGAAGGGTTATAGAAATGCTAACCAGCATCAACATTCCATGATTCCAGATAATTGCAGCTAATGTACCAACATCTATTGCAGCAATAAAAGAGTAGGGAGGTTACATGATCACCTTGATGTAAGTCCTCAAATTACTCTGTGATTTCAAGAAGGTAATATAGCAAAAAAAACAAAAAAAACCCTGGAATATATGTTTCAACCTCCAGGAATGAGAGAGGCCAGTTAAACACTACTAAAAAGTCTTGTACCTATATAAAAAATGCCTATCTTTTTTAATTTAAGCTTTCTTTTTTATGAATTTTAAAATCACCAGCAGACATGAACATCCCAGTGTACAAGAACAAAAAAGAAGATTGCACAGCAAACAATAAACTTGTTAGTTTGGTTTTTTCTATGTGCTTATCTTAACAATACTTTTTTTTTTTTGCATTCCTGTCACAACCCCCACTATCTCCTCCCAAATAGCAACTTTCTCTTGCAACACATAAATGCAGTCAAGCAATATAGTTCAGCACATTTGCCATGTCTGAAAATCTGTCTCACTTTGTACCTCTAGCCAGTCGTCATTGTTTCAAGTGGTGGCTAACATCCTCACCCTTCTCTAGTTATGATTGGTTGCTCTGATCTGAGTTCTGTAATCTTTCCAAGTTGTTTTCTCTTATGTTACTCTATAAATCGTTCTTTTCGTTAACCCACTCATACTGTATCAGTTCGTGTCTTTGAGGTTTCTCTAAATTGATTATATTGTTATATATTATGGTAGAATAACTTTCCATCACATTCACACTGTTCAGCTATTCCACAATTATGGGCAACCCCATTGTTTCCAGTTTTTTGCTACAACAAAAAAATACTGCTCTAAATATTTTTGGTATTCTACCCTTCTTGAAGTTCTACCCTTCTGACTTTAGCCTCTTTGGGGTTTATGCATAGTAATGACATCACTGGGTCAACAAAGGCAGTTTATTTCCTTTATAAAAATAGTTCCACATTGCTTTCCAGAATGTTTGCGTCCACTAGCAGGCTATTATTATTCTTATCCTCCCAGAGTTCTTCCAACAATTGTCATTTCCTTGCTTTAGTCATCTTTGCCAATTTGATGGATGTGTGTGGAACCTCAAAGACATTTTAATTTGCATTTCTTTTATTATTAGTGATTTGGAACTTTTTTATGTTTGTTGATAATTTTTATTGCTTCATTTGAAATCTGCCTGTTAGTATTCTTTGATAGCTTGTTTTCTGTGGAAAGAGCTAAACAACTTTACAGCAAGTGAAATTGAGTGTATCTCACCAGAATGTAGATGATTTGAGTACCAATGTGAGAGTCTTTTTCTAGTCAGGTATTTGTGGAGTCAGATCATTTCCTAGTTAAAGAAAAGGTCAAAATTAATGTCAAAATAGAAGGGATGAAGATAAAAGATGATCTTATTTACAGCACAGAAGCTCCAACACATATTTAAGCAAGTGGTTGGTTGACTCTGCAAAATCAGAAATAGACAAAAGTAAAAATAGTGACCCTATCACCATTTCATAGAAACTTTTAATTGATACAAAAGTCAACAAAATGAGGAGGATGAAAATATTCTGGAAACTATGGCAGCCACCAAAAACTTGTTCTTTTTGCCAAGTAAAAAGACATGGCAGCAAAGGACACCAATTTAGAGAACAGGCTCATTTATTAAACATTACAGTACATTTGTCTAGTGCTTCACATTTGTATGTTCCTCCCTAATTAATTCCCTGGCTGACCTCCCACAGAAGCTATCCCAAACCTCCTCTTGGACCTTACCTCTTACTTTACTGAGAAAATTGAGGCCATTCGAGGTGAGCTCCTTCTTTTTCCCCTTCTTCATTTCAACCTCCCCTGCCATCATCCCCTCTCTCTACTCTTTTTTCCTGGTCTCTGACAAAGGGTTGCTAACACCAACCCCTCTACATGGGCACTAATCCTGTCCGCCCCCACTTTCTCCAGGAAATTGCATACTCAATCACCTCTCAAATATTCAAACCATCCCTACTACCTTCAGACATTTCCAGCTCTACCTCCCCTCCTTGAAAACACTTTCACTTGACCCCCCTTCATCCCCCTCAAGCTGTCATCCTATGTCTCTCCTCCTTTTCTCAACCAAACTCTAAAAAACCTTTTTTATACTTGCTGCCTTGGTTTCCTCTCCTTCATTTGCTCCTCAGCCCTTCACACTCTGGTGTCTGATCTTAGCACTCAACTGAAATTAATTTCTTCAAAGTCATCAGCAATTTCTGAATTTCTAAATCTGATGGTCTTTTCTTGATCCTAATCCCCCTAATCTAGATGCTACCTTGGACATCACCCCACCCTCTCCTACCAGATACTTTGTCCTTTTGGAGTTTTGGGGACACTCCTCTCCTTGTTCTCCTCTCTATCTGACTCTTCCTTCTTGGTCTCCTTTGCTTGTTCATGATTGAAATCATGCCCTGTAACTCTGGATATCCTCCATGGTTATGTCCTAATTCCTCTTTCCACTTCTCTCTACACTCTCTCAGTACATGGATTCTCAGCTTTCATGGGTTTAATTATTATCTTTATGTAGATGACTCACAAATATACATAAATACATATACAGACATATGTGTGTATAATATATATTATGTACACACTGATATACATACACCCATCCATTTCCAACTCTAATCTCTCCTTTGTGCTTCAGTTCCATAATACTAGATGTTATCTATTGACTGTTTTAAACTGGAAAACTGAGCTGATTATCTTTCTTTCCCACCCCCATCCCTCTTCCCTATTTCTGCCAAAGGCACCACCATCAACATACCTCTCATCTGACAACTCTCCTCACAGCTACTACCTTAGTTCAGGCTTTCATTACCTCTTACCTAGATTTTTGCACCAACCTCCTGATTGGTCACCCGATCTCAAATCTCTCTCCACTGTAGTCTGTCCTACACACAGCTGCCGGAGTGATTTTATTTAAGAACAGACCTGTCTATTTGACTTCCTCTTTCAGTCAATTCAAGTGGCTTCCTATTGCCTCTAGAATAAAATATAAACTCCTCTGTTTGACTGTTAAAGCCCTTAACAACCTGACCCAAACATCTTTCTAGTTTCATTGTATTCTTCCTCTATCATTTTGAGGTCCAGCCAAACTGACTTCACTTACTTTCATACCCAGTACTCCATCTCCTATTTCTCTACCTTCACATTGGCCGTCCCATGTGTCTGGCATGCTCTCCTTCCTGCAGTATCTTGGAATCCTTCTTAGACTTTTAAGCTGCAGCTCAAGCACCATATTCTCCATGAAGCCTTTCTAGTATATTTAACCCCTCTGTATATTTTGTATTTATTCATCTCATATTGACACTGCATATATTTATATAGGTACTTGTTCTCTTTTCTGTTAGAATGTAAGCTCCTTGTGAACAGAAACAACATTATTTGTATTGTATCACCAGCACCTAGAACAGTGCCTGGCACTTAGCACCACTTAATAAATATTGATTGACTGATTACTTTCTTTGGAGTTCAGAAATCTTGCAATTTAGTGAGGTAGCATATGTATTATTATCTCCATTTCACAGGTGAGAATAGGATTGGAAGAAGGTAAGTAACTTGCCCATGGTCAATAACCAATAAATATCTGAGCTGAGATTCATACCAAGGTCTGCTGAGTCCACATCTGACACTACCTTCTATACCATAATAATGGAATATTATATCACCTCACAGTTTTTTTTAATTGAGGGTAAAGTACCAAACGTGGATCTTGGCAAGAGACACAGCTGATCCAGACAACTGAGAGAGTATCAGTAGTAATAATTAGTAGTAAACTAATGAGAGGACAGCAGACATTAAGTGGAGAAATTCTTCAGGTGTATCTTCGGTGTTTTCATTATGATGATATTTGGAGTCTGACACAAATTTACAATGTATTATTTACATAAGTGATAATAGTACTTGAGAAAATAAAGTTGAGAAGAGCTGTTAAACCTCACCAAATACATACAGAAGGAAGCTGTGCCCAAGGGGACAAAATTGTAAGGAGATTCAGGGTTCATTTTTCAAGATATCTCTAAAGGAGAAAGATTTCAAAAGAATGAAAAAATGCATATATTAAAACTAATTTTAAAATGGAGATCAAGAATGCATAAGCAATTACTTATCCAAATAGTATTTTCTTATCTTTATGACCATTTTCATAAAATGTAAGATTCTGCCATATGGAAAAAGCTTTAGACTTAAGTAAAATGCAGCCTGCCACCTTAAAAGTGTGTGTGTGTGTGTGTGCGCGCGCGCATGTGTGTACATACCTGTGTTTGTGTGTGTGTGTGTGCGCATGTGTGTACATACCTGTGTGTGTGTGTGTGTGTGTGTCTTTAGAAATTTCTCAAACACAAAAATGTAATGGACAATCCACGCATAACAATAAGTATGTTCAGTAATCTGCTTACCATATTCTTCAGAGAACTCCAAGGTCTTGGAAGATAAAAGCTTGCAAGTGACCAAAAATAAAATGGAAAGATTCTGTAATGGCGTAAGTAGGGTACAGCCACAAAGATTTGTTGAGAGATAAGGAATAGAAGACATCCACAAGGATTATGTATGATCAGAAAGGGAAGTGGAATAGGAAATAGGAAAAAGGGTGGAATCGTAGTGCCTTATTGATAGCCACGAGATACCAAAAGAACTTGATGATAACTTTTATTAAGGTAGATAAACCCAGGATAAAGTATATGTAGAAAAGCAAAAGCAAGAGTTGAAAAGTAGGAAGAGTTATGAATAGATTCTCTTCTTTGAGGTTCAGAGAGCACCGAGTCCACTGAGATCTTGAACCTGAAAATATCTCCTGGGCAGCTCCTCCTTATCCATACTTCCTTCTTGAAATGATCATCCCTAAAATACATATAGTAGTTAAGTGTTTCTTTTCTAAAAGACTGATAAAATAAAAACAAGAATAATTATAGGAACTGGACCTGTGATTTCATTGGTATAGGAAACTTCCAGATGAGGGAACTCCTTCCACCATGCAGGTTAATGGCTGCGAGACCTACCCTCTATCCTCTGTGCCAAATTGCCTATAAGTCAGAGATGTCATACACCCAGCTTGACACTCCCCTCATAGAACCAGATTAAAATGTAATTGGGAAATTTAACAAAATAAGTACTGATACAATGAACCATAGATAATGTTAATATGTGGCTTTTTGAGTAATATGCAGCCTTCAGGAATCCTTATGTATAGTTTAGTTGCCCTGTTTCTATTTGAGGTTAATGCTACTACTCTAACTAAAAAGTAATAGATATTAACTGTAAAGAACTACTTGTCCTTTTCAGATAAAGCAAAATTAATTTACTTTCTAAAAGAATAGCAATGATCAAGAGAAGCCAGGAAAAAACAAAAATCCATTCATCCAAGGCTGAAATTCTACTCCTTAGTGATGTTGGGAAGCCCTGAAGTAAAAAAATGAGTTAAGAACCCAGTAACTCCTACTCATTTTTCTTGTTGGGACTTCATTGCTGATATGGGGGCTGATGGATCCACAGAGTAGAATGGAATGGCACATTCAGAGTGGGATCATCTCTTGAGTGTCTGAGAAGTTTGGGTAATGAGTCACTGTCTAAGGCAGTGGTTGTTGGAGCTTTTATATTCCTATAAGTAATTGAAAGGTTGCTGAATTTTGGTGAACTTTTCTGGTTCAACAGCAAAGTATTCCTCCTCCGCCTTCAACCATTTTTCTGAAAGTGTGGAGAAGAGCAGTCAAAAATTATTCCCAAATGAGCAATATGAAATGAAATGACAGTTTCTTAGTTTAAGTTTCTCCCCTTTATTTATCTGAAATATGATTGTCTTCAGACTTTGGCAGTAGGGCGGAGGTATGTGAGATGGTCAAGCAATTTGCATACCTAAGAGAAAACAAACTGAAGAATGAATAGGTTTTACTGTGGAGGTAATTCATTGGGGGGGGGCGGGGGGAGAGTTTTTAAAAATTCCAGTTTTCAGGTTTTAGCAAGGATTCAATTCTATACACATTATTTAGTGTCTTTATATCTGTTACGGTGTTAGTGATCCAGGATACAAAGACAAAAATTAAAATAGTCTCTGCCTTCAAGGAGATTCATTCATTCATTCTACAGTGGGAGAAAACCTTTATTTATAATATTAAGGAACCTTCTTTTCACTTGTGACCTTAGCAACCTTCTTTTACTACCCAAATAGCATTTTATACCTCTCTGATATATAATTTTTCTGTTGTAATATTTTGTGTATATGCCATGTCCTGTGAGTCAAGGACATTGTCTTAACTTGGTTTTTTCCCCAATTCTGACTAATTCACTGCTCTGTACGCAGCGAATAGACTTAATAAATGTTCATTAAACTGAATCCTGGATGCTCTGATGCTATTTAAATGAAGGATTGTGTAATTAATTTGTCTTGCATTTTAAATCTATGGATCTGGTTGCCTTTCCAAAGTTCCTAACTACTAATTGACATTTATAAATGAAAAATTAGATTTCTTGGAAGTTGAGTTATGTATTCAGGAAGAAATAGAGACATGCAGGAAGGTGCCAATTCAAGATCTTGTTAAATAGGTTTTATTTGTTTTTTTAATCTGACATTGTCTGTTTCTTCAGCTGTGTCCCTTCAAACTAGGTCATTATTCTGTGTGGGTGTCATAGGCTCTTTGAAATCTAATGACTTTGGGTATTCAGAGTGAATCTGAGCTCCTCCCCTAAAACTGTGCTGGGTGATTACTAAAAAAGACAAATCTTGGCAAAATTAAAAAAGACAATTCACTTCTCAATAAAGTCTTATTTGTTTATCATTTCCCTATCATTTGTAACTCTAAAGCAAACTTCAGGTTTCCAAATCTGTATTAAATCCTAAAACAAAGAAGCCCTGCCCTCCTAGGTACCAAGTCTAAAGCTGGCACAGATTTTCTTTTCCTGTGTTAGAATTTCAAGCCATACAAGCCCTAGAGGAAGGAAGCTTTACAACATTGACTATTTTCCCATCATCCATAGGATTTAGCATCAAATGATGAAAATGTTTTGAGCCCATAAAATAGGACAAATAAAAATGAAAATGATCAGCTTCTCTGGTTTCTGCAAATGCTAATGGCAACACAGTTGGATACAGGTCTAGAAAGCCTTGGATTCTTTAAGCAGAGCTTCATGGGTATGACTCATTAATGAAGCAGCTTCCCAGGATGGCTCCATCAAGCTGCTCCCTTAGAAGGCCTGAGGCTTAATTACTCTTCCACTTACTTCCCTAGTTACATGTTGCACATATTCAGATCACAACATTCAGAAGCAATTCTGGTCTATACTATTTCAACCAGGGGCAGGTATTCAGAGTTACTGTTCCTACTGTACATAGATTTAAAAAAAATAATTTCAGTCATTATAAGCAAAAATCTGTGGTAAGTATTTTTGATGAAGGAATACAGAAAGAAAAAAATTCTGTGACATGAGATAAATTATTTTAAGATGAACAAGTGTTTTCTCACATCACTAAGTCACGGAACTGAGACACGAGAGCTTGTTTTGTAGTTCAAGATGAATTATTTTTCTCTTCAAGAAAAAAAAAATAGTAGAGAGCCCTTTATTCTAGTTGCTTCCCTCAGCCCAAATTCTCCAAGGATTTTATAAATCTCTTTAGGGAACTAAATGAATACAAACCAACTTTAATGACAGAGGTCGAGCTTGGGATAAGGGTCTCATGCATTGAATTTCTGGCATAATTACAGTCTTACTTAGGTACTATTTTAATATATATCTTCTCTTTCTATTCCTAAGTAATTATTTCCATGCCATAGTCCATTTAATTTTTAAAAGAGTTATGCTTTTAAGAAGAAGCAAGAGGTATAGTACTCATCTGGCTTTGAACAAGAACAGAAGCAGAGAATACATTCGAAGGTCAGCTCCGGAACCCAGCTTTATTCTTCAGAGCATACGGAGTCTGCTTTTTTCTTTTTGAAGAATACATGATGTACAGTATTATAATGAGTCCGCCACTACTCATATCTCCTCAAAATGAGAACTGCAATGTTCAAGAGGATTTGTCTGAAAGCTAAAGTGGTGTGAGCGCCCAGACATCTGAGGGGGAAGCAGGGGGAAGAGGAGAAATGAAAGTTGAGAATTTTTTCCAGAACCACTCTTCTTAAAGGGAGTATAATCCTGGGAACGGAAGTAGCCTTAAGTACAAATGCTTTTACTTATAGTATGTTTTAGTGGCTTATGTGTACATAAGCAGGTCTTTGTCCTCAGACTTCATGTGGCTTTCCTTTATATTCTCTTATATTTATCCCACATCCAGGTGTTTCCATATTTCTTTTGTGGGTACCAATATCCTTCTAGTCACCCAGTTTTTCGATCTCAAAAATGTCTTCAACTTTGCCTTTAGCTTATATTGCCATATCCAATTACATGCCAACTCTTGTCAGTTCTATCTCCACAACATCCCCAAGGCTAGCACCTTAAGCTGTTATGGGCTCTTACCTAGATCATTATGATAGTTTCATAACTAGTGTCTATTTCAATCTCTAATCCATCCCCTATGCCAGTAGAGGGAGAGAATAGGAATAACAGGGATATATCATACACATAAATAATTATAACACATGCTTGTATGTGATAGGGGCAAAGGAAAAAGTACTTTTCAAAGTACTCTCACAGCATTTGAAGAGGGACAGCTCATTATTTATCAGGAAGTTAAGAGATCTTCCCTCCACTCTTGTAATTTTGGCCTTGTTTCATTTTTAACGACTTTGTAACATTTTTTTTTTCAATTCAACATATTTCTCAAATACCTACTATCTACAAAGGGGGGATATTGTATTTAGCATAAGGGATACCAAGTTGGGAAGAAAACAATCTCTGGAAGCTTGTATATGCACAGATAAGTTTGAGACAGGAAAGAACATTTACAACTGGGTATTAAGCCAAGTCCAGGAAACAGCTAGTGGCCCCTTTTGACTGGAACATAGAGAGTGTAATTCATGAATTAAAGCTAGAAAAGGTAGGAGCCAGATGGTAGAGGGCTTTAAATGCCAGTGTAGGTGTTGGAATTTTATTCTAGTGGCAACAGAGAGCCACCAAATTTTTTTGTGCAGGGCTGTGACATTGGTAGCTGAGCAGGTTCCTTGAAGGTCATTGGAGTGGTTCAAACAAGAGGTGATGAAAAGTCTAACCTAAGGTAGTACATAACTAGTTTTATTTTTTTAATAATTGCTATAGTTAGGGCTTATTGGATCCCAGATAAACAATTAGTAGATTGTGAGAACAGGGACTGCTTTTCATTTTATCTTTTCATCTCCCCCCAACCCCCGCTGTTAGATCAAATTGGTTTAGAATTTTAAAATAATAAAGCAAGTAAATATCAAGAATTGCATTTTGTGAACAACTCGTATGTGTTTTTATGGTCAAAATTCTTTTTTTTTAATGCATATTAGTATATAGTTGTAGAGCCATATAATGAAGCCAATAACCATGTATTTTTATCTTGTAAACTGAGAAGGGTTATTACACTTGACTGATGCACCCCCGCCTCGCCTTTACCTCAGAGAATCCCTCTCTTCTTATGGCATGAGCCATAGCTCATGCACCACCTCCTATGTGAAGTCTTCCCTGATTTCCTAAAGTGCTAGTGTCCTCCCCTCTGAAACCACATGGTGTTTAATGACTATGTAGTCATTTGCATTTATCCTCGTTATATTTGTTCTGGATATATCTTTATATGCTGTGTGACCCTGGGCAATTCACTTACCCTCCCAGTTCCCTAGGCAACTCTGAAAGTCTGAAAGTTACTAGGAAGGTGCCAACCTCCATTGGTAGGTGTAGGAAGTTTCCTCTACCAATGGAATCATAGGTCCAGCCCCTATCTCAGTCATTCTGCTCTCCTATATCCTTATCTCCCCCATTAGAATGTATGGATTCATCATATTTATTCCTGGCATGTAGGAAACTCTTAATAAATACTTGCAGATTGTCTGTCCCTTTTTTCTACAGGCCACTGTCAATGCCCGTCCTCAGCGCATCCTTGACACGTCTTCTCTCACTCAGTCTGCCCCAGCCAGCCCTACCAACAAGGGCATGCACATTCACCAAGTCGGGTAAGGTGTCTTACTGACTTAGAGTCCTTGAGTCCTGTAGTTTATTTTTTCTTAGTACTTTCTCTCTCTCTGATGATAGGCTCTCTTCTTTTATACTTCATCAATTTCTTCCCCTTCTCCAACTTCCATACTCTTCCCCCCTTCTTCCTTGCACCAGAAGGAAAATCTATTTTCCTTCATTCCCAGAGGTCTTCTCCAAGTTGAGGTCAGTTCTTTGTTTGCACAAAGTATAACAATTACAGGTCTCCTTAGTGTTCCTACAAAATTGTAAAAGTCAATAGCAGCATACCCCAATTAGAAAACTTAGAGGAAGACTTTTTCCCTGTGACAGTTTTGTACCTCAGGGAGCAATTTAATTGCATGACAAATGCAGATAAAACATGGTAAATTATTCTGTATTCCTTACTGATAAGAGTAGTAATTCATTTGGCTGTTAGTTCTTAGTCTACATACTGATATACAAATTTTCTGTGAAAAAACTTTGTTGGGAAAGGAATTAAAGTGTCTCCATAGTAGTGTTCAACAATTTAAGAGAGCATATGCTTAGAGACAAGGGGCTAGACCTAATGATTTCTTAGGGTCTCTATGAACTCTGTGTAGGGGATAATGAAAGCTTTTATTTTTAAGTAAGAAGTTTTTCTAAAACATCATATTCATCTCTTACTCTTCTTCTGGCAGAGGCTCCCCTCCAACATCCAGTACCAGCAGCTCGAGCCTGACCAATGATGTGACTAAGCAGCCAGGCAGTCGGGACATCCCATCGGGCAGACCAGCAAATGTGGGCACCATGGGTGTGCAATATACACCTCACTCCCACCAGTTCCCCAGGACAAGAAAGATGTTTGACAAGGGTCCAGATCAGGTAAACAACCAACAAGCAGCTTTAATATTTGACAGAGCTTTCTTGATGCTCATTATTTTCCTGTAAGTCCTTTACAACCATTCTAATTGATTCATAATCCAGAACTGGTCTCCATATTTCTCAGGTGTTAGAAGATGGGCATCAGGATTTAAGTAACTTCATGTCACTCATTTTGTAACAAACAGAGCCAAAATTGTTTCCTACAGCTCATCCAACTCTGTTCTCTTGGTTAGTCCATTTTGTCAGATTATCCCCTTCCTTTCTTTGTCTTTTGCATACACATCTACCCTATTGTTTGAGCGATTATATCCTTTATGAATATTGCAATGTGCATTTATCTTATTGCTGCCACCACTAGTCTCATTTCTTCTATTCTTGGCAATTTCCATAAAATAAAACCAAAAAATAGAATTGATTTTCCTTCTTCCTGGAGAAATATTATTTTGCAGTGCTTGGTGTGGCAGTGTTAACTACAGCTATTGAATAGAATTGTTTCATCTGAGCAGGTTATTTTTTAAAAAACATTTAAGTTTTCTGCATAAACTGATACTATTTTCTTCTTAACACATTTCAAAAGACATTCTGAAGAGATAAACTTCATGTTTTAATTTGCATGGTGAAGATGTTATTTGTTAGGATCATGTATAGTACATGATCATAAAATGATTTTTGACAAATATTTGTGACCTTTTTCTGACTTCCTATGCCAAGGTCACTGAGATTAAAAAGAAATTTCAGGATCTACCAACTACATCTCTGTAAAGTGAGTGGGCCTGTAGTATGGTTGTATTTTTGTCATGCATTTTAGACCTCTAATCAGTGGAGGGGTTAGCAGAGTCAATTGATGAAATAGGAAGAAGTAGAATAGCTGTGGAGAGAATCATTGTGTCCAGTAGATTAAAAAGTTGCCATCATACTGTCTAGGCATAATGCTGCCAGGTGGTAGACAAAATTTTACAAATGTCATTCAGCAACTGTACCTTGTTCCTGACAAAGAATACCACCTGCTACTCCATGCCTAGGCCGCTCAGTAGTAGAGACTGCCAAATGGTACCAAGTGTGAAGCTTAGCTCTCCTGTGGATGAAACCTGACATAATGGCAGCTGCTGCTTCATCTGCCAACCTAATCAAGAAATCAAGCCAGATGTAAGCTTGTTTTTGTGTTTATCATTGGCTAACATTTCTGGACTCCAATTTTGGCATAACTAGCAACAGACATTTTGTTTGATTGTCCCAACACAAACACATCACTAAGATTGCTGTCATAATTAGGTTTCAAATCTTTCTTGAAGAAATTGTTCTTTTTTATTTTATGCCCTCTTCTGGATTTTCCCAGTCCAGTTGTTTATTATTAGGGAATCAATCAGTTATTTATTAATCAATACTATATTCCAGGCACTGTTAGGTACTGGGGATATACATATAATAAAGGAAACAATTTGTGTTCATGAGAATCTTATGTTCTAATGTGGGAAGCAACCAGTATGTATATGAGCATAAACAGATTAAATGCAAAGAATAAATAAAAATTCGTTGAGTCAGTTAGCAAGAATTTATTAAGCCTTTACTGTATATGCCTGTCACTCTGCTAAGTGCTAGGGATACAACTACAAGCAAATCAAAGACTCAATAGGAAGTCACTGGAGTTGATTGAGCAAAGGAATCACATGGTCCACTTCTCCTACCTAAGGAAAATCACTTGACAGCAATGTGGAAGGTGACCTAACATGCAGAGAGACTTGCAGCTATTCCAGTTAAGTGGGTGTGAGGAGGACCTGAACTAAAGCCATAGACTGAGTGAGCAGAGAAAAGGTCAGAGGTGAGAAATGGTGTGGAGGTGTGGAGAAAAAGCAAGATTTGGCAACTGAAGATGAGATAGGTGAGGGAAAAGGAGTAGTTGAAAATAATGCCCACGTTGTGAACCTGGGAGACTGGAAGAAATAGGAAGGTTTGGAGAAAGGAAAAATTTGGGAAGACCAATAATGAGTTCAGTTTTGGACTTGTGCTTGAGATGTCTCTCTGACACATGGTACAAGAGGCAGTTGTTGATGTAGAATTGAAGCTCACTGAAGAGACTGGGGCTGGGTATAGAGATCTTTGAGTCATCAATCAGTGAGTTCAGTAAAAGAGAGTATAGAAAGAGAAGGGGCCTAGGACAGATCCTTGGAAAAAACCCACAGTTAGGGTAATGATACGAATGAGGAGCTAGCAAAGTAATGGAGAAAGAGCAGTTATATAAGTGTCCTGAAAACCAGGAGAAGTAGAATCACAAGAACTGAGAAAAGAGAAAGTGTCCAGGAGAATAGGGAAGTCCACAATGCCAGCTGCCCCAGGTAGGTCAAGAATAATTACGACTGAGAAAAGGCCAGCAGTTTTGATTGTTTAGAGAGCCTTGAGGAAATCAGTTTTGGGTAAGTGATGAGTTCAGATGTCAAAGTACAAAGGGTGGAGGAATGATAAGAGGGAAAGTAAAAGCAGATTATATAAAAATAATTTTTAGGAACTTGGCTGAGAAAGAGAGGAGATACCTTGAGAAGTTGGGGTCTAATGAAAGTTTTTTTAAGAACACAGAGAGGGGAGAGAATTGAGTATGAATGAAGACAATAGAGAAGTAACCAGTAGGTAGAGAGATACTGAAGATTGGGGGTTGGAGCAGTAATTAAGATTTTAATTTGCAGGAGAAAAGAAAGAGTATATAATCAAAGGTACGTGGAAAGATCGGCCTAAACAAGGAGAGGGACCACTACTTTGTCAGAGCCTAAAGGAAAGGCAAGAGAATTGAGGATGATGTCAAAGTGTTTTGAGATGAAGAGAGTTGAAGAAGACGAAGCTTATCTCAGATGACTTCAGTTTTCTTAAAGTAAAGTAAAATGGCAGGTGGGGGTACATGGAGGTTAGAGGTGTAGGAGTTTTGAGGAGAGAACAGAAGGTTTAAAAAAGAGCCTTTGTGGGAAATTAAATTTGGAAGCAATTAGGGAAAATTCAGAGGATTTCCTTACTGCATTGAAGGCCCAGATGAAGTTGAACAACATAAATTTATAACATACCCTGTCAGGGAAGTTGTGTGACTTCCTCCAGCTCTGTTCAGCAGCATGTGAATAGGCATTTAGGAATTATAGGTGAGAATTATTCCTGGCTGTGGTTTGACAAGGGATGTGTGATAATAAGACAAAGGGCTAGGAAATCAAGAGTAAGGAAAATGAATGAAAGGAAACTACCAAGGGGTGAATGGAGTAGAGGTATTAATAAGGAGATTATAGTCAGATTCAGAAATGTATCAGATTAATATCAGAATTTTTAATTGGAGAAATGAAACATGAAATAGAAAGGGGCAGATAGAAATGGTTTTCTTAGATGCCAGATTGCTAATTCTTTCTTTGTGATCTCTCTCTCTCTCTCTCTCTCTCTGTATATATTTTCTCTTGGAAGACCACTGATGATGCAGATGACACTGTGGGACACAAAAGTTTCATTTCAGCTACAATGCAGACAGGATTCTGTGACTGGAGTGCCAAATACTTTGCACAGCCAGTAATGAAGGTAAATGGTCTTATTCTTGTGGATTCACATTAAATTCCTGGTCCTGTTCTGTTCCTCTTCAGATTCCCCTGGCAGCAAATACCTGCTATCACTCAACATCAAGAAATACACTTAATATTCATGGTACCTCTTTCTTCTTTTTCTCTGTATATGCAAAACCCCAAAATATTTTCTAATATCTCTTAACTACATTTTAAAATTTGTTAAAGTTGTATTTAAAACTCAATCACATTGGTCTTTTTCATTCTTAACAGAATAATTATGTACATGAAATTATCCCGTGTTCAAAGGACCAGCTTAGATCTGCCTCCCACTTCCAACTTAGCTTGGCTGCTCTGTCTGTTCATTGGGGCGAGGGGGCACGGCATGTCAATTCCTGGGGTTCAGAGGGGAGAGGCAATGGGAGTCATTATATTACATGACTGAATGGGAGGGTAGGGGTTGTCTTAAAGTAAAACAGAAGAATTATTTATAACTCTTAACACTGATACTGTTGTGTCCAGCATGATTTGCCAGTTATTTTCTTAGTTAGGCACTACATGCATGAAGCTGAAGAGGTTGTGGCAGCTCAGCTAAGTGCTCTGAGAGTTGAGCATCATTATTTTTTAATGAAGCCAGATTCAATCACCTTCTGACCTTATCTAAACACACAGTCTTGTCATTCCTGTTCTTGCTCATGTCAAATGCTTTGTCTTCATTATTGCTGAAAGTGGCACTGTAGGTTTTCTGTCTTTGAGAACAATTGGTATAGCCCTAGGCCAGTTCACAGGCCACACTTAGACCTTATGGGACCATTAAATTTTACCACTTTTTTAAAACAATATCTTCTTTAGGGCTAATTTCTAAAAACATTTGGGTTATCCTTCCATTTTATCTTTCTCACTGCTCAAATTCTGCAGCAGAATCATAATGGGAGATTTTTGCTGCCATAATCATTCCTTCAGAAACAGGTTGATGCAACAAACCCAGACTGCTGACATTCCTGCAAGACAAAGCAGGAAGTAGCTGGGCTTTGCTCAGAGAAGAACTCTCACTCCAGTGCCCTTGGAGTGGAAACCCAGGAAAAACAGAAATGTCTGTGCAGTTAGTCCTTTCATATCATACTATTTTTACTTTTTCCCACAATTTGAAATTCCTTCCTAAAATGGGTAGAAGAAAAAAACTTGTATTTTCCCCAACAGTATCGACAACTGTAATCCGAAAATAAATTTATATACTTGTGTTCATACAGTCAGGTAACTTTAGAATTTGAAAACTGAATTTCCTTTTAATTTTTCTTTTGTCAGTTTAAAAGTTACATTGTGTGTACTTGCATCTGTATGTCCAGATTCAAAGTTCAATAATTCTGAATTTATTTAGGTTATTGTTTCTCTTTCCTAAGCTTTCCTTTATCTCAGCTGTCAGTAAATGATGTTTTGTTGAGAAAAAGCCTAAATAGAATCATAATCAGTAGGTTAGCAAAATTTGTAAAGTCTCTTTTATCAAGCCCTTTTTGCTTAATAGGAGGAGCAGAAGTGTCTTTTCAGTAATGTTTTTCATTTTCTTAATAAGTAAATCTTAAAGCAAGCCCAAGGAAATCTTTGAGGCATCCACACTAGATAATGGTTATTGAATCCTGACGTCAACATAGCATCTCATCCACCCCACATTATACCTGAACTTGCTTAACTTTGGGTAGCTTTAGAGCTGGCATCCAAAAGGAGAACCTTTCTTCAATCACAGGAACATTAATTCAAAAAGGGGGAAGTGAAATCTGAAATTGTACCTAAGAGAACCAATGCTGCCTAAATTATAACAGCAAAGACATTGAGGAGTGCTGAAACATCCGAAGTGTTGTGAATGGAGAGATAATCTTTAGAATTATGATGTTTTGATCTTAAAAGCTAAATGTGATTTAACTATTTAACGTAACTAAGATTTAGTCTCACCTTTTCCATAAGTGCTTGCAACTAATGAGTAAATATGAAGAGGGATAAGAAATATTGCTAGTCAGCTTTTACATCTCGTTAAAATTATAGCCCCAAATGCCCATATCTTTTTTCTAGAAACAGTTGTTTGATGGACTTTGCTGCAAGTCCAATAGAAGAGTCTATTCCACTGGTGTTGATAATCCAAAATTTAAGAATGAGTCAAACATTTTGTTTGTTTGTTTTTAGCAACAGCAGATTTGCCTTCCTAAAATATATTTGACTTGGGCTGAAATTTGATACATTTTTTAAACACACAGCAACTGGCTGCTAGTGAAATCCATATCCATCTAAGGTTTATCATATATAATCAACAATTCTCTAAACAGACCTCTGTACGTAACCTTATATATTATTTCTGATAACCAAAACCCTGTGCAAAACAAAGACAGCTGCCCTCCATCATACACATGTTAAATGGGCCAACATATTGGACCTTACTAGGCTCTTAGGTTGAGAGGTAAACACTTTTCTTCATATCAGTTATTTTTGCTTAAAATTTCTCTTTTGGTGGGGGCTGCATAATCCAGAGAGAAAGATGTAGTACCTATCCCTGACACCTGCCAGTCCGCGCTTCGTTGGAGAGCAAGCCCTATACTTGTTCTGAAGTATTTCATATGTGATGAGCCTGGATAAGCTTTCAGACTATGCCTCCCGAGATTGGTGAGGTAACTACAAATGCAAGTACACAAGCTGAAAATCAGTTTACCCAGGACAGGGGTTCACAACTTCTTTTAGTCCCTGGACCTCTTGGCTTTCAGTAAACCTTTCCATATTCCTTAGTAAATATGAAAAGAAATGTCAAGTTTACCATGCATATGCACATAAGAAATAAAATAAAGGGATTAATTTTTCATGAATAAAACTGCTCTGTACATAACATTTTTAGTAACATAAATTTCTTAAATGTTTATCAGAACACAATCCAATAATAGTAAGACCGTTAATTCTGTTTCTTTTAAACTAGCAGTTTTTTCTAGGTATGATTTTTGAGAAAGATTCCTGCATATCAGGTTCAGCCTTCAGTTGTTGCTATCCTGATTCACAGAGATAAGTTGTCATAAACAGAATTAGAACCTCTGAACACATTAGTGATGATGAGATGTTTCTCCAAGGGTACATTAAAAGTATTGTAATTTCATTTTTGGAAATCAAGTCAGACTTTCTGGTTATTGGGAGATCGGTTAGTTAATCTTCTACTGGATTGTTGATGCTGGGGGTTTTTTCTAGCTCAATATGAAAAGGGTTTCATTTTTAAATCCCACATTCATCTGGTTTGAGTCAGTAGGATCTATTCCTTCAATTGTCTCCAATTTTTTAGATGCAGTCTAACTCTTTCTCCTTTTCCCACTCTACCCCTACCTTCTACAGAATGTTTCCCTCATTCTACCACTTTGGGAATATTGCAGTTGGATAATAGAGTCATTTATCAAAATATTCAATATACCATACTCTAGTGACAAACTTTTTGTGTTCCCAAATATGTGTCTCCCAGGTTGGGAATCCCTGATCTGATAGTTTAGAATCTATCCTAGGGAGATAAATCCATGCCAACAACACTCAAAAGAGACAGCTTTATTCACTAGAATGTCGGTTTATTAACTCATATTTAGAAACACAGATGTCAACTAGACCCAAACAGAGGCCGTCTCACACTGCCTCATAAATTATATTCCCCAGGGCAGTATTAGGAGTAGTGGGGAAGAAGCTGCAGAGCCAAATTTACACTGAATGTAAGGAAAAAATCCCCCCAAATTAGAACTATCTCCAAATGGAATAGATAGCCTCTAGAGCTGGTGGGTTCTTCTTTAGTGAAGAACCGTTACCAAGTAATAGAGAGGATTTGGATTAGATGGTACAATTCTGTGATTGTATGTGATTCAAGAAAAAAAAGATACAAGTGCTCCTTTTCTATTAGCAAAAGACAAGTAATCTTTTTTCTTTTTTCATCCAGTTATGAAACACATTTATCGTCCAATATGTCCCTGTTACAACAGTAGTTTTGAGAACAATTTATTGTTGCCATTGTAAAAAGCTATCTGTCTTTAAAAAAAAAAAGAGGGCACCAAAATATTAATTTAACTTAAATATGATAAGTACTGGTCAGCTCAAAATGACACATGTCCAAGCCCCTTCCTCTGTCCCTCTTCCTAAAAAAAGGTCAGAGATGGAACATACTTGTTGTTCAGTTATGTCTACTCTTCATGACCCCATGGACCGTACTCTCCGTAGGGTATTCTTGGCAAAGGTCCTGGAATGGTTTGCCATTTCCGTCTCCCATGGATTTAGGCAAAGAGAGGTTAAATGACTTGCCCGGAGTCACTCAGGTAGTAAGTGTCTGAGGTCACATTTGAACTCAGGTCTTCCTGACTCTAGGCCCAGCATTCTCTTCACTGAGCCACCTAGGAAAACAGTTACAGATAAGTTAGTCCAGTCCCTTCTTTTTACCAGTTTGTCTGTAAGATCTAGAAAGGTAAAGTAGCTTCCTTCAAGGCTCTACTCTGCTCTTACATCCATCCTGAAGCCTTACTTGATCTTCCTGTCACTGCTTGCTTAGTCCTCAAAAATTCATATAAGCATGTGTGTTTATATGTGGTTTCCTACAATAAAACATAAATTCCTTGAAGACAAATTTATTTTTTCATTTTTTTTTAATTTCCATTGTAGTTCTTCAATAAATTTGTGTTGGTCTCTCCAGATGTTAAGTACTCCCACTCCTCCATTTTCCTTGTAGTTCTTGCTGGCCCCCACCCCCAAAAAATATTTCCTACTTATTTTGTATCTATTTTACATATACCTATGGTGTCAGTATTGTCTCCCCTGGTAGAAGGTGAGCTTTTCAAGAGAGAGACTCTTTCATTTTTGTGTGTGTAACTATAACTTCACATTGCCCAGCACATAGTAAGTGCTTACTACATGTTGTTGAATTAAAGTCACTTGCCCAATATAGCTAAATGGCCAAACTGTAACGTGGTCAGCCAGGTCTACTGCAAATCTGGTGATGCATGTTCAGGACTGGAACAAAATGAGACACTCAGTACTATCTCCTGTTAGCAAAAGGTGATTTATTTTATCATAGCATGAAAAAGATATTCAGCCAGGAGAGAGCACTGAGTACAGCTTTCCCTGCCCATGTGGCCATCTTGGTGCACCTATCAAACCTGACAATGCTACTCCTCACTTTTCATGTGGTAACTTTTGTACATAAGCCACCAGTAAGTAAGCCTTAGACCCCTGGAATAATTAAGGATAATTTCAATACATTTTAAGAAAAACTAGTCTACCTGTAGGGGATAGAACCTTAGAAAAAGTTATCCCAGGCAAGGTGACAGTTCTTTAGGAAAAACTAGCCAAGTCTATATAAGAAAACCCTAGTAAATATTTCTCCTACTATATTTCTCCTATTAGAACCTACCATTCCTTACACTCAGGATGGTGCTGTATCCCCTCTACTGGGGATCCTAATTTTGTCATTGAATCAAGTATCTACAGATAGAAGGGAGAGCATAGAAAAGAAAAAATCTCCTGATACTTTGTCACCTATACAACTAGAAAGATGTAACTTTTTTTCTTTTAAATGCAGTTAGATATATTTTAGAAAGTAATCTGTTTCTGACCTTTAGTTTGCAGTTATCAGTCCTAAATTTCATGGCTATAGTTAAAAATGTGCTTGTGTCTGTTCCCAACTATTAATGGTAACTAGATTTGGGGGTTAGGTTTTTCACTTTTTTCTTTTAAGAAACAAGAGCATTGAATATACAAGATCCTTTCATTAAAAGTATTTTTGTAACTTTCTTGAATTAATTGTTCATCAAGATGCTTATCAATCTAATTTTTCTTCACGCGAAAGCTGACCGAAACAAACTTTTAAATCACTATGTATTTTATTACATAGAAATGTCGTAAATTTGTTTTGGTCAGCCTTCTTTATATGTAAAATAAAAGTATATCTGGATTTAGTTCAATAAACATTAAATCTTTGCTCTTTGCAAAACAATGAGCTAGGCACTGGGGGATACACAAAGTCCCTTTGAGCTTACAATGAGCTTACAAGCTTGTAGTTTGTTGTTCAGTGATTTCAGTCGTGTCTGACTCTATGACTCCATATGGGGTTTTCTTGGCAAGGATACCAAAGTGGTTTGCCATTTCCTTCTCTAGCTCATTTTATAGATGAGGAAACTGAGGCAAACAGGGTTAAGTGATTTGCCTATGGTCACACAGCTATTATATGTCTGAGGCCAGATACAAATCCAGTCTTTCTGACTTCAGGCTTGGCATTCTATCCATCGTGCCACATAGCTACCCAGTTTGTAAATTAGTGAGTGATAAAAAGAAATACATCCTTAGAAAATATTTAGGAAAATCCCAAAACACTGAACAAACTTGAAGGTAGGTTGATTTTCACTTCAACAGAAATTCTTAATAAATATTTTAATTTTTTCCAGTAAACTCTCAAAATTACACCCTCTAATGACCAAGGGTATGAGCACTCCAAGAAACACAACTACCAAGCTGTTCAGAATGTAGACAGTCCTAAGGACATAACCAGGAGAAATGGGTAGAAATCAAAAAGCAATAAATTCGAATTTTATGATATGAAAAGCTTCCAAACATTTCAAACAATCCACAAATGAAGTGGGCTGTTTCTGGAATTAAGGATTTTTTCCTCACTGGAAGTCTTAAAGCCAAGGTTAGATAACCATTTATTTAGATGTGTTGGACAAAAGATCCTTGTTCATTTACAGGTTGGACTACATGGTTCCCTTTGCCTCACCCCACCTCCCAACCTGAGCTTCTGTATTTCCCATTTTTTGTTAGCATGTTTAATAGTTTACCACCTCATTTCTTTCGTCTTACGGGCTTGAGGATCATCTAATTTACATAACTAATACATACATTAGGAAACTTGAAAGTTATTAGTTCATGCAGTCCTGGTGTTTCAGAACCATAAAATTACACTAGACTTTTCATTTAATTTTAACAAACATTTATTAACTACCACTGGGTACAAACTCAATCAATTGTAGGGCGTGTGTGTGTGAGAGAGAGAGAGAGAGAGAGAGAGAGAGAGAGGGAGAGAGAGAGGGAGGGGCAAGCATGCACATTGGGAGAAATATTAAAAAAAAGAGGCAGCAGCATGGTAGATTTAGGGTCAAGACACTTAGGTTTGAGTCCTAGCTCTAAAATTTAATAGCTATGTACTCCTGGGAGTGTCATTTAACCTCTCTGAATCTCAGTTTACTCCTCTGTAAAATGAAGATAAAAATACTCAATCTACCTCATAAGGGAAGGGAAGGAGAAAAGGAACAACATTGAGTACCTACTATGTGCAGGGTACTTTGGTAAGCGCTTTCTAAGTGTGATCTTACTTATTCTTCGCAGCATTTCTAACAGGTAGGTGCTATTATTATCATCCCTGTTTTGGAGATGAGGAAACTCAGGCTGACATACTAAATGACTTGTCAAGGGTCACATAGCTAGTAGGTGTCTGAGTCAGGATTTGACTTCCTGACTGCTGGTTCAGCACTCTGTTCACTCACTCTTCCACCTAGCTGCTCCACTTAGCTGATCTCCTAAGATCATTGCGAGGAGTAGGGCTTTGTAAACTTTAAAGTGCTATAGAAATCTGAGCTGCTGTTACCATACTTCACAGACCTTCCCTCACGTCAAGTACTTCACTCTTGTAGGAGATAAGACAAACAAGTATGATTTAAAAAAACAGAGCCTAATCTGTCAAAGCACTCTGCAAAGACAGCAAAAGGCTATTTTCTGATTCTGGAGGGATGTCAAGGAAGGCTTCATAGAGGTGGTGACATCTTGATGAGTCTTCTACAATACAGAGAGATTCAAAAAATAGTTCTTAGGAGAAGGTACTCTAGGAGCAAAGATCTGAAGAAGGAAAATTAGAAGATTATTCAGGGAACAGCTAGTAAACACGTTTGACTGGGGCAGATTATGTGGTGGGGTTTAGTGTGAGTTAAAACTGTTAAATCCAGTTAAAAAGATGAATTTATATGTGAACTTTGAGCATAGAAATGACAAGAACAAATAATAAAGATTCACTTGACAGAGATAGAAAGTCTGAAGTGGAGTAGAATAAACCCAGTGGACAAGAATAGCCAGAATATAGTAACTCACTCGAAGTAGAAGGCCTAGATTGAGGTGGTTGTGAGAATAGAAAGGAATGTTTAGATTCAAGAGATTTTGAAAGAATTAGAAAGCCCATTGATTGGAAAGAGGAGTTGGTTGAAAGAGAGTAGTCGAAGATGACTCAGGTTTAATGATTAAGTGAATGGTGGTACCAGTAACACAGACTGAGGGAAGTCAGGACTGTTTCACAACAGTTCAATTAGTGCCATGTTAATTAGTCCAACCAGTGTCACCCTATGTTTAGATTCCAAAAGGACAGGGTTTGATTCTTTCAAAAAGTTCAAAAAGAAAGCAAATCCAATTGCCTTATTGCCCAGTGGTGGTAGAGAGAGGGTAACAGAAAAAAAATTTTATTTTCTGATGAAAACTAATTTAGTGTACATATAATTAGGTCAGGGTATGAGAAAGGCTGTTAGAATATTGTTTTCATGCTGTCCAAGAAGGAGGTGAGAGGAAAGGGATTCCCATTTTCTCTGCTACTCCATGGTTTAGCATTGAACAGTGCCACTAGATCACTAGTGGCTGACTTACCATCCTCTGATAGAAGTGATCTTGCTCAAGTTCATGAGGCAGATTGGATATCCTGACACACACACACACACACACACATGCACGCACGCACGCATGCACGCACAACCCTAGACTGCCACTCTTCTGTCTGGCATCAGGTTCTTGCCATCCCCTGCAAAGGATCTTGTAATATGTGCTCCAGAATTATGTCAGTATTAATTTCTCTTACAAATTACTGGCTTTGTTTCAGACAGACAGGGTTCTCTTGATTTATTGGTGATTAAATCAAATATATTTAGAGCAAGCAGGTTCCATTGTGATTTCTCAGTGGTCTACTAATGAATCATAAAACAATAATACCTTATGTTCCGGAAGAGTTTTACCCTCCTTTTGTTTGATGCTATGTTATAAAGGTCCTTGTGGATGAGTTACTTCTAGCCTCATGTACAAGTTGCAAATAATGACTGCATAGCCTTACTCTGTCAGGAAATAACTTTAGGTAAAGTAGATACAATAGTCTTCCTTCCCCTCCACTTACCCTGCAGTCTCCCTCTAATTCTGATAAGATATTTGAGAAACAGAAAAAAATAGAAGCAGCCACAGTATGGGGGACAGAAATATGCGTAATAATGTATATCATTATAGTATTAGTGGGAAGAGCACGAAAGAACTGATTTCAGATTCCAGCCTGTAACCTGTCATGTATAAATGTTTTGAGGGGGCCCAATTTCCCTTCTCTGTAAAATAATGAAGTTCTGATGTTGTAATCCTGTTATTGCAGTTGTTGACTTGAGAAGCATATTTTTTTGTTTCTGTCACATTAAGTCACCATTCTCATTTAATATTACATGAAAATGATGAGTATGCAGGTCACTGCCCTCATAAAATATTTGTACCTGAATACTTAAGTTGCATGACATAGAGTCAGCTATAGCACAAATATACAAAAACATAGAATCATAATCCTCAAAAAAAATTACATTCTGCCGAGACACGATGAGCAAATGGGCCAATTCTGTTTTTTATTTCAAATCCAGGAACAAGATAATACATGTTTATGGAGTGAGTATACAGCTTGTTGCTTGTATTTAGAGCTATAGAACAGTCATTTTCCCTTTAATACAAATAGCATTGCCCACTAAGAGGATGATGAGCAGCAATACTCTTGAGAAGCTCTGTAGATCATGCAGCTTCACTATCTTGGCATTGGCATGAGGATCTGGGCCGCTTTTATTCCTAATATCTATGTACCTTAGTCATATCTCTTACTTCCATAACCCCTAAACTTCTTTGATATCAGAATGGTAGAACCAAATGGGAATTAGTTTCTCTGACTCACAAATCCATCTTGTACAACATATTTTCCTCAGAAAGAATATAGGGAACTGATGTTCCCCCACAAATACTCTAGGGAGACTCCAGCTTTCCTCTTTTCCCTGAACCCCAAACTATTCTTTGAGCCAGGCAAGAGAGTTAAAGAATCTGAATTTCACTGGCTTTCAACTGATGTGTCTCAGTGGGAGACTTCAGAATAGTAATTGGTTTCTGTCTGGGTAGAAGCCAAGAGGTGTTAGAAATCTGTGGAGTGTCATGATCCTAATCGTGTAACACTATTACAGACACCCACATGCCTCCGGGAGCTCTGTTTAGAGGCTAGCAAAGTGAAAACTGAAACTAGATTTTTGTTTACTAGAAAGCTCAAAGAAAAATAGGGAAGAGGAAAGGAGAAAAAAGAATGCCTGATTAAAAGATTTCTGTTGAATATAAATATTTGGTTGAATAATTTCATTGGGTTTTTTCATCTTGTTCAGTGATCATCATATCCCTAATGATTCTGTGTCTGCTGTCTTCTTTTGTTTCTCTCATGCTCGCTCACTCTCTATCTCTGTCTTTCTCTCTCCCTCTCTCTTTCTCTCTCCCCTGTTTCCTCCCACTTTTCTTTCTCCTTACCCCCTCCCTTTTGGTTCTCCTTATTCCATCTGATTCAAACCAGAACTTGACCAGTAGTGGTCATATACTGGAATCTCAGAACAGCTTTATAATCCCAATTGTAAAAGTACATTTTATCTCTTAGCAAGGTCAGAAAAGGAGAGGCCATCCAGATCCCATCCTGCAGTTCTCCAGAGTGGTAAAGAAAGGCATGCTCCATAGGCAATCTTGCTCTGTCAGCATGTTCAGTCCTGCAGTATCAGATACACAAGACAACTTAGAATTTTATTACATTCTTCTTCCCCCAGCAATTCTCCCCATCCCTTTTGGTTACACAGAGTTATAACCTTGGGAGATGAAAATCCTCTCCCCTTCCTACCCCCCATGCCAGTCAGTGACATGAGCAGGCTGGCAGTTTATCTCTGGCCACAAACTTCTGTCATGGTCTGGTGCTTCGCATCTAGAATATATCTTCCAAACTGTGTTATGTCCCTCATCCCTCAGAAAAATTGTTGACTCCTTTTTCTTCAGAGCTGAAAAACTAAGCCTCTCAGAGTCTTCTGTGCCATCTGTGATTCTGTGCCCTCTTAACAGGGAGAGACATGCTCTGTATAACCCAGCGTTGGGACCATGGGGGAATGCTGTTCCAAGGACTTAGAATTCTTGTCATGTTCCTGTCCCTTTTCTGGTTGAAACAGCCTTTTAGATCTCCTTCTTTAATTTATTCCCATAGAAACCAGATTTTCATTAAAGTGCAATATCCTAGCTCCTGCATACGCTTTAATACTTTTTATCCAAGTTTATTTATTGCATCACATTATTGATCATTTGTCATTTCTTTTTGAATAAACACTAGATTGTCACAAAATACAGTCTATGGTTAGAAATCCACACCCTGCACCATGTTACACTGGGGACATTTCTTAACCAATAAATGTCCCAATGGAGTTTTTTGACACAAATACCTTTTTTTTTAAGGAGAAGCTTAGCCATGGAATGCTGAACATTCATGCAAAATGAATTCAAACAGCAGCAAACAGATCAACCTGGTAAACAAATATCAAATGTACATATATGTGTATACATGTATCTAAATATATGTTGATATGTGTATGTATATATGTAGGGAGAGATACTGTTTTTATTTTATTTCTCTATTCTAGATTCTCACCCTTCAATAAGAAGGCAAGCAATATTGTATTTGGACCAAAGGCAATTGCAAAGCAAAAGTAAAGGGACAGGGTCATATGTACTTGTCAACCTGCAAAGGAACAGTGTAACTGTAGAAAAGGCACATGATGAGAATCCCTGCACAACATAAGCATAACACAAAGAATAGCAGTTGTGACTGAGCAAGTCATTTAATTTCTATAGGCCTTTTTCTTCATCTATTGAATGGAGTTTGACTAGATGATCCCTGAGATTCTTTCTGGTTCAAAAAAATCTGTTTTTTCTTGGGAAAACTTGTATGACTGATACGAAGTGAAGTGAGCAAAACCAAGGGAACACTGTACATGGTAACAGCAACATTATAGTGATAATCAACAGTGCATGACTTCGTTACTCTGATGAGTACATACATCCATGACAGTTCCAAAGGACTCATGACGAAAAATGCTATCCACCTCCAGGGAGAGAACTAATGAACTTTAAAGGTAGACTGAAGCATATTTTTTTCACTTTTTCTTGACCTTTTTTTTCTTGACTAATATAGAAATATAATTTGTCTAACTGCACATGTATAATGGGTATCATATATTGTTTACCTTCTCAGTGGGTAGGGATGAGGCTTGAGGGAGAGAATTTGGAACTGAAAATAATTAAAAAACAACAAAAAAAAAACCTATAATGTATATACATATATGTATAGTACATATATATAATATGTATATGTGTATACATGTATCTGCATATACATTGGTATGTATATGTGTATACATATATATACATATATATTGATATGTATATGTATATACGTAGGGAGATACTGTTTTTATTTTATTTCTCAATTCTAGATTCTCATCCTCCAATAAGAAGGCAAGCAATATTGTATCTGTGTCTGTGTATGTATAGGTATAGTCCAACTCATGAAGAAATAAGTAAATCAATTAATTAAAAGTCATTTTTAAACACTTTTTATCAAGCACTGTGCTAAACACTGAAGATACCAATACAGAAACAAAGACAGTCCTTGCCTTCAAGCAGCCAGGGAGGGATATTTTGGTTAAAGTTACAAGAAGGGTGAAGAGAGCCATAGCAGTAGAGTAACATACTCATTCCAGGAGTAGTTTAGTTGTGATTCAAGAACCATAAAGGGAGGGAGAGGAGAACTGTGTGCAGTGGAAAGTAGATGAGGAGGTAGATTGGAGCCTGACCTAGGCCACCACCAATCAGACAGTTTATCCAGGGACAAAAGTGTTCAGTCTTCCAGGGCCTGGTTTCTGGACATCCTGACAGCACGAAAGGAGCCAGGAGTGAAGTCATAAAAGGAATCACTGTTATTGGATAACATATAAATGATCAACTACCATCTGCTTGATAGTCATTCCAATATTTAAACACTGTTGTCTTGTCCCACCCTGAGTCTTCTTCTCCAGACTAAATATGTCCAATTCCGTGAACTGGTCTTGGGCATAAGGACTTATCCTGAACACTCTCCAGGTTATCAGTGTATTCAATACCATGGGGCCTAGAACTTAATACAATATTATGGATGATGTCTGATGTGAGCAAGTTAAAGTGGAACTGTCTATCATTTCCCTATGTTGGAATGAAGGCCTCTTAAAGCAGCTTTGAATCATACTATTATTTGAATCATACTATATGCATATAGTATGAATACATGCTACTTGAATCACACTATTAACTCACATTGAACTTTCAGTCTACTAAAACCTCCACCTGTTATAGTACACTTGTTCTAACTGGATCTTCCCCTTCTGAAACTTAGAAAATTAATTTATTATACTACTATGCAAGACTTCACATTCACTTCTGTTGAATTTCCATGTATTTGATTTAGTCCATTTCAGCTTGCCAATATCTTTATCATATAATATGTTAGCTATCACTCCCAGCTTTGTTTCTTCGATCAATTTGATAAGCATGCCATATATCTTTATTCAAATCATTGTTAAAACCAAACTCAGACTCCTTGGATTCTCTGCTGGAGACTTCCTGCCTCATTGAGACTAAACCATTAACTCTGGTCACTCCATCAGTTCTGAATCCATTTATTTTTTTTATCATCTAATCTATATCTCCCCATCTAGAATTTTCTCAGTAATTGAAGTCAAGCTCAGTAGGCTGTTTTGTAGACTCTGTTCTCTCAGTTATTTTTTTAATAGGGAAATTTGCTCATCTTCAATTTTGTGGCACCTCTCACATTTTCAATCTTTCAGATATCACTGACAGTGACTCAGGAGTGACATCTGCCAGTTCTTTCAGGATCCAAGGATGTAGTTCATGTCAGCCAACTAACTTGAATACATTAAGAGCAACCAGGTGTTCTCTTGCTGTTTCCCTACTTATCTGGAATATCAACTCCCTGTTAATCATTTTTGTTAACCTTTTCCAGTGCAAAGGCACTCTCTTTGGCTGAGAAAATGGAAGCAAAATAAAAACTGAGCAACTCTGCCTTCTGTCTTTTCTGACCACAAGTGATCCTCCTTAAGAATACAGCAGAATACTAATTCATGATTTATTGTTCTCTTTGTAGAAGACATTGACTCCACCCACTCTGTGCAAAAGGTTAACACCCATTCTGTAGACTTAACACATACCTGAAATGACTTATATACACACTCAAGTTACTGAAATGAAAAATAAGGAATTGATAGGATTTATTAAAATTGACTAAATACGGAGGTAGAACGATTATCTATGATCCTAATCCTCTGGGGCAAGTTTGTAGGTGTTAATATTGCTTAAAGAATACTTTAAATGGTTTTGTTTTTAATCTTCAATACGTTATCTAATTTTGTCCTCACAGCTCTCTGGGAGGTGGATACTGCAAATATTGCTATCCCTATTTTATGATTGAAGAAACAGACTTAGATGGTACAATGGAAAAGGTTCGCTGGCTCTGTAGTCAGAAGATCTGTGTTCATATCCCATCTCTGATACTTACTAGTGTGTGACTTTAGACAGGTCATTAAGCCCCACCTGGCATTGATTTTCTCGTCTGTCAAAAGGAATTTGAACTAAATGACCTCAGAGGTCCTTTGCTACAACTACTTACCTGTGATCACCTGGTAGGTAAGTTTTGGAGGCAGGATTCATACCTCAGACTCCACTGACTCCATATTGAGTGCTCTCTATTTTTTTTCAGACTGTCTTTTCTCACAAAGAAGGTAGTTTAGAGGTGGAGCCAAGATGGTGACGTAAAGGCAGGGGTTGTCCTGAGTTCTCCCCCAAACCCTTCCAAATACCTTTTTAAAAAAAGACTCTAAACAAATTCTAGAGCAGCAGAAACCACAAAAAGATGAAGTGAAACAAATTTCCAGCCAAAGAAGAGTTGGAGGGTTGACAGGAAAGGTTTGTTGCACCATGGTGAGAGAGGAGCACAGACCAGTGCAGCGCACACCAGGCCGCAACAAACTGGAATTAGGCATTGGAGTGACTGAACCACTGGCAGCAGTAGTGGTTTCCTGATCTCTCAGTCCACAGATGCCAAAAACAACTTAGAAGATCAACAAGAAAGGTCTATAGCACCTGGGTAACAGTGGAGCACAATCCAGTGTAGGTCATGCCAGCACAGCCCTGGCCCCAGCAAACTAGGAGCAGGCCTTGGGAGTGACCAAATCAGCAGCGTCAAGTGGCAGCTTTCAGCCCACAGATGGTAAGGGGTCAAACAACTAATCAGAAGGAGATTATAAGGGTCTTTTTGCTAGCACTCTGTTACTTTGCACATACTCAGATCTGGGTAGCAGTCCTAAAGTGAGGAGGAGCACTAGCATAACAAAGCATGTGGCAGCAATGGAGGGAGGACCCTCCTCACAGTTCCAGGACAGAAAAGGGTACTTGCGGTCTCTCACAGACCAGAGCACAAGCCATGAGAGGAGTAAACACCTCTCCTTAGCTCATACCACCTTGGAAGAACTGAAAACTTAGTTCAGTAGAAGTATCTCTGAAAACAGCTGCACAGAACCCCTGAAGCTTGGGACAGTGTACCTTCCACCCTAGATGATTTAATAAAGAGTTAAAAGTCAACTAATAGCCTGGGAAAATGAGCAAACAACAGGAAAAACTCCAACTAGGTGATGACAAGGAGGATCACAACACATACTCAGAAGAAGACAACAAAGTCATAGTTCCTACATACAAAGCCTCCAAGAAAAATACAAATTGGTTGCAGGCCATAGAAGAGTCCAAAAAAGATTTTGAAAATGAAGTAAGAAACACAGAAGAAAAATTGGGAAGAGAAATGAGAGTGATGCAAGAAAATCATGAAAAATGAGTTAACAGCTTGGTAAAGAAGACACAGAAACTTATTGAAGAAAATGACACCTTAAAAAATAGGCTACGGCAAATGGTAAATGAGGTCCAAAAAGCCACTGAAGAGAAGAATTCCTTAAAAATCAAAATTTAGAAAAGGAGGTCCAACTCACTGAAGAAAATAATTACTTAAAAATTAGAATGGAGCAAATGGAAGCTAATGACTTCATGAGAAATCAAGAAACAAACAAAGCAAAAAGAATGAAAAAATAGAAGACATTGTGGAATATCTCATTGGAAAAACAACTGACCTGGAAAATAGATCCAGGAGAGAGAAATTGAAAGAATCTGCCCATCACCTCCTGCAAGAGATCCCAAAATGAAAACTGCCAGGAATATCAGAGCCAAATTCCAGAGCTCCCATGTCAAGGAGAAAATATTGCACACAATCAGAAAGAAACAATTCAAATATTGTGGAACCACAGTCAGGATAGCACAAGATTTAGCAGCTTCTATATTAAAGGATCAGAGGACTTGGAATATGATATTCTGGAGGGGAAAGGAGCTAAAATTAAAACCAAGAATCACCTACCCAGCAAAACTTAAGTATAATTCTTCAGGAGGAAAAAAAATGGACAGTCGGTGAGACAGAGGATTTTCTAACAGTCTTGATGAAAAAAGCAGAGCTGAATAGAAAATTTGACTTTCAGGACTTGATTTTAAACTGTTTACATTCCTATTTGAGAAGATGATATTTGTAACTCATAACATCTTTGTCATTATTAGGGTAATTAGAAGGAGTATATATAGACAGAGGGCACAGGTATGAGTTGAATATGAAAGAATGATATGTAAAAAATAAAATTAAGGGGTGAGAGAGAATGGTACTGGGAGAAAGGGAAAAGTAGGATGGGGTAAATTATCTCTCAGAGACAAGAAAACGTTTTTACAGTGGAGGAGAAGAGGAAGAAGGTAAGGGGAGTGAGTGAACCTTACCCTCATCAGAACTGGCTCAAAGAGGGAATAATATACACACTCAGTTGAGTAGAGAAATCTATCTTACACTACAGGAAAGTAAGAGGGGAAAGGGATAAGAGAAAGGAGGGTATGATCAGAAGCAAAACACTTTTGAGGGGGGACAGGGTGAAAGGAAAGAGAATAGAATAAACATGGAAGGAAGGAATAGGATGGAGGGAAATACAGCCAGCAAAACTAACTGAAAAAAATTCTGAAGTAAATTTCTCTGATGAAGGTCTCGTTTCTTGATCATGTAGAGAACTGAATCAGATATATAAAAATAAGAACCATTCCCCAATTGATAAATTGGAAGATATCCAACAATATGATCAGTTTTTAGATGAAGTAATCAAAGCTATCTATAGCCATATGAAAAAAAGCTCTAACTATTGAGTGGAGAAATGCAAATTAAAACAATTCTGAAGTACTACCTCATCTATATTAGATTGGCTAGTCGGACAGAAAAAGTAAATGACAAATTTTGGAGAGAATGTGGGGAAAATGAGGCTTTAATGCATTGTAGAGCAATTTGGAACTATGCCCAAAGGGCAATAAGACCATACATACCCTTTGACGTAGCAATACCACTGCTAGTTCTGTTTGTACCTCAAAAGAGATAAAAGATAAAAAGGAAAAAGACATACCTATACAAAAATATTTATAGCATCTCTTTTCTGTGGGTAAAGAGTTAGAAATTGAGGGGAAGACCATCAATTAGGGAATGACTGAACAAGTTATGGTATGTGATTATGATGGAATACTATTATGCTCTAAGAAATGATGAGCAGGATACTCTCACAAAAACCTGAAAAGACTTTCATGGGCTTATGTAAAATGAAATATGCTGTATACAAAATAACCACAAAGATGATCAACTGTGAATGAATTAGCTATTCTCAGCAATACAATGATCCAAGACAACTCTGAAGGACTTATGATGAAAAATGCTATCCATCCCCAGAGAAAGAACTGATGACTAAAGTATACTTTTTTTTTGCTTTAGTTTTCTTGAGGGTTTTTTTTGTCTGTGTTTTCTTTCACAACGTGACTGTTATGGATATGTTTTGTATGGCTACACCTGTATAACCTATATTGAATTGCTTGCCTTCTTGAGGAAACAGGATAGGGAAGGAAAGGGGGAAAGAATTTGGAACTCAAAACTTTAAAAAAATAATGTTAAAAATAGTTTTTACATGTAACCAAGGGAAAATAAAATACTAAATAAAAGCTTAAAAAAAAAAAGCCAAAACAAAAAGAAAGTAGTTTTGAACCTCCTATCTCAAGCTATATTTTTCTTGTAGAGAAGAGCTTAATTACCCATGGGTTGGATCTGTAGTAGGGAGATAACACTGACCTTATTCCAAATAACCTAGAACTAAGCTTGAATGGCATATAGGGCTTCTTAGAGAATTTTGCAAATAATAGTTTACTAACCTTTGTATCAACAGAAATATCCATTTCCAGCATCTTTGTTATTGTTGTTGACAATAATTGACATTTATGTAAGCACTTTAAGATTTCCAATGCCTTTTATATACATTAGCTCATTTCAGCCTTGTACCAGTGCAAGGATATGGTACCTACTATAGATTTTATTATCCCCATTTTACAGATAAAAACCAGCATTCATAGAAGGTAAGTGAGTGACTTGTCCTTGGTTACACAACTAGTACCTGAACCAGATAGAGGCTTTGAACTCAAGTTCAATAACATTTTTATACACAGTTTTAGTTTATGAGTGTCTAACCCAAGACTTCTTGATGTAATATAGAGAAAAGGAAAGCAACAGTTTTCTATTATTGTACCACAGTGAACTTTTGAAAACTACTATTGTCTTATTTTCTCTACATCTGATAACTCTGATTTCTGTGGCATATAAAGTAGACAAGTACAATTTTATTTTTTATAACTAATTTATTTTTTTTCAGTTTTCTACAATCACTTCCATATGTCTTAGATCTTTTTCTCCCTCCCTTCTCCTCCTTCCCCCTCCCTCCTTGAGAGGGTGTGCAGTCTTATATGGGTTCTACACATACATTCTTATTAAATACATTTTCACCTTAGTCATGTTGCATAGAAGAACTATAATAAATCGGAGAAACCATGAAAAAATAAAACATAACACAAGAGAAAATGGTCTGCTTCATTCTGTGATCCAATTCCATAATTCTTTCTCTGGATGTGGAAGGCATTTTGCCTCAAGAGTCCATTGGGAATTTTTTAAGTCCTTGCATTGCTGTGAAGGACTAGGTCTACCAGAAAAATTCCTCACACACTGTGGTTGTTTCTGTGTTCAAAGTTCTCCTGGTTCTGCTCCTTTCACTCAGCATTAATTCATATAAGTCTTTTCATATCTCACTGAAGTCTTCCTGTTCATCATTTCTTGTAGCACAATAGTATTCCATTACATTCATATACCATAACTTGTTCAGCCATTCCCCAGTTGATGGGCTTCCCCTTGATTTCCAGTTTTTGACCACTACAAAGAGAGCTGCAATAAATATTTTTGTACATGTGGGACTCTTTCCCATTTTGATGATCTCTTTGGGATACCGTCCTAGAAGTGATATTGCTGGGTCAAAGTTTATGCACATTTTTGTAGCCCTTTGGGCATAGTTCCAAATTGCTCTCCAGAATGGTTGGATCCGCTCACATCTCCACCAACAATGAATTAGTGTTCCAGCTCTCCCACATCTTCTCCAACATTTATCATCTTCCTGTTTTCTCATGTTAGCCAATCTGATAGGTGTGATGAGGTACCTCAGAGTTGTTTTGATTTGCCTCTCTAATCAGTAGTAATTTAGAACATTTTTTCATATGACTATAGATAGTGTTCATTTCTTCCTCAGAAAACTGCCTGTTCATATCCTTTGACCATTTATCAATTGGGGAATGACTTGTATTCAAACAAGTACAATTTGAAGCTCTTCTTCCTAATACCTTATATTTTCATTTCTTATATATCCATTTCTCCACTTGGCACATATGTATGTATGTAATTTAGCACCATTGTGTGAAGAGATAGATATAAAAGATATACCTATCATTCTTAGCCTTGTACCTCTCCACTTTTGCTAAGGACGCAAATAATTTTTTATAAAAATGATTCGTAGGTGTGATTGTCAAACCCCAGAGGCTACCTCTATCAGTCTATTGATTCCACAACATTTCCACTAACTCTCAGAACCTTGTTCAAAAGTTTGAGTACTGTGCCTTAGTTGAGGCACAGGGTTTCTAACCTGTGTTAGAAACCCTGATGTGATAGCACAGAACTGTTCTGCAACCCATGCATGCTAATCAAGGGAATTTAGGCAGGATTGGTTTATTTCGATTAATTCTTATGTTTGGAAAAGTAGGGTGGTTTTTAAAAATTAGTTAATATTTTTTGCTTAATAAGCATTCATTTTTCTCTCTCTACCTCCTCTACCCCCAATGGCAGGGGGAACCCCTTTGTAAAAAATATACATTGTCAAACAAAATATGTGTGCCTCATTTTGCATCTTGTCTCTGTCACTTCTCTATGAGGAGATGGCTAGCATGCTTACTTCACTCTGTACCAGAAAACCTTGGTTTAGGGGGGAAACAAGAAAATAGATGATGAGCTGGCTTGATATTTAGAGATGTCCTTGGTAACTTTCCTAGGGATAATCTCCCTTGTGTCTAATAGAAGGGGAATGCCTTTTTGAATCCAGTTTGAAATTTGGGGAAATGAAATACATAAAAGAAAAAAACTGAGAATAATTAAAACCAGTAGCAAAGGCGACACCTCAAGAAGAGAGAAGTGAAGGATACCTCCTGATTTGCCCTCAGCTTTTCATTCCTCCCCACTTTGTACCCTTCCACTACCTGTACCACTGTCTCACCTATACCTGTCTCACCCACTCTATACCACCACTTATCATCACTGATAGAGATTATGCAGTAAAATGGTGGAAACTGCAGTAAATGCATATTACAAAAATTTAGCATCTAGCAAAACTTAGAAAGACACAACCTGGTGGCTGGAGTTATGCTTCAGCTCCCTGTCCTTTATAAACTAATAGATAACAAGTCCTTGAACTACAAATACAAACCCCTAAATATCCTTAAGAGTTTAGCAAATAAACTGTACTAGCACCAGACCATTATCAAGTTTATCACAAATATAATATGGTCCACAAAATCTAAAAAACATTTTTTATAAATATCACCATGCTGAATACATATAATCTCCAAACAGCATGGAAGGAAAAGTTCTCCAACTATGAAGACCTACTGGACAAGATTAAAGTCATGTAGGAACTGGATCGCGTGTCATCATTGGTGTCCCATCTGTTACTAGAGTTGGTCCCAAAGAGGCTTTCAGGGAACCTACCAAAAGAAATCCTTATGTCCTAGTTGTTATTGTTGTCTTTTGGTCATGTATGACTTTTTGTGACCCCATTTGGGGTTTTCTTGCCAAAGATTCTATAGTAGATTGCCATTTCCTTCTCCAGCTCAATTTATAGATGAGGAAACTGAAACAAAATGGGTTAAGTGACTTGCCCAGGTGCCCAGGGTCACCCAGATGTTAAATGTCAGAGGTCAGATTTGGACTCAAGAAGATGAGCTTCCTTGACACTAGACCTGGCATTCTGTCCACTGTGCCACCTAGCTGCCCTAGTACTCCCTCAGTTTCAAAAGTAAGTATTATTTCCACGTGTATAACGGTCTCCCCTCAAAATCAAATATAAAAAAAAAATAGCAAAATAATAATAGCAATGACTTCTTGGACATTTCTATCAGAGCCCCCTCAAAAAGATGAGAAGAATTAATAATGATTTTGATGACAACTCACATTTGTATAGCACTTTAGGGTTTATAAAATGCTTGCCATGGAAAGCAGATAGTACAAATATTTTGATCCCTGATTGAGACAATTCTCAAACAGGAGGTGAAATGACTTGCTCAGCATCATACAGAAAATTAAGAGTCAAGTCTAGAAATGTCAACTCAATCCTCCCAGTACAGGGTCCAGTGTACTTCCCACTGCCTCCATTCATCAGCCATAGGCTCTGCCTCAGGCACCCTGTCAACTGTCCACACATATACTTTCCTCTTTCTCCACTTTGGATTGCAATATAATGACTCTCCATCTATTGACTACTTAGTCACAGGATTTAGAAAGGTGAAGACTTTTAAATGCTTCTTACTCTGGCCATCTGGTTTTACATATCAAGAGACATTTGGCCCTGACCAAAATGCCATTTTTCTCCAGACTAACTCCATCGTTTGTTTTAGCATTTAAGGAAAGCATGATGGAAGAAGACTTTTTTCCAAATGTTCCCTCAGACCATTGAGCCTAATTTCATCTTTTGTTGCTGTTGTTCAAAGATCCCAGAAGAACATGACCTGGAGAGTCAAATCCGAAAAGAGCGTGAGTGGCGATTTCTACGAAACACGCGTGTGAGAAAACAAGCCCAGCAGATCATCCAGAAGGGTAAGTGAGGCCTCCACACATATGTTGCCTGAAAGGCTAGGTTTATCTGGCTTCTTTTCTACTTTCAGAATTCGGAAGTGGAAAGGAGACACTTTTTCTTTTAAAGAAAGCTACCCATTAATTTTTTTTTTTTTTACTTCTTCAGTATGGATGCTTCCTTTGTCTAATGCAGATCACAACCCCTCTGTGCTTTCATAGATGATCTTCATGATTTGCTTTGACGAGAGCTTCATCACCATGCAGCTTACCTGCTATTGCATTCCTGCAGATTTAGCCAGATTGATCTCTATGAAACAGATAAGCATTCAGTCACAGGACCCTTATTTGAAGCATCATGAGCTTGGTAGAATCTGCCAGATCTCACTCTCTATTGACGTAGTCTTTGAGAAACCACGAACACTTCCATGCTATGATAAGGCATCAGTGCTAGAAGTAGAGGAGATGGATCACTGAGGACAATTGGGCACTTTTCCCTTACACTATATGGCAGCCTACACTTTTCATAGTCCAGAATGAGCAGTAACAGAAGTATAAAGAATCCCTGAAAGATATCGCTAACAGTTTTAGTGTTATGGAAATTTGTCTCTCTGCAGATCCCCTAACTCCATGAATATCAAAGAATCTCAGACTGAAGGGACTTGAGGTCACTTAGACCAGCCAATACCTGGAAAAGAATTGCCCCAATAAAATAACCAATAATTATATATCCAATATCTGCTTGAAAATCGTCAGGGAGGGGCAACTCCTTGCCTCTGAAGCAGACCATTCTCTTTTTTTCATAGCTCTAATTATTAAGAAGTTTTTCCTAAACCTACTTTTTGTTAAAAAAAAAATCTGATGACCTAGATGTCCTTTTTTAGTGCTGAGGTCACCACCAATCAGGCAGTTTATCTGGGGACAAAAGTGTTCAATCTTTCAGGGCTTGGTTTCTGAACATCCTAACAGCACAAGAGGAGCCAGGGGTGAAGTCTTAAAAGGAATCCCTGCTATAGGATGACATATAAGTGATCTCAAGGGAACCCACACCACTTTTGGACAGTTCTGATTTTTAGGAGTCTTTTTTTCTTGAAATCTAATCCAAATTTGCCTCTTCAATTCTACCCATTCCTGTTGCGTCTGCCTTCTGGGACCAAATAAAATATGATTGATCTCTCCTCCATATGACAGTCATTCCAATACTTGAACACTGCAGTCTTGTCTCATCCTGAGACTCCTCTTCTCCAGACTAAAAATGTCCAATCCCTTCAACCAGTCTTGGGCATAAGGACTTTTCTTATTCTGGATACTCTCCAGCTTGTCAATGTACTTAGTACCACGGGGCCTAGAACTTAACATGGTATTATGGATGATGTCTGATGTGAGCAGATCAAAGTGGAACTGTCTGTCATTTCTCTATGTTGGAGTCAAGGCCTCTTAAAGCAGCCTTCAATCCCATTAGCTTTATTGCCTGGCACATCACACTGCTAACTCACATTGACCTTTTCATCATGATTCCTGTAGAATCTTTGTATTAGTCAGAGTAGTTAAGTCTTTCACAGTTGATCATCATTACAATTTTGTTATTACTGTGTACAGTGATGCCCTGATTCTGCTTACTTCACTGTGCATAAGTTCATATAAGTCTTCCCAGGTATTTGGGAAACCATCCCCCTTGCCATTTCTTATAACACAGTAATATTTCATCACAATCATGTACTACATTCTTGTTCAACCATTCCTCAATTGATGGTCATCCCCTCAATTTCCAATTCTTTGCCACCACAGAAAGAGCTTCTGTAAATATTTTTGTACCTATAAATCCTTTTTCCTTTTCTTTGACATCTTTAGAATACAGTCCTAGTAGTGATATTGCTGGGTTACAGGGTATTTTATGCACATTTTCATTGTCCTTTGTGCATAGTTCCTAATTGTTCTCCGGAATAGTTGAACCAGTTCACAACTCCACCAACGGTGCATTAGTGTCCCTATTTTTCCACATCTTCTCGTGCCTTTGTCATTTTCTTTTTCTGTCATGTTAGCCAGTCTGATAGATTGTTTTAAAGTTGTTTTAATTTGCCATTCTTTAATCAGTATTTAGAACATTTCTAAATCTCCTTCTTTAAAGCTTCCAACAGTTGTTCCTAAATTTGCCCTGCAGGGTCTAGCAAAACTAGTCTAATCTCTTGTCCACATTATAGTCATTCATGTATTTCAGGATATTTAACATGACTACTCTGTCTCTCCTGTCCTTTTCCTTTCCCTTCCCTCTTGCCAAATTTTCTCCATGTTTATGTCACAATGCTATTCCATTCATATACCATAACTTGTTCTGTCATTCTGTAATTGATGGCCTTATAGTTTCCATGTCTTTGCCTCTACAAAAAGAATAGATATACATATTTTTGTACATCTGGGTCCTTTTTCTATTTGTTTTTTTGAATCCTTAGATCTTTTTCATACAAACGCCTCTCTAACTACACCTTCCATATCTTACGTTTGGAAAATTGGGCTTTGGAATCAAAGTGTAAGACTTTATGTTTCTTCCAGTTAATCTTCTTGAGTTCAGTCCAATGTTCCAGCCATTTGAGATCTTTTGAAATACTAGCTAACATTTGTACACTGTTAACTATGTGCCAAGTACTGTGCTAAGCACTTTACAATCCTAAATCTATCATCTAACATGTTATGCCTTGTAGCTTTATTTCATGTTTATTCAATAAACATGGCATATTTATTGCCTTATTCAGTTATTGATCAATATGTTAAACTACACAGGACCTAGTGCAGATCCCTGAGTCAATCCACTAGAGCAAGGGTGGGGGAAACCTAAGGCCTCAAGGTCACATGTGGCCTTCTAGGTCCTTGGGTGCAGCCATTTGACTGAGTACAAATTCTTTTATTAAGGAGATTTGTCCTGTGAAGTTTGGATTCAGTCAAAGGGCAGCACTTGAAGACCTAGAGGACCACATGTGGTCTCAAGGCCACAGGTTTCCCACCTCTGCACCCCTTTGCAAGTTGACATTGAACCATTAATTATTTTTTGTGCGCAGCTATTCTATCAGTTCCGTTGTTTGCCTCATCCCCTTATCTTGATTTCAGGGATAATGTGAAAGACTGATAAGTACTTCCCTAAAAATCTAGATAATCTCCTAGTACTACACCCTTGTTCTACCAATCTAGTAACCCTATGGAAAAAGGAAAATGAAATTACTCTGATATGACTTATTAATATGCTGGGCTTATGGTGACCCTTCTTATTCTGGAAGCAATAAACACAGAATTTGGAAGTTTGAAGGTCATCTAGTCCAACTCATACAGTTTAACAATATAGTTTGAATTTCACCAGGAATCCACATCAAAATCATCAGCCTTTCATTAGCAATATCTATTCTCTTCCTTATTTTGAAAATTGGTACAGTTACTATTGTTTGTACTATATGTTACAATAATATATATCTTTTAAGTCTAAATTGGTTGTTGAGAGTTCTATGCATATTCACAACAGTCCTTTTAGACAAAACTACCCCTTTCTCATTGGAATTGCTTTTCTTTGTGTCTTCAGAATTTCATTTTGTAGAGCTTCCTAGGCTTTTTGAGCTGATAGGTCCAAAATCTAGCATGCATGTCAGGTTATGACTGTTTTTCCTTTCCTCTTTCATCATTTCTCCCAATGTCCCCATCATTTCTACTTCAACGGCATGTAATTCCTAGTTAGTTACCCTAAATGGCCATTTTCTTCATTGTTTTCTCATCATCAAGAAGAAATCAGCTCTGAAACTCATACCTCCTATCCCTTGGGGCTTCTCCCTCCCCTCTGATTGGAGAAGATGGGAGTGAGATATGTGGGAGCGGCTTCTAGATCCCCAGTTTGAAGTAGGCACCCAGGGAATTCACCTCATCATTTCCTACCTGGCTTCTTTCCTGGCTTGTATGATCACCAGAGTCTGAAACTCACAACTCATATTATTTCCCACCCTAGCTGCAGGGCTTCATCTTCCCCTCATGCTGGGTAACCACCTCTCTTACCCCGCCTCTAGCTTTTCAGCTTCTTTTTACATGTTGTCTTCTTCCATCAGATTATGATCTCCTTGAGGGCAGGGATTGTCTTACACCTTTCTTTGTTTCCCATAGCTTAGTGTGGCATCTGGCACATAGTAAGTGCTTAATAAATGTTCATTGACTCTAACTCACTGATTCCAGTTTTAGAAAAATAAACTTATCATTGAGGCAAACGAAGAAATTCTTAACTACGCTGCTTTTCTCAGAGCTCTGACAGAGAACAGAAGAATTCAAATTCCCCATCTCTACTATATACTGTATCTCTGCAAGATTACGATCTATTTCCCAAACTCTTCATTGGTTTTCTCCTTCTAAGTAGTCAGCACATACTTTGCTAATAATATCATCTCTGTTACGGCATCCTTGATCTTCACCCAAATGCTATGCATCCTACATTATCTCACTTGACCTTCACGATAATCTTGTGAGTTTATTAGTATAGATGTCATTTCCCCTTATTCCAGACAAGTCAATTGTAACACATAGAGTCAGTGACTTGCTCAAAGTCACCCAGGTAGAACATTGTTTGTGGAAAATTTGGATCTAAGTCCTTTCTGACTCCAAATATAGCACTCTCTACATTACACCAAACAACTTTTCATCAAGTAAGTATCAGAAATAAGTATGGAGGGAAGAACAAATGACTTGTATCATACTTATATTATTCCTGAAGATCCTAGACCATAGTGTGTTTGCAGATTTGTTAGCCATAGCCATCACAAGGACAGAAATGCACTTTGCATAGAAATAAATTACATTTGCTGTGTACCACTCAGTAAAATCTAGTGATGAAAGAGCCCAATTTTGTCAGAATAAGCACCAAAAGAAAAGTAGCTGTTTTTTTTAGTGTAAGCTAGCAAATTAAGAATGGGCTTTCCCCTTTTGGGAAATGATGCAACTACACCATTTTAGTGAATGCTGGAACTCTAAGGACCTTGGATTTGCACATCAGCAGCCACACCTTTCAGGAATTGTACCAGTTGTAGATGGTAGGTCCAGTGCAGCCAAAGGATCTAGCATAAAATCAATAATTTAGAAACTCTTAACAGATTCTATTGATTTACTCCTTTGGCCTTTCTCCCTGTCCTGTAAGGTTCTAGTGAATAATATGTGTTACTTTTTTAAAGCCATAAGAAGGGCTCAATAAGATAAACTCTTGTCATTCTCAGCTGAGCTAAAGGGTACTGCCAGAGTGGGGCCTTTGTCAAATGCCATTCCAATTATTCATCTGTCCAAACCAGGTTATTTAGCTAAGCTGAATTATGTGATCTCATAATATTCACCACGCATCTAAATGATTCTAGTATACATCCTTGCTCCACTGAGCATAACAAATGATTGTTTACTTCTCAAGCCCAGTGATATTTCTGAAACACTTTTATGTATAGCCTCATTTACAATTATGGGTTTTTTTTCCTTTTTATTATGTCTCTGGTTCATGTTTCATTAATAGGTATATTCAGTGCACTATTGAAAGCTAATCTTGGTCCTTTATAACTTCTCTTGTCTTTATGAGATTGCAGTCAACAAAATAGGTAAAGCTCACAAATGTTTGGAAATTGATCATCTTAGAGACAGCTAGATAGAGCGGATAGAATGCTATACCTAGAGTCAGGAAGATCTGAATTCAAATTTGAACTCAGACACTTACTAGCTGTGTGACCCTGGGAAAGACACTTAACCTCTGTTTCCTTCAATTTCTTCAACTATTAAATGGTTACAATAAGAGCATCTACTTTGCAGAGTTATTATGAGGGTCAAATGAGATAATATTTGTGAAAAGGACTTGGCACAGTGCCTGGCACATAGTGGGCATTATATAGATAGTTTTTCTCCCCTTCCCCTTTACCCCATTGATCTCTCCTCTACCAGCTGCCTCCAACCTTCCTTTCTAGACTTATTTTACTTTATTCATCTTCATGTAGTCTGCATTCCAGTTAAATTAGATACTAGCCAATCTTATCCTGCCATCTTTTACTTACAAGCTCATCCCCTCCTGCTTTGAATATATTCTCCATCCTCACCTGTTAAAATCTTTCGCTTCAAGTCTCAACTCAAGTACCACCTCCTCCAGAAAGCCTTTCCATATCCTCTCAGGTAAAGTAGAACTAGATCATTCTTTGAAACCAGTACTCAACACCTAACTTCCCTGAAATGTCATATTCAGAAATAGTTTTCCTTAGAGAATGGAAATTCTTTAAGACTTCAGTCTTTCAGTTTGGATTTCTCAAATGAATTGGTTAACCTATTGCTCAAGACAATCTATTGCTGAGTCTGCCTCAGACAGTTAATAGCCAGAGGCCATCTAGGCTCATGACATTAAAAGAGAATTTCTACTATACTGTTTCAGGTCAGAATTAAATAGTAAAATCAGATCTGGGTGTTCAGGAAAGCAAAGCTGGTATTTTGCAAACAGAATAGGCCATCTTTGTGTAGACCAGATTTAGATTCACTTTCTCAAACTTAGCAAAATAGGATGAGATGTGTTTGTCAGGAGGACTGTTGAACTGCTATAAAAATAAGCAAATGAGAGATTGCAAGATGTCAAAATAACACATGTATACTTAAAACTGAGAATGACTGAAAGCTAATTTTAAATCATGCCCTCTTTCAGTTATGTATCATATTCAGAGTTTGGGTTCAGTGTTGCCTTTATTTTAAAACCAACAAAATTTGACACTTTGAACCAGATTAATCAAGTTAGTAAACTCTTTCATCAGCAAATGGAGCAGCCTCACTCACTGAGAGTCCTCCATGAACAGTTGACTTTCTCCATTTTCTATTTTCCACTCCACACTCCTTTTCTCTTCCTCCTGGTCCATCCTTCAGCTGCAACCTCAGTGACACTGGATCTTTTGTGCTAACATCCATAATGTTCATGTGATTTCTTAATTTGAGAAACTGAGGTATCACCTTTACCTTAACTTCTTTGGATCACAACTATACCCTGAGTTCTACCACCAGAATGTTAAAGTGAAAATGAAGAACACACAAAAGCTGTATTGTTTAGCTAATGTAATTGCATTACAGCCTGGTCATCCTTCATTTGACCAATTTAAATCCTTGACATAAGAATGAATTGAGACTAGGATGGATGTTCATAAATTGATATGTCCTATTTTTGAAGAAGTGAGATGCCTAAAGAAAAAATTAATGGTAACAAAATGATTTAATACATTTAACCCTTTATCTAGCCAAAATATTTTCAAGAATGAATACTTATAAATACTGTGTACCTTGACCCCAACATGATGATGTCCTTGGACTCCTTGGAGTATGAAGGATGAAAAACAGTCAGATTTTTTCAACTACTTTTAAGAAAGGGCACTTATAAATACTATAGAAAAAGGTGTGTGTGTGTGTGTATGTATGTATGTGTGTGTATATGTGTGTCTTTCTGTGTGTCTGTGTGTGTATTTCTTAGTGCACAGCAGAGTATGTTTGGCTGTTTCATTGTTAATACCACTTTGGCTTTCTATTCCCAGAAGGCATTCAACCATTTTTTTTTGTTGTTGTTGTTTTTCTTTCTTTTTTTTCTATTTATTTATTGATTGATATAGATTTATTTATTTAACTTTTTACATTCATTTTCACAAAATTTTAGGTTCCAAATTTTCTCCCCATTTATCCCCTCCCACCACCCCAATACACTGAGCATTCTAATTTCCCCTATCACCAATCTGCCCTCTCTTCTATCATCCCTCCCTTCTCTTGTCCCCATCTTCTCTTTTGTCCTGTAGGGCCAGATGACTTTCTGTTCCCCATTAACTGTATTTCTTATTTCCTAGTAGCAAGAACAATACTCAACAGTTGTTCCTAAAACTTTGAGTTCCAAATTCTCCCCATCCCTCCCTCCCCACCCGTTCCCTTAATTCAATATAGGCCATATCTGTGTAGTTTTGCAAATGACTTCAATAACAGTCGTGTTGTGTAAGACTAACTGTATTTCCCTCCATCCCATCCTACCCCCCATTGTTTCTATTGTGTCTTTTGATCCTGTCCCTCCCCAAGAATGTTGACTTCAAATTGCTCCCTTCTCCCATTGCCCTCCCTTCCATCATCCCTCCCTCCCTGCTTATCTCCTTCTCCCCCACTTTCCTGTACTGTAAGATAGGTTTTCATACCAAAATGAGTGTGCATTTTACTCCTTCCTTTAGTCGAATGTGATGAGGGTAAATTTCATGTTTTTTTCTCAGCTCTCCTCTTTTTCCCTCCACTAAAAAGTTTCCTGCTTGCCTCTTGAATGAGAGATAATTTACCCCATTCCATTTCACCCTCTCTCCCCCCACTACATTTCTCTCTCACCATTTACTTTAATTTAAGATATGATCCCATCCTATTCAATTCACTCTGTGCTCTCTGTCTCTGTATGTGCGTGCATGTGTGTATGTGTGTGTGCACGCATGTGTGTATGTGTGTGTGCACGCACACGTGTACATGTGTGTGTCCGTGTGTGGTCCCACCAACTACCCAGATACTGAAAAGTTTTAAGAGTTACAAATATTGTCTTTCCATGTAGGAATGTAAACAGTTCACCTTTGGTAAGTCCCTTATGACTTCTCTTTGCTGTTTACTTTTTCGTGCTTCTTCTCATTCTTGTGTTTGAAAATCAAATTTTCTTTTCAGCTCTGGTCTTTTCATCAAGAATGCTTGCAAGTCCTCTGCTTTATTGAAAGACCATATTTTCCCCTGAAGTATTATACTCAGTTTCGCTGGGTAGGTGATTCTTGGTTTGAGTCCTAGTTCCTTTGACTTCTGGAATATACTATTCCATGCCCTTCTATCCCTTAATGTAGAAGCTGCTAGATCTTGTGTTATCCTGATTGTATTTCCACAATACTGGAATTGTTTCTTTCTAGCTGCTTGCAAGATTTTCTCCTTGACCTGGGACCTCTGGAATTTGGCCACAATGTTCCTAGGAGGAGTTTCTCTTTTTGGATCTCTTTCAGGTGGTGATCAATGGATTCCTTCAATACTTATTTTGCTCTCTGGTTCTAGAATATCAGGGCAGTTTTCCTTGATAATTTCATGAAAGATGATGTCTAGGCTCTTTTTTTGATCATGGCTTTCAGGTAGTCCCATCATTTTTAAATTGTCTCTCCTGGATCTATTTTCCAGGTCAGTTGTTTTTCCAATATTTCACATTCTCTTCCATTTTTTCATTCTTCTGGTTTTGTTTTGTGATTTCTTGGTTTCTCAGAAAGTCATTAGACTCCATCTGTTCCATTCTAATCTTGAGAGAACTATTTTCTTCAGTGAGCTTTTGAACCTCTTTTTCCATTTGGCTAATTCTGCTTTTGAAAGCATTCTTCTCCTCATTGGCTTTTTGAACCTCTTCTGCCAATTGAGTGAGCCTATTTTTCAAGGTGTTATTTTCTTCAGCATTTGTTTGGGTCTCCTTTACCAAGGTATTGACCCGTTTTTCATGCTTTTCTTGCATCTCTCTCATTTCCCTTCCCAGTTTTTCCTCCACCTGTCTAACTTGATTTTCAAAATCCTTTTTTGAGCTCTTCTATGGCCTGAGCCCACCGGACATCCACCTTGGATGTCTGGGATACAGAGACCCTGACCTCCACATCTTTCCCTGATGGTAAGCATTGTTCCTCGTCACCAGAAATGAAAGGCAGGAACATCTGTTCCCCAAGAAAGTAGCTTTCTATGGTCTTATTTTTCTTCCCTTTTCTGGGCATTTTCCCAGCCAGTTACTTGACTTCTGAGATTCCTCTCCACCCCTGCCTAGATCCGCCCAGCTAGTGCTTGGGGTCTGAGATTCAAATGCTGCTCCCCAGCCTCGGGGCTTTCAGTGGCGGGGTGCGGCTGCTATTCAATGTGAGCTTAAGTTCTGGTGCTGGGGTGGGGGCAGAGCTGCCTCCCAGGCTCAGTTCCCTCAGGGGGTTTATGCAGAGATCTTCAGTAATGGCCCTGAGCTCCTGTCTGCTTGGGGAGTCCCAGGCCACCACTGCCTCTGCCGCTGCCTCCCGAGGGGGTCCGAGTCACAGAGACACTCGGCTCCCCTCTCGGTCAGCCCAGAAGTCTCTCTCACTGACCTGCAGCGCCTTTGGGTGGAGGGACCTTCGCGGCTGCCAGAGATTCCGTCCCTGAAGCCTGCTCAGATCTGTTCCTCTCAGGGCCGTGTTGCCAGGGCAGCACAGGGCTGGGCTCTGCGTCCAGAGCATGACGGACCCCTGGGGATGGCTTTCCAGGGCTCTCTGGAACGGAAATCTCTTCCACTGTGTTTCTGTGCAGCTTGCCCTGCTCCAGAATTTGTGGGGAGTTCTTTTTACAGGAAATTTATGGGCTGTGGATTAGGAGCTAGCATACATGAGTCTTTCTACTCCGCTATCTTGGCTCCTCCATTCAACCATTTTTTGAATACATTTAAATTATCATCTTATGCCATAACCATTATATTTCTAAAAAGTAACTTTGAGAAGTTCTTTCTAATTCCAATTTTCAGGACTTTTTTTTTATTACGAACTGAAACATCAAAAAAAAATTTTTAAACAGAAACAAATAGCAAACAAAATAGCAGAAACGAAAGAGGATTCTGTATAAAATCATGCATATGACTTGCTTTTTACAAAATACACACAGACACGCACACATAATCTACATTTTACTTTCCAAACTGTCCTGCTCATTTGTTCTTCTTTCTGAACTTCTTTGTTTTCATCTGTATGTTTTTCATTGTTATAATGTCCCTCCTCCCCCTCCTCCTCCTTCTCTCCTTCTTCTTCTGCATAACTGTTGCTAACTTCCCCTGTCTCCTCAGTCCTTCCACCTAATTAAAAATTCACAGAACTGAGTAGGGGGAGACCTTGCAGCATACTCACCGACAGCAAATCCACATGGTAGCCAAATCCAAAATTTTATGTCTCTTGTGTCCATCACTTCTCTTTTAAGAAGGAGGTAACATATTAATCACAGGTCCTATCAAGACATAGTTGGTCATTGCATTGATCAGAGTTCTTAGTCTTTCAAAGTTGTTTTTCTTTGAGACCTTGCTATCCTTATAAAATTTTTTTCCTGGTTCCCACTTCTTTCTGTATCACTTCATACTATATAGGATTCATGGAAGTCATCACTTTCACTATTTCTTATGGTACAATAATATTCCATTACATTCTTATACCATGTTTTGTTCAGCCATTCCCTATTTATCTAAGAAGCAATCTAAGTCCCTCCTCCTTAGGGTCTAGATTTTTTTCTTTGTTATACACTTTTAATTCCATCTCCAGACCATTTTAAAATAGTAAACATTTATTGATTGCTTACTGTGTACCAGGCACTGAGCTAAAGGATATAAAGAATGGTAAAAAAAAAAAAAAAAAAAAAAACCTTCTGCCCCAAGGAGCTCATGTTCTAATAAGACTCTATGGGAGACAACATGCAAAAAATATATACAATGCAAATGGAAAATAATCTCAGGGGACGGCCATGGGGGAAGGAGTGAGGGGAGGCAGGACTACAAGTAGTTATTTCATCTGCTTGGAAGGAAACCAGGGTGAGATGAGGTGAGAGAACATCCCACTAAAGGAGACTCCAAAGTGTCCAGACAGGTAGGAGGCAAACCAGGAGAGAACAATGTGATGAAGAGGAAGAAGCCACAGAGCTCAGGGTGACTGACAGTGTCAGAGCCTGGGGAGGCAGCAAGAAAGATTGAGCAGAGGCTCTTAGGTTTGGCAGTAGAGTCCATCGATGAAAAGAAAGGAGGTGGAAGTGCTAAATACAGGTGGTGTTCTCAGAGAGTTTAGACAAGAACAAGAGGAAGAAGAGAGGGCTAACTGGGATGTTTGGATTAAGTGAGGTTTTTTGAGGTTGGTGAAAACATACATCCGTTTATAGGCATCAGGAAAACAGCCAAAGTCAATGAGAAATTGAAGATGAATTAGAGAATGGGGATGATAGTGCATGTAGTGCACCCGAGAAGATGGGATATAATGGTATCAAGGGCGCATGTAGTGGCGTTTTCCAGAGGATATTTCCTGTATGATGAAATAGAAGACATGATTCCCAAAATCTGTAATCTAAGAAGCTTCACAACAGGTGAAAAATAAGGGCAATATTATATGCAATCCTACTGGCATAAACTATTATCACTGCAGAAACTCAGATTTCTCTTTTCCATTCATGTAAGAGCATAAAAGGTACTACACTCAGTCTCTTGGTATAAGCATGGAAATTCAGGTTAGTTACCAGGAACTTTCTTTTCTATATCTTTTTGTAGGTATCACAAGACTAGATGATCAGATCTTCCTCAATAGGAACCCTGGTGTTCCCTCAGTTGTCAAATTCCACCCCTTCACTCCTTGCATAGCTGTAGCTGATAAAGACAGCATTTGGTAAGGGTCATGTTAACTACTTTTCTGAGTTCATTAAGTATTAACTAAATATTAACTTCCACATGGTTTAACTTTACATTTGAAGGATACTAAAATTTTGTGTACTTAACCCACCTTTCTGAATGTGGGGCTCTCCTATTTTGTTCCAAACACGGAGTTCTCACAAACAGACAAGATGTCCTTCACTCCTTTTCCAATCTCTTGAGGGTTGAAAGCATCCTCTCTATTTCTCTTGACTACTATTGAATTATAGAGGGGTGAAGCCCCAAAGTAGTAACTATAGGTTAATGGACAGTGAATCAGATGTTAAGTTTTTGAGATGTATTGCTTTTATACTGTATATAAGATAAAGTGATTTCCTGGTTTTATTGTACATGTAATAGTCTCATCAAAATTAGACTTGTAACAGAACGACTTGTAATGGGGATTTAATCTTATTACTTCCTCTGCAAAAGCAAGAGATGTTATGGAAAGTCATTAATTTCAAAAAATAAACATTCAGATGCCCCAAGGAGAAAAACAAGTTTAATTTGTAATAAATGTAAACCTTTGTAATTGAGAAGGTACTGATTTAATAGAGATTTCTTTGCACTACCAATAAAACAGATGCAGTTCTCACTTTCATTTTGTTATGTTATCCTTATACTCCCTAAGTTTTTGGGACTGGGAAAAAGGGGAGAAGTTGGACTACTTCCACAATGGAAATCCTCGCTACACAAAAGTCACTGCCATGGAGTACCTGAATGGCCAGGACTGTTCGTTGCTACTGACAGCCACAGGTAAGCCACATTGCACTAGTCAAAGAAATGGGAGCATGGGATAGGAAAGTATTACTTCAGGGCATTGGCAGACTGACTTGGAGGTGTAGGACCCTGAGACTTCTGAGTTGAAGTGGTAGCCATGCTTGCTATTTCAGTAAATCTTTTGTCCTGATTGTATTTCTTCTCTTCCTAATGAAAAAAATATCTTGATTGGAGGTGATCATCACAGAATGCCAAAAGATTATGAGGGAAATTACTTCAACATCAAATATCATTTAAAGGCAAAAACTTAGCCTATCTGTTTTAATTGCCCTGGGTTTGACATATTGTAAGACTTTCCCCAGTGCAAGCAGATGCACAGTGGATTGAGTGCCAGATCTGGAGTCAGGAAGATTCATCTTTCCTAAGTTTAAATCCAGCCTCAAACACTTACTAACCGTGTGACCCTAGACAAGTCATTGAACTTCGTTTGGCTTAGCTCCTCATCTGTAAAATGAGCTAGGGAAGGAAATGACAAGCCACTCTAGTATCTTTGCCAAGAAAACTCCAAATAGGGTCACGAAGAGCTGGACACAGCTAAAATGACTGGACAACGAGAGGACTTTCCCCAATAGTCTATTTCTGCCGAACCGTCAGCCCCACTTCCAGTCACCACCTGGAAATAGAAAGTGCAGCTTCCTTTGAGTTGTTAGTCACTATTGGTTACTTCTCTAAACTAGGCTGGAGGGGGAACTGCTTGCAGAGGAAAAGACCAAGCAAGTTGTGAAGCAGATTCAACATGATGAAATGTCAGTAGGGATTAAGAGAGACGTATGCCATTTCTGTGCTACAGGAGTGAGCTGCTGGCCAGACTAGAGAATGCTTGGTTATAGGGATGGTTCTGGTGTTAGAGACCATAAGAGGAAAATGTGATGGGAATAGGAGCTAAAACACAAGAGTGATGCAAGCAAGAAAAAATGAGGAGGTGTTTCCTGTCAGTGGAAATAAAGAGGAATATAAGCAACTACAAGAGAAAAAGCATAAGGCAGTAATTACAGGAAGTCTCAGGTAAGAAAAGTGTGGAACAATAGTATCAAAAATTATAAAGAAGCACTGGAGAAAACAACTGAGGATCAAATCATGGGGATAGTTGTATTAACCTTTGTGAAGGTTGTTGATGTAAAATGTCACATGAAGAACCTTCGTTGAGGGTTTGGAAAGGGGTCAACGAAAGAGTTTAAGAAGATGAATTAAAAACAGGCTGGAGTGGATGTATTCTAGGACACAGGTGGAAGACGTTTTTTCTATCAAGGTTCACTGACCCAAAGAGGTTTAAAAAAAATCAAGGATCAGAGACAAAAATGTATTTTTATTTTTCTTAGAGAAACATAAGATGCTTGATTCACTCACATGTTAAATTAAAAACCGAACCACTCAGTACACATTCATTGAGCAGAACCTGTCTAATAACTGAGAAAGATATAAAAGATATAGTCCCTGCCCTCAGGGAATTTACAATCTACTGGTAAAATTAAGCTATACACAACTAACCATGATACCAAGTATAATCTGATGAGAATAATGATAGTTCACCTTTACATTGCACCTCCAGTTTTGCAAAGCTCTTAACAGATATGCATGAGAGAAACAACTAAGGCCATTAGTACTATCAGAGTTCCACAAAGGGAGAAAAATCATTTCTAACTGTAATTTTCAGGAAAACTTTGTGAGAAAAATGATGTTTAAACTCAGTCTGGAAGAATGGATAGGAATTTAACAGACATGCAAAGAGGGAATTCCTGGCATAAAGACCAGTAGACTGGAGGTGAGAAGATATAGGACATATTTATGGAATTTGTCAAATTCCATTTTCACTTTGGTGCAGAGTTAGATGAAGCTGTGTGTTGTGAAATAAAATAGGAAGGTAGACTAAAACTGAATTACGGAGCCATGAATCTCAGGCCAAAGAGGTTCTCCTTTGTCCAGTAGGCAGTAGGAAGCCATTGATAACTTATTGAGCAATGGATCATATATTGGGAAAGTTAAACTGGACCACTGCCATATTTCTGGGGGAAAGTATTGAAGGAGGGAGGAGGTAGAAAGAAGAGGGAGGAATCAAACTAACAGACAAATGAACGGCAGTTTTGAGCATACGTTTGTGAAAGAATAGTGGTGACTGTTAACAGAACAATTTAACATAAGTTAAGTCAAGAAGAGCAGCAAATTTGGGAAGATGAGGAGGAGGGATTCTATTCCACAAACATTTATCAGGTGGAGACCGGTTGCTAGGCACTAGCTCACAGGAAGACAAAAGACAAAGACAAAACCAGAACTTTCTGGCCCTCAAGGAACCTTAATTCTCCCGGGAAGATATCCATTACATGATAAGAGGCCAATAGAAAAATGAGAAAGCACTACTAATTAGAAGGGATGTCAGAAGAGTCCACTAAGAGGTAAGTATTCCGACAGGTGGACCTGAGGAGAGAGAGTTCGTGCTGGGTGCAGAAGACCACTTATAGAAATACACAGGGGCTTTTAACCCATAGCATGTGAAGGGGAATGATGTCAAATACATCAGGAAAAGTAAACTGGGGCCATATTGTGGGATGCCTTGAATGCCAGACTGAGGAGTCTGTTTTATACACATAGTGGCAAGAGAGTCATTAAAAGTTTCGTCATTCTTGTTGTTGTTTTTAAGAGTAATATGATCAGACTTGTCTATAGAAATTATTCTTGCTATTGTGTGGATAAGTTAAATAGAGTAGGGCCTAAAAGCAGAAGCTGTGTGCAGCAGCCCATGCTTGGGGAAGTGAAGAGGAGAAGGAAGTGAAAAGCACTGTGGAATTACAGTTGGATACGAAGTGTGAGGGAGAGGGACCAGGCAAGGGTGACTTTACTGAGCCTCCAGAAAAGGAAGGAAGTTTGAAGGGCAGGAGGATTGGGGGGCAAAGATGGTAAGTTCTATTTTGGACATGTTGAGTTTTGTTGAGCTATTAAGAGATTGTGGGAATGAGAACAAAATGGGATGGAGGTAAACTGCTTTTTTGCTAATTTGGACTGTGTGTTTCAGAACATATTGAATATTTAAACACTTACCAGAATTCATTGCTCTTCAGTTTCTCATATTCTCAAGAATCTTGCAGGGCTCTACCATAAAATCTTTAACCACAACAGTCTACTACCATATAAGAATTTTTTTCTCTGGACTACAGCAAGCATGAACAGAACAATTTCACCTAATGAGCTACATGAAATCAGCTTGAGATTACATTTTGGAGTTCTCCCAATACCGTTATAGGAAATGGAAATGAGAGTAGGCGAACAATATGAAATGGTGGTTAGAGAAGATAATCAATCAGACCAACAAGCATTTATTAAATACCTACTATGTGCTAGGCTCAGCGGTAAATAATAGGAATACAAAGAAAGGCAGAAATAGTCCTGTTCCCCCAAAGAAACTCACTTTTCTGTAGGGGGAAACAACATGCAAATGACTAGGTACATAAATTATATGTATATATGTATATATATATGTATATATATATGTATATATATATATATATATATATATATATGGCAAATTAGAGATAATCTCAGAGGGGAGGCACTAACATTGGAGGACATTGAGAAATCTCTTGCACAAGGTGTGATTTATTCTGAGTCTTGAAGGAAGCCAGGAGGCAGAGATGGTGAAAAAGTATTCCAGGCATGGGACAGTCAATGAAGACGCATAGAGTCAAGAGATAGAGGGCCCTATGAAAGTATAACAAGAAAGCCAGTCCCTAGATTGTAGAGTATAAAAAGGGTAAGAAAGTGGTAAGAAGGAGCCAGCTTGTGAGGGACTTTGAAAGCCAAACTCAGGATATTGTTATTGAGCTTGGAGGTACTATGAAGTCATGGGAGTGGGGGTGAGGGTGAAGACCTGTGCTTTAAGGTTAACTGGCAGCTCAGTATAAGACTAGGCAGGAGTAGAGAGAGAAAGGGGGACATAGATGAGAAATTTGGGGAAGGACTTGACAAAGATTAGATATGTTGGACAAGTGAAAGTGAAAAGTCTGAGACGTCACCTCATTGTGAGCCTGGATGCCCAAAAGGCTGGTGGTATAGTATTGATAGTAATATGCAAGTTAGGAGGTAACTTAAGGGAAAAGATCATGATTTCTGTTTTGGACATCTTGAGTTTAAAATGTTTTATAGGGATATCTATTCAAGATGTCCAAAAAGGAAGTAGAGATGCAAGAATGGAGGTCAGGAGAGAAGAATGACAAGATAAATAGATCTGAGAATCACCAGCATAGAGATAGTAATTGAATCCATGAGTGCTGATAAGAACAAGATAATATAGAGAGAGAAGAAAAGAAGACCCCTGGACAGAGCCTTGGCAGATCCCTGTAGTTGGCTGGTACGATTTGGATAAAGATTTAGCAAAGGAGACTAAAAAGAAGTCAGACAAGGAGGAGGAGAACCAGGAGAGCACAGAGAGATGAAAGTACAGCAGGGAAGAGATTGATTCACAGTGTCAGATGTTTCAGAGAAGTCAAAAAAAGAATGAAGATTAAGAAAAGGCCATTAGATTTGGCAAGTAAGAAGGGATTTTGGAGAAAGCAGTCTCAGTTGAATGAAAAGGTTGGAACTTCAGCTCACAAAGGTGAGAAGAGATGCTAGAAACACTGAGTGTAGATAACTTCTTCAAGACTTTTAGCAAAAATTGGGGGAGGGAGGACAGAAATGAGCAGGGGTGTTTAGATAAATGAAGATTTTTAATTTATTGTTTTTGAGAGTGAGAGAAACATGATTTTCTCCAGTTTCATTCAACAGCACATGAAGTACAAGCAAAGGCAGTAGAGAAGGGAGTAATCCAGGGTTGGGGCTTAGCAAAGCATGATCAGTAATAGGATAAGAGGTCAAGGGTCTTAAGAGGATAATGTATAATTGAATTGATTGACCAAGGGTTTAATATAGAGAAGAAACAGTTATGTCAGCGAAATTGTATTTTAGTGTAGGTGAGACTATGGCATCCCTTAAAAAATCAAGAAGGAGGGCAGTTTAATGGTGAGGGTGGGGGAAAAAAGAAGATAAACTAAGTGTTCTTAGCTGATGAGGTAGAGAGTAAGGAGAGGAATTCAAGTTGAAAGAGAAGTCAGAACCAAGGTGAAGGAAAAAGGATGTGAAGAAGGTCAAGTTAAGATTGGAATGAGAATATTTCATTTTACTAAACATTTACTAAAGGTGCCTGGTGCATGATCTAATTCTTTCCAAAGTATGAGGTGAAATTATCAGCTACAATGGGCAGATGCTTTGGACAGTGCAAGGTGCCCAAATCACGAAGGGTTTTGTGAGGAAATTAATGAGTTCTGAATAATGCAAATACAAAACAAGGAAACTGAGCCAGGCAACAGGCAAGAGGCTGAAAGAAACACACACATACACACACACACACACACACACACACACACACACGAGGTTTTTTTTCTTTTGATGTTCTGTTTAGCATTAAGCCATAAAGTCTAACCATCAGACCTTGGCCATGTCAGACTCTCCCCTAACTCTTCTGATAGTCTGCCATGAAATTGAGGTCACGGGAAAGGTATGTCTTCTCTTAACAAAGGAAATCATGACGGATTAGTTCTTCTCTACTCAGCAGACTCTGAGAACTGACAATAGTGTTCTCAAATCATTTTCTTAGTCTTGACCGTCCGTCTGGTTTCACTTGTTTCCATCATTGAAGCTACGATTTGTGTGTTGAGCATAATTAAACAATGTGGGAAGGGGATGTGAAAGGCCATAAAGACTACTTTTTTCCTTAGAAATTATTGATATTTTTCTTAACATATAAAAAGTTAGAGGAGCAGAATAGGCAAAGTGAAGAGTGTACCATTCAGAATCTGGGCTTTGTCATAGTGCTTACAGGCTGAAGGATTTTACAACTAGTGCTTCTAAGAAGGAAGTGACTATCTCAGGCACTAGAGAAGCTCAGATTGGTTCAAGGACCTGTTCTGTAGTTAGCTAGGTGTGTTTGTCCATGAGAAGGAAAATAACAATGTACCCTTACATCCTCTTTGCAGGATGATTTTTTTTTTTTTTTTGCTGGGCTGCAGAGAGAGGAGGATAAAGAAAAAGGAACAAATCATGAAAGCTAGGTCCATTTCTTCATCAGTCAGTCTACTACATGAGGTGGCATATTCATTCTTTTTCAGTGACACAGGTCATTGGACTTCCTATCTCTCCCTGAAACTCCCAAATAGGGCCTGAGAGAGATAGTGCCTTTGACATCCTTCTCTTTTCTTCTTCAGATGATGGTGCCATCAGAGTGTGGAAGAATTTTGCAGATGTGGAAAAGAACCCTGAGATGGTGACTGCCTGGCAAGGGCTTTCAGACATGCTACCAACAACAAGAGGTAGGTCTGCATGGAATTTTTAAGACTCTGAAGCATATCACCCAAGGATGTCTTTCCAGAGCTGGAAGAAGTGATCCATGTGACTCCATTCTTCCTCCAGCAGTCTCTTTCAGTAGTGTCTGCTTCCCCTTGGGATTTCCTGGTAACACAAAACTAACCTGTTTTTCTGTCAAAATCACCATAGAATCTGATAAATATAATGTAAGAATGTTTTGGTGTGGTTTCTGTCAGTATCTCAGCATTGATTTGCTTACTTGCCTGTTTCATTGATGTGTAGAAAGTAATGTCATTGTCTTTGGTGTGGCTTAAAACTGAGATGGGTATTTTCTAGGAGGAAATATTGCCTGCTAATTAGAACCAGGACAGAAGAATGTGCTTTCTTTGATCACTCACAGATTCCTATATGTCATGAACAGTTCTTCAGTACCTCAGAAGAGCAGTGATTTCAGCACTGTGGTTATTCCTTCCATTGATGCGGATGACAGTTTCTCCATTCTTTACTAGATGGTTCCATGAGTTTCTCTAGCCAAAAATATTTGCCACCTAGTCCAAACTTAGCTAGACAATAGTCTATTTGACCTGTATCCACAGGCTTTCCAGTTTGGTAAGACCTTTCTTTTGGTAAGAACTTCTGCTTCACTAGACTAGACTTTAAGAACCCAAAACCATCTCCATTCAAATAGACGAGTCATAAACAAGTCATTTTATATCTCCTTCTAGCTGGCTTTTCCAGTTTTTAGAACAAAAGTAAAATTCCATCTTGATGCTATCTAAATGCAAAATGATTATCCTGGGTTCCTCCATATTTGCCCCTAAGACCTGAAGAATAAGTGTACCTGACTACTTGCCTGCCTTGAACTAATGGGAAACAATATTCCTGCTGTTCTCTAAATTTAATCAGTCTGATTACAACTGACTACTTTCACCTTCACTTTGGATCACCTGTTTTACACAGCATTGCATGTTGCAATGTCTCTAGTTTGGGCATAAATCAGTCATTTCTAGTCTGCTAGCTATTTCTTGTAGGTTTAAAGATATAGAGGAACAACATAATTCTAGTCTGTGTTTCACCTAAAACCAGCTTAGATAAGGAAATAAAATGTTGTCAATTCATTTAGGAAAGGCTACAACAAAGTCTAGGACAATTGCAACTCTTGCTTTAGGATGTAAGTGGCATTTTCTTTGCTTTCTTTTCTCAAGGACCCATGTGTGCTTTAGCAGTATTTCTTTCTGAACTTAAGGTGTAGGCTATTATCTGTTTATATCTATTGACAGGGTTTCATCTACTAGATGAAGTAATTGGAGTATGAGAATTGTTATCTCCTTTTTAAGATGATCCTTAGACTAATCCTAATTTTTTTAAACATTCCCTCCCCCCAGAAAAATAATCCTTTCCCTCTTTCCTCTCATTTTCTCTATTCATTTATAATTTCTGTAGCCAAATTTGATATTTAGTCTTACCTTCAACATGTTTTCTTTGATGGCTTTCCTCTTTCAGGAGTTGTTCTTGCATTTAATTAAAGGAATGCTTTCATTTATTCATATTATTCTTGTCTTTTTAAGTAAATTCTCTATTTTTGTGAAATCTTGATATTAAAGGATGCTGTTCTGACTTGTTCTTATGTCTGATGGAAAGAACCAGATGCCAGGAGCCTTTTGAATCAAGGGGGAGCTTTTCCAAAGTGAGCCTCATTGCAAATCAGAAAAAGTTCACTTTGTCTTAGTATATGATTCCACTAGATTCCAACCAATATTTTGTGCAAAGAGATTTTTAAGAGCATGCTGGAGGTAGTAATGGTCAAATATACTTGTTGAGGAACATGGAACCAGAAGAGGTAACAGAGCAGAAAACTTAGATTGGCCTACCTAATTTTTAACTAGAAGGCTAGTTAGCCTTTAAGATGCTATGAAGAAGTCCTTTCCAGACTTTTTACCCCACAGCTAACCCCATCTTCCTCCTTTAGGTATTTGTGCCATAGCCAAATGACCCTTATCTGTGCTCCAAGGGTAGGACAGAGTTCTCTCCTGGAGAAGGGAAAAGGATTCAAAGAACACCTACATGCACTGCAGTTTGTAATGAAGAATAAATTATTCCTAAAGGAAAGAGAATCCAACATATTGAATGGCAGAATAAGTAGTCTTAAGTATCTTTAGAGCTTTAGCATGGATCTGCAGCTAATAAGGTAAAATTCAGTAGGGAAAAATGTAAAAGTTTTAATCTTGGGTACAAAAAACCAAAATAAGCTTAAGTTGAGAAAGGCATGATTAGACAACAATCGTTCTGAAAAAGATCTGAGGGTTTTATTGGACTGCAAGATCAGTATTAAGTCAGCAGTATGATATAGCAGCCATAACAGCTAATGCTAAATTGAGTTTTATTAAAAGGAGAGTATTTTCTAGGATTAGGAAGGTAATAGTCCCACTCTACTCCATCCTCATCAAACCATCTAGAGTACTGTGGTCAGTTATAAGAATTAAGGACATTGATAAACTCAAGAGAGGAAGACAAAACAGGATGGTGAAGGGCCTTAAGTCTCTGTCATGAGGATCATTTGAAGGACTGTGGCATGTTTAGTCTGGAGAAGACCCATGTGGATATGATAACTGCTTCAAGTATTTGAAGGCTTGTCACAAGGAGGAAGAATCAGACTTGTTCTGTTTGATTCCAGAGGGCAGAACTACGAGCTCTGGGTGGAAGCTGCAGATTTAGCCTTAATGTCAGGAAAAAACTTCCCACCAATTAGAACTATCCAAAAGTGGGAATACTTTGCCTTAAGAGATCATGGATTTCCCCTCCTTAGATGTCTCCAAGCTGAAGCTTGGACATTTATTGGCTATGTTACGATAGACATTCCTTTCATGTATGGGTTGGACTAGCTGGCTTTTGACTTTAACTCTCAGATTCTATATGACAATGAATTTTGTTTGAAGATGTTTTCTGTTTGAGATGCCTTCAGGACATCCAGTTCAAGATAGCCAACAGTTTGTGTTGTGAGAATGGTGCTCAGACAGGAGACTGGAGCTAGATCTAGGAGTCATCTGCAGAGAGGTGATAATTGAAGTCATGGGATTGATAAGGTCACCAAATAGAACACAGAGAAGAGAGAGATCAGATAAAAGTCTTAGAAAATACCTTCCTCCTCTCCACCCCCAGTTAGGGATGTGATATGGATGATAAATCAGGAAGAGAGACTGAAGAGTGCTCAGAGAAGTAAGATGAAAACCTAGAGATGAGAAAAACATCCTGGAGGAGACTGGTCAACAGTGTCAAATGTAGTAAGACAGGTCAAAAAGTATGAATACTGGGGTGAGGTGGGGGAGCCAAACTGCAGAAGGTTTAGAAGAAAGTGAGAAGAGGGGAAATGGAGATACCCAGTATAGATGCCTATTTTCAAAGATTTTGGCTATAAAAGGGAGGAGAGATACATGACTAGCTACCAGGGATGATTGGCTTTGCAAGGGGTGAGGGTGGGGTTTAATGACAGGGTAGACTTGGGATGTTTGTAGGCAGTAGAGAAAGAAATAATTAATAAGGAAATACTAAAGACTAGTAAGGGAGCATCCATGCAAGTGAGCAGTTTGCTGGACAGTTGGTAAGGTCTTGATCAAGGGTACATGTGGAGGAATTGGCAAGAAAAAAGTCCACTTCTTCATCAGTAACTGGGGTAAAAGGGGATTTGAGGTAATGGTATTAAGGGCCTGTGCTGTCATGAGGACAGCATTGGAGAGTTTGTGGACTATGACCTTGATTTTCTTGGGAAATAATGAGTTCAGGACTTCAGCCAAGAGGATACTTAAGGGGGGTGAAAGGTGAATGGGGACTTTTGAGCAAAGAAGACAAAGTTTGGAAAGAATCGTTTTGAAGAATAGAGGAGTAAATGAATTGCAGTACTGCAGTGAAGGCTTAGTTGAGTTTACATAACATAAATTTATAATGGACCCATGGTCCTGAACTGGAACCTGTTTATTGTCTAGAGGAGTGACATAGTTAGAATCGCAGTTAAGGAAAATCCTTTTGACAGCTGTGTGAAGAGTGGATTGGAGTGGAGAGAGACATGAGGCTAAGAGACCAATTATGAGGCCATTGAAATAGTGCAGGCCTGAAGTAAGTGGTGACCTTGTTAGCAAAAAGAAGGGGTCAGAATTGAGACGTGTTGAAGAAGTCAGGATGGCAGGAATTGGTGCCTAATTGGCTGAGAGAGAATGATGATAACAGTGAAGTTATAAACCTGGGAAACAGGATTAATGGCAGTACCTTTTACAGAAGTAGGGGACCTTTGGTAGAGGAAAAAGTTTTAGGAAAAAGTTTTGTCTTAAACATACTCAGTTTTGAGAGATGCCCTTAAAAGCAATGCCCTCTTCCAGAAGTCTAATACTTTCTCTAATCTGATTCTTATTTTATGAAGTTCATCAAAGTCACTAGCATCGAGTAACAGTAGCTCCCATTATTATCCTACTTCTTGAAGAGCCCAAGAATTCAGAACAGGTTATAAATACTAAGGATTTCAGTTTCTTGCCACCCATCTCCCTGTCATACAAAAGCCCCACTCTCCGTTTCTGAATACGTGCCCTATTATGTGAACAAAGAAGCAGAGCTGGATGTGACAGTCATTGATGAGATGAATAAGATCATCTAGGAATGTCAGAAATTGGGATAATGTGCAGGGACAGGAGTGCCTAGAAGAGCCATCTCTGATCTTGGGCACCTTTCACACTCTTTTGTTGGGGGTGCAGGGTATACTAATCTGTTCACTTTAAAACAGCATTTCAGAACAGTATTTTCCAAGGAAGGGCAGACCCTTGAGGGATTTTAGTAAAGTTCAGGGAAGTAGTTTTTCTGAAACCATTTGAAAAAATCTATAGAAAGTTCTTTATTCTCTAGAAAGCCTATTCATTTTAGAGCAAACAGTGGAAAAAGGGTCATATAAACTTAAGGAGATGTGGGTTTTCTCCGTCTCTGCCACTGACTAGAAGTACATCTTTGAACAAAATTCACTTCGTGTCTCTATCTCCATTTTCTTTTGCAAAATAATGAGAAACTATTAAATCTCTAAATTCCATGACTAATAGTGATGATAATATAATATTAAATCTTAGATTTGAATCTGAAAGGGACTCTTCTTTTTGTAGATGTAAATAAGAAGAAAACCAGAGATGTTAAATGACCTAACCACAGTTACACATGCTGGAATTCAAACCTAGAGCCTCTGACTCCAAATCCAACATTCTTCCTACTGTACCCTGGCATGGTACCATGTCACCTTTATTCTGTAGCATCCCTTCAAATTGATGAAAGTAAACATAGTCCTGTTTTAGTGATATTCCCCTTTCCGAGGAGTTGTATTAACATCGTTTTATTCTCAATTTCTGCTCCATTTGCCATACATTTTTTTTTTCCCTCTACATCTAAATCCTTCCCTTTGCCCATCCAGTGAAGTTCCAGGTTTTCACTTCTGATTTCATCATTACAAAATCACTGGATTATAATCCTTGGGAGAGATTAAGTGGTGGAAGTAAAAAAGATTCTACAGAGACACATAACATTTCCTCATGCACCCAGGATCTCTCCATTACCAACAAGTCTTATCCCCATAATCAAAAACTGATAATCCTCTATCTAACCATAACCTCCCAGTATTCCATCCCCTGTGTCTTATCTCTCCTACACCTCTTCTTCATCTTCCTCAGGACTTCCAATCCCTCACCCCTTAGTACATTACTCAGTACATATCTATTCCCTCCAGTTTTGACCCCATAATTTACCAAATCAACCCTATACTGTCTTCTACACTTAAATCCCTTGCCCCATTACCTATCACCACTCATGCTCCGCCAAACTTCATCCTTGGATTATTCCCACCATCTTTCTGCTCTCCTCTTCACATAACCAAGGTGACTGGCTATATTATAAATTCATGTTTCCAACCTGAACTAGGTCCCCATGGCATTGAGGCAATTCCTCCCAGACTGATTCCCTAGCTCATTCCTCACCTAAGCTTTTCCAGACCTTTTCTTCTCTCCTTCGGCAAAGGACTTCACCTCTTAATTTTACCGAAAATATTGAGGCCATTCAACATTTTCCCCTTTCTCTTTATCTCAAAACCCTTAGTCTTCCTTTTTCTACTCTCTTTGTATCCCCTAGGTTCTAACCATAAAATGCTCCTTACCCTTGCCAAGAGCTATCTCCATGTGTCCTCTCCAGCCAGTTACAACCTCAGTCATCCCCTCTCTAATCTTCAGTCTTTCACAGCTCTAGCCCATCCTTTAAAAAAAAAACCAAACTTTCAACAGACCCTTTCATCCCCTTAAACTATCATAAGATAAGCACTATGTCTCTCAGGTCTGTAACTATGGTGTTCCCCTTGACTCCACACTCTCCTTCACCCTATATATCCAGTCATTTCCCAGATCTTACAGTTGCCTTATCTACAACGTCCTCACATTTGTCTCCTTTTCTCGATTCTATTAGTTTTTACTATTCTACCAGCTAAAAGTTCAGGTCCTCACCATCTCTCACTTATATCATTAACTCAATGTCCTAATTGTTCCCCTTGCCTTAAACCTTTCCCCCTTGTAGTTCACAGTTCACATAACTGCCAAGGCAATTTTCCTTGAGTAAATATCTGATTGTGATTCTTCTGCTCAATCAGTTCCATTGGGTCCCTGTTACTTCTAGAAGAAAATATACTGTCCTCTATTTAACTTTTGATGTCCTTCACCATATGTCCCCAACTTTTATTTTCAGTCTTATTGTATATTACTCTCCTTTCTGAACTCTGATATCTGAGAAGATTGCAGAGACCTTCCTTGTTAATATAAAGTGAAGCTGGATATATAGACTGAGCCATGAATGAAAATTCATGAAGCTAGAAATATAGATTGGGCACATGTTGTAAAGGAAATTTTAAAGCTAGACAGAAGGACTAGAACAACGACCCTTCTTGTATCTCCACACCTTCACACTGCTAGCTGTGTCCTGCATCTGCACCTGTACCTCATTATTTGTCTTTCTTCCAGACACAGTTCAAACACCACCTTCTACATTAAGCCTTTCCACACTTTGTAATTGACTGCTTTATATTTATTCTCTTCATATTTATTTTTAATATTCTTTTTTGTTCTTGTTTTCTCCTACATTAAAATATAAGTCCCTTGTGAACGGAGAGTTTTGTTTATTATATTTGTCTCTTCAGTGCCTAGCAACAGCATCTGTGCCTGACACATAGTAGGTACTTAATGGATACTTGTTGATTAACTCATAAGGAGAGAGAACACAAGAGACCTTCTTCAGCAAGATGGGGAACTGAACCCAGCTCCCCGCACACACCATCCTAAGATAACACTATGTGTCTTACATAAAAGAAAAGAAAAGAGCTCTCACAGGAAAACAAATAACAAATATGAAGGATTGAGTAAAGTAAAAAGAATCATGTAATGAATACAAGAAAGTCAGGAGAAATCTCCAGAAAGAAAGAACAAAACTCTAAGAGCAATAAGTCTGCTGTCAAAAGAGAAAATGTACAAGCTCCAAGAACCTACAGATTTAGAGTCAATAATAAGAGATATAAAGGAAAAACCACTGGAAAAAAATATTCCTGATGGAAGAATTCACAATTATGACAAGGTAGAACTCTACCCACTGGTGGTGGAAAAATCTTAGTGAAGCAATAGAGTCTCTGATGAGTAGAGGGGCTCAAAGGTTGAAAAAAAAAAGATGCATAAAATTAGAAGATCAAAAAATAAAACCAGACCAGAATGGCAAAACTCAAATACTATGGATCTCTACAAATCAAAACAGCAGAGCAAGAGAAACAAGCTTAGTAAGAATTATTGGTTCCTCAGAAAATACTTTAAAAGTTCATGTCTCCATATTCCAGGAAGTAATATTAGAAAAATTTCCAGAAGTATTAGAAAGGCAGCAGTGCACAAATCTGAAGAATCTTCAAATGAAAGTTTTATATGCTTCCAAGGCAGAGAATTAACATACAGTGATAAGCTAAAAAGAAAGGAGATGAGATTTCCTAATGCTATTTTTCATGTCTTGTTCTCACTTCTTCATAAATACACTTGGAGTAAAACTGTTTGCCCTGGGCAGAGTCTTCAGTAGTCTTAAGGTTCTCTAGCATTCTGGTCATGCTTTGAGTTGCTGGATAGGTAGCCTAGTTCAGAAGGTGATTTGATATGTTGATCTATGTGATAGATCTCATATTATGAGATGAGAGTAGCACTCTCTTCCAGTGGTCCTTTGCTTCTTTGATTATCAAGCGAAAATTGTACAAAGTCTCTACATCATCACAGAAGCAGTTTGACCACATATTGTAACAGCAAGGACCCCAGCATACACAGGAAGGCCTACTGTACAAGTTCTTAGGTCTGCTTTTCTAAAAGGAAAGCAACTTTTGAGGGGTAAACAATCTACTTTAATCAAGCACATATATCATTCACTTAGTTCAGGGGAAAAAGTCAGTGCCCTGAACTTCAGAGAAAATACAAACAGAGAAATAAAGACCAACAGACAGAGCTTCCAACTGTCTGACCATAAGCAATACATACATCACAGATCAACAAACAGATCCAACTGTCTGAACATTACATATATACATAGTTACCAAAGAGAGAAGCACCAGCATCTGGATTTTCCAAGTCAGGGGGACTCCTTAGTGGCTACCCAGAGTCTTATCTGGCCAAACAAACACTTCCAATGAGTAAGCCCCAAAGTAAAACCTTACCTCAGACTATTTATATACTTTTCAGAGCCAGAGGGCACGACCCTCTGACCCAGTGCCTCAAAAGAAATTAACAAAAGGTATTGAGGCCTATTAATGGGTAGGGAAGATCTTTAACTCTTCCTCTCACCTACCATTAACCTTAGGTTAACATTACACATGTGTACATTGGGGACACAGTATTGTGCGTACTTTCCCATGCAGCCTTGAATTACTTACAAAAGTCAAGAAGTGACTAGAGAATCAAAGCAGATTTTTGTTCAAGATCTTCCCTCTTCAGATGCCCAGATTGTGGAGTAGAGTTGGTTGATGAGACCACCTGAAGAATCATTTCAGGAAGTAGTATCCTGACTTGAATTCTCTTGAGTCACTATGTGTTATTGTTCCAACTCTTAAATGAGAAAGATCTCAGCATAGAGCTATTTATTTTGACAGAAGAAGCAACTTCATTTCCTCACCAAGCAGTCTTAGATATCTCAACGGAACCCTGTTATCCTGCATTTAGTCAAGCTCTACCACGAGAAGTTGTTTTTTGGATAGTTTGAACTTAATTCCCTCCACTGCTGATTTCTCACCATAAATTGACCTCCCCAAAACTGAGCACCTGCAAATTTGGTTATCCCTGGACATGTTCATTACTTATCTTGATTTTCTTCCAAAGAACCTGCTCAGTCCCTTCAGCTCCTTGTTAGCCTTTCACCCACCCTCAACTGTGGGCCAAATTGATGCTGCATTTACGGAAGTTAGATTGGTCTTTTATGTTGCAGTTAGACAGTGCCCATTCCCCAGGAAAAAAATACTTGATAATCAAATCAATGTTATTAGCTAGGGAATGTTAATTGTTTTCATGTTTGCAAGTAGAATAATTTCCTAGGCAGGGTGGCACAACTAAACCATTCCCTTCCCTTTGGGTGGAAGCATGTTGTGAACTTGAACATCCTCTTCTGCACTAATTTCACTTTTCTTTCTCTTTTGAGTTTTCCTCCTAATCTTGCTTTGTTTTGTTTTAATTTATTTTGCTTTGCTTGACCAACTTACCCTTAGCACCAATCCCGTAATCCCTATTTCCTCACAGGTCTGACCCGAAGGGTTTCAATCTATCTTGACCGAAGTAAGCAGGGAGGTGAGTGCCTTCTTTCCTCTTAACTACAACCATGCAGGGTACTGGGGGAGACTGGGAACCTGTCCTTGCCTTTGTTTTGTTGATGTTTAAAGTTAATTTTTTTTTGTTATTTTCCTTTTCACATCTTCTAGGTTCTTTTGCTACAGGGAGATAAGGTCAAGGGATTTAGATTTGCTTCTTTTGCTTTATTCTGTTACCTGTGTTTAAACTAGACAGAGTTCTTGAATACTAGGATAAAGTTGACCAATACAAATAGGATATGTCTGAGTGAAGAAACTGGATAATTACAAGGAACTGAGAAGAGAGCCTACCTTCTTAAAAATGAAATGTGAATGTTTCATCTAATAGTTGTTCTTTCTTTCGGCTCTTTCAAAAAGCACGTGCCAGTGGCCTTAAAGTTCCAATCTTATCATCACTACTCTTATGTACATTTTTCCTGCTTAATCTCCAAGCACTGAACATTTTCTCTATATAAGGGGACTAGTGTTATTTTTGTCTCTCCATGTCCAAAGCCACTTTTCCCCTAATATTTGAATGAAAAATAATCCATATCCAAATCCAGTAATCTTGAATTTCTTCAAACTATGTACAGATGAATTTAATATTCTAATTGGATTTAGATGTGGCTTGCTAGGAAGAACAGAGCCATTGGAACAAACCTAGAAAGTGTTTTTTCCCACTTGTTCTTTCAAGAGGTCTCTGTATTTTTGAGGGATTTCTTCCAGACCTAAGCACTAAACCATTTGAAATACCTGTTTTCATCAGAAACTTCCATATATAAACATGGAATTTGTAAGTAAATAATATTGTAGATTACCAGAATATCTGAATGACACTGGTTACAGATTTCCAAATCATGTTTGGCTTATTTTACACATTTAAATTTCAAGCTACCACATTTCTGCTTGAAACTTAGGAGTATTTTTGTCATTTAGATAGAAAGTTTTAGAAGATTGAGGCTCACTAAAAAGAGAATGAATACATTCTTTCACCTTTAATTTTTAGAGCTCAAGGTTCAATGTGTGATCATCCCTCAAGTAGACTGTTTGGTCATAACCTAGCTTTTAGTTATTCATTGCTCTCTTTGAACTAATAGCAAAAATGACATTCCCAGCCAGGTAACTCCTAAAGCAAAATTATTAAGGAAACTCAAGACTTGGGTTATCTGTCAGAATTATTAAGGATAGACTATGAGAATCATGGACTTGAAAACCAGAAGCCAGCAGAGAAAGTACTGAATCACATTCTCTAAAGCATTAATGGCTGGAAAAGTACAGAATATATGAAATAAAGCAAGGCTAACAGGTTTAGGATTATTTTGCTTAAAGTGAAAAAAATCTAAATTCTTCAAACTGTAGGAAAAGTTCTAAGAAACATAATGACCATTGAATCTCCATGTGCAGAGACAAAAATCCTAAGAAAAGGGCTTACTTAGATTGTCATAGAAAGATTTAAATTAGACAAAAGAAAAAAATGTTTTTTAATCAGAAAGGATATTAATCACTGAAATAAGCTCTTCAGGAAAATTGCTCATCTTCCTTGGAAATCTTTAAGATGTTTATTCCCTCCTTAATGAAGGAAACACCATTTCATTTTTGCCTTTGTTTTCTTACTGCCTAGCATAGTACATTTCTCCCAGTAAGCATTTAATAAAGCATTGTTGAAGGAATACATTTATATGCTTTGGTTCAGGTACTGAACTATACCTCTGTGTGAAGCCCAGAAGTTTGACTAGATGACCTTTTCAGCTCAATAATTGATTGAATTCTTGGCAATAGGAAGCCAGAAGGGGTAGGCCTGGAATTATGGTGACTTCTGTAGGTCAAAATGGTTTGCCTTAAATGAGTTCAAAGGAAACTCAGTATTAATTAGTATTAATCCTTTAATACCCAGTTCTAAATCAACACTGGTTTGTCAGAAGTACCCAGTACTTCCTTTAAAACTGAAATCTGAAAGTACAGCACATATCTCCCCTCTTTGACTGTGCCTCCAAGCGCTGCCCCATGACCTAAGGGACATAAAGAGTTCTTCGTCTGTTACTGTGGCAGTGTGCATTAAAAAGGTTGTCTAAACTTTAAGTGTGTGAACATTGACATAAATCTTGGGTCTTTGATTAAATATTAATATTCATTAGCTGAGGAATAAAATGCAGATAATGTGACTACCAAAAAAGAGCTGATTATGTTAGACTATAGAGTGAAAGGGAAGCTATGAGTCAAAATCCTTTAATTTGAAACCTTTGCACTCCCTCTGATCATTAGGGAGCTGACAGGAACTTACTGATGGACCATTATCCTCCTCGCTTTCTGTTCCTTTAGAAATTCACTGACAAATACAAAGTCTAAAATTAGTAGGATCTGATCAAAGGGAATTCCCCACTCAATAAGCAGGAAATCAGAGCAGATTAAGCAAACACGGAAACTCTGCGGCCATTACTACTGACTCTGCTGTTGTATCAATGCTGTTAGAGCCAAACAGGCCAGAACTCTACCCTATACACTCAAATAGGCCATGTGCCAATCAATAATGTGCCTTGGAGTGCTCAAGCATCAGGCAGTTCCATATAAGAAAAGAAGTTGGAGAGATTTCTTCCAAGGGGATCTTTTTCTTTTCTTCTTATAAAAATATATTCTTGGCCTTTGTTTTTATATATCATTCATTCAATAAGCATTTATTTAGTGCCATCTGTTTTAAGGGGCAGCATGTTATAGAAGATAAAAAGTTGCTTTATGTCAGGAAAAGATGTTCTCAAGACCTACTTCTGACTCATCCTGGCCATGGGACCCTGGGCAGGTCACTTAAGCTAACCTCTCCATGTCCTATGTAATTCTCTAAGATGATTAAATTACAGAGCCATTACTGCTATAATTTGATTGAGTTTCCTCATTGGAAGTTCTCTTCACCAATAAAATCACAGACCAGGCCAAAAAAAAAAAAAGTGACTAAGCGCTGACTACAAAGACAAAAGGGAGAGTCATACCTCTCCTCAAAGATATTCCACAAGAAATGGGAGGTAACAAGGCACAGGGGGAATAGAGCTAAATTTGAAATTGAATGATCTAACTTTGAAACCTAACTTGGGCAAATTATTTCATTTTTTTCACCTGTAAAATAAGAGGTTAGACTGAATGGCCTCCAAAATCCCTTCAAACCCTAAATCTATGATCCTTTGATCCTATTCAGGGTAATCAAAATATACAAAAAAAAGTATATACAAAATATATACCAAGTAACTGCACAGTAGTTCCCAGGGGAAGGCCTGCTAACAACTGAGGGATCAGAATGAACTTTGAGAAAAGCCAGGGGGTTAAGATGACCACATAAAACATCAAAGACAATAGCCAACTCTTCCACTTTTTCACTTTCATAGTGGTCTAGGAAAAAAAAGTAGTAGGTTAAACAATTACCCTTTTTTTCCTTATTTCTTTTCTGAGAAGGCAGAAAGGACACAAGCATTTATTGTTTACTGATGCCTTTGTTATTTAAAGTCCTTTATTGTGATAGCATGTAGTATCTTTTCTTTGGCCAAGAAGCTCTAGATTTTGACTGATGTTCCTGGAAGTTGTCATTTTAAGATTTCTTTCAAGAGATGACTAGTGGGTTCTTTCTGTTTTCACTTTAATAATAGCTTTTAATCACTTGATTTCTTGAAAAGGAATACCAGATTTTTTTCTTGTCATTGTTCATGGAAGTTTTCAGAGACTCCAATGAAATGATTTTTAAATTCCCTCCTTAACACATTTTCGTATCAGTTGTTTCTCATAGTAGATACTTTACATATTTCTCATTGTGTCATGTAGCTATGACTTCTGTGGGCTCATTTTAATTTTTAGTGTTATTTGGGTAAGGTTTACCATCTTCTAAGCTATTTATTCTCCTTCCAATTCATTCAGAGCTTTTATTTTGCCTCTACTTCTATTTTTTATTTCTTACTTTTTTTCTATGTACTTTTGTAGTCCTTACGTCCAAGGCATTTTTTTCTCAGTCTCTGCTTATAATAGTTTTGTAGTTCTGTTCTTCTGACTTTTTCTCTTGGATATTTCTGGATCAGTAATATTTCTTCTCAATGTTCTATGTCTTTTTCTGCTTACTCATATCTCAAGTCTCAGTTGCTAATTTGGGATTTAGAACTAGGGTCAGGCTTTACTCTTTCCCATGCTCTTGGACAGATTTGGTCAACCCTACTTGTTTCTTTTCTCAGTTACCTGAGTTCTTGCTACAGACTTCCACTCTCCTTTGATGTCTAGGTTTACAACATCACTTGGCTTCAGACCATCCCCTGTATTAGACATTTTCAGAGTAGTGTGGAATGTTATTGGACAGAGTTCCAGTGCCTCAAGGCATCCTAGTCTTAATAATGGCAGTTCCTGGCTATCTTTCCAAGGTGACAGTGATCAAATAGTTGCAGATTTCTAAAATTCCTTGAGTTTCCCCATGCAGAAATATTCTCTGAGCTTTCTTCCTTCCCTTCTTCCCAAACCCAGGTACAGAGCTATACAGGCTGATTCAGGTGCTTCTGAAACATCTCTGGTCTATACACAGTTCCTGGCATGTATTAGGTGCTTAATGCTTTATCTCTCTATACTTACAGGGCTGTACCTTGTTTGTATTGGCCTTTCTGATAGGACCCCTATCCTCTTGCCTGCAGGCTGGCTGTGTTTTACTGTGCAGCCCTAAACTGAATTAAAGAACTTACTGTCATTTCCCTTTAGATTTGGGGTGGGAGGGGGTTGTTTTGTTTGTTGCCTTATTTGATTTTTGAGTCTCCCTATTTTTCCCAGACAAGAAATATGGTGGCCTAACCCCTCTGCTCATCGTGATGGAAGCTTTAACTTTCTCCATTCCTTTCCTAAGTTGTTTCTCTCCTCCTCTCTCTGGTGGCTCCCCTCTCCTGAAGGCTCACCTTACTGGTGCCAGACTTAGTGTGGACACCAAATCATCTGTATTGGTAAAGCACTTATCACAGTCCCTAGCACATAGTAAGTGCTATATAAATATTGTTGTTACTGTTGTTAATTCCTGAATCTAAGTATTTCATCAACCTCAGGCTCCTGTTCTTCTCTCCCCACTCCTCCACCCAGCAGCCAACATCACAGGCATGCACCACCACACCTGAATTTCTTGATCCTTGTTTAGTTTCACATTCTTCTTAGGTTTTCACTAGAATATATGTGGGAATGTTGAGCCTCTCTGTACCCAGTCACAAAACCATCTTCAGAAGTGGGAGAGAATTAAGTTTTGCCTATCAGATACAAGTGAGACTTTTATTAAAACAAACATAGTTCATTTGAAAACAGATTAATTAAGGGAGAGGAGAAGATGGAATTCATAATTTCATAAGGCATCTGAGTAAAAGGAGAAGAAAAATTCAAGAGGGACCTCTAAGAGGAACTTGTATTAGCAGGTGATTTCTTTGCTGGAGGTGGGCCCATAGCAAAAGAACTTCTTTGATAACGTAGAAGGATTAAGGACTGGGATAAAGGTAAAAAGGATTCCCCATACCCTCCCTGAGAAAAAAGAAAGCTAAAGCAAAGGAATGAAACCCAAACAATTTTTCCCATTCTGGTCAACAGTAATTCACTTAGGGACAGAGAAACAATGATGTTTAACTCTTTTTAGAAGCTGAATTGCAAGAACTCTTTTAGCTCTTGAATAACATCACTTTCTTCGCAGGCCTGTATTTTATTAAAATCATAGGCATTGTTAGTCTTCCACTTACTTTCCTTCAGTTTTCTTGTACATATTTCTGACAAGTCAATTCATCCCTTAATCTACAACATTTCAGTAATTAAACCTGAGATATACTGCAGTGTTCATTAAAGGGGCGCTAGGGAGAGAAAGGCTTGGTTGAGATGAAAGACAGAGCATCTGTTTGGCTCTAGGCTGCATTGCTTTCTATATTATAAGACCAGCGAATGTCCTGAAGTCATCAGGACAGGAACTCAGAATATCAGAGGCAGATTGGCCATATGCTGAAAGAGAAAAATGTTGAAGTATGCGTTTATTTATTGGTTGTTGTTGGGTTTTTGCTTTTTTGTTTGGCGATGATGTGTGTGGGCGTGTGTGTGTGTGCACACGTGCACGGGCATGTATGCATGTACATGCACACACACATGTCTTTCAAGATGGGAGAGAATTTTGGTGCCAAGTATTCATTTTGAAACCAATAAAGGAAATGATCCACAGTTTCATTTTCTTAGGGAATCCTACAAAATATGCCCCATGTGGTTCACAAGTTATGGTCTTAATTTTAGCCAAGATGATAGTTTTTTCCTTCTTGCTTGATTTTTTATAGAATATATTAAATTTAGCACAGTAGTTTTAGCACTTTGCCCTTATTGTCTGTTTCCTCTTCTGTATATTTTTCCACTTTTATTTATTTTAAATGATTTTTTTCAATCAACATGACATTTATTTTGAGTCCCTTCCCCCACTTTTAAAGTAGGAGCAGATTTTGAACCCAAGTCTCCCTGACTCTATCCAACACACTGGCTAATATTTCAGAAGTGATCTGAATAACATAGAGTATAGCTCATGAATCTTCTCCCTTTGTATTCACATAACTTCTTTGGCAATTTCTTTATTGCCCTTTTTGGGGGCAACAGTTCAGAAAATGACAGGTATTATTTATGTCATTGTATCAAGTATCCATATAAGCTGGATAATAGAAAGGTAGACAGGATTCCTGACTCACAAAGTACCAGACTGCGCATTGTTCTCTCATCCTCCATTACACTGCGGATCCAGAAGACCACACTTAAAATGCCCAAACCTAGGCTTTACCAAAAATGATGGGCTTGCCCTCATATGCAGCCCAAGCTCCCTCTGGGGCTGCAGTTCCTCCTAGGCCACTCTCTTAGCATTAGCCTTTCCTTACCGATGATTTCATAGTTCTTCAGTGTTTGTGCCCATCCCCACAGCCAGGAAGATGTGTGCCCTGGGACTTTTCCCTTGGTACCAGTAGCCCTTAGTAGAAAGTGTGTCCTCCTTAAAGCTTGCAGGAGAGATAAATATGAAGGTCTCCGCTGTTTTTTGTGATGATTACAGCAGATCAAACTGGAGAAAATCATTGTCCACAAACAGAGGAATCTGACTAGAAAACAGAGACCTTTCAAACTGTACACAGAGTTTTGTCCACCTGGCTCAGTCAGTGATGTAAGGACAGTATCCATCTCAGGACTGCCGGGTTTATCTTGTCACATGGACTGTAAGTAAGGTGACAAAATGTAAACACTTTGGAGGCACTTATCAATACCACTGTCAGTCTGCTTACTTCCTGTTCTGCCGCAGACTAAGGTGCCAGGCAATCCAAAATAACAATCAGTTTGACTCCCAAGATAAATATATAAGCTGTCAGCTAAGCTGTGAAGCCCATCGCTTCCTGCACCAGAATGAAATGATCCATTAGTCTCTGAGCCTTGCCATCACTGGTGTTCAGAGAGGGGAGATTAGTAAGAATCCTAAGCCAGCTTCAGCACTTAGTCAGCATGACTGCTTGAACATTCCCAACAAAACAGGTAATTTGCCAAACTTCTTGCTTACTATTTTACGTGACAGGAACGATTGCAGCATTGATTCTCTTGACGTGCACTATCCAAGTGTACTTACTCTTTTTTATCTAGGAAGCAAGAAAACCATTTTTCCAAGTAAGTTCTGCCATGTGCCCACCAATATAGATATGCACACAGGTGAAAGAGAGGAATAGAGTTCAATTTTATGTGCTGAGAACTTCGTGTATAAATCTAGGTTGCAATGTAAGAAAAAATCCTCACATGCCTTTCTGTGCATGCTCTAATGAAACATCTGAACATTCCTGAATTTTCCCTCTTTATTTTTTGCAGATGCCTTCTTCCACACCCTACTTTTATTCCCTCAAAGTCTACCATCTTGTTTCATTTTTGAAATTAGAGAAGTGTTTTATATTTTGAAAAGACATTTTTTTTCTCTACTTGAATTAAATTCAGGAATTTGAAAATAGATCTTTTGCATTCTTTTAGATAGATTCATAAAATATTCAAGGAGATATTTCTGAGTATACCCTAGGCTTTCCAGCTAGCCAAAGCTCTTTTTTCCTGTCTCTTACCTTATCTCTTGTTGGGTAATAAAATCTTGAGGTTTGGGAATGAAGTGCTTGGGTTCAACCTAATACTTTATTTTCCCTATACACATCTTCACTTCTGTTGTCGTGACTATTATTGATTGACTGACAACTGTGTACACACCCGGGTCTCTAAGAGAGAAGGAAGACATATTCGTGGTTCTAGGAGTTCCCAGTATAAATCGGAGCAACAACTAAGAGATAAAGTACAGGATTTTTGAAGTAAACCACAGTGATGCATCTCTGGGCATTTTTATTTGTTTTTTACAATGTTCTTTCCCTAGAAACTTGATTTGTTGATACTGCCATCTCTACTAAGAAAGTTTTCAAGAATTACTTGGAAAGGTTAGTGAAGTTCAAAATGACTGAGAAAAGGAGTTTGCTTCAAGCATGAGGGGAGTCTGGAGAGGAAGAATTAATGAAAGCACCTGAGACATGCCTCTACGAAGAAGTTTCCTCATCCTCTAAAGGAGGCATTTAAATTAGATAATCTCCCCATCTCCAGTATTGTGTGGTTCTATCAATAGACAAAGTGAGAAAAGGTCATAGGAAGATGCAGAACCGGAAAGGACTTCATAAGGTACCCCATCCAACCCCTTCATTTTACAAATGAATAGACCTTAAGTCAAGGAACTTGCCAAAAGTTCCAGCATGAACCTGACCATTAGAGGTAGAATTCAAACCTAAGACTTCAGATTCCATTGACAATTTTCATTCCACTATACCACTGGGAATAGAAATAAAACATATCATAGAATAATAGACAACATCAGAATAGATCTTTTGGTAGAGAGAATTCTGAAATTAGAGTCAAGAAGACTGTTTTTTTTTACCTCATTCAGATGTCCACACTAAATGGGACATTAATAGAGACAGCTAGATAGTACAGTGTAAAGAATGCTGGGCCTAGAGTTAGGAAGACCTGAGTTCAAATCCAACCTCAGATACATACTAGCTGTGTGATCCTAGGCAAATCATAAATCCTTTGTTTGCTTCAGTTTCCTCAACTGTAAATTGGAAATAAAAATAGCACCTACCTCCCAGGGTTGTTAGGATTGAATGAGACAATATTTGTAAAGCACTTAGCACAGTGGCTGGCACATGGTAGGTGGTAATATAAATGTTGATTCCCTTCCCTTCCTGTCTAAGAGCAGAGGATCACCAGATTACTTAAGGAGGAGTGAATCAACCTAGATCAGAAATGGATCCAGTCAGAAGTCCCATACCAATAGTGGGATTGGCCAAGGAGTACTCCCAGCACTTCTAACCAGGCCAAGATAGGGAGAACTGGTCTTTAAAAATAAGAAAAAGGAAACAGTATTCTAATTAATAGGAATGTCCAGTAAGTTCCATGTGTTTCATTCCCTGTGATTGCCTGTTAGATAACAATCCTGACCATCTTTGACCTTGCTTTTAAGAATCTTTCCTCATTTGCCCATTACTCATAACTTGAAATTCACACACACACACACACACCCCTTTCACCCAAGTACCATTTTTTTCTCCATTTTACCAGCATCATCAGAAGGCTTAATTCACTTCATTCATTCACCAGCGTCATTTCCTCAGGCTTTATTGAGGCCTAGGAAAGTCATCTCTTCCTGAACACAAAGTGGAGAATAGAAGAGTTACTCTTCACAAATAACCCTATGTAGTGGTGTCCCATGCTGGAAGTATTTAGAAGATGTCATGTTTTCCATCTCAGCTCTATGAGGACAGGCCGCAATGCATTAGAAATTTAAAACAAAAGAAAGGATACATTCTTCCTCCAAGATAATAGAACCTGCCAGTCAACCACTCTTTGAAGTTTATCTCCAATTTCTTAGGCCAGGAATTATTTTTATGCATGAAGGAATTTGAGTAGAAATCTATACAGGTAAGCATCATACATGAGGTCAGCCTACCTCCCAACACCAGAAGTGAAAGATAATTGATAATTGACTGCCTTCAGAGCAAACCATTTAGGGAAAATCTTAGCTAATGTGAACAAGCCCTTTAAAATGAAACATATATAGAGATTGAATTTATCAATTAAGTTTGTGTGTAAACAGTTATATATTATAGGGCAAGTCTTGGTAGCCTGAGTAGGCAGTATGTCCCAAAGGGGCTAATTTAGGGATATTTATGTATGGAAGAATACAGAAGTATGGCTATTTCACTTGGTGTCAGGCCCTCCTAAGAAGAAATGAGATGTCATCCTGGTACATTCTACCCCACTTCAAAGACTGCTCACAGTGGTTTCTGTACATAACCACTCAATTGCTCCATCTTACCCATTTTACCACTCCAGTATCTCTGTACTCACACTGTACCCACTATAGTCTAGGTCCCTATTATCTCCCACCTGGATGATCGCAAAGGCTCCTAATAGATTTCCTTGCTTCTCCAATCCATCTTCTACACAGTTGCCAAAGTGATGGTGTAGTACAAAAGCACAGGTCTGACCATACTACTACTTTGATCGAGAAGCCATTAGATTAAAATACAGTCTCCTAGCTGTAGCGTTTAAAATTCTTTTAAGGTTCATTGAAAGCTGGCTTGCTAGCCGTCAGGTTTTCAGGCTGATTACACACTAGGAGACCTAACACGCTACTCTCCAGACAAATAGGCTACATTTACTGTATGATCACATTGTATTCCTCTAGGAGAATGTAAGCTCCTTGAGGGCACAAACCATCTCAAAAATGTGTGTATTCAACACCCAACACAGTATCTGACACACAGTAGGCACTTAATAAACACTTGATACATCCTTGCTGGGCCATCATTTGATTACCCCCAAAGGTTGAAATTCCATTCAAGAATTTTTTTTTTTCTGGAGAGCTAAAAGAAAATAGTTCCAATCACCATCTCGATAAGCTCCCTTATAATTTCAGGCAGTGGGATGGGGGAAGGATTAGGGATTGTTCCCTTTAATTTAATTTAATTTAAATGTTCATTCTCACACATCAATCCGTTTGATGAGTGTTTAGTAATATCTTCTTGAGTTTCCAAACCAGTCAATCCATGGCTCCATGAGAATGGAGAACTTGTTACTTTGTTTCGGCTGGCATGATGGAGACTAGGCAGCAACATATTACCAACAAAGAACTATGTAAGAGAAGCACTATAAAAATGATTATTCAAGAAAAAAGTACGATCAGAAAATACAGCAGGTCAGTCATGAGCCCAAAGAGGATAACTAATGGGACAGATGGCATGCTAAAGTAGTAGCTACGACCGTCAAGAGATCTAGAGGAGGAGCCCAACATGCTGGGTAAACCCACAGTGGAGGACCTGGGAAGAAAACGGACTTAAGGATCACGTACTGAGAAGAAATGGATGGAACATGAGCCACATCATTGGAGGAAGGCCCCAAATCCTTGAGATCTCAGGTCAAACAAAATATCAAATGTGAAGGTTGCTATGTCCTATCTCTTAAACTAGCCCGTTTCTTCTAGGACAGCCTGGAACCTGAAAGTCTAGCAACATCATTCCATGTTTTTCTCTCTTAAGCTATTTACCCCAAACAGCTTCTAACACTTGTACATAGTACATAGTAAGCCTTAATAAGTACATGCTGATTTGCTGATATGTGCATCACGGTAGTCCAAGTCATGGTTAACCTTTTACAAATTTTATAAATACTTAAAAGAGAATGGTCACCCTTCTTTGGGATCTAGATCCTGAGCTCAGAAAATCAATTTTGTTTTAGTCAGTTTCATGAGGTTTTTGGAAATATTTGACTAAATGCCCTGATTACACAAGGCTTGCTTTCACCTATGACTCTCTAAATCGGTGCTGAGTGAATTCTCCATGTAACACATACTTACTCTTTGTTTCTCTGTAGGAGCAGGTATGGTAGTGGACTGGGAACAAGAGACTGGCCTTCTCATGACCTCAGGAGATGTACGGATTATCCGAATCTGGGACACAGATAGAGAGATGAAAGTGCAGGTAAAAAATACTGTTCTTGTCTTGACTGGTATAACATGTTAGCCTGCTCCTTTTATCATTCTTTTAGAACCCTGGCATTTTTCTCAATTCCAGTGCTGCCAAAGAGAGTGTATCAGCTATTCTAAGATGCTTCAGATTCAGGGTGTTATGTTAGGTCATCAGTTGTATAGATGATAGATTCATATTTGAAAGGAGATTTCAAGTTCATCTTGTCCTACTCCCCCATTTTATAGTTGAGGAAAAGTGAGGCCTAAGAGGTTTATGTAACTTTTCCTGTAGTCATTTAAGTAAATAAGTCTTGGAACAAGGATTTGAACTCAGATCCTCTATTTTCAAATTCAGCCTTCTTTCCAGCTCTGCCTTCAAATCTCTCTTAAGGTTCCTCTTCTCTTTGTGATTGTAGAGAAATAGATTCTACCTTTCCAAGCAATGCATCATCACTAAAAGGGAATTGTGATAAAACTTAAATTACTTCAAGGAGGAGGCAAGTTCTACAGGAAAAAAGCCTTCATTATTGGGGACAAATGAAGACTAGACTTCAAAGCTTATAGAAGTTAATTACCCCTGAATGAACATTAATTATGACACTTTGACCCTACATTGCAGCATAATTAAGCCTATGCTAATCCTAATTATTTCCAAATATTATTTTATCTGTGTAAATTAGGGAACATCAGAAATCAGTAGGGTGAAAATATTTTAAATTAAAATGATTAATTATTCGACTCTGTGCTTCTGAAAACATTTTTTTTATTTTCAATTTTAATAAAGAGAGAGAGAAGTAAATTAGTTTTGCTCAAGACACCCTGGAAAGATGACAGAGGGCCAAGAAAGGAGGGAAGAGAGCTAATGTAGGTCTGGTCAGAAGCAGCGGAGGGAGGGGAGTCAGATGCTTCTCTCAGAATAGTGTTTGAGATGACTTTAGAGTTCCAGGGTTTCCTTTATCCCCAAAACTCCATGAGATGAGAATTTTTCTAAGGGTGAGATTTTTTTTCTAGGGGAAAATAGTTGTTTTCCACTCTCAACTCACATCCTTGACCAACTTGGATCCCCAGCTTAGATGTTTGGTTAGAAAGAATCTGACATTGTCAGAGAAGGACAAGTATAGTGCATGTGCTTCTAAAACTAAAATAGAAAAAAAAGGTGTGAAGTGAGCTAATGCAATGTGAGGAGGGCCTGATTATTTCCCAGTTGTTAGAAGTTGCCCTTCCTTTTGTAGCTGTTAAATTAAAACTATTTTTCTTTCTTACCGTTATTTCCTTTCTGTGGCAGGCGATATTCTCATTGGCGGCCACGTGTGCACCAGGTGGGGAACTGCAGCTTGCAGAACTGCCGCCCTGGGCACTGGCCCGGTAGCACCGCCTTCGCACTTTGCATTCTCATCCTCTGGACACCTCTGACCTTCTATTCTGGAGCTTGTCAGCTTTTGTTTCATACTCTCTCTTGTTATTAAATCACTGCCAGTGGAACTGCACAGCTCTAATTGGCATCTTTTTCTGGAGAAGTTGTTATTCCCGTTAGGAAATGTTCCCCTGAAATGACAGATTTCTTTTTCTTAGTAAAATATAATTCTTATACTGAGGAAGTCACCCTCAACCAGAGGGAGCTTGACTTCCCCAGAGGTTCTGTTTCTTCATCTTTGTTTGAAAGGCCTCTGCTAAGGTATAGGACAGATGGAGAGATACAGAAAAGCTTCCCTAACTAATCAATGGTTTTATCTATTTGAGTTTTCCCTTCCTCTCCCCTGGTGGTATTTTTTTTCATAGAGATATAAGGATGCTAATTACTGATTTGTATTCTGATTTGCTGCGTAGAAAAATAGTATTCTTTAATGGGAGCTCCTAGTTAAAGTGGTAATCTCTAGCTTTTCATATATGTTGGATTTCTTTTTCTATGTGTCTGTTAATTACAAAATCTTTTTATATTCCTGAAAGCATTTTTCTCTCCTGTGGCCCATTTTTTTTTGTCTTCTGCTCTTTCCTATCAAGCATTTATCACCACTGCTGCCCTTCCAGCAGCATTTATGACCATCAGGAAGGGAGGGGGAGGGATGCTTTATAGGAAGGAAAATTCCTCCTGGAGATTTTCTTTAACTAATTAGAAGTTTTAGGAGGAGATAACGAGGCTTCTTCCCTGCCAAATGTGCTTTGTCTTTCTTTTTAGGAAGGGGGGAATACATTGTTAGAAAGTTTAATTGGACCTGAAAGACAGTCATTACTAGATTGTGTCTTTGAGCTATATGGTCTCCTGGGAGATGCATGTTTATAGTTTTTCCTTTCCAGGCTAGTGGAGCTGAGGTTCAATTGGCCTATCATTCATACTGTAGGAACGAGTGCCTCTGTTTTCGTAGACTTTTCTTACTTTTCCCTTCTACTCCTAGCTTCCTCAGGACTTTCTGACTACTTCTCTGGATGGACATAACATCCCTGAATGTCACACAACAAGGGAGAGGGAGGGATTTCAGTCAATAAATGTGCTAGGTTATTTTTGAAAAGACTAATAGGGGATCAGATAGCTCCTTCAGCATTCTCAAGAAGCCCTGGGAATATCCCTTATGAGAAGACTATACTTAGATGCTCTGCAGTGGTCTACATTTTGAACTCTCTCTTTGTACCTTAGGATATCCCCACGGGTGCAGACAGCTGTGTGACAAGCCTCTCCTGCGACTCTCACCGCTCACTCATTGTGGCCGGCCTTGGCGATGGCTCCATTCGGGTTTATGATAGGAGAATGGCACTCAGTGAATGGTAACTCACCAGAGCTTGCCCACTCTTCTGCTCTTTAGTGGTCTTTTTCTGCTAGGCTCACTCCAACTGGTACCATGGAAATACAGGGTCAGTTCAGTGGCATGTTTTTTTATATTTCTAGGGCATGCTTTCCTCAAGTACTCCCTTCACAGCTCCTACAGGTGCTAAATATGGGACATTTAGAAAGACAGAACAGTGCTCAAAAAACTGACCAGGCAGATTCCCTGTCCGAGAGGTTACTGGTGAGAACTTAAGGTGCTCATTCTGCTGCTGCTTCCCCCCCTCCCACTGAAAGAGACTTCCTACCCTTCTTGGCAAAGGTCTGTAGATAGAACATAGCCTTTGTGGTACAGCTCTCTAGAGTATCTGGCCATAAATGTTGGACTGAAAAATCTTGTAGAAGCTATAAAAGCTTCCATTCAAATTTCACTTGAAGGCATTTATTAAGAACCTATCATGTGCTCCACTGTAAGGATACACAGATATCAAGAAAAGAGTTCCTTCCTTCTAGGAGCTTACCTATGAGAACATAGGATATGTACCCAACATGTTATTACGCAGAGGAGCACAATACAAGTTAGAAAGTGAAAGGGACAATGAAGAGAAGAGGCAAAATGAAAAGCAAAAGATCTCTAAGATGTATGGTAGAGAATATGTGGTGAAATGAGGAAACCACTGTAGAAGAAACATAAGGCAGATTTCATGCATACATGCCCTGTAGGAACCTTATGATCAAGTTGGAGAGATAAAACATAAACCATTTGGTAACACTTAAATGCTAAACTATGTGGTACTCGGTGATTCAGTTCAGTAAATATTTATTAAACACCTGCTACATGCCGGGCCCTGTGCTAAGCACTGAGGATGCAGAGAAGAACAAGAAAGACAATCCCTGTTTTCAAGATGCTTAACAGTCTAGTGGAGGAAGCTGGGAAGCGGGGGAGCAGGAGCTTCACCAGAGGGCTCCCACCAGTGGGAACATCATGCACTTAGGAGTTCAAACCAAGTAGAGGTGCAGTTAAAAAATGGAGAGTTAGCGGAAGATTCCAGACAGACATGGTACTGACTGTATATGCAACTAGAAGAGAACTTTGGGCTGGGTTAGATTAATTAATTAATGAATAGAATTAGGGGTTCAAGCACCACCTTCTTCATGATACCTCTTGTGATCCCTCCATCAGCCAGTGCCTTCCTTCCCAAACGTGTTGTTTAGTGATGCCTGATTCTTCATGACCCCATGGATCGTGCTGTCCATGGAGTTTTCTTGGCAAATGTACTGGAGTAGTTTGCCATTTTCTTCTACAGTAAATTAAAGCAAACAGAAGCTAAGTGACTTGCCCAGGGTCACACAGCTAGAAAGTGTCTGAGATTAGATTTGGACTCCTCACTGCAGGCCCAGCACTCTATCTCCTGAGCTAAATTACTTCCCAAACCACTTTATAATTAACTTCTGAATTTACTCTCTTTACATTTATTTTCTATGTACTTTCTAATGTACTTGTCTCTTGTTGTATGTAAGAGCTTTATCAGGAGATAGTCTTTCATTCTTTATATCCATATCCTCAATGCCTAACACAGTGCCTGGTACATAGTAGGTACTTAATAAAAGTTTGATTGATTGATTAGCTAGGCATAGGGTGGGTATGCCAGCCAGTCAAAAGGTATTTATTAACCCACCTACTGTCCACAGGCTTTGGGGATACAAAAACAAGCAAAAAAAAAGTCTCCATTTCCAAGAAATTTGCATTTTATATGGGAGACAACGTGTACTTACGTAATGTATAAAATAAATACTAAATAAGAAGTGTTTTTGGAGGAAAGCACTAGCAAATGGAAGGATTAGGAAAGCGTTAATGTAATGTAGAATGAGACATTAGGAAACTACAAATCCTAAGAGAAGGAAGTACATTCCAGGCTTGGGGAGCAGGCTGTGCCAAGGCATCGAGATGAGAGATGGCTCATTGTTTGTAAAACTGAATTGTAGAGAGCATGAAGGAGAGTAATGTATGACAAAGTGAGATGGGTGAACTGACACTGTAGTGGAGAACTTTCAAATCCAGCCAGGGAATTTTGCATTTGAGTCTAGAGGTAGTAATAAGATAATAGACACGTTCAAGAAGTTAGGAAGGACAGAAGGACAAATCAAGTCTGAACAGGAGCTAGAAGGAAGAGCAGTAGTAGATACCGGGGTTTTGAAGCCAATTGAAGGTGGCCAAGTTGTCGATAGGAGATGAATCCACAGGTTTCCAAGGGAAGCTCAACTTGAAATTAACATGAATGTGTAGTGGGTGAGATGGGTCTTCTTAGGATATTCTGCACAGGGAGAAAGAAAAGAGCAGTAAACTTTCTGCTCTCACTGTTTCTCCTGACTTAGGAGTCACCCTCCGGAATGCTAAAAAAGGACAGGGATCACCAGAAACCTTCGCCACATAACAGCCTGTTGGGCCCACACACACCTGGGGACATTTGCTGGCAAACTCCCTGAAACAGGTTACGTCAGAACCAGTGGTTACCTCCACTGTCTCCAGCCATCCTCTTTTCTTCATCCTAAGCCCTTGGTGAACCAGTTCCACTTTATAGTGTCCTTGTCTCTTGATTCCCTGGCCTCCTTATCATATCATGGGTTACATCTGGCCAAGCCTGAGCCTTGGGTCACTGCCACTATCTGCTGCCTTCACTCCTGTACATGTGCTGCTGAACAAAGGTGAAGGAAATCATACAATCATTCAGCCTGGGTCCACTACAAATTTGTATTACACAATTTAAACTCTCTACTTCTAGGCAATCCCACTATACCTCCCTTATCAACTCAGTATCCCACTTTCCACAGTATCTCTCTCGGTTCTCCACGTTTGCAAGCTGAGTGTCATTCTCACCTCCTCACTGTCACTCACCCCCATTTTCAGTCTGTTGCCAGGGGCTATTGATTTCACCTTTGCAACATCTTTCAAATATGTTCCTCTCTCTTCTCTGATACTGCCACCACACTAGTACAGGACCTCATCAGTTTTTGCCTGGCCTATTGCAGTAACCTTCTGGATGGTATCCCTGCCACAGGTTTGTCCACATTCAGCCACCAAACTGATTTTTCTAAATCCATCTCCATACTCAGTAAGCTTCCTGGCTCCCTATCATCTCCCTTATCAATTACAAAATTCTCTGGTGTTCTAAGACCTTTCCAACTTAGTCCTTCCCCTACTTTTCCAGTCTTCTTATGTTGTGCAATACCTCCAATCCCTACCATACTGTTCAGTCCAGTGACACTGGCCTCCTTGTTCCTCAAACAAGGCATTCTCATCTCTGAGTGCCAGGTATTTTTTCTGGCTGTCCTCCATGCCTGCAATGGTCTCTCTCTTTATCTCTGCTTCTTGGCTTCAGATCTCAGTTTAAATCTCACCTTCCACAGCTAAGATTTCTCAGGCCTTCCCTTTCCTTGCATGTTGTTTCCCTGTAGATTGTGAGCTCCTCGAGGGCAGGAACTGCCTTTTGCCTCCCTGTGTATCCCCAGCACTTCAGCACAGTGCCTGGCATACTTTGGACACTTAATAAACACTTATTGGCTGATTGAATGACTAACCAAAGATGGCACTTAATATTCTTTAACCTTTACCTTCAAGTAATCAGCATTTTTATTGTTGCCTGGTATTTCAATGTATAGGCATAACATAAAATCACCAGTTTTGACTTCTAAAGCATGGACACATCTGACCATTTCACTTCTCTGATTTAAGAAAAAAAAGCTTCAGCGACCCCCTTGCCTCTAGGATAAAATACAAATGCCTCAGCCTGGCAAGTTAAAAAGCTTTTCACACTTACCTTTCCAGACCAATAAATTATTCACCTTCATACTTTATGTTCTAACCAAACTAGCTTGCCAGCTGTTCCCAAAACCCAGCACTTGTCTGGCCTCCTCACCACCTCCACACATGCATTCATCACAAATATCTGGAATCTCTAATTCCTACTAACTTCCCACCTCTTGAGGCACTTACTTCAAGGGTCACTTTAAGTGCCACCTCTCTCTCTCTCTCTCTCTTCCAACTCCCCCTTCCCCCCCAGTTTTCTTTATGCTCAACTTGGTTATGTAAATATTGTATCTTCCACCCCCAACCACCAAGAATGTAAGCTCCCTGAGAGCAAGGACTGTTTCCTTTTCGTAGTGCCTACTAAAAGCTTCACAAATGTTTAATGAATTGGCTTCATCCCAAGCTGACTGAATGGGGCACCATGATACCCCTGTTGCACTCAGGGAAAAGAAGAAAAATTATGTTCCATTTCATAGTTTGACCATGTATTGCCTCCTTGCCCCAAAATTTCAGTGATTCCCTCCCTTTGCCCACAAGTAAACACCTCAGTCTGGTCTTCCACATTCTTCCCAATCTCCCTCTTATGACTGTCAGTCTTCAAAGTTGTACTCTAACCGAACCAGTCTCTTTCTCAAAAATGCCATATTCATTGTCACGTCTGAGCCTATGTCCATGCTGTGTCCCATGATTTCACCATCCTATCTGCCTCACCACATAGTGCCTACCTACTATCCAAGGCTCAGCTTAAGCCCTACCTCATCCAGGAATCCAGTGGTTTCTCCTTCCTCTCCTGTTCTGCAGTACTATACCACTCAGACCTATCATCATGTATTGAATTGGACTAGTATTTACATATTTTTCATATATAGGTCTTGTTCCCTAACTCTCTCCTAAGAGTAAAAGTCTCCTAAGGGCAGAAACGATCTTCCATTTCTTTTGTCCCTTGCAATGCTTACCAAACATATGGACTCACTAAACAGGTCAATGAAGGAACAACTGTGTCATCAGAAAATTATGATTTTAGGTTAGGTAGGATCTGTTTGTAGGAACATTAGAAACCAGCTCGACCAATTCTCTCATTTTATAATTTAGGAAACTCAAGTCCAAAGGGGTTAACTGACTTTTCCAGGTTACACTGTCAATGAGGTAGAAGCCATATCCGTTGGGAACAGGGCCAAAATTGCTTGACTGAGTTTGGCAGTGGATCAGTGATCATCTCGCATAAAACTGGATCAGAATCACTTTGAAAAATAATCAAGCATTGATTCACTAGTCTACTGAGAAATGTATACTTTTATACTTTTCCACCGGGAGCCATTTAGTCTTGGATAAGGCTGAAAACAAAGTTTAAAAAGAAACAGGAATTTCATTAGATCACCGTAGATGCCTCTCCATTTGTAAGATTCCCAACACAAGAAAAATACTGCCTGCCTTTTGTGCCCTTAACAGGAGAGCCCATACAATGAACAGACACAGCAGCAACCTTTGTCTGATTGGAAAAGGTGGCTAAAGCTGTGACATTCTCATCTCCTGACTAGAAGCAAACAGACTTAGTGGTTACAAGTTAAGTTACAAGTCAGAAGACCTCGGTTCTAATCTTGTCTCATTAATGACCTCTGACCTGTCATATCTCAGTTTTAAGAGGTATAAAATACAGAACTTCATTCCTGCTCTTCCTTGTTCTACAGGAATGTTTGTGAGAAGGGGGAGGGGTTAACACACGCATGCACATTTGTGTTTGTTGGAAGCATTTGAAGGTTTTTGGGAGAAGGATGCTGTAGAAGTATAAGGCACTCAGCAACAAACTCACATGGAACAGATGATTTAGAGACAACACTGAAGGAGAAAATGGAAATGGGCTCTTATCCCTTCTTCCTTGACCTACAATTTTTGCAAGAAGAAAGGACTTGAAATTAGAGTTGGAATTGGAAATTAGAGTTGTCCCCATGGCAGAACCATCAGATTCCCTGAAGGCAAAATTACAAGTATTAGGACATTATTGGTCACTCTTTCTCCCCTGAGACCACCCAGGCCTACCTACCTGCCTCAGTTTCTTCCCAGTAAAATGAGGGCAATAACAGCACCCAGGGTTGTGCTAGAGCCAAATGAGACATTTGCACAGTGCTCAACACAGAGACTGATACATAGTAGGTGCTTAATAAGTGTTTATTTCTTTCCTTTCTTATTGATTACTCCATTACCCTCAAAACAGAGTTAAGGTGCAGGGAACTGTGCAAACTCTCATGTCATTTTATTTTCTGCACCTTGGAGAACAAAGGGAAATATAGACCTGTTTTTCGCCTGTAACATTTTACCAGCCAACTCCCAAATGTGTGGTAAGAGGAAATGTTCAGTTGCTTTTTCTGTGATAGCCCCCTCATTGTACCCATCAAGACCAAGAACCACGAGTCTAGACAGCTGCTTCTAAGCTGTACCCAGGTTTTCCAGTCGCTAATTGAATGTCAAGAGTTCACCTTCTCTTTTTTCTCTAGCCGAGTTATGACCTACCGAGAGCACACTGCTTGGGTGGTGAAAGCACACCTCCAGAAGCATCCCGAGGGCCACATCATGAGCGTCAGGTAATGAGAGTGGAATATTTATGAGACATTTTGCTGTAAAAACATTATTTTCCTCTCCATTAAAAATATGTGTCTGGTATTTAAGCAGCCAGGAAATGATAGCACTTCATTTTGGCATTTCAGGGCAGTCATTAACTTCTGCCTGCAACAGGCCAAGGGGTCACTGATGAGGGCAGGAGGTTAGTGAAAAAATACATCTGTGTCTTCCAGCCTGCCTGGACTTGCTTGTTGAATTCTCAGTGCATTTTCCTTGGCTAAGCTTCACTGCAATCAGTAAAGGGAACAAAGTGGGGAAACACACCAAGGGAGCAGGTGAAATGCCTTCTACACAGCATTTGTTCCCCTTTCTTCCCTTCCCCACATCAGGCAGGCAGACTATAAGGAAGAAGAAGGAGCAGTACGTGTCTGGGGAGCATATTGCTGTGCAGGATTACTTCACCATCTAGTAATTTTCTGCTCATAAATCCATGTCTGTTGCTTGGTAAATACTGTGCTGAGAGTAGTGAATATTTATTTGCCCATTAAAGGGACAGCAGAATGTAATTTACTGTCACAAAGCCACCCTGCCTCCTTCACAGAGCTGTTCTTTTCTTCCTATTTGTAGAAGGCAGGTGGGTATTAAAACTCTCCTCTGCTGGAAAGGGGGCTTAACACCATAGCTGTCACGTGTGTTGTCATTGTTCTCAATCCCATAGAATCTAATCCTCCTGACAAAATGGAAAATAAATAATCTCTGCTCTCCTTATTTGGTCTTTTTTTCTGATCCAGAGAGAATTCATACTTTCTAGAATGGGCAATGACAGTTGCTGATCCCTAACTATCCCACACCTCTTTCTCTTAAAGAAGAAGGAAAAAAAATGAGCAGTTCGCAAAGCCCTGGCTTCCTAAATGACTGGCATTTCAAAGAATGCCAGATTTTCCATGTTATTTAATTGGCTCTCATTCAGAGTCCAAGATATTTTGGCCTTGTACAATATTTATGTAAATAGAGAATCAGAGTCTTTTTTCATGTACCAGGATCTTATTCCAGCCTTGAGACTGCACCTGAATCCCTGCAGTCCTGGTTCTTAGTACTTGGTGAAGTGTCTTGGCCCAGAAAGGTACCCACAGTCTGCTCCATTGTCAAAGGAGTCCCTTCCATCAGACTGACCCAAATTATAACGCTTGAAAATGTTCCCTCTTGCAGTGTCAATGGAGATGTACGTTTCTTCGACCCCCGAATGCCTGAGTCTGTGAATGTCCTCCAGATAGTGAAAGGACTGACGGCCCTGGACATTCACCCACAGGCAAATTTGTTTGCATGGTAGGTGCCAGTCTTCTCTCTTCTTTCCCCAATAATCCTCTGAGAGAGAGAGAGGGAGAGAAAATGTCATCCTCCCCGCACCATGTACTGCCACATTGTTAAATCCCCAAGAGGAAGAGGAAGAGGAGTCCTTGTGCCCCACTTTATCATCCATAAAGAAGATGCAGAACACATTTTCATTGCCTCAGTGTAAATAGCAGTTGCATTAGGGAGGAAATTATTATAACTTCATGAATCCAGAAGGCAAAGTCTCTACTTCCCTGTTGCCTTACAAAACTCTAGGAATTCCAACATCCTCAGAGCTGAGGAACTCCAAGGTGAGAAGAAAGAAATGACAGATGACAAAGACAGCAAACAAATGCCTCTACTCTAGTTTAAGATGGGAGAGTAGCGAATAGTAGTTTCCATGCTATCAATTAGTACCTGGCCCCAGTGTCCCCTCTCTCTAGTTTTGTCCTTTATCCACTGAAATTGGATCTGAGACCCTTACATATAAAGATCTTATTCAAAAGTACCAAAGTGTCAAAGAGAAACACAAAGGTCCATCTCTAAAGAGAGATTGCTGAGTCTCAGCATCCCTATTATGGACGACACAAGAAAAATCTATCTGCTGGCCTTCTGTGCTGATGAACAGTGTTATTCTAGGGGAAAACAGTTTTAATCTAGGCTCAGCAATATATCTTTTCCAGCAGTCTCTAAGTGAATTGAAGAGAAGGCCTGTTTTTCTGCATTGCTGTTTACCCCTTCTGCTCAATTCTAGAGACACACCCCATTTTTACAAGTGGCTGAGGCAAGGCACGGAGGAAGAGAATTTAGTTTAGATCCCTCTTGCCCCCATTTCATCCCACACACACACATATGTGCAAAAAAAAGCAATTGTGACTTACACATGTTCTCTCCTTGCTGTCCTACAGTGGCTCAATGAATCAATTCACTGCTATCTACAATGGTAATGGAGAGCTGATCAACAATATCAAGTACTATGACGGGTTTATGGGACAGAGAGTTGGAGCCATCAGCTGCTTGGCTTTTCACCCACACTGGGTCCGTATCCTTGGTCAGGATTTCTGTGGTTGGCTTAATGCTTTGCTTCCTTAAACTGAACTTGTGCTGACCCCCAAGTGGAATTAACACAGCTGTCTCCCAGTGCCAAACAGCAGCATCCGTTCATTTGCCTTTGCCCCTGGGGTAACCCCAGCCTCATTCACCTCGTTTCTGGGACCAGTAGTCCCCATGAATAAATGATCTGTACTTATATGCTTCTACCTGCATTTACCTCCTGAGAATCCTAGGAAACCTCCTGTGTTGCTGAATAAAAGACAGCTTGTGGAGCTCTTCAGGACAGACACTATTACTGATACATTGACCTTGAACGTAGGTTCAAAAGCAGGAAAATCAACTTCATTTGGTCTTCCCATGGAATGAAACCAATACCCTTCAGTGAACAGTGATATTAGATTCCTGCTCCCACTTTCTCCTTACAAAAGCAACCCAACAAAATCAGTAGAGTTAATGGTGTTCAGCCTTGCCACTAATAATAATCCATTCAGGTAGTCATGTGCTTTATTTTTTTTTAATTAACCTTCTTCTAGGCTGAAACTCAAACTCAGGAATTTTTAACCATTTTTGTGCTCCTGGAGCAGTCTGGAAAAGCTTATGGACCCCTTCTCAGAATAATGTTATTAAATATAAAACTAAAATGCATAAGTATTACAAATAAAATTAATTATATTAAAATACTGTTATAATATTTTTGAAAATATTACAGACCCAGGTTAAGAACCCCTGCTCTAGAGGATTCTAGACCCAAGATTTCTGCTGAAATGTACTGGATGAAATACACAGAATTTGTCCCCATAGGATTATCCTAGAAAGAAAAATGCTAGGTACTATGGGTAATATGCAAAACCCCCATAATGGAAGACAGGTAATGCATTGTCCCAGCTACAAGCTGGCAGCTAATAGCCACCATCATTTCTGGACCTGCCTGGAATAGCAATGTGTACAACAGGATTAATGAAAACCTTTAGGTAAAAGACAGACTATGCACACCATTGCAGTTTGTACCTTCTTAGATCCATTTTGGATCAAGATAGCCAGATGACTTCATAAGTGATTTGCATAGTACGGCCCATAACGCTTTTTTGTCCTCTGCTTCTCTGTGCATGGGCCCTTGTGTGAAAGCGTGGGCTGAGCAAGCTGTTTATTCCTCTCTCATTTGCTTTCTCTTCTGCAGCCTCATTTGGCGGTTGGAAGCAATGACTACTACATCTCGGTGTACTCCGTGGAGAAGCGCATCAGATAACAGGAACCTGCAGCCTCCCCAGAGACGGGGAAGTCCTTCCCAGGCAGGGCTGTATCTTTCCTGTCATGTACATAGTGAAACGATCGACTTGAATGTTTAGTGTTGGCTGCTGCTGCAACCTGTAACTTGAACATTTTTTTTCTTCTGACTTAGCTACTGATGATTTGAGGAGAGACAGTTGCCTGCTTTCTTTTGTTTTTGCTATAATGTCTAGAAAGTACAGGAAAGGGGATTTTTGTTCTTTTTGTTTTCGATGGTTGCTTCTCTGCTAAGAACACAACTTCTGGGCTCAAAGGACTTGAACAAACCACACCTGTTTTGTTTTTGTTGCCATTTTGGTTGAGGTTTTTTGTTGTTGTGTTTGGGTTTTTTAGGGTGGGGAGGAGGGAAGATCCTATTAGTTTTGTGTATTTTTATTTTGCCAGAATATTAGCTAGCAGATAGCTGAAAGGCTGAAGTCCTAACTGTCCCTGCAGACAGTAATGGCTGATCCGGCCTTCCGTGGAATGAGCCCAGACGCTGGGCAGTTGTTGTGAAGCGAGGCGAGAATGAGCCATCCATGCAGTTTCTCCCCATTTCTCTCCCTTCCTACACAGTCAGGAATGCACTCAGCTCACTGAGAATGTTTGAGGGTAGGAGGTAAGAAAGACCTAGACAAGGATCGAGTGGAAACATCCTGCTCGAACTAGACATGTGAATGGGAACCCCGAGCCAGACAACCTTAATGTGAGGAAATGAGGATGATGAGGGATTGTTCACCTTCACCTTCTTGCTGTCAACCCTACTCTGACTCTGTTTTTTCAGTTGTTCTCTTTCCTTACACAAACAAATCCCATCAGCACAAGGTGCTTTGCTGGCTCTGGACAGATGACAGAACCCCTTGGTTGTTATAGCTCCTGCCTTAAACCACCGGGTTTCATTTCTTGCAGAAGTGCTAATATTCAGATTACTGGCAGGCTCGGTAATGATATACCCAGGAGCATGCCTATCAGCTTGTGTGCCCACATGTGCATGCTTATGTGTACAAGAATAGAAAAGCAACTGTACTCTTGAGTCACAGTGGGTCAATGATGGGTAATTTTTTCCAGGACAACACATACCCTTGTTCCTGGTCCTTCCCTCCCATATCCTGGTATAACTAAGATATGCATCTTGCAGTCTGTAATGCAAAAGAGACTTCCCCGGTGATTGCTTTAGGGTATGGGTGTGTAGGAGAGTGTGTTTGTGTGTGTGTGTGTATGTCTGTGTGTGTGTGTGTTGTGTTGCATTGCATGAGCAGCCTGAGAGAAAGAAATATGGGAGGTATAAAGATAATTTTTTCCCCATTAGGTGCCAGAAGAATGTAAACTTAAACAGTGTTTGAGAACAAAAATGGCATTTGCCAAACTTAACCACAATGATGATATTTTGAAAAACGTTTTTTTTTCCATTTTTCTTTGGGTATCACGATTATTCATAGGCTAATGTAGTGGCCTAATTAATTCTGCCAATAATGAGACCAATAATAGTGGTAAAAAAAAAAGTGATGAAATATTTTTGTTCTCTTCATTATGAAAGGCAGTTCAACCTCACCCACAGGATTCTGTCTGAGGGAGTTATGACTCTATTGTCATGGGTAAAATGCCAGGGAAATTCCTTGTCTTGGGTTGCCTCTTAGTAAGTTGGCTGTGAGGGCGCTCTCCTGAGGAGGTGCAGGCCAAATGAATTGCCCCTTCTAGCCACTCTGCAACAAATATGTACCTACTAAAAGAAAAGTCATTGTAAGATGTTGATACTGAAAATCATGGTGAGGGAGACTGCCTCCCCACTCAGAATCCAGTTCATCCTCCTGACTAACTGCCTTGGCCTTCTACAGGAATGACTTGATCAGCTTGGATAAAATCATTATTGTATCAAGAGGGCTATAGTACTCCCCACTCAACTCCATGGCTGGAGAAGGACAAACAGGAAACCATTGTGGAACTTTATATAAATGTAGGTGATTGCATTAGCAGTAGCTGGTAGATTGTTGATAGCCTGTGCAAATGATGTGTCTATCAGGCTAATATGCTTGTCTTCATTCATTGTGTCCAAATTTAGCATTGAACCAACCAGCCTCTACTGAACTGGGAGGTTCAGAGAAAGTCCGGAGGGGGATCCACCATGAGGTGTTAATACAGCTTCTAATCTGCCAATAACTGACTAACAAAGTTGAAACTCAAGAGATTTTTAACCTAATATGTATTTCTCTTTGTTCTAAGACAAAACCATTACCTGGCAAAAAGTAGATGGTACCAGAAGGAGAAAAAAAGTTTTTCTCCTCCTCCTGCCTGCAATCTCCAACTCATTTCCAAGTTGGCACAGCCAGGAGTGACTAAGTAACTTTTACGGTTAGCTTTCATCTAGTGTGTGCATGCATGTGTGTATCTGTGTGTATGTGTGGGTGTGCGTGCGTGTGTGTATGTGTGGGTGTGTGTGTGTGTATGGGTGTGCACGTGGGCTGTATTTTCAGAGGTTTGATGCGAAAATTCAATCATGAAGTTAACCAAGGCTCTAGAGAGCATCCTACCTAAAGGTTCATTTATCTATTTATTTTACAAAAATTAAAATTAAAAAAGACTTTTAAAAAATGGACTTGTAATGTGAAAGTAAGAACAATGACAAAGAATAAACTGTTAATAAAAAATAAATGCAGAAATAGCTGGTCCTCAGTTTTCTCCTGGAAGGGAGATATAGAATTGCTCTATAGAATAACAGCAACATCAAGTCACCTCTCCATGGAAATTGATGACATACAAATTATTCTCCTCATTATCCCATAAGAGAGGCAGTGCAATTATGATCATGCCCCATTTTACCAGATTAGGAATCTGAGGGTCACAGAATGAAGTGAATTGTCCAAAGACAACTCTGTTGGAGAACAGTGGAGACAAGGCAAGATTAAGGGTGGGAGTGGGAGACCGTTGTGAGGATGGACATCCTACAGGCACAAAGAATGGAAGGCCGAATGAAGAGCTACACCCGTGGGCTCCCCTCGTTAAACGCAGAAAGTCATTCTGGCTGTAACACTGAACTCGCCCTCAGTCGATGCTCTAGTTTTTCTTAAGTCATTCAGAGTCTTTCTTGGATGATTAGAAACCTTGAGAAGGAAGGCCTGATCCCTCTAACTCATGCTATGGCAGATTGCCAAAGAGAAGCCCCTCATGTTTGATGGTACACCCAAGCAATAAAAGTGAACTTTTTTAACAAGCACATGCTGTCTATTTGGGAAATTCGAGTTCCAAAAGGTGTTCACTCTATTATAATCTTTAAAAACTCTTGTTTCTAGGTTATTGACACTGGGTTAGGTCTAGATTGGTAGACACACCTGCTTTTGCTCCTTCAAAATAGTTGGAAATAATTCTGAGGGAGCAATGTGGAAGAAAATTCTGCCTTCTTTGTTTTAGGCACATGTCTGCCAGAAACAACTTTTGTTCATTTAGATTAACCTAACCTAGGTAGTTGTGCTTAGAAAGGGAGCCACATACAGGTATAGTCATCCATGGCTCTAACAATTTTGTTACACAAGCCGTTTCAAAATTACTTATAGTCTTCAGAACAGTGGACCACATTCCCCAGTGAGAACAGTTTCAGTGCGCAGGATAAAGCTCAGTTAACATTTTGCTTCATCAAACAGAACAATAGTCACTTAATATTTTATCATATCCTTGGAGAATATTTTTCCTGAGATTACTCAATCACCTTTGAGGATTGAATTCTAGGTGAATTTAAGAGATACTTTCATTAACTAAAGTCATGGAAGAGACTTTTTATTTCTCCTTCATAGAACATGTCCAGTTGCCAAATTTGGTGGTTTCTATCTCCTCTCCTTTCCATCTCCTTTATGTCCTAAAGAACTAAAACCTTTTACCTGTGAAGCTCCTGCCCTGGGGGCCTCCAGGTCTGAATGCTTCACCTGTGGCAGCCTGCTATAGAAACCAATTACTCCAGCCATCTTCTCTTTGCCATCTTCCCTCCTCTCCCAAACAGTTTTCAGTCATAGACCAACACTGCCACTGCTCTGCTATTGAAAAAGGTATGTTAATCTACTCTCTTAGATTCCCACTCACCCTCCTCCAGTAATTTTTCAGTCCAAAATACCCTTCCTTGACTACCTTCCCCTATAAGTGTAACTCCCCCTTCAACAATTCTTCAGGGCAAAGACTTTCTTTGGCTTTTATTTTTGTATCTCCAATGCTTGACATATAAGTAATCATCTTATGTTTTGCTACTCATTCATTCTTGTATTCGTTCTACCATATTTCTCACCTCCATCCCCTTCTCACCACTAGAACAGTCCCATATTGTGTCTTGCCTAGACTGTTGTGCAATAGCTTTCTAATTGATCTCTGCCTCAGGCATCTCCCAGGCCAATCCATTGTAGACAGTGTCACTCCCTTACTCAATAAACTGCAGTGGTAACCTATTGCTCCTACATTAAGTATAGACTACTGTTTTGCTTTTAAATCTTTGCACAACCTGTCCCCAATCTACCCTTCCAGTCTCATTATACATTATTTCCTTTCTGGCTCTCTGTAATCCAGCCAAATTGGACTTCTTGTTCCTCACATAAAACACTGTCTCATTTCCAAGCTTACGTACTGTCCCAGTGCCTAGAACACACTCTCTTATTTGAGCCAACTCTTAAAGTAAAGAATTCTTTAACACATAGAAAGGGCATGTCAATCTATTCTCTTAGATATCCCCCAGTAACTTTCCAATCCACAGTACCTCTTCTTTGCTCCTATTTCCCTCCTTCACAGACTCCTCCTTTTAACAATACTGGAATGTGAGAACTGTCTTAGCTTTTGTTTTCCTAAGCCAGAAAAGAAAGAATCTTTCTTCGCCTCAAGACTTGCCTCAAAACTATCCTACATGAAGCCTTCCTACTAAGACGCTTTTCCCAAAACTCCCAAAATCATATTTGGTTTTTATTTATCTATATATACTTGTCTCCCTGCATTCATTGTAAACTTGAGGTTGCCCATTCCATTTTTTGTCCTTGTATCTCTAACTCCTAGTCCATTGCCTCATTATGCTTATGGATTGGTTGGTTATCCATGACTTGCTGTGTATCAAATTCTACCTCATAAATATCATTGAGACTTGGTGAGATGGGATTCATTAATAGAAGATGTCTTTTAAAGAATATGCCCAATGAAAAAACAACAAAAGAATTTAAAGCATCAGTAGCCTAGCACTGTATATTAGAAAGACTGACTTGTGAAGAAATTCGGGTACCAGAGGAATAACAGTTAAGCGAAGATCAATGAAGGGAGGAAGGGAATCAGTTTTGTTGCATAGGAGGATTATAGGCCATGAGGATCTACAGAAGCAAATCTGCCCCAGAGGCATTACACTCTCCAGACATCTCTGGGCATGCTCTTGCTGTCTTGGCCAAAAGTAAACCATCTAGCAAATGTTTTACTTGCCTTGATGAAGAAGGAATACTTAACCTTTCAAAATGTGGAAATGACAAGGGAACTGCTATTCTGGGACCTATGATTCCGACTGATAAGAGGAACTAGTTGCTGAAGTAGATATGTTTAGAACCCTAGGAAGGGACCCCTACTGCTTGGAATCCATGACACACACCAAAAAAGTCTGACATGCTAAGACTTTGACCAACTCCACTTGGGGGGTCATAGAGTTCAGAGAAAAGATAAATAGAATCTCATTGCCCAACTTCTCCAGGGGAAGTCAGCCCAAAACAATTCTGATGAGGAAAAGCAAAAAGATCTATGTGGCTGCCAAAGGAACATAGCTACCAACTGAAATGCATTAACAGTGCATGTATAGACAGTGGGAGCAAGAAGCAGGCAAAGGTGAATATAAAAAAGCAGCATGATCTTTCTTGTAAGGTTATAGTCAGGAATGCCAAAGTTCAAAATAAGCAAAGATGATAGAACCAGTTTTTTTAAAAAAGGAAGTGTGTGCTTTTTTAAGCTACTTTTGAAGCCAGAAGAATGTCAAAGAGATTGAGAGGACCATCCAACTTTTATTTTGTTTCTGCTTTCCTTATTAAGGAGAATCAGTCAATATGTTTTGTTGGGGCTTTCACCCTGATTAATGAAGCAAAACTCAGGACAGGGAATTAAAAGAAATTTATTATAGGTATGTCAAGGTAGCAGCAGCAACATGTTAACTTGCTGAATGGGACAGGTTTTATGGATAACTTTCAAAATGAGATAAAGACAATTCAGATAGGTCAATGTCAGAAAAAGAGGTTGGGCCCTTGCATCTCAGTGCCTCCTCAAAGAAGAAGTATGTGACATTTTCCAGGTAGGGGGTGACTTGACCAAATGATAAATGGGGGTCTGGTGACACCTTCCCCCAATACAGACAAGCAAGTCTGGAAGCAATGGGTCACTGAATCAGCATAACTTTCAATAAGCAAGCTTTTAGTAAGTACCTACAGTGTTCCAGACACTGTTCTAAGTGCTGTGGTAATCATTTTACTGCTGAGGAGAAAAAAAAAAATGGTTAGCAAGAAGTTCAAGCCAAAGCTAAGTAAAGCATTAGTAATAGAACAGTTAGCTGCCTTCGGTGAGGTAAAGTCAGGCTGGGATGAATTAACTCCCAAAACACTGAAAGAATTGTGGATTTGTGTGAGTAACTTCTAAGTAGATGTGATTGCTGAGCCACTATCAGTGATCTTTGAAAAATCAGAAGGAACAGGAGAGGTTTCACAAGACTCAAATTTCACCAATTTTCAGAAAAAAATAGATGAAGGCTAAATCTTTGCATCACAAACCTGTAAGTTTGAGTTTGATTTCTGGAAACTTGCTAGAATATTAGTTTTTTAAATAGTCTGTGAACATTTAGAATTGGAAGCAATAATCAATAAAAGACAACAGCTTGAACAGTAACAAGACATGGAAACAGTTAATTTTGGAAGGAGTGAGGGTAGGGGAGGTCTTTGTAGCAAGTTACACACTGATATCCAAAAAATGAAGAACTGACATCTATACATATGAATATATATTCCCCAATGGATAAATAAAGGATATGAACGGGCAGTTCTCAAAGGAAGAAATCCAAGCTATCAACAGCTCTCAGAAAATGTTTCAAATCACTACCAGTAAGAAACACAAATTAAAACAAATTTGAGGTTCCATCTTCCACTCATCAAATGGGCAAAGGGAACATTGAAGGAAAATGGCCATTGGTTTCATTTGCAGGACACAATAGGAGCAATATGTGAAAAATGAAGGGGCAGAAGAAAAAGTTCCTGACAATTCATGTGCCTAAAAGACCAGTTCATTCAATTGTGTGGGGTGGTGTTCTCAGGAAGCAGTGAGTTTACATCATTAGAGGTATTTGAGTAAAGACTGGGTGACCATTTTTTAGAAACATTGTGGAGGGGATTCCTGCTTCAGGTACAGATTGGACTGCATGACTTCTGAGGTCCCTTCCAGCCACAGGATTCTATGAATCTGCATAAACCATGGAGCACTTGCCACTGGAAATTTGAAAGAACCAAGTAATTGGCTCAAGAAGAAGTACATTGTGTCTGCTCTGGTTCCACTCCGAGGGCCAGGCCTGCTATATCTCCCACTCAGAGAACTAGGGTAACCTGAGGGATTTGAATGTCAGTTATCCAAAGCTTAAGCCCCCCACAGCTGTATTCCCTGCCCTCCCCATTTCTTAGAGACCAGCCCCAGCCGCAGCGCTGGTTCCATTTAACCACTTACATGGGTAGCTTTAACAAAGGGATGTTTGTTTTTAAAATAATAACAAGAACAAATGTATAAAGATTTCCCCCTATGCCCCCCTATACTCTTCCCTATGTAACCTCAGTGTCTGAGAATGTAGACTCAGAGTTGAGCTCTGTTTCTGTATTGCATTGGTCCCATCCAAAGGTGGCATCAATGCCAGATAAATGTTTTAGATATGTCACCATATGGACATCACCATAGCTTTTTTTGGCATGGGTCCAAAGATTGGTCCTTGCCCCTCAGAGCATCAGTGTTAGACTAACTGCCAGTTACAACAAGATCTGAAATTTCAGAATGCCAGAGCTCACTCATGGTGACCTTTCAAACTCGATAGGTCACAAAGTTCCACCTCCTTTACCTAGAACAAAGAACAAAAAGGCCAAGGACTCAGGCCCATTTCTCAAGGGTCATATAACCTCCATGGGGAGAACCCCTAAGGCCATTCCATTTACCACATAGTCTGTCACTGAAAATTGTAAATGTGAAAAAAATCACCGAGTTCGCTCAGACATGAATGAGACAAAGAGATGGCCAAAGTCGATTTAGCCTTTTTAGATTTAGACGCTGATCTGATCGTTCCATACAGACAAACAAAAAAATCTCCCAAACCTCCATGGTTAGCCAACTGAATGACCATATATGTTTCATAGATTCTTTAAGATACTTCCCTTACCTGTCTCAAATTGCCCTTGAAGCCATCTCCCAGATTCTCCACTGAATCAGCCAAACAGTTCCACAACACTCTCTCAACTTGTGCCATTCCTTCCTCAGTACTTGCAATGGACATCACCACTATGAAGGAATGAATGAAAAACATGTGTCAGAAACTATGCTAAACACTGGAGAAACAAATATATAATCAAGAGAGCCCTCAGGGAGTTCTATTAAGGGAAGATAATAGATAGATAGATAGATAGATAGATAGATAGATAGATAGATAGATAGATAGATAGATAGATAGATAGATAAAGATAGAGCATTTATTAAACACTTGCCACATGCCAGGCACTGTGCTAAATGCTGGAGATACAAATACAAAAAAAAATTTTTAAATATGATTCCTTCTTTCAAGGAAATGGCATTCTAGTAGGGGAAGACAGAAACATAAAGATAAGTTAAAAGTCAGGAAGGATGAGGAAGGAGGACAGTACAACATGGAAACAAGTCAGCTGGTGGGGAAATAGAGCAGCCTGAAAAGTGAGTTGAGCTGGAACTGAAATGAATGACATATCTAGACCCCCTCAAGAAATGGTGATCATTTTGAAGGGAAGTGGTTAAGGAGGAAAGTATGTTTTGGTCTGAGTAGAAGGGGTGGTGAGTGGAGCCACAGGTCAGTCCATTGACACATGTCTCTAGAAAGCAACGATAGCACTGATTTCATTATAATTTCCAAGAGCTGGAAAGAAGATGATGTGCATGCAGCAGCAGGAGAGATGACTGGCACGGATGGTAAGTGAAGGATGGTCTGGTCTGGAGTCAACTACTAGAGTGGGCTATATGAATTTGCATCATCTAACACTAACTCACAGCTTAGCTCCTGGATGGAAGTCCCAAAAATTAAATGGATTATCTCCATCTTTTTTTTTGTCATTCCATTTTTTCAAAGCCTAATTCAGTTGCTATCTTAGTCGATGGATTTATTAAATACCTATTATACATTGGGCCCTTTGCTTGTTATAAAAACAAAGAAATTTATATTCATTCAAGAGAATCATCATTTATTGCCAGATATAGATGAGTACAAAATGTATACAAAGCAAATACAAAACTTCTTCCATGAAGCCTTCTCTGGCACCACTCTACCTAGAGGAAAGCATTTGCTGACTTGTACATGTCTCATTTTGTCCCAACATTACTTGAACTAGTGTTAAGCTTGCCTCTAACAGAAGGCCTGGCCAAGGAATGTGAGCCTGCCATCTGAGGACCATTTTTGTGGGCCACTTGGCAGTTAATTTTTTTGCCTATACTAATTCACAAAACCAACCACTGAGGAATGAAGAGTTATGATTTGCCTCAATGGGCAGAGTACCCCACAGTAGTGAAACCACATATCTTTTGAATTACTAAAGATCTTTACCCAAGTATAAATTTAGCTAAGTTTCTTGTAACACTTTGCCTGCTATTGGGAAGTAGAGCGATACAGTCAGATCTGTGCCTTGAGATAATCATTTTGGCAACTAGATGAAGAATACATTTTTTTGTTTGTTTAGTCTAATCCCCTGTTATTTAATTTCAGGAGGAAAAAGACTTGTAAAATAACTCCTGCAAGATCAATTTTCTCAGAAAATCACAGATATACAATAATGGCATTCCTGAAAATTAGAATATTCATTAAAATACAAAACCCACCCAAAAAAATTACCACTCTTTCTCCATCTGGGCAAAGAGAAATGTCTATAAATAACAGTCACATTTCACAAAGGGCCTATATTTACTTAAAGCATAAAAAAGCACCAAAAAAAAATCATAATGAGTCCTCAGCTGGACCCCAATGAGTTAAGCCTTTGAAACTAGAAATTATTGTGTTTTATCACTTTGCATTAGCATAAATTATAGAAGTACTTAGAGTCAAAGAGAACCACCAGAATTGAAGTGAGCTTTGCCAATTATACAATGAAACATCCTACACTGTGTGGCACTTTCTATATCTGTTACCCCATATACTGGTAAAAACTGACAGAAGGGATTACTTTTTCACTTCATTTCAAACAGAACATTCTAGAAAGAAATATCAGTCCTACAAATATATAAACACAATTTTAGGAACTAAGAAAACACCAAGTATAACAAATAGTGTTATACTTTTGGGAAACTTTTTGCTTATATTCAGGAGTATCATTGTACTCTCTGACATTAAAAAAAAGCAGAAAAATTCTTTGCTAAATATTTTAAGAAAGCATGCAGATAGTTGAACAACAAATCTATTGAAGTAATCCAGGTGATGAGGGCCTCAGCTAGGGTATCGGCCATATGCGTGGAGAAAAATCCCCATTTAAGCTTCCCATCTGCAATAGCAAGGACCCTAGCATACACAAAAGGGCCTGCTGTACAGGTTCTTAGACCTGCTTTTCTAAAAGGAAAGCAACTTTTGAGGAGTCAACAATCTACTTCAATTAAGTACATATATCATTCACTTAGTTAGGGGGGAAAGTCAGTACCCTGAACTTCAAAGAAAATACAGAGAAACAAAGATCAACTGACAGGGCTTCTAACTGTCTGACCATAAGTAATACATACATCACAGATCAACAGATAGATCCAACTGTCTGATCATACGTACATAGTTACCAGAGAGACACACCAACATCTGAGTTTTCAAAGCCAGGGGGGTCCTTAGTTGCTGCCTAGAGTCTCTTCTGGCCAAACAAACACTTCCATAAGTAAGTCCCCAAACAAAACTTCACCTCAGAGAATAAATACACTTTTCAGAGCCAGAGAGCAGCAGCATGACCCTTGAGAACCAGAGCCTCATTAGAAATTAAGAAGAGATGTGAGTTTCCCCTAATCAAACTTCCCTTAATGGGTAGACCCATTAATGAATGGGGAATATCTTTAATTCTCATAATTACCATTATACCATCTCACTTCTTAGGACGGTATGAAATGTACTGTAAATTGTGATTCTTAGACCTTTAGTGTCCCAGACACTTGTTAGTCCTAATATATTGGGCTGTCATAGCCAGCCCTCTTCTCTAGCTACATGGTTCCTTATCACTTGCCATGAATTTTCTCATAGGATGGATTCTTCTCAATGATAGCAAATATAAAGAGTAGAAGACCCAGATCAATTAAATATATATATATCAACCAAGTTAAAAGTATTTTATTAATTGCCTAAAATGTAAACTTAGTTAAATATCTTTAGTATTTCAGAAGATATGTGGTTTCATCTCTATGGGGACTCCTTCCACTGACACAAGTTACAATTCTTCCATTCCTAAATGGTTGGTTTTGTGAAATGCTGTAGCCAAAAATATTAACTGCCTTGTGACCCACAAAGTTCAAAAGGAGAGTCAGAAGTGCATCCAGGAAATGAATGAAGATGTGGCTGACCTGGGCCCCCTCCTTAAATTGGAAGGAACTAACCAATCAGAGGAAGAGTTCAAGGGGCAGAAGGTGCTTCCCATGAGTGAAGTTCAGGGGGAAAATGAGCTTTCAGGGCAAAGAGGTTTCTGTGGCACTGTAGAGAAAGACCAGGTGAATCAGTCTGGAGAAGAATGAAGACCAAATTTAGAAATAGGGACTGGGCCTGTGATTTCACTGACATAGGAAACTCCCTCTACCAATGCAATGTCAAGTCGTCTCTGCAACGTCAAATCTTAGGAAGTTGCCTAGAGACCTGAGCAGGCCAGTATGTGTCAGAAGTGGTACTTGCACACAAAATCTTCATAGTTTCAAGACCAGCTCTCTATCCGCAGTGTTCCACTGCCCCTCCTATGAGTATCATGGGATATTAATGTACCATATGAAATGATGAAAAGGAAGGATTCAGAGGACCCTGACTGGACTTATTCAAACTGATGCAGAATTTAGCAAGAAGAGCCAAGAGAGCAGTGTATATGATAACTACAAGAATGCAAAGGAAAACAACTTAGAAAGACTTAAGACAGATGATGAATCGTGAGTCTCACTTCCTGGCTGAGAGTCGAGATACTAGAGGTGCAAAATGAGATATATATATTTTCAGACATAGTAAAAAGTAATAGCTCCTATTTACACAATATTTTAAGATTTGCAAAGGACTTGATATGCATTACCTCATTTGACTTATTTGATCTTGAGTTTTGTCAAACCCAATGTAAATCTGAACACTTACTTATTCAGCACCTACTATATGTATAACCATTTGCAGGGTCCTGAGGAGGATTCTAAAAAATTTTTGACATGTTATTTAATCTGTAGAAGTTTAGGAACTAGTTGGAGAAACAAGGCATAAATCAGCTAAATAACATTACAAGACAGTCTCATCGGTCGCATATGTGTATAAAAATGAATTATAGAAAAGTAAGTCCAAGAGAAGTCCAGAGAGCAGACTGAAATGTCCAGGAAAGTTTCATGGGAAGGTTGGGGTTTTAAGGTTTATTAAATCAAATTGACAAAGATAGTAGAATATGATAAAGTTCAAAGCTGGTAGGGTTATGGGAAAATTGACATACCACTGGGGTTGTGAATAGGTTCTTGGCAAAATATTATGAAATCATACATTAAAAGTGTTTAAAATGTTCATACTTTATGACCAGATAGATTTATATCATAACAATGATCTCAACAGAGGGAGAAATGACTTTGTGTGCAAGTGCAAAAATTCTCCTAGCAGCAATATGAGTAAGAGCAAAAGACTAGAAACAAATTATCAACCAATAAATCAGCATGCATTTATTAAGTACTTACTGTATGCTAGGTATTGTGCTGGGTAATAGAGATGCAAATACAAAAACGAGCTAGTCCTTGCTTTCCAGAAGCTAGTAGAGGGACATGTTTCCCAGTGTGTTACATCCACTCTCCTCTTTGATTTACACTCACAGGTTTGGGAGAAGGGACACAGCTACCCCTGGTGCAAGGGTGACCTGTGGGTCTGCACATTTAAAACTAAAGCTCACAAGTTTCTATCACTGATGTTCAGAAGGCAGCTAGGGGACACAATTAGCTGGAAGCAAAGATACTTACTGAAATGGATGGCAGAGAAGATCCAGAGGATTCCTAAAAAATTCATCATGACTCTACTTGTCTCTGGGTCCCTGCTATTCCACCATCCAATGATGCCTTGCCAATGGAGGAGGAGAGCCTATAACTAGCTGCCCTACAGTTCTGTCCAGACCCTCTTCATTCCTTCTAAAGGAACAAGGAAGTGAAAGCACTTCTTTACCTTCTTGTTTCCTTTACAAACTGTGAATGAGCTATTTCCACTTTCCTATCCTTTAAAATCTGGGGATAGGCCACCCAGGATGAGAGCCCCTCAAGGTTTCACACTCTTTATAAGATATAAGTATTTAATTCTGAAAGGGGTAAAACCTTAACACCTCATTTTCTGTTTCCTGGGAGACTCAATTGATCAAGAGATCCTGTGAACATCTCCTGCTTCCCAAATAAATATGGAATATGTACCCAAAAGTATACTGGGCACTCACAAAGGGGGAAATCAGGAAAGGACCTTGAAGGAAGTGAACTAAGCCTTGAAAGGAGATGGGATTCCTGAGAGGTGGGGTGAAGAACTATAGTTATATCCCTTCCACATCATGACTTTTCCCATTAAGGTTTCCACATATCACTGATCAGAATAAGAAATTAAATAAGAATTTTAGTAGTGTTTTGCAGAAGTCACAGACAACACATGAAGGCTAGCTTATGACACAGAAATTTAGAAACTCAAAAATACATCAAATATATGTGGAGTACCGAATAATATCGACATATTTTATCTTTTAGTTCCATAATAATGCAGACTTCTCTATTGTGAAGGGAGGACCTAAAAAATTTTACATGGATTTTCCAGATCACAGAGGCACCATGATGTGGAGAGGATAACTGCAGAGCATTGTAGGCATGAAAGGCACAGAGGAAATAGTAACTAGGCTGGTTTTACTGGAACATTAGATGTGTGAGTGGAATAATGGAAAGAGGCTAGAGGCAGGTTGTGAATCGCTTTAAATACTGAACTGAAAAGCTATAGTTCACCCTCCAAGCAATGGACATTCACTGACTTTTCTTGGGCAGAGGAATGACAATCAGATCTGCATGAAATATCTCTTTGACAGCTGGGTGAAGGATGAATTGCAAATGGGAAAGGATAGGAGAAGACAATTGAGGAAGCTATTACTATGTGCTTAATGGTTACTAAAAGGTTGAATAAATTAGGATGCATGAATGTAAAGGAACAGTTACTCTGCTGCAAGAAACTACAAATAGGAACAATTCAAAAATTGTGGGAAGACTGATGTGATGCAGAGTAAAGCACACAAAAGCAGTAGAACAGTATACACACTGGCTACAGCTATGCTTTAAAAAACAGACAGCATTAAAAAATAAGCAAACAAAACTACCCATGGTGCCGTATAAATATCACCCACAGCTTCTATTCAGCATTCTATCACAGCAAGTGTATGTTGCATGTGATTTCCAATCACTTTTCTGAAATGTGTTTTTGTACTTTCTTTAGCCCTTGTATTTAAATACTTATATGGACAAGTGTACAACAAAACAAAATAATGAATAAATGAAAAGAATTGGTAAGATGTAGAGAGATGGAGAAGTAAGAAAGAGAAGAAGGTAGGACAGCAAGAAGAAAATGGTGAGATTTTGAATGAGTATTCTGTATTCTGGGAAAAGAAAGGAGCCCTGCAGGATTCAGACTAGGAAGTAGTAAGATTGGCGAGGTAGCATGAATCAAGATATGACTTATTTATTATATTTGAACGTGGTGCCTGATAAGAACACGATGGAGCCCAAATGGAGTCCGCCACACTTAGGCGATTCTCATATGGAAGCAGTCCCTTCCAGGTTGGAGTCCACGAGCTTCCAGACAAGAAAGTTCTGAAATCAAAGCCTAGGGGTTTGTTCTTTGGACACTAGGGGTGAGAAACAATTTGTTCTTTCTCTACATTGAAGGGGAGGAGAAGAGGAGACAATCGGATGAAAGGTAAGATGCCAAACTTTCTCAGATTTGCCTGCTGTCAAATCCACAGGTTTTGCTTGGGTGGGGACAAGGCAAACAGTTAGTGTCAAATGATTTCTCACGTTCCAAGGGATGACTGGAGGTATGGCAGACTGCCACCCCTTGGTCTGTAAATCTATCGCTATTCAGCGGACTTTAGATTGCCAGGAATATGCCAGGGGGCCAAAGAGAATCTTGCCAATAGGATGTGTGTTTTGTCTGTCAATAATTGAATTCTATGAAATTCAGCAGCACCAAGAGACCTGGAGAAGAATGTTCAATAGCCAACCGTGCCTGCTTAAGATTTATGGACACAGTAGCTTGCTAGAGCTTGGCAAAAAGAGGAGAGAACAGTTGTTGTCATGGTAATCCTGAAGGTGCTCCTGTGGTATTACATTGGCTAATCAGCCAAAACAACTGTACTAAATTATTCTTTGTTTTAAATAAGAAGTAACTCTTGCATTTTACACAGCTTTGTGTGGTGCATGCTGAAGTTGAAAGGGGTAATATTTTTCCCATTAGAATCAATTCTTTTTTGTCCCTGAATCTTGAATGTAAATGGAGTACCCATAAAAGTGAAGAATTAACCACCACAGGCTAGAACTAAGAGGACAGGAGAAGGCGCCAGATATTGACTGAATTTCAACTCAATATCTCAGGTCAATGTCTGAGTGCCACTCATTGTCTGGATACTAGTTAGAGGAAGATTAAGTGGGCAGAGAACGTAGGCATGTTGCATGAGCCTGACAGAACTTTGCCCAATTTTTTGCTACCACAAAAAAGTGCTGCTATGAATATTTTGGTATATATGGAAGCTGTCTTTCTGTCTTTACATCATTTGGCTATATGCCCATTAGTGGGGTTAAAAGATATGACGATAAGAATATGACTTTAGGTGCATAATTCCAAATTGTTTTCCAAGATAATTGGATCTATTCATAGTTCTACCAACAGTGTATGAGTATGCTAGCCTGCCCACAACCCCTCCAACATGAAGCATTCTGGTTTTTGTCATCATTACCATAGTTTGTTAAATGCGAGGTTTTTCACCTCAGATTTATTTTAATCTGCCTTTCTCCTGGTACTAGTGATTTGGACCAATTTTTCATATTGATAGTTTACAATTCTTTTGAAAATGTAATATCATTTAACCATTTATTTAGGAATAAATCTTGAGTTATATATTCATATAAATTCCCAATATACGTTGGACATTGACATTGGACAGAGATGTTTGATGCAAAGATTATTTTCTCCCAATCTGACAGTTCTCTTAATTAGCCTAATTGCATGGATTTGGGGGGAGAGTGCCAAAGTTTTTTCTAATTTTATGTCATCAAAATTTTCTGTTTTTAAAATGATTTCTTCTATCTCGTTTGGTTAAGAATTTTTCCTTTAGCCAAAGAATCATAGCTATGAAAGTTACCTCCTTTCATTCTCTTCTAATTTTCAAATTTTTAAGATAAATTCATTTGTAGAGGAATGTGAGGAGGGGGTTGGGAGTGACCTCAGACCTTCAGAACCCCAAACGCCCACCTCCCATAGTAGTAGTGCTGGTTGGTCACCAAGGAGCCAAGTAGAGAGAAGGCAGAAGCAGGGCAGATTGGGCCAAGGAGGAGTTCATACCAGTGTTTAGTAGCTTCCTCTTTTAACTAATTCATCTTGTTAGGGGCAGCTAAGTGGTGCAGTGGATAGAGCACCAGTGCAGGAGTCAGGAGGACCTGAGTTCAAATCTCACCTCAGACACTTGACACTCACTAGCTGTGTGACCTTAGACATGTCACTTAACCCCACTTGCATCATCCTGGGTCATCAGATGGCTCGGGAGCAGACTGGTGACCAGCACAGCCCTCACTCACAACAAAGTCAAGTGCAAGTTATGTCATCATTTCTCTGATGGCATGGTCTTCTTTGGCAATGAAGGACGGACACAAGCACACACAATTCATCTTGCTAACTACATCCCAACTACAGGTGTTTTTAACTGCCAAAGGAGTCTAAGTGCATTGAGCATCCTCTACATTTCTGTGTCCAGTAGCAAAGCCCCAGGTACCAATTATGACTTAATTTCTCAATTAAGGCAAGGGAAACAAAGGCTTTGGTATTAGAATGCATGCCTGCAAGCACAGTTTAGCAGTGTCCTTACAGTTCTGAGAACTTCCCTATGAGTAGAGTTATCTCTCCGATAGCTCATCATAACAATAGCCAACCTTTATATAGTATTTACTATGTGGCAGGCACTGTGCTAAATCCTCACAACAGTCCTGGGAGGTAGGTGCTGTTATTATCCCCAATTTACAGATGAGAAAAGTGAGGTTAAGTGACTTATCCAGGATCACACAGTCAGTAAGTGTTGGAGGTCAAATTTGAACTCAGGTCTTCCTGACTCCCATCCCTCCACTCTACCTTCTTTACCACCCAGCTACTCTTAGAGCACTTTCTTAAGCATCAGGTGGTACTGGGGAGCTAGGCAGGCTGAGCTGTCAATCATCCCTTGCAGCACCAGCCTTCTTGAGCCTTATGGTACAACTCACTCCCCTCCCTTAATGTTGGCTGCGCTTCCTTTTTAGGGGTGTAGCTTTCCCTTTCCAAGTACTCCCTCCCCTTCAGGGGCTTGATTTTTCAAGGCCCAGATGGCAGATAGCTGCCAAGAAAATGGAAAAGGAAAGGAAACGTGTCCACATGTTGCTTCCTTTGCAACCTGCTCTTCTTAACAGCTCACAGTTTTATCTCTGAATCCATTGCCAGGCTTATCGCAATCAATCACTCTCCTTATTAAGCTCCTACTATGTGCCAAGCAGCATATTCCATACCAACCTCCTTACTCAATGTTCATAATTACTTCCAAGCCATCTAGGTTCAGTCTGAACCAAACATTCTGCCTCTCTAGCATAAGGAATCATTCTCTATCTCTTCCTCCAACACTATCTCTGTAACACCCAGTACACAGCTTTGAATTTCTATTAATCAACAGCTTCATTGTATTTGCCAGTTGAAGAAACAAATCAGATATGGGAAGCAAAGGCCTTCTAAGCCCAGAGGGAAGCAATAGGGGTGAAAGGGAGGAAATGACCCTCCAGTTAACCCTACCTGGAGAAAAGGACAAGGGAGGAGGGAAGGAAGGTCAGCCATCTCTTTCTTCAGCCCAAACTGATTCAGCAGCAAAAGATTTGCCATTTGCCAAGGGCATTGTTCATACTTTAAACGTTCTCACTGGCCTGACTTGGGACCCTTTATAGTTGCTCTAAAACCTCTGCCATCTGTGACCCTAATTTCACAACCCTGATACTATCTGCCCCCAGCTTGCTTCCTTGTGTTCTGTTTACTAGGCTTGATATCTCTTCCCCACAAAGTGAGTCAAGGTCAACAGATGGAATGCTGGGAAGGAAGCCACCTGCCACTCATCTCCCCTTGCTCCATGTCCAAGTCTTTTGGAGGAGCCCCAAAGGGTAGGTTACACTTTTGAGTTTGCCAGAGTGTTTTCCTCATAATATGCCACTGCTCCCAGGCAATCTTTACACCATCCTCTTTTACTCCTGCCTGCACCTCTGCCATGACACTCCAGCTTTCTCCCTGGGATACTAGGCTATTGGTTGGTTGGTTTTCACCAAATCTAACAGCCTGACCCAGGTGCTGTTTCTTCTTGACCATAGTTATGCCAAGCAACTGCTCATGTCCATTTCCCTTCCCAGCCTCCTTCTCTCCCTCCTTCTCTCCCTCCTGTGATACTGGTAGTATCACAGCTACCAGTCTGTAGCTCTGGTAACTGTGAGCAAATCAATATTTGTTAGTCTCTCATTCTCGACATCAGTAGGGTGATGTCTTGACTTGCCAGTGAACTGGATTTAAGTGAGGCAGAGCTGGGCAAAGTCATCAGTCTCACTCTCTCCTCCAGAGTCATCGGAGTTCAGAGGCAAGACGTAGGTCAAGACAACTGGTGATGGCCCCAGTGCAATGGGAGGACTTGGCCTTTTTAAGTTAAGATCTTGCCCAGGTCTGTTTGTCCAAAGCAATGCCCATTCACTATTTAAAGGCTAGGTAAGAAATGAGGCAAAAGATAGCCTACTTTGCCTTCACAAAAGAATCCATCTGGGAGGAGGAGATGCTCAGAGTTTCTGGCCAGAACAGAAAACAATTGCTATTTACACTCACTCAGAGTTATCAAAAAGCAAGTGAAGCTTGGGCTGGGAGCCTTTATTGACCAATCAGTGAGAGCCAGAGTACAAATCAACACTACCTTTCAGGAAAGGACTTGTCAACCAATAGCCCATGAAGCTGGTGACTTCCCAGAACAAAACACCCTTCCCTGGCAACCCCTCCTCTCTGTGTGTTCTCTTCCCCTGTTAGAATGAAAGCACCTTGAGGGAAAAAACTATCTTATATAGTATCCCCTTCCGACGATTCCCCTTTTGCAGGCACATAGATGGCACTCCAGCTTGTTATCTTTTGTTTGCTGTTTTTGTTTTTTCTTTTGCCTGCACTCAGTTCCTCCCCCATGGCTGCCTATTGCCCCATCCTGGCCCTAAGTCTGTATGGCTGCCTATTGCCCCATCCTGGCCCTAAGTCTGTGTAAGTAGTGGGGGGATCTTCTTGAGCAATGGCATCAAGTTCAAATATAAATGGGGCCACTAAACTGATTGGATAGGAGCCCAAACCAAGACCTTTGTCCCTTGGACCTGGAGGGAAAGCCTGGCCTTGGGTGGCTCCTTGGATTCCCCTTATTTGATTTAGCATTCTCTTGAGGTCCACCTCAGGAAGCCCAGAGAGCTCCTGGCCTTTGATCCTTGATCTTATCAGGGTCCTATTGTCAGGACTCTTCCATCAGAATCCTCCCTGGCCTTGATCTACATCCCAGGCTAACTTCCCCTATCAAGACCATCCTTGGGGCCCCCAGACTCCCTGGGGACACCTGGATTCTTCCCTCAGTCTTTTTCTGTATTTAAGTTCCATCTTAACTCCATGAAGGTGCTCAGATTCAATCCAGTTCTGACTCTGTCTAGCTGAGATTCTATCTGGCCCACTTGTTAATACAAGCGTTACAAAAGCTTAGACTCCTTCAGAGTCAGCCCAGTATGGTGAATCTTTAATAAACTGTTTTTCTTTAACTGAAGGAAGGCTTGGGTCAAATTTATTTGGGCAGGACCTGGGGTGTTGGTATTTTGGGGTCCCAAGTACCCCAAACCTCAACATATGGTTCCCTGACCTCAACAGTACCTCATTTATTCATTCATTCATAAATTCCTATGTAACAGAGTTGGATCTGTAGGGACTGTTCCTTCTAACCCCCAACAAGTTAAGCCCCTGGAGCAAATCTAGGTGAGCACTAGGAGAATGCATAACTAGCTCTTACCTACACATTGTAGGTAAGGCTGGTAATAACTTAGGGGATTTGAATAATCTTATTCAGTTGTCTCCGAGAGAGTCTTAGAAATTTAAGAGAGGTAATTAGGGAGAAATGGGGGTGCTCTGCCAGCTCCTACACAAATGTGGGATCACCTTGGAAAGGGAAATTGTCAGTGTTTCTGCTCCCTGGGTAAAGAAACAGGCTGAATGAAGGTACTTAGCCTCAGCAGGAGAGCTCTGGGAAAGGGGTAGCTGTGTCAGATGCTAGGCAGGAAGAACTTGGGAAGTCTTCCTCTCTCAGTCAAATTGGATGTCCTCTGGTAGCTATGCAAAAGAACAGAGAGGTAAGGGAAGGAGGGAGCAAGTCAGGACAGCAGAAGGAGCTTGTCCTTGCTCCATCCCTCCAGTCAACCCCCACCGAGCTAGAGAAGGAAGGCAAATTGGGGGAGGGTATACTCCTGGGGCATGCTGGGAAGAAAGCCAAAGAACCTTCATAATAAAGGCAAGAATGTGGGAAATGGCCTTGTTTGATTCTGTTTTTTCTTAATTGAATTTGTTTGCCATTTTCAGATTTGGGGAGCAAGGTGATCTTCCTAAACCCAGACTCTATGGAGCTTCTATGAATCTTTTTTGGCAAGGTCCAAAAAAGTCTTTTGGAGGCACAAGATATCTGTCTGGATATTACAAGGAATGTTCTAATCCTAAATCAAATAGCTGTCAAATCAACAAGCATCTAAGTGGTAGAAAGGATAGAGCCCGGGCCCTAGAGCCAGTAGGACCCGAGTTCAGATCTGACCTCAGATACTTACTATTTTTGTGACCTTGGGCAAGTCACTTAACCTCTGGTTTCTGTAATTGTAAAATAAGGATAATGACAGCACCTACCTCCCAGAGTGTTATGAGGATCTAATTAGATAATGTTTACAAAGTGCTTAGGACAATGTCTGGTACATAATAAGTTTAGCCATTATTATTAACAAGCATTTATATAACCCTTCCCACCTCCTACGTGCCAAGCTCTGTGCTAACTGCTGTGGATCCAAAAAGAAAGGGCAAAAAATAGTCTAAAGGGGTAGAAAACATGCAAACAATCATGTACCAACAAGATACAAGAAGACAAAGAGGATATAATTAACAGAGGGGAGGCATTAGAATTAAAGGGGATTAGGAGAAATTTCCTGTAGAAGGTGGGATTTTAACTGGGACTTGAAGGAATCCAGGGAATCTAGAAAGTAGAGATGAGAAGGCAGTTTCCAGACATGAGGAACATTCAAGGAAAGCCTGGAGTCAGGAACAGTAAGACAGTAAGTCTAAAAAAAAAAACCCCAGACAGGTAGGAATGAGCCTGATCATGAAGCCATGACCTTTGGATCAGCACTGGACACAAATAGGCAAAAAGAAGAGACTTCATCTTACCCTGGGGCCACTTTTTCTAGTTTGGTTGGTTACTTGTGATGGTTTAGTGTGCTCTGGTGGTTTAGCCTTCCCCTCGTTAGAAGAGGCTTTCTGGCCCTTTGTTTTTAATATCTGGGGACAGAGAAACATTCCTGAAGACCTGGGGCCCAAGTGACAGAGGATAGCAGAGAACAATGCAATGACATCATTCTCTTCATTGGAGAATGGTGGTTCTGTAGCATCTGTGGTGTGAACCGCCCTGTCTACACATCTCTGCTACATATGTCCCATCCATATATATGCCTTGGTCACACTTTCCCCTTATGTATATCTTCCATGCTTGTTTCCTAGCCACATATCTCTTCTGCATGGGGGCTCACCCCACCAATGGGTGAAGTCACTTTATTTGCTAAATTGTTTGATTAAATGAAATTTGCTTTGAACTAATATGTTCTTAGAGGACTGACTTGTGAGTTCTAGTTTTCAGTGGATGCTGACCAAATATGAGATCATTTTGAGGGAACCTATGTTTGTACCCTCCACCTCTACTGTATATCTTCCCATCCCATAATCTATGGCCATGGCCATACTACCAGCCATATTTTCCATGTGACTCCATATAGAGGATATGTTATGTCTCCATGTCCTGGGCATAGCTTTAGCTTGTGGCTTAGCTGGGTTCTAATCATGGCTCTACCACTGTGCTATGTGACCTTGATGATTTCTTCAAATTTCTGGGTCTCTCTTTCCTCTTTTGAAAAACAAGGAAGATAGATTAAGTGATCTCTCTGCACATTGACAAAATAGCTCAGAAAGGTGGGTATGCTAATATGACCTGAGTCCCATGCACACCCTGTGCATGAAGTAGCATTACAGTAATTTACTCACCCTGCTAGATAGAAGTTAAATCACCATGGTAGTGGCTTCATGCCCCAGTTTTAAGACTTTGCCTCTGGTTTAAAAGATCATAGAACTGATATTTAATATAGAGCTTTAAGGATTACAAAGTTCTAGTAAGTATCAGGGTTAAATGTGAATCCATAGTTTTCTGACTTCAAATCCAGCATTTAATTCTCCATGCCATGCTGCTTTTCATAACATGTCAAAGTTGGAAGGGACAATAGAGATCATTGTTGGCAAATCCCCTCATGTTACAAATACAGAAAATGAGACAGGGGCAGAGCCATATTTAGGAATTTTTGCATAGGAGGCAGATTTAGTTGTGTGTGTGTGTGTGTGTGTGTGTGTGTGTGTGTGTGTGTGTGTGTATAGGCGAGTGGCTTATTGGGATGATGCATACAATAGCCCTTCCATAGGGGCCAGTTAGAGGTGGATAAAAGGGCTGATCCTAAGAGAAAGGTCCCATGTTGGTGGGACACTGTGAAAGAGTGCCCAGAGCTATCATAAGACATATGGATCAGCAGAGAACTGGGAGAGAAGGTGCTAGACTGACACTTGTCATGGAGAGGAATTGTAGCTCCCATCCAACCCCAAGTCAGTTCTCTGAGGCAAAAACCTGGGTCTCCAGGGCAGTTGTGACTCTAGATGGCATTAGAGGAGAGTCACTCCCCAATCTGGAAGGAATGAAATCCATATCTTTTGTTGGAGTCACTATTGTGGCTCACACTTAGATGAGCTAAGGACAATAAAGGATCAGCTTCCCTTCACAGGCAGCCAGGTATATGTCTCTCCATTGACTCTAGGCTCTCATTCCTTTCTTTGGCAGCTAGGAAAATCAAACTTTTTACTCTCTAATGAGAGCTATGGTGACATTTAAGGGAACCAAGATAATGATTCATCCTCCACTGGATGAGAAGCCAGTGCTTCTCAGACAAGTGCCAGCACTAACAGACCTTCCCCTTCCTTCTCTCCTCTGCTGGCAGCATTTCAATAAACTAAGTTAAGCTGCCTGATCTTGGTTGAAAAAACAGAGAATAATACCTTGGCTGAGTCTTCCAGCAAATCCTCTAATGCCTTCCCTTTCCCTTAAGGGTTTTTGATCCAGTCTAAGGGATGTCAAGGTTTAGAGTGCCCCAGAAGACGTAGAGGATAATCTCAACTTTTTGCTGTGTATATGAGAGGAAGAGAGGCTAATCGAGTCCTGCTCCCCAACTGTAGTGACATAATTGAATGTAAATGCCTTCAGAGAAAGGACTGTGCATCTCTAGACTTGGTTTCCTCATTTGTAAAATGAAGATACTCCCATGGGTGGGAAGATAAAATAAGAGAAAATATGTAATACACTTTTGCAAAGCTTGGAGTGCTACAGAAATGCTAACTATTATTATGACCAGCTTTCCGTATATAGTAGGAGCTTAATAAATGGTTGTTGAATAAACCCATCCATGGATACTCCTCTCTATGGACTGGCACTATGGGAATATGTCCAGACTACCAGACAGAAGTTGTTTGGCTCTACTCTCCTCCCAAAAGGAGAGAATTAGACCTGTATAATTTTGTAGAGGGAAGCTAGGTGGTATGGTGGATAGCATGCTGGCCCTAGAGTCAGGAAGACTAATTTTCCTGAATTCAAATCCAGCTTCAGACACCTAGTTGATGTGTGACCCTGGGCAAGTCACTTTGCTTCCTGTTTCCCTCAGTTTTCTCATTTGTAAAATGAGCTGGAGAAGGAGATGGCAAACCATTCCAGAATCTCTGCCAAGAAAACCTCAAATGTGGTCACAAAGAGTGAAATGACTGAACAACAGTTTTGTAGAGGTGTATAAGAGAGAGGTAACTTGATTTAGGGTGGGAGACACTAGGTATACTAGATACAGCGGTAGGGCAAAGTGTCTTTTAAAAACTTTGCCCTATTCAGACCATGAATGACCTATTGACAGATGGTGGAAACTGTAAAACTCACTGGTGGGCAAAAGGTAGAGGCAGGGATTAAAAGCACTGAGCTTCCTGCTCAAAAGTTGAGTTCAATCACCAAGAATAGTCAAGAGTCTGGTGTTGTCTGCAGCTGGGTTCCTTCTTGGGAGGTAGTGGAGCCTTGCCAGCCTGAGGGCTTCAGTTCTTTCTGAAAGAGCATCTCAGTACTTTAGACCAAGATGCTAGCTGAGCCCAAAGCTGGAGTTGGTGATTACAGCCAATTAATGAAGCAGCATTCATTGGAGCAGCATATGATAGCTATCTAATGAGAGGAGCATCCAGCAGCAACCAGTGGAAGAGAATCTGGCAGAGGCTGAGTCTGACAGGAGTAGTGTGAGGACATCAGGGTCCTATAGTCTTACAGCGCTGGGAGTGTGAATTGCCACTATACAAGTCTTAGTCATACTGTGACTTTACTTGTGAATTTTTTTGTGTGTCCACTCTTCCCACTGACATTCTATTTGTAGGAGTATGTGCCCCAAGAATAGAGGAAGGAGAAAGATGTTTTATTGCTTGTTTCCAATTTGCCATTCAGTAAATGCTTGTACTTTGAGCTAATTGTGTCCTCCAATTGACTAGTGTCAATGTAAATACACCAGTGGGGGCTCATGAGCTGTAGTTTTAGGAGAATGAACCCCCCAAATACCTGTTATCTGGGGTAGTCATCTCCCTAGGAACTCAACCAGTGAATATAAGTTGAGAGAGAGGAGAGAATAGCTAAGAGGAATGATACATATTTAAATATGGGAGTGGGGGAGGGAAACCCATCTGAAAGAAAACTGGCAAACTCTTCCTCTCACATAAAGCAAATGGGAATGTGGCTGGGTTTCAAAGAACCAGTCTTAGCTGGTTCTATTGAACCAACAGAATTTTTTATAGTGCAATTCACCTGCTGAGTTAATTAAGATGTGACAGCAAGCTAAAAAAATCCTTTTTGTTCTATAGATTCCTGTGTGCTATAGAGAGAGAGAAGGGGAAGCAGGTGTTAGATTTCCAGGGATTTGCAAAAGTGATTCAGTTTTAACAAATACAATTGGGCTTGACCAATCCAGTGAAATCCATTTTTGCTTGAATATGCATATTTGGTACAATAATTTTGCGTGTCTTTCTTTTTCAATGTGGGATGGGAGATATGAGAGACAGAAAAAATAGATTTTTGTCAATTTGGAACAAATTAGAAATTTTAAATAAAAAAATATAACTGAGCTTAGAAAATTGAGAGGGATAGGGGAGTAGTGCAAAGAGCCTGAAGGGGAGATTCATCCCTTCCCCCTGAGATAAATTCAGTTCCATTTAGTAAACATATATTAAGTGCCTATCTAGGAATCAGGCACTGGGATACAACTGAAGATATAAAAATGAAGACAGTTCCTGCTCTTGAGGTACTTATATATTCATAAAAGAGCTTGCATTCTAAGGTTGTAAAGATGACAGTATTAAGGGCTAGGGAAGCCTGAATATGAAGAGGTGAATTGGACAAGGTCTGAGAAAGGGGAAGGGGAAGTATGCAGGGCACTCAGTTTCACATCCAGCCTTGAACTCAGTTGGGAACATAAAATGCATGAATTAGAAATGGGTCAAAGGGGCAGCTAGGTGGCATAGCATATAGAGCACCCATCCTGGAGTCAGGAAGTCCTAAGTTCAAATCTGGCCTCAGACACTTGGCACTTTATTTTCTACATGACCCTGGGCAAGTCACTTAACCGCGACTGCCACACACACACACACACACACACACACACACACACACACACACACACACACACAAAGAATAAGCAAAAACTTAGTACAATGTTGAATTGATGAAGTTTAAGAAACTAATCAGTTTCCAACTTTTTTTTTTGAGAAGGTTTATATTAGGTGGAAATTTGAGTGACCTGCTATATATCTAGGAAGGCTCTGGCCATGCTTCATTTTACTGCCAGTGATCTTGCCTCCTCCCCAGCCCCCGCTTCCTGCCTTGCTTATACCCTCTGAGCAGCAACTCTTTTCCCACTTAACATTTTTTATGTCTGGAACCATAATATTGCCATTGTTATAGGTAAGCTAATCTTCTCCTTTATGACCCTACTGTTCCCAGTAACTGTCCAAATGAAAATATTCTCTTCTGGCCATCACTCCTCTATTGCTGTTGTCTTCTCTTAGAAACGTAACTTATTTTTTTTTAAATATTTATTTATTTATTTAACTTTTTACATTCATTTTCACAAAATTTTGGGTTCCAAATTTTCTCCCCTTTTATCCCCTCCCCCCACCCCAATACCCCAAGCAATCTAATTTTCCCTATCTCCAATCTGCCCTCTCTTCTGTCATCCCTCCCTTCTCTTGTCTCCATCTTCTCTTTTCTCCTGTAGGGCCAGAAGACTTTCTAATCCTCATTAACTGTATGTCTTCTTTCCTAGTAGCAACACAATACTCAACAGTTGTTCCTAAAACTTTGAGTTCCAAATTCTCCCCATCCCTCCCCCCCCCCCATTCCCTTTGGGAAGGCAGGCAATTCAATATAGGCCGTATCTGTGTAGTTTTGCAAATGACTTCCCTGATAGTCGTGTTGTGTAAGACTAACTGAATTACCCTCCATCCTAACCTGCCCCTCTTTGTTTCTCTTCTGTCTTTTGATCCTGTCCCTCCCCAAGTGTTGACTTCAAATTGCTCCCTCCTCCCTTTGCCCTCCCTTCCATCATCCCCACCCTTGCTTATCTCCTTCTCCCCCACTTTCCTATACTGTAAGATAGGTTTTCATACCAAAATGAGTGTGCATTTTATTACTTCCTTTAGTCAAATGTGATGAGGGTAAACTTCTTGTTTTTTGTTTTTGTTTTTTTTTCTCAGCTCTCCTCTTTTTCCCTCCACTAAAAAGTCTCCTACTTGCCTCTTAAATGACATATAATTACACCATTCCATTTCACCTCTTTCCTCCCACTACATTTCTCTCTCACCATTTACCTTAATTTCTTTTAAGATATGGTCCCATCCTATTCAATTCACTCTGTGCTCTCTGTCTCTGTATGTGCATGCATGTGTGTATGTGTGTGTGCATGCATGCGTGTACATGTGTGTGTGTGGTCCCACCAACTACCCAGATACCGAAAAGTTTTAAGAGTTACAAATATTGTCTTCCCATGTAGGAATGTAAACAGTCTACTTATGGTAAGTCCCTTAAGACTTCTCTTTGCTGTTTACTTTTTCATGCTTCTTCTCATTCTTGTGTTTGAAAGTCAAATTTTCTTTTCAGCTCTGGTCTTTTCATCAAGAATGTTTGAAAGTCCTCTGTTTCACTGAAAGATCATATTTTCCCCTGAAGTATTATACTCAGTTTTGCTGAGTAGGTGATTCTTGGTTTGAGTCCTAGTTCCTTTGACTTCTGGAATATCCTATTCCATGCCCTTCGATCCCTTAATGTAGAAGCTGCTAGATCTTGAGTTATCCTGATTGTATTTCCACAATACTGGAATTGTTTCTTTCTAGCTGCTTGCAAGATTTTCTCCTTGACCTGGGAATTCTGGAATTTGGCCACAATGTTCCTAGGAGTTTCTCTTTTTGGATCTCTTTCAAGTGGTGATCGATGGATTCTTTCAATACTTATTTTGCCCTCTGTTTCTAGAATGTCAGGGCAGTTTTCCTTGATAATTTCATGGAAGATGATATCTAGGCTCTTTTTTTGATCATGAGTTTCAGGTAGTCCCATAATTTTTAAATTGTGTCTCCTGGATCTATTTTCCAGGTCAGTTGTTTTTCCCATGAGATATTTCACATTCTCTTCCATTTTTTCATTCTTTTGGTTTTGTTTGGTGATTTCTTGGTTTCTCGTAAAGTCATTAGACTCCATCTGTTCCATTCTAATTTTGAGAGAACTATTAAATTCAGTGAGCTTTTGAGCCTCTTTTTCCATTTGGCTCATTCTGCTTTTGAAAGCATTCTTCTCCTTATTGGCTTTTTGAACCTCCTTTGCCATTGAGCGAGCCTATTCTTCAAGGTGTTATTTTCTTCAGCATTTTTTTGGGTCTCCTTTACCAAGGTATTGACCGTTTTTCATACTTTTCTTGCATCTCTCTCATTTCTCTTCCCAGTTTTTCCTCCACCTGTCCAACTTTCCTTTCAAAATCCTTTCTGAGCTCCTCCAAGGCCTGAGCCCACCCGACATCGCCCTGGGATGTCTGGGGTACCGAGGCCCCGCCCTCCACGCCTTTCCCTGATGGCAAGAATATGTCCTCATCATCATCAGATCCGAAAGTCGGGATCATTTGCATCTGTTCAAAAAAAACTCTCTATAGTCTTATTTTTCTTCCCTTTTCTAGGCATTTTCCCAGCCAGTTACTTGACTTCTGAGATTCCTCTCCACCCCCGCCTAGATCTGCCCAGCTAGTGCTTGGTGTCTGAGATTCAAATGGGCTTCCCCCGGCAGGCGCGGCTGCTAATCAATGTGAGCTTAAGTTCTGGTGCTGGGGTGGGGGCAGGGCCACCTCCCAGGCTCAGTTCCCTCAGGGGCTTTATGCAGAGACCTTCAGAAATGGAGCAGGTGGGGCAGGGCCGTCTCCCAGGCTCAGCTCCTTCAGGTGGTTTATGCAGAGACTTTCAGTAATGAAGATCCTGCCTGCTGCTGAGGGAGTCCCGGGCTGCTGCCGCCGCCACCCCTGCCTCTGCCTCTGCCGCTTCCTGCCCCCGTCTCTGCCGCTGCCGCTTCCTCCCAAGGGGGCCCAAGTCACGGAGACACTCCGCTCCCCTCTTGGCTGGCCCAGCCATCTCTCTCACTGACCTGTAGCGTCTGTGGGTGGAGGGACCTTCCTGGCCGCCGGAGGTTCCGTCCCTGAAGCCTGCTCGGATCAGCTTCTCTGGGGCCACACTGGGGTGGGGTCCACTTTCTGGGGCGTGACGGACCCTGGGGATGGCTCTCCAGGGCTCTCTGGAACGGAAATCTCTTCCACTATCTTTCTGCACCCCCTGCAGTGATTCAGAACTTATGGGGAGCTCTTCTTACACTAAATCTATGGGCTGTGGGTTCGGAGCTCGCATACATGCGTCTTTCTACTCCGCCCCCCAGAAACGTAACTTATTGAAGGCAGACACTCTCTTTTTATTTTGTAGTAACATCCTTAGAACTTAGCATGATGCCTAACTTTGACAGAGTCTAGGTTCACTTTATTGTTATCTTGTTTATATTACTACAGTCATTGCTTACATTATTCTCCTAGTTCTGCTTACTTTATATAAGTTTGTAGTCTTCCCCTCCTTTTTTTGGACTTTTAACAGCAATTTTTTCCCAATTACATGTCAAGACAATTTTTAGCATTCAATTTTACAAGATTTTGAGTTCTAAATTTTTCTCCCTTTCTCCCTTTCTAAAATGGTAGGCAATTTGATATAGGTTATGCATGTGCTATCATGTAAAACATATTTCCATATTAGTCACAGTTGTGAAAGAAGAAACACATTAAAAGGGAAAAAACACAAAAAAAGAATAAAATAACTGAAAAAAGTATGCTTCGATCTGCATTTGGAGTCCATTTGTGTTTTATCTAAATATGGATAGCATTCTCCTTCATGAGTCCTTTGTACTTATCTTGGATCATTGTGTGACTGAGAAGAGCTGAGTCATTCATAGTTGATCATCACTCATTTTTTTTTTTTTGGAAGCAACTGGGGTTAAAATGACTTTCCCAGGTCACACAGTAAGTGCCTAAAGTCACTTTTGAACTCAGCTCTACTGACTCTAGGGCCAGTGCTCTATTCAGTGCACCAGCTAGCTGCCCCAGTCTGCACCCAGTGTTGCTGATGCTATGCTTTGGTTCTGCTCATTCTACTTTGCATCAGTTTGTATAAGTCTTTCCAGGGTTTTCTGAAATCTGCCTGTTCATCATTTCTTAGTGCACAATTAGTATTCCATTACATTCATATACCACAACTTGTTCAGCCATTCCCCAGTTGATGGGCATCTTCTCAATTTCCAATATTTTGCCAGTATGAAAAGGGCTGCTATAAATATTTTTGCACATGGAGAACCTTTTCCCTTTTTTATATCTTTGGGATACAGATCTAGTAGGGGTATTGCTGGATCAGAGGGTATGCACAGTTTGGTTGCCCTATGGGCATAGTTCCTAATTGCTTTCCAGAATGGTTAGATCACTTCATCACTCCACCAACAGTGCATTAGTACCCCAATTCTCCCACATCCTCTCCAATACTTATAATTTTCCCTTTTTGTCATATTAGCAAGTCTGATAAGTATGAGGTTGTACCTCAGAGTTGTCTTAATTTGCATTTCTCTAACCAAAAGTAATTTAGAGCACTTCTTCATATGCCTATAGATAGCTTTGATTTCTTCATCTGAAAATTGTCTGTTCATGTCCTTTGACCATTTATCATTTGGGAAATGACTTGTATTCTTATAAGTTTGACTCAGTTCTCTATATATTTGAGAAATGAACTCTTTATCAGAGACACTTGCTATAAAGATTGTTTCCCAGCTTTCTACTTTCCTTTGGATCTTGGTTGCATTTGTTTTCTTTGTGCAAAAGCTTTTTAATTTAATATAATCAGAATTATCAATTTTATATTTCATAATGCTCTCTGTCTCTTGTTTGGTCATGAACCTGTAACTCAGCTTCTCCTTTCAGAATTTGCATGCTATATCACTTGGTGCGTACATGCTTAGTATTGATATTACCTCATTGTCTATTGTACCCTTTAGCAAGATGTAATTTCCTTCCTTATCTCTTTTAATTAGATCTGTTTTTGCTTTTGCTTTGTCTGAGATCAGGATTGCTACCCCTGCTTTTTTTTTTTTTTACTTCAGCTTAAGCCTAATAGAATCTGTTCCAGCCCCTTACCTTTACTCTGTATGTGTCTTTCTGCTTCAAATGTGTTTCTTGTAAACAAATATTGTAGGATTCTGGTTTTTGAGCTACTCTGCTATCCATTTCTTTTTTAGTGGGAGATTTCATCCCATTCATATTCAGAGTTATGATTACTAATTGTGTATTTCCCTCCATCCTATTTTTCCTCTTGTTTGTCCTCTCTCTTCCTTTCACCCTTCCTTCCTCAACAGTGTTTTGCTTCTGTCTACCACCTCCCCCAAGCTGCCCTCTCTTCTATCAGTTCCTCACACACACACACACACACACACACACACACACACACACACACACACACACACACACATACTACCCCTGCTTTTACTTAATCTTCTCCTTCCTACTTTCCTGTCTGATAAGATAGATTTCTATATTCAGCTGATTGTGCATATTGTCCCCTCGTTGATACTGATACTGATAGGAATAAGGTTCAAATGATTCTTATCACCTACCATTTTCCCCTACACTGTGATAGGTCACCTCATGTAAGATAATTTACCCCATTTTACCTCTCCCTTCCTTATGCACCCAGTGTACTCCCCTTTCTCATCCTTTAGTTATTTTTTTTATTTCAGTCCCTCAAATTCACCTTATACCTATACTCTCTGTCTATGTATATTCCTTCTAGCTGTACCATTAGTGGTAAAATTTTTAAGAATTACAAGTATCATCTTCCCATGTAGGGATGCACACAATTCAGCTCCATTGAATCCCTTGTGTTTTCTTTTCCCTTTTTAGGCTTCTTTTGGGTTTTAATATTGGAGAGCAAATTTTTTGTTCAATTTTGATCTTCTCCTTATGAAAGCTTGAAATCCCTCTATTTCATCGAATTACCACTTTTTCCCGTAATGTATTATGATTAATTTCACTGAGTAAATGATTCTTGGATGTAGTCCTAGCTCCTTTGCCTTCCATAATATTATGTTTTGTGACCTCTGATCTTTTAATGTTGCAGCTGCTAAGTCCCATGTAATCCTGATTCTGATTCCCTGATACTTGAATTGTTTCTTTCTGGCCACTTGAAGTATTATTTTTCCTTGACCTGGTAGTTCTATAATTTGTCTATAATGTTCTTTGGAGTTTTTATTTTGGGATCTCTTTCCTGAGGTGATGAGTGGATTCTTGTACTGCCTATTTTGTCCTCTGGTTCCAGGACATCAGGGCAGTTTTTCTTGGTAGTGTCTCAAAAGATGCTGTCCAGGTCCTCCTTTTGATTATGGCTTTCAGGTACTTCAGTGATTTTGACACTGTCTTTCCTGGATCTGTTTTCTAGGTCACTTGTTTTTCAATGAGATATTTTACATTTTCTTCTATTTTATTCATTCTTTTGAGGTTGTTTGATTGATTCTTGATGTCTCACTGAGTCATTGGCTTCTACTTGCCCAATTCTAACTTTTAAGGAGTTGTTTACCCCCATTGTCTTTTGTACTTCCTTTTTCATTTGGCCAATTGTACTTTTTAGGGATTTTTTTCTTCAGTGGATTTTTGTATCTCCTTTTCCATTTGCCAGTTCTACTTTTTAAGCGGTTGTTTTCTTTTTCCAAGCTGTTGACTTTTTTTCATAATTCTCTTGAATCACTTTCATTTCTTTTCCCAATTTTTCTTCTACCTCTCTCATATGATTTTTAAGCTCCTTTTTGTTCTTCCATGAGTTCTTTCATGAGTTCTTCCATGAGTTCTTTCTGGGCTTGAGACCACTTCCCATTTTTCTTTGGGGATTTGTCCATAGATGTTTTAACATTATTGTAGTCTTCTGAGTTTGTGTCTTGGTCTTCCCTGTCCATAACTTTCTATGATAAGATTCCTTTTATGTTGTTTTTTGCTCATCTTTTTTGGGGGGGCATTTTTCCTTTCTTTTAAATTCGAGTTCTGCTCCTGGGGTGGAAGGGGCACTGTCTCAGGCTTCCTATACCAGGGGCTACAGGCCCTGACTGTTTACCTGGTGCTGCATTGATGTTGCTCTGGGGCCCACAGTGGACTCTCCTGTCTATGCTGTGCTGTGCTGAAGGAGTGGGGGGGCTGGGTCTACTGAAGGCCATAGGGGTCTAGCAGCTTACTTGGTGCTGATCTGGGATCCTTGTGGAGTTGTCCAGTGTGTTTTGAGGTCAGTGGGGTGTTTCTGCATTTTCCCAGGGCTACACTGAAGCATGTAATGGTCTGGTCCCTTGAGGTTGCCTGTTTGCCCCAGGGCTGTGCTGAAGCAGTTGAGGTCTGGCTGCTGAAGGATGCTTGTTCGCCTGGGGCTACATTGAAGCATGTGGTGGTTGTTGGAACTAGAGTCTGTCAGTTATCTTGATTATGGTGAGTTATGTAGCAGGGTCCTGGTGTTGGCATTTGCCTACTCAACTGCACTGGGACTCAGGATCTCCCACTGGTTTGCTGAGGTGTGTGTGTGGAGGGGAAGTTGCGGGAGGAAGGCTGGATGGCATGCTTCCTCCTGAACTGCACTCACCTTTTACCTGAGTGAGACTGACCTTTCTTGTCAATCTTCCAAGTTTCTTGGACTACAAGATTGTTTCACCCCATATTTTTGCTGGTTCTGCTGTTCCAGGATTTTTTGGGGGGCACTATTTTATGGTTATTTGGAAGTGAACAGGGGAGAGTTACAGCCATTTGTTGCTTACTCCACTATCTTGGCTCCCAGAAGTCTCTCCCTACTCCTTCCTTATTTTTCTGAATTCTCAAATTTTATAATTTTTTATGGCCCAATAACATTCTATCACATTCTATAATAGCTCAGTCTATTATAGTAGGATATTGTGAAGAGAGTTCTGAGAACATTTGTACTCCCCTGAGCTCCCTTTCCTCCAGGGAGAAAGGTAATGGCTCCAATTCATAAGGCTAGAATCTGGCACCAAATAAATGTTTTGGCTGCTGAACAAACTGAAAGAATACCTAATTTAATGAAAAAAAGTGAAGAGAAGAGAATGAAGCCTCTGGAACAGTCAATCCCATTAGAGTTTGTTTCCACATTCAAAAACCCTTGGCAAAGTCCTACCTTTGTAGTCTGCTTGCTTGCTTTCTCTGAGATCCCTCTCCATGGTGCTGTTCTCAATCCTGTTCCATGTGCATTGAACAATGGGAACAGAGAAACTGGTACCCCAACTTCTCAACACCGAGCCATGTTGAAATATGAATCCAACAGTTCCATTTGACAAATACTTATGATGTAGTTATTGTTATGTCTCAGGCACTGTGCTCAACACTGGAAATACAAAAGCTGGGGTAAAAGTAGTAGCTCAGAACTGGAATGGACTTCTCTAGAAGAATTCTGGCAGACAGAACATTTCCAGTCCAGGGATTGGACAGCTGAGCTCATCTGACTCAGTGGTGGAGCTTCCTGGAATATCACTTTTCTACTCTAGATATCTTTCCACTGGTAGAGCTAAGTCGGTCTTTTGTTAGCTGTCAGATGTTCTTAGAGTGTCTCCTTTTGTTTCACCCCATCCTGGAGGTACAGGCAATCCTGAGTCAGTTCTGGCCGACTGGGTTATCCTTAGGATTCTGCTTTCTGTGAAAAAATAGCTGTTATTTCTCTACCATTTTAAGCATTTATATACAAACTGCTATTCTCACAACAATGCTGTGAGGCAACAATCATTCCATCCATTTCACAGATGAAAAAACAGATTCAGAAAGACCAAGAGACTCGTTTTTAGATGTGCTGTCTCCCCTTGTTAGATGGTGAGCTCCTTGAAAGCAGAGGCTGTCTTTCTTTTTTATTTGTATCCCCGGTGCTTAGCAAGGTCTTTGCAAATAGTAAGCACTTAATGAATACCTTTTCATTCATTCATCTATGCATTCATACCAGAGCAGACACTCAAACCAAAGTCTTCTAACTCCAAAACCAGTCCATTCTCCATTACATCATGCTGCCACCTCCCTAAACTCTGGTATTCCTCCTGCTTTGATTTAGAGTGCTAATGTGATATGGTGGAGAGTTTGCTGGATCTGGAGTCAGAAGATAACAACAATAGCTAACATTTATATAGCATCTACTCCATCTATACTATGCTAAGAGCTTTACAAATATAAGATCCCCACAGCAACCCTGGGAAGTAAGTGATATTATTATTCCTATTTTATAGATGAGGAAACTGAAACAGACAGAGGTTAAGTGACTTGCCCAAGGTCACATAGCTAGTAACTGTCTAAGGCTGGATTTGAACATGGATTTTCCTGAGTGCAGGTTGGGCATTCTATCCATTGTGACCTTACTTTCTATTTGACCTTAGGCAAATCACCTCCTCTCTCTGAACCTCAGTCACTTCACCTATAAAATGAGAGGGTTGGACTAGGTAAATTTTTAATTTCCATGCAGCTTTAAATTTATGATCCTCTGACTTCTACATCTTCTCTTCTCTCCCCTCCCCACACATCCGCTGTAGCTTCAGAGTGGTGCCAGCCATTCCAGGCAAATCCATCCCTTGGGGAAGAAGGTTTTCCAGGTAACCAGGATGCTGACAAATTCTAGTTTCCACTGTTATTTGCTCTAGGCTGCCAGGAGCCTATAAAATCAATCCCTGCTTTCTGATGGGAGGGGCACTCTTGGCAGGGAAACAGAGAAGTAGTGAGCTTAGAGGCTACTGACAACATCCATTAGTGAAAGAAGAGTGTGGGGAAGGCCATGTGGGCTTGATAGGGTGTCAAGTTCCCAGGCTGAGTTTTAAACAGGCAGAAGGTAAAACTGAATTAACTTAAAATCTCCCCTGCCTTTCCCTAAAGAGACTGCAGTCTCATTTTGAACACATATAGAGCATGGCAGCTTCCTTGCCCCATTTCCCAAGAGGACTCTTGACAGATGGAGAGATTGGGATTGGATAACAAGGCGTTGGGAGTGAGAAGAAAAGAAGCAACGTGAAACTCCAACCTTAGGGGTTTCCATCTTAGCAGTGGATATGCGTCACCCTAACTTTGCCCATCTCCAAATGGAATGGGGAAGCATGAAGACATCAGCAGCAGTGAATGAGCTCAGTGAGTCACCAAGGTGACTGAAAGCCAAAAAAAGCTTTTGAGGTCTGAAGCTGCACCTAAGAGTCTCCAGAACAGGGAAGGGGGTAACCCTGATGCACTCTGCCCCACCTGCAGCTCCAGAGAGAGTACCGTGCTCTGTGTGGGCACGTTTTAGAAAGATATAAATATGCTAGAACATTCCAAATGGATGGTTAAGATGTTGAGGGGGTCAGAAACTATGTCATAATAAGATTCATTGAAAGACCCCAGCATGTTTAATTTCAAGAAGAGGAGATTTAGGAGAAGACATAAAAACTGTCTTCAAGTTCTTGTTCTGATGGTCCCCAGAAGACATAACTTAGAACAATGGGTGGGAAACAGTGGAGTGGAGTAGAAAGTGTATTTGACTTTGGAGTCAGAGGAACAAGATTCAAATCCCAGCCCTGCTGGAATCCACAAAATCAAGAGCCACCACCAGGGGACCCCTAGGGGGAACTTGTCATGGTAAACACAGAATCACAGAACTGTAGAATTTTGGAGCTGGAAGAAACCTCAGTGATCACATGGGAAAATGAGGTTCAGAGAGAGGTGAAATGTCTTGCCCAAAGCTCATAGAATGAGTTATTAAAAAAGGACTAGAACTTAGATCCCCCAATTCCTAGACTGTGCTCTTTCTTTCTACCACCACCACCACCATCACCTACTACCTCCATTCCTATTTATGTCCTACTGAATGGAGTGGAAGTGAGTCTCTAAACTGCGCCTGCCTCCACTACAAATTTGTATCATGTAACCTCACGACAGCAAGGTAATCCTCCCTCCTCAATCCATTCTCTCACTCACTGCAGGGGCTATTCTTAAATCTTTTCATCTTTCTTCAGGCTCCATTGTCACTCTGCCCCCTCACCTTGCCTCAATATTCTCTTAATCTCTCTGGCCTCTCATTTCTTCATCTCAAAATGAAGTGCTTGAATTAGGTTCTTTCTGAGCAACTGAGGTTCTTTCTAGCTCTAAATCTATGATGCCAAGTTACCTGGAGGCATATTTCAGCCCAAGGTAAGAAAAAAAGCTTCTGAACAACTGGAGCTGTCCAAAATTAGAATGGGCTTCTCTAGAATGTAGTAAGTTTTCCATCACTGGAGGTTTTCAGGCATAGCTCACTTAGGGATGCTGAATAAAAATTCCAGCTGACTTGATCATTGCTGATAAGGCCCCCCATTCAGCTTAGACTAAGGGTTTCAGACAAAGGTTCTGTCTTAATTTATTTCTTAATATCTCTCCCCACCCTCAAAAAGAATAAAAAGTGGTATGTTCAGTATGATTCCTCAAAGGAAACTCTGGATTCTAAGAGGGGAATTTAGTTGGTTCTGTAGAAGTACATCCTCAAAAAGCTCCCCAAGCCTATAAAATTGTTCTGCAAAGAGAGTCTTTGAATTAGTTCCATTAGACCATGCCCTCGGGAGCCGGGCTCCAGCGACTCATCAATTTGCTATTAGAACTTCTCTGGTAACCTAGAAAGTTCCTTTGTAGTAAAAGGTGGTTCAGCCATAGTGAAAGAAATCACACTCTAGAGTACAGTAATAGGGTTAGCCCAGGGCTATCTTAATATGATTGGAAATTCCCAGGTCTCTTTCTCACTTCTACTGTCAGATAGGATAGGTCAATAAGAAGGTCAGTTTCGCCAGACCAAAGAATGCATGAAGGTGAACAAGTCTAATAAGGCTGGAACAGTAAGGCTTTGAATGCCAAACCGATGATTTTGTAAGTGATCCTAATGGTAATAGAGAAGCTGAAAGGTGGGGGAGAAGAAAAAAATGATAGAAAGGGAAAGTGAAAGGGAGAGAAAATGAGAAAATGATGAATATTGTGTGTGGGGGTTGTATAAGAGGTAGGCAGGGTAGAAAAAGGATCACTAAAAGCTGCTATTCAGTGACACTTAGTAAGACATTACCCCAATCCTCAGCATATATGCCAGCATCTGGCATATACTAAGTGTTCAATGAATGTTTATTAACTGACTGGCTGACTGTTGATCTCTACCCTGCTTTAGGTTCTTTCAAGTACATTAGAATCCAATGCCAGCCAGCTGATGGAAATTCTGCCATGTAGTGTGTAGGGTTCTTCCTCTCAAGCCCTGGGGACCTCTCCAGGCATGACTGAGGCAGTCCCCTAGTCATGGAACAGGTCATGGAGGACAGTGTGTTTATGTGGTCCTGGGCAATGTTTTCCAAACTGTATATTCATTGGGGTACTCGTAGAGAGAACTCATCATGGCAGACACAGAAACATAGAATTATAGAATGTTGGAGCTAGAAGGGACCTCATAGATCTGGTCAACTCCTTCATCTTGCAGATGAGGAAAATGAAGAACCAAAAGTAGTAAATTGACTTGCCCAAGGTCACAGAGTGAGTTAATAGAAAACAACTAGAACCCAGGTTTCCTGATTCCTAGACTGCACTCTTTCCACTAAATCACACTGATTCCTTTGCATTTATATCTAGAATTAAACCTAAAATCTACCTTGGAGTCCAGGTTCTAGGGTCTTCACTCCCCAGTGTTTGAGACTGTGGAGGAGAGTACAATACTCACAATATAAATACTGTGAGTTTAGGGGAAGTACCTTCTCCCCAGATAAAGTAACACCTGAGACCAAAGGAATACAACTATGGAGTTAGTACTTTAATCCCCTCCATACTGGTAACAACAGGATGAACAAGGATGATTCTATTTTCAAAGAGTCTGTACCATCTTGGAGATTCCTGTCAGTATAGGGAATTCTGACAAAACAAACTTAAAGAAAAACATAGCATAATATAGGGGGATAAAACAGAGAAAAAAATTTCTTTTCCATAGAAACAAACTTGTCCTTTAGTTACTCCTGTGGCCCCAAGGCTAACCTACTTCCCCCATCTTTTCTTTTCTGACATGGAGTGATGATCACTGTCTGTTTTAAATTAGCCTAAAAAACTATTAAAACCCAATCTGTATGCTAACAAGCTGAAGTTTGGTACCTGTCTGAGCAGTCTTCCGTGGTGCACGAATACATTTCCTTTCAGTATGGATACTCACTTTTTGACTCCCAGTGTTTCAGACTTCGTGAAGGGTAAGATTCTCCCTGGGCTCTTGTGCAATCCAGGCTGGGAAACTTCCACAAGACCCACTGACCTCGTGAATAGCTTTGTGCTGAGGTTTCCAGTTGTGGTTTCTAGTCCTAGCTGAGCTACTAACTCAGTGTGTCATCTAGAAAACAAGTCACTTAAGTCTTTTTAGGTCTCCTTTTCCCCTATTTGTAAAAAAGAGAGAAGGAAGAAAGGAAAGAAGTAAGCAGTTTTTAAGTGATTCCTATGTGCCAGGCACTGTGCTAAATCCTGGGGATACAAATAAAAGCACAAAGAAAGACAGTCCCATGCTCAGTGAAATGAGCAGAACCAGAATGTTGTACACAGTAACAGCCACACAGTAACAGTAACAGTGATGACTGACCTTGACAGACTCAGCAAGGCAAGGATCTAAGACGACTCCAAAATGATAAGAAAGAACCTTGGAGTCTGAATGCAAATGGAAGGATACTATTTGCTCTCTTTGTCTTTTGTTAACTTGTTTTGTTTCTTCTTTCTCATGGTTTCTTCCATTAGTTCTAATTCTTCTTTATATCATGGCTAAAATGAAAATAGGTTCAATATGAATTCATAAGTAGAACCTATACCAGATTGCACGCCATCTTGAGGAGGGGGAGAAGGGAATGAGGAAGCAAATTCAAAACTCAAAATCTTATGGAAGTGAATATTGAAAACTAAAAATAAATCAATTAATCATATATTTAAAAAAAATACAGTCCTGCCCTCAAAGAACTTACAAGAAAATAGGGGAAAACAACACACGAAAGGGAGTTGGGAGAGGGAGGGGATAGGAGGAGGTACAGATGTGGAGCCATGGTTTTGAAATCCAGAAGCCAAGGACAGGGCCAGGAGTGGAATGAAGGTCAGTCTAGGCACCTCCCTAAAATGGAGGTTCACTCACCAGTGACAGCCAAGGATGGTATTACAGACAACATGCTCCACATTAAGAAGGCTACAGAGGTGATTGAATGTTCCAGGGAAAGGAGGCCTCAGGTGCTGAGGCAAGTTCCAGGATGAGATAGTGTGGTTGGAAACTCTTGGTGCCAGGAACAGGATGAAATGAGGAAAACGAAAAGGAACAAAACATTCCCTTTCTACTATGGAGATGCAATTATAAAAGGGTTTTGAACTCTCTCAAAAAAGGTGTCCAAAATAGAACTATAAAACTGTAATTAACTAGAATCCACTACTCAAATGGATCTATTATTATCAATTTGGAACTTCTCTTCAATGATGTAGGTGATAATTCATCCATGTCTGCCTGTCCTGTGGTAGGTACTCTAAGCCATGTCCTATGAGTACCACCAAGGAGCAGGAGACCTTCTTCAAAACTATTAAATAACACCACGCAAAAGAAACAGATCATATTTTAACAGAGAGCAAAAGACTTGATGCGAGAGTCATCCATGAATCATCTATCTGCATACAATTAGACCACTGACACATCAGAACTAAGATCAGAATTAGTATAAAGCAAGAAAAAAGTAGCAATGAAAAAAGATACCACACACGATTGAAACAACTTAATCTTCTAGTATTTAAATACGAAATTGTTCTCAAAAGTAGGAAATGGACCGGAAAGATGACATTAACACAAATTAAAATAATTTTACAAAGAAGTTTAACTACCATAAATTAGTTGCCACAAGAACAGAAAAAAGTCCAGAGAGCTGATGTAGTTGATGGCTAGAGAGATGGTTGTGAAAGACAACATGGAGTTAGATGTGAATTTTGTAAAATTTTGTAAAAGAAATAAAAAGTTGATGAACACTCATGAGCAAGGTGAGCTCATAAAGCAGAAACAAATGGTGGAAGGTAAAAAGGCAATATAAAGAAAGCTTGGCAAGACACCCAACTAAGCAAAAGCATCTCAAGAGCATTTAAGGACAAGAAAGGACAACAGAGGAGAAGATTTAGAAAAATCATCTTAAGAAACTTTTTTCCACCAAGGACAGAGCACCTGCCACACTTGTACTGTAGCATTACAATCCTAGACATGCTTACAGGGGAGGTAGAAATAACCCTAAAGCAAAAAGAGACAAGAAAAGCAGCTGGATTGGAAAAGTACAGAGAGAGATTTGTTGTGGAGGCAAGATGAGTGTTGTAGCTCTTTGTCTTTTGTTGTCAAAGAAGGCCATGACATCAGGGAGGTGATGCCATGACTTGCTGTGCAACATCACAAGCCTCACTTTCTCCTCTGGCACCACTGGGCCCACTGGCAAGATCTAGATCAGGAGGACTGGAGAGTATTGGAGGATTGACATACAAAGTATCTGAAAGAGGGGAAGACACAAAAGATGTGGGAAAAAAAAATACCCTTGCACCTTTTTAATACTGGAACAAAAGGCAACCAAGAATTTTTTCAAAGTTAAATTTTAGGAAAGGAAAGCAAATGAGCAGATATCCAAATCAACAAATATTTATTAAATGGAAACTATGTACCAGGTACTATGCTCTTGGTCACTTGGGAATATAAAGACAAAACAAAATGGTTCCTGATCTCAAAAAGGTTAAGTTGTCTGGGGGGAATATGCAAATGGAGAGGGGGGGTTGGATCATGGGATTTATTAGAACTGGAAGAAATAATCTGGTCCAAATCTGTGAAGAAACAGTAAGCCAGAGCTAGTATTTTAATCAAGGCCCCCTGACTCAAAATTCACTGTGATTTCCACTACAACATACTGTGTGTGTGTGTGTGTGTGTCTGTGCTGGTGTGAAAACTCTCTCCATTGATAGCAATGTGTAATTTAGTCTTTTTAAAAAATTGATCAATAAAGATTTGTTGATTTCTAGTAACTTTCCAATACTATAGAATTGTAGATTTTAGAGGGGATAGAATCTGTGTGTTCTTTTGGTCACTGATGATAAAGTGTATGAGGAAAGGGTTGAGTGGAGAGGCAGGACAAACTCGGAGGGAAGCAGCATCCATCCATTCCAAAATGCCATGGAATTACAGAAATCTGAATGAGAACTGGAAAATCGTTTGCCTTTGTTCACCTCATCCCTTACCCCTGGCCCACTGAGGCTGCTCTTAAAAGACAACAGTGCTAGACGGAAACAGTTCCAGCTTAGGATTCTCCAAATCTCTTCTCCCTCAGCAACAACTCCTCCTCCAACCTAATACCTGATACCTTCCCCTTGTTTACATATAACAACAACGATCTATCATTTATATGGAACTTTAAGGTTTGCAAAGCATTAAATGTTAGCTAAATGCTATAACTCGGGTAACGCGTAAGAGATTCAGCCCTTTTCTACTCCTCCTCACCCATCATGTGGAACAGCTACCAGTGGGAAGAAAAGATTGATCTTATTGATTCCAATTAATGACTAGCCACACTAAAACATAGGCCTGAAGAGTTGCCCTGCCCCCATTCAGTGGATGGTCTCAAGTAGGGGATGTGCTAGAGTCAGCTTTAACCCTGGAGAGCATATTGTTAAATTTTCAGTGTATACATTCAGAAAACAGCAATCTGCTACAAATCAGGCCTTGATTTATTGTTCTGTGGATCACCTAGACTTAAGAAAGTGTTAATAATACAGATTACATTTAAAAATGTGCATAAATATTAATGTTTCCCCCACCCCCAGCCTGGTTGTTAAACATTTACCAGCACATCCCAGTATTTTTCTATAATCATTACTTGAGCTCAGCAGGCATTTTCTAGAAGCTCAGGGACTGAAGTCATCACCACGATGGAGGCTTGGTGACTGAGGCTCCTAGCAACAATAAATGGCATTGATGTCATACCTTAGTAAACGCATTATAAAATAATAATGCATGCATCTATAGAGAGCTTCGTTATATCATTTCAGCCTTCTGACCCCCCTGGTCCTCAGGCAAAACCCAGTGAAGGCCCCCTCAGATGAGCAGATGAAGAGAATACAGATACAGAATTTAGAATTGGAATTCTGAAGTTTGTCTTATCCTAGGGGTGTAGACCTCAAAGGGGCCTTAAAGATAATTTACCTCAACAGGAAAGAGTTCCAGACAAGGGAAGTGATTTTCCCAATTTCCTTTTGTGGAAGAGTCAGTGACATAGTGAATAGAGTGCTGGCCTTGACCCTAAGACCAAACTGGGTTCAAATACCACCACATGAGCATTTACTAGCTTTGTGCCCTCAGGCAAGTCACATTTCCTCTCTGAGCGTCAGTTTCCTATTCTGTAAAATGGGCATAAACATCACCGCAATATGTCTCCCGTGGGAGTTGTTGAGGGGCTAAAATGAGTGTCATCTAAGCACCAGTTTATTATTATTGCTTCCCACCAGTGAAATTTAATAGCTAGCTCAGCTCAGCCCAGAAAATAGGGAATGAGATACGTTGGCACAAAATCCTAGATTTAGGGTGCAACCCTCTCTTTTTCTTGTCGTGAGTCATATAGGCATTAAGTGTCAGTGTCAGTGCTTTCTCCCTGTATATGGTGTATATGGGTATATGGCTACCTGGCATGGGGGCTAGGGAGAGCAGTGGGAACCATATTCGCAGCCCTGTGACCCTTGCGCTGATGCAAGTCAGTGATGTTTGGAAGGAGGGGAGAATTCGGACCCAGGACTTCAGGAAAGCCCTCAAATAGGGAGAGTAAGAGGAGAAGAGTGGGTGGCTCCACAGGCAAGGTCCACCATCTTACTCATCTGCAACAACTGAATCTGCAGTGTATCTCATCACACAAGCAACCAGGTTACCCTAACTAGCGCTGCAATGCCCTCTTGTGAGATGTCCGAGCTTTACATCCTGTAATTCCCTTCCAATATAGGGAAGAGGCTAGAAGTGTTATTATAGCAACATAGGAGCTTAGAAGGGACTCAGTAGAGGAACTAGTCCAGTGCCCTTGTTTTATATAACCACTGGGTTCCAGGTGCTATGTAAATCATTAAAAAATTTAAACAATAATTTGAATTATTAAATTAAGTAATTAGATTTAGTCAACCTCCAGGCACCGCGGATACAAAAACAAAAACAGAAAAAGAAATGGTCCCTGTCTTCAGGGAACTTATATTCTATCAGGAGAAACAACATGTGCATATATAATTATATATGCAAAATATATGCAAATGAAGTATATGGGTAATTTCAAAAGGGAAAAGCACTTGAAGCTAGGGAATCAGGAAAAGTTTCACGTGGAAAGTACCTGTGTGAAGTCACTGATACTTTTGTGGACCTGTGACCTTATCTATAAATGGAAGGGGTTCGACTATATCAGATTAAACTGGTGTCTAGGAACTTTTAAAAAAACATTTCAATAACTATTTCAATATAATTAGTTTCCTTTTTAATCCTCTATATTTTACTTAGGCATTTAAAAACATTCTTCTGAGAAGGGGCCCTAGGCTTTGTTGAATTGTTAAAGGGGCCCATGACCAAAAAAAAAAGTTAAGGACCTCAGTCTCTTCCAGGTCTAACATTTGCCATTTCTTTTTTTTTTTATTTTTTTTTTATTTTATTATTCTCTGTTTTCTGAAGAACATCTTAAAAGTTACAGAAGCAGCAGAGTATAGATCACTGAACCTGGGTTCAGGAAGACCTGAGTTCAAATCCCATATCAGATACTTAGCAGTTAGCTGTGCAACCCTGAGTACATACTCAGGTTACATACAGTGTAACCCATACACTTAACTTCTCTTTGCTCCAGTTTCCTCATCTGCAAAATGGGGTAATAATGGTACCTACTTTAGAGGGTTATTGTAAGAGCAAAATGAGATTATATTAGTAAAGTATTTTGTAAATCTCAAGGTACTATATAAATATTATTATATACCACTAGAAGATCTCAGAATATAGCTCAAATATAGCTCATTTCTAGGTCCCCACTTAAGTGAGTAAAAGGGTCTCTACCTCCCATGTGAGCACTCAAGGTAACAATGTCCATACTGGGTACAAGACAGGCTTTATTTAACCTCACGAAGACAAACAAAAGCATAAAACCAACCAAACAAAAGCATTAAACCAATACATGGAAGTGGAGTAGGAATTTGGATTGGAGTACTTCCTGTGGAGCTTGGCATGCACTCTTTGGCACTATGGAGAGAGATGTGTCCTGGTCCTTTGCTAAAGGATAGAGGAGACCTGAGGGCTCCTTCCTATACCTTTGGTCTCTAACCCTCATAAAAAAGAATTAGTATCAAAAAAGCCTGGTGAATGACCAGGAAAAATGGCTACTCCATAGACCATGAGGAGAGATTAAAAAATGTCTAGTCTAGGTGAATCCGAGACTGGATCTCAAGTCTTTGGCTGTCTCTTCTGCTTTGTGTATCTTTTCCTGAGAACAGGTTACCAGAAAGTGATCCTAAGTAATGAACATTTCCCCCCTTGATGGCTACCTCATGAGGTCAAAAGGTCTCAAGTCATTCACTCTGGTGATGCTTGCCCACTAACGGTGTTCTCTGCAACTACTCTCTCCTCTAAATAGATCACCACAGAAAGATAAATTGTGTTTGCATTTTGCTTGCCCACTAACGGTGTTCTCTGCAACTACTCTCTCCTCTAAATAGATCACCACAGAAAGATAAATTGTGTTTGCATTTTGTTGTTATCGTTGCTGTTGAGTCACGTTTCAGTCGTGTCTGATTCTTTGTGACCCCATTTGGGGTTTTCTTGGTAAAGATATTGGAGTGGTTCACCATTTCCTCCTCTAGCTCTTTTTACAGATGAGAAACTTGAGACAAATAGGGTTTCAGTGATTTGCTCAGGGTCACACAGCTGGTCAGTGTCTGTAGTCAAATTTGAATTCAGAAAGGTGAGTCTTCTTGCCTGCAGACCCAGCACTCTAGTCACAGTAGAAGCTATGGATCTAGAGTTCCTGTTTGAACAGTACAGGTATGAGGTGAATTATCTGTTCAGTAGTCCACAAGTCTCCAGGAAATCTTTGCCTCCCAGTATAGTATCACAGAAATGATGGGTTGTAGTTTATATTTTAAGTATATATAATTACTCACTTATGAGTCTTTTGTGTATTGAGAATTTCTTTTGTGGTGGAGGAAATAAATAGCTGTCCTATACCTGATATTTCCTGTTGGTACATTGAGCAGTTTTTCTAGAAGAGACTCTATTAATCCACTAGGGGCAAAACTAGATATGCATCATACCTAACCCTGAAGTTTTTTCTTAGGAGTATGGAAATAATAAGCCATAACAGGATCTCTTTTCTGGCATGTGCTCTTCCCTGCTCCTGCCCCAAAGCCATGAATGGCAAAAGAGTTACAATAATTCTTAACCACGAATACAATTCTTAACATTCTGGTCAGTTCCTCTTTTATCCCAGTAACCCATATTTGCCCCTAGCCTTCTGGTACCATCCTAAAAGTATTTGGACTCCCCTAGAAGGAAAGTAACTTGAAGGTGCTACAGAGGCAACCCCCTTTCCCACAAGAGCTAAACTGTCCAAATAAGTCATAATAACAATAGATAGAAAGTCTTTTGCTCTCCCTGGACTACAGCTTAGACTCTTCTGTTTTTCTTGCAGTTTGGGAGGCCAAAGTGTCATTCTCTTTCCTTTCCTATGACTGGCACTGCCCAGGAAGTCTCCCTCTTTCAATAGAAGACTGGATTCCAGAACTCTGAAAAACAAGGTTGCTACTAAGGCACCTTGAAGTCTGGTGATGTCCAGGGCATTTCCTCTCACTAGAAGGCTGGATTCCGGCATCAGGCTGTCCAGGAAATCCCCTCCCCTTTTTAAAATAGATTTATATTGATATGTTTATTTTTACATTACTGAGATTTTCCCCTTTCTCCCCTCCCAGACAGCCATCTGCTTACTTCATTGTGCATCTGCCATCTGCCTAGCTGGGGGGTAGCGGAGTTGTGCAATGGATAGAACACTGGGTCTGGAGTCAGAAAGACATGAGTTCAAAACTGACCTCACCTCCTGGGCTAGATACTTGCAATACTGAAGTACAAATTTTGCATCATTTTCCAACAGCAACTACCTCTCAGGGTTGTTGTGTGGATCAAATGAGATCTCTGTAAAGTATTTAGTACAGTATTTGACACATAGTAGGTGTTATATAAATGCTTGTTCCCCTCCCCCATCTCTCAGGCTAAGAGTGGCCCACTTGAATCTGGAACTTTCTTCTCAGGTCATGTGGGTAAGAGTAAACTCAGCCCTGTTGGCTCCTGCCTTAGGGAAACCATTAATGGTTCCTGGCAGGAGGTGGGGGTAGGGGTGGGCAGGCACATATGTTGCTTCTTTGTGCTTTGTTCCGTCCTCAAAAAAGGGGGGAAGGAAAAAGTCCCAAAGGGGAAAAGGCACCACAAAGGATTGCTTTCACCTAAAAATAAAGACCCTTCTTACAATAACCAATTTACACACAATCCCTCCTCCAGGAGGCATCAAGTGACACCTCTATATCAGCCATAGGAAAAGTTACCATCAAAAATCCCAAACAAAGGCTCTTTGCCATTCTCAGCTCAGCAGCCTCATGTCCTTAGTCATCTGGTTGAGTGACCAACAGACATCCTCCCTAGGGACATGCTCTTACAGTACCCACCACCACCACCTTGTAACTCATCTAGTTGACCAATCCCATTACATCACCCTATCTCTCACCTTTCTATCAGGCTTAAAAATTTGTACATTAACTTCCTCAGAATCCCATGAAGTAAGAGGCATTTTTAGAATCATAATTCCGGTTTGCTCTGGAAATACTCCATGGCATTCTTGCTTGCATCCATGGAACCAGCAATGGGGAGGATGGAGCTCAAGCCACTAGCCCGGTTTTATTGTGAGAGATGGAAACAGGTGCAAAATGGCTGCTCTGAGTCCTACAGGTTATTAAGGATGGTAGATTCAGTCCTATACCACCACCTAGTGGTGAATAGGAACAGAACAAGGAAAAAATACACTGCGTCCTGAAGCTCCCCTCTGTTTAGTTAATGGGTTGGAACTAAGAAGGCATTTTCTCATAGGGATAGTGGTAATTTGGTTCTAAGATCAAGGCAAAAAAGCCTGTACTGATATAATTTCTAAAAATAGCTGTAATGATATTGATAACAAAACAACAGCAGCAACTCCAATAATAATGTTTTATGGTTTACAGAGTACTTTACATATCTCAGCTTATCTTCTCAAGTCCTGGCACAGTGCACTGCACATAGTAGGTGTTTAATAAATATTTCTTGAATGCAATCACAACTGGGAATTCTGAAACTTAGGACATATTATGTTAAAGGGCAGACCTGGTAAGGGACCTTGGAAAGACCTTGCTGAATATATAAATCCCAAGATGGTTCCTCTAGGTAGATACCTCTGGATTCCACTATTGGAGAGGTCAATTGGGAGGAAATTATAGTAGTCTATGCTGGGGAAAACTTACATGGAGTAAGGAAAGTTCTAATATTCATTTCACTCTGAGTGTGCCATTACATGGGCTACTTAATCTACGGTATCCCCTGAGAAAGGTATGGAGCAGATCAATACCCAGGTTTGGCAGCATGACACGGGAAGACAGTCTATCCCAGTTGGATAAAGTCTCACTGACAGAGGAAGTAGCTCATCCCTCAGAGAATCTAACTCTTAGCTCTACTACATGGCCCATAACCCTTGACCTCTGGCCCCTCAACACCTTCTCTAGAGGGAGGTGGAAGAAGTGACAAGCAGAAGGTGTGTTGGCAGGTGAAAGTGAGCCCTGGAAGAAAAGAAGCATGGAAATAGAACACTCAAAGTGGGGTTAGGGGATGGTCTAGGTCCATATGGGAGAGATGATGTTATTGCGCAGTACTATACAGTGATGGTGGGCCAAGGAATTCCCATAAGGAGAAAATGCTTCATCCATTGTCAAGGCATAAAGCCCTGCTCAATTCACCTTAACTACTGCTCTGGTAGTATTTTGTATTGTATCATTGTATTTTGTAGAATGAGAGCTGGAAGGGAACTTGGAAGTCATTTTTATCAACCCTGTCTTTTTCAGATGTTGAAACTAAGACGCAGAATGGGTACATTACTTGATCAAGATTAAATCACCCGTAACATAAATACCCATGATTTACCTGGAACAGAGAAATTTATTTTTTTGGGTTCCAAATATCAGAACTATGACCAGAGTTCTCTCTTTTGTTCTAAAGAGTCGACTTCATTGATTATAAGGAAGAAGTTCTTTAAAATTAGAATTAAAATTAGAAAATTTAAAATTAGAATTAAAAGTTGGAATGTATCTCCTTTGACAGTGAGTTCACATCACTGGTCCACTTCTTGCTGCAGCCTCTTATTCCATTTGACCAGGGCTCCTCTCTTTCTCTGACCCGTTGCTGAGCAGAACCCTGTTTGCCAGAGCCGTTTTTAGCATTCCCTATGTGGTTTTCATTGCCAGGAATAATAATAATTATTTTGTAGAGCTTACTATGTGCCAGGCACTATCTAAGTGATTTATAAATATTATTTCATTTGACCTTCCCAAAAACCCAGGGGAGATATATCATATTACTATCCTCATTTTACAGTTGAGGAAACTGAGTCAGGCAGAGGATAAGTGACTTGCCCAGGCTAGTGAGTGTCCAAGACTCTGTTTTTGAGAATTTGAAGAACAAAGCATATATAAAAAGTTTCCTTCCCATTCTTTATCTCCCATCTTTTTTTCCCACCTAAACTGAAGGAAAAGCACAGACCCATCAAAATGCTAAATAGTGGGTTAGGAACCAGGAATTGAACTCCTACTTTCTACATGTTTTTCTCCTGGCCCCTTTCATTCCAAGTTGTTACCAATCTTGACACCACTCTGGGGAACTCTGGGGGTTGAACAGATGCCATGAGTGAATGAAGGATTGGAAGGATACAGGGCAGAAACCAGAGAGAGAGACAGATAGACAGACAGACAGACAGACACAGAGACACACACACACACACACACACACAATAGTGACAAGCACCAGACCTATGATTTCACTAATATAGGAAACTCCTGGATAAAGAAACTTCCCGTACCAATGCTAGTTGGTACTTTGTAGGCACCTTGTCTACAACTTACAGTCACAGAGAGTGGCCCAGAGAACTGAGAGGTTGTGACTTTCCCAGGGTCACAAAGCTAACATGTGACAGTGTCAGAACTTGAACTCAGGTTTTCCTGGTGTTAGCTAGGTGACACAGTAGATGAACACTCAACTTTTAGCCTGGAAGCCCTGAGTTAATACCCTGACTCAGACCCTTCACTAGCTAGCTATGAGACCCTAGAGAAGTCACTAACTTCTCTCAGACTCAGTTTCCTTGTCTGTAAAATAGGAGTAATAAGAGAACCTATATCACAGACTTATTTTGAGAATCAAATGAGATGATCTATGTAAAGTGCTTTGAAAATGTCTATATGTGTAGGCCACTACTAGTATCCTCAGATTGAACTAAATCACTATCTCATGATCCATAGTAGGCACTTAATGAATATTAAGTTGCACTTATTCTATGTTAACTTCAGCAACTTGCTAACCTCTGAACTTTGATGTCTACCATCCTCAGAATCTTTTACTTCCTGCCAAATATCAGGAATGTGACCATCTAGCAGCAAACAAGCAATATTTGAGGCTGTGAAAGTAGATAAATTCTTCTAGGGAAAAAATAGAGCCAGAGGAATAGAAAGTCAAGTATGTGTCTTGGAGGTTACCCACAATATAGGGAAATGAAAAGCAAGAGGTTTGAGTAAAGCAGATAGAGAAGGCATAGTCAGAGATGCAGGCGGAAGAGCAAGGTTCTTTCCACAATGTTTGAATCTGACTCTTCTGAGGTTAAAAAAAAAGTCCTACATATCACAGGCAGTCACTTGTAGATTTGAGGTAGATTAGCAGCCAGGAATGAGATCCTAGAACATGCATACAGGACAAAGACAACACTGTCAAACCCATAAGCCTTCATCTACTTCTGCTCAATCTGATGGGAATGGAAGATTTAACTTCTCTCTTTCCTTCCATCTCTGCCTATCTACTGGCTCCTTCCCTACAAACATGCCCATGCTCCATCCTTAAAAAAAAGTCACTTGATTCAACCATCCTCCCTATTATCCTATATCTCTCCTCCCCTTCTTGGCCAAACTCCTTGAGATACTCAGCGTCTCCAGTTCCCCTCATCTCACTCTCTTCTAGACTGGCAACCCCTCAATCTAAGGGGCTCTTGTCAACCCTCATCCTTCTTGACTTCTCTGAAGCATTAAGGCATTTTTCATCAGCTACTTGTCCTGGTTACTCCCTCCTCTCAGGGTTTCTGTGATACTGTTCTCTCCTGGTCCTCCTACTAACGTGTCTTATTATTCATTCCCTCTCAATCTCTTTTGCATTTTCTTCTTCCAGAACGCGCCCACTAATTGTCAGTTTTCCCCAAGATTCTGTGCTGGATCCTCTTCTCCCTCTATACTTGCTTGGTAATTTCATCAGCTCCCATAAGTTAAAATTTTGTCTCTGTATAGAAGATTCCCAGATCCAGTTTCTCTTCTGAGCTCTAACACTCTATCACCCATTGTCTTCTTCTCATTTCAGAAATCTCAAATTGAATGTCCAAAGCAAAACTCATCATCTCTCTCCCTTTGCTATCTATCCCTTATCCAAACTTCTCTATTACCGTACAGGGTACTTCTGTCATCCAGACTCAAAATCTCCTGTTTTCTTCAACTATTCTGTCTCACTGATTCTACACAACCAATATATTTACCAGATCTTGTCATTTCTATCTTTACCCTGTCTCTCATATATACCTTCAATCCCCCCTCTAATCTGGGCCCTCATCACCTGTTCCCTGGACTCCTGCCATAGCTTTCTGGTTAACCTCTCTGCCTCACATCTCAACCTTATTCCAGTCCATTCTCTGCTCAACTTCCAAAGTGATTTTTCTCAAGTTCAGGGATGTTACTCAATGAGCTCTAATGAGTCCTTATTACTTCTAGGTTCAGATATAGCACATTATGGCATGTATAGTCCTTTACAACCCAGTCCTTTCTTACCTTTCCAATCTTTTTACACTTTACTGCCCTCCACAACTCTAGAATCTACCCCAGGGGTGGGGAACCTTTTCATGTTGGAAAGCCACATTAATATTTAACTGTGACCAACTAAGGCCTCATTCAAGAAACTTTGATTAGATATACTTAAAAATGTATGTTATTTTGTAAAAATCTACCTACTATGTACTTAATCATTTTAAAAAATGAAAGCTATTTATTAATTTTAAAGTTAAATAACCCTTCAATGACTTTCTTGTGTCTACTTTTTGTTGGAAAGCATTTGAATACTTGGGCGCAGCATGGAGGTCTGCAGTTTCATTTGTGACCTTAAGGGTGTCTTGATTTGGGTTAGATAGAAGAATGTAGATTCACAGCAATAAGTGGTTGAAAAGCAAGAAAACATTGTTCTGGCATGTTGCCAAAGGCATGGGTATTCTATTGCATTTTCTTAGCGTCAAACATTGTCTTTAATATGTCATCTACTGGGAGCTCAATCAATTTCATCTGTAGTTCTCTAGGTAACTTGATGATATCAGCTAGGTGAGGCTGAAATGCTAATTCGAATGCGATATCAGGATTCTCCCAGTCAGTGAATCTTTCATCGTATTTTCCAACAAATAGGTCTATAACAGCTGTGTATTCTTCAAATGATTTGCGTATATCATCCTGCTCATCAACGAACTTTGCTAACTGGTGAAAATATTCATCTGAAATTACTTTTCAAAGAAGAAATGTTTTGAAAAAAAGACAGTTTTTAAAAAATGCTTAGATTGTTTGCCACATACCATATACAGACTTAGTTTTACTTTGCAAAGAAATATCCCAGTCATTTTGATTTGACTTGATATTACCCAGAAATGAAGCATTCCCATAGAAATCTTCTTTCAATAATTCACATTGCTGATTCTGTTCACAAAATTTGACAATCTGTTTACATAGAGATAAAATTTTGGCTAACACTTGTCCCTGCAATAGCCAATGCACTTTAGAATGACATAGCAAATCCACACTGACTACCTCATCTTTCAACTTTAGCATATTACAAAACTGATGATGCCAAAAACTGACAATGCCATGTTGTATTTGCAGGAATATAGTTAACAATACTTATAACTTGTTGCAAAGTGTCACTTAAAATAGAAGCATTAGCAGACTTTTTTTTTCTCCAAATCAAACTCTGGTCATCTCCCTGACTTCATTTGTACTAGTCTGATGAACATGCTCTTTATTTTTTTGTGGTTTATTTATTTATCTTTGGTTACAACATTCATTTCCGCAAAATTTTGAGTTCCAATTTTTCTCCCCATCTCTCCCCTCCCCCCACCCCATAACACCTTGCATTCTGATTGACCCTTCCCTCCATGTGCCCTCCCTTGTATCACATCCCATCCTTCCCTTATCCCCAACTTTTCTCTTTTCTTGTAGGGCAAGATAGATCTCCATACCCCATTACCTGTATTTCTTACTTCCCAGTTAATGTGCAATAACAATTCTCAACATTTGTTTCTAATACTTTGAATTCCAACTTCTCTCCCTTCCTCCCTCCCCACCCATTCCCACTGAGAAGGGAAGCAATTCAATACAGGCTATATATGTGTCATTTTTCAAAAGACATCCATAACACTCATGTTATGTAAGATTAACTATATTTCCCTCCATCCTACTCTGTCCCCCATTTATTCTATTCTTTCTTTTGACCTTGTCCCTTCCCAAAAGTGTTTATTTCTAGTTACTCCCTTCCCCCATTTGCCCTCTCTTCTACCATCTCTCTCATTTCACTTGTCCCCTTCTCCCCTACTTTCCTGTAGTGTAAGATAGATTTTCACACCAAATTTAGTGAGCATGTTATTCCCTCCTTAAGCCATATGTGAAGGGTGTAAGCTTCACTTTTCCCTATCACCTCTTCCCTTTTCTTCTCCATTGAAAAAAATATTTTTCTTATCTCTTTTCCAAGTGATAATTTGCCTCATTACATTTCTCCCTTTCTCCTCCTAATATATTTCTCTCTCACCCCTTAATTTTATTTTTAATAGATATTGTCCCGTCTGATTCAACTCAACCTGTGCTCTGTCTATATACATGTATGTGTGTGTATGTGTGTATAATCCCACCACCTACCCAAACACTGAGAAAAGTCTTGAGTTACAAATATTATCTTTCCATGTAGTGATGTAAACAATTCAGCTTTAGAAAGTCCTTTATGATTTACTTTTCCTGTTTACCTTTTCATGTTTCTCTTGATTCTTATGTTTGAAAGTCCAATTTTCTATTTAGTTCTTGTCTTTTCATCAGGAATGCTTGAAAGTCCTCTATATCATTGAATGACCATTTTTTCCCTTGAAGTATTATACTCAGTTTTGCTAGGTAGGTGATTCTTGGTTTTAATCCCAGTTCCTTTGACTTCTGGAATATCCTCTTCCAAGCCCTTCAATCCCTTAATGTAGAAGCTGCCAGATCCTGTGTTACCCTGATTGTATTTTCACAATACTCAAATTGTTTCTTTCTAGCTGCTTGCAATATTTTCTCCTTGACCTGGGAACTCTGAAATTTGGCCATAATATTCCAAGGAGTTTCTCTTTCAAGTGGATTCTTTCAATATTTATTTTACCCTCTGGTTCTAGAATATCAGGGCAGTTTTCCTTGAGAATTTCATGAGATGATATCTAGGCTCTTTTTTTGATCATGGCTTTCAGGTAGTCCCATAATTTTTAAATTGTCTCTCCTGGATCTATTTTCCAGGTCAGGTTTTTTTCCAACAAGATATTTCACATCATCTCCTATTTTTTCATTCTTTTGGTTTTGTTTTGTAATGTCTTGGTTTCTCATAAAGTCATTAGCTTCCATCTGCTCCATTCTAATTTTTAAAGAACTATTTTCTTCAGTGAGCTTTTGAACCTCCTTTTCCATTTGACTAATTCTGCTTTAAAACCTTCTTCTCCTCATTGACTTTTTGGACCTCTTTTTCCAGTTGAGTTAGCCTATTTTTAAAGGTGTTATTTTCTTCAGTATTTTTTTGGGTCTCCTTTAGCAAGCTGCTGACTTGCTTTTCAAGCTCTTCCATGGCCTGAGCCCATTTCATATTCATTTTGGAGGTACTGGATGCAGAAGCCTTGACTTTCTCTGACAGTATGCATTGTTCTTCCTCATCTGAAAGGATAGAAGGAAATACCTGTTCACAGGAAAGTAACCTTCTATGGTCTTATTTTTTCCCCCCTTTTTTGGGCATTTTTCCAGCCAGTTTACTTGACTTCTGAATCCTTTGTCAAGAGGAAGGTCCTAGTGCTCCTCCTCATCCCAGGACTGTGCTCAGGGCTGAGATTGAGATCAGCGGCTCAATTCCCCCAGGGGCTTTATGCTGAGCAGCTCCCATGATGGAAGCTGCCTTTCAACTCAGCCACTGCCATGCAGTTCTGCCACCTCACTGCTGCTGCCACAACTGCTGTCTGGGACCCATGCTGGAGGGGACCCTGCTCCCCTCTCGCCTAGCTGCGAAAGCCTTCTCATTGACCTTTGAAGCTTTCTTTGGCTCTTGTGGGTTGAAGAATCTGAGATCCTCCCTGCTGGGGATTCTATCCTGCAGGCCTGTTCTGGTCCTGTTCCTCCTATTGTCATGTGGCCAGGGCTGGGCTCCACTCCACTTAGCATCCCGTAGGATAGACCTTTCCTGTCAGCCTTCCAGGTTACCTTTGGCTGGAAATCTCTTTCACTCTGTCGTTCTGTTGCTTCTGCTGCTCTAGAATTTGTTGAGAGTCATTTTTTTGCAGGTATTTTATGGGCTGTGGGGGGAAGAGCTAGTGAATATGTGTGTCTTTCTACTCCACCATCTTGGCTCCACCCCCCCAGCACAGAGATTTTACTGATGCAAGATACAATGAAAAGAGATGAGAGCCTCTGAATCTGTTAATACTTTTTTATCTGCCATAAATCCTTCATGCTTTGCTGTCATGGAAGGTATACCATCTGTACATACACTCACTAAATTTACCAAATTCAATCCAAATTCATGGCATTCATCTTGAAAGTTGTTGAAGATATCTTCTCCCCATGTTCTGTTTGCAAGAGTGCCCAAAGCAAGTAACTCTGTAGCAAAGAAAATCTTCTGTTATGACTCAAATGAAATATAAAATGTATGCCTAGTCAGTAATGTCAGTTAATTCATCCAAAGTGATTGAAAAATATATATTTTCATTTTGAAGTATTGCATGAAATTGCTCTGTTAACTTGAAGACTAATTCATGCTGCTGCTGAATTATAGTTCTCCTTCTAAGATGCAGTTGTTTGTACTTTGAAATGTTATTAGGGTCTAAGCATCCTACAACTTCCACAATGCATTCTTTCACAATTTCTATATCACTGAATGGCTTTTATTTTTTCCCTGAGTATATAAACTACTTTCTAAGTCGCTTTAGTGGCATTATTTCCAGGTGTTATCACTACTTGAAAGAATTGTCTTTGCTTCTGCTTTTCATCTTTCATTTCTGCAATATAGCCTTTCATGCCTCCCCCTCTAATTTAAAATATTTGTGGTCCTTGCAGGTGTTATAATGCTGATGAGCAGTGAATTTCTTTAATGTTGATATTGTAGTATCACAAAGCAAGCAAATCATCTTATCTTTAGCAAAAATAAGATAACATTGTAATCCCCAATCCTTGTTAAAAAACTCTATTTTCTTCCTTCAGTTTTCTTTTGATCTTCTTTGACATGATGGACTGTTAAGCAGACAGAATTAGATACTGTTGAGTAGAGCAACTATTTACAAATTGTACTTCAAACAGAAACACAATACACTGTTGTCAAAAGCTGATAATAGACTAGTGTACTAAACCTCCATAAATTCTTGCCAACCAACCTCATGCAGTAATGGTGCCAGTCAGGCGAGGAAAGTTAGAAGTTAAACAATGAGCATAACAGCCATCAATTTAGCCCATATGGCTTATTAATGTTCTAATTGTGCTGGTATTTCTGGGAGGATTATTTTATTGAAATTTACATGATTCTTTAGTATTTTAAATATGTTCATTTAAAAAAATAAAAATATAAAAGATGAACAAAAATATATTAAGAAAAAATAGAAAAGATTTGCTCTGTAAAATTTGGATTCATTCAAAAGGTCACATTTAAGGACCTAGAAGGCTACATGTGACCTTAAGGTCTCAGGTTCCCCACCCTTGATGAAAGTCCACATTGGCTTTCTTGTTGTTCCTCCTATATGACACTCTATCTCATATCTCTATGCCTTTGGCCTGGCAGTCCCCATGCTATAGATTTAAAGCTGAAAATGGGACCTTAAAGGTTCTGTAGTCCAGTCCTATATTTTATATATCAGAAAACTATGGTTCAGAAAAGTTGTGCCTTGTGTAAAAATCACATGGTGGTAAGTGGCAGAGCTTATATTTGGACATAGGTTCTCAAATTCAGCACTTATTTCATTATACCATCCTCACACAATTGACTGAAAAATACAGAAGATCCCAAGGCATTTATTGTTGATTAATTATTAAAATTAAAATTGGCAGCAAGGTAGCACAATGGAGAGAGCACTGGATTCAAAACCAGGAAGACCTGAGTTTAAATCCAGTCTTAGAAACTTACTAACTCTGTGGTCCTAGGCAAGTCACTTAAACCTGTTTGTCTTGTTTTCTTCATCTGTAAAATGAGTTAGAGAAGGAAATGGCAAATCATTCTAGTATCTTTGCCAAGAAAATCCTAAATACAAAGAGTTGGACATGGCTGAAATGACTGAACAGCAATAATTAAAATTAGAGCAGAATTTTCTCATAAAAGTACTTCTTACTCATCCCTACCATGCATAATCAAAATTGTACAAGATTCCTTAAAAAATATAGTAGAGACAATCTTGTTGGATGACTCTTTGATTATTAATATCAAGTGAGGCACGAAAGAGGAAGATAAAAGTCATCAGAGGTGTCTCTGTAAATAACATTTTACTGACCCCATCAAGCCCTTGAATAATGTAGATTGGCCCATATTCACACAGGAAAAAAACAAGCGGATGAATTGTCTATACCATTGTCTATACATTTTGATCTCAGGACCTCTTCACACCGTTAAAAATCACAGAGGACCCCAAAGAACTTTTGTTTATGTGGATTATAGCAATAGATATTTACCATATTAGAAAAGAAAACCAACACATTTTTAAAAATATGTATCAATTCGTTTAAAATAAGAATAATAAATTTTTTGTATGTCTACAAAATGAAAAATTAGTAGAAAGAATGGCATTGTCTTGCTTATTTTGCAGGTCTCTGATGTCTAGTGTAGTAGAAGACAGCTGAATTCTTTTATCTGCTTCTACATCCAATCTGCTATGTGCTATTTTAGTTGAAATATATGAAGAAAACCCACCTTCACTACAGATATGTAGTTGAGAAAAGGAGAATTATTTTATTAGGCAAATAACATTTTAATATTGTGATGAAAATAATTTTGACCTTGCAGACCCCCAAAAGGGTCTCAAGGACCTCCAGGAATCCTTGGATTATACTTTGAGAATTGTTGGTCCATCCAATGATATTAAATTAGATGGGCAAACTATAGCATATATATATATATATATATACACATAAACATAGCCTGATATATAGATATATATATATATATATATATATATATATATATACATATACAAACATACATATATAGGAAAGCTAGGTGGTGCAGTGAATAAAATACTAAGTCTGAAGTCAGGAAGATCTGAGTTCAGATGTGTGATTACTAGCTATGTGATCTAAGCGAGTCATTTAACCTCTGTTTGCCTTAGTTTCCTCATCTATAAAATGGGGAAAATAATAGTACCTACCTTCCAGGGTTGTTGTGAGGATCAAATGAGAAAATATTGTAATGTGCTTAGCACAGTCTTAGCACATAGTAAGTGCTATTATTATATATATATATATATATATATTATCATTATTTTATACATGTATGTATACATGTGTGCATAAGCATACTGCATAGATACACACACACACATATCTGGAAGAGACATCACAAATAGACAATTATCTGGCCCTAGAACTAAACAGGAAGAAAAGGGGCAGTTTGGATTATCTTTGAGAAACATAAATTTAATTCAATGACCCCCAAGCTTCTCCCTGAAATAAAAGTCCTTTTTTTATTTAAAAAAAAGCCATATTTTTCTTGGTATCTTTTGATTTTTTTTATCACTTTCATGTTTTCATTTATAAATATATTTTTCCCCTACCCAGCAAATAATTACTTGTAACAAAAATTTTAGAAGGGAAACTAAGCAGTTCAATGAAACCAGCTAACGCATCAACTAAATGCAAAACGTGGTACACACAATATTCTGTACTCATTGTCTCCGCTTCTGAAAAGTGAGGGAGATGTAATTTCTCAGTTCTTCTCTCTCTCTCTCTCTCTCTCTCTCTCTCTCTCTCTGAAGGACTTTATTTTTAAATAAAAATTTTGAGCTCTTCTTTAAAGTAATTATTATGAACTTAACAAACATTTCAATACATAAAGAACCAAAAAGAGAATTAAATAAATATTAAATTGTCAATTCTGTATTTAACACAGTGCCAGCAAAATAGCTGTTTGAGTCCTTTTTTGAACATCTTTCATTTTCTTTGGTGTATTTTTTCCTTCTATGTGTGTTCTTTTTTTCCCATCTCTACTACTGCTTACAAATCCATTATCTCCTCTCTCAAAGAAAAAACCTTCCCAGGAAAAATCCTTTCAGGGATAATGGAATAATCTGTTTATTGTATTTATATCCCTAGTGCCTAGTACATTGTTGGACCCAGAGGAGTGGCTGTACATGTTAGCTGATCGACTGATAGTCAAGCAAAATAAATTGATACATGGAACATTTCTGAAACTATGTGCCTTATTTGGCCTCTCGAGTTTATCATTTCTCCACTCAACAGAGTAGGAAGCATGCCTCAGCATCATCCTTCAAAAGTTATGATTGGCCTCTGCATTGATCAAAATTCTGGAGACATGCAAAATTTTCTTCTTCTTTTTATACTAGTGCAGTCACCATGTAAACTGTTGTCCTGATTCTGCTTTATTTCACTATGAACCTGTTCATACAAATCTTCCCAAGTTTCTCTATATTTATATTCATCATTTCTAAAGGCATAGTAATATTTCATTATATTTATAGATCAAAATATGTCAGCCATTCTTCAGTTGATGGGCACTTAGTTGTTTTCAGCTTTATAAATATGTTTACAGGTGGTACTGCTGGGTCAAAGATCATACACAGTTTAGTGATTTGGTGGGTGGTATAGTTCTAAGTTCTTTTCTAAGGTGGTTGAACTAATTTACAACCCCCACTCACAATTTTATAAATAATATTTTATTTTTGTCCCAATTATACATAAAGATAATTTGAACATCTGATTTAAAAAAATTTTCTCCTTCCCTCCCCTAAGATGGTAAGCAAAATAGGTTTCATACATGCAATCAGGTAAAATATATTTCCATACTAATCATATAAAGAAGAAATAGTCTCAAAGAAAAAAAAACTTGAAAAAATAAAGGGGAAAAATAGTATGCTTTGATCTGCATTCAGGCTCTGTAATTTCTTCCTCTGGATGTGGACAGCATTTTTCATCATGAGTCCTTTGGAATTATCTTGGATCATTGTATTGCTAAAAGTATCTAAGTAATTCACAATTGTCATTACATAATATTGTTATTACCGTGTACAATGTTCTCCTGGTTTTGCTTACTTCACTTAGCATCAGTTTGTGTCCTTCCAGGTTTTTCTGAAATCAGTCTGTTCCTCATTTCTTTTATTATCATATAACACAACTTGTTCAGGCATTCCTCAACTGATAGACATCCCCTCAATTTTCAATTCTTTGTCACCACCAAAAGAACTTCTAGTAAATACTTTTGTGCACATTTGTACGTATTTATGCTTTTTTAAAATTTATTTTTTATTTTTATGTATTAATTTTATTTATTTTTAATGTTCTATAATCACTACCATATAACTTAGATTTTTTTTCCCCGTACCTATTCCCTACCTCCCTCCTCCCTCCCCAAGACAGCATGCAATTCTATATAGGATCTACACATATATTCCTATTAAATACATTTTCACTACAGTCATGCTATGTAGAAGAACTAAAATGAATGGGAGAAATCATATAACAAACCAAAACATAATACACACACACGAAAATGATCTGCTACAATCTGCAATCGAATTCCATAGTTCTTTCTCTGGATGTGGAAGGCATTTTGCCTTAGAAGACCATTGGGAATTTTTTTTAAGTCCTTGCATTGCTATGAAGTTCCAAGTCTACCAGAAAAAACTCTTGTACACTGTGATCATTACCGTGCACAACATTCTCCTGGTTCTGCTCAGCACCAGATCATATAAGTCCTTCCAGGCCTCTCTCAAGTTTTCTTGTTCATCATTTCTTATAGTGCAATAGTATTCTATTACATTCATATACCAGAATTTATTCATTCATTCCCCAATTGATGGGCATCCCTTTGATTTCCAGCTTTTGGCCACTACAAAGAGTGTTGCTATAAATATTTTTGTACATGTGGGATCTTTTGATCTCTTGGGGATACAATTCTAGAAGCGCTATTGCTGGGTCAAAGGGTATGCACATATTTGTAGCCCTTTGGGCATAGTTCCAAACTGCACTCCAGAGTCGTTGGATGAGCTCACAGCTCCACCAACAATGAATTAGTGTTCCAACTCTCCCACATCTCTCCAACATTTATTATCTTCCTGTTCTGTCATGTTTGCCAATCTGATTGGTGTGTTGTGGTACCTCAGAGTTGTTTTGATTTGTATCTCTCTAATCAAAAGTGATTTAAAGCATTTTTTCATATGATTATAGATATTTTTAATTTCTTCCTCTAAAAATTGTCTGTTTATATTCTTTGACCATTTATCAATTGGGGAATGACTTGTATTGTTGTACATTTGACTCAGTTCTCTATATATTCTAGAAATGAGGCTTTTATCCCCAAGATTAGCTGTAAAAACTCTTTCCCAATATACTACTTCCCTCTGAATTTTGGTTGCATTGGGTTTGGTTGTGCAAAAACTTTTCAGTTTAATGTAATCAAAATTATCTATCTTGCACTTCATAATGCTTTCTATCTCTTCTTTAGTCAAAAATTCTTCCCTTCTCCATAACTCTGATAAATATGCTATTCCTTGCTCCTCCAATTTGTCCATGGTATCAATCTTTATACCTAGATCATGTACCCATTTGGACTTTATTCTTGTGTATAATGTCAGGCATTGGTGTATGCCACACCATTATCCCGTTTTCCCAGCAATTTTTGTCGAATAGTGAGTTCTTATCCCAGAAGCGGAGGTCCTTGGGTTTATCAAATAGGAGATTACTATATTCATTGCCTACTGTGACTTGAGTACCTAACATATTCCACTTGTCTCCCCTTCTGTTTCTTAGTCAGTACCAAGTGGTTTTGAAAATTGCTGCTTTATAATACGATTTGAGATCTGGTAACATTAGGCCACCTTCCCTAGCATTTCTTTTCATTAGTCCCATTGATATTCTGGACCTTTTGCTCTTCCAGATGAATTTTGATATTATTTTATCCAGCTCTAGAAAATAATTATCTGATAGTTTAATTGGTATAGCACTAAGTAAATAAATTAATTTAGGTAGAATTGTCATTTTTATTATATTGGCTTGGCCTACCCACGAGCAACTGCTGTTTTTCCACTTACTTAGATCTGACTTTATTTGTGTGAAAAGTGTCTTGTAATTGTGTTCATATAGTCCCTGGGTTTGTTTTGGCAGATAAACTCCCAAATATTTGTTAGTGTCTACCCTAGCTTTAAATGGGATTTCTCTTTCTCTCTCTTGCTATTAGACTTTGTTGCTAATATATAGGAATGCAGAAGATTTGTGCAGGTTAATTTTGTAACCTGTAACTTTGCCAAAGTTGTTTATTATTTCAAGTAGTTTTTTTACTTGAGTCTCTGGGATTCTCTAAATATATCATCACATCATCTGCAAAGAGTGATAACTTAGTTTCTTTGTCTATTCTTATTCCTTCAATTTCTTTATCTTTTCTAATTGCTACAGTTAACATTTCTAGTACCATATTGAATAATAGTGGTGATAATGGACATCCTTGTTTCACCCCTGATCTTATTGGAAATGTATCTAGCTTATCTCCATTGAATATAATGCTTGTTGAAGGTTTTAGATAGATACTGCTTATTTTTTTATGGAAAGTTCCCTTTATTCTTATGTTCTCCAGCGTTTTTAATAGGAATGGGTGTTGTATTTTGTCGAAAGGTTTTTCTGCATCTATTGAGATAATCATGTGGTTTGTATTAGTTTTGTTGTTATACTTTCTTTTTTTAAAGAAAAAAATCTCTTTGTGATACAGACCAAGTATTCCACTACAGTTTCTTCACTCTTCTCCAGGAAAAGGCCCACTTTTTAAAAATAATTAATTTGTTTGTTTTCAGTTTTCAAGAATCACTTCGATAAGTTTTAAATTTTCTCTCCCTCCTGTGATGGCAATCAAAATAGAATCTTTTGCTGTTTTTGTTTTAGTATAATCAAATACCTCTGATTGAATCTTGCCTTTATCAATCAAGAGTCTTTACAAGGTAAAGTACAAAAACAAGAGTTTCTTTAACTAGAAAGAGTATATGTACTTGTATTGTTAATTATTTTAATGTGATTAAAGATCTTCCCCATCCAATAATGGACCTGCCCATTAAGGGGAGTTTGATTAGGGAAGATTTGTGGAAAGTATCAAGCCTTTTGTTAATGAGGCACTGGTTCTCAAGGGTTGTAATGCCCTCTGGCTCTAAAAAAATGTATAAATACTCTGAGTTGAGGTTTTACTTTGGGGCTTAGTTTTTGTTAAGAAGGTTTGAGTGCCAGATGAGGACTCTGAGAAACTGTTAAGAACCCCCCTCCACTGGCTTTAAGAACCCAGATGTTGTGCTTCCCTCTCTGGTAACTATGGTCAGACAGTTTACATGTCTATTGAATTATGTTCAAGCAGGGGAAGCCATGTCTGTTGATTACTTTGAGGTTTACTGACTGGAAGTGTTTGTTTGGCCAAATGAAGACTCAGGGAAGCTGCTAAGGAGCCCCCTGGCTTTGAGAACCCAGATGTCATGCTTCCCTCTCCGATAATTATGATCAGACAATTGGGGTTCAATTGTCTGTTGAATTCAGAAAGAAGAAGCCATGTCTGTTGATCTTTTCATTTCTCTGTATTTTCTCTGAAGTTCAGGGTGCTGACTCTCCTGAATTAGGTGAATGATACATGTGCTTGATTAAAGTGATTGTTAACCCCTTGAAAGTTGCTTTCTTTTATGAATACAGACCTAAGAACCTGTGTTAGCAGGCCTCCCTGTGTATCTTGGGGTGCTTACTGATACATCACCCCTATCCTCTCCCCCAAGATGGCATGCAATCTTATTTACATAGACAATTCCATATATTTGGAACAAATTTCCTCTAAATTAGCCTACTTTTCAGAATCTTTGTTCAGGTACCATCTCTTCCCTTGAAGTCTTCTCTTATCCTCCGCCTAGCTGAAAATGTTATCTCCTTCCTCAAATTTTCCTGGATCATTTTGTTTGAATTTTTTGCCTTTGCATCACTCCTTATAGTTATTCTTCCACATGCTATCTTGTGGAAGAAAAAATGGTAACAGGACACTCTCCATTTCAGGCACAGGTCTGCCAGAAGTAATTTTTATGAACTTAACGTTGATCTAAATTCTAGTATTGATATGCTCAAGCAAGAGATGTCTAAACTGATAGCATTACCTTGTATCCCTTGATATATCTCTTTTGTTTATGAAGCATAAATGACACCATTTGTTGTTGTTCAGTTGTGTCTTTGTCTTTTGGAAAAGATGCTGGAGTTTTTTGCCATTTCCTTCTTCAGATTATTTTACAGATGAGGAATGGAGGCGAACAGGGTTAAGTAATTTGTCCAAGGTCATACAGCTAAATGCCTACCATATATAAGACATGTTCGACACTGGCACTACAAAAACAAAACAATACCTGCTCTATGGTGCCATACTATGCCATGCTACCAGAGCATCTTGAAGTATAAAGTTATTTCTGTATCTGTGTAAGTGTGGAGTGCATATCCCTGCTACTGGTTGGTTAATTTATTCATTTTTACTTTATAACATTCACTTCCACAAGTTTTTGAATTTTAAATTTTCTCCACCACCCTCCTTTTGCCCCTCCCCAAGACAGCATGCAATCTGATATAGGTTCTACATATACATTCATATTAAACATATTTTTCTTTGATTAGTTCATTTCTTTTTTGTTTACAATCTGCTACTGGTTGGAAGCACTGTATCCTTTTGGTCCAGCAACTCTGATAACATGGCTGACTAAAGGACAGTAAGGGGAGGGATTTTTTTCTCCTTGTACCCCTCCCAGGCTGACCCTCAAACCTACCAACAGTGTGAGCCTAGCTAGATATTCCAAGTGAAGTGGAAGACAATGGCAAGAGATCAGATAATTGGGAAAAGAAATAACTAAGATTATGTCTAGGAATGTGGAAGAGGGAGGAGACTTGTTCTAGCACAAAGTCCCAAATCAGAAACAGAGATTGGAGATATGAGTAAAACAGAAGAAGACATCAAACATTATAAATAAATATTATAAGTCAGGAGATGCACAAAAGGTAAATCCAGAAGAGAATATAGTCTTTGTATTCTAATGAGGAAGAAGAAACAAATATTGTTTCAGAACCCTAATATCTTCAAGGGTCACAGAGGGAGTTAAGTATGACAAATACATGGCCAAATATATGTGTACATTTATTTTGCTTATTTAAAGCCTATGTCTTACAGGGGAGAATTTTTTTAAAGGCACAGAAGGGAAGAGAAGAACACAGATAAGTATGACTTTTCTGTAATTAATATCCTGAATTTATTACAATCTCTCAATTTTCTAAAAGTTGTATGTAATTTGGATTCACAGTTTAATATTCAGTACTCTTCAGTTCTTTTTTACATAGGAAAATATTCATGTTTGTTGGTGTCTATCAAGATCAAAATAACAAAAAAATTTAAAATTAACAAAAAAGTGGGAAGTTTATTTAGTGAAAGTGAGGGATAGCCTATGGAAAGTCATTTTCCTTTAGTATACTCATGATGTAAAGAAAATATAAAGAAGGCCCCCTTCCATGTTGGGTGAATCCTCTCTTTGAAATTATGAGAGGATATAGACCAGATTTGGCAGGCATGGATGGCTTTATTTATGAAATCTATCACTAGATAGAATGCTCACATACTAATACTAAAGCAGGGGTTGGTAAAATATGGACAGCAGGAAGTCCTCCTTAAGAAGGTATGACTGCCAAGAGTCCCTCTTCCATCACTTGTCAGGAACTTGTGGTCAAGGTGGTCTGGGGGTGGGGCGGGAGGAGAGAAGAGTTTTCTATAACTGGGATGCGAGGTTTGAACTCAGTCCTCACTCCTTTCAGTGAAGGCAGTACAGGCTGCTCTCGAAGGTACGTTTACTGGGAGTCCTAGTCCCAGCCTGGTCAGTGACTACAGACCTGGGGAAAGAAAGGAGTTGCTTTTCTTTCAGTCACAAGGTTCAACAATTTGGCCTTTGCATTCTCCAGAAAAGAGAGAGGAGTGGCAGTGAGGCCGCCTATTCTACCCTGTCTGCAGAGGTACCAGAAACTGTCTACCAGGAAACAGTCTCAGCTTTATTTGGCAACTCATGAACTAAAGAAAAGTACAAGTAGGGCCAATATGCTAGAGAAGCTGAGAGGAAATGAGATCAAAGGTGTTTAGGGAGGGGCAGGGCTTGACCTTGGAAAGGGAGAAGGACCATCTCTCTATCTGAGACAGGAATAAAAGAGATGATGGTGCAAAATGTCTTCAGTGATGTGAGGTGAGGAGGAAAGAAAAAGACAGAGCTTACAGTGCATGGACGTAGCTTTCTCAATAAAGTATCAGGCAAGATCTTCAGCTGAAATGGTAGGGGGAAAGGGATGCAATGAAAGGCTTGAGGAGGGATGCAATTTAGGAAAGAAATGGAGGAGCATTTTAGGAAGGAGTAGAAGGATTGCTTAGCTGCAGAAAGGGACCAGTAAAAAATGTGTAATTGATCCAATCAGCCTGGTTTCGTTTTTTAGGGTTTTTTCAGTTCCATTCAGTAGCATGTGAATAAGAGAGAATGGCAGGGGTAATCTAAAATTGAGATTATTGGCAATAGATCAAGGGGACAAGGGATTTGAGAATACAGGGTAATGTAGAGTTAACTGAGTTGGGTCATGGTATCAATAAGCACTCCAATGTACACAGCGGGACTTGCTACCACAGTTTCTTTGGTCTGCTTCTCTAAAAGGAATGTCAACCTTTGAGGGGTTAACAATCATTTTAATCAAGCACAGGTATCAGAGAAAATCAAAATTTCAGAGAAACTACAGAGAAATCAAAAGTCAACAGACATGCTTCCAAAATGTCTGACCATTAACGTACATACATGGAAACCAGAAAAGGAAACAGGAACATCTGAGTTTTTAAACGGTGGTGGGGCCTCCTTAGCAGCAGCTTCCAGAGTCTCTTCTGGCCAAAGAAACATTTCCAAGACTGGAAATATAAGCCCCAAAATAAAACCTCACCCTCAGGGTATTTATACACTTTTCAGAGCCAGAGGGCCTGACCCTCTGACCAATGCCTTAATAGAAAAGACAAAAGGTACTTGGGATCTTCCTATAAAACAACTCCCCTAATCAAGCTTCCCTCAATGGACAGGCTTATCAATGTGTGGGGAGGATCTTCTTTAATCACATTCAAATAGAGGCATTATACTTCTTGATTATACTAAAACAAAAACAGCAAAAGACCTTATTTGATTGTCATCACCTCCCAGAAGAGTCAAGAAAGGGAAAGGAACAGAGTATAGCCAGTAAGATACTGGGACAGTGAACTGAAAGAGAATAAAAGTTGGAAGTAACAGAGGTCATAAAGTATAGGGAAAGATGAAATTATAAAAGACTATGATCAGAAAAAAAGTGACTTCTCCAGGTTTACACAGATGAGTACATATCAGAGGCAAAACTTGAACCTAGATTTTCTTGGCTTTCTATACCACTATACTGATAAGCCCAAGCCAAGATCTTTTCCTCTGTATTGGGAGGGCTTTTGTCCCATTAGTCTGAAGGGCCCCCAGAAAGTCTGGCTTTTGGGGGAGGGCTCCTTGGACTTCCCTTCCATTTCTCTCAGCCCAGATACTCCCTATCTGATCACCATTTAGCATTCTCTTCCTTTGATCCTAGCATCCTTTTGATATTCCCAACTACTTAGCATTCTCTTGAAGTCCAAGTTGCCCAGCCTGGTTTGTGGATTGTCTGACTACCAGCCACTCCCATCAGGATCCTCCCTGGGGTTGATCTATGCAAACCATCCCTAGCATCCTGAGACTATGTGGTTACACCTGGATGCTTCTCTGAGTCTTTTTCTGTATTTAAGTTCCATCTCGCCTGCATGAAGATGCTCAGATTCAATCCAGCTCACTCTGTCTAGCTGAAATTCTATCTGGCCCACTTGTGAATGCAAATGTGACAAATGCTTAGGTTCCTTAAGCGTCAACCCAAGGTGGTGAATCTTTAATAAACTTTGTTTCTCTTTGTCTTTAAGAAGGTTTGTGTCGAATTCATTCAGGTGGGACTGGCATGTAGGTATTTTGGAGTCCCCAGCACCCCTAAGCCTCGTCATCTTGGTTCCCTGACCAGGAGGAACAGCTAATCTCAAGTTCTGCCAAGACTGGAAGGTATGTAAGGCTCTCCCTCTCCCTTTCCTCTTCTCTCTCTCCAAGTATCTTGGAAGCAGATTTTCCGACCTGGCCTCAGGTCCCATATTGGGCCAACTCTGAATTCCTTGGGTGCTAGGGAATTAGAGAAACGTCAGTTATCAGGAAGTGTGTGCCCAACTCTCTGAATTCCCTGGGCACTATAGAATTAGGGAAATGTCAGTTATTATTATTATTATTTTTTCTTTCTTTCCTCTTATTTTTTTCAAGGCTTACTCCCATGTCCTCCTTTATAGAGTAAGGGACTTCCAGCCCCATACATGTCAATCCTCTTCAATCCTAAACAATTCACCTTTGGGTTGTCTCTTACAAAATTGGAAAAAAATTTAGCTTCTCTAAAGAACTTAAAAAGAAAAAGTTGGTACTCTTTTGCAACACAATTTGGCCTCAGTATCACCTGGAGGATCATGAAGTATGGCCCATTTTGGGGACATTACAATGTAATAGTCTTTTACAGTTAGAATTATATTGTCACCAAAAGGAAAAATGGATAGAAATACCTTACATAAGGGCCTTGTCAAGCTCTCTGGGAGCCCCATTCTTAGAAAATACTGTAAGATACTTGTAGCCAGAGCTGCTCCACAAAAGGGTAATGGGGGTGAATTGGATATTTTGGATGACCCCTTATTTATGACTCCCAGGTTCTCGACCTCACCTTCTTCCCTACCTCCGTTATCACCATCCCAACCCCTACCCCTTCGCCAATCCCCTGAGCCCTCCTCCAGCTCCCCAACCTCTCCCTGTTCCCCTACCTCCCCTAAGACCTCCTATCACCCCCAAACTTCCTTCAACCTTACTGACCTCCCCCTTCTTGGCTACCCCTTCCATCCCTTGGTTTCTTTTCCATTTTCCTCTATGCCAACCCCCCTCGATTCTGGCTTCATTTACCAACAATGCCTTTTAACCTTTACTTCTTCCACCTGCCCCTCTGCTGGAGAAAACTCTTACTCAAGCTTTAAGCTCAGGCCCCACCCCCACAGCAGTTTCTACATTATCTCTGCCCATGACCAACCCCTCTTTGGGAACTCTAACTCAGGCCCCAATTACGGGCCTTACTGAGGTGCCTCCGTCTGCAGCCCCTCTCCCTGAGGCAACATCCATTCCAGCCATAGGCCCTGCTCCTGTGGCACTCTCTGGGGAATCTCCCCCTTTGACCACCATTCTTTCTCAGGTACCAGCAGATCTTTTCCCTTGCCAGTCAGATCCCCTGGTCCGGCAGCCTAATCCAGTTCAGTAGGCATTCCCCAGCCCACTCCAAGGCCAGACTTTCTGGGGCCTGCAGACAAATGTGACAAAAGTCCTCCTGATCCAAAGAGAAAAGATCTTGGCTTGGGCTTGTACCCCATCAATACCACTTTTATTTATTTCTAGGTTGTATACTCTCCAGGAGTAAGCTCTAATAGAAGAGGCACCATTTTGTTTTTGTAGTTTCATTGTCTAGGACATCAGTTATTTTGTATATAGTAGAAATTCAGCAAGTTGCTTTAAATGTTTCCTCACTTTAACATTTATCTAGTGCTTCTTTACATTGACATAGATAACTCCATATACTTGGAATGAACTTCCTCTGAATTAGCCTGCCTTTCAGAATCTTAGTTTAGGTACCACTTCCTCCCATGTTTTCCCTTCCTCCGTCTAGCTGAAGTATTCTCTCCTCCCTCAGATTTTCCTGGATTACTTTGTCTGAAATTTTCCTGTTGCCCTTACATGCAATATTTATCCTTGTACATGCTATCTTATTGAAAAATAAATTGTAGCACTGCATCCTTCATTTCAGGAATATGTCTGTCAGAAACAACTTTTATGAATTTAACATTAATCTAAATTCTAGCACTGATCTACTCAAGACACAGATGTACAAATGGCAGAGTTGCCTCATGCTCTTGGATATGCCTCTAACTCAAGACATTTGCAATAATAGTGTCAATTTATCCTGTATGTATCTAAAACAAACTCAATTGTTTGCATATTATCTCCCAGTTTAGACGATTAGCTCCTTGAGGGTAGGGAGTGTTTTAGCCTTTCTTAGTATCCATTATTTAGTATATCTTAATTTCTTAGTACTTAGCTCAGTGCCTGGCACTTGACTTGACTGTCTATGGGAATCCTGAACAAAGGAAACCCAGGTTGGAGTTAACATTCTACTCCAGGTACAATTAATCCTTCGACCTCACAGGTCAGTAGTGATGATCCCTCGATCTGGAAAATCCTTGTAAAACTTTTTGGCCCTCTCTTTGTACCAGAAAAGAAGTCTGAACTATTAAAAGATAAACTATGTGGATATTATACAATACTATACATATATACGTATGCATTTCTGAATTTCTAAACTTTTTCTGTGTTTTGTACTGGCCTTTGTGTATTGTCTATGGCTTCCACAAAACTCTCCCGAAGTTTCCATTCAATTTCTTATGCCAATCCAGAATACATCAAAACTCAGATAGGGAAAGTTGAGATGTGGAAGAGATAACTGTAATGAGGTTTTAACACAACACTCACACAATCTTTCCTGAGCCTAACCAAGAATCACTGTCCACAAACCACACATCTCTCCCAGATCCCTTCCCTGAAGGGCTCCCCTGACATAATCAAAGCAGCACCCTGATCTCTTCCAAATAAGAGAATCATTAAATGTGTCAAAACTTTAATAAAGGGAAGTCAATGATTTTAACTTTTGCCATCATTAGATCCTTGGCTTATGTTCTTTCTTTTATGTTGCTGTTGTTATTTCAGTAAAGGTTTGTTGTTTTGTTTTGTTTTGAAACATGTAAAAGGTTTATCATTGTTACTTTAAAATAATTTTTAAAATAAAATAAAAAATAAAATAATTAGAATAAAAATAATTCATTTAAATAAAATAACATTTTGTAAACATGTAAAAGGTTTATTACTGTTATTTTAAAACAATAATAAAATTTTTAAATTAAAATGTGTTAGTTTTATTTTCTAATATGATAAATACCTATTCATATAACTCACATAAGCAAAAGTACTTTGGGCTCAATAATTTTTAAGAGTTACAAGAAGTTCTGAGGCCTAAATTTTGAAAATCATGGATCTTTTTGTTGTTCAGGGGTTTTTCAGTCATGTCTGACTTCTCAAGACCCCATTTGTGGTTTTCTTAGCAAATATACTGGAATGGTTTGCCATTTCCTTCTCCAGCTCATTTTATAGATGAGGAAACTGAGGCACACAGCTAGTTAGTGTCAGATTTTAACACAAGAAGATGACACTTTAAAAAAAATTAAACAAAACATTTACTAAAAAGGCAAGAACAATAATTATACAATATTCTACCCATAAGCCTGGTGCATGCTCTCTCCCCAACACACACAGTGACTATGGGTTAGTGAACCATATGCCCGGTAGGGAAAACATTTGGCAAGGGCATCTTAAAAGTTGGGGACTTTCTCTTATTTGAAGATTATCTTTATAAAGTTCCCTGATGGTTGTGGCATCTGTGTTGACTCTTCTACTAGGAAGGCCAATCCTCTGCTGGGTCAGTCTTCTTCACTGCTAGGCTCTTTCAGGAAAGGAAGAGAGTGAGATCCTTCACAAAGGAATATAGAAGTTTCTAAGGTTCTGTTCCCTTGACTGGGTTCTAGGGGATTTCCATTTCTTTGGAAACTGCTAATAGTCCAGAGGGGTATTTCTTCTCTTTCACAAAACTCTGAGGTCTTTTCTTCAGCCAGCTGTTCCTCTTTCTCAGCAGTGTCCTTAGAGTAAGAATCCTCATTTTAGCTTATGATTATTAACTAATAAAATACCAAATCCACATCTTTGCTGACTAAGCTGTAAGCAGGCAATGTCCAACAATCACAAAACTCCAGAGGTTCCGGGTTGCTCACTTAGTAAGTCCAATTTTTTCCTATCAGTCATATGTGAGTATCTAGAAAACAAAGCATCAAGATCAGTTTTTGCCCTAGAAATATACTGTCTCTGTGGAATGAAGATGTGCACACATGCACATGTCACACACACGCGTGCACACACATGTGTACCATGCACTGCAATAGATATGCATGCATGCACATGCGTGTACATACACATGTGTACATGAAAATGTATTATATGCTTTGCATGCAGGCACACACAAGCATGCAGGAAATGCATTTACTTATGTGCACACACGTCCATGCAAACACAAATATATACAGTGTACATGTATGTATGTGAACACACTACACAAGACAATGCACTTGCACAAACATGCACATGCATGTACATGCGCACATATGCACACACACGCACACAACCTGCTACACATGTATGATGTATATATGTGTGTCGTGTGTACGTGCATCTGTACACACGTGTGTGCATGCATGGACATGTGTACACACAACATATATGCAGTACATACATGTATTATACACAATCCATACAGTCATGCGTGCACACATGCACAATGCCTATAGTACAAGCATGTAATGCATAGTGTAATGCATGCACATATTGTGACACATAATGCACACACATGCACATGTGTGTGCATGCTACATGCAAATGCATGTACATGCACCTGTACAGAAGTGTGCATACATGTACATGCATGAGAGGACCTTGACTCTTACTGTCATACGAGAAACTGATCAAAGAAAGATGAAAAGGTCCTGAAAGTACAAAATATTTACAGCAGCTCTCTTTTTGTAGTGGCAAAGAACTGGAAACTTAAGGGGTGCCAGTGAATTGAGAAATAGCTTAATAAAGACTGGTACATCAATGTCATAGAATACTATTGTGCTGTTAAGTAATCAAAAGATGGTTTCAGAGAAATCTGGGAAGACTTGTAAGAAATAATTCAGCGATCAAAACAAGCAGAACAGTTATGCTCTGATATCAACACTGAAAAATGAACAATTTGTAAAAACTGAAGAACTCTGATCCGCATCCGTGAGCAGCCACATCAGGACTGATGATGAAGAACGCTACCTATCCACAGCCAGAGGTGATAATGAGACACGCATCTTCAGTCACGGCTAATACGGACATTTGTTTTGCTTGGTTAGGCTCTTTTTGTCACAGTTTTGTTTTTCTTTCTTTCCTCTAATGAGTTGGGTAAGTGGGAGTGTGTAACAGCAAGGAAAGCGGGACTTGTTTGGAGGTGTTTTCCAGGCTCAGGCTAGACTGTGAGCACCTGAGGGTTCAGTCTCCTAGGAGCCCCCACGGCTCCAGGTGTGCTGAGTCTTGTAGGTTTCATGCCTGCTGACGCTGAGCCAATCAGGAGCCGAGTCTTCGTTATATACAATGGGAGGTTGGTCTTTTACTTTGGGGGTGTATAAGAAGTATCTTGTGAGTCTGGTTGAGACTCTGGGTGTCTGTATGTTCAAACCCCGACTGCTCGGATGTAAAGGCTCTCTCGATCCAGGCGTGTATGTAATTGACATGCAATGTTGCTTTGATTCAGGCAGTCTCTGCTTATGTTTTTCTGTATGTTGAACATAATTAAAGTGATTGTCGACCCCTCAAAAGTTTCCTTTTCTTTTATAAGTGGAGATTTAAGGAGAATGAAATAAATGTTAATTAAAAAAAAAGTTGCTGCTCAGTTGTGTCTGACTCTGGGCTCCTCTGGAACGCATGCACGTCCTGTGTTCTTTCCCCTTAGATAAGCACTTAGCACCCTTTGGGGACCGCTCTCCTCCTGGTCCTCGTCGTCATGAAATGGAAGGCTCCCTGAGGGCAGGTGCTGTCTCCGTATCCCTGCAGCCTAGCCTAGCTCTGCGCCTGGCTCGTGCTCACGGTGCTTATGAACGTTCACTGCCCGATCGGCCTAGCCCGTCAGATGCGGACTCCGGGATCGCAGCCGGCGCTGCCCTAGCCCAGGGCCAAGGGGCGCGTCCGAGCCTTTACGGTTCCCCTCCCATAATCCCTCGGGATTCACCTCGGCGGACTTCGGGACGTAACACGCCCTGAGGCCGGAGGGACCGCCTCCTCTCCCTCCCCACGCCCCGCCCCTCTCCCCACCCATTGGCTCCGCGCAGGCCGAGCGGGCCGCGTGGGGCCTTCGCCATCCGGCGGCGCCTGGTCTTCCTCGGCCACCGTAGCGCTCCTGGGCGGCCCGCGGCCGCTCGGGCTTCCGGGAGGACCTCGGGCAAGCGGGGCCGGCCGGGCAGGGCCGGGGCTCCGCGGCCACCATGGGCAACCTGTTCGGCCGCAAGAAGCAAAGCCGCATCACGGAACAGGACAAGGCCATCCTGGTGAGGGGCCCGGGCGGCGGGGCGGGGCATGGGCTGGGGGGCCGGAGCCAGGGTGGGGGGCCGGGCCGGAGCCCCCGCCGCTGCGGAGCGGACTCCCGAGCCGGGGGCCCCTGGCGCGCCGGGCGGCCTCGGAAGAAGCGGGGCTCGTGTGCGGCCGCGGGGGGGCCTGGGGTGCCATCTCGGCGGGGAGATCCAGTTCACGGGTGCCCTTTGTGCCCCCATCTCCATCTTTCTCCTGACACCCCCCGGCCGCCCGGCGGGGGTCCCGAAGCTCGTGCCCTGGGCTCCGCGCACGCACCGCAGTCGTGCCCGGCTCTCGTCCTGGCCGAGTGGCCGCAGCACCGCTGGCCCTGCGGAGGGGCCGTGGGGCCCGGTCTTACGCCGAAGAAAGTTACTCCTTCCTTAGTTTCGTTTTCTCTGGCACCCGGAAAGCCTCTTCTCATTGCTGCAAGGCTTGCCCCCCAACAAACACCTTTGAGAAAGTACTTCTGAACCTGGAGTCGGATCTCCGGTCACTGTTATCATGCTCCGATTTCTGGGTTTGTAGGCATAGTAACTGGTAGCATTTGTATATCGATTTAAGATTCCCAAAGTTCTGTGTATAATTATCCGGAAATTGGAGTATTTCCCTGACCCACCTGTGCCCACATGCCTCGTGTTTCTATCCTCCGCAGAGCACCCAGCGTAGTTGCCTGGCGCATATTAGGTGCTGAATAAAATGTATACTGAGTTCCTTGAACATTTATGCTGTCTCAGGATTAGTTCCAGACTTGGTTTTTTTTTTTTCAAAAATGACCCTGACGTCAGGGAGGTGATGCCATGACATGTAAGTGAATTGTATTTAAGTGAGGGAGGGCAGGTGGCAGTAGCCTCACCCTCTCCTCTGGAGCCATCTGGGTCCAGTGGCAAAATATAGATCTTGGTAACTGGAGATGGCCCTGGATGCGGTGGGAGACGTTGACCTTTTTAAGCTAAGGTCTTCACCAGGGCTCAGTTTGACCAAGGCAATGCCCAGTCACTAGTTACGGCTAAGTAAGAAATGAGACAGAGAATGGCCTCTTACCTACTTCAAAAAAAAAAAAAAATCTGTCTGGGAGGGGAAGACCCTCAAGGATTTCTGGCCGAAACAGGAACAATTACTGTTTACATTCACTGTGATCCTATGTGGCCCCAAGAAGTGACCGAGTGGGGCTTGGGCTGGGACCTGCTTATTATTGATCAGTCTGTGGGAACCACTGTATGTGAGCGATGGTCTTTAAGTAAAAAAATCAAGACCATAAAACCTAAGATATGGTTCCTGAGTAGAAAGTGAAGCTGGTGGCTTTCGCTGCTTTCTCTCACTTAAATTGAATTCATTTGCAAGTCATGGCATCACCTCCCTGATGTCATGGTCCTCTTAGAGAACTAAGGAAAAACAGCCTCTGTGACTTGTAGTATAAGATGCCCCACTGGAGACCCAAGTGGAACTAGCCAGTTGGGCTACACAACTTCCTTCCTTCCTTCCTTCCTTCCTTCCTTCCTTCCTTCCTTCCTTCCTTCCTTCCTTCCTTCCTTCCTTCCTTCCTCCCTCCCTCCCTCCCTCCCTCCCTCCCCTTCCCCCCTTCCCATAGGGTATCATGCTCTTACCTGCCATTGCTTTGCCCAAAGGAATGTCAATTTTGATCCAGACTGGGGATTGACTATTGAATGAATGGGTATTGAAGCTCAAATACACTCATGTTTTCCTTCCTCTTTTCTAAAAGGAGAGCCCCTCTGTTTTTAAATCTGTTAGGGACAGAGCCTGATGACTTCGCACAGCCTTCCCTCACTTAAATCCACTTCACTTGAATGTCATGGCATCACCTCCCTGATGTCATGATCCTCTTTGAGAAGGAAAGACAAACCAACTCTGGAACTAATCCTATTGAGACACCATATATGTTCATCACAGTCGGTATACATTTATTAAGTACTAATATGTGCCAGTGTATACTAAAAAGAGAAAGGATTAATTAGAAAGGTGGGTTGGTGGGCTCTTCCACACCCTTCTGAATTCATGACTGAGCACATACTAGGGCACTCAACAATGTTTGTTCTTAATCATAATTATAATTCATGTGCCTCTTAAAGGGAAAACTTCTTCAGGAGGTACTTAAGGCTTTTGTCTAAAAATCCAACCAAGCAGATGATGGGGATAGTTGGAATTTAGCTTCATTGTTTTCACCTTTGGCTTTTTTGAGCCCGGAGATTTTTTGGTGGTGAGTTGGTTGGTGGAGTTGGTGTGGGACTTAAGGTTTATATCTTAAGTAACACAAAGTTGTTTCTTGAGTGCTGTCAATTTGCCCCAAGGCTTTTATTCTTTGTCCTTTTGAAGACAACCCCTTTTGGTAATTGGGAAAAGCACCTCAAGAAGCTTAATCCTCCTGAAAGTCATTCTTTTTTTGCTTTCTTAATAATACCACCAAGATTTCTTCCCTGAATTGTGCCTTTCTTTTGTCAGAGAATTACTTCTAGTGTGTTTTGTAGAGGAGCACAAACTTGCCATCTTTCTTGAAAAAGGAAAAGGCAACGAGCATTTGCCATTATGTCCCACTCTGCCATCACCCCTTTTGGGGTTTTCTTGGCAAAGATGTTGGAGTGGTTTACCCTCTCCTTCTCCAGCTCATTGTACAGATGAGGAACTGAGGTAATCAGGCTTAAGTGACTTGTCTAGGGTCACAAAGCTAGTGTCCGAGGACAGATTTGAACTCATGAACAGGAGTCTTTGTTTACTAGCCCTGGCATTGTATCCACAGTTCCACCTAGCTGGCCTTTTACTAAATGCCTACTAAGGCACTGTGTTAAACACTTTTCAAATATTATCTCATTTGATCTTTAGTCTTCTCCCTCTCCCCACAAGTTCCCACGACCATGTATAATCCCAGACTAAAAGAACAGATTATTATCATCTAATATTTCTTTGAAATATGAGCCATGAAAACTGTATATCCCAGCATGTGGAATGGTATAGTAACCCTTGCTCAGAAATGATTTTAAGAACTGTTATTTTCACATGGAGCAGCAGGGCAGTGTCCAGGGAAAGAGAGTGGTAGTAGTGACAGGCCCATATGCCACTGAAAATTTACCCATTTGCCATCTTTGGCATTGGTTATAAATCGCTGCTACAGAGTCCAAAGCCACTTACATAATTGCTTATCCAAAGGGTGAAAACTTTAACGTTGGTGAATGTACATTTATCATTGCATGAGTGTGTATCTTAGGGTATGTGGGTCAGTATTGCTATTTTTTCTTCCAAAGCATGGATTCCCTGAGGTTAGCAATCACATCCACATAATTTGGTCTGTACATGCTATGTTCCTTGATAAAAATGATGACCTGGAGGTTGATTGTGTTGTTGCAAGCATTTTGGCTTGATCGTGAGAAACAGACTTCCCTGCATCAGTCAAATTTTAGCAAGATGCAATTTTCTCTTGTTTCTGATAGCAATTGAAACAACAACGGGATAAGTTGAAGCAGTACCAGAAGAGGATCACCCAGCAACTGGAGAGGGAAAGGGAATTTGCCAGGCAACTTCTTCGTGATGGAAAGAAAGAGTAAGTGAGAGGACTAGAGAGAACTACTTGCTTCTGGCCAATGTTAGACCTGGAAAAATCTGGGATGGAAAAACTGAATTCATAACATAGAATTCTCTAGGTATTTCTTCTCTGGTCTTTCTAAATGTCTGCTCACTGAGTCTGCTTATGTTTCCTCCTCCCTAACCAGGGCTCCCCAAGGAGCCTATGTTCTGTTTAGGATGCAGATGTCCCTTTTATCAGGTTTGTGCTCAAGGGGGCCTGCTTGTGTTAGTAATTGACAGGCACTGAGTGATTATGTTGTGATTTCTTTTGTTGCTTGCATCTGTGTCACTTTGTCCGCTGTTGGGTTTTCTTGTGCAGAAGAGCAAAGTTACTGCTTAAGAAGAAGCGTTACCAGGAGCAGCTCTTGGATAAGACAGAAAACCAAATCACAAATCTGGAAACTATGGTATGTGTGTAGATGTCCCCATAGCCCAGAGTGGCAGATATGCCATTGAACCATAGGCTGTTTGGATAACATTAGACAGAAGGACTTTTGTAACAAATAAAATCCTTTGCCAGGACATGTTTTAACCTGACTTATTGATGAAGCAGTTGCAGCTAAAGGGCCCAGACTGGGACATTGAGACAGTTGTCTTGCGAAAAATTAAAATAGACATGCCCTTTTCTAGAATCTGAAACTAAGCTAGAGGAGAGGTAGAAAAGACTGGATTGGATCCTGTGCCACCTTAGAATCTTGTCATGGAGAAAAGAGAGGCATGGACGTATGCAGGTGAGAGTTAATGTTCAGTAGAGACCTGATTTATATGGAGAAGCAGTTTCCTGCTGAGTAGGAAGTCCTAGATTTGAACTCCACCCCACCTTCCGACTAGAGAAAGAAGGACTTTGACTTTTATTTCAAGAATATTGAAGGAAGTTAGGAAACTGCCTTGGAAAGAGAAGCTGCACATAACTTCTGGAGCATTTCTAAAATGTGGGCTTTGTGACAAAATTTTATTATTGTTACTCTAGGCAGCCCTTCAGCAGGGAATTTACCTTGGAGCCAGGAAGGGCTAGATTCAAGTCCTGCCTCCAGTTCTGGCTGTGTGACTCTAGGCAAGTCACTTTTCCTCTTCCATACTCTAGGCCAAGGGGTCAAATGTATGTGGCCCACAGCACTCCTCACGGCTGCCCAAACCAGATATTTAACAAAATGAATAAAAATACAATAAAACATAAAGGATTTTACATTTTAAAACTAAGACAGTATGTAGCCCACAGGAATTCTTACGTGTGGATTAGTAGCCCCCATTTCTATTTGACTTTGACAGTACTGCTCCGGGCAAATTTCTCAGACTGTATATTGAAGTCATTTGGCAGAAGTATTTTTGTTATCTAGGAGTTCCCTTTATTAATGAACTCATGAGCCAGTGCCAATCTCAATTATTCTTACTATACTTTTTCAGTTCACTGCCCATGGGAATAGGGATTGTTGAAGTCCATGTCTAATCCTCTAGATTTTCACCAGCCCTTTCATGAGAAGCAACATAAACCACTTGCATTTAGCCTCTGCTGTTTTCCTCTATGTGCATTCTAATGAAGGCTAGGGATAAGTGAATTGTTTTAAGTCTTATTTCTGAAGGTGGGAGGAGTATGGGAGGGGTCATGCACACTGATATTAGTCCTTAGAGTAGACACAGAGTGCTTAATTATGTGAAAGTAATAAAATAAAATTAGTTCCTATTTGGGAAGTGAGGAGAAGAATGGTTTGGCTGTAGAATGTCTCCTGAAGAAGGTGGGATTTGGTTGTTTTCTTTTCCTCCAGGTTCAGAATATTGAGTTTACCCAGATTGAAATGAAAGTGATTGAAGGCCTGAAGTTTGGAAATGAGTGTCTGAATAAAATGCATCAGGTAGGTCAAAGACATGAGGGGTGTTGCTGGGAAGGAGCAGCAAAGGATGAGGCAAATAGAGGCTTGTAAAACAAAGGGTAGCTCCGGGAAGCATTATTGAGCATCTGCAGAGCATAGAGCCTTGCACTCGTTACTGTAGAAAAATACAAAGTAAGTAGAAGACATGATCTCTTCGATTGAGCTAAGTTTTCTTCTTAAGAACAGTTACCAAGCAACCTATCAACAAGTGTAAAACAATGCAAACTAAATCCCTAAGTGCCAAAGACATGCAGAATAAAATGTAACTAATTTTAAAGTTAATTGGAGAATACTTGATATAAAACATGAGTTTTAAGCTAGGTCTTGAAGAAAGCAACGGTTGAGTTGATTCCAATGAGAGGCTTAAGGGTGGGAGGATTCATAATAAATCCTACCACTCCCCTTTTGACCATCAAAAAAATGCCCCTTTGTGGCATAGAGAGATCGAGATGGGAGAGTAGAAACATCTGCTGTAAGATCTTTTTTTTTTTAAAATGAATCTATAAGACTTCTGTTGGATTTGTATGCATTGTTGTATACTACCTCTGATAAAATCTTCTAAAGGAGCCAGTAACATTTTATGTTTTGTTCAACACCAGTGAAAGCAGTAACGCAGGGAATCCCAAGTGTAATTTCCTTACTTTCTAGCTGAGCTTTCTTTTAGGCCTGAGAACCAGACCTGTCCTAATCTGCATTTCTTATTGGCCAGCAGAATTCATAGTTTTTTTTAACCAGGTACCAAAGTGCTAGCAGCATGGTACGAACACTGGGCTATGCCACAACTGACTGAGGGATTTGGGACAGTGACTTCATCTTTCTAGGCCTCACTTTCACCCTTTTAGGTGATTAGATGAGATCCCTTCAAAGTGTAAACGTTTTTTGTTATGCTATTAGGTCATGTCCATAGAAGAAGTGGAAAGGATAATGGATGAAACTCGGGATGCTGTGGAGTACCAGAAGGTATGATTCTGGATGTGTGTTGTGTCTTGATCTCTTCCAAATAGCAGTTGCTTACCTTATGATGTAAATCGACAGTCTTCAAGGATATAGCACTTCCATACTGGTTTTGTTGATGGCACTTCCTTGATGAGTGAAGTCTTGGGGTGGCAGGAGACAGTTTTCTACCTGACCTCTCTACCCTTTTACCTTGCTCCTGGCTTCACCTGTAAGGAGCAGGGGCAGTGTGTTAGTTATTGTGGTTTTACTTTTCGCAGCAAATCGATGATCTCTTGGCTGGCAGCTTTACTCAAGAAGATGAAGATGCTATCTTAGAGGAACTAGAAGCGATTACTCAGGTAACATTTGAGTTGACTGCTTTCCCTTAATTAAAGAAAAAGATTGTGAAAATCCCAGACCCCTGCTAATCCAGATGTTACATACATGGATTATGAGTTAAGATCTATTTTCCCAACTTATTTTCCTTACCAGTTAAATCAGCATAAATGTTAAAAAAGAGTTTGCATCTCCTGAACACACACAGTGATTATGTAGTGAGATAAAGAGTCCTGGGAATATCTTGAAAGATAGGCTGGGATAGAATTTTTTTTTTACACAAGTGGAACACATGAATAATTGAGAATTTGAACATTGTTTTCCCTGGAAATAGAGGATTATTTTCCCTGTCTTTCTCTGTACCTCTTCTCTACCCTCAACAGACAGTGATGTGAGGTTTTTTGATATTTTTTTTTCTGTTCCATGGTTCTATGCATGAGTGAATGAGCACCTCCATCCACAAGAGATCCTTATAAGGAATCAGCCCAGGCCTTTCCTACTTGTTCTCACTTCCAAAGCTCTCTGTTTACTCTTCAGGGTCTGTATTTAGTCCCTTAGATCAGGGATTCACAATCTTTCTGGGCAGCTATCCCAGTTTGCCAAACTATAGTTTAGCTAGTTATCTGCCGCCTTCCATTTACATGCCTGCCACAGAGCTGGGATCGTAAGGCTGGTTCAGTAGATGCACCGCTCCCCCACCCACCCCCATTCATGCCAGTGAAAAACCCCACTGTCATAGGGGCTCATCCTGAAAGCTTATTGAGATAATGGAAAGGGAAAAGTATGGCTATGAGCTGCTAAAAGAAGAAGGCAGGAACACAAAGAACTGTTTAATTAGTTGATAGGAATTTACTAAGTGCCTGCCATATTGTAGAGAGTATGCTAAGCCCCGGGGATAAAGAGACAGAAGCAAAACAATTTTTGCCATCAAGGAGCTTATATTCTAGTGGAAGTGGAGAGGGAAGAATAGCATGTACATGCAGGTATACGCAAGACATATACAAGCCAAACACTAGGCAGTCATGAAAGCACTCGCAGCTAGGGGAATCAGGAAAATACCTCAAAGAGAAGGTGGTGTAAGTCTGAGTTTTGAAGGGAATTAGGGATTCCAGAGACAAAAGTGTGAGTGGCCAGCATTCCAGGCATGAGGGTAGCCAGTGCAGAGTCACGAGACTGGGTGAAATGTCATGTACAGAATAGTCAGTCAATAGAGCTTGAATTTAGGAAGGAGCCAGGACCTGTGTGTGAACAGCTTGGTTGTGAAATGGGATCCTGGATGTAATGAGTAGAGGGGTGACATGACACAGTCTGACCTGCACTCACGACAAATCATTTTGGAGGCTGCATGGAGGTGGATTGGAGTAGGAGGAGGCTTAAGTTAGGAAGATGATTTGGGAGACTGTTGCGGTCATTCGGTGGAGGTGTGATGAGAGCTTGAACTGGAGTAGTAGCTGGGGGGTGTAGAGAGAAAAATTGTAGGTCAGTGACAAGGTTTGGCAGTTAATATGTCTTATATGGGGTGAGGGACATTGAGAAGTTGTGAACTTGTGTGACTAGAAGGATGGTGTTGGGAGGGTATAGTGGTGATAGGGACGTTAGGTGAGTTGGGTACAGAAGACAGAGTTCTATTTTAAACATACTCAATTTGTGATGTTGATGGGACATTCAGTTTGAAGTATCCAACAGGACCTGTCTTGACTCCAAAAGTATGTTTCCTGCAACTTGATGGAGACATGATAGACTGTAGGTACAGAATGAGAAAATATATTTTCAGACATGACCAATACAGTACAAATTTTTTTCTTGACTCAGCTTTTGTGTTATAAAGCCTAATATAAAGCTTTTTGATAGGAGGTGGGAGGGAAAAGATGATAGTGATACAAAAAAGGCAATAAAATACATAATAAAAAACCCAAAGTCAGGTCAAAAAGGGTGATACTAAAGTTGATGTGTATTTAAAAGGCAACAAGCCATGTTTCATATGCACTCCTCCTTTGCATATGAAAATGTTCATATTTATTGACAACTGTTAAACATTTTTTAAAAAATTAAATATTTTTTATTATTAGGCAGTTGATGCTCAGGTGAGAAAGTAGGATTGGGCATAAAGAGAACCAGAAGATTCTAGAGCCCAGCGAAATTGCCTTATGAAAACCAACTTAGATTTTTATTGTGAGCATTCGTCTCTCAAATCAGGGCTAAATTTATTGTTTTCTTGATTGCCTACACTTAAAAAGTGGAAAAAATATTATAAATACAGATTAAACTTAAAATTTTGCCCTGCATTTTTGGAGGGCAGATTTTAAAAATTTATCAGCACACCTTTTGTGGGAACTGATAAGAAAGTACAGGAAGCAGAGAAGAGAGCCCAGGATAGAGTTTTGGGGTACATCCACAGTTTGTGGAAATGAAATGGATGGTGAGAGTTTTCAGGCAAAGGAACCTGAAAAGGCAGTCAGGCACAGAGGACATGTCTTACAGCCCCAGGAGGAAAGAGTGGTTAGCAGTATCAGGCTGTGGAGAAATCAAGAAGGATCGTGGTGGAGAGAAGACTGTTTGATTAAGAGATTACTGGTCATTTTGGAGAAAGCATTTTCAGTTGAATAATGAGGACAGAAGCCAGATTGCAGAGGTTCAGAAGAAAATTAGTATAGAGGCCAGGAGTGAAGATAGAGATTGATGGTTTGAGAGGGAGAGAAGGGAGGTGAAAGTGGGGACAGTTTGCTGGGGAAGATGGGGCAGTGAGATCAGGGGTGCCCATAGAGGAGTTGGCCTGGATGAGGAGAAGGACCACCTCTTTATTAGACCTTGGAGCAAAGGGGGTAGTACTGGGAGATTTAATTAAGGGGTTTTGAAATGCACGAGAGCTTTTGATGAATAGCTTGTGTATGGCTGCTAAAAGAAACCATAGGATAGAACCAAAATGGTCAGAATTAAAAGGGAACTTAAGATAATAGTTTACATTAATAATAGTTAACATTTTCTGTAAAATGCAGGCGTTATCCCCATTTTGCAGATGAGGAAACTGAGACACACACAAAGAAAGACTAATTGACTGGTTCTTGATCACATGGCTGGTATGCGTCAAAGCCAGCATTTTGACCCCAGAGCTTTTGATTTCCAAGTCTGATGTTCTTCCCACAGTGCTGCAATCTAGTCAAATCTCATTTGACAAAGGAGAAAACAGGTTTAAATGAGTTCTCCCAGGTCATAGCTAGTAACTAGTCAAGTCAAGAACCTGTGTCTCCTGACTTCTAGTCTAGAGATTTTTCCATCATACCGTGCATTTTGATGAAATATCCATTCGGTGCCTTTCCTTCTCTCTTCAGAGGCTAGGTGCTCACAAGCAGTGACTTTGACTTGACTTGAATTGATATGACATGAGGGCTGGGGCACAGAAATACAGTAGACCCTCCTCAGAACCAGGACCTATTGAAACTGGTCATTCTGAATCTAACTCTGTTGCAAGGGCTTTTGATGTGAGATACCTTGAAATTTGTTTTTAAAAATACTTTGATAACCATACTTCAATAATTGGTTTCCTTAGTAATCTGATGTATTTCATTTTATGTATTCAACAAGATTATTCTGAGAAAAAGTCCACAGATTTCACTAAGCGCTGCCAAATAACAGTAATAATAATAGCTAACATTTACGTAGCACTTGTTATGTGCCAGATTTTAAAGTGTTAAGAGCTTTACAACTATTATCCTATTCAGTCTCACACCGGCCCTGCAAGATAGGTGCTATTATTCCCCATTTTACAGATGGGGAAACTGAGACAGACATTGATTCAGTGACTTGCTCAAGGTGGAACAGCCAGTAAGCATCGAAGCTACACTTGAACTCAGCTATCCCTGACTCCAGGCCCAGCTGTCTGTGACCAAAGGGATTCATGACACAAAAAGTGTTAAATACTGATCTCCTGCTAGATGTATTCTGAAACCACAAGGATCTAGAAATTCATGGTTAGGAACTTTGATCTCATATAAAGCTGATAGTTAAGGAAGCCCCTTTGAACTAAAGGACCTTGTTTAACTTTAAGTAGAAGTTGAAAAGACAAAGTTAAGCTGGACTAAGAAGAGCCTATAGGGGCCACTTGTTGAACTGACTACCAAACATTAAGACTTTTCCTCTTTTGTCTTTGTAGGAACAAGTAGAGTTTCCGGAAGTTCCTTCAGAGCCCCCATCAGAGAAGATTCCAGGTATGTTCTTTTTTCTCTTGTTAATTTACATTTTAACCTCTTTAAAGTTTATGAGAGTTGAGAATTTTTGTTAAATTTAAGAGATAGCCAAAGTGCACACAAGCCTAGATCTTTCTCATTTGGTACAGACTGGGAGTGAGGAAGCCAGTCCCCACTTGGGGAACGAGAGTGAAGAACCTGATGTTGGCTCTTAGCCCTCTCACCTGAGAAGTCCATGAGGGCAAATGCTTTTGCCCTCATGGGGCATTGGAAATGCTTCCAATCAATCCTTCTTGCTGAAAGATTGCATAGGGTTTCGGAAGCACTGAGTTAACATTGTTCTTTCTCTTGACAATGACCCGGACATTATCTTCAAAGAACTATATCCTAGAGATAGGGAATACTGTAAAAATAATACACAGGAAAGTCCATTTGGCCCCCAAGGCTCTCCCCCCACAAACCAACAACAGTATTTAATACATTCTCAGTAGAGCAGGGCTCTGCTCATTGTTTTCCGTTTTAGTTGGGCTCTTCCTGGGGAGAGGAGACTACTGTCTTCCCATAAGCTCTTCTTAGCTGTCAAAAAATGTCTGTTGGCAATCTGCCCTTGCTTTGCTTTCATAATTTCCCCATTTTGCTGTTTTTTTTGTTTTTGTTGCTATCCTCTAAGTAGTTCCTGTCCTCTACTAGAATTTCTTTTATTATAACATCTGTGGCCAACTTTGTTCTTTGCAAAATCAGTTTCTTAGATTTTTTTCTTTCCTTTTATAAATAGAATGCTGTCTAGCCAGCAGCTTTTTCATATTCAAGATATGGAGGCAAACAAGGTCTCTCAGAGTAGAATGCCTCTTGGGAACCCAGAGACTTGCCTGTCCTATCAAACCTTTTTTTTCCATAGGGTCAGCTCTGACTTGTGGCTGTTTTGTGTAAAAGTAACACGTAGTTTTTTCCTCCACAGAGAAAGAACCCATCAAGACAAGGGCAAAACAGCCAGAACTGGTGGCAGCATCTTAACCTTCTTTCCTCCCCCACGGGGCCTTGGAGAGACTTCCTAAGGAACTGTGACCCCCGGAGGGTTTGAGTTCTCAGTCCCAGGAATGGGCATGCCCTGGAACTCTCCTGGACTGGACAGGGCAGAGCAAAAGCAAAGTGGACAGGGGAATGCTGACTGATCAGCAGCACATTTATTGCTCTTGTATCAAGATTTTTTTTCTAGAGCATTTTTTTCCTGGTACTTTAAAGTCTGAATGCACTTTAGGAGTGCTGTCTTTCTCTCATCTCTGGATTAAATGATGACTTGCAAACTTTTCAAGCCAAATGCTGTTGCTACAGGTTGTGATTTCCATAATGGCCAAGCCCCAATCACAACACTCTTGGTGCTGTATTTACACTACCTACCCCAGACTCTGTGATGTGCTTGAAGGACTCCCTTCTCCGTAAACCATTTCTAAGGGTTTGGCCACATTGGGAAGGAACAGAGGACTCTTCCTTTAGTAGACCCATCATCGAGAGGAGAGATCATTTGATTTGGGCTCCTGTTGGATTCTGTGTGGGACCAGAGGAAGGAAGGACAGAGGAAGTCCCTGTAAGCAGAGCCTTTCTGTGCTGCTCTTCTTAAGCACTCTATCCTCTCCCTACGTGCTGGGATAGGACAACAGCATGCTCAAATCTGGGTCAGTTTTTCCACCCTGAACCAAAAGGTAAAGCTCTAGGAGGAAGAACATAGACTTTAGCTTCATTCCTCACATCATTTTCATTGTGTCGTTAAAACTGGGACTACCTTGGGGAAATTGTCACTGGTCCTTCTAAAGGATCTCCAATAGTGTTCCCGAAAGGTTCAAAAGTGTGGTAGAAACAACTGTATGTGGTTCTAGCAGGGAAGTTCTTATTTGTGAAAACCCTAGATATTGTATCTGTTCTGACCATCTTCAAGTTCTAAGATTCACCTGAAACTTTCACTTCCTTAAATTTGGCTGCTATTTTCTCTCTGCCATAGCACTAATCAGCTTCTGAAGTGGGATGGGAATTCCTTCATGCCATCTGCATAATTCCTGTTTTTATATTAGGCAGTGGAGCTGACATTTGACTTCATTCTCTATTTGAAGTAAGTAGGAGCAGAGATTCTAGCAAAGGAACCTTCTAGCAATGGTTCTCAACAGATTTACCCCTACAATCTCTCCTACCTCCAAAAAACTATAGAGAAAAAAATACCTAGTATTGGTCAAGTTTAGTCTCTACAGTCAGCTCTGGTAAGGGTAGGATGAGGTTGGACTTTTGCCCCTGTAGAACTTGGGACGGAAGGTGCCTTGTGGCCAGAAGTTTCCTTTTAGGCAGCCATGTGGATAAGACAGGTATTGCCTGGCAGCAGAGATTGGCAGGTGGAATCTAATGAAAATATTCTTATTTGGCTTGGTGCAGTCATGAATTTGAGTGTTGTTCTCCATAAGTACATTGTTCTGTGATCCTTGAGACACCAGCTTATATTCCTTGTTGAAATAAGGGAGACAGTTCATATCCTCCCCTGGAGGCTTGATTTTAAACCAGGGGTATCTTGTGGTGTGTGAATTAGCCAGTAGGGGGAGGCTCATCCCATAATCTACAAAGTTAATCTTTGCAGGAAGCATCAGACCTCATCTGACTAACTTGGAACTGACTACTTTCACCTCCCTACCTCCTGCTTAGTGACAAAACTATAGAATGAGAACTGGAAAGGACTTCAGAGGCTATGTAGTCCAACTCCTTCATTTTACAGGTGAGGAAACAGGCCTAAGGATGTTAAGTGATGGACTCAAGGTCATGGAACTTCCTGTCAGACAAGATTTGACACTAGGATCTCTGACTGCAGAAAGCAGTTGTTACCACTGTACCACAGAATTGTAATAAGGTCCATAAGAAAGTGATAGTTTTCTTTGAGGTGAGGCATCAGATGACCAGTTGAGTTTTATAGAACATAAAGGCAAAAAAAATCACAGAATTTCAGAGTTAAGGGACTTTCAATGATCTCCCTTACCTAAAAGTCCGTATTTCATTCAACAAACTCAGTTAAGCAACCAATCAGTCTCTGCTTGGAGACCTTCGATGAAGGGTAACTCACTACCTCCCAACTCATTCTACTTATGGTTAGCTCTAATTGTTATAGAGTTTTTCCTGACATAGAGAGAGCCTTAATTGGTCTCCTTGCAACCCTTTGCTCTTGGTTCTGTCCTCTGGGGTCAAGAACAAGTCTAATCACTCACATGGTAGTCTTCAAGGGCTTCTGTCATGATACCTACGCCCAAAGCTTAGGACTTTTCCTTTTCAGGCTAAATATGCCTGATTACTTTGAACTAATTCATATCAGTCATGGATTAAAGTCCTCCAACAACTTGGTTGTCCTCTAGATTCTCTCTAGGTTATTTTCTGTCCTTCTCAAACTGTTTTTTCCTATAGTAAATATACTTAGGAGTGGCGAAATGGGACTGTGTTTTGGTCTTTTTGTTCAGGAAAATGAATTCTTGGGGATTATCCCCTCATTCCCTAAGGCCTCAGTTTCCTTACCTGTAAAATGACCTTTGATGTCTCTCCCAGCTCAGTGATTGAATTGATCTATGCCTCAGTTAATTCAGTTAGCCCACAGTTGTTGGAAAGAATAACCTTGGATCATGAGATCCATAAGTGATCCTAAATCCTCATTTTAGGTGAGTTTCAGTCTTCCCTACCAAACTCCTAACAGAACTTTTAATGGGTGTATAACAGAATGGAACAGAAGAGATAGGAATTCTCTTTTCTCTCTGTCCTGTCACCTGAACAAACAGGGATCATAGGATACTAGAACTAGAGCTGGAGGGACTCTAGAAGTCATCCAGCCAAGCCCCCTTGTTTCACAAAAGAGGAAACTGGATTCCAGAGGTTTAAGTAGTTGCTTATGGTTCCACAACTAGTAAGTGGTCCTGTACTCTTTCCATTGCACAGTGTTGATTTGGGGATTTTGGGGAATGTGGAAAGGAACTAAAAGATGACAAGAAAAGCCAGGAGTCTTTATATACTATATATGTATATATATTAGATCAACAGTCAGTCCCTGCGCTATTGAAAACTGCCTGCATCTCTACATTAGAGGAGTAGATCCTTTTGACTTCAGGCATGGAGATTAGGTCATTGGGGATCATCTACTGTTGAGAAGTGAATGGTGTAAGGAAGTGGTTAACAGAGCCGTTCATCACATCCTACCTGCTGTCGCTGAAACACTAACAATTCCCATTTGCCTGAGATTTACAGCAGCCAGTTTTCAAGGGCTTGCTAGAACAGTTTCCTGTTCTAACCTCTGTACCAAACAGATTGTACTGTGTATATCCTTGAGAGAAAAAGCCGAAATGTGTTGTGATCTTCATGATATGTTGTAACAATAAAGTATTTTTAATGGTTTCATCACCAAGTTCTTGCTGTTCAGATTGTCATGAAAAAAATCTGTTTTATTTGATGGAGAAGCACATTATCTTCCCAGTGGCATTTGGGTGAAACATGTTTTGAAAGCTGCAGGTTTATGGAAAAATGTAAACTTGCCTAGCGATTAGCTTTAACTGTATGTGAGGGCATTGCAGAAGCCAGTCCAAAGTGACAAAGGCTAAATGTGTAAGTTTACAATAGAAGCTGATGATCAAAATGATCAGGATGGTAGGTGGCCATGTACATATACATATACATACTAGCATCATCTCAGCCATTTGGTTTAGTGGGCTAATGAAGAGACAGTAACTAGGTTTTATTCCCTATAGGGCATATTTTATTGTCCACAGCCACCAGATAGGTGTGCATGGAAGGAGTCGCTGGATGAAATGGTGCAAACAATGCTACTAAAAAAATTCAAACCTTAAATTTTTGTGTGTAGGCAGTATATATAGTATGTACATGATAGAAAAAGCAGAACACTCAGGAACCACTATCCCTGAAACCATTATTTCAAACTTGAAGAATGAGGAATTGGAGCAAGAACTCTGAACCTACTGGAAGGGTAGGCTATTCAAGGTCCCACGTTGGGGCTCCTAGTTCTGTAACGGCCCTCTATTAGCTTCGGCCAATGTTGGTGAGAGGAATAAAAGGCAAAAGTGATAAAAGCTTCCTCCTGTGTTTTTCCATTGCTAGTCAGGAACCTGAGGTCTGGACTCAAAAGTCGGGAGTCCTGGGTAAGTCCTGTTTGGCTGTTTCTTGGTGTGACCACAGACTAATTAATTAACTTCGGGACCTCAGTTACTTCACCCGGAAAGATTATAAATTTATAAGAGGCATTTCACTCCTAAGTAATGTTCCAGAGGACAGAATCAAGCACAGTATGTGAAAATTACCAAGAAATTGAGGATTGATGTAAAGGGGTAAAAAGTTTCCTAACAATTAGAACTATCCAAAACTGAAATGGACTGCCTTGGGAAGCAATGATTTCCCCTTTCTGAGAAGTCTTTAAGTAAAGAGGATGCATTACTGAGTGGCAGCTACATTGTAAAGGGATCCTTGTTAGGGTCAGACTGGATGGCCCCTGCCATCCTTTTCTTTGCTGAGATTCTGGGATAAACCTACTCATTTCCCAGGGTTCTTGTGGAGGAGGCATTTTGTGATCCTTAACATGCTATAGAAAAGGGAGATGCTATTCAACAGACATCTAAGTGCTTTCTGTATGCAAAGCGGTGCTATGTGGTATATCTATCAGGTATTGTGCAGAATTCATAAATCATGTTTTTTTAAGCTTTCAAGTCAGTTGCAGAAATCAGACTGAAGTACGAAACAACTGCAGAAGGATACAAGGCAACATTGAATACTAAATTGTATGGTAGAAATTTTAAGTATCATAGGTAGCCTTTCTGTCCCAGTCAGACTGTATCTGGGATTATATATGTCCAGTTCCAGAAACCACATTTTAGAAAGTGCATTGACATTTCTAGAGAAAGAAAGCCATGCCATACAAAGACTAGTTGAAGAAACTGGGGATGCTTACCTAGAGAAAAGATTTAGGGACAAGATATTTACGTTGGTGGGTCTGGTTTTTGTTTTGCCTGTAGAGCCATTTTAGAAATAAGAGGTAAAATGGAAAGCTAATCACATCTCGCTCTGTGAGGTGGGGAGGGAGATATTGTGGAGCCAGAGTATTTCAGGGACAGTAGGTCAGAATCTACAGTCCATTGGGAGAATTGAGCCCTCGTGGGCAGAGTGTCTCACCCTGACATCATACCAGTAGGATGAGGGCAGGTTGCTACTATTGCCAGTCAAGGACAGAAGGGAATTGGCAGAGGTTGCCATAAACCAGCCCCTTTGGTGTCTCAGAATCAGCTATACATACTAGTAGAGATCGTGCAGCATAGAGAATCCCAGAATTTCAGAATTAAAAGGGTTCTTTGGAAGATAATTTTCTTCCAAGATGAGGAAACAGGGGCAAACAGGGTTAAGTGACTTGTCCAGGGTCACACAGCTAGTGAGTGTATGAGGCCTGATTTGAACTTATGAAGAGGAGTCTTCCTAACTCCAGGTCTGCTGCAGGTCATTTTTGGATATAACTCCTAAGTGGCTGAAAAGTTTTGGTTTGTAGGAGATGCTATTGAGATAGATAACTCACCAGGTGTCCAAATTTCTGTTTCTGCAACAGCACATCTGCCTGCTGGTTGTGATGTCTGTTCATCAGAGAAGATGGTAAATTTAAACCTGCTAAAAACAGCACCCAGTTAGATCCAATATCACTTGAAGGTGCCCTACGCTCTCACAGTCTTTAGGGATCATTATGGAGGAATCAAACTAGCTCCAAATGCTATGTTGACACTTCAGACGTGGTCTTTACTACAAGTAGATATTTCTACCACTTAGCATCGAGTTCAACTGCCAATTAATTTAAAAATATCTCAACAGATATTCCTCATGCCTTGAAATGAACTCCAGCCTACCTTTTTGTGATTATTATACATAACTCCCTTACACCCTGTATGCTCCAGCCAAACTGACCTTACTTTCCATCTGTCTCTTTCTTGGCTCAGGCTGACTTGCATATCTGGAATGTACTCCTCCTTCCCCTGTCTCTTAAAATCTCTAGTTTCTTTTAGAACTCATCTCAAGTGCCATCTCTGACACGTATTTTTGCCTCCTAACTGCCAACCAAATGTTTATGTATTTATTTTTTTATGCATTCTGCATATGTGTATCTGTGTACGCATGATATCTGATAGAATATAAGCTCCTTGAGGGAAGGAACTCTTTTGTTTTTATTTCCAAACCTAGCCAATTACCTGACTTATAAAAGGTACTTAATATGTACTTATTTATTGAAATAACCCTGTCTCCCTAGAACAGTAATATTTTTAACATAATTTTTTGTGGTGGTTAGGAAGGGTAATCTGGATACGTCTTCACTAGCATAGGCAACTTCTACTGAGGAAACTTCCTTTACCAGTGATATCAAACAATCAAGAACTGTTTGCTTTATTTTAAAAAAATACATATATGTGTATATGTGTGTGTGTATATTTATTTGTATATGTATATATAATCTATATCTGTTTATCTAGAGAGAGAGTCGTACTGTACTTGACAAACATTAGCTAATATGAACATTCCCATATGCAAAGAACAAAAGAAAAAAAGCAGCGGGTCATGTATGAAAACAGCTTCCTTTTTTAAGCATGTAATACATTCAATTACTATGTGTTAGAGCTGTCTGTCTTTCACCAGAGATATTTCTATTCTCTTCTTTGATTTTTAACATACTCCAGTGACCCAATGCACTTCTCCCTGCTCCAAATCTCCACATATAACCCCACTGGAAAAAAAAATTCTCCCTTGTGACAAAAAGGCATAATCAAGCAAAAGTGATTCCCCACATTGGCCATATCTGAAAACTCTCTACTTCTTGTGGGCGTTAACTCTCTAGGCTTCATTACTGATCCTCTGGGACAGTAGTTGCTAGGTCATTTCGTTGATCAGAGTTCTTCAATCTTTCAGAGTTGTTTTTCCTCACAATATTGGAGTAACTGTACAAATCGTTGTCCTGATTCTACTTACGTCACTCTGTATCAGTTCATGCAAGTCTTCCCAAAAGATGTGTGATTCCTTTCTTTTTGCTATTTCTTTTGGCACAGTAATGCTCCATTACATTTATATCATTATTTATCCAGCCATTCTTCAATTGATTGACAACAATTATTTGCTAAGCTCTTAACCATGTAACAGACACTCTGTTAGGCACCAGGATACAACAAATGAAACAATTCCTTCTCATAAAGAGTTTGTATCCTAATGAGGGAGACAAGGACATATGGAAGTACATGTCAAACAAATTGAAAACAAATTCAAATAAATTCAAAGTAGTTAACTTGCAAGGTAATTTGGGAGAGGGCATGTGTAGTTGAGGGAATTAAATTATTTGCTAAACAAAAAGTACTGCTGTAACCATTTTTTTAATATATTGGTCCTGCCCCTTTGTCTTTGATCTCTTAGGTTTATAAACTTTGTGGTGGTGTCTCTGGGTCAAGGGGGTGCATAGTTAAGTCACTTTTTGCATGTTACTGTAAGTTGCTCTCCAGAATGGCTAGACCATTTCATAGTTCCATCAGCAGTGCGCTAGTCTTTCACAGCCCCTTCAATCTTCTGTCTCATCATCTTTGCTAATTTGGTAGATGTGAAATGGAACCTTAGAGATTTTTAAAATTTGTCTTTTATTATTATTAATGATTTGGAACATTTTATTGTAGGATTTTGAGATTCTTTTCTGAATTAAAAATTTTTTTAAATGTTTCCAGTTCCAAATTCTCTTCCTCCCCTCAGCCCGGTGAAGGAGATCCATATGAGATCCATTATGCATGTGATGTCATGTAAAACATATTTGCATATTAGCCATTTTGCAAAAAAAAAGGAAAGAAAAATAAAGTGGAAAAAATGTTTCAATCTGCACTCAAGAGTTGCGTCAGTTTAATATTGTTGTTGATAATTTGTATTTCTGCTTTTGAGAATTCCTTGTTTACCTCTTTTAACCATTTATGTAATAGGGAATGGCTCTTGCTCTTATATATTTGATCATTTAAATATCCTGGATATCAGAACTTAATTGGAAAAACTTGATGCAAAGATTTTTTCCACAACTGTTACCTTTCTAATTTTACCTGCATTGATTTTGTTTGTGCAGAAGCCTTAATTTTATGTCATAAAAATTGTCTATTTCATCTCTTGCAATCCTCTCTATTCCTTCTTTGGTAAAGAATTTACTCTTTCTTCCTGATTATAAAAGATATCTCTTTTCATAATGTTCCAGTTTGTGATGTGACCTTTTATATTTAAGTCCTATATCCAATTAGAGTTAATTGTAGTATATGATATGTTAAAGTAAATCTAATTTCTGCCAAACTTCTCTCCAGATTTCCTAATTTTGTCAAATAGCATATTTTGACATTTGACAATGTTTTGACATTTCCTTCCAAGTAGGTGCTGTTTTCTGGTTTATCAAACACTATTTTACTATGTTTATTTGCTTCTATATCCTCAACAAGTATTTAGTAAGTACCTAACAGCTGCTTTCTGCCTCTGGTGTCCACCTGGCACTCAACTCTCACCTGTAAACCAGATTGAGGGGAACCTACAGGCCACAAAATCATTGGTGAGTTAGTAGGGTGTCTACCCAAAGCATGTGAAAACTTCACTCTGGTGCAATAGGTGGATGAGAAAAGTTTGTTCCAGTGGCCATGAAGGTGACTGAATCAGGTGCTGTGGAGGACTTATAGCTTGGTCAGACATGAAGACTCCAAGGTCACTGCATCCTGGGCCATGGCTAGTCATTCTGACTTTTGCCCTGCCACTGCTTGACTCTGAAAGAGAAGGTGAGGCTGATGACTTTGTGTAACTCTGCTCACTTAAATTCAATTCATACATGACTCAAGACATCATCACCCTGTGATGTCAGTGGTCCTCTTCCAAAACAAAGGGAAAACAACAATAAATGCCCAAGATGTGCCAGGCACCATGCTAAGTGCTGGGGATATAAAGGCAAAAATAAAACCTTGCCTGACCTCAAGGAGCTTATATTCTGAGAGAGGAGGCAGAAGATAACATATACATCCATGAAAATGTACAACTTACAATCTTAGAGTGTGGCTTTCAGTGCCAAGAAGTTAAGCTTCTAGTCTGGTATCACATAGCTAGTTCTGTGCCAGTGGCAGGATTTGAATAAATCCTGACTCTGAGGGTGACTCTCTATCAACTGTTGATCAACTGCTTCTCTTTGGTCAAGTTGGTCAGTCCATCAACAAACTTTTTTTAAATACTTACCATGTGCCAGATGGGCAGCTAGGTGGTGCCATAATGCATAGTGTGCCTGATCTGGAGTTAGGAAGACTTCATGAATTCAAATTTAGCCTCCAAAACTTACTAGCTGTGTGACCCTGGACAAGTCACTAAACTCTGCCTCAGTTTCCTCATTTGTCAAATGAGCTGGAGAAAGAAATGGCAAACCACTCTGCCAAAAAAATCCCAAAAGGGGTCACAAAGAGTTGGCTACAACTGAAAATGACTTAACAACAAAAATGTGCTGAGCACTGTTGATATAAAGACAAAAATGCCACAGGAGATAAAGATAAATAAATACAAAATATATGCAAAGGAAATCAAGGGTGGGAGAAAGCATTAGCAGCTAAGAAATCAGGGCAAGTGCATGTAAGAAATAACACTAAAGCCGACCTTTGAATGCAGCTAAGTATTCTAAGGGTCAGAGGAAAGGAGGGAGTGCATCCCAGGGATGAGGGACTATTTGTGCAATGGCACAAAGATAGAGATGGAGCAGCTAGGTCTCACAGAGTAGCAGCCCTAGAGTCAGAAGGACCTGAGTTCAAATGTGGACTCAGACATGTATTAGCTGTGTGGCCCTGAACAAGCCTCTTAGCCTCTATTTGCCTTAATCCACTGGAGAAGGGAATGACAAACTACTCCAGTACCTTTGTCAAGAAAACTCCAAATGAGGTCACAAAAAGTCAGACAGGACTGAGCAACCAAAGTGTGAGAACGACTTAAGTATAATGGTTAACAATTTCATCTAAGATTAAGATGGGGTACAGACTCTGGGAACCCCCTTGAACTCTCCGTGACTCTTCGCACTTGATCTTCACCTGAGGCCATAAGCCTTTCAATATGGTTGTCCAATTGCCCTGCCTACTTTCCACTCTAGCCCTTCATTGTCTGCTACCTCCCATTGCCTCCAGCTGTTTCCCACCCTCGATCACATCAAAATTCCACTCTTGGTTATGACTTCTAATCACTCCAGTTCTATCAAGATCCCCCTTAGACTCCTTCTTGACACCCTCCCTAAACCCCAAACTATTTGGTCAACCCTAGATCCCTCCCACAATCTTTCTGTATTTAAGATCCTTCTAGTCTCTGTGAAGGTATTCAGATTCAATGTAGCTCAGACTCAGTCTGAGTCAGATAGTTCTGGTCCACTTGTCAATGCAAGCATCCCAAATACTGAGGCTTGAGAGTCCACCCAATGTGGCCAATCTTAAATAAACTTTGTTTTCCTTTGACTAAAAGAAGGCTTGATCGAATTCATTTGGGCAGAACCCTGGGGTGTCAGTATTTTGGGGTCCCAAACCTCAACATATGGTTCCCTGACCTCAATAGAAAAATATTGACAACTAAAGCAACATTTAAGGGAGAGAATAGTTATGAAAAAAAAACTAACCAGTACCACAGAGACTTATTTTCCCTAGCTTAGGGAAATGAGAACAGAGGGGACAGAAAGGGAAGAGGACACACTGTCCTCTTCACTGTTCATTTGTTCAAAATGTACAATGCAATAACTAGAGAGTAATTGTTTCTCTTTTACCGAGGAACCCTGAGGGTCTTCCTCTACCAGTTTGATTTTTTTTTTTATTAAAGAGGCCATCCCTTGAGTAACTTAAAGGAACCTATTCACTGAATGAGTGTATATCACTCAAAGTGAGAATGTGTAAAGACCTTAGCCTGAAGGGGTCAGGGTCTCACATTGCATCCTGGACCATCTCCTGTCATCCTGATGACTATCAGGCCACTGGACCCTTATGGCTCACAAAAAGATAGTGAGGTTGGTGACTTTGCACAGCCCTCCCTCACTCAGATCAAAGTCAACTGCAAGTCATGTCATCATATTGATGTCATTCATAGTCCTCTTCTAGAACGAAGGACAAACATAACCTGGTTCACTGATGCGTTGTGAGTGCCAGCAAATATTCTCAGAGAGAATGTCTCCCATTTCTCCTCCAGATTGGTGTGACATCTCCTGTATTTGCTGATAAGCTCCTCTAGTCTTCTCCTTATGTTTATTTAGCTCTCATATGTCTCTGGATCTTTCTGTCTTCTACCCACAAATTAGTTTTCCAGAGGGGTAAGGGGAGGGATAAGATTGACAGTAAAGGTCAACCGACTTATCCAAGACTTTCTGCCCTCCTCTTCTCCCCAGGTGTGGCTGTCATAGGAAGTCCTGAAGTTTACTGAGTAGGGGAGTGACTTGGGTTTCACTTCTGAAAAAATGATTTTGGCAGATAAATAAAAGATTGATTAGTGTGGGGAGAGACTGGAGGAAGGGAGAACAATCGGGAGGCCATTGCAATAGTTCCCAGGAGGTGATGAGGGCTGGAACTAGGGAGATGGCTATGTGAGAAAAGGTAAAGGAAAAACTAGAAGAGATATTGTGGGAGTTGAATGTACAAGTCTTGGCCACTGAATTGCACAAAGGAGGATTGAACATATACACAGTTTAGTGTAGAAATACATTATAAAGACAGAAATGGGAGAAGGAGGTTTAAAGGGGGGGGAATGAAATAGTCACATGCAAAACAAATATCATCTTCGGAGGGTAGTTCCAAAGGGAAAGTCAAAAAAAAAAAAAGAAAGTAGTATAAGAACTAGAGATGAGGGTCTATCTAGTCTTGGTGAAGAGAAGGGCAGTAGAACAGAAACAAATAACCTTAGGTATAAAATACTAGTGTTGATCAGATGCTTTCTTTTCTCTATCTTTCTTTACAAACTGGGGGCAGTAGAGAGAGAGAAAAAAAAGTATAAGAAGATACAGTGGTGGAAAACACAAAATTAATAGTCATGAGCTATTTGTGAATAGGATGAACAACAGAAGCCCAAATGCATCAACTGATTCAAAAGAATTCTAATTTACTTCAAAATAAAAAATTCCATCCTGCTATTTCTAATTTCTTTATCCTGTGGATAAAAAAATATGTTGCATTAATTGGTGCAGTCTGAGCCACCTTAAATTCCAGTTCATCTAGTACTAACTCATCCATAAAATGGAGGAGTGTGGCAAAATGGATGAGAAAACATAATCGAATAATATGCCATTTATAAGAAATACTTGAAATATGAAGATTCATACCAAGTTAAAATGAGGAAATTATTATCCTTGTACCTTGTGGTACTCTTTGTACATCAATGGTTCCTGTCTTAGTCCCTTGGGCCAGTTATGTCTTAAGGACAGTATAATTTCTTTTAATAGTGAAACAAACCTAGACTGCATGGGGATAGACATTACTCCTACCACTGGGAGTGAACTGCATGAGATTGATAAATAAACCTAGAAGAGCTAATGAGATCACTGAGAGAGAAAAAGAGTGTTGATAAAGAAGAGAAGAAATCCCAGGAGAGAGTCTTGGGACATACTTTCATTATACAGAAAGTGACTCAGCAAAGGAATCTGAGAAAGAGCATCCAGACACATACGGGATTTCAAAAGTATAAAATTTTTAAGGAGAAAAGAAGGAAAGAAGGGATCCTAGAAAACTTCAGAGACCAATGTGATCCTGATTCTTAATTAGAGATAGATACAGCAGAAAATAAAACTATATAATTCCAATGAAGACTGATGCAAAAAATTAATAAAAGATTAGCAGGGAGTCCACAACATATTTAAAAGAGAATTCTCTATAACTATGTTGGATTTCTACTATGAACTCAGGATTGCTTCAATCTTTTTTTAAAAAATATATTTATTTATTTTAAGTTTTCAGCATTCATTTCCACAAAATTTTGAGTTCCAAATTTTCTCCCCATCTCTCCCCTCCCCCCACCCCAAAACACCAAGCATTCTAATTACCCCTATCACCAATCTGCCCTCCCTTCTAACGTCTATCCCTTCCCTTATCCCCATCTTCTCTTTTGTCCCATAGGGCAAGATAAATTTCTATACCCCATTACGTGTATTTATTTCCCAGTTGTATGCAAGAACAATACTCAACAGTTCTTCCTAAAACTTTGAGTTCCAACTTCTCTTCCTTTCTCCCTCCCCACCCATCCCCATTGGGAAGACAAGCAATTCAATATAGGGCATGTAAGTGTAGTTTTGCAAATGACTTCCATAATAGTCATGTTGTGTAAGATTAACTATATTTCCCTCCTTCCTATCCTGCCCCCCATTTCTTCTTTTCTCTCTTTTGATCTTGTCCCTCCCCAATAGTGTTGACTTTAAATTGCTCCCTCCTCCCATTGACCTCCCTTCCATCATCCTCCCCACCCTGCTTATCCCCTTCTTCCCCAGTTTCCTGTACTGTAAGATAGGTTTTCATACCAAGATGAGTGTGCATTTTATTCCTGCCTTGAGTCAAATGTGATGAGAGTAAGCTTCACATTTTCCCTCTCACCTCCCCTCTTTTCCCCACCATTGAAAAGTCTTTTTCTTACCTCTTTTATGAGAGATAATTTTCCGCATTCCATTTCTCCCTTTCTCCTTCCAATATATTCCTTTCTCGCCTCTTAATTTTGTTTTTTAGATATGATTCTATCCTTTTCGACTCACCCTGAGCTTGCTCTCTCTTTCTTTCACTATGTGTGTGTGTGTGTGTGTGTGTGTGTGTATGTGTAATCCCACCAACTACCCAGATACTGAAAAAAGTTTCAAGAGTTATAAATATTGTCTTTCCATGTAGGAATGTAAACAGTTCAACTTTAGTAAGTTCCTTATGACTTCTCTTTCCTGTTTACCTTTCCATGCTTCTCTTGATTCTTGTGTTTGAAAGTCAAATTTTCTTTTCAGCTCTGGTCTTTTCATCAAGAATGCTTGAAAGTCCTCTATTTCATTGAAAGACCATTTTCCCCCTGAAGTATATTATACTCAGTTTTGCTGGGTAGGTGATTCTTGGTTTTAGTCTTAGTTCCTTTGACTTCTGCAATATCATATTTCATGCCCTTTGATCCCTTAATGTAGAAGCTGCTAGATCTTGTGTTATCCTGACTGTATTTCCACAATACTCAAATTGTTTCTTGCTAGTTGCTTGCAATATTTTCTCCTTGACCTGGGAACTCTGGAATTTGACATCTGGAATTGATGTTCCCAGGAGTTTCACTTTTTGGATCTCTTTCAGGAGGTGATTGGTGGATTCTTTCAATATTTATTTTGCCCCCTGGTTCTAGAATATCAGGGCAGTTTTTTTTGATAATTTCATGAAAGATGATATCTATTCTCTTTTTTTGGTCATGGCTTTCAGGTAGTCCCATCATTTTTAAATTGTCTCTCCTGGATCTATTTTCCAAGTCAGTTGTTTTTCCAATGAGATATTTCACATTATCTTCTATTTTTTCATTCTTTTGGTTTTGTTTTGTGATTTCTTAGTTTCTCATAAAGTCATTAGCCTCCATCAGTTCCATTCTAATTTTTAAAGAACTATTTTCTTCAGTGAGATTTTGAACTTCCTTTTCCATTTGGCTAACTCTGCTTTTTAAAGCATTCTTCTCCTCATTGGCTTTTTGAACCTCTTTTGCCAATTGAGTTAGCCCATTTTTCAAGGTGTTATTTTCTTTAGCATTTTTTTGGGTCTCCTTTAGCAAGTTGTTGATTTGCTTTTCATGCTTTTCTTGCATCTCTCTCATTTCTCTTTCCCAATTTTTCCTCCACGTTTCTTACTTGATTTTCAAAATCCTTTTTGAGCTCTTCCATGGCCAGGAGACCATTGAATATTTATTTTGGATGTTTGGGATACAGAAGCCTTGACTTTTATATCTTTCCCTGATGGTATGCATTGTTCTTCCTCATTCGAAAGGATGGAGAAGATATCTTTTCACCAATAAAGTAACCATCTATAAGCTCATTTTTTTTCCCTTTCTGGGACATTTTCCCAACCAATTACTTGACTTTTGGGTCCTTTGTCAAGAGTAGGGTATACTCTGTGGATGTGTAAGATCTCAGTTTCTCCAAGGTGGCACAGTCAAGTGTGTACACTGGTCTCAGAGCAACAAGAAACTTTTGTGGCCAGAATCTGTGAGTGATAGAGTTTATTCTCCATAGTCACCTGGCCTCCAGTTCTACCAAGCCAGCACTGGGGGCTGAGATTCAGATAAGCTGCTCAATTCCTCCAGGGCTTTAGGCAGGGCCAGGGTCATCAATAAGTGTGAGATAAAGATCAACTGCTCAATTCTTACAGGAGCATTAGATGGGGGCAGGGCCGCCACATGGAACTGAAGTATGGATCAGCTACTCAATTACCCCAGGGGCTTTATGGTCCAACAATGAATGCAGACTGCTGTGGGAGCTGCTGCCACTGCCTGTTGTGGCTTCTGCCACCACAGCCTGAGGCTGAAGCTATGGGAAGAACCTGATCCCTTCTCAATCAGCTGAAAAAACCTTCTCACTGACCTTAGGTGTGTGTGGGTTGAGGGATCTGCAAGCCACTGCTACTGCTGCTGGGGATTCCTCCCCCAAGGCCTGTTCAGGTCCTCCTCCAGGTGCCCTACCATGTGGCCAAGGCTGGGCTGGGCTGTGCTCTGTGACAGACCTTTCCTGTCAGTCTTTCAGGTCACCCTGGGCTGAAAATCTCCTCCACTCCATTGTTCTGTGGCTTCTGCTGCTCAAGAATTTGTTGACAATCTTTCTTTACAGGTATTTTATGGGCTGTGGGGGAAGAACTAGTGTATGTGTGCCTTTCTACTCTGACATCTTGGCTCCGCCCTCTGTCAGGGTTGCTTCAATCTTACTTGAAGTCCTTCTTCTTAATTTTATTTGTCAAGGCTGCCAGGTTTCTAGCCTTGGTGTCATCCTCTCCTCATTCTCCCTTACTCCAAATATCAGATCAGTTAGTAAATCCAGTTATTTCTACCTCCTTAACATCTCTTACATTTGTCCTTTTCTTTCCATGTGTAGTCATCACCCTGGGCCAGGCTCCCATCATCTCTCTTTTAGGATATTACAATAACCTCTTAATTGGCCAGCCTTGAGTCTTCCTCTTTCAAATTCATCTTTCACACAGCAAAAGGAAGGGAATTAGCACTTATATAACACCTACTATGTGCCAGGCACTGACTGTACTAAACACTTTTTACAAATATTACCTCTTCTAACACACAGCTGTTAAAGTATTTTTTTTCTTAAAGCATAGATCTGACCATATGGCTCCCCTACTCAACAAATTCCAATACAAAATCCTATGTTTGACATTTAGAATCCTCTGCAGCCTGGCCTCATCCAAACTTTCCAGTTTTATTGCAAGTTACTCTCCTTCACACCCACTATTTTTCACCCAAACTGTATTTTATATTCTTCCTCATACATGGTGCTCCACATCCCATATCTATAGCTTTGCATTAGCTCCTTCTCCAGGCATGAAGATACTCTCTCCCTACCTTCAACTCTTAAAATGCCCTTGGTTCCTTCAAACTTCAATTTTGACTCTACCTTCTACATGCTGCCTTTCTTGATTCCCCAAAGGTACTAGTGCCACCCCCTCTCCCAAAAGTTATCTTATATCTATTTTATATATCTCTATATTTCTACATAGGCTTGCATATATAAGGAGTAGCTGGATGGCAGTGTACCCAGTCTGAAGTCAAGAAGACTCATCCTCCTGAGTTCAAATCATGACTCAGACACTTACTAGCTATATAACCCTGGGCAAGTCACTTAACCCTATTTGCCTCAGTTTTCTCATCTGTCAAGTGACCAGGAGAAGGAAATGTCAAACTACTGCAAGAAAAACCTAAATGAGGTCATAAAATGTCAGACATGATTGAAACAACTGAACAATAACACTCCCTTCAATCTCTGCGTTCACCACAATGTGGCTCAGATATTCTACATGACAGCAGAGATTTCACTAAATGTCTACTGTCTCAGTTCTCTAGAGACTGAGCTTTTTATGCATCAGGCAACAATAGAGCCACACCAATAGTTCAAGTCTTTGTCCCAAGTACAAATCAAATCCCAAGAATGGCATCCTTGCCTCTTAAAGGGAAATTAGCATAGTCTAAGAAAGTACCATTCTTTCTACATACTACCCCTTGGTGGCAAGGTCTGAAAATTCATCTAGGTGACCTTCCACTGCTTAAATGGCCTTAAGGAGATTACTAGATAATTCTGACTTCAGAGATGCAAGAAGTCTAGCACAGATAGTACTGAAAAAGGGGCTTAGTACCAACAAAAGTCAGATAATGATATTAAACAATGTAAAAGTTCTCTTGTGGGAATAATATCAGAAAACACTGGTGTCAAATGTCAAGAAAACACAATGAAGAAATAATGTGTATTAAAAAAAAGCAAAACAAGTAAGAAAGGGTAACTGTATCACAAGTATAGGCAGAGCCACAGAGAAGAGAATGACTTGGGCACAAGGATTGCAGAAACAGCTGGAAGAAATGAAGCAAGAAATAAAAAAATAAAATGAAATCAGAATTGAAATTAGAACTGTGAGAGGAAAAAATTGAAAGAAGAATAAATAACATAAAACTGAAAGTAGAAGTTCTTATTCAGACTCTCTGAAAAATAGGATAGTACAATCAAAATTCAGTGACTTCTGGAAAGAAGAAATATTAGAACAACATCAAAAGATTTTAAAAAAAGAAGAAAATATAAAAGTATCTATTATTAAACACAACTGACTTGGAAAATAGGTTCAGCTTAAGAACTATTTAACTACAGAAACAAAACAAAAAAAGCATCATTTGACTCTCAGGAAACTAAGAGCAAACAAAAACGTTGGATACCACATTTCAAGGAACAAAGGGCCTGAGAGTTGTTTTGTGTTTTGCTGCTTTTAAGAGAAAAACAAAAAGGAAGGGAAACAGAATATAGCAGGAAAGAAATGATGAAGAGGGTAGAAGAGCTTACTATTTTGCATAACTGGGGTACACCAGAAGAGGGCATCTCCTGATTTTCACTGTTATCTGAATTGCACAAAGGAAGATTGAACAGACACAGAGTTTGATGTAGAAATCATTATAATGAGAGAAATGGGAGAAGGGGGTTTAAAGAAGGAGGGCACATCAAGGGATGGAATAGTCACAAACAAAATGGGTGTCCTCTTTGGAAAGTAGTTCAAAAGGGAGAGTAAAAAAAAGAGAAAGTTGTGTTAGAAGTGAGCCCATCTAACAAGCCCCCAACAGTGAGAAACATGCTCACCTTAAACAAAGGACAATACGTGTTGTGAAAACAGGAAAGCTTTTATTAATCTTTATGTCCATTCCCCCTGAATGGACAGGTAGCCTCCCCAGTAAGGTTACAGGACGACTACAACACGTGTAGAAAGATGAAGGCTTCATATACTGTTTTCCTAACTTTGGATCTCCTGTGCTACAGTCCCCTGGCCATGTGACTCCATGTTCTCCTCTCTGATAGACCCTTCCTCACACAACTCCTAGGGTCTGCACATTAGTTTCTGACCTCTAACCTGTCCATTCTAGGTCACAACCCTTATCACCTAGGAATGTGGACAACAGAACTTTCTTACTTCCTATAGTAGCATAAGAAGTAGAGATTAGGGTCTCTCTAGTCTTGGTGAAGAGAAGAAGGGCAGTGAGTAAAATACAGACAACCTTAATTGTAAATGTCTTCTTTTCTCTACCTTCCTTTACAAGCTGGGGAGAGTAGAGAGAAAGAAAAAAAAAAGTATAAGAAGATACAATGGTAGAAAACACATAATTAACAGTCATGGGCTATTTCTGAATAGGATCAACCCAAGTGCATCAACTGATTCAAAAGAATTCTAATTTACTTCAAAATAAAAGTTTTCATTCTGCTCTTTCTAATTTCTTTGTCCTGTGGATAAAAAAAAAAATGTTGCATTAATTGGTGCAATTTGATCCTTTTAGATATTCTTAAATTCCTGTGTGTCTAGTGCTAACTCATCCATAAAATGGAGGTGTGGAAAAAATGGATTAGAAAGCACAATCCAACAATATGTCATTTATCAGACATATTTGAAATAGAAATATTCGTGCCATGTTAAAATGAGGAAATTATTATCTTTCAGATGATTTCAAAAAAGCAGGGGCAGAAAAGTCAAAAGGAAGAAGTATACAATTAAATAAGATTATCAATACTTAGAATATAGAAGAATAAAAAAGCATTTATTAAGTACTTATTATATAACATCATGCAAAGCACTGGAAATATAAAGAGGGGAAAAAAAAGAAGACTGTCCTTGCTCCCAAGGAGCTGATATGCTCTATTAGGGATGATCTAACACAAACAGCATGATTAGCCTGAGGGGCAGTGAACTGGCACAGAGCCCCAGTTGTGGAGTCAGGAGGACATGAGTTCAAATGTAACATCAGATAATTACTAGATGTTTGACCTTGACCAAGTCACTTAACTCTGTTTGCCTCAGTTTCCTTATCTGTCAAGTGGACTGGAGAAGGAAATGGCAAATTACTCCAGGAAAACCACTGCCAGGAAAACTCCAACTGGCTTCACAAAGGGCCAGACACAACTGAAAAACAATTGAAGCTTGTTTATACAAAATTGTTTCCTCTGACTGTGAACTCCTTGAGAACAGAGACTGTCTTTATTTATATTTGTATGCCCAGTGCTTGGCATGGTGCCTGGCACTTAGTAGGTGCTCAACAAATACTTATTGCCTGATAGACTCTGTGGAAGCCTTGGGAAAAAGCTCTTTGATTGGCACCAATTCATTTATAGGACAGAATAAAGATATCCACTAAAGATAGCCCCCTATATGTTCATGGAATGACATAACCTTTAAATACTTAAAGGAACAGTTAAGTGAATTACAGGAAGAAATTGACAGCAACACTAAAATAGTTGAGATCAAGATGTTCCTTTTTGCGGGTGACAAATCTAACAAAAAGAAGTATACAAGAAGTCAAGATCTGACTAAAATTTAGGAAAGTTAAATAATAGATCTCTGAAGATTGTAGATTGAGAATAGAAAGTGTGTGTGTGTGTGTGTGTGTGTACGTGTGTGTGTTTGTATACACATATATATTTCTCAGTCATACATGGCACTTTTGCAAAAATTGATCATGATCATAAAAGTTTCATTTACAAATGCAGAAAAGCAAAAATATAAAACACAACTGATGTGGATAGAAATGGTGCCCTAAGAGTTAAAAATAATATTAAGGATAGACTTTGTGAAGCCCCTGGTTGATTTTCTAACCTGAAGGTGCCCTAAAATTTTCCCTTCCCCTTATCCTGGACCATATAATTCCTTGTCCCCACCCCTCATCCTGGGGGGACCATAAAATTCTTTGTCCCCACCCCTGATCTGGGGGAATGGGATTTCCTTATCTCCCTTATCTCATGTCATTCATAGTCCTCACTGCATGACTTTATCTTGCAAGACTTACCCTAGATATCCAATCCCTCGTGAGGAAACCCTGAAGTCATCCTATATAAAACCTGTTCCTTTTCCTATATCACTGCCTTTGTCTAACTCCTAGGTAAGTCTCAGACCCACTGCTTTTACCCCAATAAAACTCCCAATGGCTACAGACAAGATCGAAATGAATTCATTCACATTTTGAACCAGCTCTCTCATTCTCTCTTCAACACAACCTTTACTGATCACAGTGGAACATAAATTATGATCAATAAAAAGAATTTGAAGAAACCATTCAATATTAAAAGGAGACTAAATGATTCAATCCTAAAGAATTGGTGGGTCAAAAAACAAATTACAGGAACAATAGATAATATCATCAAAGCAAATTATGAAGAACCGAAGCTACCAAAAAGCTTGAGACACAACCAAAACAGTCCTTTGGGGGAAATAGATAACTCTAAATACTTTCATCAACAAAAGAGAGAATGAATTAAATCAACAAGTATTTATTAAGCCCTTGATATATGACAGGCACTGGTTTAAATGTCAGGCATACAAAAGCCAAAACAGTCTTTTCCCTCAAGGAGCTCATGGTTGAAACAATATGAAAATAACTAGGCACATACATGATATATGCAGAGTAGATAGAAGGTAAATCGAAAGGAAAGAGTACCAGTAGAGGAAGTGTTGAGGTCAGGGAACCATAATGATGAGGTTTAGAGTGCTCTGCACCCCCAAATACTGACATGCTGGGTCTTGCCAAATGAATTCACCTCAAGCCTTCTTTCAGCCAAAGCAAAACAAAGTTTATTAAAGATTCACCATATTAGGCTGACTCACAAGGAGCCTAACTATTTGTGACGCTTGTATTGACAAGTAAGCCAGATGGAATCTCAGCTAGACAGAGTCAAAGATGGATTGAAACTGAGTGCCTTCATGGAGATGACATGGAATTTATATACAGAAAGATGGTGGGAAAGATCTAGAGGTGGTCTTGTAGTCTGGGAGGAGAGTCTAAGGAGGATCTTGATGAGACTGAGGTAATTAGGGATGTAACCAAGAGTGAGAAACAGCTGAGGCAATTGGGAGGTATCAGACAATGGATGGATTGAATGCGAAGCAGGTGGGGCAATTCAGAGGTAACAGACAATGAAGGGCCAGGCTAGATTAAGGGTAATAGATTTGAGTGTGAAAGGCCAGATTAAGTGAGAAGATAACAATGAGAGTTCAAGGAGGTTCCTAGAGTTTGTACCCCATCAGAAGGACCAGGAAAGGTCTTCTGCAGGAGGTTAGTTAAATCTTAAACTAGAAAAGTAAGAAATAAAAATCCTCAGTTAAACACAAAAAGAGAAATTCTAATAAAGAAAATTAAAAACAAAAACTGTTAAATTGATCAATAAAACTAGTTTTTTAAAAAAACTAATAAAATTAACTAATTTAATTTAAAAAAGAGGAAAAACAAATTGCCAATATGAAAAATGAAAAATCAGAGTTTACAATAAGTAAAGGGGAAATAAAGGAAATTATTTAGAAATTATTTTTGCTCAGTCTTCCACCAATGAAATTGATAATTTAAATGAAACTGATACATATTTGCAATAATGTAAAATAATCAGATTAACAGATCAGAAAATAAACAATTTAAATGACCCAGCCTTAGAAAATGAAATTGAGCAAGTCACAAAGGAATTCAAGGAAAATAAAAACAAAGACCAGATATATTTGCAAGTGAATTCTATCGAATATGCAAGAACAATTAATTCCAATATTACACAAACTGTTTGGAAAAATAAGGAAAGAAAGCTTCCTATTTGCTACTTTCTATGAGAAAGATATGGTCCTGATGCCAAAACCAGGGAGAGATAAAACACAGAAGACAAAAACTATTGATCAATATCTCTAATGAGCATCAATTACAAAATGAATAAAATATTAAAAAGTTTACACATATTATAAAAAGAGAGAGAGATGGCACACCATGACCAGGTTAGTTTTATACTAGAAATTAACCTGGTAAAGAAATGGGGTGTAGGGTGTTTTCAGGGAGGACTAGTACTTTTGGTGTGTTGGCTGCTAAGCCCTTTTTGGGGCTCTTTCCACCTTTGGTGTTCAACTGTTGCACCCAATTCTCACCTGTAGCTCCAAGAAGCTGCAGCATGCTCAGTGGCCACACCCCGGTAAACCATTGGGCAGACAGGCCAAACCAGGTTGAGGGTAACCAAGGAGTCTCAAATTTTGAGTTGGAAGGGTGTCTACCCCAAGCATGTGAAGACTTCCTCTGGTGGAATGAGTGGATGAGAACAATTTGTTCCAACGGCCATGAAGGCAGATGAAGCAGGTGATGTGGAGTGTTTAGAGCTTGGTTAGACACTGAAGCCACCAAGGTCATCCACTGCATCCTGAGTCATAACCAGCTGTCTTGACTCTGTCCTGCCACTGGACTGTGATGACTCTGGAGGAGAGAGTAAGGCTGATGACTTCATATAACTCTGCCTCACATCCAATTTACACACAAACAGAAAAAAGATATACTAGAAATGTAGGTTCAGTATTAGCAAAGTTGTAAACACAGACCATGGCTAGGGATGAGATCTGTGATTTCATTTGTATAGTGAACTTCCAGGTAAGGAAACTCCCTCTGACCATGCAGGTTGATCCCTTTTATGTTACTTAGAGAGTTGCTATGTCTTAGAGATTTGCTAAATCAGTAAATGGTTACCAAGGGTCATACAGTACACATCTGAGTCAGGACTTAAAGTCAGATCTTCTTTGCTTCAACATTGGCTCTCTTTCCACTACTCCATGCTCATATAAATTTAATGGATCATATTAATAGCAAAATAAGCAAATCACAATTCTAGTGATAGAAATTGTTAGTGATGTACTTTACACACAAAAAGGAGAAGGAAATGGCAAAAAACTCCAGTAAATATTTCCTTGATAAGTAAAACTTATTAAAACAGAGTTTCAAAGGAATTAAAGGCCTTGGTCAAGGTGAACTCCACCCTTCTTCAGAAATGGGGAGTGAGAGAAAGAGATAAGAAAGTGAAGGCATTTTTATAAAATTCAGGCAAAATAAATTCTCCATCAGAGGAGGGATTGGTCCATTCTCTCTTTTGACACACCCACTCATGTCATTAACAAACGTGGTTGAATTTTCTCCTTTCTGATAGGCTTTGCTTCAAACTCCTCAAGCCTGTGCATTAGTTTCTGATCTTCTTCACCTGACTCTGCTAAGTCACAGGCCAACTTTCCCTTCTGGAAATTTTGACCTTGTGGAAATGAAACTGTCCTTTGTTTCCCACAGTATAGAAAAATTTATTGACAAAATATAATATTCCTTTATGTTAAAAATATTAAAAAGCATAGAATAAATGAATCTTTTTAATAAGGCAAATTATGTATATCTAAAACCAAGAGCTAATATTATCTCTCGTGGAGAAACACTAAGGGCCTTTCCAATAAGATCAGGAGTAAAACAAGGCTATCTATCCATCATTACCATTGTGACTGTAAAGTTGTGTAGGTAGAAATGAAAAGACAACTGATTGGGTGGGGGGTGGTAGTGGTGTGGAATGAGGAGAAGCTGAGGATGACACTGCCCTTACTAACCTGGGCAGCTAAAAGAATGGTCACAGAAATAAGGGAATATAGAACAGTTGGTTTGGGATAAGGAGTTTACTTTTAGACATGTTGAATTTGAGATGGTTAGCATTCTATTGATAACACAGCAGGACCTCAGGATAGAGATTAGATATTGTGTGTGTATATATGTGTGTATTGTATATATATATATATATATATATATATATATAATATACACGCATATATACATATATATTATATACACATATATAATATACACATATATATGCATATATACACATATACATGCATACAATATATCTACATTGTCAGGAAGAGTTTCCTCCCCTGTAAGTTTGTTTTATTAATGAAGTTATACTTCTTATCCCTATACACTATCCCTAGCCTGTGTACTTAGTCTTTTCTAATTTGTTCTTTAGTCATTTTTAGTTGGGTCTGACTCGTTGTGAGCCTCTTTGGGGTTTTCTTGGCAAAGATTTGCCATTTCCTTTCCCAATTCATAAAGAAACTGAAACAAACAGGGTTAAGTGACTTGCTCAGGATCATGCAGTTAACTAGTAAATGTCTGAAGTCAAATTTGATCTCAGGTTTTCCTGACTCTAAGACTGGTTCTCTATCCACTGTGCCACCTAGCTGAGCCAATATTAAGAACCAATATATGTCAATATACATATATTTACGTATGTAAGTGTAAGGGACATAAAGACCAAATATGCATGTGTTTATATACATATATGTATACATAACATATTTACATGTGTGATTTTATGTATAAGATAGCCTATATATATTATGTCTGTATGTATGTATGTATATTTATATGAGATTCATTAGCATAGATGGTTAAATCCATGGGAGCTGATGAATTCCCCCAAAGAAAGTAGAGGAGGACCAGGACAGAGTATTGGGGCACACTCACAGTTACAGAGGGTTTTTAGGAAGTAGTCATACAGGTATGGGAGAAACTGAGCAAGAGAGAGCAGTGTCACAAAAATTCAGAGAAGAGACAATGTACAGGAGTGGGGCCATCAACAGTGTCAAATTCAGCAGAGAGTACAAGAAGGATGAGGGCTGAAGAAAATTCATCAGATTTGGCAAAAGGCACAGGTGAAGACCAAGAGCATCTGAGGCATAGGGGACAGTCTGTGCAAATGTACAAAAGCAGGAGTCACACTGTGATATGTGGGGAACAAAAGAGGCCAGGCTGCTGGAGCATAGTATATATAGTATAAGGAGAGTAATATGTAATTATCCTGGAAAAACAGGCTACAGCCAGGTCTTGAAAGGCTTTAGACCCTAAACATAAAGGAAGGAAACAGGCATTTAAAAAAAAAAATTAAATCTTTTTTAAATTTCTAATTAATTACTTAATTAATTTTAAGTTTTCAACATTAATTTCCACAAAATTTTGAGTTCCAAATCTTCTCCCCATCTCTCCCCTCTCCCCACCCCAAAACACCAAACATTCTAATTACCCCTATCACCAATCTGCCCTCTTTTCTAACATCCCTCCCTTCCCTTATCCCCATCTTCGTAGGGCAAGATAAATTTCTATACCCCATTACCTGTATTTCTTATTTCCCACGTGTATGCAAGAGCAATACTCAACAGTTGTTCCTAAAACTTTGAGTTCCAACTTCCTTCCTCCTCACCCACCCTCACTGGGAAGGCAAGCAATTCAATATAGACCATACATGTGTAATTTCACAAATGACTACCATAATAGTCATGTGTAAGACTAACTATATTTCCCTCCTTCCTATCCTGCCCCCATTTCTTCTTTTCTCTCTTTTGACCTTGTCCCTCCCCAAGAGTGTTGACTTCTAATTGCTCCCTCCTCCCATTGACCTCCCTTCCATCATCCCCCCCACCCTGCTTATCCCCTTCTTCCCCACTTTCTTGTATTATAAGATAGGGTTTCATACCAAGATGAGTGTGAATTTTATTCCTTCCTAGAGTCAAATGTGATGAGAGTAAGCTTCACATTTTCCCACTCACCTCCCCCCTTTTCCCCGCCATTGAAAAGTCTTTTTCTTGCCTCTTTTATGAGAGATAATTTGCCCCATTCCATTTCTCCCTTTCTTCTCCCCAATATATTCCTCTCTCACCTCTTAATTTTGTTTTTTAGATATGATTCCATCCTTTTCAACTCACCCTGTGTGCTCCCTCCTCTCCCTCCCTCCCTCCCTCTCTCTCTCTCTCTCTCTCTATATATATATATATATATATATATATATGTGTGTGTGTGTGTGTGTGTGTGTCTGTGTGTGTGTGTGTGTGTGTGTGTGTAATCCCACCAACTACCCAGATACTGAAAAAAGTTTCAAGAGTTATAAATATTGTCTTTCCATGTAGGAATGTAAACAGTTCAACTTTAGTAAGTTCCTTATGACTTCTCTTTCCTGTTTACCTTTTCATGCTTCTCTTGATTCTTGTGTTTGAAAGTCAAATTTTCTTTTCAGTTCTGGTCTTTTCATCAAGAATGCTTGAAAGTCCTCTATTTCATTGAAAGACCATTTTCCCCCTGAAGTATATTATACTCAGTTTTGCTGGGTAGGTGATTCTTGGTTTTAGCCTTAGTTCCTTTGACTTCTGCAATATCATATTTCATGCCCTTTGATCCCTTAATGTAGAAGCTGCTAGATCTTGTGTTATCCTGACTGTATTTCCACAATACTCAAATTGTTTCTTGCTAGCTGCTTGCAATATTTTCTCCTTGACCTGGGAACTCTGGAATTTGACATCTGGAATTGATTTTCCCAGGAGTTTCACTTTTTGGATCTTTTTCAGGAGGTGACTGGAGGATTTTTTCAATATTTATTTTGCTCCCTGGTTCTAGAATATCAGGGCAGTTTTCCTTGATAATTTCATGAAAGATGATGTTTCTGCTCTTCTTTTGGTCATGGCTTTCAGGTAGTCCCATCACTTTTAAATTGTCTCTCCTGGATCTATTTTCCAAGTCAGTTGTTTTTCCAATGAGATATTTCACATTATCTTCCATTTTTTCATTCCTTTGGTTTTGTTTTGTGATTTCTTAGTTTCTCATAAAGTCATTAGCCTCCATCAGTTCCATTTTAACTTTTAAAGAACTATTTTCCTCATTGAGCTTTTGAATCTCCTTTCCATTTGACTAACTCTGCTTTTTAAAGCATTCTTTTCCTCATTGACTTTTTGAACCTCTTTTGCCAATTGAGTTAGCCCATTTTTCAAGGTGTTATTTTCTTTAGCATCTTTTTGGGTCTCCTTTAGCAAGTTGTTGATTTGCTTTTCATGCTTTTCTTGCATCTCTCTCATTTCCCTTTCCCAATTTTTCCTCCACGTTTCTTACTTGATTTTCAAAATCCTTTTTGAGCTCTTCCATGGCCAGGAGACCATTGAATATTTATTTTGGATGTTTGGGATACAGAAGCCTTGACTTTTATGTCTTTCTCTGATGGTAAGCATTGTTCTTCTTCATTCGAAAGGATGGAGAAGATATCTGTTCACCAAGAAAGTAACCTTCTATAAGCTCATTTTTTCCCCTTTCTGGGACATTTTCCCAACCAGTTACTTGACTTTTGGGTCCTTTGTCAAGAGTAGGGTACTCTGTGGATGTGTAAGATCTCAGTTCCTCCAAGGTGGCACAATCAAGTGTGTACATTAGTCTGAGAGCAACCAGAAACTTTTGTGCCCGTAATCTGTGAGTAATAGAATTGATTCTCCACAGCCACCTGACTTCCAGTTCTACCAAGTGAGCACTGGGGGCTGAGATTCAGATAAGCTGCTCAATTCCCCCAGGGGTTTTAGGCAGGGGCAGGGTCACCATTCAGTGTGAAATAAAGATCAGCTGCTCAGTGCCCCCAAGGGTTTTATGATCCAACAATGGATGCAAGTTGCTAAAGGAGCTGCTGCCACTGCCAGATGTGGCCTCTGCCGCCACCTGAGACTGAAGCTATGGGGAGACCCTTCTCCTTTCTCAGTCAGCTGAAAAAACCCTCTCCCTGGCCTTTGGTGTCTGTGGGTTGAGGGATCTGCAAACTGCTGCTACTGCTGCTGAGGATTCCTGTCCCTGAGACCTGCTCAGGTCCTCTTCCAGGTGCCCTACCATGTGGCCAAGGCTGGACTGGGCTGTGCTCTGCATCTGGTGTGACAGACCTTTCCTGGCAGCCTTTAGGTCACCGTGGACTGGAAATTTCCTCCACCCCATTGTTCTGTGGCTTCTGCTGCTCTAGAATTTGTTGAGTCTTTCTTCACAGGTGTTTTACGGGCTGTGGGGGAAGAGCTAGTGTATGTGCATCTTTCTACTCCACCATCTTGGCTCTGCTCCCTGGAAACATCTGCTCCTTTTAACATTTGTTAAGCTTCTGCTATGGTCAAGGAACCTGCTAAGCACTTTACAAGCATTATCTCATTATATCTTCACAACAACCTTGAAAAGTTAAGTGCTATTGTTATTCTTATTTTATAGTTGAGGTAACTGAGGCAGGGCAGAGATTAAGTGACTTGCCCAGAGTCACACAACTCATAAATGTCTTAGGTCAAATTTGAACTCAGGTCTTCCTGTGTCCAGATTCAGTGCGCTACCCACTGTGCCTCCTGGCTGCCTCTAGGTAAACTCCTATAAACTTTTAAACAAGAATTTATATTTTATACTAGAGGTAAAAAAAAGCCAATAAAGTTTTTTCTCCTCCTTTTCTTCTTCTTTTTCTTCCTCCTCCTTCTCCTCTTCCTCTGACTGAAAGTATAGGGGTCACTTGGGTCCTGGTGCTATTACAATTTGCTTGGGAGCATTGACTTGACTATTTTCTGACCTGCACCAGTTCATCCATGCTTAGGCAACCCAGCAGCCCCCTGGTTCCCAGAAAGCTCACCAGGTCAATGCCAAACATAATGTGGTCACCAAATCAGCTAAGCTCACTACAGTTCAGAACTATTAAATTCAAGATTCCCCTAGCCTCAGTCTCCCAAGGAGAGATTACAGACATGTGCCATCATGCCCAGCATTAGTGAAGCTTCTTGGGCAGTGTAGCAACATGGTTAGATCTATTCTTTTAGAATATCAATTTGAAGCTGTGAGGAGGTCTAAGTGGAGAGATGGACAGATTGCAAGCAGGAAAATCAATTAGGAGTCAACTCATACTTTTAAAATAAATATAGACATGATAGAAACAAAGGCAAGTAGTGGAGGAGGAATAAAATGTCATGAAGTGATCCTGTAAGAATAGCCTTAGAAGTGATGAAGTTCAGAATGAGCTGAGACTGGTGAGGAAAGCCTAAAAGTCTTTTTAGTACAAATGGGGAAAAAGGGGAGAGCAAGGAAGGGATAGAATCACTGATTTGATGCTAACTAATAATAACTGATGCTAGAGGGAAGGCAGGGCAGCTTAATACTTTTTCTCTGCTAAGAAGAGTTATCTTTGGACCGAGAAGAAAAGTAAAGTACAAAAATTGTTCATAGGGAATTGATTCCCAAGAAGCAGTTATATGTCTCTGCTCTTGAAGAATTTAAGCCACCAGACTCAGACAGACTATATCTTCAAATATTGAACCAGGACAATTGAAAAGATTGTGGAGATAATGAAAAAAATGCCATCCACTTCTAGAGAGAGAACTGATGAACTCTGAATACAGATTGAGGCTTACTTTTAAAAAACTTTATTATTCTTGCTTTAATTCTTTGTATTTTCTTTTGCAAAATGACTAATATAGTGTTTTGCATTATTTCACAAGTTTAATAGATATCAAATTGCTTGCTTTCTCAAGGAGGGATAGGGGTAGGAGGGACAGAGAATTTGGAACTCAAAATTTTTTTAAAAATTGCTAAAATTTATATGAATTAGAAAATACTTAAAGAATGAAATATATATATTTTTATTAATTTGTTTTTAGTTTTAAACATTGACTTCCACAAGATTTTGAGTTCCAAATTTTCTTCCCATCTCTCCCCTTCCCCCACCGTAAGACAGCGTGCATTCTGCTTACCCCTTCCCCCAATCTATCCTCCTTTCTATCATGCCCACCTCCCCCTTATCCCCTTCTAGTTTCCTGTAGCACAAGATAGATTTCTATACCCCATTGCCTGCATGTCCTATTTCCCAGTTGCATGTAAAAACAAATTTTAACATTAATTTTTAAAACTTTGAGTTCCACATTCTCTCCCTTCTTCCCTCCCCACCCACCTTCATTTAGAAGGCAAGCAATTCAGTATAAGTTATGCATGTAATGAAAATATATTTTAAAAAATATTATAATAAACAGAAAAGTAGTTGATGCATTGGAGAAGGGTAAATGTACTATTTTACCAAAAAGGGGAAGAAAAGCTATTCTCTGAACTGTAAGTTTGACTTATTGTTGAAGGCATGGTTGGCAAACAGTTTTGTTTTTTTAAAAAGGATGAGCAGAACTTGGAGAAATGTGTGGAACTTATAAGAGGCAAATTTGGTTTCTGTGACCTTCTGGCTTTCCAGCACCAAGGGCACTCTTTCCTATACCTCAATATGGCAGTATCATGCTTCCTTAATTGGAGAAAGGACATGGGGCACTCCTGCTTCCTCCCTAGGAGGATCCATTTCCATGTTTCCACTAACTCCCTCCTTTTCTTCCTGTCCATGATGGTTCTGCTTCCCGCAGAAATTAACCCTGGACTAGGTGAAATTCAGATAAGACTGATGACTTCTAAGCTGTCAGTTAAAATGTTACACTGCTCCAGGCCCAGTGCTGGGTGCCATTCATTTTGATGTTTTGTTCTGACCATGGGGAAAGGAATGTCATTTTGTTCCCATCATTTTCCAGAATCTCATTTTATCTTTTCCATTTAAGCCAGGACTTTTCACATTCAGGATAACACAGATAATTGCTGCCCACAGAGAAAGGTTGTTCTATCATGGCAGTGCAGGCATCTTCCTGAATTTTGACTCACTCTGAATGACGGTGTAAAACAGAATGTGCAGGACTGATCTGCTTTTGGCCAACTTCATTTATGGGATCCAATGCTGAGAGGGCTTGCCTCTTTGGTATGGTAATGCAAAATCTATGTGGTCTCTTGTTCAGGCTCCTTTTCCCCACACCAGTGGCAGTAGGGTAGAGTGAGGCATTAGTTAAAAAGAAGAGACAGCTTCTGCTTCCTCTGTTCTTTTGTAGGGAGTAGTGCTCTTTGTCACTAGACTCTGTTGAAGAAGTGGGAGGATGGGTGGCACTCTTTCCCCCTACTTGTCAGATGCTCCCATATAGAGCATGGATTTAACTAGGCTGGCTAAGTCCTGGAGACAGCCTGTATGCCTGAGCCTTGGCTGCTTTCTCAGCGTTGCGTTACCTTTTCTGAGCAGGTGACCAAGCACAGGCTTTGAGAGGGATATGTCCAGGCTTGGAGGTGATCTTCTGAGTTCAAAATGTCAGAGGTCCACTGCCAGCTGGAGACAAGAGGAAGCTTCTCCATTGGAGAAAATGAGTACCAGCAGAAGATATGGATGACGATTTGTTTGGAGAATAAAGACATGAAGCCTGAAGGATGTCACCTCCTTATGCTCTAAGTCACTGGGAAACCCACTGATGGCCTGACCCTCGGCCCAATCAAGTTTTGGCGACAGCCTGTGGCAAGGCCTTAAGTGAATGGGAAAATCATGTCATTAGCTCAAGCCATAGTCACATAATCATGAGGCATTCATTCCTCCATTAACTTAGCAGGCCCTATATGTGGAGAAAAAATTAAATTCCACTAAGGGAGGAATTATTTGTCATTCTCAAAGTAGGAAAATAAAAAGAAGCTCTTCCTGTTATTGGTAATTCTAAATGTTATGGAACATACACATAATATAATATAATTATACAATATTTTTGTATGTGATATGTATTCTGTAACTATATATAATATAATGTATATATAACAAAATACATATATAATATATAAATATATATCATATTTGTTGTTGCTATGGAACACAACAGGATCTGTATTCTTCTTTCCTATGTCATTCAGAAAGAAGTTCAGTCAGAGTCCTTATACCTACTAAACTGACTGAGAGGTGGGACCCTCTCCTCTAGTTCCTCTTGGGTCTTCCCTATCTTCAGAAATGGAGTTTATTCTCAAGGACATTGTGAGATGTACAATGAGCCTCAATCATCTCAGTCTTCTAGGGAAAATCTAAGTGAACCTTGAGTTCAAACTTTAGTGTTGTGCTTGGGAAAGTTATAGTTTCATCCATAAAACTAAATTGACTCAGATAGCCCCCTATGCTTCTTAACACAGACAAGGTGTGAAATAACAAACTCCTCAGGGTCATCCTCCTGTGCACACTCTGATCTCCAGTAATAACATGCTCACAGACATGGGGAGCAAACTCATTTACAAATAAAGAATGAGGCACCTACAGTGGAAAATAGGACATTGTTGGGATTTCGTCACCTCTACTTAAATGAAGGTAGGGAGTAGAGAAGGAAAGATAAAGAAGACATACCTCTGCCATTGTGTTTCACAGCCAGTGGATTTGGGGGAAGCCTTCTATTTATTAGGTCTTTCCTCCAGTCTGGTTACTGTAGACGCTATCCAACTCTGGAGGGGCCCAGTTGTTTTCTACTCTATTGAATAGTCTCTGCCCTGTCTCCCGGTCTCTGTAGTCAGAGTTCCTATTTTTCTTCTCTCTGTATGGTCTGTCCTCATGCACTGGTATCTCATACTCTCATGTAAATCCTGAACAACCACACTTCTATTACCCTGGGAGTTATTTCATTAGTCCCCATTTGTGATATGTAAGGAATCATGTTCCTTACATATGTGGCAGGTTAAGTTTATACCTTTTGTCATGAGTATGTGACTATGATATGAGCCAATGACATGATTTTCCCATTCACCTAAGGCTCCTGCCACATAGACTGTCTCTATATATGCTATAATATATAGATACACTAATATATCTATATCTCTATATATGAGTTTCTAAATAGGTATGTGTATATATTTGTGTATGTGTACATTGAAAAGTAGCTAGTCTACATGGCAAAGGTCTTAGATAAATTATATATGCATTTATACATACTGACTATTTTTCCATGTTTTTGTATGTATGAATGATTGATTGGCTGTTGTTTTTTCATTCTAGAAGAGGAGAAAAATGATATCACTATGTTAGGATCAAGGCATAGTGTGTCCCACCATAGCTGATCAAAACAATATGAGCTCAGAAGATTTGGTGCATTGGATGTGTTGCTCAAAGATCCCAAAGTATGGGTCTGGGGGAATAGAGGAAACAGATAACGCTTTTCTTCCTCACCAACTACTGCCCTAGAAACTCTGAGAAGTGGGCAAAGACTGCTCAGTAAACACCTTCTATTATGTACAAAACACTGGGATACAAAGAAAGGCAAAACACAGTCCTTATCCTCAAGGAACACATCTTATGCATTTCACATTTCTTTGGAGCTACTTCAATTCTACTTTTCTCATAGAGCACAGTGCCTTCTTTGACGTGGGCATGCCATGCTGGGCAGTCCTTTGCCAGTGTCTCCCATGTCATGCAATTGATTACATAGTTCTTCAGAGAGACCTTGAGAGTGTCCTTGTGTCACTTTTTCTGACCTCTGTATGAACTCTTGCCTTAAGTGAATTCTCCATAAAATAGTCTTTTAGGCAAACATAATTTTGGCATTCAAACGATATGGCCAGCTCATTGGAATTGCACTGTCTGTGGTAGAATTTGAATGTTTAGCAGTTCAACTGGAGAAAAGACCTTAGTGTCTTGCCAGATGATCTTCAAAATCTTCCCAAGACAATTCAAATGGAAATGCTTTAGTTTTCTGGCATGACACTGGTAGACTGTTCAGGTTTCCCATGCATACAACAATGACTTCAGCACGCGGCTCTGTAGACCTTGTGTATACACACATACACACACACACACACACACACACACACACACACACACACACACATAACTTTCTTGAAAAAATAGCCCAATTTATAGAGCAGGGTCTTAGACAAAATGAATCCATTCAATGCAGCAGGGCCTAACTCTACATCAACAAGCTTAGCCCCCTAGACCAGTGAAATCTCACAGACAGCTTTTCTGCCTTTAAGGAGAAGGACTAGCTTAACCTATATGGCAGAGACCTTAATAGACATTGCTTCTCCTTAATAGATATTGCGTCTACCACAGTGACCATATTTACAGAACTGTGTTTATCAGAGCCCATTATACCCCTGAGAAATTTAACAGCTGGCCCATCTCATCAATGAAATAAACCTTAGAATATGAGCTACTTGACCAAAAGCCCTGAACGGATGCTAACCTTTTCACTATATCTACAGCAAGCATCAGGGTTCAGAGACAGATTCAGGAGGGTTGAGTCAAATCAGAAATTCAGTCAATGAACAAACTTTGGCAGCTTTGTTCTTTGTATGAGCTGGTGACTCATCCATGAGAAGAGAGTTTCTCAGAATTCAGCCAAGGCCATGAAGAGCAAGCTTCTATCTCCATGAGAACAGGCCCAAAGTCAGACATGGGATGAGTCAGATTTTCTCTCCACCTCCTACCCCTACCTTCCCTTTTTCTCCACTTTGCCTTCACAACCAATTATATTGCTCAGACATCCCAAAGTATAGATCTGGGGGAGTAGAGGTAAGAGGTAACACCTTGCTTCCTCATCAATTGCTGCCCTAAAAACTCTGGGAAGTGAGTAGACTGCTTACCAAGCACCTCCTACCATATGCCAAACACTGGGGACACAGAGAAAGGCAAAACACAGTCTTTGTCCTAGAGGAACACACAGCCTAATGTCAGAGATGGGACTTTTCTTTTGCAAAAGGAGTAAGTTGGGAATTCACTTCAGTGAACTATCATCCCCTCCTCATCCTCTCATTCTACCTCCCTGAAAATGAATTGTGCAACAAGATCATTGGTGAAGCAAGATTACCATTATTACTCAGTGCTATACTAAAAATGCTACCTATAGCATTAAGAGAAAAAAAGAAATGGGAAGAATTAGAATAGGCAATGAAGAAAGGAAACTATCACTTTACTGATGGTATGATGGTATTCATAGAGAATCCTAGAGAAGCAACTAAAAAAAGTAGTTGAAAATAATTAACTTTACTAAAATTGCAGGCTATAAAATGAACCTGCATAAATCATGAGCATTTCTACATATTACTAACAAAGTCCAGCAGCAAGAGATAGAAGAAATTCCATTTAAAATAGCTGGAGACAACATAAAATACTTGGGAGTCAGGAACTATATGAACACAATTACAAAACACTTTTCACACAAATAAAGTCAGATCTAAACAACTGGAAAAATATTAATTGCTCATGGGGAGGTTGAGACAATATAAAAAATAACAGTTCCACTTAAATTAATTTACCTTTTCAGTAAGTACCATTATGAATCAAACCACCAAAGGATTATTTTATATAGGTAGAAAAAATAATAACAAAATTCATCTGAAGAACAAAAAGTCAAGAGTATCAAGGGAATTAGTGCAAAAATAATGTGAAAGTGGCTTAGTTGTACCAGACCTGAAACTGTCATATAAAGTGGTAATTATCAAAATTGATACTGGCTAAGAAATGAAGTGGTGGATCAGTGGAACAGATTAGTTATGAAATGCTCAGTAATAAATGTTCCTAGTAATCTAGTGTTAAACTCAAAAATCCAAACTTTTGATTCAAGAACTCACTGACAAAAAGTGTTGAGAAAACAGAAACCATATGACAGAAATTAGGAATAGGCCAACATCTTATACCATATATCAAGATAAGGTCAAAATGGGTACATGATTTAGACATAAAATGTGACACCATAAGCAAATGAGGAGAATAGGGAATAGTTTACCTGTCAGATCTATGGATAAAGAAAGAACTTAGGACCAAAAAAGAGCATTACAGTATGCAAAATGGATAATTTTGATTATATTAAAAAGGTTTTATGCAAACAAAATCAATACAACCAAGATTAGAAGGAAAGCAGAAAACAGAGTGGGGGAGAATTTTATAAGACGTGTCACAGTAAAGGCCTCATTTCTCAAATATACAGAGAACTGAGTAAAATTGATAAGAATACAAGTCATTCCCCAATTGATAAATGGTGAAAAGACCTGAATAGGCAGTATTCAGATAAATAAATCAAAGGTATCAGTAGTCTTATGAAAAAATGCTCTAAATCACTACTGATTAGAGAAATGCAAATTAAAATTCAAGGTATCACCTCACATTTAACAGATTGGCTAATATGACAGAAAAGGAAAATGATAAAAGTTGGAGATAGAGGAAAATTGGGACACTAATGCATTGTTGTGAGTGGAGTTGTGAACTGATTCAGCCTCTGGAGAGTAATTTGGGGCTATGACCAAAGGGCTATAAAACTGTGCATACTCTTTGATCTAGCAATACCATTATTAGGTCTGTATCTCAAAAGGATTTAAAAAGGTATGTGTTGGTGAGTGGGGAGAGACCTATTTGTACAAAAATATTTATAGCAGCTCTTTTTTGGTGGCAAAGAATTGGAAGCTGAGGGAATCCCATCAACTGGAGGATGGCTGAACAAGTTGTGGTATATGATTGTAATGGAATATTATTGTGCTATTAGAAATGATGGGCAGGATGATCTCATAAAAACTTGAAAATACTTATATGAACTGATATTAGCAAAGTGAAGTGAGCAGAACTGAGAAATATTGTACACAGTAACAGCAATCATGTATGATGATCCAGTGTGGATGATTTAGCTATTCTCCACAATACAATGATCCAAGACGATTCCACAGGACTCATGATAAAAAATGCTATCCACGGCCAGAGAAAGAACTGATGCAGGCTGAATGCAGATTGAAGTATACTATTTTTCACTTTATTTGGGGGGGGGGGGGCGGGTTTTGGTCTATGTCTTCTTTCACAAGGTGACTAATATGGAAATATGTTTTTGCATGATTCCACATGTATAACCTATATCAAATTTTTACCATCTTGAAGGGAGGAGAGGGAAAGAATTTGGAACTCAAGATTTTTAACAATGAATGTTAAAAATAGTTTTTACATGCAGTTGGGAAGAAATAAAATGTTATTTTAAAAAAACAGAATGAATTGTACTACTTCGAGTTTTAGAGATTTGTCATATCCTCATTGACCTTCGATAAATTTCATTTGGATGTTTTGCGTGGGGGCTATTTTTTTCCCTTGCTAGTGTAGACATGATTTACCAGAAAATTATTCATTTGGCGAGGCATTTGTTGCTTAATTCAGGCGTTAAAATGAATAGGAAAACTTGATCAGTTCTTTTCACTTTAAGAAGAGTCCTGCAAACCCAAAGAAATAGCCCTAATTCAAATTGGTACCCTAAGTGAGACTAACACAGAAACTGCTGCCTCAGGTTATAGGGGCATTCCTGTGATTGGGTTTTCTCCTGACACTGTGCAGCTTGTGAGCCCCCACGAGTGTATCTCCCATTAACTCTCTTCAAATTAATTTTTTTTTTTTATTGTTAAATTGTTTCAGTTGTGTCTGATTTTTTTGCTAGTCCATTCAGAGTTTTCTTGGCAGAGATACTGAAGTGATTTGATATTTCCTTTTCCAGCTCATTTTACGTATAAGGAAACTGAGGCAAACAGGGTTAAGTGACTTTCCCAGAGTCACACAGCAAGTAAATGTCTAAGGCTGGATTTTAAAATAAAGATGAATCTTCTTGATTTCAAGTCCAGTGCTCTATCCACTGAGCCAGCTAGCTGCCCAATAAACTCAGGGAATGCATTTGCTCAAATGGTATAGTAAGAACAGTAAACATTCCTGCTTCCCACCCTCCATATCACCCACCCTCGCCTGAAGTGCACTCTCCTAGGAATACACACATAGTGAGGTTAAGTGGGCACAAACGTAAAATACAATGGTGATGAGGAGCCCAGGCAACTCACAACTCTGTAATTAGACAGCCTTGTCGTCTTTTCTTACAAAGTTCATTGTGAAGCATGGCGTCAGTGATGGATGAATCACTAAGCTGGACTGGTTCCATTTAGGGCATGGAGTTTCATATGGGCAGGAATCTGAGTTGGGCTTTCTCGTTACAGAGAAGGCACGGAATCTCTGCTGTGGTCAGTCCCCTAGACTGAGCTGTTCTTTTGGCCAAAGGACAACTCCTCACAGACACAAATGCTGCTGAGATGGCTGACTTGTGGACCAGCAAGTTACTTGGCCACTGGGTTGGCTCTTCATAGGGTGCAAGGTCTCTGGTGGACAGGTCACTTTGCTAAACTCCCTGGCTTACTCGTCAGGGGGAAGCCACAGTACCCACCACCTCCAGTCTCTGACCCTGCTGGGTGCTACTGTGCTCCTTCTGTGCTATCATGTTTCATTCCATCTGCTAGCTCATACTGAAACCTGGCTTCCCCATAACGACATAGCCTCCCTAGCCATCCTTTCTAGTACTGACCACATCTTTACTCATTCTCCTTGACTCACAGTGGGTCAAGGTGGGAATACTCCTCTCTCTCCATTGTCACTTCTCATTTCTCTCCCTCCTTCATTCACTAACCTCTCTTCCTTTAAAGTTCATGCTACTCATAGCTATCACTCAGTCAAAATCCTGGTAGCTATTGTTTACAGATACCCCCTCAAATCCAACCCCACTCATTCTTCCTTTCTCAATGAGTTTGATGCTTAAGTTGCAATTTTTCTCTTTCTCTCCAAGTCCTGCCCTCACACCAGGGAACTTCATCATACATATTGATTCTCCCTCAAATATCCTAACTGCTCAGTTCCTCAACTCACCTCCCATGAGCTATTCCTGCATCCCACCTCAGCCAGTCTCAAAGATGGTCATACCCTTCATCTTGCCATCACTCACAAATGTACTCCTTCAAGTGGGGCAGCTAGGTGACACAGTGGATAGAGCACCAGTGCAGGAGTCAAGAGGACCTGAATTCAAATCTCACCTCAGACACTTGATACTCACTAGCTGTGTGACCTTGGGCAAGTCACTTAACCCCAATTGCCTCATCCTGGGTCATCTCCAGTCATCCTGAGGAATATCAGGTCACTGGATTCAGATGGCTCTGGAGGAGAAGTGAGGCTGGTGACCTGCACAGCCCTCCCTCACTCAAAACATAGTCAAGTGCAAGTGATGGCATGGTCTTCTTTGGCAATGAAGGATGAACACACATACAGGGAGTGCTATCATTCTTTCAGAAAAGGCAAAAACCCTTAGGCTAGGATTGGCAGAAGACTCTCCTCTAAGAACTCAAGATCTTGACTCAAGGCTTTGTCCCCTCTCAGGCAGATAGGGATGCAACAGATATGGCTTCTCCTTTTCAAAAATTCTTTCTGGTTCCTTCATCAAGGGACCCCATGCTTACTTATAGTAAGCATAGTTATATCTCACATATTTCTTTTGGCTGAGATCAAAGATGTTAAGGTACTCCGGGCTGTGGTGGGGTTCATTTTCTTTTCTGCCCTTTTCAGATGCATTGAGATATTCAAAGTCTCATATCTCTTTCAAGGTATGAAATGCTTAGTCTAGACCTTAAAGGGCCTCATCTTTATCCTTCAATGTTTCTGTCTTCGACCCCCAAGAACTGTAACTTTGTTGAAGTATAAATAGGACACACCCTTTCAAAGTCATCCAGTCCAACATCCCCATCTCATGTAGGAGCAACTGAGGTCCCAGTATATGAAGTATCTTGCTCTGGGTTACACAGGGAATAAGATGTAGAACTAGGATTTTCACCTGGGTCCTCTTTCTTAAAACCCCGTGTGTTTCTCCCGCTGTGCTGAGTTCAGCTTTCTCATCTGTAAAATAGGGGTAGTAAATAGTCCCCATCTCAAAGGACTGTTTAAATCAAATGAGATAACATGTAATGCATTCACTTTGCAAACCTTAAAATCTCTATATGAATATGACCTATCATTATTATTTTTCCTGGAATTGAAATAAGAGCCTATCCTAAGATATAATGACTTTTTTTTGCCTTTTAAGGGTACCACTCTTTCTCTCCTGTCCAAACCCCAATAATCCCTTTCTATCCTCTTTCTCCTCTTCTTCCTCTTCCATTTTTCCTCCTCCTCTCAGCCTGCTTTGGGTACATTTGACTGAATGAACATAAGACTGTGATGACAGCTCTCTGTGTGAGTGTGCAAGTGAGGGGTGTCTTCAGGTCCCACGCCTCCTTCACTCTCCCACACACTACCTTCCTGACTCACAGTTCTAAACCCAAGTGCCTGGCTTAGCTGTGGTGTGTGTGTGTGTGTGTGTGTGTGTGTGTGTGTGTGTGTGTGTGTGATAGAGATAGAGAGAGACAGAGGAACAGAAAATAAAAGATGCTTAAGTTAAAAAAAATGCTTAAAAGTTGCCCCATTACAGATGCTTCAAAGTAAATTAGCACTGTGACTATTTTAAAATCTCTTACTCCCCGTTGTATCTCAGCTCTCTCTTTTTCTGGGTGTCCTCCCCCGCCCCCACAAGCTACTGCCAAGAACAACCACAAAAACAGAAGAGCAGGGGCAGTTGGTGATGTATTGCAGTGGACCACGACTTCCTTTCCTCTACTCCATGGAAACCCATTTGAAAACATTTGTTTCTCTTTAGCTTTTGGTCCAACCTCCCCAGATCTCCCCATATCCTAAATTGATTTTCTGCCAGGGGATGTGCCAGCAGAAGCCGGGGCTCATTGTTTCTCTGGAGTTGCCCAGCTCATTCTCCATATGCCATAAAACATTCTGTGTATTATGTGATAGCCTTGGCGTCCCCATGGCAACCAGCTCAGTTGTCTCCTCTCTGCACAAGATTAAGATTTCAGGTAGGACTCAGCAGTGGGAGTGGAGTAGTGTGGGGGTGAGGGGGGTGGGGGAGTGGGCGGAGGTGAGGGAGGGCATAGGGGGAGGGGAGTAATCCAGTCCTTCTAGAAAATGGCTAAGACAGAGAGTGAGGAGAATCAGTAATGAAACAGGATGGGCCAAGCTGGTGTTTTCCAGATACGAGGTTATCCACACTATAACACAATTCTCTGATGTTTTGTGCACCATAGTTTTCTGGACAACTTGAACCATGTTTGGTGTCAGTCTGTGGATTTTTATTGTGCTTAGGCTGCAGTGGAGCTCTGACTTCTCCCCTTCCTAGGTCTGGGTTCTATATTACTGGGTTCAACCTCTTCCAGTCTGTACTAATTGTGGTGGTATGAAGTCAGTTTGAGCCTGTTGGGAGTTGTCATGACAACACAGCTGGATTTCTGGACAGGTTAGTAAGGGAAAGGGAGATTAGATTAGTTTTCTCCCCCTCCTTTCCAATAAAGGCTTAATCAACCCTGTCATGCCAATTATTGCATTCCCTCCCTATTAATAGTAATATAATAACAATAGGCATTTATACAGACGTTAAGATTTATAAAACATTTTACACAGATTGTCTCATTTGAACCTTACGCTGACCCTTTCAAGGTTGGTGCTTTAGGTATTCTTATTTTATAGATGAGAAAGCTGTTGCTCACAGAGACTAGATGACTTGCCCATGACCTCTTAGATAAGTAAGTATTGGAGATGAGATCTGAACACAGATTTTCCTGATTCCAAGTTGGATGCTAAGTCGATTCTACGGCGCTGTCCAGCTTGTGGCCACTAATGGGATCTAGGCAGCTAACTGAAACGGTGGATAGAAGGCTTGGAGGCAGGAAGATTTTTGTTCAAATATGACTTCAGGGGGCAGCTAGGTGGTGCAATGGGTAAAGTATTGGCCTTGGAGTCAGGAGAACTTGAGTTCAAGCTACCCTGGGCAAGTCACTTAACCCCATTGCCGAAAAAAAAAAAAAAACTCCAGCCCTCAAATATGGCTTCAGACACTTCCTAACCGTGAGACCCTAGGCAAGTCACTTAACTTCTATCCGCCTCAGTTTTCTCCACTGTAAAATGGAAATAATAATAGCACCTACCTCACAGGATTGTTGTGAGGGTTAAATGGGATATTTGTAAAGCACTTAGTATAGTGCTTGGTATATAGCAGGCACTTAAATACTTATTCCCTTCCCCCTTGCCTAAATGGTCAGGGTTTTGATCTAGATGTTTCTCTCCGGAATAGATATATGAGTATATAGATTATTAGCCACTTGAAGGCAGGATCTGCCGGTCTAAACAGCTTTGTAGTACAGAGCAGTTACCCAAATGTTTGCTGATCTGATGAAAGAACGTTTTGAGATGTAAATACCCCTTAACCTCATTCATCAATTACCTCAATACCCATGTGAAAGTGACTAGCTCCTTGTTTCTCAAATCTACCTGTAGTGGATTTCTCTCATTTATAGACCAGCTGGAAGCATGATTAATTGTTATGATTTGGCGTTGGAGATTAGTACATTCTCTACCTCATGGTGAACCAGTTAATACTGTGCTTTGTTCAGCTGTCCAGTGGAGACAAGAAGCCCTGAGCCAGGAGTGTCTGCCACAAATTAACTGTATTATATTGAGGAAGTGATTTTGTGTCTGGGTTTCAGTTTCCTCATCTAAAGGAGGATCATAGAAGATCCTTACCATACTTTCCTACATAGGTAGGAAAGTATAATGGGAATCCTGCCACCGAAATCCTGCCCTTTCTACCTTGGCACTTTCTTCCTTTCTTATACCTTGTTCTCTTCCAAACTCTTCTTCTTCCATACTTTTTTAAAAAAATAGTTCAGAGATTTTATTCTAATAGTTTTAATTACATGCTTGTTTATCAAGATGAAAACTAAAAACAAGTATACAAAGCAATCAATTACTAACTCTGTATTGAAAGCAATAAGTTTCCACAAGACCAAAGAAACCATTTCTGAGTTTTTCCTGAGATAAAGTTTAACAGCTCCAGTTTCTTCAGTGTTTATCAAAATACAAAAGGGAAAAAGAGGTAAAGATCTTTTTTTTTCTCTAGATGGCATATCTGACCCTTGTAGTAATGAGGGGGTAGTAAAGGACATTCCATACATATAGAGAAAGGGGGATTGGTCCAAAATCGGACCAAATACTTCTAGAATGGAATGACTGCCCAAGGTCTCATGCCCAATTTATTTATTTCAAAACCTAGACACCATAGAGAAATGCCTGGTGTTTTTGACTGTGTTTTTGAAATATCTCCAGCCAAGCTTCGGGGCTAATGTAGGTTGTTCTTACTGTGGAGAGGTTTCAAAGAGAAGCACTGCACACTTCACCAAATTAAAAGGCTGTTTTTTTGTTGTCCAGATATGTCAGAAAGCTTTTCTCAATGTTTATAGTTAACTAGCCATCATTGTGCCCTTCCTAAGAGTTATTCAAGTGCGATGGAGAACTAAAGGGAGCCTCACCTGAACTGGGGGCGGGGGTGGAGAATCTAGTTATAGACTATTTGTGATTGAAGCTCTAATGTTCTCTATGTGCAGCCTGCTCTGAGCCACAACCTCAAAGCTTTTTCTCTAATAAATATCTATGTAAGCGCAAATACAAGCACAAACTCTGTGAAGTACATAAAGATCCAAAGATACAGCATTTCATGGATTTCTCTTTATGAAAAACCCATCACTTGTTTGATTTTTATCTTCCTTTCAAAAGAGAAACGGCAGACAATTATGATGATCCGATATTCAAGTTGTTACTGTAAAATCTACTCTAAGCATATTTTTTTGTTCTGTGTGTTCAAGTGTTTTACTTGTCTTTTGATTTTTTTTTTTACTATTTAAAAAAAATACACTGAGTTCTGGTTAAAAATCAGTCACTGAAATGGATCTTGATACAGATCTCACAGGCCAGTAGGAGCAGCATTTGACTGTGTTGCTGCCCATTAACCCCCAGTAACCCAAGTGTCAATACACTCGAAAGCCCTTCCCAGAACTAATTGGTGACTTGATTTTTTTTTTTACAATAGAAAAAGCTGAATAATATTACATAGGAGGGCCAGAAATTGCCCCATTGGAAATGAAAACTATTTACATTAAGTAAGAAACCTGTCAGGCCTGTATTTGCCACATTTACAGCATGGTGTAATACATACTGTGACAAGGGATAGGAAAAAAAACCAGCTTAGAGATGCTGTCTTATTAGTGTCTGCTAACAGACAAGAGTAAAGCAAAAGACCAATAGGAGAGAATAAGAGGAAGCGAAGGGAAGAGGGAGGAAGAACTTGTGTTGCTTCGTTTTTGGTTTTGGAGCTGATTGGACCTCCAGTTCAGGGCTTCATAGAGCCCATCCCCACTAATAGCAGAGATGGCTTGGATGTACCAGTTTCTGTGAGGAAGAGAATGTAGTTCAAGTTTATCTGTGATTTCAGCTGCATTCATGGCATTGGCAAGATCTTGTTTGTTAGCAAACAGTAATAAGCCGCCATCTCTAAGCTCATCCTCTGCCAATATTCTCAACATTTCTTCTCAGGGGCCCCCTTCGTTCTTCTCTGTTATTACTGTCAACCACAAAAATCAGTCCTTGTGCTCTGGAAGTAGTGGCACAAAAGGGGTCAGATCTTGTCCTGGCCACCTACATCCCACATCCTGAAGCTAATGTTTTTATATTCTACAGTTTCTACGTTGAAACCTGTAATGGGTACAGTAGATTCACCCAGCTTCAGTTTGTACAAAATAGTTGTCCGGTATGCAGCATCCAGAACAACCGTTAGAATCTGCATTTTTTTTTTTGTGGCCAAAGAACCCCTTGAAGAGGTTAGCAAATATATTCTCCATGTTCCAGAATTCAAGTGTTGAATTGCATGCAAAAGGAATCCCCCGGCTCCCGAGCCTTGGACGTCCAGCCTCCTCACCCAGGAGTGGCTTTGGTTTCGCTCATGTGAGGTGGTGGCTCTGGATGTCAGCCATATCAGTGACCTTATTCTTCTCTTCTTAACATACTCTGTGATCTAATGACGCTGACCTCCCTGCTGTTCCTTTAATATGACATTTTTCGCCAGTTGTCCCCCATGCCTGGAATGTTCTTTCTCCTCATCTCTACCTTCAAGTCCCAGCTAAAGTCTTCCCTTCTCCAAGGAGCCTTTTCCAAATTCTCTCATTCTCCTACCTTCCTCTTTGTGGATTATTTCCAATTTCTCCTGTATATAGCTTTTTTGTACATAGTTGTGTATACGTTGTCTCTTCCATTAGACTGTGAGGGCAGGGACTATTTCCCCCTCCTCTCTCCTGGCATGCATTAGTTACTTAATAAATGCTAATTGACTGAATGACTAAAAATTACTATGATTGTGATCATGGGCAAATGACTTAAATATACTAAGCATCAGTGTGCTTATCTGTAAAATGGGGATAGCAATAGCTTTAGAACCTGCTTCTCAAGGTAGTTGTTAGGTGGAAATGAGATGATATATATTAAGAACTTTGCAAACTTTAAAGAGTTATGTAAATATGCCTTTTCCCCAAAACCCTTGCCTCTTCTCAACTTCGCTATTACTACATGTGACCTCAAGACCACATGTAGCCCTCTAAGTCCTCAAGTGCAGCTATTTGACCAGATCCAAACTTATCAAAACAATTCCCTTTAATAAAAGGATTTTTTCTATAAAGCTTGGACTCAATCAAAAGGTTGCACTCAAGGACCTAGAGGGCCACATGTGATCTCGAGGGCACAGATTCTCCACCCCTTTTTAGGGCATTACTGTCCCAATCACTGAGACTCACAGCCTGTCACGTCATCCTCAACCCATTCTCACCCCACATATCCAATCTATGGTCAAATCTTGTCATTTTTACTTTTACCACATTTTCCCTATATGTTCCCTTCTCTCCCCTGCTTTGGTGCAAAGGCCTCATTGTCTCATGCCTGGACTACTGCACTATTCCTGGTTGCTCTCGCTACCTCAGGTCTCTTCCCACTCTAAGATATCCTCCATTTCCCACTTAGTTGCCAAAGCAATTTCCTAAAAATACAGGTCTGACCCATATTACCACCACCTCTACTGAAAGATTTTAGCTTAAAAAGGCCAAGGTCCCCTCACTGTATCGTGGGCCATCACCAGTCATTATGAGTTTTGTCTTACCCAGACTCCAATGACTGGAGGAGAGAGTAAGGTTGATGCACAGCTCTGTCTCACTTCAATCCAATTCACTTGTAAGGCAAGATACCCCCTCATGATGTCATTGGTCTTCTTCAAGAACACAAGACAAATGACAACCAAAACAGTAATCACAGCAAGCACCCCTACTCAATAAACTCCAGGGGTTTCCTATTCTGGGATCAAATAAATAGAAAGTCCTGTAGTCTTTAAAGACCTTTCCAACCTGGCCATTTCCCACCTTTTCAGTCTTCTCCCTCCTTTACTCCTTTCTATATAGCCCACAATCCAGCTATGCCCTCCTTTTCCCAACCTTTTACCTTTGCAAAGGTTTTTCCCCATACTTGGAGTGCTTTCCTTCAGCATTTCATCACCTCCATCTGCTGACTTCCCTGGCTTCCTTCAAGATTCAGGTCAAATCGTACTTTCTGTAGAAAGCTTTTTACAGTCCCCTTTACTACTCTCCCAGTGCCTTCCCTTAGGGATTGTCCTCCCTCTTCAGGGAGCCATCTCCAGCAATCCTAATTTATATCTTGCCACTGGACCCGGATGGCTTCAAAGGAGAAAGTGAGGCTGGTGACTTTTCCCAATCATCCCTCATTTAAATCCAGTCCACTTGCAAGTCATGGCATCATCTTCCTGCTATCATGGTCCTCTTTTAGAAGGAAGAACAAACACAACCTGTGAGTGAGTAGTAGCTCCTCCCCTCACCTCCTCTCCCGTACCCTCCCCTCCCCTGCATCCTTGCCTAGGGTGCTCTACCCAGGGGAAAGTACACTTCCATGGCCAAAAGCTGCCTTTTTCCCTTTGGGTTTACTGACTGGATTTCTTGCTTAAAGACCAAGCCTTAAGTCCAATTCACTCTGGAGCCTGTAAATTGGACAAGTCCCAACCCACCTAGCACAGACTGAATGTAAATACTAAATAGTAACTGTTTCTATTATACCCAAGAATCCTGAGGGTCTTCCCTTCCCAGTTTGAGTTTCCTTTTTGATTAAAGGGCCCATCCCTGGAGTAACTACTTAAAGAAGCCTATTCACTGGAGGAGTGTGTCTCACTCAAAGTGAGAATCTGATAAGACCTTAGCCTAAAATGGCCAGGGTCCCATCTTGCATCCTGGGCCATCTCCGGTCCTGAACACTGGACCCAGAGGGCTCTGGAGGAGAAAGTGAAACTGATGATCTTGCCCAGTCACCCCCTTCCTCAAATCAAAGTCAACTGCAAGTTATGTCATCATCTTGAAGTCATGGTCCTCTTCGAGAACAAAGGACAAATACAGCAACAACACTCTATAGATAGACAGACAGACAGATAGATAGATAGATAGATAGATAGATAGATAGATAGATAGATAGATAGATAGATAGATACAGATATTACATAGATATCCTACACACATATTCACATCCACATCTATGTATACACACACACAAAAGTTATATATTGCCTCCTTTTAAAATGTGAGTTCCTTAAGAGCAGAAACCATTTTTTCCCTTCTCTTTGTATCCCCAGTGCTTAGTATAATACCTGGCACATAGTAAATGTTTAATAAATGCTCTTTGACTATTTTTCTCTTATTCTTCTCATTGATATTCAGATAGAAATTGTTCTGCAACAAGTTCTTACCTTACTACTATTCTTTAATATTTAATGTTTTATGGATGGCTGTTCAGGTGGATGAAATAACTGCATTTTGCAACTGAATAAAAGTATTGGACCATAATTTCATATTCTATAGGATTACTGAAAGAAGCATCTTCAGGACAATTCCAAGATCAGAAAGGATGAAGGGATGCATATCTCCTATGTGTTCCCACAGTTTTGATTTCTATCACTAGGTCTCCATATTTTGAACACTTTTCATCCTATGTTGTTCAAAGATTATGATATTCAGTGTGTCAACATCTATTAAAATATTGTTTTAACTTTTTATGATTTCTATTGTCTGGGCGCATATAAACAGCAGTTTTATCTGTCATAATGCTGAAGTTTCATTTTGTACTATTTGCAATGTATTTGTTGAATCCTCAAGTAGATTTTGAGATTCTCATTTGTAACAAGGGATTTACTGTCTGTCAATTTATTAAAGAGACTGAACCTATGATGCATAATTTTGGTTACAAGACCAAGTCTTTCTATGTATTTTGTAGTTGTTCAATTTTAGCCCAGTTTCTATTGTTTTGTGGTATAATCCGCACGGACTCATGTATCCAGACTCATTAAGAATAACTTTTCCATAATTTCTTATGACAATGGTCTGAGCCTGAATTGCTATTGTATAAACCAGTCTGTTGACCTAGTCATGGGTCACGGAGGATCTTTTGAATCTACTCTTAGATCTTTTTGTGGTTGTTTAGTCATGTCCAACTCTTTGTGAGTCCATTTAGAGTTTTCTTGGCAAAGATACTGGAGTAGTTTGCCATTTCCTTCTCAGATGAAGAAACTGAGGCAAATAGAATAGGGTTAAATGACTTGCCTAGGGTCACACAGCTAATAAGTGTCTGAGGCCAGAATTGACCCCATAAAGATGAGTCTTCCTGACTCCAGGTCCATTGTGCTACTCTAACCTCTGTGCCATCTAGCTGCCTCTTAGAATTTAGCTGTTTTATTGGTTCCATCTATGAAGGTGTCTCCACCTTTACCTGAAGGTAAACCAGTTTCGGTTACATTCAACAAATCTAGGAGCATATACTTAGTTGCCGGCCTTTCCTGTTGCTTTGTGAAGTTATGTCTACTTATCAGAAACATTCCTAATTGTAATTTTTTTTTATCATATATTGTAATAACATGATGATGACATTTTTATCATTATCTCATTCTCATCTTTCTTTGGAGTTGAAATAGAAATAATCCCAAAACAAGTTGTTATTCTTTTAATTTTTCTCATATTTAATATTCTGCGGACCATTATACAAGTTGATGAAATAAGAGTTTTTTTGTAATTGAATAAAAGTTATCTATATGTAAACTCATTCTGTACAACTTTGAGATAACTCCAATAAGATGATAAAATGAGATAAGACATCCAGACAAGATGACAGGGATTATATCTAGCTCTTTCTATTCCCATATGATTTTTGCTTCTTCTGCTAGATGTCTGTAATTAAATTTTTTTGAAAAAATTATGTTTTTAATTGTGAACTTGACAAACATCAATATCAACATTTTCATATGTATATGAAGTGGGGTTTGAATTGACCTTTAGGGGCAATCCCAGGAAATGTGTGCTGGATCTCCATTGGAAACTTCTGGGAACTTTGGGAGAAATGGAACGCAGCACTGAAAAGTTTGTGGTTCGCAATTACAAAGCAATCCCCTCATTGGCCAGGGAGCAAGAATAACTACTGATACAATGAATTTTTAAAAGGAAGTGACCCCCTTCCCCATGTGTCTGGTCTATTTCAATCTGTCCTCGAAAGGGCAAGGAATGCTGTATACATCTTCCCTCACCTTGGCAACACAGCGACCCCTCTCATGATATAGCTAGAGCAGCGGTCTCAACCAGGTAAACTTGAGGCCAGGCCTTTAACTACCTCTTGGTGTGTGTTCCAGATCATAGGTGAGAAGACAGCAATCCTGAGAGATCTGCCAGTCTTGAGGCATCATTATGAGGTCAAGAGGACTCCATCAGTGAGAGCTGACTGGTAGCAAGGGGAGTTTCTGCATCACAGAAGACAGCCACTAACGAAGGGCAGAGCCCAAGTCCTAGCCTAGCATGCCAGAGTACATGAATCTAGAGAGAATTATTAGAAGGTAGAACCAAGGAGAAATGGAAAGTGTCTATTCCACAGTCATGCCAGATGCCTATATTCTGACTTTAAGTCTTGGCTTCTCAAGAGAGTATAGCAGTCATTGTAAGTTATAAATTACTGATTGCTTAAGTCTAGTCAATGCATACTTGCCAGAGCCTTTTATATGAAACACTTCTTTTGTTTAAGAAATAAATACCTACCTCATACCCTATTTCCACTGCATTTTGTGTGCCTTTCTATTTTTCCATTTGAAAAGACTTTTTCATTTGAAAAGACTTTCAATTTTATCTTATGCCTAAAGTCTTCTCAAAGCGGAATGAAAAGAGTCTCACCTACTAGATGTCGAGGCTTCTCTAGGATTGAATCCAGCCCACTGTGCTTGTGGGTCCAGAGCTGATAACTGCCTTTTTTTTTTGGAGGATGCATTGCTCTAATCTAGTGGGCCCATTTAGCCCACTGAGCGGTTTTAATTGTTAGACAAATATTGGAGGGACTAGCCTTCACAGCCTTAGATCATGTACAATATCCTGTGACTGCTGCCAATTTAGTGGAGGCTTCGTGAGCTGACTTCTGAAAATGAATGTTGCAGGGATCCTTTTCCTTTCTGTCTCAGAGCATGCACAAGCATCCTCTAACTCTTCCTATTGACTTACTGCGTGGTGACAAAAGCATCTTAATTAGCTGCCAAACCTGAACTGAGTGTGTAATGAATAAAAAGTTCAAACAGATAAACTTGTTTTTTCTTGCCCAGTGGCAAGGGAGGCAAGAACTCCTGCAGACCTTCAGGTGGGGGAGGAGCTGTTAATTCTTCCCTACCACCCAACCACCATGTATCTGTGAACACATAATTCCTCTCTTCTACTTCTTGTATATCATTCTTTCTTGATCTTAAGTTAGTGGGTATAGTGAACACCCCAGGTTAGGACTTTACAAGATCGATTTTTTTTACAACTTTGAAAATCAGAAAATTCATCGTATGTCTCATTAGTAACAAGAGTAGATGGTAGCAGTGGTCAAATCCAACCCTGAAGAATAACTCGTTTGAACCAATGCAGCAATGAATTGGTGGTATAGTAGACACAGAACCATGCTTGGAGTCTCAAAGACCTGAGTTCAAATGTGACCTCAGAAAGATTGCTAGTTGTATGACCCTGGGCAAGTCACTTAACCCTATTTGCTTCAGTTTCCTTATCTGTAAAATGAACTGGAAAAGGAAATGGCAAATCATTCCAGTATCTTTGCCAAGAAAACCCCCAAAAGGGGTCATGAAGAGTGAGTGAGACATGACTGAAAATGACTGGACACCAATAACAGTGAATTGACCTCACAGTCAAGAAACCGTGTTTGTGTAACCAAGGGAGCAATGTGTCCAATGTTTATGCCACACTTAGGAGTGAAGCTGGTTGGGACCCACAGAATGGAAAAAAGAATTCTCAAGGTCAAGAGGGAAATACTACCTCTCATCTCTGTACCATCCCCTCCTCGTGGTGAAAGGGAATGTTTTGTTGTAACCAATTCAAGCTGGGGGCTCCTCTTCCCTGGGAGCAAATGCGTGTAGTCGGAGACTATGTTCATAGTTTGGTTACTGTTGTGCTTGGGGGCCTTCTCAGCAAGTATCCCTTTAGAAAAGCTGTAATGTTGATTGGTTAATTGCAATCAAGGAGGTGTAAATGGGTCATTTGATACTGGGGATAACACAGCAGATAGGGGCTCCGGAAGACAGTACTAGAGAACCTCCCAACCTCTCAGGGTTACCCCTAGGTCTCTAAGGGGAAGTGTTCAGTGGTCTTTTGGGAGCTCAACCTATCAGTATGAGTAGAAGGTTGGGAAAAGGAGCTCAGAGCCTGTAAGATTGGCAGGAGGAAGAGTATAATGCAAACGCTTTAAAGTTTTGGTCCTCATTGGTCAGTCCCCCCATCACACAAAGAACATCAAAGAAGATATATATAAATATATATATATATATATATATATATATATATATATATATATATATGCAAATGTGAAAAATTTGCTTTTTTTAGAAGTATATATCAAATTTAACACAATAGTAACAAAACTGCCTTGCTTATCTCTGCTTTCTTCTGAACTTCCATCTGCTCTTTTTATGTATTTTTAATATATTTTATTTAATTAAATATTTCCCAATTACATTTAAACTTTTTTAACATTCATTTTTTAAAATTTTGAGTTCCAAATTCTCTGCCTCCCTTTGTTCTCCCCCACTCCTGGATTATGCATGTGAAGAAGTCATGCAAAACATATTTCTATATTAGCCATGATGCAAAAGAAAAGCAAGAAAAAATTTTTAAATGAAAAGAATGTGCTTTAATCTGCATCAGAGTTCATCATTTTTCTCTGCATCAGAGTTCATCATTTTTCTCTTTGGAGATGAGTATCATTTTTTTTTTTATCACAAGTCCTTTGGAATTGTGGTATATTATCGTGATAGGATGTTATTGTATTCCATAGAAATGATGAACAGTATGTTTTCAAAAAAACCTGAGAAGACTTACATGAAGTGAGGCAAAGTGAAGTGGGCAGAACCAGGAAAACATTGTGCCCATTAGCAGCAATATTGTAATGATAACCAGCTGTGAATGACATAACTATTCTCAGCAATACAATGATCCAAGACAATTCCAAAGAACTTATGAAGAAAAATGCTATCCATCTCTAGAGAAAGAACTGATGCAATCTAAATGCAGATTGAAGTACATTAAAAAAACTTTATTATTCTTGGTTTTTGAAACATAGCTAATATGTAAATGTTTTTCATGACTGTACATGTATAACCTATATCAAGTTACTTGCCTTCTCAGGGAGGGGAGAGAGAGGGAGAGAGGGAATTTGGAACTCAAAATTAAAAAAAAATGTTAATTTGTTTTACATATTATTGAGAAAAATAAGATTAAAAACCAGAGGATTTTAAAAAATGCATCCTTTGGAATTGTCATGGATCAGAGGGTTGCCATTGTATTGATCAGAGGAGCTAAGTCTTTCTCAGCTGATCATTGTTTGCAATACTGCTGTTACTGTAGACAATGTGCTTCTGCTTCTGCTTTCTTTACTTTGCATCAGTTCATATAAGATTCCTCAGATTTTTCTGAAGCCATTAATCTTATGTATTTTAAAAATATTTCATCAGTTCTCTTTTTCGTTTTTGCATCACTACCCCCGCCAACTCTCCTAAGTAAAGCAAAGCAACAATGCATTGGCTGTGTCACCTTGCAATCAAGATGGAGATGGCATGCTTCATCATCAGTCTTCTGCAGCTATTATTGATCCCTGCATTGACTGGTAGTCTGTATTCTTCCAAAGTAATTTTCTTATACACGATTGTATTCACTGTATCAGTTGTTCTTCTGGTCCCATTTCATTCAGTTTCAGGTCTTACAAGTTTTTCCAAGATTCCCTGAATCTGTCACATTTATCATTTATTTTGACGTAGTCATATTCGATTACATTTATATACCAGGATATGTTCATCCATTTCATACTTTGTTTCTAGTCTTTACTACAACAAAAGGCTAGGGCAATAGTTGTTTTTAAGTTGTTATGAATTAAATAGATGTCTGAGTGATTGTGGGCAATAGTTTTATCTTTGATAGTGCCTCTGTTTCAGTACAGTTTTTTTTTTGTTCCTAAGGATAGTTTGTGGTCTATCTATTTGTAGTATCTGCTTGTTTTTGAAGGATAGTTGCATCCATCCATAATTCTGGCCACCTGATCATGTCTTCCTAGGTTTTCTTTAATTACTTGATTTTCACAATCTCCAGTGGCACATAACAAAGTTGTTGCTGTCGTTATTTTATCATTTTCTTGCATGATCTGTATTAATCAATAAATCTGGAATCATGAAAAGTCATTTTATTTCCATAATTTCTGGTAGTAATAATCTGAGTCTGAAGATAAGTTTCTATAAACTAGTCTATGGAGATTTCAAATGACTCAGCCATTTGTTTGGTGCTTTTTTTTTTGCTTGAGTTCAGAGGCAGTAAGGGGATGGATAGAACACTAGACCTGGAGTTAGGTAGACCTGAGCTCACATTTATCTTCAGACCCACATTAGCTGTGTGATCCTGGATAAGTCACTTAAACCTCTGCTTTATTTCTCCCATAATAGCACCCACTTCCCAGGGTTATTGTGAAGACAAAACAAAATATTATTTGTAAAACACTTCGCAAATCTGAAAAAAGTTTTATATACATGCCATATTTTTATTTCTTGAGAATGTTACCCATGGAGGGCATTTTGATTCCACTCTTGGATCTTAGCATTTTCATAGGCTTCAATGAATTCAGTGGTGTATCCCTATAGTCGCTCTTTACTATTACTTGGTGAAACTGATGTCTGTTTGTTCTAAAAGTATTTTTATATGTTTTTAACCTGTTTACTATGTGTAGTTGGAAAACCTATCAACCTTTTCCCTCCTTTTTGACAAGGAGGTGTTTAATTTTCTGTAAAAAGTGTTTAACTTTCTGTTTTAGGATAATGGGTCTAATGTTAATCGTATATTATATATAAATATTGTATGAGTTTTTGCTAGGATAATTTCCAAATATGTTATTATCTATTTTATAGTTTCAAACTGGTGTTTTAAAACAATGTTATCATGAACTGTTAGTTGCTTTAAATGCATTCTTCCCATTGACCTTTGATTTTGGGTTTGCCAGTGGGCCTTTTGACATATAAAAGGATAGTTTTTTCTTGATGGCTTTATACTTGATATACCTTGCCTGGACCCTTGGATTCAAGGTCAAAGATTTCAGTCTCAATTTTTCATTGGCATAAATTAAGAATTTTATACTTGCCATTCCAAATGACATTTTTGTAAGAATGAAGAGTCATGAGATGAAGAAAGTATTTCCTGTGTTTTATTTAAATTTCTTTTTTTTTATTACACTCTTGGCAAACCTGAGTCTTACAATGTATAAAGAACAGAAAGATAAAGTTGTTTGTGAAGTTGAACTACTGTTATATCTAGTTTTCAAAAGTATATATTAAATGTAACACCATAGTAATTTGTTTCATGTGTTTTTTGATGGAACCATATCACTTGGTATCCTCTATGTACATGAAGTGATTCATAAGCTATTTTGGTATGACTCCCTCTTTAACTTGGAAACCTTACCCTGTTCTATTTAGGAAAGATGATGATGTGTCTAAGGCTAGACAGAACCATAATATGGTTGAACTGTCTGTCTGTAAAATGCCACTTTTTATATCTGTAGCACTCCATTTGGGCTACCTTGCCACTCACAGATCATTTCCCTCTGGAGACAACTACTCTATAAGTGTCCACTCTTTACACCAGAGATTTTAATGTACTCGCCAGTGCATTTTTCATTACTCTAGCCAGTCAGAAGACAGAATTAACTTAAGGCAAAAGCTCTTACTGAAATGACATAGCAAGAACAAAAAAGAAAAACCCAGTAATAGAACATGTCTTCCATAAACATGGTGAATGCTCTCCCATGAATACAGCATCAGTGTCAAGACATATATAGGGAACAACTGTGGCCAAGGTACACAAGATGAGGGACAAGCCATTCCGTTAATGATGTAGGTTTGCTGATGTCCTCACACTGCTCCTGAAAAGCTTTCATCAGAGAGGAAGTTGATGAAGTGTTTTGCAGTGTATGTTTAGGCAGTTTGGCTGAAGAGAATTTAAGGGGCATAGACTATGTTTCTCTCTACCCTCAGGAGTGGACTGTCCTATCTTCCCTCCCTTATTCCCTATCCCCTATGAGTAGACACAGCTGGCTGAATGGGGACCCAGCTAGTTTGGTAACTCAGTTCCTCCTCCTCCTGTCTGCCTCCCTCTCCCCTTCTTTCTCCTCTCCAAAGGAAAGTAAATTTGGATGGCCAAAAGATGCCCAGATGACTTGGGTTCTACTGACTCCTCTCCTCTCCTCTCCTCTCCTCTCCTCTCCTCTCCTCTCCTCTCCTCTCCTCTCCTCTCCTTTCCTCTCCTCTCCTCTTCTCTCCTCTCCCCTGCTTTCCTCTCCTCAACCAGAAGGAAGATACTGCCCAAAGCCCACTCCTGAGGGTAGAGAGAAGCATTGGTCTATACCTAGTTTCCACCACACTGCTATCCAGTTTTCCCAGCAATTTTTGTCAAATAGTGAGGTCTTATGTCAGAAGCTGGGGTCCTTGGGTTTATCAAACAGTAGGTTGCTATGTTCACTTACTACTGAGTCTTGAGTACCTAACCTATTGCACTGGTCTACCCTTCTGTTTATTAGCCAGTACCAAGTGGTTTTGATGATTGCTTTATTTATTTATTTATTACTGCTGCAATTTGAGATCTGGTAGGGTTAGGCCACCTTCCCTAGCATTTCTTTCCATTAGTTCACTTGATATTCTGAACCTTTTGTTCTTCCAGATGAATTTTGGTATTATTTTTTCTACCTCTAGAAAATAATTACCTGGTGGTTTGATTGGTATGACACTGAATAAGTAAATTAATTTAGGTAGAATTGTCATCTTTATTATATTAGCTCAGCCTACCCATGAGCAACTGTTGTTTTTCCACTTACTTAGATCTGACTTTATTTGTGTGCAAAGTGTTTTGTAATTGTGTTCAGATAGTCCGTGGGCTTATTTTGGCAGGTATACTCGCAGGTATTTTACAGTGTCTACCATAGCTTTACATGAGATTTCTCTATCTCTTGCTGTTAGACTTTGTTAGTAATACGTAGAAATGCAGATGATTTATCTGGGTTTATTTTGTAGTCTGCAACTTTGCCAAAGTTGTTTATTATTTCAAGTAGTTTTTTACTTGCTTCTCTGGGATTCTCTAAGTAGATTATTATATCATCTGCAAAAGTGATAACTTAGTTTCTTCTTTTCCTATTCTAATTCCTTCAAGTTCTTTTTCTTCTCTTATTGCTACAGCTAGCATTTCTAATACCATATTGAATAACAGTGGTGATAATGGACATCATTGTTTCATCCCGATCTTATTGGAAATGCATCTAACTTATCCCCATTGCATGTAATACTTGCTGATGGTTTTAGGTAGATACTGCTTACTATTTTATGGAAAGTTCCATTTATTCCTATGTTCTCCAGTGTTTTCAATAGGAATGGGTGTTGTATTTTGTCAAAAACTTTTTCTGCATCTATTGGGATAATCATGTGGTTTCTGTTAGTTTTGTGGTTGATATGATCAATAATACTAATAGTTATCCTAATATCGAACCAGCCCTGCATTCCTGGTATAAATCCTACCTGATCATACTGTATTATACTTGTGATAAGTTGCTGTATTCTTTTTGCTAACATCTTACTGAAAATTTTTGCATCTATATTCATTAGAGAAATTGGTCTATAATTTTCTTTCTCTGTTTTGGCTCTTCCTGGTTTAGGTATCAAGATATCCATGCTTAAAGTGAACCTGCCTGTTGGAGATAAAGAGACAAGTTTGAGATCTGTATTCCCCTGCTACTTTGGGGAAACAAATTAACATAGATTATTCAAGAAATTTGTAAAAACTGGGAGCCCACAGGTGACTAGAGAGTCACTAGACCAGAGATGAGGCTCTCATTCGGTAAGATTCTATAGAGCTAGGTAGTGCAGTGGATAGAGCACCAGTGCAGGAGTCAGGAGGACCTGAATTCAAATCTCACCTCAGACACTTGACACTCACTAGCTATGTGACCTTGGGCAAGTCACTTAACCCCAATTGCCTCATCCTGGGTCATCTCCAGTCATCCTGATGAATATCTGGTCATTGATTCAGATGACTCTGGAGGAGAAGTGAGGTTGGTGACCTTTCACAGTCCTCCCTCCCTCAGAACAAAGTCAAGTGCAAGTCATGTCATCATTTCTCTGACGGCATGGTCTTCTTTGGCATCGAAGGATGAACACACACATAGAGTCAAATAACCACTTTTGTTGTTGTTTAATCATTTTTAAGTGGTGCCCAGCTCCTCATGACACCATTTGGCATTTTCTTGGCCATGCTACTCTAGTGGTTTGTGATTTCCTTCTCCTGCTCATTTTACAAATGAGGAAATTGAGGCAAACAGAGTTAAGTAACTTGCTCAAAGTCATGCAGCTAGTAAATAACCAGATTTTAACTCAGGAAGATGAGTCCTTCTGACTCCAGGCCTGGCGCTATGCACTGCACCACCTGGCTGCCCTTCTAGTAACTACACATTATAAATTTCCCCTTACTCCCCTAAAAGTAAAATAAGGGAATTGAATTGGTGACTCCTTCCCTGGAACCACCATTTTAGGAAGATCTCCAGACCTGTTTCACCTCATTCATGATTCACTCCCCAGACTTCCTCTTTTTCCTTCTTTCCTTTCCTTTTTCTTTCCTTCTTTCCTTCAAGGGTACCCTTACGCCTTCCTTCTCCTATATGTTGTCTTCCCTTATTAAGATACAAGCTCCCTGAGGAGAGAGGGACTGTTGGTTTGCTTGGATTTGTATGCACAATGCTTAGCCTGGTACCTGGCATATGGGAAGCATTTAATAAATGATCTATGTGTCTATTTGTCTATCTGTTTGTCTAACCACATGCAAATGGTAATAGAACTGAAGGAGAAACAGAAAGTGGTATAAATTCATCATTTTCCTAGCAGTTTCTTGGGATAAGAGTAGTTCAGTAACTCTCTGCTATATTACTCCATAAGCAAGGCAGTGATCAAGTAAAAGATAGATTTCAGTAATTGGAATTCACAGGGTCAGATCTCATGTAAAGCCTCCTCCATTGCTGTATCCTGTGTGTGTGTGTGTGTGTGTGTGTGTGTGTGTGTGTATGTATGTGTCTGTCTCTGTCTCTCTCTCCCTCACAATGACATTCAAACTTCCCCAGACAAGCGTAATCCCATATAGACCCAATCATGACATAGAGTATTTTGTTTCTTTTTGAACTGAAAAGACAAATCTTTCATGTCCCAGGAGATCTAAATGAACCTAGGGAGGAATTCATCTGAATCTGACCAAACATCCCACTTCACTAGTATTTCATGAGTCAGTATGAAAGGTTTGAATCAATAACTATGGATCTTGTCTGATCCTGCCATTTTAAGCTTTGCAGAGGAGTTAGAGTGTCTATGCCTTATTTAGTGTAACTTTTACCCTCTCATTATGTTAATGATGTGCAAATTTTTATGTTTCTTAATCAATCCAACCTATGTTTTTGTTTTGTTGGACTTCTGGCAGTCATATAGATCATCAGAAATTTTCTACATCTTCCTCCTTTGAGGGATTTCCCTCTCACCTAATTTCTTTGCTTCTTGTAGCAAAGTTTTTGATTAATGTTTAATGGATTATTTTGTTCTCACTTCTTTGACTACTGGTATCATCTTTACCTTTTACATTTTGTTTTTCATTGCCAATTAAGGAAATCTAGAATTCTAATACATTCTTATTTTCCAGATTCCTTTTATGAAAGTTTCTTTTTTGTCAACTTTAATTGGATACTGTAACATTCAAGTTGTCCACTACCTGTTATCAGCTCTAGTAATATTCTTGGAATCTTCCATTGTCTTTCCATAGATTTTTGGTAGCTCTCTTCAATAACTTCTTCCATTAGAGTGTATGAAATCTGTTCTTAAGACTATTCCTTGATACCTTTACATTTCTTCCTGTGGTTCTAATTGTGATGACAGCAACTGCATATGATATTGTGTACAAGTCCTGAAGGATGTCCCAAAGGCTTAGTTCTGCTTTAAACTTTAATAACTTAGATGGATTTAAGCTTCAACAGCTTAAAATTTCCCTAAGACTTTTGGAACATGCTGCATCTTCATACTTTAGGTCAAATATTATGAGAAAATATGTTCATGAGGATTATCACAAATGCCAACCTAAAAATAACTCATATGGTTGGACTCATGCCATCCAACCTAAAAAAGAGCTTTCAAAAATTCCTAAAGTGCACGTCTTCTTTTCAAATTCATTGGAGATCTGTTTTTGTCATGTGTAAAAAATTTTTTTAAACAATTGATTATTGATATCTTGCTTTTACATTACTTAGATTTCCATATATATATATATGTATATATTTACTATGTAATTTCCCTTGCTCCTCCATTATAGCAAAGAATAAAAAGGAGAAGAAAAATATTCATCAAAACTAAACAACATTTTGATGCAGTGCTCATCACAGATAGCTTCCATCACCTGAAAAGAAAGGGTTGAATCCCTTCTCAATTCTTTTTATTTGAACTTTCTTTCTATCATTGTGAGCTTGAAGACATCAACAAATAGGAAAATTTATCTATACAAAAAACAGAAAATGAGGACTACATGTAAAGTTGTGAATCTCTACTACAAAAAAATTCTTTTAATTTCCAGTTTAACATTGTGCAGTGATACATGTAAAGTTGTGAATCTCTCCTACAAAAAAATTCTTTTAATGTCCAGTTTAACATTGTGCAGTGATACTGCCATGCTCTTCTGAGTTCCCTTTACAATGTCTCCTCTCTTCTGCTATTTGTTAGTAATTTATTAACAACTTTATTTTCTTCCCTTGTAGTACCATTATCTCTAAACTATACTTAAGTCCTAACTCTCCCACCATCAAAAAACTAAAAATAAAAAATTGTAGTAAGTATAGTCATACTTTGATGATAATTCTTAAGTTCTCACAATTGTTTTTTTAATGTAGTATACATTGTATACATTATTTTCTTGCTCATTTAAGTATGTCTAAGGTCATACAAGTCTTCTGAGGTTCCTCTGATGCTATAATTTTTTTACATATAATAATATTGCTTCATATTCTTAAACCATAATTTTTAAGTCATCTCCTAATCACTGGATGCCTCTAAGTTTTCCAGTTATTTTTTCTACTGCAAAAGTGATACTATAAATATTTTTTGTTCACGAGTTCTTTCTTTGATTTCTTTGTGGTATATGCAGATACAAGAGGCACCACAGATTCAAAGGGTATACATAGTTTAGTGGCTTTTGGGGGACAATTCCAAAGTCATTTCCCAGATGACTGGACTAATTCATAGCTCCCCCAAAATGACTTAGTGCCTCTGTCCTCCACATCACCTTCAACATTGTCATTTTTTTGTTATCTTTCCTAATCTGATGAGTATGAGGTGAAATCCCAGACTTGTTCAATTTTCCTTTTTCTTATTGTGAGTGATTCGGTATATTTTTCATATGGTTGTTGATAGCTTGCTTTTATTCTTTTGAGATTTTTCTGTTCATATCCTTTGACCATTTATCTATTAGGAAATGGTTCTTTTTCTTGCATGCTTCTATTGATTCCCTAGATCTTGGATACTAGAGATATATCAAAGAAATTGTATATAGATATTTTTTTCAGGTAACCATTTCCCTTCTTTTCCCTTCTGATTCTAACTTCATTGATTTTTGTTTGTGCAAAAATTTTTCAATTTTATGTAACCAAAATTGCCCATCTTAACACCTGTGATTCTCTGTATCAACTGGTTGGTCAATAACTCTTCACCGATCCATAGTTGTAAAAGTTGCCCCTTCCATACACCTCTAGCCATATTTGTCATATGAACTTTTATATGTAGGTCATATATCCCTTTGGAGCTTATTTTGGTATATAATCTGACATGTTTATCTAAATAAAATTTCTGCCAGCAGATTTCCCAGGAGTTTTTATTAAGTAATGAGTTCTGACTCAAATAGTTGGAGTTCTCAAACTGAAATGATTCGGCAACACCAGTTCTAGTTAGAGCTGATTATTGAAGCTCTCCGACGAACTTCATGGAGATGTAATTCTGCCTTCCTCATTCTGAGCAGGCTTTCCCTGTTAATGTCAGAACCCCCACTTTACTACTGGTCCATGCTCCCTGACCTCATTACGCTTCTCACCTCCCACCCCCCAGTGATGTGACAGCTGCCATGGCAGGCATTGCGTGAAAACCCAGGCTCCAGGTAGCTCAAAGCCAGGTCTGAACAACCTGAGTCCTGCCAAAGGATTTTGAGTGGCCCACGAAAAATGGAGAGGATGTAAAAGAAGGCAAAGATGTAAGGACTGCTTTGTCTGTGACCCTCTTAACTTGCCTTCCATTATATTGTGCCCATCATGTAACTTGGCAGGTGGGTTGCCGCTGTGCACTCATAACCCCAGGCAACCAACCATCATCAGTCTGTCTCTAGTCTGAGAGGACTAAGAGTCGTTCGTATCTTTTCGCTGTGTTTTCAGTCATTACTAACATTGAACAGGGACAAAGTGAGTGCAGCCACATGGCTCAGCTGATGAGTGGCAGCAATGTGAGGGCTTCTTCCCCTCTCTCACTGCACAGCTGCCTTCCAAGTTACCTGAGTGTCTAGGGCTCTTTCTAAAGTCAGACACTCAGTTCAGTGTTTCTTTGTATGTGAGCAGTTGCTGTGGAGATTTTCTGGTGCTAACATTAAAGTTTTTGGAATGATACTCATTTGTAAAATGAGAGATAAAAAGAAACCAAAGATCCAATCAGATCATAGAGTGGACAAATAGGTGCTGATTTACTTACACAAGAGACAAAATATTGTGCTTTGTTTACTGAGAAGTAATGCCTGTTCCGAAGGATTACAATCTTTATCACCATTTTGAATCAAAACATACTGACTTAAGCAAATTGGACCCCAAAGAAAAACAAATAAAAACTTCCAAACTGTTAAAAAAAATCTCAGTGGGGAATGATGGTTTTTCAAGAAAGTAAACTCAGAAAATGAGGTGGCTGCTAAGGTTAGTTTTCAGATTTCTAATAAAATAGATTTCAAACTTGTTCCAGAGTATGAAAAACTGATTGCTGACAAGAAGTATATGTCCCATTAACTAAATGTAAGCAAGAAGAAAATCTGAAAAAAACAATTAAAACTTGTATCACTTAGCAAAGTTATTTTTCTACATTAGTGTGATTTCATGATAAATAAAAATCTTAATAAGTGTAATTAATTGGTATTAATTGAAATATCCCTTTTTAAAACATGGTTTGTTAATGGTCCCATATTTCTGTTCTCCCCAAGCAGTTCTATCCTTATGTCCTTATATCTATATTAGTGTGTACGCCTGAGTTGTATGGTGGGTCCTCTTTTCCTGTCTCCCCTCTTCCCCCATGTCATCATTACTTGCAATGAAGTTTTGCATTGAACTGACTCCTTTTGTTTCACGTTACTCTCAGCACCCAAATTCATTACGACGTGGTTTTCCTCAATGTTTCTGGCTAGCCCATGAGCCTTTTATTAGACATAAACTGGGTAACCTGGCAAGGACTTAATCTACTGATAGCCACCCATACTGGGGGAGTATGACACTGTTAGCTCACTTGTAGAAAGCAAGGGTCAATAGGGCAACCCTCCCAGGAGAGACTCTTACGCCAGAAAGTGATTATGCCAAAGTGTTTGGTTGGGATTTTTTTATTTGTTGCTTTTCTAATTATCTTGTTGGCATACCTAATTCTTGGATTTTTTCTCTTTCTCTTTTCTTGTTTCATATTTAGAGACGTAAATTTTCCTTTGGCTGCAGCCCAAAAGTTTTTTTTTGGTCATTTTGTCAATTTCGGTAGTTTCTATGATTTGTTCTTTAACCCACTAAATTCTTTAGTCACTATTCAAATTTGAATCCTGTCTTCAGATACTCTTTATTAATTATAATTTTGTTACATTGTGTTCAGTAAAGGATATGTAAAATACTTCTGCTTTTCTACATTTGTTTTTGAGGATTTTTTTGTTCTATGGTGAGTTTTTTACAGACAGCATGAATAACTGCTATTCCTTTGAATAAATGCCAGGGATCTATCATATCTAACTTTTTTAAAAGTTCACTGATTCTTTAATATGTATATGTAGTATATTATATATGCATATACACACATGTATGTATGCATATATAAACATATATACACATATGCAAATGTGTATATTTTATATTATAGAGCATTTTAAGGTTTACAAAGCACTTTACAAATATCTAATTTTTTTCCTCACAATAAAATCTAGGAGGTAAGTGCTATTATTATCCCCATTTTACAGATAAGGAAACTAAGGCAAACAGAGGATAAATGACTTTCCCAGGATCACAAAACCGGTAAACGTCTGAGTCTGGTTTTGAATTTAGAACTTCCTGATTCCAGATCCAGCACTCTATCCACCAAACTTTCTAGTTGTCTTATTTTGATGCTATGCTACTTGGTATATGCATACTATATTAAATATTAATATTGTTTCATTATTTTGATGACTTTAAGCATAATGTTGTTTCCCCACTTATCGCTTTTAACCAAGTCTATTATTCTTGCTTTGTCTGAGATTCTGATTACCATCCCTGCTTTAAAAATTTATCTGAAGCATAGTAAATTCTGTTCAAATCCCCCAGTTTAATTGTTTGAATCTGTGTTTTCAAAGTGTGTTTCCTGTAAATAAGTTTTTGCTAGATTCTGTTTCTAATCCATTTTGCTATTCTCCTTCAATTTACAAGTGAATTCACCCTACTCATTTATCATGTTGATGGTTATGATAGCTAACTGCGTATTTATTTCCATCATGGCTTCTTCTATTTTTATTCTTTTCCTCAAAGTGACTGCTTCTTCTCCTTCTCCTCCTCTTCCTCCTCCTCCTTTTCCTTCTTTTCTTTCACAAAAGGAAGGACATGAAGAAAGAGAAGGAATTTGATCAACTCTAGTAATCTTAACTGAAGCGTTTTCTTCCTATGCCTCCACCCCTCCTCTTATCACAAAATCCAAATCTTGATTTCTGGTCCTTATGCTTTATTTTCCTTTTAATTCCTCCTTTATGATCAACCATTAAAGCTGAAATTTGTTTTATGACTATTGCCTTCCTGACTATTCTCTCTACTATATTCTCTTCTGTTTTTTCTTTATACTTGCCTACTTCCTTGCTGAGTTTCATGTACCTCTACATCAAACTCTTTGTTTAGTTTTATGTGTTCTGTCCTCTTTTGTCTGGTTCAGACAAGGAGATCATCAGATGTTTACTTCTCACATCCCTTCCTCCATATTTATGTACTTAACCCATTTATGCAAAATAACAAGCTTTTTCAGATATTTTTTCATCTCTTCTATACTGTATTTCTTTTATCCTATCTTTTCTTGTCTTTAAACCAACAAAACAGAACATTACCATATTCAGTTCCTGTATTCATCTTATTTATCTCCTTTAATGAGTCTTGAAGACATTAGGATTTTGAAGCAACTTTTGTCTCTTTTTCTTCTATTAGACTGTAAGTATTTCATTATTGCTTAATCCCTCCCAATTTTTTATATGTCTGCCTTCCTGGTTTTCTCTTGAATCCATTCTTTGCATTTTAAAGTTTTGGCTTAGCTCTGGTCTTTTCATGAGGAATGATTAAAAGTTGTTTTCTTTTTTATAAAAGGCTTATTTTTTAATCTTTGTAGTACTATGCAGTACAGAGTAAGTTATTCTTTGTTGTAGGTCTTTATCTTTTGCTTTTTGGAATAGCATATTCCAGGGGCAGCTAGATGGTGTAGTGGATGGAGTACCAGTGCAGGAGTCAGGAGGACCTGGGTTCAAATCTCATCTCAGACACTTGATACTCACTAGCTGTGTGACCTTGGGCAAGTCATTTAACCCCAATTGCCTCATCCTGGGTCATCTCCAGTCATCCTGATGAATATCTGGTCACTGGATTCAGATGGCTCTGGAGGAGAAGTGAGGCTGGTGACCTGCACAGCCCTTCCTCACTCAAAACAAAGTCAAGTGCAAGTCATGTCATTATTTCTCTGATGGCATGGTCTTCTTTGGCAACGAAGGATGAACATACACACGAGACACAATATATTCCAAGTTTTTCTCTTCTGTATAATTGTAGCTGTTAAGTCTTGCATGATACTATGATTCCTCATGATTTGAACTTTTTCCTTCTAATTGATCTTTTATTTCTTTGTTTTATTTGTCCTTTTACTTGTTACCCTTCATTCTTGAAGAGGACCAAGGTCTTCACAATCTTAGGGTAGACATCATCCTACTCCACCAGGAGTTTGAGGCCATTCAGTTACCCTCAGCCTGTTTACTAAGACAGTTTGCTGGGGTGTGGCCGCTGTGCATATTACACTTCTTGGAGCCACAGGTGAGACTTGGGTGACAGGTAGAGACAAAAGATCCATGAGGAGCTCTTAAAAGGGCTCAGTAAGCCCTCACACCAGAGGTGCTAGTCTTGCTAAACACCCCATACACTCCATATAGACTCAATGAAAGCATTCTGCATACAACACTAGTAGCAGACAAGTCAACAGTGATAAAGTGTACCTCATCCTGTGCCTATATACTATGCCTCTATATTTTGGAAGTGTTTGTTCCATGGAGCTTGGAGAGCATGAGTATTTGCTATAATAACTTCCATTAAAAATGTAGTTCTTCAGCTTTTATGGTTCAATGTTATGTCCAGGTGGTCATGGGTAACATTTTCGTCTATGATAAAGATCCAGTTTCACTTCAATTTATTGCTGGAGTTATCCGGTATATTTGGAAGTCTGTATTTGTAGTATTGAGGTTTTGTCTGTCAATCATGAAAGATAATAATCTCCTAATGTACAATTCTAGTCATCAGGTCATGTTTTGGTAAGTACTTGGTGAGTGAATGAAGGTCATTCACCACTGGGAAACCAGAGCCTACCCAGGCACCTTGTTGATGCCTGTTGCTTACTTTCTAAATCAAAGACCTCCCACATCAGGGAAGATGGAAATCTACTAAGTGAATTTTAATGAAAACCTTTGCATAATAAGTAGAAAGGATTGAAAAACGAGGACCATGGTTTAGAAAGTGCAGCCAACAATGCTTTTCTTTCATTTGGATCTCTGTGAAATATCTTTTTCAACTATGACAAAGCAGTAACTAACACCAAATATTGAAATAAACTGAACTTAGAACCAGACCTTTGAATCATTGTGCCGTGAAGTGTTAAACTTAAATTTTCAAAAGTGATAGAGCATATTTAATCACATTACTCTCACTAAAATGTTCTCTCTATAATTTTTTTCTCACCACAATTTTATTTTTAGCAAGAGCAAAAAAGGAACTTGGTATTGTTGACATAAAATGTTTAAAAATATTGCTTATTCCTTTGTGTCATTCTTTGAAATTTCTATTTTAGTTTACTTTATAATGTACAGAATATTAGCATAGTAATACATACATAATTTATAAATATCATATATGTGAGTATGTATATACATGTTGCATGTCATGCATGCTGAAACATTTTTCATGATAAAAATATATGATCAGAAGAGTTTCAAAGTCATTGTAATAAAGGATATGACCACAGAACATTGCCCATTTGATTTTATTTTTTGGTCTTTTTTCGGCCTGTTTTCTATGAATGTGCTTATGTGTGTGTATGTTAAGGTGAGGGTCAAGACAGAGAAGAAAAATTGGGAATATTTTTCTACTCTTAGTAATTTTTGAATCATGTGCTATATTATGCCCTAGATCAAAAATGTCAAACACTCTGTCCACAGGCCACACTCCCAGCACTGCCAATATCAGATTAAAAGGTAATTGGGAAATATTTAACAAAGTAAATAAAAATACAACAGAACAAAGATAATATATGTTTGGGTTGTTTTTCTATCAGTATATGTCCTGCAGGGATTCTTATATACAGTTTAGCGGTCTTCATTTCTTACTTGAGTTTGATATCACTGCCCTAGATCAGTTTGGAATCTGGCCATAATGGATTTTATAATCTTGCCCAACTTTATAGAGCAGAATGATGCTTGGAAGTGGGGCCTTGGAAGGAGGGTTGAGAACTTTTTGTGCATGTGTCGTAGTGACCTTGATGAGACCGCTGGGATAGTGATTGAGTATAATGCCACCTGATGGGCAAATGATATAATTACCCTTCCTCATTGGTTAATAAGGTAACATCTTGTCTTTCCATAGGCCTGTAGAAGGCAGCACACAAGCTGGTGCGGGACTGCTTTTATTATTGCAATGCCCCAAATATCATATATGACATGCCAGTAAGATGTCCTGCACAACTCAAACCTGTATCACAGGATTTAAATGGAGGACACCTTGAAATCTTTCTTGACTATAGAAAGCTGGTAAGAGATGGTTGTGGGTGTAATGGCAAGCAATGATGTCCTTTGCTGACTCTGTCTTTCAAGTTCCTGCTTTGTTTCATTTGGTACCTGGTGATCTTTCTCACTCTAAAACTATACTTAAAAGCCAATCTTCACATCCAGAGCAGCTGAGCTACCACATGAGATGGTACCAAGGACAAATTCCTGTTGCCAAAATTTCTAAACCATGTAAAAGAAACATGGAGAGAAGTATAATAAGTTATGACTGTCACTGTGTACATGTGGAAGGCAGAGCTCCAGATTTGAAGGACTAACCCTATCTCTTGCCTCCTATTGTCAACACTTAGATCTATGAGTTGGAAACTGAGATCACTGTGCTTCAAGAAAGATGAACAGTTGAGATCATGCTCCCCATCCCAAGCTTTATTTGTACCTCAGAGCAATTGGACTGTGCCTAAGAGTCCTCCTGAGTTTCAGAGGCACAGATATATTGTTACTACTGTTATTATTAGTTATGTTATTAGTAGAAATGACGTTAAAGTAGAAAATGTGTCAGGAGAGTTCTGTCCCCAAATAGATTCTTATGAGGTATTCATACGGTTGAGCCAATAGAAAGAGCATCAGATCTGAAGTTCAGAAAACCTGAGTTCAGCTCCAGCCTTAGACATTTGCTAGTTGTGTAAGCCTGAGAAAGTCAGTTAATCTCAATTTCCTCATCAGTAAAGAGGGGATGATAATCATAATAAACAGGATCTGGTTTATTTTTATTTGGTATTATTAATAAAATCACAATTTTTTTTCATTATATAAACAATATGTAAATAACCTATTTTGTAATTTTGTATATTATTATAGTGTGTACTGCGTAGAATATTATTGTATAATAAATAATAGCTAATATATGAATCTATAATAATATAAATATAATTGTATAAAACCAAATTCATTATTATTAAACCTTCCTTACTGTTGTTGTGAGGATAAAATGAGAGAATATTTGTAAGGCACTTTGCAAACCTTAAAGAGTGATACATATACTAGCTATTATTATTAATTATACTGTTACAAATGCTGTAAAAATGAGTTAAACCATACTTGCAAACAAGACACAGCAATGAGTAGTCTTCAACCTGGAGTAGGGAGTTCAAATGCTACCACTGACATTTAATTAGCTAAGTAATCCGTTTAATCTCTCTGAGCTTCAGGCCATTCCTTGAGAGACTATAAATTAAAGATGGACTGTTATCTCTGCCAATGGAAGGAGTTCCACACTAATAATTAGAGTCGTTGATGTGATATATGAGTAGATAGAGAGCTAAGCCTAGAGTCAAGAAGACCAAGTTCAAATCCAACCTCAGACACTAACTGTGTGACCTTGGGCAAGGTACTTAACCTCAATGTGCCTCAGTTTCCTTATCTGTAAAATGGGGATACAAACAACAACCACCCCTCAGAACTGTGAGGATCAAAGGAAATCATTTTCCTAAAGTTATTAGCACAGCGCCTGACACATAGTTGTTCCTGTTACTTGACCCTCATTTTTGAAGAAGACAATGACGTCATAGGTCATTGACTTGTGCGTGAGTTGGATTTAAGTGGGACAGAATTGCACAAAGTCATCAACCTCATCTTCTCTTTCAGAGTCATCAAAGTCCAACAGCCGAGCAAAAGTCAAGACAACTGGCGATGGCTGGGAATGCAGGGGATGAACGGTCCTGAAAAGGGCATGGCAAGCAGAGGTGCCAATCCTCCATAGTAGATACTTAACAAGTGCTGTATTTCCTTCCTTTTCCTTCAAATAAAATCACAGGTCCTTGTGCTGATTTATAAAAATAAAATCATAACCATGATAGTCAATTTCCTCAGTCCCTCACACAGCGCCTTGCATATAGCAGAACTTTAGCAAATATTTGTTGAATTGAAGGAAGGATTATTGGCCTCAATAATATTAAAATTGTGGAAAATCAGACTGAAGTAAATTGTCTCGGCAACCAGAATGGCAGCAAATCTCTTCATTGTACACCATATAGCACTGGACTGCTGTTAGCCTCTGGTATCAATTCAGAAGGCAATATTTCTAAATGCTCACATCACCAGGGAACTTCTATCCCAATAACATATTACAGTAACGTATTTGGCAACAGACTGATGCCATTATAATCTGTTTTGATTCATCCTGCTCCTTCCCGCTTTCTTCATAGTGAATCATTCGCACTTCAAGCAATTCTTCCTTTGAAATATATCTTACACCCATTCCTTCCTTCCCAGTTAATAAAAGCATAGAAGGTTAGAGCAGAATTTGGTCCAAACTACAATTTTATGGTAAACAATAGATAATTCTCTCCCACTCAGTGATCTGTAGCTTTAGGCTCATATGTTGACCAAGTTCAGTTCTGGAGGAATCTGTCCCCTGGAAAAAAAAGGTCAAACTCTTTTCTTGTCCTTACCCAACAGTTCTTAAAACTCAGGTTTGATTTATTTTGAGGGTACCTCCCCAAGAGCAAACTACCCAAGATACAGTGTTGGCCATATAAAATATATTATATATAGAAATATAATAAAAAGCTATTTCCTTCACAGAAAAGAAATGTTTAAAACACAAAAGAATCATAAGCATACTTTGACCAAAAAAAACCCCAACATGAAACAGTAATCTATTACTCCCTATACTCTTCTTGGAGGTGGAGATTTTAGATACTAAAGCATATGAAACATCCAATGGGACTGTTGAATAGGTATTTCACATTAACCTTGACTTTGCACTGTAGGAACAACTCTCTCAAGGTCCATGTATTCTGGTAAGCCAGTCTGAGGCTGGGGCATTTCTTTCTTTTAATGGTCATCATCTTCTCTGAGAAGCATGGTAGTAGCTGAAGGGAGCACCTCTTATAATGCATCCAGAACAAAATGGGGCCCCAGGAGTTCTCACCTTCTGAATCTCATAAGATTGTCTTCCAGGATGGCAATGTACATCTTAGAATCTCTATTTGGAACTTAGTAAACTGGGAACCAGCTATAGCCCTTTGAACCAACCAGAGCCAAAGAGACCACAGAAAAAGCAATAACAAATATGTGCAAAATACATATGTACAATAAAATACTATATATGTATAATATACATATACAAAATAAATATGTACCGAAGTATTTATAGCAGTTCTTTTCACAATGGCCAACAATCAGAAACAAAGGGGCTGAGGAATGGTCAAATTATAGCTAGCACATGAATGCAATGAAATATTGTTGTGCTATAAGAAATGACAAAATGGACAGTTTCAGAAAAAACTGGGAAGACAACTATAAACTGATGCAGAGTGGAGTGAGAATTAAAACAATTTATAGGATAACAATATTATAGAGAAAAACAATTTTGAAAGACTAGAACTCAGATCAGTGTAATATCAAATTGTAAGTCCAGCTGACTGGAGATGAAACACACCCCTCAATGCCTTCCAGAGAGGTGACGAACTTAAAATGTAGAGAAAGACATACATTTTTGGTCATGGCCAATGTGGAAATTTGTTTGGATGGACTATGTATATTTCTGATGAAGACTTTTAAAAAATAATTCTAATTTTTGCTTACTAAGAGAGAAGTAGGAGGCACAAATTATAAATACATATAAAGATAAATGTGTAACAGTTATTACTCTGGCCCACACCGCCTGAAGGACAGGTTTGCCACATTTCTCCCCTCCCTCAGGGATCTCTGTTACTCTTAATGGGGACCGGGTGGAGGGGTTATCTAGTCTCTCTGCTATTGGCTCAAGACCCCACTAAGGACATTCCCCAGTTGTAGGAGAGACCTGCACCCTACTTCTATTCAACTACTTACATGGAATTAAGTAGTTAATTGGATTAGCCTTTACAACTCCAAAGGTATGGCAAGAATAAGTATACATTCCCCCTAAAACTGGGCATATAATCTCTTCCCACACTACTTCATACTCTGGGAAAGGGAAGGGGATTAGGCTTAGAAGTTAACTTAGTTCTTATGTAGCATGATTCACAACTTCAAGACCAAAGTTTTCCTTGGGTTCAAGTTCTAGGCACTATATCTTCTCTGGGCTGTCCATCTGGACTGACAGAAACATTCAGCCTTACATCCTACCTCCAAAGTCGCCATGCCTTGAGTTCCTTGGTCCTGTGAGGATTCCACCACCTGTACCTAGAATTGAAAAAGACAAAACATACAGACCAAACCATTTCTCAGGGCCACAGGATAAAAGGAGAGCAGAAGGTAGTCCTTGCCCCCTCACTAGTTCAGTTCATGGCACCCATGCTATGGATGAACTTGTATCTTTACCCTTTCCATTTGCCACAGGAAAGAGAAAGAGAGTTCAAGTCCTGTCATTATAAAGAGACTGTTCTGGTCATGTAACCAATGGAAAGAGGCCCATGTAGTAAGGAAACTCAAGATGTCTTCTAGAAGTAGGTCCCTGGCATTTCCCGTGTGTCTGTTTCATTTTAGGCGATCAGGGCGTGCACAAAGCAAAACCCTGGTTACAAATATATTTTGTTCTTTTTTTAAAAAAATAAAAAATTGCTATTTTGTCACCTATGCTTAGGAAAAGAAATATAAAGCAAAAAAAGACCACTTGGGTCTGGGGATCCCTACTCAATGTGCCCTACCTCTAACTGCCATGTGCAAGTAGTTACCATAGATACTGGAGGTGCAGGTGGAAAAACTCCTTTCCTTTTTACCCCCCTGGGAAATTCCAAAGGAAGTTCCATTTCATATATTCTGAAGAAAAGAAGGAAAGAAGAATTTTTTTTCTCCCTGTAAAGTCTAAATGGAAGTTTCTTCCAGCTTCAGTGGCCAATTTTCTTTGAAACAAGCATCCCTTGTGTCTCTCACAAGACCAGGAGATCCATAAAAGGATTGGTTCATCATCCCCAAGCACATGTCCTCCAGTGCTAACCCATATGTATCATCAGAAGCAACCAGTAGAGCCCTTCTCAGCTCTATCAGTTCTCCAATAAAGTGTACCCTAGATTGCAGAAGGAGGTCCTCAATTATCTTCATTACATAGGTGAAGAAATTGAGGTCTGTAGACTTCAAGGTTACTTAGTCTGACCCCCATGATATAACCTGGACCCCACATCTCATGCTTTTTCCATATACCATGCCATCATATTAATTTAGACTGTTATTACCTTGTAGCATCCAGTGAAAAGAAGCTAGTAGGAAGATTTGTATGAAATGATACAGAACTAGAGAAATAAACATATACAAATACTACAGCAAGGCAAATGGAAAGAGCCCCGTCAAAACCCTCAAAACCAAACACTATGTAATTTGATAACCAAGCTTAGGCCCAAAGGAAAAAAATGAGAAAGTATGGAAGACTATAGGAGTGGAATGTTGCTGATATCATCAGGCTTAGCTGGTATATTGATTAGTTCTGCTGAATTAACTGTTTCCGTTTCCCTTTTATTCTTTGTTACAAGGAATAGTTTGTTGAGAAAGGGACGCATTTAAAAGTGAAGATCAGGCAAAAACAAAAGGTAAAAATAAAACTTTAAAAAGAAATAAACCTGGCCACATCCACTGGGAGGAATTTTGATAATTCAATGAATCAGTGTTTTATTTTTAACAATTTAAGTATTTATCCCCTCCAGTGATGCAAGATCACAGCCCCTCTACACCATCTCATACTGTGAGACTCATGAATATGTATCCTCTTGTAAATCCTTCGTGGGAGGTAGGAGAAACTAATTCTAAGGGATCATTGTCTAGAGGTCTTGACATTGTGTACATAACAGTGGAGTCCGTGGGCTACCTTTATACCATTAGTTATTCCTTACTCTCAAAAGTTGGCCAGCCCACTTCCTTTTCTATTTATACCTTTCTTTGATAAACTCTTTAAAGTTGCATCTGTATAACTCTTTACTGGAAATGTTGCTGCAGCAAACTCACACCCATCATGCCTCTCTCTATTGCCCCTTGAGTGACTTGACTTCTTCAGGTATTCCAAGCTTCACAAACATATAGCAGCCTCAAAAGAAGAATATTAGTGTGATAAAGATGTTTCAGGGAGGAGCTTCAGGACAGTAAATGCAATGTATAACTTCCTAAGGGGGATGTAGCCCACACTCCTCTTCCAAATCTATTCTGGACCTACCTCATTGCCCTTTTATAGTGTCTGTCAGAAAGAACTAGTCCTCCTCAGTCTCCTTTGCTAAATCTTCATCTATATCACACTTACTAACTGTGGGTGATCTCATCGAGTTCAATGATCATCTCTGAGCAGATGATTCCCAGTTCTATACATCCAGCTCCAGTTCTTTCCTGGGCACCAGTTCTGCATCACCAACTACCTGTTCTACATCATTCCCCTCCCTTCCCTTCCCTTCCCTTCCCTTCCCTTCCCTTCCCTTCCCTTCCCTTCCCTTGCCTTCCCTTCCTTTCCCTCCCTTCCCTTCCCTTCCCTTCCCTTCCCTTTTTGGGGGGATGAATTCTCTCCCCCAAGCTCTTCCCTCATCATGCTTCCCCTCTACTGTTGAGGGCACACCATCCTCCCAATCACCCAGACTCTGAACTTCCATGTCATTGTTGAGTCTTCACTCTTTCTTCACATAGCCAGTCTGTTGTCAAAGTTTGCCATTTCTCCCTTGACAACGTCGGTTATCTATGTCCCTTTCTTTCCACTCACACAGCTGCTGCCTTGGTCTATAGGCCCTCATAGTTTTCACCTGGACCACTTCCATAGATTTCTAATTGACCTTCTTGTTTCAAATCTTTCCCCAATCCATCTTCCACTCAGTTGTTAAATGGATTATCCTCAAGTATAGGTTTGACTATGATACCTTCCTACTCAATGAACCCTACTGTCTCCCTATTACTTCTAGAATCAGATTCTCTATTTAGCTAAAGCTCTTCTTAATGTGGATGACTGAAACTTAGCCCATCTTGCACTTTTCTCTTCTCCATACATTCTATGATCCAAGTATACTGGCTTACTTGCTCTTCAAATATACAAATATGTAATTTAATTCCCACTTTTTTACAAAGGCTTTTGTGAGTAACCCCCTCCCTCCCCCTCTCTCCATCCATTAGTGCCTTCCCTTCTGAGATGATGTCCCATTTACTCTATGTATATCACATATATGACTAATTATTTACATACTGTCTTCTCCATCAGAATGTAACCTCTTTGAGGTCAGGAGCTGCCTTTCTCCAGCACTTAACATGGTGCCTGGCACATAGTAAGTTCTTAATAAATGCTTTCCCACTGATTATAGATGAAGAAGCTCTTTGGGCTGTCATATTATCATAGTGTTATGTTTGAAAATTAAGGTAAACTGAGAGACAATGATCTGAGTATGATCAATTTATTAGTGAGGCTAGCAGTAACCAATAAACTGGCCTCTCTCAATGATCAAAGACCCTAAGATAGGGCTCACCAGTCTTAATATAGTTTTGGGAAGTGCAGAGTTTGGTAAGGAGGGAAGACAATATGATCGGTAACAGGGGACAACATGATTGGTTATTTTAAAGAAAGTCAGCTAACACTCCACAAGGATAGTGACCATCTCTGTCTGACAATTAAGGAATGTTAATTGTTTCATAAGACCCATCAGCATTTTACAGGCCTTGTCAGGACACCTGATTTAGCAGACATCCTGGAACCTAGAAGGGTTTGTTAGGGGGATAAGACCCAAGGGGAGGCAAGGATGGACAATATATTTTTTGAGGATGATAGCAAGTTACCTGTATGTTTAAACTAATATAGAGGAAAGGCTTCATTCCTGAGGGATGGAGAAATGTGGCTTGAGCCATATATAAAATGGGGCAGTAATACATAGTTTGGTTAATTACAGAATAGAATCAATTATTAAATGATACAGAAAATTTTAATTTCCTCAATAGTTTGGACACCAGGTATTCTTCATTCAATTTTTTTTTCTGTAGATAGAGCAGCTTCTTGTGAAGGATTATGGATCACTTTCCATTAGCTCTACCATGTTCTGGGGCCTCATACAAGCAGTATCATGTCATCCATCAACAAAATAATCTGCATGACCTCATCAGCTATAGGTAGTCTAACACTTGGAATATAGCAGGCTCTCAATAAATGGCTGTTAACTGATTAATTAATAAGTTGGTACACATATAATTGATCCAGTAATGACTTCCAGTAGCATATTATTTCCCATCAAAATATGAGAAATTCCATTTATTTGTATTGTTATTTGGAGCTCACTGTGTCTAATACCTACTGATTCTTCATGTAGAGAAAGTATTCATGACATATGTCTCAGCCTTCTGCTTAGTTTACATTCTTTGACCCCTCTCATTCCTTATTGCGGACTCTCATTTTCCGATCGATTTCTCTTCACTGTCATCTTTGCATAGAAAGTTGTCAAGTATCAAAGAATATGTTGATTTAATTTAGAGTCTTATTGAATTTTTAAATAGAATTTCTCTATTCTTCATAATCTGTAATAGATATCCATATGTAAGCTACAATTATTTTCTTTGTAATCTTTTTGCAAATCCTTATCATAAGCATTGCAATATATATGGACTAATTGCCCCCCTGAAATAATATTTATTGTTGCCTTTGGATACACAATAAAATCAACTTCAAAAATTTCTTTATTTACTTTTCCAAGTAGAACCTGGGAACCATTCTTCCATTTAGCTGCAATATCATACTGTCTTTTAGTTATATCTATGATGAGAATGTCAACATTAATACAATTACACTTAGAATATATCCCCTCATTGGTCATTGGACAACCTCTTCTCACTTAAAGTACCAGTAGTCAATTAAAATTTATCTACAGTCTAAAGGTTATATGATTTTTAGCCCTTGTTACCTGCTTTTCCATTACTCTGACACAGTCACTGCAGAATAGAAAGATGGATTGAGGACTATTTTTCATTTTTCTTTGTTCCATAAATTACCTTGGTCGAAGGATTCATCACAAAGTGGCCAGTGTATTGGTGATAAGATTCTTGGGTACTTAGGCTGATCTTCAGAAAACAGACTGTCTATTGCTAAAACAGTACTCAAATCCTTTCCAAAGTGGTAGAAAATGCCAGATTTTATATTCCATTGGCATAGCTTTCAAGAACTCAAGGTCTGGTGTTTTTAATATTGAGGAAAGAGAACACTGGGTATAGCTAAGTATTTGCCCTATGCTGTAGGGAAACACATTTCAAAAAGATAAATATGATTCCATGGTAATATCAATGAAATCTTTCTTGTCCAACCATGGGACAAAATAAAATTGTAGGATCATAGACTTAGACCTAGAAAGAATGTTAGAGGCATCTAGCTCTCTCCTTTAATTTTACAGATGAGGAAATTGAGGTCCAGAGAAGTTAAGGAATTTCTACAAGATAGTCTTAGTATTCCAGGCTGGAAATCTAAGGGGTAACATGACATGATAGATATGAGATACCCTCCAAAATGAAATTCTTATGATACACTTATGGACAATCGCAATGAGTACAAAACGAGCTGTGTAACACGAGGATCATAGATTTAGAGCTAGAAAATCTAGTCAAACCAACTCATTTTATTCTTGTTATGCTTTACATGTCTTTATGTTTTAGATATGTTTGTAGCATGCAGACCTTGTTGGTTTTATTTTCTTATCCTGTCATTTTCTCATGTTTAACTGGATTATTTAATTCATTCACGTTTTAGGCAATTATTGTTAGGCTGAGTTTTCTTTCATTTCTTTTTAAATTGATTCTATCCTCTTTTAAGGAAGCAGTTTGACTCTAAGATTAGTTTTGCTTACATGACTTCAATGCTAATGCAGCATCATGTTGAATCAATAGGTAAATAGGATTCTGGGAATTAGAGATTTTCCTCAGCCTAGAAAGAGGATGAACCATAATAAAATCTATGCTGGAGGACAGGAGTCCAGGAGCACAGGAAGTTTGGAATATATGTCTCTGCATCCAGAGGGGAGATGCAGGATCGAATTTCTTTTTTTTAGCTGCAGGATTGAGGAGTCTGAATACCAAAGAGAAGATGCTACATCTTATACCTGGTCATTAGCATAAACGGTTGTAGCCTTTACACACTCACTGATCTACTTATGGAAGAATACGTTCAAAAAGAACCCAGAATGACTCTGCCTTCCCCAAGATGCTGCTGAAATTTGATGAATTTCTTCACATTCGGTTTCCTACTCTATTTTATGGCCTTTTGGAAATAGGCATTGATTATTCTTAAGGATTTTCTTATTCTTTTCAATTCCTTTTACTTTTTATTTATACTTTAACAAAGTAACAGATAAATAGAACATGATTTTAATTGCATTTTGAGTGAAAGTCTTGGAGATATAGGAATCTCTGGCTATTTGGATATATAGAAAAAATTTGCAAGTCGGGAATTTTCATCCCTGGCAAAAAGTTGTTAGATATATTTTTTAAAATGTTGTTAGAGAATTTTCTCTTAACTGGGGGCTTGAGCTATTAAAATTTTATTAATAGTCAGTATTCATCTGTATTTTTTAAAAAAAACTCTTAACTAGTAGAGGAAAGAATCCATGTGGATCCAGGACATTGCCCTTGGGCTAAAAACTGCAAGCTTATCTAATATCTCCAGCAGATTTTAAAAAAGGCAGCTTTGGAAATTTCCATCCCTTCCTCTTGTGGAAGAAAACTCTATACTCTGCATTTTAGGCACAAGCCTGCCAATTTTTATTAATTTAGGCTATTCTAATCTAAGCATTTCTGCTTAGGATGCAAGAGGACCATAGATGATCAGAACCACACCATAACTTTAGAAGTCTCTCTCACATACACAAGCCATTTCTAAGTTACAGTAATATCATTCTCTGACAAATACAAAATTCCACAATGATAAAATGCAATTATAGCGCTCAGGGCAAAGTTCAGATAACATTTTCCTGTATCAAACAGAGTAATAGTCAATTAACTTTCAGCATACCCTCAGAGAATTATTTTCCTAAAACCATTCATTCCTTTGACCTCACTTATTAAAAATTCCCCTTTCTGCATGGTCAAAGGTGAACCCCAGAGATGCTTCCACTAATTGAAGTAATAAAAAGACTTCTCTGTGTTTGATGATTACCCTTAATCTGGTCATGATGGGATCATTTAAGGTTTCTGGCCTTTGCCTGGTAACCACCTCAATTACTTCAGGGAGGAGTCCTTCCTGGATCAGTCTGAAAGGAGGAAAACAGGACATCGATAGCTAAAGAAAGACTGATAATAAAGCTTCTCTTTAATATTAGTCCAAAGGATTTAAACTAGAATAATATTTCATTGATTCCTTACCATTCCTTTTTAAAAAGGGGGAGATTTTAATCTATTTTCACATTCTTGAGAAAAGGGAAAGGGAAGAAAGAGGTGTGACCAGAGGTAGGTTAAGGACCCAAACCAAGCCCATGGAAAGACACAAGCATGGTATGGAGAATTTCTTCTATTTTTTGAAGTAAATGAAGAAAGCCATCATCAGACAAACTTTGCCCTCCACCCTCAGCAGCATCCTCTGGTGATTTCATTAGTCTATTTCCATAGATTCTTCTTCTACCCTCCCTGACTCCCATTTACCTGATCCATACCAAATTTCTTGAATTCATCTAAGTTGTTCATTTGTCTTTCTAGTGTTCGTTTATGTTTTCCCTCCTCTTTCATTAGCCCTTCCCTTCCAAGCACAGACAAACATATGGTTGGAAATTGTCATTCTCTCACCACCCCCAGTCTTTTAGCTTAAATGTCATTCTTCTGTGGCACTCTATTATTATTACATTTATGTTTGGCACCTTTTTCTAAGAAATTTTCATTTTATAATCTCCTTTATTTCTAGTCCTGTATAGTCTATTTTGAATTCTGTTTTCTCATTCATGGACTATAACCTAACCTTTCTCTATTCTGTCTATAGTCTCTCATTAGAGGTAGGGAACTTCTAGGTGCCATAGTTGAGTTACTTCTGCCTTATTGTTTCTATAACTTTTATTGCATCCTCCCTCACATATATTTATTTATTTAATCTCTTATTTGGCTTTTAACAGTATCTTTTTCTGTCATATCATTTAGAAATATAAATTAATGAAAGATGATATACCATTTAGTGACTCTAAATGCCACCTCCAAAGGCCTGGTCCTACTTCCTTTCCCTAATCTCTCATGACTCCTAAAACCAAGTGATCCTGCCTTTTGTTTTCTATCCCTACTACCACCTTAGGTATTGGTTGTCTCTGGAAACTTGTATACACCTCCTCTTCTAGGATGGGATGCAGTTCTAGAAAGCACCACTCTTGTTTGGAGAAGGTAATCTATTATTCCCAATTTCCCCAGATAGAACCTATTATAAGGTCCCTGCCTCTCACCAGACATAACTCTCTCCTCTGCCCCAGAAACACTTTTTAATGATACTTTTTAATTGCTCCTTCTCAGTTAAAATTCTAGAATGCATAATAATAAGCATAGGACTGATTTATCACATTTTATGTGGAAAAAGATCTGAAAATTTTAACGATTCCAACTAAAATCCCATCTTTTGCAGGAAGTCTTTTGGAACCTGTCTTAATTTAGTGCATTCCATCTTTTAATCATTTCCTATTTTCCTCAGCTTGTTTGTGCATATTTGTTTGCTTGCTGTCTCCCCCATTAGATTGTGAGTTTCTTGAGAGCATGACATCTCTTTTGTCTCTCTTTGCATCTCCATTGCTTAGCACAGTGCCTGGGCACTGCTTGTTACTTGCTGACTTTGTTAACCGACTGACTAACCAACTGACAGTCTCAGTGTAAGTCAACAGGGGCTGCTAAAAAGGGAGTGTACTTCCTCTTTTCCTTGAAAATGTGAGGGATGATGGGTGCAAAGGGTTGCATATGCTTTCAGATGTGATGTCAGTTGGTTTTGCTTCACTGTTTTGCCTGGTTAAAAGACAAGGCTCACTTGTGGTTGGATGAAAAACAGTATATCCAGAAATTACCATGATGGCCACCAGAACTCCAAAGGCCCTGCCCTTGGGAACTTAATTAATTCAGTATTGAAACTCCCATCCCAGGCCAAGCTGATGTGATTGGTAAATCATTGAGCCCAAACTCAGAAAGTTCACATGTCTAACCAACCCTGGATCACTAGACCATGTTTTCCGCTGTCCACCCTAACCATCTCCCCGTCATTCATCTTGTTGTCCTTTAAATACCACCATACCCTCCACCTCTTGTCTTAGAAACTGTAATCAAATCAAGTTTACTTTTGTTTCTGGACAGGACGTCCCAGTTGACTCCCCTATGACTTCATTCGTTATCCTTCCTCTATATGTGTTGGCTTTCCCTATTAGAATTTAAACTCCTTGAGAACAGAAACTCCTTCACTTTTATATATGTATCTTCAGCGTAATGCTTGACACATAGTAACTCCTTCATAAATACTATTCATTCATTCATAAATTATATAGATATAATGATTTTCCCCCTCACAATCTGAATATATTGAATCATGTCATGTAAATAAACATATATGTGTATATATATACCCACATATACATACATATGTGTGTACATACGTCGCAGTATAATCTAAGTCTGAATTAGTAGAACTATAAAATCCAAATTTTATAAGACATGGGATATAATTCAACTGTTTGTGCTCTGTCTGAAAACCATTCAAACTACATCTGGAATGTTATATTTAATTCTGAGCACCAGAAGGACACTAAAAACAGGAAGTTATCTAGAGAAGGGCAACCAGAATTATGAGGGGCAAATAACATTTCTTAAGGGGCATCTGGCCCAGTAAAATAATGTCCACAATAATGATACTGTGTCATTAAGAGAAAAATGTTTTATTTACTCAGTTTAAGAAGGCAAGGAAATGCAATATAGTGTAAGAATTTATGGTTTGTTTTTAACATTTTGTCACTTAGATGAATAAGGTTGTGGAGACAGGCCAATGGGCCCAGTCCTTAGGAACAGGCGTCACTTTCAAAAGGCCTTAGATGACCTTGTGCCTCTCACTTTGTGGACCTTCGCTCTTGGTCTGACTCCTTTGCTTGTGGCATCCAGTGAGAGACAATGCTATATGTTTACAGAGTGTAGAGAGGTCTTGGATTAACTCCCTCTGAAGCCAGCATGTGACCCTATAAAGACCAGTGTCAATCCTTTGTCTGGGCATATACTCTTTCATTTTAGGTGGAAAAATTGAAGATTACAACTTTATGAGTTTCAAAATGTTAGAAGAACAAATCATCCCAGTGTCTAGGTGTCTAAAAGAGAGGTAAAACACTTATAGTGCAAAATGAGATGTGTGTGTGTCTGTGTGTGCGTATATGCATACCCACATAATTTTCGTCGTGGCCAATGTGGAATCTTGTTTTGCTTGACTACATATATTTGTAACAGGGGGTTGTTTTTCTTTCTTCTTTTAAATAAGAAATAAATCTTCACTATGTACATAACACATGACAGAATGAAGTAAGCAGAATTAGGAGGACAATGTAATCAACAATTTTATAAAAACATTCTAAAGATTATAACATTATAAAGATGAACAATTAAGAAAGCCTTAAGAACGCCAATCAATACCATAACTAATCAAGATTCCAGGGCACTGCTGATAAAACATGTCGCTCATCTTCTGGCAGAGAGGCAATGAAGCAAAGTGCAGCATCAGGCACGTATTCAGATGCGATCGATAGGAGAATTCATTTTGCTTGTTTATGCCTATTTGATAGAAGAGTTTTCATTTTCTTTTCCTTTTTTTCAAAATCTGGAGGGCTTTTGTGGAAAGCAGAAAGGAGGGATGGTGATAGAGTTACCTAAATGAAAAAAAGATTAGAAAAGAAGGTCACTGAAGTATTTTTCAAATGTGCAAAAGAAAACAGAAGTGAGTAGGAAACGCAGGTAATCAGGATAGCTGTGAAAATAACATGTTGATGACTGTACGTGTATAACCTATATCAGAGAGCTTCCTTGTCTTAGGGAGGGAGGCCAGAGAAGGGAGGGAGAAAAATTTAAAACTCAAAATCTTACCAAAAGATGAATGTTGAAAACTATCTTTTTGGAAAAAATAAAATACTATTTACATAAAAAAATTTTAAAAAGAAATTATATGTTGAGATTTTTTGCATACGTAGGGAGGGGAACCATCTGGGGATAGCACAAATTTTTGCCTCCATGTGGCCTTTTCTGGTTTGCTTTACATATGGAAATGCAAATAAAATTATTTGGTTCTTATTAATTTTTGAACAAAAAGGAAATGAAAAGAAAAAAATGGAATTGTAGGTGGTAGAAGGCAGAATGAGTCAGCGGAAAGAATGAGAGGGATGTGAAGTTCCAGGGCGTGAGTGCTAGTCTTGACCCTCCAACTGCCACCCGGGTGACGTCGGGACTCAGTTTGTTCATCACTGGGTGATCAGGAAGGTTCTCTCCAGCTCAGAATCTTTTTCTTCATTGTAATGAGTGGCCCAGCAGAGAGCAAGATCATTGCACTGAATCTCCTATACAAACTTCAAGTTCTAGATAGAACCCAAAATAGAAAATACATGTGAAAACATCCGTGTAAAAGCATACTTCCCTTTCTCTCCACAAACCATGTACCTAAGGTCCTCCTTTACCATCTCCACACACATGCTGATTCTCTCTTGGACAGGACAGATGGTGGCACAGTGGAAAGAACACTGGGTCTTAATTATCTGAATAATTTCTTTAACTTCTCACTTAATTCTGTCAAAATTTCTGGAATACAGCTACAGCAGTGCTCCATTTAGTGTTTGTGTTACTCTTTGAGCCTCAGTTTCCTCATCCCTCAAAATCAAATGTCTTTTCTCCTTTGCACTGTCTCTTAGTCTGTCATCTCTGCTGGGTTCTTCTTGCTCACATGTCTTCTTCCTTGCCCACCTTCACTTCTGTCCCAATTACCTGGAGATCTTTGTCTCAATCTCCTGCCTCCCTCCTAACCCTTCTCCCCCAATGGCTCTTGGTGTACATGTGTTCTTTATCTTTTCTTTCATTTTCAATTAGGAGAATGATTGGAATGGGACAGAAAGGCTGATTTTTACTGATTGAAAAAAATGCATGTGACAGTTTTTTAAAATCAAAAGGGAAATTATACTTTATCCTAGGGGCAATAGGAAGTCACTGGAATTGATTGAGTAGGGGAGTCACGTGTTCAGATCTATGAGTCATTTACATAAAGATGCTAGTTAAGCCCATGAATGTTGATAGTTGATGAGAAAAGAGAGACAGAGACAGACAGAGGGAGGAAGAGAGAGAAAGAGAGAGAGAGAGAGAGAGAGAGAGAGAGAGAGAGAGAGAGAGAGAGAGAGAGAGAGAGAGAGAGAGAGAGGGAGAGAGGGAGAGAGAGAGAGAGAGAGAGAGGGAGAGGGAGAGAGAGAGAGAGACAAACAGAGAGAGGGAGAGAAAAACAGACACAGAGAGAGAAAGACAGAGATAGAAAAAGACAGGGACAGATAGAGAGAAAGACTGAGAGAAAGAGAGAATTGAGTGAGTAGGTGAGTCTCATGTTCAGGTACGTGAACATTTACATAAAGATGCTAATTAAACCCATGAGTGCTGATAGCTGATAAGGAGAGAGATGGAGACAGTGAGACAGAGAGAGAGATGGAGAGATCATAGAAGGAGAAGAGAAGCGGACAGATGACCTTGGATGATGAACCAGTAAAGGAGAATGAGGGATATGCAGAGATGTATGAAGAGAATTAAGAGACAGCCCTACCCAATGCAGCATACAGATCTATGACTAGGAAAAATTTTGCCAGTGCAGAGAATAACCCGACAATGGATACAATCACTCTAGAAGAAGGGACATTTTACCTTGTCCCTTTATGATTTGGGGGAAGGTGGTTTTCATGAGAGATTACAGAACCTGGGGATGTTTGATGCCATAGGTTGGCATGAACCACAGAAGGACAATGAGATGAGGCATGAGACTGGTGGTGGTCACCATAGGGAAGAAACATGTGTCATAACTTAAAATATAGGAATGAGAAGGATCTTGGCAAGGAACAAAGTACATCTAACAAGGTGTGCAGTAAAAACAAACTTGCCTGAAAAGTTGCAAAATCTAATCAAAAGAACTTGAAGACCAAAAAAAGGAAGGGGAAACTACCCACATAGAACTAATGAACTTGGTACCATAAAGATCAGCAGGTACAATACAGGGGGAAGAAAACAGAAGAGAGGACTAATTATTTATGGAAAATGATATACAAAGTCTCAGATGTCTATATATAAATGCATCAAGGATGAGTAATAAACAGAAAGCAGAAGTTCTAGGGCAGGGAGGAAATGTTGACCTTATAGGCATCATTGAGATATGGTTGAATGAGATTCTTGGCTGGAATTTAGATCTGGAAGCATATACTTTATTAAAAAAGAAGAAAATAGATAAAAAGGGATGCAGAAGCACTGCATATTGTTTATATATTCATGAAGAAAATCTGACGACTGAGGGTAGAAACATGATGGATTCGATGAAGGTAAATACAAAGGTAATATTGTTATGAGAATATATTTCAGATCACGTTGGCAGGAGGCACGAGATGAGGAGATTGGAAAACAGATCATAAACCGGGCACAGGAGCACAAGGTTATATTTAAAAAGAACTTAATTTTCTGGACATCTTTTGGCACTGCCTGCCAAAAAAGCACAGTAGCTGATAACTCATAAATTTATAATAATAATATTGATAGCATTTATATAGCACCTTAAGGTTTGCAAGGTGCTTTACAAATATTAACTCATTTTCTCCTCACAACAACCTTGGGAAGTAGGTGCTATTATTATATTCATTTTACCAGTTTTACCAGGTGATAAATGACTTGCCCAGGGTCCTGTGGCTAGTAAATGTCTAAGGCTGAATTTGAATTCAGACTCCCGAGTTTCTTGATGCCAGATTCTGCACTCTGTCTTCTGTGCAGTCTTCTTGCTATTTTATCATTCAGTTGTGTCAGACTCTGTGAACCTGTGGACAATACAGTCCATGAGGTTTTCTTGGCAAAAATACTGGAGCGGTTTATTATTCCCTTCTCCAGCTTATTTGACAGGCTAACAGTATTAAGTGACTTTCCCACAGTCACTTCAGTCCCAAGCACTCTATCCACCAAACCATGTAGCTGGACGTGCAATCTAGCTGCTTCTATATAGAGAGGAAAATGAACTTCAAAATATAGAGGAAATGAGAATGGACATTTTGGACCCAACTCTGACGAGATGCCGAAAGAGAAATAAGAGGGATCTTGGGAGAAAGGTCTCATTCCACCTTCAATTATAGAAGTAAGGGAAAAATTGTAATAGATGGCCCCGGGTCCCTTCTGGTTATTAGTGTCTGCAATTGTGTGTGATTATGAATTTTAGTGATTTTTAAAAGCCAATAGAAATGATTTTTCTTATGATTCATTGGTTTTTAAATTTTTCTTTTTTGTTGTTCAGTCATTTCAGTCAGGTATGACTCTTTGTGACCCCATTTGGGGTTTTCTTGCAAAGATACTGGAATGGTTTACCGTTTCCTTTTTTAGCTCATTTTACAAATGAGGAAATGGAGGCAAATGGGGTCACACAGATAAGTGTTTGAGGCCAGGTTTGAACTTAGGAAAATCAGTATTCCTGACTCCAGGTCTGGCACTCTATTTTTAAACATTCTTTTCTTTTTATATTTTGAATTCCAAATTCTCTTCCTCCCTCCCACCTCCTCCTACTCTCACTGAGAAGGAAAGCAATATAATATCAATTATACATATGAAATCATGCAAAACATATTTCCATACTAGCCATATCTTTTTTAAAACCAAGAAGAATAAAGGAAGAAAGAAAATTTTACTTGAATTTTCACTCAGAGTTTATCAGTTTTCACTTTTTTCATCATGAGTCATTTGGCATTTTCTTAAATCATAGTATTGATCAGAAGAGTCAAGTCTTTTATAGCTGATCATCATTACAACATTGTTGCTATTGTATACAATGATCTCCCAGTTTTTCTCACTTCACTTTGTGTTAATTTGTATAGCTCTTGCCATGTTCTTCTAAACCATCACACACCTCCACCCTGGTCATTTTTTGGAGTGCATTAGTATTCCATTATAATTATATGCCAGAGTTTGTTCAACCATTCACCAACTGAAAAACATCCCCTCAATTTCCAATTCCACAAAAAGAGCTGCTATAAATATTTTTGCATATATAGGTCTTTTTCCTTTGAATTTTTTTAGGATACAGACCTAGAAGTAGTATTGCTGGGTCAAAGGTTATGCACAGTCTTATAGCCCTTTGGGCATAGTTCCAAATTGTTCTACAGAATGGTTGAACCAGTTCTCTACTCCACCATTAATTCCTTAGTATACCTATTTTTTCCCTCATGCCCTTCAGCATTTGTAATTTCTGATAGGTGTGAAGTGGTACTCACAGTTGTTTTAATTTACATTTTTCTTACCAATAGTGATTTAGAACATTTTTTCATATGATTGCAGATGGCTTTGATCTCTCCTTCTGAAGAAATCTGTTTGTATCTTTTGGTCATTATCATTTGGGTAATGACTCTTAATTTTATAAATTTGACTCAGTTCTCTCCTCAGTGCATATTTGAAAAATGAGGCCTTTATCAGAGGTGCTTGGGGTAAAAATTTTTATATTACTTGATTGTCTATGGTGCTTTTTAGCATAATGCTGTTCCTCAGATTGTCTTTTAACAAGGTTTATTTTTCCTTTTGCTTTGTGTGAGGCCGTGATTGCTACTCTTGTTTTGTTTTGTTTTTTTAACTTCTCTTGAAGCATATTAGATTCTGCTTCAGCCCTTTATTTTAACTTTGTATGTGTCTCCTGTACAAAACATATTGATGGATTCTGGTTTCTAATCCATTCTGCTATTTCCATTTTATGAGCGAACTCATTCCATCTACATTCACAGTTATGGTTACCAATTATGTATTTGTCTCCATCTCATTTTTGTTTCTTCTCTCTTTTTTTATCCTGGCCCTTCTCAAAAGTCTGTTTTGCTTGTAACCACTGCCTCTTTTAATATGCCCTCTCTTTTATCACTACTCCCCTTTTTCTTATCCGCTTCCCTCTCATTTCCCTATTGGGTAAATTACATTTCTATATTCTACTAAGTGTGTGTGTGTGTGTGTGTGTGTGTGTGTGTGTGTGTGTGTTTGCTCTTTGAGCCAATTCCAGTGAGACTGAGGTTCAAATACTGCCTGCCATCCCTCCCCCCTCTCATTTTCCCCTCCATTGTAAAATCTCTTCCTTGTGTATCTCTTTTATGTGAGAAAATTTTTCCCATTCAATCTCTCCCTTCGGCCTTCTCCCCATGCATCCCTCTTCCTTACCCCTACAATTTTTTTGGAGATCATTCCAACATAATCAACTCACACCCATGTTTTCTGTCTATCTAAACTCCTTTTAACTGCCTTACTGATAAGTTCTTGGGAGTTACATGTATCATCTTCCCATATAGTACTGTAAATAGTTTATTGAATCTCTTATGATTATGATCATTATAAATATGATCATATATAAATCATTATAAATATTTATTTCATATTTACCTTTTTATGCTTCTCCTGAGTCTTCTGTTTGAATGTCTAATTTTCTGTTCAGCTCTGGTCTTTTCATCAGGAATGCTTAGTCTTTAATTAAATGTCAATTTCCCTTCCTCCACCCCCAACGATTATATTCAGATTTGTTGGGTAAATGTTCTTGGTTGAAATCCTAGCTCCTTTGCCCTTTAGAATATCAAGTTTCAAACCTGCTGCTCCTTTAATGTAAAACCTTTTAAATCTTTTGTTTTCCTGACTGTGGCTCCATGATATTTGCATTGTTCCTTTCTGGCTGCTTGCAATATTTTCTCCTTGACCAAGAAGCTCTGGATTTGATTAGAATATTCCTGGGAGTTTTCATTTTGGTATCTCTTTCAAGAGATGATTGTTGAATTCTTTTATTTCTATTATACCCTCTGGTTCTGGGATATCAGGGTAGCTTTTCTTAATGATTTCTTGAAACATGATATCTATGCACTTTTTTTTATCATGGCTTTCAGGTAGTCCAATAATTCTTAAATTAATTATCTCTCTTCAATCTATTTTCCAGGTCAATTGTTTCTCTGATGAAATATTGCACATTTTTTTCTATATTTCATTCTTTTGACTTTGTTTTATCATTTCTTTATGTCTCATGGAGTCTTTAGCTTCCATTTCCCCAATTTTAACTTTTAAGAAATAATTTTCTTCAGTGAGATTTTCTATTCATGTTTTCATTTGGCCAATTTTTCTTTTTAAGGAGTTCAACTTTCTAGAGACAACTGTTGGATTCTTAGTCCTTTTTTTGCCCCCTGACTTTAATAGCTCTGGACAGTTTTTTAAAAATTATTTCTTGAAATATAATTTCTAGGGGGATAATAACAGTAATAATAACTATTATTAGGGGGCTTCCCCGAATTCTCCCCAAAACCATCCAAATACCTATAAAAATGATTCTAAACAAATTCTAGAGCTACAGAACCCACAAAATGAGAGAATGAAACAAATGCCCAGTCCAAGACAATCTGAAAGTCAGTAGGAACTGTCTTTCTCACTGGATAGAGAGCAGAGCTCAGTCTGGGGTGTACATTTCAGTACAAATGAAGGGGACTGAATCATTGGCAGCTGTGGCAGTTTCCAGACTTCTCAATCCACAAATACCTATGGTCAGGTGGAAAACTCTGTGGGACCTGGGTGAAAGGGGAGCACGTGGTTTAGCCAGGTCCAACTCCAGCCCCAGGGTAGTGGTGGGGGGGTGGCAGCAGTAGTAGTGGAAGCAGCAGCAGCAGCAGCATAGTCTGTTTCTGGAGCTCTGGACCCACAGATGGTGGGGGATGGAATGGCTGATACAAAATCCCTGAAGTCTGGAACAGTAAACCCACCCCCATGCTCATCCCCACTGGAAGCCACGTCCGACTTCATGAAGAGTTAGAAAGTCAAATGTTTGGCTGGGAAGATGAGTAAACTTCATAAAAGAACTCAAGGAAGTTCAGGACATACAATCAGAAGAGGACAGCAGAGTCAAAGCTCCACTATCATGAGCCTTCAAGAGGAATATGAATTGGTTGCAAGCCATGGAGGAGCTCAAAAAGGATTTTGAAAATCAAGTAACAGAAGTAGAGGGAAAATTGGGAAGAGAAATGAGAGTGATGCAAGAAAATAATGAAAATCAAGTCAATAACTTGCTAAAAGAGATTCCCCCCAAATACTGAAGAAGCATTATATTCTCTTGGATGGAGTGGCTTGTTTTATCTTTCATCCAATTTTCAGGTATAGATACTACTCTAAGAGGGCTAAAGTTTGCCCTTGCTTAAGTCAAGATGTTGATACCTTCCTTCTATTCCAGTTGAAGTAGCTTGATAATTCCTGATTGGGAGACCCTACCTCCTTTTTCAGTCCTGCCCTGGGACCAGATCCTGGCCACTGGCATAGTCAGGGACCCTAAATGACTTTTGGCACAGCCCATACCAGGAGCTCACTTTGGACTTGGTCCATCTCCTGACAAAGACTCAACCCAGAACTCATGCCAGTTTCAGGTCCTGTTCTCCTTATGGTGAAATTTGCAAGTTTCTGACCATCTCCTCATGGAGTCCTAGCATAGATGAAAACAGTCACTGGTATTTCTCCTTGATTAATCAAATTTTTAATTTTCCTAGCAATCTTTGCCATTCTTCCTTAGGTGTTTCTTCATAAGGGTTTAGCTGAAAACTTTTGCATCGCTAATATTCCCTTAAGTCAATGATGTTAGTTTTTATCTTTGTATTTCCACAACTTATATAATATTTTAGTCATAAGTACTTAAGAAATATTAATTCAACCATTCAGGAAAACAATTTGGAATTATTCTAAGAATGTGACTAAAATGCCCAGGCATATTTCTCAAAGAGATAACAATAAAAAGAACAGTCTACAAACCTAGAAACTACTTGGAGAGATATTTTTTGTACTGGTAAAGAACTAGAGACAAAATGGATACCGATTATTTGCATAAGGGCTATGTAAGTAAATGGTGACATTTGAATGCCATATGACTGCCAATGAAATGGAACATGAACACAATGGAATGTCACTGTACTATAAGAAGTGATGACTACATAGAAGTGTGTTTTGCATGACCACACATGTATATAACCCATGTCAAATTGCTTACTTTCTCAATGGAGAGGAGGATGGAGGAAGAGAATTTGGAACTCAAAATTGAAAAAAGAATGTTAAAATAGTTTTTACATGTAATTGGGGAAAACTAAATATTAAATTTTTTAAAATGATGACTATGATATGATAAGTAGATAGCTACCAGGCACTGTGCTAAGCACTAGGGATACAAATACAAGGAAGAAAGTAGCCCCTACCCTCAAGGCAACTTCTATTCTAATTGGGAAAAACAAAAACTAAAGGAGAGCTAGAAAGGGACTCACTGATCAGGAGAGGAAGGTCTCAGGGCAGCGGTTTCTCTAGTATGGCAATGTAGCAGCTGGGGAGAAGGTGTCTGGATTAAGACTAGGCAATAATGAGGGGTCAAATGATTTGCCTAAGGTCACACAAGTGCCAAGTAGGTGGGTCAGGATAGGAACCCAGGTCTTCTACTTCCAAATTCAGGGCATTTAATCCTCCTTAGTTTTGGTTTCCTCATCTCCAAAGTTAGAATAATGCCACCTAACCTCACAGGTTAAATCAGGTAATAACCTTACAAAATACTTTGCAGCTTTATGTAGGTGTGGAGAGATGTTGGCCTTCAGAAGATAGGCATTGGTGATTACAAGGAATTGGAGGAACTCAGAAAAGAAGTATTAGCCAATAAGGGAGGTAACTGTAATGCCTGTAAGGAAGGAAAGTTAGCACTGAATGAAGATCCTGACACTTGAAAGTTCTAGGAGTAGGTAAACAGCCAAGGGAGAGAAGCCTCTACTGAAAAAAGGAGACAGACAAGCTCCTTTCTGGTCCAGACAGAATACATTAACCACAACTCCCAATCAAACAGTGGCTACTAACAGACTCTCTTGCCTTACTGATCCAACTTCCCAAAGCATTGTGTCCCAATTTGATAAAATAATGTGAAAATCCCAGGTTGCCAATTATGCAAATCACTTCAACTATTCCCATTCCCTAAAGCTCCTCAGGAGATCTCTTCAGCAATTTGGAGTTCAATGATATGAGACAAAGCAGGAGTGGGAAGGCAATTTGTTTTCTAGTTTAGAGCTGAAAGACATGGTTTGTTTCCAGGGGTGGGGTCATACCTATGTATATGTATGTGCTTTCATTGGTGTATGCATATATGTACATGTGTTTATGTGTGTGTTTGTGGATGTATAATATTTCTTCTGAGACCTTTTCGTTACGGTTTAGGCATTTTGGTCATGTCAGACTCTTCATGACTCCATTTGGAATTTTCTTGGCAGATACTGGAGCGGTTTGCCATTTCCTTCTCCAGTTCATTTTACAGATGAGGAAACTGAGGTGAACAGGATTGAGTAACTTGCCCAGGGTCAAACATCTGGGGTCAAATTTTTTCTTTTTTAAATTTTTAAATTAATTTATTAGTTTTCAACAATCACTTCCATAATTCTTAGATTTTCTCCCCCTCTCTCCTCCCTCCCCCAAAGTGGCATGCAATCTTATATAGGTTCTACACATGCATTCCTACTAAATACATTTTCACCTTAGCCATGCTGCATAGAAGAATTAAAATGAATGGGAGAAAACATAAAACAAAACATAACATAGCATAGCATAACATAACATAACATAACATAACATAACATAACATAACATAAACACAAGAGAAAATGGTCTACTTCATTCTATGATACAATTCCATAGTTCTTTCTCCAGACATGGAAAATGTTTTGCCTCGAGTTCATTGGGAATTTTTTAGGTCCTTGCATTGCTGTGAAGGACTATATCTACCAGAAAAATTCCTCACACACTGTGGTTGTTGCTGTATACAAAGTCCTCCTGGTTCTGCTCCTTTCACTCAAATCGGTTCATGTAAGTCCTTCCAGGCCTCTCTGAAGTTTCTTGTTCAGCATTTCTTATAGCACAATAGTGTTCCATTACGTTAATATACCACAACTTGTTCAGCCATTCCCCAATTGATGGGTATCCCCTTGATTTCCAGTTCTTGGCCGCCGCAAAGAGAGCTGCTATAAATATTTTTGTACATGTGGGACCCTTTGTCATTTTTATGGTCTCTTGGGAATACAGTCCTAGAAGCAGTATTGTTGGGTCAAAAGGCATGTATATTTTTGTAGCTCTTTGGACACAGTTCCAAATTGCTCTCCAGAATGGTTGAATCAGCTCACAGCTCCAGCAACAATGAATTAGTGTTCCAACTCTCCCACATCTTCTGCAGCATTTATCATCTTCCCGTCTGTCATGTTAGCAAATCTGATAGGTGTGATGTGGTGCCTCAGAGTCGTTTTGATTTGCATCTCTCTAATCGATGGCATGCAATCTTATATGGCTTCTGTGCATACATTCTTATCAAGCACATTTTCACATTAGTCATGTGTCATAGAAGAATTAAAATGAATGGGGGAAATCATGAGAAAAACAAAACAAAACACAAGAGAAAACATTCTGCTTCATTCTGCCTTCTAATTCTATAGTTTTTTACCTGGATGTGAATGGGATTTTGTCTCAAGAATCCTTTGGGAATGTGGGGTCAGATTTGAACTCAGGTCTTCCTGACTCCTGGCCTGGCACTCTATCCGCTATGCCTCCTAGCTCTGACACCTTGGCCTCCACTCTTTCGGAATGATTTTATTAGGAGTGGGAGATGTTATTATTTAATGTGAACTCCCTAATGTCCAATGTTAGGAACTTGGCTTTGAAATCTTTGTTTTTGTCTATTGATGAGCGCTCTGTGACAAGACTCCAATCCTTTGAAAAAAAATCTCTTTTCCCCCAGAGCCTTTATGCTGGCTTTGCTAGGATTATACAATCCAGAGCCTTTATGCTGGCCCTCTCAACTGGGACAGAATCTAAAAAAGTAGATCCAAAGACAATCATTCCTTGCTTTTCCTTCAATCTCTGTTCAATCAAGTTGCCAAATCTTTTACCTAAAGTAAACCCTTCTTTCCTCTGGCCCAGCCTCTATCCAAAATTAAGCCCTTATCACCTCTTACCTGGACTATTGCAATTACCTCCTCACCTTCTTACCTTTTCCTTCTTCCAGTCTCTGCATTCTCCATTTTATCCTCCACATGGTTGCCAGATTGGCATAGCTAAAACACAAACCTGACATTCACACTTCCCACCCAGGCTCTCCTCTGCTCCTCAATCTTCCATGGATCCCTATTGCCTCTCTTGACACTCCATGATCTTGCTACATTTCCAGTATTATTTCATATTGCATGCCCTCCCACACTCTGTATTCTAGTCAAACTTGTTTGCTAGCTGCTTCCCATTAATGATGTCTCATCTCCTCCCTCTGGTTCTTCATACCTGGAATGTGCTCCCTTCCTCACCCCTGCCTCAAAAAATCCTTTCAAAGCATGGCTTGGACATTACTGGGCCTTTCCTGACTTTCTGTTGTTAGCTTTCTTTCCCCTTCTTAAAATTACATTGTGCATCTTTGTACATAGCTGATATTTACTTGTGTACATGTTGTGTTCCTCCTCTTTCCTACCCTTTTGTCCCCCAAAAAATGTGAGTTCCTCAGGGGTAAAAACTGTCCTTTTTTTGTCTTCAGCACACAGTCTTTCATATAGTAGGTGCTTAATACATGTTGGTTGAATTGAATAAAATAGATGTATGGTCAGAGAGGACCCTCAGAGAGTATGCCTAGTACATATACCAAGGAAATCAAAGACAAAAAGTATTTTTAAATATTTTACTTTTTCCAATTACATGAAAATTTTTTTAACACTCATTTTTAAAATTTTTGAGTTTTAAATTCTCTCCCTCTCTTATTCCTCTACCCCTGCAATGAGAAGATAAACAGTTTGATACAGGTTATACATGTGCAGTCATGCAAAACATATTTCTATATTAGAAAGATAGAAAGTATACATATATACATACATACATATGTAAAGTGCTGATGAGGAAAAGAAAAGGCTTGTCAGCTTTGCCTTTCTCTACCACTTAACGAGTTGAGATGAAGAAAGCCCTCAAAGTTTCCTCAAAGCCTCCAAGAGAGAGGACCTGAATAATTTAGCCAAGAGAGATGACCTAACTATCTCTGCAGATCCCAGGTTTAGGGGATCTTCTTTTAACTAAAAGAGTGTAACATTACTTTAGAACCCGTTCAAGGAGCAGCCAGTGAAGCAGGTAACTTGTAACATCTAGCAGGTAACATGCAATGTCGTGTTCTTTGATGAGACCAATGACGTCAGTGCCTGTATCCAGTTACAAGTTGCCCTAGGGACATGGGGCTCCCTGCTCATGTGCCTCTTGGCAAAGTTCCTGTAACTTTGTGCCTGTTTTCTCCCACAGACACTGAGTATATTTTTGGGAAGTATGACCCAGGTTTCTATTATGTCATTATTATTATTGCTTTGTATTCTATTGAGTAAATGTTTCATGATTAAGAGTAAATGGTGTCCTTTAAATGGAAGCATACTGGTAAGGGCTCAGGGACTAAAATTCTGAAGCAACCACAATAGAGTCACCCCTAGGACTCTGAGAGTTAGTTGTAGCAGAGTGGTCACCCTTTTCTGAAAACCGCCAAACTTCCAGTGAGAGCAAATTGAAGGAGCAAGTCAATCCAGAGAGAGAAAAGGAGGTTGAGCATCAATGCCCACACACCATACCCATAGCAATGCCCATATATATCCACCATAACCCATTTGGTCTTTCCAGTGTAACTGGAAATCTTTTTTTTTTTTTTAAGTGTCAGAGCTTAATGCAACTAGCACAAAGTCATCTACAAAATTATCTGGAAAATTTCAGTGTCCACAGAGAATCCCTCTTCAGTTCAGACTCTGTTATAAATCTCTTCCATCCCAGAAGTAAAAACCTTTGGTGAGGACATTTCTTTCTGCTACATGACTTTTCTGATGTTTATGACCAGAAAGTTGCTAAACAAGGTTATTTCTATTGTGATATCTTTTAAAAGATAAGAAATGATTTTATTGCATGGTTGAAATACACTTCATTGTAAAAAAGAAATCTCTTAAGGTAACATAATACTCTACCAAATAAAATACTTTGTAATCAACAAAAACGATGGGATCTTATATTCTTGACATTTTTTAGTTACTTGGGAAAAATATTGTTTGTTCCCTATTAATGCCTTCATCAAAGATGTCTGCAATTCATGAATAGTTAATTCCCATAAAGATTTTGTAGATAAGGGAAAACAAACAGGATTTCATAATTATTAGCATATAGTTTGTCATCTTTTTTTTTTTTTTTTGGTAATAATAAAGCCTGAGATATTTTTATATGCCTTTGGTTTCTTCTTCCCCTTCAGAAACCTTGCTGGATGGACATTTCTATCTCCCCTTGAAGCACTTCCTGTGAAATTAGGGTCCAAATGTGGTGTTTCTATGGACTCTCATAAATTAAAAGAGTCTGTTATAATAATCTTTGCAGATCTTTTCCATTTTTATTCTATTTGTTGACCTTAAATTTTCACCCTTATATGCCCTTGGAAGTACTTTGCTCAGTTGGATCTCTTGACAAGCTTTCTTTAAACTAATTTTACCCACTCTGCTCTAAGAGATTATAATGCCCATAATTGTCCATCTTTCTTCATAAGATTTTACAAATGAGTTAATTTTCTCAGCTAGCCTTGACTTTGATGCCCATCTCTTTCTGTTTCACAAATTTGCTGTCTTAGGTGCTTTCTGGGCTCTTTTGATTTTTTTGTTGTTGTGCCAATACATTTGAACCAGTTAAACTTTTATATAAAATTATACAAAAGTTTAATTTCATAGAGAAGAAGTTTTCTATAAAACAGTTAGTGTCAGTTTAATATCTGCTGTTCATTTCCCATTTTAAATGATAAATTACTTGTTTAAATAGTTCATGATTCAGTTATTTCAATTATATGCTGTATCATTTTCTCACAATTATTTTTTCTTCTTCCTTTTTTGCTAATTTTGATTTTACCCTGACAAATCAGTGATCTGATAACAGATTTAGGTATGCAATAACAAATCTTTTCATAGCTTTTAAAATGTAATTTTTTTTTTGCAGAACTGTTACTTGGTATTCATTCCTTCCAGTATCTACCAATTCTTTTCTCAGAGAAAGTGTTCATGATTTAAAGATGTGAGGCTTCACCTAGAGAGTGCATCTATTTCTATGCAGAACTGGGACAAACAATACAGATGAGCAATGAGCTAGGTCCAAAGCTAAATGGAATGGAGGAGAAAGGACTAGATTGCCTTCGAGGAGAGGTAAGCCTCCTTTAATGATTATGAATTTTCTCCAGAAATAAAAGTTCATCATTTTAACACCACCATTTTAATGATACTGCTGTATAAATGTGAGAAATGGAATATAAAAGATTCGAAAACATTAAAGATGAAAATGGAGAAAAGAAATATCCAGAGGAAAATAGAGAGATGCATTGATGAGGGTGAGCAGACTAGAATATATAAATAATGAGCAACTTAGAAGGGGCTGGTCATATGGACAGGATAAGGAATGACATGTTCTCCTGGCATGTTTCTTATGTCAGGAAAACTCCAAAAAGACATCTTAAATGTTGAGTGCACATTCTGTGGACAATTTAATGGAAGACATAAACAAAAGTCATATGACATAGTCATATGACAAGAGTCACACAGGATGAGACTGGTACAGTTGGATCTTGGGAGGGAATTTCCAAACCAATGAGCTCACAGATTCTTTGAGTATAGCAAAATATTTGTAGTAGCAACAGCATTTTTGTGGCAACAGAAAGCTAGAAGGAAAGTGGGTGCCTATCAATGACTAAGCAAACTGGGATGAGTGTATGTGGCAAAATATTACTATGTCTTAAGATATTATGAATATGAGGAATTCAGAGAAGCTTAGAAAGATTTGCATGAACTGATTCAGAATGAATTAAGCAGAACCAGGAAAACAATCTATACAATGAATAGAACAATGTCATTTATGATGTTAAAAGATGGTCATACTCTAACTGAACGTAGTGACAAATCTCCATCCTTGAGAACTAATGATGGAATACACCTCCCTCCCTTAGTATAAAGATGTGGCCCTAGAGAGTCTGTTGATTTTGTTTAATCATTTTTATTTGTTATCACGGAGGATTCGTTTGGTAGGCAAGTAGAATAGAAGGATAGAAAGGAATGTTTAAAAGGAAAAGGAGTGCTATATAAAAATAAAAGCATAATAATATTAAAAAATGGGAGGACCTCAGTAAGGATTGTGCCTAGGTATTACACACTCCATATCCCTCTTACCTCTACCCCTTGGGGACAAAAAAATCCATTCTTGCTACTCAGGAGCCTGTTCTTACCACTCAGTTTAGGGTAAAGTTTTATAATGCTATGTTTAGCTCTGTTTTCTCTTTGTCGATTGCCAGCTCATAAGTAGTTTTGCAATAATCTGCAGAGGAGGGGAGTACAATAGTACAATTCAAAGGCTCCCTCACAGATAAAAATATTTGGAACCTTCTGTTTCTCCCCTTCCCAGAAACCTGATCAGGTTTTCCCTGTGCTGTTGAGTGTGGAGGTGTGGAGAGAAAGGAACCAGGGTTTCTCATTGGAACCATAAGGCTTTAGTTTAAGAAAACCTCATGAGGATTCTGTCTTTCCCAGCCTTGGGTTATAAGCACAGTGCATGAATATATTTGCCTCTTGGGATCCTGTGTGAGGGAGAAATCATCTCAGGGACTGCTTATGTGGGGTTATGAACTGTCTCACCATGTCTCTTGTGGATATGCTTTTTCTAAGGCCCATCTGTTACCAGGCCAACCCTGCCTGCCACCCCTGTCTAGGAGAATGCTTCCACAATTCTTTTTTGGATCGTGTCCTCCAGTTATATTCATTGTTTTCTAGGTTCTCCTAGGTCCAGTTTGACAAATTGAACTGAAAACAAATTTACCCTGTTCCTTGACTTATTTGGAAAAATATATTTGGTTTTAAAATATTTTATAAAAAAAATAGTTCTCTGTAGATGGAAAAAGGAGGAAAAACTGAGAAGAAACAACTTCCTTTAATAAATTTCTTGGAGATGAGATATTTCTTCAGAGAGGCAGGAAATGGGCCCTAAGGGAGAACCCAAATTTTGAAGCACATACTAAGTATTTATGTATGTATGGAAGGAATATAAAGGTGTGTGTGTGTGTGTGTGTGTGTGTGTGTGTGTATGTGTGTGTGTGTGTGTGTGGTTTGAATGAAGAGCAATCTCAGATACATAAGACATAAAATAGTATTATTGACTAGCCCTGGACAAGAAATGAAAGACCTGTAGCTGCTACAGATTAGTTAGCTATGTGTCTAACGTGCAGAGTTACTAGACTTGAAATCAGGAAGACCTGTGTGGGGGCAAGTTGCTTCATCTCTCTCAGTCTCAGTTTCCTTGACTGTAAAATGGGGATAAAAATAGCATCTACCTTCCAGATTTCTTGCAAGAATCAAAAGAGAAAACATGTGTGAGAACATTTTGTATACCTTAAAGTTCCACAAATGCTAGCTGTTAATATTATGTGAGCTTCAACAATTTATTTTAACTCCTCTGTGTCCATTTCCCTCTGTGTCAATTTCCCTTCTATAAAATGAGGTTTACTGTACCTGACCTGTTTACTTCCTAGGACTGTTCTTAAAATCAAATGAAATAATAGTTATTAATTATAACTGTGCTCCAGTGGGTTTGCCCCTGATGTGTTACTTCTGTCCATATCTTCTGGGGAATCTGTCACAGTAGTTCCACCCAATGTTCTGGGTCCCTTTTCTTCTTCCCTTGACATTGTATGGATATCAGTGGAGTCTGCCAACTGTCCATCTGTCATTCTCACCACACGACATCTCTGACAATCACTCTTTATGCATAATTCTTCATTTGCAATCTGTTCCATCCTGCTCACACCCACCATGCACCTCTCCATTGTCCTCATTTAGGGTGATTCTCAGCCTAGTTCTTCAGAGACTATGGTATTCTATGACTCAACCATATAACATCACCAATAGAATGTTGGTGTTAAAAAAATGGGCTTTTGTTCCTTCAAAAGAGATCTAGCCCACTCTCCTCCTCCTATTCAATTTTGGACTCAATTCACTGATCATTTTCAGTGTTGATCTGTGATAGGAGTGACATTTTTTTTCTGACACAGCTTATCTTCTTCCCCTATGCAACCTGATTGGCTCCAGCTTCCCCAACACAGCTTTCAAGTCTGGGAGCATAGAAAATTGAAGTCTTGTATGGTAAGAGTCTCTCAGACTTGGTGGGTGCCAGATACTACCCAATTTGCCATAGACATACTGACAAACCATGTCCACAGAGGGAGCCATGTTTGGAGGAGCTAAATGCTACCATGTCTTTTCTATATATCCTTGCTATGTTTGAACAAAGTAAATCTCCTTGGTTTAATGACTCATGAGTGCTACCTTTTGTCACATCAAACCTGAACAGGATGCTGGCTTTAGAACTACACCCATAGCACTGTACAGGACACATGGCTGTCTATCCAACTACTATTTCTTTAACAATGGGTGTTCATCATCCACTTGGCTTTTCCTAGGTGAATAGTTAGGCTGAACTCTTTTGAGAGATTATAAATCTTAATTAGGAAGCTTGATGAAATCAGCACATAATTATGTGGTGATACAATAATCTACAAACAGGAGCATGTGGAAAACTTTACTATTTATGGGAATCTCCTTTTCAATTAGAGTTCTGAGAAAAATATCCTCCATAATACTGGTTTTGGTGAACATGTCTCTTATTTAGATTTCCCTTGCTATTACAATTCAGAGGGTCATTAAGCAAAATTATTTTTATGGTTACATTTTGTAAAGAAATTTGAAGCAACTTGATAGAGGAGGTCTTGCAACAAAGTTTCTTGCTTTATCTAATCAAATGCTTTCTTCTTGCAAATAAACAATAATTGCATCATTGCATCATTCAACCAATTGTGAGACTATAAATATGTGGTCTCTTGTAGAATATTAGTAGAGACAGCTAAGCTACACAATTGTTGGAGCACTGGGCATAGAGTAAGGAACACCTGAGTTAAATCCCATCTCAGATACATACTAGCTGCGTGACCCTGGGCAAGTCACTTAACTTCTCTCAGCTTCCACCTCCCAGGGTTGTTGTGGGGATTGAATAATTGTAACACATTTGGCATAATGCTTGGCAAATGGTAGGCACTTAATAAATGCTTGTTTCCTTCCTTTCTTATTAGCAAAAGTCTGACTATTCCTTTCTCATACCTTTATCCAAGATATCCTTGATGTATATGTAGGTTATTCTAATAAAAAAAAGTATAGCAATGGGAAGGGAGGCATATGAGTAGCTAGTTATTTATATTCTCTTGTTCTCAGTTTTTTGATATTAGTAATAATAACATAGTGATAATGTCTGAGAAAATCCCATGCAAAACAAAAGACTACACACAGGCAGCCAGCATGGAAGGGCATTGGTTGGAAAGAAAATAAGTCCAAAGACATTTTCTGCATAGGCAGATGGACATGAGTCTTGTTTAAAGCAAGACAGTTTTGGGCTCACAGAATCATATTTTAGAGTCATTAGGGACCTCAGTAGCTAGACTAATTCATAACTGAGCCCTCACTGTAACACATCCAAGTGGCAGTCATTGAACCTTGACTTGAAGATCTCCACCACCTGTAGCAGCCCCTTATTCTTAGGGAAGTTTTCCTGATGTGAAACCTAAACTTGTCCCAATATAGCTTCTACTCACCATTCCTAGTCTGCTCTCTGGGACCAAAGAGAATACGTCAAATCCCTTTTCTACACAACAACAACACAACACAACAATCCTTCAAACTCTTGAAGACAACTTTCATATTCCAACCCCCTCTGCCAAGTCTTCAGCTGATCTTCATATAGCATAGATGTAAGCTAGTGTTACAAGGGAGAGAGCACTGGGTTTAGAATCAGGAATACTCATCTTCATGAATTCAAATCTGGCCTCAGACATTCGCTAGCTGTGTCTTAACCCTCTTAAGTCATTTAACTCTCCTTGCCTCAGTTCCCCATTTGTAAAATGAGCTGGAGAAAGAAATGTCAAATCTTTATCCAGCATCTTTACAAGAAAACCCCAAAATAGGGTCATTAAGAGTAAGATATTACCGAAATGACCGAAAAACAAGAAAGTCTTTTGCCATCTTGGTTATCTTTCTCTGTAATTTGTCCATCTTCTCAATGTCCAGATTTCCTACCCCCTACACACACACACACACACACACACACACACACACACACACACTCTCAAACTCTACTTCTCTCCCTAGTCATGCCTTTGCAAGATGCTCCTCATAATAACTGATATTCCTGTACTTCTTAGAGTTTGTGAAGAGCTTTTTCTTAGCTCCACAACATCCCTATGAGATAAGCATCATTGATATTATTTTCCCAATTTTATAGATGAAGACTTACTTGATCCTATTGGTGTCAGAAGTGAAATTTGATTTGATTCCAGGTCCCTGACTCCAAGTTTAACATTATATCCACTATTCAACATTATTTCTTGTAATTGTTGCTCCACTGCAGTTTTCTTCACCTTACTCAGTTACATTTTTGGAGCCTCTTGTTACCAAGTTCCCAAAGTTTCTGAATAGGCTCCCTTTCTGCTCAGTTATCCTCCCCTCAGCCGCCAGGTGGCAGTGAAGGTTATTTGATGTCAAGGGACACTCTGGTAACTTCAGCTGCCACAGAACTAACTGTACTTTCCAACCTTTCTATTTCTACAAGTTTTGCATTTATCCACTTTTTTGGGGGAAGGGGTTATTGCCTGTTGGCCTCTTTGGAGCCATGTTGGATGAACTAAATTGCAGAAATGTTCTACTTATCTCGTCCTTGCAGTCAACCTCCTGTCTTCACAATGAGTAATGATGCCACATGCCACTTTGCCCTAAGAACAGAGTTACTTAAAAAAATCCGAATTCCTTTATTTAGTTCATGGCTTTTTAGGTCTGCTTATTAAATTCTAGGGCCATGTCTACCTTACCAATCTCTTGATATGGGCATGGAAAATCCATTTGGGGAAAACCCAACCACAGGACTTTCACTTAATAATCAGCATCTCTAACAAAACTCCAAAGATCTGAGAGCTTAGAAATCACAAATACTCCAATGAATCTATGATTTTATGGATATCAATATTCATACCATCCATGAAGATTGTAACACCCATCTATACCTGTCCATCTGTGAGAATATTGTCCATGCCCTCCACTTTTTGTTTTCTCTTGACATCAACACATTGACTATCCATATTAATTAACCCTCACTCACTGTATGTGATCAGCCCATCTCCTTTTCTCACTTATACCTTTCCTTGATTCAATTCAATTCAACAGGTACTTATTAAATGCCCATTCTATGTGAAAAGAACTATATTAGGTTCTGAGGATGCAAGACAAAAGCAAAAAACATTCACCTCCACTTCTGGGGTGGGGAGAAGATACTACATGTGCACAGATAAGTAAATGCAAAATAATTTCAAGAAGTGAGCTCTAACAACTGGGGAAGAACCAGAAAATCCTCATATAGGAGTTGGCACTAAACTGTGCCTTTGATAGCATTCTTTACTCCACTTTTTCATTATTCTCCATTTGCAAGTGTTGCAACCTATTCACACCCACTATATGCCTTTCCATTGACCTCATTTTTAACTCTTCAGAGATTAGTAACCTATTTCTCATACCCATACCACAACATCAGAAGAATACTGGTATGAAAAAAATGGAACTTTAATGGACTTTTAGGTCTTTAAAACCTTTTTGTGGCCCCAGATTCCTGAACTCCTAGTTCAAATTAGCACTGTTAGAAGGAGACAAGAGACTCTAGCAGGTTCTATCCTAGAGTACACCTATGCAATGATGTTTTTTCTGGACTTATTTTTGGAGAATTATGAGAGATAGAAGTTAGAAGAGGAGAGTTCATTCTCCAGGTTTAAGCAGTATGTCCAGTCTACAGAGATGTGTTCCTCAGTTACTGCCACCTGAAATCTTAGTGGACTGCGTTAGTAGGTAGACTGGAGCTGTGAGATTCCAAAGACAATGTTGGAAAAACAATGCAAGCATTGAATTGGGGCAACTCTTTATCCTCCTTCCTCCTCTCCAGGTAAGGAAGCAGCTCCTCACTGGGGACAGTTGTCCAGTTCATTAGAGTTTTGGCTCTCCTCCCATTCTCTGAAGAGGAAGTAAAAATAAAAAGAAGCTGTTTCTATCTCTTTATGAGCATCCAATAAACCCTCCTCATTTCTGTTCACTCTCTTTTCATTGTTATATTTTATTCCCTTTTATGCAAAAGAAATTCCAATGGCTACTGAACCCTCATCTGGCATAATTAATACTAGCCCAAGTAGAGATTGAGGGAGATTTGGGTCTCTTTAAAGGCACAGAAGACAGGCCTGCTTCAGCGTGGCTAAGGTGCGAAGGAAGAGGAGAATGTTCATTCCGAAGACCCACCTGTAATGGAGGCAATATTTAAATCATGGCAAGTGTAAGTTTTCATAGACATGGAGCTTCTAAGCAGGGAGAAAATAGTGTGGAGATCAATGACATCATAAATAGTTTCTTGATTTGCCTTGAATTGGACTTAAGTCCAAAGGAAATCTTTGCATGCTTGGGATAGACACCCCACTAATTCACTGATGGATCTGAGGCCCATTGGTTACACTCATCCTGGTTTAGCCCATCTGCCAAGAAATTTTACCAAGGGTGGCTGCTAAGCATGCTACAGCTTCTTGGAGCCACAGATGAGAGTTGAGTTCCAGGTAGACACCAAAAGTAGATGAACATCCCTGAAAAGGACTTGGCAAGCACTCATACCAGAGGTGCTAGCCTTTCTAGAACACCTCACACACCCCAATATAGAAATATAGATACCCTAGACCTATGAGCAATAAGTCCTTGAGACAAAAGCAAGTCAAGCTTGGGAAAGGTTTTTTGTTTTTTTTTTTATCTATGGGGATGTCCATCACTCACCACATGGGAGAACTTGGTCCAGTACCTAAAAGAACCCAGAAGTAGGGTCTATTTATGGGAGATCCTATAACCCCTGGACTATAATGCCCTCTGGCATGGCACATGCATATCACATAATTCCCACGTATTTCCTTATGACTGATCACTCTCCTCGTAAACTGAATCATTTGCAATTTCCCAAAAGTATTTCAGCCTGTTTTTTTTCCTCCCGTTCATTTATGGGCTCAATGCAGTGTCCATTTTCAGTGTCCATCCAGCCCATGAATACTGATAGAGGAGCTCTATAGATTATGTATATATGTATATATATGTATATATGATATATATATACATATTTATATCAATGAGCTAAATAACCCCAATAAATGGAGTTATCTATCTAGCTGCACATCATAGTCTGTAAAATAGCCGTTCTTTGTAGAAAAGATCTATACAATAAAGTTAAATACTGACAATCAACCTATATTCCAACTGGAATAAATATCTTTTCTCCTCTGGAAGCAAAATAAAGTTCACTGGGGTTTTTCTCAATAGTAACTCTTAGGGGCCAATTGACTTCAAACCACATTAACTCCAGCCACTTTAAAAAATGAATTCCAAAAGCTGTAGCAAAGGAATTGTGGTTGGCTCCTGCAAAGAAAAATCTCAAAATCTGGAAGAGAATTAAAAAACAGATTCACGAGTCTGAATTGCCAACTTTTTAATGGGAGACCAGCTTCTGCTTGCAAACAGGATGACATTTTGTGAAGGTTACAATGGAGAGCATGCCTGATTGGACCTAGAGTAAAATGTTATCAGTATCTCTGCCAAGAAATTACTTTTCTCCCATGGATTTTTCTTTGCATTGGTTTTCTGGGGAGCAGCTTAAGGTTTTCAATGAACAAGTACCATAATTTCAATTTCCTTCCAAAATTGAGGAGAGGAAGTGAATTTTGGCAGAGGAGACAATGTGCACAAGTCTGGTGTTAAAACTTTTCCTTGAAATCTCACAAAAGTCTTACCAAATATTCTGTGGAGGATATTCCAAAATAAAAATCTGATGTTTCAAATTATAAAAAAAAGAAACTGGCAAAGGTTTTCAATGAAATCTAGAGAAAAAACTTCCCACTTTCCCACTCTCCAAAAAATTTGAAACATCTACCCTTAATAACAGTATCATTAACAAGAATTTAATGGTAAAAAGAGAGTTGGGGAGACAGAGTAGAGAAGGAATGCAAATTAGTGAAAATAAGACCAGAAATTTAGTGAGAAGTCTCTTTATTTCTTTCTCTTTTTTTTGTAAGAAATAAGGCATTTTATTTTTGCAATGAAAATTCATTCAGTAATTTTTTTTATGAGATGTAAAATTAAAAATAATTATATGATGTTAATAGAAACCCAAACCAACCATACCAGGATCATTTTAGAGAATTATCTGGCACTTTGCATATAAGAAAAATAAAGGCATTATTCTTCTTGGTCCAAGTTAAGGAAACCATTTTTAAGAAAGATTCTGACTGGACAGCATTTCAAATAGCTATCTCTATTTTCAGAAAGCTCATTTTTTTTTTTTACAGCAGAAAAGTAGAATTACAAAAATTGCCCTTTTAAAAATAAGATCTATTTTCAAAATAGATGTAAAATTTCCATTTCCTTTAAAGAGGTTTTCACTAGTTTGTTGTCCACTTCTCCAGGCTAAGATTCCTTTCTTATTATGAAAGATTTCATAGAAATTGGACAGATTGCCATTCACTGCTTTTTCATCTTTTCTGAAAGAAACTAGCATACTTGCTAGACTAAAACTGACATCTTTAAAGGCATGCAATAAAAAAATTCCCCAAATGATTGTAAGGAAGACACTCAGTGCCAATAATGTCATCGACAGGCATGTTTTGCCACTCTTTAAAAAGAATAACTGAACAAGTTAAAATAGACTTAGTGAAGAATATACAATGTATTGGAATCACTAAAAATGGCTTAAATATATCCAGGGTCCTGTTTAAATAATTGATGTGTGTACCTTTCCAGAATTTAAGGTTTAATCGCAGAATTCAGTACAGCAGGAGCCTCGGCATAAGCTTTCTTGCAAAAATTTTTTAATAGCCTTGCCTAGACCTTGAACACAAGAGTCAGAAAGAATTCCAATTAAATAAGAGATTGTTATGCAAACAAGTATGTTTGTCTGTTCATGTAGAGGATCTACCACAAAAATTAATATCAAAGTCAGAAGACCATAAAAACTTAATTCCCTAGCTTATGAGACATCTCATTTAAAGACTCTAATTCTTCCTTTTTGGAGGGTATGAATTTCTGTAACAGAAGACGCTCAAATATTTAATATCATTTTTCCCCCATGAAGATGAAGTCTTCCATTTTCTAAATGAAAACTAATGACTACACAGCTCTGCCTCACTTAAACCAATTCACTTACATGTCAAGATATCACCTTCATGATGTCACTGGTCCTCTCCAAGAATGTAGGACAAACAACAATGATGAAAAGATGGCATATACTGGAACATTAAGAACTCTTTTTTTTGTAATAAAAATTTATTTATTTAACTTTTTACATTCATTTTCACAAAATTTTAGGTTCCAAATTTTTTCCCCATTTCTCCCCTTCCCCAACCCCAATACACCAAGCAATCTAATTTTCCCTATCACCAATCTGCCCTCTCTTCTATCATCCCTCCATTCTCTTGTCCCCATCTTCTCTTTTGTCCTGTAGGGCCAGATGACTTTCTATTCCCCATTAACTGTATTTCTTATTTCCTAGTAGCAAGAACAATACTCAACAGTTGTTCCTAAAACTTTGAGTGCCAAATTCTCCCCATCCCTCCCTCCCCACCCATTCCCTTTGGGAAGGCAGGCAATTCAATATAGGCCCTATCTGTGTAGTTTTGAAAATGACTTCGATAATAGTTGTGTTGTGTAAGACTAACTGTATTTCCCTTCATCCTATCCTGCCCCCCATTGTTTCTATTCTGTCTTTTGATCCTGTCCCTCCCCGATTGTTGACTTCAAATTGCTCCCTCCTCCCATTGCCCTCCCTTCCATCACCCCCCGCCCCCTGCTTATCTCCTTCTCCCCCACTTTCCTGTATAGTAAGATAGGTTTTCATACCAAACTGAGTGTGCATTTTATTCCTTCCTTTAGTCAAATGTGATGAGGGTAATCTTCTTGGTTTTTTTTTTTTTTCTCAGCTCTCCTCTTTTTCCCTCCACTAAAAGGTCTCCTGCTTGCCTCTTAAATGACATATAATTTATCCCATTCCATTTCACCCTCTTTCCTCCCACTACCTTTCTCTCTCACCATTTACCTTAATTTCTTTTAAGATATGGTCCCATCCGATTCAATTCACTCTGTGCTCTCTGTTTCTGTATGTGCGTGCATGTGTGTATGTGTGTGTGCGTACACGCATGTACATGTGTGTGTGTGATCCCACCAACTACCCAGGTACTGAAAAGTTCTAAGAGTTACAAATATTGTCTTTCCATGTAGGAATGTAAACAGTTCACCTTTGGTAAGTCCCTTATGACTTCTCTTTGCTGTTTACTTTTTCATGCTTCTTCTCATTCTTGTGTTTGGAAGTCAAATTTTCTTTTCAGCTCTGGTCTTTTCATCAAGAATGCTTGAAAGTCCTCTGTTTCATTGCAAGACCATATTTTCCCCTGAAGTATTATACTCAGTTTTGCTGGGTAGGTGATTCTTGGTTTGAGTCCTAGTTCCTTTGACTTCTGGAATATCCTATTCCATGCCCTTCGACCCCTTAATGTAGAAGCTGCTAGATCTTGAGTTATCCTGATTGTATTTCCACAGTACTGGAATTGTTTCTTTCTAGCTGCTTGCAAGATTTTCTCCTTGGCCTAGGAGTTCTGGAATTTGGCCACAATGTTCCTAGGAGTTTCTCTTTTTGGGTCTCTTTCAGGTGGTGATCGATGGATTCTTTCAATACTTATTTTGCCCTCTGGTTGTAGAATGTCTGGGCAGTTTTCCTCGATAATTTCATGGAAGATGATGTCTAGGCTCTTTTTTTGATCATGACTTTCAGGTAGTCCCATAATTTTAAAATTGTCTCTCCTGGATCTATTTTCCAGGTCAGTTGTTTTTCCCATGAGATATTTCACATTCTCTTCCATTTTTTCATTCTTTTGGTTTTGTTTTGTGATTTCTTGGTTTCTCAGAAAGTCATTAGACTCCATCTGTTCCATTCTAATTTTGAGAGAACTATTATCTTCAGTGAGCTTTTGAACCTCTTTTTCCATTTGGCTAATTCTGCTTTTGAAAGCATTCTTCTCCCCATTGGCTTTTTGAACCTCTTTTGCCAATTGAGTGAGCCTATTTTTCAAGGTGTTATTTTCTTCAGCATTTTTTGGGGTCTCCTTTACCAAGGTATTGACCCATTTTTCATGCTTTTCTTGCATCTCTCTCATTTCTCTTCCCAGTTTTTCCTCCATCTGTCTAACTTGATTTTCAAAATCCTTTTTGAGCTCTTCCATGGCCTGAGCCCACTGGACATCCACCTTGGATACCTGGGATACAGAGGCCCCGAACTCCACATCTTTCCCTGATGGTAAGAATAGTTCCTCGTCATCAGAATTGAAAGACGGGAACATCTGTACCCCATCAAGGTAGCTGTCTATAGTCTTATTTTTCTTCCCTTTTCTGGGCATTTTCCCAGCCAGTTACTTGACTTCTGAGATTCCTGTCCCCCCCTCGCCTAGATCCACCCAGCTAGTGCTTGGGGTCTGAGATTCAAATGGGCTTTCTGCGGCAGTCATGGCTGCTATTCAATGTGAGCTTAAGTTCTGATGCTCAGTTGGGGGCATCGCTGCCTCCCAGGCTCAGTTCCCTCAGGGGATTTATGCAGAGACCTTTGGTAATGGCCCTGAACTTCTGCCTGCTGGTCTGGGAGTCCTGGGGGCCGCCGCCACTGCCTCTGCTGCTGCCTCTGCTGCTCCCTCTGCTGCTGCCTCCCAAGGTGGCCCGAGCTACGGAGACACCCCGCTCCCCTCTCGGCCATCCCAGACATCTCTCTCACTGACCTGTAGCGTCCGTGGGAAGAGGGAACTTCGTGGCCGCCAGAGAGTCCATCCCTGAAGCCTGCTGAGATCTGCTCCTCTTGGCCGCCCGCTGAGGGCAGCACAGGGGTGGGTTCTGCTTTCTGGGGCGTGAGCGACCCCTGGGGACCACTCTCCAGGGCTCTCTGGAACAGAAATCTTTTCCACTGTGTTTCTGCTCACCTTGCAGTGCTCCAGAATTCATGGGGAGTTCTTCTTGCAGGAAATATATGGGCTGTGGGTTCGGAACTAGCATACATGAGTCTTTCTACTCCGCCATCTTGACTCCACCCCTCAAGAACTCTTAATACAGTCATTAATGTGGCTGTAAAAATGAATAAACAGCAAAGTCAACCATCTCATCTGCTCCACTCTTTAAGATATGTGTATCAGGTGCTCCTCTCCCTTTTGAAGTATGCACAGTCACTAGTCCTGGTGACCACATGGAAGCTTGAAGGGAGTATGACTTCTGGCCATATGTGACTTATTTCTGGATCAGAACTCAATGGATATGCTAAAAGAGCCACCCCTTCCTCTAGATTACTTTCTCTATGGTTTCAAATCATGAGAAGAACTCTTTGAGCTATCTGGAAGACCAGGAGGTGATGTGTTGATCCCATCCTCTTATGCAGCATGTACACATGTCCTGCCAAGTCAAGACAATTCATATAATGGAACTGCCTCTCTTCTGTGTTTTCTTTCCTTTGGTACCAGGCCTTGTGAGAAAAACAAAAGCTTGGAGGCCTGTTGGTCTCAGTATTAGCAACAACTCCTGTCAAGGCAACTGTGGTGGTATCCCCTGAACAAGCAGTAGTTGACAGCAAAGGAGAGTACTTGTATCAGGCAGTATAGTCAGTGCCAGGAAAGAATGGTTCAGCATAGGGAAGAGTGGGCTGGAGCAAACAGAAAAGTCAGTATCATAAAGAAAAATACCACCAAAGAGAAAATCAATGTTAGATTATTCTTAGGTGAAATATCAAGTTAGCAGCCTTGCAAAAACTGTTTCCTGCCTCAGTGAAGTCTGAATACTTGCTTTCCAGTGGAATCACAAATGTAATTGATGCAAATCAACAAGCAGTAAAGTTCTTCACTGTAACTTCTTCCATTGAACAGTCCAACTGATTTCACTAGTAATGCTTAAGTTAGTGGATTCTGTTCTAATCGTTCTGTAAGCTCATTACAACAGAAAAGAAGAATTACAAAAATCACCCTTTTAAAAGTGATATCTATTTTCAAAAGAGAGGTAAAATTTCCATTTCTTTTAAAGAGGTTTTCACTAGTTTGTTGTCCACTTCTGCTGGCTAAGATTCCTTTCTTATTATGAAAGATTTCATAGAAACTGGACAGATTGCCATTCACTACTTTTTCAACTCTCTAGAAAGAAACCAGCATATAATTTTTTTTGTACTTAGTATTTCCTTTTTGGTGTAGGAATAAAGGAACCGTATGCACCACATTCATGTATGCATATTAGGTATCTCTAAATTTCCCCCTTTGGGGGTAGGAGGAACTCTAGACTAAAGTAAAAAGTAGAATTATCTCCAGAGTACTCAGAACTGAGGAGATGAATCAATGAATATGAGAACTCAGAAGCTGCTTCCCATATTGAAAAATCAAGTTTTTCAACAATAGATTCAGTCCATGTACATGGACAACTTGACTTGCTTTGATTAACAGTGATTTCTCAAGGGAGCTGAGTCAAGGACAACATTGAAGTTGCAAACCTAGGTGGCTGGAAGGATGGTGGTGTCTTTAACAGAAATAGAGAAGTTCAGAAGAGTCATGAATATAATGAAGATATTAAAAATTGACATTACTCCTCTCTGGCTAGTTTCACTAGATCTTCTTTTTAAGGAAGAACTTTTCTCCAGTGAAAATTCTGAAGTTCATATTCAATCCTAGGCAAGCATAAAAGTCATGTTTTTCCATGGCCCTCGTTCACCCAGTTAGCTAATAAAATATTTAGGTGAGTCATATTGATAAGAATAGTGAAATTCCTTGTGCTGGGAGCAAGTTCAGTTCTGAGACTTTTTACATACCTACTTGGGCCACTGAGTGGTTACAATCGCCCTCCCTTCCCCCTTTCCCCACTCCATTGGTGCGAACAGGACCCCTTAGGTTCCAGGATAACGACCAGGTGCACTATCTTGCATATGAGGAGTGCTATTTTGGGTTTGAACCACAGAAGCTACCATTACCTTGGGCAATGGCATTGTAGGGGAAAGTCATTCAATTTTTCTGCAATTCCATTTTCTCCTCTATCAAATGGGAATAAGAAAATCTGGTTTATCTTACTCATAAGGATGATATAAAGGGAAAAAGATTATAAAAATACAAAATTCCCAGATTAACAAAATTAGGAATGGAGATCTTGAAGAATTCAATTTCAGAAGAAAACAAAGCAAGCAATAAGTGTTCTACTAAAGGAAAAAAGTGGTCTAGAAGATTTATAAATGAATGCTATCGATGCTTAAAGAGCAGTTAATACACATTCCTTAAAAATTATTTTCAAAAATTAAAAAAGAATTATGTGAGATGATGATCTGAAAATTCTTCCCCAAAAGTTGAACATTCTGTCAATGCAAACCATATTCTTGTGTGTACCTTCTGCTACCAAATGCATTTCTTCCTTTACCTCCTCTTAGGTTTAAAAATAAGTTTTGTTTGGTTTTTTTTTAAAACGACATTGAATCTTTGATCCCATGAGATATCTAATTAAAGTGATAAATAGTCATTGATGTTCTTTGCTCTATCCTGGACCACCTCTTCCTCTACATTCTCTATCTTCAGGTCGTTATAAATTCTTGTTGATTTAATTATCATCTCTATGTAGTTGACTCCCAAAGCTATCTTCTCTCTCATACTCCAGTTCCACATCATTAATTGTTTATTGGACATTCCAACATGCCCAAAATAGAATTCGTTATCATTCCCCACCCAGATGCACAACTCTTCTGAACTTCTGTATTTCTATTGAAGACACTACTATCCTTCCAGCCACCTAGATTTGCAACCTCAGTATAATCCTTGATTCCTCAGTTTAAGCACCACCTCCTACAGGAGACCCTTCTTGATATTTCCAGCTCCTGCTTCCTTTCTATCACTGAAGTTACCTTGGATATAAACTTTGTGTATGTTTTTATAGACTTATGCAAGGTGCTGCCCTTAAGATATGAGCCATGTGACCACTGAAATGGGAAGAAAAAGCATTTTTGTGAAAAGGAGAAGAAACAAATCACCTTGGTAAGAATTTAAAGTAATGCCCCTCTAACAGGTGAGCAGTTTGGTTGGCTTAAAATGGGTAGGAAAAGAATTTTGGTTGAATTAAAAACTTGTCAAATCTATGTATTAATAAATACAGTTTTCCAATGGTATATGAGGATTTGGGTTGCCAAAAAGAGCAGAAAATGGATTTTTAATTAATAAAAAAGTTTAAATCACCTTATAAAGGATGTAAGGTGATACTCCTTTCATAAGTTGATAGTTTGGTGATTGAAAGAGGGAAAAAAGAGTCTTTTTTCTAAAACAAAAACAAAAAACCTTATAATAAAGTTTGTGTGAAGCAATAATTTTCCCAGACTTTAAGAGGAATTAAAAATTTAGGAGAATCAGTTTGAGGACTAAGAAAGAATTGAGGCTTTGAAGCATCGCATATCCTCAGTCCATTTGCTTGTAACTGTTTTAAGGTTTAAGAAGTTAAAACTTACTTATTTGAACCATTGAAAGGATGGGACTATACAATTAACCCAAACGGTTGTTAAAGAAGTAATGGCACAGATCAGGAAAGAAAACAGTATGGTAGAAATCAGCTGGTAGAGATAAATGGACCCTGGCTGAGATAGTGTGCCAGAGGACTAGGAGGACACCATGGATCTTGCCCAGAAGGCAGTTCACTTACAGGCTGATAGGAAAGAAACCCAGAAAAGAGAATGTGAACTGGTAGAGAGGAGAATGGTAGACTCTGACCTGCAGCCTTCCTTGTTTTCTTTTTTTAATTATTAATTTATTTGTTTTCAGTGTTCTACAATCATTTCCATAAATCTTAGATTTTCTCCCTCTCCCTCTCTACCTCCTTCCCTGAGAAAGCATACAGTCTTATATGGGTTCTACATATACACTCTTATTAGTCACATTTTCACATTAATTATAAGAATTACAATCTTATATATATATAAGATATATGTATAAATAAATTATATATATTTAATGCATATAAGAATTAAAATGAATAGGAGAAACCATGAGGAAAAGCCAAACAAAACAAAACATAGCACAAGAGAAAATATTCTTCTTCCTTCTGCGTTCCAGTTCCATAGTTCTTTCTCTGGATGTGGATGACATTTTGCCATCAAGAGTCCTTTGGCAATGTTTTAAGTCCTTACATTGCTGTGAAGGGCTAAGTCTATCAGAAAAATTCCTCACACACTGTGGTTGTTACTGTGTACAATGATCTCCTGGTTCTGCTCCTTTCAGTCAGCATCAGTTCATATAAGTCCTTCCAGGCCTCTCTGAAGTCTTCCTGTTTGTCACTTCTTACAGCAAAATAGTAATCCATTATACTCATATACCACAACTTGTTCAGCCATTCCCCAATTGATGGACATCCCCTCTATTTCCAGTTCTTGGCCACCACAAAGAGAGCTGCTATAAATATTTTTGTATACGTGGGGCCCTTTCCCATTTTTATGGTCTCTTTGGGATACAGTCCCTAGAAGTGATATTACTGGGTCAAAGGGTGTGCACATTTTTGTAGCCCTTTGGGCATAGTTCCAAATTGCTCTCCAGAATAGCTGTATTAGCTAGCAGTCTTTGTTTTATTTTCACAGGGAACATTGGACACTGGAAAAGAACTGACTGAGATTCTCTGACTCCATTTGAATTGTTCCTGCTGACATGTGTGATTTTCTATCTGATCTTCCACTCTGGCCATCACTAAATTGTGGAGGTAACCAGACCCAGATGGCACTTTGAACATGATTCCACTTTTTGAGAGGACTCCGCTTTTGTGTTTTTTCTCCAGAAACAGGATTTCAGAGCCAACAATATTGAACTCTTACCTGTGCCATCCAGCACACTTTCTTTTACTATCCATCCAACCATTCTGGAGAGTGATTTGAAACTATGCCCAAAGGTCTATAAAATTATGCCTGCCCTTTGACCCCAAAATACCACTACTAGTCTGTATCGCAAAGAGATCATAAAAATGGGAAAGGGACCCACATATACAAAAATATTTATAGCAGCGCTTTTTGTGATGGTCAAGAGTTGAATATTGAGGGGATGCCCATCAATTGGGGAATACTGGGACTGGGGTGTGAACTGTCAACCAGTAAAAACCAGCTTGACTGACATGGCCTCTGCAACCCAGGATGGAGGTGAACCAAGGCTAATAAGCCTAAAGACTAGCCATTGATTTTTTTTCAACCTTTTGACGGAATGGTATCACTAGGTACCATTTTCTACATCTGTGCCCTTTATTCTTTCCTCTGTAGAGGGAAACCTATTAGAAAATACTCTTACAATACTGATCCTACAAATAATAGGACAGTATCCTATTGGTATCATGTTGCCCTTTGTCGAAAACTCTATTATTAGTTTGAACTCTATATTAGTTTGACTTTGAACCTACAAACTGAGCATAGGTACCCAACCACCTCCAGTTCCACTAAGTGCTCCTCATCTAAGGCAACGAGATCATACCCTGATTCTATCCCTGTTACTCTTCTCCTTGTGAGTACAATAAAGTTTATTAAAGGCTATCTCTGTGTGGGTTGTCACTTTTCTTATGAACTCTCTGAACCATAATTTGATTGCCTACTTTCTGACTCTCCTTTAATGACATTCTCTGGGGACTAATCTTCAAAGCTATCTCTACCTCCTCCTTTGTTGGAGAATTTACCTTTCACTAACCTCAGTTCATGCCCTAAGTGACATCTAAAGGGGACAGAACTGGCTCCAGCTAGATGCCTGTCCCCTTTCCTGCAAGCCTGGTGAAATCCCACACCCATGCTAGCATCCTGACCCGTTGCTTATTAGTTTTGTTTATTAGTATTTATTAGTATTGTTTATTAGGTCTCTAACTGAATGCTGTGGAAGCAGGCAGGTACAACATACTTCTACTTTCTCATATAGCCCCTTCCTCCACAAGGGAGTGGGCAGAGTTGAGGTCTTTCTACTCGTTGTCACAGAATGGTGGTGTAGGGGCAGGGGCAGAGTGTGTGCTGGCAGAGATTGAAGCAGCAGCAGCAAGGAAATTATGAGCCAATAGGAGGAGGGGCACATTGGTGAAATAAGTTGTGCTTTCCTGCTAGGACTAGGGGCTGGTAGAAATACTGAATGAGCATGCTAGGGGTTAGGGATTTTCCTTCTCTCCTGTTAAGTCATAGGTGGCACAGTGGATGGAGTGTTGGACCTGAAGTTAGCAAGACCTGAGTTCAAATCCTGTCTCATATGCTTAGAAGTTTTATGATTGTAGGGAAGTCATTTAATCATTGTCTGCTTTATCTGTAAAATGGGTAAAATAGGGATAATAATAGCACTTACCTCCCAGGGTTGTTGTTAGAATAAATGAGATAATATTTGCAAAATGTGTTATACATCTTCAAACATTATATTAATGCAAGTTATTACTATTGTCCTTGGGCTTTTTGGTGTCTTTGTCTGTGAAAACAGCTGCAATTACTTCACCTCTTGTGTGTAATTTCTATTTGGGGGAATTTTGACTGTTGGAAGGACTGGAGAAAAAAATCTTGTCCACCATTTTGTTGGTCACATGACCTCTCAAGGTAACTGTTAAAAGTCTTGGAATACGTATCATCCTGAAAAATAATAATAATTGGCATTTATATAGTACTTTAGAGTTTGTTTGTGAAATGCATTGTACAAAAATTATCTCCTCTTATCTTCACAACAAACCTGGGCAGTAGCTAGATTTGAAAACTGAGATAGATAGAAATTTAAGTGACTTGCCTAGGGTCACATAGCTTGTAAGCATTTGAGCCTGGATTTGAACTCAGATCTTCCTGACTCCAAGTCCAGTCCTCTATCCACTGTGTCACCTAACTGCCTTGTTGTACATCCACCCAGTTTGAATTCTCCTACCCTGTATTATCCTCCCTCTCACAGCACAGATAATAGGTTGACCTTTGAAAGGGGTTTTGTAGTAGTACTACTAGTACTCTCAGTAATAGTGCTAATACTAGCAGTAGTACTAGTAGTAATGCTAGTATTAGTAGTACTAGTAATGGTAGAGAGGAAAGAATAGTTTCAAATTTACTCTGTGTGGCACTTTGATATTTCAAGTGTTTATTATCTCATTGACACATGTACTCTACTGCTCTATGCCTTTGTGGATGGTCTTTGTGAGTTACGGTGACTAAAAAACATATTCTGAAACCAATCTAGCAAAGAGCCACTCCATACTTGACTGGGCTGATTCTTACAAATCTCATGGATCACAGACCATAGATAGACGACTTGTGTCCAGGCCCTATTCACTTTGTACACTGCTGTGGGTTAATAAACACTGATATGTTACTGTTGGTAGTGAGGATGATAAGGAACAAGAGGTATTCTTTTTGCTCATATCCAAAGGGGAAAAGAGTGTGCCTATAGATTCCATAGATTCTGGGGGTTAGAAAGGTCTTTGAAAAATCATTTAGTTAAATGGAATTCTGGCTGTTTCATCACATCACACCAGAAAATTTTGAAATGATCTTGGCATGCTGTGGAAGTACGGTGCAACATGAAAATGATTCCATGTTTATTCATGAGAATTGGTGGGAGTTATGCATTGATAAAGAGAGAAGATAATGAAAAGTTGGAAGAGAATAAATGAGATTCGTTTTTATTATTAAGTGCTTACCATTGTGCTAAGTACTGGAAATACAAATAGGAAAAACAAGATGGCGCCTGCTCTCAGAGACCTTATTATGGTCTAATAGGGAAAAATAATACAAAGAAAAGATTTCAGCAGCAAGTCAGATGGAAAAGCCCAGTGGCACATAGGCACATGACAATGCATTTTCTCTCCTTAGATAAAAACCATATTTGGTTGTGATGTGACACCATTTGACATTGTCAAGAACTTTTTTTCTAGGTTTTTAACAGTTATGACGGCTGAGGAGGAAAGGGTTACAACACCTGTAGGGACAATTAGCAGGTTGCATCTTTGTAAAGGTTGCTTTCTTGGATGATGGCCATGAGGGTTGGGCTGGAAGCAAGGCACATGGTCTGAGGGGCACTGCTATTCCTAGGGTGTCTAGGGTACATACTCTTGCATGATCTGCACTGGGGTCTCAGGATAGATGGTAGAAGTGATTTGATGCACCTGACATCTACCACCTCTTGTAATTGTCTATTTATGAAGTGCTTTTCCCTGTGGAGCCAGGGAGAGAGTGTAAGTAGGTTTAACTCTGAACTATGAGGGTCAGTGAGGAGTCTGCAGAAAAGACAGAGAGAATGAAAATGATTCAACTAGATTGGCTTGCCTGTCCGGTGGTGTTAGTTGGTCAGCAAATGGTGTTGATGTTGTCAGTGGTATGTTGAGAGTCCTTTCTCCAAAGAGATTTCATCCCCTAGATAAAGGCAATAGTCTGGTGGAAAGACAGGATAGAAAGAGAGGAGAAGAGAGGTAAAGAAGATAGAGAAAATCAGCAAAAAAGGAGAAGTTAAAGAAAGAAGACAGCATACCAATGAAGTCTTCATGTTGTCTGGTTGTATTTTGAAATTGGGAAGCAGTATTTGAATAGCTGGCACATAAAATACTTTAAGGTTTGCAAAGCACTTTACATGTACAGGTTACACTACTGACACACGGTACATTTATTTATTTAATAAACTAAAGGAAGTTCTACCACTAACAGTTACTCATATCTATATATTAAATTTCAATTTCTTAGAATTAAATACATATTAAAGTTATTGAATATATAACATATTAACAATGGAATAGATAAAATAACGGAATAAATAATAAAAATAAATAATAAAAATGTTTATGATATTTTATCTATGAGAATGATCACAGCTAGAGTTACGTCAAATCCTCATTGCAATAATAAATAAATTCACGTCTAACAATATAATTCTATTAAATTTACTCAAAACACCAATTAAAATCTCTCAAAAATCATTTTCATAGTTCCTCTTAAGATAAGAGTTAGAATGTGGTGATGGTGGCAGTGGTGAGGTGTCTATAAAGATAAATCATATTATCTTTAAAATAATATGACAAGAATTAGAGCTAAGACTTAGATAAGAGTTAGACTCAGGCTCTCAGGAAATAACTTGTTTTACTCCTTTTAAATGTGACCTCACTTTAGCAACCACAGATCTCTTTAAAATGCATGGTAAACTACCAGTTTCTTATGGACTCTTCATAGAAATATCTTTATGATGTTTCTTTATAAAATAACCATTGGTGCTTCTAACATTTTTCATCGTCTTTTTTCTCTGTCTTCTCCACAGACACCTCATGGATCCTCACAGATTAACATTAAACCCCCACACACTCTGCCTAACTCCCAGAGAGAAGCATCTCATAAAATGACAGTTAAAATTGTAACTTCAAAATGTCAGCCAAATTGCCTTTTCCTGAACTTTCATTTTCCTCTTAAAATTCAGAAAATATAGTTTTAATTTATTAGTCTCTGTGGGAAAACCTAGTAAAATACCTATTACATTTCTCCTCATGGCCAAAAATTTTCATTCCCCTGGAAATCATTTGGGATTATATCAAACTAATGTTATACGCAATACACATCATAATACAAATTGCTTTAAAAGTTTTGGGTTGACTTATCTTTAAATTTTATAGATTGTCTCTTTTCCTTAGAAGACTCTATAAATGAGGTTTTATCCAAGAAAGGGACTACTTCTAGGCTCAGTCTTTCTCCCGTATCTGACCTAGATTCTCCACAGTTCCAGTAAAGGTTGTTGGATTCCTATATATAGTGTCTTCCTCACTAGAAACATAATTTTTTGAGCCATTGTCTAACTCAGACTGTCTAAGCGTATGTGGTGTACAGTCTCTTCTCTTCAAAGATCTCTTAACTAATTGTTCATTACTATTTCACTCAGGGAATCTTGACTAATTCTCCTATAGGAAATAGTTTCTATGAATTATCTTTATAGGCACCTCACCACTGCCACCATCACCACATTCTGGTGTTATTCTATCCATCAGCAAATTATCCAGTCTCTTAAAGGCTTAACAGGAATAGATCTTCATCTATCAACTTTTCTGTTGGTTCCTTGAACCTGTTGTTTTCCAACCAAACCCTATAACCTGTTTGAAAATCAAGTTCATGGATAATGAACTTGAACATAATATTGTAACTTTATTTCTCTCAGAATTTTTTGACTAAGGTTATAATAAGTTGGTAAGCTTTCTTCAATTTGTGTCCCAAACATAAAGTATTTTTATTGTGTAGAAACTATATCCTTTTCATCCTGGAAGACTCCTAAGCACAAATCAGTAGATAGTCATATTTCATTAGTAAATATGGTATAAAACCTGTGACATCATTTCTTTTATTTTAATTCTCTCCTTTCCATTTCTTCCCCCTTCATTCACTGAGAAAGCAAGAAAAACAAAACCTATTGCAAATATGTAGAGTCAAGCAAAACAAATTTCTATATTAGCCATGTCTGAAAGAGAAAATTTACTTGAGTCTACACTTGAGTCCATTACCTCACTATCTGGGAGGTGATTAGCATTTCTTTTTTTCTTCTGGAGATGTGATCAGTTCTATTGAATTGATCAGAGTATCTAAGTATTTCAAAGTTTTTTGTCTTTACACTATTGTTATTGTATAAATTGTTCTCCTGGTTCTTCTCTCTTCACTTTGAATCAGTTAATGCAGGTCTTCCCAGGTTTTTCTAAAATCATGCCCTTCATTATATCTTACAGCAAAATAACATTCTACTCTGACATCATTTCTGGTGGTGGTGTACACATGAACTAAAAATGCTCCATGTTGACTCCACTGAGATTTTTTGGTTCAGTCTTCATTTTTTCCAATAAGTTCATGAATGTTTCATTGAAAAGCTCAGATCGTGGGTCTCCTTGAGGTTACTAAGGTGTAGTTCTTTATTTTTTAATACCTGCCAAAGTTAATTTTTTTTTGAGTAATTTGTTTTGAAGTTTCTATCATGGTCAGAATGAATCCTGTCAGAGAACTCATACACTGAAAAATATTTCTCCCACAATACTTTAGCAGTTGTAGAAGTTTGTCTGTGTCTGACATATCTTTGCATATCTGATAAAATGATCAACCACTACTATGTTGTTCCTTATGTTCTAACTACCTCCTTCCAGTGATAAAAAGTTGGTGCTGATTAGTTCCAAAGGTTTGCTAGAGTTTATATTCTGTAAATATGCACCACCAGCTAGCAGTACTTTTCTTTGCACACAATGAGAACAAGTGGCACACTTCTTAGTGATATTTGTAGCCATCTTGGGCCACAAAAATCTACTCCTTACCCTTTCCAGGGTTCTCTCTTAACTATGTGTCCAAAAATCATCACGTAGAATTTTCATGGCCCTAACATGACACATTCTGGTTAACATCAACTGTTTCTTGGTACCATGTGTGGGAACAATGACAATCCTGTACTATGTATTCCATTGAACAACCCCAACTTCTACCATTGTCTTAACAGTAGGATACCTTATGGGGACCATTATTCATGTCCTCATTTGAGCATCATTATGTCACTTCTTAGCTTAGATTGCTTTGTAAAGTCCTTCACAGGCCATCTGTTCTCTCTGCTGGTTATTTACAGATAATTAAGGCAAAAAAGGTTTTAATGAAACAAGTATGATGTTGGCCTAGTGCATGTGAAGACTTCATCAGTTTGTTCCACTGATGCAACCTCTTCATGGGGAGGACACTGGGAAGCTTGCTTCCAGGAGAGTAAGGATCTCGTGTAAGGGAAATGGTTGTAGAGATGGTGGAGTATACATCAATGTTCCATAACTGGTTCCAATCAGCTAAGCACATGATAAAAGGAAAAGTTCTTTGATAGCTTTTGGAGGCATTCAAAAAGGTTTGTCAGCATCAGCCTTCCCTCTTTTCCTCAGTCATTCTTAAAGATATAGGTGATTTTTATTTTGCCGATTACAACTGATGAGAGACTATGATGTAAAGGGAAAGTCATTAAGGCTATCTCCCCTATGTGAACGCTGAGAAATAGATCTCAGTCCTTGGCATCTCTGTATGTTCTTTTCCGTTACAGGTGAAGAGAGTGGACATTCTGTGACCTTTCTTGGTATCCCAGTACCCAGGCAAGATGTGTTTTTTTTTTTCAGATTTATTTATTTAGTTTGTTAGTATTAGTTTTCAACATTCACTTCCATAAGTTTTAAATTTTCTCTGCCGCCCTTCCCTCCTCTTCCCCAAGGAGGATTTCAATCTGATACAGGCTCTACATATACATTCTTATTAAACATATTTTCACATTAGTCAAGTTGTATAGAAGAATTAGAATGTATGGGAGGAACCATGGGAAAGAAAACAAAAAAAGAGCAAATAATATGTTTTGATCAGCATTCAGACTCCATATTTCTTTCTCTTGATATGGATGGCATTTCCCATCATGAGTCTTTTGGAATTGTTTTAGGTCCTCCAAGCAAGACTTTTTAGCCAGTCTTGCATCAATGTCCCAAGCTTCCAAGATTGATCTTCTGACCCTGTGCCAGCGAAAGCTGAGAGGACCCATCCAATATCATGCTGTATCTGGACATCAACTTGAAGGTACCAATACTATGTTAGAATGGGGCTAAATTTTGGCCCCCAGACACTGAAGCGATAAGGAGAAGAGGGTGTCCTGTCTCCAAGCTACTGGATGAGGTAAGATATTTATATTTTTTTCCTTGCTGTAACTTTGAAATAAATATCACTGTATAAAAGTTAATTGATGTTAAGAGATTAAATGGCCATCTACTATTGATGCTTTCACTTACTTTTATTTCATACTCTCCTTAATTCTGCAGTCTAGCTTCAACAGAGACTGTTCCTCCCAAAGTTTAATGGACCTAGAGTCGGGAAGACTTGAATTCAAAGTGGGCGTCAGACACTTACTAGCTGGGTGACCATGGGCAAGTCACTTAGTATCTATTTGCCTCAGTTTCCTCAGCTGTAAAATAGGGATGATAACATAACATCTTTTTCTCAGGGTTGTTTTGAGGACAAAATAAGATAATATTTGTAAAGTACTTAGCATAGTGCCTGGCATGCAATATATGCTAATATATTAACTAATATAAGCCAAATGCTTACTTCCTTCCTTCAATGCAGATAATTCTCAGATAAACTCCTCCCCCACCTTCTCTTCTGCCCTATAGTCTTGCATTGACAACTGTCCATTAAACATTTCAAACTGGATGTGAACATCTTAAAACCAAGATATTCAAAGTAGAATTCGTCATCTTTTCCTCAAAACCCTCCCAATTCTTCCAAATTTCTCTGTTACTGAGAAGGGCACCACTATCCTCCTGTTCATTCAGGCTCAAAACTTAGATGTTATCCTTGACATTTTACTTTCAACCATCATAGCCAATCTATTGCCAAGTCTTGTCCATTCTACCATTGCTCACCACTCCTCAGGAGCTGCAACTGCCTTGGTTCAGGTCCTCATCGCTTCACATCTGACCTATTACAATGACTTTCTGGTAAGCCTACCTACCTCAAGTCTCTCCCCACAGAAAACCATCACTTATCAAAACTATCTTCCTAGAAAGCAGGTGTGTCACCCCCCACACTGCCAGGAAACTTCAGTATCTCCTTATCACCTCCAGGATTAACTTTAAAGTCCTCTGTTTGCCTTTCAAAGAGAAACAACCCAGCCCCTTTCTACCATTCTAGCCTTCTTACTCCTTTTTTCCTTTCCACATACTCTATGTGACACTGACTTTCTCGCAGTTCCGCCCATAAAACACTCTGTTTTTCAACTCAACAGCATTTTTGGGAACTTTAAGTTATTTTGATGTACCCTCAAAACAGGTAGTCTTTATTACCCATCTACTGAGTACTAGTCCTTTCATAATTTGCAAAACTATTCATTGCAAGTGTCATCTCAAAATTAGTGTAATGTTACAGTTATTTGGGATCTACTATCCTTTATAGCAGTGCATGCTAGATTTTCAATTTTCCCTATTATTTCTGGATGGAGTTCAATGACTCCAGCTGAGTTAGACGCATAACCAAATGATTCCATGCCAATTGTTTTTTGCATCTGAAACAAAATTCCAGGTGACAAAGTAGATAGAGTGCTGGAATCAGGGAGAGAGTTCAAATGGGACCCATACCCCTGAGCAAATCACTTAACCACTGCCTGCCTCAGTCATCTCATCTGCAAAATGAGGATAGCAATAGCACCTACCTCCCAGGGTTTTTGTGAAGATAAAATGAGAAAATCTTTGTAAAGCACTTTGCAACCTTTAGAAGTACTATATAGATATCATCATCACCACTATCATCACATCTTTGCTCCTAGATATTGGTTCTATAGACCTCAACTTCTTTAGCACCAAAGCAGGCCCAATTTTGATCCTATTTACAGCAGGGACAGCTCTTCCTAATATAAGAGATCTAGCTTCTCTCTTACTCATAGGAGAGCTGTCTCTTTCTGACTCCAATTTTTTTCAATTTCCTTGTTTTAGGCCTTTTTCTCATTATGGTCTAAATGTCCTTGGCCAATTCTTTCTTCTCAGAAGGGGGTATATAAATCATTTCCCATATTTTGTTCCCTATGGTAAAGGTATTTGATATCTTTGAATGGTTCAGTGGATCCAGTAATTTGCAGAGTACAGACTGAGTGGATTCCCCAAGTCTAAACTTACTATGAATTACCTTGCAATCTCCCAGTTCTTTGATCTTTCTTTTCAATAGTCTTATAATGTTCTTATTTTAATCTCTGAGTCCATTCCTAAAAATAGGACACTCCTATTAATTTCTAGTCTAAAACATCACAATAACTATTAAACATATCAATATCCACCTTTAAAATAATGATAGCACAAGATTTTTATTTAGCAAATCAATAATTCTAAAACAAATATGCAGGCTATCTAGTAACAAATAATAAAATTAGATAATTAACATGTATGAAATAAAAGCACAAAATAGGCAAGCAAACACTTTGTATTTAGGTTTTATGAGGAAACTATCTATGGGAAAGAAATAAAACAAACTAATTGCAGATAAGGTAAAATATGCAAAATTGTAGATAAGGCAAAATAAGGTAAAGTTTACATGAGTCAACTGTATTTACTTGGAAGTCACCTTTGGGACTTTTAATTGACTTGTTCTCATAATTAATCTTATCATGATGAGCTCTAGGGTAACAGAGGTATGTTTAGATATTATCTTATAAATGAATTCAATTTCAACTTCTGTCATCAGCTAATCAGCTCAAATCCCAACCCTGGTTCATTAAACATAATTTATTTAAGAAACTGAAGAAACTTCATTTCCCAATAATAGTTACTCAGATCTATGTATTACCTGAATCTCCTAAAATTAAATACTTTATATTTACTGAATCTACAATTTTATTAACAATGGAATCAGTAATAAAACAAAGACAGAAATAATTATTTACAATCTTTTAGTTGTGAGAAAGATCACCACCAGAGTTACCTCAAAACCTCACTATAACAACAGATAAATACATTTCTGGAAACATAATTCTAACCATTCACTTCATTCAAAACACCAATTAAAATCCCTCAAAAATCCTCTTCATATTTCTCCTCAAAATGAGTCAAATTTAGTCTCTTAGGAAAGAAAAATAATAATAATGATAGCTAACATTTATGTAGCTTCTACTATGTTCGAGGTGCTCTGCTAGACACTTTACAAATATTATCTCATTTCATCCTCCCAACAACTCTGGGAAATTGGTATTACTATTATCTGTGTTTTGCAAATGAGGAAACTTAAGATTGAGAGAGGTTAAATCCCTTGCCCAGGGTCACACAGCTAGGAAGTACCTGAGGCCACATTAGAATTCAGATCTCCCTGACTCTAGGCCCAGAGCCCTATATACTACACCACCTATTTGCCCTCTAAATAACTTATTTTAGTCTCTTTTTTTCTTAATACTCTCTTTAGTCATCACAAGAAATGCACTTCAAATTGCCAGTTCCTCACAGAGTCATCATAGAATTCTCTTTATTTTTTTTCATAAAGCAGCAGTTTACAGGTCTAACAAGAAAGAAATTCCTCCTCACCATCTTTCTCTCTGATTTCTCATAGATCCTCATAGATTGACTTTAAATCCACACACACTTTGTCTGACTCCATAAAGAGAAGCACCTCAGAGGATGAGAGTTTAAACTCCAATTCCAAACTACCCTTTCCTCATTACATTTGGCTCTTAAAGATACATTTACCATTTCTGTTGTCACTGTGGGAGATGGTAGTGAATCCTATGGCTACACATACATTATCTCATTTGGGCTACAAAGCAATTGTTTGATAGAGATAATATAGGTATTATTATCATGATTTTGCAAATGACAAAGTTTAAGCTTAAAGGGATTAAGTTTCTTCCCCGTGGTCACACAGCTAGTATGCATTAGAAGTCAAATTTAATACAAAGTCTACACTGCCAAACTCCTTCAGATTCAGTGTTCCTTCAACAACTGCTTACTAAATACCTAGTATTTGAAAACCATGAATAAAACAGGAAAGAGATTGACCCAAAAGACAGCATGATATAATGGACAGAGAGCCAGCCTTAGAAAATCAGAAAGACCTGAGTACAAGAACTGCTTCTGACATACATATGACACTAAGAATATCACTGAACCTCTTAGTGCCCTGAGGGCATCTCTCTAAGACTACAAGTTATAGAGCAAGGAATGATCTTCTTTGGTAGTGCGGTCCCCAAAATCAGCACTATCATACTCTAATAGAAATCTTGCCAGGTATATATTGACTTAGAAAACCACAAATTAATATTATCTATGTTTTACTATATTTTTATTTTGTAAAATATTTCTCTATTACATTTTAATCTGGTTGGGGCAACACTCGAGAGTGAGGCCACAAGTTTAATACCTCTGCCTAACAGTAATGAAATTCCAGGTTTGGGACAATACCCCTCCCCAAAATCCAAGAAAACAAAATGAAAAGAGCTTGGCCTAACAAGCCACATTAACTAAAGAGAAGAAAAATCCCTTTTTGTCTGGATCAGAGCGTGAAATTAGATGACTAGTCCATTAAATTATTTTGTTCATAGGCATTTACCAGTAATAATAATAGCTAGTATTTATATAGCGCTTTAAAGTATGCAAACTGCTTTATAAATATTAATTCATTAGTTCTTCACAACAACCTTGGAGCATAGGTGCTATTACTATCCCCATTTTACACATGATGAAACTGAGTCCAAGAGAACTTAAATGCCTTGTCCAAGGTCACACACTCTGGTCTGACTCCATAAAAAGAAACACTTCATAATGCAACAGTCAAAACTCCAACTCCAAACCACCCTTTCCTCAACATTCCATTTGGTCATTCCAGCATTAACAGCTAGCAGATATCTGAGATTGGATCTGAACTCAGAATCTCCTTACTCCAAGTACTCACTATGCACTATACCACCTAACTGAGACTGGCACCACTATTGAGTTAGGCTCAGAATTAAATAGTAGGAAAAGAGTAGGTTGGATAATATTTAGGAAATTGTACAGTGCTTTCAGTGATCCTGGGTTGCTCTCTGACATGAAAACTTACCTTTTAAATACAGATATTCTCACTTATGCCAAGTCTATAAATTTTCAAATGCTACAGTCTTTGAAGAATCAAAGGTGTGGTACAAAGGATAATAAGAGACATGGCTGGCTGGTGTACGTAGGTGGTGACAAACTTTCAATGTACAAGATAGAGCATAAGGAATACAAGGCAGCTTACTGCACTAAGACTTTCAGGACACTTCGAAAAAGACCTAGAGGAAGACTTTTAGCATTTAGCACTCCTCTTTGAAGAGTCTGAGAGGAGTACGGGCAATATATCTGCTTAAGAAAGATAGACTACAGATAAATTGAAGTATATTATTTTCTGGTTGTGTCTACGATTCTGATGACAATCAAATTAACTGAAAAGTAATAATCCATATAACTTCAAAGGAAGAAAATAATCATTTATACAGCACTTACTATGTGCTATATAGTACTCTGCTAAAGCATTTTAGAAATATGATCTCATTTGATTCTCAAAACAACCTTGAGAGTGAGGAATTACTATTATCTTTATTTTACAGTTGAGGAAACTGAGGCAGGCAGAAGTTAAAGTGACTTGTCCAGGGGCACAGAGCTACTACGTGTCTGAGGGTAGATCTGAACTGAGGTCTTCCTAACTCCAGGTTCAGCATTCTGTTCTCTATGCCCCCTGTCTACCTTTAGGCAAATGTCAAATATCCATATATTTGACAGTCCACAGACTTATTTTTCATCTGAATATCTGGTATAAAAAGTCTTGAAGATCCAAGCCAAGTCAACCCTCAACCTTTTCTTAATAGAGTTAAGTTTCTCTTCTTGCTGTCTTCCAAAAGCCCTAAGAAGAGAAAGTCAGATTTGAAGACTGAAGAAAAAAACGTATTTTAAACTTTGGCTTTAAATAAAACTTAAAAAAAAAAAAAGAACCACATACACACACACACACACACACACACACACACACACACACACACATCCCTCTCCAACACAGTCTAGAATTAGAAACAGTCAATCCTCTGCAAGGAAAGCCATCTGCATGAGAAACACAGTATGTAAATGTCTTGGTTTCTCACTAATAGCATTAAAAAGCTGATAATTGCAGGTACATTTCTGCCTTGTGTTCTGTTTGGAAGGATTAGTGAGAAAGCATTAAAGTCTCGTTTTCTGGGGTGTCCTCTAATTTCAGTTAATTCTAAAGTGCAAATTTCCCCACTTCCCTCCCCAAACTACCTTTTCAGATCACTTTTAAACAAACTGAGTCATTTAAAAGACAGTAACAAGAAACAAAGGCTTAGGGGAGGAGATGGTAAATTAATATTTAATAATAATAATCAGTTGTTTAATGTCTCTTTGTGACCCCATTTGGGGTTTTCTTGGCAATTGTTTCTCCAGTTCCTCTCACAGATAAGAAAACTGAGGCAAATAGAGTTAAATGACTTGCCCAAGGTCACATAGCTAGTAAGTGTCTAAGGCCAGATTTGAACTCTGGAAGAGGAGCTCACCTCACTCCAGGCCCAGCACTCTATCCACCGTTCTACCTAGCTGCCCAATTAATAACAATAACTCATATTGATGTAGCACTTTGACATTTAAAGAGTCATAAGATCACAAATCACAATTTAGAAGGGTGCTCAGAAGCCATCTAATCCAACACCCTGCTCAGAAAATTGATCCCCCATTTTACAAACTGGGAAAACCAAGTAGCTATTTAGAGCCAAAAGACTAGAAAGAAAATCTGCATATTGGTAGCATTATGGAATCTGATCTAGAAAAAGAGAAATACATTAATGGAAGAACTCATGAGGTCTGACATAACATATAAGCTTCTAATCCAGTCAACTGGACTGGATTTTCTTAGCTACATTCTCCCACTGGCTGAATAAATATGTTTCTTATATTGAGGAGGAGTCACAAAAGCTATGTATATGTCTGCTTTGTGTTAGCAAAGGGTTTTAATTCAAGAACCATACCCAAGGGATACAGGACCTAGTTAGGGCTGTTTTCCTGAGTTCCTCATTATATATATACTTAGCTATTCATATACTGTATCCCCTAGTACAATGTTAGTTCCTTGAGGGAAGAGATCGTTTTTTCCTCCTTTTTGTTTATTTAGTTTTTTCATTTAATACAGTGCCTATCATTCAGTCTAGTAAATGCTTTCTGGTTTGGATTGGCATCTGTCTTCCCTAGGCACTTAGCCTTTGCTATATAACACTTACTCTGGCTGTGCCTTTCGAATTGGAGGTAGTATAAAGTACTTCAAACTGAAGAAGCCAAAAAATCCTTATCCCACACTTCTGTCCCTAGTGTCAGTTCTTGTTTTTGGTATATGAACAAGACCGCCTCAACCATCACCTTTCTCTGTATGATCTTAAGTAATATTAATTTTCCAAGGCTTCAGTTTCCTCATTTGTAAAATGAGGAGTTTGGACTAGGTGGTCTTTGAAATCCTTTCATCTATGAACCTAGAACTGAATGAATGGATAAATGAATGAAGTATTTCTTACGTGTTTACAATGCACAAAGAACCATGCTAAGCACTGGGTATGAAGACAGAATAGTCAGGCAGTTCTTGCTCTCAAGGAGCCCACATTCTAACAAGGGAATAAAGAATGATGGAAGGTTCCAGCTTCAAGGTAGAAAAGTCCCATGGTCCTTAGGGTGCAGCAGCAAAACAGGTATTAGTACTTCTTGATAATGTCACTTCCACTGATAAAATCTTGTCACTTTCTTATGTTGAACAATTTGACTGTGCCAAGGATTTTGGTGGCCAGAACTTTCCTTTCTAGGTCTTTGGTAGCTGTATTCTATAATCATGTGATCTTTTCATTGGGCTGTTCAGGGAACTGGAAAGAATCCTCACCTCCCATCTCAAGGATCCTAGTTCTCTTCCCCTTAATTGTAATGGTTCAAGGACGTTTTAGTCCCTGTGACTACATGGCAGGCACTTTACAGGGCTCTGGGATACAAGCATCCCAGGAGTACATTTAGGGAGGTCTTAGTCACCTGCTCAAGCTATTTAAATCATCTATTGTCAGTTAATGTATTCTAATGAGCAAGTGGGAGACATAGCTGGTAGATTAAGGATGACATTGTAATATAATAAGTGAAAGAAAAAGAGAGAGAGAAAACCCACCCTAATGAAACTTTGAAACTCATTGTTGCACTGCTGCACCCCTGGGCTCACCCTAACCATGACTCCTACATGCACCTGGGGAGAGACTCCACCGGGGACATTATATAAGGGGTGTGTTACCACAGTAACCTCCTCTCCCCCTTCCCCCAACCTTGGTGCTGCCTAGAGGAAGCTGTAGTTTGCCAGATTCTGAAATGTGATCATCTCACCCTCACATGTAAATCACCCCACCCATCCATCCATGTCTCCCACACTCTCCCCCTCCTCAACTCCTGCTTCTCTGAATAGGGAGTTGCCCAGAGTCATCCTTCCAGCTTAAACATTGTGGGATTCTGTCCCTGCTCAGAAAGAGAAGGGATGTTTATGGTGAGCTGAATCTTTTAGAAGACCTTGTTAGGAATAATGAAACCCTATCAGTGGGTAGGGAAGGATGTGAGTATAGTCTCTAAAGTGACAAGTACTCTATTTCTAATAAAATTCAATTTCAATTTGGCAGTCATTTATTAAGGGATTATCATGAGCTGGGTCAGGGTACTAAGCACTATAAATGGCAAAGACAAAACAAAATACTGTCTGACTTTAAGGAATTTACACTCTATTTTTTAAAAATCATTTATTCTATTTTTAACTTATGGAATAAAACAAGCATTTCCATAACAGAGTATAATTGTTTTTTAAAATAAAGATAAATGAAACTTACATTCTATTAAGGAGAAACAATATATATACATGATAGAGATATGATGGAGTCAGCTCTGAACTGGCTCTCAGAAGTCAATAATTGAATTTTCAGAATGAGCATTTATGCCTTGGAAATGTGCAAAGCCTACAAATCAGGGCTTAATTTATTGTTTTGTTGATTGTGGAATAGGGACAATGGAGAGACAGGACCAATAGGATGGGTATAAAGAAGCAAGGATAACACCTCATCCTTCATAGTGGCAGAAGTAATATAATTTGATTACGCTGAGAAAGGGGTGGTTATATTTGAGAAAGGGGTACAAAAGAGAATGGGGATCCAGTTGCCCAATGATGACAGGGAATATATCCGATCTCCAGTCCTGTCTGATGGTGAAAGGCAATGGTTAATAGAATCCCAGGGCCAGGCTGGTTATGGGGAAATAAAGCATATGCTAACTACCCAACATTTCATGCCACAAAATACAAAAAGTAAAATCTTAGAATTTTTTAAATAAAAGGAGCAATGGATAAATTCTTTTAAAAAATTTACCTGCCTTAGGTGGAATTGCAGCTTTGACAAAAGTTTAAGCACCTGTGCCAGTTTGGAAATAGGACTATTTATGACTTGGGGGTGGGGTCTCTCATCATGGTACGGTCCTCAGGTTGGGTTTGAGCCCTAGTTCTTGGCTTCAGTTTCCTAATCTATAAATGCGATAATGTTTCTTGTACTACCTCCTTCATAGGGTTGTTATGAGTATTCTAGGCCAGGACTATAGTTGGCCAGGGCCATAATTCAACCTCAAGTTTTAAATTGCAATAAGACACTTGGGGATCATAAAATGCAATTAAAACCAACTTAACTGATAGGAGATTAAAAGAACAAAGCTTCTAGAGTTAAAAGGATATAGAAAAACTCTCAGTGCCCCTCCTTCAGCAACTGGCCAAGCTAAATCAGGAAGGCATTCCCCACAGGCAACTGAAGTTGGGAAGAAAACTCTGACCACCATTCCTCTTGAACTGGGCTTTTTTATACCTCAAGTGGCCAGGTACTCAAACAGCCTCCCCACCCCCTTAGAGAGCCAGCTCAGCCTGCGTGCTGCAAGAGCGACCTCCTGGTGTGTAAAGCAGTGAGTGGGTGGGCCTTCCAAAGAGAAGAGGGAAGGAAGGAGGCAGATGTGAAAGGGAGAGAAGGGAGAAGGGGCTCCTGTTACTGGCTGTACAATTTATTAACAATGTAATCAATAATAACATGAAGGCATAAATAACTATTTACAATATCTTAGCTAGGAGAAAGAACACAGCTCAAGTTACTTTTAACCGTCACTGCAACTGTATATGACTTCTCCTTCCTTCTGCCTTGAGCAATGCGTGGGCACAGCATCCCATTTGCCCCCCCTAACAACAGCCCCCAGATCCCCACTCACAGTCCCCACAAAACCAGTACAGATTCTTCTACAATGAGGAAAGTGCATTGTAAACCTTAAAATGTATTATTATTATCACTCCAACATATGTTATTATCACAATAATATTATGAATATATAGATGAAGTCAAGAAACCTGGGTGCAAACCCTGTGTCATACACTTGCTAGTTGTGTGGCCCTGGGAAACCCATTTAACTTTTCAGGTTTCCTTATCTATAAATGAGGATAATAATACTTACATCATAATCACTGTATGGATTTGTTTTGTTTCACTATATTCATTTGTTACAAGGCGGGGCTTTTATTTGGGAAAGGGGGAAGTTAAGAGAAAAAAAGATAATGATAATGATGCCAAAGAAAAATAAAAAAAGTATGTCAATGAAACATTATGAAAATACACAGAATACAGCAGAATGAACTTCAGATGAGCAAGATTGTCTAGGAACTATTCTATTAAATTTACATAGTACCCCCATTCTGACTAGAATAGGGGTGAGAGGTGAGTGTCCTGCATATTCTCCCAACTCTAACTTTCTCTGACATCTGACAGCCTCTATCTCTAGAGGGGCTGTTAACTACTTCTTTCTTCAGATTTTGGCTTCTAGTATTATTGCCAATGAGCCCCTATCTCCCAAAGATCAATTAAGCAGTTAACATCTCCCCACTACCAAAGAACCAATTGCCATCAAGTAGCTATTATAAAAGAATATTTGCTGAGAAAATATAGCAAGGACAGAGGTTATTAGAACATCCTCCCAAACTAGAAGCATACCAAATTTATAAAAATAAAAGCCATTCCCCAATCAATAAATGATCAAAGGATATGAATAGGCAGTTTTCAAAAGAAGAAATTAAAGCTATAAAAGTCATATAAAAATACTCTAAATTGCTATTGATTAAAGAAAAGCAAACTAAAATGCTATGAGATACCACCTCATGCCTACCAGAAAAGGAAAATGATGAATGCTGGAAAGAATGTAAAAAAATAGGGACATTAACACACTGTTGGTGGAGTTGTGAAGTAATCCAACATCTCTGGAAAACAATTTGGAATTATGCCTATAGGGCTATAAAACTGTATTCCCTTCAACTCGGAAATATCACTAGGTCTGTGTCCCAAAGAGATCAAAGAAAGGGGGAAAGGACCTGTTTGTGCCAAAACAATTATAGCAGCTCTTTTTGCAGTGACAAAGATTTCAAAATTGAGGAAATGTTCATTAATTGGGGAATGGCTGAACAAATGGCTGTTAAATATGATTGTAATGGAATATTAATTGTATTATTATTAAAAAAATGAGTAAGATGGTTTCAGAAAATCCTGGTAAGTCTTATATAAACTGATGCAAAGTGAATTGAGAAGAATCAGGAGAACATTGTACACAGTAACAGCAGTATTGTAATGATGATTGACTCTGAAAAACAGCTACTCTGACCAAGACAATGACCTAAGACAATTCCTAAGCACTCATGATGAAAAATACTACATATCTCCAAAGATAGAATTAATGAATTCTGAGGGCTGATTGAAACATACTTTTTTCACTTTATTTTTTTGGAGGCTTTTTGTGTTTTCTTTTGTATCATGACTAATATGGAAATGTATTTTGCATGACTCCATGTGTATAATCAGTATCATATAGCTTACTTTCATAAGGAGGTGGCAAGAGGAAAAGAGAGAATTTGGAACTTAAAATTTTATTTTTTATTTTATTTTTAATTTATTTATATTTAGTTTTCAACATTTATTTCTACAAGATTTTGAGTTCCAAATTTTCTCCTCACCTCTCCCATCCCCCACCCCAAAACACCATACATTCTGATTACCTCTTCCCCAAATTTGCCCTCCCTTCTATCACAGCCCTCCCTTCCCTTATCCTTATCGTCTCTCTTTTCTTGTAGGGCAAGATAGATTTTTGTACCCCATTACCTGTATTTCTTACTTCCCAGTTGCATGCAAAAACAATTCTCAACATTTGTTCCTAAAACTTTGAGTTCCAACTTCTCTCCCTTCCTTTCTCCTCACCCATCCCCACTGAGAAGACAAACAATTCAATATAGGCTATATATGTGTAGTTTTGCAAAAGATTTCCATAATAGTCATGTTGTAAAAGACTTAATTATATTTCCCTCCATCATATCCTGCCCCCCATTTATTCTGTTCTCTCTTTTGACCTTGTCCCTCCTATAAAGTGTTTACTTCTAATTACTCGCTCCTTCCATTTGCCCTCTCTTCTATCATCCCCCCACTCCACTTCTCCCTTCTCCCCTACTTTCCAGTAGTGGAAAATAGATTTTCATACCAAATTGAGTGTGCATGTTGTTCCCTCCTTAAGCCAAATCTGATGAGACTAAGATTCACTTCTTCCTTCTTACCTTCCCTTCCACTGAAAAAGTTTTTTCTTGCCTCTTTTATGAAACATAATTTTCCCCATTCTATTTCACCTTTCTCCTCCCAATATATTCCTCTCACTCCTTAATTTTATTTTTTTAGATATCATCCTTTCCTATTCAACTCACCCTGTGCCCTCTGTGTGTGTGTGTGTGTGTGTGTATATATGTATGTATATGTATATGTATATGTGTGTGTGTGTGTGTGTGTAATTCCTTCAACTGTCCAAATACTGAGAAAAGTCTCAAGAGTTACAAATGCTATCTTTCCATGTAGGAATGTAAACAGTTCAACTTTAGTAAGTCCCTTATGATTCTCTTTCCTGCTTGCCTTTTCATGTTTCTCTTGATTCTTGTGTTTCAAAGTCAAATTTTCTATTCAGTTCCAGTCTTTTCATCAAGAATGCTTGAAAGTCCTCTATCTCATTCAATCACCACTTTTTCCCTGAAGTATTATACTCAGTTTTTCTGGGTAGGTGATTCTTGGTTTTAATCCTAGTTCCTTTAACTTCTGGAAAATCCTATTCCAAGCCCCTTGATTCCTTAATGTAGAAGCTGCTAGATCTTGTCTTATCCTGATATATTTCCACAATACTCAAATTTTTCTTTCTGGCTCCTTGCAATATTTTCTCCTTGACCTGGGAACTCTGGAATTTGGCTACAATATTCCTAGAAGTTTTTCTTTTCAGATCTCTTTCAGGAGGTGACCAGTGGATTCTTTCAATATTTATTTTACCCTGTGTTCTAGAATATCAGGGCAGTTTTCCTTGATAATTTCATGAAAGACCATGTCTACCCTTTCCTTGATCATGGCTTTCAGGAAGTCCCATAATTTTTAAATTGTCTTTCCTGGATCTATTTTCCAGGTCAGTTGTTTTTCCAACAAGATATTTCACATCATCTGCTATTTTTTCATTCTTTTGGTTTTGTTTTGTAATTTCCTGGTTTCTCATAAAGTCCTTCGCTTCCATCTGCTCCATTCTAATTTAAAGAACTATTTTCTTCAGTGAGTTTTTGAACTTCCTTTTCCATTTGGCTAATTCTGCTTTTTAAAGCATTCTTCTCTCCATTGGCTTTTTGGACCTCTTTTGCCATTTGGGTTAGTCTATTTTTAAAGGTGTTATTTTCTTTAGCATTTTTTTGGGTCTCCTTTAGCAAACTGTTGACTCACTTTTCATGCTTTTCTTGCATCTCTCTCATTTCTCTTCCCAATTTTTCCTCCACCTCTCTTACTTGATTTTCAAAATCCTTTTTGAGCTCCTCAGTGGCTTGAGACCATTGCATATTTATTTTGGAGGTTTGGGATGCAGAAGCCTTGAGTTTTATGTCTTTCTCTGATGGTATGCATTTTTCTTCCTCATCTGAAAGGATAGAAGAAAATACTTGTTCACCAAGAAAGTAACGTTCTACAGTCTTATTTTCCCCCCTTTTTTGGACATTTTCCAAGCAATTTTCTTGACTTTTGAGTCCTTTGTTAAGTGGAAGATATACTCTAGGGTCCTCCAAGGTGGCACAATCAAGGGAGAGGAGTTTACTTCTCTCCTGGCCTGTGCTCTGGTCTGGAATCAACCACAAGCTTTTCTGCCCAGGATTTGTGAGTAGAATTCCCACTTCAGAGCTTCCACCAGCTCCACCACACTAGCCAGCACTCCTCCTCACCCCAGGGCTGCCCCTCAGGGCTGAGACCCAGATCAGTCACTCAATTCATCCAGGGTCTTTAGGCTGAGGCCTTCAAAAATGGAGGCTGCCACTGTCTGGGCCTGGGGCCAGACTGCATTCCTTTCTCACCCAGTTGGAAGAACTTTCTCACTCATTTTTAAAGCTTTCTTTGGTGTTTGTGGGCTAAGGAATATGGGAACAGCAACTGCTACCTGGGATTCCACACCCTGAAGTCTGCTCCAGTCCTGTCCCTACTGTACCACAATGAGCTCTGTGGACTGCACTCCTCGGGTTGTACTCTATTGCTCCACTCTGTACCCAGTGCAATAGACCTTTGCCATTGACCTTCCAGGCTGTCTTGGGCTGGAAATCTCTTTCACTCTGTCATTTTGTGGCTTCTGCTGCTCTAGAATTTGTTTAGAGTCATTTTTTATACATATTTTATAGTCTGTGGGGGAAGAATTTCCAGAGGTCCTTCCTTCTACTTTGCCATCTTGGCTTTGCCCCCATTTCATTTTATTTTTTGAAAACTATTTCTTTTATTTTCCCCAAATATGTGTAAAAACAAATTTTATCATTCACTTTTTGATATTTTGAGTTCCAAATTCTCTCCTTCTATCACCACCCCCCCTTATCAAGAAGGCAAATAATTTGATATTGATTATACATGTGCAGTCATACAAAACTTTTCCATTTTAGTCATGTGGTGCAAGAAATCATAGACTCCTCCACCCCAACAAAACAAAAATAAAGTAAAAAAGTTCTTTCTCTGGAGATGGATAGCATTTTTCATCATAAGGCTTTTGGAATTTTCTTGGATCATTGTATTGCTGAGAATGGCTAAATCATTCATAGCTGATCACCTTCCAATATTACCATTACTATGTACAATGTTCTGCTCACTTCACTTTGCATCAGTTCATGCAAATCCAGGTTTTTCTAAGAGCACCCTGTTCATCATTTCTTATAGCACAATAGTATTCAATCACAACCATATGCTACAATTTGTTCAGTCATTTCCTAATTGATGGACATACCATAAATTTCCAATTCTTTGCCACCCTAACAAGAGCTACTATCAATATTTACAAATAGGTCCTTTTTCTTTGTCTTTGTTCTCTTTGGGACACAGATCTAGTTGTGGTATTGTGGGTTGAAGGGTATGTACAGTTTTCTAGCTCTTAGGGCACAGTTCTAAATTGTTCTCCAGAATAGTTGGACCACTTCACAACTCCACCAAACAGTGCATTAAAGTCTCATCTTTCCCACATCTCCTCTAATATTTGTTATTTCTCCTTCCTGTCCTATTAGCCAATCTGATAGGTATGAGGTGTTATCTCAGAGTTGTTTTAATTTGCAATTCTCAGGGGGGAGGGGAGGAGCCAAGATGGCAGAGTAGAAAGACTCACGTATGATAGCTCCGAACCCACAGCCCATAAATTTTTTGTAAAAAAAACTCCTCACAAACTCTGGTGCACTGCAAGCCATGCAGAAACACAGTGGAAGAGATTTCCGTTCCAGAGAGCCCTGGAAAGCCGTCCCCAGGGGTCTGTCATGCACCGGACAGTGGAGCGCACCACTGCGCTGCCCTGGCTGCGCAAACCCAAAGGAGTAGATCCGAGCAGGCTTCAGGGATGGAGCCTCTGGTGGCCGCTAAGGTCCCTCCACCCATAGGCACTCCAGGTAAGTGAGAGAGACTTCTGGGCTGGCTGAGAGGGCAGGGGGTGTCTCCATAACTCAGGTCCCCTTGGGAGGCAGCGGCAGAGGCAGCAGCAGCCCAGGACTCCCCAAGCAGGAAGGGGCTCGGGTCCATTACCAAAGGTCTGCGCATAAAACCCCTGAGGGAACTGAGCCTGGGAGGTGGCCCTGCCCCCACCCAAGCACCAGAACTTAAGTTCACATTGAACAGCAGCCGTGACTGCCCCTGAAAGCCCCGAGGCTGGGGAGCAGCATTTGAATCTCAGACCCCAAGCACTAGCTGGGTGGATCTAGGCGGAGGTGGACAGGAATCTCAGAAGTCAAGTAGCTGGCTGGGAAAATGCCCAGAAAAGAGAAGAAAAATAAGACCATAGAAAGCTGCTTTCTTGGGGGACAGATGTTCCCACCTTTCATTTCTGATGACGAGGAACAATTCTTACCATCAGGGAAAGATGTGGAGGTCGGGGCCTCTGTATCCCAGGTATCCAAGGTGGATGTCCAGTGGGCTCAGGCCATGGAAGAGCTCAAAAAGGATTTTGAAAATCAGGTTAGACAGGTGGAGGAAAAACTGGGAAGAGAAATGAGAGAGATGCAAGAAAAGCATGAAAAACGGGTCAATACCTTGGTAAAGGAGACCCCAAAAAATGCTGAAGAAAATAACACCTTGAAAAATAGGCTCACTCAATTGGCAAAAGAGGTTCAAAAAGCCAATGAGGAGAAGAATGCTTTCAAAAGCAGAATGAGCCAAATGGAAAAAGAGGTTCAAAACCTCACTAAAGTAAATAGTTCTCTCAAAATTAAAATGGAACAGATGGAGTCTAATGATTTTCTGAGAAACCAAGAAATCACAAAACAAAACCAAAAGAATGAAAAAATGGAAGAGAATGTGAAATATCTCATGGGAAAAACAACTGACCTGGAAAATAGATCCAGGAGAGACAATTTAAAAGCGATGATCAAAAAAAGAGCCTAGACATCATCTTTCATGAAATTATCAAGGAAAACTGCCCTGAGATTCTAGAACCAGAGGGCAAAATAAGCATTGAAGGAATCCATCCATCACTGCCTGAAAGAGATCCAAAAAGAGAAACTCCTAGGAACCTTGTGGCCAAATTCCAGAATTCCCAGGTCAAGGAGAAAATATTGCAAGCAGCTAGAAAGAAACAATTCCAGTATTGTGGAAATACAATCAGGATAACACAAGATCTAGCAGCTTCTACATTAAGGGATCGAAGGGCATGGAATAGGATATTCCAGAAGTCAAAGGAACTAGGACTCAAACCAAGAATCACCTACCCAGCAAAATTGAGCATAATACTTCAGGGGAAAATATGGTCTTTCAATGAAACAGAGGACTTTCAAGCATTCTTGATGAAAAGACCAGAGCTGAAAAGAAAATTTGTCTTTCAAACACAAGAATGAGAAGAAGCATGAAAAAGTAAACAGCAAAGAGAAGTCATAAGGGACTTACCAAAGGTGAACTGTTTACATTCCTACATGGAAAGACAATATTTGTAACTCTTAAAACTTTTCAGTACCTGGGTAGTTGGTGGGACCACACACACACAAACATACACACACATGTACACGCGTGCATGCACACACACATACACACATGCATGCACATACAGAGACAGAGAGCACAGAGTGAATTGAATAGGACGGGGCCATATCTTAAAAGAAATTAAGGTAAATGGTGAGAGAGAAATGTAGTGGGAGGAGAAAGGGTGAAATGGAATGGGGTAAATTCTCTCATTCAAGAGGCAAGCAGGAGACTTTTTAGTGGAGGGAAAAAGAGGAGAGCTGAGAAGAAAACATGAAGTTTACCCTCATCACATTCAACTAAAGGAAGGAATAAAATGCATACTCATTTTGGTATGAAAACCTATCTTACAATACAGGAAAGGGGGAGAAAAGGAGATAAGCAGGTTGGGGGGTGGTGGTGGAAGGGAGGGCAACGGGAGGAGGGAGCAATTTGAAGTCAACACTCAGAAAGGGACAGGATCAAAAGACAGAATAGAAACAAAGAGGGGCAGGATAGGATGGAAGGAAATACAGTTAGTCTTACACAACACAACTATTATCGAAGTCATTTGCAAAACTACGCAGATATGGCCTATATTGAATTGCCTGCCTTCCCAAAGGGAATGGGTGGGGAGGGAGGGATGGGGAGAATTTGGAACTCAAAGTTTTAGGAACAACTGTTTAGTATTGTTGTTGCTGCTAGGAAATAAGAAATACAGTTAATGGGGAATAGAATGTCATCTGGCCCTACAGGACAAAAGAGAAGATGGGGACAAGAGAAGGGAGGGAGGATAGAAGAGAGGGCAGATTGGTGATAGGGAAAATTAGATTGCTTGGTGTATTGGGTGGGGGGAGGGGATAAAAGGGGGGAAAATTTGGAACCCAAAATTTTGTGAAAATGAATGTAAAAAGTTAAATAAATAAATTTATATTAAAAAAATTGCATTTCTCTAATCAATAGTAATTTAGAGCATTTTAAAATATGACTATAGATAACTTTGATTACTTTCTCTGAAAATTGCCTGTTCATATTCTTTGACCAATTATAATTTGGGGAATGACTTATTTTTAAAAATTCTACACAGTTCTCTATGTGTTTGTAAAATGAAGCCTTTATCTGAAAAACTTGTTATTTTTTATAGTTATGATTATGTATTTCCCTTGACCCTATTTTCCTCCTATCTGTCCTACTCTCTCCTTTAACCCTGTCTATTCTCAAAAGTGTTTTGCCTCTGACCACCACTTCCCCCAATCTGCCCTTCCTTCTATTAGCTCCCCCCTTCTCTTATTTCCTTTCTCCACTGTTTTCCTGTAGGATAAGTTAAATTTTTATACCCAACTGAGGATGTATGTTACTCCCTCTTTAAGCCAATTTTGATGAAAGTAAGGTTCATGTGTTCCACCTCCACTTCCTTCATCTTCCCCTCCTCTGTAAAAACTCTTTTGTGCCTCTTTTATGTGAGATAATTTATCCCACTCTACCTCTCCCTTTCCCCTTATCCCAGTGCATTCCTCCATCTCATCCCTTAATTTTATTTTTTTAATACTCATTCCATCATATTCAACACACACCCATGTCCTCTGTCTATTAACATGATATTATTAAGGAATATACTGCCTTAATAATGAGAAAGTTCTTAGGAGTTACATGTATCATCTTCTCATGCAGGAACGTAAACAGTTTAGAATACTTGAAAGTCCTCTATTTCATTGGCTACTCATCATTTTCCCTGAAGGATTATACTCAGTTTTTCTGGGTTGGTAATCCTTGTTTCTAATCCTAGCTCCTTTGCCTTCTAAAGTATCATGGAACTTAAAATTTTTAAAGATGAAAAAGAATTTTAATGTAATTGGCAAACATTTCACATAATAAATACAAATACATTTTTACAAACAACTAGAGGCACACCCTCTCCTTCACATATTCTTGGTCTGTCAGGAGAGTGCATTCAAACTCAAAGTGATGAATATAAAACATTTCTTCAAAACATGAGACACATTCTTCCTCCTTCATATATACAAGATCCTTGGGGAGAGTGGGCTCAGATTTGAAGCATACTAAAAGTTGTACTAAAACATGTAAGCACCCCTGCCTTTGGCAGTCCTTTTCTCATTTATCAAAATTCTCTCCAACTTAATTTCTGGGTATGGCATGGCTAAGAGATAAGTCATTCCTTTGTTTGAAAGAAGTGCTATTTCAGCTACCTAGCTAATTTACTGTTGGTGTGAGTTAAGCAGGACACTTCTCAGTGTTGGCTCCTCATTGGACTCAACTGTTGTAGCTTTTGGAAGACTTCATGACTGACACCAGTTTCTGGACCCCTGATCTTCCAACATTTCAAAGCTAAAAAGGTAATGACCTCATTTGTTTCACTTCTGGATACCTGAAATCAGGAATGAATTAACACAAAAGACAAAAGAAACAGATGCACCATTCATGGACACATGATATCTGCTGCCATTTTCCCTGCCCCACCTGGAGATTATCAGCATTTCTTCCTCATGTAATAAAAGATCACCTCATACCTTTCATATGTGAACTCAGTTCTGACTCTGTCATTGGTCCTTCTGATTCAGAAGCCAATTATAAAATTCACCATCAGCACATAGCATCAGTTCATCAGTCACTCAAAGTTTTGAGTATTAGATTGGATGCAGCCAGAAAACACTGTTCATGCTCTAACTACTGGGCCATTGTTGAGCAATCCCTTATTGCACTTATTATATACTAAAAAGAAAAAAAGAAACCTGTACAGATAGTCAATAAATATTCAGGGCTTAAACCCCAAATGGGGTCATAGAGGGAAGGACATGACTAAAATGATTCAACAACAACAGCATTTCAGGACTGCACTAAGAGCTGGGATTCAAGGAAAGGTAAGGGATAACCCCTAACTTTGAGATACTAACAATCTAAGGGGGAGACACCATACAATCAGCTATGTACAAACAAGCTCTGTACAGGATAAATAGGAAATAATTCATGGAGAAAGGTAAATAGAATGAAGAGGGATTGTGAAAGGCTTCCTGTAGAAAGTGAGATTTTAACTGGGACTTGAAGGAAGCCAGGGAAGCCAGGAGAAAGAGATGATGAAGAAGAACATTGTACATAATAAAGATTCACAGTTTCATATATATGAGTATTCTTATCCATATACAGTGTGTTCCAAAAGCTTTAATAGCTTAAAACTACACTAAGAATTTTAGGACACCCTGTCTATGAATTATGAGTATAATTCTCTTTTTCTACTCTTCTTTATAGACTCATAAGTGCATACTGACAAATACTTAAAACATAAAAGAGTAACTCATCACAAAAGACTCATGGGAACACATAAACAGAAAACACATGAGGAACTCAAAGGATTCTCAGAAGTGCATGAACAGATACAGAAATCCATATCACCTCATCACCTCTATTATCTTCTCCCAGGAGGCAAAATCTCCCAGGAGACTTGTGGGATTGTTGAACTGATTTCACTTTCCTATCTGAACATCATCTCAAGGTCCAGATTTCTGGCCAAGATGCATGGCTTGTCCTCCTAGAAGTGGTCATTTTCTCTTCTGAGAGGAGTATATTTGCAAAAAAGCACCTCTCACTACCAATCAGCATCCAGACTCTAGAACTCCTGAACAAATGAGGTAGCAGCCAAGGCTATAGAGATATCCATGTCAGCATTGCTGATCAGTTACCTGAGCTCAGGGCAGGAAACACAAAACATAAGAGCAACCAGGGATTTTAGGTACAATCTCTGGTTCATCCAGGGCAATGTACTCCTAGTAATAAATTATTTTTTTTTCTGGTGAATATGTTTGACTGGAGTGGCTAGGGAGAGGAATGTTCTCAATAAGACCTGCATAACTGCAGCTCTGGGTGCCTGGGTCATGTTTAGGCTATAACTTCTTGAAGGCTGATACTCCTCAGAAGAAGAAATGTTGGAAATTTGCATTTCATAAATATTATTTCATTTGACTCTCACAAGAACCCTGGGAGATGGGTGCTATTATTATCCTCATTTTATAGTTAAGGAAACTGAAGAAGACAAAGGCTAAGTCAGTGTGGATAAACTCAAATAGAAATGGTGGCCATTAAACCATACATAAGGATCCTTGAGGTGCATATTGACTTAGAAAAACACATATTAACATTATGTTTCATTTTAATTTGTTTTGTTAAGTATTTCCCAATTTATATTTTAATTTGGTTCTGGCCATGAGTATTTTCCAAATGTGGCCACATGTTTGACACCTCTGGATAAAGTGACTTCTTCAGGGCCACATGCTAGTAAGTTTACAAGAGTGGATTCGAAGCATCCTCAGTCTTCCTTACTCCCAACTCAGTGTTCCCTGTGTTATTCCCCAGCATTATGTAAGGGGCAAAGATGTTGGCTCAATCTTATATATGTTCCATAGAACACAGCCTGACACCCTGACCCTAGAACCAAGTCCATTAGATCAAAGTGGGGAGCAGAAGGAGGACCTTAGAGTTGGGAGGAGTTAGAGGTGTTCCTCTAACTAGCTCCATTATGTTTTTCTTTACCTAACCTAACAGGATTGTTTTGAGGGCAATACTTATAGTGTTAGCATTATTACTATAGTGTTAATATTATTACTATTAGTGCTAATATTATTAATAACCCAGTAAGGTTTCATATCAGTTTACAAAATTGAATTTTACAGAGGGGGTATATATAAGTACACAACTGGGGAAATAAGTAGGAGATACTGTACAAACTGGCTAGTGTGAAAAGAAACTGAAAATCTAAAACACTGGAAAAAGGATTTTAGTTTAAATTCAATTCTTCAAGTATATTATGAACTCAATATGATCCAGGTACTACACTCAGCACCCAGGATACAAATCCCTACCTTCATGGGGTATTCCTTTTTTTTTTTTATTTTATTTTCAGTGTTCCACAATCAGTACCATATAACATAGATTTCCCCCCCTCCCTCCCTCCTACCTCTCCCCACCCTCCCCAAGATGGCATACAGTTTTATGTAAGTTCTACACATACATTCCTATTAAATACGTTTTCACCATGGTCATGTTGTAAAAAAGAATTAAAGTGAATGGGAGAAATCATAAAACAAAACAAAACATAAAACAAAAGAAAATGCTACATTCTGCGGATCGAATTCCACAGTTTTTTCTCTGGATGTGGAAGGCATTTTGCCTTAAAAAACCATTGGGAATTTTTCAAGTCCTTGCATTGCCATGAAGTTCTAAATCTAGCAGAAAAAATCCTTGCACATTGTGGTTGTTGCTGTGCACAAAGTTCTCCTAGTTCTACTCCTTGCACTCAGCGTCAGATGATGTCTTTCCAGACCTCTCTGAAGTCTTCCTGTTCATCATTTGTTATAGCACAGTAGTATTCCATTACATTCATATACCATAATTTATTCAGCCATTACCCAATTGATGGGCATTCCCTTTATTTTTAGTTTTTGGCTACCACAAAGAGTGCTGCTATAAATATTTTTGTACATGTGGGACCCTTCCCCATTTTTATGATCTCTTGGGGATACAGTCCTAGAAGTGGTGTTGCTGGGTCAAAGGGTATGCACATTTTTGTAGCCCTTTGGGCATAGTTCCAAATTGCTCTCCAGAATGGCTGGATCAGCTCACAGCTCCACCAACAATGAATTAGTGTTCCAACTTTCCCACATCTTCTCCAACATTTATCATCTTTCTGTTTTGTCATGTTTGCCAATCTGATAGGTGTGATGTGGTGCCTCAGAGTTGTTTTGATTTGCATCTCTCTGATCAATACTGATTTAGAGCATTTTATCATATGGCTATAGATATCTTTAATTTTTTTCCTCTGAAAACTGCCTGTTCATATCCTTTGGCCATTTATCAATTGGGGAATGACTTGTATTCTTGTACATTTGACTCAGTTCTCTATATGTTTCAGAAATGAGGCCTTTATCACAGACACTAGTTGAAAAAATCCCCAGTTTTATCTTACAGTACCGGAAAGTGGGGGAGAAGGAGATAAGCAAGGGGGGGGATGGTGGAAGGGAGGGTAATGGGAGGAGGGAGCAATTTGAAGTCAACACTTGGGGAGGGACAGGATCAAAAGACAGAATCGAAACAATGAGGGGCAGGATAGGATGGAGGGTAATTCAGTTAGTCTTACACAGCACGACTATTATGGAAGTCATTTGCAAACCACACAGATAGGGCCTATATTGAATTGCCTGCCTTCCCAAAGGGAATGGGTGCGGAGGGAAGGATGGGGAGAATTTGGAACTCAGAGTTTTAGGAACAACTGTTTAGTATTGTTGTTGCTACTAGGAAAGAAGACATACAGTTAATGAGGAATAGAAAGTCATCTGGCCCTACAGGACAAAAGAGAAGATGGGGACAAGAGAAGGGAGGAATGACAGAAGAGAGGGCAGATTGGAGATAGGGAAAATTAGATTGCTCAGTGTATTGGGGGGGAGGGGATAAAAGGGGAGAAAATTTGGAACCCAAAATTTTTTGAAAATGAATGTAAAAGTTAAATAAATAAATTTTTATCAAAAAAAATCCCCAGTTTTCTGTTTCCTTCCTAATCTTAGTTGCATTGGGTTTGGTTGTGCAAAACCTTTTCAGTTTAATGTAATCAAAATTATCCCTTTTGCACTTCATAATGTTTTCTATTTCTTCTTTAGTCAAAAATTCTTCCCTTCTCCATAAATCTGATAAATACACTATTTCTTGTTCCACTAATTTGTTTATAGTATCGATCTTTATACCTAGATCATGTATCCATTTGGATTTTATTCTTGTGTATGATGTCGGACATTGGTGTATGCCTACTTTCCACCACACTGTTATCCAGTTTTCCCAGTAATTTTTGTCAAACAATGAGTTCTTATCCCAGAAGCTGGGGTCCTTGGGTTTATCAAACAGTAGATTGCTATATTCATTGACAACTGTATCTTGAGTACCTAACATATTCTACTTGTTTACCCTACTGTTTCTTAGCCAGTGTAAAGTGGTTTTGATACCTCATGGAGTATTCTAAGGGAAGTGTGAGTGTGTGTGTGTGTGTGTGTGTGTGTGTGTATGTACACATATACATGAATGAATAAATACAAAGTGATACTTTATACATGTGTGTACTATATACAATGCTACACTATACAATAATACAAAATAATACAAATGAATAAATACAAAATAACACTCACTTAGGAGTGGGAGAGTACTACCATTATCTAGTCCATTCTTACGAATTCACAGACAAGTTTAAGGAAGTTTTAAGGAGAGGTAACTTCTTTTCCAAGATCATTCACCTAGTTAAGTTGGGGTCAAGAATATTATCTCAACATTCACTTCATGCTTTCTATTATACCCTCTTGTCAACACTTCTCCATCAACTCCTAGCACTGGAGTAGGATAGGCAAGCAGCAGCCCTTAGAAAGCAGAAGAAAGAACCTTTGTTCAGAGTATTTTTATTGACAGAATTGAGTGGTCTGCCATCCAGGGAGATCTATCTACTTGCCTTCTTGGCTTTCTGCCTAGTTGAAGTTTGGGGCTTCCCAGGCTGTATGATACAATATCCTGGGCAGTGACCAGCACATCTTTTGGCACTTTGAGAAGAACTGGGTTGAGGAAATGAAGACACTCTTGTTGTGAAAGGTCACAGCTGGATGGGCACGAAGGAATGGATGCATATTTTATCTAGGTGACATCAAAATGAGTGTAGCAAAAGTATCTATTCACTAGAATTGGACTTGAAACAGGACATAGTAATAAGAGGGTAAGATTTTTAATAGACAAATAAAAAAGCTTTCATGACCCCTCTATAGAACAGACTGGAGTCTCTAGAGCTAGGATGGTGTCCCTAGAACCTCGGAAGAGAGCCTGCTCCTTCGCACATTCCTTGTGGTTTTTCTCCTTAACATTTAAATATTCTTTTAATAATAGCTAGCATTTGCATAGAACCTACTTGGAGGCAGGCAGTATGCTAAATGCTTTACAAATATAATCTCATTTGATCCTCACCACAATCTTAGGAGGAAGGTTCTATCATCCCCATTTTATAGTGGAAGAAACTGAGGTTAAGTAATTTGTTGAAGGTTACATGGCTAAGATATGACTGAGGTCATATTAGAACTTGTCTTCCTGACTCCAAGTCCAATGCTGTATCCACTGTGCCGCATAGCTGCCTAATTTTAAAATTTCCTACCTACTTCAAGGTACTTCAATGCCAGGTATTATGGAAGATATTAGGGTAATGGGAATTGAAACCCATGAAACTTATATGGGAATGGGTTTACAGGGGATATCTCATGAAGTTAGCATTGAATTGCTTTGGCTACTTCCGGAAAAAAAAAAATAGACTTACCACCAAAGCACTTGTCACTTGGGGATGACCAAAAAAAATGCTAAGTGGTTCCTTAGTTTCCCACCAAGTGACAGGTGAAGGTATGGAGAGTTTGTATCAAAGCTGCATAGGAGAAGATTGGTCACTAAGCCAAAAAGAGTGGTCCACTCAGTGGACCTTGGGAAGTTCTCATCTCTCTATTCCTTTGACTGTGTCCCCTGTGGTAAGTAGCTGTCCACTAAATTTTCTGTGAGGAAAAGGAAGAGGGGTGCCCTCTTCTCTACCTAAACAACATACCATAAGTTAGCATATGATAGATAAAGCAGTACCCTGCAGGTGAACTAAACTTGGACTTTGGGGCCCCTGACTGCCTTTTTAAAAAAAATTCTCTTTTTAAATTAATTGATTTACTTTTAGTTTTTAGCATTAACTTCCATAAGATTTTGAGTTTTAAATTTTCTCCTCCTTTCTTCTCTCCCCCTCCCCAAACAGTGTGCCCTCTAATATAAGCTCTACATATACATCATATTAAACATATTTTCACATTAGTCATGTTGTAAAGAAGAATTAGAACCAATGGGAGGAACCATGAGAAAGAAGAAACAAAACGAGAGAGAGAGAGAGAGAGAGAGAGAGAGAGAGAGAGAGAGAGAGAGAGAGAGAGAGAGAGAGAGAGAGAGAGAGAGAGAGAGAGAAAGCAAATAGCATCATGTTTCGATTTTCATTCAAACTCCATAGTTCTTTTTTTGGGATGTGGATAGCATTTTCCATCATGAGACTTTTAGAGTTATCTCAGATCTTTGCATTCCTGAGGATGCATTATTCATCATACAATGTTTCTACTGCTGTATATAGTGTTTTGGTTCTGTTCATTTCTCTCAGCATCAATTCTTGTAAGTTTTCCAGGTTTTTCTGAAGTGGACTTGTTCATCATTTCTTAGAGCACAATAGCATTCCATTACATTCATATATCATAACTTGTTCAGCCATTGCCCAGTTGATGGACATCCCTTCAGTTTCAAATTCTTGGCCATCACAAAAAGAACTGCTATAAATATTTTTGTACATGTGTATCCTTTTCCCATTTTTATGATCTCTTTGGGATACAGACCTAGAAGTGGTATTGCTGGATCAAAGGGTATGTACAGTTTTATAGTCCTTTGAATTTAATAAACACCAAAAGAAGCAGGCACTTCCCTATACTTAATAGAACAGAAAAAGAGGATTATATATGAAACTAAGCATCTCTTACTATGTACAACTTACTTTTCTTACCTAAGTATATAGCAAATTCAACCTGTAGCTTTCAGAGCTGACCTCCTTGTCTGTGTTTCTTTTTGACATTCTTGTCTCTTGTCTACATTAAGAAAACAGAGGCCTCCATCATCTTCTTTTCTTCTTTCTTTTTTTGCTACCTTATCTCCCTCTTTCATTGTCCTCTTAGTACAAAAAGCCCTTATAACAGATATGCGAAGTCAGGGAAAAAAACCTCAAAATGTCTGTGTTCTAATTGACTTTTCCAACTCTGTGACTCCTTCCATGAACAAGGATAACCCAATAGTAATCCTAAAATTGACACGCCCAGGCTTGGAGACATTCTTATGAGCTAGAGAGGTGGAAAGGTACTAGATCTATTAATTATAGATAGCTGGTAGCAGGAGTTTCTGCATGAGAAAGGAAAACCACAATAGGAAGATAAATCTAAGCCCTGGTTTGGTTTGCCAGAGGATATGAAAATAGAGAAAATTGAACAGTGCAGAGCCAAGGTGAAATATGCTAATCTAGCAATCTCACAAATTGTATCACATATTGATGTTTTCATGATCAACCTCCTAGGTAAGCTTAACAGTACTTATAATTTATTACTGTTGCTTCTTTAAGTTTTGTTTTATTTGTTTTGTTTTGCAATTTGTTCTTTTGAATCTTTGTGTTAAGGATTTCCTTTGTGAGGAAATGAATAACTATTCAATTTCTGATTCATATCACACATTGAGAGCTTTTTCCCCCTCCTTTGTGAGACTTTAGAAATAAGCCAATATCTAAGCTTTAAGAAATTTTCATCAAATCTCTAAGGGAGGGATATAAAGAGCCAAAGAATTCAATTAAGAATGAGACTGGAGGGGCAGAGTCAACATGGTAGAGTAGAAAGATGCACAGACTCTAGCTCTTCTCCCACAGCCCATAAAATACCTGTAAAAAATAACTCTCAACAAATTCTAGAGTAGCAGAAGCCACAGAACAACAGAGTGAAAGAGATTTCCAGCCAAAGGTAACTTGGAAGGCCGACACGAAAGGTCTATCACACAGGATGTGGAGTGGAGCCCAGACTTGGCCTCTCAGCACTGTCACTGGGAGGAATAGGACCAGAATAGGCCTCTGGGGCAGAATCCCCAGCAGGGAGGGTCTCAGATCCCTCAACCAACAAGCGCCAAAGAAAGCTTCAAAGGTCAGTGAGAGGGCTTTCCCAACTGGGAGAGAGGGGAGCAGGGTCTCCCCAAGCACTAGTTCCAGGCAGCAGGGATGGTAGTGGTGGTGGCAGCAATGGTGGCAGCAGCTGCAGGGTCCACCTGTGAAGCAATCTGCCTAAAGCCTCTGGAGGAATTGATTAGCTGATCTGAACCTCAACCCTGAGCAGAGTCCTAGGGTTAGGAGGAGCACTAGGACCCTCCTCTTGACAAAGGATTCAGAAGTCAAGTAACTGACTGGGAAAATGCCCAAAAAAAGGGGGGAAAAAAATAAGACCATAGAAGGTTACTTTCTTGCTGAACAGGTATTTCCTTCCATCCTTTCAGATGAGGAAGAACAATGTATGCTGTCAGAGGAAGTCAAGGCTTCTGCATCCAGTACCTCCAAAATGAAAATGCAATGGGCTTAGGCCATAGAAGAACTTGAAAAGTTAGTTAGCAGCTTGCTAAAGGAGACCCAAAAAAATGTTGAAGAAAATAACAGCTATAAAAATAGGCTAACTCAGTTGGAAAAAGAGGTCCAAAAAGCCAATAAGGAGAAGAAGGCTTTCAAAAGCAGAATTAGCCAAATGGAAAAAGAGGTTCAAAAGCTCACTGAAGAAAATAGTTGTTTAAAAATGAGAGTAGAGCTGAGGGAATGTAATGACTTTATGAGAAACCAAGAAATTACAAAACAAAATGAAAAGAATGAAAAAATAGAAGATAATGTGAAATATCTCATTGAAAAAACAACTGACCTGGAAAATAGATCCAGGGGAGACAAATTAAAAATTATGGGACTAACTGAAAGCCATGATCAAAAAAAGAGCCTAGATATTATCTTTCATGAAATTATCAAGGACAACTGCCCTGATATTCTAGAATCAGAGGGCAAAATAAATGTTGAAAGAATCCACCAGTCACCTCCTGAAAGAGACCTGAAAAGAGAAACTCCTAGGAACATTGTGGCCAAATTTCAGAGTTCCCAGGTCAAGGAGAAAATATTGCAAGCAGTCAGAAAGAAACAATTTGAGTATTGTGGAAATACAATCAAGATAACACTGAATCTGGCAGTTTCTACATTAAGAGATCAAAGGACTTGGAACAGAATATTCCAGAAGTCAAAGGAACTAGAATTAAAACCAAGAATCACCTATCCAGCAAAACTGAGTATAATGCTTCAGGAGAAAAAATGGTCATTCAATGATATAGAGGACTTGCAAGCATTCTTGATAAAAAGACCAGAACTGAAGAGAAAATTTGACTTTCAAATACAGGAATGAAAAGAAGCATGAAATTGTAAAGAGGAAAGAGAAATCATAAAGGACTTACTAAAGTTGAACTGTTTACATTCCTACATGGAAAGATAGCATTTGTAACTCTTGAGACTTTTCTCAGTATTTGGGTAGGTGGAGGGATTGTACACACACACGGGCACACACACACACACACATACACACACAGAAAGAGAGCACAGGTTGAGTTGAATCAGAAGGGATAATATCTATAAAAAATAAAATTAAAGAGTGAGAGAGGAATATATTGGGAGGAGAAAGGGAGAAATGGAATGGGGTAAATTATCACTCACAAAAGACATAAGAAAAATCTTTTTCAATGGAGGAGAAAAGGGAGGATGTGAGAGGGGAAAGTGAAGCTTACTTTCTTTTTTTAAAAATTTATTTATTTAACTTTTTACATTCATTTTCACAAAATTTTGGGTTCCAAATTTTTTTCCCCTTTTATCCCCTTCCCCCACCCCAATACCCCAAGCAATCTAATTTTCCCTATCTCCAATCTGCCCTCTCTTCTGTCATCCCTCCCTTCTCTTGTCTCCATCTTCTTTCTCCTGTAGGGCCAGATGACTTTCTATTCCTCATTAACTGTATGTCTTCTTTTCTAGTAGCAACACAAAACTAAACAGTTGTTCCTAAAATTTTTAGTTCCAAATTCTCCCCATCCCTCCCTCCCCACCCATTCCCTTTGGGAAGGCAGGCAATTCAATATAGGCCCTATCTGTGTAGTTTTGCAAATGACTTCGATAATAGTCGTGTTGTGTAAGAATAACTATATTTCCCTCCATCCTATCCTGCCCCCCATTGTTTCTATTCTGTCTTTTAATCCTGTCCCTCCCCAAGTGTTGACTTCAAATTGCTCCCTCCTCCCTTTGCCCTCCCTTCCATCATCCCCCCCCTTGCTTATCTCCTTCTCCCCCACTTTCCTATACTGTAAGATAGGTTTTCATACCAAAATGAGTGTGCATTTTATTCCTTCCTTTAGTCAAATGTGATGAGGGTAAACTTCTTGGCTTTTTTTTTCTCAGCTGTCCTCTTTTTTCCTCCACTAAAAAGTCTCCTACTTGCCTCTTAAATGACATAAAATTATACCATTCCATTTCACCCTCTTTCCTCCCACTACATTTCTCTCTCAGCATTTACCTTAATTTCTTTTAAGATATGGTCTCATCCTATTCAATTCACTCTGTGCTCTCTGCCTCTCTATGTGTGTACATGTGTGTGTGTGATCCCACCAACTACCCAGATACTGAAAAGTTTTAAGAGTTACAAATATTGTCTTTCCATGTAGGAATGTAAACAGTTCACTTCTGGTAAGTCCCTTAAGACTTCTCTTTGCTGTTTACTTTTTCATGCTTCTTCTCATTCTTGTGTTTGAAAGTCAAATTTTCTTTTCAGCTCTGGTCTTTTCATCAAGAATGCTTGAAAGTCCTCTGTTTCATTGCAAGACCATATTTTCCCCTGAAGTATTATACTCAGTTTAGCTGGATAGGTGATTCTTGGTTTGAGTCCTAGTTCCTTTGACTTCTGGAATATCCTATTCCACGCCCTTCGATCCCTTAATGTAGAAGCTGCTAGATCTTGAGTTATCCTGATTGTATTTCCACAGTACTGGAATTGTTTCTTTCTAGCTGCTTGCAAGATTTTCTCCTTGGCCTAGGAGTTCTGGAATTTGGCCACAATGTTCCTAGGAGTTTCTCTTTTTGGATCTCTTTCAGGTGGTGATCGATGGATTCTTTCAATACTTATTTTGCCCTCTGGTTCTAGAATGTAAGGGCAGTTTTCCTTGATAATTTCATGGAAGATGATGTCTAGGCTCTTTTTTTGATCATGACTTTCAGGTAGTCCCATAATTTTAAAATTGTCTCTCCTGGATCTATTTTCCAGGTCAGTTGTTTTTCCCATGAGATATTTCACATTCTCTTCCATTTTTTCATTCTTTTGGTTTTGTTTTGTGATTTCTTGGTTTCTCAGAAAGTCATTAGACTCCATCTGTTCCATTCTAATCTTGAGAGAACTATTCTCTTCAGTGAGCTTTTGAACCTCTTTTTGCATTTGGCTAATTCTGCTTTTGAAAGCATTCTTCTCCTCATTGGCTTTTTGAACCTCTTTTGCCAATTGAGTGAGCCTATTTTTCAAGGTGTTATTTTCCTCAGCATTTTTTTGGGTCTCCTTTACCAAGGTATTGACCCATTTTTCATACTTTTCTTGGATCTCTCTCATTTCTCTTCCCAGTTTTTCCTCCACCTGTCTAACTTGCTTTTCAAAATCCTTTTTGAGTTCTTCCAAGGCCTGAGCCCATCCGACATCCCCCTGGGATGTCTGGGGTACTGCAGCTCCACCCTCCACGTCTTTCCCTGATGGCAAGAATATTTCCTCGTCAGATCCGGAAGTCAGGGTCATTTGCATCTGTTCGAAAAAACTCTCTATAGTCTTATTTTTCTTCCCTTTTCTAGGCATTTTCCCAGCCAGCTACTTGACTTCTGAGATTCCTGTCCACCCCCACCTAGATCCGCCCAGCCAGTGCTTGGGCTCTGAGATTCAAATGGGCTTTCCGCAGCAAGCTTTAGTTCAGGTGCTGGGGTGGGGGCAGGGCCGCCTCCCAGGCTCAGCTCCCTCAGGGGCTTTATGCAGAGGCCTTCAGTAATGGGGTAGGGCAGGGCCGTCTCCCAGGCTCAGCTCCCTCAGGGGGTTTATGCAGAGACTTTCAGTAATGAAGATCCTGCCTGCTGCTGTGGGAGTCCTGGGCCGCCGGCCGCTGCAGCCGCCACCGCCCCCACCTCTGCTGCCCCCGCCTCTGCCGCGGCTGCTTCCTCCCGAGGGGGCCCGAGTCACGGAGACACTCCGCTCCCCCTCTCGGCCAGCCAGCCGTCTCTCTTACTGACCTGTAGCTTCTGTGGGCGGAGGGACTTTCCTGGCTGCCGGAACTTCCGTCCCTGAAGCCTACTCGGATCAGCTTCTCTGGGGCCGCAGCCAGGGCAGCACTGGGATGGGGTCCGCTTTCCGGGGTGCGATGGACTCTGTGGACGGCTCTCCAGGGCTCACTGAAATGGAAATCTCTTCCCCTATGTTTATGCACCCCCTGCAGTGATTCAGAATTTATGGGGATCTCTTTTTACCTTAATTCTATGGGTTGTGGGTTCGGAGCTCGTAAAAGTGCATCTTTCTACTCCACCATCTTGGCTCCGCCCCCCAAAGCTTACTTTCTTGACAAATGACTTAAGGAGGGAATAACACGCTCACTAAATCTGGTATGAAACTCTATCTTACACTACAGGAAAGTAGAGGAGAAGAGGACAGGTGGGGTGAAGGGATGATAGAAGGGAGGGCAAATGGGAGAAGGGAGCAACAAGAACTAAACATTTTGGGGAAGAGACAAGGTCAAACGAGAGAACAGAATAGAGGAGGGACAGGGTAGAATGGAGGGAAATATAGCTAGTCTTACACAACATGACTATTATGGAAGTCTTTTGCAAAACTACACATATATAGCCTGTATTGAATTGCTTACTTTCTCAGTGGGGATGGGTGGGGAGAGAGGAAGGGAGAGAAGTTGGAATTCAAAGTATTAGAAATGAGTGTTGAGAATTGCTATTGCATATAATTGGGAAATAAGAAATACAGGTAATGGGGTATAGAAATCCATCTTGTCCTACAAGGAAAGAGAGAAGATGAGGATAAGCGAAAGGTGGGGTGTGATAGAAGGGAGGGCACATTGAGGGAAAGGGTAATCAGAATGCAAGTTGTTATGGGATGGGGGCAAGATAGGGAGAAAAATTGGAACTCAAAATTTTGTGTAAATGCATATCATAATCTAAAAATAAATTAATTAATCTAAAAAAGTGAGACCAACTCTAGGTGGAGTAGTAAAAGCAGGAACTTCCCTGAGCTCTCCCCCAAAGCCCTCCAAATACCTGTAAAATGACTCTAAACAAATTTTACAGCTACAGAACCCACAAAATAACAGAGTAAAACAAATTTCCAGCCCAAGACAACCTGGAAAGTCAACAGGAAGGGTCTTTTGTACCAGGCAGGGAGTGGAGGGCAGTCCTGGGTGGGCCGCACTAGCACAGACAGGAAACTGAATCATTGGCAGCTGTGGCAGTTTCCAGACTTCTCAACCCACGAACATCAAAAAGGTCAGTGGGAAAACTCTGTGGGACCTGGGTGAAAGAGAAGCACTTGGTGTGGCTGGATCAAGCCCCAGACCCAGGGCAGTGGGGGTGGTGGCAGCAATGGCCCATGGCAGTAGTAGCAGCAGCCATGGCAGAGTCTTCTTCCAGAGCTCCGGGCCCACAGATGGTGGGGGATAAAGGGGCTGATATAAAATCCCTGATGCCTGGGACAGTACATCCACCCTCACTGAAAACCTTAACAAAGAGTTAGAAAGTCAAGTGTTTGGCTGCGAGGATGATTAAACATCATAAAAGAATTCAGACTATAGACTCTTACTTCAATGACAAGGGCATACAACCAGAGGAAGATAGCAGAGTCAAAGTTCCTACAACAAAAGCCTCCAAGAGGAATATGAATTGGTCACAGGCCATGGAGGAGCTCATAAAGGATTTTGAAAATCACATAAGGAAAGTAGAGGAAAAATTGGGAAGAGAAATGAGTGTGATGCAAGAAAATAATGAAAATTGAGTCAACAGCTTGCTAAAGGAGACCCACCCAAATACTTAAGAAAATAAGACTTTAAAAATAGACTAACCCTAATGGCAAAAGAAGTCCAAAAAGTCAATGAGAAGAATGCCTTAAAAAGCAGAATTGACCAAATGTTAAAGAAGGTCCAAAAGCTCACTGAAGAAAATAATTCCTTCAAAATTAGAATGGAGCAAATGGAAACTAGTGACTTTATGAGAAATCAAGAAATTATAAAACAGAGCCAAAAGAATGCAAATATAGAAGACAATGTGAAATATCTCATTGGAAAAACAACTGACCTGGAAAATAGATCCAGGAGACATAATTTAAAAATTTTTGGACTATTTGAAAACCATGATAAAAGAAAGAGCCTAGACTTCATTTTTCAAGAAATTATCAAGAAAAACTGACCTGGTATTCTAAAACTAGAGGATAAAATAGAAATGGAAAGAATCCACTGATAGACTCTGGAAAGAGAATCCAAAAGGAAAACTCCTAGGAATATTGCAGCCAAAGTCCAGAGCTCCCAGGTCAAGGATAAAATATTGCAAGCAGCCAGAAAGAAACAATTTGAGTATTGTGGAAATATAATCAGGATAACACAAGATCTAGCAGCTTCTACATTAAGGGATCAAAGGGTGTGGAATAGAATATTCCAGAAGTCAAAGGAACTAGGACTCAAACCAAGAATCACCTACCCAGCAAAACTGAGTATAATACTCCAGGGGAAAAAATGGGCATTCAATGAAATAGAGGACTTTCAAGCATTCTTGATGAAAAGACCAGAGCTGAATATTCAAATGTGACTTTGAAATACAAGAATCAAAAGAAGCATGAAAAGTTAAACAGGAAAGAAAAAACACAAGAGGCTTATTAAAGTTGAACTGTTTACATTCCTACATGGAAAAATGATATTTGTAATTCATGAGACCTTTCTCAGTATTAGTGTAGTTGGAGGAAATAGATAGATAGATAGATAGATAGATAGATAGATAGATAGATAGATAGATAGATAGATAGAAAGAGAGAGAGAGCATAGAATGAGTTGAGTATGAAGGGATGATATCTAAAAAACAAAATTAAGGAGTGAAGAGAAATATATTGGGAGAAAGAGAAAGGGAGAGATAGAATGGGGTAAATTATCTCACACCAAAGAGACTAGAAAAAGATTTCACAATGGAAGGAAAGAGTGGGGAGGCGAGAGGGAATGAGTGAACCTTACTCTCATTGAATTTGGCTTAAGGAGGAAATAACATACACACTCAATTGGGTACCTTACCGTTCAAGAAAGTAGGGGGGAAACAGATAAAAGGGGGGATAATAGAAGTGAGGGCAGATTAGGGGAGGGAGTAGTCAGAAATAAACACTTTAGAAAAGGGATAGAGTCAAAGAAGAAAACAGAATAATTGGGGGGCAAAATAGAATGGAGGGAAATATAGTTAGTCTTTCACACCATGACTATTATGGAAGTGTTTTGTATAACTACATATGTATTGAATTGTTTGCCTTCTCAGTGGGGGTGGGTGGAGAGGGAAGAAGGGAGAGAATTTGGAACTCAAAGTTTTAAAAACAAATGTTAAAAAACGATTTTTACATGCAACTGGGAAATAAGATATACAGGCAATGGTGTATAGAAATCTATCTTACCCTTTAAGGAAGTAAGGGGGAAGGGGATAAGAGGGGAGGGATGATAAAAGGGAGGGCAGACTGGGGGAAAAGGCAATCAAAATGCATGCCATATAGGGCTGGGAGAAGAGGAGAGAGATGGGGAGAAAATTTGGAATTCAAAATCTTGTGGAAATGAATGTTGAAAATTAAAAATAAATAAATAAATTTAAATCTTAAAAAAAGAATAAGACTAACTCATTACAGGCCAGGATCTTCCAGAACTGAAATCAAATTCAATTAATATTTACTAAGTGCCTACAATGTGCCAAGGCACTGGGCTAAGCTTTGGAGAAATAATTAATAAAAAAGAAAGATAGTCCATGCCCTCCAGGAGTTTGCAATCTAAAGCATCAGACAACACAAAAAGGAACAGAAAATGTGGGGGTGCACCAAAGGTACCTATATAAGAATAGGAACTATATCATAGGATCATATATTTAGACCTGAAAGTGATGAATCTTGGGTCCCTGCACCCTCATTTTATGGATCAGAGAACTGAGGCCCAGAAAAATTAAATGCCTAGTCTTAGTTTTATCATTTTATTTATTATTCATTATTTTATTTAAAAATAGAAAGGAATACATCCAAGATTCAAGCCTTGGTTGTCTAATTCCAAAGCCAGAATTCTTTCTCATTGGTGGAACTCTTTTTGTATTTCCCTTAAAGTGTAACAAATAGTTTAGTACTTAGCTGTGAGGCACAAATGAGATACATGTGTAAAAGCACCTTCCAGACTTTAAAGCACCATGCAAATGTCAGTTATTATTATGAATATTAATAAATATATGCATTAATTGAAACCAGAAAGGATTGTTCCACTTGGCTGACTGCAATATGGAAGTTTTGCAACTTAATTCAATTTAGCAAATATATATTAAGTACTTTCTATGTGACAAAGACTAGGAAAGGTACTAGGAATACAAAGACAAAAACAAAATATTTTCTGCCTTCAAAGAGCTTACACTCTATTATTTTGCTAGAGCTGGCTGAACACTAACCACTGAGGAAACTTTTGACTAGATCATAATAGAGTCAGACGAATCTGGAAATGGTTGAGTAGTCAGACTCAAATAGTAGTTTTTGTTGGGTTCAATGTCACTTTGGTAAGTCTCCAGTAGAGTATCCCACAGCCCTATGCTACTTTTTTTTAATCAGTGGCTTGGATAGAGATATAAAAGTCATGCTTATAAAATTTCTAAATGACAAAGTTGGGAGGAATATTTTATGCCTTAGATGACAAAGTCAGGATACAAAAAAAAAGTCTTGAAAAGCTACGACACACTGGGTTTTAGCTAGTAAGATGAAATTCAATAGGGATAACTGTAAAAGTTTTACACTTGGGTTAAAAAAACAATTTTGTAAGTAAATCATCGGAAAATCTTCATAGGATCATAGAGGGAGGAATTTTAGATATCCTATGATGCAACACCCTCATTTTACAGATGAGGAAACTGAGACCCAGAAAGGTGAAGTGAATTGCCCTAGGCCAAACATATAGCAAGTGATAGAGCCAGGATTTGAATCCAGGTCCTATGACTCCAAAGTTACTGCTTTTCCCCCTGTACCACATTGTCTCCCATAGGGACAAGATGAAGGAAGTATGGTTAGAGAGCAGTTAATAGTTATGAAAAATGATGAGCTTGATGATGTTAGAAAAACATAGATAGACTTGCATGAAATAATGAAGAACAGAATGAGTGGAACCAAGAGAATATTGTATATAGTAACAGCAATATTTTTTAAGAATGACTTTGAGCAATTTAGTCCTTTATTACAAATGCCCAAGTTGACCACAAAGGAATATGAAGGAAGAGACTGTCTGCATCCAGAGAAAGAACTTATAAATATATGGAGAGAGAGAGAGAGAGAGAGAGAGAGAGAGAGAGAGAGAGAGAGAGAGAGAGAGAGAGAGAGAGAGGGAGGGAGAGAGAGAGAATAACATTATACATTTATACATATTTGTGTCCTATGGTAGCCATCTCTAGCATAGGAGTCGGAGGGAAGAAGAAAAGGAGAAAAAAAAGAAACTTACATGATAACTTTATTATATATTTAAAAGGAATGGCACATTGTACATAATAGATTTTCAGTTTCATCTTTTTTATTATATTATGTTATAGAAATACTTGTTTTATTCCATAAATTAAAAATTGAGTAAATAAAGCTTAAAAAGAAAAAGATCATGGGGAAGGATGGATGGTTAATATACTACAAACTTAATATAAGTATGATGTAGCAATACAAGCTACACTAAGGTTGAGGTATGAATGTACTTCTAGATTGGTTTAGGAGAGGCATAGTTTCCAGAAATAAAGAGATGATAGGTCTACTACTCTTCCTTCATCAAACCATACCAGAATTCAGTTATGGTCATAAAAGATTAAGAATGACATTGCTAAGCTATGGAGAGTATCCAGGGGAAGACAATCAGGTTGGCAAAAGTTCTTGAGTCCATGTCGTGTGAAGAATGGTTAAAGGAACTGGGGATGGTTAGCCTGGAGAAGGCTAAGGGGAAATATACTAGCTGTCTTCAAGTATTTCAAAGTTTGTCATGTAGTAAAAGAATTATCCCAGAATCCCAGAATTGGTCATCGGGAGGACCTAGGTGGTGATAGAGTCCAAGGCAAACCTGAAAGGACTATTTACACATACCTGACAAGTGGCTGCCCAGCCTCTACTTGAAGACGTTCAAGGAAGGGGAATCTTTCATCTCTTGAGGTCACCCATTTATGTTTTGGTCAGCTCTAATTAGGAGGAAATTTTTCCTGACATGTTGACTAAGTTTGCCTCTTTGCAACTTTGCTTTGTTTTTGGTCCTGTCCTCTGCAAGACACAGAACAAATCTAATCCTGCCTTTATATGACCGTCTTTCAAACATTTGAGCACAGTTATCATGTCCCCCTGGAGACTAAACATTCCCAGTTCCTTTAACTGAATTTCATAATCATGGACCCAAGCCCATTTATCACTCTGATTGCCTGGCTGTGACACTCTCCATAACTTATCAATGTCCTTTTAAAACTGTGAATCCCAGAATGTAATACAATACTCTAGATGTGAGATGATGAAGGCAGAGCATAGTGGAACAATCGCTTCCCTATTCCTGGCAAAATGCCTCTCTTAATGCAGCCCAAGATAGTATTAACTTTCCTAGCCATCATATCACACTGCTGACTCATATTGACTCATATAGTCAACCAATAAACATTTATTAAGGATCTAGTGGATAGAGTGCTGGGCTTGAGTTAGGAAGACTCATTTTCCTGAGTTCATATCTGGCCTCAAACACTTACTAGCTGTGTGACTCTGGGCAAGTCACTCAACCCTTTTTGTCTTGGTTTCCTCATCTGTAAAATGTAAAAAGAAATGACAAATTACTCCAGTAGGTCTGCCAAGAAAACCTCAAATGGGGTCATGAAGAGTCAGACATGACTGAAATGATTGAACGTGTCAGTCATTGGAGTCCACTAAAACCCCAGACCTTTTCCTGAATAATGGATATCTATGATTTCTTCATCTTACACTTGTAAAGTTGCTTTTTTGTATCTACGTATAAAGCTTATCATTTATCCCTAGTGAATTTCAACTGATCAGATTCAGTCTAGTGTTTAGCCTGTCACAGTCCTTTCAGATCCCATCATCCAGTATGTTAGCTATCCTTCCCGGCTTTGTGTAATTGTGTATCTTCTGTATCTCCATTTTCTCTACAAGAATAGCACAAAATCTTTATTAAAAGCTCTGCTAAAATCTAGGTAAATTATATTCACAGCATTCTCCCCATCTGTTAATTTAGTAATCCTATCAAAAAAAGAAATATTCTTTTGTGTATTTTTAATCATATTCTGATGTGACCTATTCATGAAAATATCATCTTGACTCTTTGAAATGACTGCTTCTAAAGATTCACCAATTAGCTAAATAATTGTTGATTTTGGAAAATTAAGACACTTTCCCTTTTTAAATATGTTGGCATTTCTCCTGTTTTCCATAATCTTTGAGATATGACAGAAAGTAGTTTAGCAATCAGCCAGTTGTTTTTGTTTTTAATGACTGGGTAATCCTATATTGTCCAGGCTCTAGTGTAAGGACTATTTACTGTTCTTATCCACTATGGATTGATGCAGTAACTTTTCGATTTGCTCTATTTCTGACCTAGTATCGTTTGCCCTTCCTTAGGCCATCTAGTGGTCTCTGCTTCTGGGGAAGATCATCGTAGTGATGCCAGACTTAGTATGAACACCTGCTTGCCTTAGTTCATCTGATTATCCCAGTGCAGTTCAGAAGTCCTAAGCTCAAGAGATCCTCTGGACTCAGCCTCCCTGACCCCTGGGATTAAAAGTGTTTGCTTAGCTGCCAGAATGTGGTTCATCTGAGCCAGGGGATTTGAATCCCTCAGGGACAGTTCTCTCCTTACTTCTCTTGGGTATCAATTCCTGGACAATCATTTTTATTCTGTCATTTAGAGCATAAAGGTCAGTCTTCCTAAAGAGTCCCATCATATCCAACCAATTCCTTCCTGTTAGTGAGAATGAGATACGGAATAGAGAACCTCTTGCTGGTTTCTCTACTTTTTAAAGGATGATATTATCACCAAGGCAAGTCAAGAAGTTATTCATTGCTCTGCTTTTGGCAGAAAGAGACGGATGGATGGATGGATGGATGGATGGATGGATGGATGGATGGATGGATGGATGAATGGAGAGATAGAAAGACAGAAACATCAAGAGAAAGAGAGAGAGCTCCTGCAGATATCTGGAAAATTGAAATTCCCCCATCAGTCCTATCTCATACTTGATCTGTTCCTCTTTCCGTCCATATGTTCTGTGGTATCTGCCAACGGCTAAATCATGTCTATGTCTCCCTCCTTTGACTACCTGAGAGGCAGTTAGCTAGGTAGCACAGTGGATGGAGCTCTTAACATGGAGTCAGGAATACCTGAGTTTCAAATCTAGTCTCACACACACTAGCCATGGAATCCTAAGTCATTTAATATCTGTTTGCCTCAGTTTCCACAACTGTAAAATGGATATAATACTTACTTATGTATACTTACTTCCTAGGTAAGTTGTGAGAATCAAATGAGACTATATTTGTAAAGTTCTTAGCCCAGCGCCCAGCACATAATAGACACTTACTAAGTGTTTCTTTCTTTCCTTTCTTCCTTCATCCAAATACTCTTCTTCATGCTTCCCCTCTCTGGTTCTTGAATTTTCTGAAAATTAAGTATGCCTTCTCAATATACAATGCTAATCTTCTGCCTCTTTTATTAGTCTTGTATCTTTTGAGGAAGATAAACCCATCCAGAGTCATAGTGCAGTCACAGGTTTCATCTCACCAAGTCTTACACCCATGAGGTCCAATTTGCCTCCTCGAATTAGGAGCCCTAGTTCCTCTTGTTTATTACTTAAACTTAGGCATTTGTATACTGTTTGCTTGAGGCCATAGATTTTATTACTAGTTTTTTCCTTGGTTCCTTTGTTTCCTGTGAATTTCTGTGTAGTTTAGGGGCTATTATACGTCCTTCCTGGTGGTTATTGAGTACAGCATCTAACATCGGTAGCCTTTTCCCTCTCCCATTTTCTTTTAGCTTAAAGTCCTTTTCATTACATTTGCAAGACATTCAGAAGGTATATTCCTACCAGCCTTTGTGAGATATATTCTATTTCAGACCAGGAATCTGTCAGTCCCAAATTATAAGCCTTGGTCCCGAAATCCAAATCCGTTCCCAGATAGCAGTTGTTCACCAGTTGTTCACTTCTTAAATTAAATTTTCCCTTTTTAATTTCTTCTCTTCGGTGGAAAACAATAAAGAAAACAACCTGTGTGCCTATGATCTTTAGTTTTTTGCCCGAGACATGATGATCATTGGTAATATTAAGTGGTATATTGGCAAATGCTTAACAACCAGTTCTCTCCCTCTCAAAAAAAGAAAGCGTATACGACACATTTTCAGTTTAATCTTCGTTATTAACATTTTTCATCACCTTCTTAAATCTCGACTAGAAAATCAACGAAACAATAACCAAGCCCTCATTTGTAGTATTTTCCCATTTTGGAGGTATAAATGCTCACACTGAAAATTTAGCCACCAGCTCTTTGTAAGCTGGTACAAAACGACTCCAGTGCGCTGCTAGCAATCCTTTTTAGGTTCCTTCAGAAGAGATTCTTTGAGCCAATGTGAACCTTAAGGAGTGGGTAGTTTTCATACATTTTCATAAGTCTTGGGAGGCTCTCTCTTAGATACTAGAAACCTGCCCTAGAAAAATAATGAACCTCTCTATTGTCGTCATCAGGTCAGCAAATACCTCAGTATCCTGGAGCAGTGAATCATTAACTACTATAGCTGTAGCCTTATTCCTCTGCCTTGTAGTGGGTGAATCTGACAGTTCCTGTGGTTCTACCATATCATTCTTGGAAGGACAATAATCTTCCTCCTCAGAGCAACTAGGTCTCTCCTCTGCAGGAAGAGCCTCCAATCTGGTTTTTAAGCTGTGATTGTACAGGACCCCCTTTCCTTCCCTTTCCCCTCTTTATAATAATTTTCCATTGACTATCATTCTTACAAGGGTCAAGTCTATGCTTCTCCGCTTCAGATCTTTTTTTTTCTTTTCACTACCATGGAAGTTTTGCTTTTAGTTTCTTTTAGGAACACTTCAATCTCTGTAACAACCTAGACTGTGGAAATGTGCTGAAGTTTCTTTGCCTTCTTCAGGAAAGAGAGATCAGTCCACATCAGGAATTCAAATAACAGTCATCAAACTATGGCAAAAATATATATCCTGTGCCTTGAGGCAGTTGCTGTACAATTTCCCCTCCTATTTACCACAATGGTGGAGATTTTCAGCTCAGCCTTGTCTCTTGAAACCTACTTGTCGTTGTTCATACAATTCTAAACATCTGGTTAAAAGTTTTTATAGTCAAATACCACTTCTTGATAACATGGCAACCCCATTCAAATTCCTTTTCCTTGTTTTAGCAACTAATTGCACTGCAACAGGCAATTGCACTCAGCTCCCGTGCAGCCAGGGGTATACTACAGTCATTTCCTACTGGCTACAGGGGCAGCTAGGTGGTTCAGTGCATAGAGACCAGTTCAGGAGTCAGGAGAACCTGAATTCAAATCTCACCTCTGACACTTGTAACTCAGTAGCTGTGTGACCTTAGGCAAGTCATTTAACCCCAATTGCCTCATAACCTGGATCATCTCCAGTCATCCTGATGAATATCTGGTCACTGGATTCAGATGGCTCTGGGGGAGAAATGAGGCTGGTGACCTGCACAGCCCTCCCTCACTCAAAACAAAGTCAAGTGCAAGTCATGTCATCATTTCTCTGATGGCATTGTCTTTTTCCACAATGAAGGAGAAACACACGCACTGGCTAGAGAGCTGATTGTTAACTTTCAGTGCAAGTGAACTTCCACTTTGGAGGTTACAAATCAGTTCTTGATTTGCTGTTTTGTTGACTGTCTAGACTTGAGAAAGTGATGGAAAAAGTGCTAAGAATGAAAATTAAACTTGGTACTGTGTTGTACTTTTGGAGAGCTGATTGTTAAACATTTACCAGTGTACCATTGCCTTCAATTTTACACTGATTTCCTGTCTTTTTCACTAATTTGCCCTCAACCAACTAAGGTATGTTTTATGCTCTAATTGTTCCACTTAGGTTTTCTTACTTAATTTACCTTGCCTTGCCAACTGTATTCTCTAGGCTTCTGATTCTATCTGTTTAGGATCTATTCCCTAATCCAAGTCTAGACAAAATGATTTTGGGCACAAGAGGAAAAAACAAGGAGCAATGTATGGAAGTTGCAAAGAGGTAAACTGGGGTCTCATGTCCAAAAAACTTCTGAATAATTAGCAAAATCCGAAAGTGGAGTGGGAAAGTCGTAAATATCCTCTGACTGGAGATTTTCAAGCAGAATTTGGATGACCACTTATTGGGACCCTTCTGACTTCTCTACAACATTTGATGTTGCCAAGCATCCTCTCCTCCTAGATACCTTTTCCTCTCTGAGTTTTCATAACATCCCTCTTCTTTGATTCTCCTCCCTGTCTTACTGATGCTCTCCTTTGCTGGATCTTGATCCAGATCACACTCCCTAGCTATGGGGTGTACCCCAAGTCTGCCCTGAGTCTCCTCTTCTGCTTCTACCTTCTCTCATATGGCAATCTCATATTTACCATGGGTTTAATGATCATCCTGATGTAGGTGACTCTCAGATCTAAATAATCAGCCCCTAGTCCATCTCCTGCAGTATTGACTGCATTTTACTGGACATTTTGAACTGGATGTCTTATAGACATCTTTTAAAAAAAAAATCAATCAAGTTTAAATGACTTGCCCAAGGTCACACATCTAGTAAGTGTCTAAGATGAGATTTGAACTCAGAGCCTCTTTACTCCAGGGTTGGTGTTCTATCCACTGTTCCACCTATCTGCCCCTTAGAGGTATCTTGAACTTAACATGTCTGTAACTGATCTCTATCTTTCCCCTCAAGATCTATCCCTTTTTCTGAACTGCCTAGTTACTTTTGAAGGAATCATTATCCCACCAGTCAAACAGGCTTGTAATCTCTGTGCTGCCTTCCAGTCCTTACTCTTACTCACACCACACATTCAATCAGTTGAAAAACCTTGTCATTTCTACGTACACTCCTTCTAAAAGCCTTAATAATGATGAAGTTCTTAGGAGTTACAATATCATCTTCCCATGTAGGAATACAAATAGTTTATTGAATCCCTTATGGTTTCTCTTTCCTTTCTGTCTTTTTATGCTTCTCTTGAATCTTGTATTTGAAAGTCAGATTTTTTATTTAGCTCTGGTCTTTTTTCATCAGGAATGATTGAAAGTCCTCAATTTAATTAAATGTCCATTTTTCCCCCCCTGAAAGATTATACTCAGTTTTGCTGGGTAGATGATTCTTGGTTATAATCCTAGTTCTTTTGCTCTTCAGAATATTATATTCTAAGCCCTTTGATCCTTAAATGTAAAAATTGCTGAATCTTGTGTTACCCTGACTGTGGCTCCCTGATATTTGATTTTTTCTTTCTGGCTGCTTAAAATATTTTCTCCTTGACCTGGGAGCTCTGGGATTTGGCTAGAATATTCCAGGGAGTTTTCATTTTGGGATCTCTTTCAGAAGTGATTAGTGAATTTTTTCAATTTCTATTTAACCTCTGGTTCTAGGGTACGAGGGCAGTTTTCCTCGATAATTTCTTGAAATGTGATGTCTAGGTTCCCTTTTTGATCATGGCTTTCACATAGTCCAGTGATTCTTAAATTACCTCTCCTCAACCTATCTTCTAGGTCAGCTGTTTTTCCAGTGAGATATTTCCACATTTTCTTCTATTTTTTCATTCTTTTGATTTTGTTTTATTGTTTCTTGATGTCTCATGAAGTCTTTAGCTTCTGCTTCCAAATTCTAATTCTGAAGAAATTATTTTCTTCAGTGATCATTTGTACCTCTTTATCCATTTGGCCAATTCTACTTTTTAGGGAATTATTCTTTTCAGTGAATTTTTGTGACTCTTTTACCATTTGACCTATTCTATTTTCTAAGGTGTATATTTTCAGTATTTTTTGTGCTGTTTTATCAAGCTGTTGATTCTTTTTTCATTATTTTCTTGTATCATGTTCTTTTCCTATTTTTGTTCTACTTCTCTTATTTGGTTTTTAAATGACTGTTTGTGCTTCTCCAGGGTCTGAGGCCAATCCACATTTTTCTTTAAGCCTATTCAGATAGCTCTTTGATTTTGCTATCATCTTCAGAGTTTATGTTTTGAGCTTCCTGGTCACCATAGTAACTTTATATGTTCAGGTTCTTTTTGTCATTGTTGCTTGCTCATTTCCTCAGTCTTATCTTGACTTTAAACTTTATATTAAAGTTGGACTCTGTTCCAGGGTTCAGGTTGTTTGTGCTGCTGTTTTCGGAGCTAGTTCTGAGTATCTATACATTTTGTTCTTCCAAGGTGTATGACCGAGGGAAAGGTATGGTCACTGCTCTCCTAGCTTGTGCTATGGTCTGTGAGCAACCATAAATACTCTTTTCCACCCTTGAACTTTGACCAGAGCTCCTGGTAGTGTTTCTTGCCCTGGGACTGTGACCTGAATCTGAGCATGAGCAGTGCAATCAAGTCCTGCTCCCAGGGCTATCAAGGGATTCTCTGTAATCTTCTGACCAGTTGTCAGATGTGCGTGGACTGAGACCTCCAGAAGCTGCTGACAATTCGTTCACCACCAAAGCTTACTGGGCCAGGCCTGTGCTGGACTGTACTGCACTTTCACCCCAGTGAGACAGACCTTTCCTGCTGACCTTCTAAGTTATCTTGTGCTACAAAATGGTTTCATCATATCCTTACATTGTTTTTGCCACTCCAGAATTTGTTTTGAGGCATTATTTTAACCATCATTTGGATGAGAATTTGGTAGAGCTCAGGAAAATCCTATCTTGACTCCACCTCTAAATCTTATCCTTTCTATGTTGATATAATCATTTTCCTCCACCCTAGTTAAGACCTTCATCACACCTCTTGCCTGAACTATTGCAATAGCTTTCTAATTGGTCTGTGCCTCAAGCTTTGCAGCTCTCATTGTCCACAAAGCTGCCAAAGTTATTATCCTAAAGCATATGAAAGTCTGCCCCTGTCACTCCCCTATTCAATAAACTCCAGTTGTTCCCTTTTACTTCTAGGACCAAATAGAAAAATCTCTGATTAATATTTAAAGCCATTTATAATCTGGTCCTAATATATCTTTCCAGTTTTATTGTGAATTTTTCCCCTTCATATACTCTACAAGCCAGTCAAATGGTTCTTCTGATTGTTCTTCACATGTGACAGTCCTTCTATTGTCTCTGTACCTTGGTACTGGCTGCTCCTCATGCCTGGAATGTCATCCTATTTTATCTTGGCTTCTTAAAATCCCTACTTTCTTTTAAGGCTCAGCTTGGAGCCACTTTCTTTTTTTCTTTTCTTTTTTTTTAAATATTTATTTATGTATTTAACTTTTTACATTCGTTTTCACAAAATTTTGGGTTCCAAATTTTCTCCCCTTTTATCCCCTCCCCCCACCCCAATACACCGAGCAGTCTAATTCTCCCTATCTCCAATCTGCCCTCTCTTCTGTCATCCCTCCCTTCTCTTGTCCCCATCTTCTCTTTTCTCCTGTAGGGCCAGATGACTTTCTATTCCCCATTAACTGTATGTCTTCTTTCCTAGTAGCAACAACAATACTAAACAGTTGTTATTTTCTTCAGCATTTTTTTGGGTCTCTTTTACCAAGGTATTGACCCGTTTTTCATACTTTTCTTGCATCTCTCTCATTTCTCTTCCCAGTTTTTCCTCCACCTGTCTAACTTGCTTTTCAAAATCCTTTTTGAGCTCTTCCAAGGCCTGAGCCCACCCAACATCCCCCTGGGATGTCTGGGGAACTGAGGCCCCGCCCTCCACAACTTTCCCTGATGGCAAGAATATTTCCTCGTCATCGTCAGAACCGAAAGTTAGGATCATTTGCATCTGTTCGAAAAAACTCTCTATAGTCTTATTTTTCTTCCCTTTTCTAGGCATCTTCCCAGCCAGTTACTTGACTTCTGAGATTCCTGTCCACCCTCGCCTAGATCCGCCCAGCTAGTGCTTGGGGTCTGAGATTCAAATGGGCTTTCCACGGCAGGCGCGGCTGCTAATCAATGTGAGCTTTAGTTCTGGTGCTGGGGTGGGGGCAGGGCCACCTCCCAGGCTCAGTTCCCTCAGGGGCTTTATGCAGAGACCTTCAGTAATGAAGATCCTGCCTGCTGCTGGGGGAGTCCCGGGGCCGCCACAGCTGCTGCCTCCGCTGCTGCCCACACCTCTGCCTCCGCCGCTTCCTCCTGAGGGGGCTCGAGCCACGGAGACACCCCGCTCCCCTCGATCAGCCCAGGCGTGTCTCTCACTGACTTGTAGAGTCTGTGGGCGGAGGGACTTTCCCAGCCACCAGAGCTTCTGTCCGTGAAGCCTGCTCAGACCAGCTTCTCTGGGGCCACAGCCAGGGCAGCACTGGGGTGGGGTCCACTTTCTGGGGTGCGACAGACCCTGGGGATGGCTCTCCAGGGCTCTCAGGAACGGAAATCTCTTGCACTATGTTTCTGCACCCCCTGCAGTGATCCAGAACTTCTGGGGAGCTCTTCTTACATTAAATCTATGGGCTGTGGGTTCGGAGCTCGCATATGTGCGTCTTTCTACTCTGCCATCTTGACTCCGCCCCCCTTGGAGCCACTTTCTACCAAATGCTTTACTAATCTCCCTAGCTGCTACTACCCTTCCCCCACCCAAAACCAATCACTTTGTATCTATTTTGTATATATTACTACTACTACTACTACTACTACTACTACTACTACTACTACTACTACTACTACTACTACTATTACTCCCTAGCTAGTATTTGCATAGCACCTACTATATGCCAGAAACTATGCTAAGCATTGTCTCATAGACTAGATCATGTACAAGCTATGTGTTATTTCCCTAATGGAAAGTAGGCTTCTCGAGGGAATGGACTACTTCACTTTTGTTTTTGTTTCTCCAGTCTCGGCACATAGTAGGAACTTAACATATCCTTGTTGAACTGAATTGTTGCAACACTCTCATGTTGCTCCCTGGAACATAATAGGTGCTTAATAAACACTGATTAACTGATTGATGGTTCAGACAAGCAGGGGTAGAATTAGGAGAGAACATTGTTATGGAATCCAAATTAGGGTGGGGTGTGGATGGGGCAGACGAGAGAGAGAGACAGACAGAGACAGAGACAGAGAGAGACAGGGGGAGAAAGAGACACTAAGAGAAAGGGGGTGCCAGTGTCTGCAGAGAGGTAAAGAAGAATGAGGATGAAGACTTTTAGATTGAGCAATGGAGAATAGCTGGGTGACATTGGAGAGAACAATCTCAGATGACTGATGATTGGTGGGCCTAGAGGCTAATTGCAAGGGGTGGAGAAAGAAGTCAAAGATAGGAAATTGAAGGCAAAGAAAGTGAAAATGAATAGAGAAGTGCTTTCTACTTAACTCACCTGGTTTTTATAAGGGTCAAAAAAAAAGTACTTTGAGACCTGTAAAGAGTCACACAAATATCTATCATTGTTAGTAAATATTTTTGAATATTAGAATTGAATAAGGATTTATGCAAAAATGCTTTGTTGACTACAACATGGGACCTTAAGAAATGTGTAGGGTAGAGAAGGGAAGCAATGAGAAGGAAGAAATAGCAGCTTAGAAAATACGGTCATCTCCCACTCTTGAGTCCAAGTGCTTCAGGCAGAGGCCCTCTACCAAAATCTATTTCTGCCTTTGCTCCAGCTCCTTCAGGTCTGTAAAGCTCAGGAACATTCTAGTTGCCATTTACAAGTGCTTTGTTTGGGGGTGGGTGGGAAAGATGGGGGGGGGAGGTGAAGAGGAATCCTGATTGGATAAATCCTTCACTTAAACGGAGAGAGGGAGAAGTTGCCAAGCAGAAAGGGTGGGAGGCAAGAAGCTTTTTCTGATTACCTCAGAATTTCCTTATGATTATAGATAAAGCTCTACCTAGAGCAAAGCCCAACTCTGACCAGGTTGATCAAAAAGAAGGAGCTGAAGATGAGAGCTGGATAGCAAGTGAGGTTTAAATTGGGTTAAGGGTCTTCCCCTTTCCCCCTAAAAGGTCCCTTCTCCATAGCAAAACCTAAAAATCCTTTTATCTGCACTGCCAGGAGAACAGCTTGCTTGAAAAGCAAGGGCTGTCATCCTGTAATTAAATCTGAGACCCCCCCCTTCCTACATGACGTAGCAAAGAAGCCACTTATATAACATAACTAAAAATAAGTTGATGAAGAGATGCGCATTTATTCTCCCTGCTTCTAGTCTTTTCTTATGAAATCTTCATCTTGGCTTCTGTTGATCCTCAGGGTCTCAGCTGAAACTCTATAGTGTCAGTCACCTCTACCTTCTGTCTGGATTCACGCCTAAGCCCTTTGCATCTCCCAAGAAGTAGCCACCCGGGGACAAGAAAGTGCATATGGACCAGTTGAATCTATCACTTCAGAGCAGGTGGTATCTGAAAAGAGTCCAATGCTTAAATGTCACTATGGTTAGAAACTGCCTGGGCAGAAACAAACCTGAAAAACGGAAATGGGAAAGACTCCAGACCAAATCTTGCCTAGCAAAACCCTTTTACTTCACCCCTAATACTTGGCGTGAGCTTTGTTCTGGGATTCCAGGGGGGATTTTGGTCTGAGGCAAAGCCAGGAAGCCAGGATAGGCTATTCTTACTTGGAGGGAATAGGGGATTGGAGCATCCCCACATGCCTTCTTTTAAAACTTCTGACTCCCTCTAAAGTAAGTGAGACAATCCAATACTTATGAAATGTCTGCTCCATGTAAGACATTGTGCCAGGCTCTGAAAAGACAAAGTTACAAATGACACAGTCCCTGACTTTGCATAATTTACTATCTAATGGGAGATATGACACAAATAAATATGATACCAGACAGACTATGACAAAAAGCAAAGGAAAGAGTTACACAAATGCTCGAGGAGAATTCTGACAGAGGTATCACTTTCAGTTGTACCAGGGGAGACTTTATGAAGGAGGTGCCAGTTGAGGGAGGCCTTGAAGAAAGAGAAGAATTTCAATAGGCAAAATGCGTAGAGTGCATTCTAGGTATGAGCTACATGAAGGAAGAGATCATGGATCAAAGTGATGTCCTGTTGGCATGGAATGTAGAGTACATAAAAGAAAAGCAGTATGGGTGGGATGGGGGTTGAGGGGTAGGAAGGTCGGAAGGGTGGGTTGTAGCCAGATTGTGGAGAGTCTTAAATTCTAGATTAAGGGATTTATATTTTATTTTATGGTCAATAGAAGGCTACTGAAAGTTTTGATCAGGGGAATTATATGGTCAGTTTTATGCATTAGCAAGATTATATTGCCAATTATGTGAAGGATGGATTAGAGCCTGGAGACCGGGAGAAAAGATAGGAAGCTATTATAGTAGCCCACCGGAGAGTTTGCCATGCAAATCTAACAATAACAACCAATACTGAGCCCTCAGGGCTGGAGTACTTTTTTGTCTCCCTTTCTACTAAGGAACCCCTTTCAGTACTGAATCAAGGCATTCATAGACTAGGTTCAGTACTGGAGGAGGAATCTGATTATCTAAAAGAAGAATCTGGCTCTTTTAGCCAAATTCTTTGGCTCTTTATACCCCAACCATGGAGCCCAGGGAAAATTATATAAGGTTTAAGTTTGAGGTAATGTCTAGGGTCTTCCCAAGGAAGGAGCATAAAAATATTCAGTAAATTCTCTAGAGCGGGTATAGGACAGCTATTTATTTCCTCCATGTTAACAGACTTAAAAAAAAAAAACAGCAGTAGCAGTAGTAATATAAATATTTATTTTCTTCTTCAAGGAAGTCCATACCTAAAGCATCATGACATGGTCCAGTTTGCAGAACTGATGGAGAGGCATTTCACCTAGGCTTTGCACTGTCCAAATAATTCCCTCCAGGTCAGAGTTTTTCTTCCTGCTGGTGGTTATTTTCTGCCTTCAGAAATTATAGAGATTGTAGATTGTAGAAATTGTAGGATATAGAGAGAGTACCATACTTCACCCTCCTCATACTGACTGAGGACCCAGGATTTCTAAACCTCTCAAACGTCCAAAATAACCTCTAAAGCTAGAACTATCTGTCTCAGGATGAATACTCAGTCATCTATGATCAGTCAAAGAAATAAAACAAAATTAGCATGCTGCCAGAGTCCTGTGGCCCAAGTAACAACTCATCTAAACTTATAGGTACTTTGACTGCCATGGGCTTGCCATTTACTATTTCTGCCAGTGTAGGAGAAGGGCACCAGCTAAACCCTCATAGATCCAGTGGGGAGAATGGAAGGTCTTCTACTATGCCATAGATAGGAAGAGGAGAAAAGGCAAGAAGGCAGATCATTCTCTTTTAAGGATCCCAAAGAATAAAAAGTCAATGAATAGCTCTTCTGGCTTGGTGGTCAAAATAGGTATTGCTTCACTATTTCAAATAAAAATCAGTATTGATTTTTCAAAGGAGTTCTGACACAAGGTCTCTGGGATGGCCCCTTTATGCCCACTCCCACCTACATTTCCATGAGATGCAGCCTTTGCTATTCAAGAACAGTAGAGCTGATAAGCCCTGGCAACTAACAAGATGGAGAAGAGGGTTTAGATACAAAGAAGTCAAAGATAACTATGAGGTCTGTGGGAGGATAGAGATGCCATTAAACAAAATAGAAAAGTTGGGAGGAGGGGCAGGTTTTTGGTGAGGGGAGGGAAGATAATTAGTTCGGGTTCAGTTTGAGGTACTGGTCCAGAAGGGAATGTCCAGCAGGAAGTTGGAAATGTGGGCCAATTGTAAATGTGAACATGGTGGTTCCTCCTCCCTCTTTTCCCAGGATGTCAGAAACTTTACTTTAAAAAAGCATAATTTGTGCTTTTGAAAAACATCACTTGTCAATTAATCTCCCCTCCAGCCCCTTTCCTTGTAGCAAAGAGAAATCACAGAACATATCAGTGCAATCAACCAAGACTGCTGGATATGAAGCATTCTCTCCCGTCTCTCTGTGGATTGAGGGAAATGTGTATCACCATCACTAATTAGTAACTTTACTTTGATTTCATGCCTATCACCTCAGGGAAGTTCCTTCTACTCAGTTTCCAGCTTAAGCTTCTCCATGTGTAAAACAGGAAGAATTTAGTCATTGCTAACAAATTTGGAGAGGAGGGGAGAAAGGCTATGTTGATACTGATAAAAATATTCTGAACTGCTCAGAAGGGATACCAGAAAAACATGGTGCCCTCCTAGGTAGGTCTGAGCTAGTAAGTAGTGGAACAAGATCCCTGAATGGGTAATAGCTGGCCCCCTAGGACTTAATCCTTTATTCCCGGGACTCAGTACCCATGATCATGACTGGTGCCATTTTAAAGAGCTTTAATTAAGTAAGGAAAAACTCAGAAAATCCTTGTTTATTCCTCCTCTTCACTCCTTTACTCCCACCCACCCCATCCAAGGACATGACATTCCTTCACTTAGCCTCTGGTTATGTATACTCTTTCCCCCACACCAGTTTTAGACAGGGCCCTGTGGAAATGTGGTGGAGAGTTGGGATCAGTAGTTTCCCTGGGGCATCAATTCTATCTGACTATTGTCTGGTGGGTCATGCAGCATCCTCCCAAAGCTTCATCATCCTGGTTTGCTTTAATATGAACATAACGTCAGATATATTTCCCCCGCTTCAATTCTAAGGTTTTGTGATACTAGTTCATTTTCATTAGCAGGAAGCATTTCTGCTAATGTGGGTCTGAGTGACCCACCTGCTTGTTCATGCCTACTCAGGACTAGCATGCAATTTGCTGTGCCATAGTTGCCAGGTTCAGTTGAAATTGCCTCAGTAAAAATCCTTTGAGTTTCTCAGGTTAGGCCTGAAGGTGGTGCTAGAGAGTAAAAGGGCATTATGTATACTTGCACTTTGGGAGGGTTGGGTGAATGACCCAGTGACTATGGAGTTCATTCCTGGAGGTCTTTCCTTTCTGGTCAGAAAACCCGATCAAGGAAAACCAGCATTGTAGCCCTAAAGACCTGGGTTCATTTTCTGCCTCCGACATATACTAGCTGTGTTACCCTGGTTAAGTCACTGAATTTCTCAGTCTCAGGCAAATTCACAAAACAACGCCCCCCCCCCCCAAAAAAAAAACCAAAACTACAAACAAAAAACAAAAAACCCAAACTTTCTTAGTTCTAGACCAGCTAATGATCTGCTTTGGTGGAAGTTTATACAATGATGAAATCTCTCTGGGTACCTAACACCTGTTCTTCTCCCTTCCCTCCTTTCCTCTCCTGTGCACTCCCCCCCTCCCCCACCTCCCATGAATTCATCTCAGGCTGAAATGACTAACAAAAATTCGTTTCAAAATGTTGGGACAATAAAGAAAAAAGGAGAAAAGCTGATCTCAGAAGGAAATTGTGCCAACACAAGCCTATACATATATGTGTGTGTATGTATTTACACATATACCAAGATAATATGAATTTATACAAGTGTATAAAGTCAAAAAGGACGTGTGTGTGTGTGTGTGTGTGTGTGTGTGTGTGTGGGCACAAGGACATCGAAAGAATGGGAAATAATAGATTAAAAGGAAGTGAAAGGTTGAAGTGTGTTTGGGGTTAATAATTCTTCTGAGATGAGTTGGCAGAGTTAGTGTTTTGGAATTAATTAAAAGGAAACACTCAGATGTGGTGTTTCATAATGTAAAGCAAATAATTCCCCCATTTTAGTCCAATTTATATACATTTTCCTCACAGGCAGTTTGGTCTAGCAGGGAAAGAGAGCCTATAGGACCTGGAATCAGGAAGATGTGAATTTAAATCCCACTTAATACACTTATCAGCTGTATCACCCGGACAAATGTGTCGAATAATACTAATGCCCATTTCATAGGGCTGATGTGAGGATGCAAAGCCTTGTGCAAACCTAAAAGTGTTATAGATATAAGTGAGTAATAATAGTTATTATTATTGATTATACACTGGAGACCTTGTTGGCCATGGTGGACTGGTTTCTGCAGAAGGTAACACACCCCACCCCCATCCTTTAAAAGAAAGAAAATTTCATCCTAGAGCAGCTCTCTCTCTCTCCTCTCCCAGGGGATCAATCTCCTGATTTCCCCATAGCTGAGATTCATCTTTTTTTTTTTTTTCCAGTCCTTTCCATTTGAAACCTGAGACTGAAGCTATCCTCCCAAGGCCAAGGCTGGAACACCTCAGTAGCAGCCAGGTAATAGCGCACACTTTGCTTCACTTTTCCCTGCCTCTTATCTTAATTAACCTTATCTGGCAGAGTAGACTAATGAGGACAATAAAGCCATCACCTTCCGACTCCAAAAGTTTTCACTGCCATTCTCCAGACTTGGAATGCTCTCTCCTAGTCTCCCAGGCTTCAAGTCTCAGCTAAAAACCTTCCTTCTGCAAGAAGCCTGTTCCGTTCTTTCCTCCCTGAGGCTACGGGGCCGTCACTCTGAGCCCATCTCCAATTTGCACTATCATACACGCATGTACATGGATGGCATGCCGTCTCCCTCACTGGACTGGAAACTGCTCACCAGTCTTTGGCATATGAAAAGCGCTGTCTTTCTGTCTCTATTTGCATCTCCAGCGATGAGCAAAGTGCTTGGCACACAGCAGGCGCTTAATAAATGCTTGCTGACTTGTTGATCTTTCTTTGTATCCCAGTGCCAGGCACACAGCAGGGGCTTAATGCTTGCTGACCTGCCAGCCGGCCAGTGTCTCTCCAAACCCGTAACCAGAGAAGAGGGACGAGAAAAGCCCCGAGGGCCGGAGGGGAAGGCCAGTCTGGGACGCCGGGGCAGCACAGAGGGCCAGAGCGGGATCCCGGCCCCGTCAGCCCGGGGCGGCCGGGAGGAGGGAAGGGACGCCCCCCAGCCCACTCCCCCGGGGCTAGATCAGGGACCCGGGACAGCTTCCTCCAGGAAAGCCCCGAGTTCCCACTTCGCAAAGTGCTCCTCTCCCGCCCCGATCCGGCCCCTCCTTCCCCTCTCCTCCCGGTTGCCGCATTCCCTCTCTCCTCCCCACGCCTCCTCCCCACCTTCTGCTCCCTTCTTCCTGCTGCACCCCGCCCCCTCCGTCCCCACCCCCAGGCAGGCCGGTACCGAGGCGCCCTCAGCCTTTCTTTCCAATGTGCTTAAAGCCTCCTCCACGCCTCCGCCTCCCCCTCCCCTCCCCAGAAGGACATCCGCGCTGACCAATCGGCGCCCGGGGACGGCCGGTTCGTCCCCGCCCCTGACTCCCTCCCCCGGTTTCTCCTCCTCTCGATCTGCACCAATCAGAGCCAGAGTGCGGGGGCGGGGCGGGAGGTTGCCTAGCGACGGCTGCAAGGGGGAGGAGGGAGAGCTGCCGGCAGGCCCGGGGGCGCTGCTATCCCTGGGCAAGGGGGCGGCGTCATCCGCGGAGGCAGAGGCGGTGTCGTGGTGGTTGTCGGCTCGGCAGCGGCTCGGGCGGCAGCTGCGGGCAGGAGGCGGAGCCGCGGGGCGGCGGGACCGGAGAGGCTATAAGAGGTGCCGCCGCGGGTCCGCGCTCCACTCTTCTTTTTCCGGCACTCCGGCTCGTCTCGCTGTTGCTCCCGCTCCGGTCTATGGTGCAGCCGGGACCCAGGACCATGTCGCGCTCGGAAGAGGTGCACCGACTGACGGAGAATGTCTACAAGGTGAGCCCGCCGCACCTCCAGCCTCCGGAGGGGGCTACCGCGTCCCGCCGTGCCCCCCGCCCTTCCTTGGGCACCCTTAGCCACAGCGCGCCTGCAGCGTCCAGGATCCCTGCTGCCTGCTTTCGTGGCGTCCTCTGTGCCCCCATTTGTGCCCCCCTCCGTGCCCCACTCTCCTTACCCGGTGCGGCTCTGTGCCCCACTCTGGCCACCCGGTGCCACTCTGTGCTTGGGGATTTCCCTGCTAATCCTCTCTTCCTCTAATTCCCCCTACCTCAAATCTTGTGAGAGCCCCCCACCCCTGGAGACTTGCCCGTTCTAAGTTTTTCCTGCCCTCTCCCCCACCCCTTCCGTCCCCCGAGGGCGTCCCTGCCCGGGGCAGGCAGCTTGTACCGGAGCTGGGAGGTGCCCAGCTGGAGAAGCTCCAGCCCAGTCCTACCCACGCCTGGGGACGACCCGGGTACGCGCCTCGCGGGGAGGCACAGGTTAAGGGGTGGTGCTCTGGGTTGGGGGGAGGTGTGCAGACTTGGGAAATGGCTGGATGTACGTCCCAGGGGCTTTTCCTTCCGTGCGGTTCCAGCCGCTGCCCTGGAAAGCTTGGCACTCACTCGCGAGTGCTTTTCCTAACAGATTGAGTTCAATTTAGGTTGAGATTTTCTCTCCCTCTATCCCTCTCCCCGTCGATCACTCGAGCTCGCCACCTACCTACCTGTTCCTTTAGTGGGGGACTTTTCCCTGTGGTATCTACTCAAGATAGATACTGGGTGTTTTTTTCTAGTGTTGCTGTAGAGTCACAGGTGGCACCTTGGCACAGATCTAGTCTTAAAGTCGGTCCTTGATATTGGCTCTTTGGCCTTCGTCTTTGCTTTGCGCTGTGGCTGACACTTTATGAAATCTCTGAGGCATAAGGACTTAGGCCGAGTTCCCCATTTTCCTTCCAAAATCCTTGATAACTTTCTTTTTTTTCTAGGGTGTAGTGGAGGGTTTTTTTTTTTTTTAAGTCGGGGGGAGGAGAAAAAAAATCAGATCATCTTGTATAGTTAGTGTGGATTGATTATCCGTTCCTGTGAATAAAGAGGCAGTACTGTACATAGAATCAAATGGAAATTTTATTGGCGTGGCCTAGAAAACCACATAAAATAAGACGAGATACCATTCAGAGTGAGAATTAAGCTGTAGGAAAGGCCAAGGGAGGCAGCTCTCTTTACAGTGCAGTTCTCTGTATAGTCTATACGTGTTCTCCGCTGGCTCTTATAACAGTTATCAAATGACTGAGATTTTAGTTACTGTATCTTTATTAGTACCTTGCAGTGCCTTCCAATTGCTATTATGCAAGTATTTTTACTTACAATTGAGATTTAACTCCTTGAAAGCTTCATGCTTTGGGAAATGACTGAATATCCTATAGGGTTGGGGAGGGGATGGCAACTGCTTTGTGTGTAGGGTAGATGAGTGGACAGATAATTTAGCTTATATAACTTGGTGATGGCAGTGGTGGTGAGTGTAACTGTGGAGGAATAATTTAAAAACTGAAGGAGACTTCTTATGCTTCAATCCTCTTTTAAAAGTCAAATTCACATTCTTTGACTTTTAAAATGCAGGCTCAACTCAGATCCTACAGAGCACGGATGGGTACCACTTCTAGCATTTAGACTCACCACTGCCCCAACAAATGGTTGGTTCCAGAAACAGGAAGAAATCCCTGTCATGTTTATGTGTGGGGAGACAAGAGCTCAGTTCCCCGTTCTCAAGCATCATTTTTGGGGGTAGGGGGAAATAGCTGATCGAATCCATGGGGCTCTGCTGAGAAAAATGAATTTTAGGCAAATTCTGGAAGATAATGCTATACCTTTCTTCATTGCCAGGTCTGAAGGTTAAGCAGTGGTCGGTAAGATTAGAGTGGTCAGTAAGATTAGAGTGGTCAGTATTTACGTTGCAGTTACTGGCTTACAGCTAGCTCACTAAGTGGAAATGCAGCACACTCACTGCAAAGCAACAGTTTTTAATTGCCAAACAACCATAGCTGTGCCTTCTGAGTCAGTGGACTGTGAAGCAAACCCTCTTAACTCATTCTGGGCCATATCCCATGGAAGCTCCTGGGACAGCCCATTTGGTTTTTAGCAAGAGTCCAAGGGACAGAATGTACTTTACTAATTCGGCTTTTATTTCATAAAGCCCTTAAAACTGTAGCTGTAGGATTTGGAGAGAAATTTGAAGCTGATGCAAAACCCTAGCTGTCTAAATTAGATTTGAAGACATGTTAAGTCTTCTATCCCTTTCCATGATTTCCATGATACCTTTTAGAAAGAATCCATTAAGGGGTAAACTCACTGAAGAAACAGACTTTATAAAGCATCATTTTCTTCTCTGAGTGTGTATGCATGCATATAATGTATATATGTATGTGTATATATTTGTATGTATATATATTTTTTTTCTCTGAGAAAACAGAAGCTGTTATGAGAAGGAAGATTTATTAAATCATTACTGATTAACTCTTCCTGCTACTGTGATTTAGTTATTGGGGGGGAGGGGGGAATGGAGAAGTGCCAGAATTGTCTTCTTTTTTTCTTTGAGGGTGAACTAAAACCAATTAAAATTATCTTACATGGTTTAGATGATAAGGATAAAGCTAGTAGTTCTGCTCTAGTGAATCCTGTGATAGACCTTAATAAAATACTTATAATTTATTTGTTCTTATGTGCAAACATTAGCAGTTATGACATTGCATGTTTAAAACATGGAACCACAATTTATTTGGGACTGTGAAATGAAACTAGTCAAATGGTGGCAGGAAAAAATATTAGAGCCTCCTTCTGTAAGGTCAGTTGACTGAAGGCAGAAATGACCTATCTTGGTAGAGATTAAAAATGCAAGTTTGGTGTTCATTTAGTTTGTTCCGATATAGAGTCCATTGCTATCCAATGTGAAAGTTTGCTAATAAGATGATATATAATTTACCACATTGCAGGTGCCAAAGGGATGTGTTCCATCCTGGAAACTCACATGACCTAGTAACAGCCCTGCAGTACTGCTGTTTATTGGGGTGATTGATTTTATAGGTTGGCTTTTTTACAGCTCTGTTGTTGACATGATTGTTAAATCCTATAAAACTGAGGCTGCTGTCTTTTTTTATGGGGGAGGCAGGGGTTGATGAACTATATAGATGTGGATCTGATAACTTGGCGTCTTGGACAAGGAGAAAAATTGGACAAGAAGATTAAGAAATAAGGAAGCATTTGATAGATGAACTGAACCTACAGCGTAGAGATCTGGGATTTTTAGTTTTCTAGGCACTCTATTTTCTATTACTCTACAGTTCTTTCTCTTAGCTCAGCCCTTGGTTCCTTTAAATGCCTGTTTCAATGCCTATCTGTGATTCTCTTGTCTTGTGAATGCAGTGGACCTTTTGAATGCTGTTTTACTGTTTATTTTGGCTGTTGCATCATATCAACTGGACTTCTAAGTGGCGTGTTTGTCTTGGCAAAGAGAGGAAAAGCAGAGAAGCACTTCCAAGCTCTTTCTGATTAAACATGTGAGAATCAAGTGTGCACTTTTGATTTTTTCCCTAGCATCACAGGAGAAAATGCAACTCGAAAGTAGGACCCTTTCTTTGTCTTAACTGCCTTTGGCAGATACATCCCTTAGGGAATTTCAACGGATATGAAAGGAGGTCTACATTTGCCTTTCTCCTGTAGGGGCCCAGTCCTTTCTCTAGTCAACTAGAAGGTTCTGAATCCGAAAAACTAAGGTTTTTGATTTGGAAAAAAACCCCACCAAAACCAGAGATCTATTGTAGCTAAAGTCCTTTGAGATTGAGCAAATTACTTTCCTTTCCTATCTAAGTATGGCCTTCAAGGAGTGTACAAAGCTCTCTACAATCTGGCTTACTTTTTTTTTTAGCCTCATTAGCTATTACTCCCTTTCATATATTCCATATGTTTGGGCCAAATGGGAGTATGCCTGTATGCGTCCTGCTTTCTTCCTCAGTCCGTTTGCTGAAGGCAGCAGTGGAATATCTGGGTACAGATTGAAAATGCAAGCTTCTTCATTCAGTTTGTTTAGATGTAGCGTTCATGGTTCTTCAATGTAAAACTGTGTTAATAACATTATTTAATTTACAGGGTTGAATGCAAACAATATTGCAGGTGCCAAAGGGGCTGAGTTTATATTGTTACTCATGTAACCAAGAACCTTAAGTCTCTTCTTTCTGTCTCTGTACCCTTTCTGCCCATTAAAATCCTTCACTTAAAGGGCCCACTCAGATGGTACTTCTTCCAGGAAATCACTTTTAAACCTTTAGGTGAAAGTAATTTTTCCTTCAAATTTCTCATAGAATGTGTACTTATTAAATTTTAATTACTTGTGCTTTTGTCTTTTCTCCTTCCTCTCCCTGATTAGGTTAGGGGGTCCTTGAGGGTAGGGACTGCTATAAAATTGAGAGTGTTAGACTAGTTGGTTTCTGAGGTCCCTTCTTGGCTCTAGATCCATGATCCAGGTATCTCATCTTCTGTTTCTATATTGTAGATCGACATGCTTTAAAACAAAACAAAAATTTAATCACTTAGTAGCCAACCCTCTTGAGGCAGCGAGGTGGCACAGTGGAGATAGAGTATTGAATCTGGAATCAGGAAGACTTGTCCCTCTGAGTTCAAATCCAACAGATTAGAATTTACTAGCTATATAACCCTGTTTGCCTCAGTTTCCTCATCTGTAAAATGAGCTGGAGAAGGAAATGGCAAACTACTTCAGCATCTTTGCAAGACAACCCCAAATGGGGTTGCAAAGAGTTGGATAGTTCTGAAAATGACTGAACAAGCCAACCTTCTTTTTTCTATACTAAGCAAGATGGAGCCTTAGATAATAGATATAGTCTGTGCGTTACTAGGCCATACTTACGACATTTCTCATTTGATAGAAGCTGTCAGAACTTGTAGTGATGGCTTAGTCTGAAAACCCATGGTTCCCCCGTACTATTATGAGGCGTTTGACTAGACTACAAAACAACCCTCAGTTTGTAGCTTAACTTATCTAAACATTAATTTAGCTTTTGATTATTTTTATGTGGGTCCTTTGTCCAAAGACTAACAAGAAGCTAAGATGTCACCATAGAAAAATTGAACCATAATGAAAATAAAAGAAATTTTAAAAAATTGAGACTAAATGGCAAGACAGTGAATAAATTCTCCTTGGAAGGCTGAATAAAATATGAGTTGGCAGTTTTCCCCTAAAGCAGTGAGAAACACTGTTTTGCAGGATGTTTGGTCATCTCACCTCTCCATGCTGATAATGAACATGGGTGAACAGAGAATCATGTAGCTTATGTGCCAGCATCTTATTGCAGTTATTGAAGTTGGGATTTTCTATAAAAAGCCCCATCGAGGTCCTCCAAGCTAAGCCAGTGTACCTGCTTAGTGGCAACATGAAGGTGGGCAGTGTGGATGGCAGCAAAAACTATTGGAAGATGTAGCTCAGGATTGAGAAAGGATAGTCCAAAGGCTTGCAGATCACTAAGAAGCCATAACACCCTTTTAAATGCTATGTTCTTTCTTCAGGGAGAAAGCAGGAAGGCACTAGATGAAGTGAGACCTGAAAAATACTATTACAAATGAAAATGGCTACTTCCTAACAGATCTGAAACAACTGTAGCCAATGATCTTTTGACTGGTGAGGTTTAAGGGTAAAGTTAATATCAAATCAGAAGAAGGAAGAAAGATGAGATGGCACTGCCTATAACAATAGAACCTCCAACCTGACCTGGTTATATGAGTTGTCCCCTCTGAAAAATGGGGAATGGAGGAAGGAACAAAAACTTAACTCCCACAATTTTTAAACAGAAGTTGAACCTCAGTGCAAAACAATGAAGATGCTAAGAGCTGAAAAGCCTTCCCTAGTCAGTAAACACTTTATCTCCTTGCCAGGCAGAGACATGGCAGCCAAGGGCACCAGTACTAGCTAATTTGCAAAAGATTATAGAGGGGAGATTAGAAACTGTGAAAAAAGAGTTGAGGAGAAAATTAGCCTGCCGAGAGCTAGAGAGCTTGGTGTGAGATTCAGCTAAACCAGGTCATCCAGAGAGCATTTATAGATGAAACCATGAAGAGGCAACAAACAGAGGTAAAAAAGGAATCAATTTGCTTTCCATAGTGATTTATTATCATAGATAATAGTATATTAAGCACCACTTTTGGACTAAACTGCCTCATGATGAGAAAGTGTCAGAACACATCAGGGGAAGTTAGGAAGAGTGGCTAGACCCAATCAAAACCATGCAGAAGAAAATATGTCTTGGAGGAGACATAATTTTGAAGGCATCAAAGGACTGATTTTCAAGAAGTTTTAAATGAGAGAAGATTTCGAAAGAATGGAAAAGAGAACAAATGGAAAGTTAACAGCACTAAAAAGTGACCAGGAAGACATCAACCACCACTGTACCTGTATGCCTACTTTCTCATGCATATAAAATATTTTGAGTGCAAGGACATCCTTGAGGAAAATATGAGAAAGAAACAACCAGCTTTCCTTCTGTAGTTTTCTATAGTAGATGATTACCTTTCAAAAAAAGTATTTTACTTGACTGAACAAAATGCAGTTTTAAAGACTCTAAGCAAGATATCTATTACAAATATTAAGATTAGTCTATTGGAGATACTGCTATACGTTGATTTACTGTTAATTCCATTTACCCCAATTTACAAACTTAAAACAAGTAGCTGTCCCGAGGAGACTGTCTGGGAGATTGTTCTTCACAGAATCCAAGTAGAACAGGGATTCTTTATCGGTGGTGAAGTCTTCCAGATAATTCCATTTACAAATGATTTTGTGCTGATGATCCTTACCTACACTGGAAAAGTTAAGTAGGTAAAAATGCACCTTGCTCAGATTACAGCATTCATTGTTAAAGTCAGTCCACTGAATTAGCCTGAGAGAGAGAGAGAGAGGAGAGGCTAGAGCATGTGTGTATGTATATACATCTATAAAAACTTGGGTGGTTACTGTAAGTGGATACTGCATTTTGTCTCAGAATCAAACAAGAGGGGGAGATGAGCTGAATTGAATTTGAAAATTGCACAGCACATTTGATGATCTCAAGCTATTCCTTGCCACAAGATCCATCTAGTACCCTTCTGGCTCAGACTTGTTTTACACTCTCAGAAGAATCAAACTATAGGTGACTCAAAAGACAATGACAAAGATGTACTTAGACTGCAGATTATTAGCAGTTATGACTTTTGTGAGAAGCAGCATGTCAAGGATATATTAAAGATACGTATAACAGGGAAAGGTAATTTGATCTGGTCATTTAATAGTAGTGAGGAATGTTACACAGACAGCCTTAGTACTACACTGCTAGCTATTGGAGACCTTCTTCTGGTTCTTTTAACCAGATTACTTCTAGATTTAACCAGACTACTACATGTAGTGGTGGGTATGTTGACATTGTGAAAAACTCCTTAGGGCAACTGGATGTGATGGAGCATTTTGTTCCTGGGGAGCTGAATGTAATTTCTCTGGAAAGGTGTGTTCAGTCCTGTTTGAGTGATTGGAGAGGTAATAGATAGATACCTGTTTCTCTGACCTATGCTTCATGAGCGTAGTGTGGGGGAGGCTGCTAATTTGGAGTCAGAGAACCAGAGGAAGGCCTTCACTGCATTTGGTAGATCCTTTATGGAGAATTTTGGGTAGCTGGGTGGCTCAATGGATAAAGTGCCAGGCCTGAAATCAGTAAGATGCCTCCCTGAATTCAAATCTGACAAACCAGACAATTACCAACTGTGCGACCCTGGGCAAGTCACTTAACGCTGTTTGCCTCAGTTTCCTAATCTATAAAGTGAGCTGGAGAAGAAAATGGCAAACCATTCTGGTAGCTTTGCCAAGAAAAAACCTCAAATGGAGTCATAAAGAATCTGACATGACTAGAAAGTGACTGAATTATGGAGAATTAATGTAGAGGCATGGTTAAGAATCACACAGGATGAGAAAGCACACATGAATTTCTTTCTCTGCTGGTAGAAGGGATACTCAAACTGATGTGATCATTGATACATCGAAGTTGCACATGACTGGTACTAAATGTTTGTTGAAATTTGTTCTTGGGTATGTGGACTCAGATGACTTTGAGTTTGGCATTTTATCCTGTCATGCCACAGTTTGAAAAACTGCTTTCCTTGTTAGTGACCTGCTTTGCTATGTTCTGAGAAATCAGTGTTGGTAACGTGCTTTTGAGATTACTTGGGGAAAGTGTTGCCATTTCTGGCATAGTGGCTAGCTTTTGCCTCAGGTAAATGTATTTGTTACTCTGAATATTTCAACTGCACATAAGTGTCTGACAACGGATGGGCAGGATCTGGGTTAGACTGGTTGTATCTTTGGTTTGTTTTCAGGGCAAATTTGAGTATGTCCTCCTTGTGCAGCTCTAACCTATAGGATGAATCTCTTTTGGGACTGGTGGCATGTTAATTTTGTGGAAAATTCCTCAGGACAGCTGCATGTGATGTGACAGTTTGCCCCTTTTGAACTGAGTTTGGAGTAGTAGGAAGACTGCTGAATTTGGAGGCAGAGGACCAAAAGTTTGAATCCCACTTGTTCATGTGACAAAATGACTTAGCTTCTCTGGGAAAGAGGGCATTGGTCTTAGATGGCCTTTGAAACACTCTGTGAGTCTATGATTTTATGACATATTTCTCCTTCCCATTTCTTCAACATACATTTATTCAACTTTGCTATCTGAAGGTATAGTTATTATGGGATGTGACCTTAGCCTTAAACTGTACTCAGCATTGCAGTGGAGATGGGTGTAATGGTTGACTTCCAACAGAGGCCTGACTGTAGTGGGCATATTTTCATGAATTTTTTTACTTGGAAACTACTGAAATAGGTTTAGAGGTAAATATATACCAGGTAATTAGAAACTCCCATTTATAGGAGCAGAGAGACTGCAGCTATGTGTTTCTTTGAGGCAGTGAGTTTCTAGGTAGATTGGAAGATTGCTATCTTGGATGACATTTATATTTGGGTTAAGAACAGATTGGTACTGCAGTTCCTTTCCCCTTGCCATAAAATGAAATACTTCACTGACCCCCACTTCTCTCTAGCTTTTAGCAGATTCTTCTGTTTCCAAGAACTGGATTAATTCGATGATGCTTTGTCTGGTACTTGAAGCAGAAAAAGGCAATTTATTCATTATAGTGACTGCTGATCTCATCCTGTCCTGTGAGGTATCTAGCCCTCTGTATCTCCCAAAAGACAGATGACTCATCTGGACTAGTGGATAGTGTGTTGCTGCCCTCCATGATAACATTTTGAACACAAGCAATTCTATTAGATGTTATGTCTGAATACAAAAGGGAAGTCACCTATCGCTTGAGGAAGTCAGTTTTCCACATGAAATTTTTGGACAGGCAAGAGTTTTTAACTTGGTTGGGTTCTATTTTCTCACTGAAAATTTAATTTTGAGCAGGGGTCCAGAGCTGGATAGAATTGATTAAAGCTAGTCCTTAAAGATCCAATTGTAAGAATGAGTAGGTGGTCCTCAAAGGGTGTATATGTATTCCAGCATGGAAAGAGAAGAGTGTGTGTATGTATGTGTTTTAACTAAGTCTAATTATAGAAAATATGCTCCAACAACTCAGCAACAATATGTCTTTCCCCTATGTCCTGGTCTGTGTTGTGTCTCCTGTGTCTTTTTGGAATGCTATCCCTTGAGGGCAATGACTTTTTCCCCATGCTGAGTGATTTTGACATAATGTCAATTTCTGGGGGCTGGGCAGAGCTCTGGAATGAGAAGGTAAGAGATTCCCTCCTTCGTTCCTTCCTTCTGCAGCTGAAGGAGGGTGAGGCCATGCTTGCAAGTTCCTTTTGGTTAATGAAGCCCAGCCTCTCCAGTGGCAGCAGTTGCCTAGTCATCCCTAGGAATGGTGTGGGTGGAAGGGCTGGTACTTGCTGCCTGCTACCACTTAAATTTGGCATAGCTGTCTCAGTGATGGTCCTGCCGGAGCAGCAGTAAAGATTGGAAAAGTTGCCTGAGTGACATGGTGGCTTCAGTAGCCTACTGGTATAGACTTTTATCTTCTTGCATTGATGTGTTTGGATGCACTGAACCAACAATGGTCTTCTTCCTTCCTGGTCCATAGCTTACCCCCAAAGGTTTTCCTTGAGGCATAAGGAAGGCTTTCATAATTATTTTACAAAAAACTGTGCTCTCCTTGGAAAGATTGTGCTTAATGAGATGGTGGCAGAGCTGTCAGCCTCCCCCTCACTGATGCTGCTGCTACAATCAGCTGCCTACGTCCATGTAGTAATTACAGAGCCGAATGGAGGGAGCTGGCACCTTCCACCAACGTAATCCCACTTCCCCCATGCTCTGATTCATCCTTATGTACCTTGTAACTCTACAGCTGCTAGGATGGCTTTCATAGGAGCAAGCTTCAACCCCAGAAGTGTCAGCAAAGATCTGACACATGCAAGGCACAAGCCCAGCCCAGCCAAGTTTACTAAACTGAGAGAATGGCTACCTTGGAAAATAGATAAATAAGGAATGCACTCTGAAGCAAGTCTTCCTTTCCCTGAAGGTCAGGAGTTGGTTTGTTGGGGGAACACATATAGAACAAGGTCTTTTGGACTCTCCTTGTTGGTTGGGTATTGTGTTCCCAGAAGCTGAAACCTAGTTATTGTTTTATTTTGAAAGAATCATGTGGGTGCATTTGCTTGTGTAAGAATTTCTCTTTCCAGTATATGTACATATATATGTATGCTCTTCTTTCAGATATTTGCCTTAAAAAAAACAGCTAGGAGCCCTTATCTTCCTGGACTAACAAAGTAAGATGGTGTGATGATGACCAAGCTTTGTTGGTTAGCTCAGTGGCTTGAAGAAGAGGGATGCCTGTTTGTAAATTCCATTCAACCAGCATTTATGAGGCACATAGCTCAATGAGGCATTTTTACAGCTTTGGGTTTGGTGGGAATGGTGCAACTACTCATGGAAGATAAAGGGAAGGGGTTTGGAAATTGTTAGGCTAAGAGGACAGCCTGATGCATAAGAAAAAGGGAAATGGTTGATACTTTAGATTCTCGCTCATGGAGTTTCTTGATATTTTGCATATGCTGCTGCCCCTAACATCTGGCTTCTCTGGAGTGCCAGGAAGTCTAAATGCTGAGCTATGGGGGAGAAAGGGTTTGACTCAGGGCAGCAAGATCAGCAGCCTTGGGCCTTGACTGTTTGTGAGACTCCTTCTCCTTCAAAAGGTAACCTTGGAAACCTCAGGTAGGAAGGCAGTCAGGTAGTTCACTATGTTGAGCTAGTAGCTGTTATTTGAGTGTGAGTGCTTGGTAAAAATTGTGCCTCTTAAAAATAAAAAACTCCATGCAAGATAACTTTGAGTATTAAACTTTTCCAAAACCTAGGCCTTTAACTTAACACTTCATTCCCACCTACCATCTTTACATCTTGCTTGGCGGTTATTAGAACATGCAACACAATCTCCATCTGTTTCCTGTCGCCATCCTTGCTGCCGTGAAAATTCCAATGCCTTTTTCAATGGTTGGTATTTTTGTTTGAGCATGGATTCACACCATTTGCCACTCACCATAGGGGCAACAGAGATTTGAACCTCGAGGGACATCCAGTGAGATATGATGGAAAAAACGCTAGAGTAGTAGTCAGATTATTTGAACAACTTCGTGGCTACATTGTCTCTATGTTCTCTTTTCTTTTCTCCCCCAAGTAGAATGTAAACTCCTTGAGGGTAGGGGTGGTTTTGTCTTCTTATCACCAGCAGCTACCTTGGGCAAGTCATTTAACTAAGCCTGTTTCCTCATCTGTAAAATAAAGAAGTTAGGCTAAATCCCCACTAAAGCCTTGTTTAGCTCTAAATCTATTATAATATAGTAGATATTTAGTAGTACTTAATGAATTGGAGTTTTGGCTTTCATCACATCCCCTATGTCTCTGGACCTCAAATTCTTCATCTATAAATTGGAGAGATGAACACTGAAGTCTTTTCTAGCTCTAAGTCTGATGGAGTCTGAGTGAATCTCAGCATGGAAAATATCTCCTTCCTAGTGGCTTCAGTACAGAGAGTATCTGCCTTACACTGGGTTGGAGTGTCATCAGGCTTGATTGCTTCTTAGATAAACTGTTTCTGGTGACAGTGCTGCTATACCCATGCTGCCTTGCCATCTAAACATTTGGCCTTTTAAAAGAAAGGTTAGAGGTGATATAAAAAGATAGCATTAAAAATATTTTAAAAAGAGAAAGTAAGAAGGAAAGAAAAAGAAAAAAAGGAAGGAAGATAGATTAGGAATAGGGAGAAGAAATACCATTGCTTAAAGCAGTGGTCTCCAAAGTGAGGGCTGTGGTATGACCTCAAAAGATGAGTCATCTGCCCAACATCCCTGCAGTAGCCAATTACAGGACTTCCTTCTAATGCAACCACACTTTCTGACTCTATCAGAGAGGTTGCCCAGGATTCTTTAACTCCAAGTCTTCAGCTTGACAAGCTTCCAAACTCCCTTTCTGCACCAGAGTCAGCCCCTTCTCGGTAGATACCATCACCAGCAACTGCATAAGTGCCAATGAAAATTCCCTGCCCCTTCTCCATGGCACAATCTCACTCAATTTCTCTGATCAATTCACGGCTGCAGCAAGGACCCCATGATTGACATTCTCTTGATCTGCTCCCAACTACAGTGTCCAGTGAATAAGAACTCTATTATCCCGTTTCATTTTCGTTATATAAAAGTGAGTGACTCACTTGGCATAGATGGGTTACACTCTACATTTGAGATGAGTACCATCATTCTTCTAGTCTTCCTGAATGGAAACTTTAGTGTCATCCTTGAATTCTTATTCTTACCCACCCCATACATCCAGTCAGTTGCCAAATCTTGTCATTTCTACCTCCATACCTTTCTTTGTATGCTCAGGGCTTAGTACAGTGCCCATTGTAGAAGGCATTTAATAAATGCTTGTTCTTGGCCCATCTCTTTGATCTGTCCTCTCCTCACACATAACCCTTGTCTCTTATTTGAAATGGTCTCTAATGGGTCTGCCTGTCTCATGTCTGTCTTCATCCTACTCCGTCCCACACACTGCTGTCAAAATGGTATTTCCAAAGTGCAGGTGTGCCTATGTCATTCCTCAGGAAATGCCAGTGAGTGGTTCCCTATTGAATCCAAGATTAATATTTAATCTTTATCTCTTCCTTTATTTTTAAAATTTTTGCTATATTTTTAATGTACATAATCATAAGTGTAATATTACATGTATGTAACTAATATATATGCATATATATATTTATATAAATTGGGGGGTGCTCAAACTTTTTTTTAACCCATAAAGTTGTGTGATTTAAAAAAAAATTGGAGATAATGGGTTTAAATTAAAATCGATTTTCATGAGATCCTCATAACTATAACTATGTAGATACTATATTAGTTCTCTTTTCCTGAGTCTGGTGACTTGTCCTTCTGTCCCTGGGATTTTTTACTGGTTTATATTCATTTTTTTAGTAGGAGATGCTGAATAGTCCCTGCCCTCCAGGCTGCCTTCTGAAGAACCTACTTAGTGATCGATAATCTCAAAAGTGTTCAGTTAATAAAGCCTCTGCAAACTGCTCGTTATGAGGTTTCAAATATTTTCTCCCTTTTTGAGGGGAAAGAAATGGAGAGTTGTTATAACTCTTCTCTCTCTAGATCTTGGATGTAGTAGTATTAGGCAGAGGTTCTCCAACTTTTTGATCCTAAGGATTCCTTTATATTATTTAAAAGGATTATAGATTGACGAAAGAACTTTTGTTTATGTGGGCTGTGTCTCAAAAGCATTTATCATATTAACAAGCATTCAGGCATGGTGCTAAGGGCTGGGGATACCAAGAAAGGCAAATGACAGTCCATACCCTCAAGATACTCCCAGTCTAATGAGACACTTAAAACATCTGTGTATAAACCAGTTATTTGCAGGATAAATTGGAGGTAAAAAAGTCTTAGTTTTGTTGCAAAAAGAATTTTGACCTTGTGGACCCCCTTAAAGAGAAAATTGTGTTCCATTTGCTTTTGATTTTAGAACTAGTAATTCTCTAGAGAATTAGTTGGCATCATGGGAGATTTAGAACAGACCAAGAAAACCAGTGACAGGGACGACCCCAGTACCTGAAAAGTTCTTTTTTTTCCTACGTATATTTCTTAATAGGCTTTCTGTCTTAGATTTGGCATAGTTGATTGATTTGGGTTTTGACTCTAGGAAAGACAGTCTTGCCTTTGTGGAAGAAATCTTGGTGTAGTGTAAAGAGTACCAGATTTGAATTCAGGAGCTAGTTTTGAGTGCTAGCTCTACTGTTTACTTCTAGTTTGACCTTGGAGGAGTCATTACATCTCCTTCATCTTTCGTTTCCTCCTGTGTAGGAGTGTATTGTCTTTACTCTCTACTACGTGACATGGGCACCATACTTTGCATTGATTGTATACCTTTTATTTATTTGTATTTCTTAAAACTGGATTTCCCTGTCTCATCCAGCCGGGAACTGCAATGACCTCTCTTGAGTCTGATCTCACTTCTGTTTGACACAGAGCTTTCTTAACTTTCTGTTTCCAACCTGGGTCAGAACTTAGGCAACCCTACTCCTGGAGGCTCACCATATTGGTGTCAGACTTAGTTCAAATACCCAATTGGTTTTAGCCTACCTGAGCTCAAGCGATCCCAGTAGCAGGGATACACCACTCCGCCTGGTGATTAAATATATTTTAGTTTTGCTTACTGGAGAACCCTTGTGGTAATAATTTTCATGATAATAGAAACTTGATCACTTGAAGTAGGCATTTGTTTATTTGTTGTTGTATTTTTTTTAACTTATTGCTTCTACTGAATGCATTTTAGGTATTTCTAGCATATCTTCTTTTGGGCAATAATAATAGTTGACATTTATATAGCACTTTAAGGTTTTCAAAGCACTTTACTTACATTATCTCATTTGATTTGGCAGCAGTTGCTTTGATAGAAATGTTCCACCTGGCACGTGGAAGATAGAAGGTGTGATGGTCTCTTATAATTCTGTGCCTGCAGCCCAACCTACCTCATCATTAGCATAATGAAGTTTCTCCTCCACCAGAAGCCCAGCCCACTGAAACCGTAGTTCATTATCTTAACTAGAAAAAGGGTGGGATCGTCTGGTATGTTCTAATGGGGCAAATGGCAATCATACATTGTTTGACTATTAAGAAATAATAATGTAGACCTAATGAGATGGGTTTCCCCACACTTGCCAGTGGAGATGACAAACTTAGCAATCATAAACATCATACAGCATTGTTATTATACTTTGGGTGATTCTTTATGGAGCTACTGTTATAGTAGAGCAGGACTCTTCATGTGTGTTGTCTGCTTAATTGTAGTAATTTTTCTATTTTCAGGCTGATTATATCAAACTATTTTTCCCTCTAATTTCAGTCAAACAGCATTCCTATGTTTATGACAACTTTTAAGATTTCCATAGCAGCAAACTGATTTCATTATAAAAGCAATTGGCTAGAAGGATATCAGTTCCAGTTTTTCAGTAACCACAGGAAAAAAGTAGCTTGAATGCAAATTTCATACCCAGTTAGGGAACCCCTTCTCAACAAAATAGTATGGTTTGGGAATGAAGTTTATTATTTGGCCCCAGTCAAGTTTATCTTTGGCTATCTGAGGAAAGGTTGAAAATGTTACATTGGAGACCAGTGACCAGGTTATGGCGTTTTCCTATATCTGCAGGATGCCAGGCACTGAGACAGGAAGGAAGTGACCTAGCTGTTTAGTCCTAATGTTCAAACCCCACTGTGTTCCCTGCTCCTCATCTGAAAAGGAAATTCAGTAATGTTCTTTTGACTAAATATGTCATCCTTGAATCCCCCACCCCCCACCTTAGATAGTATAATCAGATTTGATTTTGCTCCTTTCTTGAGAATCCACTACAGAACTCTGATGCCTCATCATGGCATGGACATTGATCCTGTGTTCTCAAAGACCTATACAAGTAAGGTGGGAGCATTGCTAGGTCTTAGCCAGTTGGAAAAGTTTATTGAAAGGAGGACGAGTTTGTTGGTGAACTGTTGTTCAGAAATCTACTTTTGCTTGGAGAGTCTTATTGACAAAAGGACTGATCGAACCCAAAAAGTTGACCCCCAAGGCCACCCAGCCTGCAAGGGTTGTGATTTGTGTTAGTGGAGTGATTATTTAGACCATTGAAATAATAGTTCCTTTGAAGAAAAAGAATTGGAGTAATTGCCATTGTATTGGGAGCTCTGTGAGGGCAGAAATTGTCTTCTTTGATCCTTGTAGCTCTCCCAGTGCCCAACACAGTGCTTTGCATGTAGGAGGTACTAATAAATGGGGCTGAAATGAAAGGTGTTCATAGCTGATGCTCAATAGTTAGAACTTCCCACCTCCCTTTGGGAATTAATTCATATACATGACCTTTTTTAGAGGCAAGAACAAGCAGGACCTCTTAAGGGACACATTTGCCCTCCTGATAGATGTGTTAGTTTCTGGCTTTTTTTTCAGTGAAGGATGGGAGCCCCAGGAAAGGGAAAGCTATCTATCTTTTCCGTTTATTCTTTTTATAGGGCATCAGCCTATTTTATATCATGGAGGAGGAGCTGTGCTGGAGATCTAATTGTTCCTTTTAGTTCTTAAAGCTTTGCTATTGACAGGTATCCTGCAGAATTGCCAATGGTTGAGAACTGTTATACTGTGGCAAAATGGAGGTTTGCTCCATCTTTCGGTGCCACTTTTCCCCATTCTTGCCAGACAACCAGATACTTTGGCCAGAAAAGTAGGAGGCAGAACGATTGAGTGGAAAGAATGTTAAACTTGGAGTCAGAGGATTCAAATCCTCTCTCTACCACTTACTACCGTGTGATCTTGGATAAATTTGAGTTGAAATCCAGCCTCGTCTGACACTTTGCTAGCTTTAGTGTGACTCTTGAGTGGTGGTGTTGTTGAGTGATTTCAGTCACGTCCAACTCTTTGTGACCCTATTTGGGGTTTTCTTGGCAAAGATATTGGGGCAGTTTGCCATTTCCCTCTCCAGCTCATTTTATAATTAAGGAAACTGAGGGAAATAGGGTTAAGTGACTTGCCCAAGGTCACCCAGCTAGTATGTGTCTGAGGCTATATTTAAACTCAGCATGTTGTCTTTCAGACTCTAAGTCCAGCACTCTATCCATCGAGCTACCCAGTTGCCTTTTACCCTGAGTAGGGAGAGCACTTTAACTTCTCTGTGTTTCGATTTCCTCATTTATAAAATGAGAGAAGTCAACTAGATGACATTTGAGAGCTCTTCTACTTTTAAAAGACATTATAACTTGTAGAAATGAAACTTTTTTTGCAAGTGGAAAGTACAGATAACCATCCATGGGGACTTTTGTAAAGTCCTCTCTCTCCACCTCCAGAGCTCCAGATCTACAATCCCAGGTTCTTTGTCCTCCAATTTGATTTGCCTTTCCCTTTGCCTCTGGAGAGAGGTCGTTTATGTCATGGTGTTATTTCTCCAGAGTCACAGACTGACTTTATTTATACAAATAAAACTTTGGAGTCTTATTAACTGATCTGACTTTCTTAAAATACTAATCTCTGTGAAAGTCCTGTTCTGATGGGAGGTGACTAGCATAGAGAGGCACGTAAGAGTACAGGAGAGCATTGACCTCAAGTAGAAGCCTGATGTGTCTATTTGTATTCTTGAGGGTTAGCCAAAGTAGAAAAGAGGCTGATTGCCACAGGATGATTTTTTTTTTCTCCATAGCTACTTCTGGAGACCACCCACTCAGGTGTTCAGGGACTGCTAGGTCACCTTACTTGCACATTTTGAAGTCATGAATCTTAGAAATAATGAGCATTGTTAACCCAAGAATTATTGGGCAATGAGAATACCTAGTAGAAGGCAGCTAGATGGCCAAGTGAATAGAGTGCTGGGCTTGAAATCAAAAAGACATGAGTTCAGATATGGCCCTGACACTTACTAGCTGTGTGACCCTGGACAAGTCACTTAACCCTGTTTACTTTAAATCCAGCAGAGAGGGAAATGGCAAATCACTCCAGTACCTTTGCCAAGAAAGCCTCATGGACAGAAATGGCCTGCTATGGTCCACAGTGTCACAAAGGGTTGGATACAACTCAACAACAACAGTAGAAGGCAAACTTGATTGGTTGGGGGGCATATCCATTTTTCTTGACTTATGAAAATTCTTTGTGGTACAAGACTACTTTTTTACAGAGCATTTATTTTCTTTTCACTGATTCATTGAAAGCTTTGTTAATAACGAACAACTAAAAAAAAGAGTCCTGAAAGGCCACTGAAAATCAGATTTAGGAGGCTCAACTGGGTGTGGGGAGTGGGAGAGTAGGTGCCCAAGGGATGATAAAGCCTGTTTGCTGTTTAAATTTTAATCTGCATTTATGCTGAACTCCTCCAGTTTCATTATTAGTTCTTGTTACAGGAGCTCCTAAGCTAAGCTCCTCCACCATCTGACTCTTATCTCCCTACTGAATTGGTCAACTCTTTCTCCCATAACAGGTGAAGCGTAGAAGTGGGATAGTAGAATGGTGGATGGGGCACTGGATTTGGAGTTAGGACCTGGGTTCAAATCCTGTCTCTGGCACTTTGCCATGTGGATATCTCTGTGCCTCACTTGCCCCATTTGTAAAATAAGAAGATGAGACTAGATAGCCTCCAGAGTCCCATTCATCTCTAAATTGATGATCCTATTTGCTTTTTGACTTCCACAATATGCCTTGTTTAACCACCCTTGGGTATTATTTAAAGAACATGAATTTGGAGTCAGATGACCTATGTTTGGATCTTGAATCTTCCACTGAGCAAACCTTGAGAAAACTTCATTTCTCTGTGCGTCTGTTTCCTCATCTATAAAATGAGATACTCAGTTCTTAAAAATCTGTGACTATCTTTTAAATTTCAATTTATTCCCAGTGCTCCTCAGTACATAATAACATAGCTGTTCAACAAATGATGATGATGGTGGTGGTTAGAGAAACTGTTGGGGGAGAAATGGTGGTTTGCCTCAAGACCCTGCAGGAATCATTCTCCATGGGTTGGATGAATTTTTCAACCTATCTCTTGACTTAAAGAGCACTTAAAGTTGGAGTCAGGAAGACATAAATTCAAATCCAGCCCCAGACATTTACTAGCTATGTGACCCTGGGTAAGTCACTTAACCTCTGTTTGCCTTAATCCACTGGAGAAGGAAATGGCAAAACATTCCAGTATCAAGGAAACCCCATGGACAGTATCAGTGTGCTATGTATGGCCCATGGGTTCATGAAGAGTTGGGCATAACTGAATGACTGAACTCTTTGGTTTTCTGGGCTCAAGTGTGCAAGACAACAAACTAAGGTTTTGGTGATATCTGTTCCCCTTCATGATAACCTCCCGGGGAGAATGGAGTTGCAAATCTAACATGATTCATTTTTCTTATGACTGGGTGTGGACCTGACCTTGTCACATTATTTCCTGAACTTTATGGAGCAGTCTTACAATCCTTCCAGTGGGATAAAAGCAGTGAGGTGAAAAATAAAACTTTTCTGTATTTTAGGGGGGCTCCCCTAAGTTATTTACATGGCCATCATATAAACTGTACCTATTGGGCCTGTGATTCAGGGCTTCACAAGTACTTTTCTGCTACTGTAGTAAAATCATTATGGATTTCCATCAGCACTGAGTCAACTCTTTGCTTTCTGTCCTTCCTTGCAGAAGCCCTGGCCAGATTTCTGCCGGGTAAACATTGCCCAGTGTTGTGGGATGATTGGAGGAACCTGGGTGTCTAATTGCAGAAGTTTGCAGTATCCTGGTGACGCCAACAATGGGTGCTACTGTATAACAGGTTGTTTGGTAGGAGGGTTGGCCTTGGGGGGAGGGGATGAGAAAAACCATTTTCACAAACTGATGAGTTTTGCAGATAGCTCACTGAATTTCAGTGGTGGGAAGTTGTAACTTTGTAGAGCACAGATCTCCCTTAAATTTGCAGCATGTGGTGATATATGTGACAGAGGACATTTTTCTGACAGTGAGCTCATTTCTCTTGAGTGATTACGTGGAACAGTGAAGGGAAGTGTAATCCATTAGATGACTAGGAGACAACATGTAGGTTAACCTTTCCCTGAAAACTGCAGGAGTGATTTTTTGGGGGATTGGGGAAGTAGGGGAGGGAGGTTTGTCATGCCTCCTCCTCTCCTCACTGCCCCCAAATTTCCTACCTTGAGACCACACAATTGCTCTCACTTCCCCTGTTCCCATCTCCCAGTTCTCTTCCCCAAAAAACTTGCTTCTGTCCTCCAGCTCTCGGCTTACATCTCAGGCAGAATTTGGCTTCTTTATCACTAAGGTTGAGAGGCCTACTTAAAAGAGCTAAGGAACTTTCAGGGAGAATCACAGCAGAAGCCCTAAAACCTTGGGGAGGGGGATGATGGTGAGTGTAGAGAGAGGAAATGTATCTTCCTTTGGCATTTTCCTTTCAGTTAGGGTAATTCCCCTCCACCCTTTCAAAAAAACTTAGCCTTGCTATTGGGGGGTGGGGGGGCGGGAGGCAAAGGAACACCAGGGGTGGCCATTTCCTTTTGCCAGCAAAGCAACTTAACTTTTTTTTGTTGGCTGCTGCTGCTGCCCTGCCAGGAAAACCACTGGAGAAAGGCCATTAGCGAGGACTACAGTTGGAGAATAAACAGAATTCCTCAATTGGCAAACATCGGAGTTCAGTCTATGATTACAGGAGGGGAAGACCAAGCAAAAGAGGGGGAGTAGGGGGCGCGTATGTGTGGTGAACTACGTAGCCATTTTTGTTTTAATTCAGCAACAGCTAAAGTAAATGAAGATGGTCACATTCATCAAAGCAGCTAGGCTGGGAACACCCAGGACTGAAATGCTTCAGGCGGAAAAGATTTCTGGAGTGTTTGGGCAGCTTCCCATGAGGTGACACATGTTTAATCAATTTATTAGACATTATTATGTGGTGCCTGGCTAGTGGGGGTGGGGTGGGGTTCCCTGTCCTTTCTTCTCTCCCTTTGTTCACATTCTCTCCCAAGAATATGAAGTGAAAGGGCTCAAGTGCTTGGTGCGGGGCTGAAAGATCCATGTTCCTGTATCTTCAAGTGGATCAAATCGATACTTTTCCATCCATTAAAGTTAAGATATGGTGCCAGTCTTAGTTCTGAGATAGGAAAACCATTGTAGGATATTCATTATGGCACAAATTCAAGCAGTTGGTCCACCAGTAAGAAAATGACAGGTGGGGAGAGAGAAATCAAAGCTGCTGGCATTGGTGGCAAAGAGGCTAGACCAGGTAACTTTGAAGAGCTCTTCTAGCTTTGATGGTCTCTGGTTCTATGATGCCAACCACCTCTTAGAGATGAGGGGGTACAGCTGTTAGAATGCTAGACTTGGAGGGAAGAGAACTTGGGATCTGAACAATCCCATCTCTACCACCTAGCTGCTTGACTATGGGCAGGCAAGTTTGAGCCTCAGTTTCCTTATCTATAAAATGAAAATAATAATACATGCACTACCTACCTCACAGGGTCATTGTGAGGAAAGTCCTTTTAAAAATAATATAGCCCTTTAGTACTGGACAAATGTGGACTATCATGATTAGCAACATTAATGTTATCATAATAATATTATTGTAAACAGGATAGGAACTGTGTTTCTGTTTTGTTGATACTATTACTTCTAACTAACATGAACTCATTTGAGCGTAACAAGAAGCCCATGAAGTAGATACTCTGTAGATATAATGATAATAACTAACATTTATATAGCCCTTGCTATGTGCCAAGCACTTTACAAATATTATCTTATTTGATCCTTTCAACAACCCTGGGGGGTAGGTGCTATTATTATCTTCATTTCTAATTTGAGGAAACTGAGGCAAGCAGAGGTTAAGTGATTTGTTCAGGATTCCACAGCTACTAAGTGTCTGAGGCTGAATTTGACTCAGGTCTTCTTGACTCTGGGCCCAGTACTCTAAACACTGTGCCACCTTGCCACCTAGATATAGAGATTTAGGCTCAGAAAAATGGAGTGACTTGCCCATGGTCCCATAAGTAAGTAGCAGATGCAGAATTTGAACCAGGCCTTCTTGATTCCAAGGCTGCTACTCCATCTACTATTCCATGCTCTAGACCCTATAATATACTGTTATAATCATAGATACTATGGAACAAAGAAGTTATGCATCATAGTACAGTAGGGACAACCTGTAATACTGGACAACTTAATGGGTTCCCCATCTTTATCCAAATTCTGCGTTTGCATAGTACAGTGAGATATTACAAAGAAGAGTTTTAACAATCCCCAGTGGTTGCTTACATTCTAAAATTACCAGTCTACAATGTGAATGCCCAGAGGGTAACATAGAATGGAAAATAAACAATAATGTAACTTCTATAGAATAGATAATCTTCATGTATTCCTGTAAACTACATGATCCTGGAAGCCCTCCATTGTGTTTCAGATTCCTACTGGGGCATAATGTCTCACTGTGTCCTGGTTTTGAATTTCTTTGCATATGCTCTGATGAAGTCCAAATGACACTTTTTGAGTTTTCTCCCCTTCTTTTTTCTAATTGATGGGTGTGTGTGTGTGTGTGTGTGTGTGTGTGTGTGTGTGTGTGTGCATGTGCGCATGTGTGTGTTTCCATATGCCCTTTGGTGATGGCATGACAAAAAGAGGAAAACCAAAGCATTTCTTTTATTCCAGTTCACCTTGTGCCTTGACTATAAGTATAATAGAATTTTGGTGTGCCCAGCCCAAGTGTACATCATTATTACCCACTTTTCTTCCAGTAGGGGCAGCAAGGTGGTTCCTTGGTAGTCAGCGCTTTATGTTGGACTTGGAGCCAGGAAGACTCAGCTTTGTGAGTTCAAATCTGGCCTCAGACCCTTACTAGCTGTGTGACCCTACGCAAGTCATTTAGCCATATTTGCCTCAGTTTTCTCATCTGTAAAATGAGCTGGAGAAGCGGTCACAGAGAGTTGGACATGACTGAAACAACTAAACGACAGAACTTCCTCCCGCAGACTCATAAGGGAATGTTCACATTGAAAGAGATCAGTAATCAGTGCTGATTTTCATATGAGTTTTTACTTCTCTGATTTTCTTCTGGGACGCTATCAAACTTGCCATCAGGAAGCAGGTCCTAGCTTGAGAACTCTTGTTTTTCTCCTTTCCCCTCACGTTTTCTTGATGTCTCTTTTCCTGGTGCAACCAGTGCAATCCAAGGTGACAGGACAGATGGGGGGAAACCAGCAATAAATCTGCTCTCTTAGAACTTACATTCTGCTATGGGTTGCAAACAAATATGCATACAAGTGATCATTTGAATACCACCTAATAACAACCAGACAGAACAAGGAAGATTTCTGGTGCCATGTGAACATTCTTGAAGTATGCTAGGGAGTGCATTCCCCACATAGGGGATGGCCTCTTCAAAGGCTTAGGGGTGGGAGGTGGAGGACCACATTTGGGAAATAGCCAACAGGACACTTGGGCAATAACACAAGAGTGAGTGAATGGGGAGTCATGTGTAATGAGCTGAGACATGGTTGGAATTTTTCAAAAGGAACTTTGTTAGGAATACAGAGAAAAACAAAACAAGAGAAAAACTTAGAAGTGACAAGTTTACAGAACATTTCTATGAATAAGGAAGCTACAGTCTAGCCTCAGATTAGCGTGCCTGGCACAGTTTATTATGTACCTAACCTCGTGTTCCTTTTCATAGGATTAGATGATTTAGAATAGGAAGGAAGCTTGTTCCAGTCTCATAATTTTATAGATGAGGAGACTTGTAAATTCCCCAAACCAGGACTCCAACTCACATCTGGATCCAAGTTCAGTTTTCATTACAGCCCTTCTTGTGGAACCCTGGTTGAAGAAGGCATATCCTTACCTGGCCTTTCAGATTCTTCCTGGGGAGGAGTAACCTCTGTCTACACTGACTTCAATCACCTGCTTTACCCTTTTAGGAGATCTTATTCTCATCCTTAACTCATTGCACAATGTTTTTAAGTTTGTTTTTTTTAAGCAACATTGTGAGGTAGGTAGAGTAATTATCAGTTTTCTTCATTTTACAGAAACTGAGACTCAGCTAAGTGACTTGTTTACCATCATACAGATAGTCATGTCTCAGATTCAAACCATTTCTCCTAACTCTCAGTCTGGTATCTTTCCAGTAGGATCTGAGACTGTAGTGGTCTCATACCCCCAGTTGGGTTCCATTGTCCTCAAAGCCTCCTCCAAAGATTATTGAGGAATTACCTTTTCTCTTCAGGTTTCTAAACTCATGTTACCTACTTCACTCTTGCCTACTTTATATGTTCTATTAAGTTTCTGTTTTGGGGTTTGGGAGATGCCTTTAGATTAGGAGTTCTTAACCCTTTTTGTGTATTGTTGAGCCCTTTGGGGAGGTTAGGGAGGCTTCTGGACCCTCTCTCAGAATGGTATTTCTAAATGCCAAAAATATTGTGCTTGATTACAGAGGAAACCAAAAGTTAGTGAAAATTAAGATGGCTTTTTTTTTTTCCAACCAAGTTTATGAGAGCAGGTTTGCTCTAGTTTGATAGCACAGAGCTCAGGTGACTGACATACCTTACTCTTCTTGTTTTGTTTTGTTTTTTTCCATCCTTAAAATTTTGAATTTAAAAATGTTAACTAAAATGAACACTTCCAAGTACATAGTAGGGGAGGAGAGGGTTGTTCATGAAACTACAGATCTCTGTTATGTATGGCTTGCTTTTCTTTTAAAATATAAAACTTGTTATTTTCAAAGACGTTCAGTTTCTCAGTGGTTGTTTTTGGTTTTTCTTCTGTACATTTCACAAATGTTTCAATGATTTCTGTCCCTCCCTCTCTCCCTCCCTTTATTCCTCCCTCCCTTCCTCTCTCCCTTCCTTCCTTCCTTCCTTCCTTCCTTCCTTCCTTCCTTCCTTCCTTCCTTCCTTCCTTCCTTCCTTCCTTCCTCCCTCCCTCCCTCCCTCCCTCCCTCCCTCCCTCCCTCCCTTCCTTCCTTCCTTCCTTCCTTCCTTCCTTCCTTCCTTCCTTCCTTCCTTCCTTCCTCTCTCCTTTCCTCTCTCTCTCCCTCTCTCTCTCTCTCTCTCTCCAACAACTCAATCCCAAGCTCTTCTCTTCCTCCCCATCCCTTCTCTCAAACTGAGGAAAAAGAAAAATGAAATCTTTGTAACATGAATACATAGTCAAGAAAAGCAAATTCCCAGTGTTTCTGTCTGAAAATCTATGCCTTATTCTGTCAGGATGACTTCATTGTAGGCCATCTGGAATACTGCATTAAAAAGAGTTCTTAAGTCTTTTAAAGTTGTTTGTTTTTTCTATGTTGTCATCATATAAATTGTTCTATTTACTTCACTTTGCATCAGTTCCTAATAAGTCTTTTCATGTTTCTCTGAAAGCCATCCCTTTTGTCCTTTCTTATGGAAAAATGTTTCATTACATTGATATAGCATAATTAGTTCAGCCATTCCCCAGTTGCTGGGCATTTCCTTAACTTCCAGTTCTTTCCTCTAACAAAGAGAACTGTGTAAATGTTTTTGTAAGCATGGGTCCATTTTCTATTTCTCTGATCTCTTTGGGGCATAGTGGCTTGCTTGGTCAAAGACATAGCTGTACATTACTTTCTAGAATGGCCAACCCATTTCAAAGTTGTTTCAAAAGTACGTTAATGTGCCTGTTTTGCCAAGGCCTCTGTAACAATTGTCATTTTCCTTTTTTGTCATCTTTGCTGATCTGATGGATCTGAGGTGGAACCTCTTGAGTTTTTTGAATTTGCATTTCTGTAATTATGAGCAATTTGCAAAATTGTTTTATGTGATTGTTGACACTTTGTATATCTTCCTTTGAAAATTGTCTCTTCATATCATTTGACCGTTTATCCACTGGGGAATGGTTCTTGCTCTTATAAATTTGAAACATTTCCTTAATATATTTTGGATATGAAATTTTTATCATAGAAACTTTCTGCAAGGAATTTTTGCTCAGTAAACTACTTTCTTTTTAATTTTAATTGTACTGGTTGTTTGTGCAAAATGCTTATGCATTTTACATATTAAAATTGTTCCTTTTATCTTCTCTGAGCCCTCTATATCCCTTCTTTGGTCATGAACTCTTCCCCTATCGATTGTTGCAAAAAGGACATTTTTTCTTGTTCCTCTAATGTGCTTATGATGTGATTTTTTTTATATCTAAATATCTATTTGGAGCTTATTTTGAGAGATACTGCTCTATACCTGATTTCTAGCCAGACTACTTTCCAAGTTTCCCCCACAGTCCTTATCCCAGGAGTTGAGATCTTTGAATTCATCAAACACTCTAGGCCACTATGTTCATTTGCTTCTGTACACTGTGTACCTAATCTGTTCTATTGATCAACCTTTGTATTTTTTAACCAGTCCCAAAATAGTTTTGATGATTACTGCTTTGTAGTATACTTTGAGATCTGATACTAATAGGTTCCTCTTCCTTCCTGTCTTTTTTTTCCATTATGTTTCTCAAGGTTCTTGACCTATTTTTTTTCTAGATGAATTTTATTACTATTTTTTCTAATACAATGAAGTAACTTTTTGGAAATTTGATACTGTAGCAAAGTAATTTAGGCAATATTCTCTTTTTTACTATATTGACATGAGTAGTTAATATTTCTCAAATTATTTAGATCTTTATTTGTATAAAAGTGTTTTGTAGTTGTATCCATATAATTACTTTGTGTGTCTTGGTAGATAGAATCCTAAATATTTTATTTTATATATTATGTAGTTATTTTGAATGTAATTTCTCTATCTTTTCCTGCTGAGTTTTGTTGGTAATATTAAAAAAAATACTGATGATTCTTGTAGATTTAGTTTCAATTAGTTTTTTAGCTAACTCTTGCTTCTCCAGATAAAGCATCATATCATACGCAAAAGTGATAGTTCCTCTTTCCCTATGCTTATTCCTTTTATTTCTTTTTCTTGTATTGCTGTGGTCAGCATTTCTAGAACTTTATCAAATAATAGTGATAGTGGACATCCTTTCTTTACCTTAGATCTCAGTAGAAAGCCCATTAGCTTTTCTCCATTACATTTTGGGATCCATGATGTTGATCCTTATAATAAGGAAAGCTTCATTTATTTTTATGCTTTCTCATTTGTTTGTTTTTTTAATAACAAATGAATATTTATCGACATGATTATATACCTTTTATGATTTTTTATTAATATGTACAATTGCATTTGTGGTTTCCTTTATATCCAACCAACCTTTCATTTCCTGTATAAATCACTCTGGTTATAGTGTATAATCTTTTTTTATTAATAAATTTGTTTAACTTTTTACATTCATTTTCACAAAATTTTGGGTTCCAAATTTTCTCCCCATTTGTCCCCTCCCCTCACCCCAATACACTAAGCATTCTAATTTCCCCTATCACCAATTTGCCCTCTCTCCTATCCCTCCCTTCCCTTGTTCCCATCTTCTCTTTTGTCCTGTAGGGCTAGATAAATTTCTATTCCCCATTACCTGTATTTCTTATTTCCTAGTAGCAAGAACAATATTCAACAGTTGTCCCTAAAACTTTGAGTTTCAACTTCTCCCCATCCTTCCCTCCCCAACCATTCCCTTTGGGAAGGCAGGCAATTTAGTATAGACCATATCTGTATAGTTTTGCAAATGACTTCGATAATAGTCGTGTTGTGAAAGACTAACTATATTTCCCTCCATCCTATCCTGCCCCCCATTGCTTCTTATTCTCTCTTTTGATCTTGTCCCTCCCCAACAGCGTTGATTTCAAATTGCTCCCTCCTCCCATTGCCCTCCCTTCCATCATCCCCCCCACCCTGCTTATCCCCTTCTCCCCCACTTTCCTGTATTGTAATACAATACCAAAATGAGTGTGCATTTTATTCCTTCCTTTAGTCGAACGTGATGAGAGTAAACTTCATGTTTTTCTCTCAGCTCCCCTCTTTTTCCCTTCACTATAAAGTCTCCTGCCTGCCTTTTCTATGAGAAATAATTTGCCCCATTCCATTTCTCCCTCTCTCCTCCCAATACATTTCTCTCTCATCGTTTACCTTCATTTTTTAGGATATGATCCCATCCTATTCAATTCACTCTGTGCTCTCTGTCTCTGTGTGTGCATGTGTGCATGCATGTGTGTGTATGTGTGTAATCCCACCAACTACACAGATACTGAAAAGTTTCAAGAGTTACAAATATTGTCTTTCCATGTAAGAATATAAACAGTTCAACTTTAGTAAGTCCCTTATGACTTCTCTTTGCTTTTTACTTTTTCATGCTTCTTTTCATTCTTGTGTTTGAAAGTCATATTTTCTTTTCAGCTCTGGTCTTTTCATCAAGAATGCTTGAAAGTCCTCTGTTTCATTGAAAGACCATATTTTCCCCTGAAGTATTATACTCAGTTTTGCTGGGTAGGTGATTCTTGGTTTGAGTCCTAGTTCCTTTGACTTCTGGAATATCATATTCCATGCCCTTCAGTCCCTTAATGTAGAAGCTGCTAGATCTTGTGTTATCCTGATTGTATTTCCACAATACTGGAATTGTTTCTTTCTAGCTGCTTGCAATATTTTCTCCTTGACCTGGGAATTCAGGAATTTGGCCACAATGTTCCTAGAAGTTTCTCTTTTTGGATCTCTTTCAGGCAGTGATCGATGGATTCCTTCAATACTTATTTTGCCCTATGGTTCTAGAATGTCAGGGCAGTTTTCCTTGATAATTTCATGAAAGAAATTAGGTTCTTTTTTTGATCATGGCTTTCAGGTAGTCCCATAATTTTTAAATTATCTCTCCTGGATCTATTTTCCAGGACAGTTGTTTTTCCAGTGAGATATTTCACATTATCTTCCATTTTGGTTTTGCTTTGTGATTTCTTGGTTTCTCATAAAGTCATTAGCCTCCATCTGTTCCATTCTAATTTTTAAAGAACTATTTTCTTCAGTGAGCTTTTGAACCTCCTTTTCCATTTGGCTAATTCTGCTTTTGAAAGCATTCTTCTCCTCATTGGCTTTTTGAACCTCTTTTGCCAATTGAGTTAGCCTATTTTTCAAGGTGTTCTTTTCTTCAGCATTTTTTTGGGTGTCCTTTAGCAAAGTGTTGACCTGCTTTTCATGCTTTTCTTGCATCTCTCACATTTCTCTTCCCAGTTTTTCCTCCACCTGTCTAATTTGATTTTCAAAATCCTTTTTGAGCTCTTCCATGGCCTGAACCCATTGAATATCCATTTTGAATGTTTGGGATACAGCCTTGACTTCTATGTCTCTCCCTAATGGTCAGCATTGTTCTTCCTCATCTGAAAGGAAGGGAGGAAATATCTGTTCATCAAGAAAGTAACCTTCTATGGTCTTATTTTTTTCCCCTTTTCTGGGCATTTTCCCAGCCAGTTACTTGACTTCTGAGATTCCTTTCCACACACACCTCACCTCCAGATCTGCCTAGCTAGTGCTTGGGTCTGAGATTCAAATGCTTCTTCCCAGCCTCAGGGCTTTCGGCAGGGGCAGGGCTGCTATTCAGTGTAAGATTAAATTCAGGTTCTCAGGTTGAGGCAGGGCTGCTATTCAATGTGAGATTAAGTTCAGCTGCTCTGGGTGGGAGTGGGGGCAGAGCTACCACACAGGCCTCAGTTCCCTCAGGGGGTTTATGTGGAGACCTTCAACAATGGATCTGAACTCCTGTCTGCTTTGGGAGCTCCTGTCAGCTGCTGCCTCCCGAGGGGGCCTGAGTTATAGAGACACCCCGCTCCCCTCTCAGCCAGCCAAACAGGCTCTCTCATTGACCTTTGCGCCTGTGGGTGGAGGGAACTGCGCAGCTGCTAGAGATTCTGTCTTTGAAGCCTGCTCGGATCTGCTCCTCTTGGTGCTGCAGCCAAGGCAAGGCTGGTCTCTGCTCCGGGTCCAGTGTGTGATGGACTTTAGGTGTCGGTTTTTCTGGTCTCTCTGGAACAGAAATCTCCTCCACTCCATTGTTGTGTGGCTTTCACTGCTCCAGAATTTGTTGGGAGTTCTTCTTTACAGGTATTTTATAGGCTGTGGGTTCGGAGCTAGCATATGTGTATCTTTCTACTCCGCCATCTTGGCTCCTCCCCCTATAGTGTATAATCTTTAAAATATCTTTTTTTTGGACCAAAATATTTGCTAATATTTTTGTACCTTTGTTAATTAGATATATTACTTTGTAGTGGTTTTTTTTCTTAGCTTTGATTCTCTATCATTTAAGTGTCAAGACCATATTTGTGTCATAAAACATAATTTGGAAAAATTTATTAATACTATTTTGCAAGTAGTTTATGTAATATTGGAATTAATTGCACTTTGAATGTCTTCTGTAATTCACTTGTAAATTCATTTGGTCCTTTCTACCCTCTTTGGGGAGTTTGTGTATTTCTCGTTTAATTTCTTCTTCTGATATTTGGATGTTTAAACAATCTATTTAGTATTCTGTAACTGTATGTATATTGTTGGAAGTATTCACCTATTTGATCCGAGTTATCAGTTTTGTTAATATAATTGGGCAAAAGAGTTTCTGATGGTTTCTTTTATTTTATCTTCAATAATTGTGAGTTTCCCTTTTTAATATTTCATGAAATAATTTGGTTTAATTCTCTTTTAAAATAGACTAGTTAACCATTGCCTTTTTTAAAAAATCTAGCTCCTAGTTTCATTTATCAATTTATCAAATTGAGGTGGGCTTTGCTTTCAATTTTTGTCAATCTCTTCTTTGATTTTCAATATTTCTGTTTTGGTGTTTAGTTTGGATTTTTTAATTTCTTGCTTTTCTTGTTTTTCTAGTTGCATTATATTGATAAATTCTTTTATTTTTCTGTTGATGAATATATTTAGAGATATAAAATTTTCCATAAAGACCACTTTAGCTGTATCCAACATTTTGGTATGGTGTTTCATTGTTAGAATTTTCTTTGATTAAATTTTCTATTGTTCATATGATTTATTCTTTGGCTAACCTTTTCACAGCCTTTTCTAGATTTCAATCCCTATATTTTTATACTTAAGAAAATGCTATTATTAAAAAAAAAAACTTAAAGTAGTAACAGATTTTTTTCATTAGTGCTAGGAAAGGGCATTTTTGTCACATATCTTCATAATAGAATAGGGATGTTGTCACTTTTGGAAATGTTACTCATAAATTTAATCTTTAAGATTAAATCCCCTTTTTCAGAGTCCTTTTATTGAATATAATTTTCATTGCATTGTGATCAATAAAACATGTATTTGACATTCCTGGTTTTTTTTTCATTTACTTGTAAGGTCTTTATGCCTCAGAACTTGGTCAGTTTTTGAAAAGATACTATACTCAGCTGAGATAAATGTACACTTTCTTCTGTTCTTGGTTAGTAATCACAAGACATCTATCATATAATAACTTCTTTAAAGTTCTGTTTAGGTCCTTTCCTTTATTTTTTGTTTACCTTTTTGTTAGATTTGTCTAGGCCCAAAAGGGGTATATTGATGTCTAGTATACATTTACTGTCAATTTCTTCTTGTAATTCAATTAACTTTTCCCTTACATTTTGAGATGCTTTGCCATTTGGTGCATGTATATTAAATATTAATATTGGTTCATTATTTATGATGCCTTTATTCATAATATAGTTTTCCTGCTTATCCCATTTTATCCTGCCCTATTACCTTGTCTGAAATCATATTATTCCTCTTACTTTTTGTAGTTTATGTTTACTCTCCTTCCTCTATTTCATGTTCCATTGTAACTGGATTGCTTGATAATTTCCAATCTCAACTACTTTTGGAGTGGAATCTTTTCATATTTCCGATTGTTGAAATTCTTGTCTTTTTTCAAGATATAGCTTAACTAATACCTTCTTAGATCTTCCCAAATAGAAGTGATCTCTTTCTGTTTGAATCTCTCAGTCCACTCACTATGTTTGACCCTCTTCTTTATGCCTAGGTTGCATTATTACTACTTGACTGGATGCCTTTCCCCTCATGAACCCATAAAGTTCCTTGAGAGTAGAGCATATCTTTTTTCATCTTTATATCTCTGAAGGCTAACATAGTACATTATATATAGCAAGAGTTATTGCTGGTTGACTTAAATACTTACAGTGAATGGATCATACTTTTTCCAACTCAGGTTTTCAGTCCTGCCTACTCTTTTACCTCCCACCTTTGAAGGCCTTTTCTAGAATCCAACCCTCTCATTTTTATAGTTAAGAAAATATTATTATTAAAAAACTTAAAGTAGTAATAGATCATTTCTATCAATAGTAAAGGAGGGGATTTCTGCTATATATCCACATGATAAGTGGAAATTGAGTCATTTTTGGAAATGTCATGTTACACTAGTGAGGCAAATCTATTCAAATCTGTATCCTTTCAGGAGTTTGTTAATTAAAAAGAAAGGTTGTTAGTGAGGGCTCAGTACCATGCCATCCTCATTTGAAGATAGATGCAGTTATTCATTGTAGGGGTAACTTTTTACTGGGATGTCCCCATGCTGGGCCATAGGAGGTATAGTCTGTATTAGAAGAATAAGGTCAACTAGTCGCTTCTGAGATTTAAAGAATCTCAAGAGTTGGAAGGAACCTCCATGCAGGCATCCCTTTGATGCCATCCCAGACATTTAAACCTGTGATCTTGCTTTAATTTAATTTCATCACCAATTGAGATAGATGACCCGAGACAGTGATCTTATTCCTACAGGACTCAAGTAGAAAATATACCCTTAGAATATGGATGAGACTAATGATGGAATTGTGAATTGCCTCAATCATTCTGTTAAGATGACTGAAATATCCATACATTTTGTTCCGCATATTTTAATCTTTATGTATACATTTGTGCGTGTGTGCTCGCTCATGTTTGTGTATGTGTACACAGATAGTTATAGTACCACTTTTTGAAGTAGAAAATATCTGAAAACAAAGCCACTTGTTAATTGGGGAATGGATAAAATAAATGTAGTCTATGAATGTAGTATCAATGTGTGTAAGAAGATTTTATGGAATTGGTACAAAATAAAGTCAGAAGAACCAGGAAAACAATATACTCAATGACTACAGCAACGGAAATGGAAATAATAACAACAAAAGAAACTGAATACTGTCCAATTATCATGACTAAGTTTAGCCCTGAAGAAGAGATGAGATATGCACCTATAAACTCATTGTTACAAAAAAAGTTCTTTGGGGGAAGAGCAGAGAGGGATTTTTGGAAATGAAAGTCATATAAAAAGAAAAGCTGTTGATTAATAAATGTGAGTGTAGGTTTTTTTAAATTTTTAAAAAATCAAACCTCCAAATAAGCAGTATCAGGGCTCCCTCTGCTACTGGGTTTTGGGGGGTGGAGATGGGTGAGGTAGAGTAGGAAAGGGAGCATACTTGTTGATCGTTATATAAACCTTCTCTTACTAAATGTTGCCTTTGCTTTTGCTCTGGATTCAGACAGTAATACATACATTTGGACTTTATAAATACTTAGTCATTTAGTTTGAGCTGTGTGATATTTGAGATGACAGAAATGTCTCCAGTGTCAAAATGGAAACCTGGGGGATGTGGTCTAATGAGATCCAGAATGATTGTACTTGAACTGAGGCTCTATTGACCTTAATGATGGAAAGCTGCCAGCAACTCCTCCATCTTTTGCCTTATTTCAAGAGCCTGGGACCATTTTCACATGGTATTGTGTTCACCTTCCTGCAAAGGTCAGCTCTTGAACTTGTCTTACTTTTAAGATGCCATAGTTACAGAGAGATTGAGTGACAGAGAGAAGAGTTGGATGACCCATTCATAGCCAGGAGTCTTAACTATTGAACAAAAGGTCTATTCTTTGGTGCTGGGGGTGGGAATGGACAGATTTTTTTTTTCTTCTGGGGAGAAATACTGTTTTCTCCAGTAATGAAGAAGGCATCTCCAGCATCCAGAAAATTGTACTAATGTAGTGTTCATATATCTCTCCTCTTCCATATTCCGGCCTTTCTCCCACTCCCTACACTTGTACAGATGGAGAACCAAAGCTTTTGAGACACAAGTGTTACTTATGTTGCAGTAATGACACTTTCCTGGCTGACTGGTCTCTCCACCCAGGAGTATGTTTCCCAGTAGAGAGGTAACCTAGTGGCATTTATCCAGGTGACAGTGATATTGGCATGCATTTGAACCCTCCCTTCTGTCCCCACCCACTCACACCTGCATTCCTCCTGGATGATCTCTGCCAGTGAATCTAAGGAAGTGAAACCTCACTGCCGTTTCCATAGAGTCACTACACTCTGGGCATTGCCAGCTGTGGTGTCAGGGTAATCCACTGTGATTTACCACAGAAGACTCTGGGTGTTTCCAATATTCATAGTTTATTAAAGTTTGAAAAGAGATCCTTGGTTGATCTTCTTTCTCTTTCCTTCGTGGAATTTCTTCTATTGTCTAAAAACCCCAGAAAGAGACCAAGATTATCCTACTGCCCAACTATGAAATGTCTTAATCTATCTTTTACTCCTGTGTAAATGGCTGGACACAGGAGGGGTCACTGGGGATTCTTAAAAGGACAGGATCTTTGAGCCTCCTTTTTTCTTTTTTTAAACCTTCCCCTGGGAGCCTAATTCAAAGCCTTTCACACATACATAGTAGGAGCAAAATAAATATCTTTTTAATAGACTGAAGTGAAGGAAATTTTCAGGTAAGCAATATCAGTTTGCATGATTCCTCTTGAAATGATTTGGAATTACTTTGAATTTTACATGTTCTATCCACCACCCCCTATCCCCACTAGCATGTAAACTCGAAGGCAGGGTGTGTTTCATTTTTATCTTTGTATCTCTAGTGTCTAGCATGTTTCTTTGTATAAAGTAGGCAATAGATACTATGGTACCAGTACAGTTTTAGCTTTAATAACTTCAGAAGTATAAATGCTACAGTCTTATAAAAAATGGAAAGGTTATTTATCAAAAATATTAAATATTGATATGTTTTTATTTAAACTTCAACATAACCATTATCTTATGTTATACATTACTATAGTTGATTTTTTTTTTTTTTTGGTTTCAAGGTTTATTTAACACAAAAAAAAAAACCCAAAGCTTTTTACTCATTTTCTTCACTCCTCAGTCTAGCATTTGGGTTGGTGATCTTGATGGCTAGCTGAGCTGCTCTCTCAACAATAACTTTCCGATTCTTAGAGGAAACATTGTGGGCAATCTCAGCACAGTAAGATTTGTTGCACATCAGGAGCACTTCTAGCTCTTTGACATTGTGCACCAAAAACTTCCTGAATCCACTTGGTAGCATGTATTTGTCTTCTTATTGCTTTCATAACCAATACTGGGCATCAAGATCTGGCCCTTGATTCGTCTTCACACCCTGTTGTCAATGCCTCTTGGTTTACACCAGTTTCTCTTGATCTTGACATATCTGTCAGACTGGTGCCGGATGAACTTCTTCATCCTCTTCTTTTCAATCTTGGGCTTCACCAAGGGCCTGAGGGTGGGCATGGTGCCAGTGAAGAGAGAGCTGCCTCTCTATGGGAAGCACCGACAGAAAGAGAGAGAGAAGGAAAGACCTATAGTTGATCTTTGTAAAAAAATTTAATCAGCTGCTATTCAGCTGCATTTATGGGGATTGCATTTAATGATCCTAGGTTTCTCTGAATTGATACCTTTTGTCACTTCTTATGGCATTGTTAACATTCCATTGCTTTCATATGCCATAATTCATCCCCTACCCCTTTTTTGAATTGATGAAGAGCCTTGGAACAAATGATTTGATCAAAGGCACACGTGTGGTAAGTAGTGGAATTAGGGATTGATACTGGGGACCTTTGATTCCAGTTCTTTGTGTTCTTTCTACTGTATTATGCTAGAGGCATCAGGTGTTTTGGTTGTTTCATAATCCAGCCTTAAGGCTACCCTACGAATGAATTTTGGATTGTAGCTATTTGCTTCCCAGGACTATTTTTGTTACTAGAATTTTTACTGTTGTCCAAAGAAGGGTGGCTTAATGGAGCGAGGACCACAAAAATGACTCTCTAGAGCTCTTGCCCTTCTAAACACCTTCTCTTTGGCATCTTCAAATACCATTCTTTATTCTTCTGAGCTAATACAGCAGATTAGTGGGTAACAATGAATAGATTGGGAATAGAAATGAGTAGGAAGGCTGGATATATATGCTTGGCCCTGCTACCGAAATTGCTACCATAGTTCCAACCCACTCTACCCTAAATAGTATGTTCTCCCTATGTAGAATCCTCCTTACCTCATTCCTGGATTATTGCAAAAGCCTGCTGGTTGACCTCCCTGCCTCAAATTCTCCCCACTCCAGGCCATCCTCCACTCAGATGCCAGGGTGATTTCCTAAAATCCAGCTCTGATCATATCACCTCCCTCCCCCTCCATCTCACCACCTTAGTAAAACCCAGTGCCTCCCTCTTTCCTCTGGGATCAACTATAAAGCATTCTGCTTGACATCTTCCCAGCTTTATGCCTTTTCTCTTGCTGTCCTTCATTATTTGAACACTATTTCTTGTCATCTCCATTTTCAGGCTTCCTTGGATTCCTCTGAGAGTTCACTTTCCCATATTGCTAGCACTTTTCCCTTTAAAATTACCTTCCATTTACATTGTATATATCTTATAAGTATACAATTATTTCCTTCAATAGAAAGTGAGCTCTTTGAGGGCTGGGACATATCCATAGAGCTTATCACAGTACTTGGCTCATAATAAGCATTTAATGACTGCTTGTTTACTGCCTGCCTGAGTGAGGGATTAACCAGAATGGAATGTCTTGGTTTTCAATATACAGACAATTCTTGCTTTACGTAAGTGCAGAACTCTACTTAAAGATTAGGTAATGCGAATTTGCTGAGGTCATAGGGAAGGGAGAGAGGGAAGGAGGCAGGAAGAGGGCCCCATGCTTGTTGAGGGAGGAGACCCAGCAAGCATATGGTTCAAGTTCAGCGGGGTCTAGGCAAGTGTTCACAAGGTTGGATGGGTATAGTTGGGGCAAAGGTCTCCTCTCTCCATGCACGAGGTTTCAAGCCAAATCCCTGTCTTACAGTAGTGGTCTTTCCCCATCTATTCTTCAGCTCTCACTTGCAGAGGTTTTGTTGTTGCTGTTTTTTTGGTGAGGGATGAGGTAGGAGGTTACAGAGTGCTAAACTGAGAGGCAGGAACAGAGAGAGAACACAGGGTTGTACAATAAAGTCAACATGGTTTTTTTGGCATGTGAATTCTTTCAGAATTCTTTCCGCAAAGTTGAGCTTATGTAAAGAGAGAACTGTCTGTATATATAGCTAGCCTTCATGTATATGAGACTAGGATAATAAATTTTTCCTCCTCCTTTAACTTCCATTTTCTTAACCACAATTAAGATAAGGTACAGATTAGAGACTCTTTGGTTGTTTGGGTTCACTGTTTCCTTCTAACATAGTTTTCTGGTGTGAATGTCAGCTAATGTTGGTGTTGTTTTTGAGTCTTATGATAAAAGTGACTATTCGGTCTTAACAGTAAAATTTCTTTTAATTCCTTAGTATAAGAACTTCTGACTGTTGGCATTTGAACTTTGGTCCTTTGTGGAATATAGAACTAGTTGAGATAGTCACAGCATGGGAATAGTTATCTCATCAATACTGATGTGTCGGTTCATAAGACCTGAAAGTTATACATTTTTATAGAAATATAGTGAAAGGGAATTTTAGAGATCATTTAGTCCGGCTTCCATTTTAAAGCTTAGAATAGAGTTCAGGCATGAGTATTACCCTATGTTTGAGAAATGTCTGCCTAGCATATTTATATGTTGAGAAACCTGCCCAAAGGCTCAGGGATGGATGAAGTCTTTGAAGATCCTCTCCAAGTTTATTCATGCTGTGTCAATGTGATGTCAGTGATGCTATGAGAACGAGTTTGGTGCCAAGGTGCCTATATCCTTTATTGTCTCTCTTCTCCTGTTTGCCCCCTCCCTACTGGTCAGAATCTTGAAGCTTCAGGTAGTCATCTCCACCTGGGACATTAATGTTTTGCTTTCTTTTTCTCTGTCTCTTTCCAGACAATTATGGAACAGTTCAACCCTAGCCTCAGGAACTTCATTTCCATGGGGAAGAACTACGAAAAAGCCCTGGCAGGTATGTCTGACTTCCCTGTCCCTCTGTTATGAAAGCTCTGGGAATGGATCTTTTGATGTTTCAACATAGCTCTTGATTGTCAGCAGGTAGACCTCAGTGTATCCCAGCTTCATTATTGACTATCAAAGGATATTTTTTATTCCTCAAACAAAATGCTGCAAAGAGGACATTTGAATGAAGGTGCAGGTGTTACATTTTTGTGGCATGTGATCATCAAAACCTGCCACAAAATCTGTTACCTGAACAGAGTATTGCTCTTAATGGTGTTATCCCCTGCAAATCTAGTGAAATGCAATAACACAGCATTCATTTCCAAAAGGAAAAATTTAAAACCATGTTAAATTTTTTTTTAAGTTTATATGGGATTTTCTGCTTACCAAGAACATTTATGCAGATAAAGGAGAAGAATCTCATTCAAGAATCCTGGAATCATGGAATATATAGATAGAAGGGATCTTGGCAGTTAAGCTTCCTCTACTTCTCATTTTGAGAGGAGGGGTCTGCAGAGAAGAAGCCACTTGATCAAGCCATTTGTTGGCTTGGAAGTCTTTAGAATTGGGATTTATACATACTAGATAATTTGCTTTGTCACTTTTGGCTTCTACAAATTCATTGCAAATTCATGTTGTAGAATAATTCTGCACTAATAGCAAGTGCTGGACTAATCCATGAGCCTCTAAGTCTTGAAAAAGATAAATTGACTGGACAGTCTATTAGCATTCTTCTGGACTGGGCTTTTGGAAGTTTGGGAAAAGAAGGGACAGCTTATGTAGCATGTATATTCTAATGTGGCAATAAGAGTGTGTAAGTTCAATCACAGTTTTTGAATACTGAGTAGCCACTGTCAGTATATAGCATCTGGACCTAGCCACCCACCCAGGGATACAAGGTAAAGGAGCAAGTAGCAGAGCCTAACCATGGCACAAAATTCCAATCTAGGAAATGAGGCTGAAGACATTAATAAACAGAATAAAACTGTCAGTGTATGGAAGAAACAATATATTTTTTAAATCCCAAGAGAAAACCACAAAAGAAGGAAATAACCCTATAATAATTGCAGGTAGAACTCCAGAAAAAAAGAATGGATTGTCCACAAAGGTTTCTAAGAATGGGTCAAATAAATAAAGGATAAGCTAAAACAAGAGATAAAGAATGAAATTAGAGCATTTAGAAAGAGAGTAAGCAGAAGGTGGAAAAATGTACAGAAGTAGTAAACACTGAAAAAAATAGAAAGGGTCAAACAGAGCTCAGTGATTCATTGAGATAAAAAGAAATATTAGAATAGATAAAGAACTGAAAAAACCTTAGGAGTATTTGTGGCTTATGCTAAAACAGGGGTGGGGATAACTTAGAAAACAGGAAAAGGAGAGAAAATTCAAGAGTCTTTGAAGTCCTTAAAAACCATAATGAAACAAAACACCTGGACATCATATTTCAAGAAATCACAAACAAAAATTTTCAGGGCTCTTAGAGTCAGAAAGCAAAATAAAACTAGAAAGAATTCATGAATCAAAAGCACAAATTGAGCATCCAGAAATGTTAGCTAAAATTCAGAGCTTCTGGTCCAAAGAGAAAATATTGTAGCCAACCAAGAAGAAAATTATCAAGTACCAACAAACCAGTTAAGAACACACAAGATTCTGCAGCAATTAGGATGAAGAAAAGAAAAGCTTGGAATAAGATATACCAAAAGGTAAAAGAAAAAGGCTCATAATCAAGAATAGTAACTTGTAAAATTGAGGAGAAAAAAAATGTATCTTTAATAGAATAGATGACTTTCAAGCATTCCTGCTGAAAAAACCAGAGCTGGGTAAAATTTTTGAAACACAAACATAGGAGACAAGTAAAGACTAGAAATAGAAATATATTTGAGTAATTATAAGTAGTTAAATGATGGTCAAATGCTTGCATCCTAATAGGTAGTGAAAAACTCATTCTCCCTTCAAAATTCCACCTACTCCAAGTGTCAAAGATGGTGCAAAGAAAGACAGCTGAAGGGATTGGATATAGTTTTGCTCTGCTTGCTTTAAGAGAGTAAAGAAACACAAAATAAAAAGGAATATACTATGGAAGAACTGAAGAAGAAGAGGGAGAAATTTACTATTGCACTTAATTGGGAGACCTCAGAAGAATATACAAACATGGAGAATAGGAGTTAGGGTTACTGACATCTCACAAAACTCACTGTTATGTGAACTAGGCAAAGAAAAGTTGAATATACATATCCCTCACCCCAACACACTTGGTATAGAACTACATTAAAGTCAGCAGGAAAATAAATGGAAACAGAGAGAAAGAAGAAATTTAAAAGAGGTTGTAGTAGAGTTGAGGAGTAAATAATCACAAGAAATACAGACTTCAACGATAGAAGTCAAATAAAGGGAGACCTAGTGATTTCAGTCAGTTGTAGGTGGGGTGAAAGGAAGAGCACAGTAACAGAATTAGACCATTCCAATTATAGATCACTGATGTTTATCCATTTCCCTTTATTTCTTCACCTCTTTCTTTGTAAAGAATGGGGTGGGAGCAAAGATAAGACACATTATTAAAGAGTATATAGTGAAATGAAAAATGTACCCAACAATTTTAACTGTGAATAGGATGAACTTTTCCATAAAATGGAGAAGGGTGCCAGAATGGGTTAGAAAACAGGATCTAAAAAGGATTAAAAGGAACTGATCTGAAACACTCATTCATAGTTAAAAGTGAGGGATAATGTATATTCTGTAGGTATAATGCATTAATCCTTAAGCAAATCCAGAGGAGCAGAGATGGCAATCATGATCTTGCACAAGGCAACAGTAAAAACATAGTTAAAAGATTGTTGAATTTTAGATTTAGGGCTGGTCCTAAGAGACCATTGAAATCATCCCTCTCATATTACAGATAAGGAGAGTTAGTAACTTGTCCAGGATCACACAGTTAATAAGTGTCTTGGGCAAGATTTGAAACCTGGTCTTCAAAGTAAAGAAACTACATTGTGTTTAATGACACTGTAGATAATGAAACAATATTTATATTACATTTGTATTTGCAACAAGGATACAGTGGGATTTACCTTCTTCTACCAAAGATGTATCAAGCCTTCTGTTGCCTTGTTGTAGAAATTAATCTGGTCAGCAGATGATCAGGGTATGGCAATTTACATGGTTTTGGGTACACACCAATGTATGTCTGAGAGGCTTAGATTTTTTTGTGTCCGTAGGTAACTAGGAAGCTGGAATCAGTCAGAGCCAGTGGCAAAGTTTTGTCTCTTTTTAGGGAAAGCTAATCCCTGTTACAGTAGTGAAAGAGGAAGTGTTGGGGCCTACTTCATGTTGTGAGTGAAGGAAAAGACGCTGCATTAGGAAAATACTTGTAAATACTCATCCTATCATCGATCTAAATACAATTTTATAAAAATTAGATATAATAGACTTCAAGTGATTATTGAAATGTAAGGTGAAATATTGTATGGAAATTTTTCAGTTTTTAGTGATTCTTTTACCAATAGTGATGATATGCTAGAAAAAAAGAACTTATAAATTAATGAAGAAAAATTAACCAAATCCTTTCCTGACCATAGCACAAGGACACTTTTAATCATTTGATGAATTTGAAGAAAGGATTCAGACTCAAATGAAGACTACATAATATAATCCTATAGAATAAGTAGGTCAAAATTAAATGAATGTTTTTATCAAAGAAAGTGTCATAAATGAGACAACATACCAGTGCTTTTGGGATACATACAAAACAGTCCTTTATGGTAGATTTATATTGCTAAACTCATCAACGAAAGAGAAAAAATAGATCAGTGAATTGGGTGAAGTTTTCTAAAACAAAACAAAACAAAAAACCCCAAAACTAGAAAGCAATACATTTTTAAAAACTACAAATAAACACAAAAGAAATTTTGAAAATCAGGGAAGAGAAAATTGTTGGTGAAATACTCACTGAATTGGTAACTAAAACTAAGAGCTGGTTTTTGGAAAAGATTCATAAAATTATAACATATTACACACAAAGCATAACATATTACACAAAACCATATTACCAAAATTGAAAATGAAAATGACAAAAGATGAACAAAATAAAGGAAATTATTAGAAACTATATCCTAAGAAAATAGATAACCTAAATGAAATGGATGAATACTTAGAAAAATGGAATCTGGATCCTTATGTTTGGTGAATTTTTTCTTCTAGGCAGTATCCATCACTTAGTTTATTCCCAATTGCCTTGCCTTTTCTGGTTTCCTCAGTTTCTTCCTTGATACAATGAGAAGATTGAACCATATGAACTCTGACATCCCAACACTGGGCTTTTTATAAATTTCTTCTCTCTACCCCTCTGTGTCTTCAGACAGGGCAAATTGGTTAATTATCTCTCTGATTAAGAGCATAATCAGGAGGGTAAAATAGCCAAAAACTGAAATAAATTTTAAAATCTCAAATAAATAAGTTTTGAACTATTTTGTATTATGGCTTATTCCCTTCCATTAAGGAGTTATCATGAACATTCATATGTAGAATGGTAGAACTGAAGGGAATCTTATCTTTTTACTTAATGTATCAATGTTGTATGCAAATGACTGTATTTTGTCAGTTCCTGCTTAGAAAAAAAAATATGCCTTGCAAAGTTAACATACCACTCATAACATACCACTCTTATCTTGGGTGAATAACTTACTTTCTTTTCACCAAAGTGGCTTATTTGTTCACAGCTATAGTCAATGATCAAGCTGGCCACGTTCCAAATAAGATGTCCTGACAAGAGGACACCATCTGGAATAGTGTAAAAGTATGTTTAGTTCTGCCACATTATTACAGCTCAACAGTCTCTAGCTTTTTAAGGATACTTCTGTTCCTGGCAGACTTAGGACTTTTGAGGGTGCTATCCTTGATCCATTCCTCTCTTTCCCTTTGAGCATTCTATTTCTCTTTCTTCTTCTTTTCCCATCTATTGGTGCCTTCCCTGTTAGCTATAGACATGTTCAAGTCTTTGCTGAGGTTGTTTAGTTGTTTCAGTTGTGTCTTCTTTTCATGACTGCATTTGGGGTTTTCTTGGCAAAGATATTGGAGGGTTTTACCATTTCCTTCTCAACTCATTTTACAGATGAGGAAACTGAGACAAACAGTTAAGTGACTTGCCCAGGGTCATACGGCTAGTAAGTGTCTGAGGCCAGATTTGAAACCAGGAAGATGGGTCTTCCTGATTCCAGACCAGGCATTCTATCCACTGGTATAGCCCATTCTTAAAAACTTTTCACTTTACCTGTTCCCTTAGGTTACTATCCCAATAATATCTTTTCTCCCTGTTAGTGTAGCAGTGTGCTGTGGCCCTGCCCTCTCTGCGCCAGGCAGGCTATACTTGCCATTCAGGGTTCTTCAGGGTATCCTAAAGAGCAAGATCCAGCTTTTCCCTCTTTTATTATTGGCTTAAGCCCTCCACCATTTGTGGGCTGCACATGGCCTGTGGCTGTGTGTTTTGGGCACCTCTGTTTTAGACCTTTTGAACTTATGTGGTTATGGATTCCATTTTCTTTCTGGTAGCTGAACTCTCACAAGAACATTGAGGCAAAGAGGTAGTGACTAAAGCTGAACGGTTTTTTTGAATGACTTCACAACTAATTGAGGAATCTCTTTATCAGGTGACTCTTTCACCAGAACCAATTACAGAATGTCTCTACATTGTTCTGTAGTCTAGCTCTCAGGGGCACTTTCCTTGAATGTCATCACCATTGTCTTGGAAGCAGCTCCATGTGGAAAACCTATCTTCTCCCAAGTGTCTTCCATGTGGAGGATGCTTTCCCTAGCATCTTCCACTTGGAGATGCCTTGTTGTTGGAGGGAGAGAGAGAGAGAGAGAGAGAGAGATGATTTTCTCCTGGGTTCTGTTTATTTTTACCTTATATCAATTCACACAGATCTTCCCATGTTTCTCTGAATTCCTCATACGTAACATTTCTTGCCACAATAATATTCCATTGCATTCATACATACAATAGTTGCCTTTCCTCTCCTCTCCTAGCCATGAACTCTCTTTACTTCTCAATTCTGCAATCTGACCTCTAACCCACAACTTGGCTTGGAAACTGTGTGTTGCAAGATTACCTGTGATCTCTTAACCGCTAAACCCAGTGGCAGCCTGCTCCAAGATGTTATCTCTTCCTTTGGTTTCTATGACACTTGTCCTTCTTGGTTTTCCTTCTAAATGACCCTTCCTTCTCAGTCTCCCTTGCTTGACTGTCACAATGGTCTTCTCCCTTGGTGTTGGTATCCCCTAGGACTTAATCCTGAGTCTCTTTCTTTTTATAGTCTCATTGATCTCATGTTTCTCTGGGTTCAGTTATTATCTATTCATAGATGGCTCTCATATCTATATCACCAGATCATAGATTTACAGCTGAAAGGGACCTTAAAGGTCATCTAACCCAAACCCATCCTTTTACATTTGAAGTTATTGAGGCTCAGAGATGTTAACTGAATTGCCTGTTGTCATATGTCATTCGGTAAATGTTTGAAACTTGTTTTGAATTCAGGTCTCTTTCATCTCATGATTGAAAGAGTATAAAATTTGTTGAGTCAATTTGTAATTTTTACTAGAAAGATTTCTATTTGCTGACAGAGGCTAGAATGGTTCTGAAAGTGATGATCTATAAAGAATTGGTGTGTCTGCTGAGCTGATGATTATTTAGTCTTCTCAGTTCCCTTTTCATAATGCACCTCCTCTCATTTTTTCCTCTACTTCCCTCGTATTTCTTAACTGTGACCTCAGTGTTAATTATTTCTTCCCTACAAAGGTCAACATGTGAAGACTGTATGGGACCTTATGCAGTTGAAGGGGTGGAGTTGCTCAGTACACCCCTGATAACTGATTTTTCTTTAATCCAGATGATAAATACCACAGAATATAAGAGGAAATTAAGAGAGACAATGAATATAAAAATGTAAAAAAGTGAAGAATTTCTGTAACAAAAATTGTAATTACAAGGCATGTAACTATTTTATGGCCAAAAACTGAGCACACTTCTGGTGGCTCTGTAAAGATCCAGAGACTCTCTAAAGAATTAGGTTCAGTCAGGAGGTGGTTCTGAGGAGTGTAACCTCTGGCAGAATAGAAGAGAGCCAACTATGGAAAAAGAACCCAGACCTCAAGAAACATAGGGAGGAGAGAGGAAGAGGAGTTATTTTTTTTCTTTCCCTCATTGGCTGTGACTTGCAGTGGAGTTACCCAGTAGTAGCTATAACGTCCAACAGGGAATGAGGTAAGGAATGAATTGAGGGCCAAGGCAGAAAAAGAAGATCCATAGAGTATGACCTGGCAGTAGAGAAGGGAGCTAGCTCTGGTTGTTGGAAATTGAACTGTGGAGAGTAGCAGGTTCAGGTCATCTAGCTGAGTGATCTGCCTTATGATAGATGCTATGCCCAGGGGGATAATCATCAAAGAACACTGTAAGAAGGGAATGGTCATTAAAGTCGTGCAGTGCTGAAAGTCTGAGGTGTCTGGACTTTTTTACCTCAGTGTATTCTATATATATACCCACTCTTTCCACTGACCATATATGTGGAGAGAGAGAGAACCTGCTATCCAGGTTCATGGAGAGAATATTTTTATTACAATTGTTCTTACAGTACCTGCTCAGTAAATATCTTTGCTTGTAAGTATACTGGTAGGGAATATGATATAGTTTTTGGAGAGCTAACCCATGGAGAACCTTGAACCTCAGAGAATGGCCTGGAACCAGCCTGTAAATGAAGTGGGAGGATGGTAACCCAGAGGGAGAGCTCCACTTACATAGCAAAAAAGTTCTTCTGGGACTGATGTAGCAGCCTTGGCGCTGCTAGGTGTCACAGTGAATAAAATACCAGCTTGAGTTGGGAAGACTCATCTTATTGAGTTCAAGTCTGGCCTCAGACACTACTACCTATGTTACCCTGTGAGATCACTTAACTCTGTTTGCCTCAGTTTTCTCATTTGTGAAATGAACTAGAGAGGGAAATGGCAAGCCATTCCAGTATCTTTGCCAAGAAAAACCCAAATGTGGTCACAAAGAGTCGGACATGACTGAAGCTACTGAACAACACAAAGAGCAGTCTTGTTCAGGTTTTTAGTGTGGAGTAAAACCACCTCTTTCTGAATTCCGTGTTAGCCGATGGAACAAGGCTTGGGCTTCTTGTTGTCTTTCAAAAGCCATGTGAAATGTTATCTCCCCTGAATTTCTTCATCTGTGAAAACAAGAGGGTTGGACTAGATGGTCTCTAAGATCTTTTCCAACTTCAAGTCCTATGTAAAGCCTTTCTTGATCCTTAATGTGATGACATTCCTTCTCTTCTCTTACCCCCCCTCAACTTCACCATGAACATCATAGAAAACTTTATACCTTTTTAATGCTCTTCTTAATATGCTATTTTGTATTATAGTTATCAGTTCCAGCCCTCATATCTACTTCAACTGTACTGTCTCAGTAAAACCAAAATATATCTGATAAGTTAGTTGTGTTTTTCTTCCATTTGTCTTAAGAAACTCACTTTATTCAGGAAGCAGCAACCCCCATGATGACGAGGCAGCAGTCTTGTGCTACAGAACAAATTGTTTGCACTTAATTGAAAACTATAAAAATTAAATTTGATAGAATACCCAGTTAGAAGGACCCTCACTGGGTTCTACGTAAAATTGCATTAAAAACATAATTATCCTGAGTCTGCAGTCTCACCATGCTCCTGATCTTTCAGCCATTGAATTTCCTTCTCTTTGTTTTCACCATTCATTGTTAGTCAGGAGTCTGGGGAAGTGGGTCTTTCTTTTTAGGTTTAGCGAGGTTTAAGAGCAAACTTGAAAATTTTGGAAAGATTAATTTATTGAGAAAGCTAGGACTTACGCTCAGATTTAAGTCATGAATCATGGATTTAGGGTAGGAAGGGATCTTAGACATCATCTTGCTAGTCACCTTCCTTTTACCATCATGGAAGGGCAAAACGATTGCCCAAGTCTAATCAACCAATATCCATAGTTCAATTGACTGGAATGATTTTCAGTAGAATATTAATGTACCACTTGTTAGACCACAATCTGTTATTTAAAGCATTAGGGGTTAAATATATTGGCAAGTGGCTATGCTAATATGGTTAGGCACTGTTAAGTGCCAGTTATACATTTAATGTACTTGGGGGAGATGCATAACTTTTTTTTTTAAGGCCAGAAAGAAGAAAAAGTGAGAAATGATTCAGTATGGAATAGGAAGTAATATACCTCTAAGAAGGTACCCGGATTCCTATGGATTTCCTTGCTCAATTGCTGTGTTCCTGACCTTCTGAAGAACACTTGAAATAAACTTTCTCTGCCTTCCCTTACCCATAACACACAATAGGAGCAGCATTTGTGAATTCATTTGAATAGTTCTGGGCCTGGACCATGTCCTCAGAATGAAAGGAAGCCTAATGTTTGAAATGACATTACTATGTGTTGTTGGAATGTCAAAAGATCAATGTTGAACTGAAACCGGAAATCAAGTGTTGAATACTTCTGTATACAAAGGAAACACAAATGGGACATGTTACAGGATGGGTTTAATGGTTACTGGGTGGTTGCCAAAAGTTATGATCTGAGTTTTGTGTTGCTTTTTTTTTTCCCAAGGAAGTGACCAACTTTCATTTTGTTTTCTCTTAGGTGTGACATTTGCTGCCAAAGGTTATTTTGATGCCCTGGTAAAAATGGGGGAGTTGGCCAGTGAAAGTCAAGGCTCAAAAGAACTTGGTAAGATATGCAACTGTAGAGAGAAAAAACAATTTGGGAGCTTTTAGAATATCCAGATAGTGGGAGCAGGGATGGAAAGAGAAGTTCTGGAGCATACTTTTATTGATTTTATGTCTCAGGTTTGGTCCACTTTTGAACAAAAATCAAGGGAGAATCCCATGCCAGAATTTAAGCTTTTAAAATAAGCCGGCATTTTTGTGGCTCTTCTAAAATCCGTGCATGGACTGTGCTATTGTTCTTAGGGTGATCCTTTCATCTTGCTTATAAGATACATTGCTGTCATCATTAACTTAATAATGCACAAGCAAGAAGGGAGAACTCCAGGAAGCTGTCTCAGTGGCTGTGGTTGAATGTGACAAAGGTGGGGAGATTGGTCTTTTGCCAAATGACAGTTTAACAGTTGGCAGGGAAATCAGATTGACTTTTTCCCCTCTAAGTCTTAAGCAGCATGTATCCCCCTAGGCTATTTGGTAGTCAAGCAACAAACTTGTGTTCATTAAATTAAGGAAATTTAGGACTTTGGATCAAACCATTTAATAAGAAAATTTGGCCTTTTATAGTGAGGATATTTAGTGTTAAAAGAATGGCTGATCCTTGCATTAAATGCTATAGAAACTAGGTCCCTGCCTTCTGGGAGCTTCTACTCCTTTCAAGCAATAGTTGTCACAATAAAATTATAGTGCAAACAAGCTGCAGTTTCTTGGAGTCAGTTATAAAGGCAGCTGACCTGTAATGACTTGATCCTTTTCAAAGAAATAAGGCAAGTTGGCTTAATTAACTAGACTTACCAGTTTATGTTTATACAGGTGTTTGAATATCAGCTCTGGGTCATGACTGTTAATTTTTACCTAGGGAGGAATACTTTTATCTCAAGATTTACTGTTAAATTCACACATATGGGCATGTTGAATCTATATCCCAACCTTTTCTCCATTCAGTGCTTCAATAAGTTGTCATTAGTAATTCTAGTAGCAGCGTAAATACACCTAACAGAATGTTAGAACTGGAAGGGATTTTAAAAGCTTCTACTTTTATATGCATGAGGAAATAAGCTAAGGCCCAGAGAGGTTAATAATAATTGCTGACTTTATATAATGCTTTCCATTATTCCAGCATCACTGCAGTACTGTGAACTCTAGGAATTGTTACCCCTGTTTAGTTCATGCAGTTTTAGCCAGTGGTCACATTGGAGTTAGAGTCAAGGTCTCAATTTCCCTTCCTGTGTTCTTCCTACACCACAGGCATACCTCAGAGATACTATGGGCTTTGTTCCAGAGCACTGCAATTAAATGAATGTTACAGTAAAGCAAATCATGAAATTTTTGGTCTTCCAGTGCATATGAAAATTATGTTTACACTAGACTGTAGTCTATTAAGTAGGCAGTAATTGTATGTCTAAAAAATGTACTTACCTTAATTTAAAAATGCTTTATTGCTTAAAAAAAAGCTAGCTATCATCTGAGCCTTCACCAAATTATTATTTTTTGACTGGTAGAGGATCTTGCCTCGCCATTGATGGCTGCTCAGGGTTTGGTTGTTGAAGGGTTGAATGTGACAATTTCTTAAAATAAGACAGGTCTTGTAGGGTTGTAAGTTGGTCTAATTTCAATATTGTTGTATCTCAGGGAATTAGGGAGGCCTGAGGAGAGAGAGAAAGACAGGGAACACTAGTTAGTGAAGTGGTCTGAACACACAACATTTATCTATTAAATGTACTGTTTTATATGGGTATAGTTCATGGTGCCCCCAAATCACAGATCACCATAACAGATATAACAATAATGAAAAAGTTTGAAAAACTGTGAGAATTACTGAAATAAGAAGAGAGACACTTAAGTGAGCAATGCTGTTAGAAAAATGGTGCCAGTAGATTTGCTTGATGCAGGGTCACCACAAACTTTATTTGTTTAAAAAAAAGAAATATCTGCAAAGTACAAGAATAATAAACAAATATAATATACAGTAATCACAGTAAAATGAGGTGTTCCCTCCTTTATGTGAGGTAGAACTTTCTTCTGTTTATGTCTTTTTTGGAATACTTTTTTCCAACCCTTTGGAGGGTTGAAGTGGTTTGGAGAAAGTGACTCTTTTTCCATCTCGCTGGTCATATGACTTATACCTTCTTCCCAGGTCTCGGTGGTTTGCCAGATATATCCTCAGAATAATTTTCATGACACAGCTGAGAGAGAGGTGCTCATGCAGGGAAGACTGAAATGACTTGTAAAAGGAGAGAATTACACTATGACAGGCAGGCCCTTGAGAATCCTGAAAAAGGACTCTAATTTCCGGGGGGCTTTTAAGGAGTCTCCCTGTGTTTCCTGCTTTTGCTTATTGACTTGACATAACTTATCTGAATATGTTTTGAGATGTTTAGATGCTGATGAAGGCCACAACTCTTAGTTATTTAACTCACTCATTATAAATAGCTCTGATAGAATGAATAGGTTTTAGGCTACAGTTTCAGATGCTCAGCCTGGGAGCACTTCCATTTCCTAAGTTAACTTCCAGTGCTTCATTTGGTCTGCTGGGTGTTGTCTCAAGAAAACCAGAACTCTCGGCCCGATTTTCCATTGACTTGTAGGGAAATGAGATTGTGTGTGTGTGTGTGTGTGTGTGTGTGTGTGTGTGTGTGTGTATGTTTCTGCTTCCTTGACTATGAAATGGGAATTTTCTTGACATTACTCCTAATTTGTCGGTCACTAAGTAGACATCATATGCACCATGTAATCTTCTAGACAGGTGGAGAATGGCAATGCCTAAATGAAAGATGGGAGTCCACAGTGATACCAAAGTTGGAGCATGTGTTAATTACATTAGCATCATAGAATTTAGATCAGGAAGGAACTCTGGACAGCATCTAGTTTTGCACCTTCCCTCTGCTAACTAGGATGTCAATGAAATGTCCAAGATCATGTAGGTAATAAGTGATAGTCATGATTTGAACTCAGGTCCTCTTACTCTAAATTTAGTGTCCTCTCTACCACATCATACTCTTTCTACCTGCCTGAGTACTGTCCATTGTTGGTGAAGTCAGAATGAGTCAGGATAGATTTTCCAGAACTAACTTATTAGTTGAGTCTTTAACTTAGCTAAGGAGTTGGTTTACTCCTGGCTTGGAGTCAGTGTCAATTTCAGATAATTAAGGTGACATCAAAGACCATGATGCTTACATTTCTGAGATTCTCTGTGTTTTCTTTGCTGGTGTACTTACTGTTTTCTTGTCTCTAACTTGACTTATATTTCTGGTTTTGATAACTCAGTCATGTGGGTGTTTTTTTTGGTTATGCTTTGTAGGACAGTTCTGGGATCAGGGTAGTGGTGGTGGTTAGGAGGCATTTTTTATTTTGCTGGGTATTGACCCAGGTGATATTTCAAGGCATTCTGTCATGTGTTCTCAACATAGTTGCAATGTTTGCATGATGCTCCCTTGATGGCTTCCAAGAAGCTGTTATATTACTCTGTAAATCAGCAATCTTACAGTAAGAACTCGATTATGTAAAGGCATAGTAGGTGTATTATCACTGCTAAGGGAGCTGTCAGCTCACATGTATATTCTCTTTTCCTTTCTCCCATTTTTGGAAATAGAGCTAAGAGAAGTACATTTTTGGTTTTGGGAGAGTGCTGAGGTTCTAGCCTTTATTTGGAGACTTCTTATCCTTATCAAGCTTAACTCTTGGAACTGAATAAGATATGTTTTGGATGCTTTAATATATGGTAATATATGATTAACCTTCTCTTCTCCCAAAGATGCAGGAGGTTCTCTGTGCCCTGTGTTCTGCCACTTACAGGGTAAGATACAAACTTTACCTGGTATTTGCATTTTATAATCACTCCATCCAGATACTCCATCCGGATTAGACTAATGGTTGTTCTCTGAACTGGTCCTTCCATCTCCAGTCTTTAAGCCTTGGTACACCTTGTATCCTGTCCTTGGAACAGCATCCCTCCCATGTACTAGTCTGCTAAAATTGTTCCTTGCCCTAAAAGCCCATTTTAGGTGCCATCAGGTGCCAAACTTTATGAAGTACCATGAGATTTACCTGAAACTTTCCTCTCAGTTAGAAATAATTCATTTTTCTGTAAATCGCTCAAGACTCTCTGATCTCTTAAACTTAAAATTATAATTTCTGTTACATTTATTTGGATACACTACTCATTACTGGAACATTACTCTTGTTAGATTGTAAACTCCTTGAGGATAGGCATGCGTCTGATTTAACCTTCTTTATATCACCTACTCTTCTCCCAATTCCCTCAGTCCTCCATCTCCCTCCAATGACTTCAAGTCAGTTGGAGCTTAATAAATCTCTGTTGAAGGAGCTGAAGACAGGTGGTTTCTTTAGTGAGTGATTAGCCATTGAAGACATATCTGAGGTGTAAAGTTGCTTAGGTTATGGCAGACTGGATACTTCAGGTAGATGTTTTTCTTTTTACTTCCTGGGATATAGCACTAAGATGATTGTACTCATCTTCTTCTTTAAGAAGCAGACAGATAGGAGCTGAACTTTAGCTGAAGAATTTCTGTATCATCTAAAGGGAAAACAGTTTTATTGGAAGGCCTCTTTGGTCCTAGAGGGATTGCTCTTACTCTAATAATTTATCCGGATTTCTTAGAGATACATCTGTCCTGGGTTCTGTGCAATAGTAAAACCTCTGACATGGGTTATTTCATTTCTGTTTCTGCCATACATGTAATGACTTGCTAAGAAAAATCAAGTTTTTTTGGTCACCCTTTATGGGAGTTTATAGGGTGAAATTGTACTCTGTCAAGATCTGTTACTTAACTGGTATTAGGAATGAGCAGGAAAGGTGCCTCCAGCTGCTCATATGCTGCCTGGTCTTTATGATGGGACCTTCTTCCTGCAGATTTTGCCCTGGGAAATACCCTCAGCATCAGGTTTGTATGTCGGATTCAGATGTGTGCATTTCAGTGATGGTCCTGCCTGGTTATTTTTACAAGACTGTGTTGAAGTCCATCTGGCAAGTTCCCTTTTTTTCACTTTCCTTAGTATCATGATTCTTCTCCCCTGGAGGTTAAATTTCCCATCAACTCTTCCTCACTGCTCTCATTCATTATTTACAATGAAACTTACTTCTTTCCAGATAGCTGGAATTTTATTTATTATGTGTGACAGGTTAGGACCTTAGCTGGCTAGCTTTTCCTCCCATAGGCTTGGTGAGCAGCTCCAGCAATGATTATGGGAAATTTTCCTCTGTGCTGTGCTCCAGTTGCTAAAACTCTTTCTGTCCTGAGGGATTGGAGAGGAAATTTATCCCAAATCTCGTTCCCCAACCATTTTTGGAAGTCTCCGAAAGAAAAGAAAGTTACTGTAGATAATAAAGTCAATGTTTACCTGTGCAATCATCTGTGACATCCTCAAGGTTCAGTTCCTCCAAGCCTGGAAAAAACAGTAGTTCCTTGCTTGCCTGTAAGGAACTCCTTGTAGGGCTCTATGAAAATGTTAACAGACGAGCAATAGGCCTAATATTTAATCAGGCATTTATTCCATTTACTTAATTCTTACTTGGCTTGAAGATTGAACCACAAAAATGAGGACACCAATTCCTCCCCCTCACCCTTTTTGAGAGAGAGACAGCCAAACAGACAGACATACACACAGAGTGTGTGTTATATAGTAGAAAGAGGTTGTTTCAAACCTACCTCTGATATTTGCTAGTGGTGTGACCGTAAAACTTTCTGATGGTCCTCAGTGAGCTGTTGTGAGGATTAAATTGAAATATACACATGATAGCCATTGGTATTTTGTAGAACAAGGCTTCTTAGAAACTGTCTCCTTTCCATGCATATTTTGTGTAAGTACATGAAGGTTCACAGAGCCTTTTTCATAGATTATCTCATTTGAACCAAACACCAACCCTGTGAATTAGGTCTTACAGAGATTATTCCCATTTCACAAGTGGAGAAGCTTTTTCTTGGGTTCAGTGATATGGTCCCACATTTAATGAATATCAGAGATGGAGTTCAAACAAAAGTGTCTTCCTAGCTCTAGTTCCAGTCTCTCTCTACAATCCCATTCTTTCTCCCCAATATTTTTAATACATAAGATTAACTCTCCATAGTCTCTACAATGTTCCAAAACTGGAAGAGGCATCTGACGTTGACGAATTGCATTCTATTGTTTTACACTCTTTTTTTCCTTCTTTCCTTTATTCTCCCCTTTTCTTTTTCTCCTTCACATGGCTTCCATCAGTGGAAGCTACAAGAATTTTTTTGGTTTTCGCTTAGCTTCACTTGTGGCATTCAGGGTTAAAAAGTTTGTTGATCTCATTGGAAATATGCCAAGAGCATTACGTACCATTAGAATCTCCAAGCCGCATGAGAATCAAGTTATATGACCAGAGCTTCCATTCATGCTATTGAAGGAGAAGTGACTTAAGTAGGATCGGACCACTTCCTTTCTTTGACTGTGTGAGTCTGATACTTCCTGGAATGCAGAGTGATTCCCATTTTCAAATATGGCTTTAAGATTTCCTATTTGAATGTGGTTCAAGCTTCTCCTATTATCCCATGGTGGTAAAAGTTCAAGGAAACAGACTTTAGATCCACCCATCCTTAGAAGCTTAGCAGTAGCATGGGCACAATTGACTGGTTTAAACCAGCAAGTGAAGTGACTGCCTTTTTGACTATTTTCCCCATTTTTTTTGAAAGTTGATTCCTAGAACTGTTTTCATGTTTTGACAGGGCAAGATCTGGAATGATACTGGGACCATTGGAGAATGGCCTTATTTGGGTCTGCCTGGGTCTCACATAAAGTTCCTTCTCTCTGAAATTACTTTTATGTACTTCATAAACTTTTCTGGGGCCCCATTCATAGAAAATGAAGTTTTATATGGACTTCTGACAGATAAACATTTCTTTCTTGATTTGTTTATTCATGTCTTCTAGGAAAATTCAGACTTTGTGGAGCTCCTAGTGATAATGAGTGTATTTAAAGTACACTAGACTCTTGATCATTCATTCTCCCTCCTTTGTTAAGGAGTTCAGCACTTGTCTCATATTCTTCCTCTCCTCAAATGAGATCATATTTGTAAAGTACCTAGCATAATGCCTGACATTTAGTAAGCACTTAATAAATGTTCATTCCTTTCCCCTCTTTTCCTCCCCAACTCTTGTCTTTATATTAGAGAACTTTGATATTCCTATAAAATCCCTCAACCTTCCACTTCCTCAGCCTCTTTAAATCTTATGATCACCTTTTACCTTATGTCAAAGCCACACTTAGGAATGATCGTTCATTAGACTTAAACATTACTCATGAACGTTCTACTTCCTTGATTAGACATTGATCTGACTATAACTCCTATTATTCTATCTCTGTATGCCTCAATCCTCCCAAACCTATTTTTTGTCTTCATTGAGACCTTCAGTGCCTAAGTATGTTAGCAAGGCTAAATAGTCTAACTTTGCTTTCCTCTCTTTGCAGTCTTGACCCTCTACTTAGCTGTTGTAAGTCTACACTGTCCTCTGCTCTTGAATTCCCTCCTCTCTTGTCCTCTCATTGCCCATTTCTTGTCAGACCTTGGCCAGGGATTACTGTCACTGTCTGTGTCCTCTGATCCTACTCACAGGCTGCTGAACAGAGCTGCCCCAAATCACACAACCAAGCTGATGGGGTACATTTTAAATTCTTGTTGTCCATTTGCAGCTGAGCCTGCACTGAAGCAAGTCAGACCTGTTACTGCTCCCTGATTGATTCCTTATCTCATTCCATACAGAAGCTACTCCAGAAATTTTCTTCTTTTTCCAATCTTTCCACATCTTTTTTTCTCTCCTCTTACCTGGAAATTTGCGAGAAAACTGAGCCAATTTGTCAACAGGCATTTACCCAGTGCTTATCTGTACCAGACAGTGCGCTGAGCACTGGGGAGAAATGCAAAGACATAGCCCTCGACTTCGAAGGGCTGTCATTTAAGTGGAGGCGGGAGGAGATGATACGTGGACAATCAGGAACATATGAAATATGTGAAGAACAGATTATCCTGAAAAGGAGTCATTAGCCATCTGGGGGTACTGTTCCTCTTCAAGGTAGGCTTTGAGAGGAGTTCTGAAGGAAGCCAAGACAGGTAGAAGTGGCAGAATAGAGAGGTAAAGGAGAAATTAAGAGAGATGAAGGGGAAACCAAGAAAGGTGGAGGTGAGGGGGAAGGAGCATTCCAGGATGGTGGGACAGCTGGTACAAAGGCATGGGGACAGCAGATGGGATGTCATAACTGAGGAACTGTAGGCCAATATAATTGGTACATGGAGGAAAATAACATGTGAGAAGACTAGAAAGGAAAGAAGGATTAGTTTATGAAGAGCTTTAAATGACAAAGAGAAGACTTTTTAGTTGATCTTGGAGGAAACAGGGAGCCATTGGTGCTCATTGAGCAGGGGAGTGACATGATTGAACTTCTGGGAAAATCACCTTGACAGCTGAGCATAAGATGGATCAGAATGGTGAAAAGATGTGTAAGCTTGATTCCACTCCTCTGCCATCTTCTCCAACAGATTACATCTGCAATCATGCCTCCTACTCTTTCTGTCTCTTTCTTTGTTGTCCTCTCTGTTGCTCTTTCTCTTTGTCTTTTCCACCTTTTGAAAACTTTCACTAAATTCTACTAGCTCCTCAAGCTATCATCTTTATCTCTCTTCCCTTTCCCAGCCAAGCTCCTAGAAAAAAAAATTGTATATACTCCTCCCTATCCTCTTCTCTCTCCTCAGCCCTTTGCAGCCTGACTTCCAAATCTCATTACTCAACTGAGTTTCACTGCTTTCTCCAAAGTTATTAGTGATCTTTTAATTGCTAAGTCTGATTTGCTTTTTAAGCCTCATCCATCTTGATCTATGTGTCTCATTGGACACTGTTGACCACTTTTTCTTTTTGAGTCCTTGCTCCTTTCTGAGTTCCTGTGACACTAATCTTTTCTGGTTCTCATCTTGTCTATATATTCTTCTGTCTCCTTTCCTGACTCATCATTTATAGCACATATTCTAACTGTGGATGTTCCACAAAGCCCTTTTCTCTCATTATTCACTCTGTTAGTAAACTCATCAGTTCTCAGCAGGTTTTATTGCCACCTCTACGTTGATGACTTCCAAATCAATATATCGAGCCTTTTCTCTCCCCTGAGTTTCAGTCCCACATCACGAATTGCCTATTGGCCAGTTCAAAGTGAATGTCCTGGAGCCATATTATACTCACCTTGTCCAAAACCGAACTCATCTTTCCTCCCATTCCTTCCCCTCTTCCAAAATTGCCTATTACCTTTGTAGGGACCATTCTCCTTTAAATTTCTCAGGTTCATAACCTCAGCCTTGTTTTCAGCTCCTTACTCTCCTTCCCCCCTTTTTATCTAGTTAGCTGCCAAATTTTGTAATTTTTACCTACATGACATATCTTGCATCTGGCCCATTACTCTATCATTGCACAGTTTTCACCTTAAGTTAGGCCCTCATCGCCTTTCACCTCAATTATTACAACAGCCTCCTACTTGGTCTCCATGCCTCATCTCTTTCCATTCCATTCCAGTTTACAAAGTCCCGCCAAAGTAATTTAACTTAAATACTTGACTCCCTTACCCAGTTAATTCTGGTGGCTCCCTGTTATTCCAAGGTTAAAGTATAAGCATTGTTTAGATTTATTTGTTTGTTTAATGCAGCCGCTTAGAAGGCAGAAAAAGATTTCAGTAGGACTATGGGATGGTGATCAGAGTAAGAAAGGTACAAGTGCAAAAGCAGAGTAACCACGGAAAGGAAAGTGCTGATTCTGAAGTGGGGCTGAGCAGGAAGCTGCTACTGAAGAAGTCACCACTTCTGGTAGAGGTACTGATAGAAAAGAGACATGGGTCCTGAGAGGCAGCCTCAGGTAACTTTTAAAGTTCTTTGTAGCTCGACCCCAACTTTTTCTCATCTAGCTAGATATTATTCTTCTTTCTTCCTCCCTCTCCCCATGAAGGGGAAAGCAAGGGAGAAAACATTCTTCTGAAATGTGAGTAAGCATTCATACTCAGCTCTCTAGCTTAATTAAAAATATCTTAAAATTCTCTTAGCCCTCAAAGTAGGAGCAAGGAACAAAGTGTAGAAGAACAGGTTGCTTCAGAAATATTGTCCTGTTATACAGCCTTAGGGAAAAACAATTTAGGCAGGAGATCAGATTTTAAAATCAGATTCTCATTTCAACCTTTTGGCTTTAGCTGCCCTCCCTGGAGAAAGAAACTAATTTTTTCTCCCTTACATCTGAGTAATATCTCATATTAAACTAGAAAATGTAGAGAAGACAATATTTTGGGGCCTTAATTTCAAATTTATATATCATCCAGTCATTTGCTTTTGCTATGAGGTTAAAAGACTTCAGGATTCCACTCCCTTTGTGTCAGATTTTCCTTCCTCAAAATGGGACAGTTGTTCCATTGGGTATGTTAAGCTTATACCCTGATGATCTCGTAATGAAAGTACTTGATAGCACATTTATGCTATCATTGTTATCAGAATAACCATGAATCCGGGACATAAGGGTCCCTCTTGGCTTCCATAGCTTACTTGGATTGGTGCCAGTCAATTTCTGTGAGTGGTGCTATGTGTTTTTTGAATTTGAATATGGAAGGTACCCAAAAATGTTTGTCAAATGAATAATTCTACAATTTTTTTCCACTTCATTTTAGCCCAGAGGAACCTTTCTACTGCCAACTGTTATAATTTACTTTGTATTTACGTGATATGTCATTACTCCTTCCTGGGAGAATGTAAGTTCTTTGATGTTAGGGACTTCTGCATTTTTGTTTATTTCTTTTGGTCCCAACTCTTGGTGTATAGAAGAGCTTAATAAATACTTATTGAATTGAATGTTATACTTTCCTTAACCCTCCCAAACTACAGAAGTTGTTGCTACAAATTAGACACTCTTCACACCATTCGAAAACATGAGGAAAGTAGACATAGACCCTCATTAAAAAAAAAAAGTGAAAGAATGAGAGAATTCTGAGGTGCCTATTTATAGAATCATAAAGCAAGGAAATCATCTGATCCAGCCTTCTCATTTTACAAATGTAACTGTAGCCCAGAGATATGAAGGAACTTACTGATGATTTCACACACCTCTTTAGGTAGAAGAACCAGGACTAGAGTCCAAGTCTCCTGATTCCTTCTAGTGCTATTTCCACCATAAAAACATTGCCACTCTTGAATTTATTTTTGTTATAAACTTAACAATTGTAAACAAATGTAAACATTTTAGAAACAAAAAGAACAAAAAAAGCAGATTGTATGCAAAACCATGAATTTCTGAAGTATATATTAAATTTAACATGCTCTGTTTGTTTAGGTCTCCTTCTGCATGTCTTTTTGCTTTCTTCTGTGGATTTTTAAATGTTTTATTTGTGTGCTTTTATGTATTTTTATGTCATAATTGCAACCCACTGAAAATGCCCACCTTCATCCCCAAATAGAAGGCCTCCCTTTGAACAAATAAGTATAGTCCAGCAAAATAATTCAGCACATTAGTCATGTCTGGAAATGAGTTTTGTTCTGCATCTCTAGTCTCTGACAAGAAGTAGATGGTATGCTTCATATCATCTTCTGAAGTCATATCAGACACTCCAGTGATCAGAATTGAGCAGTCTTTCAGAATTGTCTCCCTTATGTTACTATGGTCATGGTGTAAATTTCACTCTATATTAATTCATACAAGTCTTCTCAGGTTTCTCTGAAGTCATCATTTCTCACCATATATTCTCTTCATAAATTTCAATTTATCGCTCAGTTAGTGAGTACTATCTTTGTTTTTAATTCTTTACTGCAGCAAAAAAAGTGCATATAGTCCCTTTCCTCTGTCTCTGATCTCTTCTGGAGTATATGCCAATGAGTAGTGGTAATGCAAGGTGAAAAGATATGCACAATTTAGTCACTTTTTGTATAATCCTGAATTGCTTTCCTGAATATTTAGACCAATTTACAGCTCTACTCATAGGGAATTAGTGTGCATTTTCTCCCAGAGAGACAATTGCTTTTTTTTTTGGCAGTTGGTATTTTAATCTTTTGACAATTGCTTTTTTGCGGTCTTTGCCAACAAATAATTGGTGTTCAGTAGAATTTCAAAGTTGTTTTCATTTGTATTTTTATTATTAGTAATTTAGAGTACCTTTTCATAAAGTTGTTGGTAGCTTACATTTCTTCATTTGAAATCTGTCTGTTAGAATTTGGTCACTTACCAATGGGTAAAGTAGCTCTTGTTCTAATATATTTATTTATATCAATACTTTATGCATTTTTGATACTAGATGTGTATCAGAAAAATTTTGATATAAACATTTCCTCCTATTAGCTATTTCTTTTTTTCAGTTCAAATTGCATCAATTTTGCTTGTGCAAAAGCTTTTCAATTTTATTTAACTAAAATTGACCATTTTATTTTCTCTGATAACCTCTTATACTCATTTGATTAAGAATTCTCCCTCTAGCCATAGTTATAAAAAATATCTCCTTCCATTCTCTTTTATTATTTTTTAATATCACCTTTTACTTAGACCATGTATCTATTTGTAATTAGAGTGTAGTATATGGTGTACCATGTAATTCTAAACCTAGTTTCTGCCAGACTGCTTTCTAGTTTTCCCAGGCTGGCATTTATTTGGAGTTTTTTGATTTATTACTTAATGTTATCTTTTTTTAGCTGTATGTTCAGTTCATTAATCTGTTCTTTTTCTCTTTTGTTGATAAATATGTATGGAGCTATACATTTTCCCCAAGAACTACTTAGACTGCATCCCAAAATTTTTGAAAAACTTTTTCATTGTTGTAATTTTCTTTGATAAAATTATTTATTGCTTCTATAATTTCTTCTTTAGTCCACTTATTTTGGGGGATTGTATTAGTCTTCATTTAAATCATAATCCTTTTTTCAAATTTTTCTTATTGATTATAATTTTTATTGTATAGTGTTTAATAAGGCATATTTAGTATTCCTATTTTTTTGCATTTATTTTTGAATTTCTTATGTCTTAGTACATGGTCAGTTTTCTTAAGTGCCATGTGATACTGAAAAATGTGTATATTTCTTACCGATTTATTAATTACCAGAGGGCTATCAACTCTAACTTTTCCAATATTCTTTTCAGTTTCTTCAATACTTTCTTGTTTGCTTCTGAGGTTTTTGTAGGTGTGAAAGGGGCACATTGAAATATCTAGTGAGCATTTGTTTTCTGTCTAAATCATTTTGTGGTTCAGTTTCCTTTTCCTTTAAGTCAAAGGATGGTACACTACACAGAGACTAGGTCAAATTCAGCCCACCACATATTTTTGTATGCCAGCAAACTAAGGTGGTAGCTTGGTGGTGCAGTGGATAGTGGTCCTGGAGGCAAGAAGACTTACCTTCCTGAGTTCAAATCTGGTGGTCTCAGACACTTACTAGCGAAGTGACTCCGGGCAAGTCAGTTAACCCTGTTTGCCTCAGTTCCTCATCTGTAAAATGAACTGGAAAAGGTAATGCCAAAACACTCCAATATCAAAAACCCCAAATAAGGTCATGAAGAGTTGGACATGACTGAACAAAATAGCAACAAGAAAACCTAAGAATGGCATTTACATTTAAGTGCTTAAATACCATGCAAATGAGTGCATATATATTTATTGTTGATATTTCATTGTCTTTTGTGCTTTTAAGTATAATGTAGTATAATAATAATTCCTAGATTATCTCTTTCAACATGTTTATTTTTACTGTTATCTTGTCTGAGATCATCATTGCCACCCCTGCTTCTTTGAATTCACCTGTTCATCTAGATTCTATTCTAATCCCTCATTTTATCTACTTCTGTTCAAATATATGTATTAAATACATTCTTGTAAACAACATATTGTTGGATTCTGCTTTCTGTTAGATTCGACTAATTCTCTTCCATTAAAAGATTTGTGTTCATTACATTCACAGTTGTGAGAGATATATTTTTCTCCCATTGTATCTTATTATATTGTTTTCCTCTCTTTGACCCGTTATCTTCTTTACAAAGGAAAAAGTGGTAAGAAGGAGAAGGGGATCAGCACTGGCAATCTTTTAATTGGCGTGTCCTTTCCTGCTCTCTTCTATTCCCTTCGTAGCCCTCTGTGGTTAAAGTTTGGGGCTTTTTTGTGACTTTTCTCTCCTCATCTCTCCCCTACCTCTTATAAATCCCCCTTTCCCCTATTTCAGATTGCATGCCATCTTCAGGAGGAGTGAGGGAAGTGGGGAAAATTTAAAACTCAAAAGCTCGTGGAACTGAATGTTGAAAACTAAAAATAAATAAATCATTTTTAAAAAATACTCCTTTCCCCCTCCCTGCCTTCACCCATTTCCCTGTTTATTTTTAATATATTTACACATCAAATACTGTGTTTGTCTAGGTATGTGTTCAACCTTGTTTACCTATTCTGCAGTCAGTGGGCATCTACCTTATTTTCAATTTCCAGTCTAATTCAGATTGAGTTGTTATTGTTTGTTTTTCATTCTCAAAGAGGATCATAACATCAGGAAGGTGATGTCATGACCTGCAAGTGAATTGGATTTAAGTGAGGGAATACTGTGCAAAGTCACCAACCTCACTTTCTCCTCTGGGGCCATCTGAGTGACGATCTTGAGAAAGCCTGTTTTCAGTCCTCACCCCTTCCTCTTATTTTGCCTACTTCATGTGATTCTAAGTTACTCCTTCTCCTTCATTTCTTTCCATGTGCATTTCTTTCTCCTCTCTGTTTTTTTTCTTCTTTTAAAGGAAACAAAGCAGAACAAAACTTCACCTAGGCTCTTCAGTCATCTTTACTTGCTCCATCTTTGAGCTTGGAATATTGTGGGATTCTGAAGGGACAGTGGTATCTTCTCCCTCTATTAGGATGTAAGCACGTAACCATCATTTAACTCCTTCCAGTTGCTCAGATTTATTTCCTGTCTTAGGTTAATCTTGTCTCTCTGTGTTTAAAAGATTGTAGTCATCTGGTTTGGTGTTTTTGTTTTTCCCCTGATAGGAGTATTTTGAAATTTTCATCTACTTAAAAGTTTGTTTTCCACATTATGATTACCTTCAATTTTTTTGGATGCCATTCTTAGTTGCATACCTTTTTCAATAGAATAAACTCTCTGAAGGCAGGAACTATTTCATTTTTGCCTTTATATCTGTGTAGCACAGGACAGAATCTGTGCCACTTCCACAGAAGTGAGTGATATCCACACCAAAGCATAATCTTTTCCTTTTTCTCCCATGTACTAATAAACAGACCATATGTTTTGATGGGATCATTGCTATAGTCTCTTTCTCACTTTACTTTCTTTTCATCTGTCTTTATTACATGGTTCTGTTTAGGGCTGGTACTTGTTTTCTTGTATTGCTGAGTACGTTAGTCTCTGGAGGGCCCTCTGTTTTATTTGCCTTTGAAGGATGCAACTTGTAATAGCTAAGTGCCAGCAGACCACTTTTCCTTAATCAGGAAGCATGTACGTACTTGCCAAACATGTGGTATAACTACCCTTCTTTCACCTATACTTGGTCCCTGGGCAGCTGACTGAGAACAGTGGCAGAAACTCTGCCCTTTGCTATGGCCTGATACTAGGAAAAACAAGAAGGTTCAGAAAGAGGTGGGAGTTAACTTCCCCCATGTTATGTTTGAATCCAAGGCCAGATTCTGGCCACTGAATCATTTGACTAAGGTGTGTCCTGAAAAGCCTCCCTTAGCTCTTGGCTTGGTTGTCATTGGCAGCTTTCCACACCTTGTTACCTAGACAGAAGAAACAGGCAAACATTCCAATTCCTCCCTTTTGGGAACTTGCCCTGTAGGATTCAGGTTTCCCCTTCTCATTCCATAGAGATGTTTTTTGAGTATTTTCCCAAGTCATTTGGCTCTCAGAAGTCCAAACCAAACCTCTGTCAAAACTTTTATGGATGGTTTCTCTGTTTTTGTGGCCTCAATGTTGAACTTAACAGGTACCTTTGGCTGTTCAACAACAGAGAGTTCCTTTTGAAGAATTGTTTTGGGGTGATTAGTCGGAAGGTAGGATTTGAAAAAGAGAAATGTTTGAAGTTTCAAAAATAAAAAAAATCAAAAGCTTAAAAATCAGTTCCATAATTTGTTAGTGGCTGTATTTTTGGCCAGGTGTGTTCTTTTATGTGATTGGACTTTGAGATTCATTTTATCTGTGTAGTTTAGGAGACTCATCCCAGTTACTCTGATGTGCTGTCTTTAGTTCAGCCCTCAGTCATAGTAGAGTTCTGGTCTTACTAGCCTCTAACAAACCCAAAGCAGAAGCAGTTCAACTAAACCTAAAAAAAAATACTCTTCTGAAAAATGGCAGCAGGAAAACTATGGTAAGAATACTGTAAAAGACAGAGCTCATAATATTTGCTGGAAAACAAGTGTTTGGTTGCTGTGTCTGCTTCAAGTCTTTCTTGACACCTTGCCCTCATAGTTGTATAGGCTGCTCTCTCCAAAGTTATCACTGATCTCTTCATTGCCAATGACCTTTTCCCAATCCTCATTCTCCTTGAATGTTTAACACTGTTGATTGCTCTCTCCTTGATATTCTTTTCTGTCTAGATTTCACAAAGGACTCTACTCCCTCCTGGTTCTCCTCCTGTTATCTAATTGTTCTTTCTGTCCCAGTGTTTTACTGGATCTTCGTCCAGACCATATCCTCTAACCACAGATATCATTCAGATCTCTTCTCTCCTCCTTCTATTCTACTTCACTTGGTGACCTCATCAGCTCTCATGGATTTAGTAACCTCTCTATGCTGATATTTCTCAAACTTCATGTATAACCGACCTCCAATCTCACATCTTCAGTCACCTTCCAGACATGTTGAACTGGATGCCCACAGACATCTTAAACTCAACATGTCCAAAGTGGAACTCATTACCTTTCTTCCTAAGCTCTGCCCATCTCCTACCTTCCTATTATTGTAGAAGGCAACACCATCCTTCCAGTCCCTCAAGCCTCTCACTATCTTCTCCCTCTTCCCATATCCAATCTGTTACCAAAACTTGTCTGTTTCACCTTTGCAACATCTCTTGATGTTCCCATCATCTTGATGGTTCTTCTTTGCTCTGACATGGCCACCGATCTAGGACAGGCTTTCAACCCCTCATTCTTAGACTGTTGCAATAGTCCGCTGGTGGTTCTGCATGCCTCAAGTCTCTCTCTGCTCCAATCAATCCTCCGTTCAACTCCCAAAGTGATTTTTTTAAAGTCCAGGTCTGATCACGTCACACGCCTTCTACTTAATATATTCCATTGGTTCCCCATTGCCTCCAGGATCAAATACAAATTGCTCTATATGGCATTCAATGTCTTTCGTAATCTAGCTTATGAAGCTTCCTACCTTACTGGTCTTCTTCCTTACTCCTTGCCACGTACGCTTCGGTTCAGTGAAATTGACTTCCTTGTTGTTCTACAAACAAGACGCTCCAGTATTTTCTGTAGCGTTTCCCCCATCCCTGGAATACTTCCCTTCCTCATCTTCTACAGGAAGCTTTTCCCAACTGTGTTCGATTCTAGTGCCTTCCCTCTGTTAGCGATTTCCCATTTGTCCTACATATAGCATATTTGTGCATATTTATTTGCTTATTGTCTCCCTCCTTCAGTTGAGAGCTCCTCCAGTGCTTTGTAGCCCAGTGCCTGGCCCCTAGTAGATGCTTAATAAATGTTGACCGACTGACTGCTCCACACCACACTCTCTTCTCATTCCTTACTGATGAACTACAGATGGGGGTCTTCTGCATTACATGGAAGAAATGTGTCCTGAATATTATGAGCAAAGTACCAAAAATAAAGAGCCTTCCTCTGTATCATTTTCTTTAATCTCTTATATACCAAAGAACAGGAACAATCTTGATTTGTGTCTTTTGTGCCTCCACATTTGGTTTGTATGCATTAATTACTAATAATACACAAATAGGTGGGAATTTTTTTTCCTCTTGGTGGTATCATCCTGTCTTCTTCATGGATTGGACTCAAAATGGAACATGAACAGCCTGAGTACCTTTGATTCCTGGCCTGTCAGGATAACTGAATGGAAAGTTTCCATGACCAATGTGACAAACTATGTCTATATGTAAAGGGAACATAACCACCTCTCTCTTATTGGCTCTACCAGCCTGGACTAGATGTTCTTTAATGATGGATTGATTCCTTTTTTGGAGAGATTCATGGTGCTCTTAATTGGATTTGCTGGATTCTAAGAAACTGTTTTTAAGATCAGGAGAGAGAGCTCAGCATGTTCCCGTGTTTCCCACTTTGGGACAAGATTGTTAATAAAGAGATTAAATGGTTTGAGTTTTACAAGGGTGTCTTGGGTTAGGGTTTCTGCTGCTTATTATGACTGCTTACTTTTCATTTCTGGCTTTCTGGGAGGAGTGGATAACCAGGGTCTTGATTTCCCTGTTTGTGAAGTTGAATTGTTTAGTGGTTGTATGATTAGGGGAGAATTAGAAATATGATTTTAAGTCCCTTACATTGTAGTTATTTAAGTATTCTGTGGCTTTGTAAATGTCATTCTTGATTCTCTTAAATTTGGGTTCACAGTCAATTCCAAAGGAGACTTTGCTATGGTTCTGGGATGTGTAAAGTGGTCTTGGTGCAATGTTACCTGGATTAAATTTAGCCTACGTAAATTACTGGTTTCCTAAGGTATTGTCCATATTCCTTTTATATTTCAGGAAATGAAAATCAGCCTAAAACATACTGCTAAATGGATAAATTTCATAACAGGACCTTTCTAATCTTTCCTAGGGGTTACCTTTAGCATCTATAAGTTTTAAAGATCAAAGTATAATTCTCTTTGTGCAAAACTTTAGAATTAGTTGCCTTTCTCCTCTTCTCTCCTCCTCTCCCCTTCCCTCCCCTCCCCTCCTCCCCTCTCCTCTCCTCTCCTTTCTCCCTTTCCCTTCCCCTTCCCCTTCTTTTTCTTCTAGAAGGTTGGGTAGAACCCAATAGCAATAACTGTGTAACCCAGGAAGTCTGAATTGCACAGTCCCTCCCTTTCTTGTCACCCCCTCCCCTTTCTCTGGCTGCGTCTTGACACAGTTGAGGTCCAAAAGGCAGTAATTACCACTTTTTAGTTGCTGTCACCAGCCAGCTCTGTTTATAGCATTTGATTGTGGAAGCAATGAAGGAGAATAGCTTCCTTTATTTCTTTCAGCAGTCAAGAGCTAGAAAGAACAAGGAGATCAGATGATGTCTTAAGTTTTGCTGCTGCTGCTGCTGTCGTCCCCTGTTCTTGATGGTGCTTCTTGGGGAGAAGGGATGTGCTTCCTGGGAAGCTATTGCATGGGGAAGCTGTCTTGCCAGTAAACAGTGCTGTTATTTCACAGTAAACACCTGCAGAGCAGAGGGAAATGGTGATAGTTAAGCAATCATTCAATGAATAAACATTTATTCAGCAGTTACTCTGTGCCAGGCACTGGGCTAAGCTCTAAGGTTTAAAAAAAAAGGCAAAAGACAATTCCTGCCCTCAAGGAGCTTCCATTCCAATGGGAGGAGATTATTCCCCTGTTCCCTCTGAGAAGCATGTTTAAAAAAATCAGGGTCCTCTTCTTACCCTTATATTTGACCAAGGCATTCAGTGATGCGATGTGCAATACAGAGAGAATAGAGAATTAAATGCTATTCTTATCCATAATAAAAGATCAGAATCTAAGATTAGGAATGATTACAGAGAAATCATAAATAACTAACTGCAGAAGCTTGGCTCCCAATTATCTCTGTATTAATTCTGTCTACACCTGTTTCTATGTAGCCTAATTGAATGCCCGAAAAATGTTAAAATTTAGGACAGACCATATAAATAAAACAGGTATCATAAGGTATAGAGGGCTAGACTTGGAGTTAGGAAAACCTGAGTTTGTGTCTTGATTCAGTTACTTGCTGTGTTACCCTGGACAAGTCATTTAACTCTTGCAGCCTCAATTTTCATCCGTAAAATGGAGATATAATAATAGTACTTTACCTCAGAGGGTTATTTTGAAGATCAGAAGACAGGACATGTAAAACACTTGCAAACATTTAAGTTCTATGGCATATAAATGCAGAAACCAAGATAAAAGGATGATCCCTACTCAAGGAGCTTACATTTTAACAGGAAAAGACAAAACATTAAAAGAAACTGGAAATGGGTGCAAGGGAGAAGAAAGCAGACTAGTGGAACAGACTGGAGTGAACTCAAAGTAAGATAACGAATATGCCTACAACTCCTTAAGCTATAGATATCCTAGACTGGGCTTGCACAACCTACGACCCAGAGGTCACTTGTGGTCCACCAAAGTGGCCCACAGACCTGTTTTACATTCTCTGTAATTTTCATGGCCTCCTGAAATCCTTTGGTGGGTTGTATGTTGTGCAGGCACTTAGGGTTCTAAGACCAGTCAGCAAGCAAACCTCAGGACATCATCCTTAAGTGGTCAAAGCAGCTGGCATGAAGGTAGAGCAGGAGTAAAATGGAAGTGAAATGAACCCAGAGAGATAAAAAAGAATAAATAAAGGTCTAGACCATGAGTCAAAGAATAAAATTTCTTCGGCTATTGGAAAGGAAAAGTAAAGAAAAAGTTCTTAGGAAGAAAGCATAGAAGAAAGAAAAGTAACAAGAATGAAAAGCTAAAGGGAAGGAAAACATAAAAAATAGAGAAAAAAAGCAATAATTTCAGCAAAAACCCCAAAAGGCTGACAAATATTAGTGAGGGTGGGGGAGGTTTGTGAGTGTGTATGAGTGAGAGAAAACACCAATGGGCGATAGATTTACATCAAAGTAATTGAAGCAAAACTAATCACAAAGTATTTACTTAAATGAGGAAGGGAATAAAACAAATCTAAATGAAGCTCCTCCTAAGTCTTATAATTTTAAATGTGAATAACCTAAACAGTCCAGTAAAGTGAAAGAGAGTAGGCAGAATAGAAAAGAAAGGAAAATCCCACAATCTCTGGGTAATGGAAAAAATATCTAAAATGCAAACACATATACACAAAGTGAGAGACTAGTGCAAAGTTTACTGTGAGATCAGATGAATCCCAAAGAGTTGAAGTTGTACTTATGATATCAGACTTATGATATCAACTCTTGCAAGAGCTGGACAAATCAAACAGAAAGATAAAAGAGGAAAAAACAGAGCTGAACAAATTATTGGACAATTGAGAGCTAAATAATTTGTAATTTTGAATGGAAACATTAAATAATATTCATATTTCTCAATACCACATAGAACCTTTGCAAAAATAGATAATGTATAGAAAAATTATAAATATAAAAAAGCAGAAATGGTAAAATACAATATCCAATGCTACTAAAAAAATTTCACAAATTTGTAAGCATAAAAAGATCTTTTTTTGTATGACAAAAAAGTATGTCTAAAATAAAAGTATATTCAATTAATTCCATTTGATTATAAGCTCCTTAAGGGTTACCAGTGTCTTTTGACTCTTTATGTATCCCCAGCACTTAGCACAGTGCCTGGCACAAAGTAGGTACTTAATTAATGTTTTTGTTTGATTGATTGGATATAGAAACTTTTTAGAAGCTTTCCCAGTAAAAAATGGGAGTAAAGCAAGGATGTCCTTTCTCTGTGTTGTTATTTGACATCTTACTAGAAATGCTGGCAATAGCAATGAGGCAAGAAAAAAAATTGAAAGCATAAAGAAAGATAGGCAAAAGAAAGAGACAAAATCTTTCCTTGTTGAGTGACATTACGATTTACTTAAAGGATTCAGCAAAGAGACAGCTAACAGGCAAAACAAACCCTCACAACAATCAATAGCATTTCTGTAAAGCAGTAACAAAATCCAGGAGGCATTAATAGAAAGTGAAGTCCCATTTAGAATGACTATGTAATTCATAAAATATCTGAGGATCATTTACATGTGGATACTTGTATAGACACCAATACAAAATGTTTCTTTAAAAAATTAAGAGCAACTTAGATAACTGAAAGAATATTGAGTGCTTACATCTATGCACAGCACAAGAAAAGTAACAATGCTATCAAAATTGTTATGTAGTTACAGCTGACTCTTTGTGACCCCGTGGACCATACATAGCATGCCAGTACTGTCCTTGGGGTTTTCTTGGCAAAGATATTGGAGTGGTTTGTTTTTTCCTTCTCCAGTGGTTAAGTGACTTGTCCCGGGTTATATAGCTAACAAGTGTCTGAGGTTGGATTTGAACTCAGGTCTTTGTGACTTTAGGCCCAGGACACTATCCAGTACCAAAATTGGTACTCTGCATACTTTACAGTATGTACTTTACAATACTTTACAGAGCTAGACAAAATAATAACAATTCATATAGGGTGGGGGTATAAAAAAATCTCAAATAGTAAGGTAAATAATTGGGGAGAGGGGATAAAAATGATGAAGAAATAGCACTTCCAAACTTCAAACTTGTATTAATATAAGGCAGTAACCACAACTATTTGGTATAGTTTTGTTTTTTTTAAAAAAGGAGAGTATAATCACTGGGACAGACTAAACAAGGAGGAATCAGAAATAATTGAACTCAATAACTTAGCATTTGATAAGCCCTTAAAAATACATTACCTACATAAGAATGCCCTATCTAACTAGAGTTTCTGGGCAAACTGGAAAGCAGTCTGGTAGAAGTCACAGTTTAGACCCTATTCCACAATAAATTCATAATGGATAAATGACCAGAATATAAGATCAGAAGAAAGCGGGTTATATATCTTTCTCAGCTATGAATAGGGCATGAATTCTTCACCAGACAAAAAATAGAGGCAATTACGAAAAATTAAATAGAAAATCTTGATCATATGAAATTGAAAAGCTTTTGTATGAATAAAATTAATACAAGGAAAGCAATCACCTGGAGGTATGGGGAAAAAAAAACTTTGTCTCAAATAGACAGCTAACAGAAATATATAAGAGTAAAAATTATCTCCCAATAGATAAGTGGTCAAAGGATATGAACAAACAGTTCTCAATATTAGAATTTCAATCTATCAGCCACATGAAATAATGTGCTAAATAACTAATAATAAGAAAGATATAAATCAAAATATCTCTGGAATTTCACCTTACTGCAGGCAAATAATCAAGGATGGCAAAGACGGGATTAGTCAGCATTGAAAGGGTTATGGAAAGACAAGCAGAAAATTCATTGTTGGTGAAGGTATCAATGGGTCTCCCCATTCTGGAAAGCAATTTGGAATTACCCATAGAGAGTGACTACAATTCCTATGCCCTTTGATCCAGAGTTTTCATTTCTAGCCATCTACCTCAAGAAAGTCAATAACAGAAAGAATTATATACTTGATATACCAAAATCATAGTGACACTTTGTAGCTATCCTTTCTTGGTAGCCTTTGACTTCCTATCTCACTTGTTAAAGTTTGAACAAGATGGCAGCAGAATTAATGTTCAAGCTAGCCACTTAAAAAAAGTCCTTCTGACGGTTTAGTATCTAGTCCGATCTTCTCATTTCATAGAGTGGTCCAGACTGAAACTGAGATCCAGATTTTCCAGGGTCACATTGGTAAAACAGCAGGGCCAGGCTTCAGCATTCTTTCCATTATGTGATGGAAACTCTGCAGATGAAAAGTCCAAGGCCCAAACCATTCTGGGAAACAACTTGGATTTAAAGACAAACCACTAAGCTGTACATGCCCTTTGGCCTAAAGATCCTCCTCCTGGGCATTAGGGGATCAGAGCCAGAAAGGAGAGGCCCTTTATTTGCCAAATTATAGCAGCCCTTCATGGTAGCAAGAAAAAGCTAGAAATACAGTGGGTGCCCGTTAATATGGGAGTGGCTGGACGGATTGCGGTTTTTGACTACCGTGGAACAGTCTTGCACCATATAGCATGATGAACCTTAAGGGAAACCTTCAGAAAAACATGAAGCAGTTGGCATCCTGATGTTTATTATTGAGTCTTTTAGTTTTGCTCAGCTGTTTGTTGTTATCATTTTTGTTGCTGTAAGAAAGGGTCCAGTGGTGGTGGTGGTATCAGTTGTGAGAATTGTGTGTCAGGAAATTATTGTGGTATTAAAAACAAAAGGTGTCTATACATTTCAAAGTATAGAAAATGTGGTCCAAGGACAGGACCTGTTTTACCCAAGACCATCCAGCAAGTTAATTTGAAGAGCCAAGGTGGTAAAACCTGTGACTCTTGGCCCCACAGCCATCAGGCAGCAAGCCCCCAAATTCCCTTTCTGTTAGGAAATTTTCACTTTCTACTTATTTCTCCTTCCTTGCTATGGATTGTGTTGTGTTTAGGGGATAGGGGAGTGTTTGTGTGGTGTGTGTGTGTGTGTGTGTGTGTGTGTATGCCCATGAGTGGTTTGTCACTATTCACAGAGAATTAACCACTCTCACGCTATTGCTGGATTCTCCTGAGCTCTGTTGTAACAAAGACACTGTTCTCACTAGAGTAGATTTTGGGAAACACTTGCCCAGGGGTGAAGGGGCTGGTGACAGCCAGTGTAGGTAAAAATTACAATTCTCCATATTGTCTCCTCTAACTTTCGTTTTCCATTGAGGCCATGGGGTTTTGCTTTCAGATTTCAGGAGAAAGAGGTCATCCTTAGCTTTTTGAGATCAGAAAGAACCATTTAACCTCTGGCATACAGTTCAAAAGCTTTTCTCTTCCTGAGCTATCATCACACTCTAGGCTTCTCTGGAATTCAGCTCCCTCCAAATTATACATCATGAGAAGTTGCTTCCAGGCAGTCAGTATGGGTTACTGATAGCTTGTCTGTTTTGTTGCTGAAACTAGCAGCCACCCCAGAGGAGTTTCTAATTTAAGATGGAAAAGAGGTTCAGCTCACATGAAGGAATACATCCAGGCTGTCATTCTAAAGTCACAGTATATGGAGTAATAACTGCAGACTAATAACTGTAGGAAAAACTGTTCCAAAGAGGATTTTGAAATAGAAGTTTGACAGGAGTGGGGAGAGTTCCAGGCAGGGAGATGGCTTGTGTAAGTAAGGAGATAGAAACCAGCCTAGCGTTTCCCCTTTACTGGGAGCTCAAGGCTAATAGGATAAGAAAAGTTTTCCTTTCCTTTTTTGGGGAAAAATTTGGTCTTTTTCTTTTCTTTCTTTCTTTCTTTTTTTTTTTTGAAGGCAGTTAGGGTGAAGTGATTTGCCCAGGGTCACATAGCTAGTGAATATCTGAAGCCATATTTGAACTCAGGTCTTCCTGACTCCAGAGCCAGCACCAAGCTGCTCTGTCTGCTCTACCACCTAGCTGTCCCAGGAATTTGGGAAAGGGGGAAAAGGAACAGTTTATCTAAATAACATTGAAAGTACCTCACATTATCAAGTGACAAAACGTAGCATCCATCTCAACCCTGAACCACCTTCTCCACCTCAAACAGACCCATGTCCTCTCATATAGCTGAGAGATCATGTGTTACTGTAGAAAGAGTATGGGATTTAGACCTGAGTTTGAATTCTGGCCCTGCTACTTACTACCTTGGAAAATTACTCAACAACTCAGAATCCCAGCTCTCATCTTTTAAAATGAGGCAGAAAGCCTAGATGACCTCTGTTCATTTTTTAGTCCTAAATCTTTGATCCTGTTTTTCAGTTATGTCTGACTCTTCGTGACCCCTTTCTGGACGTTCTTGGCAAAGATATTGGGGTGATTTGCCATTTCCTTCTCCAGCTCATTTTACAGATGAAAAAACTGAGGCAAACAGGGTTAAGTGACTTACCAAGAATCACACACAAATCTGTCTGAAGCAGGATTTGAACTCAAGGAAGAGGAGTCCTGACTCCAGGCCCAGTACTCTATGCACTGTGGCACCACCTCACTGCCTATGACACAAGGCATGTTAAATCTAAATATGGCAGCTACCTCCACTAAATTAAACCCACACCTTGTCTTCAACTGCTGTTCCCTGGCATATATACTGTCAGCACCTCAGGTGTTAGTTAGGAAGCTTAAATCTGGAAAATCTGGTTTCCTCCTGTACAGGAGCTGAAGATAGCTGATATTCAAATAATTTGTCAGCAGAAGGTGCTTTCCCACCCCTCTTGTGATGACTTTAGCATCACTTACCCACTTTCTGAGTTTTTAAAAATTTTAATATCATACAATTCCATTTAAAAGTGGTGAAACTAGAGTCTTCCAGGATAAGCTTCTCCCTATTATAATGGCTAGGACTGTAATCACTGTTCCATGCTCTTTTGTGTACACCCCTCAACCTCTGTTCCTAATTCCTCTATTAAAATAGCTTTCAGAGCTTCTTTTAGGTCTGCTCGCTTCCAGTGCTTTGTTTGGTGTTTCCCCAGTTAGGCCATGTCTATCCACCCAAAATGTCTTTGAGATGCCATAGAATAATGTATCCATGTTAAATGAGTAACCACTGTTGCATTGTGGAAGTTTATTTACTTAGCAGATGTCCTCCTTGAGGGAAGAATGTTGATCTGAATGGGTCTCCCTGTCTCAATACTCTCCTTGCTTTAATCTTTCACAAGGTTGCCAAAGGGATATTCCCAAAGCACAGGTCTGGTCTTGTCATTCTCTTCTGCTCAACACATTCTAGTGGCCTCCTGTTGTCTCTGGATTAAATGCAAACTCCTCCTATGCTTGGTCCCAGCCGCACTTTTCACCACATTACTCCCTTTCACACACTACGGTTCAGCCCAACTGTCCTTCTTGCTTCCATACATTTGCACTGGTTGTTCTTCTGCCTTGAAATGCACTCTTTCCCAGGGCTCAGCTGTAGCCGCATGATGTACCTGGAAGGTTCCTCGTCTGTTTCCTCCTCTCAGTGCACCTTTCTCAGTTACTTTATATTGATGTTGTAATACTTACATGTCAGTTAACAAGCAAGGGCTTACAGTGTGCTCAGTGGTGTAGTAAGCACGGGACTGAATACAAGTGGAAAGAAAGGCTTGTCCCCAAGAAGTGCATATTCTAAAGCAAAAGGAAACCCAAAAGAGGGTAGAGAGGAGGGGAAACCTTGGTACCATCTGCAGGGGCATGGCAGAGGAAGGAGTGAGATGTGACTGGCCAGGGTGCTCTCATTAAAGAGAAGTCTGAGGGGCCATCAGGGAGAGGCTGCAGAGGTGAGGTGTGAATTCCATGGCTGGAGGCTTCCAGAAGAAGATGGAGCATGGTAGAGGAGGTTGGGAGTGCAACCTGAGAAGAATCTAAGCCTCTTGAAGAGCTCACTAGGCTGTTTGTTTTATCTTTGTAATCCCTGGAACCTAGTACACTACGTGGCATACAGTAGGTGCTTCGTAAAATTCTTGCTGCTTGATTATGAAGTTAGGTTTCCTGGAGATTTGGTTAAAAAAGGAAAACATTTAATGTAGAGCAATGTCGGAAAAAAAGCACATATGGAGATTTCAGTATTTGTGGCTTACCTCTCCTTTCCCAGTAGATGACCTTATCCTTTGTCCCTTTTCTGTTTTAGAAACATTCAAGGCCCCTGGTTGGTCTAGTTAGGGAGAGGAGATACCTGTGTGGAACTGGGAAACAAGGCAATGTGTGATGATACCATCTCCCGGAGAGCCTTGTACGGAATAAGTGTTGAGCATTTGTTAGTGAGATGAGGAATAGCCTAGACAGCATGTGTGGTACCGTGAGAAGGCAGAGAAAGCCGGAGAGCTCTCAGCAGCTCGGTCAGGGGAAGGTTTCAGGAAGAAGGTGAGTCTTGAGATGATTTGTTGAGGAGGAGCTAAGAGGACATCCATGAGCAAAGGTGCAGAGACAGGAATGAGTGGACACAGGTTGCCCATTCTCTTCGGTTATGTATCACTGAAGTAAATTTGAGATTTTCTGCCCCCTTTTCATGAAACTACTGAAGCAGGCTTGTCATCAAAGTAGAGGGTAATTTGTTGTTGTTTGAGAGGGGGAGTGAGGCGGGAAGATAAAGAAGGCAAAAAATCTTTTGTTACCAGTAAAATCCATCATTTGACATTGCTATGGAGATCTGTGTTTGCCATGTAACATTGCCATTTTCTGGTGTTTATTTAGTGAATAGGAGCATAAGTCATAGATTTAGAGTTAGCAGAGACCTTATAGGCTACCTAGTCAAATCATCTTTTTACAGATGAAGAAACTGAGGCCCAGAGAAGGTTACAAGTGACTTGCCCTGCTCTTAAGTATCAGAGGTGGAATTCAAATTCAAGAGAAGAGAGAATTTGTTTCTTTTGCCAGTTTTGAGTCTTAGGGGCTATAGAAATGTAGAAATGGGATTAGTAGCCTTATATTTAGACTCTTGCAGTCTTCAGATGAGTTTAGTGCCTTTATCCCCTGACTCTGAGAAGATGTAATAGTCTCCTATTACTACAATACATCTATGTAGTCTCCTTCTCCATGTCATACAGGTCTGTATGCTCATGTCTTGCTGAAACATGCTAATTAGCTCTCAGTGATCCCATCCCTCCCTGGGAAGCCCCCAGAGTAATTGAACATTAAAGTGATTTGTTACAAAAAGGTCAGGAAGGTATTATGTGCCTAGAGACTAAGATCTAGTAGCTGACCCTTTAACACAGACCTACTTTGCCATTACACCCAAGAATGGTGTTTAGACATCCCCCTTTCCTCCCAAATCACAGCATTCTAATTGTGTAATAGCTATACTGCACCTTTGCTAGTCAGGTTCCGGAGAGCCTCTGTTTAAGGGGAATAAATCTCTGAGCCAGGAAAACTCTGGTCAGACTGTTCATCTCTACTTTCCCAAAACATACCATCTGGAGCTGGTGGGTTGCTAATAACTACTCCAGCACATGCTTCTGCCATCTGAGCTGACTGCCACTGGAGGTGTTGGAGAGAAAATGAACAACTCCCACGCTGGAGAGAGGAGGTAGAGGCATCCCTTCCCTAATCACCCTCCCCCCCCATGAAGTTAATGATATAAGTGTCCCTCTGTCTCTCACCTCTCTTTGGATTTGAGGTTACAAGATAGAGACCCAAGGACCAGAACATCTGATGGCTTTGGAAAGTAGTCTGTTCCTTGTAGCATTCTCCTTGCTCTAAAACTATTTAGGATCATAGGGCCACAGTTGCTGGCTGTGCCTCCCTTGCCCTTACAGTTTTAAATTTCATGGGTACAAGAAAGGTGATGGGAATTAGAGCTGTTACTCAGGTGGGATTTCAGATATCTAAGACCCGCTCTCCAGCTTCTCTGCCCTGTGACCTTTGGGTATTTCTGGTGGGGCAGTGGGTATGATTGGGAGCTACTGAAGCCAAAATTGTAATTGTTAACAGAATCTCAGAGCTAGAGAAACCATTTAGTTTAACCCATTTAGTTTAACTGAACAGAAGTGCCCCGACCAAATGGTCACCCAGCCTTTACTGGGAGAGCATAACTAAGGGGGAATCTACTACCCTCTGAGGCAATCTGTTCTATTTTGGGGCAGCTCTAATTGTTAGGAAGTTTTCCCTTAATTTGAACCTAAATCTACCTTGATTCAGTCACCACCCTCCCCTTTATATTCCTAATTCTTTTATCTGTGCTCTGCAAAATCTTCTCTTTTCCAGGCTTAAAAAAAAAATCTCCATTTCCTTCAGCCCATCCTCAGGTGATAGGACCTCAGAGCCCATCACCATCCTGGTTACTCTCCACAGCTTGTCACTTCTATCTTAAAGATGTTGCCCACAACTGAACATGATACTCCAGATGTGCTCTGATCTGGGTGGGCATGGTACCGCAGGACTATCAGTCACCCCCATTCTAGATGCTATGTTTCTCAAGGCAATCTAAAATTACATTAACTTTTCTCCCCTTTTCTGGAGGCCTTTACCTGTTAGCACACCTATTCTCTTTGATGTCAAGACTTCAAAGTAGCTGCTCACCACAAAAACATTGGACCTCTCATCTAGATCATTATGAAGAGAAGCATATTGCTTACAGAAATGTCTTTTGATTTTGTCAATAAGTACTGTCAGACTTGGTGCTCACCTTGCCTCCTCAATTGCAATTTAAGTCTCTTTTGCTTATTCATCACATCTGTCAGAGAAAGAGAAAAAGAAAAGACCATCCATCCTTCTTGTTAATTGCTATGTACTTGAAGATCCAACTCTTCCTCAATAATCTCATCTAATATTTAACCTTTCCCAGTATCCCTACCCTTTCATTATTTTCTCAGATTTCCTTTAAACTTTTTTCATTTCTTCTATGTCCTTCTCAAACTAGGCATCCTTAACTGGATAATGGATGGCTGGAGGATTTCTGAATAGTCAAGGATTTAGTTTGGACTGTCAGCTTTAGTTACTTGACCATGATTTTAGTGATGTCTGCACTGAATTTTGCCCTCTGTAAAACTGGAGTTGGGTTAGATGATGTGTAAGGACTTTTCCAGCTCTGAATTTTATGAAAGTTATGAATTTAGGATATTCAGACTAAACTGAAAGTCAGTTAAAACCACGTTTTGGGTGAAGTCTTTTAATATTTGGAAAATGAAAGACTTAGGATGATTAGTTGATTAAATATCTAACCTACCAACAACTGAACTTTGAAAACATATTTTTTGATTTATGATATCAATATTTTAATAAACAGAATGGAGAAGAGAATTGTGTATGAAAGTGTGAACTGCTACATGAAATTTTTAAAAGTATATTAGAGTTAACACAATAGTAACGAAATTGTCCTACTTAACTGACTCCCCTTGTCTTTTTGAAACTTTCATCTTTTTTTCTGTCTTGTTTCTTTTATTTTTAAAAAAATTTGAATATTTTATTTTTCCCAATTACATGTAAAAGCAATTTTAGCATCTAGTTCCAAATTTTTTCCCTCCCTGAGATGGTAAACAATTTGATATGTCTTATACATGTACAATCATGCAAAATATATTTCTATATTAGTCATAGTGTGAAAGAAAATACACAAAAAAACCTACCATGAAAAAATAAAGAAGATGAAAAATAATAAATTTCAATCTGCATTCAGACTCCCATCAGTTCCTTTTCCGGCAGAGTAGTATCTTTCATCATGAGTCCTCTTCAATTGTCTTATATCATTGTACTGCTGAGAACAGCTCAGTCATTCGGAGTTGATCATTGCACAATGTTCCTGTTATTGTATGCAATGTTCTCCTGGTTCTGTTCACTTCATTTTGCATCAGTTCATGTAAGTCCAGGTTTTTCTGAAACTATCCTGCTCATCGTTTCGTATAGCACAACAGTGTTCCATTATATTCATATACCACAGTTTGTTCAGTCATTCCTTAGTCGATGGGCACTCACTTCGCTTCCGCTTCTTTGCTGCAAGAAAAAGCATTGAATTTTCCTCTCACCTTAATGGGGTAATGGAGAGACCTTTTGGTTATTGTTGTTTTGGTAAGGTGTAGACATGTTGCGGTTTTCAGTTACTCAAAATCCTCTGTGTTTCAAAGTTCCCTGCCCTATTGACTTGTCCTACCAGTTTGGGTTTTGATCTATGGGAGGGAATAATCAGAAGCCTTGAGGTGTGGGTGGGGATCTCTGCTGTTGAGAAGTGGAGATATGTTACAAATGGCTCTTTAAGCTGGGATGGGACTAGGGGTGTTGTGTGAATGTGCAGAATTTTTGTGATGCAATTTTTCTTTCCTTGTTTCTGATTTGTGATTTTTATAGAAATAAGATGATTCTTTCTTAAGGATACCAGGATTGATGGTATTAACTGGATGTGTGTGTGTGTGTGTGTGTGTGTGTGTGTGTGTATCTGTGTCTGTGTGTGTGCCTGTTTGTCTGTCTATCTTGTTGGCTGGCCTCCTGTGTAGGTACATATCTTAGACTATCACAACAGAGAAATAACAGTCTATGCTTTGTGATCCTCTCAATAAGTTCTTTCTAACCCAAATCCCTCCCTGCAAGATACTGGTAGTTTCTAAAAAGGTTTGTTTTGCCCTCTTGAGGAACTAACTAAGCCTGATCTTGAAATGTTGACAGCTCTTTCAAGGCATTTACTGGGAACAAGTCAAGTCACTGGGAGTTATGGCCAGATCTGATTGAAACAGAAGGCTGGCTCTTTTTAATTTGTTTATGTAGACTTTCTCTTTAAAAACAAATGAAAATCTGATAGTTTAGCACTTTCTTTGGAAATATCTTCTTTCTGTCATTAGAAATGGTTTAGTCCATATGACTCCAGAAAAAAAAAATCTTCCTATAGACTATCATCATTCTTCCAGGAAACCCTAAGTAATTTATTTTCTTTTCACTTACCCTGGTGACCTCCTTGGAAGGCAAGGACAATGATCCTCTAATTTTTTTAAATGGATAAAACTGAGGAATAAAATGGTTTTCATCTAATATAGAAAGAAGAAAATCTGAATACCATATCTTATGATTTCCAGTTTATAAATCATATTCCCTTTTTCCTTCCCTGCCCCTTCCCCTCCCTTTTCTCTTTTCCTCCTTCCTTTCTTCCTTCATTCTTTCCTTCTAACCTTCATCCCCTTTTCCCTCCCTCAAACCTTTGATTTCACTGATACAAGAAATTTCCTCTGCCAATGTGTATTAGCACCTGCTCCTCCTCCACTTATAGGCTTAGGCAGTTGTTTAGGTCACGGAGAAGTTAAGCAACTTGCCCAGGGGTGGGGATGCTTGAGGCCACATATGATCTTGGGTACAGCCTTTTGACTGAGTCCAAGTTTTACAGAACAAATCCTTTTATTAAGAGGACTTGTTCTGTGAAGTTTAGATTCATTCAAAGTGCAACACTTGAGGACCTAGAGAGCTACATGTGACCTTGAGGCCACAGGTTCCCCACCCCTGAACTTGCATAAAATCACACAGCCAGTATGTGTCAGCATTCCTACTCTTAACCATTAAGTTTCTCTGGGCATTGGCCCAGTATCTTTGTGTCAGAAGGGCTAACTGGAGTGAGTGTGTGTGTGTGTGTGTGTGTGTGTGTGTGTGGTGACTCCCTATTGGCAGTGTGGTGAAGACTGTAGACCCCTTCTCTGGATAATGTTTTTAAATGCATAAAACAAAATGCTTAAGATTGCAATGGAAACCAATTACAGTGAAATACAGTTATCAAAACATGAAGAAAAAGGTTATCAGGTTAAGAACCTCTGGACTAGGCCGTAGTGGTGCCTTTCCATTTCAGACAATGTTAGTTCATAATTATCTTAAAGATAAGCAACAGTTTGGGGAGTTCCAATTGGAACTCCTCCCCATCCATCCCCCACCCCCACCCTAGTCTGTTTTTTGCCTCCTTCTAGGACAGTCTGCTAGAATGAAGTGCTGAATCACACAGACCTACTTTTGAAGCTATACCCTGGTTTATTGGATCAATTTCTATTAGTATCTACAACTTAATTCAGTGTACATTTGTTACTTTCCAGATGGAAGTTGGACTGGCCCAGGGCAGCAAATGTAGTGTGAGGTTTAACTGTCCTATTTGCTGGTGATACAAATACCATTAAAAATCTTTGAGATGAACTTATCAAATTAATACCAATGATGGATCAGAGATGTTGATTTTCTCCTGTATTTGTTTGTATGTTGGTTGCTGTAACTTCTCCTTTAAAAAAAAAGTCAGAATGAAGGTTGAGCAATGACGTCAAACTAACAAAAAAAACTTTTGTTCACTTTCCATTATCTATGAAGAACATTAATTTGTTTCCCCAGTGGGCCTCCCGTGGAATAATCCTCATAGCCCCCGACATTCATATCAAAGTGACAAACATTTTGGATGGGCCCCTCGGCATTTGATGTTCCTTGTGGTTCCCCTGAGATTTTATTTCATACCCTTCCTCCCCTCTAGCCCAGGCTCTCCCAGCCTCTTTGTTTCTGTTCCCCCTTCCTCCCCCAAATGATGGATCTCTAAGCTGCTAATCTATCCTATTTCCATCTTTCTAATTCTTTTGGGAAAAAGGGAGGGATTGTGAGGAAAGAGGATTCTCAGAGCACTGAGGATAACCTTTGCCTACTTTACAACTTTCGGTAGGGCAGGCTCTGTTTCTCTTCTAACCCCGAACAGGCAAGTGCAAGCTGTGTTCAGAATAACTGCTGAAAGGATCATTGTATTCAAATCCAGCCTCAGAAGCTAACTGTGTGACCCAGGGCAAATCATAGGCTCTATCTGCCTCAGTTTCCTCATCTGTATCCTCATGTGTAAAATGGGGATAATAATAGCATCTACCTCCCAAGGGAGTTATGAAGATAAATGAGATAAAATTTATTAAGTGCTTAGCACAGTATCTGGCGTTTCATAAATACTTGTTCCCTTACCCCCTTCCCATTCTGTCATTGTCTGGTGACAGGGAAAATGGTAGTTTTTCCAGCCTAGAAGCTACCTAATATATCCTGGATCTGGATACCCAAAACATTGTTCCCATCGTAGGAGGGGAAATGAGGAAGCACAGCATTGTGAATTTTCCCTCAAATAAGATTGGTTTTGGGTCACTAAAGTGAACTTGATTTATATTGGATTTGGTCCTTCCTTATCCCTTTGCTTCTCTTTATACTGGGAGGGTGTTCCCAACTGGGTTGAGTTGTTTGGATATGCCATGCCAATTTCACCCTTTGACTAGACCAGAGATAGATTTTTAGAATACAGGCAATGTGAATCATTACTTAACCTTTTAGCTACCTGAGTTGCCAAGATATTAAAAAATGTTGGTAAGAATAGGGTGCGGTGGTTCTTTCTAGGATGCTAATATGTTTGACATGGTTTCACCCTAAAGGACTGATTTACTTAATTAGAAGATTATCTGCTTCCTCACCCCCTTGCAAAAGAAAGAAAAAAAATCAAATAAATGATTGAAGCTATCACATTCCATCCCTTCCAGGTCAGTTTCTCTGAGATGACAGAATGGTAATTTTAAGCCCTTTGTTTCATAAACTGGGCGAGGTTAATATTTTGTGGTTGGAGGATTTTTCTGACTGTGTTCACTGGGTGCACTCTAAAATTTGCCTCTCTGAAATTTGTTTGCCTCTTTTTGGGTGTGATATACATACATCATGTTATATTTGTGATGTCCCAATGTCCCCCCTCTGCTTCCTTAGAGGTGATTTGTTGAGTTGCCAAACAGGACCAAAAATAACTGACCCACTCATCCCAGAACTATTTACATTCTTCAAAACCATGACAGTCTCTATCAGATGATGGATCTTTATGTTGATTTATTTTGACTTACTCTTCTAGTTTACTGTGATGCCAACTGGATACCAGAACCTATTTTAAACCCTGTTTTTTGACTTAGATCCTACATGCGTCCTTGATCTGGGAGCCATGTTTAAATGGATGTGTTGTTTCTGTATATGTTTTAGACTATCAGGTCTACCCTGCCTCCTTCCTTCTCTGGATCAACAGGATTGGATAGGGAAAGAGTTCAGTTTTTTCTTCCTGTTTCATTAGAGGCAGGGTAAAGATGAAAAAAAAACAAAACAAAATGCTCTCCAGCTACTGGAAATTCTGATCCTGTGATGCTTTTGAAGAAAATATTTTCTAGCCCCAAAAACACTTTTGGCCTTCATTCCTTCTTGGAACCAAATAAGGAAAGAGATAGTAAAGTTCACTGAAGATGTTTTTCCTAAATGACCTAGCAGAAAAACTACATCTTCTGGACAAATTAGACTATTTGGAATCTCTTTGGACCAACGGTATTGGATGTTTAAGGTTCTTTCAGCCGTATAAGCAGTTTATCCATGAAATAACCGTGACAAAATGCCTTGGTCAGTGCTTCATCTTGCTTGTCTCCTAGACTAGGTCTTTCATACTCAGTTGAGTTACTCTCTCCCTCAAGTACCTTCCAGCTTGGGGATACATCTTACAGAGAAGCAGGAGTTAAATGTTTGGTAGTTAGCACAACATCTCACACCACTGCCTTGCAGATTTTAGACTCTACATGGCCTCCTGTAGATGCTCATAAAATCAGTTCAAAAAACACTCTGTGTGGGCTTATTTTGTTCAGCCACCAGATTGAGATTTAGAACTGTGGAAACAAGTTTACCCTATGTTGCTTTTTCTATACTCTCCCTACCTGTGTACAAGCCATTGATGAGTTAGGCAGTCTTGGTGTGAGGTGCAGAATCACAGCTCAAATGGACCATGATTCCATTTCACATCATGAGAAGTTTTATATCTGTGTTTTGATACCCCCTCCAAATTTCATCAAACCCCGTGAGATTTGATGGGCAGAAAAAGACCCTCACCCCATGTTATAGTTGAGTAATTTCAAATACTGTTTTGGTACCAAATTCAAGACTGTCCTTTGGGGAAGAATCTGCTTGCATCTCAATCATTTCTCTTAACGTCTCTCGTGTAGAAACTTCCAAAGAAATAGATCCATTTAATATCAAATTCTGTTTCCTTAGTCTTGACATCAAAATCTTGTGATAATTATGGTGCCAACTCTGTGTCCAGACATATGGTGTGTTAGGAATAGCTAGCATTTATATAGAGCTTTAAAGTTCTCTAAGTGCTTGACAGACTTGTCTTCTATGCTCCCCACAATCACCCTGGGAGGTAAGTGCTATTATTGTTTTGTTGTGGTTCAGGCATTTCAGTCACGTCTGTGACCCTCTTTGGGGTTTTCTTGGCATGTGGTTTGCCATTTCCTTCTCTAGCTCATTTGACAGATTAGAAAACTGAGTCAAACATGGTCAAGTGACTTGCCCAGGGTCACACGGCTAATAAGTTTCTGAGGCTGGATTTGAATTTAGTCTTTCTGATTCTAGGTTCAGTGCTCTATTCACTGCACCACCTAGCTGCCTCCAAGGCTATTATTATTATTATTATCCCTATTTTATAGTTGAGAGAAATTGAGGCTAAAAAGGTTAAGAGACATGCCCAGGATCACATAGCTAATTAAGTGTCTGAGGTCAGATTTGAAATCAGGAAGATGAGTCTTCCTGACTTCTGGCCTGATACTTTATCCATCCACCATGCCACCTAACTGTCCATTTGCCTTTGCACTAGTTGATGGTAAGAATGTTTTGCTTCAGGACTTAATCTTCATGTGGCAGCTTCTTTGTCCAAATTGATTGCCATAGGGAAAGATTAGCTGGGCACCATTATCAGCTAGTTGGATAAAGCTTTGGTTAAAAGAGTGTTTACTATTAATGAGGCCATTCTCATAACAGGCCAGTTATGGCTCATCACTTCTGGCAGTCATTTCATAAATACTGACCACCCAAAGGTACTGAGCAAAACAGTGTAGATCACTAACCCCTGGGAAAAGAAATATCAACATGATTGTCTGCAAAGGAAAATAGCTTTATTTTAACTTTTTAAAATAATTTTATTTCTGTCATTTAGCAGCATGGCAGTTCTTTGGTACCTGTGTAAGTAATGAAAATTGGCCTTCCCTACTTTGAAAGACTTCGGGATTGCCTTTTAAGCACTATCCTCACTTCTTAGAGCTCCCCACCTCACTGCAGCATTCTTTGTAACAAGCAAAAGAATATAATAAGAAAAAATAATAGCTAGCATTTATATAGGGCTTTAAGATTTGCAAAGCACTTTGTATACATGATCTCATTTGTTCCTCACACAACTCTGTACCGTGATTGGCCCCGTTTTACAAATGAGGAAACTAAGGTTGAAAGAAGTAGTGATTTGCCTGAAGTCATGTAGTTAAAAAATGTCTGCAACAGGATTTGAACCCAGGTCTTTCTTATTATTCACAAGGGGCTAGTACTCTGTCTATGATATGATGCTCCTTGTGAGCAAAGCCAGCTGACATAGCAACCATATCTGATGGTATAGACCATGTTTAGGGAAGAGTGTTTCATTAATCAGTTCTCCAGAACCAAGATTGTGCACCACACATCATCAGATTTTGGCTTCTTATTTTTAATAGCTGCTTTGTTTCCAAATTGACACTCATTTATTCAGTGTATGGAATATTCCAGGCCCTGTTCTAGGCACTTCTAGATAATATGTTAAGAGAATAATTAGGATCTTTGGGTCATAACTTTAGAACTGGAAGGGAATTTAGAAGTCATCAAGTCCAACCCCCTCATTTTACAGGAGAGAAAATTGAATCCTGGTGATTTGAAGTGACCTACCCAGGGTCTCAAACATAGGGAGTGAGTGGCAGAACTGGGATTCACACCTGACTCCTCTAACTCTAGCTCCAGGGCTCTTTCCACTAAGCCATGCTGCATCCATTTTGTTTACCCTTGGGCCAATACTGGGTACATATCAATAAAAGATACAGGCTCTGCTGTGGAAGATCTTGTTGCTTAAGAATAGTCGGACCTTATCGTAAGGGGGCACCCTTGTTCTCTTCCTGCACTTTCCTTCTTACCCAGGATTCGTGATGTTAGATGAGTTTGGAAGAGGCAGCTTCATTAGCAGCCACTCTTGACAAGGGTGCCAGTCCTAGTTATCTGACACTTTGAAATGCCAACTGAGACCTGCTGCTCCTCAGCAGCTATATCTGATTCTTTAAAGGCTAGTAGGAGAAGAGAGAGACTTGGCTCTTCCAGGGCTGGGTTCTAGTGTGCTTGCACCGAGAAAAGCACCTTCCCTTGTCATTCAAACAACCATTCACTTAGTACATTCTGGAGCTTCTGCTGCAAATTCATGGTGCCCACTCAAGGGGTTAGTTCAGTTTCAGAATTGTGGGCCAAGGAACAGAATACTGAACAATACCAGTATACATGACTACCTTACCTTCCTTTGCCAGGCTACCTTCTTTTCCAGGTTGAGGGCTGGTAGGGATACTGAGCTCATAAATCAGGGATTCATTCATTTCTCTATTTACTATGTAACTTACCTTTAACCACATGCAATTATGGGCTTCCTCCAGACCACATGAAACCATCTCTGCTGTGGCGGCTGTTGTTTTCTTCTGTTCCCAAGGGAGCAGGTGGTTTGAGGCCATGCTTGACTTGCCAGTTTCTAATAGGAGCAGTAGTTGTACTCTTCCCTCTTCTGGCTTAAAGGAGGGGCTGGCTCCTTAAAGAATCTCTATGGAGAGATAGGCATGATCATACTTTATTGCAGCAAGGAGAAAAGGATCTTGGGGAGAGTCCACAAGAGTTGGGACATTTATGGCTTTTCTGTCTACTGCAGCTTCTTCCATCAATAGCAAGATTTGGTACTCTATAACATTATGAGACATTTGGGATCTTAGAGTTAATTAAAGTTAGTAGTGAAAATAATTTCCATTTCTTTTTCTTGGAGCCATGACTGTGGAATGCTTGGGATCATCATACCGTGCTAGTATCTGCTCTGATGCTGTGTACTCTGTGGTCTTCAGCAAATATTTATTTAATTGAATTATATGATGTGCATACTAGTTGGGTTCCTTCTAGATTTGTGTTCTTGTTTTTATCTTTCCCACCCCACCTTCAATGTTTCATCATCTCCTCTTTTCATTGTTTTGCTTTTAATTAATTGGTTGGTTTTCAATTTTCAACAGTCACTTCCATCGTCTTTTCGTTGTTGCTCAGTCCATTAGTCATGTCCAACTCTTCATGACCTCATTGGGAGTTTTCTTAGCAAAGATACTGGAGTGGTTTGCCTATTCTGTCTCCAGCTCATTTTACAGATGAGGGAACTGAGGGTAAGTGACACAGACACAGGGTAAGTGTCAGGCCAGATTTGAACTCAGGAAGATGAGTCTTCCTTACTCCAAGGCCCGTGTCCTATCCACTGTGCTACTTTCTTTCATAAAATCCTGCACCTTCAGAGCTGGAAAAGGGACCTTGGAGGGCACGTAACCTAGCAGGCTTGTTAATGGCTTCTTCCACCACATCTACCTGAGTTTTGAAGTTGTTCTCTAACCAGATTTCTTTTGTATTATGCTTGTCTTCAGATTTATATTGGAAACTCTTCGACTGGGGACGACTCTGTCTTCCATTCTTTTTAATTCAGCTCTCTCTTCTCCATCCAAATAGGTACTAGGTCCTTCAGTCAAGTGGAGTTTTCTTAGTAACCTGAATCTGAGCAAAATTAAGTAAAATATATGTGTATGAAACTCTGACTTGGATTGAGTTTTTTAACCCCACATTTTCATTAATCAATCAAAAATATTTATTAAGCACTACTACTGTCAAGCACTGTGATAGGCACTGAGAGAGTATACAATAACAGAAATGAAGCAGTTCTTGCTCTCAAGGAGTGAGTAGAGAAGAGGGAGAAAATATAGGTGGCCAGAGTCAGTAAGACTTGAAGTCCAATCCAGCCTCAGATACTTGGTAGTTGTATGACCCTGGGCAAGTCGCTTTCCCTTATGAAGCCTTAGTTTACTCATCTGTAAAATGTGGCTAATAATAGTACCTACATTACAAGGTTATTGTGAGAATCAAATAAATGTATTTGTAAACTACTTTATAAATCTTAAAGTGAGATATACATGCCTAGTCATTATTGCTGATTATTGTGTATTATATATAAATATGTAGAGAATAAATACAAAATGAATAGAAGGTAGTGTTGGGAGGTAGGGCACTAGCAATTGGGGGATCAGAAAAGGTGATGGTTGTGTGAGTCTTGACAAAAATGGGGGATTTTATGAAATAGAGGTGAGGAATAAGGAGTGGCCAGTACAAAGATGGGAGATGAAATAATATGTTTGAGGAAGAGCAGAAGACCATTTTGCCTAGATTGTAGAGAATCTAAGAGGAGTTTATATTTTATTCTAGAGGTAATAGGCAGCCACTATTGATTATTGGGTGTTGGGGAGTGGTGTGATCAGGCTTGTGCATAGGGAAAGTCACTTTGGTGACTTTGTGGACCACAGATTGGAGAGATGTGAAACAGGGAGACCAATAAATTAGTCTAAACAAGGTTATGAGAACCTGAGCCAAGGTGGTGGTTGTGTGAGTAGTGAGAAGTGGATGGATAGGAAAGATGAGGCAGAGGCAGAAATGGTCAGTGTTGCCAGCTGCTTATATATAAGGTGTAAGGAACTGGGAGAAATTGAGGATAGCGTTGAGATTCCTTATTTAAGAGATTAGAAGGATGGTGGGTCCTCTTAACAGAAATGGGAAAGAAATAGGTCATCTTTCTCTTCTATCATCTTTCTCTGGCCTGGCAGTCCCATAACTCACTAGGGGCAACCAGGCAATGGAAGGGCTTGCCCTTGAGGCATCCTTTTTTTCCTTCTCCAGGCTACTTGAATGGCCATAGGACTTGGATGAAAGATGGTAGTCAACAACTCTGTTCCTGCTGATGAGATGCCTTACTCTCCACCCTGTTGTTGTCCCCGGAGGTCCTCTGCCCTGCCTTTATGCCTTCTGATATCTTACCCATTCATGTAACCTGAAGTCCCCTTGGCTTTGTCATTTTGTCTCACCATTGTACCCTTGAGATCTGAGGGACTAATTTGTATGCTCTGAAGCGAACTTTCTGTGTTATATCCCCCCAATTAGAGTGAGCTTTTTGAGTGCACTGACTTTCTCCATTTTTCTACTCACATTCCTAACACTAAGCACAGTGTAAGTACCTGATAAAAGCAGTCTCATCCTTCAGGTTAGGGAGAAAGTTGGGTGTGGGGGAAAATAATTAGTTCTGTATTGAACAGGTTGACTCTTATGGTTCATCTGGTTCTAAATGTCCAAAAGGTAGTTTTTGGTGTGGGTTTGGAGTTCAGGAGAGAGACTGGAGCTAGATATATACATCTGGGAGGCATGTACATACTCAAATGGATCTATGATTTCATAGATTTATGAACTCCTTCCAGTAATTCAGACCCATCCATTGATGCTCAACCCATCCATGTTTGCCCATCCTGTGCTCCTCTCTTCCATGTAGTCCCAAAAGTTTTCCATCACAGTCCACCCAACATGCTCCAGGTCTCTACATAGAGATTATAATTGAACCCATGGGAACTGGTACAGTGACTGAATAAGAGAGTATAGAGAGTGAATCAATCAGCAATCTTTTATTAAGCACCTACTATATGCCAAGCTTTTTACCAAGATCTGAGGGTAGAAAGTAAAAAATGAACCATTCTCTACCCTCAAGGAGCTTTCATTTTCCTGGGGTAGAAATTTGTTAAGTAAGCATTTACTTTGTGCCAAGCACTGTACTACATGCTGGCAAGAAATAAAGAAAGTGAGACACTGACCATAATGAGCTCCTCATTCAAATTGAGGACACAGAAAAGGAAGGTCAACTGCAGGGCTGATGGAAAAGCCCAGAAATCCTAAGAGTGCAAAAGTGGGGTGCTTAGCAAGGTACAGATACCCTTAGTTTGCATAGATAATTAAGATGAGGGAGATGGGAAGGTTTCAGGGCAGACAGTAAAGAAAGGAACGGAGTTGTTGGCTACCATCTCATTCAATCCTATGAGCAGTCAAGCAGCCTGGGCAAATGGAGAAAGTAGGGTAGTAAGGGCAACCTGGTGGTGGTAATGGCTCTTCCCAAATCTTGGGTTGACTCCAGGATAGAAGCATAGATGAGGGTAACAGAATGAGAGGGGCAGGAAGCCAGGGTGGGATGTCCATTGGTGCTTACTTTGACTGCTGCCTCACCTCCTGGTTGGGTTTTGGGACAGTCTAGAGCTGCAAGAAGGGGCAAGATGATGGAGGACGGGTTATCTTAAGTGACGGCAATTCTTCCCATCTCCTGGCCATTGTGGACTATGGAAAGATACAGGATATGGCTTTCCCTTTGTGTGGTTTGAGGGTGAGAGGAGGAGGAACTTGCAAGTTTGGGTATTTTAGGGAGCATCAGCATGTATGTTGACATTTCCTAGTAATAGACAAAAGTTGGGAGAAGAGGAAGACTGTAAGCCAGTGAAACTTCTTAAAGAAGTAGAATGACTGGGAGGTCATTAGACCACAGTCACTATGATCTAGACTGGGTGATAACTTAGTCTTTTGAGGTTATCACGATTGATATACAGCCTCTTCTGCCATAACTAATCCGAATCCCTCTGCCAATTGAGGTGAACCTTGCAGGCCTGCCAGCTTTGGTTGCCATTTTGGAAGTCACTCTCATGGAGTTAGACTGATACCATAGTATAATAAATGATGAAGTTGAGTTTCTTGTATCGTCCTAGTGAAACAAATATTTTTCTGGCAAACTGTAGCTTTGGTTTCCACTATTGGGTAAGTTCTCTCTCCTAGTGCTTCTTTTGGAAAGCACGCATCTTCTTTTCCCCAGCCTCCCTAGACAGGAATCTATACAGCAGGTTTTTTGCCAAAGTCGTCCCTCTATCGATGGTCCTGCATGAGGGAGCATAAATCAGTTTCTTAGAACTTCAGTAGTTGGCAAAATTTGGCATATTATAAGCAACCTATTTTGAGTGTGTTCTTATATAATTAGGAGGAGACGGGAACCTTGTTTGGCAGGCACAAGGGACCGGTAATAAAGTCTATTCCCAAACCTCGTAGCTTGAAAGAGGGTGGTTGGGTGATTATGACTAGATTGTATAATGAGGAAAGCAAAAGGGGCCAGGATTTAGGGTAGCTTTGGAATCAAGAGTATGCATAAGAGATTGTCCTAGCGGGTTTCAAGGAAAAGAAAGGCCTTCATGGTTTGTTTGAAATGGTGTCTACCTATCAAGTTAGGTCTGTTTCCATGAAGCTAGCCAAGGTGGGGAACCTGCAGCCTTGAGACCACATGCGGCCCTCTAGGCTGAACGTTCCCCACCCCTGATAGACTATTTACCATATAGTGGTTCATGAGGGTGAGATTTCCAGAACTGGGCTGGAGGTCTTTCAGAAGTAGTGGATTTTCATAGTATCCAGCTGTTATGGCTGAAGCTACACTTCCCATGACAGCATGAAAGCTTTCTTATCTTCTAGATGGCACTGTAGATAACTTATTGGACTTGGAATCAGGAAGACCTGAGCTGAATTCTGCCTCAAATTCTTATTAGCCGTGTGACCTTAAGTAAATCGTTTGCTCTCCTACCTCAGTTTCCTCATCTGTAAAATGGAAGAATAATAGCACTGACCTCACAGGAGTGTTATAAGGATCAGATGACAAAATCTGTATAAAGCCAAGTGCTATAAAAATGTGTTAGTACTAGTATTATTACCAATCCTTGAATAAAGGCCTAAATAAAGGCCTCTCTGGCATATATATGTGTTAATAGCAATTATAGGACTGGGAAGAGAAGTTCAAAATCAGAGGTATTACAGACAGTTGGGGGTGGGTGGGTAGGAGGCTGCACAGTGTGGAGCTGGGGAGGGGTGCAGAGAGAGAGAGAGAGAGAGAGAGGGAAAGAGAGCAAGAGCACAGTACTGTACAGTAAAGAGAACATAGGTTTTTTTTGGAATGTGAATTTTTTTCAGAATTCTTTACATAAAGTTGAATTTGCATAATGTGAATTTACATAAAGCCAGAACTGTCTGTATTGTAGCTAGGTCCAAGAGGACCTAGGAGGCAGCTAGGTATCTCAGTGGCTGGAACTCCAGGCTTGGAACCAGGAAGACTTCTTTCTCTTCCTGAGTTCAAATCTGATCTCTGATACTTACTAGCTGTGTGACCCTGGGCAAATCACTTAACCCTGTTTGCTTTGGTTTTCTCATCCATAAATAGAGCTGGAGAAGGAAATGGCAAACCCTTTTAATATCTTTGCCAAGAAAACCCCCAAAATATAAGAGCTGGATGCAACTGAAAGCGACTGAACAATAGCCAAGAGGAAGGCATCACCTTTCTCTTCAGAGTTTGAGGACATTTTATTTAAAAAATGACAGAGCTATAACCTATCTTTAACACCTTCTCATCCAACCCTTCATTTTCGCAGAAGAGGATACTGAGCCCCAAAGAAGACAAATTACTTGGCCTCAGCCACTAGTTATGTAATGGTTGAACTTAATCATTTATGGTTGAGTTGTGGCCACCCACAGCTTACAAGTTTTTAGGAGAATTAGGAAAATAAGACCTGAATGTTTCAGAAGATTCCAGAAATTCCTCCAGGGAGATCCCTTGTTTTCTGTTATCTGGAGCACATAAGCAGATAGTGGTTTTTGATATTCTGATCCCTGGTATAACTGGTTTGAGTGAGTAGTCTGTGTTCTAACTCCTGGCCTTTTTGTCTCCTCTCCTGGGGTTTGACTTTGAGGCTTTGCGGAAATAGATTTCTCCATTACTGGCTTCTTCTCTAGGTCCCATGCTTAAAGGCCATTAAACAGAGCAGTGTTTGAAACTGTTTGCTGCCCTCAGCCTGGAGTACAGCTGGGAAGCTGCTCAATCAAGTTTTGGGGGGAATAATGGAAGGGGGCACTTGGAACTGACTACATAGGAAATCCAAAGGGTTTATAGGGGAGGGAGCAGATGGCCCGGAAGGAAAATCCCTATCTCTTCATCCTTCTAGTCATTTTAGTGTTGTGATTTTTTTTTTTTTGAGTGGAGGGAGGGTATAAAGGGTAAGGAGGAGATTTTAGAGCTATAAAGGACTTTAGGATTATCCAGTCCACCCTCACTCTCTCTATTTTACAGATGAGAAAACTGAGGCTGAGTGAGGTGAAGGGACTTACTTACTCAAAGCCACAGTTAGTAAGTAGTACAGCCAGGTATTCTGGTTGAGTGCTCTTTCCACTAAGCCACATGGCCGCACCCTACCCCCTCCTGTAGTGCCTGGGACCCAAAATTTCACCATCACTCTTGTCTTCCAGAGCTGTCATCCTAGGGATAAATTAATCCAGGCAATTGCAAAGCCAGTGGAAAATATAAATAGCCAAGACAAGTGTTAAATGGAATCTCTATTGTTAATATCCAGGATTGAAATGACCTGTAGCAGTAGCTAGTTTTTGCTCAGCTGCAATTTAAATTTCTTAATCTGTGTTTTGCAAATGGGCCAAGGAACTGTCAGAATCCCTGAAGTGTTTGTGTGCTGCAGAAATGCATTACAAGAAAGAAGGGCAGAAGCAGAAAGCATTCCATTTTCCCAAGGGGCCTTCCTGCTCTTCACTCATTTCCTCTGAGTGCCAGAAACCCCCGAAGGATTTTGCTGCTGCCTGCTGGCCTGCGGTGTACAGACTACTGCAGAACTCCAGCTGCATGGCAAGATCCGATAATTAGTCTTCCGCAGGCAAACGCCTCTGCAGACAGACCTACGCTTGTGTTTCCCTGATTGGAAACTTAAACTTCCAGCTTATGCATGGTGGGACCTTGGGTCTTCCAGTTTATCTTTCTTCTAATTTATCTTTCATTTAATTAATGAAATTTGAAGGTTTAATCAATGAAACTCGAAGGGACATCAGAAAAACAACTGGAACTAGAAACAGTCACTCTCTCCCTCCCACCCTGAAATCTAGGACCCACGCTCTCCATTTCTCCCTCTGTTCTCTCATTCCTAAAAAGCAGACTGGAATAATGAAATGGTCTGATTCCGTAGCCTTTGAACCAAGCAAGCCTTTGGAGTCTTTCCCTGACATGGCTTGCCTTAGTAGGTATTCTCTCTTTAGCCCAGGCAACTGAAAGTGATCATTAGTCTGTTAGAGCTTAACTTTTGGAGGTGATTTTGGGCGTTTACTTGAAGAAAGTGCATACATACCTTTTGGTGCATTTTATATTAAACATACCCACACCCTGTCTGTCAGATTCATTATTTTAAAAATTTGAATGAAATCCTTTTCACCGTTGGAGAGGCATTCATAAACTCCTGCCTTTCAGGGACTTTCCATACCACCACTTCATTTCGCTATCCCAGCTACCCCTTGGGTACCAAGTTATCCATACTTCTCAGGGTCCCCGAGTTGTTTATATGATATAGTTTTGTTTTGGGTGGTGACATTGTTCCTTCTTATCTCCTTTCTTGCATTTGCATAATCAGAGGAGGCCTTGGGAAGGCATTGAAGTACATCCTCTAGCCCCCAAGCAACTATGCCTCTGCATGCCCATCACTTGGCTTAAACAAGTTTTTTATTTGAATTATGCCATCCTTCGTGAATCCCCAAATGCCACTGAATCAGCTTCTGGAACTGTCAACTACAAAGCGCCAACTCTGTGATGTCGGCCCTTTTATCCCATTAGAATCAATGCCTCAGCTATCCCAGATGTGCATGATGTATACTGAGAACTTGGAGCACTTAACCTAACTTGCCTTTACATTTCTTCTCTGCTCCTCTCCCCCCACCTTTCTTTTCTTTCCCTGCTGTGATCTTGTCTTTTCAGGGGATGTACTCTTCCAGATGGCAGAGGTTCACAGGCAGATTCAGAATCAGTTAGAAGAGATGGTGAGTATCAAGCTTCCACTGGCTGGACTCTCCCTGAGAAAGGGTGGATGGGTCAGATGCCTGTGGGGACCTAGTAATCAAGTTGGGGATCAGAAGATGACCTAGCACTTTGTTGGGCTGTGGATGTACTTTGTAAGAGAGCCCAACCATGGGGCTGCCGTCAGGAAGCTGTAAAAATATGGCGGAGCCTTTTGATTAGAAAGAGAAAGCTAGTTTTGCAGATGGTGGAACCCCAAGAAAATAACATGTGGGATGGAGAGAAAGGCCTGGTGAGAAATGCCATTGTCTGGAGTGAGGGGGAGGTCACTCCTCCCGCATTTTATACATTGGAGGTATTTCTCACAGTTAATCAGTGTCTCAGTGGAGCCGCTGGCACTGTAACGGGGAGAGAAGACTGTCTCCATTTTTATCCATGCGAAATCAAGCCATTTAAACTTGGTTGATAAATGCTGAAACTGTCAACCGTTGCCTTGTCTCCTGCTCACTTGCACGTTTTCCAAGCAGTCTCCTTGGCTCCATATGGGTCTCCATCTGTCTCCCTAAGTTCATCAGCCGATCTTTCCTTATCTATCTAGACAGGAATAAGCTCATCTTTCAAAACTGGATTGGCAGTGTTAAAGAAAATTATTTGGCTTTTTGAAAAAAGGCCCATGTCCTGTGATCTGTCTTGTTTTTATTTACCGGGTTTTGTCCCAGTAGATGAGCAGACAGATGACTTTTCCCATCATTAGGGCAATATTTGCTTAGACCTGATGGGAATGTTCCAATGTGTTTTTTTTTCTTGTATTTAGCTCAAGTCTTTTCACAATGAACTACTCACACAGCTGGAGCAAAAAGTGGAATTAGATTCCAGGTATCTAAGTGTAAGTAAACTATATTCTCATCCTTTTTCCTCTCTCTCTCTCTCTCTCTCTCTCTCTCTCTCTCTCTCTCTCTCTCTCTCTCTCTCTCTCTCTCTCTCTCTCTCTCAGTCTGGAGATTTCTCTGCTTCCTATGAGCTTCCCATACAGGTGCCTCTCCTAAAATTCTTACCTGTTCTAAACCAAGTACCTAGAGTGTAACTCTGCTTGTAGTTTTGTGAGTCAAAACATCCAAGACTCTGCCTTGTTTTGCTTTGAGTGCCCCACTTCTCCCTCTCACCTTTGGCTCTTTTTTTTTTCCTTTAGTAAAGCCCATTGAATTATTTGACCGTTCTTTCAAACCTACGTGTTGTTTGCTCTTACCTTTCCATAGTCTCATCTAGTTTTTCCTCGCCCCCTCCTTTCAAACCAGTTCTTAATACAAATTTGCTAGTGTGAGACTTTTCATTCAGCCTTGTTGCAAAGAATTTAATATGAAATAGGTCACCTTTATTGGTTTGAGGCAGGATCTCCAAGGTCACTGCAGCAGTATTCAATGTAGGATACTGAACTGGGATAGCAGATTGAATTCAACAGATATTTTATTAAGCACCTACTATGTGCTGGGCACTGGGGATAGAGAGTTTTCCCAAGAACTTGACATTCTACTGGGGAGTAACAACTTCCATAATGACCAGAAAATATAACACATTTCTAAAAGAAATACAAGGTAATTTTTTTTTCCAGGGAGGAGAGGTAGAACCTAGTGGGGAAGAGAATCGTTAACAACTGTGAGAATTGGGGAAGACCTCTTCTAGAAAGTAAGACAAGTTTAAAGGGAGGATAAAGAACCAAGAAGCCAGGGTGGGGAGGGTATTTCCTCCTCCCCATCCTCCCATCCAGTAGCAGAGTTTGGGAGATGAGAGGACTTGAAATCCACATTTAAATTGTGATCTCCTCCTCCTACCTACTTTTTGCCTTGCAGCTGAACAGGCAACTTTTCCTAACGATCTGTGGGCCCCCCTGCCTTAGCTGCTGACCACAGAGAGGGATGCTGGCTGGGAAGTGCTCCTCAGGAGCCAAATCCCTATCTGATCTGCAGAGATCCAATGCTAAACTGCAAAGGGATCGTTGTTTTTGTCATCTGTTCTCAGGCTGCACTGAAGAAATACCAGACAGAGCAAAGGAGCAAAGGGGACGCTCTTGACAAGTGTCAGGCCGAGCTGAAGAAACTCCGTAAGAAGAGCCAAGGGAGTAAAAACCCTCAGAAGTACTCTGACAAGGAGCTGCAGGTAAGAGTCTGGCCTCCCACTGGCCTCCCAGGTACCTTGCCAGGGAATTCTGGAGTGGCATTTTGGGAAATGGGGCTTGAAGGGATTATCCTTTTGGCAGATAACCTGATTCTCAGTGATTCTTCCTTGGCTGGTAGAATTTTTCCCTCTTTTCAGTATGCAGATGAAGAGAAGGAAAAGAATGACTAAATTATGTTCTTTCCTTTTTTTGAACACAGTCAAGAGGGAAGTTGACTGCTTTTGATGTGACTGGGTAGACTGATTTCAGATGCTCAATTAAGCTGATTCTCTGTTGTCATTGAAGGAGCCGGTCTTCCAGGACTGAATAGACTATGTTTAATGACCACCTCCCTTCCTCTTATTTGCAAGCCTTGCCCCCCCCTTCTTGTTTGATGACACCCCTTCCCACCTCCTAAGTGGCTTTATGGTTATACTTTATATTCAGTGGAACTGAAAAGCCAAATGAAATCTTTCTACCCTGTGCATTTTGGATTCAGAACCACAAGAGAGACCACAAACTGTTTTTATAATCAGGTTTTCATTGCACACCCACGGAACTGCGGCCTTTGAGCCCCTAGGCAGGCAAACTGCAGTGCTGTGGACAAGAGCAGCCTTGGCAGCTCCTGCAGTATCATGCAGATGGTACTGAGGTATATTAGAGGGATACCTTTTGGCATTCCTGCTTTCCTAAGGCCCCAGACATCAAGCTTTTAAAAGTGAACTCCAGATGAGTGTGCTTACTTGATACATCCGAAAATACAAGTTAGTATCCTTAAGGGAAACTTCCCTTCCTTCCCAGGCTTGAGGGGTGGGGATGGGTGTGATTTTGGTAACTTAGTAAGTGCTCTCCTGCAAGGCTCCTGTGAATCTCTTGAAAGTCATTTGCCTCCCCTAGTGAAGGCCTACTTTCTACACTGACTGTGAGGAGGCTAGCAGGCTGTGACAGGTATTTCACAGACCTACTAATTGTACTCTCTCTGCTTCTGTGCATTAGGCCTAATGAAGGGAACTGTACTATTGGCACATCAATACTTCCCTCTCCCATCCCCTGTCACCTAGGGAACCTCTGGACTGTCACTCTTGCTACACACAAGTCCTGTATTCCTCTTCCCTGCATGCTGAGAAAGAGAAGATTTGGCATGTATCCCAAAAGACAAGCCCTATTCCTAGAACATGGTTAGATTTGACATAGACAGTACAGGTTGCCCAAGATTTATGTCAAAGAGTTCTGATGGAGAGGACCAGGCATAGCATTGTCTTTGGTTATTATCAGAGATGAGGGTGCTAAGATAGTGAGATTCAGAATTCAGCTCTCCCAACCCACATTCCTACTGGTGGATTAACTACCCAGATCCAGGATACTGCTCATTCTCCTTTCTCAAGGTCATTGGGGTCCCCTTGAGGGGCAATGAGATTCTTCTAATTCTGTTGACTCAAGTCCCCATTCTGATATGTTCCCCACAATGTCAGTGTCCAGCAGTTACTACCCCAATATCATTTTATCTAGTTGACATCTCCTCAATAAGCTAACATTAACTAGCTTTTACAAAGGGATATAGGAGATGTAGTAAGATCCTAAGTACCTAAACATTTCTCTGAACATGGGTACACTCTCCACCACCTTGGTCCTTGGGCACAGTGGGTACCACCTTAAAGCAGATACATTTCCACCACTGAGTTCCTTTGGGTGCATCCTGACTGATAAATGGTTTGTTTCCTTGTTTTTGTGATCCTGTGGCTCAGCCAGCATGTAGATTCATTGCTGGGCTGGGTGAAAGAGCTTGCTTCTCAGGGTGGTATGGTGGTTCTTTCAACTTTTTGTGATCTTATAAGGTTCTGTACTGAAAGAAAGAAGATATAAACAGAAACTACCTCACCTTAGACACAGGCTTACTTCTTACAAGACTGTGTGCTCATGAACTGGCCTAGGAGGAGAAAGGGTACCAACCTTCTGGTGCTCAGAGCCTCATCCCTACAGCTCTTGGGACAGAGGGGAGGAAAGAACTTGCTTTGGCCTGACTAATCCCTTTTTTGTACACATTCATTTCTAGCTCAGTAGCCAATCAAGAAGGCTTTTCTTTAGGTAGGTAGCTGGTACAGTGGACTCCAGTGCCAGGCCTGGAATCAGGAGGACTCATCTTCCTGAGTTAAAATTCTGCCTCAGATATTTACTACCTCTGTGACCCAGGATGAGTCATTTAACTGCTAACTGCCTCAGTTTCCTCATCTGTAAAATGGGGATAATAGCAGCAGCTATGTACCAGGATTGTCTGAGGATCAAATGAGATAATCTCTGTACCAGTGCTTAGCACAATGCTTATATCAATGTTAGCTATTTTCTGTACTCAGTAAACCAGCAGAAAAGAGTCACAGAATAAACACACAAATTCTGACCTATTCTCTTCTCTCCACCCCTCCAACTCCCCACCCCTCATCGCTTGTTTTCAGGTGCTTCCAGAAACAGGCTCTTCAAACCTGTGCTCCCAGGACTGGGCTCTCAGTGGCCATTCTTCTCCTCCCATTACTATAATGGGAACCAACCCATAGAATTTAACATAAATCTTACCTTCCAAAAGCCTAACTCTAAAGGGCTTCATCAGGAAGCTTGTTTAGCTTCATCAGTTCTGAGATGAGGACAAGATGAAGATAAGTAAAAGTGCCCTGAATTTGAGAGTCAGAGAACCTGGCTTTGAATCCCAGGACAGTTACTTGCTCCCCATGTGACACTTCCCCTCTTTTCCCTCTCGGGCCCCACTTTGCTTGCCTGTAAAAGGAGGGGGTTGGGCTAAATGAGCTCTATAGTCTTTTCCAGCTCTGGATTCCATGACTAACCAAAGGTCATAGAGGGATGTGGGCTAGAATGTCAATTGCAGTAGAGAAGTCTCAGCTTTTTTGCTGGCTTTAAATCAAAGACTGCATTGTCATTATGGTGGAATTTCTCAGGCGGTTGAATTAATTATTAAAGCAGAGTTTAAAAGGTTACTCAAAAGGAATTCCATCTAAAAGCAGCGTTATTGGGGTCTATATGTCAATATTGAGGTATCTGAGAAATGTTGATGTGTTGAATAGAATATGTTACAAGTTCTAAAGCAGGTATTCCCATTCTGGGTCTTTAAGTGAGGAAGAGTAGGAGAGGGTATAGAGAAAAAGCACAGAGGCCCATGTGTTGATTTGAGGCATCTTTAATATCATCATTGTTATGTATTGATGACTCCCATTTACATAGCATTTTAAGGTTTAAGAAGCTTTTTCTTTATGGTGGTCCTGGTTAGGTTCATTAGATTTAAGGTAAGAGGTACCTTAAAGAAAACCTGATCCAACCTCCTCATTTTATAGGTGAGGAAACTGAGCCCTGAAGAGATTGTGACTTAAAGTCATACCAAGTATGCAGTGGACCCAAGATTCTAATTAAGGTCCAGGCCTGACACTAAATTCAGGGAAATTTCATGTAAAATATTTTATTTTATAATATTTCATATAAAATATTTTATAACATTTTAAACATCTTACATAAAATATTTATTTTTAATATTTTATATAAAATATAATATTTTAAAATGTGTTGTAGATGAGGAAGCCAAGGCTTTGAAGTTAAGTGATTTGCTGAACTAGTATATGTCAGAGCTAGGATTCAGACTCCCATTTCCAAAATGTCAGTTTCATCAACAGAATATTTGACTGGGGTGGGGAGGGTGGGGGACACGAAAGAATTTGGGGAAGGTGTGGCTAGATCCCCTGAAAAAGATTTGGCGGTTATCGTGGACTGCCAGCTCAACATGAATTAACAACATTGTTGCTCTGGCAGCCAGAAAAGCTAATTTAATCTTAGGCAGGATTAGGAGAAGCATAGTTGCAGAGTGATGGCAGTGATAATCCCATTGCCCATATCAGAACACCCTTTGTTATTGTTCAGTTATTTTCAGTGAGTTCTGCCTCTTTGTGACCCTATTTAGGATTTTCTTGACAGAGACTAGAATCGCTTACCATTTCCTTCTCCAGCTCATTTTATAGGTAAGGAAACTAAGGCAAACAGGGTTAAGTGACTTGCTCAGGGTCACTCAGCTAGTGTCTGAGGCCAGTTTTGAACTCAGAAAGAGGAGTCTTTCTTGACTCTTGACTCCAGGCCCAACACTCTATCCACTGGACCACCTATGTGCCTGACACATAGCTGCCCCTAAAACACCCTTAGAGTGTTATATTCCATTCTGGATGCCACATTTTAGGAAAGACATTGATAAACTGGAAAACATTTAAGGGAGGGTAACCCGAGTGATGAAGGGTATTAAGATCCTGCCATCATAGGAGGATCAATGGAAGGAATTGGGTGTGTCTTTAGCCCAGAAAAGGAATGATTTATCACCATCTTCAGATATTTGAGAAGGTCCTTGTATGGAAGAAGAAGTAGACTTGCCCTGTCCCTATTGCCTCCAGGAGCAAATACTCTTTAATATTCAAAGTCATTTATAACCAATCCCTTCCTACCTTTCCAGTCTTCTTACTCCTGACTCCCTGGTCCACTCTCTTTGCTCTAATGGCACTGGCCTCCTGGTTTCTCTACAAACAGGACTCTCCATCTCTCTGCTACAGGCATTTTCTCTGACTGTTCTCCGTACCTGGAATGTTCTCCCTCCTCCACTACCAACATCCCTGGCTTTCTTTAAATCCCAGCTGAAATCTACCTTCTAGGGGAAACCTTCCCTAACTCATCCAGTGCTTTTCCACTTTTGATTATTTCCTATTTATCCTGTATTATATACTTGCTTTGTATATATTTGTTCTCATGCTGTCTCTTCCATTTGATTGTAAACTCCTTGAGGTCAGGGGTTGTCTTTTGCCTCCGTTTGTATCTCCAGTGCTTAGTACAGTGCCTGGAACATAGCAAATACTTAATAAATGTTTATTTATTGGTTAATGGGTGAAAGTTGCAGAGAGATTTAGCCCAATGCAAGGAAAAATTGATAATAATTAGAGCTGTGTAGAAGCAAAAGGGTCTACCTCAGAGGTCTTCAAGTCAAATCTGGTTGAATACTTGTGAAGTTAGTTGGAGAAAAGATTCTCATAAATGTACGGTTTGAACAAGATGGTCCCATCCATCTATGACATTCTATCTCATCTTAGTAGAAGACGGCAGGCAATACCATGCCTGGAACTGGAGTCATTATGTCATTTTTGTCCAACACAGGGCTTCTTAACCTCTTTTTATATTATGGATCCCTTTGACAATCTGATAAAGCCTATGGCTCCCTTCTCAGAACAGTATTTTAAAATTCATTAAAATAAAATACACAGAAGTACAAAGGAGACCAATTATATTTAAATATGAGCAAGTATCAAAATACTTTTTAAAAACCACATAAGTTCACTCAGGTAAGAACCCCAGACCTAATAGAGCACGTGTTGATCCCTCTACCCAGGAGTTCTTAGACTGACTAGCCCATCTTTGTAGCCCTCTTGAAGCACTAGCTGAAGGGTTCATATGGTTATTTCAAGTTGATGAGGGCCGTTGGTAAAAGTTAAAAGTAGTGGACTGAGCTGGAACACTTTCTTTTCTCTTAAACCTTTAGAGCTTAAGAACACTTCTCCTTACCACTATCATCCTGAGTCATCTACACATCAGTCAGTTGGTCATTGCCTCATTTCAAGTTGTCTACCTGAAAATCCGTACAAAGAGTATCTCTCATTTTAGCTAAGAGCAAATGCTTTCACTTCCCTACCTGGCTCCTCATTTTGTGCACTTTACCCTAGCTGTAGAGAGAAGAGGATAGAGTTGGGGAGCTCAGTTACCAAGTCTTTGATATATATATATATATATATACACACACACCTGGCAGAACTAGGGAGGCAGTAGGTTAATTCTCTTATCTTCTGAGTGGATGTTTGGGATTAGACCTTCAAACCTTTATCTTTTTGCCCTAGGAATTTAGAGAATACTTATCTTTTTGGAGGGGGATGGTGGGGGTTGGAAGGTAGCCTTGGAGTGTTTTTGCAGGTTAGGGAAAGATGACCAAACCTGTGGGTTGGTTTCTCTGAATTTCAGTCCCCGGGTTAAAATGAGAAGTTCGAGTTGTTGTAGTGGGATGAGGAATTTCATGGTATCAAGAGGCAATATTTCCTTTCTGTTACCTTGAGGCTCCTCCAAACTTGATTCTGTTTCTTAGTTTGCTCACAGTTCTGTAATTGGCTGCCCTTCATGGAAATGGCTCAGCACAGGCAGTAGGGGCTAATAAGATCGTTTCTTTTTACTCCCCTTTAAAAATAAACTTAAGAAAAGATGGGATATCTGTTAATTAGGTAATTAGAGCTGGGGGGAAGGGGAAGGATGGAGAGTCCCAGCTCTGTCTAGCCACTTGATCCTAGCTTGTCTAACTCTATTTTGTCACCTGGAAAATGGGAGTAATACTTCTTTCACCTTTTTCTTGAGATTATTGTGAGAAAAACGCTTTATAAGCCATAAAGAACAATATAAATGTGAGAAGCTATTAATATTGCCATATATTATAATTCCCTCTCTGAAATCAAACCCAATATAATTTTAATTGAAACAGCAGCCATTTCTAATATTTTAATCTCTACTAAATTTTCCAGCACTGTGATATAGACTGTGACATCAGTGACATACATATAGCTGTTGAGTAGATACTTGACTTTGTGGAGGCGTTTCTTTTTTGAGAGGAGTTACCTTGAGTTCTGTTCATCCTTATTTTTCCCCTTTCTTATTCTCCCCCCCTTTTTTAAGGCAGTTAGGTGGCTCAGTGGATAGAACTCTGGGCCTGAAGTCAGGAAGACCTGAGTTCAAATGTAGCCTCAGACACTCACTAGCTGTGTGACCTTGGGCAAGGCACTTAACCCTATTTGCCTTAATCCACTGGAGAAACAAATGGCAAAGCAATCCAGTATCTTTGCCAAGCATAGTATAGTTCATGGAGTCCATAAGAGTTGGACATGACTGAATGACCAATTCGGTGACAAAAATTCTTTTTTGACACTATTTGATGGTAGGTCCTGCTGAGCTGAGATGGAGAGGGCTTTCTAGAGCATTTTAGCATAACCCAGTTTACATTTTACAAACAAGGAAACTGATCTTTCAGTTTTGCCATTTGCTCTCAGTAAAGGTGACTCTTTTTTGTCCCATCCTAGTTTTCTTGTCACATATCCATCTGTCTGCCCTGTTAGATTGGAAGCTCCTGAAGGGCAGAGTAACTGTCTTTTTCCCCTTATTGTATTTCCAGTTGCTTAGCACAGTGCCTGACACATAGTAGGCACTTCATAAATACTGATTGAAAACCTTGGTGGTTATTGAGAGGCAGGGTGCCAGGGAGGCTTAAAGGCTACAGAAGGATACTGGAGGCTATTTTTAAGTAAGAAATTACTGACAGGCCTTGCTCCATCCTTATCTGTCATCCCTCCCTTCCACTTTTCTGGGGAAGAAGACCCATCTAGGCAAGATGACTTGAATAGGTTGTCTTTCTTAATGCAAATTTTTGTCTTGGGGCATAAAGGCCTTGGCAGAGATCCTGGTAGTTAAGAGGAAATGGGCATCATTTGAATCACTTTTCTTTCTGTCTCTGTCTGTCTCTCTCACTCTAAAGGGGCTGAGAATTTCAGTGTAACCAGTTAAACATTTAGATTTCAGCTTCTATAGAATGGTAATCACCCCTGTTTTACTAGGATATAGTATGCCACATGCTGCAAAAAGAAACCCATCTTCTTTTATCTATAATGACAGTATTTTCAGTAGTGGCCTGACAAACAGCTTCAGGAATCAGATTCGGAGCTTTTACGCCTAAGAGGTCTTTATATCTTTCCATTCATTCCTCCACTTGTCCACTGAGATGGACTGGATTGAAATTTTAGGAACTAACTAGTGTTGGTCCTCCCCAGACTGAGGAAGTGAGAAAGGGAGGAGGAAGTGCCCTATTGTCTTTGGGAAAGTGTAGACTTCCCAGTGCTGTGGTTGTTAAAGTACATTAGCTCAGTCAGTGGTCAGGCCAAGAAATAGCAGAGCCACAGGAGGAAGAGAAGCTGTGTCTTTTTCCTGCTATTTAAAGGCTTCCTGGACCCAAGGAAGTACAAAAGAACCAAGCCATTTGCTGGGATATGGTGCTCAGGACAGATGATGCTCAGTTGTTTTCCATGTTCCACTCTTTGTGACCCCGTTTGGGGTTTTCTTGGCAAAAATACTAGAGTGGTTTGCCATTTCCTTCTCCAGCTCGTTTTACAGATGAGGAAACTGAGGCAAACAGGGTTAGGGTGCTCAGGACACTTCCCCCAAGTTGATCCTTAAGTCCAGGGCTGATAAAACCCCATCATCTGGTTTCCCTCTCCAAGGCAGCTAGGTGGCACATGGATAAAGTGCTCCACCAGGATTCATGGACCCCTGAATTCAAATCTGGCCTTGGACACTTATGGGCTATGTGACCATGCTCAAGTCATGTCACTGCTGTCTGCCTCAGTTTCCTCATATGGAAAATGAAGATAATAATACTAGCTACCTTTCAGGGTTGTTGTGAAACTAAAATAATATTTATAAAACACTTTGTAAACTTTAAAGTGCTATATAAATCTTGTCCTTCTCTCCTTCCTTCCTCCATATCTGCTTCTTCCACATATCCCCTCCCCTTCCCACAGCAAGTAAAGGGTGAGAACAGGTTGAGGAACCAGGTTGTTAGAAGCATTGGAAAATTTTTCTTCCCTTTAGAAGTCATTTTATGTCCTCATATGCCTCTCCCTTTCAGTTTTTTTTTTTCCTAGATTGGTTAGTGGGCCAGCAGGGAATTTAGGAGATAATGTAGTTAAGTGATTAAAGAGAGCCATACTGTGGATGGTTAAGGAATATCAGCAGGCCTGTATACCATTGGTGCCTATTCACAGTGCTGGTTGCTGGTCTTTCAGCACCTCAGGGATCTTCTCACCTGGTTAAGAGACTCTTTGAGGCATGGTTTTAACAGATTAACTGTGTGTGTATGTGTCTTTTTATTCCCCCCAGTTGATGCCTTCACATGTCAGAAAACCCATGTTTACAAGATTATATTTATCAAGTTTCTTTGGTTGCAGATGTCTTTCATTGAGGCTTAGGCATGTCGGTCTTTATGTGTCAGGTATTTCTTATTCTGTACTCCTAACCTAAGGTTGTTTTCTTAGATGAAATTTTTGTGGTCACCTGACTTCCTTTCGGCATCAAGCGTGGGTTCAACACTAGCGCTACTGATAATGTAGCACTTTTTTGGTTGACAGAGTCCTTGTCTTAGAATAGCCCTATGAGTTATTGAATGAGTGCATGGTAGACAGAAAAAGTATTATACCTGTTTGATTCATGAGGAAGCTGAAATTCAAGAGAGATTAGGTGACCATCTCAGGCTCACCCACCATGGTTCAGTGGTAAGATAGTGGCCTGGATTCAAAGCCTGCCTATGACATTTACTATTTGTGTGACCTTGGGCAAGTTACTTAACAGTTCTCTCCCTAGACCTGCACTCCAAAGCTGTTTTTAAGTCCATTGCTGAAAATACTGTATAGGTAAAAAGAGATGAGTTTTTTTTGTATAGTATTTGATCTGATTATATCCTAATTCAACAGGGTTGAGTTCTTGGTCCTTATGTGTCCTTGTGTTTCCTTATGTGTACAAGGAAGGTACAGTGTGGGCTGCTAGATGGCACAGTGGGCAGGGTGCCTGGCCTGAAAGGAGTCAGAAAGATTCCTCTTCATGAGTTCAAATCTGACCTTAGATACTTACTAACTGTGTGATGCTGGGCCAGTCACTTAACCTTGTTTGCCTCAATTTCTACTTCTGTAAAATAATCTGGAAAAAGCAATGGCAAACCATCCTAGTATCTTTGCCAAGAAAACCTCAAATGGGGTCACAAAGAGTCAGACATGACTGAACACTTCTACCATCACAATAAGAGAATTGGATCGGAAGGACTCTAAGGGTCCCTTGCAGCTACAGAACTATGATCCTAAGTATTAGAGTTGGGTTTTAAAAACAGATTTCCTCACCATGAAGTCAGCGATTTCTTCCCCTTCCCTTCCCCTCTCATGCTCTCTTAATGTGTGCCACAGAATTTTATGCCACTTCTGGGGGCTCCAGTGAGGCAGTAATGATTCCAAGATGAAATGTCCAGAGGAGCAAAACAGAGAAAGGGGGGTAGCTAATGCTTTGAGCTAGTCAGAAATACCAGCTCTGCCTAATGGGTTCTGTAGATGACTCCTCATTGGGAGCTTTTCTGCATCCAGACATTGTATAGATATTCAATACGTTGATGTTGCCGGTGTATGTGCACACACCTTTCTGTCTTTTCCCTCTCCCCCTCCCATTTCCCCTTACTGTGCTACATATGAGGTAGCAAGTTGCTGCTTGAGTTTGAGGGGCAGGTAAGTGAAGGTAGTAATGAGGTGACATAGGTTTAATGCCTGATTAGACTTAAATCAGGTTTCCTTTTTCTCCTCAGGTCATAGAGGTAAAATGAGATTCCCTAACTGCATGTTTTGCTTCCCTCAATTATTACCAGGTCAGATAGCCTGCTGTTTTCATGTGCTAATCATAATTGAGGCTTTCTGCTTTTATATTCCCATAAGAAGAATTAATTTTAATTATAGGTCAGGAAATAGTCGTTTATAAACCTTTTTTTTTTTTGGTTCTAACTAGGGCAGAAAGTTTTTTTCCCTTTAAAATATGATAGTTAAAAAGGAAAAATACTTAGGATTAGCTAAAGACTTTTCAGCCATTTGCCTAATTATAATCACTTCGTACCACCCAAAACATAGTAATGTTCATTTTTTTTGTTTGTTTTTGATTGCCTGTGTGATTTTTACTATTATAGAAAACTCATGGTGAAGAAACTCCCTCTATCAGTGCCGATCAGCACCTTCTCTGTCTTTCATAGTCTTAGAGAAGTTACTTAGAGCATTCAGGTTAAATAACTGGATTGATGGCACCAGTATGTGTCAGAGGTGAGGCCTAAACCCAGGTCTTTTGATTCCAAGGTCAGCCTTTTCAATGCTACATCTTAATAGTTCAAAATAGTTTAAGCCCACGCCTCTTTGATCATAGCTTACAAAACAGTCATTTACAAAACATATATTGTTGTTACTATTTAATAGATGAAGAAACTGAGGCAGAGACTGTAAGTGACTTGCTCAAGTAAGGAATTTGAACCCAAGCCTTCTTCTGACTTTGGAGCTAGTTCATTTAGTATTTACACCACAAGCTAAAATACTCTGATTAGAGTCTTCTCAGTAATCCAGAGAGAAGGTTCAGGACACGTCTTCGTATTTCTGAAATGTTCCTACTTGGTTTTCAGGATAGTACATTGTCAATGCTGTATTTTTAAACTAGGCAGCTAGTTGGCCTAATAGTCAGGAAGACCTGAGCTCACCCATGGCCTCAGACACTCAGCTGTGTGACCCTGGGCAAGTCACTTTACCCTGTTTGTTTTTTTAAAATTTTAATTAACTTATTTATTTTTAGTTTTTAACACTCATTTCCACAAGACTTTGAGTTCCAAATTTTCTCCCCTCTCCCCACCCCAGGACACTGTGCATTCTGATTACCCCTTCCCTCAATCTGTCCTCCCTTCTATCACATCCCTCCCTTCCCTTATCCCCATCTCCTCTGTTTTCTTATAGGGCAAGATAGATCTCTATACCCTATTACCTGTATATCTTATTTCCCAGTTGCATGAAAAAAACAATTTTTAACATTTGTTTTTAAAATTTTGAGTTCCAACTTCTCTCCCTTCCTCCCCACCCATCCTCACTGAGAAGGCAAGCAATTCAATGTAGGTTATACATATATAGTTATGCAAAAGACTTCCATAAAAGTCATGTTGTGAAAGACTAATTATATTTCTCTCCATTCTATCCTGTCCCCATTTATTCTAGTCTCACATTTGACCTTGTCCCTCCCCCAAGTGTTTACTTCTAATTACTCCCTCCTCCCATTTGCTCTCCTTTCTATCATCACCCTTACCCCACTTGTCTGCTTCTCCCCTACTTCCCTGTAGTGTAAGATAGATTCTCATACCAAATTGAGTGAGCATGTTATTCCCTCCTTAAGCCAAATGTGATGAGAGTAAGCTTCACTTTTTTCTTCTCACCTCCTCCCTTTTCCCCTCCATTGGAAAAGGTTTTTTTTCCCTCTTTTATGAGTGATAATTTGCCCCTTTTATGAGTGATAATTTGCCCCATTCCATTTCTCCAATATATTCCTCTCACTCCTTAATTTTATTTTTTTAGATATCATCCCTTCCTATTCAACCCACCCTGTGTCCTCTATCTCTGTGTGTGTGTGTGTGTGTGTGTGTATAATCCCTCTTAACTACCCAGAGAGTAAGAAAAGTTTCAAGAGTTACAAATATTATCTTCCCATGTAGGAACGTAAACAGTTCCACTTTAGTAAGTCCCTTATGACTTCTCTTTGCTCTTTACCTTTTCATGCTTCCCTTGATTCTTGTGTTTGAAAGTCACATTTTCTATTCAGCTTTGGTCTTTTCATCAAGAATGCTTGAAAGTCCTCTATTTCATTGAATGATCATTTTTTCTCCTGAAGTATTATACTCAGTTTTGCTGGGTAGGTGATTCTTGGTTTTTATCCTAGCTCCATTGACTTCTGGAATATCCTAGTCCAAACCCTTCAGTCCCTTAATGTAGAAGCTGCTAGATCTTGTGTTCCTGATTGTATTTGTGTTATCCTGATTGTATTTCTATAATACTAGAATTATATCTTTCTGGCTGCTTGCAATATTTTCTCCTTGACCCGGAGCTCTGGAATTTGGCTACACTATTCCCAGGAGTTTTTCTTTTCAGATCTCTTGCAGGAGGTGACCAGAGGATTCTTTCAATATTTATTTTACCCTCTGGTTCTACAATATCAGGGCAGTTTTTCTTGATAATTTCATGAAAGATGTCTAGGCCCTTATTTTGATCATAGCTTTCAGGTAGTCCCATAATTTTTAAGGGATTTATTTTCCAGGTCAGCTGTTTTTCCAGTGAGATATTTCACATTTTCTGCTATTTTTTCATTCCTTCGGTTTTGTTTTATAATTTATTGATTTTTCATAAAGTTGTTAGCTTCCATCTGCTCCATTCTAATCTTTCTTCATTGAGCTTTTGGATCTCCTTTTCTACATGGCCAGTTCTGCTTTTTAGGGCATTTTTCTCTTCATTGGCTTTTTGGATCTCTTTTGCTGTTTGGGTTAGTCTATTTTTTAAAGTGTTATTTTCTTCAGCATTTTTTGGGTCTCCTTTAACAAGCAGTTGACTCATTTTTTCATGATTTTCTTGCATCACTCTCATTTCTCTTCCCAGTTTTTGCTTTACTTCTCATACTTGATTTTCAGAATAATTTTTGAGCTCTTCCATGACCCAAGACCAATTCATATTTTTCTTGAAGGCTTTGGAGGAGCTTTGACTTTATTTTCTTTTGTTTGCATGCTTTGGTCTTCCTTGTCACCAAAGTAAGATTCTATAGTCTGATTCTTTTTCTGGTTTTTGCTCATTTCCCCAGCCATTTACTTGACTTTTGGGCTCTTTGTCAAGGTAATTCTCTGCTTCTGGTCGTGGTGGGGAGTACACTGTCAGGTGGTGGATCGCCCCACAATCTGTGGGCCTAGAGCTCCAGAAACAGTGACTGCAGCTGTCCCTGCTGCTGCTGCTGCTGTGGCTGCCTCAGGTTCCTCTATCTCCTCCCCACTCTGCCACCCTGTGGCTGGGGTTGGACCACTCCATTCTCCTGCAGTGGAGGAATTTTGTCCCCAGGGAGCCCACTAACTGTGTCTTTGTAAAAATTATTTTAGAAAAGTTTTCATTTCACCCTTCGTGGTGCAATAGCCACTTCCTGGTGACCTTGGGCTGGAGATATGCTTCACTCCGTCATTCTGTGGGTTCTGCAGCTCCAGAATTTGTTTAGAACCATTTTTTACAGGTATTTGTCTGGGCTTGGCAGGAGTGCTCTAGAAAGTCCATGCTGTTACTCTGCCATCTTGCTTTACTGTTTGCCTCAGTTAATTCATCTAGAGAACAAAATGGCAAACCACCCTAGGATCTTTGCCAAGAAAACCCCAGATTGGATCACAGGAAGAGTCAGACACGACTGAAATGATTGGACAACAATATTTAAACTAACTGACATTTGCCAATGTAAAACTATAAGCTTCTTGAGGTCAGAGTCTATATCTAGCTCAGCATTATTGCTTTCAAAACCCCTGCTGCTCATAGTAAGTGGTTGTTGAATATTTGTTAAATCAAATTCTAATTTGTAATCGCCCTGCGATTTGCTGCTTGTTATGAATGATATCATCCTCTAACCCTGGAATCCCAAGATATTATCAGACAGTCATTCAATCAATCAATAGGTATTTAGTAAGCATCTGTTACACACTAGGCACTGTACTTAGCACTGAGGATACAAAAAGAGGCAAAAAACAGACCATTCCCTGAAAGAGTTTACAATCTGGGAAACAGCCCTTGTGACTCAGGATAGGGGAAAATTGTCATTCACCATTCTGTGGGCAGAAAATCCTACAGAGGGAAAGGGCCTTCTCTCAGGTCTGAGTGGGTCAAGAAACACAGACAGGACTAGAATTTCTTCCTGTTCCTGTTTCCCATTCTCACAACTTCATATTATGATTAAGTATCATGACTCTCCTACATCTTCTCCCTCCCTCTAGTCACCTCCAGTAGTCTGATGTGAACAATTGGGAGGAAAACAGAACTTTGGCTGCTAGCTTCAACAGTTTTTTAATTCCCTACTAGAACCCAGATATTCCACTAGGAAGTTTCATTCATCTTGTCTTTATAGGTGTATGAAAAACATCTAAGAAGTCCCTCATGCTTGTGGGACTTGAATCTGAATTAAGCCTTTTGGAGGCTGCTCGTTTTGGGTGGAAGGGCTGGTTGATAGCAGACCTACAGAGGATGGTGTGAATGGTGTAGGGGGGTACAAGAAAGTAGAAAGAGGTAAGAGTTAAGAAATGTAATGGAGTGTCTATAAGACTATAAGTTTGTGGGGTTAGGTGGGACTAAGAGAAAGGAGCAAGAAGTAAAAATAGGATAGCCCCAGCGCATTGAAGACAATGACCAAAGTGGATATTGTTGACATCTCCTAGGCTGTGTTTCTTCCCAAAGCTAAGCAAATAGGTTTTTGTTTTTGGTTGTTGGGTTTTTGATTTTTGGGTTTTTTTGGTTTTTGGGGTTGTTTTGTTTCGGTTTTTTTTGCTGCATGTGCCCCTCCAGCTTCCATGACTCCTAAGAGGCCTCTGGGGTACCTTTCACTTCTAGATCCACGGTACCATGAACCTGTAAGAACTAAATGACCCAGCAATATGACTGTCAGGAAACAGGCAAACTTACACAAGCAAACGAATCAGGAGTGACAGCTGGGCTTAGTGACAGTTAGTGGAAATTTTCCAAGAACGGAAGATTTAAAAATAGCTCCAGTTATGGTAGCTATGCCATGTGAATGGCCAGCTTTGTCTCCTTTTTCACTGTAGAACGAGTTCAAATCAACAAGAGTTGCTCAGTCATTTCAGTTGTGTCCAACTCATCATAACCCCATTTGGGGTTTTCTTAACAAAAATACTGGAGTGATTTGCCATGTCTTTCTCCACCTTATTTGACAGATGAGAAACTGAGGAAAACAAGGTTAAGTGACTTGCCCAGGATCACACAGCTAGTAAGTGTCTGAGGCCAGATTTGAACTCAGAAAAAGGGGTCTTCCTGAGTCCAGAGCTGGAGCTTTAAGTGTCTCCTATGTGTAAGGTACATCAGCATCTGGCGTTAGTGATCTTTCTATCCTTCCACTGTCTTGTATTTACTTATCTGTGTACCTGCTGCATCCTTTCTCTTCCCCCTCCCTTACCCCACAGGTATAGTCTCTGAGGGCAAGGACTGTTTTGTTGTCTTTGTGCCTTTCATCTAGCACTGTGGCTTGCTCAGAATGGGCACTGTTGGTTGAATTTAATTAGTTTTGGGGATTAAAATGAGAAGACTGAAAGCTAAGGGATTTAAGAGGTTGATTGAAGAGGGCTGTTAAAATGTGGTCAGAAACTCAAGGCTTTTGAATGGTGATTCTGCTCAAGAGCACTGGCTCCTTCTTACTTGCCCTAGAACTTCCCATCATACTTGTAATTTTCCAGACTTGGAGAGGTCTACTTAGGGCTGAGGAAATGTCTCTCTGTCTGCTGCTGATGAAAATGAGAGGGTGAGAAGGAGAGTAGGTCTTTATGGGGGAAATCCTTAAGAAGATGGAGAAGAGGGTGGAGGCATCCTTAACAACTAAGCTAAAAATGATTACTATACCCGTCATCCTGGGAGGGTGGGTGGAGGCATAGATTGGAGGGGACTTTGGAGGATGGGAAAGTAGTGAAGAATGAAGAAGAAAGAGGAGGTACATGTGGTGAGAGACTAGAGTAGCCTGACCCAGTAATTGGGAAGTATTAGCCTGGCCTTTAGCTCGTTATTTTTACAAAATTTCTTATTAATCCTTTTTTTAAAAAAATCTTTTTTAATGCTTCTCTTTTAATCCAGAGACACATTCCACCAACATAATCTCCTCCCAACAAAATACATTCTCCCAAAGTTAAGCAAAACTGTCTAATAGTATTATTGAAACACTTTCCACTTTTGTCATTTCCCATTTGTTAGGTGAAAGGCAGGATGTATGATTTAACTTTAATAATTTGGTGTCATTGTTATCAATAAATTTGATTTGGGTTTTGTTGCCGTTTAGTCTTGTCTTTGTAAATATTTTCAGTACTACAAATATTAAATACTGTATGCAAGGCACTATGCTGAGTGAATGAAGGAAGGAGTATTTATCAAAGAACATACTATGTGCCAAGCTCTGTGTTATTCACTAGGGATACAACTCCAAGAGCAAAGACAGTCCCTACCCTCAAGGACCTTATTCTAAAGAAGGAAGCTGCACACATAAAGAAAGAGTGGTAGGAAAAGTTATGGGGGTGTTGAGGGGGGCCACAGAGGAATAACTTGACACATCTTATCCAAAAATTATGGCAGAGTTCATTTGATTATAGTTCATGGATCCAGAAGAGGGAGTTGGAGGGGTCAGAGGGAATGAAAGTTTTTCTAAAATAATTTTTACAAAGAGACAGTTACCACTCAGGAGAGTGAGCTCCCTGGGGACAAAGTTCCTCCATGTAACATTTAAGACAATAAAATTTGTTTTCATTAAATTCCAGTCTCTAGGACCTCAGGGGACCTTGAGACCCTCTAGGTCCTCAAGTACAGCCCTTTGGCTGAATCCAGACTTTACAGAACAAATTCCCTTAATAAAAAGATTTGTTCTGTAAAACTTGGGCTCAGTCAAATGGCCACACCCAAGAACCTAGAATGCCACATGTGGGTGGCCCTGAGGCCACAGGTTCCCCACCCCAGTGTTAGGTGCTGGGGATATAGAGAAAGGAACAGTTCTGCCCTCCAGAAGCTATGACAGGGCCCCCCACTCTCTGTCTGCTGGAGGGCTTTCCATGTGATGTCTGGTTTTTCTTTTATCTATGGCTGTTTCTTTAATGTGTGTAAGGATATGGTTTTACTTCTTAGATTTAGTCACAAGTGCTGTTCTTCCTTGTTTTGAGGAATGTAAATAAATAAACATGACATACTATAAAATACGTTTATATACACAAACACATGTATACCTGTAGCCCATGCTCTGGAACTTCTATCCCAATTTCCACTTGTAGTGATGAGCGTGACCCCCTTAAGGGGGTAGGGTTTTCTTCTGCTTCGTAGTTCCATGCATCCCCACCAGTGTGCTTTTGTCATTACTTGATATTACTTAGCCAGACTTAATTAGCTTTTAGAAAAGGTATATTTACTAAAGTGATATAGTAAGAACAGTTGGTCCAAAATACCACTGCCCTCCCACCCCAGTATTTGCTAACTCTCCTACAGAGTCCAGAGGAAAGTGGGCTCAAACTTTGACATGTAGCAGAGGGGCTCCTGAACATCCTTTCGGTAGATTCCTCAGGAGGTTTCCCTTAGACATACCCATTTTAGCTTTCTTCTTGAGCTCCTTGTACAGCTTTGAATCTGCTTTCCTCATCTTATCCCATTTGTTCTCAGCTCACGGTGCAGACATTATTGCCAGCTGCTAATGTCCTGGGGACTCTGCTGGGACCCTGATGGGAAAGACCGAATTGTTCAGAGCTCTCCAAGGCCTCCTATGCCTGAGACTGAGGTGTTCTCTCCTCTCCTCATCTCTGCTCTCCCTACCTGCCCCTTCCCCCAAGTCATTTCTTCTCAGGAATTTGGCTGATACATTCTCTCTTGGCTTGATGTATCTTTCAGGCCTAAACTGCCTTGGTGTTTTATAGATGACCCACAGGGTCATCCCTAGAAGCATCCTCACCCAATCTAAACATACTTCCTATGCAGAGTCACTTCAAGGGCTTTTTTCCACTTAGTCCAATGGTTCTTAACTTTTTTATGTCTTGGACCCCGCTGGCCGTCTTGTGAAGCCTCTGGATCCCCTCTCAGAATGTTTTTAAGTGCATAAACTAGAATACACGGGATTACGGAGGAAACCAACAATATTGAGGTAGAGTTATCAAAATACTAAAAGTTCCAAGATCACAGACCCTTTGATGATTTGTGGATCCTAGATTAAGAATGTCTGATCTAAAGCTATTTATTGAATGATTCAATAGAGATGTTTTTCATCTGGTAAAAGTATCGGAGCTTAGCATTTTGACACTCCATGGCATGGAGTGATTTGTCTAGTCTTGTTTCTGTCTTCTGACATCTCAAATATGCCCCTTTCTCTCCTCTCATTCTGCCACCACCCTGATGCAGGCCCTTGTTACCTGAACTATTGCACTAACCTCCTGGTTGGTCTTCCTGCCTCAAGTATATTTTCCCCCTCAGTTATCAAATTCATCTTCCTAAAGCTCAGATCTGATTCGATCATGTCACATCCCTCTCTCAGCCCCCAATCTACTCCCTATTAGACTCCCTATTACCTCTAGAATCAAATATGAAATCCTCAGTTTGTCTTTTAAATCCTTTCATAACATGGGCCCTTTCTACCTTTCCAGGCTTCTTACACCTTACTCCACACACTCTGTGATCCAATGTCCCTGGCATCTTTGGCTGTTCCTTGAACCTGATGCTCCCATCTTACGACTTCTTTTCCCCATCTCTTTCCCATGCATCTCTTTATACGAAGCCTTTGATTCCCTCTGGAGAGAGTGACCCAAAGCTGTGGTTCTGACATGTGCCAGATAATTGGAGAAGACAGAATTCCTTGGAAAGATAGATGTCCACCACACAGCATTTATTCTGTAAGCTTTTGTCCTTTTATTCCTAACATGAATTGAGAAGATCTCCTGTTTTCTTAATGACTCCATAGATAAAATGTCCATCTGGGCCCAGATAGCTCCATAGCATATAACGTTACAAATAAAACCTTCCTTATCCTCCTTGTCAACCAAATCAGGGAATATTCCACTTTCAGACTCTCACTCCCATCCGCCAACTAATGTGCTCAAAAATTCCAAAGGATAAAACTGGCAGTAGAGATAGCGTATAGCAATGTGTTTCTTACCAGTCATCTTGGAACCTCTGAAAAGGAGGGAGCATCCCCAACAAACGTCATTGATGGAACTTTTCCTTTTCTTATGCAAAAAAGGAGCAAGCCAGGAAATCATCTTTGGATCAGCCCCATGACCCTCATCTGAAGGGCACCTCACTCTGGATATAGGTTTGTAGGCCCAGAGTATCCCATTTCCATCTCCAGCTTGATATGAAGGATATTCTTTAATAAATCTCCTTCAGACATATGAGTCTTATGTGTGACTTTTCTCTTCCCTGGTTCCCACAACCTCACTCATTTGGAGAGGCATTTATTGCTCAATGAAGGAATTGAAATGGCAGGAAAATGAAATGGTAGAAAAAACCAAAACCAAAACTCTTTCTCACTTTCAAATTCCTTAAACACAAAACACCCTCATCCCAGTTGGGGCTGTGAGTGGCCCTTTTTTTAGAAGTTCACATTCTCACAAGGGAATACATATATGTGTGTATGTGTGTGTGCGTGTGCGTGCATGTATATATACACAACATATATACATGTACACACAAAGTATACATAATGCACACATTCCAAAATATACACAAGTATACATGTATATGTATATATGCATACATACACACATATATTTGCGTACATACACACATAAATAAATACAAAATAATTTCAGATGGGAGAAAGGACTAATAGCTGAGTGTATCCAGGAAGGCCTTGTGTTAGTAGGTGAATGTCAGCTGCGCTCTGAAGGAATCTAGAGATGGTGTGTGACATATGTAAATTCTATGGGAGACCATGGAAAACCACTTGTGAAAAGGCATGGAGACTAGAAATAGATCGTGACATATGGCGTATCATTAGGCTAGTTTAACTAGAACAGGGTGTATTTAAAAAACAAACTATTAAAGGTTGGTAAGAGCCACATAATGGAAGATTCAAGAATATCTTTGAAAGCACAAAGCTGAGTGATTAGGAGAATGACAGCCTCCTCAACAGAAATAAGGAAATTTAGAAGAGAAATGGGCTTGGGCCTGGGGTGGGTGGCACAATATAAGTTCCATTCAATTAAGTTTGTGATGCCTTTGGAAAATCCAATTAGAGATGATCAGTTAGTAATGCTGGAGTCGAGTTCAGGGAGAACTCTACTACTAGAGAATTTGGGGCTATACACAGAGACTTGGGGGTTGTATGTTAGAGGAGATATGAGAACTCAGAGAGAATATGGTATTGAAAGAGGAGAGAGCCCTTGGACAGCTCCTTGGGAGATGTCCACCCTTAACAGGTAGGCAGGAGAGGATGATCCAGCAAAGGAATGGTCATTCTCCCTGTCTGAAAAACCAAGGGAGAGCAGTGTTGCAGAAACTAAGGGAGGAGAGAGTGCTTAGGAGGAAGGACTGTGTTTTCTTTATTCTGTATAACTTTATACAGATTTTTCCAAATTTCTCAGAATTCTTCAGATTCATTATTCTTTTTATAGCTCACTAATATTCTGTTGTACATATCACAGTTTGTTCAGCCATTCTCTAATGGTTGGACACACAATTTACTTCTAGCTTTTTGCATTTACAAAGAGTGCTGCTATGAATGTTATAGAACCCATGGGTCCTTTCTTTCTGTCATTTACCTCCTTGGGGTATAAACCCAACAGTGGACTGCTGGGTCAAACTGTGAACAGTTAACCTGTACCTTTGAATCTAAGCTCAGTGTAGCCTTCAAAACCCTTCTCCAAATGTGTCCTTAGCCCTCTTTCTTCACCTCCCAACCCTTAATTCTCAGTAATACTATTTTCACTCTTTTCTCCCTTAGACACTTTACCCGTCAAGCTAATTTACCATATATACTCATACTTCTTCATTTGGCATCCCTTTTATTTCTTCTAGTCTTTGATTCTCCCATCTTTCAGAAAAAGATTCAGAACTTAGCTCTGGGGTGTCTTCTGTGATTGACCCCATCCGATTGCTCACTATTGCTCATGGTGCCGCCTCAGCACCTCTTTATTCTTTAGTTTATATACACTATTTGTATTTGTATTTGCTGGCCTGTTGTTAATATTTTCAGTAGTTCCACAAGCAAAGTCATGTGCATGCATGGACACGCATGCTATTTTACCCGTCAGATTACAAACTCCTTAAAGGTAAGAGTTTTGTCTTCTACTTCTATTGCATTCTGTGTCTAGCACTAATTACAAGGTGTTCTCGACACTCAGCAAGTGTTAGGTGATGGTTTCTGCCACTAACTTGCTGAGGGATCTTGTATAAATCCCTGAACCTTTCAATGCCTTAGTTTTTGTAATTGTGAAGTCAGACTAGCCCTCATTCCAGATGTTTCTCTTAAAAAATATCTGATAAGAATGACTTCTCGCCCCATACTACCTCCATAAATGTGTGCAATCTAGTACAATCAACATTTTAAGTGCCTGCTATATGCCAGGCATGATGCTAGGCAACAGGAATATGATATTGGGTGATACTGAGAGGAGAAAAATATTAGGGGGTTGTTTTGAAAGTGAAACCACTTGTCAAAGTGAGAAGTTCAAACTTGGGTGTAGGTTTGATGAAGGACCTTTATTTTAAGAGAGTAAAAAATTATTGTAAAATAGACCATCTTTTGAACCAGATAAAAATGGAACCTTAAAAATGACTAATCTGGCCATACTCTTTGACCCAATTTTACTACTTAGGTATATGCTTCAGGGAGGTCAAGGACAGAGGGAAATCTACAGACATATATGGACACACATCCACATGGAACATGTGTGTGTGTGTGTGTGTGTATGTATGTGCGTGCACACACGCTATTCTTGCTGTATCAAAAAATAGGAAAGAAAAATAGATGCTTGTCAACTCCATATATCCATGTAATGAAATTCTGTTGCAACATGAAAAATTATGAATATGACAGATTAGAAAAAATATGGAAAGATTTGTATGAACTGAAATAGAGTGAAATGAGCAAAACTAGGAGAACAATTTAATAATGGCTAATAGGTAACACACACATATATAATATACGTATATGTAATGCTTATACACATATATAATGCTGATATATGCCAAGTGCTTTACAATTACTATCTCATTTGATCCTCACAATCCTGGGAGGTAGGAGCTGTTATTATTCCCATTTTACAAATGAGGAAACTGAGGCAAGCAGCGGTCACATAACTTGCCCAGGGTTACATGGTAAGTATGTGAGGCTGGAGTTGAACGAAGTTGTTCCTGACTACAGCCCTACCACTCTATCCAGTTGTACCGCTCTAAAGAATCAGACGTTTGTTCTCGGACATGGCCAATGTATTCAGTTGTTTTTGCTTAACTATACCTAGACTTATTTGTTATGAGAGGCCCTCTATTCAGACTGGGTAGGGGTGGGTCAATTACTGGATAGTAATAAACTTGGAGAAAAACAGGAAAAAAACCGAAGAAACAAGTACAGAGAGGACATGGATAGAGCAATATTATCACTACCTTGTTAAGCTTAATAATTATCTTTTAAACTATTCAACAGAAGTTTGTACTTTCTTATGTAATCTTCCCTGTTTTTCTTAGTATCTTGAAATAGTTATGTTTATTGAAGGCTAAGTTCACAATAAAAAAAAGACTTTTAAAGAGAGGCTTGGGGGGTCAGTACTCATTGACTTGGGGCCAATCTGGTGATTTCCCAGCCTGGAAAAATGGGCCAGCAGCCTGAGAACTTCAGATTTGAGCATTTGTTATCCTGAAAGGTTTGTGACCCCTGTTCATCCATGGGAAGCTCTGTGTGTTCTTATAATTTGGAGATAGCTCATGACTGACTGTGTGGGCTACTGATTTCTTTTCATCAGTAACCAAGTATTTACATCTGGGAGTAAATTTCATTAGCATCATCTAACTTGGGAGATAGTAAACCAAAATTATGGAGCAAGCACTATGTTTACGAGCATGTGTGTGTGTGTCTGTGTCTGTGTCTGTGTCTGCGTGTTTAAGTCTGGTTTGTTTAGTTTTTTTCTCTTTTTTTGGCTAACTAGATGTAGCCTTTTGGAAGAATGGAAAAGTTGAAAACTTTGAGTAGATGTTCAATACTAGTCTGGCAGTTCACCATCTTGGAAGTTTGAATTATTTATAGTTTGAAGGCTGTGATGGATACTCCCATAATCCTCCCCTATATAAATGAAAGGACCTTTTGCTATTTAGGGCAGTGAGGTGGTACAGTGGATGGAGCACTGGGCTTGGAGTGAGGAAGACTTATTTTCATGAGTTCAAATCAGGCATCAGACAGTTAATAGCTATGTGACCCTGGGTAAGTCACTCAGCTCTGTTTGCCTCAGTTTCTTCATACGTAAAATGAGCTAGAAAACAAAATGGCAAATCACTCCAGTATTTCTGCCAAGAAAACTCCAAATGAGGTCATCAAGTCGGACACCACTAAAATGACTGAAAAACAGTATCCGTTCAAGTAATGCATCATTGAATTAGCAAACATTCCCTTCAATCTTGACTTGCCTCAGTTCCCTTACCTGTAAAAATGATTTTTATTTATGTGACATGTAGGGAGGGTTTTAATTGTGTTTGTATTGAGTTTGTCTCCACCAAGGATTCCATCCATGTAGGGTGCTTCTGTCGTGGAAAACCCTTCGGTCATTTCTAGTGTCTGTGAGTTGGCTGGGGTATAAAGAGGTTAAGTGCTTGCCCGTGATTGCGTAGCCAATTCATATATCAGGGGCAGGAACTCAGACCCTAATTCTAAAACTAAAGTGTTAAAATGAATTTGCATTTCTAGAATTTGGTGTCTTGACTGAGGGGAGGAGGTAGACCAGAAGCCTGTTGGATGGAGAAAGTTTGTCAAGATTAAAATTTTTCTTTTTGTAACTAATCTACATGGGAAGAATCAACCAGAAAGTCCCATGGCAGTGTTAGTGCAGTACAGTTAACTGATGTGGCGGTGGGAAGACATGACTTATGCAAAGGCCATGGACCTCTTCCTTGGGTCTAGTTTGCCTCTGAACCACAACTTAGGGTATTGATGAATGGATCCTCTTAGGGGAGCTTAGAGTGTTCTGCTGTTTCCCAGAGCAACTTATTCCCTTTTTGAGAGGGAAGGTTTGGGAATGGGGGGGGCAGGGTGAGAGAGAAAAGAAATAAGAAATAACTCATACATAAATAGGGCAGCTAGGTGGAGCACTATGTCTGGAGTCTGGAAGATTCAAGTTCAAATGCAGCCTCAGACACTTACTAGCTGTATGAACCTGGGCAAGTCCTTTAATCCTGTTTGCCTGTGAAAATGAGCTAGAGAAGGACATGGAAAACTACTCCAATATCTTTGCCAAGAAAGCCCCAATGGCATCACAAAGAATTGGATGAGACTGGAATGACTGAACAACATACTTAGATAAATAAACCTTTCTGCTAACAACAGGGGATTATATTCATTTTACAAATAAGGAAATCGAGGCTGAGAGATCACATGTCAATGAAGCACAGGATCTGGGACCTAGAACAGTATCCTTTCTGCCATACCACTCTGCCTTCAGAGAAGATGCCCAAAGAGTTTGACTGGATCGGAAGGGGGCATTTTGGTGTTTAATTCACAGCATTTCTTTTCCTAAGAAGGACAGTCCTTCTGGCCTCTTATTCAGAGCTTACAAAGGGAAGAAAGGGGGAGAGGAGGGGGAAAGGGAGGCACCAGCAGGGGAAAAAAATAAGACAAATAGTGTGGCTCCCATAGTAACAACTTGCAGGCTTCCATTTACTCCTAGGGGAATCATTCTTTGTTATTCTGCTTACCATAATAAAAAGAGATTGTTAGGTCATCTTTGGTTTATTTTATGGTTTTCCATCAGCTTGCTTATTTTTCCCTTTCTTTTTAAAATTCTTTTTCTTGTCTCATAAGGCAAAGTACATCCAGTTTTGTGGTCTGAGAAAGGGTTAGTTCTATTTAAAGGGATGTGTAATTAACAAAGCAAAAACAAAATAACCATAATTTAGTTCTTCAGCAAAGATAATAGTGGAGGCTGATCCCATTTAATGTGTGCAGTGTGTGACTGTACAGCAAAGAGTGCATGCTATAGCATGCTGGCTTGTCGGGAGTTTGGCTAGATGGGCCCTGAAAGTCCTCGCCTCATCTCAGAAGTTCCATGGGCTCCAGCCCCTACCCCTAGCTTTTTGCTGCCTCTCCTCTCTTCCTGACATGGTAGGCCTAAGGAAGGTCACAATATTGAGTAGAGGCACAAAGCCTCCTCTTCTACTGAGAGTTCTGTGAAAGTACAGAAGGAAGAGGGGGAAGGGAAAGAGAGAACAAGGAATTCAGGTCTGGGTAATTGGGTCTTCAAGCTCTACTTACTTCCTGGGAAACCCCTCCTTCTTGCCAACTCATACATTCAGGAAGCTCTGATTTCTTATTCCAGACAGTGCCCTGAGAAAAGGGGGGAAAAACCTTGAGAACCACTAATGTACAGGGTAGTTTAACTCTATTAACTTCCACCAAATCTGTTCTAATTTTTAAACATTTTAAAAGCCCAAAGTGGCTCTTAGACAAATTTACAGTCTTTGCAGTAGTGGGCATGTTTCTTTCCATTAGAGTAAAATTGGCTTCATTTTCTTTTTGAGAAGAAAGAAGACCAAAGAAAAATACGACACAAACCACCAGAGACTACACAGGGGTCCAGTTGAGATGAGTTTTTCCTTTGATATCTGTTAGATGTCTGAGAAAGGTATTAAAAAATCAAGTTTTCCTTAGGATTTCTTTCTTGGATTTAAAAAAAAAAAGTATGTTGGAACAAAACAGCAGGTTCATGCTTACTTTGCTAACTTTGTAATTCTAATTGCCAGTTCCAGAAATCTTACCCCACTGCTGGTACCCTATACTTCTATCTCTTTAAGACATGGCTATGCTAACAAGTTAGAATCCTTTGTATTTATTAGGTCACCAGGAAATGAGCTAGGAAATGCAGATAGTATTCTAGGCAACATGGTAGGATTTGGATTTGGAACATCTGATTTCAAGTCCTAAATTTACTAGCTGTACATTCCAGTTGAGACTGTGCATACCGGTGACCTTGGGCAAGTCACTTTTCTAGACCTCAGTTTCCTTATAACATGAAGGAGTTGGGCTAGATCATTTCTGAGTGGGGCAGCTATCTGGTGCTGTAGAGTCAGGCAAAACCTGAGTTTAAATCCGGCCTCAGATACTGCCTAGCTCCATGACCCCAGGCAGGTCACTTAACCCTGTTTGCCTCAGTTTCCTTATCTTTAATATGAACTGGAGAAGGAAATGGCATCTTTGCTAAGATAACTCCAAAGGGGATCAGGAAGAGCTGGGCAGGACTCCTGCTCTAAATTCTATGATCTTAAGCGCTTACAATGTGTAACATACAGTCATAGAATGTTGAAACTAGATGAGGGCCTGGAGAGTGTCTAGTCCTGCGACCTTATTTTACAGATGAGGAAAGGTGACTTGCCCAGAGTTTCTTTGCTGCTTAGCGACAAGGTTGGAGACCCAATTCTCTTGGCTCCCTGACAAGTTAACTTCAGGAATAGAATAGATTCTGGAAGCAAGCTTGAGGTGGTAGGCTGGTTGTTTTCATGATTTATAGTTGCCATTGTTGTTGTCCTTTGCCTTGACACGAAAGTGTTAAGTTCAGACACTTAGTGATGGATCTCTCCCATCAGTTCCATTGAGCCAAGTTTATCTGTAAGGGTGTGATACTTCAATTACAGGGTGACAGACACTCAGAGCCTCCTGGCAACATGGTCCCCCAGCTTCTCATCTTTTCATCATCACATCTTGCAGTGTTTGGGTATTAGAGGGTTGGTTGGAGGGGAAATGGTGCTGACTCAGGGTAACTTTGCCACCAACTCTTTTTTAGACAGAAAAAAGAAGAAAATGTGCTTCCTGGTAAAACTAGAGAAGGTATTTCAAAGAGATGGTATATTCTTCTGAATCAGCAAACACTCATGACATCAGTTCAGCAGATGTTTATTAAGTACCTTCTGTGTGAAAGACACAAGGGTTGGAAAGACACGAGTGAAATACTCTCACCCCTTGAGGACTTTGTGTTCTTACATGTGAGCAGATAAGTAAGGAAAAACAAAGTAGGAGGGAGTGCTAACAATTGAGGAAAGCAGGGAAGGCTTCCTGGAGGCTGTGGCCTGTAAGATGATCCTTGAAGAAAGATAGTGATTCTGACTGGTAAGAGAGGAAGGAGGGGTGCATTGCAGGGAAAAAGGTTAATTTAGGGAACAACTGGCAGTTTAGTTATATTGGAATATAGAATTTATAAAATGAAATGGTGTGAAATAAAGTTGGAAAGGGAGATGGGAGGCAGATTGTGTGGTGGAGACCACAAGCCAGGCTGGCAGACTTGTATTATGTCTTACAGAAAGTGAATATCTAGGTCCACAATCAAAGTGAAGACATGGTAAGGCCCTCCTGTATCTTAGGAGGGTTGTTTTGGAAATCTTGTGGACAGTGGAGAAAGGAAACATTAAAAGCAGGGAGATCAGGGAGACCAGTGAGGAATCTATGACAGTAGTCCATCCAAGAGGTGATAAGGACCTGAACTCCTACGATGCACTACAGAATGAAGGAGAAGGGGATGGATGTGAGATGACATGGAGACAAAATTGACAAGACCTGGCAGCAGTTGGATATGGAAGGGGAAGGACTGTGAAAAGCCAGGGATGACTCTTGGGTTATAAGTCCGGATGACCAGGAAGATGGTGGTATGCACAACAAAATTAGGGAAGTGTGGAGAAAGGACAGATTTAGAGAAAAAAGATAATTATTTCAAACATAATGAATTTCCCATGTCTACTGAGTAGGGGAGGTGTTCAGCCGGCAGTTGATAATGCCTAACCAGAGTTGGGCAAGAAATTAGGGCTGGATATAATGATATAGGTGGTGGCCAGCTCCCACTGAATGTATGGCCTTTCTAGCAGTAGAATTCTGTGTCTTCAAATAGAGTTTAAACAGGAGGGAAGGACCTTCTCAAGACCTTGTGGCACTCATTGCCTTCTTGGAATCCTGATCCTGGGAGCTGGTGAGTTTTAACAGAGCTTGATGTGTTATAAGCAGATAGTTTTGGAGAGGACCCTTTCCTGGAGCATGGGTGTCACCTAACAATTGAAGGCAACTTGTGAAAAAGCATATTCTTTCTGCCTCCCTCATGCACATCACAACCAGTCAAGTTACCTACCCTAGTTTTCTAGTTACTTGTAATTGGTGTTGACAGTGACAGCTGAAGGCCAAGAATCAAACATTTCTTCCCAAATTGCCTTGGCCTTAAAGTGGCAATGTCATTTCTGAGTAATAACAGGGAGTGAAATATACAACGTGGCGACACCAGTCAAGGTTGACAAAAATTAATGTTTTGGTTTTTTAAAATTCCATATCCCCCAATTTCTTAGTCACTGGCATTCTTGGCAAAGATGAGGAGATTTTTATTCTGATTGCTTTTGTCTCCTTAGGGCTTCAGTCTGGGGGTGACTAAGGAGAAGCACTTTTTGTTAAAGGCCGTTTGGTTCTATTTCTCTATAGTGATTGTCACCATAGCGCCTAACCCCTAACGCCAACAGGATCCAGGTAGCAGTAGTTAGAACAGTGGGCGTTTTATGGTTCAGTGGAGAGAGACCTAGTGCCATTTTTAAGCCCAGATTTATATGTAGGTGCTTTTTCAAATGGTCTGTTTCTAGGACTTCTCTGTACCAGGGAAGTCTTTCATCTATAGGCAGCCGTAGTCCTTTTCCTTTTTTTCAAAATGAAAGTCACCTACTATGAAAACATAGCTATGTCACAGGCACTAGAGAAGCAGACACAGGAATGTAGAGTTAGGGAATTTAGGGCTCGAAAGGTATCCTTAGGAGTCATCTATTCTAACCCTTTATAGAAGAGGAAACTTAGAAGGAAAATAATTCTTCAGGGAAGTAGAAAAGCTGTTATTAGGAACCATGCCTATCATTCCATTATATCATGCTTTCTCTCTCTTTCTCGCTCTCTCTATATCTCTCCCTCCTTCCCTTTCCTCTTCTTTCCTCCATTCTCCTAATATTTTTGAAAGTCTACTTATGGTGCTTTCCCCCACTCCAGAGAGTTAACTGCTATTTAAATATATGCAAAGAAGTTTGAAAAATCATGTTATCATGCTCAACAAATATAAATGAAAGTTACTGACTGAAACTCTTTTTGTTGGGAACCTCAACGGCGCTTATGGGAATTTCTTCCCTTTTCCCCTAACAGCAATCAAACAGTTAAAAAGTCCTGGGTGTTTGGACTTCACCAGAACCCTAATCACCTTATAGGCAGCAGCATTTTTTCTGAACTGATTTTTTCTGTTCCTACCCAAGATCTCAGTTGACAACTCATCTTGCTAGGCCCCAGCCTGGCCCTTGGCCTTAAACCTCTGAGCAAGCAGTTGGTAGAAGGGGCCACCTAGGAAGCCTTTCTTCTCCCTCTTCCTCTTCCCTCAGGAAAAGTAAGAAGTCTCACTCTCTGATAAACCTGGAGTTGAGAGAGCTCCCTCCCTCCATTCTTACACCTGCCATCCCTCCCCCCTTCTACAGTCATGCTGGGTCACCATGACCACCCTCCCAACACAGAGACTTAAAACAGCTGGTTTCTTTTGGTTTATACCGTGGTGCTCATCTCACTGATGTCTGTCCAGGGGATTGATTTGAATAAATGGAAATTTTAAAAATAAAATTCCCTTTCCCTCTCTGGGCATTTGGAAGCAGCACAAGCCCAGCTAATGAGGCCATCTCTTGGAGTAAAGTGCATTTTAAGCCAATGATGTTCCCCTTCTCCTGCCTGTCCCTTGGTAAGAAAGAACATTTATGTGAAAGAAATTAGAACCAACCTAAAAACCCAGAACCAGTTTGGGTGGCAGTGGAAAGAACACTATGTTTGGAGTCCAAGGATCTGGGTTTGAGGCCAGTGTGAGATCTTAGGCAAGTCCCTTTATCTCTCTGGGCCTCAGTTTCCTTAGCTATAAAATGAGGGGACTGACCTAGATGAACTCTGATGTACCTTCCAGTTCCAAATTCTAGCTTTTATTTCATCCTGAGTTGGTCCTGGACCTGGACCTGGGCAAAGCTAATTTTACCATAAGCTTTGTTGGTTGGAGAGTGTGGGCTTAAGTGAAATTCCAGGGTTGCAGTCAAGTAGGTAGTTGCCTTCTCCTGTTCTTCTCTTTACTTGAATCTTCTTGGCTACAGGCCTGGTTTATTCTAAGATGAGCATTTGGTTTCTCTTGTATTTGCATCTCTACACTTGGCCCCTAGGTGATTGGGTCAGGGTATTCCTTTTGGGGACTTGGTCTGCCTGTTCTTTCACATTTGGCCTCTGGCCACTTTCAGAATAGATTGTAGAACCCTCCCAGGTCCTGAAAGGTTAGCCTTTGCTGAACATATCCACGAACAGGAGTTAACATACATCATTAAGGCCAGAAAGAATATGGAAGAAGGATCACTTCTAGACCAGCCTCTCCATTTTGCAGATGAAGAAACCAAATCCCAGAGAAGTGAATTGATTTGCTTTAGGTCACATTGGTAGTAAGTGCCTGAGCTGGAATTTGAATTCTGATCTTCTGACTCCCAACTCAGTAGTTCTCTTCCTACTTAGGATGTGAGTTAAGTCTGTCTTAATATGGAATTCAAGTCACTGCCCCCTGCAGTTGTGGTAAGGTGTCAGCAAATACTCTTTGTCACCAAGGTGAATGTTGGGAGAATGAACAGTGCTTACCTCTCTGCCCTCATCCTCTCTTTATACTCCTTGAAACTTTGATGTTTGCCCAGAACCTCAGTTGGACTTTTTCCATCTGGCAGGCGTTTCAGGAAAGGCATACTAGTAGATAAAATTTCCACGGGCTCTGGCCAGTACTGAAGGTGTATAGTTCCTCCCTTTTCCCTCCCCCCTGCTCTGCCCTCCTGAATATGCCCAGTTATCCACTGAGGAACTCTCTGTCCCAAACCACTCTAGTACAAAGGTCAGCAAGACCTTCTTGAAGAAGGTTCTTGCCGCTATGGTAGCAAATTAACGATTTCTTTTTTCCAGTGAGGCAACTTCATGGTATGCAGGTGGATTCTGATGGGCTGTCCTCAGATTTATCCCTCTTTGAGTTCTTGGGAGTACTTGGGCAACAACCAGAGTTGTTGTTTCTGAAGGGCATCTTCCAGCTGCCTCCTAGCATTGATTTTGGTGAACAAACCTATGCATACTAACTAGTAGAAACATGACTTTGGGCAAGTCACCTCTCTTTCTCCAAGTTTCTTCATCTTACAAAGATAATCCTGCTAGGATTAACTCTCTCACAGGGTTGTATGTAGTTCACAGAATCATGCAGACTTAATAGACGCTGCAGAGACCACCTGGTCTAAGCTATGGACCCCTGATCTACAGCATCTCTGACAAGTGGTCATCCAGCCATTTTGCTCAGGGACCTCCAGGGACCAAAGATGTTTTTTCTTTCTAGGAAGTCCTTTTTTCTTACTTTGAAACCACTTTGTAAATGTGAGCATTTATGACTGGGGGAAATAGTTGATTATAACATAGGAAACCTATAGCAAGCCCCTTAGGTTCTCCAGCCTGCCCACACTTCTGCACACGTTAGTGACCAATAAATAACCCCTCTGAGTGTGGATCTGCCCCCTAAGATGAAAAAAATACTGTGGTGTCATCTGAGTAAAGAGCAGCTCTTTCTCCCGTCAACCTTGTATGTTGGGAAAGAGTGGTCTTACCATTCATTTCAGCATTAGAGATGCAGAGAAACATTTTTAGAAGGCACAGAAGCAGGAGACAGTGGTGAGTATTGCATAATGGGAGAGAAAATATTCAAGAGCTGTTTCTAGCTGCTGAGGGAGGAGGTTTTTCAGTTTAGATTGAATCTGCCCATTCTGCCTCTACACGTAGGGGCTGTGCCCCACCCTGCAATGAAGAGAAGGGCTGTCTTGTTGACCCTTATATCTTATCCAGTACCTTGTATTATAGTAAGCATTTAATAAATGTTGAATCAAAGGTTGGTTGATCAGAGGCCTGACCCCTGATTTTTTTGAGACAACCTCAAGTTTTCTTGAATAATGAATGGTCACAGAAAACACACACACATACACACAAAACTGAGGACAGTTGGGGGTGGGAGAGAGAGAGAGAGAGAGAGAAGACATTAGAATGATGAACATGAAAGGCTATATAAGTTTAAGGCAGAAAGAATCTTAGAATCTATTTTCTCTCTAGGTCAGATATCCCTAATGTGGGGTCCATGGACCGATGGATAGATTTCAGGGAGTCCATGAGCTTAGATGGAAAAAGAAATGACATGTTTCTTTTCACTAACTGAAATTTAGCATTACTTCTCTTTTGAATGTTAGCAATTCACCATTATTTGATAAGGAGAAAGGGGTCTGTGAATTTTACCAGATCACCAAAGGGGTCAACGACACCAAAAAAATGTAAACTTGTGAATCACTTGTGGGCACCCCCCCAACACTAGACTTGGTGTCAGGAAGATCTGGGCTAGAATCTGAGACACTTCCCCAGGCAAGTCACTTATACTCTCAGGGTCTCATCTATAATATGAAGACAATAATATTGCCTACCTCCCTGGGCCGTTTCCAGTTCTTGAATAAGATAATATTTGTATGTATGTAAAGCTTTGCACTCTTTAATGCACCATATAAAAGTGAAAAAAGGTTTTTATCCCTTTCATTTACCACTTCAAGGTTCTAGTACAGATGGGAGAGCATGTCCCTCTACTACCACCACCCCTTGTCTTAGGCCCTTTAAATCACCTCTGCAGAAGTGAGGCTGAGGAGCTTGGAGGCTTGTGGGTACCCTACTGGAAAGTGAGTGAAAGGTTTCCTGTGTTTCACACCCTTACTGCCAGGGCAAGAAGACCCTCTTTGACCAGAGTGGCTGCCACTTAACAGTAATGAGAAACCTTAATTAGCTATATTGCTTCATGACTTTGTCCTGGGGAAGTCTGAGCTGAATCCACGCAGTTTCCTTCTTTGGTAGTGGTCTAGGGGATAAGAATATTAATGGGTAAATGAACAAGGGTTTCCTTCCTTCTGTGTTTCACTCCCTTTCTCCCAGAAATCAGGGGTCCTGGGAGTTAAGTTTCCCCTGGCCCAGAAATCTGCAGAGTGATGTTCAGGACACTTTGTGGCAGGGGAAACACAGGCCCTTTGCAGCTGTGCCCCACCCTGCCCTTCCACACATGGGGCACACAGGCAGATTTCATGATTGTGGCTTCTGACTTCAGTCGGGTTACAGTGGGAGACCTACCTCTGCATCCCCCTGGCTCCCCCACCCCCTTTCCAGTTTCACATTCCATGCTTACTTTCCATCCTTTATTTGTCTCCTTATAACAGAACTGGAGAGCAGGGCTGGGAGCGTGCAGGTTGAGTCGCTGCAAAATCCGGGTGGGCGGATGAGCAGCGTGGGCGGCACGGGGGAGGGGAGGCGAGGGAACAGCTTGTATTGCATTTACCAGCAATTGTTTTCCCCCACCTCCCACCTTGCTCATAGACACACACACACACATACACACACATACACACACACACCCAGGCAAAAGCCCACAGGCTGAGTCAGTGTGGGGGGAGGGAGCTGATGAGTCACAGGTGTGGGGGGAAGTGTGGGGGGGGGGCGTCCCTTCCCCTGTATTCTCACTGTGGTTGCCCCCTGCTGGGATAACATGACTTTTCAGAAGAAGAAAGAGAGATGTAAGCTGTTTGTCTTTGGAAAAAAAAATCTTCTTAAAGAAAGGGTTTGCTGGACTGGAGTGCCAGCACATTGGAGGCCTGACTTAACGATGTGTCAGCAAACGCTACTAGTGTTTAACTGCATGGGGGCAGCTCAGGCCTGCCACTTAGTGTCAGTCTCCTGACCATTCAGGGAACTGGAAGATGGGGTGGGTGAGTGGAAGACATGAAATGGGGATTTGGAAAAGCCTGGAAGATGTTTCAGAATGATCTGGAATATCAAATAAAAAAATCTCAGAAATAGTCTCCTTCCACCAAAGTTTCCTTCTAATGCCTTATGGCTAGGACTCTCAAAGGCACCTGAGGAACAGGTACTGTTAGGCCAGAATATTGGCCTGTTGATGGACTGACTAGGTATATGTTGTCCAAGAACCAGCCTAGTTCAACTGAGACAAGCTTGGGATGGTTGATTGTTCTCAGGGTTTTTTGAACCACATAGACTTTCTTCTGAAGGGATGGGGACTTTTTTGTTACAAGGTGAGAGTATCTGAACCAGTCACAGTCTGTGGAGTGTCAAAGGGTCCAAACAAACATGTCCCCATGATTACAGAAATCTTTTAGGATGCTCCCTATTTTTTCTACCGACCCTTAAAAAGGAAGCTGGCTAGGAAAAAATGAATGAATGAATGAATACATGAATGAGTGAATGAATGAATGAATGAATGAATGAATGAATGAAATCTCTTAACAGAGTTTCCATCTCTGCTTTCCTTCCTGAACATCCCTTCAAGATAATCAAAGTCCACACATGGACTGTGTTCCCTTGTTTGGGCTGAGGACTATAGGATGGAAGTAGATATAAAGCCAAAACAAGCAAACAAAAAGAAAATTGAAATGGACACCTATGGGAGAAAAAGAGGGAGTGGGCAGGAGAAAAATAATTCTTCAAAGGCCGCTTCTAGAAACCTCATACCTCCGCTGACCCAGAAGGCAAGAGACTTGACAAGAGAGGTATTCACGTTTCTATCAGTGAGACCAGCTTTAAGTTGGGAAACATCAATATTACAAATACTCTTCCTTGCTAGAAGAGGAACGTGTCCAGAATAAAGACTGCCAACCAATCTTATGTTTTTGGTCAACTGTTCATCATCTGAAATGCCTTGGAATCAGAAGATCCAAAAACCTCTGTTTTGGGAAAATACACACAAATAATTCCATCTACCCACCCAGGAGAAGGCGCTGTAGATTTACCCTCCCAATTATGGTTTTCTTAGCTAATAATCAAGTGGAGACACGGTTGTGATGGAACATATAGCTCCTTCAGAGTCAGAGACAAGTTCAAGCTTGACACATACGGGCTCTAGATAAGTCCTTACCTCTTAAACTATCAATTAGAAAGGAAGTGCTGATCTGCTTTGATGGAGGGAATTTCCATACTAGGAGGACAGCAAACTAATGAGAATCACTGATCTGGAGAATTCTTTGCCTTCTCCTCCCTATCAATGCTCAACTGAGTGTGTATTCATTTAGTTTATATTAACCTTTTTTTTTTTTTGAAAAAAAAGATTCTATTTTTTAGTTTTCAACTAGTTTTCAACTCTTTCCACAAGATTTTGAGTTCCAAATTTTCTCCCCATCTCTTCCCTCTGCCCACTCCAAGACAGTGTGCATTCTGATTACCCCTTCCCCCATCTGCCCTCCCTTCTATCACACCCCTCCCTTCTCTTATCCTCATCCCCTCTATTTTCTTGGAGGATAAGATAGATTTCTATACTCCATTGCCTGTATATCTTATTTCCCAGTTGCATGTAAAAACAATTTTTAAAACTCATCTTTAAAACTATATTAACCTTTTCAGAATCGGCCAGCCCTGAAGTCAGGAAGACCTGGGTTCAAGTCCCCTCCTCTGATATATGCCACAAATACCATGTGACCCTGGGCAAGTCACAATATCCCAAACAAGTCTTGTGAGACAGTAAGTTGCAGAGTGGTACCTATCAGTGCTGGCAGAGAGAGAGTTTCATCACTGAGGGTTCCCATCATCAGTGAAATCACAATTTTCCCCACCATCCCCTGCAAAAAACCAAAACAGGCCTTCCAGCAGCTCTACCCCCATCCCAGATCACTGAAGTGTCTTTGAACTTGAACCTTCTGATGGGTTCTGTTCGGTGCAGTCAGCTAGCCTGGGAACAGTCCACCTACTGTCTGAATGACCTTAAACTAAAGGGGAATGCTCATCCATTGAGGAAGGGCTGAATAAGTGGCATAATGCTCTGTGAGAAGTGAGCCAGTAGAGGATTTCAAAGCTCTATGGAAAGATTTGTATGAACTGATGCATGCAGAGGAAAGGGAGGAGAATCAGAAATAGAACAATGTGTACTCTAATTTAGAAGGCTTTTATAAACTGATGAAGAATAAAATGAACACAATTTTATTTTAATACAATAACAACATGGTAGACAATTTTGAAAGTTGTCAGATGCATGGGCCGTTCATGATTCCAAAGGACATAGTAAATGCACACTATCCATCTTCTAAGAGAGAAGTAGTGAATTTCGGGTACAGAATGCTACATAGAGACAGATAAAATATATAAATATACATACATACACGTGTATGTATGTTTATATGTATATACATGCTTGCATACACTCAACAAGGGAATTTGCTTTGTTCAACTCCACATATTTGTTGGAAGGAATTTGGTTTTCTCATCTCTTCTTTTTCCCCCAATTGGGGGCGGGTAAGAAGGAGAGAAAATAGATTTCCATTATTTCGATTTTGATTTCTTGGTAGAGAAGCGAGGGGATGCTCCAGATGTGCGTGTTGCATGCGTTTTCAGATAAAGTCACTGTACGGTTAGTCTTGCTTAATTTGTTACAGTGGAACTCTCACAGAATTGGGAATAGTATGTAGATATTTATAATGGAAAATCAAAACACATCGATAAACTATAATAAAAATTAATAATAGAATAAAATAAAACTTTTAGTGGTAGGCTCCTGTCCCCTGATGGTGGAACTTTGGCATACTGGATTGACCTGATGTATGTAGAAAAGAATGGAGTGGGGTAAGGGGAGGTTGGAAGGTGGTTAAATACTCTTATGTTGTGTAGCCACATATTCCAAGTGGTGTTACAATTAGCAGTGTATATATAAGGGTGACTTTCCTTGTAAGAAAAGTCATATTATAAAATGAAGATTTTAAAAAATTATTAACACGGTCTTCTGAAGATTAATTACATCTTTTGGGAAGCTAAAAAAAAGATAAATGTTCCAGAACAGCATAACATAATATAGTTATCATGAGCATCCTGAATTCATGGCCTCAGAATACATCTCTATTTATGGCCTCTGCTTTGTAAGAATAGTACTTACTGTTTATACCTGAGAGTCTGCACAGAAGCAAATCTGAACATATGTTCCTTAGTCACCGACTCATCAGTTTCTCTTTTTCTTTCCCTAGTACATAGATGCAATCAGTAACAAGCAAGGTGAATTGGAGAACTATGTGTCGGATGGCTATAAGACAGCCCTCACCGAGGAACGGAGAAGGTTTTGCTTCTTGGTGGAAAAGCAATGTGCTGTGGCCAAAAACTCAGTCTCCTACCATTCCAAGGTAAGGTCACTGATCCAGGCCGGTTTAGGAAAGAGAATTGTGGCTGAGGCTCAGTAAGGTGGTCCCATCCATATTGGGTGGGAAAGCACTGACAAGAGTATGTACCGTTCAAAATTAATCCAAGGCAATTTCAGAGGAACCTGAGGAGACAGCTTTCTATGAGCTGATTCAAAGAGAAGGCTGTAAAATAAAAGAACCATGTATATAAGCATAATATTATAGAGGGGGAAAAAAGATTTTAGAATTCTGTTCAGTGCGATTATAAAGCACAAATCCAAAAGAATCAAGATGAAACTTGCCACTCATCTCCTGACACAGACATGATGAGCTCAAAATGCAGAGAGACATATATTTTCCAGTATGGCTATTGTTGGAATTTTTCTTTTTATCTTTGCCAGACCAATGCAGCTATGGATTAAAAGTTTAAAAAAAAAATCTATTCAGTGGAGGAGGAGGGTGGTAATAGGAGGGACAGATTAATAAATAAAAAGGATTTAGGGGAGGATCTTACTAAAAAAATTAGTCCAAGAGGGAACTGAAACATCACTTTCCCAAGAGATATTTCTTGGAATCCATGCAAGCTTCTCCTGGCTTTTTGTATCAAAAGGCAGATGGTGGTAACCCAAGAGAACTTTCAAGCCTTGTGTTTGTAATTATCTTTCCACTTTTGCCCACAGCCACATTTCTTTTCGCTCAGGCCTGCCTTTTGGGGGACGGTGGCTCTGGTGCTTCTTGGTGTGAGGTCCCTTTTCAGCTTTCTTGAAGAAAAGCATACCTCTGTAAGACATGCAGGTTTCTTTGAAGAGGAAAGAGAAGATTAGGGCCAGGCAGGTTCTTTTCACAGGAGAAGCAAACTGAAATGGTGGTCTGGGTCCTTGCAGGGGGTTTGTCCTGTCAGTGTGCCAGCACATGCATACTTCACAAAGACACCTGGCTCCTTGTTACATAGATTCTGGTACTCACTGCCTGTTTAGTTCAGAATCCCTTAAATAGAACAACATCCTGATCGATGATCTATGCATGGTCCCAGTGTGGACACAAAAAATGCCCACTCTTTGTATGCAGACACAGTTGTAGTCTTCATCAGCTATTAATTAAAGATGCATCTCCCAGAAAGAAGATCTTAGATTTAGAGCTGCAAGGGACCTTAGAGGCAATCTAGTCCAAATCCCTCATTTTATAGATAAGGAAACTGAGGCCTGGAGAGGAGGTAAGTAGTGAGAAAGGTCTTCTTCCAGTTCCACCCTATTGCAATGATTTTGGGGATAGAATGGTGTCAGTATTAGAGTCACTGTTCTTACTCCCAGGGATGAGGCCCTGTCAGAGAACCTGTTATTGTCCCTTCTCTGCAGAACAGCTTCCTTCTGCACCAGTAGAGGGGGGCACCTGCTCAGTGGAGGGTACTTTCTACTCTCAGGAGCAGTCAGCCTATACCTGGGCTAGTCTGAGAAATCCTATTTGCCCTTTAATTGCTCCAATACCCAGCACAGAAACACTTCAAAAGTGTTCTAGTCTGTCAATAATACACAAATAGAGGGGTAGGGGAATGGGGCAGGGGGGACGAAACAACAGGGGCAAATGTCTCTTTGTCTTGTTCAGAGGAAATGGTTTAGAAAAAATCACTATCATCTTTGTCTCCTCCAAAGCACTTTAACTCGTGTGATACAAAAGTTTGCCTGGGGACTCTGAGGCCTCTGTTCCAGCTTCTTGTTGGGGGGTGGGGGTGGGCTTGAAGAGGAGGAAGGAAAAAGGGGGGAGAAAAAAGTATGAAATATTAAAGTGCTGTTCCAGCCTCCCACTTGCACATTTTCTCCTGCCTACATCTTTCTTTGCAAGACGAAATGTTCTGGAAGAGAGGAGAGGGGTGGGTTGTTAGGTCCTTAATTCTTAGCGATCAGGGTGGAGAGGCAGGTATCTGCTCCCCTCTAGTGGTGGTTGGCTGCCGTGGGTTTGTCGCAGGACCTGTGAGAGAGAGACTTAGAGCCTCCGGCCTGGTGAGCATGTGGCCAGGAACTTGGCAGAAGCCTGGCTACCAAGCCCCCTGACCCCCAAGAGGGTCAGGGCTCTAAGCTTCTGAAGGAGGAGATGTATTTATCCTCAAGGGAGAAACAAGCTGGTTAGAAGGATGCTGAGAGCTATCCCCCATGCCTCGAGGGAGTGCCCTCTCTGTTTCCTTTTAGCCCTTAGAATTCTTAACTTCTCTCAAGGCTCTGTGCCCAGGTACCACCCCCTTCCCATCTGTTAGTGCTCTCAGTCTGTCCTTAAATTATCCTGGATTTACTTAATCTATGTACATAGATTAGACTCTCTCCCCTCTCCTCCCCATGTCTGAGGAGAACATTAGCTCTTTGAAGGTAGGGTCTGTTTTCATGTCTCCTCAGCAACTAACACAATGCCATAACTAACCAAGTAGGCACTTAATAGTAATGCCTGTTGAATTTAATTGAATGGATTGTTATGCATCTTATGGGAACTGAGCTCTCATCTCACCCTCCACCCCTCACACGTAGAGGCCCTGGGAATCGAGAGAGCTGCCATGTATGCTGGTTTGCTTACTTTCTGTTACTTTGAGCTCTAAGTGACATTTAATATATGCCTGCTGAACAGGAACAAGGGGATAACAGATGTGCACCGATGAGTCAGACCAATTCTTGAACAATCTATGCTGAGTCAATCCCTAGCATATGTTACATGTAACTTACACAAGAGAGAGAGAGAGAGAGACTGATCTTTAAAATAAAAAAAATAAATAAACTTCAGCTTGGTAACTGAAGTATTTTCTTCTGTGGATACGTGTGGTATCCACTGGTGGTGATGAGGGGAGAGCATTCATTCATTTAGTCATTCATTCAGCAGCCTGGGATTTCTGGGATAGGGATTGGATTTGTGTGATTCCATTGGCATGGGAAAGTCTCTGGGGAGGAAACTCCCAGTACCTATGTAGGTTGGCACCTTCCTGGCAACACTGAGAGGTCATATGGCCAATGTGTGTCAGGGGTAGGACTTGAACTGGCTCTGGATTTGAGACAACTATCTATTATTACCATTTGTTTAAGGACTTAAAATCTTTTTTTTTTGAGGCAGTCAGGATTAAGTGACTTGCCCAGGGTCACACTGCTAGTAAGTATCTGAGACCTGAATTTGAACTCAGCTCCTCCTGACTCCAGGGCTGGTGCTCTATCCACTGCACCACCTAGCTGTCCCTAGGACTTAAAATTTATGGAGACCACTGTATGAAACACTGGATAACTAGCCAGTTCAGTGCTTTGTATTTTGCCTAAATATAAAGATTAGAAGAAACGTGGCCCTTATCTTTACAGTCTAGGTACTACCCCTGACTGTCTCAGGCCCAAAGCCCCTTCTTTTCATTGCCAGTGATTTTCTCAGTACCTTCAGTGTCAGTACTCTTAAGGTATCATGTTCTAAGCATCCAGGAAAATCAAAGCTTTTCCAGAAACGAATTCAAACTTTCCTGCTTAGAAACTGGATGGATTCCAGAAAGTAAGGGTAGGTCGAGGGGCACAGCCACTGAGTAGCAGGTTGCTAAGCATCTACCACATTGAGGACGGATAGAAGAAAGCAGCTTATCAAAGCTAGAGAGAGTTAAGGATTGGGCTGTAACTCATGAATGTAATCTGGGACAGACAGGCTTGGGGGTTGGCACCTTAGCTCCCTGTGCCAGGAATCAAAACTTACCCAAATCTTATTTGGCCCAGTTGGAAAGCCAAGGAGGTAAAGTCCACATGTTGTATCATTCCCAGCACTGCAACTTATATGGAAACCCTCCATTCCCTCAAGTGCAATCTATGCTGATGACTGTCCCAAGCACCTACATATCTTTCTGTGTTCCCTGTGCTGACTGCCCCGCTCCCAACTTAGAAAATAGGTGGCTAGAAGAATGTAATGAATTCATATAGATTCGTGTGTGACCTGTTCCCCACAATCTCCCTTTAGACGTATCCGAAGCCTTTGATTTTTGTCTGAGAAGCCAAGCTGATACATAAGCAGGCAGCTTCTATCTTTGCTAGTACGTCCCTCAGCGCCAGAAGGCAAAGCATGTTACATGTCTTATATAAATTGTCTGTTTCCTCCAATATCTAACATATAGTAGTTGTTATCACTGTGACATCTCTGCCCATGAGTGCAGGTGGTCATTCTGCCTTGTGGACAACATCGCTCACATCCCTGCTGCCCTCTGGGTCTGAAGTTTATTCCTTTTGATGAATTGGGCTACTCTGTGGGGAATCTCCATTCTGTTAGCAGCCTGTGTCCACTGGCATTCCATTCACTAGCTTGTCTGTTTCCCTACCTCCCCCTAGTCCCCCACATTCTGGAGAGGATTATTAAGAGATCTTTGTGAGCTGGGCTGTGAATGTTAGTCCCCTAGCAACCTCATAGCCTGTGGCGGGTTCACTCTCTCTACCCTTAAACTTTCGGTCAAATCCACCATTTCTGACTATTTAGCTTCTCCCCCCAACCCCACCCCACTCCTGTGTTAACATACTCAGGGTGAAGAGCCTGTTGTGGTACATCAGAGACAAAGAAACCAGATTACTGGCATCTCTCAAGGCTCTCACACCTGAATCTGGACAGTAGCAGTTAGTAATTTGTAGGACTCGGGTGGCGTAGGCATGAAGCCCTACCTTGACCACTGCCTAAGCTACAACTTTGAACTCAAACTTCACCTCTCTCTAGATCTGGCCCTTAGGTCATCTAGCAGTAGTTGGTGTAGGGGATCATTCGTTTCCCTCCTGCCCTAAATGATCTCCTCTGTTCTTTTTTTGTCTTTCCTTCCTTTCTTATAATCTCCAGTCCTGCTTCCTATATATTTTCAGGCATTTAGACCTACCTCTACTTTATATTTGTCATCTCCTCATCCCCACTGGATACCTTAGGTGACTGTGTCAATACTACTGACATAAGTCAGTGCTAGGGCCAATTCCTTTGTTCTCTGCCACTGAGCTAAGGAGTCTAAGGAATATCAGCTCCCTGAAAGCAAGAACTCTTTCCTTTTTGTCTCTTCATTCTCAATGCCTAGCACATAGTAGTATAACCTGCCCCCACATACTCACCCCCATGTCATGTGGTCTGGTCTCTGAGAGTCTGCTGTGTTCTGTGACTAAGAATATGAGTCCATTGTTCTGCTTTCCCTTCCTTAAAAGACCTTCCTGGTTGGACTTGCCAGTTCAGTCTATGTCTGATCTCTTCTGGGTAGAGAGACAACATTAAGGAAGTTGTATGTCTGACTCTGGATATAGTAGCAGCCAGTGAATAAGACTCAACTGTTTCTGGTTTCTTCCTGCTCTGGGTAAGGCCCACCCTCTCAACACAGAGCAATGCTTTCAGAGGAGAGCATGTTGATCATTGATCTTTGAGAGTTTGGTAGGGTGTGTTTGTTTACTTGTGGGCTGTAGTTGGGCACTGACATTCACCTCCCCTGTTCTCTCTGGTTTCAGGGAAAGGACATGCTGACTCAGAAACTTCCATTGTGGCAGCAGTCCTGTGCAGACCCCAATAAAATTCCAGATCGAGCCATCCAACTGATGCAACAGATGGCGGCCAGCAGCAATGGCACAGTCATGCCCAGCTCCCTGTCTGCTTCCAAGTCCAACTTAGTCATCTCAGATCCCATTCCTGGTGCCAAGCCACTTCCAGTGCCCCCAGAGCTGGCCCCGTTCGTGGGGGTAAGTCTACCCCTCACTGCGTATGACTGAAATGGTTATCAACAATATTAACTCTTTGCATTTATGTGAAACCTTCCCTTTTTATAGTGTTTCCAAGTAGATTCTCTCCTTGGAGCAAGTATTATTGCTTCCATTTTACACAAAGAAAAGAACTGCCCAGGGAGATTAGGAATTGCTTAGAGCAAATAGTAATCCTGTGATGGAGGCTGCACCAGGGTCTGGGGCTCCTACCTCCCAGTGTGGAGTCTATGATTGGATTCTTCCTCTGCCAAAAGGAGTGTTTTAGGGTTTGAAGGGAAAAGCATGTAGTCTCATAATATTCAGCCCCGTGGAAGGTGGGAAGCGTGGTGTTGAGGAGACAGATTTTTAAAGTGTTTTTCCTTCTTCTTGAAGGCCCATGTCATAAGCAGAGAAATCTTTCAAGCATGGCTGTCTTTCCCTCCACAGCGCATGTCGGCCCAGGAGAATGTGCCAGTAATGAATGGGGTCTCAGGTCCAGACAGTGAAGACTACAACCACTGGTCTGACAGGAAGCCAGCCCAGCCCAAATCCCTGTCTCCTCCTCAGACCCAGAACAAGATGAGTGACTCCTATTCGAACACGCTTCCTGTGCGCAAGAGCGTGGCACCGAAAAACAGCTACGCAACCAGTAAGGGGGAATCCTGCTGCTGCAGGAGTCGGGGCTGAGCTCCACACCCACAGGAACTTAGCCCATCACTCAGGGACCGTTCACCTTCACCCCGCTGGGGGGACCATATGCTCCCTTGTACCAGAAGTGTCCACATTTATTAGCGGAAGGCTAGGCAGAAAGTGGTTAGGGTATAGGTCACCACAGGCATCTGCCTTAAAGTACACATAATGTAGCTGTGGCATGAAGGGAATGGGGATGGAGAGGATGGGGGAGAGAACCGTTAGTTTAATGTTATTAAACTTTTCATGAGACTTGAGAGCAAATAAACATTGCTGATGAGAGATGTACTTGATGGAATTATGGTAGCTCCCTAGTGAGCTGTCTTTTAGAATAATAACCTCTAGTAGGCAGGGGCTCTCTTCTGAATGTTTTTTTATTAGTGCCTAACAAGGGGAGGAAGGCAGCATGGTAATTAAAATTGCTTCCTTAACAAATGAGCTAACATATGCAAAGCACTTTCCAAACCTTAACGTCTTCTATAAGAGCTAACTAGTCAATTGGTCGATAAACATTTATTAAGTACCTAGTATGTGCCAGGCACAGAGGGCAGCCAGGCAGCACAGTGGATAGAGCACGGGGCTTGGGATCAGGCAGACTCCTTTTTCTGAATTCAAATCTGGCCCCAGACACTTACTAGCTGTGTGATCCTGGGTATGTTTGCCTGTTTCCAAATAAACTGGAGAAGGAAATGGCAAACTCCTCTAGATTCTTTGCTGAGGAAACCCCGAATGGGGTCAGACAGAAAGAGTCAGACACAGCTGAAATGACCGCATAACAAAATGTGCCAAGCACTGTGCTAAACAGTGAGGATATAAATATGAAAAAAAACAAAGGAAAGACAGTCCCAGTCCTCTGGGAGCTTACAGGAAGTGGAAAAACCACAGTGGGCATACTCAACTCTGGGAGCATGGTTGAAAAGTCAGAGCAGTCCCAGAGCAGTGCAGCCAGGCTGGAAGTGAGAAGTGAGGAGATAGGGCTGTTTATTACCAATAATCACTTGATCCCCACTGTGATCCACTGAGGTAGACTGGGCACAGATGACTTTTTTCTAGGCATTGACAATGATTATAGTAGATAGCATTTATACGATATCATTTTCTATATAGATGGTAATGAATAATAAACAGTAGCAATCATTGAGGTTTGCAAAGCCTTTATAGACGGACGAGTCAGCTGCTCAGGGTCATACAAACATTAAGTGGCAGAGCTGAGCCTGGAGCCCCCAGATCTTTTGCTCCCCAGCCCAGGATTCCATGTGATTTTACACTTCACTACATTATTCCTTAAGCCTGTTGTAATTAGATCAGAAATTGCTCAAATAGAGGATGCCAATTAAATGCCCACCCAGTGCTACATTCCTCAGGGCTTTTTATAAATCCTCAGAGTGTTGCTTGGCCCCAGGCTGGTTGTGGTCTTTCTCCCCTTTAAGCTCACTCACCTTCCCAGCATATGGTGTCCAAGGGAGGGACTCTGACTCTTGCTCTCTGTTGTTTTGGCCAGCCGAGAACAAAACTCTTCCTCGCTCTAGCTCCATGGCAGCTGGTCTGGAGCGAAACGGCAGAATGAGAGTGCAAGCCATCTTCTCCCATGCGGCTGGCGACAACAGTACCCTTCTGAGCTTCAAAGAGGGCGATCTCATTACCCTGCTGGTCCCCGAGGCCCGAGACGGCTGGCACTATGGGGAGAGTGAGAAAACTAAAATGTGAGGGCCTCGGGGCTTTGTCCTTCTTTTTGTCTCCTGATTTGGTCAGTGGGAAGCCCCCTACCCGAATGCTAGGTAGATCTCTCTATGTGCTGAGAAGACTGGGCAGAGTTTGAGTTGTAGGAGATTGGGGAGATCTGGCACCCTAATTTGAGAACCCTAAATCACCGTGCCACTTTTGAGTAATCTTCAGCTACTGCTTAATGCTCTAGTCAGCTTACCCATTCCTCAGTTTCTCCAGCTGTCACTCCTGTCCCCCCACTTCACTTCTTTCCTGGGGTATCTTTGTTGGTCCAAGATGGGAGAGACAGACTGAGTCCTGTTCTCAGATCCAAAATGGGCTTGCTATATCCTGTCTCTGTGAATTTGGAATCTACCCTAAAGCAGGACAGGAAGGCTTTGGGCAGGACAACCCAGGGGAGGGAACAACTGCAGACCGATGATGATGGTATAACATGTAAGCTACAACTAGCTTGTTTCTGCCCTTGGGTCAGAGACTCATCCTGTGATCGTGGCTGCCTTAGAGCCAAGTTTGGGGGATATTTTTTAAGAGCAAAGAGGTCTCTGGGAGATAACCTAATTCCTGCCCTGGTCCTTGGGCCTCTTTATAGCCTACCCTTTTTGTGTTTAGTTCTGGGAATAATTTGGGATTCAGATGTGTGCTCACTGCCAAGGCCTCCCCGGGTTCCAGGCAATACCGTGGCATTGAAAATGTCCCTTTCCCTCCTTTGGGCATGGAGCTATCCCTATGGATGACCCGCTTCCAGGAATGAAAGATCTGCAGATGGCCCTGGCATAGCAGTTCCTGTGGCAGAGCCAGCCCATCATCTTCAGTGATGGGATTGTGACCAGCTGACACACTGCCTCCCTCTGGCTTGGCTCTTCTCAGCAGGGCCTCAGCTGGCCATTTCATGGGCACTGTAACTTAAGGGGCTTCAGCAGTAGCATGGACAGATCTGAATACTTCTTATGTGTTAAACCTACTTGAGAAAAGGGATGGGCGAGAGTAAAGTGAAAGAAAACAAAGCGATGGGATGGAAACAGATAAAATCCCCATTTAGTAAATTGAGAGAGGCATAGGCACTGAAAATTGCTGTGACTGGTGGTGGCAGAGCTAAAATGCTTGAACTTCCCCGTTCCTTATCTACTTCAAAATGCCTGTATATTTTGGCTGGAAGGCACGTGGAAAGGATGCTCTGGGAGTATAGTTTTCCCACCTAGTGTAGTAATGTCATTTGAGATGAGGACACCAGAGACCCCTATTTTTACTTTTGTGTGGTTCTCTTCCAGGAGAGGCTGGTTTCCTTTCTCCTATACCCGGGTCTTGGACAGTGAAGTCAGTGACAGATTGCACATGAGGTAAGCCACAAGCCTTGGGTCTGGAATGGGTTTGGAGGCAATAACAACTCAACATTCGTGCTGTGGTCATGATGAATGAATTGCCCTTCAGCCTGGTGTTCTGGCCCCGTCCCAGGATGAAATAGGACCTGGAACCTAGGGTTCAACTGAGAAGCCTAGGAGGCAACTAGGCAACAAATACAGTGGATGAGTGTTGGACCTGAAGTCAGGAAGCCCTGACTTGAAATCCAGCCCCAGACACTTACTAGCTTTCTGACCCTACGTAGGTCATTTCATCTCTGTTTGCCTCAGTTTGCTCACCTGTAAAATGAGGGTGATACTAATAGCACCTACTTTCAAGGACTGTCATGAGGCTCACATGAGTTGATGACTGTAAAGTGCTTAGAGCATTGTGCCTGGTACACAGTCAGCACTATATAAATGTTACTGTTAGTAGTTTGGTTACTGTTTTTATTGTTGTCTTGGATTTAGAGCTAGAAGGGACCTTAGATGTCATCAGATCTAACTGCCTCATTTTAAAGATGAGGATGCTGCAATTCACATAGGTGAGGGGCCAGCCAAGCCTGAATTTGAACACCAATCCTCCAGCAGTAAGCCTACCCCTTGTTGTCTCCTCAGTTAAAGAAGAAGCCATTAAAAATTAGGAAAGCAAAGGTTGAAAACTACAAATTAATTTATAAAAAAAGAAGGAAGAAGGAGAAAAAAGAAGGCAATGACATTGCTTGTAAATGGGATTAACAAAGGTGGAAGATACATTGGACTCCATAGCTATGTCACCTGGCATCGGCAAAACCAACCAAGTACTTGAGTTTTGCTTGTCATTTTTTCTGGCTTCAACTTCTGGCTCATACTAGCTATGGCTCCTTCTTGAGATTCCTCCACTCCTACCCCCACCTCAGTAGTTAGGGTCCCAGGAGACCTTGGAAATTCATCTCTCAGACCCACAGAGAAAGCAGGACCAGACCTCGTGTGACAAGCCTCGTGTGCACATCCGCAGAGCGGTGGGCACTCAGAGAAAGTTGGCTGGGGAATCAGGACACAGGGTAACTGGCTTCTGGAGCCTCTGTTCTAGGCCCCTCTAGGGAGGGGCAGGCAGATGGCATGTGGATCAGAGAAGATGACGCTAGGGGGCACAAAAAAATAGAGAGGGTCAGGAGGAGAAAGGCTGGTGAGAGATTCTCAGCGATGGCAGCAGGCCTGAACTCTCCTAGTCTTCCTGACCACCACCCATGTTGTACTCTGACCTCAGGATTGGAGAGGAACTGAGTGGCTCTTCCTGCAGTATGTTGTAGGAGTGGTGGGAGGTCCCCACATAGTGGCAGATATAAAGGCAGGTTGTGAATCTGGCAATTGAGCAATATTGCCTGTCTTTATAGGTCTTAGTGGGGAAGGAAGAGAAGATGGAAAGAAATAAGCATTTATATAGCAGCTACTGTATGCTAGTCACTGTGTGAAGCTCTTTACAAATACTATCTCATTTGATCTTCACAGCAACCCTTCTGGGGAGGTACTGTGATTATCTCTAAAGAAAGTGAGCCAGACAGAGCTGAAGTCACTTGCCCAGGGTCACAGAGCTAGTGAGTATCAGAGGCTGGATTTGAACTCAGATCTTCCTTACTCCAGGCTTGATGCTCCATCCACTTTGCCATCAGCTGCTAAAGATTACTCTTGGTGGGAAGAAGTTAATGATAGGGGATGGAATTCCACATTGAAATCTTGGGGTGCTTTAACAGTTGTGCTTTTGAAGGGGAACGCCCTGACAGCTTTTAAGATAAAGCCTAGCTATAAAAAGGAAATTAGAAAAGCAAAGGCATTTTTTACCCTAAAAAAAATTTAAAAATAATCTTTGTTTCTTCTCAGCCGTCACTTTGAGCTTCTAGTCTTGGCTCAGACAGCTGGGTCACAGATTCAAAAGTATCTCATTGTTTAGGGTTTGTCTATACAAATCAAAATGTCCCAGATGGGAATTTGACAAAATGTTTGAAATTTAGGCAACTGAATCGGCAACTTAATTTGGACTTCAACCATAGCTTAGCATCAACTTTTTTATTATTGTTGCCATCTTTTGTTTTTATATAACCTTCATTTCCAAGAACATCCCTCTCTCTCCCTCACCCCAGTGACTCATCTCTTGTAGTCATGATTTTTAAAAAAAACTTTAAGAAAATGTGAGGGGGAAAAAGGCATTTCAACAAAACCGATGAACACATTAATCATGCCTGGTAGTGTATGCAACATTCCACACTGGTAGTCCCCCACTCACCGGAGAAGGATGGGAGATGCATTTTTTTCCTGCTTTTCTTTGAAGTGGGGGCCGATTTCTTACAAAATAACAGGATGGGGGGCAGCTAGGTGGCACCATGGATAGAGAGCACTGGCCCTGGAACCAGGAAGACCTGAGTTCAAATTTGGCTTGGGAAACCTACTAGCTATGTGACCCTGGGCAAGTCCCTTGAGTCCAGTTGCCTTCCCCAAAACCCAAAATAACAGAATTGGGGTGGTTAGTTTCGACAGGAAATGGGTGTGAAAATAGGTGCTGAGGTGAGGTGTTTGGGGCCCCCTGAAATCATCCTGCCTGGTGTGGGGGAGGGGTAGATGACCTGAACCTCAAGGCAAACCGTTACCTGGAGAGCAGGGTGTGGCCTTCACTTGTCCCGCCTTTCCTTGTTTCCTATAGCCTGCAACAAGGAAAGAGCAGCAGCACGGGCAACCTCCTAGACAAAGAGGATTTGGCCATCCCACCCCCGGATTACGGTGTGTCTTCCTCAAGGGCCTTCCCGGCTCAGACAGCCAGCACCTTCAAGCAAAGACCCTACAGCGTGGCTGTACCTGCCTTCTCCCAGGTGAGCGCATCCTACGGGCTGGGCTTCTGCAGGGCCAGCAGAACAACTGAGGCAGCCTGAATGTGCTGACTCTGGCTAACACCTGGAAAGCTGAGCCATGAAGGTCTAGGCAATAGACAGCTGGCTTCGGAACCTCCCCTTCATTTTCTTATTGAGGAGTGTTGACACATGGGCAAGATTGGTTTTCCCCAGGTTCTTATTTGCCACCCCTCCTGAGGTATGGTGCATGATCTGTAGAGAAAGAATTGAAAACAAAACCCAACTATAAAAACCCCAAAACTTCATTCTCCAAATGATCACTTTATGATCCCTCAAACTGTTCCCTTCCATTTGCTAAACCACTCCTGCCTCACCCTGAAATATCACTAGCTGGGAGCAGGATCACCTTATTTCAATTATTGCAGACAAGCTCCTGGTGTGTATTATAAGGAATGGGGAAGGACTTCCTTATGGGTTTATTTCAGGTCACTGAGATTTTTCTCCAAAAGTTCCTTACAGGATTTCCTTACAACTTACAGCCAGGCATTTAAAGACAGTGCCAGTGGCCTCGGCCAACCACTCCCCGCTCACTACCAGTCTTATACTAAGGCAACAGCCATGAGTCCTGACAGATGCCATGTTTCTGTTGCGACCATCATGCCCCAGCTAGTGGTGCCTTTGGGTTTGATGTTTTCTTGTGGGCAAAGGTATGAATTAAAATCAGCGTGGGAGAGAAGAGCCCTAGCTCAGGTGGCCTGAAGGTGCCATTCAGAACCTAGCCTGACAGCCAACACCCAACTGACAAAGGAAGCTTCAGAGCTGCCCTCCTTGTTATTAGAAACAAACTTCTTGGTGGGTGGGGCCCTCTGAGCTTCCGGCTCCACTCCTTCAAACCGGGTCTAGTTTGGTTTTTTGTTGGTTTGTTTTGCAAACCTGGGGGGGTGGGGGGTGTGTGAAAATATTGCCAGCTTGCTTGTCCACTTCAACCCTTGAGGGTAGAAGGGATCGTAGCTTTCCTCTGTCCTCTTCTCCCTCCCCCGCTCCCCAGGGAATAAAATATGTCAGCTGTCCTAAGAAGCATGATCTCAATTTTGCAAGTGGATAATTAACCCATTAACAAATATATTGAATATCTTCTGAGTGTCCAGCACTGTGCTAGACACAAGGAAGAGAGGGGCTACTAACATAGAAAAACACCTGCTGTTTAGGAGTTTACTCTCTAGCTGGGGAGAGCTAGATACACATGAAACAAATTGAGAATACATTTTAAAAATAAATTTCTGTTGTCGTTTTACATTGCCTACATTTCCCAAATGTATCTCTTCTCCTCTCCCCCATCCACCCACCAAAGAGCCGTCTCATATACTGTAACAATTTGGGGGGAAGAAAATAGTTCATTCATACTAACCAACATATGGGGGAAATCCACCATAGTATGCAGGATTCCAAGCCTCCACATAGAGACAGTGGGACTTGTCTTCTCCTATCGCTCCTTTGGGGCCAAACTTGATCTTTATAATTTTGCAGCATTCAGCTTGCCTTGTTTTGTTGTGATTGTTTCCATTTGCTGTTGCCATACTCATCATTTTCATAGTTTTCTGCTTCTCCTCACTTAACTTTGCATGGGTACGTATGACTTCCCCTTCCCACATTCATCATTTCTTCCAGCTCAGTCATATTCCATTACATTCATGTATCACAACTTGTTCGGCCATTTCTTGTTCAATGGACATTTGCTGCATTTCCAGTTTGGGGCTATTGTAAAGAAAATTAGAAATTAATTAAATGCAGCATTGTGTTGTAAGGTTTACTATGTAGTCTATGGGGGAGAAGGGGAAAGGGAGCAAACAAGTATTTACAAAGCCCCTATTATGTGCCAGCACAGTGCTTTATAAATATCATCTCACTTAATAATACTTTCTCAGAGAAAGGAGAGTTTATTGGTTGCAATGGTATTTGAAAGAAGGAGTCAGAAAGTCAGAGGGCTTGCATTTGAATCCTGACTGCTACATTCTCTGCCTGGATGGCTTTGGACAAGTCCCCTAACTTGTCAGCTTCCTCATTTGTAAAATGATGGGGCTCCACCATCTGACCTCTAAGATCTCTTTGACCTTGAAATCTGTGACTCTGTGATGCTTCTCTCAGCCCCATCATGTTATAGGACTTAAGCCTGTTCATATAGATAGAAGGTGAGGGTGTGAGGGGGCATTCTACATTAGGACAGAAGCATATTCTGAGAAACAGACCCGAGAAACAATAGGTCTTGGTGATAGGGTAGGGAGAAAGAAGTCAATTACGTACAGCTTTTTTTTTTCCATATATTTTCTTTCCCTGTCATACTTTGCTGTAGGATCAAGACAAACTCTTCAGGACAACAGCAGTATTAAAATTAGCTTTAGGTCTACATGTGTTAACAGAAGAGCTCATGAATTTTTTATTTTTTTCCTCCCTTCCAGTCCCTGTCTATTCAACAAATCAGGTTACCTGCATTGCAGTTTATCCTTGAGCTTTGGGAGCTGGCCCTGGTGGTTCAGAGACATAGTCCTACTTCCTGCGTTAAGGGAATTCTCCATAGGAAATGGGGCTTTGGGCCCAGAACAGCCAGGCAACTTGCCTATGGATTGTTGTTATCCAAGAAGGTGACTCTGTCTTGGTCATCCCATTACAATGAAAGGGGAGCCGGGGTGCAGATAATACACAGATCATTGATTTGGGGGCACTTGTCTTCTTTGGTGCTTCCCCTCCTCTTCACCTGTGTGCTTGATGCCTTTAACCTTCTTCTGGCACAGACCTATATGAGGGAGGAGCCAGGTGTGCAGGAGTCATATTTGCTTTCTGGTTCTCTCATCTATATCTTCCAGCTCTCACTGACATACCCTTCCTCTTTCTTCCTTCTCTTCTCTGCCATGATGGTATATTTTTCTGCTGTCACTCCAGAAGAGACTGAGTGGGTCAGGGTGGGCCCCACCTTAGCCTGTGGGGGTGTTTATTGATTGGGAAGAGTCTTGTATCTAGTAGTTCTGCACCTCTTTGTGGTTCTGGGGCCAAAGGCAGGGACAGAAAAAAAAAGCCTCAAATTGGCATTTTTAATGTTCTTAGGCCAACTATTTTATCTTACCTTTCTATTCTTGGGGCACTTCCACAGGCCCCTGTCTTGTGGACAAATACTCATTTTTATGGCTAGTCTCACTCTCTGGGGGAATTTTTTAAGGGGATGTACACAATATCTGGTTAGCTTCTTTCTGTGCTTTGCATTTCTACTGGGTCTTGAGTTTCTGTAGTTTGTGAGTGACATTAGAAATGAAAGATCCAATGCCAGTGTTGCATCCGCGCCCCATTTGGAAATTTAGTATTTGACCCATCAGCAACCCCTATAGTTGCTCCTTGGCCAAGACCTTAAGTGGGAAATGCCAACAATATCTGAAACAGATCCAGTTTACTTCTCTGAGTGCTCCCCACCATAGTCACCTGGTCATTAACATTGAAATGAGTGTGTTTCTAGACAACTCAAAGCAACTACAGTCAAGTTAGGAGTCTGAACCCAGCCCCTTGGAAACCAGTCTTGGGGAAATGCATCAGGATGTACACCAAGTGGTCTGCACAATTGAAGGATGGGATGGGTTATCTTGGACAGGAAATGGATGTGAAATTAGAGGTTCTGTACTGGTGCTGAGATGAAGTAAATGTGGTCACCTGAACTCATCCTGCCTGCTGGAGGAGTCTATGACCTGAGCCTTGATGCAAACTGTGACCTGAAAGCAGAGTATGGCCTTCACACCCCCTCCAGGTAGTCTGGCGAAAACCCAATGCACTTCTGAGACTGGCTTTCAAGGGACTGGATTCAGGTTGAATTCATTCTCTCTGCACTCTTACCTTCCTGACCCAAAGTCTGTCAATTAACCTTTTACAGAAGCCACTACATGTAGGAAGGGGAGATAAGCTTGGTGGCCCTTGCCTAAACCAGCTGAAGAGCCAGGCCCTCTCAAATGATACCAATTCTACAATCAGTCTTTGAATTTTGTTTTCTATAAAATCTACTAGGACTTATTCCTTCTAAAGCTTAGAGGTGTAGGGAGCTTTGTTAGCCTCATCCTCTGTAATTTATGGCTTATGGCGTGAGGCTATAGCTTTTCTCAGGAGAGTTTGCATTGTAACAAGGATAGTAACAAGGGTACCTTCAGATGCGTGAAGTGAAGCATCTCTGTTCATTTGCGCATCCTTGGCTGTGTGTCTCACGTGCATCTCACCGTATGAAGGCATTCAGCTTGAATAGACAATTATACGTTCCAGTTAAATTTACTGTAAAACATTGAAACCTCTACTCTGGTGATTGACAACTCCTTGGTATAGTTCAGAGCTACTGCTGTGATGAGATTATACAGCTGCTAAGTGCCCAACAGAGAGGTTAGGAGCCCCTGCCCCAGTCTTCAGGAGCAGCCCCGGGGAAGGGGCAAAAGTCTTGGCATGGTGATGGCCTGAAAAGGATTTGTTCTGTGAAGTTGGGGTTCAGTCAGTCACACTTGAGAATCTAGAGGGCCATATGTGGCCTCAAGGCTGCAAATTCCCCACTCTTGGCCTAGGTGAATCTTTTTTTCCAATGCCTGAAAAAAAGTTAATTTCATCTACCTTAGCTTAGGGGAGGGCTCTTCTTCTCCCTCCTCAGTTGGTACATATGGAATTTAGTGCCCCATCCTCTCTACCTACGTCTCAGCACAACAGATGTTTTCTCGCACATTCTACCTTGACTTCTCATTCAGTTTAAGACCTCTCTGCCACCACTTAAGAATTAAATAAACTCACTTGCATTGATAAGTAGTAAAAGGGAAGAACAGAGAGCCCATCCCATATTATATTCCAGAAGAATACCAAAACCTCGCTTTCTCTTCCTTTATCTCCAGTATGTTGAACCTGGCACAATCTCAGGGTTAGCCAGGCTGGTGTTTAACTCTCAAAAACCATGCAACTGATGTGTCAATTATTCTTTTGCTTCCCTAGGGCCTGGATGACTATGGTTCCCGATCTGTGAGCAGGTAAGAGGGCTTTCTGTTTCTTTGTTTTCGACCTTAGCTTGGGAGGTGTGGAATTCATTGGCCAGGGAACTGGGGTGGGTTCTTCTCAAAGGCAGAGTTTCTGTAACTTGGAAAGACCACCCCCACAAGCATGCCTCGATGGTAACATGGAACGAATGGGAGAGAGATCTGGTGGGTAGGGTAGATGGGTTGATATTAGGAATATGGGCCTACAAATACATTTATGAAGAAATCATGTTCAGGCTGTTAGTCACTGATCCCTAGGGATCCTTTCCTCTGTCAGTGCCCTCATTGGCTCATTTTCAGAACCCTTTCTTGGGGATCTGTTTTTCAAGGTTAGACAGCTCATCTCCAAGCTGCCTGGACAAATCCCTGGGCTACCTGGATGATAGAAGCTCCCTTAGCCCTGTTGCTCCCTCCTTTACTCAAATTCGAAAGTATACATTACCCCATTTGGATGTACATACAGTTGTCCTATTGATGATAGGATGGGGTGGAGGATTTCATCCCTATTACTATCTTCCTTGGTTATGGTAACCAAAGGGCTCACAAGTTGACCCTTCATGAGCCCAACCTGGGTCTGCTCCCTTGAGGAGTGGCAGCTTGGATGCATTGTCTGCAATTTGAGATCACTACAGTAGATTACCAGAGGTTTTCCCTGGAACATTTTTATAGATTGAGCTGGGCATCCAGCTGAGGGTATTAGGGTTCCACACCCATATCATTAATTATCAGACACTTTAACCCCTGTCCTTTCACCTTTAGTGTGACCTCTAATCCCTTTTCTCCACCCTCCTGAGGTGAGCCAAGAAAAGGGGTCTCAATTTCTTGTCATGGAATCTCAGAATTGGAAGGTTCCAACCCCTTTCTGAAGTATGAATAATCTCTACACATGAGGCAGACCTGATTGTATAGCATTGGGATTTCCTGTGACTTCTGGGCAAGCTTGGCCCAACTGGCAGACAGAGAGCCCCCCTCCCCACTTGAAAGGTGCATGGCATTTTCCTAGCTCCAAACATGGGACCCATGGTCCCCCTAAAAAAGCAGAGAAAAGAATCCACCAGAGGTGAAGTAGCCCAGCTATAGCTTGTGCTACTACCTTCTCCCATTCTTCCACCCTGAAAGTGGGAGTCCCTAAAGAAACTAAATAATAGTCTATTAAAGTCTGCCAAGGAGGGATGCCCCCTGGAGCTTCAGAAAAGAGATATTGCATGGGAGGGTAGGGGTAGACCTGTGTGCCTGGGGTGCAGGGATGGGGAGGAACAGGGTCTATTGTCCTTGGGATACACCATGAAGTGTTCGGTCTGGCAGTTCTCCTGTACTTTTCTGTTTCACAGTGGCAGTGGGACTCTGGTCTCAACAGTGTGAGGACCCCTTGACTAGAAATGGCACCTGCTGCTTTGAAGAGATTTTCTGCTTCTCTTTCCCCTCCCCTCTCCTGCCTTGATTTCTCTGATTTATTTGATCTCTCCCTTTTTCTTTTCCCCCTTCTTCAACTCATTGGTTTGTTCTTGGGTAGACTTTTTTTTCTCCCCTTTCCTTTTGGTTGGTGACATTTTAAACTCTGTGATCATCAAGGATCCATGGTGCTGCTTCATCTCTATTTCTTTATTCTTCATCCCTGCCCTGCCTCCAACTCTGGTCCAAAGCCTTTCAGAGTACAAACTGCCCAACCGGGGCTGCTCCCTTGGGGAGTGGCAACTTGGATGCAGTGTCTACAACCTTTCTGCTGCCTCCTTCTCCCCGCATACTTTTGGATGTTGACAATGCACTATCCCTTTTCTAAAGCTCTTTCCTGAGCCATGTTTAGAGTCTGAAGGCAAAAAATAAAAACAAATAAAAAAATACCCCATCTCCTCAGCAGATAAAGGACTCCCTCCATGGCACCCCAAAATGCAAACACACTCATACACACCATGAAACAAAACACATTCAAACCCAATATGCATGGACTATGGTGTACGTACTGTTACTTTTTTTTTAATATGACTTTCACTGGGTTCACAGCCCAGTTTCTTTATTAGGAAAGGGAAGGCAGCCTAAAGGCTCTAGAGAGACTAAGGTTGTTCTCTTTGAGGGCAGGCTTGAAATGTAACCCCCACCCCTCAGCCCATCCTCTTATTCCTTTGCCCATAGGTGGCATATAGAAAAGTGGATTGTCAGACTTTGGCCCACTGGGAAAGCTGGCTGGCTCTCTGAAGGAGAGTTGGGACATCATGCCCAAGGGGCCAATCAAAAGCATCTTTCTCAATGAAGTTGTTTTATAAGTGTACATAGAATATATATGTATATATATATATCTTTTTTGTAGCAGGGTATTGTTACCTCACTTTAGCGCACCTGGGTAGGGGCTGGGGAAGGAATATGCACCTGACTAAAGAGAATTCCAAAGACCATGATCGATTGATCCATCTATCTATCTTACCTATAGTGATAGATAGATAAAGATTATAGGTATAGATATATAGATATATATTTTTTCCTCCTTCCTTTTGGAATTATTCCTTAAACCAGCTTTGCAGATTAGTCCCTACCATGTGCCAGCCCTCCTTCCTTCTAGGGGTGTGGTAACACAAATGACATTAAATGATTGGACCTCATTTCTCTGGGCAAGTGGCTATTCGCAAGGCTGCTTTAAAGACCCGGGCCCCAGGCTGTCCCTTTATAGGGAGGGGTGGGGTAAGTAGGCAGTCTCCTGTTGCATTCTTTCCTAAATGCTGTCCATCTTTTTGTATGTCTTGGTCACTTTAGAAACAAACACATGGGACTCAATGGCTACTGGTATTGTTTCTTCACCCACTGAATTCTGTCTGGGAAGTGAGTGAAGGGCCAACAGCCCCACTTTACCCTTTCCGTGTTGGTGAAAGCCTTCATTGTGAAGCCGTAGACACTTCCTTTTCCGGTGTGATTTTAAAACCTCCTACCTACCTGTTGACTAGGATGTTGTTGGCAATACATGATAATGTAGAGAGAGAAAACAAGAGAGGGGTTCTTGTTTTGTGTTAAAAGGGGCGGGGGGAGGGGGAAGGCAGAACACGGACCTGTGTACTAAGAACCCTCCGTGTTGGGGTGATAATGTTGCTAAAAGATCTTAAATCCAGGGGATTTTCTGCTCAGTGGATTGAATGTATACACAAAATAGCGAAACTTGTATGAAGATTGTAAAGTACTGAAAAATCTTTTTTTTTTCCTTTTTCCTTTTCCTTTTTCCTTTTTTTTTATCTGAAGAGAAACGTGCCCTGTACTGGAGTAAATTGTTTGAATAAAAGTTTTATTTATTGCATTGAGTTGGGCTTCAGTGACTTTTTTGAATTTTCATGTTTTGTCAGTGACCAGACTTGGGTAGTGGGCATGTGACAAAAGAGATTGCTGCATATCTAGACATGCCTCCACAAAACACTTCTGATGCTGCCTCATGGCATGGAGGTGTGATCCTGGCTTCTCAGAGGCTAGTCCATAAATGCACAATCTCTGACAGCATCTAAGCAAGCTGCAAAAGCCTCAAATGTAGACTCAGTGATGGACTAGGTGTGCCTATTAACCATGAACCACCATCCTCCCCAAGGGCAGAGTGGTAGCACGTCACCACTACGTCACGGCTACAGCATGATAAGTTTTTTTGGCTGCATAAACTCTTGAAGACAAGCTATTCCTTCATAGAGGCCATGCATGCGGACATGTACAGCAGTATGATATAGAGAGAGTCGTTTTTCTCTTTTCCCTCAGTGGATCAGTGTTTCCAGTTCACTGGCATTATTTCTCTTCTCTGGATAACTCCTCAGAAATAATATTATGAAAGGGAATGGTTAATGACCTGATAGCCTGGCAGAATAACTTGGTAGTGTTTTATGAAAAAAAAAAATGGACTAGCTGATGTGAATGTAAGCCTGGGATAGAGTGTGTGTTTGTGAAGGTTGGGGTTGGGGTAGGTGACCAAGCCCAGGGTTTCCGTTACTTTGCTACTTCAGTTTGAATGGAATTGAAGAATGTGCCTTCTGGGGACATGGCGTCTAGTAAGGGGTATTCGATGTTTTGTTTGCTAGGCTGCTCTCTTCTTCCCATTGTGGGGCACACATGCTTCTTGAGCTTACAAGTAAACTCTTGGTACCACCTGAGCAGTTGACCTAAAGGAAGAGAATGTTTGATTTGCTGTTTCTTTCCCCTACTCACCACCCCGAAGTAGGCTGAGGCACCCTTGGTTTCCTTACCATTTTTTTCCTCTCCAAAGGGTAAAAGATGTTTTTTTTTCTCAGCAGAAGCAGTGCGCAAACAAAATTTTCAGTGCCAAAGTGCCAACAGCTCCATTGAGCTCCTCGTTTATCCTCAGATTAACAAAATGCCCCTTTGCTTACCCAGGGTGTATAGGCTTTACCTCTCATACCAACTGCATTTTGTTTTTATTGCAGCGCTGATGTTGAAGTGGCCAGGTTTTGAACTGCCCCCCCTGACTAGAGTTAGTAAGTTGTTCCAAGTTTACATGTGCCAAACAACCCTCACTCACGCCCCAGTGGCTCTGGACAGACTCCTCAGATGATGGCCTGCTTGAGTATCAACCAGGATGGGTGGGGGTGGGCTGGAAGTGGTGGGGATGCAGCACTACTGACCCCACCTCAGCACGGAGTCTGGTCTGCTCTCATCTCTGAAGCTTGGCGGCCAATGCCTGAGAGTCTGTTGAGAGCCGTGGTTTCTTCACTTGGCTCTGGTCCTCTGCTTTTACCTAAATCCATTGGGAAAAGGTTGATTCCCTCCTTGGGCCCTGAAAATGGATTTTCCTCCTCCCTCTCCTTCCCTTTGCCCTCCTCTCGCCTCCATTCACTCTAGAAGCTTCTGGTTCCTCTGTTGCCAGCCAGCCACACTTGTAGCTGCACGCCCATGCCCAGAATGACCCTGGTTGGCCTCGGGATCTTCTCTCTGCATCACTCCTGGGGTGTGGGGTCTGACTAGCTCTTTGGGATTTTCTCTCCGACTGCTGCTGAGCCCTTCCCAGTGCTATGCTTCTGCCACCAATCAGGAATGAGTCATTTACCAGTGATCAGGCTTTCTTCAGAAATGCCATCATTAGTTCTCATCCAAAGCAGTTTAACCTGCTTGAGGATTTCCTTTGGTGTGTCTTGGCTCCTTGTATCGATGGGGTGCACAGCATTTAGCTTTTTCTCAAGTGCCTCTTTCATCTGCACAGTTTGGCCTGAGTCTTGGCCCCTCTGAAGTAGGTGAGTATTGCCTGCAGGCCTGGGGGTGGAAATGATGCTCCCTCAGCCAATGGGCAGGGAGGGGTGTGGCATCCTGAATCCTGAGCTAGAGTTTCCCACTCCATTCTTGCCCTGAGCCTCAAGACTGGCAGCATTTTGTGGTCAGTTTCCAAAGAGTTGCCATCTGACTGGACATGCTACCCAGGGAGCCAGGAGATGAGTGTCTATTCCCCTCACCCCGGCAATACACACACTCCTTCTGCAAGTTTAATCCATCAAGTGAACCTTGAGCAAAATGTTCATTTGGTTGTCTTGGCTGGGAGCCTGCCTTTGTGTAGGATGTGAAGTAGGTACCTAGTTGGAGGTGTGGATGAGTTTTTGTTGTTTTTTGTGTCTGTCAGAGCTCAGGGTCATGTTGTGAGAGTCACCAACCGTCTGGCCACTTTGGCTGAGCTGAGGGGATCCTGTGCCAGGGGCCCTAGGAGGCCAACTCTTCTGCCCTCTGCTCCCCCCTCAACTCAGCTAGTGTGATTCTGTCCTTGCTTGTCTGTGGTTGTCCACCCCACTCCCCACCCCACCAACTTCCTGCTCTTCCAGCTGGGTTCCAACATGTTTTATCTAATCTCCCTGCCTCTGTTTTCAGAATAGTTCCCTGGCCAAATTTATAGAATGAGAAAAATTAAATTTCCCAGGCTGGTTGTCTAGCTTAGAGAACTGCTGCCTCCATACCAGCCCTTATTTTGGAGAGAGATCCCTGGCAGCCCAAGGAATAAATGGTTTCCCCTTGAAATAGCTCATTAAATAGAGGGGCAGTGAGGGGATGACCTCATTGCTATAAATAACACCTCTAATAATAATGGCTTATATGAATATAGTATTTTATAGTTATAAAGCACCAAATTAGATTTCATTTGATCGTCCCAAATAGCCTTGTGAAATACTGAGTGTGGGTATCACCCCCATTTTGCAGATGAAAAAAACTGAAGCCCAGAAAATCTGAATAATGAAAAGCTTGATCAAGCCAGGATTATAAGTCTCCTGACTTGCAAATCTGTCCCATGCTCTCAGACCTGATGGAAGGTGAGGTAGCACTCACATCTGCACCTGCCCCCTACCACTGCCACTCCCCAACCTAGGCCCCCTTGAAACAAATATGAATGATTTCATTTCCCTCAAATTCTCCCACAGCAAGCACAGCAGCCAGGCCTGAACAGGAACATCTCTTCTCTTCCTAAGATCTAACTTCTAAGCCCCAAGCTTAGACACTTTCAATCATGTGGCAGGGTTATGTTTTCTAATCGCTGGCCTGGCTTACAGATGTCTCTCTCTCTTCCCTTCTCTTTCTGTTTGTCTCTATTTCTGACTCTTCCCCCTCTATCCCTACCACTTCATTCAAGGTGGACTGCCCCAAGTATTTTTCCCTCCTTCCCCTTTCACAGAGTAAGCCATATATTGGGGATTCCATCCAAATAATGCCCTCTAAGATCCTCCCTACCCTGAATGGGGTAGGCTAGGCTGGGCTGAGCCAAGCCCCCATCACTACTTCCCAGGCCTGGTCACCAGCCAGCAGGGCCACAAAAGACTTTCAAAAAGAAGACAATGAGAAAAGTTCTAGGCCATAGTTGTGGCTGAAACAGTATAACTGCTTTCAAGTTTGGGACTGTCCTTGACACATTCCCTCCAGTTCTATGCTAGGAGAGGTGCAGGAAGTCCAGAAGAGGCCTGGACTCCTATAGCTGCTCACCAGGATTCTGGCTTTCCTGTTGAGGACAGTGGAGTTCAGTGCCATCTACTCTTGATTCTATGTGCCAATATAGCAGGCAAACTCCTGCTAAGTGTAAGGCCACTTCTGTTCACATTTTCTCTTCCTGAGGAATTGGTGCAAGCAGATGTTTCAGTGAGTTTGTCCTCTCAGCATCCCAACCTCCACCCCTATACCCCTTAGGTGAGGCCCACCCTGGGAGGCAGGGCCACTTCAATCCAAGATCTAACACATCAAGAATCCTCTCCAAAGAGACCACTCCACAAGAGATAATTAAGTATTGATTAATCCAAGCCTTGATTTTGCTGATTTCCTGAAATTACAGTTAACTTCCATCCAGAGGTAACATTGAATTAGGTACAGTATTGGAGAGTTACCATTTTGGAAACTGCTAAGTGCTTCATTTTACACTCTTTTTAATTTTTTTGTAATTTTTTGTAATTTTCTAGCATGCTTTTACAAATTTAAGGTCACCATTAGTTTTTAAAATGTAAAAATGTTCTTTAAAAAAACCCAGTTTGATCATTAAATGTGTTTTACATTATTAATTTTTTATGAAGGAGGTTGGACCCATAACTTCATTTGTGTGGCAAAACTTCTGGAAACTGCCTTTAGTTTATAGCTTTATAGCAGATTACTGGAGCATTGAGAGCTTCTGTGATTTGCCTGTGACACATACAAATTGGTGTGTGTCAGAGGTAGGGCTCAAACCTTTCTGTTCTTCTTGACTCCAAGGCTGACCCTCTATCCTATACATTTACGTATGCATGTGGGTGTATGTAAATGTACCTATAGATTGGTTTACTATATATACACATATACACACACAGTTGTGCCAGATAATGATATATACATATATCTATACATATAAACATGTTTATAAATATCAACATGTAATATACACAAACATATACACACACAGCATATATGTGTGTGAATGTAAATGCATATATATGTTGTTTTACCAATCATATACATGTTACAAATGCAAATAATTTAACCACATTTACCAAATATATACATGTTTATATATGAAATGTGTTTATATTTACAAACATGTAATATATATAAACCTTACATACACATATTTGTATGTATGAGTGTATATATTGGTTTGCCAATCATATATGTTTTTATTTATATATATAAATATATATATATATATGTTGCCAAATAGACATACATATGGGTTACCAAATTTAGCAACTAAAGCTATAAATATATACATATAAACATGTAATCATAGATATCCATACATATCTAACATTTATATAGCATTTTTAAGGTTTGCAAGCACTTGACAAATTTCTCCTTATTCTCACAATAACTTTTTCAAACTCTCTTATCCCTACTTTATTGATGAGGAAAGTGAGTCAAGCAGAGATGTAAGTGACTTGCCCAGAGTCACCTAATTAAACAAGTGTCTGAAGCCAAGTCTGAATTCAGATCTTCCTAACTTCAGACCCAGTGCTCTATCTACTTCACCGGCTGGTTGACCCTCTTCTCTTGTCCTGCTGCTACATAAATCCAGCTAATTACAAATTCATCAACGAAATTTAATTTAAACTTTTTTCATCATTTACAACTGCAGCAACCAACTATGGTGCTTTTAAAAACCTGTTTGTTTGTTTTTCCCAGTTGGAACAAATAGCTTCCACCCCTCAGGCCCATGTGATACAGAGCACTGTGTCTGGTTATCAGGAAAGCCAGAGTTCAAATTTGCCTCAGACACATACTAGCTGTGTAGCCTTGGGCAAGTCACAACTTCTGCTTCCTCAACTGTAATGGAGATTATAGTAGCAACCACTTCCCAGAGTTGTTGTTAGGATCCAATGAGATCATTGTAAAAGGTCTGAGCACAGTACCTCACACATAGTATGTGGTTCATCAGTGCTTCCCAAATAAAATCTGAGGACCAGCCAAGCTAAGTTTGAATTGGCTTATCTCACTGTCTTGGGCAATAGGTGCTAATTTTCTTTTTAATCATAAACACTACCCAAGAAGACCGCATACTAGAGTGGAGAGATTGAGATAATGAAAATCGCATGGGAAGGAAAAGAATCCTTGCCCCGGTGAAGTCATGATTCTCACCTAGTATGAGAAGACAGAAATTGGAGAGCAAAAGAAACCACCAACCTTTAGGGTAGAGCAGAGAAAATGATGTGTTCTGGATTTTGTTGTCAGATAGAGAAAACCTGCTTTCAGAAAGCATGATGGGAGGGAAAGAGGTGAGGAAGAAAACCCCAAAACTCACGAAGACAACTTTTGTCAGGTGGGTTGTTATGGGATCAGCCTTTTTTATGAGGGCAGGGATTGCTATCAGTTTCTGCTTTTGTTGTCTCATCCTTTGTAATGAAAACCAAAGATTTGTCTACACAAACTGCAGTCCATGGAACCCCAAGGGGACCATAGATAGATTTCAGAGGATCCATAAAATTTTTGAAAAAACATTTTCACTCTTTCAATGTAATTGTTCTCTTTTGTGATCCTATGTATTTTGTTTTATGCATTTAAAAACATTCTGAGGAGGAGGTTAGTAGGTTTCACCAAACCACCAAAGGCACCCACAGTACAAAATAGGTTAAGAATCTCTGGTCTAGATTGAGACGGGCTTCTGTCTGTCATATTCATTTATTTCCTTATTTCATATTCCCATTTAGGCCAATTTCCTCGTTCATGAGACAGTCACTTTCTAAGTGAAGCTCAGTCTTGCTGTATCTGGGCAATTTGGTGACTGTCAGACAGAAGCCTGCTGCCAGATTTAGTAGCAGTTGATCACTTGAAGAAACACTTTGCAAGGAAGTTCTGCAGTTGAACTAGGAAGACTTTCCCATCACCTACCACATTCCCTGTTCCTTTTCCTCCTTTTCTCCCTAGTCTTTTTAGTAAACTTTTGGTTTGACCACAGAGTTTCAACAGCATTGTTTTAGTCATCGAATCCTTGCATTTCCTGAAGAAAACATATCCAGCATGCGTATTCTAACTCCTCATCCTCCTGTCATTGATCTCTGGGTGAGGATCCAACCTCTCAGTGTCACTATGGAGCAGGTGCAGATCTCGAAGCACGGAGCATTTTGCAGGAATGAGGACATATCTCCATCGTGACCTCCCACCTGTACAGATGTTTATCACAAGTACCTGTTGTGTGCAGAACTCCATGTCAGGCACTTTAAAAGAGTTAACCTGTCTGAAACACTGTGTAAATGCTAGCTATTACTATTACCTGACTATTGGTCACCAGACCAAATATGTTACTGCTTTCTTCTGATTGTTTTTAAAAGTTAACAAGCATTTATTTTATCTCCCCTGTTGGTGGGGAGGGGAAGAAGGGACAGAGAGCAGAGACAGACAGAGAAGAAAAACCCTTGTAGTAAATATGCATAATTAAGCAAAGTTAAAGAGGCAGCTAGTTGGCTCAGTGCATAGAGCGCTAGACCTGGGGTTCAAAAAAGTTTGAAAGACCTGAGTTCAAATATGGCCTCAGACCCGTGTGACCCTGGGCAAGTCACTTCACCTCTGTTTACCTTAATCCACTGAAGAAGGAAATGACAAACCATTCCAGTATCTTTGCCAAGAAAATCCCATGGATAAGACTAGCATGCTACGGTGTACCGGGTCACAAAGAATTGGATACAGCAACAGGACAGTAACAAAGCAAAGTAAATTAATTTATTTGCCTGGTGCATTGGATGGAGTTTTAGACTTGGAAGACCTGAGTTCAAATTCAGACTGAGACACTAACAGCTGGGTCACCCTGAACAAGCCACTCTCAGACTCACATATAAACTGGGGATAATAATGCCTCACCTTATTCAGGAGGCTCAAATGAGATAAAATATGTTCAGCACTTTGCAGATTTCAAAAGCTTAATATAAAAGCTGGCTATCGTGTCTCATCCTGCATTTGGAGTCCTTCCCTTCTGTGTTGGGGGAGGGTGGGAAAGAGGAGGCGGAACATGCTTCATTTTCTGTCATCCCATGTCATGCTGTCATTGCATTGATCAAAATACAGCTTTCATAAGTAACTGCAAGATACTTCCTAAAAGGAAAGGAAAATTTCCCCACTCAAATTCAGAGTCTGAAAGTGGTTTGTTCAAAGATAGCTCCAGTGATTTAATGCCTTCCTACTAGTCTGCATTTTCAACTGGTGGCCATTTATTTGCTCCAGATTGGCCAGAACTCACATCTAGTCCACAAAGGAAAGCATTGGAGGTGGCTTTGGGCTGGGATGAGTTTGGCTTTTCCCTTCACAATAATATGGTTACTTAGGAACAGTGGTGTTCCTTACATACATTGTAGGAATTGTTCCCTCAGGCTAGATTTTTTTACTAAAGGAGGGGACAAAAAGAAACATAATTTTATAAATAAATGTATAACTAGCTGGTGTATAAACACTAGGATCCACGCTCAATCACTGCATCCCTTCAGATGGTAATGATCAGCTCTCCTGCCCAGCATGCTGGGCAACTGATTTTGCCACAAAACGTTGTGAGAGAATTCTGTAAAATTCAGCAAAAAAGAAAAAAAATATGGTTAATTATCCTGAATTATGATAGATTTGCCTTTCAATGAATAAGTAATAATAACTTGCATTCACATATAGCACTTTAAGGTTAATAAAGCAACTTTGCCAATATTGTCTCATTTGATTCTCACAACCACCCTGGGAAGTGGTGGTGTTCAGTTGCTTTTCAGTCATGCTCGACTCTTCACAACCTTATTTGAGGTTTTCTTGGCAAAGATGCTGGAATGATTTGTTATTTCCTTCTCCAGCTCATTTGACAGATGAGGAAGTTGAGGGAAATGGGGTTGTGACTTGTTCAAGGTCACACAGCTAGTAAGTATCTGAGACCAGATATGAACCCATGAGGATCAGTCTTCCTGACTTCAGGCCTGACACTCCATGTCACCACCTACTTGCCCAATTATCCCCATTTTATAGAGAAGGAGCCTGAGGTCATTAAAGGTTAAATGACTTGCCCAGGGTCACACAGCTAGTTGAGTGTCTGAAGCCAAATTTCAATGTGTCTTCTTGACCCTGGACCCAGTTGCTGTAGATCTTGGTTTCCCAGGACAAGGAAGGAACAGATGCCAACTTCTGCCAACTCCAGAGCCTTTCTACTTGCCCTTACTCCTCTGTCCAGATGAAGCCAAGAAACCCATTGTTTTCTCATCTCTGCAAGAATAACTGTATGCTACTGGTAGCATCTCCTCCACCTCCAATCTCTTGAGACCTAATCAGAAATAAAAGCACATAGTCACTGACTTCTACTTCAAAAGAAGCCTGCAGGCAAAGACAGCAAATTTATGGAAGTGGAGATTTATTTCCCCTTGGAAGTTCTGCATGTCCTCAGGGCATAGTTAAGAACTATTGGGATTCAGTGGTATAGACAGTTATTCCATCACATAGTTTTCTAAAATATTTTTGGGTGAAGCAAGAGCTATGCAGGTCTGTATGCATCTCTTACCTTTTTTTTCTTGAGAAAAAGATTTATATAATCCCAAATCTTTCATTTTAATAAGGAAAACAATCTTGTTTTTCCCCTCAAATTCTTCCAGTTTTTCCCTCCTGGGCTTTCCCAGTTGAGCTATGGTTTTGCCTGCCTTGCTTGCTCCTGGCTTGAGTTAGTATGATCTTCCCTTTCCTTCCTCCCCCCTAGCCAAGACCCTCGTGACGAGTTTACAGTTTGGCTCTCTCAAGCACTAAAAAGGTAATATGCCAGTCAGGAGGCTTGGAGACCAGCTTCCTCTGGCTTTACCTGGGAGCCTGCCTCCCCTGTCTTTGCCTTAAGCTGACCCATCGTTATGTCTGTGGTGTGGCTGCCCAAGGGCACCTTATGCTAAACCTGTCTTGTTCCCTTCACTTGCTTTGTGGGAGCTCATCTTTTAAATCTGGCATCCCTGGACCCCAGAAAAGAGAGTTTTCATCTGTTTCCCTGCCCCTAACAGCATTCTGTCCTTGTCTTGTTCCATCATGCCAGCTTGTGTTTTGTCCCTTTGGCTTTGACCCACAGGTTGGGCCAGTGGGCAGGTCAGGATGTCAAATGGGAGGGAAGCATGAGATCAGTCCCTGCAACCCTTGCGTCTGCCTGAAGTGACTGATGAAAACTGGTTTTGGCCTTTCATTTTCCTCCAAATCTCTCCTGAGAGAGGAGGAAACATCCTAGAGATCTGGGTTGCCAACCTAACAACTGACCATCCTTGTTATGCAGGTTTTGCTGGAGCCTAAGATGTGGCTGCGTAATCTGTGTGTCTGTGTGCATACATATGTGTCAGAAGTCATACGGGGGCCAGTACTTGGGTGTACTTGTGCTGCCTTGGGGCCTTGTGGAGTGTTAGGGACAATTGTCCATCTATGTGTGTATCACATAATGTATCGCTAGACATAACGCTACTGTCTGCATCTGTGTGTGCATGTGTATGATGTAGAGAGATGTTCCTGTCTTGTTGGAAACTCCTCAAAGAAAGAAGCTCATCTGCTTTAATTGGGATACTAATTGATTGGGACTCTTCTCACTAAATTCTTCCATTGGACCGTGTTTTGGGAGGTGCATTTTAAGGTCACTAAAGACCTCTCCCCTGAAGGCACCAGTTCTTTCTTAACCTTGCTTTTATGCAGCAAATTTCTGCTTCGGTGATGGAGAACAGCTGGTGGGACGGTCCCATTGAACACCCTAGGTGAAAATAGTTGGGGTCTGGGCGGTTTTCAAATTCTCCCCACCCTTCCTGCCCTGTCTAGTGGAAGGGGTGGATAAACATGCTTTGCTATCTATTAGTTGACTTCCACCAACTGAGTAGTAGTTCCCCTTGGCCCCTTCTGTTGACAGAAGCAGCCAGAATAGGCTGAATTCTGTGGAGGAAAAGATTCTGATCCAGCATGTCTGAAAACCAGCTTTGAAATCTCAAATATAAGAGATTTGTGTTTGGTTCAATGGAGAAAATCCCATCCAGGTCCATTATAGAAAGGTGCCAAAAAGGGACTTTTGTACCTTACTCCTATCCCTACCACTTGTCCTTAATTTGCAAGTCAGTTTTTTTAAAAAGCTTGTGGGAAATGATTTAACATCAGCCAGCCTTGCAAACAGATTGTTCTTAAACTCACAGGTTCACAGATATACTAGCCCACCCAAAGATCTCAAATTCCTAAATAAATAAGGAATTTTTTAAATGGCATATCTAAACACTGAGCTGGAACCCTTCCTTGCCCCATCTTGCTGCCTGTCTGCAAAGCTTAGTTAGGCCTGAGGTTGGCTGGACCTGGGAACGTAGGCAGGAGATGAAGCCAACAAAGCCCATGTCCCCCCATGCTTCACTCCTTCCTCAGTGGGGATGCTGGAAGGACTCTTTATTAAACACTTGCTTTTTCTCTTCTCTCCACAGAAATCCCTTTGCTAACGTTCAGCTAAAGCCAACGGTGACAAATGACAGGTCTGCTCCTCTGCTCAGCTGATAGCAGACTTCTCCAGACCCATACACACAATCTATTTTGTAATCATTTGCATGTTTTCCTGAGCGTTCTCTGTTTTGGGGGTGGGAAGGGGGTGTTTTTCCTCCAGGCTGTTGATCCAAGCCTTTTTCCTTGGCTCCATCCATCCTAACCTTCAACCTTACTTACCTGGGCTGGATCCCAGGCATTCAGGGAGGAGGATGGGATGGTAAGAGGTTTTCCTTTTAAATCACCTTGTCTGAAGACTGAGTGAACTGGGACGAGTTTTCCCCAGAGTTAAAGAACCAATGTGATTGTGATCTAGGTGGGCTATGAAAGCCAGAAAAACTCTGCTTTTTGGGTTTCCCCTCATGGGTCACTTAGTTTAACTCGCCTCAGGAGCGGGCCAAAATAAATCATTTCTCCATGCCCTCTCCACCTCCCCGTTATCAATTTTAGAAGTTTCCTTAAAGGAATCAGGGCCTCTTCTGTGGCCCATCTTCTGCCTTATCCCTTGGCATCTCCTTGACCCTATCTTTGGACAAGAGTAAAATGTTATATAAATTGGGTTATGTTGGTATTGCAGGATGGGGGAAGGTGGATGGTGTGTGCAGCTGTGATTCTAGCCCTAGTCTCATGTATATTTTATAGACTTGTTACTAGCCCAAAGTGCCAATCTTCACCAAAGCTGCTTTTAATGGTCTGCATTATAGCAATAAAGCGGGTCCCTTCTGCCCTTGCTCACAATGTTACCTGCCTCCTATGGTTAGTACTCTTGCTCGGTCCCATCCTTCTTAATTTGACTCAAACAGAGAAGGATTTTTTTAAAAACCCACTATATTTGGTCATTAGGCAGGCAGTAGGACTCTAAGAGGTAACAGGGAGAAGGCAAAACCCCTACGGAATCTAGTTTGGGATTAGGAGGAAGGTGACAGAGGCTGGGTTGGGGGCTGGTTCCTTGCCTTAGGGATCAGGTGACTCCAGCTTCTCTCTCCATATCAAGTGAAGAGGGAGCAGGCCTCTGGACCCTTTACCCTATCCCATAGTAGCCCTTAGCTCTAGCAAAAGGGGTAGTATGGCAGTCCCTTTACCCCTAAACTACCCAAGTCGGCTGATTGTCATCACCCAGTGAGTTTGGCCACTGCTTTCTTTAGGGTAATTTGGGCTCAGCTGTTACAATGCATTCTTGTGGTCTGTTACAGTTTTGATTTCAGTATGAGGGGAGAGCTTTAAGCCACCTCAAAAACCTGTAGTCTCCCTTTAAATATAAAGGAGCAACTCTTTGTCATCTGTATAATCTTTTACATTCCCCTCATCTTTCTTCCCTCTTCCTCAGCAGTACAAGGCCCCCAGCAAGGCTGACCAAGAGTGTGAGCTGGAAATAGAGAAACTGGATGTGGAGGGAGATTTATTTGTTGCGGGAGGTGCGGGGCAGGTTAAGGTCAGCGGCCTGGGGGCATCCCCACTCTTGCAGAACTCAGGCAGTTAAGACCTGAGTATTTTGTGCATCTGCATGTGGCTGCTGCTGGCTGTCAAGTTTGCCTTCACCTGTAGTAAGCTGTTACCCTCTACCCTCCACTCTTGAGTGTGAGCCCCTCTCCCTAAACTTCTGGCCCAGTGGGAAAGCCAGGAAAGTTAACCTGGGAGCTATAGTGTTTGCTGTACCCGTTATGGGACCTATGGCTGAAAAGCTTCTTGTTTGGGAAAATAATTTATAAGCAATTAAAAAAACTAAGCAAAGTGTGTGGCCTATTTCCTTGCTGACTTGTAAGTAATAGCAGAGGTTCTACCTGGCTGGAGGCCCTTCCTTGTGCATTCTGAGGAGAGAAGGAAACATTGGTTTCCAATCCTGACTTGGGTTCTGTCATGTCTTCACACCTCCTTTCCAAATGTTCCATCACTCCCCTGTCTCAGGCTGCCTCTCCTCTGTTCCATATGAAAAAGTCCTCTGTACCTTCCAGAATTCAATAAACATCTATTAAAGTGCGATTGAGCAGCTATGTTGGCACAGTGGGTAGAGTGCCAGGCATGAAGACTAATCTTACTGAGTTCAAATATGGCCTCAGACACTCACTACCTGTGTGACCCTGGGAAAGATCCTGTTTGCCTCAGTTTCCTCATCTGTAAAATGAGCTAGAGAAGAAAATGGCAAACCACTCCAATATCTTTGCCAAGAAAACCCCAAACAGGGTCACAAAGAGTTGGACACGCCTGAAATGACTGAACATTAGGTGCAAGGCATCATGCTTGGTGATGGTGATACAAAGGTAAAAATCTCTGACGTCTTAGAAGCTGTCATTTATACAGGAATGAAGCATACATATACACAGATAGATATAATTAAGTGATTTTAAAAATGCTATATCTATGAGAGTATAGTGGACAAGTCATGGGAATGGGGGTTTCGGGAAGAATCAAGGTTGACTCCATGGCTATGAATCTAGATAGATGGGAAAATGTTTGTCAAAAGAAATTAAGTTTCTAGAAAGGTGAGTGTGGGTGAGAGATGATGACCTCCGTTTTAGACATGTTAAATCAACTACACCGGCAGGTGTTGTTGCCATCTAGGAGTAGCTGAGAAATGTGGGAGGATCACTGAGTATAGAGGCGGAGGCCCCACAGAGTTATGGGGGACACTCCAAAGTTTAATAGGTTAGGAGATAGCAAATGAAAAGAAGAGTCTTTAGACACAAATTATGCCAAGAGAGCCGTGTCAGGGACATGGTAGTCAAGGGTGAGAGACTGAGAATCCAAGAGAAAATAAAATTAAAAATTGTCAAAGGCTTCAATAGTCAATTAAAAAGCACTGAAAAATGTCCCAATTTGGGGGGAGGGGGCATTACTAGTCTTCCCTGTTCCAAAGTTGTTTAAGGCTAAGTTTTGTTGTCTGTTTTCCAAAATGGAGGCATCTAGGTGGAAAACCCCAGTTCAAATCTGCTTGCAGACACTTATCTGTGTGATCTGGGCAAGTCACAATTTCTGCCACAGTTTTCTCATCTATAAAATAGGGATAATAACACCTCTCTCAGGATTGTAGCAAGAATTACATGGGATATTTATAAAACTCTTGCAAAACTTTATATAAATGCATTCGTTCTGTTAGAGCTCAACCTTTTCTTGTCACCCAAGGGTTACTGTGATCAGGGCTAACATGGGATTCCCCCCACCCCCAGTCACTTCCCTAGGCTTCACTACTGGTTTTCTCTCCTGGGGGTTTGGGCAGAGTCAGATATAGGTACCAAGAGATCCTTTGCTGTGGTTACTTGCACTTATCCCTCTCCCATCCACCATTTGAGAAGTGGCTACCCTGATAGGTAGGGGCCATCTGACCACAGAGAGCCTAGTTGAAGATACTTTAAAAACTTTATTATCAGACCGACAATATTTTACACACATGCTGGGGAGCTGTATGGAAATCAGCACTGGTAAAAAATACAGCAATTATGACCCGTATTGATAAAATATACAATAATAATAATAATAGCCTTTATCTTAATAAAAATATCCAAGACAGCTTGAGCTTCATGCAGCCTTTAAGTATTTGGGGGTTAGGGGAAGGGTCTAGACCAGCAGCACCTGGTCCTGGTTCCCCTGCTGTCCTGGGCCCAACCTACCCATCGGACAAGATGGGAGGGAGACCTGGCAGGCCAAGGCCATAGGACCAGGGGAAACAAGGACCATTTCCCCTGGGCTTGCCTGGATAGCCCAGGGAGAGGGGGCGCTGAGCCCCTTCCTGCCCACATACACAACCAGATCCCACCTGGTCTGTAGCTTACCTCGGTCTAAAAGGAAACCAGGCATCTCCCTGAAACTCCAACTTCTGCAGCCCAGAACTTGGTCAGAGTCGGATTGTGATTTGGCTTCCTGCCCATCTCCTACCATCCCTATTAATATCCTTCCCCCACACACACACCAAGAAAACTCAAAGCAGACTACCAGAGGCATAGACAGATGCTCTGGAAGCCAAGTTATCAAGTTCCCCTCACCACCCATTTTACAAATGGAAGAAGAAACAGGCCAGTGAAGGTGCCCTGCCCCGGTTTGGCACAGATTGGGGGGTAGGGATTAAAGAAACAGCTCCTTGCTCCCAGATAACCTTGCAGGAGAGGGCTTGAAAGAGGGGTCCAGGGCTTTAGCATGAGTGCATGAACAAGGCCTCTGTGGGAAGGGAGGCTGTTTGTAGTCCCCAGTCCCCAGGTCCCAGCTCCTTGGGCATCAAGAGGGTTCCAACTTTCAGAGGACTGTCTCGTGAAAGATTCTATTTGGCCCGTTCACTTCTTCAGGGTGGAACTAGGATCAAGGGCAAAGGGGGCAAAGAAACTTGACTTAAGGGAAAATTAAATTAAAGCTGTCCAAAAGTGGAATGGGGCGCCTCCCCGCCAGAGAGCTCCAGCCCACCACTTTGTACCAGGGATTCTCGGTCAAGTACGGGTTGCACTCTAACTCTTACCTCTTTGCTCACCATCCTGAACTGCTCTTGGGAGCAGCTTTCTAGGCCACAAGATCCAAAGGCTTGGGAGTGACTCCACTCTTAGACTGAAGGTAAGAACAGTCATTCTTACCCACCATACCCCAGTGGGAGCTCAGGTGCTTGGCATGTGGTGCTAAATGAGGCCAACGTGAGGGAAGTCTGCATCCTGTCCACTCCACCCCCAGACCTCCACTTGTTAGCTAGAGCCTGTATCTCCAACATTGACCAGCTTGTCTTATAGACAGGAACCACAACCAAGACTTTGATTGCAGATGGATCAGAACCACCCCATCTCATTTAAGGGTCAAATGAGTCGGCCAGAAGGCCTAGCAGTCACTGACTCACTTAACTCTGGGCCCCCTTTTCCTCATCTTTCCTAACTACTTTTAACCAAGTCTAGGTGAGGACTTAATGAAATAGATGTACAAGTGATTTGAAAAAAATTAGCCTCAGCCCATCCTATTTCATAATGAACTAATGAACAAGGCTCTAACAACAGTGAAAGAATTTAGGCTGAAGTTGAGGAAGACCTTCCAGGCATTCAGGTTCGGTGAGCATTGGCAGAGATACTTGGGGACCTTGTGGCTTCTTTCTCTAAGGAACGCACCTTGTTTGCTTGATGGGATGTAGGTGGAGGGCAAGGTCCTGCTGGGATGTAGCTTTTTGTTTTATTTTTTAAATATCTGTTGCATTTATCAAAGACTTGACAAAAAGGAGACATCACCAGGAAGGATATGAAGGGGAGGCCTCAAACCTAAGCAGCACAGAGGGAACACTTACAAGGCAATTAGACCGTCCCAGAAGGCCTAGGGCTAACAAAAGCTTTCCTGACCTAGACAGGAAGGTGGCAGTGGCCAGAGCCCCTGAAAATTGCTTAATAGCTTGGCACGTGGCACTTGCCCCTCCCGCAGGGAAGCTGTTCTCATTCTATTCATTTTTTACCCTGCCCCCTTTGTCTAAAGCAGGGGGGGCCATCCAGGACAAAGGAACTCCTGTATCTTTCCAGAGTCCCAGAAGAATCTGACTCAGCCTGTTGTTTCCCCCCCACCCCCCACCTCCACCAGCTTCCAGCTGCCTACTACCCACATTTTTTGCTTTTAGAACTGGGGCAGTGGGACCACCACCACCACCCCCCTTAGGGTGCAAGGGACAATCCATTTACAGGCATTTTTTTTTTGCCAACTTCTTTCCCCACATTGGTGGTTTAAGGGTTCGTGTGGGTGAGTGGTAGAGTGAATCAGGGTGTTGCCCATTTTCCAGCAACATGAGGGTAGTCTAGAAAGCTTCTGGTCACCAAGGGCCTCTTCCCCACCAGGACCCCCCTTCCAATCTGTACCAGAAGTCCCATATGTCTTCGTTCTCAGACCCCACCCTGACCTCCAGCCACAGTTTTGGTCCTGCTGTCCCATATCCTCCCTGTTTTCTTCTCATTAAAACCAGACCATACCACTTCCTGCCACAAGAGCTGGAACCCAGAGTTCATTCCAAGTCTGCCTTTGGACAGTAACTTTGTTAAGTTTGGCCTCAGAGACCAGGAAAAGGATCCATTAGGGTCCTGACCAACAACACTAGAGAAACCTTCAAAGACTGGGATAGGTTAGCCTAAAGAACGGGTGGCTGAGAGGAGATGGTCATCTCTGCACTCAGTGCAGATACAGAAATGAGATCACTCCCAGGAAAGGAGAGGCAGGAGGGTCCAGCCTGATTGGAAAAGGAGATGTGCTCCTACCTAAAGGCATACCTGGGCTGTCTCTTTGATAAGGGAGAACCCACCATCTCATCTGTCAGAGAAGACATGCTTTCTGTTGCCTGACTTTACCTGCAGCCATTAAAACCACAGTCAGGTTCTGTGTCTTTTCAGTCTTCCCTTTGGGTCTGTCCCATTCCCTCCCTCCATCTCTCTCCCCAATGTCTCTGGGACTTTTGGAGACAGTATGGGTGAACACAGAGCCAGTAATGTCCCAAGACCTAGACCCCAGCATGCTCAGGGGCTGGGAAAGGCCCAGCTTCAGAAACCCCTGAAGGATCTAGGGGTTCAACATCTCTTACCTTTCTAGGAACAGATGCCAATTGGGCTGGACTTTCAAGCTAAGACATTTTTGAATGACATCAGAACACAAACACACACACACACACACACACACACACACATACACACCATGGAAAAAACAATCAACAGTCTCCACCCCCAGACAGGGGACTCTGAACTGCACTCCCTTCAGTAAGTAAGGCTGTCATTGCCCAGGGACACACACAAAGAACACTTATTTACCTAGACACACACACATATGCTGGGACATGTGGGCCACCCACAGACAAATACGTACTCTGCCACCCCCATATTCCCCCACAATGCTCTTGCACAACATGAGCACACACATATATGCACTTATCATTCACCTGCCCTTCTTCCCACTCTCATCTCCCAAGGCTGTGACCCTAGTACAGGGGTTGTTCTGTTGGCTCCAAAGGAGAACACACTCTCTTTGCTTAAAGGCTTTTTTTCTTAGCTTAATTTCTTTTTAAATAAAGAAAAAAAAGTCATTGCACCAGCATTCTAAGCCTCAAACAAATAATAAAAAAAGGACAAACCAAAAATAAGGTCCCTTTCCCCCCACCCCCCACCCCTTCAATAAACTCTTTACATCTCTTTGGCAACAATAACTTAAAATTATCACGGTCCCATTCTCTCTGCATTAGCCATTCCAAAAATATTCCCTCAGAGCCCCATTTGCCATTCACCCAGCCCCCCCAGTCTGTTCCCTAACCCCTGAGCAGGGGGAATAGGGACCCCAACACTGAACATGGAATTGGACTGTTGTGGGAAGGGGTCCCCTCTTTGCTCTCCTTGGCAGCTCAGGGCAGTTATAGCCCAGGAAGCTCTCCCATTTACTGCGTGTCTTGTAGAGAGGTCATCCCAAACTCTCCCCCTCAGTTCTCACTCCCCACAAGCAATCAGATGTTCCATAGTTTCACTGATGAATGAGGCTATGCTGGTGGTGACATCCACCCATCCTCAAATGCCCCAAAGCACCAAGGCCCTAGGGTGAAGAAACTTCATTTTCTAGAGGGAAAGACCCATTAGTTTTCCTCCTCCCCAGCTCTAGCCAGACGGCAATAACTGCTTGAGAAATATTGACCAGACTTCTGCTTGGGAAGGGTCAAAGGGATAAAAACAAAACAAGGGAATAAAAAAGAGAACAGCAGGGAAGGGACGTGGGAGTCCCTCCCATTGCCCCATCTTCCAGTAGAGCCAGCTCCTGGCAGAAGCTAGGCAAGAGGGTAGGAGGACAGGGAGGGTCAGGCTAGGAGCCAGCTCAGAAAACCAGCCATCTATCTGAGTTGTAGAGGGAGACAAGTTAGAAACATGTCCCAGTGGGAAGTCAAGAGAGACAGTATTACTGAATGACACTAGCGTGAAGAATTCAGAAATCTAGTGTATATACAGCAGGGTCCGAGAGAGCAGGGCAGAGAGGAATGGCCCTGGGAGGGGTTGACACAGGCTCCCACCCCCACTATAGCTCTAGTAAGCAAGGGAGCACGAGGCACTGGGGCAGCAGTAAGCCCCAAGAAGTCACAGACCACAGGGAGGAGCAAGCAGTACTGGGGTCATAGGCACCCGCTTCGAGAGGGGAGGCTCAGAAGGGGGAGCAGGATTCTGCAAGTCTACCCTTTAACGCTATCATTTATATATGTATATTTATACACAAACCCACATGCCTTCAAGCACATATGTCCACATAGACACCATTGTCCATGACTGCACCTGTACCGGACAAAGGGGCAGAAGGCAGGGGAGGGGGGATGTCTCTTGAGCTAGCAGCAAACCAAATGCCTCTGATAAAATCTGTCTAAAAAAATAGAGCCAAGTTCTGGACAACCCTCGCCCACCCCATCTCCTCCACTGCTTCGTCTTGGGGCTGGGAGGGCTATCTCTTCTTGCCCTGGTCCACAGAGCCATGCCGGCACTATAGATTCTGAAGTGCCTTCTGGGTCCAAGTTATTCTCTGTCACCATCTTCACTGCTTCCTGAAACAGGAGGAAGAGGATGGTTATTCTCCCCACAGCCTAGCCACCGCCCACAGCCTACCTCACCATGCATATATCCTGTTTCCCTAACTAAAGTGTGTGCCATGTCTTGGATATCTCGTTTCCTCTCCAGCATCTCACACTCTCCCAAAGAACACAGTAAGTGATGACTGAGTCTTATACTTTATGCCCTCCACCCCCACCTCTCCAGTGACACCAGCCTTCTTGTCGTTCTTGGCACAAACCCCTCTTTCTCCTGACATTTCACTGGCTGTCTCCCACACCTGAAATGTTCTCTAGCCCCAGCTCTGCCTCCTGGCTTCCTACAAGTTCCAAATAAAATCCTGCCTTCTGGAGGAAGCCTTTCCCAATCCCTCTTCACTCGGATGCCTTATTTCCCATTCAGGCTACATGCAGTTTGTACATACGTTGTCTCTACCATTTGATTGGGAACTATCTCTTGCCTTCCTTTGTATCCCCAGTGCTTTGGACAGTGTCTGGCACATAGCAGGCTCTTAATCAGTTTACTAACTGATGGTCAGGTCTCCCAGGCACATGTTAGTGAATACCCCACACACTCTCTCCTTCCCTTCTATCAACATCTGGCTGAAAACCTGAGACCTCCATCGCAGGACACTTTTCTTGATTAATCCCACCCGATTCTGAGCCTGTCATCATTCTGTCTTGCCAGCATGTGGCCATGTCATCATGGGATGAAGGTATTCCATTTACTCATCTAGACCATACACTTCCAAAGAGCAGATGGTCCAGGAGAAGTCCTTTCCTTAGCTCATAACCTCCCTGGGTCCTACTCAGAGGGCCATAAGATTTTGAGCTATAGTCACTCAGTGACTATCCCCTCTAGAGATAATGAAACTGGAACCTAGAGACAAAGTCACACAGACCTCTAGTAGAGCTGGGATTCAAACCCAAGTCCTCTGACTCCATATCCAATGTTCTTCATCTGTGTACAACTAGTAAAGATTAGCATTGGAAGGCTAATAGGCAAAGGGGATCGAGTCCAACTCTCCTGAGGTCCAGAGATGGGACCTGGCTTACCCACGGTCACACAAATAGTGAGGTCCCCTGAACCCCTCCAGAATTCTAGCTCTTTGTTCTGATCTCAGGGCATGTCCACTTTGACCCAGGAACTGAACTCAGCCTTTGTCTCAAAGAACAGCTCTACTTCCCCCAGAGATTAGAAAATCACCCGTGGGCTTCCTTGAAAGAGATTTAGCCAGGCGTGAGGCCTGGGGTGGGAGTAGAGGGGAACAGACCACTCTTTATGAGTCCTAGGGAGGAGATCAGGTCCCAATAATTTGAAGGGAGGGGAAAGGAAAAAGTATCTCTGGGTCCTTAGAGAAGAGAGGAAAGATTCAGGGGGCAGGTACATTAGGACACCTGGATTCCTGCTCAGGCACTGGATGCTTGGCACAATGCCTCCAGAGTTTAGGACTGCCACACAGTAGGTGTTTAAATGTTTATTGACTACTGACCCTGCTCCCAAAGTGGCTCCAGCTGCTTCTCCAACCCTGGATCTTTTTCCAGACTGGCTTCTTTGAGTTGGAAGTCAATCAGAACCATACTCAGCACGATGATGTTATAAAATCCGAGGGCCTTGAAATGGGCCAAAGAGGTCATCTGATCCAGCATCATCTCCCCAGTAGCCTAAACCCTTAGCTGAGCTTACATCCGTCCAACGATGGGGAGCTCTCACTGCCAGATAAGGCACCACGGGTCCACTCTAACCGTTGAAGGTTTTGCCTTCTAATCTGAAACAGTCTACCTTTCTGTAACCCTCTTTCCCCTACCCTGCATTCAGCTTTGTTCTGAGATGCTAATGCAGACTATGTCAGTCTCCCTCTCCTATGTCACAGGAAGAGGAGGCATAAATTCACGGCCATCCGTCCTCCTTCAGACAACCCCAAATACAAGTAACTACGTACAGGACACAGTCCCTACCTTGGAGGAACAAGGCGGAGTGGAACAGTACAAAGAAGGCTGGTGTGGAATCAAGAATTCTTGGATTCCAACCCTGCATCTGACCATTAACAGCTAAATGATACGGTGCAAGCCACACGCCAGAGCCTTGGCTTCCTCCTAACGCCGGCATCACCTTGCCTTGTAACTCTCAAATCTCCCTAAAAATGAGGACAGCACCTCCTGACAGAATGGGGATGGACTCAGAGGACGGACTGAGGCAAATTTGGGGGGATGTGCTCAAAGGGGGAGTTTGTTTCACTTGTCCGCGCATATTTGTTACAGCATATTTGTTTCTCTTCCCTTTTTTCAACTGGGAAGGTGGGAAAATGGGAAGAAAGTAGATTTTCAGTAACTGAAATTCAGGAATTTCTTTTGAAAATGAGGATAATGGAGCAGCTACGTGGTGCAACAGATAGAGCACTGGCCCTGAAGTCAGGAGGAGCAGAGTTAAGATCCAGCCTCACTTACTAGTTGTGTGACCCTAGGCAAGTCACTTAACCCCAGTGGCCTCCCCAACTCAAAATGAGGATAACATGATGCAGTGAAAAGAAGCCTTGGCCTTAGAGCTGGATGACCCAAATTCAAATCCCAGTTCTTCTACTCACAACCTGGATTAAATCCTTAATTTCCCTGGACCTCCTTATTGTCCTCATCTTTAAACTTTAAAGATCACTGGTTTAGATGACTCCTCTACTGCCTCCTGCCCTATGGTTTTTACGCATCCCAGACCTGTCCTTGGTAGTAAGCTTTCCCTGTTTTCTTCTCTGCTCCACCCTCACATCCCACCCCTTCCCCACCCTGGTCCCTCACCTCCTACAGACTCGATGTCCGAGTCAGAGACATGTGTGATGGAGAATCGGGAGACCGGGCTAGGAGACACAGTGAAGCGGGAAAACTGGACAGGCAGCACCTGCTTCGGTGGGGTGGCCAGGCTGGGCAGCACAGAGTCTGGCACTCCAGGCCCCGGTGAACATACAAAAGATGACTTGGCTGGCATTAGGGGGAAGTCATCATCCCACTCGAACCCACCACCTGCAAAGAAGGCGCTGTCACTCAGGTCTCCCTAATGAACAACCTGGTCCAAGGGCGGGGTGGGGGGGAGGGGTAAAGGCAGCTCATCTCTCTGGCCTGACCCTTCGAAGCCTTACTCAAGGCCATTTCATCATCCCTTAGACCTGAAGTCTGGGTCTTCTTTCTCTCTAATGGATTTATGTGGCTCCTCAGAAAACAGAGGCCACAAATCTTTTAAATGACACCCAGCAGCAGAGACATTTGGAATCAAGGGCTTATAGTATAGGTGCCATCATGGGCTGGGGCAACAGGAACCATAGGGACCGTAAAGAGGAACAGAAATAGTCAGAACGGGTTATTTGAGAATAGTTAATAGGGTGAGAGTTGGTAGGGTTGCCTGGTCTGCTAAAGGAGGGTAATACGATAGGTGGAGGGCTACTTTGGGAACATAAGGTTTCCTGTGGAAGATAGATGGGCAAAGTCTACCCCTTCCCAGGCCGGCCCAGCTCCCCCACCAGCCTCACTCTCTTCAGAGACAGTCCTGTCAGGGAAATTGTCTGCTGCACTGAGTTGGTCGGACGGGCTCAGGGTACTGGGGCTGCTTGGCAGGAGAGAGGAAGCCGAATTCTTCATCTCAGGGAAATGCTGCTCCCCAAGTTCTCTTGTGGGGCTTTCCTGGGTGGTGGTAAAGAACAGAAGTGGCACAAGTATGAGACGTCTGCCATGGCTGGGCATCAGTTCCCATCAGGGCAACTATTTCTTCTATCCCACCCAATCTCCTAAGGGCCCTGGAAAGGAGGGAGAAGTGGACAATTACCCAGAAACCTCAAAGGGGAAATAGATAATTCCTAACTCTGGCAAATAAGAGTCATCCCACCATACTGTCTTTAGTCCCTGATCGGGATTTCTGGCATTGGGTTGATGGTATGGAAGAGCTTTTACTCCCTCACCCAGAAGCATTAGAGACAAACCCAGCCTAGCTACACCCTCTGCCCTCCTTTCTACACCAACCCTATGTCTCCATAGCAAGGACACAGAGCCTCTTTTCTCCCTTCCCCTCCCAGAAAAGTCCTGAGGGCCACTGGGCTTACCTGATCAAAGAGGTAGACGGTAACATCATCAAAAAAGGAAACAGCCTTTTTCTTGCGGTCCAGGTCCTCACAGAAGGACTGGGACATGAGGCTGGGCATCTTGAGGAGGCTGCGTAGGTTGCGGGCAGTGTGGCTCTCGGCCACCACGATGGGCACTGTGGCTGGTTCCTCTTCACTCTCCTCACTCTGCTCCTGGATGTTGTAGCAGCATAGTTCTTCGTCTGACTCATCACTTTCCTCAGAGTCCTCTTCCTCCTCCTCTTCTGCCGGCCGGCTGTCCTTGGGTGCTGGGAGGTCTGACAGGTCCAGGCGCAGCGGGGTGGGACGTGGGGCCAGCTTCTCCCCTGGCTTCACTTTGGAGGCTGGGGCTTCCTTCCATTCTTGCACCTCTGCCCCAGGAACTGGCTCCCAAGTTCCTTTGTCCACCAAGGTGGGAACCACACCTGAGGCCTCCTGGGGTTTGTGGCAGCCTTCCCCAACCCCAGAGTCCTCGGGACTTGGCAGAACAGGTGTTAGAAAGAATAACTTGGATGGAGCAGGAGCAGGGGTAGGGGCGGCATGAGCGGGGGCAGGAGTGGGGGCAGGGCCCAACTCTTCTGCTGGGTCCTTGGGGCTCTCCTGGTCTGGCTCTTTGCTGACTGGGCTGACCGGCCCCTCTGGAGGGGGCTCCCCAGATGGGGAATGAGGAGATGGAACCCCTGCTTCCTCTGCTGTTGGGATTTCCTGAGTGCTGGGAGAGAGCCCGTGGGAATCAGGGCCCACTGGGCTGGACTCCCCTTCTCCAGCCTCACTCTCCTCATCCTCCTCCCTGTCCTGGGCCGGCCGCTCTGTCTCTGTGTCATAGTCAGAGAAGTAGGCTGAGTCTCGGTAGGGGTTTTTCTCATTCAGACCATGCAGCTCAGCACTGATGGAGGAAGAAAGCCGCATCTCTAAGCCAGGGCTTTCATCCTCCTTTCCTAGTGGCCCAAAGTCCTCAGAGTCCCGGGGCTCATGGGGCTCCTTCAGCACAAACTCAGGCGACTCATAATTCTCCGTGTCATAGCCACTGTCTAGGGCCCGGGGCTGCCCTGTGGCAGGGTAGGACACTGTCGGGCTGTATATTTCCCCACCATCACTGGCCGTGGATGGGATATCCAGCGACTCCAGGGAGTCTGGTGTTCCCACCTGCTTCTGCAGGGACCGGAATGCAGGTGTTGTGTCAGGTTTCTCAATAAGGAAGTCATTGGAAAAGTCCGTGAAGACTCCAGAGGTGGCCTCAGTCGTGTCCTCCTCCTCACTAGCTGGCCCTTCTAGCTCAGGGAAGCTACCACTGCTGTCCAGCGTTGGGTCTGGCTCATTGCTGTTACTCTGGCTACTGTCCCATGGCACTGGGGAATCTGGTTTCGGAACAAGGACAAGATTGCCCGCTGCCCTGGAGAGAGGTGGGACTCTGTCTTGGGGCGGAGAGGGCAAGGGAGATTGGGCTGGAGAAGTGGAAGGGGCTACAGCTTCCTCCATGGCTTTCTGATCAACCCTATGATCTACACCCCTTCTCTCTGCAGTTTCTATATCTGTCATCTGTGAGGGAGAGATGGCGACTGGGACTGGGTCTTCCTCCACCTGGCAGTGTTCAGCAAAGCGAGGTGGGCTCCCCAGCTCCTGCCCAGAGAAAGCTGTCTCCAACTCCTGACCCTCAGGAAGGGGCAGGTCTGCTAGGCAGTTTGGGGCAGGCAACTCACATGGGTCAGGTCCCGCACTTAGGTTCTCTCCTGATCCCAAGTAGGAGTCTACAAAGTGAGCAGCCCAGGAATCAGGGGCACAGCTGCTGAGGATATTATTATTGGCCGACATGTTTGAGGTCCAATGTCTTTGCTGGGCAGCCAAGCTTGCCTCCTCAGCACCCTCATGTTGGGAGCTGCTGCAGGGCAAACTCTCAGCTTCACCCAGTTCTATGGTTACTGATTCAGGAGGGCTGCTCTGTGCCTCCTGTTTCATTGATTCTCCCACCACTGCCTCCTGGGCCCCACTCGGTGACTCCTGGGTTACAGAATTTCCTGAGGGGGATACTCCCAGAGGATCCTCAAAAAAAGCTTGGTGGAAGCCTGGAAGTCCCCAGTCTTTGCTGGCACCCTCCCTGCATTCCCCCAACAAACTGTCTTCAGTCCGTGAGTCCCCTGCAGGGGAAGGCTGGTAGCAGAGCGAGTCTTTGCTACAGCTCACATGGGAGTAGTAGTCAGGGTGATCCCAGGGTCCCTCCCCACTGGGTCCCTGCCCCAGGAGGGGCTCCATAGTCAGTGACACAGTAGGGCTGCTGTCTGAGTCATAGGTACCCCCTACGGGTTCCTCTTTGTCATGCCAAGGGGTGGCTGCCTCAGGAGATGCCTGCTGGCACTCAGGGCTAGAGGAACACATGGTAAAGTCTAGATCACAGTCTGCTGGTTCTTCAATGCGAATATAGTACTCACTGCTCACAGAAGGGCTGTGAGCACTGAGGATGGGGACCACCCCCGGTGGTGGACACTCATAGCACGAAGGAGAGACCCCCAGACTCAGGTGGCTGGTGGAGGAGCTGGTTGGGTAGTAGAGGTCCTGGTAGTGAGCAGCATGTCGGGGGCTGAGGGTCCCCGCAGGAGTCTGGAAGGCCTCAGCCCGGCTAGGTTCCCACTTGTACTCAAAGTTAAGCCCGTGGCTGGTCTCCATCACCGTCAAGATGTCATCCCCATCCGAATGGAAGCCGTCCCCTGAGAACTGCTCCAGGAGTGGGAAGCTGGAGGACAGCTCAGCAGCACTGCCCAAATGGCCAGCTCCCCCGGTCCCACTGGGCTTTAGGGATTTCCACCGCTTCTCAAAGTCCTCCTCAGCCTCCGTGGTCCCTTTGGCACACAGGTACGACAGCAGCAGGTGCACCTCCTCCGCTGTGGGTCGCTGCTCTGGCTGGAGCCAGCAGAACTGCATGACCTCATACCTATTGACCCCAGGGTAGAGATAGGGTGCTTAGGCCTGTTCCAGTCATAGCTCACTCCAGCCTCACCCTCCCGCCTCCCAAGGCTCCTCACTTCCACCCAGGGTGACTCCAAGTCACTGTGGCCACTGCTTCCAAATTCACCCGGTGTAATAACCTGTCCTTGATGGCCCACGTTGACTTCACCCATGGCGCTACTCATCCCCTCAGCTCTCCTGGATGGCCCATGCTATATTTCTATTGTATGTGTCACATTTAGAGCATGCCCACGCATATATGTGTGGAACTCTGCAACTCAGCAACTCTGCGCTGGGATGAAATCTTCTGAATCCCATTCCACCCGGTTCACCAAGCTCTTAGCTTGTCATCAGACACTACACATGGTACATGGCAAAGAATCATGGAGACAAAGATGCCAGAGCTGGAGGGACCCTTACAATTCATCTGGCATAGAGATAACAGAGGTAGCTGAGCAAGACCCTAAAGACCATCTCGTCTTTACTCCTCACATTACAAATAAGGAAACTGAGGACAAGGGAGGTAAAGGTCACATAGCTAAAGAACTAAGCCAACACCCCTGTTGGAAGTGCCCTAAAGCTCCTCTTCCTCTGAGGGAAGTCTCCTAGGGTGTCTGATCCTGGGGGAAGCTGGGAATCAGGGCTGAGTCACCAGTGGCTAAGGCTGTGGTATATGGGAAATCCCAGCAGAAAGTCCTCTGAGGGCCCATTTGTGGAGGATATTTGGGGAGTAGGAGGAGAAGGAAGGGGAAAGGAAAGCTGGGTGTGTCTCCTCACCAGCGGTCTGAGAGCGACAGCTTCAGCTGGGGCTTGGGTAACTTGAGCTGCTGTTCTTTGATAGCGTAGGTAAGCACCTGGCGGTCAGAGTAGTGGTGGTAGGGCTGGGCACCCAGCTCAAACAGCTCCCAGATTGTCACGCCCAGCGACCTGCGGAGGGTGGAAGGAGGCAGCCAATGAGGCCACAAACCACTCAGTGCACAGGCAAGAAAAACAGAAAAGCAATGAGCGAGCTCTGAATCACAGTTCTCTTTCTACTTTTACTGCAAAGGCTGAGTGATTTCTTGATCTGCATAAAAAATTGTCCTGATTAGGGCTATGGAAGAAAAACATCTTTAAAAAAAAATAATAGCTAGCATTGCTGTAAGTGCGTTAGGGCTTGCAAAGCCTGTTATAAATATTATCCTATTTCATCCTCACATTAACCCTGGGAGGTGGGTGGTACTATTATTTCCATTTTAAAGATGAGGAAAGTGAGGCAGCCAAAGCTAAGGCCTTGCCCAGAGTCTTACATCGTCATCATCATCGCTAACATTTATATAGCACTTATTACATTCTAAGCTAGGCACTGTGCTAAGCGCTTCACAGTTATTATTTCATTTCATCCTCACAGCAAGCCTAGGGGCTAGGTATTATCATTCTCCCCATTTTACAGATGAGAAATTGAGGCAAAGAGAGGTTCAGTGACTTGCCCAGGGACATGATGCAGTAAGTGAGCTGGAACTCGTCTTCCTGACTCCGAGACCCCCCTCTACCTACAGCATTGTTTCAGAGAACCCCACCTAGGTAACTGTTTCAAGCCACAGAAAGTGCCAAACGGGAGAAGCGTAGGGCCCCCAGAACTCAGCGGTGTGTCTCTAAGATGATTCCCTCCTGACCTAAGTCCTACGATCTCATGAAGTTATGGGAACTTGGGGACCCCAAGGAAATGCCTTGCCCTAGGTCACACAACTACTGGAGAGCAGAACCAGGATGAAAACTCAGACTCCTGTGCCCTTTCATCTGTGCTGTGCTTCGTCTCTGCAGTTAAGGCATTAGCTGTAATTTTTAACAAGTGAATCATGATGCTTGAAGGGTCATGGCGTAACAGAAGCTAAGGGTCAGAATGGATTTTAGAGATCATTTAGCCTGACCATACTCACTGTGGAAATGCGCTCTCTAGCATGCCCCCCAGATGGGCATCCAATCTCTGCTCGAACCCTTGAGGGCACAGGGGTGTACCTCTCCATGACTCCTGCTGCCTGCTCCATTGCTAGAGAGATCTAAGGATTTCTAAGTTCTTTCTTATGTTATGCTCACATCTCCTGTCTTCTTATATAAAGTTCCTGTGGTACTCCTCATTCTATATTATGGAACAAAACAGAACACCCTGGTCCCTCTTTCCCAAAATAGCCCTTCAATTATTCAGTTCGACATTTATTAAACATCTACTTTGTGCATGGCATTTCGCTCACCAGTGGGGTCACAGATAAAGAATAACAGTCCTTTTAAACTACCTCAGGAAGCTTACACTCTTAACCGGGAAGGTACAACCGATATCCAAATAAGTATGATAAAAAATAAAATGTGATAGGTAGGTGGCACAGTGAATAGAGTGCCAGCCCTGAAGTCAGGAAGACCTGAGTTCAAATCTGACCTAAGAAACTTAATAGCTGTGTGACCCTGGGCAAATCACTTAACCCTGCTTGCCTCAGTTTCCTCATTTGTAAAATGAGCTGAAGGAAATGGCAAACTACTCCATATCTTTACAAAAACAAACAAAAAACCAGAATGGGATCATGAAGAGTTGGAGACAACAGAATAATAAAAAATATAAGGTCAATAGAGACATCATTAATTTGAGGGAAGGGTTACTTTTAGCTAGCAGGTGGAAGGAAAGAGCAAGGAAAGCTTCACAGAGGAAGTAGTACCTGAATTGAGCTTTTAAGGAAGAAGACTTCAACTCTTAAGATCACAGATTTAGCTCCTCTCCTCACCCTTAGAGATTATCTGGTTCAAGGTCTTCATTTTACAGAAGAGGAAACTGAGGTCCAGAGATTTGTCCAAGATCACCCACGTAGCAAATGGAGGAAGTGGGATTTGAACCCAAGGTCTTCTGCCTCCAAATCCAAAGCCCTTTCTACTGTCTCATACTGATAACTAGAGATGTGGTAGGAGTGCACTACTCGCAAGAAAATTGCAATGAAGGGGGATATGGAAGAAAATTGGGGAATAGCTACTAGACCAGTTTGGCAAGAACATAAAGTAAACTGAGGGGAAGAGGGATAATAGGGAATAGGGAAACAAAGGCTGTGATCTGCATTGTTGATGAAATCAGAGATCCTTGAAGTGTTGAAACAGAAGAAATGGGAATCAAGAGAAGGGAAAAAGTAGTGCCTGGCACACCATAGGCACTTCATAAATGTTTATAGATTATTGATTAACAATAGTCTTGAACCATACTGGAGACTCAATGAGTGGAGAATGACAGGATATGAGAATTACTGTGAACATAGGACTGATAGGACTTAAAATTGCTAAATGTGAGGGGCCATGGAAAGGGAGAAATGCTAAATGATTCAGAAGACCAGGGGTTTTTTTGTGGGGGAAATACTAACTCTATTTTTGGATATGTTGAGTTTGTGTTACAAGACATCCAGATGGTGCAATGGATAGAACACCAAGCTTGGATGCTGGAAGATTTGAGTTCAAATCTGGTCTCAGATACTTATTAGCTGTATGACCCTGGGCAAGTCACTTACCCTCTGTCTGCCTCGGCTTCTTCAACTGCAACATGGGGGTAATAACAGCACCAACCTTTCATAGTTGTTGTGAGGATAAAATGAGATAACACTTGTAAAGGACTTTTAAGTCTCAAAGTACTCTAGCTATCAGAATGATGAAGATGAAGGAAAAGCTGATGGCGAAGACTAAGATGATGATGACTATGGGTGTCCACATGGGTTTGTCTAGAGTGGCTTTCATAGGGGCATGAATAAATGCATCTATATTCTCCTCTCCACACCCTTTTCCAAGAGATATTTTCATTCTTTCCAGGAAAAAAAGGCAGGAAATTGGTACTAGAGGTCAGCCACTGCTCTCCTCAGAGGAAAGGCAGCTAGGTGGTGCAGTGGAGAGAGCACCAGAGCAGGATTCAGGAGAATCTGAGTTCAAAATCTCACCTCAGACACTTGACACTCACTAACTGTGTAACCTTGGGCAAGTCACTTAACCCCAACTGCCTCATCCTGGGTCATCTCCAGTCATCCTGATGCATATGAATTCAGATGGCTCTGGAGGAGAAGCAAGGCTGGTGACCTGTACAGCCCTCCCCCACTCAAAACAAAGTCAAGTGCAAGTCATGTCGTCATGCCTCTGATGGCATGGTCTTCTTCGGCAATGAAGGACGAACACACACAGAGGGAAGCAGGGCTAGGGTAAAATTTTATCTGTTCATTCTCCTCTCAAATATTGTTACACTGGGGGAAATGCTGTTTTAGGCTAACACTAAACAACTGACTGCTATCCCATATTGAGAAAGAGCATCCCAAGCTACACGTTCAAAGCTTGGCTCCCTGCTCACCAAATGCAGGTTCCATTAAGAACACACATATCAAATAAACTTATTTATCTAAGTAGATAACAAAACAGATTCAGACTATGTGGCAGCTTGACTCTTCACTATCCTGGTCTTCCTTCCTCTGAATACACTTTAGGTTATCCATTTGCCTCTCAAAATGTGGTGTCCTAATTCAAATACACTATTACTACTAATATGGCACCCCGGTACTAAAACACTGTTGGTGGAACTATGACTTGGTCCAACCACTCTGGAAAGTAATTTGAAACAGACAATGATAATAACAGTCAACATTTATACTGTGCTTACTATAGTAAGGCAAATAGTAAGTGCTTTACTACAGTTATCTCCTTTGGGATACCTGGAAGGCAGGTGCTATTACTATCCCCATTTTACAGATGAGGAAACTGAAGCAAACGGAGGTAAAGCAACTGGTCCAAAGGTACTAAGTATTTGAGGCTGGATAGAGTAGGATGAACACTTGTGGTGATTTCCTAAATTTTCATTAGTTTTTTTTTTCAAAGCAACAGTATAATATTATTACCTCTCATTGAGCTTGTGGCCAAAATATATCCCCAGAACTTCTTGCACACAAGCCTGATGTCAATCACATCTATTCCATCCTGTATTTGTGCAAGCAAATTTTTTAACCTGCACATTTACTTTATACTTTTCCCTGATAAATTTCATCTTCTTGGCTTTGAGCCAGCACTTATGCCTAGTGAGTTAATATCAGTGATGATAATAATTTTGAATCCTGATTACATCATCTCTCATATTAGCTGGTCTCCCTTCTTTCGGTCATCTCTATGGTTGATAAGCACTTTTTCAATAGCTTCATTAACATAATTTCTTCATTAATAATTAGAGAAGCTCTAAACAAAATCGAGCTAGAAACAGAGCCTTGTGGCACTTCGCTAATGAGAACCTTCTAGGTTGCTGCGTATTCTAAAACAGCAATTCTCAAAGGGTGGTCTGGAGACTGCAAAATGTGCCCAGGATGCTTTCCAGGCGTCCATGACATCAAAACTTTTCATAAGAATACCAAAATGTTTTCATTTCTAAATGAATTCAAAACTATTTTCATAAAAATACTAACTTTTCATTTCTAATTAGAAATTATTTTCATAAAACTGCTAAGATGTTTTCATTTCTCTAATTTAAATCAAAGCTATTTTCTTAAAAATGCTTTCATTTCTAACTTAATTCAAAATTATTTTCATAAAAATACTACGATGTTTTCATTTCAAATTATGGTAAATATCAACATATATAATCCACATAATCAAAAGGTCTCAGGGGAGGTATTTAACAATATTTAAGAGTGTAATGAACTCCCAAGACCCAAAACTTTGGGAACTACCAATCTAAAACAGCAACATATTTACCCAGCAATTTATGCCTACAGAATACCTCCCTCCCCCAACTCCCACCTGAGGTCAGGACTCCATCACCTATAGCTTTTCTCATCAGTCCCCTGCCTCAAGCCTCTCCCCACTCCAGCCCAACCCCCACACTGCTGCAAAAGTCATTTTCCTTAGGTGTAGATGTGACCATGTGACTCCCATATTCAAGCAACTCCAGTGGCTTCCTATTGCCTCGAGGATAAAATATAAACTTTTAGTTTAACTTTTTTCCCCCTTGTATTAGCCAGTTCTGAAAACAAGCAAGAAAAATAATTATGTTTAGCTTTAAAGCCTTTCCCCACCTGGCCCCAAACTCTCCTTCCAGATTCAATGGACATCATTTCCCCTACCATATTCTTTGACTCAGCCAAACGGCCCTTCTCTCTGTCCCAACCAGTGCTCCATCTTCTGTCCCCAAAACTTCCCAGATGCCTGGAATGCCCTCCCCCTCACCTCTGACTCTTTTACCTTAGGTTGCTTCTCAAAAGCCATTTTTTCATGAAGCTGTTCCTGATCCCTGCCCACCCTTAACTGTTAATGCCCTCCCTCCCAAACAACCCTGTATATGTATTTATTCACTTTACATTTATCCTGTATATGTTTATGTATTTACTTGTGCTCCTTGCAAATAGGGATTGTTTCATTCTTTATACCCAGCACCACTTCATAAATATGTGTTGCTTGATTGACATGTTATTTCATTTTGGGGGTACAGCTCCAATCAATTGTATCCAACTGCGTGTTTTGCCCTTATTTCATCAGCTTATTATACTGATGCCAAGGAGACTTGGTACAATGATTTGCTAAAATCAAGCTACATTATATACACATACATATATATATACATACATATATACACACATACATACACACACACACACACACACACACATATATATATATATATATATATATATGGTGTTTCCCTGAGCTGCCATCCCAAGCAACCCTATCTTAAAAAAAAGACAATAAAGTTAGCTAGGCATGACTTATTCTTAGCAAATCCATACTGGTTCATAGTGATCCCTATATTCATTTCTGGATGTTCTTAAAAGATGTCTAACAATTAGCCTTGAAAATGTAAGTGAAAACAGAACAATACTTTATGACTATGCTTACTATCTGCCCAGTTTTTGGTCAAAATATGCATATAACCTATATTAACTGCAAATAGTATCACATATTTGCATGAATATACAGACTGCCTCCCACATGCACATACATATACACATACACACTTATGCAGATGGATACACACACATGGAAAAGAACATAAGGTGTATCTTGGAATCTAGGAGGAAGTAATGATGGGTAGCAGGTAGAGACTCCTTTCCATCCTCTTTAAAGATAACGTACTTGCACAGTTCAATCCCAGAGTGCTGAAATGTGTATGAGTGGGATTTTGAGGGGAAAGGAAAACCCTAAACCCAAGCAGTCAAGGGTCAACCCTGTCCTTTTTCTTCCCTAAATCTGAATGGGAAAAGGGAACATTTGGGTGGAAACAACCTTTGACAACACCTAGTTTAACCTCATTGCTTTACAGTGGAGGAAAACAAAACCTAGAGGTGTCAAGGTGACAAGGTCATAGAGGTGGTCTGGGTCTCTTCACTCCTGGTTCAGTGCTGCTGATCTCCCTAAGAGGCCTGTGGCCCCATCATGCCTTTGCTCCTATGGTTGGAGGGAAGGAGGTCAATTCCCATTGCCACCCTCCCCTCCTTCCACCCCTCCCCCCTCACCAGACATTGCTGGCCTTGGTCTGATCCACAACGAGGAGGTTGCTGTGCACCTCATCAATGAGTTCAGGGGCAATCCAGCGCAGCGGCACCCACAGCTGGTCGGCCGTCACGAAATAGTCATCCTGCCAAGCATGCACGGTCAGCACGAGGAGAGAATGTCAAACTCCATGTGGAAGCAACAGAGCCCTCCTCCCCTTCACATGCCCCATGAACCAACCAACCCACCTGGGAGTAAGGGGGAGAACCCTGCCTGTCCCGCTGCACTGAATGATCTACTAGAAGTCATCACAAACAGTGCAAAAGGTTGTACATGGGGGAGGGGGAGGGTGCACTCTAGGGTCTCCCCAAACCCACATGGACTTACTTTGTACTTGCAGTGAGATAGGCCGTAGTCCCCGATTTTCACAGTCAGGTCTGCGGTAAGCAAGCAGTTCCTCAAGGCTAAGTCACTAGGTAAAGAAAATTTGGGGAGAGGGAGGGACAGTGTCAGACCAAGAGTTAGGAAAAGAGGACTCAAGAGGGGGACTCAAATCTGGGGTGGAAGACCCAAGGACCTTCCTCTGGTCACCCAACAAGAGAGAGAAAGGCACTGATTGCTTGTCTGCCGAACCTCGATATCCAGGAGATGATGGAAGCTGTGGAAGCAGCACTAGCAAGCTGTACTCGAGAAATTCCACCACTGGGAGCAATTCCAGGCTGTCCTCACACCCAGAGTGGCTTGACATGTAAGCTGCTAGGTGGCATAGTGGTCAGAGGGCTGAACTTTGAGTCAAGAGACCTGAATTCAAATCCTGCCTACATTTACTAGCTTGCGAAGGCAAGTCCTCTCAGCCTCAGCTATTGGGTCTGTAAAATGGAGATAAAAGCACTTTCTGTATATTGTGAAAATCAGATGAAATAACCTATGTAAAGTACTTCATAAACCTTAAAGTGTTATCTAAAGACTAACCAAAATGCTATTTTTGTTACTATCATTACTTTTTCATTCAGAACAAAAGATGGAGAAAGAATTGAGGAGAGGAGAGAACAGGTCACTTTTTGTTCTCATTTAGACATTTAAATGCAAAATAATACAACCAACATCAATTGTCCCCATGGCTGAACATGTGGTGGGCCTCTAGCTTAGCTCTCCCTCCCCTGCTCCCATACCCAGTCTGCCTTGTGGCCAGACTACGACTCCTAAAAGATTCCTGGTCTCCAGGAAGTACTTTTCCCTTGATAGGTGTAGGAGCGCCAGTCCCAGCAATGGGACCCACTTCCTCCCTTGTCCTGGTCACAAACACCTCTGCCTCATACATGTTCTCCCTTCCCTCCTCTCTATCTCTGAGAGCATCCCAAATTTACTGAGTATCCAACAATATAAAGAAAAGAAACCAAGACAGTGCGGTGGGGAGAAAGCATCAAGATGAGCACCCCTCCACAAGAAGAATAATTCCTATTTACGCTGTATTTTCTTTTCCTAGAGCATGTATCTCATTTATATCCCCATTCCCCAACTTCCCTGGAAGAACAGAGATAATTATCTCCATTTTGCAGATGGGCAAAATGAGGCCTGAAGAGGTAGGCCCTGACAAAATGAGTCAAAGATAAAGCTGGGAACAGATTCTAGGGTTCTTTCCAGCAGACCACCCTGCCTACAGACAGAAGTGGGATAGGGGAAGCGATCCCCTAAGGAACTAAGGCAGGGACCCAGTTCTAGGGCAGCCTAATCAGGATGTCCTGAATATACATACAAGATGTATATTTCCCATGTAGAGTGGGGAAAGGATATTTGAGGAGGGGAAGGAGGAAGAGGAGAAGGAGCAAATGCTAAATGAGATGGTCGGTATCCATTGATTCCCATTACTCAGGCTTTGTGGCCTGCTCAGCTGTACCTGGTCTCTGCCTGCCTTTTGGCCATGGTATTGGTCATTTATTCAGGCAAAATGGGAAGGAAGGAAGGAAGGAAGGAAGGAAGGAAGGAAGGAAGGAAGGAAGGAAGGAAGGAAGGAAGGAAGGAAGGAAGGAAGGAAGGAAGGAAGGAAGGAAGGAAGGAAGGAAGGAAGGAAGGAAGGAAGGAAGGAAGGAAGGAAGGAAGGAAGGAAATGAAGGAAGGAAGGAAGGAAGGAAGGAAGGAAGGAAGGAAGGAAGAGAAGTGAATTTAAAATCTGTTCAGTTTATTCTCCTATGCAAAGGACCCGTGGAAGAGGAGGCTGAGATTACTCAGGAGGGGTGGGCTCCCCTGCTCCCCTTGGCCAAAACTAGTTTGTGCACAAAGGAATGTCTATGGTGGTCTGGATCGGAGGCTACAAGATTTCCACTGACAAAACTAGAGCACCTTGAAGAGACATGCGGGTGAAGGGCAAGGGTCCTGGGATGGTGGCTGGGTAGGGAGAGTAGAGTGGGGTGGAGCCGGACTCCCAGCTGGGATGTTCCAAGGCCACCATGCTCCAAGCAAGCTGCAGGGTTCCAGGCAGCAGCATGTCCTGGGTGTGGGGGCAGGATCCAAGAGTGGAACTCCTCTTCCTGCTCCCGGGACAGGCCTCAGGGGGGAGGGGGCAGTGCAGGTCAAGAAGAAGCTGGCAGCCACCCTCTTCAACAAAATCACTGATGCTGGAGTCTCTGTGTGCCGCTCACTCAGCATCAGGATATTGTTGGGGAGGAAGGCCAAGGTGAGCAGTGGTGCTTGGGGGAGAGGCCGCCCCATGGCCGCTCGTGCATCCTGGAAGAATCAGAATCAGAGAACCCTCGAGCTGGCAGGGCAGGGTGGTAGGCAGGGGCATGGCATCGTGGAACAGAGCGCTGGATTTGGAGTCAGAAGCCCTGGGTTCAAACCCTGGCTCTATTACTACTTGTGACTCTGGGCAAGTCACCATCCACCTCTGGACCTCTTTCCTCATCTGTTGAATGAAGAGGATACTCTATTTGACAGTCTTTAGTTCTAAATACTGGCCTCAGGGACTTCAAAGGATCCCCAATCCTGAGGTAAAACCCAATCCTAAGCCAGTCCAGCTCCACGGACTCAAGCCTGCTTTTAAAAGCCTAGAGAACCCAGCCCCACACAGCTTTCTACCAGAGTCAAGGGGGTGCAGCTTTTGCTGTCAGGATTCCCTTCCTCTGTCTAACCTAAATCCTTCATTCTTCAACTTGTTCCTTCTCCAGTCTGTCCAGCAGCTCCCTCAGCAAGCAGAGGACAAATCCCAGAAGAGGTGAGCTAACTCACCACAGAGGACCTAATCTCTGAGAAGGAGAAGCCTGTGCATGGCAAAGACCCTCAGACCCAGGCCACCACGTACAACCTAGTGAAATCCAGAGCAAATTCTCCCCCAGTTCATAGGGCAGGGGAGAAAAGAACATGTTGGAAAGGAATGGAAAGCAGAAAAAGGCAGGCATTGGAGGTGGGGAGAATGGCAGACGGCAATTCTTGGCTCCCCAATCTCGTTTCTAGTTAGACAGTAAAGAATCAAAGCCCCCAGTTTAGGAAAGGAGAAGCGGCAGGCTCACCAAACCCACTATCTGAGGCCCCTGCCTCCCCACCTCCACCAGCACCATCAACGTGAGCCCTCTCCCTAAAGCCATGGAAAGGTCCCAGTTTCCAGCTTACCTGTGCACGTAGTTGTTCTTGTGTAGGTGAAGGACTCCACATGCCAACTCGCAAGCCATCCGCTGCAGAGTCAGGGGATCCGGGACCATGGACTCTGCCACCCGGCAGCTGCGCAGATAACCCTTGAGGTCTCCCTGCCAAAGAGTGACCCCAGAATTATGTTCCCAGCTTCCTGGAGTAGGCACGTAGGGATGGGAAAAGCCAAGGCCAGTGGGAGTGAACACAGAGCTCCTACTATCCATCCGACAAGCTGCCTTTGAGCCAAGATAACATTAGAATATTGTTACAGTATTCTACAAGGCATTAAGCTACTAAGGGTCAAAAGGGTAATGAGAAATGCCCTTTGGGTTCCTCCAAGACAGACAAAGTCTGGATTCTGGGAGAGTTTAAAGGGGAAGCAGTCAGGAGAAAAAGTTATTTCCAAAGAAGAAAAACGTCAGAACAAAACTTTCAGTGGAGGGAGAACATAGTAGAGGGCTGAGCCTAAACCAAGAGTAAGAACTGGGAGCCAGAAGAGGAAAAAACAAAGCAAAACAATTCCTTGGGTTAGAGGGAGGATCTTGGCCAGAAAAGGAACTCAAGTCAGGTGGATAAGAGCATGAAAACAGGCAGCTATATGGCACAGTAGTTACAGCCCTGGACTTGGAACCAGGAAGACCTGAGTTCAAAATCCTAACTCAGATGCTGGCCTATGACCCTGAGCAAGTCACTTAACCTTGTTTGGACTCAGTTTACTCATCTGTAAACGGAGGATAAGAATAGCCATATCTCACAGAGGTTGTGAGGTTCAAACAAGATATTTGTAAAAGCTCTATATAAGTGCTTCAATAATTATATATTATATATACAAAACCTATATTGTATATCATATCATATTAATACATAATAGTATATATTACATAATGTATTGCATAATATAGTATATAATAAGATAATATATTATTATAACAATAATAATAATATGTAACCATTACTATTATTATACTTTGTGGGGGATAGAGACAAAAGGAAAATGGGCTGGCTGGGTGTCTGCTTTGAGACATCTCAGACTAAGATCACAGTAAGAAGTTTTCAAGTTCGGATGAATCTACTACTTTCTGAATCTATTATGCTCCATGTTCCTGTGACCTGACCGTGACACACAAGGTTCAAGTATTTCCGAATCATAACATCTCTGCACTGGAAGGCAAGCCCAGTCTGTCCTGGCATCCAAGACTATGAAACAGGGTGACAGATCTCCCTGCGTGGCTCATCACACCTGCTCTGAAGGTCACAGGAACATAGACACCCAGAACTGGAAAAGTCCTCCAACACCACCTAGTTGAACCTTCTTATTTTACAGATGAGAAAACTGAGACCCAGGGAAGTTAAGTGGCTGTCCCAAGACTGCCCAAGTAATAAATGTCAGCAAGATTTTGATCTAAGTCTTCTGACTCCAAGGTTCTGGAATGTGCTGAGTAACGCCAACATTTGAGGAATGAATGAGTAAATGCTGACGGTGATTACTTTAAAGAAGACCATACTCATTTAGATACTGTATTTGTTAAAATTAGATCTAGGATATTTGTTAAAATTTGTAAAAATCAGCTTCTGTGAATGAGAATTAGCTATTCTCAGCAATATAATGATCCAAGATAATTCCGAAGGACTCATGATGAAAAATGCTATCTCCAGAGAAAAGAACAGATGGAGTCTGAATGCAGAGTGAAGAATACCTTTCTAAAAAATTTTATTTTTCTTGTTTGGTTGTTTTGTTTTGTTTTGTTTGGGGATGCAGGGGTGGGGGGGTCAGGTTCTGCGGGGGTTTTTTGCAACACAGCTAATATGGTAATAGGGCAGCTAGCTGGCACAGTGGATAGAGTGCCAGGTTTGGAGTCAGGAAGACTCAATTTCCAGAGTTAAATCCAGACTCAGATACTTACTAGCTGTGTGACTCTGAATAAGTCACTTAACCTTGTCTGTCTCAGTTTCCTCATGTGCAAAATGAGCTGAAGAAGGAAATAGCGAGCCACTCCAGCATCTTCGCCAAGAAAACGCCAAATGGGGTTGCAAAGAGTTAGACATGACTGCAAAGACTGAACAACAATATGGAAATATGTTTTGCATAATCCATATCTAATTACCCACTGTCTCTAGGAGAGGGAACAGGAGGGAGGGAGAGAATATGGAACTCAAAATTTTAAAAAAAGTTTAAAAATTGTTTTTACATGTAATTTGAATTCTCTAGGATTTCTTAGATATACCACCATATCATCTGCAAAAAGCAATAGTTTTGCTGCCTTGTTACCTATTCTAATTCCTTCTACTTATTTTTCCTTTCTTATTGCTATAGCTAACATTTCTTGAATAATAATGGTGATAATGGGCATCCTTGCTTTGACTCTGAGCTTCTTGGGAAGCCTTCTGGTTTATCCCCATTACAGATAATGCTTGCATATGGTTTTTATTTCTGTGATGGCATGGCCTTCTTCAGCAATGAAGGACAAACACACGCTTAGCATTTTAAGAAAAATTCCATTTATTCCTATGCTCTCTAGTGTTTTTAATAGGAATAGGTGTTGCTTTACATGTAATTTGAAAAAAAAACATAAAAATTTTCACAGTAAAAAAAATCTTTCTTTAGTTTACAATTCCATAGGCAATCTCTACTAATAATGGTTAATACTAATCATGGCTAACAAATCCATGAACCTGAGGTAAAGTAGTTGTTGCACCACACTAGACTGAGGAAGCCTTCAGTGCAGCAGAGATGATTTACTCCTAGAATGTGAAGGGGCAGAAACCCTCTCTAGTTACGTGCAAAAGACAGATAGGCCTTTGTCCAACTCCTAACCCTAAAAGTGCCACAAAATTTTATATATGATTTTACTAATTTCTTAAGAGTATAAGAAAAAAATCAAACAAGAATTGCTTTTTAAGTTGTTGTGGAAGTGAACAGTCGTGTGCACACAAACAGCATCTAATCCAAAAAATGGGGTCCTCCCTTTCCTCTCTCTTATCACAGCCACTATCCTCGCTCCAGGTCTTTATCAGCTTTTGCTTAGGACCATCGTGATAGCTTTCTACCTGTTCTACCTGCTGGACACTTCAAATCCCTGCACAACGTTGTGCTTCTTTTTCAAAACAGAATTCTGCTCACAATGTTTAAACTCCCAAGGCCTTTCACAATTTTACCTTCTTGTTTCTCTGACCCTGTTTTCTATAAGTCTTATCCATACCTTTCACTTCAGTCCAGATGATGCACCAGTTATATCATGCACACTTTTAGCCATTCCATTTCTCTCTACTTGGAATACTTTTTCCCTTCTTTCTCTTGGTGTCATAGTTCATAATTCTTGTTGCTATTCAGTCATTACAGTCCTGTCTGACTCTTTGTGACCCGATTTGGGGTTTTCTTAGCAAAAATAATGGAATGGTTTGCCATTTCCTTCTCCAGTTCATTTTACAGATGGGAAAACTGAGGCAAACAGGGTTAAGTGACTTGCCCAGGGTCACACAGCTAGCATGTGCCTGAGGTCAGATTTTAACTCAGGAGACTTCCTACCTTCAGGTTCAGCACTGTCCACTGTGACACCTAGCTGCCTAGATCAAGAGCTATATAAAAATAATAGGTAATACTTTGAGATTTGCAAATTATCTTATTTGATTATCATCACAACCCTTGGGTGTGCTATTATAACCTCCATTTTACAGATGAGGACACTGAGGCAGATAGGTTAAGTGACTTGCCTAAGGGCATTCAGTAGGAAAGTGAGGCTGGATTAAGAGCTCAAGTTTCATCCATGTGACTCTCAGCTGCCTTTGGATTAAACATTTTATGGGGATACTTTACAAAGTGGTTAATATACATACAGGTAACTAAGATCTAACCTTGTACTGAAATTAAACTCAGAGAGATCTAATCTGCTATTGAACACTCAGAAATACAAATTTAATAAGGAGATTGAACTATCTTATCAATTTTGGTTCCTATGTAATTGGCATAAACAGTTGAGGGTGAATCTAATTAATAAGTCATTCATAAAACAGTAAAATGTTTGCTTCTGATTTACAACACTGCGATACAACAAAATAATGGGGAGAAGGGCGAACCCACATGGCTGAAAAATCACTAAAACATGTCTTTGAGTACTTTAAGAGGGATAGTGTCCCCACCCCAAAACCAAACAATAGATGTTGTGTTGGAGGGCCAAGGAAATTCTCTAGCAATAATAGACAAGCTCCCAGGAACCTGTGGAAAAGCCCCACAACTCCCTGCACGGCCAGATTAATTCTGGCTGGGGTTGAAGGGTTTGGACTGTGACTGGTGCCACTCCAAGCTTTCCCATTGGGTCTGCTTCCACCGATTGGGGATCCAAGACACTGCAGTGAATGTCTGGTTAGGTGTGGGGCCCTCTTAGCTGGTCTTGCAGATCCAAATCAAGGTAACCAGAATTCTCTAGACCTTTTAGAGTTATAATAAATGCAGTATCTATTCCAAGAAAGTCCCAGGATGGATTAGTCCCCCCCAATCTGAATCTGCAGAACCAAGTCCCCACATGGATCAGACATCAACTTGGTCTTATCTGGTGGTTTCTGACCTTGCTCCAAGCCAAAGACCAAAACAAAAGAGAAGAGTTTTACCCCAAGAAAAAAGAGCAAGGGTTCTTAAGCTGAGGTATGTGAACTGATCTTTTTGCTAGCAATATCTGAAGAGAATTAGTTCCCTTTGTAATCTCCTATGTTTTATTTTATGCTTTTAAAAAAAATATTGTAGGAGCAGCTAGGTGGCGCAGTGAATAGATCACTGAACCTGGCGTCAGGAGGATCTGAATTCAAATCTATACTTAGACACCTGATACTTACTAGCTGTGTGACCTTGGGCAAGTCACTCAACCCCAATTGTCTTGCCTCCCCACTTCAAAAAAAAATTATATCATTCTGTGAAGAGGTCCACAGGCATCACCAGACTGCCAAGAGGTCTATGAAAAAAGGCAAAGAGCCCCTGACCTAGAGAGAGGGACAAAGCAGGGAATCCCTGACTCACCAGCGGGCAGAACTCCATCACCAGCAGGTATGGCGTCACCTCTGCACATTGGGCCAGGCACTGAAGCAGGTTACTGTGCTGAAGAGCCCTGTGGGGAAAGGATGAGCTCCACTGAGGCAGCAAATGGGAAAAGGGTGCTCCAGACCTGGAGCATGCAGCCTTGAGGGAAAAACATTCCCCATCCCCAACTCTCTGGGTGAGCCTGGGATTCCTCTTTGTCCACCAGATGTCGCTGATACCTGCTTGGATATCACCACTACCCCCTTTCTCTTCTAGGATCAAAGCCAGCTGTGATGCTAGTTCTAAGCCCCACCATCTCCCCCTCTACACTGTCTTTGTCGGGGGCTTGTCAGCTAGGCACATCTGCCTCCACCTACCGGTATGGCTGGGCCTCCTCCAGGAACTGCATCTGGTCCTGAACACTGGCGCTCACCTTCAGCTCCTTTACTACCACCTGGGTGCTGCTGATGCCCGAATTGACCTCACCCAGGAACACCTGCATGGGCAGGAAACAGGGTCGTCACCCACCCACACCCCCCTCCCACCCCTTGTTGTGAAGGAGGGGCTCACCTGCTGGGCAAAGAAGGCTTGGAGCAAAGAGCAGCACCAGCCCAGGAAGCCCACTGTCCTGCTCCTTTCTTAAGTCCAACTTGTATTGGAAGTGGACCTCTGGATAATGCCCCGTCTGGCTGGGAGCTACCATCTAGGTCCTGGCTGTAAGAAGGATAGCACACTCCAGCTTTGGGGACTTCCTTTACATAGACTCTCTGGGGGAGCAGCAACCTGTTCAACTTACCCAGACCTCCTAGGAAGGCCTTCCTTCTACCTCCTGTCCTACCTGAAACCATCACACCTACCAAGCCTTGGCTTTACCCTGGGTCCTCTCCACCCAGGGACTCAAGGGAGAGCTCCAATGCATTTCACCACGGAACTTGGGGGTGGGGGCTCTTCTATCAACTCCTCCGTAAGGGATTGGTAGCTCCCCTTCCCAAACTACTTCTCTGCATTCCCCTCTTAACCCCAGAGTGGGAGGCGGGTGGGGGAGACAGATTTTAATGAAGGTCTACAGGGCAAAGAGGGAGGCAAATAATAGAGCTGAGAGCCTGGGACGCACAGTCCTGAGATTCCTTTGCAAAGTCCAGTGCCTGCATCCCTCAGAATTACCTCCTTCACCAGCTGGAGTCCCAGGCCCAGGCCAGGTTCTTGGGCCTTGCCAAGATGGGGCCACCTACCTGTCCCCCAGAGAAGAGTAAAAGGCACAGACAGCAGGCTATTAATGATCCTACTCTAAGGGGCAACTCTGATTCAGGGGGCCCCACGTTGGGTGTCCCCAGGGTCAGAACTTAGACTGGGGGCAGTACAGAGGCCCTAATGTGTGTGGACATGCAGGGAACCAGGCTGTACTGCTGACTGACTCACTGCAGAACCTCAGGATAAGATTCTCCCATCCTTTCTTGTTTCCTCACTTCCAAATCTAGAAGGGAGGTACCTGGGCCACTGAGGAAAAAGACTGAAAATGTTCTGACAGCCTTTGACAAAGCATGCTCTGGGGTTCTTAAGGAATTATCTAACCCCCATCCTAAGTCAGATGCCTGCATCTCTACCATTAAGGTTATGACAACTTCCCTCTAGGAAACAGTGAGTCCTGAGGGTCAGGAAGGGTGGGGGTGGGTAAAAAGAGAAAGATAAAACATGAATCAAAGGAACTCACCTTCCCAAACCAGCCATGGCCAATCTCCTTCAGGTACAGGAGGCTGTAGCGTCCCAGGTCTGTAGACTTGAGCAGCTGAACTGTAACAGAGTAGGCTAGGTTCAGCGGGTCCCCTCACAACCCACTCAATTTCTCTTCAATAAGCACCATCCGATTTTGGCCACTCAACCTTAGTTCAGGAGTCCCACTGTAGGTGGGCCCAAGAAGAATGACACCAAAATAGATGCTGCCCTTGTATCTTCGAGAGAGCCTCAAGAAAGCCAGGAGGACCTGGGAGTCACCCAGGAAAGAGGGTCTATGTCTAGGAGGCTCCCAGTGTGACCATAGACTGGCCAGGGTTCACTCAGAATCACTGAGCATCTCCCGCTGCTCCCAATAGCCTCTAAAGAAAGAAAGCTAGCTGCCCTGGGAGATGGAGTGTCAAGGGAGCTATTCTAGGTATCCTATCATGGCATCAGAAGGGCGAGTAGCCTGCATCAGAGTGAGGGTAAGAGCCCAGCAACTGAATGCAGAAGATGGCAAAGTCCAGAGCCCACTAAGTGGGCAGCATCAGGCAGACAGTGTTGTTTGGGCAAGTTGCTGATGATGCTGCCCACCCACCCCCTCCTGCCCCAGTGTAGGAGGACAGAGGGTGGGAAAGATGGCGAACACTTTGACATTCCTCCAACCCAATCACTGCAGTGACATTCCAGCCCCACCAAAGGCCTATTGTTGGGGACTGCTTGGCACAGCCCTACACGGGACACACTGGCCCCATTCTCCCCTGGGCTCCCTCCCACCCCAAACCAGGCCTGGGTGAGGTCAGTGGTGGCCGCACCCGGCACAATCCTGAGGGAAGGGGCCGGTTGCTGGACCCTGGTATCTGCCCTGACTCCCTCTAGCTCTTCCTGGCATGCTCCAAATTCTGTTCCCACACACATCACCCTTGTTTACTGGAGGGGAGGGGGGGACATTGGAGATTTCTAGCCTCTTCTTGGGGCCCCTTTGCCTAAGAGGAAGGAGGGTAGAGTGGACTGCAGTAATCTTCCCTTCAGGAATCAGACACCAGGCCCCTCAAGAGACATTTTCCTAAACCCTTCACCTCAATTAGACCTCAAGGACCCAGGTCCCAAAAATGAGAAGGGTGTTGAGGAAGTGTAAGTCCTTTAACCTGTCCCTTGGCTACCTTGCCCTTTAAGGCAACTCTATCAGAAGGAATCCCTCCTAAATGGCCCTTCAGCCCTAGAATTTCCATAACTGCTTAAAGATTTTCAAGAAAGTCTAGAACTGAGGAGGGGGGCGGCGGTTGGAAAGGCAGCAGGTCTCCTATGTACTGATCTCTAAAGCTCATGCTTGAAGTTAATCTGAGAGAGAGAACACCACACTTGGAGGACCTAATAAAAAGGGAAAAGAGAGGACTCTTCCCTGAAGATGAAGGCAAATAAAAAGCTGGAGTATTCGACCTGTGTGGCTCAGGTAGCTGAGTCCTAGTCTCAGGTCTGATCAACCATCATCAGGTTCCTTCCTCTTCCTTAGATTTCCCGTCTGTCAAAGGCAGAGGGGAGGGAATGGAGCTGGGTGGTCAGGAATCGCCTTGGACTGGAGCAGTCTAGCTTAGTAGCTAGAACGCAGAACTCAGGGGTCAGGAAAACTGGAGTTTTAATTCTGCCCCAGCCACTTAGCTTGGTGACCCTGGAAGTCACTTAATTAAGCTCTCTCTGTCTCAATTTCCCCATCTGCAAAAATGAGGAAAATAATAATCTTTCCCTCTCAGAGTTATTGCAAGGATCAAATGCGTTAACACATAAACAGTGCTTTACAAACTTCAAAGCTTATATAAATGCTAGGTAGTACCATTACTTCTGTCATTATCAGATATAACGAGGCATCATGGCTTACTAGATAGAGCACTGGAGTCAGGAAGACCTGAGTTCAAATCCCTTGGAGACCAGATATGGGATTTCTGATCTCCTTTCTATGTTTCAGTTCCCTCATCTGTAAAATGAGGGGGCTGAACTCGATGGCCTTGAATCCCTTCCAACTCCAGTTCTCTGATCTCTTCTCTCCCTGCCTGCTCAGCGACTACTCTTCAGATGGTAGGGGCTATATCTAAAAAGTACTGGAGGACCTCAGCTTCACAGTCTTGCCTTCTTTCAGTGAAGGGTCCCAGGGTTCCCTAGCGTGGGAGAGGGTTCTCCTAGAGGCAAGCATTTGACTCAGTCATTTTTTTTCATTTTCCTGGAAACTCTAAGTAGACAAAGGGAGGGGCAGGGTGATGGAGTGAAGGAAGGGGCATCACAACTGAAATTTCTAGAAGTTCCTGTTATGTGCCAGAGAGATAACTTGGAGCCAAGCCTGAGTTGGAGGAGGGTGGGCAAGGATTTTCGGGAGTCTGTAACCTTGTTTTTTCCTTTAGGGAGAGAGACTGAGGAGGGCACACACACTGTGCCTTAGGGCAGAAGTTCTTAACCTTTTGACCATCTGGTGAAATCTATGGACCCCCTCTCAGAATAATTTTTTTTAATGCATAACTGAAGGAAATGCCCAAGTTCAATTAGAAGCTGGTAGAAATAGAGATGAAAAAAATGTTCCCATCCAAGTTCAGAACCCGTGGCCTAAATTTAGGAAGGACAGGTGGGAGATGAGCCTAAATTCTCTGCTTCTGCCCACAGGCTCCTTATCACGCTGACAACAGCTGCCTGACATAGAGCCCCTCAGAACCCCTACCAGCCAGCTCAACTTGGAGATCAGAATGTCCCCCTTGGAAGGTTTATACTCCCAAAGTCCAGAGGGTAGTTGACTTAGGAAAACCTGGCTATATCTCTTTTTCACCCCCACACTCTGCTCCTATATCACACTCCACATATATCATGCAACCCTCCGACAACCTTAGTCATGGGGAGGGGGCTGCTCTGACTATGAACCCCCTATCCCACCTCTATTCTGGAGTGTTAATTGGAGTCTTACAGTCCTGCCCCCAATTTAGGGAAGGTAGTAAACTATATCAACCTCCTACAGATGGTTAGAGGCCTTGAACCATGGTTGGAGGCTCAAGGATGGTGATGGACCTCACAGAACTAGGGGAGGCAAGTTGAGGCATTTCCTCAGTATCTAAGGAAAGGGAAACTCAGTGAGAGCAAGGGTCAGTAAAGTCCCTGCGGAAACCCTCAGTGTTCAGTGAGTGGGATACAGATAGCACCTAGAGAATGAGGATCCTGGTCAGGGCAAGTCTCAGTCCTGAGAGTATTACCCAGTCCCAACCGTGGCCCCTTTCCCACTGTGATGGAAGAATCCAGCCTTCTGGCAGAAGAAATAGTGAAAAAGTACCTTGTTCTCCCACCCACACCTACTCCCCCCACCTCACTCCCCAAATTACAAAGCACCATTTGGAACAAGCCCCCAGCCCCCTTTCCGGCCCACCCACTCCTCTCAGGCTGAAAGGACAGATTCATGGGTCCCACACCCCATGAGGCTCACAGAACACAAAAAAAGAGCCTGTGTGTGTGGACGAGCTGCCCTATCTGGGCACAATGGCTAACCAGGGCTGTGTGGTTGGTCTGGGCTCACCCACAATCGTTGGGTGGGGTAGGAGTTTGGGAGGAGGGGAAGAAATAAGCTAGGAATGGTTCTGCCTTCTTTCCAGTAGTCCAAGGAACTTGAAGAAGCTCCAGGGCCTCTTGGGTTGCTCAGTCCAGAGGTCACAGGATGGTACAGAGCTGGGGTGAGTGCCACTCAACAGTAAGGGAACAAAGTCTTGCTTCTCCCCCATCCCCACCCCACCCCAATATCCTAAAGGGGTCTTCCTAGTAGGATGAGGACACATAAAAGAAAATGTAGCTTAGACTTTAACCCCAAACTTTCCTTCTGTTCCCTTTATACCTAAACATCCAAGCCTGATCCTTCTGGGCAGGCAGAGATTTTTCCTTCTTTTCTGATATAATCTTGGGTTCTGGGGCCAAAGAAGAAAGAGAGTGGGAGAGCCAACTCTCTTCTGCAAGACGCATAGCCACACATAAGCTCTAGTCACACAGGAGCCGCAAGGGTAAGGCTGGTTTGTCTTCTGAGTCTTGATTACATATGGATCTTCCTTAGTTGGCCACCTGGTTGGCATGGGGGAAACTGGCTGGCACTGGGAAGGGGTCTTTTTCAGTTCTAACTAGAATATTCCAATGGAGACTAGGGCTGGCAGAAATGACACAGAAAGTTTATCTTCCACCCATCTCCCCCAAACCTTAAGTGCTCTCCTGGTGGTGGGGAGGGGGGTCAGAGGAAGGAGTCTGTGCAGAAGCACCTGAAGGTTATATGTTTTTCCTCCCTCTTACACGCCACAACTGTGAAAGACTGTGATCCTGTACCAGAAGAAATGAAGCCGGCAGTGCCTAGGATCTCAGTGCCCGTTCTGCTTCTCTAAAAAGGAGAGCCCCAGAGAAGCAAAGGGCTTTTATACAGTGGCATAACATAAGGACAAAACCCCTGAATCTAGAATCAGAGGACCTGGCTTGAAATTCCAGCCCTGTTATTCACTACGTGTGTGGCCTTGCAAAAATCATTTATTTGTCTCTCCCGTTAGAAATGTTTTCTCTTTGAGAACAGTGAGTTTTTGGAAGGATTTCTTTTGTTTGCTGGTTTTTGTTTTTACCTTTCTTTGTATCCTCAGCCCTTAGCATGGTGCCTGATACACAAAAGTGCTTAATAAATGCTTGTTGATGGACTTCAAAGACTGACTCTCTGGGCCTCAGACTCCTCCCTTGTAAAATGCGGGGTCAGACCAGATCAGGAGTGCGGAACCTGTGACCTTGAGGCCGCATGGGGCCCTCCAGGTCCTCAAGTGTGACCTTTCGATTGAGTCCAAGTTTTACAGAACAAATTCTTTTATTAAAGGAATTTGTTCTGTGAAGTTTGGATTCAAAGGCCTGCACTTGAGGACCTAGAAGGCCACATGTGACCTTGAAGCCACAGGTTGCCTACCCCTGGACTAAATGTTCTCTTAAGGCTCCCTCTAGTCCTAAGTCTTATAGTAGTATGACCTGATCACCTGGCCCTTGTAGTCCTGTAGTCTTAAAGACAACTGAGACCCTTAATACACTGTCTTCCTCAGAACAGGTAGGGATCCCAGGAGCCAAAAAGGCACAAGAGACAGCTGCTCTGGGGGTTCCTCTAGGATTAGGCCAGACCCCGCTGAAGCCCTGTCTCAAAGTCAAGGAAAAGGGATCCAGGATAGGCAGACCTCTATATACATCACCCTGAGATCCTACTGTCTGAGGTCATTTGTTCCTACTCTAGGAGCCTCCCCAGATTACTCCCAGAGAGCTAAGGGTGAGGGTACTTAATCTAACATCAGCTGTAAAGTTTGCTCATCCTCTTAGAAACAGGTATCAGGTTGGCCAGGGACAGTGCTCCAGGGGAGCCGGGTACAACACTCATATCAAGAAATTCTGCCACTGCCCAGGAGGGCCGAAGGCCCACCCAAAGCTTTCTTTGCACAATCTGACCTTAGTCCTAAGATTCTACCATGATATAGAATAAAGTCTAGAATTCTCTAAGAAACTGAAAGGCCACCAGCAGGTCTAGTTACACTACAGGAAGGTAGCCAGGCAAAGTAGGCTTTATGATAAAGATCCTAGGGTCAGAGTGTGTTGATCAAAGGGTTCCCATGCAAGTCTCCAACAACATCTCTGCCTACCTAGACAATATTTTTTTTTCTCAATTCAGTTATGTTCCAGAGGACAATCTCTAATCCTGAGATTAGAGTCTCAGGGTAAGAATGTGGGGGTAGGTGGTGGGGAAATAGGTGGTCCCCCAGTTTCAAGGCTGACTCCAAGTTCTTAATATAAGACTAACCTGATCTCCCAGGCTGCTTGGCCATGGGGAGTGAGACCTCAGTGAGGGGCAGTATGTACACCTCGGGGCCATTCTGCGTGGCCGGAGACCCCTGCACGGAGAACTCGGTGGTGTAGTCGTCACCTTCGGCATTCTCAAACTCCTGGTGGGGGGGAAGCGGAGACGGAGACCTCCCGTGAGCCGTGGATCCTGATCCAGGGTTCCCTGGGGGCTCCTGCAATGGGTCAGTCAGATGGATGGAGGGATGGACAGATAGGCAGTGAGTTAAAAAAAAAAAGTGGTGGGGATGGCACCACTGCTCTGAAAGGTGCCCTCCATGGTCCTGACCACTGACTGCATACAGAAAACTGTACCATCTCCCCTCCCTTACACCCACTGGCAGGCTCCTCACACCCACAGCTGCTCCCTCCCTGCTTGCCCCTCTGGGCTATGTTATTGCAATCACCAGTTCTTTGGCTTTGCCTTTGTTCTGCCCCTGTTGTCAGGCCTAAGAGGTCAGGATCACCCCGCCTAGCAGAAAGGCAAATAAAGCTTCTTCCAGACTTTATCTGCAGTCTCTCCTCTCCCCATCCACCATCACCGCCCCAAACACAATTCTCCCACTCTTCCTCCTGCTCCTTTTCCCTCCCCTGTTCCATTATTCTTCCCCTCCCAGTCAAAGGCACTAGACACTCCCCAAAGTTCTCACAGGTCCCAGGCCTTGGACTGTCTGCTCTGGGAAGCAGAGGATATATTGGAAAAGGGCTCATCAGATCATTACACCACACTTTGCCAACATCTAGTTCATACCTCTGCCTCAGAGACACCAACTCTAACACACTAGAGGACCCCCTACTTTTAGCAGGAGGGTCTTAACTATTTGAGGTCATGGACCCCTTTGGCAGTCTGGTAAAGCCTATGAACCCTTTCTCAGAATAATGGTTTAAACTATACAAAATATACAAGATTATAAAGAAAACCAATTATATTGAAACAGAGTTATCAAGGCTGTTTTTTAAAGACTTGCTCAGACCCCAAGTTAAGAACCTCTGTTTTAAAGGAACAAAGAGAAAATATTACAAAACACAGAAGCATGGAGCTTACTCAGGAGTATTCCATGGGTCACAGGGGACTCCACCTCCTACATCAGTCCATTCTCCTGAATCAGATTCCTCAGTGTCCCTGCTAGTCTGTCCTGTGGCCCCAAGCTACCTTGGTGGATAGGTGAGGTTGGAGAGGAGGGAAATGCTTCTGGCTAGGGGTGGCAGAGCTATGCAGGCAGACAGGTTGAGTCAGACTGCCCTGGCAGAGAACTCTGCTTTTCAGGGAGAGCCCCATAGCTTGAGAGAGCAGTAAGCACGGTTAGGAGGAGAAGAGAGGCTGGTTATATTGATCCAAGTGCCTCTGTATAGACAGACAGAGGGAAATTCCATGTTAGGCCCTAGCTGAAAAGCTTTAGGTCAAATCTGATCGTCCTTAAGGTGTTAAGTACCATGGACATTATATTTGTCACTGTCCTCCTAACCCCTCTAGGCAGAATACTATACCTGGAGTCAGGAAGACTCATCTTCTTGAGTTCAAATCTGACCTCAGAGACTTACTAGCTGTAGCTGTGTGACCCTGGGCAAGTCACTTAACCCTGTTTGCCTCAGTTTCCTCATCTGTAAAAATAAGCTGGAGAAGGAAGTGGCAAAACTACCCCAGTATCTTTGCCAAAGAAAACCTCAAGGAGAGTCACAAAAAGTTGGACACAACTGAAAACAACTAAACAAACCATCCCTGTAGGGACTTTTGCCTTGAGCCTCTGAGAAATTCTCAACAAATCACCTTGGTCTAGAATAATGTTTTTAAATAAAATGCATACAGTTACAAAGGAAATCAATTATATTGAAATATAGGTCTCTTTTTTCCCACCCAAGTTAGCAGATTCCATGAAATCTATCCATAGACCTTGACCTCTTACAGCAGGGTCTATAGACCATAGGTTGAACTCTGGTTGAAGCTCAGTATTCAAACATAGACCTCTCTCTCTCTTTATCTCTCTCTCTCTCTCTCTCTCTCTCTCTCTCTCTCTCTCTCTCTCTCTCTCTCTCTCTCTTTCTCTCTCTCTCTCTCTCTCTGTCTCTCTCTCTGTCTCTCTCTGACTCTGTCTGTCTGTCTCTCTCTTTCTCTATCTGTCTCTGTTTCTCTCTCACTCTGTCTGTCTCTCTGTCTCTCTCTGTCTCTCTCCCTGACTCTTTGGTCCACTGGATTCCAAACATGAATAATTTCACTTTTCTTCCTCCTACACCCAAACCAAAGACTACTCCCTTTCAGTTGGGTTCCAGTCTAAGCTGCACTCCTCATGTCAAAGAATTATCATTTTCTCCACAAGAAAGAGACACAGAAATGGAAAGAAGGAAATTCATTTAACTTCTCTGAGAATCTGTTTCCTCATCTGAAAAATGGGGATCATAACACCCACAGCATCTATCTACCTCACCGCGTTAGTGTAGGATCTAAAGAACCAACAGGTCACCTGCTCACTCCCCACGTCCACCTACAACGGCCCTTCAACCAGCCTAGCCTGGAAGGACAGAGGCCAAGGATCACCAGGAGGTTTCTGATAATCCCCAGCTGGGCAGTTTCTTCCTGAATTCAATCTAACCTTAAACACTGTAATTCCCCACAAAGAAAATGAGAAGTTGTTTTCCTTACCTGTCTTCTATTATTACATGTGTAACAGCCTCTATGTGAGCGAAGAAGCATGCAAATCAGGCACATGCACACCTCTAAGCTCCTAGAGTCCTGAGGACTGCGTTCTGGTGCCTGTACCAACCACATGGATGGCTCCCATTCCTAGGATTCCTACTCCTTTTCTCCTCTCCCAATAGAATTGGAGAATGAATCAAATCTTTGCACACACTTAAACAAGGAAGGGGATGGGGGGGGCAGGGTTATCTCCCTCTTTAAACTTAATTCCGTGGAGGTCACAGCAGCCCCATGTGAGATGTGAACTATCTCCACTGGGAGGACCCAGAAACTCAGTTCAATCCTACCTAACCCTTGGACTTCTCAGGTTAATGGAGGAGAGAGAGAAAAGTTCCTTTAGTTCCAGTTATAAAATCTTTAGCACATCAATTTGCTCCTTTATATTCACTCACTCCTCACCTCTTGCCCCCTAACTTAGCTCTCCCTAAGGATAGAGAGTGCATACCTGAGTTCCAGAAGGAAGTCTTGTTGCAGACCAGACTCACCCCCCACCCTGGGCTCCCCAGTCCCATGCCACCTACCCCAGCCATCTGCCAGATGAAGATTAGACCTTTACCCTTGGGCTGGGACAGCCAACTCAGCAACCTTTTTCCACTCCACCCATTTACAGGGAGTTCCTCAGTCCTATATAAAAGCTTGAGGTTGGGCAATCCACAGCAGAAGGAATACCAACCACACTGTGGCTGTTGCCACACCTGCTCCTATGGAGAGTGCCTGATAGATAGCAGGGCCCAGAAAGCATCAGCACAGTCGGGACGTGCTCTCCTCTCCATTCCTAGCACTCAGGTTCTACCAACAAGGGCAGGACATTCACGAGCACTTTTCAGAAAAAAGAAATTGAATTGTTACTGATATCTTTCACTCCTAGATTGCCTGAATTCCTCATCATTCTTTCACTCCTTCCTCCCATCTCTTATACCAAAGGATTTGCAAAAGCACTTTCCATCCATCTGAAAACCCAGCCCCTTTCCCTGACTAATCCTCCCTTGCACTGAGTCCAAAAGCAAGGTCACACTCTCAGCCTATCCCCTTTCCATACCAGACAGAGCTCTTGTAACCACTTCCTAAGGAAATAGGAATTCCAGCTTGTGCCCTGGAGGGAGCTGGTGCTCTGAGGCCATCCTGAGGGTGAAAGGGGTGGGGGGAAGGCTGCTTCCTGGCAGTGCTGCAGAGAGAAATCTCTAGTCCTACAGGCTAGGTGATCACATAGGACAGCATGATTATTGGTCCCTCTTCCTAGAGATGACACAGCTGTGCTGCCCACCCATGGCCCCAAAGAAGTGAATGGTAGGGTGAAGCTCAAGGAGCCGAGCCGCCCTGGGGGAAGCCAGCAGTGTCTGAGAGGGAGCCTCTCTAGGAAGCCGCCACACCCCAAAGCCAGCTCTCCATCTGGCATTTTCTGAGGGAAGCAACTTAAACAGGGAGATGAAGGGGTCAGGCCTGGTAGGAGAAGGGCAGGAGAGGCCTCAGTGTGTGGAACTCCGTTCTCCTGGGGTATTTAGGAAAAAGCTAGGACAGGACTGTATTGCATTACTCAGCTGAGCGCGCCCCCCCCACCCATACATTCCTTGGTTGACTCCCCACTCATTTTCTACTTCTTTTCCCTCTGTACCAGCTGGTGTTGCAAACCTATTGCCAGGCATCTCCACAAAAATCCCAAAGATTGTGGGAGGATCACTTTCTCCAGCACATTCTGTGCCTGTGAGGTCAGAGACTCCCACCCTTTGAGAGTGGCCTGGGGCCAGAGCATTTTATCTTGCTGCAATACCCAGCATTACTGAATTGCTCTGGTGAGATGTGTCAGCTGTGCCAGGCGGAGTCCTTTGGTGAGGTGTGAGGTGGGAGAAGAAAGGGTAGAAGGGGGTCAGGAGGAAAGAGAACAGAGGGGACAGGGAAGTAATGGGAGAGCAGCTAGGGGTGGCAGACCATGAGTGCTGGTCTCGTGATGACTATGTGACCATGGGAAAATCACTTCACCTCTCTGTGGTATCCAAGCAGAGCAGCCAGAAGCAGTTTGGAGGTTCAAGACCCACAATGGCTGTGTCACTTTAGGAAGTCCCTTCGCCTTGGAGTTAGTCTATCACTCTCCATCTCTGAGGAGTTCTTTCACCTCTGTTTTCCCACCTATAAAAAGGTGGGAACTTAAGTAGTCTTCTACTTAAGTAAGAATAATGATGTCTGTCTGCTCTCTCTACCTTGAAAGACTGAGAGGATTCCTCATGAAATAACCACATGGAGGAGCCCTCTGAAAGGAAAAAATGCCACAGAAATGAGAGGTATTCCCATTCCTATAATAATTATTAGTAGTACTATGGATTCTGTTTACTAGATTCCCTTTGAGAAATGGTGATTTGATCCTATTAACTCAGTGAATTAGGCTAACTTAAATCAAAAGAGACCATCAGAATCAGAGGTGCATCAGGAATTTCAGCTTTGATTCTAACCTTCAGAGTCTAAAGGTTTAGCTCAAGGAGTCCTGGGTATGTGCTAGTGATGTCCCTGCCTGGGCATTTTCTCTGGCTCTCCCCCATTCCTGTAAAGCTTTCCCTCCTACATTCTGACTACTTCTTTAATTCCCGACTACAATCCCACTTTCTATAGGAAGCCTTCCCTGACCCCTCTTAATTCCGGTGCCTTCCCTCTTTTAATTTTTTTCTTTTTTATCCTTTATATAATTTGTTTTGTGTATATTTGTTGGCAGGTTGTCTCCCCCATTAGATTGTAAACTCCCTTATGGTAGGTACTGCTTTTTGCTTTGTTTTGTATCCCAGCACTTCACAGGGTGTCTGGCACATAGTAGGTAAATGTTTACTGAATGGAATCGTTGACAGTTCCAAGGACTTTTTGTTCAGTTTTCAGGCCCTTAAACCTCCTAGAATTTACAAGGATAATTCCTCACATTTGCAAAGTGACTTGGTGTTTACAAAATGCCTTCATACCCATTGTCCCCCAATAAACCTAGGAATTAGGCAGTACAGATAATACTATTTTCATTTAAAGGTGAGGAAACTGATCCTTGGAGAAGTCACTTGCCCAAGGCCATATGCCTAAAATACCAAGATCAAGGCTTTTCTCTCCTCACAGTGCTGTGATTTATCAGAGAAGAACTAGGCACTCTAAGTGAAAAAGGGTTTTGATATCTGATTTATAATCTATAAGGCTCAAGCAACCAAGCAATCCCTCCAACAAGCAGACCATAGACTTATCACAGTATGGGGCACTGCCTCTATTATTTTAACAGAGATCAACGCAGGAAACTGAGAAAACTCCCAAACTTCATCGGAAATAGTGTTTACATACAATACTCCCACACTAGGAGTTGTAGGTCCAAATGAGTGATTCCACAGAGAGGTAATTCACTGGAGTTGTGCTATTATTGTGTTTATCATTATCAATATCTCTAAAAGCATCATTGGCACAAAAGTCTCTACCAGCTTCCATAGAAAATCAACATGGGCACAAAGATGGAAGGAGGATGAGAGCTTTGGAGAACTAAGACTACAGCCACCCAAGTGGAGTCAGGTGTTCCTGACAAGATGCTCAGTAGTGGAACCAGAAGGGTTGGGCACTATTAGCATATGACACCTCTCTCCTCTCAAGGATGCTCTGTGTGGGAGTGTGGGAGTGTATGGGTGTATCTGTGAATCCTTCTTTGTTACCTTCCACAGGCCAAGATGGGCACTTTGATTCAAAGATGGGTATCTTTGAACTCAAGGTCAACTTGACTGAAGGCTTTTATGTGAACATTCTTGGCAATGAAGATGGATCCTATCACACCATTCAAGCTCTCACCCACCTCTACCAGAGTAGGTCAGCTGGCAGAGGCGAGAGCTGTATTTGTGGTCACTGACATAACTGCCCGGACCTGCTCTGACCACATCCTGCATCACAAAAGCTAGAGCTCTTCAATGAGGTTTTTGGAGAATATGCCAATAACAGACCTCTGCCACAAAATGTGGCCAGTGGATAGCACACCCACAAAGCAAAACTAGAGTTAGGAAAAGGCAAAGAGGGCCAGGAGGCCTGAGATTACTCCAAGGTTTTGTGCTGCGTCACTGCAGCTATGTTCCTAGGCATGAAGCTCAATTCATTACCCACTGGCTGGCATTCACCCTTATCAACCTCCTGACACTAACCAATCTCACCAATTCACACTGTCCTCTTTGAGCTGCTTGCAGAAGGAAGAAGGCAGGCCCAACCCTGTAAGGCTTCTAGACCAATGTGAATGGTATCTCTGGCAGGCAATGGGACCTGGTCTAGGCTCGTCTCTCACTACAAAACTCATCTCTCTCTTCCATGGATGAAGTCCAATCCATGCCTTACCTTGAACCCGATGTTTCCCTTCTTACAGCACAGGCAAGCCAGCATGAGGAAGATGAAGGTAAAAAGTCCAGAGAAAGAAACAGCCACCACAGCAAGAGACGAGGACCAGGACAGCTCACTAAGTGGGGCTCCGTCTACAAGATAAGATCAAAGGCAGAGAGAGAAGAGGTTACCACCATGAGGTTGAGACAGAATATTGAAAGTCTCTAGGCCCCATTCCCAAGAGGCCAATTCAACTCAGCTTCAGTCAATAAACATTTATTAATCATTTGCTATGTGCAAAACACTGCTTAATATTCTTTTGTACATCAATAACAAATATGAAAGGCAACACAAATTCCTGTCCTCAAGGACCTTACACTCTACCTGGGGGATGTGTCACATCTACTAATAGGTGTGATATAGGTTCCAGTGAATTATCGTGGTGTGTGAATCACTTAGGGCAAATGATGGTTATATGGTTTCACTTTGTGACAATGTCAGGCAAGCATGCTTCTACTAACGCTAGGCTGACTCAGAGCTTCTAACCCTGACCAGGGACAACTTTACTGAGCTGGTTTCCTGACTTTTAGCTAGTTCCCTGAAAACTGAATGCTATATAGTTCATGCTATACATTACTTTCTTTTGTAGTGTTTTTAATTCTGTGATTTTTAAAAAATAGACATTATTCTAAAGAATTATGCAAAAAATGTTGTTCTTCAAGAGCACCCTTCAATGACTTTTAAAATTATTGCAGCGGTTACTGGTGTGGAGGTCAAAAGTTAAGTGCAATAAAAACCAAAAAACTCAACCTACAGCTGACAAAGGACAGCCTAATTAATTCTCAGAAAAGAAGCAAAGGCCTTCAGAAGGACCTGACAGCTGGAGGAATTGTTAATGATTTCTCTACAATTCAGTGTAGTTGTCTTCAAGGTGGAAAAATGAATAACAGTTGTTGCTGTTTTAAGCTGCTAACCATTGCCATAAAAAAAATGTAAGTCACAGGATAGGACAACACAAAGACTAGAGAGAGTACCAAAGACTGGAAAAAGGTAATTTTACTAATGATTTTTCACGTTTTCATTCAAGGACATACAAAACTTTTGATGGAAGAAGTCTATACATCTGTAATATCTGGGTATTCTTATCAGGCTATAAAGCATCCATACCCAAAAAGTGTTTGGGGGAACTTTTTTAAATTTTCAGTGGGCCTGGAAGTCATGTCCCTTATAGAGGCAATGATGAACTCTGATAAATATATTGATATACCAAGAAGTAGAATCATTCTGAAATTACAGATCCCCAACTGGAGATGGAATACTATAGCACACTTTTGCCTAATGCCATATATCAACAAAAAGTGAAGAAAGTTACCCAAAAGACAGAGATAACTATGCTTAAAGGACCTGGGAATCCATTTAATTTAAATCCTGCTTGAGGAAGGGGGAACCCAACTATGAGCTATGACTAGACTTGGAAAAATAGACTGTTTATATAAGTTGTACTTAATCTCCAATGCCATAAGTGTGGTTTCATGATGAGTAATTAGGGTAATAGGTCAAAATAGGCAATAGGTCAAAATCTTGTGAAGTCAATGCTATATCATGTACAAGAGATTGTAAGAAAAGGAGGACATATTGCGTATTAAAAGGGGGAGTTTTAAATAAAAAGTTGTAAGATTTCTTGTGTACAACAATAAACTTATTTTACTTTGTCCCAGTTAATTTTCAGAGCTCTGTAGAGTATAATAAGGTCAAAGAAGAGATCTAAACACTGTAAATAAGAAAATTTGAGGAGGAACAGATATAACAAAAACAAGAAGAAGAAGAATGCTCAGCATTTGTATAGCTCTTTAAGGTTTTTCAAATTTTTACCTCCCAACATATTATTACCTCCCAACAGCCCTGCAAGTTAGATGCTATTATTACCCCATTTTACAGAGATTATATGACTTGCCTATGTTCATATAGCTAGTGGCTGAGGTCAGATTTAAACTCAGGTCTTCCTGACTCCAGGTTCAGTATTAAAGTGGGCAATGGAGTGAGGTCAGGAAAGGCTTGATGCAGAAGGTGGCACCTAGACTATGCCTTGAAAGGAAGAGAAGGATTCTAACTTGTAGAGAGGTGGAAGGAATATGTTTGGGCCATGGGAGAGGTCATGGATGGATGCATGAGCTGAGCCAGCAGAGTTCAGGGCAAGATCAGTTAATAACTTCATTTGGTTGGAATTCAGAGTTTGTGAAGTGGAATCATGGGAAATAAAGCTGTATGTAGATAGTGAAGGGTTTTAAGTAACAGATTGACCAAGGTGTTTGTATTTAATCCAACAGGCATCAAATAGCCCCTGAAAGTTTTTGAGCAGGGAAGTGGCAAGAATCATATCTGAGCACTAGAAAGACTAAATAGGAATGACAAATTGAATAGGGAGAGAATGGAAGGGGGAAGACCAGGCAAGAGGTCATGAAAGTCTAAATTAGGGTAGCCACAGTTTGAGTGGAAAGGAAGTGAAAGACTTGACTCTCATCCATATTGTGGATACAGAATGAATGGGACTAGATGACTGATTGGATTTTAGGATAACAGAGAGGGGAAGATCAAAGATGACTCTAAAATGGGTGATGGAGAAGATAACGGCACCTTTGGCCATTTGGGAGGACAATGGCAACAGAAATAAAGGAAATGAGTAGAGATTCCAGGAGTTCAGGTCACTGCAGTTTCCTAACTCTCTATCCAATAAGAGTGGCTGGTGAACCCAACAAACTACCTATCAATCCTCTGGGGAAAATTCCACTCTTCAGTATAGCCTAGAATCCCATGGTGGGCCAAGTACCAAAGTCCCAGAGTCTTATCCAGGTTCATCTTCCTTGCACAAACCTGCAGGAGTCTTGGTAGTGGATAAAACCAACAAGAAGAGAACTGGGAGGGACAGAATGACACACTGCATCACCAGAGGGGTAAGCCAGCACACGTTGGTCCAAAAGTTCCTACGGTTCAAGGCTCTTCCATTCCCTCCCATCCTTATCCTCAAAGGAAGCGGCCAAATCCCCTCAAATCCCTCAGTGTAGCATTTGAACCTGATGGAGTAGAACCACAGTCCTAGAATGGCAGAGCTAGGAGGGAATTTTACTTTGTCACAGAATCAATGAACTTCAGGGATGGAAGGGACCTCCTTGCCTGACTAGTACAACCTATTCCTCTAAATGAATTCCCAAAAATAATAGATCTGACAAGTGATCTCCCAGTCTTGGTTTGAACACCTCCTCCAGTTAAGAGGAAGTCTTTACCTCCCAAGACAGACCATTCCAACAGTTTTAATTGTTGGGAAATTTTTCCTTCCATTAAGTCAAAGTTCATCACTTTGTCATTTCTACCCATCACTCCAAGTTCTACCCTCTGGGGCCAGAAAGAACAAGTCCAATCTTGTAATTGCTTATATAATGGCCCTTGGGGTACCTGAAGATAGCTATCATGTCATCTTCCCTTCCCCCTTCCACCCCAACATGCGCTGTTGCTTCTTCTCCAGACTAACCGTCCCTAACTCCCTCCATAGATCCTTTTATGGCCAGGCCTCAGAGACCTTCAAGATTTAGGCTCCCCTCTTCTGGGTGCTCTCACAAGGGAAGGGATACTTAGGAAAACCAACCAACTTATTCTGAATGCAGCCCAAAAAACATCTAACTTCTTCATGTTACAGATGAATAAACCGAGGCTTTCGGAGAAGACACAATTAATTGCCGACGCCATATAAGGAAGTTAGTAGTAACACTGGAACTAAAGCTTAGGTCTCTGGACTCCCCGATTCAGTGCTCTTTCTATCATACCATTATGTAGGAGAGAAAAATGCAGAACTCCCAGAAATACTGCTTACCCCTATAAAAAGTCACTTCTCCAGGGAGACACACTCCTGGTACCTCAGCACAAGATACAATTGATGAGGGTGGAATCTGATCACAGAGATCTCCTGATAGGCCGCAGGAAGTCAGGACCAAAACTAGAATCTACCTGACTCCAGAACAGGAAGAGAAATAGAGAGTAGAGGGTTGGTGTTCTTGGTGTGGATTGGGGAGTCTGCAATACCAGAGATGGCCAGAGCGCAACACTGTTACTCCACAGAAATGCCAGCTGAGCTGATTTCCTAGTAACAGCTACAGGGGAAGAGGCCTTGAATTCCTGTCTGTGGCACAGCCTCCCTTCCCCTTCCCCACCCTCCAACATCCACCCATCCCTGCTCAGCCTGTTATTTAATTAATGGACTCATCTAATCTAAAACAGCCTTTTATCTGCATGTCTAATCCAACATCCTTTCCTACACTCATGCCAGATCATCTCAAGATAGGCCTCCCTGCCAACTTGAGTACAAGACCATGGGCACTGCTTTTGAAAGTGGACAGACCCAGAGATAGGTCAGTGATGAACAAAACCCCTAAAGACAGGCATGAGAAGCCAACATATTAAATGTGGAAAAGCTCCAAACCCCATATATATTAAACTTATATATTAGACAGACAAAACTCAGACTGCTATGTATGAGCAACTTGTATATGGTTAGTGAGACCTGCAGTAAATGATGCACAGGTCCATTTATTTCATAAGTTAACATCACCCTGATAAAAACTATGGCATTGGGACAGGTAGGCAGTGCAGTGAATGGAGCACTCCCGTCAGAAGGACTTGAGTTCAAATTTGGCCTCAGATATTTGATACTTACTAGCTGTATGACCTTGGGCAAGTCATTTAACCCCAACTGCCTCTTGGCCTCAAAATAAAAAAAAGCAACTATGGCATACCAGGCTTATTCCTCAACAGAAAATGATGCATTTCACATTTTAAATCATTTTCTCATGCTTTTCTGGGTAACATCTAATTATTCTCTCTAAACCTCTGGGAAAGTTTATAATACATGAATACAGGTGGAGTCAGGAAGTGTATAAACACACACACACACACACACACACACACACACACACACCCCTTTCACTGAAAGCTCCCAAAAGAAAACAGAGTTATCAACAAGCATACTGAGAAGCTGCAAAAGTGGCCATTTACTTCCCTGACATCACCATGGTGATACATCTCCCTGTCTCCCCTCTCCAGATGGTTACCCGACTCAGACAGACAAGAATTGCTCAACCCTTCTTCATTGCCCAATTCCCATCTGAGTTCCCTTTGGGATGGCTTCACTTTCTTGAAAAAGCTGGCTACCCAGTGGTCCCATCTCCTTGTCCTGTTTGCTTCCTTCCTTCCTCCCAAACTAGCAATAGCTTCAAACCCTATCTCTATCCAAATCCTCCTGAGGAAAAAAAAGAAAAACAAGAGCTTTGTAAGAAATTATGCATAGTCAAGTGAAACAAATCACAAAATTGGCTGGGCTTGAAAATGTATATCTCATTCTGCAGTTGCATCCATCAACTCTCTGTCAGGAGGAGGGTAACATGCTTTTGCACTGGTATTCTGTAGTCACAGCTACTCAAGACAGGGAAAAGAAACTTCCAACCACCATAGTCTTCAGTAAAGCCAAACGGTCCCACATCAGAAGTGGATAGGGTTTTGTCAGCAGAAATGACAGTAAAGAAGATGCTTTACATCTGCTTTACTTCTGCACCCTAAGGGGAGGTCTTTCCATCTGACTTGTAGCTCCTCTATGTGTTGTTTCCTGCATTGCAATGGGAATTCCTGGTGACAACAGAGACTATCCCAGCTTTTCTTATGTCCACAGCAAGCAGTACAATGTTTTGGATATGGTAAGTGTTTAATAGAGGTTTTTTAATTTATTCATTCACCTCTTTTGTGGTACGGGCCCATACCCCATCCTGACCAGGGGGTGAACTAAGAGACTGCTACATCCCCAAAGCCAAGCATGGACTCAAACCCACCTGGAGAGAAGTGGAGGAAAGGGACCAAGCATTTATTAAATGCTAGGTGCTATGTTAAGCACTTCACAAATATTTTCTCATTTGATCCTTAAAATAATCTGGTTCAATAGGTGCTATTGGGTTCCCTGTTTTACAGAGGAGGAAATGGAGGCAGACAGTGGTTAAGTGACTTGCCCAGGGTCACACAGATAGTGTCTGAGGCTGGATTTGAACTCAGGTTCTAACTGAATGAAGATCTGGCAGTGATGAGATACTGGCTCCCTCATTAGCTCTGTGGTATTCTCCACTGGAATCAACGGTGAGAAAGCATTGCTCCCCCTTGATGGGAAAAAAGGTATAAAGAGTTTAATGATGAGGCTGGGGGGGTGGGGTTGACAAATTTCCTAACTGCATTCCAGGATGGCTGGATCAATTCAGAGTTCCACTACATCAGTGTGCCTGTTTTCCCACAGCCCCTCTAACAAACGCCATTTTTCTTTTATTTTCAACTTTTCTAATCTGATGAGTACAAGGTGGAACCTCAGATCTGTTTTAATTTTCATTTCTTTAATTACTAGTGATAGATTTCATATATTTATTGATAACTTTGTTTTCCCATTGCTTGCTTCTATCCTTTGACCATTCCATTTAACTATTGGGGAATGACTCTTGTTCTTATATATTTGAATCAATTCCTTAGATATAAGACCTTTTTTCAGAGAAGCTTTCTGCAAAGATTTTTTTCCCTGAGTCTTTCCCTTTTAATTTTAAGTGAACTGATTTTGTTTGTGCAGAAATTTTAAGTATTTTTATGCAATTAAAATGGTCCATTTATCTCCTATAATCCACTCTGACCTGGGGTGATAATCTCTCTTCCTATCCATAGTTGCAAAAAGTGCTTTTCTTCCTTGCTCCTCTAATTTTTTAATGATGGAAATTCTGCTTCATGTCTATCCTCCCCTTTGGGAGGTGGGTGCTTTCTGGTCCCAAAGGGTCTCTCTGAGTCACACAGCATGTTAAGAAATGACCAGCACCCTATCTATCCATCAGCTCAATTTCTGAAAGAGACGGTGAAGAAGCATGAGTACCACTAATCAAATACAACAGGACAATTTAAGCAAATGGGGGGAGAAACAAGAATGTACCTGGGAGGGATTGCCTATGGAATTTAGGTGGGCAGAATGCAGTTACTGGAGGTGGAATCTGGCTCAGAAGTCAGACATAATTAGGGCACATACTGTCCTTCCCTTTGGAAAGGCCTATTTGAATTCACTGAGCAAACCCTAGCCAAGGTGAGTTATGGTTCTCTCTTTGGCCTTGGCAGGCACACTTGTGGAAAAAATGCTTGGGGTGATGTGGCAGATATCCCAGATCTCAAAGCACCTTGATGAAGCTCAGGTTCTTTCTACATATCCATTAAGGATGTGGAGAAGACAGATTTGGTGTCTGTGAGTTGGTAGGGAAAGGAAAGAAGTAAAATAGTGGAGATCATCTTAACTCCCATTAAAATCCTACATCAAGTCTAGGATTTAGAAGCTAGCCCTCCACCAAGAATCCAACCGACTTCCAGGATCTAGGCAAAAAATCTAGGCAAAAACAAATGGACAAAAGCCTCAATCATCTCAGATAACATAGAGCATACTTATTCTAAACAGAGATTTCTATTGAGCTTCAATACTGGAATTCCTTTTTAATGAGCATTTTAAAGCCTAATGAACTGAAACAGGTCATCTAGATTTGTCTCTGGAAAATGTTAAAGCTGGAAGGGGTCTCGGGGATCATCCAGTGTCTTACCACCCCATTTTACAAAAGATGAAAGTAAGGTTCACAGAGGAGAAAGTCGCATAGTTAGTTGGTGGCAAAGTGGAGCCAGGAACCCTGGTCTCCTAGCTCTCACTCCAAGATTCTTTCCACTATACTATACTGTCTCTAGTCTTGAGCCAGGAGACAGATTCTAGACTCCTCATTTCTATTTCTAGCTTTCTTGGATGTCTCACCAGCCAATTCTAAGCATATGTATACCATACAACACTTTCACCCAAGACAATGATCATTCTGATGTCCCATTAGTAGCACAGGTACTTACAGTTGTTTATTTCTGATATAACTGGGATGACTAAGTGTTTGATCCTCCAAGAACTGAGAATATGGACGACAGTACCAAAAGTACCCCAATTAATTGGATGGAGACAGTAAACGTTTAATTGGGGTAGAGGGGGATGATGGACTAAACACATGGCCTAGTCCCTGCTAGCGGACTATATAAGTTCACCCTTTACAGGCAGCCCTTGATTGGCCCTGTGACTAGCAACTGGGTCAAAGAAGACTGGTGACTGCAACAGGAAAAGCTGCCTATTGTGTGGGTCATAAGGAGCCAGGGGAGCCAGCTGCCAAATTCTTTGGAGGAGTCCTCATTGATTGTGGATGGAAATTCTAGCAGCCTGTCCTTGGAGGGTCCCCCAAGGAAGAGGGAGGGGATTTCTTTTCTCTTCTCTTCCTCCCCACTCTAGAACACCCCACCCCTGCCCCAGGCAAAAATGGCAACCTCACGTGCATGGTAGCAAGAAGACACACTTAACAAGATGAACATGAGACTGGACCTCATGTCTCTGGCTTTTGCTCTATGCTTCTTTAACAACCCTGAGAAATGGATGTTTCCAGTAACATTGTGAGGTACAGAGGTCTGGAGTGTATGAGTCAGGTATTGATCATCCAACAGGAGGTGATATCCAAAGTTTATTGGAAGAAAAGATGACCATTGTTAGAAAGATGTTGGACTGTAGAAGCTAAAGACATATCCTACTTTATCAGGAGATCCAAGGTCAATGAGCAATATCTATAGAACAGACCTACTTTATCTCCCAGAATAGGTGATGGGTATTGTTTCATGTTTTAAATATTTGTTAATGTGCACCTATGAACCTTTTGTGTTATAAGCATTACTTTTATGGTATAGGAAATAAATGCTGATATCTACCTAGCATCTTTTCTAAAGGGGAACTGAGGGCATTTGGTTTGGGCGAACTCTTTTTTTTCCTTCTCGTCATCTTAAAACCCCTTAACATCATTACCCACTCTTGTCTCTTCCCGCAGTCTTTTAACAGTGAGGTGGCCCTTCTTACTAAGGCCAGTTCCTCTGAGAGTTACCGTAAGTGACCCTCCTCTCTTCTGCCACAGAATACAATTTTAACCATTCCCCGCCCTCTCTAATCTCCCACTTCTTCCTATCTACTGGTTCTTTCCCTACTGCCTTCAAACAAGTCCATGTCTTTGGCACCCTTTAAGAAAAAACCTGCACTAGACTCTACGATCCTCCCAAGCCTATTTTTCTCTTCCCTTTCTCATCCAATCTCTTAGCTCCCAGTCTTTCTTCATTATCTCCTTCATTCCTCAATCATTTGCAGTCTGGCATCCAACTTCATCAGTCAATTGTAATTCCTCTCTCCAAAGTTAGCAATGATCTTTTTTTCCCAAATATTTTCTTTTTTCCCAATTACATGTAAAAAATTTATTTAGCATTTGCTTTTTAAAATGTTGAATTCCATATTCTTTCCCTCCCTTCCCCTCTTCATTAAGAAGGTAAGCAATTTGATATAAGTTATACACATGCAGTCATGCCAAACACATTTTCATATTAGTCATGGAGTAAAAGAGAATATAGGCCAAAAAAGAAGAAAAAAAAGTCTAAAAACAGTGTATGTGTTGATTTGCATTTACATTCTATCATTTTTTTCCTTGGAGATGAATATCATCTTTCAACACGAATTCTTTGGAATTGTCTTAGATTCCAATTACTAACAAAATCTGATGGTCTTTTCGAAGTCTTAAGTCTTCCTGACCTTTCTGCTGTACTACTGATTTACCCTCTTAAGTCCTGGATTCTCTCTTTTCTATAGGTTTTTAGATCACTGTTCTCTCCTGGTTTTCCTCCCTACCCATCTAATTGATCTTCATGCCCCAAGACACAAGGTTTTCCCCAAAGTTCTGTCCTAGGCCCTTCTCTCTTTATCTTCTCTTTCCTGGTGAATTTCAGCAACTTCTATAGGTTAAGTTATGATCTATTCTAATAACTTATAGATCTATAATCCAGCTCTAGTCTCTACCCTGAAATTAAGTCCCACATCTTGTGTTGCCTAATGGACATTCAAACTAGATGTCCCAGAGACACCCCAAATTCAACATGTCCAAAACAGAATTCATTATTTTTCCCCCAAACTCCACTCTCCCATTTCCAAACTTCTCCATTTCTGTTGAAGGCATCAGCATTTTCCATTCTCCTAGGTTCATAACCTTGGCATTATCCTGGATTCTTCCTCATCCAAAATATCCAACCAGATGCCAGATCTCATGGTTTCTGCCTCCACATCATGTCTCAGAACTGACCTCTTTTCTTGACCCTTACAATCATTGCTTTATGTCTGAACTTTATCACCTCTAATTTAGGGCATTACAACGGGCAGCGAGATGGTACAGTGGCTAGAGCAGTGGGCTCGAGAATCAGGAAGATTCATCTTAATGAGTTCAAATCCAACCTCAGATATGTCCTAGCTACATGACTCTGGGCAAGTCATTTAACCCTGCTTGCCTCAGTTTCTTCCTCTATTAAAAAAAAAAAAGAGCTGGAGAAGGAAATGTCAAGCTACTTTAGTATTTTTGCCAAGAAAACCCCAAATGGAGTCACAGAAACTCAGACAAAACCGAAATGACCGAACTACAACAATGGCCTCTCAATCAATCTCCCTACCTCAAGTCCCATCCCATGCCCGCCCCAGCCCATCCTACGCACTGCGGACAAGGGATTTCCTTGTAGAAATATAAACTTCTCCATTTGGCTTTCAAAGTCCTTCATGACCTGACCTCAACCTATCTTTCCATATTCATTCACAGTTTATTACCACACACCCCCTCCCCTTATATTGTGATGCAGCCAAACTGGAATTCCCCTGTTCTTCCTCTCCTACCTCTCGGGGCTGGGAGGCACTTCCTTCTTATGACAATCCATAGAATCCCTATCTTCATTCTAGAAGCAGCTCAAGGTCCACCTTCTACACAAAGTCCTTCAGATTCCTGCCCCACCCCCATCGCTAGTGCCCTCCCTCTCAGACTCCCTTGTATAACTATAATGTATTTATTCCCTTTATATTTTATTATATATATATATATATAATATTTATTCTTCTGACTCAAACTATGTGAATCTAAAATACCTTTTATGGAAAAAGGGTACCAGTGGAGAAAGACAGGTGAAAATAATTGACACTATGTCCCCTCATCCCTCTTGTGACCAGTGGATACATACTACAGAATGACTGGCCAGAGTTTAGTTTCACACACACAACAAAGCAAAGCAGCCCCTACAGGCAAAGACCAATCCTTCAACCTTGGCTTCATGCTGTTCATGTTGCTGTTCAGACATATCTGACCCTTCACAACCCTGCATGGGGTTTTCTTGGCAAGGACGCTGAAGGAGTTTGCCATTTCCTTCTCCAGTAGATTAAGGCAGACAGAGATTAAGTGACTTGCTCAGGGTCACATAGTAAGTGTCTGAGGCTGGATTTGAACTCAAGTCTCCAGGCCCACTGTGGTATAGCTGCCTCCTAAAAAAAGTCTGTTTAGCCCTTTTCAGTTGTATTTGATTCTTCACGACCCCTTTTGGGATTTTTTTCAGTAAAGATACTAGAATGATTTGCAACTTCATTCTCCAGCTCATTTTATAAATGAGGAAACTGAGGCAAACAGGGTTAAGTGACTTACCCACGGTTACACACCTAAGTAAGTGTCTGGAGCCAGATTTGAACTCAGAAAGATAGTCTTCCTAACTCCAGGCCCAGGACTCTACACTGCATCACCTAGCTGTCCTCTCATAATTACATCTAATTGTTGACAGACATGTTTATCTCCCTCTCTGTCTCTGTCTCTCTGCCTCTCTCTCTCTCTCTCTCTCTGTCTCTCACACAAACACACATAACACACACAACTGATGTTTGGGCTTTGGAGAGCACCTGCAAATTGAGGGGGTAGCATACCAATCAAATGAGGCTTCATTTTCTTGAGAAAGTTGACACTATAGTACAGTGAGGCTCTAAGGAGTGGGGAGACAGGGAGTACCCCTCTGATAGACAACCAAAGAAGGGCCCTACTCCTCTCCTGGCCCCATAGCAGGGATGGGGATGGGTGGAGGTAACCCAGAGCCTAGCGACCTGTAATATGTCAATAACCTCTGCTTCTGTCAGTGTAGGAAACCCTTTCACCAAGCAACATGGCAACTCATCCACAAGTTACAGTCTGAGAGGGTGCCTGAGCCTTAGACTTTCTAGTCAGGTAACTTGTTACACAGTGAATAAATGTCACAGGGAAGATTTGAACTTAGGTTTTCCTAGGTTCAAATGTAGCCTGCTAACTGCTATGCCACAATGCTTCAGTGAAAATTTTGCTCCGTGTGGCAGTATCACCCTGGTACTGACAGTCTGGAGTCAAGAGACCATCTGTCAGCTATGTTGTCAAGGGAATTTAGTACTTCAAGAAGAGCCTGAACTAGACAAGGGATAAAAGGTTTTGGCACTTGACTGCAATACAGCAGTTCCCCTGCTACTGTATCACTCCAAAAATAACCCATTCATACCCCCCTTCTGTGTCTCCACTGTGTGACACGTCTCCAAATATTTCCACCAAGTCAGGACACAGCAAGCAAAAGAAAACTAGGTAAGAAGAACAAGCAGAGGTCAAGAGGAAATCAAAGTAGCACCTTTTATAGAAGACACGACCATGTACTTAAAGCAGAGGTGTCAAACATGCAGCATCAGCAACACTCCCCAAGATGGCAAAATGTCATTGGGAAATATGTACCAAAATGAATAAAAATACAATAAAATGTAGATAATGTTAATATGTGGTTTCCTAAGTTAATATGCAGCCCCAGGAATCCTTATTATGGTTTAGTGGACTCTGTTTCTATTTGACATCATTGACTTAGAGGATTCTAGATAGTTAACTAAAATTAATTGAACTACTACAGGGAAGTTGCTGAACATACAAGAAATCTACGTATATCATGAGCAGTCCTAAATATAGCCAACAATATCCAGCAGGAAGAGCTAGAGAGAAAAATTCCATTTTAAATAACTATAGAAGTTATAAAATATTTGGGAGTGGAACTACCAAGACTTACTCAGGAACTACATGACTCTAACTATAACCCCCAGACCCTTTTAAAAAAAGAAATAAAGATAGCCCATAACAATTTAAGAAGCATTAATTGCTCCAGGGTAAGTCAGGTCAATATAATAAAAATGATACTACCACCTAAATTAATTTACTTATTCTGTACTGCACTAATCAAACTACCAAAGGAGTATTTTATAGAACTAGAAAAAATAATAAAATTCATATAGAAGAAAAAAAGGTCAAGAATCTCAAGGGTAATAATGAAAAAAAAAGTGATAAAGAAGGGTGACTATTAGTGCCAGATCTTAAAATGTACTACAATGCAATAATCATTAAAAATTTCATAGTATTTTTTTAAAATAGCAGTCAAACAGTGGAATAGATTATGTACATAATAATGGAAGCAAGCACTATAGTCTAATGTTCAATAAATCCAAAGACCCAAGTTAATGGGGGAAGGATCCATTATTTGATTTAGTCAAATAGCTGAGAAGACTGGGTGGCAGATTGGTAGAAAGTAAGTATAGACAAGTGACTCTTATAATATACCAAGACAAGCACTAAATGGTTACATGACTTACATATAAAAAGTCACAAAACAAATTGAAGGAACAAGAAAGAAATCACCTTTCAAATCAATGAACTGCTTATGAATAAACAAGTGATAGTCTCATGCCAGGTAAAATGGAGAATTTAAATAATATCAAATTTGAAAGCTTTGTACAAACATATCTAATGAAGTAAAAATCAGAAGGGAAACCAGGTAATAGGAGAAAAAATCTTAGCAGCAGTTTTCTCTGATAAGGGTCTTATATCTAAGATATGTAAGAATTGATTTAAATTTTAAGAACAAGGATCATTCCCCAAAAGATATATTGTCAAAGGATATGAATAGGTATTTCCAATGGAAAAACCCAAACTATCAATAAACATGAAAATATGCTTTAAATCACTAATAATTAAAGAAATGCAAAATAAAATAAATTTAAGTTTCCTCCTCACACCTATAAGCCTCACAAAGATGCTATGAGGAAAATGACAAATGGAAAGGCTATGGGCAAAAAAGGTATAGGTATGAACTGGAATGTCATTTAGAACCATGCACAAAAAGTCTGCTAAAATGGGTATATAATTTGGCCTGGCTATACCATTACTAGAACTAGAGTGCTTAAGGAAAGGAAGAAAGAGGAAAAGGACCTATATGTTCCAAAATGTTTATAATTTTTTTGTTTTTGTTTTTTTTTCTGGTGACCAAAAATTGAGAGCTAATGAGGTATCCTCTCATTGGTGAATGGCTAAACAAATTTTGGTTTATGAATGCAATGTAATATTATTATGCCATAAGAAATGACAAAATAAAAAAAATGATGAAATGGACAGTTTCAGAAGATACTAGAAGACCTCTATCAATTGATGTAGGATGAAGTGAGCAGAAACAATTTACACAATAATAATGTTATGGAGGAAAATCATTTTGGAAGACTTCAGAACTCTGATTTAGAACTCTTAAGTGACGAACCAAAAGTCTAGAGGACTGAAGATGAAACACACAATCCACCTCTTCCCAGAGAAGTAATAAACTTATAATGTAGAAAAAGACATAGATTTTTGATCTCATCATCATCATATAGATCTGCAAAACACTTTATAAATACAACAAAAGAGAAAACAAATTATCACTTTTTTGCTCATGACATAATGGTTTACTTAGAGAACCCCAGAGATACATCTAAAAATTAGTTAGTAAAGTAGCAGGGTATAGAATAAACTCACACAAATCACCAATTTTTCTATACTCTTTGACCACAGTACTCAGCAGAAAGAGAGAAAGAAATCCCATTCAAAATAATTATGAAATGTATAAGTCTAGCTATTAAGATACACATAGAAAATATTACTACTACTTATTAATTATTACTCATGTTTATATAGTACTTTAAAATTTTCAAAGTGCTTTACAAACATTAGCTACTCTCACAATGACCCTGGGATGTAGGTGCTATTATTCTTACTTTACAGATGAAAAACAGAAGTTAGGTGACTTGTTCAGAATCACACAGCTAGTAAGTGTCCATGGAATGTCGGCATTTTGGGGTCCCCAGCACCCCTAAACCTCATCACTCTTAGTGCTTCCCATAGTGCCTGTCACATAATAGAAGCTTAATTTTTATTCACTGACTGACCTGTTAGATGCATTAAAGGATTCAGGAAAAAAGTTCAGCTTGATAACAATAATAACTCATCCAAATGTTATTTCCAAGGAGCGACTATTTTTTTATGTGTAATTTTTTTTTTTGGAGTGATTGGGACGATCTTGTTCTTGAAACTCAGAACTTCCCTTTTGAATGTGACAGTGATGCTAAAACCAAGGACAAAGTTTCATTTTTATATGACCTTCATATCATTATACTTGGAGGATCTGTAATTCCTTCAACCAGCTCTTATATTAGTATGAATTCAATGTTGAATTCATCTTGGTTGACCTTCTCAGGCCATTGGAGTTTATCAGTGTCCTCCTGTAAATGCAGAATTCAGACCTGAGCACACTTCTCTATGTATCATCTGACCAGGGTAGAGTAGGGAAGTCCTATACATTTTTCACTCCTGACTGACATTACTCTTTTTTTAAACTTTTTAAGATTAATTTGTTTTCAAATCAAAGACTACAGGAAGAGGAGGACCTCCAGGTAAATGGACAATGAGGCAAAGGGAGAGATTGAAAAAGGGGGAAGTAAAGGGGAAAATCTTGTTTCAGTGGTAAATGGGGGAGCCACTGATAAATGTTTCTATGGGAGAGCTCTCCTATAAAGGGAAACAAGGAAGGTTGGATTTGAACTCAGGTCATGCTGACTCCAAGCTCATATCTCTATCCACTGCTCCATCTAGCTATGAATATAATAACAAAATATTATTACAGAGATAAAAACAGACTTAAATAATTGTCATACTATGAACTTCTTGTGGATTTGGCCAGTCTAATAAAATAAAAATGAAAATACTTACATAAGATTACTTATACAATATCATTCCAATTAAACTATCAAAGCGTTACTTTATGCAATTAAGGGAAAAAATGAGATTCATCTGGAGGAACAAAAAAAAAAAAGAATTTCACCGGAAATAATGAAAAAGTGGGAAAGAAGGGGATTTAGTTATACCAGATTTCAAACTATAATATAAAAACATAATCATTAAAACTCTTTGCTACTGCTTAAAAAATAGAAAAGTTATCAGTGGAAAAGATTAAGTACACAACATCCTGAAGCAAATGGCCATAATATGAATTGTGTTCAATAAACCTAAAGGTGCCAACTACTGAAATAAGGATTTACTATTTGATTAAAAACAAAAACAAAAGACATCTAAGAAAACTGGAGAGCAATCTGGCAAAAATTAGGGTTAAATCAACATTCATATAGTCCACAGTAAGTTCCAAATGGATTCAGAACTTAGATATAAAAGGTCACATCATAAACAATTTATGAAAAGGGGACTAGTTCTTGACCAAATAGAGGATAGAGAGAATAATACAAGATAAAATGGACATTATTGATCACATGAAATTAAAAAGGTCTTGCATAAAAAATCAACACATTTAAAATCAGAAGGGAAACGTCAACCTGAAGAAAATATTTTAGAGCAAACTTTTCTGAGAAAAGATATATGCAGAATGGATTTACATATCCATTATAGAGCAAGTACTATTCTCCAATAAATAAAGGATCAGAGGATACAAATACACAATTCTCAAAAGAAGAAATGCAGTTTATTAACAAACATATTAAAATATTCTAAATTACTAATAAGAGAAGCTAAAATTAAAGCAAGTGTGAAGTTCTGTCTTATATCCATCAGATTGTAAAATCTCCTATCATTCCATCTCTTCCTGTGCCTCATTCCTATAAATCCTATTCTTCATCCTTACCACCATGACCTCCAGTCTAGTTCCTCCAACCCTTAGTATCTACCATACTATTGTCTGTTGGCTACTCATGCCTCCTCTGTCCTTGCTGTGATGTTAAATAAAACTGGAATCATGTTGAATGGATTCACTACCAAGTTATGTTATCCTATTATGATGCTCACTACAGCAGGGTAGTACTTCTTCCTGATTTATTTCTAATTAGTTTGTTTATCTCACTCATCAGAGTTGCTATTTCAAACCTTCCGTTCTCTCAACCCTCCCATGCCTCCTCCTTCTCCCCACACCCTCTCAGAAGAGAACCTTGTCTTCTTATATTGTACTGAGAAAAGTGTCTATTTACTGTGAGCTTGCCTACTCCTCCTGACATCATCCTCTAGCCCCACCTAGATACTATTTGGATATTAGATACCATACATTATGAAGTAAAGACTAGCAATGAAGAGAGCAATGAGTTATTTCATCATCAGAGTCATGAAGAGGTGGCTCTTAACATTACATGTTCCTTTTATCCCATCCTATGCCATCTCTTCTAGGAAGACAATCATTCTCTCTCTCTCTCTCTCTCTCTCTCTCTCTCTCTCTCTCTCTCTCTCTCTCTCTCTCTCTGTCTCTCTCTCTCTGTCTGTCTCTCTCTCTCTGTCTGTCTCTCTCTCTTTCTCTCTCTCTCTCTGTCTGTCTCTCTCTCTCTCTCTCTCTCTCTCTCTCTGTCTCTCTGTCTCTCTCTCTCTGTCTGTCTCTCTCTCTCTCTCTCTCTTTCTCTCTCTCTCTCTCTCTCTGTCTCTCTCTCTCTCTCTGTCTCTGTCTCTGTCTCTCTCTCTCTCTCTCTCTCTCTCTCTCTCTCTCTCTCTCTCTCTGTCACACCCACACACAATCACACACACTCTACTTCTCATTGGTTCAATGATTATTTTTGTGCAGGTAACTCCTGGAACTGACTTCTTTCTTGAACTCTAGTTATACATCACCAGTAAGTCCAAACCAGAACTCATTTTCCTTCTCTGACCTTCAGAGTTCTCCCATTCCTGTTGAGGGTACAACCAACATTCCAATCATCCAGTTTTGCAACCTCAATTTTTCATTCTCCCTCACCATAAATATCCAATAAGTGGCCAAGTCTTATTGATTCTATCTCCACAACTTCACTTTTATTCATCCTATTCTCTCCACTCACATAGCTGCCACCCCTCCTCCCCTTCAGGATCCCCTCACATCTTAGCTGAGTTATGCCATAATAGTCTTTTAATTGCGTTTCTTGCCTCAAGTATCCATACCCTGAAACCCATCCTTCTCACAGCTATTGAAACATGACTAAAGCAAAAGTCTGATCATGTCACTCTCTCCTCACTAAACTCCCAAGGCATCCTATTACCTCTAGGATCAATTATAATCTCCTCTGTTTGGCATTTAAAGCCCTTCATAACTTGGCTCCAATATACCTTTCCAGTCTTACCGAATGAGTGAAAAAGCAATTATTAAAAACCCAACACATGTTAGGTTAACACTGTGCTAGTTCCCAGGAATGTAAACACATAAGTGAGAAAGTCGCTACCCTTAAGAAACTTATATTTTAAAAGAGGAAAAAACACATAAAGGGGAGTGTTAGCCAGGGAAGGGAGATTTTATACAGAGAACCATAGGAATGAGGAGCACAGTTACAGAGTAATGAATGGTCAAATGCTTTTTAGAAGCCCAGCACAGTTCCTGGAAAAATAATAGTATTGATTTGGTTACTGCTCCCACAGCAAGAGGGAGGAAGAGGGTCTGGGAGTGAGGAAGGGGGAGGGCACAGTATGGAGGTGGAGAAGGAGAACAGAAACAAGACAGAAGGGGTATCCATGCAGCATAAGAGAATATAGCAAAATGTCTAGGGTGGAAGGAATGCAGCCAAGATGGCAGAGTAACAGCATGGACTTTCCAGAGCACTCCCCACAAGCCCAGCCAAATACCTGTAAAAAATGATTTTAAACAAATTCCGGAGCTGCAGAACCCACAGAATTACAGTAAAGTAAATATCCAGTCCAAGATATCCTGGAAGATCCCTGGGAAGTGTCTATCATGCCACGCTGGGAACAGAATGCAGCCTAGTGTGGCCCAGTATGGGCCACACCTACACAGAGAGGACCTGAGCAAGTCTTGGGGGGATTGAATCTCTCACACCTGCGGTTTCCAGACTTCATGATCCCAAAACAATAAAGACAAATTAGAAGGTGAGGGGGAAAAGTCTGTGGGACCAGTGCAGGAGAGTGGAGCAGTCTAACCCCAGCCCCATCTGGGGTGGGGAGGCACAGAAACCTGTGGCAGTCACAGCGGCAGCAAGGCTGCAGCCACTATTTCTAGAGCTCTAGGCCCACAGATTGTGGGGAATCAAGTAACTGACAGTACACCACCCCACCACCACTGGAAGCAGAAAACTACTATGACAAAGAGCTCAAAAGTCAAGTAAATGGCTGGGGAAAGAGCAAAAACTGGAAAAAGAATCAGACTATAGAATCTTACTTTGGTGACAAGGAAGACCAAAACATTCAAACAGAAGAAAACGAAGTTAAAACTCCTCCATCCAAAGCCTCCAAGAAAAATATGACTTGGTCTCAGGCTATGGAAGAGTTCAAAAAGGATTTTGAAAATCAGGAAAGAGAAGTATAGCAAAAATTGGGAAGAGAAATGAGAGTGCTGCAAGAAAATCATGAAAAACGAGTCAACTGCATGCTAAAAGGAGACCCAAAAAATGCTGAAGAAAAAAATAACACTTAAAAAATAGACTAACTCAAATGACAAAAGAGATCCAAAAAGTCAATGAGGAGAAGAATGCCCTAAAAAGTAGAATTGTCCAGATGGAAAAGAAGGTCCAAAAGCTCACTGAAGAAATAATTCCTTAAAGATTACAATGGAGCAGATGGAAGCTAATGACTTTATGAAAAAAGAAATTATAAAACAAAACCACAGGAATGAAAAAATAGCAGACAATGTGAACTATCTCATTGGAAAAACAACTGACCTGGAAAATAGACCCAGAACAGACAATTTAAAAATTATGGAACTACCTGAAAGCGATGATGATAAACAAAAAACCTAGACATCATCTTTCATGAAATTATTAAGGAAAACTTCTCTGATATTCTAGAACCAGAGGGTAAAATAAATATTGAAAGAATCCACCAATCACCTCTTGAAAGAGATCTCAAAAGGAAAACTCCTAGGAATATTGTAGCCAAATTCCAGAGTTCCCAGGACAAGGAGAAAATATTGCAAGCAGTCAGAAAGTAACAATTTGAGTGTTATGGAAATACAATCAGGATAACACAAGATCTAGCAGCTTCTACATTAAAAGATCAAAGGGCTTAGAATATGATATTCCAGAAGTCAAAGGAACTACGATTAAAACCAAGAATCACCTACCCAGAAAAACTGAGTATAATACTTCAGGAGAAAAAATGATCACTCAGTGAAATAGAAGACTTTCAAGTATTCTTGATGAAAAGACCAGAGCTGAATAGAAAATTTGACTTTCAAACACAAAAATCAAGAGAAATATGAAAAGGTAAACAGGAAAAAGAAATCATAAGGGACTTACTAAAGTTGAACTGTTTACATTCCTGTATGGAAAGATAATATTACAACTTTTGAGACTTTTCTCAGTATTTGGGTAGTTGGAGGGATTATACACATATAAACAGAAGGCACAAGGGAAGTTGAATATGAAGGGAAGATATCTAAAAAAATAAAATTAAGGGGTGAGAGAAGAATATACTGGGAGGAGAAATGGAGAAATGGAATGGGGCAAATGATTTCTCATAAAAGAGGCAAGAAAAAGCTTTTTCAATGGAGGGGGAAAAGGGGGAGGTGAAAGGGAAAAAGTGAAGCTTACTCCCATCATGTTTGGCTTAAAGAGGGAATAACATGCATACTCAATTTGGTATGAAAATCTATCTTACCTTACAGGAAAGTAGGGCAGAAAGGGATAAACAAGGTGTGGGGGGATGATAGAAGGGAAGGCAAATGGGAGGAGGGGGTAATTAGAAGTAATCATTTTTGGGGAGGGACAAGATCAAAAGAGAGAATACAATAAATGGGGAGCAGGATAGGATGGAGGAAATTATAGTTAGTCTTTCATAACATGACTTTTATGAAAGTCTTTTGCATGTATAACCTGTGTACAACATGTATAACACATGTATAACATATATTGAATTGATTGCCTTCTCAGTAAGGATGGGTGGAGAGAGAGGAAGGGAGAGATGTTGGAACTCAAAGTTTTAAAAACAAATGTTAAAAATTGTTTTTGCATGCAACTGGAAAATAAGAAATACAGGTAATGGGGTATAGAAATCTATCTTGCCCTACAAGAAAATAGAGGAGATGGGGATAAAGGAAGGGAGGGGTGTGACAGAAGGGAGGGCAGATTGGGGGAAGGAGTAATCAGAATGCATAATATCTTGGGGTAGGGGTAGGGGAGAGATGGGGAGAAAATTTGGAACTCAAAATCTTGTGGAAATGAATGTTGAAAACTAAAAGTAAATAAATGAAATTTAAAAATAATAGAAAATGTTTAGCAAAATGAATAAAAATGCAATGCAATATACATTTTAAAAAATGTCTAGGGTGGATAGGATGTGAAGCATGAACCTGGGTGTGCCAGGTTCAATGTTTTAGCTACATTACCACTCACTCAACTTAACTCCATTCAAGGGTGGGAGTATAAAACTTAGTGGATTGACTTTTAAGGGGAGAAGAGGAATGGGAAAGTTGTTCCAGGTAAGAAGTGGAGCAGCAGCACGATGGAGAGAAAAATGCCCAGATGACCATATAAATGGCCATTACTCCCCTTCACGCACTCTTCAGTCTAACCAAACTGGCCTTGCTCATACACCACACTTAATCTCCTGTTGGCAGATTTTTGTATGGGCCCTGCTTAGAATGTACTCCCTCATCCCTAACTCTGAGTCCCTAATTTCTTTTAGCTCAAGTAACCTCTTCTACATAAAGATTTTCCAGTTCTCTCAACTGCTGGCACCCCTTCCCCCAATTGCTTTTTATTTTGTATAGTCTTATATAAGTACAGGTTATTTGCCCTTTTAAGAACATAAAGTCCTTAAGGGTAAGGACTCTGTTTTCTATCTTTGCTGATGATAAATGTTGAATAATTTATTGAAGACTCTGAATGACCTGGTCCTAACCTATGTTTCTGTCTTCCTTATCTACTATAGTTCTTTACAAATCCTCCCCTCAAGCCAGACTGGTCTAGAATGAGTACTTTGGCCTTCCCACCTTATTTCTGCCTATCAATGTCCTATAAAATGAGATAATTATTTGTAAAGTGCTCTACAAACCTTAAAGTGCTATGTAAATGCTACCTGCCCATCTTTTAATGCCCAATTTCCAAGCAGGATCATAAAATTATGATTAGAAGGGACCTTCGAGGTAGTGCAGTCTAATTCCCTTATTTTATAGACAAAGCGACTAAATTTTAAAAAGGTAAAGGACTTCGTTCAAAGTAAATGGCAAAACCAGATTCAATCTCAGGTCCTGCCTCCAAAATCAGTGCTCCTTCAATGGCATATCCTCTGGGGATAAAGTCTTTCCTGATCACTCCAGCCCACAGTGATATCATCCTCCTTAGAAGGAAGTACTATAATGCTGTCTTTGGTGAAGGGTGATAAATGCAGCTTCTTCACCTCTTGCACATAATTCTTATGTTGGGTAGTTTGTGAAAGGTCACAGGATCAAAGAACAACATCTAGTTCTCCATCTCACTAGTCATGTGATCTGAGAACTTAATTCTGAAAGGGAGCGAGGGGGTAGTAAGAAGAAGAAACATAGGAACATCTGGCAAAAAACCAAAAGTGCTGAGAAGCAGCTGAGGGGCACTGGAGGAAAAGCAGGAATTAAGTGGTTTGACGATCAATGAGGAAAATGTTGAATCCACTGAAGAGCCAAGCTCAAAAAGAAGATGTTAGGTAAAAGTCTGGGAATGAAGATATCATGAAACAATGTGGGACAGTGGACAGAGCATGGATCTGCACTCAGAGGACCTGAGTCCAAATTCCTGCCACTTTCTCCTGGCATTTACTACTTCTATGGCTTTAGGCAAGTCATTTAATATCCCCAGACCTCAGTCTCCTCATCTACATAATGACTTAGATGACTCTTAAAGTTCCTTCCAGCTATAGATCAACTAATGTTCAATGTTCAATCAAGCAATGTTCTAGAGACAAAACTGGTACAACTAGAGAATTGTCAGAGGCCAAAGTATGGGACCATGAATGCCAGTATGGTATTGTGCACTAGACTTGGATTCAGAAGGCTTAGGTGCTAATCCTAGCTCTGCCACTTACTGGTTGCATGACTTTGGGTCAGTTATTTTATCTTACTTTTCTCATCTATCAAATGGAATAATAATCGTTGTCTTGCCTACTTCTTAAGGTTGCTTTGAGCAATAAATGAGATGAATGGATATGAAACTATTTTATAAAAGAGTTTATAAATACAAGATATTAATATAAAATGGGTGATGTCCCATTACCTCATGCCATTGTCATCAAAAGATTCCCCTGTAGTTCTGCTTTAGAGGCTCTTGGGCACAATAAACAGAGCACTGGGCTTGCAGTCAGAAAGACCCAAGTTCAAATCCAACCTCAAACACTTAACTAGCTCTGTCCAGCTTGGTTAATTAGGAATCATAAAAGCACCTACCTCCCAGAGCTATTAGGAGGATCAAATGGAAAGCCCTTAGCATAGTACCTGGCACACAGTAATCAATTTTCTTCCCTTTTCTGCTTGCTAAGTACTTTGAGATTTTGGATGGAAGAGCACTATTTGAATGTAACGTTTTCAAATACAGCCTAATTTTTACAGCATCCTTGCAGATAGATGATTTGCATCTACTAGCTCTTAACACTTCTCATCTCAGCAGTCATGGTACTTCTTAATGCATAGAGTACTAGGGTATGGGGATGTACTATATTAGAATCTAGGTTCATTTTTTTCTATGAGCTTTATCCTGCATTTGGACCCTCATCTAGTGCTCCCAAATTCTAACCCTTTAAAAATGTGAAGTAAAATCACCTGTAATCATTCATTCACTCACTCCTTCACTCATGCAACAAGCATTTACTAAATATTGTATCCTGGGTCATCTCCAGTCATCCTGATAAATATCTGGTCACTGGATTCAGATGGCCCTGGAGGAAAAGTGAGGCTGGTGACCTTGCCCTGCCCTCCCTCACTCAAAACAGAGTCAAGTGCAAGTCATGTTATCGCTTCTCGGATGGCATGGTCTTCTTCAGCAATGAAGGATGAATACAACAAATCAGGTATTATGAAAAGCAGTGTGCTACATGCTGGAAGAGATAAAGTTTACATTAAACATTACATTAAACAAGAAATTTACAGATTAGAAAGAAAAAACAACCAAACAAGTAACCATAACGTAAAGGGTTAAATGATAATGTAGAATTTAGAAACAAAGTGCTCCTTGAGGTCTAATAGGGAAGGGGAAGGTGAGGGGTGGCATGGTGGGGGGGGGGGGGGGGAGGGGGTGGTGATGTTCAGCTAAGCCAGCTTTTGAGTTGGGCTTTGATGGACAGATAGGAACTTATCCAGGAAAAGGAAAGAAGACATGGCAGGCAGGCCTGGGAAATGGCAAAGATGGAGAGAGACAAGAAAATACAAAATGTACTGGGGAGCAGAGAGTGGCCCTATTTGACTTATATATACAAAGGACCATCAGATCATAGATTTAGAGCCAGAAGGGGCCTTAGAGACCATCTAATCTCATCTATTCATTTTTGTAGATGAGGAAAATGAAGCTCAGATGTTAAGTGGTTTGCCCAGAATCACACAAGCTAATCATCATCTGAAGTGGGATTTGAGCTTCAAGTTTTCCTGTTTTCAAGCTTTTTCTAGGATTCTAACCACTGCACCACCCACCTGCCTCTAAGGAGGCATATAACCTAATGCTGAGAAGGGGGGATAGTTGGTGGCCAATAGGCAGCCACTAATATATTTTACTGTTATTGTGTTTTTAAAAGTTTGCTACTATGTATTTTGCACTACAGTTATGCCTCCCTCCTGATAAAACACTCCCTTGTAACGAAGACAGTTAAGCAAAGTTACTGTGACCGTATATGAAACATTTCCATACCTAGAGTCTCCCTCCTCATCCCAGAAAGGAAGGAGGTCATTTGTCCCCAAGAACCAGAATTAGTCACTGCATTTTAGTTCTGATGCCTTTTCCAGTGAAGGTTTCCCAGCAGAGGAGGGCCACGCATTATTAGCCCTGCGCATAAGAGAGATTATTCTGGCAGATACATAAAAGATGGGTTGGGAACTACTGCAATGTCCAAGTAGCTAGTAATGAGGGTCTGTAATAGACTGATAGCAATAGAGGAAGGGATGAATTCAAGGAATGTGGTGTGTGCAGTCGATGGGATTTGATAACTGATTATATTTAAGAGATGAGAGAGACGAAGAGTCAACTAAATCGCAAGATTATGAACATGAGCGGCTGAACAGCCCTGACAGAAATAGCAATATCAGAAGGGTATGGAAGGTTTAAGAAAGAGGATAATAAGCTCAACAAAATCCAGAGAGATTAACTCTGGGACTATATCCTAAGGATGTAATTGACAGGGGGGGAAAGACCTATATTTATAGCAAAATAATGACAAAAAAACCCTAAAAATAGTCCATTTGTCCAACAATTGGGGAATGGGTAAACAAACTATGGCACAAAAATATAACGAAAATCATTATATCATAGAAAATGACAGGGCCCATTAGGTCAGGAAGGCCTGGGTTCAAATCCTTCCTCTTACATTTATTAGTTATGTGACTTGAGATGAACTTTTTAAACCATAAGGGACTCTCTCTACTAAAAGTTATAGAAAGGTTATAAATCTGTATCAATAGAAGAAGTTCTCATGCTGATGAAATCAGAAGTCCTTGATAAATATGGAAGATACAAAGAAATACGAGAATACAGTAATGCAGAATAACAAAAGCACTTTCAGAGCAACAAGATGAAAATCGACAACTATGTTAAAAAAAGAATAATAAAAATTGGAAAAACACAGGAGCTACTCACATCTATCAGCCAAAGGTAAAAAAAGAGAAAAAAATGCCAACTGTTGGAAGGACTGCAAAGGATGGGCACATTCGCACCCTGTTAGTGGATTTGTGAATAGGTTGAATTCTTTTGGAAAGCAATATGGAACTACAGGTAGGTCCCAATCGTTGGGACTGCTCATCATGGTGGCTGTTTTTGTCCTCTGTTCTCAAAGAAGACCAGTGACATCGGGAGAGTGCTGCCTTGACTTGCAGGTGAACTGGATTTAAATAAGGCAGAGCCATGCAAAGTCATCAGTCCTACTCTTTCCTCCATGGTCATTGGAATCCAGTGGCAAGACATCTAGGTCCCAATTACGAGAATAAGGATAAGTGGTCATATGAATCTGAATTTGTACTAGTCAAAGTTACATTTATGTAAAATATGGTCATTGATTCCAGCCCAAAGGAAACATGCAGGGAAAATTCAAATAACAATAAACAATTTTTATTATTTATATTTTATATTTATTATAAATAATGATAACAAAGAATGGAGAATAATAAATGTGACCATCTTCTCAGAAGATCTGATCTATTCCTTTTGCAATCCCACAACAGAAACACCGTAGCCATAAATCTGTAACTTCCATGTAATGAGAAGCAGTGGGGGGAGAGGACAGAGGGCAGATCTGGGATCTTTCCTCACCAAGCAAATCTGTGTTTCCCCTTTACTGGTTAGCCAGGTAGGTGATTTTTGTCAGTTCCTCAGCTGCTGCATTCTATTCAGATCTCAACTATAAAACTGCATTGGTCTGCAGAAATGCTAAGCACTTTCTCTCTCTCTCTCTCTCTCTCTCTCTCTCTCTCTCTCTCTGTGTGTGTGTGTTGTGTGTGTGTGTGTGTTAAGGCTTACAAGTAGAATAAGGATAAAAGAAAAAGAGTTCTTTATTGCAGAGAGAAGAAAAGTTTGATCATTGGAAGCTGATCTAGGGACTGAGTTATTAGGATAAAAAGGGAAAGGAGTGGTGCTAGCCTGTATGGGGTAGCCTGGTAGTACAGTAAGTAGATTGCTAGGCCTGGAGTCTTCAAGACCTGAGTTCAAATCCAGCCTCAGATACTTACTAACTGAGTGGTCAAGTGACTTAACCTCTCTCAGCCTCAGTTTCCTTAACAATACCACCTACCTCCCAGGGTTCTTGCAAGAATCAAATGAGATCATAATTACAAAGCACTCAGCACAGTGCCTGGCACATAGCAAGCACTATAAAAGGGTTAGCTATTATTATATGTCTAAACCATAAATTCAGGATTCTGACGCTCTATGATCATGAGTCACAGAGTGGCAGGCTGCAAGATGCAAAGTGTGGCTAAGCATACTTTAATTTTGAAACCAATTACAGTCATTCTTGGCTGGTTGCATTGGAAAGAAAACCTTCTTGATGAAAAAAACAGTTTCAGAGAAGTCACATGAAGTGAAGACTAGAAAGATTTATATGAACTAAAACAGGGTGAAGTGAACAGAACCACAGCAATTTGTTACAGTAACAACATTTAAAGATAAATAACTTTGAAAGAATTCTAATCTATGCAACAATACAATGCAATAATCAAACACAGAGGACCCATGATGGAACAAACTACCACCTCCTGATAAAGAGGTGATGGGCTCAGGGTATATAGAGTGTCCCAAAAGTCTAGGTACAGTTTTAAGCAAATAAAACTTAAAATAATAATAGCCCAAGCTATTCAGCTATTAAAGTTTAATCCTGCGCTCAGACTTTCTGGACACCCTGCATTTTTTGGACATGGCCAGTGTGGAAATTTTTTTTGTTTGAATACACATGTTTATTACAAGGGTCTTCTTTTTTATTTTTCATTAGAGGAATAAAATAGATTTTCTGTTAATTGATTTTTTTAAAAAAAAAAGTTTAATAAAATATACTCTTAGTAATAGAACAACATAAAGTAAACACCTGTCATGGAAGAAGGAATTAAAAGAAAGCCATGTCTCCCCATCCTCTGTGCTCCAGTAGCTCAGCCTGCCTTGCTTGCCAGCTCCATCTACTGCCCATGAGTACCAAAAAGATTTATAGAACACTCTGTTGTAGCAAAGATAGTAGGTGCCTATCAATGAAGTGAATGGCTTGAGCAAATTATGGGATACAAATATAAAGGAATATTATTGCATCATAAGAAAGGATGAATAAGATCGATTTGCAAAAACCAGGGAAGATTTGTATGACATGATGTAGAGTTAAGTGAGCCTAGGACCAGGTGAACCATTTATAGAAAAGACTTCAGAGGCCTCGTTCCAGAAGATGGAGGATGAAGCCTGCTTCCTACCTCTTGGTGGAGTGGTGATGGACTAGAAATGCAGAATGAGACATCCACTTAAAAAACACAGCTAAATATGATGACTTGTTTTGCTTTAAACTATATAATGCTTATGGAATATAAGGGAGAGGGTTCTTTTGGTGGGGGAGGAGAATTGATGGTGAGTGATAGGGATGCCAAAAAAGAAGAAGAAAAAGAAGAGAACAGCCCTGAAATATTAACAAACACACAGAAGACAGTAGAAGGATATTCAAAAGGGCAGTTTTGTTAGCATGATGTTAAATTTGACATGAACTTAAAAAATTAAACAGTATTTAATACAAACAGCATTATATTTCATATTCAATTTCTTAGTATTTGTATGTTGGGATTTTCATGCCTGTTGATGTTTATAATAAAATTTTCAAAAAATACGCAGAAGAAAGAGTTCAGAGGCAAATAGAACATTTGTTGCTATGTTGCTGAAGTTAATATACATTTTTTTAAAAAATTCTAAGTAAAATATTATTTTATCAATCAAGAAAAAAATTGCTAAAGAAGCAAATGGAGGAGAAACTCAAGACTAAATCACATAACTTTAAATAGGAACGGACAAAACAATCCAATAAAACAAAAGATGGGTCAAATGGATAAGAAGATAAAATCCCACAATCTGGTACATCCAAGAAATACATGCAAGATGAAAAGATACACAAAATCAAAATGGGAGGCTAGAGCACATTTTACTATGCATCAGGCAAATCCAAAAAAGTGAGAATTGTTATCTTGCTATTAGACAAAGTAAAAATAAAAGTTTTCAATATCAATATAGATAAACAAGTAAATTACCCCTAATCCACTCTACATCCCAACCAAATTGACCTATTTTGCTGTCTCCACACATGACTTTTAGATTTCTTTGCACAGGCTTTGTACAATGTCCCGTGTTTGGAATGCTCTCCCTCCTCCTCTCCACCTCTTGGAAATCATAGTTTGAATTCAAAGCTCCATTCAAGGCTCAGATAAAGTGCCATTTCTTACTCATTTCCTATTCCCTCCCTGCTGAATTGCTTTGTATTATTTTGTACATAGTTTTATTTATCTAGCACTTAGTACAGTGCCTTTTGCACCAGTAAGCATCATAAAGGGGTTAGCTCTTATTATATGTCTAGAACATAAATTCATGTTATTTTCCCTCAGGCGAATGTCAACTTCTTGAGGGCAGAAACATCTTTTGCTTTTGTCTCTATACTCTCTACACCTAGTGCGCACATAAAGGTGCTTAATTGTATGGATAGGACTGAATCACAATGGAAGAAATATTGTCTCTGAAGTTAGGGAACCTGGTTCAGAGGACCTCTGATACATTTTTCAGTGAGGGTTCCAGACCCTTTTCCTTCTCCTTAAACTCCAAATATAGCCTCATTTTTCAATTAGATGCCTCAGCCTCCTACTGAACAATGTCTCCCAAGGATCACCATCTCACACTCAGTATGGGTTAAGCTAGATTTTTCCTGTAGGGTGGCAAAGCTGGGACCTAACTGTACTTGACGGGCTGGGGAGGAGGGCACAGGTCAAGCTGTGCCTCCCTTGGAGCAGCCTCCTGATAGCTTGCCTCTGGCTTCCTGGTCCCCTGAGGAAATAAAATGGCCTGCCCACATGGGGTCTGTGCCCTTCAGACTTGGAGAGTATCCCAAGACTATCACAACATCCTGCCCTACTGACTACATGGAGGCAAAGATAGCTGCTTCTCAAGCTAAAGGCTTCTACATCCTTTCTGTGTTAGGGCTAACTTAACTGTTCGATGACCTGTAAGAGCCTCGTTTTGTCAAAATTTAAATCTGAAATTCCAGACTGAGTCAGGCCTGCCACTAAGAGATAACAACAGATAAATCAATCAGCATTTATTAAATGCCTACTGTGGGGCAGGCACATTGCTACAATTGCTGGAGACACCAAAACGAAAGATCCTGCATATAAGTTGCTTAGAACACATCAAGGAAACATTATGTACACATATAAATATAGAGAAAATACGTTAAAAAGTAAATATGAAGAAATGCCCTCATCTACCCTCCTCCACTCTCTTTTTTTTTAACTTTACCTCCTCAGAGAGGGGTATTAGGTCTGATTCTTCTGTCTCTCTCCCCAAGTTGATATTGACCCTGAATCCCACAATTAAGAGCTGGCAGGGCCTTTAGAGATAATCTAGCCCAGTTTCTTCATTTTATTTCTTTATGTTTTACAAGTGATTTGCCCAAGGTAACAAAGTAAAATCACAGCCAGAATTTAAATCCAGAACCTCTGACTTTAGATCCAGTGTTCTTTATACAGGGCACCTACATGATACAGTGCACAGAGGACAGAAAAGATTCATCCTCCTGAGTTCAAATCCGGCCTCAGACACTTAGTGGCTGTGTGACCTTGGCCAAGTCATTTAATCCTGTTTTTCTCAGTTTCCTCATCCGCAAAATAAGCTGAAGAAGAAAATGGCAAACCACATGGTATCTTTGCCAAGAAAATCTCAACTGGGGTCACAAAGAGTCAAACATGACTGAAAAACAACTGAACAGCCGCAAATTCTTTTAACTACCTCTAAAATCCATTAATTCAACATCATTGATTTCTTTCACTTCTATCCCCCCTTCTATTTAACAATATAATAATAATAATAGTTTCTCATTGGGTGGGAGAGGGTGGAGAAAGAGAATATGGAACTGAAAGTCATAATGATGATGATAGCTAACATTTATGTAGCACCTACTATGTGCCAGGCATTGTGTGAACTGCTTTACAAATATTATCTCATTGGATCCTTACAACACCCTGGGAGATAGGCACTATTATTATCCCCATCTTGCAGTTAAGAAAGCAGAGACGAACAGAAATGAGGGACTCAAAGTTCCAAAACTAGTATATGTGGGAGGTGGAATTTGAACTCAGGCTTTCCTGAGTCTATGCCCAGCATTCTAGCCACTGTATCATACAGCTCCCCCTAACTATTTTACCTACCACCCCACTAGTACAGGTCATCATCATGATCTTCCTGAGCTACTGTAATAGAAGCATATATCTTTGTACCTCCATTCCGTCCATACCCCATCCCACCCATACCACCATCCATGATGGTGCCCAGTCAATCTTTCTAATGCATAGAAAAAGTCATGCCACTGAACAAAACTGAGACCCTAAAAGATTAAGTGACTTTCTTGAGGTCACACAGATAACACATTCCCTCCACTAAAAGGGACTTCCCTCCATGCTGTAGTCAAAGTCGATTATTGGACATCCCGATCCCCACATGTCCCATACTTTCTTACCTTTACTGTTCTGTTTCTCTGTGATTGGAACGTCTCTTCTCTCCCCCCTCCCCCCAGCCTACTGAGTCCCAATACATTCTTTTAAGGTCAACTCAAATGCTCTTACTACCTGGAAGCCCTCTCTGATACCTCTCCACCACAAACACACCTCATATAGCATTCCTCTGTCCCTCAGTGTACTTATTATGAATTAATTTGTAGGGCAAAAGGTCAGAGGATTGTGAATTTTGTATGTTTCTTCCCCAAGCTTATTTGGGTAAAGCAGTCTGGACATTAATACCAATATGCTGGTGACTTAATTTCCTGGAGTTCCTGTGTCAATGCCAAGGCACCATGAGGATTTGACATTGTATGATTGTGATTGTAAAATTGATATGTGGTAGGCACTTAACACATGCTTGTTGACTGGTTAAATTTAAAGGAAATTTAAAGCCCCAGCAGGTCACATGATCCTGATATTTGAATGAATGAAAAAACAAATGAGTAAGTAAATAAACGAAAGAAAAAGAGCTTTCTATGTGCTGAGCAATGAAGACACAAACCGGAAATCACACATGGTTTCCTGCTGTCAAGCAGCTCACCTTCTAAGGGTTGTTTTTTTTGTGTGTTATTCAACCATTTCAGTTGTGTCCCAACTCTTCTTGGAGAAGATGCTGGAGTGGTTTGCCAAGGGGGTTAAGTACACTATGTAAGGATGAAGTGATTGCTTTAATCAACTCCATATCACTTAAAGTAATTGATAAGATGATCAATCATTCCCACTCACACTTAGACTAAGCATGGAAAAGTCCTTCAAACTGTAACACATTACATAAGAATAGGATTCAGATAGGCCGAGGGAAGTTGCTCACCCTCGGAGGTCTTCCATATATTACCAAGCTAGTCAGAACCATATTAATTCAAGAGGATGGAGCAAGGGTTGCATTCCAATATATCCCTGAGGAGCTAAGATAGTTCTGAGCTGTGGCTGAGAAAGGCAATTTGAACTTAGGGTCATCAGCCCTACTGGCATCTAGGAGTGGAAGTCCTGGACTGATGGGAGTCTAGAAAAGAACAATGGCTCTTTTCCCAGCTTCCCCTGACTTTGCCTGTCTATCTGCTGTTTACTTACCCAAACACTTCCAGTAAACTGCATTTTGCCTCAACCACAAAGAGGTCAGGGGTTAACTAGAGATAGATATAAATGTAAAGTTAGGCAGAAAGCCCAACCTCTGTTAGGAATTTCCCTAACTAGAGGTTCAGATTGTGACTGAACTCATAACTTTTTGTCAAAAATAAACTTCCTAAAGCCAAAGAACAGAGGGAACCAAGTAGACCTTAAGCTTCTGAGACCCATAGGCTTAAAATGAGCTAATTTTCATAAGAAGGTATTGTACAATAAGAGAGTTCAGCTGCAGAAAGGATGGAAAGAGGAAAGATTCAGAAATGTACAACAGAGGGCAAAACCCAGAGCACATTTGAGTACCTCAGCACATCAGATGAGTGCCCCGGGGATCTGGAGGTCCAAGTAGAAGGGTAAATGACAAAGCCTCAAGAAACGCCATCGTACTAGAAGGATTGCAGTTAGTGACAACCTGTTTTTTCAAGTGATGTGAACAGCCATTTATGCAAAGGGAGGGGCATTTGGAAGGTCAATGTCCAGCCAGCCAGTAGAGGGGATGGGGAAGGGGATTCTGGCAGGGTAGGTTAGGGGAGAAGAGCACCCCACAATATTTGTTTAGCCAGGCCCTTCAACATGTGGATTGACTCTAAGAGGTCAGGGATAATGTTGGGAGAAGGGTTTGAAAGGAAGAAGGAAGGCCCATCTTCTCCCCCAGGGGCTATGGGCATCCTAGGAAGAAGGGAAGAGGTGAAGGGAAACCTAAGAAGACTTCTTGGGATCTTGTCTACTTGCCAGACAACAACCTCAGACTTGATGGCCAAGGCATGCTTGCTGAGGAAAGGGGCCTTTGTGCCACGTGAAAGTGGCTGGTCTGATGCTGGGAGCTTGCCCTGTGGTTTCTGGCTTCATTTAGCTACATCAGCTTCACCCTGGGGATTTTTATGGGGTCACATGACTGATCCCAACTTCCTCTTTCCCTTCCTTTCCCTTCCCTTCTTCCCTTCACTGTACGTGCTGTCTTCCTGGCAGCTCAGACACCATCTTCTTCTCTATGAAATCTCTCCTGACCCCTCTGCTGCCAGCTGCCAGTAACTTCCCTCCCCACTTAACTACACTGTATTTATTTCATATTTTTGTATATATTTATTTTTCATATACTTATAGAGGTGTGTACTATCGCTCCCACAGAAGATGAGCCCCTTAAAAGCAAGGACAGTTTCATTGTACTTTACACTTTGCCAGTGCTCAGCACAGTTCCTGGTTTGTCGTAGATGCTTAATAAATACTTCTTGATTAATGGATAGCTATTTTTACATGTGTCACATAGCCCTGTCTTTAAACTCCGTGTAGTAGGGACTATATCTCTTTTGACCATTCTACTCCCCAACTCAACAAGCTCCCTACAGAATCAAATATATAAATAGTCCTGCTTCACAAGCTGGCCCAAACCTATGTTTCTGGCTCTTTTGTACATTACTCTCCATTCACAAGTAAGAATGTAGGTAGGTGGCTCAGTGAATAGTCCTGGACTAGAGTCAGAAATACCTGAGTTAGAATCCTCCTTTACCTATTAGCTATATGACCTTGGGTAAGTCACTTAACCTCTCACATCACCTCAGATTCCTCATCTGCAAAATGTAGATAATAATAGCACCTAGCTCACAGGGTTGTTGTAAGGAATATATACTTTGCAAACCTTAAAGTATTATACAAATGCTAGCTGCTATTATTATTATCATTTCTACCCACTACTGGGTCTAGTCAAACCATCCTCCTTTTTGTCCTTACACACGATACTCCATCTATCTTCACACTTTTACATTGGCTATCTCCCAAGCCCAGATTGAATGAACTCTTTGCCTCTGACTCTTAAAATCCCATTGCTTATCATGGCACCTTGAACATGGAAGACATTTAATTCTTAATTTTATGTCTCCTCTAGAGTTCAAGACAGTGTTTGGTATGCAGTAGTGACTTACTGTGAATCAAAGGACAGGAGGTTGGTCATGACTGCCTCAACCAAACTCTGCTCTCTCTATTCCCCTCCCATGTCAACCTTGGGACTAGAAAGAAGTTTTGGAAGTTTTCTCTTCCATCCTCTTAAATCAAAAACAATAGATTCGATTCATTTTCTTGTTGTGGAATCATTTTCAGTCCCGTCAGACCCTTCCTGACCCCAGTTGGGGTTTTCTTGGCAAAGATACTAGAAGGGTTTGCCATTTCCTTCTCCAGCTCATTTTACAGATAAGGAACCTGAGGCAAAGAGGGTTAAGTGACTTGCCCAGGGTCACACAGCTAGTAAGTGTCTGAGGCCAGATTTGAATTCAGGGAAATGAGTCTTCTTGACTCCAGATCTGGCACTCTATGAACTATGGTACCACCTAGGCGCCCCTTGATTCATCTTAGCACCAGTCTATAGAATATACTGGAACAAGCAGCAGCCATAATAGACACATAAATTATTAATTACCCCACTGAGTGGCATGTCAGAATTGACTCAGTACTGGTTTTGGATTCAGGAAGACCTGTGTTCAAAACCTGCCTTTGACACTTAACCTGTACCTTAATAAGAACATATGTTACTTAATCTGTACAATTAACCTCTCTAAAACTCAGTTTCCTTATCTACAAAATGGATATAATAATAACTATCCTACCTACCTCACTGAGTATTTGTGAGGCTCAAATTATATTCTGTGCGTACGTAAAGGGTTTTGCTAACTTTAAATGGCCATACAATCTGAACAATAAAGATCAAAGATTAGAGCTGGAAGAAACCTTAGAGGAAATCGAGCCCAACTTGTTCATTTTTTGTGTGTTCATCCTTCGTTGCCAAAGAAAACCATGCCATCAGAGAAATAATGACATGACTTACACTCGACTTTGTTTTGAGTGAGGGAGGGCTGTGCAGGTCACCAGCCTCACTTCTCCTCCAGAACTATCTGAATCCAGTGACCAGATATCCATCAGGAAGGCTGGAGATGACCCAAGATGAGGCAATTGGGGTCAAGTGACTTGCCCAAGGTCACACAGCTAGTGAATGTCAAGTATTTGAGGTGAGATTAGAACTCAGGTCCTCCTGACTCCTGCACTGGTGCTCTATCCACTGCACCACCTAGCTGCCCCTTCTTCATTTTACAGATGAGGAAACGGACCAAAAAAGTTAAATAGCTTGGCCAATGTTACACATCTCATTCCAAAGCAGTGTTCTTTCCTCTGTCCACTGCCTGTCACACATCATTCATTACTACCATCATTATTGTTATCCACTCATTATTAACAGAACCTGGTACTAGATGCTATGGGAGACAGGAGGTTGAGCTGAGACATGGTCCCTGCCCTCAGAGAACTAGGAAGAGGACTAGACAGGAATCTAAGCCTGAATAGCATTCTCCCTGACTTGGCACAAGGAGCAGGAAATGATCTCTGGTGGAAGGAAGCACTCAGCAAACTCAGAAAGAGCACGAAACGACAAAGGATATGAGGGATGTTCCATGCACGCCATGCCGGGACATCTGGATTGGGGAGTTTCCTGAGGCAGAGGAGGAATCTGAGACTCATCTGTGAGGTGGCTTTGTGAACCCCAGCCTTGGCATCGGGGCAGCTCAGAAGGGCCAGGGAGGAGAGGCCCTCTCATTCATTCTCACCCACACACCATCCAAAATGGAGTCCCACATCTGAGTCATTACTATTCCTGACCATGGTCTCTGGGAACAAACCGTGCGATTATGAAGGGGGAGGAAGTCTCGGCAGCCCTGGGAACTCATCGGAAGGGGTTTGTTCAGGGTGGAGGTAGGGATGGAGGTGGGGGGACACAGTCCTGAAGGAATCTGACAGAGGGGCATTGAGAGACCCTCCCACAAGAGCAGGAGGAGCCAACAGGCCATCTTGAGGCAGGTGGGTCTTCTAAATCCTGTACCACCTGTTCCCTTCACAAAGAGCCAAGTCTACAATTCCTCTGCCCTCCCAGCAAGACAACCCAAAGAACGACATTGGCCTTTCATAGCTTTGTAATCTTCAAAGTGCTTCCTCATCTATGGTCTCATTTTATCTCCACCACTGAACTGAAAGAGTAGGTACTGAGGCACGGTAGACAGGTACAATGCCCCACAGGGGAAACCTCAGAGGCCTGGCCCCAGCTCCACCACTTGCTAGCTACATAAATGTGAACCAGGCACTCTCTGAGCCTCTGCTTCCTCATATAAAAAGTAGGCACAACAGTATTTATACAACTGACCTCGTGGCATTACTGTGAAGAGAATCTTTTATAGACCACAAAGTATCATGTATGTGTGAGATATTATTATTATACTTGGGACAACTAGGTGACACAGTGCCAGTCTGGAGTCAGGAAGACATCCTCCTGAGTTCAAATCTGAACTCAGATTTACTAACATTTACTAACTGTGTGACCCTGGGCAAATCACTTAACCTCATTTATCTCAGTTTCCTCATCTGTAAAACTGCCTGGAGGAGGAAATGGCAAACCATTCCAGTATCTTTGCCAAGAAAACCCCAAATGAGGTCATGAAAAATCAGAAATGACTAAACAACAGCTATTACATTCGTTATTCTAATGATGGTAAAAATAAGGAACAGAAAAATCGAGTGACTTGTCCAAGGTCACACAGATAGTAATAGAGCCAGAACTGGAACCCAGGTCACCTGACTCCAAGATGAGTTATTTTGTTTTTAAAACCTGTTTTTCTCTCCCACTTAACAAAAATCTGTTTTTCTCCCTGTTACAACCCTCTTCAAAACAAAAACAAAGCCCCTTTCACAAATATACATAGTCAAGCAAAATAAATTCCCACACTGGCCATGTTCAAAAATATATTTCTTGTCTGCACCCCAAGTCCATCATCTCGGTCAGGAGGTGGGTAACCTGCTTTTCTCCTTAGTCTTCTAGAATTATTGCTGATCAACAATCAGAATGAAGAGATCTATTTTCACCACACAAGCTAGTATGATAACAGACTGTTCAAGAACATGGCAAGTTCATTCTTGGTCCTCTTTATTCTTTCCATTCAGAAAAGTGCTCAAAGGAAGAAAAAAATTCCCACTTTCAGGTGGCTCCTTTGATTGACAGCAAAGTAAGGCCTCCATCTTAGTATCGTAGGTCACAAAATGAACAGAGTATTACCAAGATACAATGGTAAAACATCTGGATTTGGAATCAGAGGATGCTGGTTCAAATCCAGGCTTTGCCTCCCACCCCCAAGCTGTACGCTCATGGGAGTCATTTAATATTTCATAAAATATTAGACTAGGTGACCTCTAAGAGTCACTGGGCTCTAAATGAATCCACTATCCCCATCCCCTAACCATCCTCTAACAATTCCATGGACATCAGTAATGGCAGTCACCAATTTTTACAAAGAGTTGCACTCAATCTGGCCCTCAGACCAAGTCTGTAAAGTGGCTACTTAGATTCTCCCCAGGATTCTGTCTTTTGTTAGCCAGAGACTTCCAACACCTGTTGGAGATGGGGGACTTTTTTTTTGGCTAAGAGCAGCTAATGCTTCAATTTAACATGCACTTATTTTCTCTCCTAGACCCCACAGTTCAAGGGTTAACTCAAAAGGGTTAACTCTAACTCTATTGCTCATGAGCCCCCATCCATTGGGAGATCTTGGGCTGTTATGGATGTTTTGAACCCATTCTTATGCCCATCTTTGCAGGAACAAGAATACGCTCACTTATCCAGACAACCTGGGATCAGTAGTAAAACCTACATCCAATTCAGAGTCAGAAGACCTGGGTTCGAGCCCTGGCTCTGACATTTCTAAAGTGAGTCACCCCGAGCAGATCACTTCTACTCTCTGGGTACTTGCTTTTTCCATTTATTAAATGAATGGACCTGCTATCCTCCTCCTTCCCCTGGAGCTGATGGCAGGAAGTAAGTGGACAGCTGGAACTTAGCTCCATGCTAAGGAAGCATAAAATGAGGTCCAGAGATGTGGAAAACAGGGATTTTCATTCAAGGATGGCAGCTGGAGTGCACTGGATGGAAAAGAAAATACATAGGAGGAGAGAACTGTAGATTCAGAAAAGGAATGGAAGTCTATTGACCTTCATTCCCAAAAGGATCAGACAAGGATAGGAAGGAATTTGAGTGCAGGAACACAAGAAAATAAGTTTAAACTAAATTTTATTGATATCTTTTGTTTTTATATCACCTCCCCGTCCCCTACTCAGTAAGTCAACCCAAGTAACAAAGATTTTAAAATACATTTCAAAAAAGCAGGTCAGCAAAACTAACCAAGACATCAGCTGTCTCTGCCAAACAAATGCAATCATTCCATACCCAGATCCCTCCAATTCTGCAACAAAAAGAGTGACTGCCTTTTATCAATTCTTCCCTTAATAGATGTTTAGGAAAACTGGAAGCAACATACAATACATTTTCCTATCCCAAAGTCTTGATGCATCAGTTATATGGCAAGGACATCTGGCAAAAAATAAATAAATAAAGGAATGCCACTCCTTTTGGGTGCTTAAAAAATGTCTGCACCTAGTCAGAGGCAAAGATAGGTATGGGAATGGGGCGAAAACATCCATAACAGCCTAAGATCTCCCAAAGGATGAGGGCTCATGAGCAACAGATTTAGAAACTCTAGCACTTTGGAGTTATCCATAGAACTCTAGGGGCTAGCTGCCTTCTGGGAGGGAGATAAAATAAATGCTTGTTTACTGAATTTTTTAAAAAAAAATTTACGTGAATGCACCGAGTCTCTCTCTCTCTCTCTCTCTCTCTCTCTCTCTCTCTCTCTCTCTCTCTCCCCACCCCCTCCTTCCCTCTCCCCGTCATGCAAAATTAAATTTTAAGTACTTATGTATGGTCCACAAATGATTTTTCCTGCAGCTTGGTAGATCTCAGTTGAAAAATATCTCCATTCTGCTGAAGGAAGGCCAGAGATTATAACTGACTCTACCCATGCTGGGAGAGAAACAACATTCATGTGGGCTGATCTTCCTGGCCTGAATCACCCATGATCTCTGCCCCCTTCCCCACCCAACTGCTTTTTTAGCACTTGAGACTACAATTACCTCTTCATTTCAAGCTATTTCTTATTTCTTTGTCCTCACAAAGAAAGGAAGAGATGAGAAAATGAGGCCCCGAAAGGTTCAGTGACTTTCCCGTGGTCACAGAGCTAATATGTGGAAAAGCCATAATTCAAATCTAGGTCCTGTTTCCAAATCCAGCAAAAAGCACCAAAGGAAAGTTCCAAGAGTTATAAGACATCAGATGAATAGTGATCTGAGACAGGATGGGCTTCCTGGTCCCAATATTGTCATATCCAACTCCTTATGACTCCATTTGGGATTTTCTTAGCAAAGATACTGGAGTGGTTTGCCATTTCCTTTTCCAACTCATTTTACACATGAGGAAACTGAGGCAAACAGGGTTAAGTGACTTGGCCACAGTCACCTAGCTAGTAAGTGTCTGAGGTCAGATATGAACTCATGAAGATGAGTCTTCCTGATTCCAACCTCAATGTTCTATTCACTGCACCACCTAGTTGCCTGCTGGTTCCAATAATGAGGACCAAACTGGCAATCAATTGTTAGTCTCACTCCTTTTCCATAATGAGCCACAGATACTTTTCCCACACCTGCAGGCTTAAATCTTAAAAAATATTTCTACCTAGGCATGAAGTAATAAAAGAAGGCAGAAGACTGCACGCTACTGGAGAATCCTTCTCACTAGAGCTAATTCTTAAAGACCTCACCTGCTGGGGTCCTGATTCTAACCTCACTTGACATTTGAAATCTATCATTCCTCATCAGCTCAGCTGATCTTTTAGCCTTCAGACCTTTAGCTTTCTCTTGACCATACTAAATCACAGATCCTCCTGGTCCCTGGTCTTTATTCCTTTGGTGTATTGGTTGAACTGGATGACCCCAGAGTTCCTTTCCAATGATCAAGTTCTGGGATTCCTGGCTCCCTGACTTTCATTCTCTATCACACCCTGACTACTACTCAGATCTTTTTTGGACCCACTCAATTAATAGCTGACACTTAGGTTTGAAAGCATATTACAAATGTAATCTCATTTGATTCTAACAATAACCCTGAGAGGCAAGTGTCATTCTTATCTCTGCTTTACAGATGAGGAAACGGAGGCACAGAAAGGGTAGTGACTTGCTCAGGCTCCCTGAGCTAATAAGACAGAATTTGAACTCAGGTCTTCCCAACTCTAAGTCCAACATTCTATCCACTCCAGTACTAGTCCTGTTATCACCTACTCCCTCCCCAATATAACACTAATATGACCAAGAGAAGGGGCTGTTCCAGAATTTAGGAGCTACTTTCAGTCGTTGTTCAGTCATATCCAACTATCTGTGACCATATTCGGGGTTTTCTTGTCAAAGATACTGAAGTGGTTTGCTATTTCCTTCTTCAGCTCATTTTGCAGCTGAAGAAACTGAGGCAAACAGTGACAAGTGCACAGGGTCACACAGGTAGAGGCCAGATTTGAACTCAGATCTTCCTGACTCCAGGTTGTCACCGTATCCATTGTGTCATCTAGATTCTAGCTGACCATCCTGATGTCTGTGGACCAGTCCTGGGTTAGTTCTATTGAGGCTCATCTGGGTCAACAAAGCCCATGTCATCCAAGATCAACAAGTTACCCTTCTGTGTAATCATCAGCCTTCAGTGATTTCCTCATATCCTAGTATGTTTGTCATCAAAGCATCAGTGACTTATCACTATGCCCTCCAGACCAGTGGAGCCTATGTCACTCAAGGGTGATGAATTATACTTCCATGTGATCATCAGCTCCAAGGGACATTTTCCCATTCCAGTAATCGGGAGAGGGATGTGGTAAGGAGGAGGTCGGGTAACCAAGGGACCAAGTTCCAGGATGACGACTAGGAGACTAGGAGTTCTAATCCTGCTTCTACCCCAGACAAGCTTTATGAATTTGGTCAAACCTCCTCTCTGACATCTCCAAATAGCAAAGAAATGCAATGACCAGGCCAGGGAGATCTAAGACACCAGAAATCAAATGCATTGCACATAGCAGCAGGTGATTCCTTCTCCCTTTTCTTTGCTAAGTCATTTTCCCCACACCTATACACCTATACACACCGAGGCTCTGTCCTGAGCCTTCCCACTCTTTCTGTTCTCCTTTCCTTTGCCTCAGCAATCTCATCAGCTCCCATGGGTTGGATCATCATTTCTATTCAGTTGACTTCTACATCTATATATCCATCCCTGGTCTCTCTCTTGAACTGCAGCCCTGCCTGCATCAACAACGGCCCATTAGATGTTTCAAACTAGGTACCAAATTGAACATGTCCAAAAGAGAACTCACTATTTTCCCCCAAAAAACCATTCCTATTTCTCTCAAGGACAACAAATAACTTTCCTGTCATCCAGGTTCATAATCGCACCCTTCAACTCTTCATTCTCTCTCACTCTCCACAGATAAACAGTTGCCACACTCCTAATATCCAAACAGTTGCCAAGGTTTATCAATTCTACCTCCACAGAATCTCTTGTATCCATCTCCTTCTCTCTACTTTCGGATCATTCCTTCTCTGTCCAGTTCACCCTGCTTCAAGTCCCTCCCATTTACAATCCATGTGATAACATCCCTGCCAGAGTGATGATGTGCCTAAGCACAGTTCTAACTATCACTTGCCTGCTCAAAAAGCTTCAATGACTCACTTTTGCTTCTAGGATAAAATTCCAACTTCTTATTTTGCCAGTTGGGTAGCTAGCAGGCACAGTGGATAAAGTGCTGGGCCTAGAGTCAGGAAGACTCATTTTGGCAAGTTCAAATCTGACCTCAAATACTTATTAGCTGTGTGACCCTGGACATGTCACTATACCCTGGTTGACTCAGTTCTGCATCTTTAAAATGAGCTGGAGAAGGAAATGGCATTATACTCTAATATCCTTTCCAAGAAAATCCCAAATTGGGTCACAAAGACTCATATGTGTTCGTCCTTCATTGCTGAAGAAGACCATGCCATCAGAGAAATAATGACTTGACTTGTATTTGACTTTGTTTTGAGTGAGGGAGGGCTATGCAGGTCACCAGCCTCACTTCTCCTCCAGAGTCATCTGAATCCAGTGACCAGATATTCATCAGGGTGACTGGAGATGACCCAGGTTGAGGCAATTGGGGTTAAGTGACTTGCCCAAGGTCACACAGCTAATAAGTTTCAAATATCTGAGGTGAGATTTGAACTCAGGTCCTCCTGATTCCTGTGCTAGTGCTCTATCCACTTCACCACCTAGCTGCCCAATGAAGACTCAGATACAAATGAAACAACTGAACACAACAAATTGCCACTTAAAGTCCTTCACAATCAGGTTCCTACCTACATTTCCAGCTTATTATAAATTCCTGTTCCTCATACATTTTACCTTCCAACCAAACTGGTCCTTGTGTTGCTCCATATACAAAAAATTCCATCTCCCATATCCACACCTTTGCACTGGCAGTGCCCTATCCTCTGAATGAAATGCATCCCCCTCATCATCTCTGCCTCTTACTTTTTCTTGTATCCTTAAAAGATAAGCTCAAATGCCTGCTACATGAGGCCATTTTCAATCCCTCCTGGCTTCTAGCTGTATATATATTATATATTTACTTAGCGGTGCAGATACTATTGTCCTAATAGAGCATAAACTCTTTGAGGGCAACAGCACTATCAGTTTTGTTTTTCCCCTCCAGCACCAGGTACAGTGCCTAGAATATAGGAGGTATATAATTCCAACCATCACCCAGGTGCCAATCTCTGCCAAGGTGAAGTATACAGTAAGTTTAAAGCCTTCTGGTTGGATTCCTTCAATTTATTCCATGAACAAGAGAAGAACTACATTTCAAAGGGACAGAGTTTTTTGTCTTTTTTTATCTTTTGACCTTGAACTGAAAAACCATGAAACCTGACTATGAAGTCTAGGAACTATTGTCCTAGACAGCACTGTCTTCTTCCTTCAATGGAAGAGAGACCATACCAAATGAATCCAGCAGGGGCAGAGAGGGAGTGGAAAGGAAGAGTCAGTTTTTAGGCTGTCAGGTACAGGAATAGTGATGCTGGCTGCAGTAGCATTCACTAGAGAAAACAAAGCTGTAGCAGAAGACAACGGTTGCAGAAATGAGGGCGCAACCCTGCATGAGTAGCTTCAACAGATTCAGTATGCTAGCAGTGACCATTTTTTTGGAAATCAGCACAAGGGCAGTAAAGATTTAACTCTGTCCAATATTTCTATCACAAGTGGGTGCTTTTTCTATGGTTTTCTCTATTTCTTTGACCTGTTTCTATTTCCTAATTTCATATAAAAATTATGATCCATCATAACTTCATTGTGATGTTCATCTGTATATTAATTGTGTACAAGACGCCAACGACTAGCTTGGTGTGCACAGAACAAGACTGGATCAGAAGACTGGACCTCAGTCTAGAACAGTAGGACTTTTCTAGCTGGGGGATGACCTGATTGTGACAGATTTTCATGGTTTTTACTTTTATTAATAATTTTATAAGCTCCTAAATAGAATAGAGAGAGAGATGATCCACATGAACCAGGACAATTTTATTTCCAAGCTAATGGAGTCAGTGATTAAGTAGGTGAATGGAGTTTAGGTCTCCCAGCAAGGGACAGGATAAAAGAGACTAAGGAAAGTGCATGTCTCCTATATCCATCTAGTTGGAGGAAAGGTGTGGTCTGGAAAGGATTTACCTGTGTCATTTAATTAGTGGGAGCAGAGAAATTCAAAAGAGTAAATATCTCTTATTTGGGGTTTCACTTTTCACCTTAAACATACATGTAAACAGACTGCCATACCTGCTGGTTATAGGTGCTAAATAAATGCTTTTCGATTAAGTGACATCACTAGCTCCCAAAGTGCATCTCAACTAACAGAAAGACTCTCTCACTGAGTCCAGAGTCAGCTGGCCTCCTCCACAATGAGCCAAGGGCTCTAATCCGCGAGGCACCAGACTGTAGTCACAGACACATGTGATGAAGGCTGGAAACAGCATCAAAGAAGTTTCGGATGGGGGGCCCTGAGTCTACTGCAGTTCCTAGACTCCCACCTCATTTCTGGGAATGTCTAACAATAATGTTTGATCCCCTGAGAACTCCATGTGATCAAATTTGGGGAAACAGCAGAGATAGAAGTAAATCACACAGCAGGGAGAGGCAGTGCAGCATCATGGAGAAAGAGCTAGCCTTATCATTGGGAATACCTGAGTTAAAATCTTGCTTCTAATATATATTGGTGCTGTGACCCTGGACAAGTTATTAAGTCTCTGAGTACTCCAAGCAACTCTCTATAACAATAAATGACAAAGTAGCTGCTGTTCTGCAATCTGTGTTGCTCAAGGAATTTTCCTACCCAACATCTCCCCTCACCAAGGAAGCACAGGCTTGGTAGCTTGGGAAGGAGAAGTTAGGGAGAAGAGTCCCTTTCCTTAAGGAATGAATAATCTTACAGGATGTAGGACATTATAAACAGGGCAGTTAACCAAGACGCAGAGGACCTAGGTTAGAATCCCAGCTTGGTTAATCACTACTTGGTCATCTTGGGGAAATAGTTTAATCTCTTTAAACTTCAGTTTCCTCATCCGTAAAATGGGACCATTAGGCTAGATTATTTCAATGCCCCTTTTCAGCTCTAAATCAAATGATCCCATATCCTAAACTGCCTTCATGACACTTTTACTTGGATACTCCACTGTTCGCTTAACATGCTAATCATACCCTTCAGCATGTCAAACTGAGCACATCTCTCCCAGAGTCCCTGAAGCCATCATCCTCCCAGTCACTCATCTTCAAAAAATAAGTTCCCTTTGACCTATACTCAGTCAACTGGGATGTCCCTGGGCTGCTGAGCCTGGGGTGTTTGGTACGTCTCTGCTCAGATATGGCTATAAGGTGAAAGAGAAAATGCTGATGCAAGGACACACTCTTACATGAGCAGAGGAGATGGTGGGGGAGCTTTAGAGCAAATGCTTTTTCTTCGAGAGGACATGTGTAGTTCCAGGCATTCTCTTCAGGACTGACTCAGAAATATACATACACATACATATGTGTGTATTATATGTATACATCCATTTATGTATGTGTATGTATACACACATATATGAATTGTGAGTGTATGGCAGGACGAGGCATGGAGGAGACTTTGGAAACTGTAGACATGTAGGGGAAACCAGCTCTTCAACATGTCTTTGACCTCCAGCTCACTGCCTAGAGACTTCAAGAATTTCTTCTTGAGTGAGATCTGAGCCTCTCTTGTTTTGAGTAGAAATATCTCCTCGGAGAAGAATTAATTCACTCTCTTTATTTTCTAGTTCATGTGGTATAATCTGTATAGCCTCTCCAATTCCTGTATTCTGAGTGCTTGGATAAATGGGTTTACAAGGTTTTCACTATTTGCCTTTTGTGTAACCAGTGTAACCAGTGGGAAGGAGTCAAGCTGGTAAAAATAAGCCAAGGGCTGGCAAGCAAGAAGCAGCTTTTGCTGTGAACCACTAGAAATATTTACTAAGATAGAATTCCAGTCCAGGGGGAAAGAGTCACCTATCTCCAAGTACTCAGGGCTTGCCTGCTTTTTCCACTCCAGCTATTTTACTGGCCCTCCTCTTCTCCTCAGTGGTAGTTCAGTCTTCAGATTCCATTTATCCAAGCACCTTCACATGTCTACACATTTGGAGAAGTCATATGAACATACACAATTTACTTGGGCATGCATACACACATTATAAATTTTACCTTTTAAACGTCTTTCATGAACTAGTAAAGCCTGAATGCAGATCAAAGACGCTTTTTATTTCCTTTCCTTTTCTTTTGTCTGTGTTTTCTTTCACAGTATGACTTACATAGACATGTGTTTTTCACCATTACACATGTATAACCCATGTCAAACTGCTTGTCTCCCCATTGGATGGAGGAGGGGAAAGGGGGAGGAAGAGGAGAATTTGGAACTCAAAATTTGAAAAAAATTAAAACTGTTTTTACATGTAATTGAGTAAAAAATAAAATATTAAATTCAATGTCTTCATGTCTAGCCCTTCTTTTCATTCTCATCACCCTAATCTAGCCCCTGGTTGTGTCAGCTAAAACTGCAGCCTCCTAAGTGTTCTCCCTGTTTTGGTCTTTGTGCATCTCCAATCCATTCGCCAAACTTGATCTTCTTTAAACACGTTTCATTATGTTATTCCCTGCTGAAAAAAAATCTGGTGCCCCACACTCTATAGATTAAATTCAAACTCTTTAACTTATTTTCTTAAATAAAATTTTCTTTTTCATTATGAATTTAACATGAAAATTTCAATATACAAAGAAAAGGAAAAGAGGATTTATAGGAACTGCCTTGTACAGTTTGTTTTTTAAGCATTTATAAAATTTAACATGACAGTAACTGTATTGCCTTTCTTGCCTGTGCTCCCTTCTAAAACTTCCTTTCCACTCTTTTCTATGTATTTTTCAATGTTTCATTCACATTCAGTTTGTTTTTTTTGGGCCCTACACAATTCGGGACCATCTCTTCTATACAATCTCATTTTACTACTTTCCAACAATTGCCTCCATTCCAATCAGTCTGGTCTCTTTAATATGGACTGAGAGAAGGAAGAAACTGGTATGGACTGAAGTAATCCAGAAAGATTTCATAGAAGAGGTACACCTTGAACTAGTCCTTTAAAGTATGGCTAAGTTATGAAGTGGAGAAGAACATTCTGGTTGTACCTGAGCAAAGGCACAAACACGGACTTGAGGACAGTGAAGAAAATGACCCAATTAATGCATAAGAAGACTGCGTTTCAGAGAAATAGGGAATAATGCAGGTTGGTTAGAGCAAGCTGTTATCTCCATTTTATAGTTGAAGAAACTCTAACAAAAAAAGGTTAAGTGATTTGCCCAGAATAAATGGTTATTCAGTATCTAAAGCTGAATTTGAATTCAGGTCTTCCTGACTCCAGGTCCAGCACTCTATCCACACTATACCACCTAGCTGCCTCAATATGGTAAGATGTCAGCAGAAGAGATCTCAGACTAGAATCATGTGCTATCAGAGCTCAAGGGGACCATGGAGATGACTTAATCCTACCTCATTTTAAAATGCAGAAGGTAAAGCCCACAGAGGTCACTCTTGCCTAAGATGAACAACAAGTTGAAGGAGAGCCAGGACCAGAACTCTTGTCTGTAGTTAAAAAAAAAATCCTCAATCCTAGGAAATTTCTGCTAAGAAGGGGAGTCAAAAGACCAACTGACAACAGCACAGAGACCTTGCAGGTGAGCTGGGTCCTTCTATCGATTTCAGTAAAATCTTAGCAGGGATAGGAAACCATCCAGGATGGCACTGGGGAGCCTGACATTGGATGTATTTCCAGCATAACAACCCTGCACAGCAGTACTAAGGGTAGTTTCCTGACAAGCAGCTCTGTGCCTCTGTGTGCTACATACACAAAGGGAGAAGTGATGGCTTATTGGCTGAGAGAACTCTGAACACATGATGCTTCCTGCTTGTGGAGATAATACAGAGAGAGAAGCAAAGAAGAGGAGTTTCAGAGGGATGGGGCAAGAAATAAGGTGTAGTTACCCCTTCCATATCATACCTTTCCCCACTGTGACTTTGATATATCTCAGGTCAGGATAAGAAATTAAATAGGAATTTGGGGGGAGTTTTGTGGAAGCCACAGATGATTCACAAAGGCCAGCGGCTCACACAGAAAAAGTTTAGAAACTCAAAAATGCATAAAACATATGCATAATATTGTATAATATCAAGAAAAAAGAGGAACTGCGAAGTCAGAAGGCTTTTCTGGTACAAAGGGAGGGCAAAAAAATTTGGCACAGATTTTCCAGATTGCAGGGGCGCCATCATGTCTCTAACCACCATGATGTAGAAGGGATAACTGTATTAACTTTTGAACAACTAAAAGGAAACCACTGAGCTTCAGGCATGTGGAGAAAGCTAGTTACAATATGTCCCTTGATTCCTAGTACTTGTGCCCCCAGAAAGTGCTATGAACAGAATTCTCCAGTGAGATCATTCCCTCCTTGGTGGAGCTGAGACTTTATTTCATTTCCCAGACCAAAGAGTTACTATTAAATCTTATCTACACGACTTCTCCAATTTGTTTTATTACTTGCTTGGATACATGTGTGCTTAGTAACAGTGACTGTCTTTTGTGTAATACTGTTTGGGGCTAGAGGAGGGAAAGAAAGCTAAAGAGTGTAAAGATCACAGAGTTTTGTATTTGAATTGCCATTTACCTCCAGATACACAGGAGCCCAAGAGAGCTAAGAGAGGGAAAATCCAGGGGGGAATTACACAGGCGGCCTGTTCCCTGAATCCCTGGGCCCAAACCTCTATCTGCTAAAAGGGAGTTACTTACGCCTCTGCCACATGGAGTACATCAGGCTTCATTACACCAAAAATTAGCTTAATCTTCAGGCTAATCCTATCCTCCACTGTGCATAGTGGGGTCTGACTATCCAGGCTTCAGCCACCTTTTAAGCTCAGTACCTATCCTCACAATGGTTTGTCTTAAGGCTGGGGGAAAAAGTTTCAGTAATGCAGGAAAGTACAAACCTTCACCCACCCTCTAACACAAACATTCTAAAGTATGTAATTTACTACCAAGAGACCAAAAATTAACAATCTCAGATACATCAGATTAGGGGTTCTTAATCTGGGGTCTATGAACCAGGGATAGATTTCAGGAGATTCATGAAGTTGGATGGGGAAAAGTTACAAGCTCATTTTTACAAACTTTTGATTTTCTTTGTAATCCTATGTATTTTATTTTATGCATTGGAAAAACATTCTGAGAAGGAGTCCATATTTGCTAGACTACCAAAGTGGCCGACGACCCCCCAAAAAAGTTAACCCTGCATTTGAGGAATGAATGACTGATCTCTTCAAAGCTATAGTCACTTTCTAAGAAAGACCTGAGAGAAAGGAAGACCTTCTGGTGCTTGGTGCTGGGTGGTGTAAAGGGCTATTCTTTCTCAGAAGGTGGGAATCAGTTCAATATAATCAAATGTTAACTCCATTAAAAGGATTTTATGGACCTCCAGCCCCTCCAATGCATATGCTCACATTTGTGCCCAGTTTCCTACTTAATGTATCCTCTAAGATCAAACCTTCACATTGTGTACCAAGAGGGTAGCAATGGCTAGAACACGTGCAGGGAAGAGGAGAGACCACTATTCACTGTGTAGGGAGGAAGTCACCAGACATAAGGGAAGTGGAGGGGAAAGAGAGACAAGAATAATGCTTATTCCATGCCTACTCCATTTCAATTTCCTCATTTTTCTAAGAAGGAGGATTAGCTATACTTTACCTACATTGCTGGGACTAGAAACATGATCACCCTATGAGGTATCAAGTCTTTGTGTAGGGGGGGGAGGGAATGAGTTTCTTACTGTGTATTAGAATCTGCAACATTATGGGGATTAATGCTCTAAAACTTATGTGCCCAAATCGGTACTGGTGCCCTCTAAGAAACCAGAGTAGTGTCCCAGTGTAAGAGACTAGCCAATTTCATGGAATCATTTGACCAGCACCATCACATGCCACCACAGACTCAGACAAAGTTGGTCTGATAAAAAGGATGATTATTACCCTAACTAACAAGTGGCTGTTTTTCACCACTCTGCCCCCACTTCTCTCCATAGTTCCTATAGTTTCTGGGAGCAGGTGGCCTTCAAAGACACATCGTATCCTTGCCTTTCATGGGGGGGGCACAGAATAACAACTACTATGTACCCTACTCTGGAGTCCCATCCCACCTGGTCTCTGATCCTTCTCTGCCTCCTGACACTTCTAAGGAGTCTCCAACCCAGGAATCAATCAGTACAGTTGCCTGAGACAGACTCAGAGCTGAAAAGATCTATGTTAGCTCATAAAAAAGTGCTTGTCATCAAAGTGACAAAGAACTGATTGATGAAAGATGTGTCTCCCAGCACCAGAGAGCCTTATTCCCATCCCGTGTGTGAGCACACCCTCCACCCCTGCCTATTACAATTCTTCACCCTCTCGAACAGGAAACATTCCAAGACGAGAGAATTCCGCTGGCTATCCCACCTGGCTTCATACAATCCATGCATTATCAAGCCTACAGTGAGTGCTACTGGGTGACCTTTTGCTAAATATCAGCAGGAAATGGTGGAATAACCACTTTGGGGGCTGAGAAGACTGCAGGTGCTCCGCCACTCAGGTCTATGAAATCTGGATTCAAAAATTAACCCCTCCCCCAACTAAACCCTAGAATGGGTCTTGTGCATTAAGAAGTCTCCTTTTTTTGTTGTTTCTTTGGTGCAGTTTTTTTTTAAAACATTTACGTTTTAAATAAAACTTATTTCAAGTGGGGAGGAAGGGTAGAGTAGGAGAGATTGGTTAAAGGGAAGAAGGACAGATGGGCATGTGGTTGTCTCTATTTTAGATAATTGTCACAGCTTCCAAGATAAATGTTCACGGAAACTGGGAAATAGGAGAAGGGGGATGCAGAATTTGATCAGAAACCAGTCTGACCTTTCGTTGGGTCAAAACAAATACTACTAAGAAAAATGAGCTTTATCTCTTTAAGATAACCTATGAGTTCTATTTCTACTTTGTCACTGTCTTCCTCCACCATTACAACGGATTCTAAATTTAAACAGATTGGGAGAGGGGTCCACTGGATTTTGTGTCTGAAGATCTGAGTGTGAATTTTGGATTAATTTATTTATTACCTAGGTGATCCCTGCTCAAATTACTTCCCTGTAATATGATTTAGCTGCTGACTCTCCAGACTGCTTTTCTTATTTTTCTCTTTTCCCCTCTTAGAAGTTCCCTGAGTATTGCCACCTGCTTATCAAAGGGCCTGGCACAGAGAAAGAGTTTAATAAGTGATTTAGCTAATCTAATCTAATCTCCTCCTGGACCTCAGTTTCCTCAGCTGTAAAATGAAAAGGTTGGCCAACATGATCTCTAAGTTATCTTTCAGCTATAATCTAATACATTCTAATAGATATTTGTCTTAGCCTAATCAAATCAAGAAGTAATATACTAAACCTTCATGAATCCCAGGGTTTGATCTTCCCTGGACAGTAGGGTCCTTGGGGTCTTGCAATTTGATTTAAAATCTTCAGGAAAATAGTATTTGCAATGAGCAGGGTAGAAGGACCACTAGCACAGGGTGGTATCTTCTACTACACTATTGGAAATAGACAGCTGAAGTCTGAAATAGCCCCCAAGTGGGGAAAGCCTTCATACATTAGACACACCAATGTCAACTGCCATAGCACCTTTCACTAGGAGACAAAAGCACTTCACCATCTCAGCATGTTTCTTTTCACCCTGTCTGTCAAAAGTAAGGACAAGATAATGACCTTAGAAATGTCAAAAACCAAAAGGAACCCCAGAGATCAAGTTCAGAGCTTCTTAACTGGAATCCTTGAATTTTTTTTAATATGTTGATAACTAAATTTCAATATAATTGTTTTCCACTATAATCCTATCTGGGAAAGGATCTGTCACCTTCACCTGGTTGCCAAAAGGGTTCATAGCAATAGCAACAACCACAAAAAGATTAAGACCTTTTGATCTGGTCTAATTCATTCAGTTCAAACATGGATGGAGAATCTAAGGTTTGGGTAGTTGCTTAAATGGTACTCAAACTCCAGACTCTTGACTTCCAATTCACGGCTTCATTTGGCCATATCTCCAACCTGAAACCCATACATCTACAGAGAGAACCCCAAGCACCCACCTACGGTCACACGGAAAGTCTATGGGGAGACAAGGAAAAGAAAAACCCCAGTCCCCCTTACTATATCCCAAATCTTTTTTTCTAGACACATTGCTTTGTAACGATGCAATATCCTTCGTATCTGATGATGATACATGAAAGGAAAGTGTACTCAGAAATATTTTTTCAGTAGTGACGATGGATGCTCCCACTTCCCATCACTCAGTACTCCCTTCAGGAAAAATGGTAAACAATTTCAGGACAGTTTGGCCAACATTAGGGCCTGAGGGGTTGAACAAAATTAGTGTTTTATAAGCACTATAGACAAACAACTTGTACTCGTGGTCAGGAGAAGAGCCTTGGATCCTTTTAAAAATTGGTCAAGTTTCAAAAGGACATTGGGAAAGTTCTTAGACAAGCAATCAGGATGGTAAAGGGTCTTGAGTCTTTGCCATGTGACAATGGGGATGCTTAGCACAGAGAAGACCCAGGGTGGGGCAGAGGAATGACAGTTGGTGGCTTCATGTATTTCAGAACTCCATGGAAGAGAAACCGGTTTAATTATAGAAATAAGGGCCTTCCCAGGTCATCTGAAGCCCATGAAAGGAGTATGTGTATGAGTTGCTCAAGCTCCTCATCCCACAACCCCAGGGCTAAAAGGGGTAGGTATCTATCCTTGTGCCAGAAAATATCAGAATGGTCCTATCCCAGAAAAGCTCCTATGAGTCATCTAAAAGACAGTCAATCCTTAGGAGCTACTGTAGCAAACCAGAGAAAGTGAACATGATGTACTTGTGACTTTCAGTAAAGATGGAGACATGAAACATCACAACTGAGCCCAGCTCTCCCAAGAAACAAAGACATGTCTGGTTCCATGCTCTTGCCACCCCTCAGCTCCTTCATTTCTCTAACAAGAAGGTCTATCTATACCTGCCCCCTTGCCCTTTATAGAGGCAGGAGTATGATCAATGGCATAGACGATTGATAAAGCCAAAAGGAAACCACAGTGAATGTCCTCCTCCAGTTCAGGATTGCACAAGAATATAAACAAGATGCCTGTAAGAGCTCTAGTTGAGAGCATGCCAGCAACTCCTGAAGTCAGCTGGATGTCTGCTAAACAGGCCCCAAGGTCCAGAGGACTCTTGGCTTTGATCTACTGGATGAGTGGCATGGGACAAAGCAGCTCTCAACAGGTCACTACACAAGGACACAACAAATGGATAGAGGCATCTGGGCAGGGCGGACATGCCTTAGGGATCTCTAAGGCCAGATCAATTTCCAATATACTATTAGAACCACAGCAGATGACAAAGTCTTTTGACAAAGAGGGAGAAACAAGATTGAGATGCCCAGACAATCTGGGGTGAGGAGCCTTCCTGTAGGTTTGAATCTATGATGAATTTTCCATGGCCAAACTGGTGGATCAAGTACCCATAGACAACATAGAGGAAACCTGAGAGCAGTACGATCTCTGATACCTGACTGGATCCTGTCAGCGTCACAGCAAGGAAAAAAAGGCAATTTTCAGTTGTTGATTAAGCAAAGTGAAGGAGCAGAAGCTAAACTGTGCATTCACCTACCAGGACACAGAGGTAGAACACAAGAACTAAGTTGGACAATAGGGCCTGTTTCCAGCTCAAGGTCTAGTTCCCTGTCCTAGGCTGGGATTTTAGGGCAACCCCATCCATAACCACAGTACAGTAATAGCAGAGACAGTCAGACTGCATAGGGGCCACAGAATCCAGCAGGAAGAAATAAAAAATGAAACTTCATTCAAAGTAACTAGAGAACACATAAGTTACCTACATCCAAGACACACTTTGGACTTGTATGACTATAACTCTAAAGAAGACAAATCATTAGGGAGACATTATTTGCTCATGGTTAAGTCATGCTAATATAATAAAAAATGACAAGACTAAATCTACAGATTCAGTGCTGTATCAATCAAATTACCAAAATGAGACAAAATAATATCTAAATTTATCTGGAAGAATGAACAGTTAAGAATTTCAAGGAAAATAATAAAAAAGAGGAATATTGAGTTTCAAATTATACTACAAAGTCATAATCATCAAAACCATTCATAATGGGTTGAAAAATAGAAAAGCTGATCAATAGAACAGGTTAGGCAAGCCCAGAAGCAATCAAACATAGTAGTTCAGTATTTAATGAAGACCCCAGAAGTTGGAGTCAGGACTCACTTTTCCATCAACACTACTGGGAAAACTGGAAAGCAGTCATAAATTGGGTTTGAGACTGATATCTCATGTAACAAACTATAATCAGATCTAAACTGATGTGTGACCTAAATATAAAAGGTCGTAACAAATTAGAGAAGGTAAGAAGATAGCTTTCACAACTGTGAATACAAGGATGTTTCCTGACCAAAGAAGTAAGAAAGATGATGCTAAAAGATACAAAGGACAATTTTGATCAAATAAAATTGAAAAGCTTGTGCACAAAGAAAATCAATGAAGGTAGAATTAGAAAGGAAACAGGTCACTGGGAAAAAATCTTTGCAGAAAATTTATGATGACATCTAAGATATATAAGGAATTGATTCAAATACAACAAGAGCTATCTATCTACCTATCCATCTATGTGTGTGTATGTGTGTGTGTGTGTGGTCAAAAATATGAAGAGTTTTCAAAAAAAGAAACTCTATGAAAAATATTTCAAATCACTAATAGTAAAAAAAAAATTAAATCAAAGGAACTCTGAGATTCTACTTCGCACCTACCAGAGTGGGAAGGATGACCAAAAAAAAGAAAATGCCAATTGTTGAAGGGTCAGTAAGAGAAGAGACACACTTACACAATACTGATTGATCTGGAAATTGATCCAATAACGCTAGAAAGCAATCTAGAGCTACACCCCCCCAAATCATTAAACTTCATCAGAACCTTTTGGCCCAGTGCACATACCCCCTATGTAGATACCCAAAGAATCTAAAGACAGAAGGAAAGGACTCATATGTCCAAAAATAATTTATAGCATCATTTTTTCTTGTAGCAAAGAACTTGAAACCAAGGAAATATCTATCACCTGGGGAATGCCGGAACAAATATTCCATGCATGTGATGGAATAGTATTAAACCATAAGAAATTCCAAATAACATGGATTTAGCAAAACCTGAAAAGACTTTTATGAACTGATTCAGAGTGAAGACTCAGGAGAACAACTTATACAAGAACCATAAGTGTAAAAGAAAACAACTTTGAAATAATAATAATTTTCTGATCAATGCAGTGATTAATCATGATGTCAGAAGGCAGATGGTGAAGTATGTTTCCCACTGCTCAGCAGACAGGTGATAGACAAGAGATGCATATGGATAAGACAAGGACAGATGATGGACAAGAATAAGGCATGTTTCCAGATAAAGCTATTGTGTGGATTTTGTTTTCTTGAGTGTTTTATTTGTTAGAAGGGAGGGAGTCTAGAAAGAGGGAAAGGAATTGTTGATGTGTAGTGATATTGATGAAAGGAAAAAAGGAAGGAAGGAAGGAAGAAAGGAAGGAAGGAAAGGAGGAAGGGAGGGAGGGATGGAGGGAGGAAGGAAGGAGCATCAAAAAAACATTAAAAATACTCAGAGGGTTATGAAAGAATGCTTAGAAGATGTCATAGACAAGCAGGACACTTAAGTTACTATCATATTAAATTAAATATCCTTTAAAAATCATACATGATAGAATTTCAGCATTTCATAAACATTACTTTTTCTGTTGTATGTATACCGAAACATTCATGTTTGTTAAGACGTAGCTAAATTGTGCAGTGGATAGAGTGCTGAGCTTGGAGTCAGGAAGACATGTCCCTAAGTTCAAATACGACCTCAGACACTTACTAGCTGTGTGACCCTGGGTAAGTCACTTAACCCTGTTTGCCTCAGTTTCCTCATCTGTAAAATGAGCCAGAGAAGGAAATGGCAAACCACTCCAACATCTTCTGCCAAGAAAAGCCCAAATGGAGTCATGAAGAGTCAGATATGACTGAAATGACTGAATAACAAAAAGTTCATAATGAAAAAAAACATTGGTTTTAGAGTCTGAAGAGCTGGGTACTAGTCTCACATTTGTTATATAAGCTTGGGTAAGTCACAAGCTTTGAGTCTTGGTTTCCTCATCTATAAAATGAGAAGGTTGGACTAGATTATTTCTAAGGTCTCTTCCAGCTCTAAATCTATGGTCCTAGATAACTTTTATCAGGAAAAGGACACACAGAAGGAAGGAAATAACCATCTACTATATGGTAGGCACTGTGCTAAGTGCTTTAAAAATATCTCATTTATCATTCCTCTCTGGGAGGTAGGTGCTACTGTTAGAACCATTTTACAATTGAAGAAACTAAAGTAGACAAAGATTAGATGACTTGCCCACTGTCACATGGTTAATAAATGTCTGAGGTGAGATCTGAACTCAGGTGTTCCTGACTCCAGGCCTACAACTATGATCCACCGTGCCAGCTCCCTGGTTTCTGCTATCTCAGTAAGGATAGTCCTAAATGTCCCTATGAGAAATGGAACCATAAAACTTCAGAGCTAAACTAGCCTTTAGGGACCATTTAGCCTAACCTTCTCATTTTATAAGGGAGGAAATGGAGACGCTTCTCTAAACTCATCCAGTAAGTGAGCGGCAGAGCCAGACTCTTGCTCCAGTGTTCTTCCAACTTAACACCATTCAACTTTCTTATGCTTATGCACAAGGAACACACATCAGCATAAGGCAAAAAAACACACACATCCCCTTTGAAGGCAAGAAAATATCTGCATTCCCCGAATAATTTCATTTTCACACCATCATGTAACTTTCCCAAGTTATCGCAAGAGGATGTGTTGAAAGGGATCTTCTTTGTGTGAAGGCAGCCTGGTCACAATCATTGTTCAAAAAATAAGGACCCACAGTGAGACCTCCAAGGATGTAGAGACTCAAAAAGTTGATCTTGGATTCACTGCTTTGCTGAAGCTCCTCCTTACAGGCACAAAGGTAGCACAGCACATGATGTTCTGGGCCTGGAGGCCAAAAATGACCTCCAACACTTACAAGCTATGTGACACTGAGCAAATCATTTAACTTCTGCTTGCCTCAGTTTCCTCAACTGGAAAATGGGGATAATAAGAGCACCTTCCTCCCAAGTCATGGTTAGGATCAAATGAGATAATATTTATAAAGTGCTCAGCACAGTGACTGGCACCTAGTAGGACATGCTTATTCCATTTACCCCAAAGGCTGAAGTCTGTCTTGTTCTTCCTCCCTCTCCTCCATTTAAAGCTAGTGGCATAGTGGTGCTCAGAATCAGGAAGACTCTCCCTGAGGTCAAATCTGGCTTCAGACACTTACTAGTTGTATAGCCTTGGGCAAGTCACTTAACCCTATTTGCCTCAGTCACCTCATCTGTAAAATGAACTGGAGAAGGAAATGACAAATACTCTAGTATCGTCACCAAGGAAACCCCAGAATGGGGTCGCTGAAAGTTAGATGCAATTGAAACAACTGAATAACAACACTTTAAATATTTTGGACTTCCCGGTGACCCAGCCTGGGAGTGATGGTGATCTTCAGTCTAATCCAACACTCCATGATGGTGATGATAATGATGGCCTCATCTCAGAACACTAAAGCTGTTTTGCACTTTGCACACAGTAAATGATCAGTACTCTATGTCCACCCTCCTGACCCAAATGGGATACAGCTATTCTAACATAGGCCTACTGACCAACAGAGTGGGAAAAAAAATTGAACAGAGGGAGCAAGTCATAGAAACTGAAAGCTGGATCTAAAACCTGAGGTTCCTGAATACGAATTTCATGTTCCTTGTACTATATGACTCTACTTTTATCCTGGAGTCAAGAGAGATTCTAGCCTCCTGGATTTTTAGTGCTAGCTCTCTAGGCTGACTCACTGGCTCAGAAAAAAGTAAGTCAAGTCACCTCCCTATGCTTTGGTTTCCATGGGATCATCTCCCTGGAAAGCCAAAATGAGACCACAACTATGGAATGAAGCCAGATCTGTGCAAACACTCAATGCTCTGAAAGATATTATAAGCAGCTATTCCTGCATGAGGGAGAAGAAGTGAGACAACCAGAAATCCTGCCTCCCTCCTTGAGCTCCCTGGTTCCTGCTCGGCTGCTACACAAACCACTAAGGAGAGTTAAAAAGCATGCAGTGTGGCTCATCAAGGCTGCTCTGAAACTCTGAGCCTCAAAGGCAAGGAGGACACAGGGCAGCAAGAGGTAGTCTGCCTCTCCATCCATCCCAAAGGTATGGGCAGCCAGAGATTTCCCTTTGCTTCTGAACTTTAGCCTAGAAATAAGAATGACAGGCTCTTCTCAGCTACTTGGGCAGAAAATCAATATGTCAACCAGATGCGTGACTCAGAAACCACCAGATTCACACACACACACACACACACACACACACACACTCAAGAGAATTGGATGAAACATTCTATTACTCTAGGCCTACCTGTCCAGAGTAGAATTCTGTGGAGTTTTAAAAGAAGACCAATTTCCCAGACATCTCCTAAGTCTGCTGGTCTCCCTGAATAGTTTGTTTTCTAAGAAACCAATGAAACAGAAATCCCACAGGCCTTCTTGGAACATAGAACTGGGACACTCCTCCACAAAGGGACAGAACTTACACTTCTAAATATAGATTTCTCATCTCTCTCTTTCCATTTATTTTTCCCTCACCCCAACCCAGTCACCCCTTGGAATTATCCACCCATCCATTTCATGAATGTTCTTCCATAGAGATGGCTGATATAATCACACATGACAAAGTGTTATGTGTTAGCAATGTGTAAGGACCTGGTGGTCCCTCTGTAAAATACAAACAACCTTTCTATGATGAAATCAGTCATGCCCAGAGTGAATAAAAACACAGAGCTATTAGCTCTGCATGAGTCTAGAAATTGGACCCCAAAATGTAGGGAGAACCTAACCCCTAAGAGACAACTGCTCTGGACACCTTGCTTTTACTGGAGCTACTCAACTAGTAGGAAATACCCCCATGCAGCAGGGAACAGGGGCAGGTGTTCTAGACAGATAGGGCTACAGAAAGGTAGCCACTCAAAGTAGTAGTCAAAAATCTTCTAGTAGCAGGACTTCTGGCAGCAGAGAAGAGAGCCGACTCTGGCACTCAAGAGTCAAGTTAAGGTCAGGTGTAGATCTGGGACCCACTAAGGAGAGATATTGTATCCAAAGAGAAGCTTTGTGAGGGCTCTTTATGAAAAGAAAGGACTAATAAGTCCTACAATACTAGAATAGTGAGTTTCCTTAGCCATATATTGTGCATGCAATATATGTGTGTATACGTGTGTATATATCGATCAATATTTATTAAGTACCTACTATATGTTAGGCACTGTGCTAAGTGCTGGGGACATGAAAAGCAGCAAAAGATGGTTCCTGCTCTCAAGGAATTTACAATCTGATGGGGGAGACAACATGCAAACAAATATATACAAAGTGAGCAATATACAGGAAAAATAGGAAATAATTAACAGGGTGAAGGAACTGGAATTAAGGGGAGTTGGGGAAGTCTCCTGTAGAAGGTGAGATTTTAATTGGAACTTAAAGGAAGACATGGAGGTGAGTAGTCAGGGTCAAAGAGGGAAAGCATTCCAGGTAGGAGGAGAGAAAATGCTCAGAACTGAGAGATAAAGTCTTTGTTTGTGGGACACCCTGGAGATCGTTGTTACTGGATCAAAGAGTATGGGTTGGCAAGTAAGGTATAAGAAGACTAGAAAGGTAGGAAGGGGCTAGGTTATGAAGGACTCTGAATGCCAAATTCAGGGTTTTGTATTTGCTCCTGGAAGCAACTGGAAGTCACTGGAGTATATTGCGTATGGAGGTGTGCATGTGATAGGATCATACCTGTGCTCTAGGAAAATCACTTTAGTGGATGGACGGATGGAGGATGGATTGGAGTGGGGACAGACTTGAAGTAGGCACACCCACCAATAGGCTATTGCAATAATCTAAATGTGGCAGCAACAACCACAGTGAGCAAGGAATTTTTCTAGTAAACTTAGCCCTTCACAGCAATGCAAGGACTTAAAAAATTCCCAAAGGACTCTCGAGGCAAAATGCCTTCCACATCCAGAGAAGGAACTATGGAATTAGATTGCAGAATGAAGCAGATCATTTTCTCTTGTGTTACGTTTTGTTTTGTTTTATGGTTTCTCCCATTCATTTTAATTCTTCTATGCAACATGACTAAGGTGAAAATGTACTTAATAAGAAATATATTTAATAAAACCTATATAAGATTGAATGCTGTCTTGGAGAGGGAGGGAGGAGGAAGAGGGGAAGGAGAGGGAGGGAGGGGGGAAAATCGAAGATAAATGGAAGAGATTGTAGGAAACTGAAAACAAATAAAATAATTAAAAAATAATCTAAGTGTGAGGTGACAAGGGCCTCTGGTAGAGTGATGTCAGAAGAGACAAAGGGACATGTTTGAGAGATCTTGTAAAGATGAAATCAGCAGGTTTTGGCAACAGTTTGGGTATGGGGAGTGGGAGAGAATGAGTAATACAGGATGACTGGTTGCGAGTACAGGTTGTGAGTTTGGGGGACTGGGAGAATGGTGTTACCCTCCACAGTAATAAGAAAGGTGGTTGGGGAAAGGCAGTAGAGGGAAACATAATGAGTTCTATTTTAGACATATTGGATTTGTATATCTGAAAGGCATGTAGAGATGTTAGATTGGAGAGACTAGGGCAGGAAAGAAAGGTTTGAGAATCATCAGCATAAAGATGGTAATTAAATCCATAGAAGCTGATGAGATCACCAAATGAAGAAGAACAAAGGACGAAAAGAAAAGGGCCCAGGACAGAACCCTGAGGGACAGCTATGGTTAGAGATCATGATCTGGAGATCTCAGAAAAGGAGACAGAGAAGGAGCAGTCAGAGAGGTAGGTGGAAAACCAGGAGAGAGTGGTGTGCAGAAAACCTAGAGAGGACAGAGTATCAAGGAGAAGAGTTATCAAAAGTGTCAAAGGCTGCAGAAAGGTCAAGGAGAATTAGGACTGAAGAGGGGCCACTGCATTTGGTGTCTAAGAGATCATGGGGAACCTTGGAGAGAGCACTTTCAGTAGAATTATAAGGTCAGAAGCCAGATTATAAGAGATTAAGAAAAGAGTCAAGAAAATAAAATGGAGGCACCTTTTGTAGATGACCATTTTGAGTTTATCTACAAAGGACAGAAGATATCTATATCTATCTATCTATCTATATACACATATATGTATATATATGTATATATGTATAGAGATATGTACATATATATGTATATATGTATGTATATATATATGTATATATCTTTCTCTGGGCTCTGTATATATTTGTGGAATAGTGCCCCAGGTTTAGGTGACTTTGTGGCATAAAACATAGAGTACTGGCCAGAGGGTCAAGAAGACTCATCTTCTTGAGTTCATACCTGGCCTCAGGCACTTTCTAGCTGTGTGACCCTGGGTAAGTCACTTAACCCTATTTTCTCAGTTTCCTCATCTGTCAAATGAGCTGGAGAAGGAAATGGCAAACCATTCCAGTATCTTTGCCAAGAAAACCCTAAATGTAGTCACAAAGAGTTAGACATGACTGAAACAAATGAACAATATGCCCCCAGGCTCCTGTGGGAGAATATTTTGTAGCTAATGTCCATACTATATCAATTTAGTAAACGTTTTTGGAGTCAGCTGTACCTACTATCTTATTAAGAAAAAAAAAACACTGGTAGGGGCTCATAAGTTATGGTTTTAGAAAAGCCGAAGGCAAGTGCATGTTGGGAAAGAATACCCAGAAAGGGTGCTTTATTTAATCAAAAAGAATTTACTTTCTACTTCTGTCACTGTAATTCACCTGACCACAATGATTATTCCTGAAATGTATCAGTAAAATATTCAAGAGTTTCCTGACACAGCTGAAAAACAACTTGAATTCTCCCCTCCCCCCAAATACTATATCTTAAAATCTCTTCCTGACCTATTTCCTTCCTAGAGAATACCAGGAGATTTGTCTGATAGCTGAAAATGTGACTGGTTCCAGGTCTAGCTGGCAAATAGCATTCCCACCTCTCAAATTGAGATTAAATGAGACAATGCCCACACCCAGGTAAAAGCTGTTGAGCTGATGTGGCAAGGAAAATCTGCTACTGGCAGAATCTGCTACTGGAAAATAAAATATATACTAACCCAGTAGGCCAATAATCTCTGTACTTGGTCTTAAGAGAGGATAGGCTACAGGATAAAAATAGAATTAATCCTGGTTAGCACTCCAGAGTGCTAGTTTTGGAACCAGAGGAAATGAGTTCAAATCCTACCTTTTCCATTTACTACTTGTGTAACCCTGGTCAAATTATATGACCTCTTCAGGTCTAGTTTCAAAATCTATAAAATAAAGAGATTGAACAAGATTATCTCTGAGGTCTTTTTCAACTTGATCAAACAAAAACTTGATCAAACAAGTCAAGAAATTCTTGATCCCAGTGATTCAGAGCTAGGAAGACAGGGCTAAAGGGTGAAGGCAACAGAATGGGAAGGAGAAAGACCTCACCTCATACCAAAAAGAATAGGTGTTTTGTGTTTGAGAACAAAGGCAGCTAGATGATTAATTATTTCAGTATGTTAGCAATTAGGCAGCAGTTTATTAAGCATCTATTATATGCCAGACCCTGTCCTAGGTGCTAGAGATACAAATAGAAAAATGAAACAGTCCCCCTTTGTCCTGGAGCTTACAAGATAGGCATTTGTGCTGATGCTTGAAGGAAGAGGTAAAGGTGAGAGAAGAGGGCATTCCAGACGTAGGGGAACGCTTGTGGAAAGGCACAAGGCTAGAAATTCAGTGTTCTGGGAACACTAAGTAGTCCAGTATGACTGAAATGTAGTACATGAAGAAGAGCAATGTACAATAAGTCTAGAAAGGTAGGCTAGAGCCCAATTATAAAAACACTGACATTTAAATGCCAAACAGAGGAGTTTTGTTTTTTTTTATCCTAGAGGCAATAGGGCTTCTTGAGCATGGAAGTGACGTGGGTAGATCTGAGCTTTAGTAACAGCAATTTGGTGGCTGTGCAGAGAATGGGGGCAGGGAGGCCAATTAAGAGGCAACTGCAACACAGAAGGCAAGAGCTAACGAGAACCTGAATTCTTGATGTTAGTTCTTTAAATAGAAAGAAGCAAACAGAGGTGAGAGATGATGTGATGGTAGAACTCTTGAGACTTGACATGCCTAGATCCCTTTTTTACCATTTATCTTAAGACAACTTTCCCTAACCCTCACGATGCTGGTCATCCTCCTCCCTCATAAAATGTGGTGTCCCATATTGTAGAGACACCTCCCCTCCCCCAAATCACCTACATATAACCGAACACCCATAAATGTAGAGTATCCAGAGGAACTCCACTTTTGTGCTCACTGCTGTTATTTGGGGTTTCTATTCCCTCCTGCCTCTACGCCAACCATTGCCTGGTATCATCACCCAGACATAACCCTACAGTGCTACTTCTCACCTTAGCCCAGAACCAGCAAAGGATATGGTCAGCAGGGGGCAACACTGTTTTATGATCTGCAACGAAATCAGGGAAGGACAAGAAGTCCTGGTCAGAGATAGCAAGCAAGGGGAGCAGAACCGGAAGTCAGTTGCTGGGACCCTCAGAAGGTGAGAAATGCAGGTTTATACCAGAAAGTGGGCAGCCCTGGTTCACACCTTCTCAGTCTCAAGCTCCCTTCTTATTACCCCTGGCTCATTCTTACTTACCACCCCATCATCTTCTATCCAGGGGTCCCACCAGAGCCTTGGACCTAGGAAATCCATGTTTTCTTGAGTCTGAATGTGCAGATGGTAATCAGCAGAAAGTCCTGGATCCCAGTGCAGGATGAATTTGGGGGGAAAGGGCATTTTTGTCTTTAAAATCCTCATCCCCAGCTTTGCTGCCTTGCACAGAGGAGGCACTAAATTTAACTGAATTTGCTGAATCCCATTTTGAAACTAAGGAAGCATTTTCCTAAAGACAGAATACTATGTACATGTTAGCCAGGCTCCTAACTCCAGCACCCAAGAGCAAATTTAACCATACTTCAGCTTAACTCTGGTACGAGAGAGTTCCAGCCTAAGTTGAGATCCAAAAGCAGGACATCACAGGGCGCAGGAAGGAGAAGATGGGGAAGAAGTGAGTTGCTTCCATTTATCTCAGTGTAAGGCCAGCCCTAGGCAAATTTCCTAGACAGATAAAATTTCTCTTTTGCATCTTTTGCCCTCTATTCTGCACACCTCTCCTACCTCCCAACACTTCTCTTTTTTCCTTGCTTCTCCATCCATGTCTTATTGCCACACTGACACTCCAAGGCAGGAAGTTAAACATTTTTTAAACTTTTTTTGTGTTATGGACCGCTTTGGAAGTCTGGTCAAGCCTATGAATCCCTTCTCAGAATAATATATTTAATATCATATATTAATATAATTAATATTAATACATTAATAACAATAGTTGGCATTTACATAGCACTTTACAAATACTCTAATTTTGCCCTGGAAACAACCTTGGGAAACAGGTGCTATTATTATCACCCCCATTTTACAGGTGAAGGAACTGAGGCAGACAGAATTTAGGTGACTTGTTCAGGGTCGCAAAGCTAATGTCTGAATTAGAATTTGAACTCAGGTCTCTTTGACTCCAGGCCCTTATCTACTGTGCCACCTAGCAGTCAGTGAAATATTCAAATACATAGGATTACAAAGGAAACCAAAGGTCAGTAAAAATAAAGATTATTTTTTCCCAAGTGCAAGTTCACAGATCCCTTGAAATCCATTTATGAACTCCTTGGTCCAGGTTAAGAACTTGACTCTTAGTAATCCTAAACTGGGCATTATATTTCCTGGGAAGGACACTTGTGAAAATTGAGGGAAGGGGAAAAGAATATTCTGAGACAGGAGAACCAATACACTGGTGGGTTATTTCTACTTTTCACAGTTTTGTTCCCTCCTTCTCTTCTGGATCTACAAGCCCTCAAAGTTTTGTGCTTATATATATATATATATATATATATATATGATAATAACTACACAGTAGGGAAGGAGGACTGGGGCATCTATTTGTAAAAAAAAAAAAATTGTAAATTCAATAAATCAGGCATTTTTAAGTTAAGGACTGTTTAAAGTCCATGAATTATTTTCTCATCAAGTCTTCCTGTCTCAGAACTCAATTCACCCTTCTGATTAGAGTTTTGGGGAGCAGAGTAATAAACTCCTCCCAAAGCTCTTCAGTTCCATTTTCCATCAGTCACTCTGCTTAGCTTTGACTCCATGCAATCCCATACCATACCATATCTGTCAAGTTGGATACTCCTGGTAGCTATTCCCCCTGAAAAGTGTTTTGTCTTCCTACATTAGATTAAGCTCCCTGAAGGCAAGTACTGTCTTTTTCTTACTTATATCTCTAGTACCTAACACAGTGCCCAGCACATAGTAGGTGCTTAAGAAATGTTTATTGATCCAACATTTCATAGGATCACAGATTTAGAACTAGAAGGAAACTAAGAGGCCATCAAATCTCACTCCAACTTTTTACATATGGAGAAACTGGTCCAGAGAGGCCAAGTGACTTGTTCAATAAGAGGGAAAACATGTTCAGGCAATAATAACAGTCAGGATTTGAGCATCTTTGGACTCTAAAGTCTTCCCATTGTACTGTAGTGCCTTATTAGCTGGGACAAATCACCTAATCTCTCTGTGCCTCAATTTTCTCTTCTCTTAAATGGGAATAATACTATTAGCCTATTTTCACTTCAATTTATCAACTCTTTAATCTAAGACTGTGCACCAGATACCGAAAACTCAGAGGCAAAAGAACTTTGGCCCCTTAGGACCCCCAATACACTTTTCTCCCAAAACCCATACCACCAGGGGATGTCTTATACCACTATATAAATTATCATTGAGCGCCCTCCACATTTAGAATCTCTAGAAATAGGATAAATCCTATCTTTTTATTTATTTTAATTTATTAAATATAGTTCTCTAAAGTTCAAGAATCATGTCTAGTTGTGTCCTTCCCTTGCTATCATGAACTCCAAGAAGGTATGTGCTCCCATTTCTCCTCTCATGTCTGCATCACCAAACACTTTCTCAATGGATAAAACTAAGAAAGAGACCATCTTCCTCTTTAATTTCTCTTCTAAGAGATGAAACTAACCATGTGTCCTGCTTTTGGCATAATGGGACTTGCAACAGACATTGAAATAGCCCCATCACCATACTTTACCTCTGTGTCAGTTTTAGGACTTGACACAGGGGTAAATAGACAACAGAAATAGACAGTCATTGCAGTCTGTTTGAAGATAGGAACATGGGCATGCCTAAATTTAGTCTGGTAGCAGCATGTAGGATGGCAGAGGTGGCAGAAAGTAAAGTCAGAGAGGCCAGTTAGCTGACTACTACAATAATCCAGGTGAAAACAGTCATGATGGGAACACAACCTAAAGCGATAGTTGGAATTTTGAGAAAGGAATGAATCAGAGACATTTCAAAGGGGGGAAAAAAATCCACTTTAGTAGTTGCTTAAATGTGGGGGATGAAAGAGTGGAATGAGTCAGAGATGACTGCAACCAACTTAATCAAAATCTATATCCTATAACAAACTTATTGTAGTCTGAAGAAGCCTCTGGACCCTTTCTCAAGAGAATATCTTTAAATGCCTAAAATAAAATACATAAGATTAAAAAGAAAATGAATTACATTGAAATAGCTATCAAAATACACATACTTTTAAAAACAAGTTCACAGACCCCAAGTTAAGAAATCCTGCTCTAAGGAGAGCTGGGATAATTTGAGAGATATGTCATTTCTCCCTGATCCTTGGAAGAACTCCTTGATACTCCAGCTTTGGCCTTTCCAATGTATCCGTACGAATGACAAAAACTGACCCATTTCCTAAGAAGAAGAGTGCTTTATCATTCACCAGTGCCACTGAGTTCAATTCAGTCCAACAAGCATTATCACTATGTTGACATTTGTTCGAGCTGACATGCCCCTGTGTCCAGAGGGACCTCCAAGTCCTGACAGGGTAGAGGAAGAACCTAAGTCCCCATAAATATGGCAGTAAGGGCACAAATGACCATATAAGGACCTCTCACAACTCCTAACTTCCCACCTGGCTAAGCAATAACAAGGCTGTGTCTTGGGCCATGCCCTTATCCATAAACCAGGAGTGTAGGGCAGGCTCTGGGTCTCAACACTAGTCTCCTAAGCTAACTTCTCAATTCTTTGACACTTACCCCCAACCTCAAAATGCTTTCTGAAATGGAATAAGAAAGAAAGGTATGTAAAATCAGCATAGATATCAGGAGAATCTCAGGACAATCTCTTCATCAAACCACCTCCTTCCTTTCCTCAAAGTCACTGAAAGTCAGTTTCCTTGGAAACCTTCCCAGATTGGTCCAACCTGGCTCCATTCACTGTAGCAACATCTCAGTTTGGGCCAGAGGCTTAAATGCTGGGGTGGAGACCAAGACAGAACCATTAATAAATGCAGTGACACTAAAACCATGGCCCACTTGTGTTTAGCCTGTGAATTCTTAACACTTGTGTTTTCTATACTGATGAGTATATTACACCAGGTTCTACAGGACACCTAAGAGCCAATTTGCTTAATGGTGATGGCAAACATATCATATCACTATGAGTGCTACTGAGCAAATCCATTAATTCTACTCTGTTTACACTTCTGCTTTGGAGATTTTTTTTAATTAAGGCCCTTTAATTTGATCAGAGGAATTAGCAAGGGAGAGATTATCTGCTGAACTTTGTTTCCTGGTGTGAAGAGCAAGAATGTTTTGAAAAAGTAAAAATACACTTTCATTTGATGTAAATCAAGTTAGTTAATAAGTGTTTCAGCTTCCTATGTGCCAGAAACTGCTCTGGAGACATCAAAAAAATGCCCCCCCCCCCAAAAAAAAATCAACCCACAAAACTCCCTGTTTTCAAGGAATGTGCACTCTAGTAAGGAAAACAACATATAAACATCTACAGATATAGATATATGATGGGCAGCTGAGCAGCACAGTGGCTAGAGAACTGGGCCTGGAAAGTCAGGAAGACTCATCTTCCTGAGCCATCAAGCCTCAGGCACGTACTAGGTGTGTGACCCTGCACAAGTCACTTAACCTTGTTTGCCTCAGCTTCCCCATATATAAAATGAGTTGGAGAAGGAAATGGCAAACCATTCCAGTATCCTTGCCAAAACAAAAACCAAATGGGGACATGAGTGAAAAATGACTGAACAACAGGTTGTAAATGAAATAGAGTAAATGAAGATAATCTGAAAGGAGGAGTCATTATCAGCTAGTGGGACCTGGAAAAGGCCTGAAAAAGATGAGATCTGAGAAGTCTTGAAGGAAGCCAGGAATACTAAAAAGGGACAGAGCACTCTAGGTATTGTGGGGGGCAGGGAGAGAAGCCAGTGCAAAAACATGGAGATGGGAGATGGAACTGGAAGAACTTCAAGTAGGCTAAGTCATAGAGAGATGGGAGGGATAAAGGTTGAAAAAGGAGGAAGGATCTGGATTATGAAAAGCTTTAAATACCAAACAGAAGCATTTATATTTGACTATGGAGATAATAGCAAACGAGTAGAGCTCCTCAAGCAGGGGAGTGATATAATTAGATTTGCACTTTAGCAAAAGCAGTTTGACAGCTTGGTGAAGAATGATTTGGAGCGGGGAGAAGCCTGAAGCAGAGACCAGTTTCAAGGCTTTTACAGTCGTTTGGGTAAGAGGTGATGAAGGCCTATAGGATTCTGGCTGTATGAGTGATATATAATGGATATTGTGCTATGGTGAAATTGTTATAAATTGCAAATTGTTAGAGTTATATATAACAATGTATATTTTACAGATGAGAAAACTGAGGCAGAATAACGTGACTTGCCCAAGGTCACAAAACTAATAACTGAGCATAGATCTGAATTCAGGTCTTCCAGTCTCCGGATCCAGAGCTCTATCTACTGAACCGCTCAGCTGTTCGTTCCTACAATGCATGTACACCTATGTATACTTTTTTGATTTCTGTTTGCTATCCCTTTGGATAAATGGGCTTATTGTTATTTTGTGTTCACTGTGGAACTGGCATTTGGTAGGGAGTCAAGCCTTGAATATATAGCTTTGAGCCCTCCTTTCCCCATAAGGGATAGCAATCAGAAAGGCAGCCTGAACAAAATCACTTCTCCTAGACCTATAATATTTAAGGGAGTAGAAAGATATAATTCTAGCCCAGTACTCCCTCTCTCCAGAGAAAGCATAGTGGCCAGCCTCTGGCCCCAGCCTTCTGCTTTCCCTCTTGACAGGAATCAAAGTCTCCCTTGAAGAAGGATAAAGGAAGAAGATTATAAAGATATCTAGGCTTGGCTCCCTTACACCACATCCAGAAAAACCCATGCAGATACCCATAACCTACAGGAGCCAAACAACACAACCTTATATACTACATTCTGACCACAATGTAAATGGAAAGGATAAAAATACACAATCAAAATTTTAGAATGAAACAAAAAAACATTATGATGAAATGAAACATTATAATGCAATTGTAATTACCAAGCTGGATCTCAAAAAAAGAGACATGAGAATGCACTTCAATCTCATTTTTGCAAAAGTGGGGAATTATGGGTGTAGAACACATCTTAATAACGTCAGACGATTAATAGGGTGTTTAGCTTTGCTGAACTATTTTTTTCCTCTTTCTTTTTTATTATTTGTTATAAGGGTTGGCTCTCTGGGAGGAAGAACAAGTCCATGAGTTCATAAGAGTGAAAACTACATTGTTATATTGAGAAATGAAGGCGATATAATAACAAAAATTATCAATAATAATGCAAAAATAGAAACTTGGCAAGAAAAAAAGTTTCAAGACAGTTGGGTCAGCAACATCCAACGAAGCAGAAAGGCTACAGAGGATGAGGATGAAAACAAAGCCACTGGCTTTGGGAAGAAAAAAATCACCGGGTTCTCTTTATAAAAGCAGTCTTGGGAAAACAGGAGAAATAGTAGTAGAAGGTTAAAATGGAAACTCAACAATGAATTATGAAGAGATAAGAGATAATAGAATGCATAGTTGACACTTTCTGTCCAAGAGTTTAGCAGCAAAAGGGAAAAAGAGATGTGGATGCTGATTTATTTTGCTTCATTGCATTTATTTATCACAACACAGAACAGATAAGTTACTGGGTAGTGACAGGACAGAAAAAGAAAAAAAAAGGAAATATCAATAAAATACTTAAAAATAAATAGAATAAAAAATTCAGAAGGAACCACAAACAAAGCAAGCTGTCTGTCCTTCTGGACCCCTTCTCCCATAGATAAGTTCCTTCTGGGTCTCCATTTTGGGGAGGGGCCCAGGCTAGCTATTCTCCATTTTCTTCCCAGCTCTGAATCTGTCTTTACAGTCTCTACTGCCTTCACTATCACCACTACTTTTGTAACGTAAAGAAAGAAACAATATCTTTCTGTTTTGCTTGTAGCAGAATCCCCCGCCTTTAGCACAGTATCTGGCATTTAATAAGGATTTAATAAATATTTGTTGGACTGCCTAAAACAAGTAGTATATAGCAAGGAGTTCAGTTCCATATAATATTCCTCTCTTTTGCTGTTTTGTCATTTTGGATGATGACGTTCCCATGTGATAGCAGGACCCCGAGGCCTGACTTAGTTATGCTTCTCAAGAGATTGATATCACTACAAAAACCTGTCCGTAGACTAGATACTGTTAAACTTGAAGAAACTATGGGAAAATATGGGACAGAATGCTGTCCCTACGCAGGACATTTGAAAGCATGACCAACCTACAATACTTGTTCCTATTGGGCACTGAATCTTCCGCAGTCTCCTAACTTTGCACTAACCCCCATTCATCTTTCAACTCTAAAGTATTCTTAATGCATTCTTTGACTTTTCAACCCAGTTGTAACATTTTACACTGGCCAACTATACTCCATTTGAGGGAAGGACATGCCTGTGAACCCCGACTGTGTGGCCCTTGTGATAACATATGTAAAACACTTTGCAAACCTTAAATGTAAATATGTAAATACAAGCTGCTATTATTGTGACTGTTATTCTGTACATAAGCAATTACTATGTCTTGGCTATGTCAGAAAAAAAAGCAAAATGCTCAGTTAATTCTTTTCTCAGTTCTGGTGCTCTATCTTCAATGCAGCACTGCACTGACTTTGGAAAGCCATGTTGGGACATCTTTCACTGACAGAGATCTCTTGAAATCTCAAAGTAAAGGTTTGGTGGAAGCTAGGTAGTCTGAACTGAGAAAGAAAAAAAAGTAAAAGCTACTTTTTCTATCATATCCTTCTAAAAGAAATCCCCAAAAATAGGTACATGAATAATTTTTCCCTATTTCTATACAAGCTACTCAATGAGAGATTACTTGAGAATTTCAGTAGCTACTTTTCTCTAATCCCCCAGTGGTTCTTTCTCATACTCCCCTAGTCATGGGAGAGGTTTCTTGTAATTTCTTCCAAGAACTTATTTCTTTCTTCTAGTCTTGGTAGCTGGCTTTGTCTGTATGTCTGTTCATTAGCTATGTCTACTGCTGGATTCTCAATTCAGCAGTGTCTATTTTGTGTTGTACATGCACTATCCACATTATCTCTACCATGTTTTTTGTGTGAACTAAATTTCAGAATTAAAAGGGTTTTATGAACTTGCCTGCTCTTAGGGAAGGAAGTGTTTTTAAAATTATTTGTAGCAAAAAGCTACGAAGTTCTTTCCTCTAAGTAACTATAAGAATACTTTAAATTAGCTAGGGGAATAGAAAGTGAACCAGCAAAAATTCACCTGCTGGGGAGTGAAAAAAAAAAAAAAACTTCCACAAAAGAGTTAAATTTTTGTAAACAACAACACTAAACTCAAATAAATACTGAGATTGCGTCAGTCAAAATTATGAAGGATCCCAAAAAAGGTTGCTCACCTAGTATATAACAGAGTTTTAATTTTCCTTCAGGTGTATATGATTCACTTTTAAGTGAGAAGGAATAAAAAAAATTGTAGTCAGTTTAAAAAGAAAATGGGAATTTTCCTAATTTGAGCAAAGATCTGGACTGATCTGGCCAATCAATGAAAAAAGAGATATCATGCAAATTATAATGAGGGAAAACTCTGGATTTATTTCTGTAAAGACACATGCATAGGTCACTAAATTTGAAATCAAGAAATTTAAATATTTGCAAATAACCTTATTCCTTTAAACTCTCTGTCATACTGATAGTGGGATGCAGGAGTTCCTTCGAACTCTATACTGACTTAATTTATTATTAAAAGCAATTTAAATTAAATTCTCTCTCCTAGAGGCTATGGCTACTGAAAGAGGAAATAATATAAAAAAAGGTCCCATATACACTAAAACTGTTTATAGCTGTACTTTTTCTAGTGGAAAAGAATTGGAAACAAAGTAAATCCTCATCAATTGGGGAATGGCTAAACAACCTAAAATTTCAAAATTAATCCTACATTTTTAGTGGAAAAAATTTCAACTACCCATAGAAGCTAGTCTGAAGTAATTTGACTGAATGCAATTGTTTGGCAAATTGAAGAAATTCTGTATAGATATAATCATACTTTATCTAAGACTCTCCTCACCATCAAAGTACATGATCACCTCCTAGTCACAAATGAACTTTGGGTCCTCAACTGGATAGGTAATATATTTGTCACTTTCATTCATCACATGGTCAAAAGTCTAAAATTTGACTGACTGATGAGTCTATGAGTATGGGCCATGCATAGTGATGGGGTATGGAGGGACATGGGGGAATCCCATCATGTTCCATATTACACAGATTAAACAGTCAAAAAAGGAGATCTGAATCCTAATAGGACAGCATGGTTGTACTTATATATCCTGCCCTTCAGGCAAGCAGCCTACAAAAACAGTTACAAGGACCCCAAACAAGGTGAGGATCTGTCTAGCCAGGTGTGTAACTGGATAATTTTTGTAAGCTTGGAGGGTGAATCTTGGGAAACATCCCTGTCTTGTTTACCTGTGTCTATCCTAGTACTTCTTCAAGCATCTGTGTGGTTCATCCCTCCACAGCAAAAGAAAGTCTATCTCATCATGAACCTTGAACCCTATAAGGTTCACCTGCCCAAACCTAAGAAAATTTACTGCCTCATAATCATAGATTGGGAGGAAGGCTCTACAATGTAGCATGATTTCCTTTGCGTTCCAGAAACACAAAAATCAGGAGGTATGGAAGCAGGCCTTGGTTGTGCTTCTAGAGAAACTGACATCATTGTATAAGTCTGTGGGTTGACTAGGTAATAGTAGCATTAAAAAGCTATGAAGAAATATGTTCCTATGGGAAATAATTTTGTCCCTAGGCAGAACAATGGAAAGCATCTAGTCAACTTACAATACTTGTTCCTACGATGCTCCAATCATAAGTCAATCACTGTGACCCACTAATTATACCTTTATCAATCTCCTGATTTCATACTAACCTCCATTCATCTTTCAGCTCTATACCACCCCTAATTTATTCTTCATCTTCTTAACCCAGTTGTACGACTATAAATTGGCCAGCCATACCTTATTTGGGAAGAGAATCACACTTTAATCAATCTCCTCTGTTCTAACACCTATTCATCTTTCAGCTTTATACCACCCCTAATTTATTCTTTGTGCTCTCAAACCAACTGTATGACTATAAATTGACCATACCACATATAGATGGCTGTACCACACTTTTGAGAAAAACATAGATATGAATTCTGCTTGAATGTCCACTGTCATATTCTCCCCATCAATACATGAGTGATGAAAATGCCTTGCTGAAGCCAGGAAAAATTCAAAGTACTCAATTCTTCAATATATATTTATTGATGACTATTAAGTTCAAAATAAAAATATTTTTAAAAGAAAAGAGACACAAAATGAAGCTTCTATAATGGCAGAGGAGAGTTGTGAGAATGGGGTTTTAGGGGAAGTTAGAAGGGATGGAATCTAAAGTACAGATGGTGGGGTTATCCTTAGAGGAAGAAAAGAATATCTCTTCGGTCTGAACAAAAGGATGAGAGGCTAGCCGTAAGAACACCACTTGACTGAGGATAAAAAAATGTAAATCAATCACTATAACGGTGAAGTCCAAGTTTTCCATAAAGGAAAGGAAAAGGGTTTAAAGAGAAATGAAATATCTGGGGGAAATCAATAAAGAATGAGCAAAAGAATTGACTAGCAGCATTAAATTGTTCAATATGTATTTACCCAGGTAAAGTTGGGGCTAGATCTAAAAATATTACTGCTTTTTTTCATCTCTTCTTCCAGATTGTCCTTCATTTCCGGGTATTTAATTCCCAATGAGTTATTCTCTCTTTTTTTTCTTTAGGAAGACTTACCACCATGATTTCAAGTTTCCCTATTATGCCAATTATTTCAGTTGTACATGCCATAAATTCTGCTTTCACAATTCTTATTTAAACCATTTAGGAACTTTTTTCTATGGTTCCTTGCTCTCTTGGGAATCCACAGGGTCCTCTGCCTCATCAGGTCTGGATTCATTTTCCTTTGTCTTATATTTATCCAAAGATACCTATTTTCTTTTACCTGATCTGGAGTCCATAGTCCTTTCTGTTGCTAATGCCTACTTATGATCAAAACATTCCAATTAATTTTTTTTCCTTCTGAGAGCTTTAGTAATCAGTCTGTTTTTCTTATTTTCCATATTGCTGACTTTCTGACTTCTTTCCTTTTCACTGTGACTTCCCTTGGGGTCTAAACCTTTAAAGCCCTCTTAGACTCCTTACACTCAGTGAAATTCACAATTTTGCCAGCCTTATTCTCTGCCTCATGTGACTTTGGCAGGACAAGGGGGAAGAATAGAACTGGACCCAGCTGAATTTTCGGCCCTTTACTTCACACAGGCCTGATGTATGCTCACACGCTCACTCTGGTATCCTGCCCCAGATCCCTCTGTTCCTCAGTTTCTCTGTTGCAACACAGAACATTGCCAGTCCCAGCCACATTGGGAAGAGCTGGGAAAGGTAAGAGTTGAGTTTTACTGCAAGCCTGTGCATCAGAGATACTGAATGAGCATATTAGGGGTTTAGAGATTGACCTCCTGTACCGTTAATTAATCAGATTTTTATGTCATGAAGGTTATTCATTATCCTAGACCATGGAGACAGTTGAAATTGCTTTATCTCTGGTGCATAATTCCTATTTTGGAGAGGTTTGCAAGTTCATAAAGATTGGAGGAAATATTTAGTCCTCCATCTTGTCAGTCATGTGATCCAAAAGTCTGCAATAATAGCCTAGGCATAAGATGACAAGGGCTGGAGATGGTGTGGGGGTATTAAGAATAGAGAGAGGGGCCGGGGAATGGCTGAACAAATTCTGGCACTTGATGGAATCTGATGGAATTTAATAGAATATTATTGTTCCATAAAAAAGGACAAATATGGGAATTCAGAGAAACTGGGGGAAGAAATATATGAACTGATGAAAAACAAAGCAAGTAGAACCAGGAAAATAATTTACATGATGACTATCATAAGGTATAAATGAAAAGAGCCCAGTACCATGTAACTATATTGACCAATATTAGCCACAAGAAGTAATGAGGAAATGTACTTCCTTCCTTTCATTAGTGAGTTGAAGGACTATGGATTTAGAAGGGTTTGTGGACTGTTGGACTCAACTGCTGCACTGGGTATTTTGCTTAAGTGTTTTCTCTTGGTCAGGAGAGAGGGTTCATTGGTTGTATATGGTATATGTTGGTGTAGGGACAGAAAGCAGCACAGGTACATCCAAAAATGACTGATATAAAAACAAAAGAGATATAGAAAAATCATTTTTATAATGAATAAAGAACAAGGAGAGACAGTGTGAAGGAGTTATAAACTTCAGTAACCAGATGGATATGGGAACGAGAAGGACGGAGTCTAAGAAGATTCAGATGCTTCCTCAGTAGAGAATGGAAGAGTGGTGGTACCATTAACAAAAATGAGCATGTCAGGAGAAAGAGTCAGGGTTTTGATGGTAAGGAATGCACTCCCTCCCTCCCTCCAAACTTTCAGGAGGCCCCAAAGGTCACCTTGTCTCTCTCTCAACCCTTTCTGCTCTAAATAACAGCCTCCAAAAACAGAAAAGCTGTTTCTGCTTCCTCCTCCTTTCTCCCCATCTGTACATCCAAAGGTTCTACATTCAAAACAGCATTTTCCCCAGAATACCCATTAAGCCAGGCACTGGTTCTACATAGCAAAAGCTACAAGTTTTCTTTGATGCTAAGGTGCTTAACAATCTTGCTGCCCTTTCCATCTTCATAGTATGTCATAGTGAGTAATTGCTCTTTGCTAGGTTCCTCAGAGGACTTAGAGGAAAGAATGGGTGCTCCTGATTTGTTAAACTGAGAAAGAGGATCTAAATTACAGGAGAAGCCTGAGTCAGAGATAGGATTAGCAGTCAGAATTTGTGTGTGTGTGTTTCCTAGTCCTTTGTCACTGCCCCTTTGTTCCCATACTCAGAATAAGATCATGGCTGGGGTCTACTCTGACTTATAATGAAATGCCAAGAACACAAGGAGAAATACACACACACACACACATAAGACATGCTGTGGCATATAAGAAAGGATATTTCTGATCTGATTAAGATTAAGGCTAAGTCCAAGGTATCATCTGATCTGATTCCCATCTTTAAGGCAGAAAACTTGAACTTGAGTCCCTCCCTTACACTTATTAGCTGAATTAATCATTTAATTCCTCTGTACCTGATACTCCTCATTTGTGAAAGACAACAGAGAGATTGATAAGCATTTATTAAGTGCCTTCTATGTCATCATTTCTCTGATGGCATGGTCTTCTTCAGCAATGAAGGACGAACGCAAACTATGTGCTGGGCGCTGGGCTAAGTGCTAGGGATACAAAGAAAGCAAAAGTTGGTCCCTGCCCTTGAGTTCACAATATAAGAGACAGCATTTAAGGGCTTAAACCATATTACATATTCCAACACAGTAATAACAAAAGTACTTTGTAACTCAAACACTCTAGAAATATAAGTTCTGTGCAAAACAGAAAATAAGGAAAGAGATAAGGAAGAGATGAGGAAAGGAGCTCCCCAAAAGGAAACTGGCTTACAAAAGGAGACAGAAGAAGCCTCCCTGATCTATTCTCTCTCTCTCACACACACACACACACACACGTGGCAAGGCATTCTAAGAAATGTACTTCTTGGGTATGCCAGTCCATACTCCTGAAAGGTATAGTACTAAGAGCTTGGGAGAACATGCAGGTGCAAAGGTTAAGTCCCAGGTGTCATTGAGAAAATGCAGCTTTCCAGGTGTGGCGAAGGTGCTGCATGCACATCTAAATAATGGGGATGTAACTTTCCAGGCAGTCAGGTAACAAGTAGCATAAATCCCTGCACTCTGAAGGCTGAAGTCTTCCCTTCCTGTTTTCCATATTCAGTTACCCATGCAGGCTGGCCCCTCACTGGCAGGACAGTTCTGGTATACTATGGAACTCTTCATTTCTGTTTTTCCATTCATGACGGGGAGAGCACTGTTGTTAGGTACCACATTGATAAAAAGTTCTATGCTTAGAGTCAGGAAGATCTGAGTTCAAATCCTGCCTCAGAAACTTAACCATTTAACTAATCTCAGATTCAGTTTTGTTATCTGTAAAATGAGGAGGTTCAATGACCTCTAAGGTCCTCCTAAATCTGTGGTCCAATGAGTTGGGAGGTCTGAATTCGACTCCCGGATCAGTACTTACTAGCTGTGGCCAGCCACTTAATTTCTCTAAGCCTCAAGTCCCTCACCTATAAAATGAATTTAAATAATACATTCACCACCTATCTGAGGCTCTCTGGTCAGACTCAGCACCGGAAGGGGGAAGGAGGGGTGTCACAAAGACAGACATAGCTAGACTAAAGAATGTATCCATAAAAGTGACCACTGAGCACCAAAGGAATTTTACCAGCCTCTAAGAGAAGCTTCATGGAGCCTGTTCTCAACTGGTACTTTTAAAGGTGCCTGGGGGTGGGGGAGGAGTTACCCCACCTTCATGAAGAATGCTAGCTACTTCCATACTCCCCTAAGAATTGAGCAGAGCACACTTCAACTGCTTAGAGCCACTAAGGCCAGTTTGTAGATCTGGCTGGAACTAAACCACACTGTGGTGTGTTCTGACTTGGGACAAACGGGACCTGGTTCAAGCTGGCAACATCTTTAACATATTCTTTGTCAATAGCAATAAGTCAGAGCCAGGTAAACTGGAGTGAACACTCAGGTCCCACCCTTGACACATATTAGCTATGTGACCAACCCTGAGCAAGGCACTTAATCTCTCTGTGGCAGCAATCTCTAATGGTAAATGGAATTTCCTCACCCAGAACTTCCCTACATCAGGGCAGTCACAGATCTGATCCCTTTCCCTGTCTCTCAACTCCCTGTGGCATAAGCTTCTTCCATAACTACAGGAATGGACCCGTAAGTACTCCACAGGATTCTTATACATGTGAATTATTCTCATGAGTTTAAGAATTGCAGTGTAGGAGAACAGTGGCTAGAATTCTAGGCTTGGAGTTAGGAGGACCAGGGCTCAAAATCCTCCTGATACTTAGTAGCTATAAGATTCAAGGCAAGTCACAACTTCTTACGTGCCTCAACCAACTTCTGGACTTATGTAGATACATAAGATACATGCACAGATACAATGTACATTGAGGGAGAGCATTTTGTACCAGGAGTGACTATAATGCAGCTCCTTTCCAAAGACAGGTACGTAGACCCTCTGGATGCTCTCCTCAAAGGTCCCATCCGGCTCTGCCGGGCTTTGGAGAAGCATCTTGGACAGAGCACCTAGGAGAAAGGCAGGTCAGCTTTCTTCTCTAGCAGCCTTTCTCAGCTTCCTCAGAAGACCTGGAGAAACTTGAGGGCAGAGACGTTCGAATTATATAATTAATGATGAATCATTTGGTGTTTCTCCTATACCATATATGTACATGTATCTATATATACACACACATACATATATGCTTATAATCACGTTAACTATAATGCCTATAATTAATGCTGGGCAGTTTGGTGTTTCTCCTGTACTATATAAGTATATCTATATATACATATGTAGATAGATAGACAGATATATGCCTATAATAACACATTAATTATAATGCCTATGATTAATGCCGAGTAATTTGGTGTTTCTCCTATATCATATAAATGTATCTATATACACACACATATATATGCCTATGATCACACATTAATTATAATGCCTACAAGTAATGCTGGGTAATTTGGTGTGTTTCTCCTATACCATATACATGTGTATATATGTATGTGTATACATATACACCTATGATTGTGTTAATTATAATGCCTATAATTAATGCAGGATAATTCAGTATTTCTCCTATACCATATATGTGCATCTATAATCATGTTAATTATAATGCCTATGATTAATGCTGAATAATTTGGTGTTTCTCCTATACCATATACATGTGTATATATATATATGTATATATATACATACATATATATACACACATATATATACACACACATATATATGCCTATAATCACATGCTAATTATAATACCTATAATTAATGGTGAATAATTTGGTGTTTCTCCTATACAGATATGTGCCTATAATTATGTTAATTATAATGCGTATAATTATTGCTGAATAATTTAGTGTTTCTCCTATACCATACCGGTTTGGAGACACACTCCTTCCCTGGGACTGGACACACAAACTCCTTCCCTGAGACTGCATACACAAACTCTCTCTCTCTCTCTCTCTCTCTCACACACACACACACACACACACACACACACATACACCTCCTCAGGAACCCACACAATATCCAGGTAATATCAAGCATTTATAGAGTGCTTTGGGGTGCATAAGGCACTTTGTATATGCTATCTAACAATATTCAGCAACCCTATGAAGCAGAAGCTATTGTTATCCCCATTTTACAGACGAGGAAACTGAGACTGAGTCCCAATCTTTAAAGCTTAACAACTCAAACTGATGCCCTTAGCAATGAATGAAACCTCCTAGATACCATATCCAAGATGCTACCCTACAGAATGTCAGAGCTTGATGGGACCTTAGAGGAGGGCATCCAGAGGGGCCAATAAGGATGGGGATCTCAAGATCATGTCAGACATAGCCTACAGAAGAGAAGACTTGAGGACAGGGGAATGATAATTGTCTTCAAGTTAGGTAGAAGAGGGATGAGACCTGTTTGGTCTCAGAGGGAGGAATGAAGAGCTATGAGTAAAAGTTGCCAAAAGGCAGCTCTCAGCTCTTCATAAGGAAAAACTTCCTAACACTTAGCTATCCAAAAGTGAATGTCTCAGAAAGCACCAGGTTCCTTGCCACCCCCCATTTCCAATAAAAGGACAAAAGCTTCCAAGCAAAGTCAGGATGAGTTAAACAAGCTGACCTCTGAGGTTCCTTCCTTAGATTCTGTCTTTAGGAGCAAAAACACTTAGTCCAGTCCCTTCACTTAATAGATGAGGACACTTAGGTCCAGAAAGGTGAATGGAATTGTGTTCTGCCCCACACCCACCCTGTCAGTCATAGGACCACATGAGTAACCCCAAAGGATTCGAACTTCAATTGAGCAAGGGAAGAAAAGTAAACCATAACCCAGCAAACTGTATTTTCCTTCTCAAAGTTCAAAGTTTTAGGGACTCCCATTCATCCTCAGTGCAGACCCAGGACACCATTCTTAAGGTACAGAGAATATCTCCACAGCAATGGCACAGGGCCTGAATTTGGTCAGATTTGGGTCTAAAGCCCAAGGCTTCCAACCAGAATCCTTTCCAGCACTGAGATTTTAAAGAAAGCAGGAAAGGGCTCTGGGGTCCTTCTAGAGAACTCTCGATTTGTAATTCAATTCAACATGCTTTTATTATGCAGCTACTAAATAAAAATAATTACGAAAGGAGGTTCAGTGAATATCCCAAAGTTTTATACAAGTCAGTCATATGTGACTTTTCTCATAGCAATAATATCCTATGATACATAAAGATGGATGTTTATTCTTGGTAAGGTATTATTTCAAAGTTATTTAATATATAACAAAAACAATGACAAAAATAAGAAAAATCCCACAGTGAGATGTTTGTAAATTTCAAAGGAGTAATTTTGTCAATACAAAGGTGAGGCTTAGAGAAACAACAGGGTTTCCTTCGAAAACTGCAAACGTTCCATTTATGTTCTGATATATTTAGGGTTAGGCTGGGAGAAGGCTATTATTTCTAAACCTGAAGTATAGAAAACAAAAATCCACAATCAATTAAGCATTCAACTACCTTGTGACTAGTAAGAAATCTCCAGATAAATTTTCTCTGGGCTCCAGATATTTCCTCAACACTTGCTAGGATTTGCGACCCAACCAGCAGTGGCCACAGTTAAAGAACTCTTAATTGTTTCACTGATGGCCTAATGATTACAATGTGTCAGACTCTATGCTTAGTTGTGGAGGATCCAAAAACAAGAACAAGACTTTCCTTGACCTCAGGCAGCTTATATTCTACTGATTAATACAACAGATACCCAGATAAGGAAATACAAGATATACTCTAATGAATCTGTGATTTCATCAAGTCAAGTTCTCTCTAATCATGCAAATCACAAGTGGGCAAGAATCTATATTCCTCTCTCCATAAGTTCTCTATGGTAGAGGGGTTCACCCAACATGCTTTCTCCTGCCAGTGATGGGGTACCAGTGAAGTCCTACATCTGTCTACTCTTCATTCTTCCTTGAGTAACATCATCAGCTCATTGTTCTCTTCCCATCATACACTAAAATTCCTTGGTTTTACTATTATTCTTTGGAGTTCCTCATTGGTTACATGTTTCATCCTGCTCACACCCACTCATGGGCCTCACCATTGCCTTATGGGGCAATGATCATTTTTAACTCTTGGAGGCAATTTATTGTATTTCATATCACATTATTATACACTGGTACAATGTTAATATTAAAAAGATTGAATTTTTACTTTCATGGGAAGCCTGGGGTCATCAAAGGAACTTTGAAATTTCCCCAAAGCAGTGTAGTCCACTGTCTTCCTTTTGCTCCACTCTAAGCCCAGCTGATTATCCATCCGTACTGTCTTCCCAATATACAGTGATGAACAAACTATACTGGGTGTCCATCTAAATGCAAATTAAATCTGGGCAATAGATGTTCATTTTAATCCATTTGGACCCTTCTATGGGGATAGACAGGTCAAAATCCTTTGAGAGATTATAGATCTCTTCCAGGAAGCTCTGCAACGTTCTAAGGATTAGCAACCAAGACTATCAGCAAACAGAAATTTAACATCCACAGTGAAACTCTTCAAACTTGTATAAATACAAGTTATATACAAAATAAATACAAAGGAATCTCTGGGAGCACAAACCATGGGGGGAGGGGAGAAGAGGAGCAGCCTCCATCACCACCATCACCATCAACACTAGTGGGAAATTAGGAGAGGCCTCTCACAGGAAGTGGTGCTTGAGCTAAGGGTGAAGGGAAGCTAGAGGTGTCAAGAGGCTGGGAAAGTAAGCATTCCAGGCTGGCGTAACAGCATAAGCAAAGACTCGGAAGAAAGAGATGGATGAGAGACAGTTCTCCACTCCAAATCCACCATGCTTTCCACTGTAGCGCACAGATTTTTGATTAAGGGTATGATTTAAGGGAAGGTCATCTTCATCCTCTTTTTCTCCACTCAAACCCTCCCCACCCCTATACTTTCTGAAATTTCATCAATCAGAGGTAGTTTGGGTTTGTTTCTTCAAGTAGCTTTCCTGCCTAGGGCTTCATCTGGCAGGTTGTTGCATCCCTCTATGTATACTGTATTGCTTTGTATTCTCTATGTGGAGATTCACCCTCCTGGATGGGGAGGTCCATGAGAACATAGCACAGAGCTCAACAAAGAGATTTAGAAAATAACTGCTGAATTCATTCAACAAAAATGTATTGGTCCTATTTGGTGGGAAACAAGCAAACATTTATGGGGGTGGGTGGCGGTGGTAGGGGAACTCTGTTGTTCACACTTTAGCACTTTCCTCCTTACACCCAGCTGAGAGGTAAGCATTGAGGAATTTGGGAAGAGAAGGGAGAAACAAGAAAGGTTCTGGGATAGAGGGGTCAAAGCTGTCTCAAGTTTAACAGTAGTAGGTTTGGGGGCAGCCAGAAGGCAGCTTTGAGGAGCTGAGAGAGAAGCACAATCATCGCTTTGTCCCAATGAGGGGAGGGGAAAGGGGGTACCAGGAGATGGGAGAGCAGTGGTGGCAGGGAAGACACGCTTTGACTGGCACTGAAAACTGCTCAGTCAGTGAAGTAGGAGGTGGGAGGTGAGGGGGGAGTGAGGAGGAAGGAGGAACTAGGCTGTTGAATGAGAGAGCTTTTCCAACAGAAATTCATGGAATATTTCTCCTCATGGAGCCCAAGACACTGTGAAAAAAAACAAAAATGTATAGCAGGAGTATTTCTTTTGTCATGCATGTGAAGGTCAATTAATTCCCAAGCATTTGTTAGGCACCTACTATATTCCAGGCATTGGACTTATATAAGGGAAAGAGATATGATTCACCTTGCTCCTCCATACTCTCAGTTAATGTAGTCTGTTTGTCTGTCTCTCTCATACTCACACACATACACACACACACACACACACACACACACACACTTTTAATCTGTAAACAAGGCAAGCCTGATCCCTTTATGAGGTCAGAACACCCCTCTGATTAAGTCAATAAGGGGATAACTCAACAGACACAAAAACAAAATTAGCTTCTGAGGGCTTTAAATAGCTAAGCCCTAAGGAACCAAGGTAGTCGAGGCCCTGAGAGCTGCCAAGGAAGAAGGAATTTCTTTCTACTAGTTCTCCTCCCCTCCCCTCCCCCAATCCAGCAGAGAGCTTTGAAGGCAGATATTGTTAGAGGAAGCTAGGTGGCTCAGTGGACAGAAACCTGGGTCTGGAGTCAGGAAGCTCTGAGTGCAAAGCCAGCCTCAGACCCCCTACTAGCTGTGTGACCCTGGGCAAGTCACTTAACCTGTTTGCCTTAACCCACTGTAAAAGAAAATGGAAAAACACTCCAGTATCAGACAAGACAATTCCATGGAAAATGTGGTCCTGAAAAGCAGGATACAGCTAAACCACAACTGTAGGTGAGGTAGGTGACACTGAATCAATCAGGGAGCAGACACACACTCCAGGCTGTCTTTACGGGCATCTTCAAGGAGAGGGAGCCCTGGCAATTCAGAGTCTGAGAAGAGATGCCAAGGGAATGCTCAAAGTAGAATGGTTGTGAAATTTTCAGTGAGCATTTATACTGCTTGTCTAGACTTAAGAAATTAATGGAGAAAATACAGGCTAAGCTTAAAAGTGAGTTGTGCACACATTTATTTTCCAGAGAGGTGGTTGATAAACATTTACTAGCATAGACCTATTGGGAGTCTGCAGGAAAAAAAAGGGCTACATGAGGACTCTCTGAAGAGAGAAAGGCCTTCTGGGCCCTGCAGTGTCATTTGCCACACAGGTATCCTACACATATGTGTCTCATTCCCATTATACTGAAAGTTTGAATCCACTTTTCCCAGAGACTCTGTTGTGCATTTGTGTGAGAACACGCCCTGGGTTTACTGGGGGAATGTTTTGGTCACTACTGCTTTTACTTTGCCATCTTGATAAATGCCAAAAATCTAATTACATCTATGAAATTGTTCATGGGAAATATAGGGATGGGCACACTCATGAGTTAGCAGCCTGAACCCACAGGGCAATCCCTAGAACTTGAGTTAGCAACTGCCCTCTGAGGACCCAACCTTCAAGTTCAGGAACCAAGTTGGAAAATTAGCTCTGAGGTGTAGTTATATTTAGAATCTGCACTGCCTATACACTCTTCGGTCCCCTGGCACTACCATGTTAATGACTTACGGAACCTAAGGACCTCTGAGCCTTGCAAAGGATTTCCAGGCCTTTCCATCTGCCCTGAAGCCAAATTTGCTTTAATATGGTATCCCTCCCATTAGGCAGACAGCTAAGTGGCACAGTGGATAGAGTGCTAGGCCTTGGAGTCAAGAAGACTCATCTTCCTGAGGTCAACTATGGTTTCAGACACTTACTAACTGTGTGACCCTGGGCAAGTCATTTCACCCTGTTTTCCTTGAGAAGAAAATGCAAACTGCTCCAGTATCTTTGCTAAGAAACCCCCAAATGGGGTCACAAAGAGTCAGAGACAACTGAACAACAGTAGCAACTCCCCTATTAGATTGTGAAGATCCTTGAGTAGAGCTATCTCAATTTTTCCATCTGTATCCTCAGCACGGGGCATAACCTTGAGGCCACACGTAGCCCTCCAGGTCCTCAAGCGTAGTCCTTTGCAGGTTCCCCACCCCTGGCATAGTGCTCAGCACAGAGTAAGCACCCAAAGAGTGAATCTTTTCTTTTTCACAACCTTCTCCCCTTTTTCTTCATTTCTCCCTTCCTATTCAATATCTCTGTGGAATTCACAAACATTGCTTTACTCTGTCCAGGAGTGTCCTACGGCCAGTCTGCCTGGGCTAAGGAGAGCCAGTCATGAAAATTTCATTGTGAGCATTTAACAGCAACAGCTAGCATTTATACAGCACCAACTGTGTGACAGGCATTAAGCCACACATACTTTACAAATATCTCATTGCATCCTCACAATCACCCTGGGAGATAGGTGGTACTATTATCCCCATTTTATAAGTGAGGAAACTGAGGCAAGTAAAGTTTTTTTAAATGACTTCCCAAGATCACATCAAGTGACTGAGGCTGGATTTGAATTCAAGTCTTTCTGACTCCAGGCCCAGCATACACTGCACCACTCTAGTAAATATTTACACCTCAGAAATCAGCAAACTACAAATTAGGGCTTGATATATTGTTTTGTTGACTGTCTAGACTTAGAAAGTGAGAAGAAAATATGAATAATGCAGATTAAAATTCAAAGTGTGCTCTGCCTACAAGACAACCAGTTGTGAAATATTCACCAGGATCCTCTCTGGCTCTCTGCCCCAGGGACAAAGAACTTCACATCCTGTTTGATCAATTGCATCCATCTCTTGAAATTTACAAGTGCTTTCACCTTCCTGAATGAAGCAAGCAATGAACAAGCACCTACTATGTGCTGAGCTCTGAGGCCACAAAGACAAATATATATATACATATATATGTGTGTGTATATATATATATATGTGTGTGTGTGTGTGTGTATATGCGTGTGTGCATGTGTCTGTATATCTATATATGTATATATACATACAAATATGTATGTATATATGTACAAAACAATCCCTGTGTCCTTGAGGGGTTTATATACTCTCGAGGAACTTACATGAAAGCATGTATACATAATACAAAATAAATATAATACAGTATAACACAAAATAAATAGTATTTAAGTAAAAATACAAAATAAATTGTTTAACTACCAGGTAGTTAGCGAGGGAGTGCACTAGCAGTTTGGGAGGGGGTGGAACCACGAAAGACTTCCTGCAGAAGAAAATAGTTGAGCCGGGTCACCAAGAGCACCACACTTTGGTCATTGTAAGGTGGAAGGGAGAAGAGAGGAAAGGAGGGAGTTTGGGGGTTACAATCATGATGGATCATCAGTATCACCATAGCTAACAACGGGCAAGCTCCCACCTTCAGAACAATCTTTTTTTTTTCACTTGGGCAAAGAGCCCCCTTCGCCCAACTCACCCATCTCTGTCATCATCAGGTTCAAAAGTTGTCATCTAGGTGGTAGATAAGATCCCAAGTGTCCTTCCTGGGTTTGTCACCACTCCCTCCTTGGCAAACACAAACCTACTGCTTCTCTCTCTAAAGTCAGGGCCCTGTGACCTGCTGGGACATGCTTTATTTACTAGCAGTCCCTCTGTAAGCAAAGGTATTTACAGAGGGGCCCTGGGAAGTTAGGCCTCCCAGTGTGGGTACTTCCCTGATCCCCAATCTTCTTTACCAAGTCAGATTCAAGGGGTAAGAAAACAAAAAAAAAAAGAGAGAGAGAGAAAAAACAAGCTGAAGTCACAGTCTCCTGACTTCCCATGTGGACAAACGGTGCCAGAGAGGAAGACTGTAAAGGAAGGGCCTCTTATGTAACTAAAAGGAGTGCAGTTCTGCAAAGAGCAGTCTATTTTTATAGGAATAATCAAGTAAATCATGAAACAAAGAGGCTGGAGTGCACACAATCCCAGAACTGAGGAACAGAGATGTGTGTGTGCTTAGTCACCCAAGCCCAACAGTGGACAGAATGCTGTTTCCAACCCTTGACAAAGGAGGGGGAGGGAAAGCAGGGAGAGAGATGCCAGAAGCAGACAGAGATTACCTGGGAGGGTAAGTCATTCAATGTTCACATTCACATTCACACTCACCCAGGTATGAAGGAGCCAAGGCAGAATTTGAACCCAGATTCCTTGATTCCTAAGACATTGCTCTTTCCATGGCAACTCATCTCCTTGGTATCAGAAAACAGACTGCTCTTTGCTGGTCTGCTCTCCTGTCAGTTACTGAAGGGGCACCTAACAAGGCAACTGAATTAGAGCAAAGGAATTTGAGTTGGGTTTTAAAAGAATAGGCAGGAATTCAACCAGCAAAGAGTGAAGCCTAAGGGAATTCAGAATAAAAAGGGAAGCTTCAAGGTCCAGAGGATAGAGGAGCACATAGGTAAAGGCAGGGGACAAGAAGATAGTGTTGGGGAAGGGGGTACAGGTAGTTCAGTTTGGCTGGAGAGAGGGCATGGAGAGGAATAGTATAAGAGAAAGTTGGAAAGGTAGAGCAGCACAGGACTTTGAATATTACCCATTGGGCCATAGGGAGCCACTGCAGATTTTTGAGCACGGGAGTAATATAACCAGACTTAGTCATGGGAACAATTATCCTGGTAGAGGTGTGAAAGGATGGAAAGGGACAGTGGAGATAGGAAGACCTGTTAGGAGGTTATTTACGTCTGGGTGGATAGTAAGGAAGGTCTATGCTAGAATGTTGGTTGCGAGAAGAGATGTTGTAAAGGTAGGATGAGTAATTTATGAGATTTGACATAAAGAAGAGCAGAGACAAAGAGAAGCATAAGGTTTTATCATGAGTGAATGGTAGTACCATATACATTTGAAATAGAGAAGTCAGAAAGAGGAGCACATTTAAAAGAAGTTTCGTTTTGGACATATTGAGTCTGAGGTGCCAGTGGGTCATCCAGGCAGAATGTCCTTTTATGTTTGGTCATGTCAAGCTGGAATCTACACTAAGCTGTAGATCTACAACTTACCTAGCTGCACTCTGCTGGTGCTCCCAAATTCCTCACATTTCAAAATAGATTTTATACTCTAAATTACTAAGCACATGACGTATTGTTAGTGACTCACTTCAGAGGGTGCAAGATACAGCAGTGTGGTAACAGGCATTATTATTAAGGACAATTTCTAAAAAACAAACCCTCCTAGACCCTATTAGAAATTCTCCTGTATGCCAGCACCCAAAGTGACCAGATGAGAAAGCAGGGAACCTCCTGTCGGAGGGTGTCCTGGGCAATTCTGTCATAGCAGCAGCTCACATACATAGAGCCGCCCTCTACAAGATAAGCTGAAAAGACAGACCCTCCTCCAGGCCAGCAGTACCTTAGAAAAGAACGGCCTTCCCCCTTCCTTCTGCTCCTCCTCCCAAATCCCACTGAACAACAAGGATTCCCGCATTAAAATTTACACATCTTTGCTGGTTCAAGGTCCATTTGCCTACATATATTCAGTATTAACATGAAGGTGGAAAGTTTCTTTTTCACCCTTGCTACAGGCTGTGTTTTTAACCCACTTAATTACAGAACAGAAGCGGCCCCTGGTCACTCAGTCTTCTAAAGCTATTGGGGGAGAAGTAAAGGTAGGGGCAAATATTCGAATCAACCCCATTACATAGAAACCATTTTGATACTTAAATTCAAAGCAACTCTGCACTCACTGAAGCTAGTTTTCCAAACACCTCCAACAAGCCCCTGGTAATCCTGCCTTTTTCAGGCCCATCCAGCCTTTGATCCAACACTTCAGCTGTATGTAAAAAGCATAGACCTGTATTCCTGAAATAGGAACACCCAGACAGAAGGAGGCACACAAAGGAGGCTGAGCAGAGGCACTCACAAGTAACAAAGTAGGAGTCCTTTAAATAATAGAGTGGGGGAAGGAATGAGCTGATGTCTGGCTCTGATTCTAAGAGTCTGGATTACTGAAGACAGTCCAAGTCCGTAGCCTGCTGGTGGGTCTGCCTGCCACTAGTCTCCCTCCACTCCAGTCCATTCACTCAGCTGGCAAATTGAGCTTTCTATGTGTAGTCTGACCATGTCACTCATGTCACCTTCAGTAAACTCCCATGTCTTCAAACTACCTCTAGGATCCAATATATCTGGCTTTCAAAGCCCTTTGAAATCTGATTCCCTCCTCCTCACACACCTTTCCAATTTTCTTAAACTTCACTCCCCTCCACATACTCCAGAACCTGACACAGGTTTTGAACAAAACATTCCATTTCCTGCCTTTCATGCATTTTCACTAGCTGTTTCCCAAACATGGAATTCTCCCCTTCTGTCTCTGCCTCCAGGATCCCTTGAAGTCTCAACTAAAATCATACCTTCAGCAAGAAGTCTTTCCTGGTCACCCTGAGTGCTCCTGCCTTCCCTCTACAGTTACCTCCAGTTGATCGTGAACCCATATCTTGTTTGAACCCAGCCGTTGGCTTGTTGTCTCTCTGATTAGATTGTGCCCTCCTCGAGGATCGGGGCTGTTTTTGCCTTTCTTTGGATCCCTAGCACAGTGGCCAGCACACAGTAGGCTTGTAGAAAATAAATGCTTGTGGATTTGTTGGTGGCTTTAGAAACCCATCTATTAATTTGTTTTTAGGTGCCAATTCAGCTGAAGTTATTAAGCAAGGATCAAAGTACTTAGATGGATGGGAAAGGAATGCTATTTAAATTCTTTGGAGCTCTGGGGAAACTAAGCTTTCCACAGAAAATCAAGAGCACAGACCTGGCTAAATTCAAGAAGAGATAGGTAAAGCCTTGTCTACTGCCCCAGAAACAATAGCACAAAAAGAGGGCAAGTTATCTATTTGGGTTCGGGAAGTACAAGACAGCCCACCTAACCTCAGGGCCTGAACCTTCCTCAGCAGCATATACAGAGGGAAGTAATGTCAAAGGTATCTCCTTAGATATCATCTAGTCCAACCCTCAAATTTTATTTTTTTACCTGAAATTTTTATTTATATCTTTAGTTTTTTACATCACCTTAATTTCCAAATATATTCCTTCTTTTCCCCTATCCAGTGAGCATCCCCCACAAAAAAACAAAAATTGAAAAGAAAAAAAAAACTTACACAAGAATAATCTATCAACACACTAACCAATACTGCTAGTAAATGCAATGTTCCTAACCCAAAGTCCCCTCATTTTAGAGATAAAGAAACTGAAACCAGGAAAGTGGGCCCAAGAACTCACTTTTTTGCAGCAGAGTTGGTATACAAGCTGTGGTCATCTTGATGAGGTGTTTGGGTGCCTGTGTTTGGACACCAGTTCCAAGATCACATTTCTCTCTAGCCTCAAAACACTATCCCTGGCAGTTTCTCCCCAGCCCAACAACACTATGCCTAGCAATTACTCATGAATGAACCCCATCAAAACACTTCTCTCTCTCCTTGGTATAGTAATAAACTGCACTTGTAGGAATTATTAGTTTGAACTGGCTTTGTACTGGCTCATAAAGATATTCAGTACCCACTGGGTGAGCTATAACAACTCCTTACCTCATTATATGTATCCTGGACTCTTCATTGTGTGTATCTATCTTCATGTTTACTCCCTATATCTATCCTGTCAAACAAGACATTGATTGGTGGCAGACTAGGCAATCCTCAGTCAGCCCTGGCCACTAGTTAACTTAGTGACATAGCAGACCTAAAAACCATACCACCCTGTGGCCCCACCTTGGGCTTTTCCTGGTGAACTCTGGGTAAAACACCTTCACAGTAGACACTAAAAATACATGCTCCCTTAAGAAGTGACCACTCCCTAATCACTCCCTAATCCAACCCTGAATCACCTAATTAGCATACCTGGCACATGTTTTACTATAGTTTTTGCTATATAAAACTTTAACTGTACCCTTCTAAGGTCGCAGGTTCCTTAAGAATTCTTACCTGCTAAATAGCGTAAAAATAAACCTTTGCCAACTTGACTTAGAGATTGAGTCCATGAATTCTTTCCATATGACTCTGTCCTGCACCCCCATCTGAACCCCTCAAAACTGTATCATTCTGACTCTAAATCTAGCCCTCCTTTTATATCACCACAATTTCATTTTTGATCTTTTTCATCATATCAAGCTCTATTTAACATGAATTTTATCTTTCTTCTGCACCTGGGTGCAGAAAATTCTGTGAAGAGGTGATGTGAGCCTCAATCCTCTTCACATTGTACGCTTAAAAAAAGGCAAATCATCTGACTTAACAGAGAGATCCTATCATAGAGCATTTCATAATTTATCCCATTTTACTGGTATCTTTTGAGATTGGTGGAAAAACACTCAGAAATCTAGGGCAGGGATATATGGGAAAGTAGCCTTGGGATCTTGTCCACTTTCCAGGAAAGATACAGAACTAGTCTAATCATGCCAAGAAAGGTCAGTGACCACTGTTGATTCATTCATCCTAACTTACAAGACTTATACCTTAGCCCTCTCCATGCACTCTCTAATCTGGTTACATACTGACCTACTTGCTGTTGCTCAAACAGAATACTCCATGTCTCATCTCCAAATCTTTACATTGGCTATGCGACATACCTGGATTTTTCTCCCTCCTCACCTCTGCTTCTGAGTTCCCCTAGCTTCCTTTAAGTCTCACTTAAAACCTCACTTTCTGCAATAGACCTTTTCTCATTCGTCCCCCCAGCTGCCAGTGCCGGAGCCACTGAGATTATTTGCTTCTTGTTTTCTCCATCAGGATGTAAGCTCTTTGAAGCAGGGACCATTTTCATGTTTCTCCGTATCCTCATCTTAGCAAGGTATCTTTCATACAGTGAACACTTAATAAATACTTTTGGATTGACTCATCTGCAGGAACAAAAGATCAAGGATTGCATGGGAATTTTTTTTAAAAACAGAAAAAGAAGGGGACAGGAGGGTCTGGGACAGGGGGTACCAGACTTCAAATTACACCTCAAAGCAGAAATCATCTAAATGATTTATTACTGGTTAAAATCTATCAGTGGAAAAGATTAAAGATATAAATGAACATAGTGCAATAAGCCCAAAGATCCCAACTACTGGGATAAAGACTTGATAAAAAATGCTGAGGAAATTGGAGAAAAAAATACCTGACAAATGAAATTTGGAGCAACATCTCACCCATACACCACAATAAGCTCCTACTGGACACGTGATGTAGATAAAAAGATGACATCAACAAATTAGAGGAATACTACTGTGGATAGGGAAAGAGTTCTTGACCAAAGAGTGGATAAAGATCATAGAAAATAAAATAGGTTTTTTGATGACATAAAATTGAAAAAATTCTGCATAAATAAATTTAATGAAGTTAAAATTAAAAGAATTAAATGCAAAAAAATATTTGCAGTAAGTTTCTCTGATAAATGTCTGATATCCAAAATATATGAGGGACTGATCAATAAATATATATGAACTATAGAATTCTCAAGGGAAGAAATTCAAGTCATTAACAACTAGGAGAAAAAAATTCTCAGAATCACTAATGGTAAGAGAAATGCAAATTAAAACGTCTCTGACATTCTACCTGATAAGAAAGGATAATGACAATTGTTAAAGAGGCACAGTGGGAGAACAGGTATATTAATGTACTAAAGTGGAACTGGGATTGATCCAACAACTCTGGAAAGCAACTTAGAATGATACTCAAACAGGTACTAAATTATGCATACCCTCTGGCCCAGAGATGCCACTACTAGGAAAATATCACAAAAAGATCAAAGAATGAAGGAAAAACCTCATATGTGCAAAAATGATCATAGCAGCAGCTATTTTTTTTTATTACAGCAAGGAACTAGAAACCAAGGTGGTGCTCATCACCTGGGAAATAGCTGAACAAATAAGGTATATAAATGTAATGAAATATTATGGAGGCATAAAAAAGACGGGAAAGATTACAAGAAATCTGGTAAGATTTGTATGAATGCGAAGTGAAATGAGCAAAACCAGGAGATGGAAAAGGGGAGGTGGGGAGGAAGGGAGAAGAAGGAGCAATAAGGATGCCTAAATAAAGAAAAGAAGAGAAAAAAGGAGAAAAGAAAAAAAGAAAAGAGGGTTATTAGAGCATTTTTAAATGCATAAAAGAAAACAGAAGGTTCTAAGGGAGAAACATAAGCAGAACAGTTTTGAAACTAACATTAAATTTATTATATGTACATATCATGCATATTGATATAAACCATACATAATAGAGATTCACAGTTTCATATACTGAGTGTGTTTTAGTGCAGTTTTAAGTGAGCTATTATAACTGAACTAAGACTTTTGGGACATCCTGTATAATTTCCTGTATATGGAAATATATAAAATCCTGTTTTGTTGATATTTATTAAATTCAGAATAACATAGTCAGCTCTGTGTCTTAAAAATATTAATCTGACAACTGGATGCAAAGTGGATTTGGGAAAGGAAGAAACTGAAAACAGGGAGTCCAATTTTGAGGCTACTCCAAGAGACTGAAATAGGGTTGGGATCAACTGAACACAGAAAAGGAGAGAGGTAAAAAAAGACAGTGTGGAAACAGGATCAATAAAACTTGGCAACTAATTAGACATGGGGGAATGGAGGGGGAGTCAGGAGAAGGAAAAGTCCAAGATGACTGCAAGTATAAACTTATGTGACTAATCAACCAGCAGTTATGAAGTGCTTACCATGTGCCAGGAAAAAGTACCTGGAAGACAAAGGAAAAAGGGAAAACAGTCCCTTATCTTCAAGGAGTTTACATTGCTAACGGAGAAGCGGGGAGGACAGGTATGTAAAACAGAGTAACGTTGTCCCTTCCATATCACAACTTTCCCCATTGCAGGTTTTGACATATAAGCACAAGAAAGTAAATGGGAAATTTGGGGGAGTTTTACAGAAGCCAGAGATGACACATGAAGGCCAGGACACAGCACAGAAAAAGTTTAGAACTCAGAAATGCATAAAATATATGTATAGTACAGTATAATATCAACCCCAATTTTGTAGTAAAACACCATAAACACCGCATAGAAGAAAAAGAAAAAAAATTCAGACTTCTCTAGTACAAAGGGAGGGCCAAAAAATTTTCTGCAGATTTTCCAGAGAGCAGAGTGCCACACCCATAACCCCTGTGATGTGGAAGGAATAACTGTATCCAAAACAGAACATATAATAGAAATATAAAGTAGAGAAACTTAGAGAGGAAGGCATTAACAGGAAAGGTCTCCAAGAGAAGGTGGCGTTTGAGTTGAGTTTTTAAGGAAGCTGGGACCCCTAGGAGTTAAGAGGTTGTAGGAGCATGAGCCACAGGCAGCTAAACGCATAGAGACAGGAGAGGGAGAGGTTCTATTTGAGGAACATCAAATGAACCAGGATATAGCTAGATTGTAAAGTAAATGAAGGAAGTTTATCGAGTACAGAGGTGACATGACAATACCTAAGATTTAGGGGGAAAAATCATTTTACCAGACAAGTAGAGGACAGGTTAGAATAGATGGAGACTCTTGGAACAAGGAGATCAGTGAGAAAGCTACCACAGTGGTCCAGGTAAGAGATGCAAAGGGCTTGAATTAGGATGATGGCTGTGAGAGTGGTGAGAGGGGGACTTATGAGAAAGATAACTAAGAAATTATGAGGTTTGGCAACAGATGGGACATAGGAGGTGAGTGAGAGAAAGGAGTCAAGAATATCACTGATGTTTCAAACGTGAGTAACTGGAAGGAATGGTTGTGCCCTCAATAGGAAGAGGGAAATCGAGAAGAGAGGGTGCAGAGGAGAAAGATAACGAGTCCCATTTTGTACAAACTGAGTTTGAAACGCCTACAGGCCATCCAATTTGTAAGGTCTAACAGGCAGCTGGTGATGTGGGACTGGTGCTCAGGAGAGACAGATTCGAGCTAGATAAATAGATCTGGGAATCATCTCCACAGAGGTGATAATTGGACCCATGGGAGCTGATGAGATCACCAGGTGAGATAGTATAACAGGAAAGGAGAAGACAAGCCAGAACAGAGACAGAGGGACACACACAGTTAGCAGGTATGACGCAGATGAAGATCCAGTAAAAAAAAAAAAAAAAAAAGGATGAGGAAAGATCACATAGGTAAGGAAAAGAATAAAGAGAAAAGAGACTTTCCAGCTCATCAAAGAGAGTACTGAGAGGTGGTAAATGGTGTCAGATGCTCCAGAGAGGTCAAGAAGAGGAGGATTTAAACAGGCAGTTAGATGTGGGACTTAAGAAAGGACTGGTGACTTGGGAGAGAGCAGTTTCAGTTGAATGAGGTCAGAACACAGATTGTAGAGGATTTAAGAGAAGAGTGAGAGCGCAGAGTGGAGGCATCAATTAAAGATGGCTTTTTAAGGAAGCTTAGCTGAGAAGGGGAGAAGAGGAATCCGATGATAGCTGCTTGACATGGTAAGTTCTAGTGAGGTTTTGTTAAGGATGGAAGAAAATTAGGTGTATTTATAGGTAACAGGGAAAGATCCTGTAGATAGAAGACTGGAGATTGAGGAGAGGATGAGGATGATGATGGGGACAATCTTGTAGAGAAAGTAGGAGAGGATGATATTGAGGGCTCGGTGAGAGAGACAGAGACAGAGAGAAAGAGGATTGTTCTAGGCAAGGAGAAGGGCCACTTTGTCATCCGAAGCTGGAGTGAAAGTGGACATAGTAGCGGATGATACTAGAAGAATGTTAATAAGAAGGAAGAAAGAAGAGGAATTGCTTAATAAAGATAGTAATAGTGATAATAATATCCAGCATTTATATAGCATTTTAAAGTTTGCAAAGTGCTTTACAAACATTACCTCATTTGATGCTCACAACAATCCTGGGAGGCAATTGTTAGTATTACCCCAGATGAGGAAACACAGGCAGACAAAAGGGAAATGATTTGCCCAGGGTCACACTGCTAGTACATATCTGGGGCTAAATTTAAACTCAGGTCTGCCTGACTCCAGATCCAGTACTCTATACTCTATACCCTGTGCCACCTGAATGATCTGGTTTTTTTCTGGTTAAGTACGAGATGTAGTCGTCTGAAGAAAGTGTGGCACGAAGGAGTGTCACTGGAGGCTTGAGGAGAGAAGAGGTTTGGCATGGCTACTGTGCTTAGGCGGAAGGGAAAGCGGCTATGAATAAGTAGTAGCACTGCCTTGCTATAGGGAGGGTTCTGCTGATATTATCCAGCATAAATTTAAAGTGAACCCAGTCAGCATGATTTTATGTTTCATTTCCAATTGATTCAGCAGCATCTGAGTAGGACCAAAGAATCGAATGCTGGGAGTAAGCCAGGGTTGGGGCTGGGCCAGGCATGGTCAGCTACAGGACAAGAGAGGAAAGAATTCAAGAGTGGGGAACAGTGTAGCGTTGAATTGGTTTACCAAGGCATCACGATAGAGAAGGGAGGACGGAGGGTGTGGCCAAAGCAGGAAAGCTTAGGATACCACAGAGGGACAAAGGAATGGGAGGGCAAGGTAAGAATCAAGAGTATAATTAGGAGGAGTGAAGCATAGGGAGAGTTGAGAAGAAAACATTATGATCATGTTAAGGAAATGCAGAGTTCTTGAACATGAAAGTAGAACATTCGGTGGTGACGGCAAGATCAAGGATATGACCATCCCTGTGAATAGCTGAGATGGAACAGAGAGTTAAGTCATGGGAGTTGAGTAGATCAAGGACTTCCTGGGAAGGTCTGGGTAATTGATGCTCCTTCCACATGAATGTTAGAATCTTCTACAATGAGGGAAGGAAATGAGGTAGAGAGGACACTTGTGAACCAATTCACTGCAACAGGAGAAAGAATGACCTGGGGATTTGGTATTTAATAGCTACTAGAATCTGGAATGAGTGGCAAATTTGGATTAAATGAATCTCAGAGGAAGAGAGGTTGCTGAGCAATAGAGGTAATGAGAGAGTCTGAAAGTGCCAATAGGGAACAAGGAATATTGTATCCAATTCCACCATCATGACCATGACTCAGGGGTATGAATGAAAGTGCAGCCAACACTGGAAAAGATGGCAAAGGATCATCATGAGGTCTTTGTTACTGACAAAAAAGAGGAGGAACAGGAAAGGAGGAAGTTTAAGATGAAAGCAAGTTTGTTAATTATGAAACCAGCATTCCAGAGGTCACAATGGAAGGATCAGGTAAGATCAAGAATAGCATACATAGTAATTTTTATTGTTTAATAATAATAATAAGTGGCCTTTATATAGGGCTCTCAGGTTCATAGAACCTGGATGTGTTGTACCCTAAGTTAATCAAGGCCTAGTGAAGAAGCAGGAAGTGGTTTATGCCAGACCACAAGGTTCCCTAACACATCTTGACCAGAAAGATAATGCCTCCAACAGAAAAAGGGAAGCCTCAGACACACTGTTAATCACCTTCTGCTCCCCAGGGATTCATGATACCCTTGGTTCCAGTCTGACCACTCCTACTCAGTTTCCTTTTGCGGGATATTCATAAATTTCATACCCTGTAACTATGGGTGCTCCCCAGCATTCTGTCTTGGGACCTCATTTTTTTTCTATATATACTATACACACACACACACACAGGCATAAGTACAGAGATGTAGATGTAGGTACAGGTATAGGGGTACATGTATATATGGGCCAGTTAGGTGGCACAATGGATAGAGTGCCAGGTCTGAAGTCAGGAACTCTAATCTTAATGAGTTTAAATCCAGCCTCAGAAACTTACTACCTATGTGACCCTGTGCAAGTCAACCCTGTTTGCCTCATTTCCCAAAAACAGAAAGCGAGAGGAAGGAAGGAAGGAAGGAAGGAAGGAAGAAGGAAGGAAAGAAGGAAGGAAGGAAGGAAGGAAGGAAGGAAGGAAGGAAGGAAGGAAGGAAGGAAGGAAGGAAGGAAGGAAAAAAGAGCTAGAGAAGGAAATGGCCAATTGTTCCAGTTTCCTTACCAAGAAAATCCCAAATGAGGTCACAAAGACCTGAAAAATGACAGCAACAAACATCTATCTGCAGTCTCCTTTCTAAGCTCTGGTTCTGTATCATCAAACGCCTATCGAACTGTATGCCTTGTAGGCATCTCAACATGTTCAGTTATCCACACTCTAGACCCCTTCACTGGTACAAATAATTGAGAGTTGGTAATTTAAAAAAAAGAATTTAAACCAAAGGATTCTAACCATCTAAAATATAACATACAGATAGTGGCTATATTGTAACCAAACTTTTTTGTAGAATAAAACATATAGAACGTATACATCAAAATGGGTATTGCTCCCTTCAGAAAACAACCTTTGGTAAGGAGTACACTTATTCCAACAATGCTACAAATATTCCCAGTATTCCTAGAACTTCTCTGATCTTTCTGGAGACTTGCCTTCAGAATCAGCTTGCAGGAAGGTGGGCATTTTTTCTCCCTTCCTAATCAGAGCTGTAAGTTCAGCTAAGGCTGGTCTTGAATACTGCCCCTTCTAGGTTTATGTATTTACTCAGCTCAATTCAAATGAGTGAATGCTTACTAAGTATTTACTATGGCTACAGCACTGCCAAGTCTACCGAATACAAAGATAAAATAAGACAAAGTATCATATTTTTTTTTTTTTTTTTTTTTGAGATTGGGTCTCCCTATCTCACCCACAGCCCTGATCTCCACTGCCTTCTGACCTAGGCCAGCTAAGCCCTCCGGAGGCTCCCCACACTCAAGCGCCCATTATATTGGTGACAGACTTAGCATGGACACTTAATTGGCTTAGCCCTCAGCACCTCAGAAGGGAGTTTATCTTGCACTCCCTGAGGCACAGATTTCAGGAGTGTGTCATCAATTTCTCCCTTTAGGTCAGTCACTGAAACCAATCAGTCACTTCAGCATCACCACAAATTTAATACTTAAACAACTATACTTGCTAAATAACTATTTTTTCTCCTTTTAAGTCAATCAACAAGTGTTCTATAAACAATCAACAAGCATTTATTATGCACTAGGTATGGGGTGGGAGGGAGAGGGATATGAAGACAAAAATAAGTCCCTGACCTTGAGTTTACAATCTGTTTCTAAAGGTCTACAGAGCCGTTGTGCTAACCTCATTGTTTTATGCCTGTGAAACATGGACAGTCTACCAGTGCCATGCCAGGAAACTGAACTGTCTTAGGAAGATTCTGAGGATCATCAGGCAGGATAAAGGTACCAGACACTGAAGTCTTTACTTGAACTGAACTGCTAAGTATTCAAATGATGCTTCGGAGAGAGCAGCTCCAATGGGCTGGCCACGTTGTTCAAATGCAAAATGTATGCTTGCCAAAAAGACTATTTTATGGATAACTCACACGGGGCAGGCGATGGCTAAAAGAAACGATACAAGGACACTCTCAAGGTCTCTCTCAAGAACTTTGGATTTGACTGTGCAACATGGGAGACACTGGCACAGGACCGCTCAGCATGGCATGCCCACATCAGAAAGGGTGCTGTACTCTATGAGCAAAGCAGAATTGAGATAGCACAAAGGAAATGCAGGATGCGCAAATTTGGGATATCCACCCCAAATATTCACACGGCCTATCTATGCCCAACCTGTGGTAGGCCATTCTGAGTTCATATTGGTCTGATCAGCCACAGTCAGACATGCTGAAATTTCACTTTATCATGGTGATGTCATTTTGAAGACGAACAACAACAACCAACCAACCTACATTCTATCGAAGGACACACACACATAAGTTACAGGGGAGGATAGTAGCAGACAGGAAAATCAAGAAAGGCTTCAAAAAGTAGCACTTGATCTGAGCTACATAGAAAGGAAAGCTAAGGATTGATTCTGAGAGATAGAGGTGGGACAGGAGTCCCTTCCAGACATAGGGAAACAACCTGCAAAAAGAAACGGAAACAAGGAATAGAATACCATATGTGAAGAACAGAAAGAAGGATAGTTACTGAGTGTGTAATGGGAAATAAGGTCTAATAAGCCTGGAAAAGCAGGTTGGAGCAAGGTTAGAAAGAGCTTTAAAATGCCAGAGTGGATTTCTATCTGATCACAGAGATAACCAAAAGGCACTTAAACATACTGAAAAGGGGAGTGATATACCTAGACCTGTGCTTTAAGAAAAATTACCTAGTGGATTCTCCATTCATTCATTCTCACTCAGGGCACCTAGGTGGTGCAGTGGATAGAGCATCAGTGCAGAAGTCAGGAGGACTTGAGTTCAAATCTCACTGCAGACACTTGACACTCACTAGCTGTGTGATCTTGGGCAAGTCACTTAACCCCAATTGCCTCATCCTGGGTCATCTCCAGTCATTCTGATGAATGGATTCAGATGGCTCTGGAGGAGAGGTGAGGCTGGTGACCTGCACAGCCCTCCCTCATTCAAAAGATAGTCATATCGTTATTCCTCTGATGATATGGCAATGAAGGACGAACACACACATTTGTCCTACAATCATAGACCACCTACAATTCACTTTTCTTGCTCTGCTTTCTTCACTTTGTGTTGTTGCACACAGGTCTCTCCATATCTCTTTGTATTCCTTGTGCTTGCCCATCCACCAGTAATGAATAGCATACTTCTGCCAGGACAGAGTTTCACTGTTTCGTTTTTTTTGCCAATTTGATGGATATTTGGTAGAACCTCAAAGCTGATTTAATTTTGCATTTTTAGTAATGTTTTTGCATTAGTAATGTTGAACTTTTTTTGCTTTTTATTAGTAATGCTGCTTTTGCATTAGTAATGTAAATTACTTTTGCATTGGTAATGTTGAGCATTTTTTCGAGTGGTTATTCATAATAATTTGCTCCCTCTTTTCAAATTGTCTACTTATGCAGTTTTTATGTTTTTTGTTGTTATTACAAGGGAGAGCTTACTGGAGATAAGTGAAAATAGGATATATTTGGAAAATAAGAAGATAGAAAAATAAAGGATAATAATAATTTTTTTTTAAAAAAAAGAAAATTTTCTATTCATTCCTTTTGATAATTCATCTGCTGTAGGATGGGAGTTATCACTGCAACTTTAAAAAAGTCATTATACATTTTAGATATCAAGATTTTTTATTCACATTTGCCATATTTTACCAGCATATTTTTCTTTTTATCTTCTTTTACTTTTATAGAAATATATTTTAATTAAGATGCAATAGATGCATACTGCATCTCTATATCTAGGTTGTCCCCAGTTAATTCCTTCTGTTTGTTCAACAGAAAGCAATTAATCTCTCCGCCACTGAGACAAATATGTCATTCCATTTCCTTCCTTCTTTTCTAGATTTCCTTCTTTACCACATTTGTTCTTAACCTTTACTGTTTGAAACTATCCTCTTTGATGCCAGGAAGCAAAACAGTAACAATTCTTCTTATTGTCATCTATTTACATAAGATGGAACCACCCCAAAAACTTGGCTATCTTGCCCTTGTTCTCCTTGCTGTAGATGTAATATTTAAGCCTTTTTTATTGTCCCTAGCATTTTTCAGAAACCTTCTCTCACTTCAGGCTTGCCTTTTTATGACATAATTCTTAAAAGGACTGACATTCATTTTACACTGACACAGAGCCTAACATGTGCCTAGGAGTCTCCCTACTCCTACATATTTCTCACTACTTATGTCAGGCAGCTATCATCTTACTGACCAGTATAAATGCCACCTACTGGAAAGCATTTAAGCAAGGAGACCATCAAAAGGATTTCACAAGCAGACTTCAAGCACATAGTCTTTTTTTTTTTTCTAGCAAGTATTTATGGGTCATTTTAGTTAAGGGAGGAAGAAGACAAGGTTAGGATGGGTCAGACAGCCCACTCCCAGGCAAGTCAAAGGGAAGCATTAGCTGAGCCCATTCTCCCATGCCTCCAAGTTCACTGCACCTTCTCCACTCTCAATCACCCATTCATATTCACTCAAAGATATTTTACACTCGGGGGAAGGGAAGCTAGTTTCATGGCAGAGGTGGTCTATCTCCAGTTCTCAGATATTGGAATCCAACAGTATAGAGCTGGTCAATTACTAGTCTAGAAAAAAGTAGTTCCCATCTCCTCTGATTAATATTGAAAATTGTGAATCAAAATGAAGCCTTCAGGAAGTCTTAAGGAACAGAGACTATCTTATTTTTCTATTTACATCCCCAGTATTTCTGCACACAGTAAGCCCTTAATAAACAATCTAGTCATTCATTCATTCTTAGGAGCTTTGTAAAGTTAGAATTTCTAAGTTCAGCATGAAGACCAAACTTTCCCTAGTTATGTCTGAGATGACAGAAATGAATTCCTCACACTTCAACCCATCTTTAACTCTTACTTATTCCACTCGCGTTATTAATAATCCTTTCTCATATTCAGTATTTTGTCTTCGTAGTCTGTTACCTCCATGCCTCGTGCTCTCCCTAATCTGTGCTCTGTTTTTTGTGCTTAGAATGGTCTTCCTCTTCACTTGAGCTATCCAGTTCCTACCAACAAAATACATAAAATATTTGGGAGTAAATACACCAAAATACACTCAATACTCATATAGATTCAATTACAAAGTGCCCCTGAAAGAAATGAATAATAACTTAAATAACTGAAGGAATATATTCAGTGCTCATGGCTGGGCTATGACAATATAACAAAAGCATTACAATGTTAGCTTACAGTTTTGATGCTATAGCAATCAGACCATCAAAACAGAGCTCAATAAAGTAATAACAAAATCCACATGGACAAACAGAAGCTCAAGAAAAACATGGGCAACTCAAAGGCTGACTCACAGAATCTCAGAATTGGAAGGATCCTCAGAGACCACTGAGTCTAACTCATATATGGGGGAAAAAATTACCTGTACAGCACACCCAAAAAGTAGTTCTTCACCTGAAGAACTTCAATGGGGGAGAAACTTCTACCTTCTGAGAGCATCCATTCCAGTCCGGAATAGCTCTAATTGTTACAAAATTGTTGCCTTTTATCAAGTCTAAGTTGGCTTCTTTACAATCACTTCCTACTACTCTAGTTCTTCTCTTTGGGACCAAACAAAGAAAGTTTAATCTCTGTTGCACATGAAAGTCTTTCAACTACTTAGAGACAGTTCAGGCCCCACTAAGTTTTTTTCCATATTAAACATCCCCTGTTCTTTCACACAGTGTTCAAATGACATGAACCCAAGGTCATTCACCAATCTGGTGTGCCCTTCCTCTGGAAATTTTCCACATGATCACTGAAGAAAAAAAAAGATAAGAGCAAAGAGATAAATGGACCATTCCTTAATGTAGCATCTATCTAAACAACAAAAGCTAGCATTATCTATAATGGAAAAAGAGACCTTTCCATTAAGGTTGGAGTAGAACAAGGACATTCATGGCTACCACTGTTATTTGAGTAACGCTCCCTTTAGCAATAAGATGAGAGAAATAAATTGAGGGAATAAACCTAAGAAAAGAGGAAACGATATCACTTTTTTAATATAGCATGATCACTAATTTAAAGGATCCTATTAGAGAGTCAACAAAAGTCTAACTTGGAGTAATTAGAAACTTCAGTAAACAGGTATAAAAGAAACTCTCAACAATCATCAGCCTTTCCACAAATTACCTACAAAGCACAGAAGGAAGAGGTAGCAGCAAGCCCATTACAAGGCCTGGACCAAGGAGATTTGTGGCAACAGAAGCCTGAAATAGCTCTTACAGCATTCCATGAAAAGAAAGATACATTTCACCCAAAACTGCTACAAAATAGGAAAAATTAGCATACCTACTAAGGCACATAGGAATGACATAAGTATACCCAAAAACATTTTTATGAATATAAAGACAGAACTAAGTAACTGGAAAGATACCTATTGCTTATTTGGAGGCCTGTTAATATGCTAAAAGTGACAATACTACCTGGAATAATTTCCTTTATTGAATACCATGCCAATCAAACAAATAAAGGGTTACTTTATAGAATAAAACAGGAACAAATTTCATTTGGAGGTAGAAAACAATCAAGAATCTCAAGGAGAATAATGAAAAAAAGCATGCAGAAGATCTTAGCAGTAGCAGATATCAAACTTTACTACAAAGCAGTAATCATTGAAGGTATTTGGTACTGGTTAAAAAAACAGAACTGTGGGACAGATTGGGTACAAAATATTTAGAATGAAACAAACATAGCATCATAGTGTTTGATGAACCTGAACAACACAACTTAAGTAATTATTAAGTTATTAATAGTAAGTAAGTATTAAGTTATTATTTCACAAAAACTAATGAGAAAATCGGGAAGAGTCTGGCAGAAATTATGTTTAGACCAGTATCTGACACAATACGAATTCATAACCTATGTATACAAGGTCATAGTCTCAAATTAGGGAAACAGGGAAGGAAATAATGTATGTAGCTAAGGACAGGAGAAGAATTCCTAACCAAATAAGGGATAGAGAAGATCTCAGGATATAAAAAGGACAATTGTGATTACATATAATTGGAAAATTCTGTACAAACATAGTAAAAATAGTAGCTACAAAACATTATCCCATAAAGCTAGGGCATATTCTCCCATTAATTCATACAGCGTATGTCAGAAGAGTGCTCATGTAGGAAATATATGTGGCCAGTGCAACAAAAATCTATGATAATGCAGGGTCCCAATGTCCCTTCTGTCTTTGCAGAGTCCTCACAAAGGTCCCCACTGAATGGGGGGGGGGGGGCGGTCTCTATTGGACTGATCGCTCAGCTCCCAGGATGTGTTCCTTTCTTGCTTGCCTCTCAATTTCCAGAGCTAGTTCTGCCTTAAGCTTATAACCAGCTCTTTTTTTTCTGCTGCTAGAGGCCACGCCCCTCAGAGCTGCGCCTGCCTAATTACTTTCTCTATCCAGGTCTGCTTGCGATGTGTGTCTCTGCTCCTGCTGGTTGACTAGCTTCCTCCACAGAGGAGGAGTGGAAAGAAAAATTCACTCCTCCCCCTCTAAAGCAGTTCCCTCTCATAGTCTAGATTCTCCTTTAATTGATAGTTTGAACTAAAGAATTGGTTGCAGAGCTAGCAACTTAGCCTTTTAAAGACCCTCAGGGCTAATTTTTAGCCCACCCAATTTGAAGGTATTCCTCTCATTTCATTCAAGGCAAGTATCAGTCAGTCAACAGACTTTTAAATGCTTACTATGTATCCAGCACTATGGGATGGAATATAAAGATGCTCACATTTTATAAAGGGATCATATTAGCACCTCATTGTAAACAGTGCCGCATATGGTACACTAATAAATGCTTGTTGATTGCATTTCTTAATAAGAAAAGAGAAAATTTTTCTTATTTAAAAATAATTTTAAGTGCACATTACCTTCTGTGATTGCCAATTAACACTATTGATGCTGGATTCATAATCCACTAAAACGCCCAGATTTTTTCCAGATGAACTGTTATCTAGTCATATCTCATGCACCTTATATCTGTGAAACTGACTCTTCTAAATCCAGATATAAGCTTTCCTTCATGTAGCCCTCAATTATTTTCCTATTTGTTTGTGATCTCCCCCTCAGACTTCATAGAGAACCCTGTTTCTTCCTCTGGCATTTTTCCTTTTTTCCAAACCTATGATTTCATTTATAGAGAGAGCTCCCAGGAAGAAACGACCTCTATAATATCTTCTCTCCAACATATAGTCTTACTGAGTTGCTTGGGCAATTTAGGGTTAAGTGATTGACTAGGGTCACACTGTCAGTATACATCAGAGGTGAGATTTGAACCCAGACCTATCTCTCAGATTGGTGCTCTACTCATTACACAGTGGTTCCAATTTTGAGGCTTGAGAAGTCCTTGGAGATTTTGTTCTGGTCCAAGGGGTACTTTAATGGTGGCTTAAGCAATAAATAATTGCAGAATATTATAAGTAGTATATTAAATTACCCTGAGGGTTCACAAAAGTTTTTGAAAGGGATTCAAGGAACAAAACACTTTGGAAACCACTGCACTGTAACATCTGTCTCCAAATATTCTTACTAAATATGGTTTATTTTAGTTATCTCGCTGGGTGTCTTATCCTATTAGACTATAAACACTAAAAAGGCAGGGACTATGTCTTAACTAAAATTTGTGCCTACTGCAATGCTCTGCATATAGCTGGTGCTTCACATATACTTAAAGAATTAATGCTCTGGGCAGGAGGCATATTAAATGCTCTCCACTGAACAGATAAGATACTTCTTAACTTGATTTGCTGATTTGAACATACACAAATAATTTTTAAGTCTCTAGCTTTGTGATTTACCACCCTTTCCCATTCTTACTTGGCTTATATAAGGTCAGACGTACTGGTCACTCTCTAAGCAAAGGTCTGTTGACCGTCCAGGGCAGAAGAAGCTAGAACCAATAGACGAGGACAGTGGTACCCTTGAAAAGATCCCTCCCCCACTCCCACCTACAGCTACACAAAACCATTCCTGGTTTGCATAGCCTTTTTTCAATTCCAGGAACTTCTACTGCTTGGAAACAGTCAACTGGCCCTGAAGAGGCAAGGACAAGGAACATCGAAAACAACCCTGTCAATATCACAGCTGTGGACACTGGGCTTTTATTCTTATCACACAAACATATAGAGTGACAATAATTATAACCACTTTGTACATACACACACATATAAGACCTCCCCCAATCCTTCTTCTCTTCTATTCACCACATCCAGAGGAACTCTCAGAACTTTTTCCTCTTCATTCATGAACAAGACTGAAGGTATTTCTCTTGTTGTACAAAAGAAGTCCCATCAAGGCACAAAGAGTTTCATCTTACACTGAACATTGGTGCCCACAAAAAAGGCAGAATAATATGTAGCAGAAAGAGGGCTACAATCAAGAGATGTGGGTTCAAATCCTGACTCTGCTACTTAATTAATGCTTGTGTGACCTTGGAGAGTTAAGGTGATACAGTGGAGAGAATACTGACTTAAGGGGTCACAGTCCTGGGTTCAAATGCCACTTGGTTCACTATTTCTGTGACCTGAACCAAGTCATTTAAACTCTCTAGGTCTGAAATTTCTCCATTTATTAAACGAGATGATCTCTAAGACTTCTTCCTGCTCTGAATCTATGCATGCTCCTAAAATTCCTTCCCTGAGCCTGTTTTTCCATCTGTAAAATCAAAGGATTCTTCAGGTTCCTTCTAGCTCCAAAGCAAATAAGTTGCATGGGGTAAAGAATAGCATGACAGGGCAGAGCCAAGATGGCAGAGTAGAAAGATGCACGTTTACGAGCTCCGAACACACAACCCATAGAATTAAGGTAAAAAGAGATCCCCATAAATTCTGAATCACTGCAGGGGGTGCATAAACATAGGGGAAGAGATTTCCGTTCCAGTGAGCCCTGGAGAGCCGTCCACAGAGGACCCCACCCCAGCACTGCCCTGGCCGTGGCCCCAGAGAAGCTGATCCGAGCAGGCTTCAGGGACGGAAGCTCCGGCAGCCGGGAAAGTCCCTCCGCCCACAGAAGCTACAGGTCAGTGAGAGAGAAGGCTGGGCTGGACGAGAGGGGGAGCGGAGTGTCTCCGTGACTCGGCCCCCTCGGGAGGAAGCGGCGGCGGCAGAGATGGGGGCAGGAAGCGGTGGAGGCAGCGGCAGCGGCAGCGGCGGCCTGGACTCCCCCACCAGCAGGCAGGATCTTCATTACTGAAAATCTCTGCATAAACAACCTGAGGGAGCTGAGCCTGGGAGACTGGCCCTGCCCCACTCTGCTCTATTACGGAAGGCCTCTGCATAAAGACCCTGAGGGAACTGAGCCTGGGAGGCGGGGCCCCCCACACCCCCACCCACTCTATTCCTGAAGGTCTCTGCATAAAGCCCCTGAGGGAGCTGAGCCTGGGAGGCGGCCCTGCCCCCACCCCAGCACCTGAACTAAAGCCTGCTGCGGAAAGCCCATTTGAACCTCAGACCCCAAGCACTGGCTGGGCGGATCTAGGCAGGGGTGGACAGGAATCTCAGAAGTCAAGTAGCTGGCTGGGAAAATGCCTAGAAAAGGGAAGAAAAATAAGACTATAGAGAGTTTTTTCGAACAGATGCAAATGATCCCGACTTCTGGATCTGACGAGGAAATATTCTTGCCATCAGGGAAAGACGTGGAAGGTGAGGCCGCAGTACCCCAGACATCCCAGGGGGATGTCGGATGGGCTCAGGCCTTGGAATAACTCAAAAAGGATTTTGAAAAGCAAGTTAAACAGGTGGAGGAAAAACTGGGAAGAGAAATGAGAGAGATGCAAGAAAAGTATGAAAAACGGGTCAATACCTTGGTAAAGGAGACCCAAAAAAATGCTGAGGAAAATAACACCTTGAAAAATAGGCTCACTCAATTGGCAAAAGAGGTTCAAAAAGCCAATGAGGAGAAGAATGCATTCAAAAGCAGAATGAGCCAAATGGAAAAAGAGGTTCAAAAGCTCACTGAAGAAAATAGTTCTCTCAAAATTAGAATGGAACAGATGGAGTCTAATGACTTTACGAGAAACCAAGAAATCACCAAACAAAACCAAAAGAATGAAAAAATGGAGGAGAATGTGAAATATCTCATGGGAAAAACAACTGACCTGGAAAATAGATCCAGGAGAGACAATTTAAAAATTATGGGACTACCTGAAAGTCATGATCAAAAAAAGAGCCTAGACATCATCTTCCAAAAAATTATCAAGGAAAACTGCCCTGACATTCTAGAACCAGAGGGCAAAATAAGTATTGAAAGAATCCATCGATCACCACCTGAAAGAGATACAAAAAGAGAAACTCCTAGGAACATTGTGGCCAAATTCCAGAGTTCCCAGCTCAAAGAGAAAATCTTGCAAGCAGCTAGAAAGAAACAATTCCAGTACTGTGGAAATACAATCAGGATAACTCAAGATCTAGCAGCTTCTACATTAAGGGATCGAAGGGCCTGGAATAGGATATTCCAGAAGGCAAAGGAACTAGGACTCAAACCAAGAATCACCTACCCAGCTAAACTGAGTATAATACTTCAGGGGAAAATATGGTCTTTCAATGAAACAGAGGACTTTCAAGCATTCTTGATGAAAAGACCAGAGCTGAAAAGAAAATTTGACTTTCAAACACAGGAATGAGAAGAAGCATGAAAAAGTAAACAGCAAAGAGAAGTCTTAAGGGACTTACCAGAAGTGAACTGTTTACATTCCCACATGGAAAGACAATATTTGTAACTCTTAAAACTTTTCAGTATCTGGGTAGTTGGTGGGATCACACACACACATGTACACGCATGCATGCACACACACATACACACATGCACACACATACAGAGACAGAGAGCACAGATTGAATTGAATAGGATGGGACCATATCTTAAAAGAAATTAAGGTAAATGCTGAGAGAGAAATGTAGTGGGAGGAAAGAGGGTGAAATGGAATGGGATAATTATATGTCATTTAAGAGGCAAGTAGGAGACTTTTTAGTGGAGGGAAAAAAAGGAGAGCTGAAAAAAAAAAAAAAAAGCCAAGAAGTTTACCCTCATCACATTTGACTAAAGGAAGGAATAAAATGCACACTCATTTTGGTATGAAAACCTATCTTACAGTATAGGAAAGTGGGGGAGAAGGAGATAAGCAAGGGGGGGGGGATAATGGAAGGGAGGGCAAAGGGAGGAGGGAGCAATTTGAAGTCAACACTTGGGGAGGGACAGGATCAAAAGACAGAAGAGAAACAATGAGGGGCAGGATAGGATGGAGGGTAATTCAGTTAGTCTTACACAACATGACTATCAGGGAAGTCATTTGTAAAACTACACAGATAGGGCCTATATTAAATTGTCTGCCTTCCCAAAGGGAATGGGTGGGGAGGGAGGGATGGGGAGAATTTGGAACTCAAAGTTTTAGGAACAACTGTTTAGTTTTGTGTTGCTACTAGAAAAGAAGACATACAGTTAATGAGGAATAGAAAGTCATCTGGCCCTACAGGAGAAAAGAGAAGATGGAGAAAAGAGAAGGGAGGGATGACAGAAGAGAGGGCAGATTGGAGATAGGGAAAATTACATTGCTTGGGGTATTGGAGTGGGGGGAGGGGATAAAAGGGGGAAAAAATTTGGAACCCAAAATTTTGTGAAAATGAATGTAAAAAGTTAAATAAATAAATAAATAAATTATTTTAAAAAAAAAAAAAGAATAGCATGACAGACCTACAGTCAGAAAGACCTGGGTTCAAACCCTATCTTTAATACTCATTTAACTGTGTGACCATGGGCAAGCCTCATAACCTCTCTACTGCTCAGTTTCCAATCTTTAAAGGGAAGGCAAAGAACACTTATAGTACCAATTTCATAAACTTATTGTGAGGTATGAATAAGACAACATATATGAAGCAAAATTTTGCAAACTCCCCAGTGCAATATTAATATCAGCTAGTAGAAGAAGTTAGTGACAGATATACTAAGACAGTAGTACCCTAGAAAATTTTTGATCCTGGCTTTTGGAGCAAGATCCCTGCAAAGCCAATTATTTTAAGTACACAATTACAAAATGAGAAGCATCAGTCATCTATCTGCTTTGCATTCGAATTATGATGCCAACAGAAACATGCTCACAGAGTGACAACAGCAAAATAGGAGATGAACTAGAAGCAGCCCCAGAGTTCAGTAGAGGCAGCCTGGCTCTCAGTTTCTCCTCAACTTCCCTCAGTCCTCAGTGTTCTAAAGAAACAAACAAATAAAACCCAGCAGTCTCTCTTCAGGTAAGCAATGTACTTTGGTGGTAGGAGGGAGGCAGGGAAAGAGATGGCATGAGATCAGAACCAGAGGAGGAACTTCTGTCTGCTCAGTCACTCACGCACACAACCACCAAACCCAGTGTGATGCAAACAGGATTTCGACTCAGGAAGGAACTCATGCAACTCAGGCCAGCATTTTTGCTGAGTTAGAGCATGGCCAGTACAAACAGGATTAAAAACAATAATACTTTATTTCCAGAAATGATCATTCCATTCTGGGACTTTAGAGAATGAGAGAATCTCAGAGTTAAAATCAACCTTAAAGGTTACCTAGTCCAACCTCCCATACCCCATGCAGGAAATCCCTAGTGATAATGATGATGATGATGATAAGTGGCATGTATACAGCACCCACTGAGTGCCAGGCACCATGCTAAGCACTTTACAAGCATTATCACAACAACCCTCGGAGGTAGGGGCTATTAATTTTCCCATTTTACATTTGAGGCATACAGAGGTTAAGTGATTTGCCCAGGGTCATACAGCTAGAAATTAGGTTTTAAAATATTATATCTTCTTCCTGATTCAGTCTAACTTCCCTTCTACCTTTTCAAACCCTATTCCCATCCATCAAGGTGCAATCCAAGTGTCACCTCATTGAAGCCTTCCCTAATTATTTCAACAGATATGCATCTTTTCTCTCTACTTTTTGCACTTACTGCCACACAATTCTATTGCCTCATTGTTATTGTCTTATTCTGTTTTTTAATGTATATCTTGTTTCTCTTTTATCTAAGAACTCTGAAGGTCTTCCCTTCCCAGTTTGATTTTTTTATTTTTTGATTAAAGGGGTCATTCTTTGAGTAACTACTTAAAGAAGCCTATTCATTGAATAGGTGTATCTCACTCAAAATGAGAATGTGATAAGACCTTAGCCTGAAAAGGTCAGGGTCTCCCATTGCATCCTGGGCCATCTCCAGTTGTCCTGATGAATATCAAGCCACCGAAGCCAGATGGCTCAGGAAAGAGATAGGGAGATTGGTGACCTTGCACGGCCCTCCCTCACTCAAATCAAAGTCAACTGCAAGTCATGTCATCATCTTGATGTTATGGTCCTCTTCTAGAACAAAGGACAAACACAATAACAACAGGTAGAAGCTCTCTAGGGTCACATTTGAACTCAGGTCTTCCTGACTCCATGTCCGGTATTCTACCCTTTACACTACCCAACTGCCCCTAGTATAACATTCCTAACCCATCACTCATCCTCTTCTTGAACACTTCCAGTGAAGAAAAGCTCGCTACCTCAAAAACAGTCAATTCTGTGGTTGATCATTAGAAATCTTTTTTTATATATATTAAGATCTTTTTTAGCTAGGCAGCTAGATGGCATGGTAGATAGATGATAGGACATGAAATCAGGAAGATGATCAGTTAGAATCCTGCCTCCGATACTTAGATGCTATGTGACCCTAGGCAAGTCACTTAACTTCTTCATACCTCAGTTTCCTCAGCCTTAAGATGAGAAAAATAATACAATCTACCTCACAAGGCTGACATGAGGAGTAAATGAGGTTATCTGTGTGTGTGTGTGTGTGTGTATAGTCCTACATAAATGCCATCATCACTATTATTATACTGAGGCAAAATCTGCCATCATTCCCCTATTTTAGATCTGTTCCTGGGGACCACACAAAATATAAGAATAATTCACATTTACATAACACTTTAAGGATTGCAAAGCATTTTATATACACTATCTCATTTGAGCTTCTCAAAATCCTGTGAATACACACGTATTTTTCCCGTTGCAAAATGGGGAAACATTCTCAAGTTTGTTAAGTGACCTGCCCAGAATGATCCATCTAATAAGTGGTAGATCAAGATTTGAAGCCAGATTCTCCTGACTCCAAGTCTCAGGTTCTATCCACTCTACCACTCTACCCTTTGATACAGTAATATCCTTCTTCCATAAGAGGGCCCTTCAAAAATCTGAAGACAAGCATTCACATCCCCACTGTCTTCTCCTTTTTTGAGTACACGTCTCTCAGGTCCCTCAACTGGCTCTCCACATATGCTAGATCTCCAGTCCCTTCTCCAGTTTGTCAACATCCCTCTAAAAATGTGGTACCCACGTTACCAGTCATCCTGATGTTTCTCTTGCCACTGGACTTTGATGACTCTGGAAGAAAGAGTGAGTCTGATGACTTTGTACAACTCTGCTTCACTTATATCTAACTAATGAGCAATTCAAGACATCATCCCACGATGTCACTGGTCCTCTCCAAAACTGAAGAATAAACGATAACACCACCCAGAACTGGCTGCAACACTCCAGATATTATCTCACAAAGCACAGCACGACAAGGCTACTGCATCTACTTTGTCCTGGATAGAATGCTTCTCCTTAACACATACTATGTTTGCAGTGGCTATTTTTTTGCAAGTTCATGGTATTATGAATTATATTACTAATTAATTATTAATAAAAATATACTAAAGAATTAATTATAAAGACCATTAAAACCCTCAGATCTTTTTTTTTTTCATGAATCTCATCTACAGGAAGCAAAAAGTCATTCCCTCCCACTATATAGATAGCCCAATGAGGATGTAAGACAAAAGAAAAATAAAGAATCAAGGAAGGAAACCCTAAACTCTGAGTTTCTAGACTGGGAAGCTTCTTGTGCCTTAGTTATAATAGAGAAATCCCATCGGTGCAGCAGTTTAGAGTGCATGGTACAGGGTAGCTTTTCCTTTATACCTTGATGAATCAGGAGAATGTTCTGGGAAATGGAGGACTGGAGGGGGGAGGAGTGTCTCTTCAAAATTCTATTTGGGAATCCATAATTCAAGTAGATTTCTCTAATAATCTCACTCACTCACAAATCAGAATGGTACAGCAGGGTTTTTAGCTACTCTAAATATCTATCTAGCCAAGGACCTTTCCCATAATACTTCCTACTCTCAACCTACCTAAACAAAAGGGATGGGAAGTCTAAAGGTTAATTACAGACATAACTACTGATCAAAACACAAGAACTAAAGTTATGCATTAAAAAATCAGCAATACATTGGTACAGTTGGTACAATGTTGGCATATGATAGATGCTAGTTTTGTGAGGTGCACAATTTTGCCACCCTAGAGAGTTAAATTACAAGAAATGAACATGTGAAGTTTAAACCAGCTGGGAAGCATCCTGGCAGAGGGACCAGGAGACAGCAGCCTAAAATAAATAAATGAATGAATGAATGAATGAATGAATGAATGAATGAATGAATAAATAAATAAATAAATAAATAAATAAATAAATAAATGAAAGAATCTTTTCCCTTCCAGCCCAGCCCCTACAACCATCATTCACGGGAACAATCTTTGTAGACATAGCCCACCATCCCCAACACACCTGCAGACCAACAGCCACCAATGTGGTAGTTAAGCTCAAAAACCATTATCTCCCATCCCAACCCTAGTCATGGGACCCTACTTGTAGCATGCCTCCCCAGAAGCCATGGAGGGAGTAGTTCAGTGGAGCAACCCCTGGTAGAGATTCAATCTGATTAACTGCCTTGGCAGATGCTGCATGTCTAGCCTCCTCAACAATTACAGCTGTGGAAGACCTAGGAAAAAAAGCACACACGCACACACACACACACACACACACACACACGCGCGCGCGCACACGCACACACACACCCCACACCACCACCACCACTACCAAGTCCTTGGGCCTACCAAAAGGTTCAGCATCCGAAATGGATATGATTTTATTAATAAAAATGATACTAAAGAAGATTCGTTACCATAAACCTTTTTCCTACATCCTAATGACCGGTGGGCCTTTCCATCAGCTTGTAAATAAACAGTCCCATGAGTGTTGTCTGCCCTTATTAGAACATCAGCTCCTTGGGAGTCACTGCTTCTCTATTTGTATACCCAATGCTTAGTCCTGTGCTTTGCACATGTTAAGCAGTTAATTAGCAAATGATTATTCCTTAATAAATGTTTTTTTCCTTTCTCACCACTCACATGGCTTTTAGTTAAAAATAATATATAACCAGTAAAAGCTGACCAGAGGAGCAGGTGAACCAGTTACAGCATCACGATGAGGAGGAACAGATGGACAACCGGACTGTTGTACTAGCAGTCTCAAAATATTAAAATAACCTGAAGAATACCCCGCAGCACTAATTTATCAAAGGACAAGGAACAAGAACTCCATAGGCTGAGAAGGCATAGGTTTGTAAAGCATGGAAGGGACCGTAGAGGATGTCTAGTCCAACCCTTTCCTTTTACAGAAAGGTCCAGAGACTTACCCAGGATCACACCCAGGTAGGAAGTGACCAAGGAAGGAATTAAACTCAGGCCTTCTGAATCCAAAGCAAACATTCTTTCCATTGTACCACACTGCGCTGATATGCCCAGCCTAATGAAATGTTTTGATCTACGGAATTACTGATACACCATGTGCAGAAAATGGAGTGTCGTGATGAGAGGATCTCCTTCACTTGGTTACAGGGAAAGAGAAAAGCTTAGGTCCTCCATCCCACAGTGGATGGTCTCCCCTCTGAAGCCTATTTCCACCTCACCCTCTGCTCTGCTTCCACTGAATCTTTGCTCTCACCTTATCATTTTGCCTCCACGTCCATCCATCTTCCTGTTTGTTTTTGTGGTAACAGGGCAGAGACAGGCACTGTGTTGTAATGTACTGTCCCTTTAAGGTTTGTTCCTGAGCTGAGCCTGTTCAGAATTCTAAGAAAAACAGTAGACAGTTGCTGGGAGTTACATTCTGAGAGTTCTTAGCCTAGCAGTTGCTGAGTTTTGAATATGATAAGCTATCATAAACTAGAGAGATAAGACAACAAAACTGGCATGATTACAGGACAAATATAATTTATCTGATTATAGTCTGCCCCCAGAAAGAGAAGAAAAGGGAGAAAGAGGGGAAAGGACAGATTCCAGAACTGAGTCAGCCAAGCCTGAAGTTGGAAATAATGGATTCTATAGTTGCTTTTGAGAAAAAAAATTCTAGCAAAGAAAAGGAACAGATTGGAAGCAGAGAATAAGAGGAATCACTGAGAGGATCTACTAGGTTGGCAGAGATGTGTTATATCTAACACAGAATGGATAATAATAACAGCTACTATTTAAAGGCCTTATGTTATCTCATTGGATCATCACAAGAATCCTCTGAGGAAACTCAGGCTCCGAGGGGTTAAGAGACTTGTCCAGAGAATCGCACAGCTAGTAAGTTCATAAGGCAGGATTTGAACTAGTGTTCCTGACCTCAAAGTCTTGCATTCTATTTATTCACCACTCCACTCAGCTGCCTCAACTCTACTGAGCAGTAGAAGTATCTACGCAACAAAAGAAGTTCAATTTATCAAGCAACTTTTACGCATAGATGCTGAAACAGAAGATGACACCTAAGGTTACAATCCCAGAGTTGTAAGTAACTCTGAACACAATGAACACAATGGTTTTCCTCATTCACAAGCCTCCTTGGCAGATTTCTATAAATGTGAACCCATTCTTCCTTCCTCATAGACACTGAGTGCACTGGTGGAAGGGAGTAAACCAAGATTTATGCGCAGACTGTGACTTATTTATTATTTATTATTCATACATTTGATTTAATATCAGTACCAAGAATACTATTATTATATTATATTATATCATATCATATCACATTATACTTTTGCTTTATTGTTAAGTGACTGGTTTTATTTAAAATCTAACATGTCATTATTGTGAATAGATGATTGGGTACCAAAAAAATATATTCATGGGAGGGAGGCATCAAGAGCTAGAGTGGTAAGTAGGAGACGCAAACTTCCCATCAATAAGGTAGTCTCTAGTGCCCTAAGAAAATCTGAGTGGGATACACAACCTATACCAGATTGTACACTGTCTTGGGGAGGGGGTTTAGAGGGAAGGAGCAAAAGACAAAAATTTGAAACTCACAGTATTATAAAAAATGAATGTTGAAAACTATCATTACATGTAATTGAAAAAAATATTATTTACTAAAAAAAAGATAATCTGAGTGAAACTGTAGTTCTTCTATGGGAAACTAGATTTGTTAGTGTGAAAATAGGCTGTAGAGAAAAAGTCAATCAACTATGAGAATAAGTAGGCATCCACATGCCCAGATAAGAAGGATGAGGTGGTACAGCGTGGGTAGTCACCCCACATACCACATTTACATTGCAAACATATATACGCATGGAATGCATCATAGGCACTCAGTTGGCACACTCACTATGTCTCCTTAAATTGCTAGGCTATTTTATTTAAGATGAGTTCATTGCAAACTTCCATTTAAGATGGTGGCATGAAAGGTTACAGGTTCTACAATATGTACTACAAAAAAGATCTAAAAATAGTACTAGATCAAATAATAATCCATAAGTCCAAAGGAAAACAACAGTATGTGTGTTCATCCAGGACAAGAATGCACCCTCCAAAAAGGACAAACAACTAAAAGACTGCAGGATCACTCCACCAGAAAGCTAGTAAAAGTGCAAGTTAACAAGCAGGAAGATCTCAGACCAGAGAAGATTCTTCAGGGTTACTTGAAGCCTACAAAGCTAGGGGAAGGAAGAAGGAAGCCCAGAGTCAGCTGCATGGGGACCCAGAAACCTGCCGAGTTCTGACTGCAAATTTGAAGACTGACCAGACAACATTCTGAACAGGAGGATACATAGCTTAGAACAGAAGACAGAAAACCTTACCAAGTTATAGACTCCCTGAAAACTAGGATGGAACAAACACAACTCAATGATTCTATAGGATAAGAAATACTAGAATAAAATTAAAAGACTGGAAAATAAAAGAAAATGTAAGGTATCTATGAAAAAAATATCATGAAAATGTGGAAGAAATGAAAGTAATGAAGAGATAATTTAGAAATAATGGATAACTGAAAACTGACCAAACAATATCATAAATTAAATCTTCCCAGTTCTAGAACCAGAAGGCAAAATGAAAACAAAGAATTTACCAGTTATCTCTTGAAGGAAAAGCCAAAATGAATATTTTGAATATATCTCAGAAATATTACAGAAAAAAAATCTAGAGCTTCTAAAAAACAAAGTACTGCAAGGAGTTACCACAGTCAGAATCACCCAAGACTTAGAAGTCAAGATTATAAAAGAGAGAAAATCTGGAATTTAAATTTCCAAAAGGCAAAATATAGAGGGTTAGAACAAAAATAGCAACCAGTCAGAATGAATATAATGAGAAAATAAACCTCTAATGGTATAGAAGACTTTCAAGCATTCCTTATTAAAATACCAGAACACGGCAGGGACTCTGAATGCATACATACATACATACATACATATATATATGATTAGAAAGTCCTATACAACTTAGGAAGTGCTTATAATCCAATAAAGGGAAAAGAGATGTGTCCCATTAAGACTAACATTTTTAAGGGTCACAGAGGGAGGTAAATAAGACAGAGAATCCTGAGATAGTTTTGTCCTGTCTTCTTTGCTCTCTTGAGAGGAAAGAAAAGGGAGGGGGAAGGTAATCAAGGGAAAAAAGAAGAAAATGGTGAGACTCACTATTTCTCCTGATTGTGATAGGTTAGAACAAGGCTACACAAAGATGGAGAAAGGGGTGAGGGTAGCCAGCAATACTTGAAACTCTTGAAAGTCTTCTCTAAATCAGACAAAGGAAGGTTGAGCACTGATACAAAGGTATGCATGCATTCACACACACACGCACAGAGTTTGTTGATGAAATACATTAAACTCAAGTAGGGACAGAAGGCAGGTTTGGAATTCCAGGAAGGAATCCAGTTAGAGAAGGAACAGTTATAAGCAATTTCAGCAGATTGGTCATGAAGAGGGACGTAAGGTTCGAGGAAAAAATAGGTATGATCCAGTGACTAGGTTCTGGAAAACAGGAAGAAAAGAGGGATAATGATTTGAAAGCAGGTAACTTCAATTATTGCTCAGCAGTATTGATCACACTTCTCATAACATTCTTCTTTATAATAGGGGTTAGGGACAAAGAGACGAAAAAGTATAAAATTTACTGGGAGTAAAATATATAATTTACAATCATAACTATGAACATAGATGGGATAAATTCATCCACAGAATAGAAGGCAGTGGCAGAACAGATTAGAAAGAAGAATCCAACAATATGTTTAAAAACATACACACTTGAAATAAAAGATCCACAGAGTTAAAACGTAAGACTGGCACAGCATTTATAATATATAAAAAAGTAAGGGTAGCAATCATGATCTTGGACAAGGTAACAGGAAAAATAGACATGAATAAAAGAAATAAAAATAGAAAGTTCAATATGCTATGGAAGGATATTAAAAGCCTCTTTTATAGTTTCCCTAGAAATATTAAGAAATAGTTATTTCTTCTAGTCTAAAAACCTTTTCCAAACTTGAGGTAGAGAGGACAAGAATAAAAGGCCATCCTTAAGAAAACTACTAATGATGGAATCCAGAACTCAGGACAAAAATAATCTATTGTCAAGTTAAAAATCACTGCCTTTTCTATCCTTTCACTCTCCTTACCAAAGCTCCACCCAAAGAAAGTGCCCTTTTTTTTTAATTAAAAAAGGATTAAGATATTGATGCCAAGGAGGAGAATCTTCCAGTCATTGAAAAGAGTAGTCAATGCTTTAATTGAGTCAGTTCTGTTGTGTTGTGTTTGGCCTTCATTCTCAAAGAGGACCATGACATCAGGATGATGACATGACTTACACTTGACTTTGATTTGAGTGAGGGAGGGCTGTGCAAGGGCACCAACCTCACTTTCTCCTCCAGATTCATCTGTGTCCAGTGGCCTGACACTCATCAGGATGACGGGAGACAGCCCAGGATGCAGTGTGGGACCTTGACCATTTTATGCTAAGGTCTTATCAGATTCTCACCTTGAGAATTCAACCAATAGGCCACTTTACATAGTTACTCAGGGGATGACTCCTTTTAATAAGAATAAAAATCAAACTAGGAAGGGAAGACCCTCAGGGTTCCTAGGTAAAAGAGAAACAGTTACCATTTAGTAATTACTAAATAATTACTAAACGAGTCAGTTCTACTTGAAGATTAAGTAACTACTCTGGAAGGTTAACTCAACTATATTTTAACATAATCTCTGTTTAGTTCAAGATCTATAAATGTTACCTCAAATGTCCTTGGGGTAAAGAGATGTCAAAAGGAATAGAAGGATTATGCCAGTTTGGGCATTTCTTTCTGTTAGTTAGAAATGCATGAATTTAGACTAATGTTAAATGTTTTTGGCAGAGTGCATCCAACAAAGAGTATAGTATTAATATTTTTCTTTTAAAATGCTTAAAAGACACCATGTAAAATGAAATTATCTCAGTACTTAATATACATGGATTAAATGTGATAGTATTTAACTATTTAAAGAAACATTCATCAAATTATAGGGAGAAATAAACAGCAAAACTAATAGTTGGAAACTTCAATATACCCTTTTCAAACCTAGAAAAATCTAATAAAAAGATAAACAGGAAAAAGGTTAAGGATCTGAACAGACTTTTTGAAATTTTTACAAAACTTTAGAAACAACAATTATTTAATATGATGTGAAAAGACTATATGTGTACATATATGTATTACTATATCTAGATACATATCTCTATATATAGATGTGTAGATACATATTTCTCTCACAGGTATAGCACATTTATAAAGACTGATCATGTGCTAAAACAAAAACTTCAAAAGAAATACAGAAAAACACCCTTTAGTGAGTACAATTAAAATTGTATTTAATAAAGGGCCACTGAAGAAAGCATTAAAACTTAAATGGAGACTAAATAACTTAAATCTAAAGAAATTATGGATTAAAGGACAAATTACATGTTTATAAAACTCAATTTTATCATTTCATCCCTGAAATTACAACTTCCCAAAATTTTTGAAAAACACAAAACAATCATTATGAAAATATATATCAGTAAATACTTTTATCAGCAAAAGAGAAAAATGGATCATTGAATTGAAAATGGAAATAAAAATGTAAGAAAAGCAACAAATTAAAATACCTCAACTAAACACAAAAATGAAAAATCAAATATGACTAAAAAACTGAAAGCAAAAAAAAGGCACCACTGAATTGATAAGTAAAATTAGGATCCACTGTTTTGAAAAATAATAAAATAGATAAACTAATAAAGGAAAACCAAATAACCAAAATCAAAAAGGAAAAAGGAAAATGCACAGTAAATTAAGAGAAAATAGATTATTAGAAATGGTTTTACATGCTAGTAAAACTGATCATTTTACATGAGATTGAAGAATATTCACAAAATTGCAAATACCTAGATTATTATAATAGGAAATAAAAAAGGTAAATAACCCAATTGTGTGGGGAATGGATTTTAAGCCATAAATGGACTCTTAAAGTATGGCTGGAGGGAGACCAAGTTAAGATGGATTTACAAGGGAATCTTATCAATTATTCAAAAAATAATTAATTCCAATATTAAATCATCTGTCGTGACAGAGGGAAAAAAGGATCCTACCAAATTCCTTCAGTGTTAAAATTATGTCCCTGATACCTAAACCAGGCAAAGAAAAAGCAGATAAAGAAAGTATAGACCAATATATTCCTAGTAAATACTGATATAAAAATATTTAATAAAATGTTAGAAAATAATCTACAGCAACAAATTATTTTAAAAGTTAAATACTATGACTAGATTGAAATATGGGGATGGTTCAGTATTATGGAAACTATGAACATTACAGAAAATACTTTTCATGTACTATGGATCCCTTCATGTTGATTAAAAACCTAGTAATGAAGGGATGTTTGCAGTAATATGATAAATGGTATGAGTCTAAGACTAAGAACTGGCATAATACATAATAGAAGAACACTAGAGGTCTTTACAGTAAAATCAAGGATAAAGTAAGGATGTGCATTAACAATGCCATTATTTGATATAGTTCTCGAAATGTTAGCTGTAGCAATAAGAAAATAATTGGGACAATAAAGAAAGGCACAGATCAAACAAAATTCTTGTTTTTTCAGATGATAAGATGATTTACTTAGAGAACCCTAGAGATTCAACTAAAACATTCATTGAAACATTCAATAACTTCAGCAAAGTAGCAGGATATAAAATAAATCCTTACCAATTGTGACTCTTTCTATAATAGGTTGTTTCAAAAGTCTTTTTGCAGTTTTAAGCTGTTAAGGCATTACACTAAGACTTTTAGGACAAATCATATGACCAATAAAACCCAGCAAAAAGATTCAGAAATGGACATTTCATTCAAAATAACTACAGAATGTATAAAATATTGGGGTGTCCACTTACCAAGACATGTGCAGAAACTGTAAAATACAACCATAACATGTTCTTTTGCAGAACTAAAAAAAAACTTGGATAATTAAATATTCATTGCTCATGGTTGTGATGTGCCAATATAATAAAAAAAAAATACAACATAGATTAATTTACTTATTCAATTCCATGCTAAATCACCAAAAAGTTACTTTTTTAGAGCAGAAAAAAATAATAACAAAATTCATCTTAAGGAACAAAATGTCAACAATTTCTAGGGAAAAGTCAGAAGGAAGGGAATCTACCAGAATCAGATTTCAAATTGTACCATAAACAGTATTCATCAGGACTATTTGGTACCAGTTTTTTTAAAAAAGGAAATCTGATTACCAGTGAGATAGATTAGATATATAGCATAAATGAACATAACAGTTCATTGTAGTGTAGCATAGTGTTCCACAAGTCACAGGCTTCTTAACTACTGGAAGGCGATACTCATTATTAGACAAAATCTGCTAAGAAAATTAGAAAGCAGTATAGTAGAAATTAGGTTTAGATCAACATCTCACATAATATACTAGAATAAACTAAAAAAAAAAATACATGACCTAGATACAAAGGGTCAGATCAGAAAGAGGATCATTTTTGTAGACTGTAGAAATTAGAAGGCTTTATGAGTCAAAAGGAACAGAGGGGATCATAGGAAATAAGGTAGATAATTTTGATCACATAAAATTGAAAAACTTTTACACAAACAAAATCAGCTCCGATAAGATTAGAAGGAAAACAGTTATGGGAATGGGAAAACAAGATGGGAAAAATCTTTGCAGCAAGATCTGATATCCAAAATCAATAGAAAACTGATATAAAAAAGTATCAAAGCTATTTCCCAAGATGAAGGGACTGTTTTCCAGGGATGAAATCTAAGCTATGAACAATTATATGAAAAAATTTTCTAAATCAATGAAAATAACAGAAATGCCCATGTCATCAACTCTGAGGTTCCACCTTATACTCATCAGTTTGGCAAAAATTACCAAGAAAGGAAGGAGGGAAGGAAGGAAGGAAGGAAGGAAGGAAGGAAGGAAGGAAGGAAGGAAGGAAGGAAGGAAGGAAGGAAGGAAGGAAGAGAGAGAAAGAAAGAAAGAAAGAAAGAAAGAAAGAAAGAAAGAAAGAAAGAAAGAAAGAAAGAGAAAGAGAGAAAGAGAGAGAGAAAGAAAGAAAGGGAGAAAGAAAGAGAGAGAAAGAGAGAAAGAAAGAAAGAAAAGAAGAAAGGAAGGAAGGAAGAAAGAAAGAAAGAAAGAAAGAAAGAAAGAAAGAAAGAAAGAAAGAAAGAAAGAAAGAAAGAAAGAAAGAAAGAAAGAAAGAAAGAAAGAAAGAAAGAAAGAAAAATGGCAATTGTTGAAAAGTTTGTGGGAGGTCATTGTAGTAATGTACTGTTGATGGAGCTATGATGTGTATGAGCCATTCTGGAAAGCAATTTGGAACTATGCCTAAAAAGTCACTCAACTATGCATACCTTTGACCCAGAGATACCACTATGAGAAATATAACATTTTCCATTGTAGGAATGGAATGGTTACCATGTTCTACGAAATAAGGAAACTAATAAATTCAGAGAAAATTGAGAACACTAATATGATCTCACGCAAAAGTGAAGTGCGCAATACCAGAAGAGAAATTTATATAATGACTACATTATAAAGAAAAACAAGTCTGAAAAACAAAAGAACTCTGATCAATACAATGACCAATCATGACTCCAGAGCACCAATAATAGCTCATACTATCCTCCTCCTGCCAGAAAGGTGATGGACTAACAGCACAGAGCTAGATAAACATTTTTTAATAAGGTCAATATGTATATTTGTTTTGTTTAACTATGCTTAAGAGGATTTTTAATTGGGAAGGAAGTAATTAGAGGGAGACAAGAGATAGTGATGCCTTCTCCCCCTCCCAAAAGAAAATCTCATTGAAGCATTTTTTAAAAAATATACAGCAGAGTTCTGAGGGTGATAAAGACAAGAAAGCTTTAAAACGAACATAGTCTATACATGTACATGTATAAAACAATCTATATGTTATAGAAATTTATAATTTTATATATAATTCTCTTTTTCTCTTCTTTTTTGTGGTGAAAATTATTCCTATTTTGGTTTTATAAATAATTTAATGAATTGATAATACTGTTATAGTTAATAGCACAGGTAACTTGCATTATTCCAGATGCATATATTTAACAGTAAGAAGTCATTACTATGCTGTTATATTGTTTTTCAGAACAAAATATTTTATATATTTATATTATATATATTTGCATGTAAATATTATATACATATATATTTAAATGATTATCACCTATTATTTTCACATTAGGAAGGACCCTAAAAAATTCAAGCTAACAGATGTACAAGAGTGACTTGCCCAAGATCTCACAGGTAATAAATAACAGACCCAATGCTGAGATGAAGATCTAGGTCTTCTGAACTCAAATTTAGCACTTGTCCCAAATCACCACAAGGCTTCCCAGAAGGCAGGATGTCTGGGAGGTTCCTTTTCAGTTGCTCTCTGCTCAAGAGATCTGATCTCAAAAGGGGCATACAAAACTTCAGCCTTTAGGAGAAAATGCTTGGAGGGCAAGTACAATCCTTATGGCTTCTTCCCCATTTTAAGCCTTTGCATTTTCATACACTGGAAACAATTCCATCCCATTCTCAATAGATCCCTTTCACTTCCAGTTTAAAAAAAAAAAAAGACATTGGCACATGCATACCTCTTTCCACTGAGAAAACAGGAGGAGGGTAAGGGAACAGAATCACAAAGGCAGATTTCCCATTTCCAAAACTGCTGAGCTCATCAAATACCTCTCTAATCCCAGATAGGACAGGAGAGCAGGCGGCTCTCTAGCTGCTGTGGTGAAAAGAGCTCGTTTTGGAGCCTGAGGACCTGGGTTCAGTTTTGAGCTCTGCCAGTTACTACCAGAGGGACCTCGGGCAGCTCCTTTGACCTCAGCGGCCTCAATTTCCTCATGTGTAAAATGAGGAGGCTGGATCATCTCTGCGATCCCTATCACCCTAAAATCAAGCTTAATGTCCATCTCACCAAGGAGGGAGATAGATTCCATAAAGTAGGGGGGATGGGAGTTAGCAGGCAGAGCTGGATGAAACGTTAGGCAACTCAATGAAGACGGGGTCCACCCTCCCCCTCCGCGCCCAAGGCTCCCCGCAAGGGCTCATGTGACTCCATGCCCTACACAGAATAAGACAAGACAAATACCTTCCTTCCCACAGGCTGCCCTCCTCTCTGCCCATCCTGCCACGGCCTCCAAACGCTTCCCAGTCTGTTCAAGTCTCATGCATTAATTTCTCTTAATTTGCTTTGACAGGGATGCGCGCTGTCGTGTAAAATGAAATCATCCTGAAGCATTGAGGGAAAGGGGTGGGGGAGGGGGGAGGCGGGGAGGGAAACAGAAGAGTGGAGGGGGAGGTCAGAGGAGCGAGGCTGGGGGAGGTGCCCCTCTAAGAAGGTAGGAGAGGAGCGGGGGAAGCCAGCGGCATTGCCAGGTAGAGCACAGCCCGGTGGGGTTGAGCGGAGGCTGCTCTGATCGATGAACTCAGCAGGAGCCGAGAGGCCACCCAGCCTCCTCCCTGCACTGCAGTGCAGGGGCCAAGCCAGCCCTCGGGCTGCGGCTCCCCCGTGGTGGCTGGGAGGCTAGAGGGAGAGACTGAACCAACGATCGCAGCATCCAGAGCAGGACTGGAAACCGGCCACTCAACCCCACACATGACAAGTAAGGAAACTGAGGTCCAGAAAGGGGCGATGGCTTTTATAAAATAGGCCCTTAGAGTCGGCAGTGTTTTGTACCCTTTGAAACCATCCCCACATAGACACAGGTATTATTGTACCTGACATCCCTGTTATAGATAAAGAAACGGGAGGTCTGTAAAGTTAAATGACTCAGTCCACAAGCATTTATTAAGCACTTACTTTATGCAGCCAGGTACTGTTAAGCACTGATGATACAAAGAAAAGACATGATCTCTGCCTTCAATGTGCTCCCATTCTAATGAGAGAGACAATACGAACCCCCCCCCCAAAAAAAAAATTGCATACAAAATCTATATAGTGTAAATGAAAGGTGATCTCCACGGGCAGACCCCCTGTAGAAGAAGACTGTGCCTTATTATATATTTCTCTCTTCTTCCTGTACCCTGTGGTCCAGCCAAATTGGCTTTCTTGCCGTCCGTCACACATGACATTCCACCTCTGGCCTTCCTGCCTAAACACAGCCTCTACCTCATGCTTCCTCCTTCCCTTGGACCTCTTGCCTAGTTTCCTTCCAAGGTAACTCAAGGGTCCCCATTCCACAAGAGAGGCCTTTCCTGGCTGCTAGCTTATCCCCTGCAAAATTACCCTACATGTAACTTTGTGTCTACTTATATACATACATATTGTTTCCCTTCAATAGGACATAAGCTCCTTGAGTGTGAAGAACTTTCATTTTTATCTTGGCTATCCCCAGTGTCTGGACTATATGGCACATAAGTGCCTGTTGCTTGACTGATTACCCATAATACCACAGCTAGGAGATGATCAGAGAGGGACAGGAGCCCAGATCTGTTGGATCCTACATCCAGTCCTCTATCTGTCTTGCTATAATCCACCCTAGTTCCAGAGAAAGGGACAGAATCCAACCTTACCATCCTTGGAAGTAGAGGGAAGCCCAAAGGAGAAATCAGGGATGAGAAAGGATCTGAATCTCTTTTGGTCTTTGGCTTTCTCTTCATTCCTCTCTTTTGATACTGAATCTCCCACCTCCATGCCTTTGCACTGGCCATCCCCCATATCTGGAATGTAACTTTTCCTCTCAGAAACAGCTCAGAATGAATATAATGGAAAACTATTGCACTGTAAGAAATAATGAAGTAGACAGTGTTTCAGAAAAACCTGAGTTTGTATGAGTTCATATGTTCTTATGTTCATACAAACTAAGGAGAGTAAAGGAAGCAGAACCAGGTGAACAATGTATATAATCATAAAAACAACTTTGGAAGTTGAAAGAACTCTGAATAATGCAATGAAAACTCATGATTCCAGAGCACTGTTGGTGGAGCAGGATGCCTGCCTCCTAACAGAGGGACTAACTATAGAATAAGACACATGTGTGTATGTTTATATCCATATCTATATCTATTTAGACATAACCAATGTGGGAATTTGGGGGGCCTGGCCAACCTACTTGTTTTGAGGGACAGGGCAATTACGAGAGAAAATGTTTTTTCATTGAAAAAAACTGGATTTACATCAAATAAATGCTTCAAAAAAAGATGTAGTTCAAATCGCCATCTTGACTTGACACCTCTCCTAATACCCCCTCCCCAACAGTTAGTGCCCTCCTTTATATAGTACCTTGTATTAAACTACATTGTGCCTATATGTTCAGGTGTTTCTAGAGAAACTTTTAATGCCACCATTTCCAAGTTTTTCTTATGGGAATAGAAAGCCTTGGGGGCCCTTATGAATCCCCTTCAGAAAGAATAAGTATAGCATCACACACATACGCACGCATGCACACACACACACCCCTTTTCCTCAGTGGGTCCACTGACATCTGATTCCTTCTTTCCAATCACACTGCTGCAACCTGAATTCATTTCCCCATCACCTTTCACCTAAATTATTGCAACAGTACTGCCTTATGCCTCTCAGGACTCCCGTCTATTCTCCTTACTGCTGCCAAAGTAATTTTCCTTAAGTGCAAATCTGACACAGAAACTCCTCTGCTCAACCTACTCTAATGGCTTCCTATTGCCTATAGGACAAAATATAAACTCTTCCTATGTTCTATCTCTCTTCATAACCTGACTGTAATCTGTCTTTCCAGTGTCACTGGAGAATGTTATTCTCCCTCCAACTCTTGCCATCTACTCAAGACAATAATCACCTCTCTCTGTGTCTTTTCACTGAATGCCTGTGTGTATCCTGGGATACACTCCTTTCTTATTTCCACCTCCAAGAGTCTCTTCCTTTAAGATACAATTCAGGTATCACTCTCTACGTGAAACTTTTCCTGACCCCCCCAACTGCTAGTACTTTCTCAAACTACCTTATATTCAAGTTATGTGTGTATAAACATATTGTCATAATAAAACCATACACATATATGTACTTGTCTTCCCCATTAGAATGTAAGCCTATTATGAGTAGGGATCTTTAATTTTTGTAAAATACCCCTCCCCCAATGCCTGTAATTAACATACCACCCAGCACATAGTAGGTGCTTGATAAGCACTTTGATAGATGAATTTCAGAGGAAGATAAAGAACATGGAAGTTACAGCAATGGGGAATGGCTCTATCTTCTCACTTTATAAAGCCCTTCCTTCCTCTTTCTAACCCATCTCAAAGTCACTTCATATTCTGTGGCCTAGTAGATGGGCCACTGAGTTGTAAAGCAGGAAACCTGAGCTTTAGACACAGCTTCACCATTAACTACCAATGTGACCTTGCACTTCTTCAGTTTCCTCAGCTGGGGATCGCAACCATCTGTTCTCCATGTCTAAATGGGATGCAAATAGGGGAAAACAAGATAGAAGGGGAAAAAAGGAAAACATTATAGAAACACAAAAGAGGGCTGCATTCTACCATCCAGGCTTGGAAGCCTTATGAATGTCATCGACACTCCTGCTTTACAGTTGCTTCCCCAAAACTCATCTGATCAAAACAGAGTAACCTCTGATAATCGCACATCCAGCTCAAGAGTGAGCAATAGCAGAAACTTGTTTTGGTGACAAGGGCCTGAGTGCATCCTGCTTCATGACTGAGTGTTTGAACTTGCCACAGCTAAAACAACTCATGAGCTCTGACAGAGGAATTCACTAGCAACCTTGTTTGCTTATGGCAAATCTGCTTTATTTCCAGTTCACCCATTTCTCTGACAACAGGGTACAATGACCCAGATGTGAGATCCAGTTTTGAGCCTCTCTTCTGCCACTTGTGTATTTTTAAACAAGGCACGTCTCCTTTTGGCATCTCATCGTTAAATTTGAAGGCTAGAGAAAGAGGTATCTATGATCCCGGAAGATCTAAAGACAGAAGGAACATTAGAAGTCACTTCATCTAACCATCTCATTTTACAGATGAAAAGACTGAGGCTTGGAGAGATTAAGTGATTAACCTAAAGTCACACAGGTATTAAATGGCAGGGTTGGGATTTGAATGCTCTAATGCTAATACTGACTGATAAAAATACACAATATGGGAATTTTAAGAGGATGAGGAAAAGGAAATAAACAATGAAGTAATTTATTATTATGAAGAATGATTTAAAATTTTGTTTATTTTATTCTGAACTTAAGAAATAAAACAGCATTTCTATAACAGAATAGAAAAAAAGATGACTGTGTGTGAAACTGCAAATCTATTATGTACAACTTGCTTCAATATATAATAAAGTTATCACATAGCTTTCCTTTTTCCCCCCTCTTTTTATTTCCTCCCCTCACCCTATATATGGCTACTATTAGGAAGAAATATATACTTCTATTTATTCTTTTTAAAGAGAATGATGTGATTGGATATGCTTCACAATGTGTCTAAATCTTTATCACTGTGATACAGCAATTCAAAGGTCTAGACTCAGTGGTCTACAATGTCACTTCCAGCTCTAACTGTACGGTCTCATGCACAAAACTGTTTATAGAAGTACTTTCTTGCTTAACTTTTCTAACCTGTTATAAGAGAGGGGTTTTACCCACCGTGAAGTAGAGGAAAAATTATAGGAAGTGGAGGTAATAGTGATTCCCCCCAAAAAAGTGGAAGAAAATATCAATGAGGCAGTATAAAAAAATTCATAAACTGGGTCACGCTGAATGTAATGAGGCTCACAGATTCATATACAATGCCCTCTTTCTATTCTTCATATATGGAAATATTGATCAATCCAGTAAATATATATTAAGCACTTCCTATGTGCCAGGCACTGGGCTAAGTGTGGGGGATACAAAAAGAGGCAAAAGACAGTCCTTGCCCTCAAGGACCTTTCAATATAATGGGGAAGAGGCAATATGCAAACAAACATAAAAAACGAGCTATGTTCACTTTTGTTTTTGTCAAGTAAAATAAACAAGCAAGAGAAAAAAGAAAATTTAATTTTCAAGTTGGGCAGTCTTTTAAGAGATCTGGTTGCTTTATTTTCTGCATCAAACATTTAGTTTTTAGAAGTCTTGCTAACTGTGATGGTTTCATATTACCATTTGCCAAAATGCCAAGGCACAACATACCTTTGTCAATGGACCAATTGGTGTTTTCTGCGTTAACAGTAATGGATAAAAATACATATTTCAAATAATTTTCTTGAGAGTTCTGAATTTGGGGGCCTACTTCTTGCCATGTCTATTTAGATGGTCATTGTTTTTATTTTGCAATGTGCCTAGTGAAGAACTGGTACTGAAAGTAGAAATATCAACTTCTTGGGCTTACACTGTCATCTTCAGTCTTTGGTGTCTTTGTCCAAATCTCTATAAGTTACTTGACCATTTGGGGAAGAGCAGTTCCATTAAAGTCCAATAATAAAATCTATAAATCGGCTCAACCAGCACATAAACTGTAATATGTCACACAATATGCCAAAAATCAAATGAATGAGTAGGGATTCCACCATCAACCCCTCCTCATGGTAGGATTCCCATTAATCCCTCACAATACATCGAATATTGTGATTGACATGTGACCAGTGGACATACAAGCAAAGCGACGGTGACAAAGTCAAGCTGCATATTATATAAGTAAAATGTACTTTTTTAAAGCTAAATATAAAAATTCCAACCACTCCAATGGATCCTTTCGATGGATCAATCAGCAAGCACTTACTAAGTGCCTTCTTTGTGTCAGGCACTGTGCTAGAAGCTGCGGCTCTAAGGACAAAGAATGAAACAGTGCCTACTCTCAAAGAGCTTACGGTGTAACAAGGGGCAACAAGTACATTTATAAATATACACGGATAAGAATAGGGACTAAACCTGTGATTTTGTCAGTATAGAAATTCCTATAGGAGGAAACTATCAATATAGGTCAGCATCTTCCCTGCAATTTACAGTCTTAGAGGCAGAGATGCTTAGACCACTGAGAGCCCAAGATCACAATCAGTATCCATCAGAGAATATGAACTTAGTCAGGAATTTCCGGCCCCAAGATTGGCTCTCTATCCACTATTCATGCTGCTTTGTTGCATATACTTATGCAGAATAAATATAAATAAGATATGTAATGTATATATAACATACAGGCAGCTACATGGCACAGAGGATAGAGTACTGGGCCAGGAGTGAGGAAGTCATGTTCTGAAATTCACATCTAGCTGGAAGCACTACCTGTGTGGACAAGGGCAAGTTATTTAACCCTGTTTGCCTCAGTTTTCTCATCTATAAAATGGGCTGGAAAAGGAAATGGCAAATCACTCCAGTATCTCTGCCAAGAAAACCCCAAATGGGCTCATGAAGAGTTGGGCATGACTGAAAAATAACTGAACAATAATGATATAAAAATAATAAATACAAATAAATAAAAGGTAGAGAAATGCAAGGGGATCAGGAAAGGCTTCCTGAAGAAACTGGTTTTTGAGGTTTTTGTCTTAAAAAAAGGCAGAGGTAGAAAAAAGTACATTTGGCATAGAGATAGAAGATGGAAGTCCATGTGTTAACAGCTGAGGCCAATTCAGCTGAATAAAAGACTGTGGGAGATAGATTCATATACAAGGCTGGAAAGATAATGGGAGCCAAGTTATTAATGTGTTTAAACAGAGGGGCCAGCATTTTATTTCAGGGGCAATTGGGAGCCACTGAAGTGTATTGAGTATGAGAGTGACAGATGTTCAGATCTTCGTGTAAGAACAAACAACCACTTCGGCAGCAGTGTCATAAAGGATGGACTCAAGAGGGGAGAGATTTGTGCCAGAGAATGATCTAAGTGCAAAGTGATGAGGACCTAAACTAAGGTGATGCTGAGTGAGTAAGGAGAAAAGATTGGATGCCAGAGATGTTGCAGAGGTAGAAAGGAAAAGATTTAGCAAATGATGGGACATGTAAGGTGAGGGAAAGTGAGGAGTTTGGGTTAATGCTTACATTATTTATGAAACTGGGAGACCAGAAGAATGGTTGTGTCCCCAACAGAAATAGGCAAATTTGCTTCTGTTTTGGACTGTTAAGTTTGAGATGTCCAACAGGCAAATTGGTTGTACAAACCTTTATCCAGGTGACAGATTAGGGTGGGAGATAGAGATCTAGAAGTAGATACCATGATTAAACTCATGGGGACTGAAGAGGACACCAAAAGAAGAGAGCCCAGGAAAGAACCACAAATGTTACCCACAGTTAGAAGGTGTGGTGTAGTTGATAAGCCAGCAAAGGGAACTGAGGAGTGGTTAGACCAGTAGGAAGAAATGTTAGAGAAGAGAGAACAGTGTCATAAAAACTGAGGAGGAAATATCCAGTAAGAAGCATATGCATTAGTGTCAAATGCAGCAAATCCATGAAGAAGGATAAGAAGGACTGAAAAAAATCAGATTCATCAATGAGGAGGTCATTGGATAACTCTGAAATGGATTATGAAGGGTTGGTCATTAACTGAAGGGAGATAAAGTGGAGACTAAGTGTGGATAGTTTTTTTCTAGGAGTTTGGCTGAAAAAGACAGTAGAGATACAGGATAATAGCTGGATAGAGCCTAGTGAAAGTTTTTGGTTTTTAAAGAATGGGGAAAACTAGTAGTATGTTTAAAGATGATAGGGAAAGAACCAACCGGGAGGGAGATGAAGATGCCAGAAGAGGGATAATTAACGTTGAAATCTACTGGCAAAAATGGGAGAGGATAGGATGAAGAGAGAGAGGGATTGGCCTTCCCAAAAAGAACAATAGGGCCATATCATTGTCAGAGACTTTGAGAAAAAAGAAGCATATAAGTAAGAAATAATATCAAGGGGTTTTAAGATGAGAGGAGGAAGTTCAAGTTCAATGGCCACCCCTTAATAAATAGGCATAACAAGGAAAACAAATTCATGCACTGAACATGTCCGAAAACTCACGTCTTATCCTATACTTCCAGTCTGTCCTCTCTTTGCCAAGAGAGACTCTTCTAAAGTCAAGCTTGATCACTTCACTGATTAAAGTTTTTATCTCTTTCAGAATGATTTTCCTTTACATTACTATGGACAAAGTAAACATGGCTTTCTCACTACACTCTGCATCAGTTCAAAGTTTTCTCAGGTTATCTGAATCTACCATAGTCACCATTTCTCATGTCACAATTATTTTCTATTACATGCATATGTAGTCAAGTCCCAACAACTGTAAATAGGAAACCTGTGAAGTGTTTGCATTATTCAGATTCACACTATTCAGAGTTATAATTATATGCAAAATATGGTAATTGGAAATATGCAGTGAAAAAATGCTAAAATAAATTTTTATCTGCTTTTTAATGTGATATACTAGCAAAGGATTCAAGTTTATGACAAATTGAGATAATAGTTATAGAAAGAAAATTTGTAAAGTTATTGAATATCAGATATAAAAATCACACACTGATGACATCAGAAATATCATTTTTGTCATTTAAAATATTTTAAATATAAATTTAAATTTATATTAAATTTATTTTAAATTTAAAATACTTTAGCTGAACTGTTTTCTCTTTCTCTAAATCTTCATACAAATCCTAGAAGGCACGAAGTTTTAGCCACATATCAGTGAATTTGTGTGTTCACATTCTTATCCAATGAACCAAGTCTTGTTGGATAACCTGGAGCATTACTTAAAATCAGTAATGCTTTAAATGCAATGTTGCTATCCTTGCAATATTTTTGCTTTATCAACTGAGCTAAGATAACTTGAAAACCTGTCTTTTGTCCCTCAGGTTTCTTATTTGGCCATCAAAGAACTGGAAGTGATAAATGATTGTAACTTTTAATTTAAAATCCCCTCCTGAATTACCCATCAATAAAAGTATTAGGCTACCATTAGACAATTTAAATCCGGATTTAGATTGTTTGGGGTTTTTTTTAGGAATGTAAACTATAAAAGGCATCCTTTTCAGAATAAACCTGTTTCATAAACATTAAAAATTTGTTGATCAGTGTATCCACCTTCTTTGACTATTTTCTTCAAAACATTGAGACATTTAACTGCTACGTCCTCATTTGCAATGACTGCCTCTCCAGCAATTTTAACAATATGCAACTGAATTCAATTTTTAAAGTAATCAAACCAACCAAGGTTTTCAGTAAAGGTTTCTCCACTATCCATTTCATTTCTATTTTTTTACATTGCCTTAAACAAACGTGAAGTTTTTGTCTGAATGGCTGCTCTGCTAAGAGACACGTATTTTTGAATGCAATCTTCAATCCATATAACTAAAAGATACTCCATTTCTATTGCTGTAACACTTCCATTCCTCGTAGCTGTTTGCAAACCACAAAACAATGATGCAACTTTAACTTGTTTTAATTGCATATTTTATAATATTTTGCATCACAGATTCAAGCATTCTGACATCTTATCCTATTTTTTAGTTACTATGTCATTCATTCAGTTTTATCAAATTTTTTGTTCTAATGTAGAAACAAGCCTCTTCTCTTTTGTACTGGCAGTATTTCCATATGAAGTATTCTTTCTTTTGTCCATTTTATTTTGTTAACGCTTCTAAAAATAATGCAACTGTGGTAATACATGCAGCAGCAACACATCATATCCACACGTAGCAAGAGACAAGATGAACAATATAATGGCATGTTAAAATCCTCAACTAGCATGTGCTGCACAATTGAATTTTGGTTCGTATTAAGTCTGACCTGGTATCATTTTATCATTTGCACTGAACTGAATTTCACATTATTCATACTCACATGAATCTGAATCTACCTAGACAAAGTTTCTGCTGTTGATGTGTGGTACAGCAGACTGGCAGTGTAAGGGGACCCTCCCACCCTGCCCACCGCCACTTAATCCCCTGGCAGCACTGCCTAGAATTTCTTTGACAAATCCTCAGTTAATAGGTCCCAATTTTTTGTACCTATGGGTCTTTTTCTTCACTTATTGTCCTTGATCTCTTTAAGGATAGACTCCTAGCAATGACACCACCAGGTCATTTGGATATAGTTCCAAATTGTTTTCCAGAATGTTTGGACTAATTCAAAGCACTACCTTCACATCAGTGTGCTGTATACCCTCCAACAACTGACTTTTTTTCATCTTTGCCAACTTGGTAGGTTCCGATGCTCTTTGTTTAACCATACTAACTCCCTCAGGAAGAAAGGAATCCATTCACCAGATACCTGACGAATGACAGGGGAATCCAAACCTTGAATTTAAAATTAACCCAGTAATTCACAAAATAGGTAATTCACATGGCAAATATCCATTATTGATGATGTACCAAGCATACGTGTTCTGCTCAGGACAGCTTCCAAACTACCTCCAACTCTACTCTTAAAGAGGGTAGAATGGTCTGCTAGACTGAACAGAAACCTGTGAGTTGAGCTGCACACCTCCCCTCAGCCAAAAATAAAAGTCAACTCCAACCTCTCTCCGAGGTAGATAAATATTTAATTAACATGGTAACATCCTCCTCCTTTGCATCAGAAAGGCAAGGGAGATAAACACGGTTACCTTTGAGAATAAGGGAAGATCTGCAGAAAGACACACAATTTTTGGACACAGTTAATGTGGGAATTTGTTTTGTTTGACTATGCAGTTTGATCTAAGGGCTTTTTTTCTATGTTTACAAATGGGAAAGGGGGATGAAAGAAGGAATAAGGAAAGAGGAAGGGGAAAAGAAAGAAAAAAAGAAGTTATTGAGGCATCTTTTTATTTTTTTAATTCAGTGAACAGAAAGAAGGCCAGACAAGCAGAGACAAGCTTTGAAAGCTGTAAGTTGAATATATTATATATTTAAAGTATATAATAAATTTGTAAATAAATATATACATTTAAAAAGAAAAGCACATAATAGAGACAAGCAGTCTCATGCATAATCCTTTTATTCTGTTCTCTTATATATATATGAAAATGCCCATTTTATTTAGTGTTTGATAAGTTCAAAAATTTTAAAAATGTAAATACTTGAAATAAAAAAGAAAAAATAAGCAAGGGCAAATATTTCTTGATGATATTAAGTGGAGAAAGTGCTGGATTTGGAGTCAAAGGAAGTCAGAGGACCAGCACTCTTTACTGATAACAAGATGCATGATTGTGGACTTATGGCTTCCCCTCTCTGGGTCTCATTTGTAAAATAAGGGAATCAGAGGATCCCAAGAACCCTTGCAGTTCTAAACATGCAATCCAATGTTCCTCTAATCAATAATCTGGACTTTAAGAAAATGTAGTTATTGCTGTTTTTTAAACTCCAAACCAGTTACACATACGTCAGCTTCCCTTTCCTTCCACTTCATCCACATCTATTTTGATTTACAAAAGTCTCTGATGGATCATTAGGATTGGAGAAGAGGAGGTCAGTGTGACCCAGTGGTACTAAATATGAGGATCAATTTCCAACAGCAGCATTACAATGGATTTTCATAGATTCTCAGAGCAAGAAGGGATACTCAAAAGTAAGTTAGTGGGGGTGGGGTGAGGAGTGGAGCCAAGATGGTGGAGGAAAGGGAGATTTGCCTGAGCTCTCCCAAATTCCCCTCCAAACAAACTGAAAATAAAGCCTCAAAATGAATTCTGGGGCCACAGAACCAGAAAAAGGACAGGATGAAACAATTTTCCAATCCAAGACAACATAGGTCAGCAGAAAAGTTCTATCTCACTGTGGTGAGAATAGAGGACAGTCCAGCATAGACTATGCCATAGCAAGTTAGCATCAGATCTTAAGGGTGACTGAATCTGCAGATGGTGGCTCAACCCACAGATGGTAAGGAGGTCACACAACTAGTCAGATGAAGATTACTGGAGACCCTTTACTGGTACCGGGTGCAGGATTCTGTGGTGCTGCCTATAGGAGTTCCAGGTCACTGACCCAGGGTGAGCAGCACTAGCAGGACTCTGGTCACAGTTCTAGGGTGGAAAACAGTGCTTGTGGTCACTCACAGAACCAGAGCACAAACCAGGAGAGCAGTGACCACACCTCTCCTTACACCATACCACTTTGGAAGAGCTGAAAACTCATAACCCCCCAGAATGAGTTCTGAAAAAAGCAGCACTGAAACTTAGGACAAAGCCCCTCCACCCCAGGAAAAGAGTCCAACTTTAACATAAAGTAACCCATTCAAGGTTTGGAGAGCTCCATACTGTTAGAGAAATTTTGCTTACATTCAGCCTAAATCTGCCTCTTTGCAGCTTCCAATCATGGCTCCTTACTTCACCTTTGTAGTTAAGGAAACAATCTTAAATCCTCCCTCCTGTTGCCCCTCCCTCCAAAAAAAGCCTCTCTTCTTCCAGTTGAACATCTCCAGCTCCTCCTACAATCTTTATATGACACAAACTTGAAATCTAACTTAAAGCTCATCATTATCCTGGCTACCGTCCTCTGAACACTTGCCAGCAAATGTGGTACCTAAAACTGAAGAAATCAGCACAATGGTTTGACAAGGACTAAGTATGGAAACAAGTCTGTTTCTATCACTTAATGAATCAACAGGCATTTATTAAGAATCAAATACAGCAATCAAGTCCATGTCTCTCAATCAATATGTATTTAAGTACTTATATGTCAGACACTGTGCTGGGCTGGGGATAGAAGAACCAAAAAAAACAAACAAACAAAAACTGTTCCTGCCTTCAAGAAGCTTACATCCTAACAGATAATGTGTTCATATGAGAATGCAGATGAAACAGAAAATAAATACCAAATAGTATTGTGAGGCAGGGCACTAACAGTTGGGAGGGTCAGAAGAGGCTTCTTCAGGAATTCCAAGAGGTGAAGGTAAGAAAGGAGAGCATTCCAGACATGAAGTCAGCCAGGGCAAAACTGAATAAACAGCATCAAGTGTGAGGAAGACCACATTACCGTGTCCATGTATGGCCTGAACATGTGAGCAAGAGTAATGTGACTAGAATAATGTGACTAGAAAAATAGTTTGGGGGCAAGTTATGGAGGACATTGAATGCCAAACAGTTAATATTTTATCCCAGAGGTGATCATTGGAGTTTATTGATTAAGGGAATAAAGTGGTTAGAAACCTGTACTATCAGTAAATAGCTTTGGCAGCTATGTGGAAGATAGACTGAATCAGGGACTGATCTGAGGCAGAGAAACCAACTAAAAGGTTATTACAATAAGTTAAACTAAATAATAATAATAAGGGCAGTTAGGTGGTACAGTGGATAGACACTAATCTTCCTGAGTTCAAATCCAGCCTCAGACACTTACTACTATATGACCCTGGGCAAGTCACTTAACGCTGTTTGCCTCAGTTTCCTTATCTATAAAATGAGTTGGGAGAAGTAAATGGCTAACCATTCCAGTATTTTTGCCATGAAAACCCCAAATTAGGTCACAAAGAGTCAAGATATGACTGAAAAACAACTGAACAGCAATAATAATAAATAAGCTGAACTACAGTGATAGTTAAGTGAGTAAAAAGAAAGAGTCAAATGCTGTGGAGATAGAAGTCACAAAATCTAGCTTGTAGGGAATGGGAGAGTGAAGCCCTGACCTTGGTACTGAGACTGTCAACAGATGACTAAAAGGATAGTAGTATCCTTGACAGAAGTAGAGAAGTTGGGAACCCTGGTGGGTTTAGAAAGAAAGCTGGTAAGTTCTACTTTGGATACTCTTCAGGAACATGCTGGGCTCCTTGGCTCTGTCCAGAAATGGAACTGAAGAGGTCCTTGGTATTTTTAAAAGGTAAAATGTAGATAAAGACAAGCTCTGAAAACTTGGCTGAAAAGTCAGAGAGTGTGAATCCAGGAAAAGACCCCACCCAGCTCCTCTTGACTTTTGTCTTAGCCCCAGGGACTTTTCTAGCCAGTCCTTCTGGGGTAGATTTTGAACAGTTTAATCACCTGCCTCCCATGGTCAGAGTCAACAGACTATACTCCTGCCAGGACTCAATCCTCAATGATTTGCACACTCTTGGCTCCTAATACTTTCCCCATCCCAGTAATTCTAATCCACCATTTGATCACCCAAATTAGATTCTGGTGGCTGTTTTCTCTAACCCCAATCATTCAGTCAATAAACTTTATCCTTCCTTTCTCATTGTGCTAAGTTCTTGGCTCTCAAACTCTCTCCTTGACTCCTACCTTCATACTAGGGTACTTCAACATATGTGTGTGTGTGTATAATACATATGTGTATACTGTGTGTATATATATATATATTATATAAATAAATGATCTCTTAAAAACTCAAACTTCCCAGTTCCTCATTCTATTTAACTTTATGACCTATTCCTCCACTCCACGTAGACACAGAGAAAGTGATGTTGATGATAATGCCATCAGCCAGATTCATGAATGCTGAAGCTCCTATATCTAATCATAATCTTTTATTATTCCATCTTTCCCTGGGTCATACACCATGACAATCCCACTTTTCTACTGACTTCCTTTCTATTCCTTTGAAGAAATAGAATTATGGAATCTCAGAGTCAGAAGGGATCTAAGAGATCATCTGAACAGGAATCCCCTCTCCATCCCTGGTCAGTTATTGCACTGAGATACCAGCATTGACAGGGAACTCACTACCTCATGAATGGGGAAGGAATGAGCATTTATTAAATGGCTACTATGTTCCAAGCACTATACTAAATATTTTACAAATATCTCTTCTGATTCTAGGAAGCAGGTGCTATTATTATCCCCCATTTTACAGTTGAGGATTCTGAGGCTAGCTGTTAAGTGACTTGCTCAAGGTCATTTAAATTCCTTTGGGCAGAGTACCCACAGGTAAGGGTATGATACCCTATGTGAATAGAGGGAGTAAAAAGAAAAAAAGGAAGACAGGAAGAAAGGAAAGAAGGAAAGAGGAGCTGTTTTGACCAACTGACTAGTTCCAGTTGGATCCCCAGTGGGGCAGCTCCTATTTTCTACTCACAGACCTTCGCTTAAAAAGGTCAAGATCTCCCACTGCATCCAAGGTCATCTCCAGCTGTCCTTATCTATATCTTGCTACTGGACCCATATGGCTCCAGAGGAGAAAATGATGCTCGTGATTTTGCACAGCTGTCCCTCACTTAAATCCAATCCACTTGCATGTCATAGCATCCCCTCCCTAATGTCATGGTCTTCTTTGAGAATAAAGGATAAACAATAAAAACAACCCAGTTATGAAAAGGAATTTCAGAGTTCTTCATGGTAGAGGTAAAACACTTCTAGGGGTGCAGGATGGGAGTACCCTGTACAGCGGAAGCTGTGGTTTGCCTTTCATTCTCAAAGAGGACCTTGACATCAGGAAGATGATGCCATGACTTGCAGGTAAACTGGATTTAAGTGAGGGCAGGTTGTGCAAGGTCACCAGCCTCAGTTTCTCCCCTGGAGCCATCTGGGTTCACTGGCCAGATATAGATCAGGACAACTGAAGATGGCCTAGCACAGAAGAGGTAGAGTGGAGGAAGAGCTGAGTATGTTGAGGAAGTGGGAGATTAGGGTATTTTTAAAAGAACATCCACAAGAGTACAAAAGCTGTTATCAAGGGTGTGTCCTTTTAGCAAAAACTAGCAAGACCCATGCATTGGGGGAAGGGAGGGAATCTTGAACTCTGGCAGATAATGGTTTTCAACAAAACAGGAGTAGAAACAGAGAGAGAAAGATTATGAATGGGGTGCTAATATCCTTGAGAAACAACCCTCTCCTTGAGAATGATTTAGGGTGCAGGAGGTAATAGACACCAGGATCTGGACTGGGTAATAAGTATTGATAAGAGATAAGTAGAGGGAGAGTTCTAAAGCATCCACAAGAAGTAAGCTGTATTCTGACTCCTCTTCCAGGAATACAGTACTAGGGAAAGAGTTGTAGTGTCATCCATGGTAAACCATGTCTCAATGAGAGCCAAAAGAAGGGAAGAATATGAGAAGTCTAGCATGAAAAGAAGTTCCCCCTCCTAAACTCTGAGATTCAGCCAAATTGGCCTTCTCTGTGTTTCAAACAACACTCCATTTCTCTCTAAGCTCTTTCATCCATCCCACATGGGCCTGGAATATGCTCCCTCCCTTACTTCTGCTTCACAGGATCCCCCTCCTCATGATACAGTTCAAACATCATCTTCTGCATGAAGCTTTGCTTGAGCTCCCCAACCATCAGTGATCTCCTCACAAAACTATCTTGTATTTAACTCATCAACAAAGTTCTGGACATGGAATCGGGCAGATGGGTTCAAATCCTGCCTCAGACATAAACTATATGATGATGGACAAATCACTTAACCCTTCAGTCTCAGAGGATCTCAAAGGATCAAATGAGATGACACATGTAAAGCACTTTGTAAACCTTAAAGTGCTATATAATTATCAGCTATTATCACCTTTTCTATATTTGTATTTATTAACCACACTTTTGCTGTATATATTTTTACATATACTTATGTTCTCCCCTATTAGGATATAAACTATTTATGATTAGACACTGTTTCTTTCTAAGTATTTGTAAGCACCTAGCACAGACCCTGACACATAGTAGACAACTAATGTTAATTGCTGAGTGATTGATAGGGTGGGTGTCCCAAAGAATACAGAGACAGGATTCAACAGAGATGAAGTGGAATATGGAAAGGGGTGGGTCAAGGTGAATGGGGACAAGAGAGTAGACAGGAGGGGCTGGGGAGTGTGGTTTATTTTTTGGCAGTCTGGGGAGTCTATATGAAGAACGGTTGGGAATCCACTGATGAATGGAGAATGAGTCCAGGCACAGTGTCTATAGAGAGAAAGAGGACCGGTGAACAAGGCCAATGAATAGAAAGTTCAGAGGCCTCCTTGTTCCCACATTCCATGTCCATTTGATGCATCCTAAGACTGAATTAACTTTTTCTGCTGCCTTATCAAATTGTTGACTCATCTTCTAGATATTTTTTCAAATGAATTGCTCTCTAGTCATATCAGTCCCATTTTGTATTTGAGGAGTCAATTTCAACACATAGAACCATAAACCATATAGGAGCTAGGTGGCATGGTAGATAGAGTGCTAGGCCTGGAGTCAGGAAGTTTTTGTTGTTCAGTCACTTAGTTGAGTCCAATTCTTCGTGACGCCATGGACCAAGCCCTTCTCCCCTCCAATATCTCTCAAAATCTGTCCAAGTTCATGTTCATTGTTTCCATTATACAATCTATCTCATCCTCTGCCTTTCTTTTTATCTTCTACCTTTCCCAACTTTAAAGTTTTTTCCAGTGAGTTCCATCTTCTCATTATATAGCCAAAGTGTTGAAAGCTCCAAGCTTCAGTATATGACCTTCCAGTGAATTGTGTGAATTAATTTCTTTAAGTATTGATTGATTTGATCACCTTGCTATCCAAGGGACTCTCAAAAGTCTTCTCCAGCAGCACAATCTGAAAATATTGATTCTGTGGCACTCAGCTTTTCTTACAGTCCAACTCTCATAACCATATATTGCTACTGGAAAACCGTAGCTTTGACATATGGATCTTTGTCTCTGCTTTTTAGTATGCTGTCCAGATTTGCCATAGCTCTCCTTCCAAGGAGCAAGAGTCTTTTAATTTCATGGCTATAGTCACCATTTATAATGATCTTTGAGCCCGAGAATATAAAATCTGATGACGCTTTCATTTCTTCCCTTGATTTGCCAGGAAGTGATGGAACCAGTTGCCAAGATCTTAATTTTTGGATATTGTGCTTCAAGCCAGCTTTTACACTCTCTTCTTTCACCCTCATCAAGCCTTCTTAATTCTTTTTCACTTTCTGCCATCAAAGTAATATCATCTGCATAGCTGATATTTCTCCTGGCAATCTTTATCCCAGCTTTTGATTTATCCAGTCTGGCATTTCACATGATGTACTCTGCCTGTAAGTTAAATAAATAAGGTGACAATATGCAGCCTTGTTGTACTCTTTGACCAATCTTAAACCAATCAGTTATTCATTGTTTGGTTCTAACTGTTGCTTCTTGGCCTACCTACAGGTTACTCAGGAGACAAGTTGATCTGGTATTTCCATCCCTTTAAGGACTTGCTACATTACCACATTTTGTTGTAATGCCCCAGAGTCAAGGACTTTAATGTAGTCAATGAAGCAGAATTAGATGTTTTTTCTGGAATTTCCTTGTTTTCTCCCTAATCCAGTGAATGTGGGCAATTTGGTTTCTAGTTTCTTGGACTCTTTGAAAATCAACCTGCTCAGTTTACATATTTCCGAAGCCTACCTCACAGAATCTTAAGCATAACATTGCTGCCTTGTTAATTGAGTATAATTGTTCAGTAATTTGGACATTTCTCGGTATTGCTCTTCTTTAGGATTGGGACATAAATTGACTTTTCCATTTCAGCAGCCACTGTGGTGTTTTCCAAATTTGCTGGCATATTGAGTGTGCAGCTCTTTAATAGCATCATCTTTTAGGGTTTTAAACAGCTCAGCTGAAATTTATCACCTTCACTAGCCTTATTGTTAGCAATGCTCCCTAAAGCGCACTTGACTTCATTCTCCAGGATGTCTGGCCCTAGAGCAGTAACCACACCATCGTAGTTATCAGTGACAATGAGATCTTTTTTTTATAGTTCTTCTGTATATTCTTGCTGCCTCTTTTTAATCTCTTCTGCTTCTATTAAATCCTTATCATTTTTGTTCTTTTAACATGTCTATTTCTGCATGAAAATTTCCCTTGATAGCTCTAATTTTCTTGAAGAGTTCTCTTGTCTTTCCCATACTATTATTTTCTTGACTCTAGAGTACAAAATGAAGCAGGCAGAGACTGACAGAATTTTGTCAAGATAGCTCACTGGTCATAACAAATATTAGTTTTCAACAACTCAACAGGTGACTCTACACATGGACATCATCATATAGAAAAATACGTAGTCAATATAATAGAAATCAGACTGATTATATACTTTGTAGTCAAAGGTGCAGAAGTTCTATACAGTCAGTTAAAGTAAGACCTGGGGCTGACTATGAATGAGATCATAGGTTTCTTATTACAAAGTTCAAACAAATTGAAGAAAGTAGAGAAAATCATCAGATCATAAAGGTATGACCTAAATAACATCTATTATAAATGTGAAGTGGAGGTGATGAATAGATTTAATGGATTAGCTATGGTAGATAAAGTGACCGAAGAACTACAGACAAAAGTTGTCAATATTATACAGAAGGCAACAAAAAAAAAACCTTTCAAAGAAAAAGAAAAGCAAGAAAGCAAAATGATTGCTTATGAGGCTTTACAAATAGCTGAGGAAAGAAGGAAAGCAAAAGGGAAAGGGAAAGCTATATCCAAATGAATGTAGAATTCCAGAAAATAGCAAGGAGAGATAAGAAGATTTTCTTACATGAGCAATGGAAATAAATAGGAGTCAGGAAGACATAAGTTCAAATATGAGCTCAGACACTTACTAGCTGTGTGACCCTGGGCAAACCTTGTTTGCCTCAGCTTCCTCATCTGTAAAATGAGCCAGAGAAGTAAATGGCAAACCACTCTAACATCTTTTCAAAAAAAACCCCAAATAGGGTTATGAAGAGGCAAACATGACTGAAAAATGACTGAACTGAAACCATAAACTACCAATTCATCATCCTCTTCATCTGTAGCATTTATATAGAACTTTAAGGTTGACAAAGCACTTTACAAGTATCTCATTTTATCCACACAAAAGCCCTGGGAAGTATGTTCTATAAGTTAACTATTTTTCTCACTTTTAAAACCCTGAGTATCTCTTGTAAGTCATTATCAGGTGATGTCTAGGGAGGAAGATTGGCTCTCAGGGGGATTCACAACAACCTGTCACACTACTGTTTTTGGAGCTAAAAGATCTGGGTTTAAATCTTTGCTCTGTCAATAATAATAATGGCTCAAATTTATATATCATTGCAAACCTAACAGCAACTCTGTTTTTCTTACTGTCTCCCTTTTATTAATAAGGAAGTTGACTCTCAGAGAAGTTAAATAACTTGCCAAGAGTCACACAGCAAGTAAGCGCTGGTTTAAGGAAATATCTGAACCAAATTCTTCTGTATTCCAAATCCAGGGCTTTATCCATTATGCCAAGCTGCCTGCCTCTGCACAAATTGTAGAACTATGACAATTTCTCTGAGCCTCAGTTTCCTCATCTGTAAAATGAAGGGGCTGGACTAGGTGGTCTCTGAAGTCCTTCCCTGTTGTTAAATCCTATGAATTCAGGCTCCCAGCCTCCAGCTCTGGAAATGATAAAATGAAACTGCAGTGGGGACTCTCCCAGCTAGAGTACAAGGGCCTATTTTGTGCAAAAAGAAACAGATAGTTAAATCTGAAAGAAAAAAAAGAGATTAGCATTCATACTTTACAGTCTCTTCTTTAGTCTCCAAAGCTCATAGCTAAGGTCCTCGAGCACATTCAGTCCCAGACCAAAAGAACCTTCCACCTACCCTTTAACCTGCCACCAAAAACACCAACTAACAAACTTATGCCTTCCTGGTGAAGAGGGAGGAAGGTGTTGTTTTGAATGAAAAATCTGAGAGGCAATGTCTGATTTTTATTAAAAGACTAATGTAAATTATTATTGTATGCCAAAAATGAAAGTATAGACATTGTCACTTTATAAGTACTAACTCTATAAGAAGCAATGTGGCTCAATGGGAAAAAAGATGAATTTCAAGTCAAAAGCACTCCAGTTTGAATCCTGGCTCTGTCACTTGCTACCTGAACGACCTGAGGGAATTTACTAAACCATTCTGGGCCTCAGGTTCTTTATTATTAAAATTAAAGGATGGACTAGATCAAGGATTCTTCAAATTTTTTGTGTATTATGGACTCCTTTGGAAGTCTAAGGAGGCCTGTAGACCCTTTCTCAGAATAATGTTTTTAAGAAATAGAGTGGTGAATCAATGGAATAGGTTAGGTACACAAGACACAGTAGCCAATGACTATAGTAATCTACTGTTTGACAAACCCAAAGACTCCAGCTTCTGGGATAAGAACTCAGAATCTGACAGAAACTGCTGGGAAAACTGGAAAAAAAGTTTGACAGAAACTAGGCATAGACCAGCATCTTATACTGTATACCAAGATAAGGTCAGAATGAGACATAAAGGGTGATATCATAAGTAAATCAGGAGAGCAAGGAATAGTTTACCTGTCAGATCTATGGAGAAGGGAAGAATTTATGACCAAATAAGAGATAGAGGACATTACAAAGTGCAAAATGGGCAATTTTGATCACATTAAATTGAAGTTTTTGCATAAACAAAGTCAATGCAACCAAGATTAAAAAGGAAGCAGAAAGCTAGGAAACAATTTTTACAGCCAGGGTCTCTGATAAAGGCCTTATTTCAAAAATATACAGAGAAATTTATAAGAATACAAGCTATTCTCCAATTGGTAAATAGTCAAAGGATATGAACAGGCCATTTTCAGATAAAGAAATTAAAACTATCTAAAGTGATATGAAAAAATTTTCCAAATCACTATTGGTTAGAGAAATTCAAATTAAAACAACTCTGAGGCACCACATCACTCCTATCAGATTAACCAACATGACAAAAAAGGGAAATGAAAAATGTTAGAGAAGATGTGAGAAAATTGGAACACTAATGCATTGTTAGTGGAACTATGAACTGATCCAACCATTCTGTAGAGGAATTTGGAATTATCCCCAAAGGGCTGGAAAACTGTACATACCCTTTGACCTAGCAATAGCACTACTACATCTGTATCCCAAAGACATCATAAGAAAATGAAAAGGATCCACATGTACAAAAATATTTACAGCAGCTCTTTTTGTGGTGGCAAAGAATTCAAAATCGAGGGGATGCTTATCAATTGGGAAATGGCTGAACAAGTTGTGATATATGAATGTAATGGAATACTATAGTTCTATAAGAAACTATGGGCAGACAGATTTCAGAAAAACCTGAACCAGATCTCAGAAAAATGCTGAGGGAAGTGAGCAGAACCAGGAAAACATTTTACACAGGAAGAAGAACATTGTGCAATGACCAACTTTGATAGCCGTAGCAATGCAATGATCTGAGACAATTCCAAAAGACTAATGATAAAAAATGCTATATCCAAAGAACTATGGGGTATGAATGCAGATCAAAGCATACTATTTTCTTTTTTGTTTGTTTTCTTTTCTTTTTCTCAGTTTTTCCCTTTGGTTCTGACCATTCTTTAACAGCAGGACTAATATATATACTAATATATATATACACTCAGTATGATTGTACATAAATAGCCTAAATCAGATTCCCCTTCTTGGGGAAGGGATGGGGTAAAAATTGGAACTCAAAACCTTATAAAAGTGAATGCTGAAAAATAAAATTAAACAAATGAAGAATAATATTTTTAAATGAAAAATACATAGGATTATAAAGGAAACCAATTATATTGAAATATAGTTATCAAGGACTCCAAACTACTGGGCTAGATGACCTCTAAAGTCCCTTTTAGACTTTAAATTTATGATCCTAAGAGGCCAATTTAAGAACTAAAAGGTAAATATTCTTCCATTTCACTTAAATTGTGAAATTTATTGGTGTATAATTGGGCAAAATAATTCCTTATAATTTCTTTAATTTCATCTTCATTGGTGGTATATTCACCATTTTTATTTTTTGACACTAATAATTTGGTTTGTTTCTCTCTCTTTTTTAATCAAATTAACCAATGGTTTATCTACTTCATTTGTTTTTTCACCATACCAACTCTTATTTTCTTCATTTAATTCAATGAATGACTGAATAAGTTGTGGTATATGATCATGATAGAATACCACTGTGCTGTAAGAAATGATATTGACAACCTTAGAAAAACATGAAAAGACTTGCATGAAATAATGAAGACTAAAACGAAAAGAATCGAGAACATTGTATACAGTAACAGTAATAATTGTTTTAAGAATAAATGGCCGAATAAGTCATTTTGACTGTTATAAATATCCAAATTAATTACAAAGAACATATAAAGAAAAATGCTATCTGCATCCAAAGAAAGAACTAATAAATACATGTGTGTATAGAATAATTTTACATACATGTGTATATGTATATATACGTATATGTATATATGTGTCTATATACACATACACACATATAAACATACACCTATTTGTGTCTAACAGTAGCCATCTTAGTGAGGAAGAGAATGGGAAAGAAAAAAAATAAATTTACAAGATAATTTTGTTATATGATTGAAAAGAATAACAAGTTGTTCATAGTAGATTTCATATGCAATCATCTTTTTATTGTACTATGTTAAGGAAATGTTTGTTTTATTCCATAAATTAAAAATCAAATTTAATAATGATTCAAAAATGAAGCATTCAAAAAAATGGGGTGGGAGAGCTAAAAGGTCTATTAAAAATTTAGACCAAGACCAGCCTACAGTAGTTTTCCTGAGGCTATTCATGGAGAACATATCCATTAACCTTTCTTGGGAGCTTCGAAGGTCTGATAAGAGTGAGAGGAAATTGTAGCAACTACAGGATATCTCAAGGTTTCCCACTTCTGAGGAGGAGGAGGAGGAAGAAGAAAAAGGAAGAAGAAGAAGAAGGAGAAGAAGAAAGAAAGAAAGAAAGAAAAAGGAAGAAGAATGCCAGGGAGTTGGCTTGGAAGAACACAATATGGAGGGCAGGAATTAGAGCCTAACCTAGAGGGAGAGAAGTAGGTGCCTGCAAAGCTTACACTTTCAGGAAGATAGAGTCCATTAGGTTTCAAGGCCGGAGACCCAATCAATTTTCTCAAGAGCACAAATGTTCCCCTGGTTATTTTTAGACATGAGATGCAATGATAACCCTTTCAGGAAAACAACAGAAGAATCCCCACATTAACGTTCTTGCCTTCACAGCAGCCGTTAAGCCCACAACACCCCGCCAAGACACAGCCCCGCCCCCACCCACAGAATAGTTGACTGTTCCCTCCATTTGTCTGCAGCCAGACCCTACCAGGTGACTGCTGCCCGACTCTACCGTAGGAGGAGAGCCAAGGTTCAGTTCCATTGCAAAGGGCAGAGAGAGGCTGGGACTGAGGCTGAGGTGGACCTTTTCCAATGTACTGTAAAGAAAAATGGACAACTTTAAGGAAAGCCACAAATCCTCATGCACATTTCCTTCAGCTCCGTGTGGAGGAACTCAGACCAGTAACAGGCTCTGCCTTGATTCAACTTAATTCCAGCAGGGGCTGTGCTGGCTATATTGCAAAACTGGCCGGGACAACCAAGCCCCAGGTAGGATGCTCAGAGCCTCAGACAGCCTTCACACCTCGGGGGGCCACACCAGGCCACGTGGGAACATGAAGACTTGAGATCCCTTCCCTCCAGTTTTCCTTTAGGGCTAAGTGTGTGGATGAAATCACAATCTGTGTATTTTCTACATACCTCACACTAACACCAGAAGACTGTCCATGGAACTATGGTCTGCATCAAGTATGTCTCCTCCATTAGACTCTGAGGTCCTTGATCAAGGACTTTATTATACTCCCAGTGCTTAACGCAGTGGCTGGCACATAGTAGGCACTAAATGTTTAATGACTGACCTGAATCATCAATCTAAGCAAAAGAGAAGCTCACTCTAAGAACTGATTGATTATAGATTTCCTAATCTGGAAAACGAGAGGTTGGGCTTAGGTTCTTTCATTCCAATAAATCATTTACTGTTATGTGCAAAGCTCTGCATTTGCATAATCTCTCCAGTGCCTTCTAGCTCATTTTCTAATAGTGACACAGGACTGAGGATCAAGGTCACAATTCCTTCCTGTACTACGAAGTTAGAACTTAAGTGGATCTGCTAATATTTGGGTAACTGTCCATGGAGAAAAAGAAAAATAACTCATTGGTGTATAACTCATTTAAGGGCATCTCGGTAACACAGTGGATAGATCACAGGGCCTAAAGTCAGAAATGCCTGAATTCAAATTTGGTCTCAGATACCTACTAGCTGCAAGCTGCAAGTCACTTAACCCTGTTTGCCTCAATTTCCTTATCTGTAAAATGACAGACCACGCCAGTATCTTTGCCCAGAAAACCCTAAAATGGGTCACAAAGTGTTGGACACAACTGAAAAATGACTAAACAACATATAATTCAATTACACACATTATCTCATTTGAGCCCAGTATCATTAGCCCTGTTTTACAGATGAGGAAACTGAGGCTCCGAAAGGCCAAATGATTTGCTCAGGACCATACTTTTAGTAAGTAGCAGAGATGGAAATCCTTGACTCCTATGCTTCCAATTTAAGCACACCATCACCTGCTTCTGATCTGATTCCTCTTCTCCTACAGCAACGAAGAGTTGAGAGACAGGAGTAACAATCTTCATGATTTTCCATTTTTCCTAATTTAAGGGGGGAAGGGGTATCTTTACCCATCTCCTCTCAACCATTCCCATCATCCACTGATGTAGTCACAGAAATCAATCCACATGGTGACAACTGGATGTACAAACAGGAAGCACCAAGATAGAATGGAGAATGATAGGCCCCGTATCATTGAAACCTTGAAAAATTAGTTCACTGAGTTCAGAAGGACTGGAATCAAGCTCCAACAGAAGATGCTACATGGAAGTTGAAAGGACAGAAGCTTCAAACAGAGGCACCCGCCATAAAGAAAGAGGCCAAGATTCAGGCTGGCTCAGGAACATCAGGAAAAGTAGCTGTGTTGCCCCCAGTACAGGTGACAGTAATCCTATATATCTCCTCTCCCACCCTACCACACCTTCCTCTAGCTTCTTATCGGAGTCTGAAGGCTTTTCTCTCTGGGATAAGGTTGGGGGGAATCTGTTTACCTTCTTTTTTTTTGTCAATGTTTACTTTGTACAAACAGTGGTAACTACTGAAAGTTGTTCATTCAGTTTTTCTTATTGGGAATACAATTGGGAGGAAGCAGTTGTGGGGGGCGGTATCCCCAGATAAGAGATAGAAATAGGGCTAACCCTGAGAGCACTGTCTCAACCACTAAAAAGGTAAAGAGAATCAGATATATTTTGATATTACTTTCCATCATCTGGGCAAAAAAGTTAAAATACACTTAAGAGATGAGCCCTTCTAAACTAACTGTTCAGTAGACTAGCCTTCTAGGAATTCACAGGACTTCCTGGGAAAGATTCAATCAGACTACATACAATTACCAGACATAGGACCTCTTGGTCCCCACAGCAAAATACTCTATAAGCCTAGCATCTTTTCCATATAGCCCTGCCCTTCTCTGGCCACAAGCTTATCCCCTGCTGACTCCTGACCTATTTACCAAGAGGATTCTGTCCAGAACAGAGAAGGGACAGCTCTCAGACTCTCAGAGCATCCCCTGCCTTGACAGTACATGCACTGAACCAGAGGCAAAATAAGGCTGTGGAGAAGAAAGTCCCTCCCCAACACTTACCCAGACATAGCACCACTCATCTCCCAGTGGTTTCTCCCACTTCTGACTCTGACAGGTGGGTCTAAAGCAAAGGAAAGGGATGAAGAAGGCTTCTCCACAAACCAACTCCAAGCTCTGGAAGGCAGTTAGACTGAGAAAAGAGAGACCTTATGCAATGTATTGTGATTATCATTCTCATCATAAGGCCTGGGAATTGGCTCTTACTATAGAAACTTTTGCTACCATCATTTCCTATGCTGGCTTCCTCCAGCCTTAGGAGTTTAAAAGGGCAAAGTTTGTGCTGGGGGGAGGGAGGAATGAGAGAGAGGCCCATGCGGAAGGCACCAACTTGTTTTTGTTTTGTTTTGTTTTAATTTTTTTAAGGGAAAGCAGCAGCACTAAGAGCATGGAGTCCAGCCAAGTCCAATACCCGAACTCAGTACACATTTCCTTTGGTCTGATTTCCTCCTGATGTACTTCAAATGAACAAAAGTTTCCCCCCATTCCAAATCCCTAGCAGTGAACAATTGCCTAGAATGTGATGTGATTTGAATTTCTATGCTACTCAGAAGGCTTTTGCCACAAAGCCATTCTGGACAACTGGAAAGCAGAATCAGGAACTCTGGTTCTATCTTCATGCTACCCCAACTCCTTCAGCTTTGGACCTAGGGCTCATCCCAGAACTCAAGCTAAGCAAGTTTACCAATCTGATATATTGTAGTCTCACTGGGGAATATTTTTGTTAGCATTCTTATTCTGTTAAAATCCCAAAATAACTTTGAAGTTGATTTCAGGTCCTGCTCTTCTCCACCAAGACTCAAAATTACATTTGACCCAAATATTTTTCACAGCAAGACCTGAAGAACTGTTGTTTATCAATTTGAGTAGGTGGGCACATGTGCAGGCAAATGGGAATAAAGGGCTTAGATGGAACAAAAGGAGAAATTTACTGTTGCAAGTTCATGGGGATGACGAAGCTTTGGATTCATTCCTTCATTTGACAAACATGTATTAAGCACCTATTGATTGTAAAGTACTGTGCTAGGCACCTACTGTATGCCACACAATTGCAGACACTAATGTATAGTATTCTTTGCTAGGAAAGGCAGAAAGAGTGGATGGTACATAACCCTATGTGAACAGACTTACTCATTCTGCCAGTGGATGATGCAACAGGAAACTTACAAAGGCAACTAAAGGAAGTTAGAATCAGAATTCCAATGACCCAAAACAGGCTGAAATTAAAGGCACCCAGGGCATGTCTCCCCCTGCTTTCCTCAACTTCCTGGGCTCCCAAAGCAGGAGAGATATTTAATGAAATAAAGCAAATTTCCTGTACTCCCTCATGCTGAACACAGTATATCATCAGAATGAAGCCCTCCAAATCCAGTGGTTTATATTGGATAGTTCAGGACAAGGAAATATTACCCCTTGGGCCCAATAAGCATTTTAGTGCATAGTATAGAGAGGCATCCCAGGGTAGTGGATGGAATACTGGAATTAGTATCAGAAAGACAAGAGTTCAAATCCCATTTCAGATATTTATCAGCTGGGTGACCATGGGCAAGTTTTGCATAACTTCCCCAACACTCAGCAGAGAAAGGGGGATGGTAAAGGAACTACCTCCCAGACCAGTAAATGTTTGACAACTGACTCTCCAGGAGAAAAACAAGTATCCCACAACATACGTCCAAATTTACTCTGCATCATCAATATTTTCTCCATCACTTTCTTAATTCCAGGAAATCAACAAAACAATAAGCCAAGCCTAGATTTATAGTTTTTGCAAATTTCCAAGGTATAAATTTACACTTAAAATTTAACATTTGGAAGAGGCTCAAGTTGGTGTGTGTGTGTATATCCCTGGTTGTTATAACAACAAAAGAAATACTGTGTGCATGTGTGTACATACACACACATATATGTATTATGAATGTATGTGTGTATGTGTGTGTGTGTGTGTGTGTGTGTGTAAAACAGCGAGTAGTAGTAGAGGCTGTATGGAAACTGAGGTAGACCCTCAGGAGGAGAAATACCAGAAGGAAGACTAAAAGAATGAATGAAAGAAGCAGTTAGGATGTGAGAGCTGGAGGAAGAGGAGAAAGAAAAGCTACAAAAATGCAAATGACATGCAAAATAAATATGCAAAGGGCAATGTATTTGGGTCAATCCTTTCAGCACTGGGACTCCAATCACTTGCCTGTCACTTTGTCTTTTCTCTAAAAGGCAACAAGACTAATTAATGCCCCTTCTCACACAACATTCTTATGAGGTCAATAAGGAAAAATATGAAATAGTTATGAATTTCACCAAAAAAGGAGAAACTGAGGTAATAAAAATAGAGTGAATTTTGCACCAAAGACACATGGCATAGAATTCACACAACAGGGCCCTTAATGAATACTTTCTGTTGATTCACTAAACATTACTAGGTACCTAACTATACACAAGGCATCATTTTAGAGTTTGCTGTCGTTTGGTCATGTCAGACTCTTCATGACCCCATGGACCATAGCCAATGTTATCCATGGGATTTTCTTGGTAAAAATACTGAAGTATTATTCTCCAGTGGATTAAGGCAAACAGAGGTTAAGCGACTTGCCAGGGTCACACAGTTAGGCAGTGTCTGAGGCTGCATTTGAACTCAGGTCTTCCTGACCCCAGGCCCACGGGTCTATCCAGTAAGTCACCTAGCTGCCGACTTTAGACCTAGACGAGCTACAAATATGAAACACTTCTTTCTCTCAAAGAACTTAAAATCTAGTAGGGGTGATAAGACGTGTATAAAAATCATTATAATGCAAGTCAGAATGTGGTAAGTATAGGAGAACAAAATATGATGAAATCAGATGAAGGAGAAATCATTTCTAGCTAGGTAAAATGGGGAAAAGTGGGTCATGGCTTGAAGAAAAAGTAGAGAAAGGATCAGTTAGCAAGCATGAGGTAGAAATACTGGCTACTCAGAACAAAGGAATGAACTGAGTGAAGGTCAACTGGGTAGAAAAGTGTGGGGGTTGTTTGCCAGAAGCACAGAACATACACCACTAAACAAATATTAAGTATCAGTCACCATGCTACTCTATGGGGACAAAATTGCAGACTGCAACAATTCCATTTCTTAAGGAAGTTACATTCTAACCCCGGAAACAAGTATATACAGAATACAAACAACTACACAGTAGTTAAATACAAGATTGTTTAGGAGAGAGGAAGGAAGGAAACAAGCATTTATTAAGTGCCTACTGTGTGCCGGGCACTGTCTTAGCACTTTACAAACATTCCTCATTCAACCCTCACAACAACCCTGGGAGGTAGGTGCTATTATTATCCCTATTTTGTAGTTGAGGAAACTGAGGCAGACAGAGGTTAAGTAACTCATCTAGGTTCACACAGATAGTAAGTGTCCAAGGCTGGATTTGAATGGCTGGGGGGATCAGGAAAGACTTCTTATAAAAGGTGATACTTGAGCTGAATCTATAAAAAAAGAGGTGACTCCATGAGGTAAGGGTGAGAAGAGAGCACATTTCAGGCATGGAGAATGACCTACTGATCAAGGAACAGAGGAAAAAGAGGTAATGTGGTGTGTGAGGAACAGAGATAAGTTCAATCTAGGTGGATCAAAGAGTGTGGGAGGGGGAATAATGTACAATGATGCTGGAAATATTGATAATTTTCCTTAATTTAAAACCATCCCTTTGTTCTTGCTAGAAACCCTACCTGATCGAAATGGAAGATCTAGAGAAAGGGATGGATTGTTTTATTCATGTTTGAATTAAAATGCTCATATTATAATACTTCGTGTCAATATTCATTACTTATATTGGTATTTTACTTTTATGGTTTAATAATCTTTTTTCTTTCTCTTTCTATTTGTTAAGTCTCAGGCTAGAAAGATAGCAGCCACTCACAGGCCAATCCCACTACAGATTAGTATGGAAGCTTTTGATTTGCTCTGTTGTGCCTCCTTAACCGGCCTGATGACAACAGCCCCCCAAATCCAGGGGAAGGACAGGTTCACCACGTTGGTGTTGAACTTAAGGAGGTTTAGCCCACTGCAGCTCAGAACTTCCCAACTCAAGCCATCTACCCACTTCTGCCTTCACAGTAGCAGAGAATATGGGAATGTGCAATCACACCCAGCAATGCTATCATTTTCTCTATTTTAGAAAACAGTTTATCCAGTATAGGGATTATTTGTATTTTTAGTACTTACCCATCTGGTGCCTTTTTATATGGCACCTCATTCATGGGCTGTTTAAACTCTTGTAAAATTGGTTAATTTTATTATCTACTTCCTGTTTTGTCCATTTAGCTTTTGTAGAAGAGAGGAGGGAAGATCCTAATCTGCCACCATACACCCAGTGAGGAAGTTCCCTACCCCAGGGCCTATCAGCAACTGCATTTGTCCATTTATGCTAACAGTTTTGCTGACATACAACTATTTGTAATAGTCTCTGATATTTCTTAATTTCTTTTGTAATCATTAATTTCCCTGAGTTTCTGATTTAATTGGCATGAGATTTAGTCTGGGAAGAAGCCTTGAATGCCAATACCAGGCACCTGAACTTTATTCACAGGTTCTAGAGCTAGAAGGTACCTTAGAAGTTCTCTAATCTAGGACTTCTCAAACTTTTTCTACTCTGGACTCCTTTTCATGTTTCAGCAGCATCCTTTGGTGTTGAGTGGCATGACAGCATTCACAGTGCAAAGTGTGCATATTGTGCATTCAGAACTAAGGCTACAGTGAAGTTGCATGACACACACAAGCAAGCATTGCTGGAAAGATCTCGGATTCATTATGCATTGATTTTTAATTAATTTTTGGTCATTGCATGTTCAGAAATTTTTTACTGTTGCCAAATTATTTGCACACCCATACTGGTTGTGAGCACTGCTCTAATCCAACCTCCTCCTTTTACAGGGGAGGAAACTGAGGCCCAGAGAAAGTGATCAGACTCCGGTAATAATTAATTAGCAGAACCAGGATTCCAAACTACATCTTTTGATTCCTAACTCCAAGCTCTTTTCATCACACCACTCAGTAGGCAATGCTGAATGACAAAAAATGAGAGAACAGAATCCTGTTCCTGGGTTTATTCTTAATGCAGAATGTCTTCCCTTGTGTCCATCTGGATGGAATTTGAAACATTTATGGTTTTACACAAAGTAAAGTGCTGGAATTCTTGACAAATTACTGAAATGAGGTCACCAATCTCTCTCTCTCTCTCCTCCTGAAGTTTCCAGGAAAGAAAATCCTCTCTGGCCACCTGGGACACACAACAAACAGTGGGACCCTCGAGAATTCTGTGTGGTGGAAGCACTCTGTGTTCTAAATGTCGATTTCTTACTATGTACCCCATAAGTGATTGCCATACCAATACTAGCAGTAAATTAGATGAAATGCCTGAAAAAACTGACTTTTCAGCTTTTTAAAGCCCATTCTCTGACATATGCTTGGAGCTCTTCTAACAGAAAGTAATAAGGACAGAGAGCAAATGGCAGTCTTTTTTCAAACCCGGTGCAATGATGGAGTTCTCTAGTCATTCTTCAGAAACCCATCCACAGGAGGGCCATCATGATGAAAAGGGACTCAAAACCATTGAGCACTAGGATGGGTAGAAGGCCCTGGAAGTAGTACAGTATAAAATGGGAGTGTGATTGCTGTCTTCAAGTATTTGAAGGGAAATGGAAGAGGCACCAGAGGGTACAACTTTGACCAAAGCATGGAAGTTAAAGAGACTTGGGTCTTTGCTCAATATAAGGGAGACCTCCCTTATAGCGGGGTTCTCAAACTGTGCATAGCAGCTGGAGAGCTACAGTAAACTAATAAGAATGCCTTAGGATATTTTAAATTTTCAAGGGAAACAGGAATACTCATCAACATCTGTCAGGCACCTCCAATTACCAGCTCGAGGAAGTTCACAGTTTCAACATAAGATCATTCTACATTCTTTTCAATGATGTTCTCGAATGGTTGAGATATGTTTTTGTTTTACTTGTACTTTTGGCTACTCCTGTAACCTTGAACTTTCTGGTTTGTAATGTCATATCTTTATGAAGCTGGGTTTTTGGTGGTTACTGTGCTAAAAAAGCAAAAACTCCATGAAAGTCAATGTGGAATAAGAAATGAATCTGGCAATGTCCAATGTGATGCCAAGGTTTAAGAAGCTATATATAGTGTCAACTTATAAATGTAGTTATTTAAGGATGAAATAAAAATATTATTTTTTCTTGCAATTTATAGGTATTATATTTTTGGTGGTTACTGTGTGTAACCTTGAACTTTCTTGTTTGTAATGCCATACTTATTAAGTTGTTTGGATGTAACTACTTAATAAACAGAATTGTTAAGTATAGCTCTTGGCTTAAGGGCACTGTGAAAATTTACTGGGATGTTAAGGGTACCATGAACTAAAATGGTTTGGGAACCTCTGTCCTAACAATTAACTCTGTCTAAAAATAGAACAGGTTGCCTTGAAAAGTGGTGAGTTCCTATACACAAAAAGTTATTAAATTTTACGTAGCCTTTGACCTAACTATACTACTATTGGGACTATACTTCCATATATGTACAAAAGATATTTACAGCAATTCTTTTAGTAGTGGCAAAGAACTAGAAACTAAGGGAGTGCCCATCAGTTGGGGAGTGGCTGAAGAAATTATGGTATACGCATGTGATGTACCATAGGGTTTGAGAAAATGGTCTCGGTTTCAGAGGAAACTGAAAAGACTTCTATGAACTGTTGTAGAGCTAAGTGAGTAGAACCAGGAGAAAAATTTACACAATGACAACATTTTAGAGAAAAACAAATTTAAAAGACTTTAGAACCTTGATCAGTGCAACGACTGATGACAAATCCAGAAGGCTAAAGATGAAACACGCTACCCACTTTCTGTCCAAAAAGTGATGAGCTTAAAATGTGGAGAAAGACATACATTTTTGAACACGAACAATGTGGGAATTTATTTTCCTAGGTTATTCACATGTATGATGAAGGTTTCATTTTCTTTTTAGATATTTTTCTGTCCTTTCAATTGGAAGTGGGGAACAATGAAAGGGGATATTATGTAGCATGTAAAAATGTTTTAATTTTTTTCTCTTAAAAATTGAAAGGTGGTAAATTCTTCATAACTGTTAACACAGAGATTCCTCCTAAGGAGACATTACAGAGAGGATTCTCACACTCTAGGAGTTGACTGAATGACCTCTTTGGTCCTTTTTCAAACCTACAGCTCTGAAATTTTACCATATCAAGGCCAAAAGAAATCCAGGCCATGAAAGAAAGCCCCTAAATCCTTCCTGGGTGTACTCCATACTTCTAACTTCCTGGAAATGATAGTAACAAACAGGCTGTGTCATTCATTTGAAAGCACTCAATGGAAATGAAATATTTTCAGTATCTTTCCACACAACTTGTGCTGACTAAATACTTGTTAAAAGAAGGAACTTTACTGGGTTCATTAGATAGCTTTACCTCACCTAACAGAGAGCTCAAGCTCAAGTCCAGTCAGAATTCAATTCAATGAGCATTTACTCAGGGCCCCCTAGTATATGCAGGCACTGATTTAGGTGCTAGCATGTAAAAATTAACAAAAAAGAAAAAAAAAACAAAACCTAAATATACCCTGCCCTCAAGGAATTTATATTCTAATGGAAATCTAGTACAAAGTCAACCTGGCTAAGCTACCCCACACCTACCAGTACCAATCAAGCAGAGCTAGATTTCCTCAAAAAAGAAAAATCCATCTGGATTTAGAAATAGCTCTAATATCACCCAGGCCAGAGTAAACCAATAAAGTTAAGTTATAGCTATTGTCCTTGAAGAGATTGTGAGGAGAACCCCCTATGGGATCAAGCCCAATTTCCAAAGCCTGAAGGGCTTGAGTTGTTCAAGAGTTTGGGGCTTAGAGAGAATCTGTGGAAACAAAAAGGCATAAAGAAGCATAAAGAAAACTAAACAGAGTTCTATGTGTCCTAAGAAGAAGTTTAATCTAGGAAATTCAATGGGCAGGGGCAGGGGCAAGGGATATCACAAAGTCAGAAAATGGTTTTGACCGGAGACCCAGATACCCATTCAGAAGGACTCTTGTTTTCCCAGGGAGCAAAGAAACAATTTTGACCTTGGATTAGAGGAAAAATAGAATAATCCCAAATTACAAGAGGAATTAATCAACAGGATGGCAAAACATGAAGGTCCTGGAAGAGACTTAAGAATATTTAAAGCCAAATCAAAATGAATCAAGAAATGTCAAATGATAGGGAAAAATAAAAAACAGTGAGTTTGAAGGTGGGGAGTCTGGGTTCAAATCCTGCTCTGCCATTTACTATCTATTATTGGTTGAGACCTCCTTATACTTCAGCACAATAATGTGTGCACTTTAAATGGTATACTGTGTATACTACAGAAGAAACTGTAAAGGAAAAGAAAAATAGGCCTTAATCCCAGGGACATATGGTCTGCAAGTGAACAAAATTCTCTAGTGCAGAGGTCCTCAGATTCCAAATCTAACATTCTTTCTACAACCCTTAAGAAGTTTATTAATCAAAGATTTTGTAGTGTCCTCTGAAAAGACAATCAAGGTTAGTAGGCAAGCAAGCCCTTAGGCAGTCAAACCAATAGACCAGCCAATGTTTCCAAAAAGTTGGAATAAGTCAGCCAGTGAAAAAGTAATTACTATTTTATGACATGACTATGGTGCTGATACCTAGACCATGAAAAGCAAAGATAGAGAAAGAAAACTAAAGTCCAATTTCCCTAAGAAAACTGATGAAAAAAAATTTAAATAAAACACTAGGAAGGAGATTAGCAATATAACACAAAGCTCATACATTGTGACCAGGTGGGATTTATACTAGGAATACACAGCTGATTCAATATTAGAAAACCTATCAACATAACTGACCATATCAATAATAAAATCAACAGAAATCATATGATTATCTCAACAGATGCAGATGTATTTTGATAATATACAAAACTCATTCCTATTAAAAAAAATTGGAAAGCATAGGAATAAATGGGGCTTTCCTTAAAATGATAAGTAGTATTTATCTGAAACCAAAAGCAAGCATTATCTGAAATGATGATAAGCTAGAAGCCTCCCCAATTAGATCAGGGGTAAAATAAGAATGTCTATTATCACCACTATTAAATATTACTCTAGAAATGCAAGCTATAGCACTAAGAGAAGTAAAGGTAATTGAAGAAATTAGAATAGACAATAAGGAAACGAAACTATCACTCTTTGCAGATGATATGATGGTATACTTGGAGAATCCTACAAGATCAACTAAAAACCTAGCTGAAATAATCAACGTCTTTAGCAAAGTTGTAGCATATAAAATAAATCCACACAAACCACCAGCATTTCTATATATTACCAACAAAATCCTAAATCAAGAAATAGAGAAATCCAATTAAAATAACTAGAGACAATATAAAATGCTTGGGAGTCTGCCTGCCAAGACAAATCCAGGAACTATACAAACAGAATTACAAAACACTTTTCATGCAAATGAAGTCAGATCTAAAATAGAAAAATACCAATTGTTCATGGGTAGGCTGAGCTAATATAACAAAAATGGCAATTCTACCCAAATTAATCTATTCATTCAGTGTCATATCAAACTACCAAAAATTAGAGTTAGAAAAAACAGTAACAAAATTCATCAGGAAGAACAAAAGGTTAAGAATATAACCAGAATCAGTGAAAAAAAATGTGAAGGAAGGTGGCCCAGCAGTACCAGATGTCAAACTGTATTAGAAAGCGGTAATCATCAAAACACTCTGGTACCAGCCAAGAAACAGAGTGGTGGATCAGTGGAATAGATTAGGTACACAATCCAAAATAGTAAATGATCATAGTTATCTAGTGTTAGATAAACACAAAAATCCAAGCTTTTGGGACAAGAACTCACTTTCTGATGAAAACTGCTTGGAAAACTGGAAAGCAATTTGGAAAAAGTAACAAGGTATACATGAATATCTGACATGATATACTAAGATAAGTTAATACATGATTTAGACATAAAGCGTGATACCATAAGCAAATTAGGAGAGCATGAAATAGTTTACCCATTAGATCTTTAGATAAGGGATAGAAAGAAATGAGATAGAGAGCATTAGGGGATGCAAAATGAATATTTTTGATTATATTAAATTTAAAAAGGTTTTGCACAAACAAAACCAATGCAGCCAAGATTAAAAGGAAAGCAAAAAATGGGGGGAAATTTTTATCAGATTCTCTGATAAAGGCTTCGTTTCTCAAATATATAGAGAAATGAGTGAAACATATGAGAATCCATTCCCCAATTGGCAAATGGTCAAAGGATATAAATAAGCAGTTTCCAGATGAAGACATCAAAGATATCTATAGCTATAAGAAAAAATATTCTAAATCACTGTTGATTAGAGAAATGCAAACTAAAACAACTCTGAGGTACCACTCACACCTGTCAGATTGGTTAATAAGACAAAAAAGGAAAATGAAAAATGTTGAAAGGGATGTAGAAAAATTGGGACACTAATGCACTGTTGGTGGAACTATGAACTAATCCAACCATTCTATGCCCAAAGGGATATAAAACTCTGCATACCCTTTAATCCAACAATACCACCTCTAGGTCTGTATCCCAAAGAGAGCAATGAAAAACAAAAAGGATCTTTGTGTACAAAAATATTTATAGTAGCCCTTTTTGTGGGCTATATATTTCCAAGAACTGGAAATTGAAGGGATACCATGAATGGAGAAATGGCTAAACAAGTTGGAGTACACAATTGTGATGGAATATTATTGTGCTATAAGAAATGACAAGCAGGATGTTTTCAGAAAACCCTGGAAAGACTTACATGACCTGATGCAAAGTGAAGTGAGCAGAACTGGGAAAACAGTGTACACAGTAACAGCACTATCCATATGATGATCAACTGTGAATCAACTTATCTATTCTCAGCAATACAATGATCTAAGACAATTCCAAAGGATTTATGATGAAAAATTCTATACACTTCCAGAAAAAGAACTGATTAAAACTGAATGAAGTTTAAAGCATTTTTTTTACTTTATTTTTCTTGGGCTTTTTCCTTTTTTTCCTTTTGATCTATGTTTTCTTGCATAACATGACCAATATGGAAATGTTTTGCATGACTGCACATGTATAACCTATTTCAAATTGTCTTCTGAATGAGGGAGGAGGGAAAGAATTTGGAACTCAACATTTTTTCAAAATGTTAAAAATTGTTTTTATATGTAATTGGAAAAAAGAAAATATTTAAATTTAAAAAAACTTAAGTGGTAACTATCAATAAACACTTCCTGTCCCATAAGACCTACAGCTCCAGAAATATCACCAAAGCCTTTCTCACATAACAATAATAAAAATATCTAAGAATTATATAATGTTTACTATGTGCCAGGGACTGTACTAAGCATTTTATAAATTATTACCTCATTTGATCCACACAAACTATCATGGGAGGTAGGTGTTGTTCTTATCTCCACTTTGCAGATAAAGACACTGAGAGGTTAAATGGTCTTACTTCCATGCAGTTACTCATGCTATTTCTCCAACCAAAAATTCCTTCAAGAGCACTGGCCTGAGAATCTGAAGGCTTTGGCTCTAGAAACAAATTCAGTCAATCATTCAATAAACATTTATTAGGTGTCTATTATATGCTACACACCATGCCAGGCATTGGGAATACAAAGAGGCAAAAGATACCTTAAGGAACTTAAGTAACTGTAGAAGGAAGGAAGGATTTATCCTTTACTAAGAACCTACTATGTAGTAGGCACTGTGCTAAGTGCTTTATAAACATCATCTCACTTGATCTTCACACCAACTGTGTGAACGGACAGGTGCTATTATTATCTCTATTTTACATTTAAGGAAACTGAGGCAGAGAGAGGATAAGTGATTTACTCAGGGTCACAAGCTATAAATGTCTGAGGCCATATCTGAACTCATATCTTTCTGAAATCAGGTCCAGCTGCCCCTCCTCTAAAAAAAAGGGACACAGACTAGATACTTTCTAAGGTCTCTTCAAACATTAGCATTTTATGTTGTGATCATTTATTAAGTACCAATACAGAGCCAAACTCCTTTGAATGGCTTCAAGGCCCTCTTGGTTCTAGGCCCACCTATCTTTTTTGCCTTATCTCTCCATTATTGACACATGTGAACCCTCCAGCCAGACTATTCAGTTACATGTGCATATTGTGCCCAATTTATGCCATTATTTATGCCATGTCTCCTGCCTAAAAAGTCCTTATTCTACTTATCCAAATCCTACTCATCCTTCATAGTTCAGTTCAAGACTCACCCCCTCCATGAAGCCTTCTCTAACTACTTCAATTATTTATTCTTTGAATATATCTTACCACCCAATACTGCATCACATGATGATGCCCTATAAAATATCTTTTATTATGCTTTACAATGTTATTTAAACTTCACAGTATTATTTAACCATAAGGATGGGTCTCTTTTTAAACTTCAGAAAAGTTAAAGGTCATAAGGGGTGAAGACATTGAAAAGTAAGATTAAGGACTTGCCTTTTCAGGTATAAATGAAACATTCTTTGGGCCAGAGGCTTTGAAAAGTGCAACTGCAAATGAAGACACAGCAAAGATAACCCTAGCAGTTCGTTTGCATGAGACCCAACAGGAATCTGGGAAATGTACCAAGGTGGATGTCATGAATTAGATGAGGTATCTCACTAAAGGAACCTAGCTCCAAAATAGGCAGAATGATGGAACCAGGACCATAACTTTCCCCAGTCTTTGACTAGAGGGTGACAAACCTCGGAGCTAAGGCCCTGAGGGAGCAGAAAAGAACTGCAGAGGTTTCTCTTAGTCTGTCAAAGCTAAAGGTGCCCAGATTGGCTTGAGATTGGAGGGGCTGGATAGCTCAACTGCTCACTGAAGACCTAGCTCAGTTTGTCCAGAATATCAACATGTCCACCAAAGATGCCAAGATAAAAGTAAAAAAGTCAATCCAACTAGGCCACTTGACCAGCTGAAACATCATGAGATAATGTTTGTAAAGCACTTAGCACAGTGTTGGCACATAGTAGGCACTTAATAATTGCTTGTTTCCTTCCCTCTTTCTTCTTTCCTTCCTCTGTGGAGAGCTAGCCCAACCAGGAAGAGGAGCAATTTATCCACCATGCCACCAGCATCAACACTTACCCTGCAGTAAACTTTGTAAAGACTTCCCAGAGAGAAAGCACACTGATGGAAAAGGAATAAGTATTTATTAAGCACCTACTATGTGCTAGGTGCTGTGCTAAGCATAACATAACATAACATAACAAATGTTAAATCATTAGCACCTCACAACAACCCTAGGAAGGAAGTGCTATTATTCTCCTCATTTTACAGTGGAGGGAACTGAGGCACACAGTGGTTAAGTGCTTTGTATGGGGTAGGTTTCTGAGACAGAACTCAGACATTGCTGACTCCAGGCCTAGCATTCCATCCACTATCCACCTAGCTGCTTTGCAGAGGTCCTAATCTTCCAGAGTCAGGAGTTCCCTTGGCCACACATGTTCCCTGTGTGTATACCTCACTACCATTTTATCTCAAGTCTCATCTTGGACTCTGAATATTTTCATGAGACAACACACTCCAAGTTTTTTGGGGAAAGAACAGAAATACCATACTATTCCATTTGAGTAAAAGCCTTTTCTAAGATTTAATTGTGTCCTCTGGCTGATTGCTTTTGGGAAGCACACCAATAGGAGCCTGTAAGCTACAGCGTTCAGGGGATTCACCCAAAGGGTTACTTCTAGAACTCCAAGTAGCAGTTATCTGTCTGGGTACTTTCCCTGCCAGGGAGAGTCCTCATTAGGGAAGGGATCCTAGAAGGGGTGCTACATAACTTAGTACATATGTGTCTTGCCTCCCTGACTAACCTATACCCTCTCTGAGACAGTCATCCATCTCTACATCTTCCGTAAGACCCAGTACAGTGCTCTGAACATAGAAAACTCTCACTATAGAATGAATGACTTGACTTCATCTGTATAATGAGTATTGTATTTCTTGCCTTCTCAATGGCTAGAGGAGGGGGTAGAGGGAAGGAAATAATTTGAAACTGAAAATGAACATTTTTTTAATTAAAAAACCAAATATATAGAATGAATGATTTCCAGAAAAGGGGAAGAACAGGAAAAGAAACAGAAGGAGTTTGAGCAGAGAAGGTGGATCAGGAAGAAAGGGAGCACTTGAAAGACAAGACTGAGTTGGACTGGACTGCTCGCTAAAGTCCTTTCTAGTTCTAACAACAGTAAACCAAGCCCTAATTTGTTTGCCAAATAGTATAAATGCTAACACTGAAAATTTAACAGCTCCATCTCACCCAAATGAGGAAAAATGAAGACTTTTCTTTCATTCTTAGCCATCACACTCTTCTACAGCCCCATATGCATATAAGAGTAGAGGAGAAAGAGGGAGAGAGACAGGAGAATGAGAAATTCAATAAAGACAACAGAATAGCTCCATCCTTTTGGTCACTGTGTATAACATGGGACTCTCCCCACAGAATTCTGGCCACCATTTGGTTCTTTTAATAAATGCAGCCTCCTACAAAGGTTTCTCTCTCCATTCTGTTTCTAAAATTTTTTTTTAAAGAACAATAAAAATACAGGTTAGTGATGAGTTCTGGAAAACTGTATAAACACTAAATCATCATTTCCCAGTGCTTTACAACATGATTTCAAAGGTATTTCATTTTAATTTCAAGAATACTTGATTTGGAGGAACTGAGTTTGAATAGTGGCATGTCACTTAATGTGTGACCTCAGTCAAGTTACTTGGCCTCTCTGGGCCTCACCAGTACAACAAGGGATAATCACACTTCCACTACCTACCTCACCCAGGGTAGTTGCAAGGGAAGAATGCAAACAAAGACAGTTCCTTGTAAACCTTAATGGGCCATAGTAAAGTGAGTTACTATTATTTGCCTTACAGGTTTCCATATATAGCTATTCTCCTCTTCCCCACACTCATATCCTACTCATCCATTGTTATCAGTTAATCATTTGTAAACCAGCATAACAATCACAGAATCTTGGCATTAAAAGGGATTCTTAATTTTTTTATTTTTTGAGATGGCTGATGGAGCAATGGAGACAATGCTGGGCTTGGAGTCAAGAAAAAACCTTGCTAGCTGTATGACTCTAGGCCAGTCATTAAACCTCTATTTGCCTCAGTTTCCTCAACTGCAAAATGAAAATAATAAAAGGGTGGTTATGAGGATCAAATTTATAAAGCACTTAGCACAGTGCCTGGAATATAGTAGGTACTATAGAAATGCTTGTTTCTTTTCCTTCCCTTTTCTTTTCTGCCCTAGACCCCTTAGCAATCCGGTGAAGCTGATGAATCCTTTCTCAGAATAATGCTGTTAAATGCATAAAATACATAGGACTACAAAAGAAACCAATTATATTGAAATTCAGTTATCAGACTATTTAAAAAGAAACATGATAATTCAGTAAACCTAGCAACAGGTCTAATAATTAATAGCAATAAATACAATGAAAAAATAGTAATTTCAAAGTCATGATGAATCTATTTCAAGATGTGGAACAACTATAAGGTGACATGAAAATATCTGTGATTTCTACTGGAGCTAAAGTCACCAATACTGCTCCTACAATTGTGGTTTGCAGCCTACATTCATAATTAAAGGAAATGCTACATTTCAGTTAGAGGTTAGCAAAAATAGACATGTAACTGTTTTCCCATCCAAATTCATAGAATTCCCCCCTCTCCTTGGAATCTCTCTCAGAACCTCACCTTAAGAACCTTAAGTATCCCCTTCCCACCCCTATCACTTAGAAATCCCTTCAGCATCCCTCATGTGAATTAACAATATTTGCTTGAAATTTACTAAAGTGTCATGGAGGGGAGGGTGGATCCTGAGGATTTCTAGCATTCTGGTATAAGGAAATCTAGCAACAGGAAACTGATTTCTAGAAATCTAGTAACAAATAATCTGTTGGTGACTCCGGATTTCTTTATTTTTTGGACAGAACTCACTCATCCTACAAGGGTCTAACTATGTACCATCATTGTATCTCACATAAGTCTTTCTCTCCATGGACTCAAAATAATTCTGAAATTCCTCACAAACTGAGACACAAAAGGAAGAAAAATTTTGTTTTGTTCTTGTTTTTAAGTCGATTGCTATGAGTCACACAGTAAACTATGACCAGAGCCCAGTTATTGTCATCTCCACATCGTACCAACCTTTCCAGCCTCTTAACTTCCTTGACTTCCTCAGCTAAAATCCAAACTTCTACAGTTTCTCCTCTACCTTTCCCAATTCTATTTAATGTTAGTACCTTTCAACTGAAATGACTTCTAATTTACCCTGTGTATAAATCTTTTTTGTACACTGCCTTTTGGATGTTCTTCCTCCTCACCCTTCAACCCACCCTTCCTCTTCTACCTCCCTTCCCCCACCCTTAAACTGTGAGCTCCTGGAGATCAGGGACAACTTTTTGTTTGTTTAGTTTTTTCTGGTTGTTGTTTTTCTACTCCCAGAGCTTAGCCCAGGGCCTGACACATAGTAGGTGCTTAAAATAAATCCTTGTAAATTGACTGACTCATTTATACTACCTCACTCACCCAGCAAGTTTTTGAATCTACTATCTCAGCTCCCCAAACACCGATTTGGGAGATAAAGCATATATTCTAGTGACCTTGACCCCTTCCCTTCCATTTATTCTGATCTCATGAAGTTGATGAGTGTCACCAAATTAGATGTGTCTCAAAATTAGCCTTCTCTCCTCTATCCTAGACCTTTCCACCTAATCCACATAATTGGGGTCAGAATGGGTCAAGGCCTGGTCTGTGTAGGATCTGGGAAGAATAAACAGATCTCTGCCCCCCTCCCATACACACACCCACACCACCAGGGGTAATGCAGCAGCGGGTTAAATAAAGAATCCACTTCAAAGTATTCTTTTCTTCAACTTTGCTAGAAAAAGAAGTCTCATTCCCATTGACAACTATTTTTTCTTCTTTAATCAGTACATTGACACTGTATAATTACACTAATCACAGTTGTTTACACAAAATGTTGTGAGAGGCTTAAGAAGTCATTTTTTCAAACAAAGGGGGAAAAAATGTTCCCCTGCCCCCACCTCAAACACACACAGATGTTAAGAGTGGTAATCAAATCCAACATATATTTCATATGCTGCTGTAAAGAGCAATCAAAGGAACAAGAAATTTTCTCCAATCTCTGGGCCTTTTCTAAATCTTCTCTGCCCACCTCTCACTGCACCCTTTTAAAAGAACCTCTTTCCTAGATAATCTACTGGTATTCATCCCACACTCAGTCAGCAACATTGACCTCTGCTTCCTACACAGCTGGATGAAGCTCACACTGCTGGGAATATGCCTGGGAATGATGCTGGAGTAGGGAATCTAACAGTTCAAGATTTATCTGAAATTGTCTCAGGGAGCCCTCTATGCCAGGGACTGAATCAGAAGAGGCTTACTAGGTGGGGGGTGGAGGGAGGGAGAGAATGGCTTACGTATTCGAAGAGACAGAAAAAGAGAGAGAAACAGCTCCTACAGACACTATGTGAATGCAAGGCCTGCTTATTTCCCATCCCCAGAGCATCCAGGGCCCTGGAACAGCTGCCTATGGAATGATCCAGGACCAGGACAGAAAGACACAGCCTCTGCAGATTAGTTCAGGCCCCCAAAGCTAATTTTCCCTTTCATTTAAAAGCATCTTTAACTTACAGTTATGTGGTAAGCTGTTTCAACCCACCACCTCATTTTGCATCTGAGAGCCCAGGGTCTATTTTGGTACTTCTAGTCAACAATTTAAGGGTGCACTCTCAAATATCCCTTCCATGAGAGGGTAACACACAGAATCCTAAACCAAACTGTGTTTCAGAGTTGTGGCTGAAGGTGAAGGGCTGCAGTGAGGGACGTTCCCCTCCCCATTCTTTTCCCTTTCCCAACATATTTTACATTAAGTAAATGCCTTTAGATCCAGACAATCCCCTGGGATTCCCCTATATCCCCTAAAGTGGCAGGGTCAAAGTCCCTGCTACAATCTCAATCCAAATAAATAAGCCAAGAGAGCTTGTCAAGGGAAAACATAGTGAGATGTCATTACTTGATAATTCCAGCCTGAAAACTTAAGACATTTAAGATATATTCCAAGCAAACTCCTGTTTACCTCCCCAGGAGAATGAATATCATTTTCAAACAGGGTGTGTTCTAGTAGGACCTTAAGAAAATGGACCACACAACTCAGAAAACATAAGGTAGTTACAGTAAATAAAAAATTCCCTGAAAGGGAGATGCTGTTATGCTCCCTCAACTCACTGCCCCCACCAGTCCCCCTCCAGGCCCATAAATGCAAAGGTAAGATAGCCAGTGAAAAGACACAGGTTTGCTTGTGAAAGGTTGGAGAAATTGGAATCTGGTTGTCGCTTCAGGTGAGAGCAGCCTTAACTACAGTGCCATTGACCAAAGACATTTGACATGAAATGTATTCATTGCTATGTGTCCCTTCACAGCCAGAGAGGGCCCCCAGAAAGAAGAGAAAGGGCTGCCTAGGAAAATCAACCTCTGGCTTCATGCAACAGGAAATCTCCCAATAGAGCATCAGGGAAAGGACATAAAAGAACCCCAAAGTTTATCTGGGGCTTTGGTGTTTTATCATTGCTACACCGCACACACGACCATACAATCTGTCTGGATCGGCAGATACAATCGATCTTCAGTATGGACTCAGTATGGACTGATTTGGGGGAAAAAGTAGGGGCAGGCATCTAGCCTCCTGCCAGTGAAAAGAAACACTGGGGGAAGAGTTTGAAGCCCACACATATAACAACCTCAGGGCCAAGTGTCTTCCCCAACGTGCCACGGTCCAAAAATTGAAACTATAGATACCAAAGGGATCGCGGAGCCCAAAACAGTTCTGCAAGAGAGTGGTGGGAGTCTCAGGGATGGAAACGTCAGGTTTTCTATGATTTCAGTTACCTCATTTCCAGGGAAGTTTTCTTCTAAAGAACTGTCACAGTTAAAAGAACTCGGATGTGCTGGGCTGGTTTGCTGGTCCCCTCACAAGTCCCAACAGATCACTGTGAAATACAATGGGCCCTTTAAAGAAAAACGACCCAACTTGATGGCTATTTTTTCTGCTAACCCTGGTCAGGGTGAGGAAAAGGATTAATTTCATGCAAAAAAAACCTAATCCTGGTAATAATAAGAATTATACTTATAATGACCATCAACAATTCTTGCAGGGTTTCTGGGGGAGACCTGCTCCAAAAGAAAACATCACCATCAGCAGGGCAAGGCAACCAGACCAAGGGGGCTGAGGTGGGCAGTCTTAGCAGCCAACGGGGGCAGTCAACCTCCAACCAAACCAAACTAAGAAAGAATTACAAGGCCAAGAAAATCAACCGTGAACAGAAAACTAGCGAACCAAAACCAGGCAGGACTTACCAGGATCGAAGTGGGAGCTGAATGCAAAACTGGGATTGAAAAACGAAGACGACATGACTAGGGCAAGGAGCTTGGCGGACATTCTCATGGCAAAGCATAGGAGAGAAATGTCGGTTTAAAAAAACAAAAAGCAAAAGTAAAATAATAATAATAAAAGAAGAGGAGGAATAGGCTTGGTGGGGGGAGGGGAGGTGGGGGAGAATACAGCCCTGAACGATCACTGCCCCTAGAGTTGCATTGGAGCCAAATGAAAATAACACCACGGATCACTGCTGCAGCCCCTCCTCCTCCATTTTATTCTAATGCATCTCCTGCTTGCAGGTATTTTTAGAGAATTACCCCCGCCAAGATCCCCAAAGAAAAGAGGCCTGAGGGTGCCGTCTCTCTCCCGCTCTCTCTCTTTTCCTCTCTCTCTCTCTCTCTCTCTCTCTCTCTCTCTCTCTCTCTCTCTCTCTCTCTCTCTCTCTCTCTCTCTCTCTCTCTCTCTCTCTCACTATGGGAAAAGTGCTTTTGCTTCTGCAGCAGCAAGGTAGCCCCTGGACTGGTGCAATCCGAAAAATATATAAATATAGGTAAGTAGAGAGACAGAGATTTCTCCTTGCTTCCAATAAGGGGGTGAAAAAAACCCAAGAGGCGTGCACACGCGCGCAAGCACACCCACACACTCACACACGGAGCGATGCCTGAATACACACGCGCGCACACACGCGCACAGGCACACACACTCGCGCGCACACACGCCACACACGCGCACACACACACACACACACACACACACACACACACACACACCGCACACCGCACACGCTCAAGTTTGGGATGCGGCTCGCACCCACCCCCAGCTGCGGCTCCTCACACCGTGCCCTTTGTGCGGCGCCTCCTGCAGAGAGCAGGGGGAGGGCCTTGGGGGCTCCAGGTCATCCAAATCATGATAGCAATAATATAGTTAATAATAAAGCGTGGCAGCCGCTCGTTTCCAGGAGGAGGAGGGGGGGCCGGTGATAAAGAAAGAAGCCGCCCCCAAGGAGGAGGCAGAGCCGCGAGAAGTCACGGAAGCAGCAGCGGCCGCGGCGGAGGCAGCAAGTGTTTATGAAAATGAAAGAGCAGGAGCTGTTCCAGTGCTGACCCCGACGGCGGCGGCGGCGGCAGCGCCATCTTGCATCATTTCGCAGCGGCGGCCGCGGGGGCGGGGCGGGGGTGCTTGGGGGGGAGGGAAGATGGGGAGAAGCGGGGCGGGGGGGCAGAGAGAGACCCGGGGAGGCGGAGCTCGCGCGCCCCGCGGCGCGTGCCGGGCCTTGCAGTCCAGGTGTCTCCCTCCCCGCCTCCTCCCCCGTCCCTCTGCGCTCCCTCTCCTCCTCCTTCCCTCCCCCGCTTCCTCCCCCTTCCCCGGGTTCCTTTTCCCTTCCCAGTCCTCTCTCCCCTCTTTCTCCTCCCCCCATCCCTGCCTGCCCCCAGTAGCTTTGGGTCTATATGTCCCAGCCCTAGGGGGTCCTAGAGCTAGAAGGGACCCTGGAGGTCATTCTAAATCCAATCCCACCCCCTCTTTTTTTTAAAGGAGAAGGTGAGTGACTTGCCCAAGGTCACACAGGTAAGATTAGAAAAGCTTGGGATTCTTTTTATTCTCTTCCCCCTCCTAGAAAACCGTCCCATATAACCTATGATTTATTTTTTTAAACAGGAGGACGAAAGTCAGAAAAACCAATCAATAATAAATAATAGCTAGCATTCACATAGTGCTTTAAGGTTTGTAAAAGTGGCTTGCAAATATTTCATTTGCTCCCCACAACAATCTTGGGACGTAGGTACTGTTTTTGTTGAATCTGTTTCAGTTGTGTCTGACTCTTCGTGACCCCATTTTGGGGTGATATTCGAGTGGTTTGTCCTTTCCTTCTCCAGCTGATTTTAAGGGACTGGGACAAACTGGGGTTAAGTGACTTGCCCAGGTTCGTACACCTAGTTCGAATCTGAGGCCAGATTTGAACTCAGGAAGATGAGACTTCCTGATTCCATGCCCAGGGCTTTATATCCTCTGTACCACCTAGCTGCCAGATGCTATTATTATTACTGTTTTACAGATGAGGAAACAGAGATAGGTTCAGTGATTTGCCCAGAGTTACACAGCCGGTAAGTGAGTGAATTCAGATATGACGTCAGGTCTTCTTGACTCCATGATTGAGCTACCTAATCAGCACTTTCAATGCATTGAAAAAGTCTGAAAACATATGCAGTGTTCTAGCTCTGCAAAGGAGTGGGTCTGGGGGTTTTCTTCTTATAAAAGAGTTTGGGATTTTAACCCAAAGACGCTAGCTGGTACAGTGGATGGAGCAGTGAACCAGGAGTCAGGAAGCATGAGTTCAAATGTAGTCCTGGGTAAATCATTTAAATGCTGTTTACCTAAGATACCACATATATAAATGGGGGTGATAATAATTGTTGTGAGGAGAAAATATTTGTAAGAGCTTTGTAAATCTCAAAGTGTCATATAAATACTAGCTATTATTTTGTTAACCTTGGTTCTCCAAGGTCTCTCAGAACTGAGACAAGCAGGGTTAAGTGATTTGCCTAAGGTCACACAGCTAGTAAGCATCTGAGACTGTGTTTGAACTCAGGAAGATGTCATCCTAATCCCCAAAGTCAGTGCTATAACCACTGTGCCATCTAGTTGCCCAATATCTTTTATTCCACTCTCCTGTATGTCTTTGTTGATAACAAGTAGCATCCTAGTTACAACCATCATAAATATTTCCATTGAATCCTTTGAGTGATTTGTAATTTTTTTTTCTTCTGAGATACTGGTATTTATATGGCAGCTACATAGTATCACAAGAACACTGATGGCCATTTTCCACAGTTTAGATCACTGAAAACACTGCACCAGCTTCCAAATATGATCCAGATTTCTCCCTTTCTTGGTTCTGGGTCCCTGTCTATCTGTAGTATGGGTCCCTATCTATTCCAAGATATGCATGTCAGTGGAATGTTTCAACAGGATAGGTAACATTATGGGTAATTTTTAAAATCCATTTTGCTTCTCCATATGAATGGCTGAACCGATCTTTTGTTATTGTCATCAGTTAGTCTGATAAGTCTTTCTAGAATTCAATGAAATTATGAAACTGCCATCTGTAAATAGAATATCTTGTTACCAATGGAGAAGCCATCTTTCATTTGGACTCTACACAGCGCATTACCCATGATACTGGCAAACACTTTAGGTGAGCATGTGCCACTGTTTTATATCTTGATGGGTCATTAAATAAAGTTATATCAGCAATCACATCTGTCATAGAACTTGCATTTATTTCCAGCATACATGAGGGAGAGAATTTGGTTGAAGAGAGATTCCAAGGCTTCTGGCCATAGGTGTTCTGTAAGCGTTTGCTTCACTACCATTGTACTTTAAATTTGAGTCCATTCTTTCCATGGGTGTATTTGTGTAACACTGTATCCCAGGCTATTGAGGGTGAATATTTTATACTAATTATTCTTACTATATACCATCTTAATGAATGTCTTTTGCCTGGAGCTAACTGAGCCTATTGGCTGACTATTACTAGAACCACATTGGTAGGAGCTTGTTAGCAACAGTAGTAAGAGTAGTACCCACAGAGTTATCCTGATTTGATGCCCCTAGATCCTCAGAGCAGGCATCACCCTCTGGGGACCTGAACTAAAAGTGTGAATGCAAATTAATGGGAATAACATCAGAAGAGGACTTCTTGTGGGTGTTGAGTTGTTTCAGTCATGTCTGACTTTTTGTGACCCCATTTGGGGTTTTCTTGGCCAGGATACTAGAATGAGTTGCCATTTCCTTCTTCAGCTCATTTTACAAATGAGGAAACTGAGGCAAACAGGGTTAAGTGACTTGCCCAGGGTCATACAGCTAGTAAGTGTCTGAAGTCAGATTTGAACTCAGGAAGATGAGTCTTCCTGATTCCAAGCCCAGTGCTCCACTGTGCTGCCCTTCACAGGGAGTACTACATATACAAATGATAAAGTAGACATATGGGTCTGTATTTGCTGATTTCTTCTTGGTTGCTCTATTTTTTTTTTCATTTAGAGAACAGGGGTAAAAACATTGTCTGTGATTGTTTCTATCCTTTTGTCATCTTTCCTTTGGAGGTCTTTTGAAAACCGATCTTCAAGTATCTTTTAAAATTGTGTCACCTTCAGCAAGTTTCTTCTGCCTGTATTTGATCAGGACCCATCACTCCCTGTGACTTCATCTGCCTTAGATGTCATTACCACTTTCTCATGGAATTCATCATGTGCTGAGGTAGTAGAAAGATGTTTCAGCTCTTGTCACCAATTAGATCCACCCACCAACTGATCTGTTTTACTTTACATCTTTCTTGTCCTACCAATGTCACTGGCAAGTGATCTCCAGATGATCTGACTTAGCTGGGCCTTATGCCAAGCTCTCTGAAAGTGCCTGTGTCCATCACCTTTTTTTCAGGGTTTTTTCTTGTTCATGTGGTTTTGAGATGATACTGTTCTCAATCTTCTGTCCTCTTTCTCCTCTGTGTTTTACAAATGAACTTCTGTTTTCAGCTGTACTGTCCTCAGGCTACCATGTCTTTTTTTGTCAAGGTTCTCATCAAGGATAGATTCTGGGTTTCTTGGCCTCCTCCTTGTGGAGATGGTTTGTAACTTCTCTAAGCTGATGAAGTCAGTGACTTTGCTTTTCTCAAGTTTCTATTTTAGCAGAGTCCAGAGCTTGTGTAAACCAGGCAGGTGGGAATTGCTAGAGTCAAATCAAATCAATCAGCCAATCAATAGACATTTATCTAAGATGTGCTAATCACTGAGGATACAAGAAGAGGTAAAAGACAGTCTCTGCTTTCACAGAGTTTACAATCTAATGAGGGAGATAACATGTAAACAAATATATAAAAAATGATAATTAACATAGAAGAGGCACTGGGAAGAAGCTTCCTGTAGAAGGTGAGGTTTTAGCTAGGACTTAAAGGAAGCCAGGAAGGTCAATAGAATTAAAGAAGAGAATTCTAGGCATGGGGGACAGCCAAAGAAAATGCCCAGAGTGGAAAGATGGAGTGTCTTGCTTGTGAGACAGCCAGGAGATCGTTGTTGCTAGATCCAAGAGTATGTGTTGAGGAGTAAGGTGTAAGAAAACTGGAAAGGTAGGAGGGGGCTGGGGTATGAAGGACTATGAAAGTCAGAGCATGTTATACTTGCTCCTTGAGGCAATAGGGAACCACTGGAGTTTATTGAGTGTGGGTTTGGGGAAGTGATGTGATTTATCCCTTTAGTGGCTGAATGGAGGATAAATTTTAGTGTCTTCTCATCTTTTTCCATTCTTTTAATTTGGTTTTTACTTTGTCGGTTTAGTGAAGCATACAAAGAAATATAGCAAGGCACATATATATATGTATATATATATATATATATATATATATATATACATATATACACAAGGGACTATAGAATAAAATGTGCAAAACCCAGGTGTGTTAATAGATACAGATATCGCTATATAGATGCATATAGGGATAACAACTATATGATATTTAAAATTTTTATTTTTAACTTATGGACTAAATAATACAAACATTTCCATAAGAGTACAATAAAAGAGATAATTGAAAATAAAATTGCAGATCTATTATGTACAACTTGCTATTCCTTTAAAAAATACAAAAAAATTATCATGTAAATTTTTTTAAGTTGTTTTTTTTTTAAAGAGTTAAGATATGAAAACAGGCCAAAAGGTGAAAGAACTTCAAGCAAGACTGGTAGTAATCATAGAAAAGAAGACATTTTCTTTGTAATTTGTTGGTTCCTTTGGTTCTTCCTTGTTCAAGTCAAGGGATTTGGGATGAAATTTTTTTACTTCATCATGCATGTTTACTTGATTATTTATTTTGATTGATAGTTATTGTTTATAACAAAAATTTTAAGATGAAAGATATTTCCAGTTTCATCTTGATGTCATTTTGGTGCTCACCCTGTGACCTTGTGACAGATTCTCTGTTTGTTTGTATATACTGGAACTATGATTTCATTGGGATAAAGGACTCCAGAGAGAGAAACTCCCTTGGCACCTTCTTGGCAATTTAAAGTCTTAGAAAATTATCTTGAGCACAGAGAGATTAAATGACTTATTCACCATCCCAGGACCAGTATGGATCAATGGGGGGCCTTGAGCCCAGGTTGACCTGACCCTGAAACCACCTTTCTATCCTCTATGGCCATGTTGCTGACTTTCTTCTTTAACAAACAAATAAAAAAAAGATTCCCAATGGATGGGAGCAAGGGCTCTGAGTAGTCTCTAGGCCTTTGGTCTCTTCACTTTCTTAGTCCTGAACTGTATTTACCAGTATAATTTTGATGGCTTTCTGTATGTGCTGACTTTTATGTGGAAGTTACCAAGCCTCAGTTTATATAGCGTAGAGATGGGGAGTGACTTGGCATTCACCGGTAGACAGAACTCCCAAGAAAGTCAATCTGACACAATGGATGGAGGATTGACATGGAAGCCAGGAAGACCAAGGTTCAGGTTGTACCTCTGAAGGCATACTGGCTCTGTGGCCCTGGGTAAGTCACTTCGTCTTTCAGTGCTCTAGGCAACCCTCTCAGAATCTAAATCACAGAAAAGGGGCTTACCTATTATTGGTCAAGCCCTTGAAATATATTATCTCATTTGTTCTTCCTGGCACCTGTATTAGGTAGGCAGGGTGGTTATTATCCCCGTTTTATAGAAGAGGAAACTGAGACCAACAGAGTGATTTTCCCTAGGAAAAAGAGTCACTTCTTTTGAGAATTTGTACCAGCCTTCTAGTCACTCAGGTTTTCAGCCTCAGTGTAATCTTTCGCTCTTTATCCTCTCTTGTCAATTCTATCTCTATATTATCTCTCACCTCTCCCCTTATCTCCATTCAGACTCAGTTAAGGCCATCTTTACCTATCTCCTGATATATTGCGATGGTCTTCCAACTTCCTGTCTCTCCCCTCTCTAGTTCATCATTCATTCAGCTGCTAACATGGTCCTGCTGAAGAGTCACTCTAACCTTGTCATTTCCCTGATTGAGAACCTCCCTGACTGCCTCTAAGATAAAATTCTGTGTTATTGTTATGCCATGTCCCAACTGTGATTCCTCTGGGAGTTTTCTTGGCAAAGATACTCGTTAGATGTTAGATTTGCTATTTCTTCTCCAGTTCATTTTATGAATGAGGAAACTGAGGCAAACAGGTGACACCCAGGGTCACAGCAGTAATAAGTGTCTGAGCCTGGAGCACTCTATCCACTGCGCTACCTAGCTGTCCTGTGCCACCGACATTTAAAGTCTTTCACAAACTAATATCAGCCTATCATTACAGGTTTCTTGTATATTACTTCTTTTCACATATACATTAGCACATAGCCAAACTGGTCTACTAAGTACTAAGTGGTCCCTGAAATATGCATGAAGCCCTTCTTCCAAATTTTTGCACAGGCTGTACCCTGTGCCTAGTCCACCCTTCCTCCTTATCTCTGCCTCTTAGAATCCCTACCTTTGTTAAAGGTTCATCTCATGTACTTCTCCAGAATCACAGAATGCTAAGGACTAGGAGGGATATCAGTGGTCATTTAGTCCAACTCATATCTGAAAGGCATCCTCACTGTCCTGTATGTGACAAGTGGCTGGCCAGCCTCTGCTTGAAGGTTTCCAGGGAAGGGGAATTCACCACCTCTCTAGGCTCCCCATTCCACTTTGGAATAGCTCTAAGTGTTAGTAAATTTGGTGGTGGTGGTGTTTTCTGACAATAAACCTAAATTTTCTGCTTTGCAACTTCTAGTGCTGTCCTCTGAGGTCAAACAGAACAAATTTAATTTCTCCTGAATGTGACAGCCTTCAAAGACAGTTCACATGCCACACACCCCCTTGCCCCAAATAGGACATTCTTCTTCTCCAGGTGTAATATCTCCAGTTCCTTCAGCTGAGTCTCATATGACATAGTCACAAGGCCCTTCACCATCTGGATTGCTCTCCACTGGATAGTCTCCATTTCATCAATATACTTCTGTAACAGCAAGGACCCTCGCATACACAGGAGGGCTTGCTGTACAGGTTCTTAAGAGCTGCTTTTCTAAAAGGAAAGCAACTTTTAGGGGGGTCAGCAATCTACTTTAATTACATTCACCAATAGAGAAAATACAAGCAGAGAAATAAAGACCAACAGATAGATCCAACTGTCTGACCATTACATACGTATATAGTTACCAAAGAAAGAAGCACCAACATCTGGGTTTTCAAAGGTGGGGGGTTCCTTACCAGCTGCCTAGAGTCTTGTCTGGCCAAATAAACACTTCCAATGAATAAGGCCCCAAAATAAAACCTCACCTCTGAGTATATATATACTTTTCATAGCCAGAGGGCATCACAACACTTGAGAACCAGTGCCTCATTAGAAATTAACAAAAGATGTGTGCCTTCCTACAGAACAAATCTCTCCTAATCAAGCTTCTCATAATAGACAGCCCCATTAATCTGCATAAGAAGTGTCTGTTTGGCCAGATGAGACTCTAGGTAACCAATAAGGAGCCCCCAGCTTTGAAAACTCAGATGTTGGTGCTTCTCTCTCTGGTAACTATGTATATATGATCAGACAGTTGCATCTGTCTCTTGATCTGTGATGTATGTATTGCTTATGGTCAGACAGTTGGAAGCCCTGTCTTTGGTCTTTCTGTTTGTAATTTCTCCATGTAATTTCTGTTTGTATTTTCACTGAAGTACAGAGGGCTGATTTTTTCTCCTGAACTAAGTGAATGATGAATGTGCTTGATTAGAGTAAATTGTTGACCCCTCAAAAGTTGCTTTCCTTTTAGAAAAGCAGATCTAAGAACCTGTACAGCAGGCCCTCCTGTGCATGTCGGGGTCCTTGTTGTTACACCTTCCTAAACTATAATTCACATAATTGGGCACAGAAATGAATTAGAGAAGGAAATGACAAACCACTCCAGTACTTTGCCAAGAAAATCCCAAATGGGGTTATGAAGAGTTGGATATGTCTGAAACAACTCAACAGCAACAACTCCAGAGGCAGCCCAATTAGGGTATAGAGGGATGATCATCACCTCATTCCTGGAAGCCTCTCTGAATGCAGCCCAAGATGGCATTAACTTTGAATTGCACCGTCATACTGCAGTCTTGGATTGAATGTGAAATCCATCAAAGCCCCCAAGTCTCTTTCAGACAAACTTCTGTTCTCTGTTTTGTCCTTTAAAGCCCTTCACACCTTGACCTCTTCATACCTTTCTCTTCTTATACCTCATTCCTCTCCGCAATCCAACAACATTGACTAATTGCTCTTTCTCACACATGACCCTCCATCTCCCAATTCTGGACATTTTCATTAGTTGTTCCCTCATCCCTGGAATATTCCTCCCTCCCACCAGCACTTCCTGGCTTCCTTTAAGAGCCAGATAAAATCCTACCTTCTTTTGGCATCCTCTCCCAATCCCCCTTAATTCTGGTGCCTTGACTCTGTTGATTATTTCTAATTTATCTGCTTGTTTGTACAAAGACACTTACGTAATGTCTCCCCCATTAGACTGTGAGCTACTTGAGAGGTGGTTCCATCATTTACCTTTCTTTGTCTTCCTAGAGCTTGGTACAGTGCCTGGCATTTAGTGAGTACTTAATAAATGCTTGTTGACCAGCTCACTGTCTAACCATGCCTTCCTTGTCCTGCATTTTTGAAGCTGATTTCTTAAAGCAAGTGTACTTTATATTTATCCCTATCAAATTTCATCTCATTAAATTCAGCCCAAGGCTCTGGCCTATCAAGCTTCTTTTGCTTCCCAACTTAGTCATCCACTGTGTTAGCTATTCTCCACCCTCACCACCCCAGCTTGATGTCATCTGCAATTTGATAAGTAAGCCATTTATACCTTTATTAAAACAAGTCATTGATTAAAAAAAAATGTTCAATTGAACAGGGTCCACCTCAGATTCCTGCTGTATTCCACTAGAGACTTCCTGTCACGTTGACATTAAGCTAGTACCTACCACCTGCTCTCTGAATCTAGCTAGCCACCAACTCAGCTCTGAATCCCTATATAATCAGCTAGTCTACCTCTCTCCATCTTCTCCACAAAAATAATGTGAGATATTTTATCAAATCCTTTCCTAAAATCTAGGTTAGACTATGTTAAGAGAGACATAGCTTCCAGGAAGGAATCAGGCCACATATGGAGCACTGGGCACATGCACAGACTTTTGAGCCGAGGAATTTTACTACTGGTTCTCTTTTGGATTATAGCTCCTATAAACTTCTACGCATCTCAACAGCTATTTTTCTAGCTTCGTTTTCAATTTTTTATTTAAAGTCCCTTTGGTTCTATTTACAAGATATCTGGCAATGGGAAGCCTTTCATGCTTCCAGCAGTTTTAAGTGCTATCTCCCCTTTTCTCATTTTTTCATGTATATACTTCTCTATTTGTTATATGTCCCCTCCACCCCAAAGGAGACAGACTGTAAACTCTCTGAGGACATTGATTGTCTTTCTTCCCTAGGCCTCAGTTTTCTTATCTGTAAATTGAAGGCGTTGAATTAAATGATCCTTGAGGTACCTTCCAGTTCTATACTGTGATGCTATGACCCATGCTTTGCTGATGCTTTTCATCATCTCAGTTTTGTCTGACTCTTCGTGACCCCATTTTGGGTTTTGTTTGTTTTTGGCAAAGGTACTAGAATGATTTACCATTTCCTTCTCCACCTTGTTTTACAGATGAGAAAACAGAGGCAAACAGGATTAAGTGACTTGCCCAGGGTCACAAAGCTTATAAGTATCTGAGGCTGGATTTGAAGTCGGGAAGATGAGTCTTCCTAACTCCAGGCCTATCTTTCCATATCCAAACCAGCACACTGCTTCACACATAATAGACTTTTAATAATTGCTTGCTAGATTGGAAATAGCAAAGCCAGAATTCTAATCCCACTATGGATTATAGCTCAATACTTCTTATTCAGAAGCCAGTGAGTGCTCTTTCTCTTATACAAGAGTTGCCATAGGAGTCATAGCTCCTTGGTAATAAGAATCAAGGCCTCTGAATATTCCATCCCTTTGAGAGGTTGGCTATTTTTCCCTGTCATTTGTCCAAAAATGCACATACACTGTATTCATTTGCATACTGTTAATGAAAATGAAGTCTCCAAAGTTGAATATTGCACTGTCCTCACACCAACTCTAAACTCTGTCCCAAGCACTTTAAATGAATTAGCCCCATTATTCAATTTATGCACATAGACATTAAAGACCACAGAAAAGCAGGGCAGTAACAAAAGATTCTTGTGTTGGGTTAATTCCTTCAATTTCAATGGAGTCAACAGCAATTTATACATCTGGAATTCTTTTCCAAAAATCCAAAGAAATTAAAAGCAGAGTCACAGAACACAAGTGTAATTTAAACGCCCCACCCACTGAGGTACATGTAGGTGAATTTCTCCTGAAAAGAAGCCAAGATAGAAATCTAAACAGTCTTTATGAAGCTTACAAAAGTTCCATAAACACTCACTCCTCCCATATTCCTTCCTCCCCCCCAAAAAAGGGAGTAGAGAAATTATGGATAAGTGGATTGAAGAAAAATACACCATATACAAAAAGTTGTATTTGAAAAGTATAAATAAGTTAATAACGAAATTGATTTTATCTCGTATTTAGGAATTAAAGAATCTTAATATTCCATGGCCATGCTGAGAGTTACAAGAACCTTTCTTGGTGCTGTGCCCTACTACCCTAAAGTAGTCTGTTTTAGCTCCCCAAGAATATGAATATTAAGTTTCTCTAATGGCAAATTTACCCTTTTTGATGCCAGTGAGCAACATGACATCATCTCCAGGAGTAATTATCGCTACTGTTCAGTCATTTCAGTTGTGTCCGATTCTCCATGACCCCATTTCGGGTTTTCTTGGCAAATTTACTGAAATAGTTTGCCATTTCCTTCTCTAACTCATTTTGCAGAGGAGGACACTGAGGCAAACAAGGCTACATGACTTACCTAGGGTCACACAGCTGGTAAGTGCCTGAGGTTGGATTTGCATTCATGAGGATGAGTCTTCCTGATTCCAAGCCCAGTGCTCTATCCACTATGCTACCTAGCTACCCCAGAATCAGAAAGACTTGAATTCAAATCCTCCCTCAGACTCATAATAGATATGTGATCATAGCCAAGTCACTTAACTTCTACCTAGCTCAACTTTTTCATCTGTAAGATGGGAGTAATAGTAGCACCTATTCTCAGAGTTGTTGTGAGGATAAAATGAGATTTTTTGCAAACCTTAAAGTACTCTGCAAATCTTAGCTATTAGTTACCGAGTACTTCTTCTATCTAAGTCACTATGCCTCGGTTAGTGCATCCTAAAATCATGTTAGTTTTTTTGGCTGCCTCTAACACTGCTGACTCATATTCATGGTGTTGTGTTTAGAGTACTGGACTTGGAGACAGGAAAACCAGTGTTACCGTCTCACCTCCAATACCAACTAGCTTCAAAACCTTGGCTTAGGCGTTTAACTTCGGAGTCTCAGTTTCCTCATCTGTAAAATGGAGAAAATAATACCTCAGAGAACTGCTGCTCATATATGTAAAACACTTCACAGGCTTTAAAATACTATAGTCATTAATATTATAGCGAACTTGAATTCCTCAGGCCTTTTTTTAAAAAACATGAATCCCTATCTAGCCATATCTCAGGTCCGTACAGTTAAATTTTTTAACTAAAGTTTGATTCCTAGAGACATGTTAAGTGGAGCCATAGTTTGTGGAGTACTGGGTTTGGACTCATCTTTCCAAGTTCAAATCTGACCTCAGACATTCACTGTCTGTGTGACCCTGGGCAAGTCACTTAACACTGTTTGTCTCAGTTTTCTCATCTGTAAAAATGAACCAGAGAAGGATATGGCAAACCACTCCCAAGTGTTTGGTTTTTTTTGCCAGGAAAACACCAAATGAGGTCACAAAGAGTTGTTAAGACTAAAAATAACTCAACAATAAAACAAGATTCCTATTCAGTTTCACCTTATTTTGTCTGGCCCTGTTCCAACCTGCTGAAACCTTTTAGATCCCTTTTCTTCCAATCAGCATATTAATTTTTCCTTCCAGCTTTGTGTCATCTGAAATTTTGATAAGCATGCTCTATATGCCTTTAATCAGACCGTTGATAAACACGATGATCAGAACTGATGGAGGGTCAAAAGTCATGCCATACGTTTTCCCTTCCCCCATCCCATACAGAAGTAACCCCTCATTGGCTCCTATTATTCAGCCAGTTCCAAATCCACCTACTATAGCTCTAATCTTGCTCATATCTTTCCATCTGGTTCAAAAAGACATCTTGTGAGATTTGGCCAATGCCCTGCAGTCTGTGGTATTTATTTGAGAGTTTGTTTCAAAATATTCTATTTAATAGATTAAAACTTCAGTCTATTTAAAAAAAAAAGAAAATGAAGTTATCTTGGAAGACCTGTTCTCAAAGGACATATGCTGGCTCAAAGCATTTGCTAATACTCTACCCCTTTAATAATACCTTCTATCATTTTGCCAGGAATATTTAACATCAAACTCACCCACCTGTAATTTGAAGAATTCTCTTTCTTTCTCCTTTTGAAATAGTGGACATTTGTTAGTCAATACTGCTGAAACACATCTCCTGTTTACTTTTGGTGTTCCATCATATCCAACTCTTTATGACCCCATTTGGGGTTTTCCTGGCAAAGATACTGGAATGTTTTGTCATTTCTTTCTTCAGCTCATTTTACACATGTGGAAACTGAGGCAAACTGGGTTAGGTCAAGTGCCAGGGTCTCATAGTTTGTAAGTTTCTATCTGAACTAATGAAGATGAGCCTTCCTGATTCTAAGTCCAGGATTCTAGCCCCTCCACTTCCTAGCTGTCCTTCTGTTTATTATGGTTCCTCAAAGATTTTTGCCACCAGCTCTCTTACTCCCCTAAGCTGTAATTCACCAGGACCTCATGATTTGAATGCACTGAGGGCAGTTTGGGTTCTCTTTTCCTTTCTTCAATTACCTTGAAAAAGTTTTGAGTCCCTACTAACTGTTTTTGTTTCATCCTTTCCAATCTGAAGACGGTTAGCCTTGGTTAGAAAAAAAGAAACAAAATAGTAGGTGAGTGGCTCTTCCTTTTCTGGATCATTCATTATTATTGTCTCTGAAAGCCAATATAACTTCCCTCTTCCTTCCCTTGCTGCCAACATTTTTGAAAAGACTTTTTTGTTGTCCTTGGCGTTCATCACAAGCTTCAGTTCATTCCGGGCTTTAACCTTTCTGACCCTGTTGCTACCTTCTGTTCCTTGATTTTGTAAACATCCTTGTTAAATTTGCCCTTGCTTCTATTTTTTCTGTCTTTTTAAAAAATGACTTACTATGAACTTGAGAAGTAGCATACTACAACTGAAATGGACAGGGCCTCAGGGTCTAGGGTTCAAGTTTTATCCATGACTCATACTTGTGTGACCAGGGGTGTGATGGCAAACGTTTAACAACTAGCTCTTGGGGTGAGGGTGGAGATGTACAGAGAACATACTTTTAAATTTAATTTGCATAATTTGCACTTTTTCCATTCCTTTCTTAAATCTGGATAATCAATAAAATGATAAATCAAGTCCTGATTCATAGTGCTTGATGATTTTTGAGATGTAAAAAACGCTCACACTAAAACTGACTCCACTGAAGTGTGTGACCCTGAGCAAGTGGTTTAACTATTCAATGCTATAATCCAGACTATAAATGGAAGACAATGACCTGCATTGGTAGAAAGAATGCCTTTGTGATGGAATTGCTGGTCTGAACCAACCAAAAAAAATTATGAACTTAACTTTAATCATCAACAAAGCCATTTAAACATACTTTATAACTATTCATACTTCAAAAAAAAATCAACATATGAAATGTCCATAATTATTATTATCAATTATTTCTGTTTCTCCTTCAGTGTTGTTTGCTTGAACTCTATACAAAATATGTGTATATATGTATAAATATATATATAAAACATTCCCATTTATAGTTATTTAAAGAATATATGTTATTTAAATATATGGTTATATAGTTAACTATATATGTGTTATATAATTAACTATATATGTATATAGTTATAGTTATAATTATTTAAAGAAACTTAGCTGATGAAAAACAGTGAAACTAGAAACTAACTGCCTTAGCCAGAAAAAAAAACCTTCTTGGCAAGTAGAGAGACACCACCAATTTAAAGTAAAAAGTCAATTTTTAAAAAGAAGAAAAAAACAAATTACAAAAGGATCCTTACCTTAATCAAGTTGCTCCTTATGCCTGGAAAGCCTCTCTTCTCCTCTTTGCATTTTTACCTTGTGGTTCAGTGGTGTCTGACCCTTTGTGACCCCATTTGGAGTTTTCCGGGCAAAGTCGCTAAAGTGGTTTGCCATTTCCTTCTCCAGCTCATTTTACAAGGAAGGAAACTGAAGCAACAGGATTAAGTGACTTGTCCAAGGTCACACAGCTAGTGAATGTCTGAGGCTGGATTTGAACTCAGGAAGGTGAGGTTTCCTGACTCAAGGTCTAGACCCAACACTCTATTCACTGTGACACCTAGCAGTTCTTCTGAGCTTCTACCCATTCTTTAAGGTACAAATCAAAGATTTTATCGTCGCCTCCTTCACTGAGCCTTTCCTGGTTTTCTTATTGGTAAAGATTTTCCCCCAAAGCAGACCCACACAACTTGGCAGTAGGTAGGGCCCAAAATTAAAATAGGCTAAACATCTTCAGATTGCACATATTTTTAGCAGCTTACTTTCCAAGTAAAAGTATAATTAATGATTAAACTATTTTTCAAATAAACTGTATTTCAATGAAGGGAAATTTCAATTAATATCAATTCCACTTACTACGTAAGATTTTTATTTATCAGGAAATCACAATGTTAAAAAAAAAGTTACTTTGCTAAGCGGTACACATTTTAATATATTTTTTCAGATTTTTATACTATTTACATTTAGTAATGACCAAAAATACAGTGAAAAAACATGACTCTCACTCCTCTCAGACTAGAGACAGACTGAGGATTGTTGATTGCTTCAGGTCATATAACTAACAGGTGAGAGTGTGTGTGCGGTGGTAACCCACCTGTCAAATTACATGACTAGTGTAATAGTGACTCGTGGAAAGCTGATTAAGCAGGGCCAGACAAAGCACTCATTATATCTTTATTTTCTTTTATATCCTCTACATTTTTCTTGAGCTACCTGAAGTTCTTTGGTGGAACGTAAGTGGCCTTTAGGCTAAAGGCTATACAGGCTTGTCCCAAAGACTTTGCATAGCATTTTGTTTTGCACCTCTCCTAAAGTCCTTATATTGTAAATTATTGTTACCTTTGGGTGTCTCCTCCAGAGGTATGCTGGAATCTGCTTCTCCTGACTCAAGAATCTATTGTTAAGTTTTCAGTGTGAGCCTTTCCATCTTGGAAATCAACAAGCTACAAATCTGGGCTTGATTTATTGTTTTGATGATTGTCTAGATTGAAGAAAGTGGTAGAGAAAATATTGGTAACAAATTAAACATTCATGTATGTCATGCACTTTTTATGAAGAGCCAGTTGTTAAACATTCACCAGCATATCACTACTTATCTTCCTGATAGTCTCCACAAAATAATAATAATAAACTCTATGAAAGTAGAAATTGGGTCCTAAGTCATGAATCCCCTCTGCCCATAGCACAGTACTCACCACACAGTAAGTGCTTACAAAATGTTTGTGGAAGTGGAGACAATGAAGTGTTATTGTGCACTGATATACACATATATAAATGTGTATATGTTGGTTGGCTGTTGTCCTTTGTTCTTGAAGAGGACCAAAATGACATCACCAGGATAAAGTGAAATTTCCATGTGTCTGACTATGGGTGATCAGACTAATACGAGCTCAGAATGCTCTGCCACAGGTTGGGCACAAATAGTCTGTGTGAATATTTGGGGTGGATACCCCAAATTTATGCATCCTACATTTACTTTGTGCTGTTTCAATTCTGCTTTGCTCATAGAGCACAGCACCCTTTCTGATGTGGGTATGCCATGCTGAGCGGTCCTGTGCCAGTGTCTCCCATGTTGCACAGTCAAATCCAAAATTCTTGAGAGACCTTGAGAGTATCCTTGTATCTTTTCTTCTGGCCACCATGTAATCGCCTGCCCCATGTGAGTTATCCATAAAATAGTCTTTTTGACAAGCATATATTTTGCATTCAAACAATGTGGTCAGCCCATCGGAGTTGCACTCTCTGAAGCATAGTTTGAATGCTTGGCAGTTCAGTTCAAGCAAGGTACCAGTATCTGGTACCTTATCCTGTCAGGTGATACTCAGAATCTTCCTAAGAAAGTACAAGTGGAAGCGATTCAGTTTCCTGGCATGGCACTTGTAGACTGTCCATGTTTCACAAGCATATAACAATGAGGTCAACCAGAACGGCCTCATAAACCTTCAATGTGGCATTCAGTGTAATACCTCTTCTCTCCCAAATCTTTCTTTGGAGTCTCCCGAACACTGAACTAGCTCTGGCAGTGTGTGCATCAACCTCATTGTCAATGTGTATATCCCTGGAAAGTACACTACCAAGGTAAGTGAACTTATCCACAGCATTCAGAACTTCTCCATTTCTTGTAACCGATGGTTCCATGTATGGATGGTTTGGTGGTGGCTGATGGAGCACCTGTGTTTTCTTGGTGTTAATTATTAGGCCAAAATTAGCACAGGCAGCAGAGAATGGATCCATACTTTGTTGCATCCCAGCTTCAGAGGCTGCATTGAGTGCACAATAGTCTGCAAACAGAAAATCATGCACCAGCACTCCCTCCTACATATACATATATATGTATGTATGTATGTATGTATGCATAATATCATCTTGTCTTCCTATTGCATGGTATCATTAAGCTCTCATCGTTCAGTTCTGTTTTTCAAGTTATCCATTACTTGAGGAAGGTTTTCCATCTGATGCTTTGAGTTCCTTATTCTCTTTCCAATTTTTTCTTCCATTGTTGTTGTTTAGTAGTTTCAGTTGTGCCCAACTCTCCATGACCCCATTTGGGCTTTTCTTGGCAAAGATACTGGAGCGGTTTGCCATTTCCCTCTCCAGCTCGTTTTACAGATGAAGAAACTGAGACGTGAGGGTTAAGTGACTTGCCCAGAGTCACACAGCTGTTAAGTGTCTAAGGCCACTCTCACTTTAATTCTAACTTTTAAAAAATTTCTTAATTTCTTCTAGCCATTCTTTTAGTATTTTTGGTCGTCACATTGTTCTCAGTGGCTTCTATTTACTGTAGAGTTACTCTTTTTTCATCAAGGATTACCTCTTGGATACCCATACTGTTATACTTTTACTTCATTGGGTTTGGTGTTTTCTTTTCTTTACTCATCTTTTTTCCCCAGTGTGGTTCTTTTTCTTGTCTTGCAGAGTTGGGGTTCTCTTAGTATCGTTGCGCTGGCTTTCCTGATACAAGCCTTCATGTGGCCATCCAACTGCACACAGGAAATGAGAGAGCAAGTTGTCTCAGCTGGCTGCAGGGCTGGGGAAGGAGGAAACCAGAAGTGAGCGGCTCAGCTGGGTCCACTGTCCAAGTGGTAGTTCACTGGCTGACTGTGAAAGTGTTCTGTCTTCTTTTTTTAACTTTTTAACATCAACCATCATAATTTACCAGAGTTTTGTTGATTCTCCATATTATCTATACTGGAGTAGTCATAATTCATGTTGTTCTTTGAGCTCTAATTTCTTCCCTTTAAAAGCCACTATTTTAAAAACCAATCATTTTTCTTTTTGAATTTGTATTGACATATTTTGTTTTTATATCACCTTCATTTTCAAATATATCCCTCTTCCCTCCACTACCCAGGGAACAATTCCTTATAACAAGAATCAAAAAGAAAAGGGAAAAGCAGCAAAATTAATCTATACATCAATTAAGTCTGACAGTATATATACAGTGTTCCACTCCCATATTCCCCCATCTCTATGAAGGAGAGATTAAGGTGCATTTCCTCATCTCCTGGAACAAACTTAGTCACGATGATCACTCAAAATTCACTTTCAATTTCTTTTTCTTCATTTAGATTATTGTAGTCGTAGTGAATGCTGTTTTCCTTCTACTTTGCTTCCTTTCCTGCCTTCCCCTACTTCTAATTCTTTATATTTATCACTTCATACCAAACAGAAATATTCCAATTTATTCATGTAGCACAATTATTTTAGCCATCTCTGCCCCTTAATGATGGGCATCCAATTTATTTCTAGTTTTCTGCTATCACAAAAACTCCTGCTCTGAGTATTTTGGTATATATAGGACCCCTATTTCTGTATTTGTCCTCTTGGGGTGATATGCCTAGAAAAAAAGGATCTCATGACATCAAGATTTTAACATTGATGTTGTATAACTATGAATCGTGGAACAGCAGAATCTCAGAAAAATCAAAATGGCAGATGATCTAAATGAAAAACTATTTCTCTTTGGTTTTGGTTTTTGCCCAAAATGATTTCTACCTGAGAAGTAACATACAGAAAGTTATCACTGTTCTTCCAGTCTTCTAAATTTATAACTTCACCATTGTCTTTGAATTTTAATTGTCCCTAAATTGCACATTATATGTATATATACATATATGTATATATATATACATATATATAAAACATCTCTTACATTCAATCCTGTCTGTCTACTCACAAAAACACAACCATAGTTTAGACCCTTCTCACCTCTAGCCTAGACTAGTGCAAAATAATCCATCTTCCTCCCTCAAGGCCCCTCCTACTCAAATCCATCCTTCATAGAGCTAAAAAAATTATTTTTCTTAAGCACATATCTGACCACCTTATTCCCTTCTCAAAAAATTTCAGTAGTTCTGTGTATATAAGTTGATAGGTATATATATATATATATACACATATACACACACACACACCACATGTATATGTGTGTGTATGAGAGAGAGAGAGACTATGGAGTCTCATGTATAAAGAACAGTAAAAAGGCCAATGTATCCAGAAGACTAAAAGTATAAGACAGGGCTAGGTTATAAGGAGTTTATACCACCAGATTTTATTGAGTAAAGGGGTAATTGTCAGATCTACAATTTTAGAAAATCACTTGGTGACTGTGTTAAAAGATGAATTGGGCTCAGGAAAGCTTAAAGGCAGAGTAAAAAAATTAGAAGGCCATCACAACAGCCCAGAGGAAGTTATGAGGGCTGAAACTAGGTTGGTGACCATGTGAGTGGAGAAAATAGTACATAAACATTAGATATTTGATAACTGATTGGATATGTGGGGTGGGGTGAAGTTGCACACCTAGATGACAGGAAGCAAGGTAATAATAGAGACAGTAATTGAGAAATTCAGAAGAGAGGTCGATTTTGGGGAAAAGACAAGTTCTGTTTTGGAAATGTTGAATTTGAGATGGCTATTGGACATCCACTTTGAAATGTCTTATAGGCAGTTGATCATTTGGGAGTAGAGCTCAGGAAAGAAACTGAAGCTAATCATATCTTTCCAGCTTTTTCTATTTTCCATCTGTCTGCCTTGCACCAACTAACTCTCATGTCTGGTATGTACAACATCCTTATCTCTGTTTTGTAGAGTTCTTCACCTCCTTTAAGACAGCTCAAGTACTACTTTCTACATAAAGCTATAGTAAATCAAACCCGACTCAGGCTGATCTGGCACCTCAGGTTCAAGACTGGAATGAAAAGAAATGTTGACAATTAAAAACAGAAGGTTCATTTATCTCTAGCAGGGGAAAGATATTCAGAGCAGAAACAGCGTATTCACTGAGGATACAACTATGCTTCAACTGAACACATTCTCTCTGCTTCTGTATTGCCCATGCTGGTCTGCCAGTCAAACCTTAGGGAGCAGCTGGAGCAAATGTCTTTTTTCACTCAGACATCCAGGAAATTATGTCAAAATTTAATCCCCTGTGTTTAGGGAAGTGCTGGAGCCAGACTGAACCAACTAAAATTTCACTGTGAGCATTTACACCTGAGAAACACTGCAAATGTACCAAAACACCCCAAATCAGGAGATAATTTGTTGTTTCGTTAATTGTCTAGAGACCGAAGAAAGAGATGAATAAAATGTTAATAATGCAGATTACACTTTAAATACATCACATGTACCATTCCCTCCCCAATCAGTTGTTAAACATTTACTAGCACACTCCTGCCTGAGTCAGTTAAGTCTTTGTCTATAGGATGATTTTGATAACTTTTAAGGAAAAATATAATTCTATTCCTCCCCTTTTCCCCCAAGATGAAATCTAGGAGAAGGAGCTACCTTCCACACAGGAGAATCAAAGGAAGAGAACATGGAAATTGTTAGATGCAACATTTTGGTAACTGTCATAAAGCAGAAGAAAGGACCAAGGAAGCACCAAAGGTTTGCGAAATGCCCATCCGGTAGTCTTACAAATTGTTTCATTTTTAGATGTAAAAGTCTCAAACTCCAGGAGGATTAAATAAGTACAACAATTATTATAATACAATAATATAATATATTATATATAATTATTATATATAATAATATAATAATACAATAACTAAATAATTACAACCGTAGTTAAATTACTGCTCCTGTTTTAAATCTTTTTTAGAGTATACTTGTGAAATTCCTTTTCTTTGAAATTGGTTGTGTGTGAAGGAAATAAATAGCTGTCCCTTACCTGACTTTCATTGCACATTGAGTATCTTTCTACTCTCTCCTCCTTGGGGAAACAATAGACATGATCCAAACCAAACTTTTAAGTAATTTTTCCCTTAGGCTTTGAGATTGCAGTATAAAGAGACAAAGAATGCAAGACAAGGGGCCCAACTCTCTCTTTAGAAGTCAGGCTCCTCCGGGATTGACCCTGGTCAGTGTGTGTAGAAGGTGAGAGCCAAGAAGTGTCCCACAGTGGTTCTTACTGTTAAATTTAAAATACAAGACTCATAAGAGTGTATTGACAAAAAAATGTAATGTGATACAGCAACTCGTAACTCCTATAATATTCCCCCAGTATGCGTATAAACCAATAAAACCTTACACCAATAAAACAGGAAACACTTAGCAAGACTACTGAAGTCCTATCACTTTCACCTTAGCTCTGTGCAGTCTGAACTGCTCCCTTAAGGTTCATATCTTCTAGCAAGCCAGAGCACAATTTAGGCTCATTGTCCTATCAGTGATTATCAAGTCAGGAAGGGTGTAGTTCCAGAAGACCCCTCCAGGTGCCAGTCAACACCAACTGAGGACTTCCCATATTCTCAAGGTAGCCATGAAGTTTAAAAAGTTCATCTCTTAAGAACACCATTTAGCTTCTTGTGCTCAAGGAAAAAAACAGAAGAAGTAACCAGGAGCCCAAGTTCCAGGGTCAAACTCTCCTAGATCAATATATGTGTTCTCACTGTCATTTTTCAGGCAGTCACCATAGATAGCTAAAGGACAAAAGGAGCCCCCTTTTCCCTTAAGGAAGTCCAAGAGAGTCTTGCAGAATCTTCACATACTCAGCAGATGAGAAAGGAGAGAAAACCATAAGACAGATTTACTCCTTTTAAGATCAACTGAGTTGGCCTCTCTTTCCAACTCACTATCTAATCCTCTTTGAGCAGAGGGTGACCAACTAGAGGCCTCTCATTGCATATAGCTATAAGCAAAGGGTCCCAAAATTCTGTCCTATCTTACCCAGGGCAAAAGCACATGGTCCAATGGAATTGCCTCTACTACATAAAACTGAGTCATGGCAAAAAAAAAAAAGAAAAGAAAAGAAAAATTGATGCAAGATCTATGATGACAGTGACATAGAAACCACTTAGAAGAGGAAGTTCAGATCTAGTACTGTTAGAAAGTTTATCTCATGATGGGTAGAAAGATAATAAAGAAGAAAGAAAAAAGGAATACCCCCCAAAGTAAAAAAAAAATTAAAAATAGAACTAAAGGGAAGAGAAATAACAGAGAATGAAGCAAAGAAAAACTTCTTTGAAAATGGTGCAATAAAAGAAAATGAATAAAAAAGAAAAAGGGAAGAGAAGGTTTTGAACTACTTGTAAGTGTAAAAAGAGAAATTACAAAAAATACAGGCAAAAATAATTAAATTTTTAAAAGAAAAAATAAATTAATAATTTGAAGAAAATCTATAAACTAGGAAAAGGTATATGAATAAGAATGAGGGAAAGGGGAGAATCTGTCAGAATGGACTGGTATCAAAGTAGTTGAAATAAAACTAATTGCAGTGACAAAGGCATTAACTTTAAAAAGGAAGAGAATAAAAAAGAAAACACCAAAGAAACAAATTAAATAAAACACAATCCTAATATTCATAACTTTATATATTAATGGAATAAATAACACAAAACAAAACCAAAATCACTTACAAGTCTAGTCCTTTTTTGTGTAATGAACCCCTTTGGAGTCTGAGGAAGCCTATAGATTCCTTCTCAGAATAATGTTTTTAAATGCATAAAATACAAAGAATGACAAAAGAACACAAAGAAACCAATTGTATTAAAATACAACTATACATTTTTTTAAAAAAACAAGTTAACCAACTTCAGGTTAAGAACCCTGCTCTAGAGTCACCATCCCAACCCCCATTGGGACGAGTAAGTCAGGTTCCCAGAGCAACACAGCCCTGGTGTTCTAGAGGTAGCTCTGAGTGGTTGGAAGCTTCTTTCTAAAGTTCATGAACCCTCACCATGCTTCCTCTCCATGATTAGTAATTGGTATCAATTAGTAAGCTAGAATTAATTCGCGTTCAGAAATGTATACTTATAATAGTGGTATATTTATATAATTTATATATATTTATGTAATATATATAATTTATATATTTATATGATTATTATTTATATTTTAATATAATATCATTTATATTATTATAATATATTATATTCTATATTGATAGAATATAATATTAAATTATAAATTTCTATAATTTCTATAATATTTCTATAATAGTGGTATAGTTAGGACAAAATAGTCCTCTCAAAAAGTCTATGACAGCCTGTCCCACAAGTACATCTAAGAATCTAAGCAAGCTCAAGTTTGGAGCACATGCAGCAAAGAGGGTAACTCATAGTTACCAGGAGTCCTTCTGCTGGAGTCCTTGAGACCATCTCCCTTAAATACAATGCAGCATTTCTGCTGGGTTCCTTACAGAGCTTTGAATCTGTCTTTACATATCAAATCTAATCTATCATGGCTCCTATTACAGACATTGTTGTCATATGGTCCTGTTTTAAGGTACATTGGTGAGTCTTCAATGAATAAGTTCAAATGCTCTCATCCTCTGAATTTCTTGAAGTCCTCCTCAGCCAAAGGAGACGAGAAGAGACCCTGACCAGGGATGAACCCGATTCAGACCTCTTCTCCCTGCTCCCCAAGAAATTTTTCCTCAGTAACTTAGCTAGAAGGATTCCACCCTAAGCTACAAGGCATTTGAATCCTAAATTCCAAACTTGTTCACCAATTTTACAAAAGCACCACAGGACACAGCCAATCAGAATACACTTCCCATTGTGCCTAATTGAGATGCCAAAGATGTCTAGGGCTGGTTCATGCCTAGTGAACAATTAAGATGAGCTCTCACCTGATAAAGGTTATCAGGAGCAGGTAGGAAATGAAGAGATGACTGGTCTGGGTGCCCTCTTGAAATGAAAGTTCTAGGAAGAATTCTGTACCCTCCAAGCAGAGGGGCATCAGGAACAGAGGTTCTGGGACAGGATGAAGACATTTCTGGTTCATGATGGAGAAATTTAGAGGAATGTAGCCAGGAAGGAATGGATGAAACACATCTCCTCCTCATTAGAGAGGCAAGACACTAATGGAGTTAAAATATTATATATGCCATCAGATGAGGTGGTTTTGTTGCTTTTGTTTATCTATTTTTTTTTTTTGCTGTTGCGGTTATTAAAAGAGAGGATTTCATGGGAGAGCATATATCAGGAAGCAACTATAGTATAAAAACAAAGAATATCAATAAAACTTTTAAAAATCAAAATCAATACATTTTGTAAAGTGTAAAATGGTTGTTCATGTCGTAAAGACTGTCTTTATATAGCTTGAAAAGTAGCAAGAACAGACAACTCTAGAATTTCCTTCCCTCACCCTCTTCAAGGGAGATTTTTATTCCTGTCAGGATCAGGAGAGGAAGCAAGAGGCTGGGGCCAGAGACCATCATTTTGCTCTCGTCAGAGAGAAGGGTACCAGGCTAGAAGTATATCTGTCCTCTCCCAAATAATATATTATTAATCTCATGGATATCATTTTTAGGGTTCACTATTGATCACTATTTGTTGACAGGAAAATGGAGGTCCCAAGTTTTACATCCAAAGTTTGCCTCTTTCCCATCATATACCAGTTCTACAATGCACACATGTAGCAGATGGCAAAGAAACCCATAGCAAAACATAAATCAGAAAAAGTATACATATAAAAATATACATCAGATTAACAGAGAATAAAGGATACTCCCATTGTGAGTAAGGTAACGAACAGTTCAACAGAGAGACAGAGACAGACAGAGAGAAGAGACAGAGAGAAAGAGAGAAAAAGAAAGACAGAGAGTCCAAGATCTTAATCAAAGGGAAATTCCCAGAAGTCTCTAGTGTAGCAAATTGAAAATAAAAATAGCTTCTTCAAAGACTCTTTCTCTTTCTGTGGCCCTTAAGAGAGGGTGGAATCTATGGATCTTCTCTCTTAATGCTAGAAGCTAGAAGAACCCGAATACAGTGAAGATCTCTCTTCCATCATGCTGTCATCAACTCCACCCTCCCCTCATGCAGGCTCTGGGCATTGATCTCTACCAATGAAGAGAGATTTCCATACCCATGGATTTTATGGCTTGGGTTACACACACAAGAGGATCTATTCAGACTCAAGCCCTGCAGAAGGTCTATTCTTTAATAAAATCTCACACAAGTTCCTCAATCCCTCAAGAATGTAACCGTTGTGTCCCAAGTTCTCATGTGACATGAGGGGCCAACATGCTGTTTAGAGGATTTTTCACCACTCTGGCTCTTAGTCCCAACGTAGAAAATCAAGAAACTCAAGGTATGATCCTTGCTTTGTACACAACACAAATCCTGAATCACTCAAATACTGAAATGGGAGGGAACCAAGAAGGGAAGGAAGCAAGCATTTACTAAATATCTGTTATTTGCTTGGCACTATAGTAAATGCTTTATTATTTCATTTGATCTTTACAGCAACCCTGGGAGACAAGTACTATTATTTTTATAGTTGAGGAAATTGACATAGACAAAAGGCAAATTACTTGCCCAGGGTCAGATAGCCAGGAAGTTTCTGAGCTGGATTTGAACTCAGGTCTTGCTGACTCTGAGTTACCTAATGGAGGATCTGTGGATCTATGATCTAATCAGTTTGGGAGTTCCTTCTCTCAATGCAGACCCTAACCTATCCACGCTTGCTCATACTTTGTGATTTTTTGTCCATAGTCTCTCAAAAAGTTCATTATAGGAAGTCCATTCAACAGGCTAAAGGTCTTCCTTACTTTCTCCTGACATCATGAGTATCAATGGAGCATTCTGATAGTATACATGTCGTCCCTTGCTCTTGCCACACAAACAGACCATCTTCTCTTTCTGTCACACAATCCCATAATGACATCCTTACTCCTCTTCTTTTTCAGACACAGGTTAAACGTTGTAGCCCACTCACACCTACCATAGTCCTCTTCATTGCCTTCTGGAGATACTTATCTTTAGTTCTTTGAAGGCAATAGTGCCCTATGTCTTGCTCCCATTTAGCAAAGTTGAAATAATAGCATATAGCAACTGAAAAGATAGGCCTTGACTTTTATCAGGTACTTGGAGTCAGTAAAGAGCTTTGCAAATTTCAAAAGCAAGCAATTTAATCTGCTTTCTTCCTTTCCAACTCTGGGTCCAGCTCATTGACCATCAGTGCCGTCTAACCCAGACATACATACAGGGTCTGGAAGTTGTCCATCCAAATGCATGAAGGAATATGGGCAAAATGTCAAATGAAGGGAATAGATTAGATATCTTCTAATGTGACTATCAGATTCAAATCTATGAGCCCAAGAAGAAACCAAAATAGAGCTCAGGACACAGCTCATTGAAATAAAGATGAGCAACCTCCAATGAGCAACTGTCTTCCCGGAGACCTGTGTAATATCTGTCACTTATAATTACAGTTTGGTGGGGCTCCCAGAAGCTGTCTTCATCTCCTGTAGTTCTTTCAGCTGTGGCTCATAGAATCCTACTTAGGTTCCTTTTGCAGCTCAATGCATGTTGACTGTTGACTGACTGACTCCTATAACTCCCAGAAGATGGCACCTGATGTGATTTCCCATCAATACCACCATGCTAATTCTGCATCGTGCCATTTAGGTGCTATCTGGGGTCACCACTATTCTTTTGGTATTTCAGATGTCATTAGCCCTGTGACACAGAAAATGCTTTTCTGGAAAATGATAAATGTTGAAGAGGATGTGGGGAAATTGGGACACAGCTGCAATGGTGGTGGAGTTGTGAACTCATCCAACCATTCTGGAGAGCAATTTGGAACTATACCCACAGGACTATAAAAATGCATAATTTTGATTCAGCAATACCACCACTAGGTCTGTATCCCAAAGAGATCATAAAAAAGGAAAAGGACCTACATGTACAAAAATATTTATAGCAGCTCTTTTTGTGGTAGCAAAAAATTAGAAATTGAGGGAATGCCCATCAATCTGGGAATGACTGAACAAGTTGTGATATATTAATATAATGGAATACTATTGTTCAATAGGAAATGATGAGCAGGCAGATTTCAGAAAAACCTGGAAAGACTTACATGAACTGATGCTGAATGAAGTGAGTAGGACCAGGAAAACATTGTATACTGTAACAGATATATTGTGCAATGATCAACTATGAATGAATTAGCTCTTCTTAGCAATACAATGATTCAGGCCAATTCTAAAAGAACTCATGGTAGAAAGTGCTATCAACATCTAGAGAAAGAACTGATGGAGTCAATGTAGAGTGAAGCGTACTATTTTCATTTCCTTCTGTTTTTTATTTTTTTTCTTTTGGTCTGTTTCTTCTTTCACTTCATGAGTAATATATGTTTTACATGATTGCATATGCATAACCTATATCAAATTGCTTACTGTTTTAGGGAGGGGGATGGGAGACAGGGAGAAAAATTTGGAACTCAAAAAATTTTAAATGAATGTTTAAATTTTTTACATGTAATTAGAAAACAATTCTATTTAAAAAATAAAAGGAAATAAAATTCTTTCTGTCTTTGACACCTGTTGTGATAGGAGATGCAATTCTCTCTGAATTATCATCTAGAACACTCTTCCTTCTCCTCCCCCTCCAACAAATTTCAACATATCTACCACAAGTTTTTCAAGCTACCTTGTGGATCTGTGATCCTTTAAAAACATAGTTAAGGAGTCCCCATCAGTGTGTTTATGTTTTTTCTGGTGACCCAGAGGATACAATAAATTGAGAGCACTTAATAAAAGAAAATGATTTTTAAAAAGTTGCAATAGAACATTTCCCCCATAAACTGACAGGTTGGTAAAGATTAAGGAAGAAGAGAAAGTTCACTTCAGTCAGTCAACAGGCATTCATTGATGTTAGGTACTGTGCTAAGTGAAGAAATAACCACCAGCATTCTGATAACTGTAGGACAGAGATATATTTCATTTATTAATACATATTTCCATATGGAAAAGACCATAGAAACTACAAGAGATTCTGGAGAGCAAGAAATTTCCTCATAATGGCTGAGTGAAGCAGTTTTTATTATCTTAGAGAAACAGACTCAAATGATAAGAGGTATAATACAAAAAGCATACAGTGAAGATTAACAAATCAATAGAGTGGCTTATAAAATTAATCGACATATTCAAAGATAAACTTTTAAGGCCTTGCAGGCCCTATGGGAGTCTCCAAACTATTCAGACAAAGGTAAGATGTTGATCAATAATGAATTATCAAAAATTACACAAGTAAGTAATGTGCTTTTTAAACAAAGCAGAGCTTTCGCAGAGTCCTCCAAGGCTACCATCCTTTGAACTAATGCTAAGATAGAAGCACAGTGACAAAATAGCCACACAATTTAATGATTCCTGATTCCACAATAGTGGACAGTCTCCATGTTCTCTAAAGTATGAGTCAGTGTCTTCAGATGAGGAGGTGGAGGCAGTGGTGGGAGAGACTTGAAGAGAGAAGAGAGAATTTGGAAGAGCCTCTTTGAGGACTAAGAGGAAGCGAGAACCAGTTAGGAAGGAGTCAAAGGTTTGCCCAGCTTCAGTGGGGTACTGGTGGAAGCCTGTCTTGCTACAGAGTATCAGCTTCCCAGGAACCAAGGAAGGACTGCACCAAATAAAGGTCAGAATGTAGCAACTTCACCAAACTGTGCTGATGTGTCTGAGTCCCAAACAGGCACAGAAAGGAGAAAAAAGGAGAAACTGAGGAAAACATTTAAATACAAAAAAAGTGATCAGGTATCCTTGCTCAGTTTTTTCTCTGTACAGTTATCCCTCCCACATTGTGACTTTCCCCATCAAGCTTTTGGTGTATAACCCAGATTGGCATAAGAAATTAAATGGGAATTTTAGGGGAGTTTTGTGGAAGCCACAGATAACACCAGAAGGCCAGAAGATGACACAGAGCCTATGGCCAAATACTTAACCCAAATTTTACAATAAGGTACTGTAATAGGCATCCCATAGAAGAAAAATTTAAAAACTAACTTCTTCCCTGATATGAAGGGTGGGCCAAAATATTTTACATGAAATTTCCAGATCACAAGGGCACCCCTAGCCTCCAGTGATGTAGAAGGGATAACTGTATTTTGTCCAGGCATTAGACATACACTGCTGTGCCTCCCAGGCCTTCCCAGTCACTGACACTAGGTTCAGACATGGTTCCTCCAGGACCAAATGTTCTCTGTTCCTCAGGATTGCTAACAGTTGACAATGTAAAATTCTCTACTAGTTTAGGAGTCTGACAAAAAAAACCCTTAATTTTTCTCTAGCTGTTTTTCAAGTTCCAGTGAGTTTCCCTGGGATAACTGCATCCCAAAATTTTGTTGGTCAGTCATTTCAGTTGTGTCTGACTCTTCATGACCCCATTTGGGGTTTTCTTGGTATACATTGGAGTGGTTTGCCACTTCCTTCCTCAACTCATTTGACAGATGAGGAAACTGAGGCATGTAGGATTAAGAATTTGCCTGGGGTCACACAGCTACTAAGTATCTATCTGAGGCTGGATTTGAACTCAGGTCTTCCTGACTCCAGGACAGATGCTCTATCCACTGTGCTACCTAGCTGCTCGTGCATTCCAGATTACCCAAGACTATTACCTATCATTCTGGCAAAACTACCTGCAAGGAGATATTTGGAGGAAAGAAGCAAAGGTCTCTTCTGCAATACTATAGCAAAGAATATTTGGGCTCCCCCAATGTTGGCTATCCCTCAAAGTGGTACCTTTATTGTTTATCCTCAAAGAGGATCTATCACATCATGGGGTGAGGTCTTGACTTGCATGAATTGGATTTAAGTGAGGCAGAGATGTACAAAGTCATTGGCATCACTCTCTCTTCCAGAGTCATCAAAATCCAAGACAAAAGTCAGGATGACTGGCAATGGCCCAGGATACATGGGTGACCTTGGCATCATCAATGTCTGATCAAGCTCTAAGTGCTCCACAGCACCTACTTCAGCTGCCATCATGGCTGTTGGAACAAATTGTTCCCATCCAACATTTCCACCAAGGGAAATCTTCACATGCTTGGCGTAAACATCCTCCTAACTCACTGATGGATTTATGGGATACTCGGTGAATTAGCACCTCTGATGTGAGGACTTGCTGAACCTTTTTCAGGGCTGCTCATCCATCTTCAGTGTCCACCTTTTGCCCAGCTCTCACCTGTTGCTCCAAAAAGCTGTAACATTTTCTGTCACCACACCCCAGTAAAATGATCTCTGTAGACAGGTTAAACCAGGTTGAAGCTAACTTACAGATGTCTTTTTAATAAACTTGTAGTAAACAATGCACATTTCTATAGCATTTTTATATGTATAGAAGGATGCTATGACTGAGTATAGCTGCACTTATCCAGGTTCATCCAAATGGCATTATAAGATACCATGGTGCTTCTCAGAATTCAGCAAATCCTTATCCTGGAAATTGTTCTCTATTTTTCTTCCCTGATGAAGAGACCCTCCCTTGTCTCTGGTCTTTGTGTCCAGGGCAGCCCAGACAACAATATTCAACCATCAGTGGAAATAAGAAGCATTGCTTTCCCACTATTCAGACCAATTCAGTATGAGCAAGTTAGCTGCTTTCCTGGCCACCAGGCCAGACCAGTCCTAGTAAAGGTAATGAGAAGACCACCAGCTAAAGTACTGTGTTCCTGAATTTGCCTTCTCCCTAAGCCTAGACAAGATGTGCTTGTTGGAATTTCCAGGATTTCTCTCCATCCTGAGCAGATCATAGACACAGAAGTCAGAGCTTTTTAGAGTTGCCAGTAACTCTAATTCAGGAGCCTAAACTTGAGAACTTGGTTATATCATTCATTCCCTAGAGCCTATTTGTTTTTTGATAACAGAAAACATCCAAAGTAATGAGAGAATTTGATCTATTGGTATTCAGAAAGCCTCTTCCCACCAAGGCTAAGCTCCCTGGATAGTACCAGCTCTCTGGGGTCAGACTGTCCCTGACTTTGAGTGGGGGTGCAAGGCAAAGAAATGGAAGGAAAGGAGAGAGCTATCTCAGAAATTCTGGCTCCCATTCCAATGTTCTACCCACTTGCCAGGAGCTGCCTACAAGATGAAAGCTGTCAGAGGTAAAGGAAGGGTCAGAGATTTCCTGTATAGCTGATCCGAGGTTGGGGGCAGTGTTAACAAATGTTGACTTCTTGTAAGGGCCAAACAGAGATCTGAGCTTCCCTGGAGATCAGGGAGGGGCTGTGTAAAACACAAGGTCAGGATAAAGCAACCTCATCAACCTTTGACTCCCAAACAGGAGGACAAAATGGCAGAGGAAGGAGTAAGAAAGGAGAAGATGATTGAGAAGGAGGAAAAAAAGGGGAAGGGGAAGGAAAAAGAGAGCAAAAGGGAGAGAAAGGGAAAAAGGAAAATGGGGAAGATTTGGTGGTGTGGGGTCAGGGAGAGAAGGAAACAAGTGTCTCCCAGAGAAATGGTGTGATGGTTTTCTACTAGGAAACCCATGTGTCTGTCCCTAGCCATTGGCTGGCTGAGATCAGGCCAGCTGGAGTCATGGGCAGTAATTGGGGAGAGCATAGCACAGGACTAGACAAGGGATCAGCTGGTTTAAGCTCAGGCACAGGGAACTTAAATTAAAACTAGGGGCAACCTCTGGGGGAAATGGCCATCTGTCTTCACCTAGCAGTTGCTTCTAGGAGCATTTTGAGACCTGCTAAGATATGATCTTCAGCCCTGAGCCAAGTTCCACCCTTACTTCTCCTTGCCCCCCTCCTCCAGCTCAGGCATGACATGTGGATAGTGCAGGATAGAGACAGCAAAGAGATTTTTTGGTGGGGGGAATTGGGGGGAGGAGGGAAGGCAAGGGAATTGAGGTTAAAAGACTTGCCCAAGGTCACATAGCTATAAAATGTCTAGTGTCTGAGGCCAGATTTGAACTCAGGTTCTCCTGACCCCAGGGCTGATGCTCTATGCACTGTGCTACCTAACCACTTCCAAAGAATCTTTAGGACATGGGTTCTTAGCCTTTTTTGTGTCATGGACCCCTTTCTTAGAAGGTTATCTTTTTAAACAATCAAAGGAAATGCAGTCAGGTTCCAGTGGGTACAAATAATGAATCCCATGAAGTGGTCACATGTATTAAAATCTGCCTTGTCTTAAGTTGTAATTATGTCAAACATGGTCACTGGTTCTAGCCCACGGAAATACACAGAGTGAAATTGAGTAATGTGACCACTTTACAGTGGGGGTGCATTATTTGCACTAATGAGGACCTACCTTGCTAAATCTCAGTTAGAGTTTAATGAAAATGAAGATGCCTTTTTTCCCATTTAAATTCATAGATCCCTCTGAAATCTATATCCCTACCCTCTGAAGTCTGTGGAGCTCACTTTAGGACCACTACTTCTTTAGGTAAATAGCTATATGCATGATCCTAGAAGAATCCAGAAGTTCCTGCACCAGGAAACATGGTAAACTCCTTCCATATATCCTGTTCCCCCAGTGCTGTAGTGACTGAACCTTCCCCCGTTTGCCTCTGTTCACTCCCCAAGAGTATGTCAAAGGGTCCTGGTATTTCACAGAGAAGATTGTGTGGAAAGAAAATTATGCTAGGGGTTAGAAGACCTAGGTTTTGGCTGCATCTTCCCTAGCTACCTGAGCAAGTCACTTCCCCTCTGTGGGACTCTGTTTTCTGAAAAGGAGGGGTTTGAGCTAAATAATCTCCTAGGTCTCTTACAGCTTTAAAGCCTATGATTCCATGTTCCCACATTGTTAAGGGATGAAAGTCTCATATTTTGGGGAAAATTATCTGGGCTACATCTCCCTGAAGGCTGGGTATGAGCCCCATAATACAGTAATGTCACCCAAAGTGTACTCTGATTAGGTGAGAGTGTTTTCAACGAAATGAGTTTCAAAGAGGCTATATGAGTCTTCCAAAGATTGGTGATATGTAGGTGGTAATAGGCAATGAACACGGGGACAGCTAAAAAGACAATGCTGATAGTGGCAAGAGATGCAATAAAAGTGTTTGTCTGGTAACTATGTTACTAGAAACTAGTGTCATCTAGATTGCCACTCCAACAAAGCCAAAATCGTCGAGGTGCCAAGAAGCAATGAGTTAAGTGAGGGACTGTTTCAGACACTGATCTCTGACACCTGTGCTGTGAGTTTGAAGTAATGCTTCCCTCCTTTGCTATGTTGGGAAACAGAGAAGCTAACCCAGGAACACTTATGATCTTGTTCAATTCCTTGTTGTTTATTTTGCATGCAGTTTTAGTTAAATGTCTTTTGCTCCAATTTCATGTGTCATCTGGCTCATTCTGGCAAAGAATCTTTGGATGGGGGCTTGGAGTGCAGAGTTTTAATGGATAGTAACCCAAAACAGGACATCAAATCTGGACATTAAAGATTTATCTTATAGTCATGTGGGAAGCTGTGGGGAACCCATGATATATGTGTATGTGTATGTGTGTGTGTGTGTGTGTGTATGTATATCAGTCTCTGCTTTCTGGGAGCTTACCTTTAAAATAATTCTTGTAGACACAGTGAGACAAAATACACTAGTAACAGAATTTAAAAAGAATGGATAATGAGGTACTTCTATGCCTAAAATTATTATTTTGCCTTCAAAAATTTCATGGTTTCAACAATGCAGGTTCTCCCTTCACCAATACTGATCACAATCCCTTTATATCTTAGCCAACAATTCTTCATGAGTTCCAATGGACAAAAATTCATCACCTTCTGATAATGCACCTCTACAAAATAAGATAGGTTGATCCTCTCAAGACCAGATATCATTGGATCCATACTTGAATACTTTTCAACTTGGTGTTACCTGCCAGTCCTTGGAATCTTCTGGTATCACCTTCCTAAGAATCTAAGCAAAAGCAAATGTAAAGGTACAAATGTAAATGTAAAAGTTGTTCTAAGAACAACTTTGAATGACTAAGTCATTTTGAATATTATAAACATTCATAACAACTACCAAGGACCTATGAATGAAAATGCTATCCCTCTTCAGAGAAGGAACTGATAAATGTAAGTGTGTATAGTACGGTTTTACATATATATTTATATGTATATGTGTGTATGTGTGTGTGTCCAATGATAACCTTCTCTAGGGTAGAATGGGGAGGGAGGGAGAAAAAATGCAAAGTACAGCAGAGAACAAAAGAAAACTTAGAAGGAAGCACAGAAAAGCAGGGTGGCTTTGAGAATAATGCCTAGCATTTATTACATAGTTTTACAAAAAAGTAAACAGTGTGAAATGGAAATTCATGGTTTTATTTTGAATATTCTTTTCATGCTGTGCTGCGTACAAGGGAATGTTCTCTTTTTTGTCTCTTTGCACTGAAGTTCAAAATGAATAAATATTTTAAAATATTAATTTTTAAAAGGAATCCAAGGTCACTCGCATGTTAAAATAGGCATTAGAAAAGACTTTAATCGGAGTCTCTATTCATCTAAATGCATGTTGAAATCTGTGCAAGAAACATTTTTCATCTACTCAGTCCCAGTTAAAATCCCACCTTCTATGGGAAACCTTTCTTAATTCCACTTAATGCTAGTACACGTCATGGGTTGATTATTTCCTATTGATGCTGTATATAGCGTGTTTGTACATAATTGTTTACATGTTGTCTCTCCTATTGGATTATGAGCTCCTCTAAGGTAGGGGCTGTTTTTGGCCTTTCTTTGTATCCCTATCACTTGTTGTAGTGCCTGGCACATAGTAAGAGCTTAATAAATACTTATTAACTGACTACTGATGGCATAGTCAAGGAATTAGAACAGTGTCTGGAGGGTGTAAACTACCCCTTGGCCCTGCATAAATAGGAGGGTTTTTTTTTTTGCTGGGGGAAAGCTGTGTGCTAAGCTGTTATATGCCATAGCCCTATAGAAATGTGACAGCAAGATTACTGGTGACATTTCAACTACCCCTCCAAGCATCCTCTGACCAGATGAAGAAAGACAATTTCCATCTATAAAATGAAGGGGTTGAACTAAGGTCCCTTCCAATTCTAAATCTATGGCTTATAATTTAAACCCAAAGGCTGATTATAGCTCTGTTGCTATCCCAGCTCTGCAAAATCTCCTTTTCTCTTCTTTCCTTTCCCTCTTTTGGTTTTTTATTTTAGGGTCCGCGTGGGATGAGCCCCCTATACTATTTGCAGATCCTTCTTTGACCCATTAACCAAGAACAACTGTTGGGAAAACACCTGCTCACTAGAAGTGTCTTCACAGGCTCCCTTTTGCTGTAGCAACTTCTTATTTGCGGAAGTGTCTCAATTCCCTGTAGTCTGCAGTGCACATACCAATCTGCCTACATGCCCAGGGGCAAACAGACCTGTTAAACCCAAACAGCTGAAATCCAGGTACCTGGCCTGAGCAGAGGCAATAAGATCAGAGCCTTGGGCAGTTTGCAGATTAAATAAAAGAGATAGGATGATAGGGTGTCTTCCTGATTCACTAAGTATCCCTGCTTTTCATTGAAGTACACATGGTTAAAATAGTCATAAAGCTCCATGACCCATTTAGGGTTTTCTTGGCAAAGATACTAGAGTGGTTTGCTGTTTCTTTCCCCAGCTCATTTTACAGATGAAGGAACTGAGGCAAACAGGGTTAAGTGACTTGCCCAGGGTCACATGACTAGTAGTGTCTCAAGCCAGATTTGAAATCAAGAAGTTGAGTCTTCTTGACTCCAGGCCCAGAAGTCCACCCACTGTGCTACCCAGCTATGCCTTCTCCTAGGAACATCACACAATCATTTAGCTCATGTTGTCAGATGTTTAGAATAAATGTCATGATCAGAAACATGGATGGAAAGAAAACCTGGGATATTTCTCAACGTTTTTCTTCTATAATCTTAGAAAAAAAATTAAGTGCCTCTCCTCTCACTTATTTAATCCAGTCTTATTTTTGTATGGGTAGGAGTCAATTTATTGAATTTAAGTTCCAGGATATAGACTAAGGGAGAGGGAGCACTATTATGATGTCAAAGAGGATGGAAGGGGCAGGGCAGAGAACTAATGTGCAGTGGATTTCTGGCAGCCATTAGAGACCAGAGAGACACAACTTCGATGTTTGCTTACCTGCTAATGGAAAATCCCTCTTCTGAGGCTCACTCTCTTGTTATTCTAGGTTCACTGAGTTCACACAGAAGAAAAAATACGAAGGATATTTGTTGTTAGGGTGGGGTTGAGTAAATTAGGCAAATTACCCCTCTCTACCTAAAGCAAGAGATAAAATGCCATGCCCTGGGACCTTAACTAGCTGAAAACACAGCTCCATGGAATCGCATCAAAGGCATCCCAACTAAATGAGAAAAGACCTGCCTGATGTTAGCAATGTTGCTACTCAGTCATTTCAGTCATGTCTGACTTCCTGACCCTGATCAGAACATTTCGGTTCATGACCCAGTCAAGACCTAGAAGGACCATGGTGACCATTTGTTGTAGTTATTAGTGGAAATGACTAGGGAGGGGCAGATGACCTTCTGGACCTTTGACCCCAATGGTATGGTTAGAAATACTGCAAAGAATGTTTACGTGCAGCATACACTGAATGTATATGAACAAACAAATGGACAAAGTGTGAGTGACCATTCGTCCCAGGAGTGTCTCTCTCACATTCATTCTCTCCTTTCCTTCCCCAACCTTAACACTTTTACTGTACAAAACACTAAGATTCTGTGATGATTGGTTGACTTAGCTGATCCTGTCTCAGCCTGTCTACTTCCTAGGACTTTCACAAGTTTTGATCCTGGCTCAATCCTTCAGACCCATTTATTCTCTGCCTCATCGAAACTTCTTTCTCCTACAAAATGACCTCTGATCCTTTGACCACACTGGATTGCCTTTTTTTCTCTTAACAAAGAGGTATTTATTTCAAAAACAGCAAGCACAAAAGTATAAATATTTCTCCTCAAATCCTGGAAATCACCTCTACAACCTCTACTTCAGTCTGGGGGTGGTGGTGGAGAATACGCTAAGACAATGTTGCTTCTATATATTATTGGTCCCACCAAGTTTATCTCCAAATATGGCATCAATACTTGGATGAATATCACAGGTGCTAATGGACTGGGGTCCTGCAGGTTATATTCTTTGAGACATCAGTGCTAGATTGACTAAAAACTGATCTGGGCTCCACTCCTGTAATGTCAATGCTTGGGAAGACCTTTAGGTTCTCTCCCCTTTCAGCGGTTATTGACTCTTTTCTCACTAGAGTGCTGCCAAGATGGGAGATGTCAAACGGAGAGGATCATGTTCTATGGATTTGATTACTTAGCTTCTTAAGACTATGGGAATAGAATCAAATAATAAGTAATTCTTAGGTGCAGTACATTATCTAATATCCAATTGTTCAATTTGAGGCAAAGTTTAGTGAATGGGAAAGTGAATGATATGACAACAGAATGAATTGGAGCACAAAGTTTCCTTAAGATACTGTCAGAATCTCTCTTAGCTGACTTGCAAATCAGATCCACCTCTACCATTTCACAGGTCCTTATCACTTCAAGGATCCACAGATTGATTAGCATTTCTTAGGTAACAAATAACAAGTTTATTTTATGGTCAAATAGGGACTAATGGGAGACCAGCCCCATATGATTAGGAAGTCTAAAACCAGATGTGAATACACATCTGGGCAAAGAGAGGTAAGGGCATCCTGAATACAATGCCCTTGACTGCAGCGAGTTGTGTTGCACTGCTCCTTTCAGTCCGTCTATTCCTCAAGGACCACTTGCAAGTCTGATGTCTTTGGTAAAGGCTTTGGTGAACACTCTAGCCCTCTAGGACTCTCTGTGCCCTCCATCCATTGTTTAGCTGATTTGACTGAGTCCTTCTTGTGGCACTTAGTCTTTTTTTTTTTTTTTGGTAAGCATACATTTTGTACATGGGGCAGAATGGTGGTCAGAAGAAGCAATGCAAGGACATTCTCAAGGTCTCTCTCAAGAACTTTGGATTTGACTGTGTAACATGGGAGACACTGGACAGGACCACTCAGCATGGCGTGCCTACAGCAGAAAGGGTGCTGTGCTCTATGAGCAAAGCAGAATTGAGGTAGCACAAAGTAAGAAGCATAGGATGCACAAATTTGGAGTACCTACCCCAAATATTCACAAAGACTATCTGTGCCCAACCTGTGGTAGGGCATTCTGAGCTGGTCTGATCAGCCACTGTTGGACACACAGAAACTTCACTTTATCATGGTGATGTCATTTTGGTCCTCTTCAAGAACAAAGGATAACAATCAACCAACCAACCAGCTAAGCTATAATTACTAAATAGTAATTGTCTCTCTTTTACCCAGGAATCCCCTCCCAGTTTGACTTTTTTGATTAAAGGGCCATCCCTTGAGTAACTTAAAGAAGCCTATTCATTGAATGGGTGTTATCTCACTCAAAGTGAGAATAAATAAGACCTTAGCCTAAAAGAGTCAGGGTCTCCCATTACATCCTGAGCCATCTCCAGTCGTCCTGATGAATATCAGGCCACTGGACCCAGATGGCTCAGGAGAAGAAAGTGAGGCTGATGACCTTGCCCAGCCCTTCCTCACTCAAATCAAAGTCAACTGCAAGTCATGTCATCATTGTGATGTCATGGTCCTCTTCGAGAATGAAGGACAAACACAACAGCTAAGCTAAAGGTCCAAAGGACCCAGAAAGATACCATAAAATGTAAAGGTATTCCACACTCCAGCAGGTCAACTAACTGCATATTCAAAGGTCAGCAGAGACAATGAATTCCCTCTAGAGTAAAAATTCTCATTTTCTCCAGTTACTCATCTGTATAAGATAAAAAAATCTGGGAAGTGTAACAGGCTGATCATCATTAATAATATTAATAATAATATTGATAGTTAACATTTAAAAAGTTCTTACTGGGTGCCAGGAACTGTGCTAAGTGCTTTACAATTACAGATATCCCTTCCACACTGAGGAGGTTAGGACAGAGAGCCTCCTCTGCCTCTCCTATCTGGAGAATTTTTTGGCCCTCCCTTTATACCAGAGAAGTAGTTTGATTTTTTTCTTTTCCTTTTATGTGGTGTTTACAGTATCTTATTGTAAAATTTGGATTGATACTGTGCAATGTTATCCATATATTTATATGTTTTTGAGTTTCTAAACTTTTTTGTGCCATCTAATGGCCTTTGTGTGTTGTTTGCGTCTTCCACAAAACTCCCCCCAAATTCCCAGTTTAATTTCTTGTGCCAACCCATGATACATTGAAACTGTGATGGGGAAACTTGCTATGTGGAAGGGATAACTGCATTATTTTATTTGGTTCTTACAACAACCCTGGGAGGTAAGTGCTATTATTATCTCCATTTTGCAGTTGAGAAAACTGAGGTAAACAGGTCCAGGGACATCATCATTCTCTAGAGTGAAAGAACTTGCTCTGAACTAGTAAGAATTATCCAACTGGAAGGCTAGTCCTCTTTCACATGGAGGTGATAAATCTTAGAGGTCCCGAGAGAGCTAAGAAGGGGAGGTTTCTGCTAAGGATTGAACTTGTCCTTGCTGAAAGAGTTCAATAGTACTTCAGCTAAAGAGAATGAAACTGATGCAGTACCCTGGGAGTCCAGTAGATTGACCCATGCAGAAGAGCCCAGTGGCTAAGCAATCTGCCTGGCCTAGCCTGGTAGTAGCTATGCCCAGCAGCCAAACTACCTGCCCAGACCAGTCCAGCCTAGGGAGAAATATGGAGGTATATGAAAAACTTCCTTTTAGTTTCTCTAAAAAAAAAAAAAGAAATATTTCTTTCCTCTAAAAAGTTCTTTCCAAAATCCTTGGGAAAAAACTCTTGAAAAGTGGGTGATAGGTGAAAGACCAAAAAAAAAAAAAAAGGCTTTCCTTAGGCACATAGATTAAGGATAATATCCGACTTTTTTTTAAACAAAGGATAACTATTACACCACCGTCTGGAGTTCATTGGGACTATGAAAGGATATTGATGGCCAACATGGAGGAGGCACCTTTGTTTATTCTCAGGGTGAGACGAATAGTCAAAGAGGGAATCATATTGTTACTCAATAATTCTTGAATATGAATCCAAAATGTATTTAATATCTCTTTTGCTCGTTCAAGATTTCTATAAATGTTACCTGAAATCATCTGGGGGCAAAGAACCATGTCAGAGGGTATGGGGGACTATGCAATTTTGGATATCTCTCTCTCTAGAAATGGCTTAGGTATAAATAAATAAAAATAGTTTCTGATAGACTCAAGGCCAAAAATGCAGATTACAGTAATAACATTAGTATTTTTTCTTTGATAGGAGCTAGCTCCGAAGCCACGTGACCTACTTTAGCTTTGCCACAGATTAACCAATCCAGCCAAGACACCTATGGTGTGTGAGGAGCTAGTCCAGTATTTATCCATAACATACTGTACCTTGTAGTGAATTTCATCAAGCCTTGCAACTGTCATTAGTGAGTTGCATCATTCACATGTGTTCCCTACACATTATTCCTATTTACTCCCTACACATTATTCTTATTTACACACATTTATTCCTTATTCTATTATAAGTTTGTGTTCACTCTCGTTCCCATGAACTCTGTTTGTGGAAGAACGTGTCCCATTTTGGGGAGTGGAGCATTCTTGCTATACCATTTGAATAAATACCTTTCCTAAAAACTAATGAAATCTATTGGCTGGCTGTTAAGGACAAACACATTTCTGGGAGTTTGTGAGCTATATTATTAAGGCAATACTACACGCAGGATTGCCCTTCTTGTAGTGGTCATCGATATGGGGACCTAGCCTGTTCAGTGCTAGAGTAAACCCAGGTAAGACATTGTAGATATTTGTCTAGGATCTTTGGATGCTCTCCACTTTTGATGGGACCAATGGAGGACTGGATCCTGCTCATATTGGCTTTCAAGAGTCAATTGTTAAATTTTCAGTGTGAATACTTTATATTTTGGAAATCAGCAAAGGCTACAGACCAGGGCTTGTTTTATTGTTTCATTGACTGTGTAGACTCAGGGTCATGGAGAAAATGTTAATAATGCAATGTGAATATGTTTTTTCCCTATTGTTAAACATTTACCAGTACAACCCCTGATGGGACACACAAGAGCTATTTTCTACCTGGAACTTTCCATCTTGGATGGATTGTCAGGTTAGACCAGTTCTTTTGAGATTCTTTTGATTGATTCTTTTGATGAATGATTATTCTTTTGAGATAACTCCTTCTTAATGAAATGTTTAAATACTGATGATTGCTATATTATTGCACACATTACAAGTATGGAAGCTGATAGGAACAATATGGTTGCTGTATCCTTTGAGCACTGATGCCTCACATAGAACCCTTGTGAAAAGGTTTAAGAGTAAGGATTTAAATAAGAACTGAGAAAATTTGTGAGATATTATTGAAACTTTGGAAGAAGAAAATATTCAGTTAGTAATATGAGGTGAATGATAAAATACTATTTTCTTTCAGTTACCTGAAGATGGGAGTTCCTGGTAGGATAGGAGTTCAGAAAAAAATTGGAAACAGACGAATATGACTCTTGCAGAGGATGAAAGGGCTGTTAATGTGCAGACATGTTGTCGGGACTGACCCAGAAGGGAAAGCTTCTGACAGCCTGGAAACAGCTATAGTACAGGTAGGCCTCCACATTGAACAGCATATGATGTGATATTCCATCATGTTGTCAAAGGCAGTTAGATAGTGTAGTAGATAGAATGCCAGACTTGTAGTCAAGAAAACCCTAGTTTGAATCCTGACTTGGACCTTGACTAGTGAGGTGACCCTAGACAAGTCACTTCATCACTTTTTGCTTCAGTTTCTTCATCTATAATAAATAGTGCTTTTCTTATAGAATTAGTATGAGGATAAAATGAGACAATATTTGGAAAGTGTTTTATAAATCTTGAAATGCTATAAAAATGCTAGTGCTCTTAGTATTATTAGAACCACAGGCGTACCTTAGAACTTTTCTCAGAAAAGGATCCAGTCACTTTGGGGAAAAAATATGGACCATAGGGGTCTGTGATTGAATGGATCTGAGGTAGTAAGAAACAAACAAAGGTAAACTACTAACTAGTCTTAAAGATACAGCTTGGGGGTGGAGCCAAGAGAGTGAGGTAGAAGGATGGACCTGCTCTAGCTCTCCCCCAATAACCCTTAAAATACCTGTAAAAATGACTCTAAACCAATTCTAGAGCAGCAGAAGCCACAAAATGAAAGCGTAAAAGAGTTTTCCAGCCCAAGACAGCATGGAAGGCTAACAGGAAAGGTCTATCGCACAAGGCTTGGAATGGAGTACAGCCCAGTGTGGGCTGCATGAGGCATGGACAGGACTGGAGTAGGCTTCAGGGTGCTGAATCATGGGTAGCTGCTTCAGTTTCCAGATTTCTCAACCCACAAACACCAAAGCCAGCTTCAAAGGACAGTAAGACAATTCTTTCACCTGTGTTAGAGGGGAGCACAGTCTGGCCCCAGTCCCAACCCCAAGGTGATGGCAACCACTGTGGCAACAGTGTCCACTTTTGGAACCTGCAGCTCAAAGACCCTAGGGGACTTGAGGGGTTGATCTGTGTCTCAGTCCTGTGTGGCAGTCTTGGATTGAGGAGGAGCACTGGTATGGCGGAGCTGTTGGCAGAGAGGGAATCCTACTCGCAGTTCCAGGGCAGAAAACAGTGCTTTTGATTGTTCACAGACCAGAGCACAGGTCAGGAGAGGAGTAAACTCCTCTCCCTTGATTGTGCCACGTTGGAGGAACTGAGAACTTACAGGTCCCTAGTGATATCTCAGAGAACAGCCGCACAAAACCTCTGAAGCCTAGGGTAGTATACCCTCCACTTGACAAAGGATTCAAAAGGCAAGTAACTGGCTGGGAAAATGCCCATAAAGGGGGAAAAATAAGATTATAGAAGGTTGCTTTCTTAGTGAAAAGGTATTTTCTTCCATCCTTTAAGATAAGGAAGAGCAAAGCATACCATCAGAGGAAGAGAGCAAGGTCAAGGCTTCTCCATCCAAAGTCTCCAAAAAAATATGCAATGGTCTCAAGCCATGGAAGAACTCAAAAAAGATTTTGAAAATCAAGTAGGAGAGGTGGAGGAAAAACTGGGAAGAGAAAGGAGAGTGATGCAAGAAAATCATGAAAAGCAAGTCAATAGCTTGCCAAAGGAAACCCCAAAAAATCCTGAAGAAAATAAAACCTTTAAAAATAGACTAACTCACATGGTAAAAGAGGTCCAAAAAGCCAATGAGGAGAAGAATGCTTTAAAAAGCAGAATTGGTAAAAGGAGGTTCAAAAGCTCACTGAAGAAAATAATTCTTTAAAAATTAGAATGGAATAGATGGAAGCTAATGATTTTATGAGAAACCAAGAAATTATAAAACAAAACCAAAAGAATGAAAAAATAGAAGAAATGTGAAATATCTCACTGGAAAAACAACTAATCTAGAAAATAGATTCAGCAGAGATAATTTTAAAATTATTGACCTACCTGAAAACCATGATCAAAAAAAGAGCCTAGACATCATCCTCCAAGAAATTAGCAAAGAAAACTGCCTGATATTCTAGAACCAGAAGGTAAATAGAAATGGAAAGAATTCATTGATCACCTCCTGAAAGAGATTCCAAAAGGAAAGTTCCTAGTAATATTGTAGTCAAATGTCAGAATTCCCAGATCAAGGAGAAAATATTACAAGCAGCCAAAAAGAAACAATTCAAATAATGTGGAAATACAATCATGATAACACAGGATTTAGCAGTTTCTACACTAAGGGATTGAAGGGCTTGGAATATGATATTCCAGAGGTCAAAGGAGATAGGATTAAAACCAAGAATCACCTACCCAGCAAAGAAATAGAGGACTTCCAAGCATTCTTGTTGAAAAGACCACAACTGAATAGAAAGTTGTGTAAATACAAGAATCAAGAAAAACATGAAAAGGTAAACCTGAAAGAAAAATCTTAAGGAGCTCATTAAAATTGAACTGTTTACATTCCTACATGGAAAGACATTATTTGTAACTCATGAGACCTTGTTCAGTATTAGGGTAGTTAGAGGGAAGATACATATACATATATATGTAGGTGTGTATGGGTCTGTATGTATATTATATATATGTAGGTATGTGTATGTACATGGGTATATGTGTGTATATATATATGTATATGTATACACACACAAAGGGCACAAGATGAGCTGAATATGAAGAGAGAATATCTAAAAAATAAAATTTACTGTTTAACGGAATGTACTAGGAGTAAGAGAAAAGGATAGGTAGAATGTAGCAAATAAACTCATATAAAAGTGGCAAGAAAGAGCTTTTACAAAGGAGGGGAAGAAGGGGGAGATGAAAGGCAATAAGTGAACCTTACTCGCATGGGATTTGGCTTAAGGAGGGAATAACACACTCAATTGTATATGGAAATCTATTTTACCCTGTAGGAAGGAGAGGATGGAGGGAAGGCATGGGAGAGGGAAGATAATAGAAGGGACAGCAAACTGAGGAAATGGATAATCAGAAGCAAACATTATTGTGGAAGGACAGGTCAAGGGAAAGCATAGAATAACTGGAGGGCAGGATAGGACAGAGGGAAATGTGGTTAGTCTTTTGCAACATAGCTAACATGGAAGTATTTTGCAGGGCTACACATGCATGACTTATATTGAATTGCTTGTTTTCTCAGTGAGGGTGTGTGGGAAGGGAGGAAGGGAGAGAATATGGAACTCAAAGCTTTAAATATGAATGTTAAAAATTGTTTTAGCATGCAACTGGAACATAACATGTACAGGCAATAGGGTATAGAAATCTACTTTGCCCTATAGGAAAATAGAGGGGAGGAGGATGGAAGAAGTGGGGGTAATAGAAGGCAGGACAGATTGGAGGAAGGAGTGAATGGGGTGCCTGCTATCCTGGGGTGGGGATGGGGAGAGATGGGGAGAAAATTTTGAATTCAATTTCTTGTGAAAGTGAATGTTGAGAACTGAAAAACAAATAAAATACATATTAAAAAAACATACAGTTTGAATTGTGCAAGGGAATTGTACAGACAGCCAAATCTCCTCAGAACTGGAAGTCTTATGATAAAGTACACTTGCAAAAACTAGAAAACCAGTATGGTGGTAGTGAGACACCATAAAAAGTGTATGTCATGTTCATTTAATCTTTTACTCAGAGAAAAAGGAAAAAGATCTTCTGAGCATATAATTCAACTCAACTAATAGAGGAACAATAAAATCTGAGAAAGTAATCGAGGTAAGGCAGGAAAAAATATGCCAGCGTATGGTATAGCTTGAAAGCTAAAGGCATTCCTAAATGGTCTTAATAATAAACAAAAATTGCCAAATTTTCACCAGCTGCTTGAAAAAATAAACTAATTTATGTGTGATTTCCACATTAAAAAGAATGAACCAACTTGGAGAAAATTCAACTTAGTCTAATTCTAGGACATCTTCCTGTGCATGGCGCAAAAACCAAGCAAGAAGAAACCTCTGGTTGCCCAGATTTAAAGGTAAGAGCCTACAGAAAACACATTTAATTAGTAACTGTGGAGACTGCTTTGTACAGGGTGTTGTGCTAAGTTCATTGGGGAAACAAATAAATTGGTTTCCCTATACTGAAGGAGACTACAGTCTAGTGTAGGAGCTAAGACATGCAAACAAATGCATTTCTATTTTGTTTTTGACAACTCTTAAAGAGGGATACATTTTATTTTCATAAACAACAGATTCTTCCCAACATGCACCCAAATTGATAGAAAATTATCAAATTAAAGTATATTATCTGAAAACAATTCAGCAAAACCACCTAATAAGCATGATTATGCCTGATATCATGTGGTTTTCCACCTTTGTTATTCATCTATGGTTAATAAAAATAATAACTGCTAACATTTATCGTCATTTAAGAGGAAGACAGAATTCTTTAATAGCATGATACCAACACTGACCCTTCATGTATACACATATTCACAATATATGGGAATTTAAGTTTCTTTTGGAATGGTTTTGGATATTGTAGTCTTATGTTATTGGTATTGTTAGGTAATTTTTCTTGTGTTCATGTCTTGTCTATCTATCTATCTTATCCTTCTTTGTACCTATCTTATCCTCTACCCCACTCTTTTCAGCACCTAGAACAGTTCATACACTCAATAAATGTCTCTTGACTGATGAATGTCACCGCTCTTCTCAAGAAACTAGTGGGTTAAATCTAGACATTCTCTCTGACTTTAAGGGCCCTCCATAATCTGGTCCCACCCTTCTGAGGAAGACAATGTAGTGAAATAGAGGGAGCAATGGAGTAAAACTCAGAAGATTTTTTTAAATTCAATTTTATTTTATTTTAAATTATAGATTCTCCCACTCCCTCAACTCCTTTCCACATATGATATCACAGGCAGGAAGCTGCCAATTCTTGAGGATATTGGAAAATCTCTAGTATTAAATATTTCAGATATGGGGGTCAAGGTAATTGGAGTAGAAGCATCAGACCAGAGTTAGGGGCACATCTAAAGCAGAGAAAATCCATTTCCAAAAATAGCTAAATCTAGAAACACAGATGATTTTTTTTAATAGTCTCTTTTAGGTTTGTATTCATGGGCTTATTGAACATTATGTTCTCTTACTTCTGGGTGTTGTTTATCAAGTGTGTTCTATTGATTTACTCTGCCCAAGACTCATTTTGAGAAAGATTGATTGAAAAGATTAGATTCTATAAGTAGACTGCTGCTTAAGTGAGAGTCAACTTTGTCTGCTGGAAGAAGGAAGGGTCTACCTATCCAACAGGATTGCTTTTTGCTTTGTTTTGTTTTGCATGATTATAGGATTTTAAAAAAATTTTAGACACATATTGTGTATCATTTTATTTTCGGGTTTGCTTTAAGAAAGGGCAAATTAAATGGCCTGGTAGAAGAAGCTTTGGATTTGAAGTCAAAGGACCTGAATTCAAATATGGAAGGATTACTTGCTACTTGTCTGGCCTAAGCCCAGTCAGTCAATGTCTTCGCACCTCAGTTTCTATATCTATAAAATGTTAAGAGAGATAAGAAGTAATCAAGAATAAAATTTTAGACCCAAATGATTATGATGAGGATGAAGAAGGGAAGCTGTTTAAAAGACATTGATATGGACATAAAGAGAATGTACTATCCAATTTAGATTTTTTTAAAAGACATCGAGAGGGGGCAGGAAGGTGGCGCAGTGAATAGAGCACCAGCCCTGGAGTCAGGAGGACCTGAGTTCAAATCTGATCTCATACACTTGACACATGTACTAGCTGTGTGACTTTGGGCAAGTCGCCTAACCCCAATTGCCTTGTCTTCCTCCCTCCAAAAAAAAAAAAGACATGGAGAGAAGGTGGAAGCAAGGGTAAACAACGGAAGATGAATGCAAAAACATGGCATGGTCCTCTCAGAGTTAATAGCAGGAATACTGATGGTTAATGAACTGTAGCTGTAATGAATGCTAAGTGCAGCTTTTTAAAATGACTCTTTTAGCTATGTTGGAGGCAAAAGAAAATTCAAAGAAAGAATAGGATTCATGGTTGGATTAGCTCATGTGTGTGTTTGTCCTTTGTTGCCAAAGAAGACCATGCCATCAGAGAAACGATGACATGCACTTGACTTTGTTTTGAGTGAGGGAGGGCTGTGCAGGTCACCAGCCTCACTTCTTCTCCAGAGCCATCTGAATCCAGTGACCAGATATTCATCAGGATGACTGGAGATGATCCAGGATGAGGCAATTGGGGTTAAGTAACTTGCTCAAGAGTGTGAAGTATCTAAGGTGAGATTTGAACTCAGGTCCTCCTGATTCCTGCACTGGTGCTCTATCCACTGCTCCACCAACAATGAATTAGTGTTCCAACTCTTCCACATCTTCTCCAATATTTATCATCTTCCTGTTTTGTCGTGTTAGCCAATCTGATAGGTGTGATGTGGTATCTCAAAATTGTTTTGATTTGCATTTTTCTAAACAATAGTGATTTAGAGCATTTTTTCATATGACTATAGATAGCTTTAATTTTTTCCTCTGAAAACTGCCTGTTCATATCCTTTGACCATTTATCAATTGGGGAATGACTTGTGTTCTTGTAAATTTGACTCAGTTCTAGTCACAGTGTCCAAGGAATTTTTTTTGGTAGACTTAACCCTTCACAGCAATGTAAGGACCTAAAACATTCCCAAAGGATTCTTGAGGCACAATGCCATCCGCATCCAGAGAAAGAACTATGGAATTGGAATGCAGAACAAAGCAGAATATTTTCTCTTGTGTTATATTTTGTTTTGGTTTGTTTTTTTCTCATGGTTTCCCCCATTCATTTCAATTCCTCTATGCAACATGACTAATGTGAAAATGTGCTTAATAAGAATTCATATATAGAAACCACATAAGATTGCATGCTGTCTCAGAGAGAGAGGAAGGAGGGAGAGGGAGAAAATCTAAGACTTATGGAAGTGATTGTAGAAAACTGAAAGCAAATAAATTAATAACAAAAAGAATCAGACTCATGCTCAGGGCAGATGAGATGCTTATAATGTAAGACAGAGAGAAAGCAGAACTACTCTTACTGGCTTCTGTTTTCTCTACTTAGGATAGTGAACTTTAGATCAAGAAAGATAACAAAAGTAGTTAGCAGGGAGTTGAAATACACACACACACACATACACTTCATTTGCATAAGACTTCTCGTTGGTGGTGCACTCATTACTCAAAGTAAAGCTGATGAGAGCTTGGCAGAGGAGAGATGCTGCTTTTGGCTGTCAGCTTACAGAGGAGTCTCACTTGGTTCCAGGTTCTCTTCAGGGAGAGGTCCCTGGAGGAAGAGAAAAACTCTGGGAAGCAGCCAACATGTAGGAACCAGCACCTATACATATATAGGGGATAGATTTCCAAGTTTGCTAATAAAGCGGCTTAGTTCCCTCATGGGCATAGCAGACAACTGAGGTCCTTCTCCCTATCTGTGACATACTACATGGTGACAACTGACTCCTAGGAATCATAGAAAGGATTAAGTGACTTGCCCAGGGTCACACAGCTAGTAAGTATCTGAGGCAGGATTTGAAATCATGAAGGTAAGTCTTCTTGATTCCAAGCCCAGGGCTCTATCCACTGGGCCACCTAGCTGCCCATGTGACCCATCTCTATTATTTTCCCAGCATACATTTCCCAAATGACATCCTCTACTCCTGTTCTTCTTGGAAGTTTCTCATTTGTCATATGTTGCATGTGGTGTAATGGAGAATTTACTCCAGAGCCAGGAAAACCTGACTTCAAGTCTCACTTCTGGCACATAATGGCTATTTGACCATTGGCAAAGCACTTAATCTCTCTGTTCCAGGCAATGTTTTTTGATCACCAGTTACAGAGAAGGTTGCTGACCTATATGGATAGTACTGAGTTTCCTTATCACTTCCTTGTAACAATGAAATCACACTATCCCTGTCCCTATCCCTACGTGTTGAAGCTTCTCCATTGCACTCTGTAATATTCATTTCCAATTCTTCAAAGACTGTCAGATTTCATGTTTTATAGGCTCAGGGTCACTGAAAATACTAGTTGATGATGACAAGGGTGGCTTAGGGTTCTGACTCTAATTGCCTTTCCATTGACCAGGGTCACCTTGGCTACAGGAAGGAATGGTCTCACCCTACACCACAGTTTCTTATTAGACTTCAGGTTAACCCTGAAGTGACTGGTCCAGGAGCCTAATTCATTACTGACTAATTGCAGGGACTCCCTCCCAGAGGGGTAATATCAGGCTGGATGGTCTAGAGCTATTACTGCCAACTTCTTGGAGATGCCCTGGAGAGGGGCAGACTCAGACAGGTGCACCTGTCTAGAAATAGCACACACCCGGGGTGAGGGGAATATAAAAGCCTGAGACTCAGAATAGCTTCTTAGACTTCCCCCCACCCTTACTCCCACTCCCCAAGGACGCAGCCCAGACATAAGGAAACCTAGGCTGCTCACTGGTAAGTACCAAAGGGAGCGGAGCTGCTGAAAGTCCCCCCTGGTTTGAGATGGAACAATTAGGACTCAGGAGGGAATGCACTGGGGTCTGGAGTTCTCTTTCATGAAAAAGAATTTGGACAATTCTAGGCAGACCCTCTCTGTAACTATGCTGAGAATTCTCACCTTGACTTGGCTTTTCCATCAGCCCCATAGCTCAGTCATGGCTGAGGAAGCCAAGACAAATGGAAACTGTTTAAAGAAAACCTCCCCCAGGTACCCAGGTTCTAAGCTATCTAATATTCAGAGTTTCAGTTTCTAAGCTTGGCTAAATCTATGTCTGCAGGCCACGGAATAGAGCCCCCCTCTCTGTTCTGATAGGGACAAACGTTAGAATTTGGATCTATTTTGAGGAGAAGAGGGGAGTGAGTGTGAATATGAAAGTGTGACCATAAGAATGTGAATCTATTCATGAGCTCACACAACTACGTCTGTAATGTGTGTAAGGCAATTCTGAATGCATGTGAAGGTGAGATTGTAAATATATATTTTATATATAATATATTATGCTAACATTATAGATAACATAAATAATTCAATAGACTAGTTTAATATATAATAGAAATAATATATTATAAGAAAATGTTATTTATTCAAACAATTTATAATTTATGTGAATAAATAATTTATTAATAACATTTATTTGAATAAATAATATATCATATAATATTAAATAATACATGAATATAATATAAATACATAATATTAAAGTATATGTATTTGCAGGGAGGGGAAACAGTTGAATTGAGAATCATTTTTTAAATCAGAATCTCCATTTTTTGGAAAGATGGCACTGGTAAGGGACAAGGAGATAGGGAAAGGGAGAGAAAAGCCAAACAAATCTTCTGTGTCTGTCTTTCAGTTGAATTCAATCCAACAGGCACTCATGAAGTGTTAATGTTCAAGGCATGTATATGAGAGGCAGAATAAGAGGGAATCCAAGTCTGGCACATCCTGGCACTGTGATCCTGGGAACGTCATTTCCCTGTCTCTAAAGAGACTAAGTTGTAGAATAGTTTCTGATCTGCATCGTTGAAAGGAGTTTCCTCCCCAAGGAGTTCCCTCTTCTAAAGAGATCACAGGCCTGGAAAGCCATCCCTGCTCTCCAGTAGCTCATATTCTATTGGAGGTTAAAAGTTGGACACAAATAAATATAAAGTGTATATAAACAAATCTTAGTTGAGATAGAGCATTAACAAATGGGGGGGAGTGGGAAAGACAGCAAGAGAGGATACCTAGGGGGTCCTTGACTGTACTTTGAAGGAGGCCAAGGAGTCAGTGGAGAGAACAGCAGGCATGGAATCAGGAAGACCTGAGTTCAAATCCAACCTTGGACACTTAGTAGTTGTGTGACACGAGTCAAATCACTTAACCCTGTTTGCCTCAATTTCCTCATTTGTAAAATGAGCTGGAGAAAGAAATGGCAAACCACTCCAGTATCTTTGCCAAAACAACTCCAGATGGGGTCATGGAGAGTCAGACAGGACTGCACAATAAGAGGGAGTCAGTAAGATGGCGGGAAGGAAGGAGTGCATTCCAGGCATGGGAAATCACTTGTACAAAGGCAGGAGAGATGGAATGTTGTTTGTGACGAACAGTGAGCAGGTCAATTTTGGGTGACTATGAGGTCCCCTTGTTCCAGGAGGAGACATAAAATATTCTCAGAGAGAAGGGTGGTGGAAGGGGGAGTTGGAGAGAGTGGGAAGGAGGGAGATAGAGTCAGAAACAGAAAAATAGAAATAGAGAATGATGTTTAATAACTGTCACCATACCAAATACTCTAAATCTCCAAGCTACATGGAATCATAAGCTTTCACAGTATAGAGACTCAGTATAGCAGATCACAATCACATGGGGTCATTCCTGTTGCCCTGTCTGCTGGAGTGGTATAAAGGATGCCGTCCATGAGCTGTCCGAGGATGAACTCACTTCTCAATACCTTCATTCAGCTTCCAAAGCAGCTTTTTCATCTAACTGGGAAAAGTCTATAGAATATTAAACAGAAAAGAATAATAAAGATTTGTCCCAGAACCATTTCTATCTGAATTCCATAAAAAATATGAGAAAATGAAATTATATCATTTGATAATATTGATGGTGATAATTTCTTGAGAAGTCAGCAGAAAAACTCCTAGGACTAAAGCATTATCGAAGACATAACCTTTCCAATCTTGTTTCCTGTCTGGATGTGGGCTTCTGAACAAACTTCAAAGAGGCTTTCAAAGGATCCACGGTAGGTCCTGTGAGCTTCACCTGTAAAATGGAGGTAATCATACTTCTCCATCTACCTGGCAAGGTACTCTGAGGAAACCTCAAATGATCACTGAAATCAGGACTTTGAAAACTATGGTTCAAGCAAACCTTTCTATCAAAGGCCTTTCATTGTTCTCTTCCCTCCCTAGATGGGAACATTCAGAACTTGCTTCATCCTTGGTCCCTAACTTTGTACCTCAGGCTGTCTTCATATTTTACCTGTAATTGTTTTTTGTATCTATGTTTCATCCCCTCTCTTGGTCTTTGAAAGTTAAAGAGACTGGGACTGTGTTAGTATCCGCCTAGGATCCAGCCCACACAGTAATAGTTATAGCTGGCATTTACATAGTATTTATATAAATATATAAATATACAAATATTTATATAGTATTATACAGTATCTACAATTTGTCTAGTACTATGCTTTACAAATATTATCTCATTGATCCTCAAAACAACCTGTGAATTTAGGTACTGTTACTATTCCTACGTTATAATTGGGCAAACTGAGGCAAACAGAGGTTTAAGTAACTTACCCAAGGACACACAGCAAAGAAGTATCCAAATTTGAATTCAGGTCTTTCTGACTCCAGATTTCAATGAAATCTTGTCTAAACCAGCCATTTCACCTCCTCTGGCCTCAGTTTTCTCATGTGTAAAGTGAAGAGATTCGTTTAGATGGCCTCTTGGGTCCCTTTCAGCTATAAATCTGTTTTGTATCCAGGTTCCTCTTAAAAACTTAAACCAGCACTAGGAAGAAGTCCCTGGTTGAGGACCCCTGGGAATAGGCTGGAGAAGGTTTCACTGCCAAGATGTCTTGGCTCCCTATACCATCTTGAAAACTTGCTGCAATTGAGACAGAGGATGATTGAGTGGAGTTCAATTTCTAGTTTTGCCCAGTCTGGGACAGCCCACCCTGGGAGAGCAATTTGCCAGCAGCACTGGAGTAGAGGAGCAGAAACTGGGGAAGGATTTCTACACATTTGGCAAACAAGTAATTTCTACTTAGAGTGATTATCAGTAGTAACTGTTGCTGTTTCCCTCCCAGCCTGATGGCTTTCTTTTTCTTGGCCTCATTGAAGGGCCATGCCCTGGCTACCTCTTAAACAGTCCTATTCAATGAATGGGTGTTGTCTCCCTAAGTGAGTGCCTGCATAGATAGACCTTGACCTAAAGGGGCCAAGGGCTCCCAATGCATCCTGGGTCATCTCCAGTCATCCTGTTGAATATCTGGTCACTGGATTCATATGGCTCTGGAGGAGAAGTGAGGCTGTTGACCTGCACAGCCCTCCCTCACTCAAAACAAAGTCAAGAGCAAGTCATGTCATCATTTTTCTGATGGCATGGTCTTCTTTGGCAACAAAGGACGAACACAACAATTTCTACTTACTTTGTGTGGGGCGGGGGATGGAGGGAATTGGGGTTAAGTGACTTGCCCAGGGTCACACAACTAGTAGGTATCTGAGGTTGCATTTGAACTCAAGTCCTGCTGACTCCAGGGCCAGTGCTCTATCCACTGTCACCTAGCTGCTCCTTTTATTTACTTTTGAATAAACAACTTGAGTAAATGGTCAGGCCTCAGGAAAGAGATAGTACGCTTCTTAAATTTATTCTCCATAATGTTAACCAAGATGATTATTTTTGTGCAGGCTGATTTTAGTTCCCCTCTGTTTTGCATGCCTTACTGGTCCCTAGCCTAAAAATTAATCAAGGCACTTATGCCCAGACTTTAGAGGATTCTTCTTGTTTGAGTAGAGAGGAAAAGGGTGAGTTACTTGAAAGGGAGGGAGAGATATGGCTCTATATCAAGAGATAACAAGTCTTGTAAACACCTGTCCATGAAAGAAAAGCTTGGATCAGAATAAGTAGGGTTGAGGTAATTGGAGGATGCTTGTTTCTCTCTCTATCTCTGTCTCTCTGTGTCTCTGTCTCTCTGTGTCCCTCTCTCTCTGTCTCTGTCTCTCTCTCTGTCTCTGTTTGTCTGTCTGTCTGTCTGTCTCTCTCTCTCTCTTTCTCTCTCCTGAACCTCAGGCATAGAAAAGGCCATAAGTTAGGGGGAAGAGGGAGAAATTAAACCAGAATATCTAAGCGGAAATAGAGTTGAGGTGAAGGAAGGAGGTAGTGTGATGTGAGAAGATACCTGTACGAATCCCGCAAATTGATTCCCTGCTCCTGTCCTCAGTCCCTTACTCTCTAAAATGACAAGATTGAAGTTCTTAACTGAGGATTTCCAAAATTGTCTGTTTTTAAGTTATATTACATTATAACTGGCTTCTTTTCTAATTCTGTGTATTTTATTTTGTACATTAAAACATCCTGAGAATGAGTCCATAGGATTCACTGGATTGACAAAATCCACAACCCCAAAAGTCAAGAAACTATGGATTAAGATGATCTCTTTATTCATCTAATTTAGGTGTCTCCCTGGGGTCTGCAGTTGTAAGGGAAGTTCTTTGTAAACCTTGAAGCTCGATATACATGTGAAATATTATCATGCAACCCCACCTCACTAGGAAGGGAAAGGTGAAGAAGAGGAGGGGGAGGATGAAGAGGCAAGGAACTGGGGTCAGAGTTGGCTGATAGCTTAAGTGGCAGCATTATTCAGAGAGTCTCATAAGAGAAGGAATTCTCATGGCCTAACAGAAACGTGCTTGTTGTTAATGAGTCATTTCTTTGTGTTTGTCTCTTTGTGACCCCTGGACCATGGGGTTTTCTTGTCAAAGATGCTGGAAGTGGTTTGCCATTTTCTTTTCCAGTAGGTTAAGGTAAACACAGGTAAGTGACTTGTTCAGGGTCACACAGCTAGTAAGTGTCTGAGGCTGGCTTTGAACTCCAGGTGCTATCCACTGACCAATTAGCTACCTCCAGAAGTATGTTTAACATATTCCAATCCCAGGTTTAGGGTTGATGACATTACCTTTTTTCCCTGTACACTCACAGCTGTCTTTTGGGTCTACCTCTTATCAGTCCACGATAATAGCTCTCATTTGTGTCTCATTTTAACGATTTGAAGGAAAGGGGAGTACAGGTGGTTTCATTTCCATTTTACAGATAAAGAAACTGAGTCTCTGAGAGGTAAAATGATTTGTACAGCTAGATTAGCAGGTTAGATTGTAGAGTTAGCAGAAAATGGAATTCAGGTCTCCTGGCTCCAATTCCAACACACTCTCCTGCTTCCCAGCAGTGATGGTAAGTGTAGAAGAATGGATGCCATGCCTCCCTCCATACTCCACCTGGTTTCAGTGTGAAAGCAAATAAAATATTTATTAAACTGGCTGCTCTGAGTATTACAGGGAATGATAAAGACACAATCCCTGCCCTCCAGGAGTTTATAATCCAGTTGGGTAAAACAAGGCATTTGTGTGAGAAGAAAAAATTTTAATGAACAGTTCACAATAATAAGTCAATGTCAAAGTCAGGAATGATCACTGCCAAGGGAGTAGAACTGACTTAAGTGCCAAAGGAAGTCAGTTCTAGTCTGTGCTGGGTGTTTTTTCCCCACTACCTCTGATCCAAGGCAAATCATTTGCTCTCTCATGGCATCAGTTTCCTCACCTGTAAAATGGGAACTAGTAATACTTTGCCAACCTCACAGGGTGTTTTAAGATCAATTAAAAATAACAGACATCTACATAAGGCTTTACATGGATTAATTCACTTGAGTCTCTCCAATGCCCTATGAGGAAAGGCTTACAGATGTTATGTTCAAATGAAGAAGCTAAAAAAATGTTTGAAAGCTTATGGTGGTATGTAAACTCCTTGAGGAAAGGTAGATACTTGGTATACAAAGATCAAATAATCAGAGCTCACTTGTATATGACACTTTGGGACAGCTTGATGGCTCAATGGATAGAGCACAGTAGAATGAATGTTGCCCTTGGAGTCAAGATGATCCAATTTCAGTCCTATGAGAGAGACTTATTAGCTGTGTGACCCTGGGCAAGTCACTTAACTACTCTGAGTCTCTGTTTGCTCTTCTGTAAACGAGGATGATAATTGCCCTTACTTCCCAGAGTAGTCTTAGGGGTCAAATAAGATACTGTCTACGAAATGTTCTGCAAAGCTTAAAGTGTGGTATGTTGTTGCTTTGTGACTCCTGTGAGTCACACTGTCCATGGGGTTTTCTTGATAAAGATACAGGAGTGGTTTGCCATTTCTTTCTCCATTGAATTAAGGGAAATAGAGGTTAAGTGACTTGCCCTGAGTCATACAGCTAGTACATATCTGAGGCCGGATTTGAACTCAGGTCTTCCTGACTCACAGCCCAGTGCACTATCTACTGAGCTACCTAATTGTCCCAGGTTGTCATATACATGTGAGGTCTGATTATTTTATCTTTGTACACCAAGTTGTCTACCACATCTTATTAAATACTCTTTGGATTAGTCTGGGTCAAATTGGATTCTGTTGTTAATAATACCCATAGCAGCAGTTGTGAAACTTTTTAGTATCATGGATTTTTTTGGCAGCCTGATGAAACCCTGAACTCCTTCTCAGAATAATATTTTTAAAATTCCATTTATTTATTTTTTATTTACAACATTCATTTTCACAAGCTTATGTATTAAATTTTTCTCCTCCTCCTTCTCCTTCTCCTCCCCAAGATGGCATGCAAGTTGATGCAGGATCTACATATACATTCAGAACAATATTTTTAAACAAATAAAGCAAAATGGATTACAAAGGAAACTAAAAGTTTGTAAAAAAATAAAGATGTAATTTTTCTCCTTCCTAGTTCACAGACCCCTGAAATCCATTCACAAAAACCTTGGAGATTCCATGGACCCTAGATTAAGTACACCTGGTTTATAGTGATATTACTAACCATGACCACTGGACTCCCATGACACTGGGGGAGAAAGTGAGGCTCATGACTTTGCACAGCTTTTGTCTCACTCACATCCAATTCACTTACAAATCAAGGCATCACCTTCCTGATGTCATTGGCCTTCTTTGAGAACAGAGGACAAAAACCACCACCAAGATGAGCAGTGAGGTTCTAACTTTCAGACTCTTACTCCTCCATTTTCACATGGATGTGGATAAGTAGATACTCTATCTTATCTCTGCCATCCTGGGTGTCCAAGGATCTGGGCCTGCTTGGGCCTTGAATTTAAAATGGAGTTTGGCCTTTATCCAACAGGCCATGGAGAATGAAGAAAATGAAGGGTTGGTTATATCATTTTCCAGATTCCCTTTCATAACTCTCTTCCCTCCCACCCAACCCCCACCATACTCAGTCTCTCTCCTTTTGACTGAGCTCAGTTCTAAAAGTCACTGCATTCTCATTGAACTTTGAGAGCTAATGTTGAGCTGAGGGAATATAGCTAACCACCATCTCTTCCTTTTATGCCCTGACTCTCACTGGCCCCAGGGATACACACACCTCCAAAATAGCCACTGTGTTGGTGAGCCCCCGAACCTGATCTTCCCCTGGGGGGTGTCAAGCCTAGCAACTTGAGAGGCCCATCTCATCACAAGATGTTTCCCTTACCACTTGGCCCCCATATGAAGGAGAGCAAGGGGATGTTGGGAGTTGGAGCAGGGAGGGAGGAGGCATCCATTTCCCTATTCTACTCTAAGCTGCTCACAAAACTTCATACCCTCCCCACTCAGACCTGTCCAGGGGAATGGGAACCCTGGAGACTAGAGTCTTTGAGGAGAAAAAGGATCAAAGCCAGATCATTACAACATCAACTGGAAATTCACAGACAGACAAAGCTGCAGGCATACTAATATTTTAATCTAGAGTCCATGAATTTGCTTTTTTAAAGTTTGTTAACCATATTTCAATATAACTGGCTTCCTTTGGAATCTTAGGTATTTTATTTTATGCACCGAAAAACATTCCTAGAATAGGCTTCACCAAACTACCAGAGAGGTCCATGATATGAAAATGGATAAGAACCATAAAATTACACAACTTCTAGGGGCGCAGTGAACAGAATACTGGGTCTGAAGACAGGAAGACTCATCTTCCTGAGTTCAAATCTGGCCTTGGACACTTACTGTGCGACCCTGGACAACTCACTTGGCCCTGTTTGCCTCAGTTTCCTCATCTGTAAAATGGGCTGGAGAAGGAAATGGAAAACTACTCCAGTATCTTTGGCAAGAAAACCCCGAATGGGGTTGCAAACAGCTGGACATAACTGAACAATAATACACAATCTCTAAGGATGTCTCTAGTTCTCCGATCTAATGATCCGAAGCTTGGAGAACCACATGACCCTGTCCTAAGTATCCTCTAGTCTTCTTCCTGCCATAGGATGTGGTAGGGCCATGGCATTGTGAATAGAATCTCAGACAATAACCTGACTGCTATGCTGAGGGAATCCTATGGTTTAGTGAAAATTGTCCCAGACAGGGACTATTAATGATCAGCCAACATATTGCTTTGTAACCTTAGGCAACAGCCACAATTGTTATAACACATGTTTCTACGGAAGCATGGTATGGATGGATGGAAAAAGCCCTGCACTGCTGTCAGGAGAGGTGTGTGTAAAGACTCACTTCACAACCTGCTAGCTTTAGGACCCTGGGCAATTAAGTTAACCTCTCTGAAACTCAGCTACTTCTCTGCAAAATGGGGTTAGTAACTTACTACAATGGGCAGTGACCCAGTGGATTGTGCTGAACCTGTAGTTAGGAGGACCTGAGTTGAAATCCAGCCTCAAACACTTACTTGTTGTGTGTCCCTGGGCAAGTCAATTAGCCCGGTTTGTCTCAGTTTCCTCATCTGTAAGATGAGCTGGAAAAGCAAATGGCAAACTACTTCAGTGTCATTACCAAGAAAACCCCAAATAGGGTCACAGAGAGTTGGACAGGGCTGAAATGGCTAACCTACAAAATAGCACTACCTTACAGGGTTGATGTGAGGATCAAGTGAGATCATTTAATTAAGGTGCTTTGAAAGCCTTAATGTGCTATGGAATGGTAGTTATATAGAACTTTGAAATTTACCAAGAAGTTTTCTTTTTTGCATTTTAAAATTTTATTTATTTTTGATTTTTGTATTTTTTCCAATTACATTAAAGATAGCTTTCCAACATTAATTTTTGCAAGATCTTGAGTTCTGAATTTTTCTCCCTTCTTTCCCCATCCCCAAGACACCAAGTATTCTGATCTAGGTTATACATGAATAGTCATATTCATCCTATTTCCACATTAAAACAAGAATCAGAACAAAAGGGGAAAATCACAAAAAAGAGAAAACAAAAAAAAGTGAAAATAATCTGCTTCGCTCTGCAGTCAGACTCCATAGTTCTTTCTCTGGATGTGGTTAGTGTTTTCCATCCCAAATATTTTGCAATTGTCTAAGATTATTGTGTTGCTGAGAAGAGCTAAGTCAATTATAGTTAACTATCACCCAATACGGCTGTTACTGTGTACAATGTTCTCCTGGTTCTGCTCACAAAGAACTTTTCTGACAACAAGCCTAGGCAATAAATCTGTGCAAGGAGGGAGAGATTAAATGAGTTGACCAGAGTCACATGACTAGGTCATGGGAACCAGGATTCAAACCCAGGTCTGCTGACTCCAAGTCTACACCACATTACTCCTTTTATGTATGATCTGGATCAGATGGCTACTGAAGTCCCTTCCAAATCTCAAATTCTTTGATTTTATTACACAACTAGGTGGTACAGTAGACAAAGTGCCAGGTCTATACAGGAAGATTCATCTTCCTAAGTTCAAATCCAACCTCAGACACTTACCACCTGTGTAACCCTGGGCAAGTCACTTAATTCTGTTTGCCTCAGTTTCCTCAGCTGCAAAATAAGCTGGAAAAGGAAATGGCAAAAACCTCCAGTACTGCTGCAAAGAAAACCCTAAATGGGTCACATAGAGTCAGAGAGTCACAGCTGAAACAACTGAACAAGAAAATCCCTTCCAAATCTCAAATTCTTTAATTCTGTACAATCATTTTTCTTTCTTCCTTGGGCTTCACCTTCCTATTCTGTGAAACGTGAGAGTCCAATGAGATGATTTCTATGATTTTATTATTCTAGGGCTGGCCAGAGGCTATTTCATCATTAGGGTCTGTCAGACTGGCTCATAAAATCCCTAAGGGCATAACTGAGGTTTCCCTATGCTATGAAATAAAAAGGGAAGTTACCATTTCTGAGTTCTCACTGATGTTTGGGTCTTCTATGAGCCACCATCACTCAGGAATGAAACGTGTGTCCTAGGTACCAGCAATCCCCCTTTCCTCTTCTTCTTAGGTGGGATCCTTTGTTTTGCTAACCTGAGAGAGAATTCAGGGGAATGATTATACACAGTAAGGAATAACACTGGTCAAGTGTCATTAATTAACTCAGTATAATTTTAGTTAGTTAGGCCATTGCAAAATGAGGTGATTGGATAGATAATCACTAAAATCCTTTCCAGGGGAGAACACAGCATAGAGGGGAAAGGAACTAAATTTGAATCCTCACTCAGCTACTTACTCACTATGTGACTTTGGGAACATCATTTCATCTCTCTGAGACCTTGGTCTCACCTTCAGTTTAAGAGAGTTGAAACAGATGACCCTTGAGGTCTCTTTCAGACCTAATCTTCTGAGTTCCCCCTGACTTGAACTTGGCTTTCCCAGTGTGAGACTTACACCTTTTGACTATAAGCTTCCACAAAAGTAGATTTAGTGTTGCTTTCCTTTGAGTATGATCCTGTGATGCCCCTAATAAATACAAAAGGAGAGTGACAACCCCCTTGCATCGTGATGCAAGATGGCTGTTTAGTCATTGACAATAGAGAAGAAATCACTGACTGGAGATTTTCAGTGGAATAGAGCCCTGAAGGCAGTTTAGGTGTTTGGCAGGCCAATTCCAGGGAAAAGTTTTCCAAGATGGTGGATTTTCTACACTTGTTTGCTAAGTAAGCAGAACTAAGAGATGGATAAATAGATGGACAGATAGAGAGACAGACTAGATAAATAGATGTATGGATAAATAGACTACATAGATGAACACAGATAGACTAGAAAGATGGATGGATGGATAGGTAGATAGATGGACACAGCTAGACCAGATAAATATAGATGGATAGATAGACTAGATAGATAAGTAGACAGATAGATGTACAGAATGGTTAGACAGACTAGATAGATAGATGGATTGATAGACAGATAGATGGACACATGCAGACTAGATAAACAGATAGAAGATTAGATGGATAGATTAGACAGATAAATAGATGGCTAGACTGGGTGGACAGATAGACTAGACAGACGAACAGATAAGCTAGATAGACACAGACAGATAAACTAAATAGATAGATGAATAGATAGATAAATTGATAGATAGATGGAGGGATAAATAGGAGATAGACTGGAATATGTGCCAGGTACTATGCTAAGTGTTAGGGATATAAATACAAACAAATAAAGCAGTCTCTATCCTCAAGGAACTTACATTCTAATGGAGAAAGACCACATATAAAGGGGAGTTGGAAAGTGAGAGGAAGAAGAAAGATACTCAGATGACAGGAAGACTGTTGGTGAAGAGATGGGAAAGTCTAGAGAAATGGAGCCGGGAATGAAGTAACCATGGCCTGCGCTATACTTGTCAGGACAAGGATTCACTGATCAAGAGAGTGGGCCTCAGGGGAGAGGTATCTCCAGGGTGGACAGCCTACTGGCAAGGGAATGAGATTTGGATAAAAAGAGATGGGGGTAAAACAGAGCAAGAAGGGCAATCAGTTCATGTCCCTTGCATCATGGAACCACCCAGCTAGATGGGACCCAGGCACAGGGAAAGTGATATTCCAGGAGAGGGTAGCTCCTAATGCCAGGAGGGAAGGGCAAACTACACTTGGAGGGTGCCCTAGGGCATCATTTGCAATGATGCAGTCATCATAGTCAATATTTATATGATAGTCTAAGGATTACAAACTTGTGAGATAGGTAGTGTATTTTTATTCCCATCGAGGGAAACCAATGTTGAGAATGTTTGATGTCATATATTTAGTAATCCTCAGTTCTGGGAATGAAAACCAAACCCCTTTACTCCATTACAGCACGTTACATAGTCATGGGACTATCAATTTTGGTGGCAGGCACCAGTCAGGAGCAGCAGGTGCCGGTCAGCCTTGACATGGATATGAGAGAAAAAGTAGAGAACAGAGAAGGTCTGCTGATAGGGACTGAAGTAGGAGAGGCAGTCTAGCATGATGGAAAGTGCATTGGATTGGAAATCCAAGTCATGACTCTGTCAAAAACTAGATGCTTGATCACAGACAAGCCATTCCTTTCTCTATACCTCAGTTTCCTCATATGTAAAATGAAGGTGGACTAGATTACTTTTGAGGTCTCTTCTAGCTCACATTTTGTAGTCTGAAACTGAAGGATATGCTCTCTGGGTTTTTTGGGCGAAAGGGACTATGAGCATATGTGTCTTTAACCATAGCTGCATATTGACCGCAATGGGCGCCATCATCACTCAGAACAAAGAAGAGTAATGAAGTGAAAGATTCTGGACCTCCTTTAGTTATTCCCCTTGGAAAGGAGAGAGAGTAGGCAGAGTGGAAAAGAGCACTGGCCTTCAAATCAGAAGACCTGGATTTAAATCCCAGGGTTGATCACTGACTCACTTGGTGACCAAGTTGCTTCTCTCTGGGCTGCATCTGTAAAATAAAGGAATTGGACTAGATAATCTCTTCAAAATCTCTCCTAGGTCAGGGGCAGCTAGGTGGTTCTAGATAGAGCACTAGTCCTGGAGTCAGGAGGACCTCGGTTCAAATCTAGCCTCAGACACTTACTAGCTTGTGACCTTGGACAATTCACAACCCCAGTTGCTTCCCCCGCAAAAATGTATGATACATACACACACACATATATATTATGTATAATATGTATGTATAAGAAAGAAAGAGCTCTCCTACTTCAGACTTTCTCTTTGCTGCTTGATTTTTATGAAGCTCTTGAGTCTGGTCCAAAGGTAGACACTTAGATGGAACTAGAGATTTAGGAAGCCAAGCTCTTGGCCGTCATTCAGAGTGGAATGCCCACCCCCAATAGGTTAGGTCCACAGTCATTTTCAGGCCACCAGGCAGAACATTCAGTGCCAATGCCCCCTTCCTGTCTAGAAAAGACAAAAATGGACAAGTTCCATCAGCAGTTAATCCCATTGCTTTCTGGGAGAGTTCTCCCTTCACCTCCCTAATCAGGTCTAGAATCTTCAACAGTGGGGTCTGGGACAACCCTCTAGGTCCCAGACTCAGTTGTAATGTCTCTGGGTTTCTGAGATTTTCCCTCTATGTGCTTTAAGAACATCACCAAAGCATATGGGTAATGCCATGGTATCTGCATGGGACAAACATACATGAATTTTTGTGGTTGTCATTTTGGTCAGGTCCAGCTCTCTGAAGATACTGCATTGGTTTGCCATTTCCTTCTCCAACTCATTTTACAGATGACAAATTGAGGCAAACAGAGCTAAATGAGTTGCCCAGGATCACACAGCTAATGAGAGTCTGAGTCTGAATTTCAACTCTTGTCCTCCAGTAGACTCCACTCTATCCACTGCATCACCTAGCTGGCGACATATGTGAATAGATTTTGAAAACTGCTCAACTTTGAGGCATTGGTGCAGGGAAATAACTGAATGCTCACAGGACCCAAACAGTAAAGTAAAACTCGGAATTTCTAACACCTGGAGCAAATTCCTTTGAATGGGGGCAGGGGAAGCCCCCAGGTCACACCAAAGCTGCGACTGAAGAGGATGGGCCTGCTCTGGGTGTTTGTGTGGAATGGGTCCCTGGGCTAGGTGGCAAGAGAGGGGCGTTTTGCTTCAGCTGGCAAGTCTTGACAGTAGTAGTAGAAAAAGGCAAATCTCTAGACATGAATACAACCCTTCGAGGGTGCAGGTGGTTCGCAGTAGGGAGGGTGGTAAGGAAGAGGGAGGAAGTGTGCCTCACCTCTACCAGTACTGAGGGCCAAGTCCCGCTCTGCCCTACTTAATTATAGTTCTAGTATTCAGTAGGCTTTCCGTTGTGGGGAGGGCAATCTGATCTAACTCCACAAGAAACGGTGAGATTAAAGTAGCAAGGGTTGGGAGAGACCTATATATTTTTATATGAAATCCATAACATGAAAATTATATGCAAACTATCATTTAGAGATAAATGTTTCCTCAGGAGGTTTGCAGGACGGTAAGGGATCAGAGGGTAACCAATCTGACAAGAACCCTAGCACTTTTTATTATATTGTATTATATAGAATTTGACCTTGATTTGAAGCATACCAGAGTCTTCATCTGTAAAATGGGAATGCAATACCTACTTTAGAGAGTTGCTAGAGTAAAATACTTCATAAGCCTTAAAGTCATATGTGAGCTTTCTTTATTATTAGCTCTACCTAACTTTTTGCTTTCTAAAAGGATTCACTATAGGCTTTCTTTAAATAGCTAGCTTTCCTAATGCATTTTAAAATATAATTTGGTTTGCAAAAATTTGATTAACTAAACATGTATGCAAGTCTCTTACATAAAGTGAATTCCATGTGCATTGAAAAAAGCCACCTCCTCTTGCTAGCTCATGGATTCCAGAGAGTCAGAATCTCCTGGGCCCTCACAGGGTATCTGATTCTTTCTCTAGAGGTCAAGATGGATGAAGATTTCTCCTCCCAGGTGAAGAAGATTGGTCTGGCCATGGGGACAACCTTGTCAGACAAAGACATTGACATGCTGCCATCAGACATGAGGCACCATGGTAAGGCTTGGAAGTTAATGAGGATTAACCAGCCTCCTTAGCTGTGCTCCATGCAGAACTGAGGGAGAACAGAGCCCGAACAAGGCATCTCTGTGTACTCTAAGCAAGGTTTTAGAATTGCCTGTCTTACTTGTGTTGCTCTTTGCCTTATATCTCTGTTACATGGGACTTGATCTATCTCAAAATACCCAACAGTATGGGGTAGAGAGCAAAATCTTTTGGCATTAAAGAATTATTCATTTATGGGGTAAAAGTGTCCTATTCTGTATTCCTCTAGTGTGTGGCCTAGTCCCAGTTCTGGGGCCTCATCCCATTCCCAGTACTGAAGGACAAATAACTGCACAGCCCCCAAGGTGGGGAAGTAGACAGAAACTTGAATCCCATTTTTCACCCCATTGCTTGGCTGGGTCTGGCTGGTTGTTAGATCATAGATTCCTCTAATCCTGGTGTTAATAGCCTTTCTTAAGTTAAGCCATTGGCAATAAGTGGTATCTGGTCTATAGGTCTGCTCTTCTCCTACACACCCAATGCCCATCCCTCACTTCCTCTCTAGAGCCTCTACACACTAAGAAGGGACCTCAGCCCTGAGCTTACTCCCTGGATCTCTTTCCTTGCCCGTTCAAGGCTGGTGTCTCAGTTTGGCCAAGCATGAGCCTGTAGCTCCAAAATACCTGACCCCATCAACTAGAGACTGGGAGCAATAGACCTTCTCTGACTGCCACCACCTCCAATCCCCCTAACAGCTACCCTGCCCTGTTGACTCTCCCCTCTGGCTTGAAAGAAAGCACAGCTTACTGAAGGTGTTGAGTTTGAATGCTACCTTCAACTCTCCTACCCCTGGGAAAATCACTTAGCCTCTCTGATCCTGTTTCTTCATATGTAAAATGGGAAGGAAGGAAGGAAGGAAGGAAGGAAGGAAGGAAGGAAGGAAGGAAGGAAGGAAGGAAGGAAGGAAGGAAGGAAGGAAGGAAGGAAGGAGGGGAGGGAGGAAGGAAGGAAGGAAGGGAGAGAGGAAGGAAGGGAGGAAGGGAGGGAGGAAGGAAGGAAGGAAGGAAGGAAGGAAGGAAGGAAGGAAGGGAGAGAGGAAGGAAGGGAGGAAGGAAGGAAGGAGGGGAGGGAGGAAGGAAGGGAGGAAGGGAGGGAGGAAGGAAGGGAGGAAGGGAGGGAGGAAGGAAGGGAGGAAGGAAGGGAGGGAGGGAAGGAGGGAGGAAGGGAGGGAAGGAGGGAGGGAGGAAACAAGTATTTATGAAGTATGCCCACTCTGTTATCTCATTTGATCCTCACGTCCACCCTGGGAGGTTGGTAGCACGGGGATACCTCAGAGATATTGTGGGTGAGGCTTCCAAACATTGCTATAAAGGAAGGATTGAAATGAAGCAAGTCACAGAAAGTTTTTGCTTTCCCACTGCATAAAAAAGTTACATTTGCACTATGTTGTATGCAGCATTAAGTGTGTAATAGTATTATGTGTTTCTTAAAAAAAACAACAATGTACATACCTTAATTTAAAAAGACTTTATTGCTAAAAAATGCTAATCCTCCTCTGAGCCTTCAGCAAGCCATAATCTTTTCACTGGTACGGAGTCTTGCCTCAGTGCTGATGGCTGCTGACTGATCAAGGTTGCTGAAGGTTGGGTTGGTTGCGGCAATTTCTTAAAATAAGACAACAGTGAAATTCACTGCATCATTGGACTCTTCCTTTCACTTGAACACTTGGAGGCCATTGTAAGGGTTATTAATTAGCCTAATTTTAATACTGTTGTGTGTCATGGAATAGAGAGGCCTGAGGAGGAGAGAGAAGACAAGGAACTGCTCGTTGGTGGAGCAGTCAAAACACACACAATATTTGCCAATTAAGTTTGCCACCTTATATGGGTACAGTCCATGGCACCCCAAAACAATGACAATAATGTCACAGATCAACATAACAGATATGATAATAATGGAAAAGTTTGAAATACCATGAGAATTACCAAAACGTGACAGAGAGGCACGATGCTGGAATTTTGTGACGTTGGAAAAATGGGGCCGACAGATTTGCTCAGTATACCTTTAATTTGTTTAAAAGAAACCACTATCTCTGAATTACAATAAAGCAAAACACAATAAAATGAAGCATGCCTGTATTATCCCCATTTTGCAGCTGAGTAAGTTGAGGCAGACAGAAGTTAAGTGATTTTACCCAAGGTCATAACAACTAGTCAAAGTCTGAAGCCAGATTTAAACTCAGGTTTTCTTGAGTTCAGGACCAGCCTTTATTCACTGTACCACCTAGCTTCCTCTAATGAAGATACTAATATCTGCTTTGCTAACATATATTACGCACCATTATCATTCTAGGGTCTTTCAACTACATCAAATTCTTTGAGTACATGCAAAAGTTCCAGACCTCAGGCCAGCAGGAGGAGATCATTCGGAAATCCTTCCAGATGTTGGACAAAGATAAGAGCGGCTACATTGAGTGGAATGAGATCAAGTAAAGGGCAGGGAGTGGCCCTGGGCCCCCTCCTTCCCTCCCTTTGTCTGCCTTCTCCTCCACTCTTGGGAGTCCTCCCTCGCCTCCTCTAATCTAGAGTTTTAGATCGTCTAAGCCGGAAGGGAGGTCAGCTCTCATCCAGGACAACCTCTTCATTTTCCAGATGAAGCCCACAGAGAGGCAGTCATGTAATCATTTAAGTGGGCAGTCATGGTTGGAGCTGGGAGTATAATATATCTTCGGACTCTCTATGCACCACTAGCCCCACCCCAGGTGATCCCCCTCCCTACAAAATAAATGCACATCTGTAGTCTCCCCCCTTTAGGGGCTTGGAGGTTACACATACTATTGATATGGAGGGACATCAAAAGATTCAGACAATGGGGGGAAAATGTGCAACTAGACAAGAATACATACTCTTTCCCCTTTTACTTTGATCTGTTCTTCCTACTCACATAACCTCCCTTGTCCTGTCCCTATCTGCCTCTATAGACCTAGTGAGACAGAAGAAACAGACAGGATTCCATTCTGGGCTCTGTCATCTGATTACTCACCTTCCCCAAGTGCCCTTGGCTGTGTCTACAGCCCTCTCTGGGAGTAGGAAAACCAAGAGACAGCTTAGGTCCACAGCCCAGAGAACGCTCCATACCTCTGAACTCCACTATCCCAAAGCGTCCCATTCTCTGCTTCCCAGGTACATCCTGTCCACGATCCCCAGCATTGGCCCTGCAGCCCCCCTGACAGACGAGGAGGCTGAGGCGATAATTCAGGCAGCTGACACTGATGGAGATGGACGCATCGACTTTGAAGGTCGGGAGTATGGGGACTGACGGGAAAAAGGTGGGACAGACTCTGGGGGCGGAGGTGAAGAGGGGAGTGAGGAGACAAACCAAATCCCAGTTCTGCAGTGTAGGGCTGGACTCCCGAACAATCCACTCCATGCTCAGATCCCAGAGTCCTCCCAGTCCAGCCTCTACACCTCTTTGTGATTTACACGTCCTCCCAGCACATCTGCCTGGCTGCAGGATTCGGAGATACCTTGGAGATTACGTAGACAAATCCCTGCCCAAAGGATAAATCCTATTTACAATACCCTTGATAAAAGGTCAGTTAGTTTTCACTTGAATGCCTTTAGAAAAGGGAACTTACTTCCTGAGGCCGTCGATTCCACAGCTAAACAACTCTCTTAAGTTAGGGCATTTTTTCTTAGGCTGATTCAGTCTACTTTCCTGTAACTTCAGCTCCCTTGTCCTAGTTATCATCCTTAGGACCAAGCATTCATTCAAGAAACATTCACTAATCGCCTACTATGTGCAGAACACTGGGGATGATACAGTGTTCAAACAATACATCACCCTTGACTTCAGAGAAATTACAAGCTAGCCAAGAGATGCAATGCATACGCTGTTAACTCAAATACATGAGTTCATTGAACTCTCTGAGCCTGCTTCCTCACATGGGAGAGAAAGGAAGAAAATAAGCATTTATTGAGCATCTACCGTGTGCCAGACACTGGGAGAAGCGCTTTACAAATATTACCTCATTTGACCCTTACAACAGCCCTGTGAGATAGGTGCTATTGCTGTCCTCATTTTACAGTTCAGTAAACTGAGGGAGATAAAGGTTAACTGACTTGCCAAGGGTCTGAGGCCAGAGGTTTGAACTCCCATCTTCCTGAGTCCAGGACCAGCCCTCTATCCACTGTGCTATCTAGCTGCCTCACACATAAGAGAATAACTGAATTACCTTTGTGATGAATGAAAAACCCTGACAGACAGAGTTTCTGGGTAATTGGTAATCAATTTATTAATTAAGCTAACTGGCAATCTATAAATTTATGGTCAGTGGTTATAGAGAGCCTGAAAGTTATAAATAATCCTTGAAAGGAAATGCCCTTGACAAGTGAAAAATCAACTCTAATTGGTGGACATCTAATGAGGAGGTGGGCTAAAAGTCTTCAGCTCCTCCTGCTGAGAATGTACCTTGATCATGAGACAGCCACCTCCACCAATCCGGACAGGGGAATCCACCTTCATCCAGACCACTCTGGTTAGTTTTCTCCTTCATGAGCTGGGTCACTCTAAACTCTAATGGAGGGGGTACAAGGATAGGGGCTCTTTTCCCAGGATAAGAACTTAAATTATGTTTATACCCCAAACAGAAGTAAAGTCTCCTAGTTGGTTGGGGGCCTGTCCAAAACTGAAGAGCTTGCTCATCAATCAGTCATGTCCTTTAAAGACTGATTTTTTTTTTTTTAACAAGAACTAGGCATTAATGAGAAGAAAAACTGGATCCCAATTTGATCTTTGGTCATCAATATAATAGTAAAATAATTTCTCTCAACTAACAGGAGTGCCATTGCCAGCAAATAAGAACTTTTACTTTACAGTATTGTACAAAAGTCAGTTGTTATTATTCTTAGAGAGTTTTAAAAGAAATGCTCTCTGAAGTTCATGGCTAAAGATCATTACTGACAGATAGGATCAGGAAATGCTCCATGAAGGTGACAGACAGCATTTGATTTAGGCTTTAAAGGAAGGAGAGGAGTTTAATGAATTTAAAATAGAACAATCCAGTCATGAAGTTTGGGATAGACTTGTGGTCCTGTAGACTGAATGAACAACAGTAATATGAGATAAGACACCAGATTGTAGAGGTCCTTGAATGTCAGGCAGTGGAGTTTGAACTTGGGTGGCAACAGGGAGCCACGGAAGACTTTTTGATCAGGGCAGTGACATGGTCAGATACAGGTGAAAGGAAGCACCATGGAGAGCACCATGGAGAATGAATGTAAGGTGTTGTAAAGCAGGGGTATCCAACTCAAACATAAGGGGTGGGGCCCTAAAAGGATGTAAAAATCCCCGCAGACCTTATATTCACTTAGAAAACCAGGTATTAACATTATCTGTGTTCTACTGGATTTTTATTTATTTTGTTAAATATTTCCCAATTGGGGGCACCAAGAGTAATCAGAATTCTCAGCCTCCATACACAGAGGAAATGCAAAATTTATGCTGGGTGAGGATGCTGTGTGAGCAGATGGAGTGAAGGAAAGAGTTGGTTGTTTAGTGTCTCATCACAGTCTGATCTTGGTAGGTAGATCCTACTGGATGGAAATCCACTGAAGCCATTTGAGTGTAGACATTCCTTTCATTGGCTACAGAGTTGTCAGGCTTTTGCCAGGGCTCCTGAGTTTGGAGGCACCTTGCAGACACTCTCAGGAGGCACTTCTGTTTTCTTCTTCTCTTCTCACCTTAGTTTAGCTGGCTTGGCTGCCCCTCTGCTGAGCCCTTGGCTCTGGTTGCATTTTTTTTAAACTCCTGTTCCTACAAGTCTTCCCACCTCAAGAATTCTTACCTGTTAACAACAGTGCTTTTTCATCCAGATATAGAGTCTCTGAGGAAATCTCTTGTAATGAGCAATGTTCTTTGAGCACCATAGAGAATGAAGTCCTGGGGACATGCCTAAACTTATTTCTTTTTTCGACATGTTGGGATGTGCCAGTGGGATTTCTGGGTGCAGATGTCCTGTAGGCATTTAGAGATGTGGGTTTGGATCTCAGAAAGGAACTCATGATTGGAAATAGAGATGCAGAAGGGGTCTGCATAGAGTTTGATGGCATAGGAATGACAACATGTGCCAAAAGAGAAAGTTGAGAGAGAGAAGAGGACCAGAAACAGAAACTTCTGGGCTCTGGAAAAGGATGAGGAACCATAGAAGACAAAGAGCCATTTAAAGGATAAGAAGAAAACTAAGAGGATGTGGTATCTCTGGAGTTGAAAGAAAAGAAGGTATTCAGTAAGCGAGGGGGTCAAGGACATAGATATGATGAAGGGAACAAGTACTGAAAATAAAAGATCACTGGATTTGGTGATTAGGCTATCACTGATGACCTTAAAGAGACTAGTTTCAGTAATGGGAGGATTGCAGTGGGAGGTAGAAAGGATGAAAGCTAGGCAAGAGTAAGGAGTGAGGAAGCAAAGACAGAAGATGAAGATAATTTTCTCAAGGTTAGTGGTGAAGGGGCAAGGGAAGACATGTTTTGAAGACCAAACGTGTTGGTAGGTAATGTGGAAGAAGTCGGAGGCAGGGGAAAGATGGCTTGAAAGATGATGGATGGAGAAAGGGTCCCAGGTCAAGAAATGAGTCTTATAAGGATAACACTTATGTTACAGAGAAGTAGGAGATAGTAGGTGATGCCGCTAAGGAGTTCTGAAGAACAGGGCACTGAAGGAGCTGTTGTCTATGGTTTCAGTCTTTGCAGTGAAACAGAGAGCTAAGTCAGTTGCTTTAAGTAAGGTAGGTAAGAATGCCAAGGAAGAGAGGAAAAAGCTCAGAACAATTGCTGTGGGCAATGAGATAAAGAGCTGATAAAATGGGATTTTAGAGCAGCAGAGAGGGCCCAGCTAAGCTTATGTACCATAAATTTGAAGTGGATGAAATTAGTTCACTCTTTTGACTTTCCTCCATTGACAGATAGATACTCAGCAGCCCTGGAGGAGGACGACAGAAATTAGATAGCGGAGTTTTCTTAGGGATGAGAATTCGCAGGATAACTTTGAAGTTTTCCAATTCAATTAGATTCAACAGATACCTATTAAGCCTCCGCTATGAGCAAGGCCCTTGTCATAGTTATCGTGTACTGCAAGTATTTTGTTATCCAGGCTAAACATCCCTTATTTCCTTTCAACCCAATCCTCCTCTATCTTTGTTTCAAGTCCCCTCATCATTCCCTGTCTAGATGTGTTCCCATTTGTCTCTTCTGAAATGTAGAACTCTGGAAGTACTTGATTAGAAGAAGGTATTTTCTGTTAGTCAGCTGAGAAACATATTCTTGTGCCTGTAGAACAGAATCTCTGAATAGCTCTAAGGCACCTAAGGGTCACCTCCTGGAACTCCTCATTGGTCCCGATGGCTCTGTCTTGCTAAAATCCTAGCCTTGAACCTCTTTGTACCATTTATTGGCTGTGGTTGATGAAGAAGACAAGCTACTTAGTTTGGGAACCAGGAGGTAGCCCTGGGACCAGAAACAAAGATCTATGCTCCCTGAGGATACTACCTCTCTGGATTTTGGAAGAGTCCAGCCGCCCCTTGACCTTGGTCAGAGCCCTTTGATTCTGTTTCTCTATTTCTGCCAAATCCTGTTATCTCACCCTGTAAGTTTTCATGTATTCACATGTGCTGTCAGTGAGTTCATTTTAATCCTAAAATCCTTGCCTTAGAGATCATCCATCTATCTGGTCTAAACCCTTCATTTTTACTAGCTCTCAATAAATATTTAGTAAGTGGCTACTATGTGTTAGACCGTAAGGATAAAAGAAAAAGAAACCTGAAAAAAAATCCCTACCATTTAGAAGATTACATTCTACTGGAGGAGGGGAATACACATACATAGATAATAATGATATAAAACAGGGAGTAAAGAAGGCAAAGGAGAGATCAGAGCATTGTAAGAACATTTGAGGAGATAGAGAGAATACTTAACATCCCTTCAATTCAGTAAACATTTATTAAGTGTCTGCTGTATACAAGGTACTTTCAGGCTCTGCAACTAGATTTTTTAAGGCCCTGGGGAGCAGAGAAGAGATAATAGGATCATGAATTTAGAGATAGGAGGGATCTTAAGATAACCTAGTCCAATTTTTTTTTTAACAGATGAAGAACCTGGGGAGGCCAAGAGCAGTTTAGTGACTTGCCCAAGATCACATATATACCAAATGGCAGAACCAGGATTTGAACCTGGGTTGACCCAGGTTCATGGCATCCTGGGAATCTGTCCCACAAATGGATAGAAGTTTTCCGATCCTGGACATCAGGAACAGTCTGAGTCTTGTGTAGGAACATGCCCACCATTGTCTCCTTCTAAGTAACAGGAATACTACCACATTGGTTCCAAATCCATTGTTAACTCTAAGTTCATTGTTCCTTCTCCTGTACCATGCAACAGTGACCCTCTCCATGAGGTCCAGTATAGAATACTGATTATATGACATACTGCTACAGCTATGCAGAGTCCCTTTCTGACATCTCCCATGGATATCCCCTTCAGGTCCCAGTATTTTTCTCTATTCCTCTCTGGCCATTTGTTCCCGTGGAGAGAGAGCTAGGTGAAGACTTAGAAAGCCCTGGAGATTCCAGGTCCTGCCTTTTGCGACCTACACCATGTGTATCTTTGAGCCATCACCCAGCTTTTCTGAGCCTGTACTTCCCCAGATGTAAAACAGGCACAATGACCTATCTGTCTTTCAATGGGTTGTTGCAAGGACCCATAAAATATAATGGGGGTTTGAGACAAAGGGCACATCACATGAGGTATTCATTACCTTTCTCTCCCCCATTCAGAATTCTCTGACATGGTCAAAAAGAAGAAGATTCCGAAGAAGAAATAGAGAGACGACAGACCTCCAGCTGCTTTTCACCCAAGTGCATCCAGTCCTACTTACCTTCCGCTTTGAGAAAGTTATTGGATTGTAGCTGCACCCACAGTGGGCCAGTGAGCCTGAGGAAGAGTGACACCCACTGGTGATCAGTACCAAGGCAGGGGCAACTTTCATCCTGGAAAACAGAATATTAGCCCCTCGAGGGAAGGATTGTCTTTTGTTTTGGCCTTTGTCTCCCTGGTAGTTCTTAGTGCCCTATACCCAGTAGGCATTAATAAATGTTGGTTTAATTGAATGGAATTGAAAAAAGGAGAAAAGATTGGTAAGTGAACCAATTTAAGTCCATGTGCCCTATACATACCCACAGCCATCCTTGGAGCTAGGCCCAAACCTGCCATCCCATTGGCTCCTATGCATGACACAAGTACCCAAAGGAGGGTTTCTGCTTTCTCTTCTTCATCCCTCCCTCCCATCCTGCCCCTAAGACACAGAGAAGGAAAGCACCCAGGATTAACCAGACTTCTTAGTGCCCTGGCAGAGAGTGAGGAAGCTTTGGTCAACAGCCTGCTTTTAAACTCATTCCAAACCACTGGAAGTCAGGGGAGCCCATGATGGGTTCAGGAAAGAGGTAGAGTCTCTCCTGTGGATCTGGGCCATTGAGCACAGGTGTAGGCCTCCTCTCCCTAGGTTTGCTGGCCCCGAGTGAGCAGCCTGGGTGCTCTCATTGAGACGCCCCTTTCCATTCATTTGGGGTGGGGTGGAGAGTCTGCAAGAGGTGAAAGAAAGGGACAACACCTCCCCTACTCCCTTCCACCTCCACCTTGCTGCTCTGGTGTCTCCTAAACAGCTTTCTCCACACTGGAGAACAAGACAAAGGTTGCTGCCTCTTAGTTAACCTCTGTCTTAGTTAACTCAACTTCTGACGCTCCCCAAATCAGAGTGACTACTGTCAAGCTGCAAAGGGCAAGGAGAAAGGTAGCAAGAAAGAGCAGTCTGCAAGGGGCCTGCCTCAGGATGTCCTCACAGTTCAAGGTGACACTCCTCCCCTGCTCCCAAAGGGCTCCCTGGTGGGGAGGGGACAGTCTCTCCCAACCACCTGTCCCCTTGGCACATGACACCTGCACACTCAGATTCCCCCAGTTAAGGGCTCATCAAATAGTAGGAAGTAGGAACTATGGTTGGATTTAAGCCCGGGACAGAGACAAATTTCAGGTGGAAGCCTTGACTCTGGTGGCCCCAGAGAAACACATCTGGGGTTGTACAGGGAACTGACAAGCACATCAGGAGAGTGCATGACTTCAAGATGAGGCAGGGACTAAAATTCACAGGGCAGCCCCATCCTTTAACGGCATCATGGAGAATAAATAGCCCTGGAAATATCCAGAAATTCTTTGCCCTTCAATCCCTATCCAGAAACACCACCTAGAAGCATGGCATCCTGGGAATTTGTCCACCAAATGGACAGAATTTTTCCAATGTTGGACAGCTGGGACTGTCTTGAGTTCTCCATAGGGGCATGCCCACCATTGTACCCTTCTAAGTTAAAGGAGTATTACTGCATAGATATTCTATACTTCTTGGATTGGAATGACACATAAAGGGGAACTCCCATAGAGATTCCAGGCAGAGCAATATCTCCTGAGCAGATGATGGTGAAGACCTAAGGCCTAGGAGGATGGGGTGCCATCTCCTAGGTTTTACAGAGGAAAAGGGACTAAAGTTAGGGCTTGAATGAATTTGTGGCAATATAAAAGCAAAAAGAAAAAATATACAGAAACCAAAATGTGAAAAACCAGTCTCAGATAGAAGAGTCTACAATGGCACAAGATGCACTCTGAAGGGCATCAGCCTCATGGGAAGCACCCCACAGACTGGGAGAAAGCTACACAGGTGGGACCATGTCCTCTTAGAACACACTTGGGAATATTCCATCATGGCTTCAGGCCAAGACTTGCCGAAGTGTTTTTGTGTGTGTGTTGGCTTCCTGTTTAATTTGTATACTGACAAGTTTATTTTTGCTAGGAAATAACGGTAGCTGAAAGTCAATTAGGATTGTTAATAACAGCATAAAGATGGCCCAGGAGGGGGAAATGTACCCTCTCTTATTAAGGGTCTTCAGCTTCAGGATCATGTGGACTGCATCCATGTCCGGGAGAAGCCAGGCCCCAGGAAAGGGAATCAAGTTCCTTCCACACTCTTGGCTATCCCAATTCTTTTTTAAAAATATATTTAATATACAAAGTAGATAAGCTATAGTACATCTATTTACTTCTTCCACAACATAAAAAAGGGAAAGGAAAGGGGAACAGAAATTTATTAAGGGGAATGGGAAATAAGCATTTATTAAGTATGAACTATGTGTCAGATAATGTTCTAAGTGTTTTGTAAATATTATTTTATCCTCATTACGACTCTGGGGGGTAGGTGCTATTATTATGTCCATTTTACAGTTGAGGAAACTGAGGCAGACAGCAGTTAAAAGGATTTGCCTAGTGTCACACAGCTGGTTAAGTGTCTATTTTCCTGGCTCAAGGCCCAGATCTCATCCACTGCGCCATCTAGCTGCCAACACAAAACATTCATAAGTGCACATTGACAAATATTTCAAGCCTGATACAGTAAACCATCCCACATTATACTTTTCCAGGAGGTTGGTACTTAAAACACGAAATACTTTATGGGAATGCTGAATAGGCATTTTGCTTTCCCCTGCACTGTCCTAGCAACTCAGTCAAGGTCCATGTCTTCTGGTCAGCCAGGTCATGGTGGTAGTCACTGTCTCTGAGAAGATTACATCCTACTGGGAAACCAGAACCCAGATCAAGAAGCACCTGGCCTCTTGAACTAACAAGGTTGTTGTTGAAGCTAGAAACAGCCATCTCAGGGCTGCTGTTTGGTCCTGTACTCAGGGAAAGAGATACAGAATAGACTTTGAATACAATCTCAGTGTTCCCTGACAAGCTCTCACTGCCATGTGCAAATGGGCACCAAAACTGCCAGGCATTGAGGGAAAGGATAAATTACCCCCTCCTCTCCTTGATGTATGTCTGAGGGAGAAGCTCCAAGAGTCCTGATATAATCAACTGCTGGGAAGACAGAGAGCCTAGAGGAAGTTGTCTCCTTCGAGAATCTACTGAGTGAGGCTTGGACTGGGACCTATTGTTGGCCGATCAGTGAGAGCCAGCGTTTGGGTTTAAGACATCGTCCAAACCCCAAGATAGCTTGCAAGGTTGTAGCAATCAAAAGTTATGTCCCTTTGGGCAGGGGCATGGCTTCCTATGTGGACAGAGGGAGAGGAGGGAGGAGAAAGAATGTAAGGAAGAAGTGAGGGAGGGAAGGAAAGAAGGGAGAGAGAGGAAGGAAAGAGGGAGGGAAGGAAGGGAGAGAGAGAAGAAAGGCGGAAGGAAGGAGCTGTGTTGCCCAGCTGGACCTGGCCAGTCGGGTCCCCTGTGGGGCAGATACTACTACTCACAGACTGCTGAATGCTGTTTGTTCTCTGTTCCTTCAAAGAGGACCATGACATCGGGAAGGTGATATCATGACTTACAAGTGAACTGGATTTAAGTGAAGAAGGGCTGTGCAAGGTCACCAGCTTCATTCCCTCCTTGGGAGCCATCTGGGTGCAGTGGGCTCTAATGGCTCAGAGTGAGTGTAAATAGCAATTGTTTGTTTTGGCCAGAAACCCCGAGGGTCTTTCCCTCACAGACTGATTTTCTTTTTAAAAGCTAGGTAACAGAGGCCTCATTTGTTACTTAGCCTTAATGAATGAATGGGACTTGTCTCAGACAAGGGAAAGACAGCTTAAAAAGGCCAAGGTCTCTCACTGCATCCAGGGACATCTTCATTCATCCTGAGCTATATCTTGCCACTGGACCTAGATGGCTTCAGCATAATAAAATTTAATCTGGGGAAACAAAAGGTGAAGAATATCAAGGGAAATAATGGAAGAAAGTGGGAAGGAAGAGGGCCTAGCAATACCAGATCTTGACCTACACCACATGAACGGTATCATGAAAGTGATCATAAAAACTATTTGCTATTGACTAAAAAGAAAGATTGATCAATGGAAGAGATTAGGTGTACATGATCTAAAAGCAACTGAACATGGTAACCTAGAATCTGATAAACCCAAGGATACTATCTTCTGGGGTAAGGACTCACTATTACAAAACCTGCTTGGAAAATTGGAAAGTAATCTGGGAGAAATTAGGTTTAGACAACAATCTTATATTATATACAACAACGAGGTCAAAATGGATACATGACCTACATATCAAAAGTGCATATATATATGCGCAAAAATACACATGCATATCATATATACAAATATGTATGTGTATATACCTATCTACTATCTATGTTTCAGAAAAGAGGGAAAGGGAAATTTCACAACTACGGATAGGAAAGAGTTCTTGATCAAACAAAGGACAGAAGTAATTATAAAAGATAAGATGGAAAATTCTGATTATATAGTTAAAATTAAAAAAAATATACAATTAAAATATAAAATTATATAAAAATAAAAAAATTCAAACAAAACCAATGTAGTTTGATTTAGAAGGAAAAAACAATGAACCAGGAAAAAGTCTTTTTAGGAATTTTTTTCTGTTAAAGATTTATTATCCTACACATGTATATCATGTTTATCATATATACAATACATACATACAATGTATATCACATATAAATGGAATTGATTTAAATATACAAGAAGAAGAGCCATCTCTCAATAAATAAGTGGTCAAAGGATATGATCAGGAATTTTCCAAAAGAAGGTAAGCTATCAGTAACCACATGAAAACATGCTCCAAATCATTAATAGTTAAAGAAACGTACATTTAAACTTTGTCAATTATCAAAGACAAAAAAAAAAGAAAATGACAATTATCGGAGGGGATATGGGAGAACTGCACATTAATGTACCTGTGAAGTGGTCCAACTACTCTGGAAAGCAATTTGAAATTATACCCCAAGAGACATTAAATTGTACATATCCTTCAGTCCAGGGATATTACACTATGGCACATACTCCAAAGAAACCAAAGACAGAGAAAAGGGACCCATATGTACAAAAATATCAATAGCAGTACTTGTTGTTGCAGCAAAGAACTGCGAACAAAGTATGTGCCTCCCAACTGAGAATGATTGAACAAATTACAGTATTATGAACATGTTGAAAAATATTCTTGACCAGTAAGAAATGACAGAATAAAGTGATGTAGAGGAGCCTGGGAAGACTTCTTATGAACTGATGCAGGCAATATAGCAGTACCAGGAGAACAATTATACTACAGCTTCTTAACATTTTTGTATAATGGACACCTTTGGCAGTCTCCTATGAACCTCTTCTTTGGATGTTTTTAAATACATTAAAAGAAAAAAAATATTGAAATAGTGATCAAAATGATTTTTAAGAAGTCCACAGCCCCAGGCTGAGAATCCCTGATTATGTAATTATTACATTTTAGAGGAAAACAACTTTTAATGATTTTAATAGCTAAGATCAATGCTTCAACAATTTGTGACTACAGCAGACTGAAGATGAAATGTGCTTACCATTTCTTAGTAGAAAGGTGATGCACTGCAGAGGTAGAATGAGATATGCATCTTTAAACACAATTCATATGAATTTATTTTGCATGACTACTTTTTTTTTTTTTTTACAAGGGAAGGGGTTTTTTGGGGGGGAACATTATGGGGAAAAGTGGAGGGTAGTGAGAGTGGTATAATAAAGAGTGTCAATAAAATATTTTAAAATATACAAAAGAGTAGAAGGAAGATAAAAAAAGACAAAAATAGGGTAGTATTGATAATGTTGTGCTAAACTTTATACTTAAAAAACAAGTTATATTTAATAGTGATTTGTAATTTCATATGAAATCTTTTGGGGCAGCTAGATGGTGCAGTAGATAGAGTGCCAGGCCTGGAGTCAGGAAGACTTATCTTCCTGAGTTCAAATCTGACTTCAGACACTAGCTGTGTGATCCTGGGCAAGTCAATTAACACTGTTTGCCTCAGTTTACTCATTTGTAAAATTAGCAGAAGGAAATGGCAAATCACTCTAGTATCTCTGCCAAGAAAATCCCAAATGAGATTATGAAGAGTTGGACACGACTGAAAGACGACAAATCTTTTTTATTCTTTGTATATGGAAACGTTCCCTTTTGTTGAGGTTCACGAAGTTCATAATAAAAAAGAAATTTTAAAATATCCAGCAAAGTCTACATGATACAATTTTAATGGCTTCTGGATGTCATGGAAAGAGTCCCAACAATCTAATTTGTACAGTTCTTAGATGATTACAGAATTGACAGTCTTTTGAGGGCCCAGCACTACCAATATAGGCAGTGGGCCTAAGGACAAAAATCACCTCCAAATATAGTCATGCAAATTTACCAAACAGTATTTCACAAAGTTTTCCTAATCATTGTCTGCCTAATACTTACAAAGTTCTGCCCCAATCCAAAACAATTAGGGAGGAAAGGCAAAAAAGAAATTAAATACTGTAAAAACAGAAAGTTTAGGAAAACAAGCTTCTCTTTCTAGAGGCAGTCTCCCAGAGCAATGTTTTCCCAACAGGCATTGAGGACTTAAGATTGACTGAAATTTCCCACTTACCTTTGGGTGAGAAATCAAACTGTCCCAGGAGAAAATTCCTCTATAGATCCCTATAGCACTTAGGGAATCCCATACATTTCCCCAATGGATCTCCCACCAGGGTAATCCAGATAGAGGCATGGACCAAAAAAATCTCCAAACGTCCCTAATACATACAGGGCATCCCATTTTTCTCCAATGGACGTTGGGATACTCTAAGACTTTCTAAATGGAAGTGCCCATCCTGAGTTTGTCTGGTGCTCATAAAATACCATTATGTACTTAGGGGTGATATATAGGCAACAGATGGCACCTGGGAGCTAAGCAGGATGACCTGTCACTCATCCAGTGAGCCCACGGATATGTCCAGTATGCTCAGATGACTTGCTCCTCCACCCTTCGTGTGGGAGGAATTTCCTTAGCAGTTCACTCTTGGCTTCCACACCTGACCTAACATCAGGATCAGCTGTACTTTTGGTAGGCTGCCCTCAGGTCAAGGAGAAAAACCCCTTGGAGCTTAGGGAAGTGGGACTGGGAAGATTGACTGCTAGCAGAGAGCCACTACCTCCCTCCTTTTGTCTGTTTCCTAATCTTCAAAATGGCGATAACAATAGTAGCTACCTGAAAGGCTGTGGTTAGGATCAAATGAGATACATGTCAAATGTTTTGCATACTTTAAAGCACTATATGAATGCTACTATTATTGTTATTCAGTAGGAGCTAAATTTGTGCAGACTGCAGTGATGGTTTCCATGCAGGTACATGCGTTCCATCCATATCTTTTATTTGCCTTTATCAATAAGTCTGGGCTCCTTAAAGCTAACCTTCTATAATTTCTTATGGCAATGAATTGCCTTCGTAAATCCCCTTTTTTCTATAAAGACAGCCATACGATTCAGCTGTTTCTTCACTTCTTTGTTGATCTTGTCAGTCAAGCTCATGCAGCCATTGCCCAGTGAAAGCCTCCAGATTCCACTTTTGGATCTTACCAATTTCCTGGGCTTCCTCTGGAAGTGAATGACTTGATTACATTTGACAAATGCAATGATGCATACCCATTGTTAGCCTTTACTGTGGATCAGTGATATTTATTTTGTTTCAAACGTGTTTCTCTAAGTTTTCAACTTTGTCATGTGTATTACAACATCTGTTAATTATTTCTCCTTTTTGACAAGAGAATTAATCTTGCTGCAATTGCCTTAAATGCAGGGCCCTATGTTTCACTAACAGGCACTGGTTTTTGAAATATACATTAAGACTGAAAGTGTGTAGATGTTAACTGTTTTAAATATTTTCATTCCATTCAGCTTGGCTTGGCTTTCGGGATATTGATAAGTCTTTTGACATACACAGTCACAAATTTCTCCCTAATAGCTTTATGCTCAGTTTGTCTTTCCTGGAGAAAAACAAGGTATTTGTATCCCTTTTGGTTCAATCTGACTTCCTGATTTAAGGTCAAAGGCTTCCAACACTTATTTTTCCTTGATGATACATTTAAGAATTTTACACTTGAGTCCAGGTATGATTTTGAGATAATTTGGAATAACATTGCAAAAGATTCCACAAGATAAAAAAGCTATTTAATATGTTATTCATTGAGGCCACACTTGAAACATCAAGTTATTAATAAGAGCAGTCCTAGCCAAAATTGGCTTAAACTGTGGCCTCTAGATGCCAGAAAGATGCCATACATTCAGTAATTAATTAATCCTAACATTATCGTAGTGGCAACATGCTCTAAAAGAGAACATTTTCGGTGTGGCCATCAAATGCTAATTATTCTAGTATTCTTGGGTCTATTTTATATATTTGCAGTACATGAATAAGTCATCAGTGTACAAAGAATTTGTAACAATCAAAAAAAGAAGTATAGATATTTGTACAGTGGTAGGCTAGTAAATGTTTAACAACCAACCTGGGGGAAAATGTGCATCTGCCACAATCTTCTCTCTCTCTGATTTCTCTGCTTCTTGAGGTTGGGGTAAGAGTTTTGGATGGTACTTTTCTTATGTTGCTCGTTCTTTGTGTTACTTTGGTTCATTGCACCCTCTTAATCTTCTGACTTACTTTTCATTGCCAACTAAGGGAATCCAGACTGTATACTACATACTGCACTGCCCAGATTAAATGGTACACGTATTGGGTAATATAGGGATCTAGTTTTCTACTTACTTTCTTCTTACATGGCTAGATAGTGACTCAATCTTCCAGAATCTTTCGGCAGGTTTTCCACCGCTCTCTCGTTTGGTGCTTGCCGTCAGGAGTACTTCTTTGATATCTCTTCCTTTCATCATACTGTGGCTATAGTTATTGCATGTACTATTGTGTTGGGATGTGTTTCTACTCTGTCAAACATTGCGAGAGAATGCATTCATTCGTGATGACTTTAGCAATTTGAATTACTCTTTTTTTGGTGTAACAGGCATGCTATGTGTATCTGTGCCATCAAACACGAAAGTTTGAGGCAGGTAGGTGGCACAGAGCTGACTTGGGAGTCAGAAATAACTGAGTTCAAATATAACCTCGGACACTTACTAGCTGTGTGACCCTGGGCAAGTCACTTAACTGAACTTCTGACTGTTTCAGCTTCCTCATCTGTAAAATGGGGATGACAGCACCTACACTGCAGGACTGTTGTGAGAATGAAATGAGAAAATCATTGTAAAGTCCTTTGTACAATGCCTGGCACACCAGCCCTATGTAAATGTTAGCTGTTATTATTTTAAAAGGGCATTTCAAAATCCTAATCTAACTATGCCTATTTCCTCTACAAAAACATTTGAGACTGGCATTATTTTTGTTATGTTTTATTGATTTTCTGGCATTTGCCTTAGGTGAGCAATACAGTCAATGACCTCATGTTCCTCAACTTTTCTTCTTTAGTTCATTAACTCCTTGATTTTAGCTCTAATTTCATCAAATCTGTATTTGGGGTTTATTATAACTGCCAGCTGACCATATAAATATATGGTACTTTAAGGTTTACAAAAAGCTTGGCACATATTACTTGACCTTCACAACAACCAGATGAGGTAGGTGTTATTATCACTATTTTACAAACGGAGAAATTGAGATTCAGTGTTAACTGCTAGGCTCTAACAGAGGGATTTGAACTCCAGTCTTCCTGACTCTACACCATGTTAAACCCATTCTTTGTTCCTGTCAATATCCTATACTCGATGCCTGTTCATTTGAATTCTTTCAGGGAAGTTGAAGTTCCTTTTGGGGAAGCAAAATGAACCAAACAGTAAACATCCCTAGAACTCCACTGAGTTCAGGTTTGAGCCAGAGATTGTGTGAAAAACCCTCTACAACTGATCCATCCTCACACTGGTGCAGTTGAGAGTCTAGGATACTCTAACACCTGAGTTATACTCTAACAGATCAGGGATCTCACTGGTGTGGATACACCCTCCAATGTAGGGAGCCAAGAATCTGGTCAGAATGATGACAATGTCCTAGATGTACTCTCCTACACCTCTAACGCCACTAGACATTGAGAATGCTGTACCTTATCTTTGGCTTGGGGGGAAGGAACAGTACACCTGGCTTTAGGAAATATATCCCCTCTGAATTTAAAGCTGAATGTGCAAAAATTCCTAAAATAAGCTAGAAATATTCACTTTATCAGAGGTGGCATGGTGCAGTGGATAAAGTTAGGGAGATTTGTATTTACCTTTTGACACATGCTAGCCACAGGCAAGTCAGGGCTTCAGGTGACTCTCCTTTGTTATAATTTGATGGTTTGTGAAATGCTTCGATGGAAAAAATTTTTTACAGGAGGAAGTCTCCACACAGAGAAATGTAGGCCCAGACTCAAAAAATTAATTCATATTATAGAAACACTCCAAGGTTCTACAAACTAGGATACAAAATAGGACTAAGTCAAGAAGGTATCTTCTAACATGTTTTCCTAATAAATAAAAACGCTAGAATTTAGGTTTCGTAGTTCTTTCCAGCACTGTTCTCATTTATTTGGCAAAAGTAAGACAGTTTCTACCCTTAAGGGGAGAATAGACGATGTTGGCAGTGCTCAAAGCTCCTCTGTCAGAATTGCCTTTAGTATCTATGGTGTATTATTTTCATTATCCTCAGTGGTAGCAAATCTTCATCCATTGGGACAGTTTTTTTTTTAAAGAAACAGTCAAAAATCTTTCAGAGTGAAGTGTGATGGATAAGGTAGGTGGTCAAGCTGATTCAATGCAATTTTGGGTCCAAAACAAAGTGTGGTTATAAACAATCAATGATCTTACATTTCAAAGGCATTTCCTAGAAAGGTCCTGGAAGAGTCCTAGATCTAGAATGCAAGAACCTGGCTTTAAGTTTTGGCTCTATTTACATGACCTAGGGCTAGTTACTTTCCTTCCTTGGCCCTCGGTTTCCTCCCTTCTCTGTAAAATAAAACATTCTGAATGACGGCAGTCTTGCTGAAGTTAAATGTTCTTTCATTCATAAAGGATGATACTTAGAAGTTCTGCTATCTCAAGTCAATCTTGTTGGAGTCATATTTGGTATTTTTATCTGTTTATACACATAATTAAAAAACTTTAGGGAGAGGTCTAAATAATTTAAAAACATGCTTTATCCAAAGAAGAATGGATGGCACTCCTATGTAGGCACGATATGACAGAATCAGAACAATAACAAAGGGCAGGGCACAGCAGATAAAGTCAGGAAAACCTGGATTCAGTTGCTACCTCGACATACTCTCTGTGTAACTGGGTTCTTTTAGGTAACTTTCTCTGCTTATGATTTCAATATAGTTGATACTATATATTGGTGGCAACGGGAAACAGAGGCCCATCAACTGAGGAATGGTTGAAAATACTGTGTATATGAATATTACTTGTGAAATGAAAAATGAACAATTCAAACATGGGAAGACTTATATGAACTGATGCAGAATTAAGTAAACAGAATCAGGAAAGTAATGTGTGTGACCACAAAAATGTAAATGATGTAAATGTAAACAACAATAATGCTGGATACTATGTAGTTAAAATGAATAATCATGACCCTGGGGAAAAAATGAGAAAATACACCTCCTGTTTTTCAGAAGGTAGGAGACCATGGGAGTGGAATGCTGCATAAAATGTCAGACTATGCAAACTGTAGGTTGGTTTGCAAAAGTTTCTTTTAGTTAGTTGAAGAGAAAGGATCATTGGTTCGGGTGTAGAGGCCGGAGTGATAGTGATACAAAAGAACGTCTCCTGGCTGTGATCTAGTCCAGCTACTTCGGAGAACAAAATGGAACTACGAACAAAAAGGTATAACACAGTACATACCCTTTGACCCAGCAATACCATTATTAGGTCTGTATCACAAAGATATCAAAGAAAATGGAAAAGGACCTATTTTGTGCAATAATATTTATAGGTGTTCTTTTTGTGGTGGTTAAGAATTGGAAATCAAGGGGATGTCCATCAAGTGAACAAGCTGTGGTAATGATTGCAATGGAATACTATTTTGCTATAAGAAATTATGAACAAGGTGGTTTCAGAAAAGCCTGGGAAGATTTAGATGAACTCAGGTAAAGTGAAGTGCACAGAACCAGCAGAACACTGTACACAGTAACAGCAATATTGTATGATGATCAACTGGGAATGTCTTAGCTACTCTGATCAAGGCAATGGTCCAAGAAAATCCCAAAGGACCCATGATGAAAAACGATATCCACTTCCAAAGATGGAACTGATGAACTCTGAATGCATATTGGAGACTACTTTTTAAACTTTATTTTTATTATTTTACTTTGTGTTTTCTTTTGCAATATGGCTAGTATGGAAATGTTTTATATAACCTCACATGTATAATCAAAATCAAGTTGCTTGTCTTGTCAAGAAGAGGGGAGGGCAGAAAGGAAGGAGAGAGTTCGGAACAAAAAAGTTTAAAAAAAGATTGATGAGAAATTTTTTACATATAATTGGGAAATATTTAATGAAATAAATAAAAATAAGTTTTAAAAATGTCTTCTGGTAGAGAAGTAGGGGACTATGGGTATGGAACGTTGGACAAGGTTTCTGACATAGCTATCTTCTTGGCTTTTTTCTTGGTTACAAGTAAGGATTCAATGGGAGGAGGGGTATGTTAGGAAATGATTGGGGTATAAAAGAACAAAAGGCAGCAATAAAACTTTTTAATAAAGAATCATCCAGGAGATGTGACTAGAAAGCAATGTGGCCTGGTGATATAGAGAGAATGAAAGGTAACAGCTGGACAGTCCAGATAACCACTGTCTTTTCTGTTCCTACTCCTGAGACACTGAACATTGGTAGAGAAGGATAGAAAATCAGGTTGACTAAATCTACTACAGATCCATGTTATTGAATGTCAACTGGTCCCTCGCTGCTGAACAACAATCCTATTCATCTCTAATGTGGACTCAACTCCTCTCCCACCACCTTTCCTTCTCTCCGAAGATGATCTAAACACTGGGGAGATAATATTGTGAGCTCTATTATCTCCCTTCCTCTGGGCCTCAGAACTTCAACAGCATCCTCTTCTCGTCCTCTTCCCTTTCATTTCTTGTCCCATTAATCATCTCCTCCTTTTACTTCTTCTACCTTTCTCTATTCACTGACTACTTCACCACTGCCTACAGGTCTCCCCCTTCTTAAAAAAGTCTTTCCTATACACTGTCATTTTCTCAACCTTTACCCTCTCCTCCTTTTTTCACTGCTAAATTCCTGGAAAGAGCAGATCTTTCTTTGTAGCTGTTTTCACACCATTGTCTTCTTCTGAGTTTGTATTGTGGTATTTCCGGTCACCGGCCTGTTATGGTTAAATACTTTTGTTTTGTTGTTTGATCATTTTTCCAGCCTATTTCTCGATTTTGAACTTTATGTTAAGGTTGGGTTCTGTTCATATCAGGGTGGGGAGGCACTGTCTCAAGCTTTTGATGATGCTGTTTTCAGAACTAGTTGTGGGGGAAAGAGTTGTTCAGAATTTGTAAGGAGAAGTGTGGTCTCTGCTTTCCTGGTCTGTACTCTAGTCTTTACCCAGAAAGGGTCCCTGGTCCCCTGCAGCCACAAAAGCTGGTGTTCTTTACTTTGGAACTAACTGTGACCAGGGCCCCTGATCCCTTGTGACTGACCACAGCACCCTGGAACTGCAACGCAGAACTGCATGTGGGTGACAGAGTTGCCAATCAGTACCAGCTGTACCCAGTGCCAGCAAAGAATCCCCTGTAATCTCTTCTGACCAGCTGTCCAGCCCCCTTACCATCTCTGGGTTGAAAGCTCTCAAAGCTGCTGTTGCTGCTGCCACATTCTGTGGGCTCCAGATAGGCCTCCACCCTAATTTCACAGACTTCTCTTGCAGACCTCTTAAGTTTTCTTAAGCCAGAAAAAATGTCTCACCCTGACTGTTTGTTGACTCTGTCACTCCAAAATTTGATTTGTTATTTTAAAGTTGTTTGGAGGGAAATGCTGAGAGAGTTCAGTGTCTGTCCCAATCTATCATCTTCTTTCCTCAATCCAGAAATCTGGCTCCCGATCCCACTATGCTATTGAAAACACCTCACTCTCAATTTGACTGCCCATTGTCAGTCCTCATCCTTCTGAGCATACCATCTCCCTTGATTTCTCTTCCTTTGTCCTATCCAGTCTGATCCCCCCTTTTTGGTGTCCATCACTGGTTCATTCTCTTCCCTACCACTTAAGTACAGCTATCTCCTCGGGGTTTTGTTCTGGATTTTCTTTCTATGCTCTCCCTCTTGGGGATCTCATCTACTCCCACAGATTCAATGATCATCTCTCTGTAGATAACCTCTAAATGTAATACACTAATTAAATCCAAATCTCTCCCCTGAACTCCAGACCCACCTCTTCAACTGGCTCCTGGACAGCTTAGATGTCCTACAGGCACGTCAGACTCAATAAACCTTCCTTCAAAACCTACCTTCCCTACCTCTTCCCTGTTTCTGCTGATGTGCCAGCCACAGTATCAGTCACTTGAACTTTTGGAAAACTTAGGGTTATCTTTGATTGTCCCTTACTGCACTCACCACAACTGCCATGTCTTGTCAATCCCACTTGCACATCTCCCCTTTTCTCCAGTCATGGGATACTCACAGTCCAGGTGCTATCTTAGTATAAGACAAGAAACTGAGCTTCAACAAAGACAATAATGGCGGGTTAGTAAATGTGACTGAGACAAATTGAACCAGAAAGAAAGGAATGGATAAGGAGCAAGCAGTAAGTCCTTAAGACCAAAGCCAAAAACTTCTGAGGTGGAAGCTGTATACAAACAGTGCTGGATAGTCAGAAGAGGAGACAGAGAGCATGCTGGGATCAGGTAAAATGCCCTTCTCATTCATGAACCAAGGGAACAAGGTAGGTCCTTGAGGGCTCAAGGGAGGTTATGAGGAAGTGTTGCTCAGCCTAGGCCAGAACACACAAAATGGAAGCCTGCAGAAAAGACTGAGGAGGAAATCCTTAGTCCCAGAAGCAGTAAATCTGAGTTTCTTTGTTTAGCACTTACAGCATTTTGGAAACCTGTGCTTGGTTGGCTTCTGCTGGTGAGCTATGCATCTCTTATGAATACTTCTTGCACTTTGGTCGTGTTATTTCCTTGTTTCTTAGTAAAATTATCCTTTTAAATGTTCAAATCCTTTGTGGATGTATCTAGGGAATAGAGGAAGTAGTTTCCACATCTATCAGTACAGCTAAGGGGTGAAGTCAGGTGTAGCCAGGTCAGGGACTGAACAGCTTTAAGTAGTAGAACCTGGAAAAGACCTGGGAGCTGAGACCGGGGACGACTGTCCCTCAGGATAAGCCCTTGACTCCTTTTCAGCCTGCCTACTCATCCATCCTTCCACATTAGGACAGTGAGTGGATCCTCACTCTAAAAAGGTTTGAGATGGGGGCATAGAGAAGAAAGGGAAATCATAGGCGATAACTAGCTTGTGGTTCGTTGTTGACAAAAAAACTCAGCTCTCCCAGGTATCATCTTATGATTTCTGAACAGATGTCCCTATGACTGCCTTCTTAGCTCTAAACTCTTCTGACTCTAGGAGAGACAAAAGTAAAGGGCTGCACTGTGTTTTAGAAACCAGTGACTTTCTTTAATGTTAAAATACAACGACAGAAGCCCTGAGGTAGATCTCAGGTTAGGGAGTCATTCATTTATGGGCACGGGGACAAACATTGTAAAAATAGAAGAGCAAAGGATGAGGAGAGGCCTTCTTCTCTCCCAAGCCCTGGGGCATTAGTGCTTTCTGACTCACAGCCATAGACTCACAGTCACATCAGACAGCGAGGGCCACCCCAGCAGACTTGTAGCTGCAGTCTCTCTTCTGTGTGGCCAGAGCTGGGGGCTCACTTGACACTCAGGAGCTGCTTCCTCTGCTGTTCCAGCAGTGCCTCAAGGTGGTCAGCCCGCTTTACTGCTACCTGGGACACACAGATAAACAGCTTGTCAGGCCGGGGGCCTCACACAGGATGTCACCCCTGAGACAGATCAAGAATTACAGGTTGGAAGGAACAACTTACTTCATATTGTTTTCGAAGGTTGTTCACAGTCTCTTCTTTCTTCATTATAGCCATCTTTACCCTGGGGGCAGAACAAACACTAGGTTGACTAGGAGGCTCCCATGATGCCACAGCGTATTTAGTCAGTGGCTTGGAAGATGAGTGGAGCAAATCCCAGACTAAGAGTCTGAAGATTTGGACTGGAAACATACTTTGGCAATAAGTCAGCTTTGTGACCTTGAGTAACAATCACTTAGCTACTCTGGGCCTGGATCTTCATCTGTATCAGGGGCCCAAGATGTTCCCCAAGTTCCCTTTCAGCTCTACTGTTCCTTTCTTCTAAATTATCCTTTTCTATTTTTTGGAGTGAGATGAAGGGACCTGGGATACACTTGTGGCTGGGTGTATAACTCAACCTTTGTCTACGAAGAAACAGTCTAATACACAACCTGCTAGGCAAATCACCATGATGCCAAATCCCTAGGCAACTTTTCCAAGGGCTCAGGCCACTGCTGCTTCCTATTAACCTCCCTAGAAGACTAAAGGTTGCTCCATACTGACCAATCCCCTAGGGATCTATGTTCTGTCAGCAGCACAAAAACTTGACTAGCCTGCTAAGAAACACGTATTTAGCCCCCACCGACCAATTCTACAAATGGGCATTGCTATTTATTAATAACAAGTGAGAACTTTAGTACTGAGCTACCTCCTTCCACCACAATCCAGCCCAAGGGCATGGCCCAGGGGGCCTTGCCTCTCAGATGAATACCCGCAGAATAATTTACTTATGTTTGGTATAGATACATACCTTCTCATAGAATCTTTTCCTAGGCCCATTGGCTCTGCCCTTCCCTGCCTTCCCTGTGACTGGGATGTGTGCTTAACAGTACTGGTATAATCACTTTGGCTGTATTAGGATCGGTGATATATGGCTATGCTGAGATGGCTCGGAGAGTATTAAAGCTGTACCTTGTTTGTTGCCCCACACTGCCATCCCTCCTTTCAGTTAGTTAGTTTTAAGTAGCCAGTACAAAGGGACAACAGCAGGAAATAAAATCACCAACGGGAGCCCCAGAAGTTATGTGCAAAGTGTCCCAAAGATCAGAGGAGCATAATTCATACAATGTACCACATAGTAACCAAAAAAACATATCCTAGTAATATATGTGGAATAAGGGGAAACACCTAGGAGCTATTGTCAAGGTTTTTGTTCAGAGAAGTTGCAGACATCCACAGAACACCAAAAGGTGCTGACAATTTTGAGATGATGCGGACATGACAACTTTGAGATGATCTGGATGCCAATGAGCTAATCCCAAGGCAACACAGTAAGAATCTGTCCACCGTGAATCCCTATAAAAATGAGACCTCAAATTCCTGCCCTACCTCATACCAGCACTCTTTCTGCACTGGGCTCATGCTGCTGAGGGCTCTCATCTCTAATCCATGGTAAGGTGAGTGATAGTCTCTGCTTTTCCCTCTCCCTATCCTCTTCCCCATGCTGTCTGACTTCCTTCACCATCATATCCCCCTATTCCCATGCCATCTGCCCCCTTTGTGCACTCTGTGCCTAATTAAAGTGTGATTGCAATGCTACTTCCCACTGCCATTGTGGGCTTTCCCAAAGAACTGGGCCTGCTCGCCCTTATTTCAAACATTTTCATAAATTCATGATCAAGTCACAAAGTTTTTATACGTTTCTTAATTTAAAATTTTGAGTATGCTTAGTAAATCTGGGCACACACATAAATGCAAAGGGCAAAGCCCTAAGTTCTCAGTGACCAGCACAGGCAGGCTCTAAGGCAGTTATGGCCTCTAAGTGCATCCAAGACAATGTCCTCATGATGAGGGGGTCGATTCATCTCTTGGGTTAACTCTAGGATGCTGGATAGGTTTTTCTGGGAAGATGCCCAGCCTGGAGGGCTTTCTGGTTTCTTTTCCCAGGCTACTGTACCAGTAATTCTCCTACTATGTCCCTATGGAGGGCAAACCTGACAAAGGAGGGCAACAGACTATGGGTCACTTGTAGTTTGCAGCTGACCCAATGGGAAGCAAGCAGTAAAGTGGGCTGGGCACCAGTGGGTGAAGTGAATCACTGTTAAATAGCAGCTTTGCAGGATCCATCCAATATTTTCTCCCAGAGAATTCTTGGGGGTGCAGCCAAGATGACAGAGTAGAAAGACGCATATATGCTAGCTCTCCCCACACAGCCCATAAAATACCTGTAAAGAAAGACTCTCAACAAATTCTAGAGCAGCAGAAGCCACAGAACAACAGGGCGAAGGAGATTTCCAGCCCAGGGTGACCTGAAAGGCTCACAGGAAACGTCTGCCACACCTGACACAGAGCGGAGCCCAGCCTAGCCTTGGCTGTGTGGTGTGGCTCTGAGAGGAGGACGAAAGCAGGCCTTGGGGACGGAATCCCCAATTGCAGTAGCAGCAGTTCACAGATCCCTCAACCCACAAGCACCAAAGGTCAGTGACAGAGTTTCTTCAGCTAGCTGAGAAGGGAGAAGGGCCTTTCCATAGCTCCAGCCTCAGGCTGCAGACCACAGAGTTCCCATCAGGCAGGCTGCAGCAGCTTCCGCAGCAGCCCACATCCATTGTTTGACTAAAAACTCCTGGGGGCACTGAGCAGCTGATTCTTACCTCAGCCCTCTGTAGAGGCCCTGCCCCCACCTAATACTCCTGAGGGATTTGAGTTGCTGATCTTTATCTCACACTGAATGGTGGCCCTGCCCCTACAGCTTGACAGAACTAGAGGCGAGGTGGTTGTGAAGATGAAACGCTATTACTCAGATTCTGGGCACAAAAATTCTACTTGCTCCCAGACCAGTGTACATGCTTGATTGTACCACTTTAGAGGAACTAAGATCTTACAGACTCCTAGAGTGTACCCTACTCTTGACAAAGGACCCAAAAGTCAAGTAACTGGTTGGGAAAATGCCCAAGAAAGGGGGAAAAAAAATAAGACTATATAGAAGGTTACTTTCTTGCTGAACAGGTACCTTCTCTCATCCTTTCAGATGAGGAAGAACAATGCTTACCATAAGGGAAAGACATAAAAGTCAAGGCTTCTGTATCCCAAACATCCAAAATAAATATTCAATGGTCTCAGGCCATGGAAGAAATCAAAAAGGATTTTGAAAATCAAGTAAGAGAGGTGGAGGAAAAATTGTGAAGAGAAATGAGAGAGATGCAAGAAAATCATGAAAAGCAAGTCAACAGCTTGCTAAAGGAGACCCAAAAATATGCTGAAGAAAATAACACCTTCAAAAATAGGCTAACTCAATTGGAAAAAGAGGTTCAAAAAACCAATGAGGAGAAGAATGCTTTCAAAAGCAGAATTAGCCAAATGGAAAAGGAGGCTCAAATGCTCACTGAAGAAAATAGTTCTTTAAAAATTATAATGGAACAGATGGAGGCTAATGACTTTATGAGAAACCAAGAAATCACAAAACAAAACCAAAAGAATGAAAAAATGGAAGATAATGTGAAATATCTCATTGGAAAAACAACTGACCTGGAAAACAGATCCAGGAAAGACAATTTAAAAATTATGGGACTACCTGAAAGCCATGATCAAAAAAAGAGCCTAGACATCATCTTTCATGAAATTATACAGGAAAACTGCCCTGATATTCTAGAACTAGGGGGCAAAATAAACATTGAAAGAATCCACTGATCACCTCCTGAAAGAGATCCAAAAAAAGAAACTCCTAGGAACATTGTGGCCAAATTCCAGAATTCCCAGGTAAAGGAGAAAATATTGCAAGCAGCTAGAAAGAAACAGTTTGAGTATTGTGGAAATACAATATAAGATCTAGCAGCTTCTACATTAAGAATAGAAAGATATGGAATATGATATTCTAGAAGTCAAAGGAACTAGGACTAAAACCAAGAATCACCTACCCAGCAAAACTGAGTATAATATTTCAGGGGAAAAAATGGTCTTTCAATGATATAGAGGACTTTCAAGCATTCTTGAGGAAAAGATCAGAGCTGAGAAGAAAATGTGACTTTCAAACACAAGAACTAAGAGAAGCATGAAAAGGTAAACAGGAAAGAGAAATCATAAGGAACTTACTAAAGTTGAACTGTTTATGTTCCTATATGGAAAGACAATATTAGTAACTCTTAAAACCTTTTCCAGTATCTGGGTAGTTGGTGGGATTACACACACAAACACACACACACACACACACAGACTGAGGGCACAGGGTAAGTTGAATAGGATGGGATCATATCTTAAAAAATGAAATTAAGTGGTGAGAGAGGAATATATTGGGAGGAGAAAAGGAGAAATGGAATGGGGCAAATTATCTCTCATAAAAGAGGCAAATGAAAGACTTTTCAGTGGAGGGAAAATGGGGGGAGGTGAGAGAAAAAACATGAAGCTTACTCTCATCACATTTAGCCCGAAGAAGGAATAACATGCACACTCATTTTGGTATGAAAACCTATCTTACAATACAGGAAAAGTAGGGGAGAAGAGGATAAGCAGTGTTGGGGGGATGATGGAAGGGAGGGCAATGGGAGGAGGGAGCAATTACAAGTCAACACTCTTGCGGAGGGACAAGGTCAAAAGAGAGAATAGAAGAAATGGGAAGCAGGACAGGATGGAGGGAAATATAGTTAGTCTTACACAACATGACTATTATGGAAGTCATTTGCAAAACTATACAGATATGGCCTATATTGAATTGCTTGACTTCCCAATGGGGCTGGGTGGGGAGGGAGGGATGGGGAGAAGTTGGAACTCAAACTTTTAGGAACAACTCTTGAGTATTCTTCTTGCATACAACTAGGAAATAAGAAATACAGGTAGTGGGGTATAGAAATTTCTTGCCCTACAGGACAAAAGAGAAGATGGAGATAAGAGAAGAGAGGGATGTTAGAAGGGAAGGCAGATTGGTGATATGGGTAATTAAAATGCTTGGCATTTTGGGGTGTGGGGAGGGGAGAAATGGGGAGAAAATCTGGAACTCAATTTTGTGGAAATGAATGTTGAAAACTTAAATAAAAAAAAAATTTCCAATTGAAAAAAAAGAATTCTCTATCATCTTGGAATATTATAGGCACATATGGGATATCTCTAAATAACAGGGGCAACTAGGAACAGGAACAGCAGTGGCTCTCCCTCTGTTCCCTGGCCTCCATTTTACCACATCTTTTCCTTCCCCATATCACAAGTCAAAGTTATTTCCTCCCCTGGTTGCCTAGCACAATGCTAAGCACTGAACAGATCTTTAAAAAATGTAGTTTATGGACAGATTTACATGAACTGATACAAAGAGAAATGAGTAGAACCAGGAGAACACTGTACATGGTAACAGCAATACTATATAACGATCAACTGTGAATGACTTAGCTGTTCTCTGCAATTCAATGACCTAAGACAATTACAAAAGGCTTAGGATAAAAAAATGAAATCTATCTCCAGAGACAAGACTGATGGAGTCTGAATGCAGACTGAAGGATATTTTTTCTTTACTTTTTTTATTATTCTTGGTTGTTGGGTTTGTTTTTTTTTCACTTTTGTCTACGTTGTCTTTCACAACATGACTAACATGGAGATATTTTGCATGACTGCATATGCATAACCTATATCAAATTGCTTGTGCTCTCAATGGTGGGGGAGGGGTGCAGAGAGGAAAGCAGAAAATTTGGAACTCAAAATTTTTTAAAAAACGAATGTTAAAAATTGTTTTTACATGTAATTGGGGAAAAATATTTTTTTAAAAAAAATATAGGTTGCTGTTGTCCTTCAAGGAAATCTTCTCAGACAAGAATTGGCCCCATTTACCAATGCAGACAGGAAAGACTGACTGTCTGGAACACGGTACTCCTACCTCTTATGCACCTCCTCCAGCTCATCCTGTTTGGCCCGATTGATCTTCTCTAGTTCTAACTGTTGACGGGTCCGTAGCTCTGCTATTTCTACTTTCAATTGCTTGTTCTCCTCTTCAGCTGCCATCAATCGGTCTGAGAATTCCTGGCGGATCACCTCTGACAGGCTGCTCCTCTCTTCCATTAACTTGTCCTTCACCTGACAGGAAAATCTAAGAATCAGAGGCAGCCTGGGGATGCGGGAAGGGGAGAGGACATTCAGTAAGAGCCCCCAGGCTTATGGCAACTCCAGGAAGCCTGGGCTCACCATTATTACATCCTCAACCTCCTTCTCTTTCCGTTTCACAAGGCCCTGGAGCCGAGAGTTCTCTCCTTCAGCCTCCCCGAGCCGGCCCTTCAGTTCTGCACAACGCTCCTGCAGCTTCCGCTCTGATCGTTCAAGATCTGCGAGTTCTGCCTCATATTTGTCCCGTACACGCTTGATCCTAAGGGCAGGAAAGACCAAAGGATGAGAAGGTGGGACACACTGGCAACATTACAAGCCCTGGCATCTGGGTCAAGTCCTGTTACTGAGTTGCTACTGGACTTTCCATACCAAATCCCTCCCTTTGTCATTGTATGTCACTGGTATCTACCAAACTACATTATAACCCCTGGTCTAGGTCCACACTCACTGGCTTTTGGGATTTCTCATGTTGTGTGCTACAAGTGGATCAAGTCAGGAAATCCGCATTTGACATCCACCTCTGACACTGACTATGACTTCATGAAAGAAGTCCATTAACGTCCTGGGGCTTCAATCTCCTCATCTATACAATCAGGGACAACAACAATCACATTAGCCAATGTTTATAGTGTCCCAAAGTTCACAAAGTGCTTTGCCTGCATACCCTTGTACACCAGCTGGTCCCAACGCGAAGCCCTGGCAGACTTCACCCTTCCACACCTGGAAGCCCTGGGACTGCTATGCCACCTGGAGGCTGCCTCCTCTCCTGCTCTGTCCAAGTCTAGTCTCCAGCCACAGTTTGTGTCTCTCTCCACCAGCTTCTGGTCCCAATACCCCTTCCAGTTTTGGAACCATAATCAGCTCTAGAAAAGATGTGTCAATATGTTCCCCAACTGTTCTGCTCACCACTCATTTAACTTTTTCAACCATACGCCATCCTGGGCTACATTATTTTATTGTGTGTGTTGTCTTTCCCAACTACAATGTAAAGCTCCTTGAGGAAAGAGACTCTCTTTGCTTTGTGTTTGTTTGAATCCCCAGTGATTAGCACAATGCTCGACATGTAGTAAGCGCTTAATAAATGTTTTTTCATTCATTCATTATCTGCTACTATCGTCATCCTTATTTTATAGACGAGGACACTGAGTTTGAAAGAAGCTAAGGGACAAGACTCCTCTCCATGACAACACCTGAACACCTGGCTGCCTCTCAATACCTGAACTATGTGCTTTACAGGACTGTGACAAGAATGCTTTGTGAACCTTAGAGCTCTGTCTGAATGGAACACACCATTATATGAGACAAGCTGCCTCACACTATCCCTCCTCTGCAGCATTAACAAGCCCCTGTGGGGGAAGGCGGACGACACAACACTGCGCTCCAGCACAACCACTGGTACAATGTAGATCTGCAGCTAGAGGACTATTTCTGACACTTTAGTAACTGTCATCAAGGACAGGTCCCTTAACTTTTTTGTGCCTGTTTCCTCATCTGTAAAATGGGAGAGCTGGATTTAGTCAGCAGATTTGAGTTCGAGTCCCAGTTTCAGCACTTATGTAACCATAAACAAGGCCATTAGCTGCTGAAAGCCTCCATTTCTTCCTCTACAAACTTGCATCACTTGCCTCAAGGCTGCTGTAAGGGGAATATTCTGTGAACTGCAGACATCAGCTACTTATTTTACTCTGCTAGACTATAAGGTCGGCGGTGGGCAGAGGGGGCATGAACCTGGATAGAAAACTTACATCTTTATTTCACTAACTGTTGGTTACCTTTATAATCTTATGTAATTTATTTTATGCATTTAAAACCATCATTCTGAGGAGTCAACAGGCTTTACCAGAATGCCTTCATTAGTCTGCTTCCTGTTACCCTACCCAGCCTCATTCCCCACAATACTCCCATGCATTCTTAATCTCTCCACTCCTGTGACACTAAACCCTTTGTTCCTATTCCTTTCATGTCCGTCCCCCCCAACATCTGACTCTGGAACCACCTGCTCTATAATGAACAAACTTGTTTTCATCCTAATCTTCTTCCTTTTTCACTCCTTCCATCTTCTGGCACTAAGATCTGGCTCCCTCCTGGTGACACTGCTTCCCTCGAAAACCTTTCCAGTTATGGCTGCACCTTAAACTCATATTGCTCAGTGGCTGGTCACGGTGATAGAGTAAGGAAATTCTTGCTCCTCATTGCTACTTTTAGACTCTCCTTGACAACCATCACTTAACCTGTCCATCCTTCACTGAAGATTCAATTCAAATTTATCCCCAAATCCAAATTCTGGTAGTTATTTTAATAAGACCAGTCTCCCCACTTCTCAGTAAGTTTAATGCCTGGCTCACAGGCTTCAATTCTATTCGAACTTTTTCCTTCCTTCTAGGGCACTACAACATACAACATGCTTGATGCATTCCATCAAACATCCTACTTCCTTTTTTTTTTTTTGAGACAACTGAGGTTAACTGACTTGCCTAGGGTCACACAGCAAGTAAGTGCATGAGACTGGATTTGAACTCCAATCATTCCAACTTTAGGGCTGATGCTCTAGCCACTGTGCCATCCAGCTGCCCCAAACATCCTACTTTCCAGTTCTTCTACCCCACTCCTACCTCTTCCACTTCACCTTAGCTACTTCTTGGAATAACTTCGATCTTGCCATCATCGACAAGGATTTCACTTCCATGATCAAGAAGTCTGAATTTCCTTTTCCTGATGATAGCCTTTTATCTTTCTATTTCTCCTTGAGCTTCCCTCCTCCTAAGTCTACCCTTCATCCCTCTACACCATCCTGGGTTCTAACAGTCTGTTCTCTCCATTTTCCCAACTGTGATCCTGTGGTGAGCCAGTTTAATTGCATACCATCTTCCCCTCTTGAATCCCTTGCTCTTTTGTCCTATCCCAAATCATGCCAAACCCAGCCTGGTATTATTACTCTACTATCCACCTCCTTCATCCCTACTTACATGCTGCTGAACTGGAAGAAGTCACAAAACCATACTGACTACAAATCCAAACTCAACAGGACCTTCACTATAGCAAAACAACTTGTAACTGATCCCTGACCCCCTCACCACAAGAGTTGTTCCAAATTTTTTCTTCTCTCTTTAAGCTCCTTGTAACACTTTCTCCTTTCAGTGTCTGTTCTAAGGATAAAACTTCACTGAAAAAACTGAGACCACTTGCTAAAAAGTCCTTCTTTTCCCCTCCTCACCTCATATCCCTTTGTTACTGTCCCTCCCTGTCTTCTCCTTCATTCCAGTCTATGACAAGGTCACCCTTTCACTCAACCACTCTAATGTTGCTTTGGTTACATCACCTCTTACCTTCTCCAGCAAAATGCCCCCACCAGGATTCCTTTCCCTACCCCAATCTTCAGTCTTTCTCTATCTACTGGCTCTTCTCTGATGCTTACAAACATGCCCAAGTCTACTCTATTCTTAAAAAAAAAAACCAAAACCCTCATGAGATCTTACCATGCCCATCAGCTATCATCCTATATTTCTTCTCTTCTCAGCTAAACTCCATGAATAAGTAGCATATATTCAGTACCACCACTTTCTCTACTCTCACTATCTTTTAAACCTTCTACAACCTGGCTTCCAACTTCATCATTCAACTGGAACTACTCTCCCCAAAATTATCAACTATCTCAATTTCCAAATCTATGGTCTCTTCCAAATCCTCATCCTAATGACTACAGGTGTGCTCCAAAGTTCTGTGTGTGTCCCAGAGACACATCAAACTCAAACAAAACAGAGCTTGTTCTCTTTCTCCACAAACAATCCTCCAAGTCACTCAGGTCTGAAACTTCATCCTTGCCTCCTGTCTCCTGCTCACCTGACACATCCAATCAGTCCCCAGATCTTATATTGTTCACATCTCACTTCCACACAAACACCACTCCAGGTCCTCAGCAGCCCATCCCTGCACTATTGCAATAGCCTCCTAATTGGTTTCTCAGCCTCATGTTTTTCCTTACTCTAATCCAATATTCCATACAGTTACCAAAGTATTTTTTAATCACTTTTTTTTTAAAGTTTATTAAAATCTACAACAGATTCAGCTGACACTTAATCTTGGCTGAAGATGACAAAAGATAAAGAAGAAATGCAGATGTCACAAAGCAGAAATAAAACCAACAGCAATCACCATCTTACCTAGTACAAAAAAAGCCTACTTTTTTTTTTGCCAGATATAATTCCTCTGTCGACACTAGCACTTTAATGCTTTTAACTTTTCTAATTTTTTTCTGTTATTTCTGTTTTTCTAAAAGCTAAATATTTGCATCCTTCTCCTTAGATTGCTTCTTGGGCTATTAGAGAGGCTTTTTACTACTCAGAAAAGAAAGTTCTTACCCCCAAAGTCCTTGGCACTGTCTAATGGTTCAAAATCAGAAACTGATATGATTTTATCAGTAGAAATGACATTAAAGAGGCATTATCATATGCTCTGACTTTGCACCCTAAGTCCCACAGGATTCTTCCCTCTGACTTGCACCTCAAAGCTCCCACCTGTGTGGTCTCTTCCATTAGAACATGAGCTTCTTGAAAACAGGGCTTGTCTTATTCCATTTGTATCCCCAACAGTTAGCACTTTGGTACTTTAAACATAGTAAACACTCAAATGCTTTATTTGCTATTCACTCATTCATCCTTGCAAAAGAACATGGTGCCTGTCACTCACCTTTCCCACCAATCAGATTTTCATGATGTGCAGGTCTGACCAGATCACCACCCCTATTATTTCCAGGATCAAATATAAAGTCCTTGGCATTAAAACTCTTTACAGCCCATCCTCTTCCTAGTTTTCCAATCATCTTACACTAAACTTCCTTCAACATTCTGTGGTCTACATTGTCTAACTGCTGTTCCTTGCTGCTGGTCCCCATCCCTGGAACGTTCCCCTTCCAAATTCTGAAGATTCCTTGGTTTCCCCTCTTCCAGGTGCCCCACCCAGCTGTTAATACAATCAATCCCCTTTAAGGTTACCTTCCATTTACTCTGTATTTCTCTTATATGTTCTGATCAAGGTAGAGAGGGAGGGAGGGGAGAAAAGAGGGATGGGAGGAGGAGGGAAAGAGAGAGATAACACACATATGTATGTAAGAAAATATATCTGCATTTGTGCATGTATTTATGTCTGTTTTTGCTTTTTCTTTATATCTTCAGAGCTTAGCATAATGCTTCTTGGAATATTAAGTACTTAATAAATGATTAATTGATCAAACTCCCCCCTCTCATTCACCCCACATCCTGACATTTCTACTGTCACAGCATCTTTATATGTTCCCTATTACTCACACAGCTGCCATTCCAGTATAAGCTCCTCACCTCATGCCTGGACCACCGCAATAGCTTTCTAGTTGGTCTCCCTCCCTACCTCTGACCATCCTCCATCAGCTGCTAAACTGATTTTCCTAAAGTTTAAGGCCTCCTTTTGTCCCTCCCAACTCAATAAACTCCAGTAGCTCCTTACTACCCGCTAAGATCAAATTTAACATCTTCAGTTAGGCATTTAAACGCCACAATCCAACCTCTTAATACACAATATTCCTCCCCATTAATTTTATGGCACATAGTAGGGATTCAATGACTGCTTGTTGGCAAATACAGAGATTATCCCCACCGAAAAGTCATCAGATCGGACTTAACTGTTCTAGTGTTGCCTGCCCCGGAGGAGCCTCCTTTTCCTTCTGATTCCAACTCTCACCTGTTCTCAGCTGTTTGCTCAACCTCCTCCCTGGTCAGGGTCATATCAGCTTCAAGTCTCTGAATAACCAGTTCAATCTCCTTGTCCCTGACTTTCCGAACTTCATCCTTCAGCTCACGCTCCCGTTTCAGCAGCCATGCCTCCTGGGAAAGAACAGCAGAGACCCCAACAGATGTTAATGAAAACTACTCTACTAAATACTGGAATGCAAATGAAAAATGATTACAACTCCTGACCACATGCCGATTTCCTTTTCTTTGAATTTTGAGATGAGAAGGTGTCTGGTAAGGTGAGTAAGAGACAAGAAGGAGTGGAGGGGAAAGACAGGGAAGATTTGTTGACCAATGGAAATAAGTACTGGCTTTCACCTCTTTCTTTAAGTAGTTGGCTTCCCAGGCTTCCTTCTCCACCTCCAGCCGTTCCTTCAGGGCTTTCATATCCAACTAAAAGATAAAGCAAAGTCCCATGACACAGGCCCTACTGACCACTCTCTGCTCAACCCAGGGCCTGAGCTTTTGCTTGCTAGAATTTGACCTATAGCACCCAGAAAGATAAACCTGTGATTCCAAGAAAGTCTCAGCGCTTAGGGCAGAGGACACAGCAGGCTCAGCTAACACCCTCTGGCACCTAAGGGAACCCAAGAAGTTCTCAGCAAAACTAGAGCTGCCTGTAAGGGAGAAAAGAATCCTGAGTTGCCTGAAAAGTAGCAGGTCTAATGAGAAGCGCCCTGGGTGGACAGTCAGGAGACTCAGAAGAGTAAAACCATTCTCTGTGACCTTAGCATCCCTTTGGGTCTCATCAGAAAGGAGCACAACACAGTAGGGACCTGATTAGCATTTCTTAGGTTAAACAGAATGCCAATCGGTGGTTTTAGGAAAAGCTGAGGTGGGGGGGCTGGAGAGGTGACATGCAGATGAAAGGAGAGAAAGGGGAACCTGGTGCCGCCTTTCCTGCTCCTCTCGTCCCTTCTCATACTCTTCCCTGAGGGCCCTCGTCACCACACAGCTGTTCTCCTCAAGCTGTTGCTTCAGTTTCTCCAGCTCCGCCCGCTGCCTGAAAAAGGCACAGGCAGAAGTGGTCAGTACTGAGAAACGGGGGAGAGGAAGAAACATTAAAAAGCGCATAGCTAGGCTGTTACTGGGCTAGCTCCCAGAAGGCCTCCTGTCCTGCCTGCCTTCCTTCCTCCTGGCTACCTGGCCGCCTGCTGGTTTAGTCGTTCCTTCTCTTCTGCCACCTCACTATAGAGTCGGCGCCGCTGCTGCTGAAGGGCCTGTTCCTCCTCCTCCAAGTGTTTCTCATATCTGTTGGGGAAGACAGATCCTTCTCAATTACACTTATTTCTGCTTAACCACTGAAAGGAGGAGACATTTCCCTCATTCACTCCATTTGTAGTTGAGTCATTAAAAGCAACAGGGATTGATCATCTATTATCAGCTAAGTCACCATAGAAGATTAACTATGTGTGTACTGGGGTAAGGGAAAGTGAAGCAATTGTGTTAAGGTGAGCTAATAATGAGATGTGGAATGAGAAGATCCGTTACGTTCCACCCCTGGGATTTGCTTCTATTTATGGGGAACATGTGAGAAGGAAGCTGATCAAACCCTAAAGTTTGATATGGGGAAACACTCGTGTTCTGTAAACCCTAAGCAGGAAATAAATACTGAAACACAGGGAATGTTTTGTAGGACAGAAGAATAATAGTGATAATTGTAATAGCTTAGATTTATATAATATGCCTTTGTTAGCAATATATTTTATATTATCCTGTTTGATCCTTGCTAAAAAAGTTCAGCTCATTCTCCTCTGGGTACACATCTGCTATTCATATGTGGGGCTTTCTCAACTCTACCATTTCCCCTATGGATCAGTTGTGAGGTGAAGCTAAAAGGAACCTGATTCACTATGCTGAGCTGGTAAAAGAATATTAAAACTTATGAAAACATACATAACATTTTCTTTAGCCAAGTAAGGTCTCTGAGATTTTATATAGGAAGGAGCAATGAGTTTATCATCTCCATGTATGAAGGGTTCTTCTCCCCTAGAAGAGATATCTAGAGGTTCAGGGAGGAAACCACACCTACACCTCCACTAACCCCTTCCCTCAAGTCTTAATATTTGGGCTCTCATGGCTCAGAGTGAGTGTAAATAGCAATTGTTTCTGTTTTGGTCAGAACCCTCAGGGTCTTCCCCTCCCAGATGGATTTTTGTTTTTTGGATTTAGGTAAAAGAGGCCATTCTTTGCCTCACTTTTTACTTGTCCTTCAGCATTGAATGGGCATTTTCTCAGACAGAGACCTGGGAAAGACCTTAGCTTAAAAAGGTCAAGGTCTCTCACTGCATCAGGGCCATCTCCAGTTGTCCTGATTTATATCCCTGCCAAAGGCACCAGATGGCCCTGAAGGAGACTGAAGCTGGTGACTCTGCACAGCCCTGCCTCACTGAAATCACCTTCCTGATGTCATGGTCCTCTTTGAGAAGGAAGGACAAACAAATGAAGCTCGGACTTGCATGAGGACTCAGGGAAGCAAACTGAAGTAGTCTGATCCTCAGTTTCTGTCCCTCTGTAAAAGATGGGTTTTTAAGCAATGAAATGTCAAGAATTGCAGAAGACCTCAGAGGTCTTGAGTCTAACCTCTCAGCTACAAGGCCTGAAGGGGTAAAGCTATCTGTCCAAGGCCATGCAGTTAGCTAATGGCAAAGGCAGAAGTCAGATCTCTTCATTCCCAGTTCAGTGCTCTTTACCCCACCAACATTCTCAACCACCTTCATTCAGTCACTTGTCAGTGGCATGGAGAGCTCTCCCCATGGAGAGTCATGAGCCAGGTTGTCACTTTTGGATTTAGATCTGGGTTCGATCCCAGACTCTTTCTAGAACAAGCCACAACTCTGCTTCATACTTGTCTATCTCATCACTTCAGAACAAACGGTATGATTAGCACTTACCTCCTGACTACAGGTACTGACCCAGTCTCAGTCACCTTAGGAGTCACATCATCATCATCATCACGAGGAAGAGGACAGCTAATATATGTGTATATCTATCTACATTGATCTACCCATACGTATATACATATATACAAATATACATATCTATACATACACACAACTGTATGTGTATGTATGTTTGCATGTATGTATATGTCACTTACAGTGCCAGGAACTGTGCTAAAGTGCTTCACAATGATCTCATTTGATCCTCACAACAACCCTGGGAGGCAGGTGCTATTATTGTCCCATTTTACAGATAGGGAAACTGAGGCAAGTGGGGGTTAAGTGACTTGCCCAGGCACACAGGTAAGAAGTATCTGGGACAAGATTTGCACATAGGTCTTCCTGACCTCAGGTCTAGCGCTCTATCCACTGCACTATCTGCTGTCCCCACCAGAGACCCTTCCATGTACCGCTGCCGGGCCAGCTCCCTCTCCCGCCGTCCCTCTTCCTCCTTCTCTCGTTCCAGGTGTTCCCGCAGCTCTTCAGTCTGCTGCACGTAGCGCTGAGCGGCCCGCTGGTCTGACTGCAGCAGCTCAGCCTCATGCAGGGTCTTTAACTTCTTGATTTCTTGCTTGTGCTTGGCGATCAGCTTCTGGATCTCTGGCTCCAAGCCTATGATGAAGGACATGGAACAGTCACCCCCAACAGGAAAAAGGCTCCTGCAGATGAACTCAGGACCCAATTTCATTTCTGGGAATGAAGCAAAAACTCTTCTCTCCATCACCTTCAAGCATAAAAAGAATGCTTGGGCATTTTCCTGGCAGGAAATGGGATCTTCCTCCCACCCCAGGGGGAATCTAAAGGGGGACTTGTCACTAGAGAGGTAGAAAAAGAAAGAACATTAAAGTAGACAAGTTTGGGAAGCATGAACTGTCTTGACCTTAGTATCAATAGCCATTTTCTCTCCCTTCAGCTACAAGGCATGAAGAGAAGGTCTCAAAGCCTGGGCAAGGGTCCCATTCTCTCCAGGGCATTAAAAGATTCACAGGATCTAAGTTCAAAGGGACACTTGGAGGTTTTCTAGCCCTGCAGTCATCTCCTCCACAATTTCCTTCACTCTTGAATGATGGGGAGCTCACTATTGTCAAGGTGGCCTCTCTCTCTGCTGGACAGTTTCTCCACTAGCTGGAGGCATGCCTCTGTCCTTACTCTCCACTGGGCCAGTCCTGCCCTCTAAAGCAGCACAGGAACATCTGCTTTCTTATATAACAAAACCTTTCAAATATGTTAATACGTATGATACCTTGCCATTTTCCCCCCTCTTCTCCAGGCTAAACAGACCCAATCCTTTCAACTCTTCCTCCTAGTATGTGGTTTTCAGATCTTTTTTCTTTGCCCAGAAGAATGACCTTAACATCTGCCAGAGCAGAACAAAAATGCCTGCCAGGGAGTTGCACCCCTGGTGAGCGAGATCAGAGCGAACACCTAGGTGTCCTTTACGAACATGAGCCATGATAACATGATCCCTAAGTCACTGGCGACAACAGGCACCAATTCCCAAGCGTTGGCCTCCTGGTTCCCCTACCTCGGACAGTGATCTCTTTGATCTTTTTCGTTTTCTCATTGATCCACTTCTCTCTGCGGATTTTTTCTGTGGCGCTCATTAGTTCTTTGAGTTTCTTAATCTCCTGTGAACAAGAAAGGATGCTAAGGAGCAGCCCAAGAGGAGGAGAAAATGAAACCCCCATCTCTCCATTGCCACCTATTTCCAGATTCCTTAAACCAGTAGAGATTTAGGAAATTACATTTCCAGGTCCTAACAGTGGAACAAGAATAATAAAGACTATTAATACATGCAGAACAGTCAGAGAACTTCAAGAAATCTACCCACCAATGTCAAATTATAGACTGCTGACTTTCCCAAGGATTGTCCTCTCCACACAGCTTTCTTTTTCTTGTTGTATCTCAAAGTGCTTAAAGACTTCTGAGCAGATTTATTCACATGAAATAATCTTCTTGGCAACGTCAACAAAGTTGGGTATACGCTCGTCAGCCACATCCCCAGAAGTGTGTCCACTAGCCAAACACTACCTGCCTCAGTGCTCCCAAGGAGGAGACCAAGGGAAGTTTGAGATAGAATTCATCTAGATACTTTAAGAGGCAAATGCCATAAAACACCTCAGGTACAGCTTTAAAAGGGACTTATTTTCCATAGGCCAATTACCACCCTAACTCGTTATAGTTTTATATTTCTTTTGTAGACTCTACAAAAAAAAAAAATCAGCTACTTCCCCAGGAGGCAGAAAGGGAGCAGAGAACACTCTGCTTGGCAGAAAGGGAAAACTAAACAAAAAAGTGTTCATATTGAGGTAAGGGCTGGGAATTCAAATTCCACACTTTTCCCCCTATCTACTGTCTTACTGCACTAAGCTTTGCATTCTCCTGTCTCTTTCCTAGTGTGTTCTTCCACAGTTACATTCTTGTGACTTTCTTTAACCTCCTCCCCAAAGTGAACAATAGAGCAGAAGGGTGGCACTGGGAAAATACAAGACATTTGTACAGTACAAGGTTGTGAGGTTTCTCTCCCTCCTCTCCATGGCCCTGCTGACAGAGGGGCCACAAAAGGACACCAATAAAAAACCACTCCAGGGCTCCCAGGTCCCATACTTAACAACAAGCCTTTAGAAGCCAGGGGTTTTTAACATGGGATCTGTAAAACCATTAAAATATATATACATATTTTTGAAAACTGTATTTCAATATAACTAGTTTCCTTATAATCCTGGGTATTTTGTTATGCATTTAAAAACATTCTTCTCAGAAAGGATCCATATACTTCATCAAATTGCCAAACAAATCCTAGGTTCAGAGCCCTTCAATCCGAGTTGAAGAAGAAGCCACAGAGATGAAGTAATAAAATGGGCTTTAATAGAGAGTCACATCAGGAAACTGAGAGCAGCACTGAGGTTTAAGCTACCAAGTACATCAGTACAAAATCTGCATACATCTACATAAATTACATAACTACTATGCAGCATAGATTGAAATTAAATTACTATAGTCTCTTGAAATCTGCCTTTCTTAATTTCTTCTCCTGATTTCTTCTCATCTAACTCAAGTCATTTTCCCAAGCAAAAAATGATTGATTAGTATGCAAACGTGAGTTGTGAGCTCTCTCAATTCACCCATCATCACATTAGGATGCAAAAAAATTTCAGCATTCCTCAGGTAATATTTATGAAATTATCTTGCTCTCAGCTGGGTTTGGCTGTGATAGACATCATCCAGGGCAGGGCTTCAGGATTTCCTATGTGCTACCCTCTGAGGCTCACCCCTTGCCCCTTCCATCCCTCCAAGAATCCTAGCCGAAAGATGACAGTAGAAATTTCCCTCACACAAAGGCTTCAAGGCACACCACACCTAAGGAAATAGAGGAAGAGGGAAAGGAAGAATAAAGAAATTGGTGAACTGAAAGCTCTGCCAGAAGAGAAGTAAGCCAGGAAAGGCAGGGCAGGTGAGCAGAGAAGCAGTCAGTGTGAGCAAGCCCCGCTGCCTCTCCCACGTGTAGGCAAGGAACCCACCCCTTTGAATCTCTCACCAGTTCATGCTGCTCTTGCACTTGGGTGATTCTCTTTGTGTATTTCTGGTCCACTTGCTTCAGCTCAGCTACCACTGCCTCGCACTTCTCACTCAGGACCTTCTTGTCGTCAATCAGCTGAGATTTGAGGAGGGGATCAGGTGAAGCCAATAGGTAAAAGTTGCTAACTCAGGACCGAAAGGTACTGAGTGGATACTCCCCTAACTTCAGGATTAAGACACAATTGCTGCAGGAGGAAGGGAAACCCAGAAAGCGACCCCGAGAGGGAAACAAGTCCCAGCAAGTTACACAAACAGAAATGCCTCCTGGCCCTAAGAATAGCCCTTTCACATTATGTCCCAACAAAATCTTCATCCCTGAGTTGGGAATAGGGGTTCTATGAGAAATATTCCTGAGACAAGATGGGCCTCAGGGAGGGCTGAATAAGTTGGGATCCAGGAAACAGGAAGAACAGATGCATCAGACCCCCATGTGATGGAGTGTGAACCTGGTAAGAGTTGGGGAGACAGGGCAACATCAGGAATCCTAGGGATCCTCAGCATGTGAGGCCTCAGAGCCAATGTTTCCCCTTCCATTCCCTGCTCCCCGCCTCCAAGGTGACTTCCCCTGTTGTTTTCTGCCATGCCTCACTCCTCTTCTCCATAGTGACTGTTATTTGTGGGATATTTCAAGCCTAAAAGTGGCTTGAAATGGCTAAGCCAGAAACTTCTGCTGGGCCCTATTCTTCTAACATCCTCAAAGGGATGTTCCGCAGAATCCTTAGCAGAGCTTATAGGCAGGTAGGGTCATTGTTCCGGAACACATTCAGAGTATGTATCTCAAGACAAAAACTTCCAGTTCCTACAGCTTCTGCACTTGGCCAACCCTTTCCTAATCAGGAAATACCTGTATATATCTGACCCACCCTAACATCTGACTGCCTCCCCTGCCCTGCGGAATGTACATGGGTCAGGAGTAAAGAGAAAGGATATGAGACATACGCAGTCATCAGAAGTTAAAACAAAACCAAAAACCTAGTCCATCTCTAAGAGGCATCTTAACATCTACTATCCCCATCTTAGGTTTCTATTTATTCCAATCTATCCTCCATACATCTGCCAAAGTGATTTTCCTAAAGCCCAGGTGCTTCATTAAAACTTAGATCACTCTCCATCTCAAAAAAACTCCATTGGCTCTCTATTACCTCCAGAAATGGGCCAGCCAAACTGGCCTTCTTACTGTTCTTCTTACATAGCACTTCATTTCTTCCCTCCACACCTTTGCACAGGCTGTTCTCCATGTCTGGCAGGTACTCCTTTCTCACCTCTGCTTCTGAGAATCTCTGGTTTCCTTCGAAGTTTAGCCCAAGTGTTACTTTCTACAAGGTCTTTCCTGATCCACTCAAGGCTGGTTTCTTGTCACACCCAAAAGAATGTAAGCTCCTTGAAGGGACTGTTTTATTCTTGTCTGTGTATCCCAGTGCTTGTGCGCTACGTGGCACACAGTTGGCACTTAATAAATGCCTGCTGATTGATTGAATGAAGCATGAATAAGGATCACCCTCCCATTCTGCAGGTGAAAAAAATGAAACTTGGAGAGGGAAAGTGATGTGCTTAAATCGACACAAAAATAACTGGCAGAGCCATGAATCAAAATACAGTCTCTAGGTTTCAATTCTGTAAACTGTGCACTAGATCCTGCTACTTGCCATGAGCACACAGGGTTACCTGATCGATGAAGGCCAGGTGTCTCTGGATAGCAGCTTCATACTGCTCCCTCTGCAGCCGGAGCTGGTGGTTTAGCTCCTTCTCTGTTTCCTTCACGTTCCGCACAGTAAGCTCTCGCTGCTGAGCCTGTCAATGGGGTTTCAGGGGAAGAGGATGGGAGGGAGGGGGGGGGTTGGCTGGTACCTGGGTTCAAATTAAAGGAGCAGAGGCCAAGATCAGAGGAGATGGGGCTGACCATAGGGCAACTAAAGAGTTCTAATTCTACTGGAGCTCAAAGTGGGAGGAAACAATAAAAGAAAACTAAGAAACGTTAAGGGGAAAAAAAGCCATCCTGAAACATGCCCAGATGTGATTCCCTGCTTATGAGAAGCAAGTAGTTAATGTGCTGAGTGAGACAGGCCTATGAGATACATTACTCCTAATCTTCCTCTAATGAAGGGCAAGGGATGCCTTCTGCAAGTCTTCTCAAGAAGCAGCATTAAATCACAAACCTGGTCAACCACCCTAGGGGGTCAGTTTTTCCCACAACAGTCTAACCACCCCAGGGATTGAGTGAGACCTCTGGCTAGGCCTCCCTGGGCAGACAAGCCCACAGAGGTGATGGAAGCAGGTTTACATGACAGCAATCAATCAATGAGCAATCATTTATTAAGTACTTATGTGCCAGGCACTGTACTAAGTGCTAGAGAGATTTGGGTGAAGACTTCCTGAGAGTAAGGCCTCTTATATGCTGGATCAGGCTACAAAAGGAGGTGGTGGAATTCTCTAAGAACAGAACATAGTACAGGCTGTCTGAGGTTAGTTAAGTGTAGGCCTGATTTCTTTTGCTTTAAGCTAGTTACACAGAATACCTGTGACGTGCAGGGAACCAAAGCTCATATCCAAAATGAAATACTCCTTTCCTACAGGGAAAACCTCAGCACAGTCCCACACTAACCTCCCCCAAATTGGTTCCAGGAGACCTTAAGAATTTTGGCCCTTTCTACCTAGGGTCACCCACCAATGCTGTCTGCAGCAGTGCCATAGCTTGCTTCTTCTCCTCCACCTCCAGCTTCAGTCTCATCATAGAGCTGGTGACCTCAGTAGCCACAGCCGATGCCTGCTCCAGGTGCGCCAGCTCTTCCTCAGTCAAGATTCCCTGGGGAAAAATATAAAGGTTAGCGACACCAGCATCATCTTCTGCCTGGCTCTAATGGAAACTGATTATTTCTCATAGAAACCTCTCCTCAGATCCAACTAAGCATGTCACCTGCCTTTCCCAGCTCCCTTCCTTGTCATATCCTTCCCACCCTCCACCCCCCACAAATCACTCTCTAAATCAGAGGTAACATAATTAAGCAAAGTTCATAACACTGTAGAGAAAGGCTAGAATGTAAGGATCAGGTATGTGTGTATATGCATGTGTGTATGTGTGTGTGTGCATGTGTGTATGCGCATGTGTGTATATATATATGTACGTCTATATGTGTGTATGCATGTATATAGTACCCCAAATTCAATTCTTGATTATTCATTTTAGAATGACAGGAAGAAAAAGCATAAATTAAGATAGTCTATCTTTTTAAAAAGTGTTACTAACTTTGAAATATGTAATAAGTCTATGACTCTCACTCTCTACCTTAGGTTAATACTAAGATAACTACATTTTCTGAGCACACACCCAACTGAGCTACCTCAGTAACTCCCATCTTTTAACACATTGCCCTATGACCCCACTGCTCTGCCCTTGCTGCACAGGGAAAGAATCCACTTGGTGACAATCTTCCACCCCACCCAGTCCTGACCCCAGAGAAGAAGCAATGAAATTCATGCATTCCTTTGTTCAGGCTTAGGGAGAAGGGAGGCTCACCTCCCGAGGAGGGGCTGAGGCTACAGAATGGGGTCGCTCCTGTTCTGACTTCTCCATCTCATCTAAAAAGCTCATGATACTTTGAAGCTTGGCCTCAGAAAGCAATGCCCCATCCTCTGGGATTCCATGTGGTGGATTCAGTTTCCCAAATTTTTCTAGATTGTCAGCTGTTAAGGAGTTAGAACCAACTTCCTGTGGAGAGGGAAAGAGGAAAACGATAGGAATTAGAGTGGAACTGATATACAGTAAAGGAAGCAAAAGAAGAATTGCTTATTTTTTTCATAGGTCACATCAGAATAGTGCAGAACTCCCAAAAAAAGGCATATATGCCTGCTGGTCTGTAAAGTGATCTGCATTTTTTTGTGCTTGCTTGTTATGATGAGGAAGGGCAGGGAGGCAGCAGTGGTCTAGAGATTTGCTTTGAAAGGTCGGATTACCCAAAGCTCCCCAAGCATCCAGGACTCCTGACTCCTTTCTCTCTCTGTCTGATTCCATGTGAACAAAATCACACACTCCCCTAGAAAAGCTACCACCATTAATGTGAGATGGACAGCCAAGGGAGAAAACAAAGCTGATACAACACCACTGTTATTTCCCTTGTACTCCAAGCTGAAAAGCTTTGGCCTGAATGTCTGTCATCTAAGGACCAGTCTAGGTAGGTCTGGAGAAGCTCATCATTAGATGACCACCTCTTAAGACATGGAGGGCTTCAGAGAGGTCATCTCCATGTATGAGATGATCACCTAATGGCCAGCCTTTTAATGACCTAATTAAGTTGGTCCAAAGCCTATCTAGCCTGAAAGGATCTAAAAAAGCTTGTGTGCTGTCTTTAGGAATTAATATGCAGAAGTATTGAGTCACTTCAGTGAATTTCTTAATACAGAACTGAATCCAGTAGGAAGTTGGGGGAGAAAAGAACATTATTTCCTGCTGGCCCAGAGTTTACTAATGCTGGGCTGATAAAAGTGATTTCATAAAGACATTAGGGAAACAGGCTAAGAGTCATCATCATGCTTCCTTGGACCAACCTTATAAGGGCAGCCCCATTCAACTCTCCACTAGGTCAGATGCCACCTCTTGGATGCCCCCTCCCCAAGCCAAAGAAGAAAGATCAATGACAATTTTATTCTAATTCCTTTTATCTCCTCTCATAGTCTGTCCTTTCTGGGCCTTTAGATCTTGGCACTATGAAGGGGAGGACTGAAGTGGGATATGTATTGCTTTCAGGTAATTCCCCTGACTCCCTCTAGTTACCCCATCAATCCAGGAATATTTTTCCTTTTTATAGGTCTTGGGTTGGGTCAGCTGCTCTGGTTCCTCTTCTAAAAGCTTCAGGGTTTCCAGCAGCTCATTAAGAGTCACCTTGGCCTGCGGTCTGCTGGCTGCTGTGACTGCAGTGTCCAGGCTCTCACAGACAACCTCATGGGAGGTTATGTCCTAGGGATGGTATGGAGAAAAAGGAGAAAAAAACAAGCACCTAGTTAACCAGCCAAAGCACTGAAGCTAGGTTCTGCCAAAGAAGAGAGAGTCAGGAGGCTTCTCTCTTACTCTGGATGGTTAAAGCTGACTTCTGAACAGCTCAGTATGTACTGTAAGTTTGAAGATTAGGTTTTTCCCTTCACTGATTTTCTTAACAACTCCTAGGTCAAGAAGAGGCATTAGGATAGTGAAGTGGAAAGAATATTGGACTAAGAGTTATAAGACCTGGCTTTGCCACTTAATAATTGTAGGACCTTGGGCAAGTCCCTTAAACTTTAAGCCTCAGGTTCTATATGTGTAAAATGTGGATCCTACTACCTCTCATGCCTCACCTCACAGGGCTGCTGTAAGACCAAATGTGACAGAGCTTTAAAAAGTGTTGTACAAACATATGCCATCATCATCGTGGCTGCCACTTTCCCCTAGAGAAGACCTAACCTGGCACACAGGAATGGCTATGGAACCATGGATTCTGCTCTCTGGCTGTATAAAAGCACCCACTATAAACTACGGGAATCTTATTAATGTAGCAGTGGAAGGAGGCAGGGGAGAGGGTGAATGATGAAGGTTAGACTTGGGCAGGAGGAGCCTTATGGCACATGATAATAATCAGTGGAGGAAGAGAAAGATTGCCCAAGAGAAGAGACCTGTGGCTTATCTTCTGGAGATTTACTAAGATCTGGCGAAGAGTCAGGGACTGGATGGAAGTATTCCTCTGGATCTGTAGCATGTAAGTTGGCACCTGTAAAATAAGAAATAATATCTTTAAATGTTTAGAATGAATGCACTGCCAATATTCAGATTCAGAGACCTCTTAGTCATTTCCTGCCTATCAGCCATCTAAGGCTTTGTCAAAAGAAGCCATAGAGAGGGAGCAGGGCATGCACAGATGCCAGTGGAAGGGTACTGGGTGTGAGAGATACCTATCATCATGAGACATTATAACCACCCCCGCAAAATCTAGTATAAGAGATTGTACTTTTATAGGGAACTTCAATGTAGGATCCCCAAGACCTCTGCCCTCAATACTCTACTTGAGTTGGTGTTTCTCTACTAGCTCTGGGGTCAATCTGAGGAACCCACCTGCATTGTTAGCTTTGATGCTGCTGTTTGCCAGACTCCCACTCTTCGGGGAGGCTGTCTGTATGGGCCTTTTTTTGGATATTTTCCTAGTGTCCTTCTGATGCCCCAGTGCAGTATCTCCTCCCTTTTGAGCCGCTCGTTTCTGCTGGAGTTCCTGCCATGGTAGGGTATATGGGAGCAATTTACAAATCAGAGAGAAAGAGTCCCTCCATTTCCTATAAGTAGCACTAACACTAAGATACCCCCCTAGGTGTTTAGGAAGGAAAATGGAGGGGGAAAATTCATCTTTTATGGTTACAGTAAATTGGAGAAGTTACCACTAAGTTGACTTCAGTGTGAATGGCCTTCCAAAGAATCATAATCTTGACTTAAATGTCCCAGACAATGTCTTTTGGTTAGAGGTACAGTTTTGAAAAAAGATGTGGTAGTTTTTCTCCAACATTCACGTATTGCCAATCTGTCCCCAAATAAGGAAAATAAGAGACTGCTCCTAAACTTTCCCTTCTTGTAGACATTATCATTTCTGGCCATCAAGGATGGATTTTTATATGCTGGGCTATCATGCTGAATGATATTCCACAAGAACAGCCTGATCCAAAACAGATTAGAGCCCAGAGGTTTACACTTTTGGACTCTGATCCATCCTGTAGGTAGGCTACCTGAATAGCAGCTTGTCTGGCCTGCCGGGCTTTCTCTTCCCGGATCTTCTTTCTCTCTAAATCTTTCCGTGGCTCCAAGTCGAGGACATTCCCTTCCAACTGTTTTTGCTGTCTCTCCTACAGAACAAATTCAACAGGAAATGAATTCTATAAGTAAAGTCTCTTGAGAAAAATTTAAATTCCTAAATAATAGAGCAAGTAATGCATGGATGTTGGAGGGAAGGGTCACCTTAAAACCAGTACCCTTAAACCTACTATTCTTTTGATTTACAGGAGACACAAGGAGCTTTAAAACCACAGAGGGTCTTTATGATATCAGAAGGCCTGAAATGCCTAGCAGTTCTAAGATGGTCTGTGATCTCCGGATTTCAAAAATGCATTAGAGCAAAAATCAAAAACAAAAACTTATAACACCCAAAACCAATCCCTTACACAGCCCTCTCATAAAAAATACTAAAAAAATACAAAGCCAAGAGGCTTTGCCCCACCCACCCAGATCTTGTCACCCTGTTCAAACAATGCTAGTCCTGTTCCTTCAGTCAGAATCAGGACCCAGTAGGAATGAGAAGGGGTGGCAACATAGGCTGTGACTACATGTGGTGGTTTAAGTACATAGTACTTCTGAGTTTCAGCTTCTGCCACCCCAAGAATCTGCCACTTGGAAGAAATGCAGCTTATACTACTGATATTTGGGATTGTAAATTATGTGGGTATGGGCTCACATCCAGGACCTTTCATGACATTTTACACTGACCTTCCTCTTAGATGTCAGCAGGTGCTCCAGGAGAGATGCCCCAGCTCGATGTCTTTGTGCATGGTGTCGGTACCAGCGCTGAATGGTGATGGCAGCTAAATTGACCTGATGGATAAACCTGTAAGAAGGAAAAGAAGGTCTGGACCAGAAGGAATACTCATTGACTTCCCTATTATAGCGACATAAAAAGTTTTAAATACTACGGTCACTTCTCTGATTCTCCAACACCTTTATCCAAGTATACAAAATGTGCCAGAGTGTCACAAGTCTAAAGGCATGTCATCTATAGGTGATTTACATAGCCTAATATATATCACAACTGTCTATTCACAAAGATGTGAGAATACAGCGCAAATTATATACAAATACAGGGAAGGTGGAAACAAAGTAGTTATCAGAATCTGAGGAAAGGTTTCTTAGAGGAGATAAACTATCATGTCTTGAGCATTCTCTTCATTATTTCTTTCCCTTCCTACCCATTTCCAAATATCCAGATCCAAGTGAACAGCAGTAAAGCTGACAGCCAGGCCTAAGGGATCACTGAATAAAGTAGACCACCCAAATCTTTGACTGATCATTCATGATCTATGGGCCACAGAGACAGACAACACTGTCAGAAAGGCCCTAGCCTATGTCTTTCAGTCCATTCTTCTCCCCCTTTTTAAGACACACTCCTTTTATCCCTTCCCCTCCACTTCTATAATGTCCCAATGTGCTTTAGCCTCACTGCTGCCCTTCTGATTCCCAGAATCCCTACCTACTTTCCAGAGGGTTCAACTCACCTTTCTGCTTCTTCTTCCGTCACCTCCTTCCTTTGAAGCAGTCCAGCTGTGCTGCTAGTGTTGTTCCGAGTCACGTTATTATTACTGGATAAATTCTTCTGAGACTTCATGAAACTGCTGCTGCTCTCACTTTCTTCATTGGTGGTTGCCTTGATGATATTGCTAAAAAAAAAAAAAAGCATCAAGTTTTTTCACAGGGCTCCCTCTGCCCTAAGGAAGTTCACTGTAGCTCACACCTGCCTGCAGGCCAATAACTGAGGAAGGAGGGAACAATGACTGGCTGGCTTGCTGAGCTTTTCTAAAAGGTCAAGCAAAGGAGTTAAGACAATAAATAAGACTGTGGTTGGAGGAAAAACTAAGTGCTTTTTCATATTAAATTTGTTCTTTTTTAGTTACAAACATAATCATCAACGAACATTTAAATATAAAAACAAGAGGAATGCACATGATATTGTGAACTTGTTAGTTTTTTAAAAACACAGAAACAATGTTCTATTGGCATCCTTTTCTGTACTTATTTTTGTTTTCTTTTGCATATTTAAAACTTTTCTTTTGTTCTCATCTTGTGACTATCACTACCTACTAACTTATCCCCTTTCCCCCCCACAAAAAAAAACCAAAAACAAACAAACCATCTCAACAGCTCAGAGACCTCCAAGGTCTCTTCTCCTTTCCTCTGATTCTAGATGACCTCTAGATCATTAGTTTCATTCCGTCTGGTCTCTAGCAGGGAGAAGACAATGCCCACCAATAGAGGGGTCTGTACTGCCCAATGTAAATTTCAAGAACAATGGTCTCAACCATGCGAGTTTATCCCTCACTTTTTTAACCTGCCAGTCATAATGATGAGAGTAAAATCAAAATAGCGAGGTAGACAAGATATACGTGGGAAAAACTGTTGCTCACCCTCATTAAAAGTCATGCTATAGATACCTATGCCTGTCAACCTTTACTTGATGTGCCCTGAAAGTGGGCAGCAATGAAGCTTGGTAACTCTAAAACCCTCTAAAAAGAAAGTAGGATAAATAGGCAGTACACCTCTTTCCAACAACAATGATCAACTTCATATAACCCTGGTGAGTCATAATACAAAAACACCACTTAGCCTTCAGGCTTTAATGTGATGTCTTATGCTCACAATCCACCTCAGGCCAAAGCTTCTGAAGAGCCCAGGGAGAAAATTCCATTTTCTGTCTTCCAACAGAGATGGTATCTGTGGTCTCTATAATGCTGATCAACACTTGGTTAACTTTTAGGGGTTTTTGGGTCAGCAGAAGTTCCTACTGCTGCTATAGGTGGATGCTACTACGGTTGGAAAAGGGACTAACCTTGGAATAGGCTTCTCTCCTCCTATCAGATTTCTCCTCTCCAATTCTCTGTTCAGAAGGGGAGTCAGGGAACAAACACTTTTCTAAGCATCTTTACTAACCCTTTTATCAATTCAGTAAAGACCCTCATTTAGATCTTGACTGGTTACCAGTGCCTAAGAGTGACTCAAGTGCTACTAATCAATCAATTATACTGAACTGTATCATACATAAACTCAATGACCAGTGATACAGGAGAACATCCTCAGACACTGAATGAGGAAAGAGAGCATAAGAGAAGCTCTTAGAGCAACAAGTAGATTTGAGGGGTGGTTTCCTCCTCTGGCAAAAGGCTCTGACAGTAAGCTACTCTACTGAAGACAAAAATCTTACTCCTCATTTATAGGAGGGGTGGAGAAAGGGACAAGGGAGAAATAAGAATAGAAGGAAGAAGAGAGAATGGAATGCTGAACATGAACATGAACTCACGGAATATCAGTTTTAAAAGAGACTTAAGAAGTCATTTAGCCCAACGTGTACTTAACTAAGAATCCTTTTGAGAGAATCCCCTAGACATGGTAACCCAGCCTTAACTTGAAGGCCTTTAATGGAAGGAAGCCACTACCTCCTGAGTTAGCTCATTCCACTTTGGGACAACTCCAATTGTAGGAAGATTTTCTTACATCACATCTAAATCTGCCTCTCTGCCCCAAGGTTCCTAGTTCTTTCTATGGCCAAGCAGAACAAGACTAATTCCTCCTTTCCCACGCCAGCCCTGCAAATGCTTGAAGACAATTACTATGTATTCCTTAAGTCTCCAGGCTAAATATCTGTATTTCTTTCACCTAATCCTTGTATAACGTGGTCTCTGGGCTTCACTATCTTACTTGCTCTTTTCTGGATGCTCTCTGGCTTGTCAATATCATTCTCAGAATGTGGTGCTCAGAACAGAACACAAAACTGCAAACGGGTTAATCAAGGCAATACCACAGTCTTCTATGTTCTGGACACTTAATGCAGCCTAAGTTTGCCTTAATGACTCATCTTGAACTTGCAATCCACTAAAACGCCTAAATCTTTTCCATCTTTTCCATGACTTCCTTTTTAACCCAAGTATAGGACTTTACACATTTACCTCTATTAAATTTCATCTCATTAGACTTAGGCTATTGTTTAGGCATGTTAATATTGACCCAAATCAAAAGAATAGGCTCTCTTCCTATTTCTATGACCATCTCTGTCTTCAGCTCTAGAAAAAAGTGGATCTTAGTGGTTCTAACTAGAAACTATTGTTCATTATAGTATCTGTCTTTATGTTAACTCAGTGATTATTTGGTAACATGAAGGCTGACCCTCCTTCAAAGTGGGAACCTTCTAAGAACAATATTACCTGACTGGTTCCTCTACTATTGCTGGACTATACTTTCCCTACGCCTGAGCTTAACTGCTGACTCCATACAGGGTTTTCTTTTCTTCCTGGCAAAACTCTCCTTGCACTTCAGGAAGTGGTCAAGGATAAGAAGAAAACCTACTTGAGGGATGAAGCGGCTTGGTTGGAGCTCTTAGGCGGAGGAATTTTGTCAATAGTGCTGTAGTTGTTATGTACCATAGTGGTAACACAGTTGCCCACTGCTCCCTTGTTGCTCCTAACAAAAAAGAGAGAGAAACATATTACAGCTTGCTGGACCATTGTCTACTACCAATTTTGCGTGATAGGTTCCCCTTTTCAGAATGTTTTTAAATACACAAAATAGACAAGATCCCAAAGGAAACCAATAATAATGAAATACAATTATCAAAATACATGTATTTTTTAAAAGTTCATGGATACCAGGCTAAGAACCCCTGAACAGACCAAGGGTCCACTGTGAGCAAAATTTTATACCAGATACTATGGGAGTAGAGAAAAGTATACAAAAAGAACTATCTTGTGCCTCTCCTTAGCGATGTCCTAAGGGTCCAGGGTCTAAGACTACCTCACAGGAAAGGCTGCCTTTTGCTACTGAACTAATTAAATGCCCATAAAAGTATCTAGTACAGGCTCACCTTATACACAGAATTCTACTTTAGAGAAAATAATATTATAGAAAGGTTCCAATGCAGTGAACTCTGCTCTACCCTTCAGGAATTTACAGTGTAGTAGAAAAGCTGGAATCTGGACATATAAAAGACTTTAAAATAATTACCAAGCAATATATAAACAAGTAACTATACCACAAATGGTGTACTGCAATACTATGGAGAAATCAAAGTACAGAAAGGTAAAGTCTCCCCAGTCCTAGAACTGTAAAATCTTGGAGGTGGAAAGATGTCACCTAATCCAATCACTTGCTACAATGTAGGAAATGTAAGAAGTCCTTTTATAGCATCCCTTAAAAAGTGATTATCCATCTTGTGCCTTAAAAATTATCAATGACAGGGGCACTAGTTTCCATAAGGCAAGGAGGATACTTAGTGTTAAACATTTCTAATTGTCATAAATTTTCTCTTACGTTATTAAACCTAAGTCTGTCTCTATAAAGTCTATTCAGTAACCCTGGTTCTTGCATCTGGAGCAACATGAAATAAGTCTTTTATATATGATGGCTCTTCATATATTTAAAGACAACACCAGCTGATTTATGTACATGTGGGTCCTGGCCAATGGATTTTTCAGGTGATAGACCCCAACTACAGTAGCTGCAAGCTCCTCAAAAAGCTAGTGCTTGAGAGAAAAGCAAAAACTGGCCAACATTAAAAAAAATGAAAAATAATTCCCAAATAAGGAAGAGGAAATAAAGGAAATTATTAGAAACTATTTTGAATACTGATATCTTAAATAAAATGGATAGAAATTTACAAAATACCTAGACTGACAGAACAAGAAATAGAAAATTCAAATAACCCAATCTCAGGGTTCATAAAATTCATGAATGAATGTATAAAGGAAAAAAAATTCAGAAACAGGTCAATTTATAAGTAAACTCTATCAAACATTCAGAGAATACTTAATTTCAATATCATTTGAACCGCTTGCAGAAATAGGAAATAAAGACAAATATGGTCCTGAAAACTATACAGAGAGACAATTAGAGAAAGAATTCTATAGATTAGGGGCTCTTACCCTGGAGTGTAGACATAAAAAGAAACAAAACCAAAAAAACCCTAACTATATTTCAGTACAGTTGGTTTCTTTTATAATCCTATATATTTTATTTTAGGCATTTAAAAACATTAGAAAAGGGTCCATAAACCTTCAAGAAGCCTTGCAACAAACCATTATCTCTGAGTATCGATACAAAAGTTTTTTTTATGAAATATTGGCACAGATTATATATAATACATAATATATATCTATAACCAGGTTGAATTGATATATAGAGTTGGAATATAGAGTTGGCTCCAATATTAAGGTAACTATAAACATAATATACCACGTTAATAACAAAAACAATAAACAACACATAATTATATCAACTGATATAGGAGAGGTTTGGGGGAAAATGCAATAGTCCTGCATGTTAAAACTATTAAAAAGCTTAGGAGTAGACTTGTCTTTAATATATGGTAAAGAATATCTTTTTAAAACAAAGAATTAGCATGATCTATAATGAAAAACACTAAAGGACTTTTCAATAACATCACTAGGCAAAGCAAGAATTTCTATTAATACTGCCGTTATTGATCTCGGTCTACAAATTTAATAAGGTAAGAAAAAATAAACTGAAGAAATAGGCACAGGCACAGAGGAAAAAAATATTGCTCTTTGCTGATAACAAGATGGTTTATAGAGATCCCTGAAGAGTCAACTAAAAACCTGAAATACTTTCAGTAAAGCAGCAATATATAAAATAAACCTACAAAAATCACTAGCCTTTCTGCAAAATATAACAAAACTCAGCAGGAAGAGGCAGAAACAGAAATAACTTTCAAAATAATGAAAATATAAAATATCTCGAAATATAACTACTAAGAGGAACAGGAATCATGTGAATACAATGCAAAAACACTACAGAAAAAAAGACAAATAATTGAAAACATTAATTGTTCATAGTTTGGTGGTGCCAATCTAATAAAAATGAAATGCTATCTAAATTAACTTATAGATTTGGTGCCACCTTATCAAATTACCAAAGGGCTACTTTATAGAAATTGGAAAAAATAATAACAAAGTTCATCTGGAACAACAAAAGGCCAAAAACCTGAAAGGGAAATAATGAAAAAAAAAATGGGAAGAGGAGTTAGCAGTACTGGCTCTCAAACTATGTTATAAAGCAATAATCAAAATTATTTGGTACTAGTTTAAAAACAGAAAAATTGGCCAGTAGAAGAGATTAACTACAGAAGATCAAGGAAGCAATTGAGTATAGTTGCAAAGGAAAAGACTCTCTAACAGAAAGTGCTAGGAAAGGGAACAGAGATGGTGGAGGAACAGGAAATACAGTGTGCTCCCCATAAAAACTCTTCCAGATGGATCTAGAACCATACCAGACTGAATCCTCATGGGGAAATCCAAGAAAAAGTCACAATGAGTAATTTTCCAGCCCAATTTGAACATTGAAAAACAGAGAAGTCTGAGAACAGGGTCTGACCACAAGCCTACCATGCAGAGAAATGTAACCCTCAAACCAGGACAAGAAGGTTCCCAGCCTTACACCAGGGCACAATGACCTCATGCAAAGTACAGGAACAACTGCCAACATGCAGCCTTTTCACTCACTCCCCAGTTCTAGGTTACAGATTAGATGGACTAAGGAAGAAATCTGTTCCCAGGGATGGTATTCTGTGATATGGAGCAGTTGCAGGTCATATACTTTGTATAAGAAAAATGAGTTCCAAAGTAAACAGCAGCAGTATGGTTCAAACACTGAGCAGAGCATGGTCTCAGTTCCCAATTCTAGCCCAATCTGAAGCCTACAGAGGAATAACCAGGGCAGGAATCCTAAACCAAAAAGAGGCCTTCCAGTTCTGTCACTGTGAATCTGTAGAACTTCCCTGCTGCCAGATAATAGCTAAAGTTAGTAGCAGTCTACTATTGCTCATACCCCAAACACCCAAAGTTTTTGAATACATAAAAATTATTGTAGTTAAAATTATAAAGGAAAACATTAACTAGGGGAAAAAAATCTTTGCTGCAAATTCCTCTGATATTTGAACTATAAAGGGTATTGTTTCAAATATATAGAAAGAAGAGGTTCTCCATTCCTCAAAGGATAAGAATTGGCAGTTCCCAAAAGAAGGTAAGCTATCAAAAACCATATGAAAAGATGATCCAAATCACTAATGAAATAAATACACATTAAAGTAACTCCAAGGTTCCACTTCATTCCCATCAAATTAGCAAAGCTGACAAAAACAGAAAGGGCAGTTGTTGGAGAGACCGTGGGAGGAGAGAGACAAATGCACTGCTAGAGCAGGAGACCTATGAACTGGTTCGGCCACTCTTGAAAGCAATTTAAACTATGCCCCCAAAGTCACTGAAGCATGTATAACTTTTGATTCAGTAATACTGGCTGACTATATACCCCAAAGAGATCAAAAATAAAAGGACCCATTTAAACAAAAACACTGATAGCATTTTTTTGTTGTAACAAAGCATTAGAAACAAAGGAGAGGCTTATCAGCTGGAAAATGGCTGGACAAATTAGGGTATCTGCATATAACAATATTATTATACCTTGAGAAATGACAAAAGGGTCAGTTTAAAAGAATCCTTGGAATTCTAGGAAAACTCCTACGAATGGATGGAGGGTGAAATGGGTAGAAGCAAGAAAACAATTTGCATAATGTAAAGGAAAACAACTACGGCAGATTTAGGAACTTGATCAATGTAATGGTTAGTCACAACTCCAGAGGCTTCCCACCTGGTAGCCGGGAGGGGATGAACTAGAGCTTCAGAAGGAGGTATACATACAGTCAACGAATAGATTTGTTTTGCTTGAATAAATTTATTTGTTTTAAGAGATGTCTTTTATGGGGGCAGGGAGAGTGGAAACGTGGGTAGATAATAATAGAGATTTTAAAAACAGAAGAGTCAATTAAACATCTTTTACAATACGCAGATGGAAGCTCAGGAGACACATACAAGCAGGGCAGTGTTGGAAATGACATGCTAAATTTAGTAAATATCTTTTAAAAAACCTGAGATATATGTAATTGTTTTATGATATCATATAGAATCCTTTTTTTCTTTATATAAAATGCTTGTTTGTTGATGTTTTTCAAATGCATAATAAAAGTTTTAAATTAGTCTTTTCTTGATAAGACATTCATTCAGCTAAAGTAATAAAAATATTTCAGTATACTATACTGAAAGCAATAGAAACTTAGCTTTTAAAAACCTGAACAAAAATAACTGCTTAAACTGTCATTAGATAAAACAAAATGCAATGCATGATACATTTTAGTAGTTAAAAAAGTACTTTGATTGGTAAAGCTAGGCCTTTATTTTTGCTTTCTTTTTTATTTTAGACTTAAATGCTAAAACTTAAATACACAATAAGAAAAAAAATCATTATAAACTTAAATACTGAAACAAGTACAAAATAAGAAGAAAAAAAGCATTGCCACATGCCCAGCAGAATGGAAGAGAGGATTCAAAATATACAGCAATAAATTTCCACTTCAAGAACATCTATATAATAAACAGTACACATTGTGTTGCAAGTTGTCCATCTTTCTTTTGCTTCCACTCTAAGTTTTCTTTCGTTCTCTGCTGTGCACTTTTTACTTTGTTCTTTTTTCTCTTTCCTCCTCCCAGAAGGCTACAATTAAGCAAGAATACACAAACACATACATACACACACACACATACATATAAAGACACATACACACATATATATGTATACATATATACTTACACATACATATAACCCTTACATACATATACTTACTTACACATACATATAACTTAGATATCTATAATCATACTATTTTTGACTAGTAAAAATCTTTACATAGACCTATTTTTCACATATTTAACTAAAATGAAATGAATCCAATGAAACTTTGAGTTATGCTGAAGTTCATTCTAAAACGACAACTGAAACTATACATTTTACTGTAATTTTTTAGTTTGTACAATTTTTTAGCTAGTGTTTCAAAATAAGAACAATTTTTGAGTATTGCTAAGAGTTTCAGGTTACTTCTATTTAATAGGTAATAAAATTCAAACACTCCTATGTTGTACCTAATGGGTCAAAGAAATGACAGTGAAATACTTACTATAAAATTTTTTTTGAAGATGGCCATCATGTCTCCTTAGTCTGCCTTAATCCTAAATAACCTCAATTTTTCCAAATGTTCCTCCATATGATATAGTTTATAGTTCTCTCAACAACTTGTCTGAATGCACTCTAATTTATAAGTGTCCTGCTTAAACTGTGATGCCCAAAATTCAGCATAATACTTCAGATATAATTTGACTATTACAGAATCCATTGAAGATTCTTATTTCCTGTAATCAGGATTGATCCTCTGTCTCCACCAAAAAGATTATTTCACCAAGAATTTAGAGAAGTGGCTCCAGGTAACTGGAATACTCTTACTTTCCAAAGCTCAGTAAGTAAGGAAGAATCCTCCATGCATGGGATTCCCTCCTCATGTCTACCTCACCTCCTCACTTCCTTCAAGTTCCAACTAAAACACTCCTTGCTATAAGACGTTTTTACTGATTGCCCCTTAATTCTAGTGCCCTCCCTCTGTTATTTCCAACTTATCCTCTACACGGTCTGTACATAAGGATTTGCATGCTGTCTCCTCCATTAGATTGGGAGCTCCTGGGGGGCAGAAATGGCCTTTTACTTTTCTTTTTATCCCCAGTGCTCAGCACAGTATCTAGGATAAAGTGGTGCTTAGTACACGTTCATTGATTAACTGACTGGAGTTATTTAAGAAGTCAAGCCCATGAGCCTATAAAATCATACTTGGTCCTATGTAATGTCTACCAAGTTCTACCTCAGACTTGAGCCATATGGAATGAGAAAGACACCTTCATTCCCCCAAGGAAAGGATGACTTTTGAGAGTGACAGAAAACTTTCTACAGCCCCATCTAGCACCTGAACTATGCTAGAAAAATGGCAATACTTACTCCCTGAACACCACACAACATATCCTTGATTCAGCTGTTCCCTCTTGGGTGAAAGAAAGCCATCTGTTTTCATGGTTTGCTCCTACCTGTTATTGGCAGTAAAGTTAGGTGCCAAGGATATCGTGCCTTCTTTTTTCCTCAGACCAACTGAGGAATCAACGGTACTGGTGCTTCGAGCACTGGATGGGATGGTGAACACTCTGGGCTGGTCATCCTGTTATGGAACACAGAGGCAACCTAAGTAAGAAGACAGGATTTAGATCACTAACCTCGACTCTACCTCAATTATTTGTATAATACTTGGGTACATCATCTCTTCTGGGCTCAGGTTTCTCATCCATAAAATGGAGAGGGCTATACTTGGCCTTATGCAGTGGAAAGAGTAGCTAAACAAGCTGAAAAATTCTTTCCAATAAGAAAGACTTAATAAAAATTGTCCGATATGTATTAGATTTCCCTTTTTTAGAGGCAGAGATGCTACATAGTAAGTTACAGTCTTCCCCTTACCGCCCTTCCTAGGGAAGGGAACATCAACCTTTCTTAGGGAAGGGAAGTTCTGATAGAATTAGAGGGACCAACAGTTCTATTTCATCCCTGACTCAAACTCCTAAGGATCCTCTTACCAGAACGTTCCATGTGGTTCTCTTCTCAGGTGAAGTTTTGCACAGACCTGCCAGCTTCTTTCTCCCTGCTGTGCTGCTGTCAAAGAAGGTCAGGAAATCTGTGGGCTGATCAGTGCTGGGTGCAGAGAAGGAAGAAATGAAGGAAAAAGAAATGAACAGAGACAGATTTCAAACACAAAATGAAATCTAGCCAGAAACAGAGCCCTACATACTCACAGCCTAAGAAGTCTTTTCCTAGCTCTGCTCTAGCATCCCATGCCTGCCAAGAGGCCTTAACATATGGTATCTACAGGACAATGATTTGGGGCTTTAATGGGGCTTCTCACTCTTGACTCAGGACTTCAAGTTCAGCCTCAAACTTTGCATGAAACTGGGACTTCCCATGACAATTTACTTTCTTTTTTTTGGTGGGTGGGAAGGATAGGGAGGATAGTGATAGGATGTTAAGAAATCAAAAAAGGAGGATTACTGGAGTTTTTTTAAACATTTGCAAAAAAAACCCAGAAATCTAGCAGGGAACAGACAAGCACAACTTTTTTGACAGCTACATGTAGGGGAGACCAAGACTGCAGAGTTGCAGCAAGGAGTACTATAATACTCTCTCTCTGTCACACACACACACACACACACACACACACACACACACACACACACGTGCACCAGATTCAACCCTGACTGGGAAAATGTTTTGAAAATCACAGTGAGTTATTTTTCTAGCCCAAGTTGGCATAGTGGAAGACAGGGAAGTCTATGCAGCATACTGTATGGAACCTCCCGGCTGAAGGACTTAACCAGGGCCTGCTTTGTGCAGGAAGCAAAGACTGATGCCAGCTTGTGTGTGCCTGGTCCCCACCATCACTGCCCCAAAGCAAGCTCACAGATGCACTGAAGGGGACCTCTGCCTAGAAGCGGTGATCTAGAGGAAGGAGAGGCTGAGGACCCAAGGCTGCAGGAGCGAGTACAGAAAGGAGCAGCAACTAACCAAGGAGCAGAGAGGGGTCTTCATTCTAGCCCATAGGCCAAGCTGAAGCCTACAGCAGAATGACCAGGAGCAGATGCCAAACCAAAGGGCACCCAGCAGAAGTTTCCAGCGGCCACACGCTGGCTGAGTCCAGTCTGTGGTTGCTCAGACCCAAGACCCAGTTCAGAACATGCAGAGCTCAGATCAGGAAGGCAGTGACCAGACTTCTCCCTGGATCAGACCAAAATGAGAACACTGAAAGTCTACAGGTCCCCAGCCTGACCTCACCCTGAAATATGGAATAACACAACTCGACATACCTCCAAGAAAGCAGCAGCAAGGTCCAAGAGGACACAAGCACAGCCCAGAAATTCCCTCCAGCCTTAACATCAAATCTGAAGTCAGGAAGCAGGCTGGTAGAAACAGCAACCAAAAAAAGACTACCACTACACAGAGTTATCATGATGAGGGATATTTAAGACATAAACGCCAAAAAAGAAAATGACTTTAAAACATCTACAAGCAAAGCATCAAAGGAAAAAGACAAAATGGTGTAAATTCAACTTCAGCTTCTAGAATTCTTGGAAGAGATGAAATAAAATTTTAAAAGATTAAAAATATTTTACAAAGTGAGAACACTAGAGAAAAAATTGGAAAAGAAATTAGATCTATGGGGGAAATGTTGAAAAAGGAGTTATCAACTCGGCACAAGAGGTACAAAACCTTACCCTAGCAACTGACTCCCTGAAAATTAGAATGGATCAACAAGAAGATAATGATTCCATGAGACAACAAGAAATATTAAGACAAAGTCAAAAGATGGAAACACAGAAAGAAAATAAGGGATCTCATAGTAAAAACAGCTAACCTGGCAAAACAGACTGAGGAGAGATGATTTAAGAATTAGCAAACTTCCTGAAAGCCATGATCAAAAAAAGCCTACACACTGTTTTTGAAGACAACTCCCCAGAACTCTTAGAACAAGAGAGCAAATCAGAAATAGAAAGAATCTACTAATCAATTTCTGAAACAAATCACAAAATAAAAACACAAAGGACATTAGAGTCAACACTGTAAGCAGCCAGAAATAAAAGAATTCAATTAGTAATGAACCACAGTTGGGATCACACAAGCAATAGCAGCCACCACTATTACAGGAATGGAGAACATGAAATACCATGTTCCAGAAGGAAAAATCTATAGGCTTACAATCAAGAATACGTTACCCAGGAAACACCCAGTATAGTATTTTGGGGGAAGGGGTGGGGGATGGAAAGGAAAGTGGGATGAACTTTTAACGGAATAAAGAACTTCCAAGGACTCTAATAAAAAGACCAGAGCTTCACAGAACTTTGAAATACAAACAAGAGAATCAAGAGAATCATAAAAAAGTAAATATGGATGAACAATCATAGGGAACTAAATAAGGATAAGCTGTTTACATTCTAATACTGAGAGATAAAAATATATGTGTCTCCGCTGAACTCTATTATCTGGAGTCATAGAGGGAGCCTAATAAGAGAGAGGACTTGGGATACTTTTGTCATGTTTTGAGGATCTTAAAAAGAAAGAAAGGAAGGGGAGAGAAAAAGGAATTCACAAAGTGGGAGGTGAAAGGGGGGGGGAAATTATCTCACATATCAGGGTATGAAAAAAGAATAATATAAACAAGGAAGAAGGAGCGGAGGGGAGCAGGTAACACTTGAATTCCACTTGCATTTTAACTGGTCAAAGAAGGGAAAAATATACATACATCTACACACACAGTTGGGTACAGAAATACATTTCACTCAACAGGAAAACAAGAGGAAGAGGATGAGGGAAAGTAGTTTGCCTTGAACCTCTCATCAGGGCAAGAATAGGTTTCAGGCCTGATCTTGTGCAGGGAGTAAAAACAAATGCCAGCTGGCATCTCCATTCTCCATTTATATCTATCTATCTATCTATCTATCTATCTATCTATCTATCTATCTATCTACCTACCTATCTTCCTTCCTTCCTTCCTTCCTTCCTTCCTTCCTTCCTTCCTTCCTTCCTTCCTTCCTTCCTTCCCTCTCTCTCTCTCTCCCTCCTTCCCTCCCTCTCTCACTCATCCCCCTCTCTGCCACCCATACAAGGTCCCGAATCTAGAGTGGGACTGAGAAGGAAACCTGTGCCTAGGACTGGTGATCTAGGGGAAGGGGAGGCTGAAGGCCTTAGGTTATATACTGACTGTGGAGCAAGTATAGAAGGAAGCAGCAATTATGTGGCTCTAACCCAAGGAGCAGAGAAGGATCTTACTTCTAGCTCATACCCCAATCTGCAGCAGAATGACCAGGGCAGGAATCCCAGACCAAAGAGAAACTTGCAGTCCTATCACTCTGAACCTACAGAGCTTTCTGGCTGCCAAATAGTGGCTAAGTTTAGCAGCAACCTACTGGAGCTCTAACCAGGGGCAAATCCACAGTTATATTACTCAGACCCAAATGCAGATCAAGAACTTGGAGAAGGAGGATAGACTAAAGTATGGATTAATACTAGGCAAAAGAAATTCTAACTACTGAGGGTGGATCTTGAAGAGGGCTTGATGAGTTTTTTTTTCTTTTCAATGGTGAGAAGACAGGGGGAAAGTGGTATAGAAAGAACTTAAGACTCCCATACATTAAAAAAATATAACTTTAAAAAGTTACATGTTGAAATTATGATGTACTTAAAAGGAAAAACGAGCCAAACGAGACATTCAGTTTCTTTCTACAGGAAATGCTCATTTTCTTTGGTGTTTGCTAAGTTCAGAATTTAAAAAATTTGAAGAGATTTTACCACCAAGAAAAATATATATCCTAAGAACCTCAAGTCCCCTTTCACTAACTCAAGTCTCATAATATCCATTATCCAATAGGAATATTGACTAAGAGGTTGAGTTCCCCGACTCTGTTCACCTTCCATGATTGAAAAAGATTCTAGACTTTTATCATTCTGCAACTCCCTCAATAATTCTGCAGTTAGGGTCCAAGAACATCAAATATAAGAATATGTTCCCTTAGCCCCCTCTACCCTAGTAATAAGGATCGATTGGGAGAAAATGGAATGACAAACACCTTAAGCATGTATGAGAACCATATGGCAAGTGAATTCCTTGTCATTAGCCCTAGGCTGGCATTTACTATGGTTTGGAAAGCAGAATCAGTCAACAATGTTGGGAAATTCCAAGAGTGTTAAGGAATGCTGATCATTTCTTGGTCTCTCATTATTAAAAATTTTTATAAACTCTCCTTACATCCCAACCACCAAAGGATCAAGACCACCATTCTAAAAGTAAATACAGATTGAATATTTTCTTGAGATCTCATATTTAGAGACCAGAAGTTACTTGTGACAGGCTTTTAATACAAATATTTAGTGTGTGACCTGGTGAACAGTTATATATTTTGGGGAAATACTCTGGCAACCTGCCTCACCAGGCTGAAATCAAAAATCACACTGGCCAAATATTCCCTGAGTAGCACAGAGAATGGGTCCCTGATGAGTGGGAACCTACTTACAAGTAGCTTCACTAATAGCTTATGTTTATATAGAACTTTAAGTTACAAACCATTTCCACATTGTGTCATGGCACAAATAAGATCACATTTTTCTTTTTGTTTATAAGGCAGATGGTTCAAGTTCATTTTTTTGGAGCTGCACAGCCAGGGAATCCATTCCTTTTCACAGCAATGATCTCAAAGTGAGAGTGAATATAATGACATATCTCTACAATTACAGATACAAAGGATCTATACCAAAGAAAGAAAGCAAGTTTTAGTGAGGTCACAGACAAAGAGAGGGAGGGGAGAGGTCTTCAAGGACACTTTTGGAGCTTACCTTGGGATACCACCGTACTGGAAATTGGCACTGAGCAGGAGAGGCGTTTGGAATACCTTAAATAATTCAGCTACCCAGATTGGATAAGAGTACCTACCTCCATAACTTCATTCATGGGAGTAAGTGGGAGGGAGGAAGACAATCATGTCTGAAAGATAGGGTCCTCTTAAAAGGAAAAATTTATGGGAAGGAAGAAAAAGGCTAGTTCTGCCAGCTTTGCAAGTCTGCATGTAACAATAGATTTTTATTCTTCAGCCCTTACTCATTTGTAATATAAGAAAAATTTTTTGTACATTAAGAGTATGGTCAGCATACAGAACACAAAGCAATACAATAGATGAGAGAGCAGGTAAGGAAGATTTGAGGTATAAGAACATTCTTTTTCTTATAAGAGAGATAATGTAAGTACTGTTACATCCAGTTTAAATAAGAGAAAACTGAAAGCTCAGAGCAGGTAAGTAACCTATCCAAGTAACCTAACCTATCCACATGAACTTAACCAAGGCTTGCCCCTCGACAACATTCACAGAATGGCCTTTTCCAGGCCCAGGGCCTCACCAGGCCTGACCTGGTTGACTTGGTCTTGCTATCATATAGCTCCAAAGGACTATGTTTTTTCCACAGTCTGAAATCTCTTGAACAGGACTACTTCAGATGTCTCTGCCTTGTTCTGGGGCAAGAAGCAGTGCCTTCCCTCTCTCCCTAGAGGAAAAGTCTAATCCTTGGCCCCTAGCCCAGAATTTAATTCTCTATAGAAGCCACCGTTCCTCACACAAAAGAATTCCCTTGGCTTTTGTAAACAATGCATTCCTGAAAAGGGGTGACAGGAAGAAGAAAGACCCCTTTCCTAACTGAAGAGGAGCTTTAAGAAAAGAACACAAGAAGGGTTCATCAGTCAATCTCCAGTTCATTTGGATGAATAGGCAGCTTTTCCTAACCAAAAAAGTTAAGAATTTTAACTGGCTTCCTTTCCCATTCTTCTCTCAGCGATTAGAATATGAAAAGAGTGGAACTGTGACTGCCTTCTGGAATACTTTTCCAAAGTAGAACTGCCATCATATAAGCAAGAAAATCAGAGAAGACAAGGGTCAGTACAGGTAAAGGCTACTTATGAAGAGGAAACCCAGCACAAGAATGGAGCCCAAAACAACTCAGAACACATAAACACCACTGACTATGGGTCACCATGTCTTTTTTCCACAAGCCAATAATTGCCTAGATCCATCTCTGGAAGGGACAGGAAAGAACAGTAAGTCTGGAAGACTTTCAAAGCAAAATGACCCCTGACTATCACATTTCTTCAACTGCTACCCCTTCCCACCCCCATCCTCCTCTCCCATTGTATTTTTTATGAAAGACATAAGATAGCAAAGAAGGAGAAAAATGCCCTACTCCCTCAAACATCTGCTGCTCTTTTTCACCTTGCAGAATGAAGACAAAGTCAACCCTCAGATCTGCTGTCTCTCCCTCACAGAGGGACAAAAGCCGAGCCAACAGTCAGTCTGAAGACAGAGTTATTTCCTCAACTACAAAATGGTAGCTGAGGCCATACCCCTGAAGCAAGCACCCTTTCCTTTCTGATGTTTAATGGAATTCCTGGGGAGATGGGGAAGGTTATTCTAATAAAATTAGGGCTGAATTGGGGAAAAAGTCAAGGGGATTACCTGAGGGTACCATTCAATTGCTGATTGACTTGGGTTGTGCTGTTGGATCTTCGAAGGTTATTGATAGCTCTGGAATTCCCTAGTCCTGTACTCTCCTGAAAAGGAAAAAATCAAGTAAGCAACAAATATTTCAAATATTTATTGAGCATCTATTAAGTACCAAGGACTACAGTAGAACCTGGAGGGATACAACTATTATATACTTGACTGGAAGTTTATCACCGAATTGGGAAATACACATGAAAAAGTATGATTAAGTGCTAAATCATGTTGTGTGAACTATAAGTGCTAAAGAAATTCACAGAATGGAAGAGGTCAGTGTAGGTTAGAACAGTTTTTGTGAAAAGCTTGAGTTGAGTCTTAAAGGACAGGTAGGATTTTTGGAAGGAAGAGAGAGGGACAATATACCAGGATTGGGGGAATAACATGATCAATAACAAAAAGGAAAGTATATACATGACATGTTTGTGGTACAGGAATCCAACCTAAGACAGAAGATGCATGGTGGAGAAACATAGGAAATGAAGCTGGTTAGGTAGGATAGGTTCAGATTATGAAGGGCCTAAAAGTCAGACAGGAGTTTAGATCTAAGGCACCAGGTATACAAAAGTTCTGAGCCATGGAATGATATGATGAAAACAGTACCCAAGTTAGACTAGTCAAACAGCATCACCTAGGATGAATTAGAGGAAGGAAAAACTGGAGTGGTGAATGGAGGGGAAGGTCAGCTGTAGCAAAAGTTAAGGAATGAAGATCTGAATTAAAGTGGCTCCAGCACAACTTGAGAGGAGGGGATGAACATGAGAGACAATTCTTAGGAAGAATAAGAAGCACTTGGTAACTTTTAGATAAAGGATATGGAGGAAGGACATGAGTCAAAGGTAACTAAGTTTTCAAATCCAGGTAACTAGTCCTATGGTGGTATCACGGACAGAGAATCTGGCAAGGAAAGTCTTTAGAAAGGTCAGGGATGGGGACAAAGATGAATTCTGCTTCAGACACACCGATTTCGAAAGTCTTTTACTAGAGATATGGAACTAAGGAACTGAAGCTTGTGAGGTTAACAGGTCAGAACTCGACATAAATGGTGGGAGTCACCAGCACAGAGGTCATTGTTGGAGGGATAAAAATGGATGGAGTAAAATAACCATTTATAGTGCATTATTGATTTTTACAATTATTTCTTCCCTCTCACTTGAAAAATCAAGTGAGAAATTAAAGAAAAAACAAAGCTCTTCCCCTTGAACTCCATCATCTCTCTTCATATTCCTCAGCATAATCCCCAACCACCCCCCCTCCTTTATTCCAGTCTCTGATTAAAAGGTGACCCTTATCTCACAAACAACAACCCTTCTACGTCTACCCTTGATCTGATCCCTTCCTATCTTCTCCATATGGTCCTCACCATGAGCTCTGTTCTTCTTTACTCTTCAATTCCACACCCCCACCCCCACCCCCATTTACTGGGTCCTTCTCTACTATCTATAAATACAACAAAATCCCGGTCCTAAAAAAAACAAAAACAAAAACAAAACCAAACCCCAAACTCTCACTATAGCTCACTAGCCTCTCAAGCCATACTATTTCTCCTCTATTTCTCAAAGTCCTTGAAAAAGATGTCTACAACTTGTCATCCTTTCTTTCCCTCCTGTTTTTTAAACCCTTCGCAGTATGGTTTCTGATTTTACCAGTCAACTGAACCTGATTCCTACAGTTACTAATGATCTCCTAATTGCCAGATTAGATGGCCTTTTCTCTTTCTTGACCATTCTGCAGCATCTATCATTGTTGACTAGCCCTTCCTTTCTGGATTTTCATGACATTGCTGTTTCTTGGTTCTCCTACTCATCAGATGACTGTTTGTTCTCCTTTGCTGGGTCATCATGCATATCTTGCTCCCTAACTGTGGGTGTCCCCCAAGACTTTGCCCTGGAATTTTTTGTTTTCTCACACTACATTCTCATTTAGTGGCCTCATTAGTTCCCATGGATTCAATGATCATCTCCATGTAAATGACTCATCGATCTATATATTCAGCTCTAGTCTCTCTCTCTCTCACATCTTCAAATATCTTTTGGGCATTATGTACTAGATATCCTATAGATACCACACATTTCACACATCCAAAACAGAACTGTTATCTTTTCCCAAAAATCTACTCTGTTTCCAAACTTCCATCTAATGTCCAGGGCAATACTATTCTTTAAGTCACTCAGTTTCAAGACATCAGTATCATCTTCAACTCCTCACTCTCATCTCACAAATCTAATTAGATGCTAAATCTTGTTTTTCTATCTCTACAACATCTGTTGTTGCCTTCTCTCTATTCCTTCTCCTCCTAGTTCGAGTCCTCTGCACCTCTTGGACTACTGAAATCAACTCTTAACTGGTCTTCCTGGGTCAAGTTTCTTCACACTTCAATTCATCCTCCACATAGCCACCAAAATGCAGATCTGACCATGTCACTCCCCTAGTCAACAAACTCCAGTGCCTCCCTAATCTCTAGGATCAAACGCAAACTTCTTTTGGGGGACAGTGAAAGCTCTTCACAACTTGACCCCAAGATACTCTTCCAGCCTTATCACACATTTGCTCTCTCCCATTGCCCAGCCCAAGGGTCTTCTTACTGTTCTCTGTCTCTGTGACTCTGCACTAGCTATCCTCCATGGCTACAATGTCCTCCCTCTTCATCTTCACCTCATAAAATTCCAAATTTCCTGAAAAAATTAATCACCTTCTATATGTGGTCTTTCCTAGTTTTCCCAGTTTTTACCTTCTCCACAAAGGATACTAGCTATTTTGAATATACCATTAGATGAAGAGGGTAGGGATCGTCTGACTTTTGCCTTTGGCCCTTAATAAATTCAAGTGATTGAACATTGTTTTAAAGACTAGTAAAATGAGACTCAGATAAGATAAATAACTTTTTCCAAGTTATACCAGTTTATAAAACCAGGCTGTAAATGTAATTAAAACTTCTAATTAATTCTCAAATGATTATTATCATGATTCTAAGAGAACAAAGTGTTACATGATTTGAAGGCAAGGAAATGCTGGTATTTTTTTAAAATGGGCTTTTGAAGCAGGAAGTTGCTTGGAAAACAATTTATCTGTTAGGAAATTTCCCAAGTAGAATCCAGCCTTCTCTCCCAGTCAATTCTGAGTCCAGTTCATTGTTCAAGTGCAGTACCTGTCCAAGTCAGATGTACTGACTCAACGGGACAAAATGAACGATGGGTAACCTAGTCAAATGCATGTCACAGTCTTGACAACATAAATTCTTTACCCACTCAGTTTTTCCTATGTGAATTTAAAGGCTAACCCTATTTTGAATGGCAACAGCTTTTACATTAAAAAGGAAGCCATGTGATGTTTTAGGCTTTAATTCATTTAGAGAAATGTTATGTGCAAACAAAAGTATTTGGAGAATGCCACAAACTATTGGGAATCCCTCTTCCACTGGATTTGGCAAAAGATCTCCTCTGGGTCACGGACTAGTACTGAACATAAGTCTCCTGACCTTGACTGATACTGAAACTTGGGAGACAACTGAACATAACTATCTTTATAACTGTAACTATAAAGGAATCTTATATAATCAAGACTACAGGTGGCCCAAAGGGCAATGGAAAGGTACACAGTAGATTTTAATAGGTAATAACATATTACCAATGACGGCTTCCATGAGAGAAATGGAATAATGATCACAATTATACGTAGTATTTTAAGATTTGCTAAGCATTTTCTTTAACAACCCTGCACAAGCATCAACTCCACTTTATATATGAGAAAACCAAGGCTCTGAGGGGCTGAGTGCCTTACCCTACTATTAAGAGGCCTTCCCTTTGAGAATACTTTTCATTTGTACTGTATATCTCTTAAATGCCCATAGTTAGTTACACTTCATTTTCTCCACTGGAATGGCAGGAACTGTGTTTTCCCTTGTCAGCCAATACAGTGGGTGATTGAGGCAAGAGTTGAACCCAAAATTCCTGAGGCCACCAGAACTCTTCTCACATAATTATCCCAAGCAGAACCAGAAAATACAACCAGGCATGCAGTAGGAGCAAGGGAGGGAGAGTCAGAAAGTTATAGTGTTGCACTAATAACCACTAACTGCGATAAAGGAAGACTTAGATGGATGCATAAATCCTCTATGGATGATTTGTGACATGACATAGCAGACAGGAATCACAAAGCATAAGGTATTAATGGTACATGGATAGAGGGCCTATTCACACTGATGAGACCACAGCTTAATCAAAGTATCCTAAGTCAACAAAGTTCCATGCTAGGCCCCCTTGTCTCCATTTTTTTTTTTTTTACCTTGGGTTACTTCATCTACTCCCGTAAGTATTTCTTAAGAGATATATCCAAATCTATAAACCCATCCCTAGTTACTCCTCAACAGTCCAGTCCCACATTTTCAACTACCTGCTAGATATTTCCATCTTGATGTACTGCTAGTCCCTCAAACTTAGCGTATCCAAAACTGAAAATATAAGCAAGCCCCCAAACCTGCCCCACCTCCTAACTTTTCTATTTCATTAAATGCTACTAACATTCTCTCAGGCCCCCAGACATATAATCTTATGGATATATTTGAATCTTCTATCTCCCTCATCCCACACAGCTAATCAAGTGCCAAATCCCATCATTTCTAGGTGCCAAATCCCATCATTTCTACCTCCCAAATTGCTCTCATATCCATCCACTGCCCTCATCATCACCCTATTTGAGGTTCCTGTCTCTTCTCAACCAGACTATTTAAAAGCTTCTGAACTGGCCTTTCTGTTCCTCTCCAAGCCATCCTCCCCATCACCCTGGGAATAATCATCCCAATGCATAGCTCTGATCACATCATTCCATTGCCCAAAATCATCCAAGGTTCCTCACTAAAAAGTAACAATTTCCAGGGTTACAATTCAGTTTTTCCAATAACCTGGCTCAGCTCAGCTCCAATGACTCCCCTTCACATGTTATTCTACATTCCAGTCAAAGTGGACTCCTCTTATTGTTACTGTAGACAGCGAATTCAAGTGCAGCCCCTCCCCACTTTATTTTAGTAGACTCCTTTCCTAAGCAATGGATAGTGTTGGGCTTGGAGTCAGGAAGGTCAGATTTTGAATCTTGCCTCAGATCACTTAACATCTCTTAGGCTGTTTCCTTATCTATAAATGAGGATAATAACAGCACCTACTTCACAGAATAGTTGTAAGGACCAAATAAGATAACATGTGAAAAGCTGTTCACAAACTTTAAATCCCTACATACCTGTTAGCTATCGGTATTATTATTATCATAGGAAACTTTTGCATTAAGTATGGTTTACCATCTTCCTTTTGGTTTACGGGTTAAGAGTTAATAGTTTTCTTTCAAGCACTGCAGCTGTGGCTCCAGCCAAGGACATTCTCAAAATATTTTTTAGTATCCAAGCTAAGAAGACTGTACACACTAAGATAACAGTCACTTCCCAGTGTCACCGACCAAATATAATCTTTAGTTTACTTATGACAACCAATCTATCACAAGTTCCCCCAGACAACAGGTACCTACATCTGAGGCCCCTGAGGATCAGAGGTCCATCATGTGTACAGAAACTATGGTCCACCCTAGGCTCTGGCAAATGAGCACTCATAAATCTTCAAGAACAGTTGAAGAGCTGAGGTGGGGGGAGGGGCAGATGGAGAAGGACAGCAATGATAAACATGACGTGGTCCTTACTATCAAGGAGCTTACAATACCTGTACCACAGTTATTAATTTTAATAACTATAACATAAACTAGAATATGATAAAATCTAAGATATACCCTTGAAGTGCTATGATAATTTATAGGAAGGAGAAGACCCTTCCAGCTAAAGGAATCAGGGAAAACTTTATGTATGAAAGAGGTGGCATTTAAACTAAACCTTGAAAAACAGGCACAATATGAAGAGAGAGGAGGAGCAGTTAACAGAAAAGAGGTAGGAAAACTTGGGATATTTTTGGGTGGGGGGAGTAGAATAGACTGGCTAGAAAATGCCTTAGAAGCCAGAATTTTATTTAGCAGTAAAACAGAGCACTGAAGGGCTTGGAGCAATAAAGTAATATTCAAGGTCAGAACCCCCCCTCCCAAAATTAAAACTCCTAACAATTTACAGATCTGCTAGGATTAGCTCAGTTGTTCTGAGGATGCTGCTAATAATCAAGTTTGTAGGCTCAATCCCAACATATGATAGCTAAGTTTCATACAGAATGTTCAATGACCACTGACTGCAATCCTAAACCCAGCTAACCACTCTGTAAATATGTACCCTTGGTCAGGGGATGGAGGTGGGGGTGCAGGACAGGGTGAGGGGTGGGATGTGAAACAAAAAAAATGAGAATGGATGATTCAGCACTGTCTGTGGTTCTTATGGGAAATTAAATAATAGACAATGCAAGATTGAGGTAGATCTCAATAAATTCACAACATTTGTAAGCTGTTTGGCATGCATCAATATACATTAACATAGGCTCAATTGACATATTTGCCACAAGGTAGTAAAAGTTATTATAATGCTGAGGGGTGGGGAGGATGGGGGGGGGGGGGATGTTCCATATCACCTAATCTGAAAGTTATCTTTATTTCACCAAATATTCACATTTTAAACAACCAACTGAATGCCAATATATGCCTGGCTTTGGAATATCTCTCTACCTAGCTTAATGTCAAAGGGAGTGAAGAAAGTATGCTGTAAGATAATTTTGGACACTCACCAGGGCATTCCTTCTAGGTTTGTTTTCAGTGATAACAGAGATAGACCGGGCAATAGGCTTTGCAGGGGATGCGCTATTAGGACGCCTGGAAACAAGCAGGGGAAGTCCTGTCAAGCTCAGTTCCATTCCTTCTAAGTTGTCTTCTGGACAGCAGGCAGGATTACTGGAGGCCCGGGCACTTTTCATTGTGATCACAGCAGACCTAAAGCAAGAAAACAGATATAAGGAATTACGAGGAAAGAGCAGATCTTTCTCTCCGTTCTTCTCCCTCCACTAAAAGTAGTTAACTAGGCCAGGAAAATGTTATCATCTGGCTCCACAGCCCAGCAACAATGTCTACATTCTAGGGGCACAAATTTCTATAGTGGACATGCATTTCTTGTGAAGCAAAATTAATCCATTTAGTTTCCTATTTCAATTTAATAAGTATTTACAAAGTGTTTATTATGTGTTTAGCACTGCTAAATCCTTCAGTCCTAACACTTAGATAGGGATAGGATACCCTGCCTTTTATGAGGCAACAATTCTGCTTCCATTTGCCTAAGTCTTAGCTTCATGAGGCGTCAGAAGTTACTGCTACCATCAGACAAAGTACACAGTCTTTCAGTTGTTTCCTGCTGTTTAGTGAAATTTAACAAGGATATAGGCAACATCAGGTCCAGACTAGGGTTCTCTCTATAGTCTTCTCAAAGACATTTGCGATTTGCTGGGCTCTTGGATGGTAGCATAAACACAACCTTCACTATGGAAACCACCCTACCAGTTTCCTTTATACTGCAGGGAAGCCAGAGATCATATTGAGGCTCAACAGGTGATGGAGGAGGAAGGAGGGAGAGAGAGGGAAGAAACCAGCGACAAGAATACTAAAAAATTGGTTTTCAAAAAACTCAAAATCCTTCACTTTAGGAAAAAGACTCTTAACCACTGCTGTTTCTTACCCTGATGCCTTTTGGGTGTGGAAACACGTTAAAGTCAAATCAAGATGCATGTCTTAAGTGCCTGCTATGTGCCAGGCCCAGCACTATGGGCCGTGATAACAATAATAGCTAACATTCACACAGCGCTTCACACCTTATCTCTTCCTAACTAACATAGCCTAGGAAAATACCAGAGCCTGGAAATCTTTCACTGTTGAGCAAAAGGGAGGAGAGCTGTGTAGGTCAAGAGAACACAGACCAAGGCCAGGGCAAAGGAACGAAATTAATCATTGCTCTGTCGCCTGCCCACCACCCAGGCTTCCCTACTGGGACCAAAGACGAGTGTTATCTTTTCATTTAAATTTTTCTTTTCTTTCTTTCAAACAATTGGTTCCACGAGCCACCTTTCCCTCCACCTCCACCTCCAGATCGTTAGTCTGCCTAACCTGTGGCTATTTCACATCCCTTTAAGAGCTTTAAAAAATATCATCCCCCAGAGGCGGGGGGGAATTACCAGTCGTGCCCACCACGCCCCCACCCTAGGAGACGGGGGCTCATCCTTTCCCCCCTCCCCCACCCCCCAGCTCCTCTGGACCTCGAGAAGTCCTTACCTGCTGAGCTCCGGGGCCGCGCAGGCGTCCGGGAACGGGGAGAAGAAAGGACACCCCTTCCCCGCCTGGGGTGGAGAGGGGTGCGGGCCGGAGGAGTGTGGCCGATCGGACCCCCACGTCCCTCCTCTTCCCCTCGACCCCAGCCGCCGTCAGGCTCCACAGCCCCAGGCAGGGCCCGGGGGGAGCCCTCGAGGGGAGGTGGAGTCCAGCCGGCGTGGGGCCCGGCCCGCCCGCCGCAGTGTCCCCTCGTGCCCGTCACGAGCCTCCGCTCCCCGCCGAGGAGCCCCCCGGAAACAATGAAGGGGGCGGGCGAGGGGTAACGGGGGCGACAGGCTAGCGGAGGAGGGGGGAGGAAGACGACAGAGTAGCGCTGGCAGCTAGCAACCCGCCTGGCACCGCCCACCGCGTCAGGCCCCCGAGGCCCGCCCTCTCTCTTCTGATTGGCTGAGGCCAGGGCCCGGACCTAGCGATACAGGAATTCACTGGACGATTCTGCCGTCCATTGGGGGGCCAAGGGGGCGGGAGAGGCACGCAGAAGGGGAGGATCTGCGATTGGCCGAGGAGGAGGAGGCGTGGCCCCGGACTGGAGGGGGCGGGGCGAGGCGTGGAGAGGGTCACTGTTGTAGGGGGTGGGAACCAAAGCGGGAGAGTGGTGACCTGTGGGGCCAAGGGGTCGGGGGAAATATGGGGATAAGAAAAGGAAAAAAAAAAAGGGGACCTTAGGGGAGAGGGAAGTTAAGAAAGGTTAGAGAATGAGGACTGGGAGACGTTAAGAGGGTGAGGAATCTGGGAGAGGGGAAGATGGAGGAAAGGTCTTAAAAAGATGAGGCTGTGGGGACCCAAGGTCCACTTAAACAACTGGTTTTAGGAAGGCTGGATAGGGCCGTGCTGCCTTTGTTCTGGGGAGGAAACTCCTCCCGAAGCCTTCTCCATCCGTGGGTCAGAGGGACTGACAGGGCATTCTGATTCTTCACCCAGCCAAGATAGGGAACTGCTAAACTTCTTCAACAGAACCACATCTGGGAATTTTAAGTTAGATTTTGGTTGGTGGCCAGAGAGATACAGAACTGTTCAGAGAGGCCAGAGTACCTAATGCCACTAAAGGAGGGGTTATTAACCTTTTTTGTCTGGCAAATCTGGTGAAGTCTGTCGACCCCTTTTCTGAATGTTTTTAAATATATATAATAAAATACATAAGATTACAAAGAAACTAATTATATTCAAAGTCAGCAAAACAACCCTCTGAAATCTGCTCTCCTCAAATCCAGGGTACAAATCTATGGTCTGGTTTTCCTCTTCTTTTGTAACACTGATTTTTACTTGAGAGGTTCCCATCAGTTTAACAAGAGTGAGAAAGCAGTTTAGGATTACCAAGCCACACATCAGAGTCTGATAGCATATGAAATATTCCATGCTAGGGGTGGGGAACCTCTAGGCCCTCATTTGACTGCATCCAAACCTCACAGAACAAAGCCCCTTGAAAAAAGAATTTGTTCTATAAAACTTGGACTCAGTCAAAAAGTTACACACAAGGACCTAGAAGGTAACATGTGGCCTTGAGGCCAAAGATCCCCACCCCTGCTCCATAGCTATAATGCTCCACAAATGCAAAAAAGGGAGATACATTTTTCCCTTTGGAACCAAGCTTGCTTCATCTATCAAAGTATTGCTACAGTGCTCCACCTGAAATAGTGTACCATTGTAACTGTGCATACTGTTTTCCTGGTTCTCTTTAGCAAAGTAAGCATGAGCTCATCTTTTCCTGTATTTGTCTATATAGGTTCCTATGATCACCAAGTATTTTCCAGTGCTTAACACGATGTCTGGCACATGGTTAAGTGCTTAAATATTTACTGATTTGACTCTTGCAGCACATATTCCATTACATTTATGAGTCACAATTCATTTAGCTATTAAGCAATTGGTGGGCACCTAGTTTTTTCTGTATTTAAAAATGCTGCCATTAATATTTTGGTGTATATGCGCATTACATAATCTTAATAATTATTTGCAAAGCATCATATGTATCTTATTTATCTTCACAACAAGCCTGTCAGGCAGGTACTATGAGGTCTTGTGATCTCCATTTTACAGATGAGAAAGATGAAGCTCAGGGATTCATGACTTGCCTATTATCTTAGAGGATGAAGCTGATAGATTATCTTTCTAAGGTTAGACCAGTACAATGGTCATCATAGACCAAGGACAGCACATTAAGAAAGATGTTTTAGCTGTGTAAATATTCAATAGTGTTTATTACGAAAGTGTAAACAACCAGCACCCTTCACAAGTTCCACAGAGATGGGATACTCCCCATATCCTGCCTCCAGGGCTTTCCCCAACCCTCAGTTTTAAACAATTTATGGCAAGAGTAAGTATGGCCAAAAAGTAGAGAGACGCTGAACAGAAGACCAACACGTGAATTAAAAAGTGTCAGAAAACAGACTAGACCACAAGATATAACCTTGACCCACAGTCCACTCCTTCAACTGGATACTTTCTTATGAAATCTTCATTACTCGGGAGTGAGGAATGTGGTGGTATACTTTTCAGATATTATGATTACCATGTAGCATGGAAGGTTTTCAGCAAGGCATTTAAAAAAATAATTTTCAGGAGAAACAGACACACACACACACATCCCAGGATAAAAAACAAAGGGATTACTTGGAGACTCTAAATCAGAAGGGAAATCTAGAGCTCTTTTGCTCTAGAGGCACTGACCCAACAGCTGGCGAGTGGCCCTATCTGCAAGGGCTTTGGTAGAATTCAGGGGCAAAAAGCAGAGGGTCGTTTCTGGAAGCACCTTTGCAACCTGCTCTCGAGCACCACAGGAATCCAGATCCAAATGAGCAGGCCAAAGCCAGAGAAGGGATGGACAAAGTACAGAGTAACAGGCAACATTCCTTCAAATGTCAACCACTGCCTTCCAAAAGAAGTTAAGACCCACCCAAATTCAAATGATCTAGAAATTATAGCAGCTCAGGCCAAAAGCTTTGTGGCCTGTTATGTCAACCTGTGGATAGATTTCTACGTTCTCTGTAAGAGAATTTCTAAGCATAGCCGAAGGCCATTTTGGGACTACATACAACTCCTCTATCCCACCTAGTCAGAGATCATTAACCTTCAATGTGACTCAGAGTGGAGCTATGAGTGTGAAAGATATGAAGGAAGTATCTGTTGGATCTTACTGAATGGATTCCCTGGAGGGAAATCAACCAAAGAATTCTTTCCCCAGGTTCTATGGGTTTATATGATCATACAAAGATAATTCTTTCCTCTCTAAACCCTCTTGATCATTAAGGAGAGAAGAGCTGCTGAAATGCAACTATTGCAAGGATTGAAGTCTTTTTTTCTGCTTAATGAGCTCTTTACAATGCTCCACCTGAAACAATGAGCAACTGAATGCTTAAAGTGCTAAAAGAGCACACTCTCAGATGGAGCCAGAAAGGGCCTGGTTGAATATTTAGAGCCACATTTAAATTGGCTAAGAGGTCTGGAGACTCGCTAACCACGAGCCTAACTCACAGATTATGTTGAAAGATGAGTATAGCTCAAGGAAGTCAAGCTTCCTAGCCATCACCACTTGACCAAACTCCCTTTCCCAAAGTTACAAAGGTCCAGCAATGTGGTCCAGGATCCACTCTCTCTCCTAAGGCTGCAAGTTATTGTTAAACAGAGTCCTTGACTGTTAGAGAGGGCCCAGAGCTCCGTCTGGTGCTAGGCACCTGTCACTCACATTCTTATGCAGTCTATGATCCTGATAATCCCGATCAACCAAACCAGTGGTCTGCCCATTTCTTTATAAGTTCCACAAAAAATGACAGCACATATAACACATGGATGACTCTAAAATATGAAACTAGCTCTACTAGAGGGAAACAAACATTAATGGTGGAAAGACAGGTTTTGAGAAGGGATCAAATTTGCTCATTCTTCTTATAATGTTTGAGGAAGGTTCAGCATTGATAAGAAACCTGATTTTATTCTTTCTGAATGCTCGGTAATATGTGGGGCATTTCCTATATATCGAATATAATTTTCGCTTTCCTATTCCTGACCAAAAAGCCCAAGATGAACATCAGTGTTTTCTGGATAATGGATATTCCAATGGCCTGCTTAGTTAGTGTAGGGTTGCTGTCACTAGGAATTGGTTCAGAGGTGGTGAGAATTCCCCCAGAGGAAGGATGCAGACACAGCAAACACAGATGATGACTGAGAAACACAAGTGGAAATTACACTTTGGAGGACCCCAGAAGGGCCCATGAGCACATGTACATGTGATAATACAAGGTAAGAAGGAAGCCAAGAGATATGGTTAAAGGCAATCAGATGTGCAGAGTCCTTCTCAAGACAAGGAAGACAAGGGGCAGTGCCCCAGCCTCAAATGTTGGCCATTCATGCATTTAAGAAGGAGAAGGCAGACAGCTCTGGACTAGGAGACTTATGGGAGGTAGACTCTCTGGATGATGTCCATGGAGTTTCAGAACTTGATGCCAGCTGGAGCAGATCTTCTTTATCAGCCTCAGTCACAACCACACCTGTGTGAGCCACCAACTCCATGCCAGCAAACAAAGAGCAAGTGCCAGTTATGGGGGTCGAAAGGCTGCTTTCAGGATTGATGTCCGGTTTCAATCTGCCATTTGTAGTGTTAGTGCCTGATGAATCTTGGCTTGATCCAGGCCCCTGCTCTCCTGAAACTGCCAATCTGGGTTCAGCCTCCTCCATACTTCTACCCAGAGCCGTGTCTCCTTGTGCTGAGATAGGAGTTATTTCCTGGTGTGATGGGGAGGCTAGGACTGTGCTCCTGGGCAGAGAAGAGGAAGAACTCACTGGCTGCAGGAATGACTCCACTCCAGCAAATGGAGCAACATCTGTCAGCAGATCAGCTGGGCAGAGAGCGTGGCGAGATGCACTACTACCGATTTGTAACGGGGGTCTTTTGTGAGTAGGATGGTTTCGGCACAGGGCCTCAAAGTGCCTCAAGATCTGGGAAGCATGGAGAGAAAGCAGAACTCAGTGCTCTGGTTTAAAGAAATATGAGCTACGGTTCCAAAGACAGCAGAAGAAACAGAATAATCGTGCCCCTGTTCGTCTGGTTGTTTGAATCTGCCACATTCATTACTGCTACCCTGGGTGCTGTGATGAGACGGCTGGGTTAGCAGATCTAACAAATGATAAAGGCTTTTTCAGCCACTCTTTTAAACAAGAGAAGCAAGAACAGATCCCTCTAACAGATGCAAGTGAGGGCAGGTTGGTTCCTTTGTACAACGCCCCTAGATAAAGGAGCTATCCCATACCCAAGCGGACAGCCTCCTTCTCCTTATGCCTGTAGGCAGAACTAACCTGGGCACTACCCACCTTGGTTGCCTTGTTGGTCACAGGGCCAGGGCTCCCCTCACTAAGCTGCTGCAGCTTTGGTTGGGTGATAAAGAAGATATGGTCCTGAGAAAGCAGATCTGAACACACGAGGGAGAAGATGGCGCACATGGCTCTCTGAGGAGAGGATAAGCGAAGGTCAGTCACATCTCCCCAACCTTCTCTAAATATCTGCCAAACAGGCCTCAGTCCCACAGGGCAAAAAGGAGAGCGGGCACCCAGAGCATTTTTCACCAGTTCATTCTCTACTTGTGGCTGAGAGGCAGAGAGCACTCCCAGTCAGCCTCATTCGGCAGAGAGCACTCCCAGTCAGCCTCATTCATGGTTGCCTAGCTCCCTTCCTGGCTCTTCTTCTCTCACCTAAGTGTGAAGGAAGGGCCCAGCATAATCCTCCTCCATCTCTTCCTTCTCCACATTCCCAGCCTTCCTGTCCTAGTCTCACCCAGTTAATTCCTTAGTTTGCAGGGACTGCCAAATGGTAATCAATCAAGAAGGGGCCACTGGACAACTCTCCTAATGTTCTCTCCAACTGCTCAGTTTTCTTCCGGTGGCAGTAGAACGACAATGCTCAGCAAAGACACTACTTTTATCATGATGAATTATAGCAATCAAAGTTATCACCATTCTGTTTGGGAAAGGAGCTGTATGAGGTCTGAGGACAGGTCAAAAACACATGGGAGAGAACATCTGGGTGGCCAGCATTGACAAGTAGGTGGTGCAGTGGATACAGCACTGGGCCTGGACTCAGGAGAACACGAGTTCAAATCCATCCTCAGACACATACTAGTGGTGTGACCCTGGACAAGTCACATAATCTCTGCCTGCTTCTATTTCCTGAACTATAAAATGGGGATCATAATAGAACCCTCTTCACAGGGTTGTTATAAGGACTGAATGAGGTAATATTTGTAAAGCACTCAGCCCAACACCTGGCACACAGTAGTCACTTAATGTATCATTGTTCCCTTCCTTGTGTCTTCCCCATCTCCTCCCCCTCCCCCCTGCCCATCCCTCTCACCATCTGAACACATTCATTGGGTCTTTCAAGTTCCCGGTTCAAGAGTTCCAGTACTGCTTCACAGTTGAGCAGCCCACACCTACAGAAGAATTAAATGGTATAGCTGAAAAATATCGAACAAAGGAGGTGCAGGTGTGCAAGGTGGAGCAGGGAGACAGACTAAGGAGGGTCCAAGAGAAAGACATCTTGGGCCTGGTGAAAGGTAGCACAGGGATGCAAAATGACTAAGGCTCTGATGCTGGCCTAGAAAAAGCTTTAAAGCAACTTGGACATGAGACATTGTCAAGGAAGGAAAGCCGAAAGGGCCCGTAAGGGATAGAAGTGAAAGTGACTCTTCATCAGAGTACTGAATACAGAAGAATGATGGAGTTCACCCCAACTGGTCTTATGCTTCAAAAAGGACAGGATTATATCCCCTATTTCCTCTCTACCTCCCTCTAAGAATCAGACGGTGCCCAGCACAAGAGAATAGAAGGGAAGCAGCAGCAATGAGTGGGGAGAAGAATGAGTGGCTCACTCTTTGATGAAGTGCTGCACCTCCTCTCTAGTCAGAAAGACCCGAGGACCCTGGGTCACAGTGCTCACCAGGCTCAGCTCTTGTAGACAGTCACTCAATGGCACAGCCTCTACCCTGTCAAACAGCACAGCTCCAGGTAAATTTTTTCCCAGAAAAGGAAAAAGTTAGGTATGAAAAAGCTGAGAACTTTACAATGGATGAGGTCACTAGAACAAAAAGGCTGAAGAATCCCAACTCATCTCCTTATCATCACCAGGTGACCTTATGGGGCACTTGGTTACATGGCTGTTTAGACTCCATCTTAAACTTTGGCCTTTATTTCCTAACCCAACAGGAGATACATGGGATGTGACATTAGCAAAATAAAATCTGGGCACTGGACAGAGGAGGAGAATGAAGTCAGACACACACACAATCAATGAGGTAATGTGCTTAAATGGACTCTTTAGGAGTGTGGGTGGTAGGCAGGCAGGGGTAATCACTGGAAAGTAACAGTAATGGGTATGAAGGGGAGTCTAGGCAGGGATTGTCTTCTGTTTCTTCTTCCTATTCTGTTCCTTTAGTGGACAAACTTGGGACAGGTGGAACTAGAACCAACATCCAATTTCAGATCCCAGAAGGAAGACACACACGCAGACACACACACACTCCTCCCCACTTCCGTGACAAACAAAATAAATCAACATATTGCCCATGTCAGAAAATGTATGCTTCATCCAACTCCTACACCCTAACATCCCTTTGCTAGGGAAAGGGAGATGTGCTTCTGCAGATGGATTTCCACATTTACAAAAATGGCAGTAGCTTAGACCGCTGATCCCCGCCTACGAATAGGAGAAATCTGACCAAGACTATCCTGGTATCCCTTCTTCCCAAATCCTCATCCATGACTCACCTTTCTGTTATATCACCCATTTCCCGGCTGGCTCCCGAGTGGCTGTCGCTGTCGGATTTACTGCCAGAGTTGGAGGCTCTGCTGAGTTCCCCATTCTCCTGAGATGAGTTCTGGGAGCCAGGGTCACTGTCCATCTCCTCCCAGCCGCCCCCCGCCTGCCCAGGCTGGTGCCTCACTGCAGAAATGGGGATGTCAGATAAGCCCCACAAAGAGTCTCAGTCCTTCCCAAGTCACCCGCTCCTCAGCTCTATGGGGACTCCATCCATCGGAGACTCCACGGGAGTAGTCATAAAGGGCAGAGCCCCTGAGGAGAAGGGTCTGTGTTGATCTGCTGGATTCAAGTCAATTCAATACAACAAAGATTTATTAAAGTATCTGTTGTGTACAAGGCACTGTGCGAGGCACAGAGTATGGCAGCCGGCTCTGCTCAAAGGCCTAAAGATGCCATGGTTCTATTTGCCAAAGCAAACCAAAGAAGTGTGGCTCAAAAGGAGAGGGACAGAAAGGCAACTCCAAGGCTAGGCACTGAAGTCCAGGTACTGACTGATGCTCTATGCAACCCTCACTCTACACATCACTGACCTTCCAAAGGCAGTCTTCTCATGTCTGTAAATGGGGCTAATGATAGTAACCTTTACAGAAAACAGCTAAAGGAAAAGACTGGGAAGACTTCTGCAAACACATTCTGCAAAGAGCCAAGTGATGAAAACAGTGGAGAGGCAGTAGGTGAGGCAGAACTTATCCGGCTAAGAACCTTTGAGATTGGAGATTCCCCAGAGCTCCTCCCTCACACGGGGCTTCTTAAACTCAGCGATCCACAATTGCTGCACAAAGCAACAAGCGCTGCACTAACATAGGAGATTAGCCACAGCCAGGCCAACATAAAGGGGAACTCAAGGAGAAGACTCTACCTTCCTCACCTCCTACCTCTTCTTTAGTCTTCCCTGAATTGTGAAACTATTTCTTTACTCCCTACCCTCACCCCACAGAGTTTTCTATGCTTTAGCTAGGAAAGGCACTGTTCTGTCTCGGATCCTACGATCTTCTGGTCCCAGGAAGGAAGAAAAGTCTACTTGATCACAACTAGCTGAACCTAGATTCTCTTCCTTGGGGTTGTTCTCCCTGAGCCTGCTCATTGATGGGTGGCAAGAAAATTAAATAGGAAGGAGGACCAGCCTCTGTGGGGTCATACCTCGGATACTCTGGGCAGGCCCAAGTGGTGGTTTCCTAGGAGTAAAGTGACCCTGGATAGCAGAGGGTGCTACTACAGGTTGGTAGGTATCCTCCCTCAGCACTTGGCTCTGGATAATGGGACTCTCATGCCCAGGGAGCACAGCATTAGCTACCACCTCAGCAGCCTTCTGGATGGTGGTGAGAAGGGCTTCACCAGCAAAGCCTGTGCCAGAGGAGAGAAGAGATTATTACAGGCTGTTCCACATCTCCAAGTTACAGTTTTGACATGAGAGGAAAGGACGTTGTATAGGCTGCTCTCTGCTTCCAGAGCTCAGAGAACAGATAGACATCACTAAATAGCAGACCTCAGCAGAATGAGATTCAGGTTTAGGAGGGAACAGAAGACACATGTGGCAACAAGACAATTCCAGTAGTATACCCTTTCCAGTATAATCTGACTATCCCCTGACTCCACAACCTGGCATGCCCAAGCTTCAGGCACATCTGACAAGGATAGAAGCAGTATCCATGCTGTCCTACATGCAGTAGGACTGTACTGTTGTGCTCCCTCCAAACACTTAATCCCCATCTCAGGACTCAGGAGTAGCAACTAAGTTCCCCAAAGAGAAACACACACAAAGACACACACAAACACAGAGTAAGGAATGAAGCAATGTGGGACACTAACTTCTAGTCCCTGCTCTGCCTCAAATTAAAGGTATCACTTGAGCATGCTAAGCATCTGTTCCTTTGTCTATAAGGATAAGACAAGATGATACATATGAAAATACCTTGAAAAGTTAAAGATGTTATATAAATTTAAGGTACTGATATTATTAGTAAAGCATATATGGGAAAGGAAAAAACAACAGGAAAAGAGGAGCTAGAGAAAGAAGTGAAATTATCTTCCCTGATCAGAATTCCTTGGTGACCAATCCCCTGCAAGTCACTGAACCTCTTGATCTCAGCCACCTGAGGACCTGGAGCAGATGATCCCTAATAACCCTTACAGGGAACATCAGGAGCTGAGGTTTATATAGAACTTTTAATGTTTGTAAACTGCTTTACATATAACATCTCACTGAATCCTACTATCACTATTCCCCACTTGGACAAGGAAACAGAGGCTCAGTGTTTATGTGGCTTGCCTGTGGTCACCTAGATAGTAAATTTCTGAAGCAGGATTTGAATCCAGGCCTTCCTGACTCTAGTCTGACCCTCTATCCACTATACCATAGGTATCTCTCAGCATTCCATGATCCTACCCAAAACAAGGCAAAAGAAATGTGAAACTGGCGAAGGGAAGGAGAGCACAGGTCCATTCGGATTGTCAGATATTATTTACTGGAAGTCAAGCTTTAGGTTCCTGTCCTCTGGCCAACAGGACTCAGCTCTCAACTTTCCCCAGCTCAGGTCAAGGCCACAGTGCCCAAACTCTGAGCATGGCTCTAAAACTTGGAATCAGTATTGCTAAGTCCTCATCCTCAAAGTCCTTAGCCATTAGCCCCATAAACCCCACTTCAGGAAAACCAAGATATCCCAGTCCTTTTTTTTTCTTTTAATCCAGTGCTGATACAGCACTTGAAGTTTTGCAAAGTCTTCTCGATCTTATTTCCTTTGATCAGCTTTCCAGAAGGTCCTCTGCTGACCTGGCCTATGCCATCCTCAGACGGACAGACCAGTAAGAGCAGTAAGAGAACACCTTGAACTAAGAAGACTGGAAATGGAGTCCCATGGTGAATACTTACCAGAGCTTCCCTTGTCCTTGGTGTAGCCAAAGCCTTGGAGGGTGCTACAGGAACTAGACTGGGATCCCATACCTAGGGAGAAAAATAAAATACCTTGAGCTGGAAGTGAGGGTGGTCTCCCTAAGGAGCAATTCTACATTCACTGGGCAGAAAAACTCCAGAGGAAGGGAACAGAGAGAGAAGATGAGTTTTTCTCCATTTTGACCCAGCAAGCATTGACTTAAAAGGGCCCCGGGATTAAAGGGACTCGAAACTGACTTAAGGAGAAAGGAAGAAAAGGGAGTATCTACTTTACCTGTAGAAGGAAGGGACCTAGGAGACTGGGAGGAAGGCAATGGCAACAAGTTATCAGAAAACAAAGCACTCGCCAAGTCCTAGAAGAGGGATGGAAAGTTGTGTTAGCATCCTGCCCTCCGCACTCCTGAGAGGGCTCTGCTCTGCGCTCCACCTCCCCCAGCCCCAGCAAGATGCTAAAAGGGCCCGACTAAACAAACAATAAGGAACAGAACTTCTCTCCAAGTCCCAGGATGGTCCATAGCAACATTCTTTGGGTGGGCAAGAAAAGGAAAATAGGAGACTAGCTCCCAGGCACAAGCCCTGCACTCTAAACTCAGGATACCAATGGGCAAAGGTGTCTACCAAGTACAGCCTAATCCAGAGGGAGGCCTCCTTGTTCAGTATTGCTCAGACTTAACACTAGCTTTAAGACTCACCTGGGCAGCCACTCGGACCTTCTGATATAAGCTGTTTCCATGAAGAGGATCTGGGAGACCACCAAATACTACAAAATAAAGAGGGCAGGAAGCAGAAAATAATGTGAGAGTCTGAACCATTTACTCCCAAATGTATAGAATGATTTCTCCATTCCAGTCCATTTAGAAATGGCTCTCCACACATGAGTGCTAGATTACTCCAAAAGCACAACTTCCCATGTCCCTCAGTTGCTTCCCCAGAGTCACTGACTCTTGTCACTCTGTTCCCTTCTCCAGGACTCCTTTCCCTCAAGCACTTGGATGTCTCTCTGCATTAGCCTCCAGGGACATTTTCCTCAAAGCCTCCATATCTTGCCCTAAAATGCCACCTTTCTGGTAACATCATGAAGAAAAGATCAAAAGAGAATGAGCGTCCACTGATGAAAGACAGATGTAAGAGAGATGAAAGGACAGACTGACCCTAGGTCTGTAAAGGTGGCAAATTTTTTTTTTTTTTGGGGGGGGGAAGATTTTCAGGAAACAGAGTTCACTTTTAAAGCCTGGTTGAAAAGAGGTCCTGATCAAAGGACTAGGTGACTTTTTGCAGGGCCTTGTCATTCCACGCCTTCACTCACAGAGCAGCTGGCCAGAGCAGTCAGCAGCAATGATGCCCATCCCTAGGATATATTTCCAAGGACATTCCACTGATTAAGAGCCTTTAAAATTGCTCCAGGGAGATGTTTTCCTTTAACTCCAGTCAATGTTTTTCATTCCCCTCTTCCCATGAGGACAAGCAGAAGTTTAACTAGCTCTGAGTATAGCCAACTAATGTGAAAAGACTAATGGAACCAAGATCAGGAGGCAAGAACTGAAGGCCCAATTTCAGAACCACCTGTTTCTTTGCTCAAAATAAATAAGTTCTCCCTCCCCGCAGCTCCTCAGTGGACTTCCCCTTAATCAGTAAATGTAAACAGCCATTCAAAGGTCAGGAGAGTCATTCAATTTCTCCCTTCAACTGGCTTCTAGAGAACAGCCCCCAGAGGAGGAGACAAGGCCCAAGCCAGGCTGAGGATGTGGAATCCATGTCCCCTGATGGGAGTTCAGACCTTCTCCATCCTGAAACCAAACCCTTATCGTCTTCCCTCTCACTCTAAGATAGAGATTTCTGTGAATTACAATGTCATTTCCTAATTAATGTCAGGAAAGGGTCAAATTCCAACTAAAACTGATAGGAAAAGGAAACTGAATATTCTAACTGAACTTTTCCCGCTTTTCTCTATAATTTCCCAACAGAGATTAGTTCTAAAACTCCCAGATACCTGCTGCTTCCTGGATGAAGGACGAATTGCATTTGAGTGCAAGCAAAAAGGATGAAGAGCCATGGCTACACATATATAGCAAGATTTTCAATGCCTGGAAAGAGAGAAGATATCAAGTGAAAGACCCCATTGGGCTGCCATGCAGACCTAATGACACATACCCAGGGCCCGGGAAAGCCCCCTGTGCCACCATAGCATCCACACACATCTTTGATGTGCATTAACCATACCACTGTCCTTTTCTTTCTCTTCTTTTCAGCTGTCTAAATTCTGCCCTGGCTTGTCTGACTCGACCAGGGCCCTGGGAACCAGCTGAGGTGTTCTACCCTTCCTCTCTCCTGCTTACCTTGAGTTTAACATGGCAGGAGTTGCTCTGTAAACGGTTCAGGAGGTACTCCAACAGACACTGGCTGCTTCCCACCGACTCATGGGAAATTTCTGGGAGGCAATCATGTTAGGGAAAGGAGAAACTCCAGACTGCAATGAAGGGAAGGGGAAAATTGAGCCTTCTCACTACAACCTCCTCCTTTTTTTCTATAATCATTTCTTTTGAGGAAAAACTATGATAAGTTAGATTTAGCTGAAGAACCAGCGAACAGCCTTATTGGTTTTCCCAATCCAATTACCAAACACCTCAGTGTGCCTCGTAAATAATCCAATAATCCCTGATAGGTAATCCCATTAAAACCATAGCTCTTTCATGACCTGTCCCAAAACCCACTGTTCTTGCTTTCTTGGGAAAAGGATACTAGCAATCTCTTCAAACAGGTAGCCAGGGCATGGGACATCATCATCAGACGTTCCTTTCATCAGAAGTGGGAGCTAGATGAGAACAAGAGAAACCCCACCCCCATCTCCATCGGAAATCTTTCCACACAGGGACATCCCTATTTGTTCTTCAGGTACAGTTCCTTCCATGCTCGTCACCCAAGAAAATGTGACCTGGATACTAACTCTAACAGGTTGGTGTTGCTAATGGAGCACTTATTTCTTATTTACCTACATCCATGTTTATATACATTTTAAGTGGCACCCATGATACGGTTTCAGTTTTTCTGAAGAAAATGTGGCAATATGTCACAAATGATACAAAAAGGCTTCTATTCTTTGTCCTTTGATCTGGGAATCTATCTTGTAGAACAGATCCCAAGGAAATCATCCAAAGCAGGGAAAATCTGCTTAAAAATGTTTAGAGTGGTACCACTTACAATAGTAGAAACAATCCAAACAGTACAAGAATGGTGTAATGGCAGAACACATGGTCAGTTGCTGTCCTTCATTCTCAAAGATGACCAAAATGACATCACCATGATGTGGTTCAGAATGCTCTACCATAGGTTGGGCACAGATAGTTCATATGAGTATCTGAGGTGGATACTTCAAATTTGTGCATCCTGACACATAACTGGCACTTGAATGGTCTGTAACACTATCTTAACTTTAAAATGACAAGGATATGAAGTATATAAGATCATGGAAATGTTCAGATGAAATGTTAAGTGAAAAAAGAAACACTCCTTAGGACGTACAACTATGTAAAGGCAAGTATATGTATTATCAAAGATTTGCTGGGAATTTGGAATGAGCTAAATAATCTAGGGCTGAGTCATTACTAGGCTTTCCCCCTAATATAAAGTAAGGGATGCCCCAGAAAGACATGTTTGCTGGCTCACTCTGACCCTCCCTCTAGCTTGTATTAAGATAGACGCCAGTACGCATCAGCAAAATCATCCATATGGAACTAAAGCTTGGACAAGCCCATCCCTAGGTTTAGTGTGTTAGTTCTTTCAATACTCTCCTATGTTCCTGACCTAGCATCACCCTATAATGGCAGTGACATCACTAGGCATGTTTGACAGACAGTAGGAACTGAATAATGCCCATTGCAAACAGAAATCATGCAAAGGATCAACTACCTGACATTAACTCAGTAATCCTGCTAAAGAAATCACCAATATAATTTCCTTTTAGAAATAGTTATGACATTCTGAACAGGAGGGTAATATGGAACTTCATTCAAAAAAGTTGTAAAAGAACTCAAAAGAACTTTTAAGTAACTGTGGTAAAACCTGGCTGGTGACCACAGAAGTCAATGACCGAAAAGGTACAGAGTTGGATCCCACTGCATGTGTGTATTGAGGAAGGGGGTATGAATAGGAAAGAGGAGAGTGAAGAGAAGCTGTACTAGAAAATTGCAAAGGACTCAAGATGCAAAACACCATTCACTTCCCAAGAAAGAACTATGGAGTCGAAACACAGAATGAAATAAACTATTTTCTCTTTTGTTATGTTTTGTTTTTCTCATGGTTTCTCCCATTGGTTTTAATTATTCTATGCAACACGACTAAAGGGAAAAATGTGTTTAATAGGAATGTATATGTAGAGCCCGTATAAGATCACATGCTGTCTTGGGGAGCGAGCAGGAGAAGAAAATTTGGAACTTATGGAAGAGATTGTTGAAAACTGAAAACAAATTAATAAATTTGGGGAAAAAAAGAAAATTACAGACCTCTGCTCCTATTTAATAATGTTATGTTCCTGTCATCCCTTCTTTATCAATCATCATGCAATTTAGGAGTGAGTAGCAAGAGTGGACAGTGCCACAAGGGAAATAAGAGACTGTTAGACTGAAACTGAGGAGAGAATGAGAAGAGAATGGGAAGGTTCCAGACAGGTTTCTTCCTTATCTCAAGCGAGGGGTTCTTAACAGCCCAAGGGCCATGAATTTTAAAAAATATATGATGATATTTTCAGATATTCTGGTAACTACATTTCAACATCATCAGTACAGCAGTAAACCTTGATAGAGAAGGGGTCAGTTTGCTCAGGGGGCTTGGTAACCGGGCTTCCTTCTAATCCGAGTTAAAAATCCTACCTTCTCCAAGAAACTTTTCCAAGTCCCCTTAATGAAAGCACCTTCCCTCTGAGATTACCACCAATTTATTCAGTATATAACTGTCTGCACACAGTTATTCCTAGGCTGTCTCTTAATTAGATTTTAAACTCCTTGAGGCCAAGGGTTGCTGTTTGCCTTTCTTTGTCTTAGCCAAGTATCGGGTACATAGCGGGCGGGTAATAAATGTTTGTTGATTTGGTAAAGTCTATGAACCTCTTTCTCCAAGTAGTTTTAAATGCGGAACCTTTTCTATGTGTGTTCGGTGAAGCCTATGGACCCCCTTGTAAGAAGGATGCCTTTAAATACATAAAATGGGATTTTAAATAAAATAAAGGAAACTGATTATATTGAAATATAGACATCAGAATACTTTAGAAGACAAATGGATCCCAGGCTATTAAGAACCCTGGCTTTATAAAGGAATCTCAGTTGGGGTGCACACACGAAGAGGAGGAAGGAACCGCTCGGAGGAGGGTTCTCAGTCTGGGTAAGGAGGACGGAGGACGGCACGGATCCATGAAATGGGGAGGGAGGGAACCGCCCTTCCAGGGTAGCCCTGAGCAGGAAAGGCTCCGGACTTCAGTTCTGCTGGGGTGACGGGAAGGGCATGGGAAGGGAAAGGATAAGAGGACGTGGAGGATCACGGGACCACCGAGCAGCCGCTGGAGGGCACTCTGAGCACCTTCTCACCCAGCCCTCCCATTTTACAGGGGAGGAAAACTGAGGCCCAGAGCTTCTCGGCACGTGCAGCCGGAAATGGGGGTGGGAAGGGGAGAAGACCTCAACCCTTCCGAAGGGAGGCCAGGGCTTGCAGACGCAGCTAGAGAGGGCCGGAGTGGCAGGGGACGGGGCCCCGGGAGGCCCAGGGAGGCCCCGGGAGGCCCCGGGCCCTGCCCGAAGTTCTCCCTCAGCCGGGAGATCAGGCGAGCTCCGCCCGATCGGGGGCGAGGGCAGGGCAGAGGCCACAGCCCAGGCCTCCTGGGTCTCGGGCGGAGCCACAGGCCTGGTCGGCGGGGCTCGGGGGCAGCCTGGTACTCACTCGGTGTAGGAAGCTCAGCCGGTCCCGGAGCTGCGGAGCGGCCATGATCCCCGGACGCCCTCACCAGCCGGCTCCCACTTCCGCCAATCGCCGTGCCGGAGCGGGGACTGTAGGCCAATCGCTCACGGAGGGGAGGAGCCCCGAGGACGTCCTTAATAAACAAATTGACTCGGACCAATCGGAAGTCGGAGAACGGAAACAGACGAGGCTTATGAACCAATGACAAGGCTCTGAGAGAATCGAGTGAACCCTTCAGGGAAGCGGGAGACGGCGCTAACGCGGAGGCGAGGGGAAATTCCCATTAAACCAGTAAGAAGGTTCTCCTAAGGTTAAAGACAGGAGCTCCACCCTATCCGCAGTGAACACAAGCCGGAAGTAGGCGGATCCAAGATGGCAGCGTCTAAGCGGGAGAGGACACGCTTCTCATGTCGGGGACCGGAGCTGTGTGGAGCCGAGTTCGAAGCCGGATCCAGGGCTTTCCGCAGAGGCTGGCGACCTGCGGGGCCGAGGTGAGGGGTCCCTTCTGGGGATTCCGGGCCGGAGCGCGGAGGCCTTCCCCGGTGGCCTTGCGCATCTCCGTCTCTGTCTCTCTCCCCTCCAGGCCGCGGCGTATGGGAAGTGCGTCCAGGCCGCCACGGCCCCCGGCGGGGACCTGAGGAAGAACCTTTGTGCCAAGGAGTTCGAGGCCCTGCGGAATTGCTTCATGGCAGCGGTACGTGCGGCCGCCGGGCCTGGTTACGGCTTCCCCTCCCCAGCAGCTTCCGCCTCCTCCCCGGGTGCAGGGCCCAGAAGGGCGGTGGAGACGGTGCAACCTCAGATGGTGAAAGGGGACCCAAGAGGTCGTTAGTTCCAGCCCCCTGCATGAAGCGCGGCACCCCGGAAAGCCCTAGACCCCCGAAGGGCTCTGCTCTAGAGAACTCACACGGAACGTACCAGAGCTGGGTGCAGCATGTGCCCCTGCTGGAGCTCGGGCACATGGAGGAGACCCCACTGCCCACCCTTGCAGACCCTCCTCTGGATTATCTCAACCCCCCTCCTCCCCACACCGGCTCCCATGCCCACGGTTGAGTCGTCCCTCTTGGCACTCCTGTGGCACGTACCCTATTTTGTAGTTATTTCCTCTAACCGTAACGTCTTATTAATAGACTGTAGAGCGGAGACTATTTTTTTGGCTTTGGGGTGTCTATCTTTAACCTTTATAGTGTCCTGAACGTAGCAGGTGGTCAGGTTTTGTTTGGAGGGAAGGACTAAATTTCTCCCCGTCTTCAAGGAGATTAAGGTAAAGGATCGTAGAACCGTAGACCTGAACCACCTCCCAGTTCAATCCTCTTGTTTTACAAGTGACTGAAACCTAAGGGGGTGAAGTGACTTGTCTGAGTTAGGATAGTAATAAACAGGCAGAGGCAGGAGGTGAACTGCGGTACTGCACTGCTCCCAGAGGACCAGCACCTTACCAGTACAAACGGCTAGACAAAGCTGTATGGGGGGAAAGACTGCTGGAGTAATGAGGCCCAAATTTAGGATTTAGTGAAAGGAACGTGATTCCTTACTGCTAAGTAAGCTTCTGCTGTCCATCTCTGGAATGAGGCTTTGGATGATACAGTTTCCAGAATGAATAAATAAATAAGGTAGCATAGCTGTAATGGAAAGTAAATTTTTTTTTTTCAGGTCTTGGACTGCTATTAACTCTACTCAAGACATGGTTTAAACCAGGAGACTCATAAGTGCATATTGACAACCACTTAAAATATGAAACAGTAACCTATAACTCCTGTTAGATTCTCCCAGGAGATTGATACTTAAAATATCAAAACATAAGACATTTTGCGGGATTGCTGAGTAGCAATGTTACATTAACTCCTCATTGCCCAAATGACTCTTTGAATATGTGTTGTTGGGTAAATTCTATAATGAAGCCTGCATGTTAGATTTTTAATAAAAGGAATGTCCAGTTCTGGATATACAGTTGTGGACATAGTGCATTATGCCAAGGGAATATTTATTCAAATACTAAAAGGACCTGTAAAAAGTTGCTGTGGTTAAAAATCAAAAACCTGTGGCCAGTTTCAAGTTGAGTTCAAATTGTGATTGTCTTCTAGTAAAGGATACGAAGACCATCACTATCGTGAAAATGAAGCCTTTATTGTCCTTCAGGTCTGAGTGGACAAGAGATGATTAAAGAGATATATGATTATGGTGCAGGAAAGGTTTTAACAAAGTGATTTTTGGTAGTTACAGCCACAAATAAACTAGAAAGAATGCTTTTAAACTATATATAATAGATTTCATTTGAACATAAGGGATACTTTCTTAAACATTAGATGATCAAAAGTATGAATGCTGTAGTGAAAGAGTTTATGTAGTTTATATCATTGCAATTAAAAAGCAAAATCGAGATCCAGATGGCCAGTGCCCTTGTCAGAGGCCACACACTGCCGGCACTACTGAAGAGCTTAGTTTTTCCTCTCCTCCAGTAAATCTATCCTTCGTTGATTGTTTTTCACTATTTCATTATTTCTCTTTCCTGAAAACAGCTTCATTATTTTGGGTTGGCAATGGGTAGGTTAATAAGTGAGGAAGGAGGAGGAATATCATTCTGTCTAGTTACTTACTCAGCACTAGAAAAGGCTTGTGAGAAAGGGAAGGTGAAATCCTCAAGTTCAGAAATGGATTATTTAACCTATTTCCCATCAATGGGAAAAGCTTAATCTAAATATGCCGTCCTTGGGAAAATTATCTTTCTGTGCCTCCCTAGGTAGTGTTGTGCTTTAATTTTTCCTAGTGTGAATCACCATCCATATTTTAACAAGTTTCCCCTTATGACCAAAGGTAGATAGATAGGTCGATACAAATGGTTGGGGTCAGGAGATGTAAGCTGTAGATGTGCTGTAGACCAAAACTAATGAGAATATGAGAGAACAAAATCAGAACCTTTGCTAGGGTACCATAATCAAACTAGGGGTTATAGGCAAAGTTGATGAACAGATAGATCCATTTATCTTGTTATGGCAGGGTGGGCAGTTGGCAAATTCTGCCTCTTCCCAACAGTGCTTGATTTCCTATAGTTTCATAACAGAATCATGTTTAATGTTAAAGCAGTCAGTTGACACCAAATGCATTTTATCATTTCAGGCCAAGAAGACCGTGAACTGATGCATTAGGATGGGCTTTGAATCACTGGAATTTACCTTCCATTCAGTGCTAGCCATCAGCATGAAGTCAGATTTTACCTACAGCACCAAGGCAGCAAACACCTGAAGCTCTTAGAAGTGAAACAAAAGTGTTTCTTTGTTTTAAGGATGTGCTTGTGCACACTTGCACACACTCATACATGTATACATACGTTATGTATACATGCACATAGACACATAAAAGCCAAACAGAATTAGCAAGGATGGATGGTGGTAAGAGTTATTTTGCAAACTTTGTGTAAATAAAAATTTTGGTTAGAGTGGGACCTAGTTTAATTAAAAATAAAGTCTGAGTTTAAATTTAGCTGTATAAGTATATATTGTGGCTTGACTTTTCTGAGGCTGAGTGCCATGCCCAAAGAAAATTTAACAACCCTTGAGAAGCAAGAACTCTGGTAAGTTTTCCACTCCTGTGTAAGGACTTGAAAAACAAATGAAAACTATTAGCCTAAGCTCTATAAAATAAACTCTAGGTTTTGTGTTTTAAAATTTATCTAAAACTTGGCTGGCAAACGTGAACATTTCAACATACAAAAGAGGATTTTATGTGAAATGGAATTTTTTGTTACAGATTTTTAAAGAGCTAAGAATAGTAATAAGACATGAGCAGAGCAGTTTTTGGCCTTCTGAACTTCTTTGTATTTAAAGAAGTTTTCCTGATGATCTTTGCTTCTTTAGGTGCTCATCAGCTCTTCCTCCTCCCTCTCCACAGCAGAATCTTTTGTAACAAATTTGCATGGTTAAGGAAAACCAATACATTGGCCGTGGCTGAAAATGTGTAACTCATTCTGTATGCTGATTCCATCACCTATCATTTGCCAAATGGTGGGAAGCATGATTCATCATCAGTCTTCTATGTCATGATTGCTGTTTGCATTAATAAGAGTTCTATAGTCTTTCAGAGCTGTTTTCCTTTATATTATTAAGGTTGCATAAATTGTTTTGGTTCTCCTTTCATCTGCAGATATTTCTTAAGAGAACTACTATCTCCTTTCACTTACAAATAATTGTATAGCCATTTACCATTATACTTTTTTGCTGTTAACTAGTTGACTTTAATAAGTCAATCCTAGGGAAAAAATCCCCTCCCCCCCAAAACACCCATGCTTCCACTTTGCCTATTAAAGAATTTTCATTTCTTTGCTCACCTCAGATCTAATGGATAATTGTCTGGCTTTTACATCCACTAATCTTTGTATCTCTGTAAAACCCTGGCCTAACTCAGCCAAGTTAATTCAGTGAGGAAGGGCTGAGGATGAGCAGATGTCTTAAAAAGTAGTAAAGACATGGAAGGATGGAGAACTTGATGTGTCTATATGGATGCTGGGGAAGAAGGGATAGGCCTTCTATACTTCCAGCTATATTCCCCTTACAAGTTCTTCTAAATACTACCCTGTTTCTTCCTAGGGCAAAAGCGGCATTTGTTTTGTTTAGACAAGGTAGTTTTGCTTTAAAGTCAAAAGGAGGTAGCTTGGTGGTACAGCAGATAGAGTGCTGAGCCTGGTGTCAGGAAGGGAGTTCAAGTCTGGACAGATGTTCTGACCTAGGCAAGTCAGTTAACCTGTCTGCTTCAATTTCCTCTGCTGCAAAATGAAGGCAATGGCATCTACCTTCTAGGATTGTCATGGGATCAAATGTGATCATATCTGTCAAGAACTTAGTACATAGGAGGTGCTTCATAAATGGGTATGCCTTCCCCTTTCCTTCCTTGGTCTGGAGGACTACAGGTATAAAAAGCCCAGCCTATGGCAGCTGCACTGAAAAGATTTAGTTGAATTCCCTAGAGATTCCTTTCTGACTATTGCCATGTTGAATGCAAAAGTGGAGGATAATTGAGTATAATTGCATTAGTAATTATATCCTTTTTTTAGTATACAATTTTATTGCATTTTATGGTCCACAAGTGTTGTATTGTGCTAATATAGTAATAGCTAGCATATGGCCCTTTACAAATACCTCATTTGATCTGTAACCCCGAGAGGCAGATACTACTGTGTCTGAAACGATTTTCCTGACTCCAGGTCCAGTACTTTAAACTGCCACCTACCTGTTTCTAATCCCTAACCTGAATCCTTGGACTGGCCCAAATTAGGCCTAACCTAGACTATCCGGCATTTGCCAGCAGGTTTAGATTGAAATTCATGGCATTAGAAGGGATGGACAATGTGGGAAAAGGCACCTTGGGTGACTGCATAGCCAAGTAGGCAGTTGCATTTGTGTTAGGCACATTTAGGGAAGGAGGTGGCTTTCACTGACCCTGGAGCATTAGCCCAGCGGATATTTGAGGACCCCGGTAGGGAGAATAAAAAAGGAGGATGGGTATTCCCTGGCTTTTGCTAAGAGATACAGAAAAACTGGATTACCATCATAAGGAAAATGAAAATCTCACTGCATGGTCATCAATTGGGATGTGAAAGAAAAGATTTTTGGTTTTTAAGGACCATGCCTTCAAGGAGGGGATGGTGTGTATAGTTAATGAATTTAGAAATTTCTCAGGTTAAAAAAGGCCAGGCCGAGAGAGTGAAGACTGATAGCAGAAAGTCATCAATGACACTCAAACTAAGAAGGAAGACGACAGGAGCCAAGAACATCCACTAGTAAGAAAGCTTCGTTACAAACTTCCAGGATGTTCATCTGCTTTCTCTTCTGGAGAGTTGAAGATGGCTTTCAGGATGGAGGAAATTGAAAGATTCTAAGAGAAATGGCAACTGCAAACCGATGATTCACTGGAATGAATTAATGAATATGTGATCTAATGACATGGAGATTCTTTCAGCAGTAGTTCCTTGGGCTTAGGGAATTTACAGAGGTTTTGTTAGTACTAAGTCAGCTAAATCAGCAGCCCCAAAGGTGGGAGGGGGGGTGTCCTTTGCCCACTTTTTGGGTAAAAAGGGGAATTAAAGAGTCCTCAAAGTTTTAAAAATGTTAAAAATTGTTTTTACATGCAAAAGCTAAAAAATTTAAAAGGAGAGTCCTGTCTACTTGGTCCCACAAACATGAATTCCCTCTGCAGCCAGTTCCCCAATGAGAACAGGGAAGGGAAGGTGCTGATAAAAGTCCTAATGCTTCGGGAGCAGAGGCTCATCCAAGTGGCAGGCTTTAGTTCCAGGTATACCCTGTTCTTTCCCTGCCCCCCATCCCATAGTAGTTGTGTGGCAAATAGGGCTGTCTATAGAAATGGGCACTCTGGGAATGGTGGAAGGAAGCACTGTATCCTCAGGTGGAGAGTGACAATACTCCCATAAACTTTGGGTGTGGTTCTTAAAATGAAGTTTACAAGATAATTGCTTTCACCTATATGGATGTTAGCAAAATTTTATCAAGACATCTAGGACTATGACAGAAGGCTCCTTCTGCCCCATTCAAACTTGGACAATCTGAAACCCTTGGCCTACTTCAGAGCTTTTGTACTACGGACTGTTGGGATAAATCCTTTTTTTCAGGTTCTTAAAGTGGAATCCATGAACTTAATTTTTTTGGTAACTATTTCAGTTGAATTAGTTTCCTTTGAAATCTCACGTAATTTACACATTTGAAAACAGTATTCTGATTTTACTAGATTTGTCCATGACTCAAGAAAGGTTAAGAACCCTTATCACGTTGTTTTCCTTGAGTCTGTGCTGTTAAAATTGTAGCCTCATGAAAGGTCTAAAGGTCCTATCACAGCCATTTGGAGAGGCGAAGGGAGGAAAAGAGTGCCACTAAATCTAAAAAGCTACTAGATAGTGGCAGTCAGATTACTATTATACCAAGGGACATATGGGTCCATAGGGACATCCTACCGACTGTTGGAGGGAGGAGGGTTGAGAGAAACACAAGAGTCAAATAGAGGTAGATGAGAAAAAAAACCTGGGTCTCAACAGTAGCTAATTCAGAGGAAGTGTCATGAATATGGGTGGTATGAATCCTTCGGAGTTAATACCTGGATAATGTTTATGGTAGTTTTCAAGCGAACTATCCTGGGTGTGTGTGTAGTGGGAAGAGGGGTCTGTGAAAGATACTTCTTTCCTTCTAATGGAAATGAAGGAAGCTAAAATTATTCCAACTCTCCTTACAATACCTAGGGGTTACAGTAGATTATTGGGAATTAAGTAAAATTATGGCACTGATTACACTGGCTGTTACTGACCTTGCCAATGTGGTACTCCAGGACTCAGTCTAGGTCCCGGTCTAACCCCCTGGCTTCGTGTTACTTTTACATTGGAAGACCACCTATGAACCGTCTGTTACCACCCCCACTGCATGGATTCTGCTTTTTAAAGGATATTTTGTATTGTTTTGTATTTTTATTACCTGTACTTGGAATATTCCTCCAGAATGCCAGACTTCTTACAAGGTCAGTTACTTGAAGGTCTTTTCAGCAAAGAAGGATCCCCTGAACAGGGATCTGCCTCATTTTTGTATGGCCAGCAAGATAAGAATGGTCTTTACATTTTAAAATAAGGTTTTATGGTATAACCCTTGGCCTCGAGTTTGCCAACCCCTGCACTGAAGAAATTGGAGGACCCTGTCACCAGGCGGTGGGATATGGTAGGAGTCTTTATTTTGCATAGGCTGGGGCAGCCCTCCCCTTACATGCTGCCCTTCAGACTTAGTTGATATGGAGTTCATGGGTCGTAAAAATAAAAAAATCCAGCCTTCATAACGAGAGGTTTACCATAATTCCTACTTCTCTATGGGAATACCTTTCTGACCCACTGTTGCTATTGCTGAGATTGAATGCAAAAGCTGAAAGGAATAGAATTTTACTTGTATTAGCTATTAGGCATTGTATTCTTTTCAGTCTTATCATAAAGTTTTGATTGCATATTGTGGTCTACGAGTATTTCATTGCATTGCCTAGAGTAGAAGCTGTTTATTTGCTATAGAAAGGAAGAATGGTATAGTGGAAAAGGCACTCCGGAATTCCAATTCCACCTTGGCTACTGAGTCACCCTGTGCAAGTCACTGACTATAAAATTAAGGGATGGGACAAATAGCCTCTGAGGTTCATTCTCATTTTAGATCTACTGAATGTAACTTTGTAAAATAGTCTCAAAAAATCTAATTGATGAACATAAAGCCATCATACAAAGTTAAGCACAGGGAACTTCAATTACATATCTAGTGAATCTAAGAAATTTTCATTGAAACTGGGTACACCTCTGTTTTAAGACAAAAGTAGGGGTCAATGGCCTTTGTTCTAAAGTTACCAGAATCCCAGCGTTTGTACTAAAAGTGGGTTTATAATCCTGGAGTTCTGCTCCCTTGCCCACTGTCCTATTTTGACTTAGGAATCCTACTTTAAAACTAATCCAGGAACAAGTGTTTAAATAACCAAATCTGCGATCCTGGCACTTGTGTTCCTCTGTTGCCAAAGAAGACCATGCCATCAGAGACAAACTGACATGACTTGCACTTGACTCTGTTTTGAGTGAGGGAAGGCTGTACAGGTCACCAGCCTCACTTCTCTTCCAGAGTCATCTGAATCCAGTAACCAGATATTCATCAGGATGACTGGAGATGACCCAGGATGCACTGGGAGACCATGGCCCCTTTAGGCGAAGGTCTATGCAGGTACTCACTTACGGTGAGGCAATGCCCATTCACTGAATAGGCCTGTTTAGGAAGTAGCCAGGGCATGGCCCCTTTAATCAGGCTGGGAGGGAAACAGCAACGTTACTATTGATAATCACTCTTAAGCCAAGAGGGTCCAGAAGAGAGCCCTTAGGCTGGGACCCAGTGTTGTCCAAGCTGGCAATGGGAAACAGCTTAAAGAAGGGCCATAGTTCCATTATGTTTCTGAGCAGGAGTCTATCACTTTTCAAAGGCTACTTTAACAGATTTCTATCATGGTACTTAGTGTTCCACTTCATAGTAACCACAGAAATTCAGAGCTAAAAGATCCCCAAATGCATTTCTGGGATTGGGTAGTTGGCAGCAGCCCATCCTTCTTACTACTGATAAGGGAGTGGTGTTAGAGCGGTTTCTGCGAACTGAGCAACGACCATAAATACTGATTTTGGCTTAGGAAGGGAAAGGTACGGGCACAGTGAAGCTAAGTTTAGCATCTTCCAATTCTGATAATAAGCACTTTCTTTTCCACAAGCACTGTGATGTTGGCAATTCTCATATAGTTTTCCTAGTTTTAGCTTTTTTAACATGACTAAACTACAATTTCATAAAAGTCTTTTTTTTCCTGCCACCTTAACTGGATCTCAGCCACCTGCTGAGGTCCTGAAGACCTGAAGCCAGGAAGAACTGAGTTTCCTTATGTGTAAAACAGGGATAATAACATCTACTTTCCAGGTTATGAGGAAAAAAATAGATCATTTCTAAAGCATTGTGTAAACCTTAAAGCACTATATAAATTTTAGCCATTATTTCTCTACACTTACTAAGAAATTCACCTACAAGACACAACTATCACCCTAGTATCTTCCAACTCCCCAAACTGATCTTAGCATTAATATTCTAATTGTCTGGCTATTAATTCCAAAACTGAATTTCTCTCCTTCCACAATGCTCCCAAACTGATCCTTACCAAGCTGTGTTTGTGCCATTCTCCTTCTTCCTGGTCAATGAAGTTCAATATTTTGGAACCAACTGAGTTCTCAGAATCCTTCACCACCACTATCCACTGGGCTATCACGCCTTTTTATTCCTTTGAAACCTCACATCTGCTCTCTTCCCTCCATCAATCAAGTATTTATTAAACCCCTACTATGTATTCAGGACTGTTGCAAGCACATTAGTCTTGTCCAAGGAGCAATCCAGCCAGGAGATAAAACCAGCAGAGGAAATAACAACATAAAATCAAGTGCTAAAATCTGTGGTACAGGATGTCAGAAATGAAAGGGATCAGTTATGGCTAACAAGAAAAGGGTGGCATGCTAGGTAGGGGCAAGAACCTAACACACACAGGGAGGTGGGAATCACTATGGCATGTTAATGGTCCATGAGTCTGACTTCAGTGAAGGGCGTGTGTTTGGAAACAGCAGGATCATGGGATTTAGAGGGAATAGGAAGGGAATTTATAAACTAGTTCAATGCCTGCATTTTACATAGGACGTAAATGATGTCCAGGGAGATGAAGCTTGCTCTCCCCCTCTCACTCTCTTCCCACGTACTTATACATATACATGCACACACACATACATGTATTCACATACACATGCACATACAGAATAAAACATTTACACAGCACTTACTCTATGCCAAGCACTGGCCTAAAGTGTTTTACAATTATTATCTCATTTGAGTCTCACAACTCAGGAGGCAGGTGCTATTATGATCCTCATTTTACAGACGAGGAAACTGAGACACACAGGTTGAGTGACTTGCCCAGGGTCACACAGTTAATACGCATCTAAGGTAGATTTGAACTCAGGTCTTCCTAATTTCAGGCCTGGTGTTCTATCCAAAAGCATTTCATATTTCCTTCTCCTTCAACCCTCCTTCCATTTCTGTTGAGAGGACAACCATCCTTCCGGTCACCTAGGTTCACAACTTTGGAGCCACATTTTACTTTCTTTCCCCCCCTCTTCCTCACTAATTAATTGCCAAGTATTGTCAATTCTACCTCCACAATATATCTTGCACCTGCCCCCTGCTTTCTTCTCACAGCCACTCCCTTAGTTTGAGGCCTTCATCTGTCATTTGGATGATGGAAAGGGCCTGGTTAGTTCTTTTTCCTTCAGTCCCTTTCTTTCCATCCATCCCCCAACAACTGTCAAAGTGATAATCCAGCACACATCTGACCATGTCACTACTTTTCATGACAGTCTCTCCTACATGAAGCTTTCCTGATCACCCCACTGCCTAGTGCTTCCTTATCTTTACCCTGGTTTGCTTTCATACATGCTTATATATGCATATGCTGTCTTCTCCTACAGACTGTAAAGCTCCTTAAAGGCAGGGACAATTTGGTCTTTGTATTCAGTGCTTTCCAGACTCAGTAAATTCTTACTTAATTGATAGTTGCTTCTAGTTACCAATTCCTCCATGAGTAAAAATGCTCTGGGAAAGGGTGGCTATTGCCCAGCTGGTTGGGACCCCGTTCTACTCCACTGAGTTAACCTGGGAAATAAGTGAGAACCACTAGAGTGCCTAGTCTTGGGGACTGAAGAAATGAGTTCAATTATTCAAGAAAGAGCCAGAACGAAAAAACTCATTGTAAATGATGCAATGATCAAAGTTAGAGTTTTAAAAGAACATGTTAAGGGAATTGTACAACACAGGATTGCTTTGGTGTGTTTATTAAAACACATATACACATACAACCAAAAGCTCTGTTGGAAACTGTGTATGGAAACTGTAGTTCAACAACCCTGCTCATAACTCAGCTCAAAATCTTTTCACTTAAAAAAAATTCCTTTCCGAATCCTTGGATCTTTTTGAAGATCTGGGCTTTACCCTTAAATTAAGCCTTTAAATTTAAGCAGTAATAACAATGATATTAAAGTGGGGAACGATGGAGGCAAAACACTGCACATGGCAGGCTTGGTTGATGTGCTTAGTTTTGCTGAACTGTTTACTGTCTCTTCTTTCTGATTCTTGGTTAAAAGGGAACTGGGATACAATGGAAAATTAAGGTGATGTAAAAATAAAATAGCACTAAAAAGTTCAATTTTAAATGAAAAAAAATCTTTTAAAAAAACTGCTGCAAAAGCTAAGGGGGAGGTAGGGGCAGGGATGAAAGGAGCTCCCTGCTCCTATCTCCCCTTTGTAAGGCCAAGGCTATGTTTTCTAAGCACCCCTGGCTACATTAAGTTTTCTGAGGAATGTTTTAAGTGTCTTTGGTCCTTTCATCATAAACATCACAACAACCAAAATGTACAAAACAACAGACTGTGGTTTTTCCATGTTCCCCATAACAAATCTGATCATAAGCTGATATGCCCCCAAAGGCTTTAAGAGATCTTTACCTAATTAGCAATAAAGAACCATAGAGGGTGGTGGCAGTATGAAACAATGCCCCTCCTCCCACTGCTGTTAGAGTTGAGAGCACAATGTCCTGTTTTGTGTGTCATGTCCCAATAAACATTTAGGTAAATCAAATGCTAAAGTGAGTTGTTCATGAGACACAAAGAACAGGAGCCTTTCTCAAACACCACAAGCTTTTCTGTCCCTACAGAAAAAGACAAAAAAATTTTTAAACTAAGTCCAATATTAGCTATGCTTTTTTGATAACAAAACCCACATCCAGACTCTCCTAGATTAACTTCATAAGATCAAGGTTAAGATAGCTGCAATGATATAAAAAAGAAAAAGAATGACTGTAGTTTGGGATGGACATATACATTAGTGCAAGCAAGCATTGAAAACAGTTTTTAGTGCCTTTTCTATAGTTCTTTTCTAGATGGATCAAGCACCAGCGTAAATCATCTTCATTCTCTCCTGAAGCAAAGAAATTGTCTGAGGCCATTCCTGTTTATGAAGTCCTAGCATTAACAGGGAGAGTAACTTTGGATCCCAGTACTAGATTTGCTAGGGTTTAATTATGTCCTTTTGGATTTAGATTATGTACACTATGTACTTCATCTTTAAAAGTCTCAGTACACCACCGTCATCTTTGTTCTTAACCCACTTAGAAATGTGGAACTTTTTTAAGAAAAGTGCTTCACCTTAATGCTAAATTGACTTATCTAAATAAACATGAAAGATATTTTACATTTTAAAAACTGGGCAGATAGATTTTGAAAAATATACATATAAGATTGGACAAAGGGCAGGAAAAGAATTCAGATATCTGATTCCATTAGTATGTCTAATTCCCAGCGTGGAAATGCCCTCAAAAGATGCAGACTGGCAATTTTCCTACAACTTATGATCTTACGGAGTTGCCAGGGGTCACTAAATGTTTAAGTGACTTGTCTAGAGTCACAAAGCCAGTATATGTGTCTGAGGGAACATTTGAGCCCAGATCTTCCTGACTCAGACTGGTCTTCTATCCACCATGCCACACTGTCTTTCTTATAGACATTTACTTTTATTCATTAATTCAAATACAAACTTACTAAAAAGTTTCAAATATCAAGCTGTTTTCATGAGGCCATACTGTAAGCCTCAAGTCAGGAAGACTGTTGTGTGCTACACTTCTAGCATATATTTGCGTGACCCTGGTCAAGTCACTTAACCTCTAAGTGTACCAGGCAATTCTGATTATAAATTGTGAAAAGGGTGCAAATCTCCTATTACAGAGAAAATTCTCACTGGGTCTGGTTAAAAAAAGTTTCTAATCACAATGTTCACAATGTGAACTCAAGATGAAGAAAAAACTATGTGAAATGATGAAATCTTATAACTACAAATGTGGTCCATTTGATGGATCTGAGTGTATCAAATGCAATGGAGCTAATCTAAACTAAAAGCATACAACTAGGTTAAGCAATTAATAATAAGATGAGCAGATATTTTATATAGTACTTTAAGGCCTACAAAGCACTTCACATACATTATGTTCAGGGCTTCCTTTCTCACGTATGCATGAATTGGTCTGACACAGAAACAAGCAAAGAGAAAAAATCAGCAGAAACTGGAGGGGTTAGTCGTTAATTTAACTTAAAAAGCTTTACTAGGGGAAGGGCTCCCTCAGAAATCTAAAGACTGTATTAGATCTCAAGTGCTAATGCACAGAGCAGTTTTCTCTCACTAGTTATGAATTCAATAAAGTGCTGCAGACTTGGAAATAAAGTTTAGAAACAGTTTAGAGAAGGGTATTTTTTTTTTTACTTGCCACAAGGCAGGTAGAGTAAGGAAAAATTTATGAAGAAATAATTCTCTGTGATACAATACATGAGATCCTTAAGAAATGGCAGCTTAAGGCTTGTACAGTATAGCAATCTTTGGAGTCAAAGGACAAGTGAGTTTTTCTCCGAAAGCACTGAGCAAAGATTGGAGTATGTAAAAAAAAAATCAATGGAGGAAATAATTCCAATTATGGTACCCAGAATTCACATTCTCCCCAAATGCTCCACCCATCAAGTACAGCATAGCTAATATAAAAGGTAGGGCAGGCACAGCAGCTTGTTTCCTGAATGTCAAAATGCCTATGGGCCTATCAGCTCAACTACAGTAAACAAGTTTTAGTCATTAGCATGGACAGATCACACCTCCTTCTGAGACACTGGCAACTGTTTAATCTGTCTGCTCTGAACAACCTGCAAAGCTTGGTGAAGTTGAGTCTCCAAAGCACTTCTCAGATTGTCCACATTCACAGCTGGCAAGGAGTTGAAGCTAATGAGAACACCATCCTTCCCAGCTGTCTCCTCCACAGGATGAGGCGACAGATCTCGCCGTCTTCTCCGAAGGTCAGAACCAACTTGAGATTTTAGTTCCCGGTTGAGTTTTCCATTATCAGACTTCTGATTGGGCAGTTTGAGTTCATGCTCAGGATCTGGCTGCTCGGGATCCTGGACGTTGTCCTCCCTCGGTCTCTGCCGATTCTCCACAACAGGATCGCCATTAGCAGCAAGGGTATCTTCTCTGGCCTCCACGTGCCTCTCGTGATTTAGCTGGAGGTCTCTGAGGTCATTGCTCCTGTCGCTCTCTGAAGCGCTCTGGCGTTTCTGTTGATGTAGCGGTTCTTGGGGCTGAGGGAGGGTGACTTTCAATTTGCTTGGAGAACCAGCTAGAAACCCTCTATCTTGGCTCTCTTTGTGGGTCTTCACTTCCGAGCCCTCCATCTCAGCTCTCTCCTCTTTGGGGATGACTGCAGTAGGAAGTACTACTGGCTCTTTCACAGATTTCCTTCTTTCTTGGGAGCCTCTAGCTTGTTCTTGATTTATTCCAGGAAATTCCTGAACTCCCAGTTTCTTCTCTTTTGGGTTTGCTACAGGCCCAACAAGATGCTTCATATCAGCTTGTCTCAAATTTTTATGAACCGCGTTTTCTATGTTTTCTTCAGTGTTATCTGCTTTGGCTACGTCATGGTGAACATCATCTTTCCTACTGTCCTGAGGCCTGACCTTGGAAACCCTGGGCTCTATGCCAGCGATGACACTGGAAGAAGGAGCTCTATTCCTCATGCCAGCTCGATCAGGCTCCTCACCAGGATGGTGCTGCTGCTCTCGGGGATGGGCTGGGCCTTCCAAACCCTGTCTAAGAATGTTCCTGACTGATTCCTCAACTTTGGGGTCTTCATCTTGCTTCTCTATGTTGATAGGAAGGCCATCACCTGCTGCAGGCTGCATTTCTAATGGCAGAAAAACAAAACAAGTTAACACAGTGGGTGCAAATAAACACATCTAAGGAGAGAGGGGAAACTAATCCAACTGCAAGTAAGTAAGAGTATTCAATAGAAAATAAAAGATGCCCCACAGAACTTCAGACAACTGAGCCTCACCGTCATTAAATACATCACTGTGACGCTACTAAAATGAAGGTGCAGAAAATATGGATTAAAAGACAATTGGGAGTGAGGGGAAATCAGTCTACAAAGCCAAGTTCACATGGTAATCACCAAAACTGGTTTGTGGTGTTTTTTTCAGTAGGAACAAGATGATCCTGATCAACAATGCACCAAAAATCTGTGCCCACAGCCTTACCTTGCCTTGACTTGTCATCTTCCTCTTCCTGCCTCTGCTGGTGGATTTCCTTGTGTTGCTCTTTAATCACAGCAAGCAGCTTCTCCTGGTGGTCCAGCAGGCGCTTTTGCTGCACCTGCTGTTCTTTAATTACTTGCAACAAGACCGCATGATCAAGCATTTCTGCCTTGCCAGCTTCTGATGTTCAAACAAAAACAAAAACAGACTGCTGGAGACACGAGAACCATTTGTAGAAAGGTTATTTGTAGAACCTTCCTTTCTTTGAGTGGTATCCCACAGGTAACAATTTTCTTATATATCTCAGTTTTGCAAATAGTTGCTAACCCATTCACTCACAGTTAATAACTTACGCCAGGTGAGACCAAAAGCAGCTGCTTTTCATTTATTTGACATACTAGATATAGGCACTCAGGGACTGGCAAGCTGATCATCACATTAATTTACACTTCTATAGGCCAGGGCAGAAGCCCAGCTCTTGGTAGTGACCAAGCTGTTGTTTTCCGTCTCTCACTTGCACACCAACTTGTAGTTTAAAAACGGCAAAATCAAATCCAATGATTCCTCAATCAAAATGAATACTAAGAATGAAGAATTCTCCTAATAAACTCAGAATGTTTTTTAATGACTTAATAACATGTAACAACCGTTCTGCTCTACCTTTATAAAAAGAATAATAGAAGATAGAATTTTTTTGATCTAATTTTTTTCTTTGACCTATGGGAGAAAGAGGAATAAATTTTGAGAAAACCAGGGTCCTCTCTTCTCCAGAGACCGACTAATGAAAATATTGCTGTCTTTTTCCAAGAGCTTTTTAAGGACTGAACAGCATTAGCCTTTACCTATGCTAGGTTAATTACACTGCCTTTGAGGCACAGGGTGTATTATTTGTACTTTTGGCTTAAGGACCCTATAAATATTGGTAAAGACTGACTTCTCAGGAACAGGCTCATTTTTGCGCACTATGCTCCGAAAATGCGGCTGCTTAAATCAGGAGGCTTTGAATTGGGACTAGTTGGAATTTATCTGGGAATTCTGAAGCCTAGAGATAAAGGAAATGTGGGCTCCAAAATTCAGAAGGAAAAATAGCAAGTGAGAGCAAGAGATTCTTCCTACACAAAACAACACTGTTGACAATGAAATAGGACACCTTTGAGGTTTGTTTTGTTTTGTCTCTAAGAGCAAGCAACGGTTTGCACTAACGCATACAACAATTTCTCAATTTCTATCAGTGGCATAAATTTCCAAGACAACTCACCAGAGTTATGAATACAGTCTGTGCCTGGGTAACAGAATAAAGTTAACTGGTATGTACAAGCTCAAACCTACAACTCTAGCCTCCTTAGTAATACCCTCTGACCAAATGGACGTCTTTCATTTAAATAAAATCTACCTTACATGAAAGATTACAGAGAATATAAAATCTTGAGGCCTTGGGGCTCTGGTGCAGAACAAAACTCTTTTCAAAAAATGCCCAAGTAGCAATAACTCTTTCTTTGTACATTTTAAAACAAATGGCTAATTAACATTTTCTCAGTTCTTAAGCAGTTGTCAGCTATTATGACTGTCAACTATTATAACAGAAAGGCCTCCAATAAAAGAGTATATGCCTAAGGGTATATATAAATATGTTAGCTATACACCTAACACTTCCCCCCTTTCTATAGGCCAATATTCTAGGGTCCACAACCTAGACTCATCTCAAAAACCTCACCAAGAGTCAAAGTTAGACTAAGAAGCTAGAAGAAAAAGGGCTACAAGTCCGGTAGCAAACAATGTATTCTAGGGCTTGACTGGATTTAATACAAGGTAGAGATGGCAAGCTTTCTCTAAAAAGCAGGACTCTGAAACGTAGTTCAAGATTTCAACCCAGCAGGACCATAGAACAAAGCTTTACTGATGGAATGAAAGCCATTCCTGCATATTAATATGTAAGCAGAATACATTAATAGAGCTCCAGGGACACAGTGGAATTTGCAGTTAGGGATCCCTGTCTATCTCCTCCAACTTAATCGCCCCAAAACATGGCTTAAGCAACTTTGCTTTTATAATGTGACCTGTTTCTAACAGGTTCGGTTTACAAACTTATAACAGTTCTGACTGTGCAAGGTGGTGGCAAGAGTACATTCACCCACTAAGAAATGGTGAACTTCTCTCTATATATACAAATATCTGTTAAGGGTAAGGAAACATGGGGTATTGGGGAGGAGGACTGTGGTTGTGATATTCAAGATGACTAGCTTAATGCTTGATACTCTTTATGAGGTTCCGATATACATGCTCATGCAAAATACTTACAGGATCATGCATATTATCATCTTTGTAATTTAAGATGTTGCTCTTTGATTTTAAAATCCTGAGTAAATATGCTTTTCATTTTAACAGTTCTTTTGATTCATACCTGCTACTAGCTTTTTAATCTCAGCTGTTTCAGTTCCATTGAAAGGCATAAGGAAGAGAAACAGATTAGGAAACCATGAAATGTCTCTCCCTCTTTCATAAAGTAGAAATAAAAGCATCAAACAGGCTTAAGAGGTTAGTTACAGGAACTGGAACAAATCTAAATAACCAGAGACCAGACTTAAAACAAATGTATATATGAGTGCATATAAATACAATGCATATATAAGTATATTCTTAAAAGCTACTGTTCAAATCCAAAAACATCCACACAATGTCTACACCTCTGAAACATGTAATCATTTGAAAAGGTCAGTTGGATGCAGTATCTCTGAAGAGCCTGCATTTGTGATATTGTTGACAAAATACCTAAATAGACCAGAATTAACTCATTAAATCTTTTACTGAGTTCTATGGGGATCTGAACATTCCGGGACTGTTAGAGAACATGTTCCAGAGCAAGGAAATAAAGGTATATGTGAATGGTACAATGCCTAGGGGAGGGGGCTGGGCTATTTATGATTCCCTAGGTATTACAGTACCAAACACTTCTGGAATTATGATTATAAGTCCTGCAAAGGACCAATGAAGTGTGGCTCTGGGAAGACTCTACAAGAAGAGCCAGAGAACTCCGCCACTGTTCGCCAGTTATACATCTTGTCCAGAACAAGGCGGATAGGCCAAGCATAAAATACTGCCCAGGGCAAATGAATCCAGATATTATTCCCAATCAACAGAACATGAAAACCAAATGACTTTGAGAAAGAGGATGTCTTTATGACTACTGTCACAGAAAAAAAAGAAAGAAAAAGAAACCAATGCACCACCAAAAACCTGATACTCTCTACTCATGGATTTAGTTACTTCCTCTCCAGGTGGTATAAGGAAGAGTCCCACAGGGGTATATTTTTCAGTGCTGGAACCAATTCACCTGCAATTCTTTCTCCAATAAAGGTTTGTTTGAAGAGTTTTGTCTAGTCTGACAATGAAGAAGGGGAAAAGAAAGGAATCAAAGAGGCAAAAGAACAGCTGTTACAAGAATTAGACCCTGTGAGGGATTCCAAGAATCAATGCTGGAAAAATGTCTCAAATTACCCAAAGTGGATTCAAACAAAAGTTGCTCACTTGAAGGAAAGGGTACCAGCAGCATCCTAGATTTGAATTTAGGGTCAAGTTGCTGCTCCTTCACCCCAAGAGAACACAAATCTCTCAAGAAGTTGGAAGCTGAAGATGTCAGAGAGAGTCAAGTGCTAGAGGAATGCTCAGAGAATAAAGTAACTGATTAAAAGGAAAAAAGAAAGTTTTCACAAGTTGAGTCACCTGTAGTTATCTTCCCTAAAATAAGTCTCCTGCATCTGGAGGCACTAATTCTTCCACACCTGGTTTGCTTTAAATACCAGGAGTGTGAGGAATATTAGCATATTTTATGTAAAATAAAACAAAAATGGTAATTAAAAGTCATGTGACAGTGACAGATTTTTTTTCCTTACAAAAATCTTATGAAGGTGTTGGAGAAGAAAAACTGTCAATGGGAACAGGGAAAGGAGAACTATTTAGCATGTTTCCTCAACTAAAAAGACAGAGAACGATAAGTTGTTCCTCTTTGTCTGTAAAACAGATATATACTTGTTGGGCATCAGTGGGTTATCAGGGAGCCCAAAGTTCTAATATCAAAAATGTTTAAAATAAATTTTTTTAGAAATAATCCTATGGAAAAGTGCTCCAAGTCACTAATAATAACAGAAATGCAAATTAAAACAACTTCAAAGTTTCACTTCACATGCAGCAGATTGGCAAGGATGACAAAAGAGGAAAATGGCAGTTGTTGGAGGGTAGTGGGGAGGATAGGCGCCCCAATTCACTGTTGGTAAAGATGTGATCTGATCCAACCATTCCCAAAAGCAATCTGAAACTATACTGGAAAAGTCCCTAAGCTATGCAAACTTAGTGACCTAGAAATATCACTATTAAAAATATACTCCCAAAGATGTCAAACAGAGGGAAAAGATGCACATGCACAAAAATATTCATAGATGCATTTTTTTTTGTAACGAATAACAGGAAATAAAGTGGGTGCCTATCAGTTGGGGAATGGCTTAGCAAACTGTCATATAAAAGTGATAGGTGAAGCAATACATCTAAATTCAAATCTGGTTCCAGACAGTTCCGAGTTGTATGACCAGAAAGTTACTTAGCCTCTGGCTTGCCTCAGTTTCTTCATCTGTATAAAGGGCATAATAATAGCACCTATCTCCTCCAGTTGTTGTGAGGAGCAGATGAAATGATTGTAAAGGCACAGTGACTGGCACAGAGTGAGTGTGATATAAATGCTAGCTACTATTATTAGTGCACTGTAAGAAATGGTAAGAAAACAATAAAAAAGACAGATTCAAGGAAATCTGGGAAGAATTATATGAACGGATGCAGTGATGAGTACAAATTATACAATGACTTTAATAACATAAGCAACTTGGATAGATTTCAGAACTATAACGTATACAGGGACCCATCAAGACCTCAGAAGACTCATGATGAAGCATGATTCCCACCAGTACCTAGCACCATGGCTAGCATATACAGCACACTTAATAACTGCCTTTTAATTGACTGGCAAAGAAGTGACGGACCAGAGGGGCAGACTGAGAAACACATTTCCAGACACAGTCCATGTGCAGGTTTGTTTTGTTCAACTCGACTTTTTTGTTTTACACAGTGATGCAAAAAAAAAGCAAAGAAATAAAAAAAAGTTATTGAAGCATTTAAAAATACATGGAGGAGAGCAGAGCAAGTTCAGAAACAGACACAGAATCGGTGCAGTTCTGTTACCACAATGTTCAAGTTAACAGGCAGTTTTAAAAAAGAAACTACATTACAGAAGTTGAAAGTCACACAGAATCATTTCTGCAGTTCTTTGTACAGTCAAGTATTCATGTCTTAAGTTCATAATAAAAGGAAAAGTTATATTTTAAAAAATGACTTACCTTCTAACTTGCTGCCTGGGTTGTGTTCCTGCTGCCCTTCCACATTTCTTATCTCTCTGAGCTCAGGCTTTTGTCCTACGATCAGATCTGGTTTCTCTGGAGGGAGAAGAGCCTTCCCACCTGCAGACGTGGAGCAAGGGCTCATTTGTTTTGTTGTGGGGTTTTTTTTTTTAAAGGAAAGAAGGTGAAGGAGGAACAAAAGAAGGTGGCAGATGTTTTCTAAAATTACTCTCTATATCTCCCCTCCTCCCCTCCGCGTCAGCACAGTTTATATTCAACCTGATGATCACCAGGGAAGTAATAAAAAAATATTTAACAATCTTATAGACTCTTGTGGCAGCAAGCCAATGTTAACTACCTTAGCCAATTAAAATGCAAGAACAGTCCTAACTAGCTTTTAGATAGGCACTTAACAATGTGTTACCTGTCAAATGCTCTCAGCTCTTTGTCCCCAGTGTGCTCCCAGACACACAAGAACAGCATGGCACCTGACATTTAGTAGTCTAGCAAACAATTGTTTGACAGATATTATAGTAGCTGTCAAGCCACCAGATTCTTCGTTTTCCCCAACAGCTGCTGAAGGGACTGCTACATTCACATGCTAATCTTGTGAAATGAAAAAGAAACACTGGGACATAGGGGATATTTCCCCAACCCAGTTTCTCCCAGTCCTGGAGAATTTCAGAACAAGGAGAGGGGAATTTGCCAAGATGAGTCACAAAGGATGATACTTACCAGCATCAATCTTTTCCATGGACTTAATAATCTCTTCCACATTTCCTGGCAATTGAACATCATTTGCATTCTCCCTTTCACCCACAGGATTGGCTTTCTTCTGGTCATTGGGAATTACAACTTGGGCCCCTGGCTGAAGATCTTCATTGCCTGGCCGCAGGTCTTCATATGCTGGTTGAACGGCTAGCTGGCCATCTGGTTCTAGGACCTTTTGGAGATCTTCAGGGGGATGGTCCAATTTTTTTGAGGCTTGATTCTCTTTCTCTTTGTTCTGTAGCTCATTCTCCTCTTTTTCAGAATTTTCCTGATCCTTCTTTCCACCCCGGGCATTTTCATCTTTAGATGGGAGTTTCTCCTCCTCTGATTCTTCTCTGTCTTGACCCTCATCTACCACAACTTCATCATGTGGCACTGGAGGCTCATGGCGGTGGGCCTCTCCCACAGGTAAAGCAATACCTAAATGTTATTAATTAAACATCTTTGGAATGGTTTCTATAAGGACCACCTAATGCATGGAATGTACCTAGAATCAATCTCTGGAAGAATACAAATACATGTGTGTTACTGCTTCTTACAAATATGACCTGTTGATGAGTCAGTGACAAACTATTTCTAGTAGAGTATGGAAGGAGCAGCTAGTAGGAAGCTGCTTTGGCTTTTAAGGGAGTCAACCACATCCAAATAAAAGGGTAGCAATGATCAGAATTTTTAGCTAAGCTGAAGGGAAAGTATCATGAAACACTGAAGATCCTTCTCCTTCCTCATTCCCACACCTTCCACCTAGCCACCTGACAGTACATTACCTTGATCAGGACGATCAAGTTGTACCTCCTCCTGCTTCTCCTTGAGTTCATCCCTTTGGGGGACATTCACAGGACCTTTGATCTGAGGTGGCTCCACTTCATCTTTCTTGTTCGGCAGTTTTGGCTTATCGCGGTTGTCCTTGGCCACTTCAACAACTGGGTTCTGGACTATAAGCACAGCACAGTTAATTGAACATGGTTTCCACATGGCTGCACTGTCAATCAACATAAGGAATTGGGACAATTTTTCTGAGCTGTAATCACATTTCACCAGGAAATGGCAGAGGCCAGGCAGCACTTCTCCACCCTCATTCAATCATTAGCAGCTATGAAGTAAAGAAAACTGTCATTTTTCGTGTATATTCACAACAAAAATGTCAAAATGCAATTCATAACTAACATGATGTAGAATGGGCAAAATTCCATTTACTAACAAGCTCACACCACCAGGTGGCAGCATAGACCCATCTATGATTTTGACCAAGTTTCTAAATATTTTAACAGAATTAATACTGGAACAAATTTCCATGTTGGGCTATGGTCCCTATACTCCTCCAACTTTGGGGGCCATGATCATGCTGGACCCTTTCAATGGAAGGGGAGGAGAGGGGTACCAAGAGGAGAAGAACCACTAAGAAAGTGATTGCTTAAAGGAATTAATGTAATAGCTAAAAAAAATTTTGTTCTAACCTGCAACAGTTGATGATTTACCACAGAGAAGATACAAAATAAGGGGGGAAGAAAGGCAGATACTCTGCCAAAATAAATAAAAGATACAGATGACCACTATCACTGATATATCAACCAGTCATTCTTTTTTTTTAAAATAAATTTATTTATTTAACTTTTTACATTCATTTTCACAAAATTTTGGGTTGCAAAATTTCTCCCTATTTTTCCCCTCCCCCCACCCCAATACACAAAGCATTCTAATTTCCCCTATCACCAATCTGTCCTCTCTTCTATCATCCCTCCCTTCTCTTCTCCCCATCTTCTCTTTCGTCCTGTAGGGCCAGATAACTTTCTATTCCCCATTACCTGTATTTCTTATTTCCTAGTAGCAACAACAATACTAAACAGTTGTTCCTCAAACTTTGAGTTCCAACTTCTCCCTATCCCTCCCTCCCCACCCATTCCCTTGGGGAGGCAGGCAATTCAATATAGGCCATATCTGTGTAGTTCTGCAAATGACTTCCATAATAGTCGTGTTGTGTAAGACTAACTGTATTTCCCTCCATCCTATCCTGCCCCCCACTGCTTCTATTCTCTCTTTTGATCCTGTCCCTCCCCAAGAGTGTTGACTTCAAATTGCTTCCTCCTCCCACTGCCCTCCCTTCCACCATCCCCCCGCACCCTGCTTATCCCCTTCTCCCCCACTTTCCTGTATTGTAAGATAGGTTTTCATACCAAAATGAGTATTTTATTCCTTCCTTTAGTCGAAAGTGATGAAAGTAAATTTCATGTTTTTCTCTCAGCTCCCCTCTTTTTCCCCTCCACTAAAAAGTCTCCTGCCTGCCTCTTCTATGAGAGATAATAGCCCCATTCCATTTCTCCCTCTCTTCCCAATACATTTCTCTCTCACTGTTTACCTTAATTTTTTTAAGATATGATCCCATCCTATTCAATTCACTCTGTGCTGTGTGTGTGTGTGTGTGTGTAATCCCATCAACTACCCAGATACTGAAAAGTTTCAAGAGTTACAAATATTGTCTTTCCATGTAGGAATGTAAACAGCTCAACTTTGGTAAGTCCCTTATGACTTCTCTTTGCTGTTTACTTTTTTATGCTTCTTCTCATTCTTGTGTTTGAAAGTCAAATTTTCTTTTCAGCTCTGGTCTTTTCATCAAGAATGCTTGAAAGTCCTCTATTTCATTGAAAGACCATTTTTTCCCCTGAAGTATCATACTCAGTTTTGCTGGGTAGGTGATTCTTGGTTTGAGTCCTAGTTCCTTTGACTTCTGGAATATCCTATTCCATGCCCTTCGATCCCTTAATGTAGAAGCTGCTAGAGCTTGAGTTATCCTGATTGTATTTCCACAATACTGGAATTGTTTCTTTCTAGCTGCTTGCAATATTTTCTCCTTGACCTGGGAATTCTCAAATTTGGCCACAATGTTCCTAGGAGTTTCTCTTTTTGGGTCTCTTTCAGGCGGTGATCGATGGATTCCTTCAATACTTATTTTGCCCTCTGGTTCTAGAATATCAGGGCAGTTTTCCTTGAAAATTTCATGAAAGATGATGTCTAGGCTCTTTTTTTGACCATGGCTTTCAGGTAGTCCCATAATTTTTAAATTGTCTCTCCTGGATCTATTTTCCAGGTCAGTTGTTTTTCCAATGAGATATTTCACATTCTCTTCCATTTTTTCATTCTTTTAGTTTTGTTTTGTGATTTCTTGGTTTCTCAGAAAGTCATTAGCCTCCATCTGTTCCATTCTAATTTTGAGAGAACTATTTTCTTCAGTGAACTTTTGAACCTCTTTTTCCATTTGGCTCATTCTGCTTTTGAAAGCATTCTTCTCCTCATTGGCTTTTTGAACCTCTTTTGCCAATTGAGTTAGCCTATTTTTGAAGGTGTTATTTTCTTCAGCATTTTTTTGGGTCTCCGTTAGCAAGCTGTTGACCTGCTTTTCATGCTTTTTTTGCATCTCTCTCATTTCTCTTCCCAGTTTTTCCTCCACCTCTCTAACTTGATTTTCAAAATCCTTTTTGAGCTCTTCTATGACCTGAGGCCACTGAATATTTATTTTGGATGTTTAGGATTCAGAAGCCTTGACTTCTCTATCTTTCCCTGATGGTAAGCATTGTTCTTCCTCATCAGAAAGGAAAGGAGGAAATATCTGTTCACCAAGGAAGTAACCTTCTATGGTCTTACTTTTTTTCCCTTTTCTGGGCATTTTTCCAGACAGTTACTTGACTTCTGAGATTCCTTTTCACACCCACCTTGCTTACAGATCCGCCCAGCTAGTGCTTGGGGTCTGAGATTCAAATGCTTCTTCCCAGCCTCAGGGCTTTCGGCAGGGGCAGGGCTGCTATTCAACGTAAGATTAAATTCAGGTGCTCAGGTGGGGGCAGGGCCACCTCACAGGGCTCAGTTCCCCCAGGGGGTTTACGTGGAGACCTTCAACAATGGATCTGGGCTCCTTCCTGCTTTGGGAGTCCCTGTCCGTTGCTGCCTCCTGAGGGGGCCTGAGTTATGGAGACACCCCGCTGCCCTCTCAGCCAGCCAAACAGGCCCTCTCACTGATCTGTGTGCCCGTGGGCGGAAGGAACCACGCAGCCACTGGAGATTCTGTCCCTGAAGCCAGCCCGGATCCGCTCCTCCCAGGGCCACACAGCCAGGGCAGGGCTGGGCTCCACTCCAGGTCCAGTGCACGACGGACCCCCGGTGTCAGTTTTTCTGGTCTCTCTGGAACAGAAATCTCCTCCACTCCATCGTTCTGTGGCGTCCTCTGCTGCAGAACTTGTTGGGAGTTCCTCCTTACAGGTATTTTATAGGCTATGGGTTTGGGAGCTAGCATATGTGTGTCTTTCTACTCTGCCACCTTGGCTCCTCCCTCAACCAGTCATTCTTAAGGGAAATAAATAGCCTTCAGCAGAGTGTCACAGTGCATTTTCTTAAGAAACTATTTCATATTGGGGGCCCATTCCATGAAATACAGACTAAAGAAGTAACTAGGAAAAGAAGTTAAACAAAATAAAATGGGAGAATTTCTTCTTGAGAAGAGAAGATGTGAAGTTCATTTCTACTTTGGAAGCAAAGCACCTTGAGAAAACTGTCACCAAATCAAACAGCATATATTAAATACTTCCCAAGTGGCAGAAATTGGGCTAAGTGATAGAAATTCAAAGAGAGGCCCTCGGGAACTCTATATTCTAATAGGGAAGCCAACACATAAACTAACTAGGTACATCTAAGATCTATACAGAGGAGATAAAGATGATCTGAAAGAGGAAGGCATCTAGCATCTCCAAGGACCAGAGAAGGTGGGATTTGGATTGAATGCTGAATGAAACGAGGGAAGCTAAGAGACCTCAGAAGTGAGTGGTGAGAATCTTTCAAGGATGGGGGCAGGGAGTCAGTCAGTGAAAAGGTACTGAGCTGGGAGATAGAGGAACTGCAGGAGGGCTGGAAAGACAGGAAGTGATGGAGTTGTGAAAAGTTTTAAAAGCCAGAGGACATGCCATTAGTCAATAAACATTTATTAAATACCTGCTTTGTGCTCTGGCACATTGCATTAAGTGCTAGAGTTACAAAAAGAGGCAAAAGATAGTTCCTGCCCTCAAGGAGCGTGCAATCTAATGGGGGAGATGAAAAGCATACAAATATGTACATGCAAGTTATACACAGGATAGGCAGAAAATAATTGACAGAGAGAAGGTAGTAGAATTAAGAGGGGTTGGTTTGAAAGTTTCCTGTAGAAGATGAAATTTTAGTTGGTACTTGAAGAAAGCCAAGGAAGGCAGTAGGCAGAAATCAGAAGGTGAGCATTCCAGGTCTGGAGGACAGCCCAGATGCCCAGCGTCAGAGATGGAGTGTCTTGTTTGTGGAACAAGGCCAAAGTCACTGGGTTGCAGAGTACATGGTAGGGAGGAAGGGGTAAGAACACTGGAAGGGAGGGGACAGGATGAGGAAGTAGGTTGTGAAGGGCTTTGAACACCGAACAGGGAATTTTTGCATTTGATCCTAAGAGGCAACAGGGGACCACTAGAGTTTATTGAGTAGGGGATGTGACAGGGTGAGACCTATGCTTTAGGACAATCACTTTGGTTGCTGAATGGAAGATGAATCGGAATGGGGAGAGATAAGAGGGGCAGACCAACCAGCAGGCTACCTTAGTAGTCCAAGCGGGAGGGGATGAGGGCATGCACATGGTGGTATCAAGGGGGAGAGGGGGGAATATTCAAGAGATGCTGCAAAGTTGAAATCGACAAGCATTGGCAACATATCAGATATGAGGACAGGGTGGAGGGTGAGAAAGGAGAAGTAAGATGATACATAGATTGAGAGTCTGGGTGACTGGGAGAATGAGGGTGCCCTCAACAGTAATAGGCAAATTTGGAAAGGGGGGGAAATTTAGGAGGAAAAGCAACAAGTTCAGTTTTGGAAAAGTTGAGTTCAAGATGTTCATTGGACATCTGGTGCCAGACAGCTGAAAAGCAGGTGGAGACTCAGGACTGGAAGTTGGCAGAGAGGTGAAGGCAGAACAGGTAGTTTGGAGAATCATCCGTGTAGAGATAATAATTAAATCCACGGAAGCAGATGAGATCACCAAGTGTAGTAGTACAGACGGACAAGAGAAGATGGGTCCATCTGGAACTCTGTGGGACACCTATGGTTAGAGGTCATGAAGGATACTGGACAGGAGCAGTCCGACAAGGAGGACGAGAAGCAAGAAGAGAGAGGTATTTCGACAGCCTGCAGGACAGAGAGTACCAAGAAGATGAGGGCGAACGGGGCCAAAGGCTGAGGAAAGGGTAAGAAGAACGAGGACTCGGAAAAGACAACCGGATTTGGGACTTAAGAAAGAGGACCTTGAAAGCACTGAGAAGAGAGCAAAGAGTAGGCGATACAGTCCAATCCAAACTTTAGAAAAATTGTCTTGGCAAGCTGAGCTGAGGGTGGGGTGAAGTGAGGACAGACCTGAGGCAGGGAGGTCTGGGAGAAGGCTACTGCAACAGCCCCGGCAAGGGGTGGTAAAGGCCCTATAAGGGTGGTGGCTGGGTGAATAGAAAGAACAGAATATACACACACACACACACACGTATATGTACACATATACATATACATGTATACATGTACGTACATACACATATATGTTCTGAAGTGGGGAGAATTTGGGGAGAAGATAATGAGTTCTCTTGCGGACACACTGAATTTAAGATATCTATGGGATATTTGGTTCGCGACTCATACTCAAAAAGCAGCTGGTTATTTGAGACCTGAGTTCAGGAGAGGTTAGGGCTTGGATCAACGGATCAGGGAACTGCCTGAGTTTACTGTACCCAGGAACAGAGATTTGATGTGAAAGGTCTGGGGATTGAGGATTCAAGCACAATCACATTAAGGAAAAATTATGTACAAGAAAACCAATGAAAAGTTTTAACAAAAACTTGACTTTACTACAAGAGCTTCAGAAAGCAAAAGAGAAGAAAGGCATGCTATTGATAGTTTAAAATTTCCTATGTTAAACTATGGAGCAATAAGCAATTAACAAAAAGATCTCTTTCCTCTCTCACCCCCCACCCAGCCTTTCACAGCTGGACTGTACTTTAGCCAAGTGATCTATTCAAATGAGCACATGGCCATCTAACATAGCAGGTGAAACTGTCTGATACAACTAACCCACTCACAGGAGCCCCTGTGCTCTAACAAGATTCAGCAATAAATCAAAAGATGTCTAGTGGATTACAAATTTAAGAAGGGGATAGGAGGGAGGGGGAAGTGGGGAGAGGGGGGAAAAAACAACACACACACAAAAGAAAATCTCCATTCTGTAATAAGACAAAGTTGCCTCTGAGCAGTTATTTTCTCAGCAGGAAACAAAATTAAGTTCATCATCAGGGTGTGAATTAATGGTCTCTCACGCTGTTTAGAAATCTATAAGGAGCTATATATGGTTTGTAGAGAACAATTTTGCACAGGATGTGTAATAATCACTGTAACTGTATAGTCGCCCTTGAGGTCCCTTTGGATAATGTTACAGTAATGCTGTGCCTCTGAATGTTTTATGAGTGGCATTGGATTTAACAGGCAAAGGCCGAGAAGCGATAAAAGCTTCTTGGTTTACAACAACAATAACAAAAAATACGGAGTTAAGAGAACAGGGGGCTTTACCTTGTGATCAGGACCAAGGGGTATGGCCTTTCTATGGCTGCCCACTCAATCCATATCAACCTTTCCTTGCCAGGCTTATTTAGCAGCTTCCAAAAGGCACTGACACATGGTGGAGGTATTTCCTAAAACCCAGGGCTTCCTAAAACATATTAAAACTTTTAATTTCCAGACAGTTTGCCAGCGATGTCTCTATACTAACACAAAAACTTCAAAATCAGTAACCTAAAAAAATTCTCTCCCACCCCCTCTTCCCCTTAAATGATTAGGATATCACCACTGGTTACAGAAAGACCTTAAATCACAGCTTATGTGGTTTTAATTGTGATGCTGTCAATTACTGGCAAAAACCTATGTAAAAAGACAGGACTCCTTAGGAAAACAAAAAATTTAGTAATTGAATTTCTTCTCTCAGTAGGAGAACAAATGAACCAGAATAGTTCTATAAGGAAAAAAATATATGGAGCAAAGAGGACAATTACTAAATTAAGAGATGTGAAGATACTTTTTTTTTTCATCCTGGAGAGACAAGTTGTTTTACAGATCAACAATAATCTACTTCCTTAAACTACCAGTAGGGGGAACTACTCACTGCAAAGACATATGTGATATTATCCAAGCTCATGATTTCCCTTCTCTTTCTCCTTATGTTTTTGGTCTATAAAGGGGGAAAACAGAATTAAGAGTTCATGTAGGTCTTTAATTAATCTTTCAAAGTATTATCTCCAAACAAATCTCAGGTTTCACCTTATTCCCAATAAATGGGCAAAGATGACAAAAAAGGAAAAGGACAATTTATTGGAGAAGTGGGAGGACAAGCACACTAATGTACTGTTGGTGTATTCATTCTACCATTTTGAAAAGCAATTTGGAACTCTATCCAAGTCACTCAACTGTGACTTTGACCCACCATCAATACCACTATTAGGCATACAGCTCAGAGATCAAAAAAGGAGGAAAGTATCATAGGTATAAACATAGTCATAGCTGCATTTTTTTTGTAGCAAAGAACTAGAAACAAAGCAAGTGCCCATCAATCAGGAGTGGCTGAACAAATTACAGCACGTGAATGTGATAGGACACTATTGCACCATAAGAAAGGATGGAATTAGAAAAACTTAAGAAGATGTCTATAACTTAAACAGGATGAAGTGAGATGAATCAGAAGAACAATTTATAAAACAATTATGACATTGTAAAGAAAATCCACTTTGAGAAAATTCAGAACTATGATTAATCAATGACCAACCATGATGACCCCAGAGGTCTAATGATAAAGCATGTTTCTCACTTCCTAACAGAGAGGTGATAGCTTAGACTTGCAGAATGGGACATAACTCTTCAGTATGTGTGTGGATCTCTTTTATTTGGTTACAAATGAGACCTTTTTTTTTTTCTAGAGAGGGAGAGAATTTGGGGAAGGGAGGGTAATAATGATTCCCAAAAAATGAAAAGAAAGAAAAGAGCATCAATGATCAATAATGCATTGAAAGATAAGAAAAGAATGAACTTCAGACCAGAGATACAGACAGGAAGGATGGTCAGTAAGTCAACAAGCATTTATTAAGCTCTTCTTATTTTCCAAAAACTATGTTAAAGACCAGGGATACAAAGAATAGTAAATAAAGGCCCTGCCCTCAAGGAGCTCACATTCTAAGCAAGATGCAAACAGCTACGTATAAGAATATATACAGAGCAGATGGCAGGTAATCACAGGGGGAAGGAGTACAGGGGAAGACTGAAAAGATCTGCAGAAGGTGATATTTGAGCTAGGTCTTAAAGAAAACTGAGGAAGCCAGGAGATGGAGGTGAGGAGGGAGAGCATGGGGACAGTTAGCACAAAGACACAGTGTCTAGAGAGGGTATGTCTTGCGTGAGGACAGCAAGACCAATATAGCTAGATTACAGATTAAGTGGAGCGGAGTAAAGTGTAAAAAGACTGACAGATTAAGAAGGGACTAGGTTGTGAAAGGGCAGCCAGGTGGCACAGTGCCACAGAGGATGGAGTGCTGGATCTAGAGTCAGAAGGACTCATCTTTCTGAGTTCAAATCTGGCCTCAGACACTTACTAGTGGTGTGCCTTGACCCTGTTTGCCTCAGTTTCCTCATCTGTAAGATGAGCTGGAGAAGAAAACGTATACACTCCAGTATCTTTGTCAAGAAAAGCCAAAAAGGGAAACAGAGTGGGGCGCAATCGAAATGACTTAAGAACAACAAAACAACAAAAAGGTTGCAAAAGGCACTAAATGCCAAAGAGAAGATTTGGTGTGGCCCCAGAATGCAGAGCACCTAGGACACATGCTGGGGGGAGACAGAAGGGGTGCCCTGGCCCACCCTAAGCTTCGGAAAAGTCACACTGGCAGCTTAGTGGAAGATGGACTAGAGCCGGGAGAAATCCAAGAAGACTGATGGGCAGACCACTGCAATATCCCAGGAAAGGGAGGATGAGGGTCTCACAGTGGTACTGGCTGTGTGAATGGAGAGCAGGGATTACATAGGAGAGATATTGTTAAGGTAGAAAAAATAAACTTGGCAACAGATTGGACAGCTTTGAAAGTGACATGATGAACATGTCATATACTTTTAAAAAAGGAAAAAATCTCAATGTAGTAGAGATTTACAATTTCACATCCAATTATCTTTTTTTATGATTTGTATATAGAACTATCATGTTTGTTAATATCTGTCAAGTTCAGAATAACAAAAAATTATAATTTTTTTTTAAAACATCATTCCTAATTTAATAAAGAGTAGGCATTTGCCCAATGGGGCAATTAGGTGGAGTAATGGAGAGAGTGCCAGCCATGGAGTCAGAAAGACTCATCTAGCTGTGTGGTCTTAGACAAGTCACTTAACCCTGTTTTCTCAGTTTCCTCATCTGTAAAATGAGCTGGAGAAGGAAATGGCAAACCACTCCAGTATCTTTGACAAGAAAACTCCAAATGGGGTCATGACTGAATATGAGGGAATATTCGACAAATAGTTAGTGGCAAAGGTAAGAACAATCAACATCTCTCAACAGGTCTCCTTTTCTTCAACAATTCCTCACTGCTTACAGGTAAAGACCACAGTAATCCAAATGTCCTTGAGAGAATTAAAGAGAAGGAGATGATCTGCAAGTGAATGAAAGGCAGTGTTTACACTGAGATTTTCTTTCAAGTTCTATCTTTGCTCCAGAGGGAAGAATCAAACAGCATTAAGGCCCCCCAAAAATCACTGCTCACGTTCCCAGAGTGAGAACTACACTGACAGTGGCAGAATAACTGCCCTACATTCCAAATGACCATTCTAGAGGAGGAAGTGAGGAGATGTGGGGTGGGTAAAAGGGCAAGGGTAGAACATCTGAAACATTCTATCTCCTGCTCATTAATTTTAACCCTCTGTTGGTCCTACTCAGAACAAATCCCATCCCATTTGCCCTTTTAAAACTAAAAAGAATAAGAGAAAGTTTTTTGGAGGGCAGTTTGTGGGGGGAGGAAGCAGTGTGTGTATGCTTGTCATTATAAGGAAATATCTTTTTTATTCCCCTCAAAATGTTGGGTGAGGTGGGTGGAATAGTAGGGAAGACAGGGTCAGAAAAAAGATGGTATCACCTCTTGGCCTATTTGGGTGAAGATCAAATGGATCGCTCTTTTACTGTACTCTGATAAATGAGTGTCACCCAAATCCACCCTCCTGTTCCTCCTCAGATCAGTAAAATATAAAGAACTCTCCATTCATTAATCATGGATTTCTCCATAAATAGGGAACAGTCAGCTAAGGGGGGCAGTCCAGGCCACTGTAAGAAGTAGCAAGTGAGCCCCATCAGTACTAGTCCTGGCCAAGGAGCCATGCTCATCAAATGCCAGTCGCAGTCAGAGGGGAAGAACTGTCCCTTCTGACCCCGAAAGTGGCGCCTGCCTTTCAATATATGCATTGGTTATCAGATTGCATCAGTGAAATTAGTTCACTGTTGTCTCCTGACACACCAGCAGTAAAAATGAACAAAAATCACATCAGGAGGAAAGTGCCTGTGACACAGAAAAGGGAACTATTAAAAGACTTCTCCCAAAGCACAAGGGAGAGCTATGGCAAGATCAAGCTGCTCTAACAGCTTAGGAGAGAAGGGATTAAGCGTGTGGAGTCAATGTCTCTTCCCACTCCCAACACGTTCTGTCACTTTGTCAAAGGAGGTCTAAAACTTTACCACCTCTTCTTGCTAAGCAGCTGGTAGAAGGCAGCAGAGAAGGAATCAAGGAAGATCTTATTTTTTTTGGAGAAAGCAGTTAAGATAGGACTGAGAAAGCACAAACCAACTGGAAGCCATGCTAATGTCATGAACATAGTTGTCATAGCCACTGCATGTGGGTATGTGTAAGGCAAAGTCAAGGGGATTGAAGAGACTATAGCTGTAAATACCACCACCTGTATCCCTGAACATACAAAAACCAGCCTTTCTATCATCTAATTTCAAAAATTCCAAGTCAACCAATCCAGATGGACAACTAAAAAGCCAGCTAACTCCTTGCTCATCTTTCCTCCTTACTAAGTCGAAGTGCGACTGTTTTCTAATCCTATTGGAAGAAAGGGGACTAGTTGCACAAGGGCCCAAATAAAGTTCATTGCACAATATTGCACAATGAAGTGGGGGGTGGGTGAGGAGAGAAAATGAAGGTAGCAACATTGAAGTAAAGAGCTGAAAAATATTACAAAATCTTAATCCTACCCACGAGACCCTCAAGGGTGCTATCAAACACCAAGATAAATTGCCTAATTAGCTTTTTTAAAAAATGGGTAATTGCTTTCATGAGCTTTCACAGGAGGCTTAGCAACCTTTTAACATACATTCTCACTGTATGTAATACCAGAACATTTCTGAAAGGGGTTTTATACCCTCCCGAAGAGCCACTGATAGTAAACCTCCAGCAATACATTCAGGGTCCATAATGTGCACTTGGGTGTCATTAGAGAAAACACTATTCAGAGTTTGCTGGTCAATATGTGTTCACATAAAAGGGCAATGTTCTAATATTCATAATCCCAGAGCCCACAGGGCAGGGTTTTAATGAAAGTCTATACAGTTTTGGCCCCGGCAACATCAAAGAGACCAATAAAACTCCTCTCACATGCTGACAGGCAAAAGTCAGATGGTGAACACAAAATAGTTAAAAGCCCAGCACAGTTCCAAGATTTGCTTCAACAAGGCAACCCATCAATTAAAGGGAGAGAGGGGGAAGAAAAATTGAGAACACGCTAAAAACAAACTGCATGTGGCTCAGAGAAGAGCCATGTGTTTTTGTTCAAGCCTCCTGCAAGAAATCAAAACCAGATGTTGGCCAGTGGAGGACACCCAGGTGAGCACAGGGCAGGCTCATGTCCTGCACATGCTTTGAATGACAGGATGCAGCTGCTGATGAGTGCAGAGAGCCACAAGCAGTAGCCTTTCACAAAATGAGGGGAGTGCTGGGAGAAGGGGGTGTTGATTAATGTAGGGTAATTCATTACTGGGTATGCCTGTCACATGGTGAGATGGAGGGAACGTGGAAATGCCAAAGTTCTGCCCACACCGTCCAGGAATGAGCCCAGGTTACTTCATCAAAAAGGCTAGAAGGGACCCAGCATAGAGGGTTTCGCATAATACAAAGTGGCCCTTTTGTAGTTGGCAAAGCTATGAAGACTGGGTGTGGGTTTCGGAGTCATTGCTTACGTTTCCCTTTCACTCAGTTCATACTGTTCTTCCTGTTGACTCTCCTACAGTCAGAGCTGGCACCTGTTTTGGTCCCCTGAGACTCAAACAGATCTAGCACCTCTAAGTGGTTAAATAGGGCCCCTCCTGCTCCCTACTAGATAGGAATAGCCAAAATGAGGCATTAGATTGGGAAGCCATGCTGACTTGGATAGTGCAACCAAATGAGGCAAAATGAAGCATCTTTAGGCATTTCTAATAGTTTCACAGTGGCTCCCAAAGGAGGGAGCTTCCCTTGTGGGAGACTGTTTTCTCATATGGAATTTTTATGAGGTGTTAATACTGGTGAGAGTACACTTTTCAAATACAGGGATGTTAATTAGGGGAAAGGAAGAGGACAACAAATCCAAGGATTTGCTGTACTCTTAATTATGTATATATTTTAATCAAGCACTTTCCTCAGCATCTCAACCAAGTTAAAATTACCATACACACTTGTGCCTGGTCTTCAGGACAGTATTTGCTAACTCTCTTGCCTACCATCTTTGACAAGACTTTTTATTTTGTCAATTACAGAAGGTGGGGGGACTCGAGTTCCTACCAGGAACAGATGTTATTTAGCCATTACCACTCAAAAGTGAACTAATATTCAAGAGCAGTGGATTACATTCCTCCTCCCAGGCCAGCCACACAGAGAGCGTGATTAAGGGATTGAGAGCCGAGCGAATTTAAATCAGAGCTGTTGTGTCTCTTTGCAGGGGAGGTGTGAGCTGGACATGCATGGGTGCACCATTAATGTGAATTTATAAAACCCTATTATTGTCAGGGACAGAAGACCCCAGAAATGAATGTTATCGCAGACAGCACCGACCTACCAGCTATTGCTCCTGACAGGCACTCAAAGCAGTTCTGCAGGAATGTGTCCAGAGACTGAGAGAGTATAATCTCTTGCATAAAACCTTTCTTTTTATTCTCCCTCCCACCAATCTATGGTAAGTATTCCAAGGCCTCAAAGAACACTCCAAGTAAATAAACCTATAAACACACTCAGTCTAAGCTACTATTACACATGGAAAACCAGATTTTTTTTAAAGCCCTCCCCGTCAACCCCGAGACACAGCCACGAATGGGGCCAGAAAAGGGGTCAGATAGCACCTGCTAGAGATGGCCTGGTGAAGGAGGCCTTCAGCCAATGTAAGGGAGTTATAATTCTATCAAGAGTCCTAGTAAACAAATAATAAATAATGTGAAACAGTAAACAGAGCATAATCACAAGCTTTGTCAAAGCTAAAACTGGCTCAAAATTTATATCCTGAAAATAAAAAAAAAAAAGCTACACCCATAAATTTACATACCTTTTAGTGCATTGAATGGCTTATTATTGAAATCTTGTCCAATATGCTGGCAGAAATGCTGAGAGCAGTCCTATTTTGGCTTCTTACACTCTTCATACAGGTGGCCAGAACAGTGCTATCTCTAGTCTCAGCCTTACAAAGCTGCCTTTATTAGCAAGAATTGCACTCGGCCCAAACTCTTCCACTGGGAGCAATCTCAAAGCCTTTCCTCCTTTTCCCACAAAACCAATGGTAGCAGGCAAAGCAAATGAAATCCCTGGGACAAACTCCAAGACGTATCTCTGAAAGTGACACCTACACTTACTGAGATAGCAAGATGACTCCCAAGACACAGTCACTGCAAATACTACAAAGTTTCTACCCAAAGTACAAGGATAGTATAGAATAATTTGGGAGTAGGGTGAAAAAAATGGGCTGTACATACCTGATATTTTGGCAGAATCTGAATCCATCAGGTTTTTTACTTCTCCAAGATGACCAGCAACTTCTATCTTTTCAACTTTCACAGGGGTCTCTTCACTCACAGACAGGGTAGTATATGTACTAATCAACAGAATCCCCAAGCTTATCCACAGAATGAACTATAGGATATAAAGACACATGCGAGCCAATGAACAAACGTACATGCTCTGAAAGGTCTAAAGCCACAATCTTTACTTTTGGCAGCTTGAGCTCTCTTGAGCTCCAGAGAACCTATTTTGTGTGATGAGGGAAGAGGGTTAGGTTTAGATTTGTGCATATGTGTGTATATTTTAAATAAGGGGAAAGGGTGTTTAAAAAAAAAAAAACTAACACGTTACTAAAACAGAGAGGGGAGAAAAAGGATGTGTGAGCAGAGATCTATCTGCCTCCCCTAAGAAGTCGAACTGCCAAATGGCTGGCTGCTGCTCCAAATGAAAAACTATCTGCAAAAAGAGACCATTGGATAGACTGCTGGCTAACAGCCCTGATAATTAAGAAGATTTAATTAAACACTGATGCATTATTTTTTACCTTATCATTATAAATTGTCATTAGAAGAGTCTCTTGCTAAAAACCTGGTCTACATGTCAACAATGCTATTCAGTCAAGAATCACAAGCAGAACTTATCAAAGTCAAATTTAGAGATTTGAGGGAAAAGGGGAAGAAAGAATGAGACAGAGAAGTTGGCCAAAGTCTCTCCTTGCTCCTTTCACAGGTATTGGGAACAGGTACAAAGAAAAAACTAAAAACAAGAGGGCAGTGATGTATGAAATGGAAAATGCCTCACTGACTTCTGGAGATCAATACAAATCTGCCAAGCCTCATGGAGAGAAAGGACTTTCAGAATTACCCGGTGAACCTTCCAACATCATTTGAGAAATCAAGCACCACTTAACACCTTTTAGCAAGAAGGAAGATTCTCAAGGTCACTCCCAAATTAACATAGCTCCTTCATACCCACCATATCCTATCAATCCCAAAACATTATAGGCTTATATATACAACATTTTGTAGAGTTAACTACTCTGGTACAAGTCATCAGAGTGAGGACATCAAGACAAGGATACAACCTGTCTGGTCATAACATGATGTGATTTAACTCAAGCCATCCAATTCTATAGTCCAACCTTGGTCTTAATACCATTCCGGAGCTGGCACAAGTAAAGACTACTGAAGAGGCAATGCACTCAGTCTGGAGAAAACAAAACAAAACAAAACAAAACTAACACAGAAGGCAGGCTAATAAAGCAAATGAACAGAGAACTCATCAGAAGAGAACAGTGTTGGGGATGGGTCTCTTTCAAAACAACAAATCTCTCCCAGTCCTAGACGCTTCTTTTGACCAGAATCTATAGTCAAGCTAGTTTGCCAGACTGTGCCAATCTCTCAGCTGAGCTTTAAGGTACTGTAGATTTTTTAGTTGTTTCCCTGAGTATTTTGCCATGAAACTATAATTGTTAACCTGCTCTGATTCACTATCTCTGAAGGCTTATGAAACTGAACATTAAGGATGCCCTCATTAACTTGGTAAAACAAAGACTCATATTATGGGAATAAACATCCCCTTTGCTACTCTATTCAACCACCTTCAGGCTTCTTCAAATTTTACAATACATTAAGAATTCCTATCTTCCTCATATTGTTTCTGCTACAGTAACAATGGTACTATAGCACTCTGCCTCTGCACTTAAAGGTCTAGACCACATCTGATTCCCTTTCATTAGAGGAGTTTGTAGCTCCTGGTTCCAAAATTTTGCAAACGAATGGTCAGTGCTTTTCCCCACAGAATCAAAGAAAATCAGTATCTTTATCCTCACTAAATTTTTACACTAGTCGAGGAGTGGCAGACTTCAAATTTATTTCTTAAAGGTTGGGTTGATCCTGTATAACAATAACTCAGAAAGAACAAGTGAATATTTCCAGGACCCCAACCAATCCCAGAATTGGATTTTCATAAGGAAAAAAGCACTTGCCATATCTCAAATTTTATACTTCTCAATTCTTAAAAGCTCCAGAGTAAAGCTGTTTTGGTTTTTTCCCTCTCTCCCTATCATTCCAGAAATGGTGAGCTAGTTTCAGTGCTCATGGAAGCAAAGAGCTGATCATGCTCCCCAGGGTCCAGGAGAATGCAGGGCAGGCTCTTTCCTCCAGTCACTCTGTCGATGCAGAGCAATGCTGACTTGCAGCACACACAGCGAGACCAGTTTGGTGCCTTAGGCAATGACCATCATTTGGCCCAGAAAGCTTCAAGTGACAGAACAATTTCCTAAAGTGAACCTACATGAAGCTGCCCACTTTGTGGGACTCAAAGCCTAAGCTAAATCTGCCACAAAGGATGCAGCACTTACAGGAGGGAGGTTAGAATCTTCCTAGCCCCAAAAAGCACTTTGATTTTCTTAAAATTCATGGAGCACAACAGTTTACTAGAGAAAATAACAGAAGTCATAAAAGAACACCTAAATTCCTACTGAAGCCATGACTAGTATGTAGTGGAGAAAAACCTACACGATAAAGGAATTACCAAAAGCATGATGTCAATGGCTAATGCCACAAAGATCCCCCAGTTAATTCCAATTATTTATCCTGCACTGTGGTCATTTACCATTGCCCACTTTCCCTTTAGACCTAAGTTGCTCCAAACTCCAAGCTCCAAAGCAGAAGAGCAAAAAAGTAAAATGGGACAGAAGAGGTTGTAAGTGGAAGAACTGAAGACTTAACCTAGAAGATCCAGGAGAGCTAGTTGTCTGACAAGAGTTTTAGTTGAGTTGCCTTTAAACCTTAGAATCCTTTCACTAGCGACCCCTGAAGGTTATTATTTTATAGATTCAAAAAAGCAATGCCATCAAAGGGTTAATCTATTTGAAAACTCCTTTACATGTGCAGGTGACTAACTATTGGTGTAATGGAATCAACACGCATTTAGTATTCATCTGGTCCATAGCAGAAATGACCTCTCTGGAAAGCACCAAAAAATTTATCTTCCTCATTGGGCTTCCCGTAATGTCAAAAGGATGATGACAAGATCTTAGTTAGCACTTAAATGAGAAAGAACTTCTCCAACTCTCACAACATCAGCAGGTCATGGGAGGAAGACTGTTCTAAAATGACAGCAGAGAGATGCTGCCTAGGCAGGTATGAACCTTTATGAACCTCAGCATCTTTACGTTGCTATGATTTTTCTATGTACTCACAATCACCTATGTGCAATGTACAAGTCTCCTACCAGTGTCAATGGGGCATTCTGAGTGTAGTTACTCTCAAATTCTCCTCACCTCCAAACCATTTTATTAGACAGTCCCTAAAATGCTTCTGACACAAAGATAAAGATGTCTGGTTGGTGATTTTATGTTGGTCTATTTTAACGTGGACATCATTTAACATTTTGAGTGGAGACTGGCAAACCAAAAGCAACATTTCACTCTCATCTCTGAATGATGCGTTTCAACCCTCCAACTTTCAGATCAAAATAAAAATTGCACATCAAAATAAAAATTAACTATTTCAGAGTCTAAGGATGCAATATATTTCTGCTCTGCTTGAGACAAGAATTCTGCAATGCCTGGGAACCAGAATAACCACAGAAAAATTATAAATAAGAAATAATGACAAAGAATGAGGGCAGCAATCCTGAGTTTCAGAGCTAAAATATCCCACACTCATCCACTTATTTTATAGGGAAGAACTGCTGCACACTCAAGTTGGACAAGATTCCCATTATATCAGTGAGAATAGATGCATTACTTACTTGTGGGATTCATAAAATTTCACCTCACAATTAATTCCACCTCAGTATGTAAGTACAAAGCTAAATACCTTCAATTAAAAAGCTCTAAGTTAAATCTGTTTTTTCCAAAACCAAACTACTCTAAAATGATCCCCCAACAGAGAAAGGGTGATTTGAAAAGGTAGGACTTGCACCAAAAGGCAAGACTAAGGCTGATAAAGTTGATTCCAGGAATCAAGCTCTAATGTGGAAATGAACCTTATAGCTCCACCTCCCCGTAAGAGCTATGTATTCTATTTACTGAACCTAACATATTCCTATTCAGTATGAATTCACAAAGCATGTTCCTCAGTTCAGATTCCCTGTAGGCAGCTTAATATACTGCTGGCAAAACGCTGGCCAACAAAAAACTAAGCAGGAGAGATAAAGTCTGCTTTACAAGAGCAACAAATATGACACTAAAGGCTGACCAGCAATGACAAAACATCTTCTGGATTCATTCACAACAGTTGGGTTTGAAGCTCTTAAACATCCCTTCCTCATTCAGTTACATGACCATCCTTCCAACACACCACTCTTAATTAAACCGTTCCCTTTGCTTTCTTCAAGCTACAATTCTTAGGTGGTGGCTTGGTGCCGGTCATTGACTGACCAGTTGTCTGTAATAATTAACAGCTCACCTGAAGGATTATACACACTTTGCTGACCAACTAAAACACCTGGGGATGTGCTATAGCCTCAATTGTCTTTTTTTTCCCCTGTGGAGAAAAAAATTCAGGAGAACCTATAATACTCAACTGGGAGACAAAAATAACACAATTATATGATCATGCTATATGAGTTTTTGATGGTAATTTTTTTATACAAAATTTTAAGAATCATTAATCCATGCAATAAGTCATATAATAAAAGGATTCTGCTTTTAATTCAACTTTCCATTTCATGTTTCATTATGACTGGAAAAGAATTCAGGAAGTAGGACAGATTGTCCCTAACACCTTTCTAAAAAGTCAAGTGGTACCTAAGCAAGCATTTATATTTCAGGAACAGGGGAAGGGAAGGGTTGAAAATGATTGAATGAACCTTAAGATGGCTACAGACATATACAACTTTAAATTATTAAGCATCAACACAAGATTTTCAGTACACTCAGAAAACAATGACAAACAAGAGTGAGCCAAACAGAATTTGATTCAACTGAACCAGTTTTGGTCACAACAATCTGGTTCTAACGCTAGGTTATGCTTACAGAGTTTGAGATTTAACATTTAATCTGTCCTCATAGGAAGGGGACAGAGGGAAGGGATGCCATGAAAGTAAAAAGAAAACTTAGCAAAGAGGTCAGCTATTAGTTATGAAGAAAGATGCCAAGGCTCTCTTAGCATAAGCTTTGCATTAGAAATGTAACTAATTTTCACAACTGTAGCTATATCCCTTGGCTGCAATGTCCCAATCATCTATGCTAGTAACTACTCAAGGGCCAGAACTGTGTCATTTTGGTGTCAAGTACACCAATCAGTCGACCCTCTGTCCCAAGAGCTGTAATGGGAGCTGGGGGTACAAACACAAAGAATAAAAAAATCTCTACTCTCAAGGACCTTACATTTGAATTTGGTGTACAAGTTTGTGTAGAGAAAATATAAAGACAACATACAAATAAACTCAAAATAGTTAGGGAGAGGGTACACCAAGGAAGTTGGGAGCAATCAGAATAGTTCCAGGTAGAAAATGGTGGCTAGGCTACATCTTGAAGGGAAAAGAAGAAATCTCTGAGGCAGAGCTGTGAGGAAGGACTGCATTCCAAGCATGGGGACTGTTGATACAAAGGCATGGAGAAGGGACAGACAGGGTACCATGTACAAGGCCAATTTGGCTGGGTTGCAGACTGGAGGAAGAGGAGGAAAATACAATGAGCCTGAAAAGAGACGTTGGGGCCAGGTTCTGAAAAAAAGTTTATACTTTATTCTAAAAGAAATAGGGAGCCATCAGAGTTCACCAGAAAGGGAAGTAACACAGTTAGATATGTCCTAATGGAAAATCATTCAGGCAGCTGCGTGGAGGATAGACTACAGTGGAGAGAAACTTGAGGCCAGCAGTTAGGAGACCACTCCAATCTAGAGAAGGAGTGATGGAGGCCAGAACTAAGTTATTGGCTGAAAGAGGAGAGTTAGATGCAAGACTTGCAGATATAGAAAAAGCAAAATCTGGGGCAGAGCCAAGATGGTGGAGTAAGAGGAACTACTCACCTAAGCTCTTAGACAAACTCCCTCACATACCTCTATAAAGAGAAGCTGACCAAATTTTGGAGGTGCAGAATCCAGTAGGAGACAGACTGTGGCAGTTTCACAGCCCAGGACAGACTGGAAGATAGAGGGGAAGAATCTGTTCCACGAGAGTGCAGGAGCATACAGCACACAGCACAGAGTAGGAAAGCCCCAGGGCAGTCTAGGAAGTGGCAGCTCAAAGACAGCAGCTCTGGGTGAGAGTCCAGTAGAGCTGTGCAAATGAGAACCTCAGAAGGAGGCCCAGGTATCTGCAGCTGCACCCAATTAAATGTCCCAATTACTTGAACTTCCAGAAGCCAAAATGGCAGAGTAATGTGTAAATGCTCTCTCCCCCTCCTCTTGTTGACCTTGAAAGAACCATAAAATATTTCCCCAGAAAAATCCTGGATCAGTGGAAATCAACAGAAGGGGCAACAGGTCTCACAGCACCTGGGGCTAGGAAAATAGCTAAGGGGGATTCCTCTTACTGTGGCAGAGGATCGCTCCACCTGGAGCTTGCAGTAGGACCCAGGTGTGCCTAAGTGCTCCAGGGGAAACAGGAAGACACTACAGCAGCCAAGATCACCAAGCGCTGAGCTTGCCTTTGCTCTAGCTCAGCTGAGATCTCCTGAGACCAGACCATCCCTCCCCCACATGTAACAAGCTAGCTCCAGGGCTAATCAGAGGAAACACAAACAGAATTCACCTGCCTTTGCTTTCACACACCAGCCAGCTCAGCACCAGGTTCTTCAGCCTTTAGCTTAAAGAACCAGAGGCCACAACATGCAAAGCCTCACCATCATGAGCAAGAAGCAAAGGAGGAAGGAAAAGACCATAGAATCTTTCTATAGGGACAAGGACCAAAACACAAATACCAAAGAGGTCAGTATTGAGACTGTACACCCATCTGAAACTTCAGTAGGGACTATGAACTGCTCGCATGCACAAAGAGCACTCCTGGAACAGTTGAAGAAGGAAATAGAAGAAAAAATGGCCAATGATTTTAAAAGCACGAAAAAAGAATTCACTGAAGAGAACAGGTCTTTAAAAAAGTAAAATTGAACAAATGGAAAAGGAAGCACAAAACCAAACTGGGACAAATAGAAAAGGAAGTACAAAAACTAACTGGAGAAAATAATTCCTTAAAAGGAATAATTGGACAGATGGAAAAGGAGATACAAAAGTTAACTGAAGAAAACAATTTGATGAAAATTAGAAGTGGACAAATAGAAGCTAATAACTATGAGACATCAAGAATCAGTCAAACAAAATCTAAAGAATGAAAAGATAGAAGAAAATGTAAAATATCTAATTGGAAAAACAACTGACCTGGAAAATAGATCCAGGAGAAAAAATTTAAGAATTATTGGCCCACTGAAAAGCCATGATGAAAAAAAGAATCTGGACAATATCTTCCAAAAAATCATCAAGGAAAACTGTCCAGAAGTACTAGATCCAGAGTGCAAAATAGTCATTGAAAGAATCTACCGTTCACCTCCCAAAAGGGATCCCAAACTAAAAATACCAAGAAATATTGTGGCCAAATTCCAGAAGTATCAAGTGAAGGATAAAATACTACAGGCAGCTAGAAAGAAATTCAAATATCAAGGAGCTACAGTCAGGATCACACAGGACCTTGCAGCTTCTACATTAAAAGATCAAAGGAATTGGAATATGATATTTGGCAAAGCAAAGGAGCTGGGACTACAACTAAGGATCAATTACCCAGCAAAGTTCAACATAACATTTTAGGCAAGGAGATGGACATTCAATGAAATAAGGGATTTCCAGACCTTCCTGATAAAAAGGTCAGAACTCAATAAAAAATTCAATCTTCAAACACAGGTCCCAAGAGAGGCATAAAGGTAAACAGAGGAAAAGAAAACTTGTCACTCAATTTAGGCAAACTGTGTGCCTCCCTATAAGGGAAGATGATACTCATTAATTATGAGAATTGTATATCATGAAACATAAAAGGGATATACAGAGATAGAGGGAATGAGTATAAAGTAAATTATGTGATGATAAAAATGTGATTTAAGCATGCGAAGGGATTGTAACAGGAGATGTGAAAAGGAGGAAGCAGAAAATGGAAAATTACATCACAAGAAGAAGTACATTACAGTATATTATATTACAGTAGAGAGAAAGAGGGGAGGGAGATGAGCATTGTTTGAGAGGTACTCTCACCTGATTTGGTTCAAGGAGGGAACAACAAACAAGTATATAAACCTAACTGGCTCTACAGGCAGTAGGAGGGGAAGGGGGAAAGAAAGGAGAGGGGAAGCTAACAGGGAGGGAAGAAGTAGTAAGAGTAAAGGAGAGTAAAAGGGAGAGTGACTGAAAGAAGGAAGGGAAAACTGCAGGAGGTGGTGACCAAAGGTGAAGACTCTATTGTGGAGGGGAAGGAAGCCGGGAAAACTAAAAGCACAAATGGTGGGAAAGAGAATGGAGAGAAAGACACAGATTGTAATCATAACTGTGAATGTGAATGGAATGAACTCTCCCATAAAACGGAGGCAGCAGAATGGATTAAAAGCCATAATCCAACAATATGTTGTTTACAAGAAACACATCTGTAATGGGGGAACATACATAGGGTAAAGGTAAAAGGTAGGAGCAGAATACATTGTGCTTCAGCTGATGTAAGAAAGGCAGGAGTAGCAATCCTAATCTCAGACAAAGCAAAAAGCAAAAATAGATCTAATCAAAAGAGATAAGGAAGGAAACTATACCCTGCTAAAAGGCACCATAGAAAACAAAGCAATACCATTACTAAACATATATGCTCTAAGTGGTATAGCATCCAAACTCTTAGAGGAGAACTTAAGGGAGTTACAGGAAGAAATAGACAGCAAAACTATACTAGTGGGGGACCTCAAACTTCCCCTCTCCGAATCTGATAAATCTAACCTTAAAATAAAAAAGAAAGAAGTTAAGGAGGTGAATAAAATTCTGGATAAGCTAGATATGAGAGCTCTCTGGAGAAAACTGAATGGGGATAGAAAGGAATATACCTTTTTCTCAGCGGTACCTGGCACATATAAAAAAACTGACCATGTACTATGGCATAAAAACCTCACAATCCAGTGCAGAAAGGCAGAGATAGTCAATGCATCCTTCTCAGATCATAATGCAATAAAAATGACATGTAATAAAAGGTCATGGACAGACCAAAAATTAATTGGAAATTAAACAATCTAATCCTAAAGAAGGAGTGGGTTAAACAAAAAATCATAGAAACAATCAACAACTTCATTCAAGAGAATGACAATAATGAGACAACCTACCAAATCTTATGGGATACTGCAAAAGCAGTTTTTAGGGGAAGCTTTATATCTTTGAATGTCCACATAAATAAAACAGAGAAAGAGGAGACCAATAAATTGGGCATGCAGCTGAAAAAGCTCGAAAAAGAACAAATTGAAAATCCCCAAGTAAATACCAAATTAAAAATACTGAAAACCAAAGGAGAGATTAATAAAATTGAAATTAAGACAACTATTGAACTAATAAATAAAACAAGGAATTGGTTTTATGAAAAAACCAATAAAATTGACAAACTTTTGGTCAATTTGATTTAAAAAAAGAAAGAAGAAAACCAAATTACCAATATCAAAAATGAAAGGAGTGAACTCACCTCCAACATGGAGGAAATTAAAACAGTAATTAGAAATTCACCCAACTTTATGCCTATAAATTTGACAATCTAAACAAGATAGATGATTATTTTAAAAAATATAAATTGCCCACATTAACAGGAGAGGAAGTTGAAAACTTAAACAACCCCATCTCAGAGAAAGAAATTGAACAAGCCATCAATGAACTCCCTAGGAAAAAATCTCCAGGGCCGGATGAATTTACAAGTGAATTCTATCAAACATTTAAAGAACAGTTAATTCCAATACTATATAGACTATTTGGGAAAATTGGGGAAGGAGTCCTCCCAAATTCTTTTTGTGATACAAATATGGTTTTAAAAAAGCAAAATCTGGCAACTAAATGGATATGTGGAATAACAGAGAGTGAGGAGTCAAGGATAATGTCAAGGTTATGAACATGAGAGGTTGAAATGGTGGTGACTTCAAAAGAAATATGGAAGTTTGGAAGAGGGAGTAGGTCGAATCTGAGATTTCTCCAGGAGTGTTCAGTAGGAGAGGGTGGTTAACAGTGTCAGATGTGGCAGGTCAAGAAAGATGAAAACTTAGGAAAGATTAAGAGTGCAGTTTCAGCTAAGTGCTACAGACAGATTTGAAGCTAGTTTACAAAAGGTTAAGGAGTAAAAAGAAGTAAAGGGTGTAAAAATCTTTTTCAAGGAGTTTGGCTAAGAAAAGGAGGAAAAATATAGGAAGATAAAGCTAAGGGAGATATGGTTAGAATATACAGTGCCATGGGGCAAGGAAGGGGGTAGAGGGAAGGACAGCCAAGATAGGAAGAACTGCACTGAGCTCCTCTTCACAAACTCCTCCAAACAGAGCTAGAAAACGTACTAGGCCAAACCCTGATGGGAAAATGTAGAAAAAGTCACAGTGAGTCACTGGTTCAGCCTAGCTGAGCACAAGACAACAGACAGGAAGGGCTGTGAACACTGGGTACAGGGCTGTGGCAGAACCACCCTGCACAGCTGCTATAGGATCCAGGCAGCCCCAGCACAAGAGGAGGCTCCAAACCCATAGCAGGCAGGCACTGGTGAAAAGCACAGGTGACAACTGGCAGTTTTGTCAGAACTACCCAGTTTCAAGTCACAGATTCAGGGCAGAATAAAATGGAAATTTGTGCTTTGTGGTGGTATTTCTGAGAAGGGAGGACCTTGACAATGTAAGGAGAAAGGAGCAAGTTCAGAAGCCAACAACAGTGAGGCTCAGACCTCAGGCATAGAGCAAGGTCTCAGTTCCATCACCTAGTCCAGTTCACAGACACAAGACCTGAATAGAGGGGAGCCCATAATTCTGCAGCTCTGAGCCAACAGAACTTTCCAGCTGGTCAACAGGGCGGGGTCCAGCAGCAATCTACTCTTGCTCAGTCTCACACCCAGGTCAGGAACAGAGCTACAGAGCTCAGATCAGGAGCAACAAGAAGAGTTTGCCCTGGATCAGACCACTTCTGGGAGCAATGAAAGTTTGTGGGTCCTCCAACTTGTCCCTGAGACAACTCTCAATAAAGTGAAGAAAGCAGACACAAGATCAGCCCAGACCTTTACTCCAGAAAAGCAGCAGAGTCCAGCCCTAATATGAACTTGGAAGTCAGGAAGTAGGATAAAAGAATGGGCAAACAAAAAAGAACCCACCATAAGGAGTGGCAGAGATGCTCAAGACACAAATGGAAAATAATGACTCTGAAACATCTACAAGCAAAGTCTCAGAGAAAAACAGCATGGGAACAAACTCAACTAGAATTCCTGGAAGAAAGGAAACAAGTATAAAAATAAGTCTGTTGTTTCATAAATGGAATGGGGCTGGGGGAGAACAGAAAGGAAATGAGAGCTATGGAATAAAGAACTGAAAAGGGAAATAACACTTAGGACAAGAAATATATAGAACTTTGTTCTAGCAACAAACTCTCTGAAAATTAAAATGGACCAAATAGAAGTCAATGACTTCAAAAGGCTACAAGATATATTAAAACAAAGTTAAAAGGTTGAAAAATAAAAGAAAATCTAAAGTATCTAACAGCAAAAACAATTGACCTGGAAAACATATCCAGGGGAAAAAATTAAGAATCATTGGACTATTTGAATGTCATGATGAAAAAGATAACAAAGATACATTTCAAGAAATCTTAAAAGAAAACTTCCCAGATCTCTTGGAACCAGAGGGCGAATTGGAAATAGAAAGAATCCACCAGTCAGCTCCTAAAAAAACCCAAATGAAAACTCCCAGGAACATTAGAGTCAAAATCTTGAGTTTTCAGGTCAAAAAAAAAAATATTCAGGATCACACACAATTTAGCAGCCACTGCTATAAAGGAGTAGAGAACTTGGAATATGATATTTCACAAGGCAAAGGAGATGGTCTTACATTCAAGAATAAGTTATCCAGCAAAATTGAGTATAATGATACAGAGGAAAAAATGGACCTTTAATAAAATAGAGAACTTTCAAGCATGAAAAGACCAGGGTTGTAGAGAAACTACAAAAGTCAAACACAGGAATGAAGAAAAACATAAAATGGCAAACATGAATGAACAAGCATAAAAGGCTTATAATTCAAATATGGAATAATGTGAGCCTCTTTGAACTCTATCATCATTGGGGTTCATAGAGAAAGTACAATTATACAAGGCCTAGGAGTGGTTCTGTTATGTCTTGATGATCTTAAGAGGAGAATAAAAAGAAAGAGAGGAACACATTGGCAGGAGGGAGTTGGGAGAAGGGAAAGAACAGGGAAAATTATCTCATAATCAGGGTACATAAGTATACATCTATACAGAGAAGGAGGAAGGAGGGTGAAGAGCTGACACAAACCTTATACTCATCTAAACTGGTCAAAAGAAGGAAGAATATACATACATACAGCTGGATATAGAAGTATATTTCACTCAACAGGGAAAGGGTGAAGGAAGGAAAGAGGAATTAGAGAGAGGTAGATTAAGAGAAGGATTAATCTTAAGCAAAATAAACTCTAAGGATGCACAAAAAAATTTCTAGTACTTTTTGAGGTAGCAAAGAATGGGAATCTGAGGGGGTGCCGTAAATTGGGGGAATGAATGACCAAGTTATGGTATATAAATTTATATTAAATAACATAAATAAATATGGTATATAAATGGAATACTATTGTGCTGACCTCTCATCAGCATGATGACCATCAAGGATTCCAGAGGACTAATAATAAAACAAGATGCCACCTCCCGAAAGACATGAGCAATTCAGAATTCATAATGACATAAATATTTTATGGGACATAGCCAATGTGGAAATTTTTTGGACTGACTGTATGCGTTTGTAATGTTGGTTTTTTTTATGTTTTCAGTGGGAAGGGGAAAGGGAGAAGGGAGAGGGATGAATGAGAAAGTGAATCTTGGGTTATCAAAAGAAATAAATTTTTAAAAAATATGATGCCATGCTTCCTAGGTACATTCAATTAATATTAATTGATAATCAATATAACCATCTTTCTGTTGGAAATACTATAGAACTAACAAGAAACCAAACTGTCAACTTTCTCTATGAGTCATCATCCAGTTAGAAACGTTTTTCTTACACCTCGCTTACTTCCTGCCAGAGAATGAACTTAAAACAGAGAGATACATTTTCGGGCATGACCAACAAAGAAATTTGTTTCATTGGGCAATGCTTGCTTATGATAAAAGTTTTCTTTTTTCCTTTTTTAATTCAATGGGAAAGGGGGTAGTGGGAAAGACACATTTTTAAATGCATGTAAAAATATCTTTTTTAAATTATGTGCATTGTTCACCTTCTTGGTGTTGTAACCAACTTTTCAGGTCACATGGAAATCTGTGATGACAGCTGACAACCTACCTTCAAGCCAATAGCCTGCTGGCTCATCTTGCTGGGAGGGTAATTCAAATTTATCACAAAGAATATTTCTGTTGAGCCTGAATAATTTTTGATGGGTGTTATTTGTCTCCACAGAAAATCTAGATTACCACTCAGGAGTGAAAGCACTGGACTGTTAGAACACAGACCAATGGTGGGTAATCCAGACTGATTTGTGAAAATGATGGCAAACCTTTATTTCTTATGCAACTTACCACATATACTACTACTACTAAAAATGCAGAAAGAGTAAGTAGATATATCCCTTTTTTATAGGACCTATTAAAAATATCTTACACTCCACAGACTGGCTCCATAACAGCAGTACTTAAAAGTAATGTTAAGAGGCACAGACAAGTACAATGTAAACTGAGGTAAGAGGCTGAAGACTACTGTCTGCTTCAGTCAAATTCAATATATCTAATCCAATAAAAAAAAAATCAAAGGTATGTAGGTAGACAGGATATATATCAAAATCACTAAAGTCTATCAAAAAACAATAAAAACAGAGCTAACCACCTCTCTCATCTTTTGTAAGAAAAAAAGTTTTAACAGAATATTAAGACAGCACTATCCTTCCTCCAGTCATGTGCAATTATATATGGAGTCAGGAGCTGAATATGGAAGAATAATTAGAAGGCTATTGCAATAGTAGAGATAAGAAGAGATAAGGTCTTGAACTTAAATAAGGCTGAGAAAAAAGGGATCAAATGAAAGATGCTGTGGAGGTAGAAATGGCAAAAAATGATAAAAAGAACAAAAATATTTATATAACCTTTACTATGTGCCAGGCACTGTCCTATGTATTTTACAAGTATTATCTCTTTAGATAAGAGATTGGAGTATATAAAATTTTGTCTGTTCTTAGGGATCATGGTCCAAGAGTAATTCTGCCTGGCTAAAAAGTGTGTTTTTTTCTGGCACATTTCAGACAGGTTGAAGTTAACAGGCTGCTGGATTTGTACCAACAGGTCTCTGTTTCTCATTCTGAGGGAACAAAACCTGAGCTCACTGAAATGGAATGGACTGTTGGGAAATAATCCCCATGTAACACCAACACTCCATTTTCTGTTAGGGAGATAAGAAGTAAAGCTTTCCAAAAGTGTATCAAGGATTAAACAGGAAGACCATCACCACTTCTTCAACTAAGACATTTCCTATTGTAATAACAGAGAAGTTAGCCAATTAACACCACTGACCTGCGAGGAAAGAGCATTCTTATGGATTTTCTTATAAATAAGAGCAGGGCAGATGAAGCAGATGAGACTTCCCATTGTAGCACCGGTAAGGCCTAAGATGGTCTCCACTAGAAACAAGAAAGAAGAGCAGTGAATGGATGGGAAAGAGAATAAAAATATGGGACAATCTTGATCGCAAGTCACCATTTATTTATCCAACGGCAGCATGATAAAGTCCCCGGCACTATCGGGAAGGCCAAGGTTTTAATCCTCCACCCTGATCCTCACATCACCTCTTAAAGCTCCAGCTTCCAGATCTGCAAGTGGTGGGAATGTTCAGATGCAGAATGTGTAACCATTAGAGGGCCTCATCAAGCCTCCTGAATGCCAGCAGCAGCAGAGGAGTAAATGACATTTATAGAGCATTTTAAGGTTTGCAAAATACTTTGCATATGAAAATCCACTGAAGTGAATGGTCTTTAAGTATCATTATTTCCATTTTACAAATAAGGAAAATGAGGCATGGAGAGGCTGTTTGATTTGAAGTCGCACAACTAACAAAAAACTGGGTTAGGATTCAAATCCACGTCTTTGACTGCAAGATCACTGCTTCTGGACGAATACAGGGAGACCCCCCCCCCAATTTATGAATCCTTGAAGCAATGAACTGTGGAACCACTAACTATATGTGATTCCTGACATCTACAGGATTAGAAATCTCCTCTGATTTAAGTGATGAATAAAACCGAAAATACAATCTGCTTTCATATAGCAGCAGGGGTTGAGGGCTCGTCTCCCAAGCCCAGAGTCCATACCAGAGTGATCCTTTGTGTTAATACCCAAGGTCAGGATTAGACATCCAACTTCAGTCTTTTGCATACACTGGATGTTTTCCCAGTGTCTAATAAGCAAAAAGACTTTTTTATTGCTTACCAGGGTACAGGCAACAAGCAGTATGTTTTATTTAAAGCCAAGTTTTTATCCTAGGAACATCTTTCTGTAATAATATTATAAGGCAGTGATAAAGAGTGATCCACTCTAAAGTACTTCATTTTATAAAACGCCTTTCATAAACAAATCTTTTACACTGGGAATCTCTGACCATATAATCATAAGTCCACATTTTGAGGAACGTTTATTGTCATTAACATGCTAAATTTTTATATTTCCTTGTTCACTAAAGTGAAAAACCTAGGGGGCTTCTAACCACTTCCTATTATATGAAATAAGAGAGAAAGGTTCTGAAAAACTAGGTATCTTTGGTGGAAAACTCTAAAGCTTTTGTACAGCAGGTCACACAAAGCAGCAGTTAGTGTCCAAAACTTCACAGGCTAAGACATCTGAAGAATAAGGGAAAAGAGGAAAAAAACTGAAAGAATGCCATCTCAAATGGCCTTCCCATCTTACCATTTGGGATCATGATTCCACCAACCATGGTTCCAAACACGATTCCAAGCGTGAGAGCTTTAAATCGAAGAGGGGGCATATAACCTCCAGCCGCAAAGGTACCATCTTTTTGCTACATGAAAGAAAATCAAAACACACTAAGTTCTGAAACTGCAGCTTTCCCCCATGATTCTCCCGAAAGCAATTAAACAAATGGTCCTGCTCCACATACCACACAGGACTCAAAGTGGGGCTAAAATGGTGATTTCATTCGCCAATTCAATAGCGTACATAGGTAAGCATTAACAGCTCAATTAGATTTGGCTGAGCAATCTCAATGTGAAACTGCAACTTGAACTTGCAAAATGGCAAAAAGCTGCTATTTCATATCCTGTATGGAATGCAAACTTTACAAATTCTTCTCTCAATATTAAGGGCAAATCCCTCCATTTGCTGTTTTGATTTCAGGACTATAAGAGAGTGGGGCAAGAAGGTTCTATTGTTGGATAGGAAGCAGCACCACTCCACAGGAGTACCCCTAATATCTCAGGCTGACTTGGCCAAGTTAAAGTTAGCAGGTGGAATATCACCTGCACCAACCTCCCTTTCAAGCCTCTTAACAGAAGCCTGATAGAAAACACTCAATGGTAAGCTCCCGGGGGAACTAAAGTCAGGAAGTATAATATAAGTAGCACATCCAAACCAAAAATCTCTTATTCCCACCTCTAGGGAGTACCTCTCATTTGTCTTTTTTCTCACCGTTTAGACAAATGAAATGTAGGTCCACCGAAAGCAGACTACTCCCAGGCAGAAGACAGGAAACCTTAAACTACTCATGTGTGAATTTTCTGAGCAAGACGTACTTGCTCTACTGACTACCTCCAACAAAAGCTGGAAAAAATTCCCAGAATTTAGAATTATCCAATATTTAGGAAAATAAACCATTGGAATATGCCACCAAAGGACTACGGCCAAATTCCGGAATTTATATATTACTCCAAAATGGTAACATTCATATAACTTTGTATTTCACATGATTTTCATTTCAAATGGTGAATTTTTTTTTTTTGTAAATAGAACTAAGGTAAAAATTCATGTGGAACAGTGAAAAAACTACAAACTCAAAGGAATGCAGACATCTAGCCAGGCTTCTGACTGTGGGAAAATCTCTACTGCAGTATGACACTGGTTGTGCCTTTCTCCTAGCTCATAAGATCCTCCACCCCCAATGACTTCAATCATGTATTTACTTTAAAACTGGGTGTTTGAATGGCTAACAGAAGAGATGTAACTCATCTACTAAGCACCAAGTTCAGCATATAGAAATTTAAAAAAAGATTAAAGCACTGCTCTGAAACTCAACAGAGCAGCTTCTGCAATTCTTTTTTGTTTCATAAGGATGCTAAGCAATTAAAACTATTAGAGATTTATCATCTATACAGACCACCTATGCTTTTACATATCCAAAATTATACAAAAGCTATTTTGTTATTCCAGAATATTCAATGAGTGCCACAAAGTAGCAGACCACAATCACAGCCCTACGAACTTGTAACTTAAACTAAGAAAAAGGAAAAAATTCAATTTAATAGCAATTAAAATAGGGACAGGGACTGAGTCTATGATTTCAATAATAACAGTAAACTACCAGGTAAGGAAATGCTCTTGACTGTTGCAGGTCAGCACCTTCTCTGCAACCTAGTCTTAGAGAGTTGCTTAGATAGTGCTTCTTAAACTATGGATCCCACAGTTTAAGAAGCACTGAAGAGGTCAAGAAAGGAAAAAGTTTAAGAAGCCCTGGCTTAGAGCACTGAAGTTTAACAAAATCGTGGTTTAGAGCACTGCAAGATTAAGTGACTTACCCAGGATGACACAGTCAGGGATGAGAGTAGCAATAAGGAAGAAGACCTTTAGATGAGAAAAGGGTCAGGGAAACATCCTACAACTTGCTTCCTTCCCATAGAAGTGGAAGAACAACCATTCCTTTGGCTACGGCTTACTCTCTATGCAAACTAACAAGGGCTAAGGGCATCAGTAAAATTAGCTCAGGCTTGGAGGAAAAAATCAGCCTCTGGGCCAAAACGAATGTAAAAGAAAATGCTAAATTGGATCCAAACTCTTTAGGCTACTACAGCATGTGGAAAGGCTGCTTAATTTTTATATGGCCCTACAAAGCTATACCGAATCACTTTCCAATAGGTACAGCAGAATGCATCAACAAAAATTGATGGTAGGATATTTCCAGAGCAATCCTCTCTACAGACTGGGGCAATAATACTACAACAACATACAGTAAAAGCTCAATTAATCAAAGTGCTTGTGGAATGGGGTTTTCCAATTAAATAAATTTTCCATATAACTCAGGGTCACAACCAGTAGACCTTTTGAATTTCAACCCATTACTGAAAATCTCTCTAAAGTGTTCCCATCCCCTTTCCTGCCTCAGTAAATACTGAACATAATTTTAACCTTCCTTCGCTGGTTCAGGATCTTATATTGTCTCCGGCTTCTCATTCTGACTCATCAGTTGAAGAGTACTAAAGATGCAAAAGATATTGGGGAAAAGGGTGACCCTCTCATGACCCTAAGACATTATCCTGTAAGTTGCTTTTTCCTAACATATTCCTAATATCAGCTTGTTTTTCATATCCTTTGTCTCCTTTTTCTAAAAGTCAAATGTAGGACAAAAGGTAGAATCTCAGAATTGGAAAAGACCTCACAGGTCATTTAATTCACCCCCTACTCAAATCATGAATCTCTTCCTCTACCCACTGACAGGTAATCAATCTAGACCCAGTTTAAAGACTTCTGGTAAAGCCAAACTCATTATTCCCCCAAGGCGCCCATTCCAAGTTGAGGCAGTTGGGGCAATTCTAATTACTAGGAACTTTTTTCTTATCCTGGGCTAAAATCTGTTTTACTGTAAATCCAACCCATTAGTTCTAGTTGTACTCTTAGAGACAAGCCAAAAGAACCTAATGTCTCTTCATTAGATGTCTACAAAATTATAAAGTTCATTAGGGCCAGGACCCTCTAAATTTTGCATCTCCACCAACACTCAGCATAGTGCTCTGCACATAGTAGGCACTTAATATTTGTTAAAAATGAATTTCACATGACTACTGCAAACATTTGAATATTTTTATCACATCCTTTTCTTCAGGTTAAATGTACCAAATTCCTGTTAAAGGTGCTAAATATCAGCTTAACAAAGGTTATTCTATATTAACAAAAGTTCTACCTAACAGGAGAACAAAGGAGAAATTTAAAAGGCTGAAAGAGATCAAGATTAATATCATGAAAATAACTCCAGTTATTTATAACTGGAAGCAGTTATAAAGAAATCTTACCTGCTGCTCAAAGAGAAGAGTGTTCAATGCTTGTCTGCATGGCAGAATCATCATGGGAAACCCAACAGCCACTGACATCATGAATCCCACTCGAATCATTTCAGTCACCAGATTGGAAGGGAAGTTCATTAACACATTGCCAGCAATAGCTTCTGTGAAGCTGACATAGCCAAAAAATCCTACCTGTCCAAATAGAAGGGAAGCGATAGGTAGGAAGATGGTTCTGATCAACATGTACCCTAACGCAGAATGGCAAATAAGAGTAGCAAGCACGGCACCCTGCTCCTCTGTAATGCTTCCCCTTTCAAAGGGACCTGCAGTGTCTGCAAGGACTCATTATTCAGGCTTATACTTTGGGGAACTTTCTCTACAGAGACAAAAGCAGCCAATACAAGATCAAAGATAACATAACGGTATGCGTGACAACTACAATAAAAATATGAAATTAAATTTTACGGGCCATAGTTTCCTTCCAAATGCAACAGCGGCAAAAAATGCCTAAAGCTCCCAGTTGAGGAGGGCTCGTAGGAAATGATGCAGTGAAGTGATCAAGAGAACCACTTATACAACGACTACAACACTGAAGGGCAAGAATACGGCCAGACATTCTTTAGCTGAGATGATGGACCACAAGTACAGAATGAGACATGGTGCGACATGTGCGTCTGTTTTTTGTGACGTAATTTGTTCAAAAGGAGGGCTTATTTGGGGGGAGAAAGTTAAGGGAAAATTAGGGGAAAGTGGTGGGGATAGTGGCAATGTGACTTTAAAAATAGAATATCAATGAATCATTTAAAAAATAAACAGAGGGGAGAAGATGGAAGTTCAGAAAAGGACACACAAGTAGCACAGTGCAGAATTACCATATTAAATGTGAAATATGCAAAAAACACTAAGCTACACACGGTGGAGAGTCACAGCTTCATGTACAGTCATCCTTACCTATTCTTTGCATATGAAAATGTTAATATTTATCAATGTCTGTCAACTTCATAAAAGTAAAAAAGAAAAAAAATTTAATTCTGAGACCAATAAAGCCCTCTGTCCAATTATACTTCACTTTCCCTAACGAATAGGCTTACCTCTCCTTTTCTGACCATATATCTCCTATATGGTGAATTTCATGCCACTTAATACACACAACATGCAATATGCCACAGCCTAGTAACGCCCATCACATATTGCTCTTTGAGTCACCCATAATTTTGTTTCTTTGGAAATAGTTATGGTCCCATGATTCGTAACCAATTAGCAACACTAGAAGAATACTGGATGTAAAAACAATGAGGTTTTGTGTCATGGAACACCAAACGAGATTCTTGAAAACCTTTCACAATTTCTCAGCTACAATCAGCCCTCTCTCATCCTCTTTGATTCTATAATTTTGCTAGGGACCAAACTAAAAAACTTACCATTTGGAAGTTTCCTGCGTGTTTTTATTTTACTTAAAAGACAGGTACAATGGGGAAAAGACTGTTGTAAAAAAGTCAATAAACCATTTTAAAAATAAAAATCTTGAAAAAAATTAAAAAAAAAAAAGATCCCAAGTCACTGGACAGCATCAGTTCCAGTAACAGGCACTGGAAGATATCTTTCCACTGTGTTCAAAAATACCAAACTGAGTTTGTCTATATAACAGCCCTCCTTCCAGCAAAGACCTTTAAAACAAGGGTTCTTGAAACACGAGGTCTACATACTTTTGTTTTGTTGCTTTTTACTGTTTTGATAACTAACTGTATTTCAACACAATTGGTTTCCTTTGTAATCTATGCATTTTATTTCATGTGTTTAAAAACATTATTCTATGAAAGGGTGCACAGGCTTCATCAGTCTGCCATGGTGGGATGGGAGTGAGTGGTCTAGAACTCAAAAAGACAGAGCTACTTTTTTAAAGGCAGTGTCATAGTATTTTTAGGACACAGACACTTTCCTCTGGAATAAGTGAAAATCAATGACATCCATACTCTTTGACCCTGAGATTCTACTGAGGTATATACTCCAAAAAGATCAATGACAAAAAGAAAAACATAAATAATAGCACTTTTGTTAATAGCAAAAAATTGGAAACAAAGTAGATCAGTGATGTTAAACTCAACAAGAAATCAATCTCTGTGAACCCATATTAACTTAGGAAAACATGAATTAACATTATCTACATTATATTTTTATTTATTTTGTTAAACATTTCCCAATTACATTTTAATCTGAATCAGGCAGCAATGGGGCTGGGCAGCTAGGTGACACAATGGATAGAGTGCTGGGTCTGGAGTCAGGAAGACTCTTCTTCCCAAGTTCAAATCTAGTCTGAGACACTTATTAGCTGTGTGACCCTAGACAAGTCACTTAACCTTGTTTGCCTCAGTTTCCTTATCTGTAAAATGAGCTGAAGAAGGAAATGGAAAACCATTTCAGTATCTTTGCCAAGAAAACTTGAAATGGGGTCACAAAGAGTCAGAAACAACTGAAATGACCAAACAGTAAAAGCACTGGAGAGTTTTGTAGCCAGTAGTTTGACACCTCTGAAGCAGATGGCCATTGATTAGAAAATGGCAAAACAAACTGTGGTTCATGAATGTAATGTAATATCACTGTGCTGTAAAAAATGATGAACGTGACAAACACAGAGAAGCATAGGAAAAGTTATATGAACTGATACAATGTGAAGGAACCAGAAAAAGAAAAACATTATGTCCAATTACAACGTAAATCAAAAGAATGATAAAATAATCAAAACTGTATGCTGCAAAATTATGAACCAGAATACTCATAAAGAAGAGATGTGAGAAAATACCTTTGCCCTTATCTTCGCAAAGGTGTGAGACCATGAATATAGAACACTGTACCATTAGTTTTGCTGAACATTTTTTCTTCCTCTTTTTAAACTCATTATTATAAAATATGACTGTCTGGGAGGGGGTAGGTGAAGAGATACAGTGGGAGACATAGGTGATATGAAAACAAAAGACAACAATTTATTTTTTAAAAATTATTAAGTATTACTTTTATATCTGTACTTCTTTGATATGCTTATAAAGAAAAGTTTTGAGGGAAGAGATATAAAAAGGAGAAACAGAAGTATGAAGGGTCCTTACCGTAATGTAAAAGGTGGTGACCACATTAAGCGATGAAGCAAATATGGAGCTCATTATTTTAACTGATGGTTCGTCTAGGCTGTCATAGGTAGGCAAAACCTGGCTACATAAAAATATGCAAAGGACAATATATTTCAGAAAGTAAAGTTCCAAATAAAAACATGCTGCCAACCTAGATGAGAAATTTCTAACACCCTCCCCTCATTAAAAAAAAAATTGCTGTGCCAGTATTTGTAGGATAAATGCCAAAAGATTTCATAATGCTATCAATTTTAAGTGAAGGAAACATATCCCTTTAAAACCCTTTCTCCCCCTGAATAACATACATGATATAAACATTTCAAAAGTGCTGAAAAATGATAGGCCATTTGTTTCACTGCTTCAGTGTGCATAAGGGGAGATGACTACTCTTGGAGCCCTCCATGCTGATAATTAAAGTAATGTTTGGTTTACAGAGTGATAGCAGAATATTGCTGGGAAAAAAGCAAAGTTAAAGAAAACTCAAAATATAAGTATTTTTTTCACATTTTAGCCCAATTCATAAATAAGGGGTTCTGACAAATATTTCTGAGGCATGTAACATTCTTTAAATATAACAGGGGAAGGGAGAGTAAACATTTTAGCAACTTCACTTTTTCATATGCTATTATCAGATATACTTCAACTCTGGTTCAATTATAAGAGACTGCTTAACGTGAGAGACACTAGTTAGGAAATTTGACCTACATACAGTACCTGAGGAAGCAAGTTTCCTTGACATATATTTTTGTGACTCATAAATCTCTGGCCCCCTTTTAAGGGGAAATGGATAAAGTCTGAAGGAGTGTGGTATATGTGTGGTGTACAAGTAAAGGTGTCTAGTGGTATACTGGTAGTGCCATAAAAGTTTCTTGATGGTAGGCTATGAGAAGTAAAAGTTTAAGAGGAGAAATGGAGTTGGGTAAGAGTGCAGATGTATCTCCAAATACAAGGTGGAAAACTGGTGAAGATAGCGACTAACGAAGTTGAGTTTAGGCAAAGAATCCTAACTTTGACAGAGGGAAATGGAGAAGAGTGGTGAATAATAATGATCTGAATTAAGGACAGAAGAGTAAATTTGATTTTTTTTTTTTTGGAAAGGAGTTGACAGAGAAAATGCAATGTAAAGTTCAGCAATAATTTCCTAATCTGTGTCAGATTGGGGATTCTTCATCTCTTTTGTATCAAAGACCTCTATGGCAATCTGGTGACTATGGATGAACTTCTTCTGAGAAATATTTTTAAATGCATAAAATAAAATACACAGGATTACAATGGAAACCAATTACACTGAAATAAAATTATCAAAATGTCTGGAAAATATTTATTGCCTCCAGGTTAAAAATTCTCAACCAATATTTTCAAGTATGGACCCCTTTTTATCAAAACATCTCATGGGCTGTCACATAACAGATGTATTTCTGGCACTCAGTGATTGAGAAGATAACAGCAATGGTGTGTCAGAAACTTGTGGTGAGGAAACGTCTATAAATACCAAACAGCAACTATTCTTTCAGAGTTTCCAGGGGACACTGAGAAACTAAATAACTGCTTAGAGTCAACAGTCAATATGACAGAGATAGGACTTTATTTTTTTATGTGTACATTTTATATTTTTGTTATTCTAAACATGACAAATTCTAAACATGGCAAATATAAGCATTTCCATATACAAATAATAGAAAAAGAGGATTGTACGTACTGCATATCACCATTACAGTTATTTGGTTTTCTTAAATATATAATACATTCAGAACATTAGTTCCAAAGAAGCCCCGCTTTATTTCCTTCTGAACCTGCTTCACTGATACTCATCATTTTTATTTTTGTAATCATGTTCACTATCCCCTTCTCCCAACCTCTCTCTCTCTGTCACACACACACACACACACACACACACACACACACACACACACACACACACACACACACACACACATAATCCTCCCTTGCAATCAATAAGCATAGTCAAGTAAAACAAATCTATTGCATGGGCCATGTCCAAACATGAATGTCTTATTCTTCGCTTCTAGTGAATTACCTATGTCAAGAGGTAGAAAGCCTGTGTTATCACTGGCCTCTGGAATCTTGGTGGTTCACCACATGAATCAGTTTTTAAATCTTTCCAAGCTGTTTTTTATTTCATATTGTAGGCATTCTGCATATCATTCTCCTGGTTCTTGTCACTTCACTTTGCATCAGTTCATACAAGTCTTTACCCAGGTTAAACTATGTATATTTTTACTGCCATCTTTTCTGAGATGATGATTTTTTTAAGATTTAACTGAAGTATAATATATTCTGCTTCAGTCACTCATTTGAATTTTTGTAACTCTTTACATTTCAAGTGGGTCTCATGTGAATAACACTGTTGGATTCTGCTTTCTGGTACATTCTATCACCCTCTGCCATTTTAAAGGTGAGTTCATCCCATTCATGTTCATGGTTATGGCTCCTAATTTTCCATTTCCTTTCCTCATATCCTCTTCTTTACAAAGAAGGCGAGTGAAAGAGAAGGATGTGATCAATTGAATCATAATGCTTCCACTCTACTGACCTTCCTCTCTTCCCCTCACCAAGACCTCATCACTGGTTTTTATACTTTCTTTTCTAATTCGCCCTTTACAATCCACACTCTGAAACTGAAATGTGTCCTCCCTCTCTCTCTCCAATTCTACCCTTCTTCTTGAACCCTTTTCTCCCCTTTCCCTCTCCAAGCTTTTCTTGTTGAACTTTGATGTACTACTACACCAAATTCTTTGTGTATATGCATGGGTTTAACTCTCCTCTCTCCAGTTCAGATGAGAGTGCTTGCCCCACCCCTTCTCCATTTTAAAAAATACTTTTCTTGTCACGAATAATAATTCTAAGTGCCCCTTCTTCCTTATTTCTTATCTAGTGTATCTTTTTTCTTCTCCTTCTCTTAAAACTACCAAAAAAAGAACAAAACCACCATCAATTCCTATTTATCTAACTTAATTCCTTATGTGACCCTAAGTCATTAGGACTCTGAAGGCATATTTGTTTCTTCTCCCCTATTACAATGAAATCATTTTGTCATCTTTTAGCCCCTTGAAATTGCTCAGATATATTTTACCTTTTTGATTTCTCCTAATTTCTGTGTTTGCATTCCAGAATTTTTATCCAGATCTGATCTTTTCACCAGGAATGCTTAAAAAGAATTCCATTTCATCAAAAATCCATTATTCCTCTTGAAAAACTATACTCAGTCTTGAAGGGCAAATTACATATATATATATTTTGGCCTTATGGAATACACCTTTATAGAAGTAGCTGCAGGTTTTGTATGATCCAAAGGAATCGTTGTTCCTTGGTCCTTCCGGCTGCCTATAGTGTTTTTTCTTTAACCTGGAAGCTCTGGATTTTGGTTATGACATTTCTGGGAATTTTTATTTGAGGGTTTCTTTCAGAAAGTTACCAGCTGAGTCTACTTTCACTTTGACTTCTGGTGCTAATAAATCTGGTTAATTTTCATTTATGATTTCTTAAAAGATGTTATCCAGACTTTTTTTTGTCATAGGTTTTCAGAGAATCCAATGATTTTTAAACAGTTCCCCCTTAACCTATTTTCCAGATTGTTTTTGATAGTAGATATCTTATGTTTTTCTAATCTTTTGATTTTGAGTATTTCATTAAATCATTGAGTTATTACTTTAATTTGTTAAAGTATCTGTTAACATGGGTATTTTCACCCTGTGTTCTAAGCTACTGATTCCCCAATTCTTTCCTGCAGAACTCTTATTTCACTTTAAATTCCATTAAAAAAACCCTTTGTTTCATTTCTTCCAGGGATTCTTCTAAGCCTTGTGCTGAGGCTATTTTTTCCCTCATATATATAATACATAACATATATTATATATATATATTCATATATAACTCTAGTTATAGTTTTTGTGGAGTTACTCTTCCTCTAAGATTTTCCTCCTGGGACACTAATGATCCATTATATTTTATCAGAGTATTCAGTATCTTCTTCTGTTTATTCTAATCTTCAGCCTCAGTTTCTAATTTGAGACTGTGCCATGGCCAGACTCCCACCCCTCTCGCACTCTTAGGTAGGGTGATCAAGTTGTGTTTGATTCTGACCTAGCTTTCCTGGGTTCCCACTACTGGCTTCCACTTCCCTGGGTATTTCTGCACTCAGAGTCTCAGAGCACAAACAGGCTTCAGCGGCCCCCATAGAGTTGCATCTGTATTTGGCTCTCCATGATAAGATCCTGCTCTAGTCTTCCATCCCACCTCGAGCTTCCCCAGACAGAGCACTGATAGGCTTTCTATCTTGCTTGGAACTTCCCCAATCAGAGCATTGCCATGGACTTCTGGTCTATTTACCTAGGCTTCCACTAGCTTCTCTGGCAGGACCCCTCTTTGAATGTCAACAGTTTCTAGCCATCTTTTTGTGTGGTTCTCAGCTGGTAGAGTTAACTGTTATTACTCTCTGGATCTCTTGGTCATTATTCAATCTGGTGCTCTTTCGAGATTGCTGCTAGAATAAAAGTGGGCTCCTTTATGACCTTTTATTCTGTCATACTCTAAAGTGAGACTTTAACCCAAGTTTTTCTGACTCTAAGGCTGGCTCTCTACTATGAAACATTTGAAAAATAGTACTATACATATGTGCAAGGTATATAATTTATTCAGTCTTTAAGGCATAATTTTGCTTATTTATTATTAAAAGTCATTTAACGAGATGGCCAACAATTTTTTGCAGCTGTCAGAATAGAAGTCAGAGATCCCTTACAGTAATTCTACTCTAGATCAAAATTCTTCAGGTCTCATTGTCAGTTCTACGTGGGATTGGGGTGATGCTAAGGGCAGGCATGAAGGCTTCATTTCCTTTTTCTTCAGTTAGGAGTGGGCATGCTAGTTCTGTTTGCCTATCCTTATCCCAAACTATCAGGAAGGAAATCATGGCTATCAGGAAGGAAAGTATCAGTATATCCATCCCAACATGCAGATTCACCATCAGACAAAATCAAAACAACACTAATAGGTGTGCCTATAGGTGACCAGACATGTCAAAAGAGGAAATCTCAGTTTTCATAAGCAAAAAACATTCTAAGTTCAAAGAACATGAATAGTAAAGTTTTTAACCCCTGGGCTGGCATAGTATTATGTGCTTCCTACCTACAGCTGCTGTGATCAGGATTCAGTGGGGTGAATGAACCCCAATGCTTAGAGACTTGACCCCTACTAAAATCCTGTTATCCACCTGTGCTATAAAAAGTCAAAGTAAAGACACAGCAAGAAAGTTCATAGAATTAAAGACTAAGAGCTAGAAGGGATCTTAGAAGATTATTTAATTTGATATCTCCTAAACTGAGGCTCAAAGAAAATAAAGAACTTACTCCAGACCACATGACCCCAAGAGACAGAGATGGAATTTGAACTCAGGTCTTCTGACCCCAAATCCAATATACATTCCATTGATCCAGGTTAAAGAAGTCAGAGGATGAATGCTGCAAGACATCACTTCCCCTGAGGCCATAACATGAAAAGAAGATGAACTTGTAGCATGAAAGTCAAACTATTTCCAAAGGCCTAGTCTTTCTGTGGTCAGAGCACCAAGCCTACATATTTATTTTGCTTTTTGAAGCTTAGCTACATATACTATCAAGGCTTGACCACATGATCCCTGCCAGACAAGAACAATCCACCATGAAGCAAAAATGTAACATATACCACAAAAAAACTTATGCCCCACATGCTCAAAGGGGTTTTTTTATACATACACACGTATGTGTTTATATAATTATGTGTATATGTGTATATACATGCATTCGTGCATCTATACACATACACACACATATAAACATATATGCCAAAGTGGTCTTGCTAAACACTAAAGCCTATCTTGTGGTTCCTTCCATTAGTTCTAATTCTTCTTTACAACATGACTAATGTGAAAATATGTTTAATATGAATGCATATGTAGAGCCTATATCAGAGTGTACACCGTCTGGGGGAGGGAGGAGGAGAGGGAGTAAATTTAAAACGCAAAGTCTCATGGAAATGAAATGCTGAAAACTAAAAATAAATTAATTTTTAAAAAATCAAGACTAAAGTCTAGGTTAGATGGCTCCTTCCTCCTTCTGACCATTTCTGAGAATTGTATTGTATTTGGACAAGTCCAGAATTTCTGGTTAGATTCTGAAACTCAAACGTCTAAATTTACCTCATGAGTAGGATCACATATATAGAGCTGGACTGGACCTTAGAGATCACCTAGTCTAATCTTCATTATATTATTAAGGAAACCGAGGTCCAAAGAAAGTGAAATGACTTTTCCAAGATCACACAGTAAGTGGCAAAATCAGAATTCAAACCCAGGTCTTCTAATTTGTTGAAGGATGCATATGTAATATGCTATTTTAATCTTCAAGATTAATTTTTAATGTTAACCGTGATCCAAGAATTATTTTTTCAAATAACTGAGTATTTAATATCTTGGGAAACAAGACCAACAGGAGTAGGCAATAATAGAGAACAGGAAGACATGGTATTTTAGGTCTAATAATGAACAAATAAATCGCAAGGGGCTATGAAGACACAAATGACACCAAGTTGTGTCACCTGATCATTCCCACATAATCATGTTCTCCACTGATATTTATGCCCATACACACACATACCTATGCCCTGGACAGTAGGACTATTATGTTTCTACACGTGTTAAATACATATTTTTAAGAAGGGGATTAAAAGGTCAGCAAAACTGAATATACCAAGTCTGAGAATAACAAATTTGTGACATTACAAGTGCCCAGAGAATGTGTTATTCTTATATTCAGAAAAAACATAGGTCTTTATCTTTAGGTTTAGACTGCTACTTAACTGGTATAAGAGAATCTATATTTAGAGAGACATGTGCACATACTATTCCAGACCATATAATTTTACCCAAGTTTCCAAGTCCAACAAATGTGTGCTAGTAACTACGTGGCCACCACAAGAGAGCAATCGGGCATTTAAAAAAAAACACAGGACAACTGGTAACTAGGTAAGCTGTAAAAGAATATAACTTCTGTCACCAATTATAATGGAGACATTAAACAGCAAGGCTGGAGCATGTTCTGGTAGAAACTGAGCTGCCAAGAGAGAGACGATAAGTGGGAAATGATGATTTGGATCTCGCATGTGGGTGTAAACACAGCAGCATGAACAAATTTTATCTGTCACATTAGTTTACGATTGGCACAATACATGTTCACTAAAACTACAGGAGGGGGGAAGCCCAGTTCTGCCAGCCTCCCTAACGCTGATGGTCTTTTCCCTGTCCACATTTGGATTTACGCCTCTATTTTGAGCCGGTTACTATTCCAACCGAGCATGAATCACTTGCTCCTGTCATTTTGGTAGAGAAGGTAATGCTGCTGGAATTATGGAAATAACCTGATCTGCATTTACATAGCGCTATGTGCCAAAAAGAAAACACACACACAAACACACACACACACACACACACACACACACACACACACAGGCACACACACAATGTGGGCCTCTGTAAGCATATCAGCAACAATCTGAAGTCAATGTTTGTGCAATTTCCTTTTAAATATTCCCAAACAGCTAAATTCTGGCAAAAGATAAGGAAAGCTGCCTATTCAGATGGTTTTTGGTTGTTGCTAAAATCCATACTGCCAACTCTTTTTTGTTGAGAGTCTGGCAAACTAGGCAATCCAACTAGTTATTCTAAAAACATGTTTCAATTTAACTCATGATTGAAATACAACTCCCTCAAGTTAGAATGGTGGGGAAAGGGTCATAACTGAATAAGACATTATTCTTCAGTAGTTTGTAACACACAATTAAAGAGGGGAAAAAGGATGATTCCCATTTAACTCAGTAAATTATGATCCTTTATCATTACAAAATGCATTTCATATGACCACCATGAAAATTAGAGAACAGGAAGTACTTACGATTGACAGGCAAAAGACATGCCAAAGATAGGAATGCAACGAAAAATACCCTCCCAACGGGTGTAACTAACCCGCTCCAGCCACTGCCCGCCAAAAAGGCCATGCTTGAGAGAGGACAGTACTATCTGCAGCCAAGGAAAAGTAAGAAGCATTAAAATTGAAATATAAATAAAATCTCAAAACTCAAATCCCTCAGTGAATTAATGACAGGAAGCTAATATTGGTAATGCAGTGATAAAGGCAGGAGAATGCAGCAGCTCTTAGACTGATGTAAACATTTAGTGTCATCTGGACTTCTTACTGAATTTCACATTTTAGATTTCTTCTTGCTTCTCTGCTTGATCCATTTGAATAATATTTCTATAGGTTCATTTATTACTACAAAATAGAGATCTTCTGGGAAGCTGGGATGCATTCAGTGCCACCACAAACCATTAACATGTATCTATTTGGAATGTTTTTACTAGAATTGTGCTCAGAGGCTCAGTTGTCCTTCACACATCGAAGCAGCTGTCCACACAAGGGGTCACGTAAAGCAGACAAAAGCACAGTCCCCGCCCAATCTTTGGTGTCACTTTAGTCATTGGAGTGGCAGAGAAAAGTGTTCCCAAATATTGGCAAGTTCTTCAATAATTCTGTACTATGCCAAAAATGTACTCAAACAACCAAGTACCATTTAAAAGATGAAAATTCACCAAAAACAAGTCTATCTAAAGTTAAGGAGGTAATTGGAAAAGTGATATACATGGTTACAAGAACTGGTCTGTCAAATAGTTGAGTTAAGGGACACGAGCCTTTCCTTTCACTGTTAAAAAAAACTCATGTCAGTTAATACACAAAAAGGTTATATGGAGTGAATGAAAAACCAATGTAAAAAAGCCTTGGAGAGCTCTACTCACTGAAGAAGTGTCATTTCTTAATTTTTTAGGCAAGTTTCAATATTTAATGTGGCAGATGCTACTCTTTAATCTAGAAGTCACTTCTGAGGGATGAGTGAGTCAGGCCAAGTATAGATGTTTGGAGCAACCCTCAGGCTTTGCTCACCACTTCCTGAGTGCCTTATACAAGAGAGGAGCCAAAGTAGTGTACTGCTTTAAAATGTTTAAGGTCCGTTCACACTGATGCTTCGAGAACACCTAGGATATCCAGAACACAGTGTTCTCTGAAGCTCTAAAGCAAGGGTTCTTAACCTTTTTGGTATCAGGGGCCCTTTGGCAGTCTGTTAAAATCTATGGGTCTCTTCTCAGAATAATGTTATTAAATGCATAAAATAAAATTCAGCGGATTATAAAAGAAACCAATTATATTAAAATAAAGATGTAATTTTTTTTCCATTTAAATTCATGGGTTCCCTTAAATCTGAAGAGATCTATGGACCCCTTGGGATTCTGTGAGCCCCAGCTTAAGAACCTTTGCTCTAAAACAATCTAAGACCTTCTAAGTATTAACTACTTACCACCTGATTGGCAGCTGATTGGCTACAAATACAAAATAAAACTTCATGTCCAAAATATAAATTAAAATGCACATTTTATTCTTTAAAGATAAAATATAATCAAATCAAAGTAGTCATATGCACATCCCCAAATCATTGATGACTTGTTCCTCTGGTGTCTCATTCCATACTAATCACAGCTGTTTTTACCAGTAAGCACACAATAAAGTGCTTCTCAGAGAAGTCCTCAAGGTTTTCATTTTATTTCATCATGAGAAGGTGGGAGAGACACAATATGGCATAATATTTTTTTAATCTTAATTTCAGCAAGATTCTACCCAGTAGGTAGCTGGTGGAAAGAACATGCCTTGGAAATGATCCCTCCCTGCTCCCTAATAATGACAGTCTGAGAATCATCTAATCAGAGGTCAAAGTAGTCACTAAGACATTCTTAAAAGGTCAACTGATTTGAAGCCAATGGCTTATTTAGAAAATACTCTTAGCTAAGAAACTACATATTACAACTGGTAACCAGTATTACAACTCCTTTCCTTGCTACTTATGGCACATTAACAAACCACCCAAGAGTTACAAATACTCACTACAAACATGAACACTGTGTAGAAGATGAGAGCCATGGCACTGAAGGACTGAATAGAAGCCATCATGTTCCTCTGGAGGCTCAGTGGAAGGACAATGCACAGGGAGACAACAAAGAGTAGGAATATCCGGAAGCTGCCAGTCACCTGGGAATACATGGAAAAGAGAAATGTTGATTTCATCCATCTGGCCTTCAAGGGATCTGATAAACCAAAGGAGTGTAGTGTATCAGAGGACACAGTAAAGCAGGTTAAAGGAAATGGCCCAAAACAAAAAGACAATTTTCTCACTACCACTTAATAGCATAAAGGGAAGGCTATTTCTGTGATGAACCCATCTAGTCACTGGGTGCCACTGTTGCTCTATGGAGTGACTACCAAGGACACTTATTAAAAGCAGAAACTTGATAATGGGAGGAGAGAAAAAGCTAATATAAATTGAGAGTTTGTAAATATTTTTAGCATATCAAAGGTACCATGATTCAGAAAAGATGGAAATCCTGAAATTATGGTCAAGAAAATTAATCAAAGACATCAAGATTGCTATGATACATAGCCTAGAAATACTTAAAATCTAATTTGGCTGCAACCATAACATATTTTTCTAACTTCACAATTCCTTAATCAATAAGCATTTATTAAGCACCTACTACATTCCAGACAATTAGAGCTTAATAGCATCAAGGTGGCATAGATATGAACCACATCAACATCTGCTAAAATGTCCTTTCCAAATGCCAAATATCTGCATATTTACTCCTGGACTTATAGCATGAGAGCAGGAGAAGGAATCACATGGCTCATATAGAAAACCCAAACATTCCAATGTAGAGCTCAAATATCTATAAGACAAAAGTTAAGGGAATGGGATCATTCATTGTCTCACAGATATTTTCTATTACGTAATAAAGATATGAAGTAGAAATTAAGAGAAAATTGTGGTTGCCTAGAATTTCCTCTTCTCTAATTCCCAAGGAACTAGGAAAACTTTTGCAAACAATCAATCCACAAGCATTAATTAAATGCCTACTGCTAGATACTATGCTAGATATTGGAAATACAAAACTAAAACAGTCCCTGCTCTCAGGGAGCTCACATTATGTTGGAGGAAGCAATGAGCAATGTGTATTTAAATAAGTACATACAAATTATATATAAAATAAGTAGAAAGTAAATTTGGAGAAGGGGCACTAGCAACTAGGGAGATCAGGAAAAACTTCACGTAGAAAGTTTCATGGGGAGAATTTTGAAGGAAACAGGGTAAAGATGAGAGGGAGTGCATTCCAAGCATGAAGGACAGTTAGTACAAAGGTGAGGAGGGGAGAAATGAGGCGTCACATAGGAGGAACAGAGAAGGAAAGTTTGGATATAAAGTGTAGGAAGGGGAATAATGACTAATAAGGTTGGAAAGGCAGGTTAGGGTCAGGTTGTGAAGGGCTTTAAAAGCTAAATGGGAATTTATCATTTGATCTTGAAGGTAATAGGGAGCCACTAGAGTTTTATTGAGTAGGGAAGTGACAGTCAGATATTCACTATGGGAAAATCTCCTTGTCAGCTGTGTGGAAAAGTGTATTACAGAGTTAATGCAGAAAAATCAAGTGTGAGACTCTTAAAATAACAGTTCAGGAGGGAGGCGATAAGAGCCTGAACTAGGGTCGTGGTCACGGGAACAGAAAGAGGGGGACAAGTTAAAGCGATATTGTAGAGGTGGAAACAATGATCTGCAGCTGCCTGGAGATGTGGAGTGAGGGAGGATGAGGAGTCCAGATGAAGGAGCAGATGAAGGCCAGGTAGTGAATGCTCTGGGGGTGAGACTAATCTACTCTAGACTCTTACATGAGATAAAACTGTTTTCAGATTGCAGAAAGCCGTACTAGAGATTTAAGGACAGGGACCATCCTTAACAACAGAGGCATGCCAGAAGTTTCTCCTAAAGTATACAAACTCAGCACTTTCTGTCCGTTACAGTAATTACTTCCCTCCACATAAGGCAGTGTTGTCAAAGAAAAGACGGACACCAATCCGTACGTAAGGACACCCACAGGCCGCATGTTAACTTAGAATTTCCTATCTACATTTTATTGTATTTTTTAGTTGTTTTGTTAAATATTTTCCGATTATAATTTAATGTGGTTCCGGATGATTGACATCTCGGATATAAGGGATAACCTCCATCTGTGTCATTTTTATCAGTTTCTTCATTGTTACATAGTCAAAGTATGGCAGAGCACTTGGCAGTCACATTTTAAGAAATAAAAACAATCAGATGCAAAGTGAATTAAAGAATTACACCACAGCCAGAGCACTTTTAATAAACATTTCAGTCACAGAGCTAATTGGACCCTCAAATACACCTAACAGTAAAACAGGGCTTTAAGTACCGATTTTACAGGTAAGGAAACTGGGTGATACACAAATAAATTTATTCATCAAAGGTCACATTAGGGTTAGGGCATAATAAAAACCCTACATCTAGTTTCAACCACTGTCATTTTAGTTTTCTTAAACATAAAATTTCCAAAATGAATTAAACTGCAACATTAATGAGTTTAAATTCAAGCAAATTGAAATGTCTGAAAATAAATTTACCTCAAATCCAAGCAACCGAGCAAAGAAGTTTGACCCCAAGTCACCAATGACAACATAGAAGGCAATGCAGGTTCCCAACATCAGCCCAATCATACTATAAAGACAGAAATGGGGGTTTTAAATTGTTTTTAAAAGATTCCATTGTCTCATCACAATCAAAGCCATATCACTCTAGCAGAAAATCAGATCAAGCTCAGATTTCTATTAATAGTGTGCTGCAAACCCTATACACATAGTATTACTGACATGTGACTTTATTCAAAGCTTAGATTTAATGAAAGATGCAATTTAGAAAGTCCAACAGTTTACAGGATGTGGATATGTTTTGTATGGGTCACTATTCTACTAAAACTGAATATTGAATAACACTAAACTTTTCTTTATGTAGTATTATATTTTTCTCTCCACAGGAGGCTCTAAAAGTTCTTTCAGGTACTATAAAAATGCACTGCAATGTTAGACAAGTTAAAAGAATAATCAAATACTTTCTCAAAAGGGCTGCTCTATAATTTGCAATTTCCTAATTAAGAATTCTGAGTGCATTTTTTCCCAGAAATTTTACCATCTGACACAACTGTATTCCAAAGGAACAAAAGAAAAACATAGCCTTTTCTATTTAATGCCTCCTTTAAGTGGTCACACATTTGGTAATTTGGCTTTTAGAGAACTATATATTCCATGGTTAACTCTAGCTGAAGAAGTTATATTTTGCGGTATTAAAAAACTTTTTTTACAATTTTTATCAGTAAAACAAATGCTTTCAAACTTGCTTCTAAGCACTTAAAGAATATAAGCTCAATTTTGTCCTATTTCTTAAGCAGCAACTTTTTGGAGATATATTTATAAAAACATGGTACAAATTTCATAAACCAAAAATATTACTCATCCTATAACAAATTTTCAGTATATTTTTGCTTTTAACTATGGGGGAGGGGAGGGGAGGGAAGGGAAGGGAAGGGAAGAATATGAAAGAACCAATAAGCAGAGGTTACCTGGTCTCTACCACCATTTTTCCTGCTTTTCCATAGGCATGAAACGCTTGAATTTAAAAAAAAAAATTATTTTAAGTGAAAAATGATTTAGATGATTCCACATGTATCAGTAAGAAGCTATTGATAACACAGAGTAATTTTCAATCTTAAAGAAGTCCACTAGTTTGGGATATTTAGGTGTCTGAGGGGCTTTGTTTCTTTTTCTTTTTTTGGACATACCATCCACAAATCAAAACCACGTAAAACAAAAAAAAAGAACAAAGCAAGGGACAGACACAAGGCAGGTTCTTTTTTCACTCCTAAAAAAAAAGTCATTGCAAAGTAGCAGTTTCCCACACATGGCAACCATTAAAAGAAAGTCTGCTTGGAATAGAAAATATGCATGTATAGATGCTGTGTGGCAAAAAAAAAAAAAAAAAAAGCGCTGCAGTGCAAAATTTCAATCAGATTTCTTTTTTTTTCCTTTGTAGCCCGTTATAACTGCCTGATGTTATTTAGCAAAACTGAAATGATGCCCAGAATGTTCAGTCCCATCACCAGAATCCCCATTCACAGCCCACACCAAAAGGAATTTTTATTCCAATGCTTTTATTTTTAATCTTTTGGTCTGAGTTTATAGCAGAAAATGAAGAGTATCCTTTCCATTGCTTCATCTGGAGAAGGGAAAAGACCCAGAAAGCTCATGTTTGTATTTTTAAAGATAGATTCCTGAAGTAGGCAACACATTCCATTTCTGTATACTTTATTAACACATATCATCCCAGCATCAATCCTCTGTCATTTACCTTAGTACAAATCAAATGGTTTAAAAAGAGCTTGGCTTGCCTTCCTGACGATGGTATGCATTCAAGTAGCTGAGAAATTTAAAACTGTTCACTTCAGCAAGTTTGTCCTGTGACCTTAACAGCTCTCTATTATAATCAGTCTTTAAAAGAGGGAAAAGTCAAGGTCTCTGAGGAAGAGACCAAAAGAAGAATGTTGGTGAATGGAAAGGAAAGGACAGGAAGCAGCAGCTCCTGCCATGGTCAGCTGCCCAGATTTCCTGATCCTCTTTCCCTCCCTTACCACAAAGGGCAGGCCCCTAGAAAAGAAAGCAGGAAATGAACAAACTTATTTCCTGTGAAGGGGCCTGGAAAACAGTCCTCTTTTCTTCTGAGTAACTGTTTAGAAAACAAGACATTTGGTATCTGGTTTGTAAAGTGTTGGCTAAAAGGCAGAAAAGACCAGGACTGAGCAAAGGAGAAAAGAAAAAAAGGAAAGAAAAAAAACTTTTTCAGAAATATACTAAAGAAATTGTTTTCCAAAAGATTCTCACTACCTTAAAACTAGCTGATAAAGCTTATGTGCATCAAGCAGAAATCTAAATACAATGAAATAATGATTATGCTAATGTTAACCAAGTGACCTCAATTGTTTTTAATCCAAGATTTACTATCAGATTGCCATATTAGTCAACACCCAATAGTCAGCTGACTGCCAAAGAGAAAAATAGTTGCAAGTAGGACTTACAATCATAACAAATAAACAAGTTTCAATGCACCAAACTAAGTTGTTCTCAAGGCCCTACACAGTTTGTTCCTTCTCTAGAGACCAGGACAGCAGTTCCCTAGATGAGATTTTATAGTGCAATCCAAGCCAGTAAAGCTGGCCTTGCCTAAGAAAAGTCAGGAATAGTGTTACATGGCAGAAAAATAAGAAAATCCAAAGCTGCTTTTTCCACAAAGTCTTCCAGGAGTCAGTAGGTGTCACTTTCTTCTCATTAAATGACTAGACTGGTACCCTAGCACAGTCAAGCAGCTGAAGGGAAACAAGGCCAACTCTGGACAAAATTGCAAAGATACAGAAGTTTGTCTCAGGTTTCCTCAACCTCCTTTTTCTGTTCCCTTTTATCCAGCTCAGTGGCTGCAATTAATTCCCTGCTCCTATACTTCACTCCATCAGTCACCTGATACCCTCCCTGCTCTTTAACCTTACTACCTATAAAAATAATCAATCACTTATAATACTGATTAAGTTTCAATGTGTTATGGCAAGCAGGTTTTGGGGAACATGGGAACTACACCTTAAATCACACTAATTGACTTTCAACGTTGATCCTAAAAGTAAACAAGTCTTGGGAGTGTAGTGAGGGAAGAAGGTAACGGAGGTCCGGATGTTTGCTAATCTCTCACTGCTTCAGTTATCTGTAGTTCTTCTCACAAGTCTAGTCCTCATCTGAAGATCTCTCTGAAGAACTTTGGAACTGTCAGGCATGGGAGATGTTGGCCCGGGATGGTTTGACCACATCAAAGAAGGCTTGGTGCTCTATGAGTGAAGCAGAATTGCAGTAGCTCCAAAGAAATATGAGATGTACAAGTTTAGACATCTTCAGTCCAAATGTTCACTTGGACTATTTGTACCCAACCGGTGGTAGAGCCTTCTGAGCTCGTATTGGTCGGACACGCCGTACCTTGTCCCCGACATAATGATGTCATTTTGGTCGTCTTTCAGCACAAAGGACAACAATCAGTCTCCAAACCCCGTATGTGAGCCTATTCTTTCCACATCTTCCACGTCTTCTCTTATCTCCTTTCCTTTTCCAGCTCTCTTGATCATAGTAAGATCATCAGTCTGTCCCCTTCCCTCCAACAGATCATCCACTCCATATAGCCCTGTGAGCCAGCTTTTTTACTGGCTCTCACAAGTTACCTTGTAACACTCAGGACACATAATAGGGATGGGGAACTCCAAGAACTACTGATCTCCCAGGGAGATGACTGTCCTAAAGAGAATACAGGAAACCTCAAACCTAAAGTGCTATGGGGAAGAAATGAGGAAAGGAGGTTGTAGGAACCCTGCCTGTTAGATCCAGACTCTATCTTTCAACCTGTGTGAACATCAAGAGGTGTAAGATTAAACCGTAACTGACAATTATCAACAGAGGCAGCATGGTAGAATGCTTGAATTGAAGTCAGGAAGACTCAGATTCAAATCCTACCCTCTGATGCTTACCAGCTATGTGAGCCTGGCTAAAAAATCACATAATCATGCAGCCTCATCTATAAAATGAAGATGATAACAGCTCCTACTTCATAGGGTTGCTGTGAGGATCAAAGCTGAAAATACTTTTCAAAACTTAAAAAGTACTATATAAATAGCAATGTTATTAGGCTAATTACAGATACTAGAGAATAATAGTTAATATCTATACAACACTTTATAAATTACAAAGCACTAAGGCAATCATGCTGTCCCAATCTCCCTAGCAGGCTAACCCTGTGAGACCTAATAAAACTTTCTGGCATCTCAGAATTGAGACAGATCAATAGGTATCAAAAACATTACCTAGGGCAGGTGTTTAGCTTCCAGTTAGCACATCCAAGCAAGGTCCCCTTTGCAATGAAAAATATCATTATCCCTAATTTAGAGATGGGGAAATTGAGGGTTGAAGTACCATGACTTGATCAGGGTCAAAGCTGGGACCTAAACCTAGGTTTAGTCCAGGGTTCTATCTGATTTCACCAGGTGAAAGTTGATCATTTCCACTAACTACTTTTGCCTAATTACTGTGAAATACGAGAGGCAGCACAGCCTTGTGGGTAGAGAATCCACCTGGAAGGCCCTGAGACTCAGACTCCGTAATGCCCTGTATAAGTGACTTAACTTTTCAGCATTCCAGGCAACTTTAAGAGAAAGGTGATTACAGGGGCTGAGCTGCAAAGGCAGATGAAGTTTTCTCACATGAGAGTTCCCTATAATGAAATTACAGGTCGAGTCTCTATCCCTATTATGTGATACAATGCTATTACATGCATTAAATGCTGTGTATAAGTTTTGCATGGTTGCATTACTAAACTACATTTGTAGATGACCAATCTTCCTAGTTTGTCATCATATGGTAGCAATTTAGAGGGGATACTGGTGCTAAAGATACTGCCAAAAGTGTGCCATTTCAGACAAGGCCCACCCTGCATAGCTCTGAGTCATAATCAATGAATACTGTGGGATTCTAGAACTCACAACAATTTTTCATCTAAACAAGGTTGAGTATAATCATTTTCTGGGGAAAAAAACATGGAAAGTTTACATAAAATTAGGATGGACAGGTATGAATTTTAATAAAAATATAAAGTATGATGACTGAAAAATATAAAGAATGATCTGAAAAAAAATGAAAAAGCACCAAAATGCTTTAGTTTGGCAAAGTTCACTGCCAATCAAATCCTGCATCACTGTGACAGTGGTGACTGTGGAAGAGTGATTATGGTAAAGTCTATAAAGCTGGTACATCTCTGGAACCCAGATACAAGTCTATATTAAACCTACTCAAATTTAACACCTCAGAACAATTCATCAAATTGCCTTGTATCTTTCTAAAATGCCAGATACTCCCACAGAATCAGCTACAAGACTGAAAGGATCTCCTGCAGATGTACTAGCGTACAAGTAACTAATGACAAAGACTAGCTATTCAACAGTATTGAACTTGAATGCATTAGGAAATAGTATAAGGTTACCAAGGACACCTTCCCTTTCAGTTATGTCTACCTTCTTGCTGCAATGTAAACTTGTAGTGGCTCTCTCCCAGGAAGATGAAGAACACAGCAAGTCTCTTTCAGTTTTTCTCTGCATATGAGGAAAAAAAGAGATGACCCAGTATTTCCCAAAGTACCAGGAAACTTGGAAGTATTACTAATCCCTGTATACTGGAGTTCCTCGGTTTCAGAACCAGGAGCTCTTCATTTCTGTGAGGCAGGCACAGCAACTGAAAAAGGCCAGGACAAAGGACAGCCAACACTATATCAGACTAGGCCTAATGAAACTTTCTAGGAGCTCAGATTCGTCATGTAATTTTGTTTGGCATTAGGCATCTTTACTGAGATTGTGAACGTTTTCTTCTTCTTTTTTGATTCTAATAGGTACGTTTAAGCAGAAATGCCCCTGGGCAGTCAATGCAAAGGGGGTATCTGTCTATTAACAGCATGGTCACTGAAATGAATAAACATTTTCTTTATCTTCTGCATATGACAGAAATCAAACCATTTTGTACTAACATCCTCAGAATAGTCAGAAAATGATGACATCCACAAGAAAGTATTGAGAGAGAGAGTTAGTATGGTACCTAAAACCCATAAAACATTTCTGCAAAAGGAGCCATGTGAGGGAAATGCCTAAGTGTGGTACAGCAGCACAAATACTGAAGAAATGTCTCCTACTTTGTTTCTGGTGAGAAGCTATGTTTCAACACAAATTTTGGCTTCGTGTCTTTGCATTAAGGGTCAAGCCCATCTGGTCAGGGGTAAATGTCATTTCTTTGACTTTATCTAACATATCCAACATCATCAGCAAAAAAAAGAAGGGGGGGAAAAAATGTTCCCTTGAGAATTTCAACAGGGGTCATAATAAATGTGAACATATAGGTGCCAATGCCAAATTGACAAAGTGGAAGGAAAAGAACAATGATCAAATTTGCCAAAAACTCACACATGAATCTTGCAGATATTTTTATTTTGTCAGCTACTTGGAACTTTGTACACCATTTCCTCTCACCTTCTCCTCCTCATTAGGCCATGTGTACTTGTATAGTTGCAATCCAGAAAGTTGACGCTCCCTGCCAGGCACTTGGCTGGCAGAACCTAATGTCCTCAGGAATACATGAGGTGGAGAAGCTAACAGCTTTCATTTGGACACCAATAACTTTCACCAGACACCCACAATGCCAACCCCTGAGAATTTGTATTTTGATATTTCAACACCCATTTTGAACTGAAATGCAATCAAAACAGTTCTGAGTCTATGCCTTTGAAAAGACAGTTTTCATGCGCTAGAGTGAAGAAGCAAGCAAGGAGACAAGATTAACAGTACAGTTAAGTCATACAAGTGATAAAATATTCCAAACTGAAATGTCTTTCAGAAAGCAAAAAGGTAAATGCTTTGTTTCTTTTGATGAAAAGAAAATTGCAAGACAAAAGAACTGAAGGAATGAAAAGTAGAACTAAGAATAAGAAAGAAAATTAGAGCTACTGGGGTTATGAGGTTACTTTATCAAATACATGAAATTCATCACCTCCTCAAAGAAACAAAGAAGAAAAATAAGGAGATTATAAGCTACCTAAAAACTTCTCACCAGTAAGAATGGTTAAATACTACAGCTTATCAAATCACCAACTTTAGGCTAGAAAGGCCCTCTGAGATGACTGAATCTGACTCCCTCATTCTATAGAAAAGAAAACTGAGAAACAGAAAGGGCAAGTGACTTTACTCAGGATCACACAGCTAATAAGTATCTGAGGTGGAGTCTGAACCAGATTTTCCCAATTCCAAGGTCAGTGTCCTATACACTCTACCAAGAAAAGTTTAAGCATTGATATCCATGGAGAAAGAGCTTTTAAGAGTAAATCCAAAGGATAATTTAGATCTTTAGATTCTAGTACTTTACAATTATGTTTCACAGTGCCTTTGCACATTGTGTACTCACTCAATAAATATCTGCTGATTGATTTCAAGGGCTGAAATTCTCACCTAAGCCTGCATAGGTCCTGCGTTTGCTAAGGCTGGCTGACTTCACTAAGAACATGCAGGACTGGTGTGTCATCCAGGAACAGAAAATCAACAGTAGGGCTCCCAGGATAATGCCACACTAGAAGGTTCAAAAAGAAAAGAGAGATACCATCACAAAATGATAAATAAAACATTTTCTCAGATTTATCACACACACAAACATATGCTTATTTATTTAGCTCAGAGTTACTGGAACTGGAAAATGCAAGAGTAGTTCAGTTTACTCACCTGCCCATACAAGCATTTATTAAACCCCTGCTATGTGCCAGGCACTGAGGATAAAAAGAAAAAAAAAACAGTCCCTTCCCAAAAGAATTGCTCCCCAAATTAAATTTGTTGTGACTTTTGGAAAGAAGTATCAAATCAGGGTCATCTATCTATAAAAGGAAAACCCTTTCAGGCTTCCACCTTCCTAATTCCCCTTGCCCCCAAATTAATCATTCTCATGGTTATGTAATGCTTACATTATGTTAGCATCCTCTGGTTCTTTGAACATTTATTTATAATCCAGTCACTTTTTTGCGTTAGTTAGTTAATGTGACCACTAACATTAATACTAATGTTAAGAGACTATTCTGGAAGAAAGAGGTTCAAATGAAGCAAAAACCTACAAACTGATGTCCAACATTACTAACATAATCGAGATCACTTTATCACAGTATTTAATCTGACTGCAGAAGTCATGGGAAAATACATGTATTTTAGAAGAATAGCTAAAACATAACCTTGAAATACACTGAAATAAAAGTACAGGAGTAATATGCAACTAGTAGAACTCAAAAAATAGGAAGGAATGATGAGAAAACTACATTCGCAATGATAAAATATAATACAATGGAAAGTATTGTGACTGGCAATTAACAGGACAGACCTCATTACTGTGTGACTTGAAACAATCTTTCTGAGTTACTATTTATTCATTTATGAGGGAAATGGACTGCAAGAGACAATCTCTAAGTCTTTCCAGTGCTATGATCGTTCAGAGGTACACAACAGTGAAACTACAAATCCCAGAATGAAATGTTTTTAAAGGCGGGGGAGGGGAGGAATGAAGCTGCAGTGCATACTGGGACATGTAGTAGTCAGTGAATCCTTCCAGATAATAAAACTCGTATCAGAAACAATGTGCTATCATGGCCCCAGGGCTCTAGCAAGTTGAAAGCATGGCCTCCTGCCACTTTAGCCCTAGGCAAAGTAAAGAATCACCTACTTTATGTCTGCTAAAAAATACAGAAGTCCAACTGGCTAATAACTCTAGAAGCTTGCTCACCACAGAAGGCTGCTAATCTTTCACTAATTTTTTAAAGACTTTTGGCTTTTTATCCAAAAGAAGAAAATTTCAAAGTCCTTCTAACTTTAAGTAAAATTTAGCCATCGATGGCCTTTCATTAACCCATTCAATAAATATTGATCATGATCTAGTGAGCAAGACACAGTGGAAGGTCTTGGGAGTGATGCCTAATATAGATGAGTTCCCAGCCCTCATGGAGCTCATAGTCTAGTAGAGGAATTAATCAGACATAAATGTAAAACTAAAAATACATTGGAGAAGTATAAAACACTAAGATATCTGAGCGGCAAAACTTAATCCAAACTTCACAGAACAAATTCCCTTAATAAAAGGGTTTGTTCTATAAAACTTGGACTCAAGTTAAATAGCAGCACCCAAGGACCTACAAGGCCACATATGGCCTCTCAGCTGCAGGCTCTCCACTGCTGGATGTAATCTGTCCAAGGTTACACAGGTAGAAAATGACATATACAGTATTCAGCAGAAGAAGAGGTCATCCCAAGCATATGGAACAATGTTAAGCATAAGAGGTAATCCAGTTGAGCTGGGACATGGTGTGAGAAAAGTGAAATGAAATCAGGCTGGAAAGATAGGGTGGCACCATATCTGGAATGAGCATGCTCAGTAAAGTAGTAATGGTGAGCATAAGATTTTTTTTTTAACAGGTATAATAAGATCCATGCATAGGAAAGATTACTCTGACAGTAATATGAAGGACAGACCAGAGAAAGAAGGAAGTAGAGATGGAAAGACTTGTGAGGAGGTTCCTACAGTAGCCTAAAAAGGAGGTAAAGGCTTACAAATCAATTTATTAACCTCCAGAAAAATAAAATACTTATAGATTCTACCACACAGGGCTGCTGTGATGCTCAAATGAGATCCTTCTCTTCCTCCAAACACACCTTCAGCTCTACACCACTTTTTCCAGGAGAAGGAAAGGAGTGCCTTCCTTCACAAACTACCTAGCATTTAAATACTTTCTTTTATACTTATTTTGAATATACTTACCTGTGTACTTGTCTCCCTATTTGAATGTAAAATCCTTGAGAGTAGGGATGATTTCATTCTGTGCATCTCTACAGCCAAGTGCAACTGGCACACAGGAGATGCTTAATAAATGTTTGTTAATCAACTGCAAACTAAAAGTGCTACTTAAATGACAGCTGCCATTATTACTGCATCAGAAATACAAACATGTTTTGGGACAGGAAAATAAGTAATTTTTAATTTACTTCTACCTCATTATGAAGAGACAGCAGGGAAAGGGGAGATTGGAGACCACTTTCTATTTTCAAAAATATCATTTTTCAAAGGAAATTTTTTATATTTAATATTATCATATTTAATATGATATTTTTTACATGAAATTAAAAAATGCTCATTTTCAACTCAAAATTCTGTACCATATATTCTATCCCCCATCCTGGCCTCAGATTTCACCCACCAAGCTATACGAGATTTACTGGTTAACACTAGCCATTTCTTTTCTTTGTGACACATCCCTGTCTGGTTCCTATCACTCTCATTCTCCTTCCTTCATGGAGACATAACCCTCTCCTTACTCAAAGTTCATTTTCCTGTTAGAAAGGTATCAAGATATGAAAGAAGAATTCTTATTTCCAATATTAGCACAAGGATAATTTAAGGAACATAAATTTGAAAGCATATCCAATCTCAGTCATTTTTTTTGATCTTTACATTCTTATGTATATAGGTTTTTATAGAAGCTATTACTTCCCCAATTACATATTTTGCCTATAGTAGGTACTCAATAATTTTTCATAGACTGTAAGTTTGTACAAAACAAAGATTTGTTCTCTTAAATTACTGACCGCTTTTCACTCAATAAGTTTTCCATGCATCTACTACATACATAGGTACTGAGAACTAAAGATGTTAAGTTTGGAAGTCCCTAGAAAAATAAGACTCTCCCAGAATTTATCCTGTTCTTTGAAAATTTATAATCCAGTTGCAGCGATGAGATATGATATGAAACTAAGTTACAAGACAAGGCAGTACTATCTATCTACATATGTGTTTCATATATATACATATACATGTATATATGGCATATATAATACACATATATGCATGTAATAGGTATCAAAATCAGGTACAGAATATACGCCCCAGGAGTTCTAGTTGTAGAGATGAGACATAATATGAAACTAAATTAAGTTACATTACAAGGCAATACTCTCTCTCATATGTACGTGTATGTCTACATATATTTATACGTAAATATACATATGTGTTTTTTCTATATATCATATGTCTGTGATTAAATATCAAATTAAGGTATAGAATATGTGCTTCAGGAGTTCAGGAACAGAAGGGATAGATGTGGGTTATAGTTGTCTATGAAAGAGAAAGGATTTGAGATGGGGCCTGAATAATCAGAATCTGTATAATCAATCAACAGGTACCTACTATGTCTACTATTCCTACTATGTGACAGTCACAGTGGTAGGTGCTAGGGACACAAATACAATGAATGACACAACCCCTACTCATAGAGAGCTTACATGACAAGGACAAATATATGTATGTGTATATGTCATATAAATAGAATTAAAGAAACTACAAAGTAGTTTATAAAACAAAGTGGCCACTAGCAGTTGAAGAGATTAGGAAAAGATTCATGTAAGAGGTACTACTTGACTGAGTCTTGAATGAGAGGAATTCTAGAGGCAGAAGGAGGAAATGAATTCCAGGTATGGTTGATGTCCAATGTAAAGGAACAGAAATGGGAAATGGAATTTCTATTTAATTCTATAGGCAACAGGAAATCACTGTAGTTTATGGAGTACAAAGTGACATGGTCCTTTCTGTGCACACAGAAAATCTTTAGCAGCAGGGTAGAGGATGGACTTAAGTGAGGAAAGATCTGAGGCTCAGAGACCAATCTGGAGGCTATTTCAATAATCAAGGCCAAGAGATGATGAGGGTGGTTATGAGATGAGAGGAATGAGAAATGGGTGATGCTGTAGAATCTGTTATGTGAGGTGAGGGAGGGTTAGGAGGACAAGTGGAAACTAATGCCAAGGGTGCAAACATACAAGGGGGAAAGTAAAGGGAATAAGTATTTTTATATAGCACCTACTATATGCCAGGCACTGAGATAAACACTTCTACAAATATTACCTCATTTGATCTTTACAACAGGTAGATACTATTACTTCCTTCATTTAACAGCTGAGAAAATTAAGGCAAACAAAGGTTTGCAGAAGCAACAGACTTGTCCAGGATCAAATAGCTAGTATGGGGCTAGATTTGAACTCGGGTCTTCCTGACCCAGGCCCAGCAATCTATCCACTATTCCACAAACTGTATCTAAGAATGAAAGACAAACTGTTGGTATCTTCATCAAAAATACGGAATTCTGGAGGTTTGGGAGAAAAATAGCTCAGTTTTGAACATGCTGAATTTGAGGTATCTCTGAGACATTCAGTTAAAACGTCCAATAGTCAACAGGTGGAACTGATGCTCAGAGGAGAGTAGGGATGGATATGTAGATCCACATATAGATTAATTAATATCCTTGGAATATGATAAGGTCACCAAGAGAATATACAGATAAAACAGCTATTAGGGAACACCCACAATTAAGAGGGCATGATCTGGATGATGAACCAGCAAAGGAAACTGAAAAGATGCAGTTGAATAGACAGAATAGTGCCACGAAAGCCCAGAGGAAAAAAGTATCCAGGAAAAAAGGGTGGTCAGGTGTACAGAGTACAACAGAATGGCTGAAAGGCATGAGAGCTTAAAAAGACTATTGGAGGTTTGGCAACTGAAATCATTGGTAACTTTGGAAAGAATACTTTCTCTCTCATAAGAAGAAAAAAGAAACTCCTGTATTCTTTTTCCTTTGCTTTAACTGAAACCTTTTCTTAAGATGAACAACGTCTCAAATTGACCTGTTTGTCAGTTTGAGAATGAATGATAAACTTTATGTGAGCATGAGGACCTGAAAGTTCCATCAGAAGAAGCATATTTGGTAAAGTGGTGAGAACATTTATCCTTTATGAGGATCTTGATAAAACTATGGACACTGACTTACAGAAAAATCTGTCAATAAGTCACTTCAATGAAATGTTCCAGTTAAGTTCCAAGTGGGAATGTCTTTCATAGAAAATATTTGCCTCCCTTCTCTGAAAAGTTTACATTTTCCAAAGTATGAGAGCCAAAGAAATTGATACCCCAGAAATGACCACTTTATCACTAAATAGCATTATTGGGTACTTTTCATCCCTGGCCAGGCAGGCAATAATTTTATGTGTATAGACTACATGAGGAATATAATCAGAAGTTTAAAACAAACCAAAATAAAACTGCTTTTAATGGACACTTTACATTTCAGAAGATATTCATGTTTTAATAATCTTTGGCCTTAATTACAAAGTTTTAAAAAGCACCAATAGCCTAGACAGATCTCTTTCCTCTGAACTTTCAGGCTGGAAGCCAAAAACAGGTGCTACCCAACCTTATCTTTTTTGTGTACTGATAGATGGAATAATCTGACAAATGCTTGACTCCCCAGGTCTCCCCAGTGGTGAAAATCAAATTAAAAATGAGTAGATGCACCTATATAATGGCACTCACTGTATTAGGAGTCTAAAGACATGAGAACTTCATATCAGTTGTACTGATATTCTTATATTCTTGTGTCAAAAATGCATTCTTCATTTAATTTGTAGATGGTACGATATGGCCTGGAAGACCAGAGAAGTTTCCTTCAACTCTAAACATTCTACAAGTCCAGTTGCACTTAAAATAGTTTGGGTACAAAAGGCTCTTTTGTTCACAAGCAAAAAAAAACTAGTATGAGCCCAAGGGATACACAGGAAGGAAAGATGTTTGCTCTCGCCTGAGGGCATAGGCGGCATAGAGGGCACGGGCCTGCAGGTTCTACAGCGGTCCCAGGCTTTGCCAATTCCGACCACCACCACAAACACGGGACCCCCAGAAGAGCAGGGGCCCCCTTCGCGTACGACGTCGAGCAGCCCCGCGGGCAGCGCCAGCGGCAGGGTGGCACTCACCTGTTTAAAGCAGAACGGCATGGTGAGAACACTGACCCCCACAATGCTGTTCACAATGTTCATGATCAGCCCCCAGTTGGACGCTGCCACCGCGGCCATGGCTGAAGGGGCCGGGGTCAGTGACCCCTCTCTGGTAGCCCCAGCCCCGGGATGCCAGGGAAGGGGCGAGCGTGGCACCTTCACTGGAGCAAGGGAGCGGGGGTCACGCGTGCCCAGGCGGGGGTGGAGGGGTGCTGCCAAAGCTCCAGTGGGGGCAGGGGGAGGAAAGAAGTCCAGCTTTTCGCAGCCGGGGCCCGGGGCGCAGGGGGCCAGATGGAGGGGAGGGGAGGAAGGAGCTTCAGCCTCCCGAGTCCTCCAGGCTCCGCGACCGCTTCATGTCCTTCCCCCCCGTGTTCTCCCCCGGCCCGCCCGCGGCCCCAGCGCCGGGTCCGAAAGACAAGACAACCACTTGCCCAGGGCCACCTCAACCCGGTTTCCCTCTCTGCCTCACCCACACAAACTTCCGGCTTCCCTGGGCTATTTTCCAGGAAGTGACGAAAGGCAGGACCCGAAGGGGAGGGAGAGGAGAAGAGAGAGGTGGGAGAGAGCCGGAGGGAAAACTGTTTGGACCAATGAAATAGCGGGAGGAGAAGAGGAGGCGGGACGGGGAGGGAGGGAGGTGGTGGGGACCAATGAGATGACGGGTCTGGAGCAGGAGTGGGCGGGCTCGCCCTGGAGGCCCGGAGACCGGCTTCTACACGTGGCGGTTTAGCCCGCCGAAGCTGGTGGCTCTGGAGTTGACTGAAATGCCTGGAGCCGGCTGGTATTGATTCTTATTGTTAAACTTTCCGCGTGAGCATCTTCGGAAATGGGCTCCAACCAGGGCTTGATGCGCTGTTTTGTTGACTGTCTGTTTTCCTTATTGTTGCCTTTAATGACTGACTCTCCGTGACCCCTTTGGGGTTTTCTTGGCAAAGATACTGGAGGGGTTTGCCATTTCCTTCTCCAGCTTATTTTACAGATGAGGAAACTGAGGCAGACGGCTAAGTGACTCGCCCAGGGTCGCACAGCTAGTGTCTGATTTGAGCTCAGGAAGTTACAGTCTTCTCTACTACTTTGTCCATTGTGCCACCTGGCCTCCAGGTAGATTGTCTAGAAGACCTAATAAAATGACGGAGAAAATGTTAATGACTCAAATCCTGTGCACATTCTCACGCTCCCCACACACACCTCCCAACCCCCACTAGTTAAATATTTACCAGCATACCCCGTATCCTGTTCCCCACCCCGCTTTCTATCTTACACAGGCAACTAAACTCTGGTGGTATTTCGCATCTACAAAGATCTGACTTGGTAGACAGACCCCAGACATTTAATAAGCAACAGCCACCTATATACAAGGCACTTACTAGTAGTGCCTGCCAGGCAGGGTGCTCTCCTGATGGATGGAAAACAAGCTTCTCCATGGTAACCAGCACAGCAACCGGAGCAACAGTGGGGCTAAGGAAGGGACAAGGAGAATCCTTGTTTTTCCATTTCGAGGCGGGGAAGTCTTTTATTGTCATTCTCTATAAGCTGAGACTGGCTTGTCCCCAGAGAAGTCAGTTCTGTGAACTGATCGATAAACAAACATGTGAACTGCTTACAATGTGCAGGGCAACGTGCCCCGGTTTGCCCCTATAAAGGCAAAAGTGCAAACAGCCCTTGATCTTTGAAGGAGCTTTCATTCAAACTATATACAAAATAGATTCAAAATAAATACAAAGTAATTTCAAGAAAGAGTCAGGAGACTGGAGGCTCTACTCCCCTGTTTTGCCATTAACTATGGCTTTGAGCAACGTGTGACTTTGAGCGAGCGTTTCAAAAAATACTTAAGCGTTAACCTGGGACCTTTTACAAACTGTTTTTTATAACTTTCAATATAATTGGCTTCCTTTGTAGTACACTGTACCTTATTTTATACATTTAAAAGCAGTTTTCTGAGAAGGACTCCATAGACCTCCCCAGATTGCCAGATTGCCAAGGAGATTTGCTGCAACACAAAGAAGGTTAAGAAGCCCTGTTAGAGTAAGTACAGGACCCTGAAGCTACTAGGATTTTCTGAGGCTCAGTTTCTCATCTATGAAATGGGTTTAAACTGGAAGATCTTTAAGGTTCCTTCCAGTTCTATAGCCCCATAAAATCCTTTATTGGGTTGAATGAAAGTTTTCCTTGGTACTTGAAAAAATTCCAGAACTAGGGCAGAGGTCTCATCCACACTTGTATCACAGACATACCACTGGAAGGCAGTGGTTTCTGAGGTTGTTGGCCTCCATGCTTAGTCATTACAATAAAAATGTTCTCCTCTCCTGTGGGGAGAAAGGATAAGTTAATAAAATGTACCTAGACTTAGAACTGGAAGGGAACTTTGAGGTCATCTGAGTACAGTCTCCTCATTTTACAGATGAGCAAAGTATAAACATGCTTACAGAATTCAGTGTTCTTTCCCTTACTTTAATATGTCCAGGACGCTAAAAGATGATGAGACAACTACAGTTTCCATTCCTTGACATTCGACTAGGTGCTGGGGTGGAGGGAGGGAACATACTTGATGTGCATCTTTCCAAGGCTAGGGCTCTAATTTTACATCATCTCCTAGGGGACCCCTTTCCCTCCCTAGGATGAGGTCAGTTTTGGCTCAAGCATTGTTGCACCACCTCCTATATATATATCACCTAGACATCTGGATGGCTTCTCTGAAATATCCTTTCCATAATCTGGGCTAATTTAGTAATGCTGCAAGCAGTAGGGGTCTATGCTTTGAATTCATTTCTTTCCTTAGACCCCAAGGTATTAGAGATTTTCTTGAAACTTCAGCCTTAAAGTGAAACTGAGTGTTCTAATGATTAAGTTGTTGATGGTGCTAGTTTGTGGCACCGAGTCTCTGGCAATTCCTATGGATGGTTCAAAGAGCTTGAAGCAGAGCTATAACTAGATCAAGGTGACTGGGGCCTGTATCCCAGAGCACTGAAATTTAGAGGGTGCTGATAATACTGTTCTCTGGCATTCTTTCTCCCCTTCAGTATATCTCAGCAGCAACCTCCTTTAGGAGGATTGAGTTATGCCTCAATGTACAGTGCTTTGCTTCTTCCTCTACCCTCTTCCTACTCCCAAAGCTTCATCAAGGATGAGCTCCTATTCCCCTATCCTGCCTCAACCCTTGCTGTAAGGGCAAAAATCCATAGGTCTTAGAAAAGGACCTTAGAGATTCTCTAGTCTAGGGGTGTTTAACCCTTGGTCTTTAAGTTCATGGATTAGATTTCAGGGGGTCTGAAACTTCAGGTGGACTTGAATGGAAAAAAAAAATGACATTTTAATTTTCACCAACTTCTAAATGAAATTTAGCAGTTCCTTCAATGATTTTTAAAGTTCCACAGCCTTTAGCAGACTTCCAAAGGGGTCTCTCCCTGACCTAGTTCATTCTCTTCATTTTACAAAGGAGAAAACTGAGCACAGAAGAATGAAATGATTTGTCCAAGACACTTACACAAGTCCCAAGTTTTTATTCGTACTTATATGCTGCTGAATGAAGCAGGGGAAAATCACAAAACTGTATTGACTGGATTGACTACAAATTTACGTTCCAATCATCTCAACTGGGCCCTCACTACCAAAAGGCAGTACTTTTATATGTCCCTAATTAACTCACTATCCCACTCACCACAGTGGCTCTTCCAAATCTTTTCATCCCTTCTCAAGTGTACCATAGTGTCCTTCCTGACAACCTTGCTTCACAGTTCACTGACTTGAGATCATTCACAGAGAACTCTCTCTTCTCCCTTGTTCCTTATCTCACATCACTCAGATGACTTCTGCCACCATCAGTCTCATATGGAAATGTGGCCCTTGCCTAAGTTAACTCCTCTAAATGTACAAGTGGTCCTATTCCTTCTAGTCTCCTCCAGCAGATTGCCCCCCTCTATCATCCCCACTACTACCTCCCCAGTCTTCACATTCTCCTTGCCTACTGGTTGCTTCTCTACTTTGTGCTGATCGACTCATGCCTCTTCCATCCTCAAAAAAACAACTTGATCCATCCATCTCCTCTGTCACCCCATACCTCCCTTCCCTTTTGTGGCTGAACTCTTAGAGAAGGCCATCCATAATCAGTCCCTCCACTTTCTCTCTTCTTAACTCTGCACAGTTCAGCTTACAACCTAACTGTTCAACTGAAATTGCTCTCTCCAAAGTTACCAATTATCTCTGAATTGTCAAATCGAATGGTCTTTTCTCAATCCTCACCCTTCTTGAGCTCTCTGCATCCTTTGTACTCTCCATAATCCTCTTCTCCTAGATACTGTTGTCTCTCATGGAAACCTATCATGACATTCCGCCTACCTGTCTGACTGCTCCTTCTTGCCTCCTTTGCTGGATCTTTAACCTGGTCAAGCCTACTAAAATCATGAGTTACTCCAGTGCTCTGTCCTGGGCCCTATTCTCTTCTCCCACTAGATGATTTTACTTAGTGTTTTTATTAACTTCTGGGAATTTGATTGTCATCTCTATGCTGATGATTCTCAGATCTACTTGTCCATCTCTAACTTCTGTCCTGACATCCCCTCTAAAGGATCTCCAACTGCCTATTGGATATCTCAAACTGAATACCCTGTAGATATCTCAAAGCAAACTGTCCAAAACTGAAATCACTGTCTTTCCTCTCAAATTCCCCCCTCTTCTTAACTTCCCTATTGTTGTCAAGGGTACCTCCATCCTCCCCATAACTCAGGTTCACAATCTAGTTGTCATTCTGAACTCCTTATTTTCTCTCATCCCCATAACCAACATGTTGTCAAATCCTACCACTTTCACTTTCATCAATATGCCCCTTTTTTTCTCCTCCGACACTGCCACCACCTCATCACCCTACCATTTGGACTATTACACTACCCTTCTTGTTGGTCCCTTCTTCAAGTCCCTCCCCACTCTAATCCATCCTCCACTCACAAATTGATCTTCCTAAAATGCATGTCTAACTCTTCACATTCAATAAACTCTAGTGGTTCCTGTCACAAGGATAAAATATAAAATCTTCCATTTAGCATTCAAAAACTGTCATAACCTGGTCACCTCCTATCTTTCTAGTCTTCTTCCACCTCACTCCTCTCTTCACATCCACATCCAGTGACACTAGCCTCTTTAATATTCCTCAAACACTCCATCTCCCCACTCTGGGCATTTTTACTGACTGCCCTTTTGTCAGGAATTCTCTCCCTCATCTTTTCTGTCTTTGGACTCCTTGACTTCCTTCAAGTCCCAGCTAAAATCTTACCATCTACTGAAAGACTGTCCCAATCATCCTTCATGCTAATGCCTTCCTTGCTATATCTCCAACTTATTATATGTGTGTATGTATATATAAATACATATATAGTTATATATATATATCTATCTAGAAAATTTTATATTTATTATATATTTGTGTATCTTGTTCATCCATAGTTGTTTTCCATGTTGTCTCCCCCATTAGACTGTAAGCTCCCTGAGAACAGAGAATGTCTTTTATGTTTCGTTGCATCCCCAGAGCTCAGCACATTGCCTTGTCCATAGTAGTTGTTAGATAAATGCTTGTTGACTAAGTAGCACAATTAGGATCTGAAACAAGGTCTTCAGATTCTAAACCCAGTGATTATTCTTGATCATCACACAAAACTGGATTCTGTGATCCCCCAACTACTTAAACTAGTCATTCCAGAGCCTTCCAGGAAACTTAGTCTCTGGTTAAGCAATATATAAGGAAGGGAATGGTGGGATGACCCTAAAAGATGATGCTGTTAAACTGCTGCCTTCAATATGCCAGCAAATTTGGAAAACTTAATAGTGGCCACTGGATTGGAAAAAAATCCCTTTAGGTCTCAATCCTAAAGAAGAGCAATGTCAAAGAATATTCAAATTACTGAACAATTGCACTCATTTCACATGCCAGCAAAGTTACACTCAAGATTCTGCAAGCTGGGCTTCAGCAATATGTGAACCAAGAATTACCAGAAGAGCAGCCTGGTTTTCAAAGAGGTAGAAGAACTAGAGACCAAATTGCCAACATTCATTAAATTATGGGGAAAACAAAAGAATTCCAGAAAAAAAAATCTACTTCTGCTTCACTGACTACACTGCGTAGATCACAACAAAATGTGGTAAGTCCTCAAAGAGGTGGAAGTAGCAGTTCATCTTACTTGTCTCCTGAGGAACCCATATGTGGCTAAGAAGCAACAGTTAGAAATGAACATGAAACAATTAGTTTGAGATTGAAAAAAGAGGATAACAAGGCTATATATTGTCACCTTATTTATTTAACTTATATGCACCATCATATAAAATGCCAAGCTGGATGAATCAAAAGCTAGAAGAAATATCAACAGTCTCAGATACGCCGATGATGCCGCTGTGATGCAGAAAGTGAAGAGGAATTAAGGAGCATCTTGATGAAGGTGAAAAGGGAAAGTATAAAAGCTGATTTGAAGCTTAATATTAAGAATAAAAAACCTGGGGTGGAGTCAAGATGGCGGAGTAGAAAGACTCATGTATGCTAGCCCTGAACCCACAGCCCATATATTTCCTGCAAGAAGAACTCCCCACAAATTCTGGATCACTGCAAGGCGCGCAGAAACACAGTGGAAGAGATTTCCGTTCCAGAGAGCCCTGGAGAGCCATCCCCAGGGTCCATCGTGCCCCAGAAAGCAGAGCCCACCCCATCGCTGCCCTGGCTGCGCGGCCCCAGAGGAGCGGATCCGAGCAGGCTTCAGGACGGAGCCTCCGGTGGCTGTGAAGGTCCCTCCACCCACAGATGCTACAGGTCAGTGAGAGAGACGTCTGGGCTGACCGAGAGGGGAGCGGGGTATCTCCGTGACTCAGGCCCCCTCAGGAGGAAGCGGCGGAGGCAGAGGCAGTGGCCCGGGACAGCAGGCAGCAGCAGGCAGAAGCTCAGGTCTCTGCATAAACCCCCTGAGGGAGCTGAGCCTGGGAGGCAGCCCTGCCCCCACCTGAGCACCAGAACTTAAGCTCACATTGAATAGCAGCCCTGCTGTGGAAAGCCCATTTGAATCTCAGACCCCAAGCACTAGCTGGGCGGATCTAGGCAGGGGTGGACAGGAATCTCAGAAGTCAAGTAACTGGCTAGGAAAATGCCCAGAAAAGGGAAGAAAAATAAGACTATAGAGAGCTTCTTTGAACAGGTGCAAATGTATTGGATATCTCAAACTGAATACCCTGTAGATATCTCAAAGCAAACTGTCCAAAACTGAAATCACTGTCTTTCCTCTCAAATTCCCCCCTCTTCTTAACTTCCCTATTGTTGTCAAGGGTACCTCCATCCTCCCCATAACTCAGGTTCACAATCTAGTTGTCATTCTGAACTCCTTATTTTCTCTCATCCCCATAACCAACATGTTGTCAAATCCTACCACTTTCACTTTCATCAATATGCCCCTTTTTTTCTCCTCCGACACTGCCACCACCTCATCACCCTACCATTTGGACTATTACACTACCCTTCTTGTTGGTCAATTGGTTGGTCAATTGGTTACCCTTCAGTTGGTCAATTCTGATGACGAGGAAATATTCTTACCATCAGGGAAAGACGTAGAGGGTGGGGCCTCTATATCCCAGACACCCCAGGGGGATGTCCGGTGGGCTCAGGCCTTGGAAGAGCTCAAAAAGGATTTTGAAAAGCAAGTTAGACAGGTGGAGGAAAAACTGGGAAGAGAAATGAGAGAGATGCAAGAAAAGTATGAAAAATGGGTCAATACCTTGGTAAAGGAGACCCAAAAAAATGCTGAAGAAAATAACACCTTGAAAAATAGGCTCACTCAATTGGCAAAAGAGGTTCAAAAAGCCAATGAGGAGAAGAATGCTTTCAAAAGCAGAATTAGCCACATGGAAAAAGAGGTTCAAAAGCTCACTGAAGAGAATAGTTCTCTCAAAATTAAAATGGAACAGATGGAGGCTAATGACTTTCTGAGAAACCAAGAAATCACAAAACAAAACCAAAAGAATGAAAAAATGGAAGAGAATGTGAAATATCTCATGGGAAAAACAACTGACCTGGAAAATAGATCCAGGAGAGACAATTTAAAAATTATGGGACTACCTGAAAGTCATGATCAAAAAAAGAGCCTAGACATCATCTTCCATGAAATTATCAAGGAAAACTGCCCTGACATTCTAGAACCAGAGGGCAAAATAAGTATTGAAAGAATCCATCGATCACCACCTGAAAGAGATCCAAAAAGAGAAACTCCTAGGAACATTGTGGCCAAATTTGAGAATTCCCAGGTCAAGGAGAAAATATTGCAAGCAGCTAGAAAGAAACAATTCCAGTATTGTGGAAATACAATCAGGATAACTCAAGATCTAGCAGCCTCTACATTAAGGTATTGAAGGGTATGGAATAGGATATTCCAGAAGGTAAAGGAACTAGGATTCAAACCAAGAATCACCTACCCAGCAAAACTGAGTATAATACTTCAGGAGAAAATATGGTCTTTCAATGAAACAGAGGACTTTCAAGCATTCTTGATGAAAAGACCAGAGCTGAAAAGAAAATTTGACTTTCAAACACAAGAATGAGAAGAAGCATGAAAAAGTAAACAGCAAAGAGAAGTCATAAGGGACTTACCAAAGGTGAACTGGTTACATTCCTACATGGAAAGACAACATTTGTAACTCTTAAAACTTTTCAGTATCTGGGTAGTTGGTGGGATCACACACACACACACACATACACACACATGTACACGCGTGCATGCACGAACACATACACACATACAGAGACAGAGAGCACAGAGTGAATTGAATAGGATGGGACCATATCTTAAAAGAAATTAAGGTAAATGGTGAGAGAGAAAAGTAGGGGGAGGAAAGAGGGTGAAATGGAATGGGGTAAATTATATGTCATTCAAGAGGCAAGCAGGAGACTTTTTAGTGGAGGGAAAAAGAGGAGAGCTGAGAAAAAAAAAACAAGAAGTTTACCCTCATCACACTTGACTAAAGGAAGGAATAAAATGCACACTCATTTTGGGATGAAAACCTATCTTACAATACAGGAAAGTGGGGGAGAAGGAGATAAACAAGGGGGGGGATGATGGAAGGGAGGGTAATGGGAGGAGGGAGCAATTTGAAGTCAACACTTGGGAAGGGACAGGATCAAAAGACAGAATAGAAACAATGAGGGGCAGGATAGGATGGAGGGTAATTCAGTTAGTCTTACACAACACGACTATTATGGAAGTCATTTGCAAAACTACACAGATAGGGCCTATATTGAATTGCCTGCCTTCCCAAAGGGAATGGGTGGAGAGGGAGAGATGGGGAGAATTTGGAACTCAAAGTTTTAGGAACAACTGTTTAGTATTGTTGTTGCTACTAGGAAATAAGACATACAATTAATGAGGAATAGAAAGTTATCTGGCCCTATAGGACAAAAGAGAAGATGGGGACAAGAGAAGGGAGGGATGATAGAAGAGAGGGCAGATTGGTGATAGGGAAAATTAGATTGCTCCGTGTATTGGGGTGGGGGGAGGGGATAAAAGGGGAGAAAATTTGGAACCCAAAATTTTGTGAAAATGAATGTAAAAAGTTAAATAAATAAATTTTTATTTAAAAAAAAAGAAAAAAAACCCTAAGATCTTGGCAACTGGTCCCATCACTTCCTAGCAAATAGAGGGAGAAGAAATGGAAATAGTGTCAGATTTGTATTCTTGAGTTCAAAGATCACTGCAGACAGTGACTGTGGCCAGGAAATTAGAAGATGCTTGCTCCTCGGAAGGAAAGCTGTGACAAATCTCAATGGCATACTAAAAAGCAGAGACATTGCCTTGCCAACAAAGGTTGTGTTTATCTTTCGTTTTTGAAGAGGACTATGACATCAGGGAGATGAAGACATGACTTGCAGTTGACTTTGATCTGAGTGAGGGAGGGCTGTGCAAGGTCACCAGCCTCACTTTCTTCTCCTGAACCATCTGGGTCCAGTGGCCAGATATTCTTCAGGATGACTGGAGATGGCCCAGGATGCAATGGGAGACCCTGGCCCTTTCAGGCTAAGGTCTTTTCAGGTTCTCACTTTGAGTGAGGTAACAGTCATTCAAAGAATAGACCTCTTCAAGAAGTAACTGAAGGGATGGCCCCTTTAAAAAAAAGATCAGACTTGGAGGAAAAGACCCTCAGGTTGCTGGTCAAAACAGTTACAAAACAGTTACTATTTACATTCACTCTGAGCCAGGAGAGGCCAAAATATAGCCATTAAATGGTGCTTGGGCAAGGAACTATTGATGTCTAGTGTATGAGCTCCAGAGTGAAATGGGTTTCAAGTTTGGTCTTTTAGGAAAGAATGGAAGAAAAGAAGAAGGGAAGGAAAGAGGGAAGGAAGGAAAGAAGGAAGGGAGAAAGGGAGGGAGGGAGGAAGGGTGGGAGGGAGGAAGGGAGGGAAGGAAAGAAAGAAAAGGAAGGAAGGAAGGAAGAAAAGAAAGAAAAAGAAAGGAAGAAAGAAAGAAAGAAAGAAAGAAAGAAAGAAAGAAAGAAAGAAAGAAAGAAAGAAAGAAAGAAAGAAAGAAAGAAAGAAAAGAAGGAAGGAAGGAAGAAAGAAAAGAAGGAAGAAAGAAAGTTTTTCCAGCAGCAATGTATGGCTGTGAGACTGAGGAGCCCTTGGGGCTATCTGCCATGGCTACGTGCTGTCTCAGGCGGCTGAGGCCTGTGGGGGGCCTCCAGTGAGGGACTAGAACCTCCAAGGGTGTTGTGGTACCTACCACTTTGCCACTGACAGGAATGACTTCCAGAGGAATTTGATTGTTAACTTGAGACTCTTTGCTGCTGGTGTCTGGCTGGCTAGGAACCTAAGAGACATTGACCTGATGGCACCCAAGCCAGGACTGTAGCACAGCTGATATAACTAGTGACTTTATTTCTAATACTGCCTTCCATGATCTGAATGCAGTTTCTTGGAAGCTCTATCCACCCCACAGCTATGACCATGACATGACCACCAAAAGATCTGCTTTGACTGGCTGCCACAAGTCTGATTCAGACTTGCTACATTCCCTTCTGTACACTAGATATCTTTCTTCCTTAGTCAGTCTACAAAGTCATAGCTTCAATTCCTACCTGAGCATGGTGTGAGGTATATTGCCTTTGTTCCATATATTGTACATATCTTCCAGATCCTTGCAGACTGGGCAGATGCCAGGCAAGGAGTGTGTTGCAAGTAGTATTTGCTGTTCTTTTCAGTTATATAAAGATTTTTTTCCTCCTAAAATGATTTAAATACAGTCAACAAAAAAAAAGAAGAAAAGCTGAGTGCCACAAAATCAACGCTTTTGAATTGTGCTAGAGAAGACTTTTGAAAGTCCCTTGGACAGCAAGGAGATCAAATCAATCAATGCTTAAAGAAATTAATCCAGGTTATTCACTGGAAGGTCAAAGATTGAAGCTGAAGCTTAAATTCTTTGGTCACATAATGAGAAGACAAGACTCATTGGAAAAGATCCTGAACTGGGAAAGATTGAAGGCAAAAGGAAAAAAGGAAGGCGTAGGATAGATGGATAGATAAAATCATGGAAACAACAAACATGAACTTGGACAGACTTTGAGAGATAGTGGAGAATTGGTTTTATGGTTCATGGGATCATGTAGAGTTGAACATGAAAGAGTGACTGAACTACAAGGGAAGATGACTAGCTGTGCAGGGAGTCCGGTGCTTGGAGCATGTACAATATTTTTTGCCTCATATCCACGTGGAAGCTTGGGAGGCCTGCGTTGGGGAACAACTGATGACATGTGTTGGAGCAGCCTTATCCCAAGTCAGAGCATGTATAGGAATTCTGTGATTTTCCTGCCCTGTAAAGAAAAGCATTTTAATTGGCTGAGCCAGGACTGAATATACATACAAAAGGCAAGGACAGAGGAAAACTCCCTTGTATTCTATCACTTTCTCTCTGTCTCTGTCTCTCTCTTTATCTGTCTCTCTCTGTCTATCTCTCTTTTCCTGGTGATGTTTTAGTGAAGAGGAAGAAATGACATGGATCAACGGTATTAAACTCAACCAGAAACAGGGACCACTAAACCATACGTATCGGCTGGATATTGACTTAGAAAGCTATATGTGAAATTCTCTATGCTTTATTTTATGGGTATTAATTTTGCTAAATATTACTCAACTACAGTTTAATCTGGTTCAGGCAACACATGGGAGTGTTGTAAACTGCAGAGGCTCTGGATTGCATGTTTGACACCTCTACTGTGGATCTCTGAGTGAGGAGAGAATTAGTATCAGCATCACCGGTTGCTAGTGTAGCTCTCCTATTTTCACATGGCCAGAAAAACATGGCCACGTCTGTTTCTCTCATCCATGTTGTTTCTACACTTTTTTTCTGATTTTAGGTGAATAAGTATGAGAGGTAGCCAGGCCAAGTTAAGACTACAAAATTGGAAAGGTCAGAAAAACCATTAGAGGTCCAGCAAGGGCAGTTCATAGCCCAGTGTGCTATAGCCACAGCTGCTAGGCCAGGTGGGGAGCAACCTACTTGACCCAGTCCAGCAGTGAACTGACCCAGCAGCTGAAATACTACATCCTGCAAGGGAGTGACTGATCTATTAGGAATGCCATGCCTAGAAATGAATTTAATAGGGGGTGGCATGGAGAAGGGAATAGGAATTTAAGTTGGCTTTCCCCAGCCATCCAGGTGGTAGACAAGATGCACAAAATCTCTTGTACATGGGCGAGGTTAGAAAGTTGGGTAAAGTGTAGTTTGCAATTCAAATCTTGCTATATACCTTCTCAGTAAATATCCCTTGTTAAAAGGTAATTAGTGTTAGCTCATTGATATTATGGAACAAATCAACAGTGAGATGGGGTGGGTGTATGTGTGTTCGTCCTTTGTTGCCAAAGAAGAGCATGCTATCAGAAATAATGACATGACTTGCACTTGACTTTTTGTTTTTGAGTGAGGGAGGGCTATGCAGGTCACCAGCCTCACTTCTCCTCCAGAGCCATCTGAATCCAGTGACCAGATATTCATCAGGATGACTGGAGATGATCCCGGATGAGCCAATTGGGGTTAAGTGACTTGCCCAAGGTCACACAGCTAGTGAGTGTCAAGTGTCTGAGGTGAGATTTGAACTCAGGTCCTCTTGACTCCTGCTCTATCCACTGTCCCACCTAGCTGCTATGGGATGGTAATTACTGGTTAGATAGATGATATTGAGGAGATGGTAACTGGGTGATTGAGACTGGGGAGAATACATTAGTCTGTGGTTTATGAGTAATGATACTGGAAACATCCCTTAAAGTTATCCCTAGAACTTAGAAGGAACAGTAGCCTAGCTCTAGGGATCAGCATTGTTGTCAGAGTGGGAACTGGAAGAATAAATCCAGAGCCTACAAGGACTAGACTTGCTTTACCTACTCAACCCAGAGAAAATTACCTACACAACCAGAGGAAATGAACTGTGATAGGGCAATGCTGAGTTCAAGTGCCTGCTGGTCCTAATCTCCCTGAGATGTTTCTCTTAATTATACATCTGCTCTTGATTCACTGGATCTGCTGCGTTGGGAAGGAATCAAAATAAGCTCAAAAAAGTTCATTTGCAGCTGAGTACAAAAGAGCCTACAGTGGTCAGTGCCACATCGCCAAAATCTGGGTTGAGAATCACAATATCTAAGTTGTGGTTCCAGGCCTGCTAACTCGAACCTATGTGACCCTTGACTAGAGTGCTTTCAGGATCCCCCAAGTGAGCCTGACCAGGCTTTCAACTGTGGCAGGCAAGGGGTTCAAAGTTCAAATCCCTTTCTCTTTATCTTGTGATTATTTTGCCTAGGAGATGAAGTTCCCCCCATTCCTCCTAAATCTTATTTGCCTTTCTCTGAGCTTAGACAATGAGACTACTCACTCCACAGCCTAGTACCAGCCTGCTCCTCAAAACCCAGTAGGAGCTAAAATAAAATAAAAAAAGAGTGAGGGACACCAAAAGGCATGTTTAGCAACTTCAGACTCCCAGGCTTTCTTTCTGCACTTAGCTTCTCCCTCACTCTCCTGTTTATATAACCCCAAAGCCATAAAAATGACAACACATCCAGCAGAAAGGAGTGGATCTAATTTACCATCAACAGCCTCTATTAAAACCACAGATGGGCTGGGAGGCTGCATGCAGAATCTCTACTATTTATTAGATTATAGGCAACTGGAATTCCATGAATATTGTCCCACACACTGAGGAATGGGGCTGAGCCAAACAAACCCAAACTACTTGGGGCCACATCTGAGGAACCGCTCTGAAACCCTCTTGTACCAAAGGGCTTCTTGAGAAGATCGCCAGTGGGGAATCCAGTTGTGATAGGGTTTAATGATTTCAATTCCTCCAGAGGGTTTGACATTGCCTTTTGGACTTCCTGGGCTAGGGGGAAAGGATGTGAAAGAAAAAACCATAACCTGAACATAGTGGTAGCAGAGAAAAGAAAAGAAAGGATTGGTATATACCTAGTACTACACTGGTTATATGTTTAACAATTGGTTCTCTGTATGTCTGACATACTTTTAAGTTTCATTTGCATTATTAACATTTCCTCCGTCACTTTCTAATCAATCAGCAACGCAATAAATCAAACCCCAGTGTTTGCCAATTTCTGAGGTGTAAATACTCACATGAAAATTTAACGCTCAGCTCTCCAGAATGTGTGTATATGTTTGTCCTTTGTTGCCGAAGAAGACCATGCCATCAAAGAAGTAATGACTTGATTTGCACTTGACTTTATTTTGAGCGAGAGAGGGCTGTGCTCACACTTGCTTGGGTATGTCTTACATTTATACAACTTTTTTTTAAACTACAGTCTGTGATCTATAATCTTATTGGATCCTGTCCCAAACTCCATTTCACCTTACCCTTTGGGGGACATGGAGCTTTCCATAGAAGAAAAAAACAACAGTAAAAATAGCTAATAATGCCAAGAGCAATGGACCTTTTTTACTTCACACAAGGGAAGGTGCTTAACTTTCATCGCTTGTCTAAGGGCAGGAAGAGGACATCCATTTCCAGATCCAGAGCTCTGAATTCCAAAAGTCAGGCCTTGGATGCCAGGATCTCCAGGCTGGTTCAAAGGAGAAAGCATTCAGACTCTCCTCCCCAGTGCCCAAATTCTAACAGGTTCTTGGTCAGTGTTCCCTTTCTTCAGGGCAGGAAACCTGGTTGGTCCTAGAAGAAAGTCAGCTATTTTTATAAGGATGAGAGTGGTCTCACTCAGACACATCTCGCTGGTTTCCCGCCTCTGATGTCACAAGCAGGGAAGTTCTAATTAGCTACAGAATTAGATGGTTCAAGGCATAGGAGTTTAGATATGGAGAAATTCAGAGAAAGGACATCAAAGTAAGTTATTTAACAAGAGCAGGGCTATCTGGCATACTTCCTCTTCTTGGCCAGTTTTCCTAACAGGGAGAGGAGGGGAAAGGTAAGAGATTCCATGTCCTTAGCAGGTCAGTCTAAGATATAAAACAGGAGGGGATGGAACATACTACACAGATGCCCAACATCCATAACATGTCGGTCTCTAGACTAAATTCAGACCTCAACCCAGGGGCAGAAGGGTTTTTACACAGCCTAAGAAAAATCAGAGAGTGAGGGTGTGGTCCCTAGACTACATTCTTTCCCAGGCGAAATTTTCAGGGGCTTCAGTTCCCAGAGAGATGCTATATTTTTTGGACCCTTCTCTTTGAGGGATGAGAAGGCACTTCAAAGTGGAGCAACTTCCAGGAGAGGGCAATGAATGCTCCCCTAGATATAAGGATTCTCCATGGCATGGGATACTTCAGAGGTCTGTCAGCATTATCCAGTAACCCCAGAGGGGTCAGAAACAGCGGACTGAGAAGGGGCTCTATTTTCTCTTGCACCTCCTCCCAAAATGAATTTGCCCCAGGGGCCAGAATTTCTAGTTCTGGAATACCAGTCAAAAGAAGGGGATATCTGTAGAGCAGAGCTGGCCTGTCAGAAAAAAAGAAGTCCTGAGGAAAAAGACACACACACACACACACACACACATATTTGGAGGGGTTTCCCCTCATAATGCTGTGAAGTGAATAGACAATGTTGTACATTAAGAGAACACTGATCCTAGAGTCAGAGGACATGAGTTCCAGTCCTGCCTCTGATGGTTATCCCCTGTGAGACCTTGGACAAGTCCTGGAAGCTGCTTGAACCTCAGTTTCCTAATCTCTAAAGTGAGAAGGGGATGGTCCAAATGGCCTCTGAGGTCTAAGATCCATGATCCTATGAAGGAAGACATCTTTTTTCTCTATTTTACAGATGAGAGACAGACAGAGACAGAGATAGAGAGACAGATATAGAGGGAAAGACAGAGACAGAGAGAGGCTAAATAGCTTACCTAAGATCCTACAGCAATCTAAGCATACAAATAAGATTATCACCTAGGTCTGTTGCATTGTTACTTTGCATGGTTGATCTGCTGCTACCCAGTCCTTGAAGGGTCTAGAAATGAACCAGCCAAGAGATTCCCAGATGTTGCAGAGTGCAACCTGGACAAGAGTACTGTGTTAACAGTGAGGCCAGTGTGTTAGGGTCATAAACTAAACATGAGCTTGACTAGACCTGGGGCTAGAGATTTTTGTAATATAGTCTGAAGTTTTGTTCTCATATGCTGGTCACTTAAAAATCTCATAGATTGGAGGAAAACATAATTGGGAGAAATGTAGGACGAAGAAGGGTAAAGCACTCTGGATGACTGCTGACTTCAGGATATTTAGTGGGACCATAGAGATATGAGCTGAAGATAAGATTTTTAAAAGGATATAAGGAAAGCAAAGGCTATAAATGAACGTTCTATGAATAGACTGAACTAAGAAGTGGAACAAAAACACTGAGATTTTGATGGAGGGATGTTCAGATATTGGGCTGACAGGGGACCTCAGGAGGTCATTCGCCCATCCCTATAATTTTTCACAGGATTCCTTCTCTCCACACTTCCAGGCTATCTTTGCCCTTCGGTGTCCCCTCCTTCATCTTCCACTTGGAGTAGCAGCATCCCTACTAAACCTCCAGAATCATGCCCCAAGTCCCTACAGAGGTTAAGTCACTCAGGATTGAGACTCTTGCCTTGGGACTAAGCTGTTTAGATCAGTAAATAATTGAAAGCAAACTCACCTGGCCCACTAGGTCTGGCAGACACCAGACTAGATATCTGGCAGACACACATGCCATCTAACCATCCATCCAGGCCATCTGCTCTTTTGCTGTGCCTCTCCCACCAGCTTTGAACCTCTTGTTTTAGGCGTAATTATCAAATCAATACCATCACTGCTTCTGAAAAGAGCATGTCAATAAGCTGTTCTGTGGATCAGCTAACCATCCTTGTGACTCCCCAGACCAAAACTCCATTCCCTGGTCACCATATGTTTTGTCAGCCTCTGTTAGAATGTCAGTTTCGTGAGAAGCAAAGACTGTCCCCCCTTCTTCTGATTCCTAGACAGAGTCTACACTGTATACACTGGACCACCTATCCCTCAACACTGAGTAAAGAGCCTGGTACATGGTAGATGCTTAATAAATTATATATATACATATATATATATATATATATACACACACACACACACACATATATGTATATCTATATGTTTTGTTTCTACATTGCATATCTTTCTCCTTTTATGTCTCCCCCTCACCTGTCCCTAGAGGGCCATCTCATATAACAAAGAATATTTTTTAAGAAAAAATAAAAAGAGGAAGAAAAGAAAAATTTAGAAAACCAGTAAATCTAAAAAACACAAAAATATATGCAAAGTTGCACAGTCATGGACCTCCCACCTCTGCAAAAGAGTATGGGGATGTATCTTCTTATATCTCTTCTTTGGGGCCATGAATTTTTTTTAATTTATTTTTTAATGTTCTACAATCACTTCCTTAAAATTAAGATTTTATCCTCCCTACCCTTCCCCCAATACCCCCCTCCCTCCCCATGAGAGCATACAATTCTGTATAGGTTCTACATATACTTTCCTATTGAGCACATTTTCACTATAGTCATGCTATCATGCTTTTTTTTTTAATTCTGCGACTTTCACCTTTAGGTGGAAGTTGAGTGGGCCACACGGAAACGAACCATCAGCAGCATCTTGGTCTCTGGATCAAATTCAGCCCTGCGCAAAAGGACAGAAGGGTTTCTATAAAGCCTAAGAAAAATCAGAGAGTGTGGTGTTGTCCCTGGACCACATTCCCTCTTAGGAGAGTTTTTCAGTTTTCCAGAGATATGGTGTATTTTTTTGGACCCTGCTCCTTCAGGGACAAGAAAATATTTCAAGGTGGAGCGACTCCCAGGAGAAGGCAATGAATACTGTTTTGTGTTCTATGTTCCTTTTCAAAAATCACTTGCCCCTCCCTCTATTCCCTACACTCTGTGCCGTCACAAAGCCAAACCAACCCAATAAGTGTTTTGTGAAGGCTAGGCATCATGCTAGGTGCTGGGGTTAGAGACAGGCCCTGTCCTTCAAGAGTTTACATGCAACATGACCCTCTCCTCTTACGTAATTTTCAATATTGCATAGCCAGCTTTTCTTTCAGTCAAGTTCTACCAGCCCAAGTTTCATTCTCTGGAATCTGACAAAGTGAAGGACTTTACAAGACTCGCCCCCGACCCCCAACACCCTCTCACACCTCTCCTTCCCTTCCCCCGCTCCCCCCTCCATCTGCATGACTAGCTTAGAGTCTTTTACTTCCCACTGGGAGGGATAGAAGTAGTTGGCAAGACAAGAGACCAATCCCTTTTTGACCGGACTGACCTCACCATGGAAACCAAATAAGACTGCCTTGCCCTGAGGACTCAGTGTTCCGCCTCCCTTTCCCCAGGTTATCATTAGATTGATGAAGTTAGCTGTGTGCTGAGGCAGCTCCACTAAGCTCCTCGCTCTCACTGAGCAGAATCACATCATCCGGGCCTTGGAGAGTTTAGGGGCCAGGAGACTGGGGCTCTTCAAATTTTGCAATCTTCTCTCCTCTCCTTTCCCTCCTGTCCTTGTGGAAACCTAATCAGAAGCTGATGAATCCTCAACCTTGGAATGTGACTGGGGAAAGAGGAGGGAGGGGGATCTTTCAGAAGGAATTGGGAAATGAGGTTCAGTGGAGTTCTCCCACATTGCCCATGGATCCCTCAGACTAGAATGAACAGGCCTCCTGTTCCAAGCCCTTCCCCTTCTTTCCTGTCCATTACCCCATCCCTATCCTGCCTTCACTTTACTGGAAACACCCGGCCAGGGTGACTCAGGCTTGAGTTCCCTCCAAATCATCTGCCTGGCTCCATATAGAACCAATGGAAAAGAATTTCTATACAAACCCTTCACACATAACACACAGATTTGAAATACTATCAGTTTAGTTAATTGGGCAGCTAGGTGTTGTGGTCAGTAGAGCCCTGGACTTAGAGTGAGGAAAATGTGAGTCTGAATCCCCCTTAAACACTTACTGACTGTATGAATCACCGGCAAGTCACTTAACCTCTATTTGCCTCAGTTTCTCCATCTGTACAGAGGGGATAATAATAGCACCTATCTCTCAGGGTTGAAGTAAGGATCAAATGGGATTTGTAAAGCACTTTGCAAACTTTAAAGCATTACAGAAATGTTAGCCATTATTATTATGTTTTAGGGCAGCTAGGTGGCATAGTAGATAGAACACTTAGGCCTGGAGTCAGGAAGACTCATCTTCCTGAGTTCAAATCTAGCTTCACACACTTCCTAGCTGTGTGAACGTGGGCAAGTCGCTTAACCCTACTTGCCTCAGTTTCCTCATCTGTAAAATGATCTGGAGAAGGAAATGGCAAACTTCTGCAGTATCTTTGCCAAGAAAACCCCGAAGGGGATCACAGAGAGCCAGACACAACTGAAGCAACTAGACAATAACCAAAATCCTTGTTTTACACTTATATCCACTCCTTGAGCTTTGACATACATTGTCACGTGTGTAAGATCCCTCCTGCAAACTTTCACATAGAAGGGCACAAAGTCTTCAATTCCTATGCGACATTTAAGTATACATTTGCTCATTTTTTTCCTTCCCTCACAATTTCCCTTTCCTCCTACTTCCTATCCTCCTTACCATTTTACTTGAGTCCCTTTAATTAATTTCACTTTTGGAAATTTTTTAAAAGTATGTATTAAATATGTTAAGAAGTCACTATTCTAGTACTGAGTATATAAGACATTCCCCAGACTCAAGGGGCTTATTTTCTAAGTCAGTGGGAGGGTGGATAGCATACACAGGAAACAAAAAGTAAAGTATATATATGAAATAATAGGAAGTAATTTGGGGTCAAGGAAGGAGAACACAGGATTGGGAAAGGCTTCATGGAAGAGAAGGCACCTGTGCTGACCCTTGAACTTAAAGGGAGGTAGGGATGCCAACAGGAAAGGGGAAGAGGAGAAGCATTCCAGGTGTTCTGGGCTAAACCCTCAGCATGACTCAGGTCTGTTGCCCTGGTAGTTTTTCCAAATATTGGAACAAAAGGAGATGTTCCTAAGTCACTCTGATTTAACAAGCAAGATTTCCTTCTCTGTAGCAGGAAAAGGATGTTCGATAAAGATAGTTACTGAGAACACCCCAAGTTAATTCAGTTGAGTGAAGTTTCTCTAATTTTGAATTGCTCATTGCGGTCTACCAGCCAAGCATCAGAGCCAGCCTGAAGCTACTTGTGACTGTTTTGTTCTAAGGTAACCAGGAAATGATGTCAGGAGCCTGAGTCTTTAGTCTTCTGAGCCAACTAAGTCTCAGGGATGGTTTCAGTGCCTTCAAAAAAAAAAAACTAACCTAAAATGCATGGGAGTAGAGATAGAATATTGCTCCCACTAAACCAGGGATATGATGTGTTCTCTGTTTGTGGGTTTAATTCCAAGGGTTGTAGAGGTGATCAGGTTCTCCTACTTCCTAACATACAGTAATCAATGCTTTCTAAATGAATATAGTTAAACATAACTTCCTCACCTCCACTAAGAGGCTGAAAGCAAGACCCAATCCACAACTTACGTATATTTCAGGGGAATTTATTAGAGGATATGAGTTATTGAAGAAGTAAATTGTAGCTGGATGAATCTCAGCTAGATAGTAAGTTCAGTGAGTGTGAAAGCTACCACAATCCTCCAGGTCTATAGGAGTTTCTGTTTTCTCATTCTTCTTTAAGAAGATTCAAGTACATGTGGGTTACAGGATGAATCTTTAGCTCCAGCTTATAAAGTAAAAAGGTTCCTCTTTGGTTCTTAGTCCTTACCAGTGAAGCATGAAACTCTTCAAGAGTTTCAGAAGATTTAAGAACATTAATTGGTCACTCAGTCAATCAACTGACATTTATTAAATGCATACTATGAGCCAGGCACAGTGCTAAGCACCAAAGTTAGAAAAAAAGACAAAAGACAGGCTTGCCCTCAAGAAGCTCATGGTCTGATAGAGAAGACAATATACTGACACCTGTATACAAATATGATATAGAAAGGATAAATTGAGGGTAGGAGGAAAGCCCTAGGATTAAGGAGGATTAGGTCAGGCAGCAAATACTTGAGTTCATGAATCGATTTTTCCAAGTGGAATAGAGGACAGGGAACTAGACTTGGAACCAGGATAGACTGGGTTTCAAATACTCTCTCAGACATTTGCTAGCTCCTGTGTTGCTGGACCAGTGACAACTTCTATGAGTTTCATTTTTCTTATCTATAAAAAGAGAGAATTGGAATCAATGGCCTCAAATATTTTTTTCCAGCTCTAAATCTATGATTCATCATCCTGAGTTCAAATCCAATCTCAGACATTTACTAGCTGTGTGACCCTGGGCAAGTCACTTACCCCTGTTTTCCTCAGTTCCTCATATGTAAAAGGATTTAGAGAAGGAAATGGTAAACCACTCCAATGTCTCCACCAAGAAAACCTCCAATAGGATCATGAAGAGTTGGATGGGACTGAAGTAACTGAACCGCTACAACAATAAATCTATGATCCCTATGAAAATGCTAATTAGTCGGGACCCACAAGCCTAGTTTGTAGATAGGCTGATTGACCTTTGACTTTAAGTGGCCTCAGATGTAGTTGCCCGTTGCTTGGAGGAAACCTACAAAAGATGCATTGACCTAAGGATGACATACTTTGGAAGGTGACAGTTATCTGAAGATGGTAAGTCAGATCAACCTGGATGCTAATAAATACCCTGAGAATATTCTTGACAAAAGTTACTATTATCTTCGAGTGATAGGGGTGCAGGTAAAACCTTTTGCAAAGGTTGAAAAAAAAATTTAAGTTGTTGCACTTTTGACAAGCAAATGAATGAGGTTCCAAGGGGTTATACTTCAGAAAGAACCTATTAATTCTTAACACATAAACAAAAGGGCTTATAATAAGCCATATTTAATACGAAAGTTTCTTTTGCTTAAGAAAGGAGTCTCCCCAAATGGGAGTTGCCCTTTACATTTCAGTATATAATAAGTAATAATAACCAGACAAATAGTGGAAATTCGTAAATCAGTAGCCCCTCAAACTATGAGGTGGGTCATCATTATCGTTGTGGCTTTTCATCATGGTTGATGAAAAGAAAGGTCACCCAGGACAGGAATAACCCTTGCAAAGGCTTGGAGGGGGGAGGTAGAACAGTAAGAAAGCCAGTTTGGAATATAAATTACATGAAATAAGTCTGAAAAGAGACTGGAGCCAGATTAGAAAAGTCTCTATCCCCAGAGAAGGAGTTTTTCACAGTTTTGGGGGTTTTGGCAGTCTTGTGAAGCCTATGGGCCCCTTCTCAAAAATAATGATTTTAAATGCACAAATGTGTTATCACAAAGGAAATTAATTATATAAATATACGGTCATCAAACAGTGATACTTCCATTGATCAGCTGGTTTTGGTCCTGTCTGATTCTTTGGGGGGTTTTCTTGGCAAAGTTAATGGAGTGGTTTGCCATTTTCTTCTTAGCTCATGTTATAGATGAGGAAACTGAGGCAAATAGGATCGAACCACTTGCTTGGGGTCACTCACTATTCAGTATCTGAGGTCAATTTAAATTCAGAAAGTTGAGTCTTCCTGACTCCAAGCCCACCACTCTATCTACTGGGCCACCTAGCCACCCCTAGTAATTTATCAAAATAATAAACAAAAAAGTCCATGGACTCCAGGTTAAGAACTCTTGTCCTAGAATAATAGGGAGCAACGCATGTATTTTGATCAGGGAAATGACATTATTAGCATTCTGCATTAAGAATATCAATTGGCATTCTGTATGGGGGACAGATTGAAAAGAGGAGACACGAGGTGGGAAGACAAACTGGGAGGCTGTGGCAATACCCCAGGTATGAAAATATGAACTAGAGGTGTCTATGAGAGTTGAAAGAAGTAGTTGAACAGGAGAAATGTGGTGGACGTAGAAATAACAGGACCTAGTAAATGACTAGAAATGGAGGGTGGAGGGGTGGGAAAAATCTAGAATGACCATGAGATCGCAAGCTTAGATGACTTGGACAGGTGGTGTTTCCCTTAAAAGAGATCGTTTTCATAGGCTTCAGTGGAGGAACTTAAGCTGGTCTTTAAAGAAAGAAGATTCAATATAATAAATGAAACAAACATTTACAAAGACTCTACTGTCTGTTGAGCAATGATCTAGGTTTTGAGGAAGATAAAAATATAACATTACCACAAACTGCAACCTCAAGGTAAAACCTTATATTTTTGCAATCATAACACAAGTCCCTATCTACTGATTGCTTGATCTTATGTATGTGTGATTTGTCCTTCATTCTCAAAGAGGACCATGACATCAGGGAGGTGATACTATGACTTGTAATTGAATTAGATTTGAGGGAAGGAGGGCTGTGCAAAGTCACCAGCCTCACTTTCTCTTCTGAGGTCATCTGGGTCCAGTGGCCAGATATATATCAGGATAACTGGAAATGGCCTAGGATGCAATCTTATATATTAAATGAGAAAGATCTCAATTTCAAGACAATATACCAACCAAACACAGTCCACCAAATTACCACTGTCTTCCTGATCTCTCTGGGACAAGATGGTTATCAATATACCCAGCCCTCAGCTTCTTCGTCACTTTTGCAAAGCAGGACATGATTGACCAGCGTTGCTCATTATGCAGATAACATGAGATCTACTTATGGTTTAGAAGGACTGATTGTATCAAGTCCCAAGCTAAGCATGGGAACAAAACTCAGGTTGGAGTAGTTGGATAATGACTGCTATTTCTGTTATTGAAAGTTCATGTAACAAATAGGAAGGTAAACTCTCAGAAGACATCTTCTGAGATGTCTTGAAGGATACAATATACCCAATCTGGGTAGAAATTCTCGAATATCAGTATCCTCCACTCCCTTTGGCTTTCTTTTGCATTTCTCTCAGTGTCCAAAAATCAAGGATGTAAGGATTTGAATGCAAATTTACATAGTATTGACAATGTCCAGGAATGCCTAGAGTGATTTATACTAAAACTACAATTGCAGAAGTTTACGTAAGACCCTGCTCTCATGGAGCTATGGTAGAGTAGGCTCCAGATTGAGAGATACAGCCTGACCCCAAGGAAGTTGTAATCAGCCAAACAGAGTAAGAAGATGGGCACCCTCCCTGCAAAAATTAATCATATTCAATCAATTCAATCAATAATCCAATGCAACCACACCTTTCCTTTTCACTCCATGCTTCCATGTTCTATTCCCCCCCTCCTCTTGGCAAACTCTCAACCTCTGCTCTTGGGATCTGGGTATTAGCTCTCTAGGGAAGTTATACCCTAACTTCTCTTCGCACTCTATCTAACTGGGACCCAGGCATCTACAACTGCAGCTGCACAAATGCCATTAGGAAAATTTCCCTATCCCTTGTATCACCTCATGGTTTCAGCAAGATCTCTCAAAGAAGAGGCTCTGTACTCCAGACCAGTGACTGGTGAGTAAGAGCCTCACCCTATACCCTGTTTTGTATTTTGCACAGAATAAAGTGTATCTTGGAGGATGAGCAGGCATCAAGGAGTTGTGATATGGAACTGGACTCATTATATATCTTTCTACCCAATGTACCCCTCTTCTGAACTTTCCTACCACCATTCTCCCTATCACCTAGGCTTATAACTTTGGTGTCATCCTCAAACCCTCACATCACTCCAGCTTAAGCTTTTATCACATCTTACCTGAACCATTTCAATTGCCTCCTAACTTGGTCTGCCTGCCTCAAGTCTCCCTCTACTTCAATCATTAGTTGCCAAAGTGATTTGCCTGATGTGGAAGTCTGGCAATACCATCCCCCATTCAATAAACTCCAGTGGCTCCACAATGATTCTAAGATCAAATATCTGCAATGAGGGTCTAATGCATTCTCCCACGTGCAAGACGCTGGGGAGCCTGCTTGTGAAAGCCATGTTAACGGATAACGGAAATGCTCTTGCTCCCTGCCTTGGAGCATGTGGATACCTTCTGTTGCTGGTTCCAACCTGCTAACCATTTGATGAGATTGTTGATTGGCTCAGTAGCCAGAACTGGGGTGCATTCAAAAGCCTCTAGTCAATCAAAGCAAAGCTCTTGGTTGTTTCGGTTTTTTTTTTTGACTAGCTGGCATTAAAGAAAGAGGATGAGTTACAGAGGGTCTTGGAACATCTCTCACCCAGAACCAGAATGAGGGCAAGAACACATGGCCCTGCTTTTGATTCTGTCTCTTGTGTCTATTGAAGAAGGCTATGCTAGGTGACCTGGACGCTTATTTTCGTGAATTCAATCCAGCCTCAGACACTTATTGGCTGAGTGACCCTGGGCAAGTCACTTAATTTTCTTTGTGCCTCAGTTTCCTCATCCACAAAATGAGCCAGAGAACGAAATGGCAAACTACTCCATTATCTTTGCCAAGAAAACCCCCAAGCATTCATGAAGAGTTGGACATGACCTGAAAGTGATTGAACAATGTTGTAAAACTTTACAAGGTCACAAGAGTGAGCCATCAGGAGGTCCAAGAATGGGGTCCATGCTAGATTTTTGTGGTCAGCCAGCCAAGCATAGAGATCTTTCAGGAATGACTTTGGAAACCCAATTTAGCACTGAGAGTCTGTGAAATGACACAAAGAGCCTAACCCAGTAGTTGTTGAGATGATGAGGTTTCATCCAGCTACTAACTATACCAGAGATGGAAATGAACATGTGGAGTGAACACTATGTAGAAACTGCATTAAGTCTGAGCTCATTCTTCACAGGGATCAAGGTGGTTTATGGGAGAGTGTGCCCCTAGGAATCAGGGAAATATTTGTACGTCTCATGCTATCTTCTCAGCAAACATCCCTGTGTAAAATTAATGCTAATTGATGAAATAGAACTGGGGCACAGTGAAAAGGACACACAGGAATGGAGGATCAACTTAATAGTAGCAGAGAAATACACTGCATTCTCTAAGGGGTGCTTCTAAAATTCTGAGGAGGAGATGTCACCAGTCAGTCTCACTCTGGAAAAATGAGTCCCAAGTCATGACCACACATGTCTATTTCATCATTTTAATATTTTTTTGCACGTTGCAGAGGCAAATGTGTTATAGTGGATAAAGAACTGATCTCAAAGCCAGGAAGACCTGAACTGAAGTTCTGCCTCTGATACCTACCGGCTCTGTGTGACCCTGGACAAGGTATTTAACCTCTCATTGTTCTAGGCAGCTCTCTAGAGGATGAGCAGATGCTTACTTGAAATGGTAGATGGAGTTTCCTCACCTAGGTATTCATCCTACTCCTGAAACCACAGGTCTAATCTCTTCATCTTTTGGGGAGGGGGAGTTGCAATAATGTAAATAGTTATTAATATAGTAATGAGAGAGGGACAGTAAAATTAATCCAGCAAAAGTCAGGGACCACTTCAACTATTATCTGCATGTGACCCAGAATCCTGAAGCCAACAGTCTTGGGAATAGCATGATGTCCCACTTTGCCTCTAGCTATGGTCCTATTGCTACCCATTAAGGGAGCAACTACTATGTAAGACAGGCCCACTTCCATTGCCAGCTCCAGCACCAAGGACCATTGACTGACAGGTAAGAATAACAGGAGTGACAGAATCTCCAAGACCACTTGTTGGTCCTGCTTCTGTCTCAAGCCTGGCAGCCATTAGCCTGGAAAGCAACCCTTATGGAGATGGGGGCAGGCACCTGTTCTTGAGTGCTGTTGCCACAGATACTGAAGACCTAGAAAATTCTCACTGCCAAGACCCCTGTATGCATCAGAAATGCATACAATTTTGTCAGTAGAAAGGACATTAAAGAATAGGCATTACCGAAAGCACCCTAAAGTCCGTGACACTTTTCCCATGGGAATTGCAGCTGAAATCTCCTCTGTGTGTTGTCTCTATCATCACAATGTGAGCTACTTGAGGGCAGGGACTGTCCCTGGTTTTCTATGTGTATTACCAGTGCTTTGCATACAGTAAGTGCTTAATAAATTTGTTTCCATTCATTTATAGTAGACGAGTCCCATTCTTCACTGGATCTAGCCCCCATAAACATCTTTAGTTTCAGGAGGCAAAAAAGAGAAGCAATCAAAGATTCTACTATTAGCTCTTGCCCCGTACTAAAACATGTGAACAGGACCTTAGGAACTCAATCCTATCCCACATATCTGCTCCTACACAAAAATCTTACCTACCCAGGAAGCAGCCAACTTCTCAGTGAAGACTCCTCCTATTCATCTTCATTCCACACTGCTCCCTCACTCATGGCTCCTACCCAGCAACCCCATACCACTTTCCTCCCCACCCCCCACTCCCCAGCAGCACCCATTGGAGCCAAGTTCCCAGTGTTTGTGTGAGCAGCAGCGTTTTCACTGGATAACCACAAAAATTTGCTTTATAAAGATTTGCAAAGAGGTGAAACATGCCTGTCTAACTCCCTTCAGGCGCCACTTAGATTTAAAATCTGCAACTCCGTTGGGTTTTTCTACCCCTCTTGGAAGCCTGATGTTGCCTGATTTCCTGCATGGTTCCAGGGAAGAGGATGACATGGTCTGTCTGCTGCCCACATCTTTCCAACATTCCGGGGCAATGTCACTGATGACAAACCTGAAAGGGAAAAATCCTCAACTTCTATCCCTCTTGCCCTTAAGCCTGCAGAAGAAACTTCTCTTTAATCTTTCCAAACTAAATACCTGAAGAATTTTTTGAAGCAGAGTGTCACCAGTTCCTTTGCAAAAGTAAGGAATTAGAAAGTTTAGAAAGGAAACTCTGCTCTACTAAACTTACTCCTCTCTCCATAGTCTATTGCTTAGCTTGTTTCCTCTAGATAACAGCAAGAGAGATTAAAGTCTAACTTCAGAAGGAATTTCCTTATAGTAAAAATTGGTGGGAAGACACTAAAGTGAATTACTGAAGGATCTTGAGTCATCTCCCACACTAGAGAGCTCTAAAAGGAGGATGAGCACTCTTCAGCCTAGACTGGCTTTAGAAAAAGGGGCTTTAGATGAAATGGCCACTGGACAGGCCTTCCAAGCCTTAAGATCGTGGGCTCTTCTCCAATTGGTCAAGTACACCAAAGAGCTGTCTTTATGCCTACTGGCCTTCTCTTTATTTATATAGCCACTAGCCTAGTTCAAGCCCTCAGCACCATTCGCCTGCCCTATTGCAATGTCTTCCGAATTGGAAGTCGGTGTCTGCCTTAGTAACTCTTTTCTCTCATTCACCCTCTACACAACTGCCGAAGTGATTTTCCTAAAGTACATGTCTAACCATGTCACTCCCCTACTCAATACGCTCCAATGGCTACCTATTACCTTTAGGAACGAATATAAAATCCTCTCTTTGCCATTTTGAGCCCTTTGCAACCTTTGCAATTTGAGCCCAAATCTACTTTTCCAGCCTTATTGCAAATTATTCTCCTTCATGTTCCCTTGTTGCTCAATCAGTCAGTTGTATCGGACTCTATGTGACCCCACAGACAGGTCTATGAGGTTTTCTTGGCAAAGATGTTAGAGTGGTTTGTCATTTGCTTCTGCCACATGTCTTCATTTTCCATATGAGCAACTGAGGCAAATAGGAGTTGTGACTTGCCCAGAGTCACACATCTAGTAAGTGTTTGGGGTTGAATTTGAACTCAGATCTTCCTGACTCTGGACCTTGTGATTTATCATTTGTACCACTTTAGTTGTCCCCAATTATTGCCTACAGTTTAGTAAAACTGGCTTTCTTACTGTTCCTGCTCTTTTTCTCACCTCTTGCCTTTGGAATGGCTTTCCCCCATGTCCAAAATGCTCTCCTTATTCATCTGTGCCTCTACAAACCCCTAGTTTCCTTGAAGGCTCAACTCCAGTTCCACTTTCTATGTGAAACCTATCATTATCACCCACCTGCTAGTGCCCTCCTTGGTAAACAGCCAATCATCTAGTATCTCTTGTGTCCTTCCACTAATAGAATGTAAGATTCTTGAGGGCAGGGATGGTCTCATTTCTGTCTTTATATTTGCTTGGCAAATAGTGTGTGCTTGATAAATTCTTTATGGATGGATGGAAAGGTGAAAAATTTTAAAACAGGAAAGAACATCAAAGATTTTTATGGTTCAACCACACCCATTTCTCTTCTTGCTCCTTAAACCGACTTCCCTTCCTGACCACCTTATTTCAGCTAATGGCATCAGTACCATTAAAAATAAAGACAGTCCACATTTCTCTAGTGGCTTGTGATTACAAAGCACTTTACATACATTATCTCATTTGAGTATCTCAACAATCCTATGCAGTAAATAGCATATTATCATCCTCAATTTAGAGATGAGAAGCACAAAGTTTACAAGAGTCAATAACTTGACCAAAGCCACATAGTTAAAAAGTGATGGAGTTGGAATGAGAACTCAGGAGTCCCGCCCCTAAAGCCTATGCCCTATGTACACCATGCTTTCCTCAGGGTTATACTCCTAGTCAACAGGATTAAAACCTTGGGTTCATCTTTGACTCTTTCCTTTCTTTCGTCTTGATATTCAACCAGTGGCCAAGTGAGTCCTTTCTACTCCAGAACATCTCTTATATCCTTTTCTTTTTTCATTTACATGACTATCACTTTTGATTTCCTATCTGGACCACAGTTGTAACTGAAGTGGGGTGACTGGAGCTTGCCCCAAAGACACTGACTTCAGAAGGCATTTATGAAACTTGCAAACTAGAGTAGCATAGAACCATCAGAACTTATTAGCCAGGTGGCACAGTGGATAGAGCGCTGGGCCTAGAATCAGGAGGTCCAGAGTTCAAATCTGGCTTCAGACACTTACTCTCTGTGTGACCCTGGGCAAGTCACTTGCCCCTGTTTGCCTCAATTTCTCATTTGTAAAATGAGCTGGAAAAGGAAATGGCAAACCTTGTCAGTATCTTTGTCAAGAAAACCTCAAATGGAGTCAGTGGGAATTGGACATGATTAAAATGATTCAACAAAAACAACAAAAGTATGTGAAATTGAATCAGGATAAGCTTCCCGGGCTCTCTCTACCCTCCCCAACTTCACACATAGCAGCCTCCCCAGCAACAACCTAGCACCAGCATCTCTGTGTGCCACCCCCAGGGAGATGTCCTGTTCCTCCTCCTCACCTAAGTGTACAATTTGTGCTGCTTGCCTCATGTGTGGTTGATGTTTCCACTGTAAAAATTCCTAGTTACGCCTCTGATTTTGATTACCTTAATCTCCTCTAATCCATTTTTAATAATATTGACTATTAATCTTCCTAGAACACTGATTTGCACGTCATTCCCCTTTGCCAAAACCCAAACAAATGAAAATGTTTAATTCTTAGCCACATCCTCCCCTTGTATACTGGACAAATTTAAACACCTTGGCAATCGCATTCAGGGTCTTCTACATTTGGACCCTGTTACCACTTTTCAGCCTTATCTTTCATTGCTTCCCCTCACAGATTTAAATTCTCCTCCCTCCTTGACTATTTCTGATTATAGCACCACTGTCCTCTGAGTCACTTACCTTTGAATTTTCCCTTCCCTTCACCCCCCTATACATGAGTAGTTGCCAAATCCAGTCAATCCTTCCTTCACAATATTTCTTCCATCCCTTCCCTCCTCTCCACTCACATTCCTATAGACCCTCCCTCATAGCTTCTCTCCCAGACTGTTGTAATTGCCTCTTAACTGTTCACCTCATCTCCCGCCTCTCTTTTCTCCCCTCTATCCTTGATGCAACTTTCAAAGTAATTTTGCTAATGCATAGGTCTGGCTGTGTTCCTCCCCTGTTCAAAGCCTTTTAGTGGCTTCTTATTTCCTATAGGGTAAAATGCAAACTCCTTATGCTCACATTGAAGGCCCTCTGCAATCTGGCTCCAACCTATCTTTTTAGCCTTATTTCACACACCCTACATTCCAGCCCCAAAGTTCTACCAGCTGTTTCTCACTCTCTTTCTGAACTCTGCCAACTCTGTGCATTCACACTGACTGGCCCCATGCCTGGAATACATTCCCTCCTCACCTCTGCCTGTTGAAATTCTGCTCTTCCTTCAAGGTAGGTGGCACCTCCTCTAGAAAGCCTTTCCTGAACCTCCAGTTGAAAGTATTTTCTTCCTCCCCAAATTTTCCTGGAACACTGGAACTCTAAAAGAGTATTATGCTTTTTTTTCTTCTAATCACATTCTCTCTTGCACTATTTTTAAAAATTCATGTCATATCTTCCCTATTAAATGAGAGCTCCTTATTTCCCCATCACTTTTCATAGTGACATCCAGTAGGTACTTAATAAAATGATCATTGAGTTGAAACAAGCCTTCAGTTTTCCATCCTCTCTGACTTTTCACTTACTATTTCTCCCACCTAGACTTCCCTCCCTTCTTTATCCAAATCTTTTCCATTTTTTCATTCAACAAATATTTATTAGAAAATCTACTGTGTTCAAAATGCTGGATAAAAAAAAGAAAAAATACTCAATGGTGCAAAGTTTAGCATATTTACACAGATAATAATAAGGCATTACATGTAAAGAATATTATTAGAAAGTTGGGAAACAAAGGATGAGGTGAAGTCCAGTGGGAAGATCATTATTTACAAGGAGAATCAGGAAAGTTTCCATGCAGGAGCTGACATTTGAGCTAGACCTCAAGGAAAAGGTAAGGAATTTATCAATAAATAGGAATTTCACAACTGGAGAGGGGAGAGGCTGACTGGCATAAAGAGAACAGTAGTGTTAAAGGCTGTTAGAGGAACAAAGAGCAGATTAATAGGCTAGAGTGTCGAAGGTAATAATGTGAGATCAAGGCGGAATGACAGGATGGTACCAAATTGTGGAGGGCTTTAAATGTCAGGCAGAGGAGTTTGAATTATGTTCCAGAGGCGATTTTTGAGCAGAAGAGTGATATAACCATGAGAAAGAGACTGATAGAAGAAGCTAAATCAATAGGACTTGGTTACTTTGTATATAAGAGGTGAGAGAAAGGAAAAAGTCAAAGAAACACCAAGATTAGGCACTTGGGAGAATGGGCAGATGGTAGTGCCACAGATACAAATATTGAATTTAGAAGGAAGAACAGGTTTAGGAGAAAAGAAAATGAACCAAGTTTTTGATGTATTGAGTTTTAATGTTAATAGGACATCCAGATTGAGGTGTCTCCAATATATCTGAGGATATAGATCTAGGATTTGGAAGACAAGTCTGTGAGTGGAGAAAGAATCATCTACATAGACACAGTTGTTGAAATCTTAGAAATGGAAACAACTAGCAAGGGAGAGAATGTCAAAAATGATAGAAAGAGGACCATGGATCCTTGGATCCCAGGAAGGATGGTGTGGCTCTGCGGAAAAATAGAGATGCTTAAGAAAGGGATGTTTTTTGGGGGGAAGATAATGAGTTTTGCTTTAAATATTTTGCGTTTGAAGATATGAATAGGACATCCAGTTGGGATGTCCAATAGACAGTTGGGGGATAAAAGATTGGAACTCAGGAGAGAGAGAATAATATCCATGCTTTTCATTCAGACAATCAGTCAATAGCTATTTATTAAAAACCTCTCGTGTGCCAGATGCTAAGTGTTGGGGACACAAAGAAAGGCAAAAGATAGACCCTGCCCTCAAGAAGTTCGTAGTCTAATGGGGTAGACAACAAGAAAACAAATATGTACAAATAAGCTATGTACAAGACAGATAGAAAATAATTAACAGAAAGAAGGCACTAGAATTAAGACAGATTGGGAAAGGCTTTCTTTAAAAGGTAGAATTTTACTTAGGATTAGAAGGAACCAGGAAAGCCATGGAGATGAGGGGTGACAGAATTCCAGGCTTGGGGGACATCCAGAGAAAGTGCTTAGAGCTGAGAGATGGAGTATCTTGCTCATGAAACACCAAGGAGTTCAATGTCATTGAAGTGAAGAGTACATAGTGGGGAGGAAGGCATAAAAAGATTGGAAAGGTAGTAAAGGGCTAGATTATGAAGGATTTTGAATCTCAAGCAAAGGATTTTGTATTTGATGTTGGAAGTCTTTTGATTAAAGACTCCAATGAGTTAGTAACTCACTAGCTCCTGAGATAACTCATTCCACTCCACACATTACATCCAGTTTTTACCTCTAGAGTCGAACAGAGCAAATCTAATCCTGATGACTTTCAAATACTTGAAAGCTGTTAGCATGTCTCCCCTTAAGTTTTTTTAAATTTCTCTCGCTAAATATCTCTAGTTTCGTCAACAAATCTTTAAGATCCTTCACTGTTCTGGTCACCTTCCTTCAGTGATCTCAACACCTCAATATCCTTCCTAAAATGTAGTACCCAGAACATAATACTTGTCCATACAGGAAGAATCTATGAAAGTGAACAGGAAATGGATATCCAGTTCTGTAAGCACAGGTCGGTCCTTCAGGCATTCTCCTTGAGACATATACTACATTTCACCATTAAAATTTTCTTAGCAACATGGAGGCAAGAATCTAGCTCAGATCACCAGCCTCACGTCTTAGTTATGATTATCCTTTAAAAAGGAAATTTTTTTGCTGTCTTTTGTTTGTACATTACCTACATTTCACCTTCTATTCTCCAGATCCCAAAGTTCCTTCCCTTATATTCAAGAAAATTTTTTTAAAGAGAAAGAAGAGAAAACATTCAGCAAAACCAATCAACGCACTGAAAAAATATAGTGTTATACGCGGCATTCCACAGTCCTGGGTCCCCCACTCCTTGCAGACGAGTCTTTTCACAACTCTTTTTTTTAGAATGGTTCAAGTTTGTTCTTATATTATAATTTCATGACTTTATGTTTAGATTGTATTTAGCTTGTTGATCTTTCCATTAATGTTGTTGTAGTCACTGGGTATATTGCTTTTCTGACTTTGATTATTTCACTTTACATCAGTTCTTATAAGTCTAGACACACTTTTCTGTATTTATCACACACATTATTTCTTAAATATTCCATTACATTCACGTACCACAGTTTGTTTAGCCCTTCTCCATTTGATGGGTATCTGCTTTATTTCCAGTTGTTTGCTAGTTATGGTTTACTGACTTGAGGAAGAAGAAGGAAACTTTACCTTCTTAGGAATCTTTTCAAAGGCACAACTTAAGCCACTTCTCCCTTCCACTGCATCTGTGCATTCATGCTTGTCTCCTGGATCTGGTTTCAACAGCTGGTACCATGAGGGGCATAGTTTTGCCCTAGATGTTGCAGTCTTCTCATTCCTACCCCCCCAGCCTCTGTCAAACACCTTTATAGCTGTATTAGGAAATATGACAGCTGTGTAGATGCATGTGTATGTTCATGACAGTAGAATCCTTCCCTTCCAGGCATGTCCCATTGCATATAATAACAAACTTTTAATAAACATAGCACCTGGGCCTCCCACCTTTCTTCCCCCATGAATCCTCAGAAAATTACTCCAGGTTCTACACACTTTTGGGATTGGAATCCTTTCCAAATCATAGCTCCTAAGGGCATGCTGAGATGTTTACTTTTACTAGTCAGCCAGAGGACACACTTAGTTCAAAGCAAAGACATCTAATAATAAAATAACATATTATTAAGTAAAATAAAACAATAACAGAATATTTCCCCCCATAAACTTTGAGCTCACTCTCTCCCATAAATACACACCATGGTGGGAAGAATGAATGAGCTTAGGGATCTCCTTCCCCACTGGGAGGAGTCTTACTAATTATGTGTTCATCCTTCATATTCCAAGAGGACCATGACAGCAGAGAAATGATATCATGACATGCACTTGACTTTGTTTTGAGTGAGCGAGGGCTGCGCAAGGTCACCAGCCTCACTTTCCCTTCTGAGTCATCTGGATCCAGTGACCAGATACTCATCAAGATGACTGGAGCTGACCCAGGATGCAATGGGAGACCTTGGCCTTTTAGGCTAAGGACTTTGTATGCACTCACTTAGAGTGAGGTGATGCAGATTCAGTGAATAGGCTTCTTTAAGAAGTAGTCAGGGGATGGCCCCTTTGAATAAGAAAATATAAACAAATAAATAAACAGACAAGCAAATCAAGATGGGAGCACAGGAGCCTCAGGACCCTTAGGCCTGTTGTATCAAAAGGAAACAGTTACTATTGACATTTACTCTAAGCATAAACTGGTGGATGGTAGACAGAGTATTAAATGGTCCTGAATATAACATCAGCTTCAACAACTGAAGGTTGGAGCAGAGACCCAAGGGGCTGAAAGAACTGGTTGACCAAGGAGAAGGAAAAAGAGCAGTCAGACAGGTTAGAAGAGAATCAAGAGAAAGCAGTGCTACAGAAGGCAAGGGAAGAGAGGTTATGTAGGAGAAGGGGTGATTGGCCATGTCAAAAGCTATCAAGTAGAATGAAGACTGAGAAAAGGCCATCAGGTTTGGTAGTTTTTTTTACTGGCAACTTTAGAGAGATCAGTTACAGCTGACTGATGAGAGAAGGGGAAACTAACCTCCACATATACCAACAGGGTGGTGAACACAAATGTTAAATAGTGCTAAAGATGGCTAGATACCTGAAAAGCAAGACTTGGTACCTGGCAGAGAGCAACCCACTGGAAAACAGTACAATGACATCATACAAAGATACTGGTAACTCTATCATTGGAGACATGAGGTACTTTTCCACGCATAAGCCTTGGCTATGCACATTTCCCATGAATATATGCTCATATATGAATGTATGGTCTACCTAATACTCTACTCCCCATCCACCAGGGGATGCTGTGATTACTTAGGTTTCCTTACCAGGAAGTAGTAGATGCCCTCCTAAGATCACAATTGAACAGTTCTCTATTGTCTTTCCTGACTTCCTTAGCTCAACATTCATTTCACTTATGTTGAGAGACCCTCTTCTTTGTCTGGGCTTTCAGAGGGTCACCTCTATCCCCCAGCAATGGCAGACCCTGCTACCATCTGCTTGGGAAGCATCATCTCCTGCTTTTTCATAGGGGTCCCAGATTCCTTGGGATATCCTTCTTTCTACTCAGTCCAATACCATCTGTCACATGGTCTCAAGCTTGAGGGCTGACCTTGAGTTTTCTAATCTGCTATTTTCTTCAGCGGATCTCTTCCTAGCAACTGAAACTCTGCCTGGACTCATTTCACATTGGTTAACATATTCCCTCCTCCTTTTACTCTCCCTATGGCAGTGATATTTAACCCACAGCTGCTGAAGAAACAACCCTCTTGCCCAACTCAGCCCAAGATGACAGCTCCCACATTCCCATATACTTTAACCCTACTCCCCACTCCCCTTCCAATGTCCTAGACTACATCTACTTATCCTATTCTACATTCATTGGAATGCTTATTCAGTAATTTGCAAGCATCTCATCTTAAATGTCTTTCACTCCTTCTATCTACTGTCACTCACCGAGACCTGGCTTCTCTAGCTTGAAAGACACTGTTCCCTTGATCAATCAACTTTTCCAATACTAATTTCATCTTTTCTAGCCCATTCCTTCCCATACTCATTAGCCACGGTTGAGTAGTCAGAATCATCCTTGTTCCCTCTCCAATGTCCCAATTAGTTTCTTCCTCTACCATAATTATTTCACAAAGGATAGCACCAATCCAAATTTATAACCCAATCCAGCTTCTGGTGGTCATTATTCATCAGCCCTGAGGATGCTGTCTCTCCTTCCTCAGTGAATTTAGTACTTTGCTCCCCTTTCTCTCTCTATCCCAACTTCTTCATACACGTTGATATTCTTTCAAATACTCTCACTTCCTAGGTTTTCAGTCTGCTCACACACACTCACTACTCCTTCCTTCTGCCTTCTACAGCAGTCCTTTCCTTCTCCTCATCTTCCCTCTCTTATCTGAGTGTCATCTCTTTTATATCATATTATATTATATACATAGTATATTATATTATATTATATATTCTTGTATGTGTCTTAAAAGTTTCTGTTTGTATTCATTTGTCTCCACCTTAAAATATAAGCTCCTTGAAGGTAGGGGCTGTTTTTGCTTTTTGTTGATATACTCAGTGCTTACCACAGAACTTGGTAAAGAATAAGTGCTTTCTAACTACTTGGTGGTTAATTCATTGATTTTATTTCTTAATTCTTATTATATCTCCCCTGTAGAAGAACTTATCTCCAGTACTCTACTTTGTGGAATGGAAAGGAAAAAGAGATGAATGAAATTGATGAGAAAAATGATTTCAACCTCCCTTCCATCCTGCTCTTCTGTTCTATGCAAATCATAAAGATTATACTAGTTGGAAAACACTGAAAATGCTGGTGATCTTTGTCACACTTCCCCCCTGCAACAATTCACAATCTGATCTCTCTACATAAATATTGGCAGGAAGGGAGAGAGCACTAGGGAACAGCAGTGGTTTGAGCCTTTAATGATCTGATGTCACAGGGATGTGACCAACCTTCTGTGAGGAAACTGTGGCACTCTAGTGTCCACACTATGGATAAATCATTGTATTTCCCCAACGACTGATGTAATCTGGAGACTATTCACCTCCTCCTCATGCGTACCCTGCCCCCAGTTCCTGACAAGGAAACCATAACGACAATAAGGACAGTGTAAAAAAAGGGGGAGGGTGGGATAAGGATTTAGCAGAGCTGCAGTTTAGGCTGGAAACATCTAGGAGTAGCAATATTTTAGTCAAGCAATTTTTCTCCAATTACTTTTCATGATTCTCTATTTTATTTACCCTTAAAATCATTTTCAAAATGTGGTCTCTAAGACTACAAACATTTAATGTAAACTTTACCTTGTTGTTTTGATTTGGACCTATGATTTCATCAAGGCAGATAACCTTTCTCTACTGATGCAATATGAACAGCAAAATTAGGAAGCTAAATTAAATTCTCTGAAAAAAGCATTCTAAATCATATAATGTATTTTGAAAGACAAGTATATCTGATTTTTTAAAAAAGTTGAAGAAAGCATGTTAATGCTTCTGGAAAGCATTAAAGTATTTAAAATTTTTTTAAAGGATTATTTTTGCTTCAAATGAACATTGGTGTATTTTTTAATATCACTTTCATTCCCATTTGTCCCTTCCCTTCTTTATCCAGAGAGTCAACCTTTATAACAGAAACTTTTTTAAAAAGTAGTTCAGCAAAATTGATCAATATGGCAGGTATCCCATTTTCAAAAAATTTTTAAAACTACATTTTATGTCTTATTTTTGTTAGCATTTTAAAAGCAAAATTTAGTTGCTAACTTAAAATTTTTACTTTAAATTTAATTTAGTTAAAATTTCATTTTAAAATTTAATTTCTTTAGTTTGAGGAGTAAAAATAATGTCCTTTAAGATTGAGAATGTAATAAATGTTCACTTTAAAAAAAATGAAATTCCGTAGGTGCATACCTTAGTGAAGTGTGATACCCACCTCCATGCAGTTTAGAAAATAACTTTAAAAGAACTAACAAAAATTCAAAAGAAGCTCTTTTTGAAATTATGCTACCCATTTGATTCTTAGATTTCCCTAGCCTGTCTCTAAGGGGCAGTAGCCACAAAGGGTTGGGGAATGAAACACACTCCAGTCACTCTAACAAGAGACCATTTGGGATTGTAAAAGGAGTGCTTGATGTGGAGGTGGAGGACCTTGACTGTAATCCTGAGTTAGCCACTTACTACCTGAGTTACTTTGGCCAAGTCATTTGACCTCTATGAACAGTTTTCTCATCTGCAAAATGAAGGGGCTTAAATCATCTCTGAAGTTCCAAACAGCTGATGCTCATGATCTGGATGCTGTTAGAGGAGTACCAAATGAAATTAGACACTAAGGTTTAGAATCAGAGGACCCAGATTCCAAAAGTCAGTTCTTTCTCAATTTTTAACCCCCTCCTCTGTGCTTTTAAAACAGATTTTTACTGAAATCTTTTGGCTTTATATCACCCTCAATTCTGAATATTTCCCCCTTTGCCATTGCCTTCCTGGTAGGCCATCCCTTGTAAAGACAACAATAAATTTAAAAGAAAGAAAAAAACCACTTCAGTAAAACTAACCAATACGTTAGTATTGGTCTGCCTGTATATGCTATGTTTCACATCCTTAGTTGTTCCCTGGGCAAGTTTGGTCATTGTAATTACATAGAATTCTTTTCTTTTCTCTTTTTTTTCTTTCTGGTTATTTTGTTGTAGTCATTGTGTATACTGTTTCCTGGTTCTACTTCCATCATTCCGCAACCATTTATATGTCTTCTCATTCTTCTCTGAACTCTTCAAAGTCATCATCTCTTACAGCACAATAATATTCTGTTACCACATGTATGTACCACAATATGTTTCATTATTCTTCATTCAATGGTCACCCACTTTTTTCCAGTTCTTTATTCCCACAAAAAGTGCTGTCGTGAATATGTCTAACTTTAACCTCCTGGGGTTATATGTCTGACAGTGGGATGCCTGGGATCCCAAACTATATGGCATTTGAGTCACTTTTTAAAAGCTTAATTCTAAATGACTTTCTAGAAGGGGTGAATCAATTCAAGCCAATTCTGCTACTTGCTAGCTGTGTGAACTTGAGCAAACCTAGGTCTCTGTTTCCTCATATGTAATATGAAGGGTTAGGAACAGATGATCTCTAAGGTTTCTTCTGGTCATAAATCCACGTTCCAATGGGTGCTATTTGATAGCATTGGCAAAGTCTTTAGAATACAAACATGTTCATTCTACTTGTTATTTGTTCAGAATAAAAGGAAAATGAAATAAAAAAAAAAAAGAAGAAACTAAATTTCTTTCAGATGGTAGTGAAAACAATTCTACTCCCAGTCCTTGAAGACCTCTTTCTATTCCTTTTTTCATAGTGGGCATACTGTGGCCCATGTGGGGTACTTGAATTGGGTGATGATAATGTCTAGCATTTATATACGGCTTTATGGTCTACAGAGAACGTACACAGGCTGTTTTACTTGGTCCTTCCTACAAACCTGTGAGGTAGGTAAAATTCCCATTTTGCAGATGAGGAAACTGAGGCTCACAGACGTCAAGTGACTTTTTAGTCTGAGGTTGGATGTGAGCCCCTGTCTTCTTAACTTCAATTCTACCACTTAACTGCTACAATGGCCTGGGTAAGACTCCAGCCTGCTGCTATGATGTTTCCCAGACAATCCTAGAGAGCAGGCAGAAGCTCCTTTTCAGATGGGGCATCTAAGATAATCAAACTGCTGCAAGAAGCCCAAGGGCTCAGACCGAAGCAGCAGTTTTTAATCTCAGCCATCAATCAATGGATCACTCAATCAACAGGCATTTATTAATCTCCCACTATGGGCCAGGTCCCCATTGTGTTGGGCCCTGGAGGGAATACAAAGGTAAAACTTGTCTTAAATCATTTGCTTTAAGTCTCGTAATTAAGAGGGTTGATTGAGAATTGGACAAGATAGAGAACCTCTTCTCACCAACTTTTTTCCCCTTCAAAAAAAAAAATATGGACAGGAGAAGAAAGCTTCCAGCATACACAAAAATTCAGGCTTATCTGCATAGACTTAGCTTATCTGCATAGTAGGTATGTGCCATAAGGGGGCGCTAGGTGGCGCAGTGGATTAAGCACTAGACCCAGAGTTAGGACGACTTATTTTCTTGGGTTCAAATCTGCCTTCACTAGTTGTGTGATCCTGGGCAAGTCACTTAAGCCTGTTTGCTCAGTTTCCTCATCTGTAAAATGAGCTGGAGAAGGAAATGGCAAACCACTTCAGTATCTTTGCCAAGAAAACTCAAATGGGGTCATGACTGAACAATAACGCGTAAGATATGATCACACAGAAAGAGAGGCTGAGAAAGGTGCTTGGTTCATGTTCCCTGAGAGGTCCGCCAAAGTAGCAGGTAAAATCCAAAGAACCTTGGCCTGAAAGTCAAGGCATGAGTTTTCGTCCTAACTCTCCCACAGACGTATTGTGTAACCTTGGGGACTTCTCTTTGGCCCTTAGTCTCCTCTGTATAAAATGCAGGGGTTGGACGGAGCAACCTCTGAAGGTCTACATTTTTACTCTTCCCTCATTGGTTCTATGTTACAGCCTGCTCCCACCCACCATGTGCCCCTCCAGTTCGTGTGTGCCACGCATTAACTCTTCAGAGACCGTTGGATTCTGTATCTGGCCGGCACGTAACAACACCAGCAGGATGTTGATATTAAAAAAGATGGGCTTTTGTTTCTGGAGGAAGCTGGGGATCCTTAAAAGAGCTTTGCAATTTCCTGAAGGTCACCTAGGCCACTGTTCTCCTCCTGTTCAACTCTAGGCCCAATTTACTGCCCATCTGTACTGTCCCGGATATAGATACTAATGGACAAGCCCCATAGGTTGTCCATTCAAATGCATGTCAAAATATGGGTAACAGACATTACTGATACAACAAACTATATTATATGCTAAAAGAAAATAATAATCTATGCTCTGTGCCAATCAGTGTATTGATTCTTTTGTGTCACTGAAAGGAGAAGCATTGTCCAATAGATAGATGTGGAAGTAAAAAAAAAAATCTGTGAACATAAGACTTACACACACAGAAATACATTCATTATTCTGTTCTATCTTTCCATTTTACATATATATATATGTACATGTGAGGGTATATCTGATCTATCTATTTATCTGTTTATCTATCTGTCTGTCCGTCTATTCGTCGGTCTATCTATCTATCTATCTATCTATCTATCTATCTATCTATCTATCTATCTATATGTCTGTCTGTCTATCTATCTATCCATCCATCCATCCATCCATCCATCCATCCATCCATCTATCTATCTATCTATCTATCTATCTATCTATCTATCTATCTATGTATCTATATGGCAGCTAGGTGGCTCAGTGAATAGAATATTAGGCCTGGAATCAGGAATATGTGAGTTCAGATATGACTTTAGACACTTACTAGCTGTGTGACCCTGGGCAAGTCACTTAACTGTTTCCTTATCTGTAAAATGAGCTGGAGAAGGAAATGTCAAACCACTCCAGTATTTTTGCCACAGAAAACCCCAGATGGGACCACAAAGAGTCAGACATTACTGAAATGACTTAACAAAAAATATATATGCACATATTTATACATATACATACATTTCTATATATGCACACATGCACATAGACACACACGTGTGTACATATGTGTGTGCATATATATACATATATGTACATATCTTATGCAGTGAGATATAGGTGCATTAGTTAGAAAGCCCCTAGTTAGCTGAGGTGTCTCTGTGACCCACATCCAAACCAAAGACTTAGAAACATATGTAGACACTGATTCAGACTTGAACATACATCTACACACAAACATATAGAACTAGAGACGTGTGGACCCGCACAGGGTGCCATGTGTCCACAAGATGAGAAAGTACCTATTGCTTTTTATTAAATTAAATAGAGATGCTAGGCAGTGATTACTAGGCAATGGGGGTGGGGGTAGGGGCAGAGAGAAGCGGTGCACCGAGAGGCCACAGGACCCCTGGGGCTCTCTTGCTGTCCTGGCTGCCAGATTATGGAGATGTTTCAGATTTCCCCTCAGGTATTTGCAGTCATGGCTCCCCAGGGTTCCCCTTGCCCCTCTCAGGCCCCCACAGCTGGAAACAGCAGCGAGGCACACAGGAATGTGAGGGGTGGACATGCCTCGACATTGTGCTTGGAGGGGATAAAACACAGAGACAGGAGCTCCTGTGAGATTACCCAGCTACCAAGAGGACAGAGACAGATGGAGCCAAGAAAACAGAAAGTGCTGACAAGTGACAGTGATGGAGTCTGGGAGGGCTCAGGCAATGGGGAGGAAACCATTTATCCTCAGGGTAAAAAAGAAAGAGGTCTGCCAAGCTCTGTGGCTGCACCATCCCCACTCTGCTCAAGGAGCAAGGACAAGGTGGGGGAGGAGACTGAAACCAAGAAAGGATGCCCTTCCCTCTCGAAGCTCCTCGGAATTCAATTCTGTTCAGCAAATATTTCTCCCTTGACCATGTCTCTCCTTGGCTCACAAAATATCTGTGGCTCCCTATTTCCTATAAGATAAAATACAAATTCCTTAGCCCAGCATTCAACATTTTCCTAGGGTACTTTGTCTTTTGGATATCTCCTTTGACTCTCTCACACAGCATCTTGTATTATATTTGTCTGTGTTTGTGTGGTATCCAGCACCCCACTGTCATTTTAAATCTTTTAATCTTTAAAAAAAAGGTACTTTAAAATTTTTTTCTTTTTAAAAAATGTATTTATTTTTAGTTTTCAACATTCACTTCCATAAGCTTTTGAGTTTTCAATTTTCTCCCTCTCCCCTAGATGGCATGCAATCTGATATAGATTTTACATATACATTCATATTAAACATATAACATTGTTTTAATATAATGGGGGAAAATAAAATACTAAATTTTTAAAAACAAATAATTTTTATTTTTGTCTAGAGCTGTGATTTCAGGGGCTCTGAGGGAGGGAACTCCTCACCCATGTAGATTGGCTACTGTTTGGGAAACTTACCTCCTGGAGCATTATCTAGGAAAGTTAAGTGACTTGTAAAGGGTCACACAATCAGTACGTATTGGAAGCAGAACTAGAACAAAGGTCATTCTTAGTCTCTAGCTACTAGGTCAGGCTGCCCCTCAGGTTGGTAAATGTTAACTGAATTGAATCATTAAGCACCTACTGTGTGAGTTTACTATGCAAGGCACTGAAAAAGTTTATGGAAGACTGATTGTCAGGCTGAAGAGTGTTTATTTCATACCAGAGGCCACAGGGAATCATGGATTATTCTTGAGTGAGGGAGTAACATAAACAGACCTGTGGATCAGGTAGGTTATTTTGGCAGCTGAGAATAGGATAGGTTGGAGAGAGAAGGGGCTAAAAGCTGGGATGATATCCTTGGCGATCCCTGCCAGTTTGGGCTTATGGGTGGCAGAAACAAGAGATCCCCCATTTTGCATGTCCCATCATCCTCGTGGGATCCTGGTGACTTATGCTAACTAATGCAACTAGACCTTGTGATCATGGCATAACACATCCAAAAATGACCATGATTTGACAACATATAAACGTAAAAAATAGGTTCATTCAAGAGAGATGTAGCATAGATAGAAAGGAACTTTACAAAACAAAGCACTAGCAAAGATCTCCTGAAAAAGGGAGTGTTAGATCCATGTCTCGAAGGAAGCTAGGGATCCTACCAGGCAGAGTGGAGAAAGAAGAACAATACATGAATGGAAGAAAATCCGTGCAAAGCTATAGAGATGAAAGGTGGAAAACAGATTGTCACCAGCATGGCTGGACCACAGTGTAAGTGGAAGACAGTAATGGATGAGAAAACTGGAAAAGTAAGAAGGTACAACACTGTGACAAGTCTAAAAGCCAAATAAAAGCATTTGTATTTAATCCTAGAGGTAATTGGGAGCTAGTAGAATCTGCTGTGTAGAGAGGGTGACATGATCAAATCTAACTTTAGGAAAATCACTTCAGCAGTTGTATGGAGAATGGATTGCAGTAAGGAAGACTGGATGTGGAGACCTATTAAAAAGCTACTGAAAAGGTAGAGACAAGACATAATAAAGGTCTGAACTATAGGGGTAGCTATGTGAATTAAGGAGATATTTGTGTATATGTATATGTATGCATATATGTATATCTATGTGTATATATGACTAAAAGCTACACAAGGGAAGGGATAGTGAGGATATGAGTTGTCTACATTTAAAGAACTGTAATAAATAACTATAATACAATTATAACTATATAGAGATATCCTGGAATATAGAATGGAATGGAAATGCATTTATTAAGTGCTTAATATTCATGCAAGGCAGATAGAGGGTATAGGGGATAGAGTACTGGGTCTGGAGTCAGGAGGATGAATCTTCCTGAACTTAGGTCTGGCCTCAGGCACTTTCTAGCTATACAACCCTGGACAAGTCACTTAACCCTGTTTGCCTGTTTCCTTCTGCATAAAATGAGCTGGAGAAGGAAATGTCAAACCACTCTAGCATCTTTGCCAAGATAACCCCAAATGGGGTCATGAAGAGTTGGATGTGACAGATCAGCAGCAACAAGACAATAATATTCATGAAGCATTATTCTAAGCATATACAAATAGAAAATCAAGACTCCCCTGCACTCAAGGAGCTTATATTCTAATTAGGTGAAACGATACCTAAAGGAGGATTAGAGGTAATGTTCAGTTCATGGCAGATGGAAAAGTCAAGTAGTACTTAGACAGGGGAGTAATGATGCAACAGACAGTCTTTTACCTGGAGGATGGTGGATCCAAGAACTGTAAGAGGTAAGGTTTAGCATCCAGGTAACAGTGACCTCTGCCTAGTGGGAACTGGGCAATGGAGTGATGGGGGGTGGTTGGGGAGGGGAAAATTCAAGGCCTCAGAATCCGAGGCTCACCTCAGTAGCAGCAGCAGCAGCAGGTGCTGCCAGTCTGTCTTCCAACTGCCAACAGAGTGGGAGAGGGGAAAATTCTTGGCATAAAGTAAAGAGTGCTATGTTTGGAGTCAGGAAGACTTGAATTCAAATCCTACCTGACACTTATTGGCTATATGATCATCCACATAGAACTATGTCATGTTTGGTTTTATATATAAAATTATGATACATATACATTGAAGGGGAACAAAGTGGTTGGAGGAAAGGAAGATCATTTCTGACTAGGTGATCAGGGAAGGCTTCCTGGAAGTTGAAGCTTGAAGGATGAGAAGGATTTCAAAAGGCAAAGATCAGGATCCCACTGTCACCTTGTGATGTTAAAACATGAGAAGTGTTCTTCTTCATCAAGCTTGAAAATCTATTAAAGGTCCTACTTTAACCTTCCTGACTCCAAGTCCAACACTCTAATGGCTATACCACACTGACCCTTGTCACAGGGGCAGTTAAACCAGGAAAACAAGTGTCTCCTATCCCAAAGAATAGGTCTATCCCCCCACTAGGGTAGAAAGAGGGAGAAAGCAAGTATGAAGAAAAAGCATCATAACAATGGAAACCTGGGAAGACGGAATGGCATGGGGCTGGTAGATTGACAACTAGCAAAGATATAGGGAGATATAGGCAGCTAAGTAGTATAATAGACAGACTCTACTTTGAGTCTGCAAGACCTGAACCCAAATCCTTCTTCAGGCACTTACTAGTTAAGTGACCCTTGGAGCTGTAGCATACACATTGGCCACCGCCTTGTCAACCATCTTGGCAGATGGGCTAAACCAGGTTGAGGGTAACCAGTAGGCCTCAGACCCATCAGTGAATTAAGGGGTGTCTACCCCAAGCATGTAAAGACTTCCCCTAGTGGAATAAGTGGCCCAGTGGCCATGAAAGCAGCTGAAGCAAGTGCTGTGGAGCACTAAAGAGCTTGGTCAGACATCAAAGACACTAAGATCATCCTCTGTATCCCAGGCGATCACCAGTCATCTTGCCTCTGGACTTGGATGACTCTGGAAGAGAGAGTGAGGCTGCCGACTTTGTTCAACTCTGCCTCGCTTAAATCCAGTGCATAAACGAGACAATGCATCACCCCATGATGCCACTCATGGCATGCCACTCCTCTTCAAAACCAAAGGCAAAAACAGTGGCAACTGCTGTGTGACCCTGGACAAGACATTTAACCTCTTCCAGACTCAGTTTCTTCATTTGTAAAACAGGGATAGCACTCATCTCCTAGGGTTGTTGTGAGGATCATATGAGACAACACGTAAAACACTTTGCAAACCTCAATGCGTTTGCTGCCTCACAGGGGAAGCACACCCCACCTTGGGGTGAAGAAAGTGAGACTGTTCTGGTTAGTACTCTTGGGTAAAGCTACCTCCTCATTAATTTCAGCTCTCCCTCCTAGAAACTCTTCCTCATGGGCTATCATCCTGGGCATTTTCCTGGTCTGCTTTGGAAAGATTATTCCACCTTAGCAGAGAGCCTGGCCAAGGCATAAAGATTGAGTAAAGAATTCTGGGAATGAGGTGATGATAAGGGTCTTTAAGACAGGGACAGTCTGAAAACTGGAGCTGAGGAGGGAAATAGCTGACAGGAAATGAAAAACACAGTACTGCCAAACAAGGGGTCTCTGAGGACACCATCCATCCTGCCCCTCTCTTCTTGTTACACCATCTTCGAAGTCTCAATGTCTCTCCATTTACATTATTGGCAATGAAGGACAGATATGAAGTAAGGGTGCCTTTTCCTCAGCCAATCACAAAAAAGTGAGCTAGGATGCAGCCACATTTAAACAGGTAGAGACTACAAATCTACTGCCCCACTTCCATATTCCTTTCATTGAATTAAATATCATTTGTAAGGTACTTAGCACAGTGCCTGGCATGCAGTGGGTGCTTAATAAATGTTTGTTCCCCTCCCTTCTTTCTCCCACTAAGATGATTCTCCAATTCTTCTATGTCCTGTTTCCTCTCTCCTTTCAAGGCTTTCCTCCATCCTTTATCCCTCTTCCAGAGCCTTTGTCATCCCAGAAATCGAGAGACAAATGCTGGCTAAGCATCTCAGAAAATAGGTAGAATCAGAGCTCCCCAAGAGCTCTTAGTGGGGGAAAAATTAGGATAAGAAAGATAGAAAAATGGCAAGGGGATGACTAAAGAAAAGGGGGTGTTTGAGGAAGATGTCCCCATTTTGCCGATCTAAAGTCCTCACGTCTAAGTTGGAGACTTGGAAAGACTCCTTGGAACAAGTCAGCTGGTGTTATCCCCCATTTAGGGGGTATCTCTCTGTATCTCTCTCTCTCTCTCTCTTTGTCTGATGCTCTTGCCTTGAAAAGGGACCTTTGTGATTGATAGCTCCTCCCCCAATGGCTAAGAACAGCCTTCCCCCTGAGAGTCACAAGGCCACTAGTGATATTGCAGCTGGGCAGATGAATGAGCTATTTTAGAATTTGGATTTCAAATTCAAGAGAGGTAGTTGGGGGAAGGGAAGAATTTCAGATACTAGTTTCTCTATGCTGTATCAAGTATCAGTGACCTGTAGGTTCCTGAGCATATACTTCATGTTATAGCATAGCTAGACCTCTAATTTTCCCTTTGTAAAATGGAGTGGGGGGAGAAGAGGAGTGGGGCAGTGGAGTGGGCCTGAATAATTTCTAGTATTCATTTCAAACCTTAATATTCTGCATTTCTATAAGATTCAAATTCTGGTCATTTCTGAATATGTTATCTCATGACCATAAGCTCCAGCTGCATTTGCTAGCACATGTGACGTGTAAAATATGAGATTTCCTGCTGATGATAACAAATGACCTCACATTTCAATATGTCATGTAGTTAACAATGAAACCTATTCCATTTTACCAAAAGACAAGGACTAGGAATTGTTTGAACAGTTAAAAGCTGGAGTAAAATGCAAAATAACTAATCGGCAATCCCACAAACTGTTGTATATTTTAATATATTATAAGCATCCCCCTGCTGGCATTAGCACTCCTCCAGGGTTCTAGGTATATCCTTTAATGGGCTGAAGTATCTTTTTTCTGATGCCATCGACTTACACCCCTAGTCTTGGTTTCTTCCCCTCTGATATTAGCTCCTGATGATTAGCAACCCAATTCCATTTTTAAACAATTAACATCGATTAGCAGGATCCTTGGTCACAAGGAGGATCTTGTTGGTCACATGGTCAACAAGATGGAGTACTAGACATTTTCTCTGATCCTTACAACCTCTCAAATTTCCTCCAAATAGGAATTATGTATCAGAGATAAAGCAATTTCAGTCGTCTTTCTGGTTCAGGACACCAAAAACCTAAACAAATTAACAATGCAATGAACTAACAGCAGAGAAGACTAATCTCTAACCCCTAACATGCTAACTCAACACCCCCTTCCACTATTATGCTCTCTGCTCTAGAATTGCACAAACTGACCCATGAACCTGCAATGGAACTCAACTGTACCCCTTGCCCGTTCCTCCTAGCACTAGGAAAAACCAAAAGACAGAAGCTTGCTCAGGCTGGGACAGCAGCATGTCAGTGTTCATGCCAGAGCTCAGCCAGCTCTTTGGTTGAGAGTGAAATGAATGAAATAAGACTCACTCAGCATGGAAGGAGGCTGAGAGGACTATGAGGTCCAGCTTCCAAGGAAGCTGCCATCAAAAGGGAAGGAGTCTGAAAGTGATCAATAGGGGAATATAAGGAAGAAAGATTGACATTGCCAAAGATCTCACAAAGAAGAAAGCTCAGTTAAAAACCTTGTACATAAATAGATAAACTAAAAGGTAAGATATTAATGATAGAAATAAGAATCACTCAGCATGGAAGGAGGCTGAGAGGACTATGAGGTCCAGCTTCCAAGGAAGCTGCCATCAAAAGGGAAGGAGTCTGAAAGTGATCAATAGGGGAATATAAGGAAGAAAGATTGACATTGCCAAAGATCTCACAAAGAAGAAAGCTCAGTTAAAAACCTTGTACATAAATAGATAAACTAAAAGGTAAGCTATTAATGATAGAAAGGAATATAGCCTACAATTAAAATAAAAGAGCTCAGAAATCTATAAATAAATACAGAGGAAAAATAAATAAAGACCTATGGGGCAAAGGACTTTGTAGATTCCCAAGAGTGCATAGATGTTCCTGAATAGATTAAAAGAAAAATAAGAATTGTGCAAGCAGAATTTGTGGCCTGCAAAGCAGAAATACTTGGCATAATATGAAATCTTGAATCCATGGTGACAAGTCTCTCCAAAGAAACAAAAGGGAGAATAACTAAATGGAAATTTAAATACATAGAAATGAAGGACAATCTGGATGAAGAGAAACAAAAAGCAGTAACATTAAAAGAAAACATGGTCTCCATACATGCAAAATATATTTATCTCAAAGATAAGCTGTATAGAGACAACTTAAGGATTATAGGGCTCCAAGAAGAACACAAGTCAAAAAACATAAACACCATAATGCAAGAAAACTGCCCAGAACTTCTGAACACAAAAAAACAAAGTACCAATTGAAAGAATCTACAGATTGCTTCCAGAAGAAAACTCACTCTAAACTCCAAGACACATACTGATTAAATTTAACAATTCCACCCACAACAAACTCTGCAAGCAACCAGGAAAAAGATCTTCAAATACAAAGAAAAGGAAATGTAAATAAAACAAGACTATTCTTTTTTTTTCAACTTATATTCTTTTTAAAATGCCTTAGTTTTCTACAATCACTTCCATAAGTCTTAGATTTTTTCCCCTTCCTCAAGGTGGCATGCAATTGTATATAGGTTCTACACATACATTCTTATTAAATACATTTTCACATCAGTCATGTTGTATAGAAGAATTAAAATAAATGGGAGAAATCATAAAACAAAACATAACACAAGAGAAAATGGTCTACTTCATTCTGCTTTCCAGTTCCATAGTTCTTTCTCTGGATGTGGACGGTATTTTTGCCTCAACAGCCCTTTGTGAATGTTTTGGGTTCTAAAACAAGACTACTCTGCACCCACTAGAAACTACAAGAGGGAATGGAATAATGTATTCCAAGGAACAAAGTAACTCAAAATCCACCCAAGGTGATATGCTCTGTAAACCTGAGTCTAGCCATTAATTTAAAAAAAGATAAACATTCAATTAAAAAAGAGGTATTTGAAACATTCATAAAAATAAAACTAGAACTGAAGAAATTATTTTCTTTTCAAACATCTCAGATAACAGATATATAATAAATGCAAACAAATACAGCAAAGATAACAATAATAAAATAACAAAGACACAATTGATAGATTTCTTTCTAAAAGTGCAAAAGGAGATGAGGATAAAAGTAGGAAACAAACAGAAGTGATGGTGGAGAAACTGCTGAAACATCATGAAGTCAACATCACAGCACCTGGCCTGCAGATGAATCAATATTTTTTTTTTGTGGGACTAAATTACAGGGAGGCAATTATATAAAAGGAAAGAGAAGAGGAAGAAGACAGAGGGGAATATATGATGCCCCTTAATCAAATCAAAGACTAATAATGAAGGAAAATAACTCCTGTAATTTAGTGTTTTTAAGGAAGAAGAGAGACTACAGATGACTGTGTAAGGAGACAAAAGAAGGGATTGGGAAAGAAAAAAAGAAAAAAGAAAAGAAGGAAGGAAGGAAGGAGGAAGGGAAGGAAAGAGAGAACTCTTGTTTTAGTGGTGGTAGGAGGTACCATTAATGAACACAACTATGGAGAAAAGAGATATTCTATAATGGAAGATGAGGAACTTATCTATATATCTTTGTATTCTGTAAAGTAAGATGAAGGTATAAAACTTCAGTTAGCTTTTTGACAAAGAACTCTTTACTTAAAAGATATAGCAAGAGCAAGGATAGAAACATCTCCCTTCCAACACATTTGAGCACATTCTCCCCTATACCACCACAGTCTCTAGAGAGAAGAGGCTGAGACTTAATGCATTTTCTATATAACACTGCTCCAGCCAAGATCATATCCAAATGTGACATCACTGCCAGATGACTTCTTGTCTCATCTACCACAAGGCTAGGTCTAGAAGGCTCTTCATTTCTCAAGGCATCAATTTTGGGCTGGTTTCAAAGCCCAGCATGGACTAGAGTTTTGGACTCTTGGACTTTGGGGGTTTCACTCACCTGACCTTTCAAATCTCACAAGGTCATGAGCTCCAATTTTCAATCTTCACCTAAAGTAAGATAGCAAATGAAGAGGTAAGGATCTGAGGCCTCCATTTATGGGCCACAAGTCAGCCCTGAAGGAAGAAGTCTTTCCCCTTAGAGCATTTTCCCTCACCAGATGCCATCAGCCAAGAAAGAGTCAAAAAAAATGAGAAGTTAAACAAAAAAGGCAGCAAAAGGAGAAGAATGAGGCTGAATAGTGAATTTAAAAATTCCTCCCAGTTTTGGCTACCCAGGCAGAGCCAATAGAAGAAGCTCCTAGCTGCTACATTGTTAGCAGACAAGAATTAGTTGAAGAATGTATACTGGTGTTCCAAATCTATCCAAGGCACTATCTCTGTTATACATCATCACAACTCTTAAAGAAGCAGGCTCCCCAGTCACAGCCACATAGGGAACTGCATCAGCTGTACTCTGCACATGCTCATAAGGAATGCACTCAGTGACCAATCTTCCATTACAGATGGTTTTAATTAACCACCTCCAGGCACATTCACTTGTTTAAGTGCTGTTGTCAATGTGCTCTTCTGTGTTTTAGCATTTCTTCTATGTGCAGGAAATAAATACCTGTCCTATACTTATTCATATTGTGCATTGAATATCTTTCTGCTCTAGCCTTTTGGAGGAACACTAGATATGAACCAAAAGCCAAATGACAAGTAAGTCAGGCCAGGAATGACAAACAGGGTTGGGGTTTAAAGAAGATGAGAAAAGAGAATCTAATTCCTCTCATTAGAGGCCAGATTCCCCAAGGACTTAATTCAGGCTGACTGCATGCTTGGATCCAGAGCACAGGAAACATTTAGGGATAGAGAGAGGGTACAGTACTACGGCCTCTATAATCCCAGCAGTGGTTCCTCAATGTTACCCTTGAAATGTTACATCTCATAGGTTGCTTTGAGAAAAGTATTGAGGAAACTTTAAAGCATTATATGAGTATGAGAAACTCTTAATCATGATGTCACAGATAAAACATAAGACAGGGACTTCGTCTAGGTTACCCCCATTGTAGAAACAGAGAGAGAGCTGTATGGAATTATGCATCTTGGACTGGGAAGGATCTCAGACACCATCTAATCTAGTGATCTCATTCTATATATGAGGAAATTGAGACCTTGGGTATTCAAGTGACTTGCCCATGGTCACATAGAGTCAAAGGTGAGATTTGAACCCTCTGATTCTAGAGGCAGTGCCCTTTCCACAGTCCCATGCCATTTAAGGGATAATGGAAAGAATTTATTTGGAATCAGAGGCCTTCTACTTAGGTGACCTTAAACTTGATGGAACCCAGTTCCTCCATCTATAAAACAAAAGGGTTGATCTAGATCACTCCTATGGTCTCTTCTTGCTCTCAGTCCTGTGATCCTATGAATGCGGACTGATGAGGAGTATCTGTGTGTGGGGTGGGGATTCCAGGCTTTTAGGAAGTGACCTGTCCTGGGGGAAATCAAATGCCCCCAGTCCTGGGGACACCAGCACAACAAGACATGTGATAAGGGACATGTACTGAGGAAGGGGATCACACAGAAGACTCTTAAACAAAGACCAGGTAAGAAGATAAATCAGCTTCCCCATCAAATTTCCTGTGCTCAGAAAGGCCCTGTAAAACACAAGAGAAAATTGACCTGTCAAGGAAATAGATAGGCAGTGATAGCAAGCTAGCCCCCTTTCCGACCTGGCCCCCACCATGGGCCACCTCCGTCAACCCTCCTCACTGCCACCAGCAAAGGGTCACTGCTACTCTGAGGTCTCTCCTCTAGCAGTGGCCTGCCTTGTTTCTCAGAATGGGGAAGCAGAGAAGGAGGAGGAGAGCTGGGCAGTGAAGGTGGTGATGCATTTAACAGGCCTCTGCCTATAAGGGAGTTGGGTTCTGGCCCCATCCCCTTTGTCCCCCTCCTCCCCACTGCCTGGGGGCACAGCTGCCTGAACAAATCAGGCAGTAAAATGGATGGAGACCAGTGATGGTGTCAGCAGACAAAGTACCTTTTAAAAAAAAATTTAATCTCTTTTTATTTTCCTTTCCTTTTCCCTCCCCTTCCCTTTCTACCCCCTCCCAAATAACTAACCTCCCCATAACCCCTTCCCTTCTTCTTGTACAATGGGCCCTGGGTGATCTGAGGCCTTGGAGCCCAGAGATTTGGCCTGGTGCAGCATGGAGCTTTCAAGGGCATTAACCTTCACCTTGAATAGCTCTTGGCTTCTGGAGAGAGACAGTGGCGCCTGGAGGAAGGGGGAGGGAAGAGGAAAATAAGCTGGGTTGTGTGTTTCCTTGGAGGCTACAGTCCTTGAAGGCTGTTCTCATTAGGATAGAGGTGACATCTGCACGCCCCCCCTCAAACACCAGTAGTTTTTGTCTAGAGATACTGATTAGGACTGAGGATTCGAGAGGATGACTGCCACTAAATGGGCAAGCTACAGACTCCTGGGTGGGCAGAGTAGCCACTGAGGCTCAGTATCCCACCCCCCACTCCTCAATCCCTCTTCATCTCCTCCCTCGAAAAAAGACAAACCCTCACAGGTTGTCCTATGTTTTGTCCTACATTTATTCAATAGAGATTTGCTCAATGTGGTCTTTGTAGTAGAAGACTTGGCACTGTGGCTAACTGCAGGAATAAATACAGCTTATACTTATACAGCTAGGGGGCAAAGTGGCTAGAGTGCTGGCCCTGGAGTCAGGAAGACCTGAGTTCCAATCTAGCCTCAGACACTGACTAGCCATGTGACCCTAGGCAAGTCACTTAATCTTTTCTGCCTCAGTTTCCTCAGATGTAAAATGAGCCGGAGAAGGAAAAGGCAAATCACTCCAGTATCTTTGCCAAGAAAACCCCAAAGGGAATCACAAAGAATTTAAGAGAACTAAAAAACATTTGGACAGAGAGAGTGAACTTATGCACAGTTTTATAGTTTAAAAGCATTTTCACACTGTTTCATTTGATCCACACAACAAGCCTGTGAGATATGCAGGACAAATATTTTTATTCCCATTTTATGGCTTAGGAAACTGAAGCTCACAGCTGAAAGTCACTTGTTCTGTCCAGGTCTTCCCATTAGAGTTCTAAGGACCTTTCCACTCTACCAGAGGTATCACATTCACCGTCAATGCCCTCCCTTGAAAACTTTTCATGCAACCCAAATCAGATTAAAATGTAATTGGGAAATTTTTAACAAAATAAAAATCCAATACAACATAGATAATGCTAATTTGTGGTTTTCTAAGTCAGTATGTTGCCAGTAGGGATGTGTGTCTATTAAAATTTGACACTACTTTCCTTTACTATGGTGTCTCTATTGCTGTTGCACAGTTGTTTCTTACTTTTTGCTATCCTCGTAGAATTTTCTTGGCAAAGATACTGGGGTGGTTTGCCATTTCTTTCTCCAGTTCATTTCACAGATGAGGACACTGAGGCAAATAGGGTAAAATGACTTGCCCATGGTCACATAACTCTATATATCAAAGAAATATAACATAGTCCTTGTCTAAAGAAGCGCACAACGTAAAAAGCAAAATAACAACACAAAAAATGTTACGAGATGAATAGCTGAATAAATAAATCAGAAAGGGCTATGAATTCGGAGGAGAGAGGATTTTATGGGAGATTGGAATGGTAAGAGAAAAGGTGAACTCGAATTAGAGTTCGAAGAGTAGGATTTGGATAAGTGAAAATGAGGGCAAAGCCATTACTCGGTGACTTCTAAGATCTTTGCAGCTCCAAAATCCAGTAGCACAAATAGTAGGAAGATGGACTCAGGAAGGCACAAAATATATTCAGGAAAATTAGTAGAACAGGGCGACTAAAGCAGAGGTTTTAATAGAAAAGCAGAGTCAGGGTTAGATTGTGCTATTGATTAGCTTTGGATGCCAGGCTAAGCACAGTTGTCATCCTATTGGTAACTAGGCAAATGCCTGCCCACTACAGCCTTTTCCCAACCAAGAGCACCACCCTAATCAAGTACTTGACATGGAGTCAGCAAATCCTGGGCTTGACTCCCAGCTGTATAAATTTAGGTGAGTTCCTTTAACTCTGAACCTTAGTTTCTTCACTGATACAATAAGGATATTGGTCTCAACCTTTAAAGTCCTTTCTGGCTCTAGATCTACCAGCCATGAAGCAAAAACAGTAACAGATACAGCAATTGAATCTGACAAGGTATATACAACATTCTGCACAAGCATCCCCGAACCTCTCTTGTGAAAGGAGCAAGGTATATTTCCTATTTCATCATCCATTCACCATGATCAAGATTGACTGTTACAGCTGGTCAGAGTTCAATTTTGTTTTAATTTAGATTTAATTATATTTTATATTTCTATAATTTATATCTATATCATATATTTATATATAATATATTCATATAATTTATAATATTTATATTTAATATTATTTTCCTTTGCAGAATTGTAGTCATTGTTGTGTTCCTGATTCTCTGCTTACTTCACCCTGTATCAGATCATATAAGTCTTTCCCATATTTCCCTGAATTTCTTATTTCTCTCTCACATCTTCTAAATCCTAGATACCAGCCTACCTGAGACTTACCAAATGGGTAGAGACCTAGACCCTGTCTAGCTAACCATACTCTAAACTCAGTTGCTCCTCCAATATCCCACACACCTAGGCACTCATTCTTTAAAAAAAAAGGGCAGATATGGCCACTGAAACCCAGTGGGAAACCGTTTTCTACCAACCCTCCCATCTCTCCTCCTCCCCCTCAAGTGCTGGAAGCTTCCCAATCCAGGTCTCTCCTTATTCCTCACCCTACGATATCAGTCATCTGCCTGCTTAGTGTCAGCGCTCTGTCTGGGCATGGCTGATGTCCAGCCACAGATCATGCCAGCTGCATGGCCTTCTGCCCACGTGATAAATGAGCTATTGTCCATTCTCCCTGCCTCTTCACCTAAGATGAATGGAACAGGAGCAGTGAAGCCAGTCAGCCAGCATGTCCGACTGATGGCCTGGGGAGCAGAGGATGAACACACAGAGAGAGATAGTTGGAACCCCCAATCTATATTACAGTTCATTGCTTCTTGCTAGCTGTGCAGGGGATATGGCAACCTTGGACTTTGATGAATACCTGCGAATGACATACTACTTGTTTAAGTGAGTGGCTTCCTGGGTTCAGGGATGAAGTCTGGGGAAAGGAAGATATAATTTTGTTCCCAGGCACAGCCATGTCTTAGGTTTCCTCTTCTCTCTCTGCTCCAGAGATGGCTAAAGTATTTTACTTAGTTTCTGAGACACCGAGAAGTTAAGACACTTACCCAGGGTGACTCAGAAAGACAAGGGCAGAGTCAGAATTAGGTCCAACAGTCATTCTCTAAGTTATTAGTCTGTGGATTCTTCCCCAAATCCACCTTACTTTTCCTCTAGCATTTTCCTTGCCATCAAATCAAATAAATTCTCATCTTTTGGAAGATCTGAGTTTGACCTATATGATCATCAGAAAAGTCACTCAGTTTTCTTACCTATAAAATGAGGATGATCGTGTTTGTCCTATTCCACCTCACAAGATTATTGTGAGAGCTTCGTTTTTCTGAGTTGTTTGTTCAGAGGTCATACCACAATTCTGATGTAGCCCATATGAATGCAGACGGTCCTTATCCCAAACTTGCACTCGCATTGACAAATCGGATCCCTTTGAGCAATGCTACATCTCCTCCTTGGGATTCTTGAGAAAACTCTGCCAGACCTCTGGTTCTGTGACTTTTTGAGCCACAGAAAGTTGCAGCCTGATGCTTTCCATCTCCAATACTGCTTTACTAAAGAGCAGAAAAGATGACATAACAGAGACAGAAAACAAAAACTGCAAACACAAAACACTTGTACCATGTTCATGGCTACAGGGAAATAGACCAGGTACTAAAGGCTCAAGGATCTCCCCCTCCCTCTCTCTCTCTCTCCCTGCTCCTTTCTCTCCTCTCCTACCCTCCCTCCTCCCCCCCTCTCCCAAATTAGAGGCTTACATTACTATTCACTCAAATTCAGTCAGGAAACAGAAACACTGAATTATCTGATTTGTGTCTTTTTTTTTAAGCATCGTCAGTTCCAGCTCAGCAACCAACTGAAAGGCTCCTTTTATTTGCATGGTAAATGGATCAGAGACAGTACCTACGTATGTTCTGAAGCCCCCAGGGATTTCATGGGTGTTCTGGTCTGGGCCTGACAGGGAAATACCCTCGTAATTTGTGTTCAGTATCACAAAAAAAAAAGATACACTGGGAGAGAATTAAACAGTTAACAAAAAGAAATTTACTTGTCTACAGCAGAAGGATATTCAACAAGGATGGGCTCTAAGGATACCTCAAGCTGATTTATCCATCACTTTCCTCCAGAGAAGCATCTCAGTATGCCTGGATCTCCTGGTAGCCATTTTTTAGTCTGTAGCCCTAGCCAAGACTTTAATCTCCTGAGTCAACCAGGTCTCAAGGATGGTTTTAATACCTTTTAATGAAACATGGGGGCAAGTTATGTAGTATAGTAGAGAGACAGCCCTGGAGTCGGGAGGACCTGAGTTCAAATCCAGCCTTAAACACTTATTAGCTGTATGACCCTGGGCTTAACCCTGTTTGCCTCAGTTTCCATTCCAGTATCTTTGCCAAGAAAACCTCAAATGGGGTCATGAAGAGTCAGACTCAAGTGAACAACAACGAAAGGAAATATAACCCAACCTGCATGTGGGAATTAGGATATTGTTCCTATCGTAGTTAGGCAAAGAATGCTACACACATGTTCCTCAGGACAAGGTTCTCATTGGCCAGTTTTAGTCTCCTGTTACATCAGCTGTTCTCAGAGGTGGGCCAGTTTTACAACCAGCTCTCTTAAAAAAAAAAGTACACACACTTTTAAATTTAATCTGCACTATTAATATTTTGTTCATTAGTCTCCTAAGTTTAGACAATTAAAAAATCAGATCAAGCTCTGATTTGTAACATTTGATGATTTCCAAAATGTAAATGCTTACATTCTAGCAAACTCTAGCTATCTGTACCCCTCCTTTGAAAGCAGTCATCAGGAGAGAGTGAATTGTCCACTTCTTACCTGATTATTCTCGTTTCATTTTTCGTATATATGCAAGTGCTTCATACATTGTAAAATACTAGGCTAATATATGGTTTTAGTCATCAGAACAGGCTGAATTGTGTATCCTCTACCTCAAGGAGAATATACAAACTCACCCTGGCATTTAAAGTCCTCTACCATCTTGCTCCCAACTACCCCAACTACCTTTCCAGTCTTACTTCATATTATTCCCCTTCTCACACTTTCCATTCCAAGCAGACTGGTCTACTAGCTGTTATCCATATATGACATTCTATATCCTGTCTTCAGGCCTTTGAATAGATGGACCTTCATGATTTGGAAAGTGCCTAGGTGGTATGTCCAGCCTGAAGTCAGGAAGACTCATCTTCTGAATTCTAATCAGACACTTAACTAGCTGTGTGACCCAGAGTAAGTCACTTAATACCATTTGCCTCAGTTTCATCATTGTAAAGTGAGCTGGAAAAGGAAATGGGAAACCACTTCAACCACTCCAAGAAAATCCCAAATGGGATCACAAAGAGTCGGATGGGACTGAACAGCAACATAATTGGGGTGTACTGTCTGTGCTCATCCTTCGTTTCAAAGAAGACCATGACATCAGAGAAACGATGACATGATTTGCACTTGACTTTGTTTTGAGTGAGGGATGGTTGTGCAAGGTCACCAACCTCACTTTCCCTTCCTGAGCCATCTGGGTCCAGTGATCAGATATTCATCAGGATGACTGGAGAAGGCCCAGGATGAAATGGGAGACCTTGACCTATTCTTGTACTCACTTAGAGTGAGGTAAAGCCCATTATGTGAATAGGCCTCTTTAAGAAGTAATCAAGGAATGGCCCTTTTAAGAGAAGAAGAAAAAAATAAGTAAATCAAGCTGGGAGGGAAAGAGCAACAGTTGCTATTGATAATCACTCTGAAGCCTGAAGGGTCCTGAAAAGAGTCATGAAGTGGAATTTGGGCAGGGACCTATTGTTGTGCAATGTATGAGTGTACTTGGTTTAAAGTTTAGGGAAAGAAGGAAGGAAGGAAGGAAGGAAGGAAGGAAGGAAGGAAGGAAGGAAGGAAGGAAGGAAGGAAGGAAGGAAGGAAGGAAGGAAGGAAGGAAGGAAGGAAGGAAGGAAGGAAGGAAGGAAGGAAGGAAGGAAGGAAGGAAGGAAGGAAGGAAGGAAGGAAGGAAGGAAGGAAGGAAGGAAGGAAGGAAGGAAGGAATCAGGTCTGTAAACCCCAAGTTAACTGAGCATCCTCTGGCCATCAATATTTACCTTCCTTTGGAGAGAAGAAGGAAGTCGGGGAGAGAAAGGAGCAAATGAGCTGAGCTACCTAGCTAATTAGGTCCCCAATCAGAGAGCTCATTCTACTCACAGGTCTATGTTCTATCTGCCTCCTGGAATGCCTAGATACCTTTAAAACATACCTAAAGGGTCACCTCCTTCATAAGACCTTTCATAGGACTGTAAGATCAGAGATTTAGAGTTGAAAGGAACTAGAGATATCATCTAGTCTAACTTCTCATTTTGCAGAGGAGAATACTAAGACAGAATACTAAGACACAGAAAGATTGTAACTCGAGTAGGGGAAGAGGAAGAGAAAGGAATAAGCATTTTTAGAGTACCTTCTATGCACCACGCACTATGCTAAGCACTTTACAAATATTATGTTTGATCCTCCACAACAATTATGTGAGCTGTTATTATCCCTATTTATAGTTGAGAAAACTGAGGTAGAGAGTGACTTGTCTGAGGTTACTCAGTGTCTGTGGTTGGATTTGAACCCAGGTTTATGCTGACTCAGGCCCCAGTGCTCTATCCATTGAGTCACCTCATTTGCCATCTCTGATGATCACTGGGAGATTAATGAGTGCTTTAGTGGAAGTCCACAGGCACTGCCAGCCTCTTATATGTCTAAGGTCGCACAGGTAGTAAATTGCAGAGCATATGTTTGGACCCAGGTCATAGGATCAGAAAATTAGAATTTAAAGGGACCTTAAAGGTCATATAGAGTGTAGATCAGCCCTTCCGTTTCACATATGAAGAAACCAAGGACAATAAAGGGGAAATGACTTTGCCACAATCACACAACCAGTAAGCAAGAGAGACAGCTAACTCACAATCCAATATTTTTTCCACTGGTCCAGACTACTTGGTTTCCCCAGCAATTAGCGCTCCCTTTTTATTGAAATTACTTTGTGTTACAAGAGGCTCTAATAGGGAGACTTCAGCTTGCCAAAGGTATTCATGTCATGGAAGGCATCTAGAAAATACTCATATAGACAGTGAAGTCCTTCAGAGTCTCCTGTTGGTGAATGATATGGTGTTAGCTGTGTCAAGCCTTGGAATATCGCAGAGCCTCATAAATGAGGTCCAAAATAACTCTAAGGAGTTTGACCTCACTCTTTACGCTGGAAAAACTAAGTGAATTAAGAGTGCCTGCTATGCAGACTGAAACCTGTAGAGCTCATCTATCCATAATCTAGTTGAGGAGAATGGATGGATTGCCTTTGGAAAACTGCAAAGTTCTTTCAATGAACTCAAACTTCTCTCTATGGAATATTGCATTCTTCAAAAGACTAATATTGAGGATTGTCCAAAGAGTAATGGGGAGATGAATGAAGAGTACAGTCTGAAAAACATTGCAAACAAAGGATTACAATGAAAAAACTGCACAAAGGTTGTCATCAAAGAAATGTATGAAATGAAAAAGAAGATGGGCTGATAATGGAGAAAGGGAGAGGTAATCAATGGAGAGTCTGATGTACTTTTGGTGTCTGTGGATGTTGAGAGAAAGTGAGAATGCCTCCCCTCCAATTTTGGTTGAACTTCTTGTGATGAATTTTTTTTCTCAAAAATTTTTTCTAATTACATGTAAAAAGTTTTTAATGTTCAGTTTTTTAAAATTTTGAGTTTCAAATTCTCTCCTTTCCTCCTTTTCCTCCCCCATCATTGAGAAGGCAATCAATTTGATATAGGCTACACCTATTCAATCATGCAAAACATTTCCATATTAGTCATTTTGTGAAAGAAAACGCAGACCAAAAGAAAAACCCAAGAAAAATAAAGTAAGAAAAAATATGCTTCACTCTACATTCATACTTCCTCTAAAAGTGGATAGCAATTTTCATCATGAGTACTTCAGAATTGTCTTGGATCATTGTATAGCTGGGATTAGCTAAGTCATTCACAACTGATCATTGTACAATATTGCTGTTACTTCGTACAATGTTTTCCTGGTTCTGCTCATTTCACTTTGCATCAATTCATGTAAGTCTTTCCAGGTTTTTGGAAAGCATCTTGCTCATCATTTCTTACAGCACAATAATGCACTACTTTGTGGTGAACTTATGAGAAACCATGATAAGAAATAATGGGGAAGAACAGATGGATTGAGGTCTACATCACTGGAGGGAGAAGGAATGCAACATTGTTGAGTTCATAGATCCAACTGAATAGTTGAGTACACCTTGTACTTACTTACTTTCCCTATAATGGATGAAAATAGTGGAGCCTCCATTAATCTGATATTTTGGAGACATTTCCTATAGAGTTATGTTGCTGGTCACTTTCAGTTACTCATATTTTCTATATGGGCACTTCCCATTGAATGTGGAGCCTCTACTCTGCCCACTTTCAGCAAAACACATGTTCTGTTGTCTTCTCTCTCATCTCTCTTTTGGTGATGTCCTCAGCAACTAGATCTTCTGTTACTGTATCTATGTAGATAATACCCAGGTCTATATAGACAGATACAATCTTTTTCTGAGCTCCAATCCCACATCTCCAACTCTTATAGGGCGTTTTGAACTAGATACTCTGTGGGCATCTCAAACTCAACAGGTATAAAACAGAACCATTACCTTTCCCCTTTACTGAATTTCTCTGTGACTGTTGAGGGAACTACTCACCTCCAAGTCTCTCGGATTTGCAATGTTGGCATCCTTCAAAACTCTTCACTCTCACCCCAAGTTGCCAAGTTTTGTCATTTCTACCTTCGCTACATCTCTTGTATAAGTCTTCTCTCTACCCGCACAGCAAACACAGTAGTTCAGCCCTTATCATCTCTTGCATGGATTGTAATAATCTTCTAATTGGTTTCTTTGCCTCAGGTCTCTCCTATCTGAAATCCATCTTCCACATAGCTGCCAAACTGATTTTCCTAAAGCTTAGGTCTGACCATGTCATCCTACTAATCCCCTCTTCCTTCTAACTCCAAATAAATTCCAGTGGTTCTCTAGTTCCTCCTGGATCAAATATTAAAAGTACTTTGTTTGGTATTTAAGACTCTTCACCATCTAGCCTCTTCCTGCCTTCTCATGCTTTACGCCCCTTCATGCACTCTACAATCCAGTGATGCTGGCCTATACACTGTTCCTCACATGTGACCGTTCATCTCTTGTCTAGGTGCCTTTATATTGGCTATTCCCTATGCCTACTCCATCCTCACTGGCCCCTCTTTTCATTTTTGTTTTATTTCAAGATTCAATTCAAACATCACCTTCTGCAGGAGATTTTCCCATTCCCCCCAGCTACCTGAGCTTTTCCCTTTAAGCCTTTCCGCTACTCTACATTTATCTTTTACATAACTAATTATTTACATGTTGTCTCCCCTATCGGTACATAAGCTCCTTGAGGGAAAGGGCTGTTTTTATGTTTTCGCTTTTCTTTTGTAACCCCAAAGCTTAGCATAGTGCCTGACGCATAGTAAAGGATTAATAAACACTTGTGGATTGACTGATTGATTGATTGATGTGCAACCTGAGCCTTCTGGCTGGTACCTATGTACCCTTCTCTCCTTCTATTTTCATGTAGTCCTGCCAAAGAAAATTGACTATTGAATAGGAAGTTCTTCCCATGTAGCAGACTTTGAAAAGAAAAACATCTACTATTTCCTCCCCCTCTCATCTTTCAAACATGTTGGGACTTTTCAAGACTTGGATTTCCATGAAGGTAGGGACAGGGGATGTTTCCCCTCTCTCTGTAGCAATGATAGCTGTTCATGCAGAAAAGCAAGGCTATCTTGGCCATCCTGAAATGGAACCTCAAGTCACTAGCTGCCTCTTCTACTGTGTATTTCTTTCCTTGAGCACAGGGGACAAAATAGTGATCCTGAAATAGATGATTTCTATCTTTGCCAGCAACTTTATGAATTCAAGAGACCAGGAGCTCCTAAGGGCAGGAAGTGACCTCTGAAACAACTTCTCAGAGAAGATAACTGCTAGTAGCAGGAGGAGCCCAAGCCATGACCCAGCTTTTCAGAAGATGTGGAACTTGAGTGAGTTTCTCAGTGTTGAATCAAGGCAAAGGTGAAATACCTAATCAGCAGTCCCACAAAATGTTTCATGTTTTAATGTTGGAAGTACTAACATCCTAGAAGAGGATAATATGTGATGGGTTACTGTCATGGGTTAGGCATTTGTCAATGTGTATTTGCTGTGAATGATCCTGGAGAATGACCACCTGGGTTGCTGAGATAATCATCCCTGTTATTTTAAAGTGCTGGTGTTTCTTTTGATGTCTTTTGTAAGTCAGGTCTGACTTGGGATTGGAACAAAATGAGACATTTGTACACAATGATCTACAGTAAAAAGTTTACTTAGCAGTAGTATTGAAAGGCTACTCAGCAAGGACACAACTGGTTTTAGTAGATGCAGTCCCCTTGTCTCCATATGGAAATGCAACCTGTCAGCATGCTATATTGGGTCAGATGGGTATGGTGACTTTACACAGCAGTAGGAAATCTGTTAAGTCTGAGGGGCACTGACTCCCAGTGGGAGGGCTTTTTTATGCTCTTGACAACTGGGAAGCCCCATTAATAGCCTGATCTCTATTACAACTGCCATGGATTTTAGGGGAGAAACTAGTCCAATCTATATGGCAAAATCTTAGCAACTGGCACGCCACGTCAATGGGTTAAACTCTAGTTCCTTATACCAATCATGTCTCAGGAACGGCTTCCCTGACTATTGAAAAAAACTGGTTTTTTCTATCCATCTTCCTTCTGCCTACATCTCTGGCAGGGGAAGTCAGATAATAGACTAGTCTTTATGTCAAGGACTGCAGTAGATATTCCTACCCTGCTGGTGCTGTATAATTGCAAATTTTCAACATATCCTTGCTAATTTTGGCAATCAACTTCAAAATTTGGGGCTCTAGGGAAAAATTCAAACTTTCAACCTCCCCGTCACCATCTGGTAAATATAGTCGTAGGGACATCAGACTCTGAAACTCTCTGGGACACAAGCTCAGCACTCCATGGGAAATCTGCTGACTAGAACACATGTGGTGTCCCACCACATGTGATAGAAGGGACCAGGGCATATAGCTCCATGGCAAGTGTTCTACTCAGAACATATTGGGGTGGGGGTTCCCTGATTATACCTGTTGCACACATATGTTTTATCTTGCCTGTAGAATGTCAGGTCCTTTAGAGTAAGAACTTAGTTTTTTTTTTCTTGAATCCCTAGTGCCTGGCACAAAGTTTTACACATAGTAAGAGTTTAGTCAATTGTTGTCGAGTTTTATTATAACTATTATTATTTTTACTTACTTGTACTTTTCCATCACATTTTAAGGTCAGGGTACTCCCTGATTAGAACCAGATGCTTCCAGGCATCAGTACAAGAAGTTCCGGGGGAGAGAGGACTGAAAATGCTTTGTGTGAACATCTTTTGGGGACTGGTTTTACTTCAAAGACAATTTTTGGTCATTTTAGGATCACTGGGCAATGAGTTCTGCTAATCTAGCAAGTGGCTAAAGGGATTCATGTAGATCTCAGGGCCCAAGGAGACAGAATCATGGAGGCATCAGAAATGAGGTTACCTAGGAAATGCATTGGTATGTCTAGCTACTGCATGATATGTCTGAACCTAAGATGCAGTGGGGCCCCAAGACTGATCCTTCCTTACTTGGGCACTACCCCAGCTTCATCTTTTTACCTTCTGCGTATTCCACACACTCAATTTACATTGCTGTCTTTGATTCTTTCTCTCTCTCTCTCCTTTTTTCGATCAAATGTTTCCTCTCTCTATCTCTTACAAGTCAATGTTTTCCCTTTCCCCAACTTTACTATGATTTTTTCCTAGTTGAATACTTTTTCTGCCCCCTGTGCCTCAGTCTCTCAATCTAGGAAATAGTGATATGCCCTTCCCTATTTCCAATACTAGGCATGTTGTGATGGGCTGTGAGAAATACAGTAATTTGGATTGCTTGGAAAATGAACTAGATTATGGAAATACCATCTTTTCTGCCTTCCCCAATCCTTCTGTCCACTAAGAAAGACCCTGTCTTCCTTAAAAATGTAACTAAAAATTTTCATCTAGCCTCACCCTTTATGGTTTTCAAGGCATACTTCCTCCAAAGAATGACTACTTTCTGGGACCTGTTTACTTTCCCCGCGTACTCCCCAACCCAAGCAGCACGGAAAACTCATGATATCCTGGAGTAGGCTTCACTCCATTGAGTAGGACCCTTAATTAGCCTCCCCAGCCACAGCATCCTATAAAACTCTCCCTCCACCCCAATAAATCTTGCCCCAGGTGCAAAAATTTATAATTATGGTTCTGTGTTTATGACTCGAGGTCAAAAAGAAAAACATTTTTGAAAAAAAGTTCAGTACCCTTTATCTCAGGCAATGAGGTACTCTGGAGCAACACTTCAAATCTCTTTTAAAGGAAGTGTGTCAGATTGAGGTCACTGTTGTTTAGAAACAGGAAGAGGGAGGCTATCAATGCCGTTTTAATTTCCAACCTGGGTCCAAGCCCAGATAGCCCTGCCATAGTTGAAGCTCTGCCTACCCATCTTCCTTCTGCCCACATATATGGCAAGGAAAGGCAGATAATGAGGTATTTTGCATGGCTCATTCATTCTCAGCTTTGGAAATAAACCTCTCTCCTCCTCATCATCTGAAATCCATGATTATTGTGAGTTTAATCATGTGTGGTGCCATGCTGAACACTACACAAAGAGAAATATATAGAACAAGTCACTGCTCTCTAGGGATTTAGTGACATGGGAAATTAGTTAAAGCATTGTGAGATGTGGTAAAGACCTTTAGGGATGGAAGGCACTGGGGGGAAAGAGATTAGAAAAAACATACAGGGAAAAAAAGTTTGGAATATTTCTTTAGCTTCTTTATGTAATCCAAAAGTGGAGGTAAGAGTAGAGATATGTAGGGGGAAAGGGGATTTTCATTAAACCTTTACTGATTTTTCCCAGGCCTTTATTTCTTGAAACATATCCCACATAATAATTTTATTAACTTATGTGTAATATATGTCATCCCTAAGCTAAATTTATAGGTCTTTGGACATATATCTATATCTATATATATATGGGGATTTACTCAAAGAGTTGTATTGCTTGCATTTCTATTTTTTGTCTAATTTCAGTGGGTCATTAAAAAAAGTCTTGGAAGAAACTCTTCTTGAATGAGATTGGGGAGAGGAGGAAGGGGTAGGAGTGAGGAAGAAACATCATCATCTAGTAGTTTTCTATTTTCACTAATTATTCTTTCTGATCAGTAGCTAAGCTCAGTCCTAAATTTCAGCACTCTGGTACAAAGCCCCATTTGTCCCATCCCAGTTACAACGCTGAAATGGAACCTCAGAAAAGCTAAGTGACTTATCTCGTGTCACTTACTACTAAGTTTCCAAACTGGGATTAGAAACCCAAATTTAAAATTCTAAGTCTAGTACTGTTTGCACTGTGCTTCACTGTATCATGAAGAATAAAAATACGTTAAGCAAAATATGCCAAGAGGAAATGCTTAAGTGCATTTCTATGTGGGAGCCAAGATAAATGTATAATATTTGAATGGAAATTTTGATGTGGTCAGTTGTTTTTGTTGAGTCATTTCAGTTCTGTCTGACTTTTCATAACCCCATTTGGGTTTTGTGGGGACTTTTTGGCAAAGATATTAGAATGGCTTGCCATTTCCTTCTCCAGCTCATTTTACAGATGTGGAAACTGAGGCAAACAGGGTGAAGCGACTTATCCAGGGTCACACAACTAATAAGTATCTGAGGCCAGATTTGTACTCAGGAAGATGTTTTCCTGCCTCCAGGCCTGGAATTATATCCATTGTACCACTTAGTGGCCTTATTGATATGATCAGAGAAGGCAGCAATGCAGATTTCTGAAAGAAAACAGCTCCTACAACTTCTTCAATAACTGATAAAGGGGGACCGAAGTGAGCCTTCCTCAAAGTGACCCAAACCTTCCTTCCCATTCTACTTACATGTCTGACTCACCATTCCCAGCAAACCTAGCACAGCCCAGCTGTCTCTCACTATCGTCAAACTTTGTATCTGTCCTCCCCCAAAATAATTTTATGCAAATTAATGGCATGAAGTTGATGTAAAAATTACATAAGTTAGACTATGGTGGCAGTAGTAGGTTTTTGGGGGGGTGGAAAAGAAAACCTTTTGAAAATAGAATTGAGCTAATGGAGCCATAACTGGTTTTTTTTTTTTTTTTGGTAATTGGCCTGCTTTTTGTCACTCTGTCCATTTACATAGTTCTGTTCTCTTTTTGTTATTGATTTTTCTTTATAAAATGGGCCACTTTAAGGCAATTTTTAAAGCCCCAATGATGAATAAAACCCCATTTTCACTCTCATTAAGACAGAAACATTAGTGAGGCACACTGTTCCACTACTCAATTTACTTAAAAATCCCAGGCAGCCTTTATTTTAGTTAAGACCAGGGAACTGGTCTACTAATTCTTTCTGGTTCAAAAGAGGTGACCCAGGGATGAGAAGAGGAAAATGAAAAACTAGAAAAGGAGAAAGAAGGAGGGACAAAGAGAGGGAGAAGGAGAGATAAAAGGGGAAAGAGGAGAGAGAAGATGGGAAAGAGGAAGGGGAAAGGAAGAGAAGGGAAAGAAGGGGAAAGAAAGAAGAAAAAGGGGAAGAGAGACTGGGGGAATGAAGAAAAGGAAGAAAGTAGGAGAAACAGAGACAGAAAGGTCTTTATTTTTTGTGTGAGTTTAAGCATAAACTGTACTTACCCACAAGGGAAAGAAAATAGAAAGAGCTTATGATGAAACAAGCCCAGAGCACCCTAAACAGAAGGCTCTTCAGTGTTCTGCCACCACCACCAATTCAAGTATCAAGGGTTTCTCTTCTTTCCCATAATAACTGTGAGGAGCATAGCATTACATCTTTTTTCTCCCTCAAACCCCCTCCAGAGTGGGTTTTCAGGATGGCGTACACTTTATTAGCCAACTGTATTTCTTTACTAGGACTTGTGATTTCTTAGCATGGAAACTCTTTCTACCAAGGAGGCAGCTCAACTAGATAGTTGAGTGAAGAAAGCCTTAGTCCTGTAATCAAGAAGACCTGAGTTCAAATCTGTCTTCAGACACTTACTAGCAGTACAACCTTGGGCAAGTCATTCTTCATTTACCTCAACTGTAAAATGGGAATAGCATCCCCCTTCCATGGTTGTTGGGAGGATCGATGTAAAGTGTTTATGAGTTGCCTGGCTGTAGTAGGCGCTTAATAAATGCTTATCATCCACTCAGCTCCCCAAGATCTGCAAATCCCTGAGTTGCCTGGGGGTACCTTGAGCCTAAATGATTTGTCCAAGGTCATGTAACTGGTACGTATGGCAAGATTCAGGCTCCTTGAGGAAAGTCCACCACACCGGGGTGCCTCTCGGTTGTTTACTGTGGTGTGAGATGAGCAAATTTAGAGACATCTCCACTCCAAATGTTCACATGGACTGTTTGTGCCCGACCTGTGGTAGAGCCTTTGAGCTCATATTGGTCTGATCAGCCACAGTCGGACACACTGTACCTTGACCCCAACATGGTGATGTCATTTTGGTCCTCTCCAAAAACAAGGGACAACAGCCAACCAAGTAACTCTGGGGTAAGGAAATCTGAGGACACAGAATAGGTGCGGAAAGATCAACTACAAACCCTCCGTAGCCCCTACACACTGAGGAGGCTTTTCCAGCCAGCTTTAAGTTCTTTGTCTATTTCTACTCTTTTTGGTGGCCACAATCCAAGTCAAAGCCTGCTCTGTCAGAGAAACCACCAAAGATCTAAGTCTCTGCCTCCGGTTCTGGCCATCCTATAGTACAGAGACCCTTGACATCCTGAGCAATAATGCCCCCCTTTTCTCCTTTTCACTTATTTTCCCTGAATTCCCTTTCCTGGGCTTATAGTTTCTTCTCCCCATAGCTGAACTTGTCTTCCAAGCTCCTTCTAACTTTCCTGCTTCTAGCCAGCTGATATATTCCTTTCTCACAGATCCTATAGCTTCTCCAAACTGTGTTAAATAATTTTGCTTTCTGCTCCTGGTTTCTCTGCATCAGTTTCCTTTTTTTCCTCGTCCATGCTCTCTGGAAATACAACCATTTCTATAATTCCCATCACTACTTACCACTGCTCTGGTCTTAAACAGGGAACAGTAAAAGGAGTTCTACACAAAATATGAAGAGGAAGATTTTCACAATGGGCACTCATCCTGGAGAAAAAAGAGTCATCCTTTTCTCCAGTGTGGCCAGTATGAAATAAATTTTAATAGCTATTATTTATTTATATAGCGCTTTAGGGTTTGCAAAGTTCTTTGCACATATTGTCTCATTTTTATCTTCAAAAAAGATTAACCCTAGGCGATAGTTACTATTATTATCCTAATTTTACAAATGGTTAAACTGAGGCAGACAGAGGTTAAGATGACTCCTACAGTCACATAGTATCTGAGACCTGATTTGACCTCAGGACTTCTTGACTCCAGTACCAGAACATCTCTCTCTTGTATCACCTAGCTGACTTACTAAATAAACCATTGAAGAGACAGCTACTTGTAATGTTAGAGAATTAAAGATTTTCCTCACCCATTGATGGGCCTGCCCATTAAGGGAAGTTTGATTACGGGAGATTTGTTTTGTAGGAAGGCCCACACATTTTGTTAATTTCTAATGAGGCACTGGTTCTCAAGAGTTGTGATGCCCTCTGGCTCTGAAAAGTGTCTATATACTCTGAGGTGAGGTTTTGTTTTGGGGCTTACTCATTGGAAGTGCTTGGCCAGATGAGACTCTGAGTAGCCACTAAGGAGCCCCCCAAATGTTGGTGCTTCTCTCTCTGGTAACTATGTATGTATGGTCAGACATTTGGATCTGTCTGTTGACCTGTGATGTATGTATAGCTTATGATCAGACAGTTGGAAACCCTGTCCATTGGTTATTTCTCTGTATTTTCTTTGAAGTTCAGGATGCTGACTTTCCCCCCTGAACTAAGTGAATGATATATGTGCTTGATTAAAGTAGATTATTGACCCCTCAAATGTTGCTTTCCTTTTAGAGAGGCAGATCTAAAAACCTGTACAGCAAGCCCTCCTGTGTTTGCCAGGGTCCTTGCTGTTACACTACACGAGTGACCATTGGCAATTCCAATTTCAAGAAAATGAAGTATTTTTGAAGGAGGTTTCACAGAAGGAATATCCTTTATTAGATTATATGTCCCAATTTTGGGTTCAAAAAACAAAATCACTGGGTATACAGGTGGCAAGTCATTCTCCTTTGATCAATATCCTATAAGGGGGAAGGAGAAGGTCCTGCATCTTCCCCTCCCCAAATTTTAGCTGGAACATGAAGGGAATCAGGAAAGCTGAGAAGAGGAGCAAAAGGAAAAGAGGGAGAGAGAGAGAGAGAGAGAGAGAGAGAGAGAGACAGAGAGAGAGAGACAGAGAGAGACAGAGAGAGAGACAGAGACAGACAGAGAGAGAGAGAGAGCATTCCAGGAGGCATGGGGAACTGAGCTAGTGAAAATTTCAGCTGTTCCCTTGCTCTGGCATCCCAGTCTCTTTCCATAGCACTGGCAGACTGAAGTCTTATCCTTGTCGTTTTCTTGGCAGAGCACTGGGAGCCTATCTCCTTCCTATATGTGTTCCTGGCCCCTTGCCACTCAGCATGGTCACTGACTAAGAAGTTCTTTCTCTTCTTTATTCATCCCCTCACTTCTCCTTTGTCTAAAGCAGGATATAAAATTTGTTGACCTCTACTGGCACATACCTACTACACACTAATGATATTTCATTTCGTATTATAGTTATTTGTGTGTATGTCATATCACACTTTTACATTATGAGCTCCATAAGCATTTTATCTAAACTTTACATTTTCCTTTCTCTTTCCTCCCCCCTCCCTTTGTACACACAGCATATATAAATTAAACATTTGTTACATACACATACAGCAGGTATGCCCATGTTATCCTGGGTCCTCATTGTCTCTATTAACGAGTTCCTCATTCTGGAATGGAAGAATAGACTCAAAGCATCACAGAATATGAGTCAGAAAGGATTTCAGTGACCATCTATCTCATCCAACCCTGAAAAATAGGTTTCCCCACTATAGCATATCCTACAAGCGTATTGATGATGTCCCCTTGACAAAGTGTGAATTGCCCTTAACTTAATAGGAATTGACATCCTGTCCTGGGTTTCTCCCTTGACAACACCTTGAAGATTATTCATTGATTCATGGTCAGTTCATATACCTTATGATGTACTCTTGAACTTAGCCTCCTGAGTGCTTTCACAAAGTAAAGGCCCTCAAACTCAGTATAATGCTATAGGTATAGAATATTAGGAGATAATGTAAGTCCTTGGGTATGGAAGGCTTACTGAAAAGAGAAGGGAAAGCTTTTGTGACTCTTTATGGGCTCAGATATCCATCTTCCATTTTTCTGGTTGGGCTAAATAAAACCAATCCTGTATTTAATATTTTGTTAGTCTGAATACTTGCATAGGAGCTGAGGGCTCTTTTCCTCAGTGTCTGTGTGTGCTTGTGAGTGTCTTTGTATAGAGAACTATAAGACAAATTCTGGGGAATGATAATAACAATGTCAATAATAACAGATATTTATGCTTTAAAGTTCCTAATGCACATTACAAGCATCATTTCATTAGTTAAAGATGCAGTCAATCTGGTTCATGTAAATAAATCCAGAACTTCATTTCTGGAAAATGGGTTAAACATAAATGAAAGAATGAATGAATGAATGAACAGCAACTTGTTTGTATTCAATTGTATTTTATTTTCAGTCCCTACTCTAGGTATTTCACTAGCTGTCCTCCATACCTGGAAAGCTTTGTCTCCTCATCTCCTTTCTTCAAGTCCCATCTAAAATCTTATCTTCTACAGAAGGCCTTTCCCAAACCCTTTTAATTCTAGTGCCTTCCCACTGCTAAGTATTTCCCTTGTATCCTATATACAACTTGTTTGTACATATATGTCTGCTTGTTGTTTCCCCATTAGACTGTGAGCTCATCCAGGGAAGGGACTGTCTTTTGCTTTTCTGTGTATTCTCAGTGCTTAGCTGGGTGCCTGGTACATAGTAGGTGCTTAATAAATGCTAATTGACTGACTAAAGTCATGCCACCCCCATCTGAAGCTGAGGAGAGGTACAGAAGGTGCTCTGGAGATGTAATGAAGGCTATAATTCCATTTATAATGTTGGCACTTCAGTAATGGGTACATGGGCTTGTGGCCACAGAACTTCTGTGCAAGTAGTGAACGGAGCTCTCTAGATGGGGCTTTTCCAATTGCTTTGCCAAGGACCCAAGTCCTTTCTGTATTTGTTACTACCTTAAATAAGCTTAAGTCAGTGTTTAATGCCTTTACTATTGTCAGTGCCTGCAGGAGAGGTATGAATTCTTTCAGGGACAAATTCTGGTGCTTCCACAGGGCCAACCATAGAGTTTATTATGAAAGAAATATCCCCAAGATTTAGCCTAGTCCGACATGTTAGACAAATGCTATGTGTGGTCTGAGTCAGGAGTGGGAAGCCGGAGGGGTTCGGGGAAGGCTTCTTGGAGCTAAGTAAGCAGGAATTCTCTCAAAGGGCATCTTAGGGGCATGAGTGGATGGAGAAAATTGACAACAGACTTATGTGGGAACTTGCATTAACTCTCCTGGTTTAATTATTTGTTCTTTCCCAGAGAATCAAGGAAAAGAGAGGAAGCAGTGGAAGATCCTGGAAACAATCTCCAGTTCCCTGGTGGATTGGAGTTTTTTTTGGCCCCCATGGTCAAAGTCCTCCCACAGGGCGCCTCACAAATGCTGAACCACTAAATGTTTCTCCATTTCAAAGAGGGAGCTTCAGTCTGAACCAGTCTGAAAAATAGAGGGGGTTCAATTCAATTCAAGTCAACAAGCATTTGTCCTCCATGGTCTCTGAGGTTTCTTTGAGCTGTAAATCCTATGACTCTATGCTTGTCCAGCACCAGCCAAACTCCTCATTTTCTATTGGTCACCAGGATTGTGACCGAGACCAGCTGGAGTAGGAGGGAGGGGGTTCTTACTCTGCCTTTTAAATGACTCTCTTTATGCTAGGGAAGAGAGGAAAAGGAGAGATTTGCAGATATTCCCTTTTTAGAGCAGTAATAACCCCATTACCAGAGGCTTTTGCCCAGTGTCCCCAAATCCATTTTAGGATTACAAGGGCCACCCCCCCTTTGTTTTTTTTTCTTTCTGTTTGTCCAGTCAGGTCACCCTGCTGTCAAGTTTCTTCCTCCTCCTTAATAATCATGACTTTCCTCATGGAGGTTTCGATAAATGGTGGTTAGGCATAAGAAATTAAGTGGGAGTTTGGGGGAAGTTTTTCAAAAGCCATAGATGACACGTGAAGGCCAACAGACGACCCAGAAAAAGTTTAGAAACTCACAAATGTATAAAATATATGTGTAGTATTGTATAATATCAAAATATTTTATCTTTTAACACCATAATAATTCAGATTCTTCTCTGGTACGAAAGGAGAACAACTCAATTTTATGAAGATTTTCCAGATCATGAAGGGGGAAAAAGGGATGAGGGAGTTCCCCGAAGGGGTGTGGGGGAAGGGAGTGCCCCTGCTCCTAAGTCCCTCAAAGTGGAAGGGATGACTGTACTGAAACTAACAGAAATGGGAAAAGCCATAGACTGTCAGGAAAGCTAGAGTTGCAATTCTACCTCTGTGACTCACCACTTGTGTCTCTTGGGGAAGTCACTTCTCCTGCCTTAGCCTCAGTCTCCTTCGCTGTAAACTACATCATATCCAAGGTCCCTTGAGCTCCAGGATCCTATGGATCTTTGGAGACCCAGCTCTCTGCCCTGTGAGCCAATTTAAATATCTATAGAGATACGTGTGTGTTGTGTCCCCCATCCCCTCCCTATTAGTTAGGGTGGGAGAGGTGTCCATCTTGAGATTTCCTTTGTAAATTTTAATTGTTTATGTATCCTAACTTTAAATTGGCCAGCCTAGTCAGGCATCCAGCTTTAGGTACATTGGAGGTTTGGCCTTGAATGTGGCTCCTCCAGTCCTGCCAACAGCCTGGGGGAGGGGGGCCTGCTTGAAGGCTTCACTGAGCCTCAGGGGTTGGCCTGACCCAGCCAAGGTCTGAGCAGCTGCAGCTTGCCCGCCCCAGGGAGGGAGAACAGCAGACAGAAGCTCTTGGCCTCAGCCTTCAGCTCTACAGTTTGGCAGCTGCTCCCCAGGGCCGTTGTTGCCTTTGCTATGTGTCTGTCCCGTCGTACCCTCATTCAGCAGGCCAGGAGAGCAGGGAGCCAAGGGCAGCCTGTGCTTCTCAGTCCTTGAACTTAAGGCAGAATGGTCTCCTTAATCTGTGAGGTCTAACGTGCTGTTAGAACTGGACAAGATCTACCTCTGGGACAAGGCTTCTTACAAGCCAGGGCTCTTTTCATTCAGCTGGGCCACACTAATCCAGTATTCGAACCCCAAGTCAGGACACAGGTCAGACAAAAGTGTAGATAGTGCTTCTTTGCAAAGCCTCGTGGAAAAGCATATTTCCTGACTTATATAAAATGATACAGGCTGAAGAAAGGAAAAGAATACATACTCCAACAGGGTAAAATAGACTACAGTAACAAAATCATAAAGAAAAAAAAAGACCAGGAGGGAATAGGGAAATAAGGAGGGTTTTGTTATTATTTTCTTCAAGTTAATAGACACATTTTTTAAAACAATTGTAAATCATTTGACATTCATGGTTTGGATGCAGTCTTTTTAAATTTTTCCAAAGTTAATTAAATGCTTTACTGGTAGAAAAAAAGAAAAGTGAATAAGAATGAATGGACTCAGAATCTTGGGAAGGACTTAGAGCACTGGTTTCCAAATTTTATGAAGTAATACCCCTCCCCCTTTTATACTTTTCAAAAAACAATCTAAACAAATAATTTTCCTACCTCAAATTTATTCAAATAAATTAATACTTAATTACAATTTTATAGCACACATTTTAACATTTGAAAACAACTACACAGATTTTTATTGAAAATCTTTATGTCTATGTTCATCATTTGTAAAATAATAACCATAATATTATTAATGTGGTCAGTATGCTTATTTCTCAAAATGTTTTATGATGACATCGCTGCTCATAATTCTCTTTTAATCACTGATCAACATCAATATTTTGTCTCTATAGCAGAACACTCCCATTTCATGTTTAACTAACACAGAAACTGTGTTAGTTATAGGAGCTGGAGGGTTGGCTTCTCTCTGTCAAGGAACTGGTAGAGGGGGTCAGTTAACAAGCATTTGTTAAGCAACACTTCCTGTGCCAAGCACTGTGTTAAACAGGAGGGTTACAAAGGAAAAAGGACAGGAGAGGAGAGAAGAGGAGAGGGGAGGGGAGCGGAGGGAAGAGGAGGAGAAAACATTAACCCAAATTTTTTTTTTTTATAATTTTCTCTAACTCTTTACAATCCCACCCTGGGGTTCTGAGAATTATTTTAAGTAATTATTAAGTAATTATTTTAAAGTAATTTTAAAATAATTCTTAAAGCTTCGCTTTAGCTCAGGCTCCTCAAAAAGGAGTATAGAAAGGTTTTCTACGTGCAAAGTAGATCAGGTATAGGACAGCTATTTATTTCTTCCACACAAAAGGAATGTTTACCTAAGGGTATTGAAAGTCCTTGATCTAATTTACAGAAAAAGGGGCTAATAATTGAGCAAAATTGTAACCAAGCCAAATGCTTCTTTTGTGAGGTATGGACTGAAGTTGATTGACTGAATTAGAAAGGGACAAATAGGATGAAGAATGACAGGACATACCTCTGGTTAACCTGTAAAAGTCAGTTTAGTAAGTCCAAGAAGTCAAACTTGAAGAGGAATCTAGCTCCTGAGAAGACACATGTAGTTGGAGAATGGGAGGTGGCAGGACTGGGAGAGTGGAAGCATTAGTAGAAACAGTCACCATGAATAAAGGGGCCGGGATTCTGGATGTGAGGTTGTTTGGGCTGGGCTGGAGGAGTTCAGGGACAGAATTTATATTTCTAAAAGTCCTCCCTCTTCGCCCCACTCCACCACCACTCTCTACATACCGGAAGTCAACAATCACCTTCTCTTTCCTCACTTCTCACCTTGGGTTCCTCAGGGGAACCTAAAGCCTTTCCTTCTGGGCAGAGAGGAAAGCCTGTTTATCTTCCTTTGTTTTAAAGTTTACTTTGTCTTTATAAATAGTGTTAACCACAGGCCTTTGTTAGTAGTCTCTGTGTACTTAGTGAAAATAACGGGGAGGAAGCAGATGAAGGTGAGGGAGAGGGAGAGAGAGAGAGAGAGAGGGAGGGAGGGAGGGAGGGAGGGAGGGGGAAGGATAAGGGGGGAAAAGAAAATGAAGAAAAGGAGGAAGAGGAGAAGAAGAAATTTTCTTTTTAAAGTAAAATAGCACATATTACCACTACCTAAGATTTTCTGTCATCCCAAAGCACCAAGTTCCAGAATACATGTGGCTTGCCCAAAGTGACCTAGGGTCCTAAAGATGGCAGGTGCGGACTACTAATTTGCCCTCAATACACACACACACACACACACACACACACACACACACACACACACACACAAATGTTAGTATAACAAGGCTTGCCTGGTGATACTCAGATCACCTAACATGGGGGACACTTTGTGTCCCCTACCACATAGGTGAGAGCAGCTTTCTTTGATTGCCTGATGAGCCAGAGAGGCTTTAACTGTGTCTTTAAAACTAGCCAGACTGAGACAGGCACTCTTTCACTCTTTTTCCTGCTTTCCTGTCCCCTTTCCTGCTTTGTCCAAAAGGTGAAGATCACAGTTCACCCACAGTATTGGTGCCATTAACTGAATCTATGAAAGAGGAAGGAATTCTGTCTCCTGGTCTTCTCTTTTACCCTGATTCCAAGAAACGGGCCCAGGGCTATTTCTATTCTGTTTCACTTGTCATCACTTTCAGGTGCCAGCCAGGTAGCAATTTCCACAGGAGTCACTGGACGCAAGCATTCTAATCATGGTGACTGTGGAGCCAGATTTCCAGGTGGAATGTTGCAGATAGCCAGGCTGCCTGTTGGAGAAGCCTGGAGAAATCAGAGGGCCTGGTAGGTGAGGCCAAGGAGGGCTTTGGACATGGAACTTGGGACTGTGATCTATAGGAACTGAGCTAAGCTTATAAACTTTCCTCTCTCCAAAGACCAAGATGATACAAAAGAGGGAAGGGAATGAAATATTATCTGTTAGGGGAATAAATTTGTATATTTGCTATTATACATTTTGGAGTTAATATTCCCTTGTAAAAGCTAATCTGATTGTTAGTGGCTGGATGAAACTGGGGCTTAGGGGACCTACCTCAACATGTTAGGAAACACCATCAGTGGTGGCAAAACCCAATGGTAGAGAATCTAGACACCTCTCCCACCAATCTCCCTTAAGGGTATAGGAGGAGTGAAATCTAACATACCTTGCCTTCCAGGAAGTGAGGATTAGGGTAGTCAATGTTCCATTTGGAACAGTAGTAAAATTTATATGACTGATAATCCAGAGAATTTTTTTCCACTTTAGTCATAGCATAATAAAAATTATCAGGTTCAAACATTTGTTTCAACATATTATCACAAAACAACTCTACTTATCATTCTTGTTCATATGGGGTAAGACCAAAATATAACATATTTGTCCATGGCAGATAGCTTCCATATCTGTTCATATTTAGTAGACTGGTCAAGTGATTACTAATCAGGTTTCTGCTTTCTTCAACATCCTCTTTGTGAAACCATTTTCCACTCCACTTCCTGCTGCTGTTCCCCGTCTGGGAGACATTAAGTTCCTATGTTCAGCTCTCTCTTAGCATGATTGGGTTTCCTTTTTTGCTCTACTACTATAAATAGACCCTTCCTCCTTCTTTCTACCTCTTGCTGTGAGAACTGTCATCGAATCCATACTATCATGGTGGCTAGAATCATGGAACCAATGGACCCAACTCTCTGGAGCCAAACAAGTTAATTATTCCTTTTGTGACTTTCCAGACCATAAATCCCTTCCCATTCACCCCACTCTTTAAGAAATGTCATCTCCCCCATTAGAATATAAGTTTCTTGAGATCAGTGACTGTTTCACCTTTGTATTTATAATCTTAGCACTTAGCACAGCACTTGCAACATAGTATTTAATAAATGTTTTTCGTTCATTCATCTATTTCATTTGGAGGGCAGGGTTTTTTTTAATTGAGAAAAATAAAAAGATATTGCTTTGTGAATTTATTATTTATAGCATGAACTTTTTATCTTTCCATATTAGAGTATGAATTTGTGAGTTTTACATTAATTTATTTAGAGTATTCAGTTTTTGAAAAATGTAGCAAGCACTGACTACATCTCCCTCTCAACCCCCTGATAGGTTGGAGTACCTCTTCTCTAATGCTATCAACTTGAGTCCCCCTGCTGGTACATTCCTCCTACTGAGAGCCACTAGCAACTAGCTGCCTAGTTCTATTTAACCTGTTAACTATAAAATGATATTTACTTCAAAAATATAGTAAAAACAGAAGTGTAAGCATTTGAGGAGTGGGACCAGATCTGTTTCTCCATGGCATTGATCTCACCAAATTCAGGTACAAATGTGGCACAGTTGTTGGAAGAAACCTTGTTTTGGCTACTGCTAGACAGGGTCCTAAAGGTCCCCACTTAACAGACAGCCCAGTGGTTTGTTCTCTTGACCTGTTGAAACTCACTAGGTTGAAACCTACAATCAGCCACTGTTGGACCATTTCATGGACCACAGGTTGATTTCTCATTAGGAGGGCCCAAAACGTCTCCCCTCAGAGTATTGTGTTTTCCCATAGGAACTGCCAGTCCTGAAGAAGTCAGCCCAAAGCTGAGGTGGTTAGAGGAGGGGGAGGGGAGAAGTTCTGGTATATTAGAGCTCTTTGAATGCCCCATTGGTCCTGACTATATAGTCAATCAAAGAGACTCCTTTTCAGCAAGTGGTTAGCTGCCTGTGCCTACAGCTGCTGTCAAGTTCACATGAGAATTGCATCAGCCAACCACCCTTCTCAGGCTTATAAGGACTGGGTTAATGGCCAGTTCCTCATTACAAAAATATACATCAAAAACAAATGTTTCAGAGGAAATTTTTTTGTTATAAAATGAATTTGTTTCACTTTTTCTTAATTATCACAAAAAATGACGATTCCTTCTTTTAACTCAAACTGCCTTTTAAGTACTTTTGGCATGAGAAAGCCAGTGTTTCTTCCAACAATATAGAAGTGACCTGTGCTCTGGCTCCCTTATTGTCATGCAGTTTTTCAAAGAGCCTTCCTTTTTTTCCCCAATCAATTTTATTTTATTTTTTATTCTAGAGTCAATACATACATACACATGCACACACACACACACACACACAAACACAAACGAGCTTTTCTATATACACGGCAGAACGCTAGAGGACTAAATGTGAAACTGTGGATCTCTATTTCATGTCTTGCCTTAAAAAAAAAGCATGTAATAAATTTCCCATCACTTTCAAAAACCATTCTGCTTGTCTGAAGTTCTTGCTTTCTTCTGAAGTTCTTTCTGTTCTGTGTACTTAAAAAATATTTCAATAGCTCTTTTGGAGGATCTCTATAGCCAATTTCTCTCTTCCCATCCCCACCTCCAATTAAAAATCAAGAGAAAAAAACCTTGTAACAAAAAATTACACACACACACACACACACACACACAAGCAAAACAAATCTGTACAGTGTGGTATCCAATGATGTGCTCCCTTCTGCACTCTGAGTCCATCATCTCTCTGTTAGGAGGTAAGTAACATGCTTCGTCATAGGTCCTCTGAAGGTACAGTGATTGTATTTATCCTTAAAACTTTCCCAGTTACTTTCCTGTTACACTGTTTGTTGTACTTGTATAAGTTGTTCACCTGGTTCTCCTCTCTTCATTCTACATCGGTTCATGCTACCCCGAATTCTCTAAAATCCCATCTTTTGTCATTTCTCAAAGCACAATAATATTCCATTACATTTACATGAATTGATTTTAGCTGCCCCACCCACTTCCCACCCCTCACTCCCTCTATCCTCCCTTCCCTCCTACTTCCACTCCCCTCCTTAGATTCTGATTCCTTATCTTTCCTCTTCCTTTTAATCTCCCCTTCAGGATCAGGAAGTTTGTTTAGCTTGAGATTTTTCCCTTCCTCCTAATCACTCCCCATTTCCCCTGGTTTCCCAATTGAGTTAGATGTATTTCTACACCAAACCATGTGTGGGTTCAACCCTCGTTTGTCTATTAAAGATGAGTGAGTCCAATCCCCAACCCTTTCCTCCATGTATATATTCTTCATCTCCCACACATCAATTATGAGAAACTTGTGTTCCACTCCCCTCACACCTTTCCCTTTTTTGCACCAGTTTATAGCATATAAACTCCTTTGTTTGGCATTTTAAGCTTTCATAACCTTTTATCTTCTTTACAGTATTAAAATAAAAATAGCTTACATATACAGTGCTAAGCATTTTACAAATACATCATTTGATCCTCGGGACAAACCTAGGAGGTAGGTGCTATAATTTATCCCTTTTTTACAAATGGGAAAACTAAGGCAAATGGAGGCTGAGTGACTAGCCCAAGGTCACACAGCTAGTAAATATCTGAGATCAGATTTGAACTCCGATCTTCCTGATTCCAACTCCAGCACTCTGACCTCTGTGTCTGATTTTATACCTCTCTCCATGTACTCTACATTCTAGCAACTAGCCTACTTGCAGTTTCTCTAACACATTCAAATCAACACTGTTTGTCCTGTCTCTCTGCCTTTGCACTTGGTATCCCTAAAGGGGCCAAGGTCTCCTATTGTATCCTGGGTCATCTCCAGTCATCCTGATGAATATCTGGTCACTGGATTCAGATGGCTCCAGAGGAGAAGTGAGGCTGGTGACTGACACAGCCGTCCCTTACTCAAAACAAAATCAAGTGCAAATCATGTCATTATTCCTCTGATGGCATGGTCTTTTGTAAAAAAGGGATAATTATAGCACCTACCTCCCAGGTTTTTCTCGAGGATCAAATGAGATATTTGTAATATTGTATTACAAGATCTCTTCTCTTTTATAGTAGTAGCTACAACATCTTATGTGATCCTAACTGTGGTCTCTTGGTACTTAAACTCCTTTCTGCTGCTTGTATCACTTGTTTTTTGATGTAGAAACTCTAGATATTCACTAGGACATTCCTTTTGAGGTTTTTTCACAAGAAGAGCTTGTTAGAGTCTATCTTAATTTTGACCTCCAGTTCTAACAGATCTTGGCAGTTTTACTTCTGATTTCTTGAAATATAATACTCAGGCTTTTTTTCTTAATCATGGTTTTCAGAGAATCCAATAATTTTTAAATTATTTTTCTTTGACTTGTTTTTCAGGTCAGTTGTTCTTAATATCAGATAGCTTATATTTTCTTTTAGTTCAATCTTTTGATTTTGTTTGTATATTTCTTATAATCTTTTAGGGTCATTGATTTCAATTTCATCTGTTCTAGTTTTTGATGGGTCCACTACTTAGGTAAAGTTTACTACTTTCTGTTCTAAGCTATTTGTTCTCCTTCCAATTCTTTCCTCCAGAGCTTTTATTTAAGTTTTTTCTTGCTTGTTTCATTTCTATGAGATATTAATATACTCCTTATAAAAAAAGATTTTTGGAGTGTCTGCTTTTGGTTGTTAGGGAATTACTTTTTCATTTCAGACTGGATTTGGGGGCATTTCTACATCTCCAATTATTTTTTATATTTTTATCTTCTCTGTTTTACTCATTTCTCCAGCTTTAGTTACAGAATTGAGACTTTGTACCAGAGTAAATTTCACACCTTGCGTGCTTTTGGATAGGTAAGATCTACTTAATGTTGCTGCGGGTCACCCATATCAATAGAAGTAGTCCTTATGTTTCTCCTTGTGAATGAGACTTTTTACCTTAGCAATTCCGTTAGCGACTTTATAAGATTCAAGCAATCCTTCTGATAGCTCAGGCAAGATTTTGAAAAAAAAAGTTTGGTTTTGTTTTTTTTTTAAGTACCTAGTTTTCTCTGGGGGAAAAAATTCTGTCTTTTCAATGGACACTTTCAAAATATTATTTTAATTTACTAGGTTTCATGATGTCTACAGTTAAAACATTCATGCAAAGCAAGTACAGATGTGTTCCTAGTCTATCAATAACAGTACTTATGAATTTGAAATGACAAAAATAATCTCTTGTCTTGTTCAGTCATGTCAGTCATGTCTGACTCTTTATGATTCCATTTGGGATTTTCCTGGCAAAGATACTGGAGTGATTTCCAAAGGGTTTAAGTGACATGCCCAGGGTCACACAGATAGTAAATGTCTGAGGCTGGACTGAACTCAGGTCTTCCTGAGCCCAGTGCTCTATCTACTGTGCCATCTAGCTGCTTCAGTAAAAATAATGCCTTGTATTTTATGGATTGGGCCTTTTTATTCTGTGTTTCTGCATTCCTGCTACTTAAACTATCTTTTATCATTTCTCGTCCTCATTTCAGCAGCTTCAGTGGACTTTCTTTTCAAATCAGTTATTTACTTATCAATATATCATCTGATTTTTTAAAAAAATAGATAAAAATACAAGACAAATTTAAATTTAATGAGTAAAAATTTCAAACAAGTTTCAACAACTATTCTCAAATTATTTTAATTTCTAAAAAATTGTAGTTTTTTGGAAGCTGACTTATTGCATATGAAGAAGAATGCCATTGACATAGTTATTATGACACTTTAAATTCCTATCCAAACACTGTTTAACTATAAGTTTGCATATTTTGTGTTCTAATACAGTAAGCACCATTACAATACAACTCATTTGTGTCATAAGCAGAAATGTCCTGGCAAATGTTTAACAGTTCACTTTCCCCTCCTCTACCCCATGTATAAAAAAGATATGTTTAAGTTTAATCTGCATTATTAACATTTTCTCCATCATTTTCCTAAATCAAGACAATCAACAAAATAATCAGTATAGCCTTGATTTGTATCATTTGCTGCTGATTCCAGCGTATAAATGTTCACGTTTGAAATTTAACAATTGGGCCTCTCTGGAGCAGGTTAGAGGTGACTCCAGCACATCCCTTGAAGCTTATGCCAATTGATCATGATGGGCGGCACAATCTTTCATCACGGCACAATGATGATATTTGACATAAACTGATTCAAGTACCCTCTTTTTTGTATAACACTAAATAATCACTGCAGTATATTCACTGCTAGTTGGCGTGAATTGTCTTTTACTCTCATTTTTGTGGATTCTAGTTTGATCTATTTTATTTAAGAAAAAAGTAGAATTGGAAGGGAAAAGAACCTACATATACAAAAATATTTATAGCAGCTCTTTTTGTAGTGGCAAAGAATTAGAAATTGGGGGATGTCCACCAGTTAGGAAATGACTGAAATATTTGTGGTATCTGAATGGAATGGAATACTATTGTGCTATAAGAAATGACAAGCAGGCAAATTTCAGAAAAACCTGGAAAGACTTACATGAACAATGCAAAGTGATGCAAAGTGAAGTGAGCAGAACCAGGAGAACATTATATATAGTAACAGCAACATTGTACATTATTTACTAAGATTGACTTAGCTTTTCTCAGCAATACAATGGTCCAAGATAATTCCCAAAGACTCATGATGGAAATGCTATCCACCTCCAGAGAAAGAAGTGATGGAGACTGAATGCAGATCAAAGCATACTATTTTCACTTTCTCTATTTTTTCCATAGTTTTTTCTCTTTGTTGTTTCTTCTTTCACAGCACGACTAATATGGAAGTATGCTTTATACGATTGCACACATATAACCTTATATCAAATTGCTTACCATCTTAGGAAGGAGGGGAGATAGAAAATTTGGAACTCAAAATTTTATCTAAAAAAGAATGTTTAAAATTGTCTTTACATGTAATTGGAAAAAATCAAATACTATTTAAAAGAAAAAAGTAGAATTCAACTCAAAATTATCCAACATAATTTTTACTATTGTTTCACCATCATCTCCCACAAGAGAGGATCAAGAAATAAGTACACAAAGACAGTGTACTCTACGGAATAGAAATGTCTAATTTAGAGGGAGGAAGAGAAAGAATTCTAATATTTTATGACAGACTTTGGCCCTTAGATTTTATGCGTTTAGGAAATTCCCCCATATGTAAACTCCTTCCATTGATAAAGATTGGAAGATTTTTATGTAATTAAGTCTTAGAGAGTTGCCTGGGTGCACTGACAGGTTAAATGACTTGCCATGGTCATGTAGCTAGGATGTATCAGGTGTAGATCTGGAACCTAAGAACTTCTTCACTGACTCCTAGACTTTTTGATAGAAAAAATAAAAAATGCCCTTTATCCATTATACCATGTAACCTCTCATATGATGCTTGAATAGTTTAAATGAATGAGTTTAAATGTAAATAGGTAACACATACATATTAGACATACATGTATGTCTAATAAAAGATCTAATTTTTTTTTTAACCTACCATCTCTCCTTATCCCTACCATAAATTTCTTTTGAGGCAATTGGGGTTAAGTGACTTTCCCAGGGTCACATAGCTAGTATCTTAGGTTGGGTTTTAAGTCAGGTCCTCCTGACTCCAAGGCCAAGTGCTCTATCCACTGTGCCATCTAGCTGTCCCCCATCCCATCGTTTTTAAAGTATACTGTCTTTTTTTGAAATAAAACAGTCTGGAAATTCCTAGATACCTTACTACCATAATAATGCCACACTGCTTATTTAGTATCCCCTTTTCCTCACCCCACCTATTTTCCCTATCCCTATTCTACTTCTCAGATGACTTATCCTATAGCATAGTCCACCCTCACCACCCATTCTATTTCCAGCCCTCAACTCACATATCAATTTCATAAAACAGCCTTTTATTCTTGGCAAAGCTTCTTCCTTTCATAGTCAGACTGCTTAAGTACCACCCAGAAACAAACTAAGCCTAAAGACTGTGGGTACAGAAATTGGGGATTGAGCCAGGCTGGGTTGGAAAAAGTTCCATAAATGTTTGTTGATTTGAATTGAAGGGCAGCTGATCCCAAGAAAGGGAAAAGTGGTGAGGGATCAAAGGAGCATGGGATTTTAGAGTGGGAAGGAACCATGGAGGGTAATGTCCACGTGGATATCATCTTATACTCTCATTCTCACCCTTCAGAGAAACCACTGGTAGCTAGAAGTTTTTTCAAACCTCTACCACACCACCCCCAGGAGGAAAGAATTAAAGTCTGACTTTAAAAACTGACCGCCTCCCAGGCCAGCGGCCATTCTATAGTGGAGAGAGCTCAGAGTAAAACTAGGTGATGTGACTAGGTGATTCTGAGAAAAGACACTTATTATTAAATTATTTTTCTCTGAATAAGAAGAAACCTCTAGGAAGCTGGCCACAGACATGCTATAAGCCAATGAATGCTTTACTCCTCCCCAGAAGACTTTTCCTCAAAGGATCCTCTAAGGAAGTGCTATAACCTATGCTTTTTGCCTAAGATAGGACAGCATTCCATGTAAGTAGCCATTTTGACATCTGGGGCAAGCAACTTAAAGGCATCCTCGAATTAACTTTGTAATTCACAATGTGAAAAAATACAAACAAGACAAATTCGAGTGCATTGAAGGAGGGATTCAAAATTATATTACTTGTACTTCATATTCTTTAAATTTTGTGCCCTGGTTCAAAGCTCGGTTATGATTCTGTTAAGAAAAGATCTCTTTACCTTACCTGGACTTTATTCCAAGGACTATAGCATTTTAAAATGTTTTCAGTCAGACTATTAATATCCTACCCTTCCCAAATCCCACTACATGACACACACTCACACACACACTCACAAACTCTCTCTCTCTCTCTCTCTCTCTCTCTCTCTCTCTCTCTCTCTCTCTCTCTCTCTTTCATATTTAGGCTATAGTAGTGATCACATGCCCCTCAATGCCTTATAATAGAATTTCTTTTATTTTAGAGAAAAGGAATTCCCAGGATTTATTAGAAGTGAACTTCCAAGATTCTTACTCTTTGTTGAAACTGTGCCTATTTAACTGAGACTTAAGTTCAATCTAAGTAGTAAAAACTCACATTTATATTACACCTAGAATTTTATGAAGTATTTTTTCTCTCATCAGCTCTGTGAGGTATGTAATACAAGTATTGTTACCCCATTTTACAGATGAGAAAGTTAAGGTTCAGAGAAGTAAAGTCTCACAACTAGTACATGCTAGGTACAAGACTCAAAAGCAGATCTCCTGATTCTAGATGACTTTTAAAAATTATTCTAGATGGGGTGGAGACAGCCAAGATAGCAGAGCAGAGAGACACATATACTCTAGTGCTTCTCCCACAGCCCACAAAATACCTGTAAAAAAATGACTCTCAATGAATTCTAGAGCAGCAGAAGCCACAGAACAACAGAGTGAAAGAGGTTTCCAGCCAAGGGTAACTTGGAAGGTCAACGGGAAAGTTCTATCTCTAGGAACACTGAGAGGAATGGAGTCCAGCCCTGGCCACACAGCACTGGGAGGAACAGGACCTGAACAGATTTCTGGAGCAGAATTCACAGCAGGGAGGGTCTCAGATCCCTCAACCCACAAGTGACAAAGAAAGCCCCAAAGGTTGGTGTGGGAAGGTTTTCCCAGCCAGGCAAGAAGGGAATGAGGTTCCCCCAGCACTAGGCCCAGGTAGTAGCAGCAGCAGGAAGCAGGCAGCTATGGTGGCCAAGGAAGCAGCCTAGGTCCATTATCCAGGCAGCTCAGCTTAAAGCCTCTGGTGGAATTGAGTAGCTGATCTGAACCTCAGCCCTCAGTGGTGGCCCCACTCTCACCCAAAGCCCCAGGGGAATTGAGCAGCTGATTTGAATCTCAGCTTTGTACTGGGGAGAGGACAAGCACTAGGACCTGCCTGTTGACAAAGGATTCAGAAGTCAAGTAACTGACTGGGAAAATGCCCAAAAGAGGGAAAAAAATAACACCAGAGAAGGTTACTTTGTTGGTGAACAGGTGTCTCCTTCCATCCTTTTGGATGAGGAAGAACAAGGCATACTGTCAGAGGAAGTCAAGGCCTCTGCCTCCAGTACCCCCAAAATGAATATGGGCTCAGGCCATAGAAGAGTTCGAAAAGCATGTCAGCAGCCTGCTTAAAGGAGAACCAAAAAATACTAAGGAAAATAACACCTTTAAAAAGAGGCTAACTCAATTGGAAAAAGAAGTCCAAAAAGCCAATGAGGGGAAGGAGGCTTTAAAAAGCAGAATTAGCCAAATGGAAAACAAGGTTCAAAAGCTCACTGAAGAAAATAGTTCTTTAAAAATAAGAGTGGAGCAGATGGAAGCTAATGACTTTATGAGAAACCAAGAAATCACAAAACAAAACCAAAAGAATGAAAAAATGGAAGATAATGTGAACTATCTCGTTGGAAAAACAACTGACCTGGAAAATAGATCCAGGAGAGAAAATTTAAAATTATAGGACTACCTGAAAGCCATGATCAAAAAAAGAGCCCAGACATTATCTTCCATGAAGTTATCAAGGAAAACTGCCCTGATATTCTAGAACCAGAGGGCAAAATAAACATTGAAAGAATCCATCAATCACTTCCTGAAAGAGATCCAAAAAAAGAAACTCCTAGAAATATTGTGGCCAAATTTCAGAGTTCCCAGGTTAAGGAGAAAATACTCAAGCAACTAGAAAGAAACAATTCCAGTATTGTGGAAATACAATCAGGATAACACAGGATCTGGCAGCTTCTACATTAAGGGATTCAAGGGCTTGGAATAGGATATTCCGGAAGTCAAAGGAATTGGGATTGAAACCAAGAATGACCTACCCAGCAAAACTGAGTATAATACTTCAAGGGAATAAATGGTCATTCAATAATATAGAAGCTTTTCACGCATTCATGATGAAAAGACCAGAATAGAAAATTTGACTTTCAAACACAAGAATCAAGAGAAATATGAAAAGGTAAATAGGAAAGAGAAATCATAAAAGACCTTCTAAAGCTGAACTGTTTACATTCCTACATGGAAAGATAATATTTGTAACTCTTGAGACTTTTCTCAGTATTTGGGTAGGTGGAGGGATTACACACACACACTCACACACATACACACACATGCACAGAGTATAAGTTGAGTTGAATCAGAAGAGATGATATCCATAAAAAAAAATAAAATAAAAATTAAGGGGTAAGGGAGGAAAATACTGGGAGGAGAAAGGGAGAAATGGAATGAGAGGCTATAACTCATAAAAGAGATAAGAAAAATCCTGTTCAATGGAGGATAAAAGGGAGAAAATGAGAGGGGAAGTGAAGCTTACTCTCTTCACATATGGCTTAAGGAGGGAATAACATGCTCACTAAATTTGGTATGAAAATCTATCTTACATTACAGGAAAGTAGGGGAGGAGGGGACTAGTAGGGTGAAGAGGATGATAGAAGGGAAGGCAAATGGGAGAAGAGAGTAACTAGAAGTAAATACTTTTGGGAAGGGACAAGGTCAAATGAGAGAATAAAAAAGGGGGGGATAACAGGGTAGCACAGAGGGCAATATAGTTAGTATTACACAACATGATTATTATGGAAGTCTTTTGCAAAATGACACATATATAGCCAGTATTGAATTGCTTGCCTTCTCAGTGGGGGTGGATAGGGAGTGAAGGAGGGAAGGAGAGAAGTTGGAGTTCAAAATATTTGAAATGAATGTTGAGAATTATTATTGCATATAACTGGGAAACAAAAAACACAGGCAATGGAGTATAGAAATTTATCTTGCCCCACGAGAAAAGAGAGAAGATGGGGATAAGGGAAGGGTAGGGTGTGATAGAAGGAAGGGTACTTTGAGGGAAGGGGTAATCAGAATGCAAGATATTATGGGGAAGGGGGAGGAGAAAGATGGGGAGAAAAATTGGAACTCAAAATTTTATGGAAATGAATGTTGGAACCTAATAATAAATAAATAAATAAATTTTAAAATAAATTATTCTAGATGGTTCCTAAGAATTCTTCTAGCTTTAAATTACAGAGGAAAGGAAAGAATCCAAGTTCAGCCCTCTTTCCACTATGTAGTGGTATGTGGGAGCCAGCTCCTATTAGTTCAAGATAGCCTATTGTTAAGTTTTCAGTGTGAGCATTTAAACCTCAGGAATCCATAAATTCTCAAAATGAGAACTTGATTTATAATTTTGTTGATTGTCTAGACTTAAGAAAGTGATGAAGAAAATATTAATAAACAGATTAAACTTAAAAGTATGCCATGTACTATACATGTATAAACCATATGGAATTGCTTGCCTTCTCAATGGGGGTGGAATAGGGGAAAAGGGAGAGAATTTGGAACTCAGAAGTTTTAAAATAAATATTAAAAATTATTTTTACATGTGACTGGGGAAAAATAAAATACTAAATAAAAAAATTTTTAAAGTGAGTCATACAAGCATTTCAGGGGAATACCCATTGTTAAAACATGTCCCTGCAAAGTACTAACTATACAACAGTGAAATAATTTAGAACTGAGTTGTTGCTCTGGAGAATAATATTTAGTTTTTAAAATAGATTTTTCTCCATATCGTTTGTTTTCTCCATTACCTGAATTTTCCCCTGTATCCCTCACTTTTGTTCCTCTCAGGGAGCTACCTCTTATAACAAAGAATTCTTTTAAAGAAAAAAACAAAAGAGAAAAAATCAGCATCAATACATTAAAAAAAATCTGATATTATATGCAATAGTTCACATCTATAGAATTCTTCCCTGCCGTCCTACCTCTTCAAAGGAATAAGGTGGGGGAAAAATCTTTTCATATATCTTTTTTGAGTCCATACTTATTCTTTGTAATTTTGTAATATTCATTTTCAACTGTTTTGTGAGTGTTGTAATTTCTATTTATACTGACATATTCATTGTGTATATTGTTTTCGTGACTCTGCTCATTTCAATTTGCATCACTTCATGTCTTTTCATGCTTCTCCATATTAATTATTTTTTATTTCTCACAGCACAGTAATATTATATTACATTCATGCATGTGAATAGTATGTAGTTAAAGAGAAAAATTATTGAGCTCACAGTAAGGAAATCTTTAAAGCAGAGAAAGAAAACTATAGACCAATATCCCTAATGAATATTGATTTTAAAATATTGAATAAAATTTTAGCAGAGGTATGACATATAAAAAAATTATGCATCATTAATAGCTTGAAGTTATTTCAGGATTACATTTTAGGAAAATTACGAACATACTAGGCTACATTGATATAAAAAAATATGATTATTATTAATAAATGCAGAAAAATCTTTGAGAAAATATAATACATTTTAATGTTAAAACTATTAAATATCATCAGAAAAGAGGGATCAGACCTTAATATGGTAAACAGTATATGTGTAAAATCAGGAGTAAGTATTTTCTATAATGAAAAAGCACTGGAGACTTTTCCAATAAGAACAGGGACAAAGCAACTGCCATCCCTATTATTTGAGATAGTTCTAGAAATACTAGCTACAAAAATAAGACAAAAAAAAGAAATTAAGAAAAGAGACATATGTGAAGAAGAAGCAAAACTATTGCTTTTATGGATGGTAAATAATTTACATAGGGAGCCCTAATGATTCAATTAAAAATTAAATAATTTAAATAATTAGTAATTCCAGCAAAATAGTAATATATAATATAAACCCTCAAAAATAATAAGCCTTAAGATTTACCAAAAAAGCACAGTAGAAAAAAATAGAAAAGACAATGAATAGAAGTTCAGAAGAAGACACAGACATGGGGAAATTCTGAGTAAAACTTAGTATATACCCTTTGGAAAAAAAAAAGTTCTCTATGCAACAGATACACTGTCACATAAAACTTTCTTTTTCTGTTATTTTTTTAAAGGAAGCATTTGTGTTTGTTGATGTCTGACATGTCCATAATGAAAAAAAAGACAAAATTATTTTTTTTCAAAAACAACCACCTCTCCCTATAATATTAATGAAATGTAGGACCCATCATCCTAAGGAAGCTATAGAAAGATTGACATTTCTTCACCAAAAAAGATAAAAAGGATGGAGAGATTTTCTCAAAGCATATGAAATACAGATAAAACTTAAAGAAATACTTTTGAGACTAGCATACACCACTTTACCTACAATATTATAGGCTGATAATGGCTACATGCCATTGAATTTGCTGAATGTAACCTAAAGCAATTTATTCTGGATGGAGTTTATGAAACTGCTAAGATCCAAGAATGGAATCAAGGGGCCTTTCATGGGATAAAATACACTCAAACTTAGCTGACAATAAGTTGACCAAAAAAATAAAACAAATGGCTAAGCCATGTAGATTTGTTTATGGAAATAGAGAGTTTGTGGTGTTGTAAGGCTCAGTTAAGACACTTAAAGAAAGTGACTGACAAGATGCGCATCAGGAGAAAACACATATCAATTGTTCGCTAGATGTGAACACACCCTGGACACCTGCCTACATAGAACAAGAAGTCTGTTTGGATTGGCTGAGGGACGTGGTCACATGCTCTAGGGTCTGTGTAAAACCATTAGACTAATTGGATTCAAAGACTTGCATGTCTGACAGCAGAAAGGAGCGAACATCTCAGCTAAAACTCCAAGAAGAAATTGATTTGCAGGTAAGAAGAACCTTGGTTTCCTTCTCCTCGCATCCTCCCACCTTCCTCTTTGGCAAATGGAGGACAGTGTGAGATCAAAGGACGTATACTTTTGTATACGTTTCAGTGTCCTAGCAACATCCCTAGTTGATGGCAAGTATCTGCATTTGGAACCACGGACAGACTGGATGCAGCGAAGAAGGCAAATTCAAGGTTCTACACAGAGCCCAGAAGAAAACATACCATACTTAAGGGGAACACCTTGAGAATTCCAGCAAAAGGACTACAAGAAGCTGGGAGTTGCTCTTTAGCCACACATGCTCTCTGAGCTGTCCAACAGATTCTATGTGTACTTGTGGGAGAGTGTCACAGACTTTTGGAGGGATATTTTGAACCAACTACATATCATTTTTGTGAATACTAGTTCCTAAAAGATAATTAAGTCTGGCTCACTGATATCAACTTGTAACTAATGCGAGAAGCACAGTGGTTAGCACTTTTGGCTATTACATTAGAAAGACAGCCCCAATCCCTCAGGGCTACCTCAGAGCCTTAAAAGACCCTATTAGCTGTGCTCTCTGGAGTCCAATTTATCAGTGTAAATGGAGGTTGGCATAGCAGATACCCAAGCATGGATTTCAGTAGCAGTTCAAGAACAGATCTGTGCCAACAAAAGGATTATCCTTAAGGGGTAGAAATTTAGTAGTCTATAAAGATTACATAAATAAATAGTGAAAGAATATAACATATCACTTCAAGTTGCAAAAACTGAGCATCTATTGAAATACCTAGAAACACATGAGCTGTTAGCCAGAACTATATATCAAAGTTCACAAATTAACAGACTATAAATCCCTGTACTCTAAATTCAGACTTCCAAATATCCTAGGAAACTCAGACAATAAACTGTATTGGAACCAGACCATTATCATAGACCAGAATGTTGCCCAACGTTGTAGGGATATAACCACTCCATAAAAACTTAAGGAAAAACATTTTTCAAAGATGTTGCCATGTTAAATGTTCATAATCTTCAAGTCACATGGAATTAAAGACTTTCAAAATAAAAAGACCTAACAGACGAGTTCAACATCATGTGGGATTACAATGAGGGATATAACATCGCTGTTGTCCTGTCTGCTGCCAGAATTATACTAAGGGTGTTTTTGATGAGAATGCTTGATGAACTCACATCTTAATACTTTTATTTTTTTTAAGCAGTTATTTGCCAACTTGTTTGATAATCTTTAGAACATCAAATATAAAAGAATAATAGCAAAATAATGGCTTGTTCCTGGATAATTTTTATCTAAATTCCATGCAGAAAAATGAGAACAATATTATAAAATGATGCCTCCCTTCCATCCTACACTAGACTAAATTAAAATTATTAAAAATATTTAATATATACTCTATGTCCACAGCTGTCCCAAGTACTATGGGAAGAGACATGAAATTAAATTACATTCAACAAGCATTTACTAAGTACCTACCTTTTGTTTGGTCTTTTGATTCATGTGTAAATTGCATTTAAGTTAGGCAGTTACATGAAGTCGCTGGCCTTACTCTCTCCTCCAGAGTCATCGCAGCCCAGTGGCAGGACAGAATCAAGACAACTGGCGATGGCTCAGGATGGCAGCGGATGACCTTGGCATCTTTGATGTCTGACCAAGCTCTAAGGGCTCCGCAATGCCTTCGGTTGCCTTCTTGGCTATTGGAACAAATTTGAAGTCGCCTTGGGGTAGACACCTCCCTAACTCTCCAATTGGTTTGAGACATCTTGGTTACCTTCAACCTGGTTTAGTCTGCCTGCCAGAACAGTTTACTATGTTGTGGCCGCTGCACATGCTGCAGCTTCTTGGAGCCATAGGTGAGTTGGGTGGAACAGGTGGACACCACAGGTAGAAAGAGCCCCAAAATGGGACTTGGCAGCCATCACACAAGAGATACTAACTAGTCTTCCCTGAACACACCTTACTATGTGCAAAGCAATGTGTCCTTGACTTTAGGTAATTTCTATAGAACTGGTGGAAGACAGTATACACATAGATAAATAGAGAATCCATACAAAGTAATTTTGGATGATATGAAGAAGAATCCCCTGATTCTGATTTTGCTATAAACTAGGGGCTGTGATTACAGTAATGCTGAGTGATGAAGTTTGACTACAAGGGAAAATATGACTCAGTTCCCACACCAGTTAGAATTCTAATGCAACTACCCTCCACATGTTCCTGTTTGGTTTTGCCAAGGCCCATTATCCTGAGGTCTTCTCTGGACAATTTGGAAGATGTTTTCTCACCTCAGCAGTCTTCAGACAACCAGGGATCTAAATAAGTTTCTTTATTCCTGGTAAGTCTCTTCCGGCTCTGTCTTGAATTGAACTGAATTGAATTCAACAAACATTTATGAAAATCCTCCTGGGGAATACAGAAACAAAAAACTGAATAGACCCTGTCCCCATGGAGTTCACATTCTACTGGTTGAAAGCAACAGCTAATTATAGATAATTAAATATAAAATATATACATGTAACAGGATGTTGGAGAGAAACTGGAAGGCATTCATTTCCAGTTTCCTGTTACTTACAAAATACACACAAGGTAACTTCAGACAGGGATTATTGACAACTGGGAGGATCAGGAGAAGTCTTTTGTAGGAGGGAATATTTGAGCTGAGATCCCTGAAGGAAGGTACAGGATCTTAGAGTTGAGGAGAAGGAAGGAAGGAAGTGGAGAAAAATGAAAAGGCAAGAGGCAGGCAAGTTCATATCTTCTAAATCTTTCCCAAACAATTCAAATTTTCCATCCTTTCCCCAGGAATACAAGAGACAGATGAAGGAGCAGATCTTTATAGGATAAAAGGAATGATATTAACATTTAACCACTTGTCCAACAATATTTGGAATTTCAATAGAATTCAAAGAACTTTTATTGAGTTTATACTGCAATAATGGGCAGTTAGGTGGCACAGTGTGAACCTGGAGTCAGGAAGACTCAACTTTCTGAGTTCAAATCTGGCCTCACACGCTTACTAGCTGTGTGACCCCAGGCAAATCATTGAATCCTGCTTGCCTCAGTTTCTTGTGGGTAAAATGAGCTGGAAAAGGAATGGCAACCACTTCATTAACTTTGCCAAGAAAACCCCAAATAGTGTCATGAAGGGTCTGACATGACTGAAACAGCTGAACAATAACTACAACTGACACTTCTATAGTGTTTTACCGTATGTATATGTGTGCATCCTGTATATATGTACATCGGTCCATTTCATCCTCATAATAACCAATGAGATACGGATTATTTTAATTCTCAGTTTGCAAATGAGGAAACTGAAGCTCAAAAATTGGGACTGGTCCAATATCACGTAGCTAATTAGTGGCTAACTATGAGCAATGCTGGTCCCTGATCCAAGCATGCAGTATGGATTAGGTTCAGTTCTCAAGAGCATGACTTTAAATGAGAGGTAAAATAGATCCCCTTTTCTCATACTCTTTGGCTAATTAAACTCTCCCCAGGGTTGAATTTTCTTTTAGTTTAGGGTAGGACTCATATCTAGGGTTTCCCAAAAAAGGGAAGTAAAAAGGTTCTCAATGTATGACATGATAGGGATGGGTAATTTATACCTATGCACAATAGAAATGCTAACCATAAAAGACTCACAGCTAGAATTAATAGAATGACTCAAACAGCATTTAGTAACTGTTGCAATCTTCTGGGAGGTTGATACTTAAGCCTCATCAATCATAGCATAAGGCGGTTTGAAGGATTGCTTATTAAGCATGCTACATTTCACCTCAGCTTGACACTGTTCAAACAACTTCCAGCATGTCATGTGGCCAAAAGGTCAATTCTTTTTTTTCAGTGGCCTCTTCTCCAAGAATATGGTAGAATGCACTACAGATTTCTCCTTTGAAGCCATCTGGTGGGGCCACTGGACCTCTCAGACTCCAAGTCTAGGCACATCATCTCAATCACCTGAAATCAGGAAAAAACAAATACAAAAGAGGCAATCCAAAACCAGGCTGAGGCTTTCCAGTCATGACATGTACTTTTCCTCATTTTCCTCTGGCAATCAGCTTACAGCAGTCCTGATGACTGGAAAGGAAGACTCTTCTATAAACCCAATGAGTCACAAACTCTTCTGACTCAGCAGCCAATAAAGGGACTTTTCACCATTGCAAAACATAAGCCCTTTAGTCCTGAATTTTTTGTTGTTCAGTCATTTCAGTTGTATCTGACTCTTTATTACCCCATTTGGAGTTTTCTTGGCAAATACTAGAATGGTTTGCCATTTCCTTCTCTGGCTCATTTTACAGATGAGGAAATGGAGGCAAACAATGGCTTGCTCAGGGTCCCATAGCTCGTAAATATCTGAAGCTGGATTTGAACTCAGGTCTTCCCAACCCCCTATCTGGCATTCTATCCACTGTATCCATAGATCTGAATTACATGTGGCCATAAGCAGATCCTAAAGCTTCTATTGGAATTGATTTGGAATGGCACCTCTGAGCATGCTTCATGGAATGGCCCCTGTAGGTCATTTCAAGCTCACTACAAATTGTTCCCGGGCAAGTCACTTAACCCTGTTTCCTCAGTTTCTTCTTCTGTAAAATGAACTGGAGAAGGAAATGGGGGTCATGAAGAGTTGGACACATCTGAAATGAGTGAACAGCAACAAAACAAATTGTTATATTCCCCACTTGACAGATGAAGAAATTGAAGCTCACAGGGATAAAGAGACTTACCCACATCTACTTACCCACAGCAGGAATAAGGACTCGAACCCAGGCCCTAAGATTCCCAATCCAGCACTCCTTCCATTACACCATTTTATCCCTACTGTAGATTCTTCCTACCTGAATTGCACTCCTCACTTTGGATATTTTTCTCACAGTTATGTGCCCCAAGTTACAATCTTTGGGACTTGGATTTTTCTCTCCTTTTCAGTCTAGTGGGGAGCCTGAACAGTTTTAGTAAGCACATGTTTCTCTGGGACCAAGCTAAAGTTAGAAAGTAATGACAGAACATGAATCATTCTCCAAGTGCTTTTCCTTCCCGTTGGAAATTGAAACTGTCCTCTTTATTTCTCCCCTGAGTCTGAGTTCCCAAAAAACATTTAGAGCTTCAGAGAACATCCAAGTGAGGAGGGATGAGCTTAGAAGTCATATAACAAAGCCCTTTCACCTTGCAGGTGCAGAAACTGAGGCACAGTGAGGGGAACTGATTTTTCTGAAGTCTTACAGTTAGGTGAGGTCAGAAACAGACCTCAGAGGTAGGTCTTCTAACTTTGGATCCAATACGCTTTCTCTTGGGAGTAGATATTATATAACTATATCCAGGAAGCACACAGCAAATTCTCTTGGCTGTGCACACCAGTCAAATGAAATGAGAATCGAAAACCTTAAAATGCTAAATAAATGCTAGCTGTCATCATCATCCTAATAGCTAAACTAATATTAAATAGGGGCAGCTAGGTGGTACAGTGGATAGAGCGTCGGGTGTGAAGTCAGGAAAAACCAATGTCATAAGCTCAAATCTGGCCTCAGACACTTACTGCTGTGTGATCCTGGACAAGACCATGTGTACCTCAGTTTCTTCATCTGTAAAATGAGCTGGAAAAGGAAATGACAAACCACTCCAGGATTTCTGCCAGGAAAACCCCAAATGGGGTCACAGAGAGACGGATATGACTGAAAAACAGTCACAAAAAAAATTTTAAATAAGAAAGGCAGCATGACATAAAGAATAGACAACTGGTCTCAAGAGTAAGAAAGTCCTGGGTTCAAGTCCCACTTCTGAGGCATACTGCCAGTACAACATGGGGGCTTAAACTCTCAATACCCCAGGCAGCTCCCTGAGACTATTAATTTCAGAGCAAGAGGCAACCTGTATTAGTAGAGGGACCCTCCTCACCCTGAGTTCCTTCAGCCAATGAGATCCCATGTCCAACTCAAAAAAACCCTAACTTATTTTCATGGTCAGCAGAATGCCTTCTTCCCCAATGATCCTGTATTGTAGGTATTTTATGTTTCTAAGTTTGAGAAAAATGCTTCTGGACCCAAGGGATTACAGTATAGCAATACTCCTTATACCAAGAGGTTCAGTTTGGAAAGCCTGTCCTCTAACAAGAGGGAAGGTAGGCTCCTGAAACCTCTGTCCAGGTGCTCAATAGTTTATTATACTTCAGATTAAGTGTTTTACATTCCACCTCCACACTGAACTGTCCAAAGAACTTCCAGTTACCATGTTACCATGTTTGTGGTAAAATGTTGGAGTTTAAGCCAATCCTTTTGTTAGTGGCTACTTCTCAATTTCAGAAGCTTCACCTACTTTCAGTCAGTCCCAGGTCACTGGGACCCAAATCTCTGGGACACAAAGGTAGCCACCAAACCTAGACAAACCTACCCCAGGAATGATGTTCAATCTCCTCCTGAAAGAAAAAAAAAGGAAAAATAGAAATTTACATGATAACTTTATTACATAGTTAAAGAAATAACAAATTGTACATAATAGATTTGCAGTTTCATGTGCAATCATCTTTTTAAAAATTCTGTGTTATGGAAATGCATGTTTTATTTCATAAATTAAAAATAAAATAAATAAAATTTTAAAGAAAAGAAAAGGCACCTGGTGAGTTCAGGTGCAAGTGTGACTAACAAATCCATGCTTTGTGTGGGGGCAGTTACAAGACAGAGGAAATAGTCACCATCCATCACCTCATTGTCCATCAAGGGGAGGCTAGAAAGAGAGTGTATTACTAGATACAAAGAACTCAAGTCAACAAGCATTTTATTAAGTGACTACTAATATGCCAGGCACTGTGCCAAACACTGGTGATACAAAGAAAGGCAAAAGACAGTCCCTACTTCAAGGAGCTCACAGTCTAATGCAGGAGACCACATGCAAATCATTACATATAACAGCATATAGACAAGGTAAATTGGAGATAATCTCAAAGGGAAGGCACTAAGATTAAGAAGCCCTGGGAAAGGCTTGTAGAAGATGAGAATCAAAGCAAGAACCTAAGCCAGGAACATGTACTCTCTCTCCTATTCCCTCTTCCCTCTCCTCTCCTCTCTCTCTTCCCCCATCTCTACCCTTCCCCTCTCCTCCCCTTTTGTCCTCGTTGTCATACTCCTCCTCATCCTCCTTCTTCTCTCTCTCTCTTTCTCTCTTTATCTCTCTCTCTCTCTCTTTCCCCCCCTCTCCTCCCTCCTTCCTTCCCCTTTCAACAGATGTAGCATCCTACTTCCCTTGCTACCTGTCATGGGGCTCTGGGGAGAATGGAGGAATCACTTAGAGCTTGCTCCATCATCCAAAAACACCAAGTGCTGAGGCAGCACTCATGGCTGGAGACAGGGTCTAAAGTTTCCATGTGACTGACTGTTTAAAGCCCAAAGCCCATTGGTATGAGATTCTCTCCTTATTGGTGGAGATCAGTGTTCCATGCCTATCTGAGGGGATGAGCTGAGCTGGTGAGAGTAGGAGAGCTCAGCTCTCTTCAGTCTTCTCTGAGTTTTCTTTTAGTCTTTGGATATACTTTAAATCTCTTCAGATATCGGGTACTGCTGGCTCCCAGCTTTGAGAAGATGGAAGATACCAATACCATTTCAGGTTGCCGAAGGGAAAAACTCTGGGAGGAAGCCAACGTGAGAGGAGCAGGCAGTCTCCATCATATCCCTATCCCCAGTTTGCTACACTAGAGATTTTTGGGAACTTCCTCTTGGGCAAAATCTAGGACTCTCTTGGTTGAGCAGAGTTACCTTATTCCCAATGGGAGTGCTCCTTTACTTTGTATTATAATATATATATATATATATGTGTGTGTGTGTGTGTGTGTGTGTATACATATGTGTATGTATATATGTATACATTTATACACATATGCATATTATATACATATATGCATGTATACACATATATATTCTCCTATATATATTTTCTCTGACTTCTATTTTGCTACCATTTTGGATAAATGATTTTCTTGGCTAGGTGTTACTTGTGTTCATTGTATATCTGGTAGAGAAGCAGTCAAGCCTTGGCTGTGAAGTTTGGGGTCTTTTTCCCCCAACAAAGAAAGAGTGATCTGAAGTTAGCTTAAAGCGGAAAATCACATCCGCTTGATTAACAACGTTTAAGGAAGTAGATATAATTCTAGCTGGGTATTCCTTCTCTCTCAGAGAAAAGCAGATTGTTGACCTCTGACTCCAGTTTCCTCTTTCCTCTTCTGGCAGGAATGAAAGTCTCCACTGTAGAAGGGTAAGAGGAGAAGAGACTCAAGTTGTCTATTCTGCCTTCCTTCTAGGCACATAACTAACAATACTCCAACGTTACATGAGAGGGGTGGCCTCACCACAACTTGAACAAGGAAAGTCTATGATGAAAGCATGCTCCTTGGGAAGCTGTCCCTCCTATACATATATCTGAGATGTTATTGAAATTCAGGTTTTTCTAACCAGCAAGATTAGAACCCAGGTTGTCCTGACCACATGCAATTAAATTAGTGAATATTGACCAAAATGATAAGGGGACTCCCATGTAGCAGGCTGGATTAATTCTCACCCAAGAGACCATTCTGACCATGATGGTCAGAATGTCCAGAGGCTTAGGCCCCTGCTGTACTCTCCTCCAAGAAAAGTACATCTACTTGACTGACCCAGCCATCTGGACTTGAGCCACATGGCATTGTGGGAGTGAGTGGGAGATATTACCCCTACTTCCTGGCCAGACAAAAGTACCCTGATACCTAAGACACCAGACAGTTTCATCCGCCACCTGTCTGACAACGTCTACACCCTGGCTTGTGCCTTCCACCCTGGGCAGCTGTTTTCTAAGAGTAACAGGAGGATGATGAGGTCATCAGGAGGCTAAGAGAACTTAGTGATAAAGCAGTCCGAACCAATAAAGTGCCTATCCTAGGAGAGAAAGGCAGTAACAGAAAGGACTCAGAATGTTGGGTTCTAGCCTGGCCCTGCCACTGACTAGCTGGGGGATCCTTAATAAGTCACATCAGTTCTTGAGACCTCAGTTTCCTCATCCAGAAAATAGGGGGTGAGACTCAGTGATCCTTAAGATCCTTTCCAGCCCTTGTTGGCCGGAAATCAGAGATCTGGGTTCTCTTTGGCCCCCTCGCTTAGGGAAGACACACTCCCAAGCTTTGGGAAATGCCTGCAGCGTGCTTTGAAACATGTAGCCGTTCTGGGAGAGGAGAGGGAAGGGGTTTTGCACTGTCCAGAAAGGGAGCCAACAGCAGGGACTCTCGGAGTGCAAGAGAGCAGTGAGCCAGCTGGGCCAGAGAACAATATGGTTTTAATCTAATTGTCCCCAAAATGTTGCTACAATGCAAACCACGTGCAATCCACTCACCTGCAACTAATCAGCCGAAAAGCTACCGGATAACTAGGCTCACCCTTCGCCCTGCCCCTTTCCCCTGGAGTTGCCCCACTGCACTAATCCAATTGGAGCAACCACTTTCAGAAGAGGCTGAAGCCAATACTACGGATACCAAGCCTACTCCCTAATGTCATTTCATGTTGATTGGCAAAAAACCATCAGATCCAATCAGGTAGAAGGGAGACAGCCCTGAATAGAAAACATGGCACTGGAGAGCCACAGGGGTGCTACCTTCTTTCTTCTCTGCATCTTACCTCCCAAAGAAAATAGCAATAATAATTAAAAATAGCAAACATTTACCCAGCACTTCAAAGTCAGTAAAGAGATTTACACACATTAGCTTTTGCTCTTTAGCGTGTTGGAGGTACCATTTTACAGAAGGGGAAACTGAGGCTGAGGGGTTAAATGACCTACTTGCCCTGGGTCACAGAGCTAGTGTGTGGCTGCATTTGAATTCAGTTTTTCCTGCCTCTAAAGCTAGCAGTTCTACCCCCTGCACCACCTAGAACAATAGCGATCGGCCTATTTTTAGATTTAAAAAAAATCATAGACTTTTAAAATATATTAAGTTGGTAAACCTTTTTCCCCCCTTTCTTCATCTATATTTTATCCTTTTTGATAAGGATGGTTTTTTTGGGAGAAAGAAGGAGGAGAATTCTTGTAGGAAGGACAGAAATAGCATTTCTTTCCTGTGCCAGGTATTATGATAAGAGCTTTATGAATATTCTCTCATTTGATCCTCACAACAGCCCTGAGAGGTAGGTGTTATTATTATCCACATTTTACAGTAGAGGAAACAGGCAGGCAGAAGTTAAGTGACTTGCCCAGGATCACACAGCTAGAAAGTGCCTGAGGATAGATTGGAACTCAGGTCTTTCTGACTCCAGGCCCAACAGAAAATGGAGGGGATAAAAACAAATGACATCAATGAAAAATTATTTTTTTAAAAAAAGAATCTGATCAGGAAGCTGAATCCTTTGGTTATTTTTTCCCAGGATTTCCCAGGGCACCATGTAATTGTCGGGTCTCCTGAGAAAAATGAGTCACCCAGTCTGCCTGCCACATCATCCAAGTTGATGTTGTTATTGTAGGGTTATAGAGAAGCGAGGCTTTCGGGTTGCCAGATGGAAAACAGGGGCAGTTCCATTGCAATTATTATAATAGGCTTGTACGTGAGTTCTATGGTCAAGGAATACATGCTGTAATCTCTTGGCTGAAACGTGTGGATTTGGGAATAAGGAAATTTGGGGGATTTGGGAAGGAAAACGAAGGGGAGCTCTCCTCCGGGCAGCTGTGGAGACAGGCACAGAGAGAGCAAAAGTAGCTGTGCAAAGGTCTGCTTATAGATAGATTTTTGGATAGGTAGGAAATAGACAAAGATAATAAAAAAGGAGATATCAATCTATTTAGATGAGTTGATGACAGGTGACAGTTTGGCCTGATTCTGAGTGGCTAACAGGGTGTCTTAAGTCTCCTGTCCACTAAAAAGCCAGCACACACAATAACGCAGCCAGCTTTCAATTACTGTTGGTAATGGGGTACAGGAATGACCGAGACATAAGAAATCTGCAGATAATCCTCAAACCTTATTTCTACCAGTCACCTTTCCCTTCTACCCCATCAACCCATTGAATAAGAAGGAAAATGGTGAAATTTCTTATCTTGTCTCTAGGCCCTCATCCCCACCCGAGGCTGGGAGAAAAGTAGCTAATTAGTAGTGATGGAACCACAGGGCCATCAGGAAAGGGGAAGAAGACAAGAGGTACCTGAATCTTGAGACTGAGACAGAGACAACCTGGATTAAATCCCTAATACATCTTAATAAATAATAAATAAATGAATAAATAAAAAATACCTATGATAAAGAAATAAATAATGGACTTTAAGCCCCAATAAATCCACCTGGATTTACCTGCAAAATTTCTCCTGAGAGATTCAGAGCAATGGACACAGATGCACTTAACCTCATTTACCTTAAGAACCTCCTGTGATATAGTGATGAAGTAGTCAACCTTTTCATTTTACAGGCAGTAGTGGTACACTGGGATGAAGGTTTGGATTTCAAGCCACTGGACGTGGTTCTAAATCCTGATTCTGAAAATTTCTATTTGTATGACTTGTGTGATAGGGCAACAAGGTGGCACATTGGAGTCAGGAAGACTCCTGAGTTCTAATGTAACCTCAGACACTTCCTAATTGTGTAACCCTGAGTAAGCCACTTGACCCAGTTTGCCTCAGTTTTCCTCATCTGTAAAATGAGCTGGAGAAGGAAATGGCAAACCACTCCAGTATCTTTGCCAAGAAAACCCCAAATGAAGTCACAAAGAGTTGGGCACAACTCAGCAACATCAAGTGATGTTCAAATGAGATCATGTATGAAAAACATTTTGCAAACTTTGAAGAGCTATATAAATGTGTGCTATTATAAGTGTGATTCCTCCTCCTACCCTCTACTTGTGTGACCTCAGGTAAATCACTTCCCTAGGTTCCTTTCCTCATCTGGGAAATGAGGACCCTTTTGAGTTTATGATCCTAAATCTTCCCCCATCCTTCAACATCCAGCTTGAGTTCCAACTCTTGAAGATTTTCCTGATGGATATAATGTCCAATAATTTCTCCCTTCCTTTAGTTTACATTTACTTATTGATCCATACCATATCCTGTAGTACTTCATCCTTTACTGCCCTATATTTCTTTTTTTTTTTTGAGGAGGTTAAGGATTTAAGTATTTATTTAGTTTTAATGTACATACTATTTATTTTTCTGATTACATATAAAGATAATTTTCAATATTAATTTTTATAAGATTTTGAGTTCCAAATTTTTCTCCCTCTCTCCCCAAGATGGCAAACAATCTGATATAGGTTATGCATGTACAATCATGTAAAGCATATTTCCATATTAGTCATATTGTGAAAAAAAGAAACAACACAAGGGGAAAGAAACCATGAAAATAAACCAAAGAAAGTGAAAATAATATGCTTCGATCTGCGTTCAGAGTCCATCAGTTTTCTCTGGATGTTACCCTTTATTTCTTCCTAATTATTTCCTATCAGTTAATCTTGCCTCTCTGATTAAACTGTAAAACCACTGAAGGCAGGGGCTGGTGTCTTCTACTTTCCTTGGATCCCTTCTACAACCTAACATACAGTAGGCAGTATTTGCATATTCATTAAAAGTGGGACCTAGAGAACATAAGTAACTTGCCAAAGTTTACATAGAAAATCACAGGACCACAAATTTAGAGCTGAAGGAGACCTCAGAAATCAACTACATACTCTGCAGCTCTCATTTCACATGAGGAAACAGTCTCAGAGACGTTGAATTGCTCACTAAAGGTCACATAGGTAGCAAGGGGCAGATATGGAACTATTAGACTCTAACACTTTTCCCACTGGGTGAGGAAGGATCATCTCTTTCTCCTTCCCTGACTCCTCACCCTTTTGGAGTTTCTTTTTATGTATTGCCTTTTATTAGAATTTGTTTGAATGCAAAACATACGCTTGCAAAAAAGATTATTTTATGGAGAACTTCATAGGGCAGATGATCACATGGTGGTCAGAAGAGGTGATACAAGGACTCTCTTAATGTCTCTCTTAAGAACTTTGAAACTGATTGCGTGACATGGGAGACACTGGCACAGGACTGCTCAGCATGGCATGTCCACATCAGAAAAGGTCCTGTGCTCTATGAGCAAAGCAGAACTGAGACAGCACAAAGGAAACATAAGATGCACAAATTTAGAGTATCCACCCCAAATGTTCACATGGACTATCTGTGTCCAATCTGTGGTAGAACATTCCAAGCTCATGTTGGTCTGATCAGCCACAGTCTGATACAATGTAACTTGACTTTATCATAGTGATGTCAATTTTGTCCTCTTTGAGAATGAAGGACACCAACCAATCGAGTTACTTCAGGGCAGGGCTGCTTCTATTTGTATCCTTGGTACTTTGCACAATGCCTACCTAGCACATTGTAAGTGCTTGATAAATGCTTGCTACCTCTGTGACTTAATAGATGGACGAGTCAACAATAACAATGCTGATGATGGCTAACGTTTATATAGAGCTTCAAGGTTTGTAAAGTGCTTTTACAAATATGATCTCATTTTATCCTCACAACAACCCATTGCCCCCATTTTATAGATGAGAAAACTGAGGCAGACAGAGGTTAAGTGATTTGCCCAGAGTAGCAGAGATACTAAATCCCTGTAGCTAGATTTGAACTCAGGTCTCCCTGCCTCCAGCTCTAGCACTCTTCATCAAAACATTAAAAAAAATAAGCATATCATTATTTTTTTTACCCAGATTTGCCCAGAAGAAACAAAAGAAAAATGCAATTACTTGCCTTCTTTGCAGAAGTAGAGGACTCTGGGTGTGGAATATGGCATATGATATCAGACACAGTCGATATGTTGGTTAGAATGGCAGTAAAACTGCATCTGGCCCCAGTGACTGCCCTCTCCCTCACCACTAGGAAATCCCTTTCAGTTCTAGGCCTGGATGAGATTTAGTACTGAGAGAGACTGCTAGACTCTACAAAAAAAAAGAAGTGAGGCTCTTTCTTCTACTCTCTTTGGCTCTTTATACTTCAACCCTCCACCCCAACCCTAACCCTAGAACCCAAGGAGAATCACTTCAAGCTTAGCTTTGGCTCACGTCCAGTAACTTCCCCAAAGTAGGAAAGGGTACTCATATACAATGTAAATTAGGAATAGGACAGGAATTTATAAGAAATGTTTAATGTAAGAGTCTCACAAATATACCTTAACAAAAATTTGAACAAGTATAGGGCAGTTAGGCTGCAGTGGATAAAATGCTTAGCCTGAAGGCAAGAAGATTCATCTTCTTAAGTTCACATCTGGCCTCAGATACTTACTAACTGTGTGACCCTGAACCAGTCACTTACCTCTTTACCTCAGTTTTCTCATCTGTAAAATGAGCTGGAGAAGGAAATGGTAAACCACTCCAGTATCTTTGCCAAGAAAACCCCAAAAGGGAATCGTGGAGAGTCAGACATGACTGAAAAATGACTGAACAAAAACAATAACATATACTACTGTTATACTCTCCTGGGAGATTGAGGCTTACTTACATCATCAAACATGAAGTAATTCACAAGACTGCTGACTAAACATTTCACTTTCACCTCAGTTCTACACTGTCTCCCTCAATGTCCCTGGAAAGCCAGGCAAGGGCTGGCTTCTCCTGATGGTGGTCATACCTCCAGTGCAAATACTCATCCTGATGCCAATGAGCGCTGAGAGAGACTCAAACACTTTCAATCTCTCCCACTGAAAGGGCTCCTTTCAAGGCTGGACAGCTCCATCTCAGGATTGAAGTTCAATCACCTACAGTTTGCTCAGGAAAAGAAACATAATAATGTAACCAAAGGGTCCAAGAGTCACGCTTAGCTCCCCCAGATGAGTCTCTGCTCCAGCTACCATGTTTGAGTGGTTCCATATTTCTGCGGGAATGGGAGAAAAGAGACTCCAAAAACTTGCTCAGCAGAGAGGAAGAGAATGCAAGCCTGAGGATGGAGCCACTCCTTTTAAATAAAGTCCACTGACTGAGCCACTCCTCCTGATTTAGTGGCCAATCTTGTCTGAAGAAATTTTGATGTGTTTCCTATTTCATCTTTGATGGGGGAACCAAAGGACCGATTAGAATTTGCTACATCATTCCAAAGAAATAAATCCTTGAATGTTGAGGCACAGGGTCCCCTGGAAGCATAAGGGTGAAGGCACAGCACTTCATAGGGTGTTCTCTAGCAAGAATGGGGGCGCAGAATGCTACTTACCACTCCCCACCTCCATCACATTAGTTTCTCTCTCTTTTTTTGTTACAAGGTATGGCTCTAATGGGGGAAGGGGAATATTTTCAGAACTGAAAGTGATACAGAAACAAATGAAACTACTAAAAATTAGCCCAAAAAAGTAAGAAAGAAGAGAGAGATTAAAAAAGAAAATAAAGGAAGAAAGGAAGAAAGAAGGAAAGAAAGGAAGAAAAAGGAAGGAAGGAACAAACAAAGGGAGAGGGAAGAAAGAAAAGGAAAAGGGAAGAAAAGCAAGCAGCATTGTTATAGTTCATTGTTTTTAGAGTTGGAAGAGATCTTTTAGAGACTATCTAGTTTAACCCTCAAGGTTGTTGGGTTTTATGTAATTTCATCGATGAAGGGAATTCCCAGTGAGAAAACTCCAGATACTTAAGCATTTTGACATTTGCTCAGCAAATTGTAATGTTAGAGAGTTGCTTGGAGGACTAAGAGGTTAAGTGAATTGCCCAGTTTACATATGGGGAAACTGAGGTCCTAGACCCAGCTTCATGACTGTATATAAACAGTCCATCAGCATTCAAGTTGTGCTTGATTGCAATGAGCTCCCCAAGACTGGGTATCTGCCAAGAGCAAATGACAGCAGCATCCCTCCAGGTAGGATGTCAAGGTGGGACACCTTGAAGTAGGTACATATCTTGCTGTGATTTCTTCCTTGCGTTCCAGGAGTTCAGGAGTACCAAGCTGAGGAAAGATTTCTTTGAAGGAGTTTTTAAAAACTAAAAAGTTAGTTGGTGAGGCGTAGCATTTAACAGTGTGGGATGCTAAGGAGCAGCAGTTGTAGACAGCCCATTAAAAAAAGTTTTATTCATGCCTTTTGCTTTTATACCACAGTTATTTCCCCTTAACACCCCCCTCTAAAGAATCCTCCCTCATCACAAAGAAAGACATTTAAGCAAAACTTACCAATACAATGACCAAGTCTGACAGCATATACCACATTCCACACCCAGAGTTCCTCCACTCCACCCCCTAACCTCTCTACTGGGAGAAAGAAACAGTGATTCATCATCTGTTCTGAGACCGATCATTACAATTAATCAGAGCAGGGCTATGTTTTGTTTATTTTACTGTAGCCATTGTGTATAAAGAATCAGTATGTGAAGTGGATAGAAAGCTGGCCTCAAAGCCAGGAAGATTTAGTGAGGTTCAAGTCTAACCTTGACATATACTGACTGGCTATGTGACTTCAGGTAAGTCATTTAACCTATCATTTCTACAAGCAACCACACAGGACTATAAATTGCAAAGAACCTGCTGACTTGTATTGTCAGAGGGAGTTTTATCACCCTGGAGTTCCTTATATCAATGAAATCAAAAGTCCAGTTCCTAAACCCATCCATTTGTATATGCACATTCTCCCAGTTCTATTTACTTCATCGTGCATCAATTTATATAGCTCTTCCCAAGTTTCTCTAAATTCCTATCCTTAATCAGCAGTTAGGTGACAAGGTGGATAAAGTAACTAGCAGCCACAGGAAGATCAGAATTCAGATGCTCCCTAAACTGCTTCACAACTTGGTGACTCTGGGCTCATCCTCAGCATTGGTTTCCTCATCTGCAATCTAGGGATAGTAATAGCACCTATCTCATAGGGTTGTCATGAGGCTCAAATGAGATACCAGCTAGATGGTTTGGTGGATAGAGCACTTGGAGTCAGGAAGACCTGAGTTCAAATCTAGCCTCAAATATTTAGTATCTGTGTGACTACGGGCAAGTCATTTAACCTATATTTGCCTCATCTACTGGAGAAGGAAATGGCAAACCACTCCAGTACCTCTGCCAAGAAAGGCCTATATGAGGTCATAAAGAGTAGGACATAACTAAAGACAGCAAAGTACTTGGCAAACTTTAAAATGCCATAAAAATGCTAATCATTAAGATTTCTTGCTCTCTGTCCTCCTTTCTGCCTCCTGTCTTCCCTGGCTTCTTTCAAGATCCAGATAAAACCTCACTTTCTACCCAAAGCCTTTCCCAAACTCCTTCATTCCAGTGCCTTCGCTCTGCTGATTGCCCCCTGTTTATTTTGTATGCAACTTGTTTTAATGCAGTATTAGCTCCTTGCCTCTTCCTCATTAGATTATGAGTTATTTGAGGGCTGAGATTTTTTTTTTTTGTCTTTCTTTGGATCCCCAGCACTTAACATAAGCTCTGGCACCTAGTAGATGCTTCATCAATATTTATTGCTAACTGACAGAATAACAGTGTTCTATTCAGGTACCACAATTTGTTTATCCAGTGCCCCAAGGACACCCAGTTTCTTCCTAGTTCTTTGCTCTAACAATATGTGCTGTTACGGATATTTTGATGTACATGGGATCTTTCCCTCCAGAAAGACAATTTTGACACAAAGAGGTCAGACAATGAGATGGTTCTTTCTGAATTGGAAAAAAAGTCCAGCTTTGAGGTGAGGAGGAATACCCTATCAGTGGTACCAAACCTGGAAAACTACTTGAGCTATAAATTCAAGCTCAAAGTACATTTTTAACATAAAGACTCTAGAGCCATATGGAACCTTTACATGATGCCAAGGACACTGGACTAAAGGTTTCCATCCTGGCATTGCCATTCACCTGTTGGGTGAACTTCGCCAAGGCTTCACTGGCCTCTCAGCCTCCCTGTCTAGGAAATGAGGCCTGCTGCTGGTATGTTTGGAGGTGCTTTCAAAAAAGTAATAGAACACACTTTTAGAATTGTACTCTGAAGCTGGGAACCCAAAACAAACAAATTTAAAATAGTCCAGGGACAATTACAAAGCAGGTGATCCATGGTGACACTTCAGGATGACAGTCCTCATCCTTATCATGTCCCTTCTACCACTTCTTTCCCCAGACAAGTTGGGCTTGAGCAACATATCCTTAGTATGTGCAGGAAACATGAAAATGAGGTGTCTCTATGGGACTAATATGTATTTTCCCAAACCAATACAAGGGAATCTAATGTTTGAAAACCATTTAAACTGTTGGGAAATCGTTTTATTTTATTTTCAAAGGAAATTGCCATGGTGTAGCTTATACCAGTGAACTGGGAATCCAGACTAGGCCTCATCTCTGACCTAACTATAACTATGAGCATATACCTTCATCTCTCTGTGTCTGATTCCTCCTAATAGGATTGAAATAGATGAAGCCTATCTTTCCTTTCAGTTGTAACATTCTGATTTAAGCCTGAGTTTCCTTAGGTTTCATTCCATCATTCTAAATGTGAAGGGGTAAGCAAAGGGAAATTTGAGAGGGAATTAAGGCATTTGAGCGTCAATGCAGTTTTTTCTCCATTAGGGGGTGCCATCCCCATTGCTTCCTTCCCTCAGGTTGTTCCTAAAACGGGTGGGGGGGCTGCTATTAACCCTTCCATAGCAGCACCACTTGGCCTGGTCTACATTTAGATAGGGATTGGCAATGCTGAGAAGCCCATGGAAAGGAAGTGTGAGCGTAGCAGCACTGGGAGGAAAGGGAGAGGAAAGGAGGTAGTGTGGGGGTTGGGAGGGGGAGGGTTGATGGCAGGCATAATCTGGGATGGGGGAAGAGGTGACAGTGGCCAGAGATTATGGCTTTTCCTGTGGAGGGAAGTTATCCCTCCCCCTCTCCTTCCCAAGGACCCAGAGTAGAGCTCCTTTTCTGTGTCTTTCTCTTGTCATTGGCAGAGCCCAATAAAAGGTTGGTTGTCATGGTCCCTGCCTTTCTCTCTCCACATGTCTCTGACTGGTTAGCAGAGGTCTAAAGGGAATGCAAAAATTAGATCCACAAGAAATTAGAAGGGAAGAAAGAAAGAGATGGGTTTGGAGGAAGTCACTATTCTTGCAGAGAGACGATAGCCTCGGGGAGAGGGGCAAAGGAAGACATTTCTGGGGTATGCAATAGAATTAGGTGGGGGAGGGGTTGAGAACAGTATTTGTTCTTCCTAGTATCTCTTACCCAAATTGTATTTATTGTGTGCCACGTCAGGAGTTCCCTTTTCCCACAGGTACAATGATTATCCCCTTTGAAGTCTGGGGTTGTATCAAAGGAAGAGATACCCCAGGTTGCTTAAAATAAGAGTGTTTCTGGGAATGGTTGATTATTGGTTGAGGAGGCATTTTGCAAAAATGTTGCTTAGTCTATTAAAATCCATAGACTGTTTGATCCTGGAGATCACCTATTTGAGCTTATTGATCCTCTAGTTCAACCTATTCATTTTTTACAGATGAGGAAACTGAGTCTCAGTAAGGGGTTATGACTTGTTCAAAATGACACAACTAGTTAATAGTCAAGCCAACACTAGAACCCAAATCTCTTGAACTTTATTTTTCAAATGTTTTCAGTTTATTAGCTCAACTCTACCTCCCCAGCCCCGTTGAAATGTATTTTTCTTTCACCATATCACACTGTCAGAGCTCAATCTACTTATTGTGGCTATCTCTACATGCTTTGGTCTCAAGAGGTTCTCTTCAATTATCCATTGCATCTGTGATTTCCTCCATGTAGATTGATTCCCTCCACTGATGCAAATCACAACCTGTTCATGTCTATCCACCATGTCTGCCCATAAGTTCATCCTAGATTCTCAATAGGCTGGAAGCCTTCCTCAGATTTTCTTGCCATTGAGAGGAAACCTGTGAAGCAACTCACCTACCAATCACCTACCCCTCATTCTCATCCTACGTTCTTTTTTAATCATCCAGTTTTGGGGTGATGCTCTTAGGATGTTCTCTAGGATTCAAACTTCCAGGAGAGAATGGACTGATGCCTTCGTAGGGCAGTTGAATCTGTACTCCCAATGAGAAAAGTAAACTTCACAATTTTTCCAGTAGAGAGAAGTGGGATCAGGAAAAAGAACAAACCAAACCAAACAGCTGTGACCTAATCTCCCTTTGGCAGTCCATGGACCCCTTGGCTCAGAATAATTTTTTAAGTGCATAAAGTAAAATATACACGATTATAAAGGAAACCAATTATATTAAGATAGCTATCAAAATATATGTATATTTTAAAAATTCATAAACTTCAAGTTAAGAATTCCAGTTCCAGAAGCTCCCTGATGGTCCAACCTTCTTCAGATGTACCTAGTTTCGTCTGGGAGAAATTTTCCTACTTTGGGATTTGAAACTTAAATGGCTGCATAGTGTTGGGCATCACTCCTTCCAACTGAAGCCAGATCCAGTGGAAATCTATTCTTAGAACATAGTGGGGGGGGTGGTGGAATAGGAAGTCATTGGCCATGGCTAGGTCATGGGTCTGGATGGCATCACAGACTAGTATTAGACTGGGAGTCTAGTTCTAGTTCTATCTCTGACTTGCTGTATGACTTTGTCTAAGTCACATTGCCTCTCCCGGGGACTCAGTTCCTCATCTTTAAAATAAGGAAGTTGACCTAGACAGTATTTACATTTCTCTTCTAGCTCCAAGAGTCCATAATTCTAGGACCAGGTACTAATATCTTCAGGGGCCCTGGTGGAGTTCTGTGGCTGGTAGAGGACAGGGGAAGAAGGTGAAATACGGAAAGAGCCCAGGTCTTTAAATCAGGGATCCAGGGTTCAGGTCTCGGATTTTCCTCTTACTAGTTATGTGACTGTAATAGGGAAGTCAGTCTACTAGGTGGGAATAATGAGAAGCATGGATCAGAGTTAGGAGGAGACAGGTTACTCCATCACTTGACCATCTTAAATTTTGATAGAGAAAAAGAAATCCAGATATGGTCTGTTACACACACCTTAAATTTGGGGAGAGAGGGTTTCAAAGGTTTCAGTGAAAGTTTATATTCAATGTCCTGAGAGAAGTCTTCTCTCTCTCTCTCTTTGTTTTCTGACTTCTGATTTCACCATTCAAGTAAAATTGCTCTCTACAAAGTTATTCTTAATTGCCAAATCTAGGCCTTTCCCTTAATCCTTGGCCTTCTTGAACTTTTAGCAGTGTTTGACTGTTGACTATTTTCTCCTGGATTCTCCCTCCATTCTGCGGCTTTCATGATACCACTCTCTCTTAGTTCTCCTCCTACCATCTGACTGCTCATTTTCTATCTTTTCTGCTGGATCTTCATCTATGTCACACCAGAGGTTCTGTTCTGGACCCTCTACTTTTTTCTCTTTAAACTCTCCGTCTTGGTGATTTCATCTACTCCTCTGGCTTCAATTATCATCTTTATGTTAAACATCATCAGATCCATAAATCCAGCCCTAATCTCTTTCCTGAGAAGTTAGGAGGTACAGTGGATAGAATGCTGAGCCTGGAGTCAGGAAGACCTGAGTTCCAATCTAGCCTTAGACACTTACTAGCTATGTGACCCTGGACAAGTCACTTTACCCTGCTTGCCTTGATTTCCTCATCTGTAAAATGAGCTTGAGAAGGAAATAGCAAACCACTCCAGAATTTTTGCCAAGAAACTATCAAATGGGGTCAGACAAAAGTGAAAAAAATTACTCTAACAAAGTCTCTTTCCTGAGTTCCAGTCCCACATCACCAACTACCTATTGAACATTTCAAAACTGGATGTCTACCAGTCATCTCAAATGCATCATATCTCAAACTTCATTCATTATCTTTTCCCCTAAACCCACCCCTCTTCTTAACTTCCCTGTCATTGTCCTTATCACTTCTAGTTTCCCCAGGCTCACAACCTTAGGGTCATCCTTCACTACTCACTCTCCCTGATACAACATATCTAATCAAGTGTCTTGCCTGATTTTGTCTTTTCTGTCACCATATCTCTCACTTAAGCCCTTTTGTACTACAACAACCACCCTTACTACCTCTTACCTGGAATATTGCAATAAGTAGCCTTTGAATTGGCCTTTCACCCTCAAGTCTCTTTCTATCCTAATAAATTTTCCACATAACTACCAAAGTATAATACAGATCTGACCATACCAGCCCCCCCTCTCAGTCAGTAAACTCCAGTGGTTCCCAATCACCTCTAGATCTAACAGGATCTCCTTTGTTTGATATTTAAAGTTTTTTAAGACATGGCCCTTTCCTACCCTTTTCAGTCTCCTTACAAATGACTTCCCTCCATGCACTCTAAGGTCCAGCTATACTGGTCTATTTGTTTTTCTCAAATATCTTGCTTCATCTTCCATCTCTGTGCTTTTGAATGGGCTGCCCCCTTCCTGGAATGCTCTCCCTCCTCATTTTCACTTTTAAAAATCCCTGGTCTCCTTCAAGGATGAGCTCAAACTCTGATTTTTTTTTTAATTTAAAAACTTGTTTATTTTTTCCAATTACATTAAAAACAATTTTTAACATTAACTTAAATTGTTTTGAGTACCAAATTCTCTCCCTTCCTGCCTTCTCCCTTCCTTGAGAAGGCAAAAAATTGAATATAGATTATATATATATGCAGTCATGCAAAACATATTTCCATATTAGCCATGTTGAGAAAGAAACTACAGATCAAAACAATAAAACAAACAAGAAAAATAAAGTTTAAAAAAAAAAGACTGGTGGATGAGGGAAAAGTTATGGCTGTAATTCACCTAGATTTTTGCAAAATCTCATATTCTGTTCTTTGGGGGAAAGAGAGAGGAGGAGATTAGATAGTAACATTGTTGTTGTGGAAATGTAGTTAGATGGACTGACCCAGGCGGAAAAGACTCATGCAAAGATTAGTAATTAATAGTTTTTTGTGAATTTGGAAGGAGGTCTTCAGTGGAATTCTCCTGGGATATGCATTGTCTAATGCTGATGAGGTTGTGCAGATCACAGAATGTAGGCCCTGGAGTCAGCAAGCCCTGAGTTCAAATTTGGCCTCAGACATTTATTAGCTCTGTGACCTTCAGCAAGTCCCTTAGCTTTTGTGTGCCTTAGCTTCTCATCTGTAAAATGGAGAAAATAATAGCATCTTCCTCTCACGGTTGTTGTGAGAATAAAATTAAATAATAATTGTAAAGCCCTTAGCACAGTTTCTGGCACATAGTAACCAATAAACATTTATTAAGGGCATACTAGTAAGTGCCATATAAATGTTAGCTTGCAAGAATACTTTATTCATCCATTTTCATAAATTCTTCATAAGTGTCATTCCTCATATGGATCCCAGTGGCATGAGTATTTCCGTAAGTGTCCCACTTCCTACATGAATCTCCAGCTTGTTCCCTCAGGATCTGCTCTATCTCCAGAGACCAGAAGTCAGCATCTGCCTAATCCAAAATGTCTCTAATGAACTAGCACTGAGGCTTCTGCACTTTGAGGACAGCCAAGGAAGGGAGAGTCAGAAACTTCTCTTACTTGTCACTTAAGATCAAGGGACATGTCCTCTTCATGAGTCCTGGGGCCCAGGCCACAGTCAACGATGCAAGGGGTAGGGAGTGAGGGACAGTCCAGACACCAGTTCTGTGGAAATCCTTGAGAAGGGGCATTGTATGGCTATGTGTCAGGAGGATGGTTACCTCTTGTGTCCAGGGTGGCCCTTTCAGCACCCCCAAAATTGTCTGAAGGAGGTCTCTCTGGCCTTTATCCTACCTCTCTCAATGGAAGCTATTCTTTCTCCATCCTGACCAGGCACTGAGAGAAAGGGAAAAGAGAGTATACATCAGATTAAGCATCTCCTGGGAGGAAGCAGATATCAGGAGAAACAGAGGGATCTAGTGAGGGCTATCAAGAAAGGGATTCTTGTGTTCATGAAAGGGAGGGATTCAGGAGGTCATTGTCTTCCCGAATTTTTTATAATTTCTTATCATTCCTGATTTGAAGGAGATATCATGAGCACAGCAGGAATCTGATGGTGGCAGACCCCCAATAAAAGTGCCTGTCCTGAATTCAACATAGGGAGGTATGGAGGAAGCTAGTCATCCTCCATCTTCACCTGGTGGCAGGGGAGGGAAGGGATGTTAGTGGAGGTGAACAAGTCTAGTCACTAACTGCTTGGAAACAGACCTCGTGGGAATTGAGGGGATCTGGTGAGGGCTGTAGGGGATGGGCGATGCTATGCAGGCACGTTGTAGTATGTGTCCTGTATTCAACAAGGTGTAGAAAAAGCCAGTCTCTTTCTAAACTGACCTGGTACCGAGGATGTGGGAAGAGGGGTAGGGGGAACAGTAGATTGAACATCACCTGAATTGAAGCAGACATCATAGGGCAGTAGGGCTGATCAGGTGCCATGTCAGAGTTTCGAACTTGTATTCCAAAAAGGGAGAGATTCAAGAGGTCAGATTCTTTCCATTCGATCTGTAGTTGGGGGTCAGTTAAGTCTCCCAACTTTCCAGATCTCCTGCTTCAAATCTCTTTATTTGAAAACAATATCATGAAGATGGCCGGAATCTGACCTTAGCAGACAAGGGAAGTCCTGTGCCATAGTTAAACTTCTTCAGGTGCAGCAGGAGTAGCAAGAGGCCACGTTCAAGTCTATGTCCCTTTCCTCTGCTAAGTTCATGTCCATAAGGAGTTCATGATGGAGTGTCCATAAGGAGTTCATGATGGAGACAGAGAAGGAAGGCAGGGAGGGAGAGAGGGAGAAAGGAAGGAAGGAGTGGAAGAAGGAAGGGAAGAAGGAAAGGAAGGAAGGGAGGAAAGAAGGAAGGAAGAAAGGAAAGAAAGAAGGAAGGAAGGAAAGAGGGGAAAGAAGAGCACCCCTCCTCCTTCCCTTGGGTATCCAGCAGATCCTAGGCCTATCCCCTCCTGCTGCCTTAGTCACCTGTCCCCTCATTTAATATTTTTAATTAATAACTTGAATAAAGGCACAGATTTGGGCTTACCAAACTGAAGATTACACAGAACTAGGAGGGATAGCTAACATATTGAATAGCAGGATGAGGAACCAAAAAGATCTTAATGGGGTAGGATATCAAATTAAATCTTATCAGATTAAATTCAATAGGCTAAGTCTTATAGTTGGATTCCAAGAAACAGCTTTACAAATACAAGATGGGGGAGACGTTCATTTATAAAAGATTGAGTTTTGGTGGATTGTAAACATAATGTGAGTTAATGGTGTAGAATATGGAAGCCAAAAAATCCTTGTTATATTTTAAAGTGTATAGAGAGGCATGATGTGGTGGGTCTGGTCTGACTTTGGTCTGGTAGTTCAAGCTCAGAAATGGAATGAAACAAGATACTTGTAGACCATTTAACATTTAACAAAAATGAAATTAATTTAACAGCAACATGGAAAGGATATTTAGTAAAAATATAATACTAGTTCAGTAGACAGAGGGCCACCTGCTAAGATCTCCCCCCATTCTTTCCACCTCCTACTTGTTCTCATGCAGAAATTCTTTTGGTCAGAATAATGTGTTGACTCTCATGGCAGTAGGATATCCATCTGGTCTGAGAGGCTCCAATTCCTCCTAGGCTGGGCTTTTTATATCTTAGGCAACCAGGAACAACTGGTCAGTCACTGACTGGAGGTCCATCTCCTAAACTAAGGGTTCTTAATCTGGGGTAAATGTTGCTTACATTTTGATAACTGCATTTCAACATATTTTGTTTCCTATATAACCCTGCATATTTTATTTCACGCATTGAAAGATATTATTCTGAGCCCAGGGCTTCTCATGTTTTCAAAGACTATTAGTCAGTCAACAAACATTTACGAAACACTTACTATGTATCAGACACAATGCTGAGCACTGGAAACGCAAATACAAGCAAAAAGAAAGCACCCAGGAAACATTCTAAAGGGAAAGACAGCACACAAAGGGAATAGTTCAGGTGTGTAGCGGGGAGGTACCCAGTCTGAAGGAGAGGTCCAGAGGAGAGTAACCTGGTGTGAAAGGAAGAGTTGGTTGGCCTGGGCTCCCTCCTTAAGTAAAGGTTGTAGAAAAAGTCATCCCCTCTCCAATCAGAAGGAAGGGTCCCAGAGGCAGGGAGAAATTCTGAGGTGTGAGTTCCAGGACTGAAGTGGTCTTCGAAAATGAAGAGGTTTCTGGGGTATGAAAAACAAAAAGTCCAGCAGAGTGCATCCTGGTGGGAGATGAAGGGGTTTGTCTCACACACACACACACACACACACACACACACACACACACACACACACACAAGATCAAGAACATCTGCCCTACATCAATCAATGTTGAGATGGCTGCCCTGCCTTTTAAGGAAAAACCATCCCAGCCTACACAGCAGGGGTGCTAGCAGATGTTACTCCTATCACAGGTAATATCTAGGATTGGGGAAGTGATAAACTCTCTGTCCTCTGCTCGGGTCAGACCAAATCTGGAGTATTGTATTAAGCTCTGGGCACTGCATTTTGTCAAGGATGTTGGCAAACTGGAAAGCTTCCAAAGGAGGGTAAACAGGAGGATGAAAAACCTGGAGATTATGTCATCCAAGCATCCTGATACACAGATTTTTAGCTTGGAGAAGAGGAATTTGGGAAGGACGCGATAGCTATATTCAAGTATTTGAAAGACTGGCCTGTGAAAGATTGATTGAACTTGTTCTGCTTGATCCCAGAGAGCAGAGAAAGGAGGATGAATAGAAATTATAAGGGTTTAATGTCAAGGCAAATTTATTGGCAATTAGAACAGTCCAAAATCAGAATGGGCTAGCTTTGGGCTGGGGAGAGGGGAGTCAGAGAGTGGGGAAGAGGGGACTCTGCTCTTGACGTCTTTAAGTAAAGATTGAATGAGAATGTGTCAGGTAAGTTATAGAGGGGATTCTTGTTTCCAAACAGTTTTGAAATTGTGGCTTCTGAAGTTCTTTCCAGCTCCAAGTTTCGGTGATTCGATTCTCAGTCTCAGTTTTCTCATCTGCAAAATAAACATATATTTCATTTTAATTACATATTTATTACCTACCTCATAGGGCTGTTGTTAGGAAAGTACTTTGAATAAGTGTAAATATTCATGCTGATCCTAAGCTTGGACAGGGTCCACTATAAGAAAAATCTAAGTAAAGAGGGCATGTGTGCATCAGTTATCCTGAGAGAATCTTATTAGGAAAGGCCTTGCCTTTTCCAGAGACCAACAGGCTCCAGTGGATCAGAGATGTTCCCAGTCTATCTTCTTCCCTGGGCAGCTCTGGTGGTTTTTTATGTTTCTCAAGAACACCTGGCTGGTTCAGCAGGATCCCATGTGCCTTGGCCCCTGGCCCCTGGGAGTGAAGTAAGAAACCTGACTAGGAGTCCTTATGCTTCCCTCATCCTTAGTGGGAAACCCTACCCGAGGGGCCTAGGTCCCAGGGGGAGGAAAAGGTGACTCTGCAGGCCTCCCACAAATCCAGGAGTGGGAGTAACTGTCTGGGTCAGTCATGGATGGCTCCCAACACCCCAACATAGAACCTTCACTTTCATGCTCCCCTAGAATGGAAGAGGAATCCCCTAGATCCCATCTTTGGATGGTTTTTACTGTATAGTAAGAAGAGGAGTGGGTTAATAAGATGAGATCTTGGAGGATTTTATTTTTCTCTTCCCTGATTCTTATCACATTCAAGCTTCATCCCTCTTCAACCAGGAGAAGCTGAGACCCATAGTAGAAAGATGGGTGTTTGAAGAAGGATTTGAGGCTAGAACCCTGGGTTTAGCATCAGGAAGATCTGCCTTAGACACTTTGTGGTCATGGTTACTTTACCTCTCTGTCTCCCTGTACAATTTCAATCTATTAAATTTAATCTATTAAAATGGCACTAAGACTTTTGGGCTACCCATATAATGGAGATAACAATAGTACCCATTTCACAGGGTTGTCATGAGGATCAGAGGAAATAACTAGTGTTAAGCAAAAGTGTTAGCTATTATGAAACAGGAGAGAGAAAGAGAAGAGAGAAGGAGGGGGAGAGGAAAGACAGAGAGAGAAAGAGAGAGAGATTTTAAATGATGGAAGGAGGAAAATAAGGGAAGGATTACAGTTTAAGTAAATGGAGAGCCAACAGAACCAGAAAGACATGATCAATGAGCCCACAAAAGGCAATGTCCTTCACTGAGTCCTATTTCTTTTCACTGGGATACAGCACATCATCTCAGAACCTCCTTAATATGACAGTAAAAGCAGCTCCCAGACAAGGAGAGGTCCCTGATGGGTAGAATGAGAAGTGACTATCTTGAGGGATCTGGATGCCTCAGTTCTTTTAAGGAAATCCAAGATGGAGCAAGAGAAAGAGACTTAGAAGATTTATCTTGTTCCACCCTCTTATATTACAGATGAGTAAACTGAAGGCCAGAGAATAAATGAGTTGCCCAAGGTAGTACTGGTAAAAAGTAATTGAGATGGGATTTGAACCAGGGATTTTGACTGTCCAGCACTTGGGTCTTCACTGTACCATTGAAACAAGTCATATTGTCTCTTTGGTAAGTTACAAAGTCTCTTAGCTTCTTTTCTCAAAGCACACCAATAAAATGGGGAAACTCTGGAGGAGAGAACTGTCAGCTAGAACAAAGCAAGGAGCTCCAGACACAAAGCTTTGGGTAGAAGAATCCTTGGGTCTTTGGCGCTACCCAAAAGGGAGATCTCTGCCATCTAAGTGGCATTTACCATATCTTCCAAATCCCATCCTCATTGCAATATAGATTCCGTCAGCTAGGCTGGAGAATGGCTGGAAGGATTGTTTCCCCCTTCTCACTCCATTTCTTTCTGCTACCCCCCTTTGCTGTACTGGGTCAGGCTACCCCTTGGGGGGAATACCAGATCTTGCTCCTCAAGATTCCTTTCTGATAGACTCAACTTTAGCTTGATAACTACAGCTGCTAGACAGCTGGGAGGAGAATTATGGGGTGGGGTACGCAGGTGTTCTGTGACCACCCCCCTCAACCAATTTCCAGATGCCTGAAGGCTATACTTCTCCCCTCTGCCCCACTTTGCAGTTTTCAGGTGTTCAGATTCATGGGGCTGTAACCAACGCTTGTACTGAATCCAAGGTCACATCAGTCCTTCTGCCTACTTTCTGACCTGCATCTTGCCTACCCCAACAATCTATTTCTCACTCTAAACCCAGGACTGTCTTTCAAGGAGTAAATGCTATGCATGGAGTATACTATATATCCAGTACTGGAGGTAGGGAAGACTCATACAGGAAGAAAACAGAGGGGCTTTTCTCCTAACCATTGCTTTAGGTCATGGCTCTGTTAGTGGGTAGTAGGTATGGAGTATGTGTTGGGGGTTGGGGTAGTGTGCAATCTGGGCCCTGGATGTAGAGAAAAAAAAAGAGCTTGGGTTAAGCACCTATGGACCTAGAAGGTGACTGCCTTGTTTGGCCTTTTGAGGGAATGGACTAAATATTCAGCCTAATGACATGGTGTGGGGGTGGGAAATGGAGATGTGCCTGACCTGAAGGGAGAATACTCTTTCTGGAGGGCTTTGGGGAACTGAAAGGGTCAAGACCTTTTAGTGGGGAGAGGAGAAAGAAAAAACTGGGGATAGCGGAGGGAGGGAGAATGTGAAAAGAATGTCATCTTTGATGCTTGGGTTCCAGGAAGTTACTGATGAGATGTGTCAGGTAGAGGGGCCTTCCCCTCCCCCTCCCACCTGTCCTCCCTGGAGTTGTCTTTCCAACACTATTCCTTAGGCTAATATGAAAATAAGCTAGCAATCCAGGTGGGGAGAAGCTGCCTAAGATTAAGACATTCACCACAAATCATCCCCAAAGCACATTGATAACCAAGAGTTGACATAAGGACTAAGGGGAAGCTGAATTCAATGGAATGACTAGAGCTGGAAGCTGTCAGTCAAAGAAAATCTTTCTTGAGGACTTTGGGGCTAGGTTTTGAAGGACGGTCTGGGATTGCTCGCACAGGCCCAGTTGCCACTGGGCACTCAAGGCCAAGGAAATGGCATGGATAAAGGCTTTTCCAGAATCCTGGACTCTAAGTCAGGAGCCTAAGTTTGAATGCCTGTGGCGACAGTAAACAAGTCTCTGCACCTCAGTTTCCTCATCTGTGAAATGGGCCTTATACTCAACACTACATTCCTTTGAATGGTGATGAGAAAAGTGTTTTGTAAACCATAAAGAGCTTTGGAAATATAGGTTATTATCTTCTCATTAGTAGGTTAATTCTTATTCCTTGTTTTTGGAGACAGACAGGGACGATGTTCTCCCTGTTCCATGGAGGTGCAGACCAAAGTGTGAGGAGGAACAGCCACAGATCCTAGAAGTTTTGTCCCCCACCCCCAATCCCAGGGCTGCCAGGGCAGGCCCAGGCTGCCATACAAACCCCGCCCTACCCCCCACTGGTCCCCATGGAGTCTCAGTTGTCTTTCCGCTGGGGCTGAGGCTTCCTGCGTGCATTTAGAAAGCAAATTAATGGAGAAAAAGTAGAAACCCATAGTGAGCCGGGAGCCCCGCTGGGCATCCTCGGAGATAAGGGGCAAAGGAAATTCAATCCCATTTGGGATACAGAGGAGGGCAGCTTCCGCAGGCTGATTGCCAGATTCCTTTTCCTTGGATTTCAAGAGGTAAGAGAATAAATCCATCCCAAACTGCTGCCGGGAGGCTGTAATTATTTTAATTAGAAAAGGTGGCCAAGGACGGCTCCGCCTTGCAGTCTGTTTTATGAAAATGCAAAAAGCACCAGGAGGGCCGCCACTTAATAAATGGGAACTGATTACGATTCTTTTCTATTGACAACACGTCTTTGTCTCCAACTGCTTAATAGTTTGTGTATGTTTGTGAGGGAGTATGTGTGCATGATTGGAGGGGGTGGGCATGTGTGCATGCGCGGTTTAGGTTGTCTAGGTTGTGTGTGTGTGCGTGCATGTGTGTGTTGTGTGTGTGAGTGCACACACGTCTGTCACCTACATACACAGGCATGTGTACTATGAAGTGTCTACAGCAACTCTATGATAATGCTGGGTTGAGTTGGAGTTCCAGTGTATCTGTGCAGTTTGTTCTATGAGTTCAGGTGTATACCTGTCTGTGTGTTTGCCTACATTTGTTATATATCTGTATTTGCACAGGTGTTTGCATATATATCTGTGTGAATATCTGCTCCTGCTTTTATATACTCGTTGGCATGTAGTATATCTTTGTGTGTTTTTATACGTGGTCATATCTTATATCATGGTCTTATGTCTATGTTTATATAGGCATGTATACTGTATTATCTATTTCTATATATGCCTGTCTATGCTATAGCTCATATGTTTGCATACATGGCTTTGTGTTTGCATGCATATGTGTGTGTGCTTGCATTAGCTGTGTGCCTATATGTGTATTGTGGCTTGTAGATCTCTATATGTCACTGTAGTAAAGCTTTTTGGAAATGTATGCATGCTTTTATGTAGGTCTACATATATATTTGTGTATTTTTTATAATTGTGTGAGACATACAGCTCCATGTCTGTGAGTCTGAGGGCATTGTTGGGGTGTATGTTATGTGTATGTGTGTTTGTGTGTGTGTGTGTGTGTGCACGTGGCAAAGAAGGTGTAGCTGTGTGCTACCCACCCCTATGACTAGCTGGCTGAAAGGTTTGTGGTTTTTAGACGGGAAGGTGGATGGAGCACTGTAATTTACAGGATTGATCCTCTGGAAGACCTGAGCCAGCTTTATGGGAAGTCTTCTCTGGGGAGTGTAGACTCAGCCTCCAGTGTCCCCTTACAGAAGAAGGGGGACCTTCTCCTCCCCAGAGATTTCTCCCCAGAGATATACATCTCGTTAGCAGGTTGCTGTCTGATCCTCCCTCCCCCTGCCCACTCCAAATTCAACTCAACTCTGCCAGGTAGAGTGCAATCCCTTCCTTTGCTTTTCTTTGAGTGGTGCTGCTGGGATTTATGACATAACCCTCTATGATGGTCTATTTGTAAGTGGAGCACTGGAATGCGGGCCTCTTGGGCTCTACTCCCTGCTCATGTACGCTGGAAATTGGGAAAGTCATTTCACCTCTCCTGTGCCCTGGCTTTTCTACCCATGAAGTCAGGAAAATAACCCCTGAACCCTGGCTAACCCCTACCTCTCCACAGAGAGATAGTAGAGGAAAAAATGTACCCTGAGAAACAGAAACTATTTGGTACCTTGATATATGTATATATGCCTGCATACATCCATATAATCATACATGCAGATGTGCATCAATGTCCTAATAGCGCTAGGGATAGTATAACACAGTGAGATACATATATATGCACACATAACACATGTTTACACACATGTGGGTGCACATGTGTGCACATATCCACAAATATTTGTATACTCATGTACATGTGTACATGTTTACACATTATATACATATACACCTCTAAATACATGCGCACATGCGCACATACATATCTACACATACCTGTGTACATAGATATATACATGTATACACATAGACACATTTGTATCTATATGTATGCTGCCCTCCCTCCTTCATATCTAAGTAAATTGCAGGTCATGCCATCACCTTGATGTCACTGTCCCCTTCGAGGATGAAGGACGAGTGCAATCACAATGCGTGTATGAATGTATATATGCATACTTATTTGGATACCTCAAGGAATCAGTTAGAATTCAACTTAGTTATAGGATCATGGTTCTAGAACTGAAAGGGACCTGGGCCTCCTCATTTTACAGAGAAGGAAACCAAGGTCCAGGGAGATGAAGTGATTTTTTCCCAAGGTGCCTCAGGGAATAAAGGGCCAAGTCAGGATTTGAACCCAAGTCATTTGACTTCCAATACTTTCTGATAGTATCAGGATCCAGGAAAGAGGGGAGTTTTCTGTCCTACTGGCAAAATACCAGTCAGGATTTTATTGCTTTGGCCAAAGGCCAAGGAGTACAAGGTAAGGGGTATGTACAATCTGGTCTTTAGGATGAGTTACAATACATAATAATTGACATTTATAGGATGCCTGTCCAAGGTCAGACAGTTAAGTATGTGTCAGAGTCAGGTCTCAAATCATGGTCTTCTGGCTTCCAATCCAAACCCCCTCCCGCTGCCCTGTGCTTCTTCTACCAAAAAACTTTCTGAGTATTTTAGGAATCTCTAAGCCCTCCTCCAGTTTTTATTAAGAATAACATGAAAGCACTTTGGCATGTACTATTTTCATCATCAATAACTCTTTGAGAGATGGACAGATAGAAATTTCCCCACTTTCCAAATGGGGAAGTTGAGCCTTAGAAAAATTACATGACTTGCCCAAAATTATATATCAGATCTGCAACTGAGAACCTAAATCACTGAGTCAGGATCTCTTCTTGTTAGGGCCCAGGGAAAGGAGGCGCTAAACTCTTAGGGATCCTATAGGTGGGGCCACTGGAAAAACTGGTGTGTTTTGGGGAGGCGGGTAGAGTTTCTGCTATTTGGAAATTACCTGAGTGGTCTGGTGTCTTGATACTCTTGAAAGAGAAGGCAGTGAAAAAACAAATATAGAGTCAAAGTTTTCATCAGGAAGCCCCAGGTTTGAATCTCACCCTTCTGATGTTTTTGCTCACTTCATATGTGTTTTAGGCACTGTGATTGGCTGTGAGGGCTGGTGTACTTTGGGTCTGAGTTGGAGAAAGGATGCTGCCATTCAGTAGGGAACAAGACCAGAGGGTCATCAGTGGCATAGTCCCAGGTGTCTGACCTGTCACTGCCATCAGTACCCCTGCCCACTAATTTCCTGGTCTGGGTATGGTCAGTGGATAGAATGGGGACAGCTGCCTAAATGAACACTAACTCTAACTAGCTTCCAATCTGAGGTATGGGAACAGTGGGGAGGAGGTAGGAGCTGGGTGAGACAGAAACATATTCATTCCTTGGGATCCTCACAAGTCCTTTGTATCTCTCATGTACTTGTCACGCTCCATGTTGTATTGCAGTTATTTGAGTATTTATCATATTCTCTTCAATAGACTCTTAAGTTCCTTGAGGGAGGGAGTCTTATTCATTTTTGTATCCCTCCTGGCACTTAGCACAGAGCTCTGTACAGAGTAGACAGTCACTCAATGTGTGCAAAATTGAATTGATTTGAGGAATGGGATTGATGCTAGACATCAATGAGTCATAGAATGCCATAGTCTCTGAAGGATTAAAGTTAACGATAATGGAGAGAATCAGAGTATATGTGACCAGGCTGTGACGCATTACCATGTGCACAAGAAGCTGAGTAAAGATAGAATAGAATGTGAATAAGAAGTTGGTCATCAGATAAATTATATGACTGGACAAGATGGCCCCATCTTGCAGTGAGAGAGTGATAACTAACTAGAGGTCAGCTAGCAAGGTCAACATATCTAGAGAAAGGTTCCTAGTATGTTTCATGGATTTCTTCTGTAGGAATTATACTAGAATGGGACAAGAGTCCTCTAGGATGAGAGGGACAGGTGGGTTGTGACCTGCAGGGAACACTCAGATTGATAAGAACTATCTAATTCGACCTACTTCAACAAGCCTGTGCTAGGCATTGGTCTAGACAATGTTTCTGCTCCGGGTGTTTACATTCTATTGGGGGAGCTTACTACGGAGGAATGCATAAACAAAAAAGGCAGGCATAGATGAGATGGGACCTTTGCTGGAAGGAGTACCTATATCCAAGAGATCTCAAGTCTTTGAAGCATCATTAGCTGGACCTGATTTCAAAATTAACACTGGTATCATGAGCTTTTCGATTACTAGCTGCAGATGTATATATCCCTTTTCGGTACATGGATAGTCTACCAGCGCCATGCCAGGAAACTGAATCGCTTCCATTTGAACTGTCTTAGGAAGATTCTGAAGATCACCTGGCAGCATAAGGTACTAGACACTGAGGTCCTTGCTTGAACTAAAGTGCCAAGCATTCAAATTATGCTTCAGAAAGCGCAACTCTAATGGGATGGACACCTTGTTCAAATGCAAAATATATACTTGCCAAAAAGACTATCTTATGGAAAATTGGAATGAGACAAGAGATCACAAGGTGGCCAGAAGAAATGATACAAGGACACTCTCAAGGTCTCTCTCAAGAACTTCAGATTTGATTGTGTGACATGGACTGCTAGCATGCCATGGCCACCTCAGAGAAGTTGCTGTGCTCTATAAGCAAAGAAGAATTGAAGTAGCTCAAAGGAAACATAGGATGTGCAAATTTAGAGTATCCACCCAAAATGTCCACACAAATCTGTGGCAGAACATTCTGAGCTCATATTGGTCTGATCAGTCACAGTCAGGTACACTGAAACTTCACTTCATCATGGTGATATCATTTTTGTCCTCTTAGAGAAGGAAGGATAACAATCAACTAGCTGTGGATATATGTCAATGACTAGCAAATAATTTACATTCTATCTGCCTCAATTTTCTCATCTGTAAAATGGGAGTAACAATGGTAGCAGTAACAGTAGTAGGTAGTAGTAATAATAGGATTTACCTTCCAGGGTTGTTGTGAGGATGAAATGAGAAAATATTTATAAACCTTAGAGTGCTATATACATGCTTATTATTGCTATTATTAATATTAATATTATAGTTCTTTCAGCTCCATGGGACCATTAGCATCTTTTTGACACTCTGGAACTTTGTGACTTTGTTTCAGATGTTCTTGGATAAATGGATCATTGACTGGATCTTGCAAATTTTGTTGTTCTATTGTGATGAGATATGAGCTATTATTGTTTATAATTCTGATTTATCAGGGGCTTGTTGTTCTGAACTAGTTGACTTATGAACAGGAGAAGATGGCTTTCCCAGAGCAGGTGTGGCCAAGTAACCTCAAGCTAAGGAGGTCACCAGGAAGAATTTTCTGATCATTTGGATCATTGTACTATTCATCTCCCCAAGCCCATCCTTTTCTTAAGGGCATTCCTTGTCCCAAACACATGTGTGCTCATCTGTACGAGCACACACATGCATGCGCACACACACAGACACATATGTGTGCATACACTGGAAAAACTATCCTGGGTCTAACTTCTCCCTCCCACCTGTCCTACCCCTTAGAAATTAAGATTCTGGGAAAGAGTAAATTATTTTTTTTCACGTACAGAATTTTTTCTCTGGGCCCCATACTGGAAGTTGAAGCCAAGACACTTCCTCCTTTGTGGTAGGTACAGTCCAAGACCTTGCACAAGGATCTACCTTGTTCTCCTCCAGAAAGAGGATGTACTTCACCAAATATGCATGCTCTTTACAGAGCACAGTCCCTCACAATCACCATAACTACTTCCTGACTTGGAGGAAAAAGAAAGGGTCTGGGACTGCTCCTCTGAGTGAGGTCACCGTCCCAAAATATGCTGGTCAACTTCCCAGGATGGTGAGAGCTTTTTGAGAACTTAGGTCCCACAACTGCTCCTTTCTGGACATACGACCCAGTGTCCCAGTCAGGAAAGTCCATAGCTGTCCTGGTAGTATGGGAAGTGGGATGTGGAAGGTAGGGCTAATGTTGGGGGTAAGTGTTCATTCAGCTGCAGACCAAAACTCCAAAGTCCAAAAGAGCTCAAGAAGGACCAGATTTCAGGGAATTTAGGTGGTACAGTGGACTAAGCACCTGGCCCTGGAGTCAGGAGGACCTGAGTTCAAATCTGGTCTCAGACTCTTGACACTTACCATCTGTGTGACCCAGTGCAAGTCATTTAACCCTATTGCCTATCAAAAAAACCCCAAAAACTCCTTTGAGAAGAGTGGCTAGGTGGGAGCTCCCCCACAACCTCCCAAGCTGGTACGGTCAAGGAAAAATAAATTAAATTAACCCTTTAAAGAAAAGAAGAAGAAGGCCCAGATCTACTGAGTACTCCCAGGATCTTAGGGCAGCTGGACAGTAAGTACCATCAGAATAGTTCACCGAGTTCTAGTTTTTCTTAAATCTGAGGGTCCCTGACTCCTGACTCTGCCAGGACAGAAAAGGTGCTAAGCCAGGAGTAGGTCACAAACTGAAGTATGTTCAAGGAATGGGTCAATGAAGTAAAGAGTTAAAGCACATTAACAATATGCAGCAAAATGTATAGGGAAAAAATAGGCACAAGTGTGACATCCTTTGAGTAAGATCTCTTGAGTAAGAATGATGAGAATTTGTGTTTACCAGAGCCTCATAATGGCCTACAACGCTCTGTACTCATCACAGGTTGTTATGTTTGTCCTTTGTTTTCGAAGAAGACCATAACATCAGAGAAATGATGACATGATTTGCACTTGACTTTGTTTTGAATGAGGGAGGGCTGTGCAAGGTCATCAGTCTCACTGTCTCCTCCTGATCCATCTGGATCCAGTGACCAGATATTCATCAGGATAACTAGAGATAGCCCAGAATGCAATGAAAACAACCATATGAGAAAAGGAATACCACTATTACTATCCCCATTTTACAGATGAGAAAACATAGTTAGAGAAGTTAAGTGATTTATCCAAGGTCACACAACTAGTAAGTGGAAGAACCAGACAGGAATCCAGTGCTTTCTGATTTTAACTCCACTTCTCCTGCCACTTTGTATGAGTTTCTGAGTACAAAAGGATAGATTTTTTTGAAGACATAATTTCATTTTTAAAAAAGCAATAACAACCATAGAATACATGTATTGCCAAATCCATTTACCTGCTATTTTAGCTGATTTCTGATGTGGCTCATCCAAAAAAGACACTCTTAAAAATGTTGTTCAGTTGTTTTTCAGTTATATTCCACTCTTTGTGAACCCATTTTGAGATTTTCTTGGCAAACATAATAGAATGGTGTGCCATTTCCTTCTCCAGCTCATTTTACAGATGAGGTAACTGAGGTAAACAGGATAAAATGACATGTCCAGGGTCTCATAGCTAATAAATATATCAGGCCAGACTTGAACTCAGGAAGATGTCTTCCTGACTCCAGGCCCAGGATTCTGTCCACTTTGCCACCTAGCTGTACTCTTAAAAATACATGTTAATAATAATCACTAGAATTTATATAGTGGTTTAAGGTTTACTTTATAAATATTATCTATTTGATCCTCACAGCAACCATGATAGGTAGGTACTATCTCCATTTTACAGATGAAGAGACTGAGGAAGTCAGAGGTTAAGTGATTGTCAGACAGTAATTAACTTACTTTTCCCACTATTGCCCTTAAGCGAATGCTATATAGTATAACCATTTCACTATATGCCCAAGAAATTTCTGGCATGGTTCCAAACACATAGAAAAAAAATAAAGAAAATTTAGGAACACCGTCTAGTTCAGGACGACTACAAATTGATCTTTTATTTTGCTTTTTCCTGTTTATTTCATTTTATTACATAGCCTATATCTTGACAATACAATGATTAAAGAATACAATTAATATCCATTTTAAATTCTGTGAATTTTCATTTTTTTCAATAAATATTCCCTATTCATTCGCTGCTATCAACAGCAGTTTTATCCCATGAAGACAGTGTATAGAAATACCTTTTTTTCTTTAGTAACAAAATGATGATGTGTATTTTCACCATTCTGTTTTGGCAGTATGGTTCATTCTATTGCCTGAGTTTTAATTTTGAGTCACGCCATTCCATCGCAATAAATTATATTAAAATAAATGTGGCATATCATAGTATGAATATCCTTTTTTGTTGTTTTAAAAAAAATTAATTGGTCTCCCAGTGTTTCCACCACCATAGAACCAAAAAGAAAAAAAAGTTGGGGGAAGGAGGGAAGAGACAAATAAACCCTTGATTCATAGTCTGGCCAAACAAATTCCCACCTTGGCTGAGTCTGAATATGTATGTCTCTCTGTACTTCTCTGTAGTTCTTCACAGGTCTAGTTAAGTGGCTTTTTTCATAGTCATTCTTTTGAAGTTGGGGTTTATTGTTGTGTTGATTAGAACTCTAAAGTCTTTCCAAGTTATTTTTCTCTATAGTGTTTTTATTACTGTATGAATTGTCTCCTAGTTCTGATCATTTACCTAATTCTGCATTACTTCAAGGAGGTCTTCCCAATTTCCTGAAACTTTCTGCTTCATTGTTTCTTACAACATAATATATTCCTTTACATTTAAATATCATCCTTTGCTTAGCCATTCCCCAAAAGGGAACAGCCTCTTAATTTCCAGGTTGGGGCTACTTCGAAAAAAGTTGCTAAAAATATTTTTGTATAAACAGATCCTTTTCCTCTTTCTTTGATTTCTTTTCAGCTAGGTGGTTCAGTGGAGAGAGTGCCAGATGAGATGAGAGTCAGGAAGACTCATCTTGCAGAGTACAAATCTGGTCTCAAATGCTTACTAGCTGTGTGACTCTGGGCAAGTCACTTCACTCTGTTTGCCTCAGCTCATCATCTGTAAAATGAGCTGGAGAAGGGAAAGGCAAACCACTCCAAGAAAACATCAAATGGAGTCACAAATAAATAGACAAATAGACCTAGTAGCGGTCTAGCTGGGTCAAATGTTTTAGTAGCTTTTGAAGCACAGTTCCAAATTGCTTTCCAGAATGGTTGGAATATGCAGTATCACCAGTATTGCATTAGCGTACCTATTTCAATAATCTCATGAGGGATAATAAAGATAGGAGGGAATATAGAGATAGAGAGAATATAAGAGAAATGGAGATATCGCTATTTTCAGATAAGGAAACTGAGGCTGATGACAGTTAAAAGATTTTTTCTCATGGTCTCATAGTCACTGTTTCAGGAGCAGGCTTTGATCCCAGGTTTTACCTGAACCCAAGTATAGTGCTTTCCCCACAAACCATGGTGTCTCTCAGTACTTACAACTTCTCAACAGTCAGAGAGAAATTTGAACTTGACTGTGAGTGCAAGAGCTGCCCTAGAAAAAGGCCTTGTATGAACTTGGGAAAGGTAAGGTTGACCAAATGAAATTATATCAATTCTGTCGCTTGCTAGTTTTGGATCTTTAAGCCAGTTACATAACCCCTCTACATCTCATCTGGGAAAGGAGGAGTTTGTCCTTTAAGGTCTCTTCTAGTTCCAGATCTGTGATGCTATGATCTACTCTGATCATGGATGATGATTACGTTAGGCTCAGCAAAAAATTGAATATAATGGGAGAGCCCTTCTGATAATGCAGGGAAAGTGACTTGTAAATCTTAAAGCTCTGTGAATTCCAGGCATCATGATGACGACAATGACAATAATGAAGACGACGACGATGAAACATTTTAGCAATAGTAACATCTAGACATTTTTAAAAATTCTTTACCTTTTGGCCCAAGTAACCAGAGCAATTGCATTGAGGTGGGAAAATTAGTAGTCACGTTTAACCAGAATATGCTGAATTTAAGTAATTGACAGTATATCAATCTGTCACCGACACATTGACAAACCTTCTTTTTGGATGTGGACTTCTTTCACTGTTGTGGGGGACTGCCAGTGCGTAAGATCCATTTCAAGGATACAGAAAAGCAACTCATCTGTAACTTACAGTCTTATCGCTTTGCCTAGGGCACCAAGAGCTTAAGTGACTTGTTAATAGTACCAGTACCTGTGGCAGAGAAAGGACTTAAACTCAGATCATAATGATTGTGAGTTATTGTTGCTGTTGAGTTCTTCAAGTTGCTATTGTTCAGTCATTTCAGTCTGTCCAACTCTCTTCATGACCCCATTTGGGGTTTTCTTGGCAGAGATTATGCTAGAATAGTTTTTCATTTCCTTCTCTGGCTCATTTGACAGATTGAAGAAACTGAGGCAAACAGGATGAAGTGACTTGCCCAGAGTCACACAGCTAGTAAGTGTCCGAGGCCAGATTTGAACTCACAAAGATGAGTCTTCCTGCTCCAAGTCTAGTGCTTATGCACCATAGCTCCAACTAATTGCCCAATGACTCTAAGGCTAGTCCTCCATCCATTACACCAGGCTGCTTCTGTATTGACAAATCTAAAGATAGTGTAAAGTATCTCTCAGACTCCTCCCACCCTGGGGCAAGGTGGATCAGAGAAGGCACACTGTGACTGAAGACTGGGCAATGAATCCGAAAACCAGAGGCAATAATAGTAAAAACCTGAATCTCATATATATATATATATATATATATATATATATATATATATATATATATATATATATATATATATAATTAGCCTTCACATCTTTCTCTCTGCTTTCATCCCCTAATTAATATTACCAAATCTATTTAGGAAGATTTACCCATTACCTTTGGCTCTCAATGTACACTGGATTGGGTTCTTGTCCTGGTTCTGCTACTAGTTGGGCCAGGGGTGGGTGGGGAGCCTGTGGCCTTCGGACCTTTTATTTTATTTATTAAATATATTTTGAAAACTTTGTATTATTAATTTTATTAAAAGAATTTGTTCTGTAAAATTTGGATTCAGTCAAAAGGCTACACTTAAGGACCTAGAAAGCCACATGTGGCTTGAAGGTCACAGGTTCCTCACCCCTGAGTTAGGCAAATCACTTGAGTTTTCTGAATTTGGGTTTCCTCTGCGGCAATATAAACTTCTTAGGGTTTTGGGCATGTGTCACTCTTTATTACCCCTTTTGGGGTTTTCTTGGCAAAGAGTAGTTTGCTATTGCTTTCTCCAGCTCATTTTACATTTGAGAAAACTGAGAAACATAGGGTTAAGTGACTTGCCTAGGGAAATACAATGTCTGAGGTTGAATTTGAATTCAAGTCTTCCTTACTTGAGGTCTGACACTCTAACCACTGTCCCACCTAGCTGCCCTGAAGTTGAACTAGATGATCTCTAAGGTGCTTTCTAACTCTAGCATTCTACGGTTGCAAAATTCTCTGCTTTTTAAAAAAGTTAAGATGCCAGTATTCTATTTAAGGTGGAGACTTCTCCCTGAGAATGGGAATATTAATATATGTATATATATATATATATATATATATATTAAGGTTACACTTATAATTTACATATGTATGATATAATATTGTCACCAGAGAATGGGAACACATATATATTTATATGCATTTACATATATACATATGTGTATATGGATATATAAATATGTATGTTACTAGGGATGGGCCAAGAAGCCCTGTCTTTATAAGCCTAATTAATGAGTAGAAAACATCCAGGCTCAGCTGATACAATTCATACAGTGCAAAAGGCTAGGAGCCTTCTTCTGAGACAGTCCTTATGGCACATGGTGCAAGATCCTCAGAGAGACTTTGGACCATGAATTCTGTAACTTGTTCGGGTCTGCTAACCACATAGTGAACCGGCAGTCTCTTTGGTGGCCCACAAAACCAGAACTGGGGACACTTTCAAAAGGCCCTAGTTGGTTTCTCTCTCTCTCGGTTGAACTTTTCCTCTTGTTAAGGGACAAAGCTGTAAAAGAAGCCTTGCACCCTCTCCCATTCAAGCCAACATGAAGCCTTATGAATACTGGCTTTGGGTTTTTTTTTTGTTTTTTGCCTCTGTAGGTGTTTGTTCTTTAGTTTTAGGTGAAGGGATTGGTGTCTATGACCTCGTGAGTTTCCAAGATTTAAGAGTGAGCTATTGGGGAGTCCAAGAGTGAGTTCATGCCAGGTTTTGCAGCAAGCCCAGAATCAATTCCCTGAGGACCTCCTACAAGACCCAGCAGCTTGAGTCTGGAAGTGATTGGGACATGAATTGGATAGGACCAGTGCTATGTAGAAACTATGCTTAGTCTTAATCCGCTTTCCTCGAGGGACTGAGGTGGGATAAGGGGAAGTATACTCTGGAAGTGTTAGAGAAAAAATGTTTGCATTTGCTGTATCTTCAAAGTACCTCTTTGTGAAAGCTAATTGATGTTAAGTTCTTAAATGGAACTGGGGTGCTAGTCACTGGCAGCTGCCAGTGAGTGGAACATGCTTTGAATGGAGGCTTCAACTGATGGTAGTAGAGAAGAGACATACTCTAACCTCTCAGGGTTACCCCTAGGACTCTGAGGGAGAATGAGGTCAGAGAGAACATCTAAGTCAAGACATCACCCTGATGTCACTCTTCCAAAATGAAGGACAACAACCTGCACATATTAATCTTTTATTTTTTCATGATCTAAATTTTTCCTTGTATTCTTCCCCCAGCCACCTGAGAGAATTGCCTTATAACAAAGAATTGAAACACTTAATATTGAAGATAACAAAAGTATAATTTGAGGTTATAGTTCTGTCTGAGAAACTGAAGAAGCAAAGTAATAGCCCTTTCTCTGCTTCCCTGATTACTCAGTGATATTGAGTGTGCTTTTTTGCCCTGTGCCTCAGTTTCCACAACTTGACCTGCTTCCTTGAAATTGAGAGAACAAATCAGACAGGATCTATCAAATACAGAATTCCTTAGAGACAGAAGCTAGAGATGATGCAAGACTGGATACAGACAAAGTGAGAGTCAGACTGAACATCCCAGAGAAGACTCCCTAGAGTCTGTTATACTCTGTGCCTGGATAAAAGCCCAAGACAGCAATACCAAAAATCTCCTATTGTGCTGAAGAATCCTCTCCTACATTTAGGAGGAAAATCATCTTTTCTTCAAACACAATATCAAAAGATAGGAATGTGAGCGAAGTCTGAGGGATCCCTGGATTTCTTGAGGAATTTGAACACAGAAATTACTATAACATAAAATGACAGTTTTGGAAGTGACCTTAGAGAGAATCTGGATCAATCAAAAACTGGACAAGAATTTGCACTAAAGCAGATGAATCAGATGAAAATGTAATTGGGAAGTATTTAACAAAATACATAAAACTACAACTAAAGAAAGATAACATTACATTTTGAAACGATGTCAAAATGTAGCCTACAAGGATCCTTATGTACAGTTTAGTGACCTCCATTTCTTTTGAGTTTGGAATCACTGCTATGGAGCATTCCCCAACAAGTGGTCATCTATCCTTCACTCAAAGATCTCAGATCATAGGAGTCTACTACACCCGAAGGTAGCCTCCCACCAACCACTGCTATTGCTTTAACTATCTTCTTTCCCAATATCTCCTGAATCTGTCTGTACCTCCAGCACCAATCTCTCCAGTCCTACATTCCCAAATATCTTCTACACATATTCAACTAGGTGTCCTAGTCAATGATAGGACATAAGAAATGCTCTTAAATTTCATTTAAATAGATGGCATATGTTCATAGTTGAATTGCTCAGAGTTGGCATTCACTGAATATCAATTGATCAACTGTAGACTTTTAGGTGTTTGTTCCTAATAGCCTGGTTCTATATCCACCCCTTTTGTCATCTATGTAGCCTGCCATGCCCTTCCCAACTTTATTAATAATTCTGATCTCTACTCTGTATCCACAAAGTCTTAAAAATCAAAGGCTAATAGAACTTAAGCCAACTAATTTGTATTCTCCAAGTCTGACATGAGCTCCTTCCTCACCTCCGTCTCTTATCGTACCTCGTTATCTTGGAAGCACAACTTGGGTGTTACCTATTACACAAAGCCTTTCTTTTACATAATATGTTTTATAGACAATTTTTGTCTTTGTGTGTGTGTGTGTGTGTGTGTGTGTGTGTGTGTGTGTGTGTGTGTAGAGCCCTAAAGCTCCCCATGAGGTCATAGAAACTACTAAGGGCAAATTCTGAGTATATCCCGGGGGAGAGGGGAGGAGAAGGAATCCCACTACATTTACATTACATTCATTTATAAGGTGGTAATAATAATTCCGTTGTTGTTGTTGCTACAGCGAGCATTTACAGAGCATTTTAAGGCTTATAAAGTGCTTTACAGATATTTTCTTATTGGATGCTCACAATAACCCTAGCAGGTAGGTGCTATTATTATCTGCATCTCGCCTTCATATTTCACTACCTCTTTGTGACAAAACGTAAGACCAAGTTGTTAGGGCTTCTCTCCTTGTCCCAGCTGTCCTTACCAACCTACTTTGTACATACTTTGCATTTACTTATCAATGTGCCAGCTGTGTATCAGTGGAATGTAAGCTCCCTGAAGGCAACACTTTTTGTCTTTGTATCGCTAGTACCTAGCAGTGTAGCTTGCATACAGTGGGAACTTAGTAAATGCTTGCTGATTTAATTTTCAGAGGCTTCTATTTCAGCAAGGAGTGGGGAAGGGACAGAAGAAATTCTTCAGCTTTTAAAAGCCTCCAGCCAATACTCCTAGCAGACTTTTTGTAAATAGCAAAGAAATGGAAATAAAGTAGATATCCATCAATTGGAGAACAACAAATGGTGATGAATGTAATGGGATATTACTGCACTGGAAAAAATGGTAAATAGGAAGATACAGAGAAGCATAGGAAAACTTATATGATTAGATGCAAAGTGAAATAAGCGGAAACAGATAAACAATATATAGAATGATCAAAATAATGCAAAAAGAACAAAAAATCCCTCCCCCCCAAACTATATAATTATAATGGTCATGTTTGGCCCTCAAAAAGGGAGGAGAAAACACACCTCTCCTATGTTGAAGAGGAGTAAGATAGGTATAAAATATTCACGTAGGGGCGGAGAAACTACAGCCTCCAGGCCATGTGTAGCCCTTCAGCGCAGCCCTTTCACTGAATGCAAACTTCACAGAACTAATCTCTTAATAAAAGGATTTCTTCTGGGAAGTCTGGGTATGCCATATGCTGACAGCCTTAGTTGATATGTTGGTTAGTTAAATGAACTGCTTCTCTCTCTCTCTCTCTCTCTCTCTCTCTCTCTCTCTCTCTCTCTCTCTCTCTCTCTCTCTCTCTCCCCTCTCCCCCTCTCCCTCTGCCTCCCCCTCCCCCCTCTCCCTCTCCCTCTCCTTCTCCCTCTCCCTCTCCCTCTCCTTCTTCCTCTCCCTCTCCCTTTCTCTCTTCAAAACATGACTTTCTGGGAGACAGACAGGAATACATTTGGAAATAAAGGTGATGTAAAACCAAAAGATAATAATAACAATTTTTAAAGCCTTCAGCCCCATTGCTAGTCCTTCTACACAGAGTCCATGGCCTTGGTCTTGTCTTGATTTCCTATGCTATTTGCGGAGATGTTCTTCCATAAGTACCATAAATTGCCGTAGCTAGAAGGAACCTTAAAGATCATCTAAACTGGCACATAGCAAATGCCTAATAAATTCCCTTTCATTCATTCATTCACCAAGTTTTATCCCACTCAATTTAGAAATGAAGAAACTGAGGCCAGAGAGGTCAAAGGGATTTGTTCAAGGTTATACATCTAGTTAGTGGCAGCAGAGCCAAGATTAGAACCCAAGTCTCTTGACTCCTTCACTGGTGCAATATGTAATCAGTATGAGACAATAACTGCTGCTAATCATTTTAAAAGCATCACCACCATCTCTGCCCCTGTACACTGTTGTGCTTGGAGCGAGGGTTGTGACTTCTAGAGCTGGTAAATTGCATGGGGGACCCTCCTTGCACCCTGAAGATCTTCTCTTTCTTGCTAATGGCTTTTCAGGCGTCCTCTGACTCGCCCTGAGACCTAGTCCTCCCAGCCGGTTTGATTAGTAATGAGTACAAAGCCAGGGAAATTATTAATTTCCATCACTCAAGTTTACTTCTGGGAAAGTTTGCCAATTAACTCAGCAAGCTGAGGCTTCCCAAAGAAAAGTGGAAGGAGCTGAGAGGCTGCAGGAAAATTCATTGGAGGGGAAAGGAGAGTCTAAGCATCCTTGGAGAGTCCCGTGGAGTAGCAAGTGAAGCCAGTGTAAGGGCGATCTGGAGAAAACCTAGTGGTGTCTGAAACTAGGGGTGATCTGGTAAGAGGACAAGAGAAACTGTACCCCTCTTTATCCAGCTCTATCCAATGTTAGGAAAAGATGTTTGCTCCCCAATCCCAAACTCCGCCCCCCCCTCCAAGGGCAGAGATGATGGGGTTAGGTAAGGAGTCTAACAAAGAAATAATAACATGCTGCCTATCAGAGCCATATATAGAATAATATTTAAAAGATGTTTTGCCAAATGATCTAATGATTAGTCATGTGAGATTCAGAAGAGTTAACAAGGTAGGGTAAAAGTCTATCGTTCAGCAAAGATAAGGTCATTTTGGCTTATTTAGGAATGAGGGCACATGCCTTGCTCCTCTGCTTCTCAGAATTTTTAGCTTTCTTCCAAATTCAGTTCGTGTATTACTTCCTATGGGAAGCTCTCTCTTTCCTTCCCCAAATAGCATATATATTCTTCTCTCTTTCCTTGTTGTATTCTGACCTTTGTAAAACATAACCTCCTTGAAGACAGGGACTGTTTTTTACTGCTTTACACACCGTAGGGACTTTTAAAATGCTATTTTGAGAGGAACTATTATTAAAATTAGAACATGATAAGTACATAGTAGAAATACCAAGTATAAGAGAAATTGGAGTTAGAAAACTGTTTCCAGTTGGGCTTGATGGTGGAGGTCCTTGCCCTTCTTTCCCCAAACACTTTCCTTGTCTCTTTGTGTTGCTAATTCATGTGTCCCTCTCCTCCTTGAAATATTTAGCTCAAAGCAAATCTCCAGAAAGATTTTCCCTGAGTTCAGCCCCCTCATTTTACTGTTGAGGAAACTGAGGCACAGAGAGTTTAAGTGTCTTGCCCAAGGTCACACATCTAATAAGTGTCTAAGTTCAGAATTGAACCCAGGTCTTCTTTACTTCAAATCCACTGTCCTGTCTGTTATATTATCCTGCCTTTTCACCTTGCTAGTTTGCTTGAAGTCTTTCCTGTACGTTCCAGGAATATCATAAGGTGGTGGATCACTAAAAAATCCGTTTCTCTTACAGTCACACGGAAGGAAGAAGGGAACAGCTTTTAAAGAGGTGGTCAAGAATATTCATCCTTAACCACCTAAAACTCAGTATGCATTTCCACCCAGGTTTCCTTTTTCTCCCTTCTGCTCCCTCCTCTTCCTTCCCCCTTCAACTTTCTTATGTACTCTCTGCCCAATTTCTGCCCTGCTCCACCCTCAAACCTTATTTCTGATTTCCTTGCAGACTCTGCCATTTCCTGGTCCCTATCCTAAACTGTCAGTGAATCACCCACCCCAATGACAAATGCCCTGGAAAGGCTCTCATCGAAACTCAGAAGTATTTAGAAATATAAATTAAAACAAATTGCATTTTTATATCACAAATAAGGGCAGTTTTTATCGTTTTTATTGCATAACAACCATTAATGAAGTACAGTTCCAGCCGCCTTAATTGCTTGGAGACTAAAGTTCAATCCGTATCTTTAGTACAGGCCAGATGATGCAGTGTGTCATGTTAAAGTACCTGGCATATTAGAAATGTAAATAAATTTATGGACACTATTAGGAGAATGAGAAAGAGGGAATCTATTTATCTGGTATATTTATATAAGGAGGAAGTCTGGAAGGTTAAATAGTGAAGCAATAAAGCAGGCCCTGAAAGATAACTAAAGAGGATCTACTCTCTGGGCTACAAGTATGAAGTGATCGGTAGATTAATAGGGGCAGGAGAGAGCAAAGCCCCAGAGTCAGCACAAAGAGGCCAGTCCCATTTGGGGGTTCAGATCACATGGTGAGAGTGGGTGTGTCCACTGATACTCTAATCTCCTACAAGCCACTGGCCTTTCTGTTTCCCTATCCTGGCCCCTTCCTAAGGAGGGTCAGGTGACATTTGAGGAAGGTGGGGGTATTGTTTCTGCAGGGCCCCCAGAGAACTATGGGAAATTCTAGCCCAGATGTGATTCTTGCCAGAGCAGAGTGAAATCCCCCTTGTATCTCACTGCTCTCTCCTTCCCCTCCCCCAAACTGTAGGGAATAGAAATTGACCATCACCTGGAAAGAGTTGCAGGCTCCATAGGGAAACTCAGTCAATAAAACAGGCACCAAAAATAGATAAAACCAATAACCTTCCACATTTTTCGGTGGCCTTTATTCTTCCTGGCTTGGTTTTCCTGGAATCTCCAATATACCTGTTGTGTGGTAGAGTGCTAATGATTCCTCTCATTTTATGGATAGGGAAAGTAAGGGTCCAGAAAAAATTATGGGAGGTAGTAAGCAAAAAATTTAGTGGAGACTAGAGCCCAATGTTTCCTGACTCCCATGTTTACCTAACAGGAGTAATTGCATTATTTTATAAATCATCTAGTTTAGGATTTCAGTGGATCTCAGTTGCTTGAGGGGGATAGAGATGAAGGTGGGAGGAGGGAAAATGAGAAACTGGAATCTTGGAAACTAAAGAATGGGGTCAGGGATGGAAGTGGATCAAACCCTGTACCCCCTTCACAAGACAGAATGTAGAAGATCACTGATTCAGTCCTCTTTGCTGGACCCTGTTCCCCTTTCAGGGGAGGACAGAATGTCGGATTAATGCAGCACTTTTCCCAGTGTTTTAGTGTCCCCTTCTCCCAGAATTCCCTCTCCCCCCTGTTGAACTAAGTGAATTAATCTTTAACCAACTCTGAACTAGTTTTGATGACAAAACCAAGGGAGGATTCCAGGGGAGGGAGATGCTTCCTGTCTACAACAGGATAGTTTATTGGGATTGGGGGAAGGGAGAGAGATTACTAAAGGAGAGGTCAAGGTAGGTTGTTAGGAAATCACAATTGTGTACTGATGGGGGGAGTCAAGGAGAGATTGCCTCTAAAAATGTAGAGAATAGCTAGGAGGAGAGAGGAAACCACACCACTAATAACAACAAAAATGGAGGTTTAGTGGTGTCTACCTCCCCAAATGCTTTATGGAGGAGCTTCTTACAATTGGGATTTTTCTTTTACTATCTTCCAAGACCTGGTAGCAACTTCCCACTAAGGAAGGAGAGTAGAGATCCGTACCTATGAGAGAAGGGGGGAGGGTTGAGTCATATCCTTGCTGAGGATGGAGAACAGCTGTGCATTTGTAATCTAGAGAAGAATGGATATCTTCCTAGTGCTGGACCAGGTTTGGAAGGAAGAGGCAGGTTTTTTTCTCAAGTGTTCTGAAGAGCCAGGAATGAAAGGGAAGGAAGATGGGGAAAAGGAAAGGATGGCAGACCCAGAGAGGTTCACTTGTTGCCCTATGGTGACGGCTCAGGCAAAAAAGATTTTTTCATCTACAGGGATTGAGGATGGGGTTCGAGCTTTAAAAGCAAAAAGAGGACTTTGGAAACTTTCCAGTTGCCAGAGTCTATGAGGAGGAGAAAAGGAAGCTGGCTGAGAGGGAACTGGATGAAGAGACCTTGGATTCTATTTGCACAGTGATGGCCCTGGCTCATTCCATCCAGAACCCAGAGCAGAAATCCACCAGGCTTATTGTTAAACTTTCTAAGACCAGAGTATTTTTCCAACAGACCGTGGCAACAACAAAGGTAAAAATGAGAAACCCAGCAGCAGTAATTCTGGAGAAACAGCTGCTGTCGTTATCAGCCTTGAGGAAAAAACAAGGTCAGGAACACGGAGGGTTTAATTTAACACACACACACATTCATAATCACGCTCATTCTCACTCAGCCCCAACATAACAACTTAAAATTTTACATGCTCTTTCACACTCATGATTTTGTAGCTCTATCTCACACTCCAAACTGTGGAAGCTAAGGGCTCCAAGATCAGAAAGACCACGTGGGGGGGGGGGGGAGAGGAATAGACAGTCAGATGGACAGACAGAGACAGAGAAAGAGGGGGAGAGAGAGAGAGAGAGAGAGAGAGAGAGAGAGAGAGAGAGAGAGAGAGAGAGAGAGAGAGAGAGAGAGAGAGAGAGAGAGAGAGAGAGAGAGAGAGAGAGGTCTGGGAAAAGATACGAATAATTGATCACCTCCCCCTCTGTTTTCTCGTCCCCACCCCCACCCCCCCAGAGCCTTCCAGGCGACCTCAAGAATAGGATTGTGCAGGAGGCCCCTAAGGAGCTTGATGCCCCAATCCGGGAGACTCGCTGGAGTCGCAGCCGTTTACAAGTGAATCGCAGGAAGCTGGGATCTGAAGAGTCTAAAGGATGGGGGGTGGGGGATGGGGGAGCCAGACTGTGGTAGAAAACTGGGGAAAGGACTGGCTGGGCTATGGGATATAGGGAGGGGGTCGTGAGGTGAGAGAAGTCGGCAGAAGGAATGCATAAACTGCCAGGGATGGAAGTACAATAGAAAGACCCCTGGATTTGGAGGCAGAGGATCTAGATTCGAATTCTGACTTTAGCATACTGCTTGTATTATAGTGGCCCATTAACCTCTCTGAGCCTCAGTTTACTTATCCAGTTAAAAAAGTGGGGGAAGCATTGAACGAGATGACTTCTAAAGTCCCTTCCCCCTCTAAATCCACGAAGATCTCCTCGGTTTGTCTCCGCCCCCGTCCCGGCTTTCCAGGTTTAAATCTGCCAGCAGCAAGGCACCAAAGAAATGGGGGATGGGGGAGAAGAAGGGGGGGGAGGTGAAGCAGCCACTCTACGGAGAACAGAGGACTACTTTAATGAGAAGCGACAGCCAAGTGCTTCGGTGCGAGCAGCAGAGAGAGGGGGAAGAGGCCCAGGCACCGGGGCCCTCTCCTTTGCCCCCGGTCTTGTCTCATTTTCCGTATTGTCACTGTTCCTCCCTCCGCTTAGAGATTTGTTTGGTTTCCTGCATATGGACTTCCGAAAACCCGACGAATCTGCTGAGATCTGTGGCCTCCAGCTCCTTACCTTGCAGGCTCTTTCCCCCTTACAGACTGAGTATCTGTAAGTGCGAGCGAATTCCCAGCGCACACAGGCTCGCGTGGGTATTGGTACAAATACGAAGGAGACGGCTAATCCCAAAGACCTCGTATTTAATGCACTGGGGCCTTAGTCAGCCGACCCACACCTATTGCTTCCACCGCTGTCCGTTCCATCCCTAGTTGGATTCTTTCCAAGTCCAGATGAGAAGGAAGGCTTTCATCCCAGCGCTGGTGACCAGGATAAACGCCCAGGACCTTGCCGATAGGGAAGAAGCATCTGCGTATAAACCCTAGGGGTCTCAATGTACAGCCGTAGTGCCAGCCGGTTTCTACTAGTGTATAAACTCTTTAGGGGCAAGGACCAAGTGTGTATTTTGTATCCTAGCTGCTACTCATTTTGTAGTACAGTTTAATACTTGTTTCTGGACTGAGCGAGAGTTTCTGTGCCTGGAAGGGGATGGGGATGGAGATACACAGAAAGTAAGCACCCTTGACTACTGCAGCACACGCAGCGTATGACGCGGACACCAACAGTCACTCTTCCTTTCCCTGTTGGAAAGAACAGCAACCATCCGGAGATTACAACCCCTCCAACACAGCAAGCACTTAATAAATAAGGGTGCTTTGAAGAAAGGATGGAAAGATAGGACTCTGGCTTATATTTTCTCTCTCCGTTTTGGAAACTGGGGCTAAGGAGAAATATGAATTACTGGAATCTTGATTTTGGCCTTGGAAAGTGTGTACTTGGGGATGCGGAGGTTAAGGATTGGGAATAGATTTGAGAAAATACTAAATTTCTACTCAGAACATTAGTGAAGAAAAACACTCCCTTGCCTCTTTCTACCGCATTTGAAGTGGAAGGAGTCGGTGGGAGAGGGGCAGCCTACCCTAACCGCCTCAATCCATCAGGCTGCCCACGAAAGAAGCGGTCCAAGATAGGGGGTGTAAAGAAGTAAAATAACTGAGTCGGTAGCTCCCCCTCCAAGGGTCAACAAAGGATCTCTTCTTTCTAACTTGCTCCCTGAAATAGAGGCTGGGCTGTAGAAATCAGGGAGATCTCTCTTTTCCCTTTTCACCCTCAACCAAATACATTGGGACAGTTTCCTGCAACTGGGCTGGAATGAAGCCCACGGGGAGCAAGTAAGGGGAGGAGGAGGAGCACTGGTTATAGCTAGTTCCCCAATCCCCACAAGACCCAGAGCCCTTGCTAATAAAAGAGGGAAGTTCTCTCAATCCCTCCACTTCCTACCCTCCTTTCCTGCCTCCTTAGAAGAGGGGGTGTTCAAATTCCCTAGCCAATCACAAAGATTATTAGTGTTTCCGAAACTGGGGGGGGGGGGGGGGAAGGATGAGGAGAGAGAAGGGGGAGGAAAAGAGAGGGTTGAGTCCCTGCTTTATTTTACTTTTAAAATTATATATCTTCACGTCACAATCGTTTTTTGTTAAGACCACAAACATCCAATTTGGCTTGGCATAATAAAATCAGCCGGAGCTCCCTTAAACGGAGCCATTCTGGTGAATTAAGTTGTGAAATCTAATCTATTATATCCATAAAGGAGAATGCTTTCATTGTAAATTCAGGTTATAAAGAAACTATACCTGTGCAGTCAGCCTACCTTTCAGATTCGCTACTTGATGGCTTATCAAATTACTTCAAAATGCTGGCTCCCCTTCCTATATCTCAATGTAACAAAAATTAAATGTGGCAATATTTTTTTTTTAACAGCAGGAAAAGGTCAGAAATGGGCACAATATAAGTAGAATAATTAAAAAAAAAAAGATTCTTCCGTCCTCGTTTTTCTTCATCAGGGTTCTAGTTAGGGGGAGGTAAAAGTGATTTTCCTAATTAATTTGCATAGAAAAATAATAACTGTAAACCTGGCCAATACTTTAAGACCTCCTCTTCCTGGAGACAGAAAGTGTGTGTATGGAGGGTGTGTGTGTGGAAATATACTAAATGATCATTTCTAAGGGTCCCTTCCTTCTCTAATACTCTATGTAATACAGAGACACGATGTTTGGTAACCCTCCAATCTCCTTGTCCATTCTTGCTCTCACAATTACATAGGCCATATAGAAAAGGCAAGATGTTATGTATCACTCTGTGTGTGTGTGTGTGTGTGTGTGTGTGTGTGTGTGTGTACTTGTGCATAACAAGACACAGAGGCATACACAGGCGCACACTCATCGCTCTCCATGCTCAGTCTAGGACATTCGAACTGGAAAGCTTTCTACCTTTCTCATCTACACAGGACTCAATGCCTGATCCTCTACCCATGAGAAATTCCCAATATATAATATTAACAACTTTTCAGGGAAACTGAGTCACGGAGGTGTAGTTGTGACCATTGGAGACCTGGGTATAATGGAAAAATCTTTCTTTAAAAACTGATTACAATTAATTGATGCTTCTCTCTCCCTTCCCGTATTTTTGCGAAAGAGAATGGGGTGAGATGTGAAGAGAGCCTCAATTCAACTCTCTCCTCTAAAAGAATAAATTCAAATAACTAATTCTAATACCTTTCAGGACACACTTGCTCCAAAAGGATTTAGGAATTGGATAGATGTCTGAAATTAGGATCGTTGGAGAGCCTTTTCCTCCACCCTTAGAAAAGCTAAAGTCTGGGGCAGAGCTGGTCGATAAGTTTCGAAATTCAAAGGGGATGGGACAGAAGATGAAGACAAAAGCCTGGAAAAAGATTTATGAGGCGCCGGGCGAGTGTCCTGGCCCCAGTCTCTCTTTTCAGTACGCCGTTCTCTCGTCTAATCTTTGATTTCCATCTAATTATTTTTTCCTGCTGCTTCTAACTCACTGTCTTGAAAGCAAAACAAAGGAAGAGGGGTGTGGGGACAAGACAGGCCTCGGGAGAGAGGGAAGCAGGGAGTCTCCCCACCCACTCCTCCCCTCCCAAAAAAAACTCACACACAGAAGGCAGAAATCCCTTCAAACTCCCTTAACAAACCCTAACCGATACTCTAACTTCTTCCCTCCGCCCCCACCCCACCCCACTCCCGGGAAAAGGCATTCAGGATTTTGGCCTGGCTAAGAAATTCCAGGCAACAAAATTAAGTGCCTCCAATTTTGGAATTTTCTGAACAGGATGGTGGGAGAAAGGGAACATCCTCCTTTCTCCCACTCAGTTCAAGTCGAGTGGGACGAAAGACGAGGATCTCGGCCTGCCACCAGGGCTGGAAAATTCGAGGCAAGCATGGAGAACGTAGAGCCCCACCAAAGGAACCGTGCAATGAAAAATCTACTAGGAGTTGTAGGAGGAGCTGGGGGGCAACTAAGAGTCAGAGGTTAGGGAAAGCGAGGGGGCTATTAGATAAATAGACCTTATACAACTAGACATAGGTAACAGCGGTGCCGGGATCGCAATCCCGGTCGCCACGCTGTCTCAGCCTGGATGCAGGTGAACCTAAGAGGAAAAGTTTCCTAAGAAGGGAAGGGACATGGGGAAATCTTTCTTTCTTCCGCTTCTGTGCAGCCTCAGGACCCAGGGGGTAATCCCTTTAAAATTGTGCGGAAAAAAAAATTAAAAATATAAAAGGCGCGTGGGATGGGGCTCGATCCTAGAAAAAATAAAGTCACTCAATTGCTATTCCTGTGCACCCCCCAAAAGAAAAGTCCTCAAAACGGATCACATACTTAAATTTTTTTCCATCTATTTTCTTTAAAGAAAAAGAAAGTTCCAAATGAAAAATGTTTAACGTGGTCACCGTCCATAAGTCAACTAAAAATAGGGATAATTAGAGAGTGGGGAATTCGGGGAAACATAAATCTTCGGCGCCTTTTTCCAAAGGAAGCTGACGCTTTCTGGCTGGTTTGGTTTTATTTTGAGGGAGAAATAAATTTTCTTTGGTTTGGGCTGGGGAGTCCAGGGTCTCTGACTGGGCCTAGACAGCTTGGAAAGTATTTTTTAAGGCGAAAAAATTTTGATTGTCTTAGAAATCATACACAGTTTCCCGGGACGTTGAAACCGAAACTTGGAGTTCTCCCGCCTCAGAAAAATTCCTTGTGTCCTCTACCCGAGGCGGCGATGGAGCTGCTTTCAGGGCAAAAGGAAGGCAAAAGTCTCCCAGAGAAGTGGCCCTGGACCTTCCCTCGGACTTCCACGGTCTAAGCTGCCTTCTCCGGGATGCCAAAGTCGCCGGAGTCTGAGAAGGCGCCAAGGCTAGTATTTACGCACAAGCACCACACGTTCGGTGTTAGGGATTTACATGTTTCTTATACACACACACACACACACACACACACACACACACACACACACACACACACACACACACACACACACACACACACACATCCCCTCCCCGCTCCACCGCGTGAAAAATTTGGAACAAAAATATTTCGGAAGGTGTAGAATCCAGGATGTTTCAGGAGACAAACTTCTTTGGCTCTCTTTCTCGGTACCTGCTTCCACAGGAGGCAATTCCCAGCCCTCATTCCATTTCTTTCTCCTCTGGGCGCAGACCCTTTGTTCTGCTTAATTTATGGGAGGGTTGAGGAGGGAACCAAAGTCCCCCGCCATCACCAGATATCCTTCATTTTTCGGTTGAGACATAAATTCATTTCACCCGGATGGGATTTACGGGAAGAGAGCTGAGGTACCAAATTCCCAACTAAATGAGATCTTTCTCCTCTCTTACTTATGCCGAACAGAAAATTTTCGAACAAAAATAAGCAAAAGCAAATTAAATGCAAAATTAAATTCTAAACTAAGATTAGAAAGTGGAAAAATCTTTTTCTCATCTGTAACTTTTTTGGGGGGGATATGGTAAGTTCTCTTTTAGAACAGTTTAAATAAAAAGGACTTTCTGTTCTCTTTTCATGTTTCGTTTCTTTTGAAAAGATAGCCCCTCTAAAAGATTGTAAGGGAATTTTTAAAACATCTTTAAACTTAGGTGATTTCGCTTCCCTTAAAAGAGAAATTGTTGGGGTTTTTGTTGGGAGTGAGTGGGGGAGGGGAAGGCGAGTTGGGGTGGGGAAAGAAAGAATGATTAGCTGACAGAGAAGTAGTCCATGAGAGAAGTGATGAAGCTAGTAGGGGAGCTGCGTCTGTTCTTTCCACAGTGCAATACCAAGTTCCCTGGGATCCAGGGAAGAAATCTCTTTCAACCAGCTAAGACCGAATCTTGGCCGATTTGGAGAAAGGGACAGGTATCTGACCCTGTCCTCGGAAAAGAAAGTGCGCTAAGTTCGTGGGCTTGGAATTTTGGGGAAGTCTGGTCCCTGCATCTTTCTGCGGTTGGCAGCCGGAGGGTACAAGAGGGAAACTCATTCCAAGCGTGGCATCCTACACACACACACACACACACACACACACACACGCACACACACACAGACACACACACATAGACACACACACACACACCCCCTCCCGCGCCCCCGGCCCCAGCATGCATTTGGAGTTTGAATAAGATCTGTATCGCGGAGCTGCAAAGCTGGAACCAGCCTATAACTCAGCTCCCACGGTGGCTTAATTGCTTCCGATCCCCAACCCCGAGTAAAGACACGTTTACAAGAAAACCACTTACACACCAGCGGCGATTTTATTCTCCCTTTACTTTTGGAGAGAAAATTAAAAATAATACTAATAATACTAATAATAATGAAAACCGCACGTACCTGGCAACTCTCCTGAGCCTCTGACCCTTCTGAGCTTCCGAAAGCTACAGAGAAGGAATTTACGACCCCCACTCCACCCCCATCCCATTTCTCCTCCCCGCCAAGCTGCAGCCGGGTGTTCTGCCACAATCGAGACCATCTCGCTTGTGGGGGTTCTCCTTGGTTGACCTTTTTTTGGAGGGGGGGAGAATGACATTCTTTTGCCATTGAGGGGAAAGAAAATCTCCTTCTCAACACTTAAAAAAAAGCCACGGGGAGGGTGGGTGTTCCTGATTCCAAACGGCGCTGTCCGCAGATCAAACTCAGCTTGCTTGGCTTCGAGCAGTCTGCTCCAGTCCGGTCTCCCGGGCCTTGACCGTTCGTTTCTTCAGTTCTCTCCCTCCTTGCTCTGCTTTTGCACTTCTGCTCGGCTCCCGGCTCTACTGTACCTCTGGGAGGTCACCAGGTCTGGGCTATTTTCCATCCTGCAGCTGCCAGTATGGGCTCTAAGGCCTCAGGAAAAGTTGGGGGGTGGGGATGGAGGGTCTCAGTCAAGGCACTTGGGGAACCCCCAGAAAGAGCTGCCTTTGCCCACTTTCTCCATCTGCCAGCGGCGAGGTTTGTAGAAGCCAGTGACGCAGAAGGGGTGGCCCAGGCACCCCCTCCTAGGTTCCCGTAGCCTTCGGGAGTTGCCAGCATCTTTTCCATCCTCCTCCTAGCCGCAGCCAGCTCAGGGGCCCACCGGGCAGCGGCTTCGCACAAATTTGGAGCTGCTGCTAACGCCACCAACTCTTAGCTCTCACCAGATCCTACCCCGGGCGGCCGAAATGCAAAGCCCCAGGCGCTGCCTCCTCCCGCAGGTTCCTGCTTCGGGTCTCACCCCCGGGAAAAGAGGAAGAGGCGAGAGTAAGAGCAGGCGGAGAAAAGGGGGTGGCGGTGGCCACGGATTCAGTCTGGGAGTACCCCAGGCGAGAGGTAGAAGGGGAGGGGAAGGAGGAAGGCACGGGGGTGGTGGCGGGAGACAAGGGGAAGGGGGGGCGGAGGCGGGAAGGCTGCGGGGTTGGGGGAAGGGAGGACTCTGCTTCTTCCGTCTCTCCTTTCCCACGCGGGCAAATTTAGTCAATGGAAGTACTTCGCCACGCCTCTTTTAAGGAGGTAGAACCCACCCCCTTAGGATGACAAAAAAAAAAAAATTCTCAATTCAATCCATGCAGTTAGTGTCCACTGTCAGCATTACTTTAGGTACGTTGGTACATGATCTCCAGATGTTGTCGGAGCCCTCCATTCACCCCATCCCCCATTCATTAGCAGGTATTGACTAAATAATCTAAAAGCTGTGCGGCTTCTCAGCCAGTGACAAGCCCAGAGCCACCTTAAATCTTGCAAAAAAACAAGAACAACAACACAACCCTCCCTTCCCCCCAAGATGAACACCACGTCTTCCCTCCTCCCTAGCCCAATTTCATTTCTCACACACTCGGCTTCCTCAGCCAATCCGCGAGTAAACCCCGCTCCCTGAAAGACTCTCCCTTTGTTTGTGCCTGGAGCCCCAGCCAATGAGAGCCAGGAAAGATGCAGACCTCGTTACAATCTCCTCCAAGGGGGTGGGGCCCAGTCGCCTAGTCTGTGGGGAGAGTTTGTCTTCCAGGCAAGCTTTGGGTACAGTTTTGGTTGTTTTCTCCAACTTTCTCCATTCGCTTTTGCAATTTATTCCAAGAAGAGCTGCTATACTCCCATCCCTCTATATTCGTTGCCTGTCTGTAGGATATTTGAACACACCCTCAACCTGACACTCTTAAGTCGGGGTTGAAGGAGGAAAGGGAGTAGGGGTGATTCATATCTTTAAAATTTTCCTAGAATGTGGGGGGTGGGGAAGGGGAGTAAACTCACTAAGGAAAAACTGTTTCAGCCTGCTTTCTGGTTTTTAAATTTCCAAATTTCCCCATCCTAGCTGAAGAAGGTTCTTCTAAGAATGGGGGCCAAACTAAAACGCCAGACATAGTCAGGAGGAAAGTTTTTTGTTTATCTTCAACAAAAGTTAGGCATAAGAATAATTTGATTAAGAACACTATCTACAGATCATCTTTCAATTGAGAGTTTGCTTCTTCTACACAGTATTTCAAGGGTCTCTAGTTTTAATTCTCTTTAAGTTATGGATAGATAGAGATGTATGTGCAAATGTCTTCAGGCAAGTGGTGGGATTGTCACAAAGTTAAACAATTGTTAGATTTAGTATTCCAAAAAGTAGCCAAATGAGAGTAGAGTTCTAATTCGATGACATTGGCATCACCTCCAAATCACAACTTTTTTTTATACTGCTAGATAGCAGATGGAAACTTAGTGGTGATTTATAATATAGGAAAGTAGGAAAATCACTCTACTAGGAGTTAGAAAACTCCCCCCACCCCAGGTCTGTACTTTTTAGTTCTGTGACCTTGGGCAAGTCATTTAACCTTTTGGAGGTTCTCATTCTTCACCTGTAAACAAATAGAAGAAGTGGTATGACTAGACTATCCCTAAGGACCCTTTGGTTCTACATTCTAGTATTCGGTGATTAATAATAGCTAATAATAATAACTAGTGTTTAATTAGTGCTTTAAGGTTTGCAAAGGACTTTAACATACACTGGCTCATTTGATCCTCACAATAACCCTATGAAGTAGGTGCTATCATTACCCTCGGTTTTACAGATGAGAAAACTGAGGTGGTAGAGGCTAAATTACTTGTCCAAGGTCATTCAGCTAGTAAATGTCTGAGATCAGATTTAAACTCAGATCTTCCTGACTACAAGTGTAGTGCTCTATGCACTGGGACATCTATCTACCAACATGATTACCGTCGTAAGTGGTGGTATGGAGTAATAGAGAGGGAACCTTGGAGTCAGGAACATCATCTCTGTCACATCTACTAGCTATGTGAGCCTAAGTAAGTCAATTTACTTCTCAATGCACTCAGTGCCTTGTATGATCTGCATAGGTGGGAGTACCAAGGAGTTCTTCACACTTTTAAAGAACTACAAATCCAAACCACACACACACACACATACACACACACACACACCATAAAATACATGCCATAGTAGGGAGGCAAGCGGAGATTTGACTCAGGACTGGGAAGAGGCATTTCTGAGACTGGGTACCATAGGAGGTTTGAGTAATTCTTTCATAAGAGGCATTAAAGAAGAATTAAGGATCTAGGCATTAAAGAAGAATTAAGGATCTAAGCATTAAGAAGTACAGTCCTTCCATAAATTGGAGAACCTTTTTTAGGGATAACTGTGGTATAGACTGAGAGGTTCCCAATTCAGTTCCTTAAGCCAGTTCTTTGAAGTTTGCATCAAATTCTCCAGGGCAGAAACAGTTCTCTTATCTAGAAGAGTTATCTTCACACCTCCATCCCCTAGAATGTAAGCTCCTTGAGGGATAAGATACCTGGACCTAAGTCAGTCTGCAGAATTTTAGATGACTGTGTGAAGTTGCTAGGACACTTCCTCATACCCTCACCTTTTTTTATTCCCCCTCCCCCCATTTCCATAAAGAATTCAGTTTTACCTCTCAGCCCTTCAACAAATTCCCAACAAGCCCCAAAGCTCTCATTCACAATTTTGACCCTGGAAGATTCTTAGGGCTGGATAGAGGGCTGAGTAACTTTTTCAGTAGCCCTGGGCTCTTTCATTTATGTCCAAAAGACATGAAACCTGAATATCCTGAGGGTGGGAGAACCAGCCAAGAAGGTATCCAGTATTTGTCTCTCCCAAAGACCCCCCCCACCCCCACTCCCCAGTTGGGAGGAAGAACTGAGTTGAAAGCTACTAGATCCAAAATCCTACTACTCCATATGCTGGGGAAACTGTAAAAGACATACTGGTGTCCCTTCCATCTCCTGGAGAGTAGGGACTGAATGTGAATGGAGAAGGATCTTGAATATTCCCATGTGTTTGCTTGCTGGCCTTTATCTTCAACTAAAATTATCTCAGATACCCCAGAAGCTGGTCTTTTGGCTGCTTCAGTTTCTACTGATGGGCTTCACGTATTGGAGATATTTTTGAGAGAGATTAGATTTTGTATGGCCCACAAAGAGCAGAACCGGGACCAATAGGAAGGTTCAGTGACAGATTCTGGCTCTACAACATACATAATAAAGGAAAGCAAAGGGTTCCCTCTCAAGTGGAGACTGTACAGTCAATTGTCAAGGATGTGATAGAGGGAATTCCCATTCAGGCACTTGCCAAGGTGCTGTCTTAGATCTCTCCCAACTAAGACATTGTGTGATTCTGTGAATTATATTCATTAGAATTCAGGCTTATATTTATCACTCAACCCAAAAGTAGGGTGGGGGATGGAACGAAAGAATCATCAGGATCATTTCAGAGACCAAGAGAAAACACCTACAAAGAAGTAGCAATCAAGAAACTACCCAGCAGTTTTGCCACACCAGCAGACTGGATTGTATCCAAATTGCCTCAGGTTAGACTTCTATCTTCAGGTTTCTCTCTGAATCTTCTCTGGAGTCTGGGAATCCCACAGGAGGTCTGTGTGTGTGGTGTTGGGGCTTGGGGGAGGGGAAAGGAGTGTGGACCAGGAGTCCAAGTGTAAACAGGGTTGAAGGTCAGGAAGGGGGCTGAGTAATATGCAGGAAGAACAGCTGAAAGCTGTTGGAGTAAAGGGATTTTGAGATAAGAGTTGCTGAGCAGATGTGGGTCAATGGCCAACAGAGGAAGCCAATCAAGTGAGGCCTGCTTGGGCTGGCGGCTGCTTTCTATTACAGAGGGATCCCTGCCAAAGGGAAGTTCATTTGCTTACTCAGCAAAAATGGGAGCAAAGGGTTTAGGAGCACATTTGTAGTAAAGAGAAGGCACTTGAGAGATTTTCTTTCAGGCATTGCTAACCCAATCGTGGGATTCTCCCACAGAACAACTGGACTCCCAGAGCCTTGTGGGATCATCCTCTTCAATTTGCCATTTTCCTTGGAATATGAGTAGGAATTCTTGGGATCTGAGTAGGAATCGCGAGTAGGAATTGTATCTAAGTAGACTAGATTCTGAGTGATGAGAACAGAGCATCTATTTCCAAAGTGTTGGGTTTTGGAAGGGGTACAGCATATCTAAACATGTCAATCAGCCAATAAGATTACTATGTATTTGGCATTCTACTGGGGACAGAACTTAAAAAAAAAAAAAAAGGAACAATTTTTACCCTGGAGATTGTATCTGGGTCAGAAAAAGGTGGGAGACAACATGTAGATAGACACAGAAGTTGTAGTAGGCCATATCTGACTCCTATCTGATCACAACTGGCTGTCATTCTACCTCTCCTTCTGTCCTGCAACTCCAAACCCTATTCTTGTCTTCATGGAAGTCTTTAGTCTCTTGACCCCTTCATCAAGGGTGGGGAATCTTCAGCCTCTAGGTCCTCAAGTGTGACCCTTTGACTGAATCCAAACTTCACAGAACAAATCCCCTTAATGAAAGGATTTGTTCTGTAAAACTTGAACTCAATCAAAAGGCTGCATTTGAGGACCTAGAAGACCATATGTGGGCTCAAGGCTGAAGGTTTCCCACCCCTGCCTTAGGTCTTTCCCAGGCCATCACCCCAGCATTGGCCACACTCTTCTCTTAGTGAACCAGTTATATTCTACACTGTCCTCTTCTCTTGAATCTTTTGTCTTTTTATCCTATCATTCATCTTGCCCTGCCAAGCCTCTGTCCTGAATTACTCCCACCATTACTACCTTTTCTCCTACTGTGTGCTGACAAACAAAGCTAGAGAAAATCAGGCGATGACACTGACTGGATCCACTACAAATTTAACAATGTAACAATAAGAATCTCAACTGGGCCCTCACTGCAGTAAGATAATCCTTTGGCACCTCCTTAATTGCTGTCCTATTTACCATAGCAGCTTTTCCAGATGTTTTCAGCTCTCCTTAAACTTCTCCTGGCTCTTCCTCCCATCACCCTCTCACCCAAAAATCATGTTCATATTTTACTGAAAAAAAAAAAATGAAGCCATTTGCCAAGAGCTCCCTCTTCTCCCTTTTCTTCCTACTCATATCTCTCAGATGCCTTTCCACATTCACCCCTGTCCCACATAAGGAGGTGGTTCTTTTTCTTGCCAAGGGAAACTCTTCTACTTGTACAATGATCCCATTCCAGATTGCCCCTCTATCATCCTCACCACTCTTGTCACCTATCTCCAATCTCTCATTACCTAATAAATACTTCCCTGCAGTCTATAAACATGCCCATATCTTGCCCATCCTCAAAAAATTCTTACTTGATCCATTCATTCCCATCATCTCTTATCTTTCCTGCCTTTGGTGGCAAAATTCTTTGTTGTCTCCCACCTTTTTCTGACCCAGATACAATCTCCAGGGTAAAAATTTTTCCTTTTTTTTTTTTAAAGTTCTGTCCCCAGTAGAATGCCATCTACCATTAGGTGTCTCCTCTTCCTTTCCTCTCACTCTCTTCTTAATTCTCTTAATTCAACAGAAATTTCTCTGCCTAAAGTTAGTAACAATATCTTAATTGGCAAATTCTTCTGAATCCTTATACTTTTTTACCTCTCTATAACTTTTGGCACTCTTTGGTCACCCTCTTCTCATTGATACTCTTTTTTCTAGGTTTTCAGGACTTTGCTCTCTCCTGGGTCTCCTATTTGTCCAACTGTTCCTTCTCAATCTTCTTTGTTGGAACTTCCTTCATTCAGGTCATGCATGATAATTATGAGTGTCCCATGGGGATCTATCATGGTCCCCTGGTCTATCACCAGTCATCTTGATTTATGTCTTGCCACTGGACTCAGATGACTCTGGAGGAGAGAGTGAAGCTGATAACTTTGCACAGTTTTTCCTCATTTAAATCCAGTTCACTTGCAAGTTAAGATATCACCCTCATGATATCATCAATCTACTTCAAGAATGAAGGATAAATAAGAACAACAACAACATGAACCCACTTCTCTTTTCCCACTACACTATTTCTTTTTTAATTAATTTATTTTTAGTTTTCAACATTCACTTCCACAAGATTTTGAGTTCCAAATTTTCTTCCCATCTCTCCCCTCTGCCCACCCCAAGACAGTGTGCATTCTGATCACACCTTCCCCCAATCTTCCCTCCCTTCTATCATACTTTCCCTTCTCTTATTCCCTTCCCCTCTATTTTCTTGTAGGGCAAGACAGATTTCTATACCCCATTGCCTGTATGTCTTATTTCCAAGTTGCATGTAAAACAATTTTTAACGTTTGTTTTTAAAACTTTGAGTTTCAACTTCTCTCCCTTCCTCCCTCTCCACCTCCCCACCCCCCACCATTGAGAAGGCAAGCAACTCAATATAGGTTATACGTGTGTAGTCATGTAAAACACTTCCATAACAGTCATGTTGTGAAAGACTAACTATATTTCCCTTCATCCTATCCTGCCCCTCCTTTATTCTATTCTCTTTTGACTCTGTCCCTCCTCAAAAGTATTTCTAATTACCCACTCCTCCCATTTGCCCTCCCTTCCATTGTCCTCCTCATCCCCCAGTTATCTCCTTTCCCCCTACTTTCCTATAGTGTGAGATAGATTTTCATACCAAATTGAGTATGAATGTTATTCCCTCCTTAAGCAAAATCCAGGGAGAGTAAGGTTCACTCTTTCCCACTCACCTCCACCTTCCCCTCCACTAAAAAAGCTTTTTCTTGCCTCTTTTACGTGAGAGATAATTTACCCCATTGAATTTCTCCCTTTCTCCTCCAAATATATTTTTCTCTCACCCCTTAATTTTATTTTTTAGATATCATCCCTTCATATTCAACTCAGCCTGTGCCCTCTGTGTGTGTGTATATATTTATGTATGTATATATATGTATATATATACATACATATATATATACATATATACATACATACATATATATATAAAATCCCTCCAACTACCCTAATACTGAGAAAATTCTCAAGAATTACAAATATTATCTTTCCATGTAGGAATGTAAACAGTTCAACTTTAGTAAGTCCCTTATGATTTCTCTTTCCTGTTTACCTTTTCATGCTTCTCTTGATTCTTTTGTTTGAAAGTGAGATTTTCTATTCAGTTGTGGTTTTTCATTAAGAATGCTTGAAGGTCCTCTATTTCACTGAGTGACCACTTTTTCCCTTGAAATATTATACTCAAGTTTGCTGGGTAAGTAATTCTTGGTTTTAATTCTAGCTCCTTTGACCTCTGGAATATCATATTCCAAGCCCTCTGACCCCATAATGTAGAAGCTGCTAGATCTTGTGTTATCCTGATTATGTTTCCACAATATTTGGATTGTTGTTTTCTGGCTGCTTGCAATATTTTTTCCTTGACCTGGAAGCTCAGGAATATGACTATAATATTCCTAGGAGTTTTCCTTCTGGGATCTCTTTCAGGAGGTGACCAGTGGATTTTTTCTATTTTACCCTCTGGTTCTAGAATATCAGGGCAGTTTTCCTTGATAATTTCTTGAAAGATGATGTCTAAGTTCTTTTTTTGATCATGGCTTTCAGGTAGTACCATAATTTTTAAATCATCTTTCCTGGATCTATTTTCCAGGTCAGTGGTTTTTCCAATGAGATATTTCACATTGTCTGCTGTTTTTTCATTCTTTTGGTTTTGTTTTATAATTTCTTAGTGTTTTCACAGTCATTAGCTTCCATCTGCTCCATTCTAATCTTTAAGGAATTATTTTCTTCAGTGGGCTTTTGGACCTCTTTTTCCATCTGGCCAATTCTGCTTTTTAAAGCATTCTTCTGTTGATTGGTTTTTGGGATCTGTTTTGAAATTTGAGTTAGTCTATTTTTAAAGATGTTATTTTCTTCAGCATTTTCTGGGTCACCTCTAACAAGCAGTTGACTTGGTTTTCATAATTTTCTTGCATCAGTCTCATTTCTCTTCCCAATTTTTTCCTCTACTTCTCTTATTTGATTTTCAAAATCCTTTTTGAGCTCTTCCATGACCTGAGGCTCCCACTACACTATTTCACTTGGTGACCTCATCTGCTGCAATGGATTCAGTTATCATGTACATGCTGATGATTCTCAAATTCATTTATCTAGCCCTAATCTTTCCTGACCTATAATATCATATCTCCAAATGACTATTGGAAATCCTAAACTGGATGTCCCATAGACATTTTAAAATCAACATGTACAAAACGGAACTAATTATCTTTTCCCCCAAACCCTCCCCCCTTCCTAACTTCTCTGTTGCTGTCAAATACTCTATTATTTTCCTAGTTACCCAGGCTGTCAATATTCCTCAGTGTTTCTCACTTTCCATAGCCAATCTATTGCCTGTCAACTTTACTTTCATAACATCTCCCATATACATCCCTTCCCTTTGACACTGCCAGCACTCTTGTGCAGGAGGGAAGAGGAGAGAATCAAGCATTTATTAAATACCTACTCTACACCAAACATGCTAAGCACTTTTCAAATATTATCTCATTTGGTCCTCACAACAAGCCTGTGAAGTAGGTGCTATTTTACAGTTGAGGAAACTGAGGCAGATGCAAGTTAAATGGCTTGCCCAGAGTTACACTACTAGTAAGTGTCTGAAGATGGATTCTGAACTACTAGTAAGTGTCTGAAGATGGATTCTGACCCAAGGTCTAATAAAACATGTTTGGGATTTTTTGATCATTGAAGTAGAACATATACAGGTGATGTTGAAATGAAAAATATTCTTGCATAGAAGTGAGATAGGATGTTATGAAAGGGGAAGAACATTTATACTGATGTCCTGTAGTATAACAGAAGGAATTAACTTGAAATTAGTGTGACAAAAATTTAGGTTTAGACCAGCATCTCACACCATGGACTGTAATAAGCTTCAAACAAATTCATGACCCAGATGTCAAAGTCACATTATTAAAAAAAAAAATGGAACCCTTTCCTAGTGCCATGTGTGGGATCAGTGATAAGCATACTACTCCTTTGCATAGCTTCAACTTCTGCCATTTTCTCAATAGTAAGCTGCTTGAGTCTTTTGACTCTTGCTTCTTGGTGTGTATCACTTTTCACAGTCCATCAACCATCTGTTCTGTTCCCTGGCAGACAAATGAGGCAGAGAAGGTTGGTTCAATGAAGCAAGGTTTATGTTCACTGCTGGCATACTCTCTAGTAGAAGTTCCAAATTTTTAGCTATATTTCTATTTGTTTGTAATCCACTTCGCTGAGTTTTACATATTGCACTCACTTTTTTAAAGGTACCACCATAGCTTCAGTGTTATATGATCCTTAGGACAAAGTACTTTCAGATACATTAGTATTTCCTGACTGGTAGTGTATGTGTAAGTCTTGGTTGGCTAGAGCTGTTGTGTGGTTGTTGTAAAACTTCTTAACACCTCCTGAATATACTTCTATCACATTCTAGATCCACTGTGACTGAATTGTTGGAGGAAGGAAGGAAAGGGAAATGGCTTAGAGACTTTCTCCCTTACAGTGGTTATATTCTGGGTCTGTTGTGACTACATTATTCCAGGTGGGAAAAGAACTTCCCTTAACTCAAAATTGATGAGCATGAGAAGAGAATTTAACATGGAGGAAGTGGGAGGGGGAGCAGGTCAACTTTGGAGAGAATATCAAATGATGAGATAAGCCAGACTGCAGAGAGTTAAAAGAATGAGAGGCAGAAAAATGAAAGCATTGATTGTAGGCAACCTTGTTCTGGAGCTGATGAGTCGAAGGTTTTTGGCTTTGTTTTTTTCAATATGGGAGAGATGTTTGTTTATAGGCAGCAGAGAAGCAAGAATAGACAAGCAGAGACTGAATCTTAGTAAGTAGGGATGAGAGAGGGACTGGAGAAGACAGAATGAAGTGGGATCACATGTGAATGAATTTGGCTGGCTAAAGAGAAGGGTCAGCTCATCATGTGAGATAGGGCTGAAAGAGGAGATGGCTGGGGAAGGCTAAAATGACATGAGGAAGAAGAAAGAGAAGGGAGCTCTGGACCTGTGGCCTCATTTTTTTTAGTGATATTTGAGGCAAATTTCTCATCTGAGAAGGTGTAGGGTGGGGGAACCATAGGAGGCTTGAAGAAGGATGAAAAGGCTTGAAAAAGCCATTGTGAGTGGGACAGCTGATTGATTAGGGAAGTATAAAAAGAAATAGTATAAAAAGAAAAAGTATAAAAAGAATGCCTTGCTACAGTGAGGGCCTAGTTGAGATTGCGTAACCTAAATTTGTAGCACATTCAATAGAAAAATAACCGATCAATTCAGTGACCAACCATGATACAACTCTTGAGGATCAGGGATTAATATGTTTCCTATCATTTGAGAGAGGAGTGATGGAATAAAAATGAAGAATATGATGCATTTTTTAACATAAGGCAATGTGTGGATTTGTTTTACTAGACTATGCTTATTACCTACTAGGGAGGTTTTTTTTTTTAATTTGAGAAGGGAGAAGTGAGGAAAAGGGGAATAAAGATAGTGATTAAAGAAAACAAAATCTTCACTAGAACATTAAAAATAGTGCATAAAAGAAAAAAATAGGTTGAAAGGGGAACACAGATAAGCAAGATATTTTTGGAATTAATGTCTTGGATGTATTATAAACTTTAAAAAACAAGCTATATATAATGGAAATTTGCTTTTTCATGTAAAATCCTCTTTTTTCTATTCTTTACATGTGAAAATGTTCATGTCTGTGATTAGTCAAGTTCAGAATAACACAAAAATGGATTTTTTAAAAAGTAACCCTTTATTAAGCACATCCTTTGTGTCAGTCACTGGGCTAGATACAGTATTAAGTCAAATCACTTAATCTCTTGGGTCCTCAGTTTCTTCAACTGTAAAATTAAGGGGTTAAACTAAGGCCCCTTCCATCTCCACATTTATAATCCTATGAGCCCATGAAATGCCAGACTGAGAAGTTTATATGAGGATAAAGATGGGGTTAAATAAAGTCAAGCAACTTTAACCTAAAGCAAGTCTGAACAAAGTGAACTGTTTTGGATTTGGGGGCTTTTTTCAGGGTTTGGCTTTGCAGGGAGGTGGGAAAAAACAAGCATATTAATTCCAAATAGATACTTTTTTGAGTATTCTTCTAGATTAGTGGTCCTCCTTATGAGTCACAAAATTGGAATTGAATGGGAATCAATGGTGAGGGGGCTGAAATACCAAAGGATTTCTATGCTGCTTGCTGCATACCAAACCAAAGATCAGAGAGGATTCTGGGGAACTCAGGAGCCTGGAAAACTCTACAAAGCAGAATCAAGGTCAGGGCTGGGATCTAGTTTGGCTTTGTAGGCAGTGATTCAAATCTCTCACCATCACCAAAATATGAGAGGGGACTCTTAAAATGAGCGTAGAATTGGTGAATCAATCTGAGAGGGATAATGTGGTTTTTTAAAAAATGGCTCTGTTCTTAGCTTCAGGAAACCTAGGTCCAAATATCAGATCCACATATACAAGCTTTGTAAATATCTCCTAGACAAATTACCTTTCTGAGTCTCAGTTTCTTTACCTGAGAAATGGGAATAATAATCTTTGCTTCATCTACCTTATAGGTTATGAGGAAAGTGTTTTATAAAGCTTCAAGTGGTAGGAGGGAGAGGATTTGGAGCTCATAATTTTTTTTAAATGATTGTTCATCTTTTTTACATGTAATTGGGAAATATTTACTGAAATAAGAAAATTAAAAAGTTTCAAGTGCTTATAGAAATGTGAGCTATTGTTATCTATGTGCAAGAGGAGAGTTTCACAGCTCCCAATTCCAATTAATGTAGCCAACAAAGTACTCTAAGCCCTAATAACTTTATCAGGTGAAAAAGCCTCTTTGAGTTACAGAATCCATCAATCAAATGTGTAAACTAGGTGCGAATAATTCCTAGGCACCTCTATTCACTCTACAGATCAAAGGTAAGCTAGGTTTGAAGAATTAAAGTACTTCAAACCAGTGGGTGAAATCAAATGAAAAAATTTATTGGGATTGATAGAAAGAATTAGACATATTTCTGGGCCAGAAAAGGATATTCCAGCCAGAGCATTACTGCAATTGCTTCAAGTGTAAGTTTTGGGAGAGTTTTGAGGAGCCAGAATGCAGTCATAGCCACAAGGCTGCAAGGGGGAAGGAGAGTGAACTTAAAGGGAGTGTCACATTTCCCACTCCCACTCCCATTGACCATCTTACTGGAGAGAATGGACCCTATAGCCATCAGTACATCCACGTTGGGAGCTGGGAGACAGGACAAATTAGGCACATAGAAGAAAGGTCTGACAATAAAGGGAGCAGCAAGAATTGCAGTCTCAGGACTCTACAAGGGTACCCTGTAGATCCCAAAAGAGAGATGCTCCACCACAAGCAATAAATGAGCAAGTACATAAATAAATGGATGGATGGATGGATGAGTGAATACATAGATTAGATAGACAGACAGATAGGTAGACAAACAGATGGATAGATGATAGATAGACATAGGTAGATAGATAGATAGACAGAGAGAGATTTTGTGAAGACTCCAGGAAGGAATGATGAGTTACCACTTTGTCACGTATGCTTTCTAAGCTTGAGCCCATTTTCCCCTAGACTTTGTGCTAGGTGTGTGCTGGTAAATATTTAATAACCAGCTTTCCTGGGTGGCAGAGTGGATAGACCATTAGGCCTGGAGCCAGGAAAATCTGAGTGCAAATCCAGTTTCAGATACTTCCCAGTTGTGTGACCCTGGACAAGTCACGTAACCCTGTTTCTTCATCTGTAAAATGAGCTGGAGAAGGAAATGGCAAACTGCTCCAGTATCTTTGCCAAGAAAGCCCTAAATGGGGTCACAAAAAGTAGGACACAATGGGAAGGACTGAACGATAAGTCTCCACCAAAACTGCACAGGCTATGCTACTAAAATTTTATTCTTCACTCTCTTCAATCTAGTCAATCAATAAAATAATATAAATAAAATAAAATAAAATAAAAGCCCTAATTTGTAGTATTGTTACATTTGTAGTATTTTGAAGTATAAATGCTCACACGAAGAATTTAGCAGATGCAAAGTTAGAAAATTCCTTCCTTAGAAGTCAGAGGCCAGAGATGTCCAAATAGAAGCATGTGGTAACGTTTCTGAGTGGGCCCCAACCAGATGGAAATGCATTTGGGAAATAGTTAACAAAAGAATACAAATATGATAGAACATATATAACGTGAAAATGGGGTTTGCTAAACTAATGTGCATCCTGTAGGGATCCTTATTTAAGATTTGTGGTCCCCTTTTACAGATAAACAAAGACAGGGGAGAGAAGTGAAATGACTTCAAGATTATAAAAGCTACTTGTTATTCAATCACGTCTGACTCTTTGTGACCCCATTTGGGGGTTTTCTTGGCAAAAATAGCCATTTTCTTGTCCAGCTCAATTTACAGACGAGAAAACTGAGGCAAACAGGGTTAAATGACTTGCGCACGGTCACACAGCTAGTAAGTGTCTGAGGTCCGATTTGAATTCAGGAAGGTGTCTTTCTGACTCCAGGCACAGCCCTCTACCACACCACCTAGCTACCTATAATCTCTAGCTAAGAACAAAACTGGGACTAGAACCCATAGTTCCTTACTTCTAGACCAATGTTCTTTAGATTCAGTTTGGGCAAGAGGACTGATCATTCTTTTCAACTTGGAGAGAGGTCATAATATACAGAAGGCAGTGGAGGTGCTTTCAGTTGGAGTGGAAAGGATGCTAGTCTGGAAGTCAGAGGACCTGGGTTGGAATCCAGGTTCTGTCGGTTATTAGTTATGTGACCTTGGGCAAGTCATTAAACCTATATGGGCCTGTATTTTCTCACCTGGAAATGGGTAGGAAGAGGGGGGAAGGTGGAGTGGAAGGGTAATTGACTCAGGAGTTTTTTTTTTTTTTTTTATCTCTTCCAGCTCTTAGTCAGTGGACCTGTGATTCTCCAATCAATCTAGCGGAAGAGTGCTGTGTGCACTCAGGTTCATTTGTCTGATGAATTTGTCAGCACTCCAGTTTATGAAACTTATTTCCTGTTCCAGTTCAATTGCCAACATAACCACAGGCAGGCTAATGGCATATTCATCATCACACCTGAGGAGGTGGCTCCAGAGAACCTGTCCTCACCTCACCTGAATGAGCTGTCAGAGGAGCCAGACACCTTGACAGGCAGAAAGAGTTAGAAGTGGTTGATCCACTTGGGAGTTTCAGACAGCTCCTTTGCAGGAAGTGCCCCTTCATAACAGGGGAAGCCACAGTGCCAGGTCAGACTACAAGGTCATAATGATATTGGCTAAATGAGGAAGTGCCAGCCTCTGTGATTCTCAACACCTGTCCAGCTCTTCATCCTTTCTTCCCATTTTAACTTCCAGGCTTGCATACATGCACACAGGCACAGGCACACACAATATGCACACACCGGAACCATGTAATGGTCCTTTCCAGCTCTAAATCATATGATCCATTTTACAAGCCAGAATTTTAAGGCAGGGTGGTTTAAAAATTGCTTTTGGATTTAAAAAGGTAATGGTGATAATAACAATTCATATTTATGTAGCACTTTGAGGTTTACAATATTTTCTTATTTTTTGCCTCATACTAACCAAAGGTGAGAAGTTCTATAATTATCTCCATTTTATAAAGACTGAGCACTTAGGTGAATTGCTTTGGGATCATACAGCTAGCAGGTGTTTGAGGCAGGATTTGAACTCAGATCTTTTTCTAACTTCAGATCTTGAACTCTGAAGTCCCTCAGAGCTTTGCTATTATAAGTTCTTCTTAAAGTGTATAAGGAGTGAGCAAATCTCATGGATCTCTGATCTAGGACTATTGGGGTCAAGGAGAGCAGGGAGGAATAGAGATTGATGCAAGAAAGATGGCTTTCTTTTGAGGCTAGCTCTCTACAAGCACATAAATAAAGTGGAGAATGGTCTGAATAATCCCAGTATCTGTTGGGATGAATTAGATGCTATTTCCTTACATTAGATGTCTCCCTCATTATGTTTGACTCAAGATGATGTTAAGATGAGTTTGCATTTCTTCAGCATGTGCCATCATCTTAGTTATGGAAAGGCCAAAAGTATCCTGACTTATGGTGAGAACTTTTTACAGCCTGTCTTCTGTGCTTTCCAAAATCCTTCCACGTCTTCAATATTTCTGTGATCCATCTATGATCTCATTTTTCGTTATTTCCTTAGTGAGGGAGTAGCTAGGCACTGTCACTCCTGTTTTATAGATAGAAAAATAAGTGTATGCAGAAGATAAGTGATTTGCCTCCTAAAATTACATGCTGAGGATTATGGCTAGAGCTGAAATTACAATACAAGTTTCCAGACTCCAGACACAGAATACTCACTATCAGGTCAGACTACCTCCTCTTTTTAAAATTTTAGTGCCCTCTACAATCAAAATGGGGGCTCAATCCCCCTCCATGAATTGGAACTGGCGGGTACGGTCCCCAAAGGGGTGATTACAGAAAAATAAAGAGTTCTAGAAGGTAACCCTGTAGAGGACTATTCTTAATGTGTAGGATGAAGAGGGAAGAAAATAAGACTTTATATAGTACCTACTGTGTGCCACTGTGTTATGTGTTTTTACAAATGTCCCATTTGATCCCCACAGCAACTCTTTGAGGTAGGTTCTATTATTTCCCTTATTTCATGGTTGAGGAAATTGAGGTAAACAGAGATTAAATGGCTTACTCTAGGTCACAAGCTAATAATTTGTCTGTATGACAGACAAAAATCAGATCTTCCTGATTCTAGATGTAATACTCTATCCACTGCACTACCAGCTGCCTTTATTATAGCTCCCAAGCCCCTACTAGTGTCTTTCCAATTGACAATCAGCTGGTAGTCTTAAGTTCTTAGCAAAGAAATTTATCCAAATATCCAGTAATTATAAAATTTCTCCCTTGCCCTGAATATCTAGAACACAATTTCCAAAAAATATACATGGATTCTTTATGGAGGGGGTGTGGGGAGAGTGGGCACAAACTTACTGTACAATAGTAGGGAGCACACATAGGCAAAGCAACTCCCAACTCTGGAACAGCAGTACTTCAATGTCCTTTCTTTCTCCAGAGAATCCTTATGAAATTCATTTCAGGGCATGGAATCAATGATGAATAAGTCACTTGATTGCTCCGCTAGGTTGTCTACTTATAGGGCACAAGAGGTCTTTACTGAACTTGTGGATATATTGGATTGCCTTGGCTTGCTCTTTGATAAGCAGCTTCAGTCCCAAACACCTCTAGCCTCTGGCTCAGTGGGACATTGCTGTGCTCCTTTTGTTGGAGGAGTTATAGAACTCTTTTCAGGTGAAGCACTACTGTGAATTTTCAGAAAGGGCAACAACTCTTAGTTTAGGATTATCAGAGCCTTTCCTCTTTGACTCCCTGAAGGCCTTAGCTCTGAGGTTTATGACCTTCCAGAAAGGAGGTGGGAGATTCTATATAGCGTCTCCTAGCTGACAACTTGTTTGATAGCTCTTTCTAGTTCTGAGCTGGATTATCTCGGTAACAGACTCCTCTCTTTGCTAAGATGACTGGCTAGTTCCATTTCCCAAATTCCTGATTGTTTTTCAGTTCATTATTTATTTATTTAGTATTTGCCTAATGCGAATAAGTGGCTGGGGACGTGGATCTATACTCATTGTCTTCACTAGGCTTTTCTGACGGTGAATAAATCATTTATTAAGGGAATACTATGTGCAAAGCATGTGCTCTGTGCTGGGGATAGAAAGAGAAAAATACAACAACTGTCCTCTCAAGGAACTCACATTCTAATGCAGGAGACAACACACATGGAAAGTTTCAGCTGCAGGTCAGATGGAAAACTTCCATGGTCCTTAGGGTACGATGGCAAAACAGTTGTTAATGCCTCTTCTTTCAGTGTCATATCATTTCCTGATGTCGAAGCATTTGATAGTGCCAGAGTCTATGTGGGTGGTGAGGATTTTTTTTCTGAGTCTTCAGTAACTGTTACTATAGCACCTGTAGGAGCAGCTTCCAGGCTGCATCTCCTTAGGGGCTGCTTCCCAGAATGATAACTGAGGGAATTGGACTAGGAGCATTGCTATTCCCAAGGCTCCTGGGCTCTGAGTCCTGTGCTGTCCCAATCAAAGTGTGAGGGGAGATGGTTAAAGCAATAGTGGTGATTGTTCTGACTTGCCTGGCTTCATGCTGCCTTCTGCCTGTTCCTCTGAGTGCCTTCCTGTTTCAGCTAGGCTGACTTACTTGTCCTGTTAGTGGCAGTTGGTGGAGATGGTTGGATCCTTCTTCATGGATAATGTTTTCCCCAGAAATAGCTGGGAGAGCTGGGCTGGAATCAAGAATGGTGGTCTGAGACCTGTCCAAAGGCTCCCATATTTTAGGCCCTGGGTTGTCCCCATAAAGGTCTAAGAGATCAAATGCGGGGGAGGAGCCAAGATGGCGGAGTGGAAAGACTCACGTATGCTAGCTCCAAACCCACAGCCCATATATTTTCTGTAAAAAGAACTCCCCACAAAATCTGGATCAGTGCAAGCCGGGCAGAAATGCAGGGGAGGAGATTTCCGTTCCAGGGAGCCCTGGAAAGCTGTCCCCAGGAGTCATTGCGCACCAGACAGCAGAGCCCACCCCTGCACTGCCCTGGTCAGGCAGCCCCAGAGGAGCAGATCCGAGCAGGCTTCAGGGACGGAATCTCCGGTGGCCGCGAAGTTCCCTCCACCCACAGGCTCTCCAGGTCAGTGAGAGAGACTTCTGGGCTGGCCAAGAGGGGTGCGGGGTATCTCCGTGACTCGGGCTCTCTCGGGAGGCAGCGGCAGAGGGAGCAGCAGAGGCAGTGGTGGCCGGAGACTCTCCAAGCAGGCAGGGGCTTGGGTCCATTACCAAAGGTCTCTGAATAAACCCCCTGAGGGAACTGAGCCTGGGAGGTGGCCCTGCCCCCACCTGAGCACCAGAACTTAAGCTCACATTGAATAGCAGCCACACCAGCCACTGAAAGCCCTGAGGCTGGGGAGTAGCATTTGAATCTCAGACCCAAGCACTAGCTGGGCAGATCTAGGCAGGGGTGGACAGGAATCTCAGAAGTCAAGTAACTGGCTAGGAAAATGCCCAGAAAAGGGAAGAAAAATAAGACTATAGAAAGCTACTTTGAGGGGGTACAGATGTTCCCACCTTTCAATTCTGATGATGAGGAACTATTCTTACCATCAGGGAAAGACATGGAGGTCAGGGCCTCTGTATCCCAGACATCCGAGGTGGATGTCTGGTGGGCTCAGGCCATGAAAGAGCTCAAAAAGGATTTTGAAAATCAAGTTAGACAGGTGGAGGAAAAACTGGGAAGAAAAATGAGAGAGATGCAAGAAAAGCATGAAAAGCAAGTCAACAGCTTGCTAAAGGAGACCCAAAAAAATGCTAAAGAAAATAACACCTTGAAAAATAGGCTCACTCAATTGGCAAAAGAGGTTCAAAAAACCAATGAGGAGAATGCTTTCAAAAGCAGAATTAGCCAAATGGAAAAAGAGGTTCAAAAGCTCACTGAAGAAAATAGTTCTCTCAAGATTAGAATGGAACAGATGGAGGCTAATGACTTTATGAGAAACCAAGAAATCACAAAACAAAACCAAAAGAATGAAAAAATGGAAGAGAATGTGAAATATCTCATTGGAAAAAACAACTGACCTGGAAAATAGATCCAGGAGAGACAATTTAAAAATTATGGGACTACCTGAAAGCCATGATCAAAAAAAGAGCCTAGACATCATCTTTCATGAAATTATCAGGAAAACTGCCCTGAGATTCTAGAACCAGAGGGCAAAATAAGTATTGAAGGAATCCATCGATCACTACCTGAAAGAGATCCAAAAAGAGAAACTCCTAGGAACATTGTGGCCAAATCCAGAATTCCCAGGTCAAAGAGAGAATATTGCAAGCAGCTAGAAAGAAACAATTCCAGTATTGTGGAAATACAATCAGGATAACTCAAGATCTAGCAGCTTCTACATTAAGGGATTGAAGGGTGTGGAATAGGATATTCCAGAAGTCAAAGGAATTAGGACTGAAACCAAGAATCACCTACCCAGCAAAACTGAGTATAATACTTTAGGGGAAAAAATGGTCTTTCAATGAAACAGAGGACTTTTAAGCATTCTTGATGAAAAGACCAGAGCTGAAAAGAAAATTTGACTTTCAAACCCAAGAATGAGACAATATTTGTAACTCTTAAAACTTTTCAGTATCTGGGTAGTTGATAGGACCACACACACACATACACACACACACACATACACACATGCATGCACATATAGAGACAGAGAGCACAGAGTGAATTGAATAGGATGGGACCATATCTTAAAAGAAATTAAGGTAAAAGAGATCAAATGCAATTGATATTTGAAGTCTCTGATCCCTTCTAAGGTGCAGAATACTTAATTTACCCCTCAAAGGGCCTTACCTTTACATTTCATTTTTTTCTGTCTTTGCCCATCAAACCCTTTAATTTGTTGAGATCTAAAAGGGGCACACCCTTTTTAGAGCATTTAAGGGACCAGCAGTCAAGTGTAAAATACCCTTCAGCGGTAGGCCACTCCAAGTAGCAAGAAGGACCTAAGATCTGAACAACTTATAACAGGCTTTTTAGCTTGAAATTGAACTGTACAAATACTGTGGTCCCTCCCCCAACTTGATTTTATTGCCCCCTGGCATTAAATGTGAGCTCTCAGATCCAGATGTAATTCTCAGATAGAAGGGAGAGGAAAGTGGCAAGAATGATAAAAGACAGAAATAATATCTGAAGTGAGCGGATAGAGCACTGGGCTTAGATTCAGGAAGACTCGTCTTTGAGTTCAAATCTAACCTCAGAGACTTACTAACTGTGTAACCCTGACCAAATCATTTCAAGTCTGCCTCAGTTTCCTCATCTATAAAATGAACTAGAGAAGGAAATGGCAAACTACTCCTGTATCTTTGCCAAGAAAACCCCAAATGGGATCATGAAAAGTCAGGCACAACCTGAAACAACTCAACCACAATGTTGGGAGAATTGTGGGAAGAAAGACAGTTAATGGCCCTGTCAATTGACCCAGTTTTCCTAAAAAATGGTTTGGAATTGGTTCCAGCCAGCCCATTAATGGAAATATATCCAAGGAAATAAAAGTCAGAGAGGAAAGTTCTCATAATCTCAACATATTTAAAATAGAACTTTTTTGTAGCAATAGACTGGAAACAAAATGGGTGCGTACTGATTGAGGATTGGCTGCGTATGACACATGAATATAATGAATTAATAAATGATGACTGAGGAATTTAAAGAAATATGGGAAGATTTGAATGATCTGATACAGCATGAAATAAATTCTCCTTTGTCCTTTATTTTTGTCCTTTTATATTTTGACATTATGAGGGTGATGGCTTGACTTGTTCGTGAATTAGATTTAAGTGAGGCAGAATTGCACAAAGTTATCAGCTTCACTCTCTCTTCCAGAGTCATCAAAGTCAGTAGAAGGAGGACAACAATACATACTAAGCCTATAATAATGTGTAACCCCAGTCCCAAAGCCCACTGATGTGGGACTTTTTCCTTGGTAGAGAGCAATGCCCTGGACCTGCACTAGGTGTCAAGGGAAGTTAAAGCTGAAAGGAAAATAGATCTGCTCTCATGCTATCAATCTATTCGAATTTCTTTGGGTCTCTTTAGGTCTTTTCAGTCTTTTGGGGCTACAGGAACTTCTGGCTTCTGGCTTTGAGAGAGAAGATAGAAAATGCCAACCCCACTTCAGGTGACTGAAGGAAAAGAAGACTCTGGGAAAAAGCCAACATGAGAGGAGCTAGGAGTCTCTAACAAATCCCAGTCCCTAGCTTGCTACCCTAGAGAATTCAGGAAACTTCCCCTTGGATGAGATCCAGGACTCTCTTGCTTAAGCCGAGTTACCTCGCTCCCAATGAAAGAGCTCCTTGACTCTTTATTGTCTGGTATATATTCTCCTATGTATACTTTCTCTGACTTTTATTTTGCTCCCCATTTGGATAAATGGGTTTCTTGGGTAATTGCTGTGTGTGTTCACTGTGGAGCTGGTATTTGGTAGGAAAGAGGTAGAGCCTTGGATAGAAAGCTTGGGAATCCTTCTTCCCTCAATAATAAAACAGTGATCTGAAATTAGCTTGAACCTGAAAAATCACATCCCTTAGACTAACAATGTTTAAGAGAGCAGATATACTCCTACTCCAATACCCACCTCTCTCTGAGGAGAGCAGTATAGTGGTCTCTGACCCCAGCTTCCTGATTTCTCTCCTGTCAGGAACTAAAGTCTCCCTTGGATAGGGGGGATAAGAATAAGAGGCTAGATAGAGATCCCTGGTCTGCCTTCTTTCCAGTCACACAATGACAGCCCACGACAGTACATGTAGGGAATAGCTCTGACTACAAATGTAAATGAAACACAGCACTAAATAGAAGCAGAATTCCAATTAATTGTAATGATGAAATGTCTCCTTTCTCTTAGTAGAGGGATAGGGAAGTGTAAAATATGGAAGTCGCTAGTTGTTTAAAAAAATTTTTTGTTGTTGTTAAAAGGAAAATCTTAGTAGTGGTGGCTGGTGGAATTTCAAGAAAACAAAAGATAACAATAAAACTTTTAAAAAGTAGAGGTGGGAGAAAAGAGGCATGTGGCCTTAATTTCTTTGGACCTCAGTTTCCTCATTTTTAACAGGAAGAGTCAAACTATATGACTTCGAGGATCCCTTCAATTCTAAGTCTATACATAGTGCTGTAAGCCCTTACAAACAGGATGACTGGCTCCTGTCATCATATATGAGGACTCAAAGCCAACATGCCTCCTCTGTTCCCTTCCCTTTATCCATGCCTACCACAATCCTTCTGTCCACCTCACTAGCTCCTATTCTCCTTCCTTCCTTCCTCACTCCACTCACATTCATTTGGATCTTCTGTCATTTTTACTAACAGAAGCTCATCCCCTAGAATAATGTAATAGGATAAGAAGCCAGTAGGCTTGGGTCCCAGACCTTACTCTACTATTGATTTACTATGTGGCCTTGGGCAAATTATTGAAACATCTTTGAACCTCAATTTTCTCCCCTTCAGAACGAACATAGCGATACCTGCCTGACTCTCTCACAGTCATCCTGAGAATAAAAGGAGGATGGCAGTTGGCCTTCATGCCTTCTCTACAACATTGAACTCTTGATCACCTTTTCCACCTAAATACTCTTTCCTCTCAGAATTTTCATTATGCTGCTCTTTATTGATTTTCCTCCTGTCCAACTTGTTACTCCTCAGTCTCCTTTGTTGGTTTTTTATCTATGTCACACCTACTAACCATGAATGTCCCCCAAGGGTCTTTCCTGAGTGAGATCTTTTCTTTTCTTTTTTTTTTTTTTTAAAAAAAAAAGAGTTAAAATATTTTTAGCAGCTCTTTTTGTGGTGGTCAAGAACTAGAAATTAAGGGGATGCCCATCAACTGGGGGATGGCTGAACAAGTTGTGATATATGAATGTAATGAAATACTATTGTGCTGTAAGAAATGATGAACAGGCAGACTTCAGAAAACCTTGGAAAGGCTTACATGAACTGATGCTGAGTGAAGCGAGCAGAACCAGAAGAACATTGTACACAGTAACAGCCACATTCTGTGATAAGAGTTATCCCTTCTCAGCAATGCAAGGACCTAAAACAATTGCAAAGACTCACAATGGAAAATGCCATCCACAACCAGACAAAGAAATGTGGAGTCTGAATGTAGATCGAAGCATACTATTTGCTTTCTTTTGTTGTTTTGTTTTGTTGTGTTTTCTCTTATGGTTCCTCCCATTCCTTCTAATTCTTCTATACATGACTGATGTGAGAATATGTTTAATAAGAATGTATATAAAGTCTATATCGGATTGTATACTACCCTAGGGAGGAAGTAGGAGGGAAGGGAGGGAAGCAGAGAAAATTTAAAACTTATGGAAGTGAATGTTGCTGACTAAAAATAAATACATTAATTTGTTTTAAAAAAAGGGTTTTTTTTTACATTTTGTATCTCTCTTACTGCCTCCTTCCTTCATATTAAACAATTTTTTAAAATCCTCACAATAAACACAGAGAGTACAGCAAAACAAATTCCCACTGTAGTCACCTCCCAAAATGCATCACCTCTCTAGCAGTAGTTTAGTGGTGTGATTCATCCTCATTGGTGGTTTTTGATTGCATTCCTCAAAGTCCTGAAGTCTCTTGTAGTTTTTCTCTATGAAGTTGTCACTGTATAAATTGTTCTTCTAGATCTGCTCACTTCATGCTGCACTGGTCCATACAGGTCTTCTCATTTTCCTCTGAAACTACCTATTTCATCATTTCTTATGGCACAGTAACATTCCATTACATTCATAAACCACAATTTGTTTATTCCTCAATAATTGCTATGAATATATGTTTTAAAAAATGTATTAGTCTTCCCCTTTTTTTCTTTGATTTCTTTGAAGATATCACCTAGTTAGTGGTATAGTTGAGTCAAAGAGTTTAATAATTTGCGGGACGTAATTCCAAATTGCTTTCCAGGATGGAAAGCAGTCCAGAATGAACAACTCTACCAGCAATGCATTAGTGTGCTTGTTTTCTCCCGGCCTCTCCAATGTTTGTCATTTTCCTCTTTTGTTATCTTTATCAATCTGATGGATGTAAGGGAATATCAGGGTTACTTTAATTGTCATTTATCTAGTTTTGAGTTTGAGTATTTTTTTTCATAAAAGTTATTGACAGCTTAGATTTCGTCCTTTGAAAAACCATCTTTCCTATCTTTTGGAGATCTAATGAGGATCTTGACCTCTCTGAAGACTTTGACAGTGTCAATCACTCTCTTCACCTTGACACTCTCTTCTCTCTAGGTTTTCCTGACACTCCTGCTACTGCTCTTATCACCCTTTGTCAATCTCCAATATTGGATCTTCATCCAACTCAAGGGCATTCATTCTGGATGTCCCCAAGGATGCGTCCTGGGTCCTCCTCTCTTCTCTGTCTATACTATTTTACTTGCTGATCTCATCAGCTCCCATGGATCCAATTTTCATCCTTATGAGCACAATTCTCAAATCTATTTAACCAGCTCTAACCTCTTTACTGACCTCCAGATCTGCATTTCTAACTGGATCTCAAATTGGATGTCCTGTAGACATCTTAAACTTAGCATGTCCAAAACTGAACTCCTTACTTTCTCCTTCCCCAAAAAACCCCTCCCCCCCTTCAGAATCCCCAATTACTGTTGAGGGCACCACCATCCTCCCAGTCCCTTAGGTTGAAATCTAGATGTCATCTTCCACTTCTTACTTTCTTTCATCCCCGCGTATCCAATCTGTTGCCTGTCAGCTTAACCTTACCATCTCTCAAATACTGTGATATTGAACAACTGTAATATCTTTCAAATATTCCTCCTTCTCCCTTCTAACACTGCCATTATCCTAGTTCAGGCCCTTATCACCATCCTAGACTACTGCAGTTACTAACTGGTTGGTCTCCCTGTCTCAAGTCCCTCCTCCCTACCGTCCATCATCCTCAGTTGTCAAAGAGATCTCCTAAAGTCCAGGTTTGACCGTGCCATCCTCCCCCGCTCAAATCCTAATGACTCCTTATCACTTCCAGGATCAAGTTGAAAATCCTCTGTTCTTTCATCTTACTACTTCACCATACATTTTGCGATCCTGTGACATTGTACTCCTTTCTGTTCTTCAAGAAAGACAGTCTATGTCCTGACTCTGGGTATTTTCAGTGTCTATCCCCTATTCCTGGAATACTTTCTTTCCACATCTCCACCTCCTGGTTTCCCAAGCTTAAATCAAGTCTCAGCTAAAATCTTGCTTTCCATTGGAAGCCCTTCTCCCCTTTGATTATTTCCAATTTATCCTGTATATAACTTGTTTGTACGTAGTCGTTAGAAGGTTATTTCCGCCATTAGAATATGAAGTCCTTGAGAGCCAGAACTTTTGGTCTTTTTTTAAAATATCCTCAGTATTTAGCACAATCCTTGGCACGAAGTAGGCCCCTAGTAAATGTATACTATAACATATGGTGATCTCATTAGCATAACGAAGCCATAAATCCATGGGTTCAGTTATAATTTCTATGCAGATAATTGCTAGATCTGTGTTTCTAGCTCTGCTCTCCTACCTGAGCTATAGCCATGCATTACTGATTTCCTTTAGGACATCTTAAACTGGATGTCCTGTAGGCAGACCAAACTCAGTATGTCCAAAACAGAACTCACTATCTTTTCTCCTAAACCCTTACTGTTAAGGGCACTACCATTTCCCCAGTCACCTCAGGTCATCCTTGACTCTTCACTTTCATCCATTCCATACATCCAAATTTGGCAACATTCATGTTTCCAAATCTTATTTTTTGGAAGGAAAGAAGGAAGGAAAGGAAGCAGGAAGGGATAAAGGAAAGAAGGACTTCTTAAGTGTCTACTATGAAGCAGATATTGTGCTAAGTGCTTTACAAATGTTACCTCATTTGATCCACACAAAACTGAGGCAGAGGTTAAGTGATTTGCTCAGCATCACGTGGCTAGTGTCTGAGACCATATTAAACTGAGATATTCCTTTCTCCAGCCCCTATCCACCTAGCTGCCTCACATGTATTAACATCTCTTGTATGTCTCCTTTTCTCTGCTCACAGCCAGCACCCTAGCTCAGTCCCCCATCTCTTGCCTAGATGATTGCCAGGCCTTCTTGCCTGAATTGTTGCAGTAGTCTTCCAACTGGTCTCCTTCCCTTCCTTAGTCCATCCTCCCCTCAGCTTCCAAGGTGATTTTGTTTTCTAAAGGGTAGATTTGATCTAAAGGGTAGATTTTCTAAAGGGTAGATAGCCCCACCCCTTGTCCCCCATAACCTTCAGGATCAAAGGTAAACTTCTGTGGCATTTAAAACTCTTCATACTTGACCTCTTCCTCCTTTCTCAGGCTTTTATCTTCCCATCTACATATTCTGTGATCCAGTTACACTGGTCTGCTTACTGTTCCTCACATATGTAACTACATCTTCCAACTCTCTGTCTTTTCACTGACTGTCCATCTGCCACCTCAATCCAGAATGTTCCTCTTTGGCTACTGGGGAGGCTGAGATCTCTTGACTTGAGAGCTCTGAGCTGTAGGAAGTTTTGTCATTCGGGTATCCACACTAAATTCAGTGTCAATAAGGGGAACTTCTGGGAGCAGGAGCCATCAAGGTGCCTAGGAAGGGACAAACCATCTCATTCCAGAAAAGGAACAGATCAAAACTTTCACTGCTGTGAGTAGCCCGTTCATTTACAGCCTAGTCAAGATGGGGAGCGCCAGTCTTTGAAGGGAGGACAGGGAAGTAAGAAGGAAGTCATCTGACAGTCAGCACACCCAGAACTGAACGAGTCCCGGACAGAAGAACCTTTATTTCACAGACTCAAGGTAGGTCAACCCCTATTTAAACTATGTAGTGTCCAAGGATTCAGGATTCTGCTTTTCCTTCCCTGCTAAAAAAAAAAATGTATATTTCCTCTCAGGCCCCTGAGACCTAAACTCCATTTAAGCAAACATGCACTAAGTACATAAGTGTAAGACACAACTGTGCTAAAGCCTGGGAATACATAGACAGAGAAAAAAGTCATCTCTGCCCTGAATAGATCAACACACATTCATTTAGTTTCTACTATATGCCATGCATTATACTAGATGCCGAGGGTACAAAGACAAAAATAAGCTGTTCTTATCCACAGTGAGCTTATGTATGTAAATAAATATAAACAAAATCAATTTCAGAAACTAGGGATGGAATGTCATTTGTGAGGAAGAAGAAGAAAGCTTTCTTCCCAGCTCTATTTACTTATTTTTTTTCTTTCTTTTGCTCATTAAAGGGGTCATCCCTGTTTACTTCTTAAGAGATCTATTCACTGAATGAGCATTGCTTCACTCTAAGTGAGTACCTGACTAGGCCAAGGTCTCCAAGTGCATCCTGGATATTCTCCAGTCATCCTGATGAATGTCTGGTCACTGAATCCATATGGCCCAGTGAGGCTGGTGACCTTGCACAGCCCTCCCTCACTCAAAACAAAGTCAAGTGCAAGTCATGTCATCATTTCTCTGATGTCATAGTCTTCTTTGAAAATGAAGGACAAACACAGACAGACAGGAAAGAGAATAATATATAATCAGGTTGGAAAAGATTGTACAGGACTTTGAAAGCCAAACAGAAGATCTCTTATTTTCTTCTAACAGTGATGGAGAGCCATTGGAATTTATTGAGTAGAGGAATGGCACAGTCAGACCTACACCATAGAAAAATCAGTTTGGCAGCAACATGGAAGATAGATTGGAGAAGGGAAGATTTTTGAGGTAGAGAGACCAATTAAGAGGTGATTATAATAGTACAGTCAAGAATAAAGAGGCCCAGAATGATGGCTTCATGAGAAGAAAGAAGTGAATACATGTGAGAGATTTTTCCTGGAGGCAAAAACAACAATATTTGGCAACTGACTAGACATGCAGGATGGAGAACAAAGGGTCAATGTCAGCATTGTCAACCAGGGTACCTGGAAAGATACTGGTGATCTCAAGAGAGTTTCCTTGAGGAGTAGGTTTGGGAGGAAAGATGAAGTATGGGATATTTTAAGTTTGAGGTGCTTATGGAGCATCATATTGGAAATATCCAATAGGCAGTCTGGAGTTCAGAAGAAAAACTAAGGGCTATATTATTTAGATTTGAGAGTCATCTGCATAGTTATAGTCAACCCATGGGAGCTGATGAGAACAGCAAGAGTCTAGAAAGAGAAAAGAAGTCCCAACACAAAATCTGGGGGAACATCCACACTTAGGAACTTATACTAGAAAGATTCTGAATCTGGGTTAAATCCTGGCTCTGTCACTTAATACCTTTTTGATCTTTGGGCAAATCACTTCCCTCTCTGGGCAGTATCTTCCTTAACTGTAAATGAGGGTGCTAGACCAGATATACTCTGAGATCTTTTCAAGCCTTATGATTCTTAATCACCGGAGTAAAGTGATAAGTTCATTTCAACTAATATTTAAGAGCCTTGATGACAGGCTTTGTGCTAGCTATTGAGAATATAAAGATGAAAATCAAACAGTTCCTTCTCTCAAGTAACTTACATTCTATTGGAAGAGCTGACAGTTCTATCAGAGCAAATATTCTATGTTCAAGAAAGGTTGGATGATATCTTGAGTTGCATTTTTGCAAGAATGTGATTTCGGTATGAGTTGGACCAGATGTCCTCTGAGAAGCCCTCTGATTCGAAAAACCTTATATTCTGTGGCTTCGAAATAAAGAGAGTAATTCAATTATTTTTCTCTAGGGAGGTAATGTGTAATGAGTTCAAGTCATCTGGTCTAGAGGAACAATATCCTAGAGCAATGGTCTCCAAACTTTTTTGGTCATGGACCTCTATCAATAGAAAAAGGTTTATTTTTTTTTAAAGTATAGATCCCATTAAATGTAGATTTATTCATTTGTAAATTACTTTCATGTGCTGATATTAACATATTACATACAATATAAAACATGCCACAAAACACAAATTTTAAAGAGTAAAATGAATATTTTTAAAAAATTTATTAATGGCCTAGAAAATTTTCCCTCACTAATATGATTCATTGAAGACAATGTGATTGATTATGCTATGTTATTGCTAAAAAATCTTGGATTAACACTGTGTGATGATACAATAATTCAAAGATATGGTTCTTAGCTGTTTATTTTTATTGTGGTTGTTCAAGGTTCAACCATTGTTGTTCAGTGGTTGTCAAAACTGAAAAAGATACATCACAAAGAAACATAGATGACTGCACTTACTAAATCAGGGTACTCATTTATCAAGTATCATGAAGAAATTATGCAACACTTTTTGTTGAAATTCTACTAGTCCATTTCGGTCTTCTCTGATATCAATCAATTCTTGCAAACGAATCACAAGGTTGCATTTTTACATTTTTAACAAAATGGTTAAAAACTCAACGGAGGTCTTCAAAGATTTTTGAGCAGTTCAGAAAATTTTATGTCCAAATTTTCTAAGGGTGCACGTGTGAGATTTAGATGACACACTTACATAATTTTCAGCAACAGGAGCTTAGTATTTAAATGTTTCAGTAATTTTGAGTTTTGAGAACTCTGATCAATGCAATAACCAACCAACATTCCAAAGGACTGAAGACAAAGCCTGTCACTAGATTCAAAATGCAAAATGAGGGATATATTTTTGGAAATGACCAAGGTAGGAATTCATATTGCTTGACTATATATATCTATATCTATCTATCTATCTATCTATCTATCTATCTATCTATCTATCTATCTATCTATATTTGTTTTTGTTTTTCTTTAATGGGGGTGGGAGGAAGGAAATGTGGAAGGAAGAGAAAAATCAATTTTTGTTCATTTAAAAATTGAATTTCATTTAAGAATAAATTTAATATGGCTGTTGTAATGGCTTCATACTATCATTGGCTAATATCTCAAGGTATGACAAATGCATAGGGTGAGGTTCTTTATTAGTAATAGTGGATGGAAACCCATCTTTTAAATAATCTTGATAATTTCAGACTTTGGTGGCCAATTTCTTGTTAAATCTGATTAAACTGTCCTTTTAGCCTCATAATGTGGCTAAGAGCTTGTGATAAGAATAGAAGAAATGCCAATCATGTAATTTTCTTTTTGTTTTCCTACTTTTATTTATTTATTTTTTTCATATTCCTAAGGCCTAAAGAGGCCAACATCTCCCAGTGCATCCTGGGTCATGTCCAGTCATCCTGAGGAATATCTGGTCACTGGATTCAGATGGCTCTGGAGGAGAAGTGAGGCTGCTGACCTTGCACAGTCTTCCCTCACTCAAAACAAAGTCAAGTGCAAGTCCTGTCATCACTTCTCTGATGGCATGATCTTCTATGGCAACAAAGGATGAACACAACAATATTCCCAGGGCTTGGCATAGTGTCTGTCACATAGCAGGTGCTTAATAAATACTGATTGGATATTGGTATTATTTTCAATGTATAGCTTCTTTTTTTTTATTTCTTCCTATCCTTTTAAAAATACTTCAGATTTTTATTCATGTTAAAATAGTTATTTAGTTTTTTTAAAAATGACTAAAATCAGTGTCCTCATCTGACTCTTTGTTTCCTTTTCCTTCTTTTCCATGGCCAGGATAGCTGTGCTGTGCTAGCAGGGTAGCACCCCATGCTGCAGCAGGTCCACCATTGCCCATGAGGCTAACAATGTTTATGCTGGACGAGACCTTTGCAAATAAACTAGGTCAGAAAGGCTCAACATTTATAGCTGCTGCTTTAATAAATATACTAATTTTTATTCTCCCTGACCAGGATCTGATTGCTTTGAAGAATATGGGAGGAGTAGATGGAGATGAGTTTAGCTGTTGTCCAGGGAGACACAGTTCCTTCTATTAGTGCTAGTAGTTGGGGTGACAATTCACCCCAATTTTACATTAACTCCAAAAAGAGGGTCCAACATGTTAAACTCAACTGAGGAAAGCCCCAGAAATGTTTTTGAATAAATATTTGACTAAAGTATTTATGTACTGTCTATTATTTTAAGCCTGGAAAGTAGGTGTCATCATTATCCCCATTTTACAGATGAGGAAACTGAAACAGAAGCCAAAGTATCTTGCCCAGAGTCATAGAGTTAATAAGTGTCTGAGGTCACATCTGAATTCAGGTCTTCCTGACTATAGGTCCAGCATCCTAACCTCCTGGCTGCTACCTGTCTACTAGCCTGTTAGCTTTATAGCTAGGTCTCAGTCTTTTATATATGTGTATTAACTGATTGCCTGATTAAACATAGAGGAAGGTCTCTAGTGGAATATCATACGCACCCACCACCCTGAACTGTTTTAACATTTTGTTCAGTTATTTAGATGGAGCTATAGGCATGCCCTTTTCAGATTTTCAGATGATAAAATGAGCAGGAATGGATAACATATTCGATGAGAGTGAAAATTCCCTAAAGATTTGTAAAGGCTAAAACAGTGGGTTTATCCAAAGGGCTATCCAACATGGTTCTGCTACCCTGGCCCCTTTCAGGGACTGGATTTTGAACTCTTACTCCAGAAGCCATTTCATAAAAGTGGTACTTAATCTAGTTGCCAAAACTTTTCATGAAAATAAGACCTCCTTAGGACCCTTCATTCCTTGTATTTGAAGATAACGTATTGACACTATGCCCGAAAATCCTAAGACACTTCCTTCATACTTTCCTCATACACTCCAGCTTCTTATTCCCCTAATCTCTTTGATTTGGAGTGTGTCTGCTGAGGCAGATACTCTCTTTTCTTCTTCCATTTCCTGCCATATCTCATTCCCCACTACTTTAACCCTCCTTTTTTCCAGTTCCTTTCTCCCTCATGCCCTCTTTTCTCTCTTTTCATTACATTTTGTGGACTCTCTGCTCTTTCCATTTTTATGGATTGATGAAAATTAATCTTCCTCCAAAAGATGCTCCAAGCTTGGGGCTACCTTATTCTCTAAGGCTCTGACGCAGAACCAGAAAAGGAGTAAGTACCTTTCTTGATTTTTTGCTACTACTTTCCAATGTTCCCTCTGTCGCCATCACTCAGTAACCTCTTTACTGTTTACTGCAACTGTTTCTATTTTCCTGCCCAGAAGATCTTTCTTGTCACTGTCTACCAGCTTCCAAGTCAATTTCCTTTCTTTGTTCAAAAAGTCAACACCTGCTTCATGGCCATCCCTTATGTGCCAGTCACTGTTCTCATATTCTTCCTTACCCATCAACCATAACAAAGAAGGTATAGGTGATGATCCAAGCTTCTAAAATGCTGCCTCTGTGATCATGACTTCTTATCATTCCATCTCTCCCTTTGTCTACTAATCCTTTGTCTTCACCCACACTGTGCTCACCAGTTACTCCACACCTCTCAGTTCTCCAGGCTATCATCTGTGCTCTGCTCTCCTTTTTCTCCCTCAATAGTCTTGTGCCTAGATCTGACCATTTCAAATGTATACTGTTGTCTATCCTTGCAACATTTCTGTTTTTATCCTGTCATTGCTAATGACTCAACAAATTTGAACATCCAACTTCCTCACTCCTACTTACGTGCTTCTGAACAGCACAGGGCCCTTATGTCCTTTACATGTAAGCTACCACGGACCCACAATATTAACATAACCCAGTCCAGACTACCTGGTCTCTCCCCACGCACCTGTAAAACATTATCATGGAGACATTGGAGGACTGTAGTGCATAGAGATTTTCTAGGGGTAGACTGTTTATGAGTACATTAAAAAAACACCAGACTTCTAAGATTGATGGCGTTGAAAGACAATTTTTGCCTATGGTTTTAAGGGCCATGTGACATGAGAACAAAATGGAGAAAAGGGTATAAAAGAGAATCACTATGGGAATCTGTGCTTGACTCACTGTGTGGTAAAGAATGAAGTAGGGTGCACCTGCCTTGCTTGGACCTATGAATAGGGAAAATCTGTGATGTGCACAAGATAAGAGTTGAGCGTGAACTGAGAGTGGATTCGAGTCAGGTGGGAAAAGCAGACTGTAGGTGAGCCCCAGCAGAGAGGCAAGGTCCTGTGTGGACCTTGGATAAAGTCTTGAACATGTCAAGCCCAAGACCTGATCAGGACAAGCCAGTGAAAATTGTTAAGACAAAGTGAAGTCCAGTTTATAGCTCCTTTCCCTTCTTGTTCCCCTAGAATACAGTGCTTGGGCAATTTCCAAGCAAAGTTTGAATTTCAGCCATTTCAAACTTGCTGGAAGAGGGGATGGGAAAAATGAAGATTCAGCTCCAACTGCAAATCTGTTGCATCCTGCCATGCATTGTGTTAATGATTATTTGTTCAATTAAGTTAATCAGTCATTAATATTGATTTGACCAATCTTGTGAATTTGAAGATTGAGTTTGGGAGAAAGGAACTAGTCCATGGGAAAATGGGGTCTCAATCCCATTAAAGAGAGTGAGAATTTTTTGTATTTTGGTTATTTCTGTGTGCACTCCAAAGTATACCAGCTAGACTGCCTTTGAGTTCAGTCAGAGAGGGATAAGGAGCCTAAAGCCTAAGGTAAGGCAATGGCAGAGTTGTCCCTAAGCCCATATTTTGGTCTGGTTTCTAGTGTAGCATCAAATGACACCCTGTAACCACACCCAACCCTGATACATCATGGAGGTCCATCCAGTATCTGATGCCTTTTTTCCAGTGTACACCTTAATCCCTGTTGGTTCCCCCATACATTTTTGGGGCTCATCTGAGTTTGATTTCTTTTTGAGCTACCCTGCTTGTCCTAGTGTGGATTTGGATCTCCATTTGGTATACCCTTCATGTTTCAGGACTATACCAGAAAAGTTTTGGGTACTTGATGGGCTGAGAAGACCTATGGGAAGATATATTGGGGATATCCAAATAACTCCATTTGGCATCTGAGGACATGGGTCAAGATGCAGGTTCTGTTATTTACCACCCATGTGTCTTTGGTCAGGTATTTTTCATCTTTTATCCTCAGTTTCCTCATCTGAAAAATGAGGAGGGATTGTAAGATACCTCTAAATTTCCTTCTAGCTCTAAAAATATGATCCTATGAAACAGAGATTCAATGAAAAGCATATTAATGAATTAACAAAAGTTATTTTTAATTAGCCTATAAACGATATGTCAATGGAGATAGAAAGGTGTTTGAAGCTTGGTATGCTGGAAGGAGTACTTTATCTGCAGTCAGAAGACAAGATTCAAATCCTGGCTTACCTCTGGTGGGAAGATATTGGCTGGTGGCAAAGTTCTGGGATTTAGAGTTTTTCCAACTTGAGAAGAGAGGAAACTGATTTAAAATCAGTCCTCAAAAGGGGAAGCATATGTTTTTCACCTACAGGAGTTTTAAAGAATATAGAGGACAGAAATAACAGAGGAAAAGGAAGAGGTGACAATCATACCATGGCTACATCAAGACTTCAAGCCAGTGTCTACCACACCTGTAATTCATTTCTTCAAGACCAGGAGGAAAGACCTCTACCAGAATGGACAAATAGAGAGGTGTGCAATGTATTGTTTTTATTCTAGGTCCTCCCTACAATGTCAGTATGCATTTGAAAGGAATCAACTCTCCCCAATCCTACCCCTGCCATATTTCTGCTCAATGGTGTTTTTAAAAATTCTGTCAATGAATACATTTGTTAGATTTAAGAATTCTTTTAAACACCCATGGTTGACCCAGACCTTAAATTACCTGGTCCCCCTTTGGAGCATGAGAACAAAAATGGAAGCCACACAGAAGGGTAGCCTTTCTACCCCAGGGTTGGTAACTCAATTAATTCAACTAACCACCTCTCTTGGGCAGCAAGGTGGCTCACTGGATAGAGTGTCAGGCCTGGAATCAGGAAGATTCTTCTTCATGAGTTCAAATCTGGCCTCAGATATTTCTTAGGCAAGTCACTTTACCCTGTTTTCCTCATCTGTTAAATGAGCTGAAGAAAGAAATGACAAACCACTCCAGTATCTTTGCCAAGAAAATCCACAGGGTCAAAATGACTCAGCAACAAACTAGCCATTTTCTACCTTTTAAGTACAGAATTATTGCAAACATGGTCAATTTTTCTAAACCTGACACATAGACAAGAGCCTAAGAGTAAGTCACCACAAACAACTCATTGAGCTTCTCTGAGCCTCTGTTTCCTCATATGTAAAATGAGAGGTTCCAGCTGTGTGTGTGTGTGTGTGCGTGCGTGTGTGTGTGTGTGTGTGTGTGTTCCTAAGATGAATGTCCCATTTACTATGATTGGAGCCAGGGATAGAAAAAGAATAAATAACATAGTCTTTACCTTCAAGGAGTCCAATAAAATGAAGAGATTATTTCTGTTTTCAGGGAAAACATTCTCTCATTATTCTTGTTTAAACTAATAATTTGCTTACAAAATTTTTCTTCAAGAATTAAACTTCTGCCACTGGTTCAAATGTGTTTCAAATTCCACTTTACTATGCACTAAATTAAGTGAGATTTTATAGTGACTTAAATCTTTATTTTATACCCATTAGAGTCAGGACCTCTGAGTTCCTTGCCAATTAATTGATAATCACAAAAATAAGTGACCTTACTCTCTTGTCTCACCTTGTCTCTCTGTTTCCTCACCTATTTTCTCATATACTAAGAAGACAAGAACTGACTTTCTCCAAAGTAAGTAGAAAATGACTTGTAGGTCCCAGTGGAACACAAAACAAGTTGATATATTCAAGGCAAACTATGGTTCTGAAATCAAATTTGACTGGCAATGGGATATATAAATAACTAATAAATCATATTTTTACATATATCCCTATCCATAAACTTGGATGGGGAAAAATTACATCTTTATTTTCACTAAATTTTATTTTTTAATGATGTTACATATTCATGTATAACAATTTTAACAAAAATTAATTTTTAATAAAACAATTTTAATTTACATGTGAAGTCACTTTTTACATTCATTTTTTTAAAATTTTGAGTTCCAAATTTTTTCACTCCCTTTCTCACCACCCCCTTTCTAAAATGACAAGCAATTTAATATAGGTTTTTTATGTGCAATCATGTAAAACATATTTCCATATTGGTCATGTTATGAAAGAAGAAACAAGGCAAAAGAAAAAATAAAGAAACTGAAAATAGTATGTTTCAATCCGTATTCAGACTCCATCAGTTCTTTCTCTGGATGTGGATAGCATTTTCTATCATGAATCCTTTGAAATTGTCTTAGGTCATTGTATTGCTGAGAAGAGCTAAGTCATTCATAGTTGATCATCCCATAGTGTTGCTGACACTGTTTTCACTAAATTTTCACTGAAATTTAGCATTTCCTTCACTTAAGAATGTAGATGACAAGACTTATTCTGAGAAGGGTTCCATCAGCTTCACCAGATTGCTAAAAGGGGCCTATGACCCACAAAAAAAGGTTACAAATTCTGATTTATGGAATCTTTGAACATTTCTAAGGCAAGGAGAGTCAATTACACATTTTTCTGAGATAGGTTAAGGGGACCCCTTTCCAGAGATGGTTTTCTTGAAGTCCTTAGAAGTCTTTGACTCATAAACTTTGATTAAAAACAAACTAAAGAAACTGAACTGTCTCATTGTCATCAAAAAAATTCAGCAGGCTCTGGCCCAGAGTCTATCCTTATAGGACCGTAGATTCATAGGCTGAGAGTTGAAAGAGTCCAATCCCTTCATTTTACAGATGAGGAAACTGAGTCCCAGACAGGTTAAGTGACTTGCCTCTGAAGCCAGATTTAAACTCAGCTCTTTTTAACTCCAAGAAAAGTGCTCTGTCCAATACACACCATGCTGCCCCATCATTGCTGGAGAGCCAGGGATGACCACTGAGAAGATGGAAAAACTGCTCATGGGAAAGGGGATCTTATACAGGGATCCATGCCTAAGTATGCAGCACACATGAGGTGTGTAGGGGCTGGGGAACCTCAGGCTTTTACATATATGTGCACATAAATGTACGGACAGACCCAAGTGTAAGGTACATGCTAAATGTTCCTATGTGGATTTGGGGTCCTAAGTGAATAGGTGATAGCTCTCTAAGACTGAGTTTCAGGGTAAGGAGTTTTCTTACCAGGTAGCTCATTATGTCAGTGAAATCACAGCTCAGGTCCCTCCCCGCCAAATGCAAGTTTGTGGGTATGTGCTTGTATACATATGTATTCAACAAACCAATTCAACATTTATTAGACACCTCCAGTGGACAAGATTCTGTACTAAGGATTCTTAAACTGACTGTTTTGGTGACTCTATTTTAACATTGGTTTCATTTGAAATCCCATATATTTTATTTTATGCCTTTAAAAACATTATTCTGAGAAAGGATCTGTGAGTTTTATCAAGCTGATGGAGTCCATAACACGTATAAAACAGTTAAGAACCTTGGTTTATGTACAGGATGTGTATGTGTACATGAGTGCTTGTATATGTGTAGATGTGAACCTGATGGGGGATTGAGGGAAGGAGGAAAGAAATATAAGCACTGACCTTCAAAAGGAGCATTCTGTATAGAGCCTCTATATTCTTCATAACTGTTGCGGTTTGAGATATATTATTTACAGGAAACTTTGACTGGAGGGGAAGAAAGACCAAAAAACCCCAACTACGGCCCTTCTCCTAAAGTACAGTGATTGTTTTTGATAACTCTTTCCCTCTCCAGCCCAGGGCAGGAGGAACCATCTTGCCTTTCCATAGTTGATATTCCACTTAAACCTTTGAACTTTGTACTTGGGGTTTTTTTAATAATGTAAATCACCAAACAAAAGGGAGAGAGGCAAGCAGCAGAGCAGGGGCACAGGAGCTCTGCCTGCTTGGGGAGCAGGGATAGAGGGTGGAGGGATAGGAGTGGGTAGGAGGTAGGGTAGTTGGGATGAAAGGGGGAGAAAGGGATCTTTCTCCAATCTCTCTATTCACTGCACATCCTCACCCTACTAATACTGTTGGGTCCCCTTTACCCCACTTATCCTTCGAGGCTCCTAAGCATGTGTGTGAAGGGTTACTTATGAATAGAAAAAACGTTAGCCCTCCTATTTTGCTCACCCCACCCCATCAACCTCCATTCTACACAATGCTCTGCTTATATTTTTTCTCTTTCTATCTACCTCTTAATTCACACCCATTCCCTACGAAGTCTGTTTCCAAGAATAAGGACAGTTATATCTCTTAGATCATAAGTCCCTTATGAGCCAGGTCAGGGTCCTACCTTGTTTTTGTATCTCCAGTGCATAGCACAGTATTTTTCACATAGTAGGTACTTAATAATTTACTTTAAAAATAAAATAACAGAATTCTTCATCCCTAGTTTCTGGAAAGGACCCAGTGGTTGGTGTGGCTTCTAAGACAGTAGATTTAACTGGGATCCATGAACTGTTTTTAAAACATTCTGATAGCTGTATTTCAATATAATTGATTTCCATTTTAGTCCTATGTATTTTATTTTATGCATTTAAGGAATCCAACAGGTTTCACCACAGTACCAAAGGGGTCCATGATACAGAAAGTTTAAGAACCCTTCTTTTAAGGCCTGAAGGGGACCTCAAGTTAATCCCTCACTTTGCAGGCCATTTAATAAATGGGGATAGGGTTTAGTAAAGATAGCTAGAGTGATGATCCTAAAACAATATAAATATTGCCTAATTTTCCTGCTCCCCAAAGCTTACCAATTGTGAGCTAGGCCATCACTAGTTCTCTTGACTTTGATTTTTCCCCTAGACACTGGAGGAGAAAGTAAATCCATAATCTCATTCCAATTGACCCTGAGATTGAAGTAGGTCACTCCAAGTAAGCCATGTTAGTCTCCAGAGTCCAAGACCATGGAACAAAGTTTCCAGGGCTGGGTGCCTAGTCATGTTCCTCAAATTCAACCACCTCTATTTCCCTCTCCCCTCTGTTTGCAAAATAAGCACCTGCCAGAAAATTGTATAAAGTCAATTATGGACAGTCTACAGACAAATGCTGAATCGTTCCCTGGCGGTGACTTTCTGCATTCAGTCTTTATGTCCCAGGATTTCTGGTCTAGTCCTAATTGTAATAAAATTTTTCATATAAACAAATTAAAAACAATTAATCTCAGATCATGTTTATAGGCAATAGTCTGAAAATATTGTCATTTAGTGCCCCTTCTTTACATAGATGTCCAGAGAAGGGATCTGGAATATGGTGGTCAAGCTGCTGCTGCTCATTCAGAATAGGTTCTGGTGTGGTCAATGGAGAGCTGCCATTAGCTAAATTCTCTGATGAAACAAATTATATAGACCTGGAGGTTGAGGAAGGGGTGGAATGAAAAGGAAAAGAAACACAAGATCCTAAAATGTAATGCTATGATGGTCATTTAGAACCCATGTAGTCTAGCTCCCTTATTTTACAGATGAGGAGAGTGAGACTTAGAGAAATTGATTTGTCTATATTCATACAGGTATAGGGCAGCTAGGTAGCACAGTGGAAAGAGCACCAGTTCTAGAGTTAGGAGGACTTGAATTCAAATCCAGCCATAGATACTTACTAGCTGTATGATCCTAGGTGAGTCACTTAAATCCAATTGTCTACACCTCCCCACAGCAAAAAATAAATAAATTTACACAGGTTACAAGAAGCAAAGCTGGGATTCAAATTCAGATCTTTGAACTCCAAATCCAGTGTCTTTTCAAGGAGTTTACAATCTAGTAATAGAATGAGGCACATTAAATAGCAAACCTTCTCCAATATCTAATATTTTATAAAACATGAAGCTGCTTCCTTCCCATATACTATACTCATCTTCCTGAATTCAAATCTACCCTCTAAAAATAAACTAAAAATAAATAGTAACTCTAAACAGTAACTATAAATAAATAGTATCTCTGACACTTACAAGCTATGTGATCCTGGGCAAGACACTTTTAACCCTATTTGCCTCAGTTTTCCACCTGTAAAATGAACTTGAGAAGGAAATAGCAAACCACTCCAATATTTTTGCCAAGAAAATTCCAAATAGGGTCATGAAAAGTTGACTATAACTCGACAACAACATCTTTGAGTGACCTATCTTGCTAGATAAATCAACTGATTGAGTCGGGAGTTCTCACTTTTCCTCTTCTTAGCCCTGATATCTAGTAACCTCCAATGCCCAGCCTCTTTCAGTGATCTCCTTCCTCCTTCTTATTACTATTACCAAGTCTGACCAACATGTGAAAGGCTTGATGGTACAGAAAGGAGGATTAGATTTGGAACCAGAAGAACTGGGTTCAAACCCCACCTTTGTCATTTACTATTCTTTTGATGCTAGGCAAGTCAGTTAACCCGGTGACCCAGTGGATAGAGAAACAGACCTGGAGTCAGGAACAGTTGAGTTCAAATCTAGTTTCAAATACTAGCTATCTAACCTTGGGCAAGTCACTTAAGCTCTGTTTTCCTCAGCTTCCTCATCTGTAAAATGGGGATAATAATAGCACCCATCCCCTAGGGTTGTTATGAAGAATGCGATTGTTGTGGGTTTTGTTTGGTAAAGTGCTATGTGAATTCAAGCTATTCTAATTATTATTAATAAATTGAGGGGTTTGAACTAGATGACTTCTCAAGTCCTTATGAATCTACAATTATGAACTTCTTTCCTGAGGGCTAATTTTGTTTTGTTTTGAACCCAGAATGAGAGTTGGTTGCTCAAGTGAAGAATATGAAGTTTCTTATAAATACCACAGCTAAACTAGAAGTAGGAACACTGTCCAGTGGGTGATAGCACTGGATCTATAACTAGAAGACTTTTGTTCTCTACTGCCTCTGCTATCTACTCTTTGACCTTTGGGCAAGTCATTATACAGCTCTAAAGGTCTCAGTTTCCTTATCTGTAACGGTGGGCCAAATTATTCTCCAATATTTCTTCCACATAGAGCCATAGCTAGCTATAACTGTAACTTGAAGAAGAGAAACCTTTGGGAATTAGTTTTCTGGTCTGGAAAAGCCTTTGTATTTTTTTATGATTTACTTATAACAATAAAGACAAAAATGCAAAGGGAAATGAACTCATTTTTCCTCACCTCTGGGTTCCAGACCTGAGTTGCTATGAAATATTTAAAAATAGCCTAAACTTACTTATTTTTATTTATCTTTCTTGTATTTTAATAGGGGGATGGGGCATGTAATCCCAGGGGACCACACAATGAGGCATGGGATGGTGGTCATCCAGGGTAGGAGATCTAGAAGGTTGCACAGTAGAATCAGTACAAGAACCCCGACCTCTGCCTCCTAATCCTTTCCTTTTCTTAATTCAACATGCTACCTTTCATCTACGCTTACATCCAATTCAATTCAACAATCCCTTCTAAAATATCCAAGACTGGTGGTCATGCTGTCTGTAATTGGAACAATGCCATTGACATAGCATGACTATTTCAAGAAATCTTGATATCTTTAATTGTTCATTTTTCCTTATAATTGACAGAAGCCTGTCTCCATATGTAGATCATATATATGAATTCTTGTTCTACCTTCCATACAGGATAAATCTAATCCATTTTTGGGGGGACATCTCCTTATATATTTGGGGCAGCTAAGTGGTGCAGTGGATAGAGCACCAGTGCAGGAGTCAAGAGGACCTGAGTTCAAATTTCACCTCAGACACTTGACACTCACTAGCTATGTGACCTTGGGCAAGTCACTTAACCCCAATTGCCTCATCCTGGGTCATCTCCAGTCATTCTGATGAATATCTGGTCACTGCATTCAGATGGCTCTGGAGAAGAAGTGAGGCTGGTGACCTGCACAGCCCTCCCTCACTCCAAACAAAGTCAAGTGCAAGTCATGTCATCATTTCTCTGATGGCATGGTCTTCTTTGGCAATGAAGGACAGACACACACAGATGTCTATTGGATCCTTTATATATTTGATGGGAGTTATGTTGTTTTATTCCTATGTCCTACTCCCAAGTTTTCTCTGGCTTAAATCTTCCTAGTTCTTTCAATTGTTCTCTCATCACCATCCAATGGTCTCTTAGTTGTCAAATCTTATGGTCTTTTTTTCCCCAATCCTCATCCTCCTTGACCTCTCTGTGGCCTTTGACATGGTTGATCCCCTTCTTCTCCTTGATATTGTCTTCTCTCTAGTTTCCATGATACTATCCTAGAACTCTTCCAACCTTGTCTCACCCTCCTTGTCGGGCTCTTTTGAGAATTTTCATCCAAACTGCACCCAATAACTGTGCATGTCCCATGGAGTTCTATCTTGGACCCAGAAGAAGATACTAATTCAATTATTTCTAGGCTGATGATTCTCAGATGTACTTATCCAGTCCTAGCTTCACTCTTAATCTCTAGCTTTACCATTTCCAATTGCCTATTGGACATCTGAAACTGGATGTCTTGTAGATATCTCAAATTTAACATATCCAAAACTAAACTCATCTTCCTCCCTTGCCACCAATCTTTCCAAACTTTGCTACTGCTCTTCAGGTCGCTACCATCCTCTCAAGCTTGAAACCTAGGTATCATTTTTGACACCTCATTCTCTCACCTTTCACCCTCACTGATATTCAATCTGTTGTCAAGGCCTTTCAATTTTAGTGGTTGGTAATATTTCATATATACCACCTTTTCTCCACTGTCACTGCCAATCACCCTGACGCAGACCTTCATCTCTTCGTTCCTGAACTTTTGGTTGGCTACCCTGCCTAGACTCTGTAGTCCAATCTACTCTCCACTTGATCTTCCTAAAGTGTAAATATGACCATATCACTCCCACTTATTTAAGCAACTCCAGTAGCTCCCCATTACCCCCTCTCTTTGGCATTCTAAGCCTTTCACAAGCAGATCTTCTGCCACTTTTTCTGGGTTTCTTATACCTTACTGACCCCCATGTATTCTATGATAAAATGTCCTTGGATTCCTTGTTCAAACAAGACATCTCCAGATCCAAAGGCACTATCTCTGTCTCTTGCCTGTAATTTTCTCACTTCTCATCTCTGCCTCCTGACTTCCCTCAAGTCTCAGCTAGAACCATACCTTGTATAAGAAGCCTTTTCTGATTCCCCTCAATGCTCAATAATTTTTTAATCCCTCTCAATTCTTAATCCCCCTTCTCTCTGTTCATTATATATATATACATATATATATATGTATGTATATATATATATATAATGTGTGTGTTCGTCCTTTGTTGCCAAAGAAGACCATGCCATCAGAGAAATGATGACATGACTTGCACTTGACTTTGTTTGTGCAGGTCGCCAGCCTCACTTCTTCTCCAGAGCCATCTGACTCCAGTGATCAGATATTCATCAGGATGACTGGAGATGACCCAGGATGAGGCAATTGGGATCAAGTGACTTGCCCAAGGTCACACAGCTAGTGAGTGTCAAGTGTCTGAGGTGAGATTTGAACTCAGATTCTCCTGTACTGGTGCTCTATCCACTGCGCCACCTAGCTGCTGCATATAATGTATATATACATGTATGTATGTATGTATATATACATATATTATATTCTTTGTACATAGTTGCTTTCATGTTGTCTTCCCATTAGACTGTGAATTCCTTGAGGGTAGAAACTGTCTTTTGCCTTTCTTTGGATCTCTAGCATTTAGCACAATACCTAGTATACGGGTACTTAGTAAATGCCTGTTTACTGACTGACTGTCTAACTTTCTCAGAAGGAACTTGAATTTGCCCATCTTTCGTGTGGACTGACCAGTTTTGAACAGAGTAAGGCTACAACTATGCTAGGTCAGCACTCTGAACTTCTAGATTAGTTTTTTCATATTACACAATTTCATATTGAACTTACGATCACCTAAAAAAATCCAGTTTTTTAAAAAAATAAAAATCGTAGTTAAGCCATCCTGTACCAGTACAATTGATTTTTTAAAGCTAAATCCAGGACCTTACATTTATTTTCTTTAAGTTTCATATTGTTTCAGCCTGCCAAGATATGTCTGAATATTGATTCTGTCATTCAAAATATTAGCTCTTCCTCTCAGCTTTGTATAAACTACCAATTTTATAATAATATTTTATACGCCTTCATAAAAGTCTGATGAAACTGCTCAACAGAACAGCAGTGAAGGATAGAAGAAAAAGCAGGGGCCCAGTAGTTAGAATATCTGGGCTCTAGTTCTAGAGTCTTCCAGTTTCTGCAGTCAGTTTCTTCATATGTAAAATCAGAAAACACCTTTGTGAAAATCAGATGAGATAATAGTTGGGAAAGTATGCAACATAAATGAAATCAAAGACAGAGGCCTGTGGCATTCCACTAAGAATATGGTTAAAGTGGTTCAACCATTTAAGATTCACAAATTTATTATTCAAACTCCATTTTGACATTATCCACAGATTTCATAAAGAGATTTTGTCAAATGCTCTCCTAAAATCAACAGCCATTTTGTTTCTAGTTGTTTCCTTAATTTATCCATTTTGGTAGTGCTATCAAGAAAGGGAATGAGGTTAGTTTGATATGACTTTATATTAGTGAACCCATGCTAGTTCCTAAGTGATTGCCTCTTTTCTTATAAGTTGACAAAAGAAAGAAAAAAATCTAATGATATACTTTGCTAAGGATCAAAATCAAGCTTATAATTTTGCATTTTCCGGAACATATCTTTTTTGAAATCTGGCTACTAATCCCAATTCAGACTGGAAGTACACCTTTGTCTTAAACAGCCAAATAACCAAATAAAAGGTTTTGTGACTTTTCATTGCAGTCCTTGCCGTTGCTGGGATTGCCTTATTGCTCAGACTGTCAATATGAGATGGAAAGTCAGGCCTGGATATTGAAATAGCTTTCATTTATCCCTTGCCCTGGCTCCATGAGCTGCAGAACCTCACAAGGTTGAGGGTGTGGTCCTGGGTTCTGAAGAGACTTGAGGGAGATCAGAAGAGGAGGGAAAGGAGATTTTTGCAAGCTCCGAGAGAGAGGAGAGAGACAGAGAGAGAGAGAGAGAGAGAGAGAGAGAGAGAGAGAGAGAGAGAGAGAGGGAGAGAGGGGAGGGAAAGGGGGAGAGAAGGGGAGAGAGAGAGAGAGAGAGAGAGAGAGAGAGAGAGAGAGAGAGAGGAGAGTGTGTGTGTATGTGTGTGTGTGTGTGAGCGCGCGCGCGCCCGTCGCTGTCCCGCCCTAGTGCAGCACCGCTGAGTCCTGCGTCTCCTTCCCGGGTTCTGCGGTCTCCAGGCAGTGACCTTTCTGGCTACGAGGACAAAAGACGACTAGAGAGGGAGGAGGTGGGGAGAAGATAATGGAGGGAGGCAGAGACGGGAGGGCCGCAGCGGCGTGGCGCCTTTAAGAAAGTAAGGCGGCGAACTCCAAGCTCCGCCGGCTCTCTTGTCCCTGGGCCGGTGCCAGGAACCGCCGGGTGCAAAACGGGGAAGCGCCGTATAGCGATGTGCTGCCAGGCGAAGGTAAAGCTAGGCGGGTCGCGGGCCAGTAAAGCGCTGCTGCTGTTTGGCAAGCACTTCCAAGAGTGTCTCGTGTGGTCATTTAATTTATTTATTTTTGCAAGCTAGGCTTTCTGGGGGCAGGGCGGAGGGACTTTCTGGGAGGTTGCGGAGCTTCTGGGTCTCCGCCCCGGACCAATATGCGGAGTTCTCTGCAAAGCCGAGTTTCGGCCAGGTACTGGAAGTTTCTTAGAGGGTTCCTGCCCTCCCGCCCCTCCGACCCCATTCTCAGGCTTTTAGTCCTGGGGATTGGGGCAGGAGCCACTCGGGGCCGGACAGCGGCCGGGCGATCCAAAGGGGATTGGGGGAAAGGCGGATCGGATCGTTCCCCAGGGCTGGCTGGGGGTTGGGATAGTGGAAGGGAAAGGGGGGAGGGCGGGAGGCAATGGCCGCAGTTGGGCACGACGCAGATAGCCGTTGTCTCTTTCTTCCTCGCCACATCTCCCCCACCCCCCACCCGGGATTTTTCTATAGGCTAGAGCGCTCTTCCCCGCTTCTACCCTCACGTCCTCCACATTTCCCTCGGAATGGGGAGCACGAAAAGGGAGCCGCAATTCCGCTGGAAAATATACGGAGAGATCATATGACGGCCACTTGGGGGCTAAGGCAAAGCTCACCCCTCCCCCCTTCCCCTGCCCCGCACCTCCCTGGAAAGGAAAAATGAATTAAGAAGGAATAACCTTGTGCCGCGAACTCAGCGATGTCTTCCTTCCCAGCTCCCCTCCCCCTAACTAACCCCCAACCAGAAAACGCAAGAAGAAATGGCGAAGAGGTGGAAAAGAGATTAGATTTCGCTTCTCTCTCATCAATTTTCTGTTTAATGTCACCGGGCCCCATTGTGGGAGAGGGAAGCACGTCACCCATGCCATAAATTTGTGGTTATGGAGCGCCTGGCCGCCTCCCCGCTCTAATGGAATGGGATTTACTCGGCACTAGCAGGTAGGGGACGCAGGAGCCGCAGCCTCCGGAGGATTGAAATAAAAATAAAATAAAATCTCACATCTCGATTTAAAAAAAAAGTTATCTTTTCAAACCTCCACATTCCCTGCTCCAGAGGAGATCCAGAGCAACTCCCACTTTACTTGGGGGAGGGGGTGGATCCTCCCTCCAGGACAAGTCTTCGAGGTGTTTGGTGCCGTGCAGCAACCACCCCCCCTGCCCCCCGCCCCGACCCCGGATTCGGGTCCGGAGAGGCCATCTCCCCCGGGAGATCCCGACAGGACCTTGATGCCTCTGAGTGGACCGCCAGTCCCGGTAGGTGGCTTTGATTTGGATTGGGGCGACTTGGCATTTCTTCTTTCGTTCTCTGCCGCGTGGCCAATCCTGCGATGTAGGGGGTTTTCCTTATGGAGATGGGGAGGAGAGATCCCCCTCCGAGCTTTCTTTCCTCTCCACCACCTTCAGTGTTTCTCCTCTCCGAGTCCTTCTCGCACGAAGAAATACACAGTCTTTTCCCCCTACTGCTCAGAAGACTGAAGCTTCATGGAACGCGGTGGGGACCTGGAGCAGGGTTTCAGGCTCGGCTTTACGCATCACCACCCCTTTCTGTGTCCCTGGCCGTTGAGCTGCTTCCCGCAGCGGGTTCAACGCAGGCAGAGATGGCTCGCTCGTTCTGAGCCTTCCTTTAACTTTTCTCAAACCCTTTTCACCAGATCGGATCTTTTCCAGAAAAAAAAAAAAAGAGCTGTCCCTCCATCTACCCTCCCCCCCCCCATCACTTTGCTGCTCTTCTCTACCCCACCCTCCCATCTCGCTGCTGAAAATTTTTTACAGTCGAGCCTACGGACTCTATCCATCCTTCAGGGCTAGACTGTTAGGCTCTCGGAGAGTTTTTCTTTTCATTAAATACGTTTGTTCCCCTCACACACACCATGGGAGATATGTGTGTGTGTGTATACACATATATACATACATACATACATACATTCATTTATATATATCACTTAGTTGTGCCTGTGGTTGTTTTTTATTTGTTTGGGTTTTTACCCTCCTACTTCAGTACTGCACGTACTATAAAGACTATTTTTAAAAATATAAAAAAAATGTAATTCTATGTGTAATATGCGTATACATATATACACACATATACATATATTCAGCCGCTATATGCCAAGGGATGGAGAAGTCCTCCAAATTTGCACCTGGCCATCAGGAAGGCTTTGGGAATTCATTCCTCGATCTGGTAAAGATTTTCCATCCTTGCATTTTGCACATTATAAATAATAATAACAATAAAAGCCAAAATGCGGAGTGGATAGACACAGAGAGTTCATTTCTCCTCTGCAGTCCGTCTCTTAGTTAGGGGCCTAGGATTGAAAGAAAGCTTTAAAATAATCTAGACTAGCGGTTGGATCCATTTTCCTTCTATTTTAAAACTGAAACCTTGGTCCCAAGGAATCGCTGGTTGAACTTAGAGGTTCCTGTGTTCCTCTTCAATTTGAACCAGCGTCTGGACCAAAGTATCTCAGTCCAGAAACAATACCAACCTGCGGCGATGTAAACTGGAAACCATGGTTGTCACCTTTCCTCCACCGCAGTCAAGCCACACCATTCTATCCCTCCCCCCGACCCCTAATTTCCTGCGGACTTGACAGGAGGGGGAAGATTATGAGGGAATATTCCTTTGGGGGGAGTTTTCGCGCGGAGGGTATATCTCTGCCTCCTATCTCCTTTGCCTGAAAAGAATTGCGTTCCTTTGGCAGCAAAGCTTGGTGAATTCGTGTCGAATGGAAAATACATTTGCACTACTGAGGAAGAAAATTCATTAAATGATTTCAAAGGTATTGACTTAACTGTTTGCAAAAAAAAAAAAAAAAGTAGGACTGCCCTTCCTTGCTGGCCCCAGGTTTCAACTCAGAGAGAAAGAAACCGGAGGTTTGCACTTACAGGCCCCAGTGGCCGTGCCAGCTCTGGCCCTGTCTTCTCTATCTGGGGGAAGAAAAGAGGCTGTGTGTGTAGGGTGGGGGTGGGGGTGGAAGAAGGTGGGTAGCGTGAGGGGTCCCCAGTGTCCCATTCTCTCGAAGTAAAAGAAATGGGTCTAAAATATGCAGCCGTTTTGCTGGTTTGGGCACTTATTGCTTATCTATTTTTCCCATTCCCCTGGAGCTGGATAGTAAACGCAAAAAGGAGGCTCGGGGATAAAGCGGGTTTGTATCTTAGCTGCTTTGGTTCAATCCCTTTACCCTGAGCTATGCCTTAGTTCTTAAAGGGGATCAAGGGAGAGGGGGAATTCTTCATTCCACTTCTACTCATGACCCTGTTCACCAGAAGTTCAAAGGGCAGTGAGCGATTTGAGTTATTGGAAAAATGGGATATGAGGGAAAGAAAATCCTCCCAAAGCGGGACTGGCTTCGCGCCTGAAAGTCTGCTGTAAGAAAGGAGGTGTGTGTGTACTTGTGTGCGTGCCTGGGTCTGTCTGTGTCTGTGTCTGTGTGTGTGCAGCCAAGCAGGGGATGCGGAGAGATTCTGGGCTTGGCCTGGAAGCCCGCGCGCTGGTACTAACTGGGCCCCCGGGGGTGGCAGCTTCTGCTCTCGTCCCGATATGCCCCATGTCCCCTGCCGGAGCGGGAGCCGCAGGCGCCTGAGCCTCGCAGTGGGCGGGGGGTGGAAAGTGGAGGGTCCTCATCTGTAGAGACAGAATTCGGGGAGTCCGTGGGCGGGTGACGATTTCACGGAGAGGAAGGGAAAGAGGAAAAGTGTGTGTGTGTGTGTGTGTGTGTGTGTGCGCGCGCGCGCGTGCGTGCGTGCTGGCAGAGATAAGGAGCATGCTCTGCATGTGTTTGCTCGTGTGTCACATTTTGTGTATCAGAATCAAAAGTAAGGAACTCGCGGCGGACTTTTCTTTCTCTGGCCCAGAGCTCCTGTTGTATCTCCTCCCCACCCCCTCCTCCTCAGCCCTATTCCCCCAGCTTTGCCCTCTGGGGTCGGGGTTGGCGCAGAGGCTGGGTCAGGTTGGGGAGAGACTGCGGCCAGGCTGGCTCCTCACAGTGGGGGATCCCGAGGGGGAGGGAACTTTTCCAATTCCTGGAAAAGGAGGGGGATGGGAGTGTGATACAGTGGAGTAGGAGGGGGAAAAGAGTTTGCAGTGAGCTCTTCCAAATCCTGGAGGAAAGGAAAAAAGGAAGTGATGGGAGACGGTGATAGGTGACATTTTCTCTCTGCATTTCTCTTTCCTTCTCTGGGGGATTTAGTTATCTTTTCCCCTTCACCTGAGAGTTGGGATTGACAAGATCTTAGTGGCGATGGGGAGACCAGAAGGGAGTAGTAATGCTATGCAAGTATCTCCAGACTCTGGGAATTACTTGTTTCCTTCTTCCATCCTTCCATCTTTCCATCCTTCCTTCCTTCCATCCCTCCTTTCTTCCTTTCCTTTCTCCCTCTTTTTCTTTCTTTTCTGGGGTGGAATTCCCTGCTTATGTCACAGTGATGTTGTGCAAGGAGTGAATATATAACAGTACTAAGTACAACTTCCTGGTCAGTATGGCCCTGTTGAAGAGGGAGGATCAGGCCTTGAGATCACTGGAAAAAATCGGAGACATAACTCTACCAGGAAGCCAGAGGAAGTGTGTTCTCTCCATCTTCTAGCCAGTGATCAGCCATGTAGGTAGGTTGCGAACCCTTAGGTGTAATTGTCGAGAATCCTTGGGGGGGGGGGAATCACTTTGACTCCTCCCCAAGGCCACCTTTCCCACCTATCCACCTCTTTTCCTAATTCCAGACACACACTGACAGTGATACATAGTCTTACAAATAAGCTGGTACTCAGGGGAGTGAAGCCTGCTGTCTGCTTACCTCTAGTGTAGTTCTTTCATTGGGAATGAACTTTACTAGGGAATTCAGGGAATGCCATTCTACTTTTCTTCTGGAAGGCCTCAGACTTCTCTCTTTGGTAGCTTGGCCTAAAAATAGTTTTGTCTGGTTAACTGTCCCACTTCCTTATTTCTGCAACTGAAAAGACAATAAAGTCATCCTCTTTCTTCTCCCTCAACAGCACCCAAGTGAAGCAATAAGTCAATGGAATATGTATAAAGTTAAGCTTATCTCTTGCCTGTAGGTACCTTCTAGCAGTAACTATTCCACCCACCTCCCCCTCCAATTTGACCAAGGAAATTGGGGATCAGTTGTTGTTTTTCTCTTGGAATTCACATCGGGTAAAATGCTTTAATTTTGCTCCCGAGGGAGGGAGATTAAGAAGGAATGGATCGATGATTTTATAGGTACTGGCACCTTCAGGTGTGGAAATTCCTTCCACTATGTATAAAGTCAGCAACTCTTAAGAGACTTAATGATTAACCTAGGGTCACACAAAAATCAGAGACTGGACTGGAACCCAGATCTTTCCAAATTGTCATAATGGCATACTGCACACTGCCTGCCAGTGAAAAGTGCAATTGTATAATATACATGCATATAAATACCAGCTTTCAAAAATCACTGTATTTTTTATTTCATTGGCTCCTAGTGAGGATCTTCTTTTCAGCTGATGATCTTTAATCTTAGAGTTTCCTTGGAGTACTGAGAGGTGGCATCTTGTTCAGGGTCACACAACCAGTATGTAAAAGAGGCAGGCTTGAACTGACTAAGAAGCCAACTCTCTACTATTCTAGCAGAGCCTATGTGCACACATACACACTATGTCCCCCTTACCTATATCCTACATACTGTATCTCCTACATACTTTGTCTCAACTGGTTCCACAGGGGAAGAGAAGGACAGGCAATATGCATATATTGCATGCCATATATGTGCCGGATTTGTAAGTGCTTTGCAAATATTATGTCCACAGCTGCAACGTCCCTTCAAAAAATACTTTTGCAGCTTCTAAGACTCTTTATTGATCTCTTGAAAACCTACTCTTCTCCCCACCCCTAATGTCATCTTACCAGATTCCACAGAGGACAGAGCCTTCTAAATTGGAGCAGGGACTGGCCCCTGAGGTTGTGGGAGAGTATATGTTGGGGGCCGGGGAAGTGGAGTTCTATCTGCCAGGATCAAGCATTGATTTCTTCTTTCCATTAGTGACCTCATTTGGATTGTACGAATTTGGACTGTACAATCTTCTTCCTAGTTCCCTTGGGGAGAAAAGGGAAATTTAACTGAGGGCAGTGGCTAGAACTGGGATGGCAGGAGCAGTTGAGAGGGAATGAAGGTGGGAGAGGTGTTCCAGACCAACAGATTTGAATTTCTGGAGTCCCCAGCAATCTGGACTCTGAAATTCTCTTCTCTTAGTACCTTCCCTCTTACACTAATGAGTGTTAGTCTCCCTATGGTCCCTTTTCTTCCCTTGAATAACAACAATAATGACCCTAATTTTTTTTTGAAAAAAGTCAGTGTGGTACTAGAATGGATTTGTCTGTTTATTAAAATCACTTGAATTTAATCCAGATGGATTTTCTCATTGATAACCTCCCACAACAAGCATACTGAGTTATGTTGTCCCTGTGAATAGGCTGGGATGGATTTAGCTACAAATTAGGACCCCACATTTAACAAAGCATTAGTTACTGAGCTGGGGAGGTGAAGGAAGCAGACTCCTGATCTGATTGGAGAGAACTAATAATAAAAGTTAAAATTATGCATCATCCTCAGGGGGGAAAAAGAGAAAATACACTTATTTGACTTCTTCATCTCTATGCTATTCCTACAACTACTCATCTTATGTTTATACTGCCTTAATATGTATGGAGAGATGTGTCCTGCATGTATGCATATATGGATCTGATTGTGTTAACCTACAAAGGTATATCGTATGTAGGTGCGTGTACAGGTCATAGGATGAATCCCAACTCTTTCTCTCCTTCATTCTTAGCAGAGAGCTCCTGTTTTCGAGAGATATGGAGGCTTTGATCCTCAGAGAACCAAGTCAGTGCTCTGGGGCTTAGGTAAGGATTAAAAGTATAACAGAAAGCCAGGTTCTAAGCTGAGAACTTTCCCATTGAAAGGAGAGAGTAAGCTAAAGGAAGGGCATAGTCTGTGTTCTGTGTGTGACTGGTGTCCTTTTGGACAGGTCCAAACTTCCTTGGGGTTTCACAGTAACGTTCTTTTTTGTGTTCCTTGATTCTATGTCCCTTCCTGTTCTGATGCCAGCAACTTCTCTATTTCAGTTCTGAACTCAAATCTTGAACAAGGCCAGGAACAACTGCAGAGAAACTCCTATCTCAGACAAACCTCGGGAAAGAGGTCTGTGGAGGCCTCAAGGCCTCTGCCTAAGGGCCTATCCTACCCTGGCAAGTAATGAAAGGATGAAGCTTCGGGCTCCCAATCTATACTGAGTTGGATTGTTCATTAGGGCAACTGGAGGCTGAGATGTTTCCCTGGGGCAATTCATGAAAGGGATGGTTTCTCTTTTCCTTTGGCCTGTTGTAGCCTGCTACCTCAGGGGCAGGCAAAGGTCAAGGGTCACACTCTCCCTTCAGGGGCTCCTACTGATGGCATAGCTGAGATTTTTACCCCCCTCCTCGCCTCTGTTTTTGATAACATGCTGAACCCTCCCCCCCACCACATACACACACACATATCTACAACTGTTTGGAAAGAACCCTAGGAATTTACTGGGGACTTTTCACCTCTACTCTTATAGGTGTGGCCTGAGGGAGAACCATTTTCAATTCTTGAAGTTGTTCCTGGGCAACACAGACCTACCAAATGTCATCCTACAAGCCCCATCCTCCCAAACTCTAGATATCTGGGAGAGCTTCATCTTTACTCACTGGGCTTCTCTGCTCCCTTTCAGCATAGTCTACCCAGGCTCCAGCATCTATCTTCCTGGCAGTTCTACAAAGTACACATCTGAGAAATGATGGTCTGATGAGTTATTGGAGACCTGGCCTCCAGTACATGGTTCTTACAACTCTGGTGAAAAGAATAATATAATAAAAATGTATTCCAGTCATAAGCAAGTTCAATAAGGGTCTCTTCTTCATAAACTCAGTTCCCTGTTGATTTCTGTTAGTGTCAGGAGAAGAAAGGCCTAGAACACGTGTGTGAGGGGCAACATTGTCAAAGGCTAAGTTCTGGGGATCCAAATTCTGTAGGTTGTCACTGGACATTCCTTCAGGGTTGTATTTGTTTTCATTTTAATTTTTTTGCCTTTGTCCTTGCAAACGTCCAGAATCGTTCATGGGAAAATTGACCCTGGTGCTTTCAGAAGAGCTATGGGAATCTGAGTTTTCTCCTATGGCGTCTAAAGGACAAGAAATGTCTGCTCCATCTCCTTCCTTGGATCTCTGCCCAACCAGCCAAAGCCCAAACCACAAGTCAAGTGTGTCTATGGAGGGAGAATGGGGGGAAATTCCTTCTCCCTTACCTTACTCCCTTCAAATTTGGGGCACTCCCAGGTGGCTGCGGGAGAGATTAGCCCAAGACCAGCAATGGCTTCTTTCTCTCACCATCTAGTCGTCTCTGGGAAGGACTGAGTCATTTTTCGTAGTCAAGAAATTGTTTCTAATTTGCTCTTTGACTAATGGCTCTCTGAACAATGCAGAAGCACCAACAATCGCATTAGTCAAAGACACCCAACATACAATTACCCGAGCGTAGATTTGCATCTATCTGGCTCTATTAGGCGCTTATTTAGTGCACTGGGTTAATTCACAATTTTGTGTAACTCCCAGGATTCCCCCCCTCCCCACAAACCATCCTTAGTGGTTGGTTTTGTTGGATATTATTTACTACGTGTTCTCTAATGGGATGGAGCATGCTTATGTGGCCAGACACGCCTGGGGACTCCAGGAACTCGGCAGAGAATCTCAGATTCGAGTGAAATAGTTCCAACTCTTCTAAGGACTCGATTTCTACTTCCCCTTCTTCCTCGGGATTCCTCTCTAGCGTTCTGTCCCTTCACTTACCTTCATCTCCTCCTCCCCCAACAAACCCTCTGGAGTATTTTTCCTACCCCACCCCCCCACTCCCCCACCTCTACTGGCATTTCCACTGTGGGAGGATGCTGGTGGCCGGGCGCATGTTCTCAAAAGGAAGCTCCACGCTTAGACTACCCAATAGTAGGGGAAGGAGAGGGAAGTGGGAGGTTGTGTGTGTGTGTGTTGGGAGTCCGGGGAGGGGAAGAGGTGTTGAAAGGGGTGAATGCAGACAGTAGGTGGAGAAGACTGTGCTACCCTGAGGATTTCTTAGGGGAATATATCAGTTACTGTGTCCTAGGCAGAGGGAGGGCATCTGTCTAACTCGACTCTGGAAGGGACACCGTGGGTGGGAAAGGTGTTTGTGACTCGAGTAGTGTGTGTGACACTATATGTGTCAGTATTCATAGCCTTGTGTGTACATGGAAAGGTGTGCATGATAGAGCCTGCAGCACTGGGTTATGAGGATGAATCGGTATGTTTGTGTATGTCTGTGTCTAAGTGCATGACGGTTAATGTGAAGCGGGAGGGGTTATCTGGCTCCTCGACCCATCTTCAGATCTAGAGGATGTAACAAGACACGACCCAACAGCAGGCCAATTCTGGGGGAAAAGAAGTTTTTTGTTTTGTTTTGGTTTTTTTAACATGCGTAGATTTCCAATTATATCAAAGGTGGTTCGAGGACTTTAGGGCCTTCCCAAGTCTCCCCTGGCTTCTGCCACCGAGGCCTTAAGAAAAAAAAATAACTGGACATCCAGTGAGGCCTGAGATACACAAAACTCTTCAGTCTGAGAGTGAGAGAGAAAAAGAAGAAAAAAGAGGAGAAAAGGCCCCAATAGAAGAGGAAGGTGGGATAAAGGGGAAAATGCTTTTATATAGTTGCTTATCTGGGTTTTCCGGGTTGGGGAGAATCGAACCTGCCCAGGCTTTCCTAATATCTGGAGTTGAACTGGGGAGAGGGGCTCCTGGAGTTGAACGCGGAAGGAGACTTCTAGGCGCCTTCCCTTTCATTTGTAAAAATGAAGGAGATAGCTCAGACCCAGACTCTCAAGTGTAAATATTTACCTCCCCCCAGTCTTATTATCTGCACTCTTTTCTTCCAATTCTTCCCCCCCCCTCCCCCCCCCCCCGCCACCTCCCCCATACACCTTTCTCTATGGAAGGCGAGAGTCTACAGCTATCAACATCGTGTTCCTGTAAAATTAAAAGCATTTGTTAGATTTGGACAGCAGAAGCCGGGGGAGCGGGGGGAGAATGGGGGGGGGGGGGAGGAAGAAAACTGGAAGATTATCCCGGTGCTGATAATATAACCATCCAAATATATTCCTAGTCAGAGCTTTTCTGGGCTAGCCCGACCCTTGTATCTTTCTGAGAGCGGAATAAAGTGATCTTATTTTGGTACTACAGTGTAACTGGGTAAGGCGGACCGCTTCTTCTGGGCTGGGCATCTGCCAGCAACCTCGCTGTATACAACAGGCCCTGTCTCTAGCTATTTGCTGTAACAACTGTTTTGAAACAATTTTTTTTTTAATCCTAGGGTGTTTTTTTTTTTTAAGTGAGCAGAAGAGATGGAGGAGGAGGAGGAATCGGAGGCGGAGGAAGAAGAAAAGGAGACGGGAAGATGTAAAGGCTAGCAGTAAAGGGGAAAAAAATTAAAAGGCAGCAAGATCAGTGTAGGTTTTTTATCCTTCCCCATCCATGTCTATGAGCATTTACCTTGAAGACTGGGAAGGGAAGGAGCAAGTTTTTGTTTATTCGACATGTTTATGTGGGTGGGAAGGGGGTCTGGGGCTGGGCTAGTAGGAAGAAAACCTAAGTTGTTTTTTTTTAGGAGTTGGTCCTCCCCTGTCCCCAAGCAACCCTACAATAAAATTGGCGAGTACTGATCTTGCACTATATTCAAGAAGTGATCCCTTGAAATTAGGAGAGAACCCACAGAGTATTACCCGTGTGTATATCTTAGCCTTTGCAGGCCTCCCTGCCCCACCCCTCATGAGGTTTTCCCACTGCCCCTCGGGTCCTCAGCCTCCTCCCCATCATCTCTTTTCCTTTGTGCTATGTTTTCATTCCTCAATCCTCCTCCCTTGGTAGTTGGGGGCATTTTCTAGACCCCTTATAGTCTTAAACCCGTGACTGGTGCACCGCTGGGTGGGGGAGGGTCCATCAGCCACGCTCCAGGGCTCCTGGACAATTCTTTAAGCGCCCAAGCCCCTTCCCCCTAATTCCTGGGGGGCTAAGAACTCCACAAGCCCCTCCTGGCCCTTGGATGCGTTGCTTGTTCCAGGACCAAGGGGAGAGTCAGTCAGGCACCGGAAAAGCGAGGGGCTCCCATCCCCTCCCCTCCCTTCAAACAAAGGGCAGCAAAGAGAGGGACAGAGGCTTGAGCCCCACTTCCGGGAGCAAGCAAGGTCCAAAGTTCTTTTTCTTAAAAGATTCTGATAATTTACTGAATTTTCTTAGCAGACAACTCTAAAAACCCATTGGACTGGAAATTTTTTCCTCTATGGTTGTATTCAGTGGAGTTATTTTGTGTATCTTCTCCTTATGCTCCTCTCCTTTTTAAAAATTTGGTTTAATTTTTAAAAAATCAGACAATGTAACTTCAATGACTGGAGACAGGCGGACAGATACGTTAACAAGAGCCGACTGAGTGGGAACTAGGATAATTAGACTAGGAGAATAAGAGTAATAAAAAGAAGGGGGAAAGCAGATGTTTTAGGAAAAGGTCGAGTCCTTTCCTGTCCTCAGTTCGGTGTCTCCCTTACAAAAAAAGAGGAAGAATTTGTGTATGACGTGCACATTGCATAAAAGATGTTTGCTTTTAGATGTAAGCAGCACCCATTTTTCTTCTGTTTCTCAAACTGGAATGGGAATCTTTGGGGTCGGATTCCTGATTTAGGTTTTCTGGTGGGGACAGGAAGGCAGACGGAGAAAAGGGAGGTGAAAAGCTCAAGGAGAAGAGGAAAGGGGGAAGGAATAAATGATATGGTTGGACTAGAGATGCAATACAGTCTCGTCAGAGTTGGTTTAGGATCTAGGACCCTTAGACACCAAGAAATAAGTGTATTGCGTATAAAGATATTAGGTACATTTAGGGACCGGGTCTTAGAATTTCTCTTCCTTCCTTTTCTAATTTCGTCTTTCATTGCAACAGTTTAAATGGAATTGTTCCTAGGATGACTTCGTGGACAGGGATGGTCCTACTTATGACGGGAACCCGTTGCAAACTGGAAAATTCGGGGGGTGGGAGAGAGGATACTGGGACTGGGGTTCTCTAGCTTTGCTCGGCTGGTCTTGTGAGTCTTGGTTTTCCAAGGAGATTTGATGCAAGTATTTAATGTATTTGTTCCTATTCCTTCCAGGTTTTCTCTTGTCACTTTCTATAAAAGCATCTCTCCACGCTGCCTTGGTTAGAAGCAAATTCCGCAGCTCTCTCCTCCCTCCTCTCTCGTTGCACCCGGGTCTGTAGCGTAAAAAGTCCCAGTTTAGGTGCAAAGCAGGCAAACCGGAGGAAGAGGAGAAGGAGGGAGTTGTCTCCTGCTTCTGATCCTTTGGTGTCGGTGAGCCGAGCTATACCAAATCTCGGCCACGGATATGGGAATCAGGGCTCTATGAATGAACTTCTCCTCGGATATTTCCGGGAACTGAGTGTATGAGGCTATTCCCTCCCCAACAGAAAATACACATGTATTTAGATATGAATTTCTGGATATTTCATGAAATATTGAGATTTAGGGCAAGAGAAGATTGCATTAAGACGGGGAAATTGGTTGTCCCCTCCCCTCCCCCAACGTTCAGTCCTTTGGGCATGTCTCTTTTTTCTTCCACTCATCTCCTTTCGAATTTGAAATCCTCACTGTTCTTCCAGATCTCAAATTTCCGAAGCCAATTCACCTCTCCCGAAACCCCAATGTCTTCATGGGCTTTACTTGGGTTTTCCATCTTCCTCCGTTCTAGGGTCTCGGGACCGGTGAACATCCCCGTTACCCGGGTTAGGCTGTGCCTAGCAGGACCTCATTCAATCATCTCCTTGCTTAATGAATAGCCGTACGCTAATCGGATCTCGTGGGCGCTTTATGGGGATTTATTTATTCCGCATTTCCAATCCATCAGGCGACTTAGCACAAACACACAATAGCAAACACTACCCCCCTGTCAAAAAAACAAACAAACACATATTTAATCTGAAAGAGCCAAACTCTCCTGCCACTCGCGTCCAGAATTGCCGGTCCCGAGTCCCACGGGCTACCTGGGGTTTTACTTCCCTCTAATTTTTCCCCCTTCACAGTCGCCGGAGCCGGGACTTTCTTACACGCCAGTAAAACCCTCCTACCGTGCGGCAACCGCCCTACTCCTGGGCACTCTCTCCTTTTGCCCCAGTACGGTTGCCTCGGCCCATATCCATAACCGCCCGGGATGAGGAGAGTGGTTGGGAGTGCCCGGTAGTCTCCTTTTGGAGTCCAGGTTTTCTGTCTCTTGCACAACCCATCCTCCCCGCTCCTCCTCTCCCTTGGGATGTTGGAGAGGACCCACTCGATTGCAGTTCTCACTCTCCTTTCCTGTGTGTCCTACAACCCTTTCCGAAACATTCTCGGGGCTAGCAAAGGACAAGTTTCCTCCCAATCCCCCTCCAGCGTTGTACTCTCCATCGCTTACCTCCTCGCCCCGGGGCCAGTTCGCACACCTCGGGTTTAGCGCCCGGGGGGAGGGGGGTAGACCCTGAAGCCGATCGGCTGAGATCCTCACTCACTGTTTCCCAGACTCCATTTATCCTCCTCCCTGCGAAGCCCCCACATCCCCTGGGATCCGAAGGAAGGCGGGGGGCGGAGGGGGGGGTTAAGATACAACCCCGCCAACCTAGGTTTCTCCTTTCCCCAGTTTTGAAACCGCACCCCTCCTCCCCGTGGAGTCCTAGTCTCACGATTGAGGGGGAGTCCCCAGAGTCCTAACCTGTACCCCAAGCCCTGTGCCCTCCCACATGGTTCTTCCCTCCCCCCCCAATTTTACGCGCTTAATAAAATAAATAAATATATAGAAATCAGTTTTGTGGCATTCGGCCTGCTTCCCCTTTCTCTCTCCGGATTCTCTTTGATCCGCTCGCTCTCTACTCCTCAGCTCTGGGGCCGGTGGGGGTCGACCCTCGGGGATCCTGGAAACCATCCCTAACTTATCTCCTTTTATCCAGCGGCAAGGGGCCGCCTTGAAACCGCCGGGCCAGTAATTGCTTTTTTCAGGCAGCCCAGTGCGGACTGGACAACAGCCAATCAGCGCCCTGTTTACACTTGGTGATTGACAGCAAGCTGGCACATTGCCAACCAATCCCAAGCATCCCAGAGGAGAAGGGAGGGGAGGAAAAGGAGCTAGGGACTGGGCAAGGGAGGGGGGAGTTGGAGGAGAAATCAGGGGAAAAAAAAAGAAAAACCTTTGTGCTTAACCCTTTTGTGCCCAGAGCTAATGAAAAATATAGAGACTTTCTGTTGCGCGTGTTGTCTAGCTTCTAATGAAAAACATTTTTTTTTTTTCTAGAGGGGGGAGCAGAGATTCTCAAGTAGGGAGAAGAGGAAATAATCCACCTCTGTAAACTACTATTACCACTACTTCCCGAGAATCAGTAGTGAGACCTGGAACCAAATACTAAATACTGTGCAGTGTCCCGAAAGTCTTAGTGCGCAGCATTAATTTCAGGGGTTCTATGGAAAGTTGTTTCTGGTTACGTTAGGGAATGGTTCCGCAGGACTTTCTCCTCCTTAAATGGAGGAATTTATCGGATTAAGTCCAAGGAAGTGGGTACTTAGAAACACAATGCATGGTTTTTGCACATTAACAAAAGACCCTTGAAATTCTCAAAATATTGTTTAGATCTTAACTTTATGGTTCTAGTTGAGAAAAACATAATCTTCCCTCTTAGCAATTATTTCCAGGTTTCCATTTTCTTTGCTGTCCCTTTCATTCTAAGAATTAGACGGGGGAGAGATGGGGGTGCGGGGAACAAATCCACCGTCTGCCTGAAAGGAATAAAATAACCTTATATATGATCCAGGGGGATGTAACCCTCCGGAGATGGAGGTCCTCTAGGGAAAACTGGAGAGGAATGTAGACCACCGCGGGATAGGGTGGGGTGGGATGGGGACGGAGATGGAGTCAAGTGCGGGTCCTGCTCCTCAGTCCAGGGGTTAGCATCCCTGGGCGTGTGCCAGCACCTTCAAGATGGAGAGCGGCTGCCCTTCTTCTGCAGTTGTTCTATTTCTTGTGTAACAGCCTTGGAAGGTAGCTCTGCTTTTAGTCCAGGCCTATCAATTCGCAGACTCACCAAAACAGCTTTACCTACTACGCGCGGGCACACACACACACACACACACACACACACACACACACACACACACACTGTAAAGTTTGCATCTGCCTTAAAAGATGGTGTGGTTTCTTCTTTGAGTTTCCCATAGAACACCAGTTCAATATTTCGGCCGCCGTAAAATTGTGAAGACAAAAAAAAAAATTCAGGGTCCCCAGCCGCCTCCGCGCTCACACATTTCCACCTCCTCCCTCTCGCTACTCCACATCCTCATTCAGCCAAGTACTGATCTGCGCAGAGAAGCTGCGCAGTTGCACCGCTTGAATTAGGCGCCATTGGGCTCAGTAGTAGCCCTGCTGCTCTCTGATTGGCAGCTCCTTGGCCCGGCGCCAGCCTATTGGGAGGCCTGTTTACGCCGAGTGAGTGGCACGAGCTTATTACAGTGGAGGGCCGCACAACCAATCAGCTAACTGGCCCATCTTGGGTGAGTGGCACGAGCTTATTAGTATGCAGGGAGAGTTGCTTTCAGGACTGAGCTGCAGGGTTTGAGAGCCGCTCTGGATGGGCTTGCTATATAGTCGTTGTTGTGGAAGCGGCGCATTTACAGTGCGACAGTCAGCACATTGAAAATACCAATAGGAATACAAAACAAAGTCACATTTACTGATTTAATTGTATTGCATTCAATTGTATCCAGGGAACAGCCTCCAGTAAGTAATTGAAATTACTTTCATTTTTAAAATTTTTGTCTTTTTTATTATTATTATTTTTCTTTGGGAATTTAATTTTTTTTAAAGGAGAAAGCTAGGGTTGTGATTTTAAAATATTTTCTTTAAAAATAATTCGTTATAATGCCGAACAGTTTTTCTGTCGAGATGGAAGAAATATATTACATAATATATATGTATATATACACGTGTGTATATGTATATACGATACCATCAGCAAGAGATTTTTTCCTCTCAAGAATCGTATAGATTTGTTTAAAATTCCCCCCACCCTGTACTGCGTCCTTGCTTTGCTCTGAAGCGGTCGTTGCCTCCTTATACACCTCTAATTAAAAATAAATAATAAAGAAAGAGGACAGTTTCGTTAGGCCAGGGATATAAGGCCGGGCTTTTTTTAAATACCGACAGTAAACGATCCCCAGGTTCCCTGGAAATTGGTGCCCACTATTAGCTGAACGAAAAAAATGCCCTCCCTCCACCCCAACTTCTCTCTCCCCCTACCCTCGCCGTCCCACTCCCCAGCAATCTCAGCTTTTTATGTTTTGCCGGCTACTAACTACCCCTTACTAGGAAAAAGATTCATTGTAAGACCTTTGCCTGCGAGGAAGGTGATTGTGGGAGCTCTAAGCTGCGCTGTCTGGGGGAAGGGAGAGGGAACCCCTGCTTCCCTTCCTAGCCGGTGCCTTATTTCTGAAGAAAGATTAGCTTAGGAGGAGAGAAAAAACCTATAGGAAAAATAGAAATGCCAATTTCAACCCTTCAGTGGGAACGAGGAAGGGGCAAGGTTATTTTTTTTTTTGGAGGGTGGAGTTAATTTTCTAATTTTTACTTTTCGCTTGAGAAAGTCAGAGAAAGGTGGCTTAGTCTGGGGGGCGTTGTAAGGCATGCGAGAGGGAAGGTGCCGACTCAAGCTCTATTTGGGGACTAGAGTCTGCACAGCTTTTAAATTAGGTTTCTTTTTTTCACCCCTCGGGGGCTGAAACTGCAGCTGAAGCCTGGTAATGCGAGCTCTCGGCCTGGGGATGCTGGGGAGAGAGAGGGGACTACTCGGCCTGATGCAGGGAAGGGGGTTTCTATTTCTTGGGAGGGAACGGAAAGGATAGGAGAGGAGAGGGAGGATATTCTGTCTTTGCGTTTTCCATATTCTTTTGTTTTCTCCGGAGCCCTGCGGCTCCCGGGCTCTCGAGCCCGGCGCGGGAGAAGCTAGGGCGGCCGTAGATATAGATAGGTTTTGGCAATTCGCTGGGAGCGGGTTCTGGAGGCTTGGGCTCCCTCGGCCTCAGGACTTCTGGGGGAGGAAGAGTAGGACCGGAGGAGACCCCGGGAACACCTCCTCTGCACCGGGACAGTGGAAGCGCAGAAGACGGGACGGAATGTGCACCTCCTTGGCGGCCTAGCCTCTGCCCCCGGGCGGTCGGGCGGTCGAGCCGGTAGCGGCCTGCTGCTCCCTCGGGCCACCGCCACCAGCGCATCCTCCGGGGCTTCGTCTCGCTGTGCTCTGCGGCACTAAGAGCAGGCAGTTCTGGGCCCAGGGCCTAAGCTGGACGCGCTCTTGGAGGGAGAAAGGGGACCGGCGAGAAGAATGGCTCTTGATGAGCCGGGAGAAAGTGGTTTGGGGTTGGAATTTTTTTTTTTTAATTTGAGCAACTCTGGGTGTTTATTTTAAAAATCACAAACCCGTGCTCTTAACTACAACCAGGCGCGCCTTAGCGGTACAAGAAGGCAGTCGGGTTCTGACTCAGGGACCAGCTGGGACCCGAGGGGCCCCTTAATGCTTCTCCGGAGCTCAGAAATAAAACAAGCCATCCTCGCTGGGCAGGGTTGCCGAGGAAAGGCGGCGGCTTGAGCTGGGCTCGGCTGGGCCCACGTTTTTCCGTTCTGCAGCCGCCGGGGCTTTGTGTTTTTTCCCCCTCTCTTAACGCACTTTTGGTGGCTTACTTAAAATATATTTTCCCATTTTACCTCCTTAGAAGGACCCGGGACCTGCGTCCCTTCACAGAAACAAAGTTAGCTGCTGTTCTTTCCTTCCTGTTTCTTTCGTACCCCTTCGGGTTTTTACTCCAGTTCTCCCTTTCCTCTCTCGACTGACTCGGACCGGCTTGTCTGGCTTGTCTTGATTCTTAATGGAGGCGCTGCTCGCCCATCCCGGGGCTCTCAGTCACCGTCCTTCAAAGACAGACGGCAGAGACGGCCGGAGCGTGGTGTGGCAGCAGGGAATTCTCCGGCCGGGCGCAGCCTGAGGTGGTAGACGGGCTGGAGACGCCAGCGAGGCCCGCACAGCGTGGAGGGAGGCTTCCGCGTTCGGGCGGGCGCTGGAGCCGCGTCGGCCTTGTTTGTGTAGGCCGTCCGGGGATGGGCAGCGGCTGCTCGGGCATCCTCCCGCTCCTGCCCCGGGGGGACCCTAACGAACGCTGGGGTGGAAGGGAGCAGCTTTAGAGCCCTGGAAGAACCCAGGACTGCGGTAAAGCGGCTTCGCCCAGGTAGGAGAAAATAAAAATGCCTAACGAAGTCATCTTAACGTAGAGGTCATTCACCCTCGACTTGCTTTAAGAAGGGGTGACAGAACGAGAAAAGTCATCCGCGCAGGTCTCCGGAACCTCAAGATTCTTGTGCTTGTTCTCCGATTTTTTTAGCCTGTCCCTTTCTTTGTGTGGGCTGTTCCGTCCCTGCAACCTTCCATTCCAGTCTCGATTTTTGAAACTAGCGATTTTCCGTTCTCCCTCGATTTCTCCCTCGTCCTCGCTCTCGGGTCTGCCCTGCGGCGGCCCTCATCCCTCCCTTCCTGCGTGGACAGTTGGCTTCTGAGTCCCTGCGAGTAGGCCTGCTCGCTCGGAGATCTGCACTTCTCCATTCGGGGTTTGCAAATGTCCCTGTCCTTCTCTCCCCCCACTCTGCCCCCCTGCCAGCGCCTCCGAGAACTAGGAAATATTTGTTAGATCGAGGGAGATAGCTCGTGCTCTCCACCGGGGAGGGGGAGGGGGAGGGGAGCCCCTAGCCCCTTTGTGTGAAGTTGTAAGACAAAGAGAACTCATTGTGTAGTCCCCTTGTATTTACAATGCAAAAGCTCCTCGTGTAAATACGAAAAAAGCTTATCAGCTGAGCAAATATGTATTCACTTAATACATTAAGTTTTCGGTTATAGATTAAATCGGACACAAAATTGCTTGCAAATAAGACGCTGTAGAACTCAGAGCATTAAATATAGCAATTTTAAATGGTATTCATGAAATGAAAAACATCTTAATCACTTTGTTGTCACGGTGGGGTGGTAAAAAACACACATATCAGACCCATAAGGCTTTCTGTTATATTCACTATTATGAATATTGAGGCTGTTATTGTCTCCTTTTGTTAGATGTGGTATTAAACATTAAAACAATGCAATGGAGAAAGGAAAAATACGCAAAATGAACGAGTACTGAGAAAGAAGCCTTGGAGGCGGGAACTTAACTTCCACATATAAATATATAATAATACTCATGTAGGTACACAATATAGATTGTCTCTTCTCTTTGCCTCATCCGGGCTTCGGTAATCGATTCAGATTTCGCCTTAATGGGGAGTGACTACCTTCAACTTGAAAATATGGAGGGGAGGAAGAAGATAGGAGAGGTTTGGGGTTGTGGAGAGACTATTATACACTTCTGCTAGACTTGAAATCAGGAGCAAGTGGCAGTAGAGAGGGGCTGGTTTGGCCTGAGACCCCTCTTTTCCCAGGTGTGGAAGGGAAGATTTGCTGTTGGTCTGGCATTGTGAGAAGTGGGCAGCAGCCAAAGGCCGGTGTGTGAGCCGCCTCCCCTGCAAAGCCAGTCGCTTACATAACTGTTTGGTCTGAGTCTGGGTGCTCAACCTTCGGAGTGGGAATCCCCAGCCGAAATGCAAAGGAAAACGGCAGGGGCCGCTGACTGAGGATTTTCCTTTCCCCTTCATCTGTCTCTGGAAGGACCAAGACATTCCAGAAAAGAGATGCAGTTTTAACCTTCTCACCCACCCCCACGCCCATTCTCACAGCTAGGGATTTTGGAAGTAGAAATTCAGTTGCTGCATGGATGCTCCTTCCTTGGAGCACCCCCTCCCCCAATCCTTTAACCTGGATTTCTGTCCCCTTGATTCTTTTGGAGGAAGAGGGAATCGAAGCGGGGGGAGGGGGAAGGGAAAACCTTTCATTTATTCAATAGGAAAAAAATGAGTCAAAATCATTTGCACTCAGATACATCCCAACCTTTCACTAGATTCCTGGGTCGTGGGCCCCTAGGTGCCAGAAAGAAAGGAGGTAGTTTGAGATGGATTTGGATTGATCACTGCAGTTCTCGCTAGGTATCCAGTGAGGGTGGGGAGCAAAAAATGAATTTGGGATTTGAGGGTTTAGGGAGCTCTACAGTTCAGGTGGGGTTACCAAAGGTGAGTGTATAAAGAGAAGTAGGGGAAGCAACTGAGGGTGTTCCTAGGTTCAAAAGAATGGGGTACAAATCTGTTATGGTTGGGGAGAAGGCAGATGGAAGAAAAAGAGCCAGTTTTTTTTTTTTAAAGCAACCTCTTGAGTTACAATCAATAAAATTACTCGCTTAATTAGCATGGTTATTCGGTTAAGAGGGATGCAGTAAAAGTGGGACCTCTGGGGGGGGGCCTAAAAAACAAGTGTGAACAGAATTCCATTTTACTGGAGACACCTGGGGGGGAAGAGAGAGAGAGAGAGAGAGAGAGAGAGAGAGAGAGAGAGAGAGAGAGAGAGAGAGAGAGAGAGAGAGATTCATAGATTTGGGGTTTTATTGTCCAAGTGAGAAACATCTTCGAACCGGGGACAAGAAACCCAGGCTAGAGTGAGGAAAAGGGAAAAGAAAGGAAGAGGGGTTGGAGAGAGGGGTGACATTGTAAGATTTCATTAATTTATGGGAGATAGTGCGTGTGTTCATCAGCTCCACGATCTTTGTGTGGGTGTATGTCCCTGTGTGTCTGCGTGTCTGTGTATCTTGATGGGCCCCCGCTATTAGTGTATCCATGTGTCCATCCCTGGGAGGGATTTCAGCGTGTGCCTCAGTGACTTTGTGTGTAGGCACCTCGCCTCTCCCCATTAACTCCTCCCTCCACTCGGGTACCTCGATGCCCTGGACATCCCGTCTGACTGTCGGGTCACTTTGAAAGAGCCCGGGGTGGGAGGGGGCGCGGGGGCTCCGCAGGGGACCCCGGAGCCGGAATCACAGTATCTTTCTCCTTCACTCCACAGACTATGAGCCCCGATCGCAGGAACTGCACCTGGCCAGCCCGGGAGGAGCCCAGTCGGCTGACCCGCTGAAGGATTTAACCCCTAACTCCGGATCTCTTCTCGGCTGCTTGGGCCGCTATCGTTTAATAGCAGTTTTATTCTGTTTTGATTATTTAAAGAAGCCCCATTCCCCCCGCCGGGATTAGCGCTCCCCCCCGCCCCAAACACCGTCCCCCTCGGCTCCGGATTCAGTTTCTGTTTGCTCCCCGGCCGGCTCCGGCTCCCGCTCCCGCCGCGGAGCTCGGGGCGCCCGGCCGAGCAGCCTCCGCGGCGGTGGGGGGAGGAGGAGGCGGAGCGGGGAGGGCGGCGGCGGCTGGCTAGGGGCCGGAGTCGCCGCTGCCGGCTCCGCGGCATGGATGGCCGGGACTTCGCTCCGCCGTCGCATCTGCTCTCGGAGCGCGGAAGCCTGGGCCACCGCGGCGCCGCCGCCGCCCCGCGCCTAGCCCCGGCGGGCCCCGCAGTCCAGCACCCGGCTCACTTCCCGCCCGGCAAGTACTTCCAGTCGCCGCTGCCTATGGCCACGCACACAGGTCAGTGTCCTGCCTGCCCGCCGGCCCCACCTCGGGGCGGGGGAGGAGGGAGGGGTCCCTGATCCAGGTGCGCCCGGGGCAGGAGGTGAGGAGGCTGCCCAGGCCTCTGCCCCGAGGCTGGCTGTGCCAGGGAGCTGGATCCCTGCCCCGGATTCCTGGGTTCTCTCGCCCTCTTACGCGGAGAATCTCCAGGGGACGTTGGGGGGAGCGAATGAACCACGAGGGTGTGTTTCATTTTTTTTTAATCTAGAAGACTGGTTTAATTTAATTTTATAATTTTTTCCCCCGTTTTGAGGGCTCTGTAGTTGGGACTGGTGAGACACGGGGAAGGCTTCGGTGGCCTCGGGCCGTTATCTGCTTCTTGGCCCTCCTAGCATCAGGGAGGATAGATAGCCCTTCAGAGCCGGGGTACACTGGGGACTCGGGGACAGCCGCACAAGGCGCTAAAAATAAAGATTCCCTCCTCCTTCTCCTCCTCCTACTCCTCCTCCAAAAGAAAATAAATTCCGTGGAAACCTCTTTTCTGCACTAGCGTCTTTGAGATATTCTGGGGCTGGGACAAGGAGGCGCTTTCTGGCGGAACAAAACGGCTGTTCTTGGCTGGGGAAGGGAGGGGGCAGGAGCGCCGCCGAACTCAGAGTGGCCTTTTCAGATTAGGGGCAGTTGTGTGCACAGGGCTAGTGTTAATAGGGGCTGCTGGTGTAAGACTAGAAAATCCTGTTTCTATATAAAGCCTTGAAGTGTCAGGGTGAGAATGGGTTTGCAGGGGATGCATTAGCTTTAACAAGCGCCTCTGGTATCCTGCTAAAGACATACAAAGCGTGGCCAGCGAAAGGGCCCGGGAACTCACAGGCAACCTTTCAGAAAAAAATCTGTTAGTTAAAGGGGTTTGGGGCTGCATGCGTTGGGAGGTGGGGGCAGAGGGAGGAGAGCATGACCCTCAGCATCTAGGGATCTGTGGGGTCATTGTGGCCCCAAAGACAGCTGGGTGGAATGTGGTTATTCTGAGTGTGCTTCCTGAGGACCTCTGCATTTAGTATTTTGCCAGGGTGTTGTGAATTTGTTAGAAAGGGAGAAAATAGATCTCTCCACTGGTTTTGGCTTTTGCTGTAAAGCTGGGTGTTGGTCCCTTGAGGATATTAAGGGGAAGAAGGCTTGAAGGTTGAGGGAGAAACTTGAAAAGTTTGATTGAAAAAATATCAGAAGGTTTGATTTGATGAGTCTTGGGGAGCTTCTCAATTCACCTTCATTTACATTTGTGTGTGGCCTAGTGACTATTTTATTCCTGTCTGTAGGAAAATCATCTCTAGACCAGTGAAGTTGGAGATTCCTTTCTCTCCCCATGACTTACGTTTAATTTTTTTTAGAGGTAGAAAAAAGTGGTGGGAAAGTTTTGCTGTGAAGTTGTCATTATCTAACTATATATGTCGGAGACAGGGAATTAGATTACTGTGTCACCTCTTGTTGGGAAGAGATGCCTGTGGATCTGTAATCAGGTGGTTTGGTTCTTGGATCATGCAGGTTGGCTGGGCTTTGTTTACAATTTGCTTTAAACATGACTCTTTTTTTGCAGTTTTAAAAATTCAGCAGTAACAGTTATTATTGCTAGCTTGATGAACTGTGAATACTAATAAAATTATATCTGCTTTAATGGGATTACAATTAGTATGTGGATTAAAAAGGATAGCACAGACAAGGCTGGAAGGAAAGTTGTCAGTTGGGAGTGCACTCCAAAAGAAGACTATAAATTTCCTAAAAAGAAAAACATACACACAAAATTACATAATTACTAATAGGCTTTTAGCGTTTATAACGTAGTGAGATCCCCAAAAGTGCCACTAACAAACACAGTGATCTTGACACTTTCAAACATGCTGTTTTATATAATTACAACCTATATAAGCAGACTTTTTCCATTCAAGTATTTCCTGATCCAAATTTGACCTCTTTTCTTTGATTTTTCTTCCTTTTTTTTGCTTTTCCCTCTTTTTTCCCTTCATTTATATGTAAACCTGAGGAAGAGGAGAAAAATCGGTTGTGTAATTGTTGATTTTGTATTTCTTCCTCCATCTCTGTTTTATTAAATGTGTCTCTCCCTACTATCTTAATTCGAGATATTCCTTAGGGGATCCCTTGGATATGGTTAGCTTTTTTCTGGAGAGCAGAAGAACTATGATCTCCCAGCCTCTAAATCTTTTCTGAACAACCTAAAGTTCCCTCTGGGCAGGACCCCTCAAGCCCTAGGTCTCTAGGCCTGAAGGATATGCCTCCCCAAACACTCTAGGTGACTAGAATTCCTCCCCAAACATTCCAGTGCTCTTTAGCTGGGACAGGTAAAATTGAATCAGAAATGAGTGTTAAATAAATTATGGTTGCGATCTTGACACTGAGTATTTAATTATAATACAGAGACAGGCTGGGGACTGACCACAAGCCTAACAGCCTTCCCCTACAGATGAAGCTATGTGGGGATGGTGCCAATTTTTGAATGAGATCAGGTAATTAATGCCTCCCCAACTCCCTCTCACCTCTCATTCCCCTTCATATTCAATATCTCACAGCTTCCATTGGGCCTATGCTCAGTTTGAAACTTATTTTTTTGGTCATTCAGGGCTGGAGGAAAGTCTCCCAGGAAAATAAGAGCCAAAGGGGTAGAATGGGATAGATATGGGCCTGCGCTCTGGGTAACTATAGATCCCAGTGTACTAAATGTTTACCATTTGATCATTTCAAGTCCTCATTTAGAGTATAGGCAGCCAAAGAATATCAAGAATGGGACAGGTCTAGGCCCTGAACTCCCCTAGCTATTTTGCTTCCTTTACCCCACACATGCAACCATCTCTGCCCCCTCCCCCAACAAAAATTCCCCCCCCCTCCCCATACATCTGGTTCCAATGGAGCCAACCCAGGGGGTTTCCTCAGGGATAAGTTGAAGCTTCAGAAAAGCCCGAGAACTCATTTGATCTGAACTCTGTCCTGACCCTCCCCACTCACCCAGTCATTCTTTCCCCCACTGGCCCAAAGGAAGGTTTCAGAGGGACAAAAAAAACTAGAAGATATTTAGAACTTTTGTGACAGGAGACTCTGGTACATGTGGAAGCTGCAAACTGATCAGTATAGACAATTCCATCTGAAAGTGGTTCAAAGACCATTTTTTGTTGACATAGGGGATAGTATTAGACAAAAGTGAAAGCCACTACACCAGGTAGATGAACTTTTAAAAAATCTAGTCACATTATATTTGGGGGGAAAAATAAAGCCAATGAATCAATGTAAATTGCCTTGGACTACATCTAAACAATGGAAACAAGGTTGTCTTTTTTTTTTTTTTTTTTTTTTTTTTTTAAGAAAAAGGCATTTTCTTTAAAAAAAAAAACAACAAAAAAACCAACACACACCTTAATGGTAACATACTTCTATAGCATTTTAAATGCATTCTCTCATTTGATATTCACTACAACCTTTATAAATCAGGCAAGCTTACAAATGCTTACACTTTACCCCATTTTGAATGAAGAAGCTGAAGGCCAAATAGGGGGCCTTAGGTCAAGCCAAAGTAAGTAAGTAGCAGACGTGGGATAGAGGTATTCTAACTCTTAGTCTCCCATGTTTTTACACCATGGTCTCCAAAAAACTGACTTTGTTGAATTTTTCTCTTTCTAGTTGATTGTTTGGATATTATAATAGGTCTGTTCTTAGGCCATAGTCTGGATCCTTCCACCAAGTAAGAATGCCTGATAAATGAGAACAAGGCAAATTATGCTCTCTCTCCCCTCATCCCAATTTGTCCAGCTGTACGATGGGCATTAAGATCTATTTGAGGGAGATGGATTCTACCGATCCTTTAAGAGAACTGCATTTTCACAGCTTCCCATTATGTCCAGTTCAGTCCAGTTAGATTCCATTGGCAATAGGTTCTTATTCTCTCTGCTGTGGAATTCTCTTACTATGAATTTCTCTCCTTAAGGAGAGAGAGCTGGTTTCTCCTCTTTTGCATAGTGTTGTGTTTTTTTTGTTGTTTTTTTTTTTAAATCAGCTGCAGGAGACTTTGATGGGGAAGTCAGGCTCAGAATGCTTTTCCAATTGTTTTTTCTTAAAATGAAAGTGCTGATAGTTTTATAATCGAGCTGTAGGATTTTATGGTAAAGTGCTGTTATAGTAACCTTGTCACAAAAAGGTGCAATTAAAATGTTTGGTATCATTATTTTTAGTGCAGTGTTAGAATTTGTCTCTAATACAGATGGTCCAGAGTCAAAGCTGTGAAAGCTAGGGGGTGGGGGGTGGGGGAAGAAAGAGAATCAACAATGAAGCAAGATTTTTCATCAGCCCACTCTGCCTCAAGCAATTGGGATTTCCACATCATGCTGGATATTTAGTCAGGGGAGATAGGCATATCTTGGGGAAAACTCCAGACATAAACATATATATTTACATATACATATATATGGATTCCTTGACGATGGTGTTTTTTTATCTTTTCGGTTTTTCTTTCTGTCTTCCCTTTTTTCTTCTGTTTCCTTCTTGGTGCTAAGACAAATCAGAAAAACCAAGCAATTGATTATTTACATAATGCCCCTGGCATTGAGGCCTAGGTTTTTTGGTTAGGAGCAGGAAGTGGTAAGTTGGTAAGGGTCTCCGAGGTCACCTAGTGTGACTAGTCAACGCTTGAATGCTATCTACACTCTGGGGTGAGGAGTTAATCTCCACTTTGATTTCTATGTACAGAAAGTCATACAGATGACTTTCTGATTCCTCCTCTTCCTCTCTTTTCCCTCCCCCTATCCTCCAATTCCTATTCTATCTCATTTCCTTTGGGTATAAATGACAATGGACAGGGAAGCCTGAAGCTTCCGAAGCTTGGGAGGGGGCTGGTGTCAGTGATTGGATCTCACACCAAAAGTCAAAACATGGCATTCCCTTCCTCTTCCCCTCCCCCCCCCAGTTTATTTTTGGGGTAAACCAGGGTGGAGAGATCCCTGAATGGTGAGAGAAATGGAAACTTCTCAAGTGCTAATAGAGCTTTCAGTAGATTGCGGTTCTCATAAAATTCTGTAAGAAAGATCATTTCCTGGTGTGAAAAGACCCTCATAAAGGCCCGCCCCTCTCTTCTTATGTGTTTTTTTAAAGGAAAAAAAATACATTTTAGTAAATAGCTCATTAACTCTCTGACACAGAGGAGTGTTTCTGCAACAGTTACCAACATTAAATAGGTGTGAAAAGAGTTACTTTTCAAAGGCTGCTTTCCCAAAGAATCCAACCATCTTTCTTTCTCAATGACAAGGAGCAAGAGACATCAAAGCGAATGCGGGGAAAACAGGCAGGAACTGCCAGCCAGGAGCTTGGTGCCCTGAACTGCCAGGCAGAACATTGTTATGCAAGGCTTCGGTGGGTGTTCTCTCTCTCTCTGAAATCAAAGCTCATTTTTGGAATGTGGTTTTTACCAGTGGGGATCGCACTGCCATCATATCTAATTATTTCTATAAGGAGATGCCGAATTTTTCTATAGGAATATCCAGGTCACGTGAATAATAAGGCAAATTAGGGAGAGAGGCTGAGAGAATCGCTGAGCAAATAGCACATCTCCCCTGGAAAAAAAAGGTACACCAGTTATTCTTAGAAATCTCCTTCATCTTGCTGCGAGACAGGGGACAACACAGCCAGCATAGGCAGGATGAAATGCATAGGAGGCTGTTAGAATAACATGTATTAAGCTAAAAATACCCCTCAGAAACACACAGAAAAAAGCCAAATCCAACAACAGAATGAGCTAAAAATATTCCAGGCTTTGGCAAAGAGCACAGAGTTAAATAAATTAAGGAGTTAAAGAACCATTCATGGGAGTAAGTTGACTTTCTCTCTTACTGGAACTTGGTTCAAGCTAATAAAAATAATAATTTACTAGCCACCGAGCTTTTCATGAGTTTAAATTTAATTGGTGGGGTTTCTGGAGTTTGTCATTTCTTAGAGATTAGTAGGTTTGTACTGGATGTTGGGGGTGGAACCAGAACACCACTTTGGGCCTGATGGAGAATCAGGATCCATTGTTAGTGGCTTCCTTGGGACCCCGGACATTAGGTTTTTTTCCCCTCACCCCTCAGTTTTGTGGGTGCCTGAGGTGAAAGGGGTAGCGGGGCTGACCATAGAGGAAGAAGCAGCTTGAAGGTGAATCATATATCTGGGGGAGAGAAGAAAGAAAAAGAAAAAAGAAAAAGTGAAATGATTATTTTAATTTGATAAATGATGGTGCACCTTTAAGAGTGTTTTAACAAGTAAGATACACTTCAGCAAGTTGATAGCATGTATACTGTCAACTAACATGTCACTGGAGCAGGCTGTAAACATAAATAATGTGAATGTTCAGTGCTTTGGATTGTCCTTTCCCTGAAACCCTAGCATTTAATAGCTCTTTGCCCCTTTTGAGCTGGCTGTGCCAGTGGGGCCACTTCCCGGAACTCATCTCTCTTCTTCCTGCTCAGCTTCCATCTTTGACCCTCCCCCAACCCCATGCATACATTTGGCTTCCAGAGAAGGGTTACAGTGATAGTGGTGGTAGAGGAAATGTGACCTTTTTTCAACCGTTAGTAGTTTATAGAACATGATAGAAATGTGATGTTGCAAGGAGTTTGGTGATAATGTTGGTCTGTTTGGGAGGAATTCTCTGGGGTAGCGTCTCCAAATGACCCAACCAAAATAAAAGACATTGGTATGTGTGCCTAAAATAAATACCCAACATCACTCACTTAAGCTCTCTTCCCAAGCTCTGTGATCTCACGACTGGTTGGTGTGTTTTTTGGTCAGGCAAGAACACATTTTTAAAAAATTTATTTTGTCAGAGAGAAGTCCTCAGCTAATATTCTCAGCCAGTTCTCAAGGATTCTTAAATGCTCAGAGATCCTTAGACCCAAAGAGGCCTGCTCTGGATAATCCTGGTGGATTTCTGCTTTGGATTCTCTTCACCTTGGTGTCTGTCCTACTCAGCAGCCTTCCAGAAAAACCACTAAAGTTTCTGGGAATCTCAAAAAAACTACAGTTCCCAGAATGCCTGTGCTTGAACTCCAAGGTCCTGATGGGGATAGGGGGAAGTTCATATTCCTTGGATTAGAAATGCCTGAGGTCTAGTTAAAGAGCTCAGCCAGTGCCATCAGGAAAACCTGTTTGCTTTAAGCAAGGTGGTACTGATTGATTTGTCTCAAGCTTCTAGAATTCTTTCTATTCAATTCCTCCTTGTGCTAGCTGGACAGGACATTTTGACTCTAGAGCCACTAATAACAATTTCAGTACCATATAGTAATAGAAGCTACCATTAAATACAAAATATTCCATCCATCTCAGTATTCAAAATTGTGATTTGGATACACGCCCTTTCATACTTTGTATTTCTGTCCCTCTAATGTGCAGCTACAAAATAACAAGTATATATTATGTATATTTATTACATATATATTTTAACACATATTATGTATATTACATATACATACACACATTCATATATATAACACATCCCCCATTACTTACATATCCAAATGTTCTGTTGTATTCTTCAAAGCAGTTTCCTTGGGAGGCTAGACATATCCCAAAGATGATGACTTTTGCTCAAATATTCATTGAATTCCTCTTTGGGAATTTCCTTTTAAGCCACTTTATAAGTCACCTTAGAAAAGCAGCTTCATTGCTTTATAGTCACATCTCATTTGTGACTCAAAATGATATCACTCCATTTTGATAACTCCACACCAGTTGGCTCCCTATGATTTCTGGCTGTTTCCAAAAATCAAATCTACCCTCAGCAGATTAAGAGTTTCCACCACAGAGGATATTCAAAAGAATGTACCCTGGGCTCTGAAGGCATTTCCCATGGAGAAGTTCCAGACAGGTTCTGAACAGTGGCAGCATCAGTGGAATACGTATCTAAGGTGACTACTTTGAAGGAAATAGTTCTCAGGTGGAGAGCTAAGGTGTATGATTTTAAAAAAAAGTGTCATGGTGACCGCATTGTAGAAAAGCTTGAACATGCGGAGGAATCACCTTTTCCAAACAGATGTAGTATTTACCCTAGAACCCCATGTATCAAAGGAACATTTCCCCCCCAGACTTCCCTCACCACCATTAACATCTCTGAACCTCAAAAACACAACTGGAATAAAATGTGTAGAAATAAAAATAAAGCCTGGAGCTCAGCTTCTGAAAAGTTCCTGCAAGTGGGGTCTGCTTGCATGCTCAAGACTAAAAGCTTTGCTCTAACTTTCTGCCACTCTGACATTTTTATGATATAATATACCATTTAGATCATGCAAGAATATTTGTCAATGCATGGGGGCCCTTTCTTTGTTGGAATATGTAATAATGTTTTCTAGCTTCCATTGCCCTGTTGCAAGTAAGCTGCTCTGGAAATTATACGCATAAGGAGCTGATTGGAGCTGATCAGCTGTACATCTCATCGGTGGTATGAGATTGTTCAGGACCCCTGTCCCTCAGTTATTATGGTAAATACTGTACTTCAGTCAAGCTCCTGGCCTATGAGACAGTTAGCCTTTAGTGTCCAAGTTGTGATGTGGACTTGCATCAGCTGGCTATTGCTGCAGCTGTCCTGATGGATTAAATTCCAGATTGGGATCAACCAGGAAGCATTTTTCATTCTGGCCTGGGGGGTGTGGGAGGAGATAGACAGGTGGGTTGTTTCCTCCCTGCTTCCCCTCCCCCCTTAGTCCTTCTGCCTATTTAATAAAGAGTCTATACTGTTTTTCTTCATATTCTTAAGACTACATATCAGCCCATTTCATTTAACCTTGGAGGGGAAGAGGGGGGATGCAGGGGAGGTAGAGGATCAAGAGGCTTGCAGTTAATTTGATTCATTCTTGAGCACTGATTGCATTTTATTTCCAGCACCACACTATGCAAAATGTCAGCCAGTCAATAAAGGTCAATCAAACCAATCAATAAACATTTGTTGAGCACCTGCCTACTATGTGCTTGACATTGTGCTAAGTACTGGACATACAAAGAGGCAAAAGACTGTCCTTAGTCTTAAGGAACTCTTATGGGTGACTGCATGGAAACAGCAATGTTCAAACAAGATATCTAAAAGGTAAATTGAAGGCAATCCATAGAAGGAAATTAGAATTAAGGGACATCAGGAAAGGCTTCCTGGAGAAGATAACATTTTGACTAGGATTTGAAGGAAGCCAGGAGGTAGAAATGAGTGGATATAGAGTATTGCAGGCATGGGAGACAGCCAATGAAAATGCCTGAAAATAGGAGACAGAGTGTCTTGTTTGACCCAGGGAATCCAGGGTCACAGTGCAAGAAGCCTCTAAAGGTTGTTGGGGTGGGGGAGGGGAGTGACAGGTTGTAAATGGTTTTGAATGCCAAATAAAAAAATTATATTTTATCCTGGAGGTGATATGAAGTCATTGGAGTTTGTTGAAGGGGGGCAGTGAGGAAAGAGAACCCACTTTTGTCCTAGCACCCATCCTAAGTCGTTTTTATGGTTAATTAAATTGTCATGTGTCTGTGTCTTAGCCCTCCAAGTAGAATGTCAGCTTTTCTAGAGCAGGCGCCCATATCTTCTCGACTTGTCAGCAGCCAGCACAGTGCCTCAAGAACAGTTGGCTTCCATTACATGTTTGTTGAAGGAATTAACACATGTAGAAGCTAAATAGAAGGACCTTGTTGGATAGGGAAGATAAAAGATTAGAAAGATTGGGGATGGGAAGGGTTAGGAAGAAGCAATGAATGGAGGCCTGGCCAAAGAACTTAAATTTGATCCTCCATGCAAAGAGAGCCATTCTAGGTCAGTTTAGGCGTAGAATGTGCTAATAATGAAAGCAGGATTTGAATATGATAATTTAAGTGTCATTCTCCAGAGTCAGTTGTAGCAAAGAGGTACCAGAATCAGAGGAAATCAGCTAGAGGGCTGTCTGAGTGATCTGCTCATGAGATGATGAAGACCTAGAATATGGTAGTGGTAGTGGAATGTCAAGAACCTCAATGAGCCAAGAGGTTGGATTTGGAAGAGGAGAGAAAGGAACTGAAAATAAGGGCAAGACAGTACTATTTACAGAAATGGAGACCTTGTTTAGGTAAGGAGACAGTGAGTTCAGCTTTCAATATAAATCAATGCCTTTTACTTGATGATCTGTAAATACCCAAATACGTGCCCATGTGAAAAAAGTATAGACATATAAAATAACACCCCTACTGGTTTACCGGAAGTATGGTTTATGCTTTGACCATGCATGTGTAAAAATAACATATGCGTGTAACATGCACACAGGAGCACATCCTATGTACATGGTGTACTATATTTTTATGTGCATTTAGGTGTATGGGCAGGTATGCATGAACTTAGGATTGTTTTCTGGTCATTGGGATGTTTTGTTCATCCATATGATATTGAACTAGTGCAAAATTAAGCTGATCCAGTGATTCAGATTTGGGGGTTAAAATGGAACAGGCCACTTGTGGACTGTAAAGTGCAATAAAGAAAAACCTTACTAATAATAGGAAATTAAAAGAATACAGCTTCTAAAAAAGGATTTATTCTCCTGTCACCATAGCAATGAGTTAAGCTAGGTCATGAACTCAGGTATATCTTCCCAATTCCCACTTGTCTGAGTCATTTTATACTTCAGGTGGCAAGGAAGCCAAATGGACTCCCTTTCTCCTGAAGCCACCAATCCAGTATGTACCAGCCTCACAGGTTACTTGGCAGGGCTGCCAAAGAAAGGCAGGAAGGAAGAAGTAGACATGGAAGGAAAAAGAAGAGAAAGCTCTGACCATACCAGCTTCTTCCCCAGGGCCCGTCACCCATCTCCCCAGCCTAGCAAATGTCAGAATATCACCTGCTACTTCCTTTTATTTCCATTGCCTTATCTTCTCATACTTAGACTGTTCAAAGAAAAAGTTTTACTGATACTTTTGATTTTTACACTGCATTTTTTAGATATACCCCTCCTCTTTTCCCCCTCCTAATTAAACCTTCCATTATATCAAAGGAAAACCCTTAAGCACTAACAATGGGTACAGAGACCATTTCTGACAGTATATTCAACATTCTTCCCTTGTAGTCCCCTACCTCTCTGACAAAACAATTGTAATCACCTTCTAACTGTTCTCTACATGTTAGGCTTTTCTCCTCCGCTCTCTCTAATCCTCCCAATATGCTGCCACCACTTTAATTTTCCTTTAGTACGGCTCTACTTTTATCATTCTACTCTCCTTAAAACTCTCCAGCTCATTTAGCTCCAAGCCCTTCCCCTCCCAGTTGCCCACTGGATAATATTTAATAATATTAACTTGGAATTCAAGGCCATCTAAACTATCTAATATAATGACCTTCCACTATTCCTCTGCTGAACTCTCTGCTCTAACCAAACTGATATGCTCATAGTTCCCTGAAACACCATCTTTACAGATTCCTTCCAGGAGTAAAATTCAATGACGTTTTCATCTTCCCTGCCTCCTGTGCTTTTGCTTAATATCTTCCTCTTATCTGGCATGTGAAAATCCTACCCGTAATTATGCATAGTGGGGGCATTCAATTGAGACTATGATGTTTCAAAATAATTTATCAATAAAAACTGAAAAAGCAATTGCTACCATTTGAGGCCCAACCTAAATCCCTCCTAGAATCCTTCTTGGAGGGATCGGTTGTGGAAGCACTAGTTGCTTTTTGAGAAAGGTCACGGTCAGTCACCCATCATCAGCTGCTGACTCCTCCTCACTGCTGAAACCAAAGTCTAATCATTTTCTTCTCTCTAAGGATGCCACTTCTGAGTTTCTTCTTGAGATGTCTTCTCCGCAGAATAAGAGTTAAACTCATTCCTCTCAACTCTCTTCAGACTCTTTGTCCATGATGATTAACTCACTTCATCTTTGAAGAGAGGACCTTCTCCCTGTGCCTCATTTGGAGACTCTAGACTATGACAGTTGACTGTTTCTTCATGACAGTTAAACTAACTCCTCAATATTATATTTTCTCTTAAAGACATAATAACAGTATCTGTATTTTCTATGGGGAAGGCCATTTAAACTAGGATTACCTCCCCCCCATGCCCAAAATGTTTCGGTTTCCTAAAAATCATTGGGTTACATCAGATCAACATTAATATCATGTTTAATAAACACATAATAGTGAAATCATTACTAAGATATACATATTATACATAATATATACATACAGTATGACACATGTACATGTTTCGACAGTACAGGCAAGAAGAAAAATGCAGCAGTAGCAATAATAAGCACATGGAATAATAAATGCATAACACTGCCTGTATTGATGTAACAAACAATAGAAATAACTCATTGAATAGTGAAATAGGCAATCCATACAAAATATGTAACAATATAGGCTGCAATAACAAAGCAGCATTAGATATACTTCATCTTTGTGGCATCTTATGTATAATATGAGGGGCGTGACCAGGTGACCTCTAAGGTTTCTTCCAGGTCTATGGTACTATAGGTATTCTGTTCTATAATCATTAGGTTGTATAGAAATTTCTATGTGTACACACACACACACACACACACACACACACACACATACATACATACATTTATTCCTTTTTTTCAAACCCTCTGTTCTCATAGGTTTCAACATTAAAGACAATATCTTTACAATTTATTAACAAGGTAAAAAAAATGAAGATATTTAAATATTTTAACTATATATATATAACAGCTCTGACATGAGAAAGATCGCAGCCTTTATTATTGGTAGCTGCTAACTCCTTCTCAGACACTGAAAGGATAGTTCAAGAATTTAGCTTTCACAGGTTGGTAAATTCTCTTAAGGATTCTCTTCAAGATATCCTCTCCACATCATATCTTCTCCATAGCCCAAGTTAAACTTAGTTCTCTAAAAATCTCTCTTCAGATTCACTCAGTGTCTTAGGCTTTCCGCTGGTGCCTTAGACCATCGTTCTTGAGCCACAATAATTGACTCCTTCCGGAATGACAGTTAAACTTTCTCTCCCCTCAGAGTCTACTCCCTTTTAAAGAAAAAATAACAGTATCCATAGTTTCTGTGGGAGGCAGTTGAAACTGAAGATCTTATTTCTCCTTGTGAGTGGTAATTTTTTCAGTCCCTGAAAAATCATTTTGGGGGTATGTCAAATCCATAGTAATAGTATATCCCCAAATATGTCAGTACTTTTTGCTTGTGTGCGAAGGGGGAAGGGGGAAACATTGCAACATTAGCAGGAATAACATAGTAAATATGTAATAACAATATATGTATAATAGCATATGGGAATCAAAAAATAAGTATCAGTAAAAGAGAAACAGTAACCCATTGCATGATGAAACATGTAATTTATACAATATGCATAAGGACATATGTTGCAGGTACATAGTAACAAATATAATTCATCAGGAACTACATCTGGCTATGTGAGTAATCACCATTTCTCCTCCAACATTGTAAATTAGTTTAGTCAGAGGTCAGATGGTTCTAGCTTTGTTTTTATTTTTTAATCTACTTACTGTTTTGTATATATATACCTGAACTTGTTCATGTTATGGGCTGACTATCATCTCTAAGTTTTATAGACTGTCTCTTTTCCCCAAGGGTCTCTGTTGGTGAGGTTCTAAGCAGGGAAGGTGTTGCCTCTGGGCTTAGCACCTTCCCCCCTGTCTTAAATGGGTCCTCTTCGTTCATTCCTAGGCAGAGTTACTAGGGCTGGTAAAATGGTCAGCTTTTGGAAACTTCTATCACCAAGTAATTTATTGACCATCAGGTGATGGATTTTTTTGGGGAGGTCCACAAGAATTTATGAGGCACTGTTAGATTGATATGAATGGGTTTTAATCTGCAAAGATAGGATGAAATCATAGATTTTTGGAAATATTTGCCAGAGCTTGGGGAAAATTTGCCTGGAAAGGAAGAGGAAAGATGAATAGAAGTATGGAAAGCTTGCTGTACCTAGAGTCAAATCCATGTTCTTCCACTTACAACCTGTGTCACTTTGGGCAAGTGGTTTTACCTCTTTCCTGATTTGTAAAAGGAGAGGACTAGATTATATGACTTCTAAGGTACTTTCCATTTCTAAATTTATAGTTTTGTGAACTTGCATCAGAAGAATACTTCTCTTTCTTCAGGCCTCCTTTCATCTCCAGACTCTTCTCTTTAAAATAAGGGCTATGCCTAGACTGCATTCCTTAACCTCCATTCTAACTCCAGAGTCCCATTTAATGCTTCTGAAACCTATAGCACTCAGCTTCCCAGAGGACCCAGACTTGGGGCAAGTTTTTCCTTGCTATATTCTCTATACATTCCGGTGGTAGCTGGTGGCAGCTGCCTGACAAAGTGTACAGATTCTCCTCTGTACCCTCTCCTCTCCTCTCCTCTTCTCTCCTCTCCTCTCCTCTCCTCTCCTCTTCTCTCCTCTCCTCTCCTCTCCTCTTCTCTCTTTTCTCCTTCCCTCCTTCTTTCTCTCACCTCTCCCTCTCCTCTCACCTCCTTTCCCCTTCCTCTCCTGTCCTTCTCTTCTGCCTCTGTTCTCTCCTTTCCTCAAAATAATTGGGGGGTGGGGTTGGAGAAGCAGTGGGATCATAGAATTTAGAAGTGGAAGCAATCTTAAAGATTTCATTTTCCAGGGAGGGGACATAAGGTCCAGAAAGGTGGAGTATCTTGTGCCCTGCCATATAGGTAATAAGCAAGACATTCGGTATTAAAATTCAAGTTTTCTGGCTCTAGTCAGTGTTTTTTCCATTAACCATATTATCTCCCGTCTCTCCTTTTCCTCAGAGTTGCTACTGGATAGATTATGAAAATAACTGTATGTGGAGAAGTCTGGGATATCTTGTGACTGGGGATGGGACAGGGAAGGGCAGAAAGGAAGGAGCAGCATTCTTATTTTGGTTTGATGAAAGCCAGAAAAAAAAAGACTGGAGAAGGGGTGTGAGAGGAGGAGTTCTCATCTTCTTTCTGCAAGAGGACATCCCCCAGTGACTCCGTGTGTGGTTTTACCTGCTCAGCATCTCTGTCATTTCCACAAGTGGTGGGTAGTCAGTGACACACGGTGTGGGGCTGAAGAAGAAGTTTACATTTTTGTACTAAACAAAAATGGGAAATATTGGCATACACTGAGAAGCCTACAGAAGAATAAGTAAGGAAGAGAGGGCAGAAGAACCCAGGGGGGGAGAATTTGGCATCAGTTCTCTTTCCGAGTTTTCCAGTGATATCTACATTGGGATCCCTTCCTCTGGAGGGCGTCCAGGGCTGCCACTATAGAACCTGTCTGGGACTGAAAAGACTTCTCATTACCAGGTCATAATGTCACCCTGCCAGGCCAGAGCTTCACCAAATGCTATTCCGTCACATATGGTGACTTTTTCTCCTGGACCTCAGTGCTCTAAAGAGTTTCTTTGTTAAGATTTGAGTTTTTGGAGGCTTAAGATTTTTGCTTCACTCAGCATAAAACCCAAGGGCAGAGGGGCTCAGCAAGGATCTGGCACATTTCTGTTTTATCATTCATTCATTAACTCATTCATTCATTTATTCATCAAAGATTTATTGCATATTCACTGTTGGCAAAGCACTGTAGAAAATACAAAGGTATTTAAGTTTCATCTTCAAGGATTTTACAATCTGACAAGGACAATAAGACAGGCACAAATAAGGTCTAATATGTCCTAAGTGAGGTACAAAGTGCCAGGAGGGTTCATGGGGGAGGGTTCGCTCTTGCTAGGGTGATGAGAGGAACTTTATGGAGGGCGTGACAATTTGAACTGGAATCTGAAGGTGAAGATAGGAGGGTATTTTAGGCTGAGGGACAGCATGGCTGAAGACTCAGAGATGGGGAAAGGTAAGCTGTCCTTATGAGGTATGGGTAAGGAACTGGTAGAAGATAAAGTTGGAAATATAGATGGGAGGAAATGTAGAAGGTCTTGAATGCCAACCCAAAGAGCTTGAATTTTTTTTTTTTAGTAGGATTTTATTCTGTAGGAGGAAAAGGGCATAGATCAAGAGGAGAGAAGAATTCAAGGTCAGAAGCAAATTTAATCTAAAGAAGAGAAGGTACCAATTTAGGACAGATAGGGAATGGTCAGAGAGGTGGGAGAATAGCCAGGAGGATGTCTGGCAAAGCAAAGGGGAAAATTTTTTTTAAGAAGGAGGGGGCTGTTGTCAGTGTCAAAAGCTGTAAGGAGGTTCTGGAGAATGAAGACTGAGAAAATCCATTGGATTTGTTAATTAAGAGGTCACTGGTGACCTTAGAGCAATTTCAGTAGAGTGATGAGGACAGAAACCAGATTTCAAGGAATGAGTGGGAGGTGAAAAAAGGGAGGTAGTGAGCGTAAATTATTCTCTGCTGAAGTTTAACAGTGAAAGGAACAAGAAGAGATAGGATGGTAGTCTGAGGATGTAAGGAAAAGTTCTTTCTTGGTTTTCTTTTTTCCTTCCCCCTTCCTTCCCTCCTTCTCTCTCTCTCTCTCTCTCTCTCTCTTTTCTTCCCTCTTTCCTTCTTTCTTCTAGAGGCATGAACATGGTATGAGTTGAGGGGAAGGAGCCTGTAGGAGAGAGATTTAACAAGCAAGAAAGAGGGGACAGTTCCATTCCCTATCACAATACATAGTAAAAACTTCATACATTTTTGTTGAGCTAATACAGGAATGATGGAGAATGATCCAGGCGGTCATAGAAGATGGCTATTTATTTCTAATATATTTATATTATATATAATTATTATATAACATAATAAGTATACATATTTATTTTAAAAAGTGCTTTATATATATTTTCTCTTTACAAAAAAAATAGGTGCTACAGTCATTATTATCTTCATTTTACAGATGAAGAAACTGAGGCTTGATGAGGTTGTGACTTGCCTGTCATGACACAGCTAGTATCAAATGGATCACAATCCTGATAAAATTAGTATTTAAACCTAGGTTTCTTCTGAGTCTGAGAATATTATTCTTTCTGCTACACTCTCTTTCCTAAGTCATCATTATAGTGGAAAAAAAGCTGGATTTGGAGTTGAAGAGCATGGGTTCAAATTCTGGTCTTGCTGTTTACTTATCTGTGTGATTTTGGACAAGTTGCTTGACTTCTGAGCTTTAGTTCTCTCCTCTATAAAATAATGTAGGGTTAGGAGGGGGGATGCAGGACCACCGATACACTGTTACTGAACCTGGGAGTAGGTTCAGCCATTCTGGAAAGCATTTTGAAATGATGCACAAAAGATGATAAAATAGCCTATGCCCTTTGACCTATTTATACCCCTAAGAGATCTAAGAAATAGGAAAAAGTCCTAAATGTACAAAAATATTTATAGCAGATTTGTGTGTGTGTTGCCAAAAACAACCCCTGGAAACTAAAGGGATGACCCCAAAATTGAGGAATAGTTAAATAAATTGTGGTTTATGAATGTGATGGAATATTATTATGCTGAAGGAAATCAGGAAGTAAGTGATTTCAAAGAGACGTGGAAAGCCAGATGAACTGATGCAGTGTGAACAGAAGCAGAGGGTTATAAGATCAATATTTTTAGAAAACCAAATTATTTTGATGATTTTTACAAACTAGTAAAGAATGAAATGGACAGAACCAGGAAACCCTTTGACGATAACAACCACAGACAGCTTTGGGAGCTGTGAAAGTTACGATCAAGGAAATGACCATCCGTGATTCCAGACTTGCTATCTGCTTCCTGATGTAGAGGTGAGGGATTGAAGGTCTGAATGACGTATATTTGTATTTGAATGTAGCCAAGAAAGGAATTTGTTTTGCTTGATGGTGCATATGTGTTATAAGAAATTTTGTTTTTCTCTTTTTTCCCAGTGGGGTAGGCGGTGGGTAGGAGGGTAGTAGATTTAGATTTGTCTATTAAAATATAGAGAGAGAGTGGGGAAGGGCTGCAGAAGTAGGATGCTGAACGCACTTTCAGAGGAGGTCACCCATTGTCAGTTTTGCTTAACTGTTTTACTCTGTTACAAGAGATATGTGGGAATAATCTGGAAATACTTGTAATGTAGAAACAAAGCACATCCATAAAAGTTAAAAAAAATAAAAGGAGGGAGTGGATCCCTATGACCTCAAAGGCGCACACGGTGATCCAGACCTCAGGAACCGTTTTTCCTTTTGAGCCTGAGAGAAGCACCAAGACCTGGTGGATGGTGTGCTGGTCTTGCAAGACTTAGGAAGGTGAGTTTGATTTGGACGTCAGACACCAGCTATGCAACCCCGGGGAAGTCACTGAAACCTTTCAGGACTTCAGTTTCCTCATCTATAAAATGAGGATGTTGGACTTCATGACCTCAAAGGTCACTTCCAGGTCTAAATTTATGATCCTAATTAAGAGGGTGGTTGGAGAAATCAGCCTTGTAAAGAAAGAGAGGAGAATCTTTCCATGTCAGGAGAATCAGAGGATCAGAGAGAGAGTCATAGGAGTTAGAGTTGACAAGGACATTAGAAACCACCGAGTCCAACCCTGTCATTTTACAGACGGAGAAGTCGAGGACCAGAGAAGGGGAAGTGACTGGCCCAAAGTCACATGTAGGTAGGGAAGAGAGGACAAGTGAAGATATCATTTGTATACCTATATATGTATTCTCATCTCACACACAAATACAGGGTGTCCCAAAAGTCCTGTTGTAGTTTTAAGCTTTACTATATTATATTTACTAATATGTAAGTTTTAAGCATCAGCATACACTTTTAAAAAACTTAATGCTCTTTGTCTTTACATCACAGTCATTCCTTGAAACAAACAAAACCCTTCTGTGTTCAGATCGAACCTTCTCTTGTAACAAGGCAAACAAATAAAAACACCTTACTCCATACAGAATTGCATTTGAAAATGTACCCAACATACACTGTGCCCTAGCAACACCTCACTTCTCTACTGTGAGGAAGGCTGTATGTTTCTTTATCTGTTTTTCATCACCATTATTGGTTTTTTAATTACTCAGAACTTGGCTTCTATTTTAGTCATTGTCTATTTTCATTATGCTTGTTTCTCTGTGCAAAAGTTCATGTGTCTTTCAAAATTTCTGTGTTTTTTTTTGTTGTTCTTGCTTGTTCAGTCATTTCAGTTGTGTCTGACTCCTTGGGGCCCCATTTAGGGTTTTCTTGGTAGATACTGGAGGAGTTAGCCATTTCCTTCTCCAGCTCTTTTTACAGATGAGGAAACTGAGGCAAACAGGGTAAAGTGACTTGCCCAGTGTTACGCAGTTAGTAAGTGTCTGAGGCCAGATTTCAAATCAGTTCTTCCTGACTCCAGGCCCATTCTTTCTTTCTTGCTGTGGAATAATGTTCTTTTACATTCATGTGACATTTTCTAATCAATAGGCACCCACTTTGTTTAGATAGGAGCACAGAAATTTGATGTAGTTGTTATTTCTGATTTCATAGGGTCATACAGTTGGAGCTCGCTGAGGTTGTAGGAATCATCGTTATTCAGCCCCCCATTTTTTTTTCAGATGAAGAAACTGAGATCTGTTGAAAGTAAACAATTTGTCTAAGGTCCTATTGGATTTCAATGTAGGTCCTCTGACTCCAGAATCTAGTCCTTTTCTTAGTAAAAATAGGTGAGATAGAGAATTCAACTACAAATGGATAAAAATTCCTCAGTAGCACAAGGAGTACCCCATGTGGGTTAGATGGCATGACCTTGGGTTCAGTCAATGCTGTGACACTGTCACTCCCCATTTTTGTTCAGCATCCTGGGGTAGAGAGTAGGAGATGGTGAGTTTGATTCGTGCTGAAGAGTGACTGGAACATACTGGAGTTCAGGGCAGCTAGGTGGTGAAGTGGATAGAGTGTCAGGCCTCCAGTCAGTAAGACTCATCTTTATGAATTCAAATCTGACTTCAGACACTTCTTAGCTGTGTGACCCTGGGCAAGTCATTTAACTTTGCTTGCCTCAGTTTCCTCATCTGTGAAATGAGTTGGAGAAGGAAATGCCAAACCATTCTAGTATCTCTTTCTGCCAAGAAAACCCTAAATGGGGTCACAGAGTTGGACATGATTCAAAAAAAAAGACTGAACAGTCACAGAGTTCAAAGGAACTTTAGTGAGTGCAGTGTTAAAATGACTGACCAGGGAAGAATAGTCGAGGAGGGAGATAAGTGAAGCTTGAAGGAAGCTGATGGACTAAGAGAAGAGAGAATTGAGAGAGGTGGAGGGACCCACTCTTTGGTAAGAGTAGGAGCTGTAAGGATGAGTGAGTGGGGAAGCTTAAAAGTCATAGAGATGTAGGTGGAGAGCAGAAAGGAAACTTGGAGATCATGAGGAACCTGAGGCTCAGAAAATTCACATGACTTGTTTAAGACCACACAATGAAAAGTGCCAACCCAGACTCTCTGCTTTCGAACATTGCTTCTTCCATGTTGTGCTGTCATCTTTTATAGGAATATAGATTTAGAGTTGTAAGGAAGTTTTGAGGTTATCTAGGCCAGCTGGTTCATTGGAGTTCAATGACTTACCTAAGAACCTAAGTGGCTGAGCTGGGGTTTGAAATATGTTAGTTCCCTATATATCTTGGATAGCAGACCCTTATTAGAAATAGTAGATGTAAAAGATTTTTTCCTCCAATAGAAGCATCAAGCAGTGAACAGTAACTTCCAACTTTCATATAGTGCATTTAAGACTTTCAGAGTGCTTTATGTATATATATCATCTCATTTGATAATCAACAACTTTGTTCTTTTTCCTACTTGTGTTCATTTTATTTGTGCAAAAGTTGTACGTGGTGTTTGCCTATAATCCCACCTACAGGGAAGGCTGAGCTGGGGAGTCTCTTGAGCTCAGGCATTCTGAGGTATAGTGGGCTAACTAATTCAGTGTCTTCACTAAGTCTTGAACCAAATACAGTGAGCCTTCGGGACATTCTCTCCCTGGCCTCACCCCCCACTCCCACCCTACCACTGGGTTGACCTATAAGGAGAGGTCAACTAGCCCAGATGAGAAACACCTTTTGGTAGTGGAGTAGAACCCATGAGTAGCTACTGTACTTCCAGCCCAGGTAATTTAGGAAAACCCAGTTGTTTTTTTTTAAAGAGTTTTCAATTTTATGTAATCCTAATTGTCTATTTTATCTTTTCCAATACCTTTTTCCCTTATTTGGTTAAGAGTTCTCTCATTAGCTATAGCTGTGAAAGCTTTCAGATCCGATTTTCTTCAAATTTTTTTAAGTGATATGAACTTTATTGTCGAGGTTGAGTATTCACTTTGGGTTTATTATAGTGGATGGTTTAAGATACTGGTCAAAGGCTAATTTCTGCCAACCTTCTTTGTAGTTTTTTCCACAGTTCTTGTCAGAAGGGTAGTCCTTCCCCAAGTATTTGACGCCCTCCAGCTTTTCAAACGATGACTTATCGAGTTCATTTGAGGCAGTTAGTTATTATACTGAATAAAATTCTGAGTTAGAATCCTGCTTCAGACTCTTAATAGCTGAGTGATCCTGGGTCAAGTCAATCAATCTCTTTCAGTCAGTTTCCTTTTCTGTAATTGACATAACAATAACTCACAGGGTTTTTGTGAAGTTCAAAGGAGATCAGATGTGCAAAGAGCTTTATAAACCTTGAAGTGCTATATAAATATTATTATTATCATTAATAACAATAATCGCTTCTAATTCTTCTTTAGTTTATTCCATTGATTTGCTTTTCTATTTTTAGATAATCGCCAAATAGTTTTGATGATGAATTCTGAAATTGCTATTCTCCTTTCATTTCTATTTTTTTCATTATTTCCCTTGAGATTCTAGACATTTGGTGCCTTCTTAAGAATTTTGTTATTATTTGCCTAGTATTATAAAGTATCCCCTTGGTAGTTTGGTCTAGCACTAAATTTACTAATTAATTAAAATAGTATTGTTATTTTTCTTATATTGGCACACACAGACCAGTCATGAACAGTGACTTCAGCTTAATTTTTGTTCTTTTGTATATAGTTTTCAGATACATAGTTTATTTAGAACTGAATAAAGAGTTTTTCTCCAAGGTCTAATGGAAGTAGTTGCTGTTTCCATGTGTATGTGGGGAGTCTATGCCCATTTAATTAATGGTCTTAAAAAAAAAATATAAGGTCACTTGATTTCTTTATGGATCAATTGTAAAACTGAGAATCCAAAATAAAAACCATTTTCCCAAACTCTCTAATCTCCAATCCAATGTGTATATGTAATTTACATTGCACCAACATTAGTGACAGATCCTACTCCCTAGGAGAGCACTGTTTACCTAATGCTCACTCAGAGGACCTGCACAGGAAATCAAGAGACCCCAGTCCTTAAGCATTTGAATTGGCAGCTTTTCTGCCTCTTGCTTAGCCTGCCGCTCCTAATAGATGCTTGCTGGAGGGGAGTGTCACGTCTTTTCTCCATATTTGTTCCTTCTAGGAGAACCACATTTTCTCCTGAGACAATAAATGAACAAATATTTATTAAGTTCTTATTCTGTACCAGGCAGTGCACTAAGAGAACCATGGATACAAAGAGAAAGCCAAAATTGGAGGGCAGACAACTGCCCTCTAATTAGGGAGACAACACATATAAATCAGAAGATGCAAAATAACTAGAGGGAAGGTGGAAAGTAACCTTAGAGGGGATGGCACTAGCAGATGTGGGGAGGGGAGACCAGGAAGGGGAGCTGAGTCTTAAAGGAGGATTAGGATGGGATGAGCATACCAGGTAGGAGGAGCAGCCAATGCAAAACTACAGAGGCTGGAAATGGAGTTGGAAATATTACAAAATCTACAAATATTTTTCTAGTCTTTAGACTGGAAATATAGCCCCCCCTCAAAAAAAAGCTAGTTTGGCCTGATAGTGGAATATATAGAGGGCAATAGAATATAAGAAAATTTCAAAAGGTAGAAAAAGGCCAGGTTGTGAAGATTTTTAAATGCCTAAGGATTTTATATTTGAGCCTGGAAGTAATAGGGAGCCAATAGCATTTATTGAGTAGGAGCATGACATGGTCAGAACTACACTTGAGGGAAACTAAATAGGCCACTTTGGAGGTTGGATTGGAATGAGAAGAGACTTGAGGTAAGGAGCACAATTAGGATGCTATTACAGTGATGAGGTTATGAGGGCCTCAAATGGTGCTATGTGAGTGGAAGGAAGGGGACATGAGTGAGAGCTGTTATAGAGAAATAAACTACAAGCTGCAGCAGCTGGATATTTGGGGCTAATGAGAGAAAGGAGTTGAGGATGAAATTGAGATTTTGATTGTAAATGATTAGAAGGATGGTGGTGACCTCAATAGTAATAGAGAAATTTAGAAGAGGGATGAATTTTTTGGTGAAAGATGATAAGTTCTGTTTTGGACATGTTGAGTTTGAGATGCCTAAGGGACATCCATTTTGAGATATCTAACAGGTAGTTGGTGATGTGAGACTGGAGCTCAGGAGATAAAGTAAGGCTATATCAACAGATCTGAGAAATATCTTCAAAGAGATAAAACCGTGATAGCTGATGAGATCAATAAGTGAGATAGTGTAGAAGGAGAAGCAAAAAAAGATCCAGGATAGAGCCTTGGGGAAAATCTGAGATTAGTGGGCATGACATGAATAAAGATCCAACAAAAGAGAATGAGAAAGAGCAGCCAGACATGGAGAACCAAGAAAGCAGCATCATGAAAACCTGAAGAAGAGGGAGTAGCCAGGAGAAGAGGGTGATCAGTACAGTGAGCTACAAAGAGTCTCAGAAAGCAAGAAGGAGGTCAAGAAGGATAAGGATTGAGAAAAGGCTAAGAGATTTGGCAATCAAGAGATCGTTGGTAACTTTGAAGAAAGCAGTTTCAGTTGAATGATAAGGCCAGAGTGCAGAGGGTTTATAGCAGAGGAAGTGGAGGTAGTGCAAGTGGAAGACAGCTTTCTCAGCGAATATGTCTGAGACGGGAGGAGAGGTATTGAATGATAGCTATCAAGTAAGAGTTTCTCAAGGATGGAAACAGCATGTTGTGCTTGTACACAGCAGAGAAGGCAACAGTAGGGAGAGACTGAATATTGGATTATTACATTGGATTATTATAATTATTAGACTGACTGTTAGAGACCCATATTACAGATAGATTAGGGATGATGGTGGGATCAAGCTTCTGGAGAAAGGTGGGAGGAGAAGGGATCAAGTGTAGATGTGGAGCAGGGGTTCTTAAACTTTGTGTCATGCACCCTGTTGGCAGTCTGGAGAAACCTATGAAACCAGAAAGGGTAAAAAAAATAGCATAATATCCTTAAAAATACACAGTATTACAAAGAAAACTGAAGGTTAATGAAAATATATCATAATGTTGTTAGATAATATAATATGACATTGTATTATACAACATTGTATTATATTTTCCCATCTTAAGTTCTCAGATCCGCAGATCCTATGGACCCCAGATTAAGAACCCCACTGTAGAAGGTTTGGCATTGGTAAACTGAAGGGTCACCTTAACATCAGGCACTAGACTGAAGGAAGGGAGTAGAGGACACTATCAGGAGGATGTGAGATGAGGATGAGCTCTTGGCCAGTAACCTCAGTGTTTTCAATGAAGAAGACAAGGACAGTTCTCAGTAAAGAGAGTGAGTGAAAAGGTAGGTCTTATTTTGGGAGGATTCAGGAGAAAAGAAAAGGTTTGCAACAGCTTATGTGGTGAGTGGAATAGGGAATCAATCAGGAAGAAGCGATAGCATTACTATACTGGAGTGAAGGCCTGGTTGAAATTAACTAACGTAAGTTTGTAGTGGACTCAGCATAGTTTCACCATTTCCTCCTGTTTCATTCAGAGGCAGGTGAATAGGGGGAAAGGAAGCAGATGGTAAGAGTAGCCCAGGGTTGAGGTTTGGTGGAGGGATGATTGATGACAGGATAAGGGAACAAGGGAACCAAGAGGAGAGGATAGTGTCAAGTTGAACTGGTTTGCCAAGATGTCAAGATTAGGAAGGGAGGAGAAATACAGCCAGGTCAAGGGGTAACCTTAAATAGGGCTGAGAGATGAAAGGATCGGAAGCCATGGTGAGGACAAACAATGGGTTTATGGGGAATGAGGCATAGGAAGAAGTAAGAGTATGATCAGAAAAAGGAAAACAAAATCCATCCAGGAATACTGCCATATTTTTTTCACCCACATGAATGTTCTCCACAATCTGATGTAACCCTTAGTTAACGATTTGACTAGTCTAGTAGCTTATATGGGTCCCACCACTTCTTGAAGGAACACCAAGTGTTTCTTGTCAATATCCTTGATGAAGCTGTCAATACCATCCACCATACCCCCATCTTCCCACATATAGTTCATCTTGAACTTGGAAGATGGACTGAGCTGTAGCATGGAGGGACAGGGCAGATCTGCTAAAGCTTTCTCTGTCACCTTTAGCTTCTTCGTGAGGGTTGTATCAGCAGGGGCAGACGCTGAGTCACAGAGGGTCCATTCTGTAATTGTACCTACACAAGTTTTCAACGTGTCTTAGTCTACTGACTCAGAGGTATTATGTAGTTAATTTGAAAGGGACTTCCCTTTCTGTTACTGTCCTCAGCAGTTTTGTTATTGTTCTAGAGAGACAGTGTTAATTTTTGTGGGTTTATTCTGTACCTTGCTACTTTACTAAAGCTATTGTCTCCGTTATTTTGCACCTTTTCTAGGGTTTTCTTAGTAAGTTACGTTTTTGGCAAAGAGATAGTTTTGTCTTCTCTTTGCATATGTTCACACTTTTAATTACTTTCTCTTGTCCTATTTGTATCATTAGTATTTCTAGTTCTTTAAAAACTAAAATCAGGAAACCATCATCTTTGCTTTGCATTTATTAAGAAAGCTTCTAGTATTTCTCCATTGCATATAATGCAAAAAGAGAAAATTATGAGCCAAGTTTTGAATTCAGCAAAGGGGAAATATCTTCTCCTAGTCTAATTCAATCCAATCTAATAGGCATTTTTTAATTTAAAATTTTTATTGATTTTTTTAAAACTTCACTTTTATTTTCTAATTTATTTTCTTTAGAGAGCCGTCTCCTATAACTAAGTAAAGAGTTCAGCAAAAATATCACCCCAATTCTGTCATTATGTGGTTGTGCTCTAACCCTATAGTTCCCTACCTCTGTGAAGAAGGCAGGAGGTCTACTCTGTCACATCTTCCTTAGGACCACACTTGGGCTTTATAATGTCATAGAGTTCGGTTTGGATTTTGTTGTTACTGGTTTTTTATTTACATTCCCATAAACATTTGATGAGTGCTACAGTGTTCTTTGTACGTGTGCTAGGATATAAAGAAAGAAAAACCTTTTCTTTGGGAATTGTTCATTATACTAAGTGGATACAATTTATAAACAGGTAAGTATATAAACAATTTTTTTGAGGCGGGGGGAAGGATACTAACATTTAGAATGGTAGAAGGCCTCAAGCAGGAGATGGAGAAGATGCTATAAGCAGATGGTCTGCAGTCAGAGGACCTGGGATTGAATCCTGGCTCAGCATCTCTTGGATGGTCATTCCCTTCTCTGGACCTCAGTTTCTTCATTTGGAAAATGAAGAGGATTGGACCAGATGACCTCCAAGGTCTCTTTTAGTTTTAAATCTATCGCTGTGTCTTCAGAAGGAGAAATATTGTTCAGTGATTTTAACAGAACAGTGGTCTCGAAGTGTGGATAAAACACTATCCTTTGACACAAATTGGCTGTATAATGCTGGGCAAGTCATTTAACGTTGTGGTGCTTCAAGCAACCCTTAGTGACTAATGTTACAAGGCAGGTTCTACTCTACAATAGTAAAGAGAGTTTCTTCATGTTCCATATACCAGTAAAATCATAGGTCCATACAATAATTAATAATAATAGGCAAGTCAACATAGCAGAAGTAGCAGGACACCCTGAAGGAAAAACAGGAGGTAGCATGTGCCAGGAGAGTCAAATCCCCACCACCACCTTGACCACTATCTCCCCTCAGATGCCAGTGGAGATACCCCAGAATCCTAAACCCAAGAGCCTCGGGAAAAGCAGTGCTCCCAACCCAGTTCCCTCAGCCATCATCTTGGGGAGCAACCCTTGTAGACACAAAGCATGGCAATGGTTCCTGCAGGTTCTCCAGCCCCAGCTCCTGAAGACCCAGAAGAGAAAGCTCTTGTCTCCATAGTCCTTAGCACTGTCAGGAAGTTCAAGGTCAAACCCTAATATGATTTTATCAATGACAATGGCATTGAAGAATAAACGTTACTGTCTGCTTTGCTGCTATATCCAACGGACCATGGGGCCTTTTCCATCTGACTTGGAACTGAAATTTTCCACAGGTACGGTCACCCCCATTAGCATGGGAGCTCCTTGAGAACAAAGATTGTCTTATCTCCATCCTCCGGACTTTTAATGCAAGGGTTAGCAAACCCTCCCTAAATGTGACATGCATTCATTCATTCATTCAACAGCAAAAAACAGTCAGGGGTTTGGACTTATGTAATCTTGGTTTTGCCTCCTGGCTCTTACATTATATGACCCCTGACTTAGTCCCTGACATCCTTTAATTACTTTGTAAAAAGCACTTCTCTAGAACCTAGAACACTGGATTTGGGAGTTAAGAGATCTTGGATTTGCAACTTAGAACTTGTTCCATAGCCTCCAAAGGTCCCAATTTCCATTCAGTGGAGTTTCCTAATCACCCTCCTTATATATAAAATGATGAGGTTAGACTTACTCATAATCCTACTACGTGCTTAGCACACAGTGAGAACTTCTGTTATTAACTTCAAAGTATTTAGAGGTTAGCTGTGGAGACAAAACAAATACAAGTTACTGTGGTATAGGGCTTGAAAAGAGAAAGCTGGGTGTGGGATGGGAGGCCTCATGAAAGAGGTGTAATTCAGGAGATAATGGACTGAGCATTGAGGAAGCCTTAGAGAGCATCTGGTTCAGTGGTCTCATTTTAAATCCTAGAAGCTGAGGCCCCATGACTTGCTGAGGTCACACAGTTAGTAAGTGGAAGGTCCTTATTTATTCTTTGATGGACAGGTGATAAAAGGAAAAGAAGGAGATTGGGCATGAATTGGATGGGAAGAACTAAGTCAAGAAGGCAAGGTGGAATATGGGGACACACAGGCAATGGTTAGGCTTGGCAGTAAATTGAGTAGATGTGGCTGATGGGAAGAAGAGAGAGTTTCTGAAACTTGCCTCAATGGCATTATCTTTCTGACCTAGACTTACTTGAATTCCCAGGATATCTAGTGGAAAAGGGAAACTGATAATATGGTGGGTCAGTGAGTAAACACTATGGATTGAGTGCTAATCTTACCCAATAGTATGGCTTCTCAGAAAAAAATTAGCTGCACGCTGGATTTTGTAAACCTAATTTTATGCTCCTGTTGACTCATTTTTATCATTGTGAGATGATATCCCAGGAGACTCTAGGATGCTTCTCCTGAGATACCACTGCCCTCCTCACTCCTAACTTATCTAAGAGAATCACTGCACACTTCCTCTCCTCCATTAATGAAGCTGTTTTTAAGTCAGAACTTAAATATTCTAAGGGAAGAGTGAATTCCTTTATAGTGATCACCCACTAATTTATCTATCTTGAATATTAAGATTTTTGAAGTTGAACATTATGGTATTCTAATCTTAGCACAGTACCTGACTTGACTATGGGGAAAGATACACATACTAGTTGTTCTAGTTAAAAGAATGCTGGATTGGAGTTAAAAGATCACAGAATTAGGGGTGGGAGGGATCTTAGAGGCCATAGCATCCAACCCTTTCATTTTACAAATTTGGAAACTGAAGAAGACAGATGGCTTGTCCAGGATCACAAAGCCAGAGAATGGAATGGATTGGAAGCCTGACTTCAAATCTAGCGCTGAGTTCAGATTCCAGCTCTGATGTTTACTATGCAACCTTGAGTACATTACTTATAGCCTTTTTGAGTCTCAGTTTTCTCAGCTGTAAAATGAGGGTGATAGTAATCACCCTATATATGTACCTCGCAGGTCTGTAGTGAGGAAAGTGCTTTGAAAACTTTAGATATCTGAATTATCACTATGGTCATCTACTTTTCTCAACATACCCTGGCAGTCCTAGGAAGGAGAGTTACCTAAATTGTGCATTTGGAAAAAAAGCTCTCCCTCTCCACAGCTGAGATGATTCAGTTCAATTCAGTAAACATTTATTTAGCAACCTGCAGCTAGGCATTCTGCTAAATCCTGGGCATACAAAGATTTTTTTTTTTAATTACTTAGTAACTATCCTGAAGGATTTAAGGGAGAAGGGGATCTGGTCAATGTGGTTTAGAAAAAAACTGAGGAGAAAATAATTGCTTTCAGCTGGAAACCTTTATGAGAAGGCTTCATGGAATTGGTGGCCCTGGAGTTGGACCTTAAAGAAAGTACGTCATTTTCACAGGTGTTTATGAAGAGGAAATGCATTCTAGGCATGGAGCGCAGAGAAGACAGAACAAGATGGGCAGCCGCTAGCTGGTGGCCAAGTCTGGCTAACTGTAAAGGAGAGTGATATAATAATGTAAGGCCAGAATGATACTGGTGGTGATGGGCCAGACACAGGTGAATTAACAAGGACAGGTCCTGAGGGGAGTTAGAAGATGCCATAACTTTTACATGTGGTCAATGGGTTGGTTGGTTTTGTTGACTTGTTTTTTTCTCTCTATTTATTATTTATTTCAAGATATGGATTTTTGAGTAAGGAAGGGAAAAGGGATGTATTTTTGAAATGAAGGTTATGGTGAAGCAAAAATTATCAATAAAATGTTTAAAAACTAAACACCAAAAAGAATAGATCCCAATTTGGGGAGGGGTGTTTGGGGTTGAGAGTTAGGAGAGGGAGGAAATAGAATGTAAGTTTTTTGAGGGCAAGGACTGTTTCCTTTTTTGTCTTTGCATCCCTACTGTCTAGCCTGGTAGTATAGTATATATAGTAGACATTCAAAAAAGGGCATGTTGAGTTGAATTAAATTGTTGAAATATGGGTGATCAGTAGAATTATAAGGTCAGATGAAGCCACTAATAGCCCAGGAATCCCTTATCTGTCTTCTAACTCTCAGTATTTGTAGCAGAAAGAGTGATGTCATTGGTGGAAGAGATGTTGGAAGGATGAAGGAGACTTCCCTGTTTACCATGTCCTTGAAAAGGCACCTTGTACAAGCTATGATGGACCTCAGTTTCTTTATCTGTAAAGTGAAAGAATGAGTCCTCTTCAACTCCTCCCCACTGCAAAGAACACAGGAAAGTCATCTTCCGCTCATCCTCACCAACTCCTAAAGGAGTTTGCTTAAAAGGCAGACATTTAACTTCCTTCTGCCTTGTACTGTAGCTTTTATGTATTCCTGTGACTAGACTGTAAGATCCTTGAGGGTACAAATCGTAAGAGGTAACATTTGAAAAGGGCAGTCAGTGAATACTTATTCCCTTCCCTTTACATCTTCCTATTCCCCTCATAACAGTACACACATCTAGCACAGGCCAGTAGTTGATTCCATTTGTTGAATGGAATTGGGCTGAATTGGGAGAATCAACCTATTAGTCAGCTTTCCCCACATTGGCTTGTCTTCAAAAAATACCCTGGTCAGTTCAATTCAGCAGGCATTTATGGGCAAGGAAACTGAGTGAAATCATTTCCTAGGTCAACTTCTCTCTGCCCTCCAGCATACTGTGCAGCTTCTTTCAGACAGTATTTCTTCAGTGAATACAAACTCATTTTAATATCAATCTAAGGAAAACAAAATTGGGAAGCTGAATTTGCATCAGAAGAAATCACAGCCAAGCCAAATAGAAAATAAATTTTGGATTACGCATGAGTTTGGATCATCTACCACTGTTTCCTTTCTAAGGCGTAGAGTTAACAGTGAACAATACTGTTATGACTTGGTTCTGTTTGGGTTTGTAGGAAATAAAAGCAGTGCCCTTCCTTTCCACAAACACCCTTGACCTGGACTTATGTAACCCCAGTTTCTCCAGAGGTCAAAGTCATCTAAAGGTTAATGAATTTTAGATATGCTAATGACTGGGAAGGCAGTTAGTCCTGGGAGTGTTAACTGGAATTTTGCTAATCTGATGGACTGCTAAGGAAACCTAACATCTGAAAGACCCAGATGGATGGGAGAGTAGTTGTAGGATAAGGTGCATTATCTCTGTCTCCACGTTTGCGTGGATCCCACCTTTTCCCAAGGTCTTTTACATCTTTTATCTTCTTTGCTCTCCTTAGCTATCTTTTAAGATCATCTTCATCTCTCTTAGATAAGAAAATTGAGCCTCAGAAAGTTAGGTGACTTGACCACGGTTTGGAGGGGCAGAGCTGTAAAGCAACTTCAGAGAACCTGGTTCAGAAAGCATGAATAGGGTTAAGTAAAAAAGTGGGAGATTGGAAACCTCACTTGAACTCTTATCTTGGACCATGGTCTTAGAAAGGGAAAATCTAGTTCAGGAAAGTTCTTTATGCAGAAATAGAGGTGGGAGGGAGACCATTCTTGCTAGGGTTTGGGTAGCTTAGAGGAGAACAATTTTTGGTGGGAATTGAGGTTCTGAGATTCAAACATAAAGTACCTTCTCTAGTGATTAGAAGGGTTCTGGTTTGGTCTAGGGTGTAGACGTAAGCTTGGAGTTTGGAAGTAAAACTAGAGCTGACCTCAGCCTGCCTTTGTAGTTGTACCAAATGGATGGATGGTACCTTGGGTTCTAAGGGTAAACTTGCCTGGGTCTCCTTCACAAAGTGTTCTGGAGTCAATATTCTTCAAAGTTTGAACTGCCAAATTTTATCCACCTATTTAAAACCCCCACCCCCTAGATTACACACCTACCTGATGTGTTTGTTTAGCCAATATTCCTTTCTTGAACCAATCAAAGGTATTCAAACCTCATACAGGGATGACAGGCTGCAGACCTATATAACCCTGTTAAAGTTTATACTTTAAAAGTGTATCATGTGTGATGTCATATTCTGTGCTTTTTATCAGCTGAGCTGGGGGAGTGGTAGTGGAACTCACATACTACCCTTCCCATATATACACACCTATGTGCTATGTGTTAAATTGATCAACGAGACTGGATTTGTAATTATCTATTTTATAGGATCATAGATCTAGGGCAGAGGCCATCTAGTAGTCTAACACACACACGCACACACACACACACACCCTCATTTTACAGATAGCTAACTGAAGCCTTTGGTAGTTAAATGACTTACCCAAGATCACACAGGTAGCAAACATATTTGTCTTTTTAAAAAGTTATTTAATTTTTAATTTATGGAATGAAACGAACATTTCTACAATATAGTATAATAAAAAAGATGATTGCACATGAAATTACATATTTGTAAGTATATTTGGCTAGACTTTGTGTATTTAGACTGCACTGGTAGCCCTCCACACATCTGGAGAGATGCATGGCTTTAACCCCTAGATCATTCCATCAGCAAGTTTTTATAAAATGACTCGTATATGGCAGGCACCATGTTAGATTCTGAGACTACAAATATAAAAGTGAGACAGTCCTTAGACCTCAAAGAGTTTTATATTCTAATGGGGGAGTTTACAACACTGTGAGTCAGTGGTGTGGGTGGGGGAAAGTTTTCTGGTCTGGTAGTCTAAGGGACTGGGAGTAGAGTCATAGGAGAGTAGATTTTTTACAGGCTTCCCAGAAGCAGTGGCATTATTGAGTTTAAATAGTAAGAAGTGGAAGGTGGGGAAGGGAAAAGAATAGGGCAGGTAGCAAGATACCTGAGCTGGGTAGGTCCTGGTGTCTTGTGTGCAGCTGGATGATCTGGCGTGAGCTAGATAGAGTGGAGTGGTTGTGTTCTCGCTCCCTCAAACACAGGTCGGTAGGGTGCAGCTTTGGGGAGGATTCTGTGTCCCTGGTTTGGCCTTGAGGTGGGAGGTGGAGAAACTACTGCAAGAAATCCAGGGCACCCGCTGAGATCTGGCTTCCTTGAATCTGCCAGGAAGGAGAAGGAAGGGAGGTGTACGTGAATGGGCAGGGAACGTGATTTGGAAAGGTTCACCTTGGATAGATTCATTCCTCAAAGATGGGAAGCACGTTGTCTTGTGGGGGACAGGTAATGAGTCACCAAGGCGATATCTCAAGATGAGATGGATGCTGTGCTGAATTTGAAGTCCAGAGAAGTGTGTTCCAATCTCAGCTCTGTCATTTATTACATTAGGGTCCATAAGCAAGTCATTTAACCTCTCTTCCGTAAAAGAATAAGGGGATTTGACTCGATTCATCTCTTTTATCTCCAGATCTGATCCTGCCTGGGGACTGTAGTCTCTGCTACTAGCCAAACTGAAGTTAGTGAGTAGCTTATGTTCAATCCGGGCCTACAGTATGGCTAAAGCCAATCAGGCGTTCCCCCTATATGGTGGGCTCCCCTGGGAAAGGGGGGATAGATATGGGGTGTGAGCAGGCCCAGGTCAGAAATGAAGTGGGGCAAAGTTTCTGTGCCAGTCAGCAGTGGAGTAAGCCTGTGTGAGTGGCCACTGCACAGTCTGGCCTAGAGAGGAAGACCTAGCTGCAAAATCAATCACTCAGTGATCTTATAATCCCAAAGATCTATTTTCAGATCTTGGGAGATGACCCCCTTCATCCTGCACTGGAATTTTTGCTGTTGGGGATCAGTAACCCTCCTGTACCATGATGTTGTTGGGCTACGCCATTGTTTTAAATGAGACATACAAATGGGGTAGGGGAGTGGGCCATAGGATTATAGATTTCAAACTGTAGGAGAACTTAGAAGTTGTCTAGGCCACCCCACTCCCATGTTTTTATACAGAGAAAGAAACTGAAGCCCAGAAGTGTTAAATCACTCACCCAAGGTCACACAAGCAGTTAGTAGCAGGGTCAGGATTCTGATTCCAAGTCCAGTCTCTTTCTCCTTGTGCCATAGAACTTCTTCTCCATAGCCCTCACCCTCCTAGATCCTACAGTCATGGAGCGACTGAGCTTAGGAGAAAGTCCAAAATAAGCATGGAGGAGTGAGATTAATATTGAAGCTAAACTGAGATGAATTTTGAGTTCATTCATTGGACATATGGATTATGGTTCCAAAACATTTTCATAGCACATGATCTCACTTGATCTTCATAAAAACTCTGTGCTATGCTAGTCAGGGCAAGGATTATCAGTTCTATTTTACAGGTGAGGAAACTGAGGTTCAGAGACCTCCACACACAGCTAGTCTGTGGTAGATCCCATATGCAAGCTGGGGTCTTCTGCTTCAAAGCACAACACTTTTTCCATGTGAGCATCCTTCTGTTTTGCAAACGTACTGTTGAAGCACCTTCTACAGAGAATATCTATAAAATTCCTGACAGTTTTTTGTTTCTGCTTGAATATTTCCTTTGCAAAATGAGGGTGGAGGTGGGGTGTGAACAAGATGATGTCTAATGAACCTTCTAGGTCTAAATCTAAGATTTCTATGGTGGACAAATAATTGTCAGGAAACTTTTAGGAATCATAGAAAACATGATTGGTGCTGTAATTGTAGTATCATAGATTTAGAGGTAGAAGGGAATTTAGAGGACATAGAGCCTAACCCCCTCATTTTATATATGAGAAAGCTAAGGTTCAGAGTCTAAGGGACTAGCCCTGGAGTCACATAGGTACTAAGTATCTGAGAGGAAATTTGAGCCCAGATCATACATAAATATATAAATCCAGTGCTTATCCACAATGGGTCTCAAACTTTTTGGTCTTAGGATCCTTTTATACTTCTAAAACTTATCAAGGATCTCCTCAAGGGGCTTTTATGTAGATTATATCAATTGATATTATTAGAAATTAAGATGTCTTAGTATTGTTATGAACAAAACTTTGCCCCCTTGATCCCCAGAAAGGGCCATGGGGATCTTCAGACCAGACTCTGAGAATCATGCTTCCTGATTGAAAATAGGAAAGTGTTCTAATTTTCAAAAAGTGAAGAAAGCTTGATACTAATTCTGGATTTACTCATTAGAAAAAGTTTTATGATCACTTGGCAGGAGAAGTGATCACTAGAAGCCATCATGGGTTAACAGTATATCATACCCAATTAACCTCATATCCTTTTCCTTTTGGGTTACTAGAGGAATGACATTTCTGGCCCTAAAGGAACTTACATTCTAATGTGGGAGACAACATATCTAAATCAGTGCTGCCAAGATAAATATAAAAAAACTGAAAGGCAGCTTACAAAGGGAAGGAACTAGTAGTGAGCTCCTGTCACTGGAAATACCAACTGAGGATGGCTGACCCTTATAGAGGATATTCCTTTTTTTTTAATTTTTAAAACTTTTTTTTAAAGTTTTGAGTTCCAAATTTTATCCCTCCCTCCCTTTTCCCCTCCCTTAGGTGGTAAGCAATCAGATATAGGTTATGTATGTTCAATTATGTTAAACATTTACATATTAGTCATTTTTTACAAGAAGATTCGAATAAAAGGAAAAAAGAAAGTGAAAAATAGCATACTTCAGACTGTATTAAAACAATATCAGTTCGTTCTCTGGAGGTGGATAATACGCTTCATCGTTAATTCTTTGGGGTTGTCTTGGATCATAGTATCACTGAGAATAGCTAAGTTATTCACAATTCTTCATCGTACCATGTTGCTGTCAGCGTGTACAATGTTCTGATTCACTGTGCATCAGTGCGTAGTCTTTCTAGGTTTTTCTGAGATCATCTTGTTTGTCATTTCTTATAACACAGTAGTAATCCATCACAGTCATATACCATGGCTTGTTTAGCCATTCCCCAATTGATGGGCATCTCTTTGATTTCCAATTCTTAGCCACCACACACACACACACAAAGACCCAAAATGGTTTTGTACCAATAGGTCCTTTTCCTCTTTTTGGATGTCTTTGGGATATAGACTAGCAGTGGTATTGCTGGATCAAAGAGTATACACATTTTATAGCCCTTTGGGCATAGTTCCAAATTGCTCTTCAAAATGGTTGGATCTGTTCACAACTCCACCAACAGTACATGTGTCCCAATTTTCTACTTGCTTGTAGAGGATATTCTTACATGAGCTAGAAGTTAGCAGTAGATTACCAAATGATCTCTGATTCTGATTTTATACTCAGGATAAGGCAGAGCATCAACTGGGAGGGGTGGTTACTTCTGCCTTACTTCTTGCCTTCTGTCCTGCTGGTGTTCCGTGCCTCCTCTCATAAGATTATTGCATTGATCAATGTTAGTAACTTATAGTTCTTCTATGCATCTTTATGGTCTACAAAGAACTTTCTTCTGACTGTGTGTGTGTGTGTCTTTGTCTTTACTCCTAAGCCAGAAGGGTTCGTTGACTTGCCCATGGTCAGATAACTCATAAATGGATTTGAACCCAGGTCTTTTGACTTCTCCAAGTTTAGTTCACTTTCATTAGGCACAGAGAGGTAAAAATAACTGGTCAGTTGTGGTGTTCTTAATTCCACAATCAAATAAGGAAACAACTCTTAGAGATAGTCTCTCCTTTCATTTTTTTTTTTTACCTGATTGCATCACTATTTCCTTCATCCTTCCTCTCTCTTTTCCTCTCTGTCACCACCATTACACAGATAGGGAGTAAGATCTTTTAGTCTTGGTTGGTCACCCTCAAGACCTAATATATGCTTTGAGATCAGAGGGTGAGGGAATCAATCAATCCATAAGCATTGGACAAATAGCATCTAAGACCTCTTCCATCTCAGAATACACGAATCTTGTGACCCAATGCTATTATGATAGCTGTTGGGGGTACAAAGATGAGAAATAGAACTTTTCTTCCTCATAAAAAGCTCACATTCCTTTGAGGGAGACAGCGTGTACGTAAGCATGTTCAGAATAAATGTCTACAGAATGAATGAGTAACTCCAAGGGAGGGAGAACATTGGAAACTGACAGGAGCTAGGAGGTTTGTGGAAAAGATGGCACTTGCACTGCATCTAGAAGGAAGTCAGGGATTTTATAAAGTAGAAGTGAGGAGACTTATTCAGGGCATGGGGGATGAGGGCCAGTGGAAAGTATGGAGATCAGGTAGTAAGTGCTGTTTGTGGAGAACTGAGAGAGGCCTGGACTACAGATTGAAGGAAGGGCAGTAATGAATAAGGAGACTGGAAGGATAGGGTGGGAGCAATTTGTGCAGGTCTTTGAAAGTCAAACAGAGTTTATATTTTATCGCAAAAACAGTAGGGAATGCCTAGGAGTTTATCAAGGTGGGAAGTAAGTGATATAGCTAGGGCTGCACTTAAGGAAAACCACTTTGGCAGCTATGGGGAGGATAGATTGGTGTGGGGAGAGACTTGAGTCAGGAAAAACAATTAGGAGGCCATTGCAGTAGTCAAAGAGAGAGGTGATCTGGGCTGATGTAAGATGGTGGCTGTACAGATATGAAGGGTTTGGATTCAAGAGATAGTGTGAGGGAAGAAATGGCAAGATTTGGCAACTGATTGGATATATGGAGTGAGGGTGAGTGGGAAGTGGGGAATAGTGCTTATGTTATAGACATAGGAAGATTAGAAGAATGGTGGTGGAAGGGTTTATGTTGAATGAATGAACGAATGCATTATGAAGGAAGCATTTATTTGGCATTTACAATGTGATACAAAAACATTGAAAAGTAAGATAGTCTTTGGCCCTGCAGAAGCTTACATTCTAATAGGGGAGGATAAGATATATAGAAGGTTTCAGATGCAAGTCCCATGGTCCTTAGAGTACTGCAGCAAGGCAGATGGTAATGCCTCTTCTTTAACATCATTGCCATTGACAAAGTCATATTATTTTTTGACATCAAACTATTTGACAGTGCCAAGGACTCTGGGGCAGAACTTTCTTTTCTGGGTCTTCAGGATTTGGGACTGGAGCACCTACAGTAACAATGGCCAACCTTCACCTCCCCACAGGCCAGTTTGAGGGCAGGGATCCTTGTGCTGGAAGCATTGCTATTTCCAAGGCTCTGGGTGATTTGCCTGAAGGATTCCACGGAAGATGGTGGTCAAGGTGTTGGCAGTGGTTTGACTTTCCTGGCCCATGCTTCCTCCTGCCTGAGGATGCCATGTGGCTTCCAAAAGGCTAATAACTTGCCATCTTTGTGTGTCTTGCATAGAATGTGACTATAGTGTCCTTTCGGATACTCACTAACAGGCTATCCCTCTTGAGGTTTTAAGTAGTGCTGGGATTGGAGTGGAATAAAATAGAGGGAATTGGAGGTAGAGGATAACGGATGAGAATATGTAGGTGTCTTTGAGACTCCTTTCGTCTTGTTCTTTTCTTTCTACCTTGTCCTTAGTAGAGATACATTTACTTACTGCACCTGGGTATATGCCTGGTGACTGCACTGTTTGAACTTGGGCTAGACAAGGAGAGGAAGGAGATGGCGCCTTCCCTGAAAAAGCAAGAAAAAGGGATGGGATTAAATAGAATCTGTGGGTAGGCACTACAAGGACTTGTCTTCAGTGGTAATAACTGGGTCCTTGTTCATCAGACTTTCTCTTTCTCTTTCCAGAGAAGCATCCTAGACAGTCTGAGACACAGACCACCCAAGACAAGAGTGAAAATGAATGGGGGTTGACCTAAGGGGATGGAGATGTGGCTATGTGGAAATGAGGGTGTTCCTTTGGGTGTCTGTGTTATCAGGCCTAGCTGCTTGGTGTCTGGGCAGTAGCAGGAGTGGGAGGTTGAAGGGACTCTCCCAACTTAGTTTTTTAAAACAAGCTGAAGCTCCTATTCATGCAGGCTTCCTAGGGACAGTGTGGTGAATAAAAGTCAGCTTGGGAGTCAAGAGATCCAGATTCTAATCTGGGAACTTCAAGGCATCTATTTCCATCCCCTCATTTTACAGATTTGGAAACTGAGGTCCAGGGAGATTAAGTGACCAAGCCAAGGTCACCCAGGTGGTTCATGACAGAACCAAGATTTGAACCAAGGGGGTCTGATTTTAAATCCAGCTTTCTTTCCTCTATTATATGTAAGGTCCCTTCTAACTCTAGCATTCTATTCATTCATTCATTTAAAAGAACATTTTCCATTCTAGGACTTCTGTCAATATCCTTAAATCTCCAGGTATCACCAAAACAGAGTTGTCTGTGCTTTCTACACTTATCCCCAGTGTTACATGTTGCCCTTCAGGGGGCTTTTTCCCCTTAAGAATTGGCCCTGAATGTTCATTTATCCTAATTTCATTTCTATAAAAGTGATGTTGGGGTAGGAGCTACAGACAAGGAAGTGATGGAACGTGAGCACAATGGGATTGGCTTCAGCGTCCGCCCTTCAGCTAGCCGTCATCCCTGGCATTGCCCTACGGGGTAAGGAACAGAGAGATAGCGACAGTGGCAAACAGACAGAGAGACACAGAGAGTGTGTTTATAAGTATTCGTGGCTTCTATATTGGTAAGATGTGTATGGTTGCGAGACAGTAGACATGAGTCTTCATTTGTGGGAGACAGTGTTTCTAGGCAAATGTGTTTGCATGTGTGCATGTTTCTGTGTGTGTGTGTGACCACAAACGTGGGTGTGTTCGTGAGAGAGTCTGCATGTGTCCTTATCTCTTTCTCTTGTTCAAATGTTTGTTTCTCTTCTCTGGTGTTTATTTTGTAAGATCTCAGTCCAGCCCTCCCAGAACTCTGCTGCTGAGCTGGCTCAGCTCCCAGTGGCTGGTGCCCTCCCTCCTCAGCTGCCTGATCTCAGCTCAGGGCTGGAGTGGGGCTGTAGCACAGGGTAGATAGGATGACACATCTCACTTGTTGCCCTTTTAACCATGAATGTTAGTCTAGGATTTTTTTTTCCTGTTAACATCTCCCTCTCCCATCCACCCCCCACTCTCAGTCTGGCAATTTAGTCCTTCATTCCCGGTCCTAGGGCTGAAAGCATGATAAAAACAAGCAATTATTCACTTTTTTAAAACCTCCCAGCTGACACGCCTCCACTTCCTATCAGAATTCCACTCCTTCCAACACCCTTGAACAATACTGGAGACCCAGGTAAGTTGGTTGGGGGTTGAATCAGTACCCAGCCTTCTGTTATGCTTCTTCAAGATTCCAAATAGCATTTGGACCCTTAGATTCTCACAATTATGTAGAGATTAGATTTAGAGCCCACAAAATTAGGTCCTGCCTACCCTTCCAAGCCACTTGCTCTCCACTGTTGGGTTTTACCCAAAAGTATGCTTGTAAATGTTTAACAATCAGCTTTCCTTTAAAAAAAAAGGCAATGACATTTAAGTTTAACCTGCATTACTACCATTTTCTCCATCCTTTAAGTCTAAACAATCAAACAAATAAAACAAGCCTTGATTCACAGACTGATTTCTGAGGTAGAAATACTCACTGAAAGTTGAACAATGGACTCCCTAGTTGGAGCTGGCTTCAGTATACCCCTGGTCTTACTCCTTTCTGTTCTCTCTGACCCCAGCACACTATGCCTTGTACAGAACAGAGGCTCTGTGAAAACTTAATGAATGAATCTGCCCACCACCCACATCAGCCTAGAATAACTCAAATGCCACCTTCTCCAGAAGCCCTTTCCCATCCCCTGTTATCTTCAGTTTATCCCGTTTACAAGTTATGTCTTATTTGTACAATTGTTGGTATCAGACTCCTTGATATTGGGCACTGGGTTGTTTCAGTTTTAGTTCTTGCTGGGGTGATTTTGTTGGATTTTGGGTGTTGGCCTCTCTTTGTTTCTCAGCACTTAGCACAGTGCCTGGCACATAGTAGGCATTTAATAAAAGCTTATTAAGTTGAGCAGAGGTGGAGGAAGGTATCTTTGAGTTGAGAATAAGTGGTTAGACTTCCCCTCAGAGCTCTTGTAATTCTAGCATTCTGTTCATTCATTCATTTTAAAGAACATTTTCCATTCTAGGACTTCTTTTGATCTCCTTTAAATCTCCAGCTATCACCAAAACAGAGTTGTCTGTGCTTTCTACACTTATCCCCAGTGTTACATGTTGTTCTTCAGGGGGCTTTTCCCCTTAACAATTGACCCTGAGTGCTCTGAGGTCTGGGCAGTAACCTGGCACTGTTTGCACTTCTCTCTGGCTGGATGTTAGGAGAGCAGGAGACTGTGGTTTCTTGGATTCCTTGGAAACTACTTCTCTAACCTGCTCTGTAGAAGTTTTTCCCTCTCTGGGTTGATTCACAGGGTTTGGTCTCTGGGGGTCTCAGTGAATTTTTCTTTATAGAATCCTAGGTGCAGTGGCAAGTACAAAGTAAGAGACATGCCTCCACCAGTGGGAAATTTGCATGAATAGGACCTGTCCTATGTATAGTAAAGCTGGAAATAGTAGTCACTAGGTATACAAAAGGAGGATATCCCTCCCGACCCCGAACCAGAGAAGGCCACCATTTGACATATATATGTGCATGTATATACACACCCATACAATATACATACATACACTCGTACATATGCACATACACACATATATACACACTTGTGTGTATGTGTGTAAGACCATACTATACATGCTTCTGCTTATCAATTCTTTTTCTGAAGGTAGATAGCATCTTCAGTCATAGGTCCTTTACAGTTGATTTGAATATTTATAATACTCAAAATAATTTAATCATTTATAGTTGTTTTTCCAACAGTATGCTGTCACTGTATATAATGTTCTCTTGGTTTTGCTTATTTCACTCGTTATTTCAGGTCCCTGTTTTTCTAAAATCAACCAGTTCATTATTTCTTATAGCACATATTCTATCACAGTCACATACCCAAGGATGTCCAGATCTCCAAGAGAATCCAGTCACACTGGGCAAATACTGGAGGTAGAAAATGGTCCTCTGTAGCCCTCATGGTGCATGTTGTGCATTTTGGCGAAAGAAAGGCAAGGGCTAGCAGAAAATGTGAGGCAGTGGGCAGGCCAAAGGGATGGGACCCTCTCGGGGAAAGATAGCCACCACCCCTCCCAGTGTGTGTGTGTGTGTGTGTGTGTGTGTGTGTGTGTGTGTGTGTGTGTGTGTGTGTGTGTGTTCAGTTGCCCTAGGTAGCCTCTGAAGGAGTTAAAGAGAGTAACAACAGGATAGCAGAGGGGCAGGACCTTCACAAAGGAAGGCATTTTCCACTTCTAGCTCCTTAGTGCAGATCACCACTCACAGAGGTCCAGGAAGACGGCCATTGGCTTGGGAGGGGCCCCATAGGTTAAATACTTCTATTACACTATGATGAGAGTTGATGGAAAGGAAGGGAGGCTTACTGAAGATGTGGTGGAGGTAGGAATGACAAGGTTTGGCAACTGATTGGATAAGGCAAAATGGGGGAGGAGGTAAGAAATAATATCTCCAAAGTTGTGAACCTGAGTGAGAAGGAAGGAGGTTCCCACAACAGAAAGAGGAAAGTTTGAAAGGAATCATAGGTTTCTAGAGAAAAACAGTGAGTTCAGTTTTGTCACTCAGCAAACTTTATTAAGCATTTATTATGTGTAAGTACTGGGCTAACCATTGAGGATACAAAGGAAAGGGCGGAAAATCCTATAATCTCTGCGCTTCAAGAGTAGACATCTTATTGAGGAAAGCCATCATGTACATAAGGAGGCACATATAAGATATATACGGAATTTTTTGTTGTCCAGTTGTGTTTGACTCTTTATGATCCTGTTTGGGGTTTTCTTTGGCAAAGATAACCGAAGTGGTTTGCCATTTCCTTCTCCAGCTCATTTTTACAGATGAGGCAACTGAGGCAAACAGGGTCAAGTGACTTGCTCAAGGTCACACAGCTAGTATCTGAAACCAGATTTGAACTCAAAAAAAAAAAAAAGAGTCTTCCTGACTCCAGACAGGATACTCTATCCATTGCCCCAACTAGCTATCAATAGAACAATCTTAAGTTAATTTAAAAGGGGAAGGCATTGCTGGGCAACTGGTAGGAGGAGGAGGGAAGGGGCAGGGAAAGTTCCTTTGCAGAAAATGGCCTTTGAGCTGAGCCTTAAAGGAAGTTAAGGTGACATAGTGGAGCATTCCTGGCATTAGGGACAGTAGAGGCCACAGAGACAAGAGAGAGAGTTCTGTTTGGGCAACTGACAAGGCAAGTGGTTCTGAGGGTGCAGAAGTCTTAGAAGACTGAAAAGGTTGAAAGGGACCGGGTTATTCAACCAAGGACTCTATATTTGTGGGACTCATTGAGCAGAGGGTGAGAGTCAGGTCTGTGCTTTAGAAAAATCACATTGGCAGTTGAATGGAGGAATAGATTGAAGGGAGGAGAAACTTGAAGCCAGGAAAAAACGCTGTTGAGTATGAGGTGCCAGGGTGATAGCCAGGTGGAGGCGTTCATCAGATAGTCGGCAATTTGAGACTGGAGTTCAAGAAAGAGATGAAGACTGGATTTATAGATCTGGGAGTCATTTGCATAGAGATGATAATTGAACCCATGGGAGCTGATGAGATCACCAAGGATGAGAAACAGAGTGAGTGAAAAGGACCCAGAACAGAGCCCTGGAGACTGTCTGAGCAGGATATGGATGAGGCAACTCACTGAATATGGGAAATGAGGACTAGGGAAGAGTCGGTGTCCCAGTAACTGTGAATTGGAACTAGGTGATCAGGAGGGTGGTGTCCTCAACAGGAGGCAGTAACTTTTGGAGCAGTCCAGCAAATGAGACTGAGAAGTGGGGTGTAGCCAAGGGAGTAATCTAGAAGAAGGGGATGGTTAACAGTATCAGAAGATGCAGTAGGATGTCCAGCAGGATAAGGACCTGAGAAGGGACCCTCTACCTAGCAATCAGGAGATCATGTTGAGTATCTTGGAAGGGAATAGTTTCAGCTGAAAGTTGGGAGCAGAAACCATATCTCAAGGGGTTGCAAAGTGAACCACAGGTGAGGAAATGGGAGGCAAGAGGTGTAGACAACTAGTTAGGATGTTATTTAAAGAAAGGGAAGCCTGAACTGGGATGTGGGAGAGGCCTGCATTCTGTTTTGAGCTCATACTGTGTGTCATTGGGTAAATCATTCACCCTCTCTGTGTCTTAATGACCCCAACTATAAAGTGAGATGCCAGGGATTATTCTGGCATATTCCTCCTGACCAGAGCAATTTGGACAAGAAAGCTATGGAACTTCTAGAATAGGAAGAATGGGTTGCAGAAATCCCCATCTTAACAGTTAAGAGTCATTGTCGCCAGCAGACTGTGCCTTGGGAAATTCTGGAGTGGGGATTTGGGGGAGGGGGAGGCGAGTGTGTCCCTGAGGCCCTGGACCCGGGGCTGTTCAGCTTTGGCCCAGGGTTTCTGCTCTCTTTCCCCCCTCAGGGTGATGCAATCTTGCTGAAAAATAAACAGCATTTTAAGTTAATTGGATCCCTGTATTTTCTCCATTTCCCTCCATCCTTGCCTGTCATATCTCATTTCCCACAAAACATTTACTGCCTGTTACATGTTCATTACAATTTCTTTCCTCTTCCCAAGTCCCCCTGTTGCTGTGCGTGCGCTTCTCTCGGGGTCCCTGCTCCTTACCCTCTGGGGCTCTCTCGGCTCGTCGTCCCTGCTCCTTACTCTCTGGGGCTCTCTCAGCTCGTCTCTCCCGCAGTCTCTCTGGGTTTGTCTCTCCCTTAATCTCTCTTGTTACGTTCTCCTTCACTCTTTCCAGGTGTCCGTCCTTCTGTGGGCTTCCTTTGCTCTCAGGCTCTTCCTCCCCCAGCCTCTCTGGGGCTGTCTCTCTTTCATTCTCTCATGCTTGTCTTTTCCTGAGTCTCTCTGGGTTCCTGTCTAGCTCGCCCCTTAATGCTCTAGTTTCCCCTAATGACCAGACTGGATTGGAGGTGCTTCATTTGCATAAAATGCTTAAGGGGCTCAAGGAGCTGATTATATTTAAGCATATCCTTGTCTGGGAGATTGAAGGGATTGAAGACAAAACCAGATGGGACTGGGGCTTCAGGGAGAGGCTGGGTCCAAGGCCCTCAAGTTGTTAGGATGGGAATCTCTGAGCTTACTTTCCATCCTGGAGGAAGGGGACAGAAAGATCCAGGGGCCGGGCCTTGAAGGCAAACTGGACAGCACCGACTGAAGCTCTCACCCTCTCCCCTGCTCCTCACTACTCCTGTCTTGGTTTCTCTCTCCCCCTTTGTCTCACGTTTTCTGATCCTGGCATTCCATTTTGTCTCTGGCTCTCCTTGCCATTTCTCTGACTGTTTTCCTCAATCCTAGGCTGCTTATCTTTTCTCTTTTTTTGTCTGTCTCTCTCCCTGTCACTCTTTGCCTCTGTCTTATTTTCTCTCCGTTTATATTCATCCTTCTGCTGCAGGGATAGTTCATTCTAATCATGTAGCGTTTAGTTCAGTCATCTCCCAATTAATGGCCACTTGCTGTGTTTCCAGTTTTTTGCCCCCACAAAAGGTGTTGCAAAGCATATTTTGGCATGCGTAGGACTTTCCCTCTCTGTCTTTGATTTCTTTAGGGTCAGTGCCCAGCTGTGGCGTCACTGGGTCAAAGGGTGTGAATGGTTTAGTAACTTTTCTAGCATAGCTCCAAATTGTTTTCCCTTCTCCCTCCTTTGGTCTCTGATTCCCTCCCCGCCCCATTCTGGACACAAATGTCCCTCTTCCCCCTTGGTTGCTTGGTTGCCTGTTTTTTCTCCTTGCTGGTTCCCAGAGCAGGTCTCTTGTCCTGTTTTCTTTCTCAGCTGTATTCTTAACCCTCTTTGGAGGCTGATGTTCTGTCCTGAATCACCCCCACTTAGCTTCAACATCCTGTCAGAGCCAGGGGAACACAGTCTGGGCCCGAGCCAATGACCCAGGGATGTTGGGGAGTGCTAGGTAGCAAAAAGAAGGCAAGTCACGGGGTGGGCAAAGAGAAAGGACCAAGTACCTTGGCCAGGCTCTGAAGTAGAAACCAAGGTCCTAGCTGATTGATTCTTTATGACCTGGAATGGCTCACGCCTTGTACAGAATTACTGGCTTCACAAACATTCTTCTTTTCTGGAAGCCCTGGTTGGGCCCCAGGAGCCATATTGGTAATGTTGGAATAACACACTTTGGGGAATTCCTTGTTATCTCCTCCTAAGCCCCCTCCATAATGCTTGTACTTCTTCCTCACCCCCTCCCCCCATATAACCACCTTGAGGACAGGATCTGTTTCCTTTTCCTGGTTTTTTGGCCTGCCTATCACAGTGCTTGGGGCACATAAAGTACCTAATAGATACCTGTTACTCATAGATGGATTGTTTTCCATTTTCTAGACCTGTTTCTGTTATGCTTGAGCACTGGGTCTTCTCAACTCCGCTTTGGGTCTTCAAAAGGAAATTTTGTATGCTGACAAATATGGCAGTCTCCATATTAGAAACCCACCCCACTCCCATCCCAACTAAAGTATTGTAAGAAACAGCCCTTCCTGGATTGTTGCAGAAAGTTCTGGTTTGACTTATGTTTGAAAGGGATTTTATACTGGGGGCAAGAAGAGGAGTTTAAAAATAATAAACTTAACTCTCAGCTTGACAACTGAGAGAAACTTCTAGGTGGAAATTTGAGTCAAAGGGAAGGCATTGTTAGAGCTGGTGGGAGAGAGAGAGAGAGAGAGAGAGAGAGAGAGAGAGAGAGAGAGAGAGAGAGAGAGAGAGAGAGAGAGAGAGATTCCTGGATCTGGAGACAAAAGGAAGGAAAGGAAGTAGTATTCATTAAGCACCTGCTGTGTGTCAGGCACTGTGCTAAGCACTGGGGATATAAGAAGAAGAAAAGACAGTCCCTGACCTCAAAAAGCTTACAGTCTAATGTGAGGGGGAGAGGGAGGGAACAACATGCAAGCAAGTATTTGCAACTATATACGAAGCAAGCTGTGTTCAGGATGAATAGAAAATAATTAAAAGAGGGAAAGAACTGGAATTAAGAGGAGTTAGGGAAGACTTATAAAAGGTCGAATTTTAATTTGGGACTCAGGGAAATCAGTCAGTAATAGGGGAAAGAGAGAGAGAGAGAGAGAGAGAGAGAGAGAGAGAGAGAGAGAGAGAGAGGCATGAGGGACAGTCAGAGAAAATGCCTTGACTGAAGAGAGGTCTTGTTCATTGAACAGCCAGGAAGCCAGTGTTACTGGATCAGAGCATACATGTCAAGGGAGTAAGGTATAAGAAAACTTATAAGGTATAAGGTATAAGGAGGTAGGAAGGGGCTAGGTCATGAAGGGTTTTGAATGCAAGCAGAGCATTTTGTATTTGGTCCTGGAGGCAAGAAAAGCCCACTGGAGTTTACTGAGTAGGGGAGGTGACATGATCAGACCTGAATTTAGAAAAATCACTTTAATGACTGAATGGAGGATGAGTTGGAATGGGGAGAGACTTGAGGCAGGCAGACTCACTGGAAGCCTATTGCAGTAATCAGTGTGTGAGGTGCTGAAGGCCTGCACTAGAGTGGTGGCATTGTCAGAAGAGAAAAGGGGGCATATTGGAGAAATGTTGAATTGGACAGGTCTTAGTAGTATCTTGGATTTGAGGGCTGGGGGTGGGGGTCAGAGGTAGCGAGGAATCTACCTACCTAACAGTGCCACCTGGGCTCCCATCCTGGCTTTGACACATCTCCCAGAGTTAGCATGGGAAATTCACTTAATTTATGTAAGCCTCATGGGGGTAATACTTACATCACCCATCTCAGAGGGTTATCATGAGGATCAAGGGAAATGTCTGTAAAGTAAATCACAAGGCACTATTTAGTGTAATGAGAAGCTCGCTAAATTTGGAGACAAGAATATCTGGGTTTAAAGGCTGGTTCTGATATTTCCTAACTCTGTGACCTTGGCCCAGATATTTAATATTTCTGCACCTCAGTTTCTTCTGCTGTAAAATTAATAGTCTGGACTAGATCACCTCTTGGGTGCGCTGGTAAATGTTTAATAACCAGATTTGGTGTTGGTATTGGGATATACACAGCACACACTTGAAAATTTAATCTTTGTTCTTAACATTTTCTCCATTACTTTCTTAAGTCTAAACAGTCAACAAAACAGAAAAAAAAAAATCAAGCCCTGCATTGCAACCGCTCTCACAAAATTTGCTCAAGAGCCAGCTGGTCAGAGCTGTCTTCAGTGTACCCCTGCTACCAGTTCTAAAGCTGCCATCCTGTAACATTGCTAGGAGTTTAAGCGCAAGTTATGGAGAATAGTTAGAGATTACAGATAAGGAGGTACCCAAAGAGGAGTTGCTAATGTCTGGGCCCTAGGGCAATTGAAGGTAAGAGTAGAGAGACAATAAAATTGACGCCTCCACCTGCCATATTAGTAAGTAGGCTATGTCCACTAACAAACAGAACCCAACATCTAGAGGAGGAAAAATCAAATGGGCGGAGAACTTAGAGGCCAATGGGGCCACCAAACGGTATTGTCCTAAGTGTGATATGTCATCCTTGGGCATGGAAAAATCAGTGTCTTGAGTTGTTTTTTCTCATAGTGGGGGTGACTTTGCACTTAGTCTTTAATAGATTTTTCAGCCAGTTCCGCCTGTGTCTGGTAGAGGGTGAAACAAGAAAAGGGAAAGCTGGCAAAAAGAGACAGTGGAGTCCACTTGGAGGACTGAGAGGTGCACCATCTTGTTCTTGAGAGTCAGTGTTGGCTCAGCTTCCTCATCCTCTTCAGCTATCATGTTATTCTGGAGTCTTGGAGTACCCTCTAGTCTAGAAGCTTTGGATTCTGAATTAGCTACCTCCTTCTTGCCTTCTTTTGCCTCCTTCCTACCCAGACCAGTTCTAGCAGGGTGATGAGGATAGAGGTCATTGGGAAGTCCATGAGGAAGGATGCTGAGGAAATGAGAGGATTTGAGCTTGGGGTGAAGGAGCAGAAGCTACAGGACACAGCAACAAAGAGCTCTCCTCACAAACTCTAAGTCATGAGAAGAAGATCATAACCAGAGGCAGAGAAATGGAGAATCTTGTACCTTTACCCCTATTTGTCAAAGAAACTAATGGGAATTTCTGGAGCTCTTCAGTGGTCTGGGGGAAATTGAGGTTCTACATCCATCCATAAGTATGAGGCATTATGAATGTGTGTGTGTTCCCCCTCCCTCGTGGAGGTTGGGGGGTGGGGGATGAGGAGAGAAATTGCACCCAACTGGACATGTGGGGCTATGAAATTTGGTTGGACTTTGGGGATATGTCAGATTGCCACGTGCGTCTGTTTAATGGGTGTGGTTATCTCTGGCCACAGCTGTTTTAATGTACTGACTCTCCTGTGTGTAAAGCAGTGAATACACGTGGTATAGTAGCAGGACCGTATTTTCCAAACCGAAACAAAAAATTCCAGGCACGTTGTCTGACAAGGGATATTTCTTTTGCAAAGCCTTAATGAAACTATGCTCCCTTTTCTGTGAATCAGGATGATCCCAACAAATCTAGGTCACAGGATAATTTAAAATCATAGATCATATTCTAGGGGACTCATGACAAAACATGCTGCCCACCTCCAGATTGAGAGCTGATGGACTCAGACTGCAGATTGAGTCACATATTTTTGTACATTTGTTTTGCTTGACTATACATGTTTATAATGGGCTGATCTTTATTTTTTTTTTTCTTTCTCTTTTTTCTTTCTCAGTGGGAAAAGGTAGGAGGAAGAGAATTTGGAGCTAAAAAAATATTGACTTTAAAAATTTGTGTGTGTGTGTGTGTGTGTGTATACACACACACACACATACACACTCCTTTTTAAAGAGAAAAAAAAGCAAAGATTTGTGTTTGGAAGGGATCTCAGAGCCTGTCTACTCCAGCCCCCTCATTTTACAGATGAGGAAATTGAGGCACAGAGATGTTGTCACTTGCCCAAGGTCACACAAATTGTGAATGGTAGAGCCAAGATTCTAAATCAGGTTTTCTGACCATCACACTGCCTCTGTTCAGGGGTAATGGAAGAAACGCAGGATTCAGTCAGGCAGGCAACCCAGTTCTAGCTGAAGCTTGGCCACTGATTCTTTTTGCCACCAGAGGCAAACCACTTTCTCCCTCTAAGCTTCAGGGTCCTCCTCTGTGAAAGATCAAGTTCCAACTACGACATTCAATAACAGCTGCTTCTATGATGCTTATATCCAGGAGCTTGCGTTTCTGGGTTCTTTAGCATATGTTACAATTAATTTTCATTCCGCTGAGGGTGCTGACCAAAATCGAGGCTAGCCAAGAGTGGAAAAGAGCCTTAGATTCCACTATGGATAGGAAAGGGGGACTGGAGAATGGCACAGATGTGCAGGTATGCAGCTAAACAGGGGGTAGCCCAGGCTGCATCTGCGAGTAAAGCTCTCAAGAGGGATCTCTCTACCCCGATGATCCTTGGTGCATCGCCACCCAGATTTATATTCATGAACCTTTCCTTCCCAGAGTAGACTGATGGTAACTGGTTTGATGACCACCTAGCTCCATCCTTAGGTACCATCTGCTCCTCCTGACAGAAAAGCTAGATGACCAGCTAGATGTCTGTTATAACGGAATATTTTTCAGTTATGAGTTGGGCTAACTGACCACTGAGGTCCTCTCCATCTCTAAAACGTTTGGATACTCTGATACTGTAATAACTCCTTTCTGTCTTGTGTGCAGTGGAAGAGGGGAATTAAGTCTTAGGGGAAGGGAGAGTCTCAGAGCCATGCCTTGGGACTGGTCTGGATGCCGTTCCGGTGTTTTCCAAAACTTAGTTTTGCTTACAACTCTCCTCCTGCCTTGAAATCCTGCTTTTCTGAAGTGAGTGGAACATTACCATCACCACCACCATTACTGCCATTCATAGCATTTCCCTGTGTCATCCTCCCTATGTGTGTTCTGGCTGTTGCAGTCAGGGAATAATAGTCTCTCCCAAGTAATCTAAAAGGGGAAATAATTTGGTTTGGCAAAGGGCACTCCCTGAGGTAAGCTGTCAGAGAGGCTCTAGTAATCTTTCCTGTCCCCTGGGTCCCCTCTCTCCCTCACTTCTGCTTCTTGCTTCCACAGTGTCCTGGTGTAAGAGAGAAAAATGTTATGTTGTGGCTTCCCCTGGCCGGAGCCTAGGAAGAACAGGGCTTGGCCATGTTGTCTCCAAGGTGGCTTCCTATATCTTTTTGGGTGATGGATGGTCAGAGGCTTGCTGAAGAAACTGTGAGATGCACTGAGAGAGGATTAGAAAGGAAAAGGAAGAAAGACGAGATACAGTAAGAAAGAGCAGAACTTGGGCTCTGAGGCCCAGAGAAGGCGTGAGAATCTTAGAGAGAAGGGAGGCAAGGAGTCTCTGGAGTCATTTATCAGTTTATATGCCTTATATCTGACCAGTCCAGAGCCCTCTGTGAAACAAATTAGGATTAGGAATATTCTTGGGCAGATCTAGGGTAGCACCCCTGACACTAAGTGGTCCAAACCTCAGGCTATTCCTAATCTATGGATCACCTGGTCTTGTGGCTTTCTTGGATCCTCTAGCCAGTTTCCCAACCCCTATTCTAGGGGTAGGCCAGAGAATAGGCAGTGTGGTCTAGTAGATAAAGTGCTGGAAGTCAGGAAGGGCTGGATTCAGATGTTATCTCCAATAAAAACTAATCACTTGACTCTTTGAGTCTCAATATGCCCATCTGTAAAATGGAGATAAAAATACTTGTGGAATTGACCTCACAAGATTACTGTGATGATATAAGCAAAGCTCTTGGCGAACTTGAAATTGCTATGTAAATGCAGTGTTTAGTGTTTGAAGTGAGGCCATCCTGACTCCCCTTTCTTCTCTCTAGTTTGTTTCCCTCACCTCCCTCTGCCTACATACTTCCAGTCATCTCTATGGGTTCCGCTCTCCCCCAGCCCCCAGAGAGAGGACTCTTGACTCTGACTCACCCTGCCCCGGCTAATCCCATGGCCTGCCTCAGCTGCCCTGCCCCAGCTGCCCCAGCCACAGGGCTAAATTTACCCTTTTAATAGAAACCAGATTTATATCCGAATTTTTCCTTTCTTTTATTAGTTTTTGGGTTCTTGGTTGTTGAGTCCTAGGGTGGGGTTAGGGGGGAGGGGGCCAGCATTGAATCCCAAATGTTTCCATATTTGTTTTGTCTGATGGCCCAGTGTCTAAATATTTTTCCTATTATGGGTAGAGAGGAACTGGCCTTTTGGGTTGTCTGTGGCTTTTGGGGAGGTTTTCACACAAGCTTACTGTGTGGGGTTCCTAGGCAAGACTTAAAGAGGTTTCTGAGATTTAATGGCTAATGTTTTCAGGCAAGACTCCTCCCCTCCCCCCAGCCGTAGTCCCAACCCCACCTCCCATCGTGTTCAGGAGTGGAGACCCCTCTTCTCAGAATTCTCTGACTCACTCTTCTTCTTTCATCTTGGATTCCCCTCTTGCTCTCTCCCAGCTTCTCTACTCTCATCCAGTCACCTAAGCTCTGTGCTTTCCTTCGCTGTTCTTCCTTTTGCCATCCTCAGCCTCTGTGCTGCTCCCACCCTTCTGTCCTGTATGTTGGCTTGTCTCCCTCTCTTCCATCTGTATGTTGGGTGGGAAGCATCTTGACATGAGAATGACTGTCCAGGGTTGATGGTAACTTGATGGTGCCCTAGGGAATAAGCATTCAGAATGCTCTACGTTATCTTTTATCTATTGCCTCAATTCCCACTGCTACCAGTAGATCTAGTAACCTCCCCCTGGTCTACTTAGTGAAGTAATCTTCTGATATTCCATCTTCCAATCTCTCCTCCTTCCATATGCAGGTATCTGTCCTTCATATTATTTTTTTTCTCATCTGTAGTGTGGTAGAAATCCATACCAATCCATCCTCCACACAGCTGTCAGAGAGATTTCCCAACCATGTCACTCCCTCACTGAATAAAGTCCAGTGGTTCCCTATTATCTCCAGGATAAAGTATAAAACTCCTCTGTTTGGCTTCTAAAGACCTTCCCAGTTTGGCTCCAAGCTACCTTTCCAGCCCTATTACACATTTCTCCCCATCCCATACTTCATTACCCAGCCAAATTGGCCTTCTTTCTGTTTCTCACACATAGCGCTCCATCTTCCGCATTCATGCCTTTGCCCTGGCTACACCCCTCCTCCCTGCTTCCTGGAATATACTTGTTCCTTCCTTCTACTTCATGGAAATCTTACTTTTCAAGACACAGCACCTTTCAAGCACCACCTTCTGATACTTTCCTGATCCCCCCAATTCCTAACGTTCTCCCTCCCTAGCCACCTCGTACATACCTATTGATGTATATGTTGTCTCCTCCAATACAATGGAAACTTTTTGGGAGCAGGATCTGTTTCATTTTTGTCTCCAGCCCCTAGCATAGTGCCTGGCACATAGTAGATGCTTTAGCCAGTGCTGGTTGAGCAACTGTTTGACTGCCAAGATTATTTTATATTATACTACCGTGCATATTACATAGCATTCACTATTTTCTGAAGAAGTGGTCACTTAACTTTTGCATGTAGAAGGTAGCTATGATGTACCCTTTACATCTTTTCTTCCAGCCTGTGTAGGAGATAACATGTGAGCCCTGCTCTTCCTGACTTCCAGCACTCTTATCACTGTACCACACTGCCTCTCCTCTAGCCTACCTCTATAGCAGACTCAAAACTTTCCTAGTCTTTTCCACTGACAACATGGTGGGATCTTGAGGTTCTGATTGCTCTCTTCTGTTTGTTTTCTACTTTGTCAATACCTTCCTGAAACCTGGCTCCCAAAACTGAACACAGTACTCTAGATGTGTTAAAACTAGAGTTTAGATCCTGCTTCTGACCACCCACTAGTTGTGTGATCATGGAAGGGTACTCATCCTCTCCTCTGCCCCAGCCCCAATCTTCTCATCTACAAAATGGGAGCAACATTTGTAACATACGTAGTTCTTCCTATGCTTCAACCAAACTGTCCAACTCTCAATCCCCAAGATACACCCTATGGCCCCCCTATTTCTTCAACAATTACTGCTCACATTGTTGCTATGCCTGGATTTTTTTCCCTTCCTCCTCTTCGTTTATTAAACTCCTATCCATCCAGCCCAACAGAAATGTCACCTCCTCCTTGAAACCTTCTTTGATCCCCCTTGCATTTCATTCACACCTTTCTAATATACCTATCATGTAATATTGTATATTATAGTTGTCCATGTTTATGTCCTTCTCTCCTACTGGACTAGAAATTCTATAATATGTGACATGTTTTATAGAATGTTAGCTCAAGGGCAAGAACCTTATTTTTGTCATTATATTCGAAGCAACATAGTAGGGACCTAATAAATGTTTGTTCAATTGAATTGTATTTCCCTCAATGCCTGGCATAGAGTAGGAGCTTAAAAATATATTTTGAATGAATGTGTAGATAAATGAATGAGAAGGTCCTTGGTAGGTGAAGGCCAGGATAGCTGGAGTCTTGTATATGCATTAGGGGAGGCAGATGGAGAGGCATCTGTGGGAGATACAGTCGTATACTAAGCTAAGACCCTGGAGCTTACGTCCTAAGAGGTGACTTTAAAGGTGCTTATGCTGGGGGCAAAGCAATATCTAGTAACAGCTGACTCAGAGGCTCACAGTAATTGGGACTCTCTCTCTCTCTCTCAGCATCTTTTCCTGTTGGCAGGAATGCCAGGCAGAATCTGAGGGATCTGAGTGTCTTGGGAAGTTCTTGGTTGGGGAGGAATAAAAATGACTCCCATGTAGAATTCTAGGATGGGGAGAGGTACTGGGAGAAAGATCTAGGATAACTTGTCTTAGTTTATATAGCCTCAGCTTTGCCTTTCAGAAAGACAGAATCCTCAGCCTTTTAATTTTGTATGTTTTTATTTTTACTTTTTATTATTATGAACTTTACCTTCATGAACAACCAGAACATTTCATTATAAAAGAATAGAAAAAGATTGCACATGGCGTCATGAATCTCTGTTAGATACAACTTATTTTCTTAAGTATATGCTACATTGAACATGGTAGTATCAACATTGCCCTGCTTATCTGTATCCCCTTCTTTATCCTGCTCTTTTCTGTGTGTCTTTACTGTGTTTCATCGATGCTCTTTGTTTTTATTTTCCTAATTTTTAAAAAATCACTACTGTCCATAAAATGTTCTTGCTCCTAATTAAAACCTCTCATAAGGACTAAATACAGTCTGAAAATATGTGATTCATTTCTCACTTCTAGTCCATCATCTCTTGCCAAGAAGTGGAAACATGATTCATCATCAGTCCTACGGAGCTGTGATTGGCTATTGTTAAGTACCTAAGTTTTTCACAGTTCTCCTTTAAAATGTTGTAGCCGTTGTGTGTTCTTGTCACTTCCCTCTGTATCAGTTCATACAAGTCTTCCCAGGTTCTTCTGAATTTGTCCCATTGATCATTTCTTGAGGCACAATAATATGCTATTATGTGATGTCATTTGTTCAGCCATTCCACAATGAATGGACACCCTTTTTGTGTCTATAATAAGGATCCTTTCCTTCTTTCTTCTGTCTCTTTAGTAGGATTTATCTCTAATTTTAGCACCTCTAGGGTACAGTATTCAGTTCTGGGAGCCATTTTTTAGGAAGGGATTGATAAGCTAGAAATTGTATCAAAGGACTCTGATGGGACCTTTGGATTTCCAGAGCTCACAAGGTCACTTTAGGCACTTCCTTCTGGAATTTTTATTTACTTAAGATGAGAATACAAAAGAAAGAGACCTTGGAAGACTGGGCTGCTGCCTTCCAATTCTTTCCCTCATCTCCAAGAGTTAGCTTTCAGGGCATTTCTCTTTTCAGAGAAAAAGAGAGAGATCAGTGGGCAGCACATGTAATTCAGGCTCAGCAAACCCTGAGTCATTATTTCTTCAGGCTCTGCAGCCAATTAGAGAACTTTGGTACTGGAGTTCTTGAGAGTCAATCGGTGTGTTTCCTATTACACAGTAGAAACCCCTGAGTCTTCCTGGCTGTTACTATATCATTTTTCCGAAAGCTTCCACATGGTTGCTTGTACTAGACCTGGGCAAGGAATCTGTTCGTACTCCAAAGACTGGCCGCCGCCCCCCACCCCCATCCTTAGCTAGTTTACCCCCATTATAATGGTATTAATTGTTCTTTAAAAGTTTTGATCAAATTCTCCTGAAATTTCATTTGGATCAGAGTCCCTTTCTTCTACAGTAATTTCCATTTCCTTTTCAGAAATTAGATTATTTAAGATCTCTATTTGGTGTTCTCTTAATTTGTGTATTTGATATGTTTGTGAGTAATCCTGGGCATCTAGGTAGTATGGTGGATAGAGTGCTGGGCCTGAAGTAAGCTAGACTCATCTTTCTGAGTTCAAATCCAGCCCTTGACACTAGCTATGAGCAAGTCACTCGACCCTGTTTGCCTTAGTTTCCTTATCTATAAAATGAGCTGGAGAATGAAATGGCAAACCCCTCCAATATCTGCCAAGAAAACCCCGAATGGGGTCACACAGGGTCAGTCATGACGGAAATGACTGAACAACCAAATATTCCTCTATTTCTTTTTAGCTCTCAGTTTTGATAACATAAATGTGTATCACAGACCTTGATAATTCCCTTTATTTCTTCTCTGTTATGATTTTACCCCGTTCATCGTTTATTTTCTTCATTTGATTTTCTTCTATCTTATTTTGCTCAGCTTAGCTATAAAGGCTTATCAGTTTTGTTAGTGTTCCCAAAGAGCCAGCTTTCAGTTTTGTCTATTGGTTTTTTAGCTTTTCCCCCAGTTTCTGTATTCTTTGATTCTCAAGACTTTTCTTTTGTGTTTACTTTAGATTTGCTTATTTTGTAATCTTAAAAATTCCATTCAGTTCATTGATAATTTTTTTTTTTTTTTAGTTTGTTAATGTATATGCTCAGGGTTATAATTTCTTCTCTAAGGAATGATTTGTGTACCACAGATTTTGGTATGTTATTTCATCTTTTTTTTCATTCTCTGTTCCATAGTCATTAATTGTGCTTATAATTTGTTCTTTGACCCACTCATTATTCAAAGCTAAAATAAATAAATTCTTTTAGATCTGTATCTTTTGCTTCTGTTATTATTTTTAGTGTTATGATCTGTAAAGCATGTGCTTTGTATTTTTTTGGACGTACAATTTCTCTGTGTCCTAGTAAATGGTCTATTTTTTTTAAAGGTGCCGTGTGGTGCTAAGAAATATGGATGTGTTCATAAGTCACTCAGCTCTAAATTCTCCAACAATTTTCCATTCTGTCATTCTTTCATTTTATTGGGTTGTTTAATCCTTTTACATTTAAAATTAAGATAGTTAGACTTCTGTTTTCTTCCATATATTTCCTTAGTATTGCTTTCTAAAAAAACTCCCTCCTTTTAAATCAGTACTTTGTTTAAAGCATTTTGATTATCTTTTATTCCCGTAGACTCTTTGTCTTTCCCCTCATGCATTTTGCTTACTAGTTCCCTAGTTCTTGAATTTTACTTAAATTGCTAATGTTTCTTTTCTTTATTTCTTTCCCCCTCTTTTGTCTCTTCCCTTTCCCCATTCAGGGAAGTTCAAAATTTTCCCTTCCTTCTCTTCTCCCACTCAACTTCCTGATTTTATTAATTTTTTTTTACTGCACCTTTCTCTGACAAGTTTGTCTTTGCTTTTCTGGTCTGTTCTTAATTTTATTTTCTGATTTCTGGACTATACCTTTATTTGTTCCTTTTTTTTATTCTTTCTGTGTCCCTCATGGGGTTAAAGCTTCTGAAGTGCCAGGTTTGAGCTCTATTTTCTAATCAATTTTTGTGTTATTACTTTTATAGATCTTGCCTCATCCTCCCCTTTTTTTCTGCTGTGTTTCACTCTTAGAAATATCCATTTGTGAAGGAAACAATTTGGACAGAAGCAGCACCTCACGGGTAGAAATGATTGTGCCCTAAATCCTGTGGCTTAACAACCTCCTGCCCTGACTGTGATCAGTCTCCTACCTAAAGGCCATGACATTTCATCTTTGATTCCTCGTCCTCTCGCCCCACTTACTCCCCATTACTCTGGGTGCCAGCTGCCCCTAAGAACTCACACACTTCTTCCTTTCTTCTAGGGCTGGATGCTACCCACTGAGGCATAACACTCTCTCACTCTTCATAGGCACCATCTAAACCAACCATCCCATGAACCAGATGGAAACTTTAGGACTGGCCCTGTCTACTGTTGAGTCATCTGAATTCAACAGACATTTATCAGTCACATTCACTTCCATGCAGGCATTAGGAATACAAATAGGAAATACAGACCAGGTCTGTGCACTCAAGGTTGGATCATTATACCTTTGGAACCTGCTTCTGCAGACTGCTCATCATATCATCCCAGTTCCATTGTAGTGGGTGCCCAATTGCTAACCTCCACGAAGGTGCAGAAAGATTGATGATGTATACCCCCCACCCCAACAGAAGGGCTTGTCCCCGATTGTCTCTGCCTGATTCTGGCCTCCTGAACATCATCAACCCAGTAACTGGGAATGGGTGCAGAAGGACTGAATCTAACACATATTTAAAAAAGAGAGAGAGAGAGAATAAAAATAGGATGGTCACAGTTTCCACAGACCTGAAGAAACACACATACTTTTATGATAGCCTTCTCATTAGTCTGACTTTTGTCTGTCTCCCACTCCAATCCATCCTTCACACGACTGCTCAAGTGCTTTTCTTAAAAGCTGCGGTCTGTTACCCCCTCCTCTCTTATTCTGTTGTCTCCCACATTAGAATGTGAGCTCTTTGCAGGGTGGTCTTAGTGTATTTGCCTTTCTTCATATCCCTGGATCTTAGCACGACGGTTAATAAATGCTTTCCGACTGACCGATTGACCACACTGGAAGATTCTAAGGGGCAGCTGTGAAACTCACTCCAAGGAGTTAAATGGTCCCAGTTTCAGAGCCAGGCTGCAATGAGAAATTAATTATTCATCTCCCTGGAAGTGTGGGCCAGGGGATGTGACAGCAGGAGGCCCCAGTCACACAGCAGCTTCTTGTCTGCTTGATCCCACAGCTGTGGTGCTAAAGGGGTAGGATAATGATGAGACAGATCCAGGATGGTCGCCTCACTCATGCCCCTCCTCATTCTGCCCCCACCCTGTTGCCCCTCAATCTCCTACTCCAACCAGCCCCACCCCCTTAGAGCGCTCAGGGATGAGGGGCTTTTCACCTAGATAATGTGGACCCCCTTTCCTCTTCCCTCTCCCCTCTTTAGTGCAGTTTTAAAAATTTAGGGTGGAATTGGTGATTTACACTTTTTCTTAGGCATCTCACACCCGTGGATCTCTAATGTTATTTGTGGCTGTATCTCCTATCTGTGGCTCCCTGCCTCCCTGGGGCTGTGCTTGACGCTCCGGAGGTAGCTTTGGAAGGCTGAGTCTTCCCCCCAGAGGCTTCCCCCGGCTGAGGTGTGTCTCCTGTTGCCTGTTCTGCTGCCTCTAGTGGCTCCCAGGGAACGAAAGGGGGAGCTTGAGAGGGAAAATTCCTCTTCCCCTGCCTCCTCCTCCTCCTCAGTCCTCTCCTCCAACTTTGAGAGCCTAGGGCTCTGGCAGGTTGAGAACTTTGGGAGAAGAAAAAATAGAAGTTTTGGGACAGGAAATAAGGGTATTAGTTGTGGGGAGGAGGTGTGTGTGTGTGTGTATGTATCTGTGTGTGTGTGCGTGTGTGTGTGTATCTGTGTGTGTGTGTGTGTGTGTGTGTGTGTGTGTAGAGGGTTTGGCTGCCACACTAGAAGCCTGGGGAGTGTGTGCTCAGAGCTTGAGGGAGGAAGGGGCTCCAGAGCGTTCTCAGGGAGCCTGCAGCCAGGAATTGCTGAGACATTTTTTTTTTTTTAACAACCCATTTCACAGCTTCCAGAAAAGGAGGATGCTCTCTCAGTGGCTCACTTAACTCAAAACAAATGTTTGTTTCCACTGTTTCTTTTCCCAACTCCTGCTCAGTCTTCCCAACTCCTCCTCCCACATTTTCTCCTTCCTTTTCCCTGTATGTTCCTCCTTCCAGTTCCTCCCCTCATCCTGTGTGACTATGGGACCAGACTTCCTTCACCTAATTTTCCCCCTCCTGGGGAACCTGTTAATGTCTCTCTTGAATGGAGTGGGAATCAGGGATAGAAGAAGCTGGAAAGTTGTTGATACAAATCCACAGAAGCCAGACTTGGGCTCTGTGGTAGCTTTCGTTTCAGTTGGGGGGGAGGGGGTCATTCAAAGGCTGGAGCAGAGTATGTTTAGAGACTTTGCTCAAAAGCTAGTCAATCCAGTGCCACCTTGAGCCTATGATTCAACTAACGACAGTTTCAGGACAGCTGATTCCATTGACTGGCCAATGGATTTCTTCCCTGCTCTCAGGTCTCCTTGGTTTTCAGTGTCTCTGATCAACTTGAGGGTTTATCTAAGTGCCTGCTTTACCAGTTAGGGGCAGCTAGGTGGTGTACCAGTGCAGGAGTCAGGAGGACCTGAGTTCAAATGTCACCTCAGACACTCACTAGCTGTGTGACCTTGGGCAAGTCACTTAACCCCCATTGCCTCATCCTGGGTCATCTCCAGTGACCTTGATGAATATCTGATCACTGGATTCTGATGACTCTGGAGGAGAAGTGAGGTTGGTAACCTGCACAGCCCTCCCTCACTCAAAAAAACAGTCAAGTGCAAGTCATGTCATCATTTCTCTGATGGCATGATCTTCTTTGGCAACGAAGGATGAACACACCCTCTACCTGTCAACAGGTAACTTAATTAGGGTTATCTAAGCATTACATGTCATCTTCTTGAAATGATCATAGTATCAGAGAAACCCAGGTAGAAGAAGTCCCTTGGAATAGGGTGGTCAGTAGTTGAGATTGGGTTAAGACTGGGAAATAGGCCGCTGGTGAGGCTGCCTGCTATCCCTATCTTACCTTGTACTCCTCTGCCCATATGGCACTAAGCCAGTCTTTCCTTTCACCTGGGCAGGCACAGTGATCACAACTGAAGAGGAAAGATGTGCCTGGAGGGCATATGATGAATCTTGAGGTTCAAGGGACAAGAAAGGGAAATAGTGACCATGGATTGCGCTCAATTCAACCAACATTTATCAAGCCTCTACTTTGAGTAAGGCACTGTGTATTTAGCCACTGGTTAATAATAATAGCTAATTTTATGTGGTGCTTTAAAGTTCATGACCAAGAAGAATGCAATGCTTGAGGGCTGGTCTTCCCTAGTTCTGAGCACAGTTCCTTGTTGTTAAATAAATGAAAACCTTTTTACGTAAGTTGACTGATTGCACCCTCACTGCAGTCATGGGAGTTGTCATGATCCCGTTTTATAGGTAACTAAGCTGGGACCGTGAGAGGTTTAGGTGACTTGTCCATTGTCTTATAGTTAGTGTCACAAAGCATTTGAACTCAGGTGGCTGTCAGTCACAATCTTGCACTTTTTGTATGGTTTCACAGCCTCTTAAAAGTAATAATAAGTTCTCTCCTTATTTGAGCCCTGACTCCCTTCATGCCCCTCTGGTGAGCTCTGTCTTGTGACAAAAAGTTCATTAAAACAAATAGATGGAGTCACTGCGTCTAACAGTGTATGCCACACTTCCACCTACAGTCTCTACTTCTCCACTCATCCTGACTCTTGAGAGACTAATCTCTCAAGACTACGGTAAGTATAAAGTGTTAGATCAAGAAAACAAACACTAGGGTTTCCATAATGGAATGAGGCTGATGGATAGGGGTTGCTAAAGTTGGCCTTATCTTAATTCTTGAGAGCTTCCTTCCTCTAAACCAGAGCAGCAACACATATACTTGGATGCCAGGCTAAGGAGAACTCTTCTTCCATCCTACTTTCCAGTAGAGCTTTGGGCACCAGGGCCATGGACCCTGTGAATCTCATGAGCCACTGCCATGTACAAGCAAGCCGTTGGTTAGAGTCATAGGTAAAGAGGGCCACTCTTTGTCTTAGAGGAGGAGTAGGATTTATATTTTATATATCTTGGATTCCTCATCTGTTAAAAGAAAGGTAAAAATAGCAACTACCTCCCAAGGTTGTTGTGAGGTTAAAATGAGAGATTTGTAAAGCTCTTTGCAAACCTTAAAGCACTCTATAAATATTATATTATTATCTACACCTCAAAATGTACTTTTTTCAGAGGGCTTTCATCTGTGTAAGCTCATCTGTCATCACTACAACCTTGTGATTGTTGTAAAGCTAATTTCCCCACCTCTGATGTTGTTCAGTGATTTTTCAGTCAGGTCTGATTCTTCATGACCCCATTTGGAGTTTTCTTGGCAAAGATACTGGAGCGGTTTGTCATTTTCTTCTCCAGCTCATTTTACAGATGAGGAAAGGGAAGCAAACAGGGTTAAGTGACTTGCTTAGGGTCACATAAAGTGGTTGAGGCCAGATTTGAACTCGGGAAGATGCATTTTCCTGACTCGAGTCCAAGAACTCTGTGCTCTGCACCACCTAACGGTCCCATCTCTGATAATTGCTCACAATTTGTGTAGTCTCTACAGCTTACAAGGTGCACTTCTCTAAACAACCCTATAACTTTGAGATATGTGCTACAAGTATCATTACTCCATTTTAGAGATGATACAACTGAGGCTCAGTGCAAGTAAGTGAATTGCCCAGTTACAAGTGGCGGAGCTAGGATTTTCCAGTTCCCAGGCTAGTGCTCTTCTCTTGTACAAGGCTGCCTATCAAAGTGGGAATCATAATGCCCAGGTTCCCTACCTTACAACATGGCTGTAGTGAGGACCATGAGATAAGGAGTATAAAAGTATAAAAACTTTGAATAGTGTAAGGCACCCTGTAGATGTATGGTATTGTTATTTAGGGCAGGCATTATCTTCCTTTAACTGATGTACAGGGAGAATCAATTACTTCACCTTATGACCTAAACTGGTTGGTTCCAGCATCCTTGACTCTTGTTCTGAAGTTTAGCTTGGCAGACCATTTCCCTGTTACAGAACTGGGACATTCTCTATCACCTACTTACCCTCAGTACTTTTAATTCTACATTCCTCCCTGTATCAGGGCCTTTGCTTACTTCCCTTCTGTGTTACTAACCACAGTGCAAAGCAGAGAATGGATGGTGCCAAGTGGAAAGAAGCCGGAAGCCAAGTTCCTGGCTCTGCTTGGCCCGGGGAAAGCTCTGTCTCTGACTCTGGCTCTGGTCCTGGATCTGATTCTTCCAGCTTTCAAGAAGAGCTAGGGAAAGTCACTGTTTGGCTTTTGGTGTGATTGACGGGATGGAGGGTAGAGAAAGAGTTGCAGACTGAGAGTGCAAGCCACCCCTGCCTGGCCCACAGCTCTGCCAGGAGCCAGGCTGGGCACCTGGCCTTGCAGCCCACTCTCCCCTCTGGTTGAGATGACAGTTAGGAGTTGGTGATTCTCTCCATCAGTTCTAACAGTTGCTGGGCCTTTTTTCCTGGCAGCCCACGTTCTCTGAGGAGATTCCCCTACGGCCAATGGTGTTTGTGAGGATTACATGGGAGCATGTGGAACGAACAGACTGGGAGAGAGTTAAAGAGGCGTTAGGTCAGGGGTTTTTAACTGAGTCTATAGACACACACACCCCGCTTTCCGCTACCTCAAATGTAGAGGGAAATCTTTTTTTTTCATTAACTCTCAACTAAAATTTAGCATTTTCTTGAATTATGATTTTTAAAAAATATATTCTTTTGAGAAGGCTTTGCCAGACTGCAAAAGGGGTTCATGATCAAATGAGACAATATATGTACAGTGCCCTGCAAACCTTAAAGTGTTATCTAAATGCTAGCTGCTATGGTGATGGCACAAAAAATGGATTAAAGACCCCTGCTGGAGGTGGGAGTCAGTATTTAGCTTCCTCCTTTACCCTAGCTATATCCTTTCTTCCATATCTTCTCTTACTACCTCTCCCTACTCTCTGGATTGGCTGCTTTGGTTTCCAATTAGTCAAAAGATATTCCGGGTTGAAACTAGGAACTGATCCGGTCAAGGATGAGGGGAGTGGAGATCAACACAGTGCTCTCTTCCTTGTCTTTCCTTCCTCATACCCCTGAATATTCCCCTCCATTCTGTCCTTCATTTCTCCTGGGCTTTGGGTTTTCCCCCTTCATGATGGCTTCTGGGAAACAGGCTGTACAAAGAGGTCCCAAAGGACTGCAAACAAGTTAGGCCAGACTGTTTGGGGCAAATGATGGTGCTAGAAAAGGGGATGTGCTGATAGAGAGCTGCTTTTAGTCAAATTCCAAATTCCTGTGGTAAGTGCATGAGCCAGAGGCTAATGTGTTTGCCAAGGTTTGGGGACTTACAGGCTGAAGTCAAGTGGTAGGGTCTTTCTCTCTTGGACATCACCTTTCCTTTGGGTTTCAAAAGAGTTTTTTGAGAGAGGGATTAAGGACGGTACTTGAAAAAACTACTTCCCTGGAGCAACTTTGCTGAGCTGACAGCCCTACTGGTGGGCCCTCGAGGTCTACCTAGATTTGGAAGGAGAGTTTTACAGAATACTGTCCTCCTAACACTGAGGGATAGATAGTACCAGTATTATACCGATTTAACAGAATAAGGAAAGTAAGGTGCAGAGAATTTATGTGGCTTGGCTAGTGTTATGTGGGTAATCATGGTCCAGTCTGGGATTCCAACCCAGCTGCCTCTCACCCAAAAGTTCACCCTTCTTTCCACCATACAATTCTGCTGCTTTGGAGTACTTCTTTTAGCCAAGACATCACATGTCGTCTCTTGCTACCCCAGAGAAAGATACAGCTTTTTCTCACTCAGTAAGCATGTATTAAGCACCTAGTATGTGCCAGACCTTGTGCTGTGTGTTCATCCTTTGTTGCCGCACTTGACTTTGTTTTGAGAGAGGGAGGGCTGTGCAGGTCACCAGCCTCACTTCTTCTCCAGAGCCATCTGAATCCAGTGACCAAATATTCATCAGGATGAGTGGAGATGACCCAGGATGAGGCAGTTGGGGTTAAGTGACTTGCCCAAGGTCACACAGGTAGTGAGTGTCAGGTGTCTGAGGTGAGATTTGAACTCAGGTCCTCCTGACTCCTGCACTGGTGCTCTATCCACTGCGCCACCTAGCTGTGCTAGACCTTGTACTAAGCAAAGGGGATAGATATAAAGAAAGGCAAAAGTCCCTGTTCTCAAGAAGCTCACCTGCCAATGGGGGAGAGACAACATGCAAACAACTACATACACACTAGACAGACAGTGTATATGTATATATACATATATGTGCGCTAGTATACACAATGTACCGTGTATGCATAAAATTTTTGTGTGTGCATATTATACATGTGTAATTATAATTTATACACATAAATATAATGTACTCGTGATGTATCATGCATGTACACTATGCACACACCATGTGCACATGATGCACATTATGTATCGTGTATGTGTTGTGTACATACAAATCTTGTGTATGCATATATGGTATTGTGTACATCATGTGTATATGGTGTGTACATAGCATGTATATACAATACATTGTACATAACATACATTATATACATATATCTTGTGTTACAGTTATATCTAATACAGATACATATGTAACAACGCATACACGTATAATCTTGTTTGTACATAGTGTACATATTTATGATACATAGTACACATTGTTTATATGTAATATATATATATATATATATGTATGTGTGTGTGTGTGTGTATGATAAATTGGAGATGATCACCCGAGAGGAGGCAACAGAGCTCCTTGTCTCTCTTGCCAGATGTGGCAGCCAGGTGCTTGTCTAGCTACCCTAGAAACGTTGACATTTCTAGCCAGGGTACTGCTATCTATATTTGGTGATCTAATCTGGCCCTCCAGAATCTTTTTCAAATAAGAAAGACTTCATTCAAGAATATGTTACCGGCACTCACCTCCTTATTTAGTACTGGGCTTTTCATTTTGTTACTATCTTTTTTTTTGGTTTTTGTTTTAGTCTGATTCTTGTATCCCTGGTCTAGCCTTGTGCTCTTATGTGTTGAATCCTGTTCTGTAACGACCCCTTAATTACACTGGACACTGAGTATTTCTGTTTCCGCAGCATTATAGCTTTCCCTCTCTCCCTCCCTTCATCCCTTTCTTCCCACCTTCCATTTATGAAGTGCCTACTATGCTCCAGGATCTGTGTGAAGCACTGGGGATGCAAAGAGAGGAAAAGGCAGTCTGCCGTTAAGGAACTTACAGTCTGATAGGAGAGACAGCATGTAAACAAATATATACAAAGCAAACTATATGCAAGATAAATAGGAAAACAGAGGAAAGTCGCTAGAATTAAGAGGAGTTACAGGGATGGCTTCCAGTAGAAGTTTGGATTTTAGTGTAGACTTAAAGGAAGCCAGGAGGTCAGTAGTCAAAGTAGAGGAGGGAGAGTGTCCCAGGCATGAGAAACAAGCAGAGAAAATTTTTCGGAGCTGAGATGTTCCATTTCTCAGTCCCTTCTTTCCTTTTCTCCATTCCTTCCTTCTATTTTTATTGATATTTTATGTCTTTCTGTCACCTAGATTTCCCCCTGTATCCTTCCTCTTGACCCCTCCCAGAGAGCTCCCTGGGTCAGTATTTCTAACAGTTTGGAAAGTGCTTTGAAATCCCCTCCTCCTCACCCCTACCCTGGGCTCCCTGCCCACTGCCTGCTGGTGTCACATCCCTAGCCTCCCCGCCAACTGAGCTGTCTCTCCATCTTGAGCCAGAGGCCTGGTCTCAGAGGCCTGGGGTTGGACTCCCACGTGTGGGAGAACATAAGGTGTTGGATTCTCAGGGCTGAACTCTTGAGAAAAAAAATTCCTCCATCCAGTCCGGACTTTTGGACTTATGGTGCTTCCCACCAAGATTCAAGTTCTGTTTGCCTCTGGGTGGAAAAGGGGTGGGAAGGGACTGCCCTGGGAGGGATGAGGGGGTGGATCTGCCCCAGGGACTGAGGGCCCAGCCCCGGTTGATGAAGCAGGAAGCTTGTGAGTTTCTATTGCTGACACTCATCCCACAGGCATCCCCGTGGAGGAAATTGCTAGGGAGTAGGGGCCAAGGCTTTCCCTTTATTTCCCTTCCCTCATGTCCCCCCCACCTCAACATACAGCCTGGCTCAGCAGAGCCTTAGGAAGCTGATACTTCTTTCTCTCTCCAGTCCATCACCCACGACTGGAAACACATGTGGTCTGGGCGTGTATACAGCGTGAGCCATCTCTACCCTAAGGAATCCCTGGGATCTCCCAGCAAGATTCCTCAGGACGCCCCCAGGTTTTTAGTACCCATTTCCTCTACTTTCTTCTCAGACCCCTTCATCTCCATTTCACACACACACACACACACACACACACAGAGACACACACACACACACAGACACACACACACACCCAGAGACAGAGATCACACACCTTCACATGCATTCTCCCATAGATTCCTCCCTCCCCACACCCTGTCTCACACTCTTTCCCTGACAACCTCAGGATATTCCCACACTCCCAGGCCAGCTCACACACTTTCCATTTGCTGCCCTCTCCTCATTCACTCACACAGTCTCACAGTCAATACTAACCTCAGGAAGCTGGGATGTTTGACTCTCTCCCTCCCTCCCTCTCTCCCTCTCTCTCTCTCTTTCTCTCTCTGTCTCCATCTCTCTCTGTCTCTCTCTGTGTCTCTCTCTCTGTATCTCTCTCCTCTCTCTGTCTCTCTCTCTTTGTGTCTCTCCTGTCCCTCTTTCTCTCTCTCTCTCTCTTTTACACACACACACACACACACACACACACACACACACACACACACACGCACACACACCAATTTTTATTCTGTAAGCAGTGTCAGTAAGAGGCCTCTGGGAGTACAGGGTCAAGCTGCTCCTCCCCAAACTCCTTCCCCGCCCCCCCCCATCCTGCCCTGCACACATGGGATAGACATTATATCTTTCCACATGATACTCTACCTTCCCACTCCTCCACAAATGAGAACACACCATCCCAAAGCATTTCTCAGGCCCTTGGTCTCACACTGTCTTGGCTCTCACATGTTGTGGCTCTCTGGGAGTCCATTCTCACAGTCTTACCTTCCACCCCTCCAAATATTTGTGCTTTCCTCCCATCCTCCTGAGGTTCTAGGGTTGAGTCACTCCCCTCCCCTGTCTGAGAAGCTCCTGAGGTCTCAGGGCTGGACCCAGATGAGACATCGTAAATTCCCCGCCCCAGGCAATAGAATGACTTCCCTGACTCACCTTGGCCTGTGCAGCTAGATGACAGGAAATCAGCCTGGATTCTGCTGGAAGAATCCAGGGAGATATCCCCTTACCTCCACCACCTTGGACTGGTGGCGTCTCTCCCCTTTCTAATGCTCTGATTTCTGTTTCTGCTTCACCGCTGGCCTTCACGTCCCTTCCAACTTTACCCAACACAGACTCCAATATATCCCTTATCTCTCTTCCTCATCCTCTTTCTGTAGCCCATCGTCTGTACCTTACACCAGCTTCCAGCTTCACACCCTTGTTCCCCTTGCCCCGTTGCCCTCACTAAACTGACAGAAGCCAACCAAATTTAGGGTTCTGAGAAAATGATCAGGGAATCCATTGACTCAGGTTGTTTCTAGTAGAGCAAGGTTCCATAGGGGCCTGAGGGACTTTAGAGATCACCTAGTACAAACTCCCTAATTTTATATTTGGGAAAATGGAGGTTCAGAGAGGTTAAAACAATATTCTCAAAGTCATAGAAGAAATAACTCACATAGAGCCCGTATTTAGACTTGGTCTTCTGACTTCAACTGGAATACTCTTGGAGAAGTACAGTAAAAGAAAACCTCTATTTTTTTTTTTCAAGAGAGGGTACTTGGTGTCATGGCAATAGAAAGGGAGGGCTTGGGGGAAGGGGGAAAAGGAACTCATCCTAAACTTAAGCTGGTCTGCTGGGCTTAAGGTAGCAGTTTCAGGGAGGGCCTAGAACATCCAAATTAGATGATGCCAGAGTTGAAAGGGATTTTAGAAAACGCTGATTCTGACCCACTATCTTGGATAAGAAAAGGACTGAGGGGGAGGTGACTTGCTCAGTTATAGAACTGGAATGTGTCAGTACTAGGACTGTAGCCCAGGTCTCCTGATTCCAAATCTAATCTTTCCATTACTTCATGTTGCCTCAGTTGTAAAACCTATTACACTTTGGCCCAGGCAAAAATCTAGTTATTTAAGAGCAGGAAAAGTCAGAGAAAACAAGACTCACACATACATATGCAGTAGACCACAGTGCCTCAGTGGCACATATGAGTGTGCATAGACAGAGATAGCTTGGCATAGGAGAGGAGAAAGGCGGGCAAGGGCAGCAGAGATTAGTTTGTCATTTTACAGAACAAAGAAATTCCCACTGCCATTGCAGGTTTCTCCCTTCTCTATGGCTCACAGTTTTCAGGAGTTGTCTAAAGTACTAAGAGAGGTTAAAGGATTTGCTCAGAACTAGAGTTATAATCCTACAACTGAAATCTTCAATATAATTTCCTTTTAGAAATTATTATGACATATCTAGCATGTGTCAAGGGCAGAATTTGAACTCAGATCTTCCTGAGTTTAGCTCTCTATCCACTATGCCATGTTGTGTGTGTATACATATACACTTTGTCCGCACGCATACAAATACCACAGGTTTGGAGAGATGGGCTGTCCTTCGGTCAGAAGTTAACCGGATCGTCTGGAACCAGAACTTTGCAATCGATCACTTCAGGCCTGGGGACAGGAAAGACAGCAAGCCTGATGCTTCCAGTAGGGGCATAGAGGGGAACCATGTTCCTCATCTCCATCACTAAAGGTTATCAGATGAAACTACTATAAAGAAAGATAGTGAATTGTCTGTTGCTACCTCCCAGAAGTCTGCAACTCCAGAAGTGGTCTTGAAAAAGTAAAAGATCCCTGCAAGTTGTATTTAAAGCTGGTAATAGAGTGACATGCATGAAACATTGAAGATGTTGTTAAGTAGATCAGTTGAATCTTTTCCCTCTCTGTTTTCTCTTTCTTGCTCGCTCTTTCCTTCTCTCTCTCTATTTCCCTAACCCTTTCACACTCCTTCCTCTTTACCCTTTCTCCTTTTCTTTCCCCCGTACAAATGTCCAAATGCAAATGTACTACTCCCTACCCAGGGACTCCATAAGCAGACCCCCAGAGTTAGACCTTTCAGAAAGGACTCACCCCCCAACAGTCCATATTCCCTATTGATGAAGACCCTCCTCCCCCCATCCCTTGGGGAGACACACTTCTCATTCTAGCCTGTTCAGTCAGAGGTATCGGGTTTTCAGACTGGAACTGGCCCCAAGGGGCACTATCTCTGTTCTACCAAGGTAATGAGGCCAAACCTGCCAAGCCAATCAGTAGAGTCCAGTTGGTCTGGGAGGCATTCAGGCTTTCTGTGCATTTGCTCTTGGGAATCTGATACCTTCTCATTTAGAGACAGGAAGCTCCTGGCAAGCTCATGGGCCCACTTCTGTCCCACTCCCTGATACCTATTAGGGTAGTTGGTGTTAAGAGCCCCCTACAGCTCCCCTCTACCTGGATACACTGTCTCCAGGAGCCTCTCCCTCCCGAGACTCCAGCGTTTAGGACTTGGCTGAGTGGTGTCAACTGAGATGATCAGCATAATGGCTTGGTGGCCTGATGCCAGCTATTCTGGGAGTAGGACAGTGGGTGTAGGCTAAGCCTGAGTGCTGTTCACTGCCATGGTTTACTCTGTACCAGGGAGGGCCTGAGCCCTAGGGAGCCACTCATGGTAATGTTAGCAGAAACATGGTCATCCTTCATTTTTGCTCTTTTTCCCTGATACACATGTAGATTAGTTGGGTACCCAAGTGAGAGCAAACTGTCACTGAGCCCCCATGTCCTTCTCTTGAGTGAGCACGTCACACATGTGTGATTATGATGCTTATTGGGATGTGCCCACAGCTGCACATTGCTGGTAGGGATACTATTTTCAGCAGTACTGAAAAGATGCCCCACTGTGTTCCCCAGGGGAGGTAGCAGTTAGTTCCATAGCAGCGGTAGTATGCCTTTTGGCTGGCCAGTATGGCAGTCTCTAAATATATATGTACATTTGCATATAATATTTCCCTAAAAGAAACTGGGGACTAGCTTCTGTCAGTCAATCACCAGATATTTATTAAGCACTTATTTTATTGCAGACACTGTGCTAAGCTCTGGAAATACAAAGGCAGGCCAAAATAGCCTGTGCCCTCAAGGAGCTCTGAATCTAACGGGAGAGACAGTGTGCAAACAATTCTGTACTTATGTAACATGGTTAACTCTCACTGGAGTCTCGTAAGGTCGGGCATATTGCATTTCACAACCCTCACACACACACACATCCACACATACCCACATACACACACACACACACACACACACACACACAGAGTTCTTTAGTGTCCTAGTGTGTTTCTCCTTTTCTTATGGATCTTCTGGTGCCATACACTGAGTAGACAAGAGAAGCAGAAAGGTCCCAATCTAGATACAATGAAGTGGGGTGGCTTAAGAAGCATCCCCCAAGTTAGTTGAGGGCATCAGGCCGTAGAATCATACAGTGTTAAACCTGGAGAAGCCTTCATTTTACAGAGAAGGTGAATAGATTGTCCAGTCACGTGACTCACTGGTAGCAAAATCAAGACTAGTCCCTAGGTCCCACTGACTCCTTGTCCAGCGTGCTTTCCACCGTAGTGGACTGGGTTGGAACGTGGGGGTGAGTGTCTGCATAGGACCACATAGAGGGCTAAATGGAATTGGAGTGGGGGTGGGGCCATCTGTGGACCATGTTAAGAATGTCTGGTGTTTTGTTGTTTTTGAAAATGTAAATGATGTTTTATTTTTTCCAATTACATGTAAAGACAATTTTCAACATTCATTTTTTACAAGATTTTAAGTTCCAAATTTTTCTCCTTCCCTCCTCCTCAAGATGGTAAGCAATCTGATACAGATTATACATGTGCAATCAAGGCCTGTCTGCTTTTTGAGGTTGTGTGGTACCAAGGAGGATACTGGGTACTGGAAAAGAGTTAGGCATAGGGTCATGTTTGTGCCCTGAGAGAATAATTGGTACAATGAGATGGACTCCAAGCAACTGTAAAGAAACATGGAAAAAGAGGAAAGAGAGCTCTTTAGCTTTTGTTTTTTGGGTAGTTGAAAATAGACTGACAGTATTTTCCAGATGAGGTCTGAGATCTGTGCATCAGCTCTGGCATGGACTTGTTGGTCTGTAGATAAAGTTATGGAAGAGCATATGCCAGACATATGAATGGAGAGTGCTTCGTGAATGGTAGCCCTTTGGCTGGGTTGAATATGAATCCTATCAAAGATTTAGAGATGGAAGAAATCTTAGAGGTCATCTGGTTCAGTTATCTCATTTTGCACATGAGAAAATTGAGGCCCAGAGAATGGGTCTCAAGTGACTTGTCCAAAAAATCATAGAAGTGGTTAATAGCAGTGCCAAGATTTGGACCCAGGTCCTTTGACTCCAAATCCCCAATCTTTCCACTGTTCCACCTGGCATGAACACTGAAGTGAACAGAGTAGACAAGTACCCATTGGGGTAAATGCATCTGTTTCGCCAGGCCAGGTGTGAATGAATGGAAACTCCATGATGGTATGTATCATTCTTCTCTTTCTCCTCCTTCCCCCATACTTAGTGTAGTGCTCTGCATAGAATAGGTGTAGAAGAAATGTCTCAGTGAATGAATTCATGGCCATATTGTGGGGGTGAGCCCAAACAGAGCAGCTGACCCCATACTCATCCCTTTCCTCCCTTTCTTTTTCCACAGCCAGCAGCCGCCTAATGGGGAATCCTCCAGCCTCCTCTTTCATGGGCAGTTTCCTCACCAGCAGCCTGGGATCCACTGCTCCTGCACACCCCAGTGGTCCCACTTCCTCCCCCTCTGATCAGGCCTATCGGGGCCCCCACTCCGGTACCTCCCAGATCTGGTTCTCCCACTCCCATGAAGGTAAGAAGTTCTAGAGTTTCCCTTTTAGTCTCAGTGATACTGATAAGGGAGGGGGAGGAAGGGGCCCTTCCTCTTTACTTGATATTGTGGGGTGAGGAGTTGGGAATAAGTAAATGACCCATGGCCCCTGGATTGAACCTCTGCTGACTTTTACTGCTAGCAAGAATAAGCGCCAGTTAGAGGGGGCACACAGTACAGGACTAGGATGGGAAGGGTTGGGCATAACATGAGACAGACTTGAAGCATTTCTTAGTGGGAGCCTCTCCTCACTCAGGTGGGTCAAGTGGGTTCTTGGCCTAGGGCCCTAGCCTCTGTCATTGTTCTGTCCCCTGTGAAAGCTTCTGACTTGGAAGGACAAAAAAGGAGAGATATTAACAGTTGTTTTAGCCAGATGTGCAAAGAGGTAAAAAAGGTCGGGGTGGGAGGAGAGGGGTATAGAAGGGAGGGGCAAAGTTTGTTGCTAGGGAAATGTATTTCACAGCTGGGTTAAGACTCTGCTGTGGGATGCTGATCCCACTAGATGCAACAGGGCTATTTGTTATCCCTGGGAGGAAGAATGCTTACCATATGTGCCCGCGTAGGAGTGGGAGAGGGGTAGAGAGTTGTCATTGTGAGTGGAGCATGCCACCCCCGAACAATCCAGCCCCAAAAGAGAGGAGAAGTTGTGACAAACCCACCCAAGTCATCCCCTGCCTAACATAGCTCTAGTCTCATAGTAGGGACTCAGTAAATACTTGCTGATTAATCTGTGCTTCATAAATTCTGCAGCTGTTGAGAGATGGAGGGAGATGAACCATGGAATAAGCTTTCTTTTCTAGATTTGGGACAATTTACTTTTTTGCTAGCTAGTTGTCCTTCCCTATTTTTTCAAATTACCCATCTTCCTCATTTACTTCCTCCCACAAGACATGGAAAGAGTTAAGTCCTTGTTGCCGGCTGGCAGACAGAGAGGTAATTGCAATTGGCATGGAGTATAGAGGGCTTTCCACTCCTGGCACCCAGCTCCGCCGTAACTCAATGACTCTGATGAGCGAATGTCGTGTTTACTGACAGTCCGTCGGACTCACACTATACACCTCATGTTCCAACAAGGGAGATTAGCTCCCAACGTGGGGGTGGGGGAGAGTGGAGAGAGAGAGAGAGACAGAGAGATAGAGAGAGAGAGAGAGACAGAGAGAGACAGAGACAGAGAGAGAGAGAGACAGAGAGAGAGAGACAGAGAGACAGAGAGAGAGAGACAGAGAGAGAGAGAGACAGACAGACAGAGAGAGAGAGAGAGAGAGAAATAGGGAGAAAGCTTTGTTTTCTGTACAGGATGAGCAACAGTTGTTAAAAATCATCCCTGTTTTCAACTTCAGAGCAGAGCTCACTTTTGGGAGAAATAGGAACAACTCTTATCTACTATTCAAGAAGCTGAGAGTTGGGTGGGGGCTGGAGTAGCATTTGGTCTCCAAGGAGGAAAAAAGTACCTTCTGCCGTAATCTTTCCCCCATTCTTTAAATTCCATTTCCCCTAAGATAATACTAATCGCTAACATTTATATAGCAACTTAAGGTTTGAAAAAATATATGTTATCTCATTTGATTCTTACAAGAGCCTTGGGAGGTACTTCCTATCAGTCTCATTTTACAGATGAAGAAACTGAGGCAAACAAAGATTAAGCATCTTGTCCAGAATCACACATCTGAGACAGGGTTTCCTGACTCCAGTTCCCCATATCCTGTATTCACTGTATTACCTAGCATCTCTCAGCAACACCTATTTTGTCTCCATGGAAAGGAAGGGGAAGACAGAGCAGGGATCACTGGCAGAGAATGAAGGAGGAAAAACAATGAAATCTCCTTCAGACCCCTTCTTGGGAAACTGAGCCCCATTCTTTCCAAAGTCTCCAGTCTTAATTTCCCATAGTGCTGCTCCATTCATCTGTGACCCACTTAGAACTCTGAACAGATTGACACCCCTGTTCTCACTCCATTGCAGCCTCTAACATGTAACCCCTTAGACTAGACTCGGGGCAGAATGGATAGTATGAGTATATGTATGTGTTGGAGGAAAGTGTCATGAGCAGGCCTACAGGGGCTATGAGAAACTCCCCTAACATAAAGAGCTGTCTGCTCTATTGATTTTCTCCTCTGTCTGTCACAGGTGCCTGTGAGGGGGACATGATGGTAGGGGCTCAGGCAAAGTTGGGTGGGAGGAAAATGACTTATCCTTCATTTTCTCATAAGAGTCCCAGGGGTTTGGGGAACTGGTGGATGGAGAGCAGAGAACAGCCTGTCACCCTATGGTTTGTACTGGGCTTGAGCTACTCCTGAGATGAAAAAGGCTGCTGGGGTGATCTTTTATCCCTCAGGGCCCTTCCCCTCCCTCCAGCCACACCACAGGAACTGTAACTCCCCATCCCCCAACCCCTCCCTACTTGGCCCTGGGAATCATGCCAACCAAAGGGGAGGCGGTTTGTGGGCAACACCACCTGCTGAGGCCCAGAGAAAAGGGGTCCATCCCTCTGTCTAGCCCTGCTGAGTTGGGGGAAAGGGAGGGAAGAAGAGTTGTTCTTAAAGACTGTGACAGGTTCCTAGATCCCACCCCCATCCCCTAACTTAGACCTACAGTCTCCCTCCTCATGTCCCTGAGTCCAACCGCCCCCAACTACCCACTTCCCCCTCTACCAACGGCTGCCTCAGGGGCAGTTTAGACTCAACATCTCCACAATATTCCTCCCCACCCCCAACATCCCCCCGCCTCCGCCCCAGTGTCCCCTGTCATCTCCCTTTAAGGATTCCTTTCCTTGCCAGAATTAGGATAGGTTACATGAGACCTCAGGATATAATTTAGCTCTGAGGAGGGCAGGATGGAATCATAAACTGATTCCCTACTCCTCTGCCCTAAAGCCAGGGACTTCCTAAAATGAACCCAGGGGGAAGCAGAGCCTGGCTTCAAAGTGGCATGACAAGATAACATAAAAGGGAAGTTCAGTAAATTTGCCACATAGCTTATTCACAACCCCTTTCCCCTCAACTCCCTACTTGGTGCCATCTTTGGAAGCCCCTTCAGTGGTGACTCTCCATTTGGACCCCCTTTCTCCCTTATCCCTCTCTCTCTTCTTTCTGTCTCCAGCTCAGGAAGGACTTTGCCTCTTTACCCCAGACTGTGTCATGAATGTGTGGGGTAAGGGAGAAAGAACTTGTAAGATCCAACCTGCTTTCCCTGGCCACTCTTCCTTCGCCCATCCTTGAGTTGTAGCTACTTCAGGAGGGAAGTGAGCTGCTGGTGATGAGGAGACAGCATTTGTATGTTTATCACTATACTCCATCAAGATATTTTGCTGTCTGTATCTATCTGAGTCTCACAACCCGGTGAGGAAGTGTTCTCCATTTGACAGAAGAGGAAACTGAGGCATAGTTGTTATTTAGTTGTTTTTCACTTGTGTCTGATTGAGATTTTCTTGGCAGAGATACTGGAGCGGTTTGCCATTTCCTTCTCCAGCTCATTTTACAGATGAGGAAACCGAGGCAAATAGCATTAAGTGACTTGTCCCAGGTCACACAACTAGTAAGTGTTTGAGGTCAGATTTGAACTCAGGTCTTTGTAGCTATCTACTTCTCCACCCACCTGGCCCTGAAATATAATAGAGTTAGGATAATATACTGAATTGGTGGCAGAAATAGGACTAGAGTAGGTCTACTGACTCTGGTAATGCAGGACCTTGAGCTCTGGCTAAAGACTAAAAACCCAACCCTGAAGGTGACCAAATGGGAACTCCACCAAAAGCCTTTTATGTTTTGTTCATCACGGCATCGTCCTAAGCCTTTACCAGCTTTCTAAGTATTTATACCTTCTACAAAAAGCCCCTAATTCTAAGTGCCAAGTCAGGGTCCCATAGCCCCCAGTAGTGGGGAGGGGTAGGCAGTGAGAAAAGCCTGGAGATGCCCTAGGTCATAGAGACGCTGGGGGAAGAAAGTAGGATTTCAGTCATGGATAGCAGAAAAGAGGAGAGCCAGGGAGGGTGCTTGGCCAGCACCGTCAGTTGACCAGGGGACAGAAGGACTCTGCCCAAGAGAACGGACACGTGTACCTTTTGTGTAACTGTACCCATGTCAGTGTCTTTTAACTGTGTGTGTATGTTAGCTTGGGCATATGTGTGTTCATAGAGGGTTGTCCTAGTATGAGGACATACGTTGGTATATAACAGTGAGCTCTTATAAATGTGACCCACCTGAGAAAGTCCCTGTGCTGAGTTTGCTAGTGGTCACACTGCTTCCAAAGCAGAAAGCCTAAGACTGGGACGTGCTTGGACTCTAGTATCCACTTCTGCTACACCTTCCTTAGGTGAACCAGGACTAGGACCTTTCCCTTTTCTGCCTCCATTTTGCCACCTCATCTTCATTGTCATGCAATGGTTTCGCCCTTCCACCCTTCCCATTCCCCCTTAACCATGGGATTCCTTCTACCTCTTGAATTTAGGAGACTAGAGAACCAGTGATCAGAAGAGGAGAGAGAGAGAGAGAGAGAGAGAGAGAGAGAGAGAGGGAGAAAGAGAGAGAGAGGTGGTATTGGCAACCTGCCCTGGCATCGTGCCTGGCTGCTAGTTTGGATGAGTGCCAGCTGGCTGCTGGCATGCTCAGGCCTGTTCCTTTGCCTTGTGTGTTCAGGGGAAGGGGGGGAAGCCGGGTAGGGGCACACGACAAGGCCAAGGAGGCAGAAGGGAGTGAGGTAGGAATGGGGTGGACCCAGGCACAGGGTGGAATTTAGGAATCTTTCCACCGTGAAATTGCACTCAAAGTGGCCAACACAGGCTCACCTCTCCCATTTCTCTTCATTCCCTGGAAGAAAGGGAACCAAGTCACCAGCTCCTACCACCTCTTCCCTCTCTCTAGCCTCCTTCACCAACCATCACAAGGCATATAAGTGTTGGATCTCTCAAACGAAGGAGTTGAAGCAGCTGGGTCATGGCAGGCAGGGTTTCTGAAAGGGTGGTGGGCACTTAGGCAGGATGGAAAGGTATGGGGGCAGGGAGGCTTTGAGATTGAAATAAGCCGGGTGATAGGCTGCTGTTAGCCCTTGCACATTTCGGACTTGCATCCCTCCTCCCTGGCCAAGCCTAGCTTTAGCATCTGCTGTCCAGCCAGGTCCTTGGGTAGGGAAGGAATGAATTTCCTGGTGCTCCCTCCAGCCCACAATCTGTTCGAGCCCCAGTGCATTGCCTTACTGAGAGCTGTTTGGGTGGGGCTTGGAGAAGCTCCCATAGAACCAGGCAGAGAAGTTGAATTAGGTCTGGAGCTGATGAGCTGGTCATGAAGTAACATCTGGTGACAAGACAGAGCCAAGGGCAGCCGCTACCCCTTATCCTTCAAACCCCAGGCTTTCCCAGGAGGCCTATTCCTACTAGAGGAAGATGGATTCATCTTCTGGTTAGAGGTTGTGGTGAGCAGGGTGGGTCAGAGAGGACTTAGGGCCTCTCTTCGACTGAGGTAAGCCAAGCTTCCTGGCCCACCCTGTTCTGGGTGGGTCAGAGCAGGGGTGGTGCTGGTGGGGTTCAGTGCAGCTGGTCCTATTGTCAGGGAATTCCTGCCCCCTCCTTCCCCACCCCACCCCCCAGCTGTTGAAGCTGGGACCACCCACAGGGCCAATGAAAGGAGATGCTGTTTGAGGGGGCCTGTGCTGGGGTAGGAAATGGGGAGCAGGCTGGAGGTTGGGGGCAAGGAAAGCAGAGCAGACTTCTGAAACCTATTTCATTTGTGGTCTCTTGTCTCCGGGGGTGGGGGGCAAAACTCTGAAATAAGCCAGGCACATGGACCTGCTTCTTACCCTAACTTTAACCCCCTTAGCCTTCTATTTTCTAAAGCCCCAGGCAGGCAAAATTCACTCATCCCAAGCTCCCATACATCAGGCCCACTGAGGTCTTAAGCAAGGTTTGGCCACAAGATCAACTCTCGAGCTGGGGTAGAGAGGATCCAGACAGATCCCAGGCCTTCTCAGGTCTCAAAAATCAACATCTTGCTGTCATCTCTCCTTCTCCATTATCCTTAGCATTTCTTATAATAGCTTATGTTTTGGGATTCAGCTTAGTCTTTGGAGAAAAGAAGAAATTTTCCTATTTTCACAGGAAGTTCCCTGAGAATATCTGTGGACATCATTGAGACCCAACCACAATATCATCTTATGTCTATGTCTTAAAGGACCTAGGATAGATTCCAATTCCCCCCATGTGAACTTAAAAAACATTTTTTTTCTTAGTCAGGAAATAGCTCCAGAGGAGGTCTTCTTAAATTTGGGAAAACATCTATCACTCTCTAAGGTGGTCCTTCCACTCTAACCGATTTCCTTTTTTCCCTACTGTATCTCTGATCGAGGACACTTTCTAAGAAATGAATTCCCTTCATAGAAGGGATTTTCAAGATGACCTCTGTGGTCCAGCACCATTATTTTACTCATGATAAAAGGGAGTTAGAAGTGCCTGGAGCCCAAGGTCACACAGTCGTTTTTCCTCATCCTTGCCTTTCCCCCCACGGTGAGGACACTCCTTCCAAGCCAAGTTGAAACACATAGTCCTTCATGATTCCCAGCCAAAATGTCCCAGAGTCAGGGGATGTACAGTTGCTTTTCACAGCCATTTAATGGTTCTCACCGAGTTGGCCGAGAAGTCTGGACAGGATGGGTACAGAAGTAACAGGCTGGCGTAGTGTCCAACTTGAAGTCAGGAGGCTCTGGCTTCGGAGCCTCCCTCTAACAGCTCCATGGCCATCCACAAGTCTTTTTCACCTCTCAGAGCCTCAACCTTCTCAGCTGTAAAATGGGGTAATAGTACATCCACGTAAGTATTAGTGACACCTCATGGAGTTGTTGTGATGCCCCAGTCTGATGACAACGTTGAAGGACTTGCAAACTTTAATGTAATATATAAATGTGCGTCCGTGTCATTATCATGGGAACCAGCTACTTAGTTCTGAGAGGGTCCTGAGCCTTCCTAGAATGGTGTGGAGCCAAGGACAATAGTAATGCTTCTTATTATAATCATTCATAATTCATATTCATGTGGCCCATTTAAGTGACAACAGCCCTGGGATGTGGGTGGAATAAATATTACCACCCCCTCATTTTATTCATGAAGAACCTGAGCTGATTAAGTGACGTCAGCATCATTAATAGTCATAGTTAGCATTTACGTAGTGCTTTAAGTTTCACAGAGCTCTTCATTTTATCTTCACAATGTTCCCCACATTTTACAGAAGAGGAAACTGAGGCACAGAGAGGTTAAGTGACCTGCCCAGGGTCACACAGTTAAGTGTGTGAAGCTGGATTTGAACCAAAGGTTCCTTCGCTCCTGCTCCAGCACTCTCTCCGCTGCACCACCCTGCTGTCCTTAGGTCATGTAGCTAGTGGGTGTCTGAGGAGATACGTATCAGACCCAGGCCCCACGCCAAGCCCATACGTTTCTCACATATATATGTTTGATCAGGTGAAATCAGGCAAAAACTGATATTTATAGGATAGCTTTGAAGTGAGGGAAAGGAGTGGATGTTAGCGGGGGATGTGTATAGAAAGGGTCGGAGGCTAGATAATACAGATATGAGCCCCTAGCCTTTTTTACATTTTTTTTAATGACTTACCTAAAATAACTACACTACTACCCTAGGTGGTGCAGTGGATGAACCCCACAGGTGTCAGGCCTGGAGTCAGAAAGACCTGAGTTCAAATTTGACCTCAGACATTTACTGGCTTTGTGACCCTGGGCAAGTCACTTCACCCTGTTTGCCTCAGTTTCCTCATCTGTAAAATGAACTGGAGAAAGAAATGGCAAAGCACTCCATTATCTTTGCCAAGAAAACCCTGTATAAGGTCACAAAGAGTCAGACACATCTGAACAACAATCTCCCAGTTGCTTCTACTGCCCAGCCAGAAACTTCCTGGTTTCTGCCAGTGTACAGAACCCCCCCAAAGGAGAAGGAGCAAAGCCTAATTCCACGTGGCTCAGACATTTGTGAGAAAAAGGAGTTGAATGTGTCCAGTCAGGTAGCATCTCTGAAGCTCTGTGTCTTGCCAGGTTTCTGGCACCACATTCAGGGTGTTGTTTCACTCAGTGGGGAGAAACTTTCCAGTCTTTGGTTTCCTTTTCCTATCCTAGGACCCGAGGTGAGGGGACAGTAGTACCTGGGACGTTAAGTAGGTGGAAGGACAGTAGTGCCTGAGTTGCTTGGTGAGGGATAATAATGTCTTATAAAATAGGTGCTATTCTTATTCACATTTTACAGATAAGGGAACTGAGGCTGAAGCAAGTTAAGTGACTTGACCAAAGCCACACAGCTAGTAAATGTCTCGGACAGGATTTGAGTTTTCCGAATGCCAATTCCTACACTATCTACTCTACCACCTAGTTGCCTGTAACGAGCCAAATGCACCAATTTTCATGCAAGGTTTGCATGTGTTTCTGGGTGCCCATATCCATATGCTTAGGAAAAAAAGGTAGTGGTTGCTTTCTCCCCTGGGGAGATAGACCTCACAAGACCATTGCAAGGAAAGTGCTCTGTCAACCTACAGAAGCCCTCTCAAGCCCTGTCAAGCCCTATAGAAATGTAAGCTAAAATTATTACCACCTTTGTTATTATTAGAGACGCACGTCTCTTGGGATGAGTCCAGGGGCTTCTAAACTATTGCAGTAGGAGGCTGTGTCCTTACAAATATAAATGATGGTCAAAAAGCCATTGTCAAGTTTAGTCTCATTTTGGAAGCCACACCTTGAAGAGGTATGGGCTGTTTCATTTTTATCTTGGAGGACACATAGTAGGTATGCTTTAAATTCTTGATGATGGATGGGTTGTTTTTTCAGGTAACAGAGAGCCTCCAGGCTAACGAGGGCTGTTGTGAGGTAAAGGAACTAGATTTGTTCTCTTGCATTAGAGGGCAGAATGAGAACCAAAGGGTTCATGTTATAGGGAGAAGGACAAAGATATTAGCTCAGTATTGCAATGAACAGAGTGCCTAATGGGATAGGGAGCTTCCTGACTCTGGAAGTGTTCAAGAGAAGTTCAGTTACCACTTGTCCCAAATATCAAAGATGTTTAAGGCATTGAAGTTGTAGAAAGGATTTCTGCAATGATCCCAGAGGTCCTTTCTAACCAGAAGACTGCGGGATTCTGTGTGTCTCTACACCTGCTTGCCACATATCCAGGCCAGAACCCTGCCTGGCTTCCTGCCCCTCCCCCCACCCCTCAGGGCTGAACTCCCTTTTGGAAGGGTTCCCTTCTGAGCTTGGGTTACAGTGGAATACCTCTCCTCCCTTTGAAGTATGTGCCAGGGGCACAGGGAGTTCCCAGGGCCCTGGGGCAGACTGCCCACTCTTGTTGTTCCAAAGGAACCTGACCACTGTGGCCCAGGCTTTTGACATCTTCCCTCAGATGGAAAAAGTCACAGCTTCCATCCCTCAGGCAGAGTAAACTAAGGCATCTGGGCAAAGTTTGAAAATCGTACCTCCTGAGGGTCCCACCGAGGCTCTGAGTCTCAGTCTGAGCCTTCGCTCTGTCATATAGTCATATATATAGAATATATCCTTTTTCTGTGTATGTGGTTTAACTAAAATTTTATTTTTTAATAATAGTTTATTCTTTCCCTGATTACATCGCATGTACATCTTGATATCATCACATAAATCAGGAGAGTGCGATTTTCTGACACTGAAAACATTTGTATTTGGTAAAAAAAAAAAAAAATAGTAATATTGAAAAGGGGCAACATGAGGGTAATGGAGAGTTACCAGGGAATCACAGTGACCTATGTTCAGGTCCACCTCTGACACATACTGACTGTGTGATTCTACCCATGTCACTTAACTTCTCAGTGGTCCCAGCAATTCTCAAACACTTAAGTTGCAAGTAGCAGCTTATCTGCATTGGCACAGGGAGTTTTCTCATCTACACCAATAAAATCACAAATTTGGACCAGGAAAAAAATAATTTATCCTGCTGTTTCTGGAACACCAGATTCTATCCCCTAGCTCTTCCCAATGCCTGGAATTCGCTGCCTCCCCAACCCTGCCACCTGACCTCTCTAGCATCCTTTAAGACTCAAATCAAATCCCACCCTCTTACCTCCAGCCCTTCCATTTTACGTGTGTTATCTCTCATTTTACATAATGTTTGCTTGTTGTCTCCTCCATTAAAATGCAAGCCCTCTGAGAGCAGGGCTAGTATATGTCCCTTTCTTTTTTATCTCCCATGCTTAATTCAGTGCCTTGGAGGAATGCTCCATAGGTGTGTCAGCTTAATAAATGCTTGTTGACTGTCTATAGAGATGTCCTTTGCACCCTTCCTCCCACTGAAATAACCACCAGATACTCTAGGAGAGATGGAGCCTGGGATAGAGGGCTTGCTGGGGTCGCAGGAGCAGCAGATTGTAGGGAACATGTTAGCTAGGCTGTTGTACCTGGAAGACTCAGGAAGGTGCTGAGAGTAGGGGAAAGCTAATGACAAAAGCTCACGTTTACATAGCATTTTACAAAGCTTAGCACTTTCTTTTAATAGCTTACATTTAATATATGTGGTGCAAGTATTATCACCATTTTATAGGTGATCAGCTGAGTCTCAGAAAAGGGAACGAATTTGTCTATGGACAAGTAATAGTAATGGTATTTATGTAGCTCTTTAAGATTTACAGAGCGCTTTACATATTAACTCATTTGATCCTCACAACAGTCTTTTGAGGTAGATGTTATTCCCATTTCACAGATGAGAAAACTGAGACATACAGAAGGTTAGATAACTTGCTCAGGGTTACATAGCTAGTAAGTGTCTGAGGCAGGACTGGAACTCAGGTCTTCCTGGCTCCCCAGTTCCATGCATTCTCTCCGCTATACCAGCTAGCACTGCGACTTGTAGGTCAGAGGTAAAATTTGAACCCACATTTTTTACAAGTTCCTTTGTATTTTTTAGGAATTCTGCAAATGTTGAATGTTTCCCTGTATAAAGAACAGAAAAAGAAGTTTATGAATATAAAATCATAAATCTGTATGAGCTGAATCTTTTAGCTATATTTTATATTTAATATGGTATGTCTATCACTGCCATGCTTGACAGTAGCGCCTTGTGAACTTACTTCTGCGTGCTTCTCTTACACACACACACACACACACACGCACATACACGCACACACACACATGTAGGACTCATTCTGCACCTCTGGTCACTGAACTGATCAAAGTTCTGGTCTTTCAGCGTTGTTTTACTTTACAGTGTTGTACTCGTTGTATAAATCGTTCTTCTGACACTGTTCACTTCACTCTGTGCAGCAGTTCACACATATCCTCCCAGGTTTCTCTGAATCCTTTCTTCTTGTCATTTCTTGTGGCTCAGTAATATCATACAATAATCCATCATTTTCATATACCATTATTTATCCAACTATTTCCCAACTGAAGGGCATGTCCTTTCTTTCCAATTCTTTGCAATAACTAAAGAAATTGCTATAAATATTTTTGTGCATAAAGATCCTTTCCTTTTTCCTTTAATTTCCTTGAGGTAGATCTGATTCCCAGGTCAAGTATTCTTTTCACCATGCCACATGGAGAGTCAGACAGGATTTTAGATCTAATATCGGGCTATATCTGCTGATTCATGGACTTGTCAATTCCTTAGCCCTCAAACCTTATCCAGGGAAAACCTAGGGGAACCTGGCTTTTTTTTGGCCTTTTTAGGATAGTCTCTATCTTTAAGAACTAGACCCATGGTTTCATTTGCATGGGTGAAGAAACTCCTTCTGCCAAGTGTGGATCAGCGCTTTTCTGTAACTTGTCTTGGAGAGTGGCCCAGAGCAGTGAGACTTACCCAGGGTGGCATACTCAGTGTGTGTTAGGAGTAGGATCTGCACTCAAGTTCTCTGGCTCCAAGGCTGGCTCTTTCTATCCACTGCAAAACACACTCTTAGACCCATTTTAGCTTTTATGTGTTATTATATTAAAATATTCTTCTAATTTTGTTATTAAGTCATTTCAGTCATGTCTGATATGACTCCCCCTTTGGGATTTTCTTGGCAAAGATACTGGAGCAGTTTGCCATTTCCTTCTTCACTCCATTTTACAGATGAGGAAACTGAGGCAAACAAGGTTAAGTGACTTGTCCAGGGTGATATAGCTAGTAAGTGTCTGATGGCCAGATTTGAACTTGTGAAGATGAGTCTTCCTGACTCCAGGTTGCAGCACTCTCTCCACTTCATCACCTAGCTCCCACTTTAACTTAATTAGGGCAAGTCAAGGGAGATAGCTCATGGCTAAACCAGCATTTATCAAGCCCTTTTTATTGTGACCCTGCCCTAGAGGTGAGCTTCTTAGAGTTTTATGGTGGACTTAAAGCGAAAAAATCAGCCAGTTTGTAGGCATAAGAGCCAGGTGGGACAACTCTTTCCTTTATCCTGTCTCTACACATTCCTAGCATAACTTTGCCTTTTTCTTACTCAAGGAAGGCTGTTTGGGAACAGGTAAGGGTCCTAAAAAAAGCATAGGGACTGAGCACTAACACCAATTACTTCTCCCTTCTGTATCCCCACTCCCATCTTCCCACCCCACCCCCTGGACAGTAGGGAAAGAAGGGAGCTGGGAGCTGAGCCTGGGAGACAGATCCTGCTGCTTTGTGCCTTTGGGAAAATGGCCTTATTGTCTCAAGACAATGATGGGGGGGAAGGAAGGGAGAGGGGAGGCTGGAGAGGCTGCTTTCCATAGAAATACTCCTGGCTTGAAGAGAAAGGGAGTTATAGAGGAGGCCCAGGGCTGGCTGGCAGGGAAAGCATTGGAGTCCTTTAAAACCCTCCCTAGGCCTGTTAAATCCCAAACAGAGCAGGGCTTTCAGAGCAAGGGGGTTGGGGGTGGGGAATACCCCAGGAGCCTAGGTCTGCACTGGCAAATGTCAGCCCTCAACTGAGGGCCAATACTCAAGCCTGGAAGGAGGGATTTGGATGCATCATTCTCCCACCTTTTCCTTCCCCAAGTTCCTGTCAGTTCCCATACCAGAAGTCTTGTTTCCCCATTCACCAACCTTCCCTACCCACTGTCCCCAATACCAACAGCCACTTCCTCCAAGAAAGTGACCAAATGGGAAATAGTCTGGGAGAAGAAAGAGGAAAGGAAAAGAGAAAGGGAGAATCATTATTCTAAAAGGGGGCCCCTTTTCTAAGTCTGAGGAAGCAGAATCCAGGAAATGTGAGCTATGAAAGGAGAGCTTTTTTTGGCTGTTGTTAACAGTGTCCGAATGACTAAAGGTTATTCTTTTGATATCCTCCCTATTTTTTTTTTCTCTTTTCTTCAAAGTTCAGTTAGGCTAGAACTACTCCGGTCTGAGTACGAAGAGAGTGAGCTGGAGGCTTGGATATGCATCAGACTTGAACCCAGGGCCCTTCCCTGAGACTTAACTTCAGTAGATGGCTGATTGGTATAGTGGAAGGAGTGCCTAGAGGCAGAAGTCCTGGGTTTGAATCCTGGCTCAGCTACTTTGTCCTTGGACTAGATGGTCTCTGAGGTTCCTTTCAGCTCTTGGGTCAAGTCCATGAACCTTTGCTCTGGCTTCGTTCAGCTCTCAGTTAAATTCCCACTCTCCCTGTTCCTTTCATCTACTATCTTCTCTGAGATAATCTCTCCTTGGATCCTTGTATTTAACCAGTTGTCTTTCCCATTAGAATATGAGTGCCTTAAGGGCAGGGATTATCTTTTTTCTTTTTCTTTTTTTTTTCTTTTTGCCTTTCTCTGTATCCTGGAGCACTTAGTACAGTCCCTGGCATATTAGAAACGTGATAAATGAGTGTTGACTTGGTGTGACTTTGGGACATTGAGATACTGGGCAATTCACTTGACCTCTTGGAGCTCTTGCTTCCTCTTCTATAAGATGAAGGACTAGATAGTCTTTCGGGCCTCTTCTGGCTCTAAATAGGATTTTCTGGTGTTTGGAGACACCTTGAAGCCCAGGTTGCCGGGCTTTAACTCTCCCGTAACTCTTGCTGGCAATTATCCAACATTAGTACAAGAAGCTCCACTTTATCTCTTGCTTTTTTTCACGCTCTCTATCATCTAGGCCTCCTTGTGAACCATTCTTGCTCTTGGTCCCCCCTTACAATGAAGCCTGCGCAGACTTTTCCATTGATGACCAGGTGAAGGTCCAGATCTAGCTCACTTCCTCTATCCTTAATGCTGAGCACAGTTTCCTACGTGCCTTTTCGGAGAGCATTCTGATTTCAGCAAAAGAAGCAACATGTTTAAACAAAGGCTTTACAAAGGAAACCTCTTTTATAATCTTAAATTTTGGAGCTGGATAGGGGTCTTAGAGGTTGTCTTTGAGTCTAATCTTAGATAGGGCAATTGAGTCTCAGTGACTTGCCCAGGGCCTCACGTCTAGTAAGTGTCTGAGGAGAAATTTGAACACAGGTCTTCATGACTCTAGATCCAGGTAAAAATACATTGTCTGTCTTTGTCAGGCTCATGGCTGACCTGATTATAAAATATGGTCACTGTATCTATGGCCCTAGTGTCTTGCTCTTGGGAAACCAGAGCTTCAGAAAGAATCAGGGACCCAAATGCCACTTTCTACCTTATCTTTTTGCCTCGCCTTCTCGTGGATTCCTTCAAGCAAATACCCCTGACCTTTTTGGATCTGGCTAGATAAAGGAGTTCCAGGGACTAGGAGAGGCAAAAGTTAAACAGATTTAATTAAAGTTGAAACAATGACTTTGCCTCACTCTAGCCCAAGGACCTGGTGGGACCATGTGGTTCTTCCCTGCCTCCCACCCCCCACCCTCCACCCATCCTTGCAGTTGGCTTATGCTAAGGCCAAATGACTTTCCCCAGCTTTATTACGCATCATTAGGTTCTGATTGCTCCCTGATTCTGACTGTTCTCCATCTAATTGTTGCCATTTATATTAATAGGGTTTTGTTTTTTTTTCAAAAACAAAAAAAAAACAAAAAAAAATAACAAACCAAAACACAACAAAGTCTCTTGGGTCTCCATGGCAATTCAACTTCTGCTAAGGATTGGAGCAAGGGGCACCATTAACACCATGGGACTTAAGTCCTCTTCCGGATATGCCACAGCCCTACAGTAGTCGGCAGATTCTCCAGAACAGAACACAGCTAGTTAGGGGAAGGGGAAAGGAAGGGAAAAGGTGTGTGCTGGGTCCTCTTCCCTCCTGGGAATGCTTGTGGGAAGGCACTTGGGTAGTGGGTTCCATTCTGCCCAGGACTCCAAGGCTAAGATTCAGAAGCTATCCTTTCACTGACCTGGGTATCTATAACATTGCCCTGCTCTTCTGAAGTCCTGTCTTTCTCTTCACTATTTTTTTCATATTTTCTTTTTCTGTAGATCTTTCTACAACCCAGACCACCCTCTCCCTGCTTTCCTTCCCTCCTGTCCCTAAATAATACCAAGCCCTCTGTCTTCTTTTCCTTGACACATTCCAGAGTGCCTTCTTCTCTTTCCTAGGACCATTTGTCCTTCACCTGTTTCTTCATCTTCTCTTTGTTCCGTCAGCATGTCTCCCTGACCCTCCTGTAGAGTGGGATTCAGTCTCAAGACTTTCTCCCAAGGACTGACGTCAGCTGGAGTGTGGCAGAGTGGATCTCAGTCCGCTTCTCTGGGCCCTACAATCAGCTATCCCCCCCCCTTCCCACCCCCACCCCCCAATAGGCTACCTCTGCAAAGAGTCGCTGCCGAGCCCAAGGCACATTCCTTGAGCACAGCTGCAGGCAGAACCCAGCCCCAGTCCCTGAAAGAATCCCAGTGTTTTCCCCAGCTCCGGCAATAAACAGAGACTGAACTGGTCCAAGAACAGCTGCTCTGATTCATAAAAATCAATTTTTTTTATTTTCTTCAATTCAGAAGGTTCTATCTTGTTGGAATAAAGAAGTCTTTTATGATCCAGTTAGGCAGGCCTGTCCGTCTGAGAGGGTCTAGTTTCCATCCCCTCTGTCTTCTGCCTTTCATTTGTCCCCTTCACACTTAGAATCCCCAAGTCTTGTCCTGCTTTCCTTTCTTCTGACTTTCTCTTTCCTCCTATTTTCGGTCCTTTTTCTCCTTCCTTCCTTCCCCCCTCCCATTTGTTTCCTCTTGGACTCACACACATACCCCCAGGCACTAGTTCGTTCCTTCTCATCCTCCCTTTTCTCTCTCTCGTGTTTCTACTTTGCTTTGCCTCTCCCACACTGTTTTCTCCCAGTGGTCTTTTCTTTTTTTTCTTCCTCCCACTCATCCCCCCTCCCTTCTTCCATGTCCTCATTTCCATCACGTCTTGCACTTTTTCTTTAGGCATCTCTTTCTCTAGGGTCAGTCTCAGTGTTGGCAGAGGCATTTTCCAGAGCCGAGCCTCCCCCCAAGCCTCCCTGCCGTCCTTCTGCTCCCGCAACTGGTCAGAGAGCTCAGAAGTAGATACAGTGGTACGCCGAGCAGCCTAGGGCTGATGGTCTGCCTCCTTGGCACTGTAATCTTGCTCAGTGCCCCCGATAAACATGGGCAGATTCCCTCCACGTACCTACCACCTTGCTCTGCCCCTCAACAAACACTCCTGTCATGTCTTAGACACCACTAGCAGCTTCCATCTGGCTATATTTTGTCCAGTTTAAAGTTTAGAAGACTGCTTCTGGCAAAAGAAGCAAGCTTTTGGTTATAGGTCTCATTTTGGTAGAGAGCACATGGTCGTATGTTGTCTACTCCCACCAGCACCAGCCTTTGCCTCCTGTGAACCCCTTCTCCCATTTCCCCACTAGAGAAAGAGTAATTTATCTGGTATTTGGTGGGTTAGTGTTCCACCCTCTCTGTCCCCAGACTAGGAGGAAAGGGAGCAGTAGAGGACTGGGTGGGGAGGGCATCCCCACCCTGAGATGCCTTTTCAATTGCAGCTGTTTGTATGGGCTCCTCCCAATGGGGAAACAAGAAGCAAGGACCTCCTGAGGGGTTGCAGGGGGGTTCTGTGCCTGGGAAACTGGCATCTGGATAGAGGAATTTACAGACTTCTGTTTACCAAAACGAGGGCCAGTAAAAGTTTTAACAACAGCCAATTAAAAGAGAACAGCTGCAGTGATTTAACCAATCTGTCCCTTCCCCTGGCTTTGGGTAGCGGAGAAGCAGTAACCTCCCATCACCACTACTTCCACCCTTGCCCCTCCCAACCCTCCACCCCTGTTTTCCCCACCCTCTCAGCTTCTCTCAAAAATGTTTTCCAGCAGCTGAGGTTAATCTAGCAAACATCTGTTCCAGATGTGCCTCAGCACAAACCAGACAGAGGCCAAGTCTGTCCATTCCTCTCAAACTTTGCATCTGTGTCCTCATGGACGAAGGCGGCAGCATTGGGGATCAGGCATGGTTGCTTTGTCCTTTTCTCTGGGTTAGTAATGTCCTCCCTTCTTCTGAGATGGGGGCAGCCCTGTGCCCACAACAGGACTTACTGACCAGCCATTTTTCCAGTGCTCATGAGTAGGCAGGCAAGGATGAGGAGGTTTTCTTGGGGCTGCATGAAGAATTGCCATAAGGATGGGACTAGAGGTCCACCCAGACCAGTAGTTGGGGGCAGAAGGATAAGGAAGGTCTTAAGGAGGCTTCTTTATTTAGATTTTCAATTGTTAAAGTCTGGGGATTGTAGATTCTCCCCTAGCCACCTAAGGCACTTCTGTTCTGGTCTCAGCAAGAGGCCAGCACCTCAGCCCTGGGGTTTTACTCTCTAAACTGAGATTAGAGCATCCCCCATTAATAACAGTAATAAGACCCGATATTTATATAGAGCTTACTGTGTTCCCAGCATTGAGCTTTACAATTTATTGTTTTACAATTGTTACCTCATCTGATCCTTACAGCAGTTCTGAGAGGTAGGTGCTATTAAGGCCCATTTTGTAGTTGAGGAAACTGAGGCAGACAGAAGTTAAGTAAGTGACTTGCCCAAGGTCACAGAGCAGGTAAGTGTATGATGTCAGACTTGGACTCAGATCTTTACTCAGCCCATGCTCTATGCATTGCACCACCTAGCTGCCATCGGAGACTTGAACTGTTTCCACTCAGAATTCTGCTACCAGACCCAAACCGACCCTGTGCCTCAACAGATTCTAAGAATCACAGGAGGAATGGGCACAGAGTTTAAGTGGGGAGGGGTAGATGCCAAGACTGGGTACCTCCCAACTGGGAAGGAACTGACGTAACTTGACATCCCTGCTCCTCCTTTGTAACTGCAGATTGAGGGGAACCTTGGCCCTGGTGCGATCCCTCTTTAGGCTCCCTACCACCTTTCCTCCTGTGCAAGGCCTTTCTCTGGGATGTTATGGAAGTTCAGAAGTGAGATTGTCATTAGATGAAAAGCTGCTTAAGTGAAATGGGAGCATCTCTGAATAAAGACAAAGGTGTTCATGTCAGGGTGTATCTTGGTTGGGTTCCCCCCATACCTATACTGCAGCCCAGGCTTCTGACTTCTCAAACCCAGTTCTGTTGCTCAGCCCCAGGTCAGGACCATATCTCGAGATCTAGAACTTCTGGGATGCAACTCAGAGTGTCTGATTATTCCTGAGCCTGCACAGCAGGAGTCCAGGGGCTGCTCCATACTCGTACCCATGGGTACCCTTAACACAAGCAGGGTGACGGCAAAGCGGTCAGACTGTGTAAGGTCAGGCTGTTTGGCTCAAGCTCGTTTTGCTATCTTCCCTTCACCCCCAACTCATCCACACCTTGGGAAAGCATCCAAAGAGTGGCTAGGCCTCAGAGAGGGGGCTGGGATTCTGAGGTCACTGAGTCTGGCCTTAGGGCCTGGGCAAGAGGGCCAAAGAGGCGAAAAGGGGACAAGTTAGTTGCTGTCGAATGCCTTTCAGTGATTTAAAAAAAAATCCCGTTCTAGCCAGGGTCATCCCACCACGGTAGGGTATCCCCTTCTCTCTGCCTCCAAGAGACCATCGTCCTCACGCAGAAAATACATGTATTTCTTGGCCACTCATTGGGGGTAGAGACCAGAGGTAGTAAGGTAGTAAGGAAGATGATCCTCAGTCTTCTGCATCTTAGGGAAAGCTACCAGTGGACATAAACTGAGGAATTAGAGACTCCAGTTTGTTATAGCAGCTGCAAAGTAGGGGAGTGGGATCAGGATGGAGGGGGCTGGGGGAGGGGCTGGGGAACACACGTCCCTGACACTTGGGTAGAGCTGCATTTAACTTGGAACCCTATCACCACAGCCAAAGCCTCTCTTTATCTCCATGGGGAGGCCACCTTGCTTCTCCAATTGTAATGATTGAGGCCTTGTGGAGGAAAAAAAATTCTGACCACACTTAATGCCACCTCAGGAGTTCTAGGTTTTTGTCTCCAAACACACCCATCCCTTTCCCTTCAACTGTAGTGGACCAGTGATAGGGAGATCCCTTTATTCCAGCCCTTCCTTAGGACTCAGGATCATTTGACCTATTCTGCCCTTTACCGACTCTTTACTGCTCTCAGCCTCATCCTGTTAGGCAGAAAGAATCATGGGAGGGTTGAGAAAAAAAAAGACCAGACTTGAAAACAGACCAGCACCCTTTCCCCTCTCCTTCTACCGCAGCATGAAGGAAGAAAGGCGTCTTTGCAGTCAAGGACAGCGGGGTGTGCTTGACCATTAAGCATTTAGAACTGAGGAACTTGGGAAGATGTAGGTATCACAGTCTCCAGAATCCCTTTGGAGCCTTGACTCCTTTGGAGGAAGAGTTAGATGAAAAGGAGGAACAGCCAGGTGATGCAGTGGAGAGAGCACCAGTGCAGGAGTCAGGAGGACCTGAGTTCAAATGTTACCTCAGAAACTTGGCAGTCACTAGCTATGTGACCTTGGGCAAGTCACTTAACCCCAATTGCCTCATCCTGGGTCATCTCCAGTCATCCTGATGAATATCAGGTCACTGGATTCAGATGGCTCTGGAGGAGAAGTGAGGCTGGTGGCCTACACAGCCCTTCCTCACGCAAAACAAAGTCAAGTGCAAGTCATGTCATTGTTTCACTGATGGCATGGTCTTCTTCAGCAACGAAGGACAAACACACACAGATGAAAAAGACCTAGTCTGATTAGGAGAATGACACCAATGTTATTTTGCATGAATTTATGTAGTGACTAAATGGGTAGTATGTACCTATTGAGGAATAATTTACTTTGGCTCTGACATTTTGGGAACTCCATAAGACTCCTAGACAAAGCAGCCCCCTGCCCGTGCTTCTCACATGTCTGTCTCTATCCTTATGTAGCTTTTAGAATGTAAGTCCCCAGTGGAAGGTAAGATCTTGGAGGACAGGGACTGTTTGGTTTTAATATCCCCAGCACCTAATAATGATGCCATATATGTAGCTGGTGCTAAATGCGTGCTTGTTGGATTGTATTGGGTTAGGTTTGGATTGAATCAGATCCTTGGAATACTTCTGAGCGGGTCTGTGCAGGGTATTCCTGAGGCCAGTGGTGGTGGATAGCAATGCTTGATTCTTACTTTCTACCCTTCCGTCAATTAGCCAGTCTGTCAAATGGGGATAAGCATACCTTTTATACCTACCTATCTCATCTAAGTAGCTCAAATGAGTCTTACAAATTATAAACTGCTATGTGAATATTGGTTATTATTACCCCTTCTGGTTCTCAAGCCCCTTGCTAAGGGTGGGAGGCATTTTCCAGCCTACTTATCAAGGGATCAGGAGAAATACTAGAAAATACAGTTTAAAAGCTGTCCTGGACTACACTGTCAGCACTGCCCTTCTAACAATTAGAAAAAGTCTTCCTTGTGCCCAAGGCCACCCCACCCCACACTGGAAGATCCAGAACTCCAGGCAGGGGGGAGCTTGGAGCCACACTCTTTTTCTACCTGATCACCTCAAAAAAGCAGCTCCTGCTGCCCCCTCCCCAGTCCGATGAGGTGATCCATTGCCATTCATCTCTCTCTTTACCTCTCCTGAGAGGTTTCTTAAAAACTCCTCTCTTGCTGCCATCCCTCGGAGCACTTCTCACCATGGTGGCTGTGGTCGTGAAAGGAAAATCAAACTGGATCCCCTCCCCTCCTTCCTTCCCCTCTCCACTCCCTCCATCCCATCAGCAATTCAATTTGTACAGCACCGGAGGGATGGTATTAGTCAAGTCAGAGTTAATATGATGTATTGATGGGTTGATTTCCCACTGGTGTGCTATATGGAGTTCTATAGGGTATCCATACAGAACCGGACAGTATCTCACCACCTTGGTGTCTGGGCTGGGGCTGGAAGGTTCCCAGGGGGCCAGTGGTTCTGCCTCTCCAGCCTGTCTCTCTGTTTCTCTAGCTCCAGGGTACCCCAGATTTTCGGGGAGCCTGGCATCTACCTTCCTACCCATGAGCCACTTAGATCACCATGGAAACAGCAACGTTCTCTACGGGCAACACCGTTTCTATGAAACCCAAAAAGGCAAGTACCAGCGGCAATGGGCTCTAGCTATAGCTAGCATTGCCATGGAAGCGGGTGGGAAGCATTGAAGAGAGAAGCTTTTGGTGCTCCAGCAGGAGAAGGTGACAGAGCCTTGACATTCCCTGTGGGTGGGGGTGAGGGTGGGGATGTGGGTGGGATGAGGGAGAGAAGTAAGAGGGAGATCTATGATTGGATCAACCAAATCCTGACAAAATGGAGTGGTTTGTGGCGCAAAGAGAGGAGTACTCTCTTGAGACATTAAAGGACCTGATCAGGAGATGTTTGGCTGCTTAATGAAGGAAACACCCTAATGAGTCAAGTAATGGTCCAGAAGATTTGGTTTGTGCATCAGCATTTATTACACACTTACTATGTGCCAGACACTACTGGAACCACCAAAGATACAAAGGAAGGTAAAAATAGACCCTGTCCTCAAGGAACTCACATTCTAATGGGGGAGACTACATGCAAATAATTAAGTACAAACAGAATAGATCCTGAGTAAATGGTAACAATCTTAGAAGAAAGCTGGGAATTAAGAGCTGGGGAATGGGGCAGGGGGGTGAGGGAAGGAAAGCAAGAGAGGAAAACCCAGGTCTCCAATCCTTCCCCAGCCTCAGCCAACCTGAATCTTCAGTGCCTTTTAATTCTTCCTCTTGCCCTTTAGCTTCACCCTTGGGGTTACAGGGCCTTTCCCCAAGAGTTCAGGAAAAAAAAAAACATGCTGGAACTTATATTTATTGTCTCTGAAGTCCAGACTGGAGCATCTCAGAAATCTTCTCTGGTTAGTCTTTGGAGAAGACCAGGAGCTGACCCACCCTCAGTGCTCTCCACCACCAAGGAGTAATAGCCCAACACTTGGGAGACTTCCCAAGGTCCAGTGAGACTGGCTTAGCATCTCCTCTTCACATCCTGTCACCTGTGACCCCTCTAGAGGGCAGTGGGACGTGTGCCCAGTGGTCTTGCTCTTTTCTGTCTCTGAGTGGGGTGAGAGGAAGAAAACTGGGGGCCTGGCATTCCAGAGAATTCCTGGGCATGCTCTTAAGGAGGCTACTATTGTACTCTGCCAAAAAAGAGAGTGTGTCCCCCCACACACACTTGTCGTGTGTGTGTGTGTGTGTGTGTGTGTGTGTGTGTGTGTGTTACCTCCCTCCACCACTCTAAATTAATCTCCATCCCAACAGAGCTATTTTGACAGCATTTGTCACAAGCAGGCAGGTGGCTTGTCCCAGGCCCAAGAAACCTGACCCCTCCCTCCCTTGCAAACCAGAGCCCCTGGGGAGTTCCTGGGGTGCCGCCTCTGGCAGGCAGGTTTCAACAGGAGGCTGCCTAGTGGGCCTCTCAGCTTTCATAATATTGTGTCGGGAGCCTAATCCAAGAACATTATTTGGTTTTGGAAATTGAGCTAATTAGGTTTCACCCCCCCCCTCTATCCCCACCCCCCTCCTTCTTCCACTCTCCCCCTTGTTTTTAATTAGCAGGAAATTGACAGAGGAATTTACATGACTGAGGACAGTTTTACAAGTTCCAAATGTTTCTTTTGTTTCACCCTTGGACCAGTAGTCTTTCAGCTCCCCACCTGTGCTGGCCTGGCCAGGCTACCCTAACACTAAGCACTTGGGGCAACCCTAGGGAGGGAAGATTGGGGCCCTCCTCCCTCCGGGATTCCTCAGTGCCCTCCAGGGTTTCGAGGCTTGTTTCCACTGGGGGGATTAGGGGTAGGTCTGGAGGCTGCATCTTTGCTGAGGCAAAGAAGAGAGAGAATTGCCAGGGAGGATGAGATCCTCATGGGGATTCCCTCTACCTGAGGGTCCGTCCCTCTCTGGGCCATGAGCTGTCTGGCTGGGATTCCACAGGGATGGGCATATATAGGTCTGGCAGACAAGGAACAGATGAGGGAGAAACAGACCAAGGCTACCAGGAAAGTTGGGGACTCAGGTAGAAACAATCCCCTGAACATTCTACCCACCCAGTTCCAGAGAAGCAGCCTTCATGCCCTTCTCTCCTCCTCCTAGGTCTAGCTGGAGAAACCAAGGTTTGAAAAATGTTCATCTAGTCCTAGGAGCTACTCCTGGAGATGCCACCCTGCCTTCTCTCCCTCCCTCTCTCTCTCTCTCTCTGTCTTCCCTCCCCTCTCTCCCTGTTCCCCACTCTTTCCCACCTCTCCTTCCCTCCTTCTCTGTCTCTCTGTCCTTCCCTTCCCTCCCCCACCTCTCTCTCTCCATCCTCTTTTTCTTCCTCCTCCCTCTCTCTCACTTTCTTACCTCTCTCTGTCTCTGTCCTTCTTCCCTTCTCTGCCTCTCCTACCTCTCTCACTCACTCTCTTTCTCTCTCCCCACTCTTCCTCTTTTATTCTTTTCCTCCACCATCTCTCTCTCTGTCCTCTCATTTCCCCCTCCCCCTTCTCTCCCTATCTCTCTTTCTGGCTCATTCTCTCATAAGCTCTTGGAGGGCACAGACAGTTTTCATTTCTGTCTTTGTATCAGCAGCTCCTCACTCAGCGTCTGGCACGTAGTAGGGACTTCATAAATGCTTGTCGATTGAATCTGATGAACCAACCTCGGGTTGTTTAGGGGCATCTCTTTGGTCTTGTTATGCTGAGACATTGAGCTGTCTGGATCCCAAACTGCTTCCATCTACCACTTCTCCTCCTGACCTTATGTTTATTTGTGTTCCAGATAACTTCTATCTACGCAACCTACCTGCCCAGCCCACACTTCTGCCCCCCAATCACAACTTCCCCAGCATTGCCCGGGCAGCCCCAGGTCACCCCATTGGCTCTTGCAGCAGAGATCGGGAGGCAGGCCACCTCCAGAAAGGCCCTAAGGAGTTTGACCGATTCCTGATGAACAAGGAACTGGGGAAGGAGAAGGCAGGCAAGGCAGAGGGTAAGGATCGGCCAGTAGAAGACGATGTGAAGGAACGGCACAAACTGGTAATGCCCATGACTCCTGAGGGACACTGCAAAGAGAGTGCCCATCCTCGAAGTACCTGCGAGAACCGAACCAAGCACCTCAACTCCTGCTTCCTGAGTACCAAGGTGCTCAATGGTGAGGTAGGCAAAGCCGTCCTGGCCAGCTGCACAGGAGGTATGCTGCCTCGACATGGGGCAGGGGTGGTGCCCAGCCGCTGTGCCAAGGATGCAGGACGGCCTGAGCGGGAGCGGGAGTTGGGCCACCACGAGCCAAACCAACCATACAGCGAATGTCTGGAGCGGAGGCAGATGCTCCACCATTCAGTTTCCTACACGGTGCCCTCCAGCTTACCAGCCGTGCCACCCCCACTTAGCACCAGCTCTGGGACATTTCCTTGCTTACAGCTTCACTCCAATCCAGACATGTTATGCCCCCTTCAAGACAAAGCCACCCGAGACCTGAAACTTAGTGGGCCCACCTTTGTGCCTTCTGTGGGGCACCTACCTGACAAGAGCCGGTCATTCCAGGTGGCATCAGAGCCATGCCTGGCAGGAGAGGGGAAGGATCGGCACCATGAGGTGGGTGCTGACCACCCAGCATCCTATGGAACCTCCTACCCCCACCTAAAGGCTGAGGGTAAGGGAGAGCGGAGGCTTGGCTTTGAGGCAGCCCTCAACCCAAGGCTGAAGGGATTGGAATATCTCAATAGCACTGGATCTGAAGGCCCCTTTCCTAATCTACCCCATGCACCCCCCAAAGGTGGCCTCGAGAAAGGAAGCTACTTTGAGATGCCCCCTCCCTCTCAGGACTGCTCCCGCCCTGGCCACCAGGACCCCTTGTGTGTGAAAATCAGCCAAACCTGCTGCACTTTAGACAAGGGTGCCAAAGAGGCACCAGGCCCCAGTGCCCAAAAGGTTGCTAGGATACGGCATCAGCAGCACCTGTTACCTGAGATGGAACAGACGGGAAATGGGGCTGAAGCCCAGAGGAAGTCCATTGAATTGGCATCCCTGGGCTACAATGGGCCCCACCTGCCACCTTGGACGGTCCATGGGAGTCAGGGTCCCCCCATCTCCATCAGCGAGGAGAGAAAGGGCTCCTACCTTGACCCTTTCAGCAACAGCCTACAGCAGGCAGCCCTCATGTCCCAAGAACTGCCTGCCCCGCCTGATGAGGTCTCTGCCATGAAGAACCTGCTTAAGTATAGCAACCAAGCACTTATCGTCGGCCAGAAGCCCCCCTTTGTGGGTCTGGGAAATATCAAAGCCAGCTGTGTCCAACAGGAAGTGAAGTTCCAGTCAGGCAAAGGTCAAGGGGAGCTAGAGAGGCCTGATTGTGCCCGGAGCCGGGAGCATGAAGCCCCTCATAGTGATGGGGAGGTGAGACAGCCGCCTGTGGGCATCGCTGTGGCTGTGGCCCGCCAGAAGGACACTTTGAGCCGCCCAGAACCTTCCTATGGCACTAATTCTAGCCGGCAGGGCCGTGCAGTGCCTGGGTTCAAAGGTACAGAACCTAAGGGGAAAAGGGTGGGGGGAGGGAAGAATTGGGGTGATGTCACCAGAGCTCAGGCTCCAGGCTAGAGGTGGGGGTGGAGTCAAGAACGGGTCTACTAAGCCCATCTGGTTCTCATCGCCTGACCTCAGACTCACCCACAGGGCCCCAAGGCCTTCTGGAGTTCACAGCTCACTTTTGGGAGGGGCAGCAGCAGGGAGAAATGGCAGCAGTCAGCTCTCCAGGAGGGAGGCTGGCCAATCCCCTCCTTCCTCCACACTGCACAAGCTCCAGACCCACCTCCTCACCCCACTGTGGCTGGAGAGAGGGTGCTTTGTGCTAGCATGCCCCCACTGACCCAGCCCTATTTGCACCCTATTCTCTCCCTCCTTCCCACCCCTTCTCTCACCATCTGAGCTTCCTTCTGCTCTCCCAGTGATACACCATGTCCCATAACTCCATCACTTGCAGTGCCATTCCCTGGTATGAGCATTAACCCCTTCCTTTGACCCCTTTGTCGGAGCCCCATCCAGTCTACTTCATGTATTAGCCCTTAGCCAACCTTCCCCACATTGTAAAACCAAGCTCCTAAGCCTTAAAGTGCCTGCGTTGGTGCCCGCTCCACTTACTGTTGTTTCTTCCCTATGGCCTTGGCATAGCGGGTCCCAACCGCTCCATGCATGTGATTGATCTGGAAGCTGATGAGGAGAGGAGTCGCCTCTGCGGTGATGAACGGCTGGGTCTTACAAGCCGGGAGCTGCTTCTCCAGTAAGCACCTGGGACTGAAGGCAGGGGTGGAGGGTGGGAAAGGACACACACACACACACTCACACTCACACTCGCATGCATGCACACGCACACATTCACACTCAGCGCGCACACACACACATTCATACTTGCATACACACTCACACTCACACTCGCATGCATGCACATGCACACATTCACACTCAGCATGCACACACACACATTCACACTTGCATACACACACACACTCACACTCACACTTGCATGCACGCACACACACATTCACACTCGACGCACACACACATTCACACTCGGCGCACACACACACAGACATACACACACACATTCACACTTGCATGCACACACACACACTTGCATGCACGCACACACATTCACACTCGGCGCGCACACACACAGACATACACACACATTCACACTTGCATACACACACACTCACACATACACATTCACACTCGCACACACACACGCACACATTCACACATATTCACACACACGCACGCACACACTCACACTCACTCACACACACACTTACACACACAGTTCATTTATACAGGGCGCAGTCTCTCCTGATACAGAGAATGGTGATGTGAAAAGAACACTGAGATAAATAAAGGTCAGTGCTCTCTTCTCACTGTGTTGTATGTCCTTAAGTCAGTCACTTAACCTGAGTAGGGCAGAGCTTTTCCCTCACCAGAATAGGTCATGGTAATCCCTGTCTTTTCAGGGTTGTGATGTGGATGAATTGGAATAATTCAATGGAACTAAATAGAATGTCTCAATGTAATGTACAGTGGTTCTGAGTTCTGCATGTGCCTTGTAGCCTTTTTTTGTTCTTTATTTTTTCACTAGGCCTGTGATTTCATTTCATGTAGAGCATTTCCAGCAAGTAGTCGTCGTTGTCGTCGTCGTAGTAGTAGTAGTAGAAGTAGTAGCAGCAGCAGCAGCAGCTAGCATTTATATAGTCATTTGAAGATTTACAAAACATTTTACAGATATTATCTCATTTTATCCTCACAACAACCCTGGAAGAGTTAGGCTGTTATTATCCCCATTTTACAGATAAGGAAACTGAGGCCCAGGGTCACACAGCTAATAAGCGTCTGACATCATATTTGAACTCAGGATTGTTTGCCTGACATCAGGTCCAGTACTCTAACCACTGCACCACGTCACTGCATCAACCCAAAGGAAGTTCCCTCTGTCAATGCATATCAGCATCTGTTCTGCAACATAGAGTCATAGAGGGTTGCTCAGGACTCTGAGAGTTTACGGGACTTGCCTAGGGTGACACAGCCTATAAGGATCAGAGGCAATCATTCTAACCCCTACACCACACTGCCTTTCCTGGAAGTGATCTACTTTTTCACTGCTTTGAGAGAGCTGTGATTTTTTTGAGCTGTGTGAGTATTCCTTCCTTTCACCTACATCAGATCAGAGATTTCCCCACGCAGCTGGAATTGGCTTGATGAGATTCTGTATCCAAGAGAATTCACCTGGTTAGCCAGGCTCATCCTCAGACCACAGACACATAGATAGTCTGTCTCAGGACTCAGTACTTTCAGGTTTAGTAGAACATGCCAGAGCCTATGCTCAGTCAACATAGCCAGTAAGATTCAATGGAATAGAACTTTAATGGACATTGTAAACCATTAAGAACACTATATAAATGGGAGCCATTATTAGGATGATAATAATATTAGCCTGGAACCTGGGCCTCCACACCCCCCCCCCCCAACTATCCCCATTAGTAATGAAGGCCTCAGATCATAGAGCTGACCTGATGTTCATATTTCCACCTTATCTCAGGTGTGGAATGCTCTATTACTGCATAGGGTTGTGATTTCATCCACGGGGGGGGGGGGGGGTCTCCTTTCTATGGATGCACACCCCATGCCATCATGAGTAAGATTCATGTCCGTATTCTTCCAGAGATCCACCATCTATAGATCTGGCCACCATGCTGGAGGCTTTCCTCCAGATAAGGGATTTTTAACTTCTTTGGAACTTTGGATTCCTGGGAAAGTCTAGTGAAAGAGACCCCTTTTTACCAGATCCATAAAGTAATGCATAAAGTAAATCACATTTTTTATAAAGGAATCCAATTATATCAGACCAAAGGTATGATTTTTTTTCTCCATTAAAATTCACACATCCTCTGAAATCTATCCATGGACTCCTGGTTGAGAATTCCTGCTCCAGGACTTTGATGGCATTTTGAGAGTGTCATCAGTGCCCCGGAGTTGTCCATATGTTATCCCTAACTTTAGGAATAAAAATATTATTTCTCTCCCCTATGATGATAACTCTCCAGCAGCAGGCTATGTACTGTCAAGGAACTGGCTTTTGAGCAGAGGGAGTAAGAGATGAGGGAGAGGAGCCCTCTGGCACAGAACTGGGAGTGAGGCCTGGGTTACATTCTCAGCTCTTCCAGTTACTGTCTGGATGACCCTTGGGCAAGTCCCTGCACCATTCAGATTCGGTTGTACCCAGAACTCCAATTTGCTGGGGCCCTTGGTAGCTTATTGGATTCCCGTTGGAAGTGTTCCTACAGAGGTGCATCCTCTGTGAAAGAAGGTGGGGCCTGAGGAATGAGGAGGGGGGTTGAGCTGAATTGAGTTTCTAGGCTCCCTACTCTCTTGCTCTGTCTTTCTTTCTTTCTCCCCTTTCCTCTCTTTTTCTCTCTCCTCTTCCTCCCTCTTTTCTCTTCTTTTCTGTCTCTCTGTCCCCTTCCTCTCTCTCCTCTTCCCCTTCCCTCTTTCTCTCCCTAGCTCTCCTTTTCTTTCTCTTTCTCTCCTCTTCTCTCCCTCTTCTTTCTATTCTTCCTCTCATCTTCTCTCCTCTTTCCCTCCTCTTCCTTTTTCTTCTCCTTCTCTTTCTCCTTCTCCTCCTCCTTCTCTTTTTCCTTCTCCTTTCTCCTTCTCCTTCTTCTCCTGCTTCTTCTTTCTCCTTCTTCTTTTCCTCCTTCTCCTTTTTCTCCTCCTACTCTTCCTCCTCCACCTCTTCTTCCTTTTCCTCCTTTCTGTCTCTTTCTGTGTCTCTGACTCTCTCTGTGTCTCTGTGTCTCCATGTCTCTGTGTGTGTCTTTTGCTGTCTGTCTCTTTCTATCCCTTCTCTTCCCACTCCCCCAGTCATCTCCTTATCTTGCCCCAACTGGAATTACTGCAGCTCCATACGGACCCCATCCCACTACTGATTGCCATAGGAGCTATTTCCACCAACAGGCTCAGCGTCTCCTGGAGCAAGGACTTTAGGCATGTGCCTAGCCCTGCTGACTACAATCTGGGATTCTAGGACAAAAATTCTTAACCTTTTTTTGGTGCCATGGACCCCTTTGGCATCCTGGTGAAGCCTGTGTTCTTAGAGTAATTTTGTTAAAGGTGTAAAATAAATAGCATTATAAAGGAAAAATAACGTAAAAAATAAACTTGTGGACCCCCAGGTTAAGATTCCGAGGTGAAGAGACTAGGGTCTGAGTAGAATCCTGAACCCTACTCCATCCGTATTGTCTTTCCAGGGATAACAAAGACCTTGTTGAGTTTGCCCGAATTCACCCAACCAGTGGCTGCCCTGGAGATGTGACCTCCCACCTCATGATTGCTGGAGGATCATCTCTGCAAACTAGCCAGCTTGGGGGTGATCCTACCACCCACGCCCATCCAGCTCACCCCCCCTGGCTGCCCCGAACCCGCAGTCCCTCCATTTGGATGGGAGGACATTCCTACGGTCAGTATTCAGGAGTGAGATGGGGATGGACACAGGAGATGGGAGAAGTGGGATTGAGGTAGCTCATCCTTTTTGGTGGTGGTGGCTTTTCCTTCTTTTGGTGCCCAGATGGTGATTAGAATCACTGGGCTCTGGGTGCCCCACACTCCTATCCAAAGCCCTTGTCCTTCATACATATCTCTTGCTAGTGTATCCCTTACTAGACAGTTTCCCCAAAGCAGGCTGGGTAATTCACCAGGATACTGTCTTTAGGCCAGTGTTTGCAACATTTGTCCTTTTCAAATTTTTTTTTTTCTGGCCCACAAAACTTTTGATATCAAAGATCCATGCTTTGGTAAAACTTATAAATAAAAACTTCCCTACCTCCTCTATCTCTCATTCTGGTCTGCTTCTTCTCTCTGGCTCCCATTCCCAAAGCCACTAGAAGCTTCTCTCCTGAGCTTACAGAGTGTAAAAACATCCATGGTAGATCATAAAAATATTTTAATGGTCTTTGGTCTATTTTTGAGCTAGGTAATACTTCTGGTAAGCAGAATGTCCAAGGTGATTAGGCTACTATTGCTCTTTGCTTCCTAAAAGAAAAAGGACAAACCACTTGGGGTCCTCCATGGGCCCTTGGCTCTGTGTCCTCTTGCTTCCTGGGGTTGCCATCTATCTATTCCTCTCCTGTGTGACTTCATGTAAGTTTGCCAGTACTTCCTGCTCCCCGAGTAGGCCCCTGCCTCTACTGGGCTTAGACAGAGACCCCAGAGGGAAGCTGAGAACCAGCACGATCCTTTCCTTTGGTGCAGAATTCTAGTTTGACATGCAGACCTCTAGAAGAGTGCCTCCCATTGGCATCATGGAACCCAACAAAATGGACCCCCAGGCACAGGCTCCAGGGTTGTCCAACTCCACAGGCAATATAGCCAGCAGCTCTGGTTGTCATGATATTTTCTTAGCCCTGGCTTTTTAGCATGCCAGCCTTAGTGCTGCCTGCTTTCCATTAAAGCCAGTGGTACCCTCTGCTTCCACCATTTTGCACTGACCACTGTGTACCTGCTCTTCTGCAGGGCTTGGCCACCCGGCTCTCCACCAGAACCTGCCACCTGGCTTCCCAGCCACCATGCCCAGCACAATGCAGTCCATGTTTCCCCTGTCCCAGGACCCCCCTGCCCAGCTGGTCATCTTGCCCACCGAGCCTACACCCCATGCTGCTCCCCATTCACTTGGTAAGGGAAAGCCTAGGGACCTGGGGAGGATTCTGTTGCCATCCCCTTTTGGGGGAAAGGGCCTGAGGCCCAGGAAGCACTAGACCGGGTTTCTTGCCAGTTCCTACTCAAAACCATTCTGATCCAAGCCTCCTCCCAAATCCAGCCCCATCTGGAACAAGAGGGAAAAAGAGAAGGAGATAATGAGGGCTGAGATGGAGAGACACAAAAGAGAGAGAAACGAAAAGGAAGGGGGTGGAGAAGAAGGGAGAGGGGAGAGGAGTAAAGGATGACAGAAGGGAGAAGACAAGGAAAGAAGAGGAGGAAGGGAAAGAATAAGGGGAGAAAAGAGAAAAGGGAGATGGAGAAGAGAAGGATGGGGAATTGGAAAGGGCAGAAAGAAAATCATTCTTCTTCACCTCCATCCCCATCGGAATGTAAACTCTCCAGGAGAGTAGGGTTTATCTCATTGTTGTCTTACGTCCTCGGTGCCTTGTCACTTAATAAATAAAATGGAAGTCAGAAGGGAAGAGGGGAGATTGGACAAAAGACAAGAAGGGAGGTGGGAAACCTAACGTCCTAAAGCACTTTGGATCCCACCTGGGAAGAGCCATTTTGCTCCTGGACAGTCTAACCTGTCAGAGTGGATGGACTTAGGAATTAGGAGTGGGCTGAGATGGGGGCCCCATTTGAAGCATAGCTCACCCCCACACCACCTGTCTAATGTTTTCTGTGACTGGTGTCCCTTCTTGTCCACACCTCTTGCAGCTGACGTCATGGACCAGGCTTCATTGTGGCCACCCATGTACCCAGGTCGAGGGCCTGCCTCCCACATGCAGCACCCCAGTCAGCTCCCCGTCTATTCCCGCTCCCAGTTTCTACGGCAGCAAGAGCTCTATGCCCTCCAACAGCAGCAAAGAGCAGCCCAGGCACTAGAAATGCAGCGGAAATCCCACCTTCAGGTACCAGTGAGACTCCCCTTTCCTTTGCCTCCAATTCCTCATGGGCACAATCTTCTCCCTCTTCTGTTGTCCACAAAGGACCTGTCATCCTGCCATAGTGGTGATGTTCTCACCCAAGCCAAATAGCTCCACATCTCCATCTCCCTGGGGCTAGCCGACTCTTGCCCATCCCTTCTGGAGGACCCATTGCCTTGTCAAGAGCCTTTAGGGTTTAGATTTCCTCTCTATCTCTCATCTTATCACCTTGCAGCACCCTGTCCTGTTCCCTAGGATCTCCCTTCTCACAACCATGCTAAAAGGCCCTGTTCCCTGTCCCTCATACCTAGAGCTCCCCAGGTGGTCCCCTTTGCCATTAGCTGGTCATGGTGATGGGGGTGACCATGCTCTGTCTCCACTTTCCCAGAGGAAGCCTGAGGATTACCATGCAGAGTTTGAAGAAGCAGTCCCCGAGAAGACCCTGAAGTCCTCTCATAAACCAGTTGCCTTAACCCCCCTATCCAAGGGCGCCTCTTCACCGGCTGCTGCTCCATGCCCTGCCAAACTTTCACCTTGCTGCCATTCTCCTGCCCTGCGGCACCCCTCCAAATGCACCACGCCACTCTCCACTGCCCCGTGCACTTTACCCCTCTGCCCCACTGCCAGCTCTGCTGTGGCGCCCCGCTCCCCAGCCACCAGTCCTGGCCCTGCTCAGAGCTCTAAGGGTACCGAAGTTGAGGACAAGAGAGGAGAGGGCCAGCCCCCACAAGACTATCCCAAATCTCTAGAACCAGGTAAGACTTATGGGGGACTTCCCGGGGGGTATGGAAAGCATGCTGGATTTAGAATCAAAGAATGTGGGGCCAGATCCTGACTCTGCCATTTACCGTCTGCTGTGTAACCTTACCCAATTTTCCTACCCTTGGTTTCCTTATCTATGAAGGGAGAGGGTCAGGCTAGATGACTTCTCTAAGGTGACTTTCCAGCTCCAAATCTATGGTACTATGACCGGCTGGAAGGAGAATATTTGAAAGGAAGCTAACCTCTCCTATCCTAGGAGGACAGAGGGGCAGAAGTAGTTCTACATAATGTGAACCTCTAACCTGAATGACTTCCCAAGGTTATTGAGTCTGCTTTAAGGAGAGCAAGGTCCTGGTCCAAATGAAGCTTTTGGAAGACAACTATTTTTCTAGAGGAAGGGCCTCCTTCTTGCTTCTTTTCTTAGATATCTTCTTTCTCACAAGACATGCTGGCCCACATACCCCATCCCTGATAAGGCTGGATATCTGGAAAAGTCCCTCTTCTTCCCTTCCCCCACTTGCATCTTTTAGGCCACAGGCTGAGGTGATCAGTAGGGGGATGGGCAAGGTCCTAGCTATTTTCTTCAGCAATCCCTGGGCAGAGGAATGGAAGGGAAGAGCAGTACCATTTATCCATTCAGGGCCATTTGCTGAGCAGAGAGATCTTAGAAGCAACAATGTGTGACTGTTCAGCAGAGAAACTTTGGAGGTGAAGGAGACAAAAGGATGGGGGTCATTTCTGGCCCCCTAACACTCTGGACTTTTGTGGTCACAGAACAGCAAGGGAAGGGGGAAAAAAGAGAGAAGAGGATAGGGATGTTGAAGAAATTAACCTGAGAGGAAGGAAAGTTATTATGGGTCCTGTTGGAGACCCCGGCCAGGGCCCTAGTCTCACCTCCCGCCTGCCCACCCTCCCCCCTGTGCCACAGAAGCCACCTCTTCCTGAGTGCCAGTACCAGCCACGCCAGCCAGCTCTCAGTGCCAGCTCCCCGACAAGGCTATTTAATTCTCTCTGAATTAGGCTGAGTGTTTACATTGGAAATCCGTGTGGCGAACATAAAACCGGTCCCAGTTTCACAATAAGGAGACAGAGCCAACAGGGTTTTTTTTTTTAAGGTTTTTTTTTTTTTTTATTACAGTTAATGGGGCGTAATGCCTCCGACATGCAGCCGACTCGTTCTGGTTCAGGGAAAGCCCTGATTCAAGCATCACGGCTTTAAAAAAAGTCTCCCTTCTCTGGTTAGTCTGTCCTTCAGGCAGACCAAAGGGCATCCATGTATCTGAGAGGTGGGGACATAGCAAGCCGTAGGGACAGCACTCCAGGCTAGAGGGGAAAACAATTTGGGTTTGAGGTCGCAGGGAATGTCAGAGTTGTTTCAGCATGAACCTCCATCTTCTCGACCTCTGACACCTGAGTATTCCTTATCCCTCCTCCCAAACCACAGAATGTATCTCAGACTCCTTGTTATAGGGAGGTAGGTAGTCGCCATATCCTTATTCATTACAGAAGCTGATGTGCTTGCCCTATGAGTAAGAGTCACTGAGTCCTAGAAGCTGAGCCTGGGGGCTACCTCCCAGCTTAGCCTTATGGTCTCCATTTGTCTGGGTCTGCTGTTCCAGGACCTGGGAGTGGCTGGGGGCTGAGGGAAGAGCAAAGAGGAAAGGCTAGGATCAGTCAGCCTTTCCTGGGGTTTACCGCTATGCTTTTCATCTTGGATATGGTATCTGTGCAGAATTTAGAATGTTTACTAGTACAGGTTAGGGAGCTGCAGCTATCAACTGATGTTTAGTTCTTAGAGAACTGTGTTGGGGATGCCCTCTGCAGCGGGGCTCAGGACTGGGCCCTTAGCGTCCACCGTCTGTTCACTGTTCTTATTAGACTCGTGTCTCTCTCTCTCACACACAGACCTGCCCCCAGGATACACCTACCCTGCAGTCAGCATGGGCTATTCCTCCCCCCTATCCCATGACATGCACTCGGCTGATCCCGCAGACCCTGAAACTATGCAAACTGTCTCCACTGCAGCCGAACCCGAGCAGTCCAGGACATTTCCACCCTCAGAGGGGCCTCACTGTGATCCCAATGCTCTGGATGAGGCCAGCCTGGCAGAGGGAGCAGGTGGCCAGGTGGAGGGCCCCGAGCCAAGGGCCCTGGAGCTGGAGTGCCAGTCACACACTCACGGGCATCCACACCCCATGGAGCTAGGGCCCTCCAGTGAGGCAGCTGCTCCCAGTGGGTTGGGGGAGCTTCAGGAACTCCCCTATGGTGCCCTCATGGAAGGAGGAGGCCCTGAGACGAGGAGCTGCATAGATTCTACTCAGGAAGGGGCCGAAGATGAGAGGACTGAGGAGGGGGATGACAAAGGGCTGCTGGCAAGGTCCTCCCCCATGGCCTCCAAGGAGGGAGCACTAAGCCCACATCCTCCCGGAGACGAAGAGGTGGGGGAGGGACCTGACCCGCAGGAGGAGGAAGAAGAGGAAGGAGAGGAGGAAGAAAGAGAAGAGGAGGAAGAAGAAGGAGAGGAGACTTGGGACATGATTCAGGATGGAGACCACGTGCCCAAGTCCTTGCCAGGTCTGGATGCCTTGGTAGCAGCCACCATTGACCTAGGAGACCTCCCCTCCTTGAGCCCACCTAGCACTCAGCCTTCTGCCCCACCACAGCTTCCAAATGCTCCTGCCCTTCAGGGCAACTCAGGAATTCATGGCATCGCCCTTCTTAGTGAACTGGCGGACCTGGAGTTCCAGAGGCAAAGGTGTGAACAAGTCTTGGAAGGTAAGTGCTCTGAGCTCTTCTCTTGCTCCTTTCTAAATCCTTCCATGTTGCACCAGACCTTCGCGTCTGGGACTCACCTTCCTGCCACATCTTTGTGACGCCTCAGGTGAAGCAGGCTTGTAGGAAGTTCCTTTTGAACCCAGTTAAACCTATAGGCAACAAAGTAGGCTCAGAGGCTTAGGAGCAGAAAGCGACCTTAGAGATCATTTAGTGTGGTCCTCTAATTTTACATATGAAGAAATGCGGTCCAGAAAGTGAGTTGACTTGCCCAACCTTACATAGTAGCAGTCAGGATTTGAACTCCAAACCTCTGATTCCAATTCACACACACACGCACACACGCACATGCACACGTACGCATGCATGCACATGCACACACGTACGCACGCATGCACATGCATGCACGGGATCTGAAGAAAGGCTGGCTACCTTTTGCCCTGGGCAACATCAGGGCAAGTTTCTCTATTCCATCTCTCTCCTTTTAGAATTAAGGGCTGGATGTCTCAAAGGGTAAGGATATCTTTAGGGGATTCCGGGGAGTTGGGGACATCTTCAGGCACCATCCTTTTTCCTTATCCTTCCCATTTGACCCTAGCTGACTACCCAGAGATGTTGGCCCAAGTGAGTCTTTTTATGGCAGAAAGGTCCCTACCCTACCCTCTTTGACCTGCTGTCATTAATAAGCTGCGGTTGTAAAGAGCCACTCTTTCTTCATAGCCAAATCTTTTGGGATGAGCAGATTCCCAGTCTGGGGAGAGAAGCTTGTTCTCTACCTAGCACTTAGCCACAGGCACATCCCCTGCCTTAGCAAGCTCTCCTTAATTCCCTGGACTTATTTCTCAGCACATCCTCCCTCCTGCTTTTCAGTTAGATCTCTGTAGTGCTGATGGAGTCAGGATCTTAGGATTTAGGGAGAGTTCAAGGGGTGGAAGGAGGAACTCCTCCTTCCCCAGGGAAGAGGGTTAAGTAACCAAATGACCCCAATTTTCTCCAGATGGTACAGTTGGTGGGGAGGAAGAGCTAGTGCCGACTCTTGACATATACCACTCCCTTCCCTAGACACACACACACACACACACACAGACACACACACACACACACACACACACACACACTTCCTCCAGGCACCTGGCATCCTCACAGTCCTTTACCCTCCCCTGTTTGGGGGTAGGGGGGGTGGGGTAGAGAATCACACCTCCCAAGTCCACATATTACGTTTCATTGATATTTATAGAAAGAAAATAGCACAATCCTCATGGCTCAGCCTGCATTTGTTTTCCCAACACATAAAACCCGCCAGCCAGCACTGGCTGCCAACATTCTTCAGAGTCTTTGTGTAGGGCTGAGATAAAGCGAATGTTCTTGTAAAGTTAATTTCCCTAAAGGCCTGTATGTCACTCCCTCTCCTCTGGCTGCAGCTTGCCTTGGCCGTTGGATGGAGCTGCAGTCAAGGCCAGGGAGGGAGGGTGAAGGAGAGAGGGAGGGTGTCGGAGCCACCCACCAGCAGGGATAGGTCTGTGTCAGGCCTGGAGAAGGTCCTGGGGAGAGGAACCAAGGCTGTCAACCTCATGAGCCTTTTAGTTCCCTGCAGACTAGGAGGCTAGACACCTCCCCCACCCCCACCCCCGTTCCCATTCTTCCTCTCCCTCCTTTGCTTAGGACAGAGACAGCTGCTGAGATGGTGGGTTGTGTGGCTGGAGAGAAGAGAGATTCCCTTGGTGGATTAGTCTCCCTAGGGAATTCCTAGCATTCTAGTTCTCCCATTAATCTGTTTCTTCCGGACCTGCCCATTAGCAGCATCCTCCCCATTCCATCCCTTGGAGAAGCTGAGTGGGATGGCCCCTCCTGGGAGATATGAAGGAGAACTTGGATGTGTGGGGCCCCAAAGCTGCCCACAGTGGGTGGTAGGGATATATGCTGTCTAGATGAGCCCTAGGGCAAGTGACTGTGGGAGTGTATGCATAGGGTGGAATGAATGCTTGACATGGAGGCTCTTCACCTCTTCCCACGTGTATGAGATTAGAGACTTTCCAAAGAAAGCACTGGATTTGGGCTTAGAGGGCCTGGATTCAAATCTTTCCTCTATTGCTATCATAGAGTAACATTGCCTTCATCTTTTGGGGCCTCTAAAATGATAACCTTTACCCTTTCTTGTAGCTCTAAATCTTGGATTCTCTCATCTCATTATACAAAGTACCTGAGTTAAGCTACCAATATATTTATTGAAATTGTGTGTCTGTGTGCACGCACACCCATGTGAACATTCTGTGTGTTTTTTCCAGTTAGGCAGCTTAGTGGTGTGAGCCAACCAAAGGACTTTTATGTCCATGCCTCACATATCATAGGACTTTGTGTGTCATGTATGTGTCCTTAGTATGTGTGTGTGTTGCTAGATCCCAGGATCCACAGAGGAGTAAATTTTAACCTGTTGCAACCTGAGGTGGGGGTGGGGGGATGCGGGGATGCAGAGAATTGCTTCTTTTAGATTGGCTCCTCCTTCCCCTCCACACTTGCTTGCCCTAGCTCCAGCTTCAGTGACAGGAGCAACCATGGGAGCCCAGCAGTCTCTTCAGTAGGCACAGGGGCAGGTACAGAGACACATTCTTCCTGGGTCAGTCCGCCAGACCCGTATCTAGAAAGTTCTTTGGATCTAGAGTTCTTTCCCTGATTATAAATGCAGTGACAACGTTTTTAGATATTCATTAGGAAATCTGATACAATCACAAGGTGATTTTTCTCTAGTGCACAGAAAGCTTTGCAGAAAGGAAAAATAGAAGACAGGAGCCAAGGGCAACAGAGTGATTAGATGCAAAGGATGGAGGTTGGGCAAGCGCTGTGCCCACAGTTTCTCCTCCTCATCCTTTGGTTGGTCTTCATTTCCTTCTAGTCAGCCCTACTGCCCAAAGGTGACACACACCAGATTTTCACCCAATGAAATGGAAACTACATCTTTCACTCAGGAGGCTACTTGGGTTCATGCTAGGGACAGCTGGATAGAAACTAAGATTCCAGAAGCTGAATCTCCATTCTGTCATAGGCCAAGTACTTTTCTCTCTGGACTTGGAGGAAAAGTGTTGCTCTCTCCCAGTGTAAGGATTTATATTGTGCTTTAAGGTTTACAAAGTATTTTACAAATATTATCTCTTTGGGTTTTCACAGTAACCCTGGGAGGAAGATGCTGTTATTATCCCCATATTACAGATAAGGAAACTGAGGCAGGAGAGGTTAATTGACTTGCTCAGGGTCAAATAGCTAGAAAGTGTCTAAGGCTGGATTTGAACTTGGGTCTTTTTGACTCCTGCTCCAGCGTTCTCTCCCATGTGCCAACAAGCTGCCTATGCCATTTAAAATGTGGGACTGCAGAATGATAATCTTTGGAAATGTTCTTAATCAATTAAAGTCACCTGGAGATTTCTGGCTAAGATGGTGGTATGTTAGGATTTAGAGGAGCCCAGATCTTCTACAAACAACTCCATGAAAGCTCTTCAAAATGCACCATAAATGAAAATGTATTTATTAAGAATGTAGAACCTATATAAGTTTGCATGCCACCTCGGGGTTGGAAGGGGGAAAACATCTGAGATATATGGAAGTGATTGTAGAAAACTGAAAACAGCTAAAATAATTTTTAAAAAATGCACCATAAAGAACAACAATGAAAATTACCCTAGTATGCTGCTGGAAATCTACAGAGGCTCTGCGTGGAGCCAAGAGAGAGTAAGTGGGAGGCATAGCATAGAGGCAGCTGGGATCCACAAATGGAGACAGGGCCAGACTAGCAATACTAGCTAACCATTATGCCTCCTATCTGCCTCACAGTAGCACACAGGGTGTTTTGGGAACACAACCCAGAGACCACGTAGCCCATTCCTGAACCATAGCAGGAGATAGGAGCAGCCCAGCACCCAGGCAGTTCATTGTCAAGCCCATGACAGGAGCAAAGATGAGGACATTTCCCCCAAAACAGAACATTTGGGGTCTTGCAGGAGGTCTGCCACCAGTGTAGTCAGTAACATGTAGGTGGAGTCTGTCAGGGTCACAGCAAGGGCTGGAGCTAACTTCAGGTATGGAACTATTCGAAAAGAAGATAGAAGATCCAAGGATCCAAGACCAGAACTTAAGTCAAGATGACAGGAGACAAAATCCAAACCCAGGAATTATGAAAGAGGGTGGAGCCACTAGACCCTCCATCCAGAACTAAGAATCCAAGAGGATTGGAGGAAGGAGTAGACTCTGACCCAGGCACAAAGCCCCAGTCTAGAACCTGCGGGCTGTAGATACAAATAAACAGAAGAAAATACCAAGCCCAGTGAAGAAATACTATAAATTGCAAAGAATTTAAGAGGTGAACCCAGACAGAGAATGTAACTCCCCTACAAGTTCAGGTAGAAGCTCAGAGAAAAAAATGACCTTGCCACAAGTACCACAGGAGTATCTGGAAAAAATGAAGAAGAGGTAGAAAGTGTAACAAAAAGGAGAAATAATAGCACAGAAGAGCAAAACTTTGCTTTATCCAAGAATTTGAAAGAACTTGAAAATTAGAATAGACCAAGGGGAAGGAAGTCCTGAGACAACAGAAGATATCAAAACAAAAATCAGAAGACTGAAAAAAAAAAGAAAATATGATATATACTAATCTAGTCTAGAAAACAGATCAAGGAGATATAATCAAGAATTATTAGGACATCTGCAAATCATGATTCCTTCCCTTCCTCCAAAATGTCTGTATACCATGTTCCAAGAAATCATAAACACAAACTGTACAGGTCTATTATAACCCAAGGGTAAAGTAAAAAAATAGAAAGAAATCATTAGTCACTTCCTAAAAGAAACCCTCCAATGAAAACTAGAAAAACTCCAAAATTCAGAGCTTCCAGGTTAAAGAAAAAATTCTTCAAGTGGTAAAAAGAAAAAAGAATGAGTTTAAGTACCATGGGGTGGGGGCAAGGGGGCAGGCCATGGTCAGGATCACACAAGAGTTGGCAGCTAAGACCTTATAGAAAAGGAGAGCCTGATACGATATTCTGAAAGGCCAAAGACAAAGGCTAATAACCAGGCTGAGGATCATTGGACAATCAGAATAAGAAGAGCTTTGCTTTCACTGCCTTCCTTCACCCCTGTGTGTTTCATAGGATTACCCATTTTGATCTGTCTGTGCAACTACACAATATAGACCTCCAGTCCCATTTTCATCTAACCTTTAGGTTAGATGTCTCCATTTTCTGTTTCCTGCCCATATGAGAGAAGCTTGAGACAAACTCACCAGTGTGAAAGGTGGCCCAGGCAACTCTTCCATTCTTGATTTGGACTGTTCTGCCACAGTATTAGGTAATTGACGTTCAAAGACTCTCAGTCCCTTTGCCTGCTTAGGGGAGGTGTCCACTGAGGACAGATTGACCTCTTAAAATGTGTTTAGAACTGGGTGAGGAAGGGGTAAGGAAAGGGAGAGAAAGACTTTGTGTCTCCTTCTCTTGGCATGTGAAATATTAAAGACCTTCCCTCCCCAGAAGAGAGTTTCCCCTTACAAACCAGCCCGGTAAACTAGGCATCCTCTCCACTCCCAAATCCAACTTACTGAAATCCATGGCTTGAGTTGAATTTTAATTGCTGCCTTCTGTTCTTTTTGCCCTTTGTTGGTAATGATTGAATCTCTGACCCAGATTCGTCTTCCCCCTTCACAGTCCATTCCAAGGCACCTCCCTCTTTATATTCCCCCAACTACCCCCCATAAAAAAAATTCCCAACTCTAAACCAGTGTCTTCAAAATATTCAGGCAGCTTCAGGAAAAGCATATTCACTTAGCTTTATGGTGTAGTAGGTAGGATGCTATATTTGGAGTCAGGAAGACAGGAAGACAGGAAGACCTCGGTTTAAATTTAACTTTGAACATTGTGTGGCCCTTAGCAAGTCACATGGTCACTCTTTGGCCCTCTGTTTCCTTACCTGTAAAATGAGAGAAGTTGACCGTTAAGGGATCTTAGGGGACATCCTGCTCTAAAACTGTCATCTAAGTCTAGGACAAACCAGTAGTTCATTCTGGGATTGCCTCAAGTTCAGAGCTCTACAATGGTTCTAAGAGCCATACCTGTTTAGTTAGATAGCTTCTGCAGTCTTCTTTCCCCCTAATCTCCCAACCTTCGTAGTGGATAAAGCACTGGGCCTGGAATCAGGAAGACCTGAGTTCAACTCCAGCCTCAGACACTTACTAGCTAAGTGACCCTAGGCAAATCACTTAACCATTGTCTGCCTCAGTTTCCTCAACTGTAAAATGGGGATAATAATGGCATCTAATTCCCAGGTTATTGTGAGGATAAAACGAATTAAATATTTGTAAAGTGCTTTGCAAAACCTTAAAGCACTATTTAAATGCTAATTATCATCACTGTCATCTCCAGTGAAGCCTTCTTGGTTGTTAGGATAAATTGGAGCTGATCTTGGAGGGAAGACACTGTATTTTAACTGAGGCTTGAAGGAGGCTAGGATGTGGAGATGCAGTTATTTATATATTCTGGGGAACGTGTTTATGTGTACACATATATCATGCAGAGGTCTATAATTTTGGAAGTCTGACCCATCACTTTGCCAACTGACCGCTCTGTACCTGAGATATTTCCTCTTTTTATTCAGGAAACCCTGTCCCAGGATACCAAGGTTTGGAAACCTATGCCCTAGAACTCAAGTACCATTTTTCAACTTGGCCCCTCCTTTTCCCCGGGCTTTGGGATTGGGAATCAAAACTGAATTGGGCCTGAGTGAATATTGGCACCAGGGACTAAGCCTCCCTCCCTCCCCTTAAAGAATGAGCTCCTCCTGGCCTCAGCATCCTGCAGGTGCTTCCTCTCCCTATTTCTGGTTATCTCCCACCAGTCCTTCCTGGAAGTAGAGAGAGAGAGAGAGGGAGAGGGAGAAGGAGAGGGAGAGAGAGAGAGAGAGAGAGAGAGAGAGAGAGAGAGAGAGAGAGAGAGAGAGAGCGAGCCAGTCAGCTTTATCAGTATAACCTTAAGGCTGGAGGGGGCAACAGAAGGTCAACTAAGCCATCCTCCTGCCTCCATACATGGCCTTTTCTTCCTTCCTTTCTTCCTTCCTTTCTTTTTTCCTTCCTTTCTTCCTTCCTTCCTTCCTTCCTTTCCTTCTTTCTTTCCTTCTTTCTTTCTTTCTCTCTTTTCTTTCTCTTCCTCTACTTTAAACCACTTGCAGACAGAGGAGAATCTATTCTTCCATTTTCACAGTGTTTCTCCCTTCTTCCCCATAAGGAGCTAAGTGACTTCTGTGGATCAGGCAGATCAAACCACTCCCTCACTCAAAACAAAGTCAAGTGCAAGTCATGTCATCATTTCTCTGATGGCATGGTTTTCTTTGGCAATGAAGGATGAACACACACAGATAAAATATGTGAGGTGAGGACAAAGGGAGAAGATCTAACCTCAGAAGTGGTTATTGGATGTGAGGTGGTGCTAAATCCAAGTTGGAAATTAGAGAGAGAAATTCTTCTAATCACTAGAGCAGTTCTCAAGTTGAGGAGATGGTCTTGAGAGAGGGGGCGATCCCAGTATAGTTCCCATGATAAATAATGAGACAGGAGGGACTGTCCCCATCCCATCTTCTCACAACTTAGGAGGGGGAGGGCTGGATTCCTGGGAAGGCACAGCCAATCCTTCCCAGCCTTTCTCACACCATCATTTATATCCCTACAGAACCTCCCCAGACAACCCCTCTCTGACCCCAGACTGCCTCTTTCCATGGGCTGGCTGTACTGAGGTGGCTGTCAACACCATGGCCTGGCACAAACTCCTATGTAGAGGTCTTTAGTATCCCTGTCAAACTTTCCCCCTCCCTGCTTAAGGACTGCCTGGTATTTTAGAAGCAAACAGATGTATGAGTGGAGAGAGATGGGGGTGGTTTGGGTCTAGGCCCACCCTCGTTTTTATTTTTAACCCCTGGATGTCTAGGCCTCCCCGTCCCCAAGTATAAAACAAAAACTCATTCTTGAGCCTTAAGCATACCCACTGTGAACTGCCTGCTCCTTGGGCTTGGTGTGGAGGCTTCATCCAGTAAAGGGAAGGTTTAAGTGACTCAGGATCTCAATACTTTTTGACTTCCCCCTCCTTGGCCTCCTATAAGGGGCCAGGACTCTGAAAGAGTAGCATCTTGTCTCTAAATAGGTTAGCAATGGACTGGGCAAGAAGAATGAAACCAGGGAATTTAAACCCTCCCCTAGCAAAAGACCACAACCTTGTTCCCACTCCCCGCACCACCTTTGCCGCTTACATGGTGGTTGGCAGAATCCAGCTGTGACTGCGCCCAGAACAGCAAACACCTAGGGACCAAGGAGTCAGGCTAGTAAAGCTTTTGGCCCCCATTGCCACAAGAACAGGAAGGAGCCCAGATTCCCTCGCCCTGGGCCTGTGGCAGTCGCCCACGGTAGACCCTTTTCCCCAGAAAAGCAGAACTGGATAAGGACCTCTTAGTCCGTCACCCACTTGTCCTACCCACCTCCCTACCTGGGGCCAAACCCTTCAGAGCAGAGTTCTTTGCTAAGAAGGGGGTTTCTGCTCTATTTCTTTAACTTCCTGACTGAGAGTGAATTGGAAAGGAATTCAACAAAGAAAGCATCTAGCATCCTGGCCCAAGGACTTAGAGTTCAGGGAGAAGTTGATAGTGGCAGAGAAAGAAGTTTTGGAAAAAGACATCAGTACAGGAGAAATCAGGACCACGGGTAGGCAAAGGAGACAGCTGTAAGAGATACAATGTAAAAAATGTACTTTGATTCATATATGTGTGTCCATATTACATATGTGTGTGTATGTATATATATATATATATATATATATATGAACCAAATATATCTATTTTTTATGAATCACATATTTTTGATGACCCAACAATGCCCCACTCTCCATAGCAGGCATTTGTTTCTCAATCCCAGACATCTTGATGAAGTAGAAAGATAGATGGATTTGGAATCAAGTAGACCAAGCTGTAGATCCCACTTCTTTGTGCCTCAATTTCCTCATCTTGTAAAAGGAGAGGCATTTGACTTGGTGGCCTCTAAATTCCTTTATGACTCTAATTCTGTGATCAAAAGTTAGACAAGAGGTGACCCATCTTTTGGCCAAAGCCACTTTTTAAAGACTCTCTTAAGAGGCAGGCATTGTGGTTTGCCTTGGCCGAGGGAGCTCCCACTCTGACAAAATCATGGATCCTTGAACTATCTAAGCAGTGCTTGTGATGTGTTCTGTGAAGGCTGTCAGAAGGAAGAACATCACACATGGGAACACACACAAACACACACACACACAGAGCATGGTCTTCAAACCTTAGTTGATTAAAACCAACACTGTGTTCAAGGATGGACAAAGGACTTACCCCAGCTTGGAGTGCCATGGGGCAGGTGCTTAATGTCCTGTGGTATTAGGGACTTGACATCAGTGAATTCATGGGTCCTAACACTCTCCCTCTGGACACATCCTTCTGTGTGTTATTGAGATTATTATGTATTTTTTGAGGTAGCTGGGATTTAAGTGACTTGCCCAGGGTCACACAGCTAGTAAGTATCTGAGGCCAGATTTGAACTCAGGTCCTTCTGACTTCAGGGCCAGTACTCTATCCGCTGAATCACCTAGCTGCTCCAAGATTATTATGTATTATTGATATTAACACATCTCAAGAGAACTAAACTAGTCTTTTTTTCTACCCAGGCTTCCCTGCCTGCCAGCCCTTCCCCTTTACCTCAGGTATGACAGAATGGTGAAGACCTCTATTGGCATCATGGCTCTACCACTTACTAGTAAAGTCACTTACCTTCCATGCCCTGAAGCTTTCTCTTCTATAAAATTAGCATAGTTATAATAGGTACTCCCTGCCTCATGAGATTATTGAGAGGATCCTACCAGATAATGGGTGTAAATCACTTGGTAAGCTCCAAGGAGGTGGGGACAAAATGTGTGATTTCACCTACATCTGTGGTTTCTCTCCATCTGTGGTATAGAGCGCTCCTGGATCCCTGACTCCTTCATGTAGGGTTTCAAAGCAAAGGTTCTTAACCCTTCCTTTGCCATGAATCTTTTTGCAAGTCTGGTAAAGCCTACATCCCCTTTGCAGAATGATGTTTTTAAATGCATTATATATGTTTTATAATGCCTAAGATTACAAAGGAAATCAGTTAGAATGAAATATAGTTATCACAGACCCTAGTGGTCAAGAATTTCTGGTTTAAGAGAGTTGTGGAGAATAATGGTGTTAAGTGATCTGACCACACTCACAGCCAATATGCATCAGAATTAGGATCTGAACCGAGAACTTCCTAGCTCAGAAGCTGACTCTCCATCTTAGGACACACTATCCCTCTGTTTCCAGATTATCTTAGCAGATAACCTAGTGGTGCAGTGGTGAGAGTAGTGGATGTAGAATCAGGAAGACCTAAGTTCAAATCCAGCATGAAATACTTACTAGCTGTGTGGCTTTGGGCAAATTGTCTGCCTCAGTTTTCTTATCTGTAAAATGGGGATAATAGCATCTGTCTCCCAAGGTTATTGTAAGGAGAAAATGAAATAATATTTGTAAAGTGCTTTGTAAACCTTAAAGTGTTATATTAAAGTGCTGTTATTAATTCTATAAACATCAGATAGTATTAATATCAACAGTAAATCAAATCCAGCTAATTAACAGGCTCTTGGAGGCACATACATTGTTTAGTAGTCCCGGGTTCAGGTTCCCCATTTTCTTGGCTCAGTGTCCCTCCTCTGCAGCTTCATCTCTTTGCCTTCCCTGCCTCTCTGGTAATAGGTCAGCTTTTGACAAATCCTTGGAGGCAGGAGAGAGATCACCCTGGCATTGATTGGCCAGGCTTTGAAACTCAAGGCAAGTCAGAGTTGCCTGCTTAAATAACTACTTCTGTGGTGGAAAATGAACCGAGAAGAGGGAGGAAGGGAATAACATTTGTTCGGTGTTGGCTCTGTGCCAGATACTGTGTTAAACTCTTTACAGATATCTCATGTGATCCTCACGATAACTTTAGAAAGTATGCTTGATGCTATCCTCATTTTACAGTTGGGGAAACTGAGGTAAACTGGTGTCAGAGGGACAGAGCATGGCCTGGTCATGTGAAATACAGGCCTTCATCCATGAGAAGTGAAGAAGAAAGTGAGCCTCAGTGACTCAAAGACACCTTGTCCCTCTAATCTGGCATTTGTGATAAGGTACCTCTCAAATTAAGGAGGGGATGAAACAAAAACTGGCGCTTATATAGCATTTAAATGTTTGTAACACACTCTAAATACATTATTTCATTTGCTCCTTGAAATATCCCTGTGAGTGGGGATGACTATCCCCATTTTATAGATGGGAAAACTAAGACTTGACAAGATTAAATAACCTGTCTAAGGTTATTAATAAATTATTAATATTAATAACCTGTCTAACATAGCTAATAGCAGGTAGAGGTTAGAGAAGGAGTTAGGGACACTTCCCCATGGCTGAAAAGTTCTTTATTCTCCAACTCTGGCTGTATCCCCTTTCCCTCATTCCTCCTTTCCCCCATATCATTAACCTTCTTCCCATTCAGTTGAAGAGAGAGACTTGATGGACTTCAACCTGCAACATCTGGCTACCCTGGCTGCCGCCTGGTCTCTAGTAGAGGCTGCCAGCCTGGAGACTGGACCTCCTGCAGCTGGGCTCCCTGTTCCTGGTCCCTGCTGCTCCACCCTTACACCCCGGATGCAGATCCTTCGACGCAAATACACATGGACCCCGAAAACCAAACCTGTGAGTAAAAGATTCTCCTAGATTTCCCTGGGTAACCCATGGCAGGGGAATGGTAAAAGAGAGAAAGTGGGAGGGGGGATGTCCTAGCACATGACTTTATTCTAGGGAAGATTTGACCCTAAGTTTTGGACTGATGAAGAAGGTCCACTATGACCCCAAGAAAAGTTTCTATCAGTTTTCTCCCCTCCCCTTCCTAAACAGGAAGGAGGTTGTCCTCCTCCTTTGGGGATATCCTCACCACAGCCTGAGAGACCCATTATGGAGAAACTCTGAGAGACTTTTCTATGGATCCCTAGACCTTACCTCTGAGCAGAACTGATTGACTCTTGTCTCCCTATCCCTCAATTACATATAATATGGGTGTATTACAATACCTCTTGATCTATACGAAGAGGTTCCCATGCTCCTGTTCACCAGGTGTGCCCTCTCAAAGCTGCCATTGACCAGCTAGGCACAAAGGAGGTGGAGATGAGGATGCGGCTGGTGGACCTGCAGCGGCGGTACAAGGAGAAGCAGCGGGAATTGGCCAAGCTGCAGCGGCGGCATGACCATGAGTAAGTCTGTAGGAAGCCTGGAGGCTGAGGTGGGCCCTTCAAGGAATAAAACTGGACCTGGAATATGAGGAGAGAATGGGATAGAAGGAACTGAAAAAGAAAGAAGGAGTAGAGGATTATATGGAATCCTAAACTAGACCAGTATTGGAGCCCTTGACTCCTTTGGAAGTCTGGTGAAGCTTAAGGATCCCTTCTTACAATAATATTTTTGAATACCTTAAATAAAATAGCATAGAATTATAAAGGAAACCAATTCTGTTGAAATACAATTACCAAAATATTTTTAAAAGACAAGTTCACAGATCCCAGGTTAAGAGCCCTTGATCTTAGAAAGAACAGGAAAAGTCTTTAGGGGTTACCTAGTCCAACTTCTCTCTTTAAGAACTTTCTAAAAATTAGAGGTATCCTCCAGCATAATGGACTGCTTTATGGGGTAGTGAGCTTCTTGTGGCTAGAAGTGGTTAAGCAAAGGCTAGGTGAACATTCATCAGGAATGTTGTAGATGACCGTCCCTCCCATACAGGGGAGGTCAGATTATGATGACCTCAAAAGTTCTTCTTTTTTAAAAATTTATTTATTTTCAGTTTTGAACATTCACTTATGCAAAATTTTGAATTTCAAATTTTCTCCCCATCTCCCCTGTCCTGTCCTCCCCACCCCAGGACAGAATGTATTCTGACTACCCTTTCTTTCAGTCTTCCCTTCCTTTTATCACCACCCCCCTTCCCTTCTGGTTTCCTGTAGGGCAAGATAGATTTCAGTACCCCATTGTCTATATATCTTTTTTCCTAGTTGCATGTAAAAACAGTTTCAAAGGTTCTTTCTAATCCTGTGATTCTGTGACTCTATTTAAGTGGCCTTCTCAAGGTATAAACTTTTATTCTCTAGATACCCATGATAGGAAATGCGGAAGGGAAGGAACAGATTATTTCAAAAACCCAAGTCTCACAGCTGAGTGGCCTGCTCAGAGTTCTGAATTAAGGCAGTAGTGGGAAACTGGGATTTTATAATCTATCTTTCATACCACTTCCATGCAAACACTTGGGCTTGGCATTCTTCTACTCAACGATCTCCAATGATTCTTCATTGCCTACTGAATTAAGTTCAAACTCCTTTTGTTTGGCATTCAGACACCCAAAATGTGGCTCACACCCCCCCCACTCTGCTACCTTTCTGGTCTTGTCTCATACTGTTCCCATCACGTGTTATAGGCTCTAGCCAAACTGAACTATATACGCTTCTCCCTCCCCGCAAAAATGCCCTGAACTTTTCTCTGTTCCTATAATGTCCTCCTTTCCCATGTCTTTCTAGTAAATTCCTACTCACCCTTTAAAGCTTAACCAACTCAAAAGGTACTTCTGTCCATAAATTTTCCCGATTCCCCCTGGTGGGTAATGACTATCCCCACATGCCACATTGCACTTTATTAAGTAACTCTCTGGTGTACTTTTGGAACATCGTGTGTTGTAGCTGAATTGGTGTCTTCTTCTAAAATTAGGCTGCAAACTCCGTGAGGGTGGGGAGGGGTCACATCTTATCTAAACTTGGTGTCTTCTTTAGCTCTTGCTATAGTATTCTGAACCTAGTAACTGTTTCATATGTTTGTTGGGACAGGTCAGAGTTCTGGGTTCGAGAGGCAGATTGTTCCAGAAAGCTCTCACTGCACTCTTTTCCTCCCATCCAGGAGAGACGAGCGCTCCAGGAGCCCAGCTCGGCGAGGGCCAGGGCGACCAAGGAAACGAAAGCATTCTGGCATCCTGCCAACCCTCCGACAGGGCAGCCACCTTCCCAAGTGTGACAGTAAAAAAGTCAAGTGAGTCTTTGCTAGGGGATCTTGCTGGGAAGAATTCAAACAGGAAGGAGGGAATGGGTGCAAAGTCTGGGAATCCCTTAAGCCTGTCTTCCCAGAGGGCTTGCCATTGTGCCAGTCCATGCCCTCTGGGCCAGTCAAGTTATTTGATTGGCGTGTAGCAGAACTGATCCATCATCCTGTCTTGGATCATCTCCCCCCCACCTCTCTGCCTGTGCGTGTCTGCATCAGCGTGTGCCTTGCTCCTTTCCCACTGCTCAGAGTTGTTACTCTGGCTCACGCAAGGTCTCTTTAGCTCTCTGTACTTCTAAGTGGTCTGTGTGTGGTGTCTGCCCATTGCTTCATCTGGAATTAGAACTGCTGGTTGAGGGGTTCTCTGCTGGGTACCCAGGAGAGGCAGATAACTTCATGTCCCCGTTCTTGGATAGCAGCTAACACATCCCACCCGGCTCTGTCCCCAGCAGACAGCTTCCCCCTGTGGCCTGGCAAGACCGGGCAGCACCCTGCCTCCCGAGAGGAGGCATTGGTTGGGGTAGCGGTGGGGAGTTGGAATGATGGAACTGCCTCTCTCAGCTTCCATGTTCATAGTCACTAAACTCCCTGGACCCAGCTCCCCCTGTTGGTTGGTGCCTCAGCACCCACACCAGGGGGGACTGAGATGTTGATCACCTAGTTTTGGAGCCAACATCCCCCCCCCCCCCAAGCCCCCCCTCCCCCCCGTGGCCTCCCCCCCTGAAGTGTGAGGCCGCATTGCATAAAAGCCTCTTTATCTGTGCTGTATAAAGTCGTTGGTCACGCTGCAATGGTGTTCATTGCTGCTGGCGCTTTGTTATTATCCATTACCCGCCCGGCGCAGTCATTCTCGCACTCCCGGGCCCTCTGTAATTGTCCTTCTCGGCTACAAATTGCCTCTCCCGGCAGGCCCATTTGCATAAATCCTCCAAGCTCTTCCAAACATGATTGGAGTGAGTGTGTGCGCACTGCATCAATCCTGATGAGTTGGTAATAATAGCTAAATCTGCACTAAATGGTTCCTTCAATTAAGACAGAGAAAAAAAATTAATCTCTGGGTTTTATGTCACAAAACATTAGCAAATGTAGTGAAGGTTAGAGGAAGGGAGGGGGGAGAAGTTAGTGTTGGCTTCAGGTTGCATCAGAGCTCTACCAGTACGGCTGGGGATGTTCTCAGAGCTGTCCCAAAGCAGCTTTTCCCAAATCCCCTCCCCATCCCCAAGATCTGAGAGCATATCAGTCCAACGGACCTTCACTTCTCCTCCCAGCCATCCCTCATGCTCACTTTGGGGGAGCTGCTAAAACCCAAAGGGACAAGTACAACTTGGACTGTAGGCCTGCTGTGTACTTCCCACCCAGGCTGGTCCAGGAGCTGCCGTTCTGAGCCTGTCTCCCCACCTGAGCTGGGAAGGCGGTTCAGGATGGATTGGGATGGAACCGGATGTAACCTGTTAGGCAGCGAAGCCTTTGGACAGTACAGTCCAGGGCATTGAGTAGCTAAGTTGGCTGCTTTCCCTGCTGCTGTCAGAGAAACCACTGGTATAGCCCCTCTCTGTTCCAGTGTGTTACTGGCAAATTGTGACCTAGGCAGATGTACCCTTAGGACAGGAAAGGTAGTGGTATCCCCTCATCTTCAGTGCCTTGACCATGGTTCTTAGAGTTAGCTTCATATGGCCCTCCAGCCTCACCCACGGACAAGCAAGAACAAGCACCATTTTTGTTCCCTCGATCAGTCAACAAGCATTTATTACTGTACTAAGTACTCGAGATACAAAGAAAAGTGGGGAAAAGTCCCTGCTCTCAAGGAGCTCCAAGTCTAATCAGGAGGGTGGCAACATGCAAACAACTGTGTACAAACAAGATAGATACAAGATTAACTGGAGGTAATAATGGAGGAGAGGAGCAAAATGTAAGAAAAGTGGAAAGTTAGAAAGGGGGCAGGTTATGAAGGATTTTAAAAGCTAAATAGAGGGTTTTATATTGGATAATAGGGAGCCATTGCAGTTTATTGAATAGTGGGGTAACATGGTCAGATCAGCCCTTTAGGACAGTCACTCTGACAGCTAAATGGAAAATGGATGAGATTGAGGAGCTCTTTGATACAGGGGAAACCAACCAAGAATTATGGGAAGTGAGTAAATGAATGGATAGGTTTCGAGAGGTTTGGGGAGTATAGGGATGGCTCCTCACCCCTCCTCCATCAGAGGATAATGTCCAGTATAGAAGGGATAGGAAACTGGAATGGTCCTGGAAAGGCAAACCAGGTCCTGGCATAGTGTTTAAGTACTAGAGCCACCATTCCAGATTTATCGAGTTTATGGTTAGACCTAGATGGTGTCAGGAACCCACTGACCTCCTGCTGGCAAGGATTTCAACATGTACTGTCATTGCTAGTAGAGGATCTTGCCCTCCCTATCAAGTGGCCCATGACTTCTACTGCAGATGAGAAACCTATATGATTTATGGGGGACACTGTCCCACCTGGGCTTAGAAAGTGTGAATCATTAGCTCTCTAGTGACTGAGAAAGGGCACTGAGAGGGGTGGGGGATGGGGGTCTTTGTTCCACTCCGCTCCACCCTCTCCAGCCTTCCCCACAAGTTTTAGGAAGTATATTCTCTGTTCTGCCTCCCCAGTTACTGGAGGGACCTCAGGCAACTCCTCATCTTAAATGTTGTCACTTACTGGTTTTGTGACCCTCAGTTTCCTCTTTGGTAAAGTGAGGGAGTTGTAACCCTCTACTGAGGTGAGGAACCTGCAGCCTCCAGGCTACGTGTGGCCTTCTGGGTCCTTGGGTGTGGCCTTTTGACTGAGTCCAAGTTTTACAGAACAAATCCTTTTATTAAAGAGATTTGTTCTGTGAAGTTTGGATTCAGGCATAGAGCCACACTTGAGGACCTAGAGGGCTACACATGGTCTTGAAGCCACAGGCTCCCCACCCCTGTGGTTAGCCTATCTCTGTGACCCTATGATTGTTGCCTCAGTTCTGGCATCTACAAGTTTTAAGGCACGTGTGCGCATATACATATGTGTGTGTTTGGTGGATCTATGAGTTTATGGTGTATATATGTGTATGTGTGCAGTGTGTGTATGTGTGTCTGTGGTATATGCATGTTGTGCATGTGTGTGGATGGCATGTGCACATGGGTGTGAGAGAGAAAAACAGACAAGACAGAGAGAGAGGGAGGAGGGACAGAGTGGGAGGAAAGCTATACAGTCCAGTAGAGTGGACTCCAGTTTACTAAGGGCCTCACCCCTCCTCTTCCACTAATGATGGAGCCTCCTCCTAGCAACAGCCTTTCCCCTTAATCTCTAGGGCTATTGTTTCTTCTCCGCTCAGGAGACCAAGGATCTAGGAAGGAGCCAGATTAGAGAGGGAAACTCAGGCCCCATCCTGCCGAGCACATCCCACTTAGGTTTGTGCTCCAAGGTTACAGGTTTAGAATCTCCCTATAGCGTACAGGGAGGACCCAAGGGTGGAATTTAGCCATTTCCCTTTGCTGGTCTCCAGCATAAGCAAGGACCTTTCCAGCTAGAGAAAAGGAAAGGCAAATGGACACCTGGGTCCCTTTGAAAGCTACAAAGATTGGGAGAGGTCTGGGTACCCTTGGCCAATTATAACCTGGAAATAGTAGCCTAAGTAGTGGTGTGTAGCAATGAAGCTGCCTGTCTGTGACATTATGTGTGGCCAGCGTAGGCTGTTCAGGTCTGTCCCAGGCCTACCAAATGACTGTGATCTCATAACCCTTCAAGGAAAGTGAGTCACTCGGATAGACCCAGAGTCCTGGATCCTGGAAATCCAGCCTTAGGAGCTGACTTTCTTTGAAAGTATCTCCTTTAGAGTGCAGATGGGTCAAGTGGTATATGTGAAACCTGGAGAGACGGTGCCCAGTATATGTAGAGTAGCTACAGTTTTAGGTACTTCTTGGCTTTGAAAAATTTACGTGAGGCTTTCCTGTTGACAGCTCTATGTAGGTGTAACTATAATACAAACCTACCTAGCCCCAGCACTCACCTAATCTATAACATACATGTTTAACCTTTTAGTTATGTATGTTATGTGCCATAAAATACATTACATTTCCCATTTATTTACACCAATTTATTAATTATCCTTCCCACTTACCTTCTCCCCCCATTGAAAAAATTTAAAAAACAAACCTTCATAACATATTCACAGTCCAACAAAACAAATTCCCACGTTAGCCATGTCCAAAAATGTATGTGTCATTTTGCATTTGAAGTCTGTCACTTTTCTGGCAGGAGATGTCTAATGTGCTTTATCTTTAGCTACCTCTGGCATCATGATTTTTCATTGCATTCATCAGAGTTCTCAAGTCTTTCTAAGTTTGGTATTTTTTAAAAAATATTACTGCCTACCATGCTCTTGTGCCTCTTCCATCTAGCCCCAGGCTGAGCAGAGGGCAGCAGTGCCACAGGATGAGGGGAGGATGTGACAACCTGGTGCTGCTTGTAGGAATGGGGAGGTGAATGGGAGCTTGGTCTGAAATGTGGAAGATGATGGCGTGCCCTTCATCTTCTGGGCTGCTCAATACCTAGTGAAAAATTTTCTTCAGTGACTCAGTGGTGGTGAACTAAGGACTAGGGATGAGAGATAAAGGTTAGGGGACCCAGACTTCCCTAGGCATGATCTTTGCACACAGGTCCTCCCTTTCTACCCCTATCCCAAGCTGAAGCTGTAGCAGTTGCCAAAACTCAAACCCTCTGAGAATGTAGCAAAGGAATGTAAGTGACCCACTCCTGATCCCTGGAGAGAGTCCAGAAGAGGAACCAGGAGCAAATATGTGAAGGCTTGTCATGTAGAATTGGGATTAGCCTTGTTTTTAGCCCTAGAGGGCAGAGCCAAGAGCAATGGGTGGATGCTACAAAGAGATAGATTTATGCTCAATCCAAAGAAAAACAACCCACCAATTAGAGCTCTCCCAAAATAGAATGGGTTGCCTTGGAAGGCAGTAGATTGCCCTTCACTAGAGATCTTTAGGCAAAGGATGGATGGTCACTTTCTGGGGATGTTGTGTCAGATGGCATCTGAGGTCCCTTCCAACTCTGAAATTCTGTGATCTTGGATTACATCTCCCAGGGAAGACAGTCCTTCTGGCTCTTGGCTTGATGACTCTCCCAGGCCATCAAAGTTGGTGTCTCTTAGAAGAAATTGACCTGCAGAATCAATCCATCCATCATTAAGCATTTATACCCCAACTACGTGTGAGGCTCTGAATTAGATGCCAGGGATACAAAATCAGAGGGAAACAATTTTTACCCTCAAGGAGTTTATCTGTATCAGGGGAAACCTTTATGTGTACATGTATATATATTTATATACTCAATAGATACAAAATAGATACAAGGTGATTTTTAAGGAGGATATTAGCAGCTGAGTGTTGAAAGAAACTAGGGTGGAAGAAACAGGTGAGGGTAGAGTGGTTGCATATGGAATGTGTGAAGGGAGAGCAGTGTGTAATAAGGCCAGAAAAATTATTTGGAACAGGTTGCGAAGGGCTTATCACTTCAGCAGCTGTGTAGAAGGTATACTGGAGTGGGGAGAGAGGTGAGACAGGCTATTCCAATGCTGTAAAGGAGAGGGAAGAGAGGAGATCTTACAGTGAGAGTCTAGGAAAGGAGAAACAAAGACTTGGTGACAGATTAGATATGGGGGTGAGGAAAAGTGAGGACTTGAGTGTGACACCCAGTTACTGAACCTGGTGACATAAAGTGCTGAGTTTGGAAGAAAAGGTGATGACTTCTGTTTTGGACATATTGAGTTTGATTTGCCAGCAGGACATCTAGTTTGAAATGTCAAAAAAAGAAATGCCAGAGTGAGAGCTCAGGAGAGAGACTGGGCCTGGATCTGAGAATCATCTGCATAGAATCTAACAAGGTCATCAAGGGAGAAAAGAAGGGGAGCTACCTTCTCATTCCCTCCAACTCTCCAGTTTTTAGCCAGCGGTCATCGCCAGCAGCTCTGCTTCCTGGCTATGTGTGGCTCTACAGAGAAAGACATTCAAGTTAGGGCTAGAAGAAGGGATCTTAACCTTTGTTGTGTCATGACCCCTTGGCAGTCTGGTGAAACCTATGGACCTCTTCTCAGAATAAGGTTTTCAAATGCATAAAATAAATTTCATCGTATTACAAAGAAATCAATTCTATTGAAATATGATTATCAAAAAAAATTTAAAGGTCACAGACCCAAGATTATGAACCTATGAGCTAGAAGGGATCTTAGTTATCATTTACTTACTTTGTTCATTTTATAAATGAAACTATCTTTTTTTTTTTTAAGCAAAGAGACTTTTTATTCTTTTTTTTCAATTCTAAATTCTCTCCCTCCTTCTGCTCCCTGCCCTACCCAGAGAGAAAGCAAGGAATATAAATTCTATTGCAAGTGGACATGTAAAATAAATTTCTGCACTACCCATGTTCCCTACCACCACCACCACCAAAAAAAAATAATAGCAAGAGAAGAAATGAAAAAAACATGCTTGTCCGCATTTTGAGCCCATCCATTCTAACTAAGGCTATCTTTAGAGGCCAAGGGTCTGTTCTGTCTTTTCACATATACCCACTGCCACCTGAGCTCAGCCTCCTGTGATAAGTTAGACAGCCCCCTTAAAAGAGAACATCCCTAGATACTTGGCCATATCATCCTAGTGCCTATCTCCAGAGACCAGACTCAGTGTATACTGGCATAGGGGCACCACGGTGATCTGCAGAGGATCCAGGTGGTCTGTTTGGGAGCTTCATCACTTCCATCTAAAGGAAACAGTTCATTTCTAGCCATACTTTTAAGAGCAGATGAGATGGGGAGCCATTCACCTGTTTTCGGGAGGGCTTTCTTTCCAAGACTCACCTGAAAGGACCATGACGGTGTCTTAGAAACCTTAAATATTCCTCCAACAATCAAGCAACATTTTGTAAGCTTCTGTTACGTGCAGAGATCTGTGTTCAGTGGTCTGGGATAGCCAGAGATAAATGAGTGGCTAATCTCCAGGGAGCAGGAGAAGACCTAGATAGACAGTCCTACTGTACTGTCTAAACTGTGCGTATGTATGCGTGTATAATGTATCTGTATGTGTGTATATATAATAAATGTGTATATTTATGTGTGTGTATATACATATATATCAGTTATTATTCTGTCTTCAGTACTAAATCTATGTTGCATTTTTTTCCGTGATTGATTTTTTTGGTGACAGCAAGACTATCATCTCTTTCTCTAGTCTCCCTTTTTTGTGTCTCTCATGGGTCTTCCTTTTCCTCTCTCTGAGATCCTTTTGCCTTTTCTTCCTTATATTTGCATCCTGTCTCACTATTCATCCCTCCCACTCTTTCTCCTTCGTTTGAGCTTTCTTTTCTCCTTTGCTCATAGCCTATGTCTCAATCTTTCCATTTCATTTCTTTCCCCTGTTGTTTCCTTTTTCCTTCTATCTCTGTTCCATCACATTTTGCTCTGGAGTTTCTCCCTCTTTCCATTCCCCTATTTCTCCCATATGATATCTCTCTCCCTCTCTCAGATTGTTTTACTATCCTTATATTTTACCACCCATACATTACATGTACCACTCTTACCTTAACACATACACACACGTACATATATGTGTGTATATGTATATACATGTATGTGTATATGTATATACACACACATGACCCTTACATGGATCATTGGTAGGTATTTATGCGAGCATGTTCTTTGCTCAGTCATCCATAATGACCTGTGGTTTGACCTTGGTTATAATGGAGTTAGATATAAGCATCAGCTTTTAAAGCACCTTAGAAGGCATCTAATCTAACTTGCTCATTTTACAGATGAGAAAACTGAGTCCCTGAGAAGGCACATGACTTGCCCTTGCTACTTCTGATTAGCTTGTCAGTAGCAGGGTCAAGACTAGAAATCCTAGTTGGGTCTTCTGACTCACCTTCCAGTACTCTTTCTACCAAGGCAAGACGCTTCCTGTGGGACTTAATTCTCCTTTTCTCCTTCCTCCCCATGTCTCAGATCTGTGAAGGCCAGCCTAAGCATCCTGTGTGCTGAGTTACGGAGTGAAGGGGAGCCCAAGAAGAAGAAAAGCAAATTAGATAAGGGAGTCTACAGCAGCCTCAACTCCCAGGTAAGTCCTTACCCTATATCCCTGCTAAGTCTGTTCTCCACATTCATTCTCTCCATTGGACTCCCATCGTTTTCACCCTTTGGCAGCCATGGAAGGAACGTGTTCCCATTTCCCTTTTCTGTCATCTTGCTATCTGTAATATTTTGCATGATTATTGTGAGTTAAACTTTTTAAAATTGTTCATGGACCCCTTACCAGTCATGAGTATGTTGCTAACTCCTCTCTATCCCTGAAATTCCATAAATAGATACTGGAATGCGTGTCTTTGGGAGCAGAAGTCCTTGAATATTCCTAACCTGGTCAGTGAGCACTATGTACTGAACATCTTCCTTGTACAGATATCCTATAGGAAAGATCTCCACAGTAGGTTAACCAATCATCAGCAATTCCCTTGACTAAGTTCCCAACTGGCTGTGTTGTCATCACCAGCACCACCCCCAATGCACATACACATGGGTGTGCACACAGAGGGAGAGTAGGAGGCTGGCAGCCGCCCTTCCATCTCCTTTGTCCTTGCCTTCCCCCTTTTCTTAGCAATTATATTGTCCGTAACCCTCGCCCTACTCTTAGACTAAAGGTTTGAAGAATCAAAAATAGCATCTCTCCAGAATAAAGGGCTTCTTTTGTTGTAAAGGGTTGTAAAATACATAGGTACAGTCCCTGCCTTTCGGGAGCTTAAAATCTAGTTTGAGCAGGTAAGATAAAGCACTGGGTCTGCAATCAGAAAGACCTGAGTTCAAAAACTTACTCAGAAAATTACTAGCTTTTGTGGCCCTAGGCAAGTCATTTAATCTCTGCCTCAGTTTCCACAACTGTAAAATGGGGATACTAATGGCACCTACCTCATAATGTTGTTGCAAAAATAATAATTGTGAAGCATTTAGCACAGTGCTTGGCACGTAGTAGGAGCTATATAAATGTTAGCTGTTGTTACTTTTACTATTAGTTGTAGAATATACTTTTAAAAACTGAAGCTATTTAAGAAAGCAACACAGCAGGCAATAAAGAAATATTTATTGAGAAACTTGCCATTCATGTATTCATTCAGCAAATATTTGAATACCTCCTTAATACAGAGGGCACTATCTGAGGCAGTGAGGTTTACAAAAGGAAGATTCAAGACATAGTGTGTTCCTCCAAGTTGACAGCAGCCTACTGTCCTGGAAAGAGTCCTGGATTAGGAGTCATAGGACCTGAGTTCAAATCCTCTCTTTGCCATTTAGCTACTTTTGTGATCTAGGGCAGATCGCTTTACCGGCCTCAGTTTCCTCATCTATAAAATGAGGGATTGGACTAGATGACCTCTAAGGTCTTTTCCATCTCTAGATTTATGAAAAAATGAGAAATAGTATCCATATATGTGGTATTATAGGAAGTTCTCTGGTGGAATACAGTGATGTAGGCTTGTAGTTGACAGAAGATCACTTGAGCTCAGGAGTTCTGAGCTGTAGGACTAAAACCGTTAAGTCCAGCATGGTAATGCCCAGCTGCCAAGGAATGGGGTTGGGCCTCCAGCCCAACTCAGAAAGTGGGAACTAGCACAGGTTGGAAAGTGGTGTGCTTTGAGAAGGGGGAGTGTTGGGTCTGAGTGGCTGCTGTACATTTAGCCTGAGTGAAATAGGGAACCCAGTCTCTGAAAGAGAGAGAAGGAAAAGGGGAGGGAGAAAGAACTGGATTTGGAGACAGAGGCCCCAAGTTTGAATGCTTACTCTGTTACTGTTTTTGTGGCCTTTGGCAATGACTTAACTTTTCTAAGCCTCAGTTTCCAATCTGAAAAATGAAATTTTGGATTTAGATTATCTCTAAGTGTCCTTCTGACTCTGCATTCTTTGATCCCCAAAGTAAACAATAATACTTGTAGATAAGTCATTTAAACTTTCTGTGCCTCAGTTGCCTCATTGATGGCTTCCCAGCTAAATCTATCTGTGATCCTATATATTTCACTTTAAACAAACCCAATACAGGAAGATCCAGATTTATAATACAGCTGAAATCCTGAGTGAGTTGCCTTACAGAAAAAGCAAACTCCTCTAGGACACCTAAAATATGGTTCAATTTACAGAAAGTGAGTTTCATAGAACATCTCAGGGACATATCTAGTATATAAAGCAAGATCCACCTATAGCACAAATTAAGTATATGAGTAGTAAGGAGATGCAGTGTCTAGGTGACAAATCCATAGTCTTACTCATGGGATAAGAGTCATTTGCAAAAATTTTATCATTAGAGATGTGAGAACCCAGAAGGACTCTATGGTACAAATTCAGAGAACTGAAAACCTCCCTGTTCCCATCTCCCCAACATAGCCATACACAGAGTCAGCCCCTTGTCCCACACTCCCTGCAATCTCCCCAAGGCCACTCTAGCCAATGATCTCTTGCGTGTGCTCACACAATCTCAGTGACCTCTCTCTCTTCCTTCCCCATCCCCATCTGAAAATGCAACTCCAAACTGCCCTCCACAGGCAATTCAGTCTGTCAGAAATGTGTCCTTCCCCCTCCTCCTTTTTTCCTTTTGCTTTAGAAAAACCAGCTTTAGCCAGACACTTTGGTAAACTGGAGTGGCCACAGTGCCCACAACTTTCTGGGTGTCTTTGGCCCCTCTGCCCACCCACGTGGAATCCAGAATGGGCCAGGGCAGGGGAAATGGGATTATAGTGGTCTAGCACCAATCTTAAGCTTGTCATCAGGGAACCAGACACAGTCAGATTTGGGAAGGCCCAAACAGATCGGCACCATTTCCACCCAGTTCCAGACTTTGCCTTGGCTCCTTGGAGGTGTGAGACTCCAGTGGAGTTGGCACATTCTGAGCAGGGAACTCAGCTAAAGGGAAACTGAGAAAAAAAATCCATACATCTTTCCCTCATGCCATTCTCCCAATAACAGAGAAACAAGGTCTGGCCTTTCCCTCTTCACATGCGTGAGTACTACTCCTTTTACTCCCACTCATTTTTAGCTTCTGGTGAGATTTGCCACAGCTGGGCAATTCTGCCAGAGGGAAAGGGAAAGGAAAACTGAGCCAGTACCCAAGCCACCAAAAAGCTCGGCCTTGCATATACAGGAATAATACAGCTTAGCATCACAGGAATTTGCCTGGTCTGCTTGGGGAAGGTGATTTCAAGCTAGATTTCTGTCTCTGAATGCCCTGTCTCCCACCAAACCAGCCAAGCATATTATAGGTCTTGAGATGCAAACAACGACCCGTCACTGAGTAGTTTCCCTATTTGGGTTGTTCCACAGGAGAAGGTTCGGTGCAAAAAGAGCGGATCCCAGAGCAAAGTGGCCCAGCTGAAACCGAAGGTCAGGAACAAAGGTTTGCCAGCTGGCATCAGCCCCTTCCGGCGGAAAGAGGCCAACCCTGGCGGGCGCATCCAAAAGAAGCTGTCTCGAGCCAAGAGCACCAAGGTGGCCTTGGCAGCCAAGCACCCACAACCAGACTGCGATGGCAAGGACAGCCCCAAGTTCACAGCCAAGCCCACAACAGCAGTAGGGGGAACTGAGGCAGGCAAGTAATCTGAGCCCAGACCCATTCTGCACTTTAAGGGAGAGGTGGACAGGGACCATGTGCTGCCAAACTCAGGTGGGACCTGTTTGGCAGAGAATTCTGGGCTTACTCTGAGTGTCTGAAAGATAGGAAAATGGGGGAGAAGAGAGGGACCCTTGACTGGTGGAAAAATCAGAATTATGGCTGGGGAGGCTGCAGAGCTTTAAAAGAGAGGTGATTAGTGTGTCCTCTGGGGCTGTCCTCATCAGCTAACCAGGGTGACTAAAATGAGGCTATCAGCATGGGAGTGGGGCAGTGAGCAGGAAAGAGATCTCAAAGGGGTAATGGAAAGCAGGAATCTCCTTTGGGACACCAGACTTTGTCGTTCTCAGTGAGGACTCTCTCCCTCCTCTTGCTCTTCCCATCCCAGAAGCCTAACAAGTGGCGCTGGAAAGCATCTTGGAAAATGGATTTTAAAATAGCCCTAGCTTTCTTCCTGTGAATCTCCAGCCCAGGATTTGACCTGGGAGCCTGCAGGATGTGTTATTGGGCCCCAGAAAAACAACACATGCACACACAAGAAACATAACACTGAACAAATAGATATTTCCTCCCCATTTTCCCTTACTCCCCCCCTTCTTTCTTCCCCTGACCTACACACACACACCCACCCACACACACCAAGAAAAGGTGGGGGGACAAGAACCTCTCATTGGGAAGAACAAAGAACAGTGCTGAGAGCTGGGAGAGGGAAGAGGAAGCAGGAAGGACTCTGGACAGGAGGTGTGCTCCCTGGGAGCAGCTGGCAAGGCTGTGGGATGAGATTGGAGCTCCCGCCCGGGAGGGTGCTTGCTGCGTGAATTTGGGAAGCTCTGCACCCTAGGTCCTGGGGCGTGCCATAGGGGGCCAGGCCACACAAAGAGGTGGTGATCTCAGCCTCTCCTACTTGTGAAGACAAATTGAAATGATGCGTATTACCTTCTGTGGACATAAGATAGAGTGGGTTGATAACTGCCCCAGAGCTGATAGACGTCAACCCCATTCATTATCTCCTTTCCCCCATTCACCCAGACCACACAGAGCAGATCACGCCATTTCTTTTGTCTTGAGCTACCTCATCTACCCAATGACTCCACGATCTCTGAGGTCCCTTCTAGCTCCCATCTGTGGCTTGGCCCTCCGAGACATGAATGAGCCATCCTTGGGGTTCCAGGCCCACATCCCGTGCTCCATTCCCAATAACCAAACAATTTAGGAAGCAAGGTGGGGGCAGGATTTGAACAGATGTCAAAGAGATGAACAGCACCCCTGAATTCCTGCCCCATACCCAGCTCACAGAGAACTTCATTCCATACCCATTAAAGATGCTGCCATTCAGAATCTGGTGACCTGAATGCTGAGGACAAGGCCATGGTGCTCCAGGGGAAGGGTTCTTAACTTTTTGTGTCATGGACCCCTTTGGCAGTCTGGCAAAGCTTATTTTCAAAACAGAGGTGGGGAAAACCCTTCTCACAATACTGTTTTTAAATGCATAAAAGTAAAATACATAGGATTACAAAAGAAAGCAATTATATTGAAATACATTTATCAAAATATTAAAAAAAAAAAAAGCTCACAGACCACAGGTGAAGAACCTCTGTTCTAAAAAGTAGGCCTCTCCCCTTGGCAGAAACCCCAGGAGACACTGTGATTGGCAGAGTATGGACACTCAGGGGAAGGTTATCTGAGAACCTTGGCCAGGGCCAGCTAAAAGGATTTTCTGCTCTCTTCTTGCAGGGGAAAATCAGGATGAGGACTATGACAGTGAGGACTGTGAGGGACTTCTAGGAGATGAACCTCCAATCAAGGATCTGAACCCTCCTCTCCATACAGGCATCAATCCCTTAACGCTGGGACCCTCCCCATCCTCAGTGGTGAAAATGGAAGCGAACCAGAAAGCCAAGAAGAAGAAGGAGAGGCAGGGCTTGCTAGGTGATTATGGGAGGATGGCCAAGAGATGAAGAAAAAGCAGGCGTGACCCCTGATAGAACAGCCCTCCTCCCCGCCCCACCCCCACAACCACATTGTGGCCTGGTGCTGAGGGCACACGCCAGTGAGGTGTGGAGGATATCTCCCTCCACCGCCACCACCCAGTCATACTCAGTCTCTGTTCATGATGGCTTGACTGCCTGGTGTAAGAGGGGCCCAGGGAGCATTCAGAGGGCAGCGCCTTAGCAGAATCTTTTTTTAAAAATGACTTTTTGTTGATATTTTCTGTTTCTTCTATCACCATAGTATCCCATGTATACCTCCCCCTCTGCCTCCCAGAGGGCCATCCCACATCCAGAGTCTATTTTTAGCGATGGTGTTTGTCAGCCATTCTCATAATCATCGCCCAGGACAGGGGCACCAGTTACATTCACCCCTGCTAGCTCCAACCTTCGTGGACACCAAGATATTGGCACCCAGAGCCTCCAGTAACTCTCAGTATTTTTGTCTCTCGTATTTTTTTTCCCCTGCTAAGGGTCCTGCCGAATATCCAGCCCTGAGGGTGAGGTCAAAATTAAAAGGCGGGCAGTAAAGCCTGGAGCTGAGACTCGAAAACTGGAGCGGGCCCCAGTGCGCAGGAGGCCAGGACTCTGTGATGGAGAGGGCAAGAAGAAACTGAAAACAAAGCCCAAAGACAGTCTTCGTCCGGAGCCTGGGACTACGCCCAGTGGGGATGATCTCCACAGCCAAGCCCGGGCCTTCTCTTCTCGGGAAGAGGGTGGGAAGCTGGCCAGTGAGCGACTCAAGAAAGCCACAAGAAAGAGCAAAGTGTTACAGTCAGCTCTGAGGGTGAGAGGGCTGAAAGAGATCCAGGGGGTTTCCAGAAGGAGAATAAAGAGTGGAAAATGATGGTTCTCACTGTGTCTGAGAGGCTAAGATTGCATCCCCCAAGGCATGGGGCTGGGACAGGAAAAGAGTAGACCCCCTTTCCCCTCTACACACACACCCCATCAGGGCACTTGGCTGTGCCTATGTCCTTCCCTCTCCCAGGACAGCTTCTCAGGTCGTCGGTCTGTTCTGTATTAAGACAGAGCCAACCTGCCCTCCATGGTAGACCTTATTAGCCCCACAGTAAGTCAGGAAGGCCATGGGAATACAGCTAACAAAGAACTAAGCATGTGACACTAGTTGAACAAGGAACCCTCAAAGAGTAGTCTCTGATATCTCTTCTCTGCCTTGTCTTCCCCAATAGCGGAAGAATGGAGCCTTGTCTATTGCCTTGTCACCCCGAAATGCCAAGACCATCTTGAGCAAGGGCAAGAAGCTAGGCAAAGTGAAAAGTAAAGCTGTCAGCAAGCAGGTAGGCTCTTCTTCCCTTCCTTGTTTCCTTTCTTCCTTCTTTCCTTCTCTACTTTCCTTTCTCTGCTTTCCTTCCTTCTTTTTTTCCTTCTTTCATTTCTTCCACTGGAGGGAAGATAAATTCAGTGCTTCTAAGGGAAAGAAGCAATCCTAGTTTGAACCTGGGAACTGAGGCAAGGTGGGGTTGGTTTGGGACCCAAGCAGCTATGCAGAAGTAGATCTATTCCTCAACCTCAGCCCTAAATATGGAGTCCCCCGCTTTTCTCTATCCATAACCTGCTAAAAGACCGGATAGTGCAAGAAAGAAGTAGAATAAGACTATTCTTAAATTTTATCTGAGCAGGACCCTCAGAAGTCCTGAGTCGGGGATGGGGGAGACCAGGGAAGATGTCCTCTTAGGTCATCCAGGAGAAGGAAGGTCAAGCACCCGTGGGTCTGACCTTGTCATCCTCCTAGGGTAAGGGCCGGGCAGTCAGCCGGCTGCTGGAGAGCTTTGCAGTGGAGGATGACTTCGAGTTTGATGATAACAGCAGCTTCTCAGAGGAAGAAAATGGCACCCTGAGTGGAGACCAGGGCATTGCTCATGGTGAGTTCATCCATTCCAGCCAAGTAGCACAAAGACTCTCCCTCCACCCCCATGCATGTGGTATTGGCTTGTAGGAATTTGGTAAAGGCAGGGGTAGTGTTGGATGGTTGGGGGTCAGAGACTTGGAATAGGGAGAGGGGCAAGAACTGGTCCTCATCCACCCAGAACAACCAATGGTCTTTTCTGGGGCCAAAAGTTTACAGGCCAGATGGGAATTTGGTGGGTGCAACAGCAATCCAATTGCCTTCACTGTACTGTCAAGTTTTCTTAAAGGTCACACCAGCTTTCTTCTTAGGGGCTGCCTAAGACCTCCACACAGCTTCCAACCCTAGATGGGTTCCCCTCTCTTGGGAATCTCTATTTGTGAGACCTGAATCTTAAAGAGAGATGGGTGGTGGGTAACTGATGCAAGTAGGATTCATGGCCTGCATTGTCCTTCAGTCCAGTCATGTACCATCCACAAAGAAGATCTCCAGGACGGCCTACATGTGCTCATCCCCAAGGAGGACAGCCTTCTGTACGCTGGCAGCGTGAAAACTCTGCAGCCTCCAGACATGTAAGGAAGGCTGCCCCGCCCCTCTCTCAGAAAGGGAGCTCTGAAGATAGATGGGGGAGGGATGATGTCAGAAAAAGATAGCAGTACATAGGAGCGGAGACCCTAGACGGAGCACAACCAGGCTGTCCCACTGCGGAGGACTGGAAATAGTGGTCATAGAGATACAAGTGGAAGGAATCATAGAGATCAGCTTGTCCAACCCCCTCATTTTATAGACGAGAACACAGGCCCAGGAAGATTTAGTGACTTCCAAGTCACCCTGGTTAAAATAAGCAGCAGAACTGAAGTTTGAATTCAGATCTTATTTCCCCAGATTTAGTGCTTGTAGTAGAGAAGGGGAACCCCTTTCCCTCTTGCCCACCTACCTAGCAGTTTGATCTTTGCTGGACCCAGGAAAATGGGTCCCTTCCTTCTTAGCTAAAGGATACTGGAACCTCGCTGTCTTCTGGCATCCGCAGTATGGCTGGAGATTGGGATGGGGCCTCTCAGGGTGACTTTTCAGTGTTGTATTAGACCAGGTAAAAAACAGCCCTTCTCCTGGCCTCCTTCCCTCCCTTTACTCACTCACACCTTGGTGAGGACAGGGCAGCCTCAAGTGAGTGGAGGGTCTCCTTTCCTGGCCTCTTTTCAATGGCTTCTTCCAAACTCTGCTTTTCAGCTACAGTATCGTGATTGAGGGTGAGAGAGGAAACAGACAAAGGATCTACTCCCTGGAGCAGCTGTTACAGGAAGCTGTGAGTTCTGTGTCTTGAATGATAACCTTTCACTTTGAGATGAATGGACATATTCCCCTGCCATCCTACCCTCTGCTGGGGAGGCCTTGTGCCCCTCCTTCTGTTATCCCCAAGAGGTCTCCTCTCTCTCTAAGTCAGAATGAAGGAAGAGCTCCCAGCCAGAGGCCCTGTGGCTGCAAGGACTTTTCCACTTGTTTATTCCCGGAAGAAGCCCTTTGTCTTAGCTTTCCCATTAGCCTAGGGCCTGACACATCAACACTTTCCTTCCCTAGCTCCTTCCCCAAGGGTAGGTGATAGGGAAGTTTAAATCCACTTGGGTGATCTTAGCTCATATTGGGTTGGTCTCTCTAGAGACCCCACACTTCCTGCCTGCTGCCTCTCCAGATGTAAGTCCTGTCTCCAAATGCTTTCTCAGGATCTCTCCTAACCCAGCTCATCTGTCTTCCCCCGCTACCCTTGTCTCCATGCAGGTCCTTGACATCCGACCCCAATCAAGTCGCTACCTCCCACCAGGCACCCGAGTCTGTGCCTACTGGAGTCAAAAGTCTCGCTGCCTATACCCAGGCAATGTGGTCCAAGGTGAGAGAAGGGATACAGGAGCCAAGAAGAACAAGTTCTTGGGGTGGGAAAAGTGTGGATTGTGCTTCTCCTCACCCTTCCTCATGCCCGCTGCTTCTATTCCCCCCTCGACTCTCACCATGGGTGGTTAATAATAGTGTGACTGATGCTCTGGGCAACCAGAGTTAAATGCCAATCGAAGACACTTCTCCTTTTAGTATTGGACAAAAAAGACAGGCAGGTTGACATGGGGATACAGTCAAAGAATTTTAGAGCTGAGAGGAACCTTAGGAGTAATCTAGTCCAATGCCTTCATTTTACATGAGGAAATGACTTGCCTAAGGTTACCGTTAGCTGTTGCCAGGTGAGGAGTAGAGCCCAAGTTCTAATGTCCCTTCTACCATATGGCACCCCAACATGCCCTTGTCTAGAGCTCTACCCTCTTGTTATCTGCCCCTCCAGCTGTATTTCCCCAATATCACATCTCTTCCAGGGTTCCTTGAACATCTTCTCTCTTCTGCCTCCCATGAAAGAACCTTATGACATTTCCCCATCGTAACTATACATCCTAACAGCCACCTACCCACCTCTTAAACCTACCCCTATGGCCTTTCGTCTCTTCCCTAGAAGTATTCTGAGCTGAGGCTTTAGCCCTGAGAAGAGAGAGAGAGTCAAGGAATGTCTTGGCTGGCAGTGACATATTCCTGCTTATACAGGAGCAAGCTAATAGAATCTGCTCTGAATGTCACCATAAAAAAGGTGGAATAAGGAGCAGCAGCCGCAGGGAGGGGCTCCTGCTGCTGCTGAGCCAAGCAAAAGGAGTAATTCTCACCCAATGAGCCCTCAGCTTGCTGCCATTGAGAAAACATTTAAATGTGAATTAGCTCTCCATTAGGGTGACCCACTCATTCCCTGCTGGCCTGGGGAAGGTGGGGATGGGACAGGGGCTAGCAGGAAAGCCTGAGTTTCATGGGGGAATGGAAAGCAGCAGTGGGGTGAGGGAGAGGCATGCATGTCCTCGGCTGTGTCTGCTTGACCTCAGCCTTGTGGATATCAGCATGTTGGGTCTATGCAGAGCTGGGTGGAAGAGCTGAATTCTCTGTGTGTGCATGGTGCTCTGGATGGGTCTCTGCATCTGGCGAGTACATTGGAAGGGAAAGGGGCATGATGAATGGTAATAATATTGCAATGAGAACAGAGTGCTGTTAGGAATGAGAAGAGATGAAAGCCATCAGTTACCCAGGGCTGGGGGTGGGGAACTCCAAGGTCGAATGTGATCTGGGAGCTGAATTTTCTCAGTGTCATTTGTCAGAGGCCCCTGTGGGAGCCCTTTCCCTTCATCAATCCCCGTCTGATTGCACAGGGCAGCCCCTTGCCTCACTCTGTCTCACCTCTAGGGCCTCCAGACACACCCTAGCTCTCCAGCTAGCCCCTTTCTTATATGCTTTTCCATCTAGTATTTACCATCTACAGGTGCTTAGAAAGATAGTAACTATAGGTTTTCACTGAAGGCTGGATGAGGATGAGATGAGAGCTGTCTTGATAATGTGGGGTACTGGCGCTTATACCTTGGCATCACTCTTGGACAATCTCTCCTGCCTCTGCCCCCAGGACTTAACTGTCTGATCTCTCCTCCCTATAGGTGCCTCCAGTGATGAAGAAGAAGACCTAGATTCAGTGGTAGTTGAGTTTGATGATGGTGACACAGGCCACATCTCCGTATCCAATATACGATTATTACCTCCAGACTTCAAGATCCAGTGTGAGTCTACCTGGGGACTAGAAAGTGCCCTTGCATCATATAGGGTGGAGGGATGTTCGTCTTGTTCAGTCATCCTTTACTTGAGATCATTTCTACTCTAAGGTCCACCTTGGGCCCCCACAACCCTTAAGACTGGTTTACTTGACTCCCATCTGTTTGGAATGCTCTCCTGCTCAAGGATGAGTTCTTTCTGAAAGCCCATCATGAAACCAGGGACTAAGTTCCTTCATGCTATAGCAGGGAACCTTGATTACCATGACTTCCCAAGCAGGCAGGAATGAGCGGTGTCTCTCCTGCCCCATCTCCAGTCTCCCCAGCTTCCCATCATGTAGTCATAGAATGATTGCCTTGGGTGAAGAATGGATCGGGGGGAGGGGTGTGAACAAGAAGGTTTGTTGGCATGAAGAGATAGCTTGGTTGTGAATTGCAGGCACAGAACCCTCCCCAGCCCTGCTCGTATCCAGCAGCTGTCGCAGAAACAAGAGATCTTCCAATGATGCTCCCCCACCCAGTGAAACAGCACCCAGTCTGTCTTCTGAGGGACGGGATATCCCTGAACCCTCAAAGAACTTGGGGAAAAAGGCTGTCAGCAAAGAAAAAGCAGGTAACTTAAAGGTGGTGCTTAGAAAGGTGCCAGAAGAGGGGTAGCCTCAAAAGGGTTGGATGTGAGGTATCCTGAAATTGCAGTTCCTGGAACGACACATAAAGCTTAGGGCTAATGTGAAAAGCTTGGAGGTAGGGGTAGGCACCTCTGTCAGTCCATAGGGTACAGAGATAAAAGGTCACCAACACAGCCGGATTCCTGCAGGACAGGCAGCTGCCTTCATATAAGATACTGGAGTACCCACAAACAATGCTTTTGAAATATAACTTTTTAAAATAAATGCACATAATTTTATCCTAAGAAATTGCCCTCTCCATGACACAGTAGTATTTCTTTTATGATAAGTCAAATCCCTTGTGTTAATGATGAAGGATCAGAGTCTTCAGCAGATTCAGACAGTGCTGTTTTCAGATTTTACTGAAGGCACATAAATGCCTTGTGCCAGTTTGGAAAAGCTCTAGTGAAAGAGTAGAGGGATGGTGGGATGGGATGTATAGAGGTAAATGTCAGCAGTGTTCTAGGAAGTGGAGGGGAGGGGGACAGGGAGTGGAGCCAGGAAAGTGCCATATGACCTCTCCGTTGCCACCTTGTTTTCATCCCACAGGCAAAGCTGATGCCTTAACTTCAGGGGCCAAGACACCAGTGGTAGCAGCTGAGCATTTCTTAGGCCGACGGGGCAGCCCAGTGCTGAGCTGGTCTTCAGTGGCACAGACTAAGAGGAAGGGGACAGCGATGGCAGGAGGAGGAGGGGGCAGCAAGAGCACAGGTGTGCTCCAGAACCTCTTCCAGCTCAATGGCAGTGCCAAGAAGCTGAGAGCCCGAGAAACCTTGTTCCCCATGCACAGCATGGCCACCCCGGTCTTCGGCAATGGCTTTGGGGCAGACTCCTTCAGTAGCATAGCCAACTCTTATGCTCCATTTGCAAGCGGGGCAGGGCTGGCCTTGCCTGGAGGTGCCCACAAGCTGCTTCGGGCAAAGAAAGCTGAGCGGCTGGAGGCTGAGAAGAGTGGGCGTCGGAAAGTTGGTGGAGAATTCCTGGTCAAGCTGGATCACGAAGGGGTGACCTCACCCAAGAATAAGAATTGTAAGGCCCTGCTCATGGGCGACAAAGACGATGGACCCAAGCTGGGGAGACCTTTGCCCAACCCAGGCTACGTCCATCCAGCTCTAGTCAGCAAGGAAAAAAAAGGGCGTGCTCCCGTCCACCCGTTGCCCATGGGGCTGGCCTTGCGTAAATATGCAGGCCAAGCTGACTGTTCACTGCACTGTGACAGTGACTGCCACAGCTCCTACTCTGATGAGGATGAGGATGGACTGGCAGGCAACGTCCCCTCTCGGTTTCTCACCCGCCTCTCTGTCTCTTCCTCCTCATCTGGTTCCTCTACGTCTTCCTCCTCAGGCTCCATCTCCACATCCAGCCTCTGCTCCTCAGACAATGAGGACTCATCCTATAGCTCGGATGATGAGGACTCAACTTTGCTGCTCCAGACTTGTCTCACCCACCCTGTGCCCGCCCTTCTGGCGCAGCCTGAGGCCCTGCGCTCCAAAGGGGGCAGCCCCCACCCTCACCCCCAGCGCTGCTTCCTCGCCAAAGCCTCGGCAGCTAGTGGCAAGACCAAGATGAAGCGGAAGGAGGCCCTGAGCTTCTCCAAAGCCAAAGAGTTTTCCCGAAGGCAGCGGCTGCCCTCTGTGGAAAATCGGCCAAAGATCTCAGCCTTCCTGCCAGCCCGGCAACTGTGGAAGTGGTCTGGGAATCCCACTCAGGTAAGGGGTGGGAGTTACTGGGCTCTGGAAGGCAGGGAATCCCTGAGTCCTCTCCCTCAAAGCGTCCTTAGGAGGCAAAGTTGGTATGGGATTTCTTACGTGAAATTCCATGAGCCTCTCTTGGTAGAGAATAGAAAGCTTCAGAGATAAACAAGTAACAATGCTCTCCATTTCGGTCTGTCTCCTCCTCCCCCCGCCCCCACCTCCCTTGTCTGTCTCTCTTTTTCTCTCCATTCCTCTTTTTCTTTCTCTGTCTTTTCCCCTCACCCCACCTTTTCCTCCCTCATTTCTCACCCCTTCACCTATCTCTCCCTGACTGTTCAGATGTCCTGACTTTCCCAAAATATGTCTGTCTTCTTCCTTGTTTCCTCCTGTTACATGTTTTACAGCATTTCCATCGTAGCACTGCTGGCACACACTCATCTTACACTTTCCCAATGCGGCCTATCATTCCCAGCACCTTCCTTCCCTCTAGAGTATTCTTGTCCCTCAAAGCCTTTCTTTGGTTTCTGTGCAGAGGCGGGGAATGAAAGGGAAGGCCAGGAAGCTGTTCTACAAGGCAATCGTTCGGGGAAAGGAGACGCTGTGCATCGGGGATTGCGCTGTCTTCTTGTCGGCAGGCCGGCCCAACCTACCCTATATCGGACGCATTGAGAGCATGTGGGAGTCCTGGGGCAGCAACATGGTGGTGAAGGTGAAATGGTTCTACCACCCAGAGGAAACCAAGTTGGGCAAACGACAAAGTGACGGGAAGGTGAGCCTGGTGGCAGGGTCTGAGAGCTCACTGGGAGAAGATGGCATCCTATGGGCTAAGGTACCATTGCCTAGATGATGGGGGCAAGCTAGGTGCTGATCTGATTCTTTGAAGCATGAGAAGCTTGGGTGTCCTTCCCCCAGGCTGGACATATTTTGTCTGCTAGGCCTTCTTCATATTCCCACACAGTTCTTCTGTCCTTCTTTGGGGATTGTGCTGTCTTCTAGAGAGACCAGAATCCAACCTCCAGCCTAGTAATTGACTCCATATGCATTATAATGGCCCATATGCCTTGAGGTTCACCATTGGTTCATAATAATCCAATTCACATTAGAAGTTCGTGGGTGACCCAGTGAATAGAGCACTGGCCTGGAATCAGGAGGACCTTAGTTCAAATCCCTCCTCAAACACTTGACACTTACTAGTTGTGTGACCTTGGGCAAGTCACTTAACCTCAATTGCCTTGCCTTCCCCCCTCCAAAAAAAATGTTCAGAAGTTCATCTCTCCTGCAGGATCAGTGATGCTGGGTGGGTGCCAGTCAAAGAGAGGTACTACATGCAGTGGAAGCAATGGCCTTCATTGCATCCCTTTTCTCTCCTGGGATAAGTGGCAAAAAATCTTAGAAAAATCTTAGAAAAAATCTAATGCAACCCCTTATTTTAAAGGGGAGCAAAATCATTTCCCCTCTCTAGGGGAAGCAGAATCCAAGTCCAAGAAGATGGCATGGGAGTGAATGTTGGCACTTGGGGAAACCCCCAGGGAACAGCAGCCATCGGTGACTTAACCGTTGATCCAACCTACTCTTTCTGTCCCCTCCCCCTCACAGAATGCCCTGTACCAGTCATGCCATGAGGATGAAAATGATGTCCAGACCATCTCACATAAGTGCCAGGTTGTGGGGAGAGAACAGTACGAGCAGATGACACGGAGTAAGAAATACCAGGACCGCCAGGACCTCTACTACCTGGCAGGGACCTATGACCCTACCACGGGACGCCTGGTGACAGCAGATGGTGTGCCCATCTTGTGCTGATCCGGGCAGTACCACTGGAACTTGCCACTGCTTTGCATGAGGGGGTGCACTGAACAGCTCTCCCCAAGCCCCACCCCAGGGCAGTGACCTCCCTGATTATCGGAAACTTGAAAACTGTGTTTGCTCCTCCTCCGCCCTGAGCCTCCTGGACCTCCCCCTACCCACTCAGATGGCCTCTGCTTCCTGGAGCAGGCTCCTCCCCAGGGACAAGGAGGAGCGTGGATCACAGAAGAGGAGCTGGGCTGTGATGGCTGGCAGCGTTGGGGTCTTCCATCCAAGCCCCTGACCGCACAGCTTTAAGGCAGGCCCCGCCCACATGGCACTCCCAAAGGGAGAGTCTGAGTAAATATGCAAAACCCATCATCGCAAGATTCAGGCTTTTTAAATTATTGGTATTATTGTTATTGTTATTAATATTAATTATTTTCCCTGGAAAGAGAAAGCTCTCTGGCTTCAGAATCCAATTCCCCATCTGCCTCTGACCTGCGAGGCCCCAGGGGCTCCTTCCTGGGACCTGGACTGAGGACCACATTCCCCTCAGTTGATTACATACACAAACCCATGGATTTCCACCTCTGTTTTTCTCCCCAGCATTGGCAATTCACAAGAGATTAGAATTCAAGCCATATTTTCCCTAGTACCTCTGACTGTCTCCCACCAGGGAAAGCAGAAATCAGGTGTATTGTCTATTTATTTCTCTATGTAAATATTGTATTTCTTCGGGGAAGTTTTATGGAAAAAAAAACTAGAAAAAAAGGTTTTTGTGAGCGTGTGTGTGTGTGTGTGTGTGTGTGTGCGCGCGCATGTGCGTGTGTTGGGAGGGATTTGGGTTTGGGAATTTTCTTTGAAAATGCACTGTTTTTTCTCAGCCTGGCCGAGCTCCAGGACTGGGCTAATCTGTAAATATAGAGGCAGCATTTGGGTGGGCGGGTAGGGGGTGTTAAGGGCCAGGAGAGCAACTGTGGGCACTCTAGTGAAGTGTTCTTAATGAGAGATATCCCACTTTAATTCACTAACCTCCTCGTGGAACTGTTTAAAGATAGAAATCACACCAAGGTCTCTTTCCTTTTATATACATCCTTTAAATACATACACACACACACACAATTAGGGGGTTGGGGAGGATGGCATGAGGAGATGCCCCCATAAGAAATGATTATAAATTATTCTAAAAATCAGTATCAACTGTGTCCCTCATCCCTTGGGGGCAGGAGCTGGGGGTGGGGGACAACAGCCATATTTATCTTACCTCTATTTTTTAAAAAAGAAATCTACAAAACAGGAAAAGTTAAAATGAGGTTAAAAAGCAAGAGAAAGTAAGAAAAGGTTTTTTCATTTTTTTCATTCTGTATATTGCAAGTTTTTTCCTAGTTCAGTTTTCCATGGTTGACTCCATGTTCCCTCAACCCCACTTCACGGCCCCCATAGCCCAGGAGAGACTAGGTACCTGCTGTCCATCCAGGACAATAGAGGGTCAGGCCTCCCCGTTCCCCACCAACTTTGGTGTCCCTTCCTATCCACTTGTCAATGTCCATATGAGGAACACCAAAAAAAAGCGACCCCTACACTGACTTAGGCAGGACCACAATCCCCTCCTCAACCTAGCGCCTCAGTTTTATTTTTCAAGTCAAAAACCCTGCAAACAAACAGTGATGATGTATGAAAATTATACCTCAGTTCTTGGAAACTCAGGCAGAGATAGATCTACCTTTTCCTTCTTCCTAGCTCTCTTGTGATAGCCTTTCCTCAGTTTAAGAGGAATAAGGCAAATTCCCCCTTTTCAGATTCCTTCCTTTCATCTTCGGCCCCGTTGGACCTGCTGCAGCTTAGGGAGCTGGGATAGATTGGCTTTTTCCAGTGTGCAGAGGAAGAGGAAGAAGGAAGGAAGAAAATTCCCCTCTAACCTAATCCCTCACGTACCTATCCTGACCATCGCCCTGGAAGCATGCTATGTGACCTTCCTGGCTTTCTTGGTGGGCAGAATGGCCAGAGGACCACATGGCTGCTTCTTTCTCTCTCCCCACCTCACATCTAATGTCAAATTGTATGACTTTCCATGAAAACATCAGACAATAAAAGAGCAAACCAAAGCATAGAAAATGCCCTCCCCATCACCTTTCCACTTTCTTTCCCTCACTCCCAATGCCCTCTCTGACCTCCTGGCCTTTTCACAGCCAGGAAGCCCTCTCTGTGACACCCCTGGGTGGGTGTGATGAATACTGTCCGCCTCTGACCTAGATGGGGCCCATGTGGAGGACAATCAAACACAGCTCTCTGGAGCACATTCTTTTCAGGAGGAAATCAAGTCCCATCCTTCCCCTCCCAGCCTTCTCCCCTTGGTGCATGGGCTTTGGGTATTGATTGCCTTCTTTGATGACCTGTTTTTGTTCTTGTTTTTTCCCTGTGGTGATTTTTCGTTTCCCTTTCGTTGGTTGGTTGGGTGGAGATGGAGATGGAAGTAAATGCTGTGGGCTAAGTGACCTCTGGCCATGAGATGATTGGTTGCATCATGTGGGCTCCTGGTCTCCAGAGCCTTCAACATGTAGACAGGCCAAGAGCAGTGAGAGCATTTGCCAAAAAGGAATGCAAGTCTTCCAGATTGGACCATTGTTTAGTACACAGTTGGGAGTTGTCGTGGCCTTGTTGTGTGGTATTATTCACTCAACATGATGCCTAATCCCCTTTCTTGACTTTTTCTCCTCTTGACTTAAGAATCAGTTCATCCCTTGGGCCCCAGAGCACTATGCCCTACTATTAATAGGACAAGGTAAGAATTTACATGTAAAGGGTAGCACAGACTCCAAAGACTGAGGCTGTCCAGAGCTGTCTGAGAGCTGAACAGCAGTATTCTTTTAGGAAAAATCATAGGCATAAACTGTCAGAACTGGAAGAGATCTTGGGGATCATCTAATCCAAAAATATTTGGGCCCTCTTCCTCTTTACTTTCTAGTTGACCAATTGAGTTGGGCCTGAGTTGAAAATGTGACTTCTTTTAGAGCATATTATATGTACTCTACTGGTCTCAGACCGATAGTACAAACTCCCTGGGCTTCTATGCCTCCTAAGGTGGCAATTATTGAATGGTTGGACCAGAGGGGAGAAGTAAAGGGGCCAGGTGAGAGGGCCCGTTTGGTCCACCACCTTATAGAGCATCCTTTCCTGCCCTCACCCTTATTTGAACCATTGGGTTCTGTCACTAAGCAGTTTTCCTATTCTTAGGATGAGCCCTTTTAAAGAAATCTTCTAGTAAAAGTAGATACAAAATGTCTGTAACTAGTAGGTGTGACAGTCAAATCCTTTAGAACTCGCTCCTAAAGGTGACATTCATGAGATTTCTACTTCAGGGCTCACGTCTTCCATCCCACTGATTCCTGCCTAACCACTGCTGATCTCCCTCTCTCCACCCCTCCTATATCCCCATCCCTTACCTCTTAGCCTTCCTTTCCTTAGAAGAACGAGGAATTAATCAATGGGTTTCAAGGAATCTCTGCAGTCCCAAGAGGCAGCCTGACCTGTGTCTATGCCTTATGGCTTCCAGTTTCCAGGCAGTGTTACCCTGGATCAGAGGAAAATGGCAGAAAGTTTGGGGGAGGAAGGACCTTTTTATTTATTTGGGGGTATCCCCCAATGCCTCAGTCTTCTTCTGTCTCTTGGCATGAGTGCAATATTTGCTATCTGTGGTTTTCTTCTTTGGTCGCTAAAGTCAAAGGCAGCGACCTCTGAGCCCAGGAGCTGGGGGTCCTATGTGAGCTGAGAAAACCGATGCAATTCTATCAGAGACCAGCTCCCCCCCTTCACCCCACACCTCCATTGAAAGTCCCACTTTTTAGGTCTGAAAATATACAAGGATACTGAGTGAAGGAAAAGTGATTAAGTGACGAGAAAGTGAGGACAGTGTTGTTGACTGAAATTAGAATCTAAAGCTATTTTAAGCCCCAAGTACAGAAGAACTGAGAAAGTGAAAGGGGAAAAATAAAGACCCTTTTTTTGGTCCCTCCTGTTGAAGTTTCTTTTCCCCCTGTGTTGGGTTTTCTGTTGTCTTTCTTTCTTTCTTTTGTATAAATAACGTGAATCCCCCTCCCTTTCTAACCGTGGTTAAATGTTGTGAAAGCCGGTATTATTGTAAATGTGTAAAGTACGATGATGGTTGGAATTTTTTTTCAATGTAAACACTAAAAATACAAAAACAAAACAAAGGTTTTATGAACAGCAAACTCTATGTAAAGGCATTTTAGTATTAATTTTTTATTGATAACTTGGCTTATGAATAAATATATGAAACCTTGTTCAGGTCATTTGGTGTACATGCATATGGAGCTAGATCGGATCCATTCACTCCCAAGCATTCTTGGGGACAGAGGTATGGACCTCATTCCTCTGAACTGTGTGTTTTTGCCAAATGAATCAAAATGACCGGCCTGGGCTTGGATGACAGAATTAATCACTTCTGGCTCAGCCTAATCTTTCAGAGGCAGTCCAAACAGAATTGTCACTAGCTAGAATGCTGAATGGAGATCACCCTTTACTCTTAGCACCACGGTTTCTCACTCAGTTGCCCATTTGTTTGTTCTAACTGGACTATCATTGCATCTGTGCATTGGGACTTCTATACTGAGGGGAGAGTAAGTGGGAGGGAGTGCTTAAAGGAGTGTACTTGTTTAATGAGCAAGAAACCTACTCCCAGCATGGCTGCAGCTCTGAGAGAACTCCAGGAGCCCCAGGACTTAGTGCAGCCACATTTATTAAGCATCTGTTATGTGCAAGATTATACTCAGATGAGTTGAATGTAGTGATACATCCCAGGAAGCCCTACTATTGGGAGAGGTTGAGGCTGGTAGCTCTCTTGAGTTCAGGGGTTCTGGGCTGCAGTAAGGTTAAAGTTGATTGGGTTTCCACATCATGTCCGGCACCAATATAGTAAGCCCTCAGGAGTGTAGGGCCATGAGAAAACTGGCTCCTGTCAGAGGAGGATACAATTTCTATATTGATTAGTAGTGGGGCAGCTAGGTGGTGGGGTGGATAATCATTTACTAGCTGTGTGACCTTAAGCAAGTCACTTAACTGAATTTGCCTCAGGTTCCTCATCTGCAAAATGAGTTGGAGAAGAAAATGGCAGGCCATTACAATATCTTTGCCAAGAAAACCCCAAATGGGGTCACAAAGAATCAGACACAACTGAATGACAACAAAACTGATTAGTGGTAGGACCAGGTCCATGAGTGGCCACTGTGCATCCAGCCTGGGGAGGTTGGTCTGAGAGAGGGAGAGACAGACACAGAGAGAGACAAAAAGAACCTTAACACAACCCTTACCCTCAAGGGGTTTACATTCTAGTGTAAAAGCACTAGATCTTAAGAGGAAAGATTTGAATTTGGCTATGCTTAACTTTCTTGGGCTCCAACGTCCATATCTTTATAATGAGGGAGTTGTACACAGTGATCACAGCTGTAAAGCGAGGAGGTATCTCAAGTCATCTAGTCCACCAACCCTTCATTTTACTGAAAAGATTGTACCTTGATCAGTCCACAGGTATCTAGATGAATGACCTCGGAGGTCCCTTCCAACTCTAAATTTGTGGTTCTTCATGCTGGTAGGTTCCTCTTTCTTTTCTTGAGCTAGTTTGTAGGAAGGAGAATAATCAACTGGGATTGACACATCCCACCCTCTGAGTGCTGAGATCAGTGTAGGTAAGCAAGGGGAAACTGAAGCCAGAATATATCACCATGTAGTTATTTGGGCAGATTAATTTCAGAATAAAAACCACAACAGAGCAAACTGGCCTAAGAAGGGATTATAGGAAGCAATGAGGCTCTGGATTTAGTGCCAAGAGTAGCAAAAAAGAAAAGGTACGCAGTGGAATAGCCTCAGCCTCTATAAAGTTATGGGTAGCATCAACCACCCTAGGTTCTCTGGGCATACAAGTATGGGTGATGACTGTACAGTTATCCCTTCCATATTGCAACCTTCCCCACTGCAGTTTCAATATATCATGGGTTGGCACAAAAAATTAAATAGGAATTATGGGAGAGTTTTGCAGAAACTGCAGATGACACATGAAGGCCAGCAGATAACACAGAACCCATGACCAAAAACTTACCCCCAAATTTTACAGTAAAGTACTGTAAACATCCTATAAAAAAAGAAAAAATTCAGACTTCTCTAGTATAAAGAGATGATCAAAAATTTTAAACCAGGTGGAGCTATGCCACACCCCTAAGCCCCGTGATGTGTAAGGGATACTGAAAGCTGGCATCACAGAAACCTCTTCTGGGCTCTCCTCACCTTGCCCAAGTCACCCATAACATTGTCTGCCTTCCATTACCCAACTCTGGCTCCCAATGAACAGACCAGCTAAAAGAGATCCTTGGACTAACTCCACTGCTATGGTGGTTCTTAATACAATACTGTTGTTTTCCTCCTCTGTCCTTTTCCTGAGCCTTCCCTCTTATCCTGGAACTAGTACCATATGAAGGAGAGGCCAAAATAAGATCCTCCCCCTGCCTCTTCTTCCAGACATGGTGTGAAGTCCACCATAACTGAAACTAATGAGGGATGGATAGAGGGCTGAAACAGTGGAGAACTCAGGAGGAAAAGAGCTTTAAAAAATCCTCCTCTTCCACCATTCATGGTTCCATCAGACTCCTGAAAGCTAGAGCAAGAAGTCACCCTATTACACCAGGAAAGGAAATTTGGAAGCTGCTTGGAGGCTAGGATTATGTATCTTCTCTAATCCATCTCCCTCACTCCTCTTCTTAGATCTGATTGTATCGAATGGGCACCCACAAAACACACCAGACTCACTAGTAGAGGATAATATGAATATTCCAACAGGAGGTATAATTAATTATTGCCAATGACTTCCATGTACTCTGTGCCAGTTTATAAAGTACTATCCCTCAGAGTGCATGAAAGCTCTCTGTTTCTTCTAGCAGCTCAATATCTATATCTAGAGTCACAACCCAAGTTTAAGTGCTGAATGGGTCACAAGCAGAAAAAGCTCAAGAAGCCTTGGTCAACAGAGTGGACATGAATGCAGCAATTAGGGAATTACCATTATGCTATGTCAACAACGATAGGCTAAAGGGAGAAAATGTGGCAAAAGCAACAGGTGAATAAAACTTTTGAGGAAACACAGTAAGGCAGGAGTTAAGTTATAACTAGGGCATGGAGACAAGGGCTTTGTCACAGGACAAGAATTTAGAAGTCACTGAAAAAGCCTTTGCACTCATTCAGCAGAGTAGAAACAAAGCTTAGCACCCTGGTTGCAAAAAGAATCAGTTAAAATAGGACACTTCCATCGAAGTTCCTCCCCTTATGACTGTATATGGGTGAGCTCCTCCCCACCATCCACCTCGGATTGCCTCACAGTGTTGAACATGTCAGACCAGGGGTGACCTGGCTTAAAATGTTAATTCTAGGGCATGTTTCTTGCCACTCTCCTTGGCATAGCATATGCTGCCCCCGGTACAAAAATTGCTAGTTATAGTGCTGGAACAAGGTCCCCTCAACTCCCTTTCTGCCTGAAAGGACGTACTGGTATAAAAATGAGAGCAAATTAGGGAAATTCTCCAATATTCTCTTAAGCTTTTAATCCTACTGAGACACGAAACCTCAGGAAGACCATTGACTCACCCAAGGTCACATAGCAAGTCAGTGCCAAAGCCAACAGCACAGACCTCTTTCTTCTTTCCTCATTAGGTCTCACTCTGCTATGAAATACTTAACTGCAAAATGCTGAAGGCCAAAACCCATCTGATGTGCTTTGTAGTGGAAAAGACAGGGCCTTCTGCCCCATACAAACACCCATTTTCCCAGTGACATCTGCTTTCCCTCCAGCTATTCCCACCATTACTGGACTCAGATTTGCCCTTCAGTGTCCTCCAAGACTCCTTGTATTCCAGGCCTTCTGTCTTCTTTGCCTCTCTCCTCTCCTCCCGTCTGCCGCTCTTCTTTCCCTCCAGCTCAAACTTTCTCCAAGGGACCATATCCACTTCTAGCAACCACCAATCCCATTCTCACGGGATGCCCTAGAAGGAAGGGACTTGAAGAAAGGGTAGAGGCATGAAATTCAGGGGGGTAGGTTAGGCGAGAGTAGAAATGGATTTGGAGCCTAAGGGGTTAAAAATATAAGACTACACTTTGATCAAGACAAATGAACCATTATGTGGAATGCTGAAACAAGATAAATGATAGCTGGGTGAGTGAGATCAATAAAAGTGATGTTTTATCAGGTAGAAATGACAACCAGGGCTGATCGCAATTAGTTTTTAATACCACAAACCAATTGGGGACAAGGGAGCTTTAATTGTTCATTCCACTGGCCTGGGCAGCAATCCCAAATGAAGGTGTGTATGTGTGTTGGGGAGGGTGGGGGTTGTGAATGGATGGAGAACAGGGAAGAGACAAGATCTAGAGAAAACTCTAGACCTAAGCTCACCCAACAAAGGAGGGGAGAAGAGACCCAAAGAAGCAGAAGAGAAAGGAGAGGAGCAACAGGGTATGAAGAAAATGCTGTTATGCTGACAGAGTTTGGGATGCCACGCATCCATCTGTATACTCGTGCCCACTGGGCATATGGGAAAGCAGAGACACCAGAAGGGGAAATGACTTGCTCTAAACTACACCCAGCCAATTGGAGGGAAAGTTGGCAACAGAACTGCATCCCTTGCTGTTTCCATTAGACACAGCTTCTGTGAGGGACAAACTTAGAAGTGAGGAGACATCCAGCTCAGGTACTAGGCTGTCTTACAGACGAAGACCCATCCTCCATTCCCCAAGTCCTCCTCCCCCTCTGTCCAGCCCCCTCTGCAGCAGCTGGCTCACCTCTGACATCCCTTGGTCCATGTCTTAGAGGAACAGAGTCCAATCCCAGACCAAGTCTTTGTTCTGATTGGTGGAAAAGTCTGGACTAAGGGCCCTAATCCATTTCTACCTGGAACCAGGATCAGCCCAAATTAAGAATCTAGGGCAGACAGGAATGTGACCGTGTACAAACTGTGTACAACGATTGCTACTGCCAATTACTATTTCTTTGTGCAGACATGTTGAATGGACCCACAAATGGAGTCCAGAGCTTTCATCTTGTGCTATTTTTTTATTTACCATCCAATTAAAACAAACAGTAATGATACTAATGATTTTTTTTTTTTAAATCAGGACTCCTTTCCTTTTACAGTCATGGCTAAAAAGATTTGGTTTGTTATCTAAGTCTGATTCTTTATGGTCTTGAATAAGCCCCTGCCTCTTCCTATGCCTCAATTTCTCTTCCCTTAAAACAGGAAGGACAATCCTTTCCTTCGACCTGTTTCACAGAGGTGTGGCAAAGATAAATGAGATAATGTCTGTAAAGTGCTCCAAGTTTCTCTGAGACAAACTCCAGATAAATAAAAATCATCCTTACTAAAGGCTCATGTTCTCCCCATTCCTTATTCTCCTGTGATTAGGATGCAGCCAGCATGATGAATCTCACAGCCAGAGTGACCCAGGACCTCCTCATTCCTGCACTAGCCTTCAAGGAAGAACATGATGGATGCGGTCCCAGAACACGCTCCCCTTGTTCAACGTACAAAGACAAGGTAAAGCAGGAGCCCTATGATTCAGAGTGGCTGGCCTAGCTGTGCAAAGAGAAGACCAGGGACATTGGGAAGAAAGGCCACGGGATGTTAAGAGAGCAGGACCAAGGAGAGAGAATAGTAAGTGGGAAGCAATTGAAATTAGTCAAAACTGACTACAGAACTAACTTGCTCAAGAGCCCAGTGATCCCTTTTCTAGTCCAGTCCAACACAAACCCTAAAAAGCACTGAAAAAGAAGTCAGGAGACTTGAGGGGGAAGGGAAAGCTATGTAAAGAGACCAATATGGATGCCTCACTTAAATCCAATTCATGGGCAAGGCAAGTGGAGACATCACCCACGTAATATCATCGTTCCTCTCCCAGAAAGAAGAAACAACAAAAACAGCAACCTTGTGGATGCTCATTGACCCAGGTTTTTAATAGGAGAGAGAGAACAGTTCAGTGGTGCAGTGGATAGAGTACCCACCCTGAAGTCAGGAGAACCTGAGTTCATTCAAATCCAACCTCAGACATTTACTAGCTCTGTGACCCTGGGCAAGTCAGCTAACCCTGTTTGCCTCAGTTTCCACATCTGTAAAATGAGCTGGAGAAGGAAATGGCAAACCACTCCAGTATCTGCCAGGAAAACCCCAAATAGGGTCATGGAGAGTTAGACACAGCTAAAACTCCTGAACAACAACATAGAAGAGAGAAGCAAAGGAGGGAGAGGATGAAGAGGGAAACTGAACACAAGGGAGTAGTACTGTTCTGAGGAATAGTTTTGTATATCCTAAACAAATTAGAGGAAAATTGAATGAAAGCTCTTTCACAACTACAAATGGGGGAGAATTCTCAACCAGACAAAGAGATGAAGGGGAGTATTAGAAGACAGACAACTTTGATTACATAAGACTGAAAATCCTTTGCACAAATAAAATTAATGCATATTGTGTGTGTTCGTCCTTCATTGCCGACGAAGACCATGCCATAAGAAAGGAAGAAGTCAAATAGTGAAAAAATCCTTGTAACAGCTTTCTCAAATAAGGATTTTGTATCTAAAATATAAGACAACTAACGTGTGCTTATACACATATGTATATGCATGTACATACGTGGATATATATTATCAAAAATCAATCCCCAACAAATATCAAAGGGATATATAAAAATGCTTTTCTTACAAACTATTAACAACCATATGAATGTTCCAAATCACTAATAATAAGAGAAATTCAAATCAAAACAATCCTGAGATTTTACATCACACCTTACAAATTGGCAAAGATGACAAGACATGGCAATAGTTAATAGTAAAGGGTTAGGGATAAGTACATTGATACATTGCTGGTGGCAACTGTGAATCAGTTTAAAAAAAAAAAAACATTTGGGAAAGCTATTTGGAATTAAGCAAATAAAGGGACCAAGATGTCCATACCTCATTACTAGGTTATACTCCAAGGAGGCCACTGATGAGAAAGTCTCCATGCACACCAAAATACTGACAGCAGCACTTTTTTTTTGTTAGCAAAAGACTGGAAACAAAATAGATACACATTAATTGTGAAATGACTGAACAAATTGTGGTACAAGAATGTAATGGAATTTTACGGTCCTGTAAGAAATTACAAATATGATGAATGCAGAAAAGCATGAAAAGACTTACATGATTTGATGCAGAATGAAACAAGTAGTGACAATAAAACACTATACACGACGTGTACAAGAAAGTAAATGGGAAGCGCAACCACTGCAAAGATGGGGGAGGGGGAGGGGAGGGAAATAAGCATTAATTAAATGCCTACTATGTGACAGATACTGCCAAGCACTTTACACATATCACTCATTTGATCCTCACAATTCTGTGAGGTAGGTGTTAACAATTATCCTCATTTTACAGATGAGGATACAGACAGAAGTGACTTGCCCAGGCCACATAGGTAATAAGTTTCTGAAGCCATATTTGAATTCAGGTCTTCCTGACTCCAGACACATTTTTCTATCCATCAGCTGCCTCTAATGAAGCAACTGAAAAAGAATGTTAAAAATTCGAAAGAATAAGCATGGTCCCAAAGAAAAGAAATGAAAGGACAACCCCACCTCCACTCTTTTCCAGAAGGTCCACCTGTGTAGAGCATTGTAGATACTTACAGATATTTTTCAATGTATTGATCAACTTTGCCATTTTTTTCCCCTCTTCTTTTTCTTTTTTTTCTTTTAAAATGTTATTTATTATATGCAATGATTTTCTGGAAGGAAGAGGAATACTAAAAGGGAAATGTTTGTGTAAATAAAAAGCTATCAATAAAAGGATATTAATGAAAGTTAATTTGTAAATGTCTGCTATCTACATAGGGAATGAACTCCATAAATATATATGTGTGTATGTATATATTTAATAGAAAAAACTATAAGACCAAAGGCCATTTCATCAGTAAATAAGTGACCAAAGGATGACTAATTAGTTTTTTGTAGAAGAATTGCAAACTACCACTGACATATGAAAACATCCTCCAAATCGCTGAGGAGAGAAATGCACATTAAAATAAATCTAGTTTTGCCTCATTCTCAGTGAACTGGCAAAGATAGCAAAAGATGAACATCTCACTGGAGGGGGTGCAGGAAGGAACAGTGAAGTGATCCAACGCTTCTGGAAAACAAGGAAAAAGGGGCTACGCTGTTCCCAGACATTTCAGTTCTTTGGCATATGCTGTCATTATTGGTCCTTCATTTTGAAAGAGGACCGATGATGATATCATGAAGTGAGGTCTTGACCTGTGTATGACCTAGATTTAAGTGAGGCTGGGTTGCACAGTCATCAGCCTCACTCTCTCTTTGATTGAGTCATTTGCAGTCCAGTAGCAGGACAAAACTCCAAATGACTGTGGATGACTCAGGATGCAGTGGATGACCTTGGTGTCTTTGATGCCTGACCAAGTTCTAAGCACTCCACAGCACTGCTTCAGCCAGCTTCATGGTGTTCTCATTCCATTCCATCAGGGGGTGGTAGTCTTCACATTCTTGGGGTAGTCACCCCACTAATTCATTGATGGGTTTGTGGTCTGTTGACTACCCTTAATCTGGTTTAGCTTGTCTGTGGGGTGTGGCCGCTGCTCATGCTACAGCTTCTTGGAGCCGCAGATGAGAGTTAGATGAATCAGATGGGACACCAAAGGTGGATGAGCAGCCTTGAATAAGGCTCTAGAAGTCCTCATAGTCCTTCTTGAACACTCATATACCCTTCTTTTGGCATATACATTAAAGTTAAAGACAAAAAGAGAAAGAAAAATGTGTGTGTATACACAAATATATACATGTATGTGTGTATTCATAGTAGTATTTTTTGTGGTAACAAATGGGTGTCCATCTATTGGGAAATGTCTGAACTAACTGTGATATTTGAATGCAATGGAATAGAAATGTGCCATAAAAAATTAAACAAAATCAAACCCAACAGATCACGGTAATACAGTGGATGGCTAGAAAGTCAGTCTAAAAGCCTGGAAGACCTGGGTTTGCATTCTGCCTCTGATACATATTGCTTGAGTAACATTATGCAAGTCATTCAACTTCCTTGACCTGCCTGCATTAGACTAGAAATTACAGAACTCTTGTATATCTCCATTGGTAGAGGGAATTCACTCACCAAGGGTTCCCTGTACCAATTAAATCACAGTTTAGGATGAAAACAAAAGAAGTGAGAAATATGACTGATTCTTGCCAACCTTTCTACCAAAGAAGATCCTTCCCTCTCTCCATCCCCCTACTTCATCCCTGTGGCCTTCCTACCCTGGAGGATCCCTCTACTCTTATAGCCCCCTTCTCTTCCAATGGTGAGCTCTTCCAAGAGATTCCATTTTGAGAAAGGGTTTAAGGACCAACCATCCTTCAGTCTACTCCTGACATTCCACAAGCTTTCCACAAACAAACAAACATACACACACACACACACACACACACACACACTTTTAAGTTTTCTTTAATGTATAATCTTCCCCAATTCCTTCAGAACAAGAACTGTCTTTCTCGTCACTTGTACTTTTATCCCTAGGGCTTGCTTACCACAGTGCCTTTTCATATAGTAAGTAATGAATAAATGTTTGTTGCTAACTCTTTTCTTTCTTTTGGAGTCATGGTTTATCATTTTGTTGATCAGTTCTAAAGTCCTTCAAAGTTGTTTTTCTCTATAATGTTATTGTATACACTGGTCTACAATTGTTCTATCATTGTATAAATTGTTCACCTACCTGCTCATTTCAGTCTGTGTCAGTTCATAGAGGTCTAAGTTTCTTCTGACACTATCCATTTAGTCATTTCAATGGCACAACAATATTCCATCACATTCATATGCTACAGTTTGTTTAGCTATTCCCTATTAAGAGGAAACTCTTAGTTTCTAATTTTTTGCTACCACAAAAAGAGCTACTTTAAATATTTTTTGCATGTATGGGATGTATTCCTTATTTGATCTCTTTGGGTTATTTGGTCAAAGGGTAAATTGAGTAACTTTGGGGGACATAGTTCCACGTTGTTTTGCAGAATGGGTAGGCCCTTGGAGACTGCTACCAACAATGCACTAATGTATTTAATTTCCCACAGTCCCTCCAGTAGTTGCCATTTTTCTCTTGTCATCTTTGTTAGTCTATTGAGTGTGAGGTGGAACCTCAAAATTACTTTAATTTGCATTTCTCCAATTATTAGTGACTTAGAGCCTTTTTTTCATATGATTGTCGATAACTTGTATTTCTTCCTTTGAAAACTGCCTATTTATTCATACCCATTGACCATTTATCTATTGGGGAATAGCTCTTGTTCTTATAAGTTTGAATCAGCTTATATCTCTTGGATGTGAGAACTTTACCAAAGAAACATTGTGCAAAGATTTTCCCCAGTTATGTTTTTCTTCTATTTTTAATTATATCAGTGTTTGCAAAAACTTTTTAATATTATGTAATCAAAATTATTCATTTTATCTACTGCAAACCTATCAACCTATCACTTGTTTGGTCATGAATTCTTCCCCAATTCATAGATCTGAAAGGTAATTTCTCTCTTGCTCCTCTAATTTATTTATGATGTGACCTTTCATATCTAGGCCATGTATCCATGGGAGCTTATCTTGGCCTATAGAATTAGAAGTTATGTCTAAACCTAATTTCGGTCAGACCACTTTCTGGTTTTCAAAGCAGTTTTTGTCGGATCATGAAATCTTCCCCCAGGAACTAGAGGTTTATTGATATCCATAGTGATTTACAAATAAGTTTATATTCTAAACTAAAGTGGTCTTTGGCTGCCATATCTTTCTGCTTGGCAAGAAAATCAAGTTTTTGCTGGCTAAAGTGACCTCTGAATTCAACTGCCCTTCTTATTTTGGAAAGTTTTTTTTTTTTTTGCATCAATTAATCTTTTGCAGCAAACGGTGAAAATCAAGGTCAACAGAGTCACCTTTTTCCATTTCCATTTTTTTTTAAATCAGTGGCTCATATGAATAGGTCAGGTTGAAGCCATTTCAGTTGTTCAAAGCATCTTTTCTCACCTTTTACCTTTTTTTCTACACTAAGGTGAATTTTGACCTTTGCTCTGAAGAGCTGATGGTCTGACTGAACAGATAGTTGATTGTAATAGGACTTCCACATCAATAAACAGTTGTTTCCTGTCAGTTAAGAATTGTTTTTTGTGGTAATAGTGCTCAACACATTCAACACCTTCCAATGATCTTCTGGAGGAAAGTACTCATCAAATAGAAGCATAAGGCTTCCTAACAGTGTATGAAACCTTGGTGGCTTTTATTTCTTAAAAATGAATCATTTTTTCCGATGTATTTTTGTCAACCTTGCTTACAGCTTTACACTAATGATGAAACCATATCCACTTGATTTCTTTGATCTTATCAAATTCTTCTCTACTTTTTCTTCTTTTGTCACAGATGTTGGCACATACACTACAGCTGTCTTCATGATTCACCAGGAAAGGCAGAGTTAACAGGGACAAATAATAAAGTTCTGTACTTGAGTTCAATAAATTCACTCACCAATACAGATTAGGGGAAGCATAGCTAGATAATAGTTGATATGAAAAAGGACTTTGTGGAGAGACCGCATGGAGAAATTGCTTCGGATTCAAGAAATCCTGGGTTTAAGTCCTATGTATGACACATGATGGCTCCATAATCTTGGGCAAGTCTCTTAACTTGTCTTGCCACCGGACATGGGTGACCCTGGAAGAGAGAGAGAGAGAGACTGATGACTTTTGCACAGATCTGCCTCACTTCAATTGATTCAAAAGCCACGACATCACCCTCCTGATGTCATCGGTCCTCTTCCAGAACGAAGGATGAACAACAATCTGAATAGTAGCAGCTGTCGCCTGGGGACCCGACTAGCAAGTTCCAGTTGGGCAATGCTTCTTTTCCTCTTCCTCCTCCTCCTTCTCCTCTTCTTCTTCTTCTCCTTCACCTCCTCCTCCTCCTTTTCTTCTTCTTTTCCTTCTCCTCCTCTTCTCCTTCTCCTCCTTTTCTTCCTCTTCTTCTTCTCCTTATCCTCCTTCTTCTTCTCCGCTTCCTCCTCTTCTTTTTCTTCTTATCTTTCTCCTCCTCCTCTTCTTCTTCTTCTTGTTCTTCTTCTTCTTCTTCCTCTTCCTCTTCCTCCTCCTGCTGCTACTTCTCCTCCTTTTCCTTCTGTCTTTCTGTCCATGTGGGGAGTCATACCTTTACATATGACTGGTCTGTCCAAAGGAATATAATTTTTGATTACTTATACTTCTCAAGACATCTTGGGGTTTGGGGGCTAGATTTCCCCCCCCCCCTATTTATTTATTTATTTATTTGTTTATTTGTTTATTTATTTATTTATTTATCATCAGGCTCTAAGTTGCAGGTTAGATTCAGATCTGCATTGATAGAATAAGTTTCTTCTGTGGGAGGGTCCCACACCAATGAAATCACAGTTCCAGAAAGTTCACATTTAAAAAGAGCCAGGCAGAGTTTTAGGTGATGGTAAGGGCAATAAGAGTCAGCAGTGTACAATGGAAGCCAAAAAGGCTAACTGAATCTTTGGCCACATTAGTAGAAGCACAGCGTCCAAAAAGAGGGAAGCAATAGTCCTACACTGTCTTGGTCAGACCACATCTAGAGTGATGGTTTTCAAAGTTTGGGGCTTCATGTCCTCTTACTCTCTTAAAAATAATTAAGGACCCCAAAAAGCTTCTGTTTACATGGGCTTTATCTATTGATATTTACCATATTCGAAGCTAAAATGAATACATTTTTAAAGATCTATTGGTTAATTTATTTTAAAATAACAATAACCCTCTCCACACGTAGCAAGAGCTGGTCCCACATGTAGCATGGGAATACCATTGTGTGGCTTGAAGGGAGACAGAATAGACATCTTTAGCCTCTTCTCCACAACTCTTCTCCAAGGGAAATTCTATTTCCTGCCAAGAGGGAAAGTCGAAGGTTGGGGCTGGAAGCTTGGCCACTCTGCTCTCCTCAGAGAAAGGGGAGTACTAAATTAAATTATATCTCTCTGCTCCCATAAATATTGTTAGTGTAAGGGAGGTGGTTTTCAGGTTCTAACTAGCTTTTTATCAAAGTTCATTAAGTAGAGGGAGTAGGACCCCAAGCTTTATAAAGCTTGAGTCCCTTTCCACCAAATACCAGTTCCACAATGAACACATACAGCATATACCACAGACACTCATTTATCCAAGTCCATGCAAACAGAAATTAGAGAAAGAATACATGGAAGAATATATGCCAGGCACCATGGAATGAAAGAATTCTCCCTTTGGAATCAAAAAAACTCAACCAAGAGAGAAAGTCTTAGATACTTCCTCATAGTCTCTAGTGTAGCAAGCTGGGGACAGGGACATGTTGGAGACTGCCCAGCTTCTCTCATGCCAACATCTTCCAGAGTCTTATTTTCCTTCAGCAAAATGAAGTAGGGTTAGCATCTTCCATCTTTGTCTTCCAAATCTTGAAGGCAGAAGAACCCAAAGCTCAAAGAAACTAAGGAGACCAGAAGAGACTCAAAGTGATTAAAGAGAACCTCTCTCTCCTCTGTCCCACTCTCACCAACTCCACCCTGGACCTCATATAAGTTCAGGGCATTAATCTCCTCAATGAGAAGAGACTCCCATACCAATGCTCTTTAGGTTATACATCTTAATAAAAATAATATTTTTGGTGAGTGGAGCCAAGATGGTGGAGTAAAAGCAGGGACTCCCTTGAGCTCCCCATGAATCCCTCCAAATACCTGTAAAAACGATTCTAAAATTCTAGCACAGAAGAACACACAAAAAGACAGAGTGAAACAAATTTCCAGTCCAAGATAACTTGGATGATCAACAGGAAAGGTCTGTTGCTCCAAACTTAGAGAGCAGCACAGGCTGAGTCAGCACAGACCAGGTTCCAGCAAACCCAAAGCAGGTCTCAGGGCACTGAATCAATGACAGCTAAGAATGTTTCCAAACTTTTCAACCCACAAATGCCAAAGGCAACTTAGAAGGTCAGTGGGAAAGGTCTGTTGGACCTCAGTAAGAGAGAAGTACAGACCAGTTCAGACCCCATGGTGGTGGCAACAGTGGCAGCAGCAGCTGCTGCTTCCAGAACTCTCAGCCCACAGATGGTAAGGGGATTGAAAAACTGTTCAGAAAGAGATTATAGGGATCTCTTTGCTAGCACTGAGGCAGGATTCTGTTGGTTTGCCCATACTTGGATCCAAGTCATAGTCCTAGATGGTAGTCCTGGGGTGAGGAGGAGCACTGGCATAGCAGAGCTTATGGCAGAGGTAGAGAGGAAACCCTTCTCACAGTTCTAGGTCAGAAAAGAGTGCTTGTGGTCACTCACAGACCAGAACACAGGCCAAAAGAGGAGTAAATACCTCTCCTTAGATCATAACACCTTAGAAGAACTGAAAACTTATAGATCCCTTGAAGTATCTCTAAAAACAGCTGCACAAAATCCCTGAAGCTTGGGACACTATTCCCACCACACTGGAAACAGAGTCCTACCTTAATAAAGAGTTAAAAAGTCAAATAATTGGTTGGGAAAATGAGCAAACAGCAGGAAAAACTTAGACTACGGAATCTTACTTTGGTGACAAAGAAGATCAAAACATACAACCAGAAGACAACCAAGTAAATGTTCCTATATCCAAAGCCTCCAAGAAAAAGATGAATTGGTCTGAGGCCATGGAAGAGCTCAAAAAGGATTTTGAAAATCAAGTAAGAAAAGTAGAGAAAAAATTGGGAAGACAACTGAGAGTGATGCAAGAAAGTCATTTTTAAAAATGAGTCAATAGTTTGCTAAAGGAGTCCCAAAAAAATACTGAAGAAAATAACACCTTAAAAATAGCAAAAGTGGTCCAAAAGGCCAATGAGGAGAAGAACACCTTAAAAAGCAGAATTGTCCAAATTGAAAAGGAGGTCCAAAAGCTCACTGAAAAAAATAATTTCTTAAAAATTAGAATGGAGAAAATGAAAGCTAATGAGTCTGCGAGAAATCAAGAAATTATAAAAAAGAACTAAAAGAATGAAAAAAATAGAAGACAATATGAACTATCTCATTGGAAAAACAACTAACCTAGAAAATAGACCCAGGAGGGATAATTTAAAAATTATTGGACTACCTAAAAGCCATGATCAAAAAAAAAGAGAGCCTAGATATCATCTGTCAAGAAATTATCAAGAAAAACTGCTCTGATATTCTAGAACAAGAGGGTAAAATAGAAATTGAAAGAATTCATAGATCACCTCCTGAAAGAGATCCCAAAAGGAAAACTCCCAGGAATATTGTAGCCAAATCTCAGAGTTCCCAAGTCAAGGAGAAAATATTGCAAGCAACCAGACAGAAACAATTCAAGCAATGTGGAAAAACAATCTGGATAATACAAGATTTTTAGCACCTTCTACATTAAAGAATTAGAGGGCTTGGAATATGATATTCCAGAGGTCAAAGGAGCTAGGATTAAAACCAAGAATCATCTACCCAGCAAAACTGACTGTAATCAATAAGGGGGAAAATTTAATGTTCAATCACATAGAGGAATTTAATCCATTCTTGAGAAACCAGAGCTAAATAGAAAATTGGATTTTCAAATACAAAGCTCAAGAAAAGCATGAAAAGGTAAACAGGAAATAGAAATCATAAGGGACTTACTAAAGTTGAACTGCTTACATTCCCACATGGAAAGATGATATTTGTAACTTATGAGACCTTTCTCATTATTAGGGTTATCAGCGGGAATATACATAGATAGAGGACACATGGTGAGCTGAATATAAAGGGATGATATCTAAAAAATAAAATTAAGGTGTGAGAGAGGAATGTACTAGGAGAAGAAGAAATGGAGAGGTAGAAAAGGGTAAATTATCTCACACAAAAGAGGCAAGAAAAAACTTTTACAGTAGAGAGGGAAAGGGGGGAAGTAAGAGGGAATGAGTGAACTTTACTCTCACTGGATTTGGCTTAAGGAGGGAATAACACATTTAATTGGGTATGGAACTCTATCTTACCCTACAGGAAAGTAGGGAGGGAGGGGATGAGCTAAGGGGGGTAATAGAAGGGAGGGCAGATTGGGGGAGGGGTAATCAGAAGCAAACACTTTCGAGAAGGGACAGGGTCAAAGGAAATAATAGAATAAGTGGGGGGTGGCATAGGATGAAAGGAAATATACCTAGTCTTTCACAACATGACTATTATGTAAGTGTTTTGCATAACTACACATGTATAACCTATATCGAATTGCTTGACCTCTCAATGAAGGTAGGTGGGGAAGGAAGAAGGGAGACAATATGGAGCTCTGTTAAAAATTGTTTTTACATGCAACTGGGAAATAAGATACACAGGCAATGGGGTATAGAAGTCTATCTTATCCTACAGGAAAATAGAAAGGAAAGGGAAAGAGAAGGGAGAGGGTGATAGAAGGGAGGGCAGATTGAGGAAAGGGTAATCAGAATGCACATCATCATGGAGTGGGGGGAGGAGAGAGACAGGGAGAAAGTTTAGAACTCAAAATTTTGTGGAAGTGAATGTTGAAAACTAAAATAAACAAATAAATAAATCGAAATAATATACTTTTGTGAGAAAATAACTACATTTTCTTTTTATTTATTTTAATTTTTAATTTATGGAATAAAAGAAGTACTTCCATAACACAGTATAATAAGAAAGATGATTGCACATGAAACTACAAAGCTATTATGTACAACTTGCTATTCCCTTCAAATATATAATAGAGTTATCATGTAAATTTCCTTTTTTTCTTCCCTTCTGTATATGTAAAATTATTCTGCACATACTTCTATTTATCAGTTATTTCTTTGGATGTAGATAGAGCCTGTCTTCATATGTCCTTTATTTTTAATTTGTGTATTTACAGTACTCAAAATGATGTAGTGACTCAAAGTTGTTATTAAAACAATATGGCTGTATTTTCAAAAAGAGTTTAGTGAGAAAAGTGACATTGTTTTACATATTTTTGCAAATCTCTTTAAATCTGGCTTTAAAAAGGACACATATTCTTATATCTGCCTCTTCATTTAATCTATTGTATTAATTCTCTTCATTTAATCTATTGTATTAATTCTTTTAGTTGAGTATATAAAGAAAATTTATATATATATATATAAATATACAAATACATAATTGGAAATGAGAAGGATATTTTACTAGGCAAATAATGTCTTAGTATTTTTATTAAAATAGTTTTGACCTTTCAGTTCCCTGAAAGGATCTTAGGAACCCCCCAGGTCCCTTTGAGAACTGCTGATTTAGAGTACTGTATTCAGATCTGGTCATCACATGAAAAAGGATATTGACAAACTAGTCTACATAAAGAAGTGAATAGCTAGGATGCTGAAGAAACCCACACAGCTATCACCCTAAGTCAGGCTCTTATCAGCAATTATAATAGTCCATTAATTAGTCTCCCTTCTTCCAAGCTTTCCTGTCTCCAAACCATCCTTCACATCTCTGCCAAAATAAGCTCCCTGAGGTCCAATGCACTCAAAAACTTTCAGCGTTTTCCTATCGCCTCTAGGATAACTCTAACTCCTCAGTTGGCAGTAGACATTTTACAATCTCATTTCATTTATTGTCTTTCACAGATTCAATGGTTCAGCTGGGCTGGACTGCTAGCTGTTTCTGAAATGAAATACCCCACCTTGTACCACTGTGTGTCTGGGTACTATACAGACTTTCCTTACCCATGACTGGAATGTATTCTCTAATTATCTTAATTCAATGCTAAGCTCAAGGGCTATATATTCTGGGAGGCCTTCCTTGATACCTCATCAAATTACCTCACAGTTATTTCTCTGTGAACATGTATCTTCAGTAGAACAGAGAAATCCCTTGAAGTCAGAGATTTTTTTCATTTTCAGCACTGAATTTCCAATAGCCCTTGCTCACGGTAGGAGTTTAATAAACGTTAAACTGAATAACAGCTATGTCCAAGAATCTGAAGGCTGTTATGTGGAAGAAGGAATCAGATTTATTCTGGTTTGCCTTAGACGTGATGGGGAACAAACATTTATTAAATACCTACTATATTCCACTGTGCTAACTAAGCACTTTATAATATTAACCCATTTGGGGGAGGAACTAGTATCAAGGAAAAAGTTGCCCCAAAGTTGAATGGAATGCTTCATTAGGTAGCGGGTTCCTAAACACTGGAGGCTTTTGGTTTTTTTTAAAGGAATTAGATGAACATTTGACAGAGTGTCATAGAAAGGTTTCCTGTTTAGATCTGGGTTGGACTAGATGACTTCTAAAGTTTCCTCTAGTTCTGAGTTTCAGTGACTAGATAATCTCCCATGTGCCTTCTGCTTTTACATTCTAAAATCATCCCTCATTCCCAAATCCAAAAGGTATCAAGCTACCTTAAACATTCACTTTGGGATTCCACAACTGCTCCTGAGCTGAGACAGAAAGAGATTTTTCTAGAAGATAGTTGGGGAAGGAATCTGAGGTGGAATAGTCCTATAACCCACTAGAAAGCATAGTCCATCAAGCTAACACTCTGAGGTTTCAGAGCCATAGAGTTACAGTATATGAGAGATGAAAGGACTTCTGAATCCAACCAAAAGAATGCCCACTATAACATATTCAACTAGTGATCATCTAACCTCTGCTGGAAGAACTTCAAGGTAGAGAAACACACCCCACCTGAAAGCAGCCTATGCCACTTCTGGACAGCTCCAACCCTTGTTTTTTTCAGGACAAATCTATATTTGCCTCTTTATAACTTCCACTCATTTCTGTGGGTTCTGCCCTTTGAGGCCAAACAGAAAAAAACTGATCCCTCTTTCATGTGACTGACATTTTCCAAATAATGCCTCTCCCATCCTCTAAGTCTTCTCTGGTTAAACAGTCCTAGGTCCTGCAACCAGTTCTCTCATGCCATGGCCTTAAGGTCATTCTTTATCCTGATTATCTTCTTCTAGATACTCTCTAGTTTATCAGTGTCCTTCCTAAATTGTGATGTCAGTCGGTCAATAAGCATTTATTAAGCACCTACTATATGGCATGTATAGAGAAAGGAATGGCTAACTACTCAGTATCTTTGCCAAGAAAATTCCAAACGGGGTCATGAAGAGTTGAACATGACTGAAATAACTGAAACAACATTTCAGGCACTGTGCTAAGCTCCAGGGATTCAAATAAAGGCAAAAGATAGTACCTGCTCTTAAGGAGCTTATATAGGATAGTGGGGGAAGAGGGAGGAAACAGTATGAAGGCAACTATTTACAAATAAGATAGATATATATATATATATATATGTGTATAGGATAAATTGGAGATAATTAATAGAGGGAAGTCACTGGCATACTTGACTTGAGGGTCATGCTCAGTACTAAATACAATATTCAGATGGGATCTACCAGGGCAGAGTACAGAGGGACTATCTGTATCCTTCCTTATTCCTGAAATCTATGGCATGCTCACATTAGTTTTTGGGGTGCCAAACAACACCGCTAATTCATTGAATTTGCAGTTCACTGAAACTTCCAGATCTTTTTCAAAGTGCTGCCAATCCATTCCTTCTCACATTGTGTCCTTGTGAAGTTGATTTTTTGAGTCCAAATGTAAGACTTTACATTTATCTCTATTGAATTTCATCTTATGATAGTATACTCAAGGCTCTAGTCTGTCAAAGTCTGTCTAGACTCATCCAGTGTATTAGCTGTCTACAGATTTGTTGCCTGTGCCTTTATACAAATCACTGACTAAAAATATTGGAAAGCACAGGACCAAGTATAGCTCTCTGGGAGACTCTACTGGAGAACTCCTACCAAGTTGACAGTGAATTATTAAGAGTTAGTCTTTGAACCTGATTATTCAATTAATTTTACATCCATCTAGTTGTATTATTGCCCAATCCACATTTCCCCACCTTATCCACAAGAACAGTCTATCTACAATATTCCTTAATCTACAAATTTAGTAGGGATAAGGCCTGGGCCTATGATTTCATTGGTAGATGGAATTCCAAGCTGAAGAAGTTTCCTTTACCAATGAAGGATGACATTTTTTCTGTTTTAGCTGCCCAGAGTACTGAGAGGTTACTTACCCAGGATCATACAGCCAACATGTGTCAGAAGTGGACCTTGAAGTCAGCTTGAGGCCAGCTCTCTATCTGCTGCCCAACACTGCCTCACTATTAGATTGGTAAAGCTGTCAAAAAAGAAAAACTTTTGGCATGACCTATTCTTGATGAAGTCATACTGGCTGTATAGCATCAATGCTTTCCTCTCTAGATATGTCTCTTTAATGATCCCAGAATCATTTCTTATCCCAGACATCCTAGAATTTGCCAAGCAATAAAAGACAAGGTCACTAGTCTACACTTGTAAGACTTTATTTTTTTCCCTTTAAAAAAAAAATAGGGACATTAGTTCTTCTCCAATCCTGTTCTACCTCTCCCAATTGCCACCATGTTTCAAATACCAGTGGCTCAGCAAGCACACCTGTCAGTTCTTTCAATATCCAAAGATGCTAGATTGTCTGGGCCAGGGAACTTGAATTTATCAAAGACAATGAGATGCTCTCTTACTATCTCCTTACTTATTCTGAGTATCTATTCTCTGTTTGTCACTTTTATTCTGTTATTTCCAAAGTAAAGATCATTTCCCTTGGCAAAGTAAGAGAAGAGTTCAGTTTTCTCTCTGTGTCAGTTATCATTGTCCCATCCACCTCAACCATCAGGCCTATCCCTTTTGCAATCCTTTCTTTCCATAGTATTTGTGTTGTTCAGTCATTTCAGTCATGTCCTACTCTTTGTGACCCCGTTTGGGGTTTTCTTGGCAAAGATACTGGAGTGGTTTGCTATTTCCTTCTCCAGCTTATTTTACAGATGAAGAAACTGAACCAAACAGATTTAAGTGACTTGCCCAGGGTCACACAATTAGGGTTTGAGGCTGAATTTGAACTCAAGGCCCAACGCTTTATCTACTGTGCCACCACCTAGCTGTCCCTAGGTATAACTAAAGAAAGCCTTTTTGTGTTATCCTTAATTTTCCTTTCTAGCCTCAACTCCTTCTGAGCTTTTGCTCTTTTGACAAACTTATACAGGATGGTTTCAGGATCTGACGTTCATCCTTGGTTACCTGACTTTGCTGCTATTAGAAAAATAGACAGAGATAGATAGATGATAGACAGACAGAGAAATAAAAAGCAGTTGGGTAAAAATCAATAGAAGAAAAGAAGTCATTTGTTATCAGAATATATTACAGACCACCTGAACAGAAAGAAGACATAGACAAGGAGTTCACAGAAACATAGATAAATAGATAGATGCAGATTTTTGTATATACGTGTGTATGTGTGTTCTATATGGTTCTACGTTCTATATGGTGAGTGCCATATCTCTTCTGACAACTCGTATTTTTCTTCCCCATTAGAACTGCTTCTTTTGTTTCTCCAGAATTATATTCTTGAGAGTTACCCACCCCTCCTGGACTGAATTCCCTGTAGGATTCTAATGCATGCAATGCCACTTACCCTACCTCTGAACACTGAAATCAGCTTGCCAGCAACTTCCCTCTTTAGCAAGAATCTGATCCAAAATAAGGTTTCCTCTTATTGATTTCTCCACCTTTTGAAGGGTGGAATTATTAAGATAAGTGAAAAGTTATTAGCTACTCTGCTTTTGGCAGAGAAAGAATTCCAGCAAGGGTCTGGACAATTGAAGTCTCCCCACATTACTACATAATGGCTCTGTGCCAGGCTTGTGATCTGTTTTTGTGAACTCCTCATCTATTTCCTCTTTCTGTCCAGGCAGTCTGTTATTACTCTGATGACAAAATTACTTATGTTTCTCCTTTTACCAGTCTTCATCACTATTCTTCCCCCAGATTTCCTCACATGAATATAGCTTATTATATAATGCTGCCCTGCCTCTTTTACTTAACTTGTTTCTTTTGTATGAGATATGCCCATCTACCACCATATTTCAGCAATGATTTCATCTCTTTAAGTCTTAGTAATAACTCCACAACTTAGTAATAACAATAACTTAGTGATAAGTAACAAATTTGCCTCAAGTTAGCTCCTCTAGGTCCTCTTGCTGTGGAGTATTTGTGTATAGACATTTGAAGCCACAGGTTTTACTACTGGCCCCTCTCTTGGACTTCTACAAATTTCTGAGTTATCTCCATGGCTTTCTAGCTACTCTTTATGGTATCTAACTTGGTAGATATTCTTCAGCAATTTACTCCTTCCCCTTTTGATTTCTTGTAAGAGACCAGACAAATGAAATTCCTACCAGCCTATGTTAAGTACCTTCCATCCCTGAACAGGAATCTGTCATCTCAATACTTTAACCTATGATCAAGAAATCCATATCTCATTCTCATACATCATCTTCTTATCCAGATGATTATTTCCCAAGTAATTTTTTCTTTTCTAATAATATGACTTTAATGGGCGTTAGTAAGGTGAATGCAGCCTGTCCCTCTAACGTCTTTATTTTCTTGCCTAAGACTTTAATCTTTGGCAATATTGTCTAGATTCCTCTGATATCCTTCCATGCCCACCTGAATTACCACAAGTGAGTAATAATCTCCATTTTGACAAGGCTTAGAGGGTTATACATGGGCTGTGAAGGAAACAGACCTTTAGGTCCAAAAATAGCTACCTCAGTACCCTCAAGCATGGGGAACCATTTACCTTCTTCTCCCTTCCTCTGAGCCATAGTGGACTGTCACTTGATAGCATCTATGACTTTATTTTCTCATTCCTTGAAGGATAAAGAGTTTTCTCCTCCTCCTTTTCCTCTTCTCTACTCTTTAGGAAAAGTCCCTAATTTGTTTTTTAACCATAGGTGTTTACTTGTCTTTTTCTTTTCTTTCCTCTTCATGAGACATTTTACTGTTCTTCAACCTCCTGACAAGGATCAAGTTTCCCTCTGCTACTTCAGATCTTCTTTGTTTTCCCCATCTAAACCTTGCTTCCAATTTGTTTCTTAGGAGTATTTATTGTCCCTGAAAACACTCCTGGTTGAAGTATGAAGAAATAGTCAAGTCCCTTCACCTTCTCTTCAAAGAGGGAGAAAAGCTTATACTTGGAGTATAGATAATAATCCCTTGGCTTTGGCAGAAATAATTGAATACTCAATAAATCAATAAAGATTTATTAAGTGCCTACTATGTACCATGTACTGTGCTACGCACTATGGATTCAAAGAGACAAAGATAGTTCCTATCCTCAACTAGCTCAAAATCTAATGGGAGAGACAACATGTAAATGGATATATACAAAAATACATGACAAACAGGAAATAATTAACAGAGGTGGGAAGTCACTAGGGTTAAGAGGAGTTGGGAAATGCTTTCTGTAGAGGGTGGGATTTTAGTTGGAAAGTTCAAAGGAAGCCAGAGAAGCCAGCAAGTGAAGATGGGGGGGGGTAGGGAGGGTGAGCATTCTAGGCATGGAAACAGCCAGAGAAAATGCCCAAAGCTGAGAGATGCTTATAGAACAGAAAGGAGGCCGCGTTGTTAGATCAAAGAGAATGTGACAAGAAGTAAGACTGGAAAAGTAGGAACTGGATAGGTTGCAAAGGACTATGAAACACAAAATGATGGATTTTGTATTTGATCCTGGAGGTAATAGGCAACCTCACAGTCCTGAAGGGGCTCATATCATCAGAACTTTAGACTTGAAGGGACAAAACTGAACAGCCTTTATTTCTAGGGATTGGGAGGCTAGAAGCTGAGTACTTATTAACTGAGTGTCTTCTACTTTGCTCTCTTCCATCTTGGGATCAAGTTACAAATGGATTTGGAGCATGAGTTCGGTGTAGCCTCCAGTGATCCAAACTCCACAACCTCAGAACTGGAAGAAATCCTGTATGTCATGGAGTCAGAATCAGTACAGTACCTCCTCAGAAGGGGGATCACACTCATCAAATATTTTGAGACCTAAAGTCCCAAAAATGGTAGCAGTAGGTGAAGAAGCAGCAGCAGCAGTAGTAGCTATACATTTATATGGTGCTTTAAAGTTTGAAAAGTACTTTTCACACATTATTAAGGCCTTCCTAACCCAGCCCTCCTCTTACCTTTCCAGTCTTCTTATACCTTACTACCTGCTATGGACTCTTTGATCCAGTGACATGGATCTTCTAGATCAAGACACTTCATGTCTCAGTTCTGGGCAATTTCTCTGGATGTCTCTCATGCCTAGAAAGTTCTCCCTCTTCATGTCTGCCTACTGGGTTCCCTCTCTTCCTTTAAATTCCACCTAAAATGTCATATTCTACAGGAATCCTTTCTCAATCCCTTTTAATTTTAGTGCCTTCTCTCTCTTATTTATAACCTACTTATCTTGTATATAGCATTTTTATGTGCTTGTCTATTGTTTCCTCTATTAGATTGTGAACTCCTTGAGGGCAGGGACTATCTTTTGCCTCTTTTGTTTCCCAGAACTTATTACAGTGCCTGGCACATGGTAAGTGCTTCATAAATGTTTATTGACAGATTATCTCATTTGATTCTCACAACAACCCTGTGAGGTAAATGTTCTTATCCCATCAGATGATCAGGAAGACCTGTGATTTCTAGAACTCAGAGACTGGTAGGTCAAGTGCTCCCTCTACATCCAGGGTAACTTCCTAATGTGCCTCTTCTTATAGTTCATGTACTGTAGATAGAAAGCTTGCTTTGAGATCAAAAAGACCTGATTTCCAGTCCTAGTTTGAGAGCTATTGGTTATGTGACCTTAGGTATGTCACAATCTCCAGAACTCTAGGTAATTCTTTTAGACTCAAAGTTTCAGAGTTGGTGCTGATTTCAAGCAAACTCCCTACAATAATGAGATCACAGGTTTGATAAATCTACACAAACATACACATATATGTATATCATTGAGTATGATTTGACTAACTTCTCATTATTCTGTTATTAATGGGATTGCACAGGAAAAAAGAGAAACCTTAAATATGTTAGAAGAAACATATATATGTATATACTATATATACATGCACATGTGTGTATATATATGTATGTATATCTCTGTGAAGCAGAGTGTGGAGATATGCACGGATGTGTGACATAAAGACTAGAGGCAATGCTAAAAGGTAAATTCAGAGGCAATCTTGCCACTCCTAGCACTTAGCATAGTGCCTGAAAACAGGTACTTAATAAACGTTTATTGATGGATGATTGACCCTTCATCACCTTGTTAACTTAACACTTAGATTCAAAGGCAATCTAGTAGGCAAATGCTGGAATATATTATAATATAATGCATTCTATATTCTGGGATAATGGTGCTAGCTACTGAGACCAAACCTCATGAACACTCAGAGAATCACTGATGTCCAGGACAGTTGTGATGATGTGTAAAAGAAGTGTCTTGAACTGGAAGGGATGTGGAAAAATAACTACAGTAATGCTCTCCTGGTGCAGTAACTGACCCAACTGTTCTAAAGCACAATTTGGAAATATACCCAAAGAGCTATAAAACTCTGCATGGTCTTTGACCCACTACTAGGTCTGTATCCCAAAGGAAAAGGAAAAGAACCTATATTTATTAAAATATTTAAAGCAGCTCTTTTTTTGTGGTGACAAAGAACTGGAAATTGAAGGGATGCTCATCAATTGGGGAATGGTTAAACAAGTTGTGGTATATGATGTGATGGAATATTATTGTCCTATAAGAAATGATGAATGGGGATGGTTTCAGAGGAACCTGAGAAGACATATGGGACCTGATGTCAGGTGAAGTGAGTAGAACCAAGATAACATTATGCACAGTAACAGCAACACTGTAAAGATGACCAACTGTTGGAGACTTGGCTGATTCCAAAAGATTCATGATGAAAAATGCTCTCTACCTCCAGAGAGAGAACTGATGAACTCTGACCATAGACTGAATCATATTTTTAAATTTTTTCTTTATTTTTCTTGCTTTTTTTTGCAACATGGCTAATGTGGAAATAAGTTTTGCATATATTCAAATGGACCATGGATATCATGTTACTTTCCATATTGCTCAATGGTTAAGGGAAAATAAGAAGGGAAGAAGAGACTTTGGAACTCAAAACTTTAAAATGAATGTTAAAAATAGAAAAGTAAAATCACTTAAAAAAAAAAAAAAGAAGTATCTTGGCAAGACTTTGGAACATGTGTAGACATTCTGTAACTTTTTCCTGACTGTTAACCATATGTTAAGGGTGTTATGAGGCTGGGATGAATCATTCACAAGGCACTACCTGAGCTTTTTCTCTTGATTGGACCCTCTTTGTAGGTCTTCTTCCTTGCTGACAGTGTCCAGTGAAAGACAGTGCTGTAATGAAAGGCCTCAGGCCCTCTCCTTCCAAGGCCTACATTGGACTGGTAAAGATGGACCTTGATTCTTTGTCTCAGTGTTTATTCTTTCATTTTGGGTGAAGGACATTAATCTGAAAGTTATAACCATTTAGAATTTTGAAAGGTCAAAAAAAACCAAGCCACTCAAGGTCCCAGAGTTGAGGGTTTTGTATCCTGTCCAACATCAACATTAGAGTGAGAAGCAACCTTAAAGACCAGCCCAGGGTACTCACCTGGCAGCAATGCTGCATTTGGAAGTTAATTTTGTCAGACCAATGCTGTGCTGAAGCTTTATTAAGTTAGCCCACTCTCCCCAGAGACCAAGGTGGTAGAAAGGAGAATGTGGTCCTTAAGGTGTTGGGGGAAAGTGAGTATACTTTTGCTCTTATTTTATCTTCCAAGTAAATATCCTTTTGTAAAAGTTAATTGATGTGAATTAGTTAAATGGAACTATAGCACTAGTCACTGGTGACAAATAGATGAAAACTCTCAGAATGGGGACTACAGCTAACAACATTAGAAAAAGAAGATCCCAATCCCTCAGGGGTACCCCTAGGACTCTACAGGAAGGCTATGTAGTCAGTCTCACTCTAGCTGAGTGAGACCAAAGAGTTTATACTATAATGGAATATATTTAGAAATTATCAAAAATACAGTAAGTTCTCTCTCTAATTAGCACTTTTTCTCCATGGTTAGGCTTCCTCCCTCAATCCTAAACCCCTAAACTCTGAAGATTAGACAGATCATTGTTAATGGCCTTGTAAATTATTAACTGTATCAGATAACATAGAAAGCACAAACCAGACATTAAAACAATGCCAAGGAAGCTGTAATAATGTGGCAGCCTGGGATGATTTATTTCCCTTTCCTTCCTTCCCTCACCCTTCATGCCCACTAGTTGGAGAAGGAATGGGAAGAAAAGCAGCTGGGTGGATGAAAGGAGCTGGAATCTCCTCATGACAACACTTTGGTGGAGGGGGGCTGGGGAGAGGCAAAAAAAAAAAAAAAAGCTGTAGGTTGGACTTCATTTTCCACCATCAACCACTTTTATACTTCAGCTTGCTCCACTAGAAAGCATCTTCTGATTAGCCTGTTTGCTCTAGTGTTCATCTGCTCTCGCCCGCATGCCTCCTATGCTCATTTAGCAAAGGAGAGCTTACTCTTGGTTTGCCTTCCCCCTGCTTCCTCATGTACGGTGCCCATGTGTGTTACTATGATGTTCTCATGAGATATATCCAGCATGTGATTCAAATGTTTTGTCATTGAAGCAGCCCATCAAGGGGCATTTGATATTACATATCTTCACTATTACTTCATGGAATGTTAATGGGGATCTGATGTAAATGGCACCCCGGGATGATTATCGATGGTGCTAAAATAATCATTTTTCTTACTTCGAGCATTAATGTTCATCGGGATGCTTGTGCTATGTAAGTCCAGATTTCAAATATGTCTGAGAAAGGTTAAGTGATTAGCTCATGGTCATATAGCTAGTAATTGTATGAGACAGGATTTGAACTCAGTTTTTCATGTTTCCAAATCTATCCACTATGGCACTTCATTCCCTTTCTACCCTAGCCACACCAGATGTTGTTATAGAGACAGCCTGAGTTTCTAGTTTCAGTGGCCTTAACAGAGATTCCTACCCGAGTTTTTAGAGGCCATGTGGCAGTAAAGAAGAACTACTCAGAGATCCTTCAAAGTATGAAGAAGTGTATATATCCACATTAGAAAGTAACCATAAATAGTCATAAAACTAATGCAAAATAAGTTGGATGTTTGCTATCCTTCATTCTCAAAGAGAACCAAAATGACATTACTATGTTGGAGTCAAGGTACAGGGTATCCAACTATGGTTGATCGGACCAATATGAAATCAGAAGACTTTAGCCCAAAAATCCACATGAACATTTGGAGTGGAGATGTCTCTAATTTTCACATCACACATTTCTTTTGAGCTATTGTAATTCTGCCTTACTTATAGAGCACAGCACTTTCTCTTATGAGGATATGCCATGCTGGGCAGTCCTGTGCTAGTATCTGCCATGTGTCCCAATAGTTCCAAGGTTCTCTATAGACACCTTGAGAGTGTCCTTGTATCACTTCTTCTGACCTCCATCTGAGCACTTGCCTCGTGTGAGTTCTTTATAAAATAGTCTTTTAGATAAATGCATTTGGCATTCAAACAACATGGCCAGCCCACTACAGTTGCACTCGCTGCAGTGGAGTCTGAATGCTTGGCAGTTTAATTTGAGAAAGGACCTCAGTAATGGGTACCTTATCTTGCCAGTTGATCTTCAGAATCTTCCTAAGACAATTCAAATGGAAGCCAGGAAGACTGTCCAGGTTTCACAGGCATACAACAATGAGGTCAGCATAACAGCAAAATGCGTAGGAACAAAATAAACAGACCTATGTAATAATAACACATTCATAAGCATTGGAATATATGCAAATAAAGAAACTGCAAAACAATGCATAGCTGATACATAGTTACAGTATATAAATAATACAAGTACACAAGTAAATATAAATAGCAAAACAATAAAACAAAAATATAAGTCATAAACATGCTGTAATTAATATATGTATCAGGGTACATCAATATGCAAGAAACCTGTAAAAAGTGTTTGGGGGACACATTATGAAGGGCTTTGAATGTCAGAGGATTTCTATTTGATCCTGGAGGTGATATGGAGCCACTATAGTTTATTGAGTAGGAAGGATGAGGTCAGACTTTTACTTTAAGAAAATCATTTTGATAGTTGCGTAGAGAATGGCCTGGAGCAGGCAGTCAAATCAGGAAGCCATTACAACAGTCCAGGAGTGAGGAGATGCTGGATCAGGTGATTGGTAGTGTCAGATGAGAGAAGGGGGAGTGTGCAAGAGATGTGATGAAGGGAAAACCACCAGGGCTTGGCAACAGATTTGATGTGGAGTTCAGGACAGGCTGCGTGAGAGACAGTGAGGAGTCAAGAATAACACCTTGGTTTCCAGCCTAAGTGACTAGAATAGTGCTCTCAATATTAATAGGGAAGGTAGGAACAGGGGGGAAAATAATGAGTTTAAATTGATAAATGGTCAAAGGATGTGGACAATTTTCAGACAAAGAAATCAAAGCTATCCATAGTCATATGACAAAAATGCCTGAAATCACTATTGATTAGAGAAATGAAAATGAAAACAACTCTGCGGTGCCACCTCCCACCTATCAGGTTGACTAATACAACAAAAAAGAAAAGTAATAAAGGTTGGAGGTGATGTGGGAAAACTGGGACACTAAACACACTACTGGTGGAATTGTGAACTGATCCAACCATTCTGGAGAGCAGTTTGGAACTATGTCCAAAGGGCAACAAACTACATACCCTTTGATTCAGCAATACTATTGCTAGGTCTATATGCTAGAGATGCAAAAAAAGAAGGACTTATCTGCACAAAAATATTTATAATGGCTCTTTTTGTGGTGGCTAAGAATTGAAAATTCAAAGGAATGCCCATGAATTGGGGAATGACTAAACAAGCTATCTGTGGTATATGATTGTGATGGAATACTTTGTGCTATAAGAAATGGCAAGCGAAATGATTTCAGAATAAAATCTGGAAAGACTTACATGAACTGATGTAAAGTGAAGTGAGCAGAACCAGGAGAACATTGTACATAGTAACAGTATGATGAATTGTGGATGACTTAGCTATTCTGAGCAATACAATGATCCAAGAAATCCCAAAGGACTAATGCTGAAGTATGTTATCTTTCAATATGTGGCACGGTATGGAGAAGAGTATAAACCCACATAAGAAAATAATCATAAATAGTCATAAAATTAATGCAAAATGAGTTGGGTGGCTGTTGTCCTTCATTCTCAAAGAGGATCAAAATAATATCACTGTTTTGAAGTCAAGGTACAATGTGTCCGACTGTGGCTGATACTATCTGAATGTAGAATGAAACATGCTATTTTTACTTGCCTTCTTTCTTACTTGTTTCTTTTTTATTCATCTTCTTGTACAAAATGACTAATATGGAAATGTCTTACATGATTGCACATATATAATCTATATCTGATTGCTTACTGTCTCATAGTGGGAAAAAGGCAGGGAAGAATAAAACTTGTAACTCAAAACTTTTTAAAAATGTTTTAAAAATGTATTACCATGTAATTGGGGGAAAATAAAACATTATATATTTTTATAAAAGAAAGAAAAATAATGAGTTCCATTTTGGATATGTTGAATTTAGGTTATCTACTGGACATTCAGTTTGTGATGTCCAATAGGCAATTGGAGATGTGAAGCTGGCAGTCAGATGTTGACAGTCAAAGGATGGTCATTTACTTCACTAATTCATATCCTTTGGCCATTGACCTTTTGGGGAATGGTTCTTTTTCTTATGTATCTTTATCAGTTTTCTATATATCTTGAATATCAGACCTTTATCAGAGAAATCTGCTGCAAAGTTTTTTTCCTAATTATTTCCTTTCTAATTCTAATTTTGTTTGTATGAAAACTTTTCAGTTCTTGTAATTAAAAGTGTCCATCTTATGTCCTATGATCTTCTCTATTCCTTTTTGGTTAAAAACACTTGCCCTATCCATAGTTGTGGAAGTTAACTCCTTTCCTGCTGCTCTAAATTATTTATGATGTAATCTCTGATATCTGAGTCATATATTCATTTAGAACTTATTGTGATATGTGGTGGGAGGAGCTGGTCTAAACTTTTCTACCATATTACTTCACAGTTTTCCCACATGATTTTTTAAAAATCAAATACTGAGTCCTTATACCAGTAGTTGTAGTTTGTTAAATAATGTGCTACTATGTTCAACTGTTTCTGAGTCTCCTACACCTACTTTGTCAACATTTTTTTAAACCAGCATCAAATATTTTTGATAATTATTACTTTGGATTATTTTGAGACCCAAGTGAGCTAGGTTCCCTCCCCTTTTTTCATTATTTCTCATGATATATTTTTTTTTACTTTTGTTCCTCCAACTGAATTTTGTTATTATTTTTAGTACTAAAAGAAACCCTTTGTTAGTTTATTATGATGCTGAACAAATAAATTAATTTAGGTATAATACTATTGTAATTTTAATTATATTGATATTACTTTACGGAAATCTTTTCAATGATTTTATAATGTTCTTATTTTTACACTCAGGATTACTCTAAATATCAAGAAATCTCTACGTGTCTCTATATACATTACATGATAATATATTTCAAGCATCAACCTCCATTTCTTCAAGTGTTTGTAATACTACGTTTATACTCAGCAAAGCAACACTACTTAATGAGGCAGCAGATTAGTAAAATAATATAGAAATAACACAACAAACTGGTAGCCGCATGTAATTAATACGTTGCCCAAAAGGTGGCATAGTGGAAAGAGTTCCAGGCCTGGAGTTCAGGAAAACTCATCTTCTTGAAGACATTTACTAGCTGTATGACCCTAGGCAAGTCACTTCACCCTGTTTGACTAAGTTCCTCATCTGTAAAATGAGTTGGAAAAGGAAATGGCAAACCCTTCCAATATCTTCATCAAGAAAACCCCAAATAGGGTCACAAAGAGTCAGATACAACTGAAAAAACAACCAAACAACAATTGGAAACAAAGTGGGTAGTCACTGGTTGGGGAATGGCTGAATAAATAACAGTATATGAACATAAAGGCATGTTACTGCACCATTAAAAAAAATGGAAGGGAATATTCAAAGAAATCTGGGAGAATGTGTATGAACTGATGCAAAGTGAAGCAAGCAAAGGTAGAAGAACAATTTACATTGTGACTACAACATTGTAAAGGAAAACAATTGTGAAAGGCTTAAGAACTATGATCACTGAAATGACTCATCAGGGCTCCATATGATTAATAATGAAGGAAGGGAAAATTTATATAGCTCCCAACAGGTGCCAGGCACTGTGCTAAGTGCCAGTCAGTTTTTTACAAGAAATATCTCATTTGATCCTCATAACAACCTTACAAGGTGGGTGCTGCTATTATTCCTATTTTACATTTGAAGAAACTGAGGCAAACAATGACTTACATAGCTAGTAAATATCTGAAGCTGGATCTAAACTCAGATGTTCTGACTCTAGGCCCAGCCTTCTATCCATTGTGCTACCAGCTGCCTCTGTAATGAATCATATTTCCAACCTCTTGGAAGATGCACAGTGGACTATGACTACAGACTGAGTCACAGATTTTCAGATATGATCAATGCATGGAATTGTTGTGTGTGACTATACCTATGTGTTATAGGGGAGGATTTACTTTTGGGAGGAGAAGAAGAAAGAAGAGGAGGAGAAGAAGGAGGAAGAGAAGAAGAAGGAGGAGAAGGAGAAGAAGAAGGAGAAAGAGAATAAGGAGGAGGAGAGCAGCTAGGGGAGTAAGGGAGGTATAGTGATACTTTAAAAAAGAAGAAAAGAACATCAATAAATCATTTTTTTAAAAAAGATGAAAGTAGACTGGAAATCAGAAGGAAACCCAGATAAGCGGGGCAGTGTTGAAACTACCATGTTAAATGTGAAATACTTTTCAAGAACCCACGAACTGTAGGTAGCAGAGATTCATGATTTTATACGCAGCCTTCCTTTTCTGTTCCTTGTATGGGAGAATGATCATGTTTGTGAAGTTCACAGTTATAAAAAGGAATTTTAAAAAGAGGAAGGCAGGCCTTGCAAAAATGACATGTCCAACTTCCAGCGAAAGACATTGTTACAACTGTACCCACATACCCACAATTAGCATATCAGTAAGCAATCAATATCCATTAAATTGATACTCCACACAGGTGAATCTCCCTATCACAACACTGAATTGAATGCATCACTCAGTAGCAATAATGTCTTTGCATTCATAACAGTGATTGGTTGGTTGTTGTCCGTCTTTGAAAAGGACCAAAATGACATCACTACTATAAAGTGAAATTTCAGTGTGTCCAAATGTGGCTGATCAGATCAATATGAGCTTGAGCTCAGAATGCTCTGCCACAGGTTGGGCACAGACAGTCCATATGAATTTTTGGGGTGGATATCCCAAATTTGCCTATCCTGCATTTACTTTGTGCTGTCTCAATTCTGCTTTGCTCAAAGAGCACAACACCTTTTCCTACTGATGTGGGCACACCATGCTGAGTGGTCTTGTGCCAATGTCTCCCATGTTGCACAGTCAAATCCAAAGTTCTTGAGAGAGACCTTGAGAGTGTCCCTGTATTGTTTCTTCTAGCCACCATGTGATCGCCTGCCCCATGCAAGTTCTCCACAAAATAGTCTTTTTGGCAAGTGTACATTTTGTATTCAAACAACATGGCCAGCCCATTGGAGTTACGCTCTCTGAAGCATAGTTTGAATGGCTGGCAGTTCAGCTCGAGCAAGGACTTCAGTGTCTGGTACCTTATCCTGCCAGGTGATCCTCAGAATCTTCCTAAGACAGTTCAAGTGGAAGCGATTCAGTTTCCTGGCATGGCACTGGTAGACTGTCCATATTTGACAAGCATATAACAAGGAGGTCAGCACAATGGCTCTGTAGACCTTCAATTTGGTAGTCAGTCTAATACCTCTTCTCTCCCAAACCTTTCTTCGGAGCCTTCCAAACACTGAGCTACCTCTGGCAATGCGTGCATCAGCCTCATTGTCAATGTGTACAGCATTCAAAACTTCTCCATTTGTTGTAACCAATGGTTCCACGTATGGGGTGTAGGGTGTGTTCAAGGAGGACTAGTACGTTTGGTGTGATGACTGCCGAGCCCTTTTCAGGGCTCTTTCCACCTCCTGTTCCACTTGTTCTGCCTAACTCTCACCTGTGGCTCCAAGAAGCTGCAGCATGCACAGCGGCCACACCCCACTAAACCATTTCGTTTTGGCAGACAGGCCAAACCAGGTTGAGAGTACCCAAGGGTTCTCAAACCCATTGGTGAGTTAGGGGGCTGTCTACCCTAAGCATGTGAAGGCTTCATCTGATGAAATGGGCGGATGAGAACAATTTGTTCCAATGGCCATGAAGGCAGATGAAGCAGGCAATGTGGAGCTCTTAGAGCTTGGTTAGACACCAAAGATGCCAAGGTCATCCACTACATTCTGAGCCATCTGTCCTGCCACTGGACTATGATGACTCTGGAGGACAGAGTGAGGCTGATGACTTCATGCAACTCTGCCTCACTTAAATTCAATTTACACACAAATCAAAAGACATCACCCATTCCCATATCATTTCATAACAGTGATATCAATACATTCCCAAGGGAGAAAAAGCCCCAAAACACACATGAAGTCAAAAGATTAAAAAGCCAGGATTTTACAACATCCAGGACTAAAAATAAGTCAAATAACAAAAAATATATTACAAAAATAGACATTTGATGAACTAACTCGCTAAGAAAAAATTCCCATGACGAGATGAATTTACAAGCAAATTCTACCAAACCTTTAAAGATCAACTACAGTACTATATAAAGCTTTTCTTAAATAAGCAAAACAGTCCTACCAAATTCCTTCTGTGACACAAAGATGGTCACGAGGGACAGAAAAAACAGAGAAAATTAGAGACCAATTTCCCTAAGAAATACTGATGTAAAATTATAAATAAAACACTAGCAAGGAGAGCTGTCAATATATCACAAAGGTCATAGACTATGACCAGGTGAGATTTATACCAGGAAAGCAAGGTTTTAGGAAAACTATAAGCTTAATCAATCATATCAATAACAAAAACAACAAAATTCACATCAGTCTATGCAGAAAATGCTTTTGACAAAATATAATACCTAAGTCTATTAAAAACACTAGAAAGAAAAGGAATAAATGGAACTTTTCATAAAATGATAAGTAGTATTTATCTAAAATGGAGAACAAGTATTATTTGTAACAGGGATAAAGTAGAAACTTTTCCACTAAGATCCGGGGTGAGACAAGGATGTCCATTATCATCATTATCATTCAATATTATACTAAAAATGCTAGTAATAACAACAACAAAAGAATGAGAAATTTAAGGAATAAGAAGAGGCAATGAAGAAACCAAACTATCATTTGTTGCAGATGATATGATGATCTACTTAGTCAGCTCTACAGAATTAACTACAAACTAGTTGAAACAATTAACATCTTTAACAAAGTTTTAGGATATAAGAAAAATCCATGCAAATCATCAAATTTACCATACATTTGACAACGAAAACCAAAAGGAAAAAATAAAAAGAGAAATTCCATTTAAAATAACAGCAAATATTACAAACCTACCTGCTAAGACACATACAGGAAGTATATGAATACAAGTTCAAAACAAAACCCTTTTCAAACAAATACAGATCTAAACAATTAGAAGAATATTAACTGCCTTTATGTAGGCCAAGTCAATACAATAAAAATGCAATTCTACTAAGATGAATTTACTTATTTAGTACCATACTAAACTACCAAAGAATTATTTTATGGTACTAGAAAAAATAATAAAATTCATCTGGACAAACAGAAGTTCAAGCATATCAAGAGCATCACTAAAAAAAAATGGAAAGGAAGTACAAGTACTAGATTTCAAACTGTATTACAAAGCAGCAACCATCAAAACAATCTGATACTGGGTGAGAAAGAGAGTTGTTGATCAGTGGAACAGATTAGGTGCACAATATACAAAGTAAATAACCACAGTAATCTAGTGTTTGATAAATGCAAAGATCTAAACCTTGGAGGCAAGAACTCACTATTAGACAAAAATAGTTGTGAAAACTGGAAAACAGTCTGGCAAGAACTAGAACTAGATCAACATATCATGCCACTTACAAGATAAGGTCAAAATGGGTACACAATTTAGATAATGAATTGATCGAAATTTATTTTAAAAAAATAAAAGCCATTCCCCCAATTGATAAATGGTCAAAGGACATGAACAATTTTCAGAAGAAGAAATCAAAGCTTTCAATTGTCACATGAAAAAATGTTCTAAATGACTACTGATTAGAGAAATGCAAATTAAACCAGCTGAAGTACCAACTCACACCTATTAGCTAACATGATAGAAAAGGAAAAATGACAGATGCTGGAAGGGATGGGGGAAATAAGGACACAAATTCATGTTGGTGGAATTGTGAATTGATCCAACCATTCTGGAGAACAATTTGGAAATATGACCAATGGCTTTAAAATTCTGCCTACCCTTTGACTCTTGTAACCCAAAGAGATCAAAGAAAAAGGAAAAGGATATATACACATATACACAAAAATACTTATAGCAGCTCTTTTGCAGTAATAAAAAAATTGAAATTAAGGAGACACTCATCAATTGGGGAAACTAGTTGTGGTATATATTGTAACGGAATACCATTGTGCTATAAAAAATAATAGTGATGGGTCCAGAAAAGCCTAAGAAGATTTATTATAACCTGATCCAGGTGAAGTGAGCAGAACCAAAATAACGTACACAATAAAAGCAATATTGTAACAATAATCTGCTATTATTATTATCATTATCTGTTAAATATGTCAACTGTGACAGATTTAGCTACTCTGATCAATACAGTGATCTGAGACAATTCCAAAGGATTCATGACGAAAAACGCTCTCCACTTCCAGAGAGATCTAATGAACTCTGAGGGCAGATCGAAACATATTTTTTCACTTAACTTTTCCTGGTTTGTTTTTTTTTCACAATATGGTCAATATGGAAAGATTTTGCATGATTTCACATATATAACGGATATCATATTGCTTGCTTTCTCATTGGGGTGGGGGAGGAACTGAAGAGAGAGAATTTGGAACACAAAATTTAAAAATGAGTGTTTAAAAAAATGTGCATTTGAAGGAAAGAAAGGACAGAAAGAGAAAAAATTCTACCAGGAAACAAGAATACTGAACTAAACCAGTTCAAAATTCAAATAACTCCTGTTTCAATGAGATGAGCCTGAAAAGAGCAAGAAATAAAAGAGAAAAAATTGCTTCCCCTCCCAATAGGAAAAAAAAATTCAACATGTCCAACATGTAGCCAGCTCAGGGTTGGCTGGATACTAAGTGAGGGATATGTGAATTACCTGAACAAACACACAACCTTCCGCTCTCACTGCTGTTGGCTCACTTTCCTATTAAATCTTTCTCTGGGTTCAAAGCAGTCTGAGCTATGAATATCTCAGAGATGATCAAAATCACAGAAATTCCCGCCTGAATCATTTCACCTTCACATCATCCTGAACTGAGAAAAATCCCCACTCCCTTCTAGGTTAATTTCCCCTCTCTTAATCTCCAACTGTACACATATTCAGGTGTGGATAGGGGCTGCCCTAGCATCTCATCAGTGCTGTCCTGGCTGTGGCTGAGGTTCCTAAGCAGACCACAAAGCCTCTGTACCAGGTGGAGGACCATATGGATGAATTTAGACCTTGAATGTCTTGCTTACTTGCCTTCATCAGCACAGTGCCTTTCATTCATTGATACTCTGCCTAGAATCATTCCCAAATGGTAGCAAAATTCCACCTTCTCTTATTCCAATCTCTTTCTGCCAAAGAGCAAACCTCCTTCCCCGACCTCTGATGACTACTCTATCATCCCAATCCACCTCAGTATCATTGCCCCAACACCCTACTCCAAATCAGCCCATCCCTCCAGTATGCCCTCTGGAACCTCCTCTCTTTACATTAACACACTTCCCTTCATCTGAGACCACTTCCTCTCTTGTTTCTTGCATCTTCTGGCATTGAACTGGAGAAGGAAATGGCAAGTCATTGAAAACTGGCTTCCCCTTCTTCCTTGCCCCAATGACACTGTATTTCTGGGGATCCTCTCAAATGTGGTTATATCATCTCTCACACTGCCTGACTCATTTGTTTTAGAGGAGATGCACATTCCTTGCTTCCCACTCCTACTTCCAGAATCCCTCCACTGTCATCACTCAGCAACCCCTCCTCTTTTAGGTTCATTCTATCCAAATTTATCACGCAATCTAGAACCTGGTGACTGTTATCTACCTATCCCCAGGACATTCCTCCTCTTTTCTTGATGAATTAATTACCTGGATTAGAGCCTTTGTCTCCATAATAACGCCTGCCCTCCCTTTAGGGGATTTTAACTTTTACATGTTAATACTCCTTCAAATACCATAACCTTCTGTTAATTAGTCAGCCAATAAACAATTATTTAAAATATATTATGGGCCAGGCACTGTGCTAATCTTTTGTTCTTCAGTTCCGTTGGGACTCTTCAGGACTCCACTTGGGGTTTTCTTGGCAAAAATACAAGAGTGGTTTGCCATTTCCTTCTCCAGTTCATTTTACAGATGAGGAAACTGAGGCAACCAAGATAAAGTGACTTGCCCAGGGGACACACAGTAAGTGTCTCAGGTCAGATTTGAACTGAGGACGATGAGTCTTCCTGATCCTAAGCCCTGCATGATCCCTTCAGGTGTGGACAGGGGCTGCCCTAGCATCTCATCAGTGCTGAGGCAAAAAGGGTTAAATGACTTTCCCAGGCTCACCGTATGTAGGGTGGATTTTGTTATTTTTACATACTAAATACTAGCTGCCAAATCTACTATGCTAATCTACTCAGGTCCCATGTTCTATTCTTCCACTCTAACCCCAATTTAGGCTTAAAACTAACCATAAATTTAAATAGACCCTTCCTAGGACTATGGCCCATAAGAAACTGCACTTCTATGATCAAAACCTCTGAAATTCCTGTTAGACCATAATCTCTTATATTACTATTCCATCTCTCTCTATGCCTTACTCCTCCTAAACCTATTTTTCATCCTCACCGTGATTTTCGACCTTCAGTACTTCCCCATATCATCACTCTCATTGTGACTACCCTCCCTTTCTTTCTCAACCTCAATTCCTTAGTGACTCAGTTCAATTCTCTACTCTTAAATCCCCTGGCACTCTTTTTCTATTGCCATTCACACCATGCCAGGCCCTAACCTTGAGTTACTCCCACCATCTGCCTCCTCTTCCACTGATGTGCTGCTGAAGCGAGATGTGGGAATTCACAAAATCATGCTGAGTGGTTCCACCACAAATTTATGTTACCTAATCCCAACTGCACCCTTATTTCAGCAAGATCTTTTTACTCCTCCCCAAATGGTTCTATATCCACATCAGCACAGCAACTGTTCCAAATTTCTCTACTCAAGTCTCTCACAGCATCCCCTCCCCAATTCTCTCAACTGAAAGTCTGCTATACTGAGAAAATTGAGGCCGTTTGGCATAAACTCTCTCTTCTCCTCTCACCTTCATCTCATAAGCCCTTACAATTCCCCATGATTTCCTCCTTTACTACAATCTCTGCCTTGCCACAGCCATCCTCTCTGGATGCACCCTCAATCCCATCCCCTCCTGTTTCCTTTGGCAAATTACCCCCACTGTCATTCTCCCTCCAGTCTTCAATTTCTCCTTATCTCCTGGGTCCTTCTCAGATATCTAAAACCATGCTAAAATATCCCCTTCTACTGAGAGTAAAAAATTATCAATGGAATCCTGCCATGCTTTCTTCCCATATCTTTTCTGCCTTTCTCAGCCATTTGTTGTTTAGTCATTTCAGTTGTGTCTGACTCTTCATGACCTCATTTGGGGTCTTCTTGGCAAAATACTCAAGTGGTTTGACACTTCCTTCTCCAGCTCATTTTACAGAGGAGGAAACTCAGGCAAAAGGGCTAAGTGACTTGCCCAGGATCACTGTATATAAGGTGGATTTTGTTATTCTTTTTAGATACTAGTTCCCAGGATCCACGGCCATAAACAACGGATAGATAATATAAACATTTGAGTTAAGCTGTACACAGCACACTGTGTGTGCTCTGTGCTGAATCACCACAGTACTGCTAAAGTTAATGTAAATTTGTGAGGTTATTGCTGGCAAACTGCCTTTTTTGTGTGCTCCTCTATAAATCAAACAGCACTGGTCAGTGAGTGGGGAGTACACAGTATATTAGGAATGTAAGTGCTGTGCCTGCCCTGACCTGCCCCCCTCAAGGCTTAGGGGGAAATAAACACATAGATTTAGGGAAATGCAAAGTTGTGCCTGCTTTGACTAGCCCCATTCAGGCTTAAGGGATGCTAGGAGCTGGAACCCCTATTCTCACCTACCCCTGCAAGAAGAGTAATTAGGGGATGCTATAGGTGTTGGTGTTCCCATTATCAGCAACCCCCTTTAGAAGAATAAAGAAGGTAACACCTTATTATGTCTCCATTGCTGTCCGTCTAGCTACCCAGATCAAGAGTGCTAGAGGACAGAGCCCACAAGCTCCTGTGTCTCCTGGGTTTGAGGCCAGATTGAACTCAGGTTTTCCTGACTCCAGGGCTGGCACTTTATCCACAAAGCCACCTATCTTCCCCAACCTCCTCAAAAAAGCCATCTACACTTAGTGACTCCACTTAGGATCAAGACTAGAAGAGACCTGATGATATAAAGACCTATTCCAACCTCTTCATTTCATAAATAAGGAAACTGAACTTACCCAAGGCCACAAAGGTAGTAAGTACTAAGGTGGAATTTGAACCAAGGGCCTCTGACTCCAGAGCCAGTGTTCTTTCCATTGTATCTTGCTACCTTCCTTCTCATCAGGAGATGAGACTGCCTTCTCCAAAGTTACTTCTCATCTTTATATTTTTGAAGGGGAGTAAGAGTATGTGTGATTGGGGCAACTAGGTCATGAAGGTTGATAGAGCAACAAGCTTGGAGTCTTCCAGTTCAAATCTAGCCTCAGACATTTATAAGCTGTATGACCTTGGGCAAGTCAATTAACCCTATTTGCCTCAGTTTCATCATTTGTAAAATGAGCTGGAGAAGGAAATGATGAACCACTCCAATACCTTTGCCAAGAAAACCCCAAATGGGGTCACAAAGAGTCAAACATAACTGAACAACAAGAATGTGTATGTGTATGGGGGGGTTCTACTCTTCCCACTACCTCAAATTAACATAATCCCAAAAGGCCCAGAACTTAGGCAGAAAGAGTAAGGTAGGTCTTAAGGAATTTTCTTACAACCACACAACAATGTAGTCACATATAATGAGTCATATATGATATGAAAATAAGACCAATGTCCTCGTCACTTTATCAGGTGCAAACTCCTCTATAATTGGGTCAAGCATGGAACAGTGCAACTACTTGAAGGACTCAGTCATGCCATAAAAAGCAGAAATTCATTCAACAATTGAGGCATTTGGAAATTCAGGCTCAGGAATACTTTGTGAAGACAGCCACCTTGGCCTATACCAGAGGATGGTAAGGAAGAGGAGAATTTTTCACTTTTCCATAACGACTTATAGGCCATGTTATCAAAGACACTGGACCAGTAGGAGATAGTGCGCCCAGCCAGGAACAGAGATATGCATTGAGTTATTGTTTGTCCTTCATTTTGGAAGAGTACCAATGATAGCAGGGGTGATATCTTGACTTGCACATGAATTAGGTTGAAGTGAGGTATCAGCTTCACTCTCTCTACCAGAGTCATCACAGTCCAATGGCAAGACTCAAGTCAAGACAACTGGCAATGGTCCAGGATGCAGAGACTGACCTTGGTGTCTTTGATGCCTGACCAAGCTCTAAGGGCTCCGCAGTGGCTGTTTCAGCTGCCTTCCTGGCCATTGGAACAAATTATCCTTATCTGTCTACCGTGGGAATCTTCAAATGTGTGGGGTAGCCATCCCCTTAAATTTACTGAAGGATTTCAGTCAACCTAGTTTAGCCTGTCTGCCAAGACAGTTTACCAAGGTGTGACCATGGCACATGCTAGTTTCCTGGAACCACGGGTGAGAGTTGGGTGACAAGTAGACACAAAAGGTGGATGTGCAGTCCTGAAAAGGACTCAGCAAGTGCTCATCTCAGGGTGTTAGTCCTCCCTGAACACCCTGTACATACACACAACTTAGCAAATTTTCAGTTCCTTTCTCTCTAGACATTCATCTCCCCACCAACAGTCTCCTCACCCTGGAGCTGTTTCTGCTTTATAACCCTGTCTTCCAGTTGGTTGGAGTTGGTGAGTGCCTGGCTCCACCATTTCATAAGGCTTAGTTCACTCTAATTTCTCCTCATCTCTAGATTCTCTCCAGTATGTCCCCTTCTTACCTCTGACCTTACCTTCTTAACATCACCCTGGTCCAGGTCCTAGACTACTGCAATAGTTTGCTGTTTGGTCACCTTACCTTAAGTCTCTCCTCACTCTGGGTCTTCAAATTAATTTTTCTAAAGATTGGTCAGGTTCAACCATGTTACCTTCTTATTCAATAAACTCCACTAGCTCCCTATTACCTCCAAGATCAAATATAAAATCAAGTCCTTTATAATTTGGACCTACCTTTCCATACCTTTCCACAGTTTTCTTACACCCCCTTTCTTGTGCTCTGAAATCCAGTAAACTGGCCTTCTTGCTGGTCCTTGCACATGGCATTCCTCCCAACTTCAGGCATTTTCACTGACTGATCTCAATACCTGGAATACTTTCCCTCCCAATCTCGATTTTCTGGCTTCCTCAAAATCTCAGCTACAGATGCACCTTCTACAAGAAGCTTTCCCAATCCCTTTTTAAGGCTAATACTTTCCCTCTGATACTATCACCAATTTATCATGTATATCTCTTTTGTACATAGTTGTTTGCATGTTTCTCCCATTGGACATTGAGCTACCTGGGAACAGAACTGGTTTTTACCTTTTCCTTTCTTTCTTTTTTTTGTCCTTAGCATTTAGCACAGTGTCTGGCTCATGGTAGGTTCTTAACAAATGTTTGTTAACTTGTCTTCTTCCATTAGAATATAATTTCCTTGAGGTTGGAGACTGTATTTTTTTTTTTGGTTATATATGCCAGTGCCTGGCACATAGCACTTCAAAGCTCTACCGTGTGTGTGTGTGTGTGTGTGTGTGTGTGTGTGTGTGTGTGTGTGTGTGTGTGTTGGGGGGAAGGGTTCTAGGAAAAAACAAGAAATTCTTTGTCTCTCCAATGTAACTATTTCATCCTAGACTGAACTTCTTATTCCACATCTTGCAAACTATGACTCTTACATTTATCATCCTCAGCAGTAACCAACCAGCAAACCTTTCTTGATACAAGGAAGGAGAGAGACTCTCTAAAGTTTCTGAAGAAGTGAGTTCCCTGTGAAAGCCCAGGAACATGGGAGAGACCCAATCCTCATCTCTGTGTTTGCTGTCACAGCTCTTCAACTGAGCTTTTCAGGCTAGCAAACTGGGTCAAGATGGTGGTCCTTGACACGAGTTACTCCTGAGGAAAGAGGAAATGGGGTATCCTACAAGTACGGAATTTGGCAAGGGAAGATGACAGAGAATGCCAATCTCCAGGCTGACAGATGCTGAGGCATCATTGTCAGTTGTCAACGCACTATGTCTCCAAAACTCTCAGAAGCAGATGTGGATGGAACAACCAAGATTCTCTATGTTGTTGATGACAGCACTAACCTTCCAGGTAGGTTTCAGGCTGATACCTGAGCTATCATAACTATGATCAGGGACCAGGCCACAGCAGCATCCTTACCATTACCAACACCATGGGGACCCAATACTATGCCTTCTTCATCTTCATAGGCACCAGCAGCCTGGACACTGATCACACTGATAACCAGACTATCAACATTAGTCTCTCAGACCCCTCCATCTCCCCCGCCAAAAAAGAGTTTAAGAATTGTGAATATCACCCATTACTCTGTAGGCCTGACATGGAAAGCAGGCTTTATTGAGTACTTAGAGGAGAGATTCTGTGTCAGGTTATTTGGTACTGGAGGCAGCATGGTACCTATACGTGGATGTTTTCTCATCTCAAGCCTCAATCATCAATCTCTATTATTTCTCCCTAGTGGCCACCAGTGTCCTAGGAGACAGCATCCTTGACTATCAAGGAATCCAGTTCCCATTCACCACAGAGAAAACTGTGAAACAGCCATTTGAGAAGATAGAAGGAAGACCAATTCTCTCTAGAATCTGAATTCTCTCAGTGGTTCCTGTTCCCATGCCCTTTATCCTGGGTGTGCTGCTGCTCCTCTCCAATACCTCCTAAATAGGGTATAACTACATAGGGTGTCCTCCAAGGGTAAAAACACCATGGACAACCCATAGAGAAAGCCAAAGACAAGGAGAGAGTGAGAGACTTTATCTGGGAAAGAAAGTAATTTCAGCATCAGTGCAATACAAGCACTATGAAAAGTTCAGCAGAGGTTGAACACTATTGCTGTAAGAGTTCATGAAGAACTTAAGCACCCAGCTCCTCCAAATCCCTGAAGAGGAACCCCAGTATCAAAATTTATGAAGTCTTAAGTATGAAGAAGTGATGGGTCCTGTACAATGAAGGCTCCTCCTGTCTGAGACCCACTACAAAGAAGTGCAGATGGAAATCTATTAGCTTGGATAATAGATTCAAGGGAATACAGTTTGGTGGAAGACCTGACTGGGAGGAGTCAGAACTACAACTGAGGGGGAAGCTAGTGTGAGATTGGCCAAAGGCCTAATAACTCTAAAATGTCAGTCTTGTCCTCCAATTGACACTCCTAATAGGAATCAATACTGTGGGCCAGTGTTTGTATCTGAAAACTCGATCATCTTTTTACTTTGCAAACAGGATAAGCTTGTCTAATAAATGGTACCAAGGAAAAACGTGTTGTCTCTCTATCCATCTACTTAATCTATCTGCCTACCTAGGCAGCTTGGTGGCACAATGGATAGAGAGCTGGCCTAGAGTCAGGAAGACCTAAGTTCAAATTCAGCCTTAGACCCTTAATAACTGTGTGACCCTAGGCAAGTCACTTCACTTCTGCCTCAGTTTCCTTAATTGTAAAATGGGAATAATAACACTTTAAACAGTGATCAAATGAGATAATATCTGAAAAGCATCACACAGTTCCTGACACATAGTAGGTATTTAATTCTTTGTTTCCTTCTCCTCCCTCATCTGTCTAGATAATTAATTATCTAAATGCCTTTGTCAAAAGCTAATTAAGTACATTTCCTGATTATTAACAGGAAGCACATCAGTGGGACCTTGTAAGTTACAGTGTTAGAAATACCAGTGCCAAGTGACAGAGCCAAGATGGTGAAGGAGAAAGACACACATATGCAGGCTCTCCCCACACAGCCCATAAAATTTGTTGAGAAGGACTCTCAACAAATTCTGGAGCAGCAGAATTGGAGAACAACAGAGTGGAGAAGATTTCCAGCCCAGGGAGATGTGAAAGGCCCATGGGAAATGTCTGTTGCACCGGATGCAGAGTGGAGCTCAGCCTAGTCTTGGCTGTGAGTTGCATGACTTGAGAACAGCCCTCAGAAGCGGAATCTCCAGTCGCAGCAGCAGTGCTTTGCAGATCCCTCAACCCACAGGCACCAAAGTCAGTGACAGGGTTTTTTCAGCTGGCCTAGAAGGGAGAAGGGCCTTCCTATAGCTTTGGCCTTAGGCAGTGGCTGCAGAGGCCACATCAGGCAGTCAGCAGTTCCCACAGCAGCCCCTACAGCAGCCTGCATCCATTGTTGGATCATAAAACCCCTGGGGGCACTGAGCAGCCCATTCTTACCTCAGCCCTATATAGAGGCCCTGAGGGAGCTGGTCTTTATCTCACACTGAACAGCAGCTCTGCTCATCCAGCTTATCTAAAAATCAGCCCCCAGTACTGGCTTGACTGAACTGGAGGCCAGGTGGCTGTGGAGAGGAAACTGCTAAGATACTGGGCACAAAAATCTCTCCAGCTCCCACATGTTTGATTGTGCCACCTTGGAGGAACTGCAATCTTACAGATTCCCAGAGTATATCCTATTCTTGACAAAGAACCAAAAGTCAAGTAACTGGTTGGGAAAATGCCCAAAAAAGGGAAAAAAATAAGACTACAGAAGGTTACTTTCTTGGTGAACAGATAGCTTCTCCCATCCTTTCAGATGAGGAAGAACAATGCTTATCATCAGGGAAAGACATAAAAGTCAAGGCTTCTGTATCCCAAACATCCAAAATAAATATTCAATGGTCTCAGGCCATGGAAAAGCTCAAAAAGGATTTTGAAAATCAAGTAAGAGAGGTGGAGAAAAAACTGGGAAGAGAAATGATGAAAAGCATGAAAAGCAAGTCAACACCTTGCTGAAGGAGACCCAAAAAAATACTGAAGAAAATAACACCTTGAAAAATAGGCTAACTCAATTGGCAAAAGAGGTTCAAAAAAGTCAATGAGGAGAAAAATGCTTTCAAAAGCAGAATTAGCCAAATGGAAAAGGAGGTTCAAAAGCTCACTGAAGAAAATAGTTCCTTAAAAATTAGAAGGGAACAGATGGAGGCTAATGACTTTATGAGAAACCAAGAAGCCATAAAACAAAACCAAAAGAATGAAAAAATGGAACATAATGTGAAATATCTCATTGGAAAAACAACTGACCTGGAAAATAGATCCAGGAGAGACAATTTAAAAATTATGGGACTACTTGAAAGCCATGATAAAAAAGAAAAAGCCTAGACATCATCTTTCATGAAATTATCAAGGAAAACTGCCCGGATATTCTAGAACCAGGGGGCAAAATAAATATTGAAGGAATCCACTGATCACCTCCTGAAAAAGATCCAAAAAGAGAAACTCCTACAAACAATGCGGCAAAATTCCAGAGTTCCCAGGTCAAGGAGAAAATATTGTAAGCAGCTAGAAAGAAACAATTCAGGTATTGTGGAAATACAATCAGGATAACATAAGATCTAGCAGCTTCTACATTAAGGGATTGAAGGTCATGGAATATGATATTCCAGAAGTCAAAGGAACTAGGACTAAAACCAAGAATCACCTACCCAGCAAAGTAAGTATAATACTTCAGGAGAAAGAATGGTCTGTCAATGAAATAGAGCTTTCAAACATTCTTGATGAAAAGACCAGAGCTGAAAAGAAAATTTGACTTTCAAACATAAGAATCAAGAGAAGCATGAAAAGGTAAACAGCAAAGAGAAATCATAAGGGACTTACTAAAGTTGAACTATTTACATTTCTAAATGGAAAGACAATATTTGTAACTCTTGAAGCTTTTTTCAGTTATCTAGGTAGATGGTGGGATTACACACACACATAGAGAGAGAGAGAGACAGAGATCACAGAGTGAATTGAATAGGATGGGATCATATCATAAAAAATGGAATTAAGCAGTGAGAGAGAAATATATTGGGAGGAGAAAGGGAGAAATGGAATGGAGCAAATTATCTCTCATAAAAGAGGCAAGTAAAAGACTTTTCTGTGGAGGGAAAAAGGGGGGAGATGAGAGAAAAAAACATGACACTTACTCTCATCACATTTGACTAAAGGAAGGAATAAAATGCACACTCATTTTGGTATGAAAACCTATCTTACAATACAGGAAAGTGGGAGAGAAGGGGATAAGCAGGGTGGGGGGATGATGGAAGGGAGGGCAGTGGGAGGAGGGAGCAATTAGAAGTCAACACTCTTGGAGAGGGACAGGGTCAAAAGAGAATAGAAGAAATAGAGGGCAGGATAGGATGGAGGGGAAATATAATTAGTCTTACATAACACAACTATTATGGAAGTCATTTGCAAAACTATACAGATATGGCCTATATTGAATTGCTTACCTTCCCAAAGGGAATGGGTGGGGAGGGCAGGATGAAGAGAAGTTGGAACTCAAAGTTTTAGGAACAACTGTTGAGTATTGTTCTTGCAACTAGGAAATAAGGAATACAGGTAATGGGGTATGGAAAGTTATCTTGCCCTACAGGACAAAAGAGAAGATAGGGATAAGGAAAGGGAGGGATGTTAGAAGGAAGAACATATTGGTGATAGGGGTAATTAGAATGCTCAGCATTTTGGGATGGGGGGAGGGGAGAAATGGGGAGAAAATTTGGAACCCAAAATTTTGTGGAAATGAATGTGGAAAACTTAAATAAATTTTTTAAAAAATTAAAAAAAAATAAAAACACAGCACTAAACCAAGGGGGAAAAAAAGAAGTACCAGTGCACAAGGTTTACCCAAGGCAGCACCTTTGTCTGGGACAACACATGCAAGGTGCATCTGGAAATGATGTTACAATATAGGGACTTTGACATCCTATTCATAGGATGATAATAGATCTAGAGTTGCATGGAATTTTCTTAACAGGCCATTATATAGATGCGGAAACTGAGTCAGACAGAGACTATAAGTTACTTGCCCAGAATCACATAGCAGTAAATGTCTAAGGCAGAATTTGAATTCAGGGTTTCTATCATGCTCTATCTCTTGTACCACCTAGAATTTTTCTCTTTAATTATATCATGGTGTTTCCTTTTTATTATTATAATCCTGACAAACACCAAACATCTTCTTATAAGAAGAACAGAAATAGGGGATAGCATATGCTACTGTCAATTTCTATTATATACAGCCTGGGTTTTTAAATTTTAATAGGGTATTTATAAAAGTGCCTGGCTTGACTATATTCCCTACTTTCTGCTCTGTTATATTTTTACAAATATTTCTTTGACAAACCTTTTTCTTTTGTTTTTGGTATCACTATAATAAGCACTTAATAAATACTTTTTCGTTCATACTATCATTTCCCCCTTCTCTCTCATTTGCCACCAAAAGTCGTGACTTGGACCAATACATTGGTTCAGGTATGCACCTAGGATAAGACCCTTGATTTACCTAGCCATAGCATGGAAAGAATATTCGTCAAGGACCCAGCATTGATTCAGTAGGGTAAAGCTTCCTGCTTCTGTGGCTTGATACCCAGAAGCATGTGTCAAGCCTGAGGGAGGAGCTGGTGGCTCCTCTTGCTCTGGCTTTGGTACTTAGGCCATCAGGAAGCTGTTTCAATGGCTAGAGCCTTAATCTCCTGAGTCAATTAAGTTTCAAGGGCAGTTTCACTACTTTTTTAGGGAAACAAATGGGGCTAGGGGTATGTTAGTAAATGTTTAAAAACCAGCTTTCTAGACTTATATGAACTGAGTGAGGGGAGCAGAACCAGGACCAATGTTTGTACACAGTTACAGCCACATTGTGAGATGACTAACTGATAGACTTGGCTCTTCTCAGCAATGCAAGGTTCTAAAACAACTCCCAAAGCCTCATGATGGAAAATGTTATCCATATCCAGAAAAAGAATTAAGTAGATTGAATACAGATTGAAGTATACTATTTGCTCTTTTTTGTTTTCTTTTGTTTCTTCTTTCTTTCATTCCATTGGTTATAATTTTTCTTTATAATATGACTAATGTGAAACTATGCTTAATATGAATGTATATGTAGAGTCTTTACAGTTTGTATGCCATCTTGGAGAGGGGGAGAAAATTTAAAACTCAAAAGATTTGTGGAACTGAATGTTATAAACTAAAAACAAGTAAAAAAATATTTTTAACGGCTTTCTAAAAACCTGCAGGACACTTTTTAAAGCTTCATCTGCCTTAACATTTTCTCCATCACTTTTTTAAGTCTAGACAATCTACAAAACAATAAATCAAGCACTGATTTCATAATATTTTCCAATTTCTGATGTGTGAATGTTCATACTTTAAATTTAGCAATCAGCTCTCCCAGCTGAGCTGGCTCCAGCGCACACCTGCCGACATGGCATATACTAATTCTACCAAACCTCTCTTATAACAATATATGAAATAAACATAGTCAAGAAAAGAAATCTATACATTGGCCTTGTCTAAAAATGCATGTCTTGTTCTGTACCTCTAGTCTCTGCCAAGAGGATGGAAGTATGATTCATTGTTAGTCTTTTGGAGTCTTGGTAAGTCATAGCATTTGTAAAGGTGGGGTAGATTGAGTCAATCACTCCAACCTGCTTGATATAACTAACAAAATATTCTAGCCCTGACACCCTAACCAAATAAAAACACATCTACTGAAACAATCTATCAACCAATCTAAGATATGGAACTAAGTTCAAACTACCTAGTTCATCACTTTGGAAGGAGTAAAGACCATTGGATAGACCCTGCAAATATCTGTATTGGCTCAAAAGACTCAGTTTATTACCTATGGGTCTATCTATCAAATAGTTAACCAGGGCCTTCTCATGGTAGTTCTTGCATGGGATAGGTGGGAAGCTTCAGAACCACCATGGAGGGAGAACTCTTACTCTTTGTCCCTGGGAAGTTCTGTCCAATCCCCACCTTAGATGGACCCACCACACAGATAAAGCTATAGTGACCCCATCTGGCACTCAGTCTGTCCTCAGTCTCTTGCCTCTTTGTTGTGATGGACAAACATTTGTCCTCTTCTCTCCAAAAAGGCAGTCAAGTTACCTAGCTAAGTCAACATTACCACATGTTCCAGACCAGACTGGATCATCGTAGCCATCAGGACAAAACATCTCCCCTTTTTTATACAAGGATTACAACTGTGTCCTCACCATGCTTCAAGCAGTTATCCTAATCCTGACCACTTAGCAATGACTCTGCCATTACTTGTTTTGAAATTTGAGCCAGGACAGGGCTAAACCAATGAAAAACTTATGACACAGCCATAGGCTTTCCTTTAACTTGCCCTGCTTCAAGGCCATGGTCTTATAGCTGCTTGTGCCATTAACATCTCCTAAACAATGTGTTCCTTCACCATGGAGTCTCAACCATTCATCAGAGGGTCCCACTGGCCCTAAGAACCTGCCCAAAGTTTTATACAGCTGGGTTACTCTAGCTGAGCCACATCTCAACCAGAGATCCATTTTCTGACCACTGGGCTAAGATTCCACTATTCACAGAACTGAAGATAACCTCAAAATGTCCTGACCACCAGATCTGGGATGCACCTATACCCCACCACTATCCACCATCAACCGGCGAAGGTTCATACACACAAGGCCAGTTCTATAACTATTTGAAACTGGCCTCAGTTATATCAACCTGACCACTGGTTCAGAGCTCTAGCTTTATATAAAAAATTATTTTATTATTAATTTATGGAATAAAAATGTGTTTCCATAATATAGTATAATAAAAAAGATGATTATGTATGAAACTGCAAACCTACTATGCATAACTTGCTATTCTTTTCAAATATTCAACAAAATTATCATGTAAATTTCCTTTTTCCTTTTTTCCTTCCCTCTCCTCCAAAATGTCTACCATTAGACACAAATATGTATATGTGTGTGTATATGTAAATGAGAGCTCCTGCTTTGAGAATACTGGATACAGACCATGAGTTCAAGCCCCAATCCTGAAAGACATACTCTGACCTCCACCCTAAGGTAAGAGCTTGACTCTTAGGATACCCTGATCACCAGCACAGTTCCCACGCTGATCTTTCATCACCTCACATAGCACCAGGGCCACAACGGCATGTTCACTAGCTGATAGCCCCATGGCTGTGCTATTTCTGGGTTTGCAAGGCATTCGAACTTCATCAGGTTTCAAACTCTTTTTTTCCAGTCTTGGGACTCTGGTCAAAGCCCTCTCTGACCACATGGCAGGTACTCCGCGGGAAGCGGGAACTGCTCACCAGACTTCTTGATTGTCACAAAGATAAAAGCCAAATCAAATCTGCACTTAGCCCTGACTTCCAGAATAAAAGATAGTCTAAACAATAGTCAAAAAACAGAAGTAAAACAAAAACTAAACAGAAAAATCATACTTAAACTGCCTTCCTAGCACAAGCTCGCAGTTGCACTAAGACCAACGCCAACAGCAAAAAGCAAAATCCAGAGACTGCCATGGGCTCTAAAAGCCAGATAATTTGACTATCAGGCTGGAGATAACTAGACTCTGCTTTCTTAAGACCCAATATTCACTGGGTCTTAAGCACCATGCTGAGGTTCTACTGGTTCTGAAACCCTAGACCACCGTTCCACTAGGCCTGGACCATTCAGCATGCCTGGCTTCTAAACTTCAGGTCATATTTCTGTTCTTCCTGGACCGCCAGGCCAGCATTCTCCAGAAGGGACCTAACCACCAAGACATTAACCTTGTCCTATCTCCCCAGTCTACTCTTCCATTAGGCATGGTCCAGAGGGATATGCCTTCAATAAAGCCTGAATTTCAGATTGGCGTTTTAAAGACTCCTCTAATCACAAACAACACTTCCAATGAACTTACGGGACTGAGCTACCAGATATCAACATGCCCAGACTTCTGAGGACCACACTTCTGCCTAGCTGAGACAAGTGGAGAGCCGTTTTAGCTAGCCCTGACCACTACCCAAATGCCTCAGCCACATTTCCAGCATACCTATATAACTGGTAAACAATACCACTAGTCCCAGACCTACAGAACAAGTCTCCAGCAGTCCTGTATCACTAGGCAACAGTTTCACAGCCCAAGGAACTAGCCTATGACACTTTTACTCAGCCTCTACCCTGACATCACAACTGCATTCAGATGAGCTCACATCACACCTGAGCAAACCATCAACTATGTACCTATCAAATTTGGTTAAGCTAGCCAACTACAAGGTATTATCTGAGCCTCAGATAATGTATCTGTATCTGTATCACTTCAACCCAGCTCTGACTAATGGACTACACATCTACACAGTCTTGACCACCAGGCCCATGCTATGTCATACTCCAAAGCCCAGGCTAGGACTCCATTTACTCATTCATTCAATATACCTTTAAGTACCTACCATTAGGCATTGAAAATACAAAGAAAAAATTAGTTAGTCCCTTTTCTCAAGGAGCCTACATTCATTTGGGAATAGAGGAAGAGGAGAATAGCTTGTACAGAGATAAATAAATAAAAATATGTTGTTCCCCCTGCCCCCCAAAAATAGCAAGTCAATTCACAACTTGAGTATTCTAGTGTCTGGCAACTCAGAAGAAGGACCAAGTACAGCTAGGGCTCTGAGAGGGAATCATGTGGGAGAGTGAGAAAGAGGAATAGAGCTTCTGTCTTCTCCCTCCATCCATCCTTGACCAGAGAATGACTCTGAACTTCTGGGGGGGTTGGGGTGGGGTGTTCTGATATCTTGACCTTTCCATCAGTGTTCTAGCAGTATCCTAGAAACAGTCATAAGCAATAGTAGTATCTGTGTCAGGAGTTGACAAACAAGCCCCCTTGAGGAAAGATAGCTTTAATACTCTTCATGGAGCCCAGCAGATGCTACCATGACTGAGGGGAATTTCACAAGTGTTCCAAGAAAGGGGAAAAGGGACTTCTAGCAACCAGAAACTGAGTTACTCTTTTGCTACATTTGAGAAGTGTTTGTTCATATCTACTGACCATTTATTTATTGTGGAATGGCTTTTGTTCTTATGTATTTATATCAATTCCCTATATATCTTGGATGTTGGACTCTTACTAGAGAAATGTGCTTCAAAGATTTTTCCCTAGTTAATGCTTGCCTTTTAAATCTAACTGCATTGATTTTGCTGATGCAAAACTCTTTTAATTTTAATAGAATTTTCCATTTTATGCTCAGTGATCCTCTTTATTCCTCTTCTGGAATAATTTTGCCACCATCTTTCAGCTGCCTTATTACCCCAGAAGTTCTCTCAGCTCCTAAGGTCTTCTCACCTTAGAACATCACTATGGTTTCCTCCCATTGGTGAGTTCTTCTTAGAACCTCTATTTTGAGGAAGGGTGAAATCTATCTACCCTTCATTTCTCAGCTCTGCTTCTGACTTTCTGGCCTTTGTCATTGTCATTGTGACTCTTGCCTTTATATCTCCCCCCAGTCCCACCTCTTCAGCTTTCTTCTATGTGTCATCTTTCCCTTTTAGAATGTAAGCTTTTTCAGGGAAGAACTTTCTCTTTGCTTATATTTGTATCCCCACTGCTTAGTATATAGTAAGCACTTAAAAATTTTTTGACTGACTGAGTCTCTTTTTATGCCCTGTTTAGTGAAGAATTCTCCCATTATCTATAGCTGTCAGTTATCTCTTTCCCTGATGTTCTAATATATTCATGACCTTTAATACCTAGGTCATGTATGCACTTGGAACAAAAAATATTTGATGTATATGGTGTAAGATATTGGTCTAAACCTAATTTCTGCCAGATTTCTTTCTAATTTTCCCAGCAGTTTTCAACAAATATTGAAATTTTATCCCAGTAGTTGGTGTCGTTGGGTTTAATCAAACAACATGTTACCATGTTTAGTTGCTTCTGGGTCTTGTTTACCCAATCTGTTCCATAGATAGACTTTCTCTATTTTTAACCAATATCAAGTAGTTTTGATGATTATTTCTCTGTAGTATATTTTGAGATCTGGATCTACTAGACCCTCTTCCTTTTCAGTTTTAAAAAAATGTGCTCCTTGAGGTTATGGACCTTTTGTTCCTTCAGATGAAATTTTGTTATTTTTTTCTAGTTCTATAAAGTAATCCTTTGGAAGTTTGATTGGTGGCACTGAATAAGGAAATTAACTTTACTACATTAATATTGCCATTTTAATATAGTAGCAGGGCCCAATTGTGAATAATTAATATCCAATTATTTACTTCTTATTTCTATAAAAATTATTTTCCCTGTCTTTGTTCCTATAAAAATGTTTTGTAATTTTCATATAATTTTTATATGTATTTTGACACTTGGACTCACAGACATCTCCTTCAGTCTTTAGTTATTTCTAATGAAATTTCTCTCTTTCTGATAGGTTTGTTGGTAACATACAGAAAGGCTGATGAGTTTTGCTTATTTTACGTCCTATTACTTTGATTAAGTTTCTGTTTCAAATAATTTTTAGTTGTATCTTTAGTTGTATCTCTCTAGAAGAATTACCCTTTCGTCATCATCAACATCAACATAATATTGATACAATACTTTAAGATTTGCAAAGAACCTTACATATATCAACTCAATTGATCCTCTCCACAATTGAGTGAGGTAAGGTAGGTCCTATTATTATCTTCATTTTACAAATGAGAAAACAGTCTGGGAGAAGTTAAGTGACTTACCTCTGGTCACAAAGCAAGTGTCTGGGATAGGACTGAAACTCAGACCTTCCTGATTCTGAGTCCTATATTCTATCCACCCAGCAACTTCTACCTTAGCTGAAAAAAAAGGTGAAAATTTTGTTGTCCTCTCCACCTGTTTCTTCCTTGTTTCATTTTCTTATTTTTTAGCATTTCTAGAATTATGTCAAATAATAGGGGTGATAATGGACATCCTTACTTTGCCTTTGATCCTACTGGAAATGCTTCTGTTGTTTTTTAATACATGCTAACTCAGTTTTAGATAGGTACTATTTATCATATTATGAAATAGTCCACTAACTCATAAGATTTTAATGTAAATGAGTATAATATTTTGTAAAAGGATTTTTCTGTATCCATTGATATAATTGTATGGTTTTTGTTTGTTATTCATAAATATAAACACTGAACTTATGATTTCATTGGTATAGGGAGCTCCTGATAAGAAACTTCCTTTATGCCACTCAGGTTGGTACTTTCTCTGAAATACTTACTCTTAGAGAGTTGCCTAAAGCACTGAGAGATTAAGTGACTTGCCCAAGGCTACACAGCCAATGAACTTGAACTCAGGTTTTCTTGGATCCAAGGCCAGTTATCTATCCACTATGCTTTGTTGTGGTTCAACCATTTCAATTACATCCAATCCTTTGTTTCCCTTTTGGCGTTTTCTTGGCAAAGTTATTGAAGTGGTTTGACATTCCTTTGCCAACTTTTTTCAGACGATGAAACTGAGGCAAACGGTTAAGTGACTTGGAAAGGGTTACATAGCTAGCAAGTGTCTAAGGCTAGATTTGAACTCAGGTCTTCTTGACTCCAGGTCCAACATTCTCACTGCACCATGCCCCATGCACTATCCCATACGCTTGTTATTATTATGAATTATTACCTTCAATTTTCCTATTTTTAAGCCAACCATGAATTTCTACTTTAAGTGTAACTTGATTACAGTATACCATTAGTATATTATTCTAGCCTTTAGAAAATATTTTATTCACAATTTTTGCATTGACATTCATTTGAGATTTGATCTATAATTTTCTTTCTGTGCTTTATCTCTCCCTATTTATAGGGATCTGGACTATATTTGTCTCAGAAGAAATTTTGGTTGAATCTTTTTGCAAACAATATACAATTGTTGTAATATTTTCAAATATAACATAGCATTTGCAAACAGTATATAATACTGGAATTATTTTTTTAATATTTATAGAATTCTATTCAAAAGTCATCTGCTCCTTGCCTTTTGAATGTCCTTCATGACATGTTACATGTCCTTTTTTGAAATAGGATTATTTAAATTCTTTATTTTGTTGGTATGTAACCTAGGTATTTTATCCTTTCACAAATATTCTTTCATTTGATTTATGTTATCAGTACTTGGACAAAAATAGTTTCAAATAATTCCTTTATTTCTTCTTCATTTTTTGAAAATTTTTACTGGGAACTGGTTTTTCTCTCTGCTTTTTAAAGATCAGATTAGCTAATTACTTAACCATTGCATGAGTTTTTTTTAACCAACTCCTAATTTTATTGATTCAATATTTTTACTTTTTTATTTTTCAGAATTAATATTTTTGTGTTCCATTAAGATTTTTCATTTGTGACTTTTCTAATGCTTTTAGCTGCATGCCCAATTCATTGATTAGTTCTTTCTTTTGTTACAGAAAGTGTTTGGAGATATTCATTTTTTCTCATCAGAACTGTTTTGGCTGCATCCCAGAAGTTTTGGAAGGGTATCTTATTGTTGCTTTCTTTAACAAAATTATGTATAATTTCTATGATTTGTTTTTGAGCCACTAATCCTTTGTGCTAAATTATTTAACCACCATTTAAGCTTTAATCCTTTCTTCCAAGGCTCTTTTATTGCTGTAATTTTTTGTGTTGTAATTTTTATTGTGTTGTAGTCAAATAAAGGATTCTGCTTTTCTGTATTTATGAGGTTTATATTTATTAGCACATAGGCAATTTCTGTAAAGTTGCTATGCACAGCTATTAAATGTGTGTGTTTCTATTTCTGTTCCTTTTCAGTGATCTCCAGAGAACTATCATATCTAACTTTTATTAAGTTGTATTCCAGCCCTTAACTTTATTCTTGTTTATCTTTTTGTTAGATTTGTCTAGGTCTGAAAGGGGCACACTGAGGTCTCCAACTATTATGGTGCTGCTGTCTATTTCTCCCTATAATACATTTGACTTTTCCTTCAAATTTAGTTGCTAAGCCATTCTATACTCTATTAAGCATTGATATTATTTCATTGTCTATGGTACCTTTAAGCATAATATCGCTTCCCTACTTGTCTCTTCTAAACCATGTCTATTTTTACTGTTACTTTATCTGAAATCATGATTGCTACTCATGCTTTTTTTAAATCACCTAACGCATATCAAATTCTATTCTTGCTTTTCACTTGAACTATATGTGAAACTTTATATTTCAAGTGTTTCTTATAAACAGTATATTTGCTGGATTATCTCCAATCCATTCTTCTAACTTCTCCCATTTTATAACTAAGTTCATTCCATTTACATCAGTTATGATTATTAATTGTATCTTTCCCTCTGACAAGACCTCTTGAACTTTTTCCTCTTTTCTTCCTGCTCCTCTCTTTACAAAGAATAAGGTTTGATAACTCTGTGTGGTACCAAAGAACTAGAAACAAAGAATGGTATCTAAATATAATGGAATAATATTGTACTATAAGAAAGGTACAGTGTCAGAGAAACCTGGAAAGACTTTTATGATCTGATGCAGAGTGAAGCTGGCAGATCTAAAAGAACAATTTATATTATTACAACAATATTGAAAAAATAAACCATTTTGAAAGTCTTAAGAACACTGATCATTGCTAAAATCAACCATAATTCCAGACAACCAATGATGAAGAATGCTACTCACCTTCTGATGGATTTAAAATGCAAAATGAGATGCATATTTTTTGCATGACATGGATAATGTAGAAATTAATTTTGCTTAACTATTTGTTATTTGTCATAAGGATTTTATTTTATTTTTTCAGTGGGGGGGAAAGATAGGAAGGAAAAAATATTTGTTAATTGAAAGAATTTTTAAGTATTGAAATTTAAGTATTGAAAAAATTTTAATACAGAAAGGCTTGAAAAAGAAATCCAAACAACACTATTAACTACTTAACTACTCTTCCCCTCCTCTTATAAAACCCAGGCTCCAATCTCTATTTCTTACACTTTCTTCTTTTAATCTCCTATGTGAAAATAGTTTGTTTTGCTTGAGACTCTTTCCTTCCCCGATTTGCCCTTTATCTCCATCTCCTTATTGTCATTCATCCCACAAATTTTCTTGTTTTTATCACCAAAATATCTTTTGAATACTGGGAGGAGGGGGGGGGGTCTGTTTTAGAGACACTAAGAAAAAAAACTCTAAATACATTTCATGCCATCTTGGCACTGACAACCACCGACTCTCCTTCACCACTCTAATTTAAGACTTCATTACCTCTCACTTGTTCTACTGCAGCAGCCTTCTAACTGATCTCCCCAACTCAGAACTCTTACTACCCAAACCCATCTTCCAAACAGGTGCCAAATTGACATTCCAAAAATGCAGATCTGACCACGTCACTCCTCTCCTTCATGAACTCCAGTGGTTCCCTATTATTTCCCGGGTCAAATCATAAATTCCTTCATTTGGCTGTTAAAAACTTCAGTCTATCCATATATTACCCTCTTCCATGCATTCTGCAATCCATCCAAACTGGTTTAATTGCTCTTCCTTAAACATGACCCTCCACTACTTGGCCCCAATTGCTATTCCTTTTCCTCCTCAAATAAGGGTATGCTGGAGCCAGCTCTAAATGGTTTTCAAGAGAAAATTATTAAATTTTCAGCATGATCATTTACACCTCAGAAATTAGCAATTGCTATAAATCAAGACTTGATTTATGGTTTTGTTGATTATCTAGACTTAGGAAAGTCTAGACTTAATTAACCTTCATTAATAATGCATATTAAACTTAAAAGTATGTGAATAGGTTTGGGGAGTTTTTGTTTTTATTTTTTTCTGGAGAACCTAGTTGTTAAATATTTATCAGCACATCCATATATTGCTCTATAAACATTGCTTGACCTCAGAAGGAGTACAGTAGAATACTCAGAGGATGACATCATCATTAGATACACCATCACACTACACTACTCACTGTAGGCTAATAATAACAGTAGTAGTAGTATTTATATGGTACTTGAAAGTTTACAAAGTGCTTTATATCCATTATTTCATTTGAGCTTCACAACATACCTGCCTATATTTACTTTTACAAGAACATGTTATATGTTCACCCCAATAGAATGGAAGCTCCGTGAGAGCAGGGACTGTTTTATATGCTTTTATATTCCCAGCTCCTAACATAGTGCTTTTGTAATGGGTTGGGCATGACTCAAACCAGTCTCCTGGTAGTTTAGGGTGATAATTGCAATGAGAATAGACACTGAGTCCATATAACAATTAACAACAGGGGATTAACAATTCATATCAGAGGAAGGATATTTGGATCAAGGAAGGAATGTTGATCCACAAGGAACACTGATTCAGTTGAGTGAACTTTCCCAAAGTTGTTTATGCAGCAGGGCAAGGTTTGAGGCCTCAGAGTAGGGCTATAGGCCCTCATGTCCTACTTGTCTTATGTCCAGAAGTCCAAGAACCTGCATCACTGGTCCTAGTCATAGTCCCTGAGTCTATCAAATCTCAAGGACAATTTTAATACCTTTTTTATGGCTAGACCAGGGTTTTTTAAATTATTATTAAAAGTTTTCAACATTCATTTTCACAAGATTTTGAGTTTTAAATTTTCTCCCCATCTCTCTCCTTCCCCCATACCAAGACAGCATGGATTCTGATTACCCCTTCCCCCAATCTGCTATCCCTTCTATCACACCACTTCCTTCTTTTATCCCCATCCTCTCTATTTTCTTGCAGGGTAAGATAGATTTCTATACCCCATTGCCAGTATGTCTTATTTCCCAGATGCATGTAAAAACAACTTTTAACATTCGTTTTTAAAACTCTCAGTTCCAACTTCTCTCCCTTCCTCCCTCCACACCCATCCTCACTGAGAAGGCAAGCAGTTTGATATAGGTTATACATATGCAGTCATGCAAAACATTTCCATAATAGTCATGTTGTGAAAGACTAACTATATTTCCCTCCATCCTATCTTGCTCCCCCCATGTATTCTCTTCTCTCTTTTGACCCAGTCCCTCCTCAAAAGTATTTACTTCTAATTACCCTCTCCTCCCATTTGCCCTCCCTTCTATCATCCCCCCACCTCATCCCCTGCTTATCCTCTTCCTCCCTACTTACCTGTAATGTAAGATAGATTTTCATACCAAATTGAATGTACATGTTATTCCCTCCTTAAGCCAAATGCAATGAGAGTAAGGTTCACTTTCTCTCTCACCTCCCCCCTCTTCCCCTCCATTGAAAAAGGTTTTTTCTTGCTTCTTTTATGTAAGAGATAATTTACCCCATTCTATTTCTCCCTTCCTCCTTCTCCCAATATACTCCTCTCACTTCTTAATTTTATTTTTTTAGATATCATCTCTTCATATTCAACACATCCTGTGCCCTCTGTCTATATGTATATAATCCCTTCAACTACCCTAATACTGAGAAAAGTCTCAAGAGTTACAAATATGATCTTTCCATGTAGGAAAGTAAACAGTTCAACTTTAGTAAGTCCCTTATGATTTCTCTTTCCTGTTTACCTTTTCATGCTTCTCTTGATTCTTGTGTTTAAAAGTCAGATTTTCTATTCAGCTCTGATTTTTTTTATCAAGAATGCTTGAAAGCCCTCTATTTCATTGAGTGACCACTTTTTCCCCTGAAATATTATACTCAATTTTGCTGGGTAGGTAATTCTTGGTTTTAATCTTAGCTCCTTTGACCTCTGGAATATCATATTCCAAGCCCTCTGATGTTTTTATGTATTTAGTGTATCTATTTGCCAGGTCAGTTATTTTTCCAACAAGATATTTCATATTGTCTGCTATTTTTTCATTCCTTTGGCTTTGTTTTATAATTTCTTGATTTTTCATAAATTCATTAGCTTCCATCTGTTCCATTCTAATCTTTAACTTTGAGTTTTGGGACCTCTTTTTCTATATGACCAATCCTGCTTTTTAAGGCATTCTTCTCCTCAATGCCTTTTTGGATCTCTTTTGACATTTAGGTTAGTCTGTTTTTTAAGGTTTTTTTTTGTTTTTGGATTCCCTTTAGCAGGCAGTTGACTTGATTTTCATGATTTTCTTATATCACTCTCATTTCACTTCCCAATTTTTCTTCTACTTCTCTTAGTTGATTTTCAAAATCCTTTTTGAGCTCTACCATGTTCTGAGATCAATTCATGCTTTCCTTGGAGGCTTTGGATGCAGAAGCTTTGACTTTGTTGTTTTCTTCTGTTTGCATATTTTGGTGTTCCTTGCCACCAAAGTAAGATTCTACAGTCCAATTCTTTTTCTGGTTTTTTGCTCATTTCCCCAGCGATTTACTTGACTTTTGAGCTCTCTATCAAGGTAGTGCTCTGCTTCCAGTGGGGGTAGAGGTGGTGATGGGGTTGAGGGTGATGACGGAGGTGAGGGTGTACTGTCAATCCATGAACAATCTGTGGGCCTAGAGCTCCAGAAACAGCCACTGCCACTGCCCCTGCTGCTACCACAAGCTCCTCTACCCACTCTGTTGCCCTAGGGCTCAACTACTCTACTCTCTCACATAGGTCTGACAGGTTTTTCCTACTGACCTTTTAATTTGTCCTCGGCATTTTGGGGTCATGATGTCTGGAAATCGCCACAGGTGACAGAGATGCAGTCCTCCCAAGGCCTGCTCAAGTCCCACCTGTGCTAGTGTGGCCCACACTGGACTCTGCTCTGCTCCCAGCATGGCACAACAGACACTTTTTGTCAATTTTTCAGGCTATCTTTGGCTGCAGATTTGCTTCACTCCATCATTCTGTGAGTTCTGCAGCCCTAGAATTTGTTTAGAGTCATTTTTTACAGGTATTTGACTGGGATTGGGGGGAGAGCTATAAAAAGTCCCTGCTTTTACTCTGCCATCTTGGCTCCACCCCAATTTTATTACCTTTTAAGGAAAAGCTAGCTTGCATGGGAGAGGTGGTTTAGGACATACTGTTCTCACCATAGGCTTAAGAATATATAATCAGTTGGAATATTATCCAGTAATGCAGACAGAAACCCATCCATGGCTACCCATACTGTGAACCTCTTGTCTATGTCCTCCCTTTGGTCTGACACAAGGAGTCTACCCAATATATTACAGGCCTTTTTCAATTTCTCCTAACATTAAAAGTATAAAAGGGGACTGACCTAAGGGCCTAATGCTTAGCACATGCATGGATTGCCTTTTCTGTTAGGTTAAACAGATCCCATATAATATTTTCTGCCAGCTGCCAGTCCAGCATGAGGCACACTGGGGCTAATTTCTCACATTAAATGACTGGAGGAGGGGTGGGGGCTGTAGGTGACTGTGTGATGGTGACAAATCTTCTTGTTGGCTGAGAAGCCAGAAGGACATGATGTAAAGGTTGACTGGGCATGCAAAGATTCTAGAGGATAATGTCTTATTCTCTTCCCTGGCAGTTTTAAAGTAAAGGAGAAAAACTCTAGGAAGGGGTTTTATACACACACACACACACACACACACACGTATATATCCTCACCAGGCCACATGCAGCCATAAACATATGGTGTCTGTTTCTTTTGTCTCTTATTTCTGCCCTTTCCTGATGGTAAGTGACTGAGTATTTAGAGATAGAATTGACCACATTACAACCTTGTGAGTTTCAAAAGGCTGAAAGGGCTATCAGATGTTCAGCAGCTAGAACTGGCAGAGTCTGCAGATAACTGTAATTGCTACATGCTTGACCCATCCCAACTGTTCAAGGGAGTAACCCATCCATTGTTACTCCATACCCAAAAGTGAATTTTGTGGGGTCTCTGTGAAGGAAGAAAAGAACACCCAGGGCTAGGATGTATTCTTCAGCCACACATGTTCCTTACTTTTCAGCACATTTTTGCTTTAAAAGTGAGATTCCTCTAACCAGGGGAAAGTGCATTCCCTCATTTGAGGAGATGTTTCTTTATTTCTATTCTACTATCCCTTCTCAGTAAATAACTCTTTGTGCAGCTAACTTATATTCAGTGATAATCAAGTCAACAGGGCTCAAAAGCAATAGTATTAAAAAAAAAAATGTTCAACCCATCAGGGTTACCTTTAGAATCCTGAAAAGGATTAGACAGCTACTTTCTGGAGACCTGTGGAAAGTTCAATATCCTAACCTTTCCCCCCATGCAAATTAGACTTTTTGCCTTAAAGGGCACTGAAATCATCTTCCAGATCCAAATGGCTCAGAAAACTAAAGGCTCAGACTGTTGATTTCAATTCTTCATCACTTGAGTATAAAACAACCATGAAGAGCTCCAGGCTCACAATCTGATGCCTTGCTGGTAGATAACAATGGACAAGGGGTCTTCTCTCAACTGAATCAACTCCAGGAGTCTACAATGCCTATACTTGTTGAATATATTTCTCCAGCCATGGCTAGGTAAATCTCTTTTTGTTAACCACTGCATGACCTATGTATGAGTATTTATTTTGTTCCAATATCAAACCTAAACTATTAGGAGACTATTTTGGTTTGGGATCAAACCAGAACAAGACTTAACCTAGCTGCTTGGGTGGGACTTGGAAGAGTGAGCCCATAAGGCGTTTTATATGAGGATAAAAGTGGAGCAAAGTGGTTGTCCACCTGTCACCCCTTGTCTTCACTGTGTGACCAGTTCATCTTCTCCCCCTATCATATATTTCCCTGATGACATCTTTTACTCGTGTTCATTTTCAAAGTTCTTAATTGGTTACATGTTTCAGCCTGCTCATACCCACCATGTGTCTCTCCACTGCCATCTTCATGATATTAATTTTCAATTCTTTGGAGGCTGTTGTGATCCATTTCTCAAAGCCATGCGAAAGCACTGGTATAATGTTGCTATTAAAAAGATAGGTTTTTGTTTCCGAGAGAAGCTTAGGGTTATTAAAGGAGCTTTGCAATTTTCTAAATGCATTCTCTTCCTCTTGTTTTAATTCTGGGCCCAACTCACTCTCCATTTGTACAGTCTGTCGCAGATATATACATATTGATGGGTAAGATCTAGTGGTTGTCCATCCAAATGCAAGTCATAATCTTGGCACTGAGAACTAGCATTGCATAATGGATAAAAAAAGATGATCTCAGATTCAGGAACACTTGGGCTCAATTCCTGAGTCTTACACACAATGACTGTGTGTGACCCTGAGTCACTGAACATCTCAGTGCCCTCAGGCAATTTCTCAGTGTTGCAAACAGGTGCAGAACTGTATAGGTAGAGGGAGTGCCTCCCTGGGAGCTCCCTCTTCTGATGAAATCACAGGTTCAGTCACAAAGAGATCTTGGCAATTAACATTCTTCATCCATTTGATCTTTCCTATTTGGTGGTCAGGCCAAGTTCTTTTAAGAGGTTATGGATCTTTTCCAGGAGGTTCTGCAATTTTTCCGGGCTCTGTGCAACCTATCAGAGGATTATGGAACAGGGCTATTTCTATTGTTATCTCTTTGAAGCAATCTTTAATGTATAGTGCTCTAATGTGTAAATGCTGAAAGATCATTATCTCAGTCTTTAGCAGCTTCTCCCATTGACCATTAGTTGATATCAATGAGCCCATCCAAACTTTAATTAGCTTTTGGAAATTGGTTATTTACTAAGAAGATATAGCAAGAACCAACGTATAAAAACATTCCCCCCAAATCAAGGCACATTCTTCTCTACCACCTTAGTCCCTGTGCAGAGTGGGCTCATACTTAAAGTGGCAGCTACAATGCATTCTTCCTACTAAGTTCATTTCCATTTGGTATGGCTGAGGGACAAGTTACTCTCTTGTTTTCAGGACAGTATCTCAACAGTTGGATCAGTACATGACTAGGCCAGGTGAAGCAAGCAAGTCACTCCTCAGGGCTTCTCTGGCATACTGGACATGGTAGCTACAGCTACAGCAAACTCTAAAATGGACAACCGCGGACAGACCTCTGTGAATCTTGCTGACTTAACATTCTGTCTCTAATAGTGCTTCACCTATTCAGTAAAGAAAAATTGCAACAGAAACAGAAGAAACAATGATGGCATGTGTTCAAGGCCATGTGACTTCCAGGTAACAGAGGGGCTTTCCCACCCAGAGGTTTACAGCATTTTTTTTACCATTGCTTGAAAGGGAAGGGGTGAGCAGAGAGGGAGAGAGACCGAGAGACAGAGAGAAGGAAAGGAGAGATAGGAGGGGGGAGGGAGGGGAAGGGAGAGGAGGGAAAGGGAGGAGAGGAGGAGAAGGAGAAGAAGAAGAGGAGAGAGAAGAGAAGAAGAAAAAGAGAGGAGAGGAGGGAAGGGAAGGGAAAGGAAGAGGAGGTGAAGGGAAGAGGAGGGGAAGGCAAGGGAAGAGAAGGGCGAAGGGGAGGGAAGAGGAGGGGAAGAAAAGGGAAAAGGAGGGAAGGGAAGGGAAGGGAATGGGAAGGAAAGAAAGGATTTCATCATAAATATTGCTTCATAAATAACATAATAAACAGGGTAGACTCTTGTAGTGTCTATGTCTGAGTCAACTGCAAAATGATAACGATATGGTTCATTGTAGAATATAACTTGCAAAAGCCTGCTTGAGGATGCCTTCAATTCATGTGTAGATAAATCTCATAAAGATTTTGCAAAGATAGGAAAATTACACCTAAGTCTGTAGTTGTAGATGTTCTCTCAGTCACTGTTTTTCAGAATAAATAAGGTCTGAGATTTTTTTTCCAAACCTTCCTATCTTCCTCTCAATCAGATATTCTGTGAATTAACATCAATACCCTCACAATTCCAATACAATTTTCTTCTGCATAACCTTGGTCCAATCCAACTGTTTTTCCCAAGCCTTTGTTCTTGTTAGTAGAATATGCTATTTCATTTGATCCTCAAAACAGTCCAGTGAGGTGGGTCCTATGACTATACTCATTTTATAGAAGAGGAAGCTATGGTTAGGAGAGGTAAAGTCACTCTCCCCAAATGAGTTATTACATGTCAAGGGTAGGATTTGAACTCATCTTTCTGATTTTAAACTCAGCATTCTATCTACTATATTTTAACATGTTATATAATGTTTGCTGTTGTTCAGTCATTTCTCTGTCACGTCCAACCCTATGATGCCATTTGGGATGTTCTTGGCAAAGATACTGGAGTAGTTTGCCATTTCCTTCTCCAGCTCATTTTATAGATGAGGAAACTGAGGCAAACAGGGTTAAGTGACTTGCCCGGGGTCACAGAGCCAGTGAGTATCTGAGGCCATATTTGAACACAGGTAAACAAATCTTTCTAACCCTAAGTCCAGCACTCTATCCACTGAGTCAACTAAGCTACCCCATGTTATATAATATAGCAATTGCTATTCTATCATTCTCCTCCCCTTTTTATTCTCCCCTTCTTAAGCTAGTGGCAGCCACAAAGATGCCTTAACTTTGCTGGTTTCACCCACAGCTAAAAAACCTTATGATCCCACCCTGTCTCCAGGGGCCTGAAAAAGCAACTGTTTTTTCACTTACAAGCACATGGAGTAAAAACTAGCTGATAACAACAGCTTATATTGGTTCTCGGTCACCTTTTGACCTGATCATCCCTTGGGTTTAAAAGTTAACTTTTTTTTTTCCTTTTTAATCCTTTTCTCTGCAGCTCAAGAATATACTTACCTTTGATCACAGGCAATTCACTTCCCCTCCCAAGAGTTTAGTCTCCTCATCTATAAAATAAGGGGATTGGACAAAATGAGCTCCAAGGTCGCCTCTTGCTCTAACCCCACTGATTCTAAAAAACTAGGTCCATCTCTTGGAACAGGTGAGACAGCAGATGGCCACCAAGGGCCTGGCCATGCGAGGGCAATGAAGAAAAGACTGAACAGCCCTGTCAGTCTTACAGATTTAGAGATGGCAGGAACCTTAATGATAACTGCATCCAAACCCCTTATTTTTACAGAGGAAGAAATCAAAGGTAAGGTCACATAGGCAAGTAAATTGCAGACTTGAAATCTGAACTTGGGCCTTCTGAATCCTGGCTCAGCCTTTCTTCTACTATACCAGGATAGAAACTGGAAGGAAAAAATCTGCTACAGGAGGGCAAAAGGTGGAGCTATGGAAAATGGGCTCCTAGATCCTGTTCAGAAACAAAAATCACATTACAGCAACAAGTATCAGAACCCCAGCATAGTGCAATGGTACTACAGAGTCTACCCTACCTCTGTCAATCCAAGCCCAGAGTCAAGAAGACTCATCTTCCTGAATTCAAATCCAGCCTCAGACACTTACTAGCTGTGTCACCTTGGACAAGTCACTTAGCCCTGTTTGCCTCCATTTCCTCATCTGTCAAATAAGCCGAAGAAGGAAATGGCAAACCACTCCAGTATCTTTGCCAAGAAAACCCCACAATGTTTCATGACTGAAATGACTGAACAACATTTCAAAAGCCTCTTCTACAGAAGCTCCAGAAACTGTTAGCCTAAAAGCATAGAAACAAGATTTTAGACTAGACCCTGTCATTCTATGAGATGTTTCTCCCTATAAAGTCAGAGAGAGTAAATGTGAGTTTAATTCTATGATGAGCTACAAGATAAACTAAAAAGACAGGGAGAAAGAAGGTAAGGAAAACTTCTTTCTCGTAAAAAGTGCCTTAACTGCTCACTAGGCACCTCCCTAAGGGCTCTCTTCTGGACCCTCCTGGCTTCAGAGTGATTATCTATAGTAACTGTTGCTATTTCCCTCCCAGCCTGGCCTGAAGTCTTCATTTTTCTTTGCCTCATTAAAGGGGCCATTCCCTGGCTACTTCTTAAACAGGCCAATTCAATGAATAGGCACTCTTAAGTGAGTACCTGCAAAGACCTTGGCCTACAGCGCTTGAGGCTTCCCACTACATCCTGGGTCATCTCCAGTCATCCTGATGAATATCTGGTCACTGGATTCAGATGGCTCAGGAGGGGAAAATGAGGCTGGTGACCTGCACAGTCCTCCCTCACTCAATACAAAGCCAAGTGCAAGTCATGTCATCATTTCTCTGATGGCATGGTCTTCTTTGGCAATGAAGGACGAACACACAACAACTAGCCTTAACTGCTATTTTATGAAGAGACATTACAGAGATAATTCATGAGGAGTCACCTATAAAGAGCCTGTTTCTCTGTCATGGAGAGAGATTGGATGAGGTATAAAGACAGAGGATGAAGAGGATTCTTTCTTTAGAGAACCATTTTGATCTTTTTCTTGTGAAGAGGATGAAGATGCCTCTTGAAAAGAGACTTGATATCTTGAGATAATTGAAGAGTAAGACTGTATTAGATTAGAAGTCAAGAGTCATCATGATGGTCACATGTGACTCTGACCTTTCTCACAGCTTAAGAAATTGTAAATAATAATTTATGTCTTTGTGTCACTGCTGTTGATTATCTTGTTTATAAACTGTTAGTAACTTAAATTTTTATATGAGCTCCCCAAAATTAAGGGTTATGAGCAAATTGGAAAGTAGTTTGTTTCTCTAATTTATTAAACAGTATTTAATAAACTGGGATAGGGGCACAAGCTAATTGATTAATGATTCAGGTGTTGCAATTTAATAATTATTGAGGAAATATCCAAACACACTGCTGAGTTATACCAGAACTTGGTAACAAATCAAGTAGCAGGCTGAGGAATGAGCTACAGGTGAGTGTGGTTGACCTCAAACCCTTGTAACCTTGCTATAGTGAAATAACTCACCAGGTAGAATGGCATTTTGGGTGTTCAGGAAGGACTAGTACCTCTGCTATGAGGGTTGCTAAACCCTTTTCAGGGCTCCTTTCTACCTTTGGTGTCCACCTTTCACCCAATTCTCACCTGTGGCTCCAAGAAGCTATAGTATGCACAGCAGCCACACCCTAGCAAGCCATCTTGGCAGAAGAGGTAAACCAGGTTGAGGGTAACCAACAGGCCTCAGACCCATCAGTGAATTAAGGGGTGTCTATGCCAAACATGTAAAGACTTCCCCTAAGGGAACAGGTGGATGAGAACAATTTGTTCCAAAGGCCATGAGGCAGATGCTGTGGAGCACTTAGAGCTTGGTCAGACATCAAAGACACAAAGTCATTCTCTGCATCCCAGGCCATTGCCAGTCATCCTGACTTTTGTCTTGGCACCAGACTCTGATTACTCTGGAAGAGAGAATGGGGCCAACTCTGCCTCACTTAAATCCAATTTTGGTGTGAATCAAAAGACATCACTCATACCATTTTACCATTTTTACCTGCCTCAGAATCCTGTGTCAACAGGCAAGTAATGAAGCAGCAGGTATGGATACATGGGAGCTATAGTCATACCCTCCATACAGGTGGCCCAGGCCATAGGGTCCTCTTCTCACTGGACTGAAGCAGCAGTGGGATTTGGCAGACCCCTGGGTGTCTGAGCAGCCTTTTTTTTTTTTTTTAGGATTGTGCTGTTCACCTCCTAGCGTGAGAAAAGGGCTAGAAAAGATGTGCGCAAAATTTTCTGTTTCACCTACCCTAACCTGGCCTCCTGCCAAAGCAGGTGGGGATGCTACCCTCTAGTCAAAACACACACAAAAAAAGGTACAAAAACTTTTGTGAAGATTATTCTGCTCACCATTGGTACATGGAATGGTACATATGCTTATGGACAACACTAAGTCCAGTAGACCTGAAAGACAAACATATTTTGTTTCCAAAGAACTCAGTAGACATCGCATCTAAATAGCAGCCCTGAGTGAAACAAGGTTGGCAAATGACCAGCTTACTAAAGTCGGAGCTGGATACAAGTTTTTCTGGAGTAGCCAAAGTGAAGGGGAACACTGTGACACAGGCATAGCTTTCACAATCAAAACTAATCTAGTCAACAGGCCTGTATGCCTCCCAAAAGGGAATGAACAACAGGTTTGTGATAATATTATTGCCACTTGCAGGTTAAGTGCCTTCCCACCACCATCATCCCACCATCATCAGCCATGCTGCAACAACGCCATGCACCAATACGGTCTTCTGTTTACCTAAACACAACAAAACTTTGTGGATGCCTCCTCTCAGCAAATTTGGCATTTAATAGATTATGTCATTAAAAGGAGAAGAGATAGGATGTGAAAATAACAAACATGATGTGTGAATGTGTTGGGCAGAGTGCTGGACCGATCATAGATATTCTCTCCAAGTTAAATATTCACATTCAACAAAAGCCACAGCCCCATGGCAAGGCAACTACTAGAAGACTTAATGTCAACATATTTGAAGCTTCTCCCAGCCTGAACAGCTTGTTGGAGTAAAAGCTGAGCCAATACACATTGGCAACAGTGGGGAAGAAAAGGAGTGGGCAGATTTTAGAAATTTGGTATACAGTACCACAGATACTTATCTGGGTCAAAACACTCTCCAAACACCAAGAATGGCTTGAGAAAAACGATGGGGAAATTCAAAACCTGCTAAACAAACAAACAAAAACAAGAATTCCACAAGATTTACCAGCAGAATAGTTTATCTGTCTTTAAGAAGGTAGCATTTAACTCTATCAAAAGTAAAGCACAAGCAAAGCTTAGAGACCTAAAGGATTCTTGGCTCCATAAGAAGGCAAATAAAACTCAGTTTAATACTGATGGTAACAGGCTACAGCGCTTTTATGATGCCCTGAAGGTTATTTATGGGCCAAAGACCTAAGGTGTATCTCAACTACTCAGCCACATTGATTAGTGATAAGGACACGATCCTAGAAAGGTAGGCCGAACACTTCCATAGCATTCTCTACAGACTATCATCAATCAATCAATGCTGAAGTATATACCTCAGGTTGAAGTCAATCCCTCTCTAGCTGAACTTCCAGCTGAAGAAGAGGTTTTGAATGCTGTTAGGTGCTTTTTGTAGGTCAAAGAACCTGGTGCTAATCCTGGGTCATCTCCAGTCATCCTGCTGGATATCTGCTCACTGGATTCAGATGGCTCTGGAGAAGTGAGGCTGGTGACCTGCACAGCCCTCTCTCACTCAAAACAAAGTCAAGTGCAAGTCATGTCATCATTTCTCTGATGGCATGGTCTTCTTTGGAAATGAAGGATTAACACAATCCTGTGAACAGACACAGCTGACTGAATGGGGACCCATTCTGGGTAACTCAGCTCCTCCTCTGCTGTCTGCCTCCGCCTCCCTTTCCTTCTCGTCTCCAAAGGAAGGTAAATTTGGATGGTCTTAAGATACTCAGTTGTCTGGGTTTTACTGGCTAGTTCCTCCCCTCCCCTCCCCTCTCCTCTCCCAAAACCTTAAACCTATTGCACTCTGAAGAGGGGATGCCAAATGGGGCCCTGCCTAAGGGCTCTTCTGGACCCTCCTAGCTTTAGAGTGATTATCAATAGTAACTGTTGCTGTTTCCCTCCAAACCTGATGTCTTTCTTTCTTCTTGGCCTCATTAAAGGGGACATGCACTGGCTACTTTTTAAACAGTCCTATTCAATGAATAGGTGTTGCCTCAACCTAAGTGAGTGCCTGCAAAGACCTTGGCCTAAAGCATTCAAGGTCTCCCAGTGCCTCCTGGTTCATCTCCAGTCATCCTGATGAATAATATCTGGTCACTGGATTCAGATGGCTGTGGAGGAGAAGTGAGACAGGTGACCTGCACAGCCCTCCCTCACTCTAAACAGTCAAGTGCAAGTCATGTAATCATTTTTCTGATAGCATGGTCCTCTTCGGCAATGAAGGATGAACACAATAAACAAGGCATGGGATCCACTGCTCATACGAAAGTTGACTGAAATCTTCCAGGTTATATGGCAAGAGGTTATCCCCCAAGAGGTGTCTTTCTCTTAACAATTCCTGGCAAGATTCTTGGCAGAGTCCTCCTTAATAGCTTGATCCTTCACTTGGAAGATGGTCATCTACAGAAGAAAGACTTCTGAAAGGGCAGAAGAATGGCTTATGTGATGTTTGCTACCCAAGAAATGGCAAGAGCAGAGCAGAGGTCTGCACACAACATTCCTCAATCTGACCAAGTCCTTTGATACTGTTAGTTTGATACCCTTAATCATAAGGGCTTGTGGAAGATCATTGCAAAATTTGGTTGGCCAGAAAAGTTCATCAGTTATCTTATATCAGTCTCATGACACCATGCTTGCCCAGGTTCTGAATAATGGATGATACTCTCACACTTTCCTAGCTTGCTCCTATGCTTTTTAGCATGATGTTTTTCAATGATGTTATCAGACATCTTCAGTGAGGATGAAAACGGCACCAAGGTCAGCTATGACACTAGTGGTAAATTATTTAATTTGAAAAGATTACAAGCCAAGACTAAAGTGGAGGTAGAGTTGATGCATGATTGTGCACTCAATGCAGCCTCTGAGGCTGAGATGCAACAAAGTATCGTTCATGCTAATTTTGACCTGACAATTAACACCAAGAAAGAGATGTTCTCCACCAGCCAGTACCATATCATCCATACATGGAATCATCAGTTACAGCATATGGAGGAATTTTGAATGTGGATAAGTTACCTTGGCAGTATACGTTCTAGGGATGTACATATAGATAATGAAGACTGAAGGAAAGTGTGGGAGAAAAGAAGTATTAGGCTGCCTATCAAACTGAAGGTCTACAGAGTCATTGTGCTAACTTCGTTGCTGTATGCCTGTGAAACCTGGACAGTATATTAGTACCATGCCCGGAGACTGAAGTGCTTCCATTTGAATTGTCTCAGGAATATCCTGCAGATCAACTAGCAAGATAAGATACTCAACACTGAAGTCCTCTCTTAAACTAAAATGCCAAGCATTCAAACTCTGTTGCAGAGAATACAACTCCAATGGGCTAGCCACATTGTTTGAACACCAAATGTATATTTGCCTAAAAGACTATTTTATGGAGAACTCACATAAGAGCTCACATAGAAGTTGAAAGAAATGACACAAGGACACTCAAGTTCTCTCTGGAGAACTTTAGAATCAATTTGTGACATGAAAGAGACTGGCACAAGATTGCCCAGCATGGCATGTCCACAAGAAAGAAAGCACTGTGCTCTATGAACAAAGCAGAATTTTAATAGCTCAAAAGAAACATGAGATGCACAAATTTAGAGACAATTCCACTTGAAATGTTCTTATGGACTATTCACACTTGACCTGTGGTAGACCCTTCTGAGCTCATATTGACTGGATCAGCCACAGTGGGACACACCATACTCCAACATTTTGGTCCTCTTTGAGAATGAAGGATAACCACCACCAGCAGCAAGGTGGTGAGCCCAGTATGCTGATCTGTTGATCATTCCTTAGCTTGAGCCTTGAACACGCTCTAGAATCTTCATGAGGTGGGGAACCCGTGGCCTCGAGTCCACATAGAACCTTCTAGGTCCTTGGGTATGGCCTTCTGACTGAGCAAGTTTTATAGAACAAATCCTTTCATTATGGAGATTTGTTCTGTGAAGTTTGGATTCAGTCAAAGGATCACATTTGAGGACCTAGAAGGCTACGCGTGACCTTGAGGCCACAGATTCCCCAACCCCTACTAAGATAACTTGACCCTTTGCATGGGCAGAGACTCCCTAGCAACTCATTCCCTTCTAGGCCATAACTGTCCTTCCCAAGGAACTCGTCCTCCTTCCCTTCACAAATGCAAGGTTTCCTCTTAAAGCCCAGTACAGGATTTGCAGCTACCTTCCAAAGAAATGGAAAACCACCTTTAAACAGCATGGTTACTGGTGTGCCAGGAATACCTGGTCCCAAGAATTCTTCTCTTTCTCTTGCCAAGAAATTTCCCTCTATTAAATGTGTGGTTCTCAAGGAGGTATTTAGGTGACACATTGGATAGAAACCTGGGCCTGGAACCAGGAAGACCTGGGTTCAAATCCAGTTTCACAAACTTATTAACTATGCAATCCAGGCAAGTTATTTAGCCTATCTACCTCAATTTCCCCAAATATAAAATAGAGATAATAAGAGCACGTACCTCACAGGGTTGTTGTAAGGATTAAATGAGGTAATATTTGTAAAGCACTTAATATAGCGCCTGGTATATAGTAAGTACTTAATAAATGCCTGTGTAACCTGAATCCCAAAGCCTATGAGTATGGGATTCTCTCCTCATTGGTGAAAATCAGTGCCCCAGTAGAGTCAGCAAATTAGGAGAGATGAGAGCTAGTCTCTCCAGTTTCTAGACTAGAGTCTTTTTGGCATCTGCAGTCATTTCAGGTGCTGCTGGCTTTCAGCTTTGAGACATAACACTAACAGTGCCAACCTTACTTCAGGTGGCTGAAGGGAGAAGACTTTGGAAAGAAACAAATATGAGAGTAGCTGGCAGTCTTCATCATGTCCTATCCTCAGCTTTCTTTGCACTTGGATGAGATATGTTCACCTGTGTGTACCTTCTCTGATTTTTGTTTTGCTGTTGACTAGGATTAAAGGTTTCTTTGCTACTTGTTACACATGTTTATTGTGGAACTGGTATTTGGTGGGAAGGGGGTCAAGCCTTGGAGATAAATGCATGGGTATTCCTTCCCTCATTAATGAGGAGAAAACAGAACTTTAGCTTGAACCTGAAAATCACATCCCCTAAACTTAATATTTATGGGAGCAGAGAGATAAAATTCTAGCCTGGCACTTCCTCCCTCTGAGGAAAACAGAATGATCAGCCTCTGCCCTTCACCTCCTGACAGGAATTAAAGTTTCCCTTGGAAAAGAGTTGGGGGGAGAAGAGGCTAGTTTATTATTGTCTCCTTTTAAGCCATACATGATGTTCCATGCTACGAATCAAGGACAATCTCATTATCCTAGTTTCTTTTCTTCTCAAATTATTCAGTCAGTTTGCACTGGCAACTCCAACATGGACATACAAGTAATTTAGAATTCCTCCTCTACTCCCTTCCTTGTCTGTCTTTTAGGAAGCAGAACTAAGAGCAGATTCCAATAGCTATCTGTTATTTTTTTTCCTTTTTAATATAGCATCAGTACTGTTTAAAATGTCATTTAAGGAGTTAACAGTTCTAAGCGGGTTTCTAGAAGCTAGAAGTGCAGGGAGAAAGGGGGATGGCTTGGTCCCCTTCGTCTTGCTTTATGTTGCTTCCTCACATTGCCCCAGATAAAGCAGGAAGTTAGGGTAGAAAAAGGGAAAGTGGATCTCTACTTTCCTGGGGGTTAAAGCAGGGCACCCCAAGCTAGCCTTGTCACAAATACCTTACAGCATTGTCAGATGGGTAATAGTAGGGCTATAAGCTCTCCTTTCCCTTAATCACAGTTCCAGAGACTAGGGCTTCCCTTCCCTATAGGTAATGGACATCGAGTCCACAGTCTAACCAATACTAGAAAAGAACAAAGGCTCAGACCAGGCTGCTGTGGGCTCGCAGTCAATGCTACACTCCTGCCATTCTCCACAGCCTTGGAGGTTAAAGTCTTCTGGATCCCAGGGTTGGAAGCGGGAGGAGGGAATTTGGCCATATTCACCAAAGTCAGTGGAAACTCAAAAGCTGTCTCTAGACAAAATGCTTGCATTCAGTTTAACTCTTAGACCTCTGGTTCTCTCTGACCTAGGGCAGCAGTACAAAACTGGGGTGGCGGGGCAGATTTCCAAACTACCCTTTTCATTCAGAGGCCTTTGAACAACTCGAAGATCTTGCCCTGTGTTGGAAATCTGTTTTAACTTATGAGCAACAGGCTTGGGGGCCCAGGAAGAGAGGATGAGGGGGGGTGTCAGGAGCCTATGCAATGAGGGGATAATTATATTTTTCAACACTGGATCCTTCAACTGCTGCCTCTGATCCTGAATATACAAAAGAGCTTAGAGTTCAAGGCATTTCCAAGGAACCATACAATGGTTCTCTTCTTGGGGAGACCTCTGGGGCTTTGCCACAGAGGGCAGCTCTGTGGGCTCGGGAAGTCCCTTTATGCTCCCCCACTCCACCTCCGGCCATGAGCTGGCCTAGAAGAGGCATTTAAGAGTGATGTATGGAAAATGCAACAGATTGAACCCAGGGGTCTAGGGGAAGGAATGAAAAGGGTAGTGGAACAAGTAAGTGAAAGGGATAGGAGGAAAAAATGCAGAAATGGGCAATAACTCAGAAATAAAGAACTTTAAACAGTCAGGTCAGGGCATCCCACCTCTTAAATCAGGAATTATTTTCTCTTAGTCAAGTCAGCAAGCATTTGTTAAAGGCTTACTATGGGCTGGGTGCTGCACTAAGTGTGAGATACAAATACAAGAACAGAGACTGACCCTGCTCTCAAGGAACTTTCATTCTGGTTCTAGAAGTCAACCCAGAAAAGGGAACTGAAAAGGGAAGGGACCAGACAGTGACAGCAGGACTGTCAAGAGGGGAGCCTAGAGGGGAAGGAAGACATGGGAGTATTCCTTAAAATGGAGGTGCTGGGAGGAACCAGCCAAGTGAAGGAAGGGGTTCCAAGGGTAGAGAGTGCTTCCAGGGTGACAAGTCCTGGGGTAGAGTCAAATACCAGGTTGAGGGGATTTGTGTGTCATAGTCGAGAAAGTCTGGAGAGTCAGGAGTGGATTGCAACAGTAAGAACATCTGTGGTTGGCTTCAAACTTACCTAAAACTTTCAGAGACTTTTCTTGGGGATTAGTAACTGTGAAATGGAAGGAGGGAAGGAGGAAGAGGAGAGGAGGAGAGAGAGAGAGAGGGAGAGAGAGACAGAGAGAGAGAGAGAGAGAGCAAAGTGGCTAATAGGGGATTGGCCTCAAAGATTTTTGGATAGGATACTGGATTCAGGGTCAGAAAGACCCTGAGAAGGTTCAAATCCTTCCTCAGATACTTATTAGTTGTGTATCCCTGGGCAAATTAATTAACCTGTCTGTTCTTCCCTGCAAAATTAGGGGCTTGGTCTGGAGGATCTCTAACACTCCTTCCAATTCTAAATTTATGATCCAAAGACATAAATTCAAGTCTAACCTCCAATACTTAACTGGCTTGGGATGGTGGGCAAGTCATTTAACCTTTCAATGCCCCCAGACAATTCTCTAAGACCATAGTTGGTTCCTCTGGGAGTTCCCTGTAGTGATAAAATCATAACTCTGGATAAAAATACTATACTCTGAGTTTGGGCAGCGGGGTGGCACAGTGGACAGTGCCAGGACTGGAGTCAGGAAAATCTGAGTTTAAATCTGACCTCACACACTTCACATATGACCCTGGACAAGTCACTTAACCCTGTTTGCTTCAATTTCCTTATCTGTAAAATGAGCTGGAGAAGGAAATGGCAAACCACTCTAGTATCTTTGCCAAGAACACCCCAAATGGGGTCACAAAGTATTGCACACAACTAAACAACAAAGCCCAAGATTTTATTCCACCCATGGAGGACGCTGCACTTGAAAAATTTCTTAGAAGTCATCAATGGCCAGTCATAGATACAATAAATAAACATCAGAGGAAAGCATTTTCCACTGATTTTGCATTGAATAAGTCCTCCCCTGAGGGAAGTCAACCATGACTTTCCCACATGGGGAAATTTAAGTCAGATCTAGTTGTGAGCTGCCTGACATAAGCTATTGGAATGACTGTGGAACTCAAGAACTTCTGATCTCTAGGATAACCAGTCAGGTCCCTGTGTCCCAGTTCTTCTCCAGGATCGAGGCAATGCCAAGTAGATTTGAGGTAACCAAAGGCATTCAACTTGTGGACACTTGTATGGTTCTAAGTCACCATTTTCTCATCCTCAAAAACTGGCTACGTCAACCCTGCAACTGGTGGTACACCTTCATTCCCTGCCTTCTGATTTCATTTTACACATCCCACAAACATTTATTATGTACCTACTATATGCAAGACACTATTCTACAAAGATATAGAAAATATATCTCTACCTTTTAGAAATTTACAATCTAGTAGCTCTCACTCACTAACTCTGTAGTGACACTGTTCCCTTCAGGACCTCATCAACACCTTCCAGACAGATTCAAGAGTCTTTTCTAAATCCTCATAATCTTGATCTGTTTGTAGAATTTGGACATTTGGCCAACTGTACTTTTTGGAATTTTCTTTTTCCCTGACTTCTTTGATATCGAAATTATTCAGGTTCTCTTCTCCCTGGCCTCTACCTCCATCTTCTAGGTTAGTAACTCCTCCTCATTCCCCTCCCTTAATGCGTGTATTCCCTAAAACTCTGTAATCAACTTCTGCATGTGTGTCTATCTGTCTCTGTCTGTCTCTCTCCCTTTATCTTTCTTTCTCTCTCTCTGTCTTCTTTCTCTCTGTCTCTGTCCCTCTGTCTCTGTCTATCTCAATCTCTGTCTCTTTGTGTCTCTCTGTCTGTCTCTGCCTCTGTCTCTCCTCCCCCCTCTGTCTTAATCTCTATCTCTGTGTCCCTCTCTCTTTTTCTGTCTCTCTCTTCTTTCTCTATTTCTGTCTGTCTGTGTGTGTATATGTGTCTTTCTCTGTCTCTCTCTTCCCCTCCCCCTGTCTCTATAATTTTCTTTTTCCCTGACTTCTTTGATATCGAAATTATTCAGGTTCTCTTCTCCCTGGCCTCTACCTCCATCTTCTAGGTTAGCAACTCCTCCTCATTCCCCTCCCTTAATGCGTGTATTCCCTAAAACTCTGTAATCAACTTCTGCATGTGTGTCTATCTGTCTCTGTCTGTCTCTCTCCCTTTATCTTTCTTTCTCTCTCTCTGTCTTCTTTCTCTCTGTCTCTGTCCCTCTGTCTCTGTCTATCTCAATCTCTGTCTCTTTGTGTCTCTCTGTCTGTCTCTGCCTCTGTCTCTCCTCCCCCCTCTGTCTTAATCTCTATCTCTGTGTCCCTCTCTCTTTTTCTGTCTCTCTCCTTTCTCTATTTCTGTCTGTCTGTGTGTGTATATGTGTCTTTCTCTGTCTCTCTCTTCCCCTCCCCCTGTCTCTATCTCTTTCTCTGTCTTCTTTCTCTCTGTCTCTGTCTTTTTCTGCCTCTCACTCTCCTCTCTGTCTCTATCTCTCCCCATCCCTTCCCAGGGATTCACTTCAATTTAATTCCCTTGATGGTCTAATTTCTTCACCTTCAACTAACCTCTATATTCTGACCTCTATAGTCACTAAGCTTCAGTGCAGTATTTCTAAACGCCCACAAGCTGTCCAGGGAGCACGTTAAATTCAAAACATCCAAAACCAAACCCATAATCTTTTGCCATAAACTAGCCCCTCCTTCCACCTTGCTTATTTCCGCTAGTGGTACCACCATTCTTCTAGTAACTCAGTGTCCAAACCTGACGTCATCACTGTCTCCTCATCCTTAACCCCTACTCCTACCCAAATCAACCCAAGTCCTAGACTTTAACCTACACCGTATCTCTCTAATTTGTCCTTTTCTTACCACCATCACCCTGCTTCAGAATCTCATTCTCCCCATACCTGAACCTCTCATCTGGTCAACCTCAATCTCTTCATAACCAGACTCTCCACCTTGGGACTTCTCCAATACATCCAGCAAGCTACCTTCTTAATGCACAAGATGGATTTCATCATTCCCATGCAAAAAAACAAAACAAAACCCAAAAAACAACAACAAGCACCCTGCAGTAGCTCCCCACTGCTGTCAAAATAAAGTCCAGGCTCCTTATTTTAGTATTCGCAATCAAATACAGTCTTTATCTCATAGCCTTAACTCCCACTTTTCCCTTATGTTTACCCTGTGTTCAGCCAAACTGAACTCTTGATTGCTCCCTAACCACACAGATTCATGAACCTTGAGCTGAGAGTTTTACCACCTCTGGGAAGCCTTGGCTCAGATATTCCTGGAATGTTCTTTCATCTCTGCTTATTAAAATCTTATTCATCTCTCAAGGCCCAGTTCAAACCAATCAATCAACAGGCATTTTTTTAAGCACCTACTATGTGCCAGGCACTGTGTGTTAAAGATGCAGCAAAACAAGACAAAGGTGAACCATCCTTGTCCTCAAAGAGATTTTTATATTCTATTAAATTACATTTATATTCTATTTTTCCAACATACTTGTTGATTCCGTAATTGAGGCAAAGCACTCTAATCTTCTGTTATACTAACCTTATCCTTTTCTCCTATTCCAGGCTTCTAACTCCAAACTTCCCCAGTTTGTTTGGCTTTTTTACATTACATTTACAATCATTCCATATTCTGGCCAAGCTAGCCTAATAATGGTATTAGTTATTAACTTTTATATAGCATTGTGGGGTTTGCAAAGTATTTTGCAGATAGAATTTGATCCTCCTAACAACCCTGTGAGGTGGGTACTATTATTTTCATCATTTTGCAGATAAGGAAACTAAGTCTGAGAGCGGCGCAGCTTGACTCTCAGATCCTATTCAACCCATAGCCATGACTATACCTAGGCTCATTCTGTGCTCCATGCTTGAGATGGTTTAACTTGAAATCTCCCTTCATTCCAGGCTAAGCCCAGGTGACACTGTCGTTGGTTGTGATGGCTGTTGTTTGCCTTTTCTTCTCAAAGAGGATCAGTGACATCAGGAAATGAATGACTTGCAAGCGAATCAGACCGAAGTGAGGGAAGGCTGTGCAAAGTCACCAGCCTCACTCTCTTCTCCAGAGTCATCTGGGTCCACTGTTAAAATATAGATCGGAACAACTGAAGATAGCCCTGACGTAGTGAGAGACCTTGGCCTTTTTAACTAGGGTCTTTTCCAGGTCTCAGTTTGTTTGAGGCAACGCCCCAAGTGATTAAGGCTAGATAAGAAATGAGGCAAAGAATGGCCTCTTTTACCTAACCTCTCCCCACCCCCAAAAAAAAAAATCCATCTAGGAAGGGAAGATCCTCTGAGTTTTCGGCCAGGACAGAAACTATTGCTATTTACATTGATGATGAGCCATCAGAACCCAATGACCAGTGCTCCATGAAACTTCTATGATTTTTCTCCACTAACCAACCTCTAGTTACAGTCAATATCCCCTCTCTCAGACCTCTTGTACTACTCCTTTGAGGCTTTTATGCACTTACTACAACTTGCATTATAGATACTTGTCTTACCTCAGTTCTACGTTGTAAGCACCTTGAGGGCAGGATCAATGTCATTTTTATATCCTTTTATCCCTATTTTTATGTCCTTAGCCTAAGCAAAGTCATTCATTGAACACTGAACACTGAACCAGGAATTAATGGAACACCACTTCCTCCATGAAGTCCTGCCCAGTGTAATTATTTTCTCTGATCTAGAACTTTGTACAGCTCTTATGGCACTTCTTCTGCCATATATATTTTTTAAATTATTTATTTTATTTTTTATTTAATCTTCTGCTACATATTATCGTTATTCATCTTTATGACATCCTCCCAGCCCCCCAGGCTCTAGACTCCAAGCTCCTTAAGGGCAGAAATTGTCATTTTTCATTTTTGTATCTCTGATTTTTTTTTGTATTTGTCATTTTAATTTCATTTTGTCATTTGAATGAATACACCTGAGTTAGGTATATTCACTTCCTAGATATATTCACTTCCTAGAATCTCTAGTTTCTTTTAATATTCAACTCAAGCAATAACTTCTACATAAATAAAGTCTTATCAGATCACCCCTGCCTCTTAAAGGTCTCCCTCTAGGGGTGTGCTAGTAATGTTTAATTACTGGCTCTCCAAGGGATAAAAAAGTTCTTTCCTATGTCACATTTTTAAGTTTAATCTACATTATTAACAAGGGGTAGCTAGGTGGTGCAGTGGATAGAGCACCAGTGCAGGAGTCAGGAGGGCCTGAGTTCAAATCTCACCTCAGACATTTGACACTCACTAGCTGTGTCACCTTGGGCAAGTCACTTAACCCCAATTGCCTCATCCTGGGTCATCTCCAATCATCCTGATGAATATGTGGTCACTGGATTCAGATGGGTCTGGAGGAGAAGTGAGGTTGGTGACCTGCACAGCCCTCCCTCACTCAAAACAAAGTCAAGTGCAAGTCATGTCATTATTTCTCTAATGGCATGGTCTTCTTCAGTAACGAAGGACGAACACACACACATTACTAACATTTTCTCCGTCACTTTCTTAAGTCTAAACAATTAACAAAACAATAAATCATGCCCAGATTTCTATCGATTTCTGAGATGTAAAATGTCCACACTAAAAATCTGACAATCCGCTGGCTCCTTCCCAATACTACCTCACATTTATCTTGATTACATTATGTATATACTTACACATGTTTTCATGTTGTTGCCTTCTTTAAAAATGGAAGTTGCTTGAGGACAGCTCACTTTCCCTTTTGGCTTTATCTCAAGCACTTAGCACAGTGTACCTGGAACACAGAAAGTGCTTTTAATGATAAGGGGTCAGTCAGAAGGCACCATGGATAGAGAAGACTCCCTGAGTTCATATCAGACCTCTGACACTTGCTGGCTGTGTGACTCTGGCCAAATCACTTAACTTTGTTTGCCTCAGTTTCCCCATCTGTAAAATGAGCCAGAAAAGGAAATGGCAAACTACTCCAGTATCGTTGCCAAGAAAAAAACCCCAGAAGAGTCAGACATGACTGAAAAACTGAACAAGTGATTAATAAGTGTTTATTGAATGAAAAACACTACGTTTGGAGTTAGACAACCTAGTCTTTACTGCTTTCTACCTACGTGACCTAATTTCATTTCTCTGGACCTGTTTCCTAATCTGGAAAATAGGGGGTTGGACTAAATCATCAGTTCTCAAAGTGTAGTCCAGGGACTTGGTCCCCAAAACCCTTTCTGGGGTTCCAAGAGATCCCAACTACTTTCATAATAACACGAAGTAAGACACCACAACAAAACGCTTTCCCATCTGCATATATGTAACTTAGCCTTTGTCTTTCAATTTAAGAAGTCTAACTCTAGTTGAGAGCAATGAAGAAAAAAAGTGCAGAAATGTAAAACTGCTTATAAAACAGAGATGTTTTCACTGTGAATATAGCATTTCCAGTAGGCATAGGGCTTATAAACAAAAGCTCCTTGGGAGGCCTCAGTCTCTGGTCCTGAGACCAAATAGTTTGAGAACCAAGATCCTAGGAAATCTCTTCCAGCTCTAGACCCCAGAACCTGAGTCTAAAAGTCTTCTAACACTCGTTGTTTCCCGTAAATTCTGTCATCCTAACCCTTCCCCAGCTCCACTCAGCTGGTATCCCCAACTGGACAGGACACACCCAGAGCGGGCCAGCCTTGGTTCTAATTCCAGTGCTGTGACTAATTATACCGTGACCCCCCCCCCCCTTCCAGCAGGTAACTGAGGGGACCGGGAGGGCGGAAGGGGGGTCCTTCGTACCCTCAGCACACGTAACACCACGTGCGTTGGCTCGGTCCTCAACTGTAAAATGGGTTGAAGAGGCTGGGGAAGGCCTTAAAAACCCGGCCAGCCCCTCTCCGAGCCGGGAAGGCGGAGGGCTGGGCGAGGATGAGCTCGCAGCTCTGGAAAGAGACAGGAAAGCCTGCTGGGCAGAGCGCTCAGAGCTCTGCAAACCAAAGAAATCATTACTATGGATAAGGTTCTGTTGTTGGGGCTTCTCTGCCCTGAATTGGTGGAAACCAGGTGGGTGGAAAAGGAGGGGCTTTTCCCGCCAGAGAGGGTGAGAGGCCGCGCGCCTCCGGGGCCCGGAGGGGGACGGATACCCTCAGGTCGCGCCTAGCGCCGGCAGCGGCGAGCAGGCGGTCGGAGCACCTGGCTCGAACAATGAGCGCCCGCCCCTCCCCCAGCCAGCCTATAAATACCAGGCGCGCACTCCCTCTCCCCACGTGGGGCTGAATGGGGCCGTAGGCTCTGCGGTGCGATTGGTCCCGTTGTAGCCAATCAAATGAAGTCGGCAGGCAGGGCCACTCGCGGGTTGGCTGAGGGCGGCGGAGGGGGGGCAACGTGGAAAGAGGTGAGGGGTTCCCTTTTGTTCTTTCTACTCGAGCGCTTTAACCCTGTCGTGGGCAGTCCCCTTCCCGGGGAAGGGACTCGAACCTCGTGCTCCCCGCTTTCCCCTCCCCCACCGTGGAGCTCGCTAATCCTGGAGAGCTCTGGCCGAGCACCCTCGGGACCCAAGGTGCCCAACTCGCCTATTAAAGGTTTCCCAGCTCTCCAGGACCAGCCTGCATCTGAGGGGCAAGGTGAAAAAAAATAGGAAACGGGGGTCCTGAGGAGGTCCCGCGGCCCCGCCTCACCTCGGCCCGGCCACGTGCAAACAAGTCACGGAGTCTTCGAGCTGCCCCGCTCCCCCTCTCCCCAACCTGCTGTCACTCACCTTGGGTTAAGTGGCTGGGGGTGCCCTCAGCCTGCTGGGCATTGACTGAGCCAAAGGGGCCGTGCAGAAAATGCCTCTCTTCTTTTCCTGCCCTCCTGACCGCGGGCTCTCCCACCTGTACCTTCGTCCCCACCGCCCCTTCGTTGTTAGCAGACTGGAGGAAGGCAGCAGATAAACTGAGGGTGAGGGAGTGAAAGTAATCTTGCTTAGTGACCTTGGAGATTTTATTTCTTTAAGTTTCCCATTCTGTAAATGGGTATTTTAGAAAAACTGTTTTTCGACCAAGGGATTTTGAAGACTGGCTTATTTTTTTTTAATGACCTTAACATCTTTGTAAACTGTAACTCATGAATAATGAAACACTGGTGCCAAATTTCCAAGAAGATATCAGAAAGGGAGGCTAGGCAAGAGAGGTTTTAGTAAAATGAGATCTGTTTTCTAAGTGAAAATCCTATCACTAATCAGAGCTTTGGATTCCTCCCCCCCCTCCCCATTCCATATGGACATAGGGGATTGGTACCTCCTGCTTTGGCCAGCTGTCAGGAGGAAGGGTATTCCGCAAGTTCTCCCTAAATCAACTCCATTCAATCTCTCTGAACTGAACTCCCTCTAGTAATGACAGTTGCACTCTGGGGTGCACTGTATGGGTTCCTATTTATCACAATTTAGGTCAGGGACTCTCAGATGCTCCCCTTCTCTACTTCCTCCTTCGTTTTAACACCTTGCCCAAGAAACCAGATGAAAACATTTCATGGCAAGGACTTGGTCCTAGCTTTGTCATTCTATCTTTGGTACTGGGTCATATCTATAAGAAGACGGTGAAAAGAGCTGCCCCAATTTTTCCTTCTTTAAGCTTGGTTTCCTTTCATTAGTTAAGAGCCCCAGATTGACCCTTCTTTTTCTGACCACCGGGTGGTAATTAAGGCAACCTACCAAGACAGTCATAGGCTAAGCCAAATGTAATCACTTGGTTGTGCTAGTGACTATTCAAAGGTCTGGAGCAGAAAGAGATCATCTTGTCCGATTTCTTCATCTTACGGATGAGGGGACTGAGGCCCATACAGGGAAGGTGACATCCCAAATCATACAACTAGTAAGAACAAATCCAGGTCTTTGAACTCTAGAACCAACGTTCTTACCACTGCACCATGTTGGATAGGGGAAGCCAAGATAACTGAGGATCTTTTGGAATACAGCTGAAACGATAATTTGCTCTGACGCTAAAAAGTACCTAAACCTAGGTTGATGCAGAATTAGGATACCATTCCTTAGCCTGGTGATTAGTGACTGAGATAGTGGGACCAAAAAAAAAAAGCAACTTGCCAGAGATCATAGATGTATACCGAAATTTCTTTGGGAAAAGATGTAACCCAGAAAGGAGTGAATTAACTTGATGGAATTAGAATTTAAATTAGAATTCAGAATGTTCTGTTTGGTGTTCTCATCACCATCCAATCTACCTTTAGCTGATAACCCATAGAGCATTCAGATTGAATCCTCAATTTTTGTGATGCAGATAACCCACTGCTTACAATGTAGGAACCCTGAAGTCCCTATGGGATGTCAATACATGAGTAGGCTCTGGTAGAGTTCATGGGCATAGGTCCTTGCAGGTGTCATGTGGGTTCCCCAGGGAGAGGAAGTTAAAAGACAAACATCTGCAGTGTTTTTGCTATTAAACAAATTAATTCTATTACACAAACTCATTTGAGGATGACTAGTGTATTGAAGGCCATCTTACAAAATGTACAAAGTTGCTTTTTTGCTTTTGGATGACCAGCACTTGGACATTTTAGAGATGACTAACTTCCTGGCTATTTCTACCTTTGTGATTAAATATGAAAAGGACTTGGCATTTTGGTATAATCTCCTTGAGTGATTCTTTGGTCTTCCCTGCCATGCCTTATAGCAGGAAGTGAGTGGGGGTGGATAGCAGGGTGGTATCTGTTAAAAGCATGAGACAGTTTCTCTTTTTTCAAATCTTTTGTATGATAAGCAGTATTCTATGTCTCTTGAATTCCCTAGAGATGGGGGATGGGCAGTGTTCTTTGGGTACCACTCTTTCATGCTCCCCTGGTGGAGTATAGGTTCAACTAGGTAAACTTTCACTTGACCCCTGACTGCCTTTTCCATTTTGTGTTTCCTTTCCTGAGTAGGTAGTTGATCAAACATTGTTTTTGAGGTAGATGAGTCCAGGTTTGGAGGCAACTTTGTGAATTTGAGAGGTCTGGGGTTCCTGGATCCAATGAGTGGATGAAATGATTTGCATCAAGGGAAATTTCTGCATCAGAGAAGACCACCAAGAAGCAGAGCCCAAGGCTCTTGCCTGGATTGTCAGAATACATGAACTTTGAGGCAGACGGTGCAGAGCTAAGGAGAAACGTAGAATGCTTAATCAGCAGTCCAGCAAACTGCGTTATGTTTTGGTGAGGTTTAAGTATCAGCCTTCTAGTTATTTGTAACAGTAGTTGTACGTTAAATTACTGAATCCTATTCTGTCATTATGCACTGTGAGTCTTTCATGTCTTTTAGCATCTCTTTCTGGGTAGGAAATAAATATTTGTCCCATACCTGATTCATATTGTATAAAGAAGTGCTTTTCAGCTCCCCTCTTTTAAGGAGCCTCTAGACATGAGCTCAAACCAAAGCTTTAAATAACTTTTCCCCAGGAGTGAGGTGGGAGGCAATGAGGCAAAGAGTGTTAAAAAAAAATAATAGTAATAAGTGAGTCTAGATCCCTGTCTCAGGCTCCCCCAAGAACACATCTAGTGTGGGCTCAGAGCAGAGGGATCCCCCTAGGGAGCCCTTTGGGTCCACAAGTGATTCTTTTTATTCGACTCAGGGAGTCGAGGGAGGTAGGGGGAGAAGGCACAGGGGCTGTCTCACACACTTGTTGCCCACAGAGCGTTGATTCTGAATTCAGGAGAGGAGATGGAAGTGGTCATTTTTACTTGTTCTTTTAGAACAGGAGATTCATCATGTTGTCCAACCCTAATTGAAGGCTGTGAGTAAAGGGCATGAGGACAAAAGCATGTGGCAAACAAACACAGAATGGATAAAAAAAATCTAAGTGAAGAACACAGAGCACAAATAACTCAATGTAATATAGTCAGTGCACTGGGGAGGGGAGACAGGACTGCCCACAAAATAAAGCTTTTCCTAACCCAGAAGAACCATGTCCTAATCCAAATTTCTTATAACTCTGGGACTTTCATGTCCTGCTGCGTTGTAATTCATTGGAGGGCTGGAAGGGTGGGATTCGTAGTCCCTTAGGAAGCCCACTCTAACATGAAAGGGGTTTCACTGTTGTCAAATGGAGCAGTCAGGAAATAGCCAACATTTGGCTGGAAAAGATGGACTTAACCAGAAGAGAAGCTAGAGTGGTTAGAGAGGAAAAAGGAAACAGACTGCTGGGGTGATAGAGAGGAAAACCTAGGTCACCTTTCCCCCAGAGAGGAAATCACTCCTCTCGAACCATCAGAGTATGATTTAGGGACACCATCTCCTCATGACCCCTACAGCCACAAGGACAGCCATTAGCCATAGAGCTGGGATAGCTGTTACAGTCACTAACACAAGCAACTCAGAGATTTTGTCTTCATTTATAGGGGCTCCAAAACATAGAATTAGAACTAGAGGACAAAAAACAGGAAAATAAAAAAACTTTAGAAAATATCCTTCCCCGCAAATCTCAAATCAGGGACAGATCTCCATCATTCAGAAAGGTTGCCTGGGACAAGATTTCCATAAGACAGTCCCTAGCTCCACCCTGTCCCAGTTGCCATCCAAAGTGTCTGAAAGCCACCACCTGGCACAAGTACATGCCAGAGTGCCTTTTGTTCATCAGCATGCCAATGGTGATGGTGATCCCTAGACTGCCAGCTCCATGTCTGTCCTTGGATGCAAAGTGAAAGTCACTGTGTCACCTAATACAAATGCCTCAACAGCCAGCTTCTGAGGCAGGCAGGAAGGACAGAAGAGGTCTCTGCAACAGCTTAGTGTTCACCTATCAGGATCTGGGTTTCCTTGTAATGTTCAAGCAGAAAAAATCCTATTGTTCCCAGAAAAAAAAGAGGGTGTTGACCCTAAAAGTGGTGAGGAACCAGGTGTCTGAGGTCGGAGGGCTCTGAAAGGAGGGTCACGATTATTACATTAAGGTCCCAGAATTCTTCAGTTCTTAGACTTACTTGCCCTAACAAGTATATCCCCTAATCAGAGGTTTAAACCACCCCCATTCATGAACACAGCTAGGAATCCCTAGGAGACCATGGCTTTGAATAAAAATGGTCAAGCAGAGTGACTGAATAAGAGAGAAAGCTCAAATTTTATTTCTCATTTTTCCACTGCCGTTTTGAGGGTGATAATTTATTCCATCTCAATGATACCATATGTAAAAGAAAGATTCTGTAATGATGTTTGACCAGTAGGTATCTAACAGGGGTCATGAGGGTAAATCAGTTGTTCAAAGCCTTAAAAAAAATCAATTGTTTAATTACTTCATTATAACATTTCTTTATTTTCTATCCATTTTCTCTTCTACTAAAATAGGATGAGATAAAAGCAGATCAAGGAAGCTGAAAACAAGGATTGGACTGATCTAACATCACCGAAAGGATGGCCTCTTGATTCCTTTCCCAGGTTTACAACCAAAGCAAGAATCAAGAGATCAATTTCTCCCTGACTTGTCTCCCTCCCTAGTGGGATCCCTTAATTCCCAGAACAACTGAAATAGTGCTTCAGTGCCCTCTAGTGTTTGCTTTTTAAATAACGTGCAGAGTTTGGTCCTTGGTTGATTCCAAGTGCCCAATTGGAAAAGCTGCTAATTAGGTAGAGTTGGAAGGAGGTGGCAATAAAACTCATCCAAGAAATCCAACCCTTGGAATGCTTTCCTTCCATACAGCCAAGTATCTTGCAAAAAGTATTTTCCCTTTCCTTCTTTAGGCGTTGCAAATTAGAGCTACTCACTGCAGCAATTGGAATGAGTTATCTTTGTGAGTTCAGAGTTTCAAAAATTAGTTTCTCTAACCTATTTCAGCTCTTGCATTTGATGGCAAATGCGTTTCAAAATAAGTAAGTGGTAACTCAGCATATGCATTAGAGAGTGGGAAAGGAAAAAGGCAATGCATAAGACTTACCTTTCCAAAAGAGATTTATTAGATTTTTTTTTTTTTTAAGCAGCCAGCTGGAGATGGAAGCAGTATACTTATGGGCCTCCAAATCTGCAACCAGACTGGGGTGATGGTGTGACTCTTCTAAGTTGGCTTCCCAAACTAACTCTTTTGTAAAAGAATAAAGTCCACGCCTGAGGTATGGTAAAAATGGGATCACCTTTCTTTTCTGGAGGTTCCAGATTGGTAGGGAGGCAAGGTATTAAGCATTGCCTCTGCTTCAGGATCAATCTATGCTTTGCTATGTTGAGAGGAATGAATATGGGCTTGTCATGCTTCTCATATCTCGTGTCATGTCATGTCAAGTTTGGCAAACAATCTTTCCTGATCTCCTAGGATTTAAGGTCCTCCCTCTCTAACTTCACTGAATTATTTTTTTAAATAATATTTTATTTTTTCCCCAATTCCATGTTAAAATTTTTTTTAACATTTTTTTAAAGTTTTGAATTCCAAATTCTATTCCTCCCTCCCTGAGAAACTTCACTGAATTTAACTACCTTTTGCTTATTTGTATTTATTCTCTTAATTGCTTGTATATTCGTTGCCCCTGTTAGAATGTAAACGCTCCTTGACAGCAGGGATCGTTACTTCCTTTGCTTTTGTATCCCAGGTGCCTAATTCAGTGCTGGGCAATAAATGTTCTGTGATTGATATAGAAGATCATATATGTGGGACATTTGGGCCTAGATAGACACTTATCTATGAGGTTATAATTGGAGAAAAGTAAGGAGACGATACCTTCTTAACTGATTTCATGGATGAAAGCAAAAACAAAGCAATAATTAATTAAGACTACACAGGTATACAAAATAGTGGGAATAAGTAAATGAATGAATGAAATAGCATTTATTAAGTGCTTGCTATGTGCAAAACACTATTCTAAGCACTAGGAATAAGATACAAATAGAAAAACAAGATAGTCCCAGTGACAAGAAGCTCATATTCTAACAGAGGGGAATAACACACAGAAGAGGTTTCAGCTTTAAGACAAATGGAAAATCACCATAGACCTTCAGGTGGAGCCCCAAAGCAGATGGTAATGCGTCTTACTTGTTGCCTGTCATCTCCTCTGACAGAAGCATATAGGTTTCTGAAATTGAACCATTTGACCAAAGACTTTGATCACAAAAATTTTCCTTACCTGGTTTTCATTAACTATGGCTGCTAAAGGAGGGGAAGGCTACAATACCTTCAGAGAAAGTTACCAGGTTGCTGGTTCTTTACACTATGACTGAGGGAACCAGGCTAGAAGCAGCAGGTCAATGTCCACAGTATGGTTCTGGGGCCATAACCCATCTCTGACCGTTTGTCAGTGGTCACTGTTGGAGTGTCAGGAGTTGCTCCACTCTCTGAAGCCTTTAAGGGCCAGTGATCTAGAGGGCTCTTAGGCTCCAGATCTTTGCCCATCTCCATCAAGGTCTGAAGAAAAGTAATTGAGGTAACTTCACCTGCCTAGCACATGCCTCTGTTTCTCCCTCAAAGTGCCATGCTGCTTTGGCTAGGCTAGTTTGCACTGATAGCCACTGGTTGGCAGTTGGTGCTGCTGCTGGTGGAACCCTTCTCCACATGGCTTGTTCCATTCAGTGATAGCTACAAGAATTGAATTGGAGGCAGAGGTAGTAGTCTGGGAAGCACTGCCATCCCTGAGGTTCCTAAGCTCAGGATCTTAGGTTGTCTCCAAGAAGGTAGTGATTTAAGATGGTGGTGGTTTGATCTGCCTGGCATGTGCAGCTACCTGTTGCTTCCTCCAGGTACCTTGCTGTATAGTAGCTAATTAATAGGGACAGGGGTCTTACTGGAAAGTTCTGCTTCTAAACTGCTTAGCTAGGAAAAGGATGGTCTTAGAAAGATGTTCTCTCCAGTGCAAATCAAAAAAACCTTATGGAAGTTCTTATGGCTTTTCCCCTTGAGAATCTACATGTGGAATGCTAACTCAGATTGTGTAAGAGAGGGAGAATAACCTTCCAGTATATGAAGATCTTTACAAGGGGAAAAAGACCTTAATCATTAATATAGCCATGTATAAATGTGTATATGCATGTATCTATTTTCAAGCAAGCAATACCAGTTCATTTACATTCTTCAGAGTAAGAAAGGATGGCACATGAACAAAATTCTAAGACACAAACATGTCTTTATCCATAAAATATAATATAAAGGGTCACAGACACAATGATATGACTCACAACAGTCATAGTGTAACAGGCCCTATAACACCTCACTTGGCTGGGTTTTTGGTTTGGGTTTTTTTTTTGTTAACTTAAGAAACAAGAAAGTCTCAGCAGCACCGTAGAGAAACCAGAGAAACCCATAACATCACTTTCTGGGTGGTCACTTCAGGCTGAAGGATGGCATTCAGGAATGGGGGAGGGGTTTTTTAAAGGCCCTTTCCTCCCCCCTTCCTATAAAGCAAAGGCACTGTATCTCATAAATTCCTAAATAAATACTTCTCTGGTGAACTGATATTCTTCAGAAGATACAGAAGGACAGTCAGAAAAGAACATCTCTATTTCAACCACCTCTTTTTACTCAGGCCCAAAGAGGTCACTCACCTATTTCACTTAGTGATAGAGTTAGGACTCCAAGTCTAAGACTCGTTCTATTGCCCTAAGCAGAAAGCAAAGGAGCCAAGAGTACAGGTCGGCTGTTTGTTTTCATTTCTTTCTTGGTGACTATTTCCAGTTCTTTATTTTCTTTTGAATAAGAGGATGGGAGTAAGGAGGAACAAAAGCAAATGAAATGTTGCCAGAAGAGATAAACAACCTGCTGGCCGTGGCCAGAACGCTAGAATTTTCTGGCATAAAAAGGAAGGGTTGTTTATAAAAAGCGTAGTAAAAGTATCTCACTCCTTTCCCCCAGGGAATGTTGGATCCAAAGAATACCTTGGCTGCCTACCTTGTCTATCCTCAGCTTGGCTTCCTAAGTAGTTCAGTGCATATTTGACCTTTCCTGCTGCTTAAATTATAGCATCTAGCTAAGCTGGGCTTGGAATCAGGAAGATCTGAGTTCCAATCCGGCCTCAGACACTTAGTAGTTGTGTGGCCCTGGGCAAGTCACTTCACCTCTGTTTGCCTTAACTCACTGGAGAAGGGAATAGTGCATTTTTGTCAAGAAAACCCCATGGACAGTATGGTTCAAGAGGTCACAGAGTAGGATACGACTTAACAACAGTCCCTCACAGTTGAAAGGGCCTGGGAGGGCATCCAGTGCCACTGCGAAATTCATGATGCTCCGCCACCACAAGAGAGTTAAAAAGTTCGAGAGGCAGACAGAGACAGAGAGAGGGGGAGAGAGACAGACAGAGAGAAAGAGACGAGAGAGACAGAGACAGAGAGAGAGAATCTAGACACAACTCTGGGAGTCCAACCCAACCCAGCTCCTGCTTGGGAAAATGGTGGCTTCATGTTCCACTTGAATGACTACAGGAGAGAAGCCAGAGCCAAGGGAGAGAGGATTTCTGGCCCAGACACACGTGTGAACATCGCGCCGCGGTCCAGAGGATGCTTTTGGACGCTGGCAGCCCTGGCGACGTCCCTAAGCTAGCAGAAGTGGAACTGCGATTTCCGAGGCTGCTCTCGGCGATCCGTCCCGCGTGTCCTCCCCGGGTGACCTGGCTGCTCTCCGGTCCGCCCTCCCTCGGGTGCTCCAGCTCTGCCCACCCCCGTTCACCAGCCCCGTCCCCCGCCCGCATCCCTCCCGCAGGTTGGTGCTGCGGTAGCCAGACGGAGCCCCGCGCCTATTGAGTGGGGCTCATTCTCCTCAGCCAATCACGGCGGAGCAGAACCTGGGAGCTCCCCAATAGCAGAAGAGCGGGGCGCGTTGGCTTAACCCCCGGCGTCTGGCATGGCCCCTGGCGCTTTGATTTCGGTTTCGCGCTCCCCCGCCCCGGGGCTTCAAGGCTTCCTCGCCGTTGCCAGGCTTTCTCCCCTCGTCTCGTCGCCTCCGATCCCTGGGCCGTGCCCACTCCCACCCCCGCGGCAGAACCCAGCTCCGGGCTGGGAGGGGGGCTCCCGCTGCGGGAGGGGCTCTCGGAGCGCCCGTCTTCAGCTTGATTTCAGCCTCTCGCGCTCCGGGGTGTGATCCCGCGGGTGGCTTTGACAATTCCTATGGCACTTCCTCGGCTGCGTCTGCAGTGAGTCAGGACGTCGTGGCAGCAGATGCACCGAGCGATGAAGTCAGTGAGCGAGGTGCGCTGCAGATGCCCGTCTCCAAAGGACATTCTAGAATGTAGACACGAGTCTTGCAGCCAAGCGCTTTATCCCCGAACCCCCTCCCCTTCCGTCTTTAACCCGAGTGGAGCAGTCAGAGTAGTCCCAGGATGGCTCAGTGTGCCTGGAGGACAGCTCCCTCCTCACCGTGCCCATCGCCGGGGTACCACAGAACCGGGGCGGGGCAGGGGGGGAGCTTCATGCCTATTACAGTCATGGGTTGGTGTTGTGGACATCTGCCCTTTAGTAACTGGAGTGAGATTCCTAAGATGATGTCATCCACCCAGCTGGAGCAGGGACGGAACCAGTTAGCGCCCTTGGAACTCGTCTGCTATCCAGGATTTCATCTGGCTTGCGGTTCTCTAATGCCTCCTTCCCCCACCCCCACCCCCACTGAATTTTAGCTCCACCCCTTTAACACACTGAGGTCATTTGGGATGAATGGTAATAACTGAGTGATTTCCAGATTCGATTAGGAACATCCTTACTGGGTTACCTCTGTGTCCGTTTTTCCCTAAAAGACACTCAGACTTGGTGGCAGCTCTCCACCTTCAGTGTCCTTGGGAGTGCCTCTACTCCGTCCGATGATTGATCTTAAACAATAGCTTGAACTGGAAGGGGGTATGTTGGGATCCCCTTCTACATGGAAGCCCCATTTCTGTCTGTCTTTTCAAGCAGGAAAGGTGCATAGGAACTCCATGACTAAGATCTAACCCTATTATTACCCTCTGTCTCATTCCATAGTGCCTTGGAGCACCGAAACCAGTTGAGATAGTGCAGATTTCTTCTTATTCCACAACACCAGTTCTGAGCATGTTAAATAGACTGATCCCTTGCCCTTCTCCCAACCCCTCCCTGTTTCTCTAACATTCATCAATATCAAACATTCCTCCCGCAGCAGATCAGGCTTCACTTTAAACATCCAACAAGTATGTGCAGTTCGAAGCATTTTGTTTTGCCGGGTAACTGTCATTATTATAAGAGAATAAATGTTTTAATATAAAAGGAGAAAGTAGAATTTATTAGACAGGCCCCTCTGGGGCTCAGTATGTGACATCTGGCTGTGGAATTCTCCAAGAGGAGGGTCCCTTTATCTGAAGACAAAAGAGTCCCAGGGCCCAGAATGCTGGAGCAGCAGGGGTCTCTGTCAGACCTTCGGAGACTAGAACAGAAAAGGCCCAGAATCAAGAGAGCCACGGGAGGCCCAGAACACAATGCGAGTCTCTCCGCAGCTACTCTAATCACATTACCCACCGGTTTAGAGCACACAGCTTAGCATATTGGCTTCCATATTCAGCAGCAAATCTGCCTTCCCTACCCCCACCCTCTCTTTCTCTCCTCCCATGCATACCCCCACCTCCTCCTCACACCAATAACACAGCCAATGAGAGTTCAGCACTGCAGCCATGCTGTGAGGGTTAAGAGGAAAGGCTTCTGGAGAATTTTCATTAAGTCAACTCTGCTTCAGGGAATAGCTAATAGAATAAAGAGAAGCTCCAATCCTATCCCCTTCAGATGAGATAACTTATCACAGGTTTAAAAAGGTCCCACTGGGAATTGCCTCAGATTTTGCAGGACAGGATTTTTCCCCTTCTCTTTAAAAAATCAGCCTTTCAGACAATTTGTAAAATACAGCTGCGGCAACAACCGCAGCAGCAGCAACCACCATCATTGTGTATCCCCCTCCTTGGCCTCTCACTCAGTGGCTGGAGAGTTGTGGGCCTTGGTGGCTGCAGCTGCCATTCAGGGCGAGGAACTGCGCAGAGCTGGGCTGTACGGCTTGGTTGGATGTATGATTTCATCCTGCAGTGGCCGTTTAAAATTCTGCACCTGGCACATCCATTCTGGCCTCATTCTGCAATACATCTGTGTACCAGATGCTGGAGGCAGATCACGGAAATGAGCAGCCGAGTCCAGTGGTCAGTGCCCTGGGTCCCCTACTAAGAGACACTGAGTGAGAGCCAGATTGGTGAAGACATGAATGTAGAGAAATGAAGCTGTGGATGGAAGCCGCTCAGCTCAGCAGAGCTAAGAGGCAGGGCACTATTGCGCTGATTAGAATTCCTGGCACTACTTTTATTTTATTTTTTTAATTCAATTTATTATTATTTTGAACTTTCTTTTAAAAATCTGAGTTCCAAATTCTCTCCCCCCCCACCCACTGAAAATGCAAGCGATATCAATTATACATGAGAAATAATGCATGCCATATTTTGATTTTAGCCATTTTAAAGGAAGAAAATGAGAAAATTACTTCAATCTGCATTCAGAGTTCATAGGTTCTCTCTCTGAAGGTGGGCTAGCATTTTTTCATCATGAGTCCTTCAGAATTGTTGAGGATCACTGTATTGATAAGGGTAGCTAAGTCTTTCACAGTTGTACATCATTGCAACATTGCTGTGACTGTGCTCAATGATCCCCCAGTTCTTGCTTTACTTTTCTTCAGTTCATATAGGTATTCTCACGTTTTTCCAAAACCACCCCTCTCATCATTTCTTATGGCACAACTCTATCACAATCATATGCAACAACTTATTCTGGTACTACTTTTTAAAAGCCACAAAGATTTAAACTTGGAAGTAATCTTAAAGGTCCTCTCTTCATCAGTTGCCATGCCACCAAGGACCAAAAACCAAGCCCTGGAATATTTAACCTTTTCTTGCTTTGAACTCTCATCCTGGTTCCCATCCCACACATATCTACTACCCCACCTTCACGCCAACTACCCCAGCCACAACAAGGGAGTTATTCTAGTTATCTACTACATATAGGCCCAGGCTCCAGCCAGGCTTCCCTTTATTCTCTGGAAATCTCTCCAGAGCCACCATCCTGTACTACACATAACCTTTTTCTCTTTCCTCTCCCCCTGCCCCACTCTGCTTTCCATATGGTTATATGGACCAGCTCTGTCATTGCTTCTGGAAAGCAAAGTCTCCCTTCTCCTATAGTTCTACTCACCACCCCTGTAACTTTTCAGACCAAAATATCTCTCCTTGGTCAATGTGTCTTGTCTCTCCCATCTCCCTATTAGAATAGAAACTTCTTGAGAACAGAGATCATCTTCTGTTTTTCCTATTAGTGTCTCCCTTGTATGTGCTTAATAATTGCTTTTTCTCTATAAGCATGATGGTCTCAGAAAAACCTGGAAAGACTTATAGGAACTGATGCAAAGGGAAATGAACAGAACCTGGATAGTGTTGTACACAGTAACAATAATGGCATACAATATGAATGTCTTCACTATTCTTGGTAATACAATCATCCAAGACAATTCCAAAGGACTCATGATGAAAAATACTATTCACCTCCAGAGAAAGAACTGATCATATCTGAATATAGGTCAAAGCATACTGTTTTTCAATTTCTCTGTTTTTTTGTGGGTCTTACTTGGAGGAGGGGTCCTGTGTTTTCTTTCACAACAGGACTAATGTGGATGTTTTACATGATTGCATGTGTATATTCTATATCAAATTGTTTACCATCTTAGGGGAATGGGGGGAGGAGGGAGGAAGAGAATTGGGAACTCAAAATTTTAAAAATGAATGTTAAAATTGTTTTACATGCATTTGGGAAAAAATAAAATATTATTAAAAACAAAATAAATAAAATCATAATTGCTTTTTCTTTCATCTAGTTCAACATCATTTCATAGAAGAGGGAACTGAGGCCCAGAGAGGCCCAGGGACTTGCCCAAGTTTGCACAGGTAGTAAATGGCAGTGGTCTTCTCGCTTTAAATCCATTATTTTTCCCACTGTATCCTGCTTGTCACTCTATACTTCAATTTTCCCATTTATTGCATGGACAAACCCATCATTTGCAATTCACTAACCTGATTGTGCTGATTTTGCCTATTTGAAAAGACCAAAAACTTTCCTAACTTAATGGACTACTGAATGTGCATGTTTTCATGATGATGAACAAGTCACTTATAAACCACAAATCTTAATCCAGAAATTCCAAACTTGGCTTTACCAGAAACAGGATGCAATAACCAACGATGCCTCTCAGCTTCAGCTTTCTCATTTAAAAAAGGGGGGAAGCAGATCTACCTCAAAACACCGAGGAGATGAACAAATAAGGAAAACAGATATGAAAGAATCATAAAGCATTTCACCAATATAGAATATTAGTATGATTAAGCAGATGTATTAAGATTCCATATTCCCAAGGAAATTTTGATTTTGAGAAATTCCAAGTATTAGTATGGGAAAACCAAGTTGAGACATGAGTCAGGGGACTTGAGTTCAAATACTGGCTATTATAAAATAAGGGGGTTGGACTAGGTATGGGTTCTCATCCTTTATTGTGTCATATCCTTATTTAGCAATCTGGTAAAACCTGTGCACCCCTTCTTGGAAAAAATGGTTTGTTGCCTATAATCATAACTGAAGGAAATACTACATTTTTACTTTGGAATATTCTTCTTCCCATTAGTGAGTTCTTTCCAGTGACTCCATTTTGAGGAAAAGCCTAGGGCTGCCATCTTTCATTCCCCACTACCCTGTTTTCAGTTCTCTTTTATGTGTTGTCTTCTCCCAATAGAATATAAGCTTCTTGAGGATAGGGATTGTTTTTCTTTTTGCTTGATATTTGTATCTCCAATGTGCTAAGGCACAGTGCCTGACACAGAGTAAGCTCTAAATAAAGGCTTTTTGACTCTAAATGGTAAATTTCAGTTAGAAGTCAGTGAAAGGACCCACATGTACCAAAATATTTCTAGCAGCTCTTTTTCTGGTGGCCAAGAATTGAAAATTGAAGGGATGCCCAGCAATTGGTGAATGTCTGAACAAGTTGCAGCATATGATGTGTTGTACCATAAGAAATGGTGAGCAGGTGAACTTCACAAAACCCTGTAAAGACTTGCATGAACTGATGCTGAATGAAGTAAGCAGAACCAGGAGAACCTTGTACACAGTAACACTACAATGATCAACCATGATTGACTTAGTTCTTCTCAGCAATACAATGATCTAAGACAATTCCAAAAGACTCATAATGGAAAATGCTATCCACATCCAGAGAAAGAACTGTCAAGTCTGAATGCAGATCAGAAGCATATTATTTTCTCTTTTTTTGATTTTTTATCTCTCCTGGTTTTTCCATTTTGTATGGATTCTTCTTTCACAACATGACTAAGGTGGAAATATGTTTAAAGTAATTCTAACCTTATCAGATAGCATGCTGTCTTGGGGAAGGGGGGTAAATTTTAGAATTCAAAATCTTATGAAAGTGAATGTTGCAAACTAATAATAAATAATTTTTTAAAAAGAAGAAAGTGAAAATAAAGATGCAATTTTTTCCTTTCTGAGTTCATAAATCCCCCCCCCCACTTCAAATTTCTACACAGACCTCTTTAGGATGCACGAACCCAAGGTTAAGAACCTCTGTACTAGATAATCTTTCAAGTCTCTTCCAGTTCTAAATCTGATGATCCTATCAATGCTTGTTCTCTGTAAAGTTGTAATCTGATCATTTAAAATTTCTCTAACAGAAATCCTATGTCATTTGGTCTCCAAAATGAGATATGCAGATCTCAGAGGCATTGAGATTCAGAAAGGTAATACTACAATAACAATGCATTTATATAAGACCTTCATGTTGACAGAACACTTTGCATATAATATTTCATTTGGCACCCATCTGTGAGATGTGTCATTATCCCCATTTTACATTTGAGGAAACAGAGCCTGGGAGAAGTTAAATGATTTGCCCAGAGTCACATAGCTAGTAAATGTCTATGACAGAATTTAAACTCAGGCCTCTGAATCTAACTCCAAAATGCTATCCACACTACCACCTTGAAAATATTAGGATTTTCAGATTGTTTGCCGTCTTGAGGAGGGGGAAGGGAAGGAGGAAGGGGGAAAAAATTGGAGCTCAGAATCTTATAAAAGTGAATGTTGAACACTATTTTTCCATGTAATTGGAAAAATAAACTACTATTAACAGAAAAATATATTAGAATTTATATTTTTAATAAAAAAAGAAAAGATTTATTATGGACTCACAATGGTATCTCCACTTGGTCCCTAGATCAGATATGTCACATGTAGAACATGAGGTATTTGACAGAAAAGCAGGAGTTCCATGGCACAGAGAGGTTACCGGTGTTACTGTCATTTTGTTAGCTCACTTTCAGGATATTGTAACATGTTGCACTTTATGTGTGCTCTGTCTAGTGGATTTATGGATGGTATTATCTTATTTTAACGAAATTCTTACAAAGCAGACAAATCATTTAAAGATTCCTGCAAAGAAACCTCGGATTGTAGAAAGTGCTAAGAACATAAGCCCAGTTGAACGAGGAAACGTTAGAGACAATCTTCCAACTCCTTGGACAGATTCTGAAACTCATTATGAGACAAAACAACCATCTAATCAGATCTGACAAGTACTTGGCCAAAAAAAATTCAAAATTATCAAGAGAATAAACTGAAATGTGGATTTATGTCCAAGACTATTTAACGCTGGAAAAACCAGGAGCATCGACTGATGCAAAAACTTTTTTTTTTAATAATTTCTCCTATCAATCAGTGCAAGTGCATTTTAAATATAAACATTTACAAGCAGATTTTGTAATTTTTCTTTGAAATAAAAATTTTCATCTTACTACCTCTGTTTTTTTATATATGAAAAAATGCACTTGGTCAATTGATGCAGCTTCGTCGGTTAAAGTATTCTTAAAATGATGAGCCTCACCCTAAATGTATATTGTGCCTTGTGAAATTAGCTAATGATAGTATGGGGGCCAGTTAGTGATTAAAGTGCTGGGCCTGAAGTTAGGAAGACTCATCTTCCTGAATTCAAATCTGGCCTCAGATACTTACTAGCTGTGTGACCCTGGGCAAGTCACTTAACTCTGTTTGCATCAGTTTCCTCATCTGTAAAATGATCTGGAAAAGGAAATGGCAAACCACTCCAGTATCTTTGCCAAGAAAACCTCAAACGGAGTCACGAAAAGTCAGACAACTCTGAAATGACTAAACAACAGTGATAGTATGAAACCGTCACAATTAGTAAGCCATTTAAATACTAAACTTGTTGCAAACAATGATATGTCTCACCTATACAAACTCTTACCACTTCCTAATTTAAAATTCAAAAACAGAATTTTCTAACCTGTTTAAAAATCTTCTGAACAGAAATTTTCAGTGAATTTTAGAATTCACTTGCTAAAAATATGAGTTTGTAAGAATGACGGCTTGACACTAGGGAAGATGGAAATACTCCAACTAAAGTTCTAGTGGATGGTATTCAAAAATAAATAACATGATTTAGGAAGTGCAACCAGCAACGTGTTCCTTTGAATCATTATACCCCTAAAGTATTAAACTAAGATTCTCAAAAATAACAAAGCATAATCCATCAAATTACATTCACTAAAACAATTATTAAAATAACATTTTAGTGAGAGCAAAGGTATTCATAACTGTCAACAAATAAAATATAAATTATTGCTCTCATCTTTATCTTATCCTTTAAAAATTTCTATTTTTACAATATATGCAATATGTTAATACAAGTAGTGCCTTATGTTGTTTGGTTGTTTTACAGCTGTGTCAGATTCTTACAATTCCTTTGGGGTTTTCTTGGCAAAGATTTTGGAGTGGTTTGCTATTTCCTTCTCCAGCTCATTTTACAGATGAGGAAACTGAGGCAAATAGGGTTACATGACTTGCCCAGAGTCACACAGTAAGTATTGGAGACCAGATTTGAACTGAGGTAATGAAATCTTCCTGACTCCAGGCCTGGCACTCTATCCATTGTGCCATCTAGCTGCCCCAGTAGTGCTTCATATAATTTATAAATGAATATCCATATATTAGGAAGTAGACATAAATTTTCACTGTTGGTGTGCATGATGATTTAGAAACCACTAACCTTGTGACAAGCAGATTTCATCACACTGAAACCATTAGGCTTTGCTGTAGAAAAGCTGTCCCATCAATGTTTCCTGGGCAATAGTTGGGTGTCAAAATACAAGTCAAAATAATCTGTACCAAAGAGCAGTCTTTAGGGCTTGACTACGGGGGAAATGTTATTCAGCTAGAGACTGAGAGCTTACAGTCAAATTCTCTTATGATCAATCTCAAGTCTCAGTTCTACATGACCATGCCATTGAATAAATTCCTTTCTTTGTAGGTCACTTGCCAAGTAAACACAAGGATTTGCTTCTCATGAATGGAATTTGCTTAGTGGAGAAGCCATTTCAAGGAAGGAAGTGTTCTCTCTGACCCACTCCTCCCCTCACTTCTCCCAGGAGGAAGGAGAAAATGGAAACCCTTCCCAAATATATTACTATGACTTTCCCTCCCACCCTATCTCCCATGTGATCCTCAAACCTGTTAATCATATCAAGACAAACAAACAAACAAAAAGATGAGAACTGGTTAAGAGAGATATAAAGGCAGAACAGTCTTCCAAATTTATCTGCAATGGGATTGATTAGAGGAAGCTCTTGATTTGCTTGATCAGGACATACACTCTAGCTACTGCTAGTTGGACAAGTATTCTGATACTTGGATAGAGGATACAGATGATGTAACACTTCTTTGTTGGTGCCTAGTAAGGCTTTGTCCAAGAGAATGACCACTGAGTGTCAATGGGGAATGGACTGTTATGGAGGAAACTCCTCCCTCCTTAGGACATGAGAACTATAAAAGAACTCTCTCTTTTGGGCAAATAATCACTGAGTCTCTGCTGCATCTCTCCCACTGGGGAAGTGGGAGGAGATGTCTCTTCCTCCCACTCCAGCAGCAATAGTAGTTACAAGTACAAAGTAGTAGCAACATGTGTTTGCCTTGGGGAGCCTGAGACTGAACCCCAAGCCCTGTTTTATGTTCCTCCCCCTGAACCCAGGTCATTAAACAACAATCCTGAGAAATGGATATTTCCAGACTTGGTGGATATTAGAGAAAAAAATTATTAGTTTATCATTATTCTAATCCAAGCATTGTTCTGCTTGGAAAGAGAAATGTCCAAAGTGGCAGAGTCTCCTCATGCTCTTGTGACAAGCGTTTCCCGTAAAACATTTTGACGTTGCATTTATGAGATTCTTGAATATGGAAATTTCACAATGATAAAATAAAGCCCACAACTCAGAATAAGGTAAGGGTTAATATTTTGCTCCATCAATCCAAAACAGTAATCACAGTATTAGAGAATCATTTTCCTAAAACTACTCACTCTCTTTCTGGCCCCTCTTCTCCAGAGCTCTCCCCACCAAGTTGGTCATAGGCAAGTGGAGTGCTGGTAAATATTTGATGACACACTTTTAAGTTTAAGCTGCATTATTAATATTTTCTCCATTATTTTCTTACGTTTAGACAATCAACAAAACCATAAATAGAATCCCGATTTGTAGGTTGCCGATTGTTGATCTGTAAATGCTTACACTAAAAGTCTAACAATCACCTAGATAAGAGCTGGCACCAGGGCATCCCAAGTCACAGGTATCCTAAAGTAATCAGAGGCCCCTTTTTTCTTTGAGGTTGATCATTATCCTAATCCCTTCAGGGCAATGGGAAAGAGGTTTCTAGTCAAATGGATCAATCAAGGGCCCTTTACCCTTATCCTTGCCTAGTCATTGCCCTAAGTATGTCAAGGAAAGCTGATCAGAGAGGGAGGAGAAAGATATTGTTTATAAATTGAAAGTTAATGGGTTCCTCTTTCAGATTTAGTCCAAAAGCTTCAGAGTAGGATACTTTAAAAAATTATTGATATTTTTTGTTTCCTACATTACCATAATTATCCCATGTATCCCTCCCCCTCCTCCTCCCCAAAGTCATCCCATATTTTTTAGAGAAGGGAAAAAAATTCTTCACAACTGATGAATAAGCACTGAAAAATTCTGAAAATGTATGCAATGTATAATAGCTGTGGACCTCTCACCTCCACAAAGGGATAGGTTGGGGTGTCTTATCATCTCTTTTTTATCACAGTCCTGTTTGATCTTTATAATTTTGTTACCTTTACTTTTGATGATTTGACATGTTTTTGTTCTCTCCATTTATATTGCTGTAGTCATTGTATATATTGTTTCCTTAGCTCTGCTTACTTCACTTTGCATCAGTTCATATAGATCTTTTCATGCTTTTCTGTATTCATCACAAACATCATTTCTTATATAGTCCATTACATTCATGTACTATTATTTGTTTAAACAATCTCCCATTGATAGGCATCTACTTTGTGTCCAGTTCTCAGCTATCACACAAAAAGTGAAGTTATATATATTTTGGAGTATATAGGGACTCTGTTAGATGGTTTCCTTGTGATATAAATCCAATAATGAACTCTCTGGTTCAAAAGGCATGGACATTTTAGTCTATTTCCCTAATTCTAAAGAGAATTGAATTAGGAGACCAGTTCAAGTCCTGGATCTGTCACTAATTAGCTGTCACTAATCTGACACTAATGTGTCCTTGGGCAAATCACTTACCATCTCTGAGCCTTAGTTTCTTCATGGGAGAATAGTAATGGATATTCTACCTACCTCATAGGGTTGCTGTGAAGATCAAATGAAATAATGGTGAAATGAAAAGGTAAATAAAAGGTAATCAAGGTAATAAAATCCTATATAAATAAAAGATAAGATCACTTTCTCCAGATCCAAAATTCGGAGAAGCACAAGACTGTTGAGGAGTTCAGAGAATTCAGGATGGGAGGCATCACTAGCTCCATCTCCAAACCAATGTCTTCTAGGTCCGCTAAACCACTCGCACCTGACCAATTACCTTTCCAATCTCTGCATCTACTTTTGACTTCCCCATAGCTAAAATTCATTGTTTAGACTTAAAATCGAACTTGAATTTTGTTCAATAGTTCATAAAGGAAAAACCAGGGCTAGGGGACTCAAAAATCTCAGAACACTCAAAACATTCTCTCTCCACCTAAAAAAAAACAACAATGCAGAAAGACCAAATTGAAAGGTTTTTTTAAATTTTATTTTATCCTTTAATGTCAGCTTCTTCCTCTCCTTTCCTTTGTTCTTCTCTGTCTCTTGTCTTTCTCTATGTATGTGTCTCTCTCCTCTCTCTCTACCTCCCTTTCTTTTACTTTCTCTGTCTCTTTTTCTCTCTCTCCCTGTATATCTCTTTCTCTGTCTTGTCTCTCTGTCTCTATCACTGTCTCTTTTTCTTTTACTCTCCCTCTCCCTTCCTCTCTTTCTTTCTTTTTAACCTCCGCCCTTCCTAACCATGAAGATTATTTGACATACATATCAAAATGCCTGGGAGATATTCACCTCTCTGATGTGACCTAGTGAAACCTGAGCACTGTGGGGATGAGACAAGGAAAATAGCTTCAACTGCAAGAGAGACTGCCTTGAAGGCAAGACTGCCTTCAAGAACCATGTAGCCAGATAGGAGAAACCCAGCTCAGCCTCAAAAATTCTTATTAAAGAGCCAATAAATCACAAATCTATAGGCCTCCACTCCCTCTGCTTCCATGTCACTGCCTGACATTTTAAAAATCAATGCATTTAATTTATCTTTAAAAATGGGTGAGACCATTCATTTGATTTCCACAGGGGCCAGTGTGGGGCAGAGAGCTGACAAATTATCTCCTGACCCTCAGAGGATTGATGTAATAGGTCCTAGTGCTGAAGGCCCAGTTCCCCTCCCAACCCCCAGTCTCACAGGTGTAGTTCCTAGGCCTCTTCACAATGGAATGACATTAGAATATGGGGCTGTCCTTGGTCAATAGGCCATTTGCTCAGTGCCTCCATCCACCAATCAATTTAGAATGCAATCTTTCACAGAGGTAGTCATCATCAGAGTACCTTTCCCACTCCAGCTCTCATCCTCCTAACTTTACGAGCTGCCATGAAATCACAAAAGGGAATGAGTTCACCTCTTCCAGACTCCTGGACCCTGGTGTCTTTGCTGCCCAAAATTCTTTGGAACTATCCACATAAAGTCATAGAATCCCAGAGTTAAAAGGAACCTCAGAAGTTACCTGGTCCAACCCTGATAGGAAGGCTGAATCTCCTCACATCAGTTTTTGTCTGAAGACACTGAGTAACAGGGAACTCCCTATCTCAAAAGACCAAATGTCTCATTTTACAAATGAGGAAAAGGGACCATAGAGGTCAAGTGACTTACCTAAGGTCATGCAAGAAACAAGTAGCAGATAGATGGTGGAGTAGAAAGACAGACCTGCTGTGGCTGCCCCGCCCCCATAGCCCATAAAATACCTGCAAAAAATGACTATAAACAAATTCTAGAGCAGCAGAAGGCACAAAAGGACAGAGTGAAAGAGATTTCCAGCCTAAGACAGCCTGGAACATCGACAGGAAAGATTTATCACACTGGGCTCAGAGTGGAGCACAGTACAGCACTGGCCACTCAACAGGACTGGAGCAGGCTTCAGGGCACATAATCACGGATAGCAACTGCAGTTCCCAGGTTTCTCAACCCACCAACACCTAAGACAGCTTGAAAGGTCAGTGAGAAAGCTCTTTCACGTTGGTGAGAAGGGAGCAGGGTCCAGCCCCAGCCCTGACCCAGGGCAGTGGCAGCCACTGCAGCAGCAGCATCCATTTCTGGAGCCCTCCACCTAAAGACCCTGGGGGAATTGAGCAGCCAATTTTTGTCTCTGTCCTGATGGTCCTAGGGTGAGGAGGAGCACTGGTGTGGTGGAGGCTCTGGAAAAAGAATCCTACTCATAGATCCTGGGCAGAAAAGCTTGTGGTTGCTCTCAGACCTCAGAGCAGGCCAGGAGAGGAGTAAACTCCTCTCCCTTGATTGTGCCACCTTAGAAGAACAGAGAATTTACAGGTCCCTAGAGTATGCCCTCCACTTGAAAAAGGACTCTAAAGTCAAGTACATGGCTGGGAAAATGCCCCAAAAAAGGGGGAAAAAATAAGACTATAGAAGGTTACTTTCTTGGTGAAAAAATATTTTCTTCCATCCTATCAGATGAGGAAGAACAAAGCATACCATCAAAGGAAGACCTAAAGGTCAAGGCTTCTATATCCAAAACCTCCAAAAAAAAAATATGCAATGGTCTCAGACCATGGAAGAGCTCAAAAAGAATTTTGAAAATCAAGAGAAGTAAAGGAAAAATTGGGAAGATAAATGCAAACGATGTAAGAAAATCATAAAAAGCAAGTCAACAGTTTGCTAAAAGAGACCTCAAAAAATGCTGAAGAAAATAACATCTTTAAAAATAGACTAACCAAAATGCAAAAGAGGCCCAAAAAGTCAATGAGGAGAAGAATGCTTTAAAAAGCAGAATTAGCCAAATGAAAAAGGAGGTTCAAAAGCTCACTGAAGAAATTAGAATGGAGAAGGTGGAAGCTAATGACTTTATGAGAAACCAAGAAATTATAAAACAAAATCAAAAGAATAAAATAATAGAAGACAATGTGAAATATCTCATTGGAAAAACAACTAATCTGGAAAATAGATTCAGGAGAAATAATTTAAAAATTATTAATCTACCTGAAAACCATGATCAAAAAAATATCCCAGACATTATATTCCAAGAAATTATCAAGGAAAACTGACCTGATACTCTAGAATCAGAGGGTAAAATAGAAATGGAAAGAATTCACCAATGAGCTCCTAAAAGAGACCCCAAAAGGAAAACTCCTAGGAATATTGTAGCCAAATTCCAGAGTTCCCAAGTCAAGGAGAAAATATTACAAGCAGCCAGAAAGCAATAATTCAAGAAATGTGAAAATATAATCAGGATAGCACAGGATTTAGCAGCTTCTACACTAAGGGATCAAAGGGCTTGGAATATGATATTCCAGAGGTCAAAGGAGATGGGATTAAAACCAAGAATCACCTATCCAGCAAAACTGAGTATAATACTGCAGGGCAAAAAGTGAAATTTCAATGAAATAGAAGACTTCCAAGCATTCTTGTTGAAAAGACTAGAGCCAAATAGAAAATCTGACTTTCAAATACAAGAATCAAGAGAAACATGAAAAGATAAACAGGAAAGAGAAACTTTAAAGAACTCATTAAAGTTGAACTGTTTACATTCCTACATGGAAAGATGTTATTTGTAACTCATGAGACCTTTTTTCAGTATTAGGGTAATTAGAGGAAATATATGTATGTAGGTGTATATGGGTACGTATGTATATATATATATTATATATGTAGGTATGTATATGTACATGTGTATATGTGTGTGTGTGAGTATATATATATATATATATATATATATATATATATATATATATATATAGAGAGAGAGAGAGAGAGAGAGAGAGAGAGAGAGAGGGCACATGGTAAGCTGAATATAGAGGAAGAAAACCTAAAAAAAATAAAATGTACTGCTGAATGGAATGTACTATGAGTAAGAGAAAGGGAGAGGTAGAATGTAGCAAATCATCTCACGTACACGAGGGAAGAAAGAGCTTCCACAATGGAGGGGAAGAGGGAGGAGATGAAAGGAAATAATTGAACCTTACTCTCATGGGATTTGGCTTAAGGAGGGAATAGCACACACTCAATTGCATGTGGAAATCTATTTTACCCTGCAGGAAGGCAAGCGGGGAAAGGGATAGAAGATGGAAGATAATAGAAGGGACAGCAAATTGGGGAAAGAGATAATCAGAAGGAAACACTATTGTGGGGGGACAGGTCAAGGGAGAGAATGGAATAAATGAAGGGCAGGATAGGATAGAGGGAAATGTGGTCAGTCTTTTACAACATAAATATTATGGAAGTGCTTTCCATTGTTACACATGTAGGACCTATATTTAATTGCTTGTTTTCTCAATGAGGGTGGATGGGGAGGGAGGGAGAGAATATGAAAATCAAAGCTTTAAGAATGAATGTTAAAAATTGTTTTAGCATGCAAGTGGAAATTAAACTATACAGGAAAAGGAGTATAGAAATCTATTTTGCCCTACAGGAAAATAGAGGGGAAGGGGGATGGAAGAAGGGTGTGTAATAGAAGGGAGGACAGACTGGAGGAAGGGGTGAATGGGGTGCATACTGACCTGGGGTGAGGGGTGGGGAGAGATGGGGAGAAAATTTTGAATTCAAATTCTTGTGGAAGTGAATGCTAAGAACTGAAAAATAAATAAATTATGTATTAAAAAAAGAAAAAAAGACCCTTCTTTCCAGAAAAAAAGAGAAAGAAACAAGTAGTAGAGCCAGAATTCAAGTGCAAGGCCCCCACTACAAATCTAGCACATGACATCACACTGACCTTCCCAGCTTCGTTGCCTACAATATTCAAACACAGGCAAGAATATGGATCTTTTGCAAAATAAAAATTTTTTGTGTATTTCAGTCATGTCCAACTCTTTGTGACCCAATATGAGATTTTCTTGGCAAAGAGACTGGAGTGGTTTGCCATTTCCTTCTTCAGCTCATTTTATAAGAGAAGAAACTGAGGCAAATAGGATTGAGTGACTTGCCCAGGGTCACACAGTAAAGTATCTAAGGCCAGATTTGAACTGAGGAAGATGAGTCTTCTTGACTTCAGGCCTGGCATAGCACTCTATCCTCTGAACCACTTAGCTACCCAGAAATAAAGATAGACTTAAATAATTGTAGAAATAGTAACTGCTCATGGATAGGTCAAGCAAATATACTAAAAAGTAACAGGATGACCTAAATTATTTTACTTAATCAGTGCTATACCAAACTACCAAAGGCAGCATCTTATAGAGCTAGAAAATATAATAAGGAAATTCACATGGAGGAACACAAGATCAAGAATGTGAGGGGTGATCATTTTTTTTAAAGTGGCAAGCAAAGGGGTCCATCAGTACCAATTACCAAACTACAGTACAAAGCAGTAATTGTTAAGAATTATTTGGTATTGGTTAAAAAAATAGAATGGGGGGCGGAGCCAAGATGGCGGAGTAGAAGGACGCATGTTTATGAGCTCCAACCCACAGCCCATAGAATTAATGTAAAAAGAGACCCCCATAACTTCTGGACCACTGAAAGGTGTACAGAAATGGAGTGGAAGAGATTTCTGTTGCAGAGAGCCCTGGAGAGCCATCCCCAGGGTCCGTCGCACCCCGGAAAGCGGACCCCACCCCAGCGCTGCCCTGGCCGTGGCCCCAGAGAAGCTGACCCGAGCAGGCTTCAGGGACGGAAGCTCCGGCAGCCGGGAAAGTCCCTCCGCCCACAGAAGCTACAGGTCAGTGAGAGAGACGGCTGGCTGGCTGAGGGGAGTGGGGTGTCTCCGTGACTTGAGCCCCCTAGGGAGGAAGCGGCGGCGGCAGAGGTGTGGGCGGCAGTGGGGGCAGCAGCGGCGGCAGCAGCCCGGCACTCCCCCAGCAGCAGGCAGGATCTTCATTACTGAAAGTCTCTGCATAAACAACCTGAGGGAGCTGAGCCAGGGAGACGGCCCTGCCCCACCCTGCTCCACTACTGAAGGCCTCTGCATAAAGCCCCTGAGGGAACTGAGCCTGGGAGGTGCCCCCCCCCGCTCCGTTCCTGAAGGTCTCTGCATAAAGCCCCTGAGGAAGCCGAGCCTGGGAGGCGACCCTGCCCCCAACACAGCACCAGAACTAAAGGTCACATTGATTAGCAGGCGGGCGGCGCGGAAAGCACATTTGAATTTCAACCCAAGCACTAGCTGGGCGGATCTAGGCGGGGGTGGACAGGAATCTCAGAAGTCAAGTAACTGGCTGGGAAAATGCCTAGAAAAGGGAAGAAAAATAAGACTATAGAGAGTTTTTTCCAACAAATGCAAATGATCCCGACATTCGGATCTGATGACGAGGACGCATTCTTGCCATCAGGGAAAGACGTGGAGGGCGGGGACTCAGTACCCCAGACACCCCAGGGGGATGTCAGGTGGGCTCAGGCCTTGGAAGAGCTCAAAAAGGATTTTGAAAAGCAAGTTAGACAGGTGGAGGAAAAACTGGGAAGAGAAATGAGAGAGATGCAAGAAAAGTATGAAAAACGGGTCAATACCTTGGTTAAGGAGACCCAAAAAAATGCTGAAGAAAATAACACCTTGAAGAATAGGCTCACTCAATTGGCAAAAGAGGTTCAAAAAGCCAATGAGGAGAAGAATGCTTTCAAAAGCAGAATTAACCAAATGGAAAAAGAGGTTCAAAAGCTCACTGAAGAGAATAGTTCTCTCAAAATTAGAATGGAACAGGTGGAGTCTAATGACTTTACGAGAAACCAAGAAATCACCAAACAAAACCAAAAGAAGGAAAAAATGGAAGAGAATGTGAAATATCTCATGGGAAAAACAACTGACCTGGAAAATAGATCCAGGAGAGACAATTTAAAAATTATGGGACTACCTGAGAGTCATGATCAAAAAAAGAGCCTAGACATCATCTTCCATGAAATTATCAAGGAAAACTGCCCTGACATTCTAGAACCAGAGGGCAAAATAAGTATTGAAAGAATCCACCGATCACCACCTGAAAGAGATCCAAAAAGAGAAACTCCTAGGAACATTGTGGCCAAATTCCAGAACTCCCAGCTCAAGGAGAAAATCTTGCAAGCAGCTAGAAAGAAACAATTCCAGTACTGTGGAAATACAATCAGGATAACTCAAGATCTAGCAGCTTCTACATTAAGGGATCGAAGGGCGTGGAATAGGATATTCCAGAAGTCAAAGGAACTAAGACTCAAACCAAGAATCACCTACCCAGCTAAACTGAGTATAATACTTCAGGGGAAAATATGGTCTTTCAATGAAACAGAGGACTTTCAATCATTCTTGATGAAAAGACCAGAGCTGAAAAGGAAATTTGACTTCCAAACACAAGAATGAGAAGAAGCATGAAAAAGTAAACAGCAAAGAGAAGTCTTAAGGGACTTACCAGAAGTGAACTGTTTACATTCCTACATGGAAAGACAATATTTGTAACTCTTAAAACTTTTCAGTATCTGGGTAGTTGGTGGGACCACACACACACATGTACACGCACACACACATACACACATGCACACACACACAGAGACAGAGAGCACAGAGTGAATTAAATAGGATGGGACCATAGCTGAAAAGAAATTAAGGTAAATGGTGAGAGAGAAATGTAGTGGGAGGAAAGAGGGTGAAATGGATGGGGTAATTATATGTCATTTAAGAGGCAAGTAGGAGACTTTTTAGCGGAGGGAAATAGAGGAGAGCTGAGGAAAAAAATAAAACAATTAGTTTACCCTCATCACATTTGACTAAAGGAAGGAATAAAATGCACACTCATTTTGGTATGAAAACCTATCTTACAGTATAGGAAAGTGGGGGAGAAGGAGATAAGCAAGGGGGGGGATGATGGAAGGGAGGGCAAAGGGAGGAAGGAGCAATTTGAAGTCAACACTTGGGGAGGGACAGGATCAAAAGACAGAAGAGAAACAATGAGGGGCAGGGTAGGATGGAGGGTAATTCAGTTAGTCTTACACAACACAACTATCAGGGAAGTCATTTGCAAAATTACACAGATATGGCCTATATTGAATTGCCTGTCTGCCCAAAGGGAATGGGTGGGGAGGGAGGGATGGGGAGAATTTGGAACTCAAAGTTTTAGGAACAACTGTTTAGAATTGCTGTTGCTACTAGGAAAGAAGACATACATTTAATGAGGAATAGAAAGTCATCTGGCCCTACAGGAGAAAAGAGAAGATAGAGACAAGAGAAGGGAGGGATGACAGAAGAGAGGGCAGATTGGAAATAGGGAAAATTAGATGCTTGGGGTATTGGGGTAGGGGGAGGGGATAAAAGGGGAGAAAATTTGGAACCCAAAATTTTGTGAAAATGAATGTAAAAAGTTAAATAAATAAATTAATTAATTAAAAAAAAATAGAATGGTCAGTCAGTAGAACAGAAATATACAAAAACATATAATATAAATGTATATATATATACATATATATTTATTATAAACATATATAATAGTGGGTAAGGACTCAGTATGTCACACTGCTAGAAAAACTGAAAAGCAATTTTCAGAAATTGGGTACAGACTAACATTTCATACCATATTTCAAGATAAAATCCCAATGGATATGTGACTTAGAAATAGAAAATGACATGATAAACAAATTAGAGAAACAAGGAAGAAATTACTTTTCAGATGTACTGATGGGGAAGAGTTCATAAAAAACCGAAAATTATGTGCACCATACATGCACCAAATGCACTAGTGGGCTCAAGGGGTACAAATTCCCCACGTGGGGATCTATAGTTAGAGGCTCCCTGTGAATGGGCCAGTCCTCATTATATACAAATAATCCAAAGAGCAATGGAAAGATTTATGGTGGAAATAAGCAGGTGACCAACGATCACTTTTGTGTGAGATTTTCCTGAAGATTTATATGACATATATTTATATGATATAGAGAAGGAGGCAGAGAGAATGGTCCTGTAGTAAAAATAAGAGACAACAGATGAAGAGCCCAAGTTGTACACAGCAGCCCTCATATATTAAAAGAAGTCTCTAGCCCATTGAGTAGCTCTTCTATGGAAGGTATATTGGGAAACATGAGCAAGAACCATGTGATGATAGACTATGAATTGACTACAGAATGAATAAGTAGGATTATGCCCATTGGTGAAATCACACAGTGATTGCTATTGTTAAGCAATTGTTAAGCACTGACTATGTGCCATACTCTAGGCTAAGTGCTGGGTAGGTAAAGGAACTCACATTCTAATGGGAGAGACAATGTAAATAACCATGTATGTATAAGTTATATACAATATAAAAAGAAAATAACCTCAGAATTTGGAGGGGATCAGAAAAGGCTTCTTGTGAAGGCTTAGAATTACCATTAAAGAATGAAAGCAAAGAAATGGAAGAAAGATGCCTTGGTAGACTGGAGCTTAAGGAAAAGTATTTCTGGTAATTCTAATATATTTATGGCTAAGTTTTATTGATTTGTTGACTTTTATTTTGCTATTTTTAATTTATAATTATAATATTAATTTTTATTTAATTTAATCCATTTGTAACTATAATCTATTAATATAATATAAAGATATTTATTTTATCATTTTAAGACAGTATCTTCTTTGCTTCTAAATGGATTTCAAGTTCTTTCCAAGATTAAATATAACACAAAACACAACAATTAAGAATAAAACAGAACAAAGTAGATGCCCGTCAAGTAGGGAATGGCTCAACAAATTATAGTATGTGAATGTAATGGAATGATACTATGCTGTAAGAAATGAAGAATATAATGAAAATAGAGAAGAATGGGAAGATCTAAATGAACTGATACAGAGTGAAGTAAGCAGTCATGAAAATCATATATAGTCATTTCAAAAATGTAAATGAAACAATATAAACAAAAAAACCCAAAGTGAATATTGAAAAATTATAAAAAATAAGCAAAGTTCCAAAGAAGAAATAAAAGGAAATATTTCCACTTTACCCCTTTGCAGAGTTAGGAGACCCACAAGTGCGGTACATTATATATTTTCAGACTTCTGCGATGAACGGATTGGTTTTCTGATTTTTTTCTCTTTCTTTGCTTTTGGGGGGGAACCTTTAAAATATTATTTGTTATATAGAATGGCTCTATGGGAGGGGGCAAGGGAGGATACTGGGGGAAATTTTGCTGATATAAAGAAAAACAAAAAATATCCATATAAATTTATTTTTTAAAAAAGAATAGAACAGAACAAGGACCATCTTTGGGTTATGAGGGGAAGAAAATACCATCAGGCACTTGAACCAAACTAATTATTACAACTGGGCGTTGAATTTAGCTTTAAGCTTAACATTGAAAAGTAAGGTTGAAAGAAAACCATTCTTCTAAACCCCCTTATCGTTGTCAAGGGTACTACCATTCTAGTTACCCAGATTTGTAACTTTTATATCATCCTTTGTTTCCCACTCTTCCTCATCCTACGTATCTAATCAGTTACCACATCCTGACTTTTCTATAACTACAAACACTCTTGAATACATCTGATCCTCTGAACTCTCATAGCCACCATTCCAGGCCAGGCCCTAATTACCTCTCACCTTGACTAGCTAAACGCACTCTCCAATTTTTCCTCCATATAGTGACCTGTCATTTCTCTAAAGCCCATGTCTGATCATTATATGTTCTTGCTCAATAAGATCCACTGATTCCTTATTGCCTATAGGATCAAGTATGAATTCTGCTTGTCTTTTAAATATTTTCACATCCAACCTAAGCCCTTGCTACCTTCCTAGTCTCTTTTCTTGAACTCCAAGATTAAGCTACAGAAAGAAGTTGGCATCACTGTACGTGAGTTAAAATCCTAGGCCTGCCACTTATTGCTTATGTGACCTCTCTGGTCCTCAGTTTCCTCATCTGTCTCTGTGCCTTTCTGCTGACTTTTCTTCACCTCTATAATGCACCTCTGTCTCTTGAAGTCCCTGGTTTCATTCAAAACTTGCTTGGGTACCACATTCTAAATGAAACTTTTCCTGATCCCTCCAGTTGCTAGTATACTCCCTCTCCAAGCTATCTTAATTCATTTTTTACATGTAGCCCTTCCTTTATAATCTCTCCCCACCAATCGCTTCTCTCAGGGGTACTCACTTTTTCTCTATATGGTTATATGCCTTGATTTGACAGGTTGGAGTTTAGGCAAACAGATAATAAAACCCATTACTCCCAGAGTCCTAGGATTAAACATTGCAGATGACAATTCTCGCTAAAATTATAGCACATGATCCCCCACTACTGTTTTGCATTAAGAAATCATCTACTAATAATCAACTTTAACCAAAACATTTACTGAAATGTAAAGAAAATAGAAAATATTCATATAACATTCCACCCATAGAATTAAATCACACTCTCTACAAAATGTCAGTTGCAAACAATGGGCATAAACATCACACGCGCACACACACACATACCGAGGAATCTCCTTCATAAGTGAAGCTTCTGTGTGACAAATGTTTCCACTGCTTAACTAACCCACATTGCGTAAGACTAATGCTTCACTGGGCACAGCATCTCGCCTGGACAAGCCAATTTGATGGGCTACTTCTCAGAAACTCCTCTAAGCTGTTCCTCTACTCAGCTGGTTTTGCTCTTGGACCACAACATTGTATCCATCACTTCCAGCTTCAGTTATAACTTATTTCTTCTTCAGCTAAGGTAGTGTTATATTCTTTTAGGAAAAGGCAATGGTCCTTAACCTAAGGTTAGTAAAAGCCTCTTTAATTCTGTCCCTTTGAGAAGAATATTACTATTATGATTCACATTGCATCGACAACAATAGAAACATAAATAAATTTAGTCTCTCCTTAGTCAACTAAATCCACCTGGCAACAGATGTTAGTAAAGAGAAGAGTTACAGTCTCTCTTTATACACAGCTCCAGTCTCTTCGTTTACCTCTCTGTCTCACTGATTCAGCAATTAGACTCTATTTGAAAGAGACTTCACCTGGTCTTGTGATTAGTAACCAGCTTCTCATCTTGTGTCACTAAGCCATAATCACATAAAGAACATTTGTCCCCTAATAATAAAATCGTTTTGGGGTATTCTTATTTCTCCAGTTATTAACTTCAGAGTATTCCAATTTTTCACATGCAAATGAACCTTTGAAGCACAAAGCCCGGGAGCAGACTTTGTCCTAAATTCTACAGCCAGTCCTATGCAAATGAGCAATTGCTGTCTCAGAACCCTGAGGCTGACTTAACTCATCAGTTTTCTCAGAACACAGAACAAGTGAATTGTCAAGTGTTACCCCTCCTTACCTGTTCAATATGTATGTATGTGTACATACATATGTGTGTGTTTATATATTATAGTCATCCAGTCCAACCCATACTTGGGCTAAAATTCCTTTCACACTTTATCTAAATCATCTAGCATCTGCTTGAAGACCTCCAGTTTCAGGAGCAGAGAGAGGGGTAAGCCACTTTTGGAAAACTCTACATTTTACGGAATTCTTCTGTTGTTGTTGTACTTTGGTCATTTTCAGTCTGACTCCTGATCCCAAGGGCCATGTCCAGGCCAACTGGGCAAAATTAAAACAAAGGCTGAAAGAGAAACTGAAAGGCTTAAAAAGAGGTTGAAGACTAAGGCTGAAAGAAACATTCTTCTAACCCTTCTTATCACTGTATCTATATATGTATGTATGTATGTACATATGTATGTGTGTATGTATATGTGTATATGTATAAATGTATATTTTTACATGATGTTTCCTCTGCTTGGATGTACACTCCTTAAAGGCAAAGACCATTTCCTTTTTCTTTGTGTTTTCCCAGAATTTATCACCTGGCAGGTATTTAATAAATTTAGATATTTAATAGATATTTTAACTTAATTTAGGCACTTAATAAATTCTTGCTGATTAACTGGCTGACTGAATTCTGACCAAAGTAAGTATGTATGTATACTACATAGATAAGCTGTTTTCCTGGAACTCAATTCAAGCCTTGCTCTAGTCAATATGAAAGTGGAACTAACTTCTCTAGATACAAAAGTTCTGGGAACAGAAATGGCAGGATGAATTAGACATCTGGTTAATATGTCAGGGAGCTGCGAGGTGGCACAGTCAATATAATTGTGCTGGGTCTGGAGTCAGGAACATTCACCTTCCTGAGTTCAAATCTGGCCTCAGATACTTACTAGCTATGTGATCCTAGGCAAGTCACTTCACCCTGTTTGCCTCGGTTTCTTCATCTGTAAAATGAGCTAGAGGAGGAAATGGTAACTCCAGGAAAGAAAACCCCAAATGGGGTCACAACTGAACAACAACAATGGATCAGCCAACAAAATTAATGCAAATTTAATTTGTATTACTAAGATTAAATTGTACAGAGTAAGGCTGATGGTAGAACCACTGTTCTCTCTATTCAGACCACATCAGGAATATCCTGTTCAGTTTCAGGGACCACTCTTTATGATAGACATTGACAAGGAGTATGTCCAAAAAAAGGTTAACAGGATGGTAAGGAGAGGCTACATGAAGAAAGAACTACAGCTCTTTTGTTTTATGGCACACATTTTATTGTAAACCCTCCCACACTCAAGCCTACTCTATATATGACAGGGAGTTTTAAACATCTGTTTTGTATATATTTTCCTTGATCAGTCATAAAATCGGTCCTTTGTTGAAACACAGTGGATTAGATTTCTGTTGGCTCAGTAATCCTTGTTTACGTGCCAGGAGAAAAAGGTTTGGAACTTTGGCACAATATTTTCAAGTGTGCCTATGCTTGTACTAAGAGGTGCTTGCTTGTTTTCTTGTATGTATTTATTTATTTGGTTACATTTTGAGTTCTGAGTTGTCTTTCTCCCTCCCTTCCAACCCAACATTAGAGAAGGCCAACAGTTGATAGAGTATACATATATATATATATATATATATATATATATATATATATATATATATATATATATATATATATAATAAAACCATACAATACATACAACAGCAGTTCTTTCTTTGGATGTAGAGAGAAAAAGTACAAGTTCTTTGGTCCAGAGGAGAAAAGATTTAGAAGAAATATTATGGCTTTCTTCAAACATCTGAAAACTTGTGAAAAGGTTAGACCTGTTCTACTTGGCGTTAGAGGACAGAGCAATGGGTGAGGGATTGGGAGATCAGGTGAAAGGGATAAACCTTTCATTCAAATATAATAAGGAATTTTCCCCAAATTAGAACCATTCAAAAATAGAATAGCCTATCTTGTATTTACTGAATCCATAACTGGCAGTGCTCAAGCAGCAGCTACAAGATCTCTGGGATATTTTAATTTAGGTTTATCTATTATGTAACCACTTAGACTAGATAATCTCTAAAGTTCTTTCCAAGTTTGAGATTATTTAACTCTGAGAGTTTTATTATAGCTTCTATATTTAGTAAACAACATTAAATCTCCCTCTCCCCATTCACAGATAGTGAAATTGAAGACCTGAAGGGTATTTTCTAAGGTCATAAAATGGGCTATCCTTTGATGACAACACTATTGACCCTGCATTAGTAGGACATGCACTCTGAGATGTGTACCCAGGAATGGGGATAGTACGCTGAGCCATCCACATGCTTGATCATACCTGAGCCAGAAAGGCAAGCAGCTGATATTAGCGATGCAAAGTCTAAAACCCTATAAAAGAACAGAGACTTTTTTCTCTGTGATGCCAACTGGTCTTTCATTTGTGAATAGATTGTCATATACATAGCAGTCACACGATCTTGGAGTTGAAAAAGATCCTAGTCTAACCCATACTTGGGCTAAAATTCCTTCTACACTTTATCTAAGTCATCTAGCATTTGCTTGAAGACCTCTAGTTTCAGGAGGGAAAGAGAGGGGTAAGCCACTTTTGGATAGCTCTCCTTTTTAAAGAATTCTTCTATTGCTGTTGTTGTTTGGTCATTTTCAGTCTGACTCCTGATCTCAAGGGCCATGCCCAGCCCAACTTCCTTATTTCAAAAGGACGCTGTTCTGTAGCACTTAGTTTCATTTTCCCCAATTAAAAAAATTCTGAACTTCACAAATACCAGATAAAATGGACTTTTGCCATACTAATAATAGAATAATATGTATGTGTGTATGTATGTATGTATATATAATAGATTATATATAGTAAATGTGTGTGTATATATATCCTACTAAATTCCAGGCACTGCATGAAGCACTTTTACAAATATCTCATTTGATCTCCATAACAACCCTAGGAGGTATATGCTATATTACCCTCCATTTTATAGTTGTGGAAATAGAGATAGAGGTTAAGTGACTTGCCCAGGATTGCATAACTAGTAAGTGAGGCTGTGTTTGAACTCAAGTCTTCCTGACTCCAGGCCCAACACTCTATTCCCTCTGTCACCTAGCATGAAGATTGTACCTGAAATTGCAGGACTTTTATGTACAACTCATTTTTCTTTCATTTTTAATTTATGGAATACATTTTTCTTTAACAATTTTTTAAATTACAATTGATTTTTTTTCTTCTTAAGGATATAGTCTATAGTAAGTTCAACTTGTAACTTTCAAAGGTATACTGTTTTTCTGTGCTTCTTCTTGACTTTCATTATTGTCTTTATTAAAAGAAAAAAATGCTTCAATGACCTTCTTTACTTTTTTTTTACCCTACTTTTGTCCCCTTATTATCATCTTTTTATCACCACCTCATCGGGAAAAAAAAAAAGAAAAATCAAACCCATGTGACAAATATCCATAGAAAATCAAAACATTATCTCAGAAACATACGTCTCATCAGCATTCTTTATTATCAGTCCTCAAGAATTACAGTTGGTCATTCATTATATTGGTCAGATTTCTCAAGTCTTTCAAAGCTATTTTTCTTTACTACATTGTTGTTACTGTATACAATTGTTCTGGTTCTGCTTATTTTACTCTGCATCAGCTCATTTGTATGAACTAGGTTTCCTAGGTTTCTCTGAAACCATGCATTTCATCATTTCTTACAGGATGCAATAATATTCTATTACACTCATAATATAATTTATTTAGCAATTCCACAATAGGTTGAGTAACCCCTTAGTTTTCAATTCTTTTCTTCTACAAAAAAAGAGCTCTGTAACATTTAAACTCCTTTGGACCCTGCATAGTCTTTTTTATTTTTTAATAAATATTAAATTAGTTTATTATTAATTAAATATAATTAAATATAATTATATATAATATAATATACATTATAACATATAATAATAAATTATATAAATAATTAAAAATTAAGTAAATATTAAAATAAATAAAAATAAAGTTTTTAATTTATTTATTTTTAGTTTTCAACATTCACTTCCCTCAGATTTTGAGTTCTTAATTTCCCCCCCCCTTCCCTGCACTCTCCCCTCCCCATGACAGTATACAATCTGATACAGGCTCTACATAAACATTCATATTAAATATATTTTCACATTAGTCATGTTGTAAAGAATTAGAACCAATGGAAGGAACCATGAGAAAGAAACAAAGCAACACACAAAAAAAGAGAGCAAATAGTATGCTTCCCCCTGCGTTCAGACTCCAAAGTTCTTTCTCTGAAGGGGGATAGAATTTTCCATCATGAGTGTTTTGGAATTGTCTTAGATCCTTGCATTGCTGAGAAGAGCTAAGTTTATCAAAGTCAATCATGACATGGTGTGGGCTGCTACTGTTTACAATGTTCTCCCTGGTCCTTCTCACTTCACTCAGCATCAGTTCATGTAAGTCTTTCCAGGCTTTTCTGAAGTCCACCTGCTAATCATTTGTTATAAAACAATAGTATTCCATTATATTTATATGCTACAACTTGTTCAGCCATTCCCCAACTGATGGGCATCCCCTTGATTTCCAACTCTTAGCCATCACAAAAAGGGCTGCTATAAATATTTTTGTACATGTGAGTCCTTTTCCAATTGTTATGATCTCTTTGGGATACAGACCTAGAAGCGGTATTGTTGGATCAAAGGTATGCCCAGTTTTATAGCCCTTTCAGCATAGTTCCAAATTGCTCTCCAGAATGGTTAGGTCAGTTCATTCCTCCACCAACAAGGCATCAGTGTTCCAATTTTCTCACGTTCTCCAACATTTATCATTTTCCTGTTTTGTCATGTTAGCTAATCTGATAGGTGTGATGTGGTATCTCAGAGTTGTTTTGATTTGCATTTCTTAATGATTTAGAGCATTTTTTCATATAACTATAGATAGCTTTAATTTCTTCATCTGAAAACTGCCTGTTCATATCCTTTGACCATTTATCAATTGGAAAATGACTTGCATTCTTATAAATTTGATGCATTTCTCTATATATTCTAGAAATGAGGCCTTTATCAGAGGTACTGGTTGCAAAAATTGTTTTCCAGCTTTCTACTTTCTTTCTAATCTTGGTTGTACTGGTTTTGTTCAATTTAATGTAATCAAAATGATCCATTTTGCATTTCATTATGTTCTCTATCTCTTGTTTGGTCATAAATTTGTCCATTCTCCATAAATCTGACAGGTAAACTATTCTTTGCTCTCCTAGTTTGCTAAATCGTGTACCCATTTTGATTTCATCTTGGTATAAGGTGTAAGATGTTGGTCTACATTTCTACCATACTATTTTCCAGTTTTCCCAGCAGTTTTTGTTAAATAGAGAGTTCTTACTGGATGAAAATCTTCCACATCTCTCTCGTTGCCTCAATTGCTTGATGCGGAACCTTAAGAATATCACAATGTTCTCTGGGCTTTGGTTCTTCCAACAGTGAACTTATGTTTGATTCTCACCTAAACTTATACCAGAATAAGGTATGTGCTTAATCCGTAGTGGGCACCAGGTTTAGCTCCTTATCTTTCCTCATTAACAAACACTTGTAGGTCTAGAGTTTAGAGCTGGAGGGACCCTTGAAGGTCATCTCATTCAGACTTCTCATTTTACAGAAGACAATTCCATGAACCAAGGCGAGATGACTTTGGGTCACAGAAGAAATCAGTTGCAGAATCAGCCTAGAAACCAGATCCTCTTGATTTCCAAGTCAATCACTAAATTGTGCAATTGTCTGTTCCCCAGAAATGCCTAGACTCTATGCCTGTATCCACAGAGATCCAAGAAAGAGGAACAGAAGTCACATGTGCAAAAAGTGTCACTACAGCAAAGAACTGATAACTAAACGGATGCCCATCAGTTAGGGAACGAACAAATTATGATAATAATCGTCAACATTTCTGTAGTGCTTCCTACGTGCTCTAATCCTATTTCTGACTCTATTGCTGTGCTAAGTGTTTTACAATTATTATCTCATGTGAGCCGCACAACAACCCTGGGAAGCAGATACTCTCATTATCCCCATTTTGCAGATTAGGGAACTGAGTCAAACAGTGACTTGCCCAGGGTCACATAGCTAGTAAGTATCTGAGGCTGGATTTGAACTCAAGTTTTTCCAATTGCAGGTCAAGTGGTCTTATCCACTATACCACCTAGCTGCCTAAAATGAATGTAATGGAATATTATTGGACCTTTCAGAAAAACGTGGGAAGATTTGTATGAGCTGATGCAGAGTAAAATGAATACAACTAGAAGACAATTTATATAACAATGATATTGTAAAAACAAAGTGCTTTGAAAGACTTAAGATCTTATACAATCAAAACAATGACCAATAATTGAAGCTTGCTACCCAGTCTCCTGTCTCAGAGATGGTGGACTCAAGATACAGAATAACACATATAATTTCGAATATGACACGTAGGAATTTGTTTTGCTTGACTATGAATATTTGTTAAAAAGGTTTTGTGTTTATTTTCCCAATGGGACACAATATGGGGGAAAAGAGGGGCAGAAAGAAACAAGATCATTGAAGAATATTTTTTTCTTTTTTAGTTCACAGAACGGAAAGTCAAAAAGAATTACAGCTTTGAAAGTTACAAGTTGAATTAACTGTATATTTACAAAGAGGGACAAATCATACATGGCAGACACCTGAAGTTACTTCACTTGTATTATTTTGCTGTATTTACAGAAATACTTTTTTAAAACATTTTTTTAAAATGTTTCATTGAGAACAAAAATAATTTTTTAAAAAATATGGACGTTGGGGAAGAGGTGTCGTATTCAAGAGATGTTGTTGTGTTTATAGGACCTGGCTGCAGAGTCTTTAGGTTAGAGTAATTCTACCTCCAGCTGTTTTCACTTCAGCTAATCATTGGGGCAATCACAACTAGCTCCATAGCAATGAAGGGGATGTCACTAGCAGACTACTGTGGCTTTGGGCGGGGAAACAAGCCGGACAATCCATGAAAATAAACCTCTTGGTCAGCCTCCGGTTGCAGGTCACAAAACCAGAAACAGAAGGGCAAAGGAAGCCCAGAGGGTAAATAAGGTTAAAACTCTGACCCAGAAATCAAAAGTAATGAGTTCTAGTACTAACTACCTCAGTCTAACTTACTGAGTTCCCTGCTTTTGGAAGCCCTTTCTGGGTTTCCCTTACTAGATGTGCAAAATGCTTAGAGAGCTTACCACCTTAGAGAAGTATTACATTTAATTGGTCACATGGCCGAATTCCTCAGGGGGAAGGAAAAAAACATGGCTTCTTTTTTCCCCCTCTACAAGACATCCAGGATTAACGTAACTTCAAAAAAGTAGAGGACAGGCTTTACATTTCCATCCAAAAACTAAATCTGCCACCTTTAAGTGAGGAATCACGTACTGAAGAGGTGATCACTTTCTTCAGAGAATCTCCCTGGGATGGGTATCAAAGCACTGTGTTCTCCTTTGGGGTACCTCCCAATTTGACACCTAGGGAAGGAGCTGCTGTACAGGGAAAGAAGGGGAAGACCTTTTCTAGAGGTCTCAGAGCAGGGGTAGGTGACATAGAATCAGAGGTGTACGAGTTCTAACCAGGAGCTGATAGTTAAAATTTCCATGTACCTTCACACCTCAGAAACAGGCAAACCTACATGTCAGGGCTTGGTTTAGTGTTTTGTGCACTGTTGAGACTTAAGAAAGTGAGAATTCTCCAAAGACAGAACTGATGAATTCTGCCTGTGGGGGGTTTTTCTTCTGTTTTCTTTTGCAACATGGCTAATATGGAAATATATTTTGTATGACCTCACAGGTATAATCCATACTGCGATGGGTGAAGCAGGGGTGTGATGGTATGAGAAAATTTAGAACTCAAAATTTTTTAAAATGAAGTTTAAAAAATTTACATGTATTTGAAAACTATTTAACAAAATTTTATGTGTTCATACATATATACATATATAATATACATATACATATATACATATATATACACACACACATACAAAAATCAACTTCCCCACTAACCTATAGGGGAAGGTAGGATTACTCAGTGATTTACTGGAAAGAATCTGGACTTTTAGAGCACTCCAAGCTCCAGTGGAGTTAGCAGTGTAATATGGCAGCCAAAGGAGCAACAGCAGTCTTTGCTGCAATAAAAAAAGAATGTGTCCAGGCCTAGGAAGGCAGTCATCCCTCTTTACCTTATGCCAGTTAGTGCACATCCAAATGCTAACATGAAGGTCATTGGTAAATTGGAAAGTGCAGTCACAGTGGTCAGGGATCTTCAGGCCCTGCCACCTGATCTGGAGGAGGAACAGGTCATGATGAGCCTGGTAAAGAGGATATTTGCAGGAATTATAGCTGTTTTCAAGTATTTGAAGGACAGTCACACCGAAGAGAGTTGAGTCCCATGTGGCAGAACTGCAAACAGTGGAATTAGGGAAGTCACCACAACTCCAGCTGACCCAAAGGTGAACAGGCAACCTGAAGAGAGGGTCAGTTCTCTGTTCCACCAGGGTTTTAGGCAGAAGCTAGTTCACAGGCCCTGAGGGAATGCATTGCTAGAGGGATTGCTGTTCAAGGTCATGGCATGTGTGGATGCTGAGGTCCTCACTTTCTGGGTGCTTTTCAAGAGATCTGTGATTGGTGTATTTGTTTGTCAGTTGTCTGTTGACAGAATCAGATCACCTTTTGTCCCTTAAGGGATGAATGTTTCCTTTGAATATCTGTATAAGTTTAAAACGTCTCATTTCGATAGATTACACTTACTGAAGCTATTTTGTCTCTGCTGTTTTTCTTTTGGCCTCAAGGAGCCAAGGTCTCCCATCGCATCCTGGGCCATCTCCAGTCATCCAGATGAATATCTTATCACTGAATTCAGATGACTCTGGAGGAGAAGTGAGGCTGGTGACCTTGCACAGCCCTCCCTCACTCAAAACAAAATCAAGTGGAAATCATGCCATCATTTTTCAGATAGTATGATCTTCAGCAACGAATGACAAACATGACAATACACACACACACACGTGTATGTGTGTGTGTATATACATATAAAAAATGGGGAAAATGTTAATATTTTAGATTTAGCTTAAAAGTGCGACCTAAATACATTTTTCCCCCAGATAACCAACATTTATCGGCACACCCCTGGATGATATGGTCAGGGAGGAGACAGAGGCCTAAAAAACACAATTCATCTCTATCACATTATAGGAAGTAAGGTTAGTATAAGAACTTCTTGATAGCAAGGCAGCTAGGTGATATATTGGATAGAGTACTGGCCCTGGAGTCAAGGACCTCAGAACAAATTCAACCTCAGATACTAGCTGCGTGACTCTGGGCAAGTTACTTAACCCTGATTGCCTAAAAACAAACAAAAAAAGAACTTCTGAACAGGTAGTGAACATATTTGCTTTTCCTCAAAACAGTTTCCAAGCCATCACTACTGTGGGAGAGCAATGGTCACCATTTTGTTGGGGCAAAAATCTAAAGGTAATCTGTGAGAATTTAATGATTTAAATTAACATAATTTATGAGTATGTAACAGAAAGGGAAAAACCAGAAACCCAAAGTTCAGTACCATCACTGACTCTGGCTTTATAATCATAAGCAAATCACTTCACCCTTTTAGTTGTCTCATCTGTAAAATGGGGGCATCAATAAATCGTGCATAGGATTGTGAGAAAAGTACTTTTTCAAACCTTAAAACATTACATACATGTGAGCTGTAGCCACCTTGTGTATTAGCCTATTTCAGAACAAAGAATAAAAATACCAGTTTGCCTTTATAAAGAGTTTTGGGGTATTCTCTTCTTTGGTGGTCACAATAAGTAACACAATAAGTAGGGCAGGCAGTGCAAGAATTGATGTCCCCATTTCACAGAAGAGGAAATGTCTGAGGTGCCACCTCATACCTATCAGATTGGCTAAGATGACAGAAAAGGAAAAATGATAAACATTGGAGTTATGAGAAAATTGGGACACTAATGCTTTGGTGGTGGAGTTGTGAACTGATCTAACCATTCTGGAGGACAATTTGTGACTATATAGGTCTGTATTCCCCAAGGGGGAAAAGACCTACATGTACACAAATACTTACAACAGCTATTTTTGTGGTGTCAAACAACTGGAAATTGAGGGGATGCCATCAGCTGGCGAGTGGATGAACAAGTTGTAATCTATGAATATAATGGAATAATACTGTGCTATTAAGAAAGGATGAGCACATAGATTTCAGAAAAAAACCTACTTACATGATGAACGGATGTTGAGTGAAGTGAGAACCAGAACATTGTAGACAGTAACTGCAACCATGTGCGATGAACTATGATTTACTTCTATCTTCTCAGAAGTACAATGATTTAATTCCAAAAGACTCATGTTGGAAAATGTTAACTACATCCAGAGAAACCTTATGGAGTCTAAATGCATATCTAAGCATGCTACTTCCACTTTTTTTCCCCGTAGTTTTCCCTTTTGTTCTGTTTCTTCAACATGCCTAATGTGGAAATAAGTTTAACATGATTGCACATGCATAACCTATTGTTTGACATCTTGGGAAGAGGAAAGGGAGGGAGAAAATTTGGAACTCAACGTTTTTTATAAAATGTTGAAAACTATGTTTGCATATAAGATACTTATGAATATTGAAAACTTTATACATTAAGAGACATGTAATTGGAAAAAAAATACTATTTACAAAAAATAAAAAATACGGAAGAGGAAAGGAACACTGAGAGGTTAGGTGATTTGCATAACCAAGATCACATAGCTAGCAAATTATAAGAGTCAGGGCTCAAATGTAAATCTTTAGGTTCCTAACACCAACCCTCGTTTTCAAAGACACGAATCTGAACTGAGGCATTGGCAGGGAGCAGGATGGAGCCAGTTGCTAAATTTTCAGTCTGATCATTCACCCCTTAGAAGTCAGCATACTACAAAAAAATAGGACTTGGTTGTCTAGAGGTAAGAAAGCATTAATATGGATTAAATTTAAAAGCATATCACTACGCATTTTCAGAGACCCAGCTGTTGAACAGCACTCTTGGGTATTGGTGAATCTTTGTGTTTACTTCAGTGAATGCACAAATTCTTAAAAGGGCAGGGGCAAATATCTATAGTATTCTTGGTACAAAACAAAGCCCATTGCCATGACTAATGGGCAGTAACTTTCTGGACAGGGATGTATGTTTTTTCCTGTGTCGGACTTTTGGTGAATTTACCCCTCCAACCAACCCAAGAGATCACCTATCCTGAAGAATGCAAGTTTGCATTATCAAATACACCAAGATTCTAGAATTCTTTCCTCCAGTCTTTGTGAAGTACATACTTCATAATCCTCAGAGCCACAAACCTGAAATTTCATCACATTAAGTGATGAGACAGCTTTCTGATTTACTAATGCCTAAGGAGTTAAACTAACCTTGAGGTTCTTGAGGATACACTAGAAAACACTTTTAACACTAAAATCATAGGATTTCTGAAACCAGGATTATAATAACTAAGATTTGAAACCAAGTCCTTGAACTCCAAATCCAACTTTCTTCCATTGTACCATGCTTTCTCTCAAGTCAGTGAAGACCCAAACAGAACCAAGTGATGTAGAAAGCACCTCTTACCTCCAAGTATCGCCACCCATCCTCCCCAGGGAAGGGAGCCAGGATACTTCTTGAAAGCGTCTGGTTGCTATTTGTTAAAGTTGATAAACTGCCAGCTTGGTGAGGTTAATTTTCCCTTTCCATAGTCCCCTCTAGAAAACTCTCACATCTTCTCAAAGCCAACCACTTAACTACTCACTTCTTAAAGCAAATATTCTGCCTCAACACATAAATACACCACTAGACAGTATATTTACATGACTATGACAACTTCACAAAACCTAACTTGGCCATAAATTATTCTACGCGTTGTACTACTTTTCATTTGACAAACTATCCCCAACTCAACCCTCTATTCCCATCTGTTTCCTGGAAGGGAATTCTATCCTTTTGATGCAAAGATTAACTCAAATACATTCTACCTCGGAGGTTAAGAAAACTGTATCATATCCGGTACTGTTTACCCTGAATTAGAAATTGAGCAGAAGACCACTATAGAAGTTACCAATAAAAATTCCTGCAATGAATGCTTTCAGCTTATTTAGACATGTTTGATGTCTTCAAAGACCAAGCTGTTATTTTTCTGTTGGTCTGAAACCTTGCTATACATTTTTAAAAATACAAACCAATCGTAGTATTCATGTCCAGCTCCCATGCACCTAATTATTCTTTAATAGAATTTGCAGTTGACCTGCCTGTCTTTTCCTCAGCAAGCAGCTCATCTGATTTGCAATTTGAACTTTATTGACTCAGTCACCAACTGCTTAATAAGGTAAGTTAGGCCTAACTTAGAATTCACACAGACGTTCGTTACATTAACATCCAGTATTCATCTGTCTGTCTGCATTTGCTGAGCATCTTGGAATGCTAGACTTCTCTACCCAAAGTATGGAGATTAAAAAACCAGTATAACCTTGCAATTCACTACCCCTTGTTATTCAGACTCCAAGGTAGCAGTGTGTCCTATTCTCTTAAAAGCTTTATCATACTTCCCCCTAAAAAAATTACTGGGGAAAGGGTAGGCAGGAGAGTATTATAGAAATGCCATTGATATAAAAAAAATTTTTTTTAAATCCTCTAATTCATTACTTCAAATCTAAATCCTCTCTCCTGCCTTTAGACTTCTGAACAATTCCCATTCCCTCCCTCACTTTTCCCTTTTTTTCTGCCCTTGAGACATATTTTCCCTTACACCATACCCCACTACTTCCCATGTATGGCCAGAACAGATCATAGAAATCTGAGCCTATATAACATTTTGAAAGCAAAATTATCCATCTTATTAATGGAGCAATTTCAACTTAGTGGTCCGTTAGTTTTAACTGCAATGCTTAAATTAGCTCAAATCTCTATTGCGAGCAACATAATTATGTAGAATGCATTCACCACAGCGGACCATCTTGTGTTTTGAATTTTGCTATCCCTCTCCCTAATTACTCCAACTGTAAACCTCACGACAATGGAAATACTCCTACACCCAAGTTCACTCAACATACCTATACTCTTAAATCAAATAACCATTTCTACACAGACCTCAGAAATCCAATTCACAAACAGCAGTGCTTTTTAGCTAAAACAAATTTGAGAAATTTGTTTCTATTTGATTGGATTTAACAAATTAAGCACATACTTACGAAAACGGAAAAAAACCCCTGATCCTGCTGGACACCCATGGGCACTCAGCTCTACGGGGCTCACTTATTACAAAAGCGAGGTGAGTTAATAAAGATGTAGGCAGAGAAAAAAAGGGACTTCAAGGAAAATTTTTCACCTTGTTTTTATTTTTGCTTCAACAGTGTTGAAACCGAAGCATTTTTTGGTCCAATTACATTTTAGACTTTTTTGTCTTGAGCCATTCTACCACTATCCATTAAGTATCAGGTTACACGTATATGAAAAATCTAAGAATGCTTATCTTATGTTTCAAACTGAAATAAATTTGTCAACTTCTCAAGTAGTAGACACTCAGGGTCCTCTCAAACTCTCAAGTTGTTGTGATATTTTATAGTTAAAAATTCTTTATTTGGGAATTTTCCATTACCCAGTTATTTAGGTACTTAAGTGGCAACTAATTAGTGTGAGTCAGAGAAAGACTGATACCATGCTGAGGTCTTATTTTTACTCTATTCTCCTTGTTACCAACTAGCATTTTTTAGTACTGTTTCCTTACGAAATTTTGCCTTACCCAGTTACTTAGCTAGTGGTTACTTTGCTCTGTGATTGTGATGAGTGATTATGAACTTGAATCCAACAATTCACAGCTTTAACAAAAACTCAAACACCTGTGTTCAGTTTACTTGCAGCACTTTTATTTTTCCTTACACAATGACGTGTTGGGCATTACAATTCTCAACTCTTAGGATGACTTACAAATTTTGGTATTCTACTGTCATGTGAGAACATTAAGGCAACGTACAAAAATCTTACATAAATTAACTAGATGCACAAATTTACAGGTTGTAAATGCAAACTTTTTTGCAACTCAAGGTTGAGTAACTTTAGCCCCATGACATTGGGGGAAAACAGTGGGTTAAGAAAAAAAAAAAACTGGTTCCTAAGGCTTGGATTCAGTTACGTATTCCTGCTAGGATGGTGGCAAGATGCAACACACATTTAACAAACTCTTGCCAGCCTTAGGAGAGAAATTCTGCAAGTCAGCTCTTTTAGATGCTGGAAATCTGACCTTTAGATACCCTGTACAGATCTGATGCTTTATAGAACTAAACTGTACAGCTGTCAAATGTCAACCAGTCAGCTACTACACTGCCATATTATCAGGTCAATTCTCTATTGAACTTAATTAACTCTTAGCCTTACCTGTCAAAATGAAGTGACCTGTATCAGGGTTTAGATCAAAGATATGTACAAGGTATGCTAAAATGTACACCAAGGGAACAACTGTTAACTTGAATACGAGGTCAAATCAGTAACGGTTCAACAATCTAAAAAGTGCTGATATTTGTCTAATATCAGATACAAACTTCCCCAAGGACAAGTTTCTTTTCAAAGAAGGCTTATTCCAGTTTCATGAGGCTAACATGAGGTGTATATTTGCCAGGGCAAATTTTTACTTTGTGAATACTCATGCAGCAAATGCTACGCATCTGCTAGCAGTCCATTTAGAAGCATTTGCGATGGACAATGGATGGGCCAGATTCATCATATTCCTGCTTGCTGATCCACATCTGCTGGAAGGTGGACAGAGATGCCAGAATTGAGCCACCAATCCAGACGGAATACTTACGTTCAGGAGGAGCAATGATCTAAAGAGAAAAACCAAAATATTTAATATTTTCATAAAATTATTATCAGAAATAAAACTGGCCCATTTCCTTAAAGACAAAGATGATAATGGGACAATGTATACACTTACCTTAATTTTCATTGTGCTAGGTGCCAGGGCTGTGATTTCTTTCTGCATTCTGTCAGCAATACCAGGGTACATGGTAGTACCACCAGACAATACTGTGTTGGCATACAGATCCTTTCGGATATCAACATCACACTTCATGATAGAATTGAAAGTGGTCTCATGAATGCCACAGGATTCCATACCTAAGAAATGAAAACCAAATGTTTACTACCTCTAGTTTTACATGTCAAGACTCATATAATTACTTTAGAAAACCTAAAAAGGGAGTGATTGACCTATTTCATGTTCTTTTCCAAAAATACCTACCCAGGAAGGATGGTTGGAAGAGGGCCTCTGGACACCTGAACCTCTCATTGCCAATGGTGATCACCTGGCCATCAGGAAGCTCATAGCTCTTCTCCAGTGAAGAGGAGGAAGCAGCAGTGGCCATCTCCTGCTCGAAGTCCAGGGCAACATAGCACAGCTTCTCCTTGATGTCACGAACAATTTCCCTTTCAGCTGTGGTAGTGAAGCTGTATCCTCTTTCTGTCAGTATCTTCATGAGGTAGTCTGTCAGGTCACGGCCAGCCAAATCCAGACGAAGGATGGCATGAGGAAGGGCATAACCCTCATAGATGGGCACAGTGTGGGTGACACCATCACCAGAGTCCATAACAATACCAGTGGTACGACCAGAGGCATACAGAGACAACACAGCCTGAATAGCAACATACATGGCTGGGGTGTTGAAGGTCTCAAACATGATCTGAAAGCCAAGAAGAAGTCTAATTTAGTCAAGTTCAAGAACACCAATTAACCCATGCTTCACACACACACCACATGCCAGCATGCAACAAATTAGATGTGTGGAAAAAAAAAAGAAAAGCAAGAATGCAGGCAGAAACACAAAGAAGAAACCTTGAGACTTCAGGGAAGAAATGCCAGGAGAGGTACAGAACCCTGGAAATATTGAAAGAAAAACTTGGGTTTTAGAATTAACAAAAAAGGGCTTATATAACAGATGGTGTTGATACTTCAAACGAATGGATCGAAAATACCTGGGTCATCTTCTCTCTGTTGGCCTTAGGGTTTAAGGGAGCTTCCGTAAGCAGAACAGGGTGTTCCTCAGGAGCTACACGAAGCTCATTGTAGAAGGTATGATGCCAGATTTTCTCCATGTCATCCCAGTTGGTAACAATGCCATGTTCAATGGGGTATTTCAGAGTCAGGATACCTCTCTTGCTCTGAGCCTCATCACCAACATAACTGTCCTTCTGCCCCATTCCCACCATGACACCCTGTGTGGGGGGGAAAAAAGGAGGGGGAACAATTAGATTCACCAAGATCTTCACACAACTGCAAATTAGGTTTCTTGCAACATCTAAGTGAAAGGAAGGCAACGGTAATTTTTACTGACCTGGTGTCTTGGGCGTCCAACAATGGAGGGGAACACAGCCCGAGGAGCATCATCTCCAGCAAAGCCAGCTTTGCACATGCCAGAACCATTGTCAATGACAAGAGCAGCAATTTCTTCTTCCATTTTTGTTTAATCTGTTCAAGACAAAGGAAATTAAAATTTAATAGTCTTATGATTACTCATAATTATAATAATACTTTCTAGTCTGCTTATCAAGTATTTCCTTTTAAAGGTCAACCAACTATTAATATTAACAGGGCTGCATCCCCACCCTCATTCCAGGCATACAAATATGCCTAGTAAAGCAGGAAAAAAAAAAAGCAGAATGGGGGCTTGCGGATGAAGCGCTCCGTACCGGGTTCCCGGGGCGTGATTTAAGATAACTAGGGCACAGCAGCACCGCCACTGTCCCTCCCAAGGAGAGGAGCCCATCCTCTACACTGCGCTGCTGCATTGCAGCCCCTCCTCTCCGCCGGTGAGCTCATCACCAGCATCACCTAGACTCCGCACGTCTCGGGCTCCGCCTAATGCGCACAAGACCCACCACGAGGGGGTCTTTTTGGGGGAAGGGCGCACATCTCGCAGAATGCCGAGCCTCCCTCCCCCACCCGGGCGGCTGTCGCTTTGTTCCACTCCGGGCCGCGAGGGAAGGGGTGGGGCCTGAGGACGGGGTCTGGCGCCCCCACCGCACGATACAGCAGCTCGGCCTCTTCGGTCCCCACCCAGCAGAATGCACAATGCACGCGCCCCCGCCAGCTGGCAGCGCGGCAACGGGCTGGCGCGAGGGGCACCCACGTCATCGCCCCGACCCCGCGGGGGCCCCACCCCACCGCCGCTCCCCAACGGACGCGCGCTCACTTCCGCCGGAACCCCGTTCCGCTCTTCCCCCGCCCCCCCGCCTTCGGAGGCCGTTTGAAATTTACCTTTCCTACGCTTCCCCCGCCCCCCGTCCAATCCCCGCTAGGCCGCGTCCTTCTCGACCACGCCCACCTGCTGTTCGACCCGGGGCGGGCGAATGGGGGGAGGAGGGTCAGTCTCGCACCCTCGTCCCAGATAACAGACTCCACCTTGCTTCCCCCTCCCCCACCCCGGCTAGGCGGGCGCACGCGGCTAGAGAAAGGGCGAGCGGGCGGGGGGAGGGGAGGGAGTTAACCTCCGACAGGGCGCGCGCTTCTCGGCTGGACAACGAACCCCGACACCGGGCCTGGTAGGCCCGCACTACGGGCGCAGATGTGAACGGGGGGGGCGGTGAGAGAAAAAGTGAGAGGCAGAATAATAATACCCAGGGAAAAGAGGCTCTTCCCGCGGGCTCCCAAACGGGACCGAGGCTGGAGGGGGACCGAGGAGCAGAGCCCGCCCGCCCGGCGTTAAGCCCAGGCCCCTAGCCCCGGCCATGTCCGCGCCTCCTCCGCGCTGAGAAGCCCCCGAGCGGCTTACCTGAGGCTGCGCACCGTCCTAGGCGGAGAATTCGGAGCCGGGGGAAGGGAGGGGGCCGATCCGGGGACGTCCAAAGTAGCCTACAAGTGCTGCCGGCTACCACTGAGTGAGACCGTGCTCGACCTCCCCCGCCGGTATTTAAAGGGCGAGCGAGGCACGAGCGCGCGGCGGCGGCGCGCGCAGCCCTAGAACATGGCCATATATGGAGATCTTTCCGAAACACGAGCGTCCATTGGGCTGCCCGGCCGGGGCACGTGGGGCCGTCGCCGCCAGACTCCGCCCCTTCGCTCCCCTCCTTCCTCTTCCCCCCTCCTTTTTTTTCTTCTCCCTTCCCCCAACCTCCACCCGGCTCCCACCCCCCACCCCTTCTCCTCCTGCACAGAGCGAGCAAATCGGGAGGGGTGGGAGTGGGAGCCACGGCCTGGAATGTCAGGCGGAACCTGCTGCAAAAGGCTCGAAATCGATCCCCACCCCCACCTCCCCCCTCCGTACTGCACCAAGGGATCCCTAATAAGACATAAATGGGGAGCCGGAGGGGGCTCGGATTCCCTCTAGGACGCCTCTTTTTTACACTCCTCTAGGTGACAGTTCTTGTTACTGCCCCTCCAGGGTCTGCAGTAAATGGGGGAAAGAGAGGTGGGATGGAAGTGACCCCCCAAGATGGTGAGGTGGACCCCCAAAATGTAGAGCCACGGCTCCAGTTAATTACGGAAACTGGCCGCCCTGCGGGGCCTTAGGCCCCGGGGGCTTCTTTCCCTTTGTGCCAAGCTAACCCCCGCCCCCACCCCACCCTTTTCTGCTCCCCACGAGGGGCTCGTCCTGGTCTTGGGGGGAGCGTGTCCGAACTGCCTGTAAGGCGCTCGCCTAAGGGGACACCCCCTCCTTAGGGTCAGAGCTCAGGCGGCGAGGGAGTATTGGAGGAAGGGGGGAGGGGTTCCTCCTCGTGGGTCTCGCAGAGAGCCCCGGGCAAATTGGCTTTTTCCAGAGGCTTCGGGCCATCCCTCTCCTTTGTTAGCTAGTTCACCTCTAAAATAAGAAGCCTGGAGGGCATTTCCGGGGTTACAGGGGACTGGAATGGGGCTGGGGGAGGCGGCCTCTGGACCCCCTCCTCAGCACAGACCTTGGCTTTGCGGGCTTGGGGCGGTTTTAAAGGCCGGCTTGGGATCTGGGGGCAGGGAGGACTTTCAGAAATCATCACATTCCCTCCCTCCCAAACAATGGAAAGGGCAGCGTCTCCCCTTCCCGAGCTGCGCTCCACCGCAGCGCCCCGAGAACAATCCTCCCTCTATCCCAAACGGGGGGGAAGGAGAAGGAAGAAACGGGCATTGACTGGTGTCCTTCATCCCGCAGCCTGGGAGGACCGTCCCAGCCCAGATCCAGCCCGGGTCTGGGGAGCCTGCCGGGGGGCACGCTGGGCTCGGGGGGCACGCTGGGCTGGGAGCGGGGGGCACGCTGAGCTGGGAGCGGGGGGGGGCACGCTGGGCTCGGGGGGCACGCTGAGTTGGGAGCGGGGGGGGGGCACGCTGGGCTCGGGGGGCACGCTGGGCTGGGAGCGGGGGGGGCACGCTGGGCTTGGGGTGCACGCTGGGCTGGGAGCGGGGGGGGGGCACGCTGGGCTTGGGGGGGGCACGCTGAACTTGGGGTGCACGCTGGGCTGGGGGCGGGGGGCACGCCGGGCTGGGGGGGGCACGCTGGACTTGGGGTGCACGCTGGGCTGGGGGCGGGGGGCACGCTGGGCTCGGGGGGCACGCCGGGCTGGGGGCGAAGAACGTGTTCTCGTCTGCACTTCGCTGCCAGAGCTCATCCTTTCACCTCTGCAGGCACAGGAGGGAGGGTCTCCTCCCGTCTGTGCTCCGCGCACAGAGCCCTTGCTGTCTCTCCTCTCCAACACTCAGTTCAACAAACCCATTTCCTTCACAGACAGCGCAGAGACAGACAGACGTGTCCAGGCCCCCTAGACAGGAAGGCAGGTTGTCAGAATATGGGCTCATCATCCTGACTTTGGGAACATAACCCCCGTCCTCCTGCCCCATTGGTCAGATGGGAAAGGCTGGACTGGGTTGCCTTATTTTTCTCCAAAGAACTCTCTACACCCGAAGAATTGAACCTCTTTAATCTGAAAATCTCTGAAGTTTTTCATCTTTCTCATGCCTCCAGGGAAAGAAATGAGCTCATGCCTAATTTTTAATCCTGTGACCAACTGGGGATATTGAGGCAAGGGGAGGCACTTTCTCTGGATGCAGGGCCAGGGCCAGGAATCTAAACCAGAAGTCCTCATTCCCAGTCTGTAACACTGGATCCTTTACACACCCCCTGGATGAGGCAGTTCTCTAGCCAGTCTGCCCCTCTACTTTCTCTGTGATGTTAGGAAATCATCCTGGGGCCAAGGGGAGCGGGGGAAGAATGAAACTCCATTGTGGTCTTTGTTCTCTAATTTTCTGGAGGGACTCGCCCTTTCCCCCGATTCACCTGATCTGTTCCTTGCTGCTATTTTCCTCCCATCCCCCAACTTTGGCCCAGGGAGGACATGGGCTAGGAGGATTCTTGATAGTTGTTCCCTATTATTTGCCAGGAAGCCCTGCAGTCAGCAATCTGTCTCCAAATCTGTGATTGGAGACTCAGCATGGAAGGAATGAGCTCCTTAATGGATGTCCAGACCTAGTTCTACCTTTTCCTCAGTATGCCTGCTGGTCCATGTCTGGAAGCCCAATCTATCAGTGCCATTTCATCTGTTAGTTATCCTTACCCAAGGATTCCACAACAGGCTAGAAAACACTAGACTTGGGTCACTTCCCTTCAACAAGCATTTGTCAAGAATCATCAAGTGTGCCCAAAGGACTATAAAACTGTGACCCAGCAATACCACTACTAGGTCTGTATCCCCAAAGAGATTTTTAAAAAAGGAAAAAAGACCTTTTTGCACAAAAATATAGCAGTTCTTTTAGTGTTGACAGTGCTGAAAATTGAGAGGATGTCCATCAGATTGGGAATGACTGAACAAGTTGTGATACATGTTTGTGATGGGATACTATTATGCTATACAAGATGATAGGATGTTTCCAGAAAAATCTGAAAAGACATGAGCTGATGCAAAGTGAAGTAAGCAGAACCAGGAAAACATCATACACAGTAACAGCACTAGTTTAATGACGATCAATTATGAATGACTTAGTTATTCTCAGCAGGACAAAAATCCAAGACAGTTCCTAAAGACATGATAAAAAATGCTGTCTGCCTTCAGAGAAAGAACTGATGGAGTCCAAATGCAGATTGTAGCATACTCTTTTTGTGGGGTGTTTTCTGTTCTCAATTTTCTTTCACAACATGACTAATATTCAAATATGTTTCCCATGACTACATATATATATATATATATATATATATATATATATATATATATAAAACCTATATCAAATTGCTTGCCTTCTCAATGAGAGAAAAGGGGAGGGAAAGAATTAGGAACTAAATTGTTTTTTACATGTAATTGGGGAAAATTTTAATGAATGGAGGAAAATATAATCTACTAAGTGTGATGCACTAGCTAGATTCTGGGGATACAAAGACTTTACAAGCTGTGCAGAGGAGTTTGTATTTCAGCCTACTGGTAAATAGGCAGCCCCTGAAGATTCTTGAGCCAGTGAATGACATAGTCACACTTGTGCTTTAGGAAAATTATTTTGGCAGGAAGATTATTTTTGTGGATGATGGATTGGGGAGGGGAGAGACTGGAAGCAGGAAGACCAGTTAATCTAGATAAGGAGGTGATGAGACCCTGAATAAGGGTGGTGGCTCTGTGAATGGAAAGGGGGAACAGATAAGAGAGATGTGGTTGAAAAGGAACCAAAGAGATTTAGGAACTGATTTGATATAGGTGGGGAGAGTTTTAGAGACTGCAAATCTGTAGGTCAAGGAAGATGGTATACTCAACAGAAATCTATTTCTGAAAAAAAAATAAAGGTCTGCTATGCTTAGGTTATTATGTCTTACATTTTGTATAATTATATACATGTTTTATATTTTTGTTTTCTCTTGAGTACAAAGTTCTGATTTCTCCAGATAGACCTGTTTTTGCAAAGATTTGTCAATTGACCAAAAGAAAAAATATGATTTGACATAGACCAATCCTCAGAGCCTAGGATTTGAGAGGAAAACTGAGTTGTGTGATTTCTCTGTTTCCTTTGTTATTAAAACTTCTGGCCACTTGATATGTAAGGAATAAAAATCAAGAGAACCGTCCGATGGAAAGAGCACTTGACTGGGAGAGTCAAAATCAAGTCAAGTCAACTGGCATTTATTATTCACTATATGCCAAGCATTGTGCTAAACGCTTGGGATATAAAGAGAGGCACAAACAATTCTGCCCTTTGGAAATTCAGTCTAGTAGGGGAGACAACATGCAAATGTAAAAATGTATAAATAAGGTATTTACAGGATAACCTGGAGTCAATCTCAGAGACAAAGCACCAAGGTAAAAGAGAATGGGGGAAAAGGCTTCTTGCAGGAGGTAGCGTTTTATCTGAGGCTTGAGGAAGCTAGGATTCAAGCCTAGGCTCCATTACCAGCTATGTATATGACATAGAGAAGTCACTTCATTTGCCTAGTTTTGAGATTCCTAATCAATAAAATTAGGAGGTTGGATTAGATGTTCTCTGTGGTTCCTTCCAATTCTAACAGTCTGTGGTTCTATTCTAATAACAGTTAGAAAATGTCAGGAGCTTAAGTCAAGAAAGGGTAGGAATGGATGTTGTTGTTTTTTGGTCTCCAATTGCCATTCCCTCTGCCTTCTTTGCACATGTGGATTCTGTCTTCGAGTCTTGGGTCCCAGAAGCTTTGTCTGTGATGGGACTTTCATACCCTAGAGTGCTCAATGAATACTTTTTGACCTAGTAAGTGAGTAAATGAGAGATATTTTACATTTATCTAATCTTTCACAACATGCCAGAAAAGTGTTATGAATCCCATTGAAAATGGGGCGTAGTGAGAGTGAGTTCACTTTTCCAAGGTCACACTATTCTCTGTGGTAGAGAAACTAGTCAGTTAAGACCCAATCCAGTTTTTGTAGCCCAAGGACCTGAGACATGGAATACTCCTGGTCTTCCTTTATTTACCAAAGACCTCAGTGTAGAATCTAATGGGAAATCCTGGGAGGATCTAATTGATGGTGGTGAAAAAGGTGTACACTATGCGGAGTAAGAGATGGGAGCCTCTATTTTCATGGGTTTTTTATGTTGGTCCAATTCTTTTCCCTTGCCTTGTCTATACTTCAAATACTAAATACCAGACCTGAGAAAGAGAGTGAAGACCTCCTCCTCAGTGCTAAAAAAATTAATGACCTTGAGGCCCATTTAACACCACAATGTCATGTGTGAAAATGAAAAAGTTTCCAAAGGGAAACTAATTTTCTTCTTGTTTCCATGGAGTTAATCTTACACACTCAGTATGAAAAGGTTCTATTTATTTTTTGAAACTCCTCAAGTAACTTTTTTTTTTTTTACAATTCTCTTTCTTTGGGTATGCTTGGCCTGGCCTCTGCATTCCAAGCTCCACTCCAGCCCTGGGGCCTACCTGAATCCTTATTTCCCCCAGAGGCTCCAACTTCTAGATTCTTTTGGGTGCAGGACAGGAGGGAGGGTGGCCCATGGAGCAGGTTGCTGAACACACCTGGGCTCCCAGACTGTGATTCCAGAAAAGCAGCGCCAGGCTCCTAAAGATCTTTCCATCCTTTCCTCCTAACCCTGAGGCATCAGCTCAAATTGGGGGATATATCTTTAACCCCATTTTGGTTAATCTTCTAACTTCCCACAGATACTTAGAATGAAAACAAAGAATAAAGGGAGGCCTTCTGTGATTATCACCCAAGTGAGACAGAAGGAGATTATTGATAGTCTGAGAGCTCTAGGGAACTGTGAAATCTGATGGATAGTTCACCAGGCATATCTTGTTCAGCCAGGTAATAGCTGCAGCACACAGTATTAGGAAATCCATAGTCGTTGGTTAAACGAATGAACCAATCAACCCTAAAGTGATGTGGGAGCCTTTCACTGTTCTCTCTCTTCTTGCTTCCCAGCTGTGTTGGACTCTGAGATCCTCTATAACTGACCCCAGTCTCTCAATCTGTTTGCTCAAGGTTGCCCAGTCCTTGACCTTTGATCCCTCATGCAGTATTAGAGCTAGACAAGACCTTAGGGATAAATGTCTATTGAACAGAATTTAATTAGAGATTCTCTAAAGCCAGAGGTTCTTAACTTGGGGCCTGTAAATTTTTAAAAAATATTTTGATAACCATTTCAATATAACTGGCTTCCTTTGAATTATTATGTATTTTTTTTCTAAACCATTGCACCTCTGGAGGACGAAAGCATTGGGGGAGGGGAGGATTCTTAAGTGTTGGCAGGAACCAGGCTAAAATGGGTGCTTTCTTCCTTTCTCTTCCTCTTCCCTAAACCCTTCACGGATCCAGCCAGCTGTGAGTCTGAGCAGCCTAAGCAGCTATTTCCTCTTAGACAGCCAGTAGCAGATCACCCTAGGGAATGTGTCATTCAGATGGGTGGCCTGACTGGGAGTGGGGCAGCAAGGTGGATGTTGAAACCAAGGTGGGGCCAGCCAGTGCAGGTGTAGTAGGGAAAGAGGAGAGCTGGGACAGCTGATTGCATGTCTATATTTGGTGATTTCGGGCTGCAGCTCTGGAGCCCCGCCCGATGCCAAGAAACCACACACACACCTACCTCCCACCAGCAAACACTCCCACGGGGGTGGTGCGCTTAGGGGCTGGACTTTTACTCCCCACGGAGAGTTCCTGAGTCACTGACACAGCCCAGCACCCAAGTTAGGGCCAGCTGGGCCAGGATGTACCCTGCAGACTTATATAAGCCCTTCTGTTTGTCATTAAAACTCTTCACATCCTGGGTCCTTCCTACCTTTGTGGCCTTATCACACATTACCCTCTTTCACGAACACTACAGTCTAGCCCAACCGGCTTTCTTACTGTTCCTAACACACCACCCTCCACCTCCAGTCTTTGTGCTTTCACATTGACATGCCCCCAAGTCTGGAAAAAGACTCCCTCCACACTTCTACCTGTCGGGTTCCCAGGTTTTCTTCAACAATTTGGCTCAAGAGCATTCTGCATGAGGTCTTTTTTCATACCCCATAGTTGCTGAAGTCTCCCCACTCAGCTACCTTTTATCTGTTTTATACAAACTTATATAAGTATTGGGCTTCTCCCAATTCAACAGTAAATTTCTTGAGGTTGGGATTTGCTTCTATAAACTGCTTGAGGGCAGGCCCTGTTTTGATCTGTGCTGGTATTCTCCTTCCAGGCACATAGTAGGCTTGTTGATGCAATGACTTAGTTCTCTGGGAATTCCAGAGTGGGAGGCAGCTCAGAGCTGGCTTGTGGGCCCAGGGTTAAGGATTGAATTGAATTAGGGAGCAAATCAGGAGGCTGGAAATGTAGAGGAAAAATAAATAGATCACCTAGGTTTCCCCTAAAACTTAGTAAATACTGAGTGGTATAAATAGCTGTGGTATTTTCCTTTTTTAGTAAAGATCCCATAGCCAGAATTAGGTTGTTCCATAGGACTAAAAGGACATTTTGCTTGGGGTCATTTCCCTAAATCTGCCCTTCCTCTAATTTCTATATTTCTATAGATGGCATCTTCCCCATTACCCAGACTCACTTTCAGAGTCATCTTTAACTCTTTTCTCTCCCTTAGTCTGTGGTCAATCATGTTTATATCTTTCCCCCATTTCCTGCTACCCCTACAACCACCCTAGTCTAGGTCCTCAATAGTCCCCTAACATGTTATACTAGCTACCTAACTGGTTGCCCAGCCTTTGGCCTTTTCTGTAATGCCTGGGTTGAAATCAGAGAGACTTGAGTTCAAATTCTATCTTGGACAATTACTTAGCTATACCATCCTGGTCAAGTCACTTAAATCTCTCGTTTCCTCATCTAGAAATTAATAACTACTTCCCAGGGTTGCTGTGGGAGTTGAATGAGTGTAGTGCACACCACAAATCTTAAAGTGCTATATAAATGCTAGTTATTATTTTTATCATCATTATCCTTCACACTTCTACCCTTCCATTTTCCAAATGTTTCACTATATTCATGTCACTATTGGTAAAACCTTCAGTGGCTCCCCATTGTCTGACTGGAATTCAAAGTCCTCCACAATCTGGCTCCAATCTGCAGAGTAAGACCTAACTCATGCTACTCCTTTTCACATACTCCAAATCTGAGCCAAATCAAACTATTCCCTGTATCCCACATTCTCCTCCTGAACACTTTTGTGTAGGCAAGGTGCCCACTGCTCCTAGGCTGATATATCCCAGGGAAGCTCTAAGGGTGAATGTTCTCTCCTTCCTTGCCCTTTGTTTTCTTATTTCATAGAATTGTAGAATCTCAGAGTTGGAGGGAATGTCAGAAATCATCTATTCCAGCCTGTCCCTGAACCAGAATCCTCTCTTCCAGGTGGCCATCTATACCTGGCGATTAAAGACCTCCAGTGTGGGAAAACCCTCTGCCCTCATGAACCAACCCCATTCCACATTCCAAAGCCTTAAAAGAATTTCCTTACAAGGAGAGGAAACCTGCTCCTGCACCTTCTACCCACTGTTCCTGGCTCTACTCTGGAAGCTGAGAACAAGCCCAATCCCTCTACCGTAATGATATCACCCCTAAAGTCTTCTCTTCTCCAGCCTAACCAGCCCTGATTCCTTCACTTGATGGTTTTATAACATGCTGTCCTATTTGTTTTCCTTATCCTAGTCAACCTCCTTAGACTGGAGGACAGTTCAGGAAAAAATAAGTTCCTATCCCAGACACATACTAGCTCTGTGACCTAGGCAAATCACTTCATTCCTTTGTTTCCTCATCTGTAAAATGGGAATAATAGTAGCACCTACCTGAGAGGGTTGTTGCTGTGAGGAATCAGTGAGATACAATACATGAAAGCCACATATAGATACTAGCACACTCCAGTTTTTCAAAATCTTTTTTTCTCTCATTTATTATTTTCAATTTATCCTGTCTATAGCTTGATAGTATATAGACATTGGCATGTTATCTCTTCCATTGGATTATGAGCTCCTTGAGATCAGGGACTGCCTTTTACCTTTCTTTATATCTCCAGCATTCTTAATACATTTTGTTGTTCGTTCATTTTAGTTGTGTCTGCCTCTGTGACTCTATTTGGGGTTTTCTTGGCAAAGATACTGGAGTGGTTTGCCATTTTCTTCTTTAGCCCTTTGCAGATGAGGAAACTGAGGCAAACAGGGTTAAGTGACTTGCCCAAGGATGCTCAGCTAGCAAAATAAACACTTGCCAAAAAGGCTATTTTATGGAGAACTTGCATGGGGCAGGCGATCACATGGTGGCCAGAAGAAATGATACAAGGACACTGTCAAGGTCTCTCTCAAGAACTTTGGATTTGATTGTACAACATGGGAGACACTGGCATAGGACCAGCATGGCGTGCCCACATCAGAAAGGGTGCTGGGCTCTATGAGCAGAGCAGAATTGAGACAGTACAAAGTAAATGTAGAATGCGCAAATTTGGAGTATCCACCCCAAAAATTCATTTGAACTCTCTGTCCCCAACCTGTGGTAGAGCATTCCAAGCTCAAGCTTGTATTGGTCCAATCAGCCACAGTCAGACACACTGAAAATTCACTTTATCATGGTGATGTCATTTTGGTCCTCTTTGAAAACGATGGACAACACCTAAGCAATTTGAGGCTAGATTTGAACTCAGGTCTTCCTGGTTCCAGGCCCAGAACTCTTTCCACTGCACCTAAATACTTACTGACTATTTGATAACTGAGTGAATAAGAATTAAACAAAATATACTAGATGTGGTCTGACCACCACAGGTACAGGAGGACCATCACCTCTCCTTCTGCGCTTAATCTTAGCTGGAATAGGCTGAGAAGTGATCTCCTCCTTCCTTTTGAACACTACATGGCTTAAGGTTATATTAAATTTTTGTGAGTGCCATATTGCGTTATTGGGCTTACAGTTGCCCACTAAAGAGGACTGTTGGGGAGACCAAATAAGATGATAGATGTACAGTGAATGTGCATGTGTTAACATCTATATAAAAGTCAGTTATTATTCTCCTTAAGGGTTTGTTGGAGACCATATATGAATGTAAATTAACACAGAGACAATACTAATTGGGCAGCCATGATCCTGTGAGAATGAAAGAGTATAAAACAAGTTTCCTGACATTGAATTAAAAATCTGGTAGAGAAGACAAGAATTATACCCATGAAACAACTGGAGAAGTACTCAAGGCAAAGTCAAATCAAGTAATAGACTGTGTGGTATTGCCTTGTAAATGGGAATTGAAGACCAAATCCTGTTCTTTCTGCTCAGTCAGGGAGGCAGGAGGGCATGAGAGAAGTTGGGGGGGAATTTTTCTCTTCCCTTTGACACCTGGACAAGTCTCCGGGCCTTAGTTTCCTCATCTGTAAAATCCACTGAGTTGGATGGGAGGAGGGTGACGATAGTTAAGGTTCCTTCCAGCTCTAAATCTGTAATATTATGATGCACATTCATAAGGAAGCTCTTCAGTGCAAGGAGCTGGAAAATACAAAGACTAGTACACATTTAGGACCCCTATGGGGTACCTCCCCCTGACCTTCAATTTAGGTCATTCAGGGGACAATTCCCTCAGGTTCAAAGTACTCTGTAGGTCCCCAAACTACATAGCTCATGTGTCTCCACTGATATGTTTATTTTCTATTTTAAAAAAGAAGTTTTTATTCATGCCTTTTGTTTTCCCACATCTTCCTAGAAGTATTCCTTAGCATTCCTTCCCCTCCTCCACCCAGAGAGCTGTCCCATATAACAAATTATATTTTTAAAAGACAAAAAAAGAAGAGGGGAAAAAATCAGCATAACTGATCAATATATTGAAAAAGCCTAAAAATATGTGCAATGTACAATATATGTAGGCCTTCCATTTCTGCAAAGGAACGGAGTAGAGGTATCTTTTTATATCTCTTCTTTCAAATCATGTTTATTCTTTATAATTTTGAAACATTCACTTTTGATTTTTGCATGGGCATTGTGTATATTGATTTTTTGACTGCTTACTTTACTGTTCATCAGTTTACAAAGAGTTTTCCATGCTTCTCTATATTCATCACATTCAACATTTCTTACATTGCAATAATATTACATTACATTCACGTACCATAATTTGTTTAGCCATTCCCCAATTGACAGAAATCAATTGACATGTTCTAATCTTTGCTATCACAAAAAGTGCTTCTATAAGTACTTGAATGTATTTATATAGGAACTTTCTTCTTATCAATGGCCTTCTTGGGGTAAAAGTAATAGAATCTCTGGTTCAAAGGGAAGGACATTTTAGCCCCTTTATTTGAATAATTCTAAATTACTTTTCAAAATGATTGTACCAATTCACAGCTCCACTAAAATACACCAGTATGCCTATCTTCTCCTGACCCCTTCAACATTGAAAGTGTTTACTTTCATTTGGCAGCCAATTGATGTAATGAGTCCAAAGCAAAGGCATTCACTGAAATGACAGGAGAATAGTAGCTACAAAACATCCCTTCCGTAAACTTGGGTCACATTCTCCCAGAAACACACAGAAACGTGGCACATACATAGAGTTCGTAGATAGAGAGTGTATATGTAGGGGAATATATACGGCCAAGGCAAATCACATCTGGCACTTGGGTGCTCCACTCTCTCTTCTGTATTTGTGGTCCCCTTACACTTCTGCTGGGTAGTTTGCTCTGCTGCTATCTCCTTTGCGCAGCTCAGTTCAACCCCTTTAACAGATCTCAAAGGGATTTCACTTTGCTAGATTCAGAATATCTTGCTAGCTGAATTGCTCCAATGCAAGAAGCCATTACTGATTACATTTGGGGGAAGGGAGAGAAGAAGAGAGAGAAATCCCCTTGGCTTCTCACTTGACTGCAGAGTTCCTTTGGTCTCAGCACTGGCAAGCTTATTTTTTAAAAGTCAACAGGAGTATGGTTGATCCTACGATTATATCAAGTATAATTGTGGAACTTCTAAAGAAGCAAAGTTTGTAATCACTTCTTTTTTTTATAAGAGTAGTTTTGACTACTTTTGTTATTACATCACTTAGATTTCCCCTTGTATTATATATAACTCTTCCTCCTTTCTGATACCCATCACTTATAATTAAGGTTTTTTTTTTTAAAGAAAAAAGGAAGGGGAGAAAAATGAGTAAAGTTGATAAATATATTGAAAAAAATTTGACATTGTATGCAATGTTCCACACCCGTGGACCCTGCCTTCTGTAAAGGAGTTGGGGGCGGGTGAAGGGGAAGGTTGTCTTCTAATATCTCTTCTTTGGGGACAAGTTTGTTTTTTTAGAATTTTGTAACATTCAGTTTTTGTGATTATTCTTTCCAATTACATTATCATAGTCATTGCGTATATTGTTTTTCTGGTTCTGCTTGCTTACTTTGCATTAATTCATGCTAAATCTTTTCATGCTTCTCTGCATTCATCATGTCTATTGTTTCTTACAACAGAGTAATATTCTATTACATTAATGTACTACAATTTGACATTTACCAATTGATGGACATGTTTTGTTTCCAGTTCTTTGCTACCACAAAAAGCGCTACTATAAATATTTTGGTATATATTTGGAGGGGAGAGGTGTCAGTGACCTCTTGCTGTATATTCCTACCATTGGGATTTTCGGGTCAAAGAGGGTAGATATTTCATTCACTTATTGTTTAATTCATTTATTCCCAAAAGATTGTACCAATTCACAGCTCCACCTACCATATATCAGTTTGCATATCTTTCCAACAATCTCTCTAACATTCATTATTCCCATCTGTTGTCACCCTTGCAGATTTGCTGCGTGTGACCTCAGGATTCTTTTGATTTACATTTCCTTTATTATTAGTGATTTGGAACATTCCTTCCTAAGATTGGCAGTTGATTCTTGTTCTCCAGAAGCTTAAAAGCAAACAGGCAGAAGGAAAATATATAAATAACTACAATGAATAGTTATAGGAGTGGGAGTGGGGAGAAATTAAACGAGAATAGGACATTGAGATGTGTATAAATGTGTGTTCACAGAGATCTCCTTGCAGGAGGTAGCACTAGGTATTGAAGGATATAACTTCAATAAATTGAGATGGGGGAAAGGGAAAGTTAACCCCTAGGCTATGGGATGGCATAAGTAAAGGCTGTATGGGAGTCATGAAAAACATAGAATTCAGAATTAGAAAGAATTCTGTAGGTCCAGTCCAATGTCCCTATATTACTGATGAGGAAACCAAGGCCAATAGAGCTTTAGGGACTTGTTCAAGGTCACACAGCAAGTAAGTAGTGATCTTTTAGCTATACCATAGTGGTCTCCTATTTAAACCAGCAGGTTGTATTGGGTTATAATTGCTTTGCAACTTAAGTCCAGAGAATCATTCCAAGTAGAGTGTGACTTTCTCAAGGTCACAAAGGAATTTAAAAGCTGAGCAGAGATGAAAACCAGCTCCAAGAACCTCTAATTGCCTAGAACTCAATCTACCCTTCCTTGGAATATCAATCCACTTCCTAGAAAGGAGAGGGGAATAAGCATTATATATTCCCTACTATGTTCCAGGAACTGTGCTCAGCTCTTTACAAATATTATCTCATTTGATCCTCATAACAACCCAGGAAGTAAGTGCTGCCATTATCACCATTTTACAGTTGAGAAAACTGAGGCAAAGAGAGGTTGAGTGACTTGCCCAGGGTCACATAGCTAGTGTCCAGGGTTGCATTTGAACTCAGGTCATCTGACTCTGGGCCTGACCACCTATCTACTGCACTACCCTGATGATGCCTCTAAGGCTTCTCTAGGCCTTTGCCAATCACAGGAGCCTTGGAAAGATACTGAATACTATCATTTTTCATACCAAAAAATGGTAAATTCTTTTTGTGAAAATGTTGGTGGAAAACTCAGTTCCTTCCAAATTTTGGCAGAACAATTTTGTAAGGACACTGATAAATCAGAGAGTTGTTTCAAAGAGGTTAACCAGAATGCTGAATGGCAGGGAGATTATCCCACGTGTGGATCTGTTGGAAGAATTAGGAATGTTTGCCTGCAAAAGAAAACATGTGGGGAACTTGATAACTTTGTTCATGTAGTTGAAGCACTGGCACATGGAAATCAGGGAATAGACTTGTTCTGCTTGCTCCAGAGTGGGGAAATCAGAGCAATGGGTGTTAACTTAGAAAGGGAAATCACAATTACAAATACTAACTTTATAATTTACCCCATAGTGGGCTTAGGGGTACACTAAAAGAAGGAAAGCATGAGGAGGGAGTGTGATTTTTAACACAATTAAACAATTTTATTTATGGTATTAATTCACTGAAACAAAAAACCCTAAAACTGGGGAGCCTGCCTGGAGGAGACTTCAGAGACTGTTTCTATTGTCCTGTATCACTGCCCAGGCTCTTGAAGGAGGCAGAAAGACACATAATTGGATAGAGATCATCAACTTGTCCTCTGTATACCTATCAGATTAATCCTCCCCAAACAGCAATTTTGTTTTATCATTCACCCCTTCAAGAGTCTGCGAAGAAAGGCCTTTGCCTCCTTTGCCTAAAGGATAAAACCCCAAAGTCTTTGGTTGTGATGTTCAAGGCCTCCTCATAAAGACAGATACATCCAGTTTCATCTTCCATTGCTATAGTCAGGCTGGCTCTTCCCCTCCCAGTTTGATTTTTTTAATTCTTTTTTCTTCTTTATTAAAAGGGGCCATCCTATGAGTAACTACTTAAAGAGGACTATTCATTGAATGGATGTGTCTTACTCAAAGTGAGAATTTGATAAGACCTTAGCCTAAAATGGCCAGGGTCCCATATTGCACCCCGGGCCATCTCCAGTTGTCCTGATGAATATCAGGCCGCTGGACCCAAATGGCTCAGGAGGAAAAAGTGAGGCTGGTGACCTTGCACAGCTCTCCCTCACTCAAATCAAAGTCAAGTGCAATCATGTCATTTTTTTGATGTCATGGTCCTCTTCAAGAACGAAAGATGAACACAACAAAGTAGGAATTATGTTACCTGGGGCAAATTCACTTGAGGGAAGGACGGACACATACCAGTATACCCCAAGCCCAGGACACATTGACATTTCTGTTGAGCCCAAAGCAAGTCCCTAATGAGCCTTAGTTTCACCCTACTGGAGTTCCAGTATTGTGTTGGATGGCCCTGGGAAAGGGCCATGGCAGTGACAAGACCTCTTGGGAGCTAGTGGCCGGGCAGGGAAGGAGCAAATTTCCTCCTCATGGTGGTCTTCTGTGTGCCAGTACCCTACCAGGACTGTCATGGAGGAAAAATGCCCCTGCTATGTTGTCCCTGGAACAAAGCCCTACATTAGTTATGGACTTGCTTTCTGCTCAATTCATTTGAACAAGCATTTATTGAGCACTTTGTATGGATATAGTGCTGTGTGAAGCTCATAAGTAAAACATGGTCACTACCCTCAAGGATCTTACAGTCTAGCAGGGGGACATGGATACAAATAACTGTGCTACAAATTAGAATGAGTGCACTGAAGAGGTTTGAATAAAGTGCTATGAGAGACTTGAGGACAGCAAGGCTATGTTTGGATTAGATGAATTGGGGAAAACTTTATGGAGGAAGCAGCATCTGAGCTGAGCCTTGAAGGAAGGTGACGATATGGGGAAAAGGACAGTCTGTGCATGTAGAAAAGCACACTTGAAGGCAAGGAGTCAGGTCTAGATTGGGGAAAGCTGACTGTTTTGCTGAAGATAGAGCGCACTAACAGTAGAAGTGTGAAATAATGTAGGAAAGGTAGGTTGAAGCTAGTTTGCAGAGGCCTTGAATATTAGGTGTAGTAAGAACAATGTTGATTATATGATCAGGATCCATGGCAGTAGGGAAGGGAGGGGAGGAGAAGGAAATAGCATTTATATAGTACCTACTATATGCCAGATACTATACTAAGCACTTTTTCTAAATATACCCCAATGGACGTTGAGAAATTTACCACATGTGACCTTAAAAGACTTGGAAAGTTTCTGCCATGTAAGCTAGTTTTTCCTTAAAAAGACAGTGAAACCACTTAAATCTCAAGAATTAATTGACCCAGGGGTCTAAACCTAGAGTTAGTTTCCTGATTGAAAAGTCCAGCACACCAATAATCAGCACTCCCCTGGCTTGTCAATTCCCTATTGTGGTGTGAGTCAACACATCTTTCTGATAGGTGTGTAACTGTGGTAAACAGAGAGGTAAGGGGAGCTGCCCCCAAGTCAATCAACACTGTATCTTTTCTGAATATCCTTTCCGCACTATTGTTGAGCAAGTTTTCTTTTGGGGAAAAATCTATGACTGTTTCATTCTATTCCACTCCTGAAACTGAACCCATCACACCAGTCTCAGTCAGGTTTGGTTCAAAACCCAAGAATAAAGAGTTTGGACTTCCTTCACCAAGTGGTAGGGAACTTCTGCAGGTTTTTGACCCCCAGACCCATGCCTTGGACAGATTGCTCTGGGAAACTGTAGAGTAGATTGGAGGGGGCGAAACTGCAGCCAGCAAAGCCAGTTACAATAATGATTGGAGAAGAAGAAAAAGATTATGGAGGCATTGGGAAAGAGGAATCTATGGAACATGGAGACTGATTGGATTAAGAGAAAGGGAATAAAAAGAGAGGGAAAAGTTAAAGATGACTGACTGGAATTAACAGCATAAGGGACTAGGAAGATGGTGACAGCATCAACAGATATAAGGAAGTGAAAGAAGAGGCAAGTTTGAGGAGAAAAGTATTCTGTTTTGACCATTTTTCTTATTAGTTTGTACCCCTAGAAGTCAGGACCCCTTATTTCTCTTTGTATTCTTTATTGCCTTGTATTATGCCCTACACTCCATAGAGACTCAAGAAATGTTTGGAATAGACCCACAAGACTAGGGAACCCCCTTTCACTTGGGGCCCCTTTGCCTAATTCAGCTATACCAGATACTATCCTGAGGGAACTTGACCTTTCAAGAAAAATGTGTTTTTCTCTTTGTCTCTGGCTCATTATGCTGCCTTAAGGAAAGAGTCCTTAAGTCTTTTAAAGTTATCTTTACAATGTTTTGGTTATTCTGTAAATTGTTCTATTGAATCTGCTCCCCACATTATGGATTATTAACTTTCTCTGAAATGATATCATTTCTTAAGGAATTTTTAAAGGCATAATAATATTATATCATTTTTTTTATCATATCATATTATTTATCATATCATATTTTATCATTTCTTAAGGCATAATATAGTATTCCACTATATTCATATATTATAATTTGTTCAGGTATTCTCAGTTGATGAGTTAAACTCAGGGAATAATTTCTTAAATTAAGGTCAAAACCATGCCTCCCCCCTCCAAAAAAAAAGGATTAACACGATTCCTTCCAGAAAGGTATTCAATACACAAAGTATACTTTCTCCATGACAAAAGAAATACTTGAACACAAAAAGTTCATGAATGTGCCCTGACAAATATATAAAGCATGATACAAATAGACACAGACAGGTATTTCATTCTCATCTCAGATCTGCTGTTTGATGACTCACTCAGGTCCCATGTCTTCTGTCCACCCAGTATACATGACTCATTCTCCTGTTGGGGGACATTTTTTTTCCTCCAAGAAGTTGTAGCTTCAGAGAGAACTTCCTGCAATGCAACCAGTACCAAATGAGGGACCAGGAACTCCAGAAGTAACCAGTAGAGTTGGAAAGTTTAGAGCTCAGGATCATTATTTTTGTCACTTGTTATTCAGGAGGGAAACATGAAGCAGAAAAGGCCTCTAGAGCCTTAAGATCTAATCTCAGCCTCACCTAGACCTATTTAGTACATCCTTTTACTACCACAAAGAAGTAGTTGTAATAGTTGCTGGGGTTTGAGGGAGGTAGTAGATTGAAAGATCCTCTCCCCTGTCCACCGTGAGAAGCCCAAAGGGAAAGGCTGTAATACTCTTAACAGAAAGGAAGAGGGAAAACTGAACAGAGCAGAATTACTCCTTTTAAAAGACTACTGAGTTGGCCTTCAGGAAGACCAAGGATCCGGTAAAGGTGATCTCAAAGGGAAAGTCTTCAGGGCTGAGCCAAAGTACAGAGTACGTCACCAAAAGTGACCAGAGGAACTCATTTAGACTCACGCATAGCTCAGTGATCTGCTAACCAAAGTAGACCAGGGGAGATTCCTTGATTACCCCCATTACACATTTATTGATGGCAATAATGACTATTTTCAGCTCTTTTACTTTTTAATGAGCACTTTAAAACATATTTAATTCTTTAAATTTCTTTTTTTTTATAAACTTTGCAGTCATCAATAAATATGTCTGAATACAAAGACCAATAAGGAGGATTTCATATGAACCTGCCAAATTCTCTTAAACGGTGGGTTTTTTTAAAGTGTATATTAAATTTAACACAGAAGCAACCAAAAATTTCTTCTTTGTGGCCTCTTCTGAAATTCTTTTTGTTTTTTTTCCTTCTAGTTCAAAAAATATCTTATTGATGTTCTTTTTTGGGGGGAGGGATCTCTGTCACTATCCACTAACTCACCCTACTCTCCTTCCAAAGAAAAAAGTCCTCCCTTGTAGTACTAATTAATCAAGAATAACAGTTCATCACATTTTCGAAAATCCATGTCTCTTTATACACTTCTAGTCTATCATCTCTCTCTGCCAAGAAATGGGTAACATGTTTCATAATAAGATTCTGGAACCATAATTGGTCACTCGATCGATCGAAGTTCTATAGTTTTTCAAAGTTGTTTTCCTTTAATCATTATGTACTTCCAATCCTTTCTTTTCCTCTCCTCCCTCCTCAGCCCCCTTCCTTCTTCACCATGATCTGTCTTCCTTCAGGACTCAGTTCATCTCTACGTCCTCTCTAGGTCTGTAAGACAGATCAAGCCCACTAAATTCCTAAAACACTTGTAAGGTAGCACTTAATCAGCCCCATGAGTTCTCTACGCATCTCCTAAGAGCTCTAGTCCAGCAGGGAGGCAGGAGAGAGGGACTTGGATTAGTCCCTCCCCGTTCTGGGCCAGAATTTCCTCTTCTGCAAGAATCGAGATTTGGTATACATGTTCTCTAAGTGCCCCTTTAGCACTACACTACAATAAATAATAGCTAGCATTTATACAACAGTTTAAGATCTCATTTTATCAACCTTGGGGAGATAGGTGCTATTATTGTCCTCATTTCACAAATTTGAAAACTGAAGCAGACAGTGGTTAAGTGACTTGCCCAGGGTCACACAGTTAGTTAAGTGTCAGTAGGATTTAAGAGGCAGTGTTTGAATTCAGGGTTTTCCTAACTCCAGGCATAACACTCTATCCATGAGCCACCTGATTGCCTAACCTTCATAAATCATCTACTTTATTGTGGGTTAAGCTTTGTACTAGAAACTGCGGGGTTGGGGAGGGAGACAGAAAAAATTTAAATAAGATATGGTTTTACCATGACAAAGTTTACAGTCTGGTAGGGAAATAACATACCAAGATAGATAATATATAATATCACATAATAAATGCATTGGAGCGTCATGGGAAGCTTCATGGAAGAGGTAGCATTTGAGTTGGGAGTAATTCAAGAGAAGAGGATGGAGAGGGCATGCCAAGCATAGAGGACAATGTGAACAAAGACATGAAGGTATGAGAAATAAACTATGTTTAGGGAGTAGTGTAGAGTACTTGTGTGTGTGTGTGTGTGTGTGTGTGTGTGTGTGTGTGTGTGTGTGTAAAGGATCAATATGAAGCAAGGCTAGACAAGCATGTTGGCACCAGATCATGGAGGGCTCCAAGACCAGGCAGAGGAGTCTGAGATATATTCACTAATACATATAGAGATTCCACCTCCCCTCACAAGATTATTGAGCATACACATGATATAATCAAATCTATATACAGGAAAGTTTAGGCAGGCAGAGGTATGTAAAAATGGATTTAAGTGGAAAGACAAAGGAGGTACAAAGACCTGAAAAGAAGCCACAGTCATTAATTAGTCTAAGTAATGTGTTCCTAGGATATTTGTAGTGGGAATACATTTTGTGGGTGCTCATTCATAGGAGGAGATAAATATCAAAAGGCACCATGACAGTTGAATTAGAATTTGATAATTGTTGAGAGAGGGATGATGAAACAAAGCTAACAATGAGTTTATGAATAGTGGATAGGGTAAATGGTGGTAAAATAGTGTAGTCAGAGGAGGAGCAAGTGTTCTTAACTTTTCTGTGCCAGAGATGGCTTTGGTATTCTGATGGACCCTTTTCCAAAATAATGTCTTTAAATGAATAAAACATAATACATAGAATTATGGAGGAAATTGATTTTATTGAAATACTAAAATATATATATGTATATATATATATATATATATATATTTTCAAGTTCACATACCTCAGGTTAAGAGGGAACTATAATAAACTTGGCTTGGGATGTATTCCCTTAGTGGTTCTAGTGGGATATCCAAATAGTCAACTGGAAACGTAAGACTGAAGGACAGGACCAGAGACATTGATTTGGGACCCATCTACATAGACATGGAGGTTGAAATCTTGGGAATAGATGAAATTCCCAAGAGAGAGCATGAAGAGATAAGAGGACCAAGGACAAGTCCTTAGGGAACTTCTAATGAGCATCCCCTAGCTCCCCACTTATTCCCTGAGATTCTATAACAGGTATAGCAAACATGCATGAGAGTTGCTGATTCTTGGCAGATGTAGACTTTCTTCCCTTTGTCCCTTTCTTAAAATTTTAGTATAATTTTAATGAATGATTAACAACTTATAATGATTAATTAATAATTAATGTTTTCAATGAACAAGATTTTATTTTCTTTCCTTCTTACAGCCCACTCTCCGCTGAAAAATCAGAAATAACAAATAAACATAGCCAAGAAAAACACATTGGTCATATACGAAAGTGTGTGTCTCAGTTGTGAATCTTGAGTCAATCACCTCACTGTCAAAAAGTGGGTAGTATGATCCACCTTTGATCCTCTAGAATGGTGGTTGGTCATTGCATTGATCAGAATTCTTTAGTCTTTTAAAATTGTTTATCTTTACAATGTTGTTATTGTATGAACTGTTCTATCAGTTCTGCTTGCTTCACTTTGGATTATTTCATACTAATTTTCCCAATTTTCTCTGAGATTATATATTCTATTTTTTTCTGTGGCATGATAGTATTCCATTATGTCCACATACTATAATTTGTTCAGCCATTCCCCAAATGATCAATGCTCCTTTAGGTTGCAGCTCATTAGCCTTATAAAAATATCTGCTATAAATATTTTTGTACATATAAGTCCTTTTCCTCTTTCTCTTTTCTCTTTAGGGCATAGAACTAATTGTGTTATCATTGGGTCAAAGAATATGCAATTTAATGACTTTAGGGGCATAGTTTCAAATTGCTATCCAGAATGTCTAGACCAATTCATAATTCCACCAACAATGTATTAGTGTGCCATAGCCCCTCCAACATTTGCCATTTCCCCTTTTTGTCAACTTTGTCAATCTGATGAGTGAGGTAAAACCTCAGAGTTGCTTTATTTTGCATTTCTGTAATTATTAGTGCTCTGTAATATTTTTAATATGGATATCAACAACTTAGTTTTCTTCCTTTGAAAACTGCCTTTTATGTCCTCCATCAATTTCCTACTTTTTCTCTTGATTCCTGTTTGTGAGGGGTGGAGGATAGAGGCAAGAGGAAATATGAGATGACAAGAAAGAGTAAGCCTTTCCATGATGTTTTGGACTTAAAAGGCATGAAAAGGAACAGTGATTATCAGAAGGAAAGACATGGCTTCTGAGAGAAGGTAGCAATGAGGATGAGTAGCCAGAAGCTGTGGGCAGACAACTACTGGACTATTTGCTAGGAGTGCCTGAGGAACACTTAGAACTGTAGAAAACTCAACTAGAAGATGGGGTTAGTGACAGCAGCACCAGAAGACCTGAGTTACCATGGTGGGGGTGAAAATAAAGGGAATACTGCTCTCAGAGAGGAGACTGAGTGATGGAGAGGAGGGAAGAGCATCTTGCAGTGAATTGCATTCAGAATGCAAGAAAATTCTCCATTGGTAGTATGAATTTTTTACAGGGACTAAGATGGAGCCATTCTGGGAAAAGGGGAGATATATATATATATATACCATACACACATACACATGTACATACACACACACACACACACACACATACACACATATATATATATATATATTCCTTTATTAAATGGATTGGGTATAAGTCCTTTATTTGCCTTTTTCATATGCTTTTTAATAAATTTGCTTTAAAACTCCTTGGATAATTGATATTTGCAAAACAGAAATTGAATACCCCTTGGGAAAAATCAAATTCTGATGTACCCAGAGAAGATCTCTTTGATGAGAACAAACATAAGTCATAGAGAATACTAATTATTAAGAAGTCTACAAGATTGAACTCAGGTCCTTGTGAGTCCATGGCTTCTTTGGACTATGGGTAACTGCAAGTAAACAGCATTATTATTTGTGTTATTTATTCAACCATATGCTTCCCTGCATTGTTACTTAACCATTTCAAGCTTTCAACAAGACGATAAGCATCCAGAGAGGAGGGATTGTATCTGTCTTTTCCTTCTAAAATTTCTAACTCCCTCAATGATTATATATAATCTATAGGTCAGAATTGGTCCGTTTTCCTAATTTTGTGTACTCCCTAGGAAAGGGTGGTGGAGAATAACTGCTGGGCGGGAGACCTTGGGGTCTTTGCATAGCAATGCAAAGAAATGGACAAAATTATTGGATACAACTCCTGCTCAAATGTACCCACTTTTTTCTTCTTTGTTTTATTTTTCATACTGAAAAACTTTTTATTGTAGGTAAAGTTGGATGCAGCTTAGGTGATTTCATTTTTTTTTTAGCAACATCCAAAGTATCATAATCTAGAGCAAGTTGGACATAGATCTTTTCTCCATCAGGCTGGATCAGTGTGTTGACCTTGGCCACAGTGATGTCATATAGCTTCTTTACCACCTGTTTGTTGGCTTTGATGTCCACAGTGAAGACCAGGGTGGTGCTGTCTTTGATCTTCTTCAGAGCAAACTCAGTGGTCAAGGGAAACTCAATGATAGCATGGCGATGAAGCTTGTTCCTTCGAAGAGCCCTTTTCTGAGGGTATTTGGGTTGCCTTCAAAGCCTTAGATTCTTAGGTCATTGGAAGGTGAGGGATGTTTGGATAGTCTTTTTGTGTCTATGGACAACCTTCAACACCATCTTCTTGGGCTTGAAGGCCTTGACTTGGATTCTGTCCAGAAGATAGTTGTGAAATAACTGTTTCCTTCCTCACCTTTGGTGCTATCTTGGGAGAAAGGCTCACTTTTTATGATGAAAACCCAAGTTATGAGTGTCTGGTGCATGTGCAGACTCCTTCAGTTTGCACAGATTGAGATGACATCTCTTCATGAGGATGCTAGTGAACTACTTCCAGAGAAATCATGGTGCCATGTAAGGGAAGTACCTTAGAGAGATAGACTATGGAGCATTCTGTAACTGTTTCTGGTCGTGTAACTACATGTTGAAGAAGAGATGTTAGCTGCAGAAGCTTTCAAAGAGGTCTGTCAACTTTAGTTACTAATCTGTTTGCTTTCTCTTCTAGGGGATATCTTTTGCTTATGATAAAGGGATTGGAGACTACAATCTTGGGAGTTTTGATCAAGAAAACAAGCCCCAGGAAACCAGGAGTCAAAATGTACTCTGGTTCTCTCCGATGGTACAGTATGGATGTCCCAGGCATCAAGGAGCAATTTTTGGGAGTGACCTTTGGACTTCAGCCCAAAGGAAGGATTCATCCACTTGCTGTGCCACACTTAGATCTGAACTTGGTGAGACCAATGCTACATAGGAACTGAACAAAGTTTACAGCCTACTCTTCCAAACACTGAGGTATCTAAAGAGAAGTGTACCCCCAAAGTATTAGAGGGGGAGAAATGCTTGTATTTTTGTTTTTGCTATATCCTTGAAGTAAAAGTCTCTTTGTAAAAACTAACCCTATGTTAAATATTTAAGTGGACTGGTGCTGTTAGTCAGTGACTCCCTAACGACTGGGAAAACACAGACAGTAGGGGCTAACATCTCTGGCATTACAGAACAGAAATGCCTCCAAATCCTCAGGTCCCCTAGAACCATGACCAAATGATATAGCAGTCTGACCCTGAAAAAGTGGGGTTAAAGTGTGTATATTGTTGTCGTTTAGTTATTTTTAGTTGTGTCCAGCTCTTCATGACCTTTTGGGGGGTTTTCTTGGCAAAGATACTGGCATGATTTGCCATTTCCTTCTCCAGTTCATTTTGCAGATGAGGACACTGAGATAAATGGGGTTAAGTGACTTGCCCAGGGTCACACAGCTAGCAAGTGTCTGAGACTGGATTTGAATTCCGGCTTCCTGACTCCACGCCTGGCACTTTATCTATTGTGCTACCTGGTAAAACCAAAATCAAAGTCAACAAAATCAATTTTGCTCCAGTTGTTGGCAAATGTAGTCCAGCAATTATTTTATACAACTATTTGAATGAACAATCTTTTTAAAAAATTAATTAATAAATTTGTTTGCAGTTTTCTACAATCACTTCCATATATATCAGATTTTTGCCCCTCCCTCTCCAAGAGAGCATGCAATCTTATATAGGTTTTACACATACGTTCTTATTAAATACATTTTCATCTTAGTCATGTTGCACAGAAGAATTAAAACGAATGGGAGAAACCATTAAACAAAACAAAACATAACACAAGAGAAAATGGTCGGCTTCATTCTGAGATCCAGTTTCATAGTTCTTCTCTGGATATGGAAGGTATTTTGTCTCAAGTCCACTGAGAATTTTTGAGGTCCTTGCATTGCTGTGAAGGGCCTGTGTAACACTGTGGTTACTAAGTAACTAAGTAATACTGTGGTTACTGCGTGTGAAGTTCTGCTGCTTGTGCTCCTTTCTGAGCGAACAGTCTTGAAGAGGATGTGATCTACTACTGACATCAGTGAGGCACATACTCTTGAAGTAAAGTAACGTTTTTTGTACATGTTACAAGTACCACAATATCTGAAATATTTCTGATGTAGGTATGTACAGTAAAATAGGCTAGATTAAAAAAAACAAAACTACAACTTGTTAAAGATTGAAGTAATATGAGAACAGATCTGAAATTTTCAGTAGATTCATTTTTTACTTTTAAAAATATTTTTTGATGTCTTTTGTCTTCATATCATAGAAATTTCCTAACTTTCTCATTAATATGTCATAGGTCTGGTCCAAAAGAATTTCCTAACCCTCTCCTGGGGCAAACAAACCAATTCAGCAAAAGCATCAAAAGGGCATTGTGTGACAAAATATACAATAGTTTGTCCTCTCCATCTCTGTGCTATAGGGGAAGAGATATAGCTTGTTACCACATCTTTAGGAACTTCACTGGTATTTCCATTATCCAGAGTTCAACTTTTTTTTTTTGTAGATCTTTTCATTTATATTGTCATGGTTATATACATTACTCTCTTGGTTCTGCTTATTTGATTCAGCATGATTTCATAAAACTTTCCCTGATTTCTCTTTGTATTTTATATTTCTTACTGAATAATACTATTCCATTACTTTCAAATTCCTTCATTTTCTTCAGCTATTCGTAGATCAATAGGCACCCTCTTTGTTTCTAGTTTTCTTCTACTGCAAAGGCTGCTGACATGAACATTTTGGTACATATTGGACTTTTGTTTCCTTCTTTGACTTCCTTGCCCTGTGGTAGGATTGCTGAGTCAAAGAGTATGGACAGTTAAGTCACTTTTCTTGTGTAATTCCAAACTTGAAATCCAGAACAATTGGATCACTAAATAGATTCACCAGGAGTGCATCAATATGTGTATATTCCCATGGCTCTTACGGTATTGATTATTCCAGGGGTGGAATCCAAACTCAGTCAAAGGGTCTCACTTGAGGACCCTAGAGGACCACATGTGGTCTCAAGGCCACAGGTTCCCCACCCCTGCACTATTCCCATTATTTTCCATCTTTAACAGTTTTCACCAAGTGAGTTAAGATCTCAGGGTTATTTTAGTTTGCATTTATCTTATTATTAGTGCTTTGGAGCACGTAGTCATCTTTGGAGCCTGTGGAGCATTTTCATCTAATCATTTTTTAGTTGGCAAATCTCTTTTTGAAAACTATTTTTATCTATTGACCGTTTGCCTATTAGGGAATATCTCTTTATGTAATATCTGTATAATTTGGCTATCAGATTTTTATCAGTGGTGAAAATCAGCATATTTCTGTAGAGGGAGAGAGAATACCAGTGTTCATCTCATTTCTCTGATGTATATTGGCTGTGTGATCCTTGGTTAAGTCACTCTGGGTCTTAGTGACCCAGACAATACCATAAGACTATAAGTTGCAGAGCAGATGCCAGTATGAATTAGTAGCTACTCCCTAGGAGTCTACTGTGCCAATTTTCATTGATATGTCTGAGGTCTGGTCCAAAAAAATGTTTTAATGCAGACATTGTTCTTATTCTTATATTTCTCTTCTAATTCTGTCTTTATTGATTATAGTTGTACCAAGACTTTTTAATTTTATGTAGTCAAAATCATCTATTATATCTTTTATGATCTCCTCTGTTACTTATTTGGTTAAAAATTTTTCTCTAAGACATAGTTTTGAAAAAGGCCTGATCTCATCCTCTTTTTTCTTTATGATTGCTGAAACCTAGCAAGGTATCTTAGGGTTTATAGGATAGATTTCTTTCTTAAGGATCATTCCTTAAACCCAATTCACTCTAGCTCTCATTGATCAACCAACAACAGGTTCCAGCCCAAGACCCACTTAGTGGTCATTGTTAGGGACATGATGAGTGAATGTAAATAGCAATTGTTTCTATTTTGCCCGGAAGCCCTGAGGGTCTTCCCTTCCCAGATTGATTTTTTTGACTACATATGTGCATGTGTATTTATATTTAAAGAGTCTCTTTGTCTCATTTCTTACCTAGCCTTAATCACTGAATGCACCTTGCTCAAACTGAGACCATAGTTTAAAAAGCCCAAAGTCATGTTGCATCAGGGCCATCTCCAGTCATCCTATTTATCACTGGACCCAAATGGCTCCAGAGGAGAAAGTGAGGCTGGTGACTTTGCACAGCCCTGTCTCACTTAAATCTAATTCATCACAAGTCATGGCATCATCTTCCTGACGCCATGGTCGTCTTCAAGAACAAAGCACAAACAACAACTCTGTACTGCTGAACACATTTTCTGTCTTTTAATCAATATTAAATAAATTTAATGACTGCTGCTTTTTAGTTGTTTGGTTTTTTTAATCAACTCTTAGTTTTATTTATCAGGCCTTTTTCTTTGAAGTTTCTTTATTTCTCCTATACTTTTTTCTTTTGTATTTTTTTAAGCATGCTAATTTATTTTTAGTCTTTTCAATGGTGTGTTTCATGGATCTTTCCTTTCTCCTTTTAATTTGTTAATGAAAGTTTTCAGAGATATAAAAATTTATCTGAGAACCACCATTTATCTGAACTGCATCTCAAAAATTGCTGCGAGTTGTTTCACTGTTATCATTATTGTTAATGTAGTTATTAATCATATCTATGATTTATTTTTTGACTTAATTATTATATATGATATGATTACTTCATATCTTTTCCTTATATTATTTTATTAATTTCTAATTTATTGTATTATATAGTATATAAAATGCATTTATTATATCTCTTTTTGCATTTGTTTATGATTCCTTTATACACTAGCATGTGATCATTTTTGTAAAGGTACTTCTGGATGCTGAAAAATAGGTGCATTTAAAAATATTTCCATTTGAAAGGTTTTTACAAGCCATCAGGGATGTGACTGTGGTTACAGCCAATGACAAGTCGTCTTTCTACTTCCATCAAGAAAAACTTTTATCCCTTGTAAAGGGATAACAAAGTGAAAATTCCTCTTTGAACACCTCAATAAATTATTAAACAAGTACTTAACAAATACCTGCTATGTGTCATCAGGTATTGGGTTAGGTATGAGAGATATAAATACAAAGAATGAGGCAACCCCTATTGACAAGGAGTTTCATTCTACTGGAGAGACATCATACACATATATAAGCATAGGCAGAATAAATACAAACAGAATAATTGGGGAAGGAGGGAAAATATAATTGGGGGAATCTGGACAGGCTTGGCATAGATTGGTGCTTGAACTATGTCCTAAAGCAAAAGAAGGATTCTGTGCGGTGGAAGTCTGGAGGGAAAGCAGGCCAGGCTGGTAGATGGCCAGAGTAAAGACACAGAGACACAGAGACAGGAGATGGAGTTCTGGTGTGGAGAACAGAGAGAAGACCAGTCTGATTGGACTAGATAATGGGGAACAAAGTAGAATGAGGCTGGAAAGATAGGTTGGGGCCAAAAAAGGAGTTTATTTTTTATTCTAGAGGTATTAGGGAGCCACTGGAATTTATTAAAGAGAGGAATGACATGGTTAAATGTGTAACTAGAGAAAATCATTTGGCATCTATGTGGAGAATGGATTGGAGTGGGGAGAGACTTGAGACAGGAAGCCCAATTAGAAGGTTATTAGAATAGTTTAGAGCTGATAGGGTTCTGAAATAAGGTGGTATTGTATAAGTAGAGCGGATTCAGATGCAAGTAATATTGTGGAAGTAGAAATGGTCATTGACTGGATATCTGAGGTGGGAGAGAATGGGAAATTCAAGATAGTGCTAAGGCTATAAATCTGGGAAACTGGAGGAATAATGAAACCTTAACAGAAATAGAGAAGTTTAGAAGGGTTTTGGAGGAAAGATAATGAATGCTGGTTTGGACATCTTTCCTACCTATCCTGCTCATCATTTCTTATAGCACAATAGTATTCTGTTACATTTGTATACCACAACTTATTCAACCATTCCACAATTGATGGATGTAATGCCCATTTCTAAGAAGTATTTCCTTGTGTTCCTTTCTCACCTCTTCTATTTATTTTTTCATTTATTTAGTCATTCATTTATTTAGAATCTATTCTCAGGAAGAATACTTCCCAAATCTCAGGGCAGAAATATTCCATAATCTTATGGGGAAGGGTGGTTGTCTATCCTGTTCTTTTTCTTCCCCTTCCCACTCCCCACCATCACTTATCACCTTCCCTCACTTCCCTCACTGGGCACTCCTGTTCTACCATTTCTGTTCTATGCCTTCCTTGATATCCATCCACTTTTGCCCTGCAATGGGGATTAACACCAAGACACTCAATTTGCTTGTAGAAATTGTTCTGAATTGCCCAAAACATTCCCAAGCAGTGTATGTTTCATTCTCTCTCCCCATTCAAAAGACCTTCATCTGTATTATCCTACTAATGATAATATTGGGGAGAGCCCAAAGCCTCTCTCTCCATACAGCATTATAACTCACTGACTGCTATCAGTGAAGGAATCTATCCAGGAACAGAATGACCAAGAAAATGGTCAAGGCTACTACAACCTTTTTGAAGATGCCACCAGTTCTGTATGCAGCTAATCAAAATATGTCCTCCTAATCATGTGGTTAGCAGATCAGAATCAGTTACAGAATATCTGTGTATGCTCTATAGTTTCTCCAAGACACTCCTATTATATAACCAAATACAGAAAAGGAAGATTTCCAGTCTCTTCTGTATGGGAATTTGCACACAGAATTTGAGAATTATAATTTGATATATTAATGAAAGGATGAGATTATTTCCTCTAAAATATTAATTCATTTCCTCCAGTCTTATTTTTTAAATTTTGTATTATAAACTTAAATACAAAAAAAAGAACATTTCCACACATATAGCAGAACACAAAAAGAAGGTTCGATATAAAATCATGAATCTCCATTGTTTTCCAAACTATCTTGTTTGTGCTTCCTTTTAAACTACCTTCGGTTCTCTTCTGTACATTTAAAAAAAGTTTCAATGACCCTCTGTTTTTTGGTATCACTATTATTAACCTTCTCTCTTCCTTAAAATTCAGGAGAAAGGGAAAAAAAACCCATGTAACAAAGAAATCTAACCAAACAAAAGAAATCTAAACAGTGGACATGTGCAAAAATGTTGTTTCCTTTTAAGCCTTGTGTCCAGATCTTTATCAGGATGTATGCAATGTGCTTCATCACAGGCCCTTTGGATACACTGCATTGACCTAATTCTTTAATCTTTCAAGGGTGTTTTTCTTTATAATGCTGTTCTTGTATAAATTGTTTCAGTTCTGCTCATTTCACTTTGCATCAGTTCATACTACCTAGGCTGAAAACATCTCATTATTTCTTATGGTGGAGTAGTATTTTGTTATATTCATACATTACAGTTGGTTAGCCAATCCCCAAATGTCTGAGGGACAATATAAAGCATTCCCTTAAATTCTAGTTCTTCTTTACTCCCTTACCCCCATTTCACAATTTCCTTTTAAGGAACAAGTAGTTTATTTTGTTTGTGATTATCCCCTGCTAATATTATCCTCCCTCTTAAACTCTCTATATCCCTATTGAGTTTGACGCATGTCTAAACCAAACTGTTTGTGTGTGTATGTGTGTATGTATGTGTGTATGTGTGTGTGTGTGTGTGTGTGTGTGTATTTTCAATGTTCCTTTATCCATTTCAGATAAAGTTCATCTAATACCCACCACCTGGAACTCTTCCTCCATGTTTACATATTTTTTTTCATGCATCCCAATTAAAAGAAATAGCAAGTTCCACCCCACTCTTCCTTCTTTCTACACTAGTGTATTCCTTTTACTCTTCCTTCTTTCCCCTCTTAAAAACTTCAGAACTCATCTACCTTGCAGTCCTTGTTTAATTATCTCAATGCTCTTTGAAAATATTATGGTTCTGATATTGGGTTTCTTGTTCATCATTAGAATGTTAGGACCAGATCATCATGCAGCTCCTTCCACTTACTCAAATAAATTTGTCTTGCAGAGCCAAGATGGTGGAGTAGAAAGACACATATATGCAGGATCTCCCCACACAGCCCATAAAATACCTGTAGAGAGGGACTCTCAACAAATTCTGGAGCAGCAGAAGTGGAGAACAACAGAGTGGAGATTTCCAGCCCGGGGTGACCTGAAAGGCCCAGGGGAAACATCTGTTGCACCAAAAGCGGAGCAGAGCCCAGCCTAGCCTTGGTCGAGAGATGCAGTGTGGCTCTGGGAGGAAGACACCTCAGGGGTGGAATCTCCAGTTGGGGAATCCCCAGTCACAGCAGCAGCAGCAGCAGTGGATTCTCAGATCTCTCAACCAACAGGTGCCAAAGGTCAGTGACAAGGTTTTTTTCAGCTACCCAGGAAGGGAGGAAGGCCTTCTCATAGCTCCAGCTTTAGGCAGTGGCCACAGAGGCCACATCAGGCAGGCAGCAGTTCCCACAGCAGTCCTCATCCATTGTTGAATCATAAAACCCCTGGGGGCACTGAGCAGCCCATTCTTACCTCAGCCCTGTGTAGAGGCCCTAAGGGAGCTGGTCTTTGTCTCGAACTGAATGGCGGCTCTGCCCCCACAGCTTAACTGAAAATCAACCCCCAGTGCTGGCTTGCCTGAACTGGAGGCCAGGTGGCTGTAGAGAGGAAACTGCTAAGATTCTGGGCACAAAAATCTCTCTGGCTCCCAGACCAGTGTACATGCTTGATTGTGCCACCTTGGAGGAACTGCAATCTTACAGATCCCCAGAGTAAACCCTACTCTTGACTATGGACCCAAAAGTCAAGTAACTGGTTGGGAAAATGCCCAAAATAGGGGAAAAAAATAAGACTAGAGAAAGTTACTTTCTTGGTGAACAGATATCTTCTCCCATACTTTCAGATGAGGAACAACAACGTTTACCATCAGGGAAAGACATAAAAGTCAAGGCTTCTGTATCCCAAACATCCAAAATAAATATTCAGTGGTCTCAGGCCATGGAAGAGCTCAAAAAGGATTTTGAAAATCAAGTTAGACAGGTGGAGGAAAAACTGGGAAGAGAAATGAGAGAGATGCAAGAAAAGCATGAAAAACGGGTCAACATCTTGCTAAAGGAGACCCAAAAAAATGCTGAAGAAAATAACACCTTGAAAAATAGGCTAACTCAATTGGCAAAAGAGGTTCAAAAAGCCAATGAGGAGAAGAATGTTTTCAAAAGCAGAATTAGCCAAATGGAAAAGGAGGTTCAAAAGTTCACTGAAGAAAATGGTTCCTTAAAAATTAGAAGGGAACAGATGGAGGCTAATGACTTTCTGAGAAACCAAGAAACCACAAAACAAAACCAAAAGAATGGAAAAACATAAGATAATGTGAAATATCTCATTGGAAAAACAACTGACCTGGAAAATAGATCCAGGAGAGACAATTTAAAAATTATGGGACTACTTGAAAGCCATGAAAAAAAAAAGCCTAGACATCATCTCTCATGAAATTATCAAGGAAAACTGCCCTGATATTTTAGAACCAGGGGCAAAACAAATATTGAAAGAATCCACCAATCACCTCCTAAAAGAGATCCAAAAAGAGAAACTCCTAGGAACATTGTGGCCAAATTCCAGCGTTCCCAGGTCAAGGAGAAAATATCGTAAGCAGCTAGAAAGAAACAATTCAAGTATTGTGGAAATACAATCAGGATAACACAAGATCTAGCAGCTTCTACATTAAGGGATTGAAGGGCATGGAATATGATATTCCAGAAGTCAAAAGAACTAGGACTAAACCAAGAATCACCAGCAAAACTGAGTCTAATACTTCAGGGGAAAAAATGGTTTGTCAATGATATAGAGGACTTTCAAGCATTCTTGATGAAAATACCAGAGCTGAAAAGAAAATATGACTTTCAACCACAAGAGTCAAGAGAAGCATGAAAAGGTAAACAACAAAGAGAAATCATAAGGGACTTACTAAAGTTGAACTGTTTACATTCCTCATTAACTGTATTTCTTATTTCCCAGTAGCAAGAACAATACTAAACAGTTGTTCCTAAAACTTTGAGTTCCAAATTCTCCCCATCCCTCCCTCCCCACCCATTCCCTTTGGGAAGGCAGGCAATTCAATATAGACCATATCTGTGTAGTTTTGCAAATGACTTCTATAATAGTCATGTTGTGTAAGACTAACTGTATTTCCCTCCATCCTATTCTGCCCCCCATTGTTTCTATTCTGTCTTTTGATCCTGTCCCTCCCCAAGAGTGTTGACTTCAAATTGCTCCCTCCTCCCATTGCCCTTCCTTCCATCATCCCTCCCTCCCTGCTTATCTCCTTCTCCCCCACTTTCCTGTATTGTAAGATAGGTTTTCATACCAAAATGAGTGTGCATTTTACTCCTTCCTTTAGTCGAATGTGATGAGGGTAAATTTCATGTTTTTTCTCAGCTCTCCTCTTTTTCCCTCCACTAAAAAGTCTCCTGCTTGCCTCTTGAATGAGATATAATTTACCCCATTCCATTTCACCCTCTCTCCTCCCACTACATTTCTCTCTCACCATTTATCTTACTTTCTTTTAAGATATGGTCCCATCCTATTCAATTCACTCTGTGCTCTCTGTCTCCGTATGTGCGTGCATGTGTGTATGTGTGTGTGCGTGCATGCATGTACGTGTGTGTGTATGTGGGTGTGTATGTGTGTGTGTGGTCCCACCAACTACCCAGATACTGAAAAGTTTTAAGAGTTACAAATATTGTCTTTCCATGTAGGAATGTAAACAGTTCACCTTTGGTAAGTCCATTACGACTTCTCTTTGCTGTTTACTATTTCATGCTTCTTCTCATTCTTGTGTTTGAAAGTCAAATTTTCTTTTCAGCTCTGGTCTTTTCATCAAGAATGCTTGAAAGTCCTCTGTTTCATTGAAAGACCATATTTTCCCCTGAAGTATTATACTCAGTTTTGCTGGGTAGGTGATTCTTGGTTTGAGTCCTAGTTCCTTTGACTTCTGGAATATCCTATTCCACGTGCTTCGATCCCTTAATGTAGAAGCTGCTAGATCTTGTGTTATCCTGATTGTATTTCCACAATACTGGATTTGTTTCTTCCTAGCTGCTTGCAATATTTTCTCCTTGACCTGGGAATTCTGGAATTTGGCCACAATGTTCCTAGGAGTTTCTCTTTTTGGATCTCTTTCAGGTGGTGATCGATGGATTCCTTCAATATTTATTTTGCCCTCTGGTTCTAGAATGTCAGGGCAGTTTTCCTTGATAATTTCATGAAAGATGATGTCTAGGCTCTGTTTTTGATCATGGCTTTCAGGTAGTCCCATAATTTTTAAATTGTCTCTCCTGGATCTATTTTCCAGGTCAGTTGTTTTTCCAATGAGATAGTTCACATTATCTTCCATTTTTTCATTCTTTAGGTTTTGTTTTATGATTTCTTGGTTTCTCAGAAAGTCATTAGCCTCCATCTGTTCCATTCTAATTTTGAGAGAACTATTTTCTTCAGTGAGCTTTTGAACCTCTTTTTCCATTTGGCCAATTCTGCTTTTGACTTTTAATATGAACACAAGAGTAAAAAGACTTTTCCTCATTGACTTTTTGAACCTCTTTTGCCAATTGAGTTAGCCTATTTTTCAAGGTGTTATTTTCTTCAGCATTTTTTTGGGTCTCCTTTAGCAAGATGTTGACCCGTTTTTCATGCTTTTCTTGCATCTTTCTCATTTCTCTTCCCAGTTTTTCCTCCACCTGTCTAACTTGATTTTCAAAATCCTTTTTGAGCTCTTCCATGGCCTGAGCCCACTGGACATCCACCTGGGATGTCTGGGATACAGAGGCCCCAACCTCCATGTCTTTCCCCAATGGCAAGCATTGTACTTCTTCATCAGAAATGAAGGGAGGAAGGAACATCTCTTCCCCAAGAAAGTAGCTCTCTATGGTCTTATTTTGCTTCCTTTTTCTGGGCATTTTCCCAGCCAATTACTTGACTTCTGAGATTCCTCTCCACCCCTGCCTAGATCCATCCAGCTAGTGCTTGGAGTCTGAGATTCAAATGCTGCTTCCCAGCCTCAGGGTTTTCAGCGGTGGGCAGGGCTGCTATTCAATGTGAGCTTAAGTTTTGGTGCTCAGGTGGGGGCAGGGTCGCCTCCCAGGCTCAGTTCCCTCAGGGGGTTTATGCGGAGACCTTCAGTAATGGCCCTGAGCTCCTGTCTGCTCAGGGAGCACCTGGCTGCCACTGCCTCTGCAGCTGCCTCCTGAGGGGGCCCAAGTCATGGAGACACCCCACTCCCCTCTCGGCCAGCCCAGAAGTCTCTCTCACTGACCTGTAGCACCTGTGGGTGGAGGGAATTTCGTGGCCGCCTGAAGTTCTGTCCCTGAAGCCTGCTCGGATCTGCTCCTCTCGGGCCACGCAGCCAGGGCTGGGTTCCGCTGTCTGGAGCGCAACGGACCTTTGGGGTCAGTTTTTCAGGGCTCTCTGGAACGGAAATCTCCTCCACTGCGTTGGTGCACAGCTTGCTCTGCTCCAGAATTTGTGGGGAGTTCTTTTTACAGGAAATTTATGGGCTGTGGATTCGAAGCTAGCATATGTGAGTCTTTCTACTCTGCCATCTTGGCTCCTCCCCCCGAACTGTTTACATTCCTACAGGGGTGTAACAGAATGACAATATTTGTAACTCTTGAAACTTTTTTTAGTATCTGGGTAATTGCTGGGATTACACACACACACACACACACACACACACACACACACACAGAAAGAGACAGAGCACAGGGTGAACTGAATAGGATGGGATCATATCTTTAAAAAATGAAATTAAGGGGTGAGAGAGAAATATATTGGGAGAAGCAAGGGAGAAATGGAATGGGGCAAATTATCTCTCAAAGAAGAGGCAAGTAAAAAACTTTTCTGTGGAGGGAAAAAGTGGGGACGTGAGAGAAAAAACATGAAGCTTACTCCACATTCGACTAAAGGAAGGAATAAAATGCACACTCATTTTGGTATGAAAATCTATCTTATAATACATTGAAAGTGGAGGAAAAGGGGATAAGCAGGGTGGAGGGGATGATGAAAGGGAGGGCAAGGGGAGGAGGGAGCAATTAGAAGTAAACACTCTTGGGGAGGGACAGGGTCAAAAGAGAGAGCAGAAGAAATGGGGGGCAGGATAGGATGGAGGGAAATATAGTTAGTCTTACACAACACGACTATTATGGAAGTCATTTGCAAAACTACACAGATATGGGCTATATTGAATTTCTTGCATTCCTAAAGGGGATGGGTGGGGAGGGAGGGAGGAAGAGGAGTTGGAACTCAAAGATTTAGGAACAACTGTTAAGTATTGTAACTAGGAAATGAAAAATACAGGTAATGGGGTATAGAAGGCTATCTTGCCCTACAGGACAAAAGAGAAGATGGGGATAAGGGAAGAGAGGGATGTTAGAAGGGAGGGCAGATTGGTGATAGGGGTAATTAGGATGCTTGGCATTTTGGGATGGGGGAGGGGAGAAATGAGGAGAAAATTTGGAACCCAAAATTTTGTGGAAATGAATGTTGAAAACTTAAAAAAATAAATTTAAATTAAAAAAAAGAAAGAAATTTGCCTTTTTAAATTTTTTACTCTTGTGTTCATATTTAAAAGTTTCTATTCAGCTCTGGTCTTTTCATCAGAAATTCTTGAAAGTCTTCTATTCCATTGAATATCAATTTTTCCCCTTGTAGGATTATAATCAGCTTTTCAGGGTTAGTCATTTTTGGTTGTAAACATATATCTTTTGCTTTTGGGACTACTGTATTCCAAGATCTCCTTTAATTTTTAGTTTCCAGGTCATATATGATCTTGACTGTATTCCTTGGTACTGGAACTCTTTTGTTTTGAAAGCTTACAGCATTTTTTCTTTGACATGGGAATTTAGATTTTGGCTATAATTCTCTTGGGACTTTTCCTTTTGGGGTACTTTTAAGGAAATGGTCAGTAGATCTTTTTCTGTCTTAACCTTCGCTCTCTGGTTCTGCTAGACAGAGGCAGTTTTCATTTATGTTTTACTGAAATATAGTGACCAGACTTTAAAAAAAAAGTTATGGGATAGCTTATACTTGAAACTCTAAAGTATGCTTATCCAAGCTCCCACTCCCCTCTGAAGAATTGGTTCCCCAGACCTTGGCTAACTATGGTTCTCCTTAGGTTTCTAGGGTGCCATCTCAAGGTACCCACTCAAGTCTCCAACAGTGTACCTCCCCCTAAGAATATCATTTGAGAAGCATTTAGTCAGTTAACATTAAATAGCTTTTAGAAAGGGAATATTTACTAAACTGGAACAATAAGAGTATTTGGTACAAAATGTCCTCCCAAAAGTCTGTGATCCACTCTTTGACATGTATATATATAGTGAAGAGGAAAGTGGGCTCAAATTTGGAGATAATATGTGGTAAAGGGACAATTCATGTCTCATTGCTATGATTTTTCATATTTGTGGGGTACTTAAGAATTGCCTTAAACATGATGAATCTTTGTCCATGGTATCTGATGTTGTAGACAATGGTACCTAATGCAAGGATACTGATGGGAATATGGGAAGCCTGATATTCTCCTGACCTTTTGAATCTGAAAGGTTCTCTTCCAGCCAAAAGGGAGGGGGAGAGGAGACCCAAGTGGTTGTTCCTCAGTGGTGTAGTGGAAAACCACAATTTCTCAAGTTCCCTTGATGTTTTTATATAGTGCCCAGAAGGTAAAAAAAAAATTCCCCAGTAAATTACAATGGACCTCCTGTGTGATTTCATTTTACCTCATCAAATAATTTTCAAAGATTTTTTCATACTTAGTCCAAGGACCATGAGTGATTGCTTAATTAAGACATGCTTTCACCTAAGAAACATAAGAAGGCTAAAATATGGTTGGGATGGTTTTAACTCCACCCTTACAATGGTTTTCAATGAGTCCACTGATTCTTGAATTATCTTTCCTTGACTTGTTTTTCAGGTCAGTTGTTTTGGATATCAGATGTCTTACATTTTCTCCTTTTTTTTCCCTCAACTTTTCATTTTGTTCTACTATTTCTTCCTGTCTCATGGAATTGTTAAGTTATTTGATCTATTCTAGTTTTGAGGGAAGCCGTTTCCTGGGCAAAATTTTTCACTTTCTCTTTTCATCAATTTGCTTTTCTTTCAATTCTTTACTTGAGTGGTTTTTTATCTCTTTTTTGTTTTGTCTTTTGCTTAATTTCTTCTGGGGATTCCTTCGTTATAGAAAATCTTTTTTTCTTTGAGACTCTACTTACAAAGGTCATAGAGCTAATTTCTCCTTTAGAAACAGGTAGGTGGCACAATGTATGGGGTGCTAGGTCTAGAAAATCTGAGTTCAAATCTGACTTCAGATACTTTTTAGTTGTGTGACCTTAGGCAAGTCATTTAACTTCTGTCTGCCTCAGTGTCTTCAACTGTAAAAAGGGGGGAGGGGACAGAAATAGCACCTACTTTCCAGAGTTGTGGCAAGGATTCAGTGAGATACTATCTGTAAACTTCTTAGCACAATGCCTAGTACATATTACATGTTGAAGAAATACTTATTTCCTTCCTTCTTGACGGGATTTTTGGTCATTTTTAGACCTACAATAATTTTTTATGTTGATTTGTGTCTTTTTTGGTTTACTGTTCTCTTCAGCTTTAATTCCTGATCTGGGGCTTTGTGCCAAGTTCAGGCTCCATACCATGCTTCACTTTTGGATAGGGTGATTGGCCCTACTTTGTCTTGCCCTGAGTACTTTAGGCTCCAGCTGTGAACTCTACCTCTTGGGGTTAGACCCTTTGTGTCTTTGAAGTTCAGAGTGTTAGGATCTTCAGGTTCCTCTCTAGCATCTTAGGACACAGTGTTAGGGACCATGGACCTTATGAAACTTGATTTGAGTGCTGAGATACTATGTTGATTCTCAAGGTTTCTAAGGTACTCATCCTGGAGCTTTGGGGTTTCTCAGGGAGATCTCAATTCTGCTGCCTTTGAACAGAAAATCTTGCAGGCTACATGTGTCGATGTTTCCTCTGGTCACGCTGGCACAGATGGTCCCCTTTCCTACTCCCCTTATGCTTCCGACTGACCTTTTGTTTAGTTCAAGGGTAGAAGTTGCTTACTGTGGTTTCTCATTGGATTCTTTTGGTCATTTTTCAGCCTGGTGCAAACTTCAGGGTTTAACTAGAGTTTAACATGGGAACTGACAGTCTGCTTTCTATACAAGCAGCTATCTTATCCAGAAGTCCCTTATTTTTCTTATTATACCTTTTATGTATTAGATTCTTCTCAATGTCAATGTATGATATAAAAACATATTATATATATTTAAAGAAAATCAAACAACAAACAGAAATACTCACCTTCACACATATTTGTGTCCTTGTCTAACTTTAGCCACATAAAAGTAAACATTTCATTTCTCAGTCTTTCCTTATTATCTGAAATTTGACTTTTTACTGTTTGCTTAGCTTATCAGTTGAATACCCTGCTCATATCTGGGTGTTTTTCTAAATAGTATTTTATTTTTTAAATTACATGTGAAGACAATGTTTAACATTCTTTTAAAAATAATTTTAGTTCCAAATTTTTTCTCTCCTTCTCTCACCTGCCTCCTCCCTAAAAAGATAAAATTTTAAAAAGGATACTATGTAAATCATGTAAAACGTATTAGTTATGCTGTGAAAGAAGAAAAAGACTAAAAGGAAGAAAATACAAAAAAGTTAAAGAAATAAAAATAGTATACTTTGATCTGCATTGAAACTTCACCAGTTAGTTCTTTCTCTGGAGGTGGATAGCATTTTTCATCATGAATCCTTTGGAATTGTCTTTGATCATTGTATTGTTGAGAAGAGCTAAGTCATTCGTAGCTGATCATCACACAATGTTTCTATTTCTGTGCATAATGTTCTCCTGGTTCTGCTTACTTCATTATGCATTAGTTCATAAAATTCTTTCTAGGGTTTTCTGAAATCTGCCTAGCCATCAATTCTTATAGCACAAAAGTATTCCATTACCATACCTAGGTTGGTTTTGTTTTTTTTTTTTTAAGGAATGATTCCAATTCCTCCCTGTTCTTCAATATTCTGGTTTTCAGCTTTGTAGCATATGTTATTTTGGGGTGTCAGTTCATGTCCTTCACTCCAATGAAATGCTATATTGTAGTTGAGTATCCTTTATATTTGATGACTAAGTAAACTTCCTTTTGTTAACTGTTGAATGACCTATTTGTGTTTCATTTTGTTCCAGTTTTAAACCTGAACTACCAGTCTAGCTTAAGCCAGATCTGACCCATTACAACAGGAAATTTGATGTGGCATGAGATAAGTAAGTCTGTCTTGTCGAGAAATGGGTTACTCAAAATCTGTGGCAAAATCGCTTGCCCATCCTATGGGACTCTTGTCTTCTGTCCTTCTCATAAAGGGTAGACCCATTGTGGCCAAAAGGTGCCCAGTTGACTTCCCTTCCCATCCCTTCCCTTTCTTGCCCTGTCCTGTCTTTTCCTTTCCCAAAATCTTAAACCTACTGCATTCTGAAGCTGGGATACCAATAGGCCCCTGCCTACGGGCTCTTCTGCACCCTCCTAGCTTCAGAGTGATTATCCATAGTAATTGTGACTGTTTCCCTCCCAGCTTGAGGTCTTTCTTTTTCTTAGCCTCATTAAAGGGGTCATGCCCTGGCTACTTTTTAAACAGTCCAATGAATGGGTGTTATCTCACTCTAAATGAGTACTTGCAAAGACCTTGGCATAAAGGGCCCAAGGTCTCCCAGTGCATCCTGGGTCATCTCCAGTCATCCTGATGAATATCTGGTCACTGGATTCAGATGGCTCTGGAGGAGAAGTGAGGCTGGTGACCCGCACAGCCCTCCCTCCCTCAAAACAAAGTCAGGTGCAAGTCATGTCATAATATCTCTGATGGCATGGTCTTCTTTGGCAATGAAGGATGAACACAAGGACCCATTGTGCTGGGGACTTTTTCAATTTCTACTGACATCTCACAGATACCAACGAAGCCCATAGGCTATTCATTCCTTCTTCCTTTCTCTTGCCACATGCCCAGCCCATATTGTTTTATGCTTATCCATTTTCTTGATGTCATTTTTTTACATCATTTCTTTTCCATAATTCTTTGTTTATAAAGGGTGGTAGCCTACTCATACCCACCATTCACCTCTCCTTTACTCTTTAGGTGATCCTCAATAATTCCTCAGAGAGTATTGGTCACCATGAATCATAGCCATACAACATTGTTTGGAGAATTCTGGCAATTAAAAAAAATGGGCCTCAGTTTCAGGGAGAGTCTTGGAGTCATTTAAAAGACTTTAAAACTTCCTAAAGGCAGGACAATCTGCTCTTATTTTCCCCTTCATTTCTGTACCCAAAACACTGTCCATCTGCAATATCTGTTCAAGTTAGTTATACTATTAGATGAACTTCAATTACATGTAACTGGGGTGTATCCCATACCCCAAATGCAATTATCATAACTGACAGGATGCTGTATTCCCCAAGTGATAAATGGTCAAAGGATATGAACAGGTAGTTTTTAGAGGAAGAAATTAAAGCTATCTATAGTCATATGAAAAAATGCTCTAAATCACTATTGATTAGAAAGATGCAAATCAAAACAACTCTGAGGTACTACATCATACCTATCAGATTGGCTAACATGACATAACAGGAAGATGATAAATGTTGGAGAAGATGTGGGAGAGTTGGAACACTAATTCATTGTTGGTGGAGCTGTGAGCTGATCCAACCATTCTGGAGAGAAATTTGGAAATAGGCCCAAAGAGCTACAAAAATGTGCATACTCTTTGACCCAGCAATATCACTTCTAGGACTGTATCTCCCCAAGAGATCATAAAAATGGGAAAGGGTCCTACGTGTACAAAAATATTTATAGCAGCTCTCTTTGTAGTGGCCAAGAACTGGAAATCAAGGGATGCCCATCAATTGGGGAATGGCTGAACAAGTTGTGGTATATAAATGTAATGGAATACTGTTGTGATATAAGAAATGATGAACAGGAAGACTTCAGAGAGGCCTGGAAAAACTTATATGAACTGATGCTAAGTGAAAGGAGCAGAACCAGGAGAACTTTGTACATAGAAACAACCACAGTGTGTGTGGAATTTTTCTGTTAGACTTAGCCCTTCACAGCAGTGCAAGGACTTAAAATATTCCCAGTGGACTTTTGAGGCAAAATGCCTTCCACATCCAGAGAAAGAACTATGGAATTGGATCACAGAATGAAACAGAATATTTTCTCTTGTGAAAAAAAAAAAAGATGCTGTTAGGCATCATCAGATGAGAATGACTTTTTCACTGAGTAACAGAATCCAATATGTAAAATTGGCTGGAACAATTCTTAGAGAATTTTGTTAAATCAATTAATCAAAGACAGAAACCAAGTATGGTCTATTTAATCAAGTTTAGATGGCCTCTAACCACTGGATGAAATCAGATGATGAAACATGTTAGAACTGGTTGAAAAACTTAGACATAGCCTGTGGGCCTAGGCCTATGGGGCAGCTAAGGTGGTTCAGTGGATAGAGGGCCAGACCTGGAGGCAAGAAGACCTGGGTTCAAATCAGGCTGCAGACACTTACTACCTATGTGACCCTGGGCAAATCACTTAACCCTGTTTGCCCCAGTTTCCTCATCTGTCAAATGATCTGGAGAAGAAAATGGCAAACTGCTTTAGTGTTCTTGCCAAGAAAACCCCAACAGGGGTCATGAAGAGTCAGACATGACTGAAATGACCGCACGATAACAACTAGGCATATAAGAGAAGGAAATGCTAGTAGAAACATCCCAGGAACTGCTTTGGAAATCAAGCTTCAGAAGCACATTGAGAAAGGAGACTACTTGGGTTGGGAGTGGGGGTGGGGGAAAGAGGGAAGGAAGAGTGTCCTATGCACATCCTAAACATTGGAGAGACTGACTGGGAGCTGAGAGATGACAAACTAGATGTGAGGAGAAAAATACAGTTTCAGGACTCTGTAAGCATCCTGGAGAATCTCAGAGGAACTTCATGGAAACTCGACATAAAGAGAAAAAGGCTTCCATCCTACCAGAAGCGGTGAGTTACCTCTTTGTTGTGTTTGCTTCATATGTTTGAATCCATTTTCCCCTGCTTGTGGGAAAATGTGTCCCAAGTTTTGGGAGAGCATTTTTACAACCATTATTTCTAGTATTGTTGGTCACTTGTTTCAGTAATGTCTGACTCTTTGTGACCCGATTTGGAATTGGCAAAGATATTGGAGTGTTTTGCCATTTCCTTCTCCAGTTCATTTGACAAATGAGGAAACTGAGTCAAATTGGGTTAAGTGACTTGCATAGGGTCACACAGCTAGTAAGTGTCTGAGGCCAGATTTGAACTCATGAAGATAAGTCTTCCTAACCCTAGTCTTTGCACTCTATTGGCTATGCCACCTAGCTGACTAAACATATATGTGGATCATTATTGATGTCCCATGGATCACTTTTTTTGGTTAACAAAAAAAATCTAAGATTTTCTTCCCTTACCTTTGGTATATTGAAAATCTTTCTTGTAATACCCTCAGAATTATGCTATTTCCTCTACCTAACTCCCTTGTAGACACCGGCTCTAAGTCTCCTTGCTTTTCCCATCTTTGTTTTCTTTGGTGCCATTTCCACTATAAGAATATTTGGGACTCATTTTAGACTCCAGATATCATGACTTCACTGTTCTTGGTGGTAAAAAGAACTTGTTTTTAAATTTTTTGCAGATATTTTATACCTTTTGTCTGTTTGTTGTTCTCGTTCCAGTTCTATCCTTTTAAGAATGGCTTTGCTTAGTTGTGTCTCTAGCCAGGAGACTGAGAGAATGAGATTATTCGACAATGTGTATTTATAAAAAAGTTATTTAAAGTGTTTTAGATGATGTAATATAAAGACAAAAGCCCTGAACTTGGTTCCAAAAGACTTGGTTTTGGTATTTTCTAGGTATTCATTTAGTCTTTATGGAAAATCTATTTTTTCTATAGTTGTAGAGTTAGACAGGGAAAAAATCTATAATATGGTCATTGTTTTCTCTGATTTACTCATATCTTTAGCTTTGGTTCTGGAATTGGGGTTTTGTGCCAGGGCAAGACTCTGCCTCCTGCTCTACTTTTCCATAGGTTGGTCAGTCCTGCTTTATCTTGCCCTGTGTCCCCTGCGTTCCTGAACTGACCTTTTCTTCCTGGTGTTACACTCTCTCTAGATCTTTGAGGTACAGAGCACTGGATCCTCAGGCTCCTTTGGGTCATTTCAAGATAGAATGTTAGATCCTCAGAGCCCTAAGGCTTAGGTTATCCCAGTCTGAGCTCTGGGACACAAAACTAGTCAGCCCTTGCCACTCCCTGGGATTTCTAAGATCTTTACCGTGGGGCTTTCTCAGGGAGCCCTTGGTGTCTCTGGACAAAGAACTTTGTAGGCTATATTCTCTCTTGTCACAATGTAATTTCTTTCCTTTCCTGTTGCTTTGGATTTCTGGTTAACTTTTTATGCAGTTCTAGGGTGAAAAATGTAACTTACCATTGGATCTCTTGATAATTATTAGGTCTGGTTCAAACCGTAGGGTTTTGCTAGGGTACTTATGTGGGAACTGGGCAGCTTGCCTCCTGTTCAGAAGGCCCTCTCGTCAGGAAGTGCCCCATAATGGCTAATTTGCATAGTGTTTTGCAATTTACAAAATACTTTCACCCATTTTATTTCACTCGAGATAGACTAAGTCAATACAGCCATCTCCATTTTATAGATGAGAAAATTGTGGCTCAGAGAGTTTAAATGACTTAGTCCAAGTCCTATTACCTAATAAGAGGAACGGCTCAGCCTGAAAGCAGGCCTTCTGACATCCGCTGGCTACCTTGGGTGCCTCTGAGTAGACAGACTTTACATCAGTAAGTGAGCATGTGTGTGTTCGCACTGAAATGTCTGCGACTCTAGCCCTCTTCTCTTTCTGAACTATCTTGAGTCAGTTATGTGACCCTAGAGGACTGAGCACCCTAGAGAAGATAGGAGCTTGGTGCCACCTCGATGTCCCCATCTGTGGTCCTCTCACCGTTACCCATCCCCATCCTTGTACTGGGTTCCCAGTCTTTCGTTGAAGCTACTACTACTATTAGCAGCCTGAGGTTTTTATGCCAAAAAGAAGGAAAACTGGGGATGAGAAAGGTGAATAGGGAAGAGATGGGAGGCAAAAACCAATGGCTTGCAGTTTAAAGCTAATTTAAGCTGGGGAAAGACACCCAGAGAGGCAAAAACTGCCTCAGGCAGTCAGGACTCTCCTTCCAGATGCAGGGACTCCTGAGGACAAGGTGGGAGACAGGGCTAGAGATTGAGATCTCCAGTCCAAAGCTGTTCTATCCCCAGAGGGTGTGGAAAGAAGGCCAATTATTAGCCCTGAGTAAACAAATATGAGGGTTTACCTTCTTCAACTACATTTTTTTCTGTCACAACCTCCCCCTTCAATATTTGCCTTAGGAGATTGGCATCTTGGTATCTGGAGGGCCGGGCTCAGGCAGTTAACAGAGAATTGGGAGACAGGTCCCTGCCCCACCCACCTTGGATTCCATGACTCAGTCACCTCCCCCTGCACTTTCTGCCTTTTAGGAGCTGGAAAGTCTCCTGCTACACCCTTCCCACAGTCCTATCTTGAATTTTCTGCCCTGGAAACTTAACAGGGCAATGAAGGACAGGGCTGGGGAGGTGGCTCTCTCATTCCCAGGACTCTAGCTCAGTGAGTGGATTCTCAGCCATTCCACTGTGTCTGTCTATAGGGGAGGTTAGTCAGATGGTAGGATAGGACTGGAAGGGAAATTGTGTCTTGGATGACAGTGAGGATGATAAGAGTAATGTTTTTATGACAGAGCTTTCGCATTCATTATCACATGGAGCAGAGCACAGTAAGTTTATTATCCCCATTTTACAGATGGATAATTAGCATGATCTCATAACCCCTCATCACTCCCTATCCTGTTCCTTAGTCCCTACATGGGAAATCATGTAAACAAACTTTTTTTTAACCTTTTAAGGGCAAAGAAGAAAGGAGCAACTGTTGCTGGTCTCCTGGAAATGATATGCCCAGTGACTTGTAACCTTATAAATTTGGGGTTTGGGATATGGGTGGGGAAGGAATCACAATGACTAAACCTTTCCGTGAAATACCCATCCTGAAGGACTCTTAAGTCCCCTAGTATAGGCTGAGTTTCCTTTGAAAGCCGAGGGAGACAAGGAGCAATCAAACAACAGAGGAAAACTGGGAGGTGGGCAGAGGTGTCCTGTCATTCCCCAGGTGAGCCACCAGGTGGGTCCATCCCATACCATAAGGCAGGCCTGGCTGGAGAGTTCCCAGAATAGCCGGCTAGTCCTCCAATCCACACCTGAGCAAGAATCCGCTCTACGGAAGACCAGACAAATGACCCTCCAGCCTCTCCTCAAAGATCTCCAGTGAGGGCAACGCCATACCTCCAGGGGCAGCCCGTGTCCCTCTGGGATAGCCCTGATACTTGCTGCTTTAAATTGATGCCTTTTATAGATGGGATTGGAGTTATGATGTAATTAGTAGAGGGAGCTCCCAGGAGAGCGAACTTCCTCTACCAATGCAGAAGAACATCTTCCTGCAAGTGTTAGAGAGGGAAGAGCCAGAACACTGACAAGTCAATGCCCTTGCCCATATGTGTCAGGAATAAGGAAAGCTCTCTATCCACTTCACTTAACTAGATACCTCCTTACCTCTCCCACCTAGGGATGCAGCCTTTCTTTTTAGCAAAGGTGAAAAAGGAAAGAAAAAGGGAAAAAAGTCAGCAAAACTGATACATTGACCACATCTGATAGGATATGCAGTATTTCACACCCAGGTCTGCAATGAAGTATTTTCTCAGCTCTTCTCAGGGCCTAAGCTTTGTCATCATAATTATTTAATTATTTGTCTTCTTTTTTGTGATTCTTTTCATTTACACTGATAAAATATTGTTTTCTTGGTTCTGCTATTTCACTGCATCAGTTCATATAAATCTGTATTTTTCTCTGAATTCTTCAAATTTTCTTTTTTGTTAATTTTAATTTTCAGATTCAAATTCTCTCCCTACCTTCACTCCTCCTGAACCCATTGAGAAGCAAGCAATATGATGCCCATTACACACATGAAGTTGTGCAAAACATTTTCACATTAGCCATGTGGCCCAAAAAAGCAATAAAGCGAAAGAAAATGACAATTTCTTAGGGTATGTGGATATGTGACATGCATATACTATGTGAATATACATGTGTTTATACATATAAATACATACATGCATTCATATGTATTTATATAGTGTATGAATGGTATGTGTGAATGTGTATATATCCTGTATTTAGTCCTTCCCTAATTTGCTACCACAAAAAAGTGCTGGGATGACTCTAATTCTTACTGAAGTTTTCCCCCTCCCCTTCTAGCAAGTCTAGATTTTAATTTGCTGCTTTTGTGATTTCCCACCATTGCTCCTACTTCTGCTATCTGAGGCTATACAGAATTTCAGGCATTTTTTAGTTGTGTCCGACTTTTTGTTACCCCGTTTGGGGTTTTCTTGGCAAAGATTCTGGAGTGGTTTGCCATTTCTTTCTGTAGCTCATTTTACAGATGAGGAAACTGAAGCAAACAAGATAAGTGACTTGCCCAGGGTCACACAGGTAGTAAGGTGTGTGAGGCAGAATTTGTACTCAGGTCCTCCTGACTCCAGGGTCAGTGCTCTACTGCACCACCTAGCTGCCCCTTAAAAACACTTTCTCTGAGAACGGGGTTCAGAGGTTTCACCAGACTACAAAAGGGATCCATGACACAAGAAAGTTAAGAACCCTTATTTTAGAGGAACTTCTGTCTAGCCATGTCGTCCTCACCTTGCATTTGTGAAAACAATTTTTAAAAAACATATACTTATTAAATTTCATTTCAATAGATTCAGCCCCAAGTTCCTAGTTTTGTATTGTCTACAGCTTGGATAAGGTTGCATATCATAAGTGCTTAATGAATGTTTTTTCATTCTTCTATATTTTTATCCAAACCACCGATAAAAGGGTTAAGCAGTAGAGGGCTAAAGAAGTTTCCTTCAAAGTTGTCCCTCAAGACTACTCTTTAGTCTACCTTCAGAGAAAGAACTAATAAATAGAAGTATATATAGTATGGTTTTACATATATATACATATTTGTATCTGATGGTAGCCTTCTCTAGGGAAGGGTGGAAAGGGAGGGGAAAAAGTGCACAGCAGAGAATAAAAAACCTTAAAAGGAAGCACAGAAAAGTAGGGTAGCATTGAAAGTAATGAGTAGTGTTTACTACATAGTTTAAAAAAGTAAACAGTGTGAGAAGGAAAATACATGATTTTATATTGAATCCTCTTTTTATGTTGTGCTGTGTACATGGAAATGTTCTTTTTGTTTGTATCTTTTTGTATTTAAGTTCAAAATTAATAAAAAATAAATAAGAACAAATACTTTTTGGGTGTGATCCATTCATTGGTCCTCTTTGAAAATGAAGGACAAACAGTAACGATTCAACCAGAATATAATAAACTCCAGTTCTAGTCCATATCTTTTCCTCAAGGATAGCAGGGCAAATGTTGGTTTTTATTGGATGCTTTGACAAAATCTAGGTGAACTTTGTCCATGGTCCACAGCTTCAGCGCACTGTCTTGCTCCTGTACACTTCTTTCTCAGATCTGTACGTAGTCAATCACTACGCTAGCTTAAGATTTCATCCCTATGGGAAGGGGCTGGGGTTGGCCAGCCAAGGGGAACCCTGTGGGATCAAGTGGGAGGAGCAGCCGAGGGCCTGGATAGTGACGTTTCCAGTATCTGGGTTTGTGCTTAGAGATTTAGTGATGTAGGGAAATTCCCCTGGTGCAGCTAGGTGAGATAAGAACTTTCAGCTGATTCACTGAGGCCTGAATCCGAGTGGACTTGGCATTTAGGGCTCTTTGAATTGCCTCACCTTCAACTAACTGAAAGTCATGGAGGAGGTAGGAAACCATTCACAAAATTTGAGAAAAGAATTCAAGGAGTGCCTCTAGGGATCTGAGTTCTTATTCAATTTAATTCAACAAGTAGTTATTAAGAAATTAGTGTGTATCAATCACTGTGCTGGGCACTGGAAAAAATGAAGACAAAAATGAAATATTCCTTGACCTTAGGGAACTTAAATTTTGGTGGAAGACAGATGGATATGGACTCAAATAAGTAAATTCAAACTATGTGTAAAATATTTTTAAAGAGAGAGGATAGGATAGCATGATGGATCTAGAGTCATAGAACCTGGGTTCTAATCTCAATTCTTCTCCTTTCCATATTATATTGGGCAAGTTTCTAGGCCTATCTCCTCCTCTATAAAATGAGGGGATTGGACTTAGATCATTCCAACTTTAAATCTATGGTCATTATCTACAATCTTTTGAACTGGAGGGGAACAGGAAAGGCTTAGTGTAGGAGGCAGTTTATTTCTTAGATATATAGGGAAATGAGTCAAATTTATAAAAATAAAAGCCATTCCTCAGTTGACAAATGGTCAAAGGATATGAACAGGCAATTTCAGAAGAAGAAATTGAAGCTATCAATAGTCGTATAAAAATGCTCTAAATCACTCCTGATTAGAAAAATGCAAATAAAAACAACTCTGAGAAACCACTTCACACCTCTCAGATTGGTTAATAATAGAAAAAAATAACAGATTCTGGGGAGAATGTGGAAAAATAGGGACTTTAATGTACTATTGGTAGAGTTGTGAACTGGTCCAACCATTCTGAAGAACAATTTGGAATTAAACCCAAAGGGCCATAAAACTGTACATACTCTTTGATCCAGCCATATCACTACAAAGTCTACATCCCAATGAGCTCAAAGAAAAGGAGAAAGGACTTATTTGCACCAAAATATTTATAGCAGCTCTTTTTGTGGTGACAAAGAATTGGAAATTGAAAGAATGTCCGTCAGTTGAAACATGGCTGGGACACGTGATGGAAAAGTTGTACTATAAGAAATGATTAGCAAGATAGTCTCAGGAAAAACTGAGGAAGACTTTTATGAATTGATGCAAAGTGAAGTAAACAGAACCTAGAGAACATTGAACACAGTAACAGCACTATTGTAATGATGATCAACTATGAAAGAGTTAGCTATTCTGATCAAGATAATTCCAAAAGACCCATTATGAAAAATGCTATCTACCTCCAGAGGTAGATGGACTCTGGAATGCAAGGTGAAGCATACTTTTTAAAACTTTCTTTATCTTTATTGTTTTATTTTGTGTGTATTTTCTTTTGCAAGATGGCTAACACGGAATTGTTTTACATGACCTCACATAAAATTGAAATTGCCTTCTCAAGGAGGAGGAGAGGTGAGAGAGAATTTGGAACTCATTTTTTTTTATAGTCAAGAAAAACAAATTCCTTTAATGACTCTCTCCATCCATCTCTCTGTCCCCTTTTCTCTCTCCCTCTCCTTCCTTCCCTCTCTTTTTTTGTTTATTTATTTATTTTAAGTTTTCAACTTTCATTTCCAAATTTTCTCCCCATCTCTCCCCTCCCCCCACTCCAAAATGCTGCACATTCTGATTACCCCTTCCACCAGTCTGCCCTCCCTTCTATCACACCATTCCCTTCCCTTATCCCCATCTTCTCTTTTGTCCTGTAGAGCAAGATAAATTTCTATACCCCATTACCTGTATTATTTCCCAGTTGAATGCAAAAATTCTCAACACTTGTTTCTAAAACTTTGAGTGGAACTCAAATTTTAAAAAAATGATTGTTAAAATTTTTTTTGCATATAATTGGGAAACAACTAAATAAATAAAAATAACTTTTTAAAGAATAGAAGGAAGTTCCTGAATTGTACTTTGAAGAGAGCTAAAGATTCTAAGAGGTGAGGAGGGAGTGTCTATCAGATATGGGAAACAGCCTGTCATATATGGGAGGTGGATATCAGGTTTCTCAGGAATATCAAGTATATAGTCTGATTGGATTAGAATGAGGAAAAAATGAAAAAGAATAGAAAATGAAACTGAATTGTGGAAGACCAACTTTAAATTCCAGGCTGAAGATTTTGTATTTTATCACAAAGGCTATGGAGAATTAATGAAGATTTTTAAGGAGTGAAATATCATGGTCAGATCTGTGTTTTAGGAAAATATGGCAACAATTGGAAGATGGGTAAAGAGAGAAGAGAACCCTAGTAGGGGAGTGGGGCTCTCTCCATATCTGCTGCACACAGTCGGTGTCTTTTTGTTGAATGTTGACTGAAAAGATGAATAGAATTCTACAGGTAAAGACAGAGACAAGGGGAGGGCATTCAGAATTAAGAAAAGGGACAACATTTATCAAATTGCAGGCTAGGTGGGGGGAGAGGCATGGCCCACTCCTCACTTCCCCTTCCCTCAGTGATGTCTCTTCTTTGGCATCACCCAGGCTAAGTCCTGGATCCACCACCTTTTCTTAAGGCAGCATTTAACTTAACTTTTTGTCTGTCATGGGATGGGAAAGCAAGTAAGCATTTTTACAATACCTACTGTGTTAAGGGTTTTATAAATATCTCACAATAATCCTGTGAGACTGGTACAATTATCTCCATTTTACAGTTAAGAAAATTGAGGTAGACAGAGATTAAGTGACTTTCCCAGGATCACACAGCTAGAAAATATCTGCGACTGGATTTGAACTCAGCTCTTCCTGATCCTAGGCCCAGTTCTCTGTCCACTGTGATACTTAGCTGCCCTTCGGTAGTCTGCTAGGTCTATGGGGCCTTTCTCCAAATAATGTTTTTAAATGCAGAAAATAAAATACAAAATATTTCAAAAGTAACCATATTGAAAAACAGTTATCAAAATATTTCTTCAAAGTCCATGAACCTTAGGTTAAGAATCTCTGCTTTTCTGGTCATCACTGCTACTGCTTTCCTTCTTTTTTCTCAGGGTTCCCTAATGTCTTTTTCTTGGTGCAAAGAGGTAGAGAGAGAGATGCAGAGGACTCATTCTATCTCCCCACTGTCCCATCTGCCACTTCCCCACCCCTCCCCTGGAGCAGAGGTACCTATAGGATAGAAGTGGGATACATTCAGAGCAAGACCTGGAATCCCTATTTGTCCTTTGGACTTCAAGCCAAATGTTCCCTCTTCCCTGATCCCCTTAACTGGTTACAACCTTCCCCCTCAAAACTCACTTCGCACTTTGCTCGGAGTGTCTCTAATGCAGAGGCCTCGTATTACCATTAGCTATGGAAATGTCCTATTTCCATTTGAATGAAAAGAACATTAACAGTAATAATGTTGCTTAGTCTTGTCTGACTCCCCACGAACCCATTCCTGGCAGAGATCTTGGAACGGCTTGCCATTTCCTTCTCCAGCTCACTTTATATGAGGAAACTGAGTTAAGTGGTTTGCCCAGGGTCACACAGCTAGTAAATGTTTGAAGGTTGGATTTGAACTCAAGTCTTCCTGTCTGTAGGCCCAGGGCTCAATCCACCGTGCCACTCAGCTACCCCTACCCCAGTGAGATGAAGGTGCCCTTAATGTGTCTGACAAAGAATTTATGCTAAGAGTAAGAGAAGGGGCAACCCTGCCATTTTCTTATTACTCACGTGCTCCAGTGTCGGGATTATCTTCAGTCATTTCTCTGTAGGAGTCTTTTAAAGCCATATGTCCATTTTGTGAGGGTCAGTTTTGTTAAAACCAGATAATATTATCCATAAATCCATTTAACCAGACAAATGCAAACAACATGCTTCAGTTTATTGAAAGTTGCCACCATCAATTTTTTTTTTGCCAACAAGAGCAAATAGGAAATCCTCTATTTGGCATTCAGAGCCTTCATGACCCACCCCCTCCTACTGTGCCAGTCTTTTTACACTCCACTCCCCAAAAGTGCTCTTCAGCCCAGTAACCCTGGTCTTCTGGATGCTCTATTTATTTCCAAATATAACTCTGCTTACAGTTCTCCCTATTTCTTTACTGTTTTCTCCATTTCTTGGCTCTGGATATTTTCTCTGTCTGTCCTTCATGCCTGGAATGCTCTTCCTCCTCTCCTTTGCCTACTGATCTCTTTGGTTTCCTTTAAGTCCCAACTCAAATCCCATCTTTTACTGGAAACCTTTCCCTACTCCTGTTAATCCCAATGCCTTTCCTCTGCTAATTATTTCCTATTTAGCCTGCATATAACTTGTTTGTATGTATGCTTGCTTCTTGTCTCCCCTATTAGATTGTAAGATCCTTTCATTAACTTTTACCTCTTTTTTTTTTTATACTGGAACTATGGGACACTATACATGACACAGGGGACTGTCATCCCATAGGTGAACTGAGTGAGAGTGCCAATGTCAATCCATATACTAAATATTAGTAAAGCTTAATACCTTTCCTTTTTAGATTAAAAAAATAAAAGTTTTAATATTTTCTTCCAGGTACATCTTACTTTGAAAACTACTGAAAGGGAGTTTCCAATATAGAACTTCTCCTATCAGTATAGATCAATAACTGGTCTATAAATTCTAGTCTTAGAGAATTGCCTAGGAGCATTAAGAGGTTAAAGGATTTGTTCCTGATCACCAATCTAGAGTGTCTTAGGACCTCACTCAAGATCCTGCTGCCTTTAGGGCAGGCTGTGTCTAAGCCCAATGTGGAGTTTATTCAGATTAACCAGGAGAAGGGCAGGATGTGAAGTGATACAGAGTAAAGTCAGTAGAACTGAGAAAATAATATGCACAATGACAACAAAAATGAAAACAACTAAAACCCCAAACTGAATCTTGTGCAATTATAGTGACTAAGCTGAGTCCCTTAAAAGAAAAGAGAAAAGGCAACTCCCACTTTTCTTGGCAGTGATAGGGGCTATAGGTATGGAATATTGCATAAACTGTCATACTCCTGTGATATTTTCATTAGTTTTGCTGAAATGCTTTCTCCCTCCCCTCCTCCTCCTCTCCTTCCTTCTTTTTTACTTCCCATCCTCCCTCCCTTCTCTCCTTTTCTTCTTTCTTTCCTTCCTCTCTCCCTTCTTTTTTCCTTCCCTTCTTCCCTGCTCTCTTTCTCTCCTCCCTTCTTTCCCTCCTTCTTTTCTTCCCTCCTTTCTCTTCTACTTCCTTCCTTCTCTCTTTTCTCCCTTTCTTCCTTTCTCTCTTTCTTGCCCTTACAAAAGATGGCTTTCTGGGGAGAACTGTAAAGAGAGTTGTATTTGGAAATAAAAATGCTATAAAATCAAAATATGTTAATAAAAAGAAGAAAAACAACAATTTTTTTTAAAGTATAAAGGAGAAAATGAATAGGGAATGTTTGGAGAACATGAAGGAGAATAGTGTGATAGAGAATAGGATTCCGGTAACACATCTCCTCTGAGCTTCCTTCCAGGTCTGCCCCTATGATCTATGGTCCTATGAGTTTGTGATCTTGAGGTTGGAGAGAAATGATGAAGTGCCTTGGATTTCATTCAGTAGATAATGAGGAGCTAGTAAAGGGGGCTTTTTAAGGGAGGGACAAGGTGATCAGGGATGTGTTTTGCTCTGCCAGCAATATGGGTCCCAAGGTTGAGCTAAAAAAAGTAAGAACAGAAGAAGACAGAAGAGTTAGAAGAATACCATTTGTGTGATCCAGACATGGGAGGAGAGCTTGAACTAGGGTCATGGCCTTGGGAATGGAAGCATCCACAGCATCATAGGAAAAGTCCTGGATTTGAAGACCTGACTGATGCTTTCTAGCTGTTTGACGGAGAAGGGAAGTCACAAGCTGTCAGAGAGCTTAGTATTTTAGGGAGGCAGAGTGCTAAAGTGAAAAGGAAGGAAAGAAAGTAAGAAAACAAGCATTTATTAAGCATCTGCCACCAGCTAGGCTGTGCTAAGTGCTTTTATAAAACATCTCATTTGATCCTCAAAACAACCCCAGGAGGTAAGTGTTTTTATGTCTTAATGTACAGATGATGAAACCAAGGCAGACAGAGGTTAAGCGATTTGTCCAGGGTCACACAGCTAATAAGTGTCTGAAACTGGATTTGAACTCAGGTACTCCTGACTCCAGGCCCAGTGTGCTGTCTTCTGTTCCATCTATTTATCTCTAAGAAAGAACACTGAATTTAGAGTTAGAAGTTTGTTGTTGACTTGTGTCCAATTCTTCGTGACCTCAGTGAACCATAGTACACCAGGCCCTTTTATCCTCCACTATCTCTCAAAGTCTATCCAGGTTCATTTTTGGAAGTTAGAAGACCAGAGTTCAAATAAGGAATCTAGCACTCATTTCCTATATAACCTTGGGCAAATCGTATCACCATGATGGGCCTTGGTTATCTCATCTGTAAAATGAGAGTGGGCTAGATAATATTTTGGAAACTTTTAATTTATTTTTTTTATATCCCTTTTATTGTCCAACACATCCCTCCCTTAACCTTACCTAGAGATCCAGTCCTTATGACAAAGAATGAAAAAACAAAAGGACAAAAAAATAGCAGTTCTAGGCTGTAAGCCTGGGAGGGATCTTAAAAATTTTCTAGTCTATAGACAGTTTGTACCCTTTGACCCAGAGATCCCACTATTAAGCATATATGCCAAGGAAGTCAAAGACAGAAAAGTCGCATATATATGAAAATATTTATAGCACTTTTTATGGTACAAAAAGACTGGAAGCAAAGTAGTTGCCCTTCAATTGGGAAATGACTAAATGAACTGTAACATATGATATAATAGAGTATTGCTATGCTGTAATAAATGACAAATAGGAAGATACATAGACAGAGACATGTGGAAAGACTTATATGAATTGATAAGAAATGAAATAAGAACCAGAAAAACAACATACAGAATGATTACAAGAAAATAAATGGAAAAAAAAATCAAAATGGAAACTTGTATGATTATAATGACCAAATCTGGCCCTGACGAAGAAATGTGAGAATGCATTTCTCTTCTTAGCAGAGTATGGAACTCTCCACTGGTGCATGGAGTGTGGTAGACATTTAAGAAATGTCCATTGTTTGATTGATATCAAAACAAACCTAGATCTTTCCCATAAAATCCTTTCCTCTAATTTCTGTGTTTCAGTTGAGGGCACCACCATTCAGTCTCATGGGCTTTTAACCTTGGACTCATCTTTAACTGCTTATTCTCTCTTATCTCAGATATAACAGTTACAAAAGCCTTATCATTTTCGCCTCACATCTGTCCTGTTTTCTCTACTTAAATAGCCACTGACCTAGTTCAGGACCTCACCTTGTTTTTCCTGAATTACTGCAATAGCCTCCTAACTCTCCCAGCCTCCTGTCTCTCTCCTCGCCAAGTTTCATCCTTCACACAGTTGCCAAAGTGACATTCCTAAAGTATAGGTTTGACAGGGCCTGGCTTACCTATTCAAGAAGCATTGTATTTCCTATTGCATCTGGGGTAAAGTACAAACTTCTCTGACTTTTAAAGTCCTTCACATTCTGGCCTCAATCTACCTTTTCAGTTTGTTGAGTTTTCATTCTCCTTTATATACTCAAAGTTCCAGGAAAATAGGCTTTCAAACTGTTCTCTGGATATGATATGATAGGCCATGTCCCAAGCCTGGAATGCATTTGAAGCCAGGTTGTAAAGGACTTAAAATCCAAACTGAGGAGGTAATAGGAAATCATTGAAGTTTTTTCATCGAGGGAGTGATGTTGTCACACTTGTGCTTTAAGAATATTAAAATTAAAAGAATAAAGTTTCTAGTTTAAAAGCTTCATAGTCACTAGATCAGAAAAATGTTCCCTGCAGGCAGTAGGACCTTGGATACAGTCTCTGATGAAATTCCCACCTAGGCTGGGCATCAGAGCAGCCAGATGACCCCTGCCCTCTGCTTCCCTTGAAGGATCAGCCCAATCTACTTGCTGCTTGAGTCACTACCCAAAATATAGAGTACTGGGTGGAGCTACTGATGAAGGAAAAGGGAGAGGCTAGGGATAAAAGGGGTAGGGACAAAAGAGAAAGGAGAGAAAGGTTCCAACCACGGAAGGAGCATAGACAGGATATATTTTCAGTGCTACATATAGGAAGAGCAGCCTAGCTGTCCCTTCGCTATGATAGCCTACCTACCTAAAACAAGCATAGCTCCTGCTATATCCCATTCCTTTGTGGAAAGGTTCAAAGCATTTTCTAGGGTATGTTCCACTACTAAAAGAATATCAAACGACCCTAGCAAGCATAGGAGATTGTTACAAATAATAAAAACCCCAAACAATATAAACAATATTCTAAAAAAAAAAATAGAGATCATGCCAGTTCACTATAGGTCTTTTAAGGTTATGATGGTCCTGAGCAACACCTACAATATAAATGAAAGTATTTCCACTGCCATCACAAGCCCCCTTCACATCAAGAAGTATGGAAAAATGTACTTGTCAGTTCTGTGGATAAAGGAAGAATTTATGGACTGACAAGAGATAGAGAGCATCGCTAGAAGCAGAACAGATAATTTTGATTACATGAAATTAAAAAGATTTTGCCCAAATAAAACTAATGCAGCCAAAATTAGAAGGAAAACAGAAACCTGGGGGGGAAATGTTGCAATGGTAATTTAAATGAGAAGATTTTCCCATTCATTAATATGCCCATGTGACCTGCTTAAATTACATGGAAGCCTAAGTCACATATGGTGGGAAGAGCTTGCTAAATTGATGGAACATGAAAGGTGGAGCAGAACCGGGAGGAAGTTGGTAAGAGCAGTTAGAGCAGAGGGAGGAGAGGTTATGGGCAAGCAGACAGCTAGGCTAATGAGTGTTTGTGGGAAAACCCCAGGTGAGGGGGGTTGTGGGAGGGGGGGGGTTGTGGGGGGGAGGAGGGAGGCTTGGGAATGGCTCATTGACTTCTTGGTTATTATGACAGATTTGGTTTTCCCATGTTGGGATTGGCTTTCTGGTATCTTAATAAATGTTTTCCTTATACCTTTTATATGGAGAGTCTGTTATACTCTGTGATTCAGAACTATACCAGCATATTCATAGTTACCGCTGGTGCCATGAATATTGCCTTGGTGATACAAATGTATAGCAAGTTTCTCTGATAAAGGCCTCATTTCTCAAATATATGGGGAACTGAGCCAAATTTATAAAAATAAGAGCTATTGGGCAGTTGATAGTCAAAGGATATGAACAAACTGTTTTCAGAAGAAATCAAAGCTATCAATAATCACATAAAAATGCTTCAAAGAACTACTCATTAGAGCAATGCAAATTAAAACAACCCTGAGATACCACCTCACACCTACCAGATTGGCTATCATGACAGAAAGGAAACTGACAAATGCTGGAGAGCATTTGGGAATGGAAAAACTGGGATACTAACGCACTTCTGGTGGAGTTAAAAACTAGTCTAATCATTCTGGCCAACAATTTGGAACTGTGCCCAAAGGGCTATAAAACTGTACATACCCTTTTATCCAGAAATACCACTAGTAGGTCTGTATCCCAAAGAGATCAAAGAAAGAGAAAAGGACCTATTTATGCCAAAATATTTATAGAACCTCTTTCTGTGGTGGCAAAGAATTGGAAAATGAGAGGATATTCATCAATTGGTGAATAGATAAACACGTTGTGGTATATGATTTTGATGTAATACTATTGTGCTATGGGCAGTGGTGGAGGGCAGTAGGTGGAGTGCCAGTCCTGGAATCAAGAGGACCTGAGTTCAAATCTGATCTCAGATTCTAGCCATGTGGCTCTGGGAAAGTCATTTTTGCCTCAGTTTCCTCATCTGTAAAAATGAGCTGGAGAAGGAAATGGCAAAGCACTCTGATATCTTTGCCAAGAAAACCTCAAATGAGGTCATGAAGTGTTGACATAACTAACAATTACACAAAAGCTATTTGCTATAAGAAATGACAAACACAACGGTTTCAGAAAAACCTTGGAAGACTTGTATGAACTGATGCAAAGTGAAGTGAGCAAAATCAGGAGAACGTGTACAGAATGACAGCAGTATTGTAAGCATGATCATTTCTGAAAGACTATTCTGAAAGACAAAGACAATGATCCAAGACAATTCCAAAGGACTCATGATGAAAAATGCTACCTACCTCCAGAAAAAGAAGTGATGATAGTATAGATCGAAGAATACTTTTGAAAAACTTTCCTTATGTTTATTCTTTCAGTTTTTGCGTGTTTTGTTTTGCGATGTAGCTAATATAAAAATGTTTAGGAGCAGTTAAGTGACACAGTGGATAGAGCACTGGAGTCAGGAGGACCCGAGTTCAAATCTAACCTCAGATACTTACTAGCTGTGTGACGTTGGTTAAGTTACTTAAGCCCAACTGCCTCTTCAAAAAAATAATGCTTTCCATAAGTTTACAAGTGTGATCAATTTCAAATTGCTTGATTCCTCAAGGAGAGGAGAGGGAGAGAATTCGGAGAGAATTTTTTTTAAGAGTCCCCATCACAGGTCTGTCATGTTCTGATCTAGCTAAGAGATCATGGAAGTCTTGTATTCAGTCTTTCTCAGGACCTAAGCTAATTCCAGGACTCATCTTGTACCACTACCCCTTTAATGTTCTCCAACTCAGAAGTCAAAACCTCATTTCCCTAGAAGCCTTCTCTGAGGGATAGTGCCAAATTTGGACCCTTTTAGAGGCTTCTACTAAAGGGTTAACCTCTTCCTCTTTATGCAGGGATTCAAAATAATTGCCTGGTCAACTAAAGGATCCCCCTTTTCCCCAGCTAAAATCTTACCTTCTACAGGAATGTAGAAATCCTTTCCCTATGCTTTTTAGTACCTGCCTTCTGTTGATTACTCTTATTTATCCTGTTAAAGATTGTTTACACGTAGTTTGTACATGGTATAGAGAGGATTTAGGGTTAAGGTTGTATGTGACAACATCTCACAACATTATGTGAGATCTTTGAGGGCAGGAACTGTCTTTTGTGTTTCTTTGTATTCCCAGAGCTTAGCACGTATCCCGCACATAGCAGACACTCAATAAATGTTTATTGACTGACCAAATGACTTAAATAAGTTCTCATTTACCACAACTATGAGTAAACATTTCTATTTGCTGCATATCATGAAAAAAAGGCACCTCCTTATACTTTTAACCCTTAGACCCCCAAATCCTTTTTAGGAAGGAGTTGTCCATGCCAGGGAAAAGAAACTCACCAATCAAGTTGGACCTGAATTGTTTTCCTGCATGGAAGATAGAAGTAGGAAAGATTAGATAGAGTCAGCTGATATGATAGTGACCTGCTTGTGGCATCTAGCAATTTTTTCTTATTTGGTAAGATTCAGCCTCACCCCCTTTCCTTGAATGGGCCTGGCTAAAGAGGGATTATCAATAGTAACTTGCTGTTTCCCTCACAGTCTGAGGTCTTTGTTTTTCTTGACCTCATTAAAGGGGCCATGCCCCAGCTACCTCTTAAATAGTCCTATTCAATGAATGGGCGTTACCTCACCCCAAGTGAGTACCTGCATAGACCTTGGCCTGAAGAGGCCAAGGTCTCCCAGTGCATCCTGGGTCATCTCCAGTCATCCTGATGAATACCTGGTCACTGGATTCATATAGCTCTCTGGAGGAGAAGTGAGGCTAGTGACCTGCACAGCCCTCCCTCACTCCAAAGTCAAGTACAAGTCATGTCATCATTTCTCCAGTGGCATGGTCTTCTTCGGCAACAAAGGCCAAATACAATTCAAAAATATAAAAATAAACTCTGTAATTAGGGAAGGAACCAACACATAGTCCTGATGACATTTTTCTTCTTGAGTCATGTCTGATTCTTCATGACCCCATTTGGGTTTTCTTGGCAAAGATACTGGAATGGTTTGCCATTTCCTTCTACAGTTCATTTTCCAGATGAGGAAACTGAGGCAAAAAGGGTTAAATGACTTGCCCAGGGTCACACAACTAGTAAAGTGCCTCAGGCCAGATTTGAAATCAGGAAGATACTCTTCCTCAATCTAGGCCCAGTACTGTGCCACCTAGCGACCCAATGGCATTCTACAGCTAACAAATACTCTGAATTTTCCCCATAAGACCACAGCCTCATTGGCTATTATTTTAATGATTCATTGGCTTACTGTTTAAATTTCTTCTGTAACCTCCAGAGTACCTTGGGGGTGAAAAACCCCTCTCACACATCCTCTCATTCTTCCATAGAGGAAGTTACTCCTAGGAAGTTGAAAGGACTAGTAATAGAAGTCTGAGGCTCTCTCACCACCTGTTTGTCTTCACTCGTGGTCATTCCATCCCCTGTTTTCTTCTCTTATAACTCTAATCATAGCTGAGGTGGACACACTCTTCAAAGCAACCTCTAGGTCAAAGATCCAAGCTCCCCCTCTTAGTCTATTGATTCCTATCTCCCTTGCATCACTGTTTTTTTTAAACTTGGTTAATCACCACATTCATTAATCTTTCTTCTGCCTTCAAAGACATGGTCTTTAAAAATCAAAAGTTCTTTCATCTCTACCTTTAATGGTTTAATATACATGAGCAATCTATCTTTACTCTCCTTTGCTTTGACAATACTGATTTTCCAAAGATATCAATAAGAACCGGAGAACATATTTTTATTGTCCCTACCAAGCTCCTCAAATATTTATTATGTCAATACCATAGAGAGAATGAGAAATATCTTTTTATTCCAGTGAAAGGAGTCCCCATAGATTTCCACAACATTTTCACCACTGGAAACCAGAAGCCTTTATCTGGCCATCCTATCACTCAGGGATCCCTTCTTTCACTAGCTTAAAAAAAGCGGGGGAGGCTAAGAATTTAATCACCAAATTATTGCAAAATAACCCCCTGCAGACTTATACCAAATATTTTAGGCCATACATAACCCCAGCCTAGGCCAACAATTGAACTTCAGGGATTCAGATAATATTTACAGGCCATAAAATAAAAATAATTTTACTATTCACAAGAAATGAAAAGAATACCATGTTTACTTTTAAAAGACATCAAACACTACTACCCTTCACCTCCACATCAGGTCAGGAACTCAGGAAATCATTCCTTGTGGGGCAAATTTAGGTATGATGTCTTTTGCAGTTTTCCCCTGATCTAGGCAGCAAGTAAGCCAAATAACCTATCTCCCTTTTCAAGCACTAGCCCAGGCTGAAAAAGGTGAAAGAAGAAGGACCAGGGCTGAAAGGGAAAGGAGGAAGAAGAGCCTCTGGCTGCAGCTGCAGAGGAAATGTTAGGGATCCCACCCTTATTTCCTCAGCTGCATGGATATAGTAGCCTGGCCTTCTCAGCTATAGACTTCATTCCCCAGAAAATAAGGACAACGTCGGCCACAGACTGAAAGCCAAGCGTTGAGAAATGAGTGACTGAGAGTTGAAAAGAGTGTAAACAGCTTTCTCTAGGATTTGGGGTATGAACGAGAACAGAGATATATGAGGATAGCTGGAGGGCTAAAGAGTTGTTGCTATTTTAAAGAAGGGAAATTTGGGCATGTTTGAAAGAAAGAGGGAAGAAATTAGTGCAAAAAGATGTACTTCTTTCTCTTCTGGCCTAACCACCAAGCAAATCTTAACCAAGTCAGCCCAGCAGGCTTTCCCTCTTCTCAATTCCTCTATCATATATAGCCTATCATATACAGATATCATATATCTAGCTGGGAACAAATCATGTTTTGGCACATTTCATATACTATCATATTTCTTAGTTATCCCTTTGTATGAACATCATTTCTCTAAAGAGTTTATAAGCTTCTTAGGGGCAAAAAAAAAAATGCTTAGGGTTTCCAGTAGCCCCTGGCTGACTCATTTGTTTTTAAAAAATACTTAATTTTTTCCCAATTGCATGGAAAAATAATTTTTAACATTTAAAAAAAATTTTGAGTTCCAAATTGTCTCTCTACCTTCTTCTCCCTCCTCCCTAGCACGGTAAGCAAGTTGATATGTGTTAGACATGTGCAATCATGCAAAACACATTAGTCATGTTGTAAAAGAAAAAATAGACCAAAAATAGTGAAAAAGAATATGCTTTGATCTGCATTCAGACTTTATGAAACTCTTTCTCTGGAGATGGATATAATTTTTCACCATGAGTCCTTTGGGATTGTCTTGGATTGTATTGCTAAGAATGGCTAAGTCATTCACAGTTAATCATTGTACAATATTGCTCTTACTGTGTACAGTGTTCTCCTGGTTCTGCTCACTTTATTCCACATTGGTTCATATAAGTCTTTTTAGGATTTTCTGAAATCCATCTGCTTATCATTTCTTTTTTCTTTTATAAATTAATTTATTTTTCGTTTTCAACATTCATTCCATAAGTTTTAAATTTTCTCTCCCTTTCTCTCCTCTCCCCTCCCCAAGATGGCATGCAGTCTGATATAGTTTACACATACATATATATTCCTATTAAACATATTTTCACATTAGTCATGTTATATAGAAGAATTAGAACAAATGGGAGGAATCATGAGAAAGAAGAAAAAACAAAACGAAAGAGCAAATAGTAATCTGCATTCAGATTCACTTCTTTCTCTGAATGTGGATGGCAGTTTTAGAGTTGTCTTAGATCCTTGTATTGCTGAGAAAAGCTAAGTCTATCAAAATCAGTCATCACACTCAGTATCAGTTCATGCAATTCTTTCCAGGTTCTTCTGAATTCTGCCTGCTCATCATTTCTTATAACACAATAGTATTCCATTACCATCATATGCCACAAATTTGCTCAAGCCATTCCCCAATTGATAGGTATCCCCTCAATTTCCAGTTCTTTGCCACCACAAAAAGAGCTGCTATAAATATTTTTGTACAAATAGGTCCTTTTCCCTTTTTTCTTTAATCTCTCTGGGAAACACATTTAGCAGTGGTATTAGACTCAGATGCCTACAGAATATATAATCTGAAGCATCCAATAGCCAGTCTAAGGCATGTGACTGGAGAATAGTAGAGGGGCTAGGGATGGTTGTAGAGTTCTGGAAATCATAGTCAGAGTTCTAAGCTATCAAAGTCTACAATTACACTAAGACTTTTGGGACACCTTGAATATTAATCTCCTTCCTGCATTCTGTGGTCCAGGCAAACTGGCCTTTTTGCTGGTCCTTCATCTTACAAGTCTTTGCCTTTGAAGACTGTCTCCCGTGCCTTACAGGTTCTCCCTCCTTACCTTCTCCTCTGACAATCCCTTGTTTCTTTCAAAACTTCTCAAGTATCACCTTCTACATGAAGTCTTTCCCAATCCCCCCGGTTATTAATTTTACCTAATACTTATTTATTTATATTTCACATAGATTTAATTATCTACACATTTTCTCTCTCTTATAAGATGAAAGAAGTATCTGAGGTCAGGGATAGTTTTGTTTTCATCTTTTGCCGGCACATTGCGGGTATTTAATAATCCTCGGTGATGGATAGATCTATGGATCAATCAGTGGACCAATTGTGAGTTAGAACTGTAGAACCACAGAATCCTACAGCCAAAGAGGACTTCAGAGGTTCTTCCATGTTCTTCTTCTGAAGCTGGTTCTCTATTCGCTATATCAAGATGCTTCTTAATAGTTTACAGTTTATAATACACTTCTCCCTCTTTCTCTCAGAGAGGCTAAGGCCCTACCTACATTCACTCAGGGCATTAGGGTTGGAGCTATTGGTTACTGAATATGTAAACATTGATATGGGCACCTCAGTGAATGGAGTGGTACACACACACAGAGAATATGGCGTGGCATCAACATGTGTACCCTTACACATGCATATTTGTATATAGGTATATAATATATGTTCTGGCAGCTAGGTGACACAGTGGATGGAGTGCAGGACCTGAAGTCAGGAAGACTCATCTTTGTGAACTCAAATGCAGCTGTAGACACTTACTAGCTGTGTGTCCTTGAGTAAGTCACTTAGCCCTGTTTGTCTCGGTTTCCTCATCTGTAAAATGAGTTGCAGAAAGAAATGGTAAACCACTCCAGTATCTGTCACATGAAAACCCCAAAGGGGTCACAAGGACACAACTGAAAAGGACCGAACAAGCACAACAAATATAATATGTGTACACATGTATTCTTGAGCGTGACAGTAACAGCGTGTACCAAATTAAGTAATTTCTGTAAAGTGCTTTGCAAATCTTAAAACACTACATAAATAGCATCCACTATTTTTATTTTTATGTGTGACAACTTGGCATAGTGAATAAAGAATCAACTTCAGAACCAGAAAAAATCAGAATTCAGGGCATACCCCTTACCCGTGACTGTGTGACCTTGGGAAAGTCGCTTAATTTTTCCATGCTCTTGGTTCCTCTCTTAGGCTGTAAGTTGCAGAGAAGATGCTCACCTGTATTTGCAGCAGGGATTTCCTTTTGTAGGAGTTCAGGGTACTAATGAAATCCCAGGTTCAGTCCCTGTCCTTATCTTTATCTCTATCTGAGGGTAACAGAACAATATGCAAAGAATGGGTGATTTTGGAATTAAGGGTAACAGCATGTCATGCAGGAACTCCTTCAGTGCTAATCACAACCCATTTATGACTTAGTTCTAGAGAGTCTTTTACGACACAAAGAGATGCAACCCTTGCCCAGAGTCCCATAGAGGCACATGTACAAGGTGAGATGTGAACTCAGTTCTTTCTGGCTCCAAAGTTGGCTCTCTGTTCACTATATCAAGATGCTTCTTAATAGCCTGTTACAGTTCATAATACACCTCACATCCATTAGCTCATTTGATTCCCACAATAAGCCTGTGAGGTAGATATTATAAGTATCCCTATTTTACAGATGAGGAAACTGAGGCCCTTGAGGTCACACAGCAAGTAATAGAAGCAAGAACCAAACCCACAGCTTGGCAAGGTTCAGATGCTGTGCCTTTCCCCATTGCACACTCCAGCTGCCTCTGCGTGGGTGCCTAAGCGTGGGACCACGCTCATGGAAACATAGAGTGGCAGCCCAATTTTAGGAGCCTCTCTGGGGGAGCCCACGTTCCCATAGCAACAGCCTTTCTAATCCTCCAAGCAGCTTCTGCATTCCAAAGCTGACTTAGTGCCAGTAAGTGTGCCCAGTGAGAGTGTCACCCTAAACCACAAGCGCAGGAGCTCGAGTAAACCAACCCAGTGCTGAGGAAGACAAGCGCTGGCCCAGCTCGAGTGTAAGTGGAACCATGGAGGAAAGAGAGATCTCGGCCATGAAAAAATCATTAGCCAACCAATCCCCTGGGCCTATTTTCAGGAACAATGAGAGCAGCCTGGGCCCAGGAAACCTGACCAGGACCCTGGGGGGAACTGAGGAGCAGGGCCTGAGCTAGAGAGAAAGAAATCAGGGCCTCTGGCTAGTTCTCTGAGAGGCAGACCAAATGAATTCCTCTTCCTTCTCTTCCTCCTCTGCCCTGGATCCTAAGGAACTGAGGAAATCAAGAAAAGGAGCAGAAGGGCTAAAGGCCGCCAGGGGAGCCTGACACGCACACACAGTGGTCCCAAAAGCGTACTGGGAGATGACCCATCTAGACTGGCTATGTGTGGCTAAGGGATGCCAGAGAGCTAGCAGTTATTCCTGGAGCTAGGAGGATTTCTGAATGTGCTAAATTTACTGTTATTGTTGGAGGGGGGTTTTTGGAGCTCCCCAGAGTTATCACCAGGAATTTTTTCATTTGGGGCAAAAGCAGTTGAGGGAAAAAGCCAATTCCTTGATCCTGGTCCCTTTAGTTGGGAACATTCTCTTCCCTCCTCTTCACATAATCAAGTGTATGCTTTTCTGTTTATATGTCATATGCATCAGATAGAGCAGGAACTCCAGCACTGCTACAGCAGGCCTTTAGTGCACACAACAGTGGGGATGGCCTGGGACCAGAGCAATAGGATGCTGGGGGTAGTTGCCAGAAGCTGGTTGTGCCACCCAGGACCATAAATGAATTGTAAGTGAAATACAGGGATGGAGGTAGAGAAGAGGCAGCACTCAGTCTCCTTGGGAGAAAGTATTCCAGCCCCACCCTACTCCCAAAGTCAGTGCCCTGGGACAAAGCCTTGTTCACCTGAGGCTAGTTAAATTCTAGATGTTAAACTCAAGCCTGACTGTTAAGTTCAAGAATTGTAGTCCTGCTACAGAGTTCGGGATATTTGGGCCTGGCTATGAGCCCGGAGACCTAAGCTGTTTGCAGGGGGTTCTGACAAGATGTTTCATTATCCCTAGGATAGCCCCTGGAGGATTTCCAGAGATTTCCAAAACTTCCGGGCCCTTTATAGCCTTGAGGAGTCTGTCTAGGGCCTGGTCAGGCCTGCTCACGGGAGCTGTCAAACTTCTGCCAGCTCACACCACCCGTCACAGCCTCGCCTGGGCACCAGGCCTGGTCTCTCTGTGTGTTGCCATGGTGTCAGAGCCTGAGCCAGCTCTGGGAGCTTTGTACTGCTTTGAGTCTGCTATATAACCCTGGGGGAAAAAACCTACTCGGAATTCAGCCCTCAGGGAAGAGTTTTCCTTATCTCACAATGGTTTGGGACCACCACCATCCTCATCCCACCCCTGCCATCATTTTGAATTTCTTCTTAGGGGGAAGAGAGGAGCAGTGCTAGGCCTGGCAAACACAGCGACCTCTGCTTTGGTTGGGTTGGCTCCCACTGTAGGCTCAATAGATAAAAAATCTGAATTTGAATCCTGACTGTGAACCCAGCCACCAGTGGGCCAGATGTTCATCTCTTTGGATAAGGGGGTTAAGACAACAGGAGTTCTTAACTTGTAGGTAGATTTTAGCAGGTCTGTTTATTTGGATGGGAAATACTTGCACCTTTAATTTCAATATAATTAGATTCCTTCAGAATCCTACTACTTTATTTTATGCACTTAAAAAAACAATCTTCCACAAAGGAGCTCATAGGCTTCACCTTAGGCCAAAGGGGAGCCTATGACCCCCAAAAGCTGATGAATCATTGGACTAGAAAATTTTTAAGATCTCTTTTAGCTCTAAATCTGGTAATTCTTAGCACCATTCCCAATCTGACCAGTGGGGAGCTGGCCATTCTACAGGAGAAAGAGGGAGCGCCCCATATCTAAGATGCTCTTTCCCTTGCTAGCATCCACAAGGGAAATACAGGAGAAGGAAAAATGTTCTGAGAGTAGCTGAGTGGGGAAGGACCCCAGGCTGAGACAAAAAGCACCTTTCCCAAAGAGACAGGAGGACAAAAGGTGGCTTTTAGTTCATACTTGTCCAAGTCAGTGGATCGGGAGTCAGGGAAACCTGAATTCAAATACAGCCTCAGACACTCACTAGCTATATGGCCTTGAGTAAGTCCCATAACCTCAATCTGCCTCAGTTGCCTCAACTGGAATATGGGGATAATAATAGTTATATAGGATATATAAATTTATTTTTATAAATAAATAATAATACTATAACAACACTCCCTGTTGTGAGGAGCAAATTAGATAGCTGTAAAGCACTTTGCAAATCTTAAAGTACCATATGGATGCTTATTATTAACGGCTTGTTTTTAAAGAAGAGACTCAGAAGCCTGTCTATCAGTCTGTATAGGGAAAATTGAAAGATTAAAGGGGAGGGTTGCCTGGAACATTTCCTATTTTTGTGGCCTCTGGTTAATCTTAGGCTCCTAGGACCATCCCCCAAGCCTGGGAGGTAAGTTCCTCCTCATCTTTGCCATTCAGAATCCTAGCCTTCCATTAGGACTCAGCTCCTGAAGCCTCCCCAATTTCCTAAATAGGGAAGTTCTACCTCAAGGATCCCAAAGGCTCTTTGCTCTTCCTTGCCCTCTCCTCCAACCTTGTATTATATTTATCAGTCTGCATATGATACATCCCTCTCCTCAAGCACTATAAAACATAAGCTCCCTGAGGGCTGAAGCAGTTTCTTTTTTTGGTTCTATATCCCTGACACCTAGCATTTAATAAAGGTTTTTTGAAGTGAATCATCTAACCTAAACCTCTTATTTTACAGATGAGGAAACTGAGGCCATGAGTTGACAAGAACAACCAGGGTGGGAGGCAGAATTCAAATCAGATCTGATATTCCTTCCATTACCCTACTCTGCTCTCCTCAGAGAAGGTGAAAAATAAACCCAGCATGCCAAGCAACAACACAAAATTTCCAGGCACTTAGACCACTACTACTTATTTCCCTTATGGTTGAGTACAAAATATACAGTCTGCCTCCCTAAAGCCCTCTGGACAATTTCTAGTCCTGAAAGGGGGCACTGTCCCTTTGTGAGTACAGAAAAATGCAAAGGATTAAAGACGATGGAGGCATAAGAGATCCTAAATGGCATGGGCCTTTTGCATATTAACCCACCCCTGTTCTCCATATTCCTGGAGAGTGTATATGTAGACCCAGTGGTCCCAGGAAAAGGGCCTTGTCCACACTTTTCCCAACCCTACCCCCACCCCCACCCCAGCTGCCTCTGGCTCTCACAAGAGGTCCAATTAGAGTCTCAACAAGCACCATGCTCCAATAGGGCACCCGATGCCCATTAGTGAGCTGTCAGTAGCCCATTCATATGCTAATAAGGCTATTAAGCTAATCAGCAAGAACGGCGTCCAACAGCCTGAGCATCTCTTACAGGAACGTGGTAGTGGCCAGAAGTGACCCATAGCTCCTTTGAAATGAAGCCAGGGTAGCACAGGTGCGGGTTGGGAAGTTTGCTAAGTAGCCACCCAGGCAAGACCATTCATACGCAACCATATCTCTATGTCTTCCTGGCTCAGATCATCCACACAAAACTTTTCATCACTGTACATGTCTACATGTGATTTTATCCACAGACTGAAAAATGCCCCTGATACCCACACACATATAGCTTCTTAGCCCATGTGAACAGTGTAACCATTTAGATTGTTTCCAGTAGTGGTTCCTCCAACATCCCCCATATTCCTTTCCTGCTTCCCTCCCTCCCTTCCTCCCTCCCTCCCTCCCTCCCTTCCTTCCTTCCTTCCTTCCTTTCCTCCTTGCTTACTTCATCCATTAACTGCACATTTATTAAGCTCCTACTATGTGTAGACCACTGAATTTAGTTTTGGAAAGATACTGAAGACGAGAGCCCTGCCCTTGTGGACCTTACAGTTTAGTAAATCTCTTCTCTCTACTCTGTACTCTCTGACCTCCCTGTGCCAGGTTACTGGGCCAGGATCCAGCTTCTGTCCTGTTACTGGCGCACAAACACACTTGGCTGCCTAGATTCATGGGTCCTTGTTTGGGGACAGGATCTCTGACCTGGGGATACCTGGGATCTTCAGATCTCAACTCCAGTCACCCCAAAGGTTGTTGAGTTCCTAGAGAGTCAGAGGATCCCACATTTAGAGCAGGAGGGAACCTTAAGGGTCATCTAGTCTGACCCCTTCATTTAACCAAAGCTTAGAAAGGGTTAGCAACAAGCTGCTTGCACTTTCGTGTTTGTAACGTGCTTTAGAAATTTCTAATTTGATCCCCACTGTAGCCCTGGGGGGAGGTGCTATTATTACCACCATATGCCAGTTGAGAACACTGAGGCAGAAGGAGGCTATGGGACTTATTCAGGGTCACACAGCTAATGAGTGTCTGTAGTAGACACTTAATAATTACTCGTTGATTGACTGGTTACTCTAGGCTCACAAACAGGAAGTAGTAGATACTACAGATAAGCTTCCCAACCTCTCTGAGGCTGTGGGGGAGTGTGAAAAATCAGCTAAGAGTTGGGACAAAGAATACTTGCAGAGACTCCTCAGTCTTGGGTCAAAATTTAGGCTACTTCCCTCAGATCCAAAGAAATCCCCCTACCTCTTTCCTCTTTCTCAGTCCCCTCCCCCATTCTGAGTCCCCAGGGAGACATTTGGGTCAAAACACCCAGATGAGGAAGAGGACACCTTGGTTGGTTGCCTCCCAGGATGGGGAGATCCTATTTCTCTTCTGGCTCCTAGCCCCCAGGGCAGGTGCAGAAGACAGACTGGACTGGGGATGAGGAAAGTATGACAGTGAGTGGAGGGGGCAGGGAGAACATTGCTTTAAAGACCTCCCAAGACACCATGGGCACCCTCAGAGACACATCGCCACAGACGCTAAGCCAGTACTAGGAGGACCTAGCTCAATATTGGGGCCATATTTATCAAACAGCCTAGGGAGACTGTGGCTGTGGAGAGGAAGAAGGGAGAAGCCCCTGAGACGGGAAGGGGGAAGTCTCACTTTCCTCAGTAGCCCTAGGCGGGCCCCTGGCTGTGTCCGAACTCTCTGCCTCCAGACCTCCCAGGATGGGTAGCTCTCTGTGTTCTTGCATTGTCATTAGACTGATGCCTAGAAAGCAGAACTCACTCCCTTCATAGGGTACCCGGCAGACTGGCCACATGCAACATCATAATTGTGACAGCTCGGATTTCTACTGGCACTTTTGAAGTTGAACAAACATATCTCCCCCACAAGAACTTGATCAATCAGTAAGCAGTGCCTACTATGTGCTAGGCATTGTGTTAAGCTCGGTGAATCAGGTGGTGTAAATATGATTATCTCCATTTTACAGATGAGGAAACTAAGGGGTTAAGTGACACTTAGCCAGGGTCACACAGCCAGTGTTAGAGCCTGTATTCAAACCCAGAGTTCTCTTGACTTCAAGCCTATCTTTCTTCTACAATACTCTCAGGCCCCATAGTCCCCATTGCTAAGAAGAATTCGTAGCCTCTGCCGCTTCCTCCACTAAGGATGAAGAGAAAACAGTAGGGGGAAAACCCATTGACTCTGGAATCAGAAGCCCTGGATTCAAATCCTGCCTCTGAACTTTGCATGTGAACTTTGGGCAAGTTGTTTAATCTCCCTGGGACCCCCAGCTTCCTCAACTATAAAATGAAGGGGGGATGCTGTAGGTTTAGCCCTAAGTCATTGCTACTACGTCTAAGATTTCTTTCCTCTCCCCAATAATTAAGTGGCTTTCGGAACCACTCACAAACCTCTGCCACCATATCCCACAAACCTCGGTTCGCCTTATCTCCTAGCTATATCAAGAGCGTTGGAGGTGTCCAAGCAGGAGATGAATCTTTTGCCTTAGGGCCCTAGAGGGTTCCAAAGCACTGGCCAGGGGGTAGACCTTCAGGACTGCTTGGGCCTCTTGAATCTTTGAGGCTCAATAATTCTGTGATTCCTCTGGCATGAACAGTTGGGACAGAGGGAGGGAGAGAGATGGTGTCAGATGACCTCTTCTGGGGGGAGCTAAGCTTTTCTGGATATTAAGCGTTGATTGTGTCACAAAGAACAATCCAATACCTTCCCCAACTCTCCCTTCGGTATGACTCTTATCCAAGGTCAGAGGCCAGGGACTGAATCTCAGGGTCAAAGCCAAGGAATACTTGCTCCACACCTGTAACCTACCCCACCAGGTCCCAGGTCTCTTCTCCCTACACAACAAAGCAAGATCTGCCTCATGGGAGGAGATAGCAGGCTTGGGTCAGGGAGGCCAGTTAGGCCGTTTCTGGCCTGGCCACAAAGGCTCCTCTGAGGGCATCAGGGCAGGACACCAATGGATTCCCCTTTTCTAATCCCCTGAGCTGGAGTCAGGGCTGGGAGGATGCCCAGATGGCCAGATGGAGAGGGCAAGGGGCAGGAGGAAGGATAGAAGGTCTAAACCAATAACAAGTTGGACTAATTGATAAGGAGCTTATGGGCCCAACAGGCCAGGTGGGGTGAGATGACCCACTGCTGGCAGCAGGAGGAATCAGAGAAGCAAGTAATTTTATCCTGACGTGAAAGGGAACAGATCTGGAAGGCCAGCTTGGGGAGGCATGGGCACTGATCAGGTTTCATTGTAAGTTTTCCACCAGAGCTAGGCTGCAAGGCTAGGGGAGCGCAGATCCAGGGAAAGAGGCCCCCAAGGAGAGGCTGAGAGAAGGGGCAAGGGACAAAAGGGCTGGAAGGAAGAGGGAAGGGGCAGAGCTGCTGCTGGCCAGGGATTCTTGGGGAGTGTGGCAGGCAGGCAGAGAAGAGGGCCGTTGTGTTCAGCACCAAGCCCCTCATCCTTCGTGGGACTGACTTGGTTACTGATGGCTCTGGCCTCACTGAGATCTGGGAGAGTGCTGTAATCCTAGCTGTGGCTAATTAAACCAGGCGGCAGCTCCTAAGTGTGCACTTTGTCTCATTCACCTCATCACTCCTCTCTCTCCCTCCCCTGCTTCACTGGTCATGTAAGAGGTGACCTGGTAGTGCCTCAGAGGCAGGTACCAGTCGGTGAAAGAGCAGGTGGCCCTGGGGACCCCTGACCCATGGGGTTCAATGAGGGGATTCCCGGTGAGAGCTAAGGAATAGGCGCCCAGGGCAGGTGGATAAACAGAATTTGCTGGACAGAGGAGTCTGGAGCAAAGTGGGTACCCACATCAGGTGGGGCAGGATAAGCCATTGTTGCAAGGGGTCCCCTGGGGGCCCCAAAGATGCCAACCAATGGGATCCACCAGGTGCTGAAGATCCAATTTGGCCTGATCAATGAAGAGGACCGCTATCTGACAGCTGAAAGCTTTGGCTTTAAGGTAAATGCTTCAGCCTCCAGCCTTAAAAGGAAGCAGATATGGGTCCTAGAGCAAGACGACGGCAACAGCTCAGCTGTCTTCTTCCGAAGCCACCTAGGACGCTACCTGGAAGCCGATCAGGATGGAAAGGTGTCCTGTGAGGCAGAGAAACCGGGCCGGGATGCCCGCTTCCTAATCGTCACCCACTCAGATGGGCGCTGGGCCTTGCAATCAGAACCCTATCGGCGATTTTTTGGAGGCTCTGAGGACCACCTCTCTTGCTTTTCTCCAACCATCACCCCTGCTGAGCTCTGGACGGTTCACCTTGCCATCCATCCTCAGGCCAATCTGCTGAGTATCAGTCGCCGGCGCTATGCCCACTTATGCCCACAGGAGGATGAGATTGCAACTGACAGCAATATTCCTTGGGGCGTGGATGCCCTCATTACTCTTATCTTCCTGAACAAGCAATACTGTCTGAAGACCTGTGACAGTCGCTATCTGCGCAATGATGGTAAACTAGTGTGGGAGCCAGAACCCCGGGCTCGCTATACTCTGGAGTTCAAAGCCGGCAAGTTGGCTTTCAAAGATTGTGATGGCAGGTACCTGGCCCCCATGGGGCCCACCGGAACCCTCAAGGCTGGGCGCAGCTCCAAGCCAAGCAAGGATGAACTCTTTGACCTGGAAGAGAGCCACCCCCAAGTGGTGTTTATGGGCTCCAATGGGCGCTATGTTTCCATCAGACAAGGTAAATCGACTACTCCCTTTCTCCCCTTGTTCCATACTCCCCTATGACCAGGGAGAGTAAAATCAGCAAGGCAGCTCCAGTACATCCAGCCCAGAATCGAGATGGGGGCTACCCAAGCTGAAAACCACTCACCACTGCTTAGACTTGGTATAAGACTTGGTGAAATTAAGAAGTTCAAGACCGGGGAAAGGAGTATGCAGAGGTCAAGGTTATTGAGTGTGTGGGACTTAGTACTACACAAAAAGAGTTAGTTTCAGGAATTTCAGTCAGCCCAACAGATATTTGTTAGGCATTCCTTCATTCCTTCATGTGTGCATATATCCATGCCATGTATTCAGCAAATATTTTTAAAGCATCTTATGATATCTGCACCTAATATTGTGCTAGGTCCTAAGGGTACAAATAGAGAATTTGACATAGCCTTGACCTTCAAAGAGTTTTTCTCCTCAATGGCAAGCAGCAGTAGAGAGGACCAGAGCTAATTAGACAGCAAATGATGGGGTCAAATGAGGGGTCCAGATAAAGTGCTCTAGGGAAATTTCCATTTAATTGGGGATCAAAGAAGCCTTCAGGGAAGAGGAGGCACCTTTGAATCTTTAAAGGAAGAGAGAGATGCTGAAATTTTGGCAGAGATGAAGAGGGAGTGTATTCCAGATATGGAGGGTTAGGGTAGCCTTATGTATATACAATGTGCTAGACCCTAGGGCAGACATACAATCCTTCCACTCCCAGCATCTATCGAAATGGGTAACTATAGCACAAATTAAAATGTGATAAGTAAAGGAGAGGGCTGAATGGAACATTTTAAGAGATAGTGGGAAAGACAGATAACTTAAGATGGAGAACTTAGGGAAGGATTCAAAGAGGATGTGGTTCCTAAGCCTGACCTTAAAGGCAGGGAAGGACTTCTATAGACCAGGGGATCTTATTGGAGTCCTATGAATCTGTGAACTTGGAGGGGGTGGAAATTACATATTGATTTTCACTAACCTTTGGTTTCCTCTTTAATCCTATTCATTTCATTTTATTCATTTAAAAACGTTATTCTGAGAAGGCTACTCACCAAATATTCTGCCAAAGGGGCCCATGGCACAGAAATGGTTAGAAGTGTCTACTCTAGATAGATGGGGGTGGGGGGAGGGCAGTGGGGAGGGTGACCAGACATGAGTAATTGCACAAGTAAGTGTGAAGGTAGGAAAGGGAAGGATAAGGTACGACCTCTACTATCTATGCTTAAGGCATACTGGAGACAGAACCATGGGAGCTGAGTTGTTTCAGTGACCAGGAAGCCAGGATCTTTGAAAGGGTCAAGGGTGGAAAAGAAGACTGTGAGACAGTTCTTGAACTTTTGAGAGAGGGGGGACAGTGACCCCGAGGTCAGCAGATGACAGACTGGAGTGATGGTTAAGGGAAGAGAGGCCATGTGTGGGTGAGTGAGCATAGCTGCCCTTTTCAGCTTCCTTTTACATGATTAGATTATAAGCTCCTTGAGGCTAGGTACTATCTTTCTTTTTCTTTTTTGTATCCCCAGTGCTTAGTATAGTACCTGGCACATAGTAGGTGCTCAATAAGTGTTTATTGAATAGAAGTAGAGGAAGAAAGTGGGAAGTGCCAAGTATGTCAATCCCTTCTGGCCCTGAGCGTCAGAGGGTGTGAGAGAAGGAGCAGTGGCCTCAGAGGGACTAGCCAGCCTTGGAGGGAATGTCTGGAAGTGTGGTATCTCCCAGAGAAAACCAGGAGTCAGTGAGAATCAGAAAAATAAAAGGAAAAGATATAGGATGAAATAGAGCTTCCTTCCTTCTTTCTTTCCTTTCTTCCTTTCTCTCTGTCTGTCTGTTTCTCTCTCTCTAAGACAATAGTATGTTCCAAAGAGTTCAGCAGAAAGGGAGGAGAAAAGATAATAATCATGATAATAGATATTATTAACACTTATAACTTTACATGTGTTTTTCATTCGACCCACACAAAGCCCTGTGAGGTAGGTACTATGATCCCCCATTTTACAGATGACCAAATTGAGCCTGCAAGAGTTTAAGTAACATGCCCAGGGTCTGGGGAGGACTAGGGCTGAGTAGTATATGGAAGAGAACATGGAGAGAGGTAATAGGAAAAAAGAGTTGTTGGGTTTTTTTTTTAAAGTAATGCTTTTTATTTTTAAAAAACTTATTTTCTCTCCTGTTCACCTCCCCTTGACCAAATTAAAAAGTGAAAAATGAAACTCATAACAAATATGCGTAGTCCAGCAAAACAAATTTCCTGTATTAGCCACATCCAAAATATGTCTCAGAGAGAGGAATTTCAAAGTTGGGGCTAGGGAAGAATAATGGGCCCTAAGGAGACAGTCCAACTAGGGGAGGAGTCAAGTCTCTCTCTCCCTTATTCTCTGCTCCTTCAACCTCTCCAAGAGAAGCTTTTCTCACCACCACAACCCCCCCCCCACACCCAAGTAGGCAACCTGCAACCTCAAGTCCACAGGTGCCCCTCTAGGTCCTCAAGTGTGGCCCTTTGACTGGATCTAGGTCCTCAAGCAAACCTAGAGGGCCACCTGTGGCCTTGAGGCCACAGGTTCTCCTCCCCTGCTCCAAACCCCTGGAGAGACACAGGAGAGGCATTGGGGATTAAAAGGCACAGACATGTATGTCAAGGAACTCAGCCTCATTCCTAAATGTTCTCCTTTGGTGGTCTTAGTGAGAAAGGCAGAAAGAAAGAAGGACCTCCCCAACCTTCAGTTCTGAGGGAAGAGAGCTGGAACCATTTACCCAAAGTTAAGGAGAGCACAGAGAAAGACCCCTCAAGAGAAATGCCCCAATTCTCCCATGATCGAGGTCTCATATAGTTTTCCTAGACTCTCTTGGGTGCCCCCTGAACTCTAGAAAGAAAAAAATGGGTATATTTTGTCTTCTAAAAAGCTCTGGAGCAGAAATTCTTAATTTTTGTGTTTGTTTGTTTCAAGGACTTCAGGTTAAGAACCCTTCCCAGAGGGCAGGGAGGAGGAGGAGGGAAGCTGTACTCGGGGGCAGAGTAAGGTGGCTCATGAAACGCTGGATTTGAAAGCTGTAATTCCTGAGAAATTGGTGGAACTCTTCTGATTTTCAGGGTTGTGCTTTACGCAAGTTCTCCCAGATGACGGAGGTGACTCTGGGCTCTTTATGGCGGTGCTAGGATAACCCAAGGTAGGGCAGGGCTCACAGGAGGCGGCACAAGAATTATAAGACCTTAGAGCTCGTCTAGCCCAGATCCCTCATTTTTTTCAATTATTAAATATTCATTATTTCTTTTTCCTCCAACACCACCCCCCACTGGAAAAGAAAAGAAAAACAAAACTCTTATAACAAGTATTCATTTTGATGTTCAGTAATTTCCATCATATCTGATTCTTCTTGACTCCATTTGGGGTTTTCTTGGCAAAGACAGTGGAGTCATTTGCCATTTCCTTCTGCAATTCATTTTACAGATGAGGAAACTGAGGCAAACAGGGTTACATGACTTGCCCAAGGTCACCCAGTAAGTGTCTGAGGTGAGACTTGAACTCAGGTCTTCCTGAATCCAGGCCAGGAAATCAATCCATTGAGTCACCTAGCTGCCCTATTTACATGTTACCTCATTCAATTCAAAATAACCCTATGAGATAGGTGCTATTATTACTTTCATTTCACAGATGAGAAAACTGAGGCTACTGAGGCTACCCAGTGTCATAGCTAATAAGTTTCTCAAGCTGGATTTGAACTCAGGTCTTCCTGACTCCAGGCCCAATTCTGAATCCACTGTGCCACCTAGCAGCCTGAAGTATACATAGTCAAGCAAAATAAATTCTCATATTGGCCATTGCCAAAAATAGATGGCTCATTCTGCACCCTCAACCTATCACTTCCCTGCACCCTCAATCTATCACTTCCCTGTCAGAAGGTGCATACATAGTAGTCCTTTGGATTTTTGCCTTGATTAGGTCTTTCAAAATTGTTGTTATAACTGTTCTCTTAATTCTGCTTACCTCATGCTGCATCAGCTCATACAAGTCTTCCCAGGTTTCCTTAAAAGGGAAGAGAATAAATGTGTATATGGTACCTGCTATGTACCAGACATTGTGCTAAGTGGTTACCAATATTATCTCATCTGATCTTGAAACAAGCCTGGGAGGCTGAGGAAAGTGAGGCAGAGAGAGATTCAATGACTTATCCAGAGTCATACAGTAAATGTATCTGAGGTTGTATTTGAATGAATTCTGTTTTTCCTGACTCCAGGCCGTTGCTCCACGCACTCTGGCACCCCCTGGCTTCCATTCCTTTTATTATTTCTTATGGCATAATAATATTCTATTATGTTCATATACCATATTTGTTCAGAGACCCAGAAATTTTTCAGTCATTCCTAAATTGATGGGTAGCCCCATATTTTCCAGTTCTTTGCTACTATGAAAGAGTTGCTTTACATATTTTTGTACACGTAAGACCTCTTCCTTTTTTCTTCTTCAGCAACTACCTCATTTTACAGAAAAGGAAACGGGAGCTAAGAGAGTATTATCATCTCTATTAAGTGCCTGGCCCTGGGCTTGGCTCACTCTTTGCTTTGGCTATTAAACATCCTTTCCTTCCTTGAAATTAGGAACCATTTCTAGAATCAAAGAATTTTCAAGCCGGAAGGCATGTGAGAGATCTGCTTCATCTCAGTACTTTGTACAAGGGAAGAACTTAATTAAATGTTTGTCGAATGAATCAATAAATCAAACAAGCCCTCACTTGAATGATCTCATAATGTGCTTTGCACTTTGCAAAACTGAAATTGCTATATAAATGTCAGCCATGATGATGATGATGATGATGATTAAGTAAGTGAATACAGGGGTCCAGAAACTTTTTTTTTAATTTGGTAACTGTATTGGAATATAACAAGTTTCCTTGGTAATTTTATGTATTTTGTTTTATGCTTTTAAAAGCTTTAAACCGAAAAGGAATCCATAGGCTTTACCAGATTAACAAGGGGGTCTGGCTAAGGAAAAAAAAGGTTAAGAAATCTCTAGAATAGAATAAATCAATTCCTAAGGTCCAGTCAACCTCCTCTCTTAGCTCTTTTTATAGTGGAAGACCACTTTCTTCCCTTGCTCGTCAGTCGGTTCTTCCACCACCCTTAGGGAGACACAAGGAATGGTTGCACCAGGGCCTGTAGCTGTTTGACCTCTCACCAGCACCCCAGAACCTGAGGCCAGAGGCTTGAGGTGGGGTGGATGCTAGCATTCTGGGTAATCATATGCAAATAAGGACTTAATCTATTATTACAATTCCTCCCTCTTCTTAGTAATAGAGTCAGAGTCTGAGCCTCTGGCCCTGTGCCCAGGCTGAGCAGAGATGGGGAGCAAAGGACGGTAGGGATTTAAAATACAAATTTGAGAGCTGTCCACTCTTTCTAGCTTTAGACTCTGGCACTGGACCTGGAGTCAGGAGGACCTGGGTTAAATCCTGCCTCCGATATTTATTAGCTGTGTAATGCTTCATCCCTCTGGGCCCTGGAGCCTTATCCCGTATGTAAAATGAAGGGGTTGGATTCAACGACTTTCTCTTCTACATCTAAATCTGTGCTCCTCTGACCCTATGATTGCTCAGCCCAGCCCAGACCCAGAGTCCAGTCCTTTGGGGAAAAGGAGGCGAATGCTGGAAGAGGTGGAAGGGATTAGATTAGATGGAAGCCTAGGGGTCAGCCAACCCACAAGCACCTACCATGGGTCAGAACAGTCCATGCTCATAAGGAGTTCTTAGTCCAATGGGCGAGATTACATGAAAATGACCGTGTGCAAATAAGATATGTTATTCTTCAGTCATGTTTTTGGTCATGTCCAGCTCTTCGGGGCCCCTTCTGGGGGGTTTCTCCGCAGGGATGCTACAGTGGCTTGCCATTTCCTTCTTCAGCTCGTTTTACAGATGAGGAAACTGAGGCAAAAGAATGTCAAACACAACCAAACAACAACAAAAACAGCACCCATTTCCCAAGGCTGCTGAGATGATCCAATGGGAGAAGGGTTGCAGAGCGCTCAGCACAGAGCCCAGCATGGAGTAAGTGGGATGTAAACGAACGCCATGACTGTGGCCAGCCTTGGGAGGTTAACAGGGTCTGCCTCAGCGGACCAAAGGCTGGATGGCCACTGGCAGGTGTTTTGTTGTAGTGGGCATCCCTTTTCTTAGTATCAGTTGGACTTGGCACCCTCTACTGACCCTCTCCGTTCTCAGATCCTGAGATCTGATACTATCTCGGTCAGGTCTGGGGTGATTAGCTGTTTTTTTCCTTGATGATCAAGCATATATAGTACCTACTATGTGCCTGCTATTGTGCATTATAAATATTATATCATCTGATCATCCCAATAGCCCTAGGAAATGGCTGCTATTATGAGTCTCTTTTTACAGCTGAGAAAACTGAGAGGCTAAATGACCTGCCTAGGATTTTAAATATCTGAGACTAGATTTAAACTCAGGTCTTCCTGAGCACAGGTCTAGTACTCTATCCACTGAGCCACCTAGATTCCATTATATATATTGCCATTTTACAGGTGAGGAAACTGAGGTGGAGAGAAGTGATTTTCCCAGGATTACTCCCAAGGATGATGATGACAATAACAGGGCAGCTAAGTAGTCAGGAAGACTCATCTTCATGAGTTCAAATCCATCCTCAGATACTTACCAGCTGTGTGACCCTGGGCAAGTCACTTAACCCTGTTTGCCTCAGTTTTCTCATGTGTAAAGTGAGCTGGAGAAGAAAATGGCAAACCACTCTAGTTTCTCTGCCAAGAAAATCCCAAAATGGGGTCATAAAGAGTTGGTCACAACTGAAATGACTCAACAAGGAAAACAAGTGGTAATAGCAGCTTATATTTACATGTCACTTTACAGTTTACAACCCTGTGAGGTAGGTAATACAAATATGATTGTCCCCATCTTTCACGTAATGAAAAAGTGTAAGTGACGTGCTCACAGGTTGGTCAGATGCTTTGGATGGCAGAGCTAGGATGAGAGAGCTTTAGATTCCATTTTCAATGTTCCCCTTTGCCTCCTGCCTCCCCCTCTCCACTAGGGTACTGTAAGTTGGGGAGGGCTGCTCTGGGGGATTCCTTCATTCTGTCAAAATCCTAACCCTGGACAAGACCTGCCTTCAGGGTCTGATGACCTGTGGATGCTCACCAGCCTTAGGCTTGGGGTTGCTGCCTGCAGGCTCCAGTGGATCTTAAAGGAAGACAATAGGGAATTCTTTGCAAGAGGATTGTCAAGGCCACTGGCATGGGTCCCAAAACTCCTCTCACCTTAGGTAGGAAGTCTCCCTCTTCTGATCCCTCTCCGTGATGGGGGAGGAGTTCCAGGGCTACCTCTACTGAATGTTGGGCACCAGAGGGACTGGCCCTAACCCTCCATCCATCTGCCTGAAGGGCTGCATTCTCCACAGCACATGTAGGCTGGTGTTTACTTGCAGTTGTCAAAGCTGCCTCCTCTTCATCACTTCCCCCTCCCCTCATGTGTGAGTTAGCCCCAACCACCGGGACACCACGTGGGAAGCAGGTGGCACAAGGGAGGCTCTGTGATCTGCCAAGGTTCTGAGTGCTGCAGAGTTGCCATGGTAACTGGGCCTGGTTTGGAGATGATGATGAGCTTGGGGTTTGGTTTACTCTCAGTTTGGGGGAGGGAAGGGAAGGGAAAGGGAAGGAGGAACTATAAGCAGCTTGGTAGGGTAGGGGGCTCTAGCTGACTGTTGCCTTTTCCAGTTCTGCTTGACACCCTCTCTCAATCTGCCCCCAATGCCTTTCATTTTGGCATGTTTCTAAACTCCCATTGCAGCCCTAGCACAGCCCTTGTTCTGATCCCCTTCCTCCAGGGTCTCTTGGTGGGCGTGGTTAGGGAGCCAGTGTGCTAAGCTGTGATGCTCAGAAAACTTGGGCATTTGTAACCCCACTCCTTTCTAAATGGGGACAGGCCCCCTGGGGCTGCTTCAGTGGCCTAACGGGTCCTTGAGTCCTCTGATTCTCCCCCACGCTGGGGCTCTGGGAAGGACAGAGCCCCCTGCTGTGCCTAACCCAAGCTGATTAAGGGGTGTGTTATAAATAGGGATGCCAACCCCATCTGATGGGCAGATGGAAACTACAGCAATCAGCTTAGCCTTCCAATTAGCAGTGATGATTTGGAGGATTTTCTGGGCAAACAGAAGGAGGTTGGTTTGACTATTTAGGGAGGAGAAATCAGGCACAGTGAGGGGACTAAACCCATTTTCCCCTAGAACTGGATTTGAATGGATTTCCTCCCTTGGCTGATTTTACCTCTCTTCCTTGGCTCCTCTTTGGGTCAGCTAGAGACCCCTTCAAGAAGAAGCTGGTAGCCCAGTGGTCAAGGGCAGAAACGTCAAACAGGCACCCCAGCTTCACACTGCCAGCAACCTTCCCAAGTACAGCTAACCAGATTGGGAAAGATTTAACAAAACAAATGAAAAAGGGCAACTGTGATATAGTAGATAGAGTGCTAGCCCAAGAGTCAGGAGGGCTCAAGTTCAAATCCAGCCTCAGACATTTATTAGCTGTGTGACCTTGGGCAAGTCACTTAACCCCAACTGCCCCCAAAACCAAAATAAACAAAATAAATAAATAAATAAACAATACAATAGTACACAATGTAAATATGTGGTTTTCTAAGTTAACATGATCTTTATATCCAGTGTAGCAGACACCAATGAGGCAGCTATCTCAGTGGATAGAAGGCTGGACCTGGAGTCAGAAAGACCTGAATTCAAATTCAGCCTCAGACACTTACTAGCTGTGTAGCCCTTGGAAAATCATTTAAATTCAGTTGCCTCAGTTTCCTCATCTGTAAAATGAACTGGAAAAGAAAATGGCAAGCTACTGTAGTACCTTTGTCAAGAAAACTCCATAGACAGTATGGTCCATGAGGCCACAAAACGTTCAACACAACTGAACTGACTGAGTGACAGCAACAAATGGCACCACTAGTTAAGGGGGGCTTGGGAGAGATTCTGTGATCTATCTCATTTCCTATGCTACAAGCAAGACTGATACCTCCCTTTGTCCATACTTATTCCTCCCTTCAGGGGCACTCTAGAACATCTGAACTTTTCCTTCCCTTCTAACCTATTTCCTCTTTTCTTTCTTTTTTTTTTAAATTTTTTTAAATTTTTTAAATTTTGTTTTTTTCCTCATTTCCTCTTTTCAGGGATCAACGTCTCAGCCAATCAGGATGAAGAGCTGGACCATGAGACATTCCAGATGCAAATTGACCGTGAGACCAAGAAGTGTATTTTCCATTCCAACACTGGGGATTACTGGACCCTGGTCACTCATGGGGGTATCCAGTCTATTGCCACACAAGTGTGAGCAGCCCTGACTACTCCTGGCTTTGCCCAGTCTCCCCTTCACTATCACCATCTCCATCATGCTCACACATCACACATTGACACCATTACTGTTACAACCATCATCACACTCATTGTATATATAAACATCAACACAGTCACCATCACCACCTCCTTCCCATCACCATCAATCAATGAAGTCCAATCAAACACCACTTGCCAAGTCCCATGCAAAGTGCCAAGGATATGAAGGCCAATATGAAGGCATTTTTCTTTTCAAGAAGATTACATTCAATCAGGGAGATATGTGGATATTTCCATGTAGATAGACAGGTAGATAGATAGATGGATGTATATGTATATATGTGTATATATACATATATAGTGTATAAACACATGTGTTTGTAAGGACAACATGTAGAAAATAGATATAAGGTAATTTTTTTGAGAGGGAGGCAGTAGTAGCTGGAGTGATGTCGAAAATGGAGTTTGATTTGAATCTTAAAGAGGTGAGGATCATTTCAGGTGTGAGGGACAACTAGGCAGAGGCACGTAGGTGGGAGATGAAGTGTTGTATGAATGAAACAGTAAGAAGGTCGGTTTGTTTGGACAATAGGGCAGGGGAAGGTGAGTCATGTAGAAGATAAATTGGAGCTAGGTTGTGGAGGGCTTTAAATATGTTTGATCCTAGATGTAATAAGAAGAAATGGGGATTAACTGAGTAAGGACGTGACATGTTCAGATCTGCATTTTAGGAAAATCCTCTAAGTGATTTGTGGAGGTTGGATTGGAGAGACTTGTTGTCCAGTCAGATGAGACTCTGAAATGGGATGATAGCAGTGTGAGCAGAGAGAAAGGGACATATGGGAGTGATGCTGTGGAGGCAGAAACTACAATTTTGGTTAGATATATGGGGGGAAGAGTATAGGATGAACTTGGATGGACTCAAAGAATGATAGTGCCCTCAATAGAAATAGGGAAGGGTGGGTCTGGAGGGAAAGATGAGTTCTGTTTCATGTCATGTTGAGTTTAGGATGCCTACAAGACACTACAGTTTGAAATGTCCAATAGGCAGTTGGTGATGTAGGATAGGAGCTCAAAAGAGAGATGAGGGCTGGATAGATATGGGAATTGTCTGATAAAGACGATAATTACACTCATGGGAGTTGACTAGCCCATCAAACAAAGGAGTATAAAGAAGGAAGGGCCCAGGACAGAAGCTTATGGTACAGCCTCAGTTAAGGGAGGCATGAAATGGGTAGTGATCCAGCAAAGAAGATGAAGTAGGAGTCAGAATGAAGTCAGAAGGGTAGAAGGAGGACCAGTAAAGGACAGAATCACAAAGCACACAGAGGAGAGACCATCCAGGAAGACAAGGTGCTCCGAGAGGTCAAGAAGGAGAAAAGAGTGGAGGAAGGACCATAGGTTTGTTAATTAAGAGATAGTCCATAACTTTGGAGAAATTTTCATTTGAGTGATGGGGTCAGAAACTGAGAGAAGTTGAGAGAGCCTGAGAAAGGGAGGAAGGATTCAGGGTTATAACTTGAAGAGGAGGGTCTAGTGATTTTTTTTTCAAAACTGGGAAGATATGGATGGTTTTGTAGAACCATCAGATTTGGCAAGTGATAAATTATTCATAACTTTAGAAAAAAGCAGTTTCAGGTGACTGATGAGGTCAGAGACCAGACAAAAGTAAGGAGATGGAGGGAGAGAGGGAGAGAGAGAGAGACAGAGAGACAGAGAGACAGAGAGAGAGAGAGATCTTGGATTATAGCTTGAGGAGATGGCAGAGCCCATGGAGTTTTTTCAGGATGAAGGAGATTTAGATGTGTTTGCAGGCAGTAGGAAAGGGAGCTGTAGCTAGGAGAGATTAGAGATTCTGGGAGAGTGGTGATAATTGGGAGGTGATCTTCTGGAGAAGCAGGAGAGGGTGAGAATCAAGTACATGGCCACTGCAAGAAGGGCTGCCTCAAGCAGTTCATCAGTCAACAAGTTTTTAAATGTCTACCATGTACCAAGTACTGTCCTAGGTGCTGAGGATGCAAGTACAAAGAATATAACAATCCTTACTCAAAATGAGCTTACATTCTAATGAGGGAAACAACAAGTATACATAACAATACATAGTCATATGTGAATATATATGCATATATACATACAACATAAAGTGAGTAAGTGCAAATACATACACAGTAGTTACATGCACAAGGTAGTTTGGGAAGAGGGTCGCTAGAAGTTAGGTGGATCAGGAAAGGCTTGATGCAGAAGATTGTACTTGAGCTGTGTCTTTTTTTTAAAGCAGTTGGGGTTAAGTGACTTGTCCAAGGTCACACAGCTAGTAAGTGTCTGAGGCCTTCAAAATCTTACCTTGGTCTACTTTTTCAGCCCAGAGGGCATTATTTCCCTCCTGTACTTAGAGATCCAGCCAAATGGGTCTTCTCTTTATGCTTCACATTCAACAATCCATCTCTGATCTCTGAACTGACTATGTCTCAAGCTTGGAATGTTCTCCTTCCTCATCTCTACCTCAAAGAGTACCTTTCTTCCTTTAAGATGCAGCTAGGGAAGGAGTGCACTGGAGGGAGCACTGGCTCTGGAATCAGGAGGACCTGAGTTCAAATCCGACCTCAGACACTTGACATTTACTATCCATGTGATCGGGCAAGTCACTTAACCTGGATTGCCTCACAAAAAAAAAAAAAAAGATAGACTGAGAAATTTATATTTTACATTTTATCCCAGAGGCAATAGGAAGTCCCTGGAGTTGTTTGAATAGAGAAGTGATATGGTCCAATCTATACTTAAGGAAAATTAATTTAAATGTGTAGAATGGAATTGGATAGAGAGAGACTTGAGTCAGGGAGACCAATTATGAAGCTTTTGCAATAATCTAAATAAGAGGAGATAAGGGCCTGAGTGAGTGAAAAGAAGTGTTAAAGAGATGTCATGAAGGTTGAAACTACCTTGTGAAGAGGGGCACGTTTTATCACCCTCACCACCACCATTTTCTTCACCGTCATCTCCCTTGCTAACACTGCCACCTGATCACCACCAGCCATATTATTATCACTACCTCTATTATCACAGTCACCACGATTATCTCCAATTGAACATCACCCCCTCACTGTCATCGCTGTCACCATCACCACCACCATTGTCATCACGGCTATAATCAACATCACCGTTATACCACCATCTTACTCACCACTACCATTTCCGCTACAATTATCACCATCACTACCTCTAGCCTCACCCTCATCATCATTACTCTTATCCACTGCTGTCTTCAGCAGTAGTATTCATGGGACCTAAATGACCACTTTTTCCTTTTCTTCTCAACCCTCTGCTAGATAGGCCCCACCCAGTGGTGAGCCAGTGGTCTATGGCCCAAGGCATTACCTAGAAAGTGAAGTAGAAGGGAGAATGGCACTTTGAACTGGGGAAGAAATAGCAACTCTGGGGGGAGGGGGCAGACAAAGGCAATTCCTAGGAGTATGAGGAACTTAGAGAAGGGTAGGTGACTGGTGTTGAGACCACAGATGAGGGTAGACAGATTTCTCTTCTACTTTCCCCTTGAGGTAGGGTTGTTGAATCCAAAGTGAATAAGAAAAATGGGCTTGATTCCAGAGTCCAGAGCTATGGTCTGGTAGGAAGAAGAGGGGAAAGAGACCTGAACGGGGCAGCTCTGTTCTCAAGGTTAGGGCAGAGGTTCTTAACCTGATGTCTTTATCTGTTTTGATAATTATACTTCAACATGATTGGTTTCCTTTGTACCCCTACATATATTATTTTGTGAATTTTAAAATTATACTCTGTGATATCCATAGGCTTTGCCAGACTGTCAAAGGGAACCATGAAACAAAGTTAAGAACCTTTGATTTAGGGAGGCATTCTCCCATCTCCACCTGATATAGTGATTTTGATCCCTTGGGTTAGTCTAGGACCTGCTTTGATTTTCCTGGGATGAAACAGACCTTCTGGGTGGCCCCAGACAAAGCAGGACTAGGTGGGTGGTAGGGCAGGCAAAGTTATCAGAGTCCCCCTTTCCAATGACATTGACATGCCCCTCTTCTCCCCTTCCCTAGTGCTGCCAAAACCATGTTTGAGATCGAATGGCGCGGCCGACGAATAGCACTCAAGGCAAGCAACGGGCGCTACATCTGCACAAAGAAGAATGGGCATCTAGCAGCCATCAGTGACTTTATTGGTGAGTGCCTGCCAAGCCAAGAGGCCCAGGGAGGAGTCTGAAAGCATGCAGATTTTAGAGTCCCTAGCAATGCCTAGTTCGAGGCTCAAGCAATTACAAGTGATAGGAGGTTGGGCAGGAGAGAAGAAAAGAACCTCTATCTACTAATCTAGAAGCAGCTAGGAGGGCAGTGAATAGACTAACAGGCCTGATGTCAGGAGTTCAAATCCAGTCTCAGACACTTACTCACTGTGTGATCCTGGGCAAGTCACTTAACCTCAATTTGCTTCAATTTCTTCAACTATAAATGCAGAATAATAACAACACTTACTTCCCAGGGTTGTTGAGCATCAAAGATAATCTCTGTAAAGCATTGAGTACAGTGCCTGGCACACAGTAGGCTTATTTCTTTCCCCTTCCCTTTTCTATTAACCTCCACCAAGGCACATACCTCACCAAAGAGGGCTTACAAGGTGATCCCTCCCCAAAACATACACACAAGGACAGGTGAGTGAAATGATGGGTGCAAGGTAAGGCATCCCCATCCCCCTAGCAATCCTCCTCTCCTTGACCCAGGTGAGGACGAAGAATTTATCATCAAGCTCATTAACCGGCCCATCTTGGTGTTAAGAGGCAACGATGGCTTTGTCTGCCACCATCGAAACTCCAATCTGCTTGACACAAATCGATCCGTCTATGACGTCTTCCACATCAGTTTCAGCGATGGCGCCTACCAGATCCGAGGTGCAGCCTTGGGGTGGGGAGCAGGGGTAGGGATCAGAATAGGGACTGAGACCACACTGTGGGATTTGGTGCTAGCCAGGAATCGCCCTACCTCTCCACTCCCACCCCTGTCCCTGTCCCCATCCCCCATTCTCGCCTGACAAGATGGTGGAGAAGGTTGAGTAGCAGCAATCTGAGGAATCTGCAGTTGTTTCTACTTTGGCTCTGGCATTCTTAGAGAATCACAGTCAGACAGTTGCTTCCCCTGCCTCCCAACCCCATACTTTCTTCTGATGTTATGTCAGCAGGAAAGGAATGGGAACTAGAGGACACACCTACTGGTCCTGCATCACCTGTCACTGGCTGAATGAGCAGTCTATAAGCATCTGGCCAGTCAAATGTGACAGAGATAAATTAGAACCACCAATGGCTGAAGGAAAGCTTACCCAGCTAGTGACACTGACAGGAGGAAATAGAGAGTTAGTTTCCTTCTCATAATTATTTCTGGGAATTTTGTTAAATGTAAAGTTATGCCTCCACCCCTGATATGGATAAAGATAGGGATAAAACCTAGTAGAGAAAAGGGGCCTGAAACAGAAAAGGATAGACGCTAATCTCACTCATGGTGACCCAGTTGTGAATGATATACTTAGTCAGGGCCTGGTGGGAGGGGGCAGGCCTTTCACGCAACCTTTACTCCCCCACTCCCAAACCCTCCACCTGACCCCCCCCCCCCCGCAAAACCACTACATTGAGCACTAGGGGTAATGAGGAATATGATGGGGTTGAAAGAAGCAGTGGAGGACCGTGCAACCAGAGTTCACAGGAAGTCTCACCATCCTCAATGTCACTCTGTATAGACTTTCTAACCCCAGACAACTCCAGTCCCATCCCAGGGGGTCAGCAGGGTTCAGAAGGAAAATTTGAGGGAGATGGGGTTAGAAGATTGGGAGGGGAGAGGAAAGAAAAGATGATGTCTGGGGGGAAAGGGAGGAAAAAGGCCAAAAGTAGGGATGGGAAGCCCTAGGATCTGTCCCATCCTGACCCACTTGCCCCCCACTCCACCCTCAGGCAGAGGCGGTAAGTTCTGGTACATAGCCAGCAATGGCAACGTGTGCAGTGATGGTGAAAGATCAGAAGATTTCTTCTTTGAGTTTCGGGAGCGAGGTCGAGTGGCCATCAGAGGCAAAAATGGCAAATACCTGCGAGGAGCCTCCTCAGGCATGTTGAAGGCTGATGGAGATTCGCTTGCTTGTGCCACCCTCTGGGAGTACTAACTCCTATCTTCCTTGGATGAACCGCCTCCAGAGCCTCCCAGGAAAGAAGCAGGAAGATGCAATAGAAACAGAAGCAGGGAAGGATCCTGGGGCTCTCCTTGGGTGGGGTAAAGTGGGGGATCCCATCCCTCCCTCTTCTGACTGAAGCACACAGTGCATGATCATAACTTCCCCTGTCCCCATCTCCTACATAAAAATTCTGTCTGAGATTTGGCTTTCTCTGGTTTCTTGACTTTCCGTGTTCACCTGCTCTGTGTCTCACATCCCATGCCCCGAAAGACAATACAAGAATCTTTCCAGACAGATTCCGGGAAGGCTCCCTCTGGCCTTCTTGTGCTAGCCACCATCATGATGTCCAGGGCTTTGGGTCATCACTACTGATCTGCTTCAGGAAGAATATACACAGCCAAGGTTTGCCCACAGAAGGCTCTCCCATAGGAATAGGCCCCACTGTCCTCCAAGAGTGATTCTATCCTATTTGGAGAGCTCTAAGGGGCTGTAGCCTCCCACAATCCCCCTTGCTCATCAAGGTGACCTCAGGATAAAGGATGCAGACTGAAAAGAAAATGAAATTCGAGTCAGAAAGGAAGGGGGAGAAGGGAGGAGTACAGGGGAAATTGAGCCTGTTAGAATTCCTGGGAATAGAAAAATTGGACAATCCCTGACAGGAACAGAGTCTACAGAGAAGAGGGGCTTGGCCAGAACAGGACCAGGGCCAGACAAGTCAGCTTTGTACATTCCAGTTTCCTTATTCCATCCCTTCCACAGCTTTCTCTTCCCCCTCCTCTCATGTCTTTTTTCTCTCTCTGTCCTGCTCTTTCACCTGACTGGAGCCCTTATTTCTGATACCTACTTTTCTAAGGGACCCTGAGGCCTGGTCCCCTTGGACCTTTACATCAACTTCAGAGGGAAAAGCCAGGACAAGACCTGTCTCCCCTCCCCCTTTCCAATCAGCTCCTAATCTCTGGGGGGTCTCAGGGAGGACAAAGAAAGTCTGCACTCTTCTTTCCCTTGGCATTTTGTATGTCAGTTTCACATCAAGGTCTCCCCATTGTGATACCAGCTGGTACTAGTACTAATAATCACATTTCTAGAATGTCTTAGGCAGAAGAAGTTTCTCTTATCAGACAGCAAACCACTTCTGGCATGGTTTCCCTGTTCTCCAACCACTCCCCTAGACATACTTAGAGAATCCTGAATCCCTCCCACTTTACTGCGGATTGCACAGGCTGCAGCACATCTCTCAAAGACTTGTTGGCTTTGGCCAGCCTGAGGTGAAATACCCACCCATGCATGCACACACCACCATGGGCACAATCCCTAGCTTCACAGTGTGTTGTATACATCATAGATCTGATCCAGCCCTTATGAAAGTAGAGGTCATTCAAGTCAACCCCCTTGTTTTACAAATGAAGCAACTGAGGCCCAGGGATAGTAAGTGATCTGCCCAGACTCATCCCCAGCATCAGAGTCAGTGTTTGGACCATTCCTCCAAACTGTGGCCAGGCCCTCCAGAATGTAGATTGAGGATAGCTCTTTCCCTGGAAAACACTTGGGAATATTTGTGAAATGGATTCAACGTGAGGATCTAACAGGGTGATTTGTGTGGGGTGGCTAGGACAGCCTTGACTGTGGGTGGGTTGGGTGGGAAGGTTCTGTGGCTCCCAACCCCTCCCTTCACAGTCTGCTCAGTGTTCCAGCTTGCCTGCATCTCTCTGATTATCTCCAGGGTAACCAGCTGTACTGTGATCCACAGAGATATGGGAGAGCCAGGAGAAGGGAAAAAGGCTGAACTGAGAATTCCTTGGATGGGAATTTGGGGAAAATCCACTTTGAGTCACTCCTGGGCTCTGGAAGAGAGAGGGAGGGGTGAAGAGCTAGTCAGTCAACAAGTATTTATTAAGCACTATGTACTAGGCAACGGGCTGAACACCAATGATGCAAAGAAAGCCAAGAAAAAAGATCTTTGCTCACAAGGAACTCATCTAATGGGAAGGCAATATGAAAACTACCTATACAAGATATATAGTGTATAAATGGGAGGTAATCTCAAGGGGAGGGGACAGCTAGATGATGCAGTAGATAGAATGCTGAGCTTAGAGTCAAGAAGATTCATCCTCATGGTTCAAGTCTAGCCTCAGACACTTACTTGACGTGAGTGCCTGCGCCAGTCCTTGTTTGCTTCAGTTTCCTCATCTGTAAAATAAGCTAGAAAATGAAATGACAAGCCACTCCAGTATCTTTGCCAAGAAAACCTCAAATGGGGTCCTGCAGAGTCAGACACAACTGAAAACGACTAAACAAAAGCAACAAAATCTCCCCTGGCACTTCTCAGCCTTCTTTGCTCTGTCATCCACGTCCTGCCCCTACAAGTGCACTCAACACTGTGTCTTGGTGACCCAACCAGTTATATCCACACATGTATGTCTACCCAGGTGGTGCAACAGCCTTAGTCTCACTAGGGGAGAAGGGGACTGGGAAAGTCCTCTTGCACAAGGGATCTGAAGGATGTCAGGGAGGCCACAAGACAGAGAGGAGGATGGAGAGCATTCTAGTCATGGGGGATAGCCAGTGAAAAGGAAGGGAGGTCGGGAGATGCAAGTTTGAGTTCAAGAAGACCAGCGTGGCTAGATAGTAGAATACATAGAAAGATTTAAATGTAAAAAGACTAGAAAAGCAGGAAGGAGCCAAAGGACTCTGAGAACCAAACAAAGAATTTCATAATTTATCCTAAAGGTAAGTGGGAACCGTTGAAGTTTACTGAGTGGGAGAGTGACATGGTCAGATCTGTGTTTTAGGAAGGTCATTTTGGCAGCTGAGGGGAGGATGGATTGGAAGGGAAGAAAAATCAGCTGAGCAGGCCAACCAGTGGGCTATTGCAATAATCCAGGCCTAAGGTGATGAGGGCCTGAGATAAGGTGGGCCTGTACCAGAGTGGTCACTACATGAGTGGAGAGCAGGGGATGTATAATGAGAAATATTGTAATTAGAGAGAAAATAAGGCTTGGCAAAAGAAGATTGCCCAGGAAAGTCCAGTAGGCAGTTGGTGATATGAGACTGAAACTCAGGAGTGAGAGTAAGGCTGTTGAATCATCTGGGTAGATGCATGTGTAGATATAGATGATCAGGTCACCAAGACACAGTGTTGGGTGCATTCATGGGGACAAGACATGGATGGCTGAGCAAAGGAGACTGAGAAGGAGCAGTACAGGTAGGAAGAACACCAAGATATATCAGTGATGAAGGAAATCAGAAGAAATCCATCAGGGGTAGGAGGGGACTTGATTGCTGAGGGGATGGACGACTTGAGTGTGGTGAAGAAAAAGTCAAATCAATAAGAATTGATTACATTTACTATGTGTTAGACACTGTGCTAAACACTAGGGAAAGAATACAAGGAGAAAGGAAGATAAGTCCTTGCCCTCAAGAAACTTATATTCTAATAGGAGAAGGCAATTCATTAAAAGGAAGCTAAAAGGAAGAAGAGAGAAGGAGATGGTATCCAGTGCTGGATGATAGAAGATGAAGCCTGGGGAGTCAGAAATGCAGGCTGGAGAGAAAAGACAACATGGCCTTTCTGGGCATCTTCCTTAAAATGGTGGTTCTGGAAGGAACCAAACAATGAGAGGGTGAGGCTGCAAGGGTGAAGGGTATTTCCAGTGTGTGAAGTCAATTTTCAGGGCATGATAGAGGAAGTCTAGAGAATCTTTCTATGTCCCTAAGGAGAAGCTGAGAGTACTCCTGCTCTCCTCCACACATCTGGGGTCATCCAGTTTGGTATAAAATCAATGTTGCCAATTCAATTGTTTCAGTCACGTCTGACTCTTCATGATCTCATTTAGGGTTTTCTTAGAAAATGACACATTTAAAAAAATGGGTCATGAAAAGGGGGACATGACTGAAATGACAGTCATGACAAAGTAATGACAAAGATACTGGAGTGGTTTGCTTGTCCAGCTCATTTTACAGATGAAGAAACTGAGGCAAATAGGATTAAGTGACTTGCCCAAGGTCACACAGCTAGTTAAGGGTCTGAGGCCAGATTTGAACTCAGGAAGATGAGTCTTTGTGACTTCAAGTCTGGCTCTCTGTCCACTGGATCACCCAGCAATACCTTAAAGAGTTCTGGCTCTGGAGTCACAAGATCTGAGTTTGAATTCTAACTCTGCTGTTTGTTATTATTAGAAAGAATAATTTTTAAAAAAAGAACAATTATCTTGTACTTATTGACTATATGACCTAGGACCTATCAGTTTAGCCTGGTAGTGCCCTAGGCAACTTCCTAAAACTATACACTGAAGACAGGTCTGCATCTGTAAGGGTAGTTCCTTACCTGGAGTCCCCAGTGTTAATGAAATCAACAGAGGGTCAGGAAAAATAATAAAAATTGACTCATAGCATTTTAAGGCTTACAAAGTTCCTTACCAGATTCTCCACTGGATCCTCCCCCTACCCTAGCATCACACCCTCAGTGCCTTGAGACCATGAGACTTGAACCCAGGTCTTCCCCAAACCAAGCCCAGGGCTTTATCCACCATGACTCTTTTCCTCTCTGCTAAGTACTTCTAAGTGACCTTAAACAAATCTACCCCTTTGGGTCTATTTTCCTATCTGTTGAAATAGAAGAGATGATGTCTAAGCTCTCTCCTTCTGCTAAATCTCATGGTTGTCTGAACTCCACATACCTGAGTCAGAGGGGTCTCTCATTACCACCCCCCACAGTGTGGTTCAGGGAATGATGGATCCAGTTGACTGTATTCTCTAGATGGGGTTCTTAACTTGGGTTTTACAATGTCCATGAATAGATTTCCGAGTCCATGAACTTGTATAGGGAAAAAAAAAAACACCTTATTTTCACTAACTAAAATTTAATTTCAGTTTCACTGACTGAAATTTAGCATTTCCTGCCATTTTTGAAAAATATTAATCTGAGGAAGGATTTGTAGGCTTCCCCAGTCTGCCAGAAGTGTCCAAGACACAAAGAAAGTTAAAATCTCCTGCCCTATGAACGAATGAGTGAGTGAGCGAGTGAATGAATGGATGAATGAATAAATAAAGCATTTATTTAATGTTTATTATGTGCAAAGCACTGACACAGGAAAGGAAAACAATCCCTGCCCTCAGCGTTCTCACCACATTCTAAAGGGCAAGACCACACTTTTGGAAGGTTTCAATGTCAATCAGATGGAAAAGTCCCATGATCCTTAGGGTGCAGTGGCAAAATAGGTGTTAATACTTCTCCTTTAATGTCATTTCCACTGATAAAATCATATCAATTTCTGATGCTGAACTATTTGACAGTGCCAAGGACTTTGGTGGCCAGAACTTTCCTTTCTGGGTTCCAAATAGCTGGGGCTGTTAGTACAGGAGAACAAGGCCAGAAACACAGGAACCCTCAATCAGGGACCTAGTCAATTAAATTAAGTAATTATTTTAATAAATGTGTGCTCATTATGCCAGTTAGATTCCGGTGGTTTCTATTCTAGTCACTACCTCAGTTTCACCAACTATAAAATGGAGACCCTCCATTTTCATGCCAACATAGATTACTTGGGGCTTCCATCAAAAGAAAGCAATGCCCCTTTGCTTAAATTTCTCCATGGCCTATGTCCTGGGCAGGATACTGACCTCTAGATCCTCAGGTCTACCTTCCCCCAAACTCAGTCTTCAGATAATCTGTGGACTTTAACTGATGGCAAACTGAGCCCTTTTCACCAGCAAACAATTTCTATTTGGAGGCAGCTAAGTGGTACAGTGGGCAAAGAATTGGGCCTGGAGTCAGGAAGACCTGAGTTCAAATCTAGTCTCAGACTAGCTGTGTGACCCTGAGCAAGTCACTTAACCTCTGTTTGCCTTAATCCACTGGAAAAGGAAATGGAAAACCATTCCAGTGTCTTTACCAAAAACGAATAAACAAATACCCATTCTGGATCTTGAAGAGTTAGACATGATTGAACATTAACAAAATGGTGCAATGGATAGAACATTGAACCTGAAATCAGGAAGACCAGGTTTCAAATTCTACTTCAGATTCTTCCTAGCTATGTGATCCTGGGCAAATAAATTTCTTTTAAAATTACTATTTTTTACATTATTTAAAAATTTTGAGTTTTAAATTCTTTCCCTCCTTCAGTGCCCCCCCATGAAGAAGGCAAGCAATATATTAGTTATACATGTGAGATTGTGCAAAACATATTTCCATATTAGCTAGATACTTTAACCTCTGTTTGCCTGTTTCCTCAATTGTAAAATGAGAGTAATAACAGCACCTATCTCTCAGAAACAAATCACTTAGCACAGTGCCTAGCACATAGTAGGTCCTATATAAATGCTTAGCTCCATCCCTCAATGTTTTGACTTAAGAAACTAAGAACCCTTCCTTCTGCTCTTGTGTATGAGGGTAGAGAGAAGCTGCTGCAGGAGACGAGCCACACACTGCGCCCTACCTCATCCCCTCTACCGTGGTGATGATGTGAGTTCTGAGAAGGATCAGAGATGGAAGGGACTTCTCATTTGGTCATTGAACAATTCAGTGACTTACCCAAGGTCTCCTAGCCCCAGATGTCTCCGTCCCTCCCAGTGGTAAAAGCACCCATCTTACCACTTTGCCAAGTCTGAAATTAGGTCACTGCCCTAGGGCCATGATCTCTTGAGAGCCAAAGGTTCCCTGGGTCCTCCCCAAGGACCAGCTCTGAGTCATACAAAAGGATGCAAATCTGTGTTCTGTAGCAGTGACTCTCTAGCCCTGAGGGTGTTGTTGTTGTGTTCATCCTTCATTGCCAAAGAAGACCATGCCATCAGAGAAATGATGACATGACTTGCACTTGACTTTGTTTTGAGTGAGGGAAGGCTGTGCAAGGTGACCAGCCTCACTTTCTCCTCTGGAGTCACGTGGATCCAGTGACCAGATATACATCAGGATGACTGGAGATGGCCCAGAGGGTGTTAGAGGAGGACTGAAGAGAGAAAGGAAGAAACAAGGAGAGGGTTTGCCCTGCCCCTGCTGGAGGGGTGTAGTAGCAGGGCTCACTTAGAAATTTCCCCACTGGACCAGGAAACATGGAAGCCCACTTCAGACCATGAGGCAAAATGAAGGGATCCCCTTGGACCTGCAACTCAAGCTCAGCAGGAGGAGTGAGGGGGAAAGCATATGAGGTCCTGGGATTCAGGTTCAGCTGCAGTCACTACTGCTAATGGGTTGAATGAAATTGAGGCTGGAGCTGGTCCTTGGAAATAGCTCAGCTGTTTGATCCCATGGGGCCCGGGAGCCTGAAGCCCAGTGAAAGTGGGGGTTGGGATAATGCCCCAGCCTCTCCTCCCACATTTCCAGAGAGGTTGGACAGTGGGGGAGGTCCCCATGCTGAACACTAAGAGGGTCAGGAGTAGGTAAAAGGCAGGTATCTGACATGGGGAGGTATCATATCATCAGCCCACAAGGCCACCTTCTGAGATCCAGGTGTAGCGGTTCTGCAGGGTAGGGACTGCATTGTCGGGACCAGCATCCCAGGGATTCAGTTTGGGTGTGGGGGGGAGTGGGGATGAGCCAGGGAGACATATTACCATCTGCCTTGCCAAATCCAGCCTGAAGCAAACAGCTGTCTTGGCCTCAACTCTCTGTACCCCAGGGGAGGACTTAACCCCAGCATCCTGGATGCAGCCTTATCCCCTCTCCCAGAGCAGATGCAATTTGAAAGAAATTAGACTATAACAATAAAGTGACAGAATGTAAGATAGGGCTGCCACTCACTCCCAGCAACCCTCATCATTATCATTTTGTAGGCTGGACTAAAAGAAAAGAAGTTGCTAGATGTGTTTCTTCTCTCTCTCTCTCTCTCTCTCTCTCTCTCTCTCTCTCTCGTTCTCTCTTCTCTCTCTCTCTCACTCTCTCCCTTTTTCTCTCTCTCTCTTTCTCTCTCTTCTTCCCTCCCTCCCTCTCCTCAATTACATGTAAAAATAATTTTCAACATTCATTTTTTAACATTTTGAGTTCCAAATTCTCTCCCTTTCTCCCTTTCCACCCTCTTTGTGAAGGCAAGCAATTTGATATCAATTATACATGTGCAGTCATGTAAAACACATTTCCCTATTAGCCATGTTGCAAAAGAAAACACAAACCCTCCCAAAAAAAGAAAGAGGAAAAAAAGAAATGTTAAAAAGTGTGCTTCTATCTGGGCAGCTAGGTGGCACAGTGGGACTAGCTGTGTGACCCTGGGCAAGTCACTTAACCCTGTTTGCCTCAGTTTCTTCATCTGCAAAATGAGCCAGAGAAGAAAATGGCAAAGCACTCCAGTTGTGTTGTGTTTGTCCTTCATTCTCGAAGAGGACCATGGCATCAAGATGATGACATGACTAGCAGTTGACTTTGATTTGAGTGAAGGAGGGCTGTGCAAGGTCACTTTGCCAAGAAAACCCCAAATGGGGTCACAAAGAGTCTGACATGACTGGAAGCAATTTAACAACATGCCTTTATCTGCACTCAGACTCTATTAGTTCTTACTCCGGGGGTGGGTTGCATTTTTTGTTCTAAATCCTTCAGAATTGCCTTGGACCATTGCATTGCTGAGAAGAGCTAAGTCACTCACAGCTGATCATCACACAACATTGCTGTTATCGTGTACAACAGTTCTCCTGATTCTGCTGAATTCACTTTGCAACAGTTCATGTAAGTCTTGGCTTTGTTTGTGCAAAAACTTTAATGTAATTAAAATTATCCATTTTACATCCTGTAATGCTCTCTATCTCTCGTGTGGTTACAAATTCTTCCCTCATCCACAGATCTGACAGGTATCATTTTCTGTGCTCCCCTCATTTGCTTAAGATATCACCCTTTGGTTTTTCTTGAAATGGGATCCAAAGGATTAGGTTGTTCTGGGCTCTCTTCCTTTTGCCTTTTTTCCACTTCCAGTGTCTCATTTCCTGAGAGAAATCCTCACTGAGATTTGGGATTCCATTGTGATGTAACACATGATGTGCTACTGAGTGGAAAAACCTATTAGCATCTGTAGCCATTTCTGGAGATTCATAAGATCAAAAATTTAAAGCTGGAAGGAACCTTAGGGTCCATAGAGTCCAAGCCTTTCATTTTACAGATGAGGAAACTGAGGCATAGAGAAATTTAGGTGGCTCAGATACTCCCTTAATATAATTTTAATTCTGAAATATCCTCTCATCCCCTGTAGGAGGCTTTGTAATAAGATTCCAATTACTTTCTGAAATCCCTAACTTACAAGGAAATTGAGGAGGGTCTATATACTCACAAAACAGCTAAAGTTTTTATTTTTCTCCTCATATCTCCTAGTATTTTGCATCTCCCTAAGTTTTCATTAGCAATTTCCCAGTCCTCTCTATCTTAGATCAGAGGGTACTCCTTTAACCAAAGGTACTCTTTGTGGCTTTATCTGCATTGCGAAATACCAAGTCTCTAGGAATACAACAGACTACTCACTAACCCCACCTGCTCTTAGTAATAAGTACAGTACATATTATTACTTAAATATCCCAAAGGTCAAAAATTACATAACAGAAACTTTGATTCATAAAGGAAATACTTTGGAAAAATGACTCCAAAAATACACTGCATATTTTTTGTCTCTAGAGGATTCCTATGAAACTAAGGTATCCAAGAAAATATCCAGGAATGGACATTTCCCAGGGGGTTGCAGCTAATACAAAGGGCGTTAAAATAAATCTGGATGAGTCCCCAAAGTGTGTGACATGATGAGAATGGTACCTCTCTCCACAACTCTTCTGTCTTCTCTCTGTACTGGGTTGGATCCATCACCAAGACTGAACTCACAGCGGCTGATGAGGTGGCCATATTGTTACAATTCTGTTTCGGGATTGTAGGTAGTAACCTTGGTATGGAGAAGCTATAAAACTGCTACTAAGAACTGTAGCTCCTGAATGCCCACTGATATACTTCCTGTTCAAATAAATTAACCAACATGAATCTTATTTACGAAACATTTACTAAACAGAACACAAAGAAAAATAACCACAACGTAGTAATCAGTAAATATAGGTTGCACTCTCCCACCAATGCACAGGGTAGGTACACAAAATGGGAAAACTAGCAGGGAGATACATGAGCGAAACACATGTATTCAGGGTGACTTATAACTCTGGACTGCAGGCCATATCTTTTTTCTCCTCAGAAAACAGTTTACACCACAATTTGCCTTTTGGTGAACTAATTCTCTGCTGCTTTTCCATTCAAACCATTCCTCAATTAGGCTCTTTAGGCAGTGTTACAAGTTTTTTAGCAAAGGGATCTTTAGGACTATTTAGATCTGTTGTCTTAGTTGGGCTCTTAGGGATTCACCTCCCCCATCCCATCAAGCCATAGGTGATAGTAAAGGGTATGTCAAACAAGTCTCTTCTTTCCCCAGCTAGCCCTGATAAACAGCAGAGGATACTTCTCATCTGTTCCCAGCAGCAAAGCTTTTCCTCCAGTCATCTCAGTTCCCAGCCATAGACTTCTGTCAATCTAGGTGGGGGGAATGGAGTCTTTAGATTCTTCTTTCAGCAATCACTTCAGCTACTTTTCTATTAGCCAGCTGCTCTACTGAACTCAGCTAGTTCCTTTCGGGCAGCAAGGACAAATCTCATTTCTGAACCTTCTATTCAGTTGAGCTTAGCTCTCTTTAAGCATCAGGGCATAGTCCTTGCTCTGATTTTTCTGTTTCTTTCTTGACTTCTCCATTGTGCAATGTCTCCTTGTGTGAAATGACATACCTCTCTATCTTAAAGCAAGAAACCATAATTCACTCCTCTGTAGATATGCTGCACATGCAACTGTCCCATATTCACTCCCAAACTCTATCAGTGTCTTCCAACTTTCAAACTTAAAATCTTAATAATAATAGTGTGTAAATTAACTGCTGGGGAAGAAGAGGGTTTGGCTGACTGATTTCAGAAAGCACATTTCTCTGAGGGCTCCTTCTTCTCAGACCTGTATTCTCCCCAAGTACTTTTCTTTGAAGGATTTCTTTCTCAGAGATTCTCTAGAACTATCTCTATTTGCCTATTCCCACAAATAAAACTATCCAAATCCAAGAGGTACATTATGCTCTCTCCCTCCATCCCTTACCCCAGATAGCATTGTGATGCAGAGATCTCAAGCTGAATACCTGCAGCTAACCAAGCAGTGGTCTCCTCCACTATCACTTCAAGCTTCTCTAAGTGAATGTTACAGTGAGCCCTTTTCCCACACTCTCATTTCAGACCAGGGCTGACCAAGCTTATCTATGTCTAACTAGGCCAGTTGGGTGCCTCAGGTTTGGAATGGGAAAGAATGAAATACTTATAGTCTTAATTTCTAAGAGTTTAATAGCTAATAACAGAGGAAAGTTATTCAGATCAAGAAAAGAATGTTCAACAGAGACACAGCTGATTCACTGGGTAAAGTTTTCTGGTTGGTTATACTGCTGATATGTTGTCTGAAGATTTGAGGGAAAGTTCCAGCCCCTGCTAGTGTCCTTGCTGGTTTTATTACTGCTGTCACTGTTTACTCAGGTAATAAAGAGCAGTAAATTGTCTGAATCAATTAAACCACAGGGACAGTTTCAATACCTTATAAGGAAAAAGCAGCCTAACTTGCCTGGGTTGGGAATCTTAAGATATTCCTCCCATATCTGTCCATCAGAAAAAAAACATATTTACTTTTATCTGGGAAGCTCTGAAATTGGATTATGGGAAACCCTCCCAGGAGCAGGGAGTGATGGGTCTGGGTGGGTTTCCACAAGGTTGTAGAGTAGAGGCAAGAGCTCTGAACTTGAAGGCAAGAGGATCTAGGTTCACATTCTGCTCCGGACACTAACTTTATGATCCTAGAAAAGGCACAACATTTCTGAATCTCAGTTTCTTCATCTCTCCTGCTTTGTTTTGTGCCAAGGTTTTGTACCAAGTCAGCGTTCTCTAAAGTAGGGTATGTGAACCGTAGAGGGTACATAATGTGGTATATTAAGGTGCAGGAAGAAAATATTAGAACTTCTGTTTTCATAAAAAACAATTTTCTAAGAGAAGAAAATATTAAGCTTCACCAATATTTAATTTCCAAATTGACACTGCCATTTCAGTTCAGTTGTAAGGTGCTCAAATGTCATGTGATATTTGAGATATCCTGTGGGAATTCTACAATAGAGGGGTGTTGACGATGCTGCTCTCCCTTTTGCTTTCTTCATATTATGACATACTGCAGTGTACAGATGCCCAGTTTAGGGAATTTACAGATTATATTATCTAGTTTTAAACTAACCCTCATAAAATGAACAAATGACTTAAAAAGATTCCTTCTAGCTTCCCTAAATTCATTTAAATCTTGGCTAAGACCTCACCATATGGAAGAAGCCTTTGCAGACCCCCTTAATCTTAGTGCCTTTGCTCTGGGATTATTTCCAATTTATCTGGTATATATCTCTTTTATGGGACAGCTAGGTGGCAAAGTGGATAGAATACAAGGTCTGGAGTTAGGAAAATTCATTTTCCTGAGTTCAAATCTGGCCTCAGACACTTCCTAGTTGGGTGACCCTGGGAAAGTCACTTAACTCTGTTTGCCTCAGTTTCCTCCTGTGTAAAATGAGCTGGAGAAGGAAATTAGACCACTCCAGTATCTTTGCAAAGAAAACCCCAAATACAGTCATGAAGAGTTGGACATAACTAAAAAATGACTGAAATCTTGTTTGTACATAGTTGTTTGAATGTTGTCTCGCCCATCAGACTGGGAGCTCCTTGAGGACAAAGGCTCTTTTTGCCTTTCTTTGAATCCCCAGCACTAAGCAAAATTCCTGGTACACAGTAAATGCTTAATAAAGCTCATTGACTGATTATTAGTGATGATTAGAAATAATGCCAGTATGGTTGGTTGTTGTCCTTCATCTTCGAAGAGGACCAAAATGACATCACCATTGTACAGTGAAATTTCAGTGTGCCCAACTGTGGCTGATCAGACTAATATGAGCTCGGAATGCTCTACCATAGGTTGGGTACAGATGGTCCATGTGAATATTTAGGGTGGATAACCCAAATTTGCGCATCCTGCATTTGTGCTTTGTGCTGTCTCAATTCTGCTTTGCTCAAAGAGCACAACACCCTGTCTGATGCGGGCATGCCATACTGAGCGGTCCTTACCAGTGTCTCCCATGTTGCACGGTCAAATCCAAAGTTCTTGAGAGAGACCTTGACAGTGTCCTTGTATCTTTTCTTCTGGCCACCATGTGATCACCTGCCCCATGCAAATTCTCCACAAAATAGTCTTTTTGGCAAGCATACATTTTGCATTTGAACAACGTGGCTAGCCCATTGGAGTTGTGCTCTCTGAAGCATAGTCTGAATACTCGGCAGTTCAGCTCAAGCAAGGACTTCAGTGTCTGGTACCTTATCCTGCCAGGTGGTCCTCAGAATCTTCCTAAGACAGTTCAAGTGGAAGCAATTCAGTTTCCTGACATGGCACTGGTAGACTGTCCATGTTTCACAAGCATATAACAATGAGGTCAGCACAACATCTCTGTAGATCTTCAGTTTGGTAGTCAGTCTAATACCTCTTCTCTCCCAAAACTTTTTTCAGAGCGTTCCAAACACTGAGCTAGCTCTGGCAAAGCATGCATCAACCTCATTGTCAATGTGTACATCCCTGGAAAGTACACTACCAAGATAAATGAACTTATCCACAGCATTCAAAACTTCTCCATTTCTTGTAACTAATGGTTCCACATATGGATGGTGTGGTGGTGGCTGATGGAGCACCTGTGTTTTTTTGGTGTTAATTTTTAGGCCAAAATTAGCACAGGCAGCAGAGAATTGATCCATACTTTGTTGCATCTCAGATTCAGAGGCTACAGTGAGTGCACAATCATCTGCAAACAGAAAATCATGCACCAACACTCCCTCCACTTTGGTCTTGGCTTGTAGCCTTTTATACTAATGCCAGTATAGACAAATGAGAAGATGACAGATTTGACACTACTACTGGTACAAGCTCTTTATCAGTCACATTATAAGGTAAAAACAATGATTTAATCAGATCTGACTAGATGACCTCCAAAAATTTAAAATTATCAAAATGATTATTTGAAAATATGGTTTACATCCACTATCATTAACAATAAGCTTTGCCATAAGAATATATTTATTGTGCTTTGAGATATTGGCTAATGCATCATCACTGATTGCACTCGTTTAGAATGCAGAGTTGGGATCTGTGCCTGTGGACGGAGTACAAAGTTGATTGGCTGCTGGCCTTGGAGTCAGGAAGACCCGAGTTGAAATCTCATTTCAGACACTTAAGATCATTTTGGCAGCTTGAGTGGAGGATGGATTAGAGTGGAAAGAAACTTGAAGCAGGGAAACCTTTTAGGCATCTATTACAATAGTCAGGCAAGGGGCAATAAGGGCCTCTGTAAGGGTTGTGGCAGTATGAGTGGAGAGAAGGGGATAAATATGAAAAGATATTGTAAAAGTAGAAATGACAAGATTTAACAGAGTATTGGATATGTGGGATGATGTGAACATCGAGTTAAGAATGATATCAAGGTTATGAGCCTGGGTTACTAAGAGGATATTGGTGCCTTGGACAGTAAAAGGAAAGTTGGGAAGAGGGGAAGCTTTGGAGAGTAGGATATAAGTTCTCCTCTGGGCAGATGCCTCCTGGACATCCAGGTCAAAATGTTTAAAAGGTATTTGGTGATGCAAGACTGGAGCTCAGAAGAGGGAGTGCTGTTGTTCTACAACAGCTAGTAAGTGTCTGAGGTTGGATTTTAATTCAGGAAGAAAAATATTCCTGACTTCAGGTCTGGCATTTTATTCACTGTGCCACCTAGCTACCCAAGATAGATATTAGTTATCAGCATAGAAATTGATCATTGAGCCCATGGGAAATTATGAGATCACCAATTGAGACAGCAGAAAGAAAAGAAGAGGGCCCAAGACAGAGTCTTGGAGGTTCACATACAGTTAGTGGGCATGATCTGGATGAAGGTGAAGCAATGAAGACAAAGAAGGAAAAGGTGAGACAGGTAGGAGGGAAACCAGGGGAAAGGTATATCATGAAAATCTAGAGAGGCGAGAATATCCAGAAGAGGGTGCCTGAAAGTTTTAAAAGCTGCAAAGAGGTGAAAAGTGAGGACTGAGAAAAGGTCATTAGATTTGGCAATTCAGAGATCATTGGTAAGGAGGCCATTGATTTAGAAAAAGTCCATATAAATATGTCAAAAATTGATATTAGCACTTTTTGTGATAAGGAATTGGAGGCAAAGAAGATGCCCATCAATTAAGGAATGGTTCAACAAATTGCACTTCATGAATATTACAGCACTTTACTTGTGCTATAAGAAATGACAAATGTCACAAATATGACGAATACAGAGAATATGATGAACACATGGAAAGATCTTCATGAAATGATGCCTTGTAGTAACGAGAGTCAAGAGAAGAACATACATAATGAGTACCACAAGGCAAGTACAAAGATCCATTTCAAAAAAGCCAGAAGTGAATATAAAAAAAATTATAAAGACCAAGCATGGCATGCAAGAAAAGATGTGAGAAGACACTTGCACCTTTGCAGAGATGGGAGATCCACAAATGTTGTTTGTATATTGCACATATGTTCAAACTTGCAATATATTTATCAATCATACTGATTTTTCCCTCTTTTCTGTCTTTAAAAAATTAAATTTGTTAAATGGTCTAGATTTTGGGGAGAGGCAAGGGAGGGATTCTAGGGGAAATGAAGATAAAGTCTGAAAAAGAAGACATCAATAAAAACTTTTTTTAAAGTGGTCACTTGGCAACTTTGGAGAGAACAGTTTCATTTGAACGATTAGGTCACAAACCAGACTGTGGAGGGCTAAGAAAGGAGAGGAGAAAGAGTGAAGGGACCTAGCATAGACAACTTGCTCAAGCAGGTGCAATTATCTTTTCAGTTTATATCAGTACCAGCAGTAGTGGGGGTTGTTTATAACTGTAGCATAATACATGTTCAAGATTCCAGGAAACAAATTCATTATTTAAATATAGTGTAGGCAGCCTGTTTAATGTTTTCATAACATTCCAAATACTACCAGTTCTTATGAACTGTAGGGTATCTCTATGGTCTTAAAGTGGCACAGTATCAAACAGCTTTTTCTTCCATCTTCCATTCTGATGAGAACAGAGAGATAGGGATCGCTCAATCAGTAAAAAAACATTTATTAAGTGCCTATTATGTGCTGAGAAAACAGTCCCTGACCTCAAGAAGCTTATGATCTAATGAGAGGGACAACATGCGAAAATATATATACAAAGCAAGCTACATGTGGTGGCAGGTAGGTGGCACAGTGAATAGAAGGCCAGATGGGGAATCAGGAAGACCTGAGTTCAAATTTTGCCTCAGCTACTTGCTAGCTGTGTGACCCTGGGCTAGTCACTTAACCCTCTTTGCCTCAGTTTCCTCATCAGTAAAAATGAGCTGGAGAAGGAAATGACAAACCACTCCAGTATTTTTGACCAGAAAACCCCAAAAGGCATCACCAAGATTTGGGCATGACTGCAAAACAACTAAACAAAGACAAAACCTCTCTGCAGGATGAATTGTGGTTGTTGCTATTGTTTCCTTTTCATTCTTGAAGAGGACCATGACATCAGGGAGGTGATGCCAGGACTTGTGAGTGAATTGGATTTAAGGGAGAGAGGGCTGTGCAGTCACCAGCCTCACTTTCTCCTCTCCGGTCATCTGGGTCCAGTGGCAAGATATAGATCAAGATGACTGAAGATGGCTCCCTGCAGGATAAACTGGAAATAATTAAAGAAGGAAAGCTTTGAAATATAAGAGGGATTAGGGAAGGCTTCCTATAGAAGGTGGGGTTTTGGGTGGGACTTAAAGGAAGCCAGAGAGGTCAGAAATCATAATGGAGGGAGATCATTCCAGGCATGGGAGACAGCCATAGAAAATGCTCCGAACTGAGGGATGGAGTGTTTTGTTCATGGAACAGTCAGGAAGGCAGGTAGGTAATGTGCAGACAAGGTAATGTTCATTTATGTATATACATATCTGTATGTGTATATATGTACACATACATGTGTATACACATTTATTTATTTTTAAAATATGTGCAGATTTTTGCCATAACTAATTCAAAGTTTTAAAGGCTAAACCTAAATCTTTAATTACCATGTTCAGGGCACCTCAGAATGTCCATTCATTTCTAATGTCAATTTATTTGGAAGCTTAAAATTCATAAAGACACTTCTGCCTCCTGAGAGCTGTCTTTTATCTAATTGGTTTCCTATAAAGTCACATTTGTTCTACCAGCTGTTAGGGAGTCACTAGTTTGGGATCATGATTAGTGTGCCTGCTGCATATTTAATTGCGTTGAGTTTTTTTCTCTACTTCTTAAGGCCTCTTGTACTGTTTAGCAAAACCAAATTAACTCGTGACTTGTCAGGGTATACACACATTTTCAATCATTGGCCAGAGGTAGCACCCTATCTCCCAGACAAATGTTAAAGCAGTTATAGTACTCTGATCAAAGAGAGTTCAAACCCTTAAAGTTATATATGCATCATATTCTAGGTATCATCCCCAAGTATTCACTGCACAGCTTTATAATACTTTCTAATATTGTAATGTTTGGAACTCATCGTGGCTTTCAGACAGGACTAATCTGCGATTTTGCCACAAGCTCCAGTCAATTAGTAAGCGTTGATTAAGCGCTTACTATGTGCTAGGTGCTGCTCTAAGTGTTGAGGATACCAAGAAGGCCAAAAACACAGTTCCCTGCCCTCAATACATTAATTAAATGGGGGAGTCAACATTCAACCAACCATGTACATTCACTATATACACAGAGAAGAAAGAGGATAATCTCAGCGGGAACACCCTAGCAGTTAGAGAGGATCATCAAAGGCTTCCTGCAGAAGGTGGGATTTTAGCTGAGTTTGAAAGAAGCCAGAGAAAGCATTTGGTGCAGGTGAGAGAAAACATTGAACCCTCTCACCTTTGCAAATCCAATAGTCTCTTAATTAGTTGCTAGGCCAGAGAACCAATGACTCAATAGGCCTGCAATAAAAGACTGACCCATTTCTCTGCCATTCTCTTCCTTTTCTTGGGCTAAGGGTGTAACGGCTATTTTGAGTTGTTTCCTAAGCGTTAAACGAGGGAAGCATTGACTGCCTCTAACAATCACCAGGCCTCTGTGCAACTGTGGACACACATTCTGCTTTTGATAAGCATTCACCTGAGTTCTTTTGCCTCTCCTGTATTTATTCTTTTCTCGTCTTATATGAATGAGTACCCTGAGATGGACACGACCATGCTTGGGAAGAACTGTGAGTTCAAAAGGTAAAGAAGCTTTGGGTCCCCTCAGGTTGAAGCTGCCTGGTGGTAGGGGAAGCTCCTGCCCTGGAGAAGTCAGCCACCAACAAGGGGACTTGTCCAAGGCTGGCCATTTTACTAGCAGAGTTGTAAGAACAGTTCCCAGCCAAGGTGAAGTGTGAAATTACCTAATAAGCAGTACTGAATATTGCTTTGCATTCATATGGGGTTTAAATATTGGCCTCCCTGCAGATTTTAACTGTAGTTGCTGAATCTTCTTTTAAGTCTGTTTTCATTAATGTGTACTTGTGATGTTGTGTTTAGCATTCCTTTTGGGTGGAGGATAAATTACTTGTACCTTTAGTATTATTTCAACGCTTCCCTTTGGTGGGACCCTAACCCACGTCTTAAGTAATTTTTCTCTAGGAAGGTTTAATAAGTCATTTACTTTGTGAAATGTTTACCAATTGGATTAATATTCACAAAAACACTTAGCACAATGCCTGGCCCACAGAAGGGGCTATGCAAATTCTTATTCCCTTCCCCTTCCGCTTCCTCTTCCTCTTCCCCTAATCCCTCTTTTTAGAGGTAGGCTTTCCCAGAATGGAATCAGGGGATTGAGTCCTCCCAACTCCTGAGGTGACCTAGTAGTGATTCTTCTGTGCTAGAAAGGTATAATTAGTGGGGCACAGGGACTTAAGTCATGATTGGAATATTCTAGGAACAAGTACTTCTAGTTTAGTAGGCATTTTCCATTTTCCTTCAAAGCAGTACTTCCTTATAGTTTCTTCAGTTTAGCAATACCTACTCTACCCACAGGCCTTTGTAGTAATGTCCAGTTTTCTAGAACCACAATACAATCTGATGGGCCTAGAATCCTGACTTCATATAGGGTTATCAGGTAGGGTAATGAGGTAAGATATGTATGACGTGCATGCTGTGGCTAGGCAGGCTACCTCTGCAATCTTGAGGGCTCTATGGAGTTGTTTCTTTTCCAATGTCCTTGGCTCAAGCCTCCACTAACAGGTTCCTTCCATTGTTAGGGAGACAGTGACTAGCACCTCAATTTCATTTAACTATTTAATGTCAATTGGCTTTTAAAAATAGACATTTACTTCAAAGATAACAAGAACAATCATATAAATATTCCCTTCCCTTCCTCCTTAGGATGCATACTCTCCCAAATACCACTTTACTCTCTGGCAGGAAGAAAACTCATAACTTAGATCAATTTCAACACAGCACGGGTCCCACCAAGTTCATGTCCAGATACGACATGACTTCTGGAAGAGATCTCATTTCAGTTTCCACAGGCCTAGCATCCCAATAATTATTCTATCTGGGCACTGATGCCAGAGAACTTAGCTCAGACTTGGACTCCTGGATTCTTGTAGCTTGCTCTCCTAACCTTTCAAAATTCCCAAGGTCAGAGACTCCACTCCCTTCATCAGATATCATGAAGGAATTACATTTCCAACCTGCCTCCCTCCCCACCTGAGAACGAGTCAAAAAGAGAAAAGAGTTGAAGTTAACAGGCCTGTTTGAATGTCTCTGCCGCCCATCAAAGAGGCTTCCCATTCCCAGTCAAAAACAGTTAAGAAATGTCTACACATGCTTCACAGGCCCTCCAAGGTATTTCCCTTACACTTCATCATAATTCTCCTAGAAGAAATGTCCCTAGCATCCTCCACATGGAGGTTGCATCAGCCAAGCAAGCTGATGGGGTTGGCACATGTGCTAGAGCCCCATAACATATGTAAAGTACTCCGCCAACCATAAATCTCCTTATAAATATGAGCTATTATTATCACTAGGGAATGAGAGACAAGAACTGGGCAGGGAAATTGGCAAGAGCCTTCAGATGCCACCTAGGCCATTCTCTTTCTCCAAAAAGAAATCTCAACCACCTGGAGGCCATCAGAGATGTAGTCCAGTGGCCTCTTGACTGCAAGCTAAAGCTGTAGAGGATGAAGGAATCCAGAGGAAAGGAAGGGCAAAGAAAGCACGCACAGATCTATGAGAAGTGGCAGCAAAGACTGTAAGCAGACAGTAGAGGCCAAATATGTAACCAAGTCCAATCTGAGGTGTGAATTGGGAGTGGGGGAGGAGAGAGAGGTTTACCTTTGCCTTCCTGCCAGGTGGCTGGCACTGTAAGGCTGGAACTCCCCCTGCTGGCCACCTGGTTACAGCTGAGGCTCATGTCAACTCCTCTCAAGGTATTCTTTTTTCCAGAGTTCTAAGGGCAGGAACTATCTCAAGAATGGTGATTTTCCCACTTCATGTCTTGGAAAGGCTTTCCAAAAGTAGCTGTGTAGTAGTAAGGAAGTGCCAACTCACAACAAGGAGAATGGGAAGGGAGGGTTCTAAATCAGGGACCAGCTGGAACCAGGGAGGGCCAATTGTTAAATTTCAATGGGAAATTTTCAACATTTGCACCTTGGAAATTGTCAAACACTAAAATTCAGGGCATAATTTATTGTACTGCTTATTGTCTAAACTTAAGAAAGGGATGGGAAAATATTAAGAAGGCAGATTAAACTTAAAAGTGTGTTATGCATTTTCAGAGAGCCTGTTGTTAAAACAGTGACCAGATATAGTCCATCTGCTGCGTTCAGACATACTGGAGAGACTAGAAGACAGAATCGGAAGGGGGCTGATCTGGACGGATAGAAATAAACTAGAAAGAGTGGTATGGCCGAAGGAAGATGGAGGGTAGAGGATAGTTCAGGCAAAATGATCTATAACGGTGATCTACTAACCCCTAAAGAGTCAGTCAAGGGTCATGAAAAGAACTTGGACATGGAGTCAGAAGTCTTGGTTTAGAAAATATTTCCAGCAGCTTTGTGACTGTCACTTGACAGTCTGTTTCCTCATCAATAGTGATAACAGATATTATGCATTACTACTGACTGCTTCCCAGAATAAGAGTTTGTTCAACTTAAGCATGAGTTGAACAAACCCTTACTCTTTCAAAAAACATTGAACCTTTACTAATTACAAGACACTGCACAGGGTACTATGAAATATACGAAAATAAATAAGATCCTTTTCCTTTTGGAGAAGGTGTACACCCCAAGAGCCCTGGGAATAGCGGTGCACATGCACGCACACAAAGACACACATATACCCCATTCCAGCCTGGCCCTTTCATCCATGGTCCAGGGACAGAACCCTGTCAGCATATGACCTGACAATTTTCTTTGCAGATATTGCAACTCCTGCCTCTTCAGTAGCCACAGTTACTAAAGAACTGAAAAAGAAGTTCTCACCACTTTGTCACTGTTCAATGATTCAACATTAGAACCCAGTAAGGATTTATTAGAAATTAATGGAAGATGCTTTACCACCTGCTTTGTCATTGCAGGGCTTTTCCATTTGACTTTTAGCCGAAATCTCTTCTATATGTACTTTTCTATAATTATCCCCAGTTCTTGGCACATAGTAAACACTTTAGTAATAAATGCTTTTTCACTCATTTTAAAGTTTTCAAAGTGCTTCTCAGACACTGGTGCATTGGAGTCTCACAAGCCTCAGAAGTTTGAAGTCATTGAGTGGCACAGGTAATAAGGATCAGGGCCAGGATTTGAAACAGGGTTTTCTTGACCCCTAGCACTCTGCTTTGTGCCCCACTGCCTCTAGATAGAGCCTGAGAACCTGAGTGACAATCCTATGCTGCTTTTGCTGTGGATCCTGGGTATTCCACATGGTGGCAGTGCTTGGGCCAGGCAGACTGCTCTGTGTGGAAGGTGACCTTGATAGAAGAAGATGGCCATAGTAAAGGGGAGTCAGACAGAGAGTGGTCAGACAGCAGCTGGGACTCCCGGGATTATAGGAATACTCATGACATTGCCCCCCCCAGCTTTCATTCTTCTTCTGCACTCTAATAGGGAGGGTAAAAGAAACACACCTCTAACCCTAGATAAAAATGCCTATAAATAACCCAAGAAACACAAAACACCCTGGGGGAACAGAGGAGTGAGAGATCACTTCCGGACAACAAAACTACAGAGCATTTTCACAACGGTGGCCTTTGAGGTGGGTCTAAAGGAGCGAAGGTAGGGTTTTGTCAGGAGGAAAAGGTGGAGGGAACATTATGAACCAAAGACAAGGAACTGGGGAATCAAAGGTGCCTGTCCCAGGAATGGAGAGTTATCAGGCTTGGCTGGAAGGTAAGGTATTTTAGATTAAAAAGCATGAGACAAACAGGATTTTGCCCAAGGACACTGACAAGGAAGGAGACAGTACCTTCCCCCCAAGGCAAACTACCTGTCTCAACACTCTATATGCTTGGGGCCTATGGCTATGATACAGCTCTCCTGTACTGCATTCCTTCTCAATTCCACAGTGGAAGGGGCCTGACCCCTCCATCATCCAAGGCAGCACACCTGAAATCAGTGTGCAGCACTCCACAACTGTTTGTTTGGAGGTTTAGCAGCAGTATTGTCAGAGATAACTGAAAAGATGAGCTAGAGCCAAAAGCTAAACGACATGGAATGACAGGAGGAATTGGTGGAGGCAAAGGTTCAGGAGCAAGGCCAACTGACCAGATGAATGGAAGAATCAAAAAGAATTATAGTAAATGACATAAACTCATGCTTCTATAATGGCAGCTAGGTGGTCCAGCAGATAAGAAGTCAGGAAAACCACAGTTCAAATTCAGCTTCAGACACTTACTCTGTGCCCTGACCAAGTCACTTCACTTGTTTGTCTCGATTTCCTCAACTGTAAAATGGGGATATTAATAGAATCTGTCTCAAAGGGTTTTGTGACTCTCCAATGAGGTACTGGTAAATCCCTTAACACAGTACCTGGCACATGACTGATGTTATGTAAATCCTTACTCTCCTATAATTTTGTTGGGGGTGGGGCAGGTGGAGAGGAGAAAGGCAACTGCAGGGGATCAGGGAAAGCCATGGAGGCAGCTTTTGATATTAATCTTAAAGAAAAGCAAGGATTCTAAGGGGTTAAGATAAGGAAGAGATTCCAGGCCTGGGGGACAGTGAGTACAAAGACATGGATGGATCGTGAAGGGCTGTGTAAGAGGAAGTAAGAGGAAGCCACTTTGGCTGGACCAGTATATGGGAAGGGAAGCAAGATGTAATGAGGCTGGAAAGGTAGGATGAGGTCAAGCTGCGAAGGGCTTTAAATGGCAAAATGCAGGACTTTATATCTGGTCCTAGAGGTAATAGGAAGCCACTGGAATTTCCTGAGAGGGGAATTGACATGGCTAGATCCGTGCTTTGAAAAGACTTATGCAACTGTATGGAGGATAAATTAGAGAAGGGAGAGACTTGAGGCGGGGAGACTGATGAGGAGACATTTACAGTAGGTCAGGTGTGAGGTGATGAGGACCCGAATCAGACTGGGGGCTGTCTGATCAATGGAGAGATCTCACAGAAACATGCCAAGCCTGGGCAGCTGAGTGGATGTATGAGGTGAGTGCTAGTGAGGTCCTGAGGATGACATCCAAGTTCTGAACTAATAGTGGTGCCTTCAAGTGAAGTAGAGATGTTTGGGAGAGAATTAGACTGTGGGAAAAAGATAATGAGTTCTGTTGTGTACATGTAGAATTGGGAATACCAGCTTGAAACGTCTAACAGGTAATTTGTGATGTCAGACTGGAGTGCAGGAAAAAGAGTCTTGTTTATATAGACTGAAGAATCATCTGCATAGAGATAATCATTGTCAGTCAGTCAATAAAGTTTAAACGTTTATCACGTGCCAGGCATTGTGCTAAGCCTTCAAGGTGCTCACAATCTAACAGAAGGAGGTAACATGTAAAAAGTTGAAAAATTGGGGGGACATGCTGAAGACCTGCAGCCAGGTCCTAGGCAGGTAGGAAATGACTGTCTTCACTGGACCCCTTCCTTAGATGAAGGATCTGGCAGGAGTTCTCTGATGTCTGCCCTCCTGTTTCCAATCAGAAGAAGGGAGGGCAGGAGTCCCAGGATTAGGGGATTCAGAGAAAATGAGAGTTTTCGGAGAACCCATGGAGACTGGTGAGATCACTGAGAGTGTAGAAGGAAAAGAGGGCCTGGGAAAGAATCTTTTGATACAAGGAGTGTGATATTGATGATGAGCCGGTAAAGGAGGCAGACAGAACAGATGGAGAGGAAGTGAACCATGAGAGAGCTGAAAACCTAAAAAAGAATATTCTGCAGAGGGTAGTCAACAGTGTCCAGTGCGGCAAAGAGGTCAAGAAAGATTAGTTTTGAGGACATTACTGGTAGCTCTGGCAAGAGCAGGTTCTTTTGAATGATAGTGTTAGAAGCAGGGCCATGCTGGAGAGGTTCATGAGAGCAGAGTGTTAAATTTTCAGTGTGAGCATCTGCACCTTGGAAATCAACAAATGATACAAGTCCGGGCTTGACTTACTGCTTTGTTGACTGCCTAGTCTTAAGAAAGTGATGAAGAAAATGTTAATAATGCAAGGAGTTGACTTTAAGAAGGAAAAATGTACTGAATCATATAGCCCTGATTTTCTGAGTAAAGTATCACATGAGATCCTCCATAGAAAGGGATTTGGATAGGGCTGGTGTAGGAGGATAGGAGAAAAAACGGGTCTGGAACAACTATTCTAGGGATTAGGACAGAGAATTAATTAGAGAGGAGTACAACGATTGTCTTGCGGCAGTGAGGGCCCAATCAGCACAGGGTCTGTTCTGGGTTTGTTCAGTAGCACTTGGATAGAAAGTAAAGGATGGTAAGAGAAATCCTAAATTGGAGTTTCAAGTACAAGGAAACAAGGACTTCAAAAGCAGAAGATGGTGTTGAATTCCTTGTGTTTAGCTGAGGTAGATGGAAAGAGTAGGTCATAAGGGTTAAAGTAGGTTAAGATCCTGGGAGGCCAAGGTGTTTAAGGGAACATCAATACGTACAAAGGTAGCATTTGGGAGGGGCAGAAACTATGATCTGGGTTCTGAACTCTTAGAAAAGGTAGGAAGACTTATTTGGGAACTAATATGCAACAGCCACCACAGTCAGGAAATTTGGAGTAAGGGGTCTCCTACCTGACAGATAGGAAGGGATGTGGCAGAGAAGGCTAGATGGGTGAATGAGGAGTGCACAAGTGCCCAAGTCTAAGGCCAGCTTAGAGAGAATTGGGTTCTCATGAGCCAGTGCAGTGGATGGAGAGCTGGACCTGGAATAAGGAAGACAGTCTTAGACATTTAGTAGTGTGTGACCCTAGGCAAGTCACTTAACCTCTATATGCCTGTATCCTCAACTGTAAAATGGGGATAAAAATAACACCTGTAAGGGTTATTGTGAGGATAAAATGATATATTTATACAGTGCTTTGCAAACTTTAAAAAGCTATACAAATGCTATTATTTTTTTGTAGTGGATCGATAGGAAGTTAAAAATAATAGGGTGTGTAGGGTGGGGAGGAATAACTAACAGTTTCTGTGAAAGATCTAGGAGTTTTAACGGACTACAAGCTTAATTAACAGTGTGACATTGAAGTCCCCAAAAGTGAATGTGATCTTAAGTTAAAAGCTACACTAGCAGAAGCACACTGTCCAGAACAAGGGAGGTGAGAAGCTCTGTTGGGCTCTGCTCTTGTTACAAAATACCTGGAACAGTATATCTTCGTATGATCTTTTTAGTTTTTTGAGAAAAGATGCTATCAAGGGTGGTAAATAGGGCGATATGCCAGAGAGGTCAGGAAAGGTGGGGATTGAGGCAATCAAAAGATTAGCAATTTTGGTACATTGGTAATTTTGGAGGCAGCAGTTTCAATTACATGATGAAGTGAGGGGTAAAAGAGGATGGAGGGGCAATGAATACAAGCAGGTTCTTCAGGAAGTTTGGCTGAGAAATGGAGGCAAGATGGAGGGTAGCTTGAAGAGATGTTAGAACTTATGAGGGTTAAGAATGGGAAACACTTGGATGTGTTTGTAGCTGGCAGGGAAGATTCCAGTAGTTATGGAGAGACTAAAGATTAGGAGGAGGGGAATAATCTGCTGGAGTACAGGAAAGAGAGGGATCACAGCTTCATGCAGAGAGCCTTGGAGAGGAAAAGGGTTACCTTTTCATTACTCCAAGGAGACTTGTTCTGTGAAGTTTGGATTCAAAGGACCAGACTTGAGGACTTAGAGGGCCACATGTGGCCTTGAGGCCGCAGGTTCCCCACCCTGGACTAGACTGGATAGTGGCATCATCATGCCAAGGGGTTGTGAGGTAGGAAGATGAACAGGAGTAGGAGCCTCATGTTTCACTGTCCTCTGTCCATACTGCTCTGGTTCTTGTATTTGTGATAATCCCCTATATATCATGGATATCAGATGCCTATCGGAGATATTTAATGTAAAGATTTCTTCCCCCAATTCTCATTATCCTAGTTGTGTCTATTTTATTCATGTCAATACATAAGAAAATTAGTCTCATTACTTCCTAATCACCTATCCTCCTCAGGCTTATCCACTTGACTCACAAAATCTACTGCTAAATGGTTTGGGATCTCTCTAAAAATCAAATCCACAAGTTTCTCATCTATAAAAAGTAGTTCTGCTATTTTACTAGTATATTGCCTTAGAAAAGCCAATTCATATCCGTAGACCTCAGTTCATCTGTATGTAGCTTAGAATATAATGTCCTTAAGGTCAGGTGTTGTTTTTGTTTTTTCTTTGTACCCCCAGATTCATTTCAGTGCCTGGTACACTGTGAACTTGATTTTCATGAGGATGGGGGGGAATTGGTCAGACTACCTCTTGATCAAATGATTTCCCTCTTGCCCAACTGATGAAACCATAGACAGTAAGGAGCAAACTAATAGAGACAACAAGGTATTTAGGTCTTAAATTAAATGTAAAGTGTTCACACAGTTGCCTCTATGATGCATAAAAATGTTCTTCAAATTTGATGGAATGAAGGTGGCTAGCCATTGGCTGACCAAAGGGTTGACTACTCTGACAGACCTTTTAAAAAAAGTTTGCTGGGGGAATCCTATAAGGGTACTGAATGTAAGCAGAAATTGAGAGATGTGAGTTCTGACAGGAGAGAAGAGAGCCAGCTCAGGAAGAATCCAATTCTTGAAAAGTCTTCGTAGGATGAGGGAACAATTTCTCTAAGCTACGTGGCCAGTAGGAAGCACTGTACCATCAAGAAGACTCAGAGGAACAACAGGTCGTACAGAGATATTCCACCCAGAGAAAGTACATCATCTTCTACAGGATCTGAAACATGATCTGCAATGGCCACATGTGTTTTCTATTATTCTGTATACTCTGTGTGTGCCCACTCATCCCACTGTCACTAAAGTAGCTATGGGAAAGCTTGCCCCAGGTTCATGGCAGGAATGGTTTGCTACTATTGTTCTTAAGATGGTATCTCAGTAAACTGTTTGATCTCATTGTGTCTGTTGGTTAACTGTAAGGCCACTGAGCTACGGTTTGGACCCACAGAGTGTTTTCAACACAGAGGTAACACACAGCCCACCTTCCAACCTTTGAATACTCAGGGGAAGCTCTGCGCCTCTACTGTGGTTTCCAGCTTTAAGACTAGGAGTCTACGGATATGATCAGCACTACCTACCTAACAGGATTGTTGGGAGGAATGCATTTTGTATAGTTTAGGGTTTAACACCCTAAAGTCATAGGATCATGTCCTTATGACAGAAAGGAACCTCAGAAGTTATCTAGCCAAAACCCCTCAACTTAAGTGATGAAGAAAATGAGGCCCTGAGAGGTTAAGTGTCTCACTCAAGGTTGGACAGATAGCATTAGGGCTAGATATCAAACCCAGGCTCCTTGACTTCAAATCTAGCACACTTTTCACTATATTATACATGGTGCCTAATATAGATGGAAACATGTATATGTGTGTGTGTGTGTGTGTGTGTGTGTGTATAAGTTACAGGCAGAACATCCCTGCCCCAACTTAGCTGTACAAAATTATCCCAAACATTTCTAAAGGCAAAAACACTGGAAACTATCCATTGAATGAGAACAGTTAAACAAACTAGGATATATTAACATAATGAAATAACATAATGCAAGGAATGACAAATAGGAATAATGTAAGAAATATGAGAAGCAACAGCTTGGCTTAGTCAGTCTGGGAGTTAGGAAGACTTGGGTTCAATTCCTTCCTCTGAATCATACTACCTATGTGACCACAGACGTGCCACACAACTCAGTGCCCCCAGGAAACTTAAACTGTCAGGTTACTTACGTAACCCTGGCAAGTCAAATGAGCCCTCTGAACTTTTTCCTCATCTGTAAAATGACCTAATGAGCTTATGATCCTAAATTGCTAAGGAGTTGATCTGTACCTGTGAAAGGAATTGGTAAACTAGAAGGTCATCATTCATCTGGATAAAAAAATAGAAAAGAAAAGAAACACAAAATGATAGCAGAGTGAAGAAAGCAGAACCAAAAAAAAAATTGAGATATCCCGGTTCTGTAAATAAAGACAATATCCTAGTGAAAGACATGGAAACAAACAGGATACTTTTGTTACTATCCTTCCATGTACGATCACTTGGGGATGTTGTCAGTTTCTTTTGCTCATTTGCATTTTTTAATACTTCCATTTGTCTATGAAAGTTAAGATATTATGGGTTTTTCTTTTGATGTGGAGGGAAGGCAAGGATAATTTGTGGAACTTAACTCAAAAGACTGTTGCCAGAACCAAACAGCTATCTACACAAAGGGATCATTTGACCTAGAGCTTTCTACCCTTCAGAGGCCAACAAAGTTTCTCCATTGGCTCATCTTTGGTAAGAGAGAACACATGTGCTCTGGTGGCACTAATGGGGCTCAGGCATCATCAGTCCCTTAATGACACTCCTTTCAGACACATTGGATTTCTACACTCTTTTGAAGTATTGGGCTTCAAAGTGGGGTCCATGGCATGACTTCAAAACGTATGATAATTAGAATGTGGGTAGATGAGTATAAGCCAGCACTGTCAGTGATAGCTAACCATGGGCCAGTCTCTATACCATCCCTTCACTCGTTATCACTCAATACTTCTCTCCTTCATCAGACCCTCCACATTACTGGTTCCCCCCGGCATCGGCCCTTCAGGCACTTATAACCCAAACCCCAGGTATCCATGGCAGGTGTAAAGCCACACTTCCTCACCACTATTCCCTCAGGACCTTGCCCTTTTGATTACTTCATGGCTGCAGTCGCAGCTGCTGGGCTCTGCATGCAGAAGCAGGCCCCTTCTTCCCCAACCCTTTCATCTTCAATGGGACAGTGAGTTATACAGAACAGGCTGCATCACAGATCTTCTATTATCTTGCCCCAACCCACCCCTCTTCTCAATCTCCCTCTTACTGAAGAGGGGATCACTTTCTAGTCAAAACCTACATATTATCCAGGCTCAAAACCTAGGTATTATCCTCAACTTCACCAAACTCTCACCCACATATCCCAACAACTAATCAAAAGTCATTTATTTCCATCTCCATATTCCTCACAGACCTCCCCTCTATTCCCACAAGCCCTCATCACCTTTCACCTGGTTTGCAATAGTCTCTTAATCCACCTTCCTGCCTAGTTTCTTCCTTGTTCAGTCAGCTCCACAACTGCCTGTGGTTTTCCTAAAGCACAAGTTAGACTGTTACTCCTCTATTCAAAATCCAATGATGCCATACTGCCTCTAGGATTAAATGCTATTTCATCTGCATCTCATCCTTTTAAAATTTCTATTTTGCATAAGTATTGTAACATACATAAGTATTAGTATGGTAGTACATGTATAAGAATAGGGCCTGGGCCTATGACTTCAGTGAATAAAGATAAGGAAACTCTACTAGTGCAGGTCAACCCACTGCACAACTTGGAAATCTTACGAGAGCTACCTAGAGCACTGAGTTTAAGTAACTTGCTAAAAGTCACACAGCTAGCATATGTCAGAAGCAGGACTTGAACTCAGATTTCCCTGGCAGCCAGGAGCCAAGGGGACCCCAAATCATTCTTAACTTCATTTGCCTTTGGACACAGATCCTGCTACAGCAGTTGGTCAACAGCTGGCAAGCAAGCTTCCAGCCCAACAGGAGAATCAGGTTGAGGCTAGAACGCCTGTAAAGTTGGGAGGCAGGCTCCTTCCCTGCTCAGAGGGAGGCCACCTAGTTCCCATCTGTGCTCCTCTTTTGGGCTTTGGGGAAAAATCACTTCCTGCCTCATTCATTGTGGGTAGCTGCATCCTGGGGGAGCCGCTCCCTCTTTTTAAATCAAGGATGTCTGGCAATTATCAGGGACTGGCGGGAGATCACCTTACGGACCTTGCTCTGGTTAGAATGTAATATTTAAGATTATTCACACATCCTATTGTCCTCCCCCTCACCTCTGCCTCCTGCATAGCACTGAGTATTTCATTAGGAGTGCAGCTTGCTGATGGGTGTAGTGTGATGTTCTCCCAGTCGATAAGGGAGTGGGCTGCTGCAGCTAACAAGGAGAGCACAGCCCATTTGTAAGGACACAGAACACTTTACATACAGTAGGCACCAGCAAATTATATCTTAGGCAGCTCCGTGTAACTTGTCTCTCCTCAGGCTCTCGAGCTCCGATCTGCCTGGCAGTTGGCTGAAATCCAATTAGGTTAGCCCTGCAGGGTGATTGAAAAGACCCAGAGACCTAGATTTGTCAGCTCTGGGATTCAAAACTGCCTGAATTGGCAAATGGAGACGCATTATGAAGAGACCAAAGGCAGAGACCACAGACAGATCTGACTGCAGTTCCTCAAATTCTAACCTTTTCAGATGCGAGATGCCCAAGGCCCCTGGAGGCTTTTTGGTCTCCTGCCTCATTTAGGGGACACATAACTGCTTTGGGTTCTGGGTTCTTTCTGGTATTCTCTCTAGCTATTACTCTCTCTATAGTTGAGTTTCTTGACCTGGGGCCCATGAACTTGTTTTTTAAACTTTTTAAAACCACATTTCAATGTAATCAGTTTCCTTTAATCTTGTGTATTTTATTTTGTGCATTTAAAAACATGATTCTGAGAAGGGATCCATAGACTTCTTTACAACCCCAGTGGAGTCTACAACATAAAAAAGATTAAGAACCTCTATTCTCTAGCAAATTTCTGATACAGTCAAACAAGAGGGATTAAGTGTATGGTCAGAGTCAGGAGACCTGAGGTGACATAGAGGAAGCCCTCAAGAAAAAGCCTGACTCAGAACCACAGTAGAAATGGGTTCACTGAGAAAGTTCAAGGCCCTTGTGGCCCCAACCTCTTGGAGGGAGGATACAGCCCCTTCACAATTCAAAAAAAACTACTCTAAGAGCCAGTGGGCCAGTTGAGCATGGCTACACATGGTGAATATTCACAAATGGAGAGGACTCTTTCAGCCTGTGGGAAATCCTGCTTTGCCAGCTTCAGTCTCCAAAGCAAACATGTGGATAAGGGAGTTATCACAAGGCCCAGGCTATTCTGTAATTTCATCTGTGTCAGAGTGAGGACTTCAGTTGCTTTCCAGTTGAACCAGATCACTTCTTCCCCTTCCCCTGTAATGCTAAACCACCAGACAGATAACTGGGGACAGTGCAGCAATCTACTCACAGACTCCCCCAAAACATTTTTTGGGCAGAGAAAGCTTTTGAGAGAGAGCCTGCCCTGGGAGGCAGGTAAGAAGGAGTAACTCTCCCTGCCCCTGTCCCCGGACAAACCAGGCAGGGTGAGACCGAGATGAGAGAAGCTTCCCACCCCAGTATAGGCTGTGGTACCAGGCCCTTCTGACCCAAAAGCACAGACTACCCTCCAACCTTTTCTGTTCCCCACAAGTCTCTCAGAGTTGTGGGGTGCAGGAAAGTGTATTACATTAACTTGCCTGGGCCCTAGGGACTGGAAACTTTGGGAGGCAAGTCATTCAACACTAAGATTTATGGTTATGGGCATGAAATGCACAATACAATGAGGGCACTGGAGTGATTGCTTCCTCTGCTTTGGCTTCATCCCTAAGTGCTAGAGGCCTCCCTAATGGCCCCCAGGGCCACTGAGAACAGAGCAAAGGGGCTCAATTATTCATGCAGAGTGGTAACTTTTCAGGCAGCCAGTACTTTAATTGTGAGGCACACAGAACTCAAGCCTAAGAGAAAAGGAAGAAAGGTAGAAAGTGGAAATTCAGGTTGAACTGCCAAATACCAAACAGAGAAAGGGAAGAGTAGGGTGGAAAGGCAAGGAAGACCTGAAGAAACTCAATGGAAAAGAATAATTCTCATGACAGATCATGGGTTAACAACCACAGCAATTTTCTTGTTACAGATGGCACTTTAAACAGGAAGGAAACTAATCCAACTGAAACCACCACTACAGAAAGATGCAAAAAAATGCAGGTAAGGTAATACACTGGGTTTCTTCTCCTCCCATTTCCCCCTTCTATTTTAAGTAATTAATTAAATAAAAACAAAAATATACTCCGAACCTGGGACCTTGGAGGTGTGTAGGGCTAGGGAAAAATAGCAGGCAAGTATTACTGCCTGAGGCTAATAGTAAGAACGTACAGGGAAGGAAGGGGAGACCGGGAGTCATTCATTTGTCCAAAGCACTACCCCTAGAGGACCCCCAGAAAAATGACTCAGTGCTACAGACCTAAGTTTCTACATCACTAAATATGGAGTTATTTAGTATTCTGGCCTCTGTTATTGGGAACTATGAACGTGGGTTGAAATGACAGGTTCTTTCCACTGTGAAATACAAAGCCACTGCTGAGCTACGAATATCAGAAGCTAAACTAGCACTCACAGGCAACACACAAGATATACATCACCTATTCTCATCATGCCATGGGTACAAGGCTCAAGAACCATTCATGCATGGGGCAGTTATTCTAAGAAGGACAGAAACACTCACTGCTCTTTAGCCTCAATTACCCAAAGGGGAAGCAAATGGGCAGGGAATGGGAGGTGTGAATGGGAATGGGGATGAGTTCTGCTCTAGGCAGGGTTAGATGTTCCTGTTCAGGAGAGGCTTGCTCATTCTCTGGTACTGTGTAATATCAAAAAAGTTAAAAACAGATCCACCCCTTGAAACCTTTCTCTGGCATGAAAGGGCCCTCATCAGGCTTAGACTTCCCCATCCTGGGGCAGGTGGGGTGTCAGAAGATTTTCACAGCCTCTATTACTGCACACTGCTTGGCTTCTCAATGGAGAGGATATCTTCAATCCCATCCTTAGGGATCATATGGAAGATTTTCTAGCAGTAAAGAGGTGAAATGTCAGAGCTGCTTAATAGAAGAACCTGAAAAGGAAAGAAAAAAAATTAAACACACATACACATACTCCTATTGAAGTCCTCCTTCAATGTTTCCCTGTACCATGGAATTGAGCCTAGGTTCCCAAGGTTATGCCAATAAGGGCTATTCCAGCAGAGTACAATCTCGATAAAGTCCTACCAAGCTGAAATGCTTTAAGTACAGCCCAGTGATGAACTGTTTGCCTGCTGACAGATGACTGGCTCATTTAATTTGCAAAGGCTTATCACCAGAAGGCTGCCACCAGGAGGCATTTTTTTTTGGCAACATACTAAGGCACAGACAAGTTGGGATTTAAGTCAATGGAAGGATGAACTTACAACTCATTTGAAGCTAATGTTTAATATACACATATTTCCTAAAGGGATTTCCACTTCCTCAAGAGGGCACCCAAGTGCATGTGCACTCACACATGCCCATGACACATATGCACATATGCAACCATATACATGGGGGGTGTCACCAAAAAATGGGATCTACTAGTTTTAAATAATCAGCTTTCCTAGTATATTCAAAATGATTCGATTTATACTTTCTACTTTTCAGGAATGCAACATGGTACACAAGCATCATGAAAGCAAGTTACATCTACATTGTATATACTATTAGGCAGGAACCTGAACTAGAAACACTTGTTTTCAATAGATTATAACCAGGGAAAATAAATATCTAAGATACATGGTACATACTGGACTTTATGCTGCCAAAAGAGCAAGTTTATCTTATAAAACTGCCAACATAATGCCAGTCCTTACGAATATAAGACAAATGAAAATGACTCAATAAGATGAGGTGACTTTATGTTCCTAGAGGAACCCAGAATGGGGCCCAAGCTCTTTTCCATAAGAAGAGAAGAGACTCTGGTATAAGGTGCCCTACCAGTGCCAGGGATCACAGCAGGATGAGGCTTGGGTTGCGTAGTTGTTTGTAGACTTGTAGGAGTTTCTCTGCAGCAGCACTGGCACTGGCATCATCCTCAACACACAGACGATCTCTCAGAGACTGCACCTCCTTGAGTAGTATCTACATGGGCAGTAAAGGAGGCAGGGGCAGGAAGGTGGAACGAAATGTTAAGATGCTAAGAAAATCATCCATCAACACAGTGACCAGCCACAACTCCAGAAGACTCATGATTAAATATGATGCTCACCTCGTGAGCTTTCAGGGGGAAGACCCAGACATAGATTTTTCCGGATTGGGTCAGTGAAAGAATCTGTTTTGCTTCACTGTGCATATTGGTTACAAGGGTTTTGTTTTTCCTTCTCTTCCAAACCCAAATAAGTTAACCTACGTAATCCTTTGTAAAAGTTCTGTTAACCTTAAAGCACTACATCAATCATTGAGGCAGCTGGGCAGTGCAGTGGATAGAGTGAAAGGCCTGGAATCAGAAACAGAACACATCACTTGAACTGAAATTCAGCCCCAGATACTTACCAGTTATGTGATCCTGGGTCAATCACTTAAAATTCTCTGGGCCCAGATTCCTCATCTGCAAAGTGGGGATAATAACAGCACCTATCTATCTCCCAGGGTTGTTGTAAAGATAAAATCAGATATTTGTAAGCACTTTGCAAACCTTAAAGTGCAATATAAATGCTAGCTATTATTTATTTTTCCAAAGGGGAATGGGAGGGAAAAAAGGTAGATTTTTTTGTCAATTGAAAAAATTAAATTTAAAAAAGGAATAGTAACTTGTACTGTGCTCAGCCAGTCAATAAGAATTTATAAAGCATTTGCCATGTGCCAGGCACTGCTAAGTGTTGGGTATAGAAAGAAAGGTAAAAACACTGTCCCTTCCCTCAGAAGGCTCACATTCTAACAGGGGAAGCAATATAGAAATAATTATTACATACAAGATGTATACAGAATATAATCTCAGAAGGAGGGAACTGGGGGGAAGGGTGGGCTACAGATGCAAGCTGAAGAAGGTGGAATTTAGTGGAGTCTTGAAGGAAACCAGGGAAGCCACGAGAGATGGAAGTGAAGAGGGAGAACATTCCAGGAATGGGAGCAGTCAATAAAAATGCTTGGAGGAAGTCAGCAGATGGAGTGTTGTACATGAGGAACAGCCAGCAAGCCAGTGTATCTGGACTGGAAAGTACATGAAGGAGAAAAAGTAGATTGGAAAGGTAGGAAGGGGCACAGTTCTGAAGAGTTTTAAGTATCTTTACATCTGATTCCTGTGGCAATAGTAAACCACTAGAGCAGGGATGGGGAACTTCCAGCTTTGAGGCCACATGTGGCCTTCTAGGTCCTTGGGTGCAGCCTTTTGACTGAGTCCAAGTTTTACAGAACAAATTCTTTTATTGAAGGGATTTGTTCTGTGAAGTTTGGATTGAGTCAAAGGGTTGCACTTGAGGACCTAGAGGACCACGTGTGGTCTCAAGGCCACAAGTTCCCCACCTATGCACTAGAGTTTATGGGGAGGATGGCATAAAGGAAGGGGAGCAGCAGTAATATGATCAAACCAGCCCTACGGGGAAAATCCCTGTGGCAGCTGAGGAGGAGAGAGAGTAGGGGAGAAACCTGAGGTGGGAAGAACAATGAGACTATGGTAACAGTCCAGATGAAAGGTGAGAAGGACCTCAGTGTGAGTGAAGAGAAGGGGCTAGATGTGATAAATGTTAAAGTAGAAAGGATAAAATCTGACAGCAGACTGGATACATGCGATGAGTGCAGGTGAGGAGTTAAGGATGACACTGCATTTGCAAGCCTGGATAACAGAGAGGACTGTGGTATCCCCAATAGTAATAGATTTGGGAAGTTAGGGAAGAGGGACACGTTTGAGGGTAAAGGTAATGAATTCTGTTTTGGACATACGAACTTTAGGAGGTAATTGTAATGACCAAGCTTGGCCCTGGGGAAGAAGAATGAGAAAATGCACTTCCCTCTCTTCCTTAAAGAGACTATGGCTGCCAGACTCCACTGGTTAGTTTTGCTGAATTGCATTTCTCCCCCTTTCTTCAATTCTCCATTACAAGGAATGGCTTCATTGCACGGGGGAAGGAAAAGGAATATATTTGGAAACTGAAACAAAGGTGATGTGAAAACAAAAGATATCAATAATTTTTAAAGAAACTGTTGGTTTCTGAAAAGAAAAGGCTGGTTGCCTTTTGCAAATGCAACCATGGAGAGTTCTCTCATCTCAAAGGAAAGCAGGGGAATCAGGATGCCTCCAATTTCATTGAAATCCTATGAGCAAGAACTTCAAGATGATCAAGTCCCTACAGGACTTGCTCAAAGTCACAGAGGTAAATAGACAGCTAAGCTGACATGTGAGCCCAAATCACTGCTTCCCAATACAACATTCTACTTCTTTTGCTTGAAAACCCACCCTCCCTCTCCATGGCCACCCATCTCATTTTCAGAGAGCTCTAACTGGTAGGTTTCTCCTTCAATAAAGCCTAAGTTTGCCCCTTGAGACTTCTATCCACAGCTACTTGTCCTGTCCACTGGTTAAGGAGAACTAGTCTAATCCCTCCCTGCTCTGTATTCTAGCTCTTAAAATACAGCACTTATGTGACCCTGACTCTTCTCTTCTCCAGTCTAAACAATCCTAGTGTTTTCAGCAGGTTTTCATGTAACACTGCCTCAAGGACCTTCTCTGAATGCTCTCCAGATGATCAAGAGTCTGCGCGGTGGAAGAGACCTCATCAACCATCTGCTTCACTCCACGCATAAACAGAACCCTGACTCTATCACACTCAATAAGCAGTCATTCCATTCCTGTTCAGAGATTTCCAAGGAGAAGGAGCCCTTGCCTCTCAAGGCAGCCTATTCCACTTCAAGACAGCTCTCTTTTTTCCTGTGCTTTCAGAAAAGCACAGGAAGGACTTACATGAAGTGATGCAAAGTGAAGTGAGAAGAACCAGAACACTGTACACAGTAATAGCAATACTGTATAATGATCAACTGTGAATAATTTAGTTATTCTCAGCAATACAATGATCCAGGACAATTCTGAAGCATGAAAGCACACTTTTTTTAATGTTGTTTTTGGTCTGTATTTTCTTTCATAATATGACTAATACAGAAATATATTTTGCATGACTGCACATCCATAACCCACATAAAATTGCTGGGAGAGGGAAGGGAAGAGAAGAAGAGAGTTTGGAACTCAATTTTCCCCCCCATTTAATAGTATTTTATTTTTTCCAATTACATGTAAAGGTAGTTTTCAACATTTACTTTTATAAGATTTTGAGTTCCAAATTTTTTTCTCCCTCCTTCCCTTCCCCCATCCCCAAGACTGCACCTAATGTGACATAGGTTATACACATACAATCATATTAAACATATTTCCATATTAGTCATGTTGTGAAAGAAGAATCAGAACAAAAGGGGAAAAACCATAAGAAACAAAACAAAAAAAGTGAAAATAGTTTGCTTTGATCTGCATTTAGCCTCCATAATTTTCTCTGTATGTGGAGAGCATGTTTCCATCATGAGTCTTTTAGAGTTGTCTAACATCACCGTTTTGCTGAGAAGAGCTAAGCTGATCAAAGTTGATCATCATAATGTTGCTATTACTGTGTACAATGTTCTCTTGTTCTCACTTCACTCAGCATCAGTTCATGTAAGTCTTCCCAAGTTTTTCTGAAACCCGCCTGAAATCTGAAATCCTTCCATTACATTCATATACTCTAACCTGTTCAGCCATTCCCCAACTGATGGGTATCCCCTCAACTTCCCATTCTTTGCCACCACATAAAGAGTTGCTATAAATATTTTTGTACATGTGGGTCCTTTTCCCTTCTACTATGATCTCTTTGGAATTCAGACCTAATAGTGGTACTGCTAGATCAAAGGGCACAAACAATTTTATAGCCCTCTAGACGTAGTAGAACTCAAAATTTTTTAAAGTGAATGTTAAAAAATTTTACATGTAACTGGAAAAAATATTTTTTAAAAGAAGGAAATTTTTCCTGACATTAAGTCTAAATGCCTCTTTGCAATTTCCATACATTACTTGAAAACATCAATCATGTCTCGTCCCTCACATGCCCTTCACTCCCAGAGTCTTGCCTTTTCCAGGCAAAATGGCCCTAGTTTCTTTAAATGATCCTCATATGACATGGACTCAAAGGGTTTTACCATCCTATTTGTTATCCTCTGGACAATTTCCAGTTTATCAATGCTCTATTTGAACTGTGGCTCCCCAAATTGAGTAATACTCCAGTCTGAAGACAAAGTACAGCGGAACTACCACCTCCTCATTCTTGGAAGCAATGTCTCTGAATTTAGACGAAGATGGTATGTTTTTAGTTGCTAATCACACGCTTACTCATCTCAATGTCACTCCTAAATGTGGTGCCTAGACATAAACACCTCTTACACCCTCTTACCTGAGAACCTTGTTTCTTATTTCACTGAAAAATATTATGCCATTCACTGAGAAATCCCTCTTCTTCCCTCCTCCTCATCTCACATCATCCAAATGCCTTCTGCCACTATCCAAGAAGTGGCCCTTCCCCTTATTAAGGAAAACCTCCTCTACATGCACAAATGGCACCTTTCCATCTTGTCTTCTTCAGTAGATAGCCCTCTCCATCATCCCCACTCTCACTTATCTTTAATCTTTCCGTCTATTGGCTCCTTCCCTAATGCCTTCAAACATGCCCATGTCTTCCTCATCCTTATAATACCTTCCCTTGACCCATCCATGTCCACTAGGTATTGTCCCATATCTCTTCCCCTTTTGTGGCAAAACTCCTTGAAAAGGTTCTTTATATTAAATACCTCCAATTCCTTTTAACCTCATCATTCCTTACATCATCATAATCTCTTAATTTCCCTATCTAATGGACTTTTTTCATCCTCATCCTTCTTGACCTCACTAAAGCCTCTGATACTGCCAATCACCCTCTTCCCCAGGTTTCTGTGACACAGCTCAGTGCTGGTTATCTTCCTATCTATTTGACTGCTCCTTCTGAGGACATCTGACCTTCATCCAGGTCATACCCACTAATCTTGGGCATGCCCCTCGGCTCTGTCCTGAGATTTCTTATCTTCTCCTTCTATACTATTTCGCTTGATTCTTTTCAACTCCCATGGATTCAATTATCATCTCTATGCTGAAGATTCTCAGATCTATTTATCTAGCCCTAACCTCCACTCACATTTTCAACTGCCTATTAGGCATATCACACTGGATATCCAAAGCTGAACTTGTCATCATTCTCCCTAAATCCTTTTTTCTCCTTAACTTCTCTTTTACAGTTGAGGTTGTCAGCATCTTTCCAATCACCCAGGCTCAAAACCTAGTTATCATCCTTAACTCCTCACTCTTACCCCCCATATCCAATCTGGTGCCTTGTCACTTCTCTAGTATGTGCCCCTTTCTCTCCTCTGACACTGGCAATAGTGTGCCCTCGTCATCTCTCACTTAGACTACTGCAGTAGCCTGCTAGACCTTCCTATCTCAAGTTTTTCCCTACTTCATTTCTATCTTCCACTCAACTGTCAAATTAGTCTTCTTAATGAAGATCTAGCCCTGTCACTGCCATTATTTAAGCAACTATCACACCTATCACACCCAGAACCAAATATAAAAATCCTCTTCAGCATCCAAAGCCCTTCACTTGGCCCCCTCCTACCTTTCCAAGTCTTCTTACCCCACCCCCTTACTATATACTCTTCAATCCAGTGACACTGGCCTTTTGGCTATTCCTTAAACAAGACAGTCCATCTCCAGACTTTGAATGTTTTCGCTGGCCGAATTATTTTCCCACCTCTACCTCCTGGCTACCCTGGCTTCCTTCAAGTCCCAGTTAAAATACTATTGTCTGGGAGGTTTTTCCTGGTCTTCCTTGATGCTAGTGCCTTCCCTCTATTGATCATCTCCAATTAATCTTCCCTAAAGTTTGTCTGTACATAGTTGTTTGCATGTCGTCTTCCCTATTAGACTGTCTTTTGCCTTTCTTTGAATCCCCAATGCTTTGCACAGTGCCTGCAATATAGCAGCCCCTTAAAAAATATTGACTGGTTGACTAATCAGGGTAAAGTGTAGCAGGACCATCACCTTCCTAGATATGGTCTATTAACTAAAACTTTAAATTTAACAGGAATAGTGGGCCAAGCACAATTATACACATGGAAAAAAAACCCATATCTAACCCACAACAGCAGGACAAAGGGTCTTAAAGCTCTTTGTATGCTGTAAAACAATTTGTATAAACACCAGCTGCTTTTGTCAGGAGTGGTGAGTGGTGAGAAGGTTGAAGGGCAGGGGCATCTGGAAAGGCTTCATGGAAGAGATAAGTCTCAAGTACAGCCCAAAGGAGAAAAGGAAACACTGATTCCCCAAAGGAAAGTTTTGGGAACATAACATTCTGCCAATGTAACAGAGGCAGAAAAAGTACATAGCAGGAACAAGAGTTAGGTTTGTCTTTAGGGCCAAGCAGAATAAACCTAATGGAAGAAGAGAAAGAACACAAAAGCAAAAATGCAAGATAAGAGAAAGCCTGATACTACTACCACTCTCAGGAAGACAAGCACTTTTGAGTTGTTTTCCAAGTACTGGAGATATCTTTATACATTCACCAGATCATTCTTGTTACCACTTGGAAAAATAGCTAGCTGGAGGTAAGGGTTGCAGTATGTGGCCATGGTACAATTTCTCAGTGAAACTAATTGTTCCAGGCTAGAACTGAAACCCTGACAGGGACCTCAAAGGCCATCTAGCCCAACACATCCCTGAAGAAGAATCTCCCATACAACATATCAGACAAATTGTCTTCCAAAGATCTTCCAGAAGAGATAACCTACTACCTCCCAAAACAGCTTATTCCATTTTTGGATAACAAATTATTAGGAAGTTTCTTCTTATATCAAGCTTAAATTTGTCTTTCTGTAATTTCCACCCATTGCTCCTAATTCTCTGCCCTTTCAGGCCAAGCCGAAAAAGTTTAATTCCTCTTCTCTGTGAAAGCCCTTCAAATACCTAAACACAATTATCATCTTCACCTTAAATCTTCTCTTATCCAAGATACTCCTCCCAATTTCCTTTAAATGATCCTTATATAGTGTGTTCTCAAGTCCCTCCATCAATATGGTTACTCTCATTTGGACATTTTCCAACTTATCAGTGTGGTCCCCAACACTGTAGTTCATCTGCATTTAGTTACTTAAATTTAGCACTCCTAACATTATAACTATAGAACCATGTCACTTTTCATCTTGCTACCTGTTCTCACTGATATCATGCCCATATACAAACACTCAACCTGTCCCTTCCAATTTTGATCATGCTCCAAAACTATTTAGAATAAATACTGAAATAATGGGTTTCACCTGACTTGAAAGTTTGTGCCTGATTCACACAGGTACCAAACATCAACCAGACTCCAGAAGCAGAGTAGTTTGCTCCCCTGGGATAAGCATTAGCATTAAGCAGTTCTTGGAATAACACTAGGTAACCTCTATGGCATCATAAAAGGATAGCTACAAAACTATATAATGATCATGTATGTAAGATTACCTGCTGGCATTCCTGTCACCAGGCTAACTAAACAGAGAAATTTATTAAAGTGACACAGACAAGAATGTGATGAAGGTCCCAAATTACCCCTTCACCCCTAGGCCAGTTACAGCCTAGCATAAAAGCAGGGTTCTAGAAGGGAGGATGCAGGCTGTCACTTACCTCATGATTGGCATGGATCTGACGAAGATACTGTACACGGAGATCAGGTGGGTTAGAACCCTGAGCAGCCTGGTCCATGATCATTACCTACACAGGACAGAGCAAAGTAGAAGAGAAAACAAAAAACAAAAAGGATTACAAAGCCAGTGGACAAGTTCCACTGCCCCTTTCTAGGGTGGCCTGCAGAAGCTTTCCAAAGAGTTTTACTCCTTGTTTTCTAAGAGTTGCTTGCTTAGGCACTGTGACAGTTTCCTTTCCTGTTCTGAGCTTCCACTAGCCTCAGCCTGGTCCTCTGATGGTTACCAAACATGTTTGTTTCTCCATCACTTAAGATATACCTAAAATCCTTGGGGAAGGTCCCTCTTCCTGGAGGGACCACAGATTCATTGATGGCACCTGTTCCCCAAACCCCTTCTTAGAATGAAGAAATGAACCCTGTGCACTTATCTCTTCACTGCTTCTCCCTGGATGGGAGCTTGACATTTTCCCTTTTATCTTCTGCAATTTTCTTTCAAATCTTCACCTTTACTGCCTCCCTCCCTACTTTGACACTCTATTAATTCCACTCTGCAATCTTCCCAGGCCTCTGTAATGCCTGCTGTTTTATGCCTCTCTCAGGTCTCTCTCCTGCTCACTCTTCAAGGCTTTTTCTACTTTTCTGTTCATCCACATTAACTATTTTCTCTGTTCCTTATGTGGTTAGGGCTTTTGCTGATGTCCTTACACAGAAATCTAGAGGGTGATGGTTATTGACTCTGAAACAAATTTCATTTTTGTCCTTTCTCATCCAATAATTTTCCCATCTCCCCCAAGAAATTCTGGATCCACCTCTAGCTCATCTTCTCCATCCCCTTCTTTTTATCTCCTATTCTCACCTTGGGGCCTAATTATAATTTTAGATGCTCTGACATTCCCCCCATGAGCAACTCTAATCCCATGGCCTTCAAAGTAAGGACACTGGTGAGACCTGCTCCTGCCTTCAATCCCCTGAAGTTGTCTCATGCAGAGGCCTCCAATGAAGTGTCCCATTTATTCACTCCACTTAGTCTAGCTTATCATTGCATTGTAAAAAAAAAAAAAAAAAAACCAACACAAAAAACCCACCTCCCAGTCTGCTTGCTTTCTGAGAGTCTTGCAACAAACCCCAATCTGCTCACCTAACTATGATGTGAGTCCAAAGAGATCTACAGAGACTCATCAGGACTCACCAGCTGGGACTATAGCTAGATGAGCAGAAGATATATGAGGCACAGCTACCCAAATCAATTTAGATTCAAAAACTGTTTCCTATTTTCCTATTCTTCATCTTCTATGTGTGTGCATGAATGTGTAAGAGAAAGAAAGACAGAAAGAGAGAGAATCACCTTAAAGCAAATCCACATATATTATGGCATTCAATTCAATTTCAACAAGCATGTGTTAAATGTTTACTAAAGGCAAAGCAGTATGTTCAGCCTTGGAGATAAAGATTTTAAAAATGTAAAAAATAACTATATTGCAAATTAGAAAGTGCTCCATGCATATAAGAGGTCAGAGAGGCATGAGAGAATTGGGGAGGATAAGACCTCTTCTCCCCTCCACCAGATACCACCTTCTACACAGTCTTTTTTGATCCTCCCAAGTACTAAGGTTCTTCCACTGAAAGCACCTTATATTTAACTGCTTGGTATTTGATTGTATTTAGTCAGCCAATCAGCAAATATTTATTAAGCACCTCCTATGTGCTAGGCATTGTGTGAAGCACTGGGAATATAAAGAAAGGCCCTCAAGAAGTCACAAGCTGGGGAGACCCAACAGGCAAACAATTATGTACAAACAAGCTATATACTGAAGCAATAAGAAATAATCAACAAAGAGAAGGCATTAACATTAAGGGTGATCAGAAAAGGCTTCATGTAGAATGTGGAATTTTAGCTAGGACTTGAAGGAAGACAAGGAAACTAGGAGGTAGAAATGAGGAGGGAGAGAACTCCAGGCATGGGAAAATACCCCAAATCACAAGATGAAACATTTGGCCTAAGAAACATCCAGAAGCCAATGTCTTTGGATCAGAATAGGTGGGAGTATTGGTGGGGTAAAGAAACTAGAAAGGTTTGAAGAGGGGGGGGGAAGGAGAAAAGGCTTTGAATGCCAGAGAGAGGCTTTTATATTTGATGCTAAAGGTGATAAGGGAACCAGTGGAGTTTATTCTCTTTATATTTATCCCATACACATATGGGGCAGCTAGGTGGTGCAGTGGATAGAACACCAGTGCAGGAGTCAGGAGGACCTGAGTTCAAATCTCACCTCAGACACTTGACACTCACTAGCTGTGTGACCTTGGATAAGTCACTTAACCCCAACTGCCTCATCCTGGGTCATCTCCAGTCATCCTGATGAATATCTGGTCACTGCATTCAGATGGCTCTGGAGAAGAAGTGAGGCTGGTGACCTGCGCAGCCCTCCCTCACTCCAAACAAAGTCAAGTGCAAGTCATGTCATTATTTCCTCTGATGGCATGGTCTTCTTTGGCAACAAAGGATGAACACACACACACACACACATACACACACACATACTGTCTTCCCCAACAGCCTGTAAATTCCTTGTAAGTAGGGATTATTTCATGTTTGTGTTTGAATTTCCAGAGCCTAGCACAAAGCTTGGCACACAATAAGTACTTAATAAATGTTTATTGATTGCTTGGTTGATTTTGAGGTGGTAGTAGTGAGAGGGATCACAGACGAGGTAGCACCTGAGCTAGACCTTGAAGGAAGGGAGGTATATCAATAGACAGATGTAGAGGCAGGATATTTCAGGCATAAGGCAACCACACAGGTCTAGAGAAGAGAGAGAGCTCAAAAGTTAGTAGCCCTATTTTTCTGGAACAGAGCACATGAATAACAGGAGTGCAAAATAAAGTTACAATGGTAGGATGAAGCCAGATTGCAGAGAAACTTAGATAACTGAATGAATGAAAAAGCATTTACTAAGTGTTAACTATATGCCAAGCCCTGTGCTAAGCACTGAGAAAACAAATACAAAAACAAATATAGTCCCTTACCTCAAGAAACTTACATTTTCACACAGCAGATAAGGACTTTGTATTTTATCCTATAGGTCAGTTGTCTCCAAAATGGGTTATGTGCCCCACAAGGGGTATACAAGAAGATCCACTGGGGTACAAGTACAGGAAGAAAATCTTAGAACTTCTTTCTATATTTTTATGTAAAAATTAGAAAGAAATTAGGCTTCACTAATATTTAATATGTAACTGATGCTGCCACCCTCACTTCTTGGTCCATATGTGAAATGTTGAAGTGTGAGATGGAACATGAGGTATCCTGAGAACTAGATGTTCCACACAGCCTGCTGGGGCTGACAATACCACTCTCACTCTTTTGTTCACTTCCAGCAAATGTCAAAGTATTACACTTTGTGTCAGCCTTAAGTGAATTTACAGATTATATTATCTAGTTTTAACTAAACTAACCCTCAGAATGGTCAAGTAGTTTAAAAAGATTTCTGCAAAGAAACTATGAATGGAAGGTAACAGCAATAACGCTGCACAACTGAAAAAGAAAATGGCAGGGATGACGCCTCTACCCTTCACATGAGTACTTCATTAGCTACATTACAGGCATAAATAGTGACGAACTAATTGGATCTGATATGAAGTCATCCAAAAAAATCTGAAATTGTCAAGATTATCTGACATAGGGATTTTTATCCACAATGGTTAACAATGGACCTAGAAATTAGCTAATGCTGATGAAAATATGAAGCCATTGTGATTGGCAAGGCATTTAAAAAAGTTTTTGTTGCTGAAAACTATGTTACTTTTAAGAACTCTCACAGACATACCTTTAAATAACTTAGACAAAGAACTTTCTAACCTGTTTAAAAGTCTTCCAAAGTATTTTAAGGGGTTTTGAACCCATTTGTTAAAAATGTAAAAAGCAACACTTTCCAATTAGTTTGCAAGAACAACTGAATGGTTGCAGGGGAAGATGGGAATTTAATACCCAAGATACTATAAAAAACTTTGCATAATTGGTGTAAGGGATTGAAATACATGCATCGTGATTGTACATCATGAATGTAAAGCCATTGATACATTTTTTCCATTTGGATCTACATATCTTTGTGGGGTGTCTTTGTCAGCTGTAACAGCCGGTAAGACTGAACATCAAAATAAACTGAACTTAAAAGCAGTCAGTTTAGCACAAAGTGCTAAACCAAGATTTTTTTTTTAATGAAGCATATTAAATAACAATGCTTGTAGAAATATTAATAACTTTTTAGGGAGAAAAAGTTTTTGTACCATTAATAAAATTAAAATATTTTATCTTTTTTGTCTATTTTTGCATACTTTTTTTTATTACATGTAGTAAATAATATATAAGCAAATACATATTGGAGGTGTATATTCAGAACCTTTTCACTGATGACACAGAATTCCTTTGGAAACCACCAACAATGACCTCAGGGAAACTGCTGAAGATTTTTGAGCATAGGGAGGAAGTGACCATTCCCATTCATTAAGACTGCTCTAACAATCCCATGAACTACGGATTAGAGACAGGAGAGACTAGAGGCAAGGAGACCAGTCAGAAAGTCAGAACAATAGTCCAGGTAAAAGTCGTGATGGCTTGAGAACTATGCTGGTGGCAATGTGACTGAAGGGGAAACAGATTGTGAGAGATGTTGGAGTGGCAGAACTGACAGGACTTGGCAAGAGACTAGATGTGAGGGATAGGAACTGAACCCAAGCTGATTCAACAGTAAATATATTTGTTGAAGTGACACGGCCAATATAACTCTTCTTCTACCTTTGCCATCAGCAAAACACATTTTACATCCTAAACCATTTAAAACAAACCTTTTCCAGCCTATCTCCACAGGTGGTTTTATGTTTCATTCCTTTTCATGCAAAGAGCTCTAGGATGGAGCTACAAGTAAAGTAACTATCACTCTGCCTAACACTTCCCAGGTGGTCTCTGTTCCTTTCTCTTTCAGGCACCTTTCTAGCCTGGTCAGTTGTCCTTTGCTACATGGAGAGACCTTGCTCTGTGACCCACAAGTGTAGAATTATGGGCCCCAGTTGACAAGAACTTTTAAAATATGGCTTTAGTTAAGGGTCAAGGACAGGTATTTTCTGAAATACTGAGCTATGTGAACACAGTGACAAATTACAAACTACCTGAATTACCGAACCGCATCATAGGCAATCCCTGTACACATCCCTGAACCCTGACTCAAGTCATAGTTTGCTCTACTGATTTTTCACTTTCCCAGACTGTTTAAATATGCTCAACAGATCTCAGATGAATCTTCAAAAATATTTCTACAGTGGGACAGTTTTCCAATGTAACAGAAAAAAAAAGCACCAGATTTAGATTCTATTATTTATTAGATGCATAACCTTAGGCAAATCATTTCCCATCTCTGGTCCTCAGTTTCCTCATCTATAAAATGAAAAGTTAACTCTATAATTTTAAAGGTCTAATAATGCATGTAAAATGCTTTGTAAGGGCAATATTATAACTGTAGACATTATTATTTCTTCTTTCCAATCTTTTTCAACGCAGTTGAGATAGAAAGAGTCCTAAGACGAGCCACTATCCTATTATTCTTTTACATTGAATCTTACACAAACTATTGTGCAGGGGGCTAAGATAACTGTCCTTTTAGTTTATAGAGTATTATGACAGAAGCTCATCTTCTGTAGGATCGCTGAAAGCATTTTTGATAGCAGTAGCACAGAGGACAATAGGTCCTATCCTGTTGACATCCTGATCAAACATAATTTTGATCTCTACTACATCTCAAAACTTTGAAAGCTTTTGGTTCCATGTAGTTTGGAGATATGTTTTTGGTATAGTAACATCTATTAAGAATGTTCTTCAGTTTTTACAGATCAATGTGATGTTCAAGCTATTGTGGGCAGTAGCTCAAACTGTCATAATGATCCAGTTTCAGTATAGCTTATTAGCTACTTTCTTCTGTATAGGTAGAGGTCTGTATTTGTAGCATGGGAATTTGTGATCTGTCTATTCATTAAAGATAGCAAGCTTCTGATGTGTAATTCTAGCTACTTGGTCATATCTTGCTAAGCTACGTAAAGATTGTATAATATGAAGGAATTGTTTTAATGTATTTTTTCCCTCTAACTTCCCACATTCCACTTTGAAGAAAAGCCCCCACAAAACCCTTGTAACAAATATGCAGACTCAAGCAAAACAAATTCTCACAATGATTATGTCCAGGGTCCATTATGCAATCTAGGTCCATCACCTCCCAGTCAGGAAGCAGATGCTTCATCATTTGTTTTGGACATCATTTCTAGAGTCTTTATTAAGTGTACATTTTCAATAAACTAAGTGTCATCAACTTTCTCTCTTCAGATTTTAATAGCCTCTCAACTGCATCGCTTATTTCATCTAATGTAGACTTAATGATGAAGTCATTTTTTATGATTACTTTTGCACTAGTCAGCAATATGTTTGTTTGGTGACATGCAGCTGAAGGTGTCACTGAAAAGAAGCAGGATACAACTCTTGCCTGTTGAGATCTGTTTCCAATTTTATTATTCTGTGAGTAATGGGGAATAATAAAAGTATTCATGCTTTCAGAGTTGGTACCAGTTGTATCAAAGGATTTTCAACAGGTGGGTGTTGGTATTTCTGATTTGTTCTGATGTTATTTTCCTATCTCGTGACATCAGAACAGGAAGCAATACAAATGCTTCTGCTGCCCTACATGCCAAGAGGGTCATCATGATAAATTTTGGGTAGCACCGGCTTGGCAACCCAATGCCTATTTCTTAGATTCATTGGAGCAGTTTTATTACACTGGTGGGAGGTTAAATGACTTGCCAAAGGTCACACAGGTAGTTGTGTCAAAAGCAGGATTTGAATCCAAATCCATCTGACTCAGGTCAATGTTCTTTCCCTTGTATCATATGGGCTCCATGTTATTATTTTCATTACTATTCTTACTCTTATATTATCCAAAGAGATTTTGGAAATGGTAAGCTGAAGAAGTTTCCTATTAACCAAAGAACGGTCAGTAGGTATTAGGAATTCTAACACCCACTTCAGAAATGGTCTCTGCATATTAGAGAATCAGGAAGCAATTTTAACTTAAAAATATGCAAACCACTGGGTTTCTCCTTCCTGTTCCACTCAGACCAATTTTCTGGGTCAGTTACCTAACTCATACAGTGGTATATTATACACTAAAGATCAAGTGCATGTTTGGAGTGGGAGCTGGTGGGGCTAGGATGGGGAAGCAGCAAAAATATGGGAACTTAAACTCTACAGTAGGTGAGTTAAAGAATCTTCTTGCATATTTAGTATGACTAATACACTTAACGCTTTTATCTGAAAGCCATAAGGAATTCAGTCACTGTTCCCAACACCCATACGACCCTACAGAGGTAGCTCAAGGACAAATACCAGAAAAGAATGGCATCTGAAAGGAAAGAGGCCCGGCTGCTTGCTGTGAGAGATGGCTGTTACCATGGTAAACAAGAGCACACAATACCACACTCCTTTTGGCTGCAGAGAAACTTAGTAATGTCTCAGATGCATTTACAAACAGAACAGACGAGACTAAGATGGATTTTCCTGCAACATCCTGGCATGGTAACTGCAGCTCATGCTATAAGCAACTAAACTGAACACATAGGGACCCCATAAAGCTATTTAAAACCACTCCTGCTCCTTTCTGTTTGGGGCTGTGCTGGTGGGGCTCTCAGCAGAATGCCTCATAGATTAATGGGTCTCACTACCTCACTGATGAGTTTTTAAATACCTGGATGCGTCTGATCACTGCATGATGCACCCTGCACATGTTAGCCAGAGAGGGGCTCTCCATCTGGATTTCCACAGCCTGGATGGGTCCCGCAGGGCACAACTCAGTCACAGCCACCTGCAACAAAAAAGAGATCCTTACTGCAAACTTTGCGTATCACTGAATTTCATTAAAGGGGATGAAGGGACTCTGCTCAGCCCTTCTCTAAAATCTGTGATGTTGTGACTCCCTCTCTTATTGAGGTTATCTCTACTGAAATATCTTGGCATGAGCCAAAAGCCATGAACATGGCAGGGGTTCCCATATCACCTAGCTTAACATCACCATGCTATTTATTTGCTAGAAGCTAGCAGTGCTTGACCATAAAGGATAATCATTGTGACATGGGCTACTGTACTACCAACATTAGTTCTAAGCCTGATAGACTAGCTACTTGTCAGATATCAATGCTAGTTATTTTCTAAACAGATGTTTCCAGTGGGGCCCAACAATATAGAAGGAGTTTGATAACGTGGAATATTTGGCCCCTTAAAATCAAGACCTGGTGCACTCACTCCAGAGTCTCAAGCCAGATTTATCTCCAATAACGGAATCTGGGGTGACTAATTTAATCATGCCTCCATGGAAACTCTAAGTCTCCAACCTTCTCAGCTCACTGCTACCAAAACATGTTAATGAGACACACCTGTGTCCCAACACTCAACAACAGGCCCATGGCTGCACCAATGGATTTAATCCAGAAAGCTGAGTCCAGAACTGTACTAATGCCATCAGTAATCACACTGTTGGTATTAGTGTTTTCAGGCATGAAAGGCTGAAGGAAAGTTGCATCTTCTGATTGGCCAGTCATCTCTCCAGGAAGTTTTATCCAACCTTGTCAAGAATGCAGTAGAAGTAGCTATGACTTTCCTTTAGTACTTTGAAGAAGGGGAAATAACTCAGTAAATCTGAGGAAAAACAGAAAGCCAGGAAAGACTAGCTTGTTCTTTGTAATTAGCACACAGGACAGGCCACCCTCTAGGACAGGGATTTTAATTAGGATTTTGCTCCTTCTGAGGCCATTAGCTCCTTCTACTGGATCCTGTGGAAAACACAAGATGTCAGACATCAAAGTGACTGGATTATTATCACCAGTTGTTTCTGTAAGTTCCCAAAACCACGGTAGCACCCAGAAGCTGCTTTTGGCCCAGTTTTAAGAGTTTATTTTGTTTTGAAACCATCTTGACATTCCAGAAGATCTCCAAGAGACTGGCCTCTGGGGTCTCCTTCATAACATGCAAATCGTAGATCAACATTTCAAAACCACTATGGTCTCTGAGAAGTCCTCTATACCTGAGTTCAGGTCACACAGCCTGAGCTCATATAATTTGCCCTTCCCTAGAAGAAAGGTAAAGGGGCAGGGAAAGAACACAAATACCTTTTGCTCTTTTGTCTTGCTGTGTGTACAGCATTATGAGTTGGGAAAGAATGGGGAAGACACGACAGACAAAAGCAGTGTCAGCCTTTTATTTCTGCAGGGACATGTGACAGGAGATGTTTCCAACAGAAAGCTGTTGGATCTGACATCACATTTTAGCTTTGGCAATCAGGATGGCCTCCAAAAGGGAGTGAAAAAACAAAGGATTCTCAAAGGACAGTCTATAAGAGCCCTGTAAGAGGTCTAACAGTTTTGCCTCTTCTAATAAAAAAGCTTACATTTTTTTCTGGCATTGTATTAACTTATAATTAATAAAATGAGATATGATGTCACTGATTTCTCATGAAAAGCACTGTTATTCTGCCAGTAAAGGGTTTTCCACATTGGCAAATGGAAACAGGTGAGGTAGAGCACTCACATCAGAGTGGTCCTTGCATTAAAGTAGTATGTGACTGTGGTTCTCACACTTTCTTTGTAACCACAGAGCTTAGCACCATGCCTCACACATAAGTCAAGACATGAGTCAATGACCCTAGGCCCTACATGTGATAGAGCCTCTCCAGCTATTCCATGATCTGAGAAATTGTGAAGAGAAATTAGGGTGGAACAGGGTAAGGGCGAGGCTGGTAAAGTTTTCCCTGCATAAACAGGTGAGCTAACCCATTCCTTGCCTCTCGGACGAGGAGGTGGATGTCGTTTCCATCTGGAGCCACCCCTTGGACTTCCGTCAGCACCTGTGTCTTCACTATGTCCACTATGGAATTCTCAGCCAATAGCCACTGAAGAGTAGCACAACACAGGGGCACTTCTGGAAAGGCAGAAAAAAGAATACCTATCACTTCAGGAAAGGCTACATATACTCCTCAATGCTTTAGTGGCCAATATCTACCAAGGACAGCTTGCCAATTCAAATCCTCCCTTCCTTTTGCGACTGTCCTATTTTCAGGCCAAGAGAATCCACTCGAAAAATTTAAGAAGTTCAAAAAGCTCAGCTCCTTCAAAAGAGAAGACAGTGTACTTAAATAACCTAATATTCTTTTGAAAAAGGTTTAAGACTGGGTGTGTTCAGGATGAGGGAAAGAAGGCATGAAGTTCTATCTATAAGACATAAATTCAAAGGAGAAAGGGGATTATATATAATAATCCAACCTACAGCACCCCAATTCTTAATCACACCAGAGGAGGAAGTAGCAACTGCTACAATAAGGAATGATGGGATGGGAAGGAAAAATAACAGACTGAATGGATCTAATCTTCTTAGGCTCTCACGTCTTATCAGTGTCAGGTAGAGAGAGCTACCAGTCATTGTTACCCACCTGAGCAATATTCTTTTAGGGCATTTTTGAGCAACTCAGATGACACCTTGACTGAGGCCACTGATGGTGGAAGGTACTTGGCTCTAAGGAAGTCTGGTCCCATTGGTTCAATGTTTTTCATATGTTCAGGCTCTACTTGCCCCCTGGAAGCTTCTAAAAAGGTTTTCACAGGGTCACTGTTAGGGCTGGAAAGGCCTGGAACTTGTACTTCAGCCACTGCAAGATTAGGGAAACGAAGGCACTGCAGCATGTCCACAGTGTATTCACCCAGGGGCAAGAAGATACCATCACGATCAGGTAGGATGTCAGGGGGGCAGTCATCAAAAAAGGGGGCATCCAAGGAATCTGAAGAGGTTAAAGCACTGCCCAGAATCTCTTTGAGGCTGTAAAATAGTGCACAGGATATGGTCACAGGTAGGTCTAGTTTGCCATTTTCATTGGAGCCAAGCGGTAATGTCACTTCTCTTTTACTGCCAGGAGTAAGCTGATCAACTGGAATAGTGTAAGTGATGGCAGAGCCAACAGAGTCCACTTCTAAGGCACAGGAACTAGTAAACACCTGAATGCAAAAGGTCCACCCCTGGTCTAGATTGTAGTCACTACTATTCTCAAGCAAACAAGTGGCTGTAAGCACATCCCGGAGTTGAAATCGGCTCCAGGCAGTGGTGGTGGTACAATTAATGGGCTTTGGTCCTTCCCGATTAGACAGAAGGGCACAGCTCACATTCATGGCTTCATTGAGGCACATCAGGGCACGGTTCCGCTGATCAACTGCCTTCTTCAGGAAAGACACTCTGTAGAAAGAAAGAATACTTAGTTTGTTACACAAAGTCTTTCTAATCAATTTACCAAATAAAGCTCTAACCTCCCACACAAGATGTCCCATCTCCTAAGCCAGGGATAAAGCAAGTTCCCATACAAAACATAATTGAAAACAACCACCAGAGAGCCTGGTGTTTTCACTCTGACTATACAGCACCTACTGCCAGATCTTCTGAGTTCAAATTTTACACACACCCCCACCACCACCCCCATATGTGGCCAGTTAACTAGCAACTCTGATGTTAATTAACACCTTCAATGGGACTGAAATTATGTTTCATCCTCCACCCTGATGTTCACCAAAATGTTCCCAATTGGCTCATTTTACTTTTTGAAGCTGTACAAGTAGCAACACTGAAAGCAGTGGGAAGTTCAGAAACAGACACAGACAAGCAGGGCAGTATTGGAACTACTCTGTTAAGTATGAATTATACAAAAAAAAAAAAAAACCAGCAAGATGCATGTAGTAGGAGAAAAAATAAATTGTACATAACAGAAGTTCAGTTTCATATACAGTACAAATCCCTGTTTTGTTTTTCTTTAAAGACAGAGATATTCGTATTTGTTGATTTTTAAGTTCATAATAAAAAAAATTTTCAAAGAAAGCAGTGGGAAGCTACAGAAATAATTCAAAACAATTGCATCTGTGGTTCAGATAGTCTTTATAATACCGTGGTAAAATCAGAAAGAGATATGTGAACAGTTAGAGATAAGTAAATTCATCTAAAGTACATATTTCTTTAACATGTCATCTCCAAGCTGGATGACAGAATTGACAGGAAAGACTAGCTGGGTTTAAGGGTATCCTCTTCTCTCCTAGGAGGGATGGATGTATGGCTGTTATCTATGAAAGAGAGAAAGATTCTTTTGTCTTCCTGAGATAGCTTGGCTTCCCAACTGCTCAAACTACAAACTCATGCAGCATTTTGTCCAGCCAATGGCAATGCTCAGTATTCTAAATACTAAGCCAGAGGCAAAAACCAATATGCATTAAAACAAACCTAAATGATGAATATGAGTGATAGGATACATTTTCATAGACTAACATTCATATCTGCACCTGTAGCTAAGAAGACATGTTTACCTCTCAGAGACATTGCCAATTCCAGAGAGTAATTCCTTAATTTTCTGACCCACTTTTCCTGTGGTCGTCCTCACTGGCTGAGAATCTTCAGGACCCAGATCCAGACTGCAGGTCATTAGTCGGCCCTTGGCAGACAGGGCCAACAGCTCTGCTTCACCTGACATATGACATGCACATGGTTAGGACCTGATAAGCAGACAAGAGGCAACATCTCAGACACCCAACATTCTCTCTTGACCACCAAGATAACATGCTAGCAAAAGACCAATAAGCTATTGACGAGAGAAGGCCATTCTTCTGGGACAGATAAGGGTACCTTGCCCAGAGACCAGGAAGAAAAATTTCCCACCCCCAGGCAGAATACTAAATATATAGTTCAGTTAAACAATCTTTGCTGAAACTAAATATCTGGAGACCCCAAATGCACTCTCCCAAGAAAAGTAAGGTCACTCTGGCAGAGAAATGACAATAAGGATGTTAATCTGACTATAATGAACAGAAAAAACAGGTAAGAAAAGTCACAAGGAAAACAATAAATACATACAACACAACATAGTGACAGTGCTAGGCAATGTCAGACTGGGTATAGAGAAAAATGTTGCAGCATTTCCGAAGACAAACAGAGAAGACACAGCAGGGAGTCCTGCTGAGAACCTTTCATCAGCCCTTGTAGTCAGGAGCAGGTGACTTTCTGAAAGCTGCTCTGTCTCTTTGTCAGAGTTCTGTTTTCCTCTCCAGTCTCCTTTACTGTCTGTCAGGGATGCTTTGGGGCAAACAAGATTTTGTTCCTTTTGAAGAAACTGCTGGGCCCCCAGCCCTTGTTGCACTTCAAGCCCTAAATCTCATTTGGTGGTTGAGGGTACAGATACAGGAAGGCCAAGGAAGACAGCCAACAAAGAAGGTTAAAGGGAATAGGCAACTTCTGATACAGACTTCCTCAAGAAGTCAACAGGAAGACAATTTCAAACAGATGATTTTTTTCCTGAGTTTTCTAAAGAGTTTCCCTTTGAATACTTAAGCTTTCAGTTCATAAATAACATTTTGTACATTTCCTCAAGCAAACAGCATATTATAGTGAGGCTGTTTCGTTGTCAACATCTTAAGTAGTCTTATTTTTCATTGTTAAAAAGGTATACTAACAGGTTACAAATATATGTCTTCACTAGTTTGGTATTCTCTTCTCTAACCACTCATTCTCCCTTCCCTAGAGTAGCAAGACAATTTTGGCTTTTACCTCTCTAAAGGAATATTCTTCATATAAAATGCTTTCCAGGGTGGGGTTTATTAGTACATTCACAAGGTACCTTAATGAAAAATGTGGCAATGGAAATGATCACTCCATTCCTTTCCTCTCTCTTCTTAGAAAAGCACAGTTCAAATCTTCTCTAACTTTGTCTAGTGAAAAACATTAGACAATACAAAAGTGGAATCCTTAGTTTCCACACACCTCTGCTTCAGGGTGGTTTACTGGCAGTTCATTTGATGACCAGACCAGTTACTTCTTCAATCTTCAAAACAAAACTAAAAGCCTCAGTTAGGTCAATCTGAATTTATCCTAAACTACCTGTTGCAAATGACCTGGCCCCAACAGGCTCTAAGTGAGTAGTCTATCAAACAGCCAAAAGTCAAAACCAAGCAAGGACAAGTCTCTTCTCCCAACAGTAATGATAACAAATAAAACACAGAGGAAGGAGTTTTGCAGGGGTAGTTAACACTGTTCAAGATCCATACTTAATACACCCAACCTTTTCTTTAATCTTAAATCAGCACTGACTTAATCAGTGATTTAACATCAAGGGTATGAAAGATGGAAGTAAATTGAAGCTACAGAAAGCGATGGAATAGAATAAGCAAGTGAAATATGGATGTACCAACAACTTCACTGAGACAGTAAAATTGTGGGTTAGGCCCCAAGATCTTTGGTTTACTTTTAAATAGTTGCCAATACCTTTAGGTGCCCTAGAAGACACAGAAAGGGTCACAACACTACAGATACTTAAACTGGCTGGAGACAGAACTGAAGGTAGGACCCCCTGGGCATTATCTGTCTTCTCAGTGTCTGCAGGGTTGCTGTTACAAGCCAAGTCAACCACAGAAAGATCAGAATGGGTGCTGTAATACATGCGGCTTCCCATACCACAGGCAGCACAGAGAACAGGTCCCCTAATATAATATTCTCTGAGTTCTGGCACCAAGTTTCCCCCTTCTTCCTGACTGGACTTAATGGCCATCATTTTGCCATAGTGACCAACAGCTACCATACAGTCACAGCTTGTATCTTCATTTAGTGGTTTCTCATCCACATCTTCTAGGATCCTTGCTTCTGTTCTTAGAGCTCCAATGAAGACCACAGGCTCTTCTAAGTGGTGAAGTATCTTGACAGGGGTTTCTGGGCCACCAAGAGCCACCTCAGGAGATAACAGGGCCTTCAAAGGCACACAGCACAGCTGACCATCTGGAAAACCACAAAGGATCATGGGAGACTCCAGAAGGGCAGCATCTGCTCCAAACAGCAAACCAAAGAGGGTTTCCTCCAGCACAAAACCTCCAGAACTACACCAAGGTGTGTGAGGAACACTGGTGCCTGGAGGGGATGCACAGCACAGCACTGGAAGGAAGCGAGAGGCCAGGGGTTTCCCATTGCTTCCTGATGGCAAAATGCAGGTAGAGAACTCCACCTCACTGAACTGGCACCCTGGCCTGGGGTCAGAACCTTGGGGCTGCTCAAACAGTCTCATCCTCCATTTGGATGGGCCCTGAGCCAGGGTGATGATGATGTCATTCAGCACCGTGAAAGCACACAGAGTAGCATCAGGGAAAACACAGGAGTCTGAGTCCACAGGAAACACACTTGAAGGGAAATCACCTTCTTTGTCCTCTCCATCAGTCTGGTTCACCAACCTTCAAGCAAACAGGGAAAAGCTTTCAGTCAAGACAAAGGCTCAGAGCTTGCAGCCTGCACACCCTCTTAACAAGCTAAAGAGGAAAAGATGGTGCTTAGAAGTGTCTTAGAAGCACATGTCTAGGTATGGGACTCTTTATAGTCAACCCTCCTGAATGTATCTTTTAGGTGAAGTAGTGGCAACATAGCAACTCTTTCTGGAAGCATAACAATGAAGTAGCCCCTTGGGCAGCTCTGTCATACTATCTTCCCACTTCTCCTTGAAATCTGTGGAACTATGTGGGCAAATATTTCAGAAACTAAATCCAAAGCTAACCTTTGATGTCAATGACAGTTAACCTATTTTCAGAAGAAATAAGCTCCTGTTACATTTTCTCCTTTGATAATCAACAATACAAAATATGTATCAACAAAGAAAATGTTGATCTAAATTAGCCATAAAAAATCCTAGGTATATTGATTACCTATGGCAATAAGAAAGTCTCTCACATTGTTTCTATAGAGAATATGTTATCCTAAAACTGGCAGATTGATTATTGTGCCTATCTTCTTCTCAAACAACAATTCAGGTATTAAAGAGTCAATGAAAAAAAGTGAATGGTTTGTGCCTTGCCATGTCAGGTGCTCAGTTCTCACAGGCAGGACTTATATGAATACAAAAGTTGCAAGGAGTTGTAAGTATTTTTGGATCACCTACTCCCTTTAGATGGAGACACATCTCACCATCATCCAACCAATACCAGAGAAGTAAAGAAACCATCAAGGCCAAAGACAGAGAAGTCTGATGCCAGCCATGAAGTTGTTTGCCTTCTCCAGACTCTGCTGACCTGAATGACACTTCCTAAATTTCTTGAGTAGAGCAAAGGAAAACTAAAAAAGCTGCCCCTGCCACAGGTGGTCCAGAAGGTGGGAATGGGAAAAGTTCTAGATAAATAGGTACAGATAGACAAAAAGAGGCTGAAAACTCTTTAGATTCGGACTGGTGTCCAAGAGTAAAGAATAAATTTTCCTAATTGAGCACTGTCCTCGTTGTTCTGAGTCAAAGCTTGAGGGGAGGCAGAATATTTGCAAAAGGATGGCGTTAAGGAAGTCAGAATAGAAAGGATCTAGTATGGAGTCCTTTGCTGGTCAGTTACCTTTAATCATGTTCCTCTGAGTTAGAAAGTGCAAATCAAATAGCATCTCAACTGGGTGAGTGATGTCGGTTGTCTTTTTAAACATGTTATAAGATGTGTATCAGAAAGGCAGATGCTATTCCTGCTGGTAAATTCTCTGGTCAAGCCAGAGACCATTAGAACTCTTGGGATACACCTGTACCTCACCTGTTTTGAGGATCCAGTGACAAACAGTAAATGCCATTTCGAGCACACAGGACATAGAGCTCCCTACGTAAGGTGAGGAGCTCCAGATGCCAGACTTGATCAGGAAACTTATATACAGCCTAGATGTGAAGAGAATGAGCCATTAGATAAATATATAGCACAAATAATCTGACTTACAACTCCAAAAATGGTCTTTTTATACCAATCCCAGAGAAAATGTACCTTATTAACTCTTATGTTCAATATACTCTAGGGCAAGAGATTAGTTTAAGTCATTCTTCTAACATGGTGCTTGATACAAGACAAAAAATTCCCTCCTCCACAAAACACACAACTTACTTTGAATATTTTTCTGAAAGAGTTAAGAGCAACAATATCTAAAGTTAAACATCGAGCAAGAACACAGAAAAGGCATTCAATGCACGGCTGAATGTCATGTGTATAGTGTCAGGCGTGCAGCTGGTCACCAAGGACAGAAGGAGAGATAGCTTTGTGACTCACTAGGAGAAAGATATGAATCCAGCAATTACCAGAAAAGCATATTCATCTTTATGCTAATTATAAATATGAACCTTTACCCATATTTCTCAAGGTCTCCGAAAGGCAGCATGGTATCATGGAAAAGAACACTAGATTTGAATCAGAAAACCTGAGTTCAAATCCTGCTTCAGACATTGACTGGCCATATGACCCTGGGCAAGCCTTAATTTCCTCATCTGTAAAATGAGTGTGAGTTAGATTCCAAGACCTCTAAGGACCCCTCCAGCTCTAAATTTAAGCATCTATGAAGATCACATAATCAGCCCTAGAGCATCAGAGCATCTGGGATACTTACATTTAGCAGCTTTCCCTCCTGGTTGTAGATATAAACGAATTCACTCCCATTGGAGAGGTAGATTTCTGACTCATGGCATAGCACCCGGGGTTTGCCTGCAGCCAGACCCCCAACTGGGCAGCAAAACCCAGCCAGATAATCCACCCTTTGGTTGTCCTCTGCCATCCTCCTGCCATACAGCTGCCTGATGCTAACCTAGGGAAGGGAGGGAAAGCGCAAGCATGGGACACGAGGCGGCGGGTGGCAGCAGCTGTCGTCTCCTATCTCTGCTGTGGCTGCTAGTGCAAATGCTCTAGGGCTGGGCTTTGTTCAAGCATTGCCCGGCACAGAAAGCTAGCTTTACCCATACATGCAGAAGCTGGGATTGGAGAGATTGAGGGGTAGAAGGCCAAAAAAAAGCATAGGAGGAGAGGGTAAGGGATAAAGAAGATGAATAAAGGGAGAGAGGAGATGAGAGTATGAGAGGAAAAAGGGAATAAAAGAATGAGGGGAGAGGGATGAGGTAATGATTGGGGGGAATGGGAAATGGGTAGGGATGAGTCTAGGGGTTAAGGAGAAGAGCGATAAAGAATGAGGGGAGACGGATGGGGGAGATGAGGAAGGAGAATTAGAGAATGAAGGGATAAAGGGGGATTAAGGAATGGAGGGAGAAAGACAGGGATGAAAAGGGGGACAGGAGGGAGGGGGATAAAACAATGAGGGAGAAGGATTAGGGGATCATGAGAGAGAGATGGGGCTGGGAAAATAAGGATGGGGGATGAGATGAGAGAAGAGGAATGGGGATGAGGAAGGGAATAAAGGAAGAGGCACAGAATGGGGGACAGAGGAAGGGGGATGGAGAATGAAGGGGGGGTAAAGGAGGGGCGAAGAATGAAGAAGGGGAATAAGGGAATGAAGAGAGAAGGATGAGATGAAAGGTTAGGGAATGTGAGAGGGGATAAGGGAGATGGAAACAGGAGGGTGAAGAGAGAGGAGGAGGGATCGGGATGAGAAAGGGGGTTAGGGAATGAAGGGGAGGGTTAGGGAATGGGGAGAGGGGATGGGGGTGATTTGGGGAATGAGGGGGCGGGAGAGGGATGAGGAGGGACGGTTAGAATGAGGGAGGGGGAGGGGGATGAGGAGGGAGGGTTAGAATGAGGGAGGGGGATGAGGAGGGAGGGTTAGAATGAGGGAGGGGGATGAGGAGGGAGGGTTAGAATGAGGGAGGGGGATGAGGAGGGAAGGTTAGAATGAGGGAGGGGAGGGGGATGAGGAGGGAGGGTTAGAATGAGGGAGGGGGATGAGGAGGGAGGGTTAGAATGAGGGAGGGGGATGAGGAGGGAGGGTTAGAATGAGGGAGGGGGATGAGGAGGGAGGGTTAGAATGAGGGAGGGCGATGAGGAGGGAGGTTTAGAATGAGGGAGGGGGATGAGGAGGGAGGGTTAGAATGAGGGAGGGGGAGGGGGATGAGGAGGGAGGGTTAGAATGAGGGAGGGGGATGAGGAGGGAGGGTTAGAATGAGGGAGGAGGAGGGGGATGAGGAGGGAGGGTTAGAATGAGGGAGGGGGAGGGGGATGAGGAGGGAGGGTTAGAATGAGGGAGGGGGATGAGGAGGGAGGGTTAGAATGAGGGAGGGGGAGGGGGATGAGGAGGGAGGGTTAGAATGAGGGAGGGGGATGAGGAGGGAGGGTTAGAATGAGGGAGGGGGAGGGGGATGAGGAGGGAGGGTTAGAATGAGGGAGGGGGATGAGGAGGGAGGGTTAGAATGAGGGAGGGGGATGAGGAGGGAGGGTTAGAATGAGGGAGGGGGATGAGGAGGGAGGGTTAGAATGAGGGAGGGGGAGGGGGATGAGGAGGGAGGGTTAGAATGAGGGAGGGGGATGAGGAGGGAGGGTTAGAATGAGGGAGGGGGATGAGGAGGGAGGGTTAGAATGAGGGAGGGGGAGGGGGATGAGGAGGGAGGGTTAGAATGAGGGAGGGGGATGAGGAGGGAGGGTTAGAATGAGGGAGGGCGATGAGGAGGGAGGTTTAGAATGAGGGAGGGGGATGAGGAGGGAGGGTTAGAATGAGGGAGGGGGAGGGGGATGAGGAGGGAGGGTTAGAATGAGGGAGGGGGATGAGGAGGGAGGGTTAGAATGAGGGAGGGGGAGGGGGATGAGGAGGGAGGGTTAGAATGAGGGAGGGGGATGAGGAGGGAGGGTTAGAATGAGGGAGGGGGAGGGGGATGAGGAGGGAGGGTTAGAATGAGGGAGGGGGAGGGGGATGAGGAGGGAGGGTTAGAATGAGGGAGGGGGATGAGGAGGGAGGGTTAGAATGAGGGAGGGGGATGAGGAGGGAGGGTTAGAATGAGGGAGGGCGATGAGGGGGATGAGGAGGGAGGGTTAGAATGAGGGAGGGGGAGGGGGATGAGGAGGGAGGGTTAGGGGCGGGGGCGGGGGTGGGGGAGGAGGTTACAGAGGTGAAGAGAGAAGTTTAGGGGCTGAGGGACCGGGATGAAAGGAAATGGGGACGGGGAGGTGCAGGTGAAAGGCAGCCGAAGAGGGGGCTCCGGGGCTGGGAAGGGGCGGTGGGAGCAGGACCGAGGGAGAGGGCTGAGGCTGAGGGGAGGGTCCGGGCGGAGAGCCCGCACACCGGGAAGAAGCGCCGCGCTCCGGGCGCCACACGCCCCCCCCCCCTCCCCACGAGGCTAGCCCGGGAGGGCGCCCGCCTCCCGCCGCCCGCCTCCCACCTCGCGCGGCCCCCCCATCCCGCCCCGCAGCCGGCCACGCTCGCTGCAGCTGGGGCCATTACCTGAGGAGGAGGAGGGGGAGGAGCTGGCGGGCCGCGCAGGCGGAGCGGGCGGCGGGGAGGAGGGAGGGAGGAGGGAGGGAGGAGGGAGGTGCCTCTTTACGACGAGAATCTTTTTCGCGGGAGTTAGAGCGGGCCGTAAAGCGCTGGGGGCGGGGCCTCGGCTAAGGCAGGTGGGAGGAGCGGACCACGCCCCCTTCCTGGACTTGCCTCCGTCCCACGCTGGCTTCCTACACGGGGCTGGAGCAGTCCGAGGTCGTGGAGTGTGGCCAGGAGAAAAGAAGGTCACACAGCTGGGTTGGGCCAGTGTGACCTTAGCTCAAAGTTCACCCCTTACTCCAGGGTCCAAGGACCTGGGTTCAAATTCTGCTAACCACTGGTATGACCTTTGAACAAGTCTCTTGGCTTCCCTCGCCCTTGGTAATAATAGGTAGGTTGTGTTTGTCTTTCCTTCTCAAAGAGGACCATGATGTGGAGACGTGCAGTTGACTTTGATTTGAGGGAGGGTGTACTATGCAAGGTCACCAGCTTCACTTTCTCCTCCAGAGCCCCCCTCCCCCCCGCCCCCCCCCCCCCCCCCGCCCCGGGTCCAGTGGCCTGATATTCATCAAGATGACTGGAGATGGCCCAGGATGCAGAGGGGGACCCTGGCTCCTTCAGGCTAAAGCCTTATAGCATTCTCTCTTTGAGTGAGATACACCCATTCAATGAATGGGCTTCTTTAAAGAGTTGCTCAAGGGATGGCCCCTTCAATCAAAAAGAAAAAAAATCAAAGTGGGAGAAGACCCTCAGGGTTCCTGGGTAAAAGAGAAGCAATTACTATTTAGTAGTAGAGGGCCCCAGAGAACCCTTCCAGCTCTAGATGACTTAGCAACATTGATTGTTTAGTTTACAGAGTTATCTGAAAGCATTTGTCAACATGGCTGAAAACATCATGGTAAAAAGCATGGGAGCAAACACAAAGCCCTGTTTCAGTCCACTGGTGACTGGGAAGGCACTAGAACTTTGTCCACTATCCAGAACCTGGGCAAACATGCCATGCCATCATGAAACTGATGTACAATATTGATGAATATCTCCAAGGAACCAAATTTTGACATAATTTTCCATAAGCCCTCACAACTAATAGTGTCAAAGACCTTGGTCACATCTACAAACATTGACCTCTTCAATGAGTACCTCTACAGTACCTCTACAGAGGTACTGACCTCTGTGCTGCTCCTGGCATTTCTCCTGGAGTTGCCGGGCAGCAAACACCATATCGACTGTTCCTCGGCCCTTTCTGAAGCCATACTAGCTCTCAGGTATATGACCATCTTCCAGGTGAAGCATCAGCCTATTAAGGAGGACTCTATCAAGAACTTTGCCAGCAATGACTAAGAGAGAGATCCCCCTGTGACTGTCACGGGACAATCTATTCCCTTTACCCGTATAGAGATGGACAATGGAGGCATCCTTGAATTCCTGGGGGATAACCTCCTCTTGACATATAACCTGGAAAATTTCAGTCAACTTTTGTATGAGCAATGGTTCCCCTACCTTGTTGACAAATGCTTTCATTGAAGATAAACATGGCATCAAGGTCAACTACTGTACTGATGGCTACAAGCCAATTTGAAAAGGCTACAAGCCAAAATCAAAGTAGAGGGAGTGTTAATGCATGTTTTCCGTTTGCAGATAATTTTGCACTTAATGCAGCCTCTGAAGCAGAGATGCAACAAAGTATGGATCAGTTCTCTGCTCTCTGTGCTAATTTTGGTCTAATAATTAACTCCAAGGAAACACAGGTATTAGACTGACTACCAAACTGAAGGTCTATAGAGCTGTCATGCTGACCTCATTGTTATATGCTTGTGAAACATGGACAGTCTACCAGTGGCATGCCGGGAAACTAAATCACTTCCATTTGTACTGTACCAACCAAGAGTTATCTGAGTATCCAGTAAAGGATAAAACACAAATGCAAGTAAGCACAATACTAGGCAGTGTCCCCCACATTGGGCCTGATAATGTGATTGCTGCCTAAGGGTCAGCCAAGCTAACTGTGGTCAAAGGATATGAACAAACAGTTCTCAAAAGAATTGCCAAGTATTCACAACCACATAAAACTATGCCTTAAGTAAGTAATAAGAGAAATTTGAATCAAAACAACCCTAAGGTTTCACCTCACACCCTGAAAATTGGCAAAAATGACAAGCATGGCAATAATCAATATTGAAAGGATTGTAGAATAATAAGGACACTAGTACATTGTTGGTGGAGCTGTGAAATAGCAAACCATTTTGGAAAGCAATTTGGAATTATGCGAATAAAGTGACTAAAATGTTTGTACCTTTTGAACCTGAGGCTCCATTCATGGGTTTATACTCCAGGGAAGCCATAAAATAGGAGAGAGTTCTTATATCCTCCAAAATATATCAGCACTTTTTGTGATTGCTAAGAATTGGAAACAAAGTAGAATGGCTAAACATTGTGGTACATGAATGCAATGGGAATATTACTACAAGAAATTATATGTATGATGAATACAGAGAAACATGGAAAGATCTATATGAACTGATGCACAGAGAAGTAAACAGAACCAAGAAAACAACATATGCAGTAACTACAACAGTGTAAATGGAAAGAACAGCTACACCAATCCAAAGTAAATGTAATAAAATCATAGAGATCAACTAGAACTCAAATGAAGACATATGAGAGGACACCCCCAACCTCCTTTGTAGGGATGAGAGCTCTGCAAGTATTATACATTACAAATGTTTTTAGACTTTTTTTATACATTGAACCAATGTGATGCTTTTTTTTTTCTCTGTAAAGAAAACTATTTGTTATATACTCTATGGGAGAAGTAGGGGAAGGGATACTTGGGATGACTATGATAATGTAAGAAAAATATCAATTAAAAACTTATTTAAAAAAATAATTTTATCACTAATAGTTTGGCCACTGGGTCATGGGACTGAAGGTTATTTGGGTTTTTTTCAGTAACAGTAACTCATGAAACTGTCTTCTGAGGCATGGAGGGTTAAAACTAGTCATCTCCATTCTATGCTGCCTTGTCTACCTCTTCCCAAACATTGCTTTGCATCTAGAGCATCAAGGTTTAATTTATGTTGCCCAGAATCAAACTTCCACATCACTTTTCAGCTATCTTCACATCAGTAAATCTTGCTTCTTTGAAGGGAGAAGGGTTTCCACTTTTTTCATCACCACCAACTGCTGACCAACCATCACCAACAGACAAACAGACACAGAAACACTGTCCTTCCCCAGACCACCCATCATGTTTCCCTTACAACCATTACCCTGAGAAGTAATGGTAGAGAAGGGGTCAGCCATCTCCAACTACCAACCAACTGCCATTCATGGGGTAAGAAAGATATCCTAAGCTGGAGTATCAAGGAGCCCTAGCAAAGAACCTAGTTCTTTACACATATTAAGTGTTTAATAAATGCTTCATTCATTCATGCATCTACCCCACACCCTGTCTAGCTCCTAGTTTATCAACTGTCTTCCCCCACTACTGTAAACTCCCTGAATGCATAGACTGTATTGCTTGTTTATATTCTAATCCCTAGTACTTAGCACACTAACTGGAACATAGTGAATGATTAATAGATTATTTATCTCTATTAATGGAGGGAGTTCCCATTCCATTGAACAAAAGTTCCCTGAGAGATTGAAGTCTATGAATTGACGCTACAAATTTATTATCCCAATTCACACACAACCTTAACAGATTAGGTCTATAGAAAAAGATGGTTACATCTACCCTTTCAGAGTTCCAGGATTACCCAGGAAGGGCAGTGGAATTCTCCTAATGCTATTAGTGCCAGCCCCCATTCTGGCAAGTTCTCTCCAATATCATTTGGCTCGGTATCATGATGAACACCGCACTAACAATTTAACCAGTTGATTTCTCCTCAGCATCAATGAACCAATTGATATCAATTAGCATTTACAAAGGGATATTTACTAAGAAGATACAGCAAGACTAAACATCCATCCCTCAGAGCAGACTCTTCCCTCTTCCATCTTAGTCCCTGGGAGAGTGGGCTCAAATTTAAAGTGGTTACCACCAGTACTTCCACTATTCAGCTCATTTCCAGGTGTTGCATAGCCAACTGGCAAATCACTCCCTTGCTTACAAGGCAAGGTGTCTTGGCAGCCAGGCAGATTCACTCACTGCTGGACTAGGTCAGGTGGATCACTCCTCAGGGCTGGTTTTTTTTCCAAGCTTAGCTGATGGTGGCCTTTCTGACCTTTCAAGTTCTCACGAGGTTCTGTACCAAAGGAAAAAAGACACAAAGAGGTGGTGTTTTGCTTAGGCAGGCATGTGCTCATGCACTGGCCTATTGAGGGAAAGGGTAAGGTTCCCAATGGCCCTGCAGATGTCACAGGATTGACCTTACATGTCTTGGCAGACGGAAAGACTGAGTTTTCTCTTGTAGCCCTTTGTATGTATACTCAATTCTAGCTCTGTAACTAGTTAAAAGTAAAGGGACAGGAAAGAACCATAGCAGACCCATGCATGCTCTGAATTGGGAGCAGGGTCCTTCCATTCCAAATCATCAAGTATTTCCAGAAGGAAGCTCACCAAAACTCCCTATATGGGTTGGCAACAGATGGAGTTTGCTCTGAGGATTGTATTTTCATTGGTCTATCACTCATCCCTTTTAGGACAGTACTGTTAAGTATCCAAAGAGAGTCACAAACAAGGTACAGTGTGAGGAAGGGAAAGGTTCATGATGGAGCATTCATTTCTAACCGGGGGTGGGGGATGAGGGAAGGTTTTATGGGGTGGGTGGATAGGGGAGTAGTTAGTACCTGAGCTGGGTCTTGATGTTTGACCACTTGGGAGAGGTACCACAACATTGGAAAATGGCAAATGTTGTCCCAAGGGACAAGGGAAGGATTTTAAGAGGTAGAGAGAGGGCTTCAAAGACACCAGATACAGGGAATGAAGCCAGTCAATGTACGGTTAGGAGAATTCAGGAACAATTTAAGGAGATGGAGAGTAGTCTCACCTTGGACTACAAACAGTTTCCTGATTTTCAGACACTGAAATGTCTTTTCTACTTGGCTTCTGGCCCCCATCTTTCCAAAGAGTCAGTGAGATACCCTGAGGAAATTCTGGGTCTCCATGTCTCACTAGTTGTTGTCCAATTGGGATATCAGCAGGAGTTGTGGAAAGGTATGGTGGGGATAGGAATAGGAATGCCCCCAAACCTCACAGATTGTCAATCACCAGGCCTTGGTGATGTGGGTGCAAAGAGGAAGGTCTTAGAACTTAGCTGGGGAGTTGTCATTCTATCCCCTGCCTTACCAGTGGAGAAGGTGAATTGTAAGGACAAGTGATCCTGATATGTAACAGTTATTGAGTCAGGAGTCAAGGATAATGCATGGAGCTTTAGGGAATGAGAGGAGAGGGTAATAAGAAGGAGTGGGGACAGGGACAGTGAAATAGGGAGAAGAGCTGAGGATTTGGTGGGGGCAGGCAGGAGTATCCACACACCAGGGAAAAAGGGCTGAGTTCTGGGCATGGTAAGTACTTAATAAATGTTTATTAATGGAAAAAAACAATATTTGCCCTAGAAATGACAGGACAAAAATGACCAATAGGGAGTTGATACTCAGGACAAAAAGATAGTAGGAGAATGACTGGCTGCCCTTGATGAATTCAAGTCACCTGGCCCACAGGAACTATATCCCTGGGTAACGAGAGGACTAGCAGATGTGACTGCTGAGAGGCTGTCAGTGATATCTGAAAGATCATAGACAATGGGAAAGGTACCACAAAAAAGGAGAATGGCAAATGAGTCCCCCCCGCAAAAAAATAAAAAACTGAAGAGAACAGATTCCACAGAACTATAGACCAGGGAGCTTGACTTTGATTCCTAGAAAAATTTTAGGACAGATCATTAAAAAGATGGTTTGCAAACATCTTGAAAGGGAAGCAGTGATTACAAAGAGCCAGCCTGATTCATGAATAAGTCATGAATTTCAAGAATAAGCCATGCCAGACTTACTTGATTTCCTTGTTTAATATGGTTTCTAAACCAATAGATGAGTGGAATGCAGTGGTTTGCCTAGAAGTAGCAAAACTTGAGATAAAGTATATCACACTATTCGTATAGAGAAATAAGAGATGTGGACTAGATAATAATGCCATTAGATAGAGTAAGACGTGACAAAATAAAATAGGTGTTAATGACTCAATATCAATGAGGAGGTCCCCAGTGAAGAAATACAGAGGTTTGTGTCTGGCTCAGTACTGTTCAATATTTTTAACAGTGACATGGATAAAGGTATAAGTGTCATGTTCATTAAATCTGCAGATGACACCAAGCTGGGAGGCAAAGCTAATGATAGATGACCTAGGGTCTTGACAGGCTCTGGGGCACTGGGCTGAATCTAATAAGATAAAACTCAATTGGGATAAATGTGAAGTCTTATACTTGGATTCAAAAATAAATTTCACACAGGTACCCCACTGTCATTGTCCCTGCCCACATTTTATAGTTGTGGAGCCATAATCAAATCAATGTTGTCTTTGTTCTTAGGAAAGTTTTGTTAATTTATCTCCCCTATCCCCATGGTTCCACTTATCATTCCTCCCTAAACCAAAATATTCCCACCATTTTCATATATGGTTTATCTTCAAGCCCTATTAACATGTAAGCTCCTTGAAGGCAGGGACTCTCTTCACTTTTGTATTTGTATCCCCATCACTTATCACAGTGCTTCTTTGGCACATGGTAAGTGCTAAGTAAATTTTTTCATTCATTCATTCATTCATTCATTCATTCATTCATTCATTCATTCACAAGCTATAGAATGTTCAGAGGAGGGCAGGACCTTGAATCCATGTCATGTTGGGATCATTTGAAGCAGCTGGGTCTACAGGCTCTGACCACTAAGCTTTCATTTTATCTTAATTGGAATAAGGCTTCCATGACACTCCTCTACCATCTCCTCAAGTGCTGCCTATACTTCATCCATCATCTTTCTTTTGCCTCCAACCAAAACTTTGACCTCCTCCACCAGATTACTAGCTCTAATAGATGAGCTTTCATTTATCTTGACTGGAGCCAGGCCTCTTTGCAACCAAGTCATCTCCACACCATACTGGACCTCTCCTCTCCCTCTTCTAGGTTTCCTATGTGTACCCATCTTCCTTATTAAGGTATAAGCTTTTTGAGGGCAGAGAGGGCTGTCTCATTCACTCTTATTTGTATGCCTAGTGTTTAGCTCAGCATATGGTAAGTACTTAATAAATTCTCTGTTTGCTTATCTGTCTGTCTCTCCATCCATCCATCTATCCACCCATCTTCCATCTATTCACTCCTCCATCTATCTATTCACCCATCCTCCATCTATTTATCCATTCATCCATACATCCATCTATCTATCTGTCTATCCGTCCATCCATCCATCTACCCACCCATCTACTAATCTATCTATCTATCTATCTATCCATCTATCTATCTATCTATCTATCTATCTATCTATCTATCTATCTATCTATCTATCTATCTATCTATCTATCTATGTTTAGCCTGGAGAAGAAAAGACTCAAGGGGACCATGATAGCTGTGTTTAAGTATTTGAAGGGCTGCCAAATGAGCAGAATGGGAGCTGTGAGTGAAAGCTGAAAAGAAGAAGGCTTAGGCTAGATGTCAGGAAAAAATTCTTAAGACAGATGTCCAAAAATAGAATGGGTTGCCATAAAAGGTAACAGGTTTCCCATCTTTGGAGGTCTTCAAGCAAATTGTGTATAGATTAGATCATGGAGGCACCTTTCAGCTCTTGAATTCTGTGATTATGTGACAGAGATCTCAGCCTCTGAATTTCTATATAACAATCTTTACTTCTGACAAGGTTTAGACTGGTTGCCTTGCAAGAGGCACTTAAGTTACTGGAGACCCTGGGAGTTTTACTTCTTCTTAGCATAAGCAGAGAGGAAGCTAATGAGATAAAAACTGGAAGACAGGACTTTCCCCCTACAGCGGAACTTGTACGTCTCTCAAGAGTGAGGAGAAAGAACAAGCAGAGGGACAGAGAACAAGAAAACAAGAGAGGAGAGACGTGACCAGGATTTCTTCTGACACATTGGTACTACATTTATATTAGGCTATGAGCCCCATTGTATCTCCCTGGGCAGAATCAGGACTGGGAGAGTTAACAGGCAGTTATGTAGAATGTAACCTATAATTAATATTACCTTTCCTAGATGCACATATTTTTAATTCCACAGGGTTCTGCTCTATATGGTAAAAATGGTTTTATTTATTCTACTTTATGATGTCAAGTTGTGTGGGGAACGGTGGAAACTCAAAGCCTTCTGTAGATATTCACACATAGGAGGCAAAGTTTTCAAAATTTGCCTAGCCCTGGCTCTGCTTTCAGTCCAGCATGGTTGACATCCCCATTGAGATGCTATTTGTTATCTTTACAGGTAAGGATGCTAAAGCCTACAAAGGGATATTTGGCCTATACCTCAGGAGGTGTGCAGATCCCCAGGCTTCTTCCAATTCTTTCATATAGTTTACATCATTCATGTTAATTTCCATGGTGGCTAAGTAGACACAAAATCTTTTGAGAGCTCCAAAGGCTTGATGGTGATTTGTCCACAGGGCTAGTCTCAGGCTCAGTCACCAGGTGGCGATAGACATTGGCAATGGGAAGTCAAGGGGATTGTCCAGACAAGGCTAAAATTGACCAGTTAGGGAAGGGCTAGCCCTTGAGAATAATAGAAAATGACTCTTTCCTTCATTTTTTGAGTCCATTTTCAAGGGGGTCGTGGGTTGGGAAGCTTCAATGAGACTACAATCCAGTTGCCCACCAACCAGCCCTATATCAGCTCTCATGGATTTAATTACCATCTCTATGCTGATGATTTTCAAATCTACCTATCCTGACCTCTCTACTGACCTCTTTTTTCATATTTCCAAACGCCTTTCAGACATCTTGAACTGGATATCCAGTAGACATCTTAAACTCAATATGACCAAAACTGAACTCATTATATTTCCTCCTAAACTTCCTCCCCATTCCCCCAACCTTTCTATTATTATTCGGGGCAACACTGTCTTCCCAGTCCCTCAAACTGAGTCTGAGGAGAATAGCATGTAGTAGGCATTTAGATGCCTATTGTCTGACTGGCTGGATTAAAAGTTTGTGGTTAGTGTGGTGTGGCCCATAGGGCAGGGACTGGTGTTTTAGAAGAAAAGCTTAGATGAAATTTTTAGAAAGATGTATGGTTATCTTAGTTGAGATGGGTGACACTTTGAAAAAATGTAATAAACTAATATGTAAGGCTCTCTATAATCTGGTTTCAACCTACCTTACCAGTTCTTTCACATTATTTCCCCTCATGCATTCTCCATTCCAACAAAGTGGAACTACAAACCTTTCCCCTATCTCATTCTTCTTTTTCCTGCCCCTATGAATTTGTATAGGCTAGCCTTTCATATTTTTGCCTTTTAAAATTCTCTCTTCCATCAAGCGCCATAATTCTGGCACTCCATGAAGCTTTCCCTGACCTCTCCTACCTAAAAGTAATCTCTGCCTCCTTACATTTTCCAACAAAGCACTAACTCAGAAGATTTAAACCTTTTTTAGGTCATAGACCCCTTCTGAAGTTGAAGCCTATGAACTACTTCTCAGAATATTTTTAATGCACAAAATAAAATACCCAGGACTACAAAGGAAACCAATTAAATTGAACTATAGTTATCAAATGATTTTTAAAAATAAGTTCACAGCTGCCAAGTTAAGAAGCCCTGAAAACCACTCATATATGCCTATCTCTTTTGCTTCTATCAAATATTACCTTCTACTGTACTTGTTTGTGTGATTTGGTTGTACCCAGAATTTTGAGTTCAATATAGTGTTTAAAGGCACTACTGAGAGGAGATTTTGCTTCTTGGATTTAGCTATATTCTCCTAAAAATATTTTGTTCCATTAAAGAAACCCCTTTAATTTATAGCCAGTTTAAAAATACACATAGCATTCCATTCTACCTGGCAGACTATAAACTTGTTGAGGGCAAGAACCATCCTTACTGAAAACCAAAATTGGTTTCAGAATCTCTTCTGCAAGGTGTTACAGGTACACTGAGGTATTATTTTTAAAAAAATCACTCATCCTAACCCAATTGAATGTGAAGGTAGGAAACCTTAAGTTGAGGGAGGAAAGGAGGAGTCACCCCTATGCAGCCTGAACAGCCCTTTTTTGATGCTGCCTAAGTGAGAATGATAAAAGAGAGACCTAACATGTATCCCATAGACCACAGGAACTGATCTCCAATGGGCTAAAAGATAACAAAACTGAAACTGAAGCAACACATAGCAAAGGGCAGGGGAGAATAAATTGGGGCAGAATTTTTTTTTTATGAATTTTTTTTTCAAACTAAGATATGCTCCCTCTCTTTCCCAACAACCCACCCTTGTTCAGAAAGCAGGAAAAATAAAATCTGGAGTAGAACTTTGATTAGCAGTAAAGGAGAAGCCTGAGGCATTATTAGCCTCAAAGGCATCCTTGGGATGTTGACGCAGAGACCATTCCTATGATAAGCAGCTATGACAGGGTTGGGCAGGGGAATGCAGAAAGGGAGGATGCAGCAACTGGCCCCTAAGTAGTAGGACAGAAGTAGAACTTCTGAGATTGACAGGAGTGGAGGCGGATCTGCCTGACCAGCAGGTCCTAGCCCTTAGCCGCAATTTGGGTGCTTAGAAATGAGTTTCACAAAAGAACCAGGCAGACCCAGATGACCTAAAGCAACACTTCATTGATGGGCTCATATTAATGCACACAAGGAGGAAGTTTGGGGACTAAATGAAATCTCTAGAGGCAGGAGCATAGGCAAGTAGGGGCAAAGGCAGGAAGGGTATAACCAGGGTGGTCTGTGGGACGTTAGTGGGCTGATCTTAGTGCCACAGGATGAAAGGGATCAGCAATGGCCCTTCAGGGAGGTCACTCTTCAGACTTGGCACAGTCAACTCAGTCAAGCTCATTCCCCTTGGATAAGTGTGAGTGTGTGTGTGTGTATGTGTGTATGTGTGTGTGTGTGTGTGTGTGTGTGAGAGAGAGAGAGAGAGAGAGAGAGAGAGAGAGAGAGAGAGAGAGAGAGAGAGAGAGAAAGAGAGAGAGAGAGAGTTTCATAATCATCTTCACACTAGGGCACATCATGGAGGCAGCAAAAGGTAGGTGGTGCTGGATTTTATAGGAATGAGGTAGAACCTGGGTCAAGTAAACCCATTTGGTCTCCTATCTCTGATATCAAAAATTATGTGCAAAAATGCTTCAAATCATTAATAATAACAGGAGGCAAAGTGTGCAGGAAGATGCTGGGTATTGACTGAGCCTCAGCTCAAATGGGGCATGGAGCTTGAGGCATGGAAATTTACAGAGGACAGGAAAAGGGCACATGCCAGTGACCTGCACGGAACAAACCTGCTGAAAATAAATCTTAGGAGAGACAGCATAATACAGTAAAAAAGAAGGCAGTGGGGTTCAGAGCCTATCTCTAATGCTCACTACCTGTGGAGGCTTGGGTAAGTCATGAAACCTTCCTAGAGTTCAGTTTCCTCCCTGCATAATGATGACGAGATGACCTCTGAGGTCTCATCTAACTCTAAAGTCAAGATCCTATGACTCTTAGAGAGCCACAGGATTTTTTGAGTGGTAACGTGGGGTTTCTATAATTAATAGTTGCAGAAGTAGAAAAGAGGTAGAGATGGAGCTTTGAAATGACAGCTAAGAGGGCAAGGAACCATTTAGAGAATTGTTCCACTATCCCCAAGGTCCTAGAAGTATGACTTGTCTCCTCCCTCAGGAGTAAATTTGGGCCTTTCCTCCACTGGCATGGGAAACTATGGAGAAAATTGTTTTCCATTTGTTTATGAGAGATTAAGAATGATTTTTATGACATGGGTTTTTGTGTTAGGGGTTTTTTGTTGTTCAGTCGTTTTTAGTCATGTCCAACTTTTTGTGAACCCTTATGGGGTTTTCTTGGCAAAGCTACTGGAATGGTTTGCCATTTACTTCTCTAGCTCATTTGACAGATGAGGAAACTGAGGTAAATAGGGTTAAATGACCTGCCCAGGGTCACACAGATAGTATCTTGAGGTTAGATTTGAACTCAGGTCTTCCTAACTCTAGGCATGATGCTCTATCTACTGTGACACCTATCTGCCTGTTAGTTACATTTGACTATCTTCAATTAAATGCTTCTATTTTAGCCCTTTGGTGATTTGCCTGGATCTGAATAGAATCTATGCTGGATTAGAGTTTATATTCTTTTTTTCTCTCTCATATTGAACCCGGGTATTTTAGGGATCCCCAATGTGGAGGGAAGCCCTCATTACATTTTTAGGGAACTCATATACTATAACGTATTTGGGTTAAGCTGTCTGTGTTCATATTCTTTTAAAGTGAATTTTTATTGACTTTTGTTTTTATATCACCTACATCTCTCAATGAATGCCCAGGGGTGTGCTGGAGCCAACACTTGCTCTATAAACATTTCTTGAGCTCAGCCTAAGGGCAGTAGAAGGCTCAGGGAATGAAGTCATTGTAGACTGGAGGCCTTAATGTAGGCTAATAATAATAAGGATAGTAACAGAATAGAGTGGGATCTTACAGGTATAGCGGTGAAAGGCAGGCAGAGTAGACATCTCTAAGAGCCTCTTCTCCCCTGACCCTTCTCCAGGGGAGACTTCCATTCCTTCCAGGAGGGGAAGCAGGAGGTTAGGGCCAGAGGCCACTGCTTTGTTCTCCTCAAAGAGAGGGGGTACTGGGTGCTATTGTCGTTGTTGGGTCATTCAGTTGTGTCCAACTCTTCATGATCTCATGGACTTTGTCCATGCAGGTTTCTTGGCAAAGACACTAGAGAGGTTTGCCATTGACTTCAGATAAGGAACCAAGGCAAAAAGGAGTTAAGTGACCTGCCCCGGGGTCACACAGCTAGTAAATGTCTGAGGCTGGATTGGAACTCATGTCTTCCTGACTCTTGAACTTGAACTATCCTGAAACCACTGAACTAGCTATCTGCTCCCAAGTGTATCTATCCATTCCCTTAAAGATTGTCTGAGGAATGTGATTGGATTCCATCTAATTTTTGATCACTTCATCATTTTTGGAGGGAAAGGAGACCCCAACTTCTATATACAAGACTTGACCCCTTCCCCAGCTAATACTAGTCCCACAATGAACACATATAGATAATAGCTTCTCCATTAAGGCCTTTTATTGGTACTGTCAGTAGCCAACCAATACATAATTTAAATGGAGAAGTAGACCCCCTCCATTTTTCATCATCATGCACTTTCAGAAGCAGACTCACCAAACCCCAATGCTTCCAGGATTGGGACCTTATTGGTCAGGTCTTTCCACCCCAACATCCCCCACACATACCCCCATGCCTCAGAGTAGTTAAAATGGTAAACCACCATGGTTCAAAGGCGTGAGGTCTGACCTCAGCCTCACATCAGTATTCCAAGTCCTCTCTTCATCCAGAAAAAGGCAACTTTTCTGCCTTTTGAAGTAGGTACAAAAATTCATAGTGATAGATCAATGTGGGGAAGATAGGAAAAGATGACTCCACCAGTCTGCTCAATGAGAGGATCCTGAGAGGCCTATGATTGGAGAATGAGATGAGAACAGTGTCATAGAAGCCAAAGGAGGAGAGGATTTCACCGATTAATTGGTGAAAAGAGAGTGGGGTTTTGAATACGGGAGTGATATTACCAGATCTATGCATAAGGTCAATAGGTCTAGCATCAAAGTGAAGGAGGGAGAGAGGGAAGGGAGAAAGATCTTTTAGGAGGCTATTGTAAGAATACAGACAGAAATAGAAAAAAAAAATGCCAGGCCTTAGCCTGGACTTAGTTTGACTTTATTTGGAAGTGTCATACATTCAGGCTCATGGAGAGAGAAAGAGATCTATGTCACAGCAGCCATCTCCTGGGGAGTAAGGCAGCTAGTCGCTTAGCAACTTGGGGGTGAAAGAGTTGCTTCCTGCTCTGTGAAAAGTCTCAGCTGTTGGAGTGGAAGGTATTATGGCTGTCTCTGGCTCTGTCCTTTGGACAGATTTGGAAGGGACTTTGGCAGGCAGCTAGTCCAGCCCAAACACGAAAGGAATCTTCACTATAACATAGTGAAAAAATGGTCATCCAGCCTCTGCTTGAAGACCAAAGAGGGGAACACTCATCCTCTATGAGCAGCCTACTTCACTTTTGAATAGTTCAAATTATTAGGAAGTTGTTCTTGACATCAAGCCCAAAGTTGCCTCTTTGCCACTTTCTACCTATTATCCCTAGAATGGAGTAATAGAAAAGGAATGTCTTAGTCATATGAAGAGTCAGTCCTTGGAATACTTGAAGACAACAGTCTTGCTCCTCCAAGTCATGTCTTCTCCATGCTAAACATGCCCAGTTCCTTCCACGGATCCTTGTATGACAAGGATCAATCCTCATACAGTCATACAGTCATGATCTAGGCTATGTAAATATGTTCCTGTGTGGTTTCACACCCCATTGTGTGTAGGGGTATGCATGTCAGGGGAGGGGGTGACACAAAGGAATATAGAATACTGGGTCTACCCCACCTGACCCATGTCTCCTTTGTGCTCCCTATATTGCCCCTCCCTAGGGTATCCAGTTTTGGGGGTGCTGTTTTGATCCTTGGATCTTTTGTCTGCCCTTTCCCTCAGCCCTGGGTGGGGAGGAGGGTGAAGATAGACAGGGTGATGAAGAAACCTTTAATGATCCTTGAGGAATAAGTTATGGACAGGGAGAGGATTTTTTTCTTTTAAAAAGATAGGAGAGGGAGGTCCCTGGAACCTGGAATGAAAAAAAGAAGTAAGGAATCCACAGTTAACCACACTAGTCAGGCTTGGTAGCCCCCAGATTTTTATGGCAGTGGAAATAAATTCCAATCCTACTGTATAGGAACTGTATAGACCTCTCCATTTTACTCTTCCCCTATCCTAGAAGGAGGAAAAATGAGAAGTGAATGAAACATTCATCAGATGGTCACTCACCCACCCCACCCCAAGGATGGAAGAGGAGAAATGAAGGTGTCAGATACCCATATGGGAAGTTAACCAGCTGACTCCATGATCTGCCTTGATCAGTTGTGATATATGTCAGTCACAACCCCCATTCATTGTGCATTGGACTGCATGACCCTTCTCTTTGGTTCTGTCACTGAGAACTTGACTGTAGTCCTTCCTTCTGCTCCTACCTTAGACAGTCAAAAATATGGCAACAGTCCAAGCTTCTCTGGCGTGATTCACACACCCTTACTCCTCCTTTCCTATCTCCTTATTTTGGCTTCTCTCTTTTGCAGAAGTCCTCAAGTTTATCATCAGAAGCATCTGGGAACTCTGGGTAAAAATGTCTGCTTGGCTCCCAGTTACTTCTGCATCCTTAGTTTCCATGGTAATGCCACCAGAATGTGAAGTGAGGGTTACAGAAGATATTGAATGAATCACACACTTATTGTGGTGTCAAGTGAATTTTGAATTCACAAGAAGAAAGGAATAGCAATTTCTTTGTTTTCTGGTTTTCTGGTCATTTGCTGTATACCCTGTATACTCTGGGACATGTAGTTTTTACTGTTTTTCTCTCTGATCTTTTTTTCTAGCTCTGTTCTGAAGACAGTTTGCCAGAAAACAAGATGCTTGCTCTAAAATCGAACAGTCCAGTAGAGGCAATAATATTACTTGTGACAGGAGTGAGTGGGAAGGGCAATGGAAAAGAGGCCCTGATTAGGAGACAAACATCAAAGACTTCCAACTCTTCTTTTTTTTAATCTTTGGAATAAGGAGAGGGAGTGGGATATACTTAAGCTAAACGACTTTTTTTTAAAATAGTCATTCAAAACAAATTTCCACATTGACCATGTCCAAAAAAATATTTAACTCATTCTACATTCTGAGTTCTTCACCTTTCAAATGAGAAGGAGGGTAGCATGTTTGATCATTAGTCCGCCGGCATCCTCGTTGGTCATCTCACTGCAAAGAGTTTAGCATAATAGTATTCCATTATATTAGATACCAAAACTTATCCATCTATTCCTCAGTTTATGAGTCCCCACTCAGATTCCCATTCTTTTCCATCTCAAAAAGCATCACAAATCTTTTTGTACATCCTTAGAGTTTGTTTTGCTTAGAACTAATCCCTTACTTCATCCCCTCTCTGATTCCTTTCCCTCTTCTCCACTTTCCTTTCTGTTTTCCTGTTGAGTAAAATATATGTCTGTACCTGACTCTGTGTGTGCATAGGTATTTTTCCTTCTTTTGACCAGTACATATGAGAGTGAAGTTTGTGTCAGGACACTCCTTCTAGCCTCTCCCCAGTACCTATAGATGTCTACTTGTATACTCTGATTATATGAGATAATTTTCTATAATCTTCCTTTTCCCTCCCTCCATCCCAGTGTGTTCCTTTTCCCCTTTCTTTACATTCTTTTCTTAAGATCATCAAAACATAACAGACAACTCCTAAGCTTTTTCTACTTAGACTCCCTTTCTGAAACCAGATGACGATAGGATTCAGAGGGGATACGTATCATCTCGCCATATTAGAATGTATGCAATTTATCCTTGTTTATCCTTTATCATTGCTAATTCATGCTTACCTTTTATGTTTCTCATTGCACCTGTGTTTGAACTTAAAAGTTTCTCAACAGGTCTTTTCATTAGAAATGCTTGAAAGTCCTTTATTTCATTAAAGATCTATTTTTTTTTCTCCTGTGGCATTATATTCAGTTTTGCTGGATGTTATTCTTGACTAAAAACCTATACTTTTTATCTTCTGGAATAATATATTACACGTTCTCTGCTTCTTTATTGTGATAGATGCTGAATTGTGTGTGATCCTGACTGTGGCTCCTGGGTATTTGAATTATTTCTTTCTGGCTGCTTGGAGTATTTTTCTTTGAGCTGGAAGCTTTGGATTTTGACTACATTCCTAGGAGTTTTTATTTTGAGATTTCTTTCAGAATTCTATCTATTTCTACTTTTCCCTCTGGTTCTAACAGATCTGGGAAGTTTTCCTTAAGATTTCTTGAAATATGATGTCTAGGTTCTTTTCTTTTGGTTAAGGCATTCAGGTAGTTCAATAATTCTTAAATTTATTCTCTTTGATCTGCTTGTTAGGCCAGTTGTTTTTACTATGAGATACTTTCCATTTTCTTTTTTTTTTCAGTCTTTTAACTTTGTTTTTATATTTCTTGTTGTCTCGTAGAATCACTGTTTTTTATTTTGTCCATCCAATTTTCAGGGAGTTTGTTGCTTGGGTAAGGTGTTGCACCCTTTGTGCTAAGCTATTAGTTCCCCTTTTCCAATGTTTCTTCCACAGTTCTCATTTCTTTTCTTTTCTTTTTTTTTGCATTAATATGGCAACTTCAGGGATGGTAAACAACATAAATCTTGATACCTCCCCCTCCATCCCCCGCTACAGGGGTGTCTTGGGGTAAGGACTGTGGCTAGGGCATGAAATCTCTAGCATAGGGAAATAAATTAAAGATCTGGGATCCTCAGAGGTGGAATTCTTTTCTTGACTAAGGATGAAGATATATGGCTTTCCACTTTATTCTGTGGAGGCCATGTAAACTATAATATCTATTACACAGTTGCTATAACCATACTCATTGGCATACTAGAAAATGAGCTTGATAAAATTGGAGGCAATACCAACACCAGCATCCAAAGTAGGAGAGTGGGTATCACTTTTAAAGTCACAGGATATTACCTGATCTGCTGTGTAGTCCAACATGCTCTTCAAGGTTCCCCTTGATACTTTGCTTCACCACTTTTTTATGTTATCATATTTGGCAGGATTCTCCAGGTGGCAGATCAGATCCACAACAGATATATTGGGAGGAGGAACACAGAAGAACATGCTTGTGAGCTTCCCATTAAGTTCAGAGATGATGACCTTGCCTACAGCTTTAGTAGCACCAATGGAAGAGGGATGATGTTTTGGGCAGTGCCGTACCCATCACAACTTGCCAGAGGATCTACCTACAGTCTTCTGGGTAGCAGTATGGAATGGACTGTGGTCTTGAGTTTTTCTACAATGCCAAAGGTGTCATGAATGACTTTGGTCAGGGAGAGGAAAGCAGTTGGTAATGCAGGAGGTATTATTGACAATCTTAAGGGAATTATGTTTCTCATGGTTCACTCCCATTACAAATATAGAAGTATCAACAGAAGGGGCAGAGATAGTGACCCACTTTGTTCCATCAGTTAATGTGAGCCCCAATCTTTTTCATGGTGGTAAAGATACCAGAGGACTCTACTACATACTTGGCTCCAACACCTCCCCATTTAATACCATTAGGATCAGTCTCCTGGAAGATGGTAATGCTTTTTCCATTGATCACCAGGTTTCCATTCTCAGGTTTGCTTGAAGCTTGCCACAGGTAAAAATCATATTGGAAGAGATGAACAACATAGTTGAAATCAATGAAGGGGTCATGATAGCCACAATGTTCACCAGGTGCCAAATCCATTGTCTCAATCTTTATCATCTTGTCTCAGGGATGCAGTTGCAGCAGTAGCAGATCCTGGCACCTAGCTTGGGAGAAGAGCTGAGAGTCTCCCATTTCTTTTCTAATTTTTTCCTCAAATTCTTTCATTCCATTTATGGAAACACTTTTAGTCTTTTTTAAAAAATAACTCACGCTTCATCTCTTTCAGAAATTCTAGTTGAGTTTGTGCCCAAGCTATATTTTTCTCCAAAGCATTGCTTATAGATATTTTGGTGGGAGTCAATCTCTTCTATGTTTGTGCCTTGAGCATTCCTGCCATCATAATAGCTCATTAATGGTGGGGAGAACCACAACATTTTTTTGTTTGCCCATTCTTCCAATCTACTTTGGACTTGACGTTAGGGCTGGGCTGCGCCAAACTTCTGGAGGGAAGATCTGGATTGGTCCTGTTGCTACTTTCTTGGGATATTGAGTATTCTTGGGGTATTGTGTCATTCCAGGATCTCAGGGACAGGTTGGGGACCTGCAAGCTTTCAGTGCTTCCAAAGTGGTCTGATCCAGGGCAAAGTCTGATTGCTGACCCCTGGTCTGAGTTCTTCAAGGTCTTAACCTGGGTAGCTGCTGTACTCCATCCCTATCAGTCAGCTAAGATTTGTTGGTTCTGAGTAGCAGAATTGTAGGCTCTTTGGTCTGGGATTCCTGCCTTAATTATTCCTCTATAGGTTAGGCTAGATACCGGAAGTGAGATGCCAGACAAATAATTTGAGCTCGGGTCACTCTGTTGCTATTACTTCTGAACTTCCTTCTTTCTCCCCACACATAGCCCGGGGCCTCTGCCCAAGAACACTTCCTCAGCTAAGCAATTCCTCTTCTCAGTCCTCTCTGGATCAATGTTCCACAATCAGGTAGTGGGTGACAAAGCTGCCAGATCTCACCTGTTCCCTGTGTAATGCCAACGCAATACCCACAGCAGCCACTATGAATATGCATGCATATTTCCAGGGTAAATCACAAAATATAATAAACTCTCTTCCTCAAAGGCAAAACCAAAATATTTATTGGAGACATCATTAGAATACCAGGAGGTAAGATTTAACAAGGTACTTATCACTAATCCAGGGAGTTCGACATCTTAAACTTTCTTTCTGTCAGGTCTCTCCACAAAAACAAGTTCCGCTAGACAAATTCCTGCTCGTGCTCTCTCTCTCTCTCTCTCTCTCTCTCTCTCTCTCTCTCTCTCTCTCTCTCTCTCTCTCTCTCTCTCTCTCTCTCTCTCTCTCTCTCTCTCTCTCTCTCTCTCTCTCTCTCTCTCTCTCTCTCTCTCTCTCTCTCCCTCTTTCTCTCCCCCCTACTTGGGCAAGCTCTTCCAAGTCTGAGCTCCATGTGACCACAGACTCCATGGGATGACAGGCTCTATGTGTTAGGCCTATTAATGGGTGAGAAAGATTTTTCCATTCTATTAATGATACAACCTGTCAGCTGGAATGCTCCGCATGAAGTATGGCCAGCCAACCCATTCCCTCAGTGTCCATCCACAGACCTCCATATCTTTTCATGCTGAGCTGAACTAGACAAATGACTTTTTCTAGATTTCCCCATAAAGATTAAGTCTGGCACATTTTCTGGATGTGTTTGTTAAAGTTTGTGGATGGGCATTCACTACATTACCTCCTACTATTTTGCTATTTTGGCTCCACTGGGCATTGTAACTGGGTTACTCCACTGGGTTTGTAACACTGACTGCCCTGGTTCCTACTACCTGAAGGCTGGATGTTTTAGATTTACCATTTTACCTCTTATCCAAGGTTCTCCTTAATGGGATTGAGGAGTATCTAGGCTTTCTGCAAATGGCTCCAGTCTCCACTCAATTGTAGGAGGTGATCCCCTGCATTCCAATTCCATTAACCACTAACAGTCAGATTAGTTTTTACACAGCTTTTTACTTCAGAAAGTTTAATCACAAATAGACAAAGTTACTGCCCCATCATGTGGGAGGCATAATTCTCATCCCACCAGCACCACCTCAGTTTCTGGGGAGGGAAGGGATTAGATCCATAGTTTAGACAGGTTCCTATAAAGTATAGTCCCAAACTCCCTTTGGTACCCTGGCTTCTTAGGGCTTCCATGCCAGGTTGACTGGCTGTACATCCCACCTGCAATCATGGGTCCTCATGACTCAAATTCCACCTTGGACACTTGAAATTTGGGAGGAAAAGCAGCACTAAATATCAACAAACACTTCTAGCCCCATTTCTCTGAGCCAGGATAGAAGAGGGAGCAAAGGAGGAGGTTCTTCCCCTCTCATCAATTCAGTTCATGCTGTCCATGCAGCGGGTAAACTGTGATCTTCACACTCTAAACTCAGCAGATAAGAATGGTTAAAAAAGTGAGACAAAAAGAGAATGAATAGTTGTCTTTTTTTTAATCAAATTTTAATTTTATTTTTCTCAATTACATGCAAACAGAAATTTTTAACATTCATTTTTTAAAATGTTGAGTTCCTTCCGCCTTTCTTCCTTTCCACCATCATTTAGAAAGCAATCAAATTTATATAGATTATACATATGCAGTCATGCAAAACATTTCTATATTAGTCATGTTGCAAAAGAAAACAAAAAACCCAAAAATAATACAGAAGGTTCAAAAATTATGCCTCTATCTGCAGTCGTACACCATCACTTCTTGCTCTGGAGGTGGATTTTATTTTTCATCATAAGTCCTTCAGAATTGTCTTGTATTGCTGAGAATAGCTAAGTCATTCACAATTGATTATCATACAGTATTGCTGTTACCGTGTACAGGGCAGCTAGGTGGTGCAGTGGATAGAGCACCAGTGCAGGAGTCAGGAGGACCTGAGTTCAAATCTCACCTCAGACACTTGACACTCACTAGCTGTGTGACCTTGGGCAAATCACTTAACCCCAGTTGCCTCATCCTGGGTTATCTCCAGTCATCCTGATGAATATCTGGTCACTGGATTCAGATAGCTCTGGAGAAGAAGTGAGGCTGGTGACCTGCACAGCCCTCCCTCACTCCAAACAAAGTCAAGTGAAAGTCATGTCATTATTTCTCTGATGGCATGGTCTTCTTCAGCAACGAAGGACAAACACACATACTGTGTACGGTGTTCTGGTTCTGCTCACTTCACTTTGCAGCAGTTCACGTAAGTCTTCCCAGGTTTTTCTAAAAGCATCTTGCCCACCATTTCTTATTAGCATTCCATAGTACAGCATAGTATTCAGTCACAATCATATACCACAACTTGCTTAGCTATTCCCCAATTGAGGGACTGCCCTTCAATTTCCAATTTTTTGCCACCACGAAAAGAGCTGTTATAAATACTTTTTTTTTACATATAGATCCTTTTCCTTTTTCTTTGATCTTTTTGGGATATAGACCTAGTAGTGGTATTGCTGGGTAAAAGGGCACGCCTAGTTTTATAACCCTGTAGGCGTTCCACATTGTTCTCCAGAATGCTTGGATCTAATGGTGTCTTAGTGTCCCTATGTTTCCACGTCCCCTCCACTATTTGTCATTTTCCTTCTTCTGTCATATTAGCCAATCTGATAGGTGTGAGGTGGTACCTCAGAGTTGTTTTAATTTTAATTTATATATAATTGATAAGGATTTAGAGAATTTTTTCATATGACTATAAAAAGCTTTTGATTTCTCCTGAGAACTCCCTGTTTGAGTAGCTCAGTCTTGTCAGTTTTAAAGATACAAGCAGTCAATCAAAAGAGGCTACACTCACTCACATGGTATGGCACACAGAGGCCCATGTTAGATAATCTAGACTTGATTCCAAGGCCCCTCGGGCTGCATAGAACTGGGCATGCCCAGAAAAATCCAGGCAATAAATCTTTGAACCAAAAATTTCTCTCTATGTCAGAAGTGATAGAATTGACATATATTATGCAAGGAGCACAAGATTTGTTATCAGAAGACCTACGCCTGAATCCTAATTCTGTTTATGTATGATCTTATTCCCATCCCCCTCAACTTTATACTAGGGAACTTCAAGAGGCACACTGATGCTCCTCAAATACCCTAAAAACTCAATCGTCAACTTATTCCCGACCCAAATTAGCCACATACTGATAATAATAGCAATAATAATAATGACAGCAGCAGGCATTTATACAGCACTTATTATGGGCCAGGCACTGTGGTAAACCCTTTAAAATGATCATCTCACTTGATTCTCACAATAATCCTATGGGGTAGGTAGGTGCTGTTATCTCCATTTTACAGTTGAGGAAACAAGCAAACTGAAAGTGACTTGCCCAGGGTCACACAGCTAGTGTCTGAGGTCATATTTGAACTTAGGTCTCTCCAGACCCTGACATCTATCCACTGTATTATCTAGAGCCCAAATATGGTCATATTCTTGATCTTGTCATCACCCACAAATGCATCACCTCCATGTTCAAGAATTCTGAAATCCCTTTTATCCTACTATAATCTATTGACTTTCCATCTGTCTGTCTGCCTTCCGTTACCAAACCCTACTTTTCATCCTCACCTTGCCCTTCAGTCCCTTGATCCCTCAATTCTCTCCCAGGCTATCTCCCCTGCACTTACCATTCTCTCCTCTTTTCCCCATCTTGACCTCTTGATGAACCTTGATTCAATTCAGTACTGCCCTTTTCTCTTGGACACTTATCATATCACTGACTGCCAAATCCCTGTCTTGGATCGTTCCCACCATCTGTCATCCTTGCTACTGAATGAGGGTGGAGAAAATCACACAACCCATTTTCATTGGTTCACTACAAATTCAGGTTACATAACATCAAGTGGGCCCTCACTGCTGCTAGGCAATTCCACTATACCTCCCTTACCAACCTACTATCTCACCCTCCAGAGTAGGATTTTACTTTACTTTCATTACACTACATTACTTTTCAAATTTTATAGTGGGATTTTACTTTACTTTTATTATATCACATTACATTCATTTAACTTGATTACAATTGAAGAAGATTGTTAAACCTCTTCATCCTTCCTCATACCTCCCATGGCTCCCATCCCCCTACTCTCTCAGATGAGAAAATTGCCTCATATTTTACAGAAAAAATTTGAGATCATTCACCATGAACCCTCTCTTCTTCCTTCTTCCTCATCTCCTATACCTCAGATGATTCCTGCCATCGTAACCTCCTTCACACCTGTCTCACATGATAACGTGGTCTTATTTCTTGCCAAGGCTAACCCTTCTACTTGTTCAAGTGATGCTATTCCATCCTGTCTACTCCAAAAGAATTATCTCCATTCTATTATTTATTTTCAATCTCTCCCTTTCTGCTGGCTTACTGTCTACTGCCTACAAATATGTCCATGTCTGCACCATCCCCAAAAAACAAAAAAAAAAACCCCTTACATGATCTTCATTCCTGATAACTATAGACCCATATCTCTTCTGCCCTTTGTATCTCCCACTGCATCCTGGGTCATCTCCATTCATCTTGATCAATATCTGGTCACTGGACCCAAATGACTTTGGAGGAGAAAGTGAGGCTGGTGACTTTGCACAGCCCTCCCTCACTCAAATCAAAGTCAATTGCAAGTCATGTCATCACCTCCCTGATATCATGGTCTTCTTTGAGAATGAGAGACAAACCATAACTTGTGAGTAGTCTGAGCTGGAAAGAGCATCTGTAATAGGTATTTCTACTTTCTCTCCTCTAGAGTTCTTCTTAACCCCTTACAATCTGGCTTCTGATCTCATTATTCCACTGAACTTTCTCTCCCTGAAGTTACTAATGATCTCTTAATTGCTAAATTCAATGACCTTTTCTCAATTGACATTCTCCTTTATCTTTCTGCAAACTTTGACATGGTTGATCACACTCTCATCCTGGATGCTCTCTCCAGAGATACCACACTATCCTGGCTCCCCTCTTGCCTGGTTGACTGCTCCTTCTTTACTGGACCCAAATCCCAGTCATGCCCTCTAACCATAGGATTCCACAGGGAACCTGTCCTGGAGCCTCTTCACCTCTCCCTCTATATTACATTCCTTGATGATCTCATCAGCTTCCATGGATTTAATTATCATCTCTACACTGATGGTTCTCATATTTATCTATCCTGCCCTCACCTCTCTGCTAATCACCAATCTCTCATCTTCAACTGCTTTGTACATATCTTGAATTGGATGTCCAAAATAACATGTCCAACATGGAACTCATTATCTTATCCTCTAAATCCATTCCCCTTCTTAACTTCCCTATGACTGTCAAGACACAGAGGTTCCCAAAGTAGGTGATACTGCGCCCTGGGCGGGGTGGGGTAGCTAGAAAAATGTAGGGATAAGGCATGACAGTAGCTTAGGAGGCAGTTGAGGGGTGTTGAATGAAAATAAGAGAGTGGTAGAAGCATAAGGAAAGAAGAAGAAAATTTCGGAAAAACATTCGTACACATTTCATTTGTTGTGTAACAGAGTTAAAGTCATAATGATTGCATTATTTTCCAGATAAATACACAAAATGCTAGTTATAATCGATCAGTGGTCAAGTCCTCCAACAGGTCATAATAAGCAAGTGTTGGAAAGGAGAGTGTCTTGCATTGTCATCTAGGTCCAGCATGCATCAGCAGGAAAATGTATGTGCAATGATTTGTTTATAATACGATACTATATGGATATATGATGCAATATTACATCATCAAATTTCAATGCACGAAAAACCACACAAATTTACAATAAATTATTAAATTTAAGATGCATCATTTTTTAAAATTATATTTTATATTTTTTGAAATGACTCAAATTTTTTAAAAAACTGTTAAAAGATTTTTAAAAGTAGATTTTCAGGGGGATACTAAGCAATTTCTTTAAAAGGGGGCAGTAGGCCAAATAAGCTTGGGAACCTCTAGTCAAGAGGAACATCATTCTCTCAGCCCCTCAAGCTCACAACCTAGGAGTCATCCTGGATTTCTCATCCTCTCTTATCCCCCACCATATCCAACTTGTTGCCAAGATCTATCAATTTCACCTTTACAACATCTCTCCCATGTGCTTCTCTTTTTTTCACACTGCCACCACTCTGGAATAGGCCCTCACACTTGGACAACTGCAGGAGCTGCTAGTGGGTTGGCATATCCCAAGTATCTCCATCCTTCATTTTGTGGCCATAATGATTTTCCTAAATTGCAGATCAGAACTTGTCACCCCTCACTCAGTAAACTCCAGTGACTCCCCATCATCTCCAAGATCAAGTACAAAACCTTCTGTTTGCCATCCAGAGTCCTCCATAACCTAGCCCTTCCCTACTCTTCCAGTCTTCTTATATTTCACTCTCTGAGTGGTACTCCTTGATCTAGTAACACTGTCCTCCTGGCTGTTCCTTGAACAGGAAACTTCATCTCTTGGCTCTGGGCATTTTCCCTGGCTGCCCCTCATGCTTAGAATGTTCTCCTTCTTCATCTCTGCCTATTGGCTTTGTGACTTGTTTTAAGTTGTAGCTAATATCCCATCTTCTATGGGCACTCTTTTCCAACCCCTCTTAATTCCGGTGCTTTTCTTCTGGTATTTATCCTGTATAGGATACAGCACCAGTGCAGAAGTCAGGAGGACCTGAGTTCAAATCTCACCCCAGACTCTTGACAATCACTAGCTGTGTGACCTTGGGCAAGTTACTTAACCCAATTGCCTCATGCTGGGTCATCTCCAGTCATCTTGATGAATATCTGGTCACTGGATTCAGATGGCTCTGGAGGAGAAGTGAACCTGGTGACCTGCACAGCCCTCCCTCACTCAAAAAACAAAGTCAAGTGCAAGTCATGTCATCATTTCTCTGATGGCATGGTCTTCTTCTGCAACAAAGGACGAACACACACACACACACACACACACACACACACACACAGCTTGTTTGTACATATGTTTGCTTCTTGCCTCCCCCATTAGATTTTGGGCAGAGATAACTTTTTTTTTTTGCTTCTTTTGTATCTCCAGCACTTAACACAGTGCCTGAAACATAGTAGGTTGCTTATTGAATGCTGATTGACTATCAGTGTGGCATTGGGCTTCTCAGTCACATAAAGTGGTTAAACTAGATGACCCCTAATATATTTTCCAGTCCCAAATCCTAAGATCTCATGATCCTGTAAATGTTGCAAAGGATATTTTTAATTGGTAATTGGAGGAAAACTATTCTAACTTCCTAATCTTCCCTTATGTTAAAAAACAAAAAACAACCCCCATGTTAATATGCAGTCCTTCTTCATCCTCAATGTGAAGAGAAAATGACTAAATGGTAGATCAGGAAATGGATTGTAGAGTTTTAAGTGTGAGTGCCAGAGTGAGTTTAAGCTGGTTTTTTTGCCTACCTTACCTTCTTATTTTTTTTTATCAAAGAGACAATCTACTGATTCATCTCTACTAGGCAACTAGGTGGCACAGGACCTTCAGTGAGGAAGACCTGGTCTCAGATACTTATGAGCTATGTGACCCTTGGCAAGTCACTTCTGTCTGCCTCAAATGTAAAATAGGGAATTAATATCACTTACCCCACAAGGTAATTGTGATGATCAAATAAGTTAATATTTGTATATCACTTAATACCCTGCCTGGCACATAGTAGTTGCTTAATAAATTCATTTTCCCTTCCTTTCCCTCTTCTACCAATCCTATATATATTTCTCTCCACACAAGATTACAAAGCCAAGCCACGTAATTTCCTGACATGAGGGCTTATGATTATAAATAGACCCTCTCACCTTGGTAAGTAACCTGAGCTGGGATTATTCTGGAGAAAGGGACAATTGGAAATGTCTGAAGAGCAGTCCTCAAATTGCTTGTAGAGTCTTGTCCCAACTCAGATTGGTAATTGACTGAAAGGTAGCTAACAAGTAAAATGGCAAAGGGCATAGGAATACCTACACTAGGGAACAGGTGTACTACAAGACCTTGCTAATCAATCAATTAACGAACATTTTATTAAGTGCCTATGTGCCAGGCATTGTACTACATGCCAGGGATGCAAACACAAAGAATGAAACACTTTCTACTCTCAGGGGGGGAGTAGTAAAGACAGTGAAATATATAACTGAAATGCAGATGTAACTGTGCTAAATCTAGAGGTGGTGCAATCTCCCTAAGGACAGAGAATTTACATGATGGAATTTGGCAATTATATGGGATGAGAAAGCCACTGAAAGGAACATGGGAGAGATACATGCTGAGGCAGCAAATGACATCATCAACTAGCTGATATCCCTCCTCTTCTGCCAGGAGAGCAGGGAGGGTGGAAGTTTAGACTTGGAATTCTTGAATCCTACTTTTAATTGTTAGCACACTTGGGGAAATGCTTCCCTTTTCTGTTGTTAGTCACATGGAAGGGGACCCAAGTCACATGGGCTATCACCATCAAGAACCCCCTCAGCAGGGCTCAATACTTTCCACACCTGGATGAATAAGTGGAGTCATCAGGATATTACCCTGTATCCCGATGATTCCCCCAGAATCAGGAGGTTCAACTGGCCCAAGAATATATAGGCAATTGGTGGCATAACTGGAAGGAAAATTCAGGAGTCCTGACTCCCATTTCAGGTTGGTCTGCATGCCTAAGCCAAATCTATTCCTGATCAGCAAGACCCAACGGACTATAGCCACAGAAGGTCTTTAGTTGACTTATATATAGACGGCCTCATTCACCCCTGAGGAAAACACAAAGTCCTTATCTTGGCATTTAAGATCCATCCTAATTTGGTTCCAACATATCTTGTGGTCAGCTTGTGCCTCTAGGGCCACCATACATTTTCTCAGTCCATTTCCTCTGGCTGGAAGGCATTTCCTTCTCCTCTCTGCTTGCTTTCCCTTCTTTCATGGTCAAGAGCCATCAAATCTTCTCTGAACCTTCCAATTTTCTTCCTCCTCAAATTTTTCCAGGACACTGTGTGACTCTCTTCTTCGACCTCATCAATGAACCAACCAACCAATCAACAAGTATTTATTAAGAATCTACGTGCCAGGTTCTGCGCTGGGTGCAGGGGATATGAAATCTACTTTGTCCCTTGTGAAAAAAGTGATGTTTGTGTGTGTATGGGGGGGGGGAGGAGGGAGAGAGAGAGAGAGAGAGAGAGAGGAGAGAGAGAGAGAGAGAGAGAGAGAGAGAGAGAGAGAGAGAGAGAGAGAGAGAGAGAGAGAGAGGGAAGAGAGAGGGAGGAGGGGAGAGAGGGAGAGGGAAGAGAGAGAGACAGAGAGAGAGGGAGGGAGAGAGGGAGAGAGAGGGGGGGAGAGAGGGAGAGGGCGGGAGAGGGAGAGGGGGGGGAGAGAGATGGAGGGAGAGATGGAGGGAGGGGGGAGAGGGAGGGAGAGAGAGAGGGGGGAGACAGGGAAGGAGAGAAGGAGGGAGAGACAGGGAGGGAGAGAGAGAGGGAGAGAGAGACACGGAGAGAGAGGGAAGAGAGAGAGAGGGAGAGGGGAGAGAGAGCTGAAGGGACTTGGTGCTTTGAAATGAAAACTCCTTTATTGGCCATTGAACAGGAACAGCGGAGATCTTAACAACAAAGTTATGCTGGTCCTTGACTCCTATTCCCTCTTCTTTTTTCCTGATTGCATGTCAGAATTATTTTGTGTTGATTCCTGGGAGGGGTGAGAGATAGGCAATTCATTCCATCATGGTTGCTATATGGCCACGAGTACATGGCAGCTAAAGTTCACGTCTTGCCCAAGTCCTGGGTTTTGGCCAGCTTTTTTTACTGTTTGTTCTTTCCTGGCCTTTAGTGAGTATTGATTCCAAGATGGACATATACAGACTCAAAGGCCACTCTGTTAGTTTGAAGTTTTGTTGCTCCTGGATCCTCAGTCTTTCGAGGGAGCCCCTGGCAACTATACCACCACCCCTGGAGATGACCACTGGTCAGAAAATGAGCCTAATCTCTGACCCTCTTGCCAAAACACATGGATTTTGAGGGAGACAATGTCAAGCTAAAGTAAAATATAAAATGTCCTGAAAAGTCTCAACCTCTGGGTAGACTATTATAACAGTAGCTAAATATAACAGTAACTATTGTCATTGTTTATTTAAATTTCTATCAATATGTACTGAGTATAATAGTAGCTATGTTACTGCACATTATTTTTTGTTAATTTGAACTTGTGAGAACTTTTGTATTAAGCATTTTTCATGTGGGGAACAAATACCTGTCCCATACCTGATCTAGAGCGCACAGAGTGCTTTCCTACTCCCCCTTTTTGGGGAGACCTTATACATGAGCCTGAACCAAAGATTTCAGTAAAGCTTCCATCCACTGGAAACCAAAGTCAGAATGTAACAAGTCAAGTTGTTGGTCCAGAGTTGAGAGGGGCCCTATAACCTTTATGCCCCAATCATGGCATTTTTTTGTTAGACTTGGATCATCCCTATGTAAATGTACATCGCCTCCAGTTTGACCGTAATCTCCAGTTACTCTACCTAGCCCTGTTTTCCCAGGCAGTCACTCTTCTTCTAGCCTTATTTTTCTAGCCTTCAAAGTCTTGACCCTCTGATTAAATGGTTTAATTTTATACTGTTCTCAACACTTTTCCCAATCACTTTTCTGTTTGTTCTATTCTCTCAGTTCCTACTTATGCTGCTGAATGCTCCTACAAGTCACACAATGGCACTGAGTGCGCTACAAATTTATGCCATCTAACCTGAATTGTACTTTCATTGTTGCATGCTAAGCCTTTTCCTTCTTCCTGATTACCTAACTCCACAAAATGTTCAGTTGTTTTCAGTCCCGTTCGACTCTTCGTGACTCCATTTGGGGTTTTCTTGGCAAAGACACTGGAGTGGTTTGCCATTTACTTCTCTAGCTCTTTGTACAGATGAGGAAACTGAGGCGAGCAGGGTTAAGTGACTTGCCCAGGGTCACACAGCCAATAAGTGCTTGAGGCCGAATTTGAACTCAGGAAAAAGACTGACTCCAGGCCCTATCCTCTATCCACTATGCTAACTAGCTGCCCAGATTCCACAAAAAGTCCTTTCCAAATCTCAAGTCATTTACACACATACACACACACATATACACACACACACACTCTCTCTCTCTCTCATTTTCTCCTCGCTAGAGGACCCTGTTCCCTTATTCACATTCACTTAAAAAAAAAAAATCAGGGCTATCTGTCACAAGCTCTCTCTTTTACACTTCAAGTAACCTTAACACCATCCCTCATTTTCAACTTTGTTGGGAGTTTGAGAGGCTGATCGTCAACACCAATTTGTGTCTTTGATCCCATTCCCTCATGTTGTCCCTCTTGAACATCTCTTTCTCCCTCATCTCCGATCTTTCCTTATGTTCTGACTCCTTTTCTGATACCTATAAGCATTACCAGATGACTCTCATTCTTTAAAACAAAACCCTTAACTAGTTCCAACATCCCCTTAAGTTACTGTCCTTTTACTTCAAATTCCTAGAAAAAGTATCTATGCTCAGCACCTCTGTTTTTTCACCTTCTACTCACTTCTCTTAACTTTTGCCATCTGGTTTCATCCCTACCACTGAATTTCACCATTTGGCTTAAATTGTTTTCCCCAAGGTCACCAATGATGCTTTTATTTCTAAAATTAGTCTGTTTTGCCATTTTCATTTGACTCTCTTGACCAATCTCTTCCCTGGATTTTCATGCCATAATCTATGTGGGTTTTCTTCCTGTCTGACTAATCCCCAGTCTCCTTTCCAGGGCAATCATCATCATCTATGGTTTGTCTGACATGTGTGGATGTATCCAAGGCCTGCGCCCTGTGCCCTCCTTTTTTAACTAGGCAAACTAGGTCCATTGCATAATATTCACCATCATTTTCACTGGCTATTCTCCCATGCCTGGAATTTCCCCCTTTTTAATATTTGTCTCTTGGTTTCCCTAGCTTTCGGTCTTACCTAAGGGGCAGCTAGGTGGTGCAGTGGATAGAACACCAGTACGGGAGTCAGGAGGACCTGAGTTCAGTTGACACTCACTAGCTGTGTGACCTTGGGCAAGTCACTTATCCCCAACTGTCTCATCCTGGGTCATCTCCAGTGATCCTGATGAATACCTGGTCATTGGATTCAAATGGCTCAGGAGAAGAAGTGAGGCTGCTGACCTGCACAGTCCTCCCTCACTCAAAACAAAGTCAGGTGCAAGTCATGCCATTATTTCTCTGATGGCACGGTCTTCTTCAGCAATGAAGGACGAACACACACAGTCTCACTTAAAATCCTACCTTCTTACCACATTATACCTATCAGATTGGCTAACATGATAAAACAGGAAGACAATAAATGCTGGAGATGTGGGAGATTTGGAACACATTCACTGTTGGCAGAGCTGTGAGCTAATCCAACCTATCTGGAGAGCAATTTGGAACTATGCCCAAAGGGCTACAAAAATGTGCATTCCCTTTGACCCAGAAATATCACTTCTAGGACTGTATCCCAGAGATCACAAAAAGGAAAAAAGTCCCACATGTACAAAAATATTTACAGCAGCTCTTTGTGGTGGTCAAGAATTAGAAATCAAGGGAGTATCCATCAATTGGGGAATGGCTGAGCAAGTTATGATATACGAATGTAATGGAATACTATTGTGCTATAAGAAATGATCAGAACAGAAAGACTTCAGAGAAGTCTGGAAAGACATACATGAATTGATGCTGAGTGAAAGGAGCAGAACCAGGAGAATATTATATACAGTAACCATTTCTGATAGACTTAGCCCTTCACGGAAATGCAAGGTTCTAAAACATTCCCAAAAGACTCTTGAGGCAAAATGTCATCCACATCCAGAGAAAGAACTACGGAATTGGAACACAGAATGAAACAATATTTTCTCTTGTGCTATGTTTTGGTTTTTTTCACATGGTTTCTCCCATTTAATTCTATGCAACATGACTAATGTAAAAATGTGTTTAATAAAAATGTACGTGTAGAATGCATATAAGATTTTTTTTTCTCATGCTTTCTCCCATTTGTTTTAATTCTTCTATGCAACATGACTAATGTAAAAATGTGTTTAATTAGAATGTACGTGTAGAATCCATATAAGACTGCATGCCATCTCAGGGAGGGAGGAGGTTGGGGAGAAAATTTAAGACTTATGGAAGTGATTGTAGAAAACTGAAAACAAATGCATTTTTTAAAAAGTCCTACCTACTACAAGGTCTTTCTTGCTTGCCATTAGCATTAGTGCCTTCCCTCTGTTATCTCCAATTTATGTACACAATTGTTCACATGTTGTCTCCCCCTTGAAAGCATGAACTGACATATATCCCCAGCACTCACCACAGTGCCTGGTATATAGTAGGCTTTTAAGGTTTATTGATCACCTGAGTACAACTATCATTATCTCTGTAGATGATTCCCCAACCTACATATCCAGCCTTCGCTTCTTCTGAACTCCACGTCCTATACCTCCATCTGCTAGCTGGACATCGTCATCATTGTTGCAATAGCCTTCTGACTGGCCCCTTCCCAGAAGACTCATCCTCTCTCCAATCCATCTTCCATACATAGGCAGTCATGTCACTTCCCTCCTCAAGAAGGTTCAGTAGCTCCCTATTACACCTAGGATTTAAACTGCCCTCTTAGGAAAAGTCCTTCAGAAGCCCATTCATCTATTTTTTTCCAGAATGTACATTACTGCCTTCCACATATTCTCAGGCCCAGCCATACTGGCCTCCTTGCAGGCTGTTCTGTCTGCCATGATCTCTCTCTTCACCTCTACCTCTTGTAATCTATGTGGTCTCCCTTGAAGACTCAGTTTAAATGCCACCTTCTAAAGGAGACCTTGCTCAATTTCTCCAGTTGTTAGTCCCTTCCCCATCCCCCTACCACCTCATTTACTTACCTGGGTACATGGTGGGGAGGAGCTGTTTTTCAGTTTTGTATCCAAGTGCCTTCCATGTAGTAGGGAATCAATGTTTGTTGGATTTTAGAATTTACCTTCTGATACAACATAAATAGGAAAATAAAGCCCTTGGGCGGGGTGCACAATGCAAGCCTGGGTGTATGCTGAAAGAGGTTTTAGGCACTTGGTATTGCTTTGTACCTGTTCCCTGGTTGTCCCCCTAGGATTGGTAAGTGGAGTATGGAGTCTGGAGAAAGATGCAACAGATCTCCTGCTTAACTAGTTTCTCCTTTTGAATATCATGTTGTCCACAGAAGTCAACCTGAGAAGACTATAAAATGGCAGTTAAGTCCAAAGTCTTTTACTAATTCAGTGACAGTGGCCTTACATTTGGAGATGGTAGGGTGCCACAAGGTTAAAGCAGGAGTTGCAAATTGAACATAAATCTAGTTTTGTAGTATTTTAACCGTGTTCCACCAGCCTGCACAAAAATTAAACCAGCAGTCAAACACACTATTTCTTCACTCTGCTTACTGCTCAAGATCATGTGCAAAAAGTTTTGCAGGCATTTTCAACTAATTCTCCAACCAACGGTAGTGGAAAAGAAATGCCGAGATACAGTTAGGAAAATTAAAGGGACAAAAGAAAGCTCAATAGGGAATCCTCTAATAAAGAACTACAAAACTAATTTGCAGCAACAAATGGATCACAAATGCATCACTGAAACATATGAAAATAAATGATGGATTAACACTGGCAAGCAAAGGCAACAATCATGTGGTGAATTTTTTTTAATGCCAGGGAAGATAATTTGGGTGGGTAACACCCTGACTTCCACTGTTCAATAGCAAATGGAAGTAGATTCCCCAAATGATTAAGGGTCAAAAGATATGAAAAGTTAGCTTTTCAAGAAAGAAATCCAAGCTATCCACAATGATTTGAAAAAAATTAATGCTCCAAATCACTATTTGAAAAATGCAAAATAAAGCAATGCTGAGATTCCACCTCACACCCATCAGATTAGCAAAGGTGACAAAAGATGATGACAACATGTTGGAGGGGCTGCAGGCTGGCAGGAACACAAATGAACTGCTGGTAGAATTTATACTGGTCCAGTCATCCTGGAAAGCAATTTGAACCCTCCCCCAAATCATTGACTGCTCTGTCCTCTGGCCCCTCCTAGGCCTATACCCTGAAGAGACTGAAAAGGAAAGGGACAAATATTAATAAAATTATTTACAGCAGGCTTTTTTTATGAAATGGTAAAGAACTGGAAACCAAAGGGGCATCTGCCAACTGGGGAACAATTTAATTCTATGTAATGGATACCATACAGACGGACATCATAAAGATGGACAAAAGAGGCAGTTTTGGAAAAAAAAAACTCGAGTATGAAATGATGCAATGAGGTGAGCAGAAAGAAAAAAAATTTCTACAGTTACAGCCTTGTAAAGACAAGCAATTTGGAAAGACTTGAGAATTCTGATCAATGAGTGGATAAGAATTCCAGAGAACCACCAATAAGGAACCACGATGAGGTGGATGGACTGAAGATGCAGAGACATACTTTTGGATACAACCAACATGCAAATTTGTTTTGCTAGACTACATGAATTTGTTACGAGGGCTCTGCTTTTCTTTTAGTGAGGCTGGTGACTGCACAGCCCTCTCTTTAATCAATGAAAGGCATATCATCATCTCCCTGATGTTATGATCCTCTTCAAGAATGAAGGACAAACCACACACATATACACACGTGGGGGAGAGGTGGGGAAGGTGATGGGAAAGAAAATACTGGTTTGTTGAAAAAAAGAAAATTCCTAAACAGAGGGCAACAAAATGGGGGATTCAGGTAGTCATTTCAGGTACTTTTATTAGGTTTCACTTACAGGGCTGTAATTAAGGTAACGCCAATCCAAATCCAACAAATGCACATCTGCAAACAGGCAAAGCTGGAGCACCAACACCCCAAGAGAGCTAGTTTTTAGGTATGCAAACTGTAAGGGGAGAAGAGAAGTGGGCTGAGAAAAGATCAACATTTTCCTTGTCAAAAACAGCTGCTGGAATGGCCTGCATGAGCCCTTCCATCCTGAGCATCTGGGAATCACCACTTTCCTGGCTTGTGGACTATTACTGGTTCTGCTGTAGACATTGCAGTGGGCCACATCCATGGGAGACGTGCTTCTGGCTGGGAAAAAGATCTATACTAATGGCAGGAGAGACAAGTTTAATTTAGGCTTTCTGCATTTAGGAAGGCCGGAAGGTCAAACTTTGCCTTCAGATTCACCATTGGGGCTGGGGTCAGTCACCCGCTCTGAAGGAAGCAACCAGGAACCTGGTCAGAGGCTAGACCCTCCTCCCAATACTACTGCCATGTTTTACAGCTTCATCTAGCCCTCAACAGCTTTCTTTGGACAATGGCATGAAGTCCATTACTGAACCAAGGTAGTTAAACCTAAAGAAAAATACAATCATGAGGACAAAAAGTTGTGTAAATGCCAGAATTTCTCAAAGGAAAAAAAAGACTGGTTGAAAGTAAAGTGAAACAAAGGCAGCAAATAAAAGAGACTAGAGCAAGCAGAGGAGGTGTTTCTTTCCTGTGGTCTGAAGTCTCGGTAGCAATAAAGAGAATGATTTCAATGTGTGCACTTAAGCTCACTAACGAGATGCATTCAACTCCCAGAACAACCTTAAGGATTAGGACTGAACTGAAAAGGATGTCAATATTGCAAAAGAAAATTCTGCCCCCAATACCATTTCAACAGTTCTGTAATGGATTACCTGGAGAGGTACTTCCCTATGTGGGGCTTCATGCCTCACTCTGTATCCTCTATTGCAACAGTACCACATGCCCTGTAGAAGTTACTGCTCAGGCAAAACATAACCATCCAAACCAAACCCTTGGCCAGGAAAGTAGCTAATGCCACTGGTCAATTCTGCCCAAAGATATCAGCCAAAGTTTATACTGAGCTTTCTGATACATCAGAAGTCAACATGCACACTAGCAGATGCAAACATTCTCTCTGGAACCCAAGAGGAAGAGGGTTCAGCATATGCAAGAAATATCATGATATGCAGAAGTGGTAGAAGCATCCTGTAGCTGTGCCCATTTTCCTTTATCTAAAAGACTGAGCAACAGTTTGCAGCTGGCATCAAGACAGAGTGGTAATAAGGTGCCCATGCCATGCCAATTGGCTCAACATGGGAGAAGACTGTAAAATTACTTTCCTGGAGATGCTGGGCTACAATGTACCCACCCACCTGCAAGCAGAGCCTTGGCCAGTAAATAGATGCCAGTGATCCCATTAGGACCTCTGTTCTTCCCCCTGTAGCTGTCATTATTCACTTCCTCAGCTGCCTTCTCAGGGGGCCTTGCACAGACCTCACACTTAGCAGAACTCTAAATTCCCTCCTGGGATTGCTACAGTTGACATGCCAGTGAATCAGAAGGCCAAGGACTCAGGAAGCAGGAAGAGAAGAGAAGGTTAATGGGTACGAACATAATACTGAATACTGTGGGTGAGCTCACCTCTGGTAGACCCAAGGGACTATCGGCACTAATTAAAAATTTAAAAAGCAAAATGAAAACAAAACAACCCCAACTCCAGTGCTCAGCTTCAGTGTTCCACTTGCCTGGGTGGGCTCTCTCCTGATCTAGACTTTGTTTTTAAAATTGTCCTTGCTGTGTAGCTTGGTGGAAAGACTCAGGCACTGAGGTTTACTTCAAAGGATAACTAACCGTGGATCCACACACCTACACACACCCCTACACGCCCATCCACAAACACACACCCCAAAAGGGATTTATTAAGGTGAAAGCTTGAGAAGGGAGGGGGAAAGGGAAGTGGAAAGTAGCCTCTCACACTTCCCTTTTGTGCAGTATTTTTCTTTTTAAAAATAAAAACAAATAAACCAAAAGGGCCCAAAGGCAGGAATTACAAAATTCTGTCCTTATAACCAATTCAGACCTTGGAATCTCACCTGCTAGTATGGTGAGAGGAAGGAAGAGGTGAAAAGGGGGAAAAAAAATCATGCAAATCAACAAGGGAAGAAGCCTTGTGCCCCAAGACACAGTTCATCTTGACTGTGCTGGTTCTCATTCTCACCAGGTGACTGACCAAGCTGAGGGGGTAGAAGCATCCACCACTGTCAGCAGGCATCCAATACCTGGTAATGGAGTAGAGGACAGGGAAGAAGGCCAACAAGGTATAAAAAAGGGATTGAAATAAAGGAGAGGAGGGGGTTAGAGAGACAAGAGAATAAAAAAGGGAGGAAATTGCATAAGGAAAGGGGAAGGCTGCAGAAAAAGCAAATTCCAGGTGACATAGAAGGGCGCAGTTCTTATCAAATACAAATTGCAAAACTGTAAACTGAGGTTAAATGTCTGACTTTCTTGCATTGGGGATACAGTTTTGGGATTTCCAGTTTTGAGATTAAATTCGGCCTGGCAGAAAACCCAGCTTGGATCCCTCTAGCTAGTGGGTACCCTCTGGAAAGAACAGTGCCAAGATGCTTCTGTGGGTCACAAAGACCCAAGGGTAGCCTTTTCCCCTCCTTCAGGTCTGCCCACCACTGGGGCATCATTACAGGGGAAGAATCATGAGAAAAGATCCTGGCTTCTAAGAGGGTTGTGAGTCTGGTCCCCAGGTTTGCCCAGGAGGATGACTGGGGAGTGTTAGGTCCTGGGAAGGCTACACATCTCGCAGTGGTCCGTGCCTGGCTGGTTCATGAAGGTGCAGTGTTGACAAGCCCACATTGCAGAGGAGGTGGCATGTGTTGAACCTCCGATGGCACCATACTCATGCATTCCTGGAAGCTGGACACCAACTGTACCTACGGGAACAGGAAGAGAACCAGAGAAGCCATATCAATTGTGGGCAAAGAAGAAAACAAAAAGGGCATGCTAGCCCCTCTGAACTCTTACCGTTTTCCACAATAATACTGAAATTTCTAATGGTACTTGCTACCAACATGTACGATAAGGTATGGCCATACTATGCACATGTGAAGTCCATTCCTTGGCTGCTATTAGAGCTGCTATTTGAATAATCTTTTCTTCAACTCTGCCCTACAGTCAAAGCAATGTTTTTGATTGCTTCCCATCCCCATATTAACCAGACAGTTGTCCTGAGTCATCATCACTAGCAAGCCTCAAGGCAAGCATCCCTCAGGATTCTCACCAGGAAGAGGAACACAAAAAGTAGCTAAAGCTACTTCATTGTCAAAAGTTGTTTTGCTGAAAAGGCCACTTAATCTCTTCTCTTATTCACTTACTTCTAAAGGATCTCTTGGCTGCTATTTGTGGATCATCTGACCATCCACCTTGCTCTGTCCTACTGCTGAAAGATCTTCAAGTTGCTACTTCTAAGGACTTTAGACATATCCAACTAGTGCAGACCTGTGGCATTTATGTACCACTTGATTTCTACCGTTTACTTGGCATCAGACTCATCCAATACCCTAATCTTTGTGCTTTATGTGCTTCCCCAGTGATGGCCACAGATCACTTCCACCCTCAGTTGATGAATGGGAAGCACTCTGTACCACCAGGCCTTCTAAACCTTTCAAGCAAAGTTTATTTTCCAGCAGACAGAAATGAGTCAGATAAGGCAAAAAGAAATAAAAAAATATGTAAATGCTAATGGCCTGTGATGGCTGAGACAGTAAAGTTCACCCAAAGAAAAATCAAGAAATCTATCAAAATTGTGGAAGCAGAGCAAGATATATAGTCAAATCATCAAACAGCAAGCAGCAAATCTGCAGAAATAAGGCAGTATTGGTGGAATAGCCAGAACAGACACATAGCATCCATAGCAAAAGAACAGTTACAGTTGTAACCTGTAGGCACAGCTTCAGTGACCTTTCTTCTCTTCACATACTGGTGACAACCCATTTTGAGGGAGCCTGGCCTACAGGCTTATTGGTGATGACAAGAGTGTAACAGCTGACTTAAAGAGCAGGCCTTACCTTCACAAATGCGAGCACTCACTGTTGATACTAAACCTTCACCCAGAAATTATCTCAAATCATAATTACTTCTTGTAAGGTAGATCTGTCTGGTGCGATTACTTTCCAGTCATGCATAATATATAGTTATAATAGAAAACATGAAAAAAAACCTGGAAGAGGTTCAATAAATTTCCCAAGCATATTAGTGTCACAAATATGAAGCTAGTCTAAAAGTCAGGAGCACTGAAAGTCATCCCTGGTTCTGCACCAAAACCTCCAAAGACAACCAGGCACAAAACACTCTCTCATTCTGGTAGAAACAAGGATTTCTGACAAATCCTTTTGCTAGGCTGTTTGGAGGAATGGTGATGATAACTAACATTAGCACCTAAGAAGTGGGGGCAGTTTTCATCTCCATTCTATAGGAAACTGAAACAGAAATTGTTTTAAGTGATTTGCCCAGGGTTCTGTATTTGGTAGCCAAGGCAGGGTTCAAATGAGTGCTGACAAGACCAGCACTCTCTCCACTTTCTAATGCTGGAGAATATTTTGAGCTTCCCAGAGGAAGATGTAAGGTAATTCCAAGGAGGTGACTGGACTTGTGTTTGAAATTCTGGTTTCCTAAAGGTTTCTAATTCATTAACATGGGAGATAGAAGAGGAGAGATACTTTATGCTTGTGAATAATATGGATGGGTGAAATATAAAAAGATATAAATTTACGGAGCCTGTGTCAGTCAAAAGTACTGGCCAAGAGCACTTTCTCTTTTCTCCAGTGGCATTACAATGTGTCTGAGGTTCTTGAAATCCACCTGCCTTAGCTCCTGCCTCTACTAAACCTCCTTGATGATAGGAACTGTGCCTAACTTACTTCTGTGTCTCCACACAGTGGTTAGTACATAAAAGTAGCTAATACTCAGTGACTGAACAACTAGTAATCCTGGATGTGAAAAGGAGGTAAGTATGATACCAACTAGGTGCTGGAAAAATTGGGTTCTAGCTGTAGTTCTCATACTATTTACAAGCTTGGGCAATCAGCCTCTTTGAGCCAGTTTCCTCAGTTGTTAAAAAAATATGGGGAAGATGACAGCTGCCCTGCCTACCTTTATAGGGATGTAACGAGAATGCAAATAAAATATGTGAAAATGCTCTTCTAATATGCACATATATACATACACACATGTAAAAATTAACCCAACTATCAGGCAGTCCTTTAGATGAAACATTAGAATTCCTATGCAATACTACCCCTCTGTTCCTTTCACAATTTTGAGTGCTGAATATATCTATAAGGATGACACCTCCTAAACAAAACTGGGGACTGGATTTGGATTTCAAAAAAATTAGCTTGAGATCACTTCTTAACAGAGGGGATATTATAAGATTATAGTAAGAAAAATGAAAGGAACAAAACCAAAATAAAACTTAAATAGCTGTGTAATTATATAATGGCCAAGTTTGGCCCTAAAGAAATAAGAAAATACATGTCCCCTCTTTCTACTCAAGGGGGTAGGGGAAGAACAGAAAAGGACAGGGCTGTGGGTCTGGGACCTTGCAAGTACTGTTGGCTTCAATTAATATTGATTAACTGTGCTTACTGCTTTTCTCTCCCTCTTTCTTTTACATCTTTTGTTACAAGAGATAGTTCTTTGGGTAGCAGAAGAAAGAAGGCTCCTATTTGGAAAGGAAGGTTATGTAAACACAAAATATATTAATAATTTTTTAAAGTAGCCAGACACACTTCAAACAAAACTAAAAAATAAAGAGGTCATGTCCAAGAATATGAAAATTTTAAAATATAGCTATCCAATGGAATCAGAGACACACAGTAAGATGAAAAAGAAAAACATACCAATATGCAAAGTAAAACCTGCCAGATTTAGGCTTTCCTTTTCTTTGGTAGAGTCCCACATCTATAGTTTGAGGAGGTAGGGATAAGGACTTTAAGCAATGAGAAATTGCTCAGACTGACTCACTTTTGTTTTTCCTTCTTGATAGATACTCTAAACTTCTAGTAAGTAGAGAACTTACTCTATCTTTTCATTCTTCTTGCTCTCTTTTAAATCAGACTAAAATTTTCTGCACACAAATCAACTTTTCCTGACCTTCTAAATCTTTCTGTTCACTTTCCCCAGGTTTGAAGGGTTTTGCAATAGGCTCTAATGAATGCCTCACAGAAATCATTGAACTTTAGAGGCCATTCAATCCAACACCCTACAAAATATCTAGTGCCCCCCCTACAGAAGAATACCTGACAAGTGGTTACTAGTCTTTTTGCTTGAAATTTTCAATGGAGGAAAAATTTACAACTACATGAGGTAGCCTAATGTAGATCTAATTGTTGAGAAATTTTTCTTTACATCAAACCAACTTCGTCTCTTCAGAATTACTCCCCACTGCTTCTAATCCTGTCGTCTGAGGCCAGAACAAATCTATTTCCTTGTGCTAGCTATCCTGGCCTTCCCTTCATTTTCTCTTCTCTTCCCTAGGTTCCTCTGACTGATCTTCATGTAGCAAGAGCTTGGACCAGGGTTCAAATCCCATCTTTCTATGTTTGACTGTGAGTAGCTAATTAAGCTCCTTGGGCTTATATTCTCATCTGTAAAATGAGGGGGTAGGATTAGATGGCCTCTCAGGTGGGTCCCTTTCAGCTCTAGATCTGTGATCCTATGAATCCTCCTCTGGACATTCAGCAGCTTACGAATGCTCTTCTTAAACTGTGTCATTCAGAACCTAACACCATCCTCCACATGGGGTCTAGTAAGGGTGGAGGGCAGTGAGACTTCCATCTTCCCTGTCTGGACACTGAATGCACAAGTTTGCATCTTTTGTTACAAACTAAGATGACTTTAGCTTTCTTGACTGCCATGTTGCACTGCTAACTTACATGAGTACACACTCCACTAAGGCCTACAGATCTTTTTTAAGTGACCTTAAGAGTTAGACACTCTTCCCTCATGTTAAACTTGAGGGAGATCCACTAGATCCACTAGTTTCCCTCTTGAAACTGATATCACATTATTAATGGCTACCCAGCTGAGAATACCTTTATTGCACCACTGCTTAGCTGGCTTACCTTTTCACAAATAGAAAATCTGAGACTTTGCCAAATGCTTTGCTAAAATCTAGGTAATCTATAGCATTTCTCTGATCGGTGTGGTAACTGTCAAAAAGGGAAATATAATCAGTCTGGAACAACCTGTTCTTGATGAACCTATGTGGGTTCTCTCTGATCACTATTTCCTTTTCCAGACATTCACTAATTTTTACTTTAATAATAAATTCTACAATTTTTCTAGCTTCTGACTGATATTTCCATGTTGCTTTTGCAAAGGAACAAAAAGAAAAGTAAGCTGGTGGTGCAGCATTAGCACTAAGTGCTAAGTGACAGCTGGCAGGACTGTCTTTATACCAGGTCTGAGGCACATGCTAGAGCACCTGTACTTAAAAAGCTCACATCACCTGCTCAGTTTGCAATCGTACATGAAGCTGCCAAGGTTTACTCTGGGTACCTGAGGGAATAACTCATTTTCTGTCAGTTTTCAGAATAACTCAACACAAACTATAATTTGAAAAAATCGGATTTTAGTCAGCTATTTTACTGGTTTTATAATCAACAGCTTTATTATGTAAACAGAAAGTCCCTCCCCTCTCCCCTAATCACCACATACCACCTCCTCCCCTGCATCCTCTCACATTTAATATGAGAGTTCTTTGGCTATTAAGCTTCTAATGCTTTTAATAAAGTAGATTAATCCATCTCTTTCCAGTGGATCCCCTCACTTTCTAATGATCACCTCCTGATGAATAAATAGTCCATGTACCTAACCAGCTTGAAGATAAAGCCTAAATTTAAAAAAACCAACCACAATGATATTTGCAAATTTCTTTGTATAGGACACTCAGATATTTCTCCAAGCTACAGGGAAAAAGCCTACAGTTACAGAGGGCCCAGGAAATTGAAGCTGTTTCAAGTTTTCAAATTGGGATAGAACTGTAGTTTCAAATTGGGATGGTTTTTGTAGCCAATATAAACTGACATAAAGTGCTTGTGTGTGGTAGTGGTGGTGGTGAAGAACATTTACTGGGCATGAAAGATGTCACAATATTTCTAAGACCTAATTTGGACTTTGAACTGTGATATATTCTATCATCAGTCAAGGACACTGAAGAAGGTTAGGTATGGAGAAAAGTCTGTCTATGAGGCATTTTCCCTGCCAGAAATGCCCAAATGTGGCTTCTAGCCAAGATTGTGCCTATCAAAATACCAAGTTTCTGTTTGGTAAGCTGTTTCCAAGAAGTTTAAAAATATGTCATGGCAGACATTTTTAGTTTGGATCTGCTCTATCACAAATAACCTTAAACTCCACCAAGGTTTGAGTTCTAGGGGGAAGAAATAAACTCCATGAGTTTATAAAATGCCATTTAGAGCATTTAGGGATTGCAAGACTTTATTTCTCTTCTTAAGTAGGAAGCATAACGACTCCCAGAATGGGGGGAAGAAGGGGAGGAAAAGGGGTTGAAAGAGGGTAGGAGGTGCTATGGCTATGGGAACAGAGTTTAGGTACTTACTGCAGAGCTGTTCGATGGTGGCCCACTGCTCAGATTTCTTCCAAGTCTGTGCTAGCTCCTCATTCCTAGTCCTCACGGCCTCCAGCAATAAGCTAATGCTGTCCTAAAAGACCACAAAATGAGTAAAGTTTAAACCTATTTTGTGAAGTATAGACAAAGATGTAGCTAGCAGATTCCTATGACTCTTGTTGAAAGGACAAACTTCTGAGGGAATTAAAGAAATCCTATGGTTACCACACCATGAAGCTCAAAAAACCACATCCTTTGGGCTATAAATGTGTTATGTTAAATCAAGCTTCTAAATCCTTCCTAAATAACCCCCAAGTGGGGGATACTGTGTCTGTCTTTCATGTACTGACAGGCTGTTTAGGATCATAGAAGATAAAGGAGAGGGTCCTTTATCCTGGGGGCTCATATTCTTAGGATAGGCGAACAAAGAGTTAGACATAGGTATACAAACTGACTGAGTGATATAATTGTGGCTTTCTCCTCACCCCCAACTCAACTCCTCCTTATCTTGGGGATTATGTTTTTTAAAAACACACTTCATGCCCAAGGCCCTCAAGGCTAACACAGAGTATTTGATAAGTTACAAAATTAAAAGATGAAGCCTTCAGGGGGCTCTTAATGATGAACATCCAGACAAAGGCTGCTCCAACATACCCTATTCATCTGCAAAGTATATTTTTCAGATAGGTAAGTTGAGGAAGGGTGAATATCACTATTAGGGCTATTTTTGTAAGAAGTACAGAGATTTGTAAAGTTCTTCATACTATCTCATCAACACAGATGGTTAGTTTCATGAGACTTGGAAACTGAGAGGTCTAAGCACTGGAATATAACCAAGGAGAAAAAGTGCAAGCTAAAAGTGGTATATGGACCAGCTGAGCAAGATGGGTCTTTATTTATTTTTCTGGGAGGAAATGGGGTTAAGTGACTTGGCCAGGGTCACACAGCTAGTAAGTATGTGAGGCCAAATTTGAACTAAGGTCCTCCTGATTCTAGGGCTGGTTTTCTACTCACTGTGCCACCTACCTGCCCCAAGACTGGTCTTTAAATGAAGACAAAATAGGAGCTGCAAAAACCAACCAAAGCAGCATGTACCAGAAGCTTTCTACCACGAATGCCGCAAACGCAGAAAGTGAGGAGCAATGTACTTTACCTGTTTCAGAAGCATATAGCCTAGAGACTACGGGAGCTTTAACTCAAAGGGAACTCCAAACATGCTGTTTAGTTTGCTCCTTGGTATTTTCTCGAAAACGAAAGGCTAAAGCTGAAGGATACCAACTACAATGCTGATTAGTCCTGATCTCCAGCTGCCCACTGTCAGCCTAACTGTTCTGCACATGCCGACAGTCTCTAACTCTCAGTGTGAAAAACACATGTCTTTTTTTTCTCTGTGTGTCTTTAAATTCAGAAAACGCCAACTGTGCAGATGTTAATTCCATGACTGGTAATCAGCCAAGCTCTCGATGCCAAGATATTAACACTAAAGCTTATTTTGGGGGAAAAGATACAAAAGAATAGGAGCTGTAATTTTGAACTATGACAGAAATTTTTACTTCTGATATTTCTAATATTTTCTGCCTTAGGAGAGAGTAAAATTGGCTCTGCTTATGATTAGAAAAAAGCTACCCTCAATCTCAAAATGCAAGGAAAGCTTATGAAGTCTTCCCAATGAAGATTCCAAAATCAGAAAATTCATTTTCCTATCATTAAACAAACATTTCCTTTTTTGCAAAAAGCTGCTCTCTACATTCTCAAAGCCTGAAGCAAAGAAAGACTGGGAAACTGATTTTAGAATCAAATTCCCTTTCAGGCATTGAGAGCTACATTCTAGTTTCTGCTATGGAGATACCTAAGGGAAATAGCAAAGAATGGCAACACTTTCCCAAATGAATACACTCCCATAAGGCAATTTTGTACTCCATATGCTTAGGTTTCTAGCCAAGAATTTTCTCCTTGGGTTACATACCTGAAGAGGCATGACTTCATTGGTCACCAGAAAGAGGAGCAGATGGAAATCTGAGATGATGTCTAGGAAAATGGAGGAGGTGTTCTGAGACAGGTATGTAGCCAAACTATGAAAATCCTGCAGTGACCATGGAGAGAGAAATAAGATTTACTATTCCCTTTCAGTTCTCCAGCTCCATATTCAGGAAAGTAATAACTTTTTCATTTAGACTTATTTGAACAAAATATAATGCTGGCACAAGGTTTGCTTTTGCTTTTTTTTTTTTAAACTGAGATTACAAAACATGGGATACAAAGTGAAAGAACAGTTTCAAAAGAATTTCTGATATTCTTCTGGAAAGAGAACCTTAGGGATAATAATTAATGAGGTAGTTAAAAGACTAAGCAAGTGTTAAGCAGATCCAGATATAGAAGATAACCTTTAAATAAACAGGAAAAAACTCCTAATTTAATTCAGTGTCACATATCTGGGAGAAAAAGTGATGCAAGGCAGCAAGTTTCACTTAAGGGTAAAAAGGTAATGTTTGGCTTTTTTCATTCATCTGAACCTTCTCCTCACACTGGACTTTAGGCAGATAGGTGGAGAGGAGATTTTAACTTTAGGCAGGAAACTACATCTGTGAGAATTTTCTTCCACACTCTAAATTTCTTGGAGATGTCTTTGAAGAAAAAAGGCCAAGTCTATGAAGCACCTTTGGAACACTATGAAAGTGATCATTTCAGAAGTAAACCTTATTATGAACACACTTGATTCATACTGTTTTCTAAGATCTTTATTCAAAAGTCAGCTGCTGTTAGGTGACTGAAAAAAAAATATGTACAAACCAGCAGAACAGTTTAATCTGCCCTTTACTTTGGTAAGTCTAACTTGAGTGATAGGAGTTAGCAGAGACCTAGGACCCATCTTAGTATTCAAAACATAAAGAATAACACCAACAGAAAATATTGATGAAAATTTTATTTAAAAAAAAACAAAACAACACCACCAATTTGTGCCTGAATGTTTCAGTCACTGCTCTCATTCCCAACTCTGACAAAACAACGAAAAAGACATTTCATTCAAAGAGGCCTTTGTGGTATAGTGAAATGACAGATTCAGCTTCTATATTCAACATTTACTAGCTGCATGACTCAAGGAAAAGTCACTTGAGCTCTCTGAGGCTTCGTTTTCATCCATTATAAAGGAGGAAGAACAAATCTTTACAAATTTCTTGAGAAATATTTTTATAGAAATATTAGTTATGAAGGCTCTAAAGAAATGCAGACCATTCTAATTACTATGTCTATGAAAGACAACAAGATGGCACTTCAGTATGTGGGATAGCTGTAGGAGAAGAACAGCAGCAGTTTATACTTCTTTAGCTGCCAAGTTTGTCTCAGTTAATAGAACGGGACTGCTGCTAATGTACCTAACACAAACACTGAGTTTTGGAAAAAGTAAAGAGTCAATTGAAAAGGGTCCTTCCCCCACGGTCCCACAGGCTTCTGGGGATTTAGAAGGGATTGATCGAGCTAAATAATCTGTCACTTGAAGCCACAGGCCCTGTAGCAATTAAGATCAAAACTGTCTCAGTCAAAGGTCTGGTTAGGTTCTTTGAGAGGTATGAATAAGAGAAATAGATCAAGTCCTTGGCACTTTCTGGAAAAACACCACTGACAGAGGGTCAATCTTCAGATCTTTTAAAATATATTTCTGGGGATGAGGAGCTTACCTGTGTCTCGCCTAGGACATCTCGGTTCTCAATAGGAAATGGATTTTGTGAAATAGAAAAAGTATAAACTGGATCCTTGGGGAAAGTCGTCGTGATCTAAGTGAATAAACAAACATGAATCTAGGGTAAACCAGATTATATAACAAAAATATGGATGCTATTCCGATATCCCTATTTAGCTCAGAGAACTTATATGGTCCCAAACTTTTTAAGGTGCTGGTATTAATTCTGAAATAGTTTTTAAAGTTCTTACAATGAAATAAAAAAATTGAACTTCTATGGCAATCAATCCCAAAGAAGACTAGGAAACTATGGCACTCTGGGAGCAAAAAAATTATAGTAAAATCTCTAAATCTGGAGATAGTTTTCTGGTCCCTATCACCACTTTTTTTTTTTGCAGTGCAGCCCTTGCCTCGACAGAGTCAGTGGGCAGTTTTCACTTTATGGGCTTTTTCTTAATGCAGTGTTTTTTTTCCTGTTATCATCTATACACTAAAGGGTGATTTTCAACTCCCATCAGCACTAATGGGAGCTATATGAAAAGAAGCACAAAAGGGTATCTCTGGGAGGCTCTAAGAGGCTCAAATTCACGTGACTGGTTTTGGGGAGTACATGCAGACCCGAATAGTGACAATTTTAGAAAATGAAATGACTTTAAACTAGAACCATTAATAGCACTGGATAATAGTTTTTAGTGCCCAGGAACAGTTCCCATGCAGCTTTTGTACTTTGCAAAAAGGGAAGGAAAACAAAAGCAAGTAAATAACATAAGGAACACAGTTTCTTTGCTCTCCTTCAACGAAGAAAAAGCCTGGACTCAAGAGCTGATGCCAAAAGCCAAGTCTCAATCCTTTCATTTGGCTCAGAAAGGCTTAAGCGATGACAAAGAACATTTTAAATCTAAAATACAATCAATACATGTGACAGGGACAGTGGTAAACGTACAGGAATCAATACAAATAGGGTTTTTTATTCCTACTGGCAGATGCCCTTCCCGTGAAAGCACCCAAGTGTGAGCTATTAACCACCTTTTGGTTGACACAGCTTTTCTGCTGCAATATGACACTTACAGCAGTAGCAGATTACACCTATCTCAGATTTAGGGCAGCCATTCTGGATCCTCTGGGACTATTTCTAAGCCTTGGAAATGTTGTCCTGTTTAGTTTTCTACAGAAGCAAAGGCAGCGAACTGTTTCATAGCTTGCCGGCCTGGGATTCTGTTGTGACTATGCCAGTTGCAAAAAAGGATAGGCTAAACCATCAAAAGAGTCTAGTCAGGTCAGAATAAGGTTTTCAAAAATCTTTTTAGGTTTGAGATTTCATGTTGCAATGGCCAAGTATGGGAACAGAAATAAGTTTGGGAATGCATTTTCCTATTTTAAATCTTAGATTTGGAAAGGGAGAGGCAGAAAGAAATGGAAAGGTGGCTCCAAGATGTTTACTAATAAGTGAACTTGGAACTAATGCACCAGCATTCATCACCACCATCCTACCATGGAGACTTATAGGAGAGGAGGCCACACAGTCTGAAGTATAAGCCTCTGACTCTATGAGCTGGTGGCTACTCTTCTAGACAAGACTCTTGGTGAACTGAGCAATAGAACTTCATTTCTTCTCAGAGGATTGACCTGGTTCTGGCCCATTTCCAGAAACTGAGGAAACCCTCAAACCATTACAATTCGGATTTGTACACAACTTTGGAACACACTGTGGACCATTTGGAAATATTGAGACTTAAAATGGAGCTCATTTTAAATGAGCCACTCTTCAGAAATTCTCTATCAAAACAGAACATACTAAAGGTTTTCTATTGAGCTATCTGCCACTTGCTTTCTATGGGTTGCATTATTTGGCCTTTTGCTATATTATCTGCTTCTATATAGGGTATTCTGATGATTCAAGCACTCAGACAGAGATCTTAGGTACAGGGAATGGAACTATTCATACTTTGTAACTGAACACAAAGTGCAGAATCAACAATTCTTCTGCTGCAAGCAAGAGGTTTAACTCCATTTTCAAAAGGAGAGGGAAAGACATTTCATAAATTTGGCTTTGGATCACCCGACTTACATCAAATTAAATATATGTTTCATCAATCTGCTTTCACCTTAATTACACTCTAGGTAGTATAAAAAAAACAGATGCCTTTACTGACAGGGCAATAAATATGTTCTCTGGAGCTGTCAATTGAAATGGGTTGTCAATATAAGCTCTAGTTACAGGGATCCACTATTCTAAATGCAATGATATTTTCCTGCCTTAATCACATAACCACTCTGAGTCTAAACACGTAACAAAAATGCAAGAAACAAGCAAAAGAATGAATGTCTTTAGCATGCTTAGCTAGTAAGTTCAGACAAGGTTGATGGCACTATACCCTCTGTTTTACTGGGCTTATTGCTACCATTAGATTTGTCCTCTTTAATATGTTCTCCCCTTTGTCCTGCTCCTACCCTAGAAGCCACGTGAAGGATGGATGAACTGAGGAGAGACCTGAGACAAGAGGATCTTGGCTACTGCCATCATCCAGGTAAAAGGCAAGGTGATGAGGGACTGAACCAGGGTGATAACTGTGCATGACCAGGAAGAAGATAGGTATGTGATGTTTTAGAGGCAGAATGGACAAGACTTGGCAAGTGATTAGGTGTGACAGTGACAGTCAAATCAAGAAGGAATAAATGTTTATTATGTGCCAAGCACTGTGTTAAGTACCAGAGAAAACAAATACAAGCAAAATGAAGACAGTACTTCCCAGCCTTCAAGGAGGTCAGACAGAGAACACATAAAAGGGAGTTTAAAAGCAGAGGTGGAGGGGAAGAGGAGCACCCTCAATGCATGGCAGGTCAAGTACAAAGAATAAAAGATGGTGGTCCTTGGCTCTTCCTCTAAAGAGAGGTTCTAGTCAGAATGCTCTAAGAGGAGAAACGGAAGGCGCAGATAGACAGTGAATAAAATCTGAAGAAAAAGAGAAGACAAAGACGACACTGATGCTGCAAACCTGGGTAACTAGAAAGAGTATACCTTTGGGGGGGCGGAGTCAAGATGGCAGAGTAGAAAGACACACGTATGCGAGCTCCGAACCCACAGCCCATAGATTTAATGTAAGAAGAGCTCCCCATAAGTTCTGGATCACTGCAGGGTGTGCAGAAACATAGTGGAAGAGATTTCCGTTCCAGAGAGCCCTGGAGACCCGTCCCCAGGGTCCGTCGCGCCCCGGAAAGCGGACCCCACCCCAACGCTGCCTTGGCCGCGGCCCCAGAGAAGCTGATCCGAGCAGGCGTCAGGGACGGAAGCTTCGGCAGCCGGGAAGGTCCCTCCGCCCACAGAAGCTACAGGTCAGTGAGAGAGACGGCTGGGCTGGAAGAGGGGAGCGGGTATCTCCGTGACTCGGGCCCCCTCGGGAGGAAGCGGCGGAGGCAGAGGTGGGGGCAGGAAGCGGCGGAGGCAGAGGCGGCGGAGGCCCGAGACTCCCCCAGCAGCAGGCAGGATCTTCATTACTGAAAGTCTCTGCATAAACCACCTGAAGGAGCTGAGCCTGTGAGACGGCCCTGCCCCCACCCCAGCACCAGAATTAAAGCTCACATTGAATAGCAGCTGCCCTGCCGCGGAAAGCCCATTTGAATCTCAGACCCCAAGCACTAGCTGGGCAGATCTAGGCAGGGGTGGAGAGGAATCTCAGAAGTCAAGTAACTGGCTGGGAAAATGCCTAGAAAAGTGAAGAAAAATAAGACTATAGAGAGATTTTTTTGAACAGATGCAAATGATCCCGACTTTTGGATCTGATGACAAGGACATATTCTTGCCATCAGGGAAAGACGTGGAGGGCGGGGCCTCGGTACCCCAGACATCCCAGGGGGATGTCGGGTGGGCTCAGGCCTTGGAAGAGCTCAAAAAGGATTTTGAAAAGCAAATTGGACAGGTGGAGGAAAAACTGGGAAGAGGAAATGAGAGAGATGCAAGAAAAGTATGAAAAACGGGTCAATACCTTGGTAAAGGAGACCCAAAAAAATGCTGAAGAAAATAACACCTTGAAAAATAGGCTCACTCAATTGGCAAAAGAGGTTCAAAAAGCCAATGAGGAGAAGAATGCTTTCAAAAGCAGAATTAGCCAAATGAAAAAAGAGGTTCAAAAGCTCACTGAAGAGAATAGTTCTCTCAAAATTAGAATGGAACAGATGGAGTCTAATGACGTTATGAGAAACCAAGAAATCACCAAACAAAACCAAAAGAATGAAAAAATGGAAGAGAATGTGAAATATCTCATGGGAAAAACAACTGACCTGGAAAATAGATCCAGGAGAGACAATTTAAAAATTATGGGACTACCTGAAAGTCATGATCAAAAAAAGAGCCTAGATATCATCTTCCATGAAATTATCGAGGAAAACTGCCCTGACATTCTACAACCAGAGGGCAAAATAAGTATTAAAAGAATCCATCGATCACCACCTGAAAGAGATCCAAAAAGAGAAACTCCTAGGAACATTGTGGCCAAATTCCAGAACTCCCAGCTCAAGGAGAAAATCTTACAAGCAGCTAGAAAGAAACAATTCCAGTACTGTGGAAATACAATCAGGATAACTCAAGATCTAGCAGCTTCTACATTAAGGGATCGAAGGGCATGGAATAGCATATTCCAGAAGTCAAAGGAACTAGGACTCAAACCAAGAATCACCTACCCAGCAAAACTGAGTATAATACTTCAAGGGAAAATACGGTCTTTCAATGAAACAGAGGACTTTCAAACATTCTTGATGAAAAGACCAGAGCTGAAAAGAAAATTTGACTTTCAAACACAAGAATGAGAAGAAGCATGAAAAAGTAAACAGCAAAGAGAAGTCATAATGGACTTACCATAAGTGAACTGTTTACATTCCTACATGGAAAGACAATATTTGTAACTCTTAAAACTTTTCAGTATCTGGGTAGTTGGTGGGACCACACACATGTACACGCATGCACGGACACACACATGCACACACACACAGAGACAGAGAGCACAGAGTGAATTGAATAGGATGGGACCATATCTTAAAAGAAATTAAGGTAGTGGGCGGAGCCAAGATGGCGGAGTAGAAGGACGCACATTTACAAGCTCCGAGCCCACAACCCATGGAATTGAGGTAAAAGGAGATCCCCATAAATTCTGAATCACTGCAGGGGATTCATAAACATAGGGGAAGAGATTTCTGTTCCACTGAGCCCTGGAGAGCCGTCCCCGGGGTCCATCGCGCCCCGGAAAGCGGACCCCACCCCCAGCGCTGCCCTGGCCACGGCCCCAGAGAAGCTGACCCGAGCAGGCTTCAGAGAGGGAAGCTCTGGCAGCCGGGAAAGTCCCTCCGCCCACAGAAGCTACAGGTCAGTGAGAAAGAAGGCTGGGCTAGGGGAGGGGAGCGGAGCGTCTCCGTGACTCGGGCCCCCTCGGGAGGAAGCGGCGGCAGCAGAGACGGGGGCAGGAAGCGGCGGAGGCAGAGGCGTGGGCGGCGGCTGAGGCGCAGCAGCCCAGGACTCAGGAATCCCCCAGCAGCAGGTAGGATCTTCAATACTGAAGGTCTTTCCAACCTGAGGGAGCTGAGCCGGGGAGACGGCCCTGCCCCCACCCCGCTCTACTACTGAAGGCCTCTGAATAAAACCCCTGAGGGAGCTGAGCATAGGAGGCGGGCCCCCCACCCCGCCCCCACCCGCTCCGTTCCTGAAAGTCTCTGCAGAAAGCCCCTGAGGGACCAAGTTTGGGAGGCAGCCCTGCCCCCACCCCTGCGCCAGAACTAAAGCTTGCTGCGGAAAGTGCATTTGATCTCAGAGGCCAAGCACTAGCTGGGCGGATCCAGGCGGAGGTGGAAAGGAATCTCAGAAGTCAAGTAACTGGCTGGGAAAATGCCTAGAAAAGGGAAGAAAAATAAGACTACAGAGAGTTTTTTCCAACAAGTGCAAATGATCCCGACCTTCGGATCTGATGGCGAGGACGAGAACGTATTCTTGCCATCAGGGAAAGACGTGGAGTCTCAGTACCCCAGACACCCCAGGGGGGTGTCGGGTGGGCTCAGGCCTTGGAAGAGCTTAAAAAGGATTTTGAAAAGCAAGTTAGACAGGTGGAGGAAAGACTGGGAAGAGAAATGACAAAGATGCAAGAAGAGTATGAAAAACAGGTCAATACCTTGGTAAAGGAGACCCAAAAAAATGCTGAGGAAATGAACACGTTGAAAAATAGGCTCACTCAATTGGCAAAAGAGGTTCAAAAAGCCAATGAGGAGAAGAATGCATTCAAAAGCAGAATGAGCCAAATGGAAAAAGAGGCTCAAAAGCGCACTGAAGAGAATAGTTCTCTCAAAATTAGAATGGAACAGATGGAGTCTAATGACTTTCTGAGAAACCAAGAAATCACCGAACAAAACCAAAAGAACGAAAAAATGGAAGAGAATGTGAAATATCTCATGGGAAAAACAACTGACCTGGAAAATAGATCCAGGAGAGACAATTTAAAAATTATGGGACTACCTGAAAGCCATGATCAAAAAAAGAGCCTAGACATCATCTTCCATGAAATTATCAAGGAAAACTGCCCTGACATTCTAGAACCAGAGGGCAAAATAAGTATTGAAAGAATCCATCGATCACCACCTGAAAGAGATCCAAAAAGAGAAACTCCTAGGAACATTGTGGCCAAATTCCAGAACTCCCAGCTCAAGGAAAAAATCTTGCAAGCAGCTAGAAAGAAACAATTCCAGGACTGTGGAAATACAATCAGGATAACTCAAGATCTAGCAGCTTCTACATTAAGGGATCGAAGGGCGTGGAATAGGATATTCCAGAAGGCAAAGGAACTAGGACTCAAACCAAGAATCACCTACCCAGCAAAACTGAGAATAATACTTCAAGGGAAAATATGGTCCTTCAATGAAACAAAGGACTTTCAATCATTCTTAATGAAAAGACCAGAGCTGAAAAGAAAATTTGACTTTCAAACACAAGAATGAGAAGAAGCATGAAAAAGTAAACAGCAAAGAGAAGTATTAAGGGACTTACCAGAAATGAACTGTTCACATTCCTACAGGGAAAGACAATATTTCTAACTCTTAAAACTTTTCAGTATCTGGGTAGTTGGTGGGACCACACATACACATGTACACGCATGCACACACATACATACATGCATTCACATACAGAGACAGAGAGCACAGATTGAACTGAATAGGGTGGGACCATACCTTAAAAGAAATTAAGGTAAATGGTGAGAGAGAAATGTAGTGAGAGGAAAGAGGGGGAAATGGAAGGGGGTAACTATAGGTCATTTAAGAGGCAAGTAGGAGATTTTTTTAGTGGAGGGAAAAAGAGGAGAGCTGAGGGAAAAAAAAACAAACAAACAAACAAGAAGTTTACCCTCATCACATCTGACTAAACGAAGGAGTGAAATGCACACTCATTTTGGTATGAAAACCTATCTTACAGTATAAGAAAGTGGGGGAGAAGGAGATATTGCGGGGGGGGGGGGGGATGATGGAAGGGAGGGCAAAGGGAGGAGGGAGTAATTGAAAGTCAACACTTGGGGAGGGACAGGATCAAAAGACAGAAGAGAAACAATGAGGGGCAGGTTAGGAGGGATGGTAATTCAGTTAGTCTTACACAACACGACTATCAGGAAGGTCATTTGCAAAGCTACACAGATATGGCCTATAATGAATTGCCTGCCATACCAAAGGGAATGGGTGGGGAGGGAGGGATGGGGAGAATTTGGAACTCAAAGTTTTAGGAACAATTGTTTAGTATTGTTGTTGCAACTAGGAAAGAAGACATACAGTTAATGAGGAATAGAAAGTCATCTGGCCCTACAGGAGAAAAGAGAAGATGGAGACAAGGGAAGGGAGGGATGACAGAAGAGAGGACAGATTGGAGATAGGGAAAATTAGATTGCTTGGGGTATTGGGGTGGGGGGAGGGGATAAAAGGGGAGAAAATTTGGAACCCAAAAATTTGTGAAAATGAATGTAAAAAGCTAAATAAAAATAAATAAATAAATAAATGAAAAGAAATTAAGGTAAATGATGAGAGAGAAATGTAGTGGGAGGAAAGAGGGTGAAATGGAATGGGGTAATTATATGTCATTTAAGAGGCAAGTAGGAGACTTTTTAGTGAAGGGAAAAAGAGGAGAGCTGAGAAAAAAAAACCAAGAAGTTTACCCTCATCACATTTGACTAAAGGAAGGAATAAAATGCACACTCATTTTGGTATGAAAACCTATCTTACAGTACAGGAAAGTGGGGGAGAAGGAGATAAGCAAGGGTGGGGATGATGGAAGGGAGGGCAAAGGGAGGAGGGAGCAATTTGAAGTCAACACTTGGGGAGGGACAGGATCAAAAGACAGAAGAGAAACAATGAGGGGCAGGTTAGGATGGAGGGTAATTCAGTTAGTCTTACACAACACAACTATCAGGGAAGTCATTTGCAAAACTACACAGATATGGCCTATATTGAATTGCCTGCCTTCCCAAAGGGAAAGGGTGGGGAGGGAGGGATGGGGAGAATTTAGAACTCAAAGTTTTAGGAACAACTGTTTAGTATTGTTGTTGCTACTAGGAAAGAAGACATACAGTAAATGAGGAATAGAAAGTCATCTGGCCCTACAGGAGAAAAGAGAAGATGGAGACAAGAGAAGGGAGGGATGACAGAAGAGAGGGCAGATTGGAGACAGGGAAAATTAGATTGCTTGGGATACTGGGGTGGGGGGAGGGGATAAAAGGGGAAAAACACAATTTGGAACCCAAAATTTTGTGAAAATGGATGTAAAAAAATCAAATAAATAAATAAATAAATAGAAATTTAAAAAGAAAAAGTCATCTGGCCCTACAGGAGAAAAGAGAAGATGGAGACAAGAGAAGGGAGGGATGACAGCAGAAGAGAGGGCAGATTGGAGACAGGGAAAATTAGATTGCTTGGTGTATTGGGGTGGGGGAAGGGGAGAATTTGGAACCCAAAATTTTGTGAAAGACAATGTAAAAAGTTAAATAAATAAATAAATATTTGGGGGAAAAAAAAAAGAGTATACCTTTGACAGAAAAAGGGAAAATAACAGGTGGGAAAACAACAAATTCTCTCTTGGACTTGATGAGTTTAAGCTGCCTCATATATAGTAGGAGTTTAACACTTATTCCTTCCCTTTCAAAAGTGCCACCATCCTTCCAGTCTCTCAGGTTCATAACCTCAGCATTATCAACTCTTCATTCTTTATCATCCAACAAACATTTATCAGCTGGCAAATCTCACCATTTCTACATCAACAATAGCCCGTGCATCAGATACTCACACAGCCACTACTTTATTTATGGCTCTCATTACCTCTAGTTTAGATAAATGCCAAAACTTAATTAGTCTTCTTCCCTATTACAGTCAATCCTCCAAAAAGCTGCCAAAGCAATTAAGGATAGATCTGATCATGTCATTCTTTCAATCAATAAACTTCAGCGGGTCCTTATAGCCTCTAGGATCAAATACAAAATCCTCTATCTTTTAAAAGCTCCTTACAGCCTGGTCCCAACCTAGCTTTCCATATCAATGGGCACAAGTGCCCTTTCCATGATCTAGCCTTCTGGATATGGCCTTCTCTTTTTTCTTCACACATTATCTCTCATATCTGTGCCTCTATATCAACTAACCTCCAAACTTGGAATCAACTTCATCCTCCACTTTAAAGAATACTTCTCTTTTCTCTCTCATGAAGACTTACCTGATCCCCAATTGAGAGCATTCTCCCACCATAACTATCTTGTACTTAATTACCATGTACTTATTCTCTTGATGTTTATCTTATATATATTTATATATGCACTTGTGACATCCCCTGTAGTACATAAGGTCCTTGAGTGATGATTGCTTTATTCTCTGTGTTTATATCCTTCTATCTAAAAAAGCATATGGCACAAAAGGTAGAACAAAACCAGTGCAGATGTGATCACCTGGGAAAGTACTAAGGGGTGGAGAGATAAGAGGACATGCACTGGATGAAGAATACCTTTAGATGTAGTAAATGACAGGCAATGATGAAATAAGAGATGGTGACTAGATAAAAGAACTTATTAATTCTTAATGACACAAACTGAAAGTTCATGGGTGATGGAAAGACCAAGAGTATGGCCATCCTTAAGTGCAGCCAAGGTGGAACGGCAGAATAGGTCTGGGAGTTGAGGAGACTGAGGAAGTGGGAGTTTGGAGTATTTGAAGGAACATCAACACGTATGCTGAAGTCTCCTAACATAAGGACCCTAGGTTTGGGGTAGAAGACCATGAGCCATGTATTGGAATTCTTTTAAGAAGAGAAGATGATCTGGGGGACTTCCAGATAATAGCCAGCAGGATCTGGATAAGGTAACAGAAAGGACCTCAAAGGAGGAAAAGTTTGCTGAAAGATGGTGGAAGAAAGACAGTTTGAAAGTAGCAATGGGGAGCAAGGAATATTCCAACCTTGCCCCGGGGACCATTAAATCAGGGATGTATGAGAGAAGATAAAGGTACAACCAGTATCAGAAAAGATGACGAGGGATGTAGTGTTATCTTGGAAGCGACATCTCTGTGCCAGAGGATGGAAAGAGCATGAAGGGTCTAAAATGAAGCAAAGCATATTAAGTATAAAACGGGAGCTCTTTAGGCCAGAAGGGAAAAGGTGAGTAAATTTGGAGGAAAACCCTGGAGAGTTAGGGTTGAGGTGAACAAGGACAAGAGAAAATTAACTTTTTATTCTGGGAAAGCAAAAAGATCAATCATTTCCTGTGTTTTTGGAAAACAAATGGGGAAAGGGACTCTTCTCCTGCAAGTTAAAGATAATAAAAGTCATGGGCTTGAGACTAGATTTGACTTTTTTGAAGAAAAGACACAACCCTATATACCTTTTACAATGGGCCCACTGGTAAGAAACTCAGAATCTTGGCGGGAGTGGCCAAATGTTAGTTCTTAGTTTGACAACAATCTCAACTTCCTTTATTTGGCCTTCTCATATCCACCCTCACATAAAGTATAAGATTAGTAAACTTAAAATATTTTGCCAACTGGATGGAGGCTGGGGACCCTTTAAGTTGTTTTGAAGGAAAAAAAACAAAAGCCCAGAAATTTGGCTTTTTTTCTTTGTTTTTAAGTTCCTAATCCTTCTTTCCCCACTAGGAATATTTTCCAGGCATGCTCAGAGCTTCTTAAGGTATGTGATCTAAGTTGTTCTCCAAGGTATATAAGGGAAACACTTACATCTATGATCAGATACTCCACCGGGAGGGGGCGGGCCAGCTGAGTAATCTCATTACCAAACTTGTCTATGTCCTAAAAAGAAAAAGAAGTCAGAGGTTAAGCATTCTGTTGATACAGGAACACTGAAGGATTGGACATTTCTCCTTCGTAGTCAGTTTTAGAATCATTTCAATTCTTTCTAAGGCTCATGAAAAGAAGAGAAAAATCTGCATATTTTCACAACTGATCCATCTTCCATCATTTCTTGGAGCATTTTAGTACAGCCATAACATGGGAAAGCAGATGTACTACTGGCTAATAGTAAGGCAATATTGGGAGCATGAATTCAAACATTTCCCTGCTCCCTTCCTAAATGGTGGAGTTTCAGCATTAGTGATACATGTCTCTTCTACCCTGAGTTGATTTGTATCACTGCTGTCCTCTATAAGCAACATTTAATTACCATTACCCTAATGATCCCATTCCCACCTCTGAAAACTTTTCTTTAAAAATCTTAATATGAGTGGTAATAAACATATACACAAATGAATACACACACATACAAAAAATAGAGAGAACTTAAAAACCCTCTGACAATCTGTTAAAGTCTAAACTTGTTTTGCTTTGTCAGATGCTTCGAACATAAAGTTTAATTATGGGGAAAAATGGCCAGCATATGTTCATTAATCATAACATGACAATTAGATCTTATTTATGTCAAACATTCTGAATTCAAGCATAGCTCAAGAAATAAATTCATAAGAACTGATGCTTTTCATTAAAGATTCTGTGGGGGGAGATTTTAACCTTTCTATCTAAATCATCACTTATTATATAAATCATTCATTGAGTCATATATAAATTACATATCCATAATTTCCAATTATAGGGCCCTACATAAAAGTTTGTTACTATGGCTTTCAGACACTGAAGTGGTTCCAAGTAGATCCCCCTGAGGTGTGAAGTGTGGCTCAAAGCCATCATTCAACACATTAGCATTCTTCCTGGACAATGTTCAGAGGGGGTCAGTATCTCCAGCTTCTAGAGGCAATCACCACAAGCTACTTGTAAGCCAAAACAACTCCATTATTTGCATGAGAAATCCATTGGTACTAACTTGGGACCTCTCTCATTTTATATTAATTTTTCTGGTATAAGGTCTTTCTATACATCCATATCCACATTCTAGCTTAAACTGAGTTGTTCCTCAATCTCATACTCTATGTCATCTGTCATTTCCATGCATTCACACAGACTGTTCCATCCTATTCCCCACCCCCATCCTTACAAGTCCAATATACTCCTTCCCCCACTCAATCTTTTCAAAGAATCCTTCCTCCAAGGCCTAGCTCAACCCCCAGATAAAGTATACTTTCCCTACTCAAATTTATCTAGACTATTCTGTTTGGCACATTTTTGGCACTATCATCATGTGCTCTCTATAATAATAATGGCAATAACTACCATAGCAGCAAGACTTTAGGCTCCCACATTTCCAGTCAAATGATCCACCACCCAACCACTGTGGAGAATAATTTGGAACTATGCCCAAAGGGCTATAAAACCGCACATATCCTTTGACCAAACTACCACCACTAGGTCTCTACTCAACAAAGATATCAAAAAAAAAAGGAAAAGGGCACATTATAAATATATTTACAGCAACTCTTTTTGTGGTAGCACAGAATTGGAAACTAAGGGGATGCTCATCAACTGGTGAATGGCTGAACAAACTGTGGTATGTGTTTGTGACAGAATAGGATTATGCTGTAATAAATGATGAAGGGGATGATTTTAAGGAAAACTTGGGAAGATTTACATGAACTGATGCAGAACTAAGAGAACATTGCACAAAATAACAGCAATACTAAAATACTTAGCTGTGACTTAGACTCAAAAAATGCTCCCATGAAAAGACTACAAGTGCAGACAGAAGTTTTCTTTTTTCTTGCTTCTGTATCCTCAACACAACTAATATGGAAATGTTCTAATTGACTTCACATGTATAATGGATATCATATTTCTTGCCTGCTCAATGGGTGGGAGAAGGGGTAGAAGGAGGAAGAGAATTTGGAACTGAAAATAAAAATTTAAAAGTTTAAAATAACAACCCACCATGATTCAAAGGTAGGGTTCTGGAAATGTGTCCCTTCTTTGAGTTTTCCTCCCTTCAGAGTTGAAATGACTTTCCAATTAATCTGGGTAAGAATCATTTATCCATTCATGTGAAAGGTAGCTGTCTTTGTGGGTTATTTTGTAGCAGCCAGGGTAGCTGGGGCAGGGCATTAGCTTTCTTAGGTTCTATTAGTTTTGACAGGAGTAGTCTAAGACATGGAACCTTTTGAGCGGGATCTCAAGGCCCCAAAAGAGGACGCTTCCAGATCAATGATATGGTAGGCAGGAATCAAATCCAATCAAACTAAATCACTATTTCCAAAAATACACTCTTGCCCCTACCAGAAATAACCTGCAACAACACACATAATTAGCCCATCTGGAAATCATCTTCAAATCTAATTAAGTTCTAATATGCAGAAACATTTTTCCAGCACCTGTTCACTTTAATCTTTCCTCTCCTCCAGGGATTTTCATCTTAAATGCCCCCTCTTCTGTGCAGGGCATGCAATTCCCTCTCAATTTAACTTAACTAAGTGAACCCTGCTTCCTGTTCCCCCCAAAATAAGGGCACTTGAATCCCCTGTTCCTTGGGGAAAAATAGGTAACTTTTATGTCTCCCTCCTCCCTTGCTTCAATACCTTTGCCAGCCAATCCCTAACCCCACATACCATTTTAAAAGGCAATTACATTTTATGGGCCTTAGCAAATGTCAAACTGAGTACACTAGGAGGGAGATGTCTTAACTCTAAGTTTGGCAACCAGCAAAGTGTCTGCAATTTTATCTCCAGTTATATAGCAAGATACAAGGAAGAGTCAGAAAGCAAAGGTCCTCATCCCTAAGTTTCCCGGGTCTATGTACTGCTTGGAAACAAAGGTACCAGATGGCAGGAACCAAGAAAAAAGTGTGTGTGCGCGCGTTCCATGTACGCATGTGGAGACCAAAAGCAGCCTGGGTTGGGACAAGAGAGCAGGAAATTCCACAGACTGGATATCTTGTTTTACAAAGAGAATGAGATCTTTAAGACACTGGTGTCTTTTCCGATGCAATCAGGAGAGGGAAACTAGTGACACCAGCAGTTTCTTCTGGGATTTCTGAGAATAGAGAACCAAGAAGTGAAGTACAGGGCACAGAGCATCATAGGAAATACTTCATCTCCTGAAAGCCTTAGGGTTAGTTCTTGTTAACAGCTTAAATTCCTTTAAAGTGCAAAGAATAAGATTCTTGCTGTCTTTCATGCTTCTGGTTTAAAAGCTAGAGCTCTGCCTATTTAGAGCAAGGCAGTTTAAACAAAGGATCATTTTTCATGAGAAAGAAATTATCTTAACTCAATCTGTCAGAATTTCCCTACTGGACTTAACTGGTTCTGAAGTTCTCTATGAAGAATTTACATTACAAACAGGATCCTTTGTGATGAAAAATATTTGTTCAAAACTTTGCACAGCTTGAGTAAACATGTTGTGATATGCATTGCTAAGTAAGCCATTTTTAATGTGCCTAGCACTGAGCAAAGCATTTAACCCTAAGCATAAGCTCCCTCCTTACTGTGTTCTTAGAAGGAAAGGTCCACCTCTTCAGTATAGTTTATGTGGCTAAACAGCATGTATGAATGCTCAATAAATATTCCTAATGACCCAATTCACTACCCTAAAATTACAGAAACTATCTTCATCCATAGGATTTTCCTCACCATCCTATGGATGAGGATAGTTTCTGAATATGGCAAACTAAAACTACAAATACTTGCTTTATTTCCAAGTCTGTTATATCAGGCAATTTTACTAAGCAAGTCAGAGGTTGCTGCTTAGAGTAGGAAGCTGATGCTATTAAACATAACTAGTAAAATCACCAATACCCAGAAAACAGAACTGTAATTCAGGCTCTTTTATGAGGTATCCAGAAGTCAGCTGTTCTCCCTGACAGTCTCCCTAAATTCAATCACTCAATCACACATCACAAAAATTTTAAAACCCCTTTTACTTTAAGGCAGACTGTGGCTCTGGTTTGAACAGTGAAGAAAAAATAAATGCAGAGTAGCAAGACAATAATTACGAACTCCTAATGATGCTCCTGAAGCTCTGATTCTGACATTGCCTGGATCTTATTTTCTTTTCCTGTAAACCATGCTTGTATGAGAATTAATTTTTGAGGAGAAAGCATCTGGGGAGAAAATAGCATACACTATTTTATAGCAGGAGTGGTGAGCAATGCTACTACGCCTAAGAGCCATGATGCTAAGCAATGCTAATATTTAGCAGTGACACTAAACTACTTCCCATATGTTGGAGACACATTCTTCCCTTCACTATAATCTGCATAAAACGAGAGATTTGTTTATCCTTCTGAACAGAAGAATCTTAAATAGCACCTTCCACATGGCCTCATTTATTACAGGAGTATTGGGAACAGATCCTTTTAACTTCAAAAACACAGGGCTGATAAGGTGTTTTGTTATCACAAAAGCATTTTGGTAATAAGTGTGACTGAACTAATACACTGGATGCCTCAGAGTTACTTTCTTTTGTGTAATTTAAACCAGACTATGCACTAGGTGACGTTATAAAAACATCTCAAGTACTTCCAGGTGACAAACTATATCCAAAACTGAAGAGTTTCAACATATGCTTTCAATATGTTTACCAAACCCTGGAGGCAAGAGATAAAACATAAGGTCATATTGCTCCCCACCATGTTACATACAGTACAGTCAGTATAGACTCTTCTTCAGTGCCTGGCATACAGTATGCAAGTACTTAAATGCTTTTCCATTCATTCATTTCATTTAAGTCAAGTCTCCAACAAAAGTTGAATATTCTTCACATTTCCTGGGACCCTTAATGAGGCACATTTCTGTAGAATTTTTGGCTGTCTGGTTCTGAAATTTGAGGAGGCACAGGCCTGTCAGGTAAACTCAATGTATTACTCTTGGTCAATCAAAAAAGTCATCTGATGGCAAAACCTTACATAGAAGCAAACTGGCTGAATTTTTTTAAAAAGGAAAACATGCACAATGAATCAGTTACAAGCATTTATTATCTACTCTGTGCCAGACAACGAGAAACAGACAGAAGAGTGAAATAATCTCTACTCCCAGAAAAATTATATGTCAGCTATTTAGCTTAGAAAGAATGCAACCTATATTCAATATTTTCTCCAGGGTCCTCATACCAGAGCAGTATAAATTTGAAAGGGCAAGCAAAAACTGCATATAAATTATTCACAACCCAGATCTAAAAGTTTGGAATCTGGGACACAGACACCCAAAAGGACCTGTATCAAAGACACACTTAGCTGGAGTTTCCTTTGGACAACTTAATGAAATAGCTGCATATGTAAGTAACCTGATTAAGAACTTGAATGTGTAAGAATGCTTAGAAGCTACAAACACTTCATACCTACAATACGGTCTGGGGTCCATAGGGTGTTCATTGTAGGAATTAAAAAGACATAAATGTTACTGCAGAAGAAAAGACAAAACTAAACTTACCAGAATTCGAAATTCGATTGAAATTTAACAGGTAATGCCTCTTGAGGCTGATATCCAATATAAAGTTCACCGGTTTCACAAATACAAAAACAAACCAAGAAATATTTCTGGAATGTGTCTTTTTGATTACTTGTTTATTTTAAAAGACCAATTTAAATAGTTTATTCTAACATGTCAAAATCCTGCTAACTTGGCCAGAACTTATAATATGCCTGGTCCCAGGAGATCACTATGGAAACATCAAGAGGTTATGATTAGTAAGCTCACTGGATGTAGTGAAGAGGACTCCCAAATAGGGAATGCAGGCTACAGCTTATAGTTAGATGAGGAGCAAGAAGGTCTGAAGCACAAAAAGTCAAAAAAGGGCCAGGGGACACCCCCTTCACTTGCTCATCTTATAGCAGTCCAAGTTAGATAAGATTCAACCAGTTGGCAGGAGAATGTTCAAGAAGTAAGAAGTTACTTAAGCCAACGGTCAGGCCCATCAGGCAGCTTCTGGGGGAATGGTGAGAGAGGGGTCTTCCAGGAAGGTCTGGCAAGACCCACTGTGAACATGAGTGAGCTGTGAAATGCATAGGTTTTCCAGATGAAAGTCTCCTTGCATTAGTTATCACCTCTCGGTGAGATCTCTGGACATGAAAGGGGCAATAAAACGGCATCATAAATACCAGAAGGATGGCATCTTTACTTACTGCTGATACTGAAAGGTATGTTTTTAAAATTAACACCAAAAAAGTCCACAAAAGTATTAACACAGGATAACAAATATAATCCAAGAGTCTACTATTAACTAATTTCATGTTTTACTTTTCTCCCCTACTCCCACCATACACATCAACCTCAGGTAATGTTTAGATATCCAAATCCAGTAGAAAATTTAATATGAGTAATATCAAATCTTATCTTGTCCCTAACAGAGAAAGCTATCAAGGAAATAGCATATATTATATGGAAACAGGAAAGGAAGTTTGAAATCGAGAATTCAAGATATATACAACAAAAAAACACAGAAATGTGTATCTCAACCCTCTAAAAACTCATACTAATAACTTTATATTAAACAATATAAAAAATACACTTTCAAACTGGATAACGTTGTTCAAATTAGTTCTCAGGGTTCACCTTTTCTTAAAGAAATCAAAAGTAGCTCAAAGAAGAAATCCTCCACAGAAAACACTAATTTTTGTTTTTCGGGCCACTGACTGGAAAGTTTGATTAAAATGAGCTAACTGGCTCCCAAATCTAAGTGATAATTTAAGGCTAGTAGCTCTCAAGATCTTCATCAATCAGACTCTAAAAATGGGTCAAAACTACTTAAACACATGAATGCATTTTACAGGTTAGCCAACATTCTTTTGGATGGTTCACCAAATGTGAAAGCAATGGCTAGCTCCTCAAACTGGATGCTAACTTAGTGAGTTTTCTAACTCACGTAAAATACTTTCCAATCAATAGGCAGAAAGGTCTGCCCAATCAAGGCCAATAAGACAGTTGCACAAAAACAGTAATAGCAAAAAGCTTTTTCTAAGGAAAGACAAACAAAAAGGCTTATTAATAAGTGTTTTCCTGCAAAACTGATACAGAAGCCACTTTTTCCTCTGTTCTCTTCAGACCCAAAAGGCCATCAGAATGAGTCAGCCACAAGGGAGTCTCACTGTAAGTCTTAGCTATAATTTTTTTTTAAATGGGTGGGACATGGCAGCCTTGAACTTGTTTCCTAAGCATACGACAACATGCCTTTGAAGACCTTCTTTACTTACCAGATCTAGTTCTTCCATTTCGCATTTTTAATAATTTCCTGCAGCTGTCCTGCTTTGATAGTTACCACTACTTTAGACTGCTGCATCAATATAATTCAAAGACATTGGTAAAATTTTCAATCCGAAAAGCTTAGAGCAAATAATCTAAAAGGAAAGAAAAGCTAATCTAAAAGCAAAGAATCATTCTTTCTTGGATGAAGATTTTTTTTTACTTACCATAACTACTTATACTTCTTCCCCTCTATTTAAAAACAGGACAATATAATTCATTCCTACACTATTTAAGTTAAAACAATTCAATATCTACTCCTAATTGGGCACAAAAACAAATCTTCCAAACAAGTTGTGTTTCGGAAAGCACAAAATATTTACTCTTGACAAGCACACAGGCTGCTCAAAACGCTTTCCTGACTCCCTATTGGCCTGAGCAGACAAACCTGCTCCTTGGCAAGGCGATCTATGCCACAGATGATCATAGATGTGATCAGTGTTGACTAAAGCTCATTAATGTTTCAGTAAATGAGATGTATTGCCCTAAGTGACTATGGATAATGTATTTGGGAAATTCAGACCTCCTTCACTCACACTCCTCATCATTATGTGAACTTACAAAACCCCCTCTTATACCTTAAAAACAAAACTAGCAGCTTTTCAAAGGCTCAACAGCATTATGGAAAACCTATCCATTAGGTTTCTAATCCAGAAAATATTTTTAACTCAATATATTGAACTTTGTCAACCAAAGTCAACCAAAGTCAACCAAATCTTCAAGAAGTTTTCATATAGATTATAAGAAATGCAATCAACCAGGTCTTACAATGAAACATGTTTCCTCACCCAAAGTTCAAACCCTCACAGTCATAAAAAAATTCATCAAGAGCTTGAAATTTCCCCAGAATATTATCAGTGTCTTATCCATCCTGTTTGCTCTAAAGTAGGACTTTTTAACCTTTTTTGTTGTGTCAATGAATCCCTTTGGCAACCCAGTGAAGACTAAGGACCCCTTTTCAAAATAATGTCTTCAAATGTAAAAAATAAAATACATAGGATTACACAGGAAACCAATTGTATTTAAATAAAATTATCAGAATAGAACTTTTTTAAAAAAGTTCACAGGCTCCAGATTAACAATCTCTGCTTTAGAAAGTGAAAGCTGATATAGACACCAATGTCATAGAAGGTAAACTTGTCTGATGAAGAAAGAACCAGTATACCAGGTTACACTATAATCCACATCTAAAATGGGTTAAATGGCACTCAAGTCTAAACAACTGATCACTAGTTAAAATCTTCATCCTCCAAAACTGTATCCAAGAAGAAGGTAAGAATAATACAGGAAGTAAACTAAATACAATCACATACATACCATCCTCATGCCTCATCAAGAGACTGTTATGTAGAACATAAGCCCAAAGAGATGTCAAAGAACTTCAAAGGACCACAAAGATGGAAAAGACTGAAATATCATGAACTCTATTTCCTTATGATCAGTTACAGGGTTCAACAGATGGAATAAGAAATACAATAGAGAAAACAACCATTCATATCACATAAGCAAAATGTAGTTGTTTCATACAAAATAGACCTAGATCACAACTGAATATGTTTTCCAATCCTGTCATTTTCCCTGAAGAAAACTGGAAAAAAAAGCAAATACCATTATTATTATTTAGTATTTATGGGAATACAAGATTCTTCTTATGTGTCCTACTCCCAGTTGCAAGAGTAAACTAATTTTTAGCAACATAATAAAAGATCTTTCTTTTTTACCAGTCACCAGAGAAATTCAAGGACAAACTCATAAAATAGGAATAATCAAAAACAAAGCAAATTTTACAAACTGAACAAGAGAGTGAAAATGAAACATTAAAAGTAGAAAACTGATTCACATTACATTTTTAAAAATCTACAATAAGCATTTCTTAGTCTCTAAAACAACCCTTTCCTTTAACTATTTTCATTCCAAGTAGTAAGAGAAGTATGACTGTAGAGGCATTCTTGTTTTTAAAAAGTAGTGTGATATCAAGAATTAAATACCTAATAAGCAGTATATTCTTCCAACCAAATTACCAGTTGGAAGGCATTTTGGCTACTACAGATAATCCAATTTTGCTAGTTAAGTTTAAACCTAACAGAATTTTAAATAATTTCAAAATTTGTGCTAGAATTGAGGATCCAAATCAAACTTCAGAAGATCATAATTCCTGATACTATTCTATCATAATTTTCATCAATGAATATATATGGAGGAATCCTAAAAGGTTTTGTAATGACTTAGTTTTAACCACACCATTTTTAATGGCCAAAAGGAACAAGACCAAAAATATTTATAAAAACCAGACTACAACGGGTAACTGCCAAAAACTTACCAAATAATTCATTCAGGATTCTTGCTGAAGACACAAAGAGAAGAATTTTACAATGTTAGTTCATGGGGAGAGTTCTAACAGTTAATTGTGGTAGACAAATGGCTAATCACTCAATAGATCTGAGTACTTCAAAATGAAAATAACCACTTATGTTAGATAAATTCTTGATATGAACTTCATACTTCTTACCTTATAGAACACATCAGGCACATATTGCTCACTGCTGGATTCCTTGGCGTAACCCAACTCGGGTGCATCTCGACAGGGCAACAAGCACTCATCTCGGACCAATGCCATGCACTGATTAGATACCTGGTAACCCTCAAAATGAACTTGGTTGTCTGGACCACCTGGAAGAGAAAGTAACCTTCAAAACAAATACACTGCAGCCAACTATATATAAAATAACTTTCAGACAGCTCTGTTCTCCATCTTCTTCAAAGAGGAAAAAAAATCCCTCACAATGGGGTTTAGCTCTGTGTATGCTTTTGTGAAACTCTAAAATATTTTAATTTAAAATTTTTAGAAAAATGTCCCTAAGCACACATTACTATCTTAAGATTACTACGAGCATACTTTAAGTTCATGCAAAGCTACAGTCAGTGGCACCCTCTTGGGAATTGGGGAAATATAAGTAAGCTGTCAAACCAACCCTTTCAAACATCTATCCGATACCGTGCTTCTCCTGGCACCAGGGTATATACAGTAGAGAGAAAGTACAATGTCAGAAAATCCCATCCATCTCTTCATAGAATATTGAAAAACAGCACATTCTAGGAAGGATCAACTGTACCTAGTAGCCCTATGTATAGCAAGCTACTCTTCTGTCCCCCTCCTCAAAACAAAAACAGAACTGTTGAACTTAAAATCAGGTTCAGGACCTAACAGCTTACATTTACAATACGGTGATTTACATACATTATAACACTGAATCCTCACCACAACCATATAAAGATTATCTGCATTTTGTGGAAGAAGTAATGGAAGCTCAGAGTAGTTAAATTATCTGTAGAAAGTCGCAGAGAGAAAGATGATATCTATACCTAAGTCTTCTCTCAGTCTCTTTTTACTACACATCCTCCCTGAAAAGATAAAAGCTGTATGAGAGAAGTCTAGTGAAGATAGGTTTGTCAAGAATACTGCAGTAAGCTCAATCCCTGAAATAAAAATGATTAAGAATATTATAAAAGAAAATCTTAGTTCATGAGCAAATGTACCTTTGGGGAAATGGAAAGTTCGTATCACAGCATTCTGAAAAAGGGATTAGATCTGCCTACTAAGGGAAAGTTATACAAAACCAAAAACTATCCCTTTCAGTGACAGCTCTGACCCATTCTCTTTGGAAAATCATCGCATGTTTGTTTATCACAAAAATAGATGGGAATGTTTACTAAGAACAAGGATGTTCATGTGACTTCCGAGACTACCCACTTTTTGTTGGCCGATACAATTTCAGTGTCATGTATTAAACTATTTGGGAGACTTAAAGCCAGAATAATGAATACAAGGCATTTAAGGGAAAATGGTTGTCTGCAACCAAATGAATGGTAACTTCTAGAGGACAGGCAATGTGATATATATGTACTTTTCCTGGTACAAAGTGCCTGCTCAATGATTTAGCCACACATGGGAACGCTAGGTTTGAAAAGGGAGGAAGAGAAAAGTGGAGAATGAGATGGGTTGAGATGAGGGAGAGTGGGGAGAGACCACATGGTTAACAATTTGGATGTTTATAACCTGAAGTAGCCATTAAGTTTATCATTAAATAAGTAATACAACATTGGAGAAAAAAAAATTTGACCTTTGAGAATGGGAGGAAAATGGAAAGTGTTACTTGCAAAATTGAAGGCTATTACGGAAAGCAAAATTAATCCATATGGATATACTCCAAAGGTAAATTCAATGAGATGAACTGTAAATTCCCCTTCCATGTGGAATATCAAGAAACTAAAGTCCTGATGGTTTATTTTAAAGTGGTGTGAAATTACCTGGAACAGATAAACCCTCCAAAATTTTTTCCCTAACCTTCTATTTTTTAACTTTCCCAGAAACCAAATATGGGCTCAAAGAAAGCCTGAATCAACTGACCATCATTTTCCTTTAGAAAAGTCTTTTCATGTTCTACTTTAATTTACCACTTGGAGTCAAAGGTCCTCAAAAAAGGTCCTCAAAAGCCTGGAATGCCTAGGGCAGCACAGAATTTACATAGGTGACTATGCTGGTGGAGGGCTCTTAAAACATATTTGTTTCTAACATCTCTAAGTGATGAAGTTTGGAACCTGAAGGGACTGCAGTAGGAAAATCCAAAAAATCCTCCTGTACTTGATCCAGAATTTTTCTTTATCTAAAAAAAAAATAAGTTCTTTAGAAGCAAGGGACAAGGGAGCTACCTATAGGATTGCAAAAAGAAAAAAAAAGAGAAAGAAATGAGGGTCACTGAAGCATTTTTTAAAAATGTGCAGGAGAAAAACAGAATGCCAGAAAGAAACAAAGAAAAGCAGGACAGCTTTGAAAGTCTCATAGTGAATTTATTATGAACATAAAAGGAAAAAAGTTGAATGTAACAGATTCACAATTTCAGATACAATCTTCTTTTTCCATTCTACTCTCTATGTAGTAATGTCCAATTTATTAAATTCTGAATTGTTTATTAAGTTCTGAATAAAGAAAAAAACTTTAAAAAAAAAAAAGACTTGTCATCAGAAGACTTGGGTTTGAATCCTCCCTTGATGGCTTCATGGGCAAGTCATTTAACATTCTGGAACCTCAGTTTCCTCAAATGTAAAATAGTAATAATACTTCTTGATACTAGATACCCATATTGGCTGCTGTGAGGAAAATACTTATAACAAGAAGTGTTATAGAACAGTGAGATTTTATTTTATCTATTACATAGCTGCATTGTTTTAAGAAGCTACATCACTGAATCTACAGCTGAACTATGTGATTAACATCTACCCTTCCAATTTGGATTGTTATCTAAACTCACTTTTGGCTCTAGGGCCTCTACTTTCCCTTTTCTAGACACAATTTTAACTACTGCTTTAGGTCGTGACTAAAAAAGTACAAGCAAAATAATCATCACCAAAAATAAACAAAAAAAAAGAAGTAGATTCCAAAATATTTTGAGCGACCTGTTTGTGCCATTCAGTGAAGAGTCAAAGAAATTAAACTGAGAACACAGAATTCTAACTCTGGCCTTAGAAGCTGCTCTCAGGCTCTATGAGATCATTCAAATTCACTGAAGAAAGCTCTTCTACCACTGAATGGCTCAAGTAGAAGGTATTCTGAATATGGCCAGAGAAAGGGCAGTCAAGGTGACCATTGCTAAGGAAATTTATCCCCTTTACAAATCTAAGCCACTTAAGTCTATCAACTGGGATTCACCCATTCTCAGTTGGACATCTATTAAAATAAAAAATAAAACCCTCATTAAATTAGCGGAAACAACAATTTTATTTTGACCATAATACTAATGAGAAGTATAATAAAGAAAATAAATCCATATCAAACAGAAAAGCATAGACCATCCCATTATAAGCATTAATCCTTTGAGGCAGGTCCAATGGTAAACTAAAGGACCTTCTCAAATCTATACTTTTAGAATTGATATTTACCTTGTCAAATGTCTATCAAACATCTAGTGATATAAGGAATGAAATATTAAGAACATCAATCACTCAGAGCAGGGTAGTCCAATAATAAACATACAGTAACATGTATGTGCTTTGCAGCTTACAAAGAACATTATGCACAATCACCCCGTGAGATAAGTATTGCATTTATTATGTTATCCATTTTATAATGAGGAAATGGAGGCTAAAGGTTAAATGACTTGTCAAGTGTTGAGACTCAAACCCAAACTCCTAACGGCAAGTCCAATTTTTTTCCTGTCTCTTAAAAAGTGAAGGTATATGGTTTCCAACTCAGAAGAGAGTTGTATTATAAATTGGTTTTTCAGACCTCAGGACCTTATCTGATAAGATAAGATTTTCTATCTGACAAAAATAAGTTATAAATGATTATTAGGTTCTCAGGCTGGCTCACAAGAGTATATTTAGCCTATAATGGAACAGGACTATAATTCTAATGGCACTAATAGGTGCTCTGGTGGAAGGCATACATGGAGCAAAAGGAGGAAAAAGATCCTTTCCTTTCCTTTGTGGCTCAAGGCAAAATTTTGAAAAAAGCCAACTCTACCTCTAACACCCTTCCTACCTTTCTTTACTCCTCCCCTCCTCTCTTTCATGTATCTCTTCCCAGCCCCCCAATACTCACAGTAGAAAGGTCTCTAACTTCCAAGTTCCTCATCTCTCCAAAAGGCTCTGTGCTTCAAAATTTCCCACTTCCTCTATACTCAATCAAAACTGCTACTCCCTCAGGGAAGTTGAATTATGCCAGGTATCGAATAAAGGCAATCTGACTGAACTAATTCATACAAATGTGTGGATCACTACAAGCCCCATAGCCACTCAATGGTATTTGTATTCTTAAAGACAAATCTACTGGGAAATAAACAAACTGTGGTGCATGAATGTAATGGAATATTACTGCAGTGTAAGAAATAACAAATATGAAGAGTACAGGGGAAGACTGGAATTAGTGCAGGGAAGCAGAACCAGTAAAACAATATGCAAATGACAACAATCTGTGTTCGTCCTTCATTGCCAAAGAAGACCATACCATCACAGAAATAATGACATGACTTGCACTTGACTTTATTTTGAGTGAAGGAGGGCTGTGCAGGTCACCAGCCTCACTTCTCCTCCAGACCCATCTGACTCCAGTGACCAGATGTTCATCAGGATGACTGGAGATGACGCAGGATGAGGCAGTTGGGGTTAAGTGACTTGCCCTAGGGAGTGTCAAGTGTCGGAGGTGAGATTTTTAACTCAGGTCTTCCTGACTCCTGCACTGGTGCTCTATCCCCTGCACCAATGGAGGCGGGAAAGAAAATCTGAATTCTAATGATTAAGCTTGGCCCTGAAGAAGAAGGAAAAAAGTGTACTTTTCTTCTTTGCAGAAGTGGGAGCTACAGGTATGAAACAATGCATATACTATATGTGGGTATGTTAGTTTAATGAACTTTGGACAAAGAATGTTCTCTGGATCAGGAAGGAGCTAGGAATAAACTTGAAAATGATAAAAAACAAAAGATTACAATCAAAACTTTTAAAATGAAAATTAAAGAGGATATTATCAACCCAAAAGAATATCTAATAAGTACAATTTCAATGGAATCACCCAAGACAATATGGAAGAAAATACTGAGGGCCAAGAGCCATCACCACCTCAGCTCTCTCTCCCTAAGAGTGCTTGTTTCTGACATGTTCCTCCCTCCCCCACATATGAGTACTCAGGAGTCACCTCTAAGAGCTCCATTCTTTCTCATGATGGTTCCCAGGACAGGACAGCACTGGGTGGAAAGAAAAGGTATGGCAGAAATAGTTGTTTGTATGAATGAATGTTTATAAGTTTTGTATCTGTTAAGTCACAGATATCCTCAGTCTATTCCAGTTCCATGTAAGGAGAATTAAAATTAAATGAACTGAACTAGAACAAGCTCTAGGAAGGTAGAGATGATGTCTGCCCCCTCTGAAACCCCCCACAATGCCCACTGCAAGTGAGTCCCCAGTATAGAATGGTTACTCCATAAATATTGATCGACGGTTTTGTCAATTAGGTATCCAATTCAAATTTCAATCCGTCTCAAAATAGATGGTGCTCTGTACTTACTGCTCTTTTCTATGCAGCATCTCAAGACTTTTTGGAAGACATTTCACGATACCTCTTACAGGCTATATTTTTTTATAATGCTACTATAAATTTACAGAGAGAGAGAGAGAGTGAGTGTGAGAGTGAGTGTGTGTGTGTGTGTGTGTGTGTGAGAGAGAGAGAGAGAGAGAGAGAGAGAGAGAGAGAGAGAGAGAGTGAGTGTGTGTGTGTGTGTGTGTACATGGAGAAAGCTTAGATATACATGTTATATGTACAACAAAAAACCTCTTTGCTCCTAAAGAAGTTTTATGGAAATGGCATTTCAGAATGGCCATTACATTCAGAAAAACAAAAGGAACAAACTAGAATACAGAACAAATGCATTAGTTTTCCTCAAAATGCATTTTTCATGGGCCATTACAGGAATGAGTGAGAATGCCTCCTGCTACTGGGGTGGTCAGGCAAATTTCAGCGGCACTGGGAAACAACAAATTACCATTCTCCCTCACAGCTGGACTTCACATTCTTGTTTCAGGGAGTGGGGAGAAACATATACAGACCCAAGGGAACCAAAAATTAATTTGCCAAAAGCAACGGTCTAATGGAGAGAGCTCTGGGCCATGAGACTAGGTTGGATTCCCATATCTGCCATTAGTTGTAAGGTTGACTTCAACAAGGTCATTTTCTTGTGTTGAGTCTTGCTTGACAGGCAAATGAGGAGTAACAATTGTCTTCTCTGTTCCTCGCTGGCCCATTATAAGAATGGATTAGGACCATGCCAGTTAAATATAAAGAACTTCTTAAAGGTATAAGATAAATGCATTTAAATACACAAAACACAAACAAAATAAAAGTATTACAAATTTGACTTTGAACCAGTTTATACCTGTAGCTACTGCAGTTACAAACTTGGATCCAAAATGACCATCTGGAGAAAGCCGGCATATGTTGGGATGCTTATTCTGGAAATTTCCTGCAGTTATACATTCTTCTGAACTCAGAAAATATGTATCCTAGAACAGAAGAACCCAAACAAGAATGCATTCCCATTTCCTTTTCATTTCAACACAATGTAACAAAAGACAGTAATATCTAAATGTTAGACAAAATTCAATCCAATTCAACCACCATTTAGTAATCGTCTACATAAATGGCACAATGCATATATGTACACTGTAGTTACTTGTGTCTATATCTAATCTACTATCTACTAGATCCTTAGGGGCACTATCTGATTTCACTTTTATGTCCCCTGCATGAAGCACAATGCCTCAGATATAGTAGACATTCACTGAAAGAAACTATCCAGAACTGTTACTCTGAAATAGCATACAGCATCTCCCATGAACACACACAGATAAAATGTACTTACTAAGAAAAAATGAATCACAATGCCACTAATATCAGGAGGGTCAATGACTCCAAACCTAATTTTTCATAGGGACTCTTTTGGAAAATAATTTAATATGAAACTCAGTGAAGAACTGTAAATGTACCATTGTCAATACAAAATAAAACTGGTTTATTATAAAAATTTCTAGTCTAAAATAGTTGATTAAGCTAAAAACAGCATTCATTCAACCATGCTTTTTCCTTACCTTATTGCGGCTATATCGGACAGTACCCTTTCGGGTATCTTCTGAGACTAAGTCTGTAAATATCCAGCCAACCTTAATAAAAGAGAAAACATACACTTTTTGGATGTCTCTCTAAAAAAGAGAAAAATCTTATCTTACCAGTCCACAACGTTTTGGGCTTGTACTTACTTACTTAAACCAGAAGACCTATGAATTTTACACCATAAAATTCTTCCAATGTAAGCTGAATTTCTGTCAGGCAACATTAGTGCATCACTAGGATTCACTTGGGAGCAGAAAGTTTCCTTGCAATATCTTGCACCATCAATTTGGTCACCAAAAAATTCTGTCCAGAAAGCTTCCTGAATCAAAATCTATCATTGCATTCAGCTCTCACATTAGAAGACCTGAGATCATGCATTTTAATTCAGTCACGTTACTGTCAAGTTCTGTTTTTCATTTCTCTTCTTCACTCTTTTCATTCTGAGAATTACGTATATTCTTTTCAAAGACCACACCCTTTGCCTATGCCTAACTAGAGCTTGGGATACTGTAGAACTGAAAGGGGAAGATGGAAACAAGTACAGCCCTATTGTGGGAAGATTTCTTCCCCTTGTGACACTGTGAAGTTAGTCATAAAAGAGAACAAGTGACTGCATTTCCACTGGGGGTAATCAGGAGCATAAAAGAACTGGTGTATGTCAAGGTGGTTTGGAGGCTTAGTGGGACCTAAGTGTGGAAGGAGAGTTAGTGGTAGCAATCAAGGTACATATGTGGGAATGCCTAAGACAAGTGTGAGGCTCTCTTGAGCAGTTACAGTGGAGCAAAAGTGGTTGGGTATGGAGCCTGAAAAGCACCACAGTGCATTTTAGGACATGACATAAGAGAAGGGGAGTGGTCTGGGAGTAAATGGGAGACTGAGAACCTGGGCAGCAATAACGGGGTGAAAGTGATTGAATGTGGAGCTTGGAAACTTTGGAAGTGCATTTGGGAACTTGGCATGAGAGCACAGGAGTGGTGGAGAAAGATGCTGAGAAAGAAAACAGCTGCCGCATACTTTGGGTATGAAGAAGATGGAATGAATTTAGGCTGTGCACGAAAACAGAGCATCTGATCTGGGACATAAAATGTCCCCACACATTTTATACTAGTACAGAGCTAGCAATAATTGAAGATTAGTTTCTATCTAGCTTAAAATATATGATTCATTGGCATCTGGGTTCCCTCATTTTATTTCAGAAGTAGACCACCCCTGGAGATACTATTAGGTGACATTCCTGACCCTCCCTTAAACATATTCTTCTTTCTCTCGAAACTGATTTATCTGGGCTGGCATGGGGTTCCTATTTGACAAATAAACATAAAACCTCATGTCCCATGGAATCAAAAAGACTGGAAAGAAATGACAGTATTTCACACACTTACATAACGCTTTAAGATTTACAAAGTACTTTTTCCAAAACAACCATGAGAGGCAGGTAGCACAATAGGATCATCAGCATTATTATCTCTATTTTACAGATGAGGAAACTGAGGCACACGTAATTAACATACCCAAGGTCACACAAAAAGTGATCTGATCAGAATTTGAACTTGAGTCTCTCTCTAACTTCACCATGCTTCTTTATCTCTGCCAGGAGGGAGGACAAAGTTTCTATTTTCTTGTGGGATTTTATCATGGAAAGAATTCTAGGTACAACCACCTGATTAGCCTCTTCAACCAAGGAACAGCTCTAGTAAGTCACAAAATTTTTTAGGAAGAACTCTTGGATCTAGGAAAGAATGCTTCTAAGTGTCAACAATTATATGAAGAAAACACTATCTTCAATTCTGAATCTTTAAAAATTACTTTTCTCATAACCTTAAAGATTATATTTATAGCAAATAACAAAGAATACCAGACTCCTCTTTGGGCCAACTTCTACTCATTCCTATCTAGAAGGCAAGCAAGTCAGAGAGAGGGAAGAAGGGAAGGAGGAATAGAGGGAAGAAGGGAGGGACAAAAGAACAAAGTATAAAGAATGTTGATGTCCCAGTTACATCTTAGAAAACTAAAGTCTTAAACAAGGATTAGGAAAAAGTCATGTAAAATTTACTGGACTATACCTTTCCCAGCTAAAGCACTCTAGTCATATCCATCAACCTAGAGTGAGGGGAAGCTGAAGAGAACACTTTTTCATCTCTTACAAAAAGATACAGACATACACACCCCAACCCAGTACCACCACCACTACCAAAGACCAATTACTTGGGGAACATTTAGTATCATTTGCCACAGCTGATGTAACATGGCCACCTGAGTTCAACATGACTAATTTTGCTTGCCAGACTTTTAAAAAAGCTGCTCAAGGAAAGGTGGGGGAGAGGTGGAAATAGTCCAAAAGAAGTCTAGGAAAGGAGTAAGCAGGCTATAGCAAAGTATTAATTCAGAAACAAATAATAATGCAGCAGAATTCAAGTTGGAAGATCAGGATCTCAAGATCAGGAAAGATTTTAAATCTGGATCTGAAATATCTTTTCAAAAAAATGAACTGGAGAAGGCTGGTAACAACGAAAAATAAAGCTTATGGCACAAGTTTGGTTAAGCAGTAAATGAAACAATATAAAAGCTAAATTAGGAAGTCAGTCTCTTTGAGAAATGTTTAAAAATTAAAAGGGGCTAAGATGATTATCAGTTAGTTATTAATATAATAAGGTATCTGTAAAGTATTGTACCTGGCACAAAGTAGGCACTTAAGTACTTGTTCCGTTTTCCCTTAATAGTTTTGTGGAAGAAACTGACACAAAATACTAATTTCTCTTTCAAGAGAAGATAGCTGGAAGAGATAGACAGAACTTTGGCACAAAGATCCTTACTTTAGGTTTGAAATCATGTTAGGTTCTCTCCTAAATTTGTAAGAACCTGATTTCCACTGCCAGTTTTAAGACTGATCCAAAAACATGAAGAATAAAAATCTGACTTACACATCCTGATGTTTGAACTCTGCTAGGTCAGATTTACAAGTCCACTGACATTTAAATTTTGTTAGGTCACAAGCTCACAGACCTAGAGATGGAAGGGATTCCTAAGGATATCTAGTCTAATCCCCTCATTTTACAAATGAAAAAACTGAGGCCAGAAAGGTTATGTGACTTGTCCAATGACATGAAGGTAAGGTGGTCCAGCAGGGATTTGGAGTTCAGTGTTCTCACCACTGCACCACACGTCCTCAATTTCAAGTTATGAGTCCATTTCACACATGTCCACAGGACCCAGAAACCTTACAAAGGTTTAGTATAAGCAAGATTAACACAACCAAAGGCAATATTCTCCTCTTTCTTTCTCTTCTGACTAATCTAAGTAAAACACTACAAAAAACTTATCTCCTCAAACTTCTAAACAGAAAATCCAATGACAACTGAACTGGACCTACAACCACAAAGAATGAACAACTTCAAGGGATTTGATCTTGGAGGGTTCTGGTACCTCAAAAACTGCACACAAAACCGCACAAAAAGAGAAATCAGGACAAGGAACTGCACCAGAGTAGCAATGCCATCCTACTTCAGGAATACCACTCCTGCCAGAGACAGAAAAGAAAGGGTCTTCCTTCTACTGCTCTTTAACGAAGGGTGGCTGAGGGCTTAAAAGTACAACAGTTCTGGCATTTGGATCTTTTTATGCTCAAGGAAATGTTCCCATTTCACTTTAAGGCCAAAAAGTATAAAAGCTATTGGCGCCCAATAAACACAAATGAGGCTTCAAAATGTGTCAGGTCTGCAACTGACCTTGTGCAGCTGGGGAGAATTGATCCCAGATGAGACAAATCCCCTCCTGCCTGCCATTCATCCAATACAATACCCTAACATTCCTTCCTGCAAAGACTCAGACGAACTCACAGAAAGCTCCAATACCTTTCTCAAGCCAAGTTTGGCAGCAATCTCATCTACTACTTCAGCTTTGGGATCTTCAAGGAGCTCCAGGCTGTTCTGTGTACCGATCTGTGGAAGAATTAGAAAAAGAGTATACATTGTAGAGTAACCACTGGGCTGATACCCGGAACCAAGGGTATCCTATTCACTTTCATCTCTTGTGAGGATGCACAGAGCTGCAAATATGCTGAAAAGGTGAATTTTCAGGCAGAAAAAGAATTCTAAGCAACCAAGTGAAAACACAGGCTTTCCCAAATCTGCAAAGCATACAGCTTTGCTGAGAAAGCAGCAGAAACAAATGAAAGCACAATGTTTACACTGGTTTAGGTTTACAATAAAAGCTCTTTTTTTTCACATATACTGTCACTAAAGACTAATGGAAGGCTGTCCTTGCTTTTTCCCCCCTTGAAAAATGTAATTTTTTGGAGTTTAATCCTGTTCCAAATGATGGGCTTGTTCAGTGCAGAAGCAACTGAAGCCAAAAGAAAAATGAAAACCAGTGGCAAGTGGTAAGACAAAAAAGAAAAAATCCTGAGACAACAGACTGAAAAAATATTTGTGTGGTTTATTTAAAAATAACATTTAGCTTAATAGCCACTTTGCTATTAAAAGAACATTGAAAGGTAAAAGAATACAAAATATTATGTAGGAGAGAAAGAGACAAAAATCAATACAGAAAAATTCAAAAGGATCCACAAAAGATGTACTTTACTTATTACACCAGACTATCCAGGAGATTTAGTTCTGTGACAAATTAACTTACCTTTATGGGTTCTAGATGTGAGTTTATTCATATGAAATATAATACCTGAAGACATACAAACTGATCAAAGAACACCAACCCTCCTGTTTCCTGGTAGTCAAGAAGTTTACTGAAGAACTTTAATCTTCACTTAAATGTACTTTGTAGTTCATTAAGAATAAGAATTATACTTAACAGAGCTCTCCTTGCAGGAGTGGGAAGGCAAAATTAATCCCAAGATTGAGTTTTGCTAATTGAATATATCCTTGTAAATGAGTCAAATTCTGGCAAACCAACAAAAGTACTGTTATGTTGGTCTGAATATCCCCCATATGGAGATCATTAATACCTCTAGGGCACAGGTCAAATCAAGACTTTATTACCAATCTAGAGAAAAGTACTTGTTTAATGACATGTGGCAGCATGAGCTTCAACTCCTAATGAGCTCAAGGGTTGCTGAAGGTCAACTGTTCCAATCTTCAGATCTCCAAATTAGAGACTTGATCATTCTACTCCACTAAGCTGAATGAGGGTGAGTCATTTTAACTTAGGAAAAAGTCACAAGTATATGTTCCTAAAACTGTTACTTTTTTAAAAATATAAATGATTTTAATGTAATACAATTTAGTATTTCATAAAATAAAACTTATGACATTTCATTAAACTGTTACTTTTCATAAAAACTGTTACTTTTTAAAAGAATGTTGTAAAACTTTAATGGTTTATGACAAATAGCTCCAGATAAATATTCTACAAATCTGGACTTTCTCAAGATGGTATAGCATGTGATCTAAACTGAAAGTAACCAAGCTTCTTAAGTAGTGTCTCCATTGCCACCTAGTGACTCTTTTGCAAAGTAATGGGTCATCATAAAAAGAAAAAAAAGACCCACAACACCCTACACTGTGTTCTCAAATACACTGTGTGATTTCATAATATTACCAGACAAACATGACACATGTGGCAACCAAAGACATTCCAACGTTCCAGTTGGTGGCCATATACATTCTGCAGTTAATACTGTTCATTAAAAACTACATTCTGTAGTAAATACTATTGGCTAGATTTCCCTGCTTTGGAACTATGAATGAAATGCTTTAGAAAAATCAGATAAAAAGACAGGTCACGTCTAACAATGTCTGAGCATCCAAAGCTCATCTTACACTGCATCCACAGGCAAGATGAGGCCTAAGGAGCAATTGGTCTGAAAACTGTAGTCTAGCAGTATACACTGTACCTGTGTAGAACTATCAAATTCTCAGTACCCCGCATCACACAAGCAATAAGGTCAATGGGAAAAGAACCCAATATGCTATAGATGCTTCCAGACCAACTCCAAAATTGAATGAACATACACATCTTTGGAAGCCATATTTTGTGAATAGGACTATTTGGTCTTAACTGAAATGGGGGAGAGGGGAAGCATTTACAATTCAAATGAAGACTTTTAGCACAAAAACTTAGAAATGTCAACTGAAAACAGCATTCAAACAGCCTTCAGGAATAGGAAAATGCAGGTGAAATTTGATTTCTTTCAGTTCCACAAAAAAGGATGACAATGAATTATCAAATCCTGTAGATTTTTGTTTGTTTGTTTGTACCTGAGGGGGTTCATAAATGGCAGCAACCTCAGCCCTAATGCCAAGAGGAATGTCTTTATGCTCTGTATACCGTCCATACAAGTACCCAAAATGCTGGTTCCCAGTCTTTCTCCAGAAGTCAAGGAAACGATCAGCAACTGTGTGATTCTCAAACATGATGTTGTCTACATGCCGATATTTCTGTGAAACAAATGAATCAGATTCACCAGGATGACCTTTATTCCAAGAGATTCATGAAAGTCAGAGTATTCAAATAATTTATTTTCCTAGATTAATCCACTTATAACTGTATTTCCTACATATACTATTTTATGAAGAAGCATGACCAAAAATTAACATTAATAAAAAATAAGTATCATTAATAAAACTAATAAATATCTGGAATACAGATGTGTCAAAATGAATGGACAATAGGAAGCTTTAAATATTAAGACCGCTTCAGGAACAGTAATGGGACTAAACAGACTTAAGACAGATCAATACACTTTTTAGACATCCAAACCAAGATAACAGTAAAGGGCAAACTCTTGCCCAGAGTCTTAGAGGAATACCAACATTAAAAAAACTCAAATTCATCTTAGAGCAAGAGTTCTTAACCTTTCTTTTGTCATGGTCCCCTTTGGGAAGCTGGTGAAGCCTAGGGATCCTTCTTGGAATGTACTAAAATACATAAGATTATAAAGGAAATCAATTACACTGAAATAATTATAAATATATTTTTTAAGAGTTCATGGGTCCCAGGTTAAGAACCTCTGTCTTAAAGGATAATTTATTAAAATGCTGGCTCAAATAAAATACACCATGCTTAGGAAAGTCAAGGGAAAAAAGGAGGGGAAGGTCACAAGAGAGACAAGGAGGAAAAGCTGCATAAGAGAGTACTCTAATTTAGGGGTAAAGAATGAATACAGAATATTCTGATTAGCTTTCTATTTGGTTTTCAACTTTTACCATATCTTTGAGTCACTTCTCTGTTGTGAGTTATAAAACAAAACTTACTTTTTGCTAAGCACTCAGAAGCACCAAACAGGAAGAGATTGTTAACAGTCTTATCTTAGAGAGAATCAAACTAGGACTATAGCCTGCCAGTCTCTATCGTACAGAGTATAGCACAAACAATAGTGATATTTTAGACATTAAGTAAAAGAGAACACTGTACTACACTATGCAATGAAAAAGGAAAACCTGCAGTCCGAGATGCTCTCCCTTCAAGAGCTGAAATTTCTCTTTTATCTGATGACCTCGGAATAGTCAACAAACCAATCAATCACAAAATGTCTTTTATACTTATTGCCTATGCAGTAGGTGCTTAAGAGATACTTTTCTCACTCAAAGTCCTCTCTATTACAATGTAACAACTCACCTGTCTGTTCAGTGTGATGGCACTCGGCTGGCACTTGGTACAAATGCCATTAGGCCATGGAAGATGTCCCTCACAACCAGATTTAATCTTGCAGCTGATATTCTCCAGGGCAACAAATTTCCCCCTAAATAAAAAGCAGCTTTAATTAAATATCAAAATGTGGCCTGGGGAGAGCAGAGAGAGATGCAAAAGAATATGTTAAATACCTTATATTTCATGAACAGAATCCTCTCTAAGGAGCTAAACATCTGGCAGGCAGGAGCAGAAAGCATGTGCTAAAAATGATTCTATTACAAAAAGCTAAAATTGCAGCACATTTGAAAAATGAGCTTCTGTGCATTTGGATTCAACAGAGAAAAAATAATTTTATCATAAAAACCCAATATTTTATTGCCATCACCAATCTACTGTCACTAACATCTATGAATATTTTCAAAAACAGTTTAACATCTACATCTTTAGCTATACTATACTATCTTCTAAAAATTTTCCAAAGTTATTTTAATGAGTTTCATCAGTTATCAGCTAATACTTATAAACTATCTCAGTCATTTAAATAATTCAAGAAAAATACACAAGTAGTATTTGGGAAAAATATATCTTAGTTCAATTAAACACAAAATTCTTCTATTTGCCAAAAACAAAGTTTAGAGCTACAACAAAGAAAGCAAGAGTTATATGCCTGATTCTATCACTGACTGGCTTTTTTGAATCTGAACAAGAGACTCCATTACAGGATGCCAGTCTTCTCAAGGGTAAAGTATTATAAATACACAAGCGAACATAACAGTATAATTAGTCTATTTTCATAATCAATAATAAGTCAGCATATCAGCAACTGAGACATAAATGTACACTTTCAGCCATGAAGACTATTTTTCCAGATAATGTCACAATAAATGCCTCACCTATTCCAACATTTTTTCATCACACCACCTCTATGGTCCATCACATGAACATGCCACTGCCCCTGTTGCTAATTAATAAAAGCCTTACAAAGTGCAAGTCCCACTAAGTAACTCTCCCTTCCTGCTTTTATTACAGTAATCTACAGAGTTTCCTGATATGCAAGTATAAGAATGAGATTCTATTTTCCCTCTAAAACAGACTCAAGGAAAAGTGTTCTAAGATACCAATGGCTTATCAGAGCAAAAGCTACAATCCAATGGACAATGCTTTCTTCACTAAATGTTGATTTGAGTTCAGTCACTGCCTAGCCTTTCTATATTAACAAGAATGTTAAAGGACCAAGGTGAAATTCACTTGTTTGATAGGTGTGTCTTCAGCACACAGAAGAAAACCCCACAGGCAATGTCTGAGACAGGCCAGATCAAAATGTTTTAAACTCAACCCTTTCTCTACCACCACCATCAAACTCAATTTTGGCTAAGGCTCCATTTTTATTCCCATCTTGATGTCTAATTAGTGAGAAATAAGTGTTTCCAACACAAACTGTCAAAGTTCCATGATTCTCACAACCAAATTTCCTCTGTAAGAAGAGAAACTAAACTGGAAAAGTCAGAACAGAGGTAGTAAAGGCAGAGAAATGCATGAGCCAAAACCATCCTGATATGTTTCCACAGTAGAGTGGTCTTAGACTACACAAAACTCTGGTGTCCTCATCTAATCCCTTTAGGCCTTGCACCCAGGAGTCTGATAAGATCGTTAAAATTCCCCAGGGGTCATTATTTTGGGTATCTAATTCTAGAACCAGAAGCATAGAAACATATAGACCTGGAAAGGACCACAGAGGCCATCAATATACCTCCATGTCACTGAAGCCCAGAGAGGTTATATGATTTGCCCAGTATCAAGCAGCTAGTACACACTGAAGGTAGGATTCGAACTCAAGTCTTCCTGACTCCCCAGTCCCATGCTGTCTATATGCCACACAGAACCTCAGACAACTCTACTGACCTTCAGAGCCATTCAACACTAGTTAGCTAATTGACAATCACCTAACTTTTTTCTTCCTAATTTGAGGGTTTCTTCCCATATGACAAACCAAATTAACCCTGCTTTTATCATTCCTATACATGGTGGCAATCATGAGGTGACTGCCAGCAAAACAAAAAGACATTCCTTTCTGTTACGATGCAATTACAATAGTCTAATCGCTTACTTATCAGCCCCTCCGGTCAGTTTTCGAATGTAGGCATGGAAGGACATATGCTTCACAGGAGGTTCAAGATGGTTCAAGTAATCTTCATCAAATGGCTGCCAAAATGCAAATATTAAGAGAGTCTGGTTATGCACCTGTCTGAAAACATGCTGGTTACTGAAAAACAAGCAAACTGGATTCAGCTGCTTACAGAAAAATAGCAGCATGTGCTCCCTCTGTAAACCAGGCACTAGAGACAGAAAAATAAAGAAAAAAAGTGGATGCATCCTTTTACTTTACCACTCTGTTCAAAATCCCACAGATTTTTTTCTTTGGAAAAAAGTCCCCAATTCAAGGAAGAACTTTACAAAAAAGTGCCACAAGAAGTCAGGTGAGCCCATCCAGAAAATCAGAGTGGTCTTGCTATAAATTCAGGGCTGCTAGTTACCAGTCAGCATTATCATGGAAACTCTTAATCTCAACAGGGCAAATTGGTAGAGGAGATCCAAGATTCAGGGCAGAAGTAAATCAATACTATGACAAGCATAAAAACTGACAAGCACAGCTTTGTGTCAGTTTTTTAAAAGGATTGGCTGGGGAGTCTATTGTAAATGGTGTCTCTTCATCACAGTAAAACAAATGCTTTAACCATACATAATCCACAGAGAAGGTCACTACCATAAATAAGGACTCATCCTGTTTCTGCAGCTCACACTGGTGGGAATATGAGGCCCAAGGCAATAAATACGTTAAGTTCTTCAAATTGCTACTACTGATCAAGGAGAGATTTAAGGAAAGTATTTAGACAGTTCTATGAAAAAGACCATCAACCAACTAAAATATATGCACACACACACACACACACACACATATACATACATACATACATACACTCTCTCTCATAAAAATTCTTACCTCGAGAGGTACACAGTGCACACATTTTCCCAAAGGACCATGTCGGCAACTAGGAACATCACAGGCCAAAAAAATTAACATAGATTAGTTTTTCTGCTTGATGTCTACTACCATTTTACACACTGAAAAAATATATATCACTTAAAACATGAGACTGCTTCAGAATTGTTTAAAAGCATCTTTTTTTCTGCTTAATTTCTTTATTAAAGATTTTTATTGATGCCTTTTATATTTATTTCACTTAAATTTCTTCCATATCCTTCTCCACTCCAGGAAATTTAACAAAAAATTCCTTTTAACAAAAAAATTTTTTAAAAGAAATTAAAAGGAGAAAAAACATTGAGCAAAATTGATCATTACGTTGGAAAAATCAATTATATATGCAATGCTCCATACCAGCGCATCCTTACCCTCCCATCACCTCTATGTCTTCTATTACATAAGTTCCTACTGATAACATGTCAAAATTTAAAAAACACATGCACATTCCAGTTTGAAAAGATTCCAATGAAGCTACAGGTAATAAAAGGAAAGTCAGTAATGGGTTCCTAGGAGGAAACCCAAATGGAGGAATGCTGCTAATGGTTATAGCTGAGACATGGATAAAAGCCAACTATAACTGAGTCCCACTTGTGGTTTTTTATTCTAAGAAATAGATGCTGATACAGCATCTGAAATCTCAATGCTTCAATGTCAGCACTACATCATACTGACAAATTTATATAGTTTAAAAGAGTCAGTACAACAGAGACAAACAATTTCTCTCAGAGATAAGTTCCTATCTTTGAATGTAAACTAAGGGATTTCTTCTTCTTGATCTCTTAAAACTTAAAAATATGTGTATGAGTACATGTACATTTTACATAATCATGTAATTTATACAAACATTTATAGAATAAGAGATTTCTTGAGCAACGAAAAATTCAAAGTGGAAGAACCATCCTACTTACATATCCAAACTACAGTCATAACTTTTTGGCAAAAAATTCAGTTTTGCCCATTTGAAACTTTTCAAGCCTCATTCTGTTGCCTAAATAATTCAGTGTAAGTTTTTAGACTGTAGATCTTAAGGGTAATCATTCTTACGGAATGACTTAAAGCTTCTTCTTTCCCTTGGTCGCTTTTCAAACTCTTTCCCAGGACTTAACAAATTTCTTCTCAAAGTGCATGTTATAGAAATTTTGAGTATCTGAGAGAAAATAATTTGAAGTGAGTTTATCTGAGCAATGATTTAGATATTGCTACTCAAATTCAATACTTGAATTTTTCATTAGATACTTACTAGACTCAGACTTACACTTCAACATCTAGCTTTATTGATTATTGGCCCTCATTGGCCCTTTATATATCCCTATAATTCCCCCTTTCATTTGCCTTTATTAAGATTGCTTGAGATGGCTCTGCAGAAGTGAGGCTGGTGACCTGCACAGCCCTCCCTCACTGAAAAGAAAGTCATGTCATCATTTCTCTGATGGCACGGTTTTCTTCAGCAACGAAGGACAAACACAATCCTGTGAACAGATGCAGCTTGCTGAATAGGGAAGGGACCCAACTGGCTGGGTAACTCAACTGCTCCTCTCCTGTCTGCCTCCTCCTCCCCTTCCTTCTCCTTTCCAAAGGAAGGTAAATTTGGATGGCCAGTTGACTTGGGTTTTATTGGCTTTCCTTTCTCCTGTCCTTTCTTTCTTTCTCCTGTCCTGTCCTGTCCTCTCCCAAAACCTTAAACCTACAGCTGAAACTGAGTCTCTGAAACTGAGACACCAATGGGCCCCTGCCTAAGGGCTCATCTGGACCCTCCTAGCTTTAGAGTGATTATCAATAGTAATGGAAAGCCTGACGGCTTTCTTTCCCTTGGCCTCGTTAAAGAGGCCATGCCCTGGCTACTTCCTAAACAGGCCCAGTCAATGAATAGGCATTGCCTCACCCTAAGTGAGTATCTGCAAAGACATTGGCCTGAAGGATCTAAGGTCTCCTAGTTCATCCTGGGTCATCTCCAGTCATCCTGATGAATGTGGTCACTGGATTCAGATGGCTCCGGAGGAGAAGGGAGTCTGGTAACCTGCACAGCCCTCCCTCACTCAAAACGAAGTCAAGTGCAACTCATATCATCATTTCTCTGATGGCATGGTCTTCTTCGGTAATGAATGATGAACAAAACTATTAAGATCGCTTATATAAGGAAGCAAGAAGTGAACTACTTGATCACACTCAACACTCACAGTTGTGGGTCTCGGTTCCTGTAAATCTTTCCATCCTGTTTGCTGAGATATTGATCAATCTCATCTTCTACCACATTGGGAGCTCCCCAAACACGTAATGCTTGGGAGGAGGAAGTTTCCATGTCAGATGAGGGTCCAGCAAGGGTCGAGGGAAACAGGAACAACAAATCGCCATGTCTATTCAAGAAGAAATATCAAATACATGCTTTTATCAATAGCAATTTAGTGAGCCTGTGAATAAAATCAAACTAAATATGTAGGGCCCTCTAACATAAGCAAATAATTGTATCAACTATTATAATGAAGTCTCAGTTTTCATTATGCTAGCATCCTCTTAATTGTTTTACATGTAATAAAAAATTACTTTGTTGTCCCTAATTCTACACTCCAAAAAACAAAATACTAGCAAATTTTGATCATTTTAAATGTAAAACATGTTCTCTAGTGCAGATTTATACTGGTGACCCAAAAGACCCAACTAACACTCTAAATTCAAAACTGCTATAATCTAGTAGTAAATAAAAATTACCTTTGCTAAAACACTTATTTAATCATCCTAGGAATTCCTGGACCTCAAAGCACTTCAGGTATATAGAGATGGGGTATGAAATTAAGAAGACAATCCACTTCTACTGTGTAATCTACTTACCAATTACACTTAATTTTTATGTATTTAGAACCAAAAATTGCACGGATCTGGGTTCAGAGGACTTTGGCTTGTATTCTACTTCTGTTGTTTACCTGTATGACCCTGTGATGGCTACGATTAAGTTAACTCTTCTACAGGCTGGGTTCTGCTTTATAGTGCTGCTGTAAATAGTTTGGAAACTTTTAAGTCAATTTACTATTATTATTAGTATTATTAGGTCTTTTCATCTTCTTTGCTCTACACAGAGTCCTGTTTTCCCCACTCTCTCCAATACCACAATGCCAGAACAGGATAAAAGATGACCTCACTCAAAAGACAGATCTTAAGATGCACTACACGTCTGTACAAATCAAGAAGCACAAACATTTTCAATAACAGAAATGCATATATTGGCTCCCTATGTCCTCCAGGATCATATATGAAATCTTCTGTCATCTAGAGCCCTTCACAATCTGGTTTCCTTCTAACTTCCCCAAGAGCTCCACATTCACCGACACTGATCACTTCCTGCTCCTCACACATAAGCTCCCTTCTCTGGCAGTGCATCTGCACTAGCTATCTCGCATGCCAAGACCGCTCTCATCTCTGCCTTTTAACTGTCCTGGCTTCCTTTACAAGGCTCAGCTCAAACCCAAGCCTCCTCAGAAACCTTTCCTGGTCCTCCCATTGCTAGTATCTTCCCCCAAGATTACCTTTTTTCTTTTCTGTATACATTTTGTATGTACAAAGTTGTTTGCATGTTGTCCCCCTCAGCAGAATATGAGTTCCTTGAGGGCAGTAAGCATTTCCACTTTGTTTGTCTGGCACACAGAAAATGCTTAATAAATGCTGATACTAAATAATTGCCATAACATTAACAGTTCCTGGAAAACACATAGGCAAACATGATGAGGGAGCAGCTAGTTCCATCAGAGGAAGGCATATGCAAATAAACCAAATGGCCCCTAGTAAGGAAAGTGATGCTCTGCAGAATGTTGCACTGAGATTCAACTATTACCTTGGTATATTATTGTCGACTATACAGTTTGTAACTTATGCAACTCAACAAATGGCCAAACAGCAGGTCTTGCAATATTATAATAAGGTCTGCTGACAACAAATTAATAATATGAGAAATGACAGTGGTCAGAGTAATGTTCCATGTGAGATCACTCCAAAACCATTTATTAAGCACCTATTATGTGCTACAGTAACACTAAAGAGGTCTATAATTTGCATTAAACTATCACATGTTTCTTCTAAGTAGAGTGTTCAGAAATCTTTATAAAGGTCTTAATACCCATCAAAGAACATCGGCATCTTGACAGATTTGACCCATACAATGGTGGTCACATAGTAACACACCAAACATACACCTGAGAGCCACAGAATTCATGCCACGTAGTGCTCCAAAGAGGAGATCTCTGGAATCCATAGTCTCTTGAGAATGTACTAACTCAAAGGTTCTACAGGCTACAAATGTGATCACTGCACATCCAGAAAACCTGCTCCATCGTGGAGTAACAGTGAAACAAGAGGACGGTAGGGTGGGAGCCCCCACTGGCATTGGCATCTGGCTACAGAAGAAAGCAATGTCTTCAAGAGGATTCTGATACCTGAAAAAAAAATAGCAGCTTGTGCGGAAACCACACTGTTGGCACTCACAGACAATGGAGGTCTTCAGGTATAAAGTTAATTGACTTGACTTCTTCCCAAAGAACTACACTCAAGGTCTTTTGTTCCTAAGAAGCTGAGTATGCAGCTTATCCAATCTCAGTACACTTAGGCTACAAATCTCTTCCCTCAAGGACATACCTCTCAGAACACTGCAAGTCAATCAAATCTAGCTCAACAGTAACTGCAGACTCAGTTTGACTGCTTAACACTTTGCAAGAAATATGATAGCCCATATACTGGTTTGTAAATAGGAAAGTATCTAGACTGCTTTGAGGAGATAAGTTACAAATGAATCTACCTCAAGCAGACAACACTTGCCACAAGAAATTCTCCACACTGAGTACTTACTTAATTTTTAACAGGTTGAGGGATTTGTTTGGTGATGCTGTTATCTCTCCTGTCTTGTTTCTATTGATGTAAACTGAGAAACCATTATTCCGGAAGCCAAACTCCTTTGCAACCTAAAATAAACCCGAAACAAGAAAGTATAAACACATACACATATATGTGCACACGCGCATGCACACATGCACACACAAGAACACACCCAGATTTTCCCAGAATATTCTGCATGATGGGATCCTTCATTATTATCTTGCTAACTTTTGAGTAGTTTCTAAGAAATTGAATTCCCTCTGAAAGACAGGTGGTACCTCCTACATATATGCTGCTCACTCTACAGTCAATTAGAGTAAGGAAATTAACTTTGAAAGAAGCCAATCCCTTGCACAAACATACAGACTATCAACAGAAATATGGCAAAAATAAATTTAATGAAAATATAAAGCAACAGATATAATCACAATTTGATTCAGTATTAATTAAGCATCCACTATGTACAAACAAGGTAGATGAATAAAAGTTTCTGTTGTCAAATAACATAATTTAACAGGGGAAGTAAGACAAGTAATTGTAATACAAATTAGAATGTAAATGCATAGAAAAGGTACAAGTTAACAATCATACTTGAATATTTCAAGTATTCAGGATTTAATTAGTGTAGGCATCTCCACTACAAAAAAAGATTTTCAATCTTCTGCTTCTTAATAGACAAGTCTTCCTAATAATCTGCCATGCCCCCCCCTCCATCCCTTTCATGTTCTCCTCCATCCCTTCTCCCAAAAATCAACCTCCTGGTGATGAGTTTCTTTAAATTCTGCTAGGCTGGACCTTGGATACCAGCCCTACAATCCACTGTCAAGGCCCTATTTGAATCTCTTCAGCTTGGTAAGACCTGCCAAAGTTTGTGATTTGTTGGCAGTCTTTAAGAATCCAGAGTCATCTTCATACTATAACTTTACTAGAGAAACAGTAATAATGGTAATAAGGATAATTCCTGATTTAATAGTGTTTTATGTCTTATAGGTGCTTTCTGAACTGCTATGAGAGTTACAAGGAAAATCCTTTTAACTAGAAAGCAATGTTGAATGAAATATCATGGAAGGTTTCCTAATGGAGGTAATACCTGAGCTGGGTCTCAAAGGATGAGGATTATTTCAACAGGAAGAAACGAGGAATATGTTCTATGGTAAGAGCAAAAGAACAAAGAAATAAAGAAGTAGGACATATTCAAGGGAATGATGAGTAGCCCAATTTAGGTGGATAATGGGGAGTACTGTCAGATTATGCTAGAAAGGAAAGTGAGTATCAGACTGTGGTGGGTCCAGAGTTGTAGTCTGTTCAACAGACAACAGAGAACCACAGAAGGTTTCTGAGTGGTGGTGATACATGATCAAAGCTGCACATTAAAAAGATTACTTTGGCAGTCATTTGTAGGATAGACTGGAGCAAAGAAACAATGAAGGAAGGGAAACACCTTAGCATTCCTTCTCTCTTGTTTTGTGTTTTTAAAAGTCTCTAAAAATGAATTTTTTTCCCATAGTTTTGAAAATATATTTTTAAATGTAGCTGGATGCACTAAATTAAAAAACAAAAACAAAAAGCAAGTCAAAGTAGATAATGAAACTTGATTTTATTGATTTTTAAGAATTTAAAATAAACAAATTAATGTAAAGAACATCTTGTAATAGACTGACTTGATATTAAACAGTTGCCCTTAAGGCATATAACAGAAACACAAGAATCACACTTCATCTTTCACATGGTCAACTCTATATCAGTCCTTTACTTTGCTTTTTAAAAACTTTCAAGAAAGTCAAAGGTAAACAATATCAGAAATGTTATAGAAGGGATTAATGAGCTGTGTGGAAGACCTGAATAAAGCTCTAAGACCTCTACAATTCTATGAAATATATGCAACAAATGTTTAAGAACCAGAGTTGGAAATATTACATTCTCAAGGTGAAACAAAGTAAAATATTAAACTAGTTATCAAATGTTATCAAGTATGATGCTATTAAGGACTAGATGACAAGACATTTATATTAATCAATGAGATTATTTATAAAATGGTGACACAGATAGAATAGGAAGAGTTAATAATACTTACTACCCTTACTTTTCTTAAGGCAATTTTTTTGAAGGGACAGGATGGGATGCACTTTAAAAGCACGTTTCAGACCAGTTCTGCCTTTATTTTTATGAATAATTCTGGGAAATTTCACCTGGCCAATAGGTGTTCTATGATGGTCTGCTGAAGAGAGTAGAAACAACAATGCTCACAAATCACATCCCATCAATATAATCCCTCCAGATTATCAACAGCTGGGGCTGTTATGTATGCACTCTCCCTAAGAAAGGCAAGATGCAACATAAATTGCTAGGTGGAAGCATTGGGATTATAAATCAGGCTCTTCTGCTAGCAAATCAAAGTCAGAACTCCAAGGTCTGTCTTCTAGTTTTCCCCCAGGAAGAAAGTAAATGTTGATGTTTCTCGTTTCACAGTGTTTAATAATTCTGTTTCTTAAACTGAACATCAAAGCCTCTAGCAAGTAAGAGTCAAATCTTACAATGCTTGTGGCAATCTTATAACCTCAAAAATTTGAAAGAATAATTAATTCAATTTATTCTTCATATTTCTAGTTCATACTGTTCCCTACAACCTTTCTTTAGTAAGTCACTTTACTTCAGTCAAATCTTTTATATAGTCTATGAACACATCTCATACAGAGCACCAGTATCATCTCACACTTCTAAAAAAAAGCTAACAAATGTCTATGACTCAGGTTAAGAAAATAAAAAGTAAATTTAAAATTTCAGCAAGACCTTTTTGAGCCTTGTAGTTATATTTTACGGTCTTTCTTCTTTTATTCATATAATTCAAATTGTTTCCAACATGTGGGTAGGTAACAAATAGCAACAACGAATAGTTTGGCTTAAATATATTTTACTTTTCAAAAAATATTTTAATAGCTTCAAGTTCTCTTGTAAGATCCCAAGTGCCAAGCAGTTTTGCTACAAACCCAAGCCTAGGACTTTACAGAACGCTGACCCAATTATGACCACAGGGGTGGGGAAGAAGTAAGTGAAGAGACTGGGGGGAAGTTGGGGGGAGAAGAAGAATGGAAGGCAGAAAAGGGTAAACTGCTGAAAGGTAAACATCAAAGTCACAGATACCTTTTTCAAAAATGTTGCAGCTGTTTCTCTCTTTGTTGCAGTGATCCGCTTCACCCCCTCTGGTGATTGGACACGGATTATCTGTTAAAAATGAAACCAGAAAGAGTTACTGAGAAGAAACAAAGTCCTGTCCCATTATTTGGTTGAGACAAAAATGACAGTAGCTTTTCAGCACTAAAACAAAGACTGTCACTGAAACTTCAAATGCCATGGGCGATACTTTTTTCCTTCTTCTCAATCTCAAATCAATTCTTTACAGAAAATGAAATGGTGAAAAAGAAGATTTGCAATCATCATCAGGAAATGTCATGTTATCTAAAAGCCTAGCCCTGACTTGCAAGTTTAAGATTATGTTGAAAAGAGCAATGGTTTTATGTTTTGTGCTGAATAACACAGCTTGCATTTTAGGAATTATAAAAGACTAGATCTAGGACAGTGAGATTATTTTTATCCTGAGCCTTTGAGATTTATTCATGAAAGAAAATATGTATTATCACTGAATGAAGACTCACAGTCCTTCTGAAAAGGAATTGCACTTGATTCTGGAATCCTTTTACAAAAGCACTGGCTGACCTGTAGTACAAGAAATCAAATGACCTTTTATCCTTGGTAAGAAGTGCAAACAAATTAAGAAATATAAGTCCTGTGCCACAGAAAGAGGGGATAGGGACTGGGACTGTTACTTCACTAATCTAAGGAAATTTCCTCTGCCAATGCAGACAGGTACCTTCTCTGCAACTTAATTTTAGAGAGCTGACTCAATCACTAAAAGATTAAGTAACTTGCCTAGAGTCACATAACCATTGATTGTCAGAAGTGGGATTTGGTCCTAAGTCTTCCAGGCTCTATCCACTACACCATACTGACTCTATACTTTTTATAGCAAACCTAAAAGATCAGGGACAGGGTAAGTTGGGGAGCAGATATGTTTTGTCCATTGAGCAACGGTCACCACTTTCTAAGATGACTTAAATTTTTCATTTGAATCAAAGTTATTGCTTCATTCAAAGAGTGCTGTTGAAACAGAAGGACAATGTTGTGGAAAAATAAATGCTGGCTCTAACCACATGAACAGAAATTGTCCCTGCAACAACAGACTGCCAGAAAGCACTTCTGCTATAGTTATTTTTCTCAACATTTACTATACTGTTTATCGGATAAAAGTTCTAACTCTTTTAGAAATACAGGATCTGTTGAAAATTATTTCTACTATTACATGGCCAAATGCCCCACTGGCTCATGATTCCTTGAACTTGACACATTCTGGGATGGACTTTAACAAGACTAATTCATGTCATCCTAAAACAAAGGATCACAGCATTTGGAGATGAAAAGAATCTTAAAGGCCACCTCACTCTGCAGATAAGGAAACAGACTTAGAAATGTGAGATGATTTTCCCAAAGTCACAGATAATAAGAAGACAACTGAGTATTCAGAAACTCAAGTGCTCTGACTCCAAATGCAGTACTCATTATAACAACTCATTATACTATAACTATAACAATGTCTAATAACTCGCTAACTTTTGTCTGAAAAACTGTTGTCAATTTCTAAGTTTAAGGCAGTTTATTTTTTGGAAGAACATTATGGACATTCCATTCATTAAAAGTTTAGAAAAACTAATGTACCTGTTTTACCCTAAACTTTTAACTCTGACTAGCCCTTTTAATTTTTGGATTGTTCATCTTACATATGGATTCAAGTTTCTCTAAATGTTTCCATATTGATAAAAACACTTCCATTAATATTTGAGTCCTCTAGTTCTAACTTAACTAGGAAAAAATATTCAGCTGCCTGTTCTCCCACGATAATTAGAAATGTTAAAACTAGTTCCTGAACTAATCAATTCTACTAAAAAACACAAGGTATTTACTCTTCCTCTAAGAGACTGAATTCCAGATTTCTGAAATAGAAATTATTCTGATTTGATCATCTTAAACAGTGTTTTTAAACATATATAGTTAATCATAACTATATATGCTTCCAAACCAATTTCAAGTTTTCTGGTAATAAAAGATAAAACTAAATTGTACTAGTTCTGTAAGACACAAGAAGACCTGAATGTGTATCTACAAGATTTCTCCATCTATAAAACAAGGACTACTATAACAGCTTGTATGTACTTCACAGAAACAGAATGTTTAGAATTAACATTTTAGGGGCTATAACCTTTTTTTTGGGGGGGGGGGGCGCGGCACAGATTTCTGTGGCAATTTGGTGAAGCCTATGTACCCATACTCAGAATAATGTTAGACAATCCCATACAAAGGCTTACAAAAGAAAATTTTACTAAAGTAGTCATCAACATACTTTTTTTTTTAAAGTTCCTAGAGTCAAGGGGTGGGGAACTTGCAGACTCAAGGCCACATGTGGCCCTCTATGACTTCAAGTGTGGCCCTTTGACTGAATCCAAATTTCACAGAACAAATCCTCTGAATTGTTTGTTCTGTAAAACTTGGACACCCAAGGTCACAAGTGGCCTAGGATCAGAAAGCAGGTTCCCCACCTGTGACCTAGACCTAGATTAGAGTTAGACTCTTGGTTTTGGAATAATTTGATCATCTCAACAATACACTCAATGTTTTTTAGAAGAAACAATCCATCTCAACTCATTTTTCCCCTAAAAAATAAACACATTTCAAAAATTTAGTAAGTGTAAAGGTGTTTAGTTGTTCAATCAAAACATTTCTATGGGACACCTAGGTTTTATTAATGGTGGCTTAGCCTTACAAAAGTGGTCTTTTTCTGGCTATCACTAGACTTAAGAACTTTGTCTACAACAAGATCTGACCCTTCTTATCCTAAATGGAATGCTGGATTTAGTTTTCCTGTAAACGGAAGGTACTAATGCAATTTTTTAAACTACCAACAGTTCCTAATCTGTTTGGAGCCCCAAGTTACTTGATTTTTGCAACCTTATTTTTTTTATTTCTGCAACCTTATATTTAAAAGCATCAATACTTTATTTTCTTGTACCATTCCTCCTTTACCTCCCTAAAGCTAAGACAGTGAATCTAGTGCCACAAAACAGAAAGCTGGCAGAAGAGGGTAATGAAAAGTCTGGAACGAACAAGTTTGGCTCAATACAGAGGTACCCAGGGAGGGCTGGCTGCCTAAATAGCAGGTGCAAGAAGCACCCTCCCCAAGCCGGGAGGGACATCCCTCATTTCACTCCACAGCTCCTTCCTTTCGCGTTCTTTATTGACCACCAAAATGCTACTGCCCAATCCTCCCTGAGAATTTTCCCTGAGTCATTCGCTTCTTTGCTAAAGCACTTAAAACTTATCATAGCCTAAGCAATAACCAGTTTCTGAGCTTTCTGATTAATTTTGCCATAAGGTATTAGGGGGTGATGAAGTCTGATTTCCCAAGACAAGAAAAATGAACTTCCTTTACCAAGTTTCTTTTAGTCAAGCATTTAACAAGCTTCTCTTGGAAATCGAGGGGAAAATGTCCTATTTCTGTACTTTTGTTCCGAACCTCCTCCGGAGGAGAGGGACTTTTTTTCTGGGGTGTCCTTACATGTGGCTACTTTACTCCTTGGAATTCATATGGAGGAAGAGAAGGTGGGGGGCAGAAAGGAGAAAAGGGGAGGGGGGGGAAGAGACGGGCTGGGTCGTGGCCGCGTCTGTGGGGTGGAGAGACAGAGGGGTGTCTCTTTGATCTGGGACTTTTCTCTCCCGGCCTCCAAGGTCGGGGTGTTCCCCCAAGGCGGGCAGACTCTCTCCCCGCCGGACGCCGGCGATCTCTCGGAGGCTGAGTCCCGGACAAGGCCGAGGACGAGAAAGGGCCCAGATGGCAGGGCCGGGGAAGGGGGTACGCCAGAAGGCCTGAGTGCCAAGGGGCGAGACGGACGCGGGTCCACGCCCCGCAGGCCTCGGCGGTGAAATCTGCTGCCTCATCCCGGAGGCGCCCCACTCGGCTCGCCCTCCCCGCCCGCACCGGCCGGCCCGCGGGGAACTGACTCACGATGCTCTCGGCCATGGCCGCCGCTGCCGTCGCCGGGCCCCGGAGCCCGGCCCCCGCCGCCCGCCGCCCCGAGTGTCCCGCAGCCGCAGCCCCGGCTCCAGCCCCGGCCTCGCTCCTCCGCCCGCTCCGCAGGCACGGCCGCCGCTCCAGCGCCGCCCGCCCGGCCTCAGCCTGCAGCCGACGTCCCGGCGCCTCGCTCAACGCGCTCCCCGCAGGCACACGGACCCGGAAACAAGGTTCCGGCTTCCACCGCGGCGCCGCCCCTCCCCCTCGCCGCACGTCCGCTCCTCCCCCCGCCCTGGGAGAGTCCCGCCGCTCACCCCGCCCCCACCGCCCCGCCCCCTCCCGGGCTGCTGGTGCGCCTACCCTAGACATTTACGCTGGGAAAGGACCCGGTGTTCTCGCCTACTCTAGAATAGAAACTCCCTACGGGCAGGACCGGTTTCATTCCAGCCTCGATTAGGGTACTTGGAGAAATGTGCGGTGTAAGAAAAGAAATTAAGAACACGTTCGGAAGTCCATTACAGACAGAACACGACCGCATAAGGGAGACATAAGCGGTGCCCGGCATTGAGAGGGGGAGCCATCCACCCGTCCGCGTCCGCCAAGTGCCCACTGCGTGCCAGGGCCACCCTGAGCGCGGGGGTGGGCAGAGAGGAAAGCAGCGGTCCCTGCCCTCGCCGTCCAACGAGGGAAACCGGTCCGTGCACATCCAGCTGTTCTGGGGCGTTTCTGACTCCTGACCGCCTTGGAGCTTTCCTGGCCAACATGGAGGGTTAGGATTTCCCTCTCCAGCTCACTTTACTAATGAGGAAACTGAGGCCAGCAGGGGGACACAGCTAGCGTGGGGGGTCAAATCCGAAGGCCTGTCTTCCAGACTCCGGGCCTGGCACTACCCGCTGGGCCGCCCGCCTGCCCACAGCCAGTTAGAGTACTGGATAAATAGGGAATCCTTAGCACTGGAATTGGGGGTAGGGGGGGTGGGGAAGGTTTCCTGGTCTGTATCCAGCAGGGATTCACCAAAGGCTTCTTGGGAAGGGGAAGGGGACTTTTAGATTGGAAGGGATGCCTAGGGTTTGTAAGGAGCTGAGATTTATTAAGGGCAGGCTTTCTGGGCATAGGGAACTTACTGTGCCAGGAGGGAGAGGTGTTGCATAACAGTAAGTCATGACTTGGTTGGAGGTGAAGTGAAGGGTACTGGAAGGGTACTGCGTTGGAAGTTATGTCCAAAAAGACAGTCTGTGGTCAGGGCTGATGGGAGAGGTGTACGGGTGTAAGTGGTTGCGTTATATCTGAGAAGCAAAAGGATCTCAGGAAGGAGAGCTCCTTTCAAGCTCCATCTCTGCCATCAGGGATCTTTGGCAAGTCCTGCGCTCTCAGAGGCCCAAACATTCTGAGACCAAGTTGCACAGTGTTATTTCCTCATTGGGAGTTCCCCAAAAAAACAACAAACAAATCCAAAAAAGGTCATTTAATATTTTTGAGTAGTGTGATTGGACCAGGGCATTAGGCATATGGAAGCTCACTTAGTGGATAGAGCTAAGGGGCTGAAGTCAGAAAGACCCATCTTCATTCAGATCTGGCCTCAGATACTTACTAGCTGTATGACCCTGGCTCTGTTTGCCTCAGTTTCCTCATCTGTAAAATGAACTGGAGAAGGAAATGGCAAACCACTCCAGTATCTTTGCCAAGAAAACCCCAAATGGGGTCACGGAAAGTTGTACACGACTGAAAAAAAAAACTTCCCAAAAGCTCACTCTAGGCGTGGACTTCACACCTTGGAAGCACCCTCAGCTGTGGCCTCTCCTTCTGACTTGATGATTCTCCCAGAATCTTTATTTTAAGAACAGATATCACCATCACTACCACCCCAGGACCCTCCAGCCTGACCCCCAGTTTCTTCTCTAGGATTTTTCCCTTTAGTGCCTCCCCATCTCAGGCTCCAGAAACCTTCATTTTACCCTTTCTAGCTTCCTTGTGGGGCATCTAGGTGGTGAAGTGGATAGAGTGCCAGGCCTGAAGTCAGGAAGACCTGAGTTCAAATTTGACCTCACACACTTACTAGCTGTGTGACCCTGGGCAAGTCATTTAATCCTATTTGCCTCAGTTTCCTCATCTGTAAAATGAGTTGGAGAAGGAAATGGCAGTATCTTTGCCAAGAGTACTCCAAAATGGAGACAATGAAACAACCAATAACATTTTATTTGTGTTTTTCATTCTTTAGAAGGGCAGAAACTGCCTTTCTTTTAGCTCCTGTTTTTATGCCCTGAGCCTAGCTCAGTCAGTTTACTTTACTCCCATTAGGAGATGGGGGAGTCACTCTTGCCCAACTCCATTCTTTTGGAGTCCCCAAGGATGCAAATTTTTCTCTAATTATCACCTTTTTCTTCTCCCTAACTGACAAGGATTGGGGGAAACCCAACATGGGGCAGTCTTTAGCCTCTAGCAAGGAAGCCAAAAATTTGCCCGCTGGCCACTGCCTCACTCGAGCTTCCTTTAAATTCTGTTCACCACACTTCATCCCACTATGTAAAAATGCTTACTCATACCTTACTCTTTGTCTAGAATCATTTGTCTAGATTCCCTTATTATTTTTCATGCTTTGGGGCAATTATAATAATAGTCACGATAAAAGTCTCTTTGGCTTGTCTTATGTCCTCAGCCCAAGAGAATTTCTCTAACAAAAATATATATTACAGTTGCAAATTCAAATTCCATTAGCCTTCTCTATGGTGACTTTTAATCCTCCCTACCCCAACCCCCAGGCACACACTAGAACCCACGATGCAATCCACAAACATTTTAGTTTGGAGTAACGAGTTCCTTTACAAGCAAATGACTGAAAAACAGAAAGCAAATAAATATTTTAATAGAATGAGGAAAGGAAAACAGATTCCCTGGGAGAGAGCCAAAGTAAAATAGGAGACCTAGTGGTAAGAGTTTTGCCATCGTCATGATTAGCACATAACTAAGTGCCTTCCCACTCCCCAGAGAGGATCCAGATTAAACCTCAACGTTATATACTTATGGCACTCTCTTCTTGAGCAATATCTTGTTTTTACCTCCTAGGGGAGGTAATCTCTTCTTATAGCTCCCAGGAAGAAGGGAAACTGAGCTTTCAGACACATTGTGTTTCTTCCCAGGGTTAGAAATGTTATGATTCCTTGCAAAATCAGCTAGAATGTGTTCAGCATTTAGAATTATATATCACATCATCATCATAGCATTTATATAGTTTCTTTGCATTTGTAAAGAGCTTTAACTGAGGCAGATGGAGGTGAAATAACTTGCCCAGGGTCACCTTCAGTCATTGTTCAGTCATCTGACTCTTTGTGACTCCATTTGGGGTTTTCTTGGCAAAGATAATGGAGTGGTTTGTCATTTTCTTCTCCAGCTCATTCTATAGATGAGGAAACTGAAGCAAACAGGGTAAAATGACCTGCCCAGGGTCACACAGCTAGTAAGAATTTGAACTCAGGTCTTCCTGACTCCCGATCTAGCCCTCTAACCAAAAATAAACACCAGCACTTAACAGAAAAAAGATATTTAACTTGGAATCCCAGGTAACCATCTCAGGGTGCCAGTCTCAGCAAATATTCAGAGCATATACTATACAGAGCATAAAGCATCTTCTCTCCACAGGACACTTCAGTGACTGCAGGTCTAAATTATATACATAGGACATATTACATGTACATGCCATAGCAGTACATACATGTTGTTTGCTGTTGTTTACTTGTTCCAGCCCTGTCCAATTCTTCATGACCCCATTTCAGGTTTTCTTCAAAAAGTTACTGGAGTAGTTTGCCATTTCCTTCTCCACCTCATTTTTCATATAAAGGCAAAGAAGGTTAAGTGAGTTGCCCAAGGTCACACAGCTAGTAACTGAAGCCATATTTGAATTCATGAAGATGAGTCTCCAGGTCCAGCGCTGTATTCACTGGACTGCCTCGCTGCCCAATTCATATATGTATTCAGAGACATACAGAGATTTTAATGATGAGTGTCATTAAAAGCAAGAAAAATAATCAAGGAATCTAGACAAATGATCCTAAACAATGAATAAGCATTTTTATGTGGTTGAAAAAACTTAAGTGAATAGAACCTAGAACACAAATAAATATTACAATAAAGCAAAAAATGAAGCAGTAATAATGTCAGTAGGCTTACAGAATAACAAAAATGCAGGTAACAGTGTACATTCAAACAGCGAAATTGTGTACATTTAATAGACAAATATATCCACAAAACAGGAATAATTCTAGCACAAAAGCAAATAGACATGAAGAAGAAAATATTAAAAGCAAAAGCATTCAAAGTATGCGGTAATTAAAATGTGTGTCAAAGAACATGCTGCTCGGTGCAAGGCACTCATTCCATTGGTAAGCATCATTGTCATCTAGCTGTATGCGTAACCATTTCTCTGGTTTCCTTTGCGTCCTATTAGTCTGGGCATCTTGACCTCTTGGGCATGGTGTACTCATGTTCTTTGGCTCAAGGTCAAGTAGTCTATGTGCAGTCATATGTTTCCATTCCTCCTTAGTGTCCTTTCCATTTGGTTTATTTTGCCTCTCTGCCAAGGAGAATGATGTTTGGACTACAAAAGATGGGCTAAAAATGTCTGAGCTGATAGCCCAAATAAATAGGGAAGTTAAGATAGCACCTACCAAATCCATGCCCAGATGACCTTCTTTTCTAGGGTACTGAAAGAAATGACTGCTGGGATTATGAAGAATGAGAGAGGTATAGCAGGACTGAAGAAGGACGAATGCTATACCAGTTGCAAAAAGGATGACTGGCAGCTTTGACCTTCCTTATAGGTGAATTATCTTTTTCTGAGTTATATACTCAATTTCCTAGATACTGGACCCCTTTGGTCTCTACTCTGTTGGCCAACAATTCCTCCTCAGCAGGATGATTTTAGCTAGTATTTATATAGTGCCAGGTCTAGGTAATGCAGTGTATAGAGTGCCTGGTCTGGAGTCAGGAAGACTCATCTTCCTGAGTTCAAATCTGGCCTCAAGACACTTACTAGCTGTGTGGCCCTGGGCAAGTCACTTAACCCTGATTGCCTCAGTTTTCTCGTGCATAAAATGAGCTGGAGAAGGAAATGGCAAATTGCTCCAGTATCTCTGCCAAGAGAAACCCAAATGGGGTCACGAAGAGTGGAACCCAACTTAAAAACAATTGACCAATAACAAGATCTGCAAAACCCTTTACAGATACCTCATACTAAAAAATATATATAATATGTATATAGCTATTCACGCTGGTGGTAGACCACTGAGATTGATTTCAAATTTTGATTGAGAAATGATGGTCACTTGTGCTCCATTCTCCAAGACAGAAGTGTATTACACATCCTCAATCTTCAGTTCTTCTGTATGGGGAACTATGAGTCTACATATATATGTGATTGATGATGAAATCATGTTCACTGTTTTCAGGGTCAAAAACGGTCCCCTTCCATAATCCCATTTATTCTTCCCAATTCAAGTCTTAGATACCCTACTTCTACAACAACAAAACTGCAAGAGTACGTGCATTCATGAATACGTCCAATTTGCTTTTAACCCTTCTAAAACTCGGAAACTGTAATAGACAGTAGGCATATCTGTCCCTCCAGTTATCTTCTGGTGGTGGTGTCTGTGTATAAAGCCTTCATGGCCTCCATTCTCTCATGCCTTTAACTCTCTAGCTAGTTTTGTTTTGTCCACGGATTCATCTCTCAAAGATTCTGGGGCCTTAAATCTAAGTTCATAGTGGGATCTCTTTGACCTTTTCTTCATGAAAGGATGTTGCAAAGTTAATCAAGGGTGGGCCTTCGTGGTGACAATCCCATTTTTCAGTTGCACATTCATCATGTATCTAGACCATGATCAACAAATGAGGAAAATGGTGTCCTTTGGGTCTCAAGAACAGTAAAAGCTGCAAATATGTCCAAACTATACATCATAACTCTCCTTACTTACTATATAGTCTGACCAAATCCTCATACTCAGGTACCACACCACTTCTCTATAGACCTGTCTCTGAAGTTTTATATCTACCTGACTCACTTAACTAGGGCTTTTTCTCCTTCAAGCTAAATAATAGAATGACTGAATTTTGCATCCAGTTCTTATGGGGCCTGACCATGAAGGAACTGATTCTTTACTCTTGGTATACACGTCTTGCCATGTGATATCAGACTACCTGGCTTTCCAGTCCTGTCCAGCTTCTTTCCTGAGGTTTTCCATCAAATTTTTCCTCTTCACTAAATCAGAGGCTTGCCAGTTCTGCACGGAGTGAACCAAAATTTCCATGATACTTCCCCAGCAGGACATGGTTCTGTCCTCCAATAATATTTCTAGGCAGACTTTAAGTGTCCTTCAACAAGGCAATATCTACCTTCGATCTTTCTCACAGGTAGTATTGTATTCTCTGTCCAACTCTGGAGGCCTAGCTTCAGCCCTCCTTATGGATTTCTGATATGAGACCCAGCAACTTTGACCCTCCTTACAGGTGAATAGCCTTTTTCTGACTTACATATTCCACTCACCTTTGATGATTAAGTCATCTACTTTGCTGTACAACAATTTGTCCTCAATAAGAGGCATCTACAAAGTACTTTGTAAATATCTTGTATTATATATATATATATATATATATATATATATATATATATATTATATGTAACTATTAGGTATGTATGCATAAATATTATACATACATGGCCATTATTAAACTCATTTAATCCTCACAACAGCCCTGTGAAGTAAGTGCTAATATTATTTTCTCTGTTTTAGAGATAAGGAAACTGCTTAAGTGATTTGCCTAGTTGCACAGTTACTAAGTTGTCTGAGGCAAAATTTAAACTCAGGTTTTCCTAACTCCACATCCAGAGCTCTACCCTTTCTGTCATCTATCTATGTAGATCAATTCCTAAGTATTGTCTCCTCCAGTGAGTATATTTGAATGGTACAGTAGATCAGGGGAGTCACAGATTATGGGTGAGTGATCTTCTTGGTTGTAACCTTGAAATCTCCCACTTCTTTGATATTTGTTTTCAGTGTTATTTAATGTTCTTTATTTTTAATTCTTGTGCTCATTCCTAAAGCCAGGAGAACCTATAAATCTCCATTTAAAAAATAACAAAACTTTTCTCTTTTTCTTTCGTTGTTTTGTTTTCTTTTTCTCCCATTTTTTTTTTTATTTGATTTGGTTTTATTTTTTAGATGGTGTCTCCCTGTCTGCCCAGGCTGGAAGTACAGCCTCTACTCACTGGCCCAATTCCAATACTGATCAACACAGAAGTTTTAAGCTATGTTCTTTTTCCAGCCTGAGCCTATTTGCCTCTCCCAGAAGCTCACCATATTTGTGCTAGGCTTGGTGATGACCCCCACTCAAAACTCCTAAAATTCAAGCTATCTACCAGCTTCAGCCTCCTTCATTAACAGGAATTACAGGGGTGGGCCACCTCACTGGCCACAAGACTTTTCAAGCAACTTTTACCCCTCTGATCAATAGATCCTTAATAGCAACGTTTAACAATACTATACTATAGAAGAAAACTAATTCTGTAACATTATACCACAATGATTATTATATATTGTTATATAAGCAATATTTTATAAGTATCACTTAGTAATTAACAGTAAAGCAAATATGCAAAATAATGCTGCTTCAAAGAAAGAGGAAGGTAGAAATAAAAATAGAATCCAAACTCCCAAAGCAGAGGGGGAAAAAAAATCACCAAATGAACTCCCATCATAACAGTGCAAAGGAATGGTGCCCCTGTCCCTATTACTACTGACCAGATGGGTTTTCTCAGTATAAACTATCCCCTACTTTGGAAAGGGGAATCAAAAGATATATAATTCTCTTTATCTTTTCTGTTAACTTTCAGTCCCCAACCAGAGAGAGTGCTTTTGGCAAAATACTGTGCTATTAGAGCTACCTCTAAATCTTATTTGATAATATCTCCCTCTCTCAGATGCTTCCTCCTATTCTTGCATCAAATGGAAACTTCTGGTGGTGGTAGTTACCCCTATTTATAAAGACAAAATAAACATTTAAAAGAAAGAGAAGTCTTAAGCAAAATTAGCCAAATGGAAAAAGAGGTTCAAAAGCTCACTGAAGAAAATAGTTCTCTCAAGATTAGAATGGAACAGATGGAGTCTAATGACTTTCTGAGAAACCAAAAAATCACAAAACAAAACCAAAAGAATGAAAAAATGGAAGAGAATGTGAAATATCTCATGGGAAAAACAACTGACCTGGAAAATAGATCCAGGAGAGACAATTTAAAAATTATGGGACTACCTGAAAGCCATGATCAAAAAAAGAGCCTAGACATCATCTTTCAAGAAATTATCAAGGAAAACTGCCCTGATATTCTAGAACCAGAGGGCAAAATAAGTATTGAAGGAATCCACCGATCACTGCCTAAAAGAGATCCAAAAAGAGAAACTCCTAGGAACATTGTGGCCAAATTCCAGAGTTCCCAGGTCAAGGAGAAAATATTGCAAGCAGCTAGAAAGAAAGAATTCCAGTATTGTGGAAATAAAATCAGGATAACACAAGATCTAGCAGCTTCCACATTAAGGGATCGAAGGGCGTGGAATAGGATATTCCAGAAGTCAAAGGAACTAGGACTCAACCCAAGAATCACCTACCCAGCTAAACTGAGTATAATACTTCGGGGGAAGTATTTCAATACTGGTCTTTCAATGAAATCGAGGACTTTCAAGCATTCTTGATGAAAAGACCAGAGCTGAAAAGAAAATTTGACTTTCAAACACAAGAATGAGAAGAAGCATGAAATAGTAAACAGCAAAGGGAAGTCATAAGGGACTTATCAAAGGTGAACTGTTTACATTCCTACATGGAAAGACAATATTTGTAACTCTTAAAACTTTTCAGTATCTGGGTAGTTGGTGGGACCACACACAGATGTACACACACACACACACACACACACACACACACACACGTACATGCATGCACACACACACATACGCACAAGCATGCACACACAGAGACAGAGAGCACAGAGTGAATTGAATAGGATGGGACCATATCTTAAAAGAAATTAAGGTAAATGGTGAGAGAGAAATGTAGTGGGAGGAGAGAAGGTGAAATGGAGTGGGGTTAATTATATCTCATTCAAGAGGTGAGCAGGAAACTTTTTAGTGGAGGGAAAAAGAGGAGAGCTGAGAAAAAACATGAAGTTTACCCTCATCACATTTGACTAAAGGAAGGAGTAAAATGCACACTCATTTTGGTATGAAAACCTATCTTATAGTACAGAAAAATGGGGAAGAAGGAGATAAGCAGGGAGGGAGGGATGGTGGAAGGGAGGGCAATGGAAGAAGGGAGCAATTTGAAGTCAACACTCTTGGGGAGGGACAGGATCAAAAGACAGAATAGAAACAATGGGGGGCAGAATAGGATGGAGGGAAATACAGTTAGTCTTATACAACACGACTGTTATCGAAGTCATTTGCAAAACTACACAGATATGGCCTATATTGAATTGCCTGCCTTCCCAAAGGGAATGGGTGGGGAGGGAGGGATGGGGAGAATTTGGAACTCAAAGTTTTAGGAACAACTGTGGAGTATTGTTCTTGCTACTAGGAAATAAGAAATACAGTTAATGGGGAATAGAAAGTCATCTGGCCCTACAGGACAAAAGAGAAGATGGGGACAAGGAAAGGGAGCGATAATAAAAGAGAGGGCAGATTGGTGATAGGGAAAATTAGAATGCTTGGTGTATTGGGGTGGGGGGAGGGGAGAAATGGGGAGAAAATTTGAAGCCCAAAATTTTGTGAAAATGAATGTAAAAAGTTAAATAAATAAATAAATTTAAAAAAAGAAAAGAAAGAAAGAGAAGCAAATGAACTTCTCTACACCAGTGCCTAAAGCAAATCACTTCAGTGCCTAAATGGAAATCGCTTCCATGAAAAAAGATACCAGATTACTACCTTGGGGATCTATAGTGGAGAGAGGGTGATGATTCAGCAGTATGGCTTCTGTCCCAATATATCTCCTGTTGAATGAACCAAACAGCCCAGCTCCCAGATTTCTGGCATCTTTCCTTATGACAGTTGCCTCTATCTAATGCCTCTTTCTCATGATTTCCTTTCTCCAGCTCCCTAATTCTCCCACTTGCCCCATCTGGAGTTATGTTCCTCTTTGAATTCTTCTTCTGAACTCAGTGAACCGACTTTTATAGGTCACTCTAAATCATGATCTGTCATTTTCTTCCTATTAGTTCATCTTACTCTCTCTTTGATTCATTCAAAGTACTGATTCTAACCATTACTCATAAAGGAATCACCTAGGCCTGCATTTTATAGTGAGGGTAACAAGTCAACACCTCATTATCGAATCCCTCTTCTGTGATTTGGTCAGTAAAAGACCAACTCCATTACACTTTATCCTTCCTTCTATCTTCTGCACATATTTTGTTAAACTCTAGTTTCATTCTTAGAGAAACCTAGAGAGTCAACTGAAAATTGATAGAAATAATAACTTCAGCAAAGTAGCAGGATATAAAAGTAACCCAGAAAAAATAATCATCCTTTCTGTATTAGCAATAAAACCCAGCAGAGACAGAAAGATAAATTTCATTCAAAATTAATACAGAATGTATAAAATATCTGGTAATTTACTTTCTAAGATACTCAAGAATTATTTAAATACAACTACAAAACATTCTTTACAGAAATTAAAGAACACAAATAATTAGAGAGGAATTAATTGCTCATATTTGAGTAGTGGCAATATAATGAAAATAACAAGACTGCCTAAATTAATTTAGAAATTCAATGCACTGCTAATCAAACTATAAAAAGATTCTTTTGTAAAACTAAACAAAATTATAACAATATTCATTTAAAGGAACAAAAGATCAAGAATTTCCAAGAAAATGCTGAAAAAAAAAGTGGAAACAAATTTAGTAATATCAGATCTCACACTCTACTACAAAGTAGTAATTGCCAAAACTATTTGGTGCCGATCAAAAAATAGAAAATTTACCAAAGAATAGGATAAATTACCCACAATAGAAAAATAATTGAACATGATAGCGTACTATTTAATAAACCCAAGGACACAAACACTGGAATAAGGACAAAATACTGTTGGAAAAAATGGAAAGCACTCTTGGAGAAATCGGAAGAAAAATTACAGTGAAACATTTTAAAAATACACATAAAAGGGCACAAGAAAGTCCAGGAGGGGACACAGACAAGCAAGGCAATGTTTGTATTACAATGTTAAGTTTAATACTCAAATGGATCTGTGAACTCATTGATTTGGTAATTTCTTTTAATAATGCTGATCATATGGCTGTGTATACCTGTTAGATCTGTGCAATTCTTACCCATTTGCCATAAGGGATCCAAATAGCATAGTAGAGGCCTTCCCCACTTTCTTCCAAGATCTATTATCACTCAAAGGAGTTCAACCTACACCACACAGGAAACAGCAAATGGATGAACAATGTCATACAGATTTCAACTTCTAACTGAATGGATAGTCCACGGTTCAACAATTTGTATACCTGGAACAAATAGTATAGACAGACAATGACCTCAGCCCAGTTCATAAAGAGAAGCAGGAAAGAGGACTGGACTTTCTTTTGGAAAATTACAAAGGACTTTTACTGACCCCAACCTTCCTATAACAGCAAAGGCTCATCTTTTCAATATAAGTATTTTACTAGTGTTGCTGTACGGAAGACCTAGAAGACTGATACCTTCAAAGAACATCCCACTGAAGGACATTGGAAAGGCATATGTTGAGTGTGATCAGGAAGCAACGTATATAACCAAGGAGGAACTTTGAAGAACGGGGACTAAGGGATGTCATCAAAGACAGATAGGTTGGTGGAGGGATGACAAGTGGAGGATCAGTGTACTACATTGATTAAATTTAATAAACATTAAAAACACAAACTGTCTGTAATATATTCATGGTTTCATATACAATTCTCTTTTTCTGACCTTCTTTGTATATAGAAATGTTGATGTTTGTTGATGATATTCTAGTTCATAATAAAAAAATAATTTTAAAAATCCAAGTTCTTTAGTCAAAGAGAAGGTCACTGCCCAAACAGGAGTTCATGGGATTAGATTTTGTGTGTGAGTGCACACCTTACCCTTCTCCCTTCTTTAGTCTCATGAGTTTCTCCTTGGAGCTGGATAGATGGTCAATCATCCACCCCATTCCTTTCATACAACTTCGAGTGGAGTGGAGACAGAGCCCTCAGTGGGGATAGGCAGCCAATAGCTGCTTGCAGTGACTGGGAAGCTTCACAGAGAAAGCAGAACTAGAAGTGACTAAGGCTTGACTGGTGGCTTGAAGGTAGTGCCACCTACTGGTCGATCTAGATTGTACACTCTCCTGTTGGTTAAGCGACAGCCTGCGTTTCTACAAGCTCCCCCAGAAGGCCGGGGAGGAACTAGAGGAGGTCAGCTATTAATATTATATTTCATTGAATTGTCATCTCAAACATCTACCACATGCACAGGACACCTGCACTACTGTCTCAGAAGGAAAGACTTAAAATTCCCCACCAAAAAAACTCCAAAGAAATAATGAAGGAAATTAAAAGAACTGAATTAAGATAAGAAATGAGATGACCACAGTCCGAGAGAAGAGCTGTTGGATTTTCGTTGTTTGTTTTTTAGGCTAAGGTAGACCTTGTATGTGCCTTTTAAGAGGACATGGAGAAGAGGAGTTTCCCAGGGGAAAGGGTCTGACTGAACAGCAGGAGAGGGGTCTCAAATCAAAATGGGAATAGTGGGATACAATGTTCTTCACAATAGAAAAACAAACAAAAAATTCCTCTCCCAAACATACCTAGAAAATGCACATACTGAATCCTGATGGGTAAATCCATTAAAAAAATCACAAGTCACTTTTCTAGATCAATCCTGAATAGGGAGACAGACAAGGTGGTCTATGGACCTTGGGGAAGGGGTCTGCTCAGAAGCATGTTCAAGTACCCAGGAAGAGATTGTGCTCGAGGGCAAGAGCATGTCCCATATACTGGGGCACTGAGATGGCACCAGAGACCAGCTGGCAGCTTCATTACCCACTCCCAGTTTCAAATAGCAAATCCAGGGAGGATTGAGGAGGGATAAGAAGTGGTCATAAACCCTAGGCCTGTATGGAGGGAAGAGAAAGGAAGTTCAGAAGCAAACAGTCACCCCCTGGCTCAGATCCCAGAAGAACAGTTTCCAGCTTTTAGCTTAGCCTTTGGAGGAATAGGAAGGAAGTTAGGTGGTTCAGTGGATAGAGTGCTGGGCATGGAATCAGGAAGACATTTATTAGCTATGTGACCCCGGGGCAAGTCATGAAACCTCTGCGTTAATTCACTGGTGAAGGAAACAGCAAATCACTCCAGTATCTTTGCAAAGAAATCTGTATACACAGTATGGTCTATGGGGCATGAAGAGTCAGATATGACTGAAAGACGGCACAACAACAGAGAAATAACCAGGGCAGGAATCCCAGACCAAGGGGGAATCTGCCAGTCTATCACCCTGAACCTGCAGAACTTCCCTGGTGGTTGACAGTGGCTAGGTACAGCAGTAGTCTACTCTTTCTCAGACCCAAACCCAGATCAGGAACTTGCAGAGCTCAGACCAGAGAGGTAGTGATTAAACTTTGCCTTGGATCAGACCACTTGAGGAGCATTGAAAGCTGGCAGAACTCCAGCTGGAGATGTCCCTAAGGTCCTAGGATAAGATAACACTTTAACACCCCCAGGAAAGCTCAGATCTACCAGAAGTGACCAGAGCTGGCCCTGCCATCAAGCTTGAAGTCAGAAGGTAGGCTAGAAGAATGAGGAAACAAGAAAGAATCCCATTATTAAAAGCTGATATAGTGACAGGGACAAACCCAAAAGCAAAGAAAGATTCCATAAGATCTATAAGGAAAACCTCAAAAGAAACACAGTTTAGGCTAAGAATACAAAATTAAGTAGAATTCCTGAAAGTGGTGAAGCCAAGAGATTTAAAGATTTAAAGAATGTTTTTATAAATGAAATTAGAATGCTAGAGGGAAACAATGGAAAAGAAATGAGAACTATGGAAGAAAGAATTGGAAAAGGAATTAATAGATTGGCATAAGAGGCACAAAACTTTGCCCAAACAAGAAACTCCCTGAAAATTAGAATGGACCAAATAGAAACCAATGCCTCCATCAGACAATAAGAAATAATGAAGAAGAGTCAAAGACTGAGTAGAAATGGAGAAGTTTTAAAATAGTTGTTATGGGATGTAGGATAGGATACTAATAAGTGTTGGAGGAATGGAGCCATGCTGTTGTTCGTTCATTTCATTTGTGTCCAACTCTCTATGATACCATTTGAGGTATACATGGCAAAGATACTGGAATAGTTTTTCATTTCCTTCTCCAGCTCATTTTACAAATAAGAAACTGAGGCAAACAGGGTTAAAGTGACTTGCCCAGGGTCATACATCTAGTATCAGATTTGAACTCTGGAAGATGAGTCTTCTTGACTCTGAGCATGGCACTCTATCCACTGCCCCACCTAGCTGCCCAATAGGGGCATATGGTTCCTTTTGTGCATAGGAATGCATAACCACTGTGCTGTGCCACAATTAAAGTCAGATTTTGTAGTGATCTTAGTGCAGTTTTGTGATCTTTAAAAATTATCAGTTACCAATGAACAAGAGTGGAGAAGCCAGTTTAGTGACATTGCTTAGGGACTGTTGTTTGCAAAGGACCAATGATATCACCAAGTGATGTCTTGACTCACTTGCAAATTGGATTTAAGTGAGGCAGAGTTGTGCAAAGTCATCAGCCTTGTTCTGTCTTCCTGAATCATCTAAGTCCAATGATAAGACAAAAGTCAAGATGACTGGTGATGGCCCCAGGATGTAGTGGATGGCCTTAATGTCTTTGATGCCTGACCATACTCTAAGCCCTCCACCTTTAGCCCACCTTTTGGCAAGTGGAACAAATTGTTCTCATCTGCCTGTTCCACAGAGGGAAGTCTTCACCTATCTCAACAGGTTTGAGGCCTGTTGCTTACCTTCCATCTGGTTTAGCCTGTCTGCCAAGATGATTTACCGGGGTGTGGCTGCTGTGCATAGTACAGCTTCTTGGAATCACAGACAAGAGTTGACTGCCACATAGACACATAGGATGAGCAGCCCTGAAAAGAGATCTGCAAGCCCTCATATCAGAGGCAATAGTCCTCTTTGGGCACTCCATACACCCTGCTTATGGGTAAGAATTTTTTTACTTAGGAGTAAGAATCAATAGGTCAAAGTAGCAAGGATATATGAGTTCTTACTCCCCAACTCTCACCTCCATGGTGAGTAAGAAACAAAGGTTGAAAAAAAAAAAAGGTGAAAAACACCTCAGAGTTACTCTCTCAAACAAAAACTAATGACCTGTTTAGGGAGCAGGTTTCATCATAGACAACCTATTGAGCCTAGATTACTCCATATTCCAAAGATAGACATGAACTAATCATCTCACTGTAGAGGTATCCTAAATCCAAACAGGAAAGCTTCAAAGTAGACACACTGATTTACACAATGAGACCTTTTGGAACAATACCTCATCACTTCAGTTAAGGACATTGTCTAATTCCTGTAATACTGTATCTTAATTATAAATCACATTGGATTTAAGGCCATTATCACGGGTCCTTCTCTGCTATAACCAAGACAAGGTTAGTGAAGACTTCATTCCATTTCTAATCCTCTTATGCCACTTACCATTGGCTCTTCCAGGTGAAATCAAGCCTGCAAGTTTCACCTTGGAGATGGCATCTGTGAAATCTCCATCATAGTAACATTCTGTTTAGAACCTTGGAACTGATGTGTTCTAACGCTTCTGCTTACTTAATAGTTCCTGGCCTCTACAGCTAACAAATTTCAGTCTCCTATTCCCTTAATCTCTGTCATTCATTATTACCACCTTCCAAGGTGAAAATTCTTTTCCCATGTTTTAACCCCTCATGGTCTGATTCGGCCTTTCATCTCCTGAGTCCAGGCCCTGCCTACCTGTTCCATTGTGCTGTTTCTCTAGACCTCCAGCTCTATTATTAACAAAGTTTGCATGTGTGTGTGTAGGTATGGGTGTGTCTGTGTCTATGTCTATGTCCATGTATGTGTGTGCACACATAGGTATAAACTTTATCTTTAATAATTTGGTACCAATAGTCTGTTGTATTTAAATTTTATTTTCAATCTCTTCCTTTTATATTCCTCTCACCTCCTGATACTGAAATCTAGATTTCTTTTTCTAATATGTTCTTTACTATTGTGAACTTAATCACCATCAAACACAAACATTTCATCATACAAATAAAACAAGAGAGAGGATTGCATAAAAAACTGTGAACTTCTGACACATGTAACGTATCTTGAAGAAATTGTATATGCATGTATAATTTAATAAGGTAGTAATACAATTCCTATGCATCCCCTGTGCATTTTTTAAAAATGTTTTATTCTTTTTGCATATCTGTCACTACCTCCTATTTTCCTCCTTCCCATAGTCACCTTCCCCTATAGAACAGATATGTATAATTTGACAACATATATGAACACATTGGCCATGTCTGAGAACTCATTTTTTGTTCTGCTTCTTTAGACTAGTGGTCTCCAAAATGGGGACCAGGACCTTATCCCAAGGGGAGCCTGGGAAGATGGATTGATTATAAACCATCCTTGTTGTTATAGTCAATACTCCAACACAACCACACCTACCCTTATTCCCCCAAATTTGCTCACTTAGGTCCCTCTTTCTGCTAGGCAAGCTCCCAATCTATTCTCTTCTGGGCATCTCAGATATTCATAGCAACAGTTGCATAAGTACCACTGGGAAACTTCTGTCCTCCCTTCAGGCCTCCTGGATCCCTTCCAGGCCGAAGCACCCTTGGAGGGTGGACTCTGTGCTCCAGGCCAGCCAGAAGTAAGTATAAGACCTAAGGCCCCCTTTTCATTTGAAATGGGACAAAGAGAGTTATACAGGATTAGCCAGCATGGAAAGATTATAATTTGCATCACAGTTATCACTGTGTAAAGGAGGGGATTCTCCTCTACAAACTCAGTTGATGTAATCACAGAATATAGTTACACTTGATAAGGTTTTAATGTGTAAACAAGATGCGTCTATTCTGTTCCCCATTTATGAGACGTGAACCTCTTTGATCAAGTCAAGAAAAGAAGCCAAATGGTTTAGAAAACAATTAGCTATGCCTTTGGGGGCTTTAAATAGCTAAGCCCTGGAGAAATCAAGGCAGTGAAGCGTCAGGAATACTTCATAGAGGAGATGTGCAAGGGAAAAAGGAAATCTCCCTCCTACATTGGCTGTGACTTATGATGGTGATTTTCCCAGATGGAAACATTCATCCAAAAGTTTAATAAAATTTACGAGTTGGGGGCATTTATGGAAGAGGCCCCTTCATTAGAGGACATGTCCTGAGAAACAGAAGAGAGAGAAACACACACACACACACACACACTGTTTTCAATTGAGAAGTGGAAGGATGGAAATTTCTCTCCTCATCTCTACCCATCAGCTGTAGCATCTTTCAGGGAGTTGCTCTACCTAATAGGAAACACCACACCTATCAAGGAGTAAAGAAAATAGTAAGGTAATAGTTTCATGAAGCATGACTTCTAATAGCAAAGGAGGGAGTTAATGATGGATTCAAGAGAAAACTAGCCCTAGAATCCCTATCATAATGATAGCTAAAGTCAATATAGCATTCGCTACATGCCAGGCACTGTGCTAAGCGCTAGACAGTTATTATCTCATTTGATATTCACAATAGCCCTGGAAGGTCTTACGTGCTGTTATTCTTCCTATTTTACAGATGGGGCAACTGAGGCAAGTAGAGGTTAAGCGACTTGCCCAGGGTCACATATTCAGTAAGTGTCTAAATCTGGACTGGAACTCAGGTCTTACCTGACTCCAGGCCTGGTGCTATACCAGCTATGATACCTAACTGACTCTAAAAATAATACCACCTCCAAGGGTTATTGTGAAGATAAAAAGGTATAATATTTATAAAGCATTTAGCACCGTGCTTGGCACACAGTAGTTGTTGTTCAGTCGTATCTGGCTCTTCATGTGAACTATACTGCCCATGGGGCTTTCTTGGCAAAGATAACAGTTTTGCCGTTTCCTCTTCCAGTAGATTACGGCAAAGGTTAAGTGACTTGCCCAGAGTCACACAGATAATAAGTGTGTGAAACCGAATCTGAACTCAGGCCCAGTGCTCTATCCACTGATCCACCTAGCTGTCCTGAAAGGGTACAAGACCAAACAGAGACCTTTGTCCCTTGGATTGGAAGGATTTTGGTCCCATTTGTCTGAAGGGCCCCGGAAAGCCTGGCTTTGGGGAGGCTCCTTGGATTCCCCTTATTTGACTTAGTATTCTCTTGCGGTCCATATTGGCCAGCCTGGATTGTCTAGACTATTGGCCACTCCCATCAGGATCCTCCCTGAATTTTATCTACATTCCAGGATGACCTCCCCTATCAAGATCATCCCTAGGATCCCAGACTACTTGGCAACACTTGGATTCTTCCCTCAGTCTTTTCTGTATTTAAGTTCCATCTTATCTCCATGAAGGCACTCAGACTTAATCCAGCATAGACTCTGTCTAGCTGAGATTGTATCTGGTCGGCTTGTTAATACAAGGGTTACAAATGCTTAGGTTCCTTCAGAGTCAGCCCAGTATGATGAATCTTTAATAAACTTTGTTCTTCTTTGGCTTTAAGAAGGTTTGTATCACATTCATTTGGGCAGGATCGGGTGAGCTGGTATTTTGGGGTCCCCAGCACCCTAAATCTCAACAGTCCCATGACAGTAGATGCCAAATAAATGCAGCTATAATAATAATAACAGTTATTATTATCATAATTTCAATATTGAAGAGAGAACAGGACCAAAGATTCCAGTGGAGCATCCAACCCAACAGAGACAAGCACAGAGCAGTATGAAGATATTGTGGTGGTTGTTGTCTAGTAGTTTCTAGTGTCTGACTCTTCATGATCCCATTTGGAGTTTTCTTGGCAAAGATATTGGAATAGTTTGCCATTTCCTTCTCCAGCTCATTTCACATACAAGGAAGCTGAGGCAAATAGGGTTAAGCGACTTGTCCAGGTTCACACAGCTGGTAAGAGACCAGATTTGAACTCAGAAAGATGAGTCTTCCTGACTCCAGGCCTGGCACTCTATCCATTGGGCCACCTACCTGCCCCAGAGAGGACTAAAAAAAAAAAAAAAGCATATCAGGGTCCTGGAATGCCAGAGTCATGCATTGCCTTGACTATGTCCTTACTCTCAATTTCTGCTAACCCTTCCAACTAACATTGGGTTTATTTGTGGGAGAGTAAGCCTCAGGATTATGAAATGAATGTTTGTTAGCTACAGTTCTTAATATTCCGACTTAATAAATGCGTTTGTTTTGAGCTAATTGTGTCTATTGTCTGACCATGAATGGTAAGCACACCAGTGAGGGCTTGTAAGCTAGAGTTTTAGGAATGTGCATACACAGGAGCTATTTATCCCCTGGGGACCCAACCTTCGACATATGAGTGCTACATAAGGGAGATGGTCCCAGAGCAATAGCTGCTACCCCTCCAATGGGCAGAAGTGAGAAAAATAGAACCTATGCCCCTATCAGTTCCAGTGCCTTGCTCAATACTTCATAATCTTTGGCACTGCTTTCTAGGTTCTTTCTGGTAGTGACCACCTGAATCAACAGAAATTGGTAGTAGTCAAACATTTTGATAAGTCTTAAAAGGCTTCCTGTTAGGTCTTGGATACATGCCCTAGATTAGAAGGACAGAATGCTTCTCAATTTTTTGTTTATTTGTTTGATTTAGGTTTTTGTTTTTTAATTAGGACAGCAAATAGCTGCCTCAATACCCTTGAGCAGGTAGTCATCCAACACTCCAACTGTTTCCTGCTTTCTTTACTGGATGATTCTTGCTGGATGACTTCTCATCTGATAGGTTCCTTATAGTTCTACTTTATCTACTTTTACTGGTAATTGGAGGACAAGCATATGCTTCCCTTCCAAGTAACCAGTAACCCCCTCTTCAGGAAGACCCTCTTTTATTTTTGAGCAGATCAAGTTTCCCCTCTGCCACTTAAAAACATTTTTTCCCATTAAAAAGTCCTGCTTTCTCCCCCAGGAACTCAGTATTATCTCCTTCCATGGAATGTATCCACAATAAAACACAAGCTTATTGAGGATACTTTTACCTCTATATATCTAGCAAAGTACATGGTACATAGTAAGAGCTTAATAGATGCTGATTGATTATCCCTGATAACCAAAAGTGAAGAAAGATGTTCCTTTAATCCTGTCACCTTTTCTTCTAGACCAGGCTATATGTGAAACCTATGTAGCAAGTCACTGCAGGATATACTCACTACTTGCCCTTAAAAGTTGAATCCCCCAGGAGGTAAAGACCCCGGATTAAAGGCATTCCGTGGGCCCATGCTCTTAAAATTTTAGCTCACAAGCCTCCTCTGATGTTTCTATCTTCCTTAATCAGCCAGATTGGTTCAAAGCAAAGGTATTTTCTGAGTTGACACAGTAAGAACAGCAGAGACACAAACATATCTCTCATTAATCCTGGGCCACACTTACCCACAAATAAATACATCAGCAGGAAAAGCAGGCACATACTTTGGGAATAGCTGAAGCAGAGTTTATATTGGAAGCTGAGACCAAACTAGACCAGGGGTGGTGAACCTGCAACCTCAAGGCCACATGTGACCCTCTAGGTCCTCAAGTGCAACCCTTTGACTAAATCCAAACTTCACTTTAGTATCCCTTTATTGGGGATTTGTGCTTTGGATTCAGTCAAAGGGCTGCACTTGAGGACCACATGGGGTCTCATGGGGTCTCAAGGCTGCAGATTCTCCACTCCTGAACTAGACACTAAGGAAAGGAAGCTTCAGCACTCTGCAAGAAGCTTGGTGGAGAAGGAGAACTTAGTGAGTATCTCATAAAGATGAAAAAAGCACTTTTAGCAGGTGAATTATTCCTTTGCCATGTATGCTCCTTGAGCTTGAGCCAAATGTCTCCTGGGATATGTAAGTACTAGTAGGAGAATGGGTCACAGACTTCAGGAGAGATGTTTTGTGCCAACTCTTCTTACCTTAACCCTTTCTAAAAACTAAGTCTGGCAGGCTGAGTAATATCAAATAATAATCATTGTGAAAAGCCAACTAGTGGAGGCTGGTAAGTTGTTTTGCAATAGAAAGATGTGTCCACAACCTTCAAGCTAGAGCTAGAACTTTAAGGGGAAGTATAGGTACCCAAACCCTTTGGGCACAGCTTGCCAATACAATTGTTAGGAGAGAGGGATGGAGCATGTGGTACATTTGGTATACATTGTTTGTTGATGACTGTTAAATTCATAATATTTTTAAAAAACCTAGAGAGAGAGAGAGAGAGAGAGAGAGAGAGATGATACAGAAGAAATTTGTGCCTCCGGGGGGGAAGATTTATTGTTCTTGTTAACTGCTCAGCTGCTTTCCTGACCTTTTTTGTTTATAAATGAGCTACCCAAAATTCCACATCTTTTAGGCTGAACTGCTATTTTTAATTATTTCTATAAATTAATATGTTTTCCTGACTTTTCGTTATTTCTGCCACTCTAAAGTTCATTTTGAGGCATTATTTTAAGTTATTTGGAGAAGAGGGGAACTTGGAAGAGCCAGGTGATTTCCTGCCTCAGTCTGCTATCTTCCCTCAATTCCCTCCATCTACATCCTTTCTGTGATATGCTCAGAATCTGAAAGGAGTCCACTTTTGACAAGGCACAAATGTGACCAGTTAAAACCTAAATGAAGGTTACCCTTATATCTCATTGTATTTGTACGTTGGAGCTTTCCTTCTCATTCTAAAAATTTGCCAAATCCGAAAATGACACTCTCTTACACGTAGATTCTACAGTTGTCACTGACTGTAGTAAAAATACAAACACTGCACCCTTGGTACAAAATGCTACAAAACTGTTGACTCAGATATCATGGCTAGGAATTCTAAGCATGATGAATTTTATAGAGATGCACAATGAGTATGCAATACTTGTACCAAAATTATTGGTGAGGTGTACAGTCATTTCGTAAGACTTTGTTTAAAAATCTTTGCAACCTTTTATCACCTTTAACTTATAGCCACACCCTATATCCTTTCCCTTTTCTCACTTAACACCTGATTTGTCAATTTGAGTTAGAGAACCTCAGTTTGAATCCCCACTCCACAAATCTTTGAGACCTCCAGTCTCTGCCTTCAGTTTCCACAAAACCTGCTGATATTGGTGATGTCATGGCCACTGTCCACCTGTGGGTATACACAGGGAGAGAGACTGACCCTCCTCTTCCCCATAGATCTTAGTTTATGACAACAGGACTCTGAGGGTGGCATCCCAGGGTTGGTGAGGAAAGAGGGTTTTGCCACATGGAAGAGGCAGGCTGATGACCTCAAGACTCCGGACAGGCGGATAACAGTCTTCAGATAGACAGAGGAAACAAGTCTTTCTAAATGTCAGTACCCTAAGGCAAAACCCTGGGCACCTTGCCCTAGTTATGACTGAAGTTTTTTCTAGCTCTATGTCTCTGATTAAGGTCAGCTAGGCATCTTCTTATCTTGGATCTTTTTATCTTGGGTATACTCACCATTCTTTGTAAATTAGTCAGCTTGTATTCTAATTTATAAATCAGTCTACAGTAAGTTATGGGAGCTGGCAACATAAAGTTTTAAATCAACAAAGCTGAGGATCAAAACCTAGACCTATGAGGAACAGCCTGTTGACTCAATGGATAAAGCAACGGCCCTGGAGTCAAGAGGACCTGAATTTAAATCTGCCTTCAGACACTTATTAGCGGTGGGACCCTGGGCAAGTCACTTAACACCGACTGCCTCCAAACATCAACAAAAACCTAGACTCATGGTAACTTCAGCAAGGCACATTGCCTCGTGAGGTTCAGCCTAAAGCAATCAGCCTTGCCCACATCTCTATTAAAATATGTCAATGATAACGAGGAGAAAGATGCCTTAGTAGTAATGTTGTGCTAAATGAACTATAGAGAATCCATACACGGTTGATGCATCTGAGAAATGCTGTTAGCTTAGTGATGCCTCAGAAGAGAAAATGTTTGCAAGTCTTAAGCACTAAAGTATGACTTCTCACATGATTCAGTTATGACGCTAGTATCTGACTGACTGGCAGAGCCCTCCAATCCCACGTTTGTGGTTCTCAGCCTCCAGCCAGTCCCAAGAGTTTTATCAGCACCAGCAGCATTCTTGCAATCTTGAGAAACTGCAGAGAAAGAGAGAGGAGCTCTTTTCTTAACCTTTTGGTAAAGAGTTTTCCAGGAAGAAGGTGAATATGGTGGAAGATGAAAGAACTCAGCTACTCCCCAAGGTAAGATAGGGTAAGCTGCCCCTTTTTGTGCTAGATATCCTTAGCATTGGACTTGGAATCAGAAGCCCTGGTTCTGATCCCCATTCTACTTCTGACTTATCCCATGACCATGGGCAAATCATCAGAGTCTCTGATTCCTCATCTATAAAATAAGAAAGCTGGATTAAATCCTGGCCCTTGAGAACCTGGACAGGAAAAGACCAGTTACAGCTTTATTTCAATGTAATTCATTTCCTTTGTGATTGTATTTTATTTTATGCATTTAAAAACATTTTCTGAGAAAGGGTCCACAGATGTCACCAAACTATCCAAAGTCCATGACACAAAAATAGTTCAGAACTTCTGCATTATAGATAATCCTCATGGTTTCTGCCAACCCTAGTTTATTATGGCTCTATTTCATGATTACTGGGTCTGGAGTCAGCAAGATTCATCTTTCAGAGTTAAGATCTGACCTCAGACACTTAGCATCTGTGTGACTCTGTGCAAGCCATTTAACCCTGTTTACCTCAGTTTCCTCATCGAATGCGCTGGAAAAGGAAAATGGCAAACCACTCTAGTATCTTTGCCAAGAAAACCTCAAGTGAGTCATAAAGAGTTGGGCATAAATGAAATGATTGAAGAAAAACAACGTTTCAATGAAGGCATGTGGCAAAGACCATTGGGCTCATTTTCTTGAATTTGACACTGAGCTCTTTCTTATATTATGAAATGAGATGATGTTTGTAAAGAGTGTTTAGTACAGTGCCTGTCATATAGTAAGTGCTATATAAGTGCTTATTTTCTTTATTAATATATCTATCATTAGAGTGAATCTTCCATTAAAGTGAAACAAAGAAGGGCATTTCAAGGAGCTTCAATATTTTGTATTTTCAAAGGCTGAGGAAGAAAGTTGAGATGATTATAACTGACATTGGTTTAGAACTTTAATTGGTTATCTGAATTGAGATCAATTAATCAAACAGACAAAGAAGTAAATATTAAGATCCACCTACATGCCCAGCATCCCTGTGCTAAGTATTGGTGATACAAAGATAAAAAAAAAAAACAGCCCCTACCTTAAGGAGCTTAAATTCTTCTGGAAGAGATAACATGTACATATATAAATAGATTGATAATAAACATACAAATACAATGAAATAATAAGATAATTTTTGGGGAAAAGTAATTGTAGATTGAAGGGACTCAGGATAGGTGTCATCTAGAAAGTGATACTTGAACTAAACTTTGAAGGGAGTTAGAGATCCTGGAAGTAAGAAGGGAAGACATTTCAGGCACTGGAAAAGATATGAAGATAAGAAAGAGACCCCAATTTTGCTGGACCATGGAGTAATAGGTAATAAGGCTAGAAATTTATATTGGAACTAGGTTGTGAAGGGGTGGCTAAAACCTAACAGAGCAATTTGCATTGAATTCTAGGGGTCATAGGGAGACACTGGAGTATATTAAATAGTGGAGTAATGTGGTCAGAGCTGTGCTCTAGGAAAATCACTGGCAGCATTGTGGAGGATGGATGGCAAGTAGAAAGATTTGAGATATGGAAGTCCAACTGGGAGGTTATTGAAATAATGAATAAGGGAAGTGATGAGGGCCTAGACTAGATAGAGTAGCAGCTATATGAGGAGAGAGAAGCATTCAAGAGATATGGACGTTGACCCAATAAGACTGGGTTCAACTGATGGAGGTGAGAGGCAATAAATCAATTATCATTTATAAGTGCCAAGCACTGTGCAAAATGGGGATACAAAGAGATGCCAAGAAAAAAAGCTGGATTGCTTTTAGGAACCCACAGTCTAAAGAGGCTGACTCTGAGTTTACAGTCCTGGGTAACTATAAGAATGTTGGTACCTTTGACAAACATATGGGGACAGACATCGGAAAGTTTGTAGGAGGGGTCAGTTTGGAGAAAAAGATGATCACTTGATTGACATATGTTGAATTTGAAATGTATATATGTAGTATGCACTGTCTAATAGAGAGTTGTTTTTTCTTTTTAAAATTATTTTTAATTTTGTTAGATATTTCCCAATTACATGTAAAAATATTTTAACAATCATTTTTAAGAATTTTGAATTCCAAATTTTCTTCCTCCTGCCTTTCTGTCTCCTTGTGAAAGCAAGCAATTTGATATTGATTATACTCATAAAATCATGCAAAACATATTTCCATCTAGTAGACATTTGATAATTCAGGATTGAAACTAAGAGAGACTAGAGCCAGATATAAAGATGTAGGAATTTATGCATAGAGATGATCAGTCAACTTTGAAAATTCTGTGTAATGGACTATATCATTGGTCTGAATGACTTTGTGGAGAACATATTACCTTGACAAGATCTTAGGAGACATCTAGGTACATTGGACAGAGAGCCAACCTTGGAATCAGGAAGGCCTAAGCTAAAATCCTGCCTCATATACCTACTAAACATGTCACAACCTCTTTCAGCTTTAGCTTCTTCGAATGTAAAATGGAGATAATAGTAATACCTGTCTTACAGGCTTGTCGTATGGATCAAATGAAATAATGCATGTGAAGTACATTGCAAATCTTCTGTTATTACTATATAGAATGTGAACTTCCTTATTAAGACAGCTCCTGAGTAGGGAAATCCCTGGTACTTCAGCTTATTTGACTGAAGTGCTGCAAGCATTCACAGACAAAACAAATTACAGTCTGATTCCAGCTCAGGCAGAAGAGGCAGCAGCAGAAGCAGCATGCCCTATTTCTTCTTAATTCCACTAGAGAGAGGACAGAAGCCCCCAGCGAACGCAAATCTTGTCTGGTGTGAAATGAACTGAGTCATGGCAGCCTAATTCTCATCACCATTAACTTGGTAGTCACTGAGCACCAATATGCTAGGTGCCATGCCAGGCAAGGCAAGCCCAGGGCTCCACATGCTGTTATATGGAGAAATACAAGATTTTTTTCTAATTAGGAATCTGACAATGGGGCCTGCCGTAGGCCATGCTGTGAAATCCTTGTCTTGCTTGTTCACCATTCCCTCATACAATCCCTCTTCTTTATTTCTTCAAGTATCCACCATGCTCACTATGTATCAAGTACTGTGCAAAGTGGGGATACAAAGAGATGCCAAGAAAAAAAAGCTGGATTGCTTTTAGGAACTCACAGTCTAGATAAGAGTTTATTGATCTCCAATCTCTGGAAAGGATTTGAAAATGTGATAATGGCTAGGGATTTTCAAGTAACAGTTTTTATGACCACCAGGTGGCAATGGACAGTAAGGCAAGATGAGCTGTCAATCTCCCTTGAACTTACTCTGCCTCCCTTAACCTGGGCAGAAATTCTCTTGCAAATCACCCTCCTTTCCAGGGCATGGTTTTCCTTTCAAACCTGGAGTGTTATCTTCCAAGGGAGAGGGGGAAAAAATGACCGCTCCCTTCAGCTTGCTCACTTTCTCTTGTGGTTATACCAAACTGAGTCTCCTAAGAGTATCTTCCTGGGCATTGTTCTCTCTCCTCTTCCTGGACAATTATTATGGCAATTTAATAAACTCTTATCCAGATGAAATGTCTATTAGTATAAAACAGCTAAGACAAAGAGCATAAAAGGGTGATTGAAAATATTTTTGCTAAAAGAAAGAAAAGGTGTGTGCTTAAACTTTCATTAGTTAATACCAGTTTTTTTTTCTGTCTGTGGAGGAAATCTGTAGAGCCTGTAAATTTTTGACCTGCTCCACCATCTTCCCAGAATACCCCTCCCAATTTAATTCAACATAGTTGAATTACATTTAGGTGCTGAGAACTCAAAGACAAAGATGAAAAAGTCCATTATATTTGACTATTAGTTACTGTTTAATGTTTACAGAATTATTATCAGTTTTCTCTACCTCTCTTGATACAAATCTTCAGACATATATGAATTATCTGTATTTTTATTACTCTTGGTACAATAATATTCCACTATATTAATAGACCACAATTTGCTCAGTCGTTCCCTAATCCTTTTTTGCTATTTTGATGTTATAGACATGGCCACTACAAATACTTTTTCCATATAGGCATTTCATTGCTGTTAATAATTTCCTTGGAAATAAAGTCCCAGTGATGAGATCTCTGGGTCAACAAGTATGCACAATTTAGTAACTTTCATTGGATAATCCCAAATCGCTTTCCACAATAGTTGGAATAATTCACTGATCCTCATTCAGTGGTTTAATACGTCTGTTTCCAAAGTTCCTCCAAAAATGAATTTTCCTTCCTTTTCTAGGTAGCACAAGTCAAATCAAGTCAATAGCATTTATTAAGAACTTACTGTGTACCAGACATTGTGCATATTTCCTGGACACTGGGAATAAAAATTCAAGACAACAAAACTCAAATGCCACACTCCTTATTCTCAAGGAGCTCACAGTGTGATGGAGGGATGCAAGTAAAGAAAAGGGGACAACAGGTAAATAACTAGGTACAAATAGGGTATACATGTGATAAACTGGGAGCAGTCTCTTGGGGAAGTCACTAAGATTAAGAACTGGGAGAGGCTTCTTGCAGAAAATGAGACTTGAAGGTGACCAAGGAAAGTAGGAGGCAGCGATGAGGAGGGTGAGAATTCTAAGCATGGGGGACAGCCAGTGAAAATGTCTGAAGTCAGGAGATGGAAAGAGCAAGGGGTACAGGGTCATTGGAAGATGTGAGTGGGAATAACACATAAGAAGACTAGACAAGTAGGAAAAGGCTAGTTTATGAAGGGCTTTAAGAACCAAACAAAGGACTTTATTATTTTATTCTAGATGTAACAGGGATCCACTAGAGTTTGTTGAATGGGGAGAAGATATGGTCAGGCTTGTGTTTTAGGAAGGTCAATGAGACAACTGAGTGGAGGATGAATTGGAGCGGTGAGAAAGAGTCAAGGGTAGAGGATGACACCTAGATTGTAAACATGGATGACTGACTGGGAGGATAGGAGCACCATCAACAGTAAAAGAGAAGATGGGAAGAGGGGAGGATTTGGTAGAAAAGATATTAAGTTCCGACTTGGTCTGTAGAATTGAAGATGTCTTTGGGAATTCCAGTTTGAGGTGCCTAATAAATAGTAGGAGACGCAAGGCTGGTGAGCAGAAGAGAAATTAGGGTTGAACAAATAGGTCTAAGAGTCATCTGCAAAGAGCTGATAATTGAAATCAAGAGAACTGATGAGATCACGAAGTGAAAGAGGATAGAGGGAGAAGAAAAGAGGACCCAGGACTCAACCTGGGAGTCACCCACAGTTAGTGAACATGACCTGGAAAACAAAGGAGACAGAAAAAGAATGGACAGGTAGGAGGACAAGCAAGAGATAGCATATCATGAAAACCAGAAAGGAAGAGCATGATGAGGAGCAACTAGCCCTGGAGTCAGGAGTATCTGAGTTCAAATTTGACCTCAGACATTTGATACTAGCTGTGAGACCTTGGGCAAGTCACTTAACCCCAATTGCCTTGTCTTCTCCCCCTCCAAGAAAAAAAAAGAGTATCATGAGTGATTAACAGTGCAGAGAAGGATTAAGATAGAGAAAAGGTCATTAGATTTATCAATTCGGAGATCATTGCTGACTTTGGAGAGAATTTTGGTTGAATGATGAGGTCAGATGTCAGATTCTTAAAAGTCTAAGAAGAAAGTATGAGGAAGGAAAGTGGAGGCACTCATTGTAGATGGCTTCTCAAGGATTTTAGACACAAAAAAGCTTTCAAAGAGATGAATTGAGTGAGGGCGTTTTAAAGATGAGGGAGAGATGAACAAGCTTGTAGGTACTAGGGAAGCAGCTGGTAGATAGGGAGTAATTGAAGATTAATGACGAAGTAGGGAGGATAGAGGGGGAAATCTGCTAGACTTGTGCATCTAGAGGGGCTTACTTTGGCAAGAAGAGTACAGTGGGTAGACCGTGAGCTTGGAGTCAGGGAAACCCAAGTTCAAATCCTGCCTCACACCTTGGGTAAGTCATTTAGCTCCTCAGCCTCAGTTCCCTTCTCTATAAAAGGAGATAATAATAGTAGCTAATTTATAGGGTTGTTGCAAGGATAAAATGAGCTAACATATGTAAAGTGCTTTGCAAATCTTAAAGCGCTACAGAAATACTATTATTGCTATTTGCTAATTTGATGGATCTGAATTTCTATGTCAAGGTTGTTTTAATTCACATTTTTATGATTATTGGTGATTTTGAACAATTTTTCAGATGACTGTTAATTATTTCTATTTCTCCTCCTTTGACTACTTATCTACTCAGGAATGGATCTGAAGTTTTCTGTCATTTCCCCTCTAAATTATGAATGTCAAACATCAGAGATGTTTACTGCAAAAATATTTCCCAGTCAATATCTTTTTTAAAAAAGTCTAGCTCCATTAGTTTCTTTGTGCAAAAATATTTTATCTTTATGTAATTGAAATTATCTATTTGGTCTTTTGTAATCTTTTCTATGCTATAGCTGGTTAAGAATTTTCTAGAGTTATGAGAGCTCTAATCTTTGATTTTCCTCTACTTATTTTATAGTATGGCTTTTTATATTTAGATCATTCAGTCATTTGGAATTTGTTGTGGCATATAATCTAAGGAACTTATAGAAGTACACTTCTCATCATATTGCTGTTCTGTTTTCCCAATGAATTTTTGTTCAATTTCATATTCCTTCATGGCCAGTGAAGGAATTAGCTTCTCTTGAATAAGCAAATTTGTTATGAAAAGTTTCTTCTTATTGTGCCTTCGAAGAAGGGGAGAAAAAAAATACCTGTTAATTTAAAAAAAACTTTTTTTTAAAGTTTTTCTTTCTTCTCCAGCAGTTTGCATCACTGGTTTATTGAAACTAAACTGTAGCATATATTAACTTATGAAATTCTTGCTTATCAAATTCACTTTTCCATTTTTCATCACATACTAATTGTGATGACTGCTTTATAACATAATTTGAGATCAGTACTGTATAGCTCCCTTTCACTTCTACAGTGATAGTCTTAGAATGGCAGAAAATGGAGCAGAGAATTCTAATAATTGAAATTTTGGGGACATCTATAAACATTAATTTAACTATCTGTACTCTAAACTAGAGAACTTTGTCTAGCAACCAAGAAATTGATTATTAGATGTGAAACACATCAATAAAGATGCTCATTCTCACAATAAATGAAACGAGAAGATAAAAGGAAACTAAAACTAAATGGAATGATGGTTTCTAGGTTTCTTTTGGAAAAGCAAAGGAATTGGTTGAATTAGTTCCATCACTCAACCAAAGGCAACAAAAAATCCAGTATTTGGGGGGATGATTGTTCATTGAACTGCAGTGTTCATGATGAGCTAAACATGAAAAAACTCAGCCAAGTTTCACCTCACTCCTTTTTCTTTGATATCTCTTCCCCAATCTTGCCAATTGCCTTGATATCCATTTCAAAGACTATGCCCTGGAGATTCCATTGTCTCTTCTCCAGAACTCCAGTCAGTAGAACTTATCTCCTGAGTATTGATTGCTTCTCTCAGACCACTACTTCACTACCTGAGGAAGCCCCAGCTACGCCTTGCTTAACTCCCTTCTACCTAACCATCCTCTCCAAAGTCTGGCCAAATGCCTTGCCAATCTTTGTCCCTCCTCTCAGACTACTTCACTGTGGTCACATTCACCATCCAAGCAACTCTCCTGATGAAAGGGTCTCCTTCGCTGGCCACCATTCATCAATGTGTGTTGTCTCAGGGCAGGTACTATGTTTGCTTTTGTATCTGTATTTCCAGCACCTAGAACAGTGCTTACCACATAGTAAACATGGACTCACAAGCAAAAAGATCACTATGAAAATAATTACCATTTATCTGCTGCTTGTTCTACAAAAGAGGAAGAGATAGAGAATTATATAAAGAATTTAACAAGAACTTACAAACGAAATTATTGCTTGGTTGTAAGCCCTCTGTTTTGGCTATTATGTTCCTGGATGTCTTGAATTTGGGGTTGCTATCATAAAGTCAGTAAGAGTCTTTCTATTTTTACTTTGTCTTCTGGTTCTAATAGATCAGGGCAATTTTCTTTTTTTTTTTTTAAACTCTCTTATTAAACTCTTTGGATTAGGTTTTTTTCCCTTTTGAAAAATTGTATTGTTTTGTTTATTTTTAAATTTAGTATTTATTATTTAATAATTTAGTATTCATTATTTAATAGTTATTTAGTAATTTAGAATTTATAAATTAGTAATTTACTATTAATTTAGTAATTTAGAATTTTCCCCAGTTACATGTAAAAACAATTAACATTCATTTTTAAAACTTTGCATTCTCAGGGCAATTTTCCTTTATGGTTTCTTGAAATATGGTATCCACGTGTTTTGCTTGATCATCATTTTCAGGGAATTTGATAATTCTTAAATGTTTTCCCCTGGGCATGCTGCTTTCCAGTTCAATTGTTTTTTAAAAATTATATATATTATACAAATATTATATAATATTTTAAAATACAAATAAATATTATGATATAAATGATGATATTTATAATGTAATGTTGAATCTTTTTCAGTCCTTTGGTTTTGTTTGAATATTTCTTGTCTCCTGAAATTATTGAATTCTGATTGTTCCATTCTGTCTTTCCAGGAAACCATTATTTGGGTAAGGTTTTCTACCTTCTGTTGAAAACTATTTATTCTCCTTCCAATTTCTCCTCTATAGCTTTTATCAATTATAAGTTCATTTTTAATTTCTTGCTTTATTTCTTCTAGCCACTCTTCTCATAGTCCTTGTGAACAGGATTTTTTTTTGTCTTCTATGGGCTTATTAGCAGTTGTAGAGTTGCTTTCTTTGTCTGGCTTTGCCTCTTGAGCTTTGCTTAATCCGTAGAACTTCATTGTGTTGGTTTGTTTTTCCTTTTCATTCATGTTTAATTTCCTAATAACCTCTCCCCTAGCTCAAAGACTTTGGGTCTGTATATGAATAATTTGGGCTATCTTCTGTCATATAATCCTTCTTCTAGCCACTGTTGACTCTTGGCTATCTTTTTATTTTCTGATTCTGGATTGGATGAAGATACTTCATGTTCATCTGTTCTTTTCCCTGCAGTCCTCTATAGTCTTTGCTGGGATGTGTATGGGAGAGCTGAGTTTCTCAGATTCCAGTCTTTGTCCAGGCCTAGATGGTGGTAGGTTGGGATGGTATACACCCAGGCCTGCTAGCTCATGGTCAGGATTGGTTGTGGTGAGTCTTGGGGAATCAAAAGGCAAGCTCCTGCAGGGACACATTTACCACGCTATGCACCAGATTGTGGTGGACTATGGAGGGGCAGAGAGATAGGCACGCACTTGGGGCTGCCTTGACTCCAGATCTAGGTTTGGGGTTCACATTAAGTTAGTGTTGGGTCAAGTAGGTTCCTACAGGCAATCAATATCATTCTGGAAAATTTACTTTCTGTGCTGAAATCAGGATTGTCCTAGGAAATATGGGACATGTAGGGCCATACTGATTGTCCAGTGTGTTGTTTGTAAATATAGTATATGCCTTCTCGATGTGGAGCTGTGAATTAGTTTAGCCATTCTGGGAATGATGCTTACCTAGAATAGTGCTGCCTCTCTTACACATACTGAGACAGAGTATCCAACCAAAGAATTTTAGTCAATTGGTGCAATGTCCAAATTAGCCACCAGGTAGCACTCTACTCAAGCTACTGCCCTGTAGTAGTCCCTTTAGCCTCAGAACATAAACCAATAAATAGCCGCTTTCTAAAAAGTTGTAGTTTTCCCAAAGGCTACTACATAGCTCTTAAGCCTGCAGATGCCTTGGCTGCAAATGTCAACATGGAATGCCTCAGCTTTAATGCTTGCCTATCAAGTGGCTTTGTGTCTTGTTGTCCGGATTACAATTTAACTTAAACGATCATCATATAATATATTGCACAAATATTAAAATACAAAAATCGACTGGCAAAGAATTAAAAACTAAGGAGATGCCCATCAGTCGAGGAATGGCTGAATAAATTATGACATAGGAATACAACAGAATTCTACCGTTGTAAGAAATGAGGAAAGGGTGGTTTCAGAGAATATTTGGAAGCCTTGTTGAACTGTAAAGTGAGCACAGTCAGAAGAATGTTGGACAATAACAACATACTGTAGAGACAAACGTAAGAACTGTGATCAATGACACAATGAACCATTGTTCCAGAAGACCAATGATGAAATATGCCCCCTGCCTGCAGGCAGAGAAGTGATAGACTCAGGGTGCAGATTAAAGCATACTTTTTGGATGTGGCCAATGTGTAATTTGTTTTGTTTGACTATGCATATTTGTTATGAGGTTTTGTTTGTTTCTGAAGTAGAGAGGGGAGGAAAAATAGTTTTTTGTTAATTTTAAAAATTCAAGACAAAAATCATCTCTGAGCCTCAGTTCCCTAGCCTGTAATATGAGGGGGTTTAATTAAGTCCTTTCCATTGAGAGAGCTATAATTTTATTTGTATTTCCTTTTAAGTGCTTTACAGAGAGCTCTGGATAGAAGGTTGATTCTAAGGTCTGATATATTCTTTTAATCTTCATGTAAGCCTGGTCAGTTGAAAACAAATGAAAATACCCTCAGCTCTTGAGCTAGAAACTGATTCAGGAAAGAAACTTCCATCATTTCATTTACCTTCATCTGCTTGAACACTCTTCCCCGGGCTCTTATTTACACCATTATCTTACTTTACCAACTCTTCTTTCTTTGTTGTTGTCCAGTCGTATCCATCTCTTCATTACTCCATTTGGGATTTTCTTGGCAAAAATGCAGGAGTGGTTCACCATTTACTTCTCCAGTTCATTTTACAGATGATGAAACTATGGCAAACAGGATTAAGTGACATGTAGCAAGTGTCTGAGGCTAGATTTGAACTCAGGAAGATACTCTTGACTCTAGACTCTAGAGCTAGATCTATTCACTGTGCCACCTAGCTGCCCTTCTTTCTTAGATTATTGCAAAAGCAAACTTCATTCCAGCCTTTGTCCTACTCATCATAAATTCTAAATTAATGGAATCAAGTTCCTAATAAGGTTTTATTGCATTTCCTCCCTGTCTAGGAAGCTGGGTGTGATGAGCCACCATCATTGCCTTGCAACTATACTGTAAGAGTCCTAGAACCAATTTCAAAGAAACATAATGCAGGATCCTCTGGCTGGCATTGCCTCTCTCGAGGTAATAAGTGGCACTCCGTCCTGACTCTCCAAGAAGGACTTCCTCTTCCTCTTAATTTTTGGAGCAGCTGCATCAAGTATCTGATCTTCCTCCTTAACTTCCTTTTCTCTCTTCTTGGTTTACTGACATTAGTGGTTGGACTGTGGGGGTTAACAGATAAGGAGTCACTGCAGAGTGAGCAGTTGCCGCATCTGGGTACCGACCCAATGTTGCTATTTGTGATGGTGGGGCTGACAGTCAGCATTGTATCCCTAGCTGGCTGCATAGGAGCACTCTGTGAGAACATTTGCCTTCTTCGGTTCTTTGCTGGGGGGATCTTCACTTTCTTGATCCTAGAGACACTGGCAGGAATCCTGATATATGCTTTATGGGACCAACTCCAGGAGATGCTGGACAGTATGATGCTAGTGGCCATTACTCGCTACCAAGATGATTCAGACCTGCGTTTTCTCTTGGATGAAATCCAATTGGGCCTACAGTGCTGTGGGGTAGTGTCCTACCAGGACTGGAAATTGAATTTGTAAGTAAACAAGTTTTCAGTGAATTCCTTCATGAGGTGTGTCAGATACAACCTCCAACATGGGTCACATGAAATCTATCCCAGGTTCAAAATATACTTAGAGCCAGTGTCTATTCAAAACTACATCTCACATTCCCTCACTGATGCGTCTCTTTCATCAGACCAAACCAAAATATACATTAATTTAAAGCAAAAGGCCTTTGATTAAGTAGCATAGCTTGGAAAATTCCTTCCTACCCCTATAGACATAAAGGGATGTTCTCCCACAGACTCCCACAACTTTGGTGAAAGAATGTGTGTAGGGAGCACATATGGCTGATAGAATAAACACACTTAGAAAAACAGGGCAGGCAGCTTTGTTGCTTCTTCTACAGCTGTACCCTAGCTAGAACCTTCCTCTGCCTCCAAAGCTAGGTCTCTTGCTTGCTGCCTCCCAGAAAAACTGCTGGTGCAATGATCGCATCCAATGGTCTACTGCCCTCTCCACTGAGTCGTAAAGTGCTGATTTCATTTTCCGGGCTATTTTCTCCACTATGCTTCCATCTACTAGTTCTACAATGGTGGCTTTCTGCTGAACTGTTGCTGTTTTCTGGTTTTCTCCTGAATTGATATTGTTATGGTGCCTCTTCACTGGAGAGGTCATCATCATTCTTTTCGTGTGGCTAACCAGGTGCCTTGTTGTTCTATCCCTTCTGTGAGTCATACTCATAGATACTCTGCAAAAGCTCTTAGGATACCTGTCTTTTGAGCTGCTTTAGCTCTTAGACTTACTCCCACTGGAGTTCTACCTGCTATTTGATTGAAGGTAAATGTGAAAATTCCTATCATTTGGATCCTGCCCCGATTGCTAACACTGGCCTGATATAAATTACCCAGGAGCTTTGCTTTTCAAGACTGGAGAGTGGAGCTGGTGACTTTTGTCCTGAATACGCTGTCCATTCCAAAACTGTTTTCTCCTCTGCCTATAAAGACCAGACACAGGACCTGGCTTCAAAGAAATGTATATTTAATAAGGAAGAGCAAATATGTAGTTAACAGAAACTAATGATGATAAAGATGATAGCAATGTAAGGGAACTTTCAAGCATGCCCAGTTTCCCTAACATGAAGGCATGCTGAAGTGACTTACCTGGGTATGGTTGGTAAGTCTTTAATAACAATAGCAGCAATTACAATAACGACAATGAGAATGAGAATTTACATTTATACAGTGCTTTAAAATTTATAAAATACTTTCTTCACAACTACCCTCTGAAGCAAGTGGTACAAGCAGGATTAATTTCAGCCCATAATCATAGGATTATTAAGTATCATAACCAGGCTTCTAAGCAGAGGATATATTTTGAAGATAATTATCTGGGGCAATTTTTCAGATCAGACTGGCACCACCCCCACCTCTGCCTTGAGATACAGCATAACACCTTTGCCCTTTAAACATTGCATGTATGCCCAGGGTACACAAACTAATATTAATATTACCCTGCTCTAATATTAGAGCAAGAATGTCATAATTTTTGTTTGGGGAGTCAATTAGGATTAAGTGACTTGTCCAGGGTCACTCATGTAGTAAATATCTGAGGTCACATTTGAACTCAAGTCTTCCTGACCCCAGGACTGGTATTCTATCTGCTTTGCTACCAAGCTGCCCCTAAATATAGCAAATTTAAAAATCCACTCCTAGAAAATTATATAAAACTTTCAAAGTTATTTACTTTTGGTAACTTTTAGGTTATTTGGTTAGGTTATTTGTAAGGACCCAGGCTAGTGATCAGGGGCATGATGGGAATTGAATATACTCATGCCAACTCAAAAAGTAGATTGAGTTTAGAAAGCATCAGTAAAGAGAAATAACTTTTGGAGAGGCAGTATGGAATAATGGATAAAATGCCAGTCTCAGAATCGATGAGAACTAGGTTCAGGTTCTGCTTCTGTTGTATTGGCTATATTACCCCAGGCAAATCACTTCACCCACTCAGTCTCAGTAAAATAAAGATACAGCATCTACCCTTAGGGTTGTTATGATGAGCAAATGAGATAATATAGATAGACAAATAGAAGAACTATATAAATTTAACTATTAATAATAACTATTAATAACAATAAATGAATTCACATTTATTAACCAAAAAACTTACATATATTTGAAACATAATAATATATATCCAACCTATGAAAACTACTTCCTATACAAAGTATATTTCACATCAAAGACACAACTCACAAATCCCACTGGTTACCAAGCCAAACAAAGGATATATGGGTTTAAAGCAAAATGTATATAATTAAACATATGGTAAAATGAATAATAAGGAGAATCTTCCCCTAAACACAAGGGTACACTCACCCACAGATTCTTATAGCATTAATTCCGGAGAGGGAATATATGTGACCAAAGAACGCACTTGTAGCCAGGGAATAGATATTTCCATAAGAGAGGGTATATAACATGTAACAAAGAAATTCATCCTCCAACAGCTACATCCCTTCCCACCTCTAATTCTACCACTTAACTGCCTTTTTTTTTAAACTGTGATACAAGCTGCAGGTATACCCTGCTATATTATCTTCTCAGATACAAAGCTGTCTTCTGGTTTTTCTCTGAATGCTCTCCACTACTTCTCTACTGAATTGTAATTACTAAACAGGTTCTTTCTCACAGGGAACGGTCTTTGTTCTTTTAGCTTATAGCCTCAGGGTCTAGATTAGCCCTTTTGTGAGTCAGAACCACATCTGGGCTAAAAGATTTTCTAGGTTTAGAGTGATATTTTTACACTGTGTTCTATTTCTCTTTACTGATGCTTTCTAAACTCAATCTACTTTTTGAGTTGGCATGAGTATTATTCAATTCCCATCATGCCCCTGATCACTAGCCTGGGTCCTTACAAATAACCTAAGGACTTTGCTTATCAAGATTTAAAAGTCTGAGCATAGTGATACCCTTCTCCCTGCTTTTCTGAAGGCATACAAATCACTACCCTCCCTGTACATGCAATAAATATATAGGATGTTATTCAGTTAATGAAAAGTGTGCTTGCTTATTTATGATTTTGCATATGGCTACCCCCAAAATAATTCCACATGGAATTATTATCAAGAGTCGATGGTCTGCAAGTTAAAAACCACTTCTCTAAATCCTGTTTTTGTCATATTATTGACTGGAAGAGTGTCATGAAATCCAATGCTATGCTCAAGGTGACCTCTTCTTCTTTCAAGCTCAGTTGTCCACCCTTATTTAGAAGCAGATATAATTCACTAATGAACCACACCCTAGATCCCCAGGAAATTCCAGAAACAATCAGCTCTTCATTCATTTTCTAGAAACACTGGCTCACCTTCTGCAATATAAATATATTCATAATAATTAGCATGAGCAGTACCCACATACAAATATTCTTAGGTTATATCATATCACCGGCTATGATTTTTTGAACTTACAGGGAGAAAGTACATTTTATGTAAATGTCTGCAGAGAAGCTCTGTGATAGAGTGGAAAAAAATGCTGGATTTTGAGCCCAGAGAGCTGGAGTCTCATCCTGGCTCTTCTATTTATTAGGGCAGCTGGGAGCACAGAAGGTAGAGTGCCAGGCCTAGAGTTAGAAGATTCATCTTCCTGAGTTCAGTTCTGATGTCAGACACTAGCTGTGTGACTGTGGGCAAGTACTTCACCCTGTTTACCTCAGTTTCCTCATCTGTAAAATGAACTAGAGAAGGAAATGGCAAACCACTCCAGGATCTTTGCCAAGAAAACCCCCAAACAGGGTCACAGAGATTCAAACACAACTGAAAATGACTAAACAACAAAAACAACATTATCTTGACAAGGCACTTTTCTTTCACTATTTATTTCCTTATCTTTAGGATGAGTATTGAGCTAGATGACACCTTATATCCCTGCTGGCTAAAATCCCTTGTTCTAGACGCTGCATTTGTGGGATTGATGAAAATTCCCTTATTTGTCCTTTCTTTTCAGATACTTTAATTGCAGTTCCCCAGGAGTCCAAGCCTGTGGTCTTCCTGCTTCTTGCTGTATCAACCCCTGGGAAAATGGAACCATCATCAACTCTCAGTGTGGCTTTGGCACCCTGCGCCTGGATGAGGCTGCAGCTCAAAACATGGTTCACTCTGAGGGATGCAGCCTCAGACTCAGAGAGTGGCTGGACCAGAACAGCTGGGTCATCAGGGACTACATATTAGTTAGCGCAGTCATAGAAGGGTTGGAGTTCTTGTTAGTTACCAAGCTAGTGAGGGATATTAAAGACAGGAAAATCAATGACTGAAAATGATGGGAGGGTTGTTGATTGTTCCCTGATTAGGTCTCAAAGTTGTCTTCGTCACTCCTTGTCTCCTTTGGAGTAAGTCCCACAGTAGCAGGTGTCTCTAGAAGGTACTGATAATCAGAATGGAGGAATAGCAGGATAAGTGATGTCTACTTCTGCAGGACTATTATAATCCCCCTATCATCCCAGGACTTAAAAATAGAAGACGTTGAAGTCAATTTATGTGATTTTTTAAAAAAATTCTTCTTTTTCATTAAGATTATACATTAATATTTCAATATACTAAGAAAAAGAGGATTTGTTTATGAAATTGTGAGCTTCTGTTATGTAGTTTGGGTTTTTTATGTATATTAAATTTAACACAATAATAACAAAACCTCTCTTCTTGTTTATGTTCCCTCTTGAAACTCCTCTTTGTTCTCGTCTGTATTTTTTAATGATTCATTTATGTTATTCTTTCTTTTCTGTACCATTATTTCACCCCACCATACTGGCTCCTCCCACCTTGAGCTCTCTCTCATAGCAAAATAAGTGATATATATTATATACATACATGTAAATATATATATATAGCTAGCATTTTTACATAGCACTTTAAGGATTATAAAGAATTTTACTAACACTATTTTCATTTTATCCTCATAGCAACACTGTGAAGTAAGTGCTATTACTATCCTCACTCTACAAATCACGGAGCCTGAAGCTGAGAGAGGTCTGGCAACTTGTGGTCACATAGCTAAGCAAGTGTTTGAGACAGGTCTTCCTCACACCTAATCCAGGGTTCTATCCACTCTGCCACCTACTTGGCTATGTAGACAACAAACAAATTCACACATTGGCTGTATCTGAAAAGGTATATTTCATTCTGCACCCCTGTTCCACTCCTCTCTGCCAAGAGGTGGAGAGCATCCTTCCTCATTAGTTTTGTTTTGTTTTCTTTCTTTTTCTTTTTTTTTTTTTTACAAGGCAATCAGAGTTACATGACTTGCTCAGAGTCCCACAGCTGGTAAATGTCAAGTGTCTGAGGCTGGATTTGAACTCAGATCCTTCTGACTCTGATGGGGTGATAGGACCTGGACCCTGAATTTTCTCATACATTTCAGCAGCCCAAATCACTGGTATTTTGCCCGCAACAACTGGCCCACCTATTTCATCTAATTATCCTTGATATCTTGGCCCACCCCAGACCACTCCTTAATCTCATTTAGATCACCTAATTAGCCTACTTGTTGTCCTTTCTCTGTTGCACCTGGCCCATCCCAGACTACTTACCACTCCTTAATCTTATCCGGATCCTTTCATTATCCTTTTTGTATACAAGTATCAATCTCACCCCCATTAAGTCACAAATTCACTAGGAATCTCACAGTTCCTATTGGCATTCCAATAAACTGCCCTGTTTGGGGTATGCTGGTATTACAGGGTCAAAGGATACGAACCGTTTAGTAACATTTTGGTTATAGTTCCAAATTGCTGATGTCATTAGTGTTTCTGTCCTCCCATAACCCCTCCAACAATCATCATTTTTCTTTTTTGTCATCTTTACCAATCTGATGGGATTAGGCAGTGAAGACTTGGGGGTGTGCTGGAGTCAACTCTAACATGTTCAATCATTGCTGAATTTTCAATGTGAGAATTTCTACCTCAGAAATCACTACAAGTCAGGGCTTGATTTATTATTTTATTGATTATCTAAACTTAGGAAACTGTTAATAGTGCAGATTAAATTTACTTGCATACATTTCCTCCCTCCTTCCCTCCCTCCTCCCCACCTGAGAGAACCTGATTGTTAAATATTTACCAGATCACCTTTGCACTGCTCTAATAAACATTGCTTGAGCTCAGCAGGAGTAAAATAGAAGACTCAGGGAATGAAGTCATTACAAGGTTGAAGGTAATAATAAACATAATGATGATGATGATGATGATGATGATGATAACTGGCATTTATATAGGGTTTTAAGATTTGCAAAATGCTTTAAATCCATCATATAATAATATAATTGGATATATATTATATCTATTACATAATAATACAATAATAATATCCATTATATATCATTTGAGCCTCATAACACTGCAGAGTGAGATGGAACCCCAGAGTTATTTTACTTTGTATTTCTCTTATCAGTGATATGGAGCAATTTTTCTATATTGCAGTTGTTTTGAAAATTGCCTGTCTATATCCTTTGACCATTTTATCCATTGAGAAATGGCTCCTGTTCTTATGTTTGCATCAATTCCCTATACATCTCATATATCAGACCTTTATCAGGGAAATTTGCTACAAAGATTTTTCCTCCAGCTGTTTCCCTTCTAATTCTAGCAGTATTGATTTTATATATGTATAGTTTTATGTAGTTTTCCCTTCCATGTAATCAAATTTTCCTTTGTATCTTCTGTGATCCTCTCAATTCCTTGTTTGGTCAAAAACTCTCCTGTACTCACAACTGTGAAAGGTATTTCCTTCCTGCTCCTCTAATTTGTTTACTCAGTGACCTTTCATGTCTAGGTCATGTGTCCACGTGGAGCCTACTGTGGCATACCATGTGATGCTGGTCTCATTCCTGCCAGACTGCTTTCCCAGGTTTTATTAACTAGGAAGTCCTTAGTTGGTTTCCTTGGGTTTATCAAACTCTATACAATTATATTCAGTTGCTTCTGCATCCTGCTTAATCTAATTTGTGTGACTGACCAACATTCCTAATTTTTAATCAGTACTGAATAGTTTTGATAATAACTGCTTTGTGGTATAGTTTGAGATCTGGTACCTTTGAGATGCTGCCGCTCTGCCACAAGTCTTGATGGGGTGGCTGGGATCAGGTCCCTCTCTTTGCTTAATTTATGGTTTCTACCTGTTTCCTTGTGGCCCAGTACAGGTAGTGCTTTGGTCTTCATCTCTGTTTCTTGCAAACCGCTAAGTGGGAGCTGGCTCTGTCTCCTGCTTCGTCAGGTTCAGTCCCCAGCAAGATACTGAGCTGGTTTCAGATTTACTGGAGGGGTATCTCACACATCCCCTCTGTCACCCATTGTCCTTGCTGTATCTCTCCTTAAGAGTTCAGAGGTATATATGCTGCTGGGTCCTAAGCACCTGGGAAGTGACCTACTAGGGGAAATGGCGCTCTCCTACTCCCCATTTGCATCCCCTCCTCCATACACATACACCCATTTCTGACAAGCCGGCTGAGATCCCACAGGTTTCAGCACTACCCCACACCCCTATCCCAGGCTTTCAGCTATCTGGGTGATTCCTTTTCATAGCACCATCTTACTTGGAAGCACCTTGGGTGATGTTTGCATAAACACCAGTCCTGAACATATAAGCCACCAATATGTCAGGACCAAGCTTCCCTGGCCCCTTTCCCAATACGTGGTTCCACTTGATCCAGATAAGATCCCTATAAAAACCTACTCCACTTCCCTCACATTGGGACCCTGTGTCCATTTAGGACCCCAGCAGACTGCCCTGTGTGTCCATCCTCCCAGAAGGCCCTTGTGCCATATGAGTATCCTGCCTAGTCCCCACCCCCAAAAAGCCTCCTTACTGCATTTTCCTTCTCCATTGTATATTGTGTTTTAGTTTTGTCTAGTGGCTTCTGAGACAGGCCACTTCTCAGAAATATGCGCCATAGCCCAAGGTTGCCTGTAGCATTTGGTCACCACACCTATTTCCCAAGTTTTTGATTTAGGAAATATGGAGAGCAAGGGCTAAATGGTGAATCATGTGCCTCATTGGTTAAGTCCCATTTGCCCCCAACACCAAGGCTGTGACTTGGTGCACTTCACACTTTTCCCCCTGGTAACATAAAAGATAAAGGAAATTACTGCCTTTCACTATATAAGATTTTGATATACCAAATCTTCCTAAGTCTGTATTAAGATAAAGGCCTTCTAGTCCAGTCCTTTCATTTTACATTAGAGGAAGCTGAGGCCTACGTAGATTAAGTGACTTTCCCAGAATTACCAGGATCAGTAATTATTAGAAATAGTGGAAGAGAAGCCTTTCTCCGGTGTCAAGTTGCCAAGATAGCTTAGAGCTAAACTTTGTGTTGTTCAGTCATGTCCAACACTTTGTGACCACACTGGGGGTTTTCTTGGCAAAGACACTGAAGTAGTTTGCCATTTCCCTCTCCAGATCATTTTAATAGATGAGAAAACTGAGGCCAAGTGACTTGGCCAGGTTCATACAGCTAGTCAACATCAAAGGCTGGATTTGAACTCATGAAAATGAGTCTTTCAGATTCCAAATCTAGTGTTCTATCCACTACACTACCTAGCTGCCCCCAAAACTAAGCTTCTTTCCAACAAATTAGGTTTCCTTCCTAACTTCCCCAGTGTGACTGATAGGTGCTATCATTCTTCTTATCAACTAGGCTCAAAGCCTTAATGTCAAGGTTTGGAAAAAGCCTGATTCTTTCCTCTGCCTTATCACCCAATCCCATCACTTGATATTACTGAGTCTTTCAAAATATCTTATACTTTCACTCATTCATTCCTTTCCATCATTACTGTTGCCACACTACTCTAGGTGGTTATTATCTGGACTACTGCAATAGCATCACAACTGGTCTTCTTGCAGACATTTCTCCATTTCTGCCTCTAAAAATTCAGTTAGATTATGCGTTGCTTGATGGAAGGGAAGACAAGTCCCATACTCTGTCCAGAGCACATGGCAGGCACTCTGTTGAATTTTTCTTTATTGGTTTGACTTAATTTCTTTGTTTTAACAATCAAAGACCCCTATTTTTTACCCCCATGATTTCCCTGGGTTCAGACTGTCAGATTAGATGCCTTTAGCCAGGAAAAAAATCTATTAAGCGGACTTTGCATAGATTGCTCTTGCCTTGATGGTTATATCAGGCTTTCTTCATTAATGCTGGTTTTCTCATGAATCTTTGTCTCCTATTATAAATGAACAATCCTTTAGAAGTAACCAGAATAAATTAATTTATTTAAAAATAAAGATAACAAGGGTTAAAATTATTGGAAAATAAGACATTTCCTATAGAGAGTCAAATGTTTTTCTTCCTTCCTCTCCTGCTTCTCAAGACCTCAGAGACCTGAGGTATCTCTGATCTGATCCAAGGGGCAAATAACTTACAATGAAGCAGAAGAAGAGATTGGGGAAGTGGTCAATACTTCAGTTTCCCTCTGGGTCAATTAGTCCCTCCTCCTTTCCTCTGCCTAGAGGGATTATGACACTAAAAGCCAGTATCCCAAAGGATATCAAGATTATTTAGAGAAAATGAATGACAAAATCATTTATTAAGTGTTTGTCCTATGCCAAGCAGTGTGTTAATGCGCAGTATATAAATATGAAAGCAAAGACAGTTCTTTCCCTCAAAAATCTTACATTTTAATGGGGGAGACAATATACATAAAAAGCAGAGTGGGCTACTGTGGGTATATCAGTTGATTCTATCCCTGCCAGTGGGGTAATGCCCTCCCTAATTAAATTATATTATATTACCATTCAGTTTCCATTGCCCAAGGAAGGGAGACAATAAACTCTGGATTTCCAGAATGTATTCTCCCAAGAATGCTAAGAGAAGGTTGAGTATGAAGCTCAATCAATTCCCCCTATGTGCCAAGTCTGTTCTTTCCACAGGAAGGAGACATGTCTGTTTCTCCATGGGAAGTTTCCTGAAAGGCAAGCAGGTTCCTTCCAGGAGTAAAAATATACTCATTGGTCACTTGGGGTATAGGGCCAGTATTTACTACTGGCCTCTCCCAAGCAGAACCTTAGAACAGTCAGCTGAACAAGTCAATAAATGGAAAGAAGGTGAGGTGGCTGAATAAAATGTGCCTTTAACCTAAAGATCGACCTGATGCCTGTGTCTCTAGCAGCCCTAAATTAGTCCTACAGCAAAGACTCAGTCCTCCTGATAAAGACACAAAGAGATCAAGCAACCTTCGGAGGAAGAATTCTTCCCTGGATCTGATTTCTGAATGGAACTTCAGGAAAAGAACAGCAAAGTGGGGTTGTCACATGGAAAATTCTGGGATAAGGGAGCAAGAATAAATAAGACTGGAAAGGTGAGGCTGTTTCCATAGACTTGGAGTTGGAAGGGTCATCTAAATGATGCCATACTGGGCCAATTCATGCAGTTCCAAGTGGTTGAAGGCTTCCCAGGGACAGATGACAGTGATGTCTGGAAGAAAGAAGAAAAGAAAGAGGCCAAGTCTTTTAAGGCCAGGGGTCTCCCCAGTCCTCCCAGCTACAAAACTAATTCTCTTCTCCCTGCTGTTTCCTTATCACACACCAGCTCCTAAAGAGATTTTCTAAGGAAAAAAATAAAGGCTACAGGGAATGAGCAAGATTCCCCAAAAGATTAATACCAAAGGAAGTAGGTCAAAGTGAGCAGGGGCAGGAGGTGGGAACTGTTGAGAACTAGAGTAGGGGAATCGGCGGGGCTTCCTGGATGTCCTATTAGTGAATTCAGGGTCTCCTAGAGACAGAGAGCCTGATGAAGGTAAAAGGGGATGGAGAGGGAGTGGGGTGAAAAGGCAGCCTTTCAGAACCTAATAAAGACTTTCTTTTTAGAACAAATTTTATTCAGATCTATCTATCTATATTTATATTATGTGTGTGCACATGTGCACACATAACTTTAGTTATGTGTGTGTGTGGATTGTGTGAGTGTATATGTGTGCACACATTTTTTTTAGCCTCTTTAAACTGCCTATATTTATGCCCCAACAAAATGGGAACGTTTTTAACTGGGAGTTGGGGAAAAGTCTAAAGGGAATCCTCTCTGTTCCAGATAAACACCCCAGATTGGGAAAGCAGCCAGTGATACATTGCTAAGACGGTCATATTATAAATTTGAATTTAGGGCTGTGGATAAAGTTATACTAGGGCCAGGGCACAGAAAGGGAAACAAAATTCAACTTTTGACTCCCTTCAGTTGAGTTGTTCTCTCCTGAATTGAGTAGAAGAGGCACATACCTGTTCCCAAGCCCTCCATTCCAGGAATGTCATCACCGAAACTGCAAGAAACACAATGGTCAGAGATGGAGATGGCCCCTAAACCCTGTAATTCTCTCTTACACATGCGTGCGCACCCCGCCACATGTCACGTATATACACCCCCACCCCCATTCCCACACAATCACCTGCATGCAGCTGGAGGTGCATGCCAGGCTATTCTATTTCTAGCACTAGACATAGTCACAGCTTTTTATCACAGCATGGGCTGGTTAAGAATCCAGGACACCTTTCCTGCCTCACTAGAGAGTGTGATGAAAAGCATGCTTTTGGGGTACCAAGATAATAAGAAAAGCGCTTTTTTCTCTTCTAAGTCTTCATGCCTTTGACTCTGTTCCCTGCCCCCTCAGAGTACTGTCTATGGTTACTCATTCCCTAGCACAACTTTTTCCTGAGAAATCATGGAAAATGGGGCTCAAACAAAGGGGGAAAATTCAGGTCAGGTCACAAATCTCACTAGTCCCAAATTGAAAATAATATCCGGGTCCCTGCATTCAAACAGGTGACTCCTATTTTCATCATTTTTTCAGCCCATCTGTGCACCTAAGGATTTCTACATTTCCACTTCTGAATAAGTTTCTCCCCCAAAAAAACTAGGGAAGAGGAAGTGCATGGACTGGGGAGAAGGTCCAAGCTTTTTGTCCCAAGGAAATGCTTTACACTAAAAAAGAAAACTGAAGAAGACAAAAGGGTCAGGAAAGTGAATCATTCCTGGAAGTAGAAGATATTTGGAAACAAATGTTCAGGCCAACATATATACAGGAAATGCCCCCATCTCCTTCCCTGGAATTCAGTCATCCCAGAAGTAAAAGAATGATCATGACCTCTAAGAGATTCTAAAGTGAGACCAGCCCCAGATCCTTTTTCAGCTGGTTAGGAGAAAACTAATGGAGGAAAAAGTCTGTCATCCTGGAAGTGGAGATGAACATACCTCCTCTCTTTCTCCCCACCCTCTTCTGTAGTCCTTACCCTTGTACACCTTTCTTGGGGGGCTTGCTCTTGAACTGACGGGTTTGCCTCTGCTTGAATTTGGGTGGTCCTTTCCTAGGAGTAACTGGTCCTCCAACCACTCTAGTGGCTGATCTGATCTCAGGCTTAGGTGGCTCCAGGTTCATGATGGGGTTTTCAGTCTTTCAAACTCTAGAGGAAAGGATAAAAGAATCAAACTCCCTGCTTCCAGTTAAGGAAGAGATCTTCCTACTTCCTCTGCTATCCCCCTTCCAATGTGGTACAGAAGAAAAAGTTCCAGTTTGGGTGTCAAAGGACCTGAGTTCAAATCTTAGGTCTGCCTCTGTGTTTGTCTACGACACTCAACACTTTGGGGGTCCAGATCTTTTATTTGCAACCTCTCAAATCCCTTTTGGTTCTAAAACTATGATGTCCCCCTCTGGAATTTTGGTGATGATAAGCCCAATCCAGACCTGAGGGATTCTTCTAAATTAGGTCCTACCATACATATTCATACCCCAAATGTCTACGAAGAGAGTTATTCTCTAAGTCCCCCACGGTAGAGCAATCAACGGAATCAAATTAACTCAAACCTTCTACTAACCGTTTAGTATATGCTATATGTTATGCTAAATTCTAAGGATACAAAGAAAGGCAAAAACAGGCCTTGCTCTCAAGGAACTCACACTCTGATAGGAAGGAGACAACATGCAAACAACTATGTATAAACAAGCTATATACAGGAAAAATGGGCATAATCTCATAGGGAAGGCCCTAGTGTTAAGGGGAGATCAGGAAAGGATTTTTGCACAAGGTGGTAAACTAACTGAGATTTGAAAGATAACTCAGAGCCCAGGCAATTTATTTTGTATCTAAGTAATTGGATTATGACTCTCCTGACAATTATTCCTAATGAGATTTTTAGTGACACTGTCAAGGATTAAAGAGAGGACAGTGAGAAAGGGCTACAGGTTCAATCTGAGAAGCAAGATGGTATGGGAATGGAATCACCACTACGCTACCTGCAAAGGACATGTCAATCAGTTACACTGTGACTTTGCTCACCATCTTCTTTCAAAAGAAAGGCTTTCAAGGAAGCCAAGAGGCAGAGATGAAGAGGGAGAAAATTCCAGCCATACAGAGGGAATTCCAGTCATGTGGAGCCAGGGAAAATACAAGGAGCAGAGGGATGGAGAGTCTTGTGTAAGGAACAAGGAGACTGGTGTGAATGAATTGTGACACATTCTATCCAAGCACCACTTGGCAGATGGCATGGGGTGCCAAGGCACAGTCTTCCTTACTGACAAAGTTTGGGTTCTCCTATTTCATAGACTGACCTACTTTCTAGTCTTGTCCTCCAAGCCTTTCTCCACATCCCCAAAGCCCCATTGACCTTGGAACAAAGGAGGCTTAGCATCCTCTAAGCTTATATTAGGAAGGAAAGACTAAGATTGCCTCCTAGGGTCAACAGGAGAAGGAAATGAGATCATAGATGTGAAAGCCCTTACGCAAAGCACACTATACACACGTGGGAGATTAACAGAAAGGAGGTTAGGACTTTCAGCATTAGCAGTTCAGAGATCTGTGTTTTATCTAGTTCTGGCCCTGCTGATGATTTCACTGGGTGACCTTGGGCATTTAACAAACTTTCTGAATCTGTTTCCAAATCTGAAAAATAAAGCTATTGTATTAGGTGGTCTTAAGAAGCTCCCTTTCAGTTTGATGAATTCTGAGATTTCTAGAATTATAGGCAGTGAAACAAAATGGTTAAGAGTGTTGTACCTAGTCAGGAAGATCTGGGTTTAAATTCTGCTTCTGATAACTTCATAGCTGTATGGTCAAGGACAAGTCATCATTTGCCCTCCCTAAGCATTGGTTTCCTCATCTATAAAATACTGGTACCTGCACATCACAGAGACATTGTGAAGCTCAAATGAGGTCATTTATTTGAAATGCTTTGAAATTTTTAAAGTGCTATCCGTGTCCATCAGAATTATTATTATTGTAATTGAAAGAGGTGGTTATTTGAACAACATCCATTAAAGTCAGGGTCCTCTATCCCTATTCTCTTAGAATCCATGAGACAACTCAATTCAACCAACACTAAATCCCTAATGTGTATAAAACACTGTGTTAAAAGAAATACAAAAGTGAGATGAGGCAATCTAGCAAGGATAATACACAAAGAATAACTTCGGAACAGGATACCCTAGGGGACTGAAGAATCTCCTGGAAGGAGCTCACAACTTTCTGAGTTGTACTAACAGACGGGCTCTCCATCTTCTTGTCTCCTAAGACTCTCCCCTTCCAAGTGAATGAATCCCAGGAAATACATCAAGGGGGACAGAGGATCCCAAATGCCAGCAAAAGTCTTCAAAAACTCTGAGCCAGAGCTTGTAGTGACAGGGCGTAGAAAAAGTCTGCATTTTCCCAGATGGAAAAATAAGGGTGGGTTAAGCATCTAGAGACAATGGCCAATTGTGGGGGGAGGGGCAAATAGCAGAATGGTAGTGGAACCTGATCCACACTCTCCCCCATTCCCTCAATTAAACACTTCTGAGTGCTCCCCACCTTTCCCTAACCACACTCCTCCATCTCTCGTGCTGAACCCAGCAGATAGAAAAGGCTACATCGGGGTGACTTACCGATGCTGAGCCAGAATTCAGAGGGCCATGGAAGGGAAATGGTAAAAGGATTTCACAGCTTTGTCCAGCACTTCTTTATACCCTCTCTTGACTTTGCCCACAGGGTAACTCAGAGCCCAGGCAATTTATTTTGTATCTGAGTAATTGGATTATGACTCTCCTGACAATTATTCCTAATGAGATTTTTAGTGACACTGTCAAGGATTAAAGAGAGGACAGTGAGAAAGGGCTACAGGTTCAATCTGAGAAGCAAGATGGTATGGGAATGGAATCACCACCATGCTACCTGCAAAGGACATGTCAATTAGTTACACTGTGACTTCGCTCACCATCTTCTTACTGTTCCCTTATCTATGTTGTCTTCCTTGTTAGAATATAAACTCCTTGAGTGTAGGGACTATCTTTTTATATTTGCATCACTAGCACCTGGTAGTTCATGGCATATAACATGTATTTATTAAATGCTTTTTCATTCATTCGTTCATAGTAGGTGAAGCACCTGCAGAGTAGACATGTTTGAGGAGAGGTTGGAGCTACTAGAGAAGGGTTATAACAAAGACTGGAAGGATGAATGTGCGGTTTTCTTCTTACCAGAGAAAAGGTAATGGTTTCCTGTTTTGTCCTACTTCATGACAGCTGCTATTTATACAGACTTCACAGTTTGCAAAGCATGCTACATACATTATCTTACTTAAACCTCATAACAGCACTGTGAGATATTACAGATATTATGCACATTTTACAGATGAAAAAGCTGAGGCTTCCTGAGGTTATATGACTTTTCCACTGACAATATCAGAGGCAGAACTGGATCTCAGGTCTCTCCAGTCTCTGAATCTTGTACTTTTACCTCCTACTTTATTATAGCTCCAGGTCTTCACCCTCAATTCAATTCAACAAACTTCTACTGCATGCCTACTCTGTGCCAGGTGCTGAAATACAAAGACAAAAGCAAAAGCAAAACCATTCCTGCCCCTACATTCTATTAATGGAACACAATATGTACACAAATATAAATATATAAACAAAGAGAATTAAGGCAGGAGGGAACACTAACACCTGATGGAATCTGAGGGAACAATTTTCCTAGGTGTGGATAGGTTGCAGTTCTTTTGAAAATTGCCTGCTCATATCCTTTGACCATTTATCTATTGAGATGTGGCTCTTGTTCTCTTGTGCTTGTATCAGTTCTTTACATATCTTCTTCATCTTCAATAGCAGAGATTGTTGTTCCCCAGCTGTTGTCCTCCAAATTCAAACAGCATTGGCTATGTTTGAACAAAAAAAAAACACCAAACATTTTCAGTTTTATGTAATCAAATTTTCATTTGTATTCTATGATGTTCTAAATCCTGTTTGGACAAAAACTCTCCCCATCCACAAGTCAAAGATATCTCCTTTCTGCTCCTCCAATTTGTTTACTCTGTGACCCCTTTCAAATCTAGATCATGTATTTACTCGGAGCTTATTATGGTATATTGTGTTGGCCTCATTTCTGACAGATTGCTTTCCAGTTTTTCCAGAAATTTGTCAAATAGAAAGGCCTTACTCCCAGCCCGCTCACCCTGAGCCAGGTGTTGTACTCCTTAAAAAAAAAGGTAGAAGAATGGTTTGAGGGGGACTCAGTATATAACATCTATCTTGAATAAGGTAGAAAATTTTAATGAACTTCAAAGAAGGGAAAGCTATTGAGTGATGGCAGCAAAGGAGGATTCTATTTTTTCTACCTCTACAACATCTCTTACCTGGTTGTGAGAATCCTTTTCTTTCTCTTCCTAACTACAATGTATTACCATAGCTAAGTCACTTTTTTCCTTAGACTTATATAATAGATCCTTAACTGGTCATCCTCCTTCTGGTTCATCCCTCCTCCACTTCATCTTCCATATATTGCTCATGTAGTTGTCCTAATGTACTGCTTTGATCACATCATTCTTACACACAAAACACATGTCATACATGCACACACATGCATGTGCATAAGGGTACAATACATGTATGCAATACACGTGCGCAACTGCACGCATATTTGCACATACGCACGCATGCATGCACAAAACCATGTGTGATACATGTACATATTTGCCTATGTGCACACATGTACACATGCAGCACGCACACGTGTGCATGCACGGGCAATGCACATGCATGGACACACATGGTATTTGCAGGCAAGTGCATGTATATGACATATGCACACAGACTCATACATGTACACATGCATGTAAATGCAGCATGTGCATATTCAGTTATGCATGACCACATGTATGCACATCGCACACACTTAGTGTCAAGATATGCACACATGCACATGTGCACACACATGTACATGCAGGCAAGTGTGTGCATGTGTGCACATGTGCAAGTACATGTGCATGCGTATGTACACGCACACATATGGTGTGGATGTAGCATGTGCACGCACATGCACACGTATTTTGCATGCATGTACTATCTGCATCACATGCATGCACATGTGTACACGCACACACATGTGCACACATATATGCATGAGCATGCATATGTTTATGATGTGTAGGCAAGTACATGCGCATGTATGTGTGCACCCTGTACACTTACTTATGTGCACATACGTGCCTGCATGTGTGCAAAGCACATATGTATTGCACTGTTCACACATGTATATGCATGCATGCGGTCTGTATGTGCATGTATATGTACATTGCATATGATTTGCACTGTGTATGCCCTCTGGCCTCTAGCAAATAAAATCTTGTATTCAGGGACCTCTGCATAATTTAGCTTCAACTTATTCTTTGAGATTTATTTCACACTCTCCTCCTTTGTACACTCTAAGTACCAGTCAAACTAGACCACTCTGTCCCAGAGTCTTGTTCTGGCCTCTCTCATCTCCATACCTATGCTCATGCTTTTTTCCCCATGCCTGAAAATTACTCTTTCCCCACCCCACCCCCATCTCTACTTGTTTCATCCCTTTCTGCAAGTTTCAACTTACACATCACATCTTCCACTAACCTTTTTTCTGAGTTCTCTTCCTTCTCCAATTTTCCATAACATTTTGTCTGTACTCTTTGCATTTATCCCATTCTACCTTGCACCATTTAATTTTGTATGTCTATTCCATTGTAAATTCCTTGAGAACAGGATCTGTATCTTATCCATCTTTGCAACTGAAATCTCCTACCATAGTCCCCAATCATTGGCTCATAATAACTGTTTATTAAATAGGATGGGAAATAGCCAACTTTTATTTGGTACCTGTGAATACAGAGCATCCCTATTTGTTCCTTTTCTGTTCCGGTGTCTCTGGGTCTTATACACAATTTGCAATCTCACTTTTCAATTTTGCTGTAGGACAGGGCAAGTATTCATAATAATAGTGGAGCTACAAGCAGGCTCTCCTGTGCGCCATCTTGTTTATTCCAGTGGACCAGGTGGCTGCCTCCCCACTCTGCTTGTCTCCCCCAATAAAGGCCTGTAGCTGCTTTTCACCTCTAAGCCTCCTTGGCCCCTTTCTCCACAATCTTCCTACTGTTTCAACTGAGAACCACCTCCCCCACCTGCTCCTAAGCCTCTAATTGTCTTCCACGCTTTGTCAACAGATCTTCCCTAAATATCAGCTCTGTCTCAGTTGGAAGGACTCTAGGACAACTTAAAGAAAAGGTGAGAGCAAGGAATTCTTTTTTCTAGAATACGATACCTTTTAGGTGCCAGGCAGCTGGGAGGTCTCCAGACTAGAGGTTAATTACATAATGTAATACCATGAATTTACATTTTGGAAATGCAAAGAAAATTTTTAAAAGAAGCTTCTTTAGCAAACTGCTTCTGAGAACCCTCTAGAAAAATGCACCCTGGATACTTGTCCTCAGTTTTCCCATTTCCAAAATAGGTATAATAGGTGCTTCTGTGATACTCTACTGATTATTAATTAAATAACATCAGCTATTCCAATGAACTGCAGAAATCACAATTATGAATTATCAAGAGAAGGAAGGAATTTCAGAGACCCTTAAGTGCAACCTCTTCATTTTACAGATGAGGTAACCAACCAAGTCCTAGAAAGATAAAGAGACTTGTTCAAAATCATGAGACTATTAAGTGATGGAAGCAAGAACAAAGTTCTCTTGATTCCTAGTATGCTGCTCCTTCCAGGATAAAGGACAATATAGTTTTGAAATTTTAACAGTCATGGTTAGAGAGAGTCATTGTACACACACACACACACACACACACACACACACACACACTCCTTCCATCACATATTTTCTTAGTGAAATCTGAACATTTAGATCCCCAGCATTTCATTAATGACTCTCCAATATTAGAAATATTCGAAATGAAGGCTGAAACTAAATACATACTACTTACTGGAATTAATTTTGTTCCCTGATGGTGGGATTGTCTCTCCTGTCTTTAAAGATGTTCTCCTGGTTCATAGATAAATATATTACAGATGGTTAAGAATGACATGTAAAAGTAATAGTAATAGTAAAAAGTAAAGTAAAAGTAAAAGTTTGTGCATGCTTTTGATCACAACAGATCCAGGAATGTGAAAGATGAGGGCAGCTCTTGCCTATAAGGTGGGCATGTTTGGGCTTAAAGGTAGAGGGCAAGTGTGGTTTGGGGAATGAGCGAATAAGGAAAGATAAAATAGTGTTGGGTATCTAAGTGAGAAGGCATGAATGATACTAGGATATTTTTTTCACTGATGAACTAATTTACTTTTAGTGACAAACTCATAAACAGGCAAAACTAATCAAGCCAGTGCTGACTTATGGACATAAAGTATTCTAGAAATACCTTTCAATATATCACCATGTTCTTGGATTAAGTGCAAATGAAAGAAACTTTGTTTACACTCCTTAACTACCAGAACTGGGTTAGGTTTCTTCTGTCTCTCTACTGTTCCATGACTCCTTTTCTCCAGCTGGCATAGCAAACTCCTGGGAGATGTTAAAGGTGACATAGAAAAGTTTATTATCCAGAAACCCAGACTTGAATAACTGCAAAAGAAAAAAAAAAAAGGAATGAGATGGTTTAGGGTCTTTCAAAAGGCCCCAGAGTTATACTTCACCTTCTCCATGATGGGGTCATCGTCTAAACTTGGAAGAAATTTCAGAAATGGCCCTTAGTCCAGACCCCTCATTTTATAGCTGAGGAAACTGAAGACCAGAGGTTAGATGACCTGTTCAATGTCACATAAGGAGAATCAGAGGCAATATTTGAACACATGTCCTCTGACTCCAGAGTCAGCGTTCTTTCTATTGTAATACACTGCCTCCCCTCCTTATTCTATTTCATTCTAAGCACTGATAATGATGTCTAAGAATCTCAAGATAATAAAGCAGAAGCTAGCGCACATGATGGCACAGCATGAAATGTACAAAGAGGTAATTATTTTGTTTATATATCTCATAGGAATCTGAGCCTTCACTGAAATCCTACTCTGATGCCATTTTCAATTGTGAAGGTGGTGTCCCTGGCTCCTTGAAAGCTATGCAAGTGGAGCACAAGTCCTGGCAGATCCTTCCAACCTGGAAAGGTTTTGGATTTGGGCTTATCAATGGATTATATAAGAGCCATCCAGTCTAGATATGTTTGGAAAGGCTGGATACCAAGTGATGAATTATTATTCTGGCCACAGAAATTTAAATCTACTTGGCACTGGAGAGTTGTAAACTGTATAGATAGAAAGAGTACTCACGTTACCAAAATCACCAATTCTCAGCATAACCATTTGGTAAAAAAAAAAAAAATCATTACAATACAGTGAGAACTTTTTGCTCAAGTACAAGTATTTCTGTGTTACTACTAAGATGAAAATCTGATGCAAGCAGGGTGAACTATCAACTTCTTCCTTAAAAATTAATTTATTTTTACAAGCATTTATACTCATCTCTCCCACTGCCACTCCACCTTATCCCTCCCCCAACAATAAAAAAGAAAAACAAAATCCTTATAACAAATATACATCTTCCAGAAAAACAAGTTCCTACATTTTAACTCCTTCCCCTCTCTAGCTGGAGGTAGATGGTATGACTCATTTTCATTTCATGGAAATCATGTTTTATCAGAGTTCTAAAATCTTTCAAAGTTATTTTTGCCTATGATATTTTTGTCATTTGTGTTAAAATTGTATCTTATTCTGGTCCCCTTGACCATTCCCTGCACCCCTTCTAGTTTGTATAGTAAAGTAAGCTTATAAGTAGCTAGTATAAAGTACAAATACCAGAAAATTACATTGCAAAGGGAAACGTAGAAGTCACTTGGGGTAAATAGGATGTTAATGCAGGGCTAGTACCCCTGGTGTAAGGGTTTTCCAAGCCCTTTTCAGGGCTTGTCTACCTTTGGTGTCCCCCTTTCATCCATAACTCTCATCTGTGGCTCTAAGAAGCTATAGTATGTGCAGTATTCCGGTAAAACCATCTCAATAGATGGGCTAACACATGTTGAGAGTAACTAAAAGGCCTCAAACCCGTTGGTGAGTTGGGGTGGGGGGGTCTACCCCATGATGTGATGACTTCTTCCAGTAGAATGGGCAGATAAGAACAATTTGCTCCAACATCCATGAAGGTGGCAGAAGCAGGTGCTATGGAGCCCTTTGTCAGACAACAGATGCCACGGTCATCCACAGCATCCCAGGCCATTGATGGTTGTCCTATCACCACTGGACTTCAGTGACTCTGGAAGTGAGAATGAGGCTGACCAGCTTTGTGCAATTGTACCTCCTTCTACTCTAATTCACAAGTGAGTCAATATATCATCCCATGACGTCACTGGTCCTCTTTGAAAACAGAGGACAAACAAGAAAAATCACTTACAGATTTCCAAAGATCAAAGAAGCGTAAGTTACTTGCAAACTGTCACATCATGTCTGAGACGATGTGCTAAATCAGGGGAAACCAATTAAGGCTTTATTGTAAGGGTCTTTTGGTCCAGCTAACTGCCCATAGTCCATAAACCCAAAATAAGCTTTAGAAAACCACAGTAAGACCAGCAGAACACCAGGTGCTGCCCTCTTCCCATCTTCTTCTCCACATTGCCTGCCCCCTCCACCATCCCATCTTCACATCATCTGCCTCTGTACGGCCTTCCCTGTGCCCTTTGTCCCTGTATTTTCTATGCTGTTCACCTATGTACTCCATGCAACCATTGTGTCTTTCCCAGTATCCCAAGAATCAGGCATGCCTGCCCCCCATTCAACCCAAAGGATCCCCTTTGGTCCCATTCCTTTATTCTACAAATTAGCAGCTCATTACTGCAGAAATTGTTCTTTAATTCCACTTTACTCTGTGATAGTTCAAAGAGATCTTCCTAGTTTCCTCTGAACTATCCATTTCATCATTTCTTATGGCACAATAACATTCCATTAGATTTCTGTACCACTTTGTTAAGCCATTCCTCAAAAGGTGGGTACCCTCTTAGTTTCCAGTTTGGACTGAAATATTATCTTTTTAATAGTTACCAAAAATATAACAAAATATAGTATAGTATTATCATTTCTGTAAGTGGTCCGAATGGATTGCATTAGAATACTATTGTGCTGTAAGAAATGATGAAGGGGATGGTTTCAGAAAAACCTGGGGAGACTTTTATAAACTGATACAGAGTGAAGTGATGTGAACCAGGACAAAAATGTACACAGTAACAGCAATATTGTAAAGATAATCAACTATGGAAGACTTAGCAACTCTGATCAATAAAATTATCACAATTCCAAAGGATTCAGGGTGAAAAATCCATCTCCAAATAGAGAATGATGGATGTGAGTACAGACTGACGCATTTTTTCCACTTTATTTTTCTTGCTTTTTTAAAAACATGACTAAAGTGGGAAAATGTTTTGCATGATTTTCTATGTATAAAGGTTATTGTATTTCTTACCTTCTCAATGTGGGTGGAAGGAGGGAGAGAATTTGTAACTGAAGACATAGATAATTTTTTTTAAAAAGTGTCCTGGAAACCATCAGAGTTGTCATGATAATAGCTAACTATATGGATGTTCCTTATTTCCTGCATTTGCTTTATTTCTCTTGCCAGAACTACATATTTATTTACTTTACCTATGTAGGTTCTGAATGGTCATACTTAGTAAATTTATTAAGATCTGCGTTCAAATCTGGCCTGTGAGACCCTGGATGAACCACTGAAATCTCATCGGCCCCATCTGAAAAATGGGGCTGATACTAGTATCTGCCTCCCAGAGTTTGTGAGGATTGAATGAGATATCTGTAAAGCACCTGGCAAACCTTAAAGTGCTACATAAATGTTAGCTTATTATTTTATTGTTGGCATTGTTTTTGTCATTATTATCCTTAGGGGATCAATAGCTTTCCCTGAAATTACGTATCTGGTCTCTTAGACAGTATTTTATTCTTCTAAAAGTATATCGCTTACAGTGTTTTTTGTTTCAAAAGATTATCACATCTTTCATACTCACAATTTTTCAAGTGAAATGTTATATATACATTTTATAGATAGATAAAAAGGAAAAACAGAAAAAATTATTTATCCAACATAGTGATAGAACTAAGACTAGAATTCAGGTATCTTAAACCCATCATCAACAGACTATCCTACTAGAACCCTTCTCTTTTTGACAGTGTTGGGAGACACAAGAAACGAAGTTCAAATAATTTATAAAAAGTCATCACCAAGATCATAGGATCTTAGGTTTAATGCTGGGATATTGGAGACCATGTAGTCTAATTCGCTAGAGATAGGAAACTAAGACAAAGAGAATTTAAGTGATTTGCAATCAAATAAATAGAGTAAGTGGCTTTCTTTATAGGAAGACTGACAACTTAACAGATACCAGGGAAACAATCACAAGCAGCTAGGGACTAAATTGGTTGTTACTGTGGGTCTGTTTCAGGGCCTTAGAAGAGTTTTTCTGAAGAATTACATGAGTTAGTCAAAACTGAAAGCAATAGGCCCTTTTATTGAGCATGTTTAAAGGAAAGTCATATACATAGTTTAACTGGAGATACCAAAGCAATTACGGAGGGGGAAGCAGGAAGAATACGATAACATTATCTATATCCTCTCCCAAACTGGGGTTAACAGCTGATACTTCCAACTGGGGTAGTCCACCATTGATAATCTACAAAGTGGGACTGGTAAGGGCAAGAAAAGGATGTTGCCAAGAAGCCTTGGGTAGGATGGCCTTTATGCCAACGTACGTTATTGACGTAACAAATTATACCAAGCTCTTGCTACAATTCCTGGGTACATCTCATCTGGTTAGTTCAGATGTTCTACTGGGAGGAGTGCACATGACTCAGGTGAATCTGATTGGTTTTCTACTTTGATATCACAGGCAGGAAAACCCCAATCAGCTTGGAAAATTTAAGTTTCTAGTTTAAAAGATTACGAGCATGGACGATTCCAGATGTGGAAGGGTTCCAAAGAAGGGGTTGGGCCAGGGAAAAGGGGCACCAGGCAAGAGTAAGGGGTATGGCTAAGACAATTTATTGGAGAAAGACAAGACAAAAAATCATGTGTTTCCACAAGATCGCCATTAAAAAAAAAAAATCTACCTGGGAGTGGGAAAAGAGGTCAGAGTTCCTCAATGGAAATGGCCAAGGCTGAGAGCTATTCTGCTACACTGCTACCAAAGTTACTTTTAGGCACCTCATTGATTGTAAGATCAAAATCAGTTCCTGTTTAACTTTTAGGGTTCCTTAAAACCTCCCCAAATCTGTCTTCATCCCTATTAAGTATTACTCCCATTCCCACCTACTACAAGACTTCTTGGATTTTACATGTCTCTGTCATCTTCCATAACTGAGACCTACTTCGCCTCTTAGAAATTTGTTTCCTTCAAAATTCTGGTCAAATGACACTTTCTATCTAAATTCTTCTACATGTTCCTCCAGGGACTAGTACCTCTTCCCCAATTTAGCTTGATTTTATTCATTTTGCATATATCTTGCATATACTTAAGTATAAGCTGTGTTCCCTGGTAGAATGTAACAGTCTCATTTTTGTCTTTGCTTTCCCAAAGCTTGGCACATGGTTCAGTAGTTTTCAGACATTTTATTTAGTTTTGAGTTCCAAATTCTATTCCTCCCTCTCTCCCTGAGAGGGTAAGCAATCAGATATACATCATACATGCACAATTATATAAAACATTTCTATATTAGTCATTTTGTTCAAGAATACTCAAATAAAAGGAAAAAATGAAAGTGGAAAATAGCATGCTTCAGTATGTATTCAATCAATATCAGTTCTTTCTCTGAAGGTGTATAGTCCTTTGGGATTGTCTTGGATCATTGCATTACTGAGAATAGCTAAGTCATTCACAGTTTTTAATCGAACAATATTGCTGTTGCTGTGTATGTTTTAATTATGTTCACTGTGCATTAGTTCGTGTCTTCTCATGTTTTTTCTGAAGTCATCTTGCTTGTCATTTGTTGCAGCACAATAATATTCTATTACAATCATAAGCCACAGCTTACTTAGGCATTCCCCAATTGATGGGCCTCCCTTTATTTCCAATTCTTAGCCAAGGTAATGCTTTTTAACAGCACTTTATTGTACATGGTTTGTTTTATCTTATTTCAGTAACCTACAAAGGTCTGTGTATTAATTAGTGCATTAGCTTGTCTATAAGCTATCTCGGAGAGACTGTAGTAACACATTTTTGTACAATGCCATATACTTTATAATTTGCTTAAGAATGAAGAGCTACAGTCAGACTAAAAAAATTGCCAAGGCAGTTTTAGATGTTTGAAGAATGATCCCTCGAGGAAAAACCAAACACAGTCAGCAGAGGGCATACATTTCCAGGTGAAATGTTAGGAGGTGGAGGGGTGGGGGCATTTATTTTCAGGCAAAGTCAATAAATACTCATCCTATTATTATTATTTACTTTTTATCCAAAGGTCCCTGGAAAAAGGAGGCACAAAAATCACTAGAGGTGGCTGTAGCTCCCTGACAGACAGTTGCCAGATGGAGAGAAGTACCTCACTCAGTCTTTCTCTTTCATTCGGAACCTGATCTCCATCTTAATAAAGGTCTTAATGTTCTCATCTTGGATGTGTTCATCCACAGCAGCCAATGCTTTGGGCCCACCATCTGGATAGTGCCGTAGGATCTCCTCAGCATATGTGATCCACACACAGTTGTGGCAGCCACTCATGCAGCAGTTCGTAGGGGGTGACAACACTGGGGGCTGAGGACATGAAGGCTCTGAAGAACCTCCTTCAGAGTGAGAGGAGCCTTTCTGGCTGGGAACTGCATCAGTCTTCGTGTTGCTTTTTGGAGTGTCTGGTCCAAATGCTCCGAGACCTTGACCTATCTCATTCTTCTCAAAAGTTCTGCTGCTGTTGCTGAGGGTTCGGGTACAGTACCTGTTGGGAATCCCAGGGAAGTCCAAGTGCCTAGCACAACTGTAGATTTGGAGTGGTTCCTGAAGGTTGTAGATAATATATACAGATGTAAAAATTACTTAAGCAGGAAAAGTATAAAAGTAGCTCTCCTTTTATTTGGGTTTGGGAGAAGCTCAAAGAGGACAGAAGGCTACAGGAGGAGGCTCTTTCCTTCCAATCACCCTATTATTTGACAGTTAATTCTGACAGACACATTCCTCTCCCTGAAGCTTGGTGGAAAGTACCTGAGGCAGAGCACAGGGTAGGCTTTAGAGCTGAAAGGGACCTTTAAAATGATTTGGTCCTTGATAGATTTATATAACTATTTTATTTTATAGGTAAGGAAATTAAGACCTGAAGAAATGAAATGACTTGTCCATGCTCATACAGCTACTTGGAAAGGTTTTAAGCCCAGGTCTCTCGATTCCAAGTTCGAGTCTCTTTTCTACCGCTTCCCTGGACAAATACTTAGCACAGAGGAGGTGTTAGGGGTGCAGTGTATGGGGAGCTAGGAATCCAGTCCTGCTAGGGAGTAACTAAGCATGTCCCTGACACCAACGCCCCTCTGGCCCAGCTGGCTTCCTGGATCCTGGGGGTCTTTTAAGGATATTCACTGTTCTATACCCCAACAATTGGTAGTGACTGGTGTGCTGGCACCAGCTTTTATATGCTCTGCCCTTTGTTAAAAATTTTCAGTGTGAACTCCTAGGAAACTGGCAAACCACAAACGCTACAAATTAGGGCTTGATTTATTGTTTTCTTGGTTGTCTAAACTTGAAAAAGTGATTGAAAAACGGTCAGTAAAGCATATTAAACTTTCCCCCAACCCCATTTACTAGCACACCCTAGCAACAAATCTTCCTTCCCAATCGGACCCCTGAGTGGCTCGGCGGATAGAGCAGCGGGGCTCAAATCCAGCCTCGGACACGGACCAGCTGTGCGGCCCCGTTTCCCAGTCGCTAACCTCCTCGCCTCGGTTTCCCCATCTGTAAAATGAGGACGATCACCTCCCCGGGTTGTGAGGTTCAAATGAGCCGGTAACTGTAGAGCACTTGCTAGCACATAGTAAGCGCTCCATACACGCTGGCTAGTATCGATAACTGCAGATGTCATTACTAACATAACAGCTGTTAGAATTGCTATCGGCCTGAGGGCCTGGGGTGGTGACCCTGGCGAAACACCAACTGGCCCTCTGCGGGCGCCCCAAGGTCCCCAACGTGACCTTGGCCCTTCGGCTCGCCGGGCTCTGGCCCCTCGGCCCTCAGTCCGCTCTCCCCTCCGCGGGTCCCCGGTACTTGCCAGGACGAAGGCAGCGGAGGACACGGCGGCGGCCCCCAAGCGTCTCGGGCCACTCGGGCCACTCGCGCCCCGCAGCAGCAGCATCCCGGCGCAGGCCGCGAGCGCGTACCTCCGCTGACGGCCAGGGGGCTCTTGAGTGGCGACCGCGCGGACCAATCGTGGGCCCCGATCCGGGCTCACTGGCCAATGGCCGCTTGGAGGAGGTGGGACAAAGAAGGCAGGGGGCGGGGCGACTGGGAGGGGCCGGAGCGGAGGGCGGAAGTACAGCCACGTGGGGGCGGGTGAGTCTGCGGGGAGCATGGCGAAAGTCCGGCTGGGGCGCCGCGGAGGGCCGGGGCCTTTGGGGTCCGCCTCCCGGGGCCCGAGCGGGCACAAGGGACGGCAGAAGCAAGGGAAGCAACCTCCGGCGCCGCGGCTGGGACCGGAGAGGTACGGCACGTCCACGAGGTCACCTCCTCGCCCCTCCCCCCATAACTTCACCCGAATTTCTCGAGGGCCGTATTAGTATATATTCATTCCACAAGCTAAGTCGTCTAATTAGTAGTAAGCGCGACAGTGATGATTATTTGTTAGCGTCATCGCCGACTCGCGAAATGGATGAAAAACAGTGATGGTAACTGTGCCTCAGTTTCCTCATCGGTAAAATGGGAATGGGGCACCCAGGTGGCACAGGGCCTGGCCTGAGGTCAGGAAGACCCGAGTTCCACAGCGACCTCATTTACCTACTAGCTGTGTGACCCTGAATCAGTCACCTAACCCTGTTTGCCTCAGCTTCCTCACTGTGGCAAACGCTTCCAGTGTCTGCCAAGAAAACCCCAGAAGGGGTTAAAAAGAGTCAGAACGATATGCCCGTCCCAACAGGTCTGCGGTCAGGCAAGCACTTTTCAAACCTTAGTGTCGGCTGTGAACCTTTCCGTTTATTGTACGGCAGGTAAGGTCCACAAGGTATTTTTGCACGTGGTCCCTCGGATCTGCTTTGGTTTTCAAGCATGCTTAGAATACTTTGCACGGAAGGCATTGTGAAAATTGGTTATAGATGATCTAGTGAGAGAGAGAAGAGAGAACAAGTGTAGTGGACAGTAATTTGGCACTTACTACATGTCATTTTCATGTAGCCAGCCTTTGCTGGTAAATGGTTTACAAGTCCCAAATCAGAGGCAGTAGGGTGTGGTTGCAAGAGGTGAGCTGGGAGACTTGGGTTTGAGGCTAGGCTTGCCAAAGACTAGTGATGGCACTTTGGGCCACTTTTCTCAACCTGTTTCCATACTATGAAATGAAAACTTTATATTAGAGTATTTCTTTCGTAAATCTAGACCTGGAAGAGACCTCAGAATTCATCTAATCCACCCTTCTTCCCTTTTACAGATATGAAAACTGAGGCCTTGGAAGGCTAGGTGACTTACATAAGGTAGAAAGTGGCAGAGAATTAAAAATCCTTTGCTAATATACTGTATAAAACATAGACACACCTCTTTGGGGATACTGGGGCATCATCTCTCATAACATACTTTATGCCTGGGTCATTAAGATCTCTTCAAGTTCAAAAATTCTATTAATTTAATGTGATTTGGGTCTTGACTGGCCCATAGGGAACAAATGGAATGGTAATTAATCTGGTTGTCATCTGATCCATGAGAATTCAGTTTAGGCTACAGCAGTTATGGGTAAATGATGAACCCTCACCCCAGATACAAATACAAGACTCACCAGTATAACTGACAGCTTGGAGTGAAAGGTATTCAGAAGGTGCTAATATACCTCATTTGCTTTTTCTTTGTAGAAAAGAGAAGAAGAAGAAAATAAACTCTAAGCCCAAGAACTTGGACGATCAAGAGATTCCTTTCCGACTTCGGGAAATTATGAAGAGCCGCCAGGAGATGAAAATACGTATCAGCAAAAAGAAAAGAAAAGCAGGTAGGACACACTGCTGCTTCGCAGTTGAGGGAGTAGCTAGAACATCTTTTGTTGGGTCTGGACTTGTGATTTCATTGCTTCAGGGACTTCTTTGTGTGGAATTCCCTGCTCTTGTTCACATCAACACATCCTCTGGTCTTCAGCCTTTGGGAGATCTTGTAGGGGCATGGAGAGGTTCAGTGACTTGTCTGTGGTTATATATGTAGGCCCCACAGACAGAACTTGAACCCAGGCCTTCTGGATTCCTCTCTCCACTCTGTCACTCTCCACACATCTTTAATTCATCTCCAGTCAGTTCTGCATTGATACGTACTTATTCTATGTGGAGGATACTGAGAGAAATGAAAACAAAGACTCTAAAGGAGTTCATGATCTAATAGGAGAGTTAAAACAGTTACACAAATAACTACATCATGGCCTAGGAACTCCACCCTTTTTTCCCCCAACTCAAATTTATAGGTTGGACCCAGAAAATTAAAACCCTAAGTTTAAAGTACTCTGGCTCTTTGCTCCTGGATAACTCATAAACAACCATGGATGTATTTACCTTCTGATAGACAGCTGAAGGACACAATCCCAAAGCAAAGACATTTTGTGAAATGGCACAATGAATATCAACAAAATATCTCCCTCCCCCTCACCAAACCAAGAACTCAGTGTCAGTGTGAATAGTAGCTACCATTTATATAGAATTTTGAGGTTTGCAAAGCACTTTGCAAATTTTATGTCATTGTGTCTTCTTGACAACCTTGAGAGGTAAGTGCTATTATCCCTGTTTTTATAAATGAGAAAACTAAGACTGAGAGAGGTTGAGTGAATTGCCTGGGGTTGCACACTTATTAAGTGTATATATAAGTAACTGAGGGTAGATTTGAAGTTAGGTCTAACTGACCCGAAGTCCAGTGTTCCCTCTCCACCTAGCTGCCTTGACACTCATAAATCTCTTAAGTGGAGAGGTCCTCATACTAGAAACATATTCAAGGTAATTTATACCTCTGGGGATGTATCTCTCTTTCCTTAGCCCACATTCTCCTGATGGCCCCAGCTGTTCTTTGTAGGTTGAAGCATCTCTCCTCAGCGAGTTGTCTGATTACCCCCTAGGCAGGCCTTGTGGCTCTGGTGACTGGTGGTTGTCTACATGGCCTTTAGCTTCAGCTGAAATCCTGGCCTTGGGTATTGTTTATTTCGTGATCTAGGAAAGAAATAGAACCCATACCTTAGAACCAGAAGGACTCTTGCCTCTCTGGAGAGTTGAGATTCCCTTTACCAGCTCAGCTTCACTCAGCTACTGGACCCAGTGCCAAGTGGAGGGTGGGGATGGAGAGGAGAGATATCCCTGCCCCACCTTTTGCTGCACTTTCTAATAGAAACAAAGGAAAAGATGAAGTGTGTGAACACTTTCCTTAGAGTTGACAGTAGAGAAAAAGCACCAAAGTAATCTGTGCCCAGGGTTCTCTTTCAATCGTCTTCTGCATTTTCTAATATTTTCACATGCAGATGGGCTACCCTGGGTCAGCAAAAGGCTAAATGCTTACCTCTTGTAGTCTGTTATCTGCCCTTTGCATCTTTAATGTCTAACTTGACTGGGGGAATCAATTGATCCGGAGTTCCCAAATAACCACCTCCACCCCCACTGTAGCACAAGGTACCTGTAGCATAGATACAGACCTGTTAGCTTTCAGGCATTCTGAAAGAGATAACGTTGGGTTGGAGGCAGGAAGGGAGTGTGGATTAGATGGAATGTGAGATGAATCATGATAGATGGGCAGTATCTTAGTCAGCAGAAAGTCAGGAAAGAGAAACAACATAAGCAAAGATATAGATGAGGAAGCCCAGGTAAATCAGTAGTTCAGACTAGCTAGAACGTAGAACAGATGGAGTAGAGAAGGTAGGGGAAGGTGAGTTAAGATAAATGGGAGTAGACTTAATGATCTCTAGATCCCTTCCTGCTCCAAATCTATTATCTGAAAAAAAAGGCATATTTAAGATAATTTTGCTTTGAATTGGGCCTGTTTAAAAATGGAATAGATTTCTTCCCCTTTCTCCCCACCACTTCCCCCACCACCAGGGTTCTTAACTTAGGCTTTCCAAACTTATTTTTTTTTAGGGGCAGGGAGCATAACTGTATTTTAATATAATTGATTTCTTTTATAATCCTGTAATCATTTATAATCCTTTACTTTGTGCTCTTAGAAACTTTATTCTGAGATAAGATTCATTAGACTGTAGGATTTGTAGCAGTCCATGACAGAAAAAGATTACGAACCCTTGCTTTAGTAGAAGTCTAATTTTAGAATAGATTACATTGATTAAGGCTGAAAAGTCTTCTGCCTATAGAATACTTTACTCTCTTAAATTTCTTCTCCCCCATTTCTGAGGTTCCTGAATGAAGCCTGGTACATTATAAAGAATATGAGAGTCAGGCGGCTCGGGTTCTTGTCCCACTTCCACCACTAATAAGCTCTGTGATCTTTACCACCCTGGGGCTCACCGTCCTCCTCCATGAAATGAATGAATGATTCCTCAGGCCACTTTCTGTTCTAAAACTTTATGTTCTGACTGTTTCCCTAGTACAAGTGGCATTCAGGCAGAAGTTTGAGAAGGAAGCAATGGGATCTCTATCAGATATCCCTGTGCCCAAGTTCAAGCAGGGAAAAAAGGAGTCAGACGAAGCCTATGTGCACCGGATGGAACAGGAGGCCCAGCACGTGATCTTCCTCAGTGAGAACCAGGAGGAACGGAAACCTGAGAAGCAAGAAGCTTCTCAGCAAAAGAAAGAGAAATCTCAGCGGAAGAAAGAGTGAGTTGGGCTTGGTTGGGAAGTGATGAGGATTTGCCTAGACCTCCAGCTTGAGAGTGTTACTATCCCCAAACATGTCAGGGCATGGAGACGTTAGAGGCCTCTGGACGTCAGAGCACTAATCAGGCCCCAGAGATTTCATTGACTGACAGCAGTGGTGGTGACAGAAACCCCCACATAACCCCAAAGGCCAACTTGGAGAAGCAAGCTTCCAGTTTCAGTCAAACCAGTAACACAATTTTTTGAACATCTGTACTAGGCTAGGTACTGTGTAATTAAGTTTCCTGCCCTTAAGGAGTTTGTAGTCTAACTGAGAAAATAAGAAGTAAAACATGTGAGACATCAGTAGTCAGTACAGGGTACTCTGTGAGTGGTCAGTTGTGTGGCAAGGACAAGTCCACTACAACAAGCATTTATTTTAAGCATCTGCTGTATGTGGAGCATTGTGCTCGGCACTGGGGCGATGCGGAGACAAAAATAGATAGCCCCTACTTTCATGAAGCTTAAATTGCACTGGAGGATAGCATATATGAGCAAGTAAATGTATATGTGATTAACTGGGGAAGGAGAGAACAACCAGCAGGAAATGGTACCCGCTTTTGGTGAGAGATAGTACATGAGCCAAGCCTTGAAGAAAGTCTGGGATATCGATGAAGGTGATGAGGGTAACTAGCATTTGTATAGCGTTTTGAGGTTTGCAAAGAGCTTTACAAATATCTCATTTTATCCTCACAAGAACCTTTTAAAGTAGGTGCCATTATTTTCCCCATTTTACAGATGAACAAATTGAGGTCTATAGTAAAGTTATCCAAAGGTCACATAGCCATTAAGAATCTGAGGCTGGTTTTGAATTCAGCTGTTCCCAACTGCAGGCCCAGCTCGCTATCTGTTGAACCGCCTACCTGCCGAAGGGGATAGATAGTCTATGCAAAGACATGGAGTTGGAGTGGTGGAATGCTGAGTTTGGGGAACCCCATGGAGTCCATTCATGGCCACAAAGTGTCCTATGGAGAAGGTAGCCAGAATAAAAGTGTCCATCGCAGGCTATTTGTGAACTCCATGGTTCCTATAGTTTCTTTCCTCTATCCTACTCTAGTTATAGCTCTAGACTTCATTAGAAAGACAATATAGTTGGATTTCTAAAACTATTGATGGTATAAATTCACCTTTACTGAACATTTACTGGGCATTTGGGCTGTTTCTGAAATTTGTATTTGACCAAAAAACTGGGAGATAGCAATTATGTTTCATGGTAGAGTCAAGAACCACAAAGATGAGACCAGTGGGCTAAAAAAACATTAAATTAAATAAAAATAAATACAGTCTATTTGTTCAAAAGCTCAAGTATGAGAGAGGAAAATGACTAGAAATTTTTGTTTTTTTAAATATGTAATTTATTTCAGTTCTCAACATTCACTTTGACAAGAATTTGAATTCAAAATTTTCTCCCCATCTCTCCCCACTCCCATCCCAGGACAGCATGCACCCCATCCATTCCTTCCTCCAGTCTGTCCTTCCTTGTATTACCCCTCCTTCTTCCATCCACCTCCTCTCTATTTTCCTGTGGGGCAAGATAAATTCTATACCCCATTACCTGTATATCTTATTTTCCAGTTGCATGCTAAAACAATTTTTAACATTCATTATTAAAGCTTTGAGTTCCATATTCTCTCCCTTCTTCCCTCCCCATTTACCCTTATTGAGAAAAGAAGCAGTTCAATATAGGTCATACATGTGTAACAAAGCAGAACACTTCCATAATAGTTAATTTTTCATTTTTTTCATATGAAAAAGATCTCAAGATTTTAGTGGTTTGTAAACTCAGTTTGAATCAGCAGTGTATTGTGACTGACAAAAAAAAAGTAAGGTTATCTTAGAAGGAAAAAAACAGAAACAAGCCTTTGTTAAGCACATCCTATGGGCCAGGGACTGTGTTAAGCCTCTTGCAAATTTGTAAATTGATTTGAGGCTGTCATTTGATCCCCAAAACAACCCTCAGGGTATTATTATCCCTATTTACAGTTGAGGAAACTGAGGCAAGCAAAGGTTACGTAAATTGCCCGGGGTCACACAGCTAGTACTTGTCTGAGCCCAGATTTGAACTTGAGACTTCCAGACTCCAGATCTGGCGCAGTAGCTAGCTGCCCCTTAAGGAACATTAACAGACATATACTATCCTTATTCCTGCCACATCTGGGCTGTTGTGTTCAGTTGTGGAAGCCATATTTTCCAGAGGAAAACCCCCAAGATAGTGAAGAATCTCAGAATTGAGCCCCAGAAAAATCATTTGAAGTTCAGGGAGATATTTAGTACAGAAAAGAAAAGAACTAATTGGAGGTGACTAGAAGTGGGCACATTCACTGACTTCACATGTGACAGGGTTGTTACGTAGAAGTGGTAGGCTTGGATTTGATTGGTTTTGGGGGGTCTGAACCAAATCAGTGGATAGAAATTACAGGAAAGCTGCTTTCTTATTATTAATGCTGTCGAGAAATGGAGGAAGCTTCTTTAGGGAATTGAGCTCCCTGTCACGAGAGCAACCTGGGTAGCCCTCGACGGGGCTTCTGTAGATGGTATCAGTGCTTTTCATGGCTGTTGAATAAGATTGCATGTGAGGTCCTTGTCACCAGAGTCCTATGATTTTTCTTGACTATTCTAGGACCCATTGGGAGTATCCAGAGGGTAGTCCTGTCCCCTTTGACCCATTTTCTTCAGGCTCTCCAACTCTGTTTCAGGTTTCAACTTAAACAGTTTTTAACTTTTGGATAGTTGGCACAGTGGATAGAATAGTGGACTGGGAACCAGGAAGACTTATCTTCTTGCGTTCAAATCTGGCCTCAGACACTAGTTATAGGACCCTGGGCAAGTACTTGACCCTGTTTGCCTCAGTTTCCTCATCTGTAAAATGAGCTGGAGAAGGAAATGAAAAACCAGTATCTTTGCTAAGAAAACCCTAAATGGGGTCACGAAGAGTCAGCTATGACTGAAACAACTGAATGACAATAATAAATGCTGTGAGATGTGCATGTGTACGTGTGAGTGATACGTATGTCAGTTCAGCACCCTGGAAAATATTGGGAAAAAATGAATCATATTTGGCTTTTTAGGTTCCAGAGAAGGCGTTTGGTTAAAGTTCGACGTCAGAAGGAGGAAAAGGCAATAGCTGGCCTGGAAAAAGAACTATTTCAAGGTAGCCCTGCTTCGAATTTGGTCTCCTGATCATCTGCTTTTGGAAACATGCGCCAGGAGAGATGGCTGCATTTTAGGGATTTCTGAGGACGTATAGATCACAGGGCAGGTTAGCTAGTATTGGGTGGTTTTAGCCATGCAGCTAGTGGAAACTTTTAATAATAAATGTAATCACAGCTGATATGTTTACCATTGCACAATGTTTGCAGAACCCTTCATAGATGTTACCTCATTTGATCTGTTCATCAGCCCTTTACTTTTTTCTGTGGGTGGGGGCCCAGAGTGGGTCCCATAGTGAGGGTCAGGGGTAAAATTCAAACTCAGGTTTCATCTGACTGTGCGGGCAACACTTTGTGTCTGTTTCTTTACCTGCAGCCCTAGCCACTTGTGGTATAATTTGAACCAGAAATCAAATTCTTTTCTTGGGTTGTTTTTGTCAGGGAAAGTAGAGCAGTGTTGTGGGTGATTCTTGATTAGAGAGGGGGCAGGGAGAGGTGAGATGTGAGTGGTTTGGCTGTGTACCCAGCATCTTAAAAGCATTCTTCTCAAACCTCCTCTTCCCATTGTAGATTCTGTGAAATTTGGCGAAGTTGTCCTTCAGCCCCCAGAATTAACAGCAAAACCAAGGAAGAGCACAGACAGTGACAAGGTAATAGGGAGTTTGGGTGAGAGGGTCTTGGCAGACACCTCATGTGCTCAGTGAGGGTGAATGTGTCATATTAATGTATCATAAGAGTTTGATAGGACCTTTTCCATCACCCTTCCAGTGAAGATTGGTGTGGTGGGGCTTCTGGGTAGCACCCAGGATGTGTGCCTGAGAGCAGAGGAGCCTTATTTTCCTGTCCTGGTCTAGGTAGTGGGTAGATCTCAGCAGTGCTGGGCTGGGAGCTGTTCACACAAATACTGGTACTGATCTTAGTGCTAGGGGATCCCCCTCTTACTTCTCTCCTGAGCACCAACCTTCTGTCCTTATCGCCCTCATTTCCTCAGCTTGGCAAGAAGTCTCTGCTGCTGACAAGCCTCCTGACTCCTAACAATGCCCCCCAACCCCTGGCCATCTCACTTGCTCGACAGCGGATTGTGGCGGAGGAGAGAGAGCGTGTTGTACAGGCCTATAGGGAGCTCAAGAAGCACAAGCAGCAACAGCTGGAGAGACAGCCCTTCAGCTGATCCGAGGGGACACCAAAGAAACCAGTGTAAAGAAGTGCCCCAGGCATTTCTGGGACTTGAGCCTGGCATCCAGGAATAATGGGGATGACTTTCCCTGGTAGGGGTTCCCCTTTCCCCCTAGAAATTGCATCTCAGGAGCTAGAAAAATTACTTCTGTGGGGAATAAAAGTGACTGAATAACAAGACAGTGATAAAACTCAGAATCAGGCTGCTAGACCTGAACCTCTTCTGCAACCAAAAGCTCTGGAGTGGCTCCTGGCTCCATTCCCACAGTTTATGCTATGCCTTTGTTTGCCTGGTGCCAAGAGATGTCATAGATGCTGGGGCCCAAAGATGGAGCTTCATGTGCATTCACCTGCCAAGGTGTTTCCTAGGAATGGAGTCTAATCCCAAAACACTGATGAGACAGGGATAATGATTGATCCTGTATTTTTGTATCACATTGATACCAGACCTGTGGAAAGTAAAATTCTGAGTAGTTTCCAGGTGCAGGGTATGACTGTCACTTAATAAATGCTTGATTTGATTGACTATTTGTAATTTGTATCTAGAACCCTAACAGTAAAACTTGGCAACATCACATTCTGACTTGGCTTTTTTTTTTCCTGGTGCGGGAAACAGAATATATATGGATGACAAAGGCCTAAGAGAACAAGGGCTGGAGGAGGACCCCATCCTATCTGTTACCTTGTCACATGTGTACTAGCTGTGTGACCCTGGATAAGTCACTTGACCCTGTTTGCCCCAGTTTCCTCACCTGTCAAGTGAGCTGGAGAAGGAAGTGGCAAACCACACTTATCTTTACCAAGAAAACCCCAAAGAGGGTCACTGAGAGTTAAAAACAACTGAGCAACAGTAACATGTGAGGCACTAGTTATTACAGCTGAAATCCTGTCACAAGTCCAGAATTCTGGCCTGAGGCTAGTTATTATCTAGGTTATTTATTCTTCCTGAATTCCTGCAGCATGCTGAATATGCTGGAAGTTAGGGCATAACAGGATTTTAGAATTTGAAGGGATCTTGTAAGGTCTGCTTCCTCATTTTACTGTTTACATGATGAGGATGATGAGGATGGTCAGAGACTCCAAGATTATACATGAAGCAGAACCAAGATTCAACACAAGGGGCCGCTGCCCCTCCAGTGCTTTGTCCCTATCTGTTACCTGGGACAGGGCCAAAAAGAAGCAGAAGTTAATGGCTGTTCATTCTGATCAACACATTGACCAGCACAGTTCCAGAGTATTGAAACAGGCTGCCTATCTCCTGATAGAGATGGGATGGACTCAGAGTCCAGACTGAGAGATACCTTTCTCAAAATGGCCAAATGATGCAATTTGTTTCAGACTATACGTGTTTGTAACCAGGTTTTGGTTTTTCTTCTCAGTCGTGTGTGTGCTTGCAGGGAGGGGAGGGTGAAGGGAAAAAAGACATCTTTGGGAATAAAATAAAATTGAATGTTAAAAAATACATAAAAATAATTAGTGGCTATTCTTTGTAAGGGTCTGGTCACCAAAATGGAAAGCAGGTGGGAGGGACCCCTATTTTTAGATGAATCTCTCCTATTTTGAGGTTTTTGGCCCACATTTTTGTTAGAATTTTGCCAATTTCTCTCCAAATTTCCTGTAATGACTTCTGTGACATTAGTCAAGGGCTAACACACAGGGGAGATGAAGTTCTCAGAAGATATATGGCAGGTTTCAGCATTTACTTGCTCCCTTATCCATTGATTAGATGGTCCCCATCTCTCCCAACTAAATGTCTTGCCACCTACTTCAAAAATTATGGTAAAAGTAACTCATTCTCAACCTAAAACTTATGCGTTCCCAACTTCCTTGTCTCAACTTGTAAGACCTCTCTGACCTTCTGATGCCAGGTTTTACATTTGGGTTTATCATTGATGCTTCCTTTTCTGCTTTCTCAGCCAGCCCAGCACTAAGTCTTTTTACTTTCTCTGTAACTTAGATCCCTTTACCAACCTCACACCTCCATCTGAGACTGTGTTAGTTAATGCCTAGGAGTCATAGCATACCCTGCCTCTAGCCTCTTTTTTCTAACTTTACAGCATTTCAAATCATTCCCTTCCTCCTTTTCACCTAGCCATAACCATAGTTCTGGTAGACTGTGGCAATAGTCTCCTATTTCATTTCCCTGCCTCAAGTCTTGCCCCACTCCACCTGCCATTCAGTGCCAAAGTGATTTTTCCTAACGAATAGGTCTGCCCACATTTACCCTGCTGTTCACTCCGTATTACTTTCAGAATCACATATAAAATCTTTTGGCATTTAAAGCTCTGGCCCTTCCCACCTTTCTAATCTATATTTTATTCTCCGCTGTGTACTTTATGAACTAGCCATATAGGTCTCCTTACTGTTTCTTGCTCATAATAATTCATCTCCCCTCCCCATGCATTTGTACAACTGGTGGTCCCCATGTCTGAAATGTTCTCTCACTTCATCTCTTCCTCTTAGTTTCTTTGGGTTATATTGAATTTCAGCTTAAATCCCTCTTTTTGCAGGAGATCTTTCCAACTCTCCTTTCCACCCACTAATGATAGCATCTTCCCTTTGAGATTACCTTCAATCCAGGTTAGGTCTGAAGAGGGATGGCTGTTGCTATTCTCAGGGTTCTAAAGTTAATTCAGTGGCTGGCTACTCCTACTAAAAATATAACTCGAAACCCATCATGGCTTCCCAATAGTAGTTACTTTCCTTGATAGGAATAGGGACTGAACTTGTAATTTCATAGGTATAGGCAACTCTCTGGTGTAGATGTAGATGTAGAGGCAGTATCTTAATTTAAAGTTGAGCAGAGATGTCACTTCCTGCATGGCTTGAACCAGATTAAAGTGTAATTGGGAAATATTTAACACAGTAAAAATACAGTAGAACATAGATAATGTTATTTTGTGGTTTTCTAATTCACTGTGCAGCAGAAATCTGTTTCTATTTGAGTTTGATATCATTGGCGTAGAACACTGAGAAATTAAGTGACTTGTCTAGGACCACAGAGTCTTTGTCAGAGATGGACTCAAACCTGTTTTCTAGGCCACTTTTCTATCCATTCTGCTACATGGCTTCTTTATACTGACCTGCATTTGAATTTTAAAATTGGTAACTATTAAGTGAGAGAAATAGCAAACATATAGCTATTTATAATACTTCTGTTATGACCCATAATACCACCAAAGTTAAATGAAATGCTCAAAATATCAGGGATTAATAACTCCACTTATCTGGAAACTAAGTATTACTCCATTCAGTCTCCCAAAATACCAAGTAAAGATTTCTCTTAACTCTTCATATGATTAACTTGAAAACCGCTTGTTCAGAAAAGATCTCTTCATTCCTTTCCATATCTTCTTCAATGATAAGAAAAGTCTTTAGCTTTTCTCAAGCTAATATTAGTAGTAGTATCTCTCCACAGTCAAGTGCTAACTAACAACTTAAAAAAAAAACCCAAAAATACCACTCTCTCCCTGACCCTATGGGGAAGGGCATAGTTCAGATTCTTCATAGATTCTCTAGGCTCACTGAGAAGCACACCCTACCCCCAGCCCCATCAGGTCTGCCTGATTCTATAGGGGTAGGTCTTTCACTACAATCAGTTCCTTAACTATCCCTCCCAGCTGCCCACACCAACTGTTTTCTTCAGTGTTCAATTTGTTCTTAAAGCTATAGTAACAATATCTAATCCAATTCCAGAGGATTGATGAAACTTGCTTCCCTCTTGACAGAGAAGCAATAGACCCAAGATGCAGAATAAGACATACATTTGTGGGCACCGCCAACGTGGGAATTAGTTTTGCTTGACAATGCATATTTGTTACAAGGGCTTTCTTTTTCTTTTTTTCCTAGTGGTGAGTTGGGAGAACAAAGGGGAATAGGGATGGGGGAAGGGGAGGGAGGGAGAGAGAGGAAATCTTCGAGGCATCTTTTTTTTAATGCAGAGAAAAGAAAAGAAGGAAATCAGAAATAAGCAAAAACAAGCTTTTATATTTAAAAAAGAAAAGCAAGCTATATGTAATAGAGATCTGCAAGTTTCATGTACAAGCTTCATTTTTCATTCTACTATGAATGTGTAAATGATCATTTTATTCTTAAGTTTAGAATAAAAAAATTTTTTTTAAATATCTGTAGTCTCAGTAATATAGGCATTCAAAGCAAGGATTACATAGGGTTTGGAGGAGCTGCTGTTTTAAGTGTGATGAGTAGGATTGTGGTGCAACAGTGAAGGCCCCAAAGAATTTAGATAGCAAGATTTGTAGTGGACAGGGTCAGCATAGTTATGTCCTTTTCTCCAGCTGCAGAGTTTGAAAATTAGCAGGACCGGTGATTAGTGGAGTCATAAAGACCGAAGGACAGTGTCAAGGGATTTGTTTTTCAAATTCTTACATATATATATACATATATATATATATTCATTTGGTTTGGACGTAATAGACATTACCCAGTAAACACCTAAATACATCCCACTGTTTATTGAGTTTATAACTCAGTGAACCCCAGTGTCTCCCTATCACTTCCAGAATCAAATACAGAATTCTCTGTTTGACATTCAGAGTGCTTTATAACCTAGCCCTCTTGCCCCAACTTTCCAGTTTTCTTATGCTTTATACTCCTCCCTACCATGTACTCTTACATCCAGTGACATTGGCTTCTTTGCTCCTCCCCCCAAAAAACACCCCCTTTCTTGGCTCTAGACATTTTCTCTGGCTATCCCCCATGCCCAAAATGCTCTCCCTCCTCATCTGTACCTCCTGGCTTTGCTAGTTTTTTTGAAGTCCCAGCTAAAATCCTACCTTCTACAAAAAGCCTTTCCTAATCCTTCTTAACTCTAATGTTTTCTCTCTGTTGATTATTTCCTAATTGTCCTGTATATATAGCTTGTTTGCATATATTTATTTGCATTTTGATTCCCCCATTAGATTGTGACCTCCTCAAGATCAGGGACTAGCTATCTTTTGCCTTTCTTAGCGTCTCCAGAATTTAATACGGTACCTAGCCCATAGTAAGTTGGTGACTGATAAATCAATGACTGACTGCAACGTACATTTCCCAACAGTTCAGCAATTATTGCAATTACTTCTGTTAGCACAGGAATTCAGAATGAACTAGGTGATGAAAGGACAAGAAATTGGCTCAGAGAGGAGAATCTCAAAGTTCCTCTTCGTCAAGGTGGAATTGTCTGAGGTAATGAGGATAGCTCAAATGAGATCACTCCATTTGGCTGAAGTGGAGTGAATCATTTCACCAATGCCCAGGGTGGAAGACAGCCGTATCATCCATGCTTCTCCCTCAACTTTTTAGTTTCAAGGCTGGTCATATATAGCAAATGAGAAAGGGGCTTATTACACTGCCAAAGGCAACCATTTCTTCCTGATTTGGTGTATAGGTTCCAGCAGACTCTGAAGAATGGATGTTACTTGATGTTTGTTCTGGGAAGCAAGTCAGAACACTCTCAACCCATGGGAAATCTATAGAGGGAGAAGGTAAAACAACGGCAAAGATGACAGCTCACTATCTAATGGGAGAGTCAACATGTAAGCAGATATATACAAACAAGCTGTATACAGGATAAATAGGAAATAATCAACAGAGAGAAGACACTAGAGTTTATTCAGTCAGTCAATCTAAAAGTAATTATTAAACACCCACTGTATGCCAGGCACTTTGCTAAGCACTGAAGAATAAATAAAGATAAAATTGAAATTCTGTCTTCAACAGCTTACATTCTAATGAGGGAGTTATTCATGTAAGTATCAACATAACATATATGTTACCTAATTGTCTCTGTACCAGATCTGTGGAAATGGGGCATCAAAAGGAGGTGGCTAGGATGTGATTTTAGTTTCAAGAGGAACAGAGCAGTAGTGCAGTGGCCAAGGCTGCGTCCTGCTTTGCACCTGAGGAGGGAGGATGAAACAAAAATGAAGACTAAAGAGAGAGAGGACACTAACAGTGGCAGGCTGGCTTTAGAGCCAAACATCCACTTTATGGAACACAAAATTCAGACTGTGATTCTCATTTTAAGAACTGAGAAGGCTGTGGAAAGATTTTACTCCCTTTTTTTTTCGTTTTCCCCTGTTTATCAAAAAACAGAGTTTACTGTTCTTTTAAACTTATTTACCTGGTGTTTTTAGTAGTAGTACTTTAAAACTCTCTGTCTCTGTCTCTGTCTCTCTCTCTCTCTCTCTGTGTCTCACTTTCTCTCTCTCTCTCTCTCTATATATATATATATATATGCACACATTTATGTATATGTACGTATATATATAAACATATATAAAGATGTAAACACTTTGCAATTATCTCATTTAATGCTTTAAACTACTACTAAAAACACCAGGTAAATTTCTCTAGATAAATTTCTCTAGATAAAGCTGAATTGATATGAATTGTTTTGGAGTCATATATTTGATTTTGTACAGAGAGTGCAAGTGGAGGGATACCTGTAGCTAGCTAGTTTGAATACAAAAAAAATTTAAGTAAGTCAGAGGACTAACTTTACTTTAGTGATCAGGTTTTGATATGACATAGAAACTCTGATGATTCTTAATAATAAACTATATTAATAAAGCTCCCTAAAATAATAGAGATAGAGATTCACATGAACCTGAGAAGCCATTGCTTTAGAGGCTAAAGCAAGTTCATTGTAATAAGGTGAGACTGATCAGACTGAGGGAAGAGGAAGCAGAAGCAGAGGTGGTGACTAAAGAGAAAGTAGCAAGGTAGCACTTCTCTCTCTCTCTCTCTCTCTCTCTCTCTCTCTCTCTCTCTCTATATATATATATATATATATATATACACATACATATATATGTATATCTGTGTATATACATATATGTATATATTATATATACACACACATATATATGCATACATTTATGTATATATATATGTATATATAAATATATATAAAGATGTAAACACTTTACAGTTATCTCATTTAATGCTTACTACAACTCAGGGAGGTTATCTCCATTTTTACAGATGAGAAAACTGAGGTTAAGTGCCTTTCATGGGATCATACATCTAATAAGTATTGGAGGCTGGATTTGGACACAGGTCTTCCCTTCCTAACTCCAGGCCCAACACTCTATCCTCAGAGCCTCCTAGCTGCCCCAAGCAGGGAGAACACCTTTGAGACAGTTCTGTGAGAAAAGACAAGAGAGAAACCAACCTATACCCTTTCCAGAAGGGGGTGGGGGTGGGGAGGAATTGATACAGAATATGATACATGAGCTGAATCATGAAGGAAATTAGAGATTCTAAGAGAAAATAAGGAGGAATTGCATTCTAGGAATGGAGAATTTGCCAATGCAAATACACAGAGATGAGAATCAGATCATTGTGTGTATGGATGGAAAAATGAGTGAGCCAGTATGACTGGATTGCAGAGTACAAGGTGGGTAGTAATGTGTGAGAAGACTAGAAAGGCCAGAAGAGGTCAGATTGTAAAGAACTTAAAATGCCAAATAGATGAGTCCTATGTTTGATCTTCAGAGGCAATAAGGACTCCATGTAGTTTGTTGAGCAGGAATGTGATATGATCTGAACTGTGCTTTAGGAAAATTTCTTTGGCAAATGTGTGGAGGATGGATTGGAGTAGGAAAAAGGCAGGGAGACTAAATATGAAGCTATTGCATCCTGGGCCATCTCCAGTCATCCTGATGAATATCTGGCCATGGGATCCAGATGGCTCAGGAGGAGAAAGTGAGGCTGGGGACGTTGCACAGCTCTCTCTCACTTAAATCAAGGTCAACTGCAAATCATGTCATGGTCCTCTTTGAAAATGAAGGACAAACACAACAATTATGGGCCTGAACTGGGGTGAACAAGTGTGTGTGTGTGTGTGTGTATGTGTGTGTGTGTGTATAACCTTTGGCAACTGATTAGATATATGGAGGGAGAGCAGAGATGATGGCACCAAGATTGGAAACCTGAATAACTCAGAAGAATCTTGACATCCTCTGAAGCTTATAGAACTTTTGGAAGTGGGGTGAATTTTGTGCAGAAAGATGAGTTCAGGTTTGGACCTACTGAGTTGGAAATGCCTCTGGGAGTCTTAGTTTGAAACTTCTGATGCAAGGCCTGGACCCAAAGACTATCCACACCATAGCACAGCCCTTCAAGGTGAGAGCCTCCAACACCTGCTCCTCTCCTTTGATCTTAATTATTTCTGTATATGACACACATCTCTCTCTGCCACTAGATTATTCTGTATCATTTTTCATATTTGTATCTTCAGTGCCTTTCTCTGTACCAAATGTTCTCCAATGAAGAATCTCAGAAAATGAAGGAGAGGGCCTTAAGGTATGCTGCAAGACAAGAGAAATCTCAGCCTACAGAGGCATCTCAATGAGTTTCCAGATAGATGGGAGAGTAGATAGAGCCTTGGAACAGGAGTCAGGAAGATGTAAGTTCAAATGTGAGTTCAGAGCCTCAGATGCTAGCTGTATGATCCTGAGCAAGTCACTTAATCTCTATAGATATCAATCTCCTCATTGGTAAATTGGAAATAATAATGGTACCTTTCCCATTTGCTGTATATGAGCAGCCTTGAATCTAAAAGGTTGAGGGAGAAGCATGGGGGCAAAATGGGTGATGCGGCTGTCTTTCACCCTGGGCATTGGTGAAATGATTCATTCCACTTCAGTCACATGGAGTGATTTCATTTGAGCTATCCTCATTACTTAAGACAATTCCACCTTGACAGAGAGGAACTCTGAGAAGCAAAGTATATATAGACATGTGTATAGGGACATTTTTGTTTGCTTACACATATACGTAAATATATGTAAATATGTAACTACATACATAGAAGGGGAAACGCTGTTTGGTATCCAAAGCCTTATGAATCTCATTCACCTTTCCAGTCTTCTTTCACTTTATTCAACCCCATATACTCTTGGATTCATTGACATTGTTCCTTGAAAAGATAATCCATCTCCCACACCTTTCTTTTTCTCTGGCTGTGCCTGACGCCTGGAGTGCTTCCCTTCTTTATCTCACACCTCTTGCTTTCCTGGATTCCTTCAAGTCCCCGTCTGAAATGTTGTCTTCTTCAAGAAGTCTTTTTGGATCCCCCTTAATGCCAATATCCTCTCTGTTAATTATCTCTGATTTATCATGTATAAACTTGTTTAAAAATTATTGAGTTTAGCTGTGATATATGATTATAATGGAATATTATTGTGCTATAAGAAATGACAAGCAGGGTGATTTCAGAAAAACCTGGAAAGACTTACATGAACTGATGATTAGTGAAGTGAACAGAACCAGGAAACCGTTGTACACAGTAATAGCAACATGGTACTATGAAGACTTGTTAATGACTTAGTTATTCTCAGCAATACAATGATCCAAGACAATCCCAAAGGACTAATGTTGAAACATTCTATTTGCCTCCAGGGAACGATCTGGTATTGATTGAATAGGGACTGAAGCATGCTACTGATGTGGATATGCCTTAAAGGGTTAAGCATAATATTAAGGGTTGCTTTTCCAGTACCTTGTGAGGCCCCTCCTGAGCTTGAGGGAGTCCCAAAGTCTCTTCCCCTTATCATGAAATACCATAAAACTTCCCCTTATCCTGGACCATAAAATTCCTTGTCTCCCTCAGCCTGAATCATAAAATTACCCATCTTCCTTATCTAGTCCTTATGAAAACAAGTCCCTGTCCCCTTCTTCCAAGGCTAGCCCACTGCATTTGCATCAATAAAACTCCCCTTGGTTAAGAGAAAGGCATCTAAGTGAGTTCTTTCATACCTGAACCCACTCTCCCAACTCTGACCATCACACTATTTTTTCACTTTCTTCATTTTTTTCTTTTATTCAAGTCTTCTTGTACAAAATGACTAATAGGGAAATGTTTTACGTAATTACACAGGTATAACCTATATATTTGATTGTTTACTGTCTCGGAGGGAATAGGGGAGGAAGGGATAGAATTTGGACTCCAAATTTTAAATGCAAATGTTTAGAGAAATTTTTAATTGTTTTTAGGTTTCCTCTCCCATTAGACTAAGCTCCTTAAGAGCAAGAGCTGTCTTTGGCCTTTCTTTGTATTCCCAGTGGGGGGCACAGTGCCTGACACATAGTAGAAGCTTAATCATTGTTTGTTAACTAACTTGCTGACGTTAGGTCCTCTCTGTAAGCAAAAGGAGCTAGTTTCTAGTGGGTCTCTAGGTGGGACAGCAGATAAAGTGCTGGGCCTGGAGTCAGAAAGACCTGAGCTCAATTTGACCTCAAATACTTAATAGCTGTATCACCCTGGACAAGTCTCTTAATCCTGTTTGCCTCAGGTTCCTCATCTGCAAAATGAGCTGAAGAAGGAAATGGCAAATTACCCCAGTATCTTTGCCAAGAAAATACCAAATAGAGTCACAAAGAGTCAGACATGCCTGAAAACAACCAAACAACAAGTGATCAGAAACATTCGCATTTATATAAACTGTCGGACAGACTGGCCTGTGACATAGAGTGCAGAGCTTTTCTTCCTGACTGTACAAGGGTCCCATCTTAAAGCTATATGAATATATGAGATGCATACATGCTTCACATGTCTATTATATATGATAAGGAACAAGGAAAACCACAAGCCCAGCCGTCCTCTTTCTACCCTCTCAACTCATTTTGGTGCACTGAAGTATAGATACTGAAATGGAAAATGAATACAGAACCTTGTCTCTTTGCCAGTTGAAAATCAAGATTGGAGATTTAGAAGCAAGGTCCCAAGGGAAAAGTATAAAATAATAGAGATGACCAGTTTTTGTTCTTTTTTCTTTTATTAATTAATTAATTTAGTTTTAGTTTTCAATATTCGCTTCCACAAGATTTTAAGTTCCAAATTTTCTCCCCATCTCTCCCCTCTACCCTCACCAAGACAGCCTGCATTCTGACTATTCCTTTGTCCAATCTGCCCTCCCTTCTATCACACCCTTCCTTTCTCTTATCCCCTTCTCTATTTTTTTGTAGGGCAAGATAGATTTCTATACCCCATTACCTCTATGTCTTATTTCTCTGTTGCATGTAAACAGTTTTTGACATTTGTTTTTAAAACTTTGAGTTTCAACTTCTCTCTCTTCCTCCCTCCCCACCCTCCCCCATTGAGAAGGCAAGCAATTTGATATAGGTTATACATGTGCAGTCATGCAAAACACTTCCATAACTATCATGTTGTGAAAAACTAACTATATTTCCCTCCATCCTGTATTGCCCCCCATTTATTCTATTCTCTCTTTTGACCCTGTCCTCCTCCCATTTGCCCTCCTTTCTATCATTCCCCCACCCCTCTTTATCCTTTTCCCTCCTACTTTTCTGTAGGGTGAGATAGATTTTCATACCAAATTGAATGTGCATGTTATTCCCTCCTTAAGTCAAATCTGAAGAGAGTGTGGTTCACTCTTTCCCTCTCACCTTCCCCCTCTTCTCTTCCATTGAAAAAGCTTTCTCTTGCCCCTTTTATGTGAGATAATTTACCCCATTCTATTTCTCCCTTTCTCCTCCCAATATATTCCTCTCTTACACCTTAATTTTATTTTTTTAGATACCATCCCTTAGTATTCAACTCACCCTGTGCCCTCTGTGTGTGTGTGTGTGTGACACACACACACACACACACACACACACACACACACACACACTCTCTCACAGTTCAACTTTAATGATTGCCTTTTGGCTTCTCTTTCCTGTATACCTTTTCATGCTTCTCTTGTTTCTTGTATTTGAAAGTTATATTTTCTATTCAGCTCTGGTGTTTTCAGCAAGAATGCCTGGAAGTTCTCCATTTCATTGAATGACCATTTTTCACCCTGAAGTATTATACTTAGTTTTGCTGGGTAGGTGATTCTTGGTTTTAATCCTAGCTCCTTTCACCTCTGAAATATCATATTTGAGGCCCTCTGATCCCTTAATGTAGAAGCTGCTAGAAATTGTGTTATCCTGACCGTGTTTCCACAATACACAAACTGTTTCTTTCTGGCTGCTTGCAATATTTTCTACTAAACCTGGGAGCTCTGGAATTTGGCTACAATATTCCTAGGAGTTTTCCTTTTGGGATCTCTTACAATAGATGATTAGTGGATTCTTTCCATTTTTATTTTACCTTCTAGTTCTAGAATATCAGAATCAGGGTAGTTTTCCTTGATAATTTCATGAAAGATGATGTTTAGGCTCTCTTGTTGATCATGGCTTTCAGGTAGTCCAATAATTTTTAAATTATCTCTCCTGGATCTATTTTCTAAGTCAGTTGTTTTTCCAATGAAATATTTCACATTATCTTCTATTTTTTCATTCTTTTGGTTTTGTTTTATAATTTCTTGATTTTTTCATAAAGTCATTAACTTCCATCTACTCCATTCCAATTTTGAAGGAATTACTTTCTTCAGTGAGCTTTTGAACCTCCTTTTCCATTTGGCCAATTATGCTTTTCAAGGAATTCTTCTATTTATTGGCTTTTTGAATCTCTTTTGCCATTTGGGTTAGTCTATTTTTTAAGGTGTTATTTTCTTCATTATTTTGGGGGATCTCCCTTACCAAGCAGTTTACTCGTTTTTCATGATTTTCTTGCATCACTCTCATTTCTCTTCCCAATTTTTCTTCTACTTCCTTACTCGATTTTCAAAACCCTCTTTGAGCTCTTCCATGACATAAGACCAATTCATATTTTTCTTGGAGGCTTTGGATGCAGGAGTTTTGACTTTGTTGTCTTCTTCTGAGTGTGTGTTTTGATCTTCCTTGTCACCAGAATAAGATTCTGTAGTCTGATTTTTTTCCTGTTTTTGCTCATTTCTCCAACCAATTACTTGACCTTTGAGCTCTTTGTCAGGGTAGTTCTCTGCTTCCACTGGGGGTGGGGTGTGTACTGTCAGCAACTTGATCCCCCCACAATCTGTGGGCCTAGATCTCCAGAAACAACCACTACCCCTGAAGCTGCTGCAGTGGCTGCCTCAGGCTCCTCCGTGGTCCTGGGGGACCACTCTACTCTTACACAGGTGCAACAGGTTTTTTTTCACCAACCTTCCAATTTGTCCTCAGTGTTTTGGTGTTGAGAAGTCCAGAAACCACCACAGGTGCCAGTGATTCAGTCCCCTAAGGACTGCTCAGGTCTGATCCATGCCAGTGCACTGTGTTCTGCTCCCAGCTCCCAGCCCAGAGCAATAGATGCTTCCCATTTACCTTTCAGACTGTCTTGGGCTGGAGACTTGCTTCACTATCATTCTATGGGTTCTGCAGCTCTAGAATTAGTTTAGAGTCATTTTTTACAGGTAATTTGGGTGGGTTTGGGGGGAGAGCTCTAACAAGTCCCTACTTTTACTCTGCCATCTTGGCTTATCGCCTAAGATGACCAGTTTTTTCCTATACTACTCTGCTTATTATCAGGCAGCTAGGTACAGTGCCAGTCCTGGCAGGATAGAGTGCCAGTCCTGGCAAGAAGATCTGAATTCAAATTTGACCTCACATACTTACTAGCTGTGTGACCCTGGACAAGTCACTTAACCTTTTTGCCCTGGTTTCCTCATCTGTAAAAAGGAGCTAGAGAAGGAAATAGCAAATCACTCTAGTATCTTTGCCAAGAAAATCCCAAATGAGGTCACAAAGAGTTGGATGAGATTGAAAATGACTAAACAATAATACTCTGCCTATTTCAACTCTGTATTGACTTTAGCAGTTATTTCTGTTTGGCAAGTCATAAGTTTGCTGACTAAGATGTTTTCTAGGCTCCTTTTGTTTCCTTGTTGCAGCAACTAATTTACATTGGTTAAATTTGTTAGTAAGATTATTATCATATATTAATGAAATTCCTGTTTCCAATGTTACATTTTTCATTCTTAAAATTCTCATTTAAATAGTTTAGGGTTAAATTATTTCAATTGTACATTATATCATCATCTTCTTCTTCTTCTTTTAAGTAGCTTTATGGCATAGTACTAGCCTTGGAGTCAAGCAGACGTGAATTTGAATTTTGCCTCAGAGACTTGTAGCTCTGTGGCTGTGGGCAAGTCATTTAACCTTTCTCAGATCCAGTTTTCTCATCTGTAAAACAGGGATAATCATAATCACAGGAACCTCACAATGTTGTTGTAAGAATCAAATGAAATAACACATGTAAAATCCTTTGCAAACTTTAAAGCACTATATAAATGCTACCTATTATTAATTGCTGCAGACTCAGCAGACATGATTATTTTTTAAAAAATTAACCTAGAATCTGACTCACAACTTATTCTTTGTATAGCTCTGGGATTTGCCTTATCGTGTGCTATTTTGTCTTATTTATATGACATATAAATAGATTGTATAGTAACAAACAAGAAAAATATGTGGGAGTTATCTCTGAGTCAGGGTTCCCTGTGTAGTCAGATCATTAACTCATCAGAGCTGAAATCAGGGTTACTGCATGGAATGAGAGTTTGAAAGAAATAATATCAAAATTTCAAATAGCTTACTGAAAGCAGCTGCCTCCAATAAGAGGTGAATTCATAATATCATCTTTGCCCAGGGATCAGCTATACTCTATCTATAGCTGAACACCTCCATTTCCCTGCTTCCCCTATCTCCAGCAGGCCCCCTAAATCAGGAGTGCCTGAATTATTTATTTGGACAGGGCTCCCAGTGCTCCTGAAGCCATAGCGTGTCATGATAAACTCATGATAGTGCTCCATCTCTGCATCATCTCAGACAATTTCCCTTCCAGATTATCAGGAGCTTCCAAGAAAATTTGCATGTGGAAAATGAGCAGGGGATTATTTTACCAGAGGTACTGTGCTACCCAAGTAGTCTCTCTCTGCAATGGCTCTCTAGCTTAGCTGTTTCACATAATGGCCGAACGTACCTCTCTCTGGTATGATGCTACCAAGCAGGTTTTTGGTTTCTCTGCATGGCATGACAATTTCATGACTGATCTGATACACTCAAAAGTTGCTGTCAGAGTGGAGATAAGGGACAAATCTGTATCAGTTTGCATATGCAGGTTCTACCGAAGGAAAATCAAAAGACAAGTAAATGTTAGTGGTGACTATTTCTTGTGCTATGTTTTTTGTTTGTTTTTAAGTGTAGGGTATGTGTTGCTCTTGAGGGTTATGTGGATCAAATGAATTAAAATTCAATTTAAAAAGCCTTTTTGCAAACCTTAAGCCAGTATATAAATGTTAGTTGTTACTATATCTATGTCCATATAGGTTTGTCAAAATTTGATTCACAGGGAAATTTGGTAAATATTATGGGAATCTTGCCCACCCCTTTGCAAGGGAGATTTGTAATTCCTGTCTGAGTAGGCATAGGAGAAGGAGCCACATGGCTAGCCACTCTGCTCTCCTAAGAAAGAGGATACTAGACTAGAATTATACCTGTACCTATCTGCTTCCCTCCTAAATATGGTTAGTCTAGAAGAAGTGATTTTTTTCCCCCTTAGGTTCAAGCTGCATGACTAATCAGTATCCCTTAAAAAAGAAGGGATACCCTCAAACTTATATCTGAGGGCTTGATTCCTTGCCAACAAATGCACAAAAACCATCACACTGTGAATGGCTAATAAACCCATATATCTGACAGGTACAAGCAGAGACCTTCACACCTTACTCCAAAAGAATTTGGGTCCCATTTGTTTATGGCCCTGAAAACTCTCTTTTGAACTTTCCCCTGAACTCTCTTTCAATATTCCCACAGGGTCCAGTCTCTGACGTTTCACCCACCCCAGTAATCCTTTCATTGTGACCTACCCCCAGTCTCCCAATTCTCTGTTACCCTTAACCTAGCCCACCCTTCATTGTCTATTACCTCTGGAACACCCCCAGCTACTTCCCACCTTTGATCCTATCTAGATCCCATTCTCCCTTAGCCCTGTGGTCCAGGTCCCTGGCTTTGCCCATCTTCTCTGTTACCTCCCAGTAATCCCAGACTACTTGGCCATTCCTAGATCCTTCTTACTGTCTTTCTGTATATAAGATCCATCTTGCCTCCAGTAAGGGGCTCAGATTCCTTAAGAGTCTGGTCAATGCTTCAATTCCTTAAGAGTCTAGCCAATTTTGCAGATTTTTAGAATTACTCCTACCCTGACCAGTGTTCTAATACACCTTGTCTTTGACTGAAAGAAGGCTTGGGTCAAATTCATTCAGAGATGATCTGTGTCACTATTTTGGGGTCCCAGTATCCTTAAACTTCAACATATCCACAAAGATAACAAATAGAAATCAGGGACTGTTTATCCATTAGAAGATACCAGATGATGAAGTGAATAAACTCTATTAATGGGAAGGAAATATCTCAGCCCAGCTTAATGAGAGATATTGCTATCTTATCCAAAGGGAAATTCCCCCCAAATCTTTAGGGAGACAAGCTGAAAATCAGAGACATTTTGGAAAACTATCTTTACCCTGCATGTCTATCTTCCAAAGTCTGTTCCAAAGTCTATTTTTCTCAAGTTTTCTCTCCAAAGAAGGTCTGGAACTACATGTCCTCTCTTGAAATAGGAAGAAGAAAGTCTCTGTTCTCCCAAACTCTTATAACAGCTCCCCTCATTCAAACAAGAAACCATGAGTCATAATTCTCTCTATCAATGCAGACAATAGTATAAATGCCCCAGGTCTGAACCTAGCGTTACATAAATTTTATAGACGAGACAAAGGCTTTTGATGACCAATATATATATAGCACACCAAAGCAATTTAGGTGTTGTAGTTGACAGATATTTCTAATAAAGATAAATATGAGAATTAAATAAGGACAGAACGCTGACCTTGCCTCCTTAGGTTATCTTTTCTCCTGGCTCAGATTCATATGAAGCTAAGCCAAATAGAATCCTGAAATCATATAAGAGTAACAAACCATAAGTAATGTCTTGTTGTTATTCTGTTATGTCTGATTCTTCATGACCCCATTTGGGATTCTCTTGGCCAAGACACTGGAGTGGTTTTCCATTTCTTTCTCCAGCTCATTTTACAGATGAGGAAATTGAGGCACATAGGGTTAAGTGACTTGCCCAGGGTCACACAGATAGTGTCTGAGGCCAGATTTGAACTGAGGAAAGTGAGTCTTCTTGTCCCTAGGCCCTGCACTCTGTACTACCACCACTACCACTGCCCACATAAGTAATAAATAGAAATGTAATAAAGACTGAGATCTCCAGTCTAGATAAAAACATGGAAAAGGAAACATCTCTCACTGCTAGAGCCCCTAAGGTTTCTTTTCATTTATTTTGTATATAGTAGCTTCTATATACCTATTTATTTACATGTTGTTCCCTGACTGCAGGAACTTTGTGCCTATCTTTAGAATCTTCAGAATTTCACACAGTATCTGACAAGCATGGATTGCTTGAAACCTAATCTTAGCCTGGGGTACTCTGTCAGAATTTTGTTAGTCAGATAAGGAATCAAGAAGTGAAAGCTGAATATAGAGTATGGTGGTTCCCTCCCAAAGGGCAAAATAGGTTCTTGCTACCTATTGCCCAAAACAAGTCTTTGTGTTACTCCCACAGAACAAGTTGGTTTTGTCTCTGAGTGGTCAGGGTTACCTGTTCACTTGTGTGATCTTTCATCTTTGCTGGATTAAAGGTAAAATATTCTTTCCCAAAATATCACACCCTAGCTCTCCAAGGACTGATTTCAACACAAGGTACTCATTTTCATGCTGGCTTCAAGAATTTTCAGCAAGAGCCAAATGAAAAAGCAAAAAGAGAAAGAAAAGGACATAGACTGAAGAAAGCTACAGCATAAGTCTAAAGAAGGGATTTGGAAAAATAGCTGATATTATAAAGAAACTTTTAGAACCAAGCAATTTAAAATTGTTTTAAATTGGTTTCAAAAAATTAATTGAGATCAGTTATTATTCATAGCATAGCATATTTGCATTGTGAATAGTAACTGATGGTGTCATACTTTTGTAGCTATGAGATTAAAAATAATAATTACTCTATACTGGGTTTCTGAATGTAACCCTTATAGGATGTCAAAACTGGGAGATATGTACATAGAATGCTTTTCATGCAGATGATTTATATATTAATTCAACTGGATTAATGGTATTAGATTGGTAATAAACTTTGTTTTACAGGTATGTTTCGTTTGTAAGATTGTTTTATATTGGTACTGTAATTTTCCTGCATTATACTCCTGGAAAATATATAAAGTACTATTAATGTTTGGGAATGATGGTTGAGGGCCAGGATGGAATGCTATTGCAAAGTTCAGGATAGACCTTGGGGAGACTGTGCTCATTATCATCCAGAATGGCTCTCCAGGCCCCCCTGGAGGTTGCTGTCTCCCAGAGATAAACAAGAGAACTACAGAATACAAGGGATATGTAAAATAGACACCCCCTAGGTTTACGTTCTTTAGGACAATAAGACTGGCCAAATTACTAGGACACGAGATGAGTAGATGGTCACGTAGACTTGCAGTTTCTATCTATAAATACCCAGACCCTCAGATCAATAAGTAAAGTTGCCCTATCTTCTCCTGCCCCTGTCTTTCTTCTTCGCCATATCACCGAGCCATGTGGGGACGCAGGCCGTCCACCACAAATGATACCAAGAGCTTGATCATATATAAAATTAGGAGATTAGATCCTCTTTAATCTGAGTATAATGATTGGTTTGTGAATAAGAGCTACCATATAGTAGATATGTGTCTGGGAAGCATAGTAGGAGGTTCCATTTCATACTCATCAAATTGGCAAAAAACGCCAAAAAAAAAAAAAGAGAGAGAAAGAAGTGATAAATGATGGAGGGATTGTGGAAATGCAGGTACATTCATACATTGTTGGTAGAACTATGAATTGTTCTAACAATTCTCAAAAGCAATTTGTAACTGTACCCCCAAAGTCTATGAATACCTTTGATCTGGTAATACCATTACCAGGCCCATACCTTGAAGAGATCAAAGAAAGAGGAAAAGGACCCATACATACAAAAAATATTTATGGAAGCTCTTTTTGTGGTGGCAAAGCATTGGAAACTTAGAGGATACCATCTAATGGTGAATGACCGTACAAATTGTAATATATGAATAATGATGGAATACTATTGTACATCAAGAAATGATGAAGAGGGGGAAAGAAAGAAGCATATAATGCCTACATGTGTCAGGCACTGTGCTAAGCTCTCTACAGTATTGTCACATTTGATCTCGTTTTGAATGAAAGGCTTCAGATAAACGTGGGAATAAGGATATAAATTAACGGAGAGTGAAGTGAACAGAGTCAAGCACTTCTGAAAGACTTAAGAACTCTAATCAATGTAATGGCCAACCATGACTCCAGAGGACTGACGATGAAGAATTACTACCTGTCTCCTAGTAGAGAAGATGGATTCGAGGTGCAGAATGAGATATACATTTTTGGACATAACCAATGTGGAAATTGGTTTTATTTGACTATTCATATATGTTACAAAGGTTTTTCTTTTCTTTTTTTGGGAGGGGGAGGGAGGAAAGAGGTAATTAGGAATAGGCTTCTCCAAAAAAGAAATAAAACATTATTACTTAGCTTACTATTTCCTTAGTTTTGATTAGTTAGTCTCAAAGACCTTGTTCTTCTATAAGAGGAGCTCATTTTTGACCTGCTGTGGTTATTCTTTTACTGTTAGACTTGAAATTGTACTTTAGGCAACGCAGTGATTACTTTCAGGCATGCTGTAATTGATTTCAGGCCAATGCTAGGTAAGGGAATGTTTTTCTTTGTAGAAATCAAAAGGATACAGGGTGGTGGTGTGTGTGCAGAGTGCATACTCTACCTACTGTCATGCATCAGTTCCACAAAAACATGACACTAGGTTAGAGGGGGCAGTTAATTCCAGAGCAATTAGGTTAAAAATATGTGATCCACTGAATTAGGTTATGGCATGTTTCACAGCTTTAGGGTAGGGTTAATAATATTATTATCTATTTTAATGCAAAATGTTGTCAGGTAGGACAACATTATTCAATAATATTCATTATTATCATTCTGAATATGGACAATCCTCAAATTGTTTCCCCTATTTTTATTTTTTTCCTTAGAGTCTTCTGGTTTCCTACCAATGATAATAATAACTAGCATTTATATAGTATATATATTATATAGTAAAGTGTCTTAAGGTTTGCAAATGTCTTCATAAATATTGCATCATTTGATGCTCACAACAGCTCTGGGGGTGGGGGTGGAGGAAACAATTTAAGTAACTGCCTAGTGTTCCACAGCTAGTAAGTGTTTGAGGATGGATTTGAACCTAGCCCTTGACTCCAGCCCAACACTCCATCCATCGTGCCACCTAGTGGCAATGAGTCAAGTTGATATTCACCTTCATTTTTAGCATATTTATCTTCCTTTCCTCTGTCTCAGTGACCCCATTCCTTGAATTGATGCCCCAGTTCCATACCTAGTAAACTCCTTGAGACTAGGTCTGTGTCTTTCCTATCTTTGTATTCCTAGCACCTAGCACTGGGTTGTGAACAATGTAGGTGTTTAATGAACGTTTGTTGAATTAAATTTGATTAGTCTCTTGGCTCTACCTCTTTTTATTTCAGTAGTTAACACCCTAATCTAGGCTCTCATCTAATGATTGGATTTCTGCAACAGCGTTCTATCTAGGTCCCCTGTCTATTCCCTTTGCACATAGCTGCCAAAATCATCTTTCACAAATATTGTTTTCATTATGTAATACCTCTCCTCAAGAATTTAATGGGCATAAGTAATTTAGTAAGCCCCTACTAGACAGTGTACATGTTTATGTTTAATGTAAACTCAACTGAAAGTAGCATTCAATATCCTCCAACACCTATAGCCTCTATACTTTTTCAACCTTCTTCTCTTTACTCCTAAATTAATCTACTCCTTTCCTGTCAAGTCCAACACTCATAGACAGGCAGGTGGATTGAATGCCTTAGACCTGGAGTCAGGAGAACCACCGATTACATGCTGCCTCTCTTAGCTTTGTGACCCTGTGCAACTCATTTAACCTCTTTGTGCCTCAGTTTCTTCCTCTTTAAAAGTAGGAGTTTGGACTGGAGGGTCTTTAGAGTCTCTTCTAGCAATAAATATAAGCTGCTCCTCCAACTCTCAATTTTCTTTGATAATTTGTCTCCTTTTTGACAATACTGTTATTGTATAAGACCAGTAAGCACAATTCACCCCTCTGCTTCCTAGAACTCAATGAAATATTGTTGATAAAGTCTCATTCAGGATACTGGAATTAAGCAGAAAGTGGAGTATTTTGGAGCTCTGATGTGACCTCCCAATTTGGGAATTGGCAAATAAAGTGAAGGTAGTTCTGTTCAATTGTGAGTTAAACCGAGAAGTCACATAAATTAACTTTGGCACAGAATTGGAGTCCAATGCAAGATTTTTACTTTTTAAAAAGTAATCCAATTCAGGAGCTAATTAGATTTGTTTTAACAGATGATTATTGAATACTTGAGGTCTTAGCACATTAGGCTGTCAGTATTTGAGCATTTCTTAGAGAATATTTGGTCAAATGTATGAATTGGAAGAAAAGAGAAAATTATCTTTAAAAGAAAGTGAAAGCACCCCTACTATAAAATCATGAATTCTTTAAAGTATTAAAATTTTTATAAGCTGTCTAATAGGAAATCTAGAGCTACTGGAGAAGATTTCTATATATGTGAGGAAAACCACAGTAAGGTAGTAATGAATTGGAAACTGAGGGGATGCCCATCAATTGGGAAATGGTTGAACAAGCTATGGTATATGATTGTGATGGAATACTATTGTGTTATAAGAAATAATATGGAAATGGTTTCAGAAAAACCTGCAAAGATTTATATGAACTGATGCAAAGTGAAGGGAGCAGAACCAGGAAAATATTGTACATAATAACAGCAATTTGTAGGGAAGTTCAACTTAGCTACTCTGATCAAGACAAGGATCCAAGATAATTCCAGAGGACCCATGATAAAAAATGCTATCCACCTCAAGACAGACAACTGATAAACTGAAGGCTGATTGAAGCATACTTTTTAAACTTTATTTTTCTTGGTATACTTTTTATGTTTTCTTTTGCAACATGGCTAACATGGAAATATCTTTCACATGACTTCACATATATAATTGATACACTGCTTGCCTTTGCAAGGGGTGAGGAAGGGATGAGAAGGGAGAGAATTTGGAACTCAAAATTTTTAAAAATGAATTAAAATTTTATACATGTAATTGGGAAATATTTTAATAGTATTTTATTTTTCCCCAATTACATGTAAAAACTTTTTTAACATTTAAAAAAATTTTTTGAGATCAGCAGTTTGTTTCTCAACCATAAGTGGTCTGCTTTCTGCTGGAAACTAACAGCATAGCCAAGGAAAACATGCCTAACCAATACCCAGCATGGACACAAGAGCAAAAGAAAGAACTGTATGATACAGCTCATTGGATTGTTGTTCTGAGCAAGGGAATCTTAGCAGCAGATGAGTCCACCAGTAGAACACAGAGGAAAATCAGCACCTCGATAAGCTGTTGCTTCTGACAGCAGATGATTGAGTGAACTCCTGTATTGGAGGTGTCATCCTTTTCCATTAGACACTCTCCCAGAAAACCAATGATGGTTGTCCCTTCCCCAAAGTCATAAAGGTTAAGGGTGGCATTGTGGGCATCAAGGTGGATGAAGGTGTAGTGCCCCTGGCAGGGATCTACCACCCAAGATCTGGATGGACTGAGGGAGCACTGTGCCCAGTATAAGAAGGATGGAGCTGACTTTGTCAAGTGATGTTGTATACTGAATATTGAGGATAATACACCTTCCCCATTTGCCATCATGGAGCACATTACCAATGTGCTGGTCAGATATGCTAGCATTTGCCAGCAGAATGGCATTGTCCCCATCATGGAGCAAAAGATCCTCCCTGATGGCGAACATGATCTGAAATGTTGTCAGTTGTACCCAGAAGTATTCACATGAGGATGTTGCAATGACAACTGTAACTGCCCTTGGATGGACTGTGCCTTCTACTGTCACTGGTATCACCTTCTTCTCTGGGGCTCAGAGTGAAGAGGATGCCTCCATTAACCTCAATGTCATCAATACCTGCCTCTTGCACAAGAGGGCTATGACATTTTCTTATGGTCGAACCCTGCAGGCATCTGCCCTCAAGACTAGAGTGGCAAAAAGGAAAATGTCCAGGCTGCCCAAGAGGAATATATTAAGTGGGCCACGACTAACAGTCAAGCTGCTGAAAGGTAGTATACTCCAAGTGGAAAGTCAGGAACCAACAAGTCTCTCTTTGTCTCTAACCATGACTACTAACTTTTTAAAAAATATTTATTTATTTTTAGTTTTCAACATAATTTCCGTGTTCCAAATTTTCTCCCCAACTCTCCCCTCCCCCACCCCAAAATGCTGTGCCTTCTGATTACCCCTTCCCCCAATCTGCCCTCTCTTCTAACATCCCTCCCTTCCCTTATCCCCATCTTCTCTCTTGTCTTGTAGGGCAAGATAAATTTCTATAGGGGAGGAGCCAAGATGGCGGAGTAGAAAGACTCACGTATGCTAGCTCTGAACCCACAGCCCATAAATTTTCTGTAAAAAGAACTCCCCACAAATTCTGGAGCAGTGCAAGCTGTGCAGAAACGCAGTGGAAGAGATTTCCGTTCCAGGGAGCCCTGAAAAACCAACCCCAAAGGTCCGTTGCGCATTGGACACAGAGCGGAGCCCCTGCCCTGCCCTGACTGCGCGGCCCCAGAGGAGCAGACCTGAGCAGGCTTCAGGGACAGAACATCCTGCGGCCGCAAAGGTCCCTCCACCCACAGGTGCTACAGGTCAGTGAGAGAGATGTCTGGGCTGGCCGAGAGGGGAGCGGGGTGTCTCCATGACTCGGGCCCCCTTGGGAGGCAGCGATGGAGACAGGGACAGCAGCAGACCCGGGCTCCCGGAGCAGACAGGAGCTCAGGGCCATTACTGAAGGTCTCCACATAAAGCCCCTGAGGGAACTGAGCCTGGGAGGCAGCCCTGCCCCCACCTGAGCACCAGAACTTAAGCTCACATTGAATAGCAGCCGCTCCCGCTGCTGAAAGCCATGAGGTTGGGGAGCAGCATTTGAATCTCAGACCCCAAGCACTAGCTGGGCGGATCTAGGCGGGGGTGGACAGGAATCTCAGAAGTCAAGTAACTGGCTGGGAAAATGCCCAGAAAAGGGAAGAAAAATAAGACTATAGAAGGTTACTTTCTTGGGGAACAGATGATGTTTTCTCCTTTCATTTCTGATGGGGAGGAACAATGCTTGCCATTAGGGAAAGACGTGGAGGTCAGGGCCTCTGCATCCCAGACATCCGAGGTGGATGTCCAGTGGGCTCAGGCCATGGAAGAGCTCAAAAAGGATTATGAAAATCAAGTTAGACAGGTGGAGGAAAAACTGGGAAGAGAAATGAGAGAGATGCAAGAAAAGCATGAAAAACGGGTCAATACCTTGCTAAAGGAGACCCCAAAAAATGCTGAAGAAAATAACACCTTGAAAAATAGGCTCACTCAATTGGCAAAAGAGGTTCAAAAAGCCAATGAGGACAAGAATGGTTTCAAAAGCAAAATTAGCCAAATGGAAAAAGAGGTTCAAAAGCTCACTGAAGAAAATAGTTCTCTCAAGATTAGAATGGAACAGATGGAGGCTAATGACTTTCTGAGAAACCAAGAAATCACAAAACAAAACCAAAAGAATGAAAAAATGGAAGAGAATGTGAAATATCTCATTGGAAAAACAACTGACCTGGAAAATAGATCCAGGAGAGACAATTTAAAAATTATGGGACTACCTGAAAGCCATGATCAAAAAAAGAGCCTAGACATCATCTTTCATGAAATTATCAAGGAAAACTGCCCTGAGATTCTAGAACCAGAGGGCAAAATAAGTATTGAAGGAATCCATTGATCACCACCTGAAAGAGATCCAAAAAGAGAAACTCCTAGGAACATTGTGGCCAAATTCCAGAATTCCCAGGTCAAGGAGAAAATATTGCAAGCAGCTAGAAAGAAACAATTCCAGTATGGTGGAAATACAATCAGGATAACTCAAGATCTAGCAGCTTCTACATTAAGGGATCGAAGGGCGTGCAATAGGATATTCCAGAAGTCAAAGGAACTAGGACTCAAACCAAAAATCACCTACCCAGCAAAACTGAGTATAATACTTCAGGGGAAAATATGGTCTTTCAATGAAACAGAGGACTTTCAAGCACTCTTGATGAAAAGACCAGAGCTGAAAAGAAAATTTGACTTTCAAACACAAGAATGAGAAGAAGCATGAAAAAGTAAACAGCAAAGAGAAGTCATAAGGGACTTACCAAAGGTGAACTGTTTACATTCCTACATGGAAAGACAATATTTGTAACTCTTAAAACTTTTCAGTTATCTGGATAGTTGGTGGGACCACACACACACATACACACACACGTACATATGTGTGCGCACACACACATACACACATGCACGCACATACAGAGACAGAGAGCACAGAGTGAATTGAATAGGATGGGACCATATCTTAAAAGAAAGTAAGGTAAACGGTAAGAGAGAAATGTAGTGGGAGGAGAGAGGGGGAAATGGAATGGGGTAAATTATATCTCATTCAAGAGGCAAGCAGGAGACTTTTTAGTGGAGGGAAAAAGAGGAGAGCTGAGAAAAAAACATGAAGTTTACCCTCATCACATTCGACTAAAGGAAGGAATAAAATGCACACTCATTTTGGTATGAAAACTTATCTTACAATACAGGAAAGTGGGGGAGAAGAAGATAAGCAGGGAGGGGGGGATGATGGAAGGGAGGGCAATGGAAGAAGGGAGCAATTTGAAGTCAACACTCGGGGAGGGACAGGATCAAAAGACAGAATAGAAACAATGGGGGGCAGGATAGGATGGAGGAAAATACAGTCAGTCTTACACAACATGACTGTTATCGAAGTCATTTGCAAAACTACACAGATATGGCCTATATTGAATTGCCTGCCTTCCCAAAGGGAATGGGTGGGGAGGGAGGGATGGGGAGAATTTGGAACTCAAAATTTGAGGAACAACTGTTGAGTATTGTTCTTGCTACTAGGAAATAAGAAATACAGTTAATGGGGAATAGAAAGTCATCTGGCCCTACAGGACAAAAGAGAAGATGGGGACAAGAGAAGGGAGGGATGATAGAAAAGAGGGCAGATTGGTGATAGGGAAAATTAGAATGCTCGGTGTATTGGGGTGGGGGGAGGGGATAAAAGGGGAGAAGATTTGGAACCCAAAATTTTGTGAAAATGAATGTAAGAAGTTAAATAAATTTATGTTAAAAAAAAGATAAATTTCTATACCCCATTACATGTATTTCTTATTTCCCAGTTGCATGCAAAAACAATTCTCAAGATTCATTCCTAAAACTTTGAGTTCCAATATCTCCCCCTTCCTCCCTCCCCACCCATACCCCCTGAGAAGGCAAGCAATTCAATATAGGCTATATAGGTGTAGTTTTGCAAATGATTTCCATAATAGTCATGTTGTGTAACTCTAACTATATTGCCCTCCATCCTATCCTGCCCCCCATTTATTCTATTCTCTCTTTTGACGTTGTGCCTCCCCGAAAGTGTTTACTTCTAACTGCTCCCTCTTCCCATTCTCCCTCCCTTCCATCATTCCCCCCCCACCCTGCTTATCCTCTTTTCCCCTATGTTCCCGTAGTGTAAGACAGATTTTCATACCAAATTAAGTGTGCATGTTATTTCTTCCTTAAGCCAAATGTGATGAGAGTAAGCTTCACATTTTCCCTCTCACCTCTCCTCTTTTCCCCTCTATTGAAAAAGCTTTTTCTTGCCTCTTTTATGAGAGATAATTTGCCCCATTCCATTTCTCCCTTTCTCCTCCCAATATATTCCACTTTCACCCCTTAATTTTATTTTTTAGATATAATCCCTTTACATTCAACTCACCCTTTGCTGTGTGTGTGTGTGTGTGTGTGTGTGTGTGTGTGTGTGTGTGTAATCCCTCCAACTACCCAAATACTGAGAAAAGTTTCAAGAGTGACAAATGTTGTCTTTCCGTGTAGGAATGTAAACAGTTCAACTTTAGTAAGTCCCTTATGATTTCTCTTTCCTGTTTACCTTTTCATGCTTCTCTTGATTCTTGTATTTGAAGGTTATATTTTCTATTCAGCTCTGGCCTTTTCATCAAGAATGTTTGAAAATCCTCTATTTCATTGAATGACCATTTTTTCCCCCTGAAGTATTATACTCACTTTTGCTGGGTAAGTGATTCTTGGTTATAATCCTAGGTCCTTTGACCTCTAGCATATCATATTCCAGGCCCTCTGATCCCTTAATGTAGAAGCTGCTAGATCTTGTGTTATCCTGATTGTATTTCCACAATACTCAAATTGTTTTTTTCTAGCTGCTTGCAATATTTTCTCCTTGACCTGGGAACTCTGGAATTTGATTATAATATTCCTAGGAGTTTCTCTTTCTGAATCTCTTTCAGGAGGTGATTGGTGGATTCTTTCAATATTTATTTTGCCCCCTGGTTCTAGAATATCAGGGCAATTTGCCTTGATAATTTCATGAAAGATGATGTCTAGGCTTTTTTTTGATAATGGCTTGCAGGTAGTCCCACAATTTTTAAATTGTCTCTCCTGGACCTATTTTCCAAGTTAGTTGTGTTCTCAATGATATATTTCACATTGTCTTCCATTTTTTCATTCTTTTGGTTTTGTTTTGTAATTTCTTGGTTTCTCATAAAGTCATTAGCTTCATTTGGAACACAAATTTGCTCCCTCTTCCCATTCTCCCTCCCTTCCATCATTCCCCCCCACCCTGCTTATCCTCTTTTCCCCTATGTTCCTGCAGTGTAAGACAGATTTTCATACCAAATTAAGTGTTCATGTTATTTCTTCCTTAAGCCAAATGTGATGAGAGTAAGCTTCACTCTTTCCCTCTCTCCTCCCCTCTTTTCCTCTCCATTGAAAAAGCTTTTTCTTGCCTCTTTTATGAGAGATAATTTGCCCCATTCCATTTCATTAGCTTCCATCTGCTCCATTATAATTTTTAAAAAACTATTTTCTTCAGTGAGATTTTGAACCTCCTTTTCCATTTGGATGATTCTGCTTTTTTAAAGCATTCTTCTCCTCATAGGCTTTTTGGACTTCTTTTGCCAATTGAGTTAGCCTATTTTTAAAGGTGTTATTTTCTTGAGCATTTTTGGGGATCTCCTTTAGTGAGCTGTTGACTCGTTTTTCATGATTTTCTTACATCGCTGTCATTTCTTTTCCCAATTTTTCCTCCACTTCTCTTACTCAATTTTCAAAATCCTTTTTGAGCTCTTTTATGGTCTGAGACCATTGCATATTTATTCTGAAGACATCTGATGGTATTGTTCTTCCTTATTGGAAAGGATGGAAGAAAATACCTGTTCACCAATAAAGTAACCTTCAATAGTCTTATTTTTCCCCCCTTTTTTTGGCATTTTCCCAGCCAGTTACTTGACTTTTTAGTCCTTTGTCAAGAGGGGGCTATACTCTGGTGACCTGTAAGTTCTCAGTTTCTCCAAGGTGGCACAATCAAGGGAGAGGAGTTTACTCCTTTCTTGGCCAGCACTCTGGTCTGGGAGCCACCAAAGCTTTTCTGCCCAGGATCTGCAAGTAGAATTCCCTTTCCAGAGCCTCTACCAGCTCTACCACATGAGCCAACACTCTTCCTCACCCCTGGACCACCACTCAGGACTGAGACCCAGATCAGCGGCTCAATTCCCCCAGGGACTTTAGGCAGAGGTCTCCCAAAATGGACCCTGCTGCTGGCTGCTGCTACCGCAGCTGCCACCTCCACCACAACCACCTTGGCCACCACTGCCTGGGGCCTGGGCTAGGGGAGGACCCTGCTCCCTTCTCACCTAGATGAGGTGACCTTTGAAGCTGTCTTTGGTGTTTGTGGGTTGAGGAATCTTAGAACCTCTGCTGCTAAAGGGGATTCCACCCCCAAGGTCTATTCTGGTCCTGTTCCTATGGGTGCCACATGGTCAAGGCTGGGCTGGGGTATGTGGGCTGTGCTCTGCTCTGAGCCCTGTTCGATAGGCCTTCCAGGCTACCTGGGGCTGGAAATCTCTTTCACTCTGTCATTTTTTGGCTTCTGCTGCTCTAGAATTTGTTTAGAGACATTTTTTACAGGTACTTTATGGGGTAAGTGGGGGAAGAGCTAGAGTATGTGTGTCTTTCTACTCTGCCATCTTGTTTCTGCCCCCCATGACTACTAACTTAAATCAAGGCCTTCTACCTGGGTATACCTTAACACTCTACACCATTCTTCATAGTCCAGGAAGAGGCTGAGATGCCAGAGCTTTGTGCTGACCTCTCCCATCACTCCTAATTTGTATGGGATTGTTGCTCTTTGGTGAATCTAGTGACCTCTCCTTAGCCCACTTTTTCCAATAAACAACTATTTAACAACAACAAAACATTTTTGAGATCCAAATTCTCTTCCTTCTCTCTCCTCCTTCTCCCTGAGATGCCAAGCAATTTGATATGTTATACATGTGCAATCATGCAAAACGTATTTCCACACTAGTCACATTATAAAAGGAAACATAGACAACACCCCCCCCCCCCCAAAAAAAAGAAAATGAAAAATAGTATACTTTGATCTGTATTCAGTACTTTCTCTGAAGGTGGATAGCATTTTTCATTGAGTCCTTTGGAATTGCCTTGGATAATTGTATTGGTGAAATACCTCAGTAATTCACAGTTGATCATCATATAATATTGTTGTTACTGTGTACACTTCTGTTTTTACTCACTTCACTCTGCATGAGTTTATATTAAGTCTTCCCAGTTTTTTTCTGAAATCATTCTGCTAGTCATTTCTGATAGGATAATAGTATTCCATTACAATCATATACCACAACTTGTTCAGCCATTTCTCAATTGGGTTACCCTTTCAATTTCAAATTCTTAGATACCACAAAAAGAGCTGCTATAAATGAAAAAGAAAACAATACTAAAAGGAATCTACAAGTACTGTGATGGTTTCCTATTGTAGGTCAGAGCTGACCAGGCCAGTATGGTAACTCAAGTTCAATATTGGAATGAAATGAAACACATCTAGAAGATCCATTAATAAAAGGTGATTTACTTACCCACTGCATGGGAAGGATATTCAATAAGGATATTCATTGCAAACACTATGGTGATTCAGTTGAGTGTAGCTACCCTGCTTCTGAGATGCTCATGGTGGTCTATGGGTCAAGCATCAGGGCCTAGTTGGAGCCTCTTGTGTCTTTCTGTACTCAGGCAATTAGGAAGTCACATTAACAGCTTGAGACTTAGTCACCAGAGCCAATTAAATCTCAATGACAGTTCCACTGCCTAATTAAGGATACTGTTCCCACTACGTTTGTGACTGCTAGCATTCTGAGTAAGACTATGAAGTAATCCATTCTTAATGGAGGAGTCTGTGGGTTTTTCAGACTATAGGTGCAATTACTATTCCAATATTCCCTCAAATGCATGAGCCTGGAAACCAGAAGAGGTACTCAATAATTGAGCAATGGAGTATGCTTCTGTGATTTTCTGCCACACTGGAAATTCAGTAAAACCTAGAAGTGCACCGTTTGACCATTGTGTTGTCATTTATCAAAATGCTTATTGGAGCTTCTTTTTAGAATTACTTTCAGAACTTTTCATTTAAAAGCCAATAAAAAAAATGCTGTCCCATTACTGACTTAACCAGCTTGGTCACCTACTTTATTTATCAGGTTTGGCTACAAATGACTTTTGACTATTTAAAAAAAAATATTCTTATATATGTAAATATGTGTATATGTAAGTGTATATACGAGCACACATAATGACACTATTGAAGTTACTCAATTTGCTGCTGGCTGTGAAGGCATTTTCAAGGGAACAATTCCTAAAATGTTACAATATCAATATAAAAAATCAATATCAAAAATCAAATGTGACAATATCAGTGGAATATGTACATCTTCCCAAGATGACTTCGTTTTCAAAAAATAATTTTTGCATTTATCTCTCCCTCCCATTGACTCTCAATTGAACAATTAAAAAAAAAAACCAACCAAATATGCATGACCTAGCGAAACAAATCCCCATATCAGCTATGTTCAAAAACATATGTCTAATTTTGCATTTTAACTCCATTATCTCTTTGGCAGGAGGTGGATGGTACATTTTATCATTTGTTCTCTGGACTCATGGGTCATCGTTCAGATTTTTAAAGACTTTCAAAGTTGTTTTTCTTCACAGTTTTGTCATTGTATAAATTGTTCTAGTTCTGCATGTTTTCATTTGCTCATTTTCATTTCTCTTCTGAGATCTATGCAATTTCCTCTACAACTGTTCATTTCATCATTTCTTATGACATAATAATATTCCACTACATTCATAGACTATTTGTTTAGCTATTCTTTAATAGGTATGCACCGCTTTAGTTTCCAGTTTGGCACTACTATGAAGAGCTAATGGAGAAAAGCTGGGTATGCACAATTTAGTAACTTGGGGTGGGGGGTACAGTTCCAAATTGACTTCCAGAAAGGCTACACCAATTCACAACTACCAACAGTACACAAGAGTGCTTGTTTTCCTGCAGCCCCTCTGACAATTGCATTTTCTTGTCATCTTTGTAAATTTGGTGTGAGGTGGAACCTCAGAGTTGCTTAATCTGCATTTCTCTAATTATGAATGATTTGGAGTATTTTGTTGATAGCTTGGATTTCCTTCTTTGAAAATTGTTCACATCTTTTGACTATTGGTGTACTGGGGAATGACTCTTCAACCAAAGTGATTTCTTCGAAGGGCACACCCTCATTTAAATGTTCTACATACCAGAAAGTTCTGGGTTGTTTCAAAAAAGTAGTCATGTGACTTTATTTATATTTGGTACACTCTTGACTTTGCTAAGTGATGACCCAAATTTGGTTCTGCCATATTCTCACATCTGGTCATACCCTTCACATTCCAGTGACTCTGAATTCCAGGAGATTATTATCCAAACCCCATACATATTCTAAATTCAGAAAAATTGCCCAGGTGCATTTGCAGAATCTGAAACTTCTACGCTCACCAGATTATGTAGTCTACCCTTCTTGAATCTATATGTTCTTTCTTGACATACCCTATGCCTTGTTCCAAATAGGAATAAATAGTTACGTTCTGCCTTAGATTTATTCACTTCCTTTATAAAAATCCTCTGGCAAAGAACATGTTTTATTAACGTGTTGTACTATATGATTTGCATTAAACCTAATATGCACTGTCTGCGTATTATTACGGGAATTATTAAATCACACAATTAAATTATTAAATGACATTGAGGTTTAGGAACAGTTTTAAAATTACTCCACAAAGTAGGACAGTCAAATTTCCATGATTTTGGTTTTCAGGGCTGGTTGATCACTGTTGCTTCTCCCTTCTCCTTTCACCTGGCAAAGTACAAAAGTACAGTTTAGCAAGAAGGCTAATGTTTCTCCCAATTCCTGACTTAGGGGTCAGAAGATGATATAAGTGAGAGCTCCTTACCAAGGAAGGACTCTCAGATTTTAGCAGCCAATAAACCCTTGGAATAGAGTTAGCACAACAGGGCAAAGGGGTCATTGTTGAATTTCTTAGTGTAAGATTATTTTGTAAAAATCTATGGAGACTATCTTATGCTGTCCAAAGGCCTATAATGGTCAGGAATTGAGAGTCATAAGGGTCCAGAATTGCTGATCTGAACCCTTGAAATAAAAAAACCTTATCAGTATCTTAAATCTTGGCCCCTTTTCCCCTTTTTAAACACTTACCCCTGCTTCCTTTGTAGGTTTTGATAAAGAATAGTTGCAATGAAGGACTAAAGAATGATCAAATCAGGACATATCATGAAACAGGAAAAGAGGTAATGGAAGAACTTTGCTTACTGAAAACCAGTTGAACTCTCAAATTGCTTAACTTTTCATTTACCTTAATGCTTAGCTTGGAGGGAAGGACAATATAGCTGATGTTCCTCTAGTATTTACCCTGCTCTCTGGGACTGTGTTCTAGAATTAGAAACTTCTTTAAAACGTCTTTGCTGTTTCTGCCATCCATGAAAGTTTCTTGTTCTTCAGTTGTGTCTGATTGTCCATGACCCCATTTGGGGTTTTCCTGCCAAAGGTACTGAAATGGTTCTTCATCTCCTTCTCCAGCTCGCTTTACAGATGAAGAGGCAAACAGGGTCACACAGGTAATGTCTGAAGCCAGATTTGAACTCAAGATGAGTCTTCCTGAATCCAGACCTGGCACTCCATCCATGTGTCACCTAGCTGCCCCATGAGCTTCTATAAAGCCCCTATCAACAAACCTGAGAGCCAGTACTTCAACGTGGGCATGTAAGGGATGTGATTGGTCTCTTTTACGAAGGCAAACTAGGCCATATTTTGCCTTAATTCTTACCGGGAGTTGCTCCAGACAAACTGAAATCTGGGAAAGACCTTAGCTTTAAAAGGCTAACGTCTCCCATTGCATCCAGGGCCATCGACAGTTGTCTTGACCTGTATCTTGCCAATGGACTCTGATGACTCCGGAGAAGGCAGTGAGGCTGATGACTTTGCACATCCCTGCCTCACTTCTATCCAAGTCACTTGCAGATGAAGACACCACTCCCTGAAGTCACTGGTCCTTTTCTAGAAGGAAGGATGAATAACAGCAAACGAGGAAGGTGCTTCATGATTAGTATTGCTTGTTCACAGGAGGGACACCAAGTGTCTGGACCCTTCCTGACTGGGTGCACAGTGAGGCTGATTGTTCCAGCTGGATGGCTGCAATGTAAGTCTGTATCACCTGGGAAGGAATGCCAGGAAATATTTTCTAGTATCATTTGTCATTTGATAAAGTCAGTGGAATGGACATGTGGAAATAGTACAGAGGTGAAGTCCTTGAGCAAATTGCTTCTGAGCAAGCTGAAGGAATGTCTCAAGTCCTTACATTGCCCACATCTTCCAAAAGATAGCAGGAAAAATTCAGACAAAAGTTATTACCAGACTCAGGTCCATGAGATCTGATATAACAGAAGGATTATGTTCTAGACTAAGATGTTGCCAGGAAAGATCAAGTCACAGCAAAGACCTGAGGGATGTATAACCTTGAAAATAGTTTAGCACAGTGCTTGGCACATAGCAGGTGCATAAATTTTTTTAACGTATTTTTGTTGATAGTTAACTTTAAGATGAGAAGATTAGGTAGAAAAGAGGGATGATGAAGTGGCAGGAATGTTAAAGTGCTTCAAATATTTTCAAGTGCTGTTTTGTGGGAAAGGATGCAGATATCTTACGGAGCTCCAGAGAGCAGTCCCAGGACCAGAAGGTGAAAGTTCTAACAAGTTCAACTTAAACAGTCAGAGCTGTCCAACAATTGAACGGACTGCCTCATGAGATTAGAGATTCTCTAACACTGAACATGTAGAGGGCTTTTGTATAAGAAGGATAGGAAGGACTTGTGATTTCTATGAGCTTTTCCAATTTAAGAATCACAGATTTTAAGTTTTTCACAAAGGAGGAAGTTTGTACAGGTGACATACTGTCATAGAAAGAGTAATCGAGTTGGAGTCAGTGCATTCAAATACTGACAAAGCTAAATATGAAACTGGGACAAATCATTAACATTTCAGAACTTCAGTCTGCTCATATACAAAAGGGGGACAATAATATAGGGCTATTGTTCAATTTTTTAAAATAGTGTTAAGCATCTTATCTGTGCAAACCACTTGTTGAATTAGGGATACTATAACAAAAACAATCCCTACCCTCAAGGAGTTTTCATGTCCTAAGATATGTATAGCACTTTGTAAACCTCAAAGCAAAATACGAATTATTAAAAGTTTTATTAAACAGTGATTCTCGGTCAATCATGAAGTGCTAAATAAATACACATGCTTCATTTTAAAATCTAGGCTTTATTCCCTTAAGATCTATACCACCTGCCTGATGGAAGACCCACCACATATGCCTCTGGCGTTTAGATCGAAAAGTAGAGCCCATATAATTATCAATAAGCCAAATCCATGTGCTTGTATGCTGCTTGGGCTTGTGGGGTGGGACGAGGATAGATGGGGATGAGGGTGCCTTATCAGGGCCAAAGAGAGGCCAGAAAACTACAACAGAGAAATCAAAGGCCTAGAAATAGTATGACCTTCCAAAGACAGCATTAGGAATACTAAATGACTTTTCCAAGGGGGTGACCCAGCTGTCCAAAACATCCTCTCAGTGCTGTTGTAAAGCTCTTCAATTTACAGTTCAGCTACCAGAGATTTTCAAGCCCTGTAAACAGCCTCCATTTGCCTGCTAACTCAGCCAGTTGAGCTCAGGCCATACTCATCATCTTCTGGTGGCTCAGCCTGGGTCTTTCTGCCCTGAGGACAAAGCCCTACAATTCACACCTTCTCTGTCCTGTCTCAAAAACAGATGTCACCTATATTTCTTCACCCCTCAATCAGCTGTTGGCTTTGTGGGTGTCTTGGAGCCAGCGAAGGACAGCTGTTAGACCAGTGCCATCCCGGGCACTGATTTCTGCTGTAGTGATGCACTGTGAGGCACAAGCAATGATATCTGGGAGTCTGATCAGAGACTTCATCTCCTCTAAGGTCATGTAACAGGGCATATCACTGTAGCCAAAACAAACAACAAAACAAAACACTTGAGAATAATGCATCTGACTGACAATGCCAACCCTACCCACACTTCCTCAAACAGCAGCCTGCCCCCACCTTTTCTCTTCACCCAAACATCCTTACATCTTATTGAAGAGAATCAGGACAGGCGCATCAGCTAGTTGTTCTGCAGAAAGGAGGCCCAGGAGCTGACTACAGGACAAGGAAAGCTGGGTGGGGTCAGAAGCATCAATCATGAACTAGGGAAGACAGAGTGTCTGTTAATGTCAAGAACGCCCAAGTACAGGGTACCATGGTGGCAGAGGGCGGGCTCTGCTAATTCTCAAGAACCAGACATAGGCTTGGAATAATTCAAAGCAGAAAGTTATGGTTCAAAGAAAAGCTTCTTTGCTTTGAAGAACTCTTTGAGTTCCAAGGAAAGGCTCCTTGGGTTTACATCACAGATGGTAGGTCTTCAGGCTGGCTTCATTCTGTAATGTGAATACCCAACATACACATGCATAGATGGCTGAACAAAGCAGTGATAAAGGTTTGATGATGCTCTCAATCAGGAGTTTGTAACCTTTTTTTTGTGTGTGTCATGGAACCCTTCTCAGAATAATGTTCTTAAACACATAAAATAAAATACATAGGATTACAAAGGAAAGAAATTGTGTCAAATATTAAATGTTAAAAAAAGAAAAATAAAATCAAGTTTATAGACTCCAGGTCAACAGAACCAAATATTCTACTCTGGTCACAATAAGCTTTTTTTTCTTTTTTAAAAGAAAAAGTTCTGATCTATAAAGATGGGCAACTCATCTGTAACTTATAGTCTTACATAGTTGCCTGGGGTACTGACAGGTGTGGTCTGGGGATTCCTGGAGATTCCCAAGAACCTTTCAGGGGATCCTTGAGATAAAAAATACTAAGACATTCTAATTTGTAAATATAACCCACATAAACAAAAGTTCTTCGGTATGTTGTGTGTGTGTGTGTGTGTGTGTGTGTGTGTGTGTGTGAGGGGGAAGGTGTTCCTCAATAATTTTTAAGAGTGTAAAAGGACCCTGAGACTAAAATGTTTGAGAACTGCTGTGTTAGAGGCAGGACCCCCTAAGTCTTCCCTTTCTTTATGATATGCAGTCTCTCAGTCTCTTGATACATTGATATACAGACATGAACACATAGACATAGATATATACACACAGACAGACTGAGCTTTAAATCCTTTTGAGACACTAAAAAAAAAATCTTATTTTCCGGAAGGAAAATTTAACACAGACTTCATATCCTAAACCAGAGTCACCGAAGTATCTAAATTCCACTCCACGTAGAACTGAGGATGAAACCAGGATGAGGATATATATCTCTAAAGGAAGTCTAACAGACCATGACCCACCAGGACACAGCGGCAATCTCCATAGTAACTGGACCAGATGGGGCCCATGCATCCTCCTAGCTCCCGGATAGTCATCTTTTTCTGGGCCATGATATCAGTGAGGTCAGTACCCACCTGTGGATGAAAAAGAAAAAACCCTCAATACAAATGGGAGGGGGGGAAAGCAAATGATTTTCAATTATTTGACTCCATGTGACACTATGATACAAATTAGACAGATGTGGTTCCTGCCCTCTGAAGGCTTCAATCTCCTTTGCTAGCTCATCATCCTTATCATTCTTCACTAACTGTAGGTGTCCCTAAATCTCTGTTCTAGGTCTCCTACTTTTCTCTCTTCATATTCTCTCACAGTGACCTCATCAGCTTCCATGGGTTTGATTGTCATCCCAGGAAGACAGAGGCAGTTGGATGGTGGAATAGTGCTGGACCTAGAGGCAGGAAGACCTGGGTTTAAATATAGTTTTAGACACTTGATTGAATGAGACAATTTCTGTAAAGTGCCTGGCACAGCAATACATGCTATGTAAATATTAGTTATTATTGGTGTCCTGTTGGCTTCCTTGAGCTTTAGTCCCTGATCACCAACTGCCTATTGCCATTTCAAACTCAATGTCCCAAAGACACCTCAAACTCAGTGTCCATCAGATCTCATTTTTTCCCAGCAAATTCACCCCTCCTATAAATTTCTATATGGGAAATATGGCACCATCACACTTTTTCAGCCTTTTAGATTCATAAACTAGGTGTTACCCTCAACTCTTCACTCTCCCTCATACCCTCTATCTGATTAGTCACCAAATCTTGCCCTGCCTTCCCTTTTTTTACTTTAACATTTGTCACATCCAACTGCTTCTTTTCACTCACATAGCTTTTATCTTAGTTCATGCCCTTATCACCTCTTGCCTAGATTATTTCAACAGCTTCTTAATTGGTATTCCTCCTCCAGGCCGCCTCTCCATTTCAATCCATCCTCTGCACTGCTCCAAAATGATTTTCCTTAAGTGCACATCTGATCTGGTTATTCACCTACTCAATGGACTAGAGTGGATCTCTGTTGCTTGTAGGATAAAATATAAAGTCCTCTGTTTAATATTTTTAAAAAGATTATTTTATTTTTTCAATGAACAAAAATTGATATTCTTTTCCACACCACCCCCCATGGGAGAAAAAATAAACCAGAATGTAAGCACAACCTTTGTAACAAAACTTTGACTTCTGTGGTCAAGCAGAATAAATTCCCACCTTGGTCATGTCCACAAAATATATCTAATTGTATACCTCAAGGGCATTTCCCTCTCTCTCAGGAGGTTGGGAGCTTCATCATGTTTCCTCTGGAACCAAAGGAGGTCATTGTGCTGATCAGTCAGCCTTTTAAAGTCCTTTACAATCTGCCCCCAACCTATCTTTCCAGTCTCATTAGACATTACTCCCCTCCCACGCTCTGCAAACCAGCACAACTGGCCTTCTTTCTGTTCCTCACACATGCATCATTCCATCTTGGATTCCCCAGCCTTTGCATGGGCTGTCCTCTATGGCTAGAATATATTCCTGCTTCACCTTCACCTCAGAGAATCCTTCAACACTCAGCTCAAGTACCACTTCCTGTTGATTTGGAGTTTTCTCGGCAAAGACAGTGAAGTAGTCTGCCATTTCCTTTTCCAGTTCATTTTACAGATGAAGAAACTGAGGCAAACAGGGTGAAGTGACTTACCCAGAGTCACATAGCTAGTAAGTGTCCAAGGCTGGATTTGAACTCAGGAAGATGAATCTTCTGGGATTTGCTCCACCTAGGTGCCCTTACACATAAAGCCTTTCCTGATCTCAACTGCTCCTATCCTCCTCACTCCTCAACCTAGTATCAAACTAATATTTATTCTGCATATGGCTATACATATAAACGTATGTATAGGTACAAGTATATGTATATGCAATGTGCATTCATAAACATACATGCATACACATATTACAAGTAGTTTGTGTGTGTGTGCATGATACAAATTCATAACTATATATATGCACATAGACATATTATAAATATATATGTGTGCATGTATAGGTACATTTCTGGGTATATACATAATATGCATACCCACATATATGTATAGGTACAAGTATACATGGTCATTAACACATGTATACATACACATAACCATATAGGTACTGGTACAACAGGTGTATGTCTACAGAATATATATCCAAAACATTTATATGTATATGCACATTTATAAATGTTTTGGATATACATATACGTAAATGTGTTTATACAAAATACACATCCAAACATGGGTATTCACATATACATATGTGTATGTCTAAATATATGGTTGGATAGCATTATATCCTTGTTATGTCTCCCTACTAGGTGAGCTCCTTGTTAATAGGAATTGTTTTATTCCGTGTATTTTTATTACCAATGTCCAGCAAAGGGCTTAGTAAATAGTAGGTGCTTAATAAATGCTTACTGACTGGTAAATAATAGGTCCTTCATAAGTCCTTGTTGATTGATGGTTTCTAATGATAACATCAGCATTTGCAAGTGTGCAAAGCACCTTCGTCACTGCCGCTCACAACCACCCTGGGAGGGAGAAGCTGTCATTATTCCGATTTTAGGAAGGATGGGACTGAGGCAGCCAGGCTTCTTTTTAAGTGACTTGCCCAGGGTCACACAGCTCATCGGGGTCTGAGGTCACCCGTGACTCAGGGCCAGCGCTCTTTCCCCGGTGCCTCCCAGGGGGCTGAGCACCTACCGTGGGCTGGGTGGGGGGCGGGTCCCCAAGATCACTTTTCCCCTGGCGGGAGCTCAGCTGTGCGGGTCGGATTAAGGAAGAATAGAGGGCGGAGCTGGGAGGGGAAGGCGGCGCCGACGCCCCGAGGCCCCCGAGGCTCCTGGGGTCCGGGCCTGACCCGAGCCGGGCTCATCTTCGGCTCTTTCCCTCCCTCCGTCCCTGCCGCTCGGTAAGGATATTCTGCAGCCGTTTCACCAGCAGAGTCTTGCCGACTCCGGTGGCGCCTAAGAGCAGACACATCCCTAGACCGGACGTTCCGACCCATTCGGGTCTCCGTAGTGACCGAGTACCCTACGCCCCGCCCCGCCCCTCCCCAAGCGCTCTCATTGGCGGGCGTGTCTCTCCTCCGACCGTTAATTGGCCCCCGCCACCGACCGTCTCGGCGGGGTGACCAATCGGCGGGCTTCTCGTTTGGTTTCGGCAGAACGTCAGCGCTCGTTCCTAGATCCCCGGAAGCTCCCATTCCCGAGATTCCAGCGTCTCCTCCGCGGTCCAGTCGCCGTCGGTCCGTCTGTCGGTCCCTCTCTCCGTGACGTGCGCGCTCCTGTGAAAACCCGAGGCGGAAGCGGAAGCCGGGGGGCGCGCCTGCTCCGAGGAGGGAGAGCGTCTGTGGCTGCGGGGCTGGGTCTGAGGTCGCCATGGGGAGAGGTAGCGGCACCTTCGAGCGTCTCCTAGGTAACGTGCCCCCGGCGGACCGCTTCCCCCACCCCCTCACCTTAGCGCCGATCGGGGCTGGCCGGGCCTGCCTGGCACCGTCTGGGGGCCTCGCCGCCCGGGCTCGGCTGCCAGCGCGTTCTACCTCGGGGCGCTGAGTCAGTCGGGCCCCTGGGGGAGGAGGAGACGCCGGAGGGTGGGGTCGTGCCGGGGGTGGGGGCGGCCCTTCCCTCCTCGCCTCGGTCGCCGTGCTCTGTCACCCCCACACACCCCTCCGCCCTGCGCCTTAGCGCTTGCCCTCGGGCTGGTCCCCGAGTGCTGGAGGGGGCGCCCCGGGCAGACTGGCCTGGAGGGAGCGAGGACCCCTGGTTCTAGGGACCTTAACGTTCCTTCCCTGGATTTTGGCAAGGCTCGTACGTTGCCTTCTAGGATCGTTTTCCCACGGGAGCTTTAAAGCATCATTCCGTATTAGAGGAGGCTGGTGACCATTAATTGCCAAAAACTTAGGAAAATGTGGATGTGAGCGGGCACGTCCTAGTGTGACGGTGATGCTGCGTCCTCCCTTTTAGGCAGTTTACACATGCCCGCTTCCTTAAAGAATTAGCCCTGACAGGTTGGACGGGTCGGACCCGGAGTCCCAAGTCCGTCCTCCCGAGGGCCGGGGACCCAGTCAGATAGGAGGAATAGCGCTTCACAGGAAAATGCAGTTTACACTGGAGCTCCGCATCCTGAGAAATTGCTGGCTGTGTCCCCTCGAGCGGTGGAACCGGTTTTCTTCTGGGATCTGCCAGGGGCTCTCTGGTGCCGCCATCTTCGGGAAACAAAATTACCTTTTTAGTCTGAGCCCTTCCTAACCTTTGCGTAACCAACTGGGAGTGCACGCCCAGGGGACCTGACTTCTCACCTCCACGGGGAAGGCAGATTATTTCCTCCCCTGGAATAGGAGGAATTCACCTTACCCATTTGCTTTATAACTTAATTTGCCCCAAACTCTTAAGTTTTGGGGGGCAAGACTGGTTGGGGTGTGTGGGTGTATTTGTGCGTGTGTTTTCTTAGAGCATGGCTCAGCTGTGATAAAGTAAAAAAAAAAACAAAACACAACAACCACCACCATTGTATTTGAAGAGTTAGAGGACCTGAGTTCAAATCCTTGTGCTGATACTACCCGTGTGACCTTGGTTACTTAACCTCTCTGGACCTCAGTTTCCTCATCTATTAAAAATGAAGTGGTTGGATTATCTGAGCTCAGAATAACCTAGCTCAACGACTTTGTTCCTGTGACCCTAGCAAAAAAAAATGTGGTTTCTCCTGCTTAGACAGAAGTAGAGATCTTTTTTGGGTGGAATTAATTGCTTCTAACCAATAGCTACATGACCGTTATTTCTTTTGTTTTGCATGCCATTTTAGGGGAGATTATAAACCTTTCTTAGTACTCAGGTATATATGTTAAATTACATTAAGAAAACATTGAAGGAGCTAGCAAGTTATATGAACCATTTAAAGTGATTCTGCTCTCAGCTGGCTGACCAACATTTTCTGTCTTTCAAAATGTACCTTACATGTTAACTACCTAGTCAATATTGAAAATGAATATTTATTATATTACTTCATATATCCCCAGAGAAAATGATACTCTAAAAAGTAGAAAGGCATTATTGTTTCTCCTTGAACCAATATTTTAAATGGAATAGAAATATTAGGTTATGAATCACATAAGATTAACATCTATGACAAACACTGCTTTAGATTAAACCACCAGGAATTTGTGGTATCATTTCTTATGGTCTTAAGTGTACTTATATTCTAATTGGGTAAATTAGGCATCTGATAACTCAAAGGGTTTAAATTAATAAATTATTTCCTTGCTCTGTACATTTTTTCTCTGTCAAATGGGGATAACACTTTCTCCATTTTTTTAACACTATTGTAAGATTTGGACCTGTGCTGAAATGGTTAAAAATTATTAAAAATAAGTCAGAATGAATTTTATGATTTTGTGACTAGCTTTAGTTGAGATAAATGATCTGGTACTTGATTAAGTTCCAGTAAATTAGACTGAATTCATTTAATGGGTGCATTTTTTCTTTGCAGACAAAGCTACCAGTCAGCTTCTGCTAGAGACAGATTGGGAGTCTATCCTTCAGATCTGTGACATGATCCGTCAGGGAGATACTCAGTAAGTGAGCAATGTTTATTTTCGTTGTAGCTATTTCTTTTCTAAATTTCATAATTTTTTAGAGTACTGCTTTTCAGAATGATGCCCGCTAGGCTAGGCTGGCACAGATTGCCTGTCACAGTCCAAGGTTCTGTAATCTGACTAAATTGGAACTGACCTGTAATCTAGGACCCTGCATCCTGATCTTTGTTGATGAAGCTTTGTATAATATACTATCCTATGAGATATTTGTCCTTCATCTGAAGAATCAGGGGCTTTGATCATAAAAAACCATAAAATTTGGCTTACACAAAATTAAAGAGCTTTTGCATGTACTCACATAATTGCTACTAGACTAAAAAGAGAAGAAAGTAGAATAAAAAAGAAAGAGGAAAAAAATGTTTATATTTATATCTAAGCACTAGTCAGTTGACACAAATATATAAGACCAAAAGCCATTTCCCATATGAAAGAATGAAACAGCATTTTATTAGGTATTGTGTACGAAGAACTATGGTCAGGGTTAAGGATAAATATTTTTTAAATAGAGACATATAGAGGATGACAGCTTGTTTTAAGGAAGTAGTAAGTTGGAAAGGGGGCAGATGATGAGATAGTCTGTGGGGTCAGCTTCATGGGCTATGAAACTAAAGCATGCTTGTGTGTGGAGAACCAGCATGTAGAGAAAGTGGCCTAATTTGCAATGAGTGCATTAACTTCCCCAGCAACTGGGGCCATGTGTTCTGAGTGACCTAGTCCAGGTCTTAGGGCCAGTGTGGAGGTTTTGTTCTAGGTGAGGCAATGTCAGGCAGGTGGTGAGATGACTTAAATGGTTGGCTGGATGGGATATGAAATTAAAGCTCAAACAATTTTTTTTTCAGTTTTAATTTATTTTATTTGTTTTCAGTGTTCTAAAATCACTTCCATATAACTTAGATTTTAGCTCAAACAGTTTTCAAAAGAAAAATTGCATTCTTTAACAATCACAAAAATACACTCCAAATCATTATAGAGAAATGCCACCTCTGAGATCTTGTGTCACACCTGATAAATTGATAGAGATGAAAAGGGAAACAGTCCATGTTGGAGGACTATGGGAAGAAGTGTGAATGCAGCCATTCTGGAAAACAATTTGGAATTATTCAAGGATACTATTGATGCAGAAATTCTGTTACTGAACGTATACCCCAAGGAGATCAAAGACTGAAAGGTCTAATATGTACTAATGTACTTATAGCAACACTTTTTTTAATAGCATAGAACCAGATATAAGGTGAGTGCTTATTCATTGGACAGTAGTGGGAAAAATAATCATATTTGACTATATGAATATAATGAATTATTATGCGCTAAAAATGACAAATATTTTTAAGTGTCTACTGTCTACCAAGTAACTCTGTGCTAGGTGCTGGGGATACAAGGCAAAAGTGAAACTCCTGCCCTCAAGGAGCTTACATTGGTGGGAAGGGCAACATATATTTATAGAAGTATATATAAAATCATCAAAGGTAGTTAGAGAGGGAATGAATGGGAATTGAAAAAGGTTTCATGTAGAGGTGGCCCTTGAGCTGAATCTTGAAAGAAGGAAGAGATTTCTGCCAGGCGAATCTGAGGAGAGAGAACGTTCCAGGCATGGTGGATGGGAGAATAGCAGGAAGGCTAGTTTGGCTCGACTGGTTAATGAAGCTGGCAGGCCAGCTTGTAAAAAGCTTTAAAGGTCAAACAGAAGAGTTAATATTTGATTGTAGAAGTGAGCGGGAGCCACTAGATTTTGTTGAGGAGGGTAGTGACAGTATAAGACCTGCACTTATGCAAGATCACTTTGGCAGCTCTGTGGAGAACGTTTTGGAGTAGGGGAGAGACTTGAGTCTGTGAGACTAATTAGGGGTCCTTTTCGAATTCCAGATAAGGAATGATGAGAGAATGATGACTGAATTTAGATGGTAACTATGTGAGTAATGAGCAAGGCAAGGGTTTGGAGGGGTGTTGTAGAGCTAGAAATAACAAGATTTGATAGCTGATTCTATATGTAGGGTGAGAGATAAAGGGGAGTTATCATTTCAAACATGAGAGCCTGGAATGAGATTGCTGCCCTTGAAAGAAATAGGGAAACTCAGAAGAGCATTGAGTTTTGTTTGAACATACTCAGTTTGAGATGCCTACGGACATCCCATTCGAGATGTCCAAAAAGCAGCTGATTATGCAGAATTAGCCCTCAGGAGAATGACTGGAGCTAGATGCATAATGTGGGAGTCATCTTCAGTGAGACGATAATTAAACCCTTGGGAGCTGGTAATGTCACTATGTAAGTACAGAGGAGTAAGAGGGCCCAGTGCAGTATACCAGCCCTTTGGAAGCATGAAACAGGTGAAGGCCCAACTAGGAGAAGCAGGAATGAGTAGTGTCATAAAAACCCAGGGAAGAAAGAGTGTTCAAGAGGAGAAGGTGGTCCCTCATGTCAGATGAAACAGATAAGTCAGGACTGTCAGATGGGACACTTGAGGTCATTTGGTAACTTGGGAGAGAACAGTTTGATTTCAGTGATGACAGAAACCAAGTGGCAAAGGATTGAGGCCGTGGGTGTAGATGGCTTTTTTTAAGAGAGATGAGAAATTCAGAGCGGAATAGGGAGGCTTCTGAACTGGAGCAGAGCAAAGTGAGCAGAACTAGAAGGACATCATCCACAACTAGCACAACACCACAGCTCACTTTATATCTCCACAGCAGCCCTTCCAAACTTCTTCAGCCCTCCTTACATGTCCTGTAGCGCTCTTTTTCCCTACTCTCTTAGCTGCAAACATTTACATCAAACTCCCTTTTCTCTCCTCTCTCATCTGTACTCAGATACCTTCTGCTGCTATGTTTTCCTTCACTCCTGGCTCATATGATGGAATGGTCTTACTCCTTACCAAGGTTAACCCCTGTCTGCCTGTACAAATGATCCCATATCATTCCATCTCCTCCAAAAAATTACCTCCTCTGTTATCCCCCCTCTTTCATTCATTTTCAATCTCTCCTGGTTCATTTCTGCTGTCTACAAACATGCCCCTGTCTCCCCCATTCTGAAAACACCCTCCCTTGACTCTTCTTTTATCCCCCCTTTCATCCAATGTCTCTTCTACTTTCAAAAAAGCTGCCTATAATAAGTGCTTCCATTTTCTCTCCTCTCACTCTCTTCTTAATCCCTTACAGTCCAGCTTCTGACCTTATCATTCCATTCTCTCCAAAGTTACTAACAATCTTTTAGTTTCCCCAAGCCAATGGGGAACTCATTCCTCATTTTCCTTGACCTCTTTGCAGCCTTTGACAAGTCAGTCACTCTTTCCCTTTGATACTCTCTTTTCTCCTGGACCCTAGTTGTCCCTCAGGGTTCAGTCCTGAGTCCTTTTCTCTTTTCATTTGGTGATCTCATCAGTTCCTATAGATTTAATTATCATCTCTTTGGAGATAATTCTCAAATCTACCTATCCTGCCCCCAACTCTCTGCTGACCTCCAATTTTAGATATCCAGTAGCCTTTCAGACATCTTGAACTGGATGTCTAGTAGACATCTTAAGCTCAACATGTCCAGAACTGAACTATTATCTTTCCTTCTAAACTCTTACTCTTCTCCCACCCTCCCTATTGCTGGAAAGGACAGCACAATACCATCCCCCTAGGCCTTCAGGCTTGAAGCCTAGAAGTTATCCTGGACTCCTCACTCCCATACACGTGCACGCGCACACACACACAGTTGCTGAGGCCTTTCAGTTTCTCATTTCTCTACTCTGACATGTTATTACAACAGCCTGCTAATGGATCTGCCTGCCTCAGCTCTCTCCCTGCTCCAGTCCATCTTCTGTTTAGCTACCAAAGTGATTTTCCCAGAGCACATGTCTGACCAAGTCACTTCCTTACTCAGTAAACTCCAGGATCAAAGATAAAATGCTCTGAGTGGCTTGTGGAGCTCTTCATAGCCTATCCCTCCTACCTTGCCAGTCCTCTTAGCCCCTTACATCCTGCCATGCACTCTTCAGTTTAGTGTCACTGGTCTTCTGGCTGTTCTTGCCATAAGACACTGTCAGACATTCTCCCCTGTGTCTGGAATGTTCTCTCTCCTCTACTCTGCCTACTGACATCCATGGCTTTCTTAAACTCCCATTTTCCAGAGGAAGCCTTGCCCCCCCCCCCCCCCCCCCCTTAATTCCAGTGCTTGTTCTCTGTTAATTATTTCCTATTTGTCATATAAGTAGCTTGCTTTGTATATATTTGTTTGGTTCTTGTCTCTCCTTTGTAGCATGAGCTCCTTTAGGGCAGGGACTGTCTTTTGCCTCTTTTTGTATCCCTAGTGATTAGCATAAATGTTTATTGATTGATTAACTGTAATGACGGTAAAAAAAAAATCACTGGAAGGAAGCTGAATCCCTTCTCATTTTAATAACCATTTGGTCCTAGAAAATAGACAATGAAACATGGCACAGGGGACTATAGGGACACAGGATGTTACTTACATTTTCAGATACAGTGCCTGTTTTTGTTATTTTTGCTTAACTATTTTTCTTTGCTTCAAAGGAAGTCCAGTTCTGGAGTTGGGCAAGGAGTTTTCCATTATATGCAGAAATGACTTATAAAAACAAAGACATCAATACAATTTTTATTATTTGATAGTATTTTATTTTTTACAGTTACATGCAAAGACAATTTTCAAGATTAAATTTTTAAAAAAAATTTTGAGTTTCAAATTTTTCTCCCTCCCCAAGATGACAAGCAATCTGATATAGATTATACATGTGCAGTCATGCATTACAATTTATTTTAAAATAATCTCCTGCTTTGCCGTACTGGTACATTTAAGATCTTGGGACAATTACAACTAATTCTTCTGATTTTTATCAACAGTGGTGAAAACTATGTAGTTGCTGAATTCTTTACCACTCTGTAAGAACTAGGCTTGTGTTGTAGCTTCTTTAGTATCTAAGGTTGTGTTTCTTTCCCATTCCTATCCTGCTTACTTATCCCTGTTTCCTTTCAGAGCAAAATATGCTGTAAGTTCCATCAAGAAAAAAGTCAATGACAAGAATCCACATGTGGCCCTCTATGCCTTAGAGGTAATTAGCAACCAGTATATCTTAGTGAAGTCTGACTTACGCTTTTATCACATACAGGGTTTCTCCCTACCTTTTGGAAGGCATAGAGATGAGGAAAGTCTTACCTCTGCTTCACATACAGGGTTTCTCCCTACCTTTTGGAAGGCATAGAGATGAGGAAAGTCTTACCTCTGCTTCATTGTCTCAGGGAGGCACCCAGCTGAGAGCAGAGTTTTCCGTTTAGCACTGGGATGAGAAGGAAAGAATTCCCAAGTTCCAATTCTTAGCAGTGCTACTTACTTTGTGATCTACAGGGAGGGGTAATTGTTTTCCTATTTTGTTTTCTCCAGATGTAAATAACAGATCCTTTTCTAGTAAAAATAACTGTGAGATGATTCATGTGGATTTTCTTGCTAGTATTTTAAGGAATCAGTGGGAACTCTGGTGGACATTGTATGGCTACCTAATCCAAAGGGATAAAATTACTGTTTTGGCCTCTCACAGACCTAAGGAGAGCGGACTGGTGGGAGTTTGCCTTTCAAGCAGGGGAGGAATTTTGTAGGCTTTGTCTTAATGAAATATTTCCTTTCCATCTTTGGGCTTCTTTCCTGTGACAGGTTATGGAATCTGTTGTCAAGAACTGTGGTCAGACAGTTCATGATGAGGTAGCCAACAAACAGACAATGGAAGAGCTAAAAGAGCTGCTAAAGGTAAGAGCATCCTGTAGAAATATTTGTAAAATGGATGCCCTGTTGGCAAGACCTGAACGGGGGTTCCCTTTTTTGAAGGTCTTGATGGCTAAATTTCTAGCAGGCTAACCTGATAGCTATTCTTTGTTGTCAAAGTGCTCCACTTTTGATAATTACTGTCTGGGTTGGAGGAGAGAGGCAAGCCTGCATTATGTGAGTAGCTACCATTCCATACTGGGCATACACAGTGACCTAGGTAATCTGTTTGTTCTTTGCAGTAGGTCCCACTTTTTGTGACTGGTTCACAACCTCCAGCCTGGAGCTGGGTACCAGGAGTGTTTCAGGCATGCTAATAAAACTGGTGACTACTGAACTTTTGCTTCTAACATTTAGTTAGTGCCTATTGTTTACAAGGCACTTGGGTCACAAAGACAAAATAGAGCAGTTTCAGGGACCTTAGGGTCTCTGGGGGAGAAACTCCACACACACTAAAGAATTCATTCAAAGTAATTCCAAGAGGGAGAGGCTACTAGTAATTGGGTATGAGAAAAGACCATATGTATGCAGAGAGTGACACTTAAGCTCTCCTTTAGGAGAAGCCAAGTATTTTTTTGTTAGTGTTGATGGGAACCATCTGTGCCAATCCGTAGAGATGGGGGATGGCATGTATAGAGAATAGCTGTAAGACAGAAAAAGTAGAGTTCTTAATGAACTTTCAAACAATATTTTGATAATTATATTTTGGTATAATTGGTTTCTTTTGTAGTCCTATATATTTAAGAACATTCTGGTTAGGGGTCCATGATACAAAAAAGGTTAAGAGCCCTTATCTTGGAGGCAATGGAAAGAGACTAAAGACTTTTTCATTAGAATTAGTCATATATGTGTTTTAGGACTATCAATTTAGTAACTGTGTAGAGAATGAATAAGAGAAGGGAGATACCTGAATTAGGGAGACCAGTTAGGAATCTATTGCCCAGACCTGAGCTGTTGCTACCTACATTTATGATTAGAGACTTATAATGATAATGTTTTGGGCATTTTTGCTATTATCAGATTCTGATTTGGCTCAAGAAAATGGAGGAATTATTGACGTGACTCTTCTAGCTAATTGTCTCTGTATTCCATTTACACCATGATTTGTCATTAAGCTGATATGTTACTGTATGTTTCTGTATGGAGGGTTTTCTTAATGAGATAAGAATCTGAGAGACTGAAGCCCAGATTGAGGTATCTTGCGGTCACTTTCTGAAGCCATTTCCTTGGCTTCTCCACTGCTTCAGAATTCACAGGTAGAGGCATCTCCTTGATAGATATATAGACTGAAGATTTGGCTGTACTGTGACCTGGTTGAAATTGGAGCTCTCAGCACTTGGCACTTGTTCTGTTTCCTGGGGGAGTTTCCAGAACAGCTGGTCATGTGGTATGCAGTAATGATGCCAGGATCAGCTGATAATGGGAAAACCTCTGTCTGGCCAGGACTAGAGAGAAGTAGAAGAAAGTACTGCAGCTTCCTAAGTATTCCAGGCTCTGGAAGGTTGTTGATCCTCTCTCCTTCTAGGCAGCTTGACCTTGGAGGTTCAGAGTTTCACTAATGCAAAACTTGGTTGGGTTGGAGAACTGTGTATTAGAAGTCTGAAGTGGTGAAAGACTGTGGTGATTCTGATGAATTGAGGGAAATCTTAGTGTCTGGGCAGGGTCCCATGGGAAGTTTTGTGATTGATTTTAATGACTATGAGTGCTGAGATCAGAAGAATTGAAGCAATTTGAGAGTTGTCCTACTGTTTGAGTAGGATTTGGTTACTTGCCTCCTTTTTATATATTCATAAGACAAACCCTCAGGGAAATGCCTGAAACAGCTGGACATTTCCTGTAGTAACTGTCTATCCCACATTTCTTAGACATGTAGGAAATCTCCCTTCCCCTTTTCTCACTTGTAAAGTCCCATTCCTTTGGAATATTGGATTTCTCATCTGCTTCCCTATCCCACAACTTCTTCCCCTGCTTCATCTCCAGTTGGTTTTACTGATCTCTGCCTCATCTTTTCTCTGCAGAGGCAAGTGGAAGTAAACGTCCGTAACAAAATCCTCTACCTGATCCAGGCTTGGGCTCATGCATTCCGAAATGAGCCCAAGTATAAGGTAGTGCAGGACACCTACCAGATCATGAAGGTGGAAGGTAAATTATGGCAGGAGCTATGTGAAGATTTAGATTGGAGGTTTTAAATTTGGGAGGATTCAGATATGTGTGGGAGTACATTCTAAGTTAAGGCCACTCAGTTAAAGAGGAGGAATTTAAGAATTAACATGATATGATTGTGGGAAGAGGTGCACAGTGAAAGCAAAGGAGGTTCTATGTTAGGGAGTAGTGGGAAATCAGGTAAGGAAGGTTAGTTTATGAAAGGCCTTGAATTTAGGTGGAGTTCAACTATGATATAGTTATTGAGGATGTGTTATAAGTCTGAGTCACTGTCAGTTTTGATTTGACAGTTGTGCTAGAAAATATAGTCTGGTAGTGATTTGCAGGATAAATTGGAGGAATGAGACCCTGGAAGAAGGAGGAATAGTTTATTACAAGGAGAAAGAAGGGAATAAACATTTTATAAAGTGCCTGCTGTGTGCTATGCACTATGCTTAGCACTTTTACAAGGATTAGCTCATTGGATCTTCACATCAACCCTTCTAGGTAGGTACTTTTCTTTCCCAACATACAGTTGAGGAAACTGAGGCAAACATGAGTTTATGAAGCTGAATTTGAACTCAGGTCTTCCTGACTCCAGGCCCAGTGTTCTATTTGTGGTACCACTTATAAGATAGGCAGAAACCTAATTAGTGCTCATAGAAAACTCTTGGGTATCTATGTCATACTTACCTTCTGGAATGTGAAATAGGAGGTGAGCTAATTAGGAAAAGCTTATCTTTTGCATGCTAAGAGCAAGGAAAGAAGAAGGGACCCTCTAGCACCCTTTCAATATGATCATGCCAGAGGTCAAAATTGGGCAATGTCTTACTATAGATCACATATAATACAGTAGGTCAGATAGCAAACCTAGGACTTCTAATTCTGGCCTTTGCTTCATAAAAATACTGTTGGGGTATTTTTTGTGTGCGATGTATGTTCTCATTTCTACAGGTCACGTTTTCCCAGAATTCAAGGAGAGTGATGCTATGTTTGCTGCAGAAAGGGTGAGTTCTCAGATCTAGGACTTGGGCTGAATTGAGGAGAGAAGTATTGGCTTTTGAAATTGAGGTATGAATTGGCGAGTTGGGATGCTCTGTGTTTCTTAACAGTATTATGTGAGTGATGGCTCAGGAGAAGAAGGTGAGGTTGGTGACCTTGCACAGCCCTCCCTCACTCAAATCAAAGTCAACTGCAAGTCATGTCATCATCTTGATGCCATGATCCTCTTTGAAAATGAAGGACAAACACAAAAACAGTGTATAGTATTTTCTTCAAAGATTTAAATTTCTAATCATGCAGAAGTTGTAGATAGAATGTGCAGCTGTTTTAATCTCTTTACAGTAATATAGTAAAGAATTATGGTAGGATACCATGTAGTATCTGTGGCTCTTATGAAATTGCAGCTGGTGGTAGTGTGGTCTAGACCCTAATTTAAAATTTATTCAGAGCCTTGAAATGTGTTGAATTTCCAATCCTTGCAAAAAGAAGGGATCTTTTGGATTTGGGATCTTTTTTTTTTTTCTGAAACAGTCCTTTAGACCTCAGTGACCCTGTCTTTCTCCTAGGCTGCTGGTTTTAGTTGACAGGAGTAAGCAGTCCCTTTGCTCATTTAAACTACCACTTCTTCCTACTCTCTGAATTTTCCATGCATTCTTTTCCCTAGCTTTATTGGGAATTGAGAGTTTTCACCCAGTGCTGCTGTTTTAGCACTGGGTGCTGAATTTGACAGAGCAGGAAGAGGGATGGGAACATCTAGCTTTGTCACCCAAGGAATAACCGGCCCTATATTTCTTTCCCAGGCTCCTGATTGGGTTGATGCTGAAGAATGTCACAGATGTAGAGTACAATTTGGGGTGATGACACGTAAAGTAAGTATGTTCTCAGCTGAGGAAGATGGCCAATTTATGCTTTTGGTATTGGGTGAGATGGGGAGTAAAATGCATTTCCGATGTATCCCTCACCTCTTATTTGCAGCATCACTGCCGGGCATGTGGACAAATCTTTTGTGGGAAATGTTCCTCCAAGTGTTCCACCATTCCCAAATTTGGCATTGAAAAGGAAGTACGTGTGTGTGAGCCCTGCTATGAACTGCTGAACAAGTGAGTTGCCCTTGTTCCCCTGTGTCATCCTTTCATGAATTCCTTCCTTCAATAAGCTATAATGTCTTTGAGAGTCAGTGTTTACCTAGAACTTGGTTTTCCTACACGACAAAATTATAGAATGTTAGCATTGGAAGATACCTTAGGCATTACATAGTTTTAATCCAACCTCCTCATTTTATAGGGGAGGAAATTGAGAACAGAGAGATTGTCACTTGCCTGAGAAAGGTATTTTTATTCTGGCTCTTAGGAAATCCCCATAACTCAGGAAGATATTAGCTGTATTCACTGTAGTTGAGCAATGTGAAGCTTATGATGGGGAAGGCTAAGAGTCTCCTTGGAGCAGAATTCCAATCCTAAAGGCACCGTTTATCAACAATTGGCTTGATTTTATCCTTCTAGATGTGTCTGGCTGAATATAGCTTAGATTTGTTTGTCTAACACTATGTGTGTAAGATTGTGTTTGTGTAGCATACCCAGAGGGATTCTGTCCTCCTTTAGCGATGTTATAGTCTTAGAAAGAGCCCTGCGGTGCTAAATCAGAAGACTTAGATCAAAATAGAGTTGTATAGTAGAAAGAGAGCTAGAGTGGAAGTGAGGAGACTTGGATTTTTGTTCCAATTCTGCCACTAACTGTGGTGATGCTGATGAATTGAAGGAAATCTTAATAGCTGGGAAGGATCCCATAGAGAGTTAAATGATCTGCTGTAATGACTGAGTGCTATTAATATGACCTGAAACACCTTTCTGTGCCCGTTTCCTCATCAACAATCCCTGTACCAACTACCTAAGTACAAAATGACAGGGTTAAACTTGATCTCTGAGGTCTAGATCTTATGATCCTTTACCCCAAATGGTTTTTTAATTCTCCAGGTAACAGGTATTTTTAAAAATTATTACTCTGTCCCTCCCAGTGTCACCAACACCCACTCACTCCCAACTGAGGAAATTCTTTTGAAAAGGAAAGAATAAGAAAAGTCCCTCAATACACATCTGTCTAGTCTGGTCACATCCAAAAATGCATTTCTTATTCTGTATATTAGTCCCTTTCTGACATGAGGTGAGAAGGAGGTGTTCTTATCAGTTGACTAGAATCATGATTGGTCATTTAGGTGATGAGCATTCTTAAGTCTGTGAAAATTGTTTGTTTTTGTTCTTGCTCACTTAATTCTGTATTACTTCACACAGGTCTTTTTGATACCACCTTTTCTCTAGCTTTTTACAGCACAATATTATTCCATTACTTTCATATAATGCAGTTTGTTCAACTGTTCCCTAATTGAGCTCCCTCATCATTTTGCCACCACAAAAAGAGCTACCATGAATATTTTTATACGTATGGGACTTTTATCTCTATCTTTGATTTCTTTGTTATATTGGCCTAACAGTAGTATCACTGAGTAAAGGTGCATGCACTCTTGAGTAATTTTTGTGCATAGTTCCAGATTGCTTTCCAGAAGCTAACATTTGGAGTTAGCTCCACACCAACTGTGCATCAGTGTACCTGTTTTCCTGTAGCTCTGCCAATCTTGTTTTTCCCCCAACTTTGTTAATTTGATGGGTATAGTACAGCACTTGGCAACATTGCCTGCCACATTAGGTGCTTTGTAAATGTTTATGGATCGACTGGAACCTGAATTGCTTAATTCTCAATCCTCTAATTATTAGTTATCTTCATATGGCTGGAGATAGCTTTGCTTTCTTACCTTTAGAATTGCTTATTTGTATCCTTACACTATTTATCAATTGGAGAATGGCTCTTTATTATTATTTTTTTTTAAGTATGCTTTCATCTACTCTCAGAGTTCATCAGTTTTCTCTCTGGAAGTGGATAGCATTTTTTCATCATGATGTCCTTCAGAATTATCTTGGGTCACTGTCATGAACAGAGTAGTTAAGTCTTTGATAGTGTGTTCATCCTTACAATGTTGCTGTCGCTTTGTACACAATGTTCTCCCGGTTCTGCCCACTTCATTTTGCATCAGTTGATAGAAGTCTTTCCAAATTTTTCTGAAACCATCCCCCTCATTTCTTACAGCACAATCATGTACCACAACTTGTTAAGCCATTCTCAAGTTGATGGGTATTTCCTCAATTTCCAGGTCTTTGAATGACTCTTATTCTTTTACATTTAATTCATTTATTTGCAGCAGAAATTCTTCTCCAGTTAACTATTTCCATTCCAATCTTAACTAAAATGTTGTATTTGTTCTAATTGTATAAATTATTCTTCTAATAAAGTTTGCTCTGCATCAATTCATAAAGATCTTCCCACTTCCTTCTGAGATTGTTCATTTCATCATTTCTTATGGCACAATAATAATGCATTCCCTTCATTTGCCACAATTTATTTAGAAACGGGTGAGATGCCAATACAAGTGTAAGGTGTACAATACAAGTGGTATTGTTCTAGTTATTCCTTCATATACAACTTGTTCCTCCCAATAGGACAGTCATAGATACTTTACTACGTTAAAATCCTTTCCTTCCTTCTTTGATGTATTTGAGAGTATAGGCCTAGTGTTATAGCTGGGTCAAAGAGCAGGTCTGTATGTTGTGGTAGTTTTGTGGGCATAGTTCAAAATGGCTTTCAAGAATGGCTGGATCCTCCATACAGGACTTCTTAAATTTTTTCCACAGAGGTCACGACCCCAACCCACAATTTAAGAAGCACTTCACTAAAGCACTGTCATACCTGTGTTCTCACAACTCCTCCATCATATATCCCTGGAAACTCAAAGTTGTGCAAATTTGCATTTCTCTGATTTTTAGTGACTTAGATGATTTTTTCATATAATTGTTGATAGTCTTGATTTTTTTTCCTTAGCAAACTACCTATTCAAATCCATTGACCAGTTTTCTTTTGGAGAATGGTTCTTAATTTGATAGGTCCTTGTATATTTTGGAAATGAGATTTTTATCAAAGAAGTTTTAGAAAATATTTTTTCCAGTTACCTCATTAGCTTCTAACTTTTACTACATTAGATTTCTGTGTGTGTGCAAAAACTTTTTTTATTTTATATAGTAATCAACATTGCCCATTAACTTGTGTAACTATTCTTTATTACTTGTTTGGTCATGAACTTTTTTTAATTTTTTTAATTTTTTAATTTTTTTAATTTTAATTTTTTTTTAATGTTTTACAATCATTTCCTTAAAGTTAAGATTTTATCCCTCCCACCCTTCCCCCAATACCCCCCTCCCTCCCCGTGACAGCAAACAATTCTGTATAGGTTCTACATATACTTTCCTATTGAGCACATTTTCACTATAGTCATGCTATGTAGTCGAACTAAAATAAATGGAAGAAATCATATAACAAATCAAAACATAATACAATGAAACCCCCACACACACAAACATGATCTGCTACATTCTGCGAATGACTTCCATATTTCTTTCTCTGAGTGTGGAAGGCATTTTGCCTTAGAAGACCAACATTAGGATTTTTTTTTTTCTCAGTAAGTTCTTGTGTTATTACAAAGTTCCAAGTCTACCAGAAAAAACTCTCACACACTGTGGTCGTTTCTGTGCACAAAGTTCTCCTGGTTCTGCTCCTTTCGCTCAGCATCAGATCATATAAGTCCTTCCAGGCCTCCCTGAAGTCTTCTTGTTCATCATTTCTTATGGCGCAATAGTACTTCATTACATTCATATACCATAATTTATTCAGCCATTCCCCAATTGATGGGCATCCCCTTGACTTCCAGTTTTTGGCTACCACAAAGAGTGCTGCTATAAATATTTTTGTACACGTGGGACCCTTTCCTGTTTTTATAATCTCTTGGGGATACAGTCCTAGTAGCGATATTTCTGGGTCAAAGGGTATGCACATTTTTGTAGCCCTTTGGGCATAGTTCCAAACCGTTCTCCAGAAGGGTTGGATGATCTCACAGCTCCACCAACAATGAATTAGTGTTCCAACTCTCCCACATCCTCTCCAGCATTTATCATTTTCTTGTTCTGTCATGTTTGCCAATCTTACAGGTATGATGTGGTACCTCAGAGTTGTTTTGATTTGCATCTCTCTAATCAATAGTGATTTAGAGCACTTTTTCATATGATTGTAGATATCTTTGATTTCTTCCCCTGAAAATTGCTTGTTCAATCCTTTGACCATTTATCAATTGGGGCATGAACTTTTTTTTACCGTTCGATCTGAAAGGTCATTTCTTCCTTCCTCCTTTAATTTATTATTACGTGACTTTATATTTAAGTCATATATACATTTGGAGCTTATCTTAATTTCTGCCAGACTGTCATCCAACTTTAATAGCATTTTGTCAAGTAGTGAGTCCTTTCCTTAATAACTCAGATCTTGGGTTTATTGAATAATAGCCTACTATATTTATTTGCTTCATTATGCTGTGTATCTTACCTCTTGGACTGACTTTGTCTTTTTTTTCTTTTAACCAGAACCAAATTGTTTTAGTGATTACTGCTTCATAGTTTGCAATCTGGTACCAATACCCAGATTGTTAAAACAATCAAAATAAAGGTACTTTGAAGAGTTAACTGTCATACAGTGACAGCAAATTCTCCATCCTTTTTGAGTTTTAGACTTGAGCATACTTGTTCTCTGTGCCTTCTGGGTTGTTGTAACAAATAAGATAATGCATATAAAAGCATGTGACTAGAGACAAAATGCTATACAAATATAAGGTATGCTATACAAAGAAGTGCTGTTGTTCTGATTATGCCCCTGTAACTATAAAGTAATGAAACCAATTGTGTCTTGTGGAGTCTGTTTCATTGTTTTCTAATCTTATCTAGTATAACTGGAAAACCCTTAGGAAATAACATTGTTGAAGATTTGGTTTTGGGGGTGACCCCATCTTAGAAGTTAGGAAATTGCTACTTTGAAGAGTGTCATATATGATTTTTATCACTCAGTAATCTTTGATGCTATTTTTCACTTAGGAAGGCTGAAGGTAAAGCTAGCTCCACAACAGAGCTGCCTCCAGAGTACCTGACCAGCCCCCTGTCCCAGCAGTCTCAGGTACAAAGGTTCCCCTTTGTAGCCTCTCCCCACAACCTGGATTTGGGAAGCAACAACGTTTCCTCCTCCCTTCTCCCCATCCTTCCCTCTGCTTTCCTAGGGGTCTTGTATGGTTTATCTTCCTTGGACATTAGTCTCTTACCCAGCTCTCCCTGTGCTAGTTGCCTCCCAAGAGGGATGAGACAGCTCTGCAAGAAGAAGAAGAACTGCAGCTGGCTATCGCCCTGTCACAGTCAGAGGCCGAGGAAAAGGAGAGGATGGTGAGTGGGCTGGCAGAGGGGTCCCTAGTTTCAGGTCTCTGCTTGGTGCAGAGCCCTGCTTTGACGCAGAAAAGAGAAGGCATTGTTGGTCCAGTCTCCATCTAACAAAGTCCTCAGGTTTTCCCTTGTTAGGGAACCCTCAGGTGTTCCCTAAGTCAACATAGGGTTAAGGGTATTCACTTGATTAGAGGAGTTAGGTTGAAAGAAGGAATTGTCTACTTGCATTGTGTTTCCTAATTATCCTTTCCTGAGAAACCATGCTTTCCACTCTGTTTCAGAGACAAAAGACAACATATACTATGTATCCAAAGGCAGAACCCACACCTGTGACTTCATCTGCGCCCCCTGCTAGCACCTTGTATTCTTCTCCTGTGGTAAGGTCTCCTTTTATAACCAGACCCACTTGAAACCTTTTCCTTACAGTCAGAAGGTAGTATATCTTATTCTGTTTACATTTTCAAGATGAAGTTGCCTTCTTCCTTACTCCAAGAGGATAGACACTTTAGTACCTGACAAAATCAGTACAAGCCATTTCAAAGCCACCAAGTATGCTCAGGCTGTCATACCTGATGGCTCTTTTTTGTCATTCATAGGAATCAGGATTTTAGATTGGAAGGCCCATTAGAGATTTAGCCCACTACTATGTGAAGGATATTAGGTTAGGATTCATGGGTAGATGCAAAGAAGAAAAAGCCATGGTTCCTACTCTTCAGTTTTCCACAGTTTAGTAGAAGACCTAAGAAATGCTCACGAATATTGCAAGTCAGGTAAGTACCATAAGAGGAGGTATGAATGAAAAGAAAGAGAACATTGCTTCTAGTTGGGCTGAGTGAGGAAGGGAGTCCAAGAAGGTTTTATGAAGATGATATTTTATCTGGATCTTAAAGGATATATAGGATTCCAGCAAGCAGAGATGATGAAGGTATTTTGGGTGGAGGAATGTTGGGGAAGAGACTGCGATGGAGAAATGTTGGGAGCCAAGAGCTTTGGTGGCTGAATAATGGGACTTCGAGCTTTTCAGTGTCAGCCCTTGGATATTTTTGAGCAGAGGAGTGAGGTCAGAGCTGTGAACTAGTTAAATATCTGTAATTCACTGTTTTAATCTGTCGCCTTGTAAAAAAACACCCGAGGGATCTGTGGGTGTGAAAGAGGGAGCGGGAGGATGGTATATGTTCAGTCCTAGGCTTGTCCTTTGTGCCTCCTGTGGAGTGGGCTTCCATCTGTTCTCTGTCTTCTTCCACTGGGGATGTTTAATGATGATGGGGTGTCTGTTGCCTTTATAAGGAGTGACTCTGTCTCAGAATAACCTCTTTTTATCCCCAGAATTCATCCGCTCCCTTGGCTGAGGATATTGACCCTGAGGTAGGAGCATGCCTACTTATTCTGTGCTGTCATTCCTCCTTTTTCCTAGCCCACAAAAGTGACCTTTCCCCTGTCTTCCTTCTTGCAGCTTGCTCGATATCTCAACCGGAACTACTGGGAGAAGAAGCAAGAGGAGGTTCAGAAGAGCCCCACCCCATCAGCCCCTGCTCCACTGGCAGACTCTGCCCCCCAGCCTACAGAAGGACATGCCACCCCAGGAAACATGCTAGAGGTAGCAAGCTGGGCCCTTGGGGGAGGCTCTGGGGTAAAGATTAAAGGTGACAGGCCCCCACTGAACCTCTGGTCTCTTCCAGACTCCCCTCCCGGAAACAGACTCTCAGCCCATAACTCCCTCCGGTGGTCCCTTTAGTGAGGTAAGCTGTTGCTTGGCCCAGCCCCGTAAGCTTAATAATGTTGTCTATCTCAGAAAGCAGTCCTAAAGAGGCGGGCCAGCTGGGTCTCAGGCACCCTGGAAAATGGCCTCTGAGGCCAACAAGCAGGAGGGAAGTGCCCCAGTGAGGGGAATGCTCTGACTAATCACTTCTGGCCTCCCTGTGATCAGGACTGAGATGATTCCAGTCCTAGGAGTGTGATCTGGCTCACTTAGTGACCCTGCATTTCTAACTTGATGCCAGAAACCTTGACCTCAAGGACCTGAGAGAGGTGGGTCTGGTGTGACAGGTAAGTTAGTGGTTAAAGTGGATCTGAAATGTCCCTTATGGACCAAAGTCCCTAGAGTTAGCTTGAGTCTGCCCTAGATTGTGTCTAGAGCCACCCCAAGGGAAGTGGAATGTTCATTCCTGGGCATTTGTCCCATGCTGGTCATACCCCCTCCCCCGACACACACTTTCTGGGTTTGTTAGACAATAGCAAGAACTGTAGAGATAAAAGAGGCCTTCTACCTCCTATGTTGAGGAGAAAAAAGGATTTATCACAAAACCTTAAGGGGAATTAGCTTCCCCTTCTCTGGGATGTATGAGATTAATAAGTCTTAATTTAGGTGTCTGTAAGTGGTACTTGGCAATCTCCTACACTTTGTCTCCAGCAGCAGTACCAGAACGGGGAGTCCGAAGAGAATCATGAGCAGTTCCTGAAGGCTCTACAGAATGCTGTCACCACCTTTGTCAACCGCATGAAGAGCAACCATATGAGGGGACGGAGCATCACCAATGACTCAGCCGTGCTCTCCCTCTTCCAGTCAATTAATAACATGCATCCTCAGCTGCTGGAGCTGCTCAACCAGCTGGATGAGCGAAGATGTATGTGATTTCTGGTCTCTCTTGAGCTCCACTGCAACCATACCCTACTATGCACTATGACCGAACACCCCAGTATCCATATTATCAGACATTCTTGTTGGAAGTCATATCCAGTGGTCTTTTCCATTTTACTTGTTCGGTCTAACAGAGATTGATAATTGTTTCCTAATGCCATGTCAGCTATAACTAGCACAGGTCAAATGGGGTTTTGCTTCTGGGATAGTAAGGCAGCTCAACCTCTACCACCTCTAGGGTCATGGTGGTGGCATACATCTTTAGACCCACCTTTCCCTTCCCAGCCTTCCTGGGAATAAGGGCTGTGCAGCCTCCTATCCCAATGAAACTGGGTTAGGTTGTCACCATACCCTTTTTTCCTCAAAACAACAACATAGTTTTTCCATAGATAAAAAAAATGTCCATTTTTACATCATGTGTAAGTTAAGAAATTAGTTATTCTTCAGGCCTAGTGCTCAATAATCAAGTATTACATGCACTCTTTAGGCCATATATATTTTGCTAGGTACAATGGTGCATACAGGTGGCCAAAGATACAGTTATTGTGACTTGGGAGTCCTCTCTCTCTGCACTATGAGGGTCATTAGAGTCTGTTAGAGAAATTCATCTTTGATAGCTTAAAATTGCACTGAGACTTTTGGAACACCTTGTGTTGGATGCTGCCTCTTCAGCAGAGGCCTTACACAAAGGCTTAGCCCCACAGAGTGTGTTGCCACAGACTTTCAAGGTCATCCTATACTTTATCGAGAGGGTGGAGAGGAGTGGTGCCAGCCAGGTGTAGGCTGTGCCTTCTCCTAACTGTGACCTTAGTAACAGCATAGAGGAAGGCAGTCCAGACCCATGCCTATACTGGAAGTGTTCTGCTTAGCATCCCTCGATGGGAACTGTTCCAGCATGTGCAGGATGGAGATAACCCAACAGCATCTTGAAGGGTAGAGCCATGGTTGTGTGGGAGTCATTCACGTAGAGGGGAGTTCATGCTTTTTGCCCATTCCCCCACAGTGTATTATGAGGGACTTCAAGATAAACTGGCCCAGATCAGAGATGCCCGGGGAGCACTAAATGCCCTCCGGGATGAGCACAGGGAGAAACTGCGCCGGGCAGCTGAAGAGGCAGAGCGTCAGCGCCAGATCCAGCTGGCCCAGAAACTGGAAATCATGAGGCAGAAGAAGCAGGTGAGCAGGGCCTATTTCCCTAGTAGGAATGCTCAGATGGAGAGGGCCAGTTCTTTCTAAAAACTGGGTGTGTTTAGCTTAAAGAAAGGCAGCTTATTGCAGGCATGAGTCCTTCACATGGTTAGTTACTGCTTGAAAGAGGCAATAGCTGTGTTCTGCTCTGCCCTAAGGGCTCAGGACTGAGTGCAGGGAGAGCTGTGTATTCAGGAGAAAGATGAGCTCCCTCAGGAGGTATTACCCTCTGGGAATTTAATGAAAAACTCCCCCTGTACCATAACAGTTCTGCTGTAGGACCTGAGTGTTGTAGAGGGGCACCTTCAGGTCAGCATGCAGAAGCCCTTGGGTCCCTTTCACCATTGCATTCTACAATTCGGGAACTAGACATGCCTTCTTACGTCACTAAGGATGAGGACCCTGGGCTTTTCTTTTCCTAGCTTCGTGAATTGTAAGAGTAGAAGTCACAGCTTAAATTCATATGGGGGTTTACAAGGTTCTTTCCTCAAAAAAACTCTGTAAGGTAGATATTGTAAGTATTTTCTCCATTTTATTGGTGAAGAAAACTGAAGCTTAGACATGTTAAATGACTTGTCTAAGGTTTCACAACCTGTGAGTATGAGTCAAAGTTCAAACCTGGGTCTTGTGATTGCAAGTGTTCTTTCCACTAGTAGTTCCCTGCAGGTCATCAGTGTTTGTTTCATGACTCCTTATTCCTAGGGAAGATAATGATTAGGGTGCCTTGTCAATCCTGCCTTCCCCTCCAGGAATACCTAGAGATGCAAAGACAGTTGGCCATTCAGCGCCTACAGGAGCAGGAAAAGGAGCGGCAGATGCGCCTGGAACAGCAAAAGCAGACAATTCAGATGCGAGCACAGATGCCAGCTTTCTCCTTGCCTTATGCCCAGGTATCTGTTTACCTGCTCATCCTGTTTCTAATTAGACATTTTCTGCTAAGCATCCTGTTTTTTAATAACCTGTTATTTTTTCCTTTTACTAGCTACAGGCCATGCCCCCAGCAGGTGGGGTAATATACCAGCCTTCTGGCCCTACGAATTTCCCTGGTACCTTTAGCCCAGCAGGCTCAGTGGAGGGCTCCCCTATGCACACGGTATATATGAACCAGCCAGCACAGGCAGGCAGTGGACCCTACCCTAGCATGCCAGTGGCTGGAACAGGTAATAAGACTATGGGTGTCACAGGGTAATTAGGCTGCTGATCCATAACCAAGAAAGCTAAACTTGGAAATCCTGTTTTTCCTATCACAGATCCGAATATGGTGAGCGCCTACATGTACCAGGCAGGGGCAGGTGGTGGACAGGCAACTCAGCAGGGGCAGCCTGTGCCCACCACAAATCCGGCCTATTCTTCCTACCAGCCAACCCCCACACAAGGCTATCAGGTAAGAAGGTAGAAGATGAGTAGCAAATAGGTAAAATGTTCAGCTCTTTTTTTCTTAGTAGAAGAGTGAGAGCTACCATCTCATTAGTCCTGAGTTTCCAAAAAGAGTGTGTGTTTGTGTGTGTGTGTATGTGTGAGAGAGAGTGTGTGTCTGTGTGTATGTACACATATTGATGACTGGGAAACTTGCCTTTATCTTTTCTTTGCAGAATGTCGCCTCTCAGGCCCCACAGAGCCTCCCACCCATTTCTCAGCCTCCACAGTCCAGTACAATGGGCTATATGGGGAACCAGTCCGTCTCTATGGGTTATCAGCCATATAGCATGCAGGTAAGAAGAGGTTTACTAAGGCTCAAGGTTGTGGCTTTTAGTTTAGGAAGGGGTACCTTCACAATCTCCAGAGAGCTGAGGATTGAACTAGAGACTAGGAAGGGGGTAGCTTCAGTGACTGAGGGATGTTTGTGCCTCTGTGTTTCATAGACCATCAGTTTTTATAGAAACTGTGTTCAAGTGAGCTAAGCACAGGTAGAACACCTTTTTCTACATGATCCCTCTTTTCCCACCATCTCACATTTCCCCCTTCCTACTTTTGATTCTGCCTCATCACATATTTCAAAACTTCAGGTATTTTATTTTATTAATGCAACTGCTCTCCCTCTGTTGAGGCAGTGCAGTACACTTTGTAGACAGTCTTTGAGTAGTGTGGTGGTCAAAAAATTCATCTTGAAGAGTGTCTTCAAACATAGCTAGGCTAGTACTCAGGTAACAGAGCTGCAGTCCATTTTTCCTGAGCACATACTTGAAGCCCTTCTGGTCCTTTAGGCCTTGGTAGCATATTGGGGTAAGATGCTTCCACATCATTCAGCTAGTTTCTTAAGGTCAGTATTTCCTTTATTCCCCAGAATCTTATGACTACCCTTCCTGGCCAGGATCCATCGATGCCCCCCCAGCAACCCTACCTCTCTGGACAGCAGCCTATGTACCAGCAGGTAGGTCTTTTCCACAGGTCTCCACCATTGTTATTTCACTAGCTACTGGACCTTGAAAACTCTCCTAAGAATGACCTCAGTTCCTCATTGGATTTTTGGGTGCAAACAAAGAAGAATATTCAGTCTATCAAGTGATAACAAAGGCATGAAAGTTATCAGCTGTAGGGTTTCGGCTAGGCACAGGTAAGAACTTAATAAAGGCCTCTCATCAGACAAAAGAATGTCCTGGACCTCCTGAAGTTTATGAGCCTGTATCCTATCCAATTCTTATAGTTGGGCTTTCTGTTAGAGGGCCAGAGGACAGAATAAATTGTGCTTTGTCAGTAAACAGTCTAGTAACCAACATCTGCTTTTCTTCCCTCTAGTTGGCACCTCCAGGAGGCCCGCTGCAGCAGCCGCCACCACCGGTGCCTCAGCAGCCCCCATCACAGGGCCAGCCGGCCCCAGGAAGTGGAGAGGCACAGCTCATCTCCTTTGACTGATCTTTAGGGAGGGCCCTGGGGTTGGGGAATCACCATACCAGTATGACACTATGGTTCATCAGAAATTACTTCTGTACTTAACTAGCCATTATTCTGTCACCTCACTCTCTGCCTGTTGCTGTGTAGTTCTTTCTCTGTACAGGATGGGAGAGGGGGAATCTCAAGAATGTAGGTGGAATTGTCATGTTCAGGCATGGTTTCAGCAACATGGTTTCTGAACATTTCCCTTTCACCAAAGCCACCTCCCTTTCTGTCTTCCTGCAGTTTCTTAATTTCCCAGGCCCTCATCACCATCATTCATCTCATTGGTGCCATTTTCCTGGAAACTGAGTCCTCTTCCCAGGTCTGGTCCCTGTGAAAGGAGTGGGGTGGGGGTTAGGAGCAATCGGAGCATCTTCCAGGTGAATTCTGGCCCTGATAATCCCCATGAGAAAAGAAAGCTGTGTTTGAACTCTTCAGGGGATTGGGTTGAAATGTGGTTTCTTCTCCACCTTCAAGTGCAGCTTGAATTCACTTTTATTTTGTGAGATTACTGAGTATATCCCTAGCTGCTGTGGAGACCATAAGGGAATGTGTATGGAACTATATAATGTAGACCAAAGCTGGTTCCCTTCTCGGAGGCTAGCTCCTAGGAGTCATGTGCCCCTCTCCATAGGACCTGGCCAAAGGTTGGGGGGGTCTGTACACCCCTGCTTCTAAGCACTCATCTCTCATATTTAGTGTCTAGTAAACTGACTGGAAATAATAATAAAATGCATTTTAAAAGTGTGAATGAATGCGACATTTTTCTGATACCTGGAAGAGGGGGTCGTTTTTCCAGTTCTTATTATTGGACTTTTTGTTAGAGGGCAGGTTGAAGTCCCAGCCTTTGTTCGCAGGGGAGATCCTCACACCCAATCCAACCCGAACTTCCTGACCCTGGCCTGAACTATAGCTGCCATAGCCTGAGGCCCTACTCCATAATTTTTCCAGGCCTTCTACTGCCCTTATTAGAATCAGAGCAGGAAAGGGCTGGTGATGAGGGTGCCACGGAGTCCACCGCGGCCTGATCAAGAATCACCTTTACTTAATAGCCAACAAGCGTTTAGTAAACATGGCTGAGACACTAAAGGCTGGGGATGCACAGAAAGGACAGCCCCCCACCCCCAAGCATCCTAGACAAATAATCGTTTCTCCTCTTAAGAGATGTCCAACAATGGTAATCGCCCACCGCTTGAGTCCATTGCACCGAGAACTCTCAGTGGTGGGAAGGTTTCCATGCTACTCGCTATGACCAACCATTTAGTGCCTAGTGTGTGCCGAGACCACCGCCGCCCCTCCGTCTTCTGCGGGCTCAGAGAAGCCTACCCCAGCCGAGGAGGTGGCTGCCCACCCTTGTACCAGCCGCAGCCGTGGGCCCCTCCTCCACACTCCTGGCGCGCGGGCCAGGGCTGGGTTCGGGCCGGCGGTTGGCCGGCGGCTCCAGGCCGCTCCTCCATCCCCGCCCTCTTACCTGGGGAGGGTGGAGCTGGTGCTGTGTCGTCCCTTGGGTCCCGGGGCACTTCGTGAGTCCGGGGTAGGAGGAAGGTGGGCGCTAGCATCCAGCACGGCCCCCTCAGTCTGACGCTGCACCTGCCCTTTTTATAACTGTTACCATTGCCACCCAACTCGTGCTCCAAGGTGATCTCCCCGGTTTTACAGGTAAGTAAACTGAGGGGCTGGGACTCTGGATCTGAAGTCGTTTCCTTTAAAAGCCGTACCCTGAAACTTGGCCTGGCAGGGGAAGTAGTCCGCAGCTGATTAGTAAAGGATCGTCCCAGCTCTACAACCTTCTTGATTCTGGGGGGGCTGGGGGCCCCGCCCTCCATCACTCCGCCACAGACTCGGAATCCCCTGCGCTCCAACTCAGTCAACGACGCCCTTCGCACACCGAGGGAGACTAGGAGGATGGAAATCCCCACCTCGAAAAAACTTCTTGTGCCTTATTTTCACATTTCCAGCAGCCTGGTTATGCCTTTTAACTTTATTGCATCCGGCTAAAGATGAGGGTAGGGAGGAAGGAAGCACTAGGTATAATTTGTCCAAGGCCAGCCAAAATGTCTAGGGATCGTTTCCTTCCCCTCGGCCCTGTCATCTAATTCAGTGAAAGACTTGTGGATTCCAGTGAGATGACCCAGGTCATGGTATCTCCGGGTTGGATTTTCCCTCCTTTACTGTGACCCTAATCAGAAACTCCTTTTGGACTCTTAAGGGTGCTCTAACTGATGACAATGGCCCAAGACCATAGAAATCCCATGCTGTGGGGAAAATCTCTCCCTCCGCCCCCCCTCCCCAGCTAGCTATCCAAAATTTCTTGGTTGCCTCCAACCTTCCCACCGTGTGCATCAGTGATCTTGTGTTAACTTGCTAGTCCTGTCCATCTGAGGAACACAGTGTTAAAACTTGGGGTGGAACCTGGGAATTCCTAACTAGTAGTCTGTGTCCTTCAGAGTCACACTGCACTGTGGGGTGAGCCTTCCATTATGGGAAACTCAGGTGTTACTGAAGAGCAAAGATGCCAGGCGGACCAGGGTAGCCATCAGCCCCAACCAATGATAGCTGTTATTGTTCAAATTCATCTAAAATGAATTGTTAGAGAAGAGTATCCTTTGTATCCCAAGGCTCTGCCAGCCTGTTCGATAAACCTTGCCATTACCTTGAAACCCAACCAGAGAGAGCATCCCTAAATATAGACAGAACATAGTTTAGTAGAATGAGCATGGAACTCAGAAGACCTGGATTGGATCTGAGTGACAATTCCAATTATTCTTTAACTGCCAATCATTTACTCTCTGATCCTCAGTTTCCTCTTCTATAAGGGAATAATAATCCTTGTAGGGTTTACCTCACAGGCTTTCTGAACACTCAGATGAGATGATGTATGTAAAGCCTATTGTAAGCACAAAGGGCTCTAGAAATGTAAGCTATAGTTTTGTTGTTCAGTTGTGTCCCCACCCTTTGTGGCCCCATTTGTGACAAAGATACTGGAATGGTTTGCCATTTACTTCACCAGCTCATTTTATAGATGAAGAAACTAAGGCAAACAAGGACTTCTCCAGGGTCACACAGCTAGTAAATATGTGAGGTCATCTTCCTGACTTCAGACCTGGCGTTCTAGCCACTGTATCATCTAGCTACCCAAGCTGTCATAATATGTGATTTTCTTAAAGCTGTGAATCTTCTGGACTTATTTATGGCAGGTATCCAGAAAGTATGACATCTGAATTAGTGCTTATCCATAATAAATTCCTAGATTTATTTTTCTTATTGTTTTAAAAAGATCACTAAGTTTAGAGGAACTCAGGAAGACCTGAGTTCAGATCCTACCTTGTGACCCAAGATAAATCATTTAACTTGTTTGAACTTTAGACTCCTCATTTGTAAAACAGGGAGAATAATACTTCTAGTGTACCTTACAGGATTATTGTGAGATTCCAATGAGATAATTTATGTAAAACTCTTTGCTGACTTTAAAGTGATATATTATATCAGATTTTTAAATTATAATTATATTATTGTTCTATATTAGCAATGAATCAGCTTGCATTTATTAAGCCCCTACTGTGTGCTAGGCAATGTACTAAGCTCTAGGGATACAAAAAAAGGCAAAAAATAGTCCTTGCTCTCAAGGAGCTCATAGTCTCATGGGGGGGAGACAACGTGCAAATAATTACGTACCAACAAAATATATCCAGGATGAATAGGCACTAAAATTAAGGAAGACTGGGAAAGACTTCTTACAGAAGGTAGGAGTCAGAGATGGGGAGGGAGAGAGTTCCACATATGGGGAACAGTCAGTGAAAACATGGAGTCAGAACATAGAGCAAGGAGATCAATGTCCAATTTCATCAGTTGTACAGTTTCTAGTACAGTAGCCTCCTTGGTATTTTTTGCTTTAGCCTGACTGTCCTAGGAGGGATACCTGCTACCTAACTTTCTTTTTTTTTTATGTTATTTCATTTTCGGTTCCAAAGTCTTTCCCTTCTCCTTTTCCCTCCTCAACCTATGGAAAGGGCAATAAAAATAAGACCTATTACAAATATGTAATTATATTCAAGAAATAAGGCAGTCAGAAGAAAATGTGCTTCTGAATCCATCAGTTCTCTATTTGGAGGTGGATAGTATGTTTCACCGTGAGTCCTTTAGAATTGTGGTTGGTCATTGGGTTGATCAGAATTACTAAATCTCTGAAAGACTTGATTATTTTTATGATATTGCTGTTCTGTATAAATTGTTCTTCTGGTTCTGCTCACTTCATTTTGCCTCAGTTCAGACAAATTCTTCCAAGGTTTTTCCAAAACCCTCCCCTTCATTTCTTATAACACAACAGCATTCCATCACTTTCATATATGATAACTTGTTCAGTCATTCTCCAATTATTTGCTACCACAAAAAGGGCTGCTATGAATATTGTGATCTCTCTGGGTTATTGTAGGAAATTGCTGGGTCAAAAGGTATGTACAGTTTTGTAGCTTTGGGAGCATAGCTTCAAATTGCTTTCCAGAATGATTGGTACACAGCTCCATCAACAGTGCATTAGTGTACATATTTTTCCCTTAGTTATTCCAGCATTTTTCATTTTCCCTAGCTTCCTCTAGGATCATTCCCCAACAGTCATTGGGCATCATTCAAGTAAATTCCCAAATGCCACCTCTAGAAGCAAAGTGTGTTCTGTGGTTAAGCAAGGCTCCTTTCTGCCAGCATTTCTAATATCCTGAAAGTGTTTGGGTAGAATTATTTAAATTGAAATTTAAAATTCTAAAACAAAACATTGCTACCTCCTCAGTGGTTCACCTAGTGTTGGTAGGGAGGAAGCTTGGGAATGCTCTCGATTCAAGCTCACCCCACTTCAAAACTGCCACCTCCCCTGTGAGGTCCTTCCCTCCACACAAAACAGCAACTTGAAGCAAATGTTCCAGCAAAGCATGTGTAAATCAAAGACAAGTACTGTGAGTCTGTATTTCTAGAGGGGAATTACCATTTTTGGCTTGGGGAGGCCTAGAGAGTGACTGAGAGAATGGAATAACTTTAGGTTTGGAGATTCCAGCCTCTCGCTTGCTGTAGGAATCTGCCCTATGGCACCCCTGCCCAGTTTCTATCTAGTATTCTCTGCTTGAACACCTCTAGTGATAGGAAACTTACTGCCATGCATTCCATTGTGAAACAGCTCTATTTATTAATTCAACCCAATTTACTAAACATCCATTAGCATACACTATGTACAAGGAAAACACTATTGCTAGTCTACAAGGATTCACAGATAGATAGTTCCTGAGGAGCGTAGCATCTAATGATGGGAGTGAGGGGAAATATCTGTACATGAGTAGCCTTGATCCATGGACGAGTATATGTTGTTGCTCAGTAGTTTTCAATAATGTCGACTCTTTACGATCTCATTTGGGGTATTCTTGGCAAAAATACTGGAGTGCGTTGCCATTTTCTTTTTCTGCTTATTTTACAGTGGAAGAAACTGAGACAAACAGTTAAGTGGAATTAGCCAGGGTCACATACCTAGTAAGCATCTGGGACTGGATTCCTGACTCCAGGTCCTGTACTCTACAAACTAACTACCTGTGGAAGAATATACTAAATGACAAAGAGAAAGACAGGCAAAGGACTTTGAGGAATTTAAGGTGGAAAAAATACATTTCTCTGGGGGAAGAAAGACACAGGGGAAGACGATGTCAAGGAAAGCTTCATAATATATGTTAGATGATCCATTTTGAACCCTCACCAGAAGAGCACATTATAATGCCAAAATCTGCCTTTCTATAATGCACATCCACTGATCCAAACTAAATTAGCAACCTTTAGAAGAGAGATTCTCAACCTGGGGTCCTTAAATTTAAAAAAATAATTATAACTATTTCAATATAATTGGCATTTTACTTTACTAGATACAGTATCCTGAGAAGGGTTCATAGGTTCCGCCAGACCGCCAAATACATGACACAGAAAGTGTTAAGATGTCCTATTCTAGAAGTTAAAACAGGTTAGGTACATCACATACAGAAACAAAAAACTCCAACAAGCCTAAGGCTCACAACACAAACTACTGGGATAAGAACTCGGTATTCACCAAAAACTAATAGGTGAATGACTTAGACAGAAAGAGTAACATCACAAACAAACTGGAAGAACAAGAAAAAAATTACCTTTTAGACCTATGGATAGGGGAAAGGTTTATACCACATAAGAGATAGAGAAGATAGGATGATTTTGAATATAATAATAAAAAGTTTTTATACAGACAAGGAAACAGGTAACGGGGAAAATCTCTGCAAGAAGTTTTTTAAAATTCCAAAATATATGAGGAACTGATTAGAATCTATAAGCAAAAGAACTGTTGCCCAGTTGAGAAGTAGTCAAAAGATATAAGCAAGTGGTTTTCAAAGGAAGAAATCCAAGCACTTTACAAAGAAAGAAATCCAAGCTATCAATAATTGTAAGAAAAAAAATGCTTCAGATTACTAACAATTAGAGAGATGCCAAGTAAAGCAACTCTGAGGTTTCACTTCATACCCATAAGACTGCCAAAATCTATAAAAAAGGAAAATGACAAATGCTGGAGGGACTAAGGGAAAATAAAATACATTAAAGCCCTCTTGGTGGAGCTCTGCATTCATATAGCCATTTTGGGAAGCAATATGGAACTCTTTCCCAAAAGTCATTAAACTGTGCATACCCTTTCACCCAGCAATACCACTACTAAGTGTAAACTCTGAAGAGTTCACAGAAAGAGGAAAAGGACCTTTATGTACAGGTTTCCCTGATCTAGAGGAATCCTTCTCCCAGGGGACAACTCTTCAGAATTTTTATTTTTGCTCTTGTTGGCAGTGTGCCACATGGAGCAGATGGAGGCTTGCCTTGGGATCATAGGCCTTAGAAATGATCTAATCCAATCCTCTCAAACTACCGATGGAGAAACCAGGACCCAGGCAGGTGAAGTAAATTCTCCACAATCACACAGAGCTAGAGGTGAACTCTAAGGAAGTTGTTTTTTAGTTGTATTTAACTCTACATGATCCCACGGAAAAGTCCATGGGGTTTACTTGGCAAAGTACTGGAGTGACTTGCCATTTTCTTCTCGAATGTATCTCCATTTTACAGATGGGGAATTGAGGTAAATAAGGGTTAAGTGACATGTCCAGAATCACACAGCTAGTAAGTGTCTGAGGTTGGATTTAAACTCAGGGTTCTGTCTACCACCTAGGTGTCCCGGATAAGGAAGACCTAGAAGAACCAGGTTTAAATCCTGCCTCTGACACTGACTACCTCTCAGTGAGACCATAAGGAAGTCACTTAGCCTCTTTGAGACTGTTTACTCATCTGTAAAATAGAGATAAGAATGACTTTAGTACCTATCTTGCCCAGTTGTTATGATGCTTAAACAGGGATTTTTATATGTATGTGTGTGTGTATGTTGTCAACAATCACAGCTTCATGAAATTTACATGGAAACTAGATTCCTTGTCAGTGAAATGAACATGTGTGTGGAACTCAAAATCCTTAGAGAAATTTTCATTTTTATAACAGCAGGACCAAGGGAAGAGGTACAAAAAGGGTGGGGGGAGTGCAATAAATAGTGGGAGGGGGGAAAGGTGCAATAAAGGTAGGAAAAGGACAAAACCACTCCCAAAGGGGAGGAGCAAGGGGATGGCGAAAGCAGCATTCTTTTCCCTTGGGAACTGCTAGACATGGTCTGCTTATCCCCAAGGATCCCAGCTGGGCAAGCAATTTCTAGACCGAGTGCAGACTTATTGATGCCTGTCTTGACACCCAAGGATACACAGGGAGTCCAACTTGGGATGCAAATAATACATTATGTTAGCTCAGGAAGGTCTTTGTCCTTGACACATTTCAGGGCCTCCTGCACATTCTGGGTCCAGTGTTTCTGGAAAATATGGCAACTCAAAAAGACAAGTTCATTCATTAACAATGTGTATGTGTATATGTATGCATGCATGTACATATTTTGTATGTATGCATATTTGTGTATGTGCATATGTGTATATACACACATAAAATACTAAATTGTACTCCATGTATAGGGACAATATATTGTATGTATGTATGTGTGTGTATGTATTCATAAAATACAAAATGCCCCTTATTATATGTAGGGATAATATATATTACATGTATATATACTTATATGTATATATGTGTACATATACATCTATCTGTATATGCATATATTGCTTTGTAAACTTTGATGTAGTACAAATTAATAATTAAATAGGAGATAAGAAATGTCAGCCCTTCAGCATTAAACTGTGAGCTCCTTGGGAATGGGGACTGTCTTGTTTTTCCTTTTGTATCCTTGGCGCATAGCATACAGTAAGTGGTTAATAAATGTTATATTCATTCAACAAGCTTTTATTAAGTGCCACCTACTGTTTGCTACACACTCTAAAGTTTTCCATTCCAAAGAACCTTTGAACTTTTTCCTCTCTTTCTTGGAGATTAGGAAAATTGATATCTCCCTACAGAAGGTATTGCCTAATAGTTCAAATAGCACAGCTCTGGAGAACCTCTTTTTCTGAGTCCAAGGAATCCCTCTGTGGGAAACTCCCCACTTCTTTCACAAAATGGTCTGATTTGCCTCCATAATGTCAGCCAGTTAATAAGCATTTATTAAATGTCTACTGTGTGCTAAGCTCTGGAGATAAAAGGAAAGGAAAAAGACAGTCCCTACTCTCAAGGAGCTTGAAGTCTAGTATGATCAAGCAGTGTTCTGGTTTGGAGATCATTCTCTGCTTCTAAAAGTATTCCAGGGGTTTAAGTACATGCAACCTTCCCAGGTGTACTGCTGCTTCCCAGTCTGGTCAGACTGATCTGCTAGCTCTTCCGAATGCTTTCCATGCAGATATGTCCATTTCCATCCAACCTCTAGGCTTTTCCATAAATAATCCTTTGTCTGAAACACATTCTTTCCTCCTCTTCGCTTAGTAGAAGCCCCAGCTAGATGGTATAATGGATTAAGTGCTAGACCTGGAATTAAGTAGAACTGAATTTGTTGACCTGAAAGTTTGGTTAAAGGAGGCAAACAGGCTAGGTGATATGTAAATTCATATTGCGTATTCCCTTGAAGCTAACAGATACATGCTTGCATAGAGTTTTGACTGACTGATAAAAGAATGACAAAGTTTTTATATGTTTTAGGACAATCCCAAGATGTCTCTGACCCTCAGATTTTATGGTCTCCATATGTGTTTAACTATATCATGAAAAGGGAAATTTCTAAACTGAATAAGTTGTAAATACGAATTGACAAGACAGTTGACAAAGTAATGTCAGTTGGAAATTACAATCCCAGAATATCTAAGTTTCCCCATGTAGCATATATATGCCTCTGGGATACTAAAATAAGACAAATCCCACCATTCTAGTTGCAGGCTTCCTATCACAAACAGATTTTTGAAGTTGCTGACACAGGAAAGGGCATTTTTAGAGCAAAGCAGTCAGATTGATTAGTTCAGGCTTTGGCCCTTATTGGGGTTCAAAATGGTTTGAGGAGATGTATACAAATTCAAATCTGTACTCAAACACTAACTCTGTGACCTTGAGAAAGTCATTTAACTTGTCTGCCTCAGTTTCCTCATCTATAAAATAAGGAGGATAATAAAACCTACCTTCCAGGACTGTTGTGAAGATAAAATGAAATACTGTTTGTAAAGCATTGTGCTGATAGAGGGTGGGCATGATTCTAAAAATTTGCAATGTTGGCCAGACTGAATCTGAACCATTGGCTAGACTCTTAAGGAATCTGAACACCTTAATGGAGGCAAGATGGATCTTATATACAGAAAGACTGTGTGAAGGCTCTCAGAGTGGCCAAGTAGTCTTGAGTGACTGGGACCTAACAGAGAAGGGCCTGGAATGCCAGGGACCTGGACTACATGGCCAGGAGAATGAGGCCTAGATAAGATCAAGGGTGGGAAGTAACTGGGGGTGATCTGGAGGTAACAGACAATAAAGGGCTGAACTAGGTTAGAGGTAACAGAGAATTGGGAGATTTGGTGTAGGCCTCAGTGAAAGGCCAGTTGATTGGGATGGGTGGATACTTCAGATGAACACCAGACACTTGACCAAATGGGAAAATTCAAGGAAAGTTCAGGGAAAAGTTCAAGGGAGGGTTTCCAGGGCCCATAAACAAATGGGACCCAAATTCTTTCCGGGTAAGGGGCAAAGGTCTTGGCATGGGCCCATACCCCATCACTTTGACTGATTGATTCCACCTGTCTTTTGAACCCTTCAGGTATTAGTTCCAAGAGTCTTCTGTAAGTCAAATGAGTAGGCGCTAATGGAACAACCAACACCTGGCAAGTGCCCTGTGGACAGTGGCCCAACACACAGCCTGCCCAGATCTATCTGTCAACATAGACTCTTTGAATACTTTAGCATACCCTCTTCTAACTACAGTGTGAACAATCTCCATCTCCCAGAAGTGTGTGGCAGCTGCAACATTTGATAGAATTTCTTGGTCTGTAAAATAGCATATTGATAATCACGACTCCCACTGAGCCCCTTGCACATGATTGCACCCATATCACAATATGGGCAAGACTACTTTCCGCTGGTATTTTGGAGGACTGGCTTCTGCTGGAGCCACTTGTGTGACCCATCCACTGGATCTGATCAAGGTGGGTACTGTCATCTTCATTCCAAAGAAAAGGGAAAATGATGTCTTCTCTTAGAGTTCAAGCATTCATTTCTAAAGTAATCACTGGGGGAGTAATGTGTAGTACTTTCTTGAAGTCAGGAAGGCATTGGTTCAAAGTCCTGCCTCTGACACCTACTAGATATATGATCTCAAGCAAGTCTTTCAGCCTTTCAGTGCCCCCCAGGCAATGCTAAGACTTTTTAAGTTTCAGATGAGCTATTGATCCACACTGGTGGAGAAAGAGTTCCTAATGACAATAAATTCACAGGTCCAGAAAGAAGGAAAAACTAAGCAATGTACTATGTCCCTGGGAGCAAAACAAAGGATAAATAAGAAATGATCCTTGCAGTAAAAGATTTACAGTCTTGTAGTGGACAAGATACATTTAAAAGAGCTGCAATTTGTTCATACTGGTGTTGAGGTTTAGGAGCGCTGGGACCCTGAAAAGAGATATGTGGGTCCTGCCCAAATGAATTCAACCTACGCTTTCAACCCAAGACAAAGACAAAGTTTATTAAATCACCAGCCAGAGGTGGGCATGATTCTAAAAATCTGCCATATTGGCCAGACTCTTAAGGAATCTAATTTGTGTTGCTAATGCAAGTGGGCCAGATTGAATCTGAGCATCTTAATGGAGGCCAGAATGGATCTTATATACAGAAAGACTGTTAGAGGGATCTAGGAGAGGCCAAGCAGTCTGGGGTGCCTGGGAGGTAACAGAGAAGTGCTGGGAATTCCAGGGACCTGGACTATGGGATCTAGATAGGATCAAAGATGGGAAGTAGTTTGGGGTGATCTGGAAGTAACAGACAGTGGAAGGCTGGGAACAGAGAATTGGGAGATTGGGCATAGGCCACAATGGAAGGCCAGTTGAGAATTTACTAGAATGCGTAGATGCTTCTGGTGAATATCAGAGACTTGACCCTGTGGGAAAGTTCAAGGAGAGTGTGTGTGTGTGTGTGTGTGCGTGTGTGTGTGGAGGCGGGGAGGGAGTTCCATAGGATGTACCTGGTCATTCCTTCCTCAGACAAATGGGACCTAAATTCTTTTGGGGTAAGAGACAAAGATCTTGGTTTTAGCCTGTACCTTGTTGTTGGTACTTCCTTGACAGACACAAGTCACAACCCCTCTGTAACTTAGTCTATGCCTTGTGCTTCAAGAATCTATGATTTTGGTGTGTGTGTGTGTGTGTTCATTCATTTTAGTGGTGTCTGACTTTTTGTGACTCGATTTTTGGGGTCTTCTTGGCAAAGATATTGGAGTGATTTGCAATTTCCTTCTCCAGTTCATTTTACAGAAGAGGAAACTAAGGCAAACAGAATCATGCAGCTAGTAAGTGTCTGAAGCCAAGATGAGTCTCCCTGACTCTAACTCCAGCACTCTATCTGATTGGGTGCTTGAGTGCTTGTGCATGAACCCCAATTCCAAGATCACATTTCTCCCTAACCTCTAAACACTATCCCTAACAGTTTTCTCCCTCATCCAACTTTACTATTACTCATAAGCGGGCCCCAGTGAGACAAACTACCTTTCCCCACAATTACTCAGGAGTGGGCCCCAGTAAAACAGTCTTTCCCCATCACAAGAACAAGCTGACATCTGAAGAAATTCTCTTGTCAAAATAAGACTATCTTGTGACCACAGAATTACCATGTATTGATTTCAAAGTTATCATATTCAATCCAAGCTATAAACATCAATTCTCAAAGCTATCTTGCTATAGACGTAACAAACCAAAAATACACTGCTGAGAAACCTCTTCCCTTGGTTTCCAGTAGTGAATGATGCCTGTGCCCAGAGTTGTGAGTTATCACCTAATTAGCATATCTGTCCTATAATCCACTACTTATCCTATATAAGCCTCAACAACATTACTATTAAATTGCAACTTCCTTAGGGAATGCAAGTTCCCAGTATGGCGTTAAAAGAAACCTTTGCCACCTTGACTTAAATAATGCTTGAGTCTGTTCATTCATTCCAGATGACCCTATCCAGTACTCGAGTCTTTGGGGGGGTCCCCAAATCATTTCTTTGGCACCCTTTTTAGAATAACATTGCTAGATGCCTACAATTCTTAAGATTGCCAAGGAAACCAATTATTTTGTAGCAAAATATGTTATCAAAATATGAAAAATTATAAATTTGTAGATTCCAGATTCTTTCTAGAATGAGAAAGCCAGGAGTGTAATTGCCAGGACTCACACTCAGGTCTTGCTTCCAGTACATTGCCCTAGTAAACTCTACCCCACTGTCTCCAGAGGAGATGTGTGCTCTACCCATTCTGGAGCTGCACCTGGAGGACCACTGTTCCTGGAGTTCTCCCTTTTCTCCTGCTGGGTTCACACAAGAAGGTGGGGGTAGTTTTTAAAAGCATTGCCTAAGGCAGGAGTTGGGGAACCTGCAACCTCGAGGCCACATATGTCCCTCTAGATCTTGGGTACTATCTTTTGACTAAGTCCAAGTTTTACAGAAAAAATCCTTTTATTAAGGGGATTTGTTCTATGAAGTTTGGATTTAGTCAAAGGGATGCACTTGTGGACCTAGAGGCCCACATATGATCTCTAGGCCTTAAGGTATAAAAAAAATGAAAAATTTCTAGTGAAAGGTTCCTGGCTATGTCCTCCTAACAAGCAAGAGGTCTCCATCTCTGACCAAAGTTCCATTCCTTAACAACCTAATAAGCTTCCTACTTTTGATTAAATGTGGATGGAATCCATTCTTAAATCCTGCTTTCTTTACTGGTCCTATCCTGGTCTGTTTCTCTAGGTCCTCTTTAAAAAATAAATAAATGTTTTATTTGATTTAAAGCAGATATTGCCCCAGATGAGAAGCTTGGCCTTAGATTCAAGAAGGTCTGCCTGTGACACCTAACTGTGGTGTGACATAACATCAACTTCTCGTTGATCTCTAAAACGAGATATGGCAGACCAACGTCTGCATCAGTCGGCTTCTTCATCTGAATGTTCCCCTCCTTTGATGTGACGGATCTAGACCCAAAAATCTGAAAAACTTGGACGTTAGTGCAGCTACTGAAATGTGCTCAGTAACTATTTACTAACAATTTCATTGCACCAACTATTACTGTTTTTCAGTCACTGCCCAAAGTCTTTCTGAATGCTTTTTCTAGATGTCCTCATTCCCTTTTCCTCTCAGAGAGATGGTCATGGCCCCATAGACTTGCATTTACAATCCTACCAACTTGTGAACCTGGGCAAGTTACTTCTCTGGCGCTCAGTTTCCTCTCTGTAAAATGAGTGAGTGGGTTGGACTGTCTGTTCATGTTCCCCACCAGAATCTTTCTCCTCTTATCCTAAAATAGACTCCCTTCTTCAAGATTTCCACATTCCTTTTCTGGAGGGCTGACTGCAGCCTTTTCCTCTGCCTTGGAACTTATATATGGGGATACCTGAATATTTTTACTTTTTGTTCACCAACAATCCACCCACTACCCTCAATGTGAAATGGTGGCCTCATCAGCCCAGGTATTCCCCAAAGAGGAACTTCCCAAAGTCAGTCTACAACATTTTCACAAAACTATGTCTTTAGCCAAATCCTGAGACATATATTGAAATCAACAGATAATCTCTACCAAAGGAAAAGGGTGTAGTCTCTCCTTCCCCCCAAACACACAAAATAAAAGAGGTGTGACTTCCCAGGGGATATTATAGCTGTATCTCTAAGCAGGAGAGTGAGCAATAAAGTCCAGTTAAGAAGGAGAACCTAGATCTGTGATCCTATGAGTTCTTGTAATTCTAAATTTATGATTCAGTACATGCAAGGGATTTAACGTATTGCATGCTTGCAGCTTGAATATGGTGGAAGCCTCTGTGCCCTTACTATGTAATGCAAGGAGTTATGCTCACCTAAAGATGCTGCTACAGATGAGCCACCTTCAGTGGAATGTGGCCTCTGAGTGAGTCTGCCAATATATTTAGTGCATTACTGCCTAAATAAGCAGTAAGACATTTCTATCAGGAGATGCACGTTCTCCTACCTGACTTGGTTGCTGTCCAAATCTATAGTGTGCAAGCCTATGGTGATTTTTTTTTTTAGTTTGAGTACTTTCTCTACCATCCCAGGTTGCAGATCTGCTACAAGTTGGGGGAGGGGTAGTCTTCCAGAGGTCCTCTGGACAGTTTCCTCATACCTACCTCCTTGACCCTAACCAACCTGGTGATGTACCTCTCTGAAGTTAGCGAGACTGGTCCTCAGATCAAAGGCATACAGTCCCTTTTCTACGTCTGTCCTTGAAGGATTTCCAATATGGATGGAATCCATTTAGTCTTATGTTCTGGTGGTACAAGATTTAGGAACCCTATCTCTTCTCCATGTTGTCAGTTATCATCCTACCCCCATGTTCATCCCCACTTTTCTCCCTGGTGTAGGTCCATCTTCAGACTCAGCACAAAGCAAATATTGGGTTTGCTGGCACAGTGGTAAGAGTGATTAGCGTCAGTGGCTTTATGGCACTTTACAGTGGACTCTCTGCCTCACTCTGTAGACAGGTAGGTGAGAGATGGGAACCCCTACTATCTTGTCTCTGATCTAATCCAACCCAGTTGACATTGTGACTGTCAGTACCACACAGTTTTGACTAACTCTAGGAAGACATCTATAGATCTGGCTGTTAATTCTCAACTCCTCATTCTCTCCCCAGCACCTCATAGTACACAGTAGGCATTTAACAAATGCTTGTCGATTGGCTGATTAATATCTCCAAATCTTGTTTCCCCACCCGATAAAATTTAAGCTCTTTGAAAGTTCCTTTTCGTCTCTGTATCCCCAGGACTAAACCAAGGCTTGGTATATAATAAATGTTAACAAATGCTGTAGCTCTGAGGGTTGCTTTTGTTTTTTGTTCTTTTAAATCTTGCCTGTTCACCTCAGGGCAGTGGGATCTACTACTACTTAAGATTTCTCTGGGCTGCCTGAGACACCCTTCTCTTTGAAACTTTCCCTCTCTTTATCAGCTGACCTATTCTTCAACTCGCTTTGCCATCTATCACTCATTGCGGGACCAAGTGAAACACAACCAGAAACAGCACCTGGCCTTTTACCAGAAGGTATATATGGCAGCCCTTGGAGGTGAGTAAAGATGAGCTGAGCTTGGGGCTGACAGGGAGGAGCCAGCCTGCCTGAGAGGCAAAGGATTGTTAAGGGCTGTTGTCCATTTCCCCTGAGAGGACTATTGGAAGTAAGAAACCATTGGAGCAGAGAGAGTGAACAGTCCTTGGACTTGAATGGAATATGAAACAGGATTGTAAATTTTCCCTCTGGTTTTAGGTTTCATTGGCGGGTTTCTGGGGAGCCCAACAGAAATGGTGAATGTTAGGTCAGTCACATCTCCCACTGCCTTCCCTCTCTTTTCTCTTTCTTCTTTACCTGGGTAGCCCTTCCCTCTACCATTTTCCCCTTGGTATCTCTACTCCTCTGAACCTTCTCACATCCCTATGTCCTACAAGGGTGGTCAGCCCTTCTAATCGTTGGATCTTATTTGGAAGCAGGATGCAGAATGATGTGAAGATGCCATTTCACATGAGGAGGAAGTAAGTTGCAAAGGAGAGGGACTGAGTTCATACTTCATAGAAGCTCTGAACTGGAAAGGCCCTTAGAGATCACCTCATTCAAACTGAAGCCCAAAGTCCAGCTGAGGTTAACATCAGGGCTAATGATCATTTAAACTCAGAGCTAGTCCTTAGTGTTTTGGGGAGTAAATATGGAGCTAACAGATTCATGGTCCAGTCTTCTTAAACATACTTTGGCAGGATTATATTTCCTTGCTTTCTCCTCCTAGCTGGCATTAAAGTCCCAGGGATGCTGAGCCTTGCCCCCAGGCCACTGTGGCAAAGTGCCCAGCAGAAGGCATATACCAGACAATGAAACTTTTGCTGGTTGAAGTGAGGAACGAAATCTCACCTGGTAGGAATGAAAGCCTGAAAAATAGGAATCTGATGAAAGCTGCAAATGAATGTGCTGATCCATGCCCTGCAAACCATGCAAAAAAGTCCCACAGTTCTGCTGAAAGAAACAGCAGTAAGTCTTGCTATTACCAGATGGAAGTAATTCCCCAAGAAATGTGCTGCCTTTGACTAGGGATGTGAAAAGGAATAATATGGACTTGTAAGGAAGTAGAAATAGCCTGGATAAATGAAATGCACAGATGATCAATGAATTCCACTTTAGCCTTTCCCATAATACCCAAGAGGGTTGTTGCAAAAAGGAAAAAGCAGAAATTGGAAACCCTACAAGCTAAATAATCAGTCCTTTAGACATAACTGTACTTATGCATGCATGCATCTGTATAATAAAAGCATTTTCTACCCCATAGTTATTCTCATGTGCTGAATGGGATAACTCGTGTAATTAAGGAAGGTAGGCTCTCCTAAAGGGGAAGAAAAATAGATGTTTATTGTTGTTTTTATTGTTTTTTGAATCACATTTATTAGAACAAAGTGAGTTCTGGGTACTCACCAAAATAAAGCTTTTGAAATAAGGGGCACATAGTTTAGGATTTTCCTATGATCTAACAAGCAGTTATTATGTTCAGGCTGAGAGGCAACATGAAGTAGTAGAATGAGGTCTGGCTTTGGAATTAAGATGATCTGGGCCCAAGCCATGCCTCTCATATATACCGGCTCTCTGCCTTTGGACAAGTCACCTAAACCTCAGGGCCCCCAAGCAATTCTATAAGACCCTGACTTATGGGAGGGTGGAGAGCTGTTGTTCTGCATCTAGACCCCAAAAGTAAAATATGCAAGTAATTATTCTAAGGGACACAAAGACGAAACAGTATCTGCTCTTAAGAGGCCTACATTCTGTTGAGGGGCTGCAACATGTAAACGTATAAGTATATACATAAAAAATTTGAGGAGGAAAAGAGGACAAATAATGAAGGGGATTAGAAAAGGCCTATGGACCATGACTTTTTTTTTTTAACTTATGTCTTGTATTTACTTTTCTGTATATATACTCCTTCCCTTAATGGGGAAAGTAAGCTCTTGGAAGACAGGGACCAGGTCATATTTGTACCCGCAGTGCCTAATATCTATAAGGAACTTAATAAATGGCTACTGAAATTGAACTGAATTGAATGGAGCTTAGGATTCTCTAAGAGGGAGTGCTGGAGATCCCCAGGTCGCTTTTTATCTTTTTATACCAGCACCTACCTTGGAATCCTTATACACTGCCTGCACTGTTAAATGAAGTTTGTTGCATGAATCATGGAGGTGAATTAACATTGGAGGCTCTCAGGGTAGTTGTCCACAATGGAACTGGGCCTATAAACCCTTGGTCCACATTTTCTCAATTTCATTCCATCTGCTTCCCTACTCCTCTTCTTTCCTCCAGAGGGATTTTCGACGTTATTCTCCGGTGCTACCCTGGCATCAGGTCGAGGGGCTTTGATGACGGTGGGACAGGTAGGACATGTTCCTTCCCCCAGATCTTCAGCTATCTGCTTTTTAACTCCCATCTATGGGGTGTGAGAGTGGCATGGAAAGAGGCCAGAAATGAAGTTGTCACAGAATCTCGGACTATTTCAATGTAAGTCTCACTTTTAGAACTGTAAAAATACTACTGAATCCTATTGACAAACTTTATAGTCACAGATTTGAAAGAAAGTGTTCAGAACTGTTGCCTCAGGGAAAAGGGTTTGGTGAGATGAGATACATAATAATTAACTTACTTTTATTGTGTGCCCTAAGATTGACAAAGGGCTTTCCTCACAACAGCCCTGCAAGAGAGAAAATACAAGTATTATCTCTATTTTACAAATGAAGAAACAGTCTCAGGGAGATCAAGCAATTTGTCCATAACCACACAGCCAGTAGCTATCAGGGCTAGGATTCAGATGTGACTCTCCTGACTGCAAGTCAGACTTCTGTCCATGGTGCCCTAGGATACAGGTATTGCTGGGTTCATGCTAAGCTTCTGTGCAAAGTTCCTGCTAAACAGGTGACAGAGAGGAACAGGCATAAAATGCTGCTGCGTTTGAGGTTTCAAGTTGCTGACATGGTTCCTCTTGATTTCAATCTCCTCCTGCAGGCATCCTGCTACGACCAAATCAAGCAACTGGTGCTCACCTGGACTTCATTCTCAGACACTCTCAGCACCCACATTACAGCCAGTTTCATTGCTGTAGGTTGCTTTTTAAAGCTCTAAGTGATATTCATGAAGTTATGTGACCTTGTATGTATAGTAGAATTCACATGTGGGATATGCTATCTCAGTATACAAACTTGTAGAATGGTTAGTGTGCTATAGAGAAATCTCCCTCAAAATATGAATGTGGTACCATTGGTACCTCGTTTCTCATTGAGATACACAGAAAAGTTACCCCATTTCAAGATGCTCTTTGGTCAACACTCATACAAAAACATTGGCCACAAGCCCCAAATTCTTGTATTTTTATCCATCAGCCAGATGATTCATTTCAGAACAAAAGGTATTTCATTAACAGTATGGCAGATAAAGAGATAAGAGAAGACTTCACGCCCTCCCCCATGCATGTATAAGGTATACAGAGAAGCTCATAGGTACAAAGAGTACACATGACCAGGGACAGACCAGAAACCCACGTGTACAATAGGGTATGTGTGACTGGAGCACATATGACCCTAGCATTCACCCCTCAAACCCTGCACAGCTGCCTCTCATTTCACTACTCTTTGATATTATTTCTGCAGGACATGATGTTTCTGTGCTGTGCATCTCCTCTAGTTTGATGGTCAGTGAAATGTTACTCCATTACCATCTGGTAGGATAACTAGAAAGTCTTGCTAGGGAGAGCTACAGCCTTTGTAATGTAGAACTTGTGGTTATGAGTCTCCCCACTTAACAAGGAAATCAACAAAAAACAAGCCAAATGCTAGGGTTTTTGGTTTGTTTTGTTTTTGAGGTACTGGGTGAAGTCCTGTTTCTAAGTTTCTATTTCCAAACAAATATCTCAAGGTTAGGAAATTCTTTGCATTCCAATTCTGATTATGATCCTGTGGCCTACTTTGGAAACTGTGCCCTCCAAAATATCCACTGGAACTGTGTGGACGCTGGGGTATTGAAACCCATCTTCCTCCCAAGATCCTGTTTGATTTGTATTCAGATAAAGTCAAGGCAAGGAGAAAAGGTCCAGGGTAGAACTTGAATCACATTCCTTTATTATGACTATCTACCAGTAACAAAAAAAACCCTGATCCTCTTTTGTATCACCAGGGAAACCTGGTCTCTATATTAACTAGAGTTTTAAAAAAAAATAGCTCTCTATTTTTGATACTAAAAAACTAAAAAAGTTTCAAGCATCTCTGGCTGGTCTCAGACTCATCCCTGACGTCCTCTGCTGAACATTCCTCAAGTTGGGGCCTAGTGCAGTGGCTGTGGCTTAATGTAGCTGTAAGAAGGAACATGAAGTACCTTGGATTTTGGTTCTTCTGAATTTATCCTGATAAAGCAGCAGTGAACCAGAGAAATGGAATACCTTAATTTCTGTTCATCAATAGCAAGCTACTGACTAGAATTCTGGGTCGGGATCATATCCCTGTCTCTCCTCTTCCCTCTCTCACTCCCTTCTTTCTCTTTGTCTCTTTCTTTCTGTTCCTCTCCCTCCCTCCTTCACGCTCTTTCCCCTGCTCTCTCCTGCTTTCTCTTTCCCTCTCTCCTTTCCTCTCCTCCCTTTTCCTCCCCTTCCCTTGTCCCCACTCCCTCTCTTAGTCAGTGTTCCCTTTCATCATATCTATATTTTTTGGCAACCACCTTTCCTTCTGTGGGCTGTCTCCTTTTTACCAGGTTTTCCCTCCTAAGAATTTAAAGAGATATTGAATAAGTTTGATCTGCCATCTTACTTGGACTTGGAAAAGTTTCTACTGACATGATAGCTATTTCATCTTTAAATCATAGACTTAGCTATGAAATTTGAATTGTCTGATGCCACTGAACTCCTATTAGGACTTCTAACTATAAGTAAGCTTTTGCTCCTTTATCATTTGAGTTTTCTGACAAGGTCAAGATTTCTTTATTCTTTCCTCCTGCATGATTGTGGTGTTAATTTCCCTTGTAATCTTAGCTCCTATACTGAACAGCACCAAGTCCAGTCAGATGTTTTGCTACTTGATGTGTAAGTAGTCACTTTTTGTGTTGAGTACAACTGCTTTATTGGGTGGTCACCAGTCCATTCACACTTCCAGATGCTCATGCTCAATACTGAATAAGCTGAGGATACAGAGCTTAATAGCAAATCAGCGATATCATCCCTCCCTGCAAACAAAAACCAAAACACAACCGTGTGTTTCTTGATGCCATGGGCGGGAAGGGGACACAAATTTTTGAGGGTAGAACCTGCTCCTGGACAGAAGCAGCTTCTCCTGGGGCTGAAAATCAACAACCTGTAAGCTCTGGTGAATAACCATGATGCTGTGATTTCTGAAACAGAAGGTGGTGGACAATGCAATAAGTCATATTCATCCATTGGGTTATCTGTTGGTTCCCAGGCACCTTGCTGGTACCTTCTGATTTGCCAAGGCCTATTGAGAGATTTAAATGAGGAAAATGCCTAGAATATTCTAAGAAGAAAGGACCAATGGACAATGGCAGGGGATCTTTTACTCCCTATAATCTCTAGGTTCTTCCTCTCCCTAGGGTTTATGTGCCACCTTGCTATGTCAGCCCATGGATGTGCTCAAGACTCGAATGATGAATGCCCAGGATTATGATGTGAGTTCATAGAGCTATTTCATTTTTCTTAAAGACCTGTCCTCTCAAATGTCATTTACTACTACAAAACCAAAGAATTAGCATAGATTATTTTTTTGGTGCTGAGGATCATCTCAATTTTTTTCAACTTAGCCAGTGGAAAACCTTTCTCTTAAAAAAAAACATGCTAACTTGCCTGGCTTTGTCTACAACACAGACCATAAAGTTTAGGGGAAGGAGCTACACAGGGACCAAGTTATAACTAGACGGTTGAATATAGCATCTTTGAGAAATTGTATTTATTGTCTCTTTCAGGGTATCATTCATTGTGTATTAAAGACCGCCAAATTGGGACCTCTGGCTTTTTACAAGGTACCTATTTTTTTAAGAGGTTTAAGGACTTGTTATTGGTAGGATTTTAGGGAAAAGGGCCCTACCCTGTGGAAGAGTCAGACAAGAGCTGATGAATCATTTTTTTAAAAAGTTCGACAAAAAATTTTTAAGGATCTAAGTTTCATACAAAGTCTCCAAAGCTTGTAATGTTTTTTTAGTAACCATCTAATCCCTGCTTGTCAGTTATGGTCACACCACCTTCTTAGCCCCAGGCAGACTTATCCTTTTGTTCCAGTGCTTAATAAATGCTTATTGGATCAAAGGGTTTCACTAAATAGAATTTAAATTAATGAGATGATTAAAAACAAAAGCTATCAGCAAAGATTTATTTTAAAAGTGAATTAACAAATAGCTTCTTCCCTTCAGTGCCAGGGATAATCATATCCTTCCCTGCCCCCTCAGAAATTAAAACCTGTTTCTCAGTGTATCAGCAGACAATCACAAAGTCACGAAACTTCCATGAAAACTAGATTTGTTACAAGAAAAATGATCATGCATGTGGAATCCAATGGGTTTCCAGTCTTTACAGATGTTTACATTTTTATAATTGCAGGACAAAGGCAAGAGGATACCAGGGACGGGGTGTGACATAGGAGGGGGAATGGTGCTGCAAAGATGGGAAGAGGGACAAAACCACTCCCCATGGAGTGGAGCAAGATGATGGCAAAAGCCTCATTCTTTTACCTTGGAAACTGCTGGACTGTGAAGATAGGAGGGTCTGCTTACCTGCAAAGGATCCCAGTTGCACAAGCATTATCACAGACTGGCTGGTGCCCGTCTTGTCTCCCAGGGACACACAAGGAGCCCAGCTTGAGGTGCAACAACAGATTATGTCAGTTTAGGGGCAGCTTCGTCCTTGACACATTCAGGGCCTCCTGCATGCTCTGGATCCAGTGTTTCTGGAAAACATGGCAACTCAAAAAGACAAGTTCAGGGGACCCCTTAATAGCAGTCTCACACTTGTCAAATCACCTTGTACAGCGTGTCCCCAAAAGCCACTAAAACTTTAGGGCCAGCCTTAATGTGCCTGTTTTGAAAGTGTCGTGCCCTGCCACCTAGGCGGAATGGACATTTCTTCAGGGCAGTTCCCACCCCTGCACCTAGCACCGAACTTTGCACAATGTTGTTGTTAGCCAGTTGCTTTTGTTTTTCAGTATTGTGTCTGACTCTTCCTGAAGAGTCAGAACCCCCATTTGGGGTTTTCTTGGCAGAGATATGCTGGAGTAGCTTGCCATTTCTTTCTCCAACTCATTTTACAGATGAGGAAACTGAGGTAAACAGAGTTAAGTGACTTGCCCAGGGTCACACAACTAGTAAGTGCCTGAGGTCAGATTTGAACCAAGAAGATGAGTCTTCCTGGCTTCAAGCTTGGCGCTCTATCTACTGTGCCATCTACTGTTGCCCCTGGGGAGTATGGGACAGACCCATAATTTTATAGGTGTAGGGAACTCTGTGGAAACTCCACTACCACTGCAAATTGGTAACTCACCTCTAACTTACAGTCTTAGAGTTTCCCACAGTCATATAACTACTCTGTATGAAAGGCAGTGAACCCAGTGCCTCCTAGCTCCAAGGATAGCCCTTGATTCTCTATTGCATACTGCATCATATTTGGATAGGCAGAAATAAATGGCATTCCAGGGTAGCAGCTAGGTTGCACAGTGAATAGAGTGCTTACCTGGAGTCAGGAAGAACTTCAAATTAGGACTCAGACACTCATTAGCTATGTGACCCAGAGTAAGTCACTTAACCTCAGTCTTCCTTAGTTTCCTCCTCTTTAAAATGGGGGTAATAATAGCACCTAGTTCCTACAGTTGTAATTAGGATCAAATGAAATAATATTTGTAAAGTGCTTTGCAAACCTTCAAGTATTATATACTAGCTTTGATAATAATTGTTACTCAGTCATGACTCTTTGTGACCCCTTTTGGGGGGTTTTCCTGGCAAAGATACTGGAGTGGTTTGTCATTTCCTGCTCCAGATGAGGAAATTGAGGCAAACAGGGTTAAGTGACTTGCCCAGGGCCTCACAGTTTGTGAGGGGCTTAGGTCAGGTTTGAATTCAGGAAGACTCTTCCTGACTTCAGGCTTGTGCCACCTAGCTGCTCAGTAATAATAATAGTTCCAGGGGAGGTGTACCATGAGCAAAGTTGAAGAGGTGGGAATGCGTAGGAAATGTTCAGGATACAGGGAACAGACCAACTTGATAGGAGTAGAAAGTTTATTTAGGGATCTAGTAGGGAAGAAGGATAAGATTGGAAAGCTACCTTAATTAGGGCCAGTTTGTAGCTGATTTTGAATATAAGAGGATAGAGATTAGAATTTATCATGTAGGCAGGAGGAAGTCACTGAAAGATTATACTGTGTGGAGTAACTTATTTGTAGAATAATGTTTCAGGAAGATGAATCTGACAAAAGAATATAAAATGGACTGGAGGAATTAGAACTGTCCCAATTAGAAGATCAGGCACCAGATAATAGCAGACTAGATAGTGACAGAAACAGATTAATAGAAGGCACCATGGCATAGTGGACAGAGTACGTGGAGTCAGGTTGACCTGGGTTAAAATTCTGCTTCAGACATATTAGCTGTAAAACTCTGGTCAAATTACTTTATGTCAGTGAGCCTCAGTTTCATCATCTGTAAAAGAGTGATAAAAGATCCTACCTCTCAAGTCAGTTTGTCAGATAAGATAATGCTGGTAAAGTGTCTTTGGAACCTGAAAGAGCTATATTAACGTTGTCCATTATCATCAGTTTTAAAATACTGGGTTTGGAATTTAAGAAACTGTGTTTGAATCTTATCTTAGTATAACTTTGAGCAAGTCACTTAGCCACGCCAGGCCTCAATTTTTCCTACTTTATAAAATGAAGAGGTTGGTCTCTTAGGTCTCTTCCATGTCTAAATTCTTTGATCCTATGAGGATTTGAAATATGTGAAGAATTAACATAATTTGGTGACTGCCTGGGAGTTGTAGAGAAATAAGGTAAAGGTTAGCCAGACTGAGTGAGTAACAGTATGATTGACAGAAACAGGAAGTCAGAAAGAGCAATTGTTTTGAAGGCTTGAGTTTTGTTTTAGATATCCTTAGTTGAAAGTGACAATTGGATGTCCAAATGAAAATATCCAGTGGACAACTGGCAATGTTGGACTGGAACTTGAGAGGTCAGGGATGGGAGATAGAGGGGGTCATCACATAAAAATACTATCTGACACTGTGAGAATGGACATGTTCTCTGAGGAATAGGGTTCCTAGGGAGAAGAAAAGTCAAGAATTGAACATTAGGGAGGGTCTACCTTTAGGAGACTGAAGGATAAAGAGGAGTCAAGAAAAACTAAAGAAGGGGAAGAAACAGAGAAGTAGCAAAAGAACCAGCTAGGATTCTCCTAGAGCATAGTGATCAAGAGGGCAAATTTTCAGGAAAAAGTGAAGGTGTGATAAATTGCAACAGAAAAGGACAAGGAGGAAAAAATTAGCAATTAGCCACTGGTGACTTTCAAGAGTCAGTTTCAATGGACCAGCAGGAATAGAATCCAAACTCTAGGGCTCTAAAGAATGGAGAGGTAGCAAGGAAATGGATGCAGTGAATGTAGGTCAACCTTTTGGGAAGGTTGGCTGTGGAAGGACTGTAACTCAAGGTAGAAGTATATTTAAAGGAAGATTTTTTTCCAAGGTATGTTTGTATTCAAAAAAGCAAGAGGAGGGAGGAGATAACTGATGGAATAAGGTTGTGAAGGAGGAAGGAAGAGCTAACCAATTCTTATTTGCCTACTTAGTTTTTTGTTTGACTTTTTTATTTGTGTTTGGGGTGGGGAGGAGTTGGTACCTGACTAAGCTCCCAGCTCAGGATGTAATTACAGAAAATAAAGGTCATACAATAAATGGTCAAACTAAGTGCAAAGACTTGTATGACTTTTATCCCTTTGTGAGGTACGGAAAAGGTCTGGTAGAATTAGAAGAACCAATGGGAAATGATTAACCATGCCTGGGTGGCCCCTAAAAGGACAGCCTAGCATTTGAGAGCAACACAAGAATTTGAGTGGTGGAAACAGTTCAAGATAGCAGTTCTGAGGAGTATGGTCCCTTAATCCCTTGTTCTCCAGCAGAGGGCATTTCCTTTCCTTCCCTCACCCATCTGCCATGGCATTTGTTAATAGAGCTTCTGATGCATTATAAGATGCCACACTAGCAAGGAACATGACAAACTCAGATGTAGCAAGTCACATTTAAGGCAGAAAGCAGGTTGAGTTATTGCTATAGAGTCAAGCTACAGAGAGGGGCAAAGCTGAGGATCCCATCGGAGTGGCTCACGCAGAAGAGACACTGGTCTCAGTGCTCTGGGAGGGAAGCAGTGCTCAAACTCCATGGGGAAATAAAGCATGTTGGAGTACTGCAGGACCAGAGGCATGAATTTCTCCGGTCACATGTGTTCTCTGTGTATATGCCTCATTACCAACTGTACTCAAAGTTTATTCTCATTTTCCCCACTGCGAGGTGTGTATTGGTAGGAGAATGTGCCTCAGATTTAAGGGGAGGGGCAACAGTTTTATAACTTGTACTCTTACTTTATCATCTTAGTAATAAATGCCTTTGTTTTAAACCAGGCAGCTGGGGCTTGTGGCATGCCAAAGGATTTTGGCAGCCTGTGAACATGTAGAGGAAAACATCCATTGTATGTAGAAGAAATCTTTTGGCATGCTGCCAGCAGCCCAGGCTGTGGGCCTGTAGCACCAATGCACTATTCACAGTGCCTACAGCAGCCATAAATATCCCAACTCAATTCTGAATTGTGAAATACAACAGACTCTACACAGGGAAGACAGAACCAAAACATTTATTCAGCCACCAGAGAGCCAAATCTATCACAGCACAAAAATCTAGACACAATAACAATGCAGAGGACAACACCAGTCCCAAGACTTTCCCCTGCTAGGCTTCCAACAAACCAACTCCCTTAAACAAGCTCTCTCACTCACGCTAGTCAGCTGCCTGCTTCCTTCCTAGCTCTGGCTGCTGTCATGATTAACTTCCTCTCAGCTCTGCCTCTTCCTATTCCACCTGTTCCAACAAGCTCCTACCACCACAGGCTCCATGTGACTCAGATGTCCATGTGACCTATTAATGAATGGGAAAGATCTTCCCATTTAAATGACCATTACTGGGTCATAAGTGGCCCAGGGGCTGCAGGTTGTACAGGCCTGCTTTAAACTAAATATATCTATGCAGAAGACTCTTTCTGGCTGACTGTTAAAAATTAGCTCACCTATAGGAGCTCATTTTAGTGCCATAGATACATATGGTATCTTGAAAGCTATGAAAATCACTATCCTTTGGAGGAACTAATTTGCAGGTCTGAGTTGAGGAGTTAGCCCAGAGGTATACTGCAGCAAGCAAATCAGAGGCAGGCTAGTTTAGTGGATAGCTTAGTTCAGATCTTTATCTCTGGCATATACTAGCTATGTGACTCTGAGCAGTTCCTTAATCTCTACATGCCTTAGGCAATCTACTTCAATGTATATATATGTGTGTGTGTGTGTGTGTGTGTGTGTATGTATATATAAAACATACACACACAATATAGTTTGTAATCTGGTTCAGAGTTTCCTATGTTGAATTCAATTCAACAAATATTTATTAAAGATCTACACAGCCTTGCACTAAGAGCTAGAAATACATTTACTTTCTACTGGAATAATATAACATACATAGTAAGTTTATATAAAATTATTTCAAGAAGAAGAGCGTCCTAATAACCGGGGGCGGGGGGAGGAGAGGAATTAGGTGGAGGAAAGTGAGGAAAGGAGTGAGACCTAGAGTAGAATATGTTAACTGAGCTGTATTTTAAAGGAACCTAAGAATGCTCAGACACTTACTAGCTGTGTGACTCTGAGCAAATCACTTAACCCTGTTTGCCTGATCTGTAAAATGAACTGGAAAAGGAAATGGCAAAGCACTCCATTATCTTTGCCAAGAAACACGCCCCCCCCCCCCAAAAAAAAGGAGTCACAGGGATTTAGACACAACTGAGAAATACCTGAACAAAACAAATAGGAATTCTTAAGAGACAGATATGAGGATCAAGTCAATTCTAGACATGAATGCTGACGTGTGCAGAGGTGGGAGGCTGACTAGCCAGCTAGTTTCAATGAGAGGAAGAGTGTTCAAGAGGAGGGATATGCAATAAGACTAGAAAGGTAGGTGGAAACTATATTATGGAAGGCTTTAAGTGCCAGGCTGAGAAGTGTATATTTTATTTTAAGACTTAGATACCTCGTATAATTCTACAGGTAGGTCATAACAGCCTCATTTTATGCCATTGAAAGGTCTAGGTCCCCAAGATTAGTCTCAAGGATTCTTTCACATACCTGAACACCCACTCCTGCCTCCACCTCATCTTTTTCCCCTCTTGTTTCAGGGTACATTTCCTGCTGCTATCCGCCTGGTACCACATACCATTTTAACCTTTGTTTTCTTGGAGCAACTTCGATTAAATTTTGGAATCCCAGTGAGAAGTGACTTGGGTCAAGACTGAGGTCCAGCAGAGCCTTTGCATCTAAGTTTGCCAAAGATTCCATCCAAAAGACCAAGAGTGTTCCCCAGATACCTCTGACTTTGCAATTTCAGGATGTAAAGAAGGTCACTGACCTAGCATGATTCCCTATGCCTTGGCTTGTACACTTCATTGGTAAACAAGTACACTGTTATAACCTCTTAGGAGGGAATCAGTGGTGTCCACTGATTCTTCTCCCCACCCTTACCTACTTACCTTAGTGCAGTGGTCCACTCAAGTGAGCCTTCTTTCTTTGTGGCCTTTATAGTCTTAGCTCCTTGTAACCTAGGGTGGCTGTGATATAGACCAGAGAACAATATCCCATTCTGCTGTGAGGTTGATTTCTGAAGTTCCAGGGTCAATCACTGAGATATGTTGGTTCTCAGCAATATGGTCTGCACTGGGTATTTGTGCGTGGGCATGCTCTTAACTTACCCTTCTTAATGCATTTTAGATGGGTACCTTACTTCCCCCTTAATTCACCCTATCTTTGGCCTGGGTTGAGTCTCCGCTGCCCTTAGAGGCTGTGAAGGCTGAATCTTGGCTGTGGTAATTGGTTCCATCGCAGCCACAGCATATCCATAGCTGTTTGGACCTGGAGGCAAACAGTGTGTACATATTTGGGGTGATGGGCAGGGGCAAAGATTCATGGGCAGGGGTGCAAAAATTATAAATGTTTGCATTTTAAATGCTCATCTCTGACATTTTAACCATTTTAATTCTATTCAAACACTAAATATATTTTCCCCTAAGTCCTCATGTGTGTTTGTCATTGTTGGACTGTGTCCTAAAGTAGGTTGGGCAGTGGTAGCCTCTTCCACGACAGTGGACTGCCTGAATTGTCTGTGGGGCTTCCTCTTGGTGTGCAGGTGGATTGAACTTCTGGTATGATGCTCTCCTGTCCAGGACAGGAGGCAGTGGGCATAATATTGAGCCTAAGATCCTCAGTAGTTCCTGGGCCACCTAGTCAGTGGTTTCCAGGAGACATGTGGTGTGACCCTATTTGGCAGCAAGCTTATAAAAGTTAACTTAATCTAGTAATATATGCCTCTCATCAAAGAACTTAGCTATGACTTTATGATTTCACCCCCTTTTCCTCTGAGGACAAGTTCATCCTAGCATTAACTGCTCTATTAATTCATGGATTTGAATATAATAGATAAGGAAAACTAAGTGCAGGGAAGTTGGGATCTGCCCATAGTCACTCAGTAAGACAGTAGTGCTAAGATTTGAACTCGAAACCAACGCAGCAATGTGTCAGAGCAGAAGGAGCATTGAATTTCAAGTTAGAGAGCCATGTGTCAAATCTGACTGCCACTCAAACTTTAGCAAGTTAAAGGGTGACCTTTAGCAAGTCATTTCATGTCTTTTCACTCAGTACAAAGAGGGAGTTGGACTAAATTTATTCAATATGCATTTATTAAGTACCTGCTATCCACCAGACATGGTGATAGACTCTGGGGATATGAAAACAAGATGATCTATGATCCCATGATTTGGTGCTCTCACTGCAAGATAATAATAGGCTGAGGGCTACAAAGAAAGGCTGAAGGCAGCTCCTGCTCTCACAGAGTTCATGGTCTGAAGGGCAAAACGATATGTAAACAACGATGCACAAACAAGATAGAGACAAGATAAGCAGGGACTATTCTTAGAGGTATGGTACTTAAGATGGAGGAGGACTTAGGAGAGGCTTAGCTTCTCAATGTCTGTTTTCTCCTCTCTGAAATGGGGATGATGCAGATATTTGCACAATTATTGTGAAAACCAAATGAGATGACGTATGTTGCTTCCACCCTTTTGAGTCTGATACCTATGCTAAGATCAGTCATCTGCTTTGCCTTTCCCTTTTTGGAGAATTTCAAAAAAGCAACTCCTGGGCCTCCCTGAACCCCAAAACACTTAGTGAAGAATACTCATTCCAGTGGGATTATTCCCTCCTCCCCCAAAAGCTGAGGGAAGGAGGAGGTAAATGGAATGGTATCACCATGAGCTGATCTGGAGCAGGAAACAAATTCATTTGTTCAGTCTAAGAAAGAGGTGTTCCCATTCCTGTCTCTGGGAGTAATTTAAAGCAAAACAGGTTTAAATGCACAAGCATTTGGCTCTGGACCCATGAAAGTGCTATATAGTCTTGTCAGTTAAGGTTGTGCTGAAACTTCTCCAAGGGTCTAACTGCTCCAGAGCTGGTGGTCCCTGGAGAGGAAAGAACTTGTACAATCTGGTGGCGGAAAATTGAACAGTAGTGAGCCACAAGGGAAAGTAGAGAATAATGATGACCCCAAGAAGAACCCATGACACCTGCCAGAATTGGATGACAGCAACAGTAGGAAACCTACAGGAACCAATAACTAAGGAAGAGGTGCGGATTAAAAAAGCAATGTGCCCCTGAACATGGATGTGAAGTAGCAAACCCCAGCACGACCCCCCTCTTGGAGGGGACAATATTTTAAGTCAGAAGGACTATACCCTTCCCTCAGGGAAGGACAGGATGGTTAGCAGCAGAATCTTTTGATTATGAACTCAAAAATAAGTTCTTAGCTACTTTACTATGTAAATAAATCTGTTCTGTGCCTCAAAGCCTTACAAACCTGGACACTTATAGAACTGATGGCTCCCCGCAAAGTATCAGATGCTAAAATTCCCATGTTACAACTGGATGGGAGCAAAGAGCCTGAGAATTGAGAGGTTCCCAAAATTTACCCAACTTCTCTGAGTCAGGAGGGAGTCTCTGACATAAGCTTTGCCAACATAGGGACTGTTATGAATCAATATCCTTTACAGAGCAACTGTGGATTTTGGCAGATCCAAGTTCATGACCAAACAAAAGCTAAAAGAGGTTCACAGGGGGTAAAATGGGTGATTTTGACTACATAAAATTATATTTTTTTTTTGCCAAAAACAATATCGTTAAAATTAGAAGAAAAGCAGGAAATACAGGGGAAATATTTGTAGCAAATTTCTCTGATAAAGGTCTCATTTCTAAGATATATAGGGAATTGAGTCAAATTTACCAGAGAAATAGAGATTTCCCAATTGATAAATGGTTAAAGGATCTTAATAGGCAGTTTTCTGAGAAGAAATCCAAGCTATCAATTGCCATGTTAATCAATAAAAATTTATTAAGTGCCTACTTCATCATGGGTACTGTGTTAAGCACTGGGGAAAAAAAGAGGCAAAAGATGGTCCTTGTCCTGAAGGAGCTTACAATCTACTGGGGGAGACAACATGAAAACAAAGATATAGAAATCAAGTTATATACAGGAGAAATAGGAAATGGCTAACCGGGAAGGCATTAGAATTCAGAAGGGGTGAGAAAAGTCTTCCTGTAAAAGATGGAATTTTAGTTGGGACTTAAAGGAAGCCACTGGATTGTAAATTAAGAAAACTCTGAAACAGCACTTCACACTCATCAGATTGGTTAAGGTGACAAAAAAGGAAGTTGAGGGGATGCCCATGATTTGAGGAATGGCTGAACAAGTTGCGGTATATGAGTATAATGGAATACTATCGTGCTCTAAGAAATGATGAGCAGGAGGACTTCAGAGAAACCTGGACTTAGATGAACTGATGCTGAGTGAAGTGAGCAGAACCAGAACATTGTCCACAGTGACAGCCACATTGTGCAGTGACCAACTTTGATAGATACAGCTCTTCCCAGCAATGCAAGGACCTAAGACAACTCCAAAAGACTCATGATGGAAAATGCTGTGCACATACAGAGAACTATGGAGTCTGAATGCAAATCAAAGCATACTATTTGCTCTTTTTTTGTTTAGTTTTTTTCTTTTTCATGGTTCCTCTCATTCATTCTAATTCATCTATACAACATGACTGATGTGAAAATATATTTAATAAGAATGTATATGTAGAACCTATATTGGAGCCATCTTGGGGATGGAGTGGGGAGGTGGAAACAATTTAGTGAATGTTGAAAATGAAAAATAAATTTATTAAAAAAATGACAAAAAAGGACAGTGATAAGTACTAGTGGAAAACAAGTACATTAATGAACTATTGGTGGAACTGTGAACTAGTCAAACAATTCAATGGAAAAAGCAATTGGGAACTACATGTAAAAAGCTATTAATTTTTTTTTGCCAAGAAAACTCCATCATGAAGAGTGACACACAACTGAACAACAGAACTGAACAACCTTTGACCTATTGAGCCTATACCCCATTGGGTCTATACCCCAAAGAGATCAAAGAGGCAAAGGACACACACACATATTTACAGCAATACCTTTTTGAGTGGCAAAGAACTGAACATTAAGGACGTGTCCATAAACTGGAAAATAGCTGAACATATTATGGTATATGAATCTAATGGAATATTATCGTGTTGGTCCTTCCATCTCAAAGAGGGCCAATGACATTAGGAGGATGACATCTTGACTTGCAAATGAGTTGGATTTAAGCCGGGAGTCATCAGAGTCCAGTGGCAAGACACACGTCAAGAGACTAGCAATGGCCCCATAGGATGGAATGGAGAAGACCTGAAGGAGGGAGCCCAACCAGAAGGTTATGTTAATAGTTTAGACACGTGGTGAAGAGGGCCCACCCCAGGATCGTGGTAGCGTTAGAGAGAAAGGTGCACGTACAAGGTATGTGAAGGTAGGTATTGTTTTCGTGTAAGAAATGAAGGGTATAGTTTCTGGGAAGACATAAACTAATGCAAAGTGATCAGTACCTGGAGAAAATGTATACAGTAACAGCAATATTGTAAAGATAATCAACTTTGAAAGATACTTAGTAACTCCTTTCAACGCAATCACCAACCATAGCTACAAAGGACTCACGAGAACACGCGCTATCCAATCTCCCACTCCCAGAGTTTTGCATGTCTACGCATATTTGTGACGGGTTTTGTTTTCTTATCTTCTCAACTGGTGGAAGAGGGAATGTAGGGAGGAACTGAAAATAAAATGGAATTTTAAAACAAGAAACTAAAGTGTTTATTTTGTCTCCCCAGTTAGGCTGTGAGCTCCTTCCCTTTTCATTTTTTTTATTTTAAGCGGGAGGGAAAGTTCACCTTTGTATTCCGAGGGATTAGAAACCGTCCCTCCAACGTGGCAGGCGTTTGCCCAACAAACAAACGCCTTCCAACTGGACGGATCGACGGCAGTGCACGCTGTCTTAGACTCCGAGCTGCCCGGGAGCAGGGCCTCGTTTTTGAGCCGGGTGAGCGTGCGCTCCCGGCGCTTGGCTCAGTACTTGGCACGTTAAAATACGGTGGCCGGGGCTACCTGCCCAAAGCAGCGGATTCCCAAGTTTTTACTACGTTTACTTTAATATGCTAAGTAAAAAAATGTCCAACAAAATTATTCTTACATTTTATCTTCAACATAACTCTTGGCAGCGAAGAGCCTCGTAAAGCGGCCGGGGCACAGCGGCCAGGAAGGCTCCAAGGCTGAGAACGCCCGCCTCCACTCCGCGGAGCCTCCGCGGGCGGCTGGCCAACGACACGGAGGCAGGCCCGGGCTAGAGCGTCCCTCGCCCGGCACTTCCGGGGCAGCGAGAGCGCCTCTGGGCGGGCTAGAGCGTCGCCTTCCGCCCGTGCACCCGCGTGAGTGACCTTCTCGCGCCCACCGCGATGCTGGCTGCGGCTGCTCGCCCCCTGCGGGGTCCCTGCTTGAGGTTCCGGGCCGCGGCCCTGCTCCAGACCAGGTACCCGAACCGGGGCCCGGACCGGTGGGATGGGGCCTCTGGGACGTGGGGCGAAGTCGGAGCCGCGGCCTGGAGGCATGAGGCTGGTAGGGGTGCCTCAGGCTGCTCCCAGGCTGAGAGGTTTCTCTTGAAGCCTGCGGCCTTTAGTCGGGAGCCGGTGTCTCCCCCCTGCCCCTCCCTCGGGACTGGAGCCTGCGACCCCTTAGTCTGGCGCTCGTAGACCCCCAATCCGGACCCGCTCCGCCCTCCCGCCCCCCATTACTTGAGTGGAGTGGCAACCTTTACTTGCGCCTGGGAGATGGACCCCACCCCCTGGGGACCCCTGGTCCCGGAACTCAAGTTCTGGTCTCTGCCAGTGTGACCTTGAACCTCTCACGTTCCCTCCAGTCCTGGAACGGAGCATTTATCTCATACGGTCCTCATGATAATCTTGTCGGACATGTGCTGTTATTTTCATTTCTCAGTTGAGGAAACGTGAGGCAGACACGGATTAAGTGACTTGGTGCAGTCACATAGCTAGTAGATACCTGCAGACTCCTGGTCCAGGGCTCTACCACCTACTTGCCTTAAGCACCTGTTGGGTGTAAAATACTGTGCTGGTACTGATTTTAATTTTGGTCTAGTTTGGTTTTTTCCCCCTGAGTCACACAAGTGTGTTGGAATATCAGGTTCTTCACTTGGGGTGCATGTTAAGACTTAAGGAGGTTTCTGATCTTTGATGGGAAAAAAATTCATCTTTATTCCAACATAATTGATTTCCTTTGTAATCCAATATATTTCACTAATGATTATATAGTTATTATTTACATAGCACTTTTGTTTATACTTTGATAGTAATATTTTATTTTACATCTGTATAGCATTTTAAGGTTTTCAAAGACCTTTACAAGTATTAACCTCATTTTGTCTTCATAAAAATCCTTAGAATTAGATGCTATTGTTCCCATTTTTATAGTTGAGGAAACTGAAGCAAACATTTTTTTTTTTTGAGTGACTTCCCAGGATCACACAGCTAGAAAGTATCTGAGACTAAATTTCAACCTGACTCCCAGGTTACATGTCATCTAAAAACATTGTTCCAAGAGGGGGACTGTGGGTTTCACCAGACTGTCAAAAGGCTCTATAACATGAAAGCCACTGGACTAGGTGTCTTTAAGATCCCTCCTAGATTTTAAGATATGTTTATAGTAGATAGATAGAGAATACAGGATCAAACCTTGTATCCAATTTCCCCTTGCTCACTTGCTGGGCAGTGACTGTCTCTTGTTTGAATAGGATTGGGTGTAGGCTGCCATTATTGGGTATTTGTGCCCTGAGGCTAATGAGAAGCAGCTGTCATCAAAGAAGAAGTGAAACTCTGGCTGGAGCCACTCTGGACAATGCCCCCAAGCAGTACCCTCCTAAGATTCAGCAGTTAGTACAGGACATCGCAGGCCTCACTCTGCTGGAAATCTCAGATCTCAACGAGTTATTGAAGGTAATAATGATAACTATCATTTATATAGTGCTTTAAGGTTTGCAAGTTGTTTTCCTTACCTCATTTCGTCTTACAGTATCTCTGTGAGGCCGGTTAGCCTCACTTTAAAGATAAGGAAACTGAGGCTAAGAGAAGTCATGTTTCTTTCTCAGGGCTGAGTAGCTAGTGAGAATCTGAAGGCAGGATTTGCATTTGGGTATCTTCCTGGCTTCAAGTCCAATACTGTATCCACTGTGCCATCTAGCTGCACTACCTAGATAATGGAGTGAGTCATATATTTGTTGAGTTGGGCTTTGAGTAAATGCTAAATTAGTGTCTTTCCTTGACACTAGTGGGAGAATGTTGGGTTTTGAGGAAGTTTCTGCCATAAGTTACTTAGCTTAGAGGATGGAATGCCAGTTGTTAAATTTCGTTCTTTTTTTATATTCCTACAGAAAACACTGAAGATCCAGGATGTGGGGCTGGTGCCAATGAGTGGCATGGTACCAGGTGCTGCTACTGCAAAGGCAACCCCTGAGGTAAGTTTTGGGGCTGTTTAAAAAAGTAGATTCTGTCTGTCTGTCTCTCTGTTCTCTGGCTCTTCTAAAGTATTGCATCATTTTACTCATTTTGTGTTCCCCCTCCTATTATGTCCTGTGGCCTAGTAGCACCGTACAAAACAACTTGATATACATTATACATGTGCAATCATACAAAAAGTAATTCCATGTTAGTCACGTTGTGAAAGAAAACAGACTGAAAAGAAAAACAAAGTTAAAAAAAGTATCCTTTGATCTGCATTCAGACTCCATCAGTTCTTTTATTGGACATGGGTAGCATTTTTTCATTACAAGCCCCTCAGAATTGTCTTGGATAATTGTATTGCTAGAATATGTAAGGAAGTCATTCACAGTTGATCATTGTACAATCTTGCTGGTACGGTGTACACTGTTTTGGTTCTGCATAGTTTGTATCATTTCATATTAGGCTTCCCAGGTTTTTGTCAAAGTATCTTGCTTGTCATTTTTTAAAAATTATTTTATTTGTTTTCAGTGTTCTACAGTCACTTCCATATATTTTAGATTTTTCTCCTTCCTCCCTTCCTTCCCTCCTACCTCCCCACTCACTCCCTGAAATGGCATAGAGTTTTACATAGGTTCTACACATACATTCCTATTAAATACGTTTTCACCTTAGTTATGTTGCATAGAAGAATTAAAATGAATGGGAGAAATCATAAAACAAACCAAAATGTAATACAAAAGAAAATGATCTGCTTCATTCTGCGATTGAATTCCATAGTTCTTTGCCTGGAAGGCGTTTTGCCTTAAGAGACCATTGGAAATTATTTAAGTCTTTGTGTTGCAATGAAGTACTAAGTCTACCAGAAAAATTCCTCACACACTGTGGTTGCTGTATACAAAGTTCTCCTGGTTCTGCTCACCTCACTCAGCATCAGTTCATATAAGTCTTCCCAGGCTTCTCTGAAGTTCATCATTTCTTGTAGCACAATAATATTCCATTACATTCATGTACCACAGTTTATTCAGCCATTCTCCAGCTGATGGGCATCCCCTTGATTTCCAATTTTTGACCACCACAAAGAAAGCTGCTATAAATATTTTTGTACATGTGGTACCCTGTCCCATTGTTCTGATCTCTTGGGGATACAGTCCTAGAAGAGGTGTTGCTGGGTTAAAGGGCATGCATAGCTTTATAGCCCTATGGGCATAGTTCCAAATTGTTTTCCAGAATGGTTGGATCAGTTCACAATTCCACCAACAGTGCTTTAGTGTCCCAATTATCCTTAAATTTAAAAAAAAAGATTTATCTCAAATTTTGTCTTATTAATTTCAGCTGTTTTCTAGTCTAGTTCTTTTTGGATCTTGTCATCCATTGTATTAGTTATGCCTTTCTCCAATCCTTTGGTACCTGTACTGGTTAAAGGAACTGGAGAAGAGAAGCTTCAAGGGAACTATGATGACTGTTGTGCAAAAGGGACTAGATTTGTTCTGTTTGGTTCCAAAGGGCAGAACCAGGAGTAGCAGGTAGACTTTGCCAAGAGATCCATTTAGATTTGATGTCAAAAGAAACATTCTAATAATCAAAGCCCCTTTCAATTGTAGAATGGGCTACTTCAAGATGTATTGAATGTCCCTGCCTTAGAGGTGGCTCAGGTAGAGGCTGGATGTCCACTCACACAGTGAATAAAGTGGTGGGCTAGGAGTCAGGAATACCTGAGTTCAAATCCAGCCTCAGTCACTTAGCAGCTCTGTGACCCTGGGCAGGTCACTTAACTGCAACCTGCCTCAGTTTCCTCATCTATAAAATGAGGAAAATAATAGCACCTACTTCACATGGTTATTATGAGGACCAAATGAAATAATATTGACTTTCTTTTTTGCATCACTATCCAAAATTTCTCCTGCAACACCCCCTCCAGTAGAGGCCCTGCCTTATAACCAATAACTATAGTGAAACAAAACAACACATTGTCTATGCGAAAAATATGTTTTAGTCCACCACCTTTCTGCCAAGCAGTGAAAATTCATGATTAGTTATTACATTGATCATAGCTCTGAAGTCCTTTTTTTTCTGCAGTGTCCCTCTTTATTTTTTCTCAGTTACATGCAAAACTTTTTCCAACATACACTTTTTAAAAATTTGTTTCAAATTCTCTTCTTCCTTGCCCCTTCCTTAAAAAAGCGAGCAATTTGACATAGATTATACATGTGCAATGACGGAAAACATTTAAAAACCACCTAGAAAAATAGAGTAAGACAAGTATGCTAAAGTTGGTATTCGGACTCACATCAGTTCTTCCTCTGGAGGGGGATAGCATTTTTCATCCTAAGTCCTTTGGAACTGGCTTGGATCATTGCATTGCTGAAATTAGCTAAGTGATTCACTCTTGATCATCGTATAGTTATTGAAGTCTTTCAGAATTATTTTCGTTAAATTTGCAGTTTACTTTGTACAATGTTCTTCTGGTTGTGCTCACTTCACTTTGCCTTAAAACCTGTCTTCCCAGGTTTTTCTGAAAGCATCCTGCTTGTCATTCCCTATAGCACAGTATTCCAGCACGATCATATACCACAGTTTATTCAGCCATCCCCAGTTGATAGGCATCCCCCTCTATTTCCAATTTTTTGCTTCTACAAAAAGGACTTATGTAAATATTATTGCCCATATATACATCCCTTTCTGTTTTCTTTGATCTCATTGCAATATAGACCTGATATATATAGCCCTTTGGGCATAGGTTCAAATTGTTCTCCAGAATGGTTGAATCAGTTCATAACACCACCAACAGTAGATGAGTACCTATTTTTCCACACCCTCTCCAATATTTGTCATTTTCCTTTTCTGCCATATTAGCCAATCTGATAAGTTTTAGATGGTACCTCAGAGTTGTTTTAATTTATATTTTTCTAATCAGTAGCAATTTGGGGCATTTTTCCATATAGAGATACCTTTGATTTCTTCTTCTGAAAACTGCCTGTTCATGTCTTTTGACCAGTCTGATCAGTTGGAAAATGCCTTGTATTCTCATAAGTTTGACAGTTTTATTTTTCTGACTCATTTCTATATATTTGAGAAATGAGGTGTTTATCAGAGAAACTTGCTGTAAAATTTTTTTTGTTTCCTGCTCTTTTTCTAATCTTGGTAGCATTGGTTTTGTTTGTTCAAGACCTTTTTAATTAAATGTAATCAAAATTACCCATTTTACATCCGGTAATTCTCTCTATCTTATTTGGGCATAAATTTTTCACTTATCCATAGATCAATTTTCCATGCTCCCCTAATTTTCTTATGATATCATCCCTCATGTCTAAATCATGTACCCATTTTGACCTTACCTTGGTATATACAGTGTGAGGTGTTGGTCTATACATAGTTTCTGCCAAACTGCTTTCTAGTTTTCCAGCAATTTTTGTCAGTTAGTGAGTTTTTGTCCCAAAAGCTTGGATCTTTGGATTTATCAAACACTAGATTACTGTGGTCATTTACTACTGTGTATTGGGTACCTAATCTATTCTACTCGTCCATCACTAAATTTCTTAGCCAATATCAGATTGTTTTAATGATTACCATTTTGAGTTCTGAAGTCTTTCAAAATTATTTTTGTTGTATTCAGTGTGTCAGTTGACCTCCTGATTCTTGCTTACTTTGGAAAAGTTAATATAAGGTTTCTCTGAATGTCATGTTTATAATTTTCTTGCAGTATTATGCTGTTACATACATCATAATTTATTTAGCCATTCTTTGTTTCTAATTTTTTGTTAACAACAAAAAGTGCCGCTAAAAATATTTTTGTTCATAGAGATTCTTTCTTTCTTGATCTCTTTAGAGGATATGCCTAGTTAGTGGTATTGGTAAGTCAAAGGATATATATACAATTTAGTGACCTTTGGGGAATATTTCTAAATTACTTATCAGAATGGTTGAACCAATTCACAGTTCCACCAACGGTGCACTAATGTGTTTGTCCTCTTATTGTCCTTTTGCATTTTCATATTTTGTCATCTTTGCTAATCTGATGGGTGTGAAGTAGAATCTCAGTTTAAATTTCCATCTTTTAATTATTTGGAACTTTTTTCATATGATTGTTGATAAGCTTGCATTTTTTTCTTTGCAAAACTGCTTGCTTGTCTTTTGACCCTTTACCTATAGAAGAATGGCTCTTGTTCATATGTATTTATATCAGTTCTCTAATGTTTTGGACATCTGATTATTATCAGAGAAACTTGCTTCTAAAATTTTTTTCCCATTAACTTTGCATCCTAACCATTGATTATATTTGTATTAAACCTTAAATCAATTGTGCTGCCTTTTCAGAAGAATCAGTTGATTATGGAAAAAAAGCAGAAAAAAGTGACAATATACTTAATATTTATGTAAAATCTTTACTATTTTATGTAATTGGAATTGCCTTTTTTATCATTTATGATCCTCTCTGTTTTTCTAGTTAAGAACTGTCCCCCATCCACAGTTTTGGAAGGAATATTGAAAGTCTTTTTTATATCTTCCAATTTGTATGATCTTTTATAATTTGGTCATGTATCTTATTGGAATTTATTGTGGTGTGATATGAGATTTGGTCTTATTTCTGCTGGACTGTTTTTCTTGTTTTCTTAGCAGTTTTTGTTGAATGGAAAATTCTTAACCCCAACAGTTGGTGTTCTTAGATCCATCAGATACAATGCTTGGTTTTAATTGCTTTGTCTTGTTTAGCTAATCTGTTCCACTGATCAATATTTATATATTTTTAATTAGAATCAAATAGTGTTGATGGTTACTTGTTTATAGTACATTTTAAGATCTAATACTGGAAGGCTCCTTTCCCACATTTTTTGCAATTCTTGATTTTTTGTTTTTCTAGGTGAATTTTGTTATTTTCTCAAATTCTATTTATATAACCTTTTGTTAATTTCTCCATAGGTTTGTAAATTTGTTTAGAAAGTAATTTGTTTATTATTCTGCCACAAACCAATCATGAGAGTATTTTGTAATTGTATTCATTTAAGATGTGTCTTGGTAGATAAACTGCCAGACATTTACACTTTTTGTATTGATTTTGAAAGGGATTTCTCTTTTTTCTGTTCTTGAGTTTTGTTAATAAATAGAAAAGCCGATTATTGTATATCCTGCTATTCTATTTAAGTTGTTTCATTTAATTTTACTTGAATTTGTAAGATTCTCTAAACCATATTATTAGCAAGTAATAATAGTTGTTTCTTCTTTTTCTATGCTTATTCACTCCATATAAAAAATATATATATCATCGCAACGACTAGCATAGCCAATCTTATTGGAAAAGCAAAATAGCTAAATCTTCGTTGATTTCTGTTTCCCTGTAAAGCTAAACTAAGTTTCAGAGGTAGGGGTTAAATAATGATAATATTATAACTGGCATTTATAAAATTATTTAGTATACATTATCTCACTTGATCCTGAGTGGTGGGGTGTTATGAACAGTAAATTTGTCTGATGGCTATCTGATTTCCCTTTTAGAGTAGGCAGGGGAATCAGTCTATGGCTATATCTGGCCTTACCTTTTCTTGTCCTCCTCTCATTCTAGGCAGCAGAAGAGGAAGAGGTACCCAAACAGAAGGAGCGAACACATTTCACTGTTAGGCTGACAGAAGCTAAGCCTGTGGATAAAGTGAAACTAATCAAAGAAGTAAAGAATTACATTCAAGGCATAAACCTCGTCCAGGTATGAAGAATTCTTATCCCAAGGACATTACAACCCTCTGTCTGCTTTTTGGTTTTGAAACTGAGAGAATTGCCTTCCTCTGCATCTCTACTAGCTTTCCCCTGGAGTCATGTGCCGTGATCACAACGATACTTGATCCTCCAGCCAAGGAGCAGGCTTATTAATAAAGACTTCAGGCCTTTTATGGTTCTAATTCTGCACTTCTTTTCATTTTAGGCAAAGAAGCTGGTAGAGTCCTTACCCCAGGAAATCAAAGCCAATGTTGCCAAATCAGAAGCAGAGAAGATTAAAGCAGCCTTGGAAGCAGCTGGTGGCACTGTGATTTTGGAGTAGGAGTTTGGGGTTCTTTAGGACTTGTGCGAAGTGGGGCTTACTCCAGTCCAATCTGACCACTTGGGCAGTTGGCCCCATGTGTATTACTGCCTGCAGACTCAAACACATGTGCTTAACCAGTATGGGTAGTTTGAGTGAGAACTTTCTCAGCTTTCCAGGGGACTCTGTTCTGGGAGGGATGGGGAGGCCCATCTGTTCCAGGCCCTTTTAAAAGGCTGCTGTGAAGAAGGACTCTGTGAAACATAAGAGTGGGGAGCAAGTTTGTTCAAACAGTAGTCTATGAGGAAAATATATCATTACCCAGACTTCCAGTGTGTTTAGAATTGTGCGCTGAAGACCAGTGACAGGCAGCTAAGAATTGGCACAGCAATATCTTAAACTACCAAAGTTGGATGTTGTGGGGGATAACCTAGGTTTGTAGGGTGGTTTGGGCCCTAAGTCTACCTGCTTGTCTTCTTTCTTATGGTGCCAGTACCTTAAGGAAAGGTACTTCTTTCCTTGTTATTTTCACCATCTTTTTGTAATGTCTGTGGTACGATGACTTTATGATGACTAGTGTTGGTTTAAAAAAACAAAAGCTCAGACACCATCCCCTCAGCAAGTTTATATTCTAATTTGAGGGACAGTACATATATATAGATATTTAACAGTACAAGGTATCATAGGAAATAGGACAGACAGGTGTTATAGGAGTTATGAGAGCTTGGTCATCCAGAGTATGGACAAGACTGTCTGGAAAAGATAAGGTTCAAGAAAGACTTTCAAGGATTGGACTTAAATAAATGGAGAAAGAAGGTATTTAAAGCAGGAATAATAGTGGGAGCAAAATAGGGGCAAAATGGATATATTTAGGAGAAAATAGATTAGATTGTCTGGGCAGCTATAAAGGGTAAATGGGGAAAGTTCTGGAAGGTCTTGAATCTCAAGCTCAGGAGTTTGGACTTTTAATTCACCTACTGGTGTCAAAATTTGAGGGAATGGGAGTACATGCAGCATTCACAAGCTAATAAACTTGATCTCACCCTTGGAAACCGATCCAGTTTTATAACTAAGCTGAGCTCAACTCCAGGGATGTGTCCTTGTATGAGGCTTCTCTAAACTCAGAAGGGATTTGGACCTGTATGCACCATAGTAATTTATCCATAGTAGGTCACTGCTGCTCAGCTTTGAAAGAGGGGTATGTGTCTTATGCGGTAGCTTGGGAGGTTTGGCAGATAAGTGCTACAAGAGTTAGGAAGCATTGGATCATCTGGATTGTAGGAAGGTGTTCGGGAGAGAGATCATCTAAAACTTCCCAGTCTCAGTACCTTCTATCTGGGGCCTTGCCCAGACTTTCACCCTGGTTCCATCTATGTAGTTACTGAAGAGTTAGTGATTTGCCAGGCTGGGCTGGGGGCATCTGACCCCTTCCTGCATCTTCCTGTTTGCTGTCTGGGGTGTGACAGTTCCCCCTTGCAAGATGACTGCCCAAAGCATGGTTGAAGCTAACTGTTCTCTGGCATCTATTTCCTGGGCTGTTAATCCCTAGGAACAGAGAGAGAAGCATTAAAAAAAATACTGAGTGGAAGGCTTATGCCCAAATCTCAAGTTGCTCTATATATTAATCCCAACTGGCTACAGCTGCACTTCTTTCTTTTCCACACTCAGTTCCTGGTAATGGTGTAACATGAGACACTTTTGCCATTTGTACTTTTAGCTCTGGACTTTGGGTGAATGTGAAAACACAACCTCAGTTTTAAGGCACTTCTAACGTGAACAAGAATCCCCTCTACCATATACACACACGGGGAGGAAACCTATTGCTTCCTCAAATAACTCATTTTATCTTTGGCTAACTTAATAGTTAAATTAGAGATTTTCCTTATATCAAACCTAAATCTTTCTATTCAGCTTTTAAAACCTACTACTTCTGGTTCTCCAAGGCAATTCCTAGTCTCATTCCTCTTCCAAATGACAGACTTTCATATATTTGAACACCAGCTCTCTTGTACCCATTCATTACCCACTGAGGCTTCTGTATCAGTTTTTTTTAATTTAGGCTAAACATCCCCAGTTCCTGCAACAGATCCTCATATACCACAGTCTTGAACAGCATTTTGATTGTCCTCCTGCAGACAGTCTTCAGCGTGTTAATGGTCTTTCTAAAATGTGCCCACGACAACATGATACTCTACAGATATCCAGTGACAACATGGCTCCTTTCATGTAGTGTAAGATAGCATTAGCTTTTTGGGGCTGTCACAGCATGGTTAGGGAGCTTGCCATTTACTCAAATCCTCAGATCTTTTCCATCTATACCTCTCCTATTTTTTCTTGTGAAGTGTAAGAATGTATTCCTATTGAATTTCATCTTACTAAATTTGCCTCAACAGTTTACCCTTTAAAAATCTTGGATCCTACTTTATTACCTAACTATATGTCATCTTCAAATATGGTAAGTGTGGCATATGTGCTTTTATATACATATTTAAATAGCACAGGGCCACCCATACATCTCTAAGGCACTCAACTAGAGACCTTCCAAGCTGACATCAAACTATTAATGACTACTTTTTAGATCTAGTTATTCAAATCCTTAATCTACTTCTTATCACATATCACATATGTTCATCGTTATCACAAGGATTGTGTAGTCTTTTGTTAAATACTTTTGTTAGAATCTAGGTAAACTATACTGCATTCCCTTGCTCTATTAGTTAAGTAACCCTATTTTGAGAAAAAGGGAACAAGGGTGATCTGGCACAAGCCTTGAGATCATGCCTTCCTTTCGCAAAGTGTTCACTAACCATCCTTTTCATAAAATGTATACTATAATTTTACCAGAAGTCAGTGTCAAGCTTACTGGCCTATATCTTTAATGACTCAGTTCTTGATTTTTTTTTTTAATCAGGGCATTTGTTTGCCTTGGCACACCTACTGTGTGCTCATTTAGGGCAACAACTCTGTATTCGCTATTTTCATTACATCTTTTTGAGTCTAAAATTTATACAAAGTAGAGAAAACAGCCTAAACATGAAGTGAGCTGCTCTCATTTTTTTCGTCTGTTATCGTCCCATATAACCTATGCAGCAGGCATTTCTTTCCACTTTTCCTTGAGCTTCAAAACCAACCCTTTTTGTTCAAAAACACCCTTTTTTATTGATAGGGGCTTAGATATTGATTCTATTCTCTTTTTGAAGAGATCCTATGTCTTAAGATTGAGACACCATAGCTAGTACCAGGTAGCCTAGTATCCTCAGGAGGCAGAAGGATTATCCTAGAAACTTGGAAACTGGAAGGCAATTTGGAGGCTAATCTTTCATCCAGTGCAGAAATTCCCTCTACAGGGTCTTAGCTAACCTTTTCTTGGTAACTTTTTTTTTTTTTAAAAGAATGAGGCACTTATTTAAAAGCATATTCTGATGCCTTTTTTTTTTAACATAGTATTCATTTCTGAATATGCCCCTTTCCCCTCCTTCCTATCTAGTAAGCTATCTCTTGTAACAAAGATTTAAAAAGAGAAGGAAAAATGCAGTTCAACAAGACAGCCCTCCCTACTTTTTAACATAGCATAAAATAAAATAAATCTTATTTTTCTCAGTCCCAATTCTTAGAAAGTTCTCATGGAATGGAAATCTGCCTCCCTTCAACTTTCACTCATTGGCCTCTTTGAAGCCTAGAGAATTAATCTATTCCCTCTTCCTTATAACTTTTGAAATATTTGAAGAAACTATCACATCTCCTTCCCCAAGCTAAGTATTTCTTCTTTTCTCATATGGCATTATTTCTTTTCAAAATGTGCTCAGAGTTGAAGACAGCATGGCAGAAGTGTCCTCAACTTTTTGAGGGGAACTTAACTGCCTTTATTATGGATAATATACCTCTATTAAAGCAGCCTAAAGATTGTATTAGGTTTCTTGGCAGCTCTAACTCCCTGATGACTTAAATATGAGCTTACAGTCAACTAAAATTGACATGCAATTTTTCTTAAGCTAGGTCACTGACATTTTCTGTTAGACTTTGATAGTTGGGACCTATCTCTGACTTGCTGGAATCTATTTTGAATCAAAATCCTGGCTTCCAGCCCCATCAACTGTCCCTCTTAACAGTGTAATTTGCAGATCAGAGAAAGCATTTCTACTATGTCAAGAAGCATGATGTAGTGGAAAGAGATCTGGAATTGGCTGAGGTCAAGAGACTTGGCCCCATATTCCAGCTCTGAGCAAGGTGTGTAATAATAGTCAAAACCCGTTAACTCCTCTGGACCTCAATCATCCTCATCTACAAAGTTGAGAGAGACCATAATATTAGCACTATCTACCTTTCCTGCATGATGGTTGTGAGTTCTCTTGGGTATTTAAGTTCCTTTTTCATGTGTTGTTGCTAAGTATTGAACAGGACAGGAATATAGGGACCTGGAATGCCTTAATTTGAGACAGCCAATTAAAATTTAAAATGCCTACCTCTTATCCTGTCTTTAATAATTTTTTTTGTAAACCTCAGCTTATTCTGAACTTTAGCCTTGTTGACGTTATTTTTACAATTCCAGGCTTCTGTATTTGTTCTTAGTAATAGTACTCTATTTTCATCTTTGGTATGTATCCTTAAATCTTACTTATCAGAGAGTGCACCATAGAGCTATCCCCATTGATTTCTTTAGATCTTCCCCCGTTTCCTCTGCCTCATTTGTGATTTATTATTGGGATTTTGTTATTTTTTTGAGAACCTCTATCCTCCTTGAGATATTTTGAGAGTCACTGACCATGGAATCATACCTGTCTTTCCTCTCTCAACTTTATTATTCATACCCTTTGTATTGGTAATGTGTACATATGCCCATGTCAATACAAAGAGTATGAATATACAGAGGATGTGTATATGCATATGTGTACGTGCTATGGAATATATGTACTGTGTATATATACACATATGCATATGCCGTAAGAATTGTTTCTAAACTTGCTTCCCTGTTATTTTCTTCTAGACACCTATTCTGTGATTTGTTTTTTATGTGCCTGCCATACACATTTGTTCATCTGGTTTAATGACTTTTTTTTTGGTTTGGGCTTTTTTTTTTCCTCCCTACCTTTTTCAAAATTTTCAATTTTCTAACTCTTTCCAGGATTCTTTCATTCTTGAAGCCGAAAGCATGGGTCAGGTAAACAAACCCTGTTTTATCAACACCATCTAGGTAGCCTGTTGTTCACTTCTTATATTGTCCTTTGTCTCTTAAAGTTTTCAGTTGATGACTTTGCTTTAGAACCCTAGAGAAAAGCAATGGAAAGAGCTCTACTTCCTCAGAAATTTCCTAGGAGGAGCATGCTCAGTGAAGTTGGGCAGCTGGTTTAGCCAAACAAAAAGCCAATTTTTGTCCAAAGAGATTTCACTTTATCACTCCATCTTTGTTACTGTTAATTCAGTGTTTGAATAATCAACTGGGTAGAACAAAGCTCAATCAGCCCACTTCTTTCTGGTCTTTAGTTTTCTCATCTCGAGAACAAGGGCTATATGGTTCTTATGGTTATGGTTTCTACCAGATTTGATATGGTATAGTTTTATGATTGGCATGAGAACAAGCTATGAATACAGTCTGTGTGACCCTGAGCAAGTCACTTAGCCATGCAGTTCTTTAAGCACCTCTGAGACCCTGTAAGTTGTAAAGTAGGCACCAATTTGCCTGGATAAGGAGTGTCCTCACCTGGAACTTGTTTATACCAATCAGTCTTTATCCTTATCCCTCATGATTCTTAGTTAATCAGAGCATAGATCTGGAATTTAAAGGATCCTGGAAGAGATTATCTGGTTACCTAATCACAGAATATACTTTTAATAATTATGTATTCCATTCATCTTATTTTGCAGGAAATTTTGAGGGAATTAACAAAGAGAAGTTTAGTAACTTGGCCAGCATCACACAGCTGGAACTGAATTGTTCATACTACTACTATTACCGTCACTGTCACACTTCTTTAGACAAGCTTCCTTGTTTTACAGAAGAGGAAATTGAGACCCAGAGAAGCACAATGACTTGCCCACAGTCATGCAGTAATTTTAAATGGCCAGAAATTATTTGCCCCCTGTACCTTGCTGTAACCTGATTGCTATAAAGCAAAGTCCCTTAAGGAGAGGATTCTGCCTCAAGAACAAGTACTACCATTCAATGTCATGCTGGCCTCAGCCATATTTGATTCAGTCTTATATTCAGAAAATCTGAACCATTCAAAGTTAATTGGAACCTAAAGAAGATTTGAGAATTTTTAGTTTTACTTAAAAGTAATTCTTTGGGAATAGTATTTAATTCCTTATTTATTTATTCCTCTTTATTTAACAAGAAGAAACAGGTTAGATTAAGCTCTGATCAGAATCCCCATCTGTATTTTGATGGGTCAATTACTTGACCCTTTAATAGGGGCTGCTTTCTCATGAATGACTATATTATTTTGCTACTAACCTATCCCCTACCTATTGATTTTCTCAGAAGAAAGGCTCTGTATAAATTAGTTGGGAAGTACTGAAAGTCAACAATGAGCCCTGTGGAGGGAGATATATTTAGGTAATATAGAGATTAAGGTTATCATTAACATAGCTACATGCTGTGGGTTACACGGTAAGCCTTGAGACACATTAATACATAAACACTCAGAGATCCCCTAATAACCTGAAGGATATGAGAGAAAGCCTAACAGAAGAGGTGGCTATGGAGTTAGGTTCTGAAGAAAGGGGACCTGATGGTTCTTCAGTCACTCCAGGCTAGTTAGGGGGTGTCAGTTTGGTTTTGTTGGGGTAGGATATAATGACTTGGTACACATAGCTGTGAACTTGGAGGGAGATGAGAAGAAACAGTATCCCTGAGTATAGGCTCCTCCTTATTTTTAAGCACCTCCCTATCCTGTCCCAAGGGAATCTAAACAGCTTCAGCTGCTTGTGGGTTAGCCCACGACTGTGATTAGTGGGGAATTTCCTTAAGAAAGGAGCTGCAGAAAGACAAGCGTGGCAGTCATAGCCCTGTTCATGGTCTCAGTTACAAAGCAGTTAAGTTGCATTTCCTGGGACATCTGGATGATCCCTTAAATTCAGCTTGATGTTCTCAGTATCTGAGACTTATTTGAGGTCCTGCAGAATAAGGGGGTCACAGAATCTCTATAATTTAGTGCTTATAATTTAGTAATATCAGGAGTGATAATATGAGCAAGACAGTGAAATGCAAATCAAGGTAAAGTTGTGTACAGTGAATTGTGCACATGGGAGACAGGGGAGGTAATCTGCTTGGGTTAGCTGGGCCTGTGGTTCAATACCTTGCCTTCTGTCTGAGGTGGATTCTTACTGGAAATTGAAAGGGGAGAAAGGAAGAATTTCAGTGAAAGGTCAAATAACTGCCCAAATGAGGCCTTCTTTGATGGAATAAAAGAATAGCTGACATGAATATATTTCAAGAACTGATGATTTTATTGGTATGGTTCATTCCTTCCACTTATGCAAATTTTGACTTCCACACCTTAGGGGACTTTATCAATAATTGACCAAAATTTGTTACCTGGTGGCCTGTTGATCACCTGATGATGAGTCTCTCCAAACAGAACAGAAACATCACTGGCCTGGATCTCACCGCCAAGGTGAGGCAGTGGAGAGGGAGGAGCATAGACTTAGCACTGGAAGAAGAATCTTGGGCATGGTCTGTGTATGCTAAGCCTTACTCTACAGATGAGGAAACAGACCCAGAGAGTGAAGTGAGCTGCCCAACACTACAGATAGTAAAACTGGATTAGAGCCCCTTGGGACCTGACAGTTTACAGAGCGCTTTCCTCCTAACCCTAGGAGCAAGGATTTGCAAATGAGAAAACAAGTTTAGTAAGATGGTGAAGACCATGTTCATACCATTTATTAAGTGCCTGCCGTGTGCCACACTCTGTTTGCTGATGGGGACACATAGGAAGGATGAAACCATTTCTGTGCTAGCAAGTTGTGAAGGGACAAATGGCCCATCAAGGACTAGACCTCTCTTACTCTAAATCCTGTTCTCTTCTGCTCAGTCTAAACTACCGGTACAGTGCTGGTTGTGGAAATGGCACTGGAAAGAGACCAGACTAGGGGCAGAGAAGACGCTTGGAGCTTGGCATGCCTTAGAGATCATCCAGTGCGGCCACTTCATTTAAACAGAGGAAGCAGAGTTAGGCAGCGCGGTGCCAGGATGCCAGGCGTCAGGGAGGACGCGGGGACGGCGGTCCTCGGATGGGGCCGCCTCGAGCTCCAGCACTACTGTCAAGGACCGTTACTTATTGGGCCCACGAGGTGCCGAGCACTTCTAGTAAGGAAAAGGCGGCCCCCACTTACCCAAGGAGCCGCAGCCCCGCGCCTAGCGCTCGTTCGGCGCTGTCCGACTGCCGGTGACCCCGCGGACCGTACCACGCCGACGCTGACCACGGGGTTCTTTGGGCAAAGATCCTGGAATGGTTCGCCATCTCCTTCTCCAGTCATGAGGCAAACAGCTTAAGTGCATTGCCGGGTAAGTGTCCGAGGTCGGATTCGAACTCAGGTGTTCCCTAGTCCAAGGCTGAGCCCTCTAGCTACCTCCAATAATAGATGCTTATTGAATTGAACGGAACGGAACGGGGGAGACAACGTGCACCAGGGCAGACCTTACGTAGGTAGCCTCGGAGGGAGGGTACTCAGCTTAAGGAGGACCGAAGGGTCTGGAAAACCAAACCGCTGGACTCCCCCCAGCCCCCAGGGGACAACCTGGGCCCCGCTGTGACGCCTGCGGGGGCTAACCTGGCTCCCTCCGCTCGCGGCCGCGGCCGCAGCGCACGTCCCGGCGCGAGGCCCTTGACCGTGGCCGCCCGCCCCCGTCCCCGCCCCCGTCCCCGCCCCTCGGGCTCCGAGGCGCAGCCGCGGCCCCTTTAAGGCGGGCGGGGCTCCTCGGAGCTGGGCGGGCCGGCCCAGCGGGGGGCGGGGGCCGATCCTCCGGGACGCCGCGGCGCATTGGCTGCGGAGGGCGACGGGCGGTGCTTTGAACCTGCTTCCCCGGAGCCCGAGCCGGAGCTGGGCCTCTCCCGCCGCTCCTCGCCCCGTGCGCTTGTGCCGCGCTCCGCCGGCCCGCGCTCGTCCCCGCTCCGGCCCCAGCAGCCGGTGCAGCCCGGCCAGGCTCAGCCCCGCGCGGCGCAGCCATGGCCAACAGGCGCGTGTCCCGCTGGTACTTCGGGGGGCTGGCCTCCTCGGGGGCCGCGTGCTGCACCCACCCGCTGGACCTGCTCAAGGTGAGCGGCCCTCCCCCCCGGGAAGCCGGGGCCCGAGCTGCCGACCCCCCGCCCCGCCTGGCCAGGGGTCTCCCAGAGCAGCCCCCCCATCCCCCTCTCTGCAGCCCCGGGGCAGCTGGGATGTGGAGGGACGGGAACGAATGTGTGTTGCACCCCGCCTGTGGACCAGGCTCCGCGCTGTGCACTTCACCGGCGGGGCCCGGGGAGCCCCGGACCAGAGGTGCCCCCAGCCCAGGCGGGGGGGCTGGAGGGAGCGCGGCGGGTGGGGTTTTCCACCGCGGCTGCAGCGTTTTAGAGGGTGAAGCAGTGGTCAGGCCCTCGGCTATTAAAAGAATCCGCTCCCCGGCCCTGAGAATGTTTTCCTGTGTCTGTAGTCGTAGCTTTCGGGACTGCCCGCCCAGTACAGGCTGTTTGCCCTCCCTCCTTTTTTTCACCACTTGAAACTGGTCACCTACCTCTCTGGCTCGTTCAGTTAATAAACATTTATTAAGCACCTCCTGTATGCCTGGGAAGTGTGGTAAACAACAAGTTCTCTCATGGCGAAGCAACTCATTTAGGCAGAAGTAAAGTATAAAAAAATAAAAACCCTGATGGGGGCAGGAAGGAGGGAATGGGGAAAGGCATCTTGAAGGAGGAGACACTGGAGCTGAGCCCAGAGGGGCAGGTGGGCCGGGAGGGCATCCCAGGCCAGGGGAAAAAGCCTTAGCAAAGATAAAGGAAGGAGGACAGAGAATGACTTGTACTGGTGATGTAAACGGGACGCAGGTACTTTGGTTGGGTGCCACGTTTTCTTCAGGCAGAGTAAAAGGTCATCAGCCTGGGTCATGGCTTAGCTCCAGTTGGTGAAGGGTTTTAAGTACTAAATCGAGAAATTTGTATTTTATCTTTAAGACCGAGAAGCGCTTTGGAAGCAGAGAAGAGATATGGGTAGACCTGGCATCAATTTGATAGTCATGGAGCATGAAGGGAGAGAGTACATACAGGGAGACTCAGTCCAAGGGAGGGTGATGGAGACTTGTACTAGGGTGGTCATGATTGAGTGGGGAGAAAGGAATAGATTTGGTCACTGATTTAATATTTCTAAATCATCCTCCCAGACCTAGCTTTATTCATAAAGCCAAGATTATGAACTTGAAGACAAATACTGTGTAAGTTTGTCTGTTTCTTCCCTTTCAAAGCAGGCCTTGATTATATAGTAAGTAGGGGTACTCTGTAGCTGTTTGAATTGAATTCAGCAAGGATTTATTTAGCACCTACCCTGTGCTGAAGTAGAAACTATACATTTTCTATCCCCAAGGAGTTTACATTCCATTGAGGAGAAACTTGTATACACAGAAAGAAATACAAAATATTTTTACTGTGTCATTTCAAGACAAGGAGCACAGGCTAATATGAAGGAAATTTTAGAAAAAATTTTTTAGGAAGGTTACATTTTAAGTTCTGAACTGCCTCCCTCTATCCCTCCCTTCTTCCTTCCAGATGGCTCAGGAGAGGAAAGTGAGGCTGGTGACCTTGCACAGTCCTCCCTCCCTTAAAACAAAGTCAAATGCAAGTCATGTCATCACTTCTCTGATGTCATGGTCTTCTTCAACAACGAAGGACAAACACAGACCCCACCGTGTAGGAAGTTTATTAAAAATAGAGCAGGGATTCCAGAGGGTACAGTGGAACGGGCTAGAAAAGAGTATGTCGAGGACAGTGGGGACATGAGGACAGTGGACTGACATTCTGAGAGAGCAGTGAGGTCAGGGAAGGGAAGAGAGTCTTAATTTTAGCATGACCTTCTCCATATCAAGGGTAGTGTTGGTTTAATTAGCAACCCATGAGAAAGTGGGGGAAGGGAGGCTGATCTATATGGCTGTGGTTAGTAGAACCCTAGAACCTGCATGTTTGTAGAAAGAAAAGATTTGACATATTTTGAGTTATTCAACCCCTCAGCCTGGATCAATTCTGCCACAGTCCTTTGTTCATCTTTCCCTTTGGTAGGCATGCCTGTGGAGGGTCTTTGTTTCCTCCTGAAATTGCAGATATAGAATAGTTGAATCCAGGCCCAGAAAGGTTGAGTGAATAAGTGGTAGGGTCTGGACTCAAATCCAAGCCTTCTGATGCCATATTCACACCATGTACATTCAACTCATCTAAAAAAAGATAAACACCAGTATAGGAAAGCTTATACTGAGTCAAGTGAGGCAGGTGGGTGACCTCAGGGAGCTTTTTCGTGGCTAGTATGATCTGAGAACTGCAGTGGGGGAGATAGGACTGGAGGTAGTCCTTAAAGGGTCTGTGTCACAAAGTAGATGGGAATCTGATCTCTCAATCTAATCCTCTTAGAGGTCATCTAAACCCTGACATTTAAAACTGACCCTCAGAAGGAGATGTAGCTTTGTTCAAAGTCACTTGAGTGGAAGATGTAACATTAAAACCAGTTCCCCTCAAAATCCAGAAGTCTTTCCATTGGACTTTGCCAGATGTTCCAGCCCATCAATTATGTCTCACCACAAACCAGTTTGTTAACTATAAATTGTATTTAAAGCACTTTCTAATGTTAGTGTTCCCTCCTACTCCATTTTAAGCTCTAGGAGACTTGGGCTTCTCAGTTTGGGCGGAAAGAAAATGCCTCATTAACTTTCACTTACTTTCTTCAACCCTGCCTTGATTCTACCTAACCAGCTACAGTTTGGAAGGGCAGTTTTGAAAGGCCCTGAAGGGCAACTTTGATGTCCTTGAATTTACAACTCCTCTTAAGATTTGCTGTCAGCTCCTTCAGTACAAGACTTTGTACCTTGGAGTGAGGGTTGAAGGTTTTCCTTGGACTGTGACCTTAAGGAACGCCAGGTTAAAAGCAGATCACAGCAGCTTGCATATACTCAGACACCATGAATGAATGAATGAATATTAAGCTTACTGTGGTTTTACTCTGTGCTAGGAGTGCCCAGGTGACTTAGTCAGGAGGACCAGAATTCAAATATGGATTCAGACATTTACTAGCTGTGTGACTTTGGGCAAGTCACTTAACCCTGTTTACATAGAGAGAGAAGAGAGAGTGAGTGAGTGTGTGTGTCTGTGTCTGTCTGTCTGTCTGTCTTAACAACTCCAATATTTTTGCCAAGAAAACCTCAAATAACATTCAGAGTTGGATATGGCTGAAAAGAACTGAACAGCAAGAACAACTGTGTGCTAAACTGTGGAGATAGAAACACAGATTTAAAATAGCGCCCCCTCCAAGGAGCCTAGATTCTTATAGGGCTGAGGTTGTTACCTTTTTGGTGTCATGGACTCCTTTGACAGTCTGATGAAATCTGTGGATCCCTTCTCATAATAATGTTTGTTGCTAATCTTTCAATGAAAGGTTAGTGAAAATTAAGATGCATTTATTTCCCATCCAGGTTCACTGGCTCATTAAATCTCTCCATAAACCCCTAAGAGTGAGATAACAAGCTTTTTATGAAATGCCTACTATGTGCTAGATATAAAGAAAGGCAGAAAACCGGCCCCTGCTCTCAGGAGTTCATAGTCTAAAGGGGAATACGATATGCAAACAGCTTTGTGCAAGCAGGATATCTACAGGGTACACTGGGTGGGGAGGGGAAAATCTCAGAATTTATGTACCTGCAAAGTGCCAGGCATAGGAGTTACAGAGAAAGGCAGGAAAACAGCCCCTGATCTCAAGGAGTTAACAGTGTAATGGGGAATACAATATCCAAATAATTATATTCAAACAGGATTAACTGCGGGTAATCTTAGAAGGAGGGTGATTAAGGAGGACCTGGGAAAGACTTCTTGGAGAAGGTGTGCTTTTAGCCAAGACTTGAAGGAAGCCAGAAGAGAGCTGTGCTTAGGAAAGGGTGTTAAGGTCTATGGCAAATTCCTGGGATGCTGAGGGCAACAGTAGAGCTGTCTGTTAGCCCACCCTTTCTGGAAGCCCTAGTAGTATTTGATTACAGTTCTTCTAGGTAGAGGTGCAAAGGGTGAGGGGAGGGTGTAGGGGTGGATTCAGGCTGTGTACCTTGACTGATAATCCAGGCAATCAAGGGTGGTAACATTTGCAGTCTCTGCAAACAGATTACTGACCAGAATGTGCCTGGTCAAGTGAACAGTTCTCTAGTTCCCTGGCCTGGTTCCAATAGGTCAGACAACTGGGCATATTCTGCAACCTACAGATCCAGAGCAACATTCTTGGGGCTGGACAGAGGCAGACAATGGCTCTAGTTCTTTTGCCCGGGCTCGGGGCTCCCTTCCAAGTGTCCTACGCCTCTCTGTGCTCCAGAAGATTCACCTGAAAGAGTCCCCAGTTGGAAGTTGTACTAATATAAATAAAAAAATTGCAAGGAGTCAGATCAGAGTCCAAGTTCCGTGTTTTATGGGAACCTGTAAACGTTTAAGCCAAGAGAAATGAGGTCAACTTGTCCATTGTTTCACAGAGAGGCATTGATAATAATCCTGATTTTTATATAAGCACCTTAAGTTTGCAGAGCTCTTTACTTATAGTCAAGAGTCAGAGGTGAGATTCGAACCCAGATCTTTACATTCTGCCATGAGACTCAGATGAAATAATTAGTATGCAAAGCACTTTTCAGCCTTTAAATACTCTGTTATTTTTTTCCCATCCTACTTCACTGACCCCTTAAATCAGTCCACAGACTCCAGGTTTAGAACCCATGTAATAGTCAAATCAACACAAACATTTTATTAAGTGCCTACTCTGTGCCAGGCAAAGGCAGCCAGGTGGCACAGTGGATAGAGCACCTGTGCTGGGGTCAGGAAGACCCTTCTTCCTGAGTTCAAACCTGGCCTCAGACACTTACTAGCTGTGTGACCCTGGGCAAGTCACTTAACCTTGTTTGCCTCCATTTCCTCATCTCTAAAATGAGCTGGAGAAGGAAACAGAAAACCCCAAATGGTGTTACAAAGAGTCGGATATGCAGAAAACCAGCCCCTGCTTTCAAGAATCTCACAGTCTAATGGGGAATACACTATGTAAATAACTATGTACCAGGAGGGTGTATACAGGAGAAACTGTAGGGGGAGGGAGGCCATCTCAGAATAAGTGCCTCTTCTGTGCCAGGCACAGAACAAAGAAAGGCATTTATGTACCTACTTATTGTTAAGGTCAAAACCAGGACTAGACACCAAGTTGTCTTTTTTTTTTTTTAATTAAAAACATAGGGTTGTGGATCTAGAGCTGAAAGGGAACACAGAGGTCCCCTAGTCCAATCCTTTCATTTTGCAGGAGAGGAAAGTGAGGCCCAGGAAAATTATATTACTTGCGCAGCTACAAGGATCAACATCAGAGATGAGATTTGAACTTGGGTTCTCTGAGTCTAGTGCCAGTATTCTTCCAGTCTCCCTATCATTTTTTAACAAGACGGTTAAGTCAAAGCAAGTCCGCATTCAGCATCCTTTCTGTAGTACCTGCATTGCCTGCGAATAATTTGAAAATTCCATGCTCTAAACCATGAATTTTGTACCAAAAGATGAGGATTTAGGATTCTCGGAGAGTCAGGTAACATGGTACACTGGAAATATCACTAACTTTAGAGTTAATGAGCTAGCTAGGTGGTTCAGTGGGTAGAGTATTGGAGCTGATGTCAGAAAAGCCTGAGTTCAAATCCAGACTCAGACACTTAACTGTGTGACTCTGGGAAGGTCTCCTAACCTCTTGTCTATCTTAATAGAAGTTATATCTGTAAAATGGGGGAAATAATAGCATCTGTCTCCCAGGGTTGTTGTGAGGATAAAATGAGATCCTACTTGTAAAGTGCTTTCCAAACAATATAAATGTACATAAAATTCAGAGGTCTCATTATCACCATCAGAATTATCAGAGGACCTAGGTCCTAATCCTACTTTCCTACCTCCCTAACTTGGAGCCTTAGTTTCTTCCTCTCTAAAATGAAGGGTTTTATTTTTAGGAAGGGAGGGAGAGAAAGGAGAAAAATTTGAAACTCAAAATCTTGTAAAAAATGAATAGTAAAAATACTCTATAATTGGAAAAAATGCTATTTAAAAATGAAATAAAGGATTTTGGTAGTTTTTGATTATGGGAGAAGTGTAATCAAATTCTACTGACCATACAGTACCAGGTCTTCCAGAAAGATTGAGTGTAGGAATGGCCAGACCATGATGACACACTCCCCTAGCTACAAATCCCTCTTGGCTTCTTTCAAGTCTTAGCAGAAAGCCCATGCTCTTATTGGATTTAAATGTACTTTATGGTGTTTTCCAGATCAATATATGTCATTGTGACTCTAATTATGAGCTCCTTAAGGGTAGGGTGCATCTCTACCACATGGTATTTTGTACCTAAAACCTTTGACATTTAATAAATGCTGATTAAATTTGTAAAAAAAAAAAAAAAAGTAATTCTGTTTGAGTTAGGGTGGGAGGGTAGGAGAAGTGATTTTGCTGAGTGGATTTAAATAATAATCGAAGTCTTGGAGAAACTGATGACCTTTGCTTTTGGAACTAGGAGGCATTCACCCCGTGTTCTAGTACATTCTCAGGAGTGGGTTGATGATTTTCAAAAGGAGACTTTTCACACATTTTTTAGGCAAAATGTATGTGGGGGGAGGAAGACAGGGGTTTCCTTTGTCTTCCATGGCCAGCCAAGAGTTTATTTCCCATCTTTTTTTCACTGTATTCTCCCAGTGATAATTCCCAGAAATGACTATAATGTAAAAGAGTAAGGCATCTTCTGATGCCTTCTGATCAAACTTATTTTAAAATTAAAAAAGTTGGACAAATGTGGACAAATTATCTTATCCAAACGCTGTAGTTCTCAGGTGTTCACAATCCTACTATCCTACAAGATCTTAGAAAATCAGCATTTTCCTGAGAATTTATTAATGTTTCTTTTTTTATCATGGATTTAATTTTCACTGAACACAAAAATTCTGGTATGCAAAGAACAAAGAAGATTGTATATGAAATGTAAACCTCTATTACATGTAGTTTATTTTATTAATTTTTAGTGTAATCAAGGTTAAGTTACTTGCCCAGGGTCGTAGAATTTATTTTTTAAAGTGTTCATTAACTCGATAAGAGCGGAACAAGCTGATTCTCCTGGTTGGGGGTCAGGGGGCACTGTACCCCGGCTGACATCTCCATCGTAAGCAGCAGCTACAAGCATGATAGGCCAGTGTGGCTCAGTAGCTGCCTGAGTATTGGGGGGAAGAAGGGCAGAATAGGAGGCCCTCTTCATCAGCTACTTTACTTCGACTGCAAGAGACAGACAGACCCCAACTTCAAAAACAGGTTCCAGGAGAAAGAAAGAAAACTGCTGAAGAAAGAAAGAGCTAGGCTTTCCAAGTTACCTGACCTTAAGGATGCAAAAGCTGTTGGGAAGTCCTTGGAATTTCTAGCCCAGGATGAATATGAAAAGGGTGTTGACTGCTTGACAAATGTCATTGCTGTCTTTGGGCAGCCATCATACTTGTGGCCTGTTTTATAGCAAACTCTTCCACCACCCGTGTTTCAGATGCCTCTGAGTAAGTTGCCAGCAATCAGCCAGAAAATTGTGAATGTATAGGCTTGGCCAAAGATTATGTGGAATGAGAAACATGTCAACATAATTTTTTTTTCCTGGAGACAACCAGGGTTAAGAACATAAGAACATAATAAGATCTTGATTAAAAAAAATTAAAAATTTAATTAAAATTTAAAATAATTCTTAGCCCAAAAGATGAGAAGCAATAGAGGGGAAAAGGGCAGACCTCCTATTTATGGACTGTGTATTATTCTGTAATCTACCAAAGTTGATTCCCTGGATTTTTTTTCCTCTTATAGACTATCCTTAACCCCAAATCACTATGGCTCTCATTGATTGGTCAGTAATAAATCCCAGACCAGGCCCTCCTTGGTCATTGTTTGGGCCCTGATTGGCTCAGAATGAATGTAAGTAGCAATTGTGTCTCTGTTTTGGTCAATTGTTTCTGGGGGTCTTCCCCTCCCACATCTTTTTTTTTTTTTAAGAGGCCTCTTTTCTTAAGCCTTCCCTTGAGCCACTACTTAAAGAAGTCCATTCATTGAATGAGTATATTTTACTGAAAGTCAGAATGCTATGGGACCTTAGTCTGAAGGGCCAGGGTCTCACATTATGTCCTGGGCCAGCTCCAGTCATCCTGATGAATGAATATCAGGCCACTGGACCCAGTGGCTGTGGAGGAGGAAATGAGGCTGGTGACTTTGCACAGCCCTGCCTCACTTAAGTCCAGTTCACTTGCAAGTCATGGCATCACCTTCCTGATGCCATGGTCCTCTTTGAGAATGAAGGACAAACGAGACAAATTTGCTCGGATTTTATCCTAATGAGAAGTGTATTTTTTTAATCTCATTTTATAAATACACTATGAATTACATAGATATCACTAATTTCATTTATTATTAAAACATACAGTTGTAAGATACATATGACATGATATTTCTACATGTGCTCATTTTTGAAAAACAAAGTTAAGGCAATTAAAAGAATTTTGCAATCTGTGTTAGAGAACTTAAGGGTGGATTTGACTTATCCTAGTAAATTTTGCAGTATATTAGAAAACTGTTAACTTTTTAAAAAATTTACCAAAGCTATGAAGGCCCCAGATGTGAAGCAATTCCCATTCATAAAAATAATTTATTTTTAAAAATAATGCATTTAGGATATATTTTTGGTGTATCGGGCAACAGCTATCAACAGCAACCAAAAAAGCCCCTTTAAAATTATTTTATTTAAAACAAGCTTGTGAGTCTTGGATATTTATCTTGCACATCAGAGTTATTGCAAGGAGTGATGAATTAGGAATATTCAGAAATGTGTGTGCTACTTCTGCCATTAACAGCTGTGATTGAGGTAGGACTCGTGTCTGAGTCTTTATGACCCCATTTGGGGCTTTCTAGGCAAAGATACTGGAGTAGTTTGCCATTTCCTTCTCCAGCTCATTTGGCAGATGAGGAAATTGAGGCAAACAAGATTAAATGACTTCTCCGGGTCACATAGCTAGTATGTGTCGGAGGTTAGATTTGATCTCAATCCTCCTGACTCCAGGCTTGGAGCTCTATCCACTGTGCCACCTAGCCGCATGTAGTACAAATTACTAACCCTCTTTAAGTCTCCATTATTAAAGAACCCCTGTAAGAGATTTCTATTAGGTAATCTGAGTTCCTTTTCAGCTCTATGATTCTTTTCCTCATTGTCAAAGCCATTCAGTTATGCCATATTTTCCATACGTATTTGTCTTACCAGTCATAAATATTATTACATATTCCAGAATGGCTTCCTTGACCCTATTACTCTGAGTTTTTCTTTTTAGCTTAAAAATCAGTTGTGAAGAAAAACTGTGACAACTGGCTATCTACAAGTAGAGTGGGTTGTCTCAAGGCATTGTGAATTCCCTATCACTGGACATCTTTAAACTGGAGACTCTACAACCTTCTTAGACTTCCTTTTCAGGTGTGGGTTGGATTAGAGGATGTCTAAAGTGAAGTGGGCCACTAAGTGGTGCCATAGTGCTTAGAGTGATGGGCCTGGAGTCAGGAAGACTCATTTTCCTGAGTTCAAATCTGGCCTCAGACACTTATTAGCCTGTGACCCTGGGCAAGTCACTTTCACTTAATCCTGTTTACCTCAGTTTCCTCACATGGAAAATGAGCTGGAGAAGGAAGTGGCAAACCATTCCAGTATCTTTGCCAAGAAGACCCCAGTTGGGGTCATGGGGAGTTGGACACTGCTAAAATAATTGAACAATAAAACTAAATGATAACCTTAAAGTGATGATTTGGGAAATAAAAATGGGAGAGAAGAGGAGGCCGTTCTACCAACAGGATAAAGCTTTTGTGGAGCTTCTCTAGCTTGGTGATCTGAGAGCATTAAAGAAATGCTATGGTTAATGGGCTGCAGACACTTAGGGGAAGACGTTGCTGCCCAGGACCAAGACAGGGAAGTAGCAAAGTGCAAGCTTTGGAAGAAACGAGGCATCACAGAAATGTAGCATGGAGTATACCACTTAAACAATGAAGAAAAATCCCAGAGAAATTCTGAGTCTTAAAATAATTGCTGATCTGTAGTGGTGGAGTTTTTATACCAGGGAATTGCTTACATGAAATCAGAAATCTAAACTAAAAACAGCAACTCTATGTATTACAATCCATCCATAAGTGAAAGGAAGAAGACCAGAATGGGATAAAGTTGGATAGAGGAAAGTAATGATTATCCATGCTCTCATGACATCAAGGCCCAATAAAGATAGTCGTTTGTACTTGCCATTTCTGAACCTAAAAGTTACATGTTAAATTAAATTGGGCCCCTGATGTGAGAATTTTTTAGTTAACTGATATGGAAATATTTTCCTTATCTCTTGTTTATTCATTTAAAAATGATTTTTTTTATATAGCAAATTATACTTGTATTTGGGCAGGTACAAATTTAATACTGTTAAGTTACATATGGCAGCAGAAAGTTTTGATGAAAAATAACAGACCTTGTAGTTAGGAAATAGTGTTCTAAATTTTTTTCAGATGTGTGTCTGTAAGACCTGGTCTATGCTCTATGCCTAAAGGATTGTATATTTTATAAAACTCCAGTCCATTTTGGTAATGTCAAATATGTACTGTCAACTGGGTGGGAAGTGGACTCTAACCTGTGGGTGGCCAGAGCCAGGAGAGTCAGGACAGAACTTAAATTTCAAAGTGAGGAAATGCTTACAAGATGAAGTCCTCCTGAGGAGGAGGACTTAACATGCTGGGACAAGGTGGTGCTTTATATACATAAGGCTGGACCATGACACAATCATTCTTAACTGTTCCCAAGGCAGGCTCCTGTGTGGACAATGCAGGCATTCCTGGGTCCTGTGGGAACAGTCTCCAAAGTGATTATCTCAAAGCGGGGTCCCAAACCAAAGTTAGTGTGGCAGAAAGAGGAGTACAGTACCTGATTTGGTTCACTTAGCTGTTGCAAGAAACAGGTATTGTGGACATTACAAAAGGTTCCCTGGATAGTTCCCAGGTTCCTGGGAAACAGAGGGGAGCTCCAACTAAACAGCTGTTGATTAATAGGAAACATAAATCCCTCAGGGAACGCCTGGTCACAGCAATACATTTTACCAGAGGGTGAAATCATCTAGAGCACAAAAGATTATTGTTATGCCAAGTTCACAGCACAGCCTGCTTGCTGGACCTTAATTCTGGGAAATCAGTTGTCTCCAAATATCTTGACAGCGCAAATGAATCATATGTGCTCCTTCCCATTCTCCATCTACCCCTTTTAAGAAAAGAACAAGTTATGTAGAATATGCACACTTGCATAAACCCTTTGGAAATGGAAAGACAAGTATCTTTGTGTGGACAAATATTTTTTGACTTGTTTCATAATCTCATATTTGGTGTAAAACATCAATCCTTTTGGAAATATGCATTTACCTGAAGGTAGCAAAGTTATCTGGTTGTAGCCATTACCCAAATGAATTATAATAGTTTTACCATGATTATGCCTGTTTTTGTTAACATTATCAATTCAACCTGTGGAAAAAGGTATTACTTAGAATATAAAATGTTATAGAAATTTCAAGAACGTTGATTTATAAGCCCTATACAGAACTTTCAATTTTATAGAAGTCGAATTTTTTAATGTTACTTTGCCTTGGACAAAAAGGTGAAGTAAGGGCTTGGAGAAAAATGTGTATGAAGTTTTTAAGATGATAACCACAAAATTATCTTGTTTACTTGTATCCCCTTCTGAAACTTCTTTGGGGTGTGTGTCTGTGTGTGTGTGTGTGTATGTGTGTGTGTGTGCGTGCGTGTTTTTATCCTCGACCATTTTTAAGGTGGGTTATTATCATATGTTGAGTCACTTGTAAACATTGTTTCTCATCCTCCAGGCTACGCCACAGTTATTCCTATTAGAGGCAGTGTTACCTGTGAATTTATGAAAAAGTATTAAGCAGTATGCTAAATGCTGGGGATATAGGTAAGCGGTGGTAGATAGCTGGTATCTCAGTGGATAATAATAGTTTTTATAGAGAACCTTAAAGTTTACAAAAGTACTCTACAAATATTGTCACGTTTGATTCTTACAACAACCCTGGAAGGTAGGTGCTTTGCAATTTTTGCTATTATTATCCCCATTTTACAGACGAGGAAACTGAAGCCGACAGAGGGTTAAGTGACTTGCCCAGGGTCACACAGCTAATAAGTATCGGACACTGAATTTAAACTCAGGACTTCCAGACTCTAGGCCCAGCACTCTATCCACTGAACCACCTAGCTGACTCCTCAGGAAGAAAGATATGAGTTCAAATGCAACTCCAGGCACTTACATGCTTTGTGTGACTTAAGCAAGTCACTTAACCTTTGTTGACCTCAGCTTTCTCATTCATAAAATGAGGGGGCGGGGTTTGAATAATAGCACTTATTCCTAGAATTGTGAGGATAAAATGAGATAATATACGCAGTGCTTTGCAAATCCTAAAGGGCTGTATAATTGCTAGCTATTATTACTATCATTATTGAAATGGTTAGAGTGGAAAAGCTGTATGGGGAAGGGAGGGGATCGGATCTGAATGACTTAGCTCCTACCTGGCAAGGTCTCTGAAGAACTAGCATGGAAGCTGCTGGAAGGGCAGTAGCCCCACAAAATGACAGAGACAGGAAATGGCTTAAGGTGACTCAAAGCCCTTTGGGAACCTCTGTTTGGGTGTTTTCACTTCTCCGGCTCATTATGAGCTAAACAGGGTTTATTTGTACAGTTGGTGAAGGAAAAAAAATTCAGACCAAGGTGGAAATCCAGCCTGATGAGGCTGCATTTATTCCGAGACTTCAGAAGAAAAGCAAGCTGTGCAAAATGGACCTCTGCAGTTTCTTAAGCTAGCCCATTTTATTTATTATTTCAGTTTAGAATAAAAATAAATAATTTTTTAAACCCCACAGTCCTTCACAAGAATCTGAAAGGATAAAATGGGGGAAGTGGGAGGCCTTGTTTTGTGACCTGCGTTTCCTGACTGGGGGGAGGACGTTGTGTTGTGCTTGGTGGAAGCTTGGCCAAAGGTGGCATTACACTCTTGGCAGACTGTGGCAGTCTTCCTAGTGACCTTCCTCTCTTCCTCAGAGAAATGATTGGGGTAAAGACCTTTGTACCTTAGCTTCTGTTTATTCCTTTTTGATTTTCTCAAAATTCATTTCTGCCTTGTCCTCACAAGTATCCAAGCGCCTGTGAGAAGGTTCCAAGTGTTCCACTGGCTATCTGGGCTTTTTCAAATGGACCATCTTACCTTAAGGACTTTGTAATGTCTTTTCTGCCTTTGCTCTTTTTCTTCCTCCCCTCCTCAACCTGCTTATTAAATTGAGTAAAGATTTTTTAAAATTAAATTAAATTTTTTTTTATCAATAATAATCTACCTTTTCTCCCTCTCCCTTCTCTCTTCTTCCTCACTCCCCCTGATTGAGAAAGAAAGAAAAACGCAAGTCCTATTACAAACAAATATAGTCAAACAAAACAAATTCCTGCATTGACCACGTCCAAAGAAAATATGTCTCAGTCAGCACTCTTGAGTCCATCACCCCTCTGTCAGGAAATGGTCAGTATGTTTCATCATGAGTCCTCTGGAGTCATGCTTGGGTGTTGCATTAATCAGAGTTCTGAAGTCCTTCAAAGTTGTGTGTCTTTATAATAATTGTTCTCTGCTTTTTCTCCCTTCACTTTATATCAATTTATACAAGTCTTCCCAAGTTTCTCTAAAACAACCTCCTTCATCATTTCTTATAGCACATGATGTTCTATCACAGTCACATACCATAACTTGTTCAGCCATTCCCCAGCTGATGGATACCCTCTCAGTTTACAATTCTTTGCTACCTCAAAAAGATGTTATAAATATTTTTGTACATATACCCTTGTCCTCTTTCTTTGATCTCTTTGGGGTTATAATCTTAGTATGCACAGTTTAATAGCTTTTTGTACATGGTTCTGAATTGCTTTACAGAATGGTTATACCAGTTCACAATTCCACCAACAGTATTTTAATTAATGTACCTGATTGCTCACAGTCCCTCCCATGTTTGTCATTTTCCCTGTTAGTTTTTCCAGTATCGTAGATAAAGAACTTCCTCAGAGTTGTTTTAATTTACGTTTCTCTTCTCGTGACTTGAAACGTTTTCTTATTATGGCTTTTGATAACTGTATGATTTCTTCCTATGAAAAATGCCTGTTCATAGGCATATTTTTTAAAAATTAATAGTTTTATTTATTTATTTTTAGATTTCAGCATTCATTTCCATAAAATTTTGAGTTCCAATTTTTCTCCCCATCTCTCCCCTTCTCTCACTTCATAACACCTTGCATTCTGATTTCTCCTTCCTCAATATGCCCTCCCTTCTATCACACCCCACCCTTCCCTTATCTCTATCTTCTCTCTTTTCCTGTAGCGCAAAATAGATTTCTATACCCCATTACCTGTATTTCTTATTTCCCAGTTATATACTATGACAGTTCTCAACATTCATTTCTACTACTTTGAGTTCCAATTTCTCTCCCTTCTTCCCTCCCCACCTATCCCCACTGAGAAGGCAAACAATTCAATACAGACTATATATATGTGTGTCGTTTTGCACAAGACTTCCATAATAGTCATGTTGTGTAAGACTAACCGTATTTCCCTCCATCCTACCCTGTCCCCCATTTATTCTATTCTCTCATTTGACCTTGTCCCTCCTCAAAAATGTTTCCATCTAATTACTCCCTCCTCCCATTTGTCCTCTCTTCTACCATCCCCCTCACTGATCTCCTTCTCCCCTACTTTCCTGTAGTATATGATAGATTTTCATACCAAATTGAGTATGTTATTCTCTCTTTAAGCCAAATGTGATGAGAGTAAGCTTCACTTTTCCCCTCTCACCTCCCCCCCTTTTCTCCTCCATTGAACAAGATTTTTCCTAACTCTTTTATGAGTGAGTCTGCCCCATTCCATTTCTCCCTTTCTCCTCCCGATATTTTCCTCTCTCATCCCTTAATTTTATTTTATTTTTTTATGGATATCATCTCTTCTGATTCAATTCAAACTGTAGCGTGTGTGTGTATAATCCCTCCACCTACCCAAATACTGAGAAAAGTCTCAGGAGTTACAAACATGATCTTTCCATGTAGGAATGTTAACAGTTCAGCTTTAGAAAGTCCTTTATGATTTCTCTTTCCTGTTTACCTTTTCATGCTTCTCTTGATTCTTGTGTTTGAAAGTCAGATTTTCTATTCAGTTCTGGTCTTTTTGTCAAGAATGCTTGAAAGTCCTCTATATCATTGAGTGACCATTTTTTCCCTTGAAATATTATACTCAGTTTTGCTGGGTAGGTGATTCTTGGTTTGAATCCCAGTTCCTTTGACTTCTGGGATATCCTGTCCCAAGTCTTCATATGTGTATCAATTGGGGAATAAATCATCTCTACAAATTTGAAGGTGCCCTATATAGGGAGCTGCTACATAGACATATAGAGATGAGACCTTAATCGGGGAAAGCTGCTGCAATTTTTTCCCCTTTTGCCAGCTTCTCTTCTAAGTTTTGGGTGCATTGGTTTTGTTTCTGCAATAACTTTTTAATTTTATGTGATCAAAATTTTCTGTTTTACCTTCTATGATTCTCTCTCTCTTGCTTGTTGATGAAATCTTCTCTTCATACATCTGACAGGTAATTTCCTTCTTGTTCCCCTAATGTGTTTATGATGTCACTCTTTATGTATTAAATGCAGCCACCAGCTGGCACAGTGGGTAGAATGCCATGCCTGGAGTCAGGAACACTCATCTTCCTGAATTCAAATCTGACCTCAGACACTTAGCTGTGTGACCCTGGGAAAGTCATTTAACCCTGTTTGCCTCAGTTCGTCATCTGTAAAATGAGCTAGAAAAGAAAATGGCAAACCATTATAGTATCTTGGCCAAGAAAACCCCCAAATGGGGTCACAAAGAGTGGGACACAACTGAAAAATGACCGAACAACCAAATATCTTAAATCATATGCTCATTTGGATATATGGTACAAGGTATGGGTCTCACCCTAGTTTCTGCCAGACTGCTTTCCAGTTTTTCCAACGGTTTTTGTTGAATAAATGAATGGTTACTCTAACAGGTGGTTTCTTTGAGTTTATCAAACACTAGGTTATTGTGTTCATTTGCTTCCACATATTATGTGCCTCATCTGTCCCACTGATTAATCTCTCAGTTTCTTATCTGGTACAGAATTGTGTGGGTCATTACTATGTTGTAGCATAGTTTGAGTTCTGTTACTATTAGGTTCCCTTTCTTTTCCATTTTTTAAAATTATTTCCCTTACGATTATTGATCTTTTGTTCTCCTAGATGAATTTTGTTATGACTTTTTCTACCTCTTTATAGTACCTGGAGAAGTAGATATTTTAACTGACTTTAAACTTGAACTACTTATCACTTTCTGTAACTGAAGGCTATGTTGCTGATTTTCATCCTTTGTCAGAGACATCCAGGGTCAATTGTTTCGGGTGGCACATAATTTCCAACAGTTTTCTGGTGACAATTTCCAACAGCAGTCCTGTTATATCTAAGAGAGCCATAGATAGTTAGGTCTGGGCCTCCTGACTTCCACTGGACTCTTGAAAAGGTATTATAGCACCAAGCAAGTAGATGTATTTATTCATTTAGTAAATATCTATTAAGTTCTTACTGTGTGCTGTATGCAGTATCACTTCTTGGCAGCAAACCCTCCATCCAAAGAGGGAAACATTGGTGTTGTGTTGGTATCAGTGTTAGTTTTGTGACAAGACTTTGGAAAGATTGCTCAAACTGTGTGTTCTAGAACAATCCACTGAACAGGTATACTGCAAGGCTCAAGAGATTAGAAGGGATTGACTATATTCTTGGAGTCAGCCAGCATTTATTAAATACTGTTTGCCAGATACTAAGCTGGCATAGATCAGAATGCATCCTCATCCCTTGCCTTCCTCAGGGATTGGTGAGTGAGACCTTGTTGGGGGCACTGCTATTATATATACGTGTGTACAGGTAACATGACAGGAGCATCCTCGCCATGCTTTACTTGAGTCCTAGAACAAGTCTGCTCACAGTCTTTTTTGGAGTGCCCACTGTTACGTGCTCCCTTGTGGCTTCCTAACTAGGTGCATGGACCTTCGACGGGTCCCCTGGCTCTTAACTCTCATCTGCCTGGAAATCACTGACAGGGTCATTGGGGTTGAACAGAAGAAAGACTCTGGGGCAGCTCGAAGAGTTTAAAGGGATACTTTGGGTGGAGGGGGGATTTAATTAGGTGTACTGGCTGTGGAAGGAAATGATGTGGGTGGGACATGGGAAGAGCACGTGAAAGGGAGGGGAGCTGGCTGAATGGCAGTTCATGCTCTGCAGCGACTCCTCCTTAACACCTTCCCTCCCCAGTGTGTGAGATCCTGTGACACTCACTGGCCTTCGTGCTGTTTCTTGTCCATGACCCTCCATCTCCCCACTCTGCATTTTCACTGACTCACCCCCATTCTTCATCTCTGCCTTCCTTCCAAGCTCAACTAAAATCCCACCTTCTGTTAGAAACTTTTCCCAAGTCCCCCAGTGTTGCTTTGTCTTGCCTCTGAGATCACCTTTAATTTACCCTATATGTGTCTTGTTTGTGCATAATCGTTTGCATGTTGTTTCCCCCATTAGACTATGAATTATTTGAAAACAAGAATTCTTTTTTGGGGGGAGGGAGTAGGGGCTGCCTTTGCAACTTAAATTACCTAATACACAGTAGGCACTTAATAAATGCTTACTGATTTGACTTGTGCAGGTCCATCTACAGACACAGCAGAAGATAGAGATGAAGATGACTGGCATGGCCTTAAAGGTGGTGCGGACAGATGGCTTCCTGGCCCTGTACAATGGCATCAGCGCCTCCATCTGCCGGCAGGTAGGTGGTGCTAATGGTAATGACACTAATATTATTTGTAGAAGCTTTTACCATTTGTAAAGCACTTTATAGATGTTAATCTCATTTCATCCTCTCAACAGTCCTATGAGGAATTCTCACTATCCACATTTTACAGATTGGGAAAAAGTAGTTAAGTGACTTACCCAAGATCACACAGCTAGTGTCTGAGGTCAGATTTGAACTCAGGTCTTCTCTGACTCCAAGTCTAGTGCTCTCTCCGCTATTCTGCCTGGCCTCTGACGTGGTAGAACGTGATTTTTTGGCTATGGGATTTTCTTGATCTGAAGGTATAACAACCACCCTCCTCACTTTGGATTGAGGCCAGCCTTAGGAAATCACTGACTGCCTCAAGTAGATAAGAATTTCTGATCATCTAGATTCTGGGAATCTCTTCCAAAATTGTCCCTAACCAGGAGTCCACCCAACCTCTCCCTGTGAAAGGCTGTTCCCTGTTTGGACATGGATAATTCCTAGAGTTGCAGAGCTGAAAGGGACTTTGGAAATCAGCCCCTGTATGCCTGACAGAGAGTCCCCTCTCACACCCCCCTCTACCAGCCTCCGTTTGGACAGCTGCAGTGACTGTGAGCTCTGCTGTCTCCTGCTGTTTGCAATGGTTCTCATTGTTAGGAAATGTTTCCTGGTATGTGAAGTTGTGTCAGCAAACATTTGTTAAGGTATTAGTTTGCTATGCTCTGGACATGCACGAAAAGGCCAACTTAAACAGCAAAACAAGGTCTTCTCTCTGTCGACTGAGTGTGGAAACAGCCACAGGCAAGACAGCATGCAAACAAATGGTAACAAAGCCCATAGGAGACAAATTAGAGATAGTCTCAGAGGCACTAAGGTTAAGGAGGCCAAACTCTGCCTCTGAAATTTTCACCCAGGACTCATACTTCTCATTCCTTGGGCCAATTAAGTCAAGTCTTTGGAGTTTTTCATGGTATCGACCCTTAGATGCCTGAAGGTAACAAGCAGGACCCCACCAAGCTTTTCTACTTCAACTTAAATATCTCCATTTTTTTCATCTGGTATCATTTCCAGTCCCCTTACCATCCTGGCCACCCTCCTATGGACATACTCTAGCTCATCAAAGTCCTTCCCAGAATGGAGCAAACAGCACTGAATCCAGTGTTCTCATTAGGATCCACTCAGGAGGGAACAAGAGGACTTTGACCTGCCTTTTTCTGGGCACGATTCTTTAACTTTTTTGATGAACCACGCTGTTGACACCTAGAGCTTGTTTACCAAAACCCTAAGGTCCACACACACACACACACACACACACACACACACACACACACAAACACACACACACACACACACACACACACACACACACACACACAGTGGTGATGATGTGACATAATGGAAAAAGTACTATATTTAGAGTTAGGATCCCAGCTGGGTGAGAGATGGTGGTAAGAGAGATGGTGGTAAGAGATGGGATAGAGAGCTGTCCTTGAACTCAGGTCTTCAAGGTCGTCCCACCTCTGGTACGTATTGGCTGTGACTCCTAGGCGATTCACTTAACCTTTCAGTGACCCAGATAAACCTAAAAAATAAAAGAAGACAGGCTAGTGCTGATCAACATTGGTAAAGGGAGTTTTTGTATATTGAAGAGATCTGGGATTTGGCCCTTCTTTCTCTTCCCCTCCAAAAAAAAAAGTTTGGCAAGTTTCTTAGCATCTTTGGGAAAGGGAGCTTCCTCTTGTTAAAAAAAAAAAAAAATGGAGGCGAGGGCATTCTAGTGGATAGAAGAGTATTTTCAACTCAGAAAACTGAGTTAGGTCTTGCTCTGATAGACCAAGTCTAGCTCTGACAGACCAGGAGCAAGGAAATTTAAGTAAGCCCCTACCAGGCATTGAGGAACCTGTGGCCTCTAGGTCCTCAAATGTAGCCCTTTGACTGTGGCCTTGAGGCCACAGGTTCCCCACCCCTGCTTAGGCATCTCACTAAGACCAAATTGCACAAGACTCATGTTCCATACTGGGAATTCCTTGTATTAATGAATTTATGCATCTCAGGAAAAAATGGGAGTGTCAAGCTACATTTGTCAGTTTATATTTATTTCTGGCATATTTCATCTAATTAGATTTGGTCTATTGAGATCTTTTGGAATCCTGATTCTGTCAGCTAACATATGAACTGTCCATTTCAACTTCGTGTGATCTGCAGATATGGAGGAAGCACAAATTTGCCTCATTCCTCCAAGTCATTAAGAAAAATGTTGAACAGCCTGAATTCTTGGGATCTATCTTATACATCTAAGGTGACATCAACGCATTAATGACTAGTCTTTAAGTTCAATCAGTTGTCATTTCTGTTTTATTGGTAACATTTGGCATAGGAACTGGGAACATAATTTATTGGCATGGGAAATTCCTGAACAAAGAAACTCCTTTAAAAAAATTAATTTTCCCTCAATTACAGGTAAGCAAAAATGTTTAATGTTCGTTTTTTAAAATTTTGAGTTCCAAGTTCTCCCTCTTTCTCTCCTCCTCACCTCCCTGCTCTCTGGAAAGGCATTGTGTGCAGTTATATAAAACATTTCCATATAAGCTATGTTGCAAAAAAAAAATGCAGACCAAAAAACAGTATGCTTCAGTCTGCATTCAGACGCTGTCAGCCCTTTCTCGGGAGTTGGATAGCATCTTTCATCAATAAGTCCTTCAGGATTATCTTGGCTCATTGTATTGCTAAGAGTAGCTAAGTCTTTCACAGTTGCTCATTGTACAACATAGTTTTTACTGTGCACTGTTTCCTGGTCCTGCTCATTGCATCAGCTCATGTCAGTCAAAGAAACTCCTTTTACTAATGCTGGTCAGCATTTATTAAGTACTTACTGTGTGCCAGCTCTTCATTCCTTCTTAGCTTTATGTAGTTATCCTATTTAAACTGAAGGCCATTCTCTTTAAGTGAGAAGATAGAAGCAAATTTTAATAGGTTCTGTCAACTATTAGTGCATTAGCTACTCCAGATATGGATATTGCATTCCTTCATGGCTTGAATGTAGCTTTAAAAAATATCTTACCTCTTTTTGTTTTTATACTTCCCTCTATATCCTTACTGCTTCATCTTCCAGAGTATTGTCCCTTGAAACACATTTTTAAAAGGTTTGGGAAAAAAAATCAGTTCAGTAAGGTTAGCTATTGTATCAATGAAATCTCAACATTAATTGTTCAATGTTCCACACCCACAAGCAAATCCCCCTGCCTCCTAAGAAAAGGGAAAGAAGTGTATTCTTATATCTTTTTGGTACCAGGCTTGGTCATTATAATTATACTGCATTCAATTTTGATTTTCTTCCTTGTCTTTCAACACATGTTGATTTCCTGATACTGCTTGCTTCTCATTGTATCAATTCATATATATCTATCTACATTCCTTTCTAGTGATCATGTTCATCATACGTAAGAATTTAATTTCCAGTGGTTATTATTGTTTTTTGTTACATTCATATCTTACAATTTAACCATCCCCTAATCCAGTGCTTTTTAAACTGTGGGATGCAACCCCATGTGGAGTTGTTACCCACAGTTTAAGAAGCTCTAAAGAGGAGAGGTGGTGAGTAGAAAAGGTTTAAGAAGTCCTGCCTAATTAGTGGGCATCTATTTTGTTTCTAGGCTTTTCCCACTACAAAAAGTGGTGCTGCAAAAATTTTTGTGTATATGGTATCTTTTTAAAAAAAATTAATCATTTTGTTGGAGGTATATGGCTAGCGGCAGGATCCCTAAGCCAATGGTCCTTGGCATTTTAGTCACTTCTTAGCATAATTCCAAATTACTTTCTATAATGGTTGGACTCATTTGAACTTATCTTTATAAAAGCCATGTTAATTGTTCCTTAGCGTTTTAAAAGGCTCAGATGTCTTTCTGCTCCAGTTCTTATAGGACTGAGTCACTCTTTTGTATTCATCCTACGAAGGTGTACTTGCCCCTTTGCTTCATGCAGTTTTAATACCTGAGATTGTTATTCAGAATGCCAAGCATGTCAGGTTGATTCATAGAAATCAGTACATGAAATAGTGTCAGGTGAAGGAGCAGAACACAAATATGTACATGCATGTCAGTTATGTACAGCTGGTAAAAATGAATGTGTGTATGCATCCGCGTAGATCGAAAGAAGAACTAGATAACAGTAAAGTTTGAATGTTATTAATTAGATTTCTTTCTCTTTTTCTGTAAACTTTCCTAAACCAGCCACTTTGTAGTCTCTGTAAGTCTTTCATGGAGTCTTTCTTTGTTTTTGAACAGCATAGATGTTTACTATCCATTTCATGAATGTGTGCACTAAAGGACTTTTTTTTAAGGTCAACATTTATTGAATATTCAGTCATTTTTATTCATTAAACAAACTAAAGAAACTTAGCTAAACATTAAGAAAATTAAACTTTAAAATACCAACTCACAAAGAGCTCCTACCATATGGAATGACCTTTCTGATCTTTCCTTGGCTAAAAAATTTTAAAAACATCCTTCCAACTGGACCCTACTCTCTTTGTCCCACACTTTGTCATGAAAGTCTAGAGGTAGAATTTAAGACCTGGTGAAGGGAGAAGCACATGATTTTTTTAATAATATTTTATTTATTCCAGTTACATGTAAAGACAATTTTTAATATTCATTTACTTTCCCTCTCTCTAAAAAATGATATAGGTTATAGATGTGCAGTTATGTGAAACATATTTCCATATTTGTCATGTTGAAATACATACTTTAAAATTTTACAATTTTAAGTTTTTTTTCTTCCTTACTGCACCAGCCAGAGCCTTGGGGCCATGTTTTGGAATTTGAGCCTTGGAAAGCAAATGGTCAGGGGATTAAACTGAGATAAGAAGTCTAGTTGACATTTTTCCCCCCAATCCAACTGGATTATACAATAATAACAATATTGTAAAGACAAGCAACTTGGAAAGACTTGAAAACTCCTGTCAATGTAATAACCAACCACAGTTCAAAAGGACTTGAGATAAAACACGTTATCTATCTCCATTGAGAGAGCTGATGGACTCAGAGTATAGATTAAAGCATATTTTCTTCTCTGTCTCTGTCTCTGTCTCTGTCTGTGTCTCTCTCTCTCTCTCTGATATGGCCAATGTGGGAATTTGTTTTGCATGATTATACTTATTTGTAATGGATTTTGTATTTTCCTTCTCAAAGGGTAAAGGAGGGGGTGGAGGAAAGGATGAGAATTCAGAACTGAAAATAAAATAAAATTCAATTTAAAAAAAACTGACTCAGTTGAAGGCCTCTAGCAAGAGCAGGGGTGTGCAGGGAGCAGAAATAAGAAGGGCAGTCAGTTCACCCAATCTCAACGGGAGCTGGTCTCTACCAAGCAGAAGTCCTCACTAGAACAGCTGAGAGAAAGGAGGGAAGAAGAGGTTCATGGAAGGGGACCTGAATTGCAGAGACAAAGAAGCGCCTACTTGGTCCTGAATGGAGGGCTGGGCCTGAGTGGGAATCAAGGAAGGAAGCAGAATGTATGGCAGTCCCCATGGCTGGGAATCCCCAGAGACTGGGGAACATTAACCCTAGTGGGCTTGCCCCATTGCTTTGAGAGCTTCTGGCTATGTGTCCAGGTGTAGCCTATCTGTCTTTCTCCTTCATAGTACAATGTGTGTAAAGATGTTTCACCAAGAGCTTTTGTCCTAAATTATGATGTTGTCGTCCACAGATGACCTACTCCCTTACCCGATTTGCCATCTATGAGTCATTCCGAGACCGACTGACTGCAGGGGGCCAGGGGCCCCTCCCTTTCTATAAGAAGGTGCTTTTGGGGTCTTTTGGAGGTAAGAGCATCATCAAAAGCCATTTGTGAGAGGGGAGAGGGAATGGTCCTCAATGCAGTTCCATGAGAGTTAGATGACAAATCGTGGTTGTGAGATTTCATATTCTTTTCCCTTCAGGTTTTGCAGGTGGTTTTGTGGGAACTCCGGCAGATATGGTGAATGTCAGGTGAGTGTCAGTTTCATGACGGGTCAGTTTCAGTCTGCCTTTTCCCTTTAAGACCGTTGTTATCTTGGTTTTCTTGTGGTAGGTCTGTGGGACATGAGACAGTGTCAGAGTTAAGGAAAGAAAGAAACAAAAGATGTGACTAGACAGATGCCTGTTTATCTGGTTTAATCTAAAAAATGGTCAAATGGCTGTTTTATTTCCTCTTCTCTGAATAAGAACTAAGTAGCCCAGATAGCAAGAAAGTCAAGCCAGACAGCAATCTTTTTTTGTTTGTTTACATACAGAATATTTTCTTATTAAACCAAACTATTTTTCTGACATTTAGCTCCATTTTATGTTCTTTTGGTGCCTCTGTTTTAGTCTCCAGAAGTCCTCTTTTAAGTATTTTACTTTCTTTGACTATTGTCCAATGCCCCCCTCCAAAAAAGACCCTCATTATTGTCTCATGTAACTATAATTTATTATACAGACAATGATGGAAATATAGATATAGACAGTCAAAAATTTTGAGTAACCTACAGTAGCTAAAAGTGAAATTTTGGCCTGTCTCCAAACTCAGTTTCCTTTCATTGCCCTGTTTTAACTTGAAGTTTAGCATGCAGAGATAACTTGATTCCCTAATAAAGGGATTTCCTAATGATTCTTAGGTCAGAAAGCAATCTTAAAGGAAAGCTGATAAGTGATTTTTGTCTGAAAATTCTTAATTTCCAGAGGCATAGAACAAAAATCAGGGCCTCACTATTGGAATATTCACATCTTGTCCCCATCTGTTGCCTCCCCTTTCTGGTTTTGCTTTTCGTGATTGCTGTATGTGGTTTTGGGTTTCAGGATGCAGAATGACATGAAGTTACCTGTGCACCAAAGGCGGAAGTGAGTAGTGATCCAAGGCAGGGTGGCTGAGGAGGGTTTGGATTTCATGGCCTCTCATTGGGCATAATGAAAAGAAACTTGGGAGATTCTTGGATCTAGGAGAATCTATAACTGCTTGTATACAATAGTCAAAGACCATCCCTGGAATTCCACTTGAAGGAGCTCAAGAGAAGACTGAGGGTGATTGATGTGTTCATGTAGGTCAAAAATCATCATATGGAAAATGAAGGACACTTGTTTAGCTTGTTGTAGTGGGCAGCCCTGGACCAGTGGTTGAAAAAGTTAACAGAGAAATATTATTTCATCTTTGTATGTAAAAGCAATAGCAGCCACAGACTTTGTAACCTTTAGAACTATCCCAAAGTGTAATGAATTGCCTTGATAGGCAGTGAGCCCTTCTCTCCATCCCTGGAGGTTGAGTGATGACTTGTATGGTATAGAGGAGCTTGGTAGCAGGTATGGCTTGAACTGAAGACCTCTGAAATCCTTTCCCACTCTCAGCAATCTCTGACTTGAGGCTGTTGTGCTGGGGAGAGGAAAATAAATTGGAATAGAAGAAAGGGGAGTGAGGATTGAACAAAAGAACCGTGAAGACCCTTACCCAAACTACTGTAGGGAGGTCTGGAAACCCAAGGACAAAAGTCAAGGATTGTTCAGGATTTCTGCAAGGATATCAGTAGATGTCAGGAAGGAATGTTATTGGGGGTGGTATGGGAGACATGTTTGCTAATTCCCTTTAAGTGGGAGCTTAACTTGGACTTGTCTTGTGTCCCATAGCTACTCCCATGCTTTAGATGGTATCATACGTGTAGCCCGTGAAGGTAAGATCCATTCCAGAATGGGCGTTACGGTTCTGGGTCAATCACTGCCAGCCACTCTGTTTAGGATCTTTTTCAGCACTGAATATTCTAAGTCCCTGGGACTGAATTGAGGGAAGTTGTCAAATCTATTGCCTTAGGATGGTTTCCATAGGCTAAACCCTAGCTGTCATTCAAGGCCCTCCACAATTTGCCCTCCAGCATACCTTTCTCACAGGTTCATAGGATCATGGATCTAAGGAAGCCGTTGTCTCCAACCCTTTTATTTTTTAGAAAAGGAACCTGAGATTCAGCAGTGTTAAATGATTTGCCCAAGGTCCCCCAGGTTGTGTCAGGTCCTTTGACTCCAGAGCCACTTATTTCACAGGGTTCCCCAGCTTCCTGTGTAGTTTCCTGGTATCGTCCTGTACTTCCTTATACCCGCAAATTCACACAGCCTTCTACAATGCCTGGAATACTTTTCTCCCACATCACTGCCTGCTGAAATTCGTCCCTTCCTTTCTCCCTCTCTTCCTTCCTCCCTCCTTCCCTCCCTCTTTTCCTTCCTCATCCCTTCCTGTCTTCCCTCCCTCCATCCTTCCCTCTTTCCCTTCCTTTCTCCCTCCCTCCCTTCTTCCCTCCCTCCCTCTCTTTTTTCTAGTTAAAGGCAGTCTCTTTCATGATTAATTTTTAAACCACTTTGCCTGGATCCCTCCTTAATTTCTATCGTCTTGTACTTTAAATCATGTTTATTTTGTATCCATGTTGTATTATTCCTTATCTCTATTAGATTAATGATAATAAATAATAATAGCTGGCATTCATAAAGTGCTTTAACATTTACCAAGCATATTACAAATGTTGTCTCATTTGATCCTCACCACACATGAGGTAGGTGCTAATCTTATCACCATTTTATAGATGAGGAAACTGAGGCAGAGAGAAGTTAGATGACTTTTGCCCAGGGTTATACAGTAAGTATCTGAGGCTGGATTTGAATTTGGTTTTTTCTAACTCCAGGTCCAGCATTGTATCTATTGTACCACCTAGCTGCCTTTTAATTATAAGATTTTAAGATCCTACAAAGATACCTTTATTTTCACTTATGTCCACTTTAACTAGCAAAATTCCTACTGTGCACATGGTAGGCATGTAGTCATTGTTTTAGTGCAATCAAATTGTTCATGGCAAAATATCCACCTGTCAGGTTCTAGTACTAGTGAGCTTAAAGGAAACCCTGAGCATGTATGCTGAATGAATGGATTCAGTTCTTATAGAGGACAACAGCATCAGAGGTCAGGCTGCCAGGGAACAGGGACTAAAGAGAGAATTGAAATTGTTCTCTTGCCACTAGAAAAGAGAGCTAAAGGGAAACCATTAACCTGGTCTTTTCCCCCCTTTTACAGAAGGTATAAAGAAATTATTTTCTGGAGCTACGATGGCATCATCCCGAGGGGCTCTTGTCACTGTGGGGCAGGTAGGTGGCCTTTCAGCCTCACACCTCCTATGTGGAGCCACCAGCTGATAGTACAGAGCAGGGTGAGCTAGGGGTGCTAGCTTTCTTGTTGTTCTTTGGCTAGGGAAGCAGTGCAAAATTCAGCTGTGACAAGTGGCCCTCAGCCCCAAGGTCCCTGACAGTGGAGGCAAGGCTGCTGGTTGTTTTCCTTTTACAAATTCTCTGTTCCACCCCTACTATTCTCTGACCCTCAACCTCTGCTTTTGCTTATGAAGTGCTAGAATGTGTTCTTTCCTCCTCTCTCCTCCATCCCAGATCTTTGCCAACCTTTAAGAGTTAATTCAGGTACTTAGAAAGAGGAGGAAACTGAAGCCTGGAGAAGAAAAGAAGTCTCTGGTCCTAGACCACACAGTCAATTAAATGAGAAAACTGGGGTTCTGATCCTCCATCGAGTGAAGAGAGACCCTGCTCTTTCATAATGTTATATCTTTTCTTTTTTTCCCCCTTTTTTCTTCCCCTGATTTAGCTAGATCTGTGAATTCATCTGTCTGGAAACTCCCTTCCCTGGTAAAGATCTGCAACTTGGCAGTCCTTCAGCTTGTTTGCCTGGGGGTACTGAGAGGTTGTGTGAATTACTTAGAGTGTGTCGCACTTACGTGTGTTAAAGACAGAACTCAAACCCAGGTTTTCCTGACTCTAAGGCTGGTGCCATGCTCCCATTCATGAGATATTTATGACTTTGCATACTCCCTCTCCCTGCCCTCCCCTCACACACCCGGGAGCTTCAGGCTGTCATTCCAGTTTGCACCTGAGGCCCCTAAAACCCTGTCCCTCTCCTAGATTATAAGCTCCTCAAAGGCAGGGACCATGTCTGTTTATGTTTGTAACCTCCCACCCCCCCATAGTGCCTTTGACAGATCAAAACATTTATCAATCAGTGTTTGCTGAATTGCCTTAATTTAACACAGACTGTCTGATTCAGGAAGAATGAGTTATAGGCTAGAGCAAGGCCTCGCTGAAACACTTCCTGTTTCCCCACAAGGGTTCTTTGAGGGCAGCAAATCCCCTTGTAATTCTGGCCCTGCGGGAGCCTCTGGGCTTGTTTGGAGTCACTAACAGTCCTCCTTCTCTCCTTGCAGCTCTCTTGCTATGACCAAGTCAAGCAGCTGGTCCTCGGCACAGAAGTGATCTCGGACAACATCTTTGCCCACTTCCTGTCCAGTTTCATTGCTGTAAGTTCCCCATGTCCTTTGTTATCATTCCAGTTTGCACTTGGGTACCCCATGAACCATCATGGGTACTATTCTACTGTGGGAAGACCCACAGAAGAGGGGCATTGTTATCAAAAAAAAACAACAACATTGCTTGGTTTTTAAAAACACTTGGGAGTGGTTAAGGGACTGCTAAGTGGCCATTGGAAGAGCCTGTGATGGGAGAGAGGAATGAGGAGGGTAGCGGAGATAGGGAGAGGAATGAATGAGGAGGAGGAGAGTGGAGGGTAGGCAGCCTTGATGGAGGTCTGGTTAATTTCTTCCATGACTTAAAGCAGCTGAAGGGCAAGAAGCTTTAGTGAGTCTTCAGTTGTTTAATCCCAGGGCGGTCAGGTTATGCTTTTTCTGATGCCAGACTATCTACCAGAGGTGTCTACCAGGCAAGACCCCTGAGAATCTCAAGAAAGGGAGGTTCTCTTGCAATCCATAACTTTGCTTCTCCATAGGGCGGATGTGCCACCTTTCTGTGCCAACCCATAGATGTACTTAAGACTCGTCTGATGAACTCCAAGGGGGAATATCGGGTAACTATTCTACATCTATTATTTCCAACCTGGCATATGGGCTGTCGTGCTGCCCATCTTTTCTCTCATCTTGAGGCTATAACTTTCAGGATAGCTCCCAGCTGTTCTCCGGTTTACCTTCTCAGAAACCCAGTTGACTTGCTACAGAGAACTAAGTTCCTGGTGTGTCTAAGCAGCCTCACTGAATGGGATCTAAAAGATCACTTAATCTAACCTACCTCCTTTGGCAGAGGAGGAAATTGAGTCTGAAATAAAAAGAATTGTCTGGCCCAAGACCACACAGTCAAGTAAACCTAATTCTGACTACAAATCAGGTGTTCTTGGGGTGGTCCACTTGGAGATCTGGGGACATGAAATGCCTTATTATAGAAGGTGTGAGGGAACCATTGTTCCTCCAGTGGCATTGATGTAGTTATCTGTTTCAGGGTGTCATTCATTGTGCTTTGGAGACAGCGAAACTTGGACCTCTGGCCTTTTACAAGGTACCAATTAGCTATGGGGGCAGGAAGATTTGGGGAGGTTGGGTTGTGGCTCCAGTTGTGGGCACTGTATTTGGATGTTTGGGCCCCAACCCTGGAATTTTCTGCAAGGTTCAGCATCCTTCCCTCCCTTTTTCTCCCACCTTTCCCTCCCAACACACCTCACCCTCTAATTTTATCTTGTCTTATCTCACTTTAGGGATTTTTACCGGCTGGAATACGTCTAGTCCCCCACACCGTCCTCACCTTTATCTTTTTGGAACAACTCCGATTATACTTTGGAGTGGATGCTTGAGCTGGGCTTGTTTTGGTGGGAGCCATACAGATGCTACAAGGCTCCCAGGCTACCCAGGATTCTTCCAAAGAGACCCAGGGAGGGAGCACTTAAGCATCCTCTCAGGGACCAGTATTTCCCACATTCCTGTCTTGTTTTCTCCTTTTGTGTCAACCTGTTCCCACTTTGAGTTATAAACACAGTTGTCCCAAAAGTGTGATATCTTCACCGCCTCCCCCCTATTCTTAGGGAACAATCCAATCTTAGGGAACAAAATGGTTTTTCATCCTATTGTGACAGAAGCTTCTTAATTCTACTGGTCACTTTCCCCTTTTCTATGTAGCTTCATTTGCCTTAACTGTCCCCCTTGGCCCCTCATCTGGGCTCTCAGAATACTTCTATACCTTAACCTCTGCCTCACAGAAGGGGAGGACCAGTATGTTTTGTAGCCAATCTGAAAAAACCTTGAAACGCAGCCCCTTTCTCTCGTTGCTTATCCCTCCCTATCCATCCCACCCTGGACTTCCCTTTACTTTTGTACAAGTGGGGAAAATAAATGTTTACAAGAATACACCCCTCCTCCAAACCTTGCCCCCCTTCCTTGGGAATGTGAAGTACATTCTGGTGGTGGTGGCCCTCCAGCCTAAGAATTGGGTGGAGACATCTTTCTAAAGCCTTCCTTACCCTGAGCAGTTATTAAGTGCAAAAGACTTTGTAGAGGAAAATTCACTACAGTAATTAACACTGAATGGATGGTAGTTTTCCATACCATTTCAGTAGTCAAAGAGAGACTGAGGGGTGAGGTATATCTTCAGTCTGTCAATCATAATAGAATTTGGAGCATCTAGATTTGGCTTGGTACCCCAGGTCAACATACATTTACTTTTCTTCTTAGCATATTCTCATTTTGGGTTGTATTAATTGGAGAATTGAGCACTGTGAGCCTTATTCTTTTCCTCTCTTTTGCCTGAAAGAGGAAAATTGATTTCCAACAGATATGGTTCTCCATGGGTCCTGGTGAGAAAAAGATGATAGTTTCTTTCCTCCCTCTCCTATCCTTCCAGTGACACTTTCTCCCCCTCTTGTTGTTTCTACCATTAAGTCCATCATGTCTTCCAAGTCCCTGTCCCTTTGCCATCCAGATCAAATGGGCTAAAACATTGCCCAGTCTATAGCAGAACCTTACACTACCACAACTTCCCATCTCTTCTCCCAAGTCAGACCTCCAGTAGCCTCTATTGCCAATTGCTCAGTGATTGCTTTAAAGATCAAATTTTAGCCAAAACTCAGGCACCAAATAGCTGCTGCTGTCTTCAGGGATTTCCCCTCTATGCCTTCTACTTTCTCTTCTTCTCTCCCAAGCCCTCCATTTCCTTACTTTATGGTACCACATTTCACCACAGCTACTGAGTGACTTGTGTTGGACAAAGGTCAGGAGGCCCGGGGGTTGAAGAAAACAGATATATATTTTGACTTTTTATTTTCTGAGCCCTCATTTCCCTATCTCCCTAATATTTGATGTTGCTTGTGTAAAAAGAAATTGGACCAGTCAAATTGGCTGATTTTCAGTCATGGCATCCTTTTGGAGGTGTCTTTATACCCCCACCTTGGGCTCATTACTTTTATAGCTGACATTAATGTTCCTTTCCACCTGTTGTCAACTACCTTCCCTGTGACCCTTAGGAAGGATACTATGTCCTCATGTGTACTGTGAAAATTTAGAGACAGGTAGAATTGCATAGTGGGTAGAACCCTGAACTTAAGAATTGGGAAAACCTGGGTTTAAATCCTGCCACTCACACTAGCTCTTTTGACCCTGGTCAAGTCATTCAACTTGTTTGAGCCTCGATTTCCTCATTATAAATATCATCATTATCATCATAAATAATAAGGCAACATGGTAAAAGCAAGTCTAAGGACAGCACTTACTTTACAGGGCTATGGTGAGGATTACATTAGCTAATCTGTGTTATACACCATTGAGATGTGAGCTGCTATTATTATGGCTACTTACCTATGTATGGGAGGAGTTGTAGATTAGTCAGGTAGCTTATTAATGATTCAGAATAGCTTCAGTAAACCAGTGGGAAAAGATTTCCTAAGTCCATTAAATAAGATTTTAGTGAGTTCATCCCTTTGCAAACAAGCACTAACCAGGCCTTGAGTTTTAGAGAGTATTCAAAGAAGGCATTGCTCTTGTCCTGTTTGACCTTACAGTGTATGTGAGGGAAGCAACTGGAAAATGATTCTGGGACTATGGAAAAGAGCATGGCCTGGGCCAGAAACATATCTCACAGGAACCGGTCTTTACTGAGGGCTGTCATGTGCCAAACTCGAGCTATGACTAAATGGGATATTGTCACAGTCATCTGGGTGTGAGGTGCCATGCTAGTGTGCAGTAGGGAAGGGTTTCCATGGAGTCAGGGAGTCCTTGTAGCAGTCTGAGAAAACTGGATTGATTGCGTCTCAAGACATCCTGAAGGTTTAATGAGATAAACAGCCTCAGCTGCTTGTGAGCTCAGTTGTCCACCTACCACCAGCACTCCCTGCCACTCTTTATTCTAATTCTTCTCTGAGTTCATTCCTCTCTTCCCGTGTTAGATGGTTTCTGTGTGATGTATAGATGCTTCTATATTAAAGACTTGATGCCCCATGTTCTCAGTCTAGAGCCCCTAGTTTGTGCTGAAAGTAGTTCAGAGGTGCGGAGTTTGCTTGAGGAGGCCAAGAGAGGTAGTCAGCAGAAGGGAGGCAGAGATTTCCCTTACCTTTCCCTGGTATGGTACAAGAGGGAGTGGGAGGGCCATTGCACTGGGCTGAGTGCCCAGTTTGATTTACTTGACATGGGGAATGATTTGAGTGGCAGAACTGGCAGAAAAGTTTGTTATCTGGATTTAAATTTTCATTACCCTATCTTTGTAATATTTGACTGCTGAACTAGTTCTTTCTGGCCCAGGGTTTTGCTCTCTTCTACCCCAGGAAGTATCTTTGGAAAAGGATTTTATTTATCTAAATTTGATTTGTGGATGAATACAGGACTATCACCACCACCCCCACCCCCCCAAAACAAACAAACAAGGGCTAGGGCTAGTCTCCCAGGGGAATTGTTGAAAATAACAAAATCGTCGAATTTTAGAGCAGGAATAACCTAGCTTGTATTTGTACAGCATTTCTCCCACAGCATCTTGGAATAATATTGAGAGTAAATAGATCACTATTTTCCAGATGAGGAAACAGGCCAAGTTGAAGTGATTTACCAAATACAATCCAGTACAGCAGTTGAGGATTAGAATTTGAACTGGATCTCTTGAACCAAGACCCCTCTTGTAATGCTGCAATACCTCGTGGGAGGGTCCTTAAAGATTATCGAGTCTAATTTTCTCATGTTTCTTGGTTGGCATTTTCAGATTTTTTTTTTTTGGTTGATCAATTTTGTTTCAATTTCTACCAGCAACTTCAAATATATGAACAAAAATGAGTTTAAAAACAAACTACTGAACAAAACAATGCAAAAAAAAGTGATTGCACATGTAACAATATTCAATGTTATTTACCAGTTAAAAGAAACTATTAATTTTAACAAGGTTGTGTCAATATTGTCTTTTATATTTAACATGAATTTTGTTGCTCTTGTCATCCTTTAATTACATCATTGTAATTAGTGTGTTCTCTTGGTCCTCCTTTCTCCACCGCATGAGATTCTTCATGTGTGTTGTTGCTTACACCGTCACATTCCATTACATCTATCCAACATAATTTATTCAACAATTCTTCAATTGTTGGTATAATTTGTTTTCAGTTTGCTAGAAATATTTTTGTACAGGAAGAGCTTTTTTACCTGTCACAGATTTCTTTTTCTGGGTCAAAAATGCATGAATGTCTTTGTAACTTCTATTGGATGATTCCATATTGTTGACCAAAATGGTTCCACCAATTCATAGCTTAACAGCAGTGATTGTGTGTGTGTGTTTTCCTGGGCTCCATTAGCTAACTCTATCGAATGGAAAATGCCACTGAATTTTGAATTTTTCCCATTTTACACTCTCCTCTCTTTTTGCCAGTTTGATGGATATAGGTGACCAGTCTCCTTATTTTGCAGCTGAGGAAACTAGAAGGCTATGTCTTGCCTAAAGTTGTCCAGGGAGTTAGTGACTAAATTGAGGCTAGAACCTGTCATGGTAAAAGAATCACATCTTGTTCAAAAGCAGCCTGATAGAACTTTAAGGACCACAGAAGACAAGTATAGTTAACTACAAGAAGACTCTTTCCTTCCCGGGTCTTGAAGAAATCTAATAATGCCCCTCAGGAGCAATGACTGGCTTCTGTTTTATTATCTTTGGAAATGGATTAATTTACATTTCAGTTTCTGTGTATAACTCCTCGTTATTGACCAGAACTAGGACTTATCTATGTTTCATCAATCTGGAAGTAAGGACAGAAGGAGGGTGGGCTTAAGGGAATTGAGACAAAGTTACTGATCCCATCTTAAGGCAGGGGAAATATATGCCCAGGCCATGGTCATCATTGCAAAAGCTCCTATAATCACCTTCAAGGCTTCAAAAATAAACTTCTCAATGCATTCCAATCTACCAAGACCTTACTCTATGACATCCAAAGGAACTGATCCCTTGCCTACAAGGGCCACTGCATGGAAAGTAACTATATTTTCGTATGTTTTGTTCATCTTCTCAGTTTCCTACTTTGGTTAGTATAGAATCAACATATTTCACGGATAAAGGTTCAGACCTCACTTTGAGAAGCTAAAGTATTCATTCCATATACCTACTGGTTCTGGGTATAAATGTGGGCTACCGTGGCAGTCTCAGCCTGGTGGCTCCTACCCACTGCTCTAGTTGTAAGATTCACAGCTCAATAGTGCTAGATAAGTTAATGATGTTTTTGTCCCTAACTTTAATCTGAACAGTGCTCTAACCACTTGGCAGAATTTAGTGTCTCTAGATCCCAACGCTATTGAGTTGAATGAGGAGTTGGGTTGATAATTGTGCCTTTTACATCCGGAATCTCCCCCAATTCCTCCTTTTGGGGGGGATAGAGAGTGTGTGCTATGAACGTTATGCCCAAAGTCTTTCTCATTACCCACTTAGGTGCAGTTGTTCCTATGTGCATGTCCTCCTCCAGTCCAGATGTTTGCATAAAACCTTGCTGCATGGCAGAAACCAGACTTTCAGTGGAGTATTTCAGAGCTTCAATGTCAACAAGTCACAACAATTACTGTTGTGCAAAGTGATGGGAATGCAAGTAGAGACACACTCTGCCCCCAAAGAGCTTACCATTGGGGTGCTCCTACCTTAGGGTATCCCCAAGTCCATTGCTCCCAAAATGGCAACTATTGCAATGAAAAAAGACATGGCATTATGTCTATGAGTAGAGCCTCTATTAGCAAGCTCTTTATTTCTAGGACTATTATATGTGACAGCAATACACAAGAGGAAGGTTATGGGGAAAGGGTTGAACAGAAGTCTGGAGTGCATCTGGGAAAGGAATGAAATATGGCTCTCCTGGGTACCCTCCTTAAATTCAAGTTCTGGAAGGACCTGTCCAGTCAAAAGGAGAAGTCACAGAAGAAGAGGATAGTTTCAATGTGTGAATTCTAGGGCTGAACTGAGCTTCCAGGATGAAATTTCGGGAGCATAGTAAAAAGAAAGCCCCACGTGCAGCTTGGAGAGCATAAGAGCTGGTCAATGCTCAGATGGCAACACGCTACGCCCCACTGAGCCAACTCGGATGCTGCTAGATCCATGGGGTCCAACACTCCCCTCATTCCCCCATTTTATTTTATTTTTTTAATTTTTTTTTTATTTTAATGTTTTACAATCATTTCCTTAAAGTTAAGATTTTATTCCCCCCACCCTTCCCTCAATACCCCCCTCCCTCCCCATGACAGCATACAATTCTGTTTAGGTTCTACATATACTTTCCTATTGAGCACATTTTCACTATATTCATGCTATGTAGTCGAACTAAAATAAATGGAAGAAATCATATAACAAATCAACCCATATTACACTGAAACCCACCCACACACAAACATGATCTGCTACATTCTGCAAGTGGCTTCCACATTTCTTTCTCTGAGTGTGGAAGGCATTTTGCCTTTGAAGACCGACATTAGGATTTTTTTTTTTTCCTCAGTAAGTTCTTGTGTTATTACAAAGTTCCAAGTCTACCAGAAGAAACTCTCGCACACTGTGGTCGTTGCTGTGCACAAAGTTCATTCCCCCATTTTAAAAGCCTCAGTAATAATGGATTCATCAAAGGGAACCTGCCAGATTATATTGCATTTCCTTGGGAACCACCCTGAATGTTGTCCTCTGTTCCTTCCATTGGAACAAAGGTGATGCCTTCTGAGTGGATGTGTATTTACCACTGGGTAAAGTTCCTGTTTGTCCTACAGGGTCATGTCATTTATGACCAGGCTATATGCTGGTGTGTTTTGGTTTGGAAGAATGAGTATTCCATTCATGCCAGGATTCTGGCCGCCTAAGTAGTGCCATGGCTATTCTCATGATCTTTAGGAAACCATTCTTTTTCAGGGGGATGCCTGCTCTTAAATATTCCCATGGTCCACCATAGTTGCCACTCTGCCCTCATGTTGTTTGATCTATAACTGGACTGGCACAGTAATGCCAGTGATGAAAATAAAAACTTGTATTTACTAAGGGTTTATATGCTCCCTTGCTGAAGTTTGTCTCTTAGACACACACTATGTAGCCTTGTCCTCCCATTTCTGTCATCGATTCTGTGTTACCTGGACCCCACTGTGGGAACCCTCCTCAGGAGTAAAATCAAACTCCATCCAGTATTTGCTAATCCTTTGTCCCCTCCCCCCACCCCACAAGTTGTTGTTTGGGGGATAGCCTACCCTTAACTCTTATTCAAGGAGATAATGGAAAGCATACTGGGCCTGAAGTTAGAGAACTTGGGTTTAAATCCTGGTTCAGTGACCTGCTATTTTGTCTGACCATGCCAAATCACAACTGGTTTCCTCATTTGCAAAATGAAGGGTTTAAACTAGATAGGCTCTGGGGACCCTATCAGTGATCCTTTGAATTGGCAGAAGAATCAGCTAGACTAGTATATCATCCCCTTTCCCCCATTTAATCCCTCAAATCATTGGTTATGTAACAATATTTTCACTTACCCTTATAATCTAGGTCTATCATGCCACTCCTTGGTGTGCCAACCCTGGCTGGGACTGGATTTGTCCAAACTTTCCTGGTGGAATTGAGATTTTTAAATTGAGTGGTATTACTCGTGAGGGAATGATTCCAACCTAGGGTATCACCGAGTCTACTGCCCCCAAAATAGCAAGTATTGCAATGGTATTGTGTCTATGAGGAGAGCCTCTATAGCTAAGTTCTTTATTTCTGGGGCCACTACTCAAAAATGCCTACCCAAATGTGACACTGAAGAGGTGGCAATAGTTGGGGGTAGCTACTGCTGAAGCAAGATCATCAATGCATTTCTAAAGTATAGGACTGAGTAAGCAATACTTCTCTTTAAGAAGTTCTTTCCACCTTTGACTTCATAGCTTGTGGATGATATGGAAGGTAGTATCTCCAAGTCATGTGGTGGGACCTTCCCCAACCTTGCACTCTTTCACTGTGTGCAAGGATATTGCATTTGGTTTTCCATAAAGGAAGGGATAGTGTTTGACAAAGGTCAAAGTAGTGGTGGCTGGAATTGCAATTCCATACCTTGAATGAGTATCTAGCACAATTAGGCTATGTTGTTACCAATCTACCTCCCAACATGGGTGTCTTGAAATCCACTTGGTTTTTAAGGAACGGTTGCACTGCTTGGCATTGAGGGTCATGGCAGTCAGCCCAGCAGGACATGGTGTCCCAGTCACAATGACCTGAACAAATTGAATTGATAACAATCTTACGAGGGTGTCCAAGTCCCACTACACCAATAGAGACCTTTTCTGAGCAGCACGTCCTAACCGAGGTCCACTCTGACAGAAATCTTTGTGACTGCTGCTTTTGAGTTTCTGCTATTGATTTGGCCCTTAGAAATGCCCACTTAATAGTCTACCCCTTCCATGTCCTGTACCACCCTGGGGAATTCCTGAGTAGTGCACTTACTAAAGGAGAGCCTAGCTTGGCTCTATGGAGGACTCTTGGCCATGTTTCACCTCGTTGGAATTGCTATCTGCATGACCCACCCCAAGACAGGAATTTCAGTCTTGGAGGAAGAGTGATGGGTTGTCCCTGAGTAAGCCTTTCCATGGAGACCAGGCCTCAGTAATGGGCCTAGGAATTGTCTCTGAAAGGAAACATATGGAGTGTCTGCCTCAGGGAATTGCCAGCTGCAAAATCCTAGGGGCCATTTCATGTTTTCCCATGAGAAAGTTTGCTATTCTGCTTGGCTTGGGGAGGCAGACAGCTCCAGGATCATGGGTCCTTGTGGGTCAAAAGATCAAAAAGTTAAGCTTGCCGTATAGATGCTTTGATGTCTTCTCAGACAGCAGCAAACAAAACAATCAAATCTAGCATCTTTTCCTAATCACTCAGTAAATGGAGCTAGCAGAGGGCTCCAATAAGGGATATGGAACTGCCCAAACCACTAATTCCGGCTAATGGATGGGCTTCCTTATTCCTGGTGGTGGCATTCCATATAGCAGTATAGCTGGTAGTATGTTCTGCAAGAATTCCACTTGTAGTCTCAGGAATTTCGATGAAGTTACAGGCCCCTGAATTTTCTCGAGATTTACTTCCCATCCACATGTTTTTGCTGCCTCCATGACTTATGCCATAAGTCAGGTGATGGGGAGCCAGAGTACAAAGAATTAGTCTTACTAGCTAAGCCAATTTTATGTCCATTAGGAATACAGTGGTTTGCTTAACTCCTCTTGAGATGATACGCTTTTCTATACAGGCTGGTCTGGATAAATCAAGGGGTCAGTCCTCCTACTGAGTGCCATTCTAACCCAGCAGCCCTAACTTGAACATCCTTAAGCACCCTACCTCCCACCACCCATCTCCTCTAACAGATCTTTGCACACTATACATTTAGTTTGATTTGCTATACTCTTGGGATTAAGATGAAAGGCTTATACTACCCCTAATTTCTACCTGAGCCTGCACCTGGTACCTGGTACACTCCCTCTCCTTAAAGACTGCTTTTATCTCTCCAAATGCTGAATGCTACTCCATCCGGGACCTTGCTCAGGCACTTTACGTAAATATTTGTCTTGGGGTTCTGCAGTTCTGGACATTTCCTCTCCTCTATTTTACATATTTTTCACTGAGATGAATTTCTGCAGTCTTAGGAGTACTTCCTTATACCCCTGCTCCTTTAAGTCTGTCTCCTAGGCTTAGTGGGTATTGAAGCTGGGCTTGGCGATGTTAATTAATGGGAAAGAAAGCTTTTAGCTTCATTGCATAGGTGTATTTAGTCCCAAATGATAAGTTTGTTTCTTGAGGCGTTTTCTTATTTTTTTTTGGTAGCAGATTGCAGGTCACGTTTTGATAACTCAATTACATGACAATTAAAATTTATTTTCCACACTATATATAATTCAGTTCATGAATTTAAATTATTAAGGCAGTAAATATCTATTATATAAATATTGTTATATCAATATTTGTATAATATAGAAAATCTATAAATATTTTGTCTCAAGTATTTCTGAAAAAACAGGTCCGTCATAGTCATAAAGAACTCCTAACCATGTAGTTATATAAGCTAGAGTCCAGGGTCTTAGCTTGGGGTCCGTGAACTTGAGTTTTTTTTAAATTATGTTTTAATAACTGCTTTTGTTGTTTAGTCATTTTCAGTTGTGTCCAACTCTTCATGCCCCCTTTTTGGGTTTTCTTGGCAAAGATACTGGAATGGTTTACCATTTCCTTCTCTGGATCATTTTACAGATGAGGAAACTGAGGCAAACAGGGCTAAGTGACCTGCCCAGGGTCACACAGCTAGTAAGTGTCTGAGGCTGGATTTAAACTCACATCCTCCTGATTACAAGTCTACACCTCTAGCCACTGTGCCATCTGATTGCTTGTTTTTCAATGTAATTGGTTCCCTTTGTAATCTTATATATTTTATTTTTTGCAATGAAAAATATTCTTCTGAGGAGTCTGTGGATTTCACCAGACAATGCCAAAGGGAAACATCACCCAAACAAAGATTCCGAACCCCTGGCTAGAAAGAGTAAGCATCTAGTAAGTGAACTTTTTCCCATATACTTTGGTGAGTCATGTGAAAGGAGTTAGCTTTCCACAATTGTCCATAAGTATTCACAACTCCAAAAATAAATAGAAGGAGTGGTGTTAATTTTACTAGAGGCTAAAATATTGACAATCTGAAGCCTGCACAGAGTGACTTATGACCAAATTCATCATTTATATACTACATAAGCAACGTCTTCCCAGTCAATTATATTCCAAATGTTCCCTGTTCTTATGAGCTGCTCTGTTTTCAAGGTATGTTCGCTAATTCCTTGTCTTTTCCTCCTCCCTGCTTTAATCCTAGTGAGAAGGGGAAGGTATAGTATCTGTATATTGAAGGAAATAAGCACATATTTAAATATATGTTTCTAAAAATCCATATAGCCTTTTAGAGTAAAGTCCATTAATCTAAAACTGAAGTTAAAATCCAAGGACACTTTCTTATTTTCACACACATCCTTTTCTCTCACTGAAAACTGATTACCAGACATTTCCTTAAACATCCAAGTTTGTTAAGGTGCCTAACTCTCAAGATGTTCCCCCCACCCCACCCCACCGTACATGAAGGATCCAAATATTTAAACATATTTAGAGAAAGTATCATGTTCTAAATTAATTTTCCCCCATTTGGTATGCAAAGACTCAAGTACTGCTTTGTTTTTCCTGAAGGCTGCTTTCTTTTGCATTTAAATTATAACCTTAGCATTACACATTTCAGCATTCAAGATGTTTCCAAACAACATGTGCAGTTTACATACTTGGAGGTATTAAAAAAAATGAAAAATTTTAAGCCATAAAGCACAGTCTTTTCCAAACACCAAACATACTTTGGTCAGAAAGAAGGAGTTAGCTTAATATCTTCTAGTTTAAATAACAAATCATCTTAGACACATTTTTGCCTCATAAAATAATACAGAGAATTAGCAAAACACAGTCCCCTTTCTGGGATTTAGTTTATTCTAGGACTGATTATAAACATCCAGATTCATAATTCTCAGTCTAATAATCCATAGTAAGAGCCTTATGAAAGTCAATCAACTATTGTTCCCATTGCTTTGAAATAAATTCCAACTGTTCAGTTTCCTTGGGGCCATTTCCCCTCTCTTGAAACTTTAATTATTTATTTCTCTTTTTTCTTTTGATTGGCCAGCTCCTAAAAGAGAAAAAACCATAAGGCTACTCAAGGGTTAACTTAAGTACTTCTTCAATCCTTCCAAAGCTGCCTGCAGCTAAAGTAAAGGCTTCATTTAGTTTTCTCACTGAACTGATTACAGCACTCAGACAGACACCAGAAAAGCCAAGGCAGACTTGCTGACAACTCATTCTCCCAGAAAGCATTCTCTTAGAGACCTACACCAAATTCTGGGACTTTTCCCATTTGCACCTTCATTCCTGGAGCCATTTTAAGACGTTTGGAAAGATGTTCTTTTTTGCCATTTTGAAGCAACTGTTTGCCTTAACTAACTTAATTGGGGTGGGGTACTAGAAAGAAAAGTTTGCATATTAATTGGGGGAGCAGTCAATTTTCCTTTGCGTCTAAAACTGTAATTTCAGAGTTTTGTTACCTTTAGAAAGGTGTTATTGGGCAGGAGGTAGAATTCTGATCAAATTTCCGAAACCAGAGACATAATGGGGAGCTGGGGGGGGTGGGTCTCATCTTCACAGCCACACAGCAAAGACAGAGAAAGACTTTTCAAGGCCACATGTGGGTGGCCCTTTGACTGAATCCAAACTTCACAGACTAAGTTTGAATTCAGTCACAGTGCAGTACTTAAGGACCTAGAGGGCCACATGTGGCCTCGAGGTCACAGGTTCCCTACCCTTTCACTGAAGTGAAGGCTCAGGCCTATGGAAAGGTTCAACTAAGACTGGAGCCAGAGTCTTCTTTTTCTGGTTCACAGTTCACTTTTTGCCAGAGAGGCTTAATGATGGAGAAGCTAATTCTGCCTGGGTTAAGGTACTGAAGGAGAAGGGCCCTCATAAACAACTCCAATCAGGGTCAAAGACACATGGGAAGGTGAGATGAAGCATTTACACATTCTTTCAGGCTGTGGACAATACCGACCTAAACAGACATACCCTAACCACAGTACGTCAATGCGATGATACAATTCTCTTCTACAGAATTCCTTTCTAGGAAATTTCACAGAAATAGAAACAAAGTCAGACTCCTTTGGGACCGGGAACATAGAAGGGTCTGACTGAAGATCTAGTTGGTTCAAACAGAAATAGAAATTTTTAAAAATCAGGAATAAGGCTCTTTTTGACTTGTTACGAAAACAAAAATCCAGATACCTCAAGCCCAGGTCTCGTATCCCATGGGCAGCCTTCTGATTTTAAAAGGCTCTCCCCCACCTTCACTTTGAGTCTTGCTGGAGTCAGTAGGTACCAGCTGACAAGACTGAAATTGTGAGTGGGAGCATTTACACCTCAGAAATCAGCACGGGCAACAAACTGGGACTTGAGTCATTGCCTTGTTCATTGTTTAGAATCTAGACTTAGGAAAGTGATGCTGATAATGTTAATGATGCAGATTAAATTTAAAAGTGTGTCCTGCCTTTTGAAGAGCCATTAAACATTTACCAACACATCCCTGGCCTTGGAGCCTTAAGGGAAAAGGACTACAGTCCTCCTCTTCTGGATTTGTGTGTTGGATTTCCCAGCCAATCCCACCATATACTGTTGTGGTAAAAGGACCACATCTTTCTCGTAAACGGGCCAGTAGGATTTCACTAAAGGAATGCAGAAGACAAGATTCACTTGTGGCCACTGGGAGACTTTTAAGAAAGCAGCCTCCCCTCTCCACACAGGACTTGGAGTCTTAAATACTTCTACAGAAGAAGGCTTACCTTCTGGCAGGTGAATCTGACTTTCAGCCTTGATGTAAAATTTACCATTATTGGCCATTAAATAGAACCGTTATCAACTCACAAGCAAGGACAGAAGTGAGGAGAATTTAAGATAACTGAGACAAAAGAAACAAAACTTCCTCCAAGGAAATGGAAGACGGTGTCTAGGATGGAGTTACATCAAAAAAAAAGGGAAGAGGGGGGCGGAGCCAAGATGGCGGAGTAGAAGGACGCACGTTTACAAGCTCCGAAACCAAAGCCCATAGAATTAATGTAAAAAGAGTCCTCCATAGCTTCTGGGTGAATACGAGGTGTGCAGAAGCAGAGTGGAAGAGATTTCCATTCCAGGGAGCCCTGAAGACCCGTCCCCAGGGTCCGGCGCACCCCGGAAAGTAAACCCGACCCCCAGCGCTGCCCTGGCCGAGGCCTCAGAGAAGCAGATCTGAGCAGGCTTCAGAGACGGACGCTCCAGCAGCCGGGAAAGCCCCTCCGCCCACAGAAGCAGGTCAGTGAGAGAGGCCGGGCTGAAGGAGAGGGGAAGCGGGGTGTCTCCGTGACTCGGGCCCCCTCGGGAGGAAGCGGCGGCGGCAGGGACGGGGGGCAGGAAGCGGCGGAGGCAGAGGCGTGGGCTGGGGCTGAGGCGGCAGCCGCCCAGGACTCAGGAATCCCCCAGCAGCAGGCAGGATCTTCATTACGGAAGATTCCCGCATAAAACCTGACGGAGCTGAGCCTGGGAGACGGCCCTGCCCCCACCCCGCTCTGTTGCTGAAGGCTTCTGCTCGGGACCCCCAGGGGAGCTGAGATTGGGAGGCGGGCCCCCCACCCCGCCCCCACCCGCTCCATTCCTGAGAGTCTCTGCATAAAGCCCCCCGAGGGATCAGAGTCTCGGAGGCAGCCCTGGCCCCACCCCAGCACCTGAACTAAAGCTCACTGATTGACAGCCAGCAGGAGGAAAGCCCATTTAAATCTCAGAGGCCAAGCACTAGCTGGGCGGATCCAGGCGGGGGTGGAAAGGAATCTCAGAAGTCAAGTAACTGGCTGGGAAAATGCCTAGAAAAGGGAAGAAAAATAAGACTTTAGAGAGTTTTTTCCAACAAATGCAAATGATCCCGACCTTCGGATCTGACGAAGATGAGGACGTATTCCTGCCATCAGGGAAAGACGTGGAGGGCGGGGCCTCAGTACCCCAGACACCCCAGGGGGGTGGTGGGTGGGCTCAGGCCCTGGAAGAGCTCAAAAAGGATTTTGAAAAGCAAGTTAGACAGGTGGAGGAAAAACTGGGAAGAGAAATGTCAGAAATGCAACAAAAGTATGAAAAACAGGTCAATACCTTGGTAAAGGAGACCCAAAAAAATGCTGAGGAAATTAACACCTTGAAAAATAGGCTCACCCAATTGGCAAAGGAGGTTCAAAAAGCCAATGAGGAGAAGAATGCTTGCAAAAGCAGAATTAGCCAAATGGAAAAAGAGGCTCAAAAGCTCACTGAATTTAATAGTTCTCTCAAAATTAGAATGGAACAGATGGAGTCTAATGACTTTATGAGAAACCAAGAAATCACCAAACAAAATCAAAAGAACGAAAAAATTGAAGAGAATGTGAAATATCTCATGGGAAAAACAACTGACCTGGAAAATAGATCCAGGAGAGACAATTTAAAAATTATGGGACTACCTGAAACTCATGATCAAAAAAAGAGCCTAGACATCATCTTCCATGAAATTATCAAGGAAAACTGCCCTGACATTCTAGAACCAGAGGACAAAATAAGTATTGAAAGAATCCATCGATCACCACCTGAAAGAGATCCAAAAAGAGAAACTCCTAGGAACATTGTGGCCAAATTCCAGAACTCCCAGCTCAAGGAAAAAATCTTGCAAGCAGCTAGAAAGAAACAATTCCAGTACTGTGGAAATACAATCAGGATAACCCAAGATCTAGCAGCTTCTACATTAAGGGATCGAAGGGCGTGGAATAGGATATTCCAGAAGGCAAAGGAACTAGGACTCAAACCAAGAATCACCTACCCAGCTAAACTGAGTATAATACTTCAAGGGAAAATATGGTCTTTCAATGAAACAGAGGACTTTCAATCATTCTTGATGAAAAAACCAGAGCTGAAAAGAAAATTTGACTTTCAAACACAAGAATGAGAAGAAGCTTGAAAAAGTAAACAGCAAAGAGAAATCTTAAGGGACTTACCATGAGTGAACTGTTTACATTCCTACATGGAAAGACAATATTTGTAACTCTTAAAACTTTTCAGTATCTGGGTAGTTGGTGGGACCACACATACACATGTACACGCATGCACACACATACACACATGCACACACACACAGAGATAGAGAGCACAGATTGAACCGAATAGGAGGGGACCATACCTTAAAAGAAACTAGGGTAAATGGTGAGAGAGAAATGTAGGGGGAGGGAAAGGGAAGGGGGTAACTATATGTCATTTAAGAGGCAGGTAGGAGTTTTTATTAGTGGAGGGAAAAAGAGGAGAGCTGAGAAAAAAAAACAAAAAACAAGAAGTTTACCCTCATCACATTTGACTAAACGAAGGAGTGAAATGCACACTCATTTTGGTATGAAAACCTATCTTACAGTATAAGAAAGTGGGGGAGAAAGAGATATTGCAAGGGGGGGGATGATGGAAGGGAGGGCAAAGGGAGGAGGGAGCAATTTGAAGTCAACACTTGGGGAGGGACAGGATCAAAAGACAGAAGAGAAACAATGAGGGGCAGGTTAGGAGGGATGGTAATCCAGTTAGTCTTGCAAAACGCGACTATCAGGGAGGTCATTGGCAAAACTACACAGATATGGCCTATATTGAATTGCCTGCTGTCCCAAGGGGAATGGGTGGGGAGGGAGGGATGAGGAGAATTTGGAACTCAAAGTTTTAGGAACAACTGTTTAGTATTGTTGTTGCAACTGGGAAAGAAGACATACAGTTAAGAAGGAATAGAAAGTCATCTGGCCCTACAGGAGAAAAGAGAAGATGGAGACAAGAGAAGGGAGAGATGACAGAAGAGAGGGCAGATTGGAGATAGGGAAAATTGGATTGCGTGGGGTATTGGGGTGGGGGGAGGGGATAAAAGGGGAGAAAATTTGGAACCCCAAAATTTGTGAAAATGAATGTAAAAAATTTAAATAAATAAATAAATTTAAAAAAAAAAAAAGGGGAAGATACCGCACTCCTTTCTTTTTATCTCCGCAAACCTAAGTCTCCACTGGTACTAGGGACTCTTAGCTTGTGACTCAAGGAGTAACCTTATATTTGTACTCTGAAAGCACTAAGCCCACTGGAAGGAATTAGAAGCCCCTACCAGGATCAAACCTTCCTGAACAGAACATTGCACATGGAGCTACAGTCATAACTAAGGTTTGTTCTTCTTTTAGTCAAATTGGCATACATCAGAGCTGACCCTATCTCTGCCATCCTCTGTATCAGTACAAGATAGTGCTTGGGCATCATCCTCACCACCAGAAAGTTGTAGCCTCTCAGAGTTGAAAGGGATCTTTGAGAATATCTAATTCAAACTCTACCTGAGAAGAAATCCCCTCAAAAACATCCTCAAGAAGAGGAGAGGTTTTTTTCTCATTATCAAGTCTAAAACTGTTTCTGCAAATTCCATTCACTGGTACTGGTTCTTTCATCATGGAGCAGTTGAAACCAACATGATTCCATTAACATGTGACCTCTTATAATATTTGAAGACAATTATCATGTCCTCCTTGTCTTCTCTCCATCAGGCTTATCATCCCATTAGTCTCATCTGACATAGATCACTCACCATCGTGGTTGGCCTCCCCTAGACATTCTCCAACAGGTCCATATCCTTCCAAAAATACGATCCTTAGCATGGTGCTTGGCATATAATAAGTGCTTAATAAATGTTGATTGATTAATCAGGATTAAATGTATTCCATGTGCCGTATCACTATTCCAGATCAGAGCAAAGAACATTAGGACCATCATTTCCCTCATTTTGAATTTTATGCCTCTTCATCAGGGGTATGCTGGTAAATGTTTTTAACAACCTGCTCTCTGGAATTAAAAAAATGTAGATATGCTACACTTTCAAATTTAACCTATATTATTAACATTTTTCTCCATCGCTTTCTTAAATCTAGACAATAACAAAACAATCAGAACTCTGATTTGTAATATTTGCTCTTTTCCAAGGAGTAAATTTATCATTGTTTAGTCGTTTTTCAGTTACGTCCACCTCTTCCTGACCCTCATTTGCGGTTTTCTTGGCAATGACACTGGAGTGCTTTGCCACTTCCTTCTCCAGCTCGTTTTACAAATAAGGAAACTGAAGCAAACAGGGATAAATGACTCACCCAGGATCACATGTGTAAGTGTCTGAGGTCAGATTTGAATTCAGAAAGATGAGTCTTCCTGGTTACAGACTTAGTTCTCTATTCACTGTGCCGCCTAGTCACCCAAGGTATAAATATAATTAAAAATTTAACAATCAGCTCTCCCTAGCCAGTTGGGGCTGCCTCCAGCACACTGCTGCTCTTAATTCAACATATGATTGCATTAACTTTCTGGGTTGGCTGGCCAGAGGCATTGAGTTTACAATCCATAAAACATGTATGTGCACATGTGAACACACACCTTTTTCACAGAATTGTTGTATGTTCCCCTATCCTATAATTGTACAGCTGATTTTTTTAAACCCAAGTACAGGACTATACATGTAAGAGGTATGACTTGCTGACTTCGGTTCACCTTTCTAGCCTGTTGAGGTATTTTTAGATCCTGATTCTTTTGTCCTTTTGGTCCAATATGTTAGCCGTCTCTCTCAGGTGAGCTACAGGTAGAACTGCAGTTACAATTCAGTGTGTTATGAAAAGAGCACTTAGATTGAGAGTGAGAAGAACTGGTTGTACACCCAAGTTCTGCCACTTTCTAGCTGCATGACTTTGGGCAAGTCATTTCACTTCTTGAGTCCTCAGTTTCCACATCTGTAAAATGAGGATAGTGGTCAACCAACCTCATAGGATTGTTATGGGGAAGCACTTAAATTAGCACATTATTAATGTGAGCTCCCTACCACCTCCAGATTAAATGTAAAATCTTGTTTAGCGTTTAAAGCCCTTCAAAACCTACCACCTTCCTACCTTTCCAATCTTTTTATGCCTTACGCTCTTATCTTGTACTTCCCAATCCAGCAACACTGGTTTTGCTGTTCTTCAAACAAAATATTCCATCTCCTGACTCAGGGTGTTTGCATTGGTTGCTCCCCCTACTTGGCTTGCTCATTGCTTCCTCTTGATTTACCATTACCTCTTAATTCTAGTGCCTTCCTTCTATTGATTATCTCCAATTTATCCTGTATTCATGTTTGTATATATTTCTTTGCATGTTTATCTCCTCCATTAGACTATAAGCTTTTTGAAAACAGGGACTGTCTTTTACCTTACTTTGTATCTTCAGTACTTAGTATAGTGCCTGGTACAGAGTAGGCACTTAATAAATGTTTATTCACTGATTTATTCAAAGATCTGTTCATTTATCATGATGGGGCAGCTAGGTGGCAAAGTGGCTAGAGTGCCTGCCAGGCCTGCAGCAGGAAGACTCATCTTCCTTAGTTCAAATTTGACCTCAGACACTTACTAGGTGGATGACCCTGGGCAAGTCACTTAACCCTGCTTGCCTCAAATTCCTCATGAACTGGAGAAGTAAAAGGCAAATCACTCCAGTATCTTTGCCAAGAAAACCCCCAGTGGGGGTCATGAAGAGTTAGACATAACTGAAAAGCAACTGAACAATAATTCGTCATGAGATATACTGAATGAGACCTTATAAGTCCAGCCTCTTCATTTTACACATGAGGAAATTGAGGTCCAGAGAACTTAAGTGACAATGTCACACAGGTGATAAATGGCAAAACTGGGACTCAAATATTGGTCTTCTGACTCCAAATCAATCCTTTTGAAGCCTATAATTCATAAGGAAACCAGTTTTAGCCCAGGACCTGACATTGCCTGGCCTCAATTTACTTTCCTAGCACAAGGTCTCGTCTAAGAGAAGTAATGAGCTACCTTCTCTATGGTACTGCCTTACCTCCTCTGAGTCCCAGTGCACAGGCTTCCTCATATAAGGGAAGAGGTTTTCTGCCTCTATCCAGTCAATTGATATAATTATATAATAACTCCTGATGACTCCTAGTTACTGCTGATGAGGCACTGACAAGGTGTTAACACCACCTGATCCCTTTATGATATGTGAACACCTTGCCCTTTGGGAGTTAAAAGGAATAACAAGCGAGAATGCCTTTGCAAGGTTTTAAATAGCTAAGCTTTGGCAACATCAGCACATTCCCAAGAGATGCCAGCTTGAGATGCTTTGTAGAGGAGAGCCCAAGGCGGGGAAACAGGAGAATCTCCCTGTCCTCCTTTCATTCACATCAGTCATAGAGCTCTAACAATGATTACCCAGAGAGAAATTCCCCATCTAGAATTTCAAGAATTCGTTGGTTTGAAAGGGTTTAAGAAACATTTGAGGGAAAGGAGGTAGTTGCTTCAGGCAGGGAGGGATACAGAAAGGTAATCACTTGAGGCCAGACCTATAAGGTATCATTCAATATAAATCTATACTATACTATAAATGTAGGATATGCAAATTTGGAGTAACCATCCTAAATATTCACATGGACTATCTGTGCCCAACCTGTGGTAGAGCATTCCGAGCCCATATTGGTCTGCTCAGCCACAGTCAGACACACTGAAATTTCACTTTATCACGGTGATGTCATTTGGGTCCTCTTGGAGAACAAAGGACAACCGCCAACCCACCAACCATGTTCTCATGATGAATTGTTGCTCAGTGGTTTTTCAGTTGATTGACTCTTCATGACCCCACTGGGGGTTTTCTTTGCCACTTTCTTCTTGAGTTCATTTTACTGATGAGGAAACTGAGGCAAACAGGGTTGAGGAAGTGGGAGGAGGGGTTAGTTGGAGCTTTGAAGAATAGGATTTCTGGCAGCTGAGAAGAGAGTTTGTTATAGAGTAGAATAAACCATGAGAATTCAGTTGGCAACTCACCCAACACGGATGCTGTACCCGAAGGAAGCTACATAAGGACTCTGTGAAGAAATAAAGAACTTCCAGGCCCTGCAGCACCAGGAATTGCGAGTTGCCTTCGCCACATGTTTATCCTACGTATGCCTCACTACCATTGTAATCTAAACTTATAGCCATTCTTCCCATGAACATTGTGCATAACTGTGGGAAAGGGCAGCTCAAATTTGTGAAGGGAAGGTTTTATGGCAATTATAACTATTCCATCTTAGCTTTTGCTAAGAGCTAATTGTGTCTACTGACTGAATATTATTGGGAAACGTAGTAGTGGGAGCTCTTGGGCTACAATGTAGAGTTTGACCTGTAGACCCAGAGGATTATCTCTAGAACCCAAGAGTGGCAGCTGCTCACCCTCTGGTCCATGTGCAAATCAGGGGAATGGCCCAGAAGGAATTCTGTACAAGCTTATGCATATTCAGGGCTGACTAATGGACTCCTCAGGGTCCAGGCTTCCATTTTCAATGAAATGTCCATTATCTCTTTGTGACCACCCTTCTGCCCCCCAGGTGTCAACCTGGGCTTTCATATGAGGCAGCTAGGTGGCACACTGGGCCTGGAGTCAGGAAGACCTGAGTTCAAATGTACTTCAGACATTTATTAGTCATGGCATACCCTGGACAAGTTACTTAACTTCTCTCTGCCTCAGCTTCCTCAACTGAAAAATGGGGATAATAAAGCACCTGCCTCCTAGAGTGGTTGTGAGGGTCAAATGAGAGAAAATTTGTGAAGTGCTTAGCACAATGACTGGCACATAGTAGGTGTTTAATGTGTGCTTCCTTCCTTTCTCTCCTTCCTCCCCTTCTCCTTCCTTTTCTTCTCCTTTCCTCCTGCCCTCCCTCCCTTCATCTTGCAGCCTGTCATCTCCGGGCTGGCCTCTGGGTGGTGACAGTGCCTCACAGATACAAGAAATCTGGCAGGACCCTGGGCCAGAGGCTTGTGCCAGCTCACATTTTCAGTCCTGAAGAGACCTTTGAGAGCAGTCTGGTCCAACTCCTTCCTTTTACAGCAGAGAAAACTGTGGCCCAGACTGGGCAGGCGACGCAAGGCCACACAGCTGGTCAGTGACCTCCATGGAGGCTGTTCACCTGACATCCTGCCTTGGGTCCTCTGCCCTTAATCACCCTCCTATCCTTATTTTTGTAGGATAATTGATAGAGCTGGAAGGAGTATCACTGGTCACCTAATGCAACCTCCTCACTTTATAGATGATGAAACTGAGGCCCAGAGACGGGCAGGCAACTCTCCCAAGGTCAGCAGCAAGGTGGCATTCACACATAGGTCCCACGACTTCTCAGCACCCTCAGTCCAATCTAACGGGCATCTATTGACTTCCCACCAAGTCCAAGGCACTGTACTAGGCCCTCAGGATTCAAAACAAAACAAAAATACCTAGTGTGTCCCCTCAGGGAGCTTCTGTTCTGCTGTCTCAGAAGTGCAGCCCTTCATACCCTTCCCACTATCCACTGGTAGTGAGGCATTGAAGGGGATTGTACGAGCATTTCTCCTCCTGAACTGTTGACTCAAGACCCCAGATCTGGTTAGAGGTGGTGTCCCAGCCTAAACCTTTGCCTGAGATTTATGAAGAGTCTATATACAGTTGTCCCTTCCACATGGAGCAGGGGAGAGGAGGGATCCGGTGCCCTCACAATCTGGAAAACCCTCATGAAATTTTTTGACCCTCCTTTCATACCAGAGAAGAAGTCTGATTTTTTTCTTTTTATTTTATGGGGTGTTTACAGTACCTTATTGTAAAATGGGGTTAAGTATTTGGTTATGGGTTCTTTGTTGTCTTCTGCAAAACTTCCAAAAAATTTACATTTAATTTATTATGCTGACCCCTCCGTATTTTGAAACCAGGATGGGGAAGGCATAACTGTGTGTGTTTGGGATGGAGTAGGTGCATAATGAGCCTATCCTCACAACCAATCTAAGATACATTTTTAAAAAATTAATTTATTTGTTTTCAGTTTTCAACAATCACTTCCATAACTCTCCCTCCCTTCCCCCTCTTTCCCTGAGACAGCATGCAATCTTAAATGGGTTCTACACACACATTCTTATTAAACACATTTTCACATTAGTCATGTTGCATAGAAGAATTAAAACAAATGGGAGAAACCATGAGAAAACACAAAACATAACACAAGAGAAAATAATCTGCTTCATTCTGCGTTCTGATTCCCTAGTTCTTTCTCGGGATGTGGATGGCATTTTGCCTCAAGTCCATTGGGAATGTTTTAGGTCCTTGCACTGCTGTGAAGGGCATCTATCAGAAACAATCTTTGCACACTGTGGCTGTTACTCTGAGCTACATTTCTGCTTCATGTGCCCTGACTTCTCTTAAATTCCTTCTACAGGAAGCCTTTCTATACCCCCTTTAATGTTAGTGCTTTCCCTCTGTTGTTTATTTCCAGTTTATCCTGTATGTAACTTGTCTGTACGTAGTCATCTGTATGCTATCTCTGTTAAACTGGGGCTTGTCTTTATCCTTTCTTTGAACTCCAGCACTTAGCGTGGTGCCTGGCACATTTATTGTTCAGTCGTGTCCAATTCTTCATGACCCCATTTGGGGTTTTCTTGGCAAACATACTGGAGTGACTTGCCATTTTCTTCTCCTGCTCATTTTACAGATGAGGAAACTGAGGTGAACAGGGTTAATTGACTTGCCCAGGGCCACACAGCTAGTAGATGACTGAGGCTGGATTTGAACTTACTAAGAAGAGTCTTTCTAACTACAGGCCTGGCAGTCGCTCTATCTACTGTGCCATCTAGTTGCACAGAGTGGGTGCTAATAAAATGTTTATTGACCCAGCACAGTAGTTGTTTAGATAAGGACTCATATGATGGTCGTGCTACATCTAGATGTGAACTTGGTAGGATCAATGTTATATAGAAATGGACTGACTTCCGCTCGCTAGCACTTCTGTTGAGAAATGGGAAGTTGGTATGTTGAAGACCAGTCTTTTGACTGGGGACTGAGTGCCCCGTGGGTCCCAGAGTTCCCCAGATACTCTGAAAGAGATTATCACAAGAATAACTGATATTTCTATAGCACTTGAAGATTAAACACTTTACATATTTTCTCATTTGACTTTCCTAACAACCCCGAGAAGCAGGAACTATAGATCTATAGGACCATAGATTTAGAGCAAAAAGAGATCTTTAGAGGTCATTTAAACCAAACCCTCACTTTACAGATATATTATCCGCATTTAACAGATAAAGAAATTGAGGCATAAAGAGACTGAATGATTTGACCATATTCAAACAGCTAGTAAGTGTCACAGGTAGTATTAACCCCAGGTCCCCCCAGTTCTAAGTTCAGCACTATTTTTTCCTTCTTAAAATTATTTTCTTCAATTATCAAACTTTTTGAGGAGGAGCCAAGATGGCGGAGTAGAAAGACTCACGTATGCTAGCTCTGAATCCACAGCCCAGAAATTTCCTGTAAAGAGAACTCCCCACAAATTCTGGAGCAGAGCAAGCATGCACCAACGCAGTGGAAGAGATTTCCGTTCCAGAGAGCCTTAGAAAGCCGTCCCCAGGGGTCTGTCGCGCTGTGGACAGCAGAGCCCACCCTTGTGCTGCCCTGGCCACGTGGCCCCAGAGGAGCAGATCCGAGCAGGCTTCAGGGATGGAATCTCCAGCAGCCGCGAAGGTCCCTCCACCCACAGACACTACAGGTCAGTGAGAGAGACTTCTGGGCTGGCCGAGAGGGGAGCAGGGTGTCTCCATGACTCGGGCCCCCTTGGGAGGCAGCAGCAGAGGCAGCGGCGGCCCGGGACTCCCTGAGCAGACAGGAGCTCCATTACCGAAGGTCTCTGCATAAACCCCCTGAGGGAACTGAGCCTGGGAGGTGGCCCTGCCCCCACCTGAGCACCAGAACTTAAGCTCACATTGAATAGCAGCCGCGCTTGCCGCGGAAAGCCCTGAAGCTGGGAAGCAGCATTTGAATCTCAGACCCCAAGCACTGGCTGGGCAGATCTAGGTGGGGGTGGAGAGGAATCTCAGAAGTCAAGTAACTGGCTGGGAAAATGCCCAGAAAAAGGAAGCAAAATAAGACCATAGAGAGCTACTTTATTGGGGAAGAGATGTTCCTTCCTCCCTTCATTTCTGATGAAGAAGTACAATGCTTGCCATCAGGGAAGGACGTGGAGGTCGGGGCCTCTCTATCCCAGACATCTGAGGTGGATGTCCGGTGGGCTCAGGCCATGGAAGAGCTCAAAAAGGATTTTGAAAATCAAGTTAGACAGGTGGAGGAAAAACTGGGAAGAGAAATGAGAGAGATGCAAGAAAAGCATGAAAAACGGGTCAATACCTTGGTAAAGGAGACCCAAAAAAATGCTGAAGAAAAAATTATCAAACTTTTTTTTTCTCTTACTTCCTCTCTCTTTGGGCAGAGAGTTGGTGCAGTGGATAGAGTGGATAGTGCAGGTCTGCCAGATCTGCAGTCTGTTTGCCTCAGTTTCTTTATCTGTAAAATGATCTGGAGAAAGAAACAGCAAACCACTCCAAGGAAACACTCCAGTGGGGTGGGACATAACTGAAAACAACTGATCAAAAGCAACAACCTCTCTCTTCATAAAAGAAGAAAAAAGAAAAACTTGTAACAAATATGCATAGTCAAACAAAACAGATTCCTGGATTGGCCACACCCCAAAACGTGCATCTCATTCTGTATATCAGTTCATCCCCTCTCAGTCAGAAGGTGATAGTATACTTCATCCTCATCCTCTGGAAGAAGAACACATCAATCAGAAGAGGAAAAAGAAGCATCTTCCAGGGTGAGAAGGCTACTGGAATAGAACTGGAAAAGTCTGAAGGATCAGGAGTGGAGCCAAGAGAGGAGTAAAATTATTCCCCTGGTTCTTCTCACTTTACTCTGCATCCATTATTACATCTCAGGATTCTCTCAAACATCTCTGATAATTTCTGCCAAGGGAATATTCCATTGCATGAAACTGCTATAACTTACTCAGCATTCCCCAATTCTACCCGCTAAGTTTTGAGTTGTTTGCCACTACAAAAAGATCTGCTATAAATGTTTTTATAGTGAGTTGTGAACTGATCCAATCATTCTGGAGAGCAATTTGGAACTATCCCCAAAGGGCTATAAAACTGTGCATTACCTTTGACTCAGTAATACCACTTCTAGGTCTAAATCCCAAAGAGACATGAAAATGGGAAAAGGACTCACATATACAAAAATATTTATAGCACCTCTTTTTGTGGTGGCCAAGAATTAGAAATAGAGGGGATGTCCATCAATTGGGGGAATGGCTGAATAAATTGTGGTATATGAATGTAATGCAATACTATTGTTCCATAAGAAGTAATGAGTAGGCAGATTTCAGAAAAACCTAGAAAGACTTACATGAACTGATGCTGACTATAATGTAGGAATTGAACTAAGTTTAAGCCCACTATTCCCAGAGATGGAAGTGGGAAGGGGAAGGTGGTAGCCCTGAAGTATTGGAGGAAAATGTCTGTATTTCTGTTCTCACTATGTCTTTGAAGTTTTTATCCCTTTATAAAAGTTAATTGATATTCAATAGTTAAATTGAATTAGGGTACTAGTCACTTATACCTAATGGTGGGGGAACCCAGCTGGTGAGGGTTTAAGCTAATGGGAGTAGAGAAAAGAAACCCCCTACTCCATCAAGGTACTCCTGGAATGCTAATGGTAAGATACTGCAGGCCTTGTTCTGAAAGAATGATGCCAGATCATTCAGATCTAGCTGCACAATGATCATACCCTGGTAAACCATTCCAGTAGACCCAACTAAACGAGGTTGAGGATGACTGATGGGCTTCAAATCTTTTGATAAATCAGGGGGATGTCTACCCCAAGCATGTGAAGACTTCCCCAGGTGGAATGAGAGGATGAGAACAATCCAACGCCATGAAGGTGGTTGAGAGCTTGATCAGGCATTGAAGATGCCAAGGTCGTCCACTGCATCCCCAGTCATCAATAGCTGTCCTGACTTTTATCTTGTCACTGGACTTCCATGACTCAGGAAGAGTGAGGCTTTGTGCAACTCTGCCTCACTTAAATCCAATTCTCAAGCAAGTCATCACCCCATGATGTCATTGGTCTTCTTCTAAAACAAAAGACCAACAATTCATAGGGCCTTTTCCTCTTTCATAGGTCTCTGGGGTATAGGTTGAGTCATGATATCACTAGGTCAAAGGGTGTATACAATTTAGGAACTTTTTAGGGCATCTTTCCAAATTGCTTTCCAGAATCATAGCTCCACCAACAGTGCATTTATGTGCCTGTTTTCCTGCAGCCCCTCTAACATTTGTCATTTTCCCTTTATTGCCAGCTTTGCATAACATTCTTTCCATTATCCAACACTGGTTCTCACTGTCATAGTGACAGTGTTTACTCTTGTCTACCCCATAATACTTGTAAATCTTATTTTCCTTATCTGTAAAAAATGAGAAGAATAACTATATACCTCAAAGGATTTCGATGAGGTTCAAATGGGATAATGGATGCAAAGCACTTTGAAAAGGTAAACATACTATATTAAATGATAGCTATTAACTCTGAAACCTAATGTTTAGTCAAGCAATGAGTTAGATGGTCCCAGGTTCTCTCTCTATCCCCCCACCCCACCCCACCCCCGTACCCCCCTCACAGAATTCAATATGTAGCCATATTTACAGGCATTGCTGGGGAATCTCAGGATTCAGGAAAGTTCTGCTTGCTGGTCAAGCAGATTTCCTAGAATTTCCTGGGCCAGAAGCCTTGGGCTTAACCAGATACAAGTTCCCAGAGCTTCCGGATGCCCTTGAGGACACTGAGGGGAAGTCATCACTGTGATGGTAGCTGGGAACAAAGGGCTCCGGAAGCATTCAGATTATGAGATAAAGATGGAGCTGGGACTCAGTTGACCCCAGACACAAGCCCAGAGGAATGGAGTTGGTGACATAGGACCAAGGGCAGTTATCTGTCCAGATAACAACTCTTTCCTATTCCTCCTCTGTCCCCCCAGGGAAAAGCTCAATAAAAACTCTAACTTCCTGTTTCTTTTCCAAACCCTTCTTAGAGGTTACACAACTCCTTTGCTGTCAGGGTGGGGAGAGTTTTAATTCCTCTAATTTTTTATAACTTTCCTCCTTGTCTATTTTGTCAAAAATGTCTATGTAAATCTTAATGGCCATTAATACTGATTTGACTTGTATGCTTGGCTTGAGGATTTTGAGGGAGAAGGAATTTCAAAGATGGGAAGCATTTTTCTAATCTGTAAAACGAGACTGGGCAGAGGCACAAACCCTGATACTGGTGAGCTTACATATCCCAGACTATGAGACAAGAAAAGATGCAATCTGGGAACCCAGAAAACTGCTGCCACTTTCTACACGGTGGTTTGAAAAAATTGCCCAGTCCCTGGAGGGGAAGAGAGAGAAGACTGTTGTAGGCACCACTGATCCGACTGAGGGGTCCCCCCTATGCAGTGGGCAACTCTAGCAAGACCAGGAGCACAATGCAGCTGGAACCCCTGTCTCCTAACCTTGTGAGCTCCCCTGGGGATGCTATAAGAGAAGCAACCTTCATTTATAGCCCTTTTACATTTGTAGCCCTTTGCACGAAACCATTTTGTGCTATTGGTAATTCACGTAAAATTACCCCTCATTTCACACGTGATCCTGAGGCTCAGAAAGATGAAATGATTTGTCGATAGTTACACAGTGTCGGAGCCAGGATTATAAACTCAGGCTTCCTGAGGTCTGAGTCCAACAATCTTCCCTTTATAGCCCTCTGCAGCGACAACCATATTACCCAAGTGTTGGTGGGAAAATGGAGGTCTGTCCTTATTCTGTATTAATCTTATGCTTCATCACTCAGTTCTTTCCCCAGACAGATGGTGAAAACCAACTCACTTTTTTTTCTTTTTTATCTGATCTAGATCTTTCTCTATTTCCCTCAAATTGCTGGAGAGAGCATGGCTTGCTGACCCTATAAAAAGCCCCCACCCCTGCAGGGGCCTTTCCTACCACCTCCATCTCTTAACTCTTCAAATGGCTCCTGATTTGATAGGGCTGGTGCTGTCTGCTCTGGCTAATGCAGTCTAAGGAGGCTAATGTACTTAGTGCTCAGCTCCAGGCGAGGCACAGCCTTGGAATCAGGGGGAAGTAACAGAGTTGAACCCCTGCCCTCAGCCTCAGCAAGGACAGCCAGAAGGGAACTGACTGGCACCCACAGTCTCAAATCTCAGCCCCAGTCACTGTTACTCCTTCCACTTTCTCTTTGGGTGGCAGGGACTAAGGTACAAATTGTTACTGGAAAGTGTGGGGTATTTAACTTGAGCCAGTGATCAGAGGAGGGAATCACATCAACATGGCTCCTGTGCCATAGGGCAAAGAGGCCCCTCATTTAGGGTAGATAAAAGTGTGAGTTCTGCCCTAGTAAACAAGTCAGTTACTCCACCCCTAGCTGTTCACACAGCACCCCTACACCTGGGGGTGGTGGGAGGAGTCCAGAAACTTGGGCTGGATTGTGAGCTTTCTCCAGGTGAACAAAGAACAACATGCATTTTAGGATAATTGGTTTAGACCTGAAAAGGACTTTGGAAGTCTTCTGGTCTCTTCCATCCCCCCATTTTGCAAGATAAGCAACCTGAGGCCCAAGGTTAAGTAACTTCCCCCAAGTCATACAGGAAAGATTTAGACCCAGGTCTTTTGATTGCAAGGCTATAATATTCCAATTACACCGTGCTGAATGTGTGTGGTCTAGTGGAACCTTTCACCTAAATCCCGGTAAGTGACAAATCACATTTATGTAGCCCTTCGAGATTTACAAAACGTCACAATGACTGTAAAGTTCATAGTCTAAATATTACTATTATTCCATTTTACGGTGAGGAAGCTAAGGTTCACCAAAGCTGTGACTTGCCCATGGTCACATAACTCATGTGTATGTATGAGACTAGAGAGTCTCCAGTGGAAGAGGACCAGAATCCAGGGACAAGACTTTGGTTTGTGGGTGCACTTCAACTTTACCACTAGAAAGAGAGATCCTGCGAATGTAACAGTCTATAGAGCATGTAGGAGAGACTTTGAGAGGTGCTAAGTAAAGGTCTCCTCTCAAGGTGCCTGGCTCTATCCCCTTGGCATGGACCCTCATGGGCATTACTGACCATAAGAGGCTCTGTCCATAGTAGAGAACTTCCTGGTGATATCAGTCACTTCCCTGCCCCCGTTGCTGAGTCAATAAGTAACTAAGACCCGGACTGTGTTTATGGACATTCCCCTAGTGCTGTTTACCTAAATGTGCCCTCCATAGCCTAGCTAAGAGCTAGGCTAATCTGGGCCGGTTAGAAAGCAGACTTTTCCCAGCTGGTCAGTACCAGTCTCTGAGTCTAAGATCCAACCCCGGGCCACGGGTGGCTCTCAGCCCAAGGGGGGATGGTGGGGGTCAGTTTAGCAGACAAACATCAGCGTAGGTTCTAAACAGTTTTGGCGGAGCCCAAGGGTGAGGATGTAGGGACAGAAGAGGGGAAAGGGATGGGATGAGTTGTATAAGGGCTGCTAGGAAAGATAGTGAAATTTTAAAAAGAAACCATGAGGACGAGATAATTGGGAGGAGAGAGGAATGGAGAGGGTACTGGCATCTGTCTGGACCCTCAGATTCAGAGAGAGAGCTGCTTTCAACACCATATACAACATCAGCAGATACAAAGATGAACATAATAGCTGGCAATGAACACTTGATAATGAATACAGCACTTGAAGGTTTGAGACACTATTTAAAATTGATAAATAGGTTTTATTGATATCTTTTTTTGTTACTTTACCTAGATCTCCCCTTGTATCCTTCTATTTCCCTTCAGGAAGTCATTCTATAAAGGACTATAAAACAAAGGATTTTTTTAAAAGAAAAAGTTGAGAAAATTCAGCAAAACTGATCAATACTTAAAAAAAAACACCTAAGCACACCCATGGATCCCCCTCCACTATTGACATTTATTTTCTTATATCCTCATGACAACCCTGAGAAGGAGGGATTATTATCCCCATTTAACCGGTGGGGAAAGTGTGGCTCAGCAAGGTTAAGTGATTTGCTCACGGACCCCCAGCTGGTATATATCTTAAATAGGACCCAGGAGTCTTTACTTGCTACACATCTAGGAATCCATTATGCTCTATGTGTTTACAATAAGATGCAATCAATTACTCTTATCATCTAGTAGAGATGACATATAGAAACACATAACAAATACAGGGAGAGGGTGGGGAAGACCCAGGAGACCTTCTCATAAGGGGGATTGTCAGTTGTGCCCAACTTTTGTGACTTCATTTGGAGCTTTCTTGGCAAAAATACTGGAGAGATCTGCCATTTCCTACTCCAGCTCACTTTACAGATAAGGAAACAGAGTTAAGTGACTTGCCCAGGGTCACACAACTAGTAAGTGTCTGAGGCCATATTTGAACTCAGGAAGAGGAGTCTTTCTGACTCCAGGCACAGTATTCTATCTACTGTGCCAGCCAGTTACCATGGGAATTATACCTTCTCCCAAAATTCATAGTGGAACTATGACTCTCCATGACTAGTACACCAGCCTCCTTTGAACATAACCTGAGATCACGTTGGCATTTTTAAGCAGCCACCTCATGTTGCTGCTTTATTGTAATAATTATCTAAGACCTTTAGATCTTTTTTCATACAAACTGCTGCCTAGTCAGGTCTTTTCTACATCCTACATGTGTGCAACTAACTTAAAAAAACTAAATATAAGACTTTACATTTACCTCTATTAAATTTTATCTTATTGGCCTTAGTTTGCTGTTGAAATTATTTTGAATCTTGATTCTCTCATCTATTATAGGATCTTCTCAGAACCAGTCATAGAGACAAAATCTTCCATCTTATCCCTTCTCTTCCCAAGACCTTCCTTCCATCATTCGTCATGGTTTCACCTGTTCCTTCAGCCTTTCCTTCCTATACTTGCCTCTGCTCCATTCCCTTCTGATCTAAATAGAATTTTCCAGTCCTTATCAATCACCCCTCCTCCCTCTAACCTCAGATTCTACCTCCCCCATGAAGTCTACTCTAGTAAATGTGCCCCTGTTCCCAAAGCAGGATTATGGATCTCCTTCTCCTGGTCCGAGGCTGATCCAAATGGATCAGACTCCATCTGTCTTGCTTTGGTAGAACAGAACACCCCTAAGAAGGGGTGGCCAGGATCACCTTCCCCCCTCCCCCCAAGCCTTCCTTCTCTCCTCTTAAAATAGAACCACAGAATATTATGGCAGCAGGAAATGATTAGTTACTGATGTGGTAGGCATAGTGGAATCAGTTGTCTGTGTACGTCAGAACATCAACTAGTTAAAGGTCAAAATCCATATCAAATTAGAGGAAAGGATAATGATGAGAAGACAGTAAACATAACTGCAGTAGCTTCAATGTGACTTGTTCAAACAAGCTGTGGTCCCAACCTGACAACCCTGAAAGTCCACCATTTTCCTTTTTTTTAACTTTCGTAAAGGGAGGCTAGTGAGGAGGTACAGCATGCTTGGCTGATGCAATCCCCATGTGATTTGTCCTTCATTCTTGAAGAGGACCATGACATTAGGGAGATGATGACTTGATTTGCAGTTGACTTTGATTTGAGGGAGGGAGGGCTGTGCAAAGTCACTGGCCTCACTTTCTTCTCCAGAGTCATCTGGGTCCAGTGGCCAGATATTCATCAGGATGATGGGAGATGGCACAGGATGCATTCTTGGTCCTTTTAAGCTAAGGTCTTTTCAGGTTCTCACTTTGAAAGAAGCAATGCCCATTCTGTGAATAGGCCTCTTTAAGAAGTGAGTCAAGAGATGGTCCCTTTAATTAAAAAAAGTCAAATTGGGAGGGGGAGACCCTCAGGATTGCTGGCCGAAAGAGAAACAGCTATTATTTTACATTCATTCTGAGCCAGGAGGACCCAAAAAATAACCATTTAAGTGATGCTTGGGTAGGGACCTATTGTGGTCCGATCCCTGAGAACTGGAGTGAATTGGGTTTAAGGCTTGGTCTTTGAGAAAGAAATCTAGCCCCAGGTTAACTAGGTAGCTTTCAGTCACCAAAATTTACCTTCCTTTGGACAGAACACCCTCAGGGCTGTCTGTGTTTGTCCTTCATTTTCGAAGAAGACCATGCCATCAGAGAAATGATGACATGACTTGCACTTGACTTTGTTTTGAGTGAGGGAGGGTTGTGTAAGGTCACCAACCTCACTTTCTCCTCCTGAGCCATCTGGGTCCAGCGACCAGATATTCATCAGTATGACTGAAGATGGCCTCATCCCCTCAGGAAAAAGGAGAGGAAAGGTGAAGAAGGGAGGGGACGGGAGGGGAGGGGAGGATGAGCTGAATTGCCCAGTTGGAACAGGCCAGCTGGGTCCCATTCAGGCAGATCAAACTACTCATAGGTACTGGTTTGTCCTTCATTCTGGAGGAGTTCCATCACATCAGGTTGATGATGACATGACTTGCAATTGACTTTGATTTGAGTGAGGGAAATCTGTGCTAGAAGAGTCTGGGGAGACCACTTCTAGAAAGTCATGATGATGTATAACAAAAGGACCCTGTCCCTAGAATTGGAGCATGTGTAACTCTTTATAGTCTGCTAACCACATAGAAAAGGGGAGTCACTTTGATTGTCCTTGGAACTAGAATTAGGGTGCCTTTGTAAAAAGGCACTGATCAGTCAAAGTCTCTGGTTCTTGCTCTTTTCCTTCCCTAATAGTATTTGAGGAGAGAGATACAGTACACACCTCTTCTTGAGAAAAGTCTTCTGCTCTTCCCCATGTGAATCCGACGCATGGCCTATGAATATAGGTGTCTGTTCTTTTCCACTTTGCATTTGCTCTTTTCCCATTTTTAGGGAAAGAGTATTGGAGACAGCTGTAACCCAGTGAGCTTTGAAAGGTTAGAACAGTGAGCTAATAGAGGTCCAGGAGCTAATATTCATGCTGATTTGGCAGCCAACTAGTCCATCGGTGAGTCCCTGAGCAGAACCCAACCCAAGAACAGGATATATATGTACCAGAAGTAGCTGACATGAAGACTTATCCAGAATCTGGACCACATTTGGAAGTGAACTTGGTAGGGTGAATGATATATAGAAACTGCTGTAAGGATGAGCCCATACTCTCCAGAGACTGAGGCAGTAAAAGGGAAAGGGTGTCCCCAAACTGTTGGGGAAAATATTTGTACTTCTATTCTTATTATATCATCACAGTAAATCTTTGCAAAGAAAACTGATGTAATTTGGTTACATGGAACTTTAAGAAACACACATGATGATGCCAATTTCTCTTCTGGACAAACTCTAGCACATGGGAATCTCAGCATGTTTTTTCCATTGTCATTGGAAATAGACTGCAGAGTACCTATACCCATGTATGTCTTTCTATTGCTGTTTAAGTTACCCCACAGCTTTGTTTCTTGTAAAGATTATCATGATCCAGTGTTATAATAGCCATACAGTAGAATTAGTGTATACAAAAAAAAAGGCTTTCACTGATTAGGGAAAAGGTGGACAAATTGTGGTACATGAATGTAATGTAATATTAGTAGACTATAAGAAATGATGATGAGATAAAACAGTGAGTTGCCTGGGGCATATATGTTCTCAAAGAGTATATCTTTCTACTTGTATACTCCATTTGTGCTCATTCTATCTACTGACACCATAGTTATGGGAGAATGTGCCCCAAGTTATGGGAGATTTTTTTTTTCTATTTTTCTTAAAATGCCATTTCAGTAAATGCCTTTCTTTGTTTTGAGCTAATTGTATCTATTGGCTGACTATCAAAGGCAAATGTACCAACGGGGGTTTGTAAGCTATAGTTTTAGGAATTTGGATTCACAGAATATCTTGAACGTAGGGTAGTCTTCTTCCTGGGACACCCAACCTAGGAGTGAGAATTGGGGGGAGCTAGCCTCTGTAAGATATCCTAAGGATTCCTAGTCTAAATTGGGGAAAGGTATAATGCTTTTGCCTCTGCCTCTATCTTTGTCTCATGATTTCCCTCAGGAGGATAGGAAGATAGGGCCCCATTCTTGCTCTGGAATGTAGGTTCCCAAAGGGGGCAATATCATCCCCGGGGGATGTTAGAATGATCTAGGAGGGCAGTAGTATCCTTGAGTGCAGTTGGGGGGCATTGAATTAAAATAAGGGGATAGTGGAAGCATAGGGAAAGAAGAGAAGAAAATTTTGAAAAACTGTTCGTATGTTTCATCTGTTGTGTAACAGAGTTAAAGTAATAGTCATTACATTGTTTTCCAAATAAATACACAAATGAAAGTTATATAACCAATCAGTGATCAAGTCTGCCTACAGGTCTTAGCAAGCAAGTGTTGACAGGCAAGCAAGTCATTGTTAGCACACATTGGCAGGAATATGTGCATGTAATGACTTGTTTATGTAACTTGTTAGTTATATAGGCCCTAGTTACATGACATAATATTGTGTCATCAAATTTCAATGCAGGAAAACCCCCACAAATTTACAATAAATTGTCAAATTTAAGATGCACCATTTTATATATATATATATATATACATACATACATACATATGTATGTATGTATATTTAAGTGACACAAATTTTAAAAAAAATCATTAAAGAATTAAAGAAAATAGATTTCCAGGTGGGTGTTGAGTAAGTTTTTTAAAAGGAGTGATAGGCCAAATAAGTTTGGAAACCTCTGCTCTGGAGCCATCTGTATAGTATTAATACCAAGACTTCATTCTGAGCAGGAATTGCAACAATCTCTTATCTCAGGGATGAATGGACATAGGGGTATGGAGTATAGGAAGTATTGGAAAAGGCAGAGGGGAGGAATTCACTATGACCCCACTGATTACAAACCCTCGTACACACAGAGTTCTTAGGTCCTTTAAATCCAGAACAACGTTGAGGAGCAATTTGTATTTCAGGTACAGCAGAACCTTTAAAGATCTGTTGTATCCCTGGGATCCAGCCCTTAGTAGGGTTTAGAAATCTCTACTCCCCCGCCCCCACCTTGCTTAGCTCTGGGTGCTGGGGAGAAAGCAGCTTTTCCTACCCTAGAGAGCCATTTAGGGGTCTTCTCTGTGTCTCAGTTCAGGACCTCGCTCTCTAGCTCAGAATCTGTTTATATCTTACAAATTCAGTTATGTAAATGGAGTTGTCATCGTTAGGAGGAGGGCAGAAAGAAATATATATGTCTGGTTCAGTTGCTTTCCCTTCCCTCTTTCCTTTCTCTTCTCTCTCCTTGCTCACATTCTCTCTTCCTACCCTTTGCTCCCCCTCTCTCCCTATATGTCTCTACTTCTCTCCCTATCATTTTCTCCCTTCCTCTCCATTCTCTTTTCCATTTCCCTTTCTCTCTATCCCTCTTTTCCTCTTCACTTCTCATTTTAACCTTTACTTCCCAAAATTCTGGATTTCTCAAGAAATATATATATATATATATATATATATATGTGTGTGTGTGTGTGTGTGTGTGTGTGTGTGTGTGTGTGTGTGTGTACATATGCATACGTGTGTGTATAATTTTTTTCTTTCCTAAGAAAATTGAGGCCATGGACCCTGAGGCTCTTTCTTCTCTACTTCCCTTTATTTGAAAAAACAAAACAAAACAAAATATTGACATTATTGTCCACTCTCTTCTTCTTTCCTTCAGTCTTTTACAGTGAGGGGACCTTTCTCCTTGGCAAGGTCAACCCTTCTGCTATACCACTGATCTCATCCTCCCATCTTCTCCAGAAGATTTCCATCCAATGACACTTCCCCCTCCATCTCTAATCTTCAGTCATAAAAAGTTCTTCCCTACTGCTTCAAGCCTGCTCTTTTCCCCATCTTAAAAAAAAAACCCAAAAAAACCCCAACTTTCTCTAGAGCCTATTGGCCTCTAAAGCCATCTATGTCTCTCTTCTCTTTCTCAGTCCAACTCCTAGAGAAAATTGTTCACATCCGCTGCCTCCTCTCATTCAGTCTCAAGCCTTTGCAATTTGGCCACTCAATTGAAACTGCTTTCTCCCAAGTTTGATTTCTTTTCCTTCCTTCCTTCCTTCCTTCCTTCCTTCCTTCCTTCCTTCCTTCCTTCCTTCCTTCCTTCCTTCCTTCCTTTTCTTTCTTTCTTTCTTTCTTTCTTTCTTTCTTTCTTTCTTTCTTTCTTTCTTTCAGCAGTCAGGGTTAAGTGAATTGCCCAAGGTCACACAGCTGGTAAGTGTCTGAAGCCACATTTGAACTCAGGTCCTCCTGACTCCAGGGCTGGTGGTGTTCTATCCTATGTACCACCTAGCTGCCCGTCCCCCATTGATTTCTTAATTACCAAATTTGATGGTGTTTTCTCAGTTCTTATCTGTCTTGGAATCTCTGTTGCGTTTGATTCTGTTGCTCACCCTTTCCTCCTGGATACTCTCACCTCTCTTCTGGTTCTCCTCATACGTTTCTGACTGTCCCTTTTCAATCTCTTTTTATACATATACCACACACATGTTACGCTCATAACTCTGCCTGTTCTCCAAGGCTTTGTTCTGGGTTCTTTTTCTCCCTGTACTCTCCCCTGAAGATCTCCTCAGTTATAAAAGTTTAATTATCATCTCTATGAAGATAATTCACAGACAATGATGTGTGAGTAAATGATGTGGTGGTAAATGTTTAACAACTGGCTGTCAAGAATGGAAGAAAGGAAGGAAGGAAGGAAGAAAGAGAGAGAGAAGGAAGAAGGAAGAAAGGAAGAAAAAGAAATGCATGCAGTATACACTTTAAGTTTAATCGACATTATTAGAATTTCTCCATCATTTTCCTCAATGTAGACAATAAACAAAATAATAAACCGGTTACAGTATTTGACAGTTTCTAAGGTATAAACGCTTTTGCTGGAAATTGAGAAATTAGCTCTCAAGAGCTGGTAGGAGCTTGCTCCAGTACACCTCTGTTCAGACATATATAGATCTAGTCTCAGTTCCTCTCCTGAGCTCCAGTTCCACATTACCAATTGCCCACTTAACATTTCAAACTAGCTCTCCTAGAGACATTTCAGACTTAACCTGTCCAATAGGGAAGACAAGCTAACATAGATGAAGCAAGAAGGCATCCCAAGGGATGGAAGGGAGGAAAACTGGGTCAAGTGGGTCAAGCCACTGTCACCATCTTGACTACCACTTCCCCGCAAACCCTGATGGAGACAGTCCAGGACCCAGAGCTCAAGAGTCCCAGGAACAGCAGGGCTTCCTAGATCATCAGCCTCACAACTGTCACAAAGGGAACAACCCTTATGGAGATATGACCTGGCAATTACTTGTCCAGATATTATAGCCCCTGCCTCAGTAGTTCCAGGTCTTCAGTAGCTGAAGTCCCAGAAAAGAAAGTTCCCACCACCAAAATCCTTGGCACTTCCAAATAGTTAAACATCAATTTGAACAGTGAAAATAATATTAAATAAGTGAATTTACTGTTCCTTACAAAAATCCTCTTTTTTGTACTCTGCTCTATATGTGGAAATACTCTTTTTTGGAGTGTTTAAAAATTAAATTAAAGGAAAGAAATAACATAAAAAAGAAACATTCAGAGAAAACTGATTTTAAAAGTATGTGTAGAATAATTTTACACATATATACCTATTTGTGTCTAATGGTAGCCATCTCTAGGACTGGGGAGGAAGGGAAGAAAGAAATTTACATGATGACTTTGTTGGGTATTTGGAGGAAATAGTAAGTTTTACACAGTAGATTTTCAGTTTCAAGTGCAGTAATCTTTTTTTTATTGTATGCTATGGAAATGTTTGTTTTGTTCCATGAATTGAAAATAAAATGAATTCTAAAAAGAGAAGGAGGAGGAAAAGGAGAAGGAAGAGAAGGAGAAGGAGAAGGAGAAGAATTAACATCTGATTTGTCATCTAAGGTCCACTGAACCTTTCCCTCTGATTTGCAGCTGAAACTTCTAAATGAGTCTCCTCCCATTAGAATGTAAGCTCCTTGAAAGGAGGTACTGTCCTCCTTTTATTTTTTATCCTCTTTACAAAGCATAGAGCTTCATACATAGAAGGCACTTAGTGTTTTTTCATTCATTCATTCTCTACTTACCAAATCCTATCACTCTTCCAAACTTTTCTATTCTGTCGAAGGCACCACCCTTCTTCCAGTCCCTAAGGTTTGTTACCTCAGCATCATTCTCAGCTCCTCACTCTTCCTTACCCATACGGCCAATATGTTGCCAAACCTTGTTGTTTCTACCTCTACAACTTCTTTCAATCAGATCTCTTCTCAGTACTCACACAACCACCACTCTAGTTCAGACCCTCATCCTCTTTCACTTAAAATATTGAAATGGCTTCCTAGCTCATCTTCCTGCCTGAAGTCTCTCCCCACTCCAGTCCATCTTTCACAAAGCTGCCAAAATGATTTTCCTTATGCACTGATCTGACTAGGTCGCTTCTCTACTCGACAAACTTCAATGGCTTCCTATGGCTTCTATTATAATATGTAAATGCCTCTGTTTAGCTTTTAAATCTCTTTAAAACCTGCTTCCTACCTATATTCTCAGTCTCATTGATGCATTACTTCTCTTTCCTCACCTGTAAGAAAAGAGAGATGAACTGACTAGTCTTTATAGCCCTGCTAACTCTCAAGGGTCTTTTTATATAGTTCTGTATTTCAGTCCAATTCAACAAATATTTATTAAGTATCTATTATGCCAAAGCACTGTGCTAGACGATGGAGGTATAAAGACAAAACAAAACAGTCTTACATTCCACTGAGGAGATGAGGTGTGTTCGTCCTTCATTGCTGAAGAATACCATGCCATCAGAGAAATGATGACATGACTTGCACTAGACTTTGTTTTGAGTGAGGGAGGGCTGTGCAGGTCACCAGCCTCACTTCTCCAGAGCCATCTGAATCCATTGAGCAGATATTCATCAGGATGACTGGAGATGACCCAGGATGAGGCAATTGGGGTTAAGTGACTTGCCCAAGGTCACACAGCTAGTGAGTGTCAAGTGTCTGAGGTGAGATTTGAACTCAGGTCCTCCTGCACTGGTACTCTATCCACTGCATCATCTAGCTGCCCCATACTGAAGAGATAGGACTTGTATGGCTCAACGTTTCTGTGACTGGAGGAAACAAAAAGCTGGTTGTTGCAGTAGGAGGCAATACTAAAAGGTAGGAAGAATCAAAAGTGGAAAGTGATGAGAACACTTGGCAGTTAGATATATCTAGGCAGATTTGACATATTCCTGTGCTTGTTTGCCCACAGGGTTCTGGGAAGAAAATCTGTAGCAAGGTTTGTAAAGAATCCTATTAATACAATATGAAGGAAAGATCTCTTGTCAAAGAAAGAGTAAGAAGGAAAGGAAAAGGAAAGGGAAGGGAAGGGGAGGGGAGGGGAAGGAAGGGGAGGGGAGGGGAGGAGAAGAGAGGAAAATGAATGTTGTTAAAATTAAAATGACCAAGATTGGCCGTGGAGTAAAGTTGTGATTTTTTTATTTTTATTTTAGTCTGATAGCAAGAGGATAATTCTTGCTTTTGAAAAAGGAAATTCATCTGATGCAGGGTAAATTTTGGTCTAGCCTCTCATTTTCATTCTGTATATGTCTTTAGATTTTTTAGGTGTGTTTCATGTTCACATGGATTTACATGGATTTTTCTCATATATTCTGTCACTATTCCCTTTTAATGGTTATTTAATCCACTCACATTTAAAGCAATGCCTGTGTTCTCTTCCATTCATTTTTTTTTTTTTTTTTTTGCTTTAAAAAAAATCTCCTTCTTCTTTTAAATCAGTACTTTGTCCCTGGATTAGTTGTATTTAAACTACTTTGGCGCTAATCTATTTCCACAGGCTTTCTTCTACTCCCCCACTATGATTTACCTACTCTTTCTTGGACTTTACTTAAATTATTCATTTTTTTCTTTATTTAATAATATATTTCTCCTCCTCTTTTGTTCCATCTATTTTCCCACTCAGGTAAATGGTTACTTCAGAATTTCCCTTCCAACTTCTTATGATTATTAATTTTCTCTTTCTTAAAAAAAATCCTTTTAAAATTCTGAACTTAACAAACACTAAATACAATTAGCATTTCCATATCCATAGTATAACAGAAAATGAGAATTGTAAATGAAAATGTGAATCTCTATTATGTACAACTTCCTTTTCTTTTCAATATCACAAATTCAACATATACTTCTCAAAACTGTTCTGCTTTTGTGTTTTGTTCTTCTTTCTATTAGTTTTTATAGATTTTAAAAAACACTTCAGTTTTGCTCTTTTTTACTGTCTTTTCTTTTTTTGAGAGGGAGGAAGACAACTTAGCCCTTTTTCCTTCCCGTCCTCCCAAACTTGAAGAAAAGAAAAATAAAACTCTTATAACAAATATATTTGCATATTCAAGCAAAACAAATTCTCACATTGTCCATGACTAAAACCATGTTTTATTCTGCATTTTGAGTCCTTTACCTCTAGGATAATAGGTGAATAGAAGCTTCTTCATCTAGCTTCTACAATAGCAGTTGCTGGTTACACTGCTCAGAGGTAAGTCTTTCAAAGTTATTGCACCTTTTTCTAGGTTTTCCTTTGTTAGTCCTTTCATTATTTTTTCTTCCCTTCCAGTTTATTCTGAATTTTATTTTCTGATTTATCGTCTATACCTTGATTTATTCCCTCTTCATTTTCTCTGTCCCTCATGGGTGTTAAGCTTTCTAAAGTACTGGCTCTGAGCTTCTCAACCAATTTCTGTCATCTTCTTTGTAGATGTTAACCCATCTTTCTTTTTTGCTATGCCAACCTCTTCACTCAGTTCATGAATGAAGCAATGTCTGAAGTGGGATGCTGCTGCTGCACGGACTTCCCTCTCACCTCCCTTCCCTCCTCCCAGAGGTGAGGGACTATCGATGTGGGACACTGCATACATTGTTTCTGCTGGTTAGTTTTGTCAAACCTCTTTCTTTCTTTCCTTTTTTTTACTCTTTCTTCCAAGGGATAACTCACTGAGAAGGAAGATACACATATGGAAAAGTAGGTGATGTAGAAACAAAATATATTAATAAAAATAAGATTTGTTTTAAAAATTTCTTCAATTGAATTGATCTAATGAATTGAATTGAATCAAACAAGCTTGGCCTCACCTCCCTATCATGCCAAAATATCTACTCTTATGCAGGCAGGATTTTCTGACCTTTACTCTCTGACCTATCACTGCTGAATAGCTTTTAGGCCAAGATACACAGATCTTAGACCCTGCAAAAAGCAAAGGAATGTGTCCACGAGACTCAGGCACCACCATTTATCAGAGTAGGTCATTCATGAGAGTAGATCATAGACTTGGAGAATGTTACAATTATAAGGTCCCTTAGAAGTCACTGAGTCCAACCTTATTTTACAGATGAGGACACTGAGGCTCAGAGAAGTTAAGTGACTTAAGTATCTCCCATAAAGTTGATGAAGGGGCACTGTGATCTCCTCCCAACCATTCCCAGACATCTCCATTCTCTTGCCTGGTTCCATTCCACATCCTGGAAATGGACCAGTGATGCAGAAAGAAAGGAGATCCCAAAGACTAACATGCACTGGAAGGTTATTAGATCAACAGTAGCCAAATAAAGGGGGCAAGGATGGGTAGTAGAGGAGGGCAACCAAGAGCTTCTCTTTGCTTTGAATCAGGTATAACAAGAGGGGAAAGTAACCTTAGAAATCAGTGAAATAAAAGATGCAATGGAGGGGCTTTACTTCCAGAAGGGTCCAGGGTGGAGAAAAAGCTAGACCAGAGGTGAGCCTTATGGCCACATATGGTCCTCTAGGTCCTCAAGTGCAGCCCTTTGACTGAATCCAGATTTCACAGAACAAATCCCCTGCTAGACCTAGAACCAGAAGACCTGGATTCTAGCCCTGGCTCTGCTAATGACAAACCTGGGCTTGTCATTTCACTTATCGGAGCCTCGGTTTCTCCCTTTGTAGAGTGAAAATAATAATACCTTCGTTCTTCGCCTTGATGAAATGAAATGAATGATACTTGCATCACCAGGTCCTATCTCAGATCAGCTTCTTATCACCTGTGTGACCTTGGGCAAAACATGTATCTTGTCTGGGACTCAGTTTCCTTATCTGTAAAATAAAGACCTCTAAAGATCCGCTTCTATCATGATCCCTCAGTGAAAATGGACTTAAAATAGTATCTATCCTGTTTTCCTTCCTAAAGTCTTGTGAGGAGTAAATGAAATAAGACTCATGAAAGTGGTAAATCTTAAAGGACTGAATCAATGTGATCGCTTGTAATTGTTATGATATTGAGACCTTTGGTGGAATGCAGTATGGACAGGGTTAAAAAGACACAGAGTTAGAGGAGGGAGGATGTTGGGAAGGGAGAGAGGTTTTAGGTTTTGCTTCTTTCCTAATTAGACTTGGGGCCAGCCCTGGACTTCCCCAAGCCAGGGAAGGGGCTCCTTTTCCCAGGTATCCTGGGCTTTATGCCCACTCACGGGCCGTCCTGTCCCCCTCACCACCATCCAGCAGGGTCCAAGCTGGACTCTGGTCCCACCTCTGCTTCTCTCCCACCTCCACCCCATTCGTTCTCCATCACCTCCGTTGAGCTTTGCTGGGGTCAGCGGGGGTTCATAATTGCTCCTCGCCATTCATTAGTAGTGGCTGGTGATTAAGAAGGGGTCAGCTTCTTCAGAATTTCAAACAGCAAATCAGGCCGGACCCCCTGGGAAGAGCTAACGATCAGAGAAGCAGGGCTAGGAAGACGGCCCGGGAGGGGGTGATTGGGTGAGTGATTAGCAATCTCCCCAACATATCATTCTTCCTCCCCAGGCGCTCTCGCACCCACATTTCCATCACTGCTGGCTCTGGGTCAGGACGAACTTAAGCGTTTGCTCCCGGAGACTCGGTGGATCTGGCAGCAGAGGGTCTGGACCCGGGGTCTCGGACTCCAGGAGCCGCCAGGCGGGTGACGCTATCCGGGTGGAGTAGGGGGAGGCGGCCCCTGGGGACGTCTCCTCCTCCTCCCCCTCCTTCTGCAGCCACCGGTTGTCGCGGTCTGGAAAGTTTGTGCCGAGCGCCTGGGAGTCGGGGTCAGGGATCCCGAAGCCCTATCTCGAGGCTGGGTAGCCGGGGAAGCTGAGATCCAGCCCCAGCCCTAGGACTTCGGGGAAGAGGACCAAGCGGAGGGGCCTCGGGACCGGGAGGCGCACGGCGAACACCTGCCGGCGGCTGGTAGGGTGAGCGGGGGAAAGGGGCAAAGAAGGGGGCCAAGGTGGGGAGGCAGACAAAGGGGTGACGGGAGGAAAGGAGGCCAAGGTGGGGAGGCAGACAAAGGGGTGACGGGAGGAAAGGAGCAGAGAACAGGGGAGACAGAGAAGGGACTCTAAGGGACGGTGGACAGAGGCAGAGAAGGCAGGAGAAGAGATAGACATGGAAAGGGAGAAAATAGCAGAGAGAAGATGGAGAGGAAAATAGAGAAGGGAGGTGATAATAAAGAAGGAAGAGAAGTGAGAAGAAAGGGAAATAAAGCTAGGGAAGAGAAAGGAGAAGAGGAAGGAAGGGAGTGGTAGCGGGGGACAGAGAAGAGGAGACAGGTTAAGGTGGGGACGGGAGCGGTAAAGGAGGTAACTGCGGAGGTGGAGGGGTCTGCTAGCGAGGAGATGTCCGCCCACACGGCACTACAGTCAATATTTTTCCATTCCAACCATTTTCTTCTAAGTCCCAGGGCTGAGGTTGTCTCTCCCCCCAAATCTCAGGGGCATTCGGACTGACCTCTTCAACCAGTTCCATACGTTTTTTAATTAGCTCCGGCCCCCAAAACTCCCCCTGGGAATGATAGCACCCCTCTAACTCTTGCCAAGACTGGGAGGGCTAATGCTGTTAGCTTTCTGGGAATCTGCTGGGTTTCTCCAAGAGCCTGGGCTCCCCCTCTATCCCTTACTTTCCTGGGACTTTTTATCTTTTCTCTTACCTAGTTCTTGGAGGTTGCCGCCTGATCTAGGTGGGGGTTGGGGTGGATGGAAAAGGTAGGGAGGGGGAACTGCCAACAGCCACTATTTTCTATTTCCAGCCACGACTGCACTCTAGTCTCTCCAATCCCAGTTCTAGGCCTTTGCCCATTTTTTTGCCTGACTCACCCTCATACACATACACATACATGTTTACACACACAGAAACACACACACTCAAAAAACACTATTTTAAAACACCATCTGGCCTTTCCTGCTATGCATACACCATTCACACTCACCCATATACACACATAGAGGTTTTTGCCCTAATAACCTCAGTGCCTAGAACCCTCCTTTTCTCTGTCCATCTCTAAAGATGGTGAGGTGGGGGTGAACAGACCCCAATAGTAAAGGTCTCTCTTCCTTCTCATCTCTCCCGTCTTCCCATTCCAGAACCTGAGATAGACTCCACTGGGACCCTCCTTGCTTTAGTGAGTGTGTGTGTGGAGGTAAAGCTTGGTTGGGGGCAACCACCTTGGTTGCTGGGAGCCAAACATCATTTCACTCCCAGAGAAAAAAGGTCATTGCCCTCTGCCATCTTGGAGCCTTTCCATAACCTTGTGGGAAGGGAAGGTGACATCAAGTCTCCTTAGGCAAAATTTTCCTTTCCTTAAATTGTATTTAACTTCTGGCCCTCAGTGCTCAGGTTTCTCCACTCTGGGGGACTAAATAGCCTGAAACAAACCTCTCTTCCAGAGGAAAGGGAGATGAACCCAGGGTGGGAGTCATGCCTCAGTCCCCTGGCTGCCTCAAAGCCCTTATTTGGAACCTTATGTAGGCTCCAGGAATCTAGTTGTGTCAACACTGCATGAGCCTGTGTTCTAGTGCCCTCAGGGCTATGACCTTCTGCTGCCTACTAGGTTTCACACAAACAACCCCCTCCACCCCCCCCATACACACCCCTTGAACTTCATCTTCCCTTCTAGGAGCCCCTGGGAAAGGGCTCTGGGTGCCTACCTTGGGGTGGGAAATTTCTAATACTTGTCTACCTTACTTGTGCCTCCTATCCCCCACCCCTACTGTCCTCCACTGTTCCCTCCCTCTAATCCCCCAGTCACCTCAAAGGTCTTGCTACTGCTCTTCCCAGTCTTCTGCAGCATCTTTCAGGAAATCAGTGTGATGACAGCCCCTCTGAGCTCGGATACCTTAGTTACTTTACTTCAGCAGGGCCAGAGCACACAGTGGGAGGCCTGGGCACTGGCCAGCCCAGAGAGACTCTAGGAGCAACCATGCATGAACCTGTTCGGCCAAGCATGGACACGGGCGTGTGCATGCAACTGTGTGTAGGGGGTGTGAGTGAAAAGCTGGGCACATGGCCAATCACACGTATGTTTGTGACTGATGCCCCTTCCGTACTGAAAATCAGGTGGGCATGAAATGCACTGAAGGTATCCCCCATCTTGCCTTTCTTGGTTTTTTCTAAGCCCAATCCTTAAAGGCTAGTGATTGAAGGGAGTCCAGGGAAGCTAGATGGCATAATGGCTAAAGCACTGGGCTGGGAGTCAGGAAAATGAATCTTCCTGAGTTCAAATCTGGCCTCAAGACACTTCCTAGATATGTGACTCTGGGCAAGTCACTCAACCTGATTGTCTCATTTCCTCATCTGTAGGATCTGTAAAATGAGCTGGAGAAGGAATGGCAAAACCACTCTATTATCTCTGTCAAGAAAACCCCAAATGGGGTTACGGAGAGTAGGACGTGACTGAAACCATTGAACAAAAAAAACAAAAAAAAAAAGCAGTAGTCATTATTTTCTCCTTTGGACACTGCATCCTGATCATCTATGCTCTTCCTTGCCTGACTCACTCCCATATACAAATACATGCATATATTCAATCGACAAGTATTTAATAAGGTACCTTGGCAGTCTTAATAAATGAATGGCTAGGGAGACAAAGAGAAAAGTGAAAAAAAGAAAAAGAGAAAAAGTGAAAAAATTCCCTGCCTTAGACAAACTGCACATATAAAAAACACACACATGCATCACACACACACACACACACACACACACATACATTCACCTTTTTGGTTCTAATAATGCCCTCAATGCCTGGCACCATTTTTTCCGTATTATGGATCCTTCTTGTGGACAGAAAGAATAGAGGACTCTGGGGTCATAGGTCAACTTACTGTACAGCCCACCAAGGTTAACCATGAGCTACCTCAAACATCCTGAGCCTCCATCCCAAAAACTGTATTTTGCTTGTTAATTCATCAGTTTATTTATTTTTATAAGCATTCCTTATCACTCTCTCCCTCTGCCTCCTCATATGAATAATTTTTTTAAAAAAACTCTCATGATAAATATGCGCATCCCAGCAAAACAAATTCCTTCCAAATTGACTTTGTCCAAAAATTGTATCTTATTCTGCCTTTTAAGTCTATCACCTCTCTGACAGGAGGTGGATGATATTTTATCTTTAGGTCTCTGAACTTGTGGTTTATCATTACACTAATCAGAGTTTTAAGGTCTTTCAAGGTTGTTTTTCTCAATAATGTTGTTATCATTGTGTAAATGGTAGCTCTGCCTATTTTACCCTGCACCAGTCCATAGAGGTCTATGAATAATATCTTTGCAAACTGCCCATTTCATACTTTCTTATGACGTGAGTATATTTATTCCATTACATTCATATCCCACAGTTTGTTTAGCCATTCCTCGATAGGTGACCAAATTAATTGCCAATTTTGGCTACTATGAAAAGAATTTCTTTAAGTATTTTTATACATATGGGTCCTTTTTCTCCTATTTTGATCTCTTTAGGGGATAGACTTAGGGGTAGTATAGTTGAGTCAAGGGGTATACAGTTGAATAACTTTGGAGGTGTAGTTCCAAATTGCTTTCCAGAATGGTTGAACTAGTTCACAACAGTGTACAAATATATAGCCTCTCTGATATTTATCATTATCCTCTTTTGTCATCTTTGCAAATCTTATGGATAGGAAGTGGAAACTCAGAGTTGCCTTGGTTTTCATAACTTTAGAGATCTGTAGCATTTTTAATATGGTATTGACAACTTGGGTTTATTGTTTTGAAAACAACCCCTATCTTTTGGCCATTTATTGGAGAAGGGCTCTTAGTCTTATAAGTTTGAATCAATTCTTTATAGATCTTCATCCAAAACGTTTGGCTGAGATTTGTACCTCAAAATTATCCCTGAGGTCAGTTTACCTACAGAAGAAGGAGTTCAATACCTTGGCAAGAAATACAGAAAGGGAACTACGCCTCCATCTTTAAAGTGACTAGGAAAAGGGGGAAATAAGGTGGGAAAATGATATTCCTGGAAATTTGACCCCTCAATGCACAATGACCTTCGAGTTATTTACATGATTGGTTCCAGTGTGGTCAGTTAGCCAATGGGATTAGTTGCCACTATGATGATAATTTTGCCACATTTTTTTCAGACCAGACAGAAATCTCATTATTCAACTTTCCCACCCTTGTGATCATTCAAAAAATTAACTGCTAGCAGAATAAATGAGGCATGAGTGGCTTCTGGATGAATTTGGGCAAGTCATTTAATTGTACCTCAGTTTCCTCATCTGTAAAATGATGGGGCTGGATTCAGTGGCCTGTAAGGTCCCTGTCCAGTTTTAAATCAATAATCTTATGATCCAACCATCCTGAGCCAGATTTCTCCTTCCAGCTACATTTCTTCTTCCTATTTACCCCATTCCCATTCCCTTGGGTTAAGTGACTCTAGAGAATCTTGCCAGGGCCTGGCATGAACTCGGCACTGGTGCTGCCAAGACCTTGACGTCGGGTTCCTTGGAATCTGAGAAGATGAGTATTTGTGCCAGTCTGGATGTGCCCTTGCCATGCTCCCCCTTCTGCCTAGGGGTTTCTCTGACTTCAATGCCAAGAAGCTCAGCCAGAACCACATATGTTCTGCTAAAGAAGAGGGAACCTCTCCTCCTGGCAATGGCCATTAGCTGGCATGTTCCTCTGCCAGATACACTGGCGGCCTTGGCATGGTATCTACGGGCCTTAGTAAGGAGGGATGCCACCCAAGAAGGTGTGGCCACGTTAGTGTTTTCTGTGATTTCAGGCCATCTGGTCCAGACTTGCTTCCCTTCCTTGGCTAGGGTTAGGCAGTAAGGCAGAAGTGGGCACCCAAAGTGTCTCTTCTCCATACTTCAAGCCTTCTGGCCCTAATCAAACTACCTAACTTGTGATGCTCTGGAGACATCTCGGTCTGGGCAACTCAAGGCTACACAGTGTATTAGTAGCAGAGAAAAGGCCAGAACTCAGGTTTCCTGATTCCTGGTGCCATGCTCTTTGAACTCAACCCCTCTTGCCAAGCATTTTTCTCCCTCTTTTGACCCCAAATTGAAATAATTGCTGCTTGAGTTGTTCTTTGCAGAGGACTGAGGCTGACTTTTCTTCCTTTCCTTATTCCCCAACATGCCCACATAGCCCTAAGATCCATTTCAAAATGAGAACTCCAGGGACCAGCCTGGTCCTCCTTGGCCTTCCTGGCTACCCATGCCAGGGCTGGTCTCATAACTGGGAGCTCTGTGGTACCAGTAACTCCCTTTACTTTGACTTAGGAACTTTTCCCCATGCTGTCCAGGAGGCTCTGTGCTTCTCCCCAGCAAGCTAAAGAGGCTTCTCTTTCTTCTTTGCCCTTCTTTCTCTTCCTATCCCTCTCTGGGTCTTTCCAGTGCTGGGCCTGGGATGTCTAGCCAAGTTTCTCTTTAGCTGTTGTCCCCAGTCTCCTATTCCCACTCCTCTCACTCTATTGTCCCTCCTACTCTCAGCTCCTTTCTCCCTGCCTAGTTTACTTGGTCCATCCATTCCAAACCCCACCTTCACCTATTTGGCTCTATTTGCCTTAGATTAGCAAAGATTACAATAGAAGGAAAAAGATAAGGTAGAATGATTAGGTAATATGGGATTCAGGCTAAGGACCTTAGCCAGATGGCCCTGCCTATTCTGCCCAATACCCAATACCCCACCCTTCCCATGCCAAGAGCTCGGTAGCAGATCCCTAACGTCCATACCTTTGCACAGGTAGAGATTGGGGTTAGGGCTTTGGTGGAATAGATAGTGAAGACACTGGTCTAACTATAAGAACCCAGCTCTATAACAACCTGAGCATCACCCCAGCTATATGCACTGGAGAATTACCATAGGGACATTCCTGTGAAGAGGTTATTACCAACTCAGGGGACTGATAGAACCAAGACAGTCAGTTCCCCATCCCTCATTGATTCTAGTTTTCAGAATCCCAATAAAGTCAGGCATTTATTGGCCTAAGAAGTGAAAGCAGGTGGAGCTGTTTGATCAGATATCTGGATGAGCTCAGGTGCCCGCTGGTCCTCTCTCTGCCCACTTGCCAGCTTGGCCCTTCCCTCCCCAGAGCCTAGGGGATTCAGACTGGGGTCTGAATAGGTAAATGGACATTAAGGACAAATTAGATGGAAGAACCAGATTCTGGTAACCTTTTTGCTTCTATGTATCTGTCCTCCAACCCTGACTTGCTCTCTAGTCTTCTTTCTCTGTCCCCAGGAACCTCCCATTCCTTTCATCTCAGCCTTGCTTTCCCCACTGCCCTCAACTTCCCAACCTGTTCCACTGGGGAGTCTTCTTAATAGCCTTCCCCCATCAACCCTCTGCATTCTTTATGGAAATATCTTTGATGTTTGGCAGCTAGGTGGTTCAGTGGATAGAGTACCAGTGCAGGAGTCAGGAGGACCTGAGTTCAAATCTCACCTCAGACACTTGACACTCACTAGCTGTGTGACCTTGGGCAAGTCACTTAACCCCAACTGCCTCATTCTGGATCATCTCCAGTCATCCTGATGAATACCTGGTCACTGGATTCAGATGGCTGTGGAGGAAAAGTGAGGCTGGTGACCTGCACAGCCTCCCCTCACTCAAAACAAAGTCAAATGGAAGTCATGTCATCATTTCTCTGATGGCATGGTCTTCTTCAGCAATGAAGGACGAGCACACACATCTTTGGTGTTTAGGACTGAAACTAAGGATGCTTGGGTCCTGTTTCTCACTCAGCTCTCCTAGTTGGGGCATAGGGGCAGAGTTCCTAGGGAAGTGAGAGGTCCCTGGGGCCACGAGGATGAAGGGTTCATGACTATAAAGGATCATAGATTTAGAGAGAAACTAATTATTTCCCTCCCATGGTTGTTGTAAATAGAATGAGATATTTGCAAAGCACTTTGTGACCCTTATAAATGCTAGCTATTTTTATCATTTTAATAAATTTTAATATTAAATATTTTTAATATTAAAATTAATTAAAATTTTTAAAAATTTAATTAATGTTTATTTATGGACTGATTGATCATTTTACAGATGAGGAAACTGAAACCCAGAGAAAGCAATTAAATCACTTCCCATCAGTAGTAAGTAGGAGAACAAAGCTTTTAATCCAGGTCACATATCTTCAGATCCAGAACTCTTTTCCCTGCGTCACATTGCTTCGACTAGAAAACAACGTGGCACCAAATCTAGCTGGTGCAGCACCTCCCAGGGTGGCTGTTGACAATTATGGTTCAGATGCACTGGCATCCCGGAGATGCTGTCTTCTGGGGGGAGGGCTGATGGGGCTTAGGCTGGGCCACCTCCAGACCAGAGGTTCCTCTAGGAATGATTCACAGCCTTTGGCTAAACACAGGACTCTCCTGTCCCGAAAAGAAAAAGAGTCCTTTTTCATTTTCCTCTTTTTCCTGCTCCTTTGCCTCTTCTCTTCCCTTATGGGATGGAGAGCATTTGAACTTCTATGCCATCCTGGCAGCCCTGGCATTCATGTCCTGCCCTGTGGGTTCTCCCCTAGTTAGCAGGGTGTGATGAGTTGAAGAGAGAGGGCCTCTGTACTTAAAGTACAATACACTCTGTGTGTGTGCATATGTGTGTGTATGTATGTGTGTGTATGTATGTGTGTGTATGTATGTGTGTGCATATGTGTGTGCATGTATGTGTGTGTATGTATGTGTGTGTGTATGTGTGTGTATGTATGTGTGTGTGCGTATGTGTGTGTATGTATGTGTGTGTATGTGTGTGTATGTATGTGTGTGTATGTACGTGTGTGTGCATATGTGTGTATGTGTGTGTATGTATGTGTGTATGTATGTGTGTATGTATGTGTGTATGTATGTGTGTGCATATGTGTGTGTATGTATGTGTGTGTATGTGTGTATGTATGTGTGTGTATGTATGTGTGTGTATGTGTATGTATGTATGTGTGTGCGTATGTGTGTGTATGTGTATGTATGTATGTGTGTGCATATGTGTGTGTATGTATGTGTGTGTATGTGTGTGTATGTATGTATGTATGTGTGTATGTATGTATATGTATGTATGTGTGTGTATGTATGTGTGTGTATGTGTGTGTGTACGCTAACATGGGGATTTTTGTTGTTGCTCAGTCGTTTTCAATCGTGTGACACTTTGTGACCCCATTTGGGGTTTTCTTGGCAAAGATACTCGAGGTGGTTTGCCATTTTCTTCTCCAGCTCATTTAATAGATGAACAAACTGAGGCAGAGTTAAGTGACTTGCCCAGGGTCACACAGCTAGGAAGTGTCTGAGGCCAGACTTGAACTCAGGTCTTCCTGACTCCAGACTTGGTATTCTATCCATTCAGTCACTTAGTTGCCTGTGCTGGGGATACATAGAAATGATAGCTCTCCTCCTGTTTCCACACTGATACCCATATCCCTTCTATAGCCAGGGAGGATAAAAAGTGCAGCTTTGGAGTTCCTCTACTCCTGCCTAGGAGGTCCCAACACAGACTCTAGCTTCTACCTGGGCAGTGAAGGGAGAAGTGGCCGTCCAACTGCAGGCCCTGGAAGACAGCTGGGATGCTGTGATCAGTGAGACATCCTCCCTGGGAGGTCTCCTACAGCTGCTTGCTCCTGGAGGGCGTAGTCATCTAACCAAGATGATTTTCCCAAGGGCTAAAAATAGGTAGGGAAGGAACAGGGAGAGGGAAGCTTCCAAGCTGGCACCCAGACCCTGGCATCACCCTAAGGGACAGGAGCAAGGAGAGAAAATTATCCTGATGCCCTCTCCGACTTCAAAGAGGAGATTGGAAGGGAGTGTCCTTGTTTGGGGCATCAGAGAAGAAACTATTTCTGCTGTTGTCCTAGACAAGGTAAGGGGGGTGGGGTGGCACAGTCCTTTCAGAATAACACAAGAGCCCTTGATAAGGACTTCAGGAGTATGGTTGATACTTCCCATCCCTGCCATAGCAGATCAGACCAGCCTGAGAGGCATTGAGCACAGGGATAGCTCTCCTTTGAGGTGTGTGTGGAGAAAATGAGAGCGAAGGCTAGCAACAGCTTCTGAAGCCTTCATCCCCCACCGCCAAGGGGAAGTCAGAGCCTGAGGAGGGCATTCAGAGCTATGTTTCAGCCCAGGGGGTGGGAGGTAGGGGGAAACTGTGAACTGAATGGACTCTTTGTTAGTTAAAAGACAAATCCCGAGGCCTGAACCAGCTGTAGCGGAATTAACTGGTTTTTTGAGGTGGGGATTTGTGCTTCACTTGGCAGATCCCAAAGAGTGTAGGTGACCCACCAAGTACTGACATCTAGTGAATAAGTCAGGCATTGGAAGATGATAGGGAAAGCTCAGTGACTTCCCACTGGTCACCCAGACCTATCCCATTTACAGAGGGAGAAACTGAGGCACAAAACATGAAGTGACTTCCATCCCTAGGGAGGTACTGAAGGTAAGAAGAGAGACCTGGGAGAGACAGAAGTGCCTCTCCAATATAATAATAGCAGCATGTAGAAAGCATTTTTAATTTGTCATTGCTCATTCACAGTAACCCCGCAAGATAGGTAGGGAAAGTGCTATTCTCTTTTATGAATGAGGAGAACTATAGAGTACAAGTTTAGACTCTGTCTTAAAGCAGGGCTTCTTAGCCTTGTTTGTATCACAGACCCCTCTGGCAGTCTGGGGAAGCCTGTAGACCCCTTCTCAGTATATTGTTTCCAAATACATAGGATCACGAAGGAAGCCAATTATATTGAAATATAATTATTAAAATATTTTTAAAATTCACTAAAATTTATAATTTAAAAATTAAAAATTAAAATTTTTAAAATTTGTGATATATTTAGGTTTCTGCCTAATATAACCACAGGAATTTTGAAGTAGTAATGAATATAAATGATATTTTGGGAACTCTAACAACCATAATTTGATATGAAAAGATATGAAAAGAGCTGTGATTTCTATTGATGACAAAGTTGTCAACACTGGTGATAGCTAACTGTGGTTTGTTGGCTACATTTATCATTGAAAGAAAGGCTAAATTTCTGTTAGAGGTAAATGAGAATAAAGGTGCATTTCCCCCCCCCCTAATTTAAGTTCACAGACTCCTTGAAATCTACCCACAGACTAAGTAGTCTGCAGACCCCAGGCTACCCAAAATGATGAAGGACAAAGTTAGCAGAACCAAGAGAACATTGGATATAGTAACAGCAATATTGTTTTAAAAATTGACTTTGAGTGACTAAGTCATTTTGACTATTACAAATACACAAATTAAAAATAAAGGACAATTAAAAAAAGACACTATCTATATCCAGAGAAAGAACTGATAAATAGAAGTATGTGTAGAATAATTTTACATATATTGTATAATATTTACATGATGACATATGTTTAAAAGAAATGGTAAGTTGTACATAATAACTTTGAAGTTTTTTGTATATTCATCTTTTTTACTATACTAGGTTATGGAAATGCTTGTTTTACCCTATAAATTAAAAATTAAATAAATTTTAAAAATAAAAAAGAATCCCTGAAAGATCAGGGCATACACAGCTTATCCAGTAGCAAAGCAGGGATTAAGACAGGTCTCCTGACTCTGAACCTGTGATTTTTTTTTTCATTTTAATTCAATTTTATTTTCAGATCTACATATATACCTCAATCTCTCGACCTGCACTCTGAGTTCATTCCCCTTCTCTCTGGAGGTGAGTAACACATTTCATCATGAGTTCCCTGGAACTGTAGATGGCCACTGTGTTGTTGGTCAGATTCCAAAGGGTTTCAAAAGTTGTTTGTCTTTACAATATTTTTATTATATAAACTTTTTGTTATTATATAAACACAGGTTCTGATAAACCTGTGATCTTTCCCCTAAAGCCTATTTCCTCTAGTCCCCAACAGGAGCCTAGACGTCCTTGGGGAATTTCAGTGGATAGTGGCCACAAGACCTCTGACCCCCATCCAGATGCGGGGGACAGCTGTCCAGAGGCATGTTTCTCATTCATGTCTCGCTGCTACTACTATTGATCTCCTGTCAGGTGAGCCCTGCATCCATACCCTGGACCCCTTTCTCTTGATTCCTCGTCTGGCCTCCTTTACCATTCATGTCTCTCTCTGTTCCTGCCCCTCAGCTGCAGGCTCCTTCTGCCCAGGTGATGGATGTCCTCTTTGAAAAATGGAAGAGTTACAGTGATGAGTGCCATTACAACCTGAGCCTACTGCCCCCTCCCACTGGTGAGGCACCCCTGCTCCAGGGCCATCTCTCCAGCATGACCCCCGGCCTTCCCTGATTCTCTTTCTGCCCTGCCAGCCCCTTCAGAAAGCCACTTGGCAGGGCAACATATATTCATTTTCTTTTAAAGATCAGCATTACAAGGGATAGTTCCCTAGGTAAGGGGATAGGGAAAAATATAACTGGATAAAGATGATATTAAAGGTTTCAGTCTTTTTTTAATCATGTCTGATTCTTCATGACCCCATTTGAGTTTTTCTTGGCAAAGATACTGGAGTGGTTAGTCATTTCTTTCTCTAGCTCATTTTACAGATGAGGAGAATAAGGCAAATAAGGTTAAGTGACTTGCCCAGGGTCATACTGAGGCTATATTTGAACTCAGGAAGAGGAGTCTTTCTGACTCCAGGCCTGGCACTCTATCCGCTGAACCACTTAGCTGCCCCCAATGTGAAAGGATAGCAACACAAATAATATTTTAAAATAAAATAGGAAAAACATGTATTTAGCACCTGCTGTGGGCAAGGAATCATGCTTAGGGCTTGGCTGTGGTACAAAAAATGAAAATGGACTCAGTCTTTACCTTCAAGGAGTACAATCTAGTAGAGGAGATAAGATAAGGACACAAATATTTACCACACAAATTAGATTGGGGTAAGTGTAAAATCCCCAATAAAGAAAAGAAGAAAGACCTACACCTTCTCCATACTCACCTTCTTTATCCAGGCTCCTGGTCTTAGAAGAAAGCAGTTTTGGGGGCTTTGGGGTCAGGGCTGGGCCATTTCTCAGATGAAGAAGGTTAACAGCATCAAAGCAGGACAACTGGGTGGGGTAAGAATAAGGGGGGGTGCAGGGCCAGAGCCACCCCCTTTCTCCTCCTGTTTCTCTGCCCTGCCCCACAAGCAGAGCTGGTCTGTAACAGGACCTTTGACAAATACTCCTGCTGGCCGGACACCCTCCCCAACACCACAGCCAACATCTCCTGCCCTTGGTACCTACCTTGGCATCATAAAGGTAAAGTTTAGAAACCTAGGGAGGGACAGGAGGATTGAGGGGCTGAGGGGACATGGATATGTTGGGTGAAAGGTCTCACTGGAGAGGGGCCTTACCTTGCCAGTGTGCCCTCCCTTTTCTAGTGCAGCACCGATTTGTCTTCAAGAAATGTGGACCTGATGGGCAATGGGTCAAGGGGCCCCAAGGCCAGGCCTGGCGCAATGCCTCTCAGTGCCAGATGGACACCGATGAGATCTGGTCACAGGTCAGTGGGGAGCCTTGGTTGGACAAGGTGATCAGCCCAGATGAGACAGGTTCTTGATGACATTCTTACTTCCCAGAACAAGTCTGCTCAGATGTACAACAGTTTCCAGATGATGTACACTGTGGGCTACTCGATGTCCCTGGGAGCCCTTCTCCTTGCCCTCCTCATCCTGCTGGGCTTCAGGTACCTGGGGAAAGATGACCTGGGAATATGGGGAGGAGTGGGCAAGGGCTCTCAAGGGCCCATATGGAAAAGGGCATGAGAGCCTGGAAAATCCCAGGGGGCTGGGATAAATAAATGACAGCTTCAGATTTGCAAAACACTTTACATATATTACTAAAGGCTGAAAAAAAATTATAAATAGTACTAATGATACTACTATCATGCCCCATGTACATATGGAGAAACTGAGGCACAGAACTGTTAAGTGACTTGCATCTCTATGAGGCCTCAGGACCTATAGGAAGTTTCCAAGGAGTAGTCTTGAGTTTTCTGGTTTTCATAGAAGTTCTAGGGGTGGGGAGAGTGAGACAATGGGAGGATTGGGGGAGAAATGCCAACAGTATCAGGGAGAACCATGGTTCTGAAGTTCAAACCTAGACCAGGATTCAAGGCTGGTCACTTTCCGAGTCTCTCTAGGTCAGTTTCCTTTCCTGTGAATTTAGGAACTTAAATGACCACTAAGACCTTTCCTGGCTCTGACGATGATTCTTTGGGAGTTTGTCATTCAGTCCTTTTTCAGTTGTGTCCCACTCTTTGTGACCCTATTTGAGATTTTCTTGGCAGAGATGCTGGACTGGTTTGCCTTTTCCTTCTCCAGCTCGTTTTACAGATGAGCAAACTGAGGCAAAGAGGGTGAAGTGGCTTGCCCGGGGTTGCACAGCTAGTAAGTGTCCGAGGCCAGATTGGACTCAAGTCTTCCTGACGCCAGACCTGGCACTCTATCCGCTGTGCCACCTAGCTGTCCTCTGTGGGAGTCATAGGGTGGGAAAGCCAACAGAGGAGTTTCTGCATTTGGAGGCATGTTTGTGGGGACGGAGCAGAGTAAGGAAGATGGAGCAGAGCATGGAGTCTCCTGCAGCATGGCTGGGCATCCAGTTTGCAGGGGTGGGTAGGGTTCTTCCATTCCTGTTCTTCCCCCACAGCAAACTGCACTGTACCCGTAACTACATCCACATGAACCTGTTTGTCTCCTTCATTCTCAAGGCCAGCTCTGTGCTGGTCATTGATGCCCTGCTCAAGACTCGATACAGTCAGAAGATCGGAGATGACCTCAGTGTGAGCATCTGGTTAAGTGATGAGGTCAGTGTCTCTGGCCCAGCCCAGCCCAGCCGAGCCTAGAGCAGCCCACACCAGCCTTTCTCTCTCTTTCTTCTTATCACTTCTGTTCAGTCTCGTTTGGTGGATTACGATTTGTGTCATGATCCCTACTTGTGAATGTGACCCGAGGCTCTGCCCTTCTCCTTCCCCTCTGTTCTCTTTCCCTTGGTGACCTCATTGGCTCTTCCAGGTTCATTTATCATCTCTACGCAGATGACTCCCAGATCTACATAACCAGCCCTAGTCTCTTTCGTGGAGTTCCAGTCCTATGTCACCACTTGCGCGTTAGACATCCCCAATCGGATGTCCTGGAGATGTCTCATACTCCACATGCCCAAAACAGAACTCATGATGCTTTCCCCAAACCCATCCCTCTACCAAGTTTCCCTGTTCCAAACAAGGCACGACTATCCTTCCATTCATCCAGGTTTGCATGCTGGATTTGCACTTAGATATCGTACTCCTCCATCTTCACCCTACATAGCCAATCATTTGCCAGATTTCATCATTTCTTTCTCCACATCTCTCAAATATACCCCCTACTTCTTCTTGTTCACACATGTCACCCCATCTCTCATTTACCTTTGCGTTGCCTGTCCCTCATAGCTGGAATGTTCTCCTTTCTCTTGGAATCCTTAGTTTCCTACAAGATTCAGCTCAAACACCTACTTCTGCATGAGGCCTTTACTGGTCCTTCCAGCTGCTAGTGCCTTCCCTTCCAAGGTTACTTGGATCTACTTTATATGTTTCAAATACACACACACACACACACACACACACACGCACACACACACACACACAGAAGAGAGAAAGAGAGAGGAGAGAGAGAGAAAATGTCTTATGTTGTCTTATTCACTAGGCTGTAAGCACCATAAAGCCGGGGAATATTTCAATTTTGCCTTTATAAACCTAGTATATAACCCATAGGAGTTGCTTAATAAGTTATGTATTCTCCCAAGCCTTTCCCTTCTCCCCTGGTCAGCTTAACCCCAGAATTCTTTCAATCCAAATACAAACTATTCAATCAGCAAACAATTATTAAGCACCTACTGTAAGCCAAATGCTGTATTAGATGCTGGGGATACAAAGGAAACAGTCCCTTCTCTCATGGACCTTACATTCCATTAGAATTGCTTCCTTCTTGGCCCCTGATGCAAATCAGGAATTTCTACCTTTAGAATCTCCCCCATCCTCCCCATCATATAAGAAGCTCCAGCTCTGGGATCAACTTGGCCTTTCAGATTCTCCATTTCCCCAAGCTCCCATTTTCTCTTTTGTCCTACACCAACTTCCACAATCAGCTCTCTTCTCTGAGACCTGCCCCAAGTCTGGTCCCCAAGTGAGTGTCCCTCCCACCCAGGAAACTCCAGCCCAGAGGGTGGTTTGGGGGATCCCTGGGGCCCACTCCCATGTCAGTATATGTGCCAGGTGGTGGCAGGGTGCCGAGTGGCCACAGTGTTCATGCAGTACGGCATCGTGGCCAATTACTGTTGGCTATTGGTGGAAGGTGTCTACCTGCACAACCTGCTGGTGCTGGCTGTCTTCTCAGAGAAGAGTTACTTCAAGCTCTACCTGGGCATTGGCTGGGGTGAGCAAGCCAGGGGTAACTGGAGGGAGGTGGACAGAAAATGGGGCAAGGGGCCAGGAGCCAGGAGCTGGGAAGGTTCTACTGTTGTTGAGCCCTGGCTTCTCTGGGAGGGGTGGAGGGGTGCAAATCTTGTCTTATCAACTATCTCCACAGGAGCCCCTATCCTATTTGTCATCCCCTGGGTCATGGTGAAATTTTTCTATGAGAATATCCAGTAAGTATCAGAAACTAATGGGGGATAGAGGTGGAGAGCAGAGGGAGAGGGACCACAAGACTTCTGGGAGATAGAGGGTAGGGGAAGATTATATCCTGGAATGGTGAGGGGTAAAGATAAATTCAGGAGATAAGTCTCCAGAAGGGGATCCCCCCATGAGCTCTGCCTTGGGAGGCCTCTTGGGTAGGGTGCCAGGGCTTTTTACCTACAGGATGGAATCTCTCCACCACTCCAATTTCTAGACTTCTTTTCTTTATCTACTTTACTCTGGGGAATATGCTTTTATGTTTGTGTAGTGTCTGGGTCCTATAACTCTAGGAATGTTGAAGTGTGGTTAGTAAGACTTCAGCTGGTGTCTCTGGTAGTGAAAGTTTCTGTGTGTGTGTATTCGTTTGGGGGCACCTGAATCTCAGGCTTTAAGTATGTGTGACTGAGTTTATTTGTGATTAGGTATGTAACTGTGTTGGTGTCTCATTGGTCATCCAGTGACAGCAAATATATTGTCTGTTTCAGTCCCCAAAAGGGACTGGTTTCTGCATGCATGTGTAACATTTAGTACTTGATTTCTGCTTTACCCTCCCCTCCAGCTATGTGCTTCTTAGATGGTCTGGCCATAAGGATGTGTGTCCCTGTGTCCTGTAGCTGTGGGAGGGGGAAAGTGGGTTATGATTGGTTATTGATTTGTCCTGTGAAATGAATTGGATCCATGTTTAATCATTGCTGGGTTGAAAAGGGACAGGGCCTAAAATAGACATATGTCACCCCAGAGATACTCATTCCTTTTCTCAGGTGCTGGACCAGCAATAATAACATGGGTTTCTGGTGGATCCTCCGATTCCCTGTCTTCCTAGCTATCCTGGTGAGTGACAGCATCCTCCAACTCCCAAACCCTCCAACTGACTCTATGCTTTTCCTCCATCACTTTTGTTAGTTGGTCAATCAATGGTTTGGTCAATCATTTTGGTCAACTAATCATAAGATCATAGAATGTTAGAGTTCAATGAAAATTTATAGGTCATCTAGTCTAAGCTCCTAAAATATTGATGAGAAAATTAGGGCAGAGAGAAGCGATTGCATCAAACCTATTCCCAACTTCCCTATTTTCATCAAGGTGCCATCAGCCATCAAGGCTTGACACTACAGAGTAATATTTCACTCCTTCCCCCTCCCTCCTTATATACAATCACTCAGTCCTATCAGTTCTTCCTTCAAGATGCCTTTCAAGTCCGTCCCTTTCCATTTTAACTGTCATGACTTTGTTCCATTCCTGGACTACCTGGACATTCCTGTCCTGCCTGACCTTCTCACCATTAGCCTCTCATCTCCACTACATCCTTGCCCAATCTCAAATTCATTTGACAGTTATTTTTGCATATCACATCCTTACTCAAGATTATACTCATGCTACTTAAAGATTACAGGTCAAATTCCTCATGTTCTTTCTTTACAATCTTTTTTTCATTCTGTTTCCCAACCTTATACTACTGCTTACACTATCCCTGTTCAAATCTTCCTTATCGTTGAAGGTTTTACTTCTATATAAAACCCTTCATGACTACCCCATTCCCAACTGATCTTGTCTGAACTTGTCAACACATCATTTGAATCACATACTACCTGACAGTCAGTCAGTCAGTTACCTGGTTGGCCAAACAGTCATGTGGCCAAGTAATCATTAAGCTGATTGTTTGGTCAGGTTTTCAGATGGTTAGTCATTCTAGTTAGTTAGTAGGTTAACTTATCAGTTGAATGTTTGAACACTTAATAAATTGGTCGGTCAAGTTGGTTGATGGGTCAGTTGGTTAGTCCATCAGTTGGTTGACCAGACAACCAACCAATTGTTTGACAACTCAGTTCATTTGTTGATTGGTTGATCTATCAGTCAGCTGATTAGTTTAAGCTCAAATGCTATCAAGAAGTCCCTGCTAACTTATATATGCAAGTAGTTCCCTCTTTTTTAGTTCCTCTCATTTCACCATTCCAGTTGTATGCTTTAAAGAGATCCATCTTCCGCTTCCTATTGACTTAACCTCTTTATTCCTCGTTAGAAACAACCCATTTGTTTGGCTGATCATTTGGCTCTTAGTTTGTGATCAGTCAGTTGATCAGTTATTCCCTGAGGCACTTAGTCAGTTAGTCAAAGGCAACTGACTATCTGGCTTATCTCTCACCCCCATATCCAACTTGTTGCCAAGATTTTTTGATTATACCTTTGCAAAATGTTTTGACTACACCACCTTCTCTCCTTTGACACTGCTGCCCATTCTGATGCAGGCCCTCATCACTTCATGTCTGGACTATTACTTATTGTGAGTCTGATTACAAATCTCTGGCATGTCTGTTTGCCTCAAGTCTCTCCCCACTCCAATTCGTCCTCCATGCAGTCATTTAAGTGATTTTCTTAAAGTACAGGTCCAACCATGTCACTCCCTACTCAGTAAATTCCAGTGACTCCCTCTTACCTCCAGGATCAAATACAAAACTTTCTGTTTGGCATTCAAAGTTCTTCATAACCTGCTCCTCCCCACGTACGTATGTACTTTTCCAGTCTTCTTTTTTAAAAATTATTTTATTTGTTTTCGGTTTTCTACAATCACTTCCTTATATCTTAGATTATTCCCCCTCCCTCTCCTACCTTTTCTCCTCCCCTCTTCCTCCCCAAGATGGTGTGCAGTCTTAAATACGTTCTACACATACATTCCTATTAAATACACCTGCACTTTAGTCATGTTGCATAGAAGAATTAAAATGAATGGGAGAAATCATAAAACAAACCAAAACAGAAAACAGGAGAAAATAGTCTGCTTCATTTTGCGATCCAGTTCCATAGTTCTTTCCCTGGATGTAGAAGGCGTTTTGCCTCAAGAGTCCATTGGGAATGTTTTAGGTTCTTGCATTGCTATGAAGGACTAAGGACTAAAATTCCTCACACACTTGTGGTTGTTGCTGCATACAAAATTCTCCTGCTTCTGCTCCTTTCACATAGCATCAGTTCATATAAGTCCTTCCAGGCCTGCTCATCATTTCTTATAGCACAATAGCATTCCATTAAATTCATATTCCACAACTTGTTCAGCCATTCAGCCATTTAATGAATATCCCTTTGATTTCCAGTTTTTGGTCACCACAAAGAGAGCTGCTATAAATATTTTTGTGCATGTGGGACCCTTTCCCATTTTTATAATCCCTTTGGGATATGGTCGGAGAAGCAATATTGCTGGGTCAGAGGGTATGCACATTTTTGTAGCCCTTTGGGCATAGTTCCAAATTGCTCTGCAGAATGGTTGGATCTGCTCACAGCTCTACCAACAATGAATTAGTGTTCCAACTCTCCCACATCTTCTCCAACATTGATAATCTTCCTGTTAGCCAATCTGAGGTGTGATATGGTATCTCAGAGTTGTTTTGATTCACATCTCCCTAATCAATAGTGATTTAGAGCATCTTTTCATATGACTATAGATAGCTTTATTTCTTTCTCTGAAAACTGCCTGCTTATATCCTTTGGCCATTTATCAATTGGGGAATGACTTGTATTTTTGTAAATTTGACTCAGCTTTCCAGTCTTCTTACACCTTACTCCCCTACAAATACTTTTTGATCCAGTGACACTGGTTTCCTGGCTTTTACGCAGACAAAACACTCCATCTCTTGGCTCCAGGCATTTCTCTGGCTTTCCCCCATGCCTGAAACACTCCTCTGCTCTGCACACCATCCTCCCTAGTTTCCTTGAAGTTCCAACTAAAATCCTTTCTTTTACTAGAAACCTCCCTTGACCCCTCTTAATTCCAGCGTCTTCCGTGTTCTATTAATTACTGTTAGCTTCTGTTAATTATTCCTATTTATCTTGTATACAACTTCTTTTGAATATATTACTGTAGACAACAGTCCTTTAGATACTCAACCCATAAGCCTAAGAGCTGGTTAGGTTCAGATTTTACTTCCTTCTTTTAAAGGGCAGAATATGCATGCACATAAACAAGTGCATTAACTCTTGCACTAATGGGTTCAAAGATACAAACACTAAGTCTCACAAATGATCAGTTAAATGTTGGTATTCATAAATATGTATTCATCAGTGAATATCCTCTTAAAATAGATGCCTCCCAGCATCATGGGAAAGAATGCTAGGTTAATGTTTACATTATTTAAAAATGCATTGCCACTAATGTTGGACGAGTCCCTTTCTCGTCATTTTTTCAAAGCTATATTCAACCTCTTTGCCCCATTCTTGTGGTTCCTTTAGTAAGTTCTTCAAGAATTACCATCCAGGTTCAGGTGAGGGAGGATTACCCAATGCTCTCTTCTTGTGCTTATACTGATTTTATAGAGTGGAAATCTGTTCTGATTAAGGCATAAAGAGGGGAGTTTCATAAGATACAGGTTAACCATCAAGTTAGAGAACTGTGATTCTTTATAGTTTCCAGGGAAAGGAAGGGAATATGTATTTCCATAGAGGCCCGCTCTATGATAAGCACCTCTTACAAATATGATCTCATTTTATCCTCACAACAGCACTGCAAGGTAAGTGAGGAAAATGAGGCAAACCGGGTTAAATGGCTTCTCTGAGGTCATATAGCTAGTGTCTGAGGTCAGATTTGCACCGAGGTCTTCCTGACTTTAGATCCAGGGCTCTATCCAGTGGAGTGGATGTACCAACTACCCCTTCCAGCTTGTAGAATCCTGCAAGTATCAGAATCAGGAGTGGGCTGTAGCCCACTCTCCCCCTCTGAGTTGCTACTGCCCTTCTCTACAGATCAATTTCTTCATCTTCGTCCGTATCATTCAAATCCTTGTCTCCAAACTTCAGGCCCATCAGATGCGATACACGGACTACAAGTTTCGGTGAGTAGTTGATGGAGGGTGGGTATGTGTGAGTATGTGGGTGGAGATATGAATGTCCACAACTTACTATACCCCAGCTCATTGCTCATTCCCTGCCTTCCACATGGACAGGGGGCTAATGTAGTAGCATTGATAATGATATTGATTGAAATATGATGATGATGATGATGGGGATGGGGATGGGGAGTAGACTTTTGCTTTCATTGGTTTAGGGAACTCTAGGGAGAGGAACCTCCCTCATTCAATGCAGGTCAACACCTTCTCTGCTCCTTGTGATAGAGCTTAGAGGTATCAAACATGAAACAAAGCAACCCATAAAACCCATAATTGGGAAATGCTTAACAAAGTAAGTAAAATTCAGTAAAATGTAGATAATATCAAATTTTAAAACTAAGTCAATCTGTGACCTCTGGGATCCTTGTGAATGGATTAATGGTGCTCATTTCTATTTGAGTTGGATAGCACTGAGGTACACTAGGGTAATGAAAGGTTAAGTGATTTGCCTCCAGGTCACATAGCCATCACATGTCAAAGGTGGAACTTGAACTCAGGTCTTTCCAGTGTTGAGGCAAATTATATACTATGGCACCCTACTTCTCAGCCACCATCACTACCACCTGACACACATTTATGTAGCACTTTACAGTTTATTCATAGTGCTTTCCTCAAAACAATCCTATGAAGTAGATAGTGGACATCTTAGTATTCTCATTTTATAGGTGAGAAAATTAAGTTTTTTCAGAGAGGTTTAGGGAGGTGCCCAAGGATTTAGGTAATAACTAGACACTTATTAATGCCTCAGGAAAGCATTCAATCAACCCCAAGGTGAGGATATTGAGTTGAGGGGAAGCTGTTGGGGAGGTGGAGAGGTCCAGATGTGGCTTGGCTCTTAGGATCCCACTCCTAGATCTTTTCTGCCTGCCCTGTTCTACACCACTGTCCACAGAGTGTGTCTGTGGCTGCATCCTGGGAGTAACTTAGTATCGCTTCTGGCAGGCTGGCCAAGTCAACGCTGACACTGATCCCTCTTCTGGGCATCCACGAGGTGGTGTTTGCCTTTGTGACAGACGAGCATGCCCAGGGTACCCTACGCTCAGTCAAGCTCTTCTTTGACCTCTTTCTCAGCTCATTCCAGGTGAATATACCTCTTGACACTCAGAGCCCTAATGTCCCCAGCATGAGGACTATGCCCAATTCAGGACTGATGCTCTGTCTCTCCTGTCCTGGAACTGCTGGAGTCCTTTTCTCCAGAGAATCGATGCTAGTGGAAGTGGAGGGAGGTGGGTGCTGCTCCTCTCTCCCCTGATTTGGTTCTCTCTTGTACCTTAGGGCATGTTAGTGGCTATTCTCTATTGCTTTGTCAACAAGGAGGTAAGTGTGATAGTCTCAATCGGAGACTCTCCCCACTTTCCATGTCCCCCATATGAAGCCAGTCTGAGTATCTATATCCACCCTGATGGGTAAGAAGCCAGGGAGAGCCAAAGGAATAAAGTTGAGCGCCAGTTCTGGCATCTCACCCTGAGTCTGGGTACTGGTCCTGATGTATATGAGCATAGATCTTTTAAGTTCAAGTAGCTCACAGAGATGGAAAAGAGAATTTATCCCAGGCCCCTCGTATGGAGGAAGAAAGAGAGGCCCAGAGAGGGAAAGAGACTTAGGTGGTACTCCAACTTGCAATGGCTTTCAATAAAATCCCAGCTCTGGTTTACCCTGACCTCACCCTCCCAAACTTCCCTCTGCCCACGCCAGCTGTGCTCTTCTAAACAAACTCCTATTGCACTGAATACATGTCACTGTACATACTTGTGCTTATATGTATTCCTGCTGGAATTATCCTCTTCCAATCCCATAGTTGTGGTATAACATGTTTCTACCTCTGAATACATATATGTGAGTATGCCTAATCACTGTCTGGCAGGTTCAGGCAGAGCTGCTGAAAAACTGGCACCGTTGGCAACTCGGGAGGGCCCTAGAAGAGGAGCATCGCCACACATGCAGCCACATGAGCACTGGTCGGCCTGGGTCCACCTGCCCTGGTGAGAAGCGTCAGCTGGTAAGCTGTAGCAGCACCAGCAACGGGGCAGGCAGCAATCAGGCAAATGCTCTAACCCAAAGCTCCTACCTTGAGAAGACTGGGACCAGCCCTAGTGATCCAGGCACTGAGGGCAAGGGAATCCACTGTTTTACCTTTCCTGGGGTGGCAGAGAGCAACTTCTGAGCCTTCTCTGTCAGGAAAGGGCTTCTGGACCCAGAACCTAGAACCTAGAGCCTGGAACCTGGAAGCTGGAGCAGCAGGTCAGGAAAAAGAGAATGCTATCATCTGAAACCTAGAAAGCCAAGATAGCCCAGTTAGAGAGAGGGAACATTACCCAAAGGACTGGGAGGTAACATGGCACTGTGAAAAGACCACTCAGTTCAGGTTCTCACTCTGGTTAACTAGTTTTGTGACTTTAGACAAACATTTTCCCTGCTCTGAATTTTGTTTTCCACATTTGTAAATGGATTAAGTGATTTCCAGGGTTCCCTTCAGCTCTAACATCTTATAAATCTAGAATCTGCAGGTCAGAATATGGAGATCAGTGTCTGAGGCTGACAGAAAGCCTGGCAGATGGAGTGAGGAGTGGTAGGAGAAGAAAAGCAGAGCATGTGCCCTGGTACTCCCTGCCTGGGAACCAAGCAATGCTATCTGTGCTTTCTGTAGTGTTTGCTCCCTGCCCTGCAGAAGAGAGCAGGCTCATAGGGAATGCGGACCAGCATCTCTGCATGGAGCCATATCTGTGTAGCCGTATGAAAGGGACAGTGTGGTATTTTAACCACTCCTATTTCCCCCTTACCCTACTACTGACCTGGTACCTGGACAGGTTTTCTAGTGTACATGCTCCTTTCTATTCTGGGAAATAACATCAAAGGATTTGTAACTCTCCATATCTTTTTGCTAAGCTCCAAGTCCCCAGCCAAAGGCAGCACTTCTGGCAAAGCACCTCAGTGTTATATTTATCTGTGTCTTTGCTGGGGATGTTTCCCTCTCGATAGCTTCCTCACAGCTATATTCTCAATACCTTGACTAGCAGATGAGGTGATTAACCTCATAAGATAAGAGGACAATATATTAACGTAATTAAGGTAATTAACATATAGAGATAAGATGTTGTCTTTATAAAGACAAAAATAAAGGTTTAAAACAAAGAAAAGTAAACAGATTTTCCTCAAGCCCAGTGGAAAAACTTTGGGCTCATGCAAGAGAGCACAAGGGAATATAGGATTACTGCCTTGGAGTCAGTAATGGTGAAGGGAGAGGTTTGGGAAACTGGAGGTTTCAGCAACGCAGCCTCTGTCCTGACATACCACTTGCCCAAGAAGCTTCATTTCCAGAGTTCCGGCTCCTTTCTTCATGGTGGTTGCCTTTACTTGTACTCTTTTCTCCTCAGCTCTACATGGCTTCTTACACCTTCTCTTTCTCCAGCTTCATGAGTTTTCTACTGGTCCCTTCACAAAATGGGACCTTTCAAGACTATTTTCCGGACTCAATGAACTGACTTCTAAATGTCACCCAGAGGTGTGGCCTATCATTCTTCATACTATCATGTTGCTTCCTTTCTGATTCATTCAAGGGACCTCACAATTTGTACCTCATAAAGGGACTGCCCAGCAAGGCCAGATTTTTACACCTAGTTTCAATACCACTGGCCCTTTTTTCTATGATTAAGTCTGTGAAAGACCAACTCCTTTATCTGCATTCCTTCTTCCTTCCCTGATGCCATGACAAACTGTGCCCCAGACCCCAGCAACCATCCAATCGATCTCTGCATAGTTGAGCAGAGAACGTCGACCAGTCAGCTGGGGAGAAGTAGATGACAGAGAGACCTTGCATACATACAAGGAGAAGAAAACCCTGGATTCCAATGAGCATTTAGGGATCAGAGCCAGGCCCATGGTGGAGGGGGAATGAGGGAAGGGGAGAGTCAGTATGTTGTGTATGATGTCTGTGTGTGTTTTTATGCATGTGTGTTGTCTTCATGTCTATGTTCCTGCATGCATGTGGGTTGTGTATGCTGCAAAATAAATAACTCCCACAGTTCTTCCTGATCTGCACTTTCCTTGCTTTCCTGGGGGTGAGGGTAGAAGGAGGATAAAGGATGGTGACTTAGGACGGAAAGAAGAATCTTCACTCTCTATTTCAGGCTAAAGTTAGACAGGTATCATTATAACAATACCAAGCTCAGAGTAGAACAGAGGCTGAAAATGGGGGTTCATGCCAAGCTTCACTCAATAGCCTGTCACGGATGAGGCTGAATTCAGGTCTTCCTGATTCCAAGCCTATGCTCTATCCATTGCACCATCAGAACAACTAAGAGAGCATTAATATAAGAGCATAGTACAGTCTTGTAAAAATAGCATCTGGAGTGCTAATACTCAGAATGAGCTGAGATTAGCAAGAAAAGCCAAGATCAACATAAAAGGGTATTTTTAAACCATGGTGGGAAAAGAGAAGGAACACAGAAGGACTAGGACTTGGGTGGATGGGAAGATGATAACCATAGATGGAGAGAAAGAATAACCACTTAATTCTTATTTTTTGCTTCCATTTTCTCTTCCAAGGAAAATAACCTTTGCACTAGAAATGGCAGAGTAGAAATAGCCAATTGAGACCCTAGATAAGATAGGAGATAGTAAGAAAGTGGCTAGGTACCCTTGATGAATTTAAGCCACCTGGCCCAGAAAGTCATTGCTGAAATAATGGGCAGATGTGATTACTAAGACACTGTCACTGATATGTGAAAGAGTATGGGAAATGAGAGCTGTACTCCAAGACTGGAGAAGGTTCCAGTTTTAAAAAGGAGAGGGGGAAGAGACTAGAATCAGCAAATTATAGACCATTGGCCTTGACTTAAATCCTGGGAAAATTCTAAACCCGATCATTTAAGACACAGCTAGTGAAGCTCTAGAAAGGGAGGTAATGATTATAATATAAGAACCAGCATGGCTTCATCAAAACAAGATACAACCAAACCAACCCTATTTCCTTTTTTGACTCTATTTTCTTACTAGCTGTATGACCCTGGGCAAGTCACTCAACTTGTTTGCCTCAGTTTCTTCAACTGTAAGATGAGCTGGAGAAGGAAATGGCAAACCACTCCAGTCTCTGCCAAGAAAACACCAAATGGGGTCATGTAGAGTTGGACACAACTGAAAAATGACTTAGCCATAACAAATGCTGTGGATATGGTTTACCTAGATTTTAGCAAAAGGTTTGATAAGGTATCTATCTCATATTATTCTTATGGAAAAGACAGAGAGATACAGAACAAATGATAAATCAGCTTTATAGATTTGGAATGGATTGGATGGTTAGTCTCAAAAGAGTATCCAATAATGATTCAAAGTCAACATGGTAGGAGAGCTCCATTGGAAAACCCTGGGGATTTGTGCTTGGCCCTGTGCTGTTTCACATTTTCACCTGGAAAATGACCTAGATAAAGGCAAGATTAAACTTGTCTGTGATGCCAAAGCCAAGTTGGGCAGGACAGCTAACACACTGGATTTTAGAGTCAGATTCCAAAGAGAGCTTGACAGGCTAGCACATCGGCCGACATCTAATAAGAGGAAACTCAATAGGAATAAATGTAAAGCCTCTGGGTGAGGTAGGGACAAGGTTAGACTGCAGTTTGCCTGAAAAAGAGCTAGAGCTTTTAGCCTCCTGAAAGTCAGCTGTGTGATGTGGCAGCTGAAAAAACTAATGTAATCCTGGCCTGCCTTCAGAGAGACATAGATCCTAGGTAGCCCCATTGTACTCTGCCCTCCTCAAATGTCATCTGGAATATTGTTTTCAGTTCAGGACATTGTTGTCTAAGAAGAATAGTCCTAAAATGAAGGCAATGAGTACAAGTGAGGGACCTTGAGTCTACGTCACAAGAAGATAAGTTCAATTAATCAATCCTCAAGCATTTATTTTTGCAATGTTCCAGGCATACGTTAAAAACGAGGAATAAAAAGAAAAAGGAAAAATAGTTCCTGTTCTCAAGAAGCTTACATTCTAATGGGGAAGACAATATGTATTTATCAAATATACACAGAGTAGAAGACAGCCTTAGTAGTGAAGGCACTAGAAGCTGGAGGAAGGGAAAGGGGCACCAGGAAAGGTCTTACATGGAAGGAGGTGTTTGATTTGAGTTTTGAAGGAAGCCAAGTATTCTAAGAGGTAGAGATGAGGAGGCAGAACATTTCAGGAATGAGGGCAAGGTGTGGGGGGTGGGGGGAGCAGCCAGCACAAAGTTCTAGAGATAGGAAATTCAAGGAGCAGGAAGTAAACAAGACCAGACCATGGAGTAGGTCTGGTAGTCAAGGATAGAAGAAGACTGAAAAGATAGAAAGGGACCTTTAAATATCAATCAGAGGAGGTTTTAATTATTTGATCCTAGAGATTATAAATCACCAGTAGAGTTTATTGAGGAGGAGTTGAAGATTGACATGGGCAGACCCTTCCTTTGGGAAAATTACTTGGCAGTTGCACAGAAGGATTGGAATGGGATGAGATTTGAGGCTGGCAGAACAATTAGGAAGCTTTTGCAATGGTTAAGGGGAGTGGTAATGAAAGCCTAAACGAGGCTGGTGGACTATATGTAAGTAGAGAGAAGAAACACATGCAAGAGACATAGAGAAGAAATTACAAGAACTGGCAACCAATTGAATACATGAGGTAAGGGATATCATCCTCCAGAAATGAGGTCCCTCTCTACAAGGAGAGGAGGATTAAAATGAGGTCAAGAATCTGGGTGACTAAAAGTTGAGAGAATTGCGACTGTGTAGCATAAAGTAGAGAAGACTGGAAGGATTTGACAGCAGCCTGTAAGTATTTGTGGGATCATCATATTGGAAATTGTTCTGTTTGGCCCTGGAACGTAAAACCACAATCAAGTAGGATACCAGTGACTCTACACGTTGCCCTCGTTTGTGTCTCATTTCTCCTTATTGTACAAAGCTAGGAAGGTTCATGGTTACGAACTCAAAAGTGAAAAAGAGGTTACTAATAAAATCACACAAATGTCTGAAATGTCAAAAGTTTAAGGTGGTAACACTGAAGATTGACTGCACCTATATTTCCCATCTAGTTAGTTGGTCGGTTGCGTGGTTGTTGCCCTTTATTCTCAAAGAGGACTAAAATGGCCAAGGTACAGGGGGTCTGACTGTGGCTGATCAGACCAACATGAGCTCGGAAGGCTCTACCACTAGTTGGCCACAAATAGTTCATATCTCTCCTAGCTAAAAAGAAAATAAAGCTAAAGGCAACAGAGCTTTAGAACTGTTGAAGGGGACGCAGCATGGGCATTTTTTGTTTGTTGTCTGTTAATCCATTTGGTTCTACTCCATTAAATGCTAAAGATTCTATGCAATATTTTGTTCATTTTGTATGTTTATTTGAATATGTCTCTATTATGGTTATTACATTTCCAAAACAATATTAAAAATGAAATCTTCTGTGAGGTTCTATATCCCATTTATTGAAGGTCAGGTTCCTTTGCCTGGTAGTGAAGGCCCTGTACAATTTGGCACCATCGTGCCTTAGTAAAGCTAGTAGCCATATCTCATATTACTCCTCTCCTCCACTAGTAATTCAACTCTGGCCAAATTGGACAACTTTCTGTTCCCTGACCACAGTTCCTTCTACCTTCTTATCTTTGTCCATGTCCAAATCACAGAATTTTAGCGTGATGAACCTCAGTGGCTGTCTAGTTTGACCCTTATCCAGAAACATACCCAAGACAAGAAGTCATCCATCATCCACTCAAACATCTCTAACCTGCCCCTCCCCTACCTTTTCCTTTTGGAGAGTTCTAATCACGAAAAAGTTTCTCCTGACATCAAGCCAAAATGTTTCTCTTTGTAATTTTGTGACCAACAAGTGGTAGAGCCTTCCGAGCTCTTACTGGTCTGATCAGCCACAGTCAGACCCCCTGTATCTTGACTCTAACGTAGTGATGCCATTTTGGTCCTCTTTGTGAACGAAGGGCAACAACCACCCAACCAACCAACCAGAGAGGAGAGATAGGTACAGTCAATCTTAAATATTCCTATTTTAAACTTTTGAAATTTCAGACATTTGTGTGATTTTATTAGTAATTTCATTTTCATTTTTGAGTTGGCAACTATGCACCTTCCTGGTTTTGCACAATAGAGAAAAATGAAACACAACGTGGGTAAGTGTATGGAGCAGCTAGTATCCTGCTGCAGTAAAGAGCTCTCCCTGTATTCATTGCATATTTTCATTGTTTGTCTTTAAAATTCAAATTTTATGTTGCAGTTATGCCCCCTAAAGCAAAGTCCTTTGGGCTCTTAAGGTGATGCTGAGATCACATCAATCTTGACATCTTCCAAAAGCAAGACTTAAATCCCAGCAACCTCTCCACTGGTTTTCAGAGGGTGACAAAGACAGAGAGATTTACAGAAGTATAGTATAAGGGGGTAGCTAGGTGGTGCAGTAGATAGAGTAACTGCTCTGGAGTCAGGAGGACGTAAGTTCAAATCTGATCCCAGACACTTGACACTGTGTGATCCTGGGCAATTCACTTAACCCTGATTGCCTTGGGGTGGGGGGAAAGGCCCAAAAAACAAAGAAAAAAATATAGTATGCAGTATAACACATCTGACACAGAGAAGGTAAGATTCATGTTAAAAATGTTTTAGTTTTAAGAATTTTATTTGTTGTAGAATATTTATGGTGCTATATGGTACATCTGTTATGAAAAAGTGAATACTGTCTGAAATCAATGGTTTGGGTTTTTTTTTGTTTTTTGTTTTCTTTACTGAGATGTTAGCAGAAAAGTTCACAACATTCTAGGGAATTACTAGTGAGAAAAAATGTTTGCATGCTATCAATTTTATTTTGTGTACTGCATGTTAGGGGTTATTTCATCTTAGGAAAAGTACATATTATCAGAATTAACTTTTTGTTATAAAGAATTGTATGCAGAAAAGTATATTTTCAGCAATCTCTAGTGAAAGATTGCAGTTTTTGGTGGTCACAGGAACCTAGCCCCATTGCACCACAGGTGCAATTTATTAACATTTACATGTTTTACTTTCATGCCATTTTCTAAAAATGCTACCCCCACAAAAGTTGAGGATTGACTATACGTGGTAAGAGTTGTGCTGACCTCACATTGCATCACTTCACAAAGGGTTGGGGCTTTTTCATATTTCCTTATGTCCTTCATATTCATTATTTTTACAGAATCGTAATATTCAATATATTACTAATGTACCAGTTTCAGTAGGACCACCAACAATGTATTAGACATCTCAAAATTTTGGGACAGAAGAGTGACATGGTCAGATCTATGTGTAAGAAAGATTTTTCTGGCGATGATCTGAGGGATGGGTTAGAAGAAAAAGAAAGTGACAGAGAGAAAAAAACAAGAAACTTAGAGGCAATAACAAGAGTCCATGCTGGTGGTAATGACTTGGGAGCCTGGGTAAAAGTCAGAAGTAGTAGAGTCAGAGTAAGGATGAAAAGGGTTTTGGGGAAAGATAACAAATAGAGTTTAATTTTGTTTATATAGGTGGCTAAGTGGATAGAACACCAGGTCTGGAGTAAGAAAGACTGCTCTTCCTGAGTTAAAATCCAGCCTCAGACACTTACTAGTTGTGTGACCCTGGGCAAATCATTTAGCCCTATTTGCCTTAGTTTCCTCATCTGTAAAATGGGCTGGAGGAGAAAACAGCAAACCATTCCAGTTATCTTTGCCAAGGAAACCTCAATTTGAGTCACAAAGAGTTGACATGATCATCAATAAAGATTGGGACATGACTATGTAAGAAAGCAGGTATGTATATCAGAAAGATTGCTATCCAAAATGATTAGAATAAAATCAAGTTAGAGGGCTTAAAGACCTGAGAAAGACCTTACTTCTGAGGATGTTGATGTCCCACTTTATTGATGACATAATGTTGACTGTGTCAAGGTGCCAGAGAACCTAGATTAGATGGTAGAGTAGCGGCCCATAGTTAAAACCTGAAGTTATTCCAGCAAGAGGTAGAAGAGCAATTTTCAGAAAATAGTCAAGAAAATGAAAAACCCAGATATTCTACACACAGCCTAGAAAGAGGTTCTGACAATCACTTCCCCATAGACTAAAATGGAAGTCCAGAGATTTACTGAACTCTTTGAGTTTTAGAGAACCAATATTCTTCCTCTGAGTATCTTAATGGCCGCCATGTATCAAGCTATTGCAAGTTTGCTTTTTTTGAGTGGGGCCTAGAACAGTCTTCAGCCCCAGAAGACCTAAAGGGGACCACCTAACAGTCTCTCCTCCTACAACCTTATGATACCATGAAGTTCCCACTTGTGGAAGTCTCTTCATGAAAAGAAATATATGTAGAACCTTCTACAGGCATCTAAGGGTGGCCAGACCAAATGACCATTAAGCTTATAAAGCTGCAACATTTCAAAGTGGCCACTCTCTGTACCAATTTTGAAAAGCAATAGCTCAGCTGTCACTGGGCCTTCATTGCCATTGAATGGATGACACCTTTCATCTAGAGTTGCCTGTTATAAGTTGGATGATGCAAAATGGTCCCTCTAACAAGATGAGTAGGGGGCAGCAGGCTTCTATGATCTAATGGAACTAGTACAGTCAAAACAAGCTTGTACAGGTACCTTAGTATTAGGTACTGTTTCAGGAGCAGATTGAAACTCTATCAGAAACGGAAGTCTCCCACCCTAGGCTTGAAGCTCTATCTCTTCTGCTAGTCTTAAGTATGAAGAATATTTTTTCACCTGGTTCACTCAATGGCTCTACTTGCTATAAGAAAGGCGCATACAGCTGAATTTTGGTGACCATTAATCTTATAATGTGGTTTACCCTGGAAAGTCCTCCTAATGAGCTAAGGTACAAGCTGCATGGCTAGGGGTTTTTTTAATTAAATTTTATTTGTTTTCTTTGTTATATTTTAAGTTCCAAACTGTCTCCATCCCTTCCTCCCAACCCTACACTAGAGAAGGTCACTGTTTGCTACAAATATACATAGATAGATATAGATATATAGTAAAGTCATATTTTATATTGTATTTATCAGTTCTTTCTCTGGAGGTAGAGGGCATCTTCCTTCATAGGTCCTTTGAGGTTGATTTATATATTTATAATACTCAGAATAGCTTCATCATTTATAGTTATTCTTCAAATAATATAGCTGTTACTGTATACAGTGTTCTCTCAGTTCTGCTCATTTCACTCTTTATTATTTCTTACATATCTTCCCATGTTTTTCTAAAATCCACCTGCTAATCACTTCTTATAGCTCACTAGTATTCCATCACAATCATATACCACAACTTGTTTAGCCATTCTCCAGTTGATGGGCATCCCCTCAATTTCGTTCTTTGCTGTCACCAAGAGAGCTGCTATAAATATTTTGAAACATACAGATTCTTTTCCTTTTTCTCTACTCATCTTGGGAAACAGATCTAATAGTGGTTTTTCTGAGTCAAAGTGTATATATACACTGTTTTATAAATCTTCGGGCATAATTCCAGATTGCTTTCCAAAATTATTGGATCCATTCTACCAACAGTATATTAGTGTTCTAATTTTCCCACATCCCCTTCAACATTTGTCATTTTCCCTTTCTATCATTTAGCCAATCTGACAGGTATGAGATAATATCTCAAAGTTGTTTTAATTTGCATTTCTCTAGTGATTTAGATATGATATAGATTTGGAGCATTTTTTTCATATGACTACATATGTAGCTTTGATTTCTTCATCAAAAAACATATCCTTTGACCATTTATCAAATTTTTTAAACTGATTCTGAGAGAGACTGAGTGATTTGTTACACAGCTAGTAATTATCTGAGGCAGTATTTGAACTCAGGTTTTCCTTGCTCCAAATCTAGCAATCTATCCCCAATTCATCAAGTGGGAAATGACTCATATTCTTATAAATTTGACAAAGTTCCCTATACATTTGAGAAATGAGACTTTTATCCAAGAAAATGTCTATAATTTTTCCCCTAAATTTCTGCTTTCTTTCTAATCTGGACTACATTCATTTTCTTTGTACAAAACTTTTTAAACTTAATATAATCAGAATTATCCATTTTATATCTCATGATGTTCTGTGTCTCTTGTTTATTCATAAATTCTTCTCCAATCCATAAGTCTTATAGGCAAAATATTCTGTGTCCTAATTTATTTATGATATCTCCTTTCCTATCTAGGTCATGTATCCATTTTGACCTTATCTTGGTAAATGGTGTCAGATATTGGTCCACACTTAGTTTCTGCCAGACTGCTTTCTAAGTTTTCCCAACAATCTTTTACCAAATAGTAAATTTTTATCCCAAAAGCTTAAATCTATGTGATATTTGTCAAATACAAGATTACTTTAATCATTTACTACTGTGTATTGTATGTTTACTCTGTTACACTGATCTACCTTTGTATTTCTTAGTACCAGCTAGTTTTGACAATTACCACCTTATAATAGTTTAAGATCTGGTACTGTTAAACTTTCTTCCTTTACTCTTTTTTAAAATTAATTCCTTTTATACTCTTGACCTTTTGTTCTTCCAAGGCTAGGATTTGAAAAAGCCTTGAGGGATAGTGGGATAAGATCTTCATCTGCATTGATTCCTAGGCATAGTCTGCCCAAAGGATTTGGGGGCTGGAAAGAACAGGATTGAACCATCAAAGGTACTCACCTTTAGGTTCAGGAGCCATGAAGGAATCAGTAACAGAATTCCAGAACACCTTTCCTATATATGGTTGTTTGTAAGGGCATGTCAACATCCATAACATGCCTTCTCTCTTCTGAACTAAAGAACAAGGCTGAAGTTGTTTTGAACATGGCACACTTTAAGAGATTTTTCTTGCCAATCTTGGCATGCAGACTTTGATGCTTTGTTTTGCCAAGCATGGGACTATATGACAGTCCTTTTCATGTCTATCTGAGAGGCAAGTAGTTCTTGACTTGCTCCCAGCTGGCAAATTGGCCTTCTTTCCCCATCTCAGAGCCAGAGATTTGCCTTTGCTAAACAAGAGCTTCACCATCAAGCCCCTGGCTAGCAAGGTCAGGTGTCCCACCTCCCAGAAACCATGGAAGGGTGAGGGTTCTCAGCACCAGCTATTTCTCAGATGCAAGCTCCAGAAAGATTTACCTAATAAAGGACAGATTGCTTTTAGACCTACTTTATTCTCTCCAGTCCTTACTTATTTCTCCCTCAACTCTGAGTTACTTCAAGCCTCAAAGTCTTCACCCCCTCAGAGGGTTCTGTATACCCTGAAGACACAGCCTGGGTCCTCCTCAATTAGCAGGTCACCTTTCTATCAGGTGGTAGAAAAGGGCTTGGGGTACCAAGGGATGGTATGTTGGGAGGTGCTTTGCTTTCTAACAACACAGAAGAGACAAATCTCTGCATAACTGTGGTGTGAATTTATCTAGATGAAAAGGGATCCTCTAGCTGATTTGGTGGCTCTCCTGAGTTCCTGGATAAAGGTGAGAGAGAGACAGAGAGATAGAAAGACAGAGACAGAGTGAGAGTATCCTTATCCACTCTCATGAAAATATGGGATAACCCCTCAGCAGAGGCCACTAAAGGAATAAAGGTTTTTACTCCCCTGTTACCCCTGGCACTCCAAGCAGAAGGGCCATACTGGCTGGTAGAGGAGATTGAGGAACACTGAGAGAGTAGCTGTACAGGGAAAGTCTCAGTATTGATCCAGGTAATGGGGATATATTGCACACAAGTGGATAAAGACCCCTTAGCTGCTTTACTCCAGATGACCCTGTCCCATGAGAAAGAATCAGTGACTCTGTTAGAAGTGGCAAGGTCTGTGCTGTGTCTTTGATGTTCCCATTGTCACCACTGCTTGTTGGCACTGCCTTACACTAGGAGACCCACTCTCAACTGCACAGGTTTGGTGTTACCCACCACATGAAACACATTGTTGAGATGTAGGACTCATTCTTTCCAAAAGGGTCTGGGTTTTCTGGGGTTTGTGCTCTTTTATATTTGATCACTCTTTCAGTGGCCCATGAAATTATTTTTTGTTTTATTTTGTTTTGGTTTGGCTGTGTCCTTTTCCTCCTCCACTTCTGCCTAGGTCAGGCTTTTCACATTTGGGATATTAAAGATTCCTAGTAAGAGTGCTAAAGCCATTATGGTGGAAGGTTTTTTGTAGAAGTGTCACACTCATAGGAAGGATTCTTGTGGGTCGGATATTGACTCAGAAAACTACAAATTAACATCATCTGTGCCGCTTTTTGTTGCTGTTATTTCAGTCACATCCGACTCTTCATGACCCCGTTTTGAGTTTTCTTGGCAAAGATACTGGAATGGTTTTCCATTTCCTTCTCTAGCTCATTTTATAGATGAAGGAACTAAGGCAAACAGGGTTAAGGGACTTGTTCAGGGTCACATAGCTAGGAAGTCTGAGGTTGGATTTGAAATCATGAAGATGAGTCTTCCTAATCCCAAGCCCATTGCACTAACCATTGTGCCATCTAGCTGCACTTATCTATGAGCACTGTATTTTTATTTATTTTGTTAAACATGTGTCAATTACATTTTAATCTTTTTTTTTGTTTTGAGTTTCTGGAAGAACCTCTGTTCTAGAAGACCTTTAAGGATTTTGCTACCAAAGCGTGAAATGTGCTATATACCAGGGTCTGCCACCATGTAGACTAGGCTAGTTTTCTCCTAATACCTAGGGACTTTCTGGCCTAAAAGAAGCCAGCTCATGGGGAATAAGTCCAAGGAGGAGACTCAACAGATGTTGCACAGTCATGCAGGCCTCACACTCTGCATCGACACATTTGACCAGACACATTTCTATACGAACACAAGGAAGCTGTGTCTGCCTGAGCCCGTGCTGTCTCCTTGCCATCTCCTTGCCATGCTATAGCTAATTAGACCTTCTTTTACTAACTGTGAAATGAACTGCAGTCTCATTTCACTCTGATCTTGACCCTGTACTACCAGACCAGCCTGAGGTAGGCTCAACTTACAACATGCAGAATCTGTACCATCACCACTCCTAGAACATTCTAAATGACAATCGTAATGATCCTTTTAAATGCCAGGTGACCAAAGGGAGAAAAGGGAAAGAAGTGCTGGATATCTGGTAACCTCAGGTAGGGAGACCTGAACATGATTCTACCTCCATTGGTCAGGTCAGACCTGAGAAGGAGATAAAAAGAATGAATGACATTTAAACGGGTGGTGTCCTCCCCGAATTCAGAATTCTCCATCCCATTCTTTCAGAAGGATCATAGATGTAGAGTTTGAAAGGAATTTAGAAGTCATCCCACTTGGGGTGGATGAGCCATTCCATCCATTTCCCATTGGGGGGCCCCATTCATGGGTGAATATTCTATTTATAGAATTCTATATAATTTAATAATTATTTATTATTATATTTATTTATTTATTTATTATATTATTATTCTATATAATTTAATTTATTATAATTTATTATAATTTAATATATTTATTATAATTTAATAATTATATTATAATATAATATAATATATTTATTTATATTATATATAATAATATATTATAATATATTATATTTATTATAATATATTTTATATAATATATATAATAATATATATTATAATATATTATATTTATTATAATTTAATAATTCTAGTCCAGTTCCCTCATTTTACAGAGTAGGAAACAGACCCAGAGAGATTCGTGATGAATAGCAAAATTGCCATTTGAAAACAGTTTCTCTGATTCTAAAATCATTGCTTTTTCCACAGTACCACGAGGAAGGGCAGAGGAAGGAAGACAATTAGCAAAAGAAGCAGACTAAAGAAAGGAAAAAGACCTTGATGGACTAATAAGAAAGCAGGGAAAAAATTGGCATCCCAGGAAATACTAAAGAAGACAGATGTAGCAACAAGGAGAGGGGAATAAGGAAAAGATGAAAGGAGAAAGGGGAGGATGGAAGAGAAAAGACAAAGGAGGGAAAAAGCTGAAAAACCCCTAAAGGCAAGGGCTTCCTTCTCACTCTTTTCTCAAGGCAATTACAGATCTAAGAGGTGCCAGATGCCAACCTGGGGTCCAGAATGGGAGGGGCTCATGAGTCAAGGGGTTTTGTGTGAGCATGGGGAGGGGCGTCTCTTCCCCACAGCTGCACAGAAGTACGTGGGCAGGAGCCACTCAAGCAGATCCCAGGGCTAATTGGAGCAAATGGAAGGACAGGAGGCCTCTCAGGGAAAGTAAATAGAATTATTCACCCATGAATGGGGCCCCCCGATGGGAAACGGATGGAATGGCTCATCCACCCCAAGTGGTATTGCCTCTCCCTGATGTAACCTGCCCTCCCTCAGGACACAAACCACCCCTAGACCAATGCAAAGAATAAATCCTTCTTTTTGTTCATTCCGTTCTAAATCCCTGCCCTCCCACCCAAAGGGCACCCCCAATTCTTTTTGTTATTCTAAAAGTTTATGTCTTCCTCCTGATATCTTCACACGCTGAGACCCAGCACCCATTCTCCACCTTCTTATTGACCCCCCACACTCTACCCTGTCCTTGTCCAAAGTCCCCTAAATCCTTCTTGTTCTCCCCAACTTTACTGTCCAACCCCAGTTCCAAGTCCTTTTCCCCTCCGGATTCCACTCCCCCTTTACTGTACCCCCAACAAAGCCTCCCTTTCTCATCTGCTTCACTGTTTACCTGTCTCTATTGCCATTTATCTCCCCAGAGTTCCTTTACGAGACCAATAGGGCCCTTCCCGCTACCCAGACCCAGAGCTATCACTAGGCTAGGGCAACCTGGAGCCTTGTCTTAGGCCACCAAATTTAGAGGGAACTAAAATCATTTTCAGTCTTTCAGCAGAAAAATCAATAGAACTTGCCACCTACTTAGCAGAAATAAATTGGATAAATAGTAAAATTACCAGATGGCTGCTTCTCTAGCAGTTGAGCTCCTGCCTGAGACTATTAGGGGGTAAATTCCCAACAGGCCTAGCCATGGGTTTCCATCTGTCCTTGGTGGGGGTGACTTGAAAAATGTATTTTACTCCCCATTTGCTAGGCAGTTTATACTTCCCCAGGAGCTAAAAAATTGCTACTTGCAACTCTGCTTAGACTCCCTTTCTCACTTTTCAGGAGCCCTTCAGGATGACTGAGGGAACTAAGCAGAAACTAATCCCTCCTCCATCAAACCCAGGGGAGAAAGAAGATCCCCTAAAAGCCAACTTTTGGGAGGGATTTGGAAGAGGAAAACGGTCTACCTGAATAGAGCTGGGAGTGCACTTACAAAAAGCAGGAAAACCCCAGGGAACTGGAAATCAGGTTGAAAGATAGGAGAGAGGAGTCAAAATATGATGGGGAGAGAAGGAAAAAAATGGGAGTTCAATATTTGTAGTCAGTGGAGTTGGGCTCAAATCCTGATTCTGTTACTAACATAGTCCTATCATTATGGCCTTGATAAATTACTTGATCTTTATGGGCCTCAGTTTCCTCATTTTTTAAATGAGGGAGTTGCATGAGAACACTTAACCTCTAAACCCTATGATCCTAAAGAGATGAATAAAGCAAAGAGGAAACCTTGAAAAGCCAGCCCTGTCTTCTTTGTCCTGGGAAGGAATGCTCTGCACAACAAAGCGATTAGGCCAGAGCTCTGGCCTCCCTCATCGAGGAGGGCACCTAAAGGTTCCTGAGGAACCCCTACCATGTTCCCCCGCCAGGAAACACGCATTTGCTCACCAGCTCTGATGTATCAGGGCTTTTTGGGGTTTTTGTTCTTGAAGATGGGGACTGAAGGAGGTTTACTCTCTGATTTAGAGAGTCCCCAGGATTAACCATCAGTCGGTCGACAAGCATTTATTAAATGCTTACAATGGGCATAAAAATACTAACAAAAAGAAACACACGGCCAGCAAGATGGAGAACTGGACACTTTTCTCTGATCCTCCTGATCTCTGAATGTCTCCAAAAGAGGAATTATGTGCAGGAGAAAAAGCAATTGCATCCGCTCCATAGTCTGACACCAAGAACAACCTGATGAAGTAACACTGGAGAAAACTAATCCCTAACCTGCTCACTCAACACTCTCACCTCTACCTCCACCGGACTCTGACAAGGCTGCACAAACCAGCTCATCAGCTTGCAGCAAAATTCACTTCTCCATTCTGCCCTGTCCCTTCCTTGCACCGAAGGAAACCCAACGTCAGGAGCTTGCTCTGGTTGGGATTAGAGTGCAGCAACAGAGGGAAAAAGGGACCTGGGGCATGATGCCAACATGTGCAGGAGTCTCCTCCAGGCCTGGAAAAAAGGGGCATTGACAACTAGCTGTAGCCAGTTTTGTCATTTGCAGCAGAGTCTGAGGTCAGTGAAACAAGAATTGCTCTGCATTGAAGGAGGCTGAGTCAGTTTTGAGGTCAACCCCTAGGAAAACTACCATCTGAGGGGAAGAAGTAAGAAGGTAAGAGGTAGAAGAAAATAAAGGAAAAAACTGAAATGACCAAAAATCTCAGAAGGTAGAAAACCAAGCACAAGCACATAAACAAACGGGAAAGATAGTAAACAAAAGGGAATATCACCTCCGGGTATTATCTAAAGAAGTACAGACATCTATGGATGATATTTCAGGACAAAGGAAAATGAATCACCTGACAAGGCAGAGGACCTTCTAGCTTCCCAAGAAAACATGGAACCACAGCAGTGTTTAAGAATGGCTTAAGAGAGAAATCGGAATTATGATAGCAGAATTTATGACCTACGCAGCAGAATAGAAAAATTTGAATCCACAGTGCCAAACCCCACCAAAGGTACAAAAGAGAGGACAATTGATGGGGAGCACAAATACAGAGAAGTGTACACAGGACACAGAATGCAAATACACAGAAAGAAGAGAAGCCAAAAGCAATAACATTAAAGGAAAACATAATCCCTACAAAACATACTGATGGGGAAAGGGACACCTTAGAGATCATAGATCTCCTACAAGAGCACAAGAAGTCAAAAAAGCTGAATGCTACTTTGCAAGAAATGATACAAGAAAACTGCCCAGAACTTCTGAATACAGAAAACAAAGTACCAGTTGGAAGAATTCATAGATTTTCTCCAGAATTAAAAAAATGTATGTTGCAAACTCTAAGGCATTAAGTCTTAAATGACTGTCTAAAACATTAAGTGGTTGAATCAATCCATTCCAATGACAAGCAAATTTTGTAAGCAACAAGAAAACCTTCGAATACAAAGGAAAGTAAATTCAAATGATATGAGACTATTCTATATCCATCTGAAGCTGCAGCAGGGAAATGTAATAATGTGTTCCAAAGAGCAGAGGAGCTCAAGATGCAACTCAAAGTGACATATCCTGTAAACTGGAGCCTAACTGTCAATGAAAAAACATGGACATTCAATTTTTTTAAAAAGAGATATTTGAAGCATTCCTTCAAAGAAAACCAGATCTGAGTAGATCGTTTGCTTTGCAAACACCTCAGACAACAGAAATACCAGAAAGGTAGACAAGTACAGCAAGGAACCCGTAATGAAACAGATGAAAGGTGAAAAAACTAAAAAGGGAAAGATACCTATGAGGTTAACAATGAAACCATTTAGAGATTTCTTTCTAAAACTATCCATAAGTAGACCAGGGCAAAAGAGGAAATCAAATGGAAGAAGGGTGGAGAACCAAGCCTGAACCTTTGTCTACAAATGAATCACATTTTTGTTTTGTTTTGTTTTTGTTTTGGAAAGTGGGACAGAATGTGATGGTGTGTAAAAGGGGAAAGGAGAAAAAGAAGATGTAGGGGAATGCATGATATATCCTAATCAAAACAAAAGTAATAATGAATGGAAAATAAGTCCTAGAGTCTCTCAGAAAAAGAGAGTCCACAGGAGAATGGAAGAGAAGGCAAAGGGAAGGATTGAAATATCAGGAAAGAAAAGGGGAAATCTTATTTCAATGGTAGGAGGGGATCCCACTGAAGACTGATCCCATGTGGGGAGAAAGATATTCTGTAATGGGAGATGGGGACCTTGCAATGGGTATAAACAACAGCAGGGATTTGGTGCTTAGAGAGTCCACTCATACTGCCTCATGAGAAGAGGAATCAGAACTCCTGGGGGACACCCAGAAGAAGAAAAGGACATGGACTCAGAGGAGAGATTTCATGGCAAATAGGGCAAAAAGGATCATGGGGAGGGCAAGGGGTAGTAATGAACTGTACAAGTGGGGACATAATGGCAAAACTTCTATTCTGTCTGTCACGTGCAGGAATTGGTATTTCTAAGATTGAGGCAACACTTACTATAAGGCAATAATAACATAGAAATTGCTTAGAAGAGGAAACTCAAAAATAACTACATTATAAGCTTTAATTCCTTGAGAAAATACAGAGACTAAAGGAGGAATAAATGAGTACAATTAAAAAATATAATTCTAGAATAAACAGAAAGGGAACAGAAATAATGAAAATAAGGAGAAAGAATATTTTTTTTTAGAAAAAGACAGAAAAATGAAATTTAAAACTAACAAACAAATTTGAAGAGGAAAAGGAATTTTACTCTACTACTTACCTGAAGAGAAAAAGAAATTCTGAAAGGAAAAGAAATTAATAAGTTAAGCAAAACTTCAAAACTAGGGATTCTTTAAGTCATGTTCAACTCTTCATGACCCCATTTAGGGTTTTTTTGGCAGACATACTGGAGTGGTTTGATATTTCCTGCTCCAACTCATTTTACAGATGAAGAAACTGAGGCAAACAGGGTTAAGAGACTTGCCCAGGATCACACAGCTAGTAAATATCTGAGGTCAGATTTGAACTCAGGAAGTTCAAATTCCTGACTCCAGGCCCAACTCTTTATCCATTTCACCACCTTAATGGATAACAAATGGGGGCAGGGTGTTTGAGGGTGAGGAGAGGGGAACCTGTAGGAATAAGGTTGTCTGAAAGCAGATTAAACCAAAATAACTGATGAGACAAGAAAAGGAGGGGAAATCCCACTTCAGGAAAAAAAAAAAAAACATTGGAAATAAATGGAGGAAAACAGAAACTTGACTATTGTAACTTTAAATGTGAATCAAGTAAACAACCAAAAAAAGGGAAAAAGAATGACAGATGGGAAAAGAAATCAAAACTCTACCATCTCTTGCTTACAAGAAACACATTTGAAAAACAAAAATATACACAGAATTAAAATGAGGGGCCCAAACAGAATTTATTATGCATCAAGTGAATCCAAAAAAGCAAGAGCTGCAATCATGTTATCAAACAAAAACCAAAACTCACAACATAAAAAGAGATAAACATGGAAACTACATTATGCTGAAAGCAGCCATAAACAACAAACCAGTATCGATATAAATGCATGTGCCCCCAATGCCTTGGCATCTAAATTCACAAAAGTAAAATTAACTGAATTACAAGAAGATAGAGACAGTTGTAGGCAGGAGATTTTAATGTCCCTTTCTCAGTGTTAGACAAATCTAACAGAAAGATTAACAAAGGGGATAATACAGAAGTGAACAAATTACTAGAGAAACTAGAGCTAAAAGACAGCATCTTCTAAATGAAGCTGCTAATAAACATATATCTACATATGCAGATATATAGATATATATATTCCTCAGCACCATATGTACGTATTTTTACATACTTTTACAAAAACTAGGTATTAGAGCACAGAGATATTGCTAATAAATGTAAAAAGACAGAAATAGTAAGTACATCCTTTACAAACCATAACACAACAAAAAGAGTACTCAGTTAAGGGAGAACAAACAAAAGACATTCATTCAAATGGAAATAACAATGAAATCCTAAATAATGAATGGATCAAAGAACAGATCATTTGTTGTTATTCATTCCTGTCTGACTCTTCAAAACTCCAAAACTTGGAGTTTTCTTGGCAAAGATACTGAAGTGGTTTGCCATTTTCCAGATGAGGAAACCAATGTAAACAGGGTTAAGTGACTTGCCCAGGGTCACACAACTAGTTAGTGCCCAAGATCAGATTTGAATTCAGGACTTTCTGTTTCCAGAACCTCTGTTTTTCAGAGAAATAGTTAATAATAATGTGAAAGAAAATGACAATTGTGGAACATCATAGGACATTTTCTGGGATGCAGTTACAGCAGTCTTCAGGGAACAAATTACATTCCTAAAAACACAGAGAAGAAGAAAAGTAATAAACAAGGGAAAAGACAGCCCCTGACTTCAAGGAGTTTACATTCTAAAAAGGGAAGACAGAATAGAAAAGGGAGCTAGCTGAAAAGCAGGCTAAGGTGGAGAGAGAGGAAGGTTCCCACACAAAGGTATGGTAGCAAAGTCCAGAGAGTCAGAGATAGGGTTGGGAGAGGAAATGAAGGGTGGCTGGCCTGGGCCCCTCGTCTAATTGTCATGAGACAAATTAGTTTTGCCATATTGCTGATGGGTTATTACCATAGTAATCCTGCTCTATATGAAAAGAGCTGCAGGAACCAATATTTGATGTATGTACTTGGTGAAGGCTCAAAGCATATGGAGAGCAACGAGTCAAACCTGTGATTCCTTGGTTCTATGAATCCTTAGTTCTCAAGCCAATAGTATCCAGGCCTTCCACTCCCCACTCCTACTGGTTCATGGAGAAATCTACCTACTGCCCTGGTCCTAATGCTCCAGCCCTAGTGGGCAGAGCTGTATAGTTCCTAGTAATTCTGGTGCCTGGCATAAGTACAAAAGTCACCCTCAAGTCCAATTGCTAGAACAAGTTCATTTGGGAAGGTGAGGTGGACCTCAGGACACAAGATCCAGTCAAGGGAGAGACTGAGACCTTGTAACACAAGTCCTCATAGAGCACTGTTGAAGAGGCATCCTATGCAGAGGTACACGGATGCTCCCCTGGGGTGGTACTCTCCTCCTCCTCATGATGAAAAAAACTCATCTGGTAGTTTCCTATTTTTTAAATTAAATTTTATTTTTATTGATGTCTTTTGTTTTGTCATCATGTTCTTCTCCAAATATCTTTCTCTACTCCCTTATCCAGCCAGCTATCCTTTATTACAAAGATTAAAAAAGAAGAAAAAAAAGCAATTCAGCAAAACTAACCGTCGCTTCCAATTTTAACCAATTATTCTTACTAACTGGGTGCTAAGCTCAGTTGTTTCTACCTGTCAGGATTCTCTAAATTGGGGCACCCTGTGACAAAAGTCCAGCTACTAGTAGGCAATTAGTCAGCCCTCAAGCAGGGCATATCATTTGGGTTCTCATCCCTATCCCATAATTCTTTTATTGACACTGAGTCTCTAAAACAGTCCTTATAGCAAGTGTTACAAATTTTCTTCACTTTCTTTAAGCCCCCAATATTCCCCATTACCCCATATGAGTCCTTTGTATCAGCACAGGAATATAGCTAGTGAGAGAAATTATTTTTCTATTATATTAATAACCAATTGTTAAATTAGGATTAAGCCTTTTTTCTCTTTATTCCCTTACTCAGGGACCAACCCCTGTGTCAGTGAGCCAATATCTGAAGGACAAGGCTGAAGATGAGATTGCTCAAATCCTCCCCAGAATATACAGGAGGGACGTGGATCTTGGGAGGGACCCCACCCGGGAGGGACCCCACCCAACGAGGAGACCTTAATTCTGTCTAGAGTGTAAACAGAATCTATTCTAGATGAATTCCAGCCCTAAAGTATTGTCTATGCCCCTGCACCCCTCCATTTGAGCTTAAAGTGACCCACCTCATAAAGAAGAAAACCAACCAGAGTGGTCTGGATAAAGATGAATTCCCCTCCCCAGATTGCTGGAGGAGGCCCAGTCTTGGGATCACACCGCATTCTCAGCTGGGCAAACTGAAGACTTTGAGCTCACCTCATTTAAATGCCTACCTCCTCATTCATTGCTCACCAATGAGGGTCTCTTGTCAGGGGCAGTCCCTTTCAAAAAAAAAAATTATTTAAGGCATTTAGTGTCTCCATTAGCTGTCTTTGGTTATCGAGAGAAACAACTGGCCATCAATTTATTGATTATCAGCTAGCCTTATTAATTATTAAGATTAATATAATTGATTATTAATTACCCAGAAACGTCTCTAGGGCTTTTCATTCATCTCACTAGAGAGCTGAAGGGGACTTTAGAGGCCATTGTGTCCAATGTGTCCTTAGATTTTATCTAAGGAGGACAATGAAGGCCAGAGAAGTAAAATGACTTGTCCAAGGTCACACCTCACCTTATGAGATGAGATTTGGAATGGCCTTTTGCTGACAGCTGCACATTGCTGCATTGGACTTTGTGTGAGCTAAATCTAAAGCGCATTGAATTTGGAATCAGAAGACCTGGGTTCCTATCCCATCTCTGCTTATCAACTACTGCGTAACTTTGGAAAAATTCTTTCATCTCCATGGGTCTTAGTTTCCCTCTTTATAAAATGAAGGAGTTGAGTGAGATGATCTCCTAGGGTCTTTTACAGCTCTAAATACAACCATATGGATTCTCCCTCTAATCCAAATCCAGCAGTGACCATAGCAATGTCCCAAGCCCAGCCTAAGGGCCTCCCGCTGAGGGTACCACCAAACTGAAGCCGGCGACATCACGATGATTTATGGAAAGAAGGTCAGACGTTTGTTCCCTCCATATCTCTGATTCATCTATCCCAGGCATGAACTCACAGCTCTAAATCTCTGGCACTGAAGCTGTCCCGTTCCCCTTCTCCTTCCAGTGCCTTTCACAGTGCTCACATGCACCTACCTCTCTGTCCACGACCTGAGCAGAGACTTTCCTGAGGGACTTGAGTCTTGTTGGGAGGGTTTGGGAGGAAAACGAATGAAATGGGGGTGGAGATGACCCTGTGATCCACCCCGCCCCACCCCCTCAACATACCCAGGACCAACCATTCATCAGTACAAGAACACTGCTGCCTCAGAGGCTTGGCAAAGGTGTCGCATAAATTCTCCTTCACGCAGGCTGAGTTCTCTGGGATTTATGTTTCCTGCCCAGAGCAAGAGCTGAGAACACACCCACCTCCTGACCCACCACCATCCCCAGTCTTGCTCACAAGACCCCAGGGTTTCCTTTCCCTCCTCATATGCACTTTCCTTTGCTGCATTCTAGTACTCTGCCCTCCTCTTCTCTCCCACCCTCTCCCTGTCTCTCCTCCTCCATCTGTATCTCTCAGTTGGGGTTCCAGAAAAACAGAGCAGGAGTCTGCAGGGCCTTGAGACTGGCCTGGGCTAAGGCTGGGCTCCCCCACCCAAAGATGATCACTTTATGACAAGGTTCTTTGGCTAGGCCACATTCATTTCATGTGTCTGTTACCTCTTGGGAACCCTGCTGGTCACATCCCAAGCACCAGGCAGTCAAGTAATCTTCCAGGGGCCAAACTGTCTTTCCCTCCCCTCTCCTAGGTCCAGAGCAAGAAAAGCCCTTATAGGTCATGAATCCAGACATCATTTTTTTTTTCAGATATGAAAAGTGAGGCTTTAGAACAATGACAGGCCCAGGCCCCATTCCCTTTTCTGCCCTCACAGAATCACAAAGCTGGAAGGAACCTGAGATATCATCTTGTCCCATCCCAGAGGCCCAGGGAGAAAATTAGTTCCCCAGGGTCACATAAGGTAAGTGCTAAGAACTTCAAGACAGATTTTCTGATTCAGATACCTTTGCCACTATTCTGAGATGATACTCTAGTCTCTGATGTCTGTGCCTTGTGCCTCCATTTCCTTTCTGTGTCCCTTGGAACCTATAACCATATATAGAAAGTATAGAATATTAAAAAGAAAAGGAGAGCTGTTTGCATGCAGCACAAGTGTCCTAGATCAGCTTGGACAGTGAATGTGACCTTGTGTGCATATGGGCAGAATAATAAGAAAGTAGTAGTACTTGTTGATGTATCTGGGAATTGTGTGGTGGAACAGGTAATATTGCACCATTGCTTTGCGCATTTGGTTGCTATGTGACCGGACAAGAAACTCAACATCTCTATGCCTCAGTTTCCTCATTTGTAAACAGGGGGTAATAATAACACCTACCTCACAGAATTATTGTGAGAATCAAATGAGCTAACATGTAAAGCATCTTGCAAATCTAAAAGTGCTATGTAAATGCTAGCTATTGTTTTCATATATCATTTTGGTTATGGTTTGTTACATAGCGTGTATATCTGTGGAGACTGTCATTTTGTGTGATTGGTTTTATGTGGAGTGTGGCGTGTTGTGTGTGCCTCCTGATCCAGTATGAGCTCCTTCCAAATGTTTTTCTTACTATAATCTCTTAGTGATTCCTCCCTTCCCCAGTTCTGCCCACAAATGAAGTCACTGGGAGACGGCAGAGCTGGACAAGGAGGAAATAAATCTGGGAGAGCTTCAAGACAGTGGAATGTCAGATAAGGAAAGGTGAGAAGACTGAGTTTCGTTAATGCCACTTAAGGTGGTTGGTTACATTTAACGAGCTGGACAGAAAAGGGCAGGGAAAGAGTTCAGAGGAGTCCAGCACTCTCCACAGCACCCTTTCCCCCAGCCCCACCCTTACTGCAACATATACCCAAATACAGAGTTCAAATACATGAGAGTGCAAACGCAACTCAAACATAGCCCAATACTGTAGATAACAGATAGCTAGGAACAATTATAGAAAGAGAGTGAGAGACAAAGATAAAGAGATAGACAGGGACAGAGAGGGAGGGAGGAAAGGATAGGGAAAGAAGGAAGGAAAGATGAAAGAAAGGAAGGAAGGAAAGATGGAAGGAAGAGAGGTAGGGAGGGAAAGATAGATGCAGAGAAACAAAGAGGGAAAGAGACAAAGTCAGGGTGAGAAACTGAGAGGAAAGGTGACATACAAAGACATAGCAAGAAGGAAAGAAACAGAGAGGAAGGGAGGATAAGAAAGAGGCAGGAGAAAAACAGAGAGGGAGAGGGGAAGAAAAAGAAGACACTCTCTTACAGGCTCCCCACCTAGAGGACAGATTGTAAAGTCTTATCCCCGGAGTAGCAGTGCTGCCTATAGGGGACATCAGGAAAAGCAGGCGAATAGCCTAGGCTCTGTATGGGAGGAGGAAACCACAGATGGGCCAACTACTAATTTTTTTAAAAAAATTATACTCAACACATATTCAAATGTGCAAACAAGAAAAACAATTATATATGAAACTCAAAGCGGGGTGGCAGAGTAGATAAAGTGCCTGGAGTCAGGAACACTTCTCTTCCTGAGTTCAAGTATGGCCTCAGATACTTCCTAGCTGAGTGACTCTGGGCAAATCACTTAACCCTGTTTGCCTCAGTTTCCTCATCTGTAAAATGAGCTGGAGAAGGAAATAATGGCAAACCACTCCAGTATCTTTGCGAATGAGGTCATTAGGAGTCAGACACAAACGAAAACAATGTTTCTTTGACTTGCAATTCTTTTTATGTGTGTATCAATTTTAATAAGATAGTAAAAAAAATCTTGTTTCTCTGTCCTCTTGTAAGGCTCTTTATTACCTGGATCTTGTCGCTGCTGCCTTCATTATTATTTACTGAGATGCCATCAGCATATATACTATGCTTTCTTCAGTAGCCTTCATTTTATACATCTTACCAAATGTATTTGCAGCCTTCATCTCTGATATTTCTTAAAGAGACAATAGTATTCTGTTGCCTTCACAAGAAAGCTGAAGTCCAGAGAAGAGGACAAGTTCCTGCTCTAAGCCTTGGTTTCCTCATTTGTAAAATGAAGAGGTTGGATTGACCCCTTCCAACTCCATGAGCTGCATTGGTATCAATATAATATAAAGAGGGATAAAGGAAGATCCCTAGATCCCCTTGGAAGGATTTATGAGAAGACTTGACAAGAGTTGCACAGAATGAAGCTGCATGGGTAGGAATACTTGAATATGGGGAGGTTTTTTTTTCCTCCTGCTAATAATAATGTTATATTCCTAGTAATGTGATCAGTGGAACAAGTGGCTACTCTGCACCTCACTGCCTAGAGGCCAGGTATGGTTCATTTCAACTCTCCCCCTTTACCAGCTTCAGAAAGATCATGGAATCATAACTTTCTAACTGGAAGGGAACCTTACCGAGAGCCATCCAGTCCAAGCCCTTTATTTTATAGGTGAGGAAACTGAACCCAGGGAGGTTAATGATTTGCCCAAAACCACACAGCTAATAAGCCATAGTGCTAGGATGTAAAGCACAGAGCTTCTGACTACATGGTCCAATGTTCCTTCCAATGGGTCACATGTATAACGAGGACATCTCGGAGAACTATGATTGTCCTATATGTACTGTGACTATCTGAATTGAGATAGTCAAAGTTTTACTCCTTCCAGGGTTACAGTAGGGAGTAAATGGGGTGGGAAGGTGATGAGGGAGAAAGGAGAAATGGCCTGACCAGGGACCTAGACAGCAGTCAGTCTCCCTGCCATCTCTTCTGGGAAAAGTTCCAGTCAGTGCAGGCTCCTGAAGGTTTCCCCACCAGGGCACGCTGTGGGATAATTTGAGGCAGTGGCTTTCTGCAATGAGCCGGATGCCCCTGGCCTGTGAAGGTTTGGACAAGTCCCTACCCCTCTGAGCCTTAGTACTCGTTTTTTTCTACCTGGAGGAAGAAATAACACCTCTCATCAGGATTTGGCTCCCACCCCATATGCCTAGTCTCCCAAAGAAAGAGAAGAGGACTGAAGACAAAATGGGGAAGGAGGAAATAGGAGGAAAGAATTCCTTTCAATTTCTTTAATTACGTATGGTTTCCCATTCACCCCAATCCGCCCCCAGACAAGCTCCCTAATGAACTAGATGGAATTACAGAGTGTGCGTGGGTAATCTGGAGCAGCTAGATGGCACAGTAGATAAAGCACTGGAGCTGGAGTTAGGAAGATTTTAGGTCAAATTCAGCCTCAGATACTTTTTAGCTGTATGACCCTGGGCAAATCACTTAACCTTGTTTGCCTCAGTTTCCTCATCTGTAAAATGAGGTAGAGAAGGAGATAGCAAACCACTCTAGTATTTTTGCCAAGAAAACCCCAAATGGGGTCAGGAAGGGTTAGACATGACTGAAACAAATGACCACCACCACCACCAAAATCAGTAATTTGGCTGGAGGCATTTCCCGTTGAAGAAGTGGTCATGGCCCACTGTGGCCTTGCTGAGAGTACACAGTAAACTTAATTCATTTTTCATTGCCTTGAAGAGCCCCACAACAAGAGGTTGACTGGGATTCAGGAAGGCAGCTTCTCATGACTGTAGGAGCTGCCATTTGGGGCAAGGCCTCCTTATTTAGGAGAACAACAGCCATCTCCTGACCTTTTCCCTTTGCCCTCTTTGAACTTTGCGCAGTTCAGAAGACAGGCAGCAGCAGATGACTGGACTTGCTCCTGCTTCTGGAAACCTAAGATTTCCCTGGAATAAATTCTGAAGTGGTAGTATAACAAGCCAAAGAAAGAAACTGATCTTCTTGGGTCAGGATCCTAGGATCAGACACGGTCTGTGAAAGCCCAGAATATTTTGAGGGCCTTGGGCCACAGGTTATGTCTAAACAACAGAATGCTAAATGACCTTTAGAAATCCTCCAGTCCAACACCTTTATTTTACAGATAAGGAAACTGAGGCACAGGGAAGCGAAAGTGATTTGTCCAAGGTTACATGGCTACTAATGGGTGGCAAGGCTGTTCCAAGCTCCCTTTCTCTTTATTTCTGAGGTGAATCAAGTCCATTCAAGCCCGAAGAAGTCTGATTCATTTCCAGTGCTGAGAGAAAACCATTTATTAAATCCTCTACACTTCAAATAGGCTGTTTGTGAACTTCAGTACACTGTAATTTTTCCTCCAGGCCAATCTCTCTGTACCTGTTTTTATTTTTTTACCATACTCTGGCACTAGCAATTCAGCTGACCACTAGCTTGCTACTATTTACATAGCTCATTATAGCTGGCAAAATACTTTACAAACATTATTTATTTTTATTTTCACAACACCCCTGGGAAATAGGTGCTACTATTATCCTATTTTGTAGATAAGGAAACTGTGTTGTACAAGTCCTTCCCCCTCAGAACCTCAGTACTTGTCTCTTTCTACCTGGAAGCAGAACTCCAAGGGGTAGGGACTGGGCCACAGTTACACAGCTAAGAAGTATCTGAGGCCAATCTTGAACTCAGATCTCCCTGACTCCAAACTCAGTTTAGGCCTTGTGACAATCTGTATTGTCACAGTACATTTCTTGACAGTTTCCTTCTTCTCTGCCTTACCTCCCTCCCCACTTTTTTTCCTTTCTAACTTTTAAAAATATTTAAGGACCTTTGCACTTTCAGCACAAAATCTTGACCCATAGGGTCATAGAGGTCACTTGACCTCTCTGGACCTCAGTTTCCTAATCTATAAAATGGGGACAATTATGGCACCCACCTCCCAGGATTGTTACAAGAATAAAATTAAATAATACTTGTAAAGTGTTTTACAAACCTTAATGTGAAACAGGTATGGAATGGAATGACCCAGCATGATTGTGGTTTAGATAAAAGAAGGTATAAAGAGATTAGCCTGGAGGAAATTTAATTCATAATCATTTGGGAGGGTAGAAGATAAACTGATAAAGCTTAATGTTTATATACAAATAATAGTGTGCTGATATAGCAGTTTAGAATTTATCAAGCACTGTTCACACATTATTTCATTTGGTCCTCACAACCCCAGTGGGGTATATAGGGCTGGTTATTTTTGAAGAGTAGAACTTGGGCTCAGGGAGGTGTGATGTAACTCAAGTCACACAGCAAGTAAGAGAGGGACTTGAACTAGAAGTCTAATTCTCTGTTGGCTCCTTCTCATTTTAATGTGAATCATAACAATATTGAAGAATATTACATAAACTTGGTAAAGCAGTGGCAGGCTTTCAGAGAACTGATTCCAATTTTGAAAGTAGTTTTAGAAGTAAAATGCTATCAAACAGCATCAAATGTTCTCTTTTGTGAAAGAAAGAGGTAATAAATGCAGCAAACCTCAGTGTTGTTGTCTTATTTAAAAAACTGCCACACCTTCAGCAAAATCAGTCAGTAGCAACAACGCAAGACCTTCCATCAGCAAAAAGATTATGAGTCACTGAAGGCTCAGATGATGGTTAGCATTTTTCAGCAATAAAGTATTTTTAAATTATTAATTAAATTTAAATTATCGTACATTTTTAGACATAATACTACTGCAACACTTATTAGATGACAATGTAGTGTAAACATAACTTTTATAAGCACTGGAAAACAAAAAAAATTCATGTGACTCATATTACTGTAATATTTGCTTTATTGTAGTGGTAGGGACCTGAACCTGCAGTGTATCTAAGACATGCCTGCACTCATCTGAGTTCTTACTGAAACTGTTCTTCCCAGGGTTTCCAATAATTTCCTAATTGCCAAATTCAGGGGTCTTGTCTCTTCTCGTGCTACTTGAGCTCTCCATAGATTTCTGACACGTTTTGACCATTCCCTTCCCCCTGGATACTTTCCCTCTCCCTTGGTTTTCATGATACTACTTTCTTTTGATTCTCTCCCTGACCTCATCATTCACCTTCATTGGATCATCATCCATCTCCTAGCCAGTAAGTCTGCATGTGTCTTTTCGTTCCTAGACCCTCTTCTCTTTGTGGGTGAGCAAAGCAATTCCCATGGATTCAATTATTACCATTCTGTACATAGTTCCCAAACCAATATACTCCCAGACATCTTGCCACCTGAATGTGCCATAAGCACCACAAATTCAACATGTCCAAAATGGAATTATACTTGTGGTTCGGTCTTTTTTTTTTTCAGTCGTGTCCAACTCTTCATGACCCCATTTTGGGCTTTCTTGGCAAAGATGCTGGAGTGGTTTGCCATTTCCTTCTCTGGCTCATTTTGCAGAAGAGGAAACTAAGGCAAACAGGGTGAAATGACCTGCCTGGAGTCATATAGCTAGTAAGTGTCTGAGGCCAGATTTGAACTCAAAGATTAGTCTTCCTAACTCCAGGCCCATTCTATCCATTGTGTCAACTAGTTGCCCTAGCAATTATATATTCTCTCAAAATTCAACCTCTCCTCCAAATATCCCTATTTCCATTAATAGTAGCAGCACCATCCTTTCAGTGCCCAGGGCGCACAGCCTTGGAGTCATTCTTTATTCTTCTCTCTCCTCCCATATCTATTACCTAGTCATGTTGATTTTACTACCACATTTGCTGCATTAGTGCCCTTCTTTCCACTGACATGGCCACAGGCTTAGGCATTCATGACCTCTGACTTAGACTACTACAAAAGCCTCCTAACAGATCTTCCAGCTTTCAGTTCCAGTTCTCTGCCCTTTCTAACCCATTCACCACATAGCCAAAAAAATTAAAATAACTGCAATAAAGTCCAAACATGTTATTCCCCTGATCAAAGATCTTTAGTGGTTTCCTGTTGCCTCTAGAGCAAAATACCATCTTCAGCCAGGAATGGAAAGTCTTCTACCACTGACTCCTACCTACCTTTCCAACATTTCAAATTATTCTTATAAACACATTTTATATTCCAACCACACTGGTTTATTTGTTGTTCCCCAAACTCAATATTCAATCTTCATAACTTTCACACTATCCCCTTGCCTAAAATCAGTCGATCCAAAAACATTTATTAAATATTCACAATATGCCAAGCACTATGCTCAGCACTGGAGATACAAATAAAGGTTGAAAAGAAAAAGTTCCTGTCCTCAAAGGAGCTTATATTTTAATGGGTGGAAACAATATGGAGATAAATACAAAATATGTGTACAGGGTAGATAGGAAGCAATCTCCGAGGGTAAGGCACTAGCAGCTGAGAGGATAGGGAACAGGCTCCGGCAGAAGGTGAGATTTAAATTGAGACTTCAAGGCGAAGTAAGCTAAGGGCAGGGAGGTGAGAAGGGAGCATTCTAAGCATAGGGGACAACCAATGCCAAGGCACGGAGATGGGAGATAGAATATAACATGTGAGGAACAGCAATTATACCAGAGTAGATGGATTGTGGAATAGATGGGAGTATAAAAAAATAGAAAGGTTCCTTTCTGCCTGGCTGCTTTCAAGTAAGGAGGCAAGGACAGCTGAAAGCCTGGATGGAGAGGGAGCTAGCATCAGGGGCCTACTTAACCCTAATGGCCCTGTTGTTCTGTCCCTGTTTTAACTCTTAACTTCTTGCCTTAAGTAAAAGAATACTAGAGATGCAATGGACTAGGTTACAACTTTGTGAACTTTAAAAGCTCAGGAGAACACAGCAACTGAAACATATGTATGCAAAAGTTTTTGGGCAGTCAAGCCCATTGAGGAGTGAGGAGACCTCAAACAACTTGCTTGACATGGCCCAACGAAGGACTGACACCAAGATGCTCGTTTCTGGAAGTGGGGTGGGGGGTGGTGCTTCATTCATCAGCGATGTCACATTTGGAAGTGATATTGGTGGGATAAATACTTTGAAGTAACCAACTCAAGTGTGAGCTCACTTCTCCCAGGGGCTGAGGTGGTGGTAGTGATGTGGGGTGCCCTCAATTCAGGAGGATGTGTATGTCTTTCTGTTTTTGCCTTATGTTCTCAGTAAATAACCCTTTTGTAAAAATTTTTTTAAAAAGACTTGAAAAAATAGGAAGGGGACAGATTAAGAACAGCATTAAACATAAAACAGATAATTTTATATTTGATCCTAGAGGTAACAGGGAGACTCTAGTTTACTGAGTAAGGAAGTGACATGAGGAAAGACTTGAGGTAGGGAGATTAATGTGAAAGCTACTGTGATAACACATCAAGAGGTGAGAAGTCACCAAATTCTAAGAGTAATGATAAAGAGATAAGTTGGAGAGATGTTGTAAAGATAGAAAATTAGAAGATTTAGCAACCACGTGGATGTGTATTGTGAATGAAAACAAGTAGAACTTGACAAAGAAATTTTGAGCCTGGGAGTATGGTAGTACCCTCAACAATGATAGGAAAGTTCAGAAGAGGGGAGGGGTTGGGGAAAAGAGGTTGAATATGTTGTCTTTGAGATCCTACGGGATATATAGATATGGGAATCATCTTTACAGAGATAACTGATCCCATAGGAGCTGATTAGATCACCAAGATATGACAGATAGAAAAGGACTCCAGGCCAAGTGATGGGGACACCCAAGGTTAGTGGACCTGACATGATTAAAGAACTAGCAAACGTATTCCTGACTCACCTCCACCTCTTAAACTCCCTGGCTCCCAGCAAGGCTTAGCCCAGACATCATTTCCTACATACAATTTTTCCTAATTTCCCTAGTGAGTATTCTCTCCTCAAAATACTTGTATTTTATGTGTATACATGCTTTTATCTACTCAGGATAATGTAAGCAATTTGAAGGCAGAGAATATTTCATTTCTATCTTTGTATCTGTAGTGACTAGCACAATGCTTGTCATGGAATGGATACTTGTTTGCTGAACTGAATTGAATTGAATTATAGAATCAGACTTAGCTTATACCTAACGTTTTCAATTCTCAATCAATAGCAGATCATCAACTATGAGTAAAGGTTGAAGATAATAGATATGGGAATCAGTGATTGAGCCATGGTGGAAAATTGGTAACCCTGGTCCTTAATCTAAAGTAACTAGGGTCTGCTCAGCTCTAGGTAAGATCTTGACTGACACTTAACTGTAAACCCCTAAACTGAAATGAACCACATTCTTTTTTTCTTTTGCTAAATTTTATTTTTTTATTGAACCATTACCTAAACTGAAGTTGTTGCTTTTAGCATCTATTAAACCAGTTCTAACCATAGTGAGCTGGAATATCAACATATTCTTTGAACTGGAAATATTCAATCCCTTGTTCAGAACACTCTTCAGCAGTATACAGCAGTCGAACGTTCAGGAGTGGAGAAACTGTATCTCATTGCTGGCAAGTGCTTTGAAGGACTTGATGAAAGTTTAGCAGAAAAAGTGAGTTAAAAGGAGTCCTGAGGATCCAGTGTTGTCCATGGACAGGAAATGAGCTGTCACAAGTGCCAAGCTGATGGTCAGGAGAGACCTCCAGGTTGCTGCTGCCTCTCTGTTCTCCAGAGTCTGGTGTCAGGAAACCAAACCAATCTGATAATTACTCCATGAGTAGACAGGATGCTGGATTAAGAGTCAAGAGTCTTGGGTTCTAATCTTGGCTCTGTCATTAACTTGTTCAGTGATCTTAGATCTCCCTCCCCACTCTGGGCCTCAGCTTCCCATGTGTTATATGAGATCTCTCAAGTCCTTTCCAGTATTAAGATCCTAACAATTAGTATTGTGAAAGTACAAATAGGATTAACTCCCGCTTCCAGAATCCAGTTTTCCTCACACTGTGTCTGAGCCTCAAACCTATCACCATCTGATCCCAGTGTCCCAAGGCAGCCTGGAGTCCAAATTTTCCTCACTCCATGTTGTCAGACCCTCTCCTCCCTGTGGCTAGCCATGCCGGACAACAAGGGGGGCTACAGAGTGGGAATTGGGATTCAGGGTGGACCATACAGGACTTCAGCTGTCAGCCTAAGCTTGAGGGAAGGTGACTGCATTGATACTGCCTGAGATGCCACTCAAGTCTGAGGAGACTATTCTGGGAAAGGGCATTCCTGAAATAAATCTTCACAGAGGATTCCTGCTTGAATGTTCCATGTCTGGACAGACCAAAATGATGGGAATGTTTCTAGGTCAACCAGTGATAATCTGAGGACTCAAACCTCAGACTGGATACTGTTTCCCAGCTACAGGTTTCTCTACTAAGTTCAAAAGAAAAGATATCAGAAAGGAGAGATCTTCTGACTAGAACTTTGTTCTCTTCTAGAAAAGATTAATCTCTGAAGTCCAAGCCAAACACATGGAAAAGTTGCTGTTCCCACCCCAGTGGCACCATACCCCATAAGGAGTGGAAATTTTTCTCCTAAACTAAGGGAGGTCAGGAGGAGATGAAACAATCACAAAAACCAAATTGGGCTTAACAGTGAAGCTAGTACCGCAGTAAGGAGTGGGGAGCTCCTTCCCCATTCCTGCCACTGTTTGAACCAGAGCAGGGGTCACTGTTGACCAAGCGAGGCTGATCCAGATCCAGTAACTTCTAATGAAAAGTCTAATCAATAAGTATCATGGGAGCAGAAAATATTTCATAACTCCTTTGCTGGAAAGCACAAACTCTTTGAGCATATACATCACAGACACTGGCATCTCACATTTGGATTCTCATGATATCGCCCATAACCTCTAATTTCATTTTTTCAACTCCAAAGTCCTTAAAAAAGACAATGCACTCTTGGGAAATAAGATAAGAGTTGTAAAAGATCCTTTCCACCATCTATTGAGACCTCATGCTGGCTGCCCAGCCCGAGGCCTAAGAAGAAAAATGGCCTGATACCCAAGGTTCTAGCATTGAGTGGGCATCTGAAACAATATCAGGCCTGACCAACTTGGCTATAGAGGGGGCTACAAACTCAGCCAGAGGCACATTCCAAATGCCTAACCCCATCTTTATTTACAGCTCCTCAGGCTACACAGTAATGGCAAACAACTCAGCTCTCGAACTGTAACAGAAAGAAAAAAGGGAACTACTGGTAACCCTCTCAGTAAAACTACCAGCTGGGAATAGGATAGACCAGGGAACAACAGCAGTCGCTGAACCTCAGGGTACAGGACTCCTAAGGGAGAGAGGCTGCTGGTCTAGGAGAGACTTGGCATGGCTGCCTGATAACCCTGTAGGGAATGGGTTCTAGAGGGTTACCCAGACATGAGGGAGCTGGGGCCAAAAGGGTTTGGAAAGCAGGGAAAAGGCCTCAGTTGGACATCTGGGAAAGGAGAAATGGAGACTTCCCAGCTTGCCCAAGATGGAGGCAGTAGCAGATGTCTACAGTGGAATCAGGTTGTGGGAGGATAGAGCTGCCACTACTTAACCTCACCATCTTAGAGAACCAATTTGATCCAACCCTGACTGGTCCCAGATCCCCCTCATATGACCCTTGCTCCTTTCACTTTATCTCAGAAGTATAAGGAGAGATGGGAGGGCTGCCATGCTCAGCTGCCTTGGCATCTAAAAGCCAAAGAGGGAAAATGAGGGCTCTAGGCTGCCTGGAGGGCAGACAGAGCTAGGCAACTCCAGACTTATAGGTTGAGAGTACAGGAAGAGAGTTTGGGTGGTGACAGGGGCCAAGCCCCCCAAGTCACAGTAACAACTTGGAACCTCCCTAAAGAAAAAGGAAGGAGGAAAAGGGGAGGGAGGGCCTTGAGTGCCAATCAAGTCCATCCTTGCAGGTACTCAGCCCAACATGAGCATGGCTCTTTACTTGCCCTGCCAGGAAGATGGACCCAGAGGAGAGGGAGAAAAACCAACAAAAATTCTGCAACTTTCAATCTTCCAGAGGCCATGGGGAGGAAGGGAGCAACCAGGCCTCTGCCCTTAGGACTTCTTGGCATCTTGTGTGTTCCGGCGTTTCAGGTCACTCAAGTCAAAAGGTTTGAAAGCTGTTGGGTGCAGAGGGAGTTGAATGTCAGTTTCTGAAGAAGATCCCTTGTCTAATCCCACCTTCCCTAAGGAAACCTTGGATCCATTCTATCCCAATTTTGTATGAAACCAGTCTCCAAGCTGCCCCTGTGGGAAGATTCAGTCTGTCTCCTTCAACTAGATTTCTGAACGAGGAAGCACATACTTCCTCAAGTACTTCCTTCCTAGCCCTGCATCTAAGTGGCCAATGCTCTCATGAGTTCAGAAGGGAAGCTAGGACTCAATGGCCTCCCCATGTCCTTCCAGGGGCACTCACTCTTCAGGCTGGGGTTAGGGACCTTCTCCACATACTCCTCCACAAGGCCACGCTCGCTGCCAGACATCTGGTTCCGGAGGTCTCGTTCCACACACTGCCATGCTGCACAGGAAGGGAAATAAGAAGTTAGGGACCGAGGCTCAAGATGCCTGCCATATGAACCTCTGGAGCCTAGCTGTCTAGATTTGACACATACTCTGCAATGACAGTTAAAGTCACAAGTCAGGGAAAGCTCCTTTTATTGCCACCTGCCCATGAATCAGTCTCTCTCAAAGCCCACCTCTTCCTGGAAGCTCTTCCTAAGTAAGTAAAGCACTAAAATTAATCCTTCACTGAGCCCTCTCAACCATTACGTACTTTGTTTTCAGGATATTAATCTGTACTCATTGCCATGTTTTAGAAGTTGTACTTGTATTTCCTGTCTCCCTAGCTAGATTGAAGGTATTTGAAGGTACTAACCATACACTAGGCTCACAGAATATAGAAGTAAAGCGATCACCTAATCCAATCTCTTCATTTTACAGATAAGGAAACTAACACTTAAGAGCAGTAAAGTGCCTTGGCCAAAGATACACAATAATTCAGTAATAACAATAACTAACGCCTACGTAGCGCTTGAAGGTTTGCCAAGTGATTTACAAATATGACCTTTCTCCTCACGACAACCCTAGGAGGCAGTGCTACTATTAACCGCACTTTACATTAAACTGAGGCAGACAGAGGTTAAATGAATCACCTAGGCCACAGTCATATCTGAGGCTGGATGTGACCAGAGCCTTTGGTATTCTCTCCCAGGAACTAAGTCACGACTTTGCTTGATCCCATGTAGAATCTGAGTGGCTCCAATGTTTCGGGGAATCTCCTCACCAAAAGGAGGACAGAGGGAGAGAAAAATCCCCTTTGTAGGAGGCTGTTCTGTAGAACTAGAAGGAGGGTCACAAAGAGATAACGACACAAGGGTGGGGATCCTGAGAAAGGGTTACTTAGATCACTCACCTTCATAAATGAAGCGCACGTTCTCTTCGTGGGCTGGAGTGAAGATCTCACTGCTGTTGCTTGGAGACCGAGGGCTACTGTTCCTTTTGCCGTTGTAGACAACTCTAGAGACAGGGGAGCTGGGGAGAAACACCTGTGTGTGAGTGTCTGGGGAAAGGGCAGGGAGACTTACAATGCACAAAGGCCCGAGGGGCAGGAGACTGGTCTGTCTCTGCAGTGGGGATGACACGAGTCTCACCTGCTCATACTGGGGGTGTCTGGTCTAATCACTCAACTCGAATGTCTGGGTCTCCTTCTTGGCTTCAGTCTGCTGTTGGGCAACTGCTAGAGAAGGAAAACCAAGCGTCAATGTAGGCAACTGCCTCCCTCTAGCCGAAGTCTACAGCAATAATAGGGTGAATTGGTGCGATGCTGCACACCTTGCTTCCCTAATCAGCAAGCATGAGGTCCTGACCAGAGAGCAGAAGAGCCTGGAGAAAGGATCAGTGATCTGCTCTTTCCGAAATAGGAGACGAACTGGAATCTAGTCTGCAAAGCAGTAAAAACAAAGAAAGAAAGAAAACCACCTCAATGAAAAAGGTCAGTGAAAGATTCAAGGTTGGGGAAGCAGTAGAAAGGATGGATGCATTTGGAGAGAATATTACTATTAGTAAAACACAAGAGAAGATAAGTACTTTAGAAACACATGCTGAGCCAGGTGAGATATGCACTCCTTCCCACCCCATCCCCTTTCAGCAAAGGAAAATCGGACACAAACACAGAATCTTAGAATTAGAACGGAGAGCAGAAGCCAATCTAATACAATCCCTAGTTGAACAATACCCTCTACAACATACCCAGCATGTATCATCAAGCCTTTGCTTGAAGACCTCCAGTGAAGGAAAATATCTCCCAAGGCAGCTCATTCCATTTCAGATAGCTTCATTTGTTAAAAAGTTTTGCCTTTTGTAATCCTTTCTTATACTGATATATGTATATTGAAATGTGTGTGCCTATTCATCATTAAGAAAACAGTAACTTTTTTAAAGCAAAAAAAAAAAAAGTTTTCCTTTACATAGGTCCCCAGAGCACTCCACCAGAGACTTCCTTCTAAGATAATACAGAAGCATTAAAAATGACACTTTCGTTCTGGCCATTCGACCATCAAATCCACTTAATTACATTATCACCTAGAATGACACCTAGAGGTGTCAAACACATGGCCCACAATAATCCTGAACTTAGCGTTAACCAGATTAAATTGTAACTGGAAAATATTTAACAAAACAAATTAAAATACAATAAAACACATGTAGTTTTCTACATTAGTATACGGTCTACAGGGAGCTTTATGTACAATGTGAGTTAGATACCATTAATCTACTCCACATCTATCTCCTCCATAAAAACATGACTTTAGTCAACAGCTATGTTGAAGCATTCTACTGAGCTACCGATCTAACTAACTACCCCAGCAAAAAAAAATAATAAAAAGGTTACTATGGCAGATGATGAAACCATGCTGGTTCAGAGTTTCTTTTCTAGATATTCACTATCTCTTTAACATGTTCTAGAATTTTGCCAGGAATTGAAATCAAAACACTAGCCTATGCTCCACAGACTATTATTTTCCTTTTAAAAAAATTGGGACATCTGTTCTCCAATAACTCTTGCTCTCCACAATCTTTCAAAGATCACTAACAAGTGGCCTAACGATCTTCTGCCAATTTTTTAAGTAATTTAAGATGTTGTTCATTTGGGCCTCGGTGATCTGAAGTCAGAGAAACAGGCCCCCTGGGCTTCAGTCAGGGCAAAACAGAAGAGGGAGGGAGTAAGTAAGATTACAACAATCTAGTTAGGGCTTGACCTACTGGGATCCTGTCACTGACCAATATTTATAGCAATCTTCTGCTCTGGGGATTTCCGTAGCCCAGGAGGACTATTTTTAGTTAGAAGTTCTCAAATTAGCCAGACAGAGAAAAGCACTATACTGGTGATAGAGAGAAGGCAGAGGAAGGGGTGAACTGACTAAATAGCATCTCCAGCACCTAAGATGACAATCTAGGAAAAATGCAGCCCAGGAGATGGCACCCAGGGCAAATAAGGACTGGTGCCTTCAATGCCCCCATTTTGATACCGCACTTGGGACACAGACAAACATGATCTAGCCTGTACTTGAAGAGTTCACTAGCAAAGTGGCAAGGAATGAGTAGAGAAAAAGGAGTAAACAGTGAATTTCACTTCTCTTTCTATTTTTAGACATCTCTGGAAGGGGAATCACACTTGTGTGGGTATTGTACATAGGCACATACCCCAAGAAGGTCTAAGTTAGGAAGAAAGTTCCAATATACACTAAAACAATTACAGAAGCATTTTCTTTTTTGTGGTAGCAAAGAATGAACCAGAAACAAAGTCAGTAACTGTTAATCAGGGAATGACTGAAGAAATGGTGATACATAAATATGACTGAATATTTGTTAACCCTATTTTTTTAATATAAATTTATTTCACTTTTTACATTCATTTTCACAAAATTTTGGGTTCCAAATTTTCTCTCCTTTTATCCCCTCCCCCCACCCCAATACACGGAGCAATCTAATTTTCCCTATCACCAATCTGCCCTCTCTTCTATCATCCCTCCCTTCTCTTGTCCCCATCTTTTGTCCTATAGGGCCATATGACTTTCTATTCCCCATTAACTGTATGTCTTCTTTCCTAGTAGCAACAACAATACTAAACAGTTGTTCCTAAAACTTTGAGTTCCAAATTCTCTCCATCCCTCCCTACCCATTCCCTTTGGGAAGGCAGGCAATTCAATATAGGCCCTATCTGTGTAGTTTTGCAAATGACTTTGATAATAGTCATGTTGTGTAAGACTGACTGTATTTCCCTCCATCCTATTCTGCCCCCCATTGTTTCTATTCTGTCTTTTGATCCTGTCCCTCCCCAAGAGTGTTGACTTCAAATTGCTCCCTCCTCCCATTGCCCTCCCTTCCATCATTCCCCCCACCTTGCTTATCTCCTTCTCCCCCACTTTCCTGTATTGTAAGATAGGTTTTCATACCAAAATGAGTGTGCATTTTATTCCTTCCTTTAGTCGAATGTGATGAGAGTAAACTACGTGTTTTTCTCTCAGCTCTCCTCTTTTTCCCTCCACTAAAAAGTCTCCTGCTTGCCTCTTGAATGAGATATAATTTACCCCATTCCATTTCATCCTCTCTCCTCCCACTACATTTCTCTCTCACCATTTACCTTAATTTCTTTTATGATATGGTCCCATCCTATTCAATTCACTCTGTGCTCTGTCTCTGTATGTGCATGCATGTGTGTATCTGTGCGTGTGTGTGTGTATGTGTGTGTGTGGTCCCACCAACTACCCAGATACTGAAAAGTTTTAAGAGTTACAAATATTGTCTTTCCATGTAGGAATGTAAACAGCTCACTTTTGGTAAGTCTCTTATGACTTCTCTTTGCTGTTTACTTTTTCATGCTTCTTCTCATTCTTGTGTTTGAAAGTCAAATTTTCTTTTCAGCTCTGGTCTTTTCATCAAGAATGCTTGAAAGTCCTCTGTTTCATTGAAAGACCATATTTTCCCCTGAAGTATCATATTCAGTTTAGCTGGGTAGGTGATTCTTGGTTTGAGTCCTAGTTCCTTTGACTTCTGGAATATCCTATTCCACACCCTTCGATCCCTTAATGTAGAAGCTGCTAGATCTTGTGTTATCCTGATTTTATTTTCACAATACTGGAATTGTTTCTTTCTAGTTGCTTGCAATATTTTCTCCTTGAGCTGGGAGCTCTGGCATTTGGCCACAATGTTCCTAGGAGTTTCTCTTTTTGGATCTCTTTCAGGCAGTGATTGATGGATTCCTTTAGTACTTATTTTGCCCTCTGGTTCCAGAATATCAGGGCAGTTTTCCTTGATAATTTCATGAAAGATGATGTCTAGGCTCTTTTTTTGATCATGGCTTTCAGGTAGTCCCATAATTTTTTAAATTGTCTCTCCTGGATCTATTTTCCAGGTCAGTTGTTTTTCCCATGAGATATTTCACATTCTCTTCCATTTTTTCATTCTTTTGGTTTTGTTTGGTGATTTCTTGGCTTCTCAGAAAGTCATTAGCCTCCATCTGTTCCATTCTAATCTTGAGAGAACTATTTTCTTCAGTGAGCTTTTGAACCTCTTTTTCCATTTGGCTAATTTTGCTTTTGAAAGCATTCTTCTCTTCATTGGCTTTTTGAACCTCTTTTGCCAATTGAGTTAGCCTATTTTTCAAGGTGTTATTTTCTTCAGCATTTTTCTGGGTCTCCTTTAGCAAGGTATTGACCCGTTTTTCATGCTTTTCTTGCATCTCTCTCATTTCTCTTCCCAGTTTTTCCTCCACCTGTCTAACTTGATTTTCAAAATCCTTTTTGAGCTCTTCCATGGCCTGAGCCCACCAGACATCCACCTGGGATGTCTGGGATACAGAGGCCCAGACCTCCACGTCTTTTCCTGATGGTAAGAATTGTTCCTCGTCATCAGAATTGAAAGGTGGGAACATCTGTACGCCATCAAAGTAGCTTTCTATAGTCTTACTTTTTTTCCCTTTTCTAGGCATTTTCCCAGCCAGTTACTTTACTTCTGAGATTCCTGTCCACCCCTGCCCAGATCCACCCAGCTAGTGCTTGGGGTCTGAGATTCAAATGGGCTTTCCGTGGGGGGCGTGGCTGCTATTCAATGTGAGCTTAAGTTCTGGTGCTCAGGTGGGGGCAGGGCAGCCTCCCAGGCTCAGTTCCCTCAGGGGGTTTATGCAGAGACCTTCGGTAATGGCCCTGAACTTCTTCCTGCTGCTCTGGGAGTCCCGGGCCGCTGCTGCTGCCTCTGCCACTGCCTCCCGAGGGGGCCCGAGTCACAGAGACATCCCGCTCCCTTCTCAGCCAGCCCAGAAGTCTCTCTCACTGACCTGTAGCATCTGTGGGTGAAGGGACCTTCGTGGCCTCCAGCGATTCCATCCCTGAAGCCTGCTTGGATCTGCTCCTCTGGGGCCCTGCGGCCAGGGCAGCACAGGGGTGGACTCTGCTGTCTAGAGTGCGACGGACCCCTGGGGATGGCTCTCCAGGGCTCTCTGGAATGGAAATCTTTTCCACTGTGTTTCTGCGTGCCTTGCAGTGCTCCAGAATTTGTGGGGAGTTCTTTTGGCAGGAAATATATGGGCTGTGGGTTCGGAGCTAGCGTACGTGAGTCTTTCTACTCCGCCATCTTGGCTCCTCCCCTTGTTAACCCTATTTTGCAAGAAGCAATGAAAACAGACGTGTTTTCCTGGAATGAGAAGGCTTATATGGACTGATACAGAATGAAGTAAGCAGAACCAGGAAAATAATATGCACACTGATTACAACAATACAAATAGAAAGAATAACAACCCTTCCCCCAAATAATCAAAACTGAACACTGAGTAATTACAATGAACAAGTTTGAACACAAGCAAAAGAGGAGAATGTAACTTCCTCCTTTCTTTGCAGAGACAGAATGAGTTATGGAAGTGGAACAATGCACATACTGTCAAACTGGGCTGTTGATTATTTGTTCTAAACTGTTTTTCTTTCTTTTTTATTCTTTTTTTAAGGGACAGCTGTCTGGGTGAGGAAGAGGGAAGGGCATATTAGAAAATGAAGGTGATGTAAAACAAAAGATATCAATAAAAATTTCTTTAAAATAAAACTGTCAGGATCTGAAAGGCAGATGTGGGCTTTCTCCACCCAGGGGAGATGACTACCCAGCTTTCAAATCTACATTAAACCAAACTACTGTACAAATGTAAACCTAATAGCATTAGAGAAATTTGGTAAGGACAGAAAGAAATTTGAATAGAGACATTAGAAATAAATAGGGATCAAGAAACTCCTTTTGCTGAATTTCCTGTAGCATTTCTAAGAATAAACCACCCAATTTAGAATATTTACTCAGGGAATTGTAGAGTCAGAAGGACCTGAAAGGTCATGTAGCCCAATCTCTCACTCCATGCAGGTCATACAGTCCAAGTACAAAGCTGACAGGTCTTTAATTGGGCACTGCCAACAATAGAGAATGCATTACCTCACAAAGCAAATCATCCCACTTTCAGAAAGCTCTAATTGTCAGGTTTTTCCTCTGGATATAAACCTGAAATCTGCTTCATCATAACTTCTACCTCATTACTATTCTTAGTTTTACTCTATGGAATGATACAGAATAAAACTAATTCTCCTTCCATATGACAGCCCATGAAATGTTTTAAAACAGTAATCGCATTCTAAGTTTTCATTTCTCCAGGCTAAAAATCCTCAGTTCCTTCAATATGATGTGTTTTTGAGTCCCCTCACCACTCTGCCTGTCTCAGATGGAAGTGTTCCAGTATGGCAATGTTCTTCTTAAATACCCATATACTATCTCATGTGTGTTACCTTCTCAATCAAAACACAAGTTTCTCAAAGTTCAGAAGGAAAACACAGACCAACAGGGCAGTTTTGAAAGTAATATGTAGAGTTTATTATGTATTTGAGGGGGGAAGTAAGTTGTAATAGAAATTCTTGTTTTCATATACAATCTTTTTCTATTCTGTTTAGTGGGGAGTTTGCTGTTCTTTAAATTGATAATTTTTTTAACCCACAAACTGAAGGACCAAGGCTGTGTTCTACTTTTAATGTAAATTCTCATTCCATCCCTGATATTGAGTACTCAATGAGTACTCAAAAGTATTTGCTGCTTTGATGAAGAAAGCATTTATTTACACACCTTTTTGGTCTCCTCTGGATAAAGACAAGAACTCTTCCCTGAATTATCTTTCAGTGTGTCTCTTACCAAGATATTGTTCTAAAACAAGGGTTCTAGACATCCTTCCTGGTACCTCTTCCTCATTCTTACTAGGTTCTATCCTTTTTAATACTTAGTGGTGTGATGCAGCCTCCACAGGCATCTCCCATCTAATGACTCCAGTCTACAGAAGAGACTCAGAACCAATCCCTCTGCAGCCCTCATTGTATGTTGCTGTTTCATTAAGTCAAGAGTTCTTACCCCTATTTGTTGTGGTGGTCCCTTTGGCAGTCTGGTGAAGCCTATGGGCCCCTTCTTAGAATAATAATTTTAAAGGCATAAAATACATAGGATCACAAAGGAATCAAAAGGTTAGTGAAAATAAAGATGTAATTTCCTACCTATCCAAATTCGTGACCCCCTGAAATCTATCCATGGATCTCTAGTTAAGAAATCCTATACTAAACCTTTTCTTTTTTCTTAAACCAGTGGTTCCTTTAAGGAATTCAACCTACCCCAGTTGAAGAAACATTTCATTAAAAATCAGTTGGGAAAAGGGCAACATATACAAAAATACTTATAGCATCTCTTTTTGTGGTGGCAAAGAACTGAAAATTGAGGGGATGCTCACCAATTGGGAAATGGCTGTGAACAAGTTGTGGTATATGAATTTAATGGAATACTAATTGTAATAATATTGTTTTAATAATAATAATATTTTAATAATAATAATATTGTAATGTATCCCATTACATTCATATACCACTTGTTCATATAAGAAATGATGAGCAGGTGAACTTCAGAAAAACCTGGAAAGACTTATATGAACTGATGCTGAGTGAAGTGAGCAAAAACAAGAGAACACCGTGCACAGTAATAGTCGCATTGTGTGAAGACTAACTTTGATAGACTTAGCTCCTCTCAGCAATGCCAGGATCTAAGACAACTCCAAAAGGCTCATGATAGAAAATGCAATCCACGTCCAGAGAAAGAACTATGGAGTCTGAATGCAGATCGAAGCATACTATTTGCTCTCTCTCTTTTTTGTTTTGTTTCGTTTCTTCTTTCACATGGTTCATTCCATTGGTTATAACTCTTCTTTGCAACATGAGTAATGTGAAAATATGTTTAATGTGCCTATATCAGATGGCATGCCATCTTGGGGAGGGGGGGAAGGGAGGAAGGAAGAAAAAATTTAAAACTCAAAAGCTTGTGGAACTGAATGTTGTAAACTAAGAATAAGTAATTTTTTTAAAGATGAATTTAAGACTAAAAGGATGAAAACCTATTCCCTGCCCCCATGGGTTTCCCTACAATCTGACACTGCCTCCAACCATGGAAGTTTAGTCATAGGTAAACAAGGAATGAAAGAGAAGCACTGGAACAGTGGTTCTCAACTTTTTTAGGTATGATGATGAGTGCAGTCAAGATGTCTGAGAAAAAGCAGAGAGCACTTGAGCTCCCTTCAAAACCCCTCCAAACACCTTTAAGTAGGGCCATAAAACAATTCCTGGAGCAGCAGAACCCATAAAAGGACAGGGTGAAATAATTTTTCAGTCAAAGACAATTTAGAAGGTCTGCAGGAAAGGTTGGGCATATCTGGGTGGGAATGAAGCACTCCGTTCAGCACAGGCTACACCAGCAGAGACCCAGCCCAACAGATCAGGAGCAGGCCTAGGGAGCCACTGAATCAGCAGTGGCAGCAACTGCTTTCAAAAAAAGCTCTCAGTCCAAAGATGGTAAGGGGGTTGAACAACTGGTCAGAAGGAGATTAAAGGAGTCTCTTTGCTAGCACTGAGGTGGGACTCTGTTGTTTTGCCAATACTTGGATCCAGGTCCCAGTCCTGGGTAACAGTCCCAAGCACTAGCACCCCAGAGCTTGCACCCACAGTGGATAAAGGACACTCATCACAATTCCAGGACAGAAAAGAGTGCTTCTGGTCAATCACAGATCAGAGCATGGGCTAGGAGAGTAGTAAACACATCTCTACTTAAATTATAGGACCTTGGAAGAACTGAAAACTTACAAGTCCATAGAAGAATCTCTGAAAACAGCTGCACAAAACCCATGAAACTTGGGACAGTTCACTCTCCATCCTGGAAGCAGAGCCCTACCTTGACGAAGAATTAAATCAAGCTGGAAAAATGAGTAAACAACAGAAAAAAATTCTGACCATAGAAAGTTACTATGGCGACAAGGAAGATCAAGACATACACTCAGAAGAAGATAACATAGTCAACGCTCCTTTATATATAAAGTCTCCAAGAAAAATATTAATTGGTCTCAGGTCATGGAAGACCTCAAAAAGCATTTTGAAAATCAAGTAAGACAGACAGAGGAAAAATTGAGAAGAGAAATGAGAGTAATACAAGAAAAATCTGAAAAACTAAGTCAATAGCTTGGTAAAGGAGACAAAAAAATACTGAAGAAAATAACACCTTAAAAAACAGACTAGGCCAAATGGTAAAAGAGGTTCAAAAAGCCAATGAGGAGAGGAATGCCTGAAAAAGCAAAACTGGCCAAATGGAAAAAGAGGCAAAAAAAAAAAAATCACTCAAGTATGATGATACCTTTTTAAGATAAACAAAATTTCAAAGACCCCTACAATAGAAATTGTACTATATTAACCAACTGAAAAAAATACATAACTGGAATTGGAATTTAAGTTTCCTGAGGGAAGGGACTATTTTCACCTTATCTTTTATTCTATGCTTAGTACTGTGTCTGGTACCACACAGTAATAAACGTTTTTTGACTGATTGATATGGATGTTCGGAAATAACTCTGTGAGCCTCAACCCCTATCCCAGGTTAAAAACTATTAGGAAGGGAGAAGTCAAGTAACTGGCTGGGAAAATGCCTAGAAAAGGGAAGAAAAATAAGACTATAGAGAGTTTTTTCCAACAAGTGCAAATGATCCCGACCTTCGGATCTGATGGCGAGGATGAGAACATATTCTTGACATCAGGGAAAGACGTGGAGGGCGGGGCCTCAGTACCCCAGACACCCCAGGGGGGTGTCGGGTGGGCTCAGGCCTTGGAAGAGCTTAAAAAGGATTTTGAAAAGCAAGTTAGACAGGTGGAGGAAAGACTGGGAAGAGAAATGACAAAGATGCAAGAAGAGTATGAAAAACAGGTCAATACCTTGGTAAAGGAGACCCAAAAAAATGCTGAGGAAATTAACACGTTGAAAAATAGGCTCACTCAATTGGCAAAAGAGGTTCAAAAAGCCAATGAGGAGAAGAATGCATTCAAAAGCAGAATGAGCCAAATGGAAAAAGAGGCTCAAAAGCTCACTGAATTTAATAGTTCTCTCAAAATTAGAATGGAACAGATGGAGTCTAATAACTTTACGAGAAACCAAGAAATCACCAAACAAAACCAAAAGAACGAAAAAATGGAAGAGAATGTGAAATATCTCATGGGAAAAACAACTGACCTGGAAAATAGATCCAGGAGAGACAATTTAAAAATTATGGGACTACCTGAAAGCCATGATCAAAAAAAGAGTCTAGACATCATCTTGCATGAAATTAACAAGGAAAACTGCCCTGACATTCTAGAACCAGAGGGCAAAATAAGTATTGAAAGAATCCATCGATCACCACCTGAAAGAGATCCAAAAAGAGAAACTCCTAGGAACATTGTGGCCAAATTCCAGAACTCCCAGCTCAAGGAAAAAATCTTGCAAGCAGCTAGAAAGAAACAATTCCAGTACTGTGGAAATACAATCAGGATAACTCAAGATCTAGCAGCTTCTACATTAAGGGATCGAAGGGCGTGGAATAGGATATTCCAGAAGGCAAAGGAACTAGGACTCAAACCAAGAATCACCTACCCAGCTAAACTGAGTATAATACTTCAAGGGAAAATATGGTCTTTCAATGAAACAGAGGACTTTCAATCATTCTTAATGAAAAAACCAGAGCTGAAAAGAAAATTTGACTTTCCAACACAAGAATGAGAAGAAGCATGAAAAAGGAAACAGGAAAGAGAAGTATTAAGGGACTTACCAGAAATGAACTGTTCACATTCCTACAGGGAAAGACAATATTTGTAACTCTTAAAACTTTTCAGTATCTGGGTAGTTGGTGGGACCACACATACACATGTACATGCATGCACACACATACACACATGCATACACATACAGAGACAGAGAGCACAGATTGAACTGAATAGGATGGGACCATACCTTAAAAGAAATTAAGGTAAATGGTGAGAGAGAAATGTAGTGAGAGGAAAGAGGGGGAAATGGAAGGGGGTAACTATATGTCATTTAAGAGGCAAGTAGGAGATTTTTTTAGTGGAAGGAAAAAGAGGACAGCTGAGGAAAAAAAAAAACAAAACCAAGAAGTTTACCCTCATCACATTTGACTAAACGAAGGAGTGAAATGCACACTCATTTTGGTATGAAAACCTATCTTACAGTATAAGAAAGCGGGGGAGAAGGAGATATTGCGGGGGGGGGGGGATGATGGAAGGGAGGGCAAAGGAAGGAGGGAGTAATTGAAAGTCAACACTTGGGGAGGGACAGGATCAAAAGACAGAAGAGAAACAATGAGGGGCAGGTTAGGAGGGATGGTAATTCAGTTAGTCTTACACAACATGACTATCAGGAAGGTCATTTGCAAAGCTACACAGATATGGCCTATAATGAATTGCCTGCCATACCAAAGGGAATGGGTGGGGAGGGAGGGATGGGGAGAATTTGGAACTCAAAGTTTTAGGAACAATTGTTTAGTATTGTTGTTGCAACTAGGAAAGAAGACATACAGTTAATGAGGAATAGAAAGTCATCTGACCCTACAGGAGAAAAGAGAAGATGGAGACAAGAGAAGGGAGGGATGACAGAAGAGAGGACAGATTGGAGATAGGGAAAATTAGATTGCTTGGGGTATTGGGGTGGGGGGAGGGGATAAAAGGGGAGAAAATTTGGAACCCAAAAATTTGTGAAAATGAATGTAAAAAGTTAAATAAATAAAAAAAAAATCTTAAAGTACATCAATTTCATCTTCTGTGCAAAGAGAGTTCAATTTAATTAAGTCCTGTTGCATGCAAAAAAAAAAAAAAAAAAAAAAAAGAAAACTATTAGGGAGGAAAAAAATTATCTCCCCAGCCTGCTTAAGTTTATAAAACCTTACTGTTTAGGGGCAAGAAAAATTCAGCCTTCAATGAAGGCATTGGAATAAATTAATCTTCATACTCTTTTACTATCCAGAACCACAACTCAATTGGCCTCAGTGATCCAGACTTCAGTGCCACAGAAATTACCGAAGACAAACTCTCTTCCTTTCTTCAAATATCACTCACTGAGCTTTCTCAGGACACAGACAGGCATCCGTAACTAGTTAGTATCATACGTAGGAGAAAAAACCAAAACAGGCTAGAATAGATTATGTTATCCTTTTCACAAATGTCATAACACTCCCACAGTTTGAAATATCAATTCTATGCAGATAACTCCCAAATTTTTATAAAGTGTCATGCTATCCAACTGCCTAGTGGATATTTCCATCATCATTAAGGCATTGAATTTGGTGTCATCTCTCCAAAACTGATATGTCTAAAAAGGAAAATGACAAATGTTAGAGGAACTAAAAGAAAATAGGCACATGAAGCATTTGTTGGGGGAGCTATGAATTGATGTAATCTGGAAAACAATTTAATACTATACCCCCAAATTGATAAAACATATGTGTCTTTTTGCTCAGTTACTATATCTATACCCTTTAAAAAAGCAAAGAAGGAAAAAGAGACCTATAGATACAAAAATAATTATAGCAGCTCTTTTTGTGGTAGAACTAGACTGCCCATCAATTAGAAAATGCCTGAACAAATCACGGTATATGAATATGATGGAATAGTATTTGCCAAAGGACAGTTATTGTCAAACCAGGAAAGGTTTATATGAACCGATATGGAGTCAAGTATGCAGAACAAGGAAAATAATTTGTACAGTAACAGTACAAAAAAAAATTTGCCTTAAGACTCTGATCAATGAGATGATAAATTATGGTTCCAGAGGGATCCATGATGAAGCCTGCTACCTACCTCCTAATAGAAAGGAGATGGACTCAGGCTGCAGAATGAAACTTAAACTTTTTTAACATGGGCCATGCTGGAATTTATTCTGCTCAATTATGCATTGTTACAAGGATTTTGTTTTCCTTTTTTTCCCCAGTCAGGGAGGGGAGAGTAGATTTCTGTTAATTAAAAAAAAAAATTTAAATAAAATAAAAAGGTAAAAAATGACATGGCTAAAATTTGCCTTTTTCCCAAACCAGTTCCACGATGATACCACCACTCTCCTAGTTACCCAGATTTAAAACCATGGAGCTATTTTTCTCCTCTCCCTCACCCTCCACAGCCAGTCTTCCGACTTATTCTTACTCCTACCACCTCAGTCCAGGCCCTTATCACTCATTTAACTCATCTGTAAAATACAGAGATGGGACTAGATGATCTCTAAGATTCTTTCTACTCTTCGAAAGAATGTCTCATCCTATGAAGCTCTGATTTAGACTTTTGCAATAGTGTCCCAAATCCCTCTGTCTAGCATCTCAGCCATTGCCTCAATTCATCAGATTAATCTTCCTAAAAGAAAGCTTTCAATTAAGACAACTCTAAGCTCCATGAAGGCAGTATTTTTCACTTTGTATTTGAATCCCCTAGTACATAACATTTTAAAATATTTCAAAAAGAGAATAAAACTTTTAAAAATAAAAAATGCAGAAGGGGAAACAGAACAATTTTGTTACTACTTTATTCAACTCAAATAACTATTTTTAAAAATAACCTATACACAAGTTGTTTCTTATACAATCCTTATTCTTTCTTATTCTTTGTACATATAGAAATGCTTAGTAATTACCTTGACAATAAAAAAGAATATTTTAAAATATGAAGGCCCAGAGAATTACAGTAGCTTGTATAAAGCCACATATTAAGAAACAAACAAAAAAAATTGCTAGAGGAAGCCTCTGCCTATCCCTCCACAGCTTGACCCTTCAGTGTATCTTTTTTATAGCACTCTTCAGGCACTGAGACTCACATCAGTGTGACTATGCAGAGACTGAGTAATTTAACATTCTGTGCCAGAGATGTTATAACAGTCCAGATGCAAAATGAATTTATCAGATACTTACCCCAGAGTTTCAGTCCTGAAATTCTAGCTGCCTACTAAATATCCATCTACAACTGATATCCAGCCACATTTCAAACTCAAGATGTTAAAAAATAAACTCAGTATCTTCCCTCCTAAACTGAACTTCCTTCCTAATTTCCTTCTTTCTTTTAATGATGCTACCATCTTTTTGGTTCAGATCGACAAGCATTTTAAAGCATTTAGCACATATGCAAAGACACAAAGACAAAAACAATCCCTGCTTACAAGGAGTTTTTATTCTACAGACACCCAAGTCCTAAGCTGCAGAATCTTCTTTGCCTTTTCTCTTCACTTTATCATCAAAAATTTTATCAGTTCTACCTTTGAAATATGTGAATACTGAAACATCTGTCAAATCTACTTTCATTCCTACTGCTATCCTCCAAATTAATTCAGGCCCTTATTACCTTTCATCTGCACTTCTGTAATCCCACCTCTGGTACTTACTCTCTATGTGACCCTGGACAATCTTAGGCTCTCTGGACCTCAGTTTCCTCATGGACAAAAGTAGCAGGTTGAACTAAACAGCCTCGAGGACTCTTCCAACTTCAAATGTATGAACCTGTATGAGAGCTTCTCAACTGGTCTTCCTGTCCTCCCTTCTCCCAAGTATCTATGACCCTGCTGCCCACTTAACTTTCCTAAAGCACTCCTATTCTGATCACATCACTTCACTTCTTGCTCCGTTACTTTCAGTGGTTGTTGCTTTTTGCTTTCCGAAAAAAATCTGTCCAGTAATCAAAGCTCTCCACAATGAATCCAATATACCTTTTCTTCCTTATCAACGCTGCTCTCCTTCACACACTCTAAGCTCCAGTCAAAATGAAGTCCTCAGAAGCCTCTATTCTCTTTCTACTCTTGCCTACCTTGGCTCACACCACATCCTGCCCCTGATACCTGAAAATATCCTCTCTTTCCCACCTCCCTTCCCACTGAAATGTTTCAAGTCCCACTCCCTCCAAGAAGCTTTCCCTGATCCCCCTGGACAGAACAACCTTTCCCTCCCCAAATTTTTCTTAAAATTAAATACATTAACCCATATTAACTTGCATTATAGTTACTTGCATACACATTTTATCTCCCTTACTAAACTATAATCTTCCTGGGCTCAAGAGCTATGTTTGATTTCATTTTTTTAAAAAATCTGAACCTAGCAAAGTGTACACCTAGTAGAAACTTGGCAATGCTTGCTGCATTGGCACATCCAAAGGCCTTCCTATATATTCTCACAACCTCAAGACCTCCTAAGAAAGAAAGAAGTAAATGGGGTCTGTTTCAACTTTACTGGGGAAACAAATACAAAGTAATATTTAGCAATATTTTCAAGATCCCACAGTGAGTAAGGTCAGAATGTGGACATAAACCCAAGTGATCTGAATCATATTCAAAAATGCTTCCTAAGGATAAAACAAGGATCTTCTGCTTTGCAGAAGACAGACAAGGAGTAGTCCTGGAAATGGAAGTAATGCTTCCTGATTCCCACCCGAATTATTCATGCTCTGATTCTCATAGTCCATAAATATAATGCTGCAGTGGTATAGTGGAAAGAAAGTAGGGCCCAAAGCCTGGAGAGACATAGATTTGAATCCTATGCTTCTGCATGTCCTAGCATGTCATTTAATCTCTCCAGGTCTTAGGTTCCTTAATGAAAAATGGACACTCTTTTTAGTTACTTGCCTCACAAAGTTGTTGTGAGGACCAGATGTTTAGGTAATTGGTGTAAGTTGGTGCCAGGCACTAAGAAGTGTCCAAATAGTCCTGAATTCAAATCCTGCTCAGAGACTCACCAACTATGTGACCCTAGGCAAGTCTCTTAACGACTTACCTGCCTCAGTATCCTCATCTGTAAAATGGGAACAATGACAGCACCTGCCTCCCAGGACTGATGGGAGGACTGAATGAGTAAACAGCCCTTTGCAAATGATAATTTGCTATTATCATCAAATGAAATAATATTTGTAAAGTGCATTACAAACCTTAAATCATATAGAATAACTATATATATGTAATCATACGCACATTTAGATGACTGAATGCACTATATATAGTTATCGTACACATATTTATATGATTTAAGGTTTATAATACGATATAAACATATATAAAATCGTCTCCAGACCTCTGAACATTCCAGTTTAAACTAGTCCGATTAAATCTAGAAAGCCATCTTCAGACTCCAACAACAACAGGGCTTCTGAACTTTATCAGAAGGTGGATGCTGAATTGGGAGGGGCTTGGAGATCCACAGGACAAGCTCTTGCTGCTGCTTCCTGCCACCCAGGCAGAGGAGGGGGGGCAGTCCAACAGGGTATCTGAACCCCTAAATACTAGGAGTTCCAGCTCCAGCTCTGTCACCCATCTGGCACTGATAAATCTCCCTTTGGTATGAGGAAGTGCAAAGTGCACACCTGTCAAACGACCCAGGTAAGTGTAAGGAGCAGGTAAAGCAGGGGTCGCCCACAGTAACAGAACAAAGGCAGTGGGCTACAGCAGACTTGTGGGTGCAGCTCACTCCCCTACCTACGTGGACCCCCAGCGGAGTCACCAGACCCTTCTTGTCCCTCTAAGGTCCCCTCCGCAGTCAGACTCTATTCAGTAAGACAAGTTACAAGAAGGGGCACCCCTGTTCAGCAGGCTTCAGGACGACCTGCTCCGGCTGCCAAGTTTCATGGGCATTCCGCCCTCAAAGTCGGGCTGTCCCCCACAAACACACCCTCCTGCACGATTCCGAAGAGCCCAGCAGGAGGGCAGTGTGGACCGGAGCACCTGGCCCCGCCGGCTCCCTCTACTACATCAGCAGGAGGAGGGAACCGGTGGTGTTTCCTGTGGGCAGCAGAGGGTCCTAACACCTGGCTGGGCAAGGGGCGACCAAAGGAAAGGATCCCCAGGTAGAGCCGGTGTGTAGTGAGGCGGCCGAGTCTCCGGGAAACCACCCCACCACCTCGCCTGTGCCCTGGTGTCGCGACAGGACCATCTCATCCCGGGGCGGGGGCCCTGTCCCCCACTCAGGCTTAAACAACTTGACAGGTACGCTCGTATAGGTCACAGGGTAGGGCTCCTCCACGGGGAGGGGGCGGGGCCCACCTCACGACGTGGCGTGCCGGTCGCATCGCGACAGTGCGGGGATGGGGGGGTCGTATCGTGACATAAAGGGGGGGGTGGGAAGAAAGGGAGGAGGCGGGGCCCAGGCCGCGTCAGGGGCGGGGCGATCCCCACAGGTTTCCGGCGCGAGCCCAGTCCCGCCCCCCAGCCCCGGGCCCCTAGCCGCCCCCTGGCGCCTCACCTCGCCCAGTTTCAGACACCGCCACCGCCGCAGCCGCTTCCAGCTGGGAGGCCCGGGCCGGAAGTGACGAGACAGAGGGGCCGCGCAGGCGCAGGACGGGGGGAGAGCCCCCATGTGATTGTTCGGCCCGGGCGGGCCTCGCTAGCGGTAGCCCCGCAGTAACTTCGGCCCCGAGGTTTGCCGGAGGGGGCGTGGCCGTGACTGGAGGCCCCGCCCCAAAACGCTCTGCCCGCCCCCCTCCCCCCCACCGGCCCCCTTGGGTAGAGAGCGGAAAAGTAGAATCCCGGAGGAACGCGAGCTGGGCGTCCCGTCTAGGGCGGCCGCCTTCCCAGCCCCCGGACCTCGGGAGACAGGAAGAGTGGGGAGGGGCAAAGAGGCAACGGTGGGCTGTGGAAATCACCTTTATTGAAAAAGTAAAAATTATTCAACGATTTTAAAAAACAAAACATGGAAACGTCCTGTAGAAAAGCCAAGCTCCCGGCGGGGCTGCACAAAAGAGCGGGGCCCGGGGCGAGGAGGGCCGAGGGGAGTCCGCGAACACGGGGCCCCCGGACTTCCGTGACCTTGGCCTCCCCGTAGGGAAGCCCTCCCGCCGGGGCTCACGCGTGCGCCCTGCCAGGACGCTCAAGCCCCGGGCGGGGGGCTGGGGATAAGGGGGTACCCGCAGCCGTACAATCTCGGACCGCGGGCTGGGCTGCCCTGGGCGGGGCGGGGTTTGAGAAGGGGGCACCCCGAGAGAGCTTAATGAACAACCCCGACGCACTTCACAACTCCGGCTCCCGCTCCTCCCCGCCGAACCCCGCGTCAGGCGCGGGCTCTGCAGGGGAGGGGACAAGGTGAGGGCTCCCCGGACGGCCGTGGGCAGCGAGCGGGCGGCTTGTCAGTCAGTCCATGGTGGCCCCTTTGAATAGCTCCACCAGATCCGTGTAGTCGGGGTCGATGAGGTCGGAGGGCAAGTCACCGTCGTCATTGGCGACGTCTATGCTAGCCCCCAAGGAGATGAGGTATCTGGGGGGGAGAAAACGGTGAAAGGCTGTGGCCCCCCAGGGGCCTAGTGGTGAGGGGGACAGCCTACACTTTGCCTTTTTCTAGGTAAGGGAAGAGGCCATGTGGGCCAAATTGCTGGACACAGCCTCGTGTCCTCATGTCCACCACCCGATAGGTGGGATGAGTTGCAGGATTTGCACTAAGGACGGTTAACATGCCAGCTCAGCCACTTATGACCAGTGTCACCTTGACCTCCCTGGGCCTCAGTTCACTTCAAGCATGTGTATCAAAAATAAAATTAAAAAGTAGTCCTTGTCCTCAAGGACCTTAATTCCATTAATAGTTTCCCAAATAGGACTTGACGTTTAAAGGTCCCGTCTGTCTGGCTCTAAGTTCATAATGCCCCATCATTTAGAGGTCATCCCACTCTTTCCTAGGAGTGGGGAAATGTCACTTTGGGCGAGGGAGGCTGGATTTTGAGTTTTAATTTGGGATCTTGCTCCTCCCTCCAACGAATGACCTTGGGTTGGATTACCCTGTCCCACATCTGTCACTGGCCGCCAGAAGGAGAGCTGAGACCCTATATAGCTTCCTGGGCCCCTCACCTGGCGATGTCTGGGTAGCCATCGCTGCATGCCATGTGCAGTGCAGTCCATCCTGTTTCATCGCGCTGGTGGATGTCAGCCCCATGCTTGACAAGCAGCTTCACACATTCCAGATTCCCAGAAAGTACTGCTTCGTGCAGCGCAGCCAGACCTGCAGGGTTCAAGGAAGCTACTAGGAAGGTTGATTGGAAAGATGCAGCTGGAGCTGAAAGCAAACTCCCTACCCCCACATGTTTTCTTCCTGCCTACAGTAAGAGAAACCAAGTCTGCCATGAACTAATTGTGTGATGTTGGGTACGTCACCTCTCTAGAACTGTCTCCTCATCTATAAAAAGAGCAGGTTGGATTAGTTGGCCTCTAAATTAGTGCTCCTATGAGCCAGGCTAAGCCTCTAATCAGTGTCAGGGTGGTTCCCAGAGCAATCCCTCCCTAATCCACGTCTAGATTTTTTAGCTTCTACTCTGCCCCTTCAGAACCCTCTGAGCACTTGTTATCTGCCACACACACGTTTGTTTATAACAAGTCAAAAGGTCTTCCTGTGTCAATGTAGCTTCACCTCCCTTCACTTCCTTTAGGGTTCTAAAAGTCTCTTCTAGGGTATCGTGGGGGTAAGGCAGATTGTAGAGACAGCCGAGAGCAGCGAAGGGAATCAGTCTTGAAACAATAACTAACTTTTGAAAGGAATTTGAAGGGGGTGGGGAACCTCTTTTGCTCACCTGAGGGATAGATGGTATCCAGGGAGACTTTCCGAGTCCGGATGAAGCGCCCTACCTGCCGCAGGTCACCTTGTCGAATGTAATCCAAAAACAGGACATCATTGGGAAATCGGACACAGCGCTCTGCATGTAGACGCCGCTGATTATAGCGACTGCGGTGGGCAGGGGTGGTTGGCACTGAGTAACGCATCCTAGCAGGCCGTGGGAGAAAGCAAACTCTCCCCAAGTACCCTTAAAAGATTTAGAGGGTCTGAGGAAATTGGAAGTATAAGCGAGGGAGTGTGCAAAGCACAGACAGAGCTTTGGTCTTTAAGAGAAACTGACAATACAAGGATGACAGGGATGATAGCGGCAGTCACAATAATGTCTCTCTCTCTAGCCCTGGGCATTTCCGCCTTATATAGAGCTTTCCAGGCTATATAAAGTGAGCAAGTCATGCTGTTTGCCGTGAGGGACTGTAATCGAGCCACCTCCCTCCCCGTGCTCAAGATCATGTTTTAGAGTCTCAGCTTTCAGCCCACCTGTCTCTGCGCGGAGCCAAAAGGGTCAGCTTCTTTCTGGCTACCCGCTCCCGGCCTCACAGCTGGAGCTAGGCACTTAAAGTTAGGTCCACTGAAGTGCAATGAGAATCATGCTAGGGAAATGAGTCTACTGGGAAGACTTGTGATTGCTGACTCAGTCAAGCTAGTCAACCAGCAACTACTCAAGGGGAAACAAGATCTAAAAATAACCATGAAGGAACATTAGTACCTCAGAGTCCCGGCAATTCAGATTTGATGAGCTGGTTCTTAGGCAAGGGATGATGAAATGAGAGCTACTAGAACCCCATCCACTATTGTCTGGTTTCCTTCAAATTCCAGATAAAATCCCATCTTCTGTAAGAAGTATTTCCTGATTCCCCTTCACGTTAGAGTGCTGTCTCTTGTTAACTATCTCCAGTTTATCCTGTATATATCTTGTTTGTACACAATTGTGTGTTGTCTCCCTCATTAGACTATGGGCTTCTTGAGAGCAGGAAAGTAGGGACCATTTTTTTTTCCCCTTTCCTTATATCCCCAGCATTTAGTACAGGGCCTGACACATAGTAGGTTCTTAAATACTTACTGACTGTGTTCAGTCCTGGCACTTGCTACTGCCCATATCCCCCAGTTCTCTTTGAGGAGCAGAAAAGCAATGACCTTGAAAAGGAAGCCGGTCTTCTAGGAAACCTAGACCCACTAGACTTTCTATCTTAGGTCTCTTCTCCCACCCCCATTACAACCTGCCCTCGGATGCCAAACCAATCATCCTAAAACACTTCTGTCACATCATTTTCCTGCTCAAAAGCCTTGAGTGGCATTCTACTGCCGATCAATCTAAATTCCTCAGAGTAGCATTCAAGACTCACCCAACAGAGCTCAAATCTAACTTTCTCGCTTCATTTCTCACTGCTCCCTGGTGTGAATTTTCTTCTTCAGTATGGCTGGTTCCATCACACTGTCCCATGAATGAATATGCAAGTTTACTCCGATCTTTACTATTTTCCCTTTCCTGGAATACTTATCCAAAGTCAACCCATTCTTTAAGTCCAGCTTAAATCCCACCTTATCCAGCAAACTTTTCCTAGAAAGGCTGTGAATTGATGCAAGTATTCTTCAAAGCATAGTTGTGGTATATGATTGTGATGGAATACTACTGTGCTATATAAGAAATGATGAGCTCCATGATCTAAGAAAAACATGGAAAGATTTAGACAAAATAATGAAGTGTGAAATGAGCAGTACCAAGAGAACACTGTATACAATAACAGCAATGTTGTTTAAAAAACAACTTTGAGAAAATAAGGGGCCATCTCTAGTTGTCCTGATCTATATCATGCCACTGGGCACAGATGGCTCTGGAAGAGAAAGTAAGGCTGGTGACTTTGCACAGAAGTTCTCTCGCTAAAATCCAATCCACTTTCTAGTCATGGCATCACCTGTCCTCTTAAAAAACAAAGGACAAATAACAACAACATTTTGACTATTATCAATATGCAAGCTAGCAAAAAAGGACATATGAATAAAGACTCTATCAGCATCCAGAGAAACAACAGAAAAATAGAAGTATGTATAGAATGATTTTACATATATACACCTATTTGTATCTAATGTGGCCATCTCTAGGGTGAGTGAGTGGTGTTTGAAGGAAGAAAAAAAAAGAAATTTACATGGTAACTTTATTATATATTTAAAAGGAAAAACAAGTTACGTATAAGCAGATTTGCAATTTCATGTGCAATCATCTTTTTATCATACGTTGTAGTAGAAATGCTTGTTTTATTTCATAAATTAAAAATAAAAAATAAATTTTAAAAATAAAATGGGTAAGTTTTTGGCTCACTTGCAACTGTTTAACAAAGATGAGAATAAAGTTAAGAAAAGTTTAAAAAAAGAAAGCATAGTCAATGTTGGAGGTGTTATGGAAAGATAGAAACATTGGTGTACTGTTGGAGAAACTGTGAATCAATACAAATATTTTGGAAAGGAACTTGGGAATTATTCAACAATGATCCCAGTGAAGTGACTAAAAGGTCCATATACTCTTTGACCCGGAGATCCCACTAGTGTTGTATACCCCTAAAGAAGGTATCCTATAAACCAAACTACTCTAACAACCCTTTTTGGGGTAGCAAAGAATTGGAAGCAAGGTAAATCATCAGCTAGGGAATGGTTAAAAAAAATTGTGATGCATATTGTAATGAAATATTACTGTTCCATAAGACACTATCAACATGAGGAATTCAAAAAAGCATGAAAAGACTAGTGCTGAGTGAATTAAAAGAACCAGGAAAGCAATATATACGACTACCACAATTTAAATGGAAAAAAAAAAACAAAAAAAGAAACAACTCTTTAATTAATGATCAAGCTTGGCCCAGAGAAGAGCTGAGAAAATTCACTGCCCTCCCTTCTGTGCCAAGATGGCAAAGAATGGACCATGGGTGTAAGGTGTTGCATATAATCAGACACAATTGGTGAAGTTAACTTTTACTTTACTGCTTTCTCTCTCTCTTTAAATCTTTGTTTCAGAGAAGCTCACTGGTTCAGGAGAAAGAGGAAGGACATGTTAAGAAATGAAGGTGTAGAGACAAGAGAAGGGAGGGATGACAGAAGAGAGGGCAGATTGGAGATAGGGAAAATTAGATTGCTTGGGGTATTGGGGTGGGGGGAGGGGTTAAAAGGGGAAAAAAATTTGGAACCCAAAATTTTGTGAAAATGAATGTAAAAAGTTAAATAAATAAATTAATTTAAAAAAAAGAAATGAAGGTGTATCAATAAAAATAAGATTTTAAAAATCTTTCCTAATCACTCAAGCCTCCAATCATCTCTCTGTCTTCATGTAAACATCTACTGTCTATACCACTTAGTTTGGCATTCATCAGAGACTTTGATTATAGAAATGTTTCAGGTTTATGTGCATATCTTGTCTCCCCAACTAGACTGTAAGATTCTTAAAGGAAAAAAAAAGCTGTCTTATTTTTTTATATTCCACATTGTATAGGACACCTTTTATGGACTCAATGAATACATATCAAATATATGAATAGGCTGGGATTTCAAGGAAATATGAAATCTCAAAAGTTATTCAAAAAGTTCAGAAAGGAACTAACGATCACATGATTCAACCATTTGATTTTTATAGAGTAATAAACCATAACTAGGGGATGAAGTACCTCGTCCAAGATCAAAGAACTGAGATTCTGACCCCAGGCTCCCTGATACTAAACCTAGAGTTTTCTGCCCTACCTTGTCTCATGCAGGTGGACTACCCTCCAGCCCCATTGAATGGTAAATAAATAACCAAAGAACAAGTGTGGAAGTTAGAACAAATGACTAAGTTTTCTCCTTATTTTAAGAGGTGAGATGGAGGACAGACAGTAAAGCAACATAGTCATGACTTTGGGAAATATCTGTGTTTGTGTTTTTTGGTTTGTTTGTTGTTTGGGGGATTTTTTGTTTTGTTTTGTTTTGTTTTGTTGAGAAACAAAGCTGCAAAGGAAAGTGGCTGCAGCAAGGAGAAAGACAAGGGACGGGGCAGACTGGTTGTCAGTGGTAGCTGGAGCTGCAGGCAACTTAGACTTGGCTTCCTCTTTGACATCTTTCAGTCTGGCTCAGAGTCAGCCGGGTTTATTAAGTGACTAATGTGAAAAGTGACAAGTTCCGTTTGCTGTTCTTGATCCCAATCCCTGCTGAGACTGACGGATTTAGCAGACAGAAAGAGAAGGCTAATCTCTCATAACAAGAGATCGTCTCTCTTGTTTGGGGACCAGGTACTTGCTAGACTGATCTCTGAACTAAAGTAGAAACCCTCGGAAGAGAAAAGCAGAATGTAAGACCCGTATGTATATACCAACTCGCTCTTATTTGGGAAAAATCAACAAACACTTGTTGAGCTGTGTTTTGTGGGATACTGGTTTTTGTATATACACATGTACATATACACATGCATATATGTTGCTGTTGAGTCCTTTACGTCTTGCACTACTCTCCATGACCTCATTTGGGGTTTTCTTGGCAAAGACAGTGGAGTGGTTTGCCATTTCCTTCTCCAGCTCATTTTATAGATGAGGAAACTGAGGCAAACGATTAAGTGACTTGCCCAGACTCACACAGCTAGGAAGTGTCTGAGGCCAAATCTGAACTCAGGGTCTCCTGATTCTAGGACTGGCACACCCTATTATATGTGTGTGTATACATACATATATATGTATATACACACATATATATGCACACATATAGATTATATATATTCTGTCAATGCTCTAGAATCTAGAGTTTAGATACATCTGAGGCAGGATTTTAACTGTGGGGGGCCCTATATTAGCTTTTTAAAAGATTTTAATAGCTTTATCAATATAACTGCTTTCCTTTATAATACCATGTATTTTACCTATGCACCTAAAGACATCATTCTTCTTTTCTGCTTCCTTTGGATGTTATCTCCCCCTTTAGGATGTAAGCTCCCTGACAGGAACAGGCTATCTTTTTGCTAATTGTATCCCCAGAGCTCAGTCCAATGCCTGGCACATAGTAGGTGCTTAATAAGTGTTGATTAGATTGAACTGAGTTGGTTCATTCTGAGAAAGAATCCGTAGGCTTCGCCAGACTGCTAAGGGAGTCCATGACAAACAATGGTTAATAAGACCCCCTACTCTAAAGATTGTAAGTTGCAGAGACAGAGCTCACCCCCCTGCACTACTAGAGAAAGTTTCCTCACCTGGGAGTTCTCTGTACTGATGAAATAACAGCTCCAGTCCGTATGCCTACTTTATTATACTCTGTATTTGTACATGTTGGCTCTCCAGATAAAACATATGCATTTTAAGAGTAGAGATTTTGTCATTTTTTGCCTTAGTATCCCCAGACCCTAGCACAATGCCTGGTACATGGCAAGCTACCAAGGAATAATTGTTAAGGTGTCCTGAGAGCCAGGTAGATTACATTTCTCTCTTCCCCCAGGGTTCTCTGGTACCTTTACAGGAGTTGAGAAGTATCTAGTCTCTGTGCCATTACTAGCTCAAGCTCCCACAACTGTGTTTCTCCAATTTTGGAGGGGTCCATTGCATCCCAGTTCCATTCAATCACTTAACAATCAGATTAGCTTTTTCAAAAGGAGTGTTTACTCCAAATGTTTAGCAAGAATAAGTATACCAACATTCTTCCCCAACACCTGTGGAGCATGGTTCCCCTCCCTTACACTGCTTCTGTCTATGGGGAGAAGAGTGGGATTAGGTTGGCAGTTTAACTCAGTTCCTATATAAGCAGAATCCCACTAAGTTTCCAAGCCCTCTGGGGCTCCCAGTATGGTGGCTTCTCAGGCCTTCCCTACTGCTCTGGGAGGAAAGAAGGAAACAAGCATTTATTTAAGTACCTACTGTGTGCCAGCCACCAGGCTAAGCTTTGCAAATACTATCTCATTTGACCCTCACAACAACCCTGGAAGGTAAGTGCTATTATCATCATCCCCATTTTAGAGTTGAGAAAACTGAGGCAAACAGGATTAAATGACCTGCCTAGGGTCACACAGGTAGTAAGTGTCTGAAGCCAAATTTGAACTCAGGTCAGGAAGACTCCAGGTCCAGCATTCTATCCTCTGCACTCTCTAGATGCTTGTTGCAATTTTGGGGCTGGAACCCTGTCTCCAAAGATTACCTTGGCTTGAATTCCGCAGCCTAAACCTAGAACTGAAATAGACAATCTCAAGTCTATTTCTTGGGGTCGCAAGGCCTAAAAGGGAGAGAGGGAACGTAGCCCTTCAGCCCACATCCAGCTCAATACAAGATGCCCATGCTGTGGGTGAACAGGACTTTCACGTTCTGGAATCAGCCAGAAAGAGAAAGTGAGACTGTTCTAGTCTGGGAGTTTTAAAGACACAGAGTGTTCTGGCTAGCAGCCAATGGAAAAAGGCTACTCCTACCTCTGTGGTAGGGGAACAAGTTGTCTCCTCCCAGAAGCAGATTCCTATCATCTCCCACACTGGTACTTCTGTCTTCTGTGGTTTGGGCATGCGCAGCAAAGCTCTGTTATACTTATTTAAATAAAGTTTCCTGTCCCCAAATAACTTACAATCCAGCCATGGTGCTGGAAAAATAATTGGAGCCCTCAGTTCCAACTTTTCCACCTCCTGTCGTCCTAGCCCCAGGGGCGGAAATCATCAAATCTTAACCTGCCCCAAATGGGAAATGTGGATTCATCAGGAACTAGGAACCCAGCCAGTTCTAATGGCATAGAAAGTGGTTTCTAATGGTTGTCTGTCTAGAAGTCAGGGGTTTCTTATTTGGGGACTGTTTGTACCAGTATTACACGGAGACTAAAGTTGCACGTTGTATACTTGAAACAAAACCCTTTGATGAGAAGATAGGGTTTTTATTCTTTTTTCCTACGGTTGTGGAAACTTAACTCTCTGCCCTGTCTACCTCACAGGAGTTGGAAGGATCAAATGAGATACAATAAAAGGGTGAAAAACAGAAGATGGTTAAATATCTACAAACTGAAGAAATTTCTTTTTTTTTAGATATATTTCATTTTGGCCAGACTTAAGGACATCTGGATGGGGAGAGCACTTTGGGGTGTGCTGGAAATTGTAATGCAAATACTTTTTGGCATTGGAAACTACCTTTGGTCCTAAGAAGAAATAAATCTCTCAACCCTCTGATGCCATCATACTTTCTCCTAGTCCAGACTTTTTGAACAAATGTTTTCCAAAACATGAACATTATCAGAATAAAAGTACAGCTATCATATTGAAATTTCTTTTTTCCCCCATAAAGGATATATGTGACCAATTTTTAAGTAAAGGTATGATGTAACTAAAACAAAACCAGTATTTTGAAAATTTATTCTCTGTTTGCATATACTTTTTTAAAAATTTTATTATTTTTTCAGTTAACATTTATTTTATTTGCTTCCCACTGCCACAGAAAAAAACCCAGAAAATCCTAATAACAAATAGGCATAGGCAAGCAAAACAAATTCCCCATTGACTATGCCCAAAATACACAAACTTCTAATGGGACTTAGGTTATATCATTTTACATAAATAATTTTAGAACAAAAATAGACTAGTATATTCAACTTTTAAAAGTTTAAATGTTAATCTTTTTATAAGTCCATTCTCTATATTACTGTCAGAGCCCGGTCTAAAATCCAGATATATTGACTGTTAGGACCTCATTCTTCCCATAACACCACATATGGTATAGACTATTGTAGCTAAAGTCTGCCTGCATGCAGGGGTTTTTTTCTTTCTGTTGTCAGGAGAGTGAAAAAAGTGAAAACTTAATACAAAAGGCCTATCTATCTACACAGCAGTTTTTTGGTTTAATGCACTAATCCTCCAGCTAGGCCAGACAGATTTTGGCTAGCAATTCACAAACTCCCAGAAAAATCCAAACAGTGCATCAAATTGACTGCCTCTGCAAAGGCAAGAAGTACCAGTAACAACTTTTTTTTTCTCTGTCATGCACACTCTGAGTTGCTGTGACAGCTAGTTGGCACAGCATATAGATCTCCAGGCCTGGAGTCAGAAAGACTTGAGTTCAAATTCAAATTCTGACCCTTACTAGGTGTGTGATCTTGGGCAAGTCACTTAACTTCTCTTTGCCTTGGTTTCCTCATCTGTAAAATGGGGATAATAACAGCACCTACTTCCATGTGAGATAATAATTGTAAAACAGCACAATACCTGGTGCATAGTAATTTTTATATAAATGTAAGCTGTTTTTAATGCACACACATACACACACACACACACACACTCACCATGATGTATTACTACTACTACATTGCAGATGTATCTGCCTCAGTGAAATCATAGGTCCAGTTTCAATCCTAAGTAATGAGTGGCCACTTATACCTACAATCTTTAACTATGAATAATTTAAATGTTTATGCTCATTTAAATTTCTCCCCCAAAATACAAATACCTTGTAGGCAGAGATGTCAATAGCTAGATGGCTTAGTGAATAGAGGGAGTGGAGTGAGGAATACTTGAGTTCATATTTGACCTCAGACACTGAACTGGCTCAGTGTAACCTTGGGAAAGTCATTTAAGCTCTTTCTCAGCCTCAGGTTTCCTCCAATGAAAAATTGGGATAATGATAGCACCCAGGAGCATTGTGAGGATAAAATGAGAGGACATTTGTAAAATACTTTACAAACTTTAAAGTGCTTTATAAATGTTAGCTAGTAGTAGTAGTGGTATAGTATAATAGTATAGAGTATTATAGTATGTAGTATAGTTATAATATTAACTGATATTTATTGACACCTTAAGGTTCAAAAAAATCAACCAATCAATCGACAAGTGTTGGTTAAGTACCTACTACGTGCCAAGTACTGTGCCAGGACGTAGGGATACAGATACAAATAATGAAACCATTTCCATCTGCAACAAGCTCACATTCTAACAAGAATAAAAAGGAAATATAAAAATACATGCAGCATAAATATGGAGCTAATAATATGTATATGTATACACACACAAAGTATACAAGATAGTTTGGAGGGAGGGCACTTGTGGTTGAGAATGGAATCAGGAAAAGCTTCATGCAAAAGACGGTGCCTCAACTGCACCTTATAGGAGGAGAGGAAATTTATGAGATGAAGACAAGAAAGAAGTACATTTCCCATGTGGGGGATAGCTAGTACAAAAAGATGGGAGATAGAATATAGTGTGTGAAGGAGAATAAAGAGAAGACCATTTTGACTGGATCATAATGTGGGAGAGTGGGGTAGGGGTGGGGTGTAGGGAGAACAGGATGGAGAAGAGGGGAGAGTAATATCCAATAAGGCTGAAGAGATAGACTGGGGCAATAGGAAGCCAGTTCCTACAGAACTGATCTTGAAACTAGTAAGATCGTATCGATTGTGTGCCTCAGATCAAGTCACTTAGCCTCTCAGTGATCTAGGCAACCTCTAAGACGGTAAATTGCAGATGCATTGGTACCACGAAATTCTAAGTCCAGACCCTATCCTATGTAATGGGTGGCCCCTTACACCTACAATCTTTAACTCTGAGTAATTTATGCTCATTTAAATTTCTCCCCCAAAGCACTCTCCCTTTGTAGGCAGAGACAGCTTAATGAATAGAGGAAGTGGAATGAGGAATATTTGAGTTCAAAGTTGACCTCAGACACTTACCAGCTCACTGTAGCCTTGGGAAAGTCATTTAACCTCTTTGTCAGCCTTAGGTTTCCTCATGTGAAAAATCGGGATAATAATGGCACCCAGGAATGATGTGAGGATAAAATGGGATGACATTTTTAAAGTGCTTTGCAAACCTTAAAGTGCTTTATAAATGTTAGCTAGGTTTATATTCCAAAAACATAAAAAAGTGGGGAAGGATTTATTTGTACAAAAATGCTTATAGCAGGTCTTTTTTTTGTGGTGGTTAAGAACTGGAAATTGAGGGAGCCCAACAATTGGGGAATAACTAAACTAGCTGTGGTATGTGATTGTGATGGATTATTATTGTGCTATAAGAAATGACAAGGAGGATAATTTCAGAAAAACCTGGAAAGACTTACATGAACTGATGCAAAATGAAGTGAGCGGAACCAGGAGAATGTTCTTTCCAGTAACAGCAAGATGAAGAGTTGTGAATGACTTAGCTGTTCTCAGCAATACAGAGATCCAAGACAATCCCTCTAATGATGAGTAATGATGAAACATGCCAACAGAAAAAGAACCGATACTATCTAAATACAGACTGAAGCTTACTGTTTTTCACTTTTTTTCATTCTTTTTTTTATTCGCATCTTTTTGTACAAAATGACTGACATGGAAATGTTTTACATGATTGCACATGTATAAATATCAGATTGCTTACTGTCTTGGGGAGGAGGGGAAGGAGAGAGGGGGGATAGAATTTGGAACTCAAAACTTTAAAAATGTTTAAAATTGTTTTAACACAATATGGAGGAGAATAAAATATATTAAAATGTTATCTAGTAGTAGTGGTAGTGATAGTAGTAGTAGTAGTAGTAGTAGTAGTAGTAGTAATAGTAGTAGTAGTAGTAGTAGTAGTAGGGGTCTGTGTTCGTCCTTTGGTTCCAAAGAAGACCGTGACATAAGAAAAATGATGACTTGACTTGCACTTGACTTTGTTTTGAGTGAGGGAGGGCTGTGCAAGGTCACCAGCCTGAATTTCCCCTCCTGAAGTCATCTGGATCCTTGACGAAATATTCATCAGAATGATGATGTGGTGGTAGTGGTGGTAGTAAATAGCAGCAGCAGTAGTAGTAGTAGTAGTAGCAGTAGTAATAATTCCAAGATGTGTAGTACTCATCTGCCATTAGGAAAGCACCAGTTTTTGAACATCTTAAATTCTAGCAAGTTAAGCACAATCCTCACTAAGATAAGAGTAAAATAAATGAGGCTTTCTTATTCTGGGCTAGTTAGAATATAATCCTAACACAGGGAAACCCATAGCAAAATAAAACTTAATTATGTTTTGATATTGTCTACTAAACTGTGGCCATCTTTCTCAGGCAATTAAGCAAATGTGCTAAGGAGCCTAGCTAGCCATGATTATTATCAATACATTCTAAATCAAAAGGAGAAGGCAAGAATGAACTCACCTTGAAATTTCATCAGACCAAGTTAAAATAAATGCAAAGATAATGTAATCGAAGATACTAAAAGAAAACTAGACTTAGATTAAATTCAGTAATTAATCTTGGTACTGGAGAATAGGGAATAAAATACCCTTCCCTCTTCCTGGTAGAGAGGTGAGGGGACAACAGGTGTGGAATATTGAATTTGCTACAACATACCAATGCTGTATAAGTAGTGTTTACCTTATTACTTGCTTTAATGAATGAGTCAATGGATGGTTTTCAAGGGACACAAAAAGACTTGTAAGAAGTAACACAAAGTAAGCAGAACCAGAAGAATAATTTACATTCACACCTATATTATAAAGATGAACAATTCTGAAAAACTTTTATAATCCGATGAAGTAGAAAATGAGCAGAACCAAGGGAACAATTTACATAAAAAAAAAATAGTGTAAAGATAAACAATTTGAAAGCTTTAAGAACTATGATCAATACAGTAACCATCCAGGATCCTAAAGGAGTGATGATGAAGAATGCTATGCACCTGCCAACAGAGATAAAGGATTCATGGTGTAGAATGAGACATATGTGTGTATGTGTGTGTGGCGGGGTATTTTAATAGGACCAGGAAGGGGATTTTTTTTATTTGACTATGCATATTTGTTAGAAGACAACTGTTTTTCTTTTTCTTTTTAATGTGATGAAAGGGTGGGAGGATGAGAAAATAGATTTCTATGAATGAAAAAATAAACTTTAATTTAAAAATTATTTTTCTTTGTTTCAAGACAGGGTGATATAGGTAGGAGGAGGGAACAAATTGGGAAATGGCTGTTATAAAAATACAAAGGGCTTAAAAAAATAAAAATAAATACAAAGTAACAGCTAATATTTACTGAGCACTCTTCTGCATTACATTTGTATGCTAGATGTAAATGACAGTCTAGAGATTTAAGTAACCCTTAGAATGTACCATTAGAATTCAAGGATATCAAACTACTGGAAATGCCGATGCATTGTACTAGTGTACTATAGCAACTTAACGTGTCTTACCATACACACCCAGAAGAGACCACCTTTCAACCACCTCAGTTTTAGATCTTAGGTGACAACTACACACACACACACACACACACACACACACACACACACACACACTGCACTCCAAAGTTGGAAGCAATCAGGAGATGGACAGGACTAAAAATAAGGGGGACATAGAAAGGCTTTTTGTAGAGGGTGGGATATAAGCCTTAGATGATCCTTAAAGCCTTAGTACCCTTAGAACACAGGGTAACTAGGAGGCAGAGATGAATAGAGAAAATTCCAGCATGGTGGATAACCAGTGAAAATGCTCAGAGATGGGAGATGGAATATAGGGAAGTGAAATGTCCTGTACAAGGAACATAAGGAGAATAATGTCACTAGATCACAGGTTTCAAAGTAAGGTATAAAAAGACTAGAAAGGTAGGAAAGAGTTTAGGTTATGAAGGGCTTTAAAAGCCAAAGAGAGGGTTTTATATTTGATCCTGGAGGTAATAGGAACCCACTGAAGTTTATCGAATGGGAGAGAGACATGGTCAAACCTATGCTTTAGGAAGATCAATTTGACAGCTAAGTGAAGAGCTAAGTCTGGAGTGAGGAGAGATTTGAGGCAGGGACAGCAACCAGAATGCTGTTGCAATAATGGCAACATGAAGTGATAGTGTTACCCTCAAGAAGGAGGAAACAATTAGCAAGTCACAATAATTAGGAAGAGGGGAGAGTTTTGAGGAAAGATGAGCTGTTTCGGGTATGTTGAGGTTGAGGTGTCTACAGGACATCCAGTTCAAGATATCAAATAGGCAGTGAGAGATTTAAGACTGGAGGACAAGTGAGAAGATAAGGTTAGATAAATAGATATGTGGATCATCTTTATAGGGATAATAACTGAATCCATGGAATTAGATGCACTCACCAAACAAAATAGTATATATAGAGAAGAGAAAAGCACCTAAGACAGAAAGACTTGCCATTTAGCCAAAAATGAATGTGACCTGAACATAGATCCAGCAAGAGAAAATAAGGGGCAGACAGGAAGCAAGAAAACCAGGACTAGAGTAACAAAAACCCAGAGAGGAAGAGAGTGTTCAGCACTGTCAAAGGCTATAGAAAGCTCCAGAAGGATACATAAAAGGAATGGACTTACTTAACCAGAACAGAAACACAAAACATAGAGGACATCCCCAAAAGCATTTCAGTAACAATTTTAGTACAAATTAAAGTACTAGTGTTTTATATGTAGACATATATGTGTATATGCACATGTATGTATACATATATAGAGCGTGTTTGTATGTATAAATTTGTATGTATAATATATACGTATTAATACATATTATACGTATTATATACGTATTAATATATACGTATATACGTATATATGTGTATATATATGTATAATCTTTGTATGTTTGTGTGTATATATTTTTGCTTTTAAATACGTAAATTGAAAATTTTTATTTTAAAAGTTTGAATTTTTGTGTATTAAATTTTCTTAAACCAGCATACTTATAACTTGAAGAGCAGAAGAAATAGTTTTGAAGGCTCCAGTTAGCTACTGTACAACAAAAACTTTCATTGTTTCTAACATGTTCCTTAACTATTATTATGAATTTGACAAGCATGAATATTAGTTTATTTAAAGAACAGAAAAAGAGGAGTATATCAAACAACAGGACACATGTATGTTTGATTTTTTTTTAAGTATATAATTACTTAAATTAACATTTAAAATTGTAGGTACAACACTGACCTTTTGTATCCTCTCCTGAACTTGTTTCAGTTCTGGTTTGTGTATTTTTAAAAATGTTTTTTAATGATTCCATCATACTTTTCTTTTTCTTCTCCTCCTTCTTCTCTTTCTCCTTCTCCTCCTCCTCCTCTTCCTTCTTCTTCTTCTCCTCCTCCTCCTCATCCTCCTTTCTTTTACTCCTCCTCCTTTTTCTTGTATCATTGCCACTACTCCCCTATTTCTCAGTTACACAAAAATATAAACTGCCTCTCCTTGGCAAGATAAAAATCCTCCCTATAACTAAAGTCCAATATAAAACTCTACACATTGTTCTTTGATAGTGTATATCTTATTCTGTTCTTTGATATTGTATATCTTATTCTGTTCTTTGATATTGTATATCTTATTCTGAAGCTCCAGTTTATCACCTCTCTGACAGCAGCTGGGAAACATGATTCATCAGCAGTCTTATGGAGTTGTAATTAGTTATTGTATTAATTATAGTCTTTCATAGTTCCTTTATAAAAGGGGAAGCACTGTACAAAATTGCTCTCCTGTTTTGTTCACTTCACTCTCCATACAAATTTCATAAGTTTCTCTAAATCTCTCCTTTTTCATCATTCTTACAGCACAATAATGTTCCATTACACCCATATATCATAACTTGATCAGCCGTTTCCCAAGTGATGGGCACTCCCTTAGTGTTCAGCTCTTTGCTATAAACAAAAAATACTGCTATAAATATATTTTTTAGTGCACATGGATCCTTTTTCTCTTTTATCACTTTGTGCGGTATATGCTTAGTAATTGTATTGCTAGATCAAAAAGTCAGCATGGTTGAATGACTTTTCATGTCACCCTCCTACTCAATAAACTCCAGTGACTTCCTATTGCCTCCAGGAACAAACACAACACAAAATACTCTGGTATTCAAGGACTTTCTACCTAATGTGTACTCTTGGATCTAGTGACACTGGCCTTCTAGTTGTTCCATGAACAAGACGGTCCATCTTTCAGCTCTAGGTATTTTCTCTGGCTGTCCCCATGCCTAGAAGACTCTCCCTCGTCTTCTCCACCCTCTGTCTTTCATGGCTTCTTTCAAATCCCAATTCAAATCTCAACAAGCTTTCCCTATCCCTTTTATGGGAAACTTTCCCTGAGTCTTTTTAATTCCAGTACCTTCCTTCTGGGATTTCCCATTTATCCTACATAAAGCTTACTTGGTAATATCTGTGTACACATTGTCTCCTCCATTTGATTATAAACTCTTTCAAGGCAAGGATTATCTTTAGTCTCTTTGTGTTTCCCCAGCACCTAACAACAGTCCCTGACACAGAGTAAGCACGTAATAAATATTGATTGGTTTCACTTTTTTCATTTTTGATCTTGGAAGTTTGGTTTTCCTTATTTTATTGATCAGTTTTATTAGTTTTTCTTTAAATAAAACGTCTCATTTTTATAAATTCAATGAATAATAACTAGTATTTATATAACACTTTAAGGTTTTCAATGTGCCTTACAAATATTATCCAGTTTGTTCTCACAACAACTCTGGTAGGTATATTGCTATCAGTTTCACTTGAGTAAACTAAATCTAGGTTTATATGATTCATCTAGGCTCAGTTAATAAGCATATGAGTCTGGATACGAACTGAAGTCTACCTGACTTTATGTCCAGTGCTCCATTTACTAAGCCTACTGTTTTAATTATCTCTTTTTTGATTTTCAGAATTTCTATTTTTGTTTTTAATTGGAGATTTTTGATGTTGTATTTCTAGCATTTTGAGTTGCATGCTACAGTGGGAAAAGGCATGTTAACTTAAGGAGAGCAATACCATTTTGTTTGAAGCCTCTGTTTTGTGACTGTTGTCATATAAACTGTTTTTCTCTGATAAGATAAGCACATTTATAGTTTGGTAATGACATATAACCCTCAAAATTTAGTAAACAACTATTTGTGATGTGTCCCCCACAATTTGGTAAACAGTAACTGATAAACACATATTGATGATGTTGGGAAACTAAAGCTTTGGTTGATAGTTTCCTTTCCTAAGACAAATCAATCACCAATAAGAACTTAAATGTATTTAATCATTAGACAAAACCATAAAAATCCATAAGAGGCCTCAGTCATCAGTCTGCTTGTAGGTGGCTATGCAAACTGCTTCCTGTGTTCCCTGAACTTTGAAATTCAAGCATTCCATGTTTGCTCAAGAGCAGTACTGATTGACAGAGATTTGCCAGATCAACACCTCAGAGGGAGACACAAGGCTAATAGCTAGGCAGAGAAAGAACCTTGTGAATACGACTACGAAACACAGGACATCTAGGAATCAAGTTGATAGTTTGTTCCTAAAAAGGGTGATGGTTACATGTATTGATTAATAAAGTTTGATTGTATGCATTAAGAAGAGTAAGTCTAATTGGTGTTCCTGTGCCACTAATAAATAGCAAATCAATTTTAATCACACCCTGGATTACAAATGTCCCATTTATTGATTTGTTCATTCTTTCTTGTTGATGAAAATGTTTAGATACAAATTTTCTCCTAAGGACTGCTTTGGTTGCATATCAAAAGTATGCTATTTTATTAATGTCTTATTTTGATGAAATTATCCATTGTTTATTTTTTTGACTCTTCAATTCATAAGGATGAATGTATTTAGTTACCATTTAAGCATAAATTTTTTCAGGTCTTTTTCTGACCATAATTTTATTATGCTCAATAAAACATGTTTAATGCCTCTGCATTTGCTTTTATGTCCTAGAGCATGATTGATTTTGGTGAGAAATATATTCCTTTCTATTCCCATGCCTATAATCACCAGAAATCTATCACATGACTTTTCTAAAATTCTATTTAATTTCTTAACTTTTCTTACCTTTTTGTAAAGTTTGCCTATTTCCAAACACAACCTGTTGGGTACCCAACTGCAATAGTTTTGTTGTCTGTTTCTTCATGTAGTTTGATGAACTCTTCCTTTGTATACTTAGATGCTGTGCTATTTGGTGCATTATGTTAAGAACTAATATTGTATTTCCTCAGTTCCGTTCCTTTAAACACAATGTAGTTTCTCTCCACTTCTTTTAATTATATTCATTTTTATTGTTGCCTTGTCTGAAAACATGATTGGCTACCCTTGCTTTTTGGAATTCACCTGAAGAAAAATAATTTGTTCCAACCATTTTGTTTTAACTCAGGGGGCATCTTTAGTAACAAGTATTTCCTGTTTACAACATAGTTTGTAAATTACAAATAATCCATTTTACCATCTTTCATCTTATGGAGTTCATCATCTCACTCATATTCATGTTTAATTATTGTTTACTTTCATCATTCTGCTTTTCTCTCCCCACTCCTCTTGCAAAGATGGGAAAAGGAATGACCAATGGTAGTAATCTAAGACTGAACAGCCTCACCCTACTTATCTCTCATTGGTCCAAAGGGTGACCAATGGTTCTTACGCTTTTTTCTAATCCACTGATTCTACTAACCTCTCATCAACCCACCTTGACTTCTTTCCTTGTTGGTTTGTATATTACTCCACCAAACACTTTTGTACATTTGTTCAACTCCCCTTTATGCTTTTCAGAGTATGCGATGCCCTTTTCCCCAACCCTTTCCTCCCTATTTGCATATTTATGTCATACACCGAAATTATGAAGTTACTCTCCGGGTCTTTCTTAGTGTATGCTTTCTTCACCCTTTCTTTTCACCCTCTTAAAACCAACAAAACTAGTCAGTTTTTGTGTTCATATTTCTTCCAGTACCCCTTTAAGATAACGATTCTGAAAGAACATTTATCTCTAAAGGCTTATTAGGACATAAGTATTTCTTCAATGTTTAGACCCTTCCCTTTGCTCAAATTATTCAGACTCCAGTGTTTGCATTTCAAAGTTTCTACATAGCTCTAGTGTTTTCATCAGGAAAACTTGAAAATCCTCTTCTATTTAAGATTCTCCCCACTCCCCACAGAATTGTATGAACCATTTTTCTCTTAGGCTTGTGGAATATTTATTGTATTTCAAGATTTCTCTTTTGTAGTACTTGCAACACAGTCTTGTGTGATCCTGACCGTAGGTTCCTTAGCACTTCTTGGCTGCTTCTGATACTTTTTTCTTTGACTTAGAAGCTCTGGAATTTGGCTATGACATTCCTGAATGTCTTCTATTTTAAGTTTATTTCAGGGGACCAACAGATCCTATTTTTACTTTGCCCTTTGGAGCTAATAGAGCTGAGTTGGTTTCTTTTATTAATTTCTTGAACTATGGTACCCAAGTTTTTCTTTTTTGGTTTTCAGGGAGTCTGACAATTCTTTAATTATCTTGACTTGTTTTCCAGGTCAGGCTTTTTTTTTTTGATACTGTACAATTTCTGGTTTTTTTTAAATCTTCTGACTTTGTTGAAATATTTCTTATTGTCTAAGTAGCTGAATACTACTGTTCCATTCTATTTTTCAGTTCGTTACTTAGATTTTCTACCTTCCATTCAAAGGTATCTATTCCCCTCTCCCCATTTCTTTTCCTCCAGAGCCTATTCATTTCTAATTTTATTATGTTTTATTTCTTCCAGTCATTCTTGTATCTCTATGGTCATTTTTTTTTTAAATCCACAATTCTATACTCAAGGAGTTACTCTTTTCATCTAAGTAACTTCCTGGTTTTCTTTGAATCCCATTGACTTATTCTGTTTGGTGTTTTGTTTATTCATTTCTCCTGGCGCGTCTTTTTTAGCACTCAGGCTGCAAGTTCATTTACTGTGGCAGTATTGGCTTCTCGTAAGGGAACTCTCTCTCCCAGCCTCTGATGGGCTCTGAAACTCAGCCTCAAAGGCATGACCTCTGGCATCCTTCTATTATTAACAAGCATTATGAGAAATTACGGGACACTTAACTGACTATTCGATATTGTTATTACAAAATCAAGTTTGAAATCAGTATTTATTAAACTTCTATGTGTCAGGTGCTATGGATAAAAGACAAAAAAACAAAAGCCCCTGCCCACAGGGAGCTTCCATCTATCAGAGCAAGCATGGACATATGTAAGTACATACTGAATAAATACATACAGAATAAATGAAAAGTAGTTAGCAAGGGCATTAGCAGTTGGAGAGGGACAAAAATTTAGGAAAAGCTTCACATAAGAGGTACTTGAGTGGTTATCTTGAAGTAAGAAATTCTCTAAGGTTCTCTCTAAGGACCTCCAGAATAACAGCACAGAGTATCATGAACAAAAGCTGGACCAGTTTGACTGAATTATAGCATGGGAAGGTAACATGTAATGAGACTGGAAAGATAGGCTGACCTATGAAGGATTTTGAAAGCCAATTTTATCCTAAAGGCAGTAGGAAGCCACTGTAGTATACTGAGTAGGAAAGCACAGGCTCAGATCTTTTAAGGAAAATCATTTTGGCAGCAATGTAGATACACATAGCCCACAGGCTACATGTGACCCCTAATACTCTCCAGTGTACTCCCCCAAACTGGATTAAAATGTAATTGGGAAATATTTAACAAAATAAATGAAAATATAATAAAACCTATTTTAAAGCTAAGCTAATAAGCAGCCTGCAGGGATGCTTACATATGGATAAATGGCCCATGTTTTCATTTGAGTTTGACATCATTGAGGTGGAGGATGGAGTAGGGAGAGATAGATTTAAGAGGCAAGAATACCAATCAGAAAGCTGTCGTAATAATCTAAGTGAAAAATGATAAGGATCTGAACTAGGTGACTCTGTTAAGAGAGGAGACAAATTTAAGAGATTTTGTGTAGGTAGAAATAAGATAACTTAGAAATTTGCAGTGAAAAGTTAAGAAGTCAAGGATAACAGTTTGCAAACATGGGAGACTTGATGGGTGAAGGGAAATTAGGAGTGGGGTTAAGTTCAAAGGAGTAAATTTGAGCTGTTTGGGACATATTATGTCTGAGATGCTAATACCCAGGGAGTTGGAGCTCAGGGATACTTGCCCTGGATAAAGAGTGCAGAACTCTATCTGTAAACTAAGGGAAGTGAAAGGGTAACCAAGACAGTGTAGATAATAAGAGGGCCCTGGACAGACCTCAACCCCAGTTGGGGGCAGGGGCATAATAGAGATAATGAACCTAAAGGACTGACAAGAAGCAGTCAGGTAAAGGAACCAAAAGAAAGTAGTGTCATGAAACTTGGAAGGGTGAAGAGTATCCAAGAGAAGGTGATCAACACTGTAATAAAGCAGAGAGATCAAGAAGAATGAATGCTGCGAAAAGACCATCAGATTTAGATTTTAACAAATTTTAAAAACATCAGTAACTTTAGTAAGAGCAGTTTCAGTAGAGTTCAGAGAAGTCAAACCGAAAAGAGTTGAAGGGTGAGAGTTAATGTATCCATCATACTTCAAAAGTTGAAAATTACTCTTAAAGGAAATGACATTAATTGTCCTAAGGGGGTCTTCAGTCCCCTTTAGGAATCATTAAATCCATTCTCCACACAGTAATTTCTTGCATGTTAGTTTTTAAGCTAGGGCTCATACTCTCTCCCTCTCCTTAATTCTGGGCTTAATTATATATGGATTTAAAAGGCAAAGTTAGTAAAATAAAGGCAACATCAAATATTAAAATTTCAACTTTATTTGGCCAATGTGTTCAGTTCCAACATTATGGTGGAAATGTTTAAAGTGTTATCAAGTCTGATTGAGCTCAAATATCCTTGGCCCATACCCACACAAATGACCTCCCCAATTCCCAATAATCTTATAAGTGTCCTGGTTTACTGCATCAAGTAGGCCTTGGAACCCACCTTGTACACTTGGAAAAGAATCCAACATTCACAGAGCAATGCACCAGAAAGTTGTGGAACAAAACCCTGTATCATAACAGGGAAGAAGGTGGTACTACTTCTGGATCTAGTCTAAGGAAGGAAGCCAGAAACTATCTTCCCCTTCACCAATGATTGTTGTCACACACAAAAAAACCCCCCCAAAACAAACGATGGCATAGTCCTATTCAACTCCAGAGCATTAAAAAAGTGTCTTTAAAGCAAAATACAAGGACATACAGCCATGGTAACACTGGTGTGAAGGGGAGAATCCTTGCATTGAGCTTAGTGGTTGCCCCTCCCCAGACTGAGGAATGGTCGATTCCAGAGAGGAGACTAACTAAAAGGTGAGCGACACTGTTTTTGACACCCTGACATGTTAAATTATCAAATGTGTTTTAAAACCCTACAGGCAGGATTTTTTTTTTAAAGGGGGGACATGAACTTTCATAGGAGATATTATGAGCGTGGCATACACTAAAATGGTTTAGTAATGACAACAGCACTCATGTGCTTTTAAGTTTACAACCCGCTTCAAACCAAAAAACGTGTGACAAAAAAAAAAAAAAATGTACAAAAAAAATACATCACACCCCCCCACCCCCTTCCCCCGAAAGAATAGGAGGCTCACCAAATGATCTGGGCTATTAAAGATAACTCACTTTTCAAAAACTGAAAAGCAAAAAGAAAAGGACATTTAAATTTACATACATGTTAGAATGAATATTACTTTTTAAAAAATCCCTGGATTTTCAATCAACACTCTCCTTCAGATGTGAATCTTACAAGTTTCCAGATGCATCTGCTGCTTGGTTGGAGCAGCCCATAATGTAGTGTCTTGTTTTTGGGATATGTCAACTTAGTTCTCTTTACAATTCATCTTTGGGGGCTACTTGATCATCATCTTCTTCCATATCGGGCTCTTCAGCTTCTTCCAAGTCTTCTAGATCCTGTAAGTCAAATAGAACAAAATAACTGTGATTACTTGTCAGTCCAACACTGACTTTCACCTAAACATGCAACTAGTCCAACTCAATACACATTTACTCCTTTATTCAAGCAAGCAGACTGGTTATTCTTGTTAGTTGAGGGGCTTGCTTACATTGCCACCTAATAAGCCATAAAAACACTCAGGTCTTTGAATAATTCATGAATATACTTCACATGTATCTGGCAGTTTTCTCTTTACCAACCCCACTTCACCACGTAAAAGGGATGGGATGAGAAATGAGAATATTCATATATAAACAAGAGAAAAATTATGTCCCCCAATCTACAGGAAACCTCAATGACATGCCCATGGTCTTTTAAATTTATTTAAAAAACAAAACAAAACACAAAGTATATAGAATGTTCAAAAGCAGTGAGTTAGATACCGTGTCAAGACAAAAATGAAATAGTCCTTGCCCTCCAGGAACTTACAATCTATGGAATGAGGGCGTGTGTGTGTGGTTACATAAGTATCTACTGAATAAATCCAAAACAGGAAGTAGACTAGCAGTTGGGGAGAAGGGGAGACATCAGGAAAAACTTCATATAGAAGGTGGTTTCTGAGCTGAGTCTTGAGGAAAGTGAGGTAAAGATGAGGAGGGCCAATGCAAAGGCAAAGAGAAAAGAGGAAGTGCTATGTGTGACAAACTGAGAAAAGGTCAACTTCAAAAGGTAAGGAATGGAATGATATAATAAAGCTAGAATGATAGGGTGGGAGGGGGCAGAACCAAGCTGGGGAAGAAAAGGCAGTGACTTGCCAGAACTCTTCCCCAAACCCCTCCAACACCTTTAAATAATACCATAATATAATTCTCAGAGCAGCAGAACTCACAAAAGGACAGAGTGAAGTAATTTTCTAGCCAGACAACTTAGAAGGTCAGCAGGAAAGGTCTGTAGCACCTGGGTAAGAGTGAAGCACAGACCAGTGCAGGCTACGCTAGCACAGACACAGCACCAGCAAACCAGGAGCAGGCCTTGGGAGCCACTGAATCAGTAGTGGCCAAAAGCTGCATTCAGAGCTTTCAGCTCACGACAGCAAAGGGGTTGAACAACTAACTGGTTAGAAGGAGATTACAGGGGTCTCTTTGCTAGCACTGAGACAAGACTGTTGTTTTGCCTACACTTGGATCCAGGTCACAGTCCTGGGTAACAGTCCCAGGGCAAGGACGAGCACTAGCACACCAGAGCTTACACCCACAGTGGAGCAAGGACGTTCGTCACAGCTCCAGGACAGAAAAGAGTGTTTATGGTCAATGACAGATCAGAGTACAGGCCAGGAGAATAGTAAATGCACCTATCCTTAAACCAGATAACCTTGAAAGAACTGAAAACTTACAGGTCACTAGAAGTATTTCTGAGAATAGCTACACAAAACCCCTGAAATTTGGGACAGCTTGCCCTCCACCCTGGAAGCAGAGTCCTACTTTTAACAAAGAGTTTAAAGGCAAGAAATAAACAGGGAAAATGAATAAGCAACAGAAAGAACATTCTAATCACAAAAAATTACTATGGCAATTACACTCAGAAGAAGATAACAAAATCAAAGTTACTTTATATCCAAAGTCTCCAAGAAAAACATGAATGATTGGTCTCAGGCCATGGAAGAGCTCAAAAAAGATTTTGAAAATCAAGAGAGGAAGAGAAATGAGAGTGATGCAAGAAAATCATGAAAAACTATTCAACAGCTTAGTAAAAAAGAACTAAAAAATACCGAAGAAAATAACATCTTAAAAAAAAAAAAACAGACTAGGTCAAATGGTAAAGAGGTACAAAAATCCAATGATAAAAATGCCTTAAAAAAATTGGTCAAATGTTAGAAGTGGAACAAAAATTCACTGAAGAAAACAACTCCTTGAAAAGTGTAATTGGCCAAATGGAAATGGAGGTATAAAAGCTCACTGAAGAAAATAATTCCTTAAAAATTAAATGAAAGCTTTTATGAGAAATCAAGAAATAAAATAAAAACAAAACAACGGAAAAAATCTAGAAAACAATGTGAATATCTCATTGGAAAAAACAACTTACCTGGAAAATAGATCCAGGAGAAATAATTTAAAAATTATTGGACTACCTGAAAGCCATGACTAAAAAATGAGCCCAGACAGCATCTTTCAAGAAATTATCAAGGAAAATTGCCCTCATATTCTAGAACCAGAAGGTAAAATAGAAATTGGAAGAATCCACCAATCACCTCCTGAAGGAGAGATCCCAAAATTAGAACTGCCAGGAATATTCTAGCCAAATTCCAGAGCAACCAGGTCAAGGAGAAAATATTGTAAGCAGCCAGAAATAGTTTAAGTCATCATGGAGTCACAGTCAGGATTTAGCAGCTTCCACATTAAAGGACTGGAGGACTTGAAATATGATATTTCAGGGGACAAAGAAACTAAGATTGCAACCAAGAATCACCTCAGCAAAACTGAGTATAATTCATGAGGGGAAAAAGTGCACATTCAATGAAATAGAAGACTTTCAAGCATTCTTGATGAAAAGACCAGAGATGAAAAGAAAATCTGACTTTCAAAAACAAGACTCAAGAGAAGTATAAAAAGGTAAACAGGAAAGGGAAATTATAAGGGACTTAATAAGGCTAAATTGTTTACATTCTTACATGAGAAGATAATACCTGTAACTCATAAGAGCTTTCTCATTATTAGGGCAATTAGGAGTATATGTAAACAAACAACAAAAACATGAGTTGAATATGAAGGGATTACACCTAAAAAATAAAGGTAAGGGGGAAGGGTAGAATGGAGTAAATTATCCCACAGAAAAGAGGCAAGAAAAAGCTTTTACAGTGGAGGGGGAAAAGGGAGAGGTAGGGTAGAGTCAGTGATCTTTACTCATCAGAACTGGGTCAAAGAGAGAATAACAGACACACTCAATTGGGTATAGAAATCCATCTTACAGGAAAGTAGGAGGGGAAGGGGCTAAGGGGCAGGGGGGCCCTGGATAGCAGGGAGGGCAGATTGGGAGAGGGGACAGTTAGAAGTAAAACACTTTTGAGGAGGGACAGGGTAAAGAGAGAGGGGGAGGGGGAGAGGGGGAGAGAGGGAGGGGGGGGGAGAGAGGGAGAGGGGGAGGGAGGAAGGAGAGAGGGAGAGAGAATAAATACAGGTGGGGTGAGGTGGGGAGGGGGAAGGATAAGATGGAGGGAAATAGCAATAACCATGAAAAAGTTTTGAAGCAAGTTTCTCTGATAAAGAGGCCTCCTTTTGCAAACATATAGAGAACTGAGTCAAATTTATAAAAATAATAGCCATTCCCCAATTGATAAATGATTAAAAGATATAAACAGTTTTCAGATGAAGTAATAAAAGCTATCTATAGCCATACTAAAAAAGGTGCTCTAACTCACTACTTATTGGAGAAATGGAAATTAAAATTAATTCTAGATACTACCTCATACCTATTAGATTAGTTAATAAGACAGGAAAGGAAAATGACATGTTGGAGGAGATGTGGGAAAAATGAGATAGTAATGCCCTGTTGGTGGAATTGGGAACTGATTCAACCATTCTATAGAGCAATTTGGAACTATGGCCAAAAGTCTCCCAGCAATACCACTGCTAGGTCTGTATCCCAAAAGAGGTAAAAAACAAAAAAGGAAAAAGACTTATATGTACAAAAATATTTATAGCAGCTCTTTTCTGGAGACAAAGAATTGGAAATTGAGAAATTCTCCATCAGCTGAGGAATGGCTGAACAAACTGCGGTATATGATTACGATGGACTCTTACTGTGCTGTAAGAAATGAGGAGCATGATGCTCTCAGAAAAACCTGTAAAGACATGAGCTGATGCAAAGTGAACTGTACTGTGTACAAAGTAACAGTAATATTGTAAGATGAGCAGCTGTGATATGACTGAGCGATTCTCCACAATACGATTCAAGGCAACTCCGGAGGACTTATGATGAAAAATGCTATCCATCCCCAGAAAGAACCGATAGTATCTAAATACGGATCCAAATACTTTTTAAACTTTATTTTTCTTGGGGTTTTTTGTGGGTCTGTGTTTTCTTTCACAACATGACTAAAACTGAAATGTTCCGTGTGACTATACACATAACCTATATTGAATCGTTTGCCTTCTCAATGGGAGTGGGAGGATAGGAGTGGGGAGGGAGGGAAGGAGAGAATATGGAACTCAAAGTTGTAAAAATGCATGTCAGAAATTGCTTTTACATGTAACCGGGTAAAATTAAAATAAATTAAAAAACAAAAGATATGGAGGGACAGGTTGTCAAGGAGGGACAGGTTGTCAAGGACTGACTTTATAAGTAATTATTGCAACTCAATCTATTCAGTAACTGGTCAATACATAAAGTGGATTTCCCAAATTATCTACTGTATTTAGAATTAAGAGGAGCTACAAATAAAAAACACTACCTCTTGTATGGCAACACATTATTCCTCCAACACATTCTTCCCCTGTTCCTAATTAACCACTTTTAGAAATAATGAGAAAAAGTATTTTTTTCATAATCTTGGTCTAAAAACCAGTTTTCCCTTGAACAGAAAAAAGTGCAAAGAAGACAGTGTCTTGATCTAAATTCCTTTTTACATGCTATTAAATGACTAATCAGTTTTAATGGAGATGCCAAATCAGTCAAGGACAGACTTCTCTTTGAAATTAATTAAAGTACTGATTTGACTAAGAGATGTCTTTAATTCAATTAACAGAAGACAGTCTCTGGAGTTTACCTTTGACCAGGAAAAAAGGAAAATTCTTAAGTGTGTAAGGAAGGAATGGTTTTATAAAAATGTTTCTCCAGAGTGACTATTATTCTGTTTGATAAATCAGAACTGCTACCTAGATGTTATATTGTCCCTCTTATTTATTCTTATTAAGGAACTTTTTACTTTGTTCTTAAACCCTATAAACTAGGTATGGAAAAAAGGGCTTAGGCAGAGGTATTTTATTTCCTTTTTTTATTAATTTATTTTTAGTTTTCAACATTCACTTCCTTAAGTTTTTGAGTTTTAAATTTTCTCCCCCCTCCCCCCAGGAAGGCATGCAATCTGATATAGGCTCTACATATACATTCACATTAAACATATTTTCACATCAATCATGTTCTAAAGAAGAATTAGGACCAATGGAAGGAACCATGAGAAAGAAGAAAATAACAAAAATAAAGCAAATAGTCTGCTTCGATCTGCCTTCAGACTCCATAATTCTTTCTTAGGCAGAGGTATTTTCAAAGGAAAGATGAATTTTTGCCCCCTTGGACTCTCTCTCAGCCAGAGTATCTTAACCTTTTTGTGTCATGAATCCCTTTAGCAGTTCAGTGAAACCTATGGATACCTCCCTCAAAGCATTTTTAAATAATTGAAGAAAATGATAAGTTTCCAGTTAGGTAAGTGAAAATAAAAATAGGACTTTTTTCCCCTATCCAAATTCACAAGACCCCCAAGGTGCCTAGAATTACTTCAGTAATAACTCGGTCTCTAGATGTGGAATAAAACACAAAGTAGCTTTTCTTCTAGTTTTCTTTGTGTCTTTAAGGTGGTTACAATCTTAACTGAGATAGGACAAGCACAGTCTAGGGCAGAAAATTCTTACTGTGAAGTATGAATTCAGTTCAAGGGCTGCACTTGAAGACCTAGAGGGCCACATGTGGCTTCAGGGCTGCAGGTTCCCCACCCTTTATAGTACAAAGCCATATACTACACAAGCGATAGAAGAAAGCTATTTGAGATCATGAGTTAACAGGGTGGAATGAGGTGGGGCTACTCTAGAAAGGATTCAAAGAACAATTAGAGGGTTTTGAAAGTCACACATTCTGACTATGCATATATTTGCAATGGGCTTTGTTTTTCTTTCCTTTTCAATAGACAGGGGAAGAAGGAGAGAGAATGTGGAACTAAAAATAAAACTGAAATAGAAATAAAAATAATAATCTAGAATTTAGCAAATGATTTTCTCTAAAAAGAGCTGAACAAGGAAGAAGCCTCTTAGCCAGGTGGTAAGGTTGTCTTGTCCTGCGTCGCAGAATTTCACTGTTAAACTTAAGATCCAGTTCATTAAGATTAAGCAGCATTCAGTCATCTAGAGCTTTGTACATGTTAAGCACTTTGAACTGCAAAGACTTAAAGAATGTGCTAAGATTCAGGGCCCTCCGCCAAAACCTGTCTAAAACTGTCCTACTCCATCATCTCTGATCTGTTCATAATACAGCCAAGGAAGCAAGGGACAGAATGGCTTCCTTCTAGCAGGACAAACTCTTAAGGCCCCAATATAAGTCTGTAGATCAGAACTATGCATGGAGGGAATGGCATAGTGTGACAGGATAATCTATTAAGAGTATGGATTCTACACATTCACCAAAAAATCCAGACTTTTCTCTCACTAAAGAAGGGATATATGTATCTAATCTGGTACTCAAAAGAAAAAATACTTACATCATCATCCCCTGCCCCATCTAGTCCACCACTTTCCAGGAACTTTTTGAAACCTTCTAATGTTCTTTCTCCATTGTAATCAATTACCTGTAGGAGGAGGGGAGGGAAAAAGGGAAGCTGAAACCAATACCCATCTAAACCCTGAAGCCCACCTATAACAATTTTTTACCCCCAAAAACTCTCCCTTCCTACACAAAGTCAAGGAGCTCAGGAAATATGCGTTTTCCATTAACCCACAAAGGAAAGAGCTTGTGCTGTGGGGTACCAAAACCAAAAGCCACACCCCCACTTACAGCTCTTCCACTACTTCCCCACCAACAAAAGGCCCCTTCCCAGCTCCCTTACCTCTGCGCTAACAAGCAGCCCCAACCCGATCCTTCCTAGCTCCTGGCTCCCTGGATGACAGATCCCATAGAGAGGCTCTCAAGTGGACTTGAGGGAAGTCAGTGGCATTGGGAAGGCAGGTTATGAGAAGAGTACAGCTAGCATCATTTGCATGGAAGCAAGTCTGAACCAGCCCATGATCCCTCCCCCACCCCAAATCTCAGAAACACAGCTTCAAAGATAAAAAGTAGCTCTTCCTTTTCCTTCCCCAACCCCCCCACCCAACATTAACTTCAAGGTCAAGGACAAAGCCATCCCGTTGCAATTGGTCCTTCCTCTCTCCCATTTCTCTCTGCTGTGAAATCCTTACCGTTCTGTCAGCACTTGCAGGGAAGAACTTTAATGTGGGGAAACTGTGGACCTTAACTGCCTCTACTTCATTAGCTGTTGAGTCCATCTTGGCGATGACTATACTTTCATGATCCTTATAAGTTTCTCCCAATTTGTCCCAAATGGGAGCCAACTGTTTGCAGTGACCACACCAGGGAGCATCTGTAAAGATGACAGGTCAACAGTCAGCACAAGGAGGCCAGTGTTCCCTGACCCTTATGCTTTGCTATTCCAGTTAGGCCTTTCTATATTGCGAAAGGAAAAAATAACAAATCTACTTACAGAATTCCACAAAGACATTCTTTTTTTCATCAAAAGCAACTTCCTCAAAGTTCTTCCCAACCAGAACTTTAACTGGCTGCTTGTCCCAGTCATCAGGTAGGTCCTGGCTCATTAAATGGGGCTAAAAATCAAATATATACAGGGAACCAACAATAAACAAGTGCTTCCGAAGCCCACTGGGCCCTACACTAAAAGTGCTGTTACTCAGTAGGTCAAAAATGAAACTTTTCTCTCCATCTTGGTCTTTTACTCCTCTATCACAAAGAAGCAGCCTGAGCAGGAGACACCAAAGTTTAACTAGGGGATTACAGCATGCTATGGGCTCAGCTGATAAGCCTGAACATGCAAGTGATAGGCCAAACAATTACTGCAAATTGCAAGGGGGTCAAATGGGGCATAGGTTTACCCAGAAAATTGAGGGATGCAAACCTTCCTATTTTCCGAGGATATGGAAACATTGGTTAAAAGACAACTAACTGTCTTTAATGTATGCCTGGGCAGCCCAATAGCAAGAGAGATTCACTGTGGTTACTGTATATTAAAAGAAGTTATTTTCATGCTGGCATTGCTGCATCTAGTCTCATGGGCTATGCTCTTTGGCTACTCTGTGTACTGTTTGGTAGATACTCTACAAAAAGCTACGGGGGGGTCTGAGATAAAGATAGCTCAAAAGGCTATGGTGACCTTGCTCTGAGAGTTTGTACATATGGTTTATGCTTATGCTATTTAAGCCAAATCATCAAGAAAATCTAGGTTTCAGTTTCCTCATCACTAAAAATTATGACAAAATTCCTTTCAGCTCTATTACCTTGACTTTACCCTCCAAAAATCTGTCACAGAATTCCTTTATCTTTTCTGCCGTTAATTCATCAGACTCGGGCTTGTATTTGGTCATCTCTTCTTCCAAAGTGATGAGGCGGACGGCTGGGCACTCCTCTTTCTTTAAGCCAAAGAACTCAAGGATTCTCTGATTGTCAGTGTGGTCGCTATCAATGAAGATAAATAGGATCTTGGGAACAAAAGAAAGATTTTTGACATTAGAAAGATTTGAGCTATTCAAGATAATAATTGCCTTCCCTGGTCAAGTTCATGCTAAAGAAGTTATTATGTTCCCCCTGCTTAAACTTTGGATCTAATATTCCCAGAGCACACCAAATGGCAAGTATAAAAAAAGTACTAAAGAACCACACATTACCTTTCATCCCTCCATTCTTCAGAAATGAACAATAAGAAATAAATAAAAAATAAACAAATAAATGCCTGCACAACCCTTTTTTAACGGGAATTTTAAAAAATGATTTCCTATTAAGATTTCCCTAGCAGAGATGGGAACAAGGTAGCCTAGGAAAGGCACTAAGCTACTCACAATTAGTGTTCCTTGACAACTATTAAACATCTTTTTGGAAGTGAGGTGGGGTTGGGAAAGATGCGTAACAGTAAAAAAGAAATTTTACTTAGCAAACAGTGACAAGATGGATACAGAAGATAGCAATTAAAATGTAAATCTTTAAAATCCAGCCATGATTCCAAACTGTTATCAGTTTGTTATACTTTAACATAATGTAAATAATGTAACATGAATGTTAAGGTGCTGCATAAGACAACCACTGAAGCCTCCCTTAATCAACATTCCATTTATTTCTGATTGTACAGAAAAATAAATCTTATCATGATTTTACCTTCCTTTCTAAAAATATATCTAGATCTACTAAATATTTGCATTTATAAGATAAGTCTATAAAAATATTCCTCTGAATTGTACGAGGGAGGTGTTAGGGACCACTATCAAGAGATTTGATATAAGATGTTACTCAGATTTGGTCTCCTCTTTTCTTCAGCTAAATTGATGCAAGTAGTCATCTTGAGTCTGTCCTTGGTTAGTCACTTCTGTATTCTTTTGTATAAACTCCCCAGATTATCTTTCCCTGATGTCTTTTGAGACTCAGATTTATCTTTAAAAGAAAATTTGTTTAGCAGACAATCTCATAGACCTCCTCCTCTTGGGTTCCTCCCTTTGTTCTCCTTCCTCACATCTTGGCTCCCACTTTGGACACAAAGCAGCAGGTAAAAGCATTTACCCACTGAGTCAGAACGCAAGGAAAGATCATTGTGAGGAGTCGTTTTTCTAAACCCAGACGTCTTTGCTTTATCACTTTCCCCTAAGAATTTACTTTCACTTTACAATATCATTGTTTAAAGTCCCATACCTTTCCCTTGAAGCTTTCGGCTGCTTTTTTGAAGTTATTCAGTTTGTCATCATAGTCAGAAACACTCTTTGGCAGGAACAGCAGGATATGAGTCTTGATTTCACCTCCAAAAATTTTGGGGGCTGTCTGGTTAACACAGAAACACATGTTAAAGAAAAGGAGAAAATGGAAGGACTCTTTAGAAAGCACTTTCCATTTCAGGGCCTTCTCCTGTCATTCAGCAATCAGTTCTGAATTGCCAATTACATGGACTCAATCAAGAGATCTATTACAGGACAGGTCCCCAGGGATACCAAGAATAAACACAGTTCCTGACTTCAGTGGCCTTTATTTTATTGAAGTGGAAGTCAACACCTACTCAAATAGGCACATTTAAAATAAATACAATTTGGGGGAAGGTAGGTCAAGAAAAGTTTCATGGAATAGGTAGAGTTTTGTCAAGTTTTGATGCAAACAAGGAATCTTAAGAGGCAAAAGTGAGGAGTACACTCTATGTAAGAGGGACAGCCGATTATAAGGTATAGAGAAATAGATGGAGCACCAAGTATAAAAAAACAGAGAAGGCCAATTTGGACTAACTGAAAAGTACAGGAAGGGGGGATGTAGTTTGGAATCAAGTTGTGAAGGACTTTAAATGTCAAACAGAAAAGATCTGTCCTAGAGATAACAGGGTGCCAATGGAGTTTACATAGTAGGGGAATGACGTGGTCAGACTTGTGCTTTCAGAAAATCATCATAGCAACAATATGGAGGAAATCAACTGAAGAAAAGAGCTGAGAAGTAAGGACTCCGATTAGGAGTCTACTGCATAAACCAGGAGAAAATAGTAAGGGCCTGAAAGAGGGTAGTGATAAGGTGAAAAATAGAAGGGGTCAGATTTAAGAGGTGTTAGCAATGCTAAGACTTGGTGACCGGATGCATGAATTTTGTATCTCCAGTGCCTGGCACACAGGGGGTGTTTATTAAATACTTATCAACTCAGGTGAGGGAGAGTAAGAACAATGCTGAGGTTAAGAAACAAGGAGACTGAAAGGATGACATAAAAGGGAAGAGGGATGGGGTATGAGAGGCCTGTAGGATATTCCGTTAGAAGTATGCTCAACTAGAGTTCATGAGAAATATTAGGGCTGGTCTCAGGGAACGAGGGAGTGGGGAAGGAGGGGGGAATGAGGGATAGAGAAGAGAAAAAAATCTTAGATATATGGAAGTGATTATCAAACACTGAAAACAAATAAAATAAGTTAATTTAAAGAAAAAAAAGAGAAAAACTAGGGCTGGATGCAGAGATCTAGAAATCATTTGGCTAGAGATCACTGACCCACGGAAGGTTAGCAAGTGAGAATGCAAAGAGTACCAAAGACAGTCTGGAGGGTACATCAATTATTAGGGGACATGGTACAGGTGATGATCCAACAAAGAAGACTGAAAAGGAGTGATTAGATGAAAAGAAGAACCAAGCGAGGAGTTATCAAGAGAAATCCAAAGGAAAGAAAGTCAACAGTGTAAAATACTGTTGAGAGGTCAAGAAGTATGAGGCTTCAAAAAAGCCAGATTTGGCATTTCAGGATCACTAGGAACAACAGACAGAAAAATTTCAATTTGGCAACTGACATATTAATCAAATTGGTCAGGGTTGAAAAGTGATTGAGGAGGGAAATGAAGGCAATAAGTGTAGACAGCTTTTTCAAGGAGCATGGCATGGGAATGGGAGCAGATATAAAAGGATGGCAGAATCTAGTTAGGTTTAAGGATGGAAGGGCATGCGCATGTTTGTAGGCAACAGGAGAAGACTAGACAAAGGGGATTACTGTGGGTGGACAAGTTGATGGAGAAGGCAGGAAGGGTTGACTTTGGCAATTAAGGTCACATTTTCAGCGACTGGAGTAAAAGGAGAAAATGAATGGAATAGGAGAGTCAGAACAAAGGATTTCAAGATGTAGTGAAATGGAGAAGGATGAGCTTATGGTGAATAGTTTCTATTTTTTCAACAGAATATGAGGCAAAGTCCTCAGCTGAGGGTGGAAAAAGGAGATGGTTTGAGATCAGAAAAGTTTTGAAATCTGATCTGTGGGAAGTAAAATACAGAATCAATAACAAGGTCTAAAAGGGCTGCTTTTCTGCTATCAGGACTCCAGTGGCATCATAGAACATAATTTTTTTTCTCAATTTGGCTTCATGATTTCCTCTACCTCCATTCATGAGCACTTGACTACAAGCTGAGGAGGCAGGTAATGGGAGTAACCCAAGGTTGGGGTCTGGCAAGACATCAGTGTTAGTAGGATAAGGGAACAAAGAGCTTTGAGAATAAAAGACAATGCAGAGTTAAAACTAGTTAACTATGAATTGAGATTGGGGGAGAAAAGTGAAGTTAGAGTAGGAATAACACCCTGGGAGAGTACGGAGAAATGGAGGGATTGAAGGTCCTATGAGTATAAAAAAATAAATGGCTTTAGGAAGGCTAAGGCATAGCAAGAAATGACTGATAAGAGGTTATTATCTGATAAAGGAATTTTGGAGCTTATGAACACAGTAATGGAAGGCTTGTGAATAACAGTATAAATCAAGAGTGTGACCTTCTATCCCAATGTGTAGCTGAGGTAGAAGAAAAACCAGGTCACAGAAATTGAAAAGACAGAGTCAACTGGGAGTTACTCAGTCTCATCAGTTGAGAATTCTAGGGGGATGATGGAAGGGGAAGATAGGAGCAGAGTGGGATACAGGAAGAGTTGAGTTCAGGTTTTCAGGATGAGAATATAGCAGTAGGACCTTGGAATAGAGTGGCTTGCTCTTAGGCAGTCAGTAATTCATTATCACAGGGATTAGGATGGAGGGAAGTAGTGTAAGAGATATATGAGAGGAGTCTGAGCAGAGAATACAGAGCATTCCTGGTACCTGGAGGTCTTAGCAGGTGAATAGATTCCAAAGCAATAAATGATCTGCTGAAACAGAAGCACAGATCCTTCTTACTTTCCCAATTCTTGCACTCTCCACGCACTGAATTAATAATATGTTGTATAGCAAAAAGCCTCATACCTGCTCAGTGAACTCAATGACCAAGGGCAGCCGGTGATAATTAACAAAAGTCAGTAGGTTCTCCTTAGTAATCTCTCCTTCAAAGTTGTTTCGACCTTCATCAAACTGAGGAAAGAGAAGGATTACAAGTTAAGCCCTATGTTCACACACTTGACCCATTCTGGGTTCTCTCCAGTAGGACAGTTTGGCAGCATCTCTGTCTAGTGGTTTTGTGTATCCTACAGAGATCCTAGCAACAAAGAAAAGAAAACAGGATTTGTACAGTTAAGAGCTAAATTTTCCTAATAATACCTCGCCCTGGGATCCAAAATTCCTTGCAACAAGTTAACAAGGAATCTTTATAACTACCACTCTAGCCAAACTCAAATCCAAGTACTTACAGATATAAGGAAATAATCTGAAAATTAAGCAGAGTTGTCACAGAAAAAGTTGCACACTTCAATCCTTGACACTGCTCTACTGAACTGGAAAAATAGTTATGAAGAAAAAGTCAACAACTTAAAGCTAGTCAATGAACAGTCTCCCCAGATCCAAGTCAGTAGGAGAAGGGCAAAGAAAGTGTTATTCTGGGTAATAAGAACCAATAAGCAGGAATGAAGAAGTGCTCCTATTTACCAGGGAAGTATAACCAAAGAAAGGGGTGTACTGAAACACAGCTGATACTGCATTTGTTGATGAACAGTAGTTTACTTATGAGAGCATTTTTGTTCACACAGGGTATAAAGTGGCATCAGAGATAAAAGCACAGATGTTCACTGTAGAGAAACTTCAGTCTAATGCCAAAGCCCATTTCACAATAAAGCAACACCTATTTTTGCTCTCAATTCTGGGAACCCTCAGTTTCTATGGTGCCAGGAAAAAAGGACATTGGTACATTAGGGTTCAGATGTACACCATCCCTTTATCCCAAAGGTTTTATTTAGGGCATGGGTCAGTTTTATTTCTGAAACACAAGTGGCTCAGCAACGTATTCCACATTGCTGGCCTCTCAGTCTGGAAAAAAGGAATTAAAAAACTGAGTTACTCTTCCATTTTTTAATAAAATGCAATTACCTGGTACTAACAAAAACGATCCTTTAAAAGGTTTCGCAGCTAAAGACATTTAAACCTTTACTGCTGACAATAGCAAACTTCTAAAACTTCCCCTTTCTCTTAATTTTTGGAAAGGTAAAACTGATTCAGGCACATACCCACGAATTTTAATTTCTAGTTTGGGCAAATTTAACAGAGATAACTAACAAGTGTCTTGTTCCTGCTTACACATCTGCTGGAAACCACAAAAATAATTTTCTAAAAAAATCCATTCCTAATAAATAGTTAGGATTTAAAAAGGAGTAGATGTGCAAACTACAAATGACCACATGAAATTATGTCACAAATCACCAATTGTAAGAAAAAGAAAAAATAACACCTCAGGTTTTGCCTCACTTTATAGAAATTAGCAAAGGTAAAGAAAAGATGAGAATAGTCTGTTGGAAAGCCTGTGTGAGAAGAGGCACCCTGAGGTATGCAATCCGTTAACAAGTATTTATTAAGCTCTTTCTATGTGCTAGGAACCAGGGGTACAAATAAAAGCATGAAATGATTCCTGCTCACAAGGAACTTACATTCTAATGGGAGATACAAGGATATATACAATATACAGAATTAAAAGTTAATAAATACAAAGCAGTTAAGTATAAGGTAGTTTGGAAGGGAAAGCATTAGCAGTTGGCAGACTGGTACACAGAGATGTATACATATGTATTTTTGTGGATATATGTATATATAAATACATGCTGGCTTAAGTACTATTAAAGATGACTACACAGGGAGAAGATAAAAGAGACTAGGGAAAAAAAAAACTTGGAAAACATAAGTTGTGATATGGATGCACCAGCAAAGGAGACTTTGTCAAGAAAGGAGGAGCACCGGAAGAGAAGTGTCAAATGCAGCAGAAAGACCAAGAGATGAATACTGAGCAAAGAATGACTCGGCAATTAAAATGACTGGTAATTTGGGCGAGAGCAGTTTCAGTTGAGTGATGAAGTTGGAAGCCAAATCCCAAAGGGTTGAAGAGAAAGTTGAAATGAAGGAAACAAAGTGCAGACAGCTTTTTTCTGAGTTTGGCTGAGAAAGTGAGGAGGGATATAGTAGGATAGTTTGAGGGGAATGATAGGATGAAGGTTTTTTAAGGACAGGAAATATTTGAGTCTGTTTGAAGGGAGAAAGGAAAAAAAACAGTAATTTGGGAGAAAATGATCAAGAATGCAATCTGTTTGCAGACAGCTGGGGGACTACTAGCAAAGACTACTATATTTACTGTTAGACACTGTCTGTGCATCAGATGTTTTAATTGTTTTTCTTTGTAACAAAGGAGAGCTCCATCTGGATGAAGATTAGTGAGAGAGTGTGTGTGAGCGTGTAAAATACATAATGAAAAGACAAAAAGAATCAAAACCTCTCTCTCTCCCTCCCTCCCTCTCTCTCTCTCTCTCTCTCTCTCTCCTCACTGGGCCAGACACTGAGATAATTGTCGTTACTACACAATGACAGCAAATAAATCTAAATTATTCTTTCATTGTTTTAGCAAAAAAAACCTGAGACCAGAAAGTAAGTCTCAAATAAAGCAGAAAGAATAACTGTCAGAAAAATCAAATCTTCAAAGTCCAAAAACACTCTTTTCAAACCTTTTTATTTGTAAAAAGAATAAGAAGATAAGGCAAAAAGCAAAATACAGTTTATTTAAAATGTTGATTTGGTGACTAATTTTTGAGACTGGCATTTATAAGACCACTATGGTCCAGAGACACTTTCCTTCCTACACAGAGACAAAAAGCCTTTGGACCCCATCTCTTTGCAGGTTTAACAGTACAAAGCAACTGGAAACACAGGCAATCTGTCACCCTCTTTCACCTCAAAAATACATGTCTTCTGCCTCTAATCAGAGCACACTGTATCTACAATATCCTATGGAGAAGGCACAAGAATAGAGCAGTCATACTTTTATGAGGAATGAACTGTTATATGGTATGGATGCACTTAGATAAGATATAAAAAAAACCTACCAACTGAGAGGAAATCTTAAGAAGTTTAGAAATGAGGTAGTCATTCTATTCAGATCTTTGAGCAATTTATGAGACCTCTGAAGCATATTTATGAACTGGGATAAAAGGATGAAGCTAGGTACCATTACTGTGAAATGTTGTTAGGTCTTAAAAGTCCCTGTACCTATGCCCTTAGAAATATCCTTAATAAAAACCAGACAAAAAGTTCAGTTAAATAAATCATGTCAAAGAAGCAAAAGATAACATGTTGACTAAAACAGATAAACCAAGGAAAACTAAGAGCTTTCTTTATCAACACTGAATAATAAAATACATATATGACATGCTAGACTACTTTAGTCACTCAGAATTAATCACACACCTCCCCACTCCACCCCCCATCAGTTAGGGCAACTCTAGAATGTCACTTGACAATTGGCCCATGGTCCAATAGTGTTTACACAAGTTGGCTGTTCTCGCTGTTACTGATACTCATTACTAATACTACCTCAAGACTTGAAATCATGGGATGAGAGCAGGCCTGCATCGTGAAGGCAGTCCAACGCTGCCCCCTATTGCTCTCACAGTGGCACCCTGAAGAACTTCATAGCAGCTCATGCAAAGGATTATTACAACTGGAAGCTGCAGCTCAGATAGGAAACTTGTTTGGTGAAAGGAGTCTGGTAGGAATTTAATTCAATAAACATTTCTCAAATGCCTGCTTAAGTTGGTTTTTGTTTCCAGAAGGCCAGGGCTTTCTAAGTACTCTAATAAGAATAGCACACAAAGCAAAGTTTACCCAAGAGATACAAAGTGCTATAAGGGTTCCTCCCTCCATCCAAAAAAGCAACCTCATTCAGATGGAAGGGATAATCAGGGTGGAAGTGGTGGCTGAGGCAGGCCTCAAAAGACTTAAGCGTGTACTATGTGCCAAAGAGGATAAGACGGAAAAAATGTAACAATTCCTGTTTTCGAGGTACTTAATTCTCTCAGGGGAAACAACTACATAAAGAAATATTTATAGTATAAATATAAAGTTAAAAAATAAAAACAGAAACAAAACCCTTAAATACAATGTAGTTTGTGAGAGCAATTGGAATGATGAAACAATATAACCAAAGCAGCTGATATTGGGAAATTCTGAGACATCAGGAAAAAGATGGTACGTGAGCTGCACATTAAAGGAAGAGAACGACTATGAGGCAAACACAGGCCAACTAGTGCAAAGACAGACATGAAGGAATTCAGAGGAGAGAAGGCCAGCCTGACTAGATGGTGAATCTGCAGCAGCATGCTGGAATGACCAGAGCAGAGACACAAATTGAGAGGTTGCTGCAACAATCCAAACAAGAGGCAATGAAGGTCCGAACTAAAGTGGTGGCTGTGTGAATAGAAGGGGTCAGAAGAGAGATCAGGTCTGGCAACCAACTGAATGTAGTCAGACAGGATTTCAACAACAGAAAGAGTACGCAGGCAAAGGGAATACACAAAAAAGTACTGAGGTCAGAAAACCAACGTGGCAAATAAGACATCAAAAAGCCATTAACAGAAAAGTGAAAATAAGGAAATGGTCTTGAGAACCAGTGGAAAGGAACGCTAACTTCAAGTAAAGGTCATTCCAATGATTATGTTCAACAAGCAAGTTGGCAATGTGAGGCAGGAGCTCAGGTGAGAAGTCATATCTAGAAAAATTTCAAAGTTAAGATAGAGAGGCAATAGTTTAAACTATAGGACTCTGAAATTGCCAAGCAACTGAGTAGAAAGTAAAGAGAAACTGTAGAAGGCAGAATCTTGGAAAAGTTAAGTTTAGATGTCAGAAAGAAAAGTCAGCAAATGAAGGTAGAATTGGGATACCTCCATAAAGCAGACCAGGCCTCCATAAAGCAGACCAGGGAAAGTCTCGTTTTCGTCAGGTCTCTGCCAATATTAACGAGAATGGCAATAACTATTGCTCCTTTTCTTACCAGGAAAAATCTAGAATATCAGGTAATGAAAACTATGAAAAGAAAATTCCAAGTAACTATGTACTTAGTGTCAAATACTGCAAAGAGGTCCAAAAAGAGAACTAACACTACTGGATTTGTCAATTAGGAATTACCTCTCAATGAGACCAATTTCTATAGAATTAGGAAGGCAGAAGCCAGACTGGAAGGTACTGAAAAATGAGTGGACAGACTACTCTTGGAAGTAGAGTAAGGGAGGGAGTATATCAATAAATTAGCCTGCTTAGTTCTAGAGATACAAAGACAAAAAGACCTTGCCCTTCAAGGGCTCATATTCCAGTCAAGGAAACCCAATACACATGTGTGTGTAAATACACACAAACGAGTATTTGTAGGTATAGAGGTAGATAAAACAGATGCAAGGCAATTGTTAAGAAGGCACTAGAAGCTAGGAGAAAATAACCTGGCTTCAAAGTGTAAAGGGATAAAAAAAGTTTCAGAGTAAGGTAGATTTAGTATATTTGAACACAGACGGGGAAGAAGCTGGTAGAAATAGAATAAAAACAAAGGGAGTTGGAATGATGGAACAATATATGCCCAAAGGCAAGAGAAAACATGATCCAAAAAATAAATGGTAAGGTCAGCCCAGCAAAATGGGCCACTTCTTCCTCTGAGATAGGAAGATAAGAGAGATCCCAAATTACAAAAGAAGGAAGCTAAAAGAATTTCTATAGGGAAGCTGCTGGCACAGGAGATGGAGAGCTGGACCTAAAGTCAGGAAAATCCGACTTCAAATCTAGCCTTAGACACTTTCCAGCTGTGTGATTCTAGGCAAGTCACTTAACTTGTCTGCAGTTTTCTTAATTCTAAAATGGGGATAACAGTAGCACCTACTGTGCAGGCTGTTGTGAGGATCAAATGCTATAATACTTGTAGAGTACTTAGCACAGTGCCTGGCACACAGTAGGTACTTCATAAATGCTTCGTCCTTTCCACTGTCCTTTCTCCCCCTTTCAGTATAATGTATGTATCTGCTGAAAGTGGGAAGAATGAGAGTGAATTGAAAGAGCCACTTCATGGAATATGATAAAAATAAAAAAAGATTATTCCAAGCAGTCTTGCAGACCCACCTAAAGTTATTATGAATTGTTAGTGTAGTTTCATCAACATGGCAAATATAATAAAAGATGAAACGATTACATTTGTCTTCTCACAGTGTCTCCAACAATGACAAATACAATGTTGATGGAAGCCAGGAATTTGACTAACCATTTTGGAAAACTAATTTAGTACTATACTAGAAAAGTAACTAAATTTCATATCTGTTGGCTCAGTGATAGCAGTAGGGGCGTTTACCCTAAAGGGATCAAAGATTCTTCCTATCTCTATTACCAAAATATCTCTAGCAGTATTTTTTGTGGTAGCAAGAAAATGGAAACAATTTATGTCCAATTGGGGAATGGTTGAAAGAACTGTAGAATATGAATGCAGTGGAATATTATTAAAATACAAGCAATAAATATACAGAATTCAGAAAACTTTGGAAAGCTTGTATAAACTAATGATCAACATAGATTATAATAACACAAAGGAAATAATGCAATAATATAAAGGGGGGAAAATCTACCAAATAGTAAAAGAATTCCCCATCAATGCAATGATCAATCCTAACTCCAAAGGAATAATGATGAGACATAGCTCCATTCTCTCAGATGAAGTGGTCAACTACAAGTATAGCTTAACTATAACTTTATTACAAGAGATGGTTCTAACGGTGGAAGGGCATGATACTGGGAAATAGTTACATAACAATAAGAATCAATAAAGCCTTTAAAAAAAATTGTAGTTTTACTTCATGATGAGTATGGCTAATCCTATCTGGGGACATCTGGGGATGAAGGCGTATCAACTGAAACTCTTACCCACAAGAGATTCCTGAGCTAAACAGGTAAGGAAGCCAGACAGACTAAAACAGTAAGGAGCTAAGAGAGAATAAGAGGGACAATAGTGTATATGCAGGTATAAAAAAGAATAGATCACAAATAACAGAAGTGCTTGCAAACCTTAAAGCACTATACAAATGCTGGCAATTATTACTTCATCTTAAAACTCTTAGCACTCCCTACAAAGCAGGATTTAAATTATTCTGGTAGAGAAATACTTGTAGGAGGAGGAAAATAAAAAGTAATTTTGCTATATATGTCCCTCAATATTTTAAACTTCTTTCCTATATGAAGAAAATTTGACCTTAGGTCTATATTCCTATTGCCCCCAAGTTATCTTATAGCTAATTAAGCAAAGTTCACTGGAACTTGCTCATGGCCCAGATTCTCCTGCAAAAAGCTTGCCAGAAGACAATTCTGCCTGTTTCATGATTCATGGACAAAACCAGTTGTCAGTAATTCAGGCATCTGCTAACATGAATTGCAAGCAGGTTTTACTAATTAACCTTATGCCTAAATCAGAAAAGTGGTCAATCTCAGAATTAAATTCAGCATTATTTATCAAGAGCCTATTGTGTTCTTAACACTGTTAGGCCCTGATGGAAAAAAGCATCAAGAAATGATCCCTGCCTTAAAAGCCTACAATCTCCTTAGGAAGATTTGCAAACATCAGTTAGACAATCTAAGTCAATGAATGGATGCCAAAATAAATGAGTCAGATGTCTTATCAGAGGAAATTCGCACTAGACTTTTCTGAAGAAATTATAATTCTTGATGCTTCCTTTATACACTTTTTCAATAGTTTGAACAGTAAAATCATTCTGGACTTAGAAAAAAATATCTTAACTCCAAAGTATTTTGTTCTGTTAAATTAAAAAAATATCATTCAATCACACTGGTCTCTCCTTAACAACATAATCCTCACTCCATCCACAGGAGGAAACAATAACACTGCAGTCCAATTTCCTTAACAGGTATTTAGTAAACATCAGACTTAATTCCAATTAAATGGAATTTAATTTAAATTTGAATACTTTGAAGTATCTAGTTGGGAGAGCTTTCTCCACTGAACAAGTTGGAGGAAAAAATACTGAAGTTCCAATTAGATCTAATAACAATTAAATGTTTAAATTCCAATTAAATATTTCCTAAACACATTTCTCCCAACAATCAGTGGCTCTATCAAACAATGCCCCCTAAGAAGGCCATGAGAACCTTGCCCATTTGTCCCTGAAATCATATCAGAATTCCTCAGGAAAAGATCTAAACAGAAATAGGAAATTATAGTAAGATTACTAAAGCAAATTGTCCCCAAATTGCAAACAACTCATTTTCGCTGTAAAAAGTTTCTATGGGCATCCTTTTAGGAAGGACCATATCTTACACTCTTTTGTGCCACAAAATTCTATTAAGAGTGCTTGTCTTAATATACTTTGTATATGCTCAAAATTTTGAATATGAAAAACTTTACTCCATTTCATTTAGTCTCCATTACACTACTTAAAAAAAAAATCCCCAGATCTAGATTCTAGCTGCCAACCAAAACTTTTCCTTCTCAAACTACACAAGGACCTTCCCTTTTCCTTAAAGAACAATAATTATATCTACTTTCAAATTGCTTATTCTTTTCAGTCAACTTATACTTCAAAGTATTCAAAGAACTTATAGTTCTTTTGAAACTCACCCGAATAAATCTTTCCACTTCTAATTTAGTACTACAAACATTTCTTGCTTTACCGAAGTACATCATTCTGAAGAAGTTTAAAAGTGACTTTTTATGTAATTCCAATTTGCTCAGGACATGGGGAAGAGAGTAAATGAGAGAAGGAACAGGGAAGGGGACCACAGCTATGGAGGGAAAGGGCCTGACACATGACTCATGGACATATGGGAACCTTAAGAACATATCAGGGTAGGGGACAGAGAAGCAAGAGTGGGAGAAGAAACAATGGCCAGGCATGTAGGGGCCTGCCTAATCAAAGAGAGGAAAAGAACATCGCTGGGGGCAGACAAATGGGAGCTGGACACAGATAGACAAGGGAGGACAGGCCCTGTCATGGAGACAGACACTTAGTGGTACTAGAGCTTGGACTGCTAGGAGACATGGTCTAATCAAGGCAACTGTCTCCTCTCTCAGCTTCTGAAGTTCTCAAGTCAAGCCCTCAGTGCTGCAATTTCTCTGGGCATCCCTTTTTCTGCTTTCACTTGGAAGTTTTTCTTTCTTTAGGAATTTTTTTTGGGGGGTGGGAAGAAGTACAGTACTATATAAAGTTAACATAGGTGTTTTTTGGTAATGTAGAGTTCTTTCAGAATTATTTACTAACATCAAATTTGCATAATGAAAAGGTAAAGTGAAAACTGTCTGTATTTTTTTCTCCTTCTGCACCCTGGTTTAAGTATTTCCAAATGGTTTATCCACCAACTACCATTCTCTATCATTTTTTTTAAAAGAAAGAAAAAAAAATTAACTTTTCCCACAGTAGATTACAGTACACAAATAGTAACTTTTCCCCAGAGAAGTTCGCAGGAAGTCAACTTCTGAATACCCCAATTTTCAAATGGAAAATAGTAAGAAGATGAGAGAAACTAAAGGTCCGATGATTAAGCTATTGTGTAAGACCAGATTGCCCCTTTAAAGTGGTTTTAATTTTAATTCTTCTTATGCAACAGGACTAAGGTGAAAATATATTTATGAAATATATTTAATAGGAATGTATATGCAGAACCTATATAAAATTGTATGTCGTCTCAGAGACAGAGTGGGGAAGGAGGGAGGAAAAATCTAAGGTATATGAAAGTGATTATAGAGCCCTGAAAACAAATAAAATAATTTTAAAAAAATAAAGTGGTTTCAAAAAATAATTCTACTCCAGTTAACTACCAGAATGACTTCATGACACAAAACCTTTACCTTGAAGAAGGTCTCATTTAACACAAATCCCCTCTTGATCTGATCAAGATGTAGAATTCTCAGGTCCGCTGCATTCCAGAGCTTCAATGGGGGCAAGGTGCTCAAAAGCACTGTTATCTACAAACCAAAGCTGAACTGCATTTCATTTTAGAGTTCAACAAGCCAAACAACTCACCTTCTTAAAGAGGACAATGCCATCTTTATCAAACTGGTATTTGGAGTACAAATCATTGTTGGAAGAGATTCCAAATGGAATATCATCGATAGACTCTGCAGCCAATGTGAACTGTTTGACAAGTTCCGACTCCAGATCCTAGGAGAGAAATATTGAAAAGAGAAAGGTTACTGACTTATGGGCTCGGCATAGCAGTATGTACCTATAAACAACGAAAACGTCAGACCCTGTGCCCCATCCACAATGAAGGCTCCTTACTTAGCATATGCCAGTGCCCTGGACAATAGAATGAAATGCAACCACTTGTTCTGGTTGTGTAAGGAATGACATAGAAAAGCACAAGAATTTGAAATTAAGTTCTAAAAGATCTACCTTGAATAAGCCAATAACAGCAACTTCATTGGAATCCACCAAGGACTCAGCAGCAGCAACATCTGTCAGGACAGTGACCGCTGGACTAGTGCGTTTCTTCAGCCAGTTCACAATATCTTCAGCTTCTCTGCCAGCTGTATCCCCAACCCCCCAAAAAGTTCAGATTTACTTTGGTGTCTGGAAAGGTTAATCTGACAAACAAGCATTTGTGGAGTGCCAACAATGAACTTCCTAAGTACGAGGGGACGGGAAAGGATACAAAGATCAATCGAGTCTAGGCTCAGTCCAAAAGTAACTTCCCGTTCCTATCACCAAATCACTTTGGAGTCCTGGGCAAGTCAGCCTCTTGGCTTGAGACTTTTCCCAGCTGTAAAGTGGAGCTAATACCTACCTTGATCTTATCCTCACAGGGCTATAGTAAAGATCAGAGCTATGGAGTACTTTGAACTTTTTAGTAGCAGCTAATATATATGGATAAGGGATTACTCCTGCCCTACTTAACCTCACCAAGTTGCTAGAACAAAATTAAACATGTAAAACACTTTGAAAAATTATTCCAGTAACAAATCTAAGGTTAACAAATCAAATCCTCAGTTTTTTTTTCCTCACTTGTCTATCTATCCCCACCTGAAAGAACTTGGATCACTTCCTAGGAAGAGGACCTACCTGTATACTCTTTAGGAGAAGCTGTATCTCCATTCTTAAAGAATTTGATAGTGGGGTACCCCCGAACCCCATATTGCTGTGCTAGATCAGACTCTTCAGTGGCATCTACTTTGGCTAGTCTGATTTTAGAACCTTCAGCTTTCAATTTTCCAGCTGCCTTAGCATACTCAGGTGCTAGCGCTTTACAGTGACCACACCAAGGAGCATCTGAAAAGAAAAATAAAGCATTAAGCAGGAGCACCTGATCTAGTTCTATTTCTCTTGACAGCTCCCCGAACTTCTCATAGATTTTCCTTCACAGAAACTCAACAGAAATAACCATTTAACACACTGGAAAATGAGTTCCTGATGCTCGTCAGCAGTGAAAGCACAAAAGCTGTTGACACCAGTTGAAAACCATGTACAAAACCATGCCCTTAAATCTGCATTGTTACTGAAGGTTCCTGGTGCTTTTAAGAAACTTAATAACCATTACCAACTTTTAACCAAGTAGGTTGGTTGTTTTGTTATTCCAAACCCCTTGTTTTCTCAGTGTGAGAGAAGACACCCCCTCCCCCCCAAACACACACATTCCATGACTTTGAAAAACTCATACTAATGCACTTTTGTATCTGCTCTGCAATTTAATGTCTTTGAGACTTGAGAGGTTAAGACAGGGGTGGGGCTTTCTAGGTCCTAAAGTGTGGCCCTTCAAAGGAATATGTGAAGTTAGGATTCAAAGGTCAAACATGAGGACCTAGAGGGCCACATGTGACCTCGAGACCAAAGGTTCAAGGCCCCTGGAAGTGATTTGCCCAGGTCAGCCTGTATGTACAAGACTTGAGCTTTAATCAACAGGTGATTAGGAAAAAAAAACAACAAACAACTTATACCTAGAGTCACTGCCATCGTCTTAAAAATTCAGAGCCATCCACATTTTAGTCATCTACCCAGTAGGGCTCAAATGATACAGGATATCTGAGTTTCTTCTGTGATCCCAACTCATCCATACCTGTTACATTCTGTGAAACTCTTGTCTATGTCTTCCCATAAATTCACCACAGGGGGTCTAGTCAACATGGCAGACAAGTTCCCCTGATGTAACAGGAGCACCAGTACAGCATTTTGATTACACACCTGGTAACTAGCCCATCTTCTTTTTCTATCACATAGTTCTTTGATGACATCTTTTATCCTTATTATCCCTATTTTTTTTTCATAGTTCCTCACTGGGTTCTATGTTGCAACAAAAGGAAACAATTACCTTTAAACTGTAAATATAGCACATCATTCAAGTTTATTACGTTCATAATTGTTTCACTGTTTTGTATCACAAGTTAGCAACTATTACCACTTGATTGCCACCGACTAGCTTGATAAATGCTCACATGACAACACAAACTAAGTTTCAGGTTCTAGTTTTCGCTCCTCCTAAGACAGATACCATAAATTAAGAGGGGCAGAAGCATCGAGGGGAGGCTGGAGCATTAAACCACGAAACAAATCTTTTGTATTTGCTTTTGCCTAAACAAGCTGATTCTCTTCTTTTCATGCGTACAGAGGAAGTTTGCCATGTGGACTTCATGTAGAAAGACACCTAAATTGGCCCATCCGTCAACCTTAGAAGTTACTGAATGTAACACCGTAGACCTTAAGAATAAACTGTAACGGGCAGAAAAAGCTGCTTGAGTTTAAGCACTCCTTACGGGAGGATCAATGCTTCTTTTCATCCAAGAAAAAGAAAGTGGCTTTTTGGAGACTTTTCCTATTCCCTTCGAGGTGGCCTGAATACTGAAAATATCAACAACTACAAATGAAGGACCTGTAGCCCCCAAGATCTCACGTGAAGTTGAAAGTTCGGAGGTTCTAAAGGGATATCCTTCTCCCCTCCACCCCCCGAAACAAAGAACTGGGGAAGGACGAGGTCACTCCCGAGTCCTCGGGGAACTAGACCTGGCCAGGGAGGGGGCTCGTTCATGCGGACCCTTCCTGCCCAAGATGGGGAAGGGGGCAGAAGGCACGACGCTCACTTCGGTCCAGGCGCCAGGGTGCATCGGGAACCCCGGGTCCCCCATTCCAGCTGATCTCAACGGATACGCATGCGGCTCGCCTCCACCTACCCACCCACCCCCGCCCACCCTGAGCTGGGGAGACGCGGCTCAGCTGCGGCCGCAGCCGAGGCCCCTGGGGTCACACGCCTGCCCTCGACCTGCCGGCTTCACAGAAGGGGGACGCTCGCTTTCCGGGGGCCGGGGTGTCGGCACTCACAGAACTCCACCAGAAGATACTCGTAGGTCGCCAGCGCCTCCTCGAAGTTGCTCTTCTTCAGGACCAGGACGTCGTCCTCCTCCTCGGGGGCGTCAGCCCGGACCCCGGCCGTGACGGCCAGGGCTAGGCAGAGCAAGGTACGGCTCAGCATGTCTCTCTTCGGCCCGGAGGGCGGCGGTAGGCCGTAGGCACGCGGAAGGGGCGGGCACGAAGGCGGACTGGGGCTAGAGGTGCTACGGTTACCTCCCTAGGATTGAGAATAGGGCTAAAGCGCGCTTTCGGTCTTGGGGCCTTGCCTTTATAGATCCCGTCCCCTAGAGTGCGCGCCCGGCTACCTCCCACTTCTCACTGGCTTCCGCGCGCGCGCTTGCTCCGCCCTCACCCTGCACCGATTGGCAAACGGTCTCGGGCACCTGCCATCTTCCCCCTCAGATTGGTTGCTAAATTAGGCCTATAGTGGGTCTCTGAATGGCTGTAAACTGGAACTCGCCCCCTTCCTCTTATGATTGGCTAAAAGCAATCACGCTCACGCCCTACCCACATTTCTCATTGGCTTAAAGCGAGAACTTTCTCTTTCCCTACTTTTAACTGGTAGTTCTCACCGGCACCTTCCCTTTTTTGATTGGCTGTCAAATGGGGGGGAAACCCGGATATTGAAGGGTTTGATTGGCTAGTAGGCGCACGCGCCCTTTACCGTTTCCTTGTAGAACGTGGCAATGGGGAGGGTGAGGTAAGGGAGAGACCCAGTTGAAGTACTGGGTGGCGCGTGCGCTCAGGAAACCCTTCGTGTTGGATTCTAACTGGGCCGCGTCTCCGTAGTCGTCACTGCCTCCTCCCCCTACTCTCACCCCGAACTGAAGGAAGTGTGCGTGAGGTAACTTCCGGTGAGCGTGTGATGCGTGTGACTCCTGCCTGGGGAAGTTAGGGAGGAGAGGCCGGGGGAGCTACGGCAGCTGTGGAGGCGATTCCTGCGCCCACGTGGTCCCCGCGATCCCATGGGCCGCTTGCTTTGGGCCTCGAGGTGTCCGGCAGTCGGGCGGCCGTTGGGCCTCGTCCTTCAGGACTCCTTTCCTCTCGATGCTCCAGTTGCTGATCCCCAGCCCGAGCCAATGATCGCGGGCCCGGGACGGGGCCCTGCTCCGTAGGAGAGCTGGCCGCAGCCCGGCCAAGCCGTCCAGCTCGGTCTGGTACTGTTCCTGCCTCTCTGAGCCCTTTTCTGCTTTGAGTTAGAGGAATTAGAACGGAAAGGGGCATGACCCGGGGTCCGCAGACCGGGGGTAGATATCAAAGGGGTCCGTGAACCCAGACTGGGGAATTGACATTTTTATTGTCACTAACCTCTCTCCAAAAGTTATCATTTCCTTCGGTTATTTAAAAAATGTTCTGAGAAAGAGCTTCACCAGAGGGCTAGAGACGTCCATGACACACAAAAAAAGACACCCCCACACCTCCACACCAAGACTCACCTTTAAAAATTTATACATAGGACAACAGACCCAGAGAGAAGAAATGAGATTGCCCAGGGTCACCCAGGTAGTAAGTAAGTAGAGTCAAGATTCGAACCTAGGTTCTTTCCAGCTTACCATACTGTCTCCCTTTACTGACTCTAGGAATCCAAATCCGATTCTTGATACAGAGCCCTTCGTTGTCTCTAGGAAAACGCAATTTATTTGATGTCTATAAAAACTGGACAGATATCCAGTTGCCTTGCTTACTAAACTTTTAAGTGCTGTAATGGCCCAAATCATCTCTTATATTTTAGTTCCGACAAATTGCTCTCTAATGTCTCTGGCTTCCCCAGAGTCCTGGCCTTGTTCCACCCCCAAGTTCACCTCCACTTAATTCATTTTTTTACACTTGACAGTGCCCAATATTTGTCATATTTGGAACAAATATATCTTTTTTCCTCCAAATGTATTTGTTTTCATCTTTCAACAATCACTTCCATAAAGTTTTACATTTTCTCATCCTCCCTCCCCAAGATGGCTTGCAATTTTATATGGACTGTATACATACATTCTTAGTAAATACATTTTCACATCAGTCACATTGTATAGAAGAATTAAAATGAGTGGGATAAAACACAAGTAAAACTAAACAAAACCAAACATAACAAAAGAGAAAATAGCCTTCTGACTGAAGAAATTTATCTTAACTGCTTACTCCTTACATACAAGGTAACTCAAGTCAAAGTCAAGTGCAAGTCATGTCATCATTTCTCTGATGTCATGATCTTCTTCAAAAATGTAGGACGAACAATGGGGATCATAGATTTAGAGCTCACACGGGCCTTAAGCCATCTAGTCCATCTCCCTCACTTTACAGTTGAGGAAATTAAATACAGAGCTTAAGTAACTTGCCCAAGATCACAATAACCAAGCCAACTCTGTAGCACAGTTCCTCTGACTTCAGTTTCAGCTCTCTTTCCACTGGGATGTCTCCTAAATGATACCTTGCCTACTCTCTAGGAGCTTAGAGAAGCTGCTCATAATGGGTAGTGATAATGGGTACAAAGAAGAATAGGATAAATTCAAAGGAAAGATCCAGGCAAAGTACTTGGCAGGGAGGGGCTTCGGTAGCTTGTGGATTTAGATAGAAAGGATCGTTTCTCTTCATTCATGGTAGACAGTATGCAGACTTACAGAGACCAGATAGGGTAGAATGAGAGTGGGGTAGAGAAAGTATTCCAGTTTGTTGGGTGTATAAAGTGAAAGGCAGTTGTGTAAGGTAAGGATGGATAGGTAGGTTATAGCAAGATTGTGGAAGACTTTAAGTATCAGGATCAGGAATATTTCACTCTTTAGGAGGTGATGGAGAGAGATGAAGGCTTTTGAACAAAGGAGTGATAGGATCATGGTGATATTAGAAAAGTTGGGCAGGCTATGTTCTCCCAAGTTCCACATCTACAATGCCATCTGAGTAACTGACACTTCAAACTCAACATGTCCAACACTTAATCCTCCTGAATTTTTTCCTCCTTATGACTATAGTATTTTTTTTTTTGAAAAGAAAAAAAGCTGTATTGATCCTTTTTAAATAAGCCCACTTAACTAGTGTCTGAGTTGGGAATTGAACACAGGTCTTCCAGATTCAAAGTCCAGCACTCTGTCTACTACATCATGGCTGCCTCAAAGCCCATTCCTCTTTCTCTACCCCCACGCCAACAGAAGTCCCTCCAGGAACAGTTAAATAAAACAAATCACATTAGTCCTGTCTGACTTGGTATTCCTCACTCTGTACCTGTAGTCCTCTACCTCTCTGCCAAGGGGAGAGGGAGACAAATTTTGGTTAGAGTTCTAGTATCAACACTGCTTTCTTTTATTGTGGTTTTACTGTTTCTTCCAGTAGTAATAGTACTCATCCATTATTGAAACCATTGTTATCAGATCTTATCACTTATACTTTCACAAAATCTCAACAGTCCTGCTTCTCTATAACCATGGCTATCACTTTCATTGCCATTCATCTACACTATTAAAGTAGCCTCTTAATTAGGCTTGTTGCCTCCACTTTCTCTCTTTTAATTCCCACTGCCAAACTTCAGTGGTTTCCTGTTTCATCTACTGAATGAAGACATTCAAAGTTTTCCATAAGGCTACTATTCCAACAACTTTGAAAGACTTAAGAATTTTGATCAGTGCAGTGACTCTCTATGATTCTGGTGCTATATGCTGCCCACCTCCTGACAGAGAAAATGGATTCAAGGTACAGAAAAACAAATTTTTAGATGAGATTGATATGGAAATTTCTTTTGCTTGACTCTGTATATTGATTACAATTTTTCTTTTCTTTTTATGTTGCCGGAGGGGAATGTGATAGCAAAAAGGAGGATATTACTAGAGTGGCCAAAATGAAAAGAGGGTCATTGAGGCATTTTACAAAATGCACTGAAGAGAGCCTATCTCAAATATCACCTTCATGATAACATTCCTGATTCCTCCATTTAATAATAAATCTTTCCTCCCCACACTTCATGTAGCACTTGGTTTGTACCTCTTATATACTTAGAATATATCATATATCAGTTTGCATTATGATTGTTTGTATCTGTGTTGAACACTCCCCCAGTCCTTGCTGAAGCTCTACTATGTTCCTCATTGTGGGTGGTACAGAGGTGACTCTCGGTTTCTGGAGATTGTGCCAGCCAACTGCAAAAACTGGTCCTACTAAACTGGAAAGGCCTGGTGACAAAATCCTGTATCTTTTTCCAAGACTAGTTCAGGTAGCCAAACCCAAATCAAATTGGCCATGAGATGATGATAAATTTTTAGAACACACCAAGCCCTGAAGACCAGCTGCTAACACATAGAGCAGTTATGCTCTGCATAGGGAGAAGGAGCATGCATTTCAACAAAATCACAAGTCCTTGAGTTAATAGAAAAAGTTGAATGCTTACTACTAGAACAAGAGGTAGTATGCTACAGTAGAAAGAGTTCTGGATTTATATATAGTTAGAGGATCTGCATTCAAATTCTGACTAACTGTAGCCTTGGGAAAGTCATTCAACCTTTCTGGGGCTTATTTCCCTCATTTGTAAAATGAGGGGGTTGGACTAGACTAGCTCAGGGGTCCTTAAACCTTTTTGTGCCATGAACAGATTGGCAATCTGATGAAACTTATGAACCTCTTAGTAATATTTTTAACTGCATAAAATAATACATACAGAAATCTAAAGGAAACAAAAGGTTAATGAAAATAGGTATTAATTTTCCCGCATCCAAATTTAAAGGCTTTCTGAGATCTATCTCCAGACTTTTTGAGTCCTTGGACCCCCAAGTCAAGAACCCCTGGACAGGATTATCTCTAAAGTTCCTTCCAGTTCTAAATCTATAATTATTTACTCCTAAGACGTGAAGGCAGGGACCTTGACATCCAAATCAGACAAGTCAAAAGTAACATTTGAGAGTGGAACCAGATTAAACTGTAATTGGGAAACATCTAACAAAATCAAATCAAATATAATATAAGTGAGACAAAGTCAATATGTGGCCCTAAGGGATCCTTATGTAGTATTTAGAGGCCCCCTGCTCTAAACTGCCTTCCCATCAGTTTCTAACATATTACCAACACAGTAAGTGTTGGTTAGCTCTATTTGTTGTTGAATTAGATTCTGTCTATGACTTCTGAGGGTGATAATGGTCATAAGGGATATGTGTATCGTTTCTCTATATTTGAGTGTAAGCAATTTATCCTTGCTTAGTCCCTTATCATTGTTCATTCATGTTTTCCTTTTTATTTTTCTCTTAAACTCCTGTGTTTGAATGTCAAAGTTTTTATACAACTCTGGTCTTTTCATCAGGAGTACTTGGAAGTATTCTATTTTATTAAAGGTATGTTTTTCCCCTTGTAATATTATACTCAGTTTTACTGGGTAAGTTATTATTGGCTATAAGCCTGTATCATTTGACTTCTAAAATATTGTATTCCAACTTCATTCCTTTATAGGGATGGTTGCTAAATCATTTATACTCCTGACCATGGCTCCTCAATCCCTGAATTCTTTTCTTTCTGGCTACTTCCAATATTTTTTTTTTTCTGTTACCTGGAAGTTCTGGATTTTGACTAAAGTTCCTGGAAGTTTTCATTTTGAGATTTTGGGAGGTAGCCAAAGGATTCTTTCCATTTCCACTTAGCCCTCTGGTTTGAAGAGATCTGGATAGCTTTCCTTTAAGGTTTCTTAAAATATATCTAAGGGTTTTTTTTTTTTTTGGTCATGATAGTCCAGTGATTGTTAAATTTTTCTCTTCAATCCATTTTCCAGGTTAGTGGTTTTTCCTGTGAGATACCTTATATTTTCTTCTATTTTTCAGTCTTTTGACTTTGATTTAATTTAATTTCGTGTTATCTCATGGAGTCATTGACTTCTATTTGGCTCATTCAAATTTTCAGGGAGTTTGTTCCTTGGCTAAAGTTTTGTACTTTTTGTACCAAGCTATTAATTCCTTTTCCAGTTCTTTCTTCCATTGCTTCCATTTCTTTTCTGTTTTTGTCTCATTTCATAAATATTTTTAAAAAATTTTAAACTTTTAAAAAAATCTTTGCTTCATCTCTTCTGGGACTAAAAGTTGAGTTTGTGCTCAGGTTGTTTCTTTCTCTGAGGCTTTGCTTGTAGATGTTTTGAAATCATCCTCTTCTATTAGGTTTGTGACTTGAGCATCCCTGTCACCACAATAATCATTTATAATGGGATTCTTTGCTCATTCTTCCAGCCTACTTCCTGATTTTGGACTTGGTGGTAGGGCTGGGCTCTGCCAAAATTCTAGAGGGAATATCTGGGTTGGTCCTAGTGCTGCTTTCTGGTGGTGGTCAGTACCTTGTGCCAGGCTCTCAGGGACTACTCAGCCTGGGGATCTACAAGTTTTCATTGCTCCTAAAGGTCCTAGATCTAGGACCTCATTGTTGCCCTGCCCCTCCCTGTCTGAACTCTGTAATTTCTTTACCTGAGCTTAGAGCTTGGTAACAGTAGAACACTGCTGAGTTCAGCCTCTATCAGCCAGCTGGAAAGCTCTGTTGGTTCAGAGTGATGTAATTGTAGGCTTCCCTTTGTTCTGGGATTCCTACCACAGTTACTTCTCTGCAGATTTTAGACTGGGATAGATGCGGGGACCCTACTCTGCTCCTGGGGAATCTGAGTCATACTGCTGCTGCTTTCTTCTGAACTTCCTCCTTTCTCAGTTCACTGCCTGGGGTCTCCCTGTTAGGGAACACCACCCCTAGGCCCAAGTCCCCTCCTCAGTCTGCCTGGATCTTTGATCTAGAATTGGATAGTGGCCTACAAAGCTGCCATTTGTCACCTGTCCTTGTTATGGGGCACCCTGGTAGGAGTTTGAGGACTCCCAGTTGAGGTCTGAGACCTCTGTTTGCCCTTTTCACAACCTCTTCCTGAGTCTGGAATATTCTGTAAGCCTGACCTGGTCCTTGGCCTGATCCTGTTCCCAAGTGTCCACAGACCTCTGACTGATTGATTCCCTCTCCTTACTTGGACTGGACAAATGACTTACTTTGACTTTTTCTGGATTTCCTCATCAGGAGTAAGTCTCTCGTATTTTCTAGATCTTTTTGGAGGAGTTTGGGATTTTTTTTAGGGGAATTTGACTTTTCTTTCTCCACTATTTTTCAACTACACTCTTGCTTCATCCTTGACATCTATTCTGTTGCCAAAGTAGGTGGACTGTTTCTTTGTAATGTCTCTCAGGGTATATGGGGAGTTCAGAAAGGACCAGCACTTCTGGTGTGAGAGCTTGTCAAGCCTTTTTCAGGGCTGCTCATCCATCTTCGGTGTCCACCTTCATCTAACTATCACCTGTGGCTCCAAGAAACTATGGCATGAGCAGCAGCCACACCCCAGTAAAACCATCTCAGGAAAAAGGCTAAACCAGTCTGAGGGTAACAGGCCTCAAACCTGTCAGTGAGTTAGAGGATGTTAACCCCAAATAGGTGAAGACTTTCCCAGTTGGAATGGGCAGATGAGAACAATTTATTCCAATAGCCATGAAAGTGGCTCCGTAGAGCACTTAAAGTTTGGCCAGACATTGAAGATATAAAAGTCATCTACTTCATACCAAGTCACCTCCAATCATTTGTCTTGCTATACATTGATGATGTTGGAAGAGAGAGTGAAACTGTTGCCTTTGTGCAATTCTACCTCATTTAAATCCAGTTCACCATCTTCTATTTGAAATGAAGGACAAACAAGTTTATTGCTTTTAATAAACCAGCTTTCAATTTACCAGCTGCCCTGGTCTAGGCCCACAACCCCTTGAACCTGGTTGTATTATTATAGTCTCAGACATTAAGCCAACCCACAGACACAAGCTTCCCAAATAATAAAGTCTTCTCAATTCATTCATGCATCATTGACTTCTGGTCATTCAGTAGCTTCTGTCTTGCCCATCTTAAAATCTAAATTGTTTGACTTAACTTTCCAAGCATCCCAGATTTCTCCCCCTACATTCCTCACCTTCAGAGCTTAGTCATTCTAGATAGCCTTCCATTATCTACCCCTCTTAACTGTTCATTCTTTCGTGCACAATGCCCCAAATCAGTTTGTATTTGTTAACGAGTTACTATATAAAACTGTTCTTTACTTTCACAGATGTTTTGTTTCCTCAATTAAACAGTTAATCTTTTAGTATAATTGATTTCCAAACAGTTATTTCTTCTATTTCTTTTTCTTTCCTGGGGTAGTTTGACAAATATTAGATAGAATTGAAAGGGGCATTAGAGGTCATATAGCTCAATGTCCTATTTTACAAATGAGCAAACTGAAGCCAAGAAGGGGAAATGACTTGAATTGATAGAAGGATGTAATTACCAGAGCTGGGATTAGAATCCAGGCTCTCTGACTTTCTATTCAGTGCTCTTTCTGTGTGGTTGGCCTTGATGCACCTCGATTCAGCTTCAAGTAGCTGTCGTTGTAAACTGTAGCTGACTGGATTATGTGGACAAAAAAACTTCACATTTACTTCACACCAGTTTACTTCACACTTACAGAGCTGTTTGCCCTCAGTCTTTAAAATGGGCCTTGTCTCTAACATAAAGTAATCCTTTGAAAACCACATTCTGTGAGATTTTTTTGTTTGTTTTTTTTCCCAATCATTGTGACTTGTAGAAGCAGAAAATCCAGTTTCCCAGGACTGTGGAGTAGGAAGCCCAACTCATTGTGTTAAATTTGAATACCTCCTTCCCACAGCTTCTAAAGGTGAAGGGTAGGATTTGTGAGAAGCCAGGTAATGGTGGAAAACAAGGAAAAATGTAGTGCAAACTCCTAGGCCAACCAACATGCAGGTCACCAAGAGTAATCAATTACATTTGACAAGGACAAAACAGCATGGAAAGCCCCCAGTCCCGTCCTACAACTGGGAATTATTAATGAATTTAAAGGAGTTTTGAGAGTTTAGTTGTAGAACAATAGTTAGGGTGGGGTAGGTAGTGTAGTCACTCCTGGTACTGCCAGGAAGGGGTTATATATTTGCTTTTCAACCAGGAAGTTACTTTCTTCTGCTCCAACCCATAGAGAAATGGATCTTTGGGCTTGAGAATATGCATTATCAGGGTCAGAACTGAAGGGTGCATGTGATTAAGGAACAGTTCATTGTTGGAATCAAAGGGTTACAAGGTAGGTGGAAAATGGTGCTGTGGTGTGGTGTAAAGAACACCAACCCAGGTGTCAGGAAACCTGCTTTCCAGAGCTTTTTTCCTATTTGCAACCTGCTGTGTGACTGTAAATAAGTCACTTGAGTTCTCTGAGCCAAAATTTGCCCCAGTAAAATAAGGGAGTTGGACTAGGTAATCCATAAAGGCTCTTCAAGCTCTGACATTCTTTGACTGATTCTGTAGTGTCCCTGTTAGACTAGGAGTCTCAGGAGTTTAGCACAGTTCTTAGAATTTATCACAGGAATGAGCCAAAAATAGCCAGTGATTGGATAGAATATTTCTATTGGTACTAAGTGCATGCATAGTAGGTGCATAGTTGGCTGAAGATTGCTCAGTCACATCAGAACCCTTTGACCTCAGCCAGAAAAGCAAGCTATGCATAATTGAGACCTGCAATTTTTCGTACAGATGTTTTTTTTCTGTTCTACTATGCTAATGCCCATTCTATTTATTATTTGTTAAATTCAAAATAAAATAAGAATTATTTAAAAGAAAATCTCAGACTTGGGTTCCTCATTGCCCCATCTTCCTTCCCCCTGTGGGAACAAAAAGTGGCATGAGTTGGAGAAGGAAAAAGCTTAGTGGAAATAATAGTGAGGTAGGAGGAAAGTGGTAGAGGACAGATAACTCAGGGGAGAAAGTTGGAGGAGGATTGGAGTCTTTCATTTCCACATTTGTAAGGCAGCCAAGTTGCGTAAACTTGGGGGTGGAACCAGGAGAATCAGATTAGACTTGGAACCCATGAAACACATCATGGACATTCACCCAGTGCCACCTCATGTTAATTTGACTCTGAGGAGGAACCAGGACAAAGTCCTGACTGTTGGCCACATGCCAGTACAACTTGGCACCCCAGGGTCTGAGTTCAAATGAAGCCTACACAAAAACTAAAGGTGAGTGTGCCTTTTGGCCCAACCTTGAATCTCCTTCATATAGTAGGTACTTTCTTTCCTCTGATTGTACAGAGTTCTCTACTTTGAAGAACTGTCACAGGCAAGTCCCTTAATGACAGTCATCAAGCAATGGATTCTATGTGAATCAGTTCCCTGGGAGTAAATGGTCCCACTCTGAGCAGAACCTGTTTGATGGTTAAGGATCCTGGGCCAAATCTCCCTGTCTCAGTCTCTCTCTGTCTCTCCCTCACTTTTCCCACTCTCTGGTTTTTCCCCATCCCTTCTCTTCACCTCCTTCTCTCCTCTTTTCCTCCTCCTGCCTTTTCTTCTTTCTCCCATCTTTTAGAAACCTTCACTAGATTTTACCATCTCTTCCTCTTTTCTTTCTCAAATTTCTAGAAAAAGTTTAGTACATTCATTGCCTCCATTTCCTCTCCTCTTATTCACTTCTCAGCTCTCTGCAAACTGCCTTCCGACCTCAGCCCTCAACTGACATTTTACAAAAAGTTACCAATGATTTCTTAATTGCCAGTCAGGATAGCTTTTTCTCAACCTTCATCCTTCTTGATCTCTGTGTGGTGTTTACCAGTTTGACCACACTCTCTTCCTTGCTTCTCTCTCTACTCTGGTTTTCAATACACTGCTCCTTCTTGGTTCTCCTACTTGTCCAGTTGGGGTGTATGTGGCATTCAGGGAGGACTAGCACCTCTATTGTGAGAGCTTGCCAAACTTTTTCAGGGCTACTTATCCATCTTTAGTGTTCACCTTCATCCATCTGTCACCTGTGGCTCCAAGAAGCTGTATCATGAGCAGCAGCCACATCCCAGTAAAACTATCTCAGCAGACAGGCTAAACCAGGTTGAAGGTAACCAACAAGTCTCAAACCTGTCTGTGAGTTTAGGGGATGTCAACTCCAAACATGTGAAGACTTTCCTACGTGGAATGGGCAGATGAGAACAGTTTGTTTCAACAGCCATGAAAGTGGCTGAAGCAGTCTCTGTGGAGCACTTAGAGCATGGTCAGACAGATATTGATGATGCCAAGGTCATCTGTTGTATCCCAGGCCATCTTGACATTTGCCTTGCCACTGTATGTTGATGACTCTGGAAGAGAGAGTGAGGCTGATGACTTTGTACAACTCGGCCTCTCTTAAATTCAAATCACAACTGATCCAACCATTCTGGAGAGCATTTTGAAACTATGCCCCAAGGGCTATAAAACTGACCATACCCTTTGATCCAGCAATACCACTGCAGGTCTTTATCCCAAGGACATCGAAAAAATGGGAAAAGGACATATTTGTACAACAATATTTATAATACCTCTTTTTGTGGTGGCTAAAAATTGGAAATCAAAGGGATGCCTCTCATTTGAATGGCTAAACAAACTGTGATATATGTGGTAATATGATTGTAATGGGATATTATTGTGCTATAAGAAATGACTAGCAGGATGATTTCAGAAAAACTTGAAAAGACTTACATGAACTGATGCATAGTGAAGTGAACAACACCAGGAGAACACTGTAACAGTAATAGCAATACTGTTCAATGGAAAATTTTCAATAACTTAGCTTTTCTCAGCAGTACAATGATCCAAGACAATCCCAAAGGACTAATGATGAAGCATACTATCCACCTCCAGAGAAAGAACTGATATTGATTGAATACAGACTGAAGCATGCTATTTTTCACTTTTAGTTTTTTTCTTTTATGCAAGTCTTTTTGTACAAAATGACCAATATGGAAATGTTTTACATAATTGCACATGTATAACCTGTACCTGATTGCTTATCATTTTAGGGAGGGGGGAGGAAGGGAGAGAGGGATAGAATTTGGAATTCAAAACTTTAAATAAAAATGTTAAAAAACTAGAAAAAAATAAATCCAAATCATATGCGAATGAAGGCATCACCTATGATGTCATGAACAAACAATGTGTCTCATCATTCCCCAGTCTCTCTTGCTGGTTCATCATATTACACTCAATAATTGTAAGTATACCCCCAAAATCTGTCTTGGGCCCTCTTCTCTTCCGTGCTTGGTGACCTTACCAGTTCCCATGGTTTAATTATCATCTCTACACAGATTACTAAATCTATATCCCTCTTCTGAACTGCAATCTTACATCAAAAACTGCCTCCTGGACATTTCAAACTGAATAATCCAGTAGCCATCTCAAACTCAACATGTCCAAAACTGAACTCATCTTTCTTCCAAACCGACCCCTTTTTTTAAACTTTCCTGTTTCTGTCCCAGGCACCACCATCCTTCCAGTCCCCTGGGTGTACAACTTGTGCTTTGCCCTTGTCACCTTACTTTGTCTCCCTCCACATAGACATTTGGTTGCTAGATCTTACTATCTCTACCTCTGCAACATCTCTCACATCTGACTTCTCTCTACTGGCATGGCCACCACCCAATTTCAAGTGCTCACCACCTTTCACCAGAACCATTGTAGTAGCCTACCGATTGGTCCCCCTACCTAAAACTGCCTCTGTCTTCCCTCTGTCCGTCATACAACTACAAGATCTGACCATTACTCTCCTACTAAATAAACTACAGTGACTTCTGTTTGCCTCTGTGATCAAATATACATTAACTACTGTGTTGTTCACTCTTTTTTTTTCCAGTTGTATTAAACTCTTCGTGACCCCATTTCTTGACAGAGATACTGGAGTGGTTTGCTATTTCCTTCTCCAATTCATTTTACAAGTGAGTAAACTGACTCAAACAGAGTTAAGTGACTTGCCCAGAGTCACACAGCTAGTAAGTGTCTGGATTTGGATTCAGGAGGATGAGTCTTCCCGACTCCAGATCTAGCACTCTATCCACTGCCACTGCGCCACCTAGCTGTCCTTGGTTGAGAGTCCATTGGAAGTCAGGCTCTTCAAAGCTAAATCTGCAGAAGAAACTGATAAAAACAGGAATAGTGAGTCTTCTTAAGGTAATTTCCCAATTAAATGTGTTTTGGAAAAAAAAATTTTTCCCCACCATTGAAAAATGTTTGTGTGTAAATAACTTGAAATGTTAACAATTCTGATTTTGAAGGCAACTTATGGCCTTGAGAGTATAGGCATACCATTCTATTGTGAGGGGGGAAAGTTCTAAATTAAAAAAAAAATCTAATATTCTCTGTACCTTAGGAGGGTACTGTTGTAACTTATTGAAGGATTACATAACCTAGATTCTATTGGGTGCAAAGGCTTGAATTTGAAAAGTATTAGGAGGAAGGGTGGTGTAAAAAGTTGTATGAGGATTAGCTCAATTCAGAATGCCAGGTCAAACGCTAAAATCGGTGATCTACATTTGTTTAGAATTTATTGGGCTACAGTTTAAATTTTAAAATATTAAGAATTTCTAATTTGACCGAAAACTGGGTAGAAAAGGCCTAAAAATGTTTATGTAGCCTTAAAGACAATTGTATTTTCATTATTCATTTCTTTACTCAAAGTGATTGCAATCTGATCATTTGTTTTGATGATTTTGCCCTCTATTTAATCCATAGTAACTAACACCAGAATGATTTTAACCGTTATACAAAGATCAATTCTCCTTATACCATCTAGTACTGTTCCCATCTACTCAGTTTCCTTATTTATCCACAATAAACTAAAGCTAAGTCCATCTAAAATGTACACAGAACAATGAATTCTGAAACACCATTCGCATAGGTACAACATTCATATGTAATATAACGTTTTTCAAATCTTTTATCACTGGTTCTTCATGTGGTTTGTCCTTTGTTCTTGAAGAAACTCGACTGGTTCATCATCTTAAATTCTGAATATTCCACATTAGAATTTTAGAGCTACAAGGAAATGGACCAGCTCATTCAAACCCCTCAAATTATTTAGCATGCTTGTTATGAATAATTTCTCCCCCTTCTGTTTTAATCTGTTCACAAAATCATTTTCTGTCATAATTCTCTATCAAAGAGAAACAGCTATGGTCAAATCCTTTCACAACTGGCACCAATCTACTTTTCCAGCCATATTATACATTACTCCTATTCACAGCTTCTGGTCCAGCCACCTCTTCATATATGGTGTTCTATTTCTAGTCACAAGGTCTTAAAACTGGCTGGTCCCCCAGACATGGAACAAACTCTGTCCTCACTTCACCTACATTTCCTTCAAGACTCATCGTAAACACCATCTTCTACATAAAGTACATAAAGCTTTTCCTCGTATCTCTCTCCTCCCAACTTCCAATAACCTCCCTTTGAAAACTACATTGTATTCATTTTGCATCTATTCTGTATATATGTATTTATATACATGTCATCTTTTCTGATCGAATGTAGACTTTGTGAGGGCAGAGACTCATTTTGATTTTCCCAGTACCTTACCTGGCCCATTGTAGAAGCTTAATAAATGGTTGCAGATTAATTGCTTGTCCCTCACCAGGGGTCCTTCAAGCTGTCTATGCTCTTTACTTTCTCTGAGAATGGATATAGGATCATAAACTTAGGATCTCAGAGGTCATCTAATCCAACCTCTTCATTTTACAACTCAGGAAACTGAGGCCTAGACTCTAAGTGAAATATCATAGAGGTCATAGAGACAGCAGATGGCAGAGTTGGGAGATGCGTAGTTTCTTTCATGTTTTCCAAAAGCAGATAGGATAAAGTTGTTTGATTGCTCATGACATAGAGCATATGTTCTGCTTAGAAACTCACCAGGTCTTTATTCATTCCCATGTATAAACAGATCTGATGAGACTACCTGGATCAAAGATCCCGCCTTAACCCCCAGGCCCACTGGTTCCCTCTGATCCTAAGACAGCTGCTACCAAACTGATTTGGCTTTGTCACCTGCTGTCACTTCCATATTTTAGTACCAACCCTCTCCCTACCTCTGAAGGTTAAGTTTATAAAGAAAGGTTAGCCCATTCAAGACTCAGCTCAATTGCCATCTTCTACAGGGGGCCTTAAGTCTGCCTCCTTTCCCCCAAGCTTCTAGTACCATCTCTTTAAGGATACCTCCCACCTACTCTGTATGTATCTATAACAAGTAAAAAGTACAGAGTATGCACCTATTTCTATATTATACAAGTTGCTAGCTTTAGTGCCTACAAAATGTATAATCCCATTTGATTCTCACGACTTTGTTTTATAAATGAGGAAATCAAGGCTGAGGTAAGGTGACTTGCAAGAGTCACATGCAGAGTAATTACCAGAAGCAGGATTTGATTTCAGTTCTCTCTCAGACTTCAAGTCCAGCGTTATTTGATTCCTTGTGACACATTGTCCCCACAGGTAGAACGTAAGCTCTTGAGTTTTTCCCTTTCTTTGTAGCATAATATTTAGCACAATGCCTGCCACATAGTAAGAGCTTGATAAATGTTTGTGGACTGATAATTAGCAAGTGAGATCCCTAGGGAAACCAACTGAGGGGCAGGTTCTAGCAGGTGGCTGTTTGTATGGGTTGGAGAGGTAATAAGGGCATCGCGTGTACTTCTCCAAATTCCAGATAAGCTCTGAGGAGGGAGTCACCCAGAAAATAAGCAGCCACTTCGTACAAACAGGGTTTCTGTGGGGCTCCAAGAAGGCAGCTATCAGGTTCAGAGGCTGGTGCTAGAAGTCAATGATAAATGTAAAAAAAAAAAATCTGGTTTTAAATGCAGCAATTTCCCCTGCCTGCTGCATCAGCATAAAATTTAACCACTATTCTAAACGGTCTAGACCACACGAAACCCTAAAGGTTTCACAACCAGTAGTAGGAGCTGAAGAATCCAGTATTCTCCATAGTCATTGAAAGATGGTTTTAGGGAACAATTGTTCCTAGGTAAGAAATCATTACTGAGTTGAAAAGATAGCTTAGCTTTAGGAGGATTTTCTCAATAGGGAAGGGATTCCCAAGACCAGAAAGGAGTTAGGTAGTCAAACAGGACAACCAGAGTCCCCATCACAAACAAAGGGAAGGTAGTATCAAAAGAGTCCAGGCCTTAGTCAGCAGAGGCCTACATACCAACGCTGCCTCTTCTATTTAATAGCTCAATGACCAGAGACAAGTCATTTTTCTTCTCTGAGACTCAGGTCCCTCACCTGTAAAATGGGCATTAATAATGTAGTACCTCATAGGATCAAATGTGATTAACTACGTAGAGCAGTTTGCAGGACTTAGAGCATCATAAATACCTGTCTGTTGTTATCAGGAAGCAGTTGGTAAATCTTTTGGGCATATAGATTTTAGAGCTTAGAATCCTTACTCCCTAAATCCAATTCCCTCATTTTACAACTGATGAAACAGGCCCAGAGGGGTGCTTTACAATTTACAGGATCATAGATTTGGGACAGAGGTGGACCTTAGAAGTTATCTAACCCCATCATTTTACAGATGAGGAAATTGAGGCCCAGTAAGGTTAAATAACTTGTTCAGAGTCACATGGGTAGGAAATGACAGGCAGTTTGACCCCGAGTTCCCTGATTCCAAACCAGGACTCTCTCCACCTTGCCATGTGGCTGAGGGATGCCAACGCTGGCCCAGGCAAGACTTATCTTGAAAACTGAATGTAAATTATGTATCTCTAACTGCTTTTTCTATCTATTTAACAAAATCACTGATGCAAAAAGAATACCCAATAAATCAAATGTTCTAGGTATCCACAGGAATAGACTGTAGGCTAGCAGAGGAAGACACAAGAGAAGGGGTCCTAATCCCTAGAATCCCTCACATTCCTTCTGCTTCCCTTCCTTCACTGTTAATAAACAATCACTGAGCATGCCAGTGCCCTGAGATATACCAAAGAAAGAGTTAATACTCTCTCTGCCACAAGAAAAGGGTAGAGATCATTATGAGTCCTTAGTCATCCTAATACCAGTTAATATATCACTATGCTGAGGGCCCCACCTGTTTTGCTGATTTAATTTAGGTTTGCAATGCTCGTAGTAGGGATTCTTTCAGCTTGTCACTGAGCATTTGTACTAAAGCCAATGAAACACCCTGCACATTACAGTTTTCCTCATATAATACAATATAAAAGAACACATTTATTAAGCATCTGCTATGTATAGTCCCCTGTGCTAGGCACTGGAGGGATAGGAAGTTTAGAAATGACAAGTCTATACCCTGTATTCAATTCAGTAAATACTTAGGATCATCAATTTAAAGGCCATCTAAGACAAATTAGCATTGTCTGTGTTGGATTGCATTTTTATTTTCTCAATGACATTTTAATGTGATTGGTGCCACATTTGGAAGTGATGCCTCTGTCTGAAGCTCTCTTGCTAACTCTGATATAGAACAATCCCCATTATCTTACAGATGAAGCCCAGAGAAAGAAAATGACTGACTTAAAGTCGCAATCTCCTAGTATCAGAATTTGAACCTTTGTCTTCCAAATCCAAATGTGGAAAGAATGTTCTTTCCACTATACCAGGCTACTTTTCATGTATCTACTATGTGCCAGGCATCCACTAATAAACTAGATAAGGAATTAACTAGTAATGAAACAGATGAAGTTAGGAACAGAAGCAGCAGTGTCTGCCATATTTGAAAACAAATAGCCTAACTATTACTAACATAGCCTTGTAGAATTTCAATTAATCAGGCCACTGGTTGATTAATTGATAATCTGTTGCATTAATTTGAGAACATATGATTCATTTTTGGTTTTGTATCTGTGTGTATGGATGTATGTATAACAGACACATGTATATGCATGAATATATAATCAATTCTCATTTGCCGTAGTTATTTTCTTTTTCTTTCTTTTTCTGGGAGGTAATTGGAAGTTAAGTGACTTGCCTAGGGTCACATAGCTGGTAAGTATTTAAGACTGGATTTGAGTCCTGGTCCTCCTGACTTTTGGGCCAGTGTGCCACCTAGCTGCCCCTGCCATAGTTACTTTCTGTAAAGTCTCCATGGACACTGAATTGGCAAATACTGAACCACTGGCCTAGGAGAAATACAGGGTTAGATTCCTGTAAGCCTGTAGTTGGCTACATTTACTTCAGAACTTTCTGGAATTATCTTATACAGATCAGCAAATTTCCACCACCTTTTCCTGGATGTACCTTAGTGTTGATTCATTAATGTTGAACTCATGGCCAACAGCATTCTAAGTCATAACTGGAAGAAGGCACATCATTAGAGAGTACTACGCTTGGGAGCTCTTTTAAACAGCAAAATCATGAACAAAAACACAAAAATATGAAAAATCGTGCCATTAAATAGACTGCGAAAAGGACATTTGTTTACAGTGTGAGAACTGAAACAAGAAGGCAGAACATTGCCTAGGTTGACCTTAGCTGGAAATGTGGGCATCTGGTGACTCAGATTTTTTTGTCTTCCTGAGCATGCCTGCAAATAAAACTACAAAAATGCTACAGGTATTGATTTTAAGGTTACAAATTTTTACTAAGTAAGCAAATTCGCAAATACAGAAGCCATAGATAATGAGGACTGATTGTATTTGATTTGTATCCCCAGCATCTGGTATGGTGCCTGACATGGAGTAGATATTAAGTAAATGAAGATAATATCATCTACTTTTTCTAAATTACCTCTGAATTATTCTTGGTATGTTTGTGTGTATGTGTATGTAGCATGTACAAGCTTTGAAGAAAACTAGGAATACTAAGGAGCAGAGGGGAAGGGGGAGTGAATTCCAGATTACAAAAAAAGTATAGAGGTGGGGGATGTTTTTTGTATGAAGAACTGAAAGAGGGTCAGTCTAGTCATACCATAAAGAGTGTGAAGGAAAATAATGTATAATAAGGCTGGAAAGGTATATTGGAGCTGCGTTATGAAAGGCTAAATAGAGAAGTTGGTATTGGATCTTAATCATTTAGTTCCACAAGCTTTTGAGTTCCAGATTTTCTCCACTCCCTCCCTTCCCCCTTCCCCAAGACAACATGCAATTTGATATAGACTCTACATATACATTCACATTAAATATATTTTCACATTAGTCATTTTGTAAAGAAGAACTATAATCAATGGAATGAATCACGAGAAAGAAAAAAACGAAACAAAAAAGAGAGAGTGAGCAAATAATATGCTTTGATCTGCTTTCAGACTCCATGATTCTCTCTGTGGATGTGGATAGCAGTAAGTGCTGTTATGAATAGCTATTTTTATAGATGGAGAAATTGAAGCTCAGGGTAAATGACTTACCCAGGGTCACACGCTAGTAAGTATCTGAGATCTTCCTGAATTTATTCATGATACAACACTGCCTCCTGACATAGATTGCACCTAGAGAGATGGCCAAGTTGGAGCTGGATTGTGAAGGGCTTTGAATGCCAAACAGAAGTTTTGATTTCATTGTAGATAATAGGGAGCAACTGAAGCTTTAGCAGGGAAGCGGTGTGATTAGACCTGTGCTTTTTAAGATTATCCATTTGGCAGCTATTTGGATTGTATTGAGGAGAGGCTGGAGGCAGAGAGCCCAGTTAGGAGGCTACTGCAACACTCCAGAGAAAGGTGATCATGGCCAAATGAGTGAAGAGAAGGGAGCAGATGTGAGAAATGTTGTGCAGGTAGATCCAACGAGACTGTAGAGCAGATGTGATCAAGCGAGTATTTAATTTGCTAAATCGGGGCAACTCTGCATTACTGGAGGTTTCTCTGGCCACTTGGTGAAGTAGTTGCCTCTTGCTAGGGTGACAGCACCTTCTGGTTGGTTCTCAGGACTGGGGGAGGTTTGCATCAGAAATGATTGGGGATTGAACATCAGCAGGGAAAGACTCTTATCAAGAGACAGTCTGTAAGAAGAGCTGTGAAAACATACTTGCCCTCCCAGATTCTTCTCTCCTGGGACCCTTCATGAACTTTCTGTCTCTTAGATTCCAAGCAAAGATAGGGGAGGGGGATGGGTGGAGAGGGCAGTTTCTCTCCACTCCACTCCCTACTGGTAATGACAGCATAACCATTTGCAACCTAGGCTTTTCTGCCTGGGCCTGTGCCCCTGGCTGCCTTCTTTTGCCTCTTCCATTTCTTTGCCTAGGCACTGATCAAGACTATTGAATCCAAGAAAGGAACATTTCCAGCCTTGGCAACTAGTTTGGACTTGGACTAGTAAGTCCAAGAATTTCTAGAGTTCCTGAGATGGGTGCTGAGAGCCCACCTGGAGCTGATCTCCAGCATGACTTTTGGGGAAGAGCACCATTGCCAAAAGAACCAAGAAAGTAAAAAGCTTCAATGGCCAGGAGTTCTGGGCCCAGTGATGTATGAGGCAGTACAAGTCCAAGGTGGATGTGAATGCAAAATATCTGTCCAATTGTCCCATTCTCTTGTGTGGATTGGTATATGTTAATGCATGCTGAGAATCTTTTGAGCATTTTCTGCAGTGGGGGATATAAGCAGTTGTCTTTTACTGATTCCCATCTTGTACATTGAGTACCCTTTTTTAGGAGGCACCTCGTTAGCCACATAGTGGGGAGCCCATGGATTTTCCAGCAGTTTTATCCCACATAGGTCAGAGAAAGAGAGAAAGAAAAGCCTGGGTCATGTTTTTGCCTTTCTTGTTATATCCAGTGCCTAGCACAATGCCTGACACATAGCAGGCACTTAACAAATATACATACATTGACTTGCCAATTGACCCTCCCACCTTTTTGAAGTCCCAGAATAAATCTAGATCTAGGTCAGGGGTGGGGACGTGGAAGGTGTGGACTCCAGGACACATGTGGCCCTCTAGACCCTTTGGACCCTTTGACTGAATCCAAACTTCACAGAATAAATCCCGTTAATTAAAGGATTTGTTCTCTAAAACTAGGACTAGGTGAAAAGGCCACACCCAAAGACCCAGAACGCAATATTCAGCCTCGAGGCTACAGGTTACCTGTCCCTGGCTAGGTGAACATGGAATAGAGGCCCCTGTGTATTGGAGGGGGCACTAATTAGTTGTTTGATGAACAATTGTTTTCAAATCCACACAAGTATGGTACAAAGTAGAATGTGATAGGGGCAAAGTAAAGACACAGACAAAATGTTCTAACAAAATCAGGGGAGAGAGATTACTTTTAGCTGGGAAGGTCAGGGAAGGCTTCGTGGAGGATAGGGTGAATTCCTCTGATGGTCACAATGGACAGCAGCAGCTGTTCCATTGTGTAGATGATCAAGAATAAAGGCCATGGGATTTTAGGATAAGACCTAGGGACGATAGATTTATTTTATGGGCCAGTGAAATATTTGAACTTCTGCCATTGTTGTTGATCGGTCATGTCCAACTCTTCAAGACCCCACTTGGATTTTCTTGACAAAGACACTGGAGTGGTTTGCCATTTCTCTCTCCAGTTCATTTTACAGATGAGGAAATTGACACAATAGGGTTAAAGTGACTTGTCCAGGGTTACATCTGGTAAACATCTGACACTGGGTTTGAATCTGTCTTCCTGACTCCAGGAGCAGCACTCTATGCACTATGGCGCCACCTAGCAGCCCAATTCATGCCATTGGACACCACCCAGATTCATAAGCAGCCCTGGGAGAATGTGCTACTTGTTCTACCTGTTTCTTAGAGGGGTGGCTAGGAAAGCACTTTCCAACCCTGAAGGGCTGCATAAATGGGAGGTTTCAATCATGTTAATCCACATTGCTGGTACTTTACACTAGGAGTATTTAGAATAGTTGTCTCCAGGTGTCATTTTCATCCTGTCACTCCTCTGATCCGGAACCTCTGGTGGCACCCCGACTACTTGTCAAACCCAAACTTTTCAGGAGCCTGGACTTCAAGGGCCTCCTCCAACTGCTCCTTTAGCTCATCCCCAGGTCATTTATTACTCCTGAAGACAGGCCCTCCACTCCACCCAAATGCTTCCTGTGTCTATGTGACAAGTCACTTGACCTCTCGGAGTATCAGTTCCCTCTTCTGCCAAATGAGAGCATTAAAACTAGATGATCTCTTGGATACCTTCCAATTGTTTAGTCTTTTGATTTGTTCATTTCTCCATTTTCATAATCACAAACATTCCTTTTTACTCAAAACACAGCTCAGAATTCATCACTTCTAAGAAACCTTCCCTGATTAAATTCATCATTCCTCTATTATGGGACCTCCTGCATAATGTTAATATTGCTTTAAGACTTTGGGGACACCCTGTAAAACTTTACACATTTGTCCTATCATCCCAATGAAGTTTCACATTCTACAAGGATAGGGATGGTGTATTAGTATTTTGGGGTTTTTTGCATAGTGTTCTACAGTGGGCTAAAGCTTATCTAAAACTTTGGTTGCTTTTAGTCTGGTGGCAGTGGCCTGGGAAAGGCATTCATTCTCCTGTGGTTAGACAGGCAACATAGTAAAATGGATAGAATTTGGGCAACGGGAAGACCTAGACTGGAATCCTGCCTCAGACACATTAGCTGTGTGAACATGGGAAAGTCAACTTTTCTGGGCCTCCTCTGCTAAACAGGAGATTTAATGCTAACCCCTACTTTCTCCAAATTATGCTGTGTATATACATATATTTTGTGTAGTTTGCATGCTAGCTCCCCCACAAATCTGGGAGCTCCCTGAAGACAGGCACTGGTTTCACCTTTCTTAGCCCAGTGATTGACTAATTTTTAGAGTTGTGAGGATCAAATAAGGAAATATATATATATATATATATATATATATATATATATATATATATATATATATATATATGTATGTATGTATAATAGGACCATAGATTTAAAGTTGGAAGAGACCTTTGAGACCTAATTCAGCCATTCTTTTTTTTTTGGTGAGGCAATTGGGGTTAAGTGACTTGCCCAAGGTCACACAGCTAGTGTCATGTTGGAGACCTGATTAGAACTCAGGTCCTCCAGATGCCAGGGCTAGTGCTCTAATCCACTGGGCCACCAATTTACCCCAACCCATTCCTCTTAGAGAAACAGGCCCAGAAAGACTAAGTGACTTCCTTCTTTCTGTTAAAGGCACCACCATCTTGCCAGTCTCCTAGGTTTCTAACCTCAGCATTATACCCTACTTTTTCCCACTTCTCCTGAACCCAAATATTCAATCTTCAAATCTTGCCACTTTTACCTCCACATCACTCACATCTCAATCTCTCTGCTTTCCCCCTTGATCTCTTGTTATGTAATTTCCACAGCCTACTTAATTGATCTCCCTTCAAGTCTTCAAGAAAAGACCTGTCACTTCCCTACTCCAACTCCAATGGTTCCCTATTCCTTTTAGGATAAAATAATTCCTGGGCCTAATTTTTAAAGCTCTTCACAACTGGACCCTAAACTCTTCTAGCTTCATTGGACACTACCCACCCATCCACCCCCATGCAATTTATGGTAGTTTGTTTCTTGATAGGACATCATTCTGTCTCTTCTCTGTGCCTTTTTACCAGTTGAAATGCACTCCTTCTGCACCTTTCTCAGAGAATCCCGCTTCCTCTAGGTACAGCCCATTTTGCTCTATGAAGCTTTTGCTTATCTCTCCAAATGCTATGTTCCTAAACTACCTTACATTTAACTGCTTTGAATTTATTCTTTAAACCCTGTATGTAATTATGTGCTTGTCTTTATTTGAACATAAGCACCAGGATTTTTTTTTTTTACATAATTGTGTTCCAGTATCTGGCATAATAGGTATTTAATGCAGAATTGGGTCTTGGAACCAAGTTCTCTGACTTCAAATTCAGAACTCTACACTTCACTACCTCAGTATATTTTGTGCACACTACATGTATATAAGATGCCATTATTATGGGTTGGTTCTTTAATTGGGATGGGGAGTGAAACACACAGGTTACAGGAATTACTAGTTAGGCCAGGCTTAAAAGCAACATAAGATGTTAAAGCTAGAAGAGCCTTAGTGATCCTCTAATCCAATTCCTTCATCTTACAGTAATTACTTACACGTCTCCCCAGCAAGGCCATAACAACTGCCATGTTTTACTTGAACCCCATTGTGATTAACAGCTTTGTACATATTGGCTTTCCACCAATATCATGAAGCTGACTGAAGGATGGGCAGTGCGCCAACCCCAGGCTGTTTCCTTGAGGCCCAGGCTACAGATCTGGGCTTCTGTCACATGCTGAAAGGTTTCCAGTTCCCCCAGCCCAGGGACCTGCTTTCCTTTTTAGCTCACAGCTGTTCCTGAGATAAGGATAAGGGGCATGGAGCAGCTATATCCCTGTTCTGTGTAACAAAGGAAGCTGATAACCTTGATTGACAACAAGCAGCAGCAGGACTCCACCCCTCCACCCCAAGACTCCCCTAGATGCTCTTGGACAGCTGGGCAGCTGACCAGAATGAGTAGGCTGGTAGCCTGTAACATGGGTCCTAGAGCTGGTGGTGGGGTGACGTGAACTGTGAAGAAAAGCAGGTCAGAGCTGAATAAGCTGCACTGTACTTTTCTGTGTGCCTGACCCAAGATAATATGGGTGGAGATTTGTTGCTCTAAGCCTTGGACAGGCTACAGAAGGGGAAAACAGTAAGTGTAGAGCACTCAGAAAGGCCTGGACCCTTATTGTCTGATGTCTTTTTTTGTCTTAGAGACACTCCAGCTTATTGGTGCTGGAAGCTGAATTGTCTTCTCCTTACACTGAGGAAGCTTGTGTCACTGACTGAAATCCTAACCCCAGCCCACGACAAAGCAAGCACAATTGTCTACATTGAGAGTTTATTTCCCCAATCTGAAAAGGAGAAGTAGCCAGGTGATTCCAAACCTGTTGCCGAGGGCCTCCAGAGTTTGTGACACCAAACCAAAAGACTGGTGGCATCCAAGTGGGGGAGGGAGGGAAAGGGAAGCACAGGAGACACAGCTCCCAATCTGTGTGCGCTTGGTCCCATGTCTGTCTTGGCTAGGCCTTCTAGGGTGAGGGTGGGCCCTGCCTGGGGATGGTGGCCCTGGATCCCAAGGGAGAACGAGGGGCCAGCTGAGCAGGGCCCCAGGTCGGCACAAATCAAGGCAATACGTAACTGACAGGCCAGGCACAAAATTCCAAGGCAGGGGCTGAGAGCTCAAGCCAGAGACAAGTAAGGCTCAACCATTGGCTTTGTCCTTCAGGGGTCTTTGTTCAAATAGGCCTAGAGACTCCCCAGGTAGGAAAGCAGCCCTGACCACAGGGAAGTGACCGGAATGAGGAAGCCAGAGCCTCCCCAGATCTCCAGGGAGTGAAAAAAAACCCAGCTTTCTGGAGTGTGGGGGTGGGGCACAGAAAGAAGGAACAGGTTAGAGATTTGGCAGTTTGGCTCTCACCAGTTGGGAGCAGTTCCTGGAGCCCTGGTCTGGGTGAGAGAGTAGGGCTAAGACACCCCCAGGCAAGCTAGGGAGAAAGGGCAGCAGCACAGACAGACAATGCAAGTTGCTGTAATTGGCGAAGGCAGAGGAAAGGTGGGGATAGGGAACCACATGCTCATGCAGACACAGGGGAGCCAGAGGTTAGTGACTGGGGGAAGCAGTTCTCCCCACGTAGCACACGTTCCACATGTTAAGGCATCATGGTTACACGGTTACAGACAGCAATGAATGAACTGACAGGCCCTAGATGGCCACACAGAGGGGGCAGTAGAATAGGCAAAGGTCTCTTCACTACCCTGATTCTGTGATGCACCACCCCCCTCCAAGGGGATACAAGACATGATTGGTGGGGCTGCAGCAGCTGAGGGAAGAGAATTTAAATTCCTGTTGAAGCCCAGAACAGACCCTCTTCCCTTTGGCCCAAGGGAAGAACTGGGACTTGAAGGAAGTTTAGGCCTTGGCTGAAGCCCCCACCTCCAAGCAAGATACTGGGCTGAAGCAGCAACAGGAAAAACAATGATAACCACCTGGGAGGTGGAAAAGAGGGCCCAAGAAGACAAAAATGGGATCCTCCATCCAGAGGATAAAGACCAGAGGTGAGAAGACAGTCAGGTGGGGGTGGGGACTCCCCTGTCAGCACTTTGGTATGGGATTGGGGGTTCAGAAGGAAAGTAGGATGGGGTAGGGGGTTCAGGTCAGGATAGGGTTCTCCTGTGGCCACTGTCTGGGGATGCCTCCCTCCCTCCCTCTTTAGGGCCATAGGTTCAGTCCTTCCACTCCTTTTTAATGGTGAGGTTCCACTCCCAGGAGAGATGATCCGTCTTGTCATCATCTGTGAAACGAGACTTGATGTTGTAGCTGCCTCGAGCCAGCATGCCCTTGGGAGCCTCCTCCACAGGGGTCAGGAACTCATATTCTTCTGCTCGAGGCCCGTAACTGCCCACCATATAGTCAGTTTTGTCAACTGTAGAAAGACATGAAGTCATACTATAAATCCTACTTTTGAGTCTCCTCTATCACTAACTTAAAAATCTGTGAATATGCTAGACGACAGGGTTTGGCAACGTGGTATCATTTTTAGTAGCAAAGCAGCTGGCTTTGTGAAGCACATGTATAGAGAGGAAGGAAAGGGGAATAGGAGAGGTTTATCCTCTCTACACTTTGGAAACTAGATCTCCTAGGGAATGTTTTCCCAAGAATTCCTTCACCATACCTATCTGCAGGCTCTTGTGGGAAAAAAACAAATACTGCTACTAACCCAGATACCTCTACCCCTTCACGAAGAGGGGCAGAATACTAACACAACCCTTGTAAAAGTCTGTTGTCCTCTGCTCCAGGCTATCTGAAAGATTGAGTCCCCTAAGCCTAAAGCATATCCCATTCCCACACTCACTCTTGACGCCTTTTCTGTAAGTGTGCTGGATGTACTTCATGCCTGATACGATCTCCCTATTCACCTGCAGGAGAACAAAACCAAGAAAGTTACTCTGGGCCTTTGACAGAGCCTTCCCAGATTCCCCATGTGGAAGCTTTCCCCAGTCACTCAGCCTTACCTGGAAGGAGATTTTTATCCGGTACTCCACACCCTCCTTCAGCACGAATGACTGCTTCTTGAAGCTCTCCAGGTCACCTGTTTTGAGGAGAACAAGAGGTGATTGTGAATTCCCTTCCTCCATCCTTCCCCTGCCAGCACTGTTCCTAAAAGTCTATCACTTGGCCCCTGCTCTACAACACCCCTCAATACTCAGCCAACTTCATTCACAACTCTAAAGTCTACCAACTACAATTGGTTTTAAACCAGTTCTCTCTCTGGCTGCATTTTCAGCCAGTCACCATCAGAGGGCGCCAGGACAGAAGCCCAAGGAAGGCTGAAAGTTGTGTCAAGGATAAATGATGAGGAAGGGGTCCTGTCTACCTTCTCAATCCTCAGGTCACCCCACTTATACTCACCAGTCAGATCTAATTCCAAGGGACCAGGCGCAGTGCTACACACCAGGGTCAAGCGTGTCACAATGACATTAGGAGTATTGGGATCTGAAGGCATGGAGAGGAAAGTAGGTTGGTTAGAATGCCATCCCTAGGCAAGTTCCCCTAGAGATGCGGGGCAGAGGATGCAGGGCAGTTTGCACTGTGCCTGTCAGGATCTGCCCAACACCTCATAGAGACTGCCCTAGGCAAGCACTCCCCAAACCCTTCCTGGAGGCCTGCAAAGTGGCTCCTACCAGCAGAAACAGTCACACTGCCCAACAGGGCCTCTTTATACTTCCGAAGGCTCTCATCATCCTTGTCCAGTTCCTGGATCTCCTGGATGCTCTTCTGTGCTGGGGGCTTATAGTTGACAGAGTGTTCATCCTCCTCATTCTCAGCTGCAATCTGAGCCAGCTGCTCTGCTGTAGGTTCCTGTTCTGCCATGCTCACCAACTGATTGGATGTTGAAAACCTGAGAAGAGGGGAGAGGTTCAGCAGCATAACCTCAAGATAAGGTGGGGGATGAGGGGGAAAAGAATGGAAGGGGAGAGTAGGTAAGTGAGCAATGGAGGAAGGTGGGGGGAGGAAGATAAAGGAAGGAGGGGGAAAGAGAAAGCTCCCCCACCCCTTCTGCACCCACTAATCCTGGAGCAAACACAAGGCATTCTGCACAGCAAAGTTACAGAACCACCCACCACTGTCTCCAGCTGTGGTCTTGTGAGGACTGACAGGGAGAACTTGACTTCTGTACTCTGAGCTCCAACACCTTCCTTAAAGCAGGAGAATTATGAAATAACTCTACTGCAGAGCACGCTTCCTGCCCTGGACAACAACCACTGCAGCAACCGCTGGCAGGTACCATAGCCAAGGTACATGAGAAAATCTGGGGTAAGCGCTTTGAAAACAGCAGGCACTTAAGAAATGGTTATTACATGAATTCCTTGGAAGTCCCTGGATATTACCCAACCCCTCACTCCCCTTGATTCTATACAACATTCCATATAAACTGATATAACACAGGGCTACATAAAAGCCAGTTTCAGTGCCTACAGTGCATAGTACAGAAAGGAACTTTTCCTAACCCCATGAGCATAAAATAACTGATACTTAGGCTCCTGCACTAAGGACCTCAAGTTTGATGACATATCCACCATGGCAACCTCTCCTATTAAACACACAATCAAGCTCACCTCAGGCCTCCTTCCCAAAAAAAGAGTTGGCAAAGATGGTTCCCAAGCCTGAACCTTAGTCTTTCAAAGATAAAGCAGGAAAGACTGACTCTCCTCTTAGTCGAGCCTGTCCTTATGCTCAGGGACCCCATCAGAAGCCTAAGCCTGCTTTACTTTGTCCTGGCTCACACGTACACAAGTCTTCAGGAGCTCCATGCTGTCATGGAAGAACAAGGACACTGCATACACAGATGAAGAAACATCAAAAAATCCTTCCACCTCTCCTCAAAGGTAGTTTCTCCAATAGCCCCCATAAAGATTTCCTGCACATCTATTACTTCCAAGGATGTCATGCTCAGGCACTGTTCCCAGATGGCCAGTACCTCTGGATCAGCAATGACCAAGGCTGTCAAGAGGTCCAAAGGGATAAGAATTGAGAAAAGTCCAGCAGATTTGGCAATTAAGGGATCAGAGTCAACCTTGGAGACAGTAGTTTCAGTTGAATGATAAGGTCAAAGGCCAGACTGCAAAGAATGAAGAAAAGTGTGGGAAAAGGAAGTAGAGGAGCTTATTATAGATGGCTTTCTCAAGTTTAGTCAAGAAAGGGAGAAGAGAACTCAAAGCTTTAAAAATTGTTTTTGCATGCAACTGGGAAATAAGTCATACAGGCAAGGGGGTATAGACATCTATCTTGCCCTACAGGAAAAGGCGAGGGGGGAGGGGGGAAGAAGAGGAGGTGATAGAAGGGAGGGCAGACTGGAGAAAGGGGTGGTTGGGGTGTATGCTGTGCTGGGGTGGGGGGAGGAGAGAGATGGGGAGAAAATCTCAAACTCAAAATCTTGTGAAAGTGAATGTTGAAAACTAAAATTATATCAAGATTTTACAAAAAAGGGGGATAAGAGCTATAGGACAATAGTTAATAGAGACAGACAGATCAAGTGAGTTATTTGAAGATGGAAGAGAAGTGGGCTTGTTTGTAGTCCATAAAAAAGTAGTTAGTAAACAAGGAGAGACTTAAGATAAATGGAAGAATAAAAACCACAGAAGGGGCAAAGCCCCGTAGGAGAAAGAATGGAATAGGATCACTTGTGCTTTTAGAGGGGTCAGTCTTACTAAGGAGAAGGGTCACTCTTCATTTGAGATGGGTGGAGAAGATAGTAGTGGAAGGGATCTGAGTGATGTGACATGAGGGGGGAAGAAAGGGGAGTTTTTGTTAAATGGACTAAAATTATTTCAGCTAAATATGGAACAAAGTTCTCAGCTGACTGGGTAGTGGGAGAGGCATCCATGGGAGGTCTGAAGAGGGGTAAAAAGGTTAGAAAAATCACTCTAGTGAGTGGGCTAGTAAAATCATTTAGAGAAGGTCTGAGTGGAGGTTAAAGGAATAGTGCAATGAAGTCTGCAACCTTCTACATTCTGCAACACTAGTCCTGGTCCCAGAGGAGCCCAGTAATAAAGGATGTATGGGTCGTTAGACCCTGGACAGCCAGTCATCTCCAGGCCTAATCTTTACATTACTGTCCTCCCTCTGCTGAAGAGTGAGGGTCCCAGGCTTGTCTAGACCCCTAAAGCTTATTTGAAAGGTGACTAAAACTGGGAGGGATTGGAATCCACTGGGTCTTGCCAGAGTTTTTTACATCACTTCTCATAGTTCAAGCTATTCAACCTGTTCTCCTTTTCTCCTGTTTACTTCTCCTTCTTGACTGCTCTGTTGACTCTGACACAATCACCCTGTTCTCCCGGAAGGTCCACCTCTCCAGGTTGCCCTGATATTACTCTCTCCTAGATCTGTCTGACTGAGACTTCAAGGTCTAATCTGCTGAATCTTCACTGAGAAAAGTCTGTCCTGGGCTCTCTTCTCTGGCCCCTCTATAGTATCTCACAAACTCCCATGGGTCCAATTATCATCTCTTACGTAGATGGTTCTCAGGTCCACATATTTAACTCTAACCTCTCTCGACCTCCAGTCTCATATTACCAACTGCCTCAACATCTCAAACTGTATGTACTTTATACAATCTCAAATCCAATTTGTCCAAAAGAGAACTTACTGTCTTCCCTCGTCTACCACCAAACCATTCCCTTCCACTGTCATCAGCACCACTCTCCTCTCAATCACCCAGAAGCAAAACAAAGGTATCATTCTTGATTCTTCACTCTGTCACAGTCAGTTTTGTGCCTAGTCTGGTAATCTGTACCTTGAGGAATCTCTCATACACATCTAACCCAGCCACCACACTGGCCCTCATAACCTCACACCCTGACTACTGCCATAGGGGGGCTGGTTAGTCTCCTTGCTTTGTCTCTCCCCACTCCAGTTTCTCTCCCCACTCCAGTTCTTCTTACGCTGAAATGCCAATATAATTTTCCTAAAAGAGCAGTTCTGATCGTATCAGCCCCCACCCACCATATTCAATAAACTCCACCAACTCCCTACTACCTTCAGGATCAAATATGAAATCTATTTGGCTTTCCAATTCTGGACCTTTCCTACCTTTTAAGTCTTCTTCCATGTCCTCTCTTCCCTCAGCATGCTATAATTCAGTGACATTGGCCTTCTGGCTCTTTCTCCCCAGTGACCCCTGTTCTCTTAACTCCATGCCTTCTCACCAGCTGTCCCCCATTCCTGGAATTTTCTGTCTTCTCACCTCCACCTCCTGGCTTCCTGAGACTAAGCTGAAATCTTACCTCCTCAGGGAAGAGAAAGCAGAGTCAAGGAAACAATATGTATACATATTATACAATACATGTCATTATAATGTTGCAAAATTACAAAGAACATGCATAGCCCCAAAGAAAAGATATGAGACCTCACTTTTCTGCATAGAGAGAGGTAGGAGGTCCATATATGTGGTACCACTGTACATATTTTCATACTTTTTAGATGTACTTCTTGATCAATAATGCTTATTTTTCTCCTTTTTTTAAAAGTTTTAAAATTATTATTATACTGAATGACTTTCTGAGGGGGGAGAAATACTGTTTGGTAAAATGATGGTGAAGACACCACTGAAAACTTTTTTAAAATCCCACCTTGAGCCAAGAGATCTTCGTAGGTCCTCTCCACCACTAGTGTCTTCCCTGTGACATTACCTTCCAGTTACACTGTAACTATCTTATAGATACAATTTTTTATGCTGTATTACTTATCATAATATGAACCCCCTGTTTTGTCTTTCTTTGTATCCTCAATGCTTAGCACATCTAATGGCAGCCGGTAAATGCTTAATAAATAGCTGGTTTGATTCCTCACCTACCTGAATGCTGCTTCTCAGTTTCCTTTGCAGCAGCTCATTTACATCCTACTTCCCAATAGCGCGTTTACTGCCCCCACCCCCAAGACTGTCTGAGGTTCTCTTCCTTTCTTTTCAGAAATTCTTAATCTTTGTTACAGTCCTCTTCAGCCATGACAATGAAACCTAATTACTCTTCAGAATATTAATATACAGAATTACCAAGGAAACGAATTACAATGAAACACAAGTATCAAAGTATCTTTTAAAATAAATACAACCAACACAAGTTCATGGATCCCAAATTAATTAACTTTTGCTTTTTTTCTTGGTGATGTCCTCCACTCCAATGAAAATCATTCAACTATCTCTAAGAATATGACTCTCAGATCTCATTCAGCCCCATTCAAACTCCTGAGCTCCAGTCCTACATTAGGTATTTCTGACTGGATGTCCTGTTGGCATCTTAAATGCAACAAGCCTAAAAACAGAACTCATTATCTTTCCTCTAAATCCATTCCTCCTCCTAATTTTCCTATTGAAGGTACTACCATCCTTCCAGTCACCTAAACTCACAATCTCTTCTCCGACCTCCTAGAAACTTAAAATCAAAACTGCCAATTCTCGATGATTCTATGGGGGCATGGGAGGAGGAGGACAGTGAGCATGTGGCCTTCTAGGTTCTCAGGTACAGCCTTCTGACTGAGTCCGAGTTTTACAGAACAAATCTTTTGATAAAGGGGATTTGTTCTGTGAATTTGGATTCAGTGAAAGGGCTGCACTTAAGGTCCTAGAGGGCCACAGGTTCCCCACCCCAGTTCTATGGCATCTATCACATCTATACTCTTCTCTCCACACACAACAGTACAAGACTAGTTCAAGCTTTCACTGCTTCTTGCCTGGATTACTAAAGGTTTTCTGTTTATTTTTCACAACCTGGCCCTATCATATCTTTTCAGCCTTGTAAGCCATAATATCCTGTCTCAAACTCTGAGATCCAACCAAACTGTCCTTTTTCCTCTGTTCCTCATAAGTGACACTTCCATCTCCCATGTTCAACATAACTTGTTTGCACTGGCTGTTCCTCATACTTGGAATGCAATCCTTCCTTACCTCCAACTCAAAGAACCTATCTGAGACACAGCTCAAGCACCACCTTTTCCATGGAAGTTTTTCATCCTTCAACTATCAGGTATCTGGGTTCACCACAAGATAACCACCTTATGAAGAGCCATTATTTCATTTATTTTATTTGCATTCCACAGTGCCTGATACATAACAGGGAATTACAAAATGCTTGCTGATTAACTGAACAGCCTCTTAATTGGTCTCCTTGCCTCCAGTCTCTGCTCTACAACCAGTAAGCCAAAAATCTGCTAAATGGATATTCTTGAAGTAGAACCTGCCCCTGTCACTACCCTATTCAAGAAGTCCAGGGGCTCCCTACTTCCACTAGGATAAAACTGAACATTCTTCTGTATGGAGATTTAAAGCCCTTTACAATCTAGCTTCAATACATCTTTCTAGACTTATCACCTATTACTTCCCTTCAAACAGTTTATGGTCCAAGCCAAACTGACCTACTTGATATTTATTATTCCCTGTACATACAACTTTCCAATTCTTGCCTCAATGCTTTGGAATAGGCTGTTCGATGCTTGGTAGATCCTCTTAGAATGCCTCTCTCCCTTCCAAGCCCTCCCTCATGAGGCCTTTCATACCACTTTTACCTTATATAAAGTAACTCAGTATAGACTTTTAAGCGCATATTTGGTTTCCCCTGATTGAACCTTGAGTTCCTCCTCAAAGGCAGAAGTTTCCTTTTTGTCTTTGTAACATCAGTACCTAGCAATGTGAGGCACTTCACAGTTTTTTAATAAATGCTTATTGATTTAAAATTTCTCCTTGCCCTTCCATCCCAATCCCTCAATAGCATCACCATGAAACCACAATCCATTCAGGTAGCATTTGGATTTGCAGAAATCACCTAAGTAATAGGAGATGTGGCTCTTATGTGAAATCAGAAGCTCATCATCCTCAGTCTGTGAACAACATGGGAAGAGAACAAAGTTCCTAGAATAACCCCAAGATTCAGTGCCCAGAATAAGGGCCCAGAACTCTATTTCCCTAAATATTCATAAAATAAGCAATCACAGAAAACAGGCTTAGGAATGGGAACAGGATGAATTTTAAGCAGTTCCCAGCATCCCTGGAGGCATAAATTTAGGACCAAAGGTAAAAGAAATCAAGCAGTCCAGAAATTATTTAATATTAAAAATCCAACCTGTAGTATATTTCCTTAGAAACAGGGGATATAATCACAGACAGTATTTAGGGTCATAAAGTATTGGGTCTTAACCTGGGATGGGAGGGGGGAACGCAGGAATTTGAGTGGGGAAAAAAATTCACATTTTTAATTTCACTAACTGAAATTTAGCATTCTTCTGGGAAGGGGTCCGTAGGGTTTCACCAGACTGTCAAAGGGGTTCACGAAACAAACAAAAAAAGGTTTAGAAAGCCCAGATCTAGTCGAACTACCTCTTTTAAAAAAAATGAGGGAACTGAGAGCCAAGGCTCTTTTCAATCGGTCAATAAACATGTGAGGGCCCACTACATAGTAGTGGTATGGCACCGCGCTAAGCACAGGGGATACTAAGAAAAGGAAAAGGCAGTCCCCTGCCCTCAAGGAGCTCACAGAGTAATGGGAGAAGCTCTTTGACATCTACTGTTTTTTTTCCTCCCCACTATAATACAGTCAGTTTCACTAGGATGCCGTTAGTGTGTGGGTGGCTCCGAGAAAAAGGGGATTTTTTTTAAAAGACCAAATGTGGGGCGAAGAAAGGAAAAGCTGATTTCTAAACATGGTCCAAAGGGCCAAGTCTCCATGGCCTCCAGGGTCACTTCCTCTTTGGCTTACCCCCGGGCTCCTCGAGCTCCCTCCATTCCAAGGGCTGTCAATCTCGGCACGCCGCCTCGCCCCACTTGCTTCCTGCCAGGAGCCGGGGTTTGCTCCTCCGAGCCTGGGCCTCCCTGTCCCTGCCTCTGGCTGCCCCCTCTCCTCTCCTCTCCTCTCCACGTGGGCGCGGCTCACCTTGGACGCCATCTGTGCCTCTGGCCAGCTCCTGGCTCTTTCTGCCTGCCTGGGCTTCATCTCTGCCTCTTCCCTCTAAGGGGCTCTGCCGGAAGGGATGTGCTGAGGAAGGGGCGGGGATGGGTGGGCAGCTTCCCCACTCCCGTACTCCCCCACCTTGCCAGGGGCCAGCAGGAAGCCCCGAGCAGCTGTCACCTCCCCCGTTCCCAGCGGCTGCGCTGCCCCTCCCGCGGCCTCCGCCCGGGCGGATACCCCTGGTCCCTGCGTGGAGAGAGCCTTCTCCGCCGCCGCCTCCCAGCGGGGCTGGGGACAGAGTTCCCCGAGGCCCCCCACCCCGCACCCCAGACCCCGGACCCCGGGCTGCGGGCAGAGACGTCGCGCCCAAGCTGGGGGCGGCAGGAACAAAGGCGGCAGCAGAGGCTGCAGCGGCCGCGGCGACGGCTCCACCCTGACGTCCCTCCCCTCCAGCCGGTGGCGGCGGCTCTCCCTTCCTCGTCCCGCCCTCCCGGGAAGGTCCGGAAGAGCTGCAGCGGCTCCGGGATGAAGGGTGGAATCCCCGGAGCCCGGTCACTCACTCACCGACGAATTCGATGCGTCCGCCGCCTCTCGCGCTCCCTCCCGCACTAACGACGAACCGAGTGGGCCGGCTCCACCCCGCCCGCGCGCCCCCTCCAGTCGCTTCCGGGGTCACGCGACTTCCGCTCGCCAGTCTCCAGGCGGTAGCGGGCGGGCGAGTGGCCTGGGTCTGCGCAAGCGCCCACGCCACTTGTCCCTTCCCCCAGTAGGCTGAGGCGCTAGGAGGTGAAGGAGGCCTTCCTCAGCCTCCACCCACCCACCCGCGGGGAGGGAGGGGGAAGGGAAGGGAGGGTGCTGAAGCGGGGCAGGACCATAGAGAAATGCTCTGGAGGAGAGAGAGTAGTCTGGGCCCGGCCATCTTGTCGAGGTCGGCGGCGTCTGAGAGACTTCGGAGGCATTCCCGGTTGGCCCCGGTTTGGGGGTGTCCGTGCGTGGCCGGTAGGGTTTCCGGTGCTGGGCCTGAGGCCTTTGCTGTTCCCAGAGAACAGCCCGTGGGGTGAATCCGTCTGGGCCAGAGGTCCAGACTCCCTTCCCTGTCTCCATGGAAACCAGGGGATGCCCCAGAGCCGAGCTAGACATGTGATGCCCTCCAGTTGGGGGGAGGGGAGGGCTAGCGAGGCGTCTGCGGATCAGGCACCCCCTTCGGAGGCTCTCCTTTCCCTCCTCCGCCTTTCCGTCAGTTGGGGAAAGTCGCTTAAGTTAGCCTCAGCAGCCTTATATGATAGTAATAATAAAATTCGTAGAGCGTTTTATTAGCGGTACTTACAGAGCGCTTTAATGACAGCTAGCGCTTAGCTCCCAAAAGCTTGCGAAGCACTTCACATTTATTATCCCATTTGCCCCTCACATACCGTGAGGTAGCCGCTATTAGCGTCCCCATTTTACACGTGAGGAAACATGCTGAGTGAGTTTAAGGGATGTATACAAAGTAACAACTTGTAAACGTTTGAGTCAGGATTTGAACTCCATTCTGGTAGTCCGGACTCCCATGTCCAGTGTCCTATCCATTTCATCACCTAGCTTATCTGTCAATAGCTGATGAATCATTTTATTTAGCAAACATTTAATAAGCTCCCTGCTGTATACAGAGGCATCTTCTTATGCCGGACAGAAAACTAACTGCCTAGTTAAGAACACCTTGGTTCAAGTTCTGTCCCTAGTGATTTATCCTCTCGGTGCCACCAGGCAACTCTAAGACAAAAAGTTACAGGCTAGTTATCTGCCCTGAGTGGATGAAATTTCCATACTAGATAGGCACTTGATAAGATATGAAGGTGAAATAGGTTACAATAGCTTCCAGTAATAGTAGGAGAGTTGAAACAAGTACATGTCTATATATAGTAAATTAGAATATAAGTGCATTAAATCATGTTTGATCTGTGAATCCAAAGGTCAGAGTTATAAGTCTTAAAGATGCCAGGTTTCTAGGAGCCCTGGCTGTGGCTGTCCCCCTCCCCACCCTGGAACCCATCTAAATATTATATATCACAATTTACCAGATGATTTCCACTTTGCTGTGGAGATGTTCCACTCTGTGTTTAAGTACCCAAATAACCCCACTAGAATTTCTCTATAAGAGAATAATAATATTAATTAAAATATATTAATAATAAGAGGACAGGTGCATTTAGGACAGCATAATGTCTGACAGTAAGGGCTTAATGCTTATTAACTGAGTAGACAGTGACTTTTAAGCTAAATTTAATTCTAATTCATATTTAAAGACTACCAAAAAGTTGAATGTTACCTAAAATTCTAGGGACACTAGTGTCCCTATGTGTTATTCTTCTGATATCATTCAGATTTTTGTCTTTGCATTCTTCTGAAACATGAATATGGTTCCAGAGTTCCACTTTCAATATCTTCCAATTTCACCAGTGATTATTATTTTATTGAACTTTTTTTAAAAAATTGAATGTTTCCTTTTATTTTTATGCCAGTCTGACATTGAAGAACCAGGTACTGTCCTCACTCTCTTCTCCACTAAAGGGTCCCTCTGCTCCTGACCCAGACACACAGTCAGATGTAGGTCAATGGGACGATAGTTAGGTTTATACCAGTGCTACATACAGAGATGGTCATACCTTTGATCTTGTCATCATCGACAAGTGTTTCATATCTATGTTCATAAATTGTGAAATCCCTTCATCTGATCGATCCATTGTCACCCCACCTCTCCCTCTGCCTTACAATTCCAAGCTCTGTTCTTTGTTCTCATTTTGACCTCCAAAACCTCCTTCAATTTTTTTCCCTGGCCATCATCCTTGCACTTATACTCTCTTTCCTTCCCTACCTAGACCTCTTCAGGAACCAGTTTACTTTACCCTATCTTCTCCAGTCCCTTGCTGATTAACCCTGATTATGGAGTTTGTCTTCTCATATTCCAGCCTTGGATTACTCCCAGGGTTCACTGCCTTTGTTCCTACTAAAGGCACTACTGAATGAAGTCAGAGAAAAATCAAGAAACTTTGCTAACTAGATATACTAAAAGTTTGTGTTACATGATCTCAACTGGGCCCTCACTGCAGCAATCCTAATTGAGCCCACTTGCCTTTGGGGCTAATGCCATTCCACCCAGTCTTCTCCAGCAGATTGCCCCCTCTCTTTAATCTTCATTTGCTCCCTGTTATCTACTTCCCTATTACCTATAAATATGCCCGTTATCTCTGCCAGCTTAAAAAAAAATACCACTTATATTGTCCATCCTTGATAGTTATATAACTCTCCTCATTTTTGTGGCCAAACTTGAAAAAGCTATCTGCAACCGGTGCCTCCACTTCCTTTTCTCTCACTTTCCTTAGCCTTCCTCAGTCTGGCTTCTGACATTATTCAACCAAAACTGCTTTCTCCAAAGTTACCAGTGATCTCTTAATTGCCACATCGAATCACCTTTTCTCAGTCTTCATCATTTTTTACTTCTCTGTAGCCTCTGATCTTGTTAATTTGTTGGTTTTCTGACATTGCTTTCTCCTGATTCTACAAGCCTGACCACTCCTTTGTTTCTTTTGCTGGATCTTCAGCTAGGTCATGCCTGCTAACAATGGCTATTCCCCTTCTTCTCCCTCTATATTATTTCATTTATTGGTCTCATTCACTTCCATTATTTCGGTTATCATTTCTATGCAGATGACTTTCAGATCTTATTTGTCCAGTCCTAACCTCTCCCCTGAACTTCAGCTTTCATCTCCACTTGCCTTTTAGACATCTCAAACTGAGTATCCAGTAAACATCTTAAACAAAACATGTCCAAAACCAAACTCATTATCTTTCACACCATTATCTTTCTCCATCTTCCCAGCTTCTTTACTCCCTATTACTGTTGACAAGACCACCATCCTCCCAGGCGTACAAACTGTCATTCTCAGCTTCTCATTTTCTGTCTTCCCAAGTACGGTTAAGTTCAGTCATTTCTACTCATACCTCATCAGTACCTTCTGCCCCTCTGACTGGAGGGTGGGTTATAAACTCCATTTAAGGAAAAGGAACAAGTCAGACCTCGCAGACATTTCTTCATTCCCATTCTGTTGCATTCATTTTGGGCTTCCTTGACTTTTCATCATGCCCCTGGGCCAGGTACCTCCTCCCTGAAACCCCCTTCAGCTTCCTTTTGTATGTTGTCTTCCCCTGTTAGATGGAAAACTCCTTGAGGGCAAGAGTTGCCTTTTTCTGTATTTGTATCCCCCACAGTTTAGCACATGTATGGCACATACTATATGCTTAAGAAATGTTGATTATTGTTTCTACCTTCATAACATCTTCAGTATATGTCTTCTCTCTCCTCTAACTTTGCACCTCCCTTAGTACAAACTTGTATCACATCACACATGGGCTATTTCTACAGTAAGCTGTTGGCTGGTTTCCCTGTCTCCAGTCTATCTTCCACTCAGCTATTATATAGATCTTCCTAAAATGCACGTCTGGCTACTTTCCTCCCCCTAAAATTTCAATAAATTCTAGTGGCTCCCTCTTACCTCTGGGATCAACTATTAAATCCTATTTGACTTTCAAAGCTCTTCATAGCCTGGCTCCTATCTTTTCCAGTTTTCCTACACTTTACTCTCCAATAGAGTAACACTGATCTCCTTATTGATCTTTTAACAGAACACTCCCTATCCTAATTCAGAGTTTTCACTGGCTAGAATGCTTTCCCTCCTCATCTCTTAACTTCTGGCTTTCCTGGTTTCCCTTAAGTCTCATCTAAAGTTCCACCTTCTGCATTAAGCTTTTCATTCTGAGATTACCCTAATGTGTCCTGTGTATAGTTTGTACAAAATAGTTTGCATGTTGTCTCTTCCATTAAAGTGTGAGCTCCTTGAGAGCAGAGACTAGTTGTTTTGCCTTTATTTGTATCCCTAGTTCAGCACAGTGCTTGACACATGATAGACAATTAATGTTAGTTAGACTAATGAGAGGAAGACTAGACTCCTTGTTCTCAGACTTTTAGGATAATTAAACGCTTACCCTAATGCTCCTGGGGATGAATTATTTAAAATTTTGGTTTAGCCTCCTGTCTAGGAATTCCCCAAAAGGAAAAATACTGAATATACCTTATGAATCAGGTTTGGGATTGGTATTGATTTCCTATACATAAAGAGAATGCTAAACCCAGAACCTTCACAAGTATACCTTTGGTGGAAATAAACTTAAAACAAAATTCGGTAATAACTTAGAACTGTTAGAATTTTCTAAGAGGTTGCTACTTAAAGCTCATCAAACATAGAACAGTTTGTAGGATTGCTTATTAGGCATTTTACATTTCACCTAGATTCTGCACTTTCCAAAGAACTCCCTGTATATGCCTACTAGTAAAATGGTCAGACTAGGGCCCCAGCTTATCAACAGATCTCTGATGCAGAAGCTTCCCTTGTTTCCCATCCAGGACCTAAAGACCCTTTGAACACACAAAGTTGCCTCCTGAGTAAAAAAAATGCCCACTCCGAAGCTGATGGCCTTTTATGTTTCCTATAAATTTCAATCATAAAATCATATATTAAGCTAAACAGAGTTCAGATATTCCTTTTAGAGCTGGAAGGGAAAGGAATAAGCATTTATATATTGTCTACTATATGCCAGGCACTATGCTAAGTGCTTTTTACAAATGTTATCTCTTTTGATCCCAGTGAGGAAGGTGCTATTATCCTCATTTTACAAGCAAATAGAGGTTAAATGACTTGTCCAGGGCCACAGAGCTAATTAATAAGTGTCTGAGGCCTGATTTAAACTCAGGTCTTCCAGACTTCAGGGTCAGTGCTCTATTTTCTGCAACACTAGCTGCCTCTGAAAGAAGCATTGGGAATCATTGAGTACAACCTTCATAATTTTACAGATGAGAAAACTAACTCAGACCCACAGAGGGGAAGTCACTTCCTCATTAGTTATGTTCTGTATCCAAACCCAGATATCCAAACTCTCATTCCCCAGACTAATTCCCAAATTCCACAGGTACTGATGAACTGACTAGTTTTCCTTCAAAGTTCAGACACTTTACCTATCCCTGAAATATTTCCATAACATTTAAGGAGCACTCATCCTCATCTAAACTCTGAAAGGAATTTGTCAAAGGTTTCAAGTATTTCAACAATTCATCAGTACGTAGAAGCAAGCAAAGCCCCTTGGTTACCTTATCACATGCCAGATGGGATTGCAATCCACTTTTTAAAAAGTCACAATCCTTTTAAATGTTGTCTTCTCTATATTAATTTGAGATAATTTAATTTTGAAAATTTTTGGATTTTTATACTGATTATCAGGACTCCCCAAGAATACATTTATTATTAAATTTTAACACTTTGGCCTTAAATCTAGCTCAGCACCTTGCATGTATTTGAAGACAGCTGAAATTATTGGTTATTGGAAAACTGTTCAAAAGGACATTGCTGAGGTCAAAAAATGCTTTGACAAAATACAACCTATGAAAAGCTGCAGGAAATCTTGATGTGGCTGTGGAAATAATTTTCAAAATATCTACTTATTTCAGCATTTAGAATGGTAGGGAACTTAGAGGCCACACCGAGTAAACCAATCATAATTGGCCCTTCTGATAGCTCAAGTTTGAGATTGGGATGAAGGGAGATAATTTGATAGTTAACAGAAGGAAATTTACTTTGCCAGATAGCATGGAAAGGATACTCAATCAGGATATAGCATTTGACTTAGGTGGATAGGGCCACATACAAAAATGTGTCTAATCTGTAGGACAGGGTGTGGTAACTCACTTATGCCTGCCCAAGCTGGCCTTTTTTTATGCCTTCAGGTAGCCAGTTAAGCTTTACAACTTGAGCTTTGGCCCCCACCACAAAATACCCTTAAGTCAACCTTGATTTACCCTCCCTCTCTTGCCTTAGGAAAAGAACTAATCTTAGTAAATTTTGCTCCAATCTCACCACCCTTATTGGTAAGAAGGTCCTCAAGTTCTTTTAGAGGACTGTCTACTATTTAAATGGTTTGAGGGCCATTATTGGAAAAACTCTGTCCTAGACATTTGAGAAGTCTTGGAGTAGGCAGCACTGAAGGAAGATGAGAAAAAAAAAAACACCCAGAAAAAGAGCAAAAATGAATGCAATGAGTGACTAGCAAGTTAGGGCCCAGTCCTTAGATGGGTTCCTGATGGGTTATACAGAGCATGCACATAGTAAGTGTTGAGTAAATGCTTTATTCATTCATTCAGTATTCTCTAACTACCACCAGTCAAACACATGGAAACAAGAAATCATTTTCCTGTCATAAGTGATTGAAAGGTTAAGATTAACTAAAGTCTTCTGGTTGGCTGCTGAGCCAGAATGACCAATTCTCTAGTTCTCTTTCCAGGCAGCTTTCTTGTGAGAAAGATTGCTTTAAGATCCAGAATGATGGCTTGACTGCTGTGTATGTGTTTGTTTCTTTTGTTTTTGTGTGTTTTCTTGCCTGATTTTTGGTGAATGAATATCGAGAGAAAGAAAGAACCATGTGTAACCTTATGAGTTTTAGAGGAAAGAGCTTTCAGAGGTACAGCAAGTAGAGTCTGTAACAGAGTCTGCTAGTAGCCACAGCAGCCAAGTGGAGTCCAGACAGCTGTACAGTCAGTCTGAGTGACCCCTGGGTTTTCACTTTGGGTACAATGCTCAGCCAGCCTGCTGGAGGCAAGTTCCCTAGTTTGAACTAATGCCATCTACAGACTACTCCCATCCCCTGAGATGAATCTACCCAACTCTAGGCCCAGCACATTATCTACTGCACCACCTAGCAGCACTAAGAAGAAAGTAGACCTTGATATTTATCGTAATTGTGGTACATGAGAAGAATATGCAAACGTGGAGGAAGGTGTAGAAAGAATAGGCACCAAATAAATCATACTGATCTGAAATGAACAAAGGAAGGTTGAATATAAACAAGGTTTGGTATAGAAATACGTTAAAGTCAACGGAAACAAAATAAGGTGGGGAATAATGTTAAGAGGAAGTATAATACCAGAAATGCTATAGCAACTAGGTGGCACAGTGAGTAGAGAACTGGGCTAAGAGTCAGGAAGACCAGACTTCAAATCTGGCTGCAGACCCTTGCTGTCTGACCCTGGGCAAGTCACTTCACCCTGTTTGCATCAGTTTCCTCATCTGTAAAATGTGCTAGAGAAGGACATGGAAAACCACTCTGGTATCTTTGCCAAGGAAACTTCAAATAGTGTCGCAAAGAGTCAGATACAACTGAAAATGACTAACCACAATTAAGGACTGAAGGAGCTCTCCTTTGGGAATGAGGTGACTAAAAAACAAACATAGCTTGACCAGGAAAGTCCTAGGTCTTACCCAAGGGAAAGTTGTTCCTCAAAGTCTCTAGTATGGCAAGCTTCAAATGGGGACATGATAAAGATTGCCAGCTCTTCTCATGTTGGCTTTTTCTTTGGAAACTTGAAGTGAGATTGGCATCATCCATCTTTCCCAAATCTGGAAGCCAGAAGCATCTGAAGTGACTGCAGAGCCTGTGAGACTGAAAAGACTGGAAGAACCTGACAGTCTCCTTTCTCTTGCTCTCATGAACTCTGCTGCGGCCCCTCATAGATGTGTAGGACATTGATTTGTCGATCAGGAGAGAGTTCCATACTAATGGTTTCTGGGACTCCAATTGTATTCATGCTGCTGTGTTTGTGGAAATCCTCTTCTTTTGGTCTTTTAAGTTGAGAATTAAAAAAAAATAAAATGTAAAAAAACCCTCAAAAGCTAGGAAGATCACAAATATGATAAAGAGCATATCTTTTATCTATTGTGCAAATATGTGTGTATAAGAATATATATTTTCAAAAGCCCTAGTTTGTTTTATTTATTATTTAATTGGGAATTATTTGCATTGCTATTTGCTGAATGTCTGTAAAATTGTTTTGCATCGCTTTCCACTGTGTCAGTTTAATAGAGTGTAGGGTAATTTGAATTATTCATATTTTTAAAGCATTTTACACCTTAATAAATAGACTTTGGTGGCTCATTCCCCCGACTCACTGGCAGGTAAGTTAGAATACTCCTTGTTGGCCATTGCCACTTCCAGGTTCCACTACCATGATTACTCATTACTCATAACTTCTCCTCCTTTGAAGTTCACACAATCCATATTCAAAACCCATTAAAAATCCTGGTAGCTGTCATCTGTAGCCCTCCTGAATACTCTCCTTCTTTCCTTAATGAGTTAAATACCTCCCTTATAATCTTTCTTTCTTCCCCAACTCCTGCCCTCACGTTAAGGGACTTCAAGAGAGACAGATTATATATGAATTCATATATATGTATACATACATATACATACTCCCTCAAACACCCTCACCTCCTAGTTTCTCAGATTTCTAATTTCCCATGACTTACTCCCTCACCCTTCTTCTGCCACTTACAAAGACGGTCACACTCTTGTTCTTGCCATCAGACTTTCAGGTTCATAAACTCTGAAATTCCCTTGCCTGACTACAGGCAACTTTCCATCTCTTTCTCTGCCTTCCAGTATCAAATCTGGCTCTTCACACCATGACATCCAGTCCCTTGATCCTTGAGTTCTCTCTTAGGCCTTCAACATTACACTAGCTACACTTTACTCCTTTCCTTATCTGCACCTCTTCGGAAACCAGCTCAATTTTACCTTGTCCTTTTGAGTCCTTTGCCCCCTTATCATAACACTGATTGTGCCTTGCCAAGCCTTAGCCTTGGATCACTTCCCTCCACCCACTGCTTTTTCTCTACATGTGCTGCTGAACAAAGAAGGAGAAAATCATTCAATCATGCTGAGTTCACAAATTTGTTATATAATCTCAATTGGATTCTTGGTGCTATTAGGCAGTCTTTTTTTATATTTCCCTAATTAACTTACTGTTCCACTCACGATAGCCAGTTTTCTGAACATTTTCATCCTTCAAACCTCCCATATCTCTCCCTCTCCTCCCTTCTCAACTGAGAATTTTGCCTCATGTTTTAATAAAATTGAAGCCATTCACCTCAAATTTCCTCTCCTCCACTCCTTCTAATCTCACATCCTTCTCATGCCTTCTGCCTCTATTTCCTCCTCCACTGCTGTCTCACATGATAAGGTCCTTTTTGCCAAGACCAGCCCTGCTTCAGTACTCAAGTGATTCTATTCTATCTTGTTTTCTCCATGGTGGGATGGGGAACCTGTGGCATCAAGGCCACACGTGGCCCTCCAGGTCCTCAAGTGCAGCATTTTGACAAATCCTAGGGATTTGTTCTGTGAAGTTTGGATTCAGTCAGAGGACTGCACTTGAGGACCTAAAGGGCCACATGTGACCTGGAGGCTACAGGTTCCCCACCCCTGCTCCAAAAGATTGCCTCCATTATCATCACCACTTTTTCTCATCCTTACTGACTGCTTCCCTACTGCCTAAAAACATGCCCATCTCCACCATCCTCAAAAACCCCTCACTTGATCTATCCATCCTAGCTAGCTATCATCCCATATCTTTTTGCCAAACTGCTTTAGAAGGCTATCTGCAATAGAGGTTTTTACTTCCTCTCCTCTCACTCTCTTAACTTTTTACAGTATGGCTTCCAAATTCATCATTCAACCAAAACTGGCCTCTCTAAAATTACTAAATGATCTCTTAATCGCCAAATGTAATGGACTTTTCCTGACTTCTCTACAGTCTCCGATGCTGTCAATAACCCTTTTCTCTAGCATTTTTTGAGATTTCTTTCTTCTAGTTCTCCTACTTCTCTGACCAATCTGTCTTCTTTGTTGTGTCTTCTTCCAGGTCACATCTCTTAACCCTGGGTGTCCTGCAGGGCTCTGTCCTGGGTTGCCTTCTTCTATACTATTTCATTTAGTTATCAGCTCCTATTATTTTAATGATCATTTCTTTTTTTAAACATAGGGCTTTTCCCCCTTTAAAAAATTAATATTTTTCCCTTAATTGCATGTAAAAATAATTTTAACATTCTTTTTTCAGAAATTGAGTTCCAAATTCTCTCCCTTCCTTCCCTCACTGAGAAGACAAGCAATTTGACATAGGTTATACTTGTGTAGACATGCATACATGTATACATGGGTAGACATTTAATAATCATTTCTACTCTATAATTCTTTAATGTATTTATTTATCCAACTCTAACCTTTCTTTGAACTTCAAGTCTTAAATCTCCAATTGAACGTCCTGTACACATCTTAAACTCACCCTTAACTCATTATCTTATGTTTTCCCTCTCCAAACCCTTCTACCTTCCACACTTTCCTTTTATTGTTGGAGGCACCACCATCTTCTTGTTCATTTCCCCAGAATCAAAACCCAAGTATCATTCCCAACTCCTTATTTATCCTTCTATCTCACTTCCCATATCTGTTGCCAAACTCTATAGATTTTACCTACTAGCATCTCTTATATCTCTTCTTTCTCTCCTTTGATAGTGCCACCACTCTCATATAGACCCCTCATTACCTCACACTTGGACTACAGCAATAGGCTGCTGCTTGGTCTGCCTACTACAAGTCTCTTCTCACTTTAGTCCATCCTCACTAAGCTGTCAAAATGACCTTCCTGAAGTTCAGATCTGACCATGTTACCACTTCCCCCTCCCCCACTCAATAAATTCCAGAAACTCCCTATCAATTCCAGGATCAGACGCAAAATCCCTATGTCATTCAAAGCTTTCATAACCTAACCTTCCTCCTCACTCCCACCCCAACCAAACCTTCCAGTCTTCTTACACCTTACACATTCTCACATACTTTTTGATCCCGTGACACTAGCCTCTTAGCCATTCTTTGAGTAAGACATTCCATCTCCTAATTCCAGACATCTTCAGGAATATGTCCCTCATATTAAATGTTCTTCCTCCTACTCTCTGCCTCTTTGCTTCCTTGGCTTCCTTTAAGTCCCACTTAAAATCTTCTTTCTACACGAAGCCTCTCCTAATCTAAATTCTGGTACTTTCTACACTAATGGTTATTTCCTACTTAGCCCGTTTATAACTTATTTGTACATAGCTGCTTTCATGTTATTCCCCCCATTAGATTGTGAGCTCTTTGAGGGCAGGCACTGTCTTTTGCCTTTTTATTTCTTTCTTCCTTTTTTGTATCCTCATCTGTTAGCACAATACATGGCATATACTAGGTACACTAAGTATTTATTGATTAACTAAGAGTAAGGCATGAGAAGGGAGCTAGAATTAAGATTGAAAAAAGAAAGAAAAAGGAAATAAAGAACATTATTAAAATATGTTTTTGAAAATCACAGAAGAGAACAGAAGGAAGGCCAGAAGGAATCACAAACAAGGACAACCTTGAAAATAACATGTTGAATTTATTATATAGTTAAAAAGAAAAGCAAGGTACCCATAATATTCGCATTTTTATATTCCAACATCTTTATTCTATCATATATGTGGAAATTCTTGTTTTAGTTCATGTTTGTTAATTTCATAGTTTCTTCAAATGGAAAAAGAAAGAAAAAGCAATTGGTAGGAAGGGAGTCTGTGGTAGAACAGGCACACTATTGCACTTTTGGTGGAGCTATTAATTTGTTTAACCATTCTGGAAAGGAATTTGGAATTACACACAAAGTTGTTAAACTCTGCATACCCTTCAATCCAGAGTTACCACAACTAGACACACCTCCCCAAAGGATCAAAGACAGATCATAAAAGACTCATGTATACTCATATATATTACAAAATATTATTTGTAACTCTCTTGAGTTTAAAAAAAGAATTGGAAACAAAGTGTTTTTGTGTCTATCAGAGAATGATACCATAGTATATGCATGTAATCCATTAATGGACTGTAAGAGATGATGAAAGGAATATGTAGTAGGAACAGTATCCTTAACCTTGCCCCAAGCTAGTTTAGGTAGTTTTTCCTTTAAAAATGGTATAACCATTCTCAGGACTTTGGCTTAATATTCCCCAGTTGATAAATATTGAAGGATATGAACAGGCGTTCTGAGACATCAAGAAACAATAAAATAGTCAAAAGAATGAAAAAAAATAGAAGAAAATGTGAGATTTCACATTTTCACAGGAAACAACTGAACTGGAAAATAGGTCAAAGAGAGATAATTTAAGAATTATTAGACTATCTGAAAACCATGATCACAGAAAAAGACTAGAAATCATCTTTCAATAAATTATCAAGGAAAACTGCCCCAATATTTTAGTTCCAGAGGATAAAATAGAAATTGAAATAATCCATCAGTCACCTCCCAAAAGAGAGTCCAAAATGAAAACTCCCAGGAATATAATAGCCAAATTGCAGAGTTCCCAGGTCAAAGAGAAAATATTTCAAGCAGCCAAAAAGAAATAATTCAAATCTCATGGAGCCACAATCAGGATCACACAAGATTTACCAGCTTCCACATTAAAGGAGCAGAAGACCATGAAATGTGACATTCTAGAAGGCAAAGGAGCAAGGATTACAACCAAGAATAAACTACCCAGAAAAACTGAGTATAAAACTTCAGAGGGAAAAAATGAATATTTAATGAAATAGAGGATTTTTAGGTATTCCTGATGAAAAGACCAGAGCTGAATAGAAAATTTGATATTCAAACAGAAGACTCAAGAGAAGACTAAAAAGGTAAACATGAAGTCATCAGAAGGAACTCAATAATATTGAACCATTTACATTCCTATATGAGATAATACATGTAACTGCTAAGAATTTTATCATTATTAGAACCATTAAAAGGAGTTTACCTAGACAGAGGGCATGGGTGTGAGTTGATTATGTTGGCATGATCTCAAAAAAAAAATGAAGGGGTAAGAAAGAGTGATACATGAGGGGGAAGTAAAATAGGGAAAATTTTCACACATAAAAGAGGCCTGCGAGGAAGAGCTTTTTTTAATTTTTTAATTTAAAAAAAAATTTTAACAATTTTTTAAAAAAATATTTATTTTGTTTTCAACATTCACTTCCACAATATTTTGAGTTCCAAATTTTCTCCCCATCTCCCCTCTTCAAGATAGTGTGCATTCTGATTATTATTCCCCACAATGTGTCCCCCCTTCTATCACACCTCTTCCTTCTCTTATCCCCATCCCCTCTCTATTTTCTTATAGGGCAAAATAGATTTCTATACCATATTGCCTGTATATCTTATTTCCCAGTTGTATGTAAAAACAATTTTTAACATTCGTTTTTGAAATTTTGAGTTCCAACTTCTCTCCCTTCCTCCCTCCCTACCTATCCCCACTTAGAAGGCAAGCAATTCAATATAGGTTATACATGTGTAGTTATGCAAAACACTTCCATAACTGTCATTTTGTGAAAGACTAATTATATTTCCCTCCATCCTATCCTGTCCCCATTTATTCTATTCTCTCTTTTGACCTTGTCTCTCCCCAAAAGTATTTACTTCTAATTGCCCCCTCCTCCCATTTGCCCTGCCTTCTGTCATCTCTCCTCCCTTCTTACTTATTCCTTTCCCTCCTACTTTCCTGTAGCATAAGATAGATTTTCATAGCAAATTGAGTGTGCATGTTATTCCCTCCTTAAGCCAAATGCAATGAAAGGTTCACTCTTTCCCTCTTACCTCCTCCCTCTTTCCCTCTATTGAAAAAATTTTTTCTTGCTTCTTTTATGTGATAATATGCCCCATTCTATTTCTCCCTTTCTCCTCTCAATATATTCCTTTCTCACCCCTTAATTTTATTATTTTTAAATATCATCCCTACTCAGTTCACCCTGTGCCCTCTTTCTATATGTAAACAATCCTTCCAACTACTCTAATACTGATAAAAGTCTCAAGAGTTACAAGTATTATCTTTCCATGTAGGAAGGTAAACAGTTCAACTTTAGTAAGTCCTTTACGATTTCTCTTTCCTGTTTACCTTTTCATGTTTCTCTTGAATCTTGTATTTGAAAGTCAAATTTTCTATTTAGCTCTGTCTTTTTATCAAGAATGTCTGAAAGTCTTCTATTTCACAGAAATACCATCTTTTCCCCTGAAGGATTATACTCAGTTTTGCTGAGTAGGCAATTCTTGGTTTTAATCCTAATTCCTCTGACCTCCAGAATGTCATATTCAGTCTTTCAATCCCTTAATGTAGAAGCTGCTAGATCTTGTGTTATCCTGATTACATTTCCACAATATTCAAATTGTTTCTTTCTGACTGCTTGCAATATTTTCTCCATGACCTGGGAGCTCTGGAATTTGGCTACAATATTTCTAGGAATTTTCCCTTTGGGATGTCTCAGGAGGAGATCAGTGGATTCTTTATTTATTTTACCCTCTGGTTCTAAAATATCAGGGCAGTTTTCCTTGATAATTTCTTGAAAGATGTTGTCTAGGCTCTTTTTTTGATCATGGCTTTCAGGTAGCCCCATAGTTTTTAAATTGTCTCTCCTGGATCTATTTTCTAAGTCAGTCGTTTCCTTTGGTTTTGTTTCATAATTTCTTGATTTTTTCATAATTAGCTTCCATCCGCTACATTATTTCTTCAGTGAGCTTTTGGACTTCTTTTCCATCTGGCTAATTCTGCTTTTTAGGACATTCTTCTCCTCATTGACTTTTTAGATCTCTTTTGCTATTTGGGTTAGTCTATTTTTTAGGATGTTATTTTCTTCAGCATTTTTGGTATCTCCTTTAGCAAACAATTGACTCATTTTTCCATTATTTCCTTGCATCACTCTCATTTATCTTCCCAATTTTTGCTCCAATTCTCTTTCTTGATTTTCAAAATCCTTCTTGAGCTCTTCCATAGCCTGAAACCAATTCATATTTTTCTTGGAGGCTTTGGATGCAAGAGGTTTGACTTTGCTGTCTTCTTCTGGTTGTATGGTTTGGTCTTCCTTGTCACCAAAGTAAGATTCTATAGTCTGATTCTTTTTCTGGTTTTTGCTCCTTTTCCCAGATATTTACTTGACTTTTGAGCTCTTTGTCAAGGTAGTTCTCTACTTCCAGTGGGGGTGGAGGGAGTGTACTGTCAGCTGCTTGATTTCCCCACAATCTGTGGGCCTAGAGCTCCAGAAACAGCTGCTGCCTCTGCCTCTGCTACTGCTGTGGCTGCTGCATGTTCCTTGACCGCCCCCCCCAACCACCACCACCCTGAGGCTGGGGGTCAGATCACTCTACTGTCTCACACAGGTCCCACAGGTTTTTTTCCATTGACCTTTCAATTTGTCCTCAGTGAATTTGGGTCATGAAGTCTGGAAACCACCACAGGTACCAGAGATTCAGTGCCTCCCCCACCCCCCCAGTCCTGCCCAGGTCCTGTCTATGTTGGCGCAGCCCACACTAGACTGTGGTGTCCTCCCAGGGTGGGGTGATAGATGCTTCCTGTCAACCTTCCTGGCTGTGTTGGGCTGGAGATTTTCTTTACTTTGTCATTCTGTGGGTTCTGCAGCTCCAGAATTTGTTTAGAGCCACTTTTTACAGGTATTTGACTGGACTTGGGGAGAGAGCTCTAGTAAGTCTATGCTGTTGCTCCACCAACTTCCAAGGAATAGCTTTTACAATGGGGGGAAAAGTGGGGAGGGGTGGCAGGTAATGCTTGAACCTCACTTATTGGAATTGATTCAAAGAAGGAAGAAAATGTATTCATGTTCAGTTGTGTATTTAAAAAAATGTAATTTCCCAGTGGGAAAATAGGAGAGCAAGGAATAAGAGAAATTTATAAAATTTATAAAAATTAGAGCCATTACATAATTGATAAATTGTTAAAGGATATGAATGGGCAGTTTTCAAAAGAAATCAAAGTTATCCACAACCATGTGAAAAAAAATGCTCCATATAACTATTGATTAGAGAAATACATTAAAACAACTCTGAAGTACCACCTTATACCTATCAGAAATAACTAATGCTGGAAAGGAAAAAGGAAAAATAGGCACACTAGTAAACTGAAATAGTACAACCATTCTGGAAAACAATTTGGAACTAAGCCCAAAGAGCTACAAACTCTGCATACACTTTGAGTTAGCAATACAGCTACTAGGTCCATATCTCAAAGAATTTAAAAAAGAAAAGGAAAAGGATCTATTTGCACAAAAATATTTATAGCAGCTCTTTTTGTGCTGGTAAAGAATTGGAAATGCTCATCAATTGGGGAATGACTGAACAAGTTGTGGCATATGATTGTGATGCAATATTATTGTGTTACGGGGAATGATGAGGGGGTCACTTTAGGAAAAAAACACATGGAAAGACCTCTATGAACTGACACAGGGTGAAGTGGGAAGAATCAGGAGATTATTTGGCACAGTAACAGCAATGTTATAATGATAAACATCTGTAAAAGACTTAGCTACTCTGATCTATTAATAATCCAAGACAATTCTAAAGGAATCATGATGAAAAAGAATGCTATCCCCTGGAGTTCATTGAACTCTCAGTGCAAACTGACATAATTTTCTCACTTTATGTATTTTTCTTACTTTAAAAATATAGCTAATATGGAAATGTTTTTACAGTTACACATATATAATTAATATCATATTGCTTGCCTTCTCAGTGAGTGTGGGATGGAGGAAAAAAATCAAAATTCAATAAGAAAATAATGTTAAAATGAATAAATTTTTTTAAAAAAGAAATGAAGTAGGGGAAAGTTTCAGAAAAACCTAGGAAGTTCTATAACAATTGAAGCAGAATAAAGTAAGCAAAATCAGGAGAATAATTTATGCAATAACATTACTGTAAAGACAAACAACTTTAAAAGATTTTAGAGCTCTGATCAACTTATATCAGAATACTAAATAATGATTAAACACAACTTCAGAAGACTCACGATGAAACATGTGACTCCCTCGCAGAGAGGTGATGGACTCACACCACAGATGGAAGCATATTTTTTTTGAACATAGCTTATGAGAGAATTTATTTTGCTTGACTCTATATGTTTATAACAGGAATTTTGTTTTTTTCTTTTGATGAAGTAGCAAAGTTTTTGGCTGGAAAAAAATTAAAACTTTAATAAAAAAATTAATTGGCTCAGGCCAATGTACAATAACATTTATAGCAGTTCTTTTCTGGTGGCAAAGAATTGGAAATTGAGAGGATACCTATCAATTGTGGAATAATAGATCAAAGTTCTAAATGATGATCAAACATAATTCCATATGATTCATTGTACATATAAGGCCTTTCCCTTTCTACTTTTCTATCCCTTTTGGGATATAGACCTAGTAGTGCTATTGGTAAGTCAAAGCATACACTTGGTTTTAGTCTTTTGTTCATAGTTTCAAGTTGCTCTACAGAATGGTTCTATCAGTTCACAGCTCCACCAACAATGCATTAATGTCTCATTTTTTCTCTACTGGGTATTTTTTTGAGATGCACCTCTGTTTGCTGTTATTCAGTCATTGTTGACTCTTCATGATCCTATCTGGGGGATTTTCTTGGCAAAGATACTGGACTGGTTTGCCATTTCCTTCTCCAACTCATTTTACAGATGAAGAAACTGAGGCAAGCAGAGTGAAGTGACTTGCCCAGAGTCACACAGCTAGTGTCTGAGGCTACATTTGAACTCAGGTCTTCCTGACTCCAGCCTGGGCACTCTGCACTGTACCACCTAGCTGACTTAGGCACTTCCCTAGGATTATCTAAAAGTAAAGATTTTCTGGAATTCATATACAAATATACCCAGACATTTTTCTCTCACACCCTTCCCTGGAGAGCAAGAAATTTTTATTGTTTTATTTCATCTAGGGAAAGGTGGTGAATAGTAAAAGCTGGTCTCTAAGCCCAGAAACATGTCTTACGCTGAAATTTAACTAACCCAGACCTAGCCTGCTATCAGAGGTTTGGGGAGTCCTTATGCTCATAAATATTGTGAAGGATGTGTTTCACTGTGTATGAAAAGATAACTTGGTTTACTGAAGATCACAAAAGATCTTATTGGTTGGTTGTTGTCCTTTGTACTCAAGACCAAAATGACATCTATGTCTGGGTCAATCTACAGCAGTGTGATTGATCAGACCAACATGAGCCTGGAAGGTTCTAGCAGTGGCCGGGAACAAATAGTCCATTTGGGATGGAGATGTCTCTAAATTTGTGCATTTCTTTTCAGTTGAGCTACTGCAATTCTGCTTTGCTCATAGAGCACAGCACCTTCTTTGATGTGGGCACACCATGCTGGGTGGTCCTGTGCCAGTGTCTCTCATGTCTCCAAATTGATAGCAAAGTTCTTCATAAAGACCTTAAGAGTGTCTTTGTATTAATTATGACCTCCATATAAGTGCTTGCCTTGTGTGAGTTCTCCATAAAATTGTCTATTAGGCAAACATATATTTGGCATTCAAACAATGTGGCTTGCCCATTAGAGTTGCACTCTCTGCAGTAGAGTTTGAATGCTTGGCAGTTCAGCTAGACAAAGGAACTCAGTGTCTGGGACCTTATCTTACCTGCTGATCTTAAGACTCTTCCTAAGACAATTCAAATGGAAGCGACTCAATTTCATGACATTGTGCTAGTTTACTGTCCAGATTTCACAGGCATACAACGAGGTCAGCACAATGGCTCTGTAGACTGCCAGTCTAACAAACAGCATAATACTTCTTCTCTCCCACATTTTCCTTCAGACGCTCCCAAACACTGAACTAGCTCAGGCAAATATGTGTGTCAACTTCATTATCTATGTGTACATACCTAAAAAGTATACTGCCAGGATAAGTAAACTTATACCCAGCATTCAGAATTTCTCCATTTGCTGCAACTGATGATTCCACATATGGATGCTGGCTGGTAGAGCACCTATTTTTCTAGGTGTTGTGAGGCCAAAATTAGCACAAGTGGCAGAGAATTGATGCATATTTTGTTTTATCTCAGCCTCAGAGGCTGAACTGAGTGTGTAATCATCTGTGAAAAAAAGTCACACTAATTCTTCCTTCACTTTAGTCTTGACTTGTAGCCTTTTCAAGTTGAATAATTTACTCTCAGTGTGGTAGCTGACCTTGATGCTGTTTTCATCCTCTTTAAAGGCATTTGACAGCATCGCTGTAATCATGTTAAAAAAGCATGAGAACAAGTGTACAGCCCTGCTGTACTCCATTGGTGACTGGGAAAGTGTGAGATCATCATTCCAGAGATCCAGAACCCATGCAAACATGCCAGTATACAATACTGATGAACTTCTCCAAATTTTGTTATGATCGTTTATAAGCCACACAACTGAGAGTATCAAAGGCCTTGGTCAGATTGACAAATCTTGTGTACAGATCTATTCTGCTCTTGGCATTTCTTCTGAAGTTGTTGAGCAGCGAACATTACATAGACTGTTCCTTGGCCCTTTCTAATGCCACACTGGCTATCAGGTAGATGATCATTTTTCAGGTGAAGGATTAGCCTATTAAGGAGAACTCTGGCAAGACCTTGCCAACAATGACTGAGAGACCCTGCTGTGATTATCACAGAACACCCTACTTCCTTTTCCCTTATAGAGATGGACAATGGAGGCATCCTTGATCTCCTGGGAGATAACTTCCTCTTGCCATATAAGATAGAAGATTTCAGTCAGCTTTTGTATGAGTAGTAGACCCCCTGCCTTGTAAATCTCTGCTGGAATGAAATTGGCATCAGCCACTTTGCCACATGAGAGGAGCCTAAGGGTATTCAAAACCTCTTGTTCAGTTGGAAATTTGGCTAGAGAGGGATTGACTTCAACCTGAAGTATGGCCATTGATTTTTAGCATTGGTTGATGAGGATCATGTCCTTATCATTGATCGGTGTGGCTCCATCAGTCCTGAGTACTTGGGATGCACCGTAGGTCTTTGGTTCATAAAGTCTTCAGGACATCATAGAAGCACTTTAAAAACTGAATTTCATCTACTTTGTTACTGAGATAAGAATCCTACATCCAAGTTTCACATGCACTTTACTTTTGAGGAAGTGGGTCATGTGACAAAGAGGAAAGAGTACAAAGTGACAACCCTACGTGTTTTGAGGACATCTGCAATCTTTTGGCCCTATGTTGTGTAGGGCCGTATTAAATCATGGTTCTGGCTAAGAATATGAATATGTGAGGAAGGGAAGGGAATGTGTGTTTACAACTCTCTCTATATACAGATATACATAAATATGTTTATATACATATACATAATATATGCCAGACTCTATGCAAAGTGCTTTTACAAATACTATCTCATTTGATTCTCACAAAATGCCTGGGAGGTAGGTGTTATTATCCCCGTTTTACAGTTTAAGAAACTGAGGTTAAGTGTCTTGCCCAGGGTTGAATAGCTAATAAGTGCTTGAGGCTGGATTTGAACTCAGATCTTCCTGATTCCAAGCCTAGCCCTTTATAGGGGGTTCTGATACATGACTGACTATTCTTTATTTTACTCTTTATTCCATTTGCCTGGGATCAAACAGAGCTGAGACAGTTAGTTGTTTTCCCAATACAGCTATGACAGTTCAGTTTGTGGCTTTCAGGCCCAGCCCTAACAGAGAACAGTTTTAATGTCCTTCTTCCTTTTTTTACAGCCATTTCCTCTAGAATGTGGTAGAACTGTAAGCATTTTATGATGAATTTTTTCATCAGACACACCAGAGTCCACAATCATGGGTATGTACAAGTGGAAGTCCCCTGCTACTTGTATTTCTACTGCTCTAAATTTGTAGATAAAAATGTTATTTTAGGGACCCCACTACCAGCTTCGGACAACTGAAGCCTATTAGAGTCCTTTGTATAAGTTCTAATATCTGCTCTGAAACACAGACAGCTGGTAAAGGAGCAATTCCAACTCAGATATTCTTGTGTTACGATGCCTGGGTGAAGGTATGAAGATGCTAGAGTAAGAACTATAGGTAGACTGAAAAATACAAATGGCTTTCATTTTCAATCCTATGCGTTTAACATTCTTTTTTTTCAGTTGCTCTTTTCTATCCATTTCCAATAACAGATATAGACAGCAATTGTACTCCATTAAGACAATGCATTGTAATGCCCCCCCCCCTTCTTTTTTTAGTAGCAAGATAATACAATGAATTCATTGTTGTTCACTTGTTTTGGTCATAGCCGGTTCTTTGTGATTCCATGGACTTGTGTCCATGGGGTTTTCTTGGGAAAGATACTGGAGTGGTTTGCCATTTTCTTCTCCAGCAGATCCCCCTTTTTTTGGACAACATAGTGATCCATAGATAAATGGGCTAAGTGACTTGCCCAAGGTCATACAGCTAGAGTCTAAGGCTGAATTTAAACTCAGGTCTTCCTGACTCCAAGCCCAGCACTGTATCTATCCACTGAGCCACCTAGCTGTTTTGATGGTTTTGGTTTTGTTTTGTTTTTTTTTTTTACCATTCTTATTTGGTTGTGTGCTTCAGTGCCTGGATTTTAATTCAAAGCAACACCACTGTCCAGCAAGAAACTATATTTTTTAAAAAAGCCATTTCATAGCAGTTTTTTTCCCTTTCCTTTTACTTAATCTATAATTTCCTTTTGAGCACATTTGTGTACGAACCTCAATCCACAAACAAATAGCCATATTGGTGGTATCTAAAAATGTATGTCTCTACTTCTTAAATTTATCACCTCTGTCAAAAGGTTAAGTGTTGTGTTTCATCATTCTTTTAGATTCATGATTTGTCATTACATTCATTGATCAGAGTTCTAAAAGTCTTTTAAGTTGCCTTTTCTCTCCAGCGTTGTTTCAATTCTTATGTCATTGAAATCACCACCAATTATTTTGCTCCCTTTTTAGGGAGCCAGTGACTAGCACCCTAGTTTCCTTTAATCATGTAACATCTTATGTATTTGTTTGCATGTGGTCTGTCCCCATCCCATTAGATTTTGTTTTCCTTTGTATCCCTAGTGCTTAGAGCACAGTGCCTCACACAAGGTAGGCACTTAATAAATGTTTACTGACAAATATTTTTTTACTTCACGGGTATACCACTAAGAAACACACAAATATTTTCCCTAACACCTCAGACAGCTTAATCTCCTTGCTAGCATCATTACTCAATCCTTGGAGAGGGGAGGTGAATTAGGTTCACAGCTTAACTCAATTCCTGTATAACATTATTCCATCAAGTTCAAGTCCAAAACTCTACTGGGCAAGCATCCTTTGGACTCTTGTTTCTCAGGGCTTCCGTGATGAAAAAAATTGTTCTTCACCAAGTAGCAGGCCAATACAGAATGACCATACCTGGGCCAGTTTTATCTCCCAGAAACAAGTCCCCAACATCTTCCACTTAGATGATCTAGGCATGTGCCACCCCCACCTTCCACCATTACAAAGATACCACAATTTGTTTAGCTGTTGCTCAGTAGGAAAACACCAAGTTTTCTGTTGGCTTTTTTTTTAAACTAGTATCAAATAGTTTTGATGACTACTGCTTTACAATACTGTATTTTGAAGCCACTAGAGTTCAGCAAGTTTACAGGTCAGGTGGGGCAAGAATAAAGACAATGAGACAAAAAGATAAAGCCTTTTCAGAGGTGATGGGATCATTCTGGGCAAATAGGATAACAGGGTTTGAGTAACTCATTTGCACAAAAAAGACAGCAAAGTAGACTTTGGCACAGACTGCTTCAGTATCTTCCTCCAACCCAACCAATCATTTGCAATAGTCCAACAGGAGAACATTAAAAAAAACTTTGGGTTTTTTCTTTTTTTTGTAGCTGTTTTGTTGTATTTGACTCTTTACCCCATTTGGGATTTTCTTGGCAAAGAAACTGGAGTGGTTTGCCATTTCCTTCTCCAACTCATCTTACAGATGGGGAAACCAAGGCAAATAGGGTTAAGTGACTTGCCCAAGGTCACATAGCTAGGAAATATCTAAGGTCAGATTTGAACCCAGAAAGATGAATCTTCCTGACTCCAGCCTCAGTGCTCTATCCATTGCACCAGCTAGATGCCCTATTGAAAAATTAGGAAATCCTGAACCCAGGTTTGGTAGTTACTAGGCACACAGCCATTGGTTGGTTTTAGTCTTTCAGGCAGAGATAAATATTTGGGTAAAGTACTTAATGGTCACTGTAAGTGAGAGTGAAGTCTCACATTGAGGGTAGGAAAGAAACTGTCTGTGGATCAGGAAGAATTCTTGAAAGAAATCCCTCATACTTTTCCTACCTCTAGCTTAGAAGATGATAAACCTCAGTGCCAATTCCCTCAGGTAACAAAGCTTCCGGCAATCCTAGGCTATGGTTCAATGACCTTTCTAAAATGGCAGAATAGCACCCCAGGCTGGAGGAAGTAAAAATTAAATCTGCCCAGCAAAGAGAGACCTTATGAGAAGCATGCCTAGCAGGAGTGTGACCTGCCTTACCTAGGCTGGCTAGTTCATCACCACCACCACTTCCTGCAGTGAACTTTGAAGCCTTGCTGTAACAGAGTTGTGAGTTTTCTTGGAATCTGTGTATACGTGAGAACACATGCCCCAGAATGTTTTATGCCAAATGTTCTTGCAATGTCATTTGAGTAAATGCCTTTGATAACAGCCAGTTTAGTCTACTGGTGATTGTTAATAGGAAGCACACAGTCAGGGGATTCTGAGTTACAGAGTGTAGAAATAGCTACCCACAGGGTTAATCTTAGAGCCCAAGGCAGCAGTGGTCCTTTGGGGAACCCAACTGGTAGTACAGGTTGGAGGTGTGGACCTATTGTAGTAATTTGTTTAACCATTCCCCAATCAATGGGCCCCTTCTATCTTGCTTACAGTTGTTACCACAGTGTTGCTTTGAATATTTTAAACCCTTTTTTCTGTCTTTTCCTTCCTTGAAGTAAGTATATGCTTAGCAATGGGATCCTGGGTTCAATGGGTATGGGCATTGTAGCCACTTTTGTAGCATAATTCCAAATTGCTTTCCAGAATGGCTAAATCAGTCCTCCCTCAACTTTCCCAACATTGTATCAGCATGTCTCTTTCCATAGCCCTAAAATAAAATGTAAACTATTTTCATGTTTTGTCATTTTGCCAGGTTGCCGGGTTATGAGGGAAAAACTCAGTTGTTCTGATGTACATTTCTCTTACTGTTACTTATTTTAGAACTTTCCATATGGTTCTCAATAGTTTGCAATTCTTTTAAGAAATGTTTGTTCATATCTTTTTACCATATTCACTGGGAAATATTAGTAGTTGTTTTTAATCAGTGGCTTGGAGACAGACCTATCAGATAAAAGTTTACCACATCTGCAGTTTATACAACGCTGGGAGAGATAGCCTAACCCATTTGCAATCTAGTTCCAGCCTGTATTTTCAGACTTATTACATATCTCTACTCTCCTTCATAAATCCTACAGAATAACTAGTCAAAATGACCTTCTTGCATTGGCTGTCCATCGTTCCTAGAATGTACTCTGCTCAACTCTGCTCCTTAGAAACCTGTTTTTTTCAAAGCTCAGCTCAAGCAACATCTTTTACAAAAGCCTTTTCCTGACAATCCCCCTCCCCACCCCCACCAAATTATCTAGCATTTAATTTCTATGTATGTTCAATCTACTTATTTGTTCATGTTGTTTCTCCTGATAGAACACAAGGTCCTAGGGATGGGGAATTTTCCATTTTGTCTTTGTATTTCCATTGCCTTGCACTGTTATCTACTTAATAAATGCTTAATGATTGAACAGTCTCTTTGCTGTTCTTCAAACAAGGCACTCAATCTCCAGACTCCAAGCATTTTCACTGACTGTCCCCCTATCTACAACTCTCTCCCTTCTCATCTTTGCATCCTGACTTCCTTCAAATCTCAGATTAAGTCCCACATTCTACAAAAAGCCTTTCCCAAAGTCCTTCAATGCTAGTACCTTCCTTTTGTTGATTATAGCTTCTATTAGATGGTAAACTATTTTGTTGATTATAGCTTCTATTAGATAGTAAACGCCTTTACAGCAGGGACTACCTATTGCCTTTCTTTATCTCCAGTGCTTAGCACCATGCCTGGCACATAGTGGGTATTTAATAATTGTTTTTAACTGTGCATAGCCTTTGATCCAGCAATACCATTACTAGGTGTATATCCCAAAGAGACCGTAAAAAGGGGGAAAGGACTTACATGCACAACAGTTATTTATAGCTGCTCTTTTTGTGGTAGCAAAAAAACTGGAAATTGAGGGGATGCCCACCAGCTGGGGAATGGCTGAACAAGTTGTGGTATACGAATGTAATGGAATGCTACTGTGCAGTATGAAATGATGAGCAGACTGATTTCAGAAAAAACAGGAAAGACTTGTGTAAACTGATGCAAAGTGAAATTAGTAGAATCGGTAAAGCATTCTGTACAGTAACAGCAGCACTGTGTGATGATCAACTACGAATGACTTGGTCCTTCTCAGTGATGCAACAATCCAGGACAATTACAAAGGACTCATAATGGAAAATGCTAACCACATCCAGAGAAAGAACTGTTGGACTCTGAATGCAGATCAAAGTATACTATTTTCAATTTCTTTCTTTTGGTTTTTTTTTTCTTTTTCATCTGTTCTTTCACAAATGTGATTAATATGGAAGTATTTCACATGACTGCATGTATGTAACCTATATCAAATTGTTTATCATTTCATAAAGAGGGGAGAGGGAGGGAGAAAAATTTGGAATTAAAAATTTTGTAAAATGAATGCTAAAAATTGTCTTTACATATAATTGGAAAAAAAATACTATTGAAAAATAAATGCTTTTTTTTCTGACCTGTGATTGAGACAATAGAATTAAAGGCACACAAAGAACTTGAAAGGCTAGAGGAGCCTACCCCTGAAAGATGAAATTTAGTAACAATAAAAGTGCTACATTTGGGTTCACAATATCAATAACACAAGTACCAAATGGGAGACATGTGGCTGGTTAGATATTTCTAATGCCAAAATCCCTGGAATTTTAGTAGAGTACAAGTTCAATATGAGCCGATGGTGTAACATGACACACACCTACCATGCCCTAAATTCCATCAAACTCTAGTGCCAAGAATTAGGAAGGTGATAATCCTGCTGTCCTCAGCCTTGTCAGAACACATTAAGAGTATTGTGTTCATTTCTGGGAGCCCTATTTTAAGGACACTGACCAGCTGGGAATTGTTCAGGAGGTCAATCAGAATCTTAAGGCGACTATAAACCATGCCACAGATAGATCAGTTAAAGATCTTGTCATGTTTAAGAGACTTAAACGGGAATTATGGCTGGAAGGAACTGGTATAAACTGGTTATTTTAGCTAAATAAAGAAAAACTTGAGTACCTTATAACTGCGAGTATTCAAACGAAGCCCTGGACTTTTGAAGGGGTATGTTGTAACAGCTATTCCTTTTCAGGCACATATAAGGCAAGATGACTTCTGAGGTTCCTTCCAATTTTGTGATTCTAAGTGGTCACAAAGTAGAAAGAATTTGTGGATACAGGATAGCAGGATAAATTAGTTCATTATTTTCAACTCTGTTACTGCTTCCTATATCTGTGCCTCCACTTTAACACTACCACTCATTTTAAATTTTTTTAAAGCAAAGATTCACTATTAAATAAAAGATTCTCAATTTGACTTTAAAAAATGGGGAAAACTTGAAGACACTGTTAGAAATTAGCTAACATTTCACACCATTTGACACAATAAACTCTAAATGGATTCATGACCTAAATATAAAGTCTTATCACAAAAAAATTAGATAAGAATAGAAGGAGATATCTTTCAGAATTAAGAATACAGGAAGAGCTTTTGAGCAAACTAGGAATAAAAAGGATCACAGGAGACAAAGTGGATAATTTTGATTACATAACATTTAAAAGTTTTTGCACAAAAGTAACGCAGTTAGAATTAGAAAACAGTTTACTGGGAAAAAAATTTTTACAGTAAATATCTCTGAAAAAAGTCTGATATCCAAGATAAATAGGGTGTTACAACAGTAAGAGAGGGACAAGAATAGGGAAAGGTATTGGATCTATAATTTCACTGGCAAAGTGTACTCCCAAATGAGGAAACTCCTTTATGAAAGCCGGTCAACAAGAATAGGAAAAGACAAATGGTCAAAGAACATAAACAGATAATTTTCAAGGCAAGAAATGTAACCTATCAACAACCATATTAAAAAATGCTCCGTCATTAATAAGAGAAATGCAAATTAAAATAGCTCTGAAGTTCTACCTCATACCTTTCAGATGTGCAAAGATGACAAAACAGGAAAATGACACTTTTTGGAGAGGTTATAGAAGAAAAGGCACAAAAATGCACTTTTGGTGGGGCTATGGGGTGAAAAGCAATTTGGAACAATTATCCCAAAGATCACTAAAACTCTGTGTTACCCTTTGACCCCCTAACACCACTACTCACAAAACACCCCAAGGAGATTAAAAAAAATCAGGGAATAACTTATCAAATGATGTAAATATGAGGGAATATTACTGCAACTGTAAGAACTGATGGTAGGGATAGATTCAGAAAAACTTGGGGAAGACTTGTTACAGAGTGAAGTAAATAGAACCTCAACAATTTATATATTGACTATATCACTGAAATAGAAAACTACTTTGAAAGACTTAAGAATTCTGATCAAGGCAAAAATTAAAGGCTCTAGAAGACTGATGATGAAGCATGCTTCTCACCTCTTGACAGAGAGGTGATGATCTAGTGAAGGGGACACAAAAGCAGGGCAGTGTTTGGAACTACCACGTTAAATTTAATTTATCTTTAAAAAAAAACAAGCCATACATCATAGATATTCACAGTACAATCCTTTTTTTTTAGTTTTTCTTTGTGTAAGGAAATGTTCATGTTTGTTGATATTTGTCAAGTTCATAATAAAGATTTTTAAAAATTTTTACAACAGTTTCATTTATGCAGTACCTCCTGTCCAATATTAACAGCAGTGAAACTGAAGTCACAGGATCCGAATTTGAATCTGTGCTCTGCCACTTATGACCTGTGTGACCTTGGGGATAAACCAGATGATATATAAGGTCTGACCCTATGGAGCCTCTGTGCCTGATCCACTAAGTCTTCTCATGTAACAAAATAAAACAAAAACTGGTAAAACTACCTCAATACTGATCAAGTCAGATAGCAAAATTCCACAAACATAATCAACCACTCCTCTAACTAAAGGAGGTGATCCACCTTTAAAATTAAAGTGGAATAGATAATACTTCCAAGCCTCAAATTATATTATAAAGTAGTAATCATCAAAACTATTTCCTACTGGTTAAAAAAACCAACAGATCAGTGTAATAGCCCACAGGAGGGACAATGAGAAACAATCAAACTCAATAATCCAGTGTTCAATAAACCCCAAAACATAAACTACATAGGAGAGAGACACCACCCTATTCAACAACAAATACTGGGAAAGCTAGATAACTGTCAGAAATGAAGTTTAGACCAACACCTTGTACCATATACCACAATAATCTGAAGAGAGATGGTCTGAACATAAAAAAGGCTCTGTAAAAAAAAAAAAAAAAGACAACCAGATCAAGTACCTTTTGCAGGTATGGATAGTGGGAAAATTCTTAAACCAAACCATATCATAAAAAGCAACCACAAAAGATTTACAATGTTAATAACATGAAATTAAAAAGGCTTCTATAAATAAAATCAATTCAACCAGTATAAGGAAAAGGGCTGATTAGATAAAAAAAAATTTGCATAAAACTATCTCTGATAAGGGTCTGAAATGCAGGATATAAGTAAATTAAGATGACCAAAAACCATTACTTAATGGATAAGTAGTCAAATATAAACAAAGTTCTCAAAAGAAGAAATGTAAACTATTAGGAAACATAATGCTCCAAATCACTAAAAATAATAAAAAATCTAACTCAAAACAACTCTTGAGTTTTTACTGCATACTAGCAAATTGGTAAAAAAAAAAAAAGATGACAAAAGATGGCTGGAGAAAGACTGGTCCACCGATTCTGGAAAGCAATTTGGAATAGTTCAAGAAAGGTAACTAAAATGCCCATACCATTTGCAGGTCAAAACCAAAAAGTTCACACACACACAGACACACCAAAATGAAGGAAGGTAGGTACCTATTGATTGAATAGCTAAACAAATTGTAGTTGATGAATGTAATAATAGCACTGTAGTATAAGAAACTACAAATGTGAAGAATTCAGAAGCATGAGATTTATGAATAGCAAGGTGAAGTAAGCAGAATCAGGTATACAACATATACAATGATTACAATGGAAATGGAAAGAGAATAAGCATTTATGCAGTGCTTACTATGTGCCAGGCATTGGTGCTAAGTACCTTTACAAATATTTTCTCATTTGACATGGAAAGAGTAAAAAATTGAAACAATACTTAATTCTTATGACCAGAACTGCACCTACCTCTCTTCATTCTTTGAAGAGGTAAGAAACTATGGATATGGAATGTTGCTTATCTATGATTTTGTTTATTAATTTTATTGAATTTTTTTCTTCTATGTCAGTAAATATAAGATTAAAAAAATTCAAAATAAAATTAAGGTGGAAGAATTTTGTGCTATTCTCCGTAAGAATGAGTCAATATTACTGAACACTTAATTTGTATATTGCACATAGCAAGTAACTGATAATATAAATGGTTGTTAAGTTTGAAATGCATCAAGAAATGGGCAATGAAAATGTAAGGAAGTGCCCTGTACTTGTTTACTACCCTAGATCCAGACATCCTTTCTGGTCCTCCATTTCCTGTGACAATTTCTGTAAAACTTCTGAAGCCAATGGGTATTGAATCATTCACTTGTTTCATTTTCTCTTTAAACAGCTGTCTTATCTGAGTATTTCTTTAAATATGTTTAGGGAACAGAACCCTCTCCTTGGCCTGCTTCTGATCACATATTGAATAAGTTTACAACAATTTTTCATTAACTAATCTACCTTTTGGTCCTTTATTCTACGTAGACTCCATAGTCTATGTAATCTTCCATAGCCAGGAATAGTGTTCTCAAAAAGAAATTCATTGTAACATGTTTCTAAGGGCTTAAATATTCTATCTTTGCTGCTCTCATTCTATTAACCATTTCTCCTAGAAATACACAATAAATGTAAAGAAAGGTTTTTCTTGGTTTACTTGTTTTCTATAGTAAATTCTCTTGTGAATGTATCTGAGGCAACTCAACATTATTACTTTAACCAAGCCATCCATTTTTATAATTCCCATCTTTTGGTTAACTCTTCTGGCAAATCACATGGAGAAGAAAACACTTTATCTTATAGAAATAATGAACAGAGTAAAAACAAGAGCAAACTCTCAGTCAGAGCACCTGGGGTTCTGTTCCAACTCTATCACTCACTCAGCTATGAGACTTCAGGCCAAGACGCTGAACTTGTCTAAGCCTTTGATTCCCGGCTGCAAAATGGTTAATATTTGCTTTGTCCCCCTCCCAGGTTGTCATGAGTCATGTCCCTACTATAGAACCGAACTAGCCTATGTTTGAGAAGCTCCACTACGGGGTAATCTATCACCTCCTGAGAAGTCCATTCCAGTTTTTAAAAACTCTACTTGTTAGAAAGTTGCAGTCTGCCTAAATTTTGCCACTTCAAAATTCCTCTTCATTGCTTCTGGAGGTCTGCCCTCTGGGAACAATCAGAACAAACATAACATCTCTTTACAGGATAACCCCTAGAGTACTTAAAGACAGCTCTTATGTTCCCCAATTCTCTTCAAGCCAAACATCTCCAGTACCTTCAGCTTAGCCTTATATGGCCTGGACTCAAGTTCCTTCATTAATTCATTTCCCCTTTCTGTATCTCTTAGCTTTTCAACATTCTTTCTAAATTGTAGCACCCAGCATTTAACATGATATGCTGAACACAGTTTGACCAATGTTGAATGAAAAGCAACTCTAACCTTTTTCCTGGAAATTATGCCTCTCTTAAAACATAGCCTAGAATAACAAGATTTTTTTGGCTGCCATATATCTCTGCTGACCCATTAGTTCGCAATCCACTTAAAAAAAAATTCTAGGTCTTTTTCAAATCAAAGTCTATACATGTTTCCACCTTGTGCTTGTGAAACCAAAACTGTTTTTAACCCAAGTCTTTAAACTATATTTATCTCCATTATATTCGTTATCACTCAGGGATTATACAAGTTGCTCAATCCTGGCAATAGGCCAAGAGACAAGGTTAGGGGTTGGTGGTAGCTTAGCCTTAGTCTCTCTCTTTGGAGTTCCTAACAATTACCAGACCGCTGTTATCCAAGATCGTGAAAGTGGAGGTTCAGGGCCTCAAAGAACTTCTACTTTGGGTTGTTTGGTAGAGTAATCAAATAACTTTCACATTCTGTACCAGCTCCCATGGGATGAAAGGAAAGCTACTAAAGGGAGGCCATGAGCCTTATGACAATTAGATGAGTAACTTTAAGAGGGCCATCCATTAGCCAAGTTTCCTACTTTAAGCATGAGTCATGGCAGCTTGAGTCATGCCACTGAGACTTTTTGGGCACTATGGTCCTTTGAACCAGATGGACTTTCCACCTGCTTCTTATGGAGACACTGGTACCCCTTCTGCTGGGGAAAAGACCTTTAGCATGCATGGAATCCCTATAAAAGTAGCTTAACATCCTTAAATCCTTAACCCAATTCACAGCATTGGTGAGCTGGAGTTTTACCAGCCCAGCTCACTTTGAGAAATCCCATGTATTTAAAAATAATTTCTGAGCAAGTAAAGAGTATTTTTCCTCTCTTAAATATTCCAGTGAACCACAAAGCACAGAGGTGAAACAATTTAAGATTCCGTTATGCTACCAGTGCCCCCAAAAAACTACTTCCTCTGAACAGGAGTGCTAGGGAGCACCCTGAGTTTACTTTAAAGTTATCAGGAAAGGGAAAAGGCAGGAAATCTGAGAAATGGGCTACTATTTTACCTTTGCCACAGAAATACAGGGCACACGTACAGCATTGTTACCAACTGGGTGGTTCTGGTCTGGGATCAGAAATGATCCTGTTCAAAGTAGAGTAAGCAAACATTAGCTTGTCACTATCCCAGTTCTTCATAGGACATCCTGTCTACTGCAGACTACCAGCTTCCTAGCTAAGAGGATATTATGCTCTGTGCCCAAGAAATTAGTTAACTGTCCCCTAATTCCTTGTCCCATAAAGCATAAAGAAACCACAGGGCAAGTCAGGGCTGGTCCAAGATTTTTCTAAAAAGTAAATTCTAGGATTTGATTCATGAAGAAAAATCAAATGTCAGAAACCTTTCATCGCACTTTCAAATATTGATGGGAAGCTTCTTTCATCTCCTACATAAAAGTATATTCAACACTGTCTCATGTTGAATAAATTTACAATCATTTTTTCGTAACCAATCTGCCCCTTTGAAGCTCACTTCTAAAAACATGAGACCCTATTGTGCACATTTGATTCAGGAATAGGGTTCTCAAAATTATATTCTTTTTTTGAATGGCATGGTATGGTAAGACCCAATAGCAATCCCAATGGGGGCTATTCATCTTGTCTACTTAGCAACGTACCAACTCGGACAGGAAAGATCTGCATCACGAACACAGCCCACTAGTAGTGGGATGAAGCAAACAGTTCCACTTCTACACACATTTCTATTTTATTATGGCAAAGGTGAAAACGCCACCTTCTCCACAACAGCAACCAGTAAAATTTATCCCAAAAATAACTTGGTACAAAACAGGTCTGTTTCAGAATTAAAAAAAAAACCTTTACATGAGTTTTAAATCCTATTTCGAAACATAAAAGAAACAAATCCATCATTGATAGCAGAGCCACAGTCCTCTACTCCGCCCTCCAGCGAAAGGGTAAAGAATGAGATTCCTGGGTCCTGTTCCATGCAGGGAATATGTTGGCTAGTTTAACTGGTATCCATCTGAAAGAAAAAATAGACAAGCACTATAAGAAGGTATCTTAACACACAGCAAAAGGTATCTCAGACAAGACTGAGAATGCCTCACCTCTACAGTCTGATTTGCTCTGTCCCTAAGAGACAGTGGCTGCAGGAAAGAGGCTATTCCCAACATAGTTCTGAAGCCACTCATCATCCCACATTTCTGCCCCTCTACTTACCCTGGCATTATAAGCATCCAACTGTGCATCTAGTTCTTCTGCGGAAAGCTGTTGTTTCGAATTTCTTCCAGTCCCTCTGCCTCGTCCTCGATTGCCTCCACGAGTGCCTCTCCGGGTGCCGCCTCCACCACCAAAACCTCCAGAGCCACGGTTTCTAGTCATTCCACCTCTATTTACACTAAATGCAGCAAAGTTAAAAGGAATAGTGTTCACTCTCACATGCCTGGAAAGACTCCCCAAAAGATTATATACCCCTGACTTGATTCCAGAAAGCCAAGAACTAACCTCTGTGCAGGTCTTCGTTGTGTGTCAATCTGTGATGTAACAAGCTGAATATTCATAGGGCGACCTGCAGGAAGGGAAGAGAGGAAAAAAAAAAATCACTCTTCTATGGAACAATTATATATTGCTAGCAATGTTCTAGGCTCCATGCAAATAACACTGGATGGGTACCTTGTAGTCTCATTCTAAATACAAACATGGGAAAAGACTGGAAAATATTTGAGAAAGACAAATGGCAAGAGAGAAACCACCAACCTCCTCTTTGACAAAGTTAAAACTGGGCAAATACTCAATAACTTTTTCTTTGGTGGAAATGGGTGGAAGAGGGAAATACGCCTGACTGACCTAGTGGAAAAAAGATCCAGTACCTTTTTCTTTATCATTATAGCCCCGCTCTTTGAGGTGTACTATGGTGGTTCTGGGAAGGCTTCACAGAAGTGAATCTTCAGGAAGGATCTGAAGGAGGGGGTCACAAGAGGTTGGTCCAGATGTATGGGGCAGCACGAAAGGTGGCAGAACGGAAGAGAGAGACAAAGCGGGCAAATGCAAAGTGTGCTCGGCCAGAGTGGGCAAATCATATTCCTACATGGGCAGATGACAGCCCCATACTCCACAAAACGTAGCACCCAGCCCTTCAACGATGGAAGGCTCAACTTACCATCCAGAGGGACACCATTATACTGTTTCATGGCCTTAAGAGCGTCTGCTTTTCGCTCAAAGTGAACATCTGCTGTTCCTAAGCTCCGGCCAGACCGATCATAATGTACAGCTGCCTTTTTCAGAGTTCCGAATTCAGCAAATAGTTCCTAAAAACAGAAAAGAAAAATGACTAACATGGCTCTCTTCTATAATGTCCAACGAAGAGGACCCCAAAAATATTTACATTAGGAGTTATGTTCCTGGAAGGGAACACATATCTAGGGAGGAGAGGGTAGGGAGAAAGGAACAGCAACTTCCAAAAGCAGCTGGGCCTGTCCCAGGTCATGCCAACTTTGGGGCGTGCCATCTGTATGAAGCTATGGGCCAAAGAGCACTTTGCCCAGTGGAGAGGGGTATAATATTCAGCGGCTGTCTTTTCTCAAGTAAGAAAAACCACTCTTAACAAAAGAGTGTTCTAAGAAATGAAGAAAATCTCCAAGTCCCAGAGCAAGGGAAGCTTTGCAGGCCACTCTAACAGACTTAAGGGCCCACTGATTCAGCAGACCCGGTCCCAGACCCACCCCCAGAAGGCAGATTCTGGCTCACCTGCGTTTCCCTCTCCTCCTACTCAAGCCTGCCGCAAAGTCTGACGTCAAGCGCTGCCATGGAAACTGCCCTGACCTCACGGCAGGCTGGGAGTCGGAGAGGGAACCCAGAGTGTGGGGATACTCCGGCCGCAGGCACACAGCGGGAAGTGGAGTTCACCAAAAGCGGTTTCCAGTGGATGCCAGAAACCACCTTAAAAAAAGTGTTGACACACCATGAGTGCTTGTCTGCCTTGCTCTGTCCTCCCACAGCAAAGCCATAGGCTGGGCTCGAGGAAGTGGGACCCAGGAAAGTCTAGCATCCAGTCCCAACCATTTCCAATCTCCAAAGTTTTAACTCCTGGAAAGGAGTTTTTTAGCAAGAAAGAGGCTTGGCTTTTTAAAAAAGAGTACTGTTTTTTGACTTAATCCTGAAACAGGCGCTCTGCGGATGACCATTTCTATACCAGAAGAATTAGCATCGGACATATTTTGATGAAGAGTCAATTAAGGTTCCGAGGCTGCTGCTTCTTTGCTCTTTTGGCCTGAGAGAAGCTATACCTCCTCTCTCAAACCTAGGGTTTTCAGCACAAAAACAAACGACGTAAAAAACTGTCCAGGCTCAACTTAACCACTTCTGCCTCCTGGAACAAGGTCAGTAACTCGGAACGGCCTCAAGAATCCTTGGAAGCAAAAGCCGGGCCTAGGCCAGCTCCCCACTGCCCTGCACAGGCCAATCCCACACTCACTGACAGCCTTGGCTCCGGAAAGAGGGGTGAGGACAAGTCACCCGCAAGGCCCGTGGGGGATCGGGGGGGCCCCACGCCGCGCACCCGGCTCCCGACAAGGGGGCTTCCGCGGGAGCCGCCACGCTCCTCACCTGAATGTCCGCGTCTGAGACCCCGAAATCCAGATTGGAGACCAGCAACTTCCCACCGGTCTCGACGCCGGCCCCGCCTCCAAAGCCGCTGTCGAACAGGTCGTGTTGCCACTTATCTGGAAGCTGCTTCGGCTGAAACAAACACAAAGGTCGGTGAGCCGTCCCCCCCACCCCGGCCGGGGCCTGGCGGGTTCTCCTTTTCCTGGGCCCCCTTCCCGCTCCCGCTGGCCCCGGCGAGGGGGGCAGGCGGTCGCCTTCCCGCCCCCACGTTCCCGCCACCCCAAGCAGGCCCCAGTTCCCGCCCTGAGAGTAGCCATGAGGCTCCAGGCCTCCGTGGCCCATCAGAAACAAAAGGCCTCGGGGAGGGAGGTTGGTGGGGGGGTGAGGGTCGGCGATCCCTCGGTCCTGGGTCAGCGCCCCCCCCACCCCGCTCCCACACAAGGACCCGGCCTTTCCCCTTCTGCGCCTCGGCCTCCCAAGGCTCAGCCCCCTCGGCTCCCCGGTCGCTCCGCTCAGGCCCGGCCTCCCGCTCTCCCCGGGCTGGCTCACTCACTCGGCTGTAGGGCGCGGGTCTGTTCCTGCCGCCGCCCCCGGCGCCTCCGCGGGCCATGGCCGGCCTGTTCCGTATGGGCCCCCCGCCTCGGCTCACACGGGCGGCCGCCTGCGCGCCCCCGCCGCCGCGGCCGCCCTGGGCCCCGGCCCGGCCTCTGCCCCGGCCCCCGCCGCGTCCGCCCCGCTGGCTCCGGTTGAGTTTAATGATGTCGTCCAGGGACATGTCCATCTTGTCGGCCATGGCGGGCGCGGAATCGGGGCCTCGGCACGAACCCCGCGCGTCAGCACGTCGGTACGTCACTTCCTTCCCGGCCGAAGCTTCGGGGCGCTTCCGGGACGCCTGGGCCTGCCTCCGGGTTGTCGGCGCTCGGCGGCCAGGCGGACCGCGCTCTCGGCGGAGCCTCGCTCGCCCTCTGCTCCGGCCGCAGGCTGACTGCCGCGGCCCAGACCCCTGCGGCCCCTTTTGTATTCGTCGCGAGGGCGCCAACGGAAGCGCGCGAGCTCCGGGAGCCGGGCGCGAACTCAGGTGTGAACTCTAGCAGGGGGCGCCGTAACTCGGGAGGGGGCCGGGCACCCTTGGGAGGAGAAGCGAGCCCGGGGGCGGGGGCGGGCGCGGGGGGAGACCGGGGGCGGGGCCAGACCGGGGGCGGGGCCGAGGGCTACCGAGGGGCGCGAGAGAATTCGGGGGAGCGGGCGCGTAAAGCGAAGGGCCTGGACTCCAGTAGGGACCCCCGACGGAGGTTGGGGCAGTAGAAAGGAGGGGCTTAGAGTCCGGGGAGAACTGGGACCGGAGGTGAGAACTCGGGGTGGGGGGAAGACCCTGGCTCAAGTGGGAACTCGGGAGGGACCTGGGTCCTGCGCCGGCCGGGGCAGAGGGGGCGCTGGCTGAAGCCCAGGCTTGCCGTAGGTGTGAGGCCTGAACCCGGCGGGGATTCTGGGGAGGGGGCGGGGTCACGCGAGCCTGGGGGAGGGGGAGTAAGCCGGGGCCGCCCCAGGACGAGAAGGAAGCTGATGGGGGCTTAAGCCGCTGCTCCGCCCGGAGTGGAGGTTTCTTTAGTTTTCGTGATGTTTTCTCCTGTATTCAGTTCGAATCAGGGAAGCATTTATTATGGGCCTGTTGGAGGCTGGGAATCCAAAAACCAGAATGGAACCACCCTTGCCTTGAAGGGCTTTTAGTCTGCTGGGGTGAGGGTCATGATCCCATCCCAAGATAAGGCGGCTCCAATCTAGTTTTCCCTCGTTAGAAGTTGGCGTTTTTTATTTCGCCTTTTCGTAGGATTACAGGAAATCCTTCTCTAGCAAGAAGGCCAGATGTCACTGCCCCCATTGTAAAGATAAGGAAACTGAAACTCAGAGAAATGGAAAAGGAAGGGTCGTATATTTTGCAAAGCTTGGATGGGAACCATCGTTCCCGTGTGCCAGCGAGTGGGAATCCGGAATGCACGGGGAAAGGACTTTGGGAACAGCAGTTTCAGGGAGAATTAAACTTTGAACGATTGCTTTATTTTTATTTGTTAATATATGCTTTAATGTTGTCATTGATTCTTTTAGTGCGCAAAATTTCCCTCAAGCTTTATCTCACTGGAAGGAGGAAAAGAAGGAAGTGATTATAGACAGAACACAAACTTTTACAAGGTGAGCAAGCTATTCTCCTCCATTCTTTGTCCCAAGCCTTTTTGTTTTGATGCCTTATAATGATCTACTTTACTGTACGTGTCTATAGTACATATATAGATATGTGCATATCTCCACGGTCTATACATGCAGACACATGCTTATGTATATGTATACCCATACTCCTACACTTGTATCTATAAAAACTTCCCAGGACTTCTGTATAGCATACTTTTAAAAGTGAAAGTTAAAAACAGTTGATAACTTTTGTGCTTTTCAGAAAAGCCCTTAGGAAAAGCTTAGTGGATCACCATTATCAAACCCCTTTCAAATACATAGGAAGCTCTCTGTTCCTACTTGTTCTGTTTGGTTCTTTCAAAGCTTCTTATTGGAAGTATCACGCTGTTTTCTTGCCAAGAAAGAACAGGGAAGGTGAATCTTCTCTTCTAGGGCAGGCCTTTGGCTTTGTTTTTTTGAACTTCAAGTAAGTAAAGGTATAGTTATCCCATGACATTCTTGAGGGATAGGGCCTCCGGGCCCCTGAGAATGTGAAAAACCAGGAACAACTGTAGGCCCTACTCCCAAACCTTTATTTTTAATAGTTCAGATTATATTTATTTAACACACAAAACAACACACTGCATCTGTTTTTAAAAAGTTGCAATTTCTACATGAGAGAGAGAGCAGTATCTTAAACACTTTGTAGCTTCATAGATTTCCTTCTGTGAGTTGCAAGATACAAAAATCGCTGCTGGAGAAAATCACATGACTTACCTGGATTGTAGAGAGAAAAAGAAGAGGTAGTCCTAAAGAGTGCATAGCTCAGGGAAACTTTTAATAAAATGTAACTTTATAACAAATTTATGTATATGTACTTATGGTAGCAAATGAGAAAATAGATTAATACTACTATATAATATTTATACATTTATGACTTACTAATTTTTTTGGTTTTTTTACGTATCCAAGTCATCTGAAGTTTTCTACAATACACTGCAAATCTCCCAAAATTCCCATTTAATTTTCGATGGCCAACCTTCGAATGACCAAAACCTGGAATGTGAAACCCATAAATGTCTAGGGATGACTGTATTCCTAATAAGCTCCAAAACTATTTCTTGGCAAAAAGACCGTTCCCTTTGTGTTGCTGTGCCTCCTACCCTTTAAAGATACCTTGTTCCCCTAGACTTATGTTAATTACAAATCTCAAGCAATGAGGAACAAAGATCTGATTATTGCACTTAGTTACTACCGTTACCCAGGTCTTTCACCGTGGAATGGATTGTCACCCTTAACCTCTACCCCAGTTGGTGTCCTCTCCAGAGGATTCAGCAAAGTAATCTCCTTTCTCCTTCTCAGGATACACACTCACCATGAAGGTGAAGATTAAGTGTTGGAATGGTGTAGCCTCCTGGCTGTGGGTTGCCAATGATGAGAATTGTGGTATTTGTCGAATGGCTTTTAATGGCTGCTGCCCAGACTGTGAGTACATCTGTCTTATCATGTTCTTGCTTTTGCTTTCTTCCTTTCATTTGGATTTTTTCTGCATTAGTATTTACTAATGGGTCCCAATCAAGGTGAATTCATTGAATGAACTCATTTCTTATTACATAGGTGAAGGAAAGTCTCAGCAGTCAACCAAGGGCTATGGTGCTTTTGCAAAGAAAGTATCATGCTTTTGACCAAAAAGATAGGCTGATTTGGATGTGTTTGTGTATGTCTTTATTTTGCATAATGAGAAAGAAATTAACTCTAATTATGAAAACAAAATAATCAATTGGTTCTATAGTCAGAAGAATTCCTTGAATCAGGCATTTAAGCCATAATCTAGGATGGATGTGGAATCATAAGACTATAGATCTAGAAATGAGGAGTCTTCAGTCCTCTTCTTTGTTTTTACAGGTGAGGAAACTGAAGCCCAGGAAAATTAAATGATTTGACTGAGGGCATGCCAGCTGTCAGCATTGGGGGCAAGAGGTGATTTCTGTCTCAGTCCTCTTGGCTATAGAGCCTGTGCTGTCTATTGGTCCATGCCTCTTTGGTTTACATTTGTGTGATTACATTACAGTTTGCAAAGTTCACACTCTTACAAAAACTGAATGCATGTGTGGCTTGAGTATTGCTATTATTGAAACTTTTGGACCAGATATGTGGTTTCATTAGTATAGGAAACTACAAATAAGAAAACTTCGAACAATACTAAAACCTCTTACCTGATTTGCAATTCATAACTCTCCTTGAGGTACCTAGAAGCATAGTGTCTTGCCTAACATCAAACAGTCAATAGGTATCAGAGGTGGGCCTTTATCTAGAACCTACTGACTCCTTAGGCCAACTCTCTATCCTTTATACTGTGATGCTTCACATCATAGATTGTAGAATATTGGTCAGAAACGGCCTCAGAGAGGTGAATGAATTAGCTCATGGTCACCCACTGGGAAAGGATGCTGGGTATATGTGTAGGATGAAGGGAGTGCATTTTAAAAAGATACTTGAAGACCGATTGGTGGTTTCTTATCCGTGCCTGTTTGAATAATTTATGTTTCTATGATTGTGTGATTGTGTTACTAAGATAGGGAGTAGTCTGACTCATTTCCAATTAATAGAATAACCCCTAGGGAACTGTCCTTATGTACCCTATTTTTTTTTTCTAATCTCTGTTCCTTTCTCTAATTTTCCTCTACTCATACTCTTCTCCTTAAACATTCTTTGACCTAGTAAACATCTCACAGACTCTACCTAACTCTCCTTTGTTTCTTTATGGAACTTGATAGATTGCAAGATATAGATGTGTGTGTGTGTGTGTGTGTGTGTGTGTGTGTGTGTGTGTATTCGTTCGTGTGTTCGTCCTTGTCCTTCATTGCCGAAGACCATGCCATCAGAGAAATGATGACATGACTTGCACTTGACATTGTTTTGCATGAGGGAGGGCTATGCAGGTCACCAGCCTCACTTTTCCCCCACAGCCACCAGAATCTAGTGACTAGATATTCATCAGGATGACTGGAGATGACCCAGGATGAGGCAGTTGGGTTAAGTGACTTGCCCAAGGTCACACAGTTAGTGTCAAGTGTCTGAGGTGATATTTGAACTCAGGTCCTCCTGACTCCTGCACTGGTGCTCTATCTGCTGCACCACTTATCTCCCCTAGGACATAGATATTGAGATGGAAGGGACTTTAGTTGTCATTGAGTCCAGTTCCTTCATTTTATACATGAGGAAGAAAGACCTGAAGAAGGTAAATTTTCCTAGGGTCACATAGCTAATGAGTGTCTGACTTGGGTTTTAAACTTGTTATCCTGACTTAGATTTAGTATGCTGGTCACTGTGTTATACTGCATCTTTATCCTACTCCTTTGAGGCCAGTTCATATTCTGTCTCTTTCATGAAATCTTCCCTGAAGTTTTCTTCCTTGGACCTTATGTAGCTTTTTGTTTGATAATTATTTGTAGACATCTAGTCTCCCCTTCCCACTCACAGTGCTGCAAGCTCTAATATTGTTGGAGTTGGTAGGGAACAATACCTGGTTTCTTCTACTCTTTTACTACTACCACTTGACCATGTGGGATTGTGGAATTGATTTAGGGTTAAGAGAAGTTATATCATATAAGTAGGGCTGTCAGAGACATTATTAAAAAATTGATTATTCTAAGACTGGACCACCAGACAGTAGTAACGCAGCTTTGTTGCTCTCGTGATGTGAAATTTGATACTATTAATAATTCAGTGTAAATATTTTTTTCCAGCCTTTAGTTAAGGTAGTAAAACTTCATTCTGCTTTTTTTTCCTTTCCCTGTTCTTCTCTCCTCCTCCCTACCCCTTGTTTTAGATGCATCATTTGTGAATGTGAGCTGGTACTTTTGAAAGTTATTAACCCTGTGTACTTTGTATAATTGGCTGAGATGATGCCAGATGTACTTAAAAAAGATTGTTAATCTTTCTGTACTAGAAATTTCTGCGTGATCTTTGACTCTTTCTTATCTGCCATATCTAATCAGATAACAAGTTCTGGCAATTCTGCTTCCCAGATATCTCTGACATCTATATCCTCACTATTCGTACAGTAACTACCCTGGTTCGGGCCATCTTTTACCTCTCATCTGGAGTAATGTAATATCTTCCTTAGTGGCTTCCTAATCTCCAGTCTATCCTTCACACTAAAGCAGAAATCTTCCTTAATGCATAATCTGGGAAAAAAACCAGGAATCAAGATCTTCAACTGTCTGACTTCAGGCTATCTTTCCAACCTTATTCCCTTTTACATGCTTTCTCTTAGACTGCTAAGTGATTTCCTTGATCTCTTACTGCCCTTTCCTACCACTGTTGATTAGCACAGAGTGCCCCCCATATGTATTATATGCTACTTCCACATGTTTTACTGTTAAAAGATCTTTCTCTTCTTTCAAGATAAGCTCAACATATGAAACTGTCTCTGATTCCCTTAATGACAGTACTCAAATGTCTTTTAATACATTTCTTTCCCTGGCTTTTAGACTTCTGGCTCTCAAAAAGTGGCTTAGGGATCTCTGGGGGACCCTTGAGAAGTAAAAAGAAAACTTTTCATAATGATGTTTTCATTTTTAATATGGTAAATATCCACAGATAATCCACATAAGCAAAAGGTCTTTGGGGGCATCCTCAACAATTTTAAGAGTGCAAAGCATTCCTAAGACCAAAAAGCTTAAGAAATGCTATATTAGACTGAGTTCTTTATCTATAGAGACCACATTTTTTTTAATCTTTTCATACCTACCACCTTGAAAATGGTTTGTCTATAACAAAAGTGGTAAAAATGGACATTTATGTAGAGCTTAAAGGTAGAAGAGGTTATGTGATTTGTCCAAGATCACCCAGTAAGTAGTGTTTGAAACAGTCATTATTTCTTTTTTTTATATTATATTTATTATATTTATTTTTTTAATGTTCTACAATCTCTTCCTTAAAATTAAGATTTTATCCCCCCCACACCTTCCCCGCACTACCCCCCTCCCTGCCCATGACAGCATACAATTCTGTATAGGTTCTACATATACTTTCCTACAACAGTCATTATTTCTTTTACCCTGGTTTTCACCTAAATAAAAAAAAAACCCAGCTCATTTTGACTTGATTAATTCTACCTCTGCCACACCTACTCAGATTTGCAAGTTGTTAAAAACTTGCAGTCATTCATCTATTGTGACTTTGTGAAGAGTCTTAATCTTTTAGACAGAACCTGGCTTTGAGTCAGTATACAAGAGTCAGTCATTCATTAAATACTTGCTGACTGCATGGTATTATATAAAAAGTTTAGGGCAACACACTTCAGGAACTTCAGAGGCAAAGGTAGTCCTCCTTAACTGTAGAAGTAGACAGTGTTAAGCTTGGAAGTGGAACAAAAATTCCATTTGGAGTCAGAAGACCTAGGTTTAAATTTTTGTTCTCCTTACTGATTATATGATGTTGGGCACATCATTTAGATTATTTGGGCTTCAGCTTTCTCATTTGTCAAATAAGAAATTTGGAGGGAGCTGAGCTTTAAAGTTCTTCAAGTTTTAAATCCTATTGTGCTGTGGAAAGAAACCTCTCTGCCCTCAACAAGATTATTGTCTAGTTGGGGAACACCTTTTTCAAAGATATCAATCAATTAATTTTTAGTTTTCACCATTCACTTCCATAAACTTTTAAGTTCCAGATTTTCTCCCCCTCCTCACCCACCTCAAGATGGTATACAGTCTGATATAGGGTCTACATATACATTCATAATAAATATACATTCACATTAGACATGTTGTAAAGAAGAATTTAGAACCAATAGGAGGAACCACTAGAAAGAAGAAACAAAAACCAAAAAGAGCAAATAGTACACTTCAATCTGCATTCGGACTCCATAGCTCTTTTTCTGGACCTGGATAGTATTTTTCATCATGAGTCTTTTGGAGTTATTTTAGGTCCTTACTTTGCTAAGAAGAGATAAGTCTGTCAAAGTTAGTCATCGAACAGTGTAACTGTTAACTGTGTACAATGTTCTCCTGGTTCTGCTCACTTCACTCAAACATCAGTTCATGTAAGTTTTTCTAGGTTTTTCTGAAGTTCATCTGCTATCATTTCTTATGAAACAGTGGTATTCCATTACGTTCATATACCACATCTTTTAAGTCATTCCCCAATTGATCAGCATTCACTCAGTTTCCTGTTCTTGGCCACTACAAAAAGAGCTGCTATAAATATTCGTGTACATGTGGATGCTTTTCCCATTTTTATGATTTCTTTGGGATACAGACCTAGAAGTGGCATTGCCGAGTCAAAATGTATGCACCATTTTATAGCTCTTTGAGCATAGTTTCATATTGCTCTCCAGAAGGGTTGGATCAGTTCACAGCACCACCAACAATGAATTAGTGTTCCAACTCTCCCACATCTTCTCTGGCATTTACCATCTTCCTCTTTTGTCATGTTATTCAGTCTGATAGGTGTGATATGGTACCTCAGAGTTGTTTTGATTTGCATCCCTAACCAATAGTGATTTTTAGAGCATTTTTTCATATGACCAGATGGCTTTAATTTCTTCATCTGAAGACTGCCTGTGCCTGTCCTTTGACCATGTATCAATTGGGGAATGACTTTGTATTCTTATAAATTTGACTCACTTCTCTATATATTTTAGAAATGACACCTTTATCAGACACTGACTGTAAAAATTGTTTCCCAGCTTTCTGTTCCCTTCTAATCTTGGTTGCATTGGCTTTATTTATGCAAAAACTTTTCAACTTAATGTAATCAAAATTACCCATTTTACATTTCACAGTGTTCTCTATCTTTTGTTTGGTCATACATTTTTCTATTTTCCATCAATCTGGCAGGTAACTCTTCTTTGCTCTCCCAGTTTGCTTATAGTATTAAACTTTATATCTAAATCATGTACCCATTTTGACTTTAACTTGGTATAGGGTGTAAGATGTTGGTCTATCCCTGGTTTTTGCCGTACATTTTTCTAGTTTTCCCAACAGTTTTTGTCAGATAGTGAGTTCTTAATCCAGAAGATAGAGTCTTTGGGTTTATCAAACAGTAGATTACTGTGGTCATTGACTACTGTGTCTTGTGTATTTAACCAATTCCACTGATCTACCACTGTTTCTTAGCCAGGACCAAGTAGTTTTGATGCTTGCTGTTTTATAGTACAATTTAAGATCTGGTACAGCTAGGCTACCTTCCCTTGCATTTCTTTTCATTAATTCCAATTCCCTTGATATTCTGGACCCTTTGTTCTTCCAGAAAAATCTTCCAGATTTTTTTTCTAGCTCTATGAAATAATTTTTTGATTGGTCTGTTTAAAGTTTGATTGCTGTGATAAAGTTTGATTGCTATGGCACTGAATAAGTAAATTAATTTAGGTAGAATTGTCATTTTTATTCTATTAGCTCAACCTACCCACAGGCAACTGATGTTTTTCCAACTTTTTAGATCTGACGTTAATTTGTGTGAAAAGTATTTTGTAATTGTTTTCATATAATTCTTGAGTTAGTCTTGACAAGTAGACACCCAAATAGTTTATAATGTCTACAGTGAATTTAAATGAAACTTCTCTTTCTATCTCTTAGTCTTGGGCTTTGTTAATAATATATAGAAATGCCAGTGATTTATGGGGATTTATTTTATATCCTGCAACTTTGCTAAAGTTGTTTATTATTTCAAGTAGTTTTTTAATTGATTCTCTAGAATTATCTAAGTATTAGAGCATCTACAAAGAGTGCTTTGTTTCCTCTTTGCCTAGTCTAATTTCTTCAATTTCTTTTTCTTCTTTTATTGCTAAAACATTTCTAGTACCATGTTGAATAACTATGGTGATAATGGACATCCTTGTTTCACCCTGATCTTACTGGAAATGCTTCTAGTTTATCCTCCTTACATGTAATGCTTGCTAATGGCTTTAGACAGATGCTACTTATCATTTTAGGGAAGACTCCATTTGTTTCTATGCTCTCTAGTGCTTTTAGTATGAATGGGTGTTATATTTTGTCAGTGCTTTTTCTGCATCTATTGAGATGATCAAGATTTCTGTTAGTTTTGTTGTTGATATGGTCAGTTATGCTGATGGTTTTCCTAATATCAAACCAGCCCTGCATTCCTGGTATAAATCTTACCTGGTCATAGTGTATTATCCTTGTGATAAATTGCTGCAACCTCTTTGCTAATATTTCATTTAAAATTTTTGCACATGTATTCACTAGGGAAATTGGTCTGTAATTTTCTTTATCTGTTTTGGCTCATCCCAATTTAGGTATCAGCATCATATTCGTATCATAAAAAGAATTTGGTACAATTCCTTCTTTGCCTGTTTTCCTATATAGTTTATATAGTATTGGAATTCTGGCAGCTGAGTCTGCTCACAGGTTGTTGTATTTGTCCTTTGTTGCCAAAGAAGACCATGCCATCAGAGAAATGATGACATGACTTGCACTTGACTTTGTTTTGAGTGAGGGAGGGTTGTGCAAGGTCACCAGCCTCACTTCTCCAGAGAATTGGTAGGAAATAAACATAATTAAAAGACACAAGCGGGGAAACTAGATTATACTTAAAAGCACCACAGTTCTTGAAATAATGTCAGCACTGTCATATATGTACAACAAATGGCACAGCATCTAAATCCTTTCAGAAATTTTAGGGAAAGATATAGGAAAACTATTGGTGACCTCTCTGTGTTCCTTTCAGAATTAGACAAAACTAACAAGAAGATAAGGAAGAAGTTGATGATAGAATTTTTAGAAAAGTTAGATATGCTCAGTCTCTGACAATAAAAAAAGAGATAGGTAAAATAAAAAAAAAATATTGAATTCCTAAGTAAAACCAGGAATGTTTAAAAAAATCGCAAATTTGAGTTTAAAAAAAGGAAACTGATACAAGCTAAAAATTAGAAAAGTTGACAAACATAACAGATTAGGTACAGAGATCCAGAAGGAGCTGAACATACTAGCATAATGTTCAACGAACATAATGGCTCCACCTGGGGTAAACATAATTTAACATATCCTTGAAAAATTGGAAAGCATTCTAGCAGAAATTATCTTTGTCTCAGGAGTTTCTTTTTTAAAAATCCTTGACAGGATGGCAGTCTAGTAAACCTGTGGACTCATGGGGCAGCTAGGTGGTGCAGTGAATAGAGCACCAGTGCAGGAGTCAGGAGGATCTGAGTTCAAATGTCACCTCAGACACTTGATACTCACTAGCTGTGTGACCTTGGGCAAGTCACTTAACCCCAGTTGCCTCATCCTGGGTCATCTCCAGTCATCCTAATGAATATCTGCTCACTGGATTCAGATGGCTGTAGAGGAGAAGTGAGGGTGGTGACCTGCACAGCCCTCCCTCACTCAAAACAAAGTCAAGTGCAAGTCATGTCATCATTTCTCTGATGGCATGGTCTTCAGCAACAAAGGATGAACACACACATCTAACACACACATAGACTCTTTATAATAATGAGTAAAAAATAAAATTCACAATTGAATTGCTAAATTTCAGTTAGAGATGAGTGAACATAAGATATATAATTTTTTTCCTATCCAAATTCACAGACTCCTTCAGATCTATGGCTTAGATGAGCATCTCATATCATATATCGTATTAAATAACCTAGACATAAAAAGTCGTAGTATAACCAGACTAGAGGAATGAAAGGAGATATTTTTCCATGCTTTAGACAGGAGAAAAGTCCTTTACAAGAAACGAGAGGATTAGGAGGTAAAGTTGAGAATTTTGATTGCATAAAGTTGAAATGTTTTGCCTTTAAAAAAATCATTTAAATTCAACTTGATGAATTCAACTGAGGAAAAAAAAAACCTTTGTAGCACATCTATCAGAGAAAGGTCTGATATCCAATATATTCCCCAAATTGGCCTCATTTTATGCTGAGGTAGTCAGAGGTTAAGTGGGTTGCAGGGTCACATAACTAGGAAGTATTTGAATCCGAATTTGAACTCAGGACTTAGATTCCATTGTTCCACTTAGAAGCTTCTCTAGATAAATAGCCAAAGGATGTGAATAGGCATTTCTCAGAGAAAGAAATCCAAACTAAAAATAGCCATGTGGGGGAAAAAGCTCCAAATAACTGAGAACGCATGAGGAAATCATTTATCAAATACTGTGTGCCAAGCACCTGGGATGAAGGTTCAAAAGTAAGACTGTCTCTGCTTTCAAAGAACTCACAGTTTAAGGAGAGGTAGGGGTTGGGGGAGGGGGAGTGTATGTAACAACACAGTGGAAGCTCCTGGGCGGATAGAAAGCTTCTCCACCCTGTTTTTAAAGTACAAGGACAAAGCAGATGATAATGCCTCTTTAGTGTCATTTCCACTAATAGAATCATATGATTTCCTGATGTTGACAGTGCCAAAGAAGTGGCCAGACTTCTTCTCCACCACAGCTGTTTGCCAGGATGGTAGCTGATGGCACTCGGGGTCAGAGTCCTGGCCTGTCGTGCATCATGCCAATGGTTTTCCTAAAGCACAGGTCTGGCCGTGGCATTTCCTGCTCAGTCAATTCTAGTGACCTCCAAAGTAAAGTACAGAGCCCTTCATAACCTAGTACACACACTCACCTTTCCAATCTTGTTACACTGTATACTGCCTCCACCATGTACACTTTGATTAAATGACACTGGCTTCCTTGCTGTTCTTCAAAAAAGATACTCCTCCCTCTCAGCTCCTGGCATTTTTTCTGGCTGCCCACCAGTCCTGGAATGCCCTTCCTCCTCCCTGTTTACGGGCTTCCTTCAAATCCCTGCTAAAATCTCATGCATGAAATCTTTTCCTACCCTCTTAATTTTAGCACCTTTCTTCTCTTTTTGTCTCCTCTTTTTTCTGTATGTGACTTGTTTGTACATACTCATTTGTGGGTTCCCCTGTTAGATTGTTAGGGCAGGAAGTGTCTTTTGCCTCTAACATTCACAGTACGTAGCCCAATGCCTGGCATGTAATAGGAGCTTAATAAATGTTTCTTTACAGACAGACAGATTGACAGATTGTTCAACTTTTCCCCAATTGATAGGCACCTCCTTAGTTTTCAGTTCTTTGCTGTAACAAAAAACTGTTATAAACATTTTTACATAGAAATCCTTTTTCTCCCTTTTCTTTCTTTCAGGTATAGGCCTAGTAGTAGTATTGCTAGGTGAAAGAGTATACCTGCTTTAGTGACTTTGGGGACATAGTTTCAAATTGCTCTCCAGAATTGCTGACCCCGGGTCCTGTCTCTACCAACAGTGCCATTATTGGAGCACCATATTAACGAGTTGGAGGGCATTCAGAGTAGAGAAGCTAATAATGGTTGGAGAGTCTTAGGTCCTGCTGCATTAGAGTTAGTATTCACATTGGAGATGTTTATCCTAGACAAAAGAAGTCTTGGAGGTTTGGGGGGGTAGTATAGGGCATGATAGTTATTTTCGTTATCTTGAACCTCTGAGGATTGAAGGTAGAACTCAGAGCACAAAATCGGTAGAAGTTGCAAAGAACTGACTTTGAATTGACTTAAGGAATGTATTGTTTTAAAAAAAAAACCAAAAAAGAGAATATTTCCATTTACACAGCACAGCATGAAAAGGGTTCAACATAAAACCATGAATTTCCATTTCTTGCTGTTTTGCCTTTTTTGGAAAAGCTGTAATAAATACTGCACATTGTTTCTGACCTTTTTGTGCTTCCTTCTAAGTTTTCTTTTCTCTCCTGTGTACTTATTTTTTTCTCCCTCCCTTCCTACCCTGCCCTAGAGAAGGCCACCATTAGATACAAATATGTATAAAACTATACTATACAGACATATGTAAATAGAATTTTTTTAAAAAATGACTTATTTACTTTTAGTTTTCAACGTTCGCTTCCATAAGATTTTAAATTTTCTCCCCTAATTTCTCCTTCCTCCTCCTCAAGATGGCATGCAATCTGATTATATATATACATTCATATTAAGCATTTTCACATTAGTCATGTTGTAAAGAAGAATTAGAACCAGTGGGAGGAACCATGAGAAAGAAGAAACAAAACAGAAGGAGAGCCAATAGTCTGCTTCAGTTTACATTCAGGCTCCATAGTTCTTTCTCTGGATATGGATAGAACCTTCTTTCATGGGACCTTTGTAGTTGATCTGAGTGTTTATAATACTCAAAATGACTTGGTTGTTCAAAGTTGTTCTTAGAACAGTATTGCTGTTACTTTGTGCAACCTTCTCTTGATTCTGCTCATTTCACTCTTTGTTATTTCGTTCAAGTCTTTCCCTGTTTTTCTAAATCAACCAGTTTATTTCTTGTAGCACATTAGTATCCCCTCACAATAACAACACAACACCTTTTTTAGCCATTCCCCTGTTGATGGGCATCCCCTCAATTTCCAGTTGTTTGCCACCACAAAGTTTTCCTTTTTTCCTAATAATCCAGAAAACAGACCTAATACTAGTATTTCCGAGTCAAGTCTGCATACAGTTTTATAACTCTTTGGTCCTAATTCCAGATTGCTCTCCAAAATGCTGGGAATTCCAAAATTCACAGTTCCACCAAGGGTGAATTAATGCCGTAGTTTTTCCACATCCTCTCCAATATTTGTCATTTTAGCCAATCTGATGTAAGATGACATCCTAAAGTTGTTTTAATTTGCATTTCTCTAATCAGTAGCGATATAGAACATTTTTTTCATATGACTATATGTAGTTTTGATTTTTTCATTGAAAAACTGCTTGTTCATATCCTTTGACCATTTATCAGCTGGGGAATGACTTGTATTATAAATTTGACAGTTTTTTAATATTTGAAATATATATCTTTATCTGAGAAACTATAAAAATTTTCTCCAGATTTTTTGTTTTCCTTCTATTCTTGTCCACATGGATTTTGTTTTTATAAAACCTTTTAAATTTAAGGTAATTAAAATTATCCATTTTATAACTCACAATGTTCTCTATCTCTTGCTTATTCATAAATTGTTCTACTATCCATAATTCTGATAGATAATATGTTCCATGTTCTAATTTTCTTGTGATATCTCCCTTTATGTCTAGGTTATGTATCGATTTTTGACCTTATCTTGGTAAGTGGTGTCAGATATTGGTAAATGCCCAATTTCTGCCAGATTGCTTTCCAGCTTCCCCACCCTTTTTTTAAACAGACAGTGAGTTCTTATCTCAAAAGGTTAAATCTTTACATTTGTCAAACACAAGATTACTATAATCATGTATTACTGTGTATCGTATGTCTGCTCTGTTCCACTGATGTATCCCTCTATTTCTTAGTATCGGATAGTTTTGATAATTACTACCTGGTACTACTAAACCTCTTTCCTTTGTTTTTTCCCCATTAATTCCTTTGATGTTCTTGACTTTTTGTTCTTTCAAATTAATTTTATTATTTTTTCTAGCTCAGTAAAAACTTTTGGAACTGGTTGTGGAGATAAGAAGGAACTGACTGTGTGTGTGTGTATGTATTTCTGTATGTATTTCTAACTTTGAACTGTTGAAATTATGTTGGGCACTGAATGAGTGTACTTTATCTCTTAAGAAAAAAATTATGAACTTAAACAATAACAAAAATGGACATTTCCATAGTCAAAAAAATAGAAAATTACATATAAAACTGAATCTCTTCTGTATAGCTTGAGTTTTTAAAAAAAAAAATTGTTATATGTTAAACTGTAGTTATCTATACTGCCCTCCTTGTCCAAACCCCTTCTGTACTTTTCTGTCTTCTGTGTATTTTTTAAACATTTTTGTATTTAAAGTATTGTTAGTACTTTAAAGTATTTGTGCTTTAATTTAAAGTATTAGTACTCCCTCCCCCCAAAAGAAGCCCACCCTTGTAACAAATAAGTATAGTTAAATAGAACAAATTCGCACTCTGTTGTGGTCTGAAAATATAAAGTCTTATTCTTAACCTACAGTCCAGTAACTCTGGTTAAAGGTCAGAAGCATGCTTCTTCATCCTGGAGCTAGGGTTGATCAGAATACTTAAGTCTTTCAAAGTTGTTTTTGTTTACAGAATTGAAGTTCTATAAGTTGTTTTTTAATAGTTATCCTAATTTTTTCAGTTAAGTGTTTTATATACATCCCTTTCCATTACCACCACCCCAACTGAACAAATAAAAAGTTGTTTTTCTCTATAATGTTAGCATTGTATGGATGATCCTCATTCACTCTCCTCAGTTCATAGCGATCTTTACCAGTTTCCTCTGAAGGTGTCCACTGATTGTCCTTGGTCCATTCATCTCGTCAGTTCCTCAAGCATTTAAGTGTGTACTCTGTGCTGGGATGCTGTGCTCAGTGCTAGAATGGTCGTTCTCTAAGTTGTTATAGTTCACTTGGCATCAGAGGAACCTAGAATTTTGGTAGCTGCTCCATTTCTTAGGTCATGAATGTTGTCGTTGAGTTGTTTCAGCTGTGTCCTGGCTTTCCATGACTCCATTTGGGGTTTCTTGGCAAAGATCCTGGAGTGGTTTGCCATTTTCTTCTCCAGCTCATTTTACAGATGAGGAAACTGTGAGGCAAACAGGGTTAAGTGGCTTGTCTACAGTCACATAACTAATAAGTGTCTGAGACTGGATTTGAGCTCAAGTCCTGCTGATTCCAGGCCCACTTCTGTACTTACTTGCCATTTGGCATGATGACATTACATTATAGTTATACAATAATTTACTTAGCAATTCCTCGTACAAAGGACCCCCATTTTCCCCACTCTTTTGGTTTCTGATTTTTGGCTCCTATGAAGAATTGCTCTAAATGATAGATCCTTTTTCTCTTTCTTTGATTTCTTGTGGGTATTCACCTACTAGTAATGTGGCTGGGTCAAAGGGTATGTGTGGTTTGGTAATTTTGGGGATCTTGTGGAGATTCCTTTCCTGACTGGACCAGTTCCCAGTTCCACCGACAGTGTGCTGGTATTCTTGTTTTCTCATAGCCTCTTCAGCATTTGTTGTTTTCCCCTTCTGTCATGTTTGCTAATCTGATAAGTGTGAGGTGGGATTTCAGGGTTGCTTTAATTTGCATTTCTCTAATTATTAATCATTTAGAGCATTTTTCAAATGATTTTTGATAACTTGGATTTCTAACTGGCTTTGACAAATCAGTTTTCAGTGAGCATGCCTGCTATGTTGTAGATGTTTCGCTAAGGGTGGAATGGTAGTTCTTTAAATGTTCTGGTTCTCCTCTACTTTGTATTATAGGAACCTGTAGTTTTGCTAGCTATTCCATCAGTCTTCCCAAGACACAAGCATAGAAATTTGGAAAGTTTCTCAGACAAATTTTTTAGAAACATCTGACAGATCTGAAGTGTGTTACTGGCCTCTCTAAGGCTACCTTGAGAATAAGAGATCTCCAGCTATTGAGGGTTAAGGCAGCAGTTAGCCAAGAGCACCATTTATGTATTCTTTGTATATAGAGCTCAATACTGTAGTAGGCAGCATGGGGGATATCACAGAAAAGAAGGGTTGGGGAGACAATATATACTTGTGAAAAAGACTTACTATTTAACCTGGAGTAGTCTCCCACTCATCAAACTCTCTTGTGTCCTATATAATAAGATCCAAAATGTTCTTTCTTTCTGGCACTCAGGACAAGAAAAAGAATCTTGAGATCCCAGTGGACAGTCCCTTGTAGACTTGATTAAAAATACTTTCTTGTTCTTCTGTTTTGTTTTCCCTGAAGATGGCTCTATTTCAGCCTCATTAATGATATTTGTGAAATACCAGAGGGACTTTTGGTTCTGTATAAGTGTTCTGAAACTCAGAACAATAATCTGTACCCTTGAGACCCCATAGGATTCTGTATTAACAATTAGGCATATATTGAGGGGCTCCTATGTGCCAAGCACTGTGCTGCTAAGAGCTGAGAGTATAAAGAAAGGGAAAGTCCCTGCCCGTGAGAAGCTAATGGGGGTGACAACAAGCAAACAGCTATGTACAAACAAGGTATATTCTGGATAAATAGGAAATCATCAACAGAGGGAAGGTACTAGAATTAAGAGGAACTGGGAAAAAGCTTTCTGCAGAAAGTGGGATTTTAGCTGGGACTTGAAGGAAGCCAAAGAGTGGAGGAGGAAAGAGAGAGCATTGTAGATATGGGAGACAGCCAGAGAAAATGCCTGGAGCCAAGGAATTAAATGTCTTGTTTGAGGAATGTCAGGAAGGGTGGAGGTGTGTGCTAGGTTATGAAGAACTTGGAATGCTAAACAAAAGATTTTATATTTGATCTTGGAGGTGATGGGGAGCCATTGGAATTTATTGAATAGAGAAATGACAGTCAGACCTGTGCTTTAAAAAAAATCACTAGTGACTGAATGAAGGATGGATTGAGACAGATCTAACACCAGGCTGTTGGACTATTCAAGGGGTGAGGTGATGAGAGCTTGCACTAGAGTTGTGGCAGTGTCAGGAGAGAAGGGGACATTGGAGAGATGTTGTAAAAGTGAAATCGACTTAATTGGCAACAGTTATATAGAGAGTGAGGTAATGAGGAGTCAAGGACACCTGAGTTTCAGGCCTGGGGAACTGGGAGATTGGTGGTTTCCTTGACAGTAATAGGGAAGTTAGAAAGAGAAAAGGGTTTGAGGGGGAATGGGCCACTTCTTGAGGCAAGGTTGACTTAAAAAAAAAAAAAGAATCAAGAAACCAGAACCCAGACCAGATATATCTCTTGAAGTTTCACAGAAACTCACTTGGAAGGGATCTCTTGAACTCCTTAAACTAAGTAGGAATCCTTTCTTCAACCTTCTCAATGTTTGAAGACCTTCACTGTACAAGGAATCCACTGACTGTTTCCACAGTATCTTTCACTTTTTAAAAAGTTTTATTGATGTTTTTTATTTTTACATTACAATCAGTTTCACATGTATATCCCCAGTGAAGTTTCCCTTTTAACAAAAGAAAAATCAAATCAGCAAATATTTAGCCAGGCAGTATGTTAAGTACTAGAGATACAAAGACTCAAAGGAAGCAGTACTTAGAAGGAGAGAGAACCCTCAACAGTAATTTTGGGAAGGATGACACTGGGAGCTGGGGGGCATCAAGAAAGATTTCATGGAAATGGTGGTACTTGAGCTGAGTTTCATAGAGATGAGAAGAATATATTTCACACATGGAAGATAATCTGAAACGGGTATGAAGATGGGAGATGGAATGTTCTATCTGAGAAACAGAAAGAAAGCTAATTTGGCTGGATTGTACAGTTCAGAAAGAAAAAAGAGTAATATATATAGTAAGGCCAGAAAGGTAGTTGGGGCCAAGATTGTGAAGGACTTTATATGCCTAACAGAATTTAAATTTGATCCAAGTAGCAATAGGGAGCCACTGGAGTTTTTGATCATGTAATGACATGGTTAGATCTGGGCTTGAAGAAGATAAAATGTGCTGTTGGAGGGTAATTTAAAAGAAAGATTTGAGGCAGGAGGCTAGTACAAGTGAGAAGTGATGAGGTCCTGAGCTAGTGTAATGGCAGTGTTTGGAGGGGAAGAAGGTAAACCTTTGTATACCACTATGCTAAGACTCTTAAATTATTCCGCATTTGATTTTCACAGCCCTTCAAGGTAGGTGCTGTTATAATCCCATTTTGCAGCTGAGAAAACTAAGGGAAACAGATTAAGTGACTTATCTAGGGTTGCACAGATTTGAAGTTGAACTGAGGCTTTCCAGACTCCAGGCCCATCTTTCTATCCACTTTGATACCTAGCTACTTTGTATGAGTTAGAAAGAAGGGTTTGGAATTTGAGATGTTTTGGAGATAGAAATGAAATTTGGCAGCTGAATCACATGGAATAAGAGAAAAGGTGTCAAAGATAATACAGGTTGCAAAGTAGGGTGATGGGGAGGATGGGAGGTTCCCTCAACATTAATAAGAAAATTTGGAAGAGAGGTGGATTTCAGGGGGAAGGAGGTGTAGGAATAATGATTTCTGTTTTGTAAGTGTTGAATTTGGGATATCTATGGGACATCCAATTTGAAATGTCTGTTAATCGGTATGTAGAGAATAACTAAAAACTCAAATAACACTTAAACAGAGGAAAAAAATGACATGATTGTAGTGGGCTCAAAAGATTGCAAAAGCATCCAGTTAACCATGTCTGACCACCATAGCCACGTTTCATACCCATAGTCCCCTCTCTGGGGGAGAGTGGGAGTTTCATTTATTATCATTTGCATTTCTCTTATTAAGAGATTAGAAATAATATTTCATATGGTTGTTAAAAGTTTTCAGTGCTTTTTTTGAAAAAAATTTTGTTTATATTTTTTAACCTGTTAATCCCTAATACTAACTTAAATGTAAGATACAATATCTTATATCTTGTGTCCTATGCCTGTAGATATGATATCTACAAATTTTCCCCCTTATCTTATACCATTAATTTTGCTTGTCCAAAAGCTGTAATGTCTCTCACCAAATCTTTCTTCTCCAGGTAAACTGCCTCATCTCCTTCAAGCTATCATTGTTATTAACTTATCACCCTTTTCCTAAATATGGAGGGGGAAAACATGGCAGTTTTGTGAATGAGAAAAAATGAGAGCCAAAGAAATTCTCCAGGTGATCCCTTGAAGCCCCACCTCAATATTATTTTTCTTTTTTTTATATAGTTACTTTCATTTGTACATATTCTACAGAACATACGAAGAAGATGGGGCTAAGAGATTTTCCCCAGTTTCTAGGTGGGAGAATGTAGGAACTCTGAATTCAAAGCAGAGGCAAGATTTCTCATTCCTGCTGACCTGTTTTAGAGTATGTGAAATTTGTATCTCCAACAAAGGCCCAGTTTATAATGGGAACTAAGCTCTCAAGTAGTCTCAGTTTAAAAGGGTGTGAATGTTTTGCACATAGTGGACACTGAATAAATGTTTGAATTAAAGATAAAGAAATTAAATAGTTGAATTTAATGTACTCAGTAAATTACAACTTTAGATGATGAACTTCATTCTTCTGACCTAAATAATTTTTTTTTTTAATGACAGGTAAGGTGCCTGGGGATGACTGCCCCCTGGTGTGGGGACAGTGCTCACACTGTTTCCACATGCACTGTATTCTCAAGTGGCTTAATTCTCAGCAAGTGCAGCAGCATTGTCCCATGTGTCGCCAGGAATGGAAGTTCAAGGAGTGACCAGTACCTTCTATGACATCTGCCTTCTACCTCTCATGTGGTGAAGAGAACTCTGTAACCTTGGGCTTCTAGATCCTGAGCCACAAAAAGGAGTAATTTTTACACTCCTGTGGGCCTTGAACCTTTTAATAGGAACCTTAGACCACCCACATAATAGGAAGGACATGGGGAATGGGATGGTCACCTTTAACCCTCTTTGCTAGTGGATAGAAGCTGGTGTGGTTTGCAGGATTAGGCTTCTTTGATTATAAGAGGGTTGAAAGAAGGACTGGACTTGATGTTGTTTTTTTCTGCTGACATTGTTGAAACTTTTTATCTTGAGAACTAAAATTCATTAAACTATCTAAGCCTTGCTAAAGGCCCCTAGGGCCCCCAGTTCTTCACTTAATAGGTTTATAAGCCTCTGATGTGTTTTGATATGAAAATACTCATGAATAAACATTTCTGTGAAACACCAGTGAGGCCCTCCTGTAAAAAAAAATGAGACTTACTGCTGCTTTAGGGCTTTCTGACATAAATTAAACAGGTAAGAAGACACGCTAGGAGGGGGACTAGAGAGTAACTAGAACATACTGGGGTGAGACAGAGCTATTTCTACATGCATTGAATTCTCAAATAGCTCAATTTGGAGTGTTTAACAGTCCAAGGGAATAGTTCTTGTTGGCAGAGTGGAAAAAGTGTTTGGGGAAGGTGTGGTGAATACAGTAGGATGAGAAATTTGGGGAGAGAATTCAGACACAGATGGAACTAGACTTTCTGCCCCTAAATGGCTCCATGAAAGCTCCAGTAAGCAGAATGAGAAAAATGAGGAGAGATGTGCTTTGCATGTGTGAAGCTTTAGGTCTGATCCTCAACATCTCTAAGTCTGGTCTTTTTTGAAAGAGACTGCGGTATAGTGAGACTAGACTTAGGAGTCAGGAAGACCTGGGCTTGAATTCTGTCTCAGACACTTCTGTGGTGACCCTGACACAAGTCACTTAATGTCTCATCTGTAAAATGTGGGAATTGGACTAGGTGACCTCTGACATCTCTTCCTTTTCTAAATATATGATTCTCTGAAGCCATGTTGGCATTTGAGGCTGGTCATTCGTTTTCTTCTCTTCCCTCTTCTCCCCCCAACTTATTTTATTGATGCTCTTGTTCCTATCATTGTAGCTCCTTAATGGCGCTTGATCCATGAAAACCCTCCCTTGTAACAAATATTACAGCTAAGTAAAATCAGCACATTTCCCATGTGTGATCATGTTTAGTCAGTACATTTTGACACTGCTACGATCAGTGATGTGAAGTTTTTCTTATTTTTAAAGACTGAGTTTCCCTGTCCTGCTCATACTATAAGTTTATGGATCCAGTCCCGTTCTGGTCGGCATAGGAGCTTGGACTTCCTCCATTTTTAATCTATGCCAGTTGGAACCTTCTTAGACAACCTTAGACCGTCTTCCAAGCTCACATTCTCCTAGCCCCATCCCCACTCTCATGGCTTACCATGTTAAGGCAGTGCTTAGTGTAGACAAATTGCAGCTCTGAACTCCCAGGTTCAGGAGATCTGCCAGCCTCAGTGTCCCCAAGACCAGGGAGTAGATATGCATCAGCACACCCGGTTTGTCAAATGTTTCATTGTCATTTTCCTTTGTTATCTATAATCATTTTAAACCCTGTGGTATAGAATGATGGGATATTTAGAAATGGAAAAAAGGCACCTTTTGTCTGAACACAGATTTAAGCATACTTTTTTAACTTTATTTTTCTAAAGGTTTTTTTTTGTCTGTTTTCTTTCTCAACATGACTACATATGTACAAACCTGTATCGAATTGCTTGCCTTCTCAATGAGGGGAGGGGAGGGAGGAAGGGAGAAAATTTGGAATTCAAAGTTTTAAAAACGAATGTTAAAAATTGTTTTTGCTTGTAATTGGGAGAAAATAAAATATTATTAAAAAAAGGCATTGTAGAGATAATCTAGTTCAACTTCAGTATACAGAGAGCTTGTTTCCACTCCTACTGTGTCTCTTCTTTAGGGTTCAGATAACCTTTACTAAGCAGGCTAGGCAGCTGCCAGTGATGCCAGAGAATGTTTCCAGAGTCATGCCGTGATATATTCTTTCCCCAGGGAAGCTGCAAGAAGTATGGGGTTGTCTAATAAAAATTAAAACACCGCAAGGACAGGTCCTTTCAAACATTTTATATTTCCTGGGGCTCTGTGGATAGATAGTTAATAAATATTTAATAAATACTCTTCAGGTAGTAATTGAATATCCTTTCAAGGAGGGTAACCCTACTTTTATCAGTTTTATAATCCTGGAAGGGACACACATTTTGAGTAACGATGATTGAGGAAGTCCATATCTCTTTTCATCTCTCCTCCAGTTTTAAAATTTTCCTTCATCTCAGCAGTGTGAGCTTCTTGACTAGCATATTTTCAGCCCTACCTGTTATGGGAACCCACCCGTATAAAACTTCTGCCCCATCCCACCCTCCTTCTCGAGAGTTTCAGGAAGTTGTACTAGCTCCAGAACAGTCTTTGTTCTCTACTTACCACGAATTTCTGTTTTTCCCACCTTGCCGTTGCTGACCCAGATTCTCTACCCCCTGCTCCCGTGGTGAAACAGCCTGCTAAACTTTGAGAATCTCAATGGAATCTTGTAGTGCTCATTGTTTAGGAGCCTATTTAAAATGCTGATATCAGAGTTGTTTTTCTATTCACTTCAAATAATGAGTTAATATCGTCACTTTCCACCAGTAGTACAGGAAGGAAGTATTTGCTGGCCAGCTCCTATCCTTACACACTTTGCCTTTCCCCACTCTGAACTTGGGGTTCCTAGGGCTAGCTAAGTTGGGACAAACTCTAAATACTTAGGGTGCTTTGGAGTTCAGTCCACATTTTCCACTTTTCGGTGTGTGCACCCTCTAAATCAAATTGAACGGTGGATTCCTTTGGCCCTGTAAAAGGGGTCCCCAAGAAAGGGATGGATATCAAAGTATATTTGGTAAGATAGAGACGGCATCAGTTTCAAAGGTCAACCTAGCACATGCTCCCGAAATGTGGGTTCTCACCTGGCCTAGAAACTACTATCCAGTCTGCCTGATGTCCACTGAACTACTGGACCTGAAAGGTCCAGATTCTGAACCAGGAGGGACAGTGCTGAGCCACCTCCATGGAGTGGCTGGTCTTGGAGATGTCCAGGACTTCCAGGCTCCAAGACCAAAGATTGCTTTTATTTTGGCCATGGATTTCCCTTTGAAGGCGAGCAAAGAATTTCAGACAGCTCCTACTTGGCATCCCAAGGAAAGGTGGTGCTGCCGGGGCTTTAGAGCAGCTTCAGAGCTGGCTCCGCCCCCGCAGGATCCCCCCTCCTTCCTTTGCTCCGCTTGCCTCCTGCCTTTCCTGTATTTGGGGTGCCGCAATGGGAGGGAGGGCGCGCAGCTGCCCCAGCACTGCCTCCACCTCCGCTCCCCACGCAGTGTGCCCTTCCGTACCGCCGATATAAGGAGCAGTCGGGCTCCTCCAAGGTTCAGAGCTTCTGGTTGCTGAAAGACAGGGTTCTGCAACTTCTCCGTCGTGAGTTCGTCTCTGCGCTCCCCAATGTCTTCCTCCGGGAAGCTGGTGGCGGCTATCCTGGCGCTCGGCCTCTTGCTAGTGCCACCCGGTCACGCCTGGTACAAGCAGTCAGCCGGACCCAGCTACTACTCGGTGGGCCGGGCATCCGGACTACTGTCCGGCATCCGCCGCTCTCCCTACGCCAGGCGCTCCGATCCGGTGCAAGACAGCGGAGACACTGGAAGCATCGCCTTTCCCGAGCCTCGAACCAGCCTTCGGAACCTCGTGAGTATTGGGTGACTGGGACGTCCCGCGACGAGACAAGGCAGCGTGACCTGAAAGGATCCAGAGGGCTGGGGTGGCCAGAGACCTTCCAGATAGTTGGGGTGGTGGCAGGTCATGAGGTACTGTTGGTTCTGGGAGAGGTGCGAGGAGCCCGTGAGGGGGGCTGGGGCTGCGCTCCTGAGTGCATCTCAGCCGCCTTTATCTTTGTCGGGTCCCCTCTCTGCCTAGGCGGTGTGTGTGAAGGACATCGCCCCGAATCTGCAGAGCTGCGAACTGCTTCCAGATGGGCTCGGGACTTTCCAGTGTAAGGCAGATGTTTTCCTGTCTCTGGACTCGACTGACTGTCTCAATACCTGACACCTGTCCCCAGAAATCCCTCCTGGAATGGAAATGAAGAGCTGAAACCTCGACGTCCTAATCCACCTCCTACCCCTTCTCACCTCAAAATTAATAAAGTGAAAAAAATGAGTTTACTTCAGAGTCTGTGTGCTAGGGACAAGTATTGGGGCCGGGGGCAGGGCGAAGGTGGAATAGGGGAGAGGGACAGGGCCTCTGCGGAGTTCCCAAATTGGAAGCCTTAAAGTTTCTGAGATGGGGTAATTCCAAAATAGCCCAGGAGGTCCCTGTAACGTTCTAGTCATGCCCTCTTCTTTTTTTCCCTCATCAAGTGGGACGCCAGCGTTCACACACACACAAGCACACAATCCGTTACTTGGTCATTCGTCTCGATTGCCATAGAGGATTTTGTGTTGTGTTGGAGGCCTGGGTATTCCTTTTAATGTGTAAATATTGCTAGGAAAGATGAAAAATTGACTCTAATGGTTTATTGTTAATTGGATCAGTAGCTTTGAGAGAAACTAAACTGAAAGAGGAAGAGGGAGAGACCTTCATATTTCAATTTTAGGGTGCCAAGGAACTTTAATATCTCTGGGCCTCAGTTTCCCCATCTATAAAATTGAGGGATTCAAGTAGATGGTCTCTGAGGTCTCTTCCAGGTGTAAATCTCTGATCCTATTGTAGGAAGGCTGACCCTCACATGAAGCATGGGGATATCCTTGTTTGGCTGGAAGGGAGCAAGAATAGACATCTTAAGCCTCTCCTCCCTGAACCTTCTCCCAGGGAGACTTGATTTCCTGCCAGGAGGGGAGGCAGAAAGTTGGGATCAGAAACTTGACCACTCTGCCATCCTCTGACAGAGAGAGAACTAGGCTCCATTAAATATTGTTAGTCTAGAGGTATTTTTCAAGTCCAATCCAACTTCTGATTGCTGTTTGATCAATGGAAGAAGGACCCCATGGATTATGTCTAAAGCTTGACCCCTTTTCCACCAAATACCAGTTTCACAATGAACACACCTAACACTGAGGGGAAAACAAACAAACAGAAATCCCTTCATTTATCCAAATTCTATAGCCAAACAGAAATCAGAGAGAGTATACATAGGAGAATATACCAGACAAAACAGTGAAAGTGAGGTTATTCAGTTTAACTAAGGGAGAGAGCCCTAGATCTCACCCAAAGAGAAATTCCTCAAAGTCTCTAGTGCATCAAGCCGGGGGCAGGATTGTGAGGAAGACTGCTAGTTCCTCTCATATTGGCTTCTTCCCAGAGTCTTTTCCCTCAGTAACCTGAAATGGGTCTGGCATCTTCCATCTTCTCTTTGAAACTGGAAGCCAGAAGCTCCTGAAGTCTGATGAGACTCAGGGTCTTGAAGCTTAAAAAGGATTCCAGAGCTCTTCTCTTGCTCTTACCAACTTCACTCTGCCCCTCATGCAATCTAAGATATTGATCTCCAGTAAAGAGAGTCTCATACCATCCCATTCTAAGCTTACAATGTAATCATGGAAACAGGCTTAACAAAATGGGGTTGGTTTTTTTAACTCTTAAAAATTTTATTGATTTTTCCCCAAAATTTATTAATTTGTTTTCAGTTTTCAACAATCACATAAGTTTTAAATTTTCTCCCCTTCCCACCTTCCACCCTCCCCAAGATGACATGCAATCTCATATGGACTCTATATATACATTCCTATTAAACACAGTTTCATATTAGTCATGTTGCATAGACCAATGAAAACAAATAAGAGAAACTATGAGAAAAACAAAATATAATGAAAGAGAAAATAGTCTGCTTCACTGCATTCTGACTCTATAGTTCTTTCTCTGGATGATGATAGCATTTTGCATCATGAGCCCTTTGGAAATGGTTTAGATCCTTGCATTGCTGAGAAGGGCTAACTATCAAAATCAGTCCTCTAACACTGTGGCTGTTACTGTGTATAATGTTCTGGTTCTGCTCACTTCACTCAGCATCAGTTCATATAAGTTTTTCCAGATTTTTCTCAAGTCTGCCTGTTCATCATTGCTTATAGCACAATAGTATTCCATTATATTCATATAACACAATTTGTTCAGTCATTCTCCAATTGATGGGCATTCCCTCAATTTCCAGTTCTTGGTCACCACAAAAAGAGCTGCTATAAATATTTTGTACATGTGGATCTTTTCCCCATTTTTACGACCTTTGTGGGATATAGCCCTCGAAGCTGTATTTCTGGATCACAGAGTAAAAATTTTATTTTTAATATCTATTTTTTAAAATCTTGAGTTCCAAATTCTCTTCCTCCCTCCTGTCCCTCTCCCACCCATTGAGGAAAAAAAACAATTATGAATGTGAAATCATTTCTACCTTAGACATGTTGCAAAAAAAGTGAAAAAAGATGCTTAAATCTTCTCATAGAGTTCAGCAATTCTCTCTCCAGAGATGGACAGTATTTTTCTTTTTTAAAAAATTCTAATTTATTTGCCTATTTATAGTTTTCAACATTCATTTCCACAGCATTTTGAGTTCAAAATTTTCACCCCATCTCTCCCCTCCCTCCACCCCAAGACACCTTGCATTCTGCCCCAATCTGCCCTTCCTTCTATCACACCCCTCCCTTCTCTTATCCCCATCCCCTCTATTTTCTTGGAGGACAAGATAGATTTCTATACCTCATTACCTGTATATCTTATTTCCCAGTTGCATGTAAAAACAATTTTTAACATTTGTTTTTAAAACTTTGAGTTCCAGTTTTTTTCCCTTCCTCTCTCCCCAACCATCCCATTGAGAAGGCAAGCAATTTGATAAATATTGTACATGTGTAGCTATGCAAAACACTGCCATGAAAGTCATGTTGTGAACTATATTTCCCTCCATCTTATCCTGCTCCCCATTTATTCTATTCTCTCTTTTGATTCTATCCTTCCTCAAAAGTGTTTACTTTTAATTACTCCCTCCTCCCATTTGCCCTCCCTTCTATCATCCCTCCCCACTCCTCACTTATTCCTTTCCCTCCTACTTTCCTGTAGTGTAAGATAGAGTTTCATAGCAAATTGAGTATGATGTTATTCCCTCCTTAAGGCAAATGTGATGAGAGTAAGGTTCACTTTTTCCCTCTCATTTCCCCTCTCTTCCCTTCCATACAAAAAGCTTTTTCTTGCCTCTTTTATGTGAGCGATAATTTGCCCCATTCTATTTTCCCCTTTCTCCTCCCAATATATCTCTCACCCCTTAATTTTATTTTTTAGATATCATCCCTTCCTATTCAACTTACCCTGTGCCCTCTGTCCATATGTGTATAATCCCTCCAACTACCTTAGTACTGAGAAAAGTCTCAAGAGTTATAAATATTATCTTTCCATGCAGGAATGTAAAACAGTTCAACTTTAGTAAATCCCTTATGATTTCTCTTTCCTGTTTACCTTTTCATGCTTCTCTTGATTCTTATATTTAAAAGTAAAATTTTCTCTTCAGCTCTGGTCTTTTCAACAAGAATTCTTGAAAGTCATCTATTTCATTGAAATTCAGCTTTTTCCCCTGAAGTATTATATTCACTTTTGCTGGATAGGTGATTCTTGGTTATAATCCTATCTCCTTTGACCTCTGGAATATCATATTCCAAGCCCTTCGATCCCTTAGTGTAGAAGTTGTTAAATCCTGTGTTATCTTGATTGTATTTCCACAATACTTGAATTGTTTCTCTCTGGCTGCTTGCAATATTTTCTCCTTGACCTGGGAGCTCTGGAATTGGGCTACAATATTCTTAGGAGTTTTCCTTTTGGGATCTATCTCAGGAGGAGATCAGTGGATTCTTTCAACATTTATTTTACCCTCTGCCATCAATATGTGACATCGGAAATGTCCCTTTTCTTCTCTGGGCTTTAGTAAAAGGAAAGCGTTAGACAAGGTAAGACGTTAGATCCCATCTAACTCTTAATAGTTTATGATCGCTAGGACTCTCCAGGGGGCCAGAATGTCCCTGACCTGTAAATATGGGGCAAAGTGGATAGAGTGCTGGAGTCAGGAAGAGCTGGCTTCCAATCTGGTCTCAGGGACCTAGCTCTGTGATCCTGGGCAAGTCACTTAACCCTATTTGCCTCAGTTTCCTCATTTGTAAAATAAGCCGGAGAAGGAAATGGCAAACTATTCCAGTATCTTTGCCAAGAAAATACTAGATGGAGTCTTGGAGACTTGGACACAACTGAACAACACGGGGGAGATGGGAAGACACAGTTCTACTGAATCATCAGTCTTGGGAGAATTCTAAGCTGAATATTGAAAATCTCACACATAAAACATATGTAACCACTCACCAAATAAATACTCCACACTTAGTGCTGGAGACTGCAGAGGATGCACAGAGAAATAAGGCATAGTCTTTGCCTTTCAAGAATTTATGATTTATTAATTTTAATATTAAATATTATTATTGTTTAGAACTGTGATTTCATGGGTGTAAGGCAGAGGTGTCAAACTCCTGAGGGCAGTCCCAACTGAATTAAAATATGATTGGGAAATGTTTAACAAAATAAAAGAAAATACAATGCATCATAGATACTGCCAATTTATGGGGCAGCTAGGTGGTGCAGTGGATAGAGTGCCAGGCCTGGAGTCAGGAAGACTCACCTTCCTGAGTTCAAATCTAGCCTCAGATATTTACTAGCTGTGTGAGCCTGGTCAAGTCACTTAACCCTTTTTCTCTCAGTTCCCTCACCTGTAAAATGAACTAGAGAAGGAGATGGAAAATCACTCCAGTATCTTTGCCAATAAAACTCCAAAAATGGGGTCACCAAGAGTCAGACACAACTGAAAATGACTAACCTATTAACTTATGGTTTTGTAAGCCAACATGTGGCCCATAGGGATCCATTTCCATTTGACTTTGACACCACTGGAGAAGGGAAATCTCAATGAGGAAACTCATTCTATCCATGCAGATCAAAATGTCCCTGCTACCCTAACATCCTGGAGGCTGGACCAGAATCTATGCCCCCTGGTGGCTTTCTCTTTCATAGCAGGATCCTCCACCCTGGGCCTCCCCTTCTCTTCCCTGATTGGTCTACCACTTCAGGCAGGCCCCATTCACTTTGTCTCTCCTTTTGAGCTCTTCCATGGCTCGAGACCATTTCATATTTTTTTTGGTAGTCTTTGGATGTAGGAACCTTGACCTTGCTATTTTTCTTCGGTTGTATCCTTTGATTATCCTCTAGTTGTATGCTTTGATCTTCTTCATCTGAAAGAAGGGAATACCTTTTCACCAAGAAAGTAACCTTCTATAGTCTTATCCTCCCCTCCCCCCCTTATGGACATTTTCCCAGCCAGTTACTTGACTTTTGAGCTCTTTTTAAGTGGAGCATGTACTACCCCAAGTTTCAGAGGTTTTGTGCAGCTATTTTCAGAGATATCTCTAGGTACCTGTAAGTTCTCAGTTCTTCCAAAGTGGTATAATCAAGGGAGAGGTGTTTACTCCTCTCCTGGTCTGTGAACAACCATAAGCAGTCTTTTCTGCCCTGGAACTGCGAGTAGGATTCCCTCTCCGGAGCCACCACCAGCTCTGTTATACCAGTGCTCCTCCTCACCCCCAGACCACCACTCAGGACTGTGACCCAGATCAGCTGCTAGATTCTCCCACCATCTGTAAGCCAGCCTGTGAGCTGCAGAAGCAGCTGCTGTTGAAGGAGTGCCTGCCACCACCCTGGGACTGGGGATGAAGCTGGGGCTAGACCATGCTTCCCTCTCACCCAGGTAAGAGAGCTTACTGACCTTTGTGGGTTGAGAAGTCTCCTTCCCCACTCATTTAATGCGCTCCTGTAACTCCTTAGCACCTCCAAGAATAAACAGAAAATCCTCTTTTAGGCATTCAAATGTTTGCAGAAACTGGACCCTTCCTACCTTTTCAGTCTTCTTACACAAGAAGCTGGGCAGAGAGTCATGGCCTACCTGTGTCCCTGGGCTAAGTTTGGAATACAAAAATGTTAAATATAAACTTCTTGAGGGCAGAGATTGTCTTGTTTTTATTTTATACATTCCAGGCACCTTGCATAATTTTTGTTATTATGTTCAGTAACTTCAGTTGCATCTAACTAACTCTTCATGACCCCATTTGGAGTTTCCTTGGCAAAGGTACTGAAGTGATTTGTCATTCTCTTCTCCAGCTCATTTTACAGATGAGGAAACTGAGGTAAACAGGGTGATATGACTTGCCCAGGGTCACACAGTTAATAAGCATGTAAGGCTGGATTAGAACACGGGAAGAGGAGTCTCCCTTACTCCAAATTCAGTGCTCTATCTCCATTATACCACCTCCTCCAACCACTACAAATTCTGTAAGTTATCTAGTGACACTGATCTCCTTACAGGTCTTCAAAATGTGTCTATCTTCCAACTTCATGAATTTTCATTGGCTTAGAATTTTCTCCCTCCTCTTCTCCATCTCTTGACCTCCATTTTCCTTCAAGTCCCAGCTGTAGCGGACAGAGTGGAGCTGGGAAGACCTGCGTTCAAACAATGCCTTATAGCATCTACTTCCTGCGTCACTCATATATTCCCATAAACCAGGATTGGCTCAGATGTCATCTCCTACAATGGTGTCTTCTTTAACACCTGGGAATGATCTCACCCTCCTTAAATACCTCCCAGAACTTTTGTTAGGACTTCCAACACCTATTATAATCTGCCCTGTATCATAGCATGGGCATAGATTGTTATGAGAGGAAACAAGGTCTTGCAGTCAGAAAAACCTGGGTTCAAGTCTGGCCTCTGATACATTTGGGCTATTTGACCCTGGGCAAGTCATATATTCCCCCAGGCAGCTCTCTAAGATTATAAATTACAGAGGAATGGATAATAATAACCAGAATTTACATACTACTTCAAGGTTTGCAAAGTGCTTTTCACATATTATCTCATCTGCATTGATGGAGTTTCCTCACTGAGAATACTTTGTACTAATGCTGTTGTTAGGTCTAGACCAAAGTGAATGTGAGTGCATAAATAATTCCTTTCTTATCTCCTGTAATAATCTGCAAATTCTTTGAGGAAAGGATTGTTTTACTCATCCTTATAATCTCTCCCAGTGCCCACTAGTGTCTTACAAATTGACATTCACTATGTTTGCTGAATGAATAAATGAATGTAAGGCTGGTACACTTGAGGCGGTGGGAGTCCAGTATCCAAGCTCAGTCAGCATACCTGGCTGAGAAAGCCTCATACCCAGCTCTAGAAGATCTATATTCAAGAGTTTTTCCACAACAAAAGTAGATTTTGTCACAGTTCTTGATTGACTAGTATTCTTGGTTGAAAAGGCAGACATTTCATCATGGGATGAAAGTGCTAAGGCATGTGATCTTGCTATAGGCACAAGAATAGCCTCGTCTTCAAATCCTATCCTAACCAATTCAGTTATTTCAAGTGACTTGAGTTTTGCTTCCCTTGAATACACTGAACCAGACCTTGGAATTAAGATACCCTTTCCAGGTGAACTGGGGGTTTCATGCATTCTTCTGGTTCTTCCAGTAAGCCCAGATCATGTTCCCTTTCTCTGTGGCTTCTAGCCAACTGGGTCTTCAATTCAGGTTTTTCTGCCCCCTCTTTCAGAAGTCTCTCCCATGGTCCATAGATGCAAAGAAAAAGTTGGGAAACACAGCTAGTAAATAGGACTCCAGCTAGAGTTTAGGCTGTGGATTTTTTTTTTTTTTTGGTGGGGGGGAATGGGACAGGAAGTTGGCCATCATAGACTGGCAAAGGGATTGAATAGTGGAGCTAAGACCTGGATTCTGGTGTCAACTTTGGTGCATTGTATGAACTATGTATGTCGTACTTTGAGCTTTAAGTTGTCCCATCTGGTAGAGTACAATAACCCTTGCACTCACTAATACTCCCAGACTAGATGTTGGAGCTGGGGTTTCATCATTTCAAGAGATAATTGATGGGTGGAAAGCTTGGAGGCACTTTGGAAGATAGGATATTAGTTTTGTATGTGGGGGAGGGAGTGTTGAGAACACTCTGCCTGTGGCAAGGGCTGTTAAGTCATTTAGCTTGTTTGATTTATGTACAGAAATTTCCATCTCTACCAATTTGCATAGCCCTGGAGTCTCCCACTCGCATCTTTGTTTTATTGCTTCTCTGCCTTGGGGCACGAGGGCACAGGATGTCCCTGGTTTACTTAATGAATTGGTCTTGGCTGGATTTCAGGGGGAGAGAGACTTCCAATTCTAAGCTTGTCACTTCTGGGAAGTGCAACTCTGAATCCCTTAACCCTTCCCAGACCAGAGATACAACTTGATATGCAAATGCACTATATAGACACACATATACACTTAAATATATACACCTCTTCCCTGTCCTTTCCTTCAGTGAACCTTCTCTCCATCATGCCAATGACAGTGAATAGGGGTTCTTAAGCTTTTTAGTGTCCTGGGCCCCTTTGCCAACAATCTGGTGGAGTCTGTGGACCCTGCTTTAGAATGTTTTCAAATACATAAAATATAGAAAATTATAAAGGAAAAAAAATCATAGTGAATTACGTCTAATTTTCCCCCTCTAAGTTTACCGACTCTCTGAACTCTATCCATGGATCTCCCCAGGTTAAGAACCCCTGGTAAATTGATGCAGCTAGACTGGGGGGATTAGTTTTGGATCGTGGGGGTGGTGGTGGCAGGATTAGAGCCTAGGCCTCCCTTTGTAGTTTTTAGAGTCCAACCTTCTAGGTACTGTGTGGAGAAGGTTGGCTTCTCCCAGAGCACTAAGGTCCTAGGTATATCATTGTTTAGGGAGGCAGAGTCAAACTCACAAACTGCCTACATGTCCCTGATTGATCCCTTCTGACTCTCCAACCCAGAGGGGTAGCTCAATACCTCTCCTTACCCACACTGCTAGTCTCTAGGGATACTTGTCTTGAGACCTCTGCTCCTGGGGGAATAGACTTTATAGGTTAAACTTGGTCAAGGATTGGGGCAGGCATATAATTGCTTGAACAATGCCAAGTCCTCATCCAGAGACTGATTAGTCCTGGAAGCTAGGGTGAATATCCTAGTGGGACTTGCAAATGGGTGACAATGGCAACTTTAGAACCAGACATGCCAGTCTCTTTGATGACTGCCACAGAAGCTTCTCTGCTAGAGAACTCCCTTGTCCCACTGTGCCTTATACAGCATGACAGTTCACTGCACAAGGTCATAGACATATATGAACATTACACACCCTTGACTACAACTGGTCTACAGACACCTGAAGACCTGTGAAAGGTTAAGTAGATGATGGTTTACCCCTGGGCCTCCTCCTTTGCGGGAAAATGGAACAGCCCTGAGATCTAACATAGTCTAAACCCTTAAGATCTGAATCATCAGGATGAAAAAGCAGCAGCAAAATGGAACATAGATATAAGGGCCATTGATCAGTTTTAGAAAGAGGGAAGAAAATAGCTGCCCATTTGGGCAGTAAATAGGTTCTAAGTGATACTACTGCTGGGATCACAATACTGAAAGTATGGAGGTGCCTGAGGCTTCAGAAGGAGGCACAGGAAACCAAGGGCTGGTCATGGTAGACAAAAGAGAACGGTCTAGTGCTAAAATACCTGGGATATCCAACAGGCAGGACTAGTTCCTTGCCAAGGAAACCCAAATCCAATCTGATCTTAGGTCCACAAGCCCCAGAGCTTTCTCTCAGGAAAGGGCTAGAGAGCTGGAAGCAGTTCAACACAAGGAGGGAATATCCTGGGAAGATGAACAGGTGCCTAAGGGACCCCAGGACTCTGCCTTGCTCATCTGTGGGGAATGAGCTTTTAATCTTCCATTTAATAGACAGCCAGAGAGATGAGAGGAGCTGGTTTTCTCATTCCCCTGGTTCTGTGAAGCGGAGGTGGTAAGTTCAGTGCTTTGAGCTGAATCAGGTTTGGTGTTTGGAGAGCACGCTCTCACTTGCTCTCCCTGCTCCCATTTATTAATCAGATGATGCTGAGGAGTGACACAGAGTCCTGGGGGAAGATTGGTATTTCTGTGTGGTTAATTAGGGAGTTGTCATCAAGGGTATGTACATACCTGGCAATCCAAGATAAAGAGCACTAGGCCAGCAGATAAACAAGCAAAAAGCAAGACACATTTGTCACCTCCAGCACCATATTTTCCCCTTGTTTCTATTCAAGAGGGACTAATAACTGAGAGGAGATGCTGGGTGGATCATGTATCCCCACTATATTTTATTAAGTTCCACTGACAAAGAAATTTACAACAGTCAGTTCCCATACAAAAATCAGCATACAAAGTCTGTACAGGGAGCCACAGGATTGGGAGGACTATAGGGCCCAGGCAGCAGAGTCGCAGGTGACGAGAAAGGTCCTGGAGCTCACCGCACGCAGGAAGTTTTTGGAATAGAACTCACACCGTAAGGAGAATGAGGGGATGAGGCAAGGAGGAAGTTTTGGGAGATGTGATTCCCCCTCCTAAGGAGGTGAGGGGGATCTGGATCTGGATTCTTGGATAGCTGACCCTCTTTCTACCCCCCAGGCAGCAAGCAAGATTAGATGGAGGCGAGGCAGAGGCAGCCCAGTCTCTCAGGAGACAGTGAAGGATAGTGCTTCATAAGCCCGCTAGGATTGTGCTTAAGGTCAGGAGAGCCACAAGGAAGCAGTGACTCATCTTCTCTCATTCCACATGTGCCAAGGAAAGGGAAGCTGGAATTAAAAGTGGCTAGAACCTGCCTGTGGCTCAGCCACAAACCTGATGCCCCTCCCACAGGCAGAGTCCATGTGCTCACAGTGTTAGCTGGGTCTTCCTGTTTTCCTACAGAGCCTAGGCAGAAAAGTGTTATTAGGGAATACAAGCTCTTCAAAAACACCAGGGGAGACCCAGCACCAAGTGTTCATTTCCATAACAACAGGCAGCTCCATGCTGGCCTAGTTGTCTGAGGTTCCAATAGTTACTCCAAAGACAGGGTCAGTTAAAAAGGGGCCTCAGCTTCATTAAAATGGTAGGTGTGAAATTCTAAAATTGGAGGGGTCACAGAAGGTGAGGAGAGCCAAAGGAAGAGCAGGCCCTTGGGCCACCCCCAGCTCAGAATGAAGGCAGGGTGGGGCTGGGGAAGGAGGGGGTGGGCGTGCTCCTCATGCTGGTACAGGCTATGATTAGACCTCACAGGGACCCTCCACCTGCATTGCTGCCCCTTCAGGCATTGCCTCTCGCTTTTTTATGGCCTCCAGGACAGCTAGCTCTCGGGCTTCTTTCTTTTGATTTCTTGCTTCATACTCTAATCTGTTTGGGGGAAAAAAAAAAGCAGTACTGAGGTCACAAAGTCCAGCCCTACAACCCAAATTCCCTGGGATAGATGGCCTTACCAAGTTCTCCTTTTGCTAAACTTTCATTCCATCTCTGAGGCCTAAAGCAACAAAGAAGAGAGGTTCCTGTGAACCACCTCCTGATGCCTTGTCATAGAGGATGCTCACCTGTTTTTAATAATTCTCTGTACAATGAGGTCTGTGGTGAGGTCATTGCCACTATTGATTTGACGAAAGATACCCCGTCTCTTGGGTTCCTGTGGGTAGAGAGGGATGCCACCATGGGGTCACAGGCTGCTGAAGCCTAAATTCTTCCCCTTCCTTCTTGCAGTAAGAGTATGTTCAAAAGGAGTAAAGAGGTGGGAGGTGACGGGTAGGAAGGAGGAAGTGAAGGAAATCCAATAATTATTGCCCTTGAGGAGGGAGATAAAGTTTGTCATTCCCCCAGTAAAAGACAGAAATGTGTGCCCATGAAGCCCCACCTCTCCAAGCACAGGGGAAGTGATTCATGGGAGTGGTCAAAGGACAAGGAAATGAGCAGAGGAGCAAACATATCTGGGAGGTGGAGGTTGGAATGGGGAAAAGATAAAGGTAGAGAACTAGCAGGCACTCTGGAGCACTTACCTTATATGGATCTGAACCATCCTTATCAGGCACCACTTCGGTCTTCCCATGACACACTAGGTCTACCTGAGAAGAGGAGCTGTGGGAGTCAGGAGTACTACTCCTGCCTAGAAACTCCAGGGGCCCTTAGGACAGATGGTGGTCCTTGACACACAGGTGTTCATACCATCCCACTGGGCCTTGGTCAGCCAGTTTGTTATTTGCCCCAAGCTACTGAGGATGGGCTGCCACTCTTGTGCAGGCAGAGATGAGGATGACATGATGGATACTCAGAGTGAACTCAGTAATCCTCAGACACCTTTCTCCTTCAACTCAAATGAAGACTGGCAACCCTCTACTTTGCAGTACTTGGTGCTCTTGAGTCACCAGGCTGACTCACCTTGAAGTGATCTAGAAGGTTAGCTGTGACAGCATACGGAGCTCCAATCACCACCTCAGCCACATACTGGGGAGACAAGAGAGAGCACTGAGCTAGCTTTCCCCTACCTAACTCAAGCCCAGGCTAAGTGGCCAGGGTGGGAACCTTGAAATTTGGTTCTGAAGCCCAGAAAAGTCCCACATTAACCACTTTACAGAGCAGGAAAGGAGCTCGGATATTCTGACTGTTCCACTGATAGCTCCTCTTCAAGGTTATTAAAGCTAGGAGTCCTAGAGGTCACTGAATACCTCCCCTTCTTCCCTGTCACACTGATGAGGGTCAGAGGAAATAAATGACTTTCCCAAGATTTCCAAGTTAGCAAATGGCTAGATTAGAACCTGAACCCAGATCTTAGAAAGCTGATAAGGATTGCAGTTGGGACAGTAAATTTAAGCTTCCTCTCAAACCCTCCAGAAAAGAACAGAGCTTTGTTTAGGGTCCAGGACAGAAGAAAAGAGATGGTTCATAGGAGGCACCACTGGAGAAAGATGCTGGGAGCTTCTGGGGGCAGCCAAATGTTACCCCAAACTTCCTGAAAGCAGAAGATGCCTTCTTCCTCTGAATTCTTCTCATCATAGCCCCTAAAACAGTCTCTGTAAAACCTAGGGATGCCAATAATTTGAGGACCAGCATGAGGAACTAAGGTGGAACAGGTGGGGAAGAATTCTAGATTGCTGGAATTAAGAATTGGAAACGTGCTACAGAAACAATCTTACACAGTTAACGTAGTAGCTAACATCTGCATTTGACAGATGAGAAAACAGGCAGTGAAGTGAAGAGGCTTTCTGGGCTAGTAAGCAAGTGCCAGAACTGATCCTGGAGTGCCAGTGATTTGCTCTAGGGAGCAGTGGTGACTTTCAGAGATCACACATTTCTTCCTCACCTGAGTTTGGAGGTGACTCAAAAGGCAAGGGAGAGGCCCCTCCCTCACTCTACCTATGGCCCCCTGAAGCCCAACTTAGTCCAGCTCACCCTGCAGGCCAGCACACTTAGCGTTCTCTCATGCACGTTCATGATGGGGTAGTTCTTTCCCTTGTAGTGATTCACTTCCTAGAATCAGACAGAGGTGCAATCAGTCAGTCACACTGTCCCTCAGTGGGTGGAGTTTAAGTCACCAGGTTCCTTACAGCTACTTCCTGGTGGAAGGCCCACCCCCTCCCAACTCTTGCTGCTTGGCTGAAAAAGGTCATTTTTGGTAACAGTATCTTCCTGGAAGAGAGCAGCATGCACTGAGATGCAGGTAAAGAAGAGGAAAGAGGACATAGATTCTTGCTACTTTTTGTATCATATCACTTAGTAGTTCATACCTGGTCAAAATGTAAGCCTGCAATGATGTAGGGTCGCTCTGCAAGTTGGTAAACCTTCTCTAGGAAACACACATGCCCAATATCTGTGTCCAGGTTAAGAGAACAACAGGGAGAGAATGGGGTGTCGCTCTCCACAGGTGGGGCCTCAAAGGGGCCTCCTTTGTGGAAGACTGGGGAAGAGAACTATGCTAAGTAATCCCATGACCTGCAGGAGAAAGGGGCTCCTTTAATCCTTTTCCCATGGTCCATTCTAACCAACCAGTTCATTCTAGCCCACTTTTGATACAAACTTTCCCCCATTCTTTCCCACAGCCTGAAAGGTCCTTGGTAAGAGTGACACCCTAGTCCCTTGGGCCCTAATGTTTTCTACAATCTTTCCAAGGAGAACTGTGAATAGTGAAACTGTTTCTAGGAAAGACATCCTCCACTCTTCCCCGGCGAGGCAAAGAGCAGGAGTGGCACCAGAAAGAAAGATACGGAACAGGTCAAAGGCCCCTGCCACATAGATGATAGTATCTCCTGGCTCTGGTTCTTTCCCAGAAGCAAACTGGATGATCTTTTGGGATGTCTGCAAAAACTGTGACACTCCAGTCCAGGGGCTGTGGCTCCTTGGGCACTAGGGACCAAGCAGGGAAGGCTGGTTAGAAACGTCCGATATCATACACCCAGAGAGCGCACCCTTCTACCCCCCCCAGGAGTTCCCAGGGTTGCAGATATTGCCTGTCCCTTCTTCCTAGCCCTTTGGAGTTGCTGGCTTCCTATGGACGCCCTCTTCCACATCCCTCATCTGTGAGCAAGTCCTTGCTTCTTTTGGCATGGGAGATCTACAAGCCAATGCAGGGAATGTTCTGTGATCTGGGCAAGGTGAAGAGGAGGCTGCCAAATTTATAGCTCTCTTTCTAGCCTAAAGAGGTTGGGTGGGTACTGATCTTGAGGGCTATTCTCTCAGTCCCTGAGGGAAGGGGACAAAGGGGGAAGGAATGGGTTGGGACAGGGGGAAGTCTGAGAGAAACCAAGGAACAATTAAAATGATTTCTTTGCACCATTTTCTAGATGGGCTGGTTAGAATGTTTGGGGAGAAGAGGGGATGGGGGAGTGGTGACACCTGATGGAAGGGAACTATGTGCAAGGAATGAAACCTAGCTTTAGCTCTGGAAAACTTTAATTTGGTAAGAAAGGACGAGCAGATGACAAAAGTCAGAAGTGTTTTCAACATGGCCACTGAGTGAAACATCAGCATCCTGGCCGCCACCAAAGGGCCACAGATGGACAGAGAAGAAGCAGACAGCAAATCCCGACACATTCAATAGGACCCAGAGGCCACTGTCTTGTCACCTGGGAGAAGCCTTCTGGGCAAATACCTGCCCCAGCAGGTACTAGGTGAAGGGGCTACAAAGGGAGAGAGGGGCCAAACCACTGTTAGAAACTTCAAATAGTGATGGTCCCAAATGGAAGTGTCTATTAACGCCCAGGGATCATGATCAGGCCCAAATAGTAAGCATATGCTGGATGAAGGTACCGAGCTCCTGTCTTGCCCTCTCAGCACTTGCTGTGAACACTAAATTGAGTCTGAGAACTTCCTGGGGGAAATTCTGGAAACTGTGCCTGACACCATCATGTTCATGTGAGGGCAGGTATTTCCTTTAGCTCAGCCCTGATAGGAGGGCCTGAGGAATGCAAGGAAGCCCCAAACAAACTGGCAGAGTGAAATCAAAACAGGGTAAATGCTGGGGTGGGGGAGAAGTCTGCTGGGGGGCAGAAAACAAAAGGACAGAGCTAACAGGGGCCAGGAACTGCGTCTTTCCCTAGCCTCACTCTAATCAATGGAAGAAATACCAACTCCGGCATGCTGGTGTTATCATGAGGCCTCTTCTACATGTGAGTTCCTAAGTTTTTGTCAACTGTGTGATCAGGTGCTGCACACAGAGCCCTTCCCAAACACTCACCTTGCCAAAGCTGTCAGTATACTCCTGGTACTCTGAAGGCAATTCCTGCACAGAAAAGTGGAGTCAGGCCCCAGGGCCAGCAGGGCACCACAATTCCAGCCAGCATTCCTTTCCATGGCCACTGAGGGGGCTTTCCTCACTGGTTTGGAGAGGTCCCTGTTGAGAAGCAGGAAGCCTGCTGCTCCCCACATGCTGACCAGTCTCAGGAAAGGAGAGTGAGAGATTTATTTCTCGTGGCCTACAAATATCCCAACAAATTTCCCAATGGAAAGAAATATTTATTCCCTTTCCAACTAGGGCCTGGCTTTCAGGCAGCAACTGTATCCTAAGTCCCAGGTCCTAGTGGCAAGGAAGAGGAAAGGCCAGGAGAGGTACTCATTGAATTCCCAGAAGACCACACTGCCTTCTAGGTCACCATGAACTTACCCGGCTGCTGTGATGAGCCTTGGTCATGAGCAGCATCCGGCCAACTAAATCGGTGGTAGAGACTCCTTGGGTACGTTTACATTCTCTGTAGGAGACAGGTAAGAACAGGATCAGTGCAGAAATGGCTCAGTTCTTCTGGTGAGCAGTACCACTACTCACTTACTACTCACTTCATCCATCACCCAAGGTAAGGTTATTGTGGGAAGGTGTATATATCCACCCCTCCTCTAGTTAGGTAGGAAAACAAAGAACAGTTTGTTCTGCAGTAGTTTTTTTCTGATTTCCACTGAAAGATGGGAGTGGTGAGGTGCCATTTACTCTCCGATAACCACAGACATCTAGCTCTACATTCTGTAAGAATTGTCCAAACTGGAGTTTTCCAAGGGCATGACAACCCCAGGTGCAGAGTAGCCTCATCTAAAGCTATCAAAGCTGAGGCCTTCAACTTTTCCCTTCCACTCAATACCGTTCAAGGCAAGAACATCCAGCTCCCATTACTGGCTGAAAAGTCAACAATTTCAACATCCTGTCTAAAGGTAGAACGGATAAACAGTTAGTCAGTTAGGATCATGATTTAGATCCTATTGTGTTGAGTGACAACTAGATGTCTGCTTCCTGCTCTCCACCGAACACCCTTTCCTAAGAAAGAGGTTAAGACTTAGGAGATAGAGAAGTAGCATGTTACAATGCTCCCAGTCTCTGAAAGTTGTTGCATGTCCTTATGGGGCAACAAGTATTTTGGTTTGGTCTTTATTTTTTTGCTCCAGTGCAATCCATATGTCACTATTTTTCAAATGCATGTGGATTTGGATGCAATTAATAAAATAAAGAAAAAATCTACTGAAACCACAGTAACTTTTTAATCACTATGTGTTTTCTTGGTCAATAACAACAATTTACATTTAAACAGCATTTTAAAGTTTCCAAAGAAATTCATGTTATCTCATTTGAGCTTCGTAACAACTCAATGAGGAATTGTCCTCATTTTATAGATGAAGAACTATTACTAATACTGACAGTACAGTACTAATGTATAGTATTCCTACGCTAATAGTATTAAGTACTATCATGTAGAGTCTGCTAAATTTTTAACATTGGAAAGAAGTCCTTCCCAAGCTCAACCACAGAAAAGAGTTGAGAAACTACTCCTCTCTTCCCTCTCTGCTGGTGGAGGTTTATGGGTGTGGAACACTGTACATGCTGCCAGACACAGGTGATGTGTCATTGATTAGTTTTAATGTGTTTTTCTATCTTTTTTAACCTTTGTTACAAGAGGTGGCACAACAGAGTGAGAGAAAAGTGACTAGGGTTATGCCTGGAATCGAGGCTACATAAGAACAAAAGCATTCATAAAAATAAGACTGTTAAAAACCAGAAGCTCGTCCTCCAAAAGGTTGAGGACCATTTGTAGAATGGATCAGGCAGCCTGGGCTCTGGTCTCAGCTTTGTGTGTCCTTGGGCAAGCTGCCTGACCTCCGTGAGCACTGATTTCCTTGTCTGTAAAATGAGGCAGTTAAACTAAATGGTTCTTAAGTGAAGAAGGCAGGGTGGTGCAGTAGGATAGGTGCTGGACCTCAAGTCAGAAGACCTGGTTTAAAGCCTGGCTTTGTCACTTGCTGCCTATGTGAACTTGGGCAATCTCTCTGGGCCTTAGTTTTTGCATGTGTAAAATGAAGGGGTTGCATGACGTGGCCCATAAAGTCCTTTCCATCTCTAACTGTGATCCTCTGTGATTCTTTTCCTACTAAAAAATTCCTCAAGTCTATGAAATGCTAGTGTTAGTGTGAAGCCTGCAGCACAACCTAGCGGTCACTCCTAGAAAACCTTTCCCCAGGTTATCCTCTGTAGCTGGGGCAAATTCTAGCCAGAGAAAAAGGATCACAGAACCATGCCCTTAGCCTGATTTCAGAAGCCTCTCTCAGTGGCTACCAGGAATCAGAGGACACACCATGAAATCATACATAAAACACCACATATACAGGAAAGCGTTACCTATGGAAATGTCTACTCCCTTGATTTAATTCGGCAAACAGGTATTTCAGTATTCAATCTGGGCAAGGTATTTCTCCTTACAACCCACCCCCTTTCTCCCTCCCACCTTAGGAAGGGTCTCACCTGTATCTCCCAGCCTTCTTCACTTCTTCATAGGTGTCCCGCCCATCCACAGTTAAGGTGATATCATCTAGGAAACAGCACACACACACACACACACACACCCATATTAGAGGATCAGCTCTGCCAAGACACTTCAGAACAGCCTTGGCCAAGAGCCTGAGCCTCAGAGAGTCCAAACCTTTATATCCTAAAACTCCAGGGTCAAGGAAAACGCTTCCAGAGTCCCTAAGCCTTCTTGGTTCTGTCTGACACAATTTTTCTGCATTTCTGTCATCTCTGCAGTCAGTGGGCCTTGCTCCCCCTCCCTCTAGATGCCACCTTGCCACCTTAGGACTTCCAGGATAGGGTGTGCAGCCAGGCCACTTACTGCCATGAACACAGAAATCACAGTTGTATTTGTCCAGGGTCTCCAGGGCAGTGACGTAAGGAGCACCAGCCACAATCTCATCCACCCACTTGATGGCCTGGACCATTTTATATCTCTCCTCCTGAGTGAAGACAGGAGGGCCCTTGTGCTTGGCAATCTCCTCTAGGGGAAGGCAAAGAGGAAGAAAGAGTAATGATAAACGCTACTATTGGTCTCCTGAAGATCCACAGCAAGGACTCTTGTTTCCAGTCCTTATCCAACACCCCAAGTTGCTAAGGTACTCCAACACTAAACATCTTAGTTCTCTGAGGTCTTGGGTTCAGTTCCTAGACAACGTCAAATCTCAAAATGGAATTGGTATTTCTCTTGGGGAAGCAGTCATCATTTAGTAAATTCTACCTATCAGTAGAACAACTCCTCCCCCACATGTCTTTAGCCTTTCCACCCACCTACGCCACTAGATCCAAGCAGGGAAAGGATCTGGGATATAGCCTTAGTTAGCATATTTTGCTTTCCACATCTCCACTGCCTGCCAAGGATTGTAATTTGTGAGGAAAGGCACCATGTCTGTTTGAAACCTCCTCATATCACCTGACTGGCTGAGAACAGCCAGCATTGCAGTCCTGTGCTTTGGGATGGGGAGACAAAAGCTAGGAGAGGATCTGGGGCACACAGCCTCTTACCATCAGTGTGGACCCCTACGACAAGGTAATCTCCCATGGCCCGTGCCTGACGCAGCTGGTTTGAATGCCCATAATGTACCATGTCATAGCTGTGGAAATAAATGGAGGTATCAAGCCTTGTACCTGGTTGACAAGGAGGGACAGATTTGAGTTAGGGAAGCAGAGTTCCCCTTTAGTAGCCTCTTTGGGGTAACCCCCCATGGAGCCTGGAGCCATTAAAAATAACTGAAGATGAATAGGGAGGGCAGATCAAGGTAAAATGAAAGTTCAGGAAAAAGCCAGGCTGTTCAACAGTTTAGACATGGATGGTTTTAGGAGTCATGACAAAGTCATGTGAAGCCAGAGAAACTCAAGTGGAACAAAGGGCAGGATCCTTATAGCCAAACCTAATATCAATGTAAGTTTGGGCATGTGATCAAGTCAGGCCTATAAGGAGTTTCAGGATGATCCCCTAAGGAGTAGTACTGTGACTCAATCTTTCTTAATTGCTAGATTTCCAAGAGGAACTACATAGTATGTTTATTTCCAGAATTTAAACCTCAATTAATTTTGCAGTACACCTTGAGGAAGCTAGGAATCTCAGAGGGGGTGTTGTTATTATTTTGGAGTCTGATCTTGGCATAACTGGGGTATACCATGCCCTTCCTTTCTTCACCAAGAAAGCTTACCCATGGCCTTAGCTAAGGTTCGCAATCAACGACCTAGCCCCAGGGAAAGCTGCATCAAACCCCAAAGAAAGCCAGTTACAATGTCTCCATGAAAGCAAAGAAGACTGAACAGGAGGAATGGGAGTGGGAGGAAAGGGGTAGAAAGGTGAGATTAGAAGGGAAGCTAAAGTGGAGTGAGATTGGGGAGTATTAAATACACCCAGAGGAACAAAGGCCAGGCCCACTGCAGGCCTGGGGAATTTGATCAGACAGAGGCCTTTTCATAAGTAAAGTCCACAGGGTCTGTTCCAGAGTCTACTTAATAACAGAGGCAAAATGGTAGCCTATGGAAAGACCCATTTCTTACTTTTCCTAACCCAATATGAATGAATGGAACCACTGGTTTTGCTTAAAAAACTCTGAATTTAGAGTGTGGGAGGGCATAGTAAAGGAATATGAAGTACTGATTTGGTTTTGTTCCCAGGGTCTCTAAATTTTTATTAGATATAGAATTATTTCAGTTCTTTATTACTGCCATCCACTGACCAGAAACCCCAAGCTCTCTACTTACTAAAACACTAGAAAGATAACTATGGGAAGCAAAAAAATGTATCAGTTTCCCTATAAGACAGAGCACCTATTATTTGGGTTGTTTTTATACAACTTAGTTTGGGGCCCTGGCAGCATTCCCAGGATATACTGGGAAGAACAGTGTTAGGACATCAATCTGGTTCTGATAATTGAGCCATTCTGGGCAAAGGTCAAATACTCATTGACTACATCAGAATACCTCCTGGGATGAGAAGCGGCATACCTGGGTGATAACCTAGCTATCCTGTTGTCAACAGTATCTTGTTTCAGCATTTCTTTCTAAGTACGGAACACTCACTTCTCTTTAACTGAGACGTGGGTGTATTGAATTATAGAAAGGAAAAACGTAATGCAGGTACATCTGATATTGAGCAAACCTAATACATACTAAGTGAAATTTATACAGTTTATTACAATTTATGAAACATTTCATATAATCTCATTGGATCCTCACTAAACCCATTTGAGGTTGGTGGTAGCACAAGGGTTATCTCCATTTTGGAAATGAGGAAACTGAGACAGGTTAAGTGACTTTTCCAAAGTTACATAGCTGGCAGAGCTGAGATTACAGCCCAGGTCTGGACAAATCTAGGGCTCTTTCTACTACCCCAGAGTTGCCTCTGCCTATGAAAATCCAGATTTGTAAAACTGATAAGGGGTGGATTAGTTCTTTAACTGGAGGATGTGATTTCTTGTAATCTACATACAGGAGCACAGGGCCTGAATAGCATTTTAAATGGTTAAAATGACAAAAACTGGACTCACACAACTTTTCTGAAATATATGCAACTGCACAATATTAAACATACCACCAGACACAGTAATTTTAGCTATTATATTATCTGAGACAAATGTTGTTTTATATTAGGACAAAAGCAAATAGAGCTTGGCTGGACCTTTCTGGGGGGGAATATACAAAAACCTGAATGTCTGAGGGAAACTTTTTGGAATCCTAAAAAGCCCCTCACAATTTTAAATGTTCTTAATCTTAATAAATATTAGTATGATGTTTTTGTCTTGTAGTCATCTGATAACAGAGTGCTTAGCATACTCATAAAAGACTACCAAGTCTGGGACTAAAAGCCAAGAACTCTCAACTTCCCCAATCACTTTACCACTATCTCCCTTTGAGAGAATGGAAGTCAGTCTCCTTATTTGAAATGTTTTTCTGTATTCACCTGAATCTGAGCAAGTATGAGGAGCAAAAATTTTATGCACCTCTTGGAAATGCTTCAGAAACAGTAAAGTATCCCATTCGTCCATGTCACTAGGGATCTGTGGAACCATACGGGTCAATTCCTCAAAAAACCACATACAAGAAAATCAGGCAGCAAAACCAGGTTTCCACCCACACTTTTTCAGCCCAAAACATTCCTTCCTCCCGCGACTAAACCTCAAGTTCAAAGGCCTACAACAAGAAACAATCCCCGGCCCCCCCCCCCAATAGAATACCGAAACAATCTTTCCCCCATTAGAATATCAAAAGAACCAGTTTATTTTATTTTTAAGTCAAGAGCTGCTCCAAAAGTCCACCTCATCCTAGGACGATTAGCTCGCAAGCGAATGAAGAAATGGCTAATCTTGAGTTTCTCAACAGGAATTCAATCCCTTACAACAACAAACTCTTTGTGAATGCCTTTTCTCTTTTTTTAGTCCTTGTTCTTGCTCACAACCCTGCTTCCTTTTCCCGGTCCAACCCTTAAGTTCTCCAGAGCAGACGCCGCGGACTCCTTTTCTGGGCTCCCCTACCCAGCTCCAGCGGCTCGGGGCTCCTACTGCCCCCGGCCCAAAGGGTCCCTTATGGAATGGTTATTGCTACGGAGCTGCGAGAGAAATGGGCAAAAACGTGCTGTTAGCTCCGACTTTTTCTCGCCGAGCTCCGGCGCACGTTTCCAGGAAGGGCAGCCCTAAGGGGCCCGGACGCACGGGCAGCCCGGCTCCCAAGGGCCCTCGAGTCGGCCGGCCCCTCCCGGCGGAGAAGTCCGGAGTTGGCCGGCAGTCCGCACCAATCGTCCGGGCTCCCCCAGGTCTCGGCGGGGCTGGGGGCTGCGGGTCGCTACGGGAGCCGGCGCAGGAACGTCGCCCGGCAGCCCCGGAGTTAGCGGGCTCCGCTGCGTTTAAAGCCCCGCTGCCTCGGGCAGGACCTGGGGGACGTCTCCCGGGGGGCCGGTGGCACTGGGCGAGGCGGGGCGGGCCGCGGTCCGCAGGGCCCCGGGGCGACGGTGAGAAAGGACGGACGGAGGAAGGGAAGGGGAGAGAAGGGAGCGGGCGGGAGGAGGCTAGCACAGGTGGGCAGCCGGCCCGGCCGGGGGGCGGGCAGGGAGGGGACTCGGGCCGCCCCGCTCTGCCCTCACTCTCTCACCAGCCGTCGCACCAGACCCGCACGGTGCGCTTGGTCCCCGGGCCGAGCTTCTCGGAGGAATCCGCGGTACCGTGTCCGTTTCGGATCATGTCCCGGCGGCGGCAACGGCTCCGGCCCTTTGGCGTCCGGCGTGGCGATCGTCCGACAGACTGACCACCGACACAGGGGCCACCGCCGGGGGTGCCACGGCTCCGGAGCCGCTGCCCCCGCCCCCGCGCACGCGCCCACTACCGTCACGTGGGGCTCACCCTGCCGCGCCGGACCAATGGCGAAGCGAGGAGCTCCTGGCCCGACCGCCCCGCCCCCGGAGCCCGCAGCAGGCCGCGCCCCTAGCGTGCTGTCACTCCCTTCCCTTCCACCTATGCGGCAGCCGGGCGGAGGACGCCCCTCGCCGCCCAAGTCCCGCCCCGAGCCAGCCCCCGAGCGCACCTGCGGTGGTCGGGAGGTCCTGGGCTCGGGGTGCCCCCCGCCATGGGAAACCTCGACGAGGATGGCCGCTCCAGCGCACTCTTCTCCGCCTCTCGGGTTTTGGAGCAGGAAAGGAAGGGAAGGGTTCCCCTGGGCCGAGGAGGCCCGCGAGGGTTCCGCAGCTTCTCTTGTGATTCGCTTTTTAAGACTTTTACGGGCCTAGTCGAGGTCCCAAGGCTTTGCATTCCACCTAGTTGGGGTTTTTCCCCCATATTATGCTTAGCAAGAGTCTTAAGGTATTGAAAAGGGTGCAACACGTACAGGTTAAGGCAGTGTCTTTACCTAGCTAATGATGAAAAAATAACGACACACACGCCAAAATAATCAAGGTACTGCAGAGGACTTTAATTGAAAAAATGGAAGCTCTGCTTAGAGATTTTAGAGAGGTCAAAGCCACCCTATTACTGTACACTCGAATACAGAAAAAGATACTTATAGTTAGCAACATTTTTAGTAACAAGTGGTAGAAATACAGTTCAGGGCCCTGGGAGCAGTCTGGTGAACTGAGGTAAAGGCAGCTGTGTATTTCCTCATGGCCAGCCAGATGCGAAATATCACCAAGTATTTTTTGCAGAAAATTATTAGTCTGCCGCTTCCTCATTCAGGGACTAGATGACCCAGAGATGTCATCGATAGACCCTAATTCATGATTGGGTGCAGTTTGTAGCACAAAAAGTTGTACAAAGAGCTAGGAGATAGGCTTTCAAGGGGAAAAAACCCCAGATAAATTACTAAAAACCCCAGTACAAAAATTTCATCCATTATTCCCCTTAGCAGTCAACATGGAGGTTAACTTCACCTTTCATGGTGACTTTTGACCCCTGAATAAAGTTTCCTGAAGTTATTTGAAAAGTGCCAACTGTCTATTTCTCTGTAGGCATGGGTTACACTTTTTTTCTCTTTGTGCCTTTGGTGCAACCCCTGCCAAACCAGCCACCTGAGAATGGCACCGAGCTGAGTGGAGCCCCTTGCTCCTTACTATCCCTGGACCCAGTCTCTTCTGCACTCTGCGGAGGCACCAATGGCTTTCGGCTGTGGCTGCCTTCTTCACCGGCACGGAGGGGAGTTGCCAGAGAGAAGATGGGATCTTGCCACCTACGAAAAGGGAGAGAGATATGCCAGGTACCACTCAAGGCAAGCACTTGAATCTGACTCAGAAACATACTCTATTAAAATGTACAGCTGAAATGGGCTCCTCTTCTCTTACTAAATGATAAACCAGTGTCAGTAGTAATTCACTCTTGCTATTTGGAGACAATCACTTTTTTATCTGCTTCCCTCACCTACAAAAACCAAAAACTCATTAATTTATCATAATGGGAGGGAAAACCAGTCTGGAAAGTACAGCTTATTAAATATATTCTAAAGAAATTAATTCACTCAAATTAAGCACTTGATGTTAAGTGTTGAAGGAGTTACTAAGTTTAGATATGATCCCATTTCTTACAATATAAGAAGGGTATAAAATAATTGTATTATACGATGCACAAAAATGCATTAGAGATGTAAAACAAAATGTCATGTCAAGTTCAAAGGTGGAAAGAGCTTCAAAGAATGTTACATTTGAGTTTGGCTTTAAAGAATGATCTCACATTATGTCTGTGTTGTAAACTTAGTTCATGCAGAATATCTTTGTGTATGACACTGTGGTGATTGCTACAAGTTCCAGGGCATTATGAGAGATGTAAAGCAAGGTACTCCGCATGTTGGGTAGATCACCAGATTATAAGATCTGTAATTACCAAAAATATTTCAGCCTAATGCCTACAGTTAAGGCTATGATATGTAGTTGGATGACCAGTCTATAAAACTCATTTGTACATACTGATTAGCATATTATTGAATGGCACAAATTACATAATGTACTAATCAGTATGACTAATGTACAGTATATATGCACTGATTAGTGCATTCTGTAATAACTACCCATCAGTAATGGATTAATCAGTATGTATCATACTATATACTATACATATCAATCATACTAGTACATTATCGATTAGCACATATTGCTAATACATGAGTTCTAATGGCCAGCTATTCACATCTGAATGCATGTCTTAAGTCTTAATAGGCATTCTTCATCCATTTACTTTTTCCTCTGAGGATAGTTAGACTGAACTGTTGAGTGGTTATAACAGATCTTATTTACAAGGCTCTCCTATATCAGCTCTGCTTATGCTCCCTACAATAGGAGCATTTGGAGTATCTTAGTTTATATATGTTATAAAATATATTTTATAATTCATTTACAGACCAGTCCTCTCCCACTACTGTATATTAATAAGGTTTTGCTTTATTCAGTAATTTCTACTTTGTGAGGATATTTATGAGGAAAATGTCAGAAAAATAATTGCCTTACAGTAATCCAATGGTTTATTACTTCTGCTTCTCTGGTAGCAGTTTAGTCTGTCTTTGATTGAGGATTGACACTAAAAGATGAACCATGAACTGGGCTCAGAATTGGCAAAAAGAAGGCGTTAGACTGCCTTTGGGAAATAGGGCAGTTTTTTGAAAAAACAATATTCTTTTGGTAATACTATATGTCTTTGAACCATGGGATATCAGTCTCCAAAGTATTAAAGTTACAAGTTACCCAAAAGGCACTGGTGAATGTGAGTAAGCTATAGCACATTAACAAGGAACAACTGCATAATAATAAAAGGGGTATTGTCAGAGAATGTACTACTGGAAAAGAAGATGGGTTGGATTACAGGAAGAGGGATAACTAATAAGTAGCTTGTGTACTCCAGTGATGCCTACACTACGTGAAGGGATCCAGAGGAAGGCCCTCAGCATGCTAGACAGACCAAGAACAGGATAGTATAGAGAAAAAAGCATAGGATGAATTTGTGATCTGCACCAACAGAGGCCCTGCATTGATGTGATCATATATCCATCGAAGATCTAAATGGATATTAATAAAATATGTTGTTTTTTAAAATGCAATTCATATTACATAATACCTAACATTACATAACATCAACAACAAATGTCCTTTAAACACAAAAATTACCAGGTTCAGAGGTTGAAGAATCTTTTATAACTAAAATCCCTTACTTAAAAAAGCTACTGATTTGGAAATGTTTTCCTCTTGATTAAAAGAAAAAAATCAACAGAAATAATCAATGTTTTTATAATAAAACTGGGCTATTTGATTAAAGTTGTGCAGAACTACAAACATAACAGCCCTTCTAAACCAACTTTTTTGTTTTTACTTCCCCAAAATAAAACTCTTATTTCTACTAGCAGAAGACATGGAGAATACTGGTACATAAAAATTAACCAGAGGACAAATTATCCAAAATTTATCTAAAACTTCAAGCTAAATTTCAGTCAACTGCAGCTAGCCTTAGAAACAATTCCATCAGATGCTCTTATACCTCATCCACTTCCTTAGGTTTAAACCAGCCTTACCACTTCATTAATAACTAGGCTGCAAGGAGAGAACAGCGGGAGTTTTGCAGAGGTACAGAAACAAATTTTTAAGTTTTTAAACTAACATGATGAATTTATTATATGCAAATTATTCATAGTAAAGATTTGGTATTTTATATACAATTCCTCTCTTCTGTTCTTTGTATGAGGAAATGCTCATGTTAATTAGTGTTTAAGTATAGAATAAAAAATTCAGTCTGCAAAGGAAGGCAACCATGTCCATCTGGACACATAAAACAGGCAAGGGAACTGGAGGCTGCCTAGCTCAGGCCAGAGAGGTCCTAATCACACCACTCACCTGTTGTAGGGGGGGATCTCAAGACCCAGTTCATCCATTAGCAGCTGCATGACATCATCACATTTCCCATGAAGTTTTAAGGCAGCCAGGTCATCTTTTGGTGTCCACTAGAACAAAGGGGGAAAAAAAACACGAATGCATTTTCTAAAAGCATATAGGTATTGATATCTGCTGGCTCAGAGCTGATGAGTGATATCTGTTGATTTCTCACAATGGGCTAAGTTTAGTACGAGGTACTGTGTGGGAGAGGTGAGGGGGAACTTGAAGGAGTTACTAAAATTGAGACCCATTAGTGATTCCAGCTTAGGGTCACACTTTTCCAATGCCTAGAATGCCGGAATTCTCTCTCCCTCCTTTCCTACCACCCCCACCCTAATCTCTGACTTCTGATAGCTTATTTAGCATTTGAAACCCAACTCAAAAGCTACTTCCTGCATCAAGCCTGATCCTAGCCCCAAACTCTAAGCTGGAAATGATTCCTCTATCATCTGATCTTATAGTACATTATCTTTTTCTTGTGTATTTATATTCTAATTTGTGTACTTAGGAACATTTATCTTCCATACCAGCATGTAAACTCTAAGAATAGACTATGTTATTTATATTTGCATTTCTTCCTGTGCCTGGCACGTACTCATAGTGCGTTAAACATATTAGATGCTTAATAAGTGATTTTTTGGAGTAAATGAATGGCTACATCCTTCCTTGTCCTGTACCTACTACTAACCTCACCACCATCACTCCACATTCCTATTTAATTCAGTATTCTCATTCCCCCAAACCAGATATATGAGGTAGATACTTCCAGATACTTTTCAATTTTCTCTAATTACCTGTAAGTTTACAATGTAGAGTTTAGGCCGCCGGCTAGGGGGTTTAGTCATACACCAGAGACATGGATATTTCTTCAATACCTATTGGGATCCAAAGAAACAACACTATAGAAAGTTGAGATTTGATTGAGCCTAAATGTTGGCAGGGAAAGGAATAACAAATTACTGAAATTGAATCTGCTCATTACTTTTCTCATCTAGTACCTTTAGGCTGGATCCCAAACACAGAATTGTGTCTGCTTTGCTTGCTGCCTCAGTTGCTGCTTCCCAGTTCAGAGGCTGCCCCAAAATCCCCCTCTCACCAAAGTGCACAATGGTATCTCGAAGCTGTGCCCCACACTTATGACAGGTCCGGCCTGTCTGGTGTCTGTGCAAGGCTGTTCGCTCTGTCACATCAAATACCCTCAAGTATTCTCGGTTGGGAGTGCAGGAGGTGCAGACCTGAGGAGAGAGGAGGCCCCATGAGCCAGAGTTCAGCGTGCTCTTCCTCAAAGCCTCCCAAATTCCAACTATGGCGCTCACCTCAATGTACATGTTCCCATGAAGTTCTGAAATTGCTGAGCGGGGCAATCCACTCCGTAAATGGAGTCCATCACAGTTCTGGGATACTACATGCTGCACCTTTAGGGGAAAAAAATGGGTGGAAAGACGCCAGGATGTGCTGAGGAATCTTCCCAACTTGGCTTAAGGTCGGCACAGCAAAGATCTCCCAACACCAGGTCCTAGGGCAATATCAATCTTGCCGAAAGCCTCAGGATGTCAAGGGAAGTGTGGCCAAACTATAAGCAGGATTGAGTCCAAGCAGGAATTGGATAAGATACCTAAGAAAGTCTTCAGTAAGGCTTAGGTGAATTGTTTTAGTAATAGTGTTAGGGCTTTGGGAGGTAGCTGGTGTATCTCACCTGAATGATGAACCAAAACAATGACCAACCTGAAGCTGCCTTCCAGTGTCATAAGCCATTAGAGGTATCAATGTACCACCTGCTTTCCCTCATAACCACTGAAGATTCTCAAGGTTTTAGATTAAGAGTTAGGAGTTACCACAGTGCCTTAGGGGGAAAGCTATTTTGAGTTATTACATCTAATTTCCCTAAAGGCTCAGACAGATTTACTCCTGCTTTCTTGCAACTGAAACTGTTGAACAGATACACTTGAGCAAAGTCAAAAGAGCCTCTTCTAGAATTATTGTGGCTCCTGAAATCCACAGAAGCAAGTAAAAAAAGCCAGAGGGGTGCTGTTAGTGCTTCAAGTCTTAAACATTTCAGATATCCTAGTAGAAAGGTCTCCTCTGAATAAGTCATTTAGGCCTGGAGATGCCTAGCTTGCCCTGTTAGCCAGGCAACAGAGAGGATGACTGAACCAGCACAAACCTGGGCTAAACCCAACCAGAGGGCTCTTTCAAAAGGGTGAATCAAGATGTTTTGGAACAACAAAGAAGAAACAAAAAAAGTTAGGTCCTCTCCTTCAGGCCCTGGAAAATAGAAGTGCTAGAGACCCTGGACTCTTACCAGCTTCTGCTCATGTAAGCGGGCGATGCTCATGTGGGTGAGGGTGGGCTCCGCCTCACTCAGATCGGCAGCACTGCCAGATGGAAGGGAAAAAGGGAAAGGTGAGGAGGAGCTGCCAAGTTCAGGTTCACACTACATCTGACATCCCTCCATCTCACAGGGAAGGCCTCTGCAGCCTGCCTAGGAGGTAGAACAGGGGCAGAGAATTAACTTCTGCATTATACTTGCTTACCTAATGCTCCTCCCTTTCTGAAGCAGTGTCCACACTCCATTAGGGCCCCGATAATCTGGGATGGAAGCTGCCTGCATGGCCAGGAAATACATGAAAAAAAAAGACAAGCATGAGGAAGGGCGTCAACTATAGTTACTGGCAGAACTCCAAGAATAGGCAGCAAAAATGATATTGCTGCTACAAAGTCATTATACAATTCTATACACACACTCAACATTTTGAGATTAAGGATTCTTTCATGCTTTCTATTTTCATCTCTAGTACCTAACACATAGTAGGTGGTTGATAAATGCTTGTCAACTGATGTCTTCAACTACTGAATCAGGGTCAATGGTGCTTTATGAATCCCTAAGTGGGGGAAGATTGTGCAGTTCAAATTCTTACTACCAGATACATTTTCTTTCAAGTAGTTTCTATCCCCAGGGTTGTTTTAAGAATCAAATGAGATAGGATTTGTAAAGCACTTAGCAAATTTTTAAAGCACTATATAAATATTAGCTATTATTATTATTGTACTTCTAAACAGATACTTTAGACCTACCAAGATGGAATGAAAACTGACTAAATTTTCAGACCTTCTAAACTAACCCAAACTACATATCTTAGGGTATAGGATACTGGAGGGAAAAGACAATCATCTGGTTCTTGAGCTAGATTTGATTTGATCTTTGAGGAAGCTATTCATTTCCACACTGCTGCTAAAGCCTGAGACAGCACAGCAGAGTCTGGGACTGGAGTTAGGAAGACCTGAATTCAAATCTGGCTTCAGACACTTACTAGCTGTGTGACCCTCGGCAAGTCATTTATCCCTGTTTGCCTCAGTTTCTTCATCTGTAAAATGAGCTAGAGAAGGAAATGGCAAACCACTCCAACATCTTTGCCAAGAACATCTCAAATGGGACCATTAAGAATCATACACAACTGAAAAACAACAAAGCTGTAGCCTAGATAATAATTCTGTTACGGTAGGTAGCTCTGGTGTAGAATTTCTAAACCATTAACACTCAAGACTCCCACTGCATTCAGCCCTCTCATGTGCCACTTAACAGTGCTTCAAGGACTCTTATTACTGTATTAAATATTAATCTGCCTACAGGGAACATAACAGTCAGGGGACTCTTCTGGTTATCTGTGATAATAAAAGTTGTTTGATTCACAGACGCATCAGTACTAAAAGCAGCTGGAGAGATGTGAACAAGTCAGTAAGCTAATAAACATTTCAAAAGACAGTATATAGTAAGTGACCATCTGTAACAAGGTATGATTTCCAACCTGACTAAAAGTGTCCTCTATATATATATATTTTTTTTTTCCCTCCTTATTCAATGTCTCTTTTTAGTGAAAAATCTAAGATTCTTTTTCCATCCTTGGGGAAAGAATGCTGAAGAGTAAGCCAGAGCAGATGTTCCTTTTATTGTATCATACTTTAGAATGTGGAGGAGAAGCAATTCTAGTGACTGGGGATTTGGGAAACTGGGTTCCAGTACCATCTGTGCCACTGTACAACTCTAACCAAGTCATTTTAACTTCTCTGGGCAGGTTTCCTTACATAAAATGAAAGAGATGGGAAACTGAACTAAGTGATGACAGTTCTCAACATTCTACATTGTTACTTTCCTTCCCCTCCTTTTCCCTAAGGGCTTAAACCTTATAGGATTTCAGACTGTGTGAGCTCTCTAAAAGCCTTTGTTTTTTGCCTTTTTCTTATTTCCAATTACTTAGTACAGAACTTAATATCTAAGTAGGTGCTTAATAAATGCTAGTTTGGGTATTTGTTTTAATTTATTGAAGCCAATACAAACATTTAAAAATCTATTATGCAAGGTACTATGATAAATACTGAAGCTTCGGATTCTCTTAGTTATGAGCTCAATATTATATATTGTTCTAAAGCAATAACAAGTTGCTTTTTGACTGTAATTTTTAGCTGATTTTATGGATCAATGTATCTTATGTAGCTCCCCTTAGGTAAAAAAGTTCCTACACCTAGGATAAACTAATGGTCCCCAGGGGGCACCATCCCCAAACCTACCAACCTATCCAAGTTACCCTAAGGAGATTTCCAGGGCCAATAGACTCAGAGCAGCTCTTCCAGAAAGGATTCTGAGTCAGGTTAACCCTAAAGAACATAACAATGTCACTCCTTTCCCTACCGTGCTAATTCCGGCTCCTGTGTAGATGACCAAATACTTGGCATTTTGGACAGCTACAGCCAACTCCCTGACTTTCCTCCTTAGTTCCCCTGGGTCATCACACACCTGAGGAGACACAAGAAAGGTGGTCAAAACCCCCCCACCCCTCCCAGAACAAAACACCGAGGACCAAGGAGCCGCAAATGATTTCCAGACCAGAGGGGTGAGAGTCCCTTTTGTCCATTCCAGAGGGAGATGTTCTCTTTTTTCTTTCTTTTCTGAAGCTGGAGCTGATCTTTCTCCCAGTCCCCCGCCCCCAGAAGCATGTCCTCAACTTAGAGAAAAGAAGGCTCTTGGAGCCCAGCAGCGGCACTTCGGAAGGAGCCGTGGAGGGGCAGGCGAGGTCCCCAGGCTCCGGGGGCCTCGAGGTGGTATCTCAGCGCCCTCGTTTCCGGGGTGGCCGGGATGGGGCTGCGGAGCCTCGAGGGGCCCGGGCCGGGGTCAGAGGTCGGGGTGCGTCGGGGTCAGGGGCAAGGCAAACAGGGCCGGAAGCGGGGCGCGCACTCGCCTCCTGCTGCCGCCTCTTCAAGCCCTCCCGGCGGCGGCTCCGGCCCTGCAGCTCCTTCACCAGCTCTTCGCTCTCGGCCAGCAGCCGGCACTCCTCGGCGCTCCGCTCCGCCGCCGCCTTCTTCAGGATCCGGGACACCTGCGGGGGGAGGGGGCCCCGACGGCCGTGAGGGGGAGCGGGGCCGAGCCGCGCGCTCCCCAGGGGACGCCCCAGGCCGTCCCCGGCCTACCTGGCGGAGCCGGTTTCGCTGCTGCTCCTCCCGCAGGATCTTGTCTCTTTCGGCCGCTTTCCGTTCGGAGCGGCTCAGGCCGCCGGCGGCCATCGCTCCCCTAGGCAACCGGCCGCGGCCGCTTCCGCCCCCGAAGTGAGCTGCGCGCTTGCGCAGCTGAGCCTCCTGGCCCCGCCCCTCGCTCCTCCCCGTTCCACCGGGCGCTGCCCCTCCCTCCCTCCCCGGCACTCCACCAAAGAGGTAGGCAGGCGGTGGTCTCTTTAAAAGGTTTTTATTGATCATATACAAAATAAAGAAAACCTTATATATCACAAACATACAATATATACAGCAATAAATACCCGGGGGGCCCGGCCCCGTGCCGCCCCGCCTGGACAATAATTTAGCAATAAATACTGAGCGGGGTCGGGGGAAGAGGCACCCGGAGGTCGACCCTGGCTGCCTCGGACTCCCCCACCCGTACCCAGACCCCAGCCTTGCTCGCTACAAATCTGTAAAAAACCCCAAAGCATATTCCAAGGTGGCTCGCCTATCTATACCCGCTCCTAGGGGCTTCAGCCCCAGGCAGAAGCCCTTGCTCAAGGCTGCCTCCTCTACCCCCAACCCCAACCCACTCAAGGCCAAACGCAGGGAAGCAGCAGAGCCTGGCATACCCGGGGCAGCCTTTGTCTGGCCGCTGGAAGTGCTCAGGACGCCGCTCTGCCCCCATTCCCATTTGGTAAAGGCTTAAGAGCAGGGCCCACTGAAGGGACGGGAGGAAGGGGTGAGGCTGTGGGGCAAAGTCCCCTCTAACGTGCCAAATAGGGATCACAGCACCCAGGATGGGAATCGCCCACCTTGGGAAAGGCTTCATTGAGGACTCACAGACCCCTCCCTCCCCTCTTCCACCGTTCCCAGCCAACCCAACTTGGTCTCCTAGAGTTTTGGGTGGCTGTGGCTGCTGCAAAGATGGGATGGGGATTTAGATACTTGGCAAACACAAATGAGCACACACCCAGACACAGGCAGACAAGCAAAGGACAAGTGGAAAGCTGTCTAGTGCACGACCCGGCCCCACCTTTCCCACCGTGGGCTTTCCTCTGGACCCACCTCTTCGGGGTCTTAGCTGCGCCCTTAGTAATCTCCATCTACTTACTCCCAAACCACTGGAAACTGACAGGAAAGGGAGAAAGAGCCATAAACTATTATTCAGTGGTTTCTGGGGAGAAAAATCGTTAATGTGTCAGTTCCTTCCAACAAACCACAGTCTAAAAAAGTAACTCAAAAAGTCCCAGTGCGGAAACAGTGCTGCAGGCTGAGGCCTCCTGCTCCCCAGCCTGTGGAAAGGGTGCTTTGGCCATCCCTGACTGCCACTGAGGAGCTCTCCAACATGATCTTACCTCCCATAGCAGTCTGCGGGCAAAGAAAGCCATAGAGCCACACACTAGGAAAACTCAAACAAATTACTAATAGACATTTCTGAATCATGAATAATAATAGTAATAATAGCTAAACTGAAAAACAGACTGTCAAGACTTGGAGGCGGGGGACTGGGAAGAATCTAAGACTCCAGGAAGCATCATGCACCACACACCACACATATAGGTCACATTTCTATACAAATGACAACACATCCCCTGGAATAGCAGCAGCCAGTGGCCCTTGGAGTGTATCTCTTCTGGAGCTAGGGTCCCCTCATTCAAGAATGAACCTGTTCTTCCCACAGATTAATTTAGAGGCTTGCTGTGAGCCGCTTAAAGTAGGCTGAGAGGGGTTTAGAGCAGGGTTAGGAGAAATACACATCATGGTATTACTTTGCAGGTGAGTTTGGAAGAATTGGCCCCACATGAAGCCCTTGATTCCTTGTCAAAAAAGTCAGCGGAGAAAGAAAAGGAACACAACACCCTCACAGCAGGAAACCTGAACAAATGAGGACCAGGAAACACAAAATACCCACATGTGGAAACATTATCTACTCTAGAGAAACCAAGGTGATGGACAAGGAGCACCCATGAAAACAGGGAGATCCCTCAAGTCTAGCTGGGATGGGAGTGGACAAACTCCCTTCAATCTGGGGAAACCATTTCCCCAAATGTGTCAAAAGAAAGGAAGCAGGAATATCTTGATATGTCACAACTCCAGAAACAGCAGCACTAGACAGGAGACTAGGACTCTGGTTTGGGCTTGAACATGCAGAAAAAGCCTCTTAATCCCTTAATGGGGATTAAAACTCCACAGTCTTACAGAACTCACTCCCTGGGAGTTCTGCACACATCATTCTCCCTGCCTCATAAGGTCCTTCTTAAGTGCCCAAGCTGAGAGGTCCAGACAACTATTCAGATACAGCCCTACAGCGAAGGATAAAACTGGCAATTGCATTAAAAAAAAAAAGTCAGTCCCTGCCCCCACCTGGCATAATGTCGTGGAAGGAATGCTGGACCTAGAGTCAGGAAGACATGGGTTTAAATCCTGCCTCAGGCACTTACGAGTTGTGTGACCATGGGCAGGTTATTTAACTCTTCTGGGCCTTACTTTCCCCATCTGCAAAATGAGAGGGTTGGATAGGATGACCCCTGAAGTCCTAGTCAACTCTAAATCTGTAAGCCTATTCAATTTTCCTCCCTTGTCCCTCTAAGTCAGGTCTACACTAGACCAAAAACTCTCTTTTGGGTACCCTAAGTCATTCTTTGATCCTGCTGACAGCCAATGTGAGCTGTTCAATAGTGTGGAAGAAAGCAGACCAACACAGGTTCATTTAGAAGTTACTTGGATCAAAGCTGGTGAATTTTTCCCTGGCCCAGTTTACAATGTGCAAGTTTCTGAGTAAACATAGCCAGGAGGGGTAATTCAACCCTTCCCTCCCTGTAAGAGGTATCTTCCCCCTCCCCCAATCCTACCTCTATCTCAAGAACAGTCTAGCCACACTATTATATAGATATGATGCCTTCGATAAGAACCGCCTTTCATCCTGAATCTAGTTTAAAAAGGTGGGAGGCTTGGCACTTTTACTGGTTCTTCCCTTACCCCATACATTCCAGAGGAAACCTGGGGGTCTAGCTTAGTTTGGGGCACTCAAACAACCCAATGGGAAGAGATGGACAATGCCAGTATTGCCAGAGTTAGAGCTAACTGCCCTCCTTCAAGTGGGTATTTATATAACTGAGCAATCCAGTTACTGCTCAGTTGCCCTATCAAGACTTGTCCCTTTTGGACATATCATTAACAAGAACTTGCAGAGCCAGGATAGGGGAACCAGCTAGCTCTGTTGGTGAGGCCAAGACAGGGTATTTGGCTCAATTCCAAGAGGGAGAATTCTCTGAAAGCTGAGTGGCCAATCTCTGGAAGACAAAAAGACCAAAAAAGGAGAAGGATTCAAGTCAAAAAGCTGCCAAGATGTTTGAAGGTGGTGGCACGGGTTGGAGAGAGTAGATTGAAGAAGGAACTAGACAGAGCATGAAAAATTATATGGCATCAGGTGAGAAGTCTCACCAGGCCACCCAAAGAAGGTAGAGGGTGAGGAAATGTGTTGTTTTACATACCTCCATACCACAGAACTGGAGGGAATATATATACAAATACTGCTGATGCAACCTCACTAACATTGATGCCATTCTGGGATAAATATGAGATAACTTCCTGCCCCAGATTCAAGTTCTGACATGTATGACCACAGGGCTTCAGCCCAAAGCTTCATGTTTAGCCCCTTCATGTGAAGTCTAGGAATAAAGTAAGTGGCCATATTGGATACCAATTACAGTTTTCATCATGTCAGGGAAATAATGAGGAAGACAGCCAGGAAGGACAGTTAACCTATACCCAAATTTATACCTATGGCAACTCCTTGGTCCCTGAAAGTCTACCACCCCAGGATACTGGGAGGAAAATGTGGAAGCTGCAAGGATGACTGCCTGTGCAGAAAGCCTCTGAAGCCACCTCTTCTGCCATGGGCCATCACAGGACCAAAGCATAAAGGAAAAAAGCCAAGGTGTCTATTCATGAGTGATGAGAATGGTCCAGCCCTACATCTCATCAACATGATACATCCCATCCAAAGTCAAAGCCAAATCCTTGCCAGCCCTAGAGAGTGTTTATTCTGGCCTTTGGTGTTTTGCCAATGGGGGACTAGGATGGGAGGGAAGGGAAGGAGGCAGAAAAAGGGGAGACTGGGTAAGCACAGATCCTGCATCCTCCATGTAAGTGCTGCACTAGAAGCTCTGGACAGCCTGTACTGGGAATCCAGAAAAAAGCCAAAGCGAAAACAAATCCAAAAAACAAACACGGAAAGAACAGACACAAGAGTGACACCCACATGTCAAAGGTTACCAGAAGCACCAGCACGCTACCGCCGCACAAGACCTCACCAGGCACGGACGACACCACGGCCACCGGCAAAGAGACGGAAGCAGAAAGGGCAAAAGAGTAAGTCACTTTTGGTACAATTGCAAAAGAGATATCAAAGGACGTTAGGACTCGCCTTCTGGTCGGTTTTGTGGTTAGGCTTTTTTTTTTTCTTTTTCTTTTTTTTAAACTAAGTTTTATAAATAATGTCTGATAACTCTGTGTTTATAAAAACTAAACTCCAACAGCCACAGAGAATTGTCCAAAGAAAGGATTTACAACAAAGGATTTTTTCCCCAAGTTCCTCTCTCTTTTTAAAATTAGCGAAGTTTCTAGGATACCTTTTTTTCAACCTTTTCCATTTCTATGGTCAAATACTCCTCCTATTCTGTGTTTTTAAAAAGACAGTTTTATAAATACTCTGCAGCTTTTTCTTCTTTAGTCTTTAAACTTATATAATTTAATAGCTTCTTCAAAGGAACTTTTCTCTTTTAAATAAAGGACCATTTAACCACACAAATAGGTTGTGTAAACAGTGACACAGGACCCATTGCTAAGACACACTGTACACACCCTTCAAATACGCTCACAACTAGTGATTTTGGTCTTGTTCAGTGCAACGTGTCAGGCACAAAGGCTGTGGCTATCAGCTCACAGCCACCATATGACACCCCGTCCTCCCCCCAGGACCTCCCAGCACCTCCCCCACCAACCAGGGAAGCACCACTTCATGCTCCCAGTCTCCCTAGGACATTCTGCACTTTCCCCATTAGAACAAGGCCTGTCTGTCCCCACCACGCAGAGCTATTCACCTTGGGTTTGCCTATAACAAACCACTCTAAGACTGAACAGTTCCCAAGGTGGAAGTTCCCTAGCTCCTGACACTAGGGGTAGTGAGGACAGCAATCTGAGGTCTGGGAGGCAACCTGGGGCTCAAGAAGGAACAGGTCCCATCCTCCCAAACCGGAACCTCCCCTCCCCAGAGACAAAGGCGTCCTAGCACACACTCTCTCTATGCCAACAGGGCACACTGGGACTCCATGTTCACATGGCCTTGGTACCCAGAGGAAGAAAGGGGGCCACCCCATGTCACCGCCGCACCGACCAATCCCAACGCACAAGACACATGACGATAATGATGAAATCAAAGGGGGCTCAGCCCGGCACCCCCGGGGTGGGAGGTTGTGCTTTGCAGGGAAGAGGTGGGAGAAGAGAAGAAGGAAGAGAGGTGGGGACAGGGCCGTTGAAACTGCCTTGTGCCTAACCACCCCACATATACCCGCCGCCGCCGGGGGAGCATACACACACGTGTCACTACGACCGGGCGTCCGTTTTCGACTTCACTATTGTGATGACACTGGTGGCAGCCACTTTGCCAGGGACAAGGGGCCCCATGCTGGCAGTGATGGGGCCCCGGGCTGGGGTCACGGGGCTTCGAGCCACCGTCCTCGCAAAGTTCTGAAGTGCCTCGTACTTGGATCGGAGGGCGTCCAGCTCCAGCTTCATGCTGGCATTCTCGGAGGCCAGCTTCTCCACCTCCTGCTGCAGCTCTGCCTTCTGCTTCTCCAGCTCTTCCTTCTGGGTGACCCTCTTCACTCGGCAGCTAGCAGCATAACCTCGGTTTTTAAGTGTGCGCCGACGCTGCTTCAGCTGAATGATCTCCTCCTTTGAAAGGCCCCGAAGGTGCTGGTTCAGCTCTCGTACAGACATTGTTACCAGCTCCTCATCTGTCAGGCTGGTGCCATTTTCACCTGGCTCCCTCTTCACCTAGTGGGGTAATTAAAAAAGGTACAAGTCATTAGCCTCAGGGACTCATTCCCCACCATAAGACACAAACCACATGCTGTTCACCCTCATATCCTGCTCCTTACCCTTCCACCACTCACCTTCAAGGCCTTATTTCCTTTACTGGGGGTCGTCATAACCTGGGAGCCACGACAGTTACTCTCTGTAAGGAAGAATAGTTGCAGAGTTAAGAGCTAATTCTAAGACCCTTCCTTCCAGCAAAGAGAGAACAACTTAACTCTCTCTGTTCAGCTGACCCCATCAAACCACAGTTGTTCCCCTTTTCCCTGACCCATTTAGATAGGTTTATATAGCTAGGATTTCTAAGATCTCTTCTACATCTACAAATTCTTATGCCCACACCAGAGTTTCCTATTCCTCAAACTTGGGCTACTTCCTTACTACCATTATTAGTTCAGTTCCCCAAACACCTGAGCCTGAGATAAAGTCCACACACCAGAGCAGATCTCTGTTTTGCTCCTCTAAAATGGTGCTGGGCCCTCTGCTCTTCCCCTTTGGGCATAAGGGCTGGGGCCAGGAAGGTTAGATGGGTATAGAAGGAGTGAGAGAAGACAGATCAAAGAGAAAACAAGAAAAGTGGAGGTAGAGATTAGGAGGAAAGAGATCAGGGAGGGGCTAGCCTAGAAGGAAGCCAGGAGCTTTAAAAATAACTTGGCAGCCTCAGAGAGCGGCTGTTCTTCGCGAGTCATGCTGACTCAGCACATCACTTTGCTCTCCCTCACCCACTTTGGCAATCCCAAAGTCCAATCAGCCAGCAAGGCCCACGGGACCCAGACAGCCTGAGTCCATAAGCCTGGGTCCATATGTTAGGGAATGGAACATCAGTCGGCAAAAGGCATCCTTCCTGACAGCTGAATGAAGGAATACACACCTGAGTTCACCCCCTAAACACCTCTCCTACTCCATGGAAGGTTGGCTCCTGAAGGTGAGAAGGGATATGGGAAGAAAGCCCTGTGTTTGAGATCCTTTGTTTTAGCATTGAATAACCACATCAGTTGCCCATACCAAATTCTATTTGTTTTTCAGGGAAGTGGAAATTGGAAGTTTTTTACTATAGTCTTTGAAGAAAGTAAACTTTGGACAGAGTTTAGCATAAAGATGATCCCTGACTCCACTGGTCTCACAAGACCATAGATTCAGAACTGGTAGGGGCTTCAGAAGTCATCTAGTCCTTACTTAAACATGAAGAAATTGAGGCCCAGAGAACCTGAAAGGTGCTTTTGCCTAGGGTATCACAGATAGTATAAATTTTTTTTGTATCAACTTTTGTACTGTGCCACACTGCCTGCCAATCTTCGGCTACCTTCCAGCAGATGCCTCTTTGCCCATCTGCCAGGCCCTATTTGTTCATGGGGTAATAGTCCTGGTTCCTGTGGCTTTGGGTTGCAGAATCTTAGAGTTTCCACTTCCCACACACAGTTTCACTGCAACCAGGCTATTTCACAAGGTCCACCTAGCACTAACCACTCAGGGGCCCCACTTGGATGCAGGCAAGCCAAAGGCTGGGCCATTTGGGTTACTAATTACTCTCTGAATAGAATCTGCTGCACATTCATGCCTGACTCCTGCTGGGAATAAATTTCCCACAGTGCCAAAGAACACAGCAAATAGATCACAGGCAAAAGAACTAACACCAAATAGTTTGTCATTTGACAGCCTTTTTCAATACTAAGCCTTTTTTTTGCTTTTAAGAGAGAACCAAGGCATTTTTATTTTTTACTACCATGCCTCAGCATGCCTTGACTCCTCCCCACTATAATAGTACAAACATCTTGCGCCTCCATCAAGATTTATACTTTTTAAAGCGTTTTCATATTTATTATCTCCCTCTAGCACACAGAACACCTTGGACTTGTCTGAAAGTCCTTAGGTACTCCAAAATTCAAGTCTTTACCCACTCTCCTCTTCCCAACCTTCATACCAATCCCCAACCCCAAGTTCTACTCAGGGCTGATGAATAGAGCAGACTTAACAAGGGTAAGAAGGTAATATAAGAGATATTAATTTCCATGAAGGTTTCTTAATTTTAAGGGATAACAGTCCACATGTTCAGGTCAGGGAAGCTCTTAGTCTAAGGAGGGAGTTTCAATGGGAACAGATTGGGTTACAGAAAAGGATGTGTGTAGGGAAACAAAAAGAAACTTTAGGAAGAGACTGGAAGCCCAGGTAAGCGAAAGGCATACCAGGACTGATTAGGCATTCATTCTACACTGAAACTACTTTGGGGTCACAGGAGAAACACATAACTAGGTCAGAGAGAAAAGCTCCTTGGAGAAAGACATCTGGTTAAAGGCACACTGTGTCAATCGGACAAAGCTCCTGGATTCACAGTCAGAATCAGGCCTGCCTCAGGACTGATAGGAGTTGCAGAACAAGGTCGAAGGACAGAGAGATGCAGAATCAGGATTCCTAGACCCATACTGGTGAATTATTTCTTTGATGGAAACATGGAATATTTTAAAGCTCCAAGGGAACCTTGATCCTATAGCCAACACTGGTCCTTTCTGGAAATGCTGGCCCATGAAAGGTGATCCAGGACCCACATAACTGGATGAGAATAAGGCCTCCTGAGTTTTCCCCTGCACACAATGAAGCCACATTCCTAACTTTACCTGGGGTTTGAAAGACAGTACAGACTAGACTCCCTGAGAAGTAAAAAAGACCAGTTTTGGAAGCTGTCCCTGGTACTTCCCACAAAGGGGGCCAAAGTCAGGTACCCTTAGACATGCTTAGTAGTAGCAAAACCCTGTCTCCATGACCTGCTGACTCCTCAGCACAATGATGACTCCTTGAAGAAAGATCACACTGAAAAAATGCCGAGTGTGACGGCTGGGAGCAGAAAAGTGCCTCCTCAACAGATTTCACCCTAGCACAGAAGGCCTGAACTCAGCACAACTACAGCCAATCCTCTTCTAATCAAAGAGGTGTGTGTGTGTGTGTGTGCGCGCGCACACACACGCAAAGTGTACTCAAACTGGAGGTATGTGCTCAGGGTACATGGAAAGATCCAACCTGCCAGCCTTGGCCTTTAGCCCACCCAGAATGGATGGGGACAGGGACACACACACATCACTCTTAACTTCTTGACAAGGAGACTGTTCTCTCAGGGAAAGAGCTGTATCTTTATGCAGGTTGGTTGGGGACAGAGGCAAAGAGGCTTAGCCTCTTGAGAAGCTCTCCAAGGTTCCATTGGCATTTCTGCAAGGCAAATGATTCCATACACAATTGGAGGAGATTTGAGGAATAGTGATGCAGAAGCCCCAAGAAACTAGGTAGTTCCTGGACCCAGATGGTCATAAATGAAAGAGTCAGCATTAGAGAAGAAGTTGAACTATTCCTACTCCTCTAGGCATCAATCCCCATCATCTTTTTTCCTTGCTGGAGTCCTGACTAGAGCTAGACACTGGACCAGACTTACCCTCTTATACACTAGTAAGATCAAAAACTTCCTTCCTGAAAGGTCAGGGAGGAATGTGCTATATTCCTCAAGATCTTTCAAGAGGGTTCATTTTGGGATCCTGCCCCATCCCTTTTGATCAGTTAGATAGGAAGTTTAACTATTAGCTAAATAAGGTTCATTTCACAAAGACCACGATTCCAAAGAGTATCAAATCCCTAACTCTGATTCTCCTGACTTCCACTTATTCAACAAATTCAATCAAAAAAACAACACTTACCTTGTTTAACGTACTGTTCAAAGCAAAGAAAAGGTCCAAAAGCCAATCTAGTCCCTATTAACATCAATTGTCCCTCCCACTCAGTGGGACCCCAGCTGAAATTAGGTCAGGCAACTGTCAGTCCTTTGTTCACCACTTAAAGGGTCAAAGCCTCAGTCAAGATCTAATTCCCCTTTAATTTCCAAAACCATGTGACTAGTACAACCAACAAATTTATGAAAACTTCAGCACCACCAGCTCCTTTTGTACATCTTCACTCTCTGTCTCTCACACACACACACTCACTCTCTCTCTCACTCTCTCTCTCTCTCTCTCTCCCTCTCTCTCTCTCTCTCTCCTGCCACTCTTATCTTCTTTTCTGTGTCATTCCCCACTGGGTTCCCAGCATCCCCAAGGGGCTTTCTTCTGGTCAAAATCTAAGCCCAGGGAGGTATCTAATAAACTAACTTACACTAAAATAGAAATGATTGATTAAATTTAAAGTGTTATCCCTCCTAAGGATATATGTATTTTAGCAGAAGGAAAATGCCTTAAGTCAAATACTAAATCTCTGGTGGCAGAATTTCACACACCAATGTCAGTGGGTTGGTAGTCTTTCTTTGGGGTGGGGTCAAGTGGGATAGGACCTGGTGACCTCTGGCCAGACAACCGAGGTCAGGGTGTATGTGTGTGTGTTCCTACTATCAACCCATTGATGTGCAGGAAATAATCTGAGTCTATTATAAACAACACTAATCCTTTAAAATACTCAATCCTTCAAATAATTGAACACTTGGCTCTAAAGAAGTCAGCACCTTTTTCTCACTCATATACCACCATTCTACAAATATTAGCCTCATAAACCTAAATCCCGAAATACTCCCTTACATAGGCTAAGGTTTATGGGCTCTCTATCTTTCCTGCCCGTGGCCGCGTAGCTCTATGCTCTAGCATAAGCCTCTATGCTCCAGACCACCCACTTTCCTCAATCCAGGTCTCAAGTCAGAGACTATAGACTGAAAACTTGTGCACCCTAGACACACCCAGCTTGCCAGAGAGTCCTGCTTCCTTCATTTGCCATTTCCCAGAACATTTGAAAAGTGTCCTTGCAAACCAGCTTTCTCCCGCCTTTGTCATCTTTGCTCCCCATATATTCTTCACATACATCCTCTTCTTCCCACAACTCCTTCCTTCACAGCTACCCAGTCTGATCTGCTGCACCAGTCATGTGGACAAGGTCCTCTGCCATCTTCCAGATGCATCCCTGAACTACTGAACAGTTTCAGGAAGTGTCCTTGACCTGGGACTAGTTCTGGTAACTAAAAAAGGAAGGGTTAAAGTGCTGTTCCCCAATAATCTGTTGGGGCAGGAGAGTATGTACTCAAGGCACTAGAATCCAATCTTTTACTCCGAGAGGGAACTTTTAACATGACACATTTCAACCTTCCTCACACCAGCAAAATTTAGGGGTTGGACCGGATGATCTCTAAGATTCTTTCCTGCTTTAGCATTCTCTGATGCCAACTAAAACTTAAATAGCCCGGTCCTCAATAACAATACCCTTAGGCTGTCCTTACACACGTTTCACTTTTTTCCCTCCAAATTTACCCAGTTAGGGCTGTCACCCGCTCCTTCATATCCCCTCGGGCAGTGACCTCATGCTGATGAGTCAGCAAGTCTTTGCTCAGGGCTCTGGCACCAGCTTCGGGAAGGGGGGCCCAGCCGGGTGGTCTCTACCTCCCCTTCCTCCCTTCCCACCCGCCCCGTCCTCTTTCCTCCGGTTTTCTCAAAAGGCCCCAGCACACGGGAAGATGCTGACACAGACACCTGATGAATCAGCAGCTTTGTTCGGTCAGAGCTCTCCGCAACCACACCATGCTACGGCCTTCCCCACCAACGTGCGTGGGGCTCACCGCTCCCGGCCCAGCAGGGTCCGGGGAGGTCAGCCCGGTCGAACCGCGCCTCCGGGCATTTACTCACGTACGTTAACACCCCCAGACAGGGCTTAGGTGGGTCTCACGCCCCAGTCCCCCCAAGGACTGTGCAAATCGGACTCATCTCGCCCCCCAACATCGAGAACCACCGAGACACCCAACTGGGCTCCACGGGGAAACCGAGGCACGGGGACTGGGCTCCGCTGGCGGGCGCGGCGCGGCTGGACGTGACGCCCACGGGCACAGCTTTGCCCCCACCCCCGGGGCCCCGAGGGCGGCTCCCGGGTCGCACCGCCCGACTCCACCCCGGCGGCCGGGCGGGCCGGACGGCCAGGGTGCCCCGGCCACTTCCCCGCCCGCCCCGCCCGCCCGCAGCCCCGGGCCCGGGCCCGCCCTCCAGCCCGCGCGGTACTCACCACACAGCGGGGCCGAGGCCCGGACCGGGCGGGCGGGGGGCAGGGGAGGAGGGAGGGAGGGAGGGAGGCCGGGCCCGGGCGGGCGGAGACTCAGGACCCGGGACGGGACGGCGGGCTGGGCGGCGACGCCGGGCCGGGGCTGCGCGGAGGCCGGGCGGGGCGGGGTGGGGCGGCGCCGCACGGCGCTGCGCGGGTCCGGACCGCAGCGGGCCGGACCGGACCGGACAAGGCTTGAGGCCGGGACGGGACCAAGCTCGCGGATCTACAGCCGCCACAGCCGCCGCCGTTCCACAGACGTCACATGATGTTTGGTCACGTGGGCTCCATTCATGAAGCGGCGACGCGACCAGCCGGGAGCTTAAAGGGGAAGGAGAGAACGAGACGGGGATGGAGGGGGGCGGGGGCGCGGAGAGCGGAAAAGAAAGAGGGCGGGGGAGGGGAGGGGAAGAAACCCCGGGTGAGGCCACTGCGCCTGCGCACTCCGAAAGCCCCCGCCCCTTTCCTTCACAGCCGTGACTTACCGTCCTCCCCCACCCCGAGTTTTCCTCCCTCCTCGCCACCCAGCGCAGTTCTTCCTTTCACCAGACGTTTCCTCCTTTCCCGCCCCGCCAGGCCTTGAAGGCCTTCCTGTCCCATGTGCTGGGTGAAGGTGGGCTCCCCAGAGCAAGCTAAGCTCCCCGAGGTTTGTATCCTCCGGGCGCAGCGGAGGCTGGGTACGAAACAGGAGCTTACTGTCGATCGATCGCCGGTCTCGCTTCTGTTTTCCTTCTTCCCTTGTCCACCCAGCGCTTAACCCAGAGCTGGCGCGCGGGAAGGGTGTAATAAGGGCAGGCTGAGTGGCAGGACATCGGCTTGGCTTTGCTGTCCCAGGAGGGTAATCTACCCGGAGCAGGCTCCTGGAACACCACGAGGCTTCACCGGCGCGGCACGCTCGTGCAGGGAGTCCCCTAAGGCTTTGGGACACCCTGTATGTAGGGGACAGGGTCTAGAGACTGCGCTTCCTCGTGGGGCCCAGGACCGAAGGAACATCGAACCTCCGCCTCTTAGCCCTGGATTTATTATCTTACTCTCGTCCCAAGTTCGGAGGCAATCAAGGGGGATGTTCCGGTTTGACCTCATAAACGAATAGAAAAAGACATTATTTCTTAATTAGTTACCTGTGAGCTCTCACCCGGGGTTATAAAACTCGGAGAAACCTTGCGGGTCACGATGGCAGCGTCAGCATACTCATTCATCCCATGCAGCTTCCACGCTTTCCCTCCACCACCATCGCTGAGTAATCTCTTTTCTGCGGAGGGTCATTTCATCCATATCAATCGCCATCGTTATCATCTCATATTCATTTTACTGCAGTGAGTTCAGTACCTGGCACAGGTTTTTCTCTCCCCTTTTTCGTCCCCTCTCTTCTCCTGCCCTATTTATACTAGGGGGCTTCAGATACTCTGTCGTTCCCCAGTTCTGCAGCTTTCTCATTTCCCATGCCTTACTTCTCTGAATCAAAGCTTTCATACCTTGGTGAACCAGCTCAACTCTAAGTTATCTTTTCTTGAAGATCTTGCCATGCCAAGCCTTGGATTGGTCCCACTGTCTGCTGCCGTTGTTGTATTCATGTGCAGCTCAATTAAACTGGAGAAAATCATGAAACTATGCTGACTATAAATTTGTTATGTAATCACAACTGGGCCCTCACTACAGCAAGGCAATCCTCTTATACTTCCCTAAACTGATTCACTATCCCACTCACCAAAGTGACTTTTCTAAAACTTTCTATCCCTCCTCAAGCTTCCCATGGCTCTCCCCAACAATCAGCTGAGAACTTTGTTTCATATTTCACTGAAAAAAATTGAGGTTACTCACTGAGAACTCCCCTTTCGTACCTCTTCTTCATATCACATCAGTCACTTTCTACTATCTCTTCTCGCCATCTCATGAAGAGGTTCCTCTTCTCCTTGCCAAGGACCTCTGCATGCACAAGTGAATCCCCAGTCCATCCCATCTTCTCCAGTTGATTGCCCTATCATCCCTATCTTCTCACAGTCTTCAATCTCTCCCTGCCTACTGACTGCTTCCCTATTGCCCACAACAGAGCCCTATTTTCCTCCATGGTCAAAAAACCCTCCTTTGATCAGTCCATTCCCACTAGTTATCATCCTATATCTCTTTTCCCTTTTGTGGCTAAACTCCTTAAGAAATTCATTTACATATAACTGGTTCCTCTACTTCCTTTCCTTTCACTTTCTTCTTAACTCTGAAGTCTGTCTTCTAACCTCAGTCAATTGAAATTGCTCTCTCCAAGGCTACCAATGACCTTTTAATCGCCAAATTTAATGGCCTTTTCAAAATCTTTTTCCTTCTTGGTCTCTCTGCAAGCTTTGAGGCTGTTAATCACCCTCTTATCCTAGAGACTCTCTTCTGTACAGGTTTCTGTGACACTGTTCTTTCCTGGTTATTCTCCTACTGACTTCTTAGTTCCTTTTTCAGGATCTTCCTTCAGGTCACTACCACTAACCTTGGGTGTCCTCTAAGGATCTCAGCCACCTTCTCTTCTCCCCCTCCCCAATACGATTTCACTTGTTGATCTCATAAAGTCATCAGATTTGGATTGGATTTTCATGTCTATGTAGATGATTCTCAGATTTAACTGGTCCTAACCTCTATCCAGACTTCTAATATCACCCCCTGGACTGCCTGTTAGAAATATGGAGCTAGACGTCTTATAATCTTAACTCAATACGTCCAATACTAAATTTGTTATCTTTTCCCCTCAACTTTCCCTACTTTCTAACCTGACAATTCCTGTCAAAGGGACCATCATTTTCATAATAATCCAAGCTCATAATTCTTCATTCTCTCTTACTCCTTTCCCTACCAAAATCCAATCTGTTGCCAAGGTCTTTTGATTTTATCTTAGTAATGTCCCTTTGTTTCTTCTGACACTGCCAAGACCCTGGTCAGGCCCTCATTACCTCAAGCCTGGACAATTGCTATTGCTTGCTGATTGGTCTCCCTGCCTCAAGTCTCTCCCCACTCTAGTCCATCCTCTTCTCAGCGGCCAAAATGATCTTTCTAAAGCATATGTCTGACGATGCCACCTCCCTTCCAATAAACTCCAGGTATTCCTGATCACTTCTGGGATCAAATATAAAATACTCTGATTTTTAAAGCCCTCTATAATCTGGCCCCTTCCTTTCCTACCTTTCCAGTCTTATCATACTTTATTTTCCAGGTTCCAGCGGCCTCATTGCTATTCTTTGTACAAGACATTCCATCTCCCAATTCTGTGCACTTTCACTGGCTGTCGCCCATGCTTGGAATCCTATCCTTTCTCATCTCTGCTTTCTAGCTTCCCTGACTTCTTTCAAGTCTCAGCTAAAACAAAACCTTCTTCAAGAAACCCCTCTTACTGTTAGTCAGTCATTTCCTTCTAAGATTTTCTCCAATTTATTCTGTATAGATAAATTGATATTTATAATGATATTTTGATATAATTCATATATTATAGAAGATATTTCTATAATACATGTAATACATGATATGTAATAACATACTATTATATATATTTATAATAATTTAAATTGATATTATATCATATATTTATAAGTTGAAATAGATATTGTGCATAGTTCTTTGTGGGTTATCTCTCTCATTAGACTGTGAACTCCTTCAGGTTGGGGACTGTTTTTTCCCTCTCCTTACCCAGCATGGAACTCAGTACCTGGAACATAGTAAGTGCTTTAAAATATGCCTTTCCTTGACTTGACTTGTCTCTTTACCTATAAAACATTATCTCCTCTTTCTCAAACTCCCTAGTTTCATAGGCTTGAAGACGTTAAATAAAAATCAGTGTTACTGTCTTAACAGTTATTAAAAGTGTAGCAATAGGGTCCACTCTCCTGGTTGATGACTACCTCTCCTAGACCACTCTTTCAGGAAAGCCCCAGCCATGCTTCACCTCCCTCCCTTCTCTCTGACCACTTCCTCCGTAGCCTCTTCTGACAGTTTTTTTGCTATCTGTAACAGAGATCATGCCCTGGAGGAACTTCTGCCTTGAGCCCTGTTTACCTGACTGGTACCATTATTTCAGGAAAGTCCCAGCCATGATTCACTTCCCTCTTCCTCCACTTTCTTCTTCCAGTCAAGCTGAATGCACAGGTACCATTTCCTTCTCATCTCTCACTCTCCAATTCTGGAACTATGAAATATGATAAAATTAACTCTATCATTGTTCCTGGATGGGGTGTATCAGTCCATTACTCTATGGGGAATTTTCTGTCCCTGTAATTTTCTGTAATAAAGTGTCTTTCATTCCTCTATGTGTATTGTCTTTCCCACTATAATGTCATCTTCTTAAAAGTAAGGACTGTCTTTGCTTTTGTATTTGTACCTTTAGTTCTTAGCATAATGTCTGATGACTGGTATCCCTTTCCCAAGAGATTGTCTATCTGTATTCTAAGTGGGCTTGAAAAGTCATAAAAACTTAGTATGTACCCTAGAGAACTGAACATGCTATTCAGTGAGAGTAGTTTTCCTTAACATGTTAATAAATCTCTGTTTTCAGTTTGATCTTTGACCCACAGCCATTGGACTTGTTGCTGAGTATATCTTTCCTATGGTGTCCTATTCTTCTCTGTTGAGGGAATTCCTCAACATGGGTACACAGTAAGCATTTAGTAAATATACTTTTAGGCATCTACTTGTTCATTTCATTCATTAATATTATAACAATGAGAAAGATCACAACCATAGTCACCTCTAATTATCAATTATAGCTTGTGACTTAGTCCTAGAAATACTGGCTCACCATTCTGTTCTCTCAAGATGACAATTAAAGTCTCTTATTAATGATTTTCTTTATAATGTTTCTTTAAGAAAGATGAAACACACCATTAACCTCCTGCCAGAGAGGCAATGAGCTCAAAATGCTGAGAGACATACATTTTTGGGCGTTGCCAATGGATGCATTTGTTTTATTGGACTATGCATATTTTAGATAAGGGTTCTTATTTTTGGTTGTTGTTATTACTTATTGTGAGAGGGCAGTGGGAGAGATAAATTAAACATTTTAAAATGGTGTTTCTTTTTAAAAATAAGAGTTATCTCAAGTTCTCAGAAAAAAAATTCTCTTAGTTCTTTTTTTACTTCAAAACATTTCCCTCAGGAAAGAAATCCTCTTAGTCCTTTATTCCTATGCTCTCTCCAGCCATGACAGTTAATACTATCTCCAGAATGTCAGTTAAATTGCCAGTCTCTTCAGTGTTCTATTTTCCTTTAAAGATACAGTAATGAGGTGACCTTTCGAAGCCTTTGGCTTTCTGCTGTTCTCTATTGCCTGCCCAGGCTCTCTTGTGCAATCCTTCTTTGCAAAAACCAGCCATGATGTATCCAAACTTTATTGAAAAATGTTTGGATTCCTCTGAAACCTTACTATTCTCAGGTTTACCAGAAGATCGGGATAGGAATGGGTGTAATGGAGTACATTGTTTACAAAATAAGAAATGCTGATTAAAAAAAGCAAAGCTTTGAAAAATTAAGATTCAGGTGCTCCTGCTTATGGACATCATTAATGTGATTTCCCTTGGGATTATGCATAATATGAAACATCATATGCTGCATATTTGGACATTTGATAATAGAAGAATACAAGGATTTACAACATTAAATATTGGACATTTGTTCATAACATGAAATAAAGTCATTTGTTTAAAGTGATTATTGTGTTCCAATTCAATTAAAATATCTCTTTTTGTTTATCTGGTTTTCATAACTTTGATCTATGTGTATGTCGAAAACTCAGCATTTGTTCTGTAATTTATCTGGTGGATTAATTGTAATTACTTCTAAAATAAAATGACTTAGATTTTTGGAAAAAAAGATGCAGTAACAGTATTCATTGTTTATGTAAGCAGTTCATTGAAGTTGGTGTTACATGCCTCCTCAAGGCCAAAAATTTTTGATTCCCTGAGAAATTATTTGTGGTATATCAAATGCATGTAAATATATGTTCATTTGTATGTATGCATATTAAGCATCTAATGGGCAGCATCACACAGGCCAAATGTCTAAATTACATATAGAACATAATATATACACATTAATGTGCACATAAATGTATGCACAACAGTATATGCAAAGAAAAAAGTAATAGCTAAATATAATAATACATGCATACATTGTAAACACATCAAAAAGTACAAACAGAATCATATATAATTAATCAGAAATTATGCCTAATTGTATGAATGACAATTCTTACTTCTAATTCCATTGAAAGTATCACCATTACTTCAGGCAGTCTAGTTGTTAGGTTGTCTCTTCTCTTCAAAGTCCAGTTAACTAATTGCTTATCATTACTTTCCTCTTGCTCAGTTGGGAATATAACTCTCTTATTTTATGGAAATTTCTATAAATTGTTTTTATAGAGCCCTGATCACTCTTTGAAGTATTCTATACACTGTCCAAATTGCCCAGTCTCTCAGCAACTTGCTAATGAGTAAATCTCTATCTTCTAATTTGTGGTTTCCTTGAACCCTAAGGTTTTTTAGTAAAATTCTATTACCTTGCTGTAGTGTTTAATAATGAACTCAGATGTCATACTTTTTTTTTACTATCAGCATTCTCTTGAGTTGACATCATAGCTAAGTGTAAAAGTTTTTTTTTTCAGTTTCTCTTTCGATAATTGTGAATTTTTTTCATCTTTTTCATCCCTGAAGAGACTCCAAAACATAAATCAATAGGAAAGCAAGTTCTTATGGTTCTTGCCCAAACATTAGCAAATATGGTGTAAAACCTGTGGCATCACATCTGTTAAAATTGTACACGTAAACTAAAAATGCCACAGAGAGAGTTTTGTTTAGCTTTTAGTGTTCTCTAATGTTCATCAAAGTTTAATTGAAGTGCTCAGGTTGTGGGTCTCTTTGAAGGTGGCAATATGATTTTGATTCCTGATTGTTTGCCAAAGTTAACATTCCTGTAGCTAGTCTGTTTTTCAAGACTCTAATTTGGCCAGAATAGATCCTAGCAGGGAATTCATATGTGGAAAAATACTCCTCCTATAGCACTTCAACAACTGTGAGTTTTCTTGTTCCTGACTGGATTTATGTACATGTGGTGAAATCATATATTGTAGATTTAGGGGCATCTAGGTGGCCCCGTGAACAGAGTACCAGCCTTGCAGTCAAAAGGACCTCAGCTCAAATGAGGCCTGAGTCACTTATTAGCTATGTGACCCTGAGTATGCCACTTAACGCTGAATGCCTCCAAAAAAAATTGCCAAACAGATTATAGATTTAGAACTGGAAGAGACTTTAAACGATCTCTAGTCCAACCCTGTAATTTTACATTTAAGGGAATGGAGCCCTAAAGAAGAGAGGAATCTCCTCCAAGATCATGAGACTAGTAAGTGATGGAGGCAGGACACAGATCTCCAGAAAGAATATTACTTGACCAAGGTCCCTTAGGTAGCAAATGGAAGAAGTAGGATTTGAATATATCCTTTGACTCAAAACTAAATTTTCCCCCCATTGTATTCACTACCTAATCACTATAAAATTCTGGCTTATATTCTCACAGTCTTCCAACAGGGATTAAAAATAGTACATACAAGTTCTCAACAAAAGGTTTAATATTTTAAATTTATTTTGCTGTAGTTGTTTAGTCATTTTTCAGACACGTCTGATTTTTGTGACCCCATTTGGTGTTTTCTTGGCAAAGATCCTGGAGTGGTTTGCCATTTTCTTTCTCCAGATCATTTGACAGATGAGGAAACTGAGGCAAATAGGGTTAAGTGACTTGTCCAGGGTCACAGAGCTAGTGTCTAAGGCCAGATCTGAACTCAGAAAGATAACTCTTTCTGACTCCAGGCCCAGCACTCCACTATGCTAAATAATTGCCTCAAGTGTTATTTTAAATATATTTAAATATTTTTCAAATTTAAAAAAATTAACAAGCATTTGTTAGCCAACTGTTATCGGCCAGCCAACTTGTGTTAAACATTTTAAAAATGTTATCCCATTTGATTCTCAGTAGACCCCTGGGACCTAAGTGCTATTATTATCTTCTTTTAACAGATGAGGAAACTGAGGCAGATAGCCGTTTGACTTATCCAGGGTCACGAAGCTACTAAGTGTCTGAGGCCATATTTGAACTTAGAACTTCCGACTCCACATCCAGTGGAATCCACTTTGCCACCTAACTGCCCCATTAGCATGAGTTGATAATGCTTTTTATTTATTTTTATTTTTCATTGTTTATTTATTTTTAGTTTTCAACATTTACTTCCATAAGTTTTAAATCCCTACCCCCCCATGGTCTGCAATCTGATATAGGCTTTACATATACATTCCTATCAAACATATTTTTACATTACTCATGTTGTATAGAAGAATCATTATGAATAGGAGAAACCATGAGAAAGAAAAAACAAAACAAAGAAAAAACAAAACAAAAAGCAAAGAAAATAGTCTGCTTTGCTCTGCATTCAGACCCCATAGTTCTTTCTCTGGATGTGGATAGCATATTCCATCATGAGTCCATTGGATTTGTCTTAGATCTTTGCATTGCTGAGAAGAGCTAAGTCTATCAAAATCAGTCATCACAGACTGTGGCTGTGACCGTGTACAATGTTCTCCTGGTTCTGCTCATTTCACTCAGCATCTATTCATATAAGTCTTTCCAGGTTTTTCTGAAATCCACCTGCTCATCATTTCTTATAGCACAATAGTATTCTATTACATTCATGTACCACAACTTGACTGAACAAGGCTCCCCCTCAATTTCCAGTTCTTGGTCACCACAAAGAGAGCTGCTATAAATATTTTTGTACATGTAGGTCCTTTTCCCATTTTTATGATCTCTTTAGGATATAGCCCTAGAAGTGGCTTTACTGGGTCAAAGGGTATACCCATTTTTACATGCCTTTGGGCATAGTTCTAAATTGCTCTCCAGAATGGTTGCATCAACACACAGCACCACCAATGAAGAATTAGTACTAGTTCCAACTGTCCCACATCTTCTCCAACATTTATCATTTTCCTGTTTTGTCATGTTAGCCAATCTGATAGGTGTGATGTGGTACCTCAGAATTGTTTTGATTTGCATCTCTCTAATCAATAGTGATTTAGAGCATTTTTTCATGTAATTGTAGATAGCTTTAATTTCTTCCTCTGAAAACTGCCTGTTCATATCCTTTGACCATTTATCTACTGGGGGAGTTGATGATGCTTCTTTAAGCATCTCAAGTGCAATTCTCATGCTCTATGATACCTGCTGCCATTATAAGCCAATACAATGAGTTGTTGCTGTATTAAAATAGCTCTGGGGTTGTGTCTTGTTCTATTTATAGAAAGTCATCACATAGTGATTCCATGGTCATAGATGGACATGCACTGGGTAGCACTAATAATTTTCTAGTACTTTGTAAAGGATCAGTTACATAGCTCTAATTTCTGCAATTTTCTTGCCGATTAGGTACTTTCTAGGGAATAACATTTGAATTGTTCAGCTTCATTTCCTTGTTTCTTGGTTTGTGTTATTCTTACAGTGCTTTATCAACTATCTGCTCCCTCCTCCAGACAACTGAGGAAAAAATTGTTGGTTTGATTAAACAAGGTTCACACATGCTGTTGAAAGGCTGGTTGGTAGAAGTCTCCTGCCCTTAGCTACACTGGTATTTGATTTTGACCAGCTCCTTGGGTATCACCTATAGCCTTCCCTCCATCCTTAGGTATTACTATAGTTTTAGGACCACATGGTTTTTGAGACAGAACACCAGTATCCACATTAGTTTTTTCTTATACTTGTAGTTTATGAGTTTTTTGGTGACAACTCACTTCAAAGCTAAGAGCTTCAATTTATATGTGGGATAGTGAGTCTCTTAGTCCTCTGTCACTAAGTCTTCTACTGTCAAAAGCAATCAGTTTCTGATGGCCATCACTCTCTTAGTGTAAGACAAGGGCTTTGGTACAAGACTTAGGACCCTAAGCCTTCTAAGCTAGAATTTGTATATAGGACAAAAGTCTTGCTTAGATCTGCATAGGCCAAAAATGTTACGTGTGTAAGACAATTCATCTTATCTCTAAAAACTTCTTCACAATTACCTGTAATTTGTTGCCCTTTGCGAGAAATATAACCTCAGCTTTAATATTCTTCCCATGAAGAGTATGGGTACTATTATTGTATCTTAATCCAAGGGATCTCCAAATAATAGAGTTAAGACTCTATGGGCCTCTCATGACCTTCTATTTTTGGTTCTCTCTAATCATATATCCACAGGTAAGATCATTCAGTTTATTGTTAGCAACATGATTCTTTACAAATTGGTGAGAATAACTCCTAGATCCTAGAAGGATTTTTGAATCTTGCAGGTTCCTTGGACATGAACAATTAAGGAGTGCTTCCATGTTCTCTGGGTCAGTGTATACTCCTTTCTAGGATACTGCACAATTCATATATTTAATAGAGGTTTTGCAAAATTGGCAATTGTCAATAAATAGCTTGAGATCAGTGTAGTGGTCGCCAAAGTAGGTGGCTGGGCATAATCCCAGAAGGGCTATGGTCTTATCCCAAAGGGTAGTATGGTTCCTCTTTCTTTCTTTTCTTTCTTTCTTTCTTTCTTTCTTTCTTTCTTTCTTTCTTTCTTTCTTTCTTTCTTTCTTTCTTTCTTTCTTTCTTTCTTTCTTTCTTTCTTTCTTTCTTTCTTTCTTTCTTTTTTCCTTCCTTTCCTTCCTTCCTTCCTTCCTTCCTTCCTTCCTTCCTTCCTTCCTTCCTTCCTTCCTTCCTTCCTTCCTTTCCTTCCTTCCTTTCTTTCCTTTCCTTCCTTTCCTTTCTTTCTTTCCTCCTTCCTTTCTTTCCTTCCTTTTCTTTTCTTTCCTCCTTCCTTTCTTTCTTTCCTTTCTTTTCTTTCCTTTCTTTCTTTCTTTCTTTCTTTCTTTCTTTCTTTCTTTCTTTCTTTTTTCCTTCCTTTCCTTCCTTCCTTCCTTCCTTCCTTCCTTCCTTCCTTCCTTCCTTCCTTCCTTCCTTCCTTTCCTTCCTTCCTTTCTTTCCTTTCCTTCCTTTCCTTTCTTTCTTTCCTCCTTCCTTTCTTTCCTTCCTTTTCTTTTCTTTCCTCCTTCCTTTCTTTCTTTTCTTTTCTTTTCTTTTCTTTTCTTTTCTTTTCTTTTCTTTCTTTCTTTCTTTCTTTCTTTCTTTCTTTCTTTCTTTCTTTCTTTCTTTCTTTCTTTCTTTCTTTCTTTCTTTCTTTCTTTCTTTCTTTCTTTCTTTCTTTCTTTCTTTCTTTTTCTGTCTGTCTTTATGTCTCTCTCTCTCTCTCTCTTCTTTTCCTTTCCTTCCCTCTGTCAAAATAGGGTACCATACCTCTATGTGAGGGTACTCTGCCCAAAAGAATGTAAATTTTGATTGCTGAAACCTTGCAAGCTATTTTGAGGTTTAGGGGCTAGATTTCTTTCCTAAAGACCACACCTTGAACTCAAATCTGATTCTCATTGTTTGGCCAACAATAGGTGCCAGGCCAAGCCCTGTTTGGTCATTGTATTCAGCTCTGATTGTCTCAGAGAGAATGGAAATAGCAATTATTTCTGTTTTGGCCAGAAACCCTGAGGGTATTTCCCTCTAATATATATTTTTTTTTTACTAGGTAAAAGAGGCCATTCTCTGCCTCATTTCTTACCTAGCCTTAATCACTGAATGGGCATTCAAACTGGGACCTGTTAAAGATCTTAGCTTAAAAAGGCCAAGTCTCCCATTGTATCTGGGGCCATCTCCAGCCATCCTGATCTATATCTTGCCACTGAACCCAGAGGACTCCAAAGGACAGAGTGAGGCTAGTGATTTTGCACAGCCTTCCCTCACTTCAATTCATTCAGTTACAGCAACAATGATTAATCAAATGGGGGGTGGGAAGGCAGGTCACGTTCCACTCTCACTGAGATAGTCAATTTGGGACCTTGTCTTCAGTACCTACCTTTCTTCCCCAATGCTTCCCAACATGTTCCTATTGTGCAAACTCTGACCTCCTATTCCTGAGCCAGGTGTTGGCTCTTCCCAGCAGTTAAAAAATAAACTAACTCTACCCATAGCAGCTGCTCATGTGTCATACGGAAAATTCTGCATCCTCTCCTTGTCCCAGATCATCTGGTAGGCTGGGCAGGCACCCTTCACAGAGGCTCAGAGGTAAGTTCTGTGTTTATGAGGCAGTGACTAGTGAGTGAAAACCCCATTTTTCTCCTCCCTTTTTGGGGTGGGATAGTGAGTCACACAGGATGAGCAGGTATGGATGGATTGTGATCTGAATCATAGATCACATTACAATATCTTTACCCCCAAAATCCACCCATCTTCTAAACTTCCCTCTTACTGCCAAGGTCACCACCATCCAATCTGTCATTCAGGATATCACAAGTTCAGGATAAACTAAATCATTATTTATAAACTGTTTTGAAAACCTTAAAGCACTATATAAATAGTAGCTAGCTAATACCTCAGTGTTACCTTTGAGTCTTCATTTCCCCTAATATAGCAATAGCAAGCATTTATTAATTTCTTTGATCCCCAAAACAACTCTATGGGCAGATGTTATTATTATCCCTGCTTTACAGATGAGGGAACTGGGGCTAAGAGAGGCTAAGCAACTTACCCAAGATCACACGCCAGTAAGTAATTTGAGGCAGGATTTGAGTTCAAGTTTTCCTGACTCTAAGTCTAGTGTTCAATTCACTATACTACTTAGCTGTCTTTACAAATCAAGTCAATTACTAAATCTCAAGTCAATTACTAAATCTGCTTCTATATCTTTCACATCTTCTCTTCATTCTCACATTCATCATCCCAGTTCAAGCTCTCATTAGTTCTTGCCTGAACTATTACAGTAGCCCCCTAATTGTTTTTCCTCTCACAAGTTTCTCCTTGATTTAATTTATCCTTTATACAGCTGTCAACATTTTTTCAGTATTCAACATTCACTTTTATAAGATTTTGAGTTCCAAATATTTTTCTCCTTCCCTCCCCTCTCCTTTCCCTAAGATGGCAAGCAATCTGATACAGTCTGTACATGCAGAATCATATTAAACGTATTTCCACATTAGTCATGTTGTGAAAAAAAGAATCAGAACAGAAGAAAAAACCATGAGAAATAACAAAAAAGAGAAAATTGGATGCTATGATCTGCATTCAGACTCCATAATTCTTTCTCTTGATGTGGGTAGCATTTTCCATCATGAGTCTTTTGGAATTGTCTTAGATCATTGTATTGCTGAGAAGAGCCAAGTCTATCAAAGTTGATCATTGTACAATGTTGCTATTACTGTGTATAATGTTCTCCTGGTTCTGTTCTCTTCACTAAGCATCAGTTCATGTAAAGTCTTTTCAGGTGTTTCTGAAATCCACCTGCTCATCTTTTGTTGTAGCACAGTAGTATTGTATTACATTCATGTATCACAACTTGTTCAGCCATTTCTCAATTGATAGGCATTCCCATAAATTCCAACTCTTTGCCGCCACAAAAAGAGCTGCTATGAATATTTTCATATGGCAACATGATTTTTAATAAAGCACAGATCTTACCATGCCAATTCCCTTCTCAATAAACTCTACTAGCTCCCTATTGAACAAATAGGAGCAAATATTATTTCATCTTTCTGTTACCCTTTAAAAATTTTTATTTTTGAGTAGATTTTATAATGTACATATTCATTAGTAAGGCTGTGCATTTAAGTAATTTGTAAATTAGTAAATTTATACATATTGAGAATGCTAAAAGTTTATTTCTTATTGATAAGGGTACGTAATCAAACAAGTTTGGAGACCACTGCCATAATTAATCTAATACTTTTTATCAATCTCTCCTCATATTTTTCTACTATCTTTCCAAAGGCAGAGTTAAGTTGGCAAAATAAAATGTCATGACTACCAAACCTTCCTCAAAACTTCTCCTACAACATGATTATGGAAAACATTAAAGAGAATTCTGGTGAGAAAGACAAGAAAAAGTCACAGTGAGTCATTTTCCAGCCTGGGGCAGACAGAAAGAAAGGTCTGTAGATAATGGACTGATGGCTGTCTGAGAGCATGGCAAGGTAGAAGTGACACCAGGTAGTAGCTGCAGCAGGTAGAAGTAGTGGGGAGCAGCAGTGGAGATATCAGTGTCACCAGTTGCCCAGGGATGGGAAGGGAACTGAACACTTCATCAGAGAGAGAACCGGGTGACCATTTTGCACCTCTGTTTCTCATTCCAGTTCTGTGTCACAGTTCTGGGGGGAGAGGAACAGTTGCAATCATTAGGGAGCAGAGACCCTGCCTCAGGAGCAGAACATAGACCAAGAAGGCAGTGACCAGTCTTCTTTGAGGATCATACCACTTTAGTGGCACCCAAAACCTTCAGGCTTCCAGACTGAGTTGTGAAAGCAGAAGGACATACTAGGCAGAAGCTGAGACCAGTTACTCACTCACCTCCCCCTCAAGATGAGCAGAGCCTGAATTTAACAAAGTTCAAAGTAAAGAAATAGGCTGGAAAATGAGCAAGCTAAAAGAGAACCTAACAAAAAGTTACTGTGGTGACAGGAAAGCTCAAGACGCAAACTCAGGAGGTGACAATGACTTGAAAATGTCTACAAACAAAGCCTCAAAGAAAAGTTCAGATTGGTCATAAGCCCAATAGGAATTTGTAGAAGAGATACAAGGTAAAAGAAAAAGCAAAAAAAGATCTTTTAAAAAATCAAAAAAGCTAGAGAGGAAAAGAAACGAGTACTATGAAAGAAAATTATTAAAAAAGAATTAACATCTTGGTAAAAGAGGTGCAAAAAAGACTGAAGAAAATCACTCATTAAAAGCTAGAATTGACCAGGTGAAAGTTAATGATTCCATAAGACATCAAGAAACAATAAAACCAAGTCAAAAGACTGAAAAAATATAAGAAAATGTGAAATATCTCAAGAAAAACAACTGACCTGGAAATAAGATTGGGGAGAGATAATTTAAGATTATTTGGACTACCTGAAAGCCATGATCAAAAAAAGAGCCTAGACATCATATAATTTCAAGAAATTTTTAAGAAAAACTACCCAACTATCTTAGAATCCAAGGAAGGGCAAAGTAGAAATTGAAAGAATCCACCAATTATCTCATGAAAGAAATCCCTAAATGAAAAATGCTAGTAATATTTTAGCCAAAATTCAGAGTTCCCATGTCAAGGAGAAATATTGAAAATAACTAGAAAAGAAATACTTAAAATAATGTGGAGCCACAGTCAGAGTCACACAAGATTTAGTGGCTATAATTATAAAAGAGCAGAAGGCTTGGAATATGATTTTTGGAAGGCAAAGAAATTAGGCTTATAGCTAATAGTAATATTCCAGAAAAACTGAGTATTGTCCTATAGGGGGACAATGGAAATTTAGTAAAATAGAGGAATTTCAAGCATTCCCAAGGAAAAGACAAGTACTGTATAGAAAATCTGACATTCAAACACAAGATTCAAGAGAAACACAGAAAGGTAAACATGGCTGAGAGATCATAACAATTTACCAAGGTTAAACTATGTATATTTCCACATGGGAAGATGATACATGTAACCCGTAAGGTCATTATCAACAGTAGGGCAATTAGAAGAAGTTTATTTAGACAGCTTGAATGTGGGGGTTCTTATATTGGGATGATGTAAAAAGAAGAATGGAAGGGTGAGAAAGAAGGATATACTAGGAGAAGAGAAAGGGAGAGGAAGAATGGGGAAAATTATGTGTTCAAGGAAGAGTTTTTACAATGGAAGGGAAATTGGTAGGGGAGAGCAGGTAACACTTGAACCTCACTGTCATCTGAACTGTTTCAAGAAAGGAAGAGTACACACACACACACACACACACACACACAGAGTTGGGTTTAAAAATTAATCTTACCCAACAGGGAAATAGGGGAGAATAGGGAGAGGGTGATAAATGGGAGGGTAGACTAAAGGAAGCAGTGGTCAGAAGCAAAATAGTCTTTAGATGAGGGAACAAGGTAAAGAAGAGAAGGATAAATAAAAGACAATAGGATGGAGAAAAACACACAGTTAGCAATCATAACCATGAATGTGAAATGGATGTACTCACCTATAAAATGGAAGAGGATAGGAGAATGGAATTCAGTAATATGTTTGTTACAAGAGACAAACTTAAAACAGAAAAACAGAGTTAAAACAAAGGGCTGGAGAAAAATCTATTATGCTTCAGCTGAAGTAAAACAGACAGGGATAACAATTATAACCTCTGAAAAAGCACAGGCAAAAATAGACCTAATTAAGAGATATTCAGGAAAACTACATTTTGCTAAAACATATCGTAGATGATGACTTAATACTGAACATATTGAAACATATTGCACATATGCACCAAATGACCTCGCAACCAAATTTTTGAAGGAAAAGTTAAATGAGTTACAGAAGAAAATAGGGGTACACAGGGTATTCAAGGAGGACTAGCACCTCTGGTGTGAAGGTTTGCTGAGCCCTTTTCAGGGTTGCTCATTCACCTTTGGTGTCTCCCTGGCATTTAACTCTTACCTGTGACTCCAAGAAGCTGTAGTATGCATAGGGGCTACACCCTAGTAAACTATGTCAGCAGATGGGCCAAATCATGTTGAGGGTAACCGATGGGCCTCAAACCTGTGGTTAAGTTGAAGGGTGTCTATGATGCAGTTTAAGGGGTTTGGAGACCCCTCAAAGACTGAAGTACAGGATAGTGTCATCTGGAATGAATTCATGGACTCAAGCATTCTTTAAGTCAAAGTGACAAAGGTTTATTGTAATGTCAATATGGTGGGTAGAGCTCCTTAAGAAACTTTGCAGCTTGATGTTAAAGCTTATATAGGAAAAATAGTGGATTATCTGGCAGATATGCTAATAATGACAACTTGTAACCTCAGTCGCTGGCGTCCTTGTTACTGGAAACCAGGGGAAAAAGTTTTTAAGGGGTGTGGTTTTGGTCTGTTAAATCTGTAACAAGATAGCTTCAGGAGTCGACATCTATAGCTTGTCCCCTGGATTGTAGGCAGCAGCTGTGAGAATCAGTACATGATAGTTCTGCTGATACAAGATAGTCTTGTTCATACAAGGGAAGTTCTACAGAGGTCAGCTTATTCTTGTGATGGGGAAAGATAATTTGTTTTACTGGGGTCCACTCATGAGTTATGGCTAGTCATAGTTTCCTTAGGCTGAGGAGAAAACTGTCAGGGATAGTGTTTTCAAGCTAGGGAGAAATATGATCTTGGAACTGGGGTCTAAACACAAGCACCCCATCATCTCCTCCAAGCATGTGAAGACTTCCCATGGTGGCAAAGATGGATGAGGACAATTTATTTCAATGGGTAGGAAGACTGTTGACACAGGTACTATGGAGTGCTTAGAGCTTGGTCAAATATCAAAGACACAAAGATCATCCACTCCATTCCGGGCCATCACCAGTTGTCTTGACTTTTATCTGGCCACTGGACTTCAATAATTCTGAAAGAAAGTGAGGTTGATGACTGTGCAACTCTGCTTCATTTAAATCCATTCATGCATGAGTCAAGACATTATTATTCTTTGAGGTCATTGGTCCTCTTTGAAAATGAAAGACAAACAGCAATAGTAAAACTATTCTACTGGGGGACTAAAGTTTACCTCTCTTAGACCTAGATATATCTTTAAAATAAACAAGTGAAAAATTAAGGAGATGAATAGAATTTTAGAAAAGTTAGATATGACAGACTTCTGGAGAAAATTGAAAGGAATATCTTTTTCTCAGCTGTGCATAACACCTTCACAAAAATTGAACATGTATTAGGGCATAAAAACTTCATAAACAAATGCAGAAAAACAGAAATATTAAATGTACCCTTGGATCATAATGCAATAAGAATTACATTAAATAAAATTACATTAAAATAGATTAAAATATAATTGGAAACAATAATATAATACTAAAGAAGGAATGGGTCAGAGAACAAATCATAGAAACAAATGTTAATTTCATCAAAGATAATGACAACAATGAGATAACATATCAAAGTTTGTAGGATGCAGCCAAAGCAGTACTTAAGAAAAATTTTTATCTCTAAATACTTACATCAATAAAAGACAGAAAGAACAGATCAATCAACTGGGCATGTAAGTACCCTCCCCCAAATAACAAATTTAAAATCCCTATTTAAATACTAAAACAGAACCCCTAAAAATCAAATGAGAAATGAATAAAACTGAAAGTAAAAAACCAAAAACTATTGAATTAATACATAAAACTAGGAACTGGTTTTAGTGGGGAAAAAATAGAGCACTAACTTGAATAAAATAAAAAAAAATAACAAAGAAAATCAAATTACCAGTATCAAAAATCTATCACAAGCATATACCACAATTTGTTTAAATATTCCCCAATTGATGGGCATCTTCTCCATTTCCAGTTCATTGCCAGAGCTGCTGTAACTATTTTTGTACAAATGGGTCCTTTTCCTTTTTCCTTTGATCTGTTTGGGATACAGATCTGGAAGTAGTATTGCTGGGTTAAAGGACATGAGGTTTTGTAACCCTTTGGGCATAGTTTCATATTGTTCTCCAGAATGGTTAGATCAGTTCACAACCTGACCAACAGTGCATTAAAGTCTTAATTTTTCTACATCCCTTCCAACATTTGTCATCATCTTTTTCTGTTATCTTAGCTGATCTGATGGCTGCGGTGTGGTACCTCAAAGTTTTTGATATCTTCCTCTGATGGTAAGCTTTGTTCTTCCTCATTCAAAAGAATGGAAGAAAATACCTTTTCACCAAGAAAGTAACTTTCTATAGCCTTAATATTTTCCCCCTGTTTTTGGGCATTTTCCCAATTACTTGACTTTTGAGTCCTTTGTCAAGTGGAAGGTATACTCTAGGGACCTGTAAATTCTCAGTTCCTGCAAGGTGGCACAATCAAGAGAGGGGAGTTCACTCTTCTCCTGGTCTGCGGTCTGGTCTGGGAGCAACCACAAGCACTCTTTTCTGGCCAGGATCTGTGAATAGTATTCTTTCTCCTGAGCCTTTACCAGCTCCATCACGCCAGCGTTCCTCCTTACCCCAGGACCACCACTCAGGACTGAGACCCGGATTGGCAGCTCAATTACCCCAAGGTCTTTAGGCTGAAGGCTTCAAAAGTGGATGCTGCTGCCACAGTGGCTACTGCTGCCTTGGGACTGGAACTGGGGCTGCACCTCACACCCCTCTCATCCAGGTGAAAGAGCTTTCTCATGATCTTTGAAGCTGTCTTTGGCATTTGTAGGTTGAGAAATCAGGGCACCACAGGTGCTACCCATCATTCCACACCCTGAAGCCTGCTCCAGTCCTGTCCATGCTATGGCCAAAGCTGGGATGAGATCCGCTCTGAGCCCGGTGTGATAGACCTTTCCTTTCGGCCTTCCAGGCTGTCTTGGGCTGGAAATCTCTTTCACTCTGTTGTTTTGTGGCTTCTACTGCTCTAGAATTTGTTTAGAGTCATTTTTTACAAGTATTTTATGGGTTATGGGGGAGACCTAGACCAGGTCCATCCTTCTACTCTGTCATAATGGCTCCACCCTTTCAAAGTCTTTTAATTTGCATTTCTCTAATTACTATTTAATTAGAGCATTTAAAAAATATTAGAGCATTTAAAAATGTCTGCTGATAGCTTTGATTTTTCCTTCTGAAAACTGCCTGTTCATGTTCTTTGACCATCTATCAATTGGGGAATGGCTCTTATTTTCGTAGATTTGACTCAGTTCCCTATATGTTTCAAAAATGAGGCCTCTTGTCAAAAACTTTCTGTAATATCTTTCCCCTACTTTCCTTCAAATTTTGGCTTCATTGGTTTTGTTTGTGCAAACCCTATTAAATTTAGTAATCAAAATTATCCATTTTACTCCCCATAAACCTCCCTATCTCTTGTTTGGTCATGAATTCTTGTCTTATCCATGGATCTGACAGACAATTTTTTCCATGCTCTCCTAATTCATTTATGATATCACCCTTTATGTCTAAATCATGTATTCACTTTGAGCTTGTCTTGGTATGTACTGTGAGATGTTGATCTATGCCTAATTTCTGCCAGACTCCTTTCCAGCTTTCCTGGCAGTTTTTGTCAAATTGAGAGTTTTTGCCCTGACACCTGGAATTTTTGGGTTTATCAAACACTAGGCTACTGTGGTCATTTGCTTCTATATTCCATTGATCCATCACTCTATTTGTTATCTATATGTTATACCATATTAGTGATTACTGCTTTGTAGTATAATTTGCCTTCTAACTTCATTTTTTCCCTCACTAATTCCCTTGATAGTCTTGACCTTTATTCCTCCAGATGGATTTTATTATGTTTTCTAGCTCTACAAAATGATTCTTTGTAGTTTGGATAGGTAAATTAATTTAGGTAGTATTATAATTTTTTATTATATTGGTTTAGCCTAACAACTAATATTTCTCCAATTGTTTAGATACCTTTGTGTGAAGTATTTTATAATTTTGTTTGAATATTTCCCATGTGTGTCATGGCAGGTAAATTCTCAAGTATATTATACTGTCTGCAGTGATTTTAAGTGAAATTTCTCTTGCTATCTCTTCCTGTTGGGGTTTGTTGTATAGATATGCTGATGGTTTATGTGGCTTTTTTTTTGTCTTGCAACTTTGCTAAAGTTGTTAATAGTTTCTACTAGTTTTTTAGTGGATACTCTATAATCATATAATGACAATTATAATATCATATCATCTGCAAAAAGTGATAGCTTCATTTCCTTGGGCCATTTTTTTATTCCTTCAATTTCTTTCTCTTGTCTTATTGCTATAGTTAGCATTTCTAGTAAAATATTGAATAATCATGGTGATAATGGATATTCTTCTTTTACTCTTGATCTTATTGGAAAGGCTTTTAGTTTATTCCCATTAAAGATAATGCTGGCTCTTGGTTTTGAATAGTTGCTACTTATCTTCTTTAGAAATGCTCCATTTATTCTTATGCCTTCTAGTGTTTTTAATAAGAATGGGTATTGTTTTTTGTCAAAAGCTTTTTGTGTATCTATTATAATTATATGTTTTTTGTTGTAATAGAATACTGTTGTGCTGTAAGAAATGATGAAGGGAATGGTGTTAGAAAAACCTAGAAAGGTTTATAGCAACTAATGCAAAGTGAAGTTAACAGAATCAGGAGAACATTGCACACAGTAAACAGTATTTACATGATAATCAGTTGTGAAAGATTTAGACATTCTGATCAAATGATGATCTATGATAATTCCAAAGGACTTGAAATAAAAAATGTTATCCATTTCCAGATAGAAAACCAATGGACTCAGTGCAGATTGAAACATATTTTTAGACCTCTTTATTTTTCTTGCTTTCCTGACCTCCCCCACAACATGACTAATGTGGAAAAACGTTTTGTGTCACTTCATATGTATAATGGGTATCAAATTTCTTACCTTCTCAAAGAATGAGGGAAAGGTGAAGGAAAGGAGAGGATTTGGACCTGAAAATTAAAATAAAAAAAAAAATACAAATCCCAAACAATGGGGACACCTAGCTAAACCAAAATTTCCAGATAATTCATATCGCCAATTAATTTCTCAATTACCATTGTAAAGTGCAGGGTACCCCTGAGATAATCTCAAGTGTATACTCAAACTGATAAAATCCAACTTGAAAAGATGAAAGTTTATTCTACTTTCCTTCTACCATCTGAATCTGATAGGAACTGATGAGGGTTGGGAAGGGGTTGGGGAGAAACCAGAGTACAGGGGAGGGTCATCTGGAATGAATTCATGGACTCAAGCATTCTTGAAATCAAGGTGGTAAAGATTTATTGTTATTCTTTTCAGCAGCAGGTGTTCTTTGGGAACCTGCAATTTAAAAAGGGTACAGGTAAAGTTTATATAGGGTATTCTGTAGTAAAACATGTGCCAAGTATTCTAACTAGGTGATTCAGGGTGGGATTAGGGAGTGGCTAAGGAGTGGTTAGTTCTTAAAGGAACATGCACTTCTAGCATCTACTGTGCAGGTATTTTGTCCAGAGTTCACTGGGAAATAGCCCAAGGCAGGCTATGTGGAGGTGTGGTTTTAGGTCTGAAACATTACTAAGTCAACTAACAGGGCTGACTGAGAAATACTCAGGCTGCCCCCATCAATGTCTTCTTAGATAAGATAAACATAAGGGAGTATACATATGTCTAACTCTAGGATACATATGATTGGTCTGTGAGTAGTAAATATCTTTGTGATCCAATACACAGTCAGTTCAGCCAGTACACAGCTGGTTCAAACTAATAAATTCTATAGGTGCAGCTGGCTACTGTATCAGGAAAAGAGATAAAAGTTTTGCTGGGGTAGGCTGTCCTTGGGCTGAGGAGAAACCACCAGTGATAGCGTTTTGAGGCTAGAGAGAAATATGGTTTTTAGAGAGAAATGTAATTTTAGAATTGGGGTCCAAGCACAGGCACCCAAGCACCCCATCAGAATTACTATATAAATCTAACACTGAAAACCTCTGACTGCCTAACAGACAATCCAGATAGAGCATCTTGAATTCTTGGCACTGTGTTCTGGTTCATATTAATATCTGATCAGAGCCTGACAGTTCACACATGTTGGTATCTCCCTAGTTTTGACACTATGCAATATGCATTGTAGATGCATACTGTCAGTCAGTTAATAAATATTTTAAAGTGCTTCCTATGTTCTGGGCATTGAGTTAAGTACTAGGGATCCAAAGAAGGGCAAAAATGAATCTCTTTTCTCAAGACATTCACAGCCCAAGGTGGCGAGGGGAAGAGTGAGACAACATACAAAGGACTGTGTACAAGCGAACTCTACTCAAGGTAAATTGGAAATAATCACTAGAATTAAAGGGAATTGAGAAAGGCTTACTATAGAAAGTATGGTTTTAGCTGGGACTTGAAGGGAATCAGGGAAGCTAGAAGGTGAAGAGGAGGCAAAATAATCCAGGCATGGGAGAGAGTCAATGAAAATTGAGGGAATTTGCTTTATCTTGTTCCAGGACAAGCAAGGAGACCAGTGTCACTAGAGTGGGTGGGTGGATAGGTGGGGAATGAAGTGTAAAAATATTGGGAAAGTAGGAAAGGACAAGGTATGAAGAACTTTTAATACCAAACAGAGGATTTTATATTTGATCTTAGAGATGATAAGGAGACACTGGAGTTTATTAAGTAGGTAGTGGGTTGTGGGGGAAGGGGAACATGGACTTTAGGAAGATTATTTTGAGGACTGATTGGAAGATGGACTCAAAAGTTAAGGTAATGAAGGCTTGCAGTAGGATGGTGCCAGTTTTAGAGGTGAAAAGGGAGTATATGGAAGAGATGTTGTGGAGATAAAATCAATAGGCCTTGGTAATATATTTGATATGGGGATGAGAGAATATGGAGCTGAGGCTGGGGAGATGGCAGTACTCTCAATAATAATAGCAACACTTGGACTTTAATGTTGCCATTAATCAATAGTTATTCACTAGAAGAACTGGAATTTAAGAATACCTACAAGCACCAAGCTGTGTCAATTGAGACTGGGAATTTTTAAAAATCTGTAAGGCAAAGAAAATAGAGATGGTAGGATGAAAATTTTTATTACAAAGAAAAGTTACAATACTTTTGTGTCAACTGACATGTCTAGTCCTTCTAGTTCTGAGATCTCCAAGCCGAGATAAGGCAATCTTCCTAGATCAGTCTTGAAAGGGTGTAATCAATAAGATGTATTCTGTGAGAATTGCTCCTTGAGTACATCCCGTATCCTTCTTATGAAATGAGAAAATGTCTATTCTCTTTCCGAACTATAAAAAAAAGTAATCTATCCCTACAAAAAGAATCTTCCCCAAACAAACAAAATCCCCCAAATGCTCATCACAAACATGCATGGTCCAGTAAAGCCAATTTTCACATTGGCCATGCCTAAAATTGTTTACTTTTGTATTTTAAGTTCTTCACAGGAGGTGAGTGGTATGTTTCATGTTCAGTCTTTTTGAAGCTTATCATTTCTTTGATCAGAATTCGAAAGTCTTTCCAAATTGCTAAACTTCTTTTTTTCAACCAATTCTTCATTTTTTATGGAATCATAGAGTCCCCAAAGTTACACTGCTCTACATCCATTTCTCACTTTCAAGACCTACTGCTCTCTTGATATTGACCGCTACCTCTTGCTTCTATTTTTTTGGCAAGCCTTTCTGCACTGGCTACATAGATAGTCAAAGTTTTCAAGTATTTGGTCCTCACATTTTACTTAAGGTATCCTACTGATACTTTAAATAGACTGGGATTAATCCTACAGTAACTGAAATCAGTCTAGCAACAGTTGGTTCTAGGTATAACAGAGGTACAGTGACCACTTTCCTGTTGATCACAATATCTTTAAAAAATTAAATCTATAGAAGCAGAACCAGACTTATCAACATGCATTTTTGCTCTGTTTAATAGCTGTGTCCTTACATGCTCAGAACACCTTTTATAACACTGGTGGCTCAGTGGATAGAACAAAGAATTTGATTCAGGAAGACCTGAGTTCAAATTCAGTCTCAGATGCTTGGTAGCTGTATGACCCTGGGCAAGTCACTTAACCTCTCTATATCTTACTTTCCTCATATGTAAAATAGAGATAATAATAGCACGTACCTATTGTGGTTGTTCTGAGGATCAAATGAATTAACATATGTAAAACACTTTGTAAACTTTAAAGAGCTATTTACATGCTAGTTAATATTACTGTATTAGTTCTCTCACTTATGCCATGCTGGTATCTGGGCTTAGGATGTCTTCCTCAGCCTCCAAAAACAACAAACTCGGTCCCAAAGAAGAGATAAGAACATGCACTTCCCTACTTTCTTTGCAGAGAAACAGTAATGCAGAGGTTGCATCTTACAGGTACAGATGATTACAGGTATGGTCAAAATCTGTTGAAATATTGATTAATTTTTGCTGTGCTTTTAAAAATTCTTTATTAGAAGTAACTTTCAGGGGAGAGGAGGGGAGGAGATGGAATATACTTAGAAATGAAAATGATGAAAAAATCCAAATGTTATTAATATAAATTTTAAGTGTCAGGGGTATAATTTTTATCCTTCATACAAAGTTGTTGAAAATAAAGTTTTACTTATATTTTTTGTTTTTATGGTACCTACATTTCTCAGTACAGCCCTTCTCTCATCTCCTGTCAGAAACCTATCCCTTAAAAAGCAAGAAGAAAAAGAGAGAGAAAAAGCAGTTCAGCAAAGCTAACTGTAATGGGAGGCTGTCCAATGGGAGTCCCATCCCTGGCATCTGAACAAAGTCCTGCCTGATGTCAACTCATGGCCATTGCTTGGCCATCCTGCTTCTGGGCATGCATAATGAAGGCCCTTCTTTCTCCACTTTGAAGTATGCAAGGTAATCTGTGGCTATTTCTAGTCATCTTACTATGTGCCTTTTATTTAGCTGCTGAATTAGAACTGTGAGTGGAAACAGAAGACAAAATTCCTATGGGAAAAGGGGCAGTATTATGTTTTTGCTGCTTGGTTAAATTCTAGTGAGAAGAAGAAATTGGTACCAACCTTTGAGTTGGGGAGGACCCTCTGTCCTCTCTCACTGGAGTTGAGGCCCAAGGACATTCACTGTACTGTTGCTTCTGTCTTTGTGGTGTCTATTTTTCAATGCTCTTAGGTAAAGGAGTATTGAAGACACCTGTAATCTGATGAATATTGCAAGGCTGGGAGAGTGTGCTACTTCAATGTCCAGAAAGTAGAACTCATACAGGTACTGTTTTGTGCAAGTAAGAAATTGACTTCGTCTACTGGCTAGGCTACATTTGGAAGTGAATTTGGTGGGGTGCATGCTTTACAGTATCCAATTGAAACTTAAGCTCATCTCCCCAGGGATCAAAGGGACGTAGGGGAGAATGTGGCCCCACCCCAATTTGGAGATATATATATATATATATATATATACTTAAGTTCTTGCTATATCTTTTCAGTAAATATCTCTTTTGTAAAAGTTAATTGATAGGAATTGATTAAATGATACTGGGGCACAAATCTCAGGTGATTTATATTGAGAACATCTCAGAATAGGTGCTTGAGCTAATAGATTTAAAAAGAATAATCCCATCTCCTCAGGGGAAGTCTTAGAACCACAAGGGGGAGATACAGCAAGCTAACCTTGCTCTGGGGGATCCAACTCATCAGTGTGAGTATAAGTTGGAATTAGGACCCCCAGAATCTATAAAGGCTACAAAGTGAACACTTCAAAAAAGTCTGACATTTGAACAGAGGTGGGAATTAAAACCTTCTGTTAGGGCCAAGAAAAGTCCAGCTAAGTGTCACCATGGATAGAGTGCCAGGCCTGAATTCAGGTAGACTCATCTTCCTGAGTTCAAAAAACTGGCCTCAGTCACAAGCTGTGTGATCCTGTTTGCCTCAGTTTCCTCATCTGTTAAATGAGATAGAGAAGGAAACGGGAAATTGCTTCGGTATTTTTGCCCAGAAAACCTCAAATAGGCTCACAAAGAGTCAGACACAACTGCAAAATGAATGAATAGCCACAGGGCAAAGAAAATTTCAATTTTCCATAATGTCTAGCCTCTGTAACTCTCTATCCCTTGTATCATGTGTATAAGGATGTGATTTTGTTTCTTAGAATAATATATAAAAATGTTTTATATCTCACTCTGAGGAATGTAAATGAATTAATGTTGTCTGCTATTAAATATATACATACATGCCTACATTCATATATAAACATGTTTATAAATAAGGACTTTTAAATTTTTTTATTTTAAGCTTAAACACAAAATGAGAAAAGAAAAACACAATAGAGCATAGGAGAGGATTCAATATAAAACAATAATTTTCCATTTCAAGAAAACCTGCATAATAAATTTTATACATTGTTTTCAAAGCTTCCCAGCTTTTCTTTGCTTCCTTGTGGGTTTTCTTTTGTTCTCTACTGTACATTTTTTGCTTTATTTTTTATTTTTCCCCTCCCTTTTTCTCTGCCCAAACCCTAAAGAAGGCTACAATTAAGCTTTTATATATATATATATATATATACATATAATATACATATACACATACATATATAAGATATATGTGTATTGTGTATATATACACATAGATATCTATAAACATACACATATATACACATATACATCTATATAGTTTTCATGTTTTTCTAAATCAACCATCTCATCATTTCCTATACCACAACAATATTCCAACCCAATAATATGTTTTCTGAGAGATTGTCTATGAAGATTTTTCCCAATTTTCTGCATTCCTTCTATTTTTGGCTACATAGGCTCTATTTATACAAGAAAACATTAATTTAAAGTAATTGAAATTATCCATTTTGTCTTCAACAACAGTCTCACCCCATAACATGGTTTAAGGTCTGATACTGCTGAATCTGCTACCTTTACATCTTTTTTCCCTGGTTCCTTTGAAGTTTCTGACCTTTTGTTCTTTCAAATGAACTTTGCTAATATTTTTTTCTAACTCAGTAAGATAATTTTTTAGTAATTTAAGTGTGATGGCATTAAATAAATATATTAGTTAAGTGGAGTCATTTAAAAAATCATAGTGGCTTTACCCATCTATGAACAAAAAATATTACTTCAGTGATTTAGATCTGACTTTATTTGTCCGAAAAGGGTCTTATGTTTGTGTTCATGTAGTTTCTGTGTCCATTTTTCTCAGGAAAAAATTGGAACTAATTATTATCTTTATGTATTGAAAGTTGTCCCTACCCGGCTTGTCCTCCAAGAATCTGAGTGAGAATTTCTCATCTAAAGAGAAGAAAAACCATAAGCACCTCTATGAGGTTTCACTTGAGAGAGACACTCACAACCATTTCCCTGTCATTTTCCAGTTAATTGGCATGTATCCTAATATGCCCTGTTTATTGTCCCTTGTTTTTGTTTTGTTTTTTTGCTTTCACCCCTAAAACGAGGCAAGAAGGTCTTTCCCTCTTTGTCCAACAATAGCCTCATTGATAAAGTGAACTTGTGAATGTAGAAGGTACAAATAGCACCAGGCATCATAAGTAAGGCCCTCCATATACCCTATGTTAGCTGACCTTGAATACATTAAGGTATTTAATGATATATTAAGGTATGAAAATAAATTTCCATATTTTCATCCCCTTTGGATGATTACTGTACACAAAGACCCCAAAGCATAGCTCTAGAAACAGTGGTAACAGTTAACCTCTTCCTCCCTACCAATCACCGTCCTGGAAATACCATAAAAGAGGGAACATCAGACCCTCTGACACAAATCAGAGATGGTTTTTCCTTATTGAGGAGAGAAAGTTAAAAAGTCAGTCTAGGGACTGTCGCACCAGTGCAATTTTGGGAAAATGCTACATTGTTACCTCAATACAGATATTGACTTGTAGGCCCCCAGTATCCCACTCTGCTTCCAGGTCACTTTAAATCTTTAAATCTCCTTTGGACATGTAAGTCTTAAGCGAAAAAAGTTTTTACCCTTCCCTAGTAGAGATATAGAGTTACCATGTAGTTACTCATTTAGAGAATCTTTTGCTGCAAAATGGAGAATTAAAATCAAATCTCTGTTAAAAAAAAATCCTTTAATTCAAGGAGCCCTTGTTCCAATTCTTAAATGAAAGGTCCTAATTCCATATCTTTCAGACTCTAAGAATAATACTTTATGCATCATGCCATAATGCCTCCTAATTGTTATAGAGTTATAGAAGACCATGCCATCAGAGAAATGATGACATGACTTGCATTTGACTTTTGCTTTGAGTGAGGGAGGGCTGTGCAGGTCACCAGCTTCACTTCTCCTCCAGAACCATCTGAATCCAGTGACCAGATAATCCTGAAGTTGACCCAGGATGGGACAATTGCTGTTAAGTGCCGTGCCCAAGGTCACATAGATAGTAAGTGTCAAGTGTCTAAAGTGAGATTTGAACTCAGGTCCTTCTGACTCCTGCGCTGGTGCTCTATCCACTGCACCACCTAGCTGCCCCCAATTGTTATAGTAGAAACCAAACAAATACCCATTGTCAGTGGTACTTATGTTGTCATGGAAAGAGATAAACAATTTATTAAGCACTTGGTATGTGTACTAGTGCTGTGCTACTATGTGTGTACTAGGTACACAAATGCAAGCAGCAAGACAGTCCTTGCCCACAAGGAACTTATATTCCAGTGGAGGAAGACAGAGGGGACCTGGAAAGTAGGAAGAAGGAGATCTAGCTTTGGAGTCAGAAAACCTCTGTTCAAGACCCGTTCTACTACTTACTACCTGAACTACCTTGGAGCAAGTCACTTGATCCCCTCATCCTCATTTCTTTATCTGTATGTGTGTAACAAGTGCTAATTCATGAAGTGTACACCTATATTTTCTGCCTGGCTCTAGTTAATTATGTAAGAACCTTGGGGGATACTTCCAATCACATGGTGATCTTTTGCTGAAAAGACTTGATGTCTAAACACAAAGTCTTTGGATAACACAATAAACTCTGAGTGGTCCCTTGGTTGTCTAAAACCTGGTGATAGCAGCCAGGGTATGGGATGGGGTGCTGCATCTATTAAAAGGAAAGACAGTTTCTGGTATCATGTGATTCTAGTGACCCTAAATGCATGCTGGAGAAGGATGGTCCTTTTCTATCTTGTATTATGAACCTTCACTGCTGTTCCCTATGTGGTTTATGCACACATCTAGGAAGGTTTGCAGGGGTAGGGGGAAGGCTTAGTTGCCTTTGCCTTTTTTTCTGCTTGTTTTTCCTTTATGTTGGGCAAAAGTGTCCCATTATGGACTTGTCCAGCACTGGTTTTGATGGTGGTCTTCCTGGAGTGTTAGTGACTAACTTCTGAGAAGCTTCTGAGACCAAGAAAGAAGATTGATTCAAGCTTGGTTGTTTGATTGGACAGCGCCCAGATGAGGTTAAAATGGCCAATCCACAGTCCTATAAACTGCTTCATAATATAATTATAGTAGTAACAGTTAGCATTTAGATAGTGCTTTAAAGTTCGCAAAAATGCTTTGAATATGTAACATGGCTGCTCTTTTCCACTGTCTGAAGACCAGGTCTGTTACATTGCTACCTTTTCCCCAGGATTCACGTACTATGAAAGAATTAAAGGAGGGATATCTTTGCCATTGACTAGAAATCCCACGAATTGTGTTCTCCCAATTTTAGGGGGTCCAAGCACTCCAGTTCCATTTAACAATTTAATAGTCAGAGGCTTTTACAAGGAAGGGAATGTTTACTTCAAAAGTGTAACAAAAACAAGCTGCAATCATTTTCCCTTAACATCTCTGCTTCTGAGAAGGGGAGGGAGAGTAGGCTGATAGCTTGACTCAGTTCCTACATAGCATTAGTCCCATCAAATTCAATTCCAAAGCTGTCCCTGGGCTTACATCCCAGGACTCCAGCTTCTCAGGGTTTCCCTGCTAGTCAAGTGGCAACAGCCAGTCAGGAATCATCTTTTTTTGGAATACTAAGCTCTCCTGAGCACTAGGGGAACTTTTCCAACCTCCTCCATGGCAGTTAAGAGATCCTTCTTGGTGATTTTAATGGGGTTCAGACTCTGGGAACTTCCTTGAGCTCCTCTGGAATCTCCTTACTTAAACTGACTTTTCATACTCAAACTGAGCTCCCCTCGTATCTTTCCACAGAAACTGACCATTTGTCTGTTGTCTCTTGATTGCCCTACCTGTTTACCACCTAGGTGCCCCCTAGTCTGATGTTGGTTGACTACCTCTAGCCATTTCCAACCTTTGATCCTCCTTGGAGGCCCTTCCTGAACTTCTTCCCCCATCACTCTAGACTACCAGACCACCCCCACCCTCACCCCCCATCCCTTCTATACTCTTTTCTGTATTTAAGTCCCACTTTGCCTCCATGAAGGTGCTCGGATTCAATCCAGCTCAGACTCTGTCTAGTTGAGATTCTATCTTACCCGCTTGTGAATACAAGCATTACAAATACTTAGGTTCCTTAAGAGGTAACCCAATTAGGCGAAACTTTAATAAACTTTGTTTTCTTTGGCTTTAAGAAGGCTTGAGTCGAATTCATTCCAGCACGACCAGGACTGTTGGTATTTTGGGGTCCACCCCTCACCCTATACCTCATCAATTTCAGGAACTGTTCTGAGGAGATAGTCCAAGAGAAGAAAGGGGAGGTCCAGGGACTCATGGGGTTATAATATTCTGAACATTTAAGTTGCTCAAAATATAGTCACTGTCTTCCCAATTGATAATCGTCCAAGTACATGAACAAGCGGTTTTCAGAAAAAGACATCAAAACTGTGTATACCCTTTGACCCATTAATATTGCTACTAAGTCTATATTCCAAAGAGATCAAAGAAAAAGAAAAAGGTCCTATATATACAAAAATAGTTACAGCTTCTTTTGTGGTGGCACAGGATTGCAAATTGAGGGGATGTCTATGGGTTGGGGAATGGCTGAACAAGTTGTGGAAAATAATTGTGATAGAACACTGTTGTGCAATAAGAAATGATGGGGGAGATGGTTTCAGAAAAAAATTGGGGAGACATATGAATTGATACAAAGTGAAGTGAGCAGAACCAGGAGAACATTATATCCAGTAACAATAATATTGTAACAATGATTACCTGTGAAAGACTTAGCTATTATGATCCAACACAATTCCAAAAGACTCATGATGAAAAATGCTATCCACCCCCAGAGAGAGAACTGATGAACCCTGAGTGCAGATGGAAGCAAATTGTTTTTCACTCTATTTTTTTTGCTTTTTTTTTTTTTGTAACGGCTAATACAGAAATATGTTTTACATGACTTGTGTATAATGAGCAACATACTACTTGCCTTCTCAAAGGTTGGGGGAAGGGGAAAATTGAAACTCAAAATTTAAAAAATGAATGTTAAAAAGGAAAAGAAAAAAGAAAACTATATAGTCACTGTCATTTCAGGCATATATTCACTGACCTCCTCTGGATTAATGTTAAGTGTTATTTATAATTTTCCATGAGGGTAGGGATGAACAAAGGGGAGAAATGGGAGCTCCCCGAGTCAGTGGAAATTGTCTAGTTGGCCTGTGGCTTTACTGAGTTCAGTTCTTGTCCTAAACCAACATATCTGTTAAATCATAGTGGTTCCTCTTCCTCAGGACATGAGGACACAGGGAGTATATAGTAAGCTCTATGTTATGGTTTTTGAACCCCAATGCCCGTAGGGATCAACATTTCTCCTTTAATGGTACAGTTTCTGACACTGGAAAGAAGGAAGGAAATATTTATTAAGCACCTACTATGTATTAAGTGTTTTCTAAATATTATCTCATTTAATCACAACAACCTTGGGAAGTAGATGCTATTATTTTTCCTATTTTATAGGTAAGGAAACTGAGGCAGACAGAGGTTAAGTGACTTGGCCAGAGTCAAACAGCTAGTACGTGTCTGAGGCTGGATTTGAACTTCAGTTCTCCTGATTCCAGGTTCTATCTAATGTGTCACCTAATAGGAAGAGAGTGCTCAGACTTCATTACTTCTCATCTAAACAATCACATCATTTCTTGGATGAAGAGGAACCCCTGGCTTGTGTTCAGGAATAAGTCTGGTTTATGTTGAGAGAGAAAGCTAAGCACCTACTTGAGACCCAGATCCAAACCCTCCAGGGTTCAAGGTGATTTTTCTTGGAGTTGGATGACAGAATAAGGATCTTTAAAAGGTCTTGACAGTCTAAAACACTGGGCAGAATCTAGTAAGATGAAATGAAATAGGGAGAAATGTAAAATCTTACATCTAGGTTCAGACAATTCTAAGTGCGAGATGGGAAAGGCATGATTAGATAGGGATTATTTTGGAATAGATCTGAGGGCTTTAATGGATTGGAAGCTCAGTATGAATTAAGAGACTGGCTCTGCAGTCCCAAAAGCTGTTGTGAACTTAGGCAGCACATTCAGAGAGGAGATAGTCCTACTATATTTGGTCCTGGTCTGGGGCATCCTGCTGAGTTCTGAATGCTACATTTTAGGAAGGAAATTGATGTGTATGTATGGGGAGGTGGGGGTCCCAGAATCCCAGAAGGGATCCAGAAGGTGACTAGAATGTGAATTGCCTCAAGATCAGATCTAGTTAGCTATAGCAAGAGAAGGATCTTTAAAAACAATAGCCACTGAGGGCACCTTGAAGTGATTACATTGAGTAAAGGAAAGAAAAAACAATTTTTTTTTTTGCCTGAGTTACCCATTGTGTTCTATGAACCCAAGCATCAGAGCTCCCATAGAGCTCCTCATATCTGCTTTGTATTCAAGTGATGAAAAAGTGACCTTAGGAATTTGAGCTCTTAGTTTCCTGAGGCAACAAAGTCTGAAAGAATATTTTGACACCTCTAAAGGGGAAACTAGCCTAACCTCTAAAGGGTCAGGAGTTGAAATATTGCTACTACCACAGGTGAATACGGTAACTGATTTCAAGTATTTCAAGGGCTATCCAATGGAGGAAAAATTAGATAAGTTTTGCTTTGCCCATGAGGAACAATGAGTAGGAGTGGGTTTGGGCTTGATATAAGGAATAACTTCTTACCAATGGGAGCTACCCAAAAGCAGAATGGGTCACATTACAAGATGAATTCCTCTTCACTGGGAGTCTTAGGATAAAGGCTAGATGACTACTTATCAGATAGTTATAGAGGGGATCCTCTTTCAGGTATGAGTTGGACTGGGGTCCCTTCCAACTGAGATTTTGAGATTTCTGAGTAATGTAATTTATGGAGCACCTGCTACACTCCTACTGCTGTACCCACTGCCACCTCCGCCCTCTTCCTTTGCCTCCATCACACAGCAACCTCTTTTTAAGTTTACTCTAGCTAAATATCTCACCCAATTCAGATCATGATGGCTATTGTCTGTTGGCTACCAGGTCAATATCCTTTATGGAGAAGTTCAGTACCTGGGTCACTAAAACTGCTCTCTCCAAAGTTACCGGTTGGTTTGATTATCATCTCTGTGTTGTTGACTTGTCAGTCTATATATTCAGCTCCAGTCTCTCTACTGAGCTCCAGCTGTTCTTCACCGACTACCTACTGGATACATCCTAGGGATGGTTCAAACTGAATCTGTCTAAAACAGAGCTTGGAGAGATCCTACATATCACCTAGCAATCTCCTCATTTTATAGATGAGGAAACTGAGAGCCAGAGAGATTAAGTGACTTGCCCTCTTCCAAACTTTCCCTTTTCTATCAAGGGCAGCATTATTCTTCCAGTGTTCCACATTCACAACATTGGTATTCCCCTAAAGTTCTCCCTCTCAATCATTCCACATACCCAGTCAGCTGCCAGATGTTGCTATTTCTGCCTCTGCAATGTCTCTTGCATAGTGCCCCTTCTCACAGTTCACTCAGCTGCCACATAGTTCAGGCCATTCCTCATCATTTCATGCTTGGACTATAGGTGATGGTCTTCCAATTGTTCTCCCAGTTTCAAGTATCTCCATGCTTAAATCTATCCTCAGCATACATGTTGAAATGATTTTTTCTTAAGTGCATATAAGACTAGTTGTCCTTGTTTTTGGGGTGTTTCAGGCATGCCCCACTCTTTGTGACCCCATTTGGGGTTTTCTTGGGGGTTTACCACTTTCTTCTCCAGTTCCTTCAAAATTTCAACATTTTTTAATTGATCTTATTTAAATTTATTGAATAAAACAAACATTTCCATACCTTAGTATAATTTTTAAAAAAGATGATTACACATGAAACTGCAAAAACTTGCTATTCCTTTTAAATGAATTTTAATTTAGTTCAAAAATTTAATTTATTAAATTAATTAGCTTATTTGTGCTTAATATTTAATTATTAATTATATAATTAATATGTATAATATAATAAAATACATTATATACTATATACTATAATAAAATAATATATAATAATTAATTGAGTTAATTAATTTAAAAATTTAAATTAAAAAATAAAGTTAGCATGTGAATTTTTTCTCTTTCCCCTGCCATCCTAGAGATGTCTACCATAAAGCACAAATATGTATATGTATATACATGTATATGTATATATGTGCACACACACATGAAAATTGTTCTACACATACTTCTATTTATCGGTTCTTTCTCTAAATGCATATAGTTTCTGCCTTCAAATGTCCTTTGTAGTTAATTTTGTAGCTCATTTTACGGAAGAGCACTGTGTCATTTCTCTATTCAATAAACCCCAGCAGCTTCTTATTGCTTCTAAGATAAAATATAAATTCCTATCTATCTTTGACTTTGAAAATCCTTCTTTTCAGTCTCACCATATATTAGTTCCCTTCCTGCACTTTCTAGTCCAGCCAGTCTGGCCTCTCTGTTTCTCACAATGATATGAGCGTACAGAGTCTGACATGACTGAAACAACCTCAGCCATCACCACCGTCACCACCATCACCACCATCACCACCGTAACCACCGTCACCGCCATCACCACCATCACCACCATCACCGCCATCACCACCGTCACCACCATCACCACCATCACCACCATCACCACCATCACCGCCATCACCACCGTCCCCACCGTCACCACTGCAGTTCTCATTTTTTCTAATTTGTGATCCCAGGGGAAATCATACAAGATTCACTTTTAAGTATGTAGCATTCCACTCTAGGGCTGATCAAGAAAAGCAGGATGGTAGCTTGGAAAGTTTGAGCTCACAGCTAGGAACCAGCTCAGTTGAAAAAAAAAATGATACAAATGCCTGGAATGCATTCCTTCTTGACCTCCACTCCACAGAATCCCTTACTTAAGCACCATTTTCTAGAGGAAATCTTTCTTGTTCTTCCCAAGTGCTAATCCTGTCTCTCTAAATACCTTTGTATTTAGTTATTTTATATTTAGCTGAGTTTATTCTGTATACATTTACGTATCTATGTGTTTTCTCTTCCAATGGTGTAAGCTCCTTCAGAACAGATGCTATTTCATTTTTTTTTTTTTGGTCTTTGTATTCAAGTCTAGCACCTACCAGTTTCTGGCACATAGTAGTAGGTACTTAATGTTCATGGATTGACTGAATGAGTACTTACTTCAGTGCTTTAAACTACTCTGTACCTTAGAAACTTCACAAGTTTCTTTGAATGGAAAAAATTGGGTATTCAACTGTCAATCTGGATGAAGATCTTTTCCTAACCCAGTCAAGTTAGTTAGAAAACAGGTCGATACTACTGCAGGACTATATCTGAAAGTTTTTCAGCATGGTAGGAACAGTCAGAACTTGCCCTCCACTTGACACAGACTTTGAGAGCCAGGGTCCCATTCACCTCATCAGGAGACATCAAGAGAAGTAATGTAATGAAAGAAAAGTAAGCAAAGAAGATCTGATGCCTCCATCATCTGCAAGGGCTTCTCTTTGTGTAAATCTACCTCTCTCTGCATTTTCTTTGCTTGTATTCTTGTTCTTTTTCCTTTGTGTGTATCTTTCTCTCCTATTAAGCAATTCATCAATCAATTACTAGCTAGGTAGCTAGATGGCTGCAGTGGATAGGGACTGGGCCCAGAGTCAGGAAATACCTGAGTTCAAATCCATCACAGACACTTCCTAGCTGTGTGAGGGAGAGAATCACCTGGAGAAGAGAGGAGTTAATGGATTCAAAGGTTGGTCTTGTCAAGAAGGACAGCCACCTCTTGTTCAGAGACTAGAATGAAGGGGGAGATAGAGGATAATGGTGGCAAAGGGATGTGAGATGGGGGAAAAAGGAAACTTGGACCAAGGATCATTATTTGTGTGTGTGTGGTCCTTACTAAAAGGGTAGAGGCTTGGGGGAGAGGGTACCCTGGGAAATTGGATAAATTAATAGTAATAGCCAGCATTTATGTAGCACTTTAAAGTTTAAAATGATCATTTATTCTCACAACAACCCTGAGAAGTAGATGTTTTTATTATACCCATTTTACAGGTTAGGAAACTGAGACACGAAGAGGGTCAGTGATTTGAACAGTGACAAATGGATGGTAATTGTTGGAGGCCAGGTTTGAACTCATTCATGTCTTACTGAATCCAATTCTAGTGCTTTATCTATTCTGATAACTAGATGCCTCTTGTTTAGAGAGGATCAAAGTTAGTGAGAGAGGGAGAGAAGAAAGTTCCAGTCCGTTCAATTTCTTGGAGCTCTTGAGTCTCTTTGAGCATTGCAATAGTTTTGGGTTATTCTGGCTTCCAGCTTTGAGAGGAAAGATGGAAGATAATAGCCCCAATTCAGATGCTGAAGGTAAAGACTGGAAAGAAGCCAACATGAGAGAAGTTGGCAGTCTCTATTCTGTCCCTATTCTCAGTTTATTACACTGGAGATTTTAGGGAATTTTCCCTTGGATGAGATCTAGAACTCTCTCTTTTGGTTAAGCTGAGTTATCTCAATATCAGTGGGAAAGCCCCTTCACCTATATTATCTGGTACATATTCTCCTATGTATACTCTTTCTGATTTCTGTTTTGCTGTTGCCTTGGAGAATTTTTTTTGTGCTAGAAAAAATGAGTTAGGTTTGGAACAGCTGCTGTGTTGAGTGGGATAGAGATGATTAAGTAGGAGTAGAATTGCTTTGCTTCTGCGAAGACTCCATTGAGATTATGTATCATAAACTTGTAGTGAGTTTTTTCATTATGGTTTCATGACTTCCTCCAGTTCCATCCAGCAGATTGTAAATAGAAGTAAAGGAGGATTGGAGAGTAATTCTGGGTTTGAATTTGGGAAGGGATGAATGGTAAGAATTTAACAGTAGTATATAATTGAACCAAATCACCGATTGGTAGAGAGGGGGAAAGAAGGAGAGGGTAGCCAGAGCAGAGGTGATGGCCTGGGAAAATACTGAGTGGTAGAGAGATTGGAGGCCATAATAAGAATGAAGACTATTGTTAGGGGAACAAGACATAGAGAGAAAGATAAACTCTTAATAGATTATGATCAAATAAAGAAAGATTTGTGGGTGATAACAAAATGAAGGTTATGACTCTTCCTGTTCTATGTTGAGATAAAGTGGAGGAGTAGGTCATATTGAGGAATTTGGAAATTAAGAGTAATACTCTGTATGTTGCAGTTCCCTTGTATTAAGGCAAACTTTGCAGGATAGGGACCAAGTCTTCTCTATTCACAACCTCCCTTCATTCTCAATGTTGAATGGAGAACTCAGAATTGAGAGAATTCTGAATCCATGGCTAACCACATCATTGTGGATACTCACCAAGGGGACTTGAGCCTCTATTTCTATTATATTAATGGGAGAGTGGAGACCAGGGGTGTCCCTTTCCCCACTGACAAAGGGATTACCAACAATTTAAGGTGCCATTTTCTCAAACCCTTTTAACCAGCATGATCCTGCCAACCACATTTCCCCTATCTGTTGATTCCCCTATACCTGACTTGTCCCACTTTCTCTCCAGCCAATTGTAGAGCCTAAGTTATGACCTTGCCATAGTAGGCTAGGCACACACCCATCGTATAAGGCTACCAGATAGCATTTTTGAGAGCTCAGATAACTGCTGCCTCCTTCCCTTTTGAAAATTACAGGTTATCACACAAGCCCATATTCTGGGAACAGTCTAGCTTGGATGACTAAATAGCAAATGCATGGCTTAACCAGACTAATCTGTAATACTAGGGGAAATCATACAAGATTAGCTTTCAAATGTGTGCCATTTTACTCTAGGGCTGATCAAGAGAAATAGGCTGGTAGCTTGGAAAGTTTGAGCTCATAGCTAGGCACCAGCTCAATTAAAAAAAAAAAACCAAGGTGATACAAAGGATTTGTCCAGTACCAAAAACCCTTCTGTAATTTCTCAACTTTGAAGTGAGGTCTGGGGCAGAGCTGACCTGCTGACATGCTTCAGCCCTCTAGCACCAATTAAGTATTAGGATTCGACCAACCCCTTTCTTTACCTTATCACATAGCACCAAGGAGTCTTTATCTTTCATTCCTGTCTTCAAATGAATATTGCCACTGACACTACAAAGGTCTTGACAAGGCCCTATGCCTTCTACATTTCTCTAGGCTCCCTAGATGAAAGTCACCTTACATATCTATTCACATATCTACTACTCTCAAACCCATTAATATCAGCCCCATCCTTCTAATATGTCTATGGCACATCTTCTCTATTTTTGTATTGTTATTATTTTATTGTTGTATTATTCTATTGTTAATAAGCATATTAGACCTATGCTTCTCCTGGAAATTATTTTGTGTATGTTTTGAATTTAATTTTCTATGTACATGTGGGATTCCCCCAATAGAAAGTAAACTCTTGTAGGGTAGGGGCAGTTTGATTTTTTCATGGCACCTATCCCCCAGAGTTGTGAAGATCAAGTGAAATGATTATAAAGTGCATGGCACAAGGTAAGTGCTATATAAATGTTAGCTACTTGTTATTATTATTATATCCCCAGCACTTACCACAATGTCTGGCACATCATAGTTGCTTGTTGAATTGAGCTGAATTGAAAAAGCAAAGGGTTTATTTTGTAAAAGGACTGTAATAGAGAAACACCGCTACAAAAGTAGGGACAAAAAGCTAAACTAGGCACAGACAGTTGCAAATGACAAATTAGAAGGTGTATATTTAAAAACTTGGGGTATGTTTTTCAGAGATGGAGGAATAAGTATATCAGAGAATAGATGAGAAAATAATGAGGGAATAGATGATTTCCTCCTTAAGCGGGAGAGCCAGGGGACTACAGGTATGAAATGCTGCATATGGTGCCAGTCGGCTGAGAGGTAAAATCAAAAGACATCAATAAAACCTTTTCTTTAAAAAAGACAGAATTGAGGTTAAAAAAAAAGCCACACCTGCCCCCAAAGAGTAATGTCCTATGGTCACAAGCCCAAAAAGAGTTCTTGGAAAAACTTTAAAAGGAATTAAAAAATCAAATAAGAGAGATCAAGGAAAAATTAGGAAAAAATAAAAACAAGAAAATTATGAAAAGAAAGTTGTGGTACATGATTGTAATTGAATACTACTGTGCTATAAGAAATGATGAGCTTGATGATTCTAGAAAAACATGGAAAGAAATGCATGAAATAATGAGGAATAAAACCTAGAGAATGTTATTATACAGTAACAGCAATGTCGTCTTAAGAGCGTCATTGAGCAACCCAATCATTTAGATTATTATAAATACCCAAATTAACTGCAAAAGATATATGAAGATGCTATCTGCATCCAGAGAAAGAATTGATAAGCAGAAACATGTATAGAATGGTTTTATATATGTGTACATATTTGCATCTAATGGTAGCCATCTCTAGGGTGGGGGAAGGGAGGAAAGAAAGAAAAAAAATTACATGACAACTTTATTATATGTTTAAAAAGAAGAGCAAGTTGTACATAATAGTCTTGCAGTTTCACTTTTTGCCTATTCTACTGTAACAGAAATGCTTATTTTATTTCTTAGGTTCAGAATAAAATATTTTTAAAAATAGAGGTGGAGGGGTGAGGAGGAAGGAGAGATGGTTTGTTTGGCTTTCCCCAGAGTCAGAGGTCATGTCTTAGGACAAGACTGCAGAGATGTCCCTTCTAAGGTAGAATATTTCTGTGTGTCTAATCAGCTACCAGTGTTGGGTTCAGCACTCTCCTCACCTTCTCCAGGGATGGCCAACTCTCCAAGAGAGGAAGGGCAGAGATTGTTTCCATGAAGGAAAGAAAAGGGCTGAATGACAAAAATCTTCTGCATTAGAGTCTTCATAAGCTATGTCTTAGGGAAATCCTATGAATTTTAAAAGAAAGGGAGCAAGCTTGACCCTTTTAGTTGGCAGGGGAAAGTCCCCATGCTGACCTGTGTAGAAGAAAGAATCCTAATATGTACACATTTGTGAACCCTATGACATGGGCTTCCTGATACTCGATCAAGAGCTGTTACAGCCACATGGAGATGCTTTCTCCCTCTGAGCCTGGGAGATATCAGAGGGAAGAGAGACAAGGCACTTCTCAGTCTTTCTGGCCTCCAGAGACCTGACTTTGAGCTGGCATCTTGGTGAGATTGGAGGATGACTTCATGGACACTGTAGGGGAGTCCAGCTTCACTTTATCCAGCAGAGTTTTCTTGATGGCAGCTGGAGAAATCTTCTCTTTGTCAGCCATGGACTGTAGCTCTCTGCCAAATACATATCAAGAAGGGTTGGAAGGAAAGGGTTAGAAAGAAAAGACAGTTCTGGATTTGGAATTTCTATTGGTGAGAGGGTGAGAAGCCCACAGGCTCATGGAGGCTGCCTATTGGAGGGTTGAAGTCTGGCTGAACTTAAGATAGACACTCACTAAGGAGAGCACATCCAGGAGAATGACCAGGAGATGAGGGGGATTCAAAACCCTGTCCTATGAGCAACCTGAAGGAATGGGGGATATTCCTTTAGGAAGAATACGATTTCTGTCTTCAAGTATACAAAGAACTATCTTGGTTTTTTTCAAAATTTATGTGATTAAAACAAACATTTCCATAACATAGCATAATAAAAAAAGATTGCACAAGAAATTGCAATTCTATCATGTACAACTGTCTAGTGCTTTAAAAGTTCGGTTACCCTGCAAATTTCTTTTTTCCCTTCTTTTTTTGTGTAAGATAAATTTGACTTATTCTGCAAAGCTCCAGAGGGGTGAATTTGTATTAATGGATGGAAGTTAGAAGCAGAAAGATCTCCACACCAAAGAGCTTTTTGACAGTTAAATGTAGATGTTCAAGCAGAAACTATATACCTATTCATTGGGACTGTGGTAGAGGGAATTCATGTTTCAGGGAGCAGTTCAGTTAGCTTAAGGTCATACAGTTAATAAGTGTTGGGGTTAGGATTTGAATGAAGATCTTTTAACTGCAAATCCAGTATTCTCTCAACTGTGACATCTTGCCTAGACGACCATGAGCATAGGTTCTTAAGCTTTTCTATATGATGAGCCCTTCTGGTTGTCTGGTGATGCCTCTGTATCTCTTAGAATATTTTTAAATGTATAAAATAAAACAATAGGATTACAATGGAAAATAATATTAAAATTAAATTTAAATTTTTTTAAAATTAAAAAAATTATAGAGCACCTGAAATTTATCTGTCAACCCCTTGATCCACATATAATTACCCCTCCCCCTGCCCAAATTATCAAAAAGTTGTAGGGGAATTGTATCAAAGCAGGGCAAGAAACAGCAGACCTATGACAAAGTATTCAAATAAATGATGAGTGATAAGTTATTTTTCTTTCCTGCCACATTTATCTCATCTGGATTGTTACTGACTAAACTCCTAGAGGGTAGGTTGAGACCAGAGACTTGCTTGAAGAAAATGAAGAGGGAAGAAGAACAGGGAGCCTACCGTGTACGGATGCAGGAAGCCTCCACAGCATTGATGAGGAGGGAGCGGAAGCCACCACTCTCTAAGAAGTGCAAAGCATGGATAGTGGCTCCCCCAGGGGAGCAGACATTGTCCTTGAGCTGTCCAGGGTGTTCTTCGGACTCCAGGAGCATCTTGGCAGCTCCCTGCAGTAGAAGGAAGATGGATTAGACCAGAGGAAGAAGCATACTGACTTGCAGTGGCACAGTCTTCTGTTCTCTGAATCCATTAGATTCCTATTAAGAAACCTTTTAGGAAATGGAGTTGCCCCTACTACTAGCCCCTTTCTACTAGCCCCTAAACAAAGCCTAAAGTTCTAGCCCCAAATCTGAGTGAGAGAGCTTCCTTTTTATATGGTCCAAGAGTCAGAAAGTTACTAACCAATAAAGCCTGGGCCCCCAGATGGATTGCCAAACGCCGAGGTAGTCCCATCTTCACCCCACCATCTGCCAATGCATCCAAAGCTGTAAATGCCTGTAGGAGAGATAATTACTGAGCCTTTGGGAAAGAAAAAGGAGCCTTGATAAGCCTAACAAAGGGAAGAAGCCCTTGGTATCTTCCTCTTAGGCTGAAGGAAATTATCCCAATAACTTCACCTTCCCTCCATTAGCTCCATAGATCAGGCACTTGCCTAACCCCTTCAATTCTATAACCTGCCCCACACCATAAGTTCTCACATAGGCAGGCCCGCTACCGCTGAGGCCTGTGACAGCATCAATAAGATCCTCTTCCACCTCGGTGCAGAAACCCACGCTGCTCATTAGCTGTTCCAAAAGTTTCCCATCCTCCACCTGGGCATGGGTTCCTGTAGCATAAACTGTGGCACCCTCCCGTACTATCACAGGGGTATTGGTCATGCAACGGATGACTTTAGGGGCTGGCTGGAAGGCTGTCAGTTTCTGGGGAAAGAAAGTCGATTATGCTTCCAAGCAATCCTTCAGCATCATCTTCCCTGTTCCCCTTCTCCCTTTGTCACCAATACACAATTATGCTATTTTCTCTACCAGTCCTGAAGCCCACCTCCCACCTTGATGGGCAATGCCAAAGGGATTGGTACCTTCTCAATGGAGTTAATTGTGACGCCAGCTGCACAGGAGACCACAAGGTGCCTGTCCTTGATATCAGCTCCAATCTCATCCAGAATGAAGGGGATGATATGAGGTTTCACAGTCAGGAAAAGTACATCACTTTGCTGCACTGTTTCCTTGTTGCGGGAGGTTAGGTTTATACCAATTTTCTGCCGAAATTGATAGAGAGATCATGGTTAAGAATATCATGGCTAAGAACAGTGGGGGCCAGGTTGTCAGACCCTCACTCATAGTTATAACCCTGTCACTGTTGCAACTCTCCCTAAAAATTTCATTAAAAGTTCTTTCCCTTCATAAAGCCTTTAGATTCTACAAAGGTTGCTGTCACTACTGTTATTAGACAGATGAATAGCTTGAGTTCTGGCAAAAAGGGGGTAACCCTCAACCCCAATTCATGAACTCTTTACCCAACTTATGTCAATGAACATTTATTAAGCATCTATGTGCACAGTCTCAGGCCAGATGCTGGAAAATAGCTTATGATCATACAGTACTGGAAGGAAGCCTTTTTTTTTTCAAAATAGCCCTATTAGGCAAGTGTTAAAAGTATTTTTATTCCCATTTTTCAGATGAGAAAATTGAGGTTCAGAAAGACTGAAAGACTTGTTTAAAGGTACATAATAAATGTATTCTGGCACTTAAGCCTAGGTCTTTTGACTCCCCAACCAATGCTCTTTTTAATCCATTAGGCTGACTCAAATGCATAGGGCAAAAGAAGAAAAGCCAGACAAGTTGAAACATTGTGATGAAATAGGAAAGGCTTCTGAACTTGGCATCGTAGGAAGAGAATATACATCTCAGCTAAGCGTGGCAAAGTAGGGAGCACTATCTTCCACTGTTCCTCCTGCTTCCCCCGGGTACCTTGTTCACCAAAACATACTGCCTTCAGGATGTAGATTTGTGGTTTGCCAGTGGATTCCTCATGTTAGCAATCAGTCTTCACATCTTCAGTGTTAGAGACACTAACCATATCCTCAATGCCATCCCTTACCAACAAATCAACATCTATAAAACCCAACAAATAGAAAGACACAGACCTGACCTATCATCCAATGGGTTCAGTTTGGTTTGAGAAGTCAAAACTCCACTCCATAGACTCCAACATTCTTTCTTCCCTCCCACCTATATTCTACTCCTTTTACTTACTCGGAGTGCAGAGACTGTGGGCAGGTCCATATCTGGTGAGCTGGCAATTATCTTGTGGGAGGCCAGGATGCCTAGTGAGGAAGGTAAAGTTGTTTCAGTTCAAGACCATTGCTCCCCAGAGTCTTTAGGGTTCCACCAGGAACCTCTGCTTCCCATTCCTTATCTTATACCCTTCCTAAAACAACACAACTAAGCTATGTATGTCTCTATCATTAGTAAAAATGTTACTTCTCATCCTGGGGGCTTCTGTAGCATCTGGAAAAATCAGAGTTGAGCTTTACTTCAAAGTCAAGTTCAAATACTGAACAAGCATTGATTTCCTGTAGAACCAGAGGATGTTTGATGAAGAGGATAGAGGACCAGTTTTGGAGCAAAGGGAAATCTGAGTGAACTCAGGCCTGAAGGTCCTTCCTCTACCTAAAATACATGAGCTGTGTAGCCACAGGCAAATCACTTAACCTCTCAGTTACACAGGCAACTTTTTTTTCCTCTCCAAATTTATTTGTTTTCAATTTTCATCAATCATTTCCATAAGTTTTAAATTTTCTCCCCCTCCCTACACCCCCTCCCCAAGACAGTATACAATCTAATATGGGCTCTACACATACATTCTTATTAAGCATATTTTCACATTAGTCATATTGCACAGAAGAATTAAAATGAATGGGAGAAAGCATGAGTAAAACTAAGCAAAATCAAACATAACAAAAGAGAAAATAGTCTGCTTCATTCTGTGTTCTGACTCAATAGTTCTTTTTCTGGATGTGGATGGCATTTTGCAACAAGAATCCTTTGGAAATGTTTTAGGTCTTTGCATTGCTGTGAGAGACTAAGTGTATCAAAAACAGCCCTCGCTTACTGTGGCTGTTACTGTGTACAATGTTTTCCTGTTTCTGCTTACTTCACTCTGCATCAGTTCATATAAATCTATCTAGGTATTTCTGAAGTCTGCCTGTTCCTCATTTCTTATAGCACAACAGTATTCCATTACATTCATGTACCACAACTCACTCAGTCATTTCCCAGTTGATGGGCATTTCCTTGATGTCCTGTTCTTGGACACCACAAAAAGAACTGCTATAAATATTTTTTTGTATATGTGGGACCTTTACCCATTTTTAACAGGCAACTTTTTTTTTGAGGTAGTTGGGGTTAAGAGACTTGCCTAGGGTCACATAGCTAGTAAGTGTCTGAGGTCAAATTTGAATTAAGTTCCTTCTGACTCCAGGGCTTCTGTTCTACCCAACTAGTTCCCCTGACAGACAACCTTCTACGAATGTATGTAAGTTATAGGCCAGTTTCTGATGGAGTGAGTTTCCATGAAGGTTGCATTTCACTGGCCTGAAATCAGAGGTCCAGACTGGGGGGAAAAAAATCTATCTATAGCTCTATCTATCTAAACAGATACAAATGTAGTTATATAAAAATATCTACATATATAGGTATATACATATGCTGATACAGGCATATATATATATATGTATGTATGTATGTATGTATTTTCCCTATTTTGACTTGTGGCTCAGATCTCTCTCTCTCTCTCTCTCTCTCTCTCTCTCTCTCTCTCTCTCTCTCTCTCTCTCTCTCTCTCTGATAAGGTGTTTCCAATAAGGAACCTCTTCTGCCTGGTCCTCAATTTATCAGTTTACAAGTATCTGATACTAGTACTGTTTGGAGTCCAAATAAAATGAAAAAAAAAAAAAGAAAAGAAAGAAACAATTCCTACTCACAATGAGCTTGTATTCTAATGGTGGAGTACATGTGAAAATATATACAGAATAAATATAAAAATTTAATAAATACACGCACAAAGTAGTTAAATACAAGGTAGGGGGAAGGGAAGGCACTAGTAGGTACTTGGGGGTGGGGGATCCAGGAAAGGCAACTAAGTCGTCTTAAACTTTAGCTCAGTTGGGGAATGATCAATCTGTCCTCTTGGACCCCGTTTCCTACCTGCCGCCGTGAAGCCTTTAGCCAGGGCAAATGCCAGTTGCCCAGCTCCAATGAAACCCACACTCATGGTCCCAGAGATTCAGCTTAGCCAACAGAACGGTAACAGCTGGAACTGGATACAGAGGAAGAAGCTGCCACTTCCCAAACGGGGAGGGATTGCACAGGGAAAGAAAACACAGCTACAGGCCAGAGCAACTCTCCTACCTACCCATTCCTATGCCCAGCCCACAGAAGAGTTGGCCCTGCGCCCTCTTTTACCGTTAAGTTACCCACCTGATGGCTCCATCTCTCCATGGTTCCCTTTCCCCCCACCTCCCCCTCTTCTTGGGAAAGTGAGGTCCCCCAGATTTGCTCCTTAGAGGAATGCTCACCCAAGGGAAAAAGAGGGTCGTCCGTTTCTTCACCAGAACAATCAAACTGGGGGCAGAAAAGGAGAGAGATGAAAGAGGGAAGTAGCGTCTCCCAGTTACAGCAGATAATGGGAGTGGGGAGGACTGGAGATGAGGGTGAAGGAAAAGCTTTTCTGTTTGGAAGCAGAACCACTCCCCCTCCTGACTGCAAGCGTACTCCGCCTAATTGCAGCTACCACCTTAGGAGCAACCCCCTTCCCTCTTCCCCGTCCCCGCCTCCTCCCAGTTACCTACAAAAGGACAAACCTACAGAATAGAAATAGGTCCACGTGTCAATCCCAAGTTCCACCAAGCTCCTTCCCCAGTCAACGCTGCCTCAGCCAATCAGAGACCGAAGAGCTACGTCAGGGCCAATCATAGTGCGGGGCTGGATCCCGGGATGTGCGGTTGCATCATTCGCTTCGTTTTCAGCCTGCTACGTTGTACCGGACTCTACTATGTTGTAGAATCCAAATCTTGCGTCTTTGGGTCCAGACCTCTCAACAGAATCTCACGACAAAGTTAAAGATACACCCAGTCGCAGTGTCTCTTACAATTCAGAGGCAGTGGAAAGAGAAGGGGCTCTGAGGTCAGAGGACTTAGGTCCATGCCTAGAATCTGATTCTAGCTACTGTGAAACCTTGGCCAAGAGTCACTTAACTTCTTTTGACCTCAGTTTCTTCATCTGTAAAATGAGGAGATTGGGCTAGATACCATCCAGGTTCCTTCCAGCTCTAATTCTTTGATTCCTGAACAAAGGTGGCATGATGCACTGGAAAGAGTTGTGGATGTCAGGAGACTGGGGCTGTAGGGTCTACTCCTCCCATTTAAGAATGGTATGATTTTAAAAAATTGAATGATATGATTTGAAACAAAGTGCAAGTCTTACTAATTTTCGATTCAATTCAATAAACATTTATGAAACTCCTAGCTTGTGATGGGCACTATGCTAGCTCTGGAAATATAAAAAGAAAGAAAGAAAAAGAAAGAAAAGAAGAGAGGAAGAAAAGGAAGGAAAAAGAAAGAAAATCAGTCTCTCCCTTAAAGAACTTACCCTCTAATGGGGGAAAACAACACAAGAAAGGAAATGATGAAGGGGAAGGGGAAGGGATGATTTTTGGTGTAGTCAAAACCAAGCACAGCTGCTGACAGAGAATGAAAAGTTCTGAAAAGTTCAGAGTGCTCTATAGAGGTTTCTTCCATCTCTAAATCTATGCTTATGAAGTCACTTAACATTAACCTTTAGGTCTCAGTTTCCTTATCTGTAGCATTAGTCTGGATTAGGTCAGGGATTGTTAATTTTTTTTTTTTGGCTCATGGGCCCCACCATCTCACAACAAGGTTTTAAATGCATCAAATAAAATACATAGAATTACAAAGGAAATTTGTTAAATTGAAAAGCAGTTATTAAAGTAATAGAGACAGAGATACACAGAGAGAGAGAGAGAGAGAGAGAGAGAGAGAGAGAGAGAGAGAGAGAGAGAGAGAGAGAGAGAGAGAGAGGATTCCTGGGCAAGATGGTCTCTTGAGTCCCTTTGATCACTATTGTCATAAGAATGAAGGGTTCTAAATGCCATTCAATTAAAAAAAATTAAGTACCTACAATGCTCTGTGCCAACCAGTGGGGAGATAAATATGAAAAAAAGAACAGTGCCCTCAAGGTGCTTGACAGCATAATGACGAAAGAAACTATACAAAAGGAAGCTGAAAAGTTGCAAGGGGTGGGAAGATGGGGTGGAGAGGGGAGGAACCCAACAGTAAGGCTTGGTGGAAAAGTCCGAGAAGTCCCAAAGTCATGCAGCCAGCTGAAAAATGAGTTCTGAGCTGAGTGTCTTCCTAAAAGGAAGTTTGGGATGGTTCCATCAATCAGAGGAACAAAGAGTGGTGATGAGGTAGAGTCCCAAGGCTGAGGGCACTTGGCAGGATGATGAGATTTACTCAACAATGCGCTTTCTGGGGCATGATGAAAAAGTCGGTCAAGTCCCAAAGTAGTGCAGCCAGGTAAGAAATGAGAAGCCGGAAACTCATTTACATCTGCTGTCCTTGTTCTTGGCAAAGATACTGGAGTGGTTTGCCATTTCCTTCTCCAGCTCATTTTACAGATGAGGAAACTGAGGCAAACAAGGTGAAGTGACTTCACACAGCTAGAATATGTCTGAGGTCACATTTGAACGCAGGTCTTCCCGACTCCAGGCCCAGCTCATTATCTTAGCTGCCCTTTGTAAACGATCCTATAACAAATAATAGAGACTCACTGAAGTTTATCGAATGACATAGTCAGATCTGTGGTTTTAGAAAAATCATTTTGGTAGATGTGAAGGATTGAGTGGATAGGGATAGACTTGAGAAAGGGAGGGAATTTAGGAGATATTGCAATATCCAGGCAAGAAAAGATGAGGGTCTAAACGAAAAGGTAACTGAGTAGAGAGAAGAAAAAACTGCAAGAGATGTTGTGGAGATAGAATTGACAAGATCTGGAGGCTGTCTGGTAATGTGAAAGCTGGTTGATTGGTTGATTGATTATTACCTTTGTACTTGAAGAAGACAAAAGTGACTTATTTTTTAAAAAAACCTTCCCATAATGGTTGCACCCCACTGCTTTTGCCAAAATTTTGGCATGAAATCTGTGATGATCATGTGGTGAAATATGATATATGGTGTGTCTGACTGTGACTGATCAGACCAATATGAGCTTAGAAGACTCTACCACCAGTTGGACACAAATCATCCATATGAATCTGGGCCATTAGAAAAGTGGTGGTGTCCTTGAAGAAAATCTGAATGTTTGGAAGATAAATAATAATAATTATTTAACCTCCTAAGTTCTACTAAAATCTTTCACTGATACCTCATGGTAGAGTGAAAGTGATGATGGGTTCTCCAAGGCTATGGCAGTGGAGCTCAACATCTGTCATTAGATGTTGTTGGTTGGTTGGTTGGTGGTTGGCTGGTTGTCCGTTCTCAAGGAGGACCAAAATGACATCACCATGCTAGAGTCAAATTTCAGTGTTTCTGACTGTGACTGATCAGACTGATTTGAGCTCAGAATGTTCTACCACAGGTCAGGCACAAATAGTCCATGTGAATATTTGGGGTGGATATTCTAAATTTGCGCATCCTGCATTTCCTTTGAGCTGTTTCAATTCTGCTTTGCTCATAGAACTGATGCGGGCACACCATGCTGAGTGGTTCTGTGTAAGTGTCTCCCATGTTGCACAATCAATTCCAAAATTCTTAAGGGAAACCTTGAGAATGTCCTTGTATCAATTCTTCTGACCACCATGTGAATGCTTGCCCTGTGTGAGTTCTCCAAAAACAGTCATTTTGGCAAGCATCTTTTTGCATTTGAGCAATGTGACCAGTCTATTGGAGTTGTGGTTTCTGAAGCAGAGTTTGAAAACCTGGCAATTAAGTTGGAGTAAGGATCTTAGTGTCTGGTACTTTATCCTGCCAGGTGATTTTCAGAATCTTCCTAAGACATTAAATGGAAGAGATTCAGTTTCCTGGCATGGCGCTGATATCTTGTCCAGGTTTCATAGGCATACACCAATGTATGTTGGTAGCTAATGGGTCAACTTAAGCAAATTTGTAGAGGTCCATCACCAGATTAGCAGAAGAATGAGGAATTGTGGGGTCACAGCTACCTTGATGATATATTCTGAGTTAATGGAGGAAATATCTATATCACTCCTTCAAGTAGTGAAGAAACCACTTTAGGTCAGCCCTTCACTCATCCATAAAAATGTATTGGTGCACATTTGAACTGAATAGTGTGGTATACTGGCTAGAGGGCTAGCTTTGGAGTCAGGAATCAATCAAACCATAAGTATTTATTAAAAGCCTACCATGTTCCAGGCTCTCATTTTTTTTCCAGTGAAGTTTCAGAAGTCCTTCAAGAGGGAAGAAGGTGGTGATGGTGGCTGGAGAAAAGGTTTAGCATAGCTGCTGTGGAAAGTGTGACAGAGAATAAATCAGGAGAGTAAAAGATCAGTGTGCAGCAGTGATCAAAACAAGACTGGATAACAAATCTGTGGTAGACCAAGTTTGCATAGTTGTATGACCTTCTGCAGCATCATTCAGTGGCATATGAGTACGAGTGGAGAAGCAGATACAATGGGAGCGATCCAAGGTTGGAATCTAGAAAGGATTGAGCAATAGCAGGATAAGATTCGAAGGGATGTAAGGACAGAGGAGAGTATCAGGTTGAACTGGTCAAGATTTTTGAAGGGAAGAAAGTGAAGCCAGAGTAGGGCATTGGAAAGCAGGTGGAGTGATTGGAGGTTGTAATTAAAAAGAGAGAATTAGCTTAGGAGGGGTGAGGTATGAAGAGATCTGGAAGAAAAGACTATTTTCAGACAGAAGAATTTCAGAGTTTTGGATTGCTAAAGGGGAACACTTGCATGTACATCATGATGAGTTTATTTATTGTTGTTCAATACTTTTGTATTGGACTCTTTGTGCTCCTTTATGGATTTTTCTTGGCAAAGACACTGGAGTTCTTTGCCATTTCCTTCTTCAGTTCATTTTGCAGATGAGGAAACTGAGGCAAATAGGGTAAAGTGACTTGCCCAGGGTCACATCGTTAGTGTCCAAGGCTGGATCTGAACTGATAAAGAGGAATCTTCTTGACTTCCAGACCTAGAACTCTATCCATTACGCCACCTGGCTGCTCCACTATTAATAATTAAAGATATAAATAAGAGTATGAATGTATGTAAAATTGAGGTGGAGTTGAAGATAATTAGATTTTTTGAATTGATATTAGAGTTGAAGAGATTGATAAATTGAGAAGCAAGAATACTTGAAAGGACATCAGTATTTAAGTTGAAGTCCTCATATATAAGAGCACCATTTGGGGTAGAAAGGAACTATGTGAAAACTACTGAATTCCTTGGGAAAGAAGGAACAGTAACTTGAATGCCAATAAATAAAAGCCATGAAGATCTGAATATGAGGATGTAAATGAACACACAAGCGTCTAGTGCAGTAGCTAGCCGGTCACTGGTAGGTTGAGGCCACAGAGGCAGACCACCTTCAATAATCACCTTTACCTGCCCTTGACCTTGGCCCTAGATTCATTGCTCTGGAGCTGCCTCTCTTCTCAACAGAGGAACCAGGCTACCTAATACTTCAATTCTATCTACTGCTTCAGTTTCCTAAGCAATAGTTTTATTAATAATGTTTTTGTTCTAGGCTAAGGGTTCTCTCTAGAAATCACGTTCCTGGTTGGTGAGTTTTTAGGCCAGATTCGCCATTAATTACTGAAAAGGTTATCAAGCTAGAAATCCGGAATGGGAAACAAAGGCTTCTAAAGATAAAGATGACTTTGTGCCTGAAAAAAAAGGACCCCAGCATTTTTCCATGCATGTCCACTATAGGTAGTAGATTTTAAAATACTTAAGCAGATGGAATTGGTATACCAGGAACAATCTTGCTAAGCAGTTTCCAAAAGGAGAATGCTTTGATTTAGATAAAATGATGCATTTAAAAAATATCCTTGAATTTTTCAGGTCAAAGATGAATTAAAAAAACTGAGTGGGTAACAGCTAGTATATAAATCTTTAAGATTTTTCAAGTACTTTACAAATATTCTTTCATTTTATCCTCACAACAACCCTGGGATGTAGATGCTATTATATCTACATTTTACAGTTGAGGAAACTGAGGCAGAAGAATTAAAGTGACTGGCCCATGGTCATACTCCTTGTCAGTGCCTGGGGTGGAATTTAAACACAGATCTTCCTGATTTCATGTCCTGGGTTCTACCCATTATGCAGAAGCTACCAAAATACAAAATTTAAAATCTTAAAGACTCTTAATAATAAAATAAAAGCCCATCCATAGACCCTAAAACAGAAATGTGCTTTTAGCCAGTCTTGTCCTCCCATCTGTCACTTCTCTTTGTCGTTAAGTAAATGGAAACATGGAAGGATCTTTTGAAATTTCACAGAACACTGCCTGGGATAAAGAAAATTCTTATAGCCCCTCCATCACCTCCTTATACACTCCCCTCTAACCCATTAGGACAGCCACCTTTCCTTATTCCATTATCATCATAGATCTTTTCCCTAGTTGCAGGTCACATAAGGAGTCATGAAGACTTGTTTCTTCACAATTTATTAATAAAATGTTGATAAATGACCCTTCTCTGCCAACTCCCAGGAGCTGATGGGGATTTGGTCACAGTTCATATTCCTTGAACCCCAGGAGACTTTTACAACTTGGTTCATGAATTTCCTCCTATAAGAAAAGTACCTTAGAGATTTAGCAAAGAATTGACTACTGTCATTAGTTGCTATAATCCCACCTGGACAGATCGGAACTGGCTTTTGCATGCCTGATTGCTCAATGAAGTCAGCCAAAGGCAAGGAGAAGAGACACAGTCTCCAAATATGGATCCCAGACAAGGTCAGAACCTTGTTCAAACCTGACAATAATTAGTCATGCAATTTTGGTGTATGTCCTAAGAAAACAGACTGGGGGAAGTTAAATAATTGCAAGGAGGATAAGGATGAGCATCCAGAAGATTACTTAGATTGCCTAAAACAGAGGTTCTTAATGTTTTTTTTTATTATAGATCCCTTTGGTTTGATGATTTTTAAAAATAATGTTAGATGTTCTATAATATATTTAAATGAATAAAATGAAATACATAATATTACAGAGGAAGCCAATTATATTGAAAAAAAGATGTAATTACCCCCTTCTAAGCACAGAGATCCCTTCCCCCCCTCCCAAAATCTATCCAGGTGGTCTAAAGGAAATTTTTGAAAGGCAGTCTGGCATCAGTGAATGAGCCAGTCAACGATGCCAGGGAACTTGTGGTGACTGCTTTAGTCCCAAACTGGGTGGTATTAATATTGGGTGGCCCTCCAAGAGTCTCTAAGAATTAGTAGCAGTAACAGACTATTGTCTTTTTTGTAAGAACAAGAAAAAAATGCCTTTCGGGCAAAATTAATGTCTTTACCTCCTGAGCCTCCCATCTATTTGGTACACAGTCTAGGAAATAAGGAAAAAGCTAAAATTGGTGCCAGAAACAGGACCACATGTGGTTTATCTTCTTCTTCCCACCCACCCCTCCCCAAACATATGCTTATATTTTGATTGCAATAAACTTGATCATTGGAAAAAAGGAGTGTCCTCACTCTCTCTCTCTCATGCATGAGGCATCTCCACTTCCTCCTAAAAACTTCCTTTGCTAGCACAGTCTGAGGGCTTTTTCATTGGACCACTTTTTACCAATTGATCAAACCAGCCCATGTGTACAATACTCACTTGATGGCTATGAAGTTTCCTGCCTGATAGATTAGGAGTTTACCACTCTGCAAAGTTTCCCTGACTCCTGACTAGATAGCTCCCCATCTGAACCCTTTCTATCAGCATGGAGCCTATTTACAGTATGCTTTTTGGTCAGCTGTCCTCCCCTGTAACTTGTTGGGAATAGATCTCCATTGCCAGCTAAAATATGCTGCTCTGTAGACAGTTTTTCTTCATACTCCAGCAGAGAATGAATATGTTGTTTTGGCTCATTTTGGAGTAGTCATCTCCACTTTCAGCAACCTCTGATGCATAGGGGTCAGTTCTTAAACAAGATCCATCTTGTCTGTGGGTTTCGCATACTAATGAGGTTGGATATGTTTTAAGAGCAGATTTGGTTAAAATTCATTTGAATACTGTAAAACTTTGCCCTGAGTTCTCCAGTCTTCTCTCTGGCAGAGAATGACTTTAGGAAGGTTACTTTTGCACTTCTGAAACAAGGTATCTTAATTCTAGACACTGTTTCTTATAACATTCATTTACTAGCTGTTAGAAACCTGGGAATGGGCATTTATCAATTTGTCCAGCTCTTACAGTGCAGTGAATATTGTGGTTTTGCCTGTCTTCATTGTTATCTCAAGCTCAACTGTATTATTAAGCATTTCTGCCCCCCAAATGTGTATGTAACACCACCTATACCCAGATAGATGATGGATGGGCCCATTGTTCTCACTTCATAGTGAGTGTAGCTAGCCTCTTCTTCCTGTTGTCCATTGATGATTATTTTAATTGGTGTGGAGGCAGAATTCTGTGGACATACTAAAGAGGCCATCCTTACCCGTAGCCTCTTCTTTCTGGCTTCAAAGTGTAAAAATCAATCAATAATTAATCAATCAACATTTATAAAATGCCTGCTATGTGCCAGGCACCATGCTAAGTTCTGTAGATACAAAAAGAGGCAAAAGATAATCCCTGACCCCAAGGAATTTATAATCTAATGGAGGAGTTTATAGTCAAACGGTAATTTTAATCTAAAGATAATTCTCTGAACTTCAAAGGGACAATGGAAGGAATGCCTTACCCACTATGAGACTGCAAGCCAAGAGACCATGGTCTCTTTGAGCCTGCGTCGAGGATGGTACTGCTATTTGTGTCTTCTTTCCTTTAGTACTGGGGCTTTGTAAGATACAAATGTCATCTTCCCTTTCCCTGGCACCTGAGCAGCAGGGTATTGTGTCCTGGAGCAGCTGTGGCAGAAATCTAGAGGCTGATCAGCCAAGAAGGAAAGCATCACTCACAGAGAGACAGAGTGTGGAAGAAAGAGTCAACTTGGTGGATTAGGTTTTATTCAGTGGAGGTGGAAGTCTAGACCCTATTACCTCAGCAACTGTCACTTGGCTGCCTGGCTTTACATATACATACATATGTATATGTATATATTTGTTTTTGTGTATGTATTTGCATATATATATGTATTTATATTTATATATACACATACATATATATATACACATATATGTATATATGTGTCTGTATGTACAGTTGATACCAGTTTGCTTTCACCTCTTAAGAGCTGCAATATACCTGGAAGAGTCTGCACCAAGCTTTTCCTGTTTTCACAGTTATGTAAAGTATACCATGGGGCAGCTAGATGGCACAGTGGATAGAACATTGGACCTGAAGTCAGGAAGACCCATCTTCCTGAGTTCAAATCTGGCTTCAGACACATACTAACCATGTAACCCTGGACAAATCATTTCACCCTGTTTGCCGCAGTTTTCTCATCTGTCAAACAGACTGGAGAAGGAAATGGTAAATCACTCTAGTATCTTTTGCCAAGAAAACTCCAAATAGGGTCACAAAGAGTTGGACACAACTGAACAAAAAGACATATCATGATGATGTCTTTCAAAATTAGCCTGCACTTGTCAGTGTAGATTACCTTTTCTTTGCCTCCATTTCACTGGAAAATTATAAGACTGATTCTTTGCATTTGCTTTCCATACTTGCTAACAAAGGTCACAAAGCCTCTAGGGAAAGACCATGATTACTACCTAAGGTTCTTTGCATAGACCATGAAAGATCTCATGGAAAGTTGTACATCTTCTCTCAAATGAAGGCCTTCCTTAAGGTTTCCTGTTCAACCATAATTTCTCTAATGTATGCTTTTTGTGGGGTGACTAGTTACTAAAGACAGTGGGTTCTACTAAAGACAGAGGTTCTCTGTCGATAAACCTCTTTGAAAAAGTAACTAAACTCAGCACTCCAACTAGATGGTACAGTGAACAAAGGGCTGGACTTGTAGTCAAGAAGACCTGAATTCAAATCTTACCTCTGATACTAACCAGCTGTATGATACCATTCAAATCACGTAACCTCTTTCAATCTCAGTTTTCTTGTCTGTAAAATGGGTATATGATGGTGGTGACAATCATCATCACCATCATAATAACAGATTTTATATACCTCTATTATGTATAGCCCTAATAATAATAGCACTTATATAGTACTTACTATGTGCTAGACACTTTACAAATATTATCTCATTTGTTTCTTTCAATAATCCTGTGAAGTAATTTCTATTATCCCCATTTTATAGATGAGAAAATAGAATAGTTAGGTGACATAATAAATAGAGTGCTGGGCCTAGGTCAGGAAGACTCCAATTTGTGAGATCCAGCCTCAGACACTTAGTAGCTGTGTGACTTTGGGCAAGTCACTTAACCCTGTTTGTCTCAGTTTCTTCATCTGTAAAATGAACTGGAGAAGGAAATGGCAAACCACTCCAGTGTCTTTGCCAAGAAAACCCCAAATGGGGTCACAAAGAGTCAGACACAACAACCAAACTGAAAGACAGAGGTTAAGTGACTTGTCCAGTGTCACATAGCCAGTAAGTTGCTGAAGACGGATTTGAACTCAGATCCTCCCAACTCCAGACCTAGCATTCTATCCACTGCTCTACTCATCTGCCTACTCAGCTTACCTGAATGGTCATCAGTAGTGAAATGTACTGAAGGTTGCTTTCTTTGTTGTTCCCATATCAAGCTGAACGGCCCCTCCTTCACCTTCCCCAGAGTCCTAAACTCAGAGGAAGATTGGCCCAGGTCATCTCACCTAACTAACTTCATTGAGTATTGTGTTAAGAACATGTTCTTTGAAAGAAGATTTGTTAGATGTTTATTCCGGTATAAAAATGAGTCTGTAATGACTGAAAGATAGCTTGTTGACTATACTATTATTAAGGATGGTTTGTTGATCACACCATTCTTTATGCCCTCTTAAACAGTCCTGTTCAATGAATACGCATTGCCTCACCCTAAGTGAGTACCTGCAAAGACCTTGGCCTAAAGGGGCCAAGGTCTCCCAGTGCATCGTGGGTTATCTCCAGTCATCTTGATGAATATCTGGTCACTGGATTCAGATGGCTCTGGAGGAGAAGTGAGACCGGTGAGTGCAAGTCATGTCATTATTTCTGATGGCATGGTCTTCTTTGGCAATAAAGGACAAACACAATCACTTCCTTTTATAGAAGAATGGATATAGTTATGGTTCTTGGTATTTGTGAACTTGACAAGGGTGGGACCATTGTTACCTCATCACTAATTCTAAAATGGGAAAGAAATTGTTTTTAGACAGTATTCCACAACTTGTATCTTTGTATGATGTGGTTTGTACTGTCCCATAATACACTCTATCTAAGTCTAATTAATTAGTAATATCAATTTAATATTTCAGCTGCTTTGGTACATAGTATGGCCCTTGCCTCCCATCCCATTCACCCCCACACCTCACTCCCTCCCACTGAGGAGAGAAAGAGAAAGAAGGTGGATAATTATAAATGCTAGACTGGGAGCTATTAAATTTATTCTTCTCTTGACAGCTTTTCATGTTATTTCCTGATACCATAATTGCTCCAAGGGGCAGTTATCTGATTGGCACAGCTTACAGCTGAGACTAGTACCTAAGGGCTTATACTTCCTAAGAAAGCTAAATGAGATTTAACAGGCAATTCTGGGATGGGGCCAACATGGCAGTGTCAATCTAGAATATATAGAAAAGCTTAGAAAGAGACCACTAGTTGGGGCAATTAGAATCATCTACTGACCTTATGATGGGGGATCAACTGAATCAGCTGTAGGTGGATTTAGGACAGTTCTATATAATTTCTGCACTAGACAACCACACAATAATGATTATCTTCTTATGAATTAATACAATTGTCTAATTGGTCAAAACACTCCAATGGAACAGAGCATGCTCTGAGGTTCATTCATAATGGTCATTCATTCAAAAGGGCCATTCATAATGACTTCACTCACCAATACTGGCCTGAACGTTTAAGCACTGCTTCAGGAATCTCTGCCCCACATCCCAATGTAGGGCCACAGAGGTATACATGGATATTCTAAGGTTGGGAATGCAACCACTTGCTGTGACACTGGTCTTCTGGTCTGAAGCCTCAGGGAGGAATCCTGGACTTATCTTCCCTGTATATTGGCTTTTCTATTGAAGTGACCAGAAAACTATGGTAATGGCCCAAGCCTTAGTCCCCTGGGCTAATCTATTCTCAAGGACAATTTTAATGAAAACTAACCTAATCTGAATGGCACAGAGACTTGTGAAAACTAAGCCCAGTTGATATGACAAGGTTCTAGGAAATAGTACTTCTATCAGACTCTAACTCATGGTGGCAAGATCTTAAAGATCTTCTGGAGGATCTTCCACTAGTTAAATGGTGTTAAGGCTGTTACTAGATGACCTTAATTGCCAAGTGCATAGCTAGCAGTGGAAAAAGAAAAACAAGAAAGATAGCAACAACCAAGCAAGGAGCATCAAAGTAATGACTTCAAGTCAGCTTTGACAGTCTCCTCTTTCACCCTCATCAAGAGGCTTCCTAATTCCTCTTCACTTTCTGCCATCAGAGTAGTATCATTTGCATGCTGATATTGTTGTAATTTCTCCCAGCAACCTTCATTCCAGTTTTTGATTCATCCAGCCTGGCATTTTGCATGATGTACTCTGCATATAGGTTAAATAAATAAATAAGTTAAATAAACAAAGAAAGAAAGAAAGAAAGAAAGGAAGAAAGAAAGAAAGAAAGAAAGATAGATAGAAAGAAAGAAAGAAAGAAAGAAAGAAAGAAAGAAAGAAAGAAAGAAAGAAAGAAAGAAAGAAAGAAAGAAAGAAAGAAAGAAAGAAAGAAAAAAACCCTTTCCCAATCAAACCAATTGGTTGTTCCATGTTGGGTTCTAACTTTTGTTTCTTGACCCTCATATGGGTTTTGCAGTAGACAAGTAAGATGATCTCATACTCCCATCTCTTTGAGGGCTTGCCACATTGTGTTGTGATCCAAACAGTCAAAGGTTTTAGTGTACAGCATGAATCAGATGTTTTTTTTCTGGTACTCCCTTGCTTTCTCCATAATCCAGCGAATGTTGACCATGTGGTCCTTAGTTTCTGTGCTTCTTTGAAAACCAGCCTGCTCTTCTGGTCATTCACATATTGCTGAAGCCTAGTTTGCAGAACCTTAAGCACAACCTTGCTGGCATGTGAAATCAGTGCAAATGTTCAGTAATTTGAACATTCCTTGGCATTGCCCTTCTTTAGGATTGGAATATAAACTGATCTTTTACAATCCAGTGGCTGCTATTTTGCTCTCCAATTTTATGGGCATATTGAGTACAGCACTTTAACAGCATCATCTTTTAGGGTTTTAAATAGCTTAGCTGGAATTTCATCACCTCTACTAGCCTTATTGTCAGCAATGTTTCTTAAGGCCCACTTGACTCCATTCTACAGGATGTCTGGCTCTAGATCAGTAATCATACCACCATGGTTATCAGAGGTGTTAAGATCTTGGCAACTGGCCCCATCACTTCCTGGCAAATAGAGGGAGAAGAAATGGAAGCAGTGTCAGACTTTATATTCTCGGGTTCAAAGATCACTGCAGATAATGACTGCAGCCATGAAATTAAAAGATGCTTTCTTCTTGGAAGGAAACTATGGCAAATCTGGATGGCATACTAAAAAGCATCATCTTGCCAACAAAGGTCTGTATAGTTGAAGCTATCAAATCTGTCAATACTTAAAGAAATCAGTTGAGGCTTCTCAGTGGAAGGTCAGGTACTAAAGCTGAAGCTTAAATATTTGGGCCACATAACAAGAAGATGAAACTCTTTGGAAAAGACTTTAATGTTGAGTAAATTTGAAGGCAAAAAGAAAAGGGGATGACAAAGGAGGATATGAATAGATAGTGTCATGGAAACAATGAACATGAACTTTGACAGACTTCAAGAGATAGTGGAGGATAGAAGGGCCTGGTGTGCGAAAAATTTTTTTCCCCAGTTCTTTCAACAGCTATTTCTACCAAATACCCAGAAAAGAGAATTTTTATCACTGAAATCTTTGACATCACCCAATGGTCAATATTAGAACAATTTTTTTTGCCATTCAAAGCCCTTCCTAACCTAGCCCCTGTAAAGGCAACCACACTGGCACACCCAGGATGGTTGCTAGGACAGGTTCTTGGATCTGCTTCACTAGGAAAGATAGCTTTTTAAGGGGTTGACAATCCTTTTTAATAACCATCCAGAAAATACAAACAGAGAAAATAGAAAGAAAATATAAGCAGAGAACCAAAGGCCAATAGAAGGACTTCTAACTATATGACCATAAGCCATACATACATCACAGATCAACAGACAGCTCCAACTATCTAACCATTACATACATACATAGTTACCAGAGAGAGGAGCACCAACATCTGGGTTTTCAAAGTCAGGGGACTCCTTAATGACTACCCAGAGTCTCATCTGGCACATGAAACTTCTTCCAAAGAAAAACAAAGCAAAACCTCACTTGGGAGTGTATATAACAAAGAGTAAGTTCCTGGTTGACTCAGAGTCAGTATGCATGAAGCCTAAGTGACTTAACACAACTGTAAACCATCAGGGTTCAAAGGAGATTGAGCCTTCAGATACTCACAGTTTAGCATGAGCCTGGGAAATTGAACTACAAAAACAACAAAAATGCCACTTTGCTTGCTGTTATATCCCCTCTTACCTTTCCAGTCTTCTTGCACCTTATTCTCCAACATGTACTCTTCATTCCAATGACACTAGCCTTGTTGTTCAACTAACAAGACATTCCATCTCTCATCTCTGGGCAGGGGCTGTCCTCCATGGGGTCATGATTGAATGACTGAATAACAATGCAATAGCCCATTTTTCTGTGACTCAGCAGTTGAGAATTCCCCTTCCCTAAGAATTTCATGGAGAGGAAGGGGGCAAGAATAACAAATTTCTAACCCTTTAGAGGCCTTTGAGCTATTACCTTGCTGAAGTTAGAAGGCAGGGCACCTCCCAACAACACCAGAGTGATCTTTCAAGTCCTCCATGGGGAGGAGTCCTTCAATGACCGCTGGGCACTGGAAGGGCCTCATGAGTTCCAGATTAGAACTACAGAACTTCACTGGTTCTGCTATTGACACTACCCATAACAGTTCTTACTTTGCCAGGGTCCAGTCTGTGTTCATTAATATCAAAGACACAGCCCACTGCCACAGGGACTCATGTCTCTACTTGTTGCTGGGGGTCATGTTAATGCCTGCTATGGCTACTGCTTTCTGCATCTACTAGAGTCCCATGATGCTGCCTGCTGCCACTGGGTCCTGAAACACTCCCTGCTCCCCTCTACTCCTCATTATGGGACTAATGACATTCTCCATGCTGGAGCTCAAGTCCTCCTGTGCCAGGGCAAGAGAGCTGTCCCCTTTTGTTGGATACTGCCATCCTGAGGGCTAACCTTTGTGCCCCTGTGCTGGGATTGGGTACTGCTCCTCTCTGATGGAAGATGAGCATTACTGCAGGTGCCAACTACTGGGGCCTGAGTTTATCCCTATCCATCTTGGGGCCTGAGTAACACTGATACTATCTATTCTGTGCCAGAGTGTATTTTAGGCCTTTCTGTTGTAGAGACCTAAGCTCTACTCTGATTGTGTCAGGTCTTAGCCTTCCTTCCTTATGATAAGGACTAAGCACTATCCATTTAAGTCACTATCCCCTGAGCCAGGGAAAGAGTGCCACCACAGACTCTGCTAATTGCTGGTGCCTGAGCTGTGCTCACCCCTGACCCTATACTACATGAGCTTTCATTGCTCCCTCTGTGCTCATAGTGTGAATACTGACGGGGCACTGTCAACTGCTGGGGCTTAAGTTTTTCCCAACTATTCTGGGTCTGAGTTCTACCTCGGACATGGTCACTGCCCTTTTGTCAGGACAGTAGTGCTTCCATGGGGCTCCTCCAAGACCACACAGTTTCCAGCCTGCCCCATAGTCTACCTTCAGGGAAGCAACCCTTATGGAAATCAGACCAAGCAGGAGCCTCTGTGGGTGCTGCATCCTCTGCTTCCTCAACAGCTATTATTTCATTTTTTCCCCCAATTACATGTAAAAAACCAATTTTTAACATTGATTGTTAAGTTTTGAGTTCCAAATTCTATCTTGCCTTCCCTTCCCTCCCCCTTCCTTGAGACAGTAAACAATCTGATATAGGTTATAAATAGGCAATCATGTAAAATATTTCCATATTAGTCATTTTGTGGGAAAAACTCAAACAAAAACAAGAAGAAAAGACAATAAAAAACCGTATGTTTCAGTTTGTTTTTAGATCCAGCAGTTCTTTCTCTACAAGTTGGTAGTATTTTTTATCATGAGCCCTTTGGGATTGTCTTAGATCGCTGTATTGCTGGGAACAACTAAATCATTCACAGTTGTTCGTCATACAATGTTGTTGGTTACTGTGTACAATGTTCTCCTGGTTCTGCTTACTTCAGTCTGTATCAGTTCATGTAAATCTTTCCAGGGTTTTCTGATATCATCCTGCTTGTTGCCATATATCATAACTTGTTCAGTTATTCCCCAGTTGATGTGCACCCCCTCCATTTCCAATTCTATGCCACTACTAAAAGAGTTGCTATAAATATTTTCTTCCCCCACCCTTAACTGCCCTCCCCTCCCTTTTTAAAAAATCTTATTGGGATACAGACCTAGTAAGTATATTGCTGGATCAAAAGGTATGGACAGTTTGATAGTCCTTTGGACATCGTTGCTCTCCAGAATGCTTGCAGCAGTTCACAACTCCACCAATAGTACATTAGTATCTCAGCTTTCCCACATACTGTCCAACATTTATAACCTTCCCTTTTTTTGTCATATTAGCCAATCTTATGGGTGTGATGTGGTATGTCAGAGTTTAGTTTAATTTGCATTTCCCTAATCCAGAGCATTTTTTCACATGATTATAGATATCTTTGATTTCTTCATCTTAATACTTCCTGTTTATATCTTTTGACCAGTTATCAATTGGGAATGACTTGTACTCTTATAAATTTGATTCATTCTCTATATGTTTGAAAAATGAGGTCTTTCTCAGAAATACTTGCTATAAAATTTTTTCACCAGTTTTCTGTCAACAACTATTTCTACCAAAGACCCAGAAAAGAGAATTCTTACCACTAAAATCTTTGGCATCACCAAATGGTCAATATCAGAAACAAATATAAGTTGTTTTTGGCTTTCAAAGACCTTCCTAACCTAGCCCCTTCTTACCTTTCCAGTCTTCTTGCACCTTATGCACCAGCATGTGCTCTTCATTCTAATGACACTGGCCTTGCTATTCAAATAACAAGATATTCTATTTCTTATATCCAGGCATTTTCTCTGTCTGTCCTCCATTCCCAGAACACTCTTCTTCCTCATCTCTACAATTGCACCTTCCTGGCTTCCTTTAAGTTCCAACTAGAATCCCATCTTCTACAGGAAGCTTTTCTCAAGCCCTCTTAATTACCTTCTGTTAATTATCTCCTGTGTTTCTTGTATATAGCTTATTTGTACACATTTGTTTACATGTTTTCTCCCCCATTAGTCTGTGAACTACTTGAGTGGAGGGGCTATCTGCCTTTCTTGTGTCCCTCGACACGTAGTAGGAACTTAATAAATTTTTATTGATTGATTGAGATATTATTTTAAAAATAGAAATGATACTAAATAAGATGCATTGCCATCTACCTTGGTTCTTTTTTCTCTGGTTTGCAGCTGAAATTTCTCAAAAGTCTCATCTGTCTCTGTTAGAACGTGATTTCTATTAGGGCAACTGTTTGTATTTCTGTTTGTACCCCCACTGCTTAACACAGTGCCTTGTACTTGACACAGTAAGTGCTTAATAAATGCTTTTTTATTTATTTATACATGCTGATGTTTGGGTAAGAGCCATTCCTACCTATTGAATTATGCTTTGAAGTCTTTTGAGGATTACATATATATCCGAAGATATACCCTGGTTGTGAGTGTCTGTAAGTTCTACATGTAAAATGTGCTTTGGGTATATGGAAGAAAAAATCAATACTTTCCTCTTTTGGCACACATTTGTCAGAGACAATTTATTAATTATGTAAGCGTGGTTGAGAGACAGACAGATAAGCAGGCAGAGAGAAAAGAGGGACAGAGACAGAGAGAGAGAAAGACTGAGAGAGACAGAGACAGAGATAGAGAGACAGAGACAGACAGAGAGATCCAAAGGGGGTACAGTTTCATCTTGCTTATGAAAGTTTAGTTTATTCAAGCCATGTCAGCTTACAGTTTTATATTCATCATGAAGCAAAGACAATATTCTACAGAGAAATCTGATATTAAAAACAACTGACCTTTTGCAAGTCAAAATATAAAAATCATTAGACTCCCTGAAGAGCATGACTTTAAAAAAAAATCCTAGGCTGTATTTCTAGAAATCATCAATGAAAACTACCTAGACATATTAGAACCAGAGGTAAGCTAAAGATAGAAAGAATCCACCAATCTTTTCCTGAAAGGAGCCCCAAAGGAAAGTTGCAGGGCTGTCTTAGTCAAAATCCAGAGCTCCCACATTAAAGAAAAAAATCCTGTAAGTAGAAGAAAGCAGTTTATGCATGCTGTCATGGGAAGGGAGAGGGAGAAAAATTTAAACTTATGGAAGTGATTGTTGGAAACTGAAAACAAATAAATAATTAACAAAAAAAAGGAATTTGCAAAACCAGGAGAATACTTCATATAATAGCAAAAATATTATATAGGCAAATAGTAATAAATAATTACATATGAAAATAAGAAGAAAGCAGTTCAATTACCAATGAATAAGAATCACATAAGACCTGGAAGCTTCTCATTTGAAATGAGAAAAAATCCTGGAATACAATATTCTAAAATTCAAAAGAGAGAGGCTTACTACCAAGAATAATTTACCCTACAAAGCTGAGCATTACCCTATGGGGGAAAAAGTAGAACTTAATAGAATGGAAGACTTTCAAGCATTTCTGATGACAACATCAGAGCTGAGTAGGAACTTTGAAATATAAACAGGAGAGTCCGGAGAGAACTAGAAAGGCAAATTTATTCATGTGATGAAAGGAGTTGAATGGTGATATAGTGCTAACATTCAAATAATGGGAAAAGAAAAAAGTGCCCTCTTAGAACCTTAATGTCTTCAATAGTTAATGGGGAAGCTTAAGAAAAGCAGTTCCTGGGGATAGATTTGTTCTGTTTTTAAGGTTTTAAGAGCGGACAGTGAAGGGAGGCAAAGGGAGGAATAACTAGTGCAGAAAGGAGGAAGAAAATATTGAAACTTAATGGTTCTCATAGTTGGGGTACATCAGAAAACAAGTATACAAACATGGACACAGGGACCAGATGAGAAGGCATCAGGCAAACCTGACTGTTATCTGAAATGGACAAAGAAGGAGAGCTGAGCACACACACACACACACACACACACACACACACACACACACGCTATCGTGTAGGAAATAACTCAAACTAAGCAGGGTAGGGAAAGCAGAAATGTCAGGTGGGAGTGTTAAGAAAGAGGGTAGTATTAGGGAGGGAATTGTCACAAACAAAGCAAATTTCCTGATTCTGAAAGGGTGGAAGAAGGAGGGAAAAAGAGAAAAGAATTAGAATCTAAGGGGATACTTTAAATTGCATCTTAGACAATTGGGAAACATCTGAACATACTGTGGTACATGAATGTAATGAAATGTTATTGTTACTCCATTGTAGATCTTGAAAGATTATTTTAGAAAATCTTCGGTCATACGAATCGATGCAGAGAGAAGTGAGCAGATCCAGAACATATTGTGAAGAGAGCAACATTGCAAAAAAAAGCAACTTTTAAAAACTTAAGAATGCTGATCCACTGACCAACTATATCTTCAGATGTACTGGAGCCAGTACAAACTGAGTCAAAAATGCTGATTGTTAAAATTTCAGTATAAGCACTGACATCTCAGAAATCAGCAAATGATATAGCTCAGGTCTTGATTGTCTTACTGACTGTCTATGCTTTTAGAAAATGATGGAGAAAGCATGAACAATGCAGATGAACTCTAAAAGTGTGCATACATTCCCCCAGAATAAAAAAGTCACTTCCCTGCAAAAGCTGGCTGTTGAACATCTACTAGCATGACCCTGCTTACCTATCTCCTGACAAAGAGGTAATAGGCACAAGGTGCAGAGATAGACATATTTTTAAAACAAACTTTTCTTTTCTCTCCAGTTACATGTAATTGAAACATTTTAACATTTCAATCAAACATTAAAATTTAACATTTTAATCAAATTTTAACATTTGATTTTTTAGGTTGTGAGTTCCAAATTCTGTCCCTCCCTATCTCCTTCCTTCTCCCACTGAAGACTGTAAGCAATAGAGATAAACATTTTTGACAGCCACTGTGTGATTTTATTTTTCTTGACTGTACTTGCCTGTTATAACCTTATTTTTTTCTATCGATTTTTCATGGGGATGCCAAGGAAGGGAAGCAACACAATAGTAACGTATAATGGTGATGCCAAAAAAAGAGGGCCATTGTAATATTTTAAAAATACTTCATAGAATAGAATGAAGTTCAGAATTCTTCTGCATAGACAGGCAGAAGTCTTGAAATTTATATGTAGAATTTATTATATGCTTTTTAAAAAAGCAAGCAGCATGAAATAGAAATTAATGGTTTCAAAAAGGATCCTTTTTTCATGTGCAGCTGTGTGTATAGAAATACTGCGCATGTATGTATTCGTGTGTGCGTGCGTGTGTGTGCGCGCGTGTGTGTGTGTGTAAGTTCAGAATAAAAAAGTCACATCCCTGAAGGGAGGAAGGAGGGAATTTTCCATCCCACACTAAAGGATGATTGATACCTCAACTCTCCTCACTTACCACCACCACCTGGTGAGTTGTAAATGTATTGCATCTCTTCGTAGCCAGGACGTAGGGGGCTTCTGGCTCCAAGCAGGACCCAATCCAACACAGTCAGAAAATATCCCTTTTTGACATGGAAGTAAGACTCAACTTGGAAGGAAAAGGATTACACTCGTGACTTCTTCATGCAAGTGAAGAAGGATCTGAGGAGGCTAAGGTGTTTCCCAGAGCTCACTGAAATTTACCTAACACATGATAAGCTTTGATCGCATTCATTCTGCTGAGGGTATCCCTGCCACTCAGTCTCAAAACGTCATCTTTAACTTTTACTCCTCTCTTACTCTCTTACCCCATCCAAACAGTTGTAAAACCTTAAAAGTTTACTTTATTAATTAATCAAAATCTATTTTATAACTTTCTCTCCTCTCCACTGGAAAAGAAAGGAAGGAAGAAAGAAAGAGCCCTTGTAAAAATATATATCAAGCAAAGCACATTCCTACATTGTTCATGTGCAAAAAATATATGTCTCAACCTGGACCTTGAATCTATCATTTCTCTGCCAGGAGGTGGACATGGGCCTCTTGGAATTGTGGTTGGTCATTTCATTGTCTCCAGAATCATAGCTTCAGGTCTAGACTAGGTCTTAGAAATCATCTAGATCATCCCTCTCATTTTCTCATGAAGAAAAAGAAGTCAAGTGACATGTTCAAGTTCACACAGATAATAGAATGGCAGGACTGGAATTTGAATTCAGGACCTCTGACTTGAAATCCTGTACTTTTTCTTCCTTGCCCCACTGCCTCCAGTGTAGCTCTGGTATCTATATCCCCTTTTCCAACTCTACTGCCACAATCTTATCACCTCTTTCTCAGACTATTATAATTGCCTTCTAACTGCTGGGCTTCTCTTCAGTTTCTCCAAAGAAACCACTAGCAAACCAATCTTTCTAACTGTTGCTGCTGAAGCATATTTCAGTCATATCTGACTCTTTGTGACCCCATTTGGGGTTTTCTTGGCAGAGTGGTTTGCCATCTCTTTTCTCAGCTCATTTTACTTATAAGGTAACTGAAGCAAACAGGATCAAGTAACTTGCCCAGCCTCACACAGCTAATAAGTATTTGAGTCTGGATTTGAACTCAAGTCTTCCTGACTCCAGGTCTGGCGCTCTATCTAATGGCCACCCAGCTGCCTGTCTTTCTACTACATAGGTTTTAGTCTTACATCACTTCACTGGTCAAAAACTTTGAGTGATTCTTCATAGCCCATTTAATAAAATTCAAACTCCTTAGTTTAATCCAATGAAATTATATGTGTGTGTGTGTGTGTGTGTATATATATATATATATATAATTTCAATATATATAATATATAAAAATACATTTGACAAACTTAAAAAATGCTCTATAAATGAGTTGTTCTTGTTGTCTGCGAGAGTTAACTTGTCCGCTGGAGTAGTGTGACCTTTCACCTGATCCTACTCTACCCATCAGTTACCATCTTATGTATCTTTATTTTACAATCTTATTTTTTCAAAGGAAGTTTCTTCACAAATAAAATGAGGGTGTTGGGCAAGATGGTCCAGGTGAAAGGACATTGGCTCTGGAGTAAAAGGACTGGGGTTCAGGCAACATCTTTGATGTTTAGAATTGTGTGACCTTAGCCAAATAATTTATTCTTATTGGGCCTCTGTTCTCTCATCTATAAAATGATAGAAGTGAATGAAATAGCCATGGAGGTCCCTTCCAGTTATAAATATAAAAATATAAAAATCTCTTCCAATTCTGGTGTTTTTGATCATATTCTGCTTCTGTTTTCTCACCATTCATTCAACATATACTTACAAACTTTCAGGATTTACTTTCTTTTAGGCACTGAGGAGATAGATACAGATACAGCTATACACACACACATATATGTAATATATACATACATATTATATAATTGATTATTACACACATATATGTATATATGTGTGTATGTATATATATATATATTATATATATATGTACACACATACATACACACACAGAGTTTTTGCTCTCCAGGAACATATAGGTTAGTAAGGAATACAACTCTTTTCCCTCCAAAAAATAGACTTTTAATACAGAAGGAACTTTAGAGAACGCATGGTCCTCAAATTACGTATAATGCACTAACTCATTCATTCTCATGGCTTCAGCAGTTAACTGTAAACCTTTTGTCTTATTAACTATCAGGTGTTGTAATGGAAAACAAAACTGGTTTGCTATACTTGCTCCGTATTTCTCCTTCCCTTCCTTCAAGGAAAGGGACAGAATAGAATTCTCCCTGGACTATACTTCTCTGCACCCAGAGGGACTAGCTCAGGGCAAGGGCTTTCCTCTAGGCCTCTGCATTCTTCTCTTGGCTAAAACAAAATTGACATTCTAGAAGCAATGATCTCAGATTCAGTTTTAAAGCTCTGCCTCTAGAGAGTTTACAGAATTACTAAGAAAATTAAAAAAAAACAAAACTTGTTAAGCACCAAGTAGCTGCTGCCACTAAGATGGAAAGTAACTTTGAATTTTGTGAAACCAAACCAATCAGAAGATTCCCTGCTTGTACTCTCTATCTGTGATCGAAGTAAGCAGGAGAAATACACATATATATGTGTATGTGTGTATATATGTATGTGTGTGTGTGTATGTGTGTATGTATATGTATATAGATATACACAGACATAGACATATATCCATATATACACACGTATAGTCTGGATTGGCCATGACTATGTGAAAGGGAAAATCCAAAGTCAGAATAAACCTATCTAAAGGAAATACAGGGGGTGGAGAGAAGCATATGGTCATCCAGTAATGAATAAGCATGAGGAGGGAAAGGGGAATTGGAGAGGGAAAAGACTGGTTGGTTTTTCTCTAATCTTTATAGAGCAATAGCTCAGTTCCTCCACTTTCCCCCACAGAGGTATTTCCTCATAATCAGACATGCTCAAGCCACAAAGGGCAACTAGAGGCAATCTACAACTTTCTAATCGCTGCCTTGGTTTTACATTTTCAGCTTCTTCCCAGATGTCAGAGGCTAGCCTATGGTCACTGCCATAGCTGCTACTACTGCAGGTCTTTGTCTCTGTCTTCCTCTCTTCTGTATTCTTTCTTCTCATCTTGTTCAAGTTTCCTGTGGGGTGGCATAATACCACATAATCCAAATCGAAATTGCTTGGTATTTCTACCACTTTTCTAAGACTAGGAAAATCAGCAAATACTAAAGCCCCAGAATTCTTAACAAGGATCCTGACAGTTTCCTCTCTGTAAGAGAAGGTGATGTAAAGAGCTGTTGCATCTATAAAGAAATCAACTTTCGTAAGACATTTTGGAATGAAAACCAGTGGGTTTGTGGATAGGGGATGCAAAGCAGAAAAGAAAGAAAGGAGGGAAGAAAGGGAGGGAGGAAAAAAGAAAGGGAAGGAGGGAGGAAGGAAAGAAAGGAGGAAGGGAGGGAGGAAGGAGAGGAGGGTGGGAGTTGAATATGAGGCAGTTTGAGATATGGGACTGGCACCTAGGAGGCCGGAGATAGAAATTTGTGATTCATTTGCATAGGGCGATAGTTGAAGCTGTGAAAATAGAACAGATATGACACTGTACTGGCAGGGTTTCATAGCAGTTGCTGGGAAAATTACCTGAACTGGGGCCACATTCCACGCCTACTCTGCCTATCCAGAAACAGCTTTAAGAGCTATGAGAAACTGCTTGTTATAGAAATCAGGGAGCTTCTCACTAAGGAGAAGGATAAAGAGCGCTGACTCTGAGAGATAAACCCCATTAGTATGAGAGACCTGCAAGGTCAGAAACCCTGTTTTTGCTTTTTTTTTTTTTTTGTATGCTCAGTCCTTAGCCTGTTGTGGATCAAGTACTTAATTAATACATGTTTATTAATGATGATAATGATAGAACTGGTGAATGAACTTTCATGGAAGTGGAGATTGGAAAGGCTGGACAGACTCATTTAATGAACGGGTAAATCTTCCTTATACTGATTCAGAGACAGCTTAACCAGAGGCCCCAGAGTGGAGTGGTCTGTGAGGAGGACAAAATTCCCCTTTCTATTCCTTCCTTCCTTCCTTGGTGGTAGAAGTCCTTTGGTCTAAAGAGACTAGCACCTCTATTGTATCGCCAGATTTTGAGAACACACATGAAGTTTTTTGTGTGGGGGGAGAATGTAGCAAAGGCAACATGGGGAGGAACAGACATGAAGAGGACATGTCTAATTGTGTGTCCTTGGGTGAGTCTCTTCCCTTCTCTGGGCCTCATCCACAAAATGAAGCAATTCGAGTAAATTATCTCTGCAGTCTCTTTTAACTCTAATATTCTGTGACTGAACCTATCAAATGTTTGGCAGAAGAAGGTGTGCTTCAGTGAAATGATGCAGTCAGAACCCAGGGTACAAATTAACTTCTTCTACTTTATTTCCATTCTTAGGTACTTCCTGAAAGACTAAGAGGGACTTAGCAGTTGCTCAGTCAAAGTTCTGTAGAGTCATAGGCTGAAGAATGATGGAGGTGAAGCCAACTTAGAGTCAGAGGATGATGTGGTCAGCATGGTCATCCTGATTCTTTAGTAGTGGCGTTTTGGAAGGGAGGTACTGGTCTAGTTATAAATGTAATGTAAACTTGCTGCTCTTGATGGGAATCCAGAAGTCCAGAAATTGAGGTTAAGGGGGAAACTACATTACTCAAGGTGGTGTTTTTGACCCCAAACATTGGCCTTCATGACATGGAAAGGTTCCAGAGTATTTTAGTTTCTTGGAACACATCAAGTCTGCAGCATTCTGTGACCCCAAATGTTCTTGCCAGGCTGTAGTGGATCTGGGTCCAGGTTATCTTAAGCTGAATTCCCATTCTGTAAGAAATGGAGCACATCTCCATGACCAACCTCCTTTTGGCTGCTTTCCAGATCCAACTTTTACTCCTTGCTAGCTCAGTGATGAGCTAAGAAATAGCAAATGAAAATGGAAGGAACTCTGGACCAGATGTCAGGAGTCCTAGCTAGAGCTTTGCCACCTAATCAGCAGTGTAATATTGAACAAATCATTCAGATTCTCTAGCTTTCCATTTCCTTACCCGTACAATGAGGGGATTGGACAAGCAACTCTCCAGAAATAAATTTTTAAAACAACAACATTAATAGTGTGATGATATTAAAACAATGCAAACCAATGAAGCTCAACAGATATTTGGGGCTTTGTACTGTGCTACTTCTGAGGCTTTGACAAATAAAATGAAACAGTCCCTTCCTTTAAGGAGCTCATAATGCATTTACATTCTCATCTACTGAGTTCATAACATAAGGCAAATCATTTTGAGGCAAATGCGTTTTAGGTAAATTGCCCAGTTCCAGCCATGTAAGTTCTGGGTAGAGAACACAATCCTCTTTCCTCCCGGTTTAGTCACACCCTGCCCCTGGGTTACTAAACTCCGTCACATGGACCTTTCTCACCTAATTCATTATTTGATCATAGATTTCCCAATGTCAGTCTACAAAGTCTTCTCTATGCCTATTGCTCTCTCTGCCTCAGTTTTCCCTCCTTCAAGGTTTAGCAACTCTCCCAGACATTCTCCCTCTCCTCTCCCCTCTCCCCACACCCTTTCTTTCCCTCTAATAAATCCAGAAGTCCTCAAGTCAGAGAGAGAAGGGCCAGTCCCAGCACAGAGAATGTGTGTATGAGTCTGTGGGTGGGTGGAGGGTGGCATTAGCTCTCTCGGGCCTACAGACTAGGCACAAATCGGATCCTCTGGGAGTAGGCCAGGTCAGCAATGTAGAAGAGAAAGTTGACATAAGTGAAGATGGCCACCACTAGCTGGCTATCCCAAGGACAGTTTCCTTGAGGACAGTCTGAGGGCCTTGAGGGAGACCCATACTTGGGGTCAAAGCAGAAGACAGGCCAGACCACAGCTGCACTTAGGTAAAGCAGTACAGCTAAAAATGTGTACACAACTACGATCCGGTCAAAGGGGAAGCCCAGGGTTCCAGCCCGGCCAGTCACACTCAAGCCTACCACCACCACAGTGCCTATGAAGCATATACTGTACACGGCCACACACCACTGAGTGGCCACAAAGCGCCCATAGCGGCTGTCATGGACCAGGGCCCCAAAGATGATGCAGGCCACAAAAGCCTGGACGATTTTCAGCAGGCCCGACACTGTGGCCATGTAGCTGGTGACCTGGCCTGGCCTTGCCCGCGTCAGGACCACTTCAGTAGCATAGGTTACAAAGAGTAAAGCCGCAAAGACACTGGCGGCCAGGCGGAAGTCACGGGCAGTGCAGCCTTCTGGCTCCGGGGGGCACTCGAGCCTGGTAAAATAGAGAGGGTAGACAATGGCGGCCGTGGCTGATAGGAGCGTGGCCAGCATGGCGAAGGCTGCAGTGAAGTTGCCCCAGGAGAGACGAAGGCAGCCATGGAGTCGGGTGAACTCGAAAGCCACCACCAGACCAGTGAGGGCAAAGCAAAAACACCAGGCGGACATGCAGAAGGTCCCATAGGCAGCGTCAAAGCCACCCCGGTGTGCCACAAGGCTGAAGGTGGCACAGCCAAATGCCAGCTGTAGCAGGCGGGTGGTGCCCACTGGGGATGTGACAGCTCCCAGGTTCAGGTATGGACCCCCTGGGGGATCCATGGTACTCCCCATCCCTCCAACCTGAGGGCTCCAGCCTCACCTCCTGGGAGGGTGGTACTTATCCAATCTGTTTCAACTTGCCGGGGTCTAAGGGCCTCTAAATCCCACCAGGATTGGGCTGCTTCAGAGGCCTCTCGGCTGTCACCAGATTCCTCTTGTAGTCTCCGGCTGCTGTCCTGACATTGCAGTCAACTCAGCTTGGTATCAGCAGTGGCAGCAGCAGAGGCAGCAGCTCTGCGTAGTTCTCTGCTGCAGAAGGCTTCTGGCCACCCCCATGGTATAAATAGACATTATGTTATTCATACACCCAGAATAGCCCAGCCCCCAGCTTGGACTGGGGGGTTTGGACACCCGACCCTCACTCTCTTCTGCGAATTATGCCAGACCCATTAACCCTATGTGGGTTGGTGGCTGGAGCTGAGTCTTTTACTGCTGAACAGCCACACAGTAATACTAGGCATGTTTCTCTCTGCCAAGGACAGGAGGAGGTTGTTGGTCCTGGAACACATCAAACTCTGACTCTTTTCCCATTCTTGTGGCAGGGGCCCACAGGGCTCCTGGTAAAAGGACTGTGAGGAGGGCTAGCCTCAGGGTTTAGGAGCTGGGGGTGGGGACAGTTGTGTGGAATGAGATTGACAGGGCAGATGGTCTTAAGCTTAAAGAGGTCAGTTCCATTTTGAACTTATCTGTTCTTCCTCTCCTCTTTCTTACCTTAGCTAGCCTCTTGGACAGCCTTGTACTGGTATCAGGAGCCTCTTATCTTTAGCTAACCTTCCCACCTCCTCCCCTTTAGCAACTCCCCCTTTTTCTAGGCTACAGAATATAGTTCTTGGATCTCTATATGGGAATAATAACTGCCTCACTATGATTTCCCTGAGCAATTAATTAGATGGTGCAGTGGATAGAGCACTGGGCCTAGAGTCAGGAAGACATCAGTTCAAATAAAATCTGACACTCACTAGCTATGTGACCCTGGACAAGTCACTTAACTTCTGTTTGCCTTAAACCAACTGGCAAAGAAAATGACAAACCACTCCAGTATCTTTGCTAAGAAAACCCCACATGGGGTCATGAAGATTTGGACATGATGAACAATAGCAATGATTTCCCTAAAATGATCTCCTTTCCTCCCCCTCTTCCTGGTCCCTACATCCCAGTCCTTGCGTTTATTAGAACTGGGGTTTTTTGAGGTCATTTCTTTGACCTATCCGGTCTTTCTAAAATATAAAGACTGAAAGGGAAAATAAAAACCAAAAATAATTACCACCACTGCATATATATTATTTTTTGTAGGACTTCTATCTCAGTGAAATGCTGCCAGGGGTGGAGGGCAGGGAATGTTTTACATTTTGGATTGTTATTTTTAAAACAATAATAACTCATTTTTGTAGTAGGCCTTAAGGCTTACAAAGCCCTTTACTCAGGAGGTAGCTCAAGAATGTTTTTTTCCTCTTTCTTTGTCTTTTTTTTTGGACTGGACCTGTGATTTCACTGGCATAACAGGGAATTTCCAACAAGGGAACATTCCATACCAAAGTAGAACTGTATCCTCTTAGGGAGCTGCCTAGGATGATGAGAGATTAAATTACTTACCTAGGTCACATAGAGCCAGAGGTTGGACTTTGTTCTAGACCAGGTTTTACATTCCATCTGACCATCTATCCTTACATCTGCCCTAGTTGACTCAGTCTACTTAGTTTGGGAACTATACCCTTGGGGCTGCTTTGTTCTGATAAGTGAATAAACTGGTATAAATGCTTGTGGTCCTCTATAACTAGGTTGCTCCTGATTCCAGACCATGTTTTACATCCCATTTGACCATTTACCGTGATCATGTCTCACCCTGCCCGTTCCTGCTCATTACCTTTCTTTCCAGGTATTTATCCCTCCCTCTGGGAATACCAATCTGATTAATTCTACCATTGCTTTCAAATGGTGTCATTCCTGTGACTTTCCAAACCAAAATAAATTTTCTCCTGTCTTTTGCTATTCAATCATGTCCAACTTTTTGAAGAGCCTTTGTGGATTTTTTTGGGGCAGTTTGCCATTTCCTTTTCCAGCTCATTTTACAGATGAGGAAACTGAGGCAAATAGTGTTAAGTGTCTTGCCTAGGGGCCCATAGCTAGTAAGCATCTGATGCTGGATTTGAACTCAGGAAGATGAATCTTTTGATTTCAGGTTGCTCCATTTCCTTGTATTGTTTCCACTTGTAAGAATATAAGCTCCTTGAGGTCAAGGACTGTCTTGGTTCTGTTTTTCACCCTCAGTGCTTAGTACAGTACTTGGCCCATAGTAAGAGCTTCATTTGCTCCTGACACCAAGGCTGGTTCTCTCTCCACTATGCTACTTTGTTTTTCTTCTTTTCAAAATTTTTACCCTAATTATATGTAAAAACAATTTTTAACACTCCATTTTTGAAAAATTTGAGTTCCAAATTCTCTCTCTCCTCCCTCACTGAGAAGGTAGACAATTTGATATAGGTTATAGGTGTGCAGTCATACAAAACATAATTTCATATTAGTCATGATGTGAAAGAAAACAGACAAAAAACCCCACAAAAAATAAAGTAAAAAAAATCATATACTTCAATTTGTCTTCAGACTCCATCAGTTCTTTTCCTGGAGATGGATAGCACTTTTCATCATAAATCCTGTGGAATTGTCTTGGGTCTTTGTAGTGCTGAGAAGAACTAAGTCATTCACAGTTGATTATTGTACAATATTTATTGCTACTGCGCATAATGTTCTCCTGGTTCTGCTCATTTCACTTAGCATAAGTTCACATAGGTCTTTCCAGTTTTTTTTCTGAAAGCATTCTGCTCATCATTTCTCATAGCACAACAGTATTCATCATAATCATATGCCATAATTTGTTCAGTCATGCCCCAATTGATGGGCATCCCCTTACTTTCCAATTCCTTGCTATCACAAAAAGAGCTGCCATAAATATTTTTGTACATATGGGTCCTTTTCCATTTTCTATGATCTTTTTGGGATTTAGACCTAGTAGTGGTATTGCTGGATCAAAGGGTATGCACAATTTCATAGCCCTTTGGGCATAGTTCTCCCTTCCACATTACAACTCTCCCCAATGTGGTATCAGAATATCAGCTGGCATAAGAAATTACTTTGGAATTTGGGGGGAGTTCTGTGGAAGACTCAGACAATATGCAAAGGCCAGCAGACAACACAGAAGAAGTTTAGAAACTCAGAAATGTATAAAATCCATGAAGTATCATATATTATCAACATATTTTCTCTCTTAATACTGTAAACACCTCATAAAAATAAAAAATGAGACATCGTCTCTGGGGAGGACCAAAACATTTTACTCAGATTGTCTAGATTTCTGGAGTGCTCCTTACCTATCCCCCTAAATGTGGAAGGGATAACTGTAATTCCAAATTGTTCTCCAGAATGGTTGGACCAGTTCACAATTCCACCAACAGGTGCATTAGTGTCCCAATTTTCCCACATCCCCTCCCACATTTGTCATTTTCCTTTTCCGTCATATTGGCCAATCTGACAAACGTGAGGTGGTACCTCAGAGCTACTTTCTTTTTCTAAGTGAAGGTTATAATCCTCACTTTACAAAAGAAAAAAAAATTGAGTTAAAAAATACAGCTAGAGCTTATCAAAAGCAGGATTTCAACTATGTCTTTTGACTTCAGTGAGAGCCATCCCATGGAACTGACTTAGAGTTTCTCTTCATGATCCTGGTCAGCTGGAGAAGGAAATGGCGAACCACTCCAGCATCTTTGTCATGTAAACCCAAATGAAGTCACAAAGAGTCAGGCGTGACTGAAATGACTGAATGACAATTTTTACTGTTTCCTTGTTTGAGATCCTGGTTGCTACCGCCGCTTTTTTGGAGCTTGCCTGAAATATAAGTGTTTTTGCTTGAGCTTCTTTTTTAAACTTTGAGTGAGCCTTTATGTTTCTTGTAAATAACATATTGTTGGATTTCTGATCCATTCTGTCATCGTCTTCCATTTTGTGGATAAGTTCATCCTATTCATGTTCATGGTTGTTATTGTTAATTGTGTATTTCATTTCATCCTGTCTTCTTTTGCTTTTTTCTCTCTTTGTTCCCCGCATTTGTTACAAAGAAGAGGAAAGTACTGAAAAGAGAAAATGCTTAATGCTAGTGATCTAAAACTGAAGTGATCTGTTTCTACTTCACTATCGTTCTTCTTTTCACCCATTCCTGAATACAAGTTTTAACTCTTTCAGTTCATTCTTTTTTAAAAAAGTTTTCATCCCCCTTCACTCCCTACCCTCTAATACTAGAGTTTGTTTTGCTTAGGGTTAATTCCTCACCCATTCTGTCCTCCCCTTTAATATGCTCCCTGCCCCTGCTCCGTGTCTGCTTATTTCCCTGTTGAGGCTGTATTTCTACAAAGAACCCTTTGTCACATCAACAAGCGTTCATTAAGCTCCTACTACATGACAGACATTGTGCTAAGCACTGGGGATACAAAGAAAGGCAAAAAACAGTCCCTGCTCTCGAGGACCTCATAGTCTAATGGAAGAGAAAAATGCAAATAATGATTGCATATTACACATATTACATCATGCACATATTATACAATATCTACATGATGAATTGGAGACAAGCTCAGAGAGAAGACAGGAAGATTGGAGGATCAGAAAACATTTCTCACAGAAGATAGGACTTTAACTGAGACTTGAAGAAAACAAAGGAAGTCAGGAGCTGGAGATAAAGAGGGAGGAATTCCCAGTCTCAGGGAACAGTTGATGAAAATGCCTGGAATTGGGAGAGGGAGTATTGCATGTACAGAACAGTAAGAAGGACAGTGTCACTGAATCACAGAGTAGATGGAGGAGAAGAAGGTATAAGACTTTTTAAAAAGCTAATTTATGTCTATGGACTAAATGTTAATAAAAAGCATACTGGTGGAGGTTTAGAAATGGCAGTACAGTACTAGAAACCCTTCATAGTTAGCTCTAGGCCAATTAGGGACAAAGTAGTTAGCTGTCCTTTGGGGACCCAAACTACCAGTGCCAGTGTTGGTTGAGGAAATTACCTCAGAGCAGGTGCTACAATTGAAATCAAGGAATTATCAAAGAAGAAAAAATATAGAGAACTTTGTCTCAATAAGGACAAACCTTTGGTTTCCAGAATTTCAGAAAGATATTAAAAATGAAGCATCAGAAGAAGCAAAAATTGTTGATAATGATAGCTTCAAAAATTAAGTTGACCAGATGAAATTCTGAGTGGTGAAAGTTTGGTGCTTTCTCCCTATCTTTTCAGAATGCTTTGGTGCCTTTCTTTCAGATTGTCTTAAAACCAACGGTTTCTGTGCCATCATAATTCTATTTTTCTATATAGACAATTCACAATTCACAAATACTTGGCTTACCGGTCACTTATATAGAATCCTTTTCTGTAACAAAGTACAGAAACCTGAGACTCTGCCCTAGGTTCGGACATTGAAATTTAGAGGTACAAGCAGAACCTCAATATCCAAATAATGTAACTTAGCACCTGACTAGAAAGAATAATTAAAATAGGAAGCTACCAGACCCCAGACTTCCTCATTGCATTTAGTTGGATTGCAGAGGAGCTCTTCCTGGCCTCATCCAGCCAAATCTTGCTTCTTCTCTTTGAGGATTGAGATTCCCAGGAGGAGTATCTCAAGGTTTCTGTCTCTCAACTTTAGGCGGTATCCTAGGGTCTCTTCCCCACCCTAACCATACAACTAAATTTTGTCTTAAAAAGTTAATTTCAGGTTGAGTCTTATGTGGCTTGCCTTCAGGCCATTTTATGCCATCGTTAATTACAGCTCTCTCTTAACCACATTCCCTCCAAACTGGTATTGCCAAACTGGTTCTTGCTACCACATTTGCTATGGATTTCCCTCCCCTTTCCCCTGCTTCCTTCCCTAGCCTACTCACTGCCCCACCCATTCTACTGTGACATTATTACAACTATATTTAATTGTTATGTGAGTTAACTAGACAGGCTGGCAAAAGACTCCCACTGATAATGTTGTTTCTATGAGAAAAATGTGCTTTCCAAATGTGCAGTTCCAAAAAATATACAGACTAATTTTTGGAAGACATTTAGTTTGTAGTTATAACCTATGACCCAGAGAAACCTGAAGTTCTGTGTTTATATAGACCAGATTAAATCATTGGCCTTGATAGTGGTAGTCAGATTTATTACATAATCTCCCTCTCAGTGTTCCCAGGCACAGAAAAATTTGAAGTTGTCTCCTTTGCCATTGAATGAAGCCCTTACTGATTGTATTCTCCCATTTTTAAAGGTACCAGTGACTACAACCCAGTTCCATTTAATCACCTAATATAGGATTAGCTTTTTTTAAAAGGGTGTTTACTTTAAAGCCATAGAAAAAACAAAAAAGAAAACACCAAATTTTTTCCCAATACCTTAGAGGAAAAATTCTTCCTGTAACATCTTGGTTTCTGGGAAGGGGGATGAGAATTAGGCCCACGGCTTAGATGCACTGTATTAGTTCCACCAAGTTCAAGTCTGGTGTTGGCAATGTTGGATTCTGCTGGGCTGGACTCTTGGAGTCATGCCCCTAAATGAGTGTGACTTCTGGCCTGGATTTTTGGTCTTCTGTATCCCATGTCTTATGTTCTTGGGCATATCAAATACCCCACTCCCTGTACCTAGAAAAGAATGAACAAAAAGGCCAAAAACCCAGGATCATTTCTTGAAGCCCCATGGCCTAAGTGGATGGGAGGATGGGAAGGAGGGAGGAAGCCCTTCCATCTGGTTACATGGTTTCAATGGCTCAGAGTGAAGAGTCATTTTAACCTTAGATTCCAATGCACCCAAAAGCTCCAGCAAGTATTGAATCAAGCTGTTATGAAGATGTCAATAATTCTGATTACAGAGCTATTGGAAAAAGGCTGATAATAATCATGTAGTTGGCCAAAACAAAACATCTGCATACACTCCGGTTCTCCCATTTCCTGGAAGTACTTAGTAGTTTTTACATGGATAATGTCATTTTAGCAAACAAGTCACTAACTTCCATTATACAATAAAAGCTCTTTTTTGACTTGAGTTCTCTAGGTGAGTTTGCCTCAGAGAATTTCGGAATTTATCTCACATCTAGTCTCCATAAAAAAGGAAAAACATTCTCAGATCTCTCTCTCTCCTTCTTCCTCTCTTTCCATACATATATACATGTCTGTTCAAGCACTCGGGCTAGAAATATTTGGAATATAGAGCAGACTTTAACCAAATTTTTAAGCTGTAAGAACTCATATCAGATCCCTTGCTAGCTTTCCTTTCTTCCTTAGTGGGTTTCTGCCTCTTCAGAGATCTACACAGTCTTCCAGATTTACAATACTCCCCTGATGATCCCTCAAAAAGATAAAGGTAAAGAACCAAGTAATCTGTCCCTCTGTTGAATCCCATATCTCATGAGCCTATAATAGTTTGCTAATTATTTGAAGCAAAATAAACTAATTAAATTTATAGAATTAAAAACACCTTATAACTTTTTACATCTATAAACTTTTAATTTACAATATGTCTTTCTTTTTCTGCAGTCACTTGTTTGACATTGTGTTCACAAGATATGATACATATTCTTTAATGTTTCATTATGAAACTACATTTTTATCACTTTGAAAATTAAATATATCTTTGAAGAACTGTTCATTTTTTTCAAGTCTAACCTTGATCTTAGCCTATAGGTTTTTCAATGGGATTTAAATTGAGAAACATATCCAATAGCTGTTATGACATCTGTAATCTGTACTGAAGTGTCCTCTTTAAGAGTTACAGCTTTTGCACATTATCTTGGAGCATTATACATTCTCAAAACCCACGGAATTAAAAATAAAACAGAAAAAACAAGAAATACATTGTGTATGGCACAAAATCTAGCATTTAACTGATAGTGAACTAATTAAAGTTGGGGAAGTTCGGGAGAAACCAGGTCAATTTAATTTCATCTGGTCTAAATCAGACATTCTGAGTCAGCCTAGCATTATTAAAAGTATACACATAACCACTGCTATTAGAAAAGGAAATCATATCAAAATTATTATTTGTATGTATACTCCATGTAATTCATATAGCACTGTAGGTAGTTTTCTAGACTGCTAGAGTCTATCTCTAGATTTTTATTGCCATTTCTACCCTACCCTGACAAAAGGAAAACACTCAGAGTTACTAACAGTATCCCTTTCTCCAGACTTTACGATGCATGAACTTGTTGAACCCAGGTTCATGGGAACTCATAGTACTAGAAGAGTAAGGTCCAGCCTTGTTCCTACACACAATGGCCCTGTCCCTTGTTCCTCTTCAGCTCCAGCTCCTTTTTGGTTCAGGAAATTTGAACAAGGAACTTCTCTGCTCAGTCCAAGGGCTCCCCCATGGCTTTTGTGTTATAGGCTATGTTTGACTTGATGTAATCTCCAGTTCAGGTTCAGGACTGGAATAAAATGAGACACTTATGGCTCATTTAAACACAAGAAGTGCCAAGTGCATCACTTGATGCAAAACTGTCTTTAGAAACTTGGAAAGGCTTAGGTATTTCTACTCTGACTTTTACTATGTCTTTTTCTATCAATATTCCTTAGCATTGAGAGAACAAACAAAATTCATCATCGGGTTCTACCTATAAGGACCAGATGCATCAAACGACCTTATATATTTTTTGATATTTTATTTTTCCCAAATTACATGCAAAAACAATTTTAGACATTCCTTTTTTAGAATTTTGAATTTCAAATTTTCTCCCTCCCTCTCCTCTCCCCTCTTCCTTCATTGAGAAGGAAACCAATTTGATATAGGTTATATATATATATATATATATATATATATATATATATATATATATATATATGTATGTGGTCATACAAAACACATTTCCTAGTCATGTTGTAAAAGAAAACACAGACTAAAAAAGTATTGAAAAATATGCTTCAATCTGTATTCAGATAGCATTTTTCATTATGAGTCCTTTGGAATTGTTTCAGATCATTGTATTGCTGTGAATAGCTAAGTCTTCACAGTTGATCATTGTGCAATATTGCTAGCACTGTGTACAGTGTTCTCCTAGTTCTACTCATTTCACTTTGTGTCAGTTCATGTAAATCTTTCCTGGTTTCTCCCATAGCATACTACTCATCATTTCTAATTGCACAATAGTACTACATCACAATCATATATCACAACTTGTTCAGCCATTCCCCAACTGGAGGGCACCCTCTAAATTCCCAATTCTTCTGCTACTATTAAAATAACTCTGTAAATATTCATGTACATATAGGTCCTTCTTTTTTAAAAAAAAAAATCTTTTTTTGGGATATAGATCCAGGAGCAATACTTCTGAGAAATGGCTCATATGCTCAAACATTTTGTGCTTGTGTTGTAAATAAGAGGAAATGCTCCTACATTTCCTTACACTGGTCATTCTTTTGCTTCATATTAGTCTTTCCCCTTTGGAGCATTGATAGAATTCATTAAATATTTATAAAACTTGGTGAACGATGTATTTAAAGAGTAAAATGTAATTTTATCTTCTCATACAACACCTACTATTTTGCAAATTTATTTTATTTTCTGCTACTTCAAAATAATTTAGTCTTATTTGTGTTCTTATTGATAAAATGTCCAAGAGACTCTCTGATGATCAGATTTTAGAACTAATGAAAAATACCTCATCCAACTTATCCAGTGGTGAACTTTTAGATAATTAATTCAATGACATAAATGCTACATTTGCAAAGAGTAAGGCAGATAAAAGAGTATTCCTCCTCTGACTATATAATAATCTAAAAGATAATGAGCAACATGGTGCTAGTTGGACCCAGTTCACAGTAAGAGAAATGAAGACCCACAGTGTTTCAAATGGAAAGCTAATTCTTGCAGATAGCTTTTGTTTCTTAAGCAATGGGAGGCTGCTTGTAGCAGCTCAGTATTACACGTCAGTCTGACCTTACAACCCATGCTGTCAAGCAAAGTCTTATTCCTTTTTTTAAAAAAAAAATTTATTTAGTGAGTCAGTGTTTAGAATTGTTCAAAATTGTACAAATTCTGAGGGCCAACAAGCAACAAGCAATGTTAACTGGTCTATTACTTTAGATAATTTAGAAAAATGTATTGGTTTTGTGTTGCTTGTGATGGTGTTGGTGAAAGAAACCTACGCATAAAAAACAGGTAGACTAGCATCTGGGTGTGTCCTTCGTTCAATAAAACCATGTCATGTAATCAATTCCTAGCTATACTTTCCCTTTGACCTGAAAACTGAAAAGTAGCAAAATCTATCTTAGGACGAGTTTTTTCTAGCATCCTTGCTGCATTAATCATTTAACTGAAAATTGTCAGAAAGCAGGTAGGTGGCACCATAGTGCAGAGAATGTCAGGCCTGGAGTCAGAAAGATTCATCTTCCTGAATTCAAATCCAGCCTCAGATACTTACTAGCTGTGTAACAGTTTCCTCATCTGTAAAATGGGCTGGAGAAGAAAATGACAAAACACTCCAGTGTCTTTGCAAAGAAAACGCCAAAATGGGATCATGAAGTGTTGGACATGACTGAAGCAAGTCAACATCTATTCTCTATGTATACGTAATGGTTGATGAGCCATTGCTGCTGCCTTGCAAGGCACAAAGTAAATTTATCCGATATATGTCAAACAAGCCAGACAAATCTGACCTGAAATTTTGGTTGACAGTAAACACCGAAAACAAAAACCTGTGCAACAGATTCTCTTATTTGGGAAAATACAATATGGGATCAATGAGAACAGTGTGCCTACTGATGGAATATTGAAGCTCATGAACTCACTATTTAATCAAAGGTTACAATATAACCTAAGACAATTATTTTACATATCTTGGAATTTCCTTGAGATTTGCAAAGCAAAAGCGTAGCATCATTGGGTCTATTTGTCAGAACCATAGAGAACTTTTAGAAGCAAAAAGGTACTAGTCTTCCCTGAACACACCAAGGTAAGTGAAGAGTTTACTAGAGATTGTCCAAGTAGCAAACTGAAAATTACAACCATGGTTTAAGACACAGGTGCTCTTCTAGCCAAAATGTGCCACATTTGTTAACATTACGGTACCTTAGCTGGACCACAGAGGTAGGCTTCATTTTGAACAAAAACCAAAACAAAATAAAAAAAACTTTACAGCAAATGCACAGCAAAAAGTATGATCATAAAAATGTGATTCCTAAATTAGTGATTACAAGGAAATATATTTGACAGTAAATATTTTTTCTCCTATCTGTGCAAATTCACTTTAAATACAAATAACTGTCAGCAAATATTATCATTTTATCTTGAAATAAAAATTTCCATCCTATATCTATTTTCTTTGCCTTATAGATAAAAAATACAACAGACACTTTTGAGGTAGTCCTAAATACTGGTTCTTCTTAACAAGAGGAGGCTTATTTTGCCAAAGCAAGGATACAATATTGATCTAGTAATACTCCTGCTATACCTAATCTCTTGGTGGTAAGGTCATAAGGGTCTTCTGGAGCAGTGGTATCAAATTCAAATAGAAATTGATCCCTGTGGGCTGCATATTGACTTAGAAAACCATAAATTAACATTATCTGTGTTGTGCTGTATTTTTATTTATTTTGGTAAATATTTCCCAATCAAGTTTTAATTTGGTTTGGGTTCTATTCAGAAGTTTTACAAGCTGCTTGTTGCCTGCAGACTATATATTTGACGCTTCTCTTCTAGAGAACTTACTACCACTTACCATCAGTTTTAGTGCTGTTTTCTTGACAATACTAATTTTGCAGTCTCATGAAGCCTGGTATGTAGGTAGCACTGGAAAAAAGAGCTTAGAACTCAGGAAGAGAGCAATAAAAATGACCAGAAATATAATAGTCCCCTGAATAAATGGACAAATATGGAAAAGAATGAAGATTAGAAACCTCAGGCTTTGCCTTTCATATCTGAATAACCAAATCCTGTATCTTAATGATGTAGTCCATACAGTGGATAATGTCAAATCTCTCTTTATAAAGGAGTGACATTAAGCAAATTCGTCCCCAGAAAAATCCAGGATATATCAAGGCCATAGCACAGATGATGTCACTTCTGGCAAAGTCACCAATTTGCATCATGGGCCAGGGTCATCTTCAATAAAATAGATTGGACCTGTCCCAGTGCCAGTACTAATATTAAGACTTTCCCTTACCGCTACCCTCTTTATGTTCCCTGGCCTCCCACCAGGAACCTCATGGTGAGTGGAGAATACTAAATCTCTGTTCCTTTAGAAGCCTCTCCTGAAGGACTTTCCCTTTGTTTCACAAGAACTAGGTAAGAACTCTCCCTCACCTTTATCCAGAAACTGAGGAAACTGATACAACTAGGCTAATTAGAGGATCCACCTTTTTTCCCCAGAAAAAATACCTATTCACTACAGTTATACAGAGATGGCCTCTCCTTTCCCCTGGCATTAGAAAGAAAGGCACTCTCAATACTACCATTCCAATCCACTGGAAAGAAATTATCCAAATCATCTGAAGGAGGAAAAGAGGCATTCCAATTGAAGGATATCTGAGTTATATCCCTAGGGTTTTGGTAGGAGAGAGCAAGGACCTCAAGGCCAGGGAGACTCTGAGCCAGGGACAGAAAAAGGAAGAGCTGGAAACAGTCAACTACCACTGTCTAAAGACAGCCCATCCTTATAGTAAAAAGCTTCCTGGAAGTTGGGTCTAAGAAACTGCTGGACCTTGGAGCTCTCCTCCTTTGCAGGGCAGTATTGAATTGTCATGGATATGGCTTCTGGGATACTTGTCACACAACTCCAATAGTTAGGAACATAACAACAAAACTGTTATTTAGCAGAGGCTTACTTCTTAGTCAGTTGGGAATAGGCCAAATACCATGAAGGATATTAGCACTAAAGCTTGGGATGAGGAGCCCTGTTGGACAGAAGGAAGTAGTAGCCTCATCCTCAGCTAGGAGGACTATAGTGTTTTGATGTCACGGTTGTCTTTCAAAACAAAGGACAAACACAACATCAACAATAATGTCCCATGCTAAACACAGTATGACATCATTCTACTCGTTTTTCACATTGGCTATGGAGCTATTGCCTAGCTTCTGTTATTTTCATAACTTCAACCCAGTTGTTTAGTTTAATAGAATGCCTAGAATTTTCTCTGAGTGATATTGACATGCCTTACTGATAATGGTATGCTGTTGGAGGCATTAGCAAAACTCTTTCTGACCCCAAAAGAAAGAGCTTTCGATTGTCTAGTCCTGTTATCTCCAGGCCCCAGGCCATTGGATCAGACCTTGAAACCACCTAAGAATCAGTGTAGATGAAGATTTATCTGACCCAATTATCCAGGCTCTTTGACTCACTAGCTATGAGGTTTATAACTTAGCCTACCAGTAGGACTTTTCAAGACCCCATCCCTCACAATATCACCCGTTAGCAGACTAAAGGTCAATGAATTCCAGTTTCACATGCCTTTTATAGTGGGAGGCTGCTGTGAACTAGGCAAAGTGGTATTCCTCAAAAGCCAGGTCCTTCCTTATAGGTGGAGGTCCATCAGACTAAAGATACAAGATGTCAGGGCCTCTAGCAGAGTGACAATGTTTCTGAAGGTCATTAATAGCTGGAAGACCTTGTTGAGCATTACTTTGAATATACAATTTATATTCAACAATAGGGGTCTTCTGTATTCTACCCAATTTCTTAGAGGCCATCTTGCATTATCCTACTCATAATGTGCAAGATGATTATTTGACCCTGTGTCATATATTCATTCAGTAGCAACTAGGTTCCAAAAACAGGTAAGCGACTGTTTTTCAAAAGTGGTATAGAAAAGGTCCACTTTAGGGAGCTTGTATCTCCATAGCCTTAATGATTATTTGGTATGGCATCCTTGGGTGCTTGCCAAAGATTCCGCAGAATCTTGTCTTTATGAACATGGACACACCAGATCAAAGGGGTGTTATCATAAGACCAGTATTTTCCTGACACAACTTCTTTAAGGCTTCTCTGACAAAGCATCTTTTCCACACAAACATTGATTGGCCCCAGGCTCCTGAGGCCCTAGGCCTCACGTTTTCTTAACTTCAGCCCCAATGTTCAATACACTGAGGCACCTGGTGACAATGCCACTGAGGCACCCAAACTGATGCAGTTTCCTGGTAGATAGGTATAAAAAGTCCCAGCCACTTGTAGTCTAGGTCTCTCAGACTTGATGGAGACCATATAAGTCACTATATCCTATTGACTTACTGACCAGACACATTTTTGGAGATGAGGGAACCCTCATGACCTGAAAAACTAAGTGCCATTGTTTCCTTGTTGAATATTCTTGCTGTCTTGAGTGAGAAAAATACTTTCCTTGTTAAATGTTCAGTGACTTATGAATGCCTCATTCCATCCAAGTACTGAACCTGAACTAAGATGGGGCTGGCATTAGAGCCATAGCTATAATAGATCTATGGGCAGAGACTACTGAATGGCGTAATATAGGTCTTCCAAGAATATAGACTATTCTGTGCCTCATTTGGAAGGGTTAGATTTGCGGATGACTTGGTAAAAGGGGGCAATCAGAATATCTTTATAAATATGAAAAATTCAGTGTGTAGAAGTGACTTTCTCTGAGAATAAAGGTGTAAATAGAAAAATGTAATGACTTCTGCCCTCTTTTGTCTGTAAGTCACTTAACTCAACTCTTCCCACAGAAATGAACACAGATTAAGGAGCATGAAAGGAACCATCATTGGAAAGGAGTTAGGGATTGGGGCATGATGTCCTTTCCTCTTTCCTTGAGAAGCATCCAAGAATTGTGAAATTGGCATGCATAAAATGAATAAAGTTGCATCGTGGTCTTTTCAGACTACTTCATTGAAGAAATAAAGTTTTCTAATTGCACTGATGTCATTGATGGCAGTTTGCCAATATTCCAGAGAACATCTGAAGAATAATTGGCTTCTGAGGTAGCTGGTGATATAGCAAGAGAAATACACCAGTGGACTGCCAATATGATACATTTGTATCCATGCAATGACAAGGGATTGGATGAAGGCCATTACTCTGGATTGACCTGTTTTGGAGAATTTACTGGAGGACATAGGTGAAAGCTGCACAAGACGAGATGTTGTGGATGGTTTGCAACCTATATTATTGGAGGAAGTTCCCACATGAGGATTGCCAGTGGATTAAAGTATCCAAGTGAACAGTAGTACTGCCTAAAAGTGTTTTGCCTGGTTCTGACCATTTCTCTCACACCTACCTCTGGAGATGACCATGAACTCTCTTGTAGTTTCAGAGTCAATCAGATAAAAAGACTCTGTTGATTGAGTCTTCTTTCCTTCTCCCTCTCCAAACTTTGGCTCTTGCCATCAACCTCTCTCTTGGATTCATTTCCCATTGTCTACTTCTTTCAGTCCTTAGCATCCTGGGAAACCAAGACCAAGATTATAGGACTGTGTGCCAACAGCATGGGGTCCTTCCAACCTTCCTTCTTCATAGACCTCAAAGGCACAGTATGCTGGCAGATAGAACCTCTGGGTCACTTCCAAACCAGTTCTGTCCCTGGAATGAGTTTCTTCCCTTCTTTATAATTTTTAATCACTATATTTTTTGTTAACATTTTTGTGAGCCACTTGAATTCAGTGGATTATTCCTTGATATTTATGAGGCCAAGGTCATAGTGGCACTGCACAGAGAAAAATTATTCTAAGACCACCTTAATCTTAACCCCAGAAAACCATCACAAAAATGTGGATTATAAATTTTAAGTGTGAGATTCAGTTGGATGACTCAGTATATCTCAATTATCACAAATGGATGACACTTAATCTTAACAATGGTAGTAAATGGAAAGGGAAGAGAAGGGAAAAAACATTTATATGGGACCTATTGTGTATCAAACAGTGTGCCAAGTACTTTACAAATATTATCTCATTTGACACTTACAACAGTCCTGTGAGGTGTGTTGCTGTGATCCACATTTTATAGTTGAAGCAACTGAGATAAACAGAGATTGTGACTTGTCCAGGGTCACGTAGCTAGTACATGTCTGAAGCTGGATGTAAACTCAGGTTTTCTTAACTTCAGCCCCAGTGTTCAATACACTGAGGCACCTGGTTGCCTCAGTAATATATAGGTTAGTGATATCTTCAAATATAGTGTCCAGGGGCACTCCTTTATTCCCAAAGGGTTCCTGCTCTAGATTCATATTGGGTTAAATACTTAGGAGACCCAAGGGGGAAATCACAGTTTTCTTGCACTCTGGCTCATTATGCACTCCACATCAGAGGTCTGGGGAAAATCCCTTAAATAAAGCTTACCTAGAGTTCCCTTCTATAATCTCCTCTAAAATGGATTAACAGGATCTTTCTAGAAAAAAAGATACTCACTATATAAATTAAATATAATATATAGGACAGCTATTTGATTCCTCCTCTACAAAAGAAAGGCTTAAAAAAATAAGTTTTAACACAGCTGTTGTCATTCAGTAGTTTTCAGCCATGTTTGACTCTTTGTGATCCCATTTTCTTATCAAAGATACTGGAGTGGTTTTCCATTTCCTCTTCCAGCTTATTTTATAGCTGAGGAAACTGAGGCAAACAGGGTTAAGTGACTCACCCAGAGTCACACAGATAGCAAGTGTCTGAGGTGAGATTTGAAATCAGAAAGTTGAGCCTTCTTAACTTCAATTCCAGCATTCTCTCCAGTGTCACCCAAACACATAGATACATATTTAAAATATAAAACAATAACCTGACTCCCATTATACTCTCCCAAACAGTAAAGCTACTTTGTGGCAGTACAAAATAAATATTTCACTTTTCCCTCTGACCTGAGCTAGCTTTAAAACTCACAAGTCAAGATCTTCTGGTAAACTTGGGATTTCTTGGTCCATTGTCTTAGCAGTTATTTTGTCACTTTCATGAAGTAGTATAGTTTCAGGAAGCATTTTCTTCTGGACAGTGATCCCTGACTCAGGAACCTATTTCTCAAACTTACAGGTTAGTAACTAAGACTTGGAAATGTCCATCTTTTGGGGATTCTTGATTGGTAACCTGAACCCAGGTAAATAAACATAAAGCATGGCAGAAGAAGCAGACAGGGACTTGAGGTCCAGTTGTGGTAGTAGCAGCTCTCTCTCTCTCTGTCTCATATATATATATATATATATATATATATATATATATAAACTACAAGGTTTACAAAGTACCTTATATATTATCTGATTTAATTCTCCCAACAAGACATAGGGGGGGTAGATACAATTATAATCTTACATTTTACAGATGAGGAAACCGAGAATGAGAGAGATTAAATGACTTGCCAAGGGTGACCTAGCCAATAAATGTTTACAGCAGAGTTTGAAATTAGGTCTAATTGATTTTCAAATTCTGTATCCTCTATACTTTGCACCACTTCTCTGCCTAATCTGTTTAGTCTGGTCAGTCTCAGCTTCAACTAGGTGAACATACATTCTTTTTTGGAGGCACATGTGCTCCGGTTGCAATGACCCCTGGCAGGTGAAGAGAAAGAAATATCCTCTCTCTCCTTCAGCTGGAATCCAAGGGAGAGAAAGTATTGATTATGGCTCAACAAAAGGGGTCACTTCCTTTTTTCTTTTAATTTAATAGTTTTTCCCCAATTACATGTAAAAACAATTAAGAGATTTTTTTTAAATTTTTGAGTTTCAAATTCTCTCTCTCTCCCTGCTTTTTCCTCTCCCTCCCCATTGAGAAGGCCAGAAATTTGATATAGGTTGTGCATGTGCAATCATGCAAAACATATTTCCACGTTAGTCATGTTGTGAAAGAAAATAGATATAAAAATAAAAAAGATAAAGAAAGAGTATGCCTTAATCTGCATTCGGATTCCATCTGTTCTTTCTGCGGAGATGGATCACAATTTTCATCATAAATCCTTTGGAATTGTCTTAGATCTTTGTATTGCTGAGGAGAGCTAAGTCATTCACAGCTGATCATCATACAATATTGCTATTACTATATACAATATTCTCCTGGTTCTGTTCATTTCGCTTTGCATCAGTTCATGTACCTGTTTCCAGGATTTTCTGAAAGCATCCTGTTCAGCTTCTCTTATGGCGCAATAGTATTCTATCACAATCATATACAATTCATTCTGCCATTCAAAGGAGTTACTTTCAAAAAAGGTAGAAACCATCTCTCTTAGTTCATTAAAGCCCATAGAATTGGCAGTTCTTCCTGGTCAGGTTGCCAATACTACTTAAATAAACATAGACTCTAATCACAGGACCAATAAGGGATTGCTTTATTCCAAAAGTACAAGTGTGATATGCTCAGCAAGAGGCCAGTGAGCACAACCAACTCCAGGATCCCTATTACATAAAGAAGAGTACAATATTATCAGCCTCATTTGAGATCCTATTAGGTATAAAGTGATGGGCAGAACCTTTAACAGGACTGATTAGGATCCTAGGAAGACAGATGTGGGTTTTGCCCACCTTGTAGAAAACAGTTTCGCATTCTTTTTCTTCTCTAATAGAGATGAATGGATGTGGATTTGGTCATGATATGGATATGGTCATTATACTTGATGCTGTACTCAGAGGAATTGGGTAATAATCAATGCCTGGTAAGGAAGTAGATTGAATTATTGATAGTTATCACCAAGATGGACACTAATTTGTACCATTTGGGGCTGGTGGAGATAGCTGAAATAGTCTTCCTTGAGAAAGCCAGTTTCTCTCCCTGTACCCTTAAACTTATGTACTCCAACTCCTTCAGAATCTTGTTTCATTGGTCATTTCCCCTAACTCTCATCGTCAATTTCTCTTTCCCTTGTATTGACTAACAAGCTTAGATCTCCAGAATTTATTTTTTCTTCAATTTGCTACCCACTTAAGTTATCAACCTTTCTCTTTCCTCCTGTTGACTGTTAAACTTCTAGAAAGAGTATTCTTCCTTTTCTGTCTCCAAAGGACAAGGGACTGTTGCTTTGCTAGGCAATAAAATTAAGAGGGTGCTGAGTGTACAGTCTACTCTTGCAGAAGGAAGAAGTAACTGAGCTTAGTGCCTAATTAGCAAGAATAATTAGTTTAAATGGAAAGCTTTTAGATAACCTATTTCCTTCCCATCCCCCTAGATGAGCTTCTTCCCAGGTCAGTCTTCTCTGTTCTTGTCCCTGACTGATGAACCACATGGGAAGAAAGTGTCTCAGGGTCTCAGACCCCCTCACTAAGGCCTTGAGTCCTGAGATCAGAGTTTTTGCTCCCAAATGAATTTGTCTTTAAGTTCATTTGTGTTTCTTTTTCAAGATTTGGTTTGTGTTTTCTTTCACCACATGACTTACATGGAAATGTGTTTTGCATGACTATATATGTATAACCTCTGTAAAATTGCTCACTGTCTCAGTGGTGGAGGGGAAAGAAGGGAGAGAATTTGGAACTCAAAATTTGAAAAAAAAAACTTAAAAATTATTTTTATCTGTAATTGAGGGAAATAAAATATTTTTAAAAGTAAAGATGAAGAACCTGAAAAAAAGTTCATTTAAGCATCTTTTGTGCTCTCACTTCAGGATCAGAATTGCTAGATCCAACTTTATCATCCATTCATTTTTCATTCTCCTGTTGACCACCCTCTCTTCCTTCATACCCTGTCCTCCCTGGATTGTTATGACAATCTCTCCTGTTTTGCTTTGATAAATCCCTCTTAGTTTTTCTTCATTGATTCCTTTAACCTTTCAGTTCCCAATTGTGGCCATCTCCAAAGTCTTTGTTTTTGACTCTCTCTTCTTCTTTCTCTACTCTCTCCTTTAGCAAATCTATCCACCCACATGCCTTCAGTTATTCAGTCTGTGCAAAAGACTCCTAAATGTGTATATATAGCCCTTGTCTATCCCTGGGCTCCAGGCCTGCATTTCTAACTTCCTGGCTAGCTTTCTGGCACTCAAACTCAGTACATCCAAAACTGGACTCACCATCTTTTCTCCAAAGTTTGTCTCTCCTTTTAACTTCCCTATTTCAGGAGATAGTATGACTATTCTTCCAGTTACCCAGGCTTAAAACTAGGAAGCAATTTCTTTCTCTCCTCTCCATATTTACCCACCTAGTTGCCAAGTTTTGTCAATCCTATTCTCACCACATCTCTAACATCTATCTCTTGCTTTCTAGTTCCATTGTCACTACTACAAGAGTAGTAGAAATAGCCTCCTAACTGACCTCCCTGACTCTAATCTTTCCCCTCTCCAATTCATGCTTCACACAGCTGTCAAAGCAATCCTCTTAATGTATAGGTCTGACCACATCACTTCCCTGCCCACATCCTTTAGTAGCTCCCCATAGAATAAAATACAAGCTCTTTACTCCTTAGTCTGCCTCTAACCAAATTGGTCTACTAGCTTTTATCCTATATCACTCTGCCCTCCATCACTCCCATGCATTTGTTCACACTAAATATATCTGGAAAAGTCTTCCTACTACCACATACACCTGTCTTTGCCCATTAATATTCTTATCATCTTTCAAAGTCCAATTCGGGTGTTGCCTCGTCCATGAAACATCCTCTGATCTCCCTAGTCAGAAGTGAACCATCCTCCTTGAATACTTCAGTTCACTCTAACTTCTCCAAAGAATCTAGTCACTTGCTGACAGTTATTAGCATACATCCACTGTTTTATTTCATCTTGGCATCCACAGAACCTAGGACAATATTTCGCACACAATAGGTGCATAATAAATGTCCGTTCAGCTCAACTAACAGAATAAGCGTTATCTGAAATTTGACAAAGTAGAGCTTCCCACAAGACAAAAAAAGGGGGGAGATGGTTTGAAAGCAAGAGATTTTCACCTGAGGTGAATACTATTCTAAAGACTGGGTAAGGGATGATCCTCTAATCTTAGGCTTTCCAAGCCAGGCTTTAGGGAGGGTGTCAGCCTCCTCTTTGCTATCATCTCTTAAGGGGAAAACCAGTGGGAAACAGAGCTGCACTTTCAAATAAATAAACTGGTAGGGTGAGGTTCTTTGGTTTTTTATTATTTAAAAAAAATATGTTACAAAACAATATCATTCATCTTATATTCTTGCTTATTTCCTTTTTTAGAAAATTAAAGTAATAAAAAGTCACTTTATAAAATAATACAAAAGGGCATGAAAAGGCCTGGGAGGAAGGGACTGAGATGGGGTTTCTTGTGGAATTGAGGAATCCAGTGCTTCAGGCTCTACCTCATGGACCAAAGGCTCTGGGAAGAAAGGTTAGGAGAGGATAACAAGGGAGTCCATGTTGGTGACAGAGGCAGAGCCAGGAGGGGGTCATGAGAATGTTGCTTCATTTGAAGGGCAGCTAGTCTCTGACCAGACTGCATTGGAAGCAATGGTACGAAGAGTTGAGAACAGAGAGCTCAGCCAGGGAAGGGAGGAGGAAGGGTGAGTGGAAATGATGGGAAATGATAGAGAAAATGACTATTCCCTCCTAGAATTTTTGACAGAAAAAAGAGGAAAGCCAAGTAGGGTCTGACGTACCCTAGATATTTTGATAACAGAGTTCAAAACAGAGAAAAGGCTGTTCAGGATCCTGTAGACTTACATTCTATAGGGGAAATCTGCCCAGGAGGGATGAGATACTCTCAAGAATTTCTTGGTGACTAGTCATCAAGGGAAACAATTTCAGTGAATAAAAATCGGTGTCCAAAGAGAGCAATGTGGATGTAGTGTGAACTTACCAGTCAACTGAGATTACATGATACTGTCCCAAAAATATATAGTGTCAGGATGCCAAGGCTCACAGTGGGCTGAGGCTAGCTAGAAGAGCTAAAGATGACCAAAAAACAGTATATTTTCAGAAAACCTTTTAGAAAAAAGGAAGATTAAGTAGGATCTAGGATTGCTAGAGCTTGAGTGGGTGGATGAAATAAAATAGCTGACAACAGAAAGAAAGTAGGACTCTAATTCTGATTTTCTTTTATGGTCTCTGGCAAAGAGAATGAACTCTGAACTGATAACCAAGTAAAAATGACTCACAGAGAGTTGATGTCCAAGAGAAATAAAGAGATAGTAAGACAATGTCTAGATGCCCTTAATCAATTGGAGCTACATGGCCAAAATGGGCATCTTTGGGTCCTGAAGGGAGTGCCATTGATGGCAGAACCACTGTCAACCGTATTTGAAAGACCAAGGAAAAAGGGAGAGGTGTTATAGGTTCAAGGAAGAGCAACTGTTATCCCAATTTTCAAAAAAATAAAGTGGGGGGGAGAGAACAGTCTGCAGACTATAGGCCAGCAAGTGTGACTTCAATTCTTGGGGAAGCTCTAGAACGGATCATTAAAGGAAGGATTAGTGAATATATAGAAAAAGGCATAGCTGTTGCAAAGAGCCAGCATGGCTTACTTCATCAAGAACAGGTCATACCAAATAAATGTTACTTCCTTTTTTTTTTTGACATGGTTACTGGAGTAGCAAATTAGAATGCTGTGAATATGATTTACCTCAATTTTAGTCAAGTGTTTGATAAAATATCCCATACTTTTCTTGTGGAAAAGTTGGAGAGATGTGGGTTAGATGGATGCAGAACTGAGTGCCAAACTCAAAGACTGGTTCTTCATAGATCAATGACAAAACTTAGAAGGAGACATCCAGGGAAGTACCCTAGGATTCTGGGCTTGACCTCATCCAATTAAACATTTTTAGTGATGACCAGGACAAAGTCATACCTATCAAATTTTTAGGTGACACAAAGCAGGAATTTAATGACAACACTCTAAATGACAGGCAGGATCCAAAAAGATAGGCTAGACAGAATCAAATAAGATTAAGCTCAACAGAGATAGATGTAAAGACTCACCTCTCAGTTAAAGAAATCCAAGGACAGGAGGGGGCAAAGGGTATTGTTCAACAACAGTATGTTGGGGAAAGATCTGGAGGTTCTGGTGGACTGCCAGCTCGAGATGAGTCAGCAGTATAAGTTGGCAGCTGACAAAACTGATGTAATCCTGGTCTGCATTGAGAGAAATAAGGCATAAGGAGGGGAGTGGGCCTGTATACTCTGCCCTTGTCAGACCCTTGCTGGGATATTGTGTTTTATGCTTGGTGACATAGTTTAAGATGGACTAGAGAATATCCAGAGAAGGGTGACAGGACAGTAAGAGGACCAGGATGAACTGAAGGTCCTGAGAATGTTTAACCTGGATAAGAAAAGACTTGGGGTTGGGGATGGGGGAAACATATGACAGTTTCAAGTATTTGAAGGACTGTCATATTGAAGATGGATTAGACATGTTCTGCCTGGCTTCAGAGGGCAGAAACAGAAGCAATGGGATGAAATTGCAAAGAGACAAATTTAGGCAACATGAGGAAAAAAATTTCCTACCAAAGCTATCTAAAAGTAAAATGGGAAGCCTCAGGCGGGATTGGGTTCCCTTCCTACCCCCTTTGGAGGTCTTGCAGTAGGCTGGATGACCCACACTGAGCATGTTATACTGAGCTTTCTTTTCAAGGGCATGGATTAGACTGGCCCCTGAGGACCCTTCCAACTTGGAACATTCTGTGATTCCAAGTGTCTCAAGGAAAGGGAATAGGTGGCTTAGGGCTCTGGTGGTCCCCGTGGGACATGTGTCTAGCTCCAAGGGGCATCAGGCACGGAGCAAGAATGTAAGCCTCGTGGTGTGAAGTGAGGTGGAAGAAAGGAGGGAGGCAAAGGGTCTGCAGGGTATCACCCTCTCCTGTGCTGGCCATGAATCATTTCCACATCCTGACTTCATTTAGCTCCCACTGCTAAGCATCCCCAGCAGCTTGCTGGGCTCCAGCCCTTGTTGCTGGGCCATCTTCTGTACATCGAAGCCCATGTGCATGAGGAACTGGATTATATTCATCTCTTGTCCCGTGAACTGGTCCCGGATGGTGGGACAGGAGGGGTTACAGTGGGGCCAGGGGCAGTTGTCAATGAGGTGGACAGGACAGCCCTTCAGTGGGGGTGCTTTGCCATTTTTGTTGCTCTCATGAAGACTTCGGTCCCAGCAGTGAAGCGCTCGAGGCAGTGAGGTGCCCTTCACCTGAATATCTGTCCAGTGGCTGCAAAAATTGAGGCACACAGGTAAATGGGAGAGGGTGGAAGAAAGCTGGGTGAGGAGAAAAGGCAGAGGGAAGCTGATGGATTGAGGCCTCATACATAGTAGGTGGAACTGAACTGAATTATTGCACTGAGACACTTACTTTCGGATGATGATCTCATGGGACAGGCAGGCAGGGGCAAAGCTAGCCCTGTGTTGGGGAAGAGAAATATGATCAGTAATTATCAGTCACCCACTAATGCCAACTTCAATCCCCTTCTCACTACAATGTACCCAGATGTCCATTCTACGATCTAACTCTTCAATCTGTCTCTCATGCCCTTCCACCAGCTCTTTGCCCCCTACATATAGAATCACAGATTTAGGGCTGGAAGGTCCACTTTGGAAGTAACCTAGTTCAATGCCCTCATTTTACAGATAAGGAAATAGAAGTGAAATAACTTGCTCAGGTTCACAATCAATAGCTCTAAGATTTGAACTTGGGTACTCTGATTCCAAATCCAGGATGCTGTCATCAACTTCATTTTCTGTTGCTTTTCTACACAGATCTTTCTAGTTAGAGATTGCTAGGTGGTGTAATGGATAGAGCACTGGGCCTTAGAGTCAAGAGGAGCCAAGTTCAAAACCAGTCTGAGCAAGTCACTTAAACTCTGTCTGCCTCAGTAACCTCAACTGTAAAATAAGTATAAAAATAGCAAATACCTGCTAGGGATTTCGTGAGAATCAATTGAGGTAATATTTATAATGTGGTTAGCACAATGGGGAAGCTGAATGGCACAGTGAATACAGCATCAACCATGAATTCAAATCTGGCCTCAAATATTTATTACCTTGTGACCCTGGGCAAGTCACTTAACCCATATGCCAAAAAAAGTGTTTAGCACAATTCCTGGCACATAGTAGGCACTTAGTCAATTCTTATTTCCTTCCATTCATATAGAATCTGCTTACTGACCTCCACCTAAGAATTTTGTTTTTTTACATAGGTGCTTTCCACATGCTCTTCCCTACAATAGGAATGCCTTTCCGCACCTTCTTTGCCTCATCCAGCCTTCTTTTCCACATTCAAGTTTCTGTTCAAGATTCATTTCCTCCTGAAGTTTTATCTGTCTTACTCTATCTAACCTCATTCCTTTACTCTGGACTATGTTTAGCCCTTCTATAGTACTCAGTAAGTACTGTTTTCATATCTTCTCACTTGATTTGCTTTTAAAGACTTCTCATATAATCTAATAGACTGTAGGCTACTTGAGGACAGAAATTGTTTTGTTTTTGTCTGTTTCCCAGCACAATGCCTTAGATACAATAGGTATCTAGTAAATTTTTGTTGAAGTTGCTGAATTGAACCAAGGACACATGATAAGGAATAATAATAACTTATTAATAATTAATATATTAATAAATTACAATATTATTTAATATTAATCTATAACTTGTTAATTATAACTTATTTTAACTAATTAGTTAACTAATTAATAAAAATAAAAACTAATTCATATATTGCTTACTATGTGCCAGGAATTTTGCTAAGAACTTTTGTAAATATTATCTAATTTGATTCACAACTCTGGGAGGTTTAATTGTTGGAGCAGCTAGGTGGCGCCATAGTGCATAGAGTTGTGGGCCTTTTCCTGAGTTCAAAATCCAGCCTCAGACACTGTATGTCTGTCTGCCTGGGCAAGCCACTTAACCCTGTTTGCCTCAGTTTCCTCATCCGCAAAATGAACTAGAGAAGGAAATGGCAAACCACTCCAGGATTTCTGCCAAGAAAACTCCAAATGGGGTCATGAAGAGGTCGGGCATGACCGAAAATGACTGAAAAATATAAAATCTCATTTGATCTTTGCAATAACCCTGCAGCTATTAAAATACCCACCCTCCAGTTGAGGAAACTGAGGCAAACAGAGGTTAAGTGACTGACCCAGGGTCACATAGCTAACAAACATCAGAGGCTGGATTTAACCTCAGGTCTATCCTGACTCCAGGTCCAGCACTCCATCTATCTGGAAGACTGAGAGAGAAGGATTCTAAGAGACTTTCCTAACCAGGGTACTCAGTACAGAGGCTTCCATACTGCGAGCACTAGTAGTGGCTGATAATTGGCTCTCACTTGCTACCACCATTCTGTCTCATTTTAGGGCAAATATTTAACATCCCTGAAGGTTCTTACTTTCTCTGATTGAACTACTTAGGAATTCAGTGGTGGATGATTTGAGTATGGTGTCTAGGAGACTGGGGTCAGCTATCCTTTTTGGCCCTGTCCTTCCCATGTGTGCCCTCCCCTTATGCTGAAAATACTCACGATACATCCTTGAGTGTATTCCGAAGTTCCCGGCCAAGGTTCTGGATATAGAGCCATTGCCCTTCCTGCACAGGCTGCCCGGTCAGATGTACATTGTCCACAGTCAATTGGGCTTCATCAAACAGCCACTGTACCACGAACACAGGGCCTAGGCCAAGGCAGGGATATATATTGGCTTAGAGTATAGTCTAGTTCACTCTGCCCCCCCCCCAAGATACCCTCCTCAGGGGCAACTCCTAATCTTTTCCTACCCTAGTATTAGGGGTGGGAAGTATTCATTGTCCTCTGCCTACAACTCAAATTGTTTCCACTTTTAAGACCATGCTCTTGCTCCATACCCTTCTCTTGGAAAGTCTTCCCAACTTCTTTCAGAAAAGGTACATCTTCTCCTTGCTTTACATCTGACTGTGAAGACTCATCTTCTCAGGATGTTTACCCCATTTGGATTGCTTCTTTATCCTGAATCCCAACCCCATCCCACCCTCCCCATTTATGTACATAAATTCAATTTTCCTTTGTTTTAGGCTACAGAACCCCAGAGCCATCAAATGTCTGAACTAGAAGGGATCTAATGCAATCCCTTTATTTGACAGATAAGGAAGAGAGACAAGGAAAGGAAAGTGATTGGCCAAGGTCACACAGCCAGATAAATGGTGGAACTGAGACTTAAAACCAAGACTCAGAACTCCAAATTCGAGAGTCCTTTCCATTCTACTACAACATCTCTCTTACACACACACATACACACACACACACACACACACACACACACTATTAGCTCTGAAAGGAAATTTAAAGAATGAGTGGCTTAATCCCAGGGGGGTGTTGCAGTCAGCTCCAAATGACTTGTTGGAGCCGATTGTTAAATTTTCAGTGTGAGTCTTGGAAATAGGCAATCAGTACAAATCAGGGGCTGTGTGGCTTGAGCTCAGCCCAAGCACAGTAGAAAGCTCAGGGAATAAAGTCAGCACCAGGCTGGAGGTTAATAATAATGATAATGATAATACTAACTGGCATTTATATAGTATTGTAAGGTTTGCAAAGTGCTTCACATCTAGTATCTGATTTGAGTCTCACCCTCTACCCCTGCTTAAGCCCCAATTCCTTCTAAAACATCCTCAGAAGCTGTCATTCAGACCCTGCTTAAACACCTTTATCTACATGGGGCTGATGGACAGCTCCAGGTGCTAGCAGTTTCTTGGTTCTTTATAATGGACGAACTCTTTTGAGGCATACTAGTCTCTTTAACCAAATAGTTCATGTACTAACTCAGATAATTCCTGGCTGTGTGACCCTGGGCAATTGACAAATCCTCTGAACTTTAGTTTCCTTATGTGAGAAATGAGGACGCTAACACTCATAGTACTTACTTGCAGGGTTATAGTGAACTTCAAATGATCATGTATACAAAAGTGCTTTACAAACTTTAAAGTACTATATATACGTCAGTTATGGATAATGATGAAAATAAAAGCAATAATAAACTTTTTAAGGCTATAAATTGAAGGAGAAGGTATAGATCTGCATTGAATTCCTCATTTGGAACTCCCTATAGCACCATATGTCCCATAAAAATTAGCATGGGTGCAGCTAGGTAATGCAGTGGATAGAGCACTGGCCCCCTGAAGTCAGCAGGAACCAAATTGAAACCCTGCCTCAGACACTTGTTAGCTGTGTGACCCTGGGCAAGTCACTTAACCCCCGATTGCCTCCACACACACAGAAAGTATGGCACAGTGCGTAGAAGGCCAGTCTTGAAAGCATCAGGTATACCTAAGTTCATATCTCTGACATATACTTGCTATGTGACCAAAGGTAAGTCATTTAACCTCCTTGATAATTGTCCAAGTTATAGAAAAGGTGCGTAATTTCATCAATGGAAGGAGTTTTCACTCTGGGCATTCCTTTTATACCAAGGAAATTACAGGTCCAGATTAAAACAAGACAAAACAAAACAATTCCTATGCACTAAAGAAACAAAACCTAGAATGTCAGCTCCCTGAGAATAGGAACCATTGTCTTTTAGACAATGCTCACAGTGAGTACTGACTGTGTTGACTATAAGCCCCACTTCACATTCGCAGAACTTGATCTCTCAACTGCTTACTTCTACCCTGAATTTTCAAAGGAAGTAAATGGGGATTTGGGGGTCTTTTGCCATCATACCTCCTCCTAAGCCCCAAGCTCCCACCCCCACTCACAGCGCAGGGTGGGGTAGATTTTGTATCCGAAGAAGCAGTTCCACTCCTCGCCTTCCTTGAACTGTAGCCGGCAGCGCTCGGGGACGACCCCGTTCCAGTACCTGGAAGGCCAGGAGCTTTGGAATCAGGCCAGCTCTTGAGAACCTCTTCCAATACCTCAACTGTGGGACGGGGGAAGGAGGATCCCACATAGGGTGATAGGTAGGTACTTTCCCCTCTAATCAACTCTGCCCACCTGGACTCTTGCCACTAGGACTGGAAGTGATGCATCCACCATTCCATGGACACTCACTTCCCATCACTGGGGCCATGAGCCTGACCCAGAACTCTCAAACCCAAAAAATGCAACTGTTGGAATTTGTACCTGATTCAGCCTTTAATACTGCTGGGAGTCTCCCTCTAGGCTACACTGGAAATACAAGGCATTCCCAACTCCTAGCCCTGGGTTAGGATGTCATCCTTCAAACCCCAGCTGTACCATGGGCTAGATGGGTCCTCGGTATTGGGGAACAGGGGATCAAAGGGCATTAATGTCTGAATCTAAGGAAGGGAAAGGTCTCTGGGCACCTGTGGCAGAGTGTCAATGACTTGGGGAGAGGAAGTGAAGGAGGGCAGAGGAAGCTGTCACCTGATCCCTCGCCGGATGGCTTCGGTGGGTGCACAGGTGATGGTGTCGATGCAGTCTGTTCGGCGGTACTGCCTGTTGTCCAGGAACCAACCAGAGTCAGCCAGGCCTCGAACTTGGATGGCTGAATAGCCCAACTCCTCTAACTGTTCTGCAACCCGGTCCACATTCAGAAGAACCCCAGTGCCCCCAGCACTGTGAGTGAGGGAGAAGATACATGGGTAGCTGACACAGCCAAGCAGGTAAGCAGAATCATTTCTAGAAAGGTCACTTAGCCTTGGGGGGGTCATTGCATATTTTGATATCATTTATTTTAAGAGAGCCATTGGAAAGGGTCCTGAATTTGGCAATGGTGGTCCTAGAATTGAACACTGCTACTCACTACCCATGTGAATTGGGACACATCATTTCCCTTCACTGAGCCTCTTTCTTCTCTGTAAAATGATAAGACTGGATAAATGTCTCCAAGAAGAGATATGAGAAGACACCACCTCTATTCCTTTGCAAAAGTAGAAAAGTCATAGGTGTGGTATAGTACACACATTTTCAGACTTTTAAGATGTATTCATCAGTTTTACTGATTTTTTTCTCTAAAAAACAGTGTTATATAAGATGGCTCTTGGATGGGGGTGGGAGTGGGGAGGGATCCCAGGAGAAATTCTGGTAAAGTGAAAAAATCAGTTGGCTAACAAGCATTTATGAAATGTCTGCTACATTCCGGGCACCGTGCTAAGCACTGAGACTACAAATACGGAACCCGAACACAAAACGAAACAAAAATCACAACCCAGCCACAAATATACAAATAAAGTTAGTTTTTTAAAAAAATAATTGGAATAGACTAGATAATCTCTATGGTCCCTTTCAATTCTAAATCCAATGATTTTATGACCTCTGTCTGTTTCTATTTCTGTCTCTCTCTCTTCATTTCTTCCATTCCGTACTCTCTCTCATGTTTAGCATTATTTTTCTTCTCTAAAGTCAGGCAGCATGGGATGGTGGAAGGAGGATCATCCTGGGACTGGGGAGACCTCGATTCTAGTGCTAGCTCCTGTCACCGCAGTATCCCTTCTTCTGGTCCCATTTTCTCATTTGTAAAATCAGGGAGTTGAATTGGATGATCTCTAAAACCCTGTGAAAATCTTGCAGGTCAAGTGCTAGGAGAAGCACTCACCATTTTCAAGGGTACACACACTCCTAAACTACAGTTCACAAACTGAGGTTCACTATAGGTCCACACACCTAAAACCATAGGTCACTAATCCCAACTGGTATGCTTACCTGAATTAGCCAGTTGGCCCAAATAACTCAAAACAGGGGCTTTTATTGGGATGGTCTCAAAAGAATAGTAGTAACAAATATAATAAATGTAACATATACCTTTCAAAAAAAAATAAGTCCTGTGAAGCAAAATATTTGAGCTTTGGCCAAACAGGGTCCTTCCCCTAACCTTACCTCAATCTTTTGTTCTCTATGCCATGCCATGTCATGCCCAGTTTAATGCAATGCCCCTGTGTTGGCCTCATGTTCCTCTCCCTGGTACTCACCTGCTTCCAGCCAACAGCAGTACCTTGGCACTGGTCAACCCTTTGCCCAGGAGTTCTCGAACTACCTCCTGGATAATAAGGGCCCCCATGAAAGCATATTCATCTGTAAATCAAAGGAAGTATCTTTGCTCTAGGAAAGTATTTACTCATTAAAGTTAGGTTATCCCTCACTTGGAAAACTGGGTTCTTTGGGAGTTTCAAGGCTGGGTGGACAAGGTCAGATTAGGATTCCCATATCTTAAAGATGAAATCATGTCTGTTCACTAGGGAGAACTATGCCCCACAAAATCATGGTCTCTGATTGAGCCCCTTGCCTAAAAGGAAGATGGTACTAGGGATAAATACTCAGGGGAATATTTAAAGGGTTTTTAAGACTTGGGGAATCAGAGCAGGGTTAGAATAACATGGGTCCCCCTATGACCATGAACAGAAAGAAGGAGAGAAAAAGGAGAGAAGGAAAGGGATAGAAGAAGGGAAGAGAACTCACTGGTTTCAGACTTGGAGGAGGCTCCACTCCAGACATCACTGGAGCAATAGGGGATAAAGCTGCAAAAGACAGTTGATAAGACTTGCAAAAAGTCGTATTTCCCTCTTCCAAATTGACACCTCCCCTGCAAAGCTGAAACTCTACTGTTCTGTTGGGCATGTATCAAAAATTTCAGTGCTGTGACTCCACCCTATCTCCCCCAGGGAATAATCTCTATCCCCCATACTTATCCCTTACACCATGTTGGCATTCCACCAGTGTGGATTCTCCTCTGGTTGAGATGAGAGGATACCAGTACCTAGATGGGAGGGAAGAAAAACAGTGAGAATGAGTGTGGAGATATATTGACACTACAGGGAGAGGTCAACGTGGGCCGGAAGGATAGTGAGGTATTAGAACAGGTGGTACCTCCAGTAAGAAAAACACTAACTGTGTAAGGATGAGAAAACAGTCAAGTCATTTTGTGTCTTTGCTTCATTATTGTTATTAAAGGGTGTTTGGTAATCTTGTAAAAGTTTAAAAATATGAGAGGTTAGTAGTAATGGAGAAGGGCTTTGCAGATAGGGAATGTTCCTCTGAGGACCTGAGTAGAAGCCCTTTTAGATAGAATAGTTTAAGAAATTAATGATGAGAATACTCCTCATTTTGGCAAAGACCTCAAAATGTAATGTGCTTCCCTTTCACAACTGCAAAAACTGAGGCATGGTAGAGTCATAGCAAGTCAGTAATAGAGCTGAAACCTAACAATTTTCTTGCTTAACCAAACCCTATCCCTGGGAGAAACCATGGAGTCAGGGCTAGATAATGGAGAGCCACCAAGTACCAAGCCTTCTTCAGGGAGAGAAGAGATAGAAGGGCCAGACAGGGGAGACAGGCGATAAAACTGAGGTTTGGATAAGGGAAAAGAAGAAAAGGGTAGGGGACCAGAATTCAAGGAGAACGGTGGAAGGGAACAAGGGGGCTATTAAGGAGAGGCCACACGAAAAGGAGGGTGAAGAAAAAGTCAGCCATGCAAAATGAAAGGGGGCGTGTGTGACTGCTGACCTGTGCGAGTTCTGGGCCAGTCTTTGGAGCTCATAAGGCGCCTCATGGTATCATAGCGAGAATCGCAGTTCTCCCGGTTAAAGCAATACCAGCCGCCTGCCAGGTCAAACATACATTCAACACCCTGTGCTTTAGGCCGGCCACCCGCCCCGCCTTCAACAGGACCCTCACTCACTCTCATTCTTTATTCACTTTGGGTTCCCCAGTTACTAGTCTTTTCTTCATCTCTTTTCCTACCCTCTTCCTCCCATTCCCCCCCCTCCACCCTAAGACCCACCTTCCAAAAAAAGCAACCAGCGCCGGCTGCCCTTAGACTCCTTGAGGTAGTAGCTGTAAAAGAAATAGAGTTGGTAGGTCAACTCTGGGATGTCAGGTAAGAAAGGGTTATTCCACCTGTCACTAAGGCAGGGCAGTTTTGTGCCACATGGGGGCGCAAGAGTCTAGGTAAACCTGTAGCCAAGAAGAAACTTAAAAACTTTGAAAAGACCGAGGATTTGGAAAGGACAGAAACAGGTCTCCTGGGGCTAGTTTTAGGGAAGACGTTAGGGCAGGTCCAGGTTCCTTCCACCCTGGAGGGCCGAATCAGCTCAAAGGAAGGGTTGTTGAGGGAAGACAAAAGGGTGTTACAGTTCTAAGGAAAAGAGCCCTGGAGAGGCAATCCAAAACTTTTGTTCCTGTGCCAGCTCTGAAACAAACTACCTTTGTGACCTTGGGCAATTCATTTGACCTCTATAGTCCCGGTTCCTTAGCTATTAAAAAAAAAGAAGCTAATTCCTTGCTCTTCATGCCCTACACTTGTGATGGAAATCTAAGAATAGTCTAAAAAGTTGTGTTCCATATCAACATTGTCACTAGAAGAAGGAGGCAAGGGCACACACCACATTAACCTCTATCCACCCTAGAGTAAAAACTAAAAAAGGCAAAAGATGAGGGCTTTGAGTACTCCAGCCAGTCAGAGGTGTGTGTAGTTGGGAAGGACAAACACAGTCCCAGGAGAAGAAAAGTTGGGGGAGACAGAGTGGAAAAAAATGAAGGAGAATTAAAGTAGAAAAGAGGACTACGGTAGGGAATCCTGGTTCAATTTTGCTCACTGACCTCATCACTCCCCTCTCCCTCATGGCTGATTGTCTGCTGTGTCCCATGCTGTTACCATGTGTACATCCCGGCTTTTCTGTTCCCTTCCACCCCTACCCCCATTAGTCAGGAATCTCTGCCAGGGCAGTGACAGTGTCTCCTTACCTCCAGTACCCAAGGTTGTGCACTTCATGGATATTCAATTCATGGGGTTGATAGACATTTGGTAAACAGCTGTTGATCAGGACTGTCACTAATTTGCTGCATCATTTTCACCATCACTTTACCTTTGAGCCTCATTTTTTGCCAACCAACATCCACAGATTCCTAGCCTAGCTTCCCTCTATTCTCCTCTAGGTACTAGTAATGGCATCTCCCTTCCTATCCCTCCCCCTTCTTACTCCCCCTCCAAATGCACACAGTGCTCTCTCACCCTAAAGTGAGAAATAATGTCCCCAGTGTCAGTTACACAGCATCAGAAGTTACTGGAGTCCCGAGACTCCAATTCAACAAACTCAAGGGTTTATGCTATGCTGGGCACTGAGGATACAGAAAATGGGTCTCCTTCTTTTTCTGGGTATTCATTAGCCAAGCCAGGTGGACTGGACTGAAGCAGTCTTCAGCCCTGTGACTGACTTTCTTCTCTATAGTCCTCTCATTTCTTCACATGGAAAGGGACCTGAACTGATTCCTAAGGCATCTTGGAACCCTTTCCGTGAAGCAAACTGACTTTCTTGCAGGGAAACTTAAGTGATTATTTCTCGCCCCTCATTGATCTTTTTTTATATCATGTATTGCAGAAGACAAAGGAGAATGAGTAGATTCAAGACCTGATACTTTAACATCCAGGGCTCCTTGTGCTAAAGTGGATTTCGAGACTTCAAAGTTTAGGGTCTTTCCCTAAGTATCATTAGTGGGGAAAAACCTTTCGATCTGGAGGCTTCTTTAGGAAAAGGAATGGACTATAGGACCAGAGGGGAGAGGGTTCCCCCTCACTTTCTCTCCCTCCTTCTTGGGGGTAAAAACTCCAGGGTCTCTAAAGGAAAGGCAGACCAAAGTCTTCTGCTTCTACAAAATGGATTGGGGGGTGGGTGGGTGGAGGGAAGAGGAGGATGTAAGTGGGGGTGGAGTGGGGGCAGAGACTTCGGTGTGGGATGGGCCGAGATCCTGCTTCTGTTCTCTCGTAGTTTCCTTGGGAGAGAGAAGGCTGAGACTGAGGGGAGAGAAGGCTGAAACAGCGTCCACCTGCTGCTGAAAGGAGTGGAGTTGGGAGAGGTCTGCGAGCTGGGCAGAGGTGAACGTGCATCCGCTGGAGACCCGAAGGGCCTGGCGAGATCGGGATAGTGGAACTAGGGGGCGGAGGAAAAAGAAGGTGGGGGGGGGGTCCAGGCTCTGGAGTCACTTACCCGGCGGGGCTGCCGTCATTACAGGTCACCGAGGTGTTGAGCAAGAGGTGAAGCCGCAAGTCCTCATCCAGCTTTTGAGCGGAACAGGGATACAGGGACTGCGCCAGACTCTTGATCTGAGACATGAAGCTGTCCATGTTGCCCTCCACGGCCGTGAAGTCCAGTGGGAAGCTCTCCACTGGCTGCCCTGCCACCTCGCCCAGCTCCCGGCCAGGAAGTGCCTGGACTTGGGGCTGGGGCTGAGACGGAGGAGGCTGCGGCTGCTGCTGCTGTTGCTGCTGCTGACCACGCCGTCTCCAGGTTTTCCTTCCCTCGCTGCCGGGGCCCCAATGCAATAAGCCCAGGAGCAGTAGCACTCGCACCGCTCTTTGGCCCATGCCAGCGCTGGTCCTGTCTTTTCGGGGCCACCTGCAGGGGAAGCGGATCAGCTGGTGAGCCCCAGCGGACTTTGAAATTCGAACCGGGGCGCCGCAGGGTCGGTGGATCCCCGGCTGTGGTCCCACTGCCCTGCCCTGGACTGGGCTCTGGGCTCCTTCCGAAGAGACGGTCCTTCCCGGGGTGCTCAGACCCACTCCGCCCCACCGTGTCTCTGGTGGGCTCTGGACGCGGCGCTGGCTGCTAGGCGTCGAAGCGATCTCTGTGGCGCCGGGGTCGGGTCCCCTCGCCCCCAGCTGTGCCTGAGCACCGGATAGCCTCTACTTGGGCTGAGCTGGGTTGGGTTGGGCTGGGCTAGGCTATCCCAGGCAGATGCTTACTCTCTCCCCGCACCCTGCTCCCCGCGCCTCGCTCCCAGCTCCGCGTCTAGAGGAGGGCAGTTCTGGGTCTGGGTGCTTTGGCTCGGTCCCGCTCCAATGAGCGGCGGGGGCAGAGCCTGGGCGTAGTTTGCGGGGCCCGCGGCTGTCCCGGTGCCCACGCGTTAGATGTGCAGCCACCGCCTCCCCGGCCTTCACGGAGCTCAGGGGCGGGGGTGTGGGGGTGTGTGTGTCTGGGGTGGGGGTGGCGGGGGAGGCGGTGATCTCGCTTTTTTCTAGGCGGAGGCATCGTCTTTTCTTCCCAAACCGCAAACATGACAGAGGGGGCCTGGATTACCCCGCCGTGACCGCCGGAGGCGCTCCCGGCCCCGGCTTGGTGTGGGGCAGCGCGGCTGTGGCTCCCAGTGCTGCCACAGCGGCTCCCATTAAGGGAAAGCCAGCCAGGCGCCTTTCCCCTTCCCCGCCCCTCCCTCCCCCCCACGCGAGCGGGGGGAGAAGTAAGGAGGGAATTGTTTTTACTGGAAGCGGGGGGGAGTCACCTGCGGAAAGGAAATTAACACCCCCCCTCCACCTCCACCCTCCCGAGCTGCTAAAAGCTGGCGGTAAAAAACATCGCCCTGGGCGGGACAAGGCTCGGAGACTGGAGATCGCTGGAGCTCCATCCCATTTCATTCCTCTCACCTCAAGTTTGGAGAGCGGTCCCTGAAAGGTTGAGGGAGGGCACAGCTGGAGAGCGCACCTGGAGCAACAGGACAATGACATCCCTGGAACCCCCTGGTCTCCCCCGCCACCCCCCCCCCACTTCTACCCGCCTACCCGAAAGCAGCGCGGGCAGCACCTGGGGCCGCTGGCATTTTCAAAGCGCCAGCAACATCTGGAGGGAGGGGGTGGTTCGCTCCCTTAACTCGTGGGTCTTCTAGGCTTGAAGATTCCGCTGAAAGCGGTGCTCCCCAGAGTTGCGGACCCTCGTCCCCGCCCCCATTTGCCTGACGGAGTTCGGGATTCGGCTCCTGGGATGGTCTCCTGACACCCCCGCCCATCCACCCTGGACATTACAGGAGTCCCTAGCTCCTGGCTCACTGGAGCCCTGAGCTCACCGCTGGCTGTACCCTGCACGGAGTTGCCCTGCCGATGGGGCTCCCAGGCCACTGGCTTTCTCCTTCCCTCCCTCTTCCCTCTACCCCCTTTCCAGGCTCCGCTCTCCCCTCTGGCGCTGGCGGACAGCCGCCGGGGACTTTTATCTAGCCAGGGCCCCAGGATCAAAGCGAAGGCTGCCACGGGTTTCTCTTGAGTCTTCGGGGTGTGGGGGGTGGGGTGGGGAGTAATAGGCATGTGAGCCTGCATAGGGGGTGGGAGGGGAAGAAAACGGACAGGTGTGGCTAGGAGCAGGGGTGCTGGAGCAGTTGGGGGTGGGGGGGAGGCTCCTTCAGGTTACGCAGGAACAGATACCTCCTAATCCCTATGAGAGCAAGCCAGGATCTGCCTGAGCTGAATCTTAGCAAAGGTATATTTAGGAGAACCATGATGGAAACCTCTAACACCAATGATATAGAGAACTGTTATTTGGTACTATTCAGTGCCCTCTGAATAACCTTTTATCCTCACTTAATTGAGAAATCTTCCTCCCTAGACCCACTGTCCTCAGAATTCAATGTCATAGAGTCAAAAATTTATAGTTGGGAAGCAACCTTAGAGACCATTTATTTAGTCCAACCGTTTCATTTTACAGATAAGGAAAACTGAGGTCCAGAAAGATTGAGTGATTTGTCCAAAGCCACTCCCTTAGTAAATGATAGATCTAGAATTAGAATCCAGATCCTCTGACCCCAAATCCTGTACTGTTTCCATAAGGTCACACAAGGTAGATAGCACGTGGCAGAGCTGGGCTTTCATCTGACCGCTGACTCTGGGACAACGCAATGGAAAAAACACTGGAAACTGGGAGCCCTGTTACCAATTCTAAGTGACCTTAGCCAAGCTCTTTCTCCTCCTCTTAAGTAAAATATAGATTTGGGGATAGAAGATCCCTAAAGGGCCTCACCCCACTCCCTCCAACTCTAACGATTCTTTGCATATATCGCATGCCTAGGGGCACTTAGCTGGCATGGTGGATTGAGTACTGGGCAGCTTCAGACACTCACTAGCTGTGTGACTCTGGGCAAGTCACTTAGCTGTTGCTGTTTGCCTCAGTTTCCTCATCTGTAAAATGAGCTGGGAAAGGAAATGGCAAACCACTCTAGTATCTTTGCCAAGAAATCTCCAAATGGGATAAGGAAGAGTCAGAAAAGACTGAACTGCACACATAGGAGAAGGAGACACTTTCTTCTTGACTCTCCTGATGCTAGAGTACCTTAATCCCAGCAACCAGGTACATTGTTTAATAGTTTAAGTAGACATCACTACTCCCTTAATTTACTTAGTATAGTACTTAAAATATTTTTTGTGCTTTTGTTTTTGCATCACTTTTATTTCACAAAATATCCCTTTCCCGTACTCCATCCAAAATGCCATCTCATAACAAATAATAATAGTAAAAAAGAGGAAGGTAAAAGCATCTTAGCAAAAAAAAGCATCTTGGGGGTAAAAGCATTTTGAGTATTCACTAAATCTAACAGTGTATGCAGTATTCTACACCCATAGTCTCTAACTTTTTATCAAATGAGATAACTACACTTAACAGACCTTGAAGCACTACATAAACGCTAGTTTTTATTATTAAGGAAGGGAGGTGCATTCTCATGTCCATAAATCTGGTCATCATAATTACACAAACATTCAGTTTCCATTTTCTTTGTGGTTGGTCTTTTGTGTTTGTGGTGTTGTTCAGTCCTGTTCAACTTTCCATGACCCCATTTGGGGTTTTCTTGACCAAGATATTAGAGTGGTTTTGCCATTTCCTTCTCCAGGTCATTTTACATATGAGGAAGCTGATGAGGAAAACAGGGTTAAGTGATTTGCCCAGGGTCATATAGCTAGTAAGTGTCTGAGGCTGGATTTGAACTCAAGTCTTTCTGAATCCAGGCCTGGTGCTCTGTCCTTTGGGCCACTTAATTGCCCTACATTGTTTGCAACTCTTACATTGTTACAGTTACTAGGTATATTGTTTTCCTGGTTCTGCTTATTTTGCATTACTTCACTTGTCTTCTCAAGATTCTCTGTATTCTTCATATTCATTGTTTCTTACAGTAAAGTAATATTTTGTTATATTTATGTTCCACAATTTGTTTAGTCATTTTTCAATCGATGAGCACCTACTTTGTTTCCAGTACTTTGCTCCTGCAAAAAGTACTACTATAAATATTTAAAAGTACATGGTAACTTTTTTTTTCTATCTTGATTTCCTTGAGATATATAACTAGCAGTAGGATCTCTGAGTCACTGGGAATAGCATGTTAATCGCTTGCTTATGTAAGGGTAGCCCCTTTGTAGACTTCAGCAAAGTTGAACAATGTTAGGGATGATAGAAGCAATGAAATATGAATGCAAATTTCAGATGCAAATTAAGGAAACTGAGGCTTTTCATAGCAAGATTTTACATGAAAAGCAGAGAAAGGATTTTATTCTAGGTCACGGACTGTCTTAGTGCCTTTTTTGGCAGCCTTTTTCATTTACATTAAACCAACAGGAATCTGGGAAAGTAGTAGATGTTCACCATAAGTTGGGTGAGGTCTCATGAAAATCCATCCCTGAGTCAGAACAAATTATGGAATAGGAAAAGCTATACCTCTTTCATTCTCTGAGCTACAGGTCACTAAACCTCTGAGTCAAGACTCTGAGGGAAAAACTGGAGAGTCAATTCTAGGCTAAGGATCTGCTTTCCTTTTCAGAAGCACAGGAGTAACCAGAGAGATCATGAGGCTGGAGGAAGTGGAGCTCAGGGAATCCATTAGATCAGTCTGTCTAAACAAGATACCAGGGAACCAGACCATCATCACAATGCCATATCTAGTATTGAGCTTTGTGAAGACTCTGGAGAAAGAAAAGAACACCAAAACCTTCCATTTCTGAAGTTGCACCTTCCCTGCTACTTTTGTACTATAAGTTGGAATCCACTCCCCGCCTCAAGTATTGTGTCTATTTTTGAGAAAGTGTGCCCAGGTTTTGAGAGGAATGCTTTGTAACTACTCTTCTTGTTATACTTTAGTAAATGTTTTTTCTAAGACCTGAGTCTACTGGCTGGAAAGAAGACTGGTGGGGTATATGAAATATAGTGGTAGTGGTCGACTTCCTTAGGATTAGCCTCAGAACCTGAGATAGAAGTTGCTCCTTTGGAGATATAACTTGCCAGTGCCAGGAAAAGGAGTGAACTCAGAGGGAGTGGTATATTGAATATAATCCCAAATTGCTTTCCAGAATTATTGGACTAGATCACTCAGTTTCACCAATAGTGTAGTTTAGCAAATTACTTTCACATACACTATGGATCTCAGATTTAAATCTGGAAGGGACCCTAAAATCCAGTACTTTCCTTCTACAGATGAGGAAACTGAAGTTAAGTGACTTACCCAAAGTCACGCAGGCAATAAGTACCAGAGACAATATTTGTACCCAGGTCTTCTGATTCCAGAGTCATCATTTTTTTCTCCTATCTCCTTATTTCATTTGTTCATCCCTTGGAGGAACAAATGTGTGTGTGTGTGTGTGTGTGTGTGTGTGTAGATAGACAGGTAGACAGACAGATAGATAGATAGTGTGTATACATATATATGTATACACATATATATGTATATAGATACATATATATTTATATATGTATATAGTTTTCCTGCTTGTGCTTGCTTTGCATTACTTCACATATATGTATGTATGTGTATATACGTATACATACATGCATACACATATATAGTTATATATCACCGGGGAGTAAACCAAGATACAAGGAGATTAAGTCATCCAGGTCTGATTGTGAGTTAAGAGATAATTGTTACTAGAACTTAGATTTCCTAACATCTAATCCAGCGTTGTTTCCCAGGTAAGGAATATAGTGGATACAGCTCTGAACTTGGAGTCAGGAAGACTTGAGTTCCATTTCTACCATTGACACTTACTAGCTTTAGGGCCCTGGGCAAATCACTTAACCTCTCACAGTCTCACTTTTCTCATTTATAAAATGAAAGGAATAATAACACCTCTCTCATAAGGTTATTGTGACTTGAATGAGGTGACATAAGTAAAGTACTTTGCAAAGCTTTAAAATGCTGTATAAATGTTAGCTAATTAGGCAGCTAGGTGGAGCAAAGGATTGCAAGCACACTGATTGCAAGTCAGGAAAACATGAGTTCAAACCTTGCCTCAGACACTAGCAGTGTGACCATGGGCAAATCACTTACCCTCTCCTGTCCTCAGTTTCATCATCTGTAAAATGGGGATGATAATAGAATTTTCTTCACAGGGCTGTTGTGAGGACCAACATATAACACATGTAAAACACTTTGCAAACCTTAAAACCCTATAGAAATTCTAGAAATTATTTCCCCTACATGGCAATGTCTTCTTAATTCACAAAGGCTGAATAAGGCAGACAGGGAAGAACACAGCTACCTGATTCTTGGACCCCTTTACCTGATGTTTTCATCTCTCTCTAATAGACTGACACCTGCTTCTGCAACTAGGCCTCTCCAGACTTCCTGAGGTTTTCCTCACAGTTTGGGTAGAGATTCTCCAGCCAAGGTGTTTTGATTTCTTAGCTGGGAGAAGGCCAAAGCTCTTTTGGTTTTTCTTGAATTAGTAACTCAATACTTTATGTGGAGGATCTCTAAAGTATGATTTGTAGGTAATGACAGTGGTGAAGACCCTGGCTTCCTGTTTCCCAACATGGTCCCCCCTCCCCCTCCTCCCTCCTCCTCTTCTCTGTGGCTTGGTTTGCACCAGACTCAGCTCCCTGTTCAATGCAGCTGCTTCCTGTGGTAGACAGCTCCTATTCACACAGGTTTACTCAGTGTCAACAGTATTTCATTTTGGGACCAGGATCCTGAATGTCAACATAATCATCCTCATTCCAGCCCCCCCAGACTGATGAATGAGCTGAATGAAAATCATAACATTCATCAAGTATTTATTGAAGGGTAGTTTTTCCTACAACTTGTTAGCTGAGTGCTATTCAGAGCACAAAAAGAATATCCTATTTTGTTTATTAAATAGCAAATAAACCCATTTGTTCAAGCTCATAACAAATAGAAATCATAAAAATTATGCAGATGAAAACACACTGGACAATGGAAATAAGCTATTTCAGCTCAACCAAGAGGGATTTTTTGTGTTTTTGTTTTTTTTTTTTTTTTTTAGAAAATCTCAGAAACAAAATATGAAAAAAATGAAGAAGAATAACTGTGAACTTGGATTTGAGGAAGTACAAGATATAAATTCTGTATTTATAAGCCAAACAGAGAACTGGGCCTGGCACAAAAGAGATCAGAATTGAGTGGGGAGTTAGTTCAGGAAAGCTTCCTTAAAAGGAACTGGTTAATTTTAAATATACAGGTCTGGATCACAGATTTAGAGCTGGAGCTTTAGTTCAACTCTTCCATTTTATAGAAATGATGATATAGCAGTCCAGGTAGATGAATTTCCATTATATTCTTTCTCCTACCTGTTTTTTGCTGCAATGAAAAAGACAAAATTTTCGATAGAACTGATGGCTACTCATTTGTTGGTGATTCTGTAGAAGGGATTCTAAGTAAGATCTCTAGAAATATAGTGGTATTTATTCCTGTTCCCCCTCTTTCTCATCATATAAAATAGTCACATGAGCCCATGTGTTCCTTCCACACATTACAATCCACCTGTTGCAGAATTTCCAACCCTTCACATTTTGCTGGGATCTGAGAGGTGGATAGGGCCATGAGAGATTCTCTAGTTTATCCTTGTATTTCAAGACAGGCCAGTATCTGAACCAATGGACATTCATCCCACTTTTAAGGGAAGAAGGTAACCTTCATTGTGGTTGGAAACGCCAGCCTCCCCCTGAAAAGAGAAACAGACAATAAATGAAGCTGGTGAGACAAAGTGGGGTGGAGGAAGGGTTGGATTGTGTTTGCCTGATAACTCACAGCAATATAGTGTTGAAAGTTTACAAAGTCCTTTCATCACAACAACCTCACTGGGAAGGGAGGTTACGATAAGCATTATCTCTATTTCATAAATAGGAAGTGGAATGTCAGAGAAGTCAAATGATCTTCCCAAGGTTACAGAGTAAGGGTTAGAGCCAAGTCTGGCAATGTGGTAGAAGGTAAAAAGCATTGGTTTTAGAGTCAAAGGGCCAGGGTTCAAATCTTACCTCTGACAATACTACCTGTTTGACCTTGGGTAAGTCACTTAACTTGCCCAGATAACAATTACTTCATGTTTGGAATGAGGGGATAAAGACTAGATGGTCTTTGAGGTCCCTCCCAGTCCCAGATCTATGATCCCTTTTCATTATATTATGGAGACCTCTGGATGTCCAGTACTAGGGAAGTGGGAAACTAAGTCTTGGCACCCATGATTCTGTCTCTACTTGGCTCCTTAACCTATCTCCCTTGAGAATGAGTCAGATGGGAAGTGTTAGAGATTTGGCGATTTGGAAAATAAGAATTGAGGTCAGAGCTGGGGCAGCCCCTGGGGCTTGTCCTAGTATATGGTGAAGTAAGGATAATGGGTAATGGGGTGGTGTGGGATGTGGAGGAAAGCTGTCAGCAACTCTGTGGGGTTCCTGCCCTGGGCATTGTGGTGGGAACTGAGAGAATCTGAAACAGATGTGCTGATCAGAAGGAATATGTCCGAGGGCCTGGGATGTCTGTCATCCCGTAAGCCAGGAGTGCCTATTTTATGATCCCACCCTAAGCTTTGTCTCTGGGTCCCGCCAGTGTTCCCTCTTGGGGGCCCCTCCAGAGGGACATACGAACAAGGAAACTTGCAGTACTAGGAAACAGCTCAAAGCTCAACTTAGAAGTGTATTTGGTTTTTGTTTTTTCTCTTGTTGCCTCTTAAGTGGGAGGCCAGATGGCTGCCTGCCGGGCAGTGAGGCTTTCAGGGCCTCTCCCCAGCTGTGTGAACATCTCCTAGCCTTATGTGGGGGTACATCTTTGCAACCATATGTGTATCTCCCACCTGGGCATCTCTCTTACTCTATGTGAACCTCAGAAGTCTTATTTGGAGATGCTATGTCAGGTTAGGTCATCCTATTTTCCAAAGTCCTCTTTCCCCCACCCTTCTCTGGGTCTAATGAGTAATTCTCTAGCTACCCAACACTGTTCAGATTTTTTCTGCTCCTGAATTTCTAGTTCATGAAACCAAGAAGTTATCATGGTGAAGACCTGCTGGAAAGCATTCCCTATGTCCTCTCTAGGATTTTTCCCAAGTCTTTTACCATAAATGACCATTTGTCGGAGACATTATAGAGGTAGTCCATGCTTCAGGTAAAAATTGAATTCAGTGGCCACCTAGGGTCCCTTTTAATTCTATGATTTCCATGGCTATGACATGGGAAGAACTTTTCCCATTTCGAGGTGATCAGGACATCTCTCCTTTATCACACTACTGTCCTGTCTCAGTGACCAAGTCCTCTGGGAATAAAGTTTTTTCTAATGAAGTTGGTTGGAGAGCATCTGAGAGCATTAGGGGAAATTTCAGATCTTCTCAGTGATGGGTTAATGTATTGGGCAACTGACTATCCTGGGACTGTATATTTAACATTGGAGGGAACCTTGGAGATCATCTCCTGAAACCACCTCATTTTACAGATGAAGAAATGGAGGCCTGGAGAGTTAAAGAGGCTTGCTCAAGATCTAACCGGTAATAAGTGACAGAGTTGGAGCAAAAGGAGACAATAACATTTTCTCAAGTACAGAACTTTTGAAGATGGGGTTGGGGAAAAGGATGTCCAGGTCAGGGTGATGATTATGTATGACCTCCATGTCACGTGTCAAGACAAAGCAGTTTACTTTGATTGAGAGGTCACAAGGGAAGGGGTGACCCAGCTCAGACAGAAAGTGAGCCCACATTCTAGGGCAAGTCTCTCTTCAATTACATTTGACTGAGTATGCAAGAAAGGGCAAGATGACAAAATGGTCTTGAAGTTAGTAACAGCTAGCACTTTTTGGTTTGCAAAGCACTTTATATTACCTCATTTGGGTCTCACAATTACCTTGTGAGATAGATGTTATCGTTACCCCCATTTTACAGATGAAGAAATTTAGACTGAGAGAGATTAAATGACTTGCCCTGGGTCACACAGCTAATAAATATAGAAGGGGGAATTCAAACTCAAGTCTTCCTGATCTCAAGTCTATCCCCTGTAACTCCTAGTTACCTCAATTCCTTCTCTGTCCCTGGACCCTATCTATGATAGTGAAGTTTCTAACAATGAAGTCTATCCATAGGACTGTAGATCTGGAAGTAGAAGAGTACTTAGAGGTCATCTGATTCAACACTGATTCAACATCTGTTGAATTACAGATGAGGCAACTGAAGTACAGAAAGATTAAAATGCTTGCCCAAATTTACACAGACAGCAAGTGTTGAAGATGAAATTGAAACCAGTTCCTCTTATTGAAATACATCCCCTTCATTAATAGAGCTACCGCTCTATACATTTTTGGAAGCAATGCTCACCCTCCTTTCAAAGGAAGGTCTTAGACTCCAAGAGACAGGTTGGGTTTAGGCATTCCCGAGTCTTATCAAAGTTGTCTTCCTCAACAGCTTTCTCCCATTCACATATTTAACACAGCACCACTTAGATCCCCTTCCAGACCTAGTCTATGGCTCAGTCAATACTCACTCTCTGAGTGGCTCTACACTAGGCTGGTAAGCATAACCCTGACTTGTAAAGAAGCCTCTTGGGTTCTGACTTTATGGAAGACCTCAGGCAAGCTATTTATCTCCTCCCTTGAGCCTCTTTTGAATTTCTCCAAACCTCCATTTTCTTACCTAAGAACCACTGCCTTCTAAGACCAAATTTGAAAAAGAAATAAAGGGCACAGGAGAAAGGGTATATGAATTATCCTGCATATACAGTTTGGAGAGGAAACCAGGAAAAGTCAGATGTAATAATGATGTGGAATCAGAGGATCTTAGAGAGTAAGGATGGAGTAAGAACCTTTTTTTTTTTTCTGCTGGGGCAAAGAGCACTAAGCTGCAACTTCTATTTACTCCGTTAAACCAAGATTCAGGAAAGGTCTTCCATCCAGTCCTTTCTCTATCTGGGTGCAGGTCCTGGACCTCCTCCGAGTTCTTTCCTCCTCTAGGCCCCAACGTTTCTTATTTGATCAACCCATTTTAATCTAGAAGTGGCTCTGGCTAGCCATGTGACCTTTGACTCTCCCTCCCACACTTGTGATCCACATGTGGCCTTTGGAAAAGCAAAGAGCCAACTCTTAGATCTCACCACTTGGAACTTTTCAGCTCCAGTTACTTCAAAGGGGATGGTTGGAATGGGGAGGAGTTAGGAGGGGAGGGAGGAAAGGGGGAGGAGAGAAGAAGGTGATTGGGGTGGTGGAGGTCCGCTTTTGCTCTTAAAGGGCCAAGTCATTTTCAAATGCAAAGCAAATCATTGAAAACAGCTGGTTAGCTTCAACTTGGAAAGGGAAGTCTGGGTGAGAAGGAAGCAGAAAGACAGGCTTAGAGCTGGGAAGGTGGTATAGTCCCCATTTGAATCTAGCCCTGAAACTAAGTCTCACTAGCTGAAATGATTTCCTAGCTGCAAGGTTGTTTTTCTTGTCTGAAGATTTGTCTGTTGAGAGAAGTGACAGATTTTTTAAAATTTGCCTTTTATTATTATGAATTTGATGAAGATTAACAGACACAAACATTTCCCCATAAAATGAAGAACAGAAAGAAAGGACTGCAAAAGAAACCACAAATTTCCGCCACATAGGGCTATTTTTTTGTATATTTAAAATTTAATGTGGTCATTCCAGCATTATCCTGTTCATTTTCTATCTCCTCCTGAAAGTTCTTCTGCTTTCTTCTAGTTATTTGTGTAATGATTCATTGACACTTTTCTTTCTTTTTTTTAAACAATTACTATCACTCTTTCCCTTTCATTCCTCCTCAGTTGTCCTTCCTTCTTTAAAAAAAAGTATCACAATCATCCCCCTCCACTCCTCCTAAATATCCTTCCCCACAAAAAAAAGTACTTTGTAACAAATAATCATTGTCTACCAAAACAAATCCACACACTGGCAAAGTCTGAAAATGTATGCTTCATTCTGTATTTACAATTTATCACCTCTCTGCTAGAAGGTAGGAAGCCTGATACAACATTAGGCTTCTGAAGTATTGATTAATCATTGCACTGATCATCGTTCTGAAGTATTTCAGTTGTTTTTCTTTACAAGATTGCAGTTATTGAATAAATGGTTCTCCTGGCTCTTCTCACTTCATTCTTCATCGATTCATACAAGTCCTCCCATGTTCTTTTTTGTAATTCAAATCAGGTCAATGGAATTCCCATCCCCAGAGCATGTGAAGTGCACTGAGGAGCCTGCTACTGGAAAGGCATGATGACATGTAATGGAAGGGGTTCTGTTTCCCAATTTGGAGCATTTACAAGCTTTCTATAACTGGTTTTGGTCTGTTAATCAGGTTGTGAAGGGACAGGTTGTTGATTGGCTGCTAAACTTTTTTCTCTTCCTCTTTCTCTCCTGGCTGTATTTAAATGAGGAGGCAAGGATCACTTCACTCTGCATTAGTTCATATAAGTTTTCCCAGGTTTTTCTAAAACCATCCTGCTTGTCATTTCTTATAGCACAATAAATTCCCATCACAATCATATACCACAATTTTTTAAGCCATTCCCCAAATGATGGGCATCTCTTCAATTTCCAGTTCTTTGCCACAACAAAAAGAGCTGCTATAAATATTTTTGTACATATAGGTCTTTTTCCTTTTCCTTTGATCTCTTTGGGATACAGACTTAGTAGCAGTATTGCTGGGTAAAAGGGTATACACAATTTTGTAGACCTTTGGGCATAGTTCTAGAATGGTCGGACTGTTCATAACTCCACCAAAAGTGTATTAAAGTCTCAGTTTTTCCACAGCCCTTTCAGCATTTATTATTTCTTTCTTTCACGTTAGATAATTTGACAGGTGTGAGGTGATACCTCAGAGTTGTTTTAATTTGCATTTCTCTTACCATTACTGATTTAGAGTATTTTTTCATATGACTTTAAGTAGCTTTAACTTCTTCTAAAAACCATTTTTAATTGAGGATGGGTTCTTACTTTTAGAAATTAGATTCAGTTCTCTATATATTTGATAAATGAAACCCTCATCAGAGAAATTTTCTATAAAAAAATTTTCCCCCAGTTTCTTGCTTTCCTTCTAATTTTCACAGTATTGATTTTGCTTGGACAAAACCTTTTTAACTTCATGTAATCAAAATTATCCATTATACTTCCTATGATCATCTCTGTCTCTTGTTTGGTCATGAACTCTTCCCTTACCCATAGATCAGACAAGTAAAATTTCCTATGCTCCCCTAATTTGCTTACATCACTCTTTTTTTCAGGAATGAAAAAAATTTTTTTCTTTCTTTAAGAAATTTAATTTCTTTTTTTAATGAATAATTTATTTTGTTTTCAACATTCACTTCCATAAGATTTTGAATTTCAAAATTTCTTGCCTTGTTCTCCTCCCCCTCCCCAAGACAGGGTGTAATCTTACATATGCTCTACTTTTACATCCATATTAAACATATTGTCATATTAGTTACGTTGTAAAGAAGAATTAGAACTAATGAGAGGAACTACAGAAGAAACAAAATAACAAAAGAAAAGGAGAGCAAGTAATATGCTTCCATCTGCATTCAGGCTCCAAAGTTTTCTCTCGCTGTGGATAGCATTTTCCATCATAAGCCTTTTGGAGCTGTCTTAGATCCTTGAATTGCTGAGAAGAGCTGAGTCTATCAAAGTCAGTCACTACACAATGTGGTTGTTACTGTATGTAATGTTCTCTTGGTTCTGCTCATTTCACTCAGCATCAGTTCATATAAGTCTTTCCAGGTTTTTTTGAAGCCCACTTGCTCATCAATTCTTATAGCACAATAGTTCTCTGCAGGTAGATAGTATTTTTCATCATGAGTTCTTTGGAATTATCTTGGTTCATTGCATAGCTTAGAATAGCTAAGTCCATCACAATTGATCATTATACAATATAGATGTTACTATGTACAATGTTCTCTTGGTTCTGTATAGCAAACATTTCTAATACAATGATAAATAATTGTGGTGAAAATGGACATCCTTCCTTCACTCTTGATCTAATTGGGAAGGCTTCTAGTTTTTCTCCATAATGCTTGTTCTTGGTTTTTGAAAGATACTACTTATCATTTTAAGATCCATTTACTCCTATGCTTTCTAATGTTTTTAATAGGCATGGTTGTTATATTTTGTCAAAAACATTTTCTGCATCTATTGAGATAATCATGATTTTTGTTGTTTTTGTTATTGATGTTGTGAATTATACTGATAGTTTTCCTAACATTGAACCAGCCTTGAATTCATGGTATAAATTTCACCTGGCCATAGTGTATGATCTTTGTGATATATTGCTATAACCCCCTTTGTAGTATAGCAATATTCACTAGGGAAATTGGTTTTCCTTTTTTGTTTTTGTTCTCTGGTTTAGATATTGAAACCATATTTGCATCATAGAAAGAATTTGGTAGGATTCCTTTACCTATTTTTTCAAGTAATTTACACAGCATCAAAATGAATTATTCTTTAAATGTTTGGCAGATTTCATTTGTAAATCCATCTGGTCCTGGAGATTCTTCCTTAGGGATCTCATTTGAGGCTTGTTCAATTTCTTTTTCTAAGATAGGGTTATTTAAATATTCTATTTCCTTTTCTGTTAATTTGGGGCAATTTATATTTTTATAAATATTTATCCATCTTATTTCAGTCATGTTTTATTGGTATAAAGTTGGGTAAAATAGCTCATAATAATTGTGTTAATTTCATCTTGATTGGTTGTGCATTTAGCCTTTTTATTTTTGATACTGGTAATTTTTAAAATCAAATTAACCATTGCTTTGTCTATTTTGTTTTCTTTTCATAAAATCAGTTTTTAATTAAATTTATTTATCATTTCAATTTTTTACTTCCAATTTTATTAATTTGTTCTTTGACTTTTCAAGATTTCTATTTTGGTGTTTAATGGGGATATTTAATTTGTTCTTTTTCTAGTTTCTTTAAAATTAGACGTCCAATTCATTGATCTGCTCTTTCTCTTTTTTTAATTAATGTAATCATTTAGAGGTATAAATTTCTTGCTAAGTATTGCTTTGATTGCCTCCCACACATTTTGGTACATTGTCTCATTTTTATTATTTTCTTTAAAGAAAGTAATGATTGTTTCTATGATTTGTTCTTTGATCCACTCATTCTTAAAGATTAGATTACTTAGCTTCCAATTCATTTTCAATCTGTGCTTCTAAGACCCCTTACTGAATGCAATTTTTATTGTATTATGGTCCAAAAAGGATGCATTTACATTTTTTTGTATTTTTGTGAGGTTTTTATGCCCTAATACATGGTCAGTTTTTGTGAAGGGGTTATTCACAGCTGAGAAAAAAAAGATATATTCCTTTCTACTCCCATTCAATATTTTCCAGAGGTCTATCATATCTAACTTTTCTAAACTCTTTTAACTTTTTCTATTCATCTCCTTAACTTCTTCCTCATCTATTTTATGGTAAGAATTATCTAGTTCTGAGAGGATAAAGTTGAAGTCCCCCACTATTATAGCTTTACCTTCTTTTTCCTCTTGTAACTCATTTAATTTTTCATTTAAGAATTTGGATAATCTGTTATTTGGTGCATATATTTTTAATATTGTTATTACTTCATTGTCTATGGTACCTTTTAGCAAAATGTAATTTCTTTGATTATCTCTTAATTTTTATTTTGCTTTTTCTGAGACCGTGATTGCTGCTTCTGCTTTTTTTAAAAATCTGGACTGAAGCATAATAGATTCAGTTCCAGCCTCTGCTTTTTTTTAAAACTCTGTATATATTTCAAGTGTGTTTCTTGTAAATAACACATTGCTAGATTCTGATTTCTAATCCATTCTGCTATCTGCTTCTATTTTATGGGTGAATTCATACCATTCACATTTATAATTGTAGTTACCAACTATGCATTTCCCTCCATCTTATTTTCTTCTGTATATCCTTGTCTCCTTGTAGCTCTTTTTATCTTGTCTCTCCACAAAAGTTTGTTTTGCTTCTGTCTACTCTCTCCCTTAATCTACCCTCCCTTATCACACACACCTGCTCCCCCCCAACACCTCCCCCCCCAGTTCCTTTCCTTCCTACTTCTGTATTGGGTAATTTCTATATCCAACTGAGTGTGTATGTATCTTCCCTCCTTGAATCAATTTTGATGACAGTGAGGTTCAAGCCTTGCCTGCCATCTCCACCTCATTGTTCTCTCCAGTATAAAAACTCTTCCTTTGGTCTCCTACAGGCAGAGTGCTGGAGAGTAGAGGCAGCAGCAGCAGCAGCAGCAGTGATTCATCCACAAGAGGCCTGGCTACAGTGGGGAAGATGTTGATCAAAGCGAAGATGCTGACCGGAAAGGAAATTGAGATCACCATTGAACCCACAGACAAGGTGGAACAAAGAGTGGGTGGAAGAGAAAGAAGGAATTCTTCTACAGCAGCAGTGACTCATCTACAGTGGCAAGGAGATGAACAACTAGAAGACAGCTGCTGATTACAAGATCTAAGGAGGCTCAGTGCTCCATTTGATGTTGGCTCTTTGTGAGGGAGGTGGCCTTTGGTGGTGATAGACCTCCCCCTACTTTATTCCCTTACCCCATCACTCATAATGATGTGCTATACACCCTTCAACTTCCTGGAACAACAGAACCACCAACTCCTCCCCAGGACAGATGCCTAGGTATTTCTGTCTGTTGCTGGCCTACAGGGCCCTTTGCTAGCTGTTGGTTTTTAGTTTGCGGTCTTACCTGTCCCTTCCCTTATGGCTGTGTCCTGGTTGTTAATAAAAATATTTCCCAGCCTAAAAAAGGGTCTTCCTTGAGGGCTTCTCTTGTGTGAGATAATTTTTCCTTTCTTCTTCTCTCTTGCACTTTCCCCAGTGCATCCCTCTTTCTCACCCATCCATTTTTTTTAGATCATCCCAACATAATCGATTCACATTCATGCCCTTCTTCTAACTGCCCTGATAATGATCAAGTTCTTTGGAGTTACAAATATTGCCTTCCAATGCAGAAATGCAGACAGTTTTACCTTATTAACTCCCATATGATTTCTCATTCATATGTACCTTTTTATGCTTCTCTTGAGTTTTGTATCTGAATGTCAAATTTTCTATCATCTCCTCTTCTCTTCTCTCTTTCTATCATCTCATCTTCTCTTATTACTTCTTTAGGAATGCTACAAAGTGTCCTGTTTCATTAAATATCCATTCCCTACCCCCCACCCCCAAAGACTATACTCAGGTTTGCTGGGTAGATTATTCTTCCAATCTGTACTTTGCCCTCTGGATCTAAGGTATTTGAGCAGTTTTCCTTTATAATTTCTTGAAATATGATGTCTAAGTTATTTTATTGATCAATGCTTTCAGGTAATCCAATAATTCTTAGATTCACTCTCCTTGGTCTATTTTCCAGGTCAGTTGTTTTTTCTGATGAGATATTTCACATTTTCTTCTATTTTTTCATTCTTTTGACTTTGTTTTATTGTTTTTTGATGTCTCATGGAGTCATTAGTTTCCATTTGCCCAATTCTAACTTTTAAGGAATTATTTTCTTCAGTGAGTTTTTATACCTCTTTTTCCATTTGGCTAATTTTGTTTTTTAAGGAGTTCTTTCTTTCAGTGAATTTTTGTACCTCTTTTACCATTAGATCAAATTCTGGTTTTTTGCAACATTATTTTCTTCAGTATTTTTTATTCCTCTTTTACCAAACTGTTAATTCTCTTTTCATAATTTTCCCACATCACTCATTTCTTTTCTCAATTTTTCTTTACAATTTTTATGGCTTTCTTTAGTTCTTCCAGGAATTCTTGTTGGGCTCATGTCCAATTTGAACTTTTTTGTTTGAGGCTTTGCTTGTAGCTGTTTTCATATTCTTGCCTTCTGGGTTTGTCTTGATCTTTCCTGTCACCACAGTAGGTTTTTAAAAATTCATTTATTTAAGTTTTCAACATTCATTTTCACAAAATTTTGAGTTCCAAATTTTCTTCCCATTTCTCCCCTCCCCCCACCTCAAAAAGCCAAGCATTCTAATTACCCCTATCACCAATCTGCCCTCCCTTCTAACATTCCTCCCTTCTCTTATCCTCATCTTCTCTTTTGTCCTGTAGGGCAAGATAAATTTCTATATCCCATTACCTGTATTTCTTATTTCCTAGTTGTACGCAAGAACAATACTCAACAGTTGTTCCTAAAACTTTGAGTTCCAACTTCTCTTCCTCCCTCCCTCCCCACCCATCCCCATTGGGAAGGCAAGCAATTCAACATAGGCCATATCTGTGTAGTTTTGCAAATGACTTCCATAATAGTCATGTTGTGTAAGACTAACCATATTTCCCTCCATTCTATCCTGCCCCCCATTTCTTCTATTCTCTCTTTTGACCTTGTGCCTCCCCAAGAGTGTTGACTTCTAATTGCTCCCTCCTCCCATTTCCCTCCCTTACATCATCCCCCCCCCACCTGGCTTATCCCCTTCTCCCCTACTTTCCTGTATTGTAAGATAGGTTTTCTACCAAAATGAGTGTGCATTTTATTCCTTCCTTTAGTCAAATGTGATGAGAGTAAGCTTCATGTTTTTTTCTGTCATATCTGCCCTTTTTCCCTCCACTGAAAAGTCTTTTACTTGCTTCTTTTATGAGAGATAATTTGCCCTATTCCATTTCTCCCTTCCTCCTCCTAATATTTTCCTCTCTCAATCCTTAATTTCATTTTTTAGGATATGATCCCATCCTGTTCAGCTCACCCTGTGCTCTCTGTCTCTGTTTGTGTGTATGTGTGTGTGTGTGTATGTGTATATGTGTAATCCCACCAACTACCCAGATACTGAAAAAAGTTTCAAGAGTTACAAATATTGTACAATTGTAAAAAAAATACAAGAGTATACAAATATTCCATGTAGGAAAATAAACAGTTCAACTTTAGTAAATCCCTTATGATTTCTCTTTGCTGTTTACCTTTTCATGCTTCTCTTGATTCTTGTGTTTGAAAGTCAAATTTTCTTTTCAGCTCTGATCTTTTCATCAAGAATGCTTGAAAGTGCTCTATTTCACTGAAAGACCATTTTTTCCCCTGAAGTATTATACTCAGTTTTTCTGGGTAGATGATTCTTGGTTTTAGTCCTTGTTACTTTGACTTCTGGAGTATCATATTCCAAGCCCTTTTATCCCTTAATGTAGAAGCTGCTAGATCTTATGTTATCCTGATTGTATTTCCACAATACTCAAATTATTTCTTTCTAGCTGCTTGCAATATTTTCTCCTTGACCTGGGAACTCTGAAATTTGGCTACAATGTTCCTAGGAGTTTCTCTTTTTGGGTCTCTTTCAGGAGGTGATTGGTGGATTCTTTCAATATTTATTTTGCCCCCTGGTTTTAGAATGTCAGGGTAGTTTTCCTTGATAATTTCTTGAAAGATGATATCTAGGCTCTTTTTTTTTGATCATGGCTTTCAAGTAGTCCCATAATTTTTAAATTGTCTCTCTTGGATCTATTTTCCAGGTCAGTTGTTTTTCCAATGAGATATTTCACATTCTCTTCCATTTTTTCATTCTTTTGGTTTTGTTTTGTGATTTCTTGGTTTCTCAGACAGTCATTAGCTTCCATCTGTTCCATTCTAATTTTTAAAGAACTATTTTCTTCAGTGAGCTTTTGAACCTCCTTTTCCACTTGGATAATTCTGCTTTTGAAAGCATTCTTCTCCTCATTGGCTTTTTGAACCTCTTTTGCCAGTTGAGTTAGTCTATTTTTCAAAGTGTTATTTTCTTCAGCATTTTTTTGGGTCTCCTTTAGCAAGCTGTTGACCCTCTTTTCATGCTTTTCTTGCATCTCTCTCATTTCTCTTCCCAACTTTTCCTCCACCTCTCTAACTTGATTTTCAAAATCCTTTTTGAGCTCTTCCATGGCCTGAGCCCATTGAATATTTATTTTGGATGTTTGGGATACAGAAGCTTCGACTTTTATGTCTTTCCCTGATGGTAAGCATTGTTCTTCCTCATCTGAAAGGATGGGAGAAGATATCTGTTCACCAAGAAAGTAACCTTCAATAGTCTTATTTTTTCCCCCTTTTTTAGGCATTTTCCCAAACAGTTACTTGACTTTTGAGTCCTTTGTCAAGAGTAGGGTATACTCTGAGGATCTGTGAGATATCAGTTCCTCCAAGGTGGTACAATCAAGCATGCATACTGTTCTTGGAGCAAGCAGAAATTTTTGTGCCCAGAATCTGAGCAATAGAGTTTTGTCTTCACAACCACCTGGCCTCCAGTTCAGCCAAGCCAGAACTGTGGGCTGAGATTCAGATAAGCTGCAGGGGCAGGGCCACCATACAGTGTGAGATAAAGATTGGCAGCTCAAATCCCTCAGGAGTATTAGGTGGGGGCAGGACCTCTACATAGGGCTGAGGTAAGAACCAGCTGCTCAGTGCCCCCAGGAGTTTTAAAATCCAACAGTGGATGCTGGCTACTGTAGGAACTGCTGTGGAAGCTGCTGCAGCCTGCCAGATGGGATCTTAGCAGGCTGCAGCCTGAGACTGGAACTATTGGGAAGGCCCTTCTCCCTTCTTGGCCAGCTGAAAAAACCCTCTCATTGACCTTTGGCACCTGTGGGTGGAGGGATCTGCCAACTGCTGCTACTGCAACTGGGGATTCCAGTCCTGAGGCCTGCTTCCAGAGCCACCCCACGTGGCCAAGGTTGGGCTGGGCTCTGCTCTGCATCCAGTGAGACAGACATTTCCTGTTGGCCTTTCAGGTCACCCTGGGCTGGAAATGTCCTCCATTCTGTTGTTCTATGGCTTCTGCTGGTCTAGAATTTGTTGCGAGTCTTTCTTTACAGGTATTTTACGGGCTGTGGGGGAAAAGCTAGTGTATGTGCATCTTTCTACTGTGTCATCTTGACTCTGCCCCCCTCATCCATAGTAGGTTTTTATGGTTGTATTCCTTTTTGTTGTTTGCTCATTTTTCTACCCTATTACTTGATCTTGATTTTTGTATCAAAGATGAGCTTTGCTCACCTTGGGGTTGGATAGTAGTGTCCCAAGCTTCAGACTTTCTCAAACTGCTCTTTTCAGAGCTAGTTCTAGGCGTCTAAAATTTTTTAGTACTTCCTAAGTGGTGTGATCTGGGAAGAGGGGTGATCATTGTTCTCCTGATCTGCACTGTGGTCTTTGCCTTTACCAGGAAGGGCTCCTGCTTCCCTTCAGCTGAAAGTATTAGGGCTCCTCTCTGCACTGGAACATCTCCAGTCTGAAAGTTCCTGAAGTTGCTGCTACAGCAGTCATCTCCAAAACTCACCCTTAATGTTGTTGACATGTGTGGTCCAGGCCAGCTCCCACCCTGGTGTCACAGACCTCTCTTTCCAATATCCCAAATTGTCCTGAGCTGGAAAATGTTTTATTTGGATCTTGGTTTGCTATGACACTATAGAATTCCACTGAATTCATTATTTTAAAGTTGTTTAGAAGAGAATTTTGAGAGAAATTGGCTGGATTACTGCCTCTCCTCTGCCATCTTGACTCTGTCCTTCCTATCTTGTCCTGATAGCTTTTTTGGTACTATACAGAAGAAAGGCTAATGATTTTTATGGTTTTCTTTTATATCTTACTACTTTGATGAAGTTGCTAATTACTTCAAACATCAGAAAATATGCAAAAATCATTAATTTTTTTTCTTCTTATTCTAGGGTTATTTCCTCAATTCTTAACTTGTTTTATTGTTATAATTGGCAATTCTAGGATAATGTGGAAATAAAAATGGACATCCATGCTTTACTCAATCTCAATGATAAAGACCTTGAGTATTATTGTATTATTAACAATTCTAATTCTTATTTTTAGATATATATCATTTGCCATATTAAGAAAAGGCCCATTTGTTCCTCAGCTTTTAAATTTTTTAAAAGGTAAAGTTATGTTTTTTGTATTTTATCAATATTTTCCCTGCATCTCATGATACAATAATGCTTTCATTTTTTATTGTTAATATAGTTTATTGCATTTATAGTCTTTCTTATATTGAACCAATCATACTTTCCTGAAATATATTCAACCTCACCATAGCGCATAATCTTCACAATGTGTTATTGCAGTTTCTTAGCTGGTATTTGATCCATCATTTTTGCATTGATTAAAGATATTGTTCTAGAGTTTTATTTATTTTCTGTCTCTGTGATTTATGCTTCAGAACCGTATTTGTCTCATATAAGTAGTTTGGTGACATCCCTTCATTCCTTATTTCTTGGAAACAATTTATTTTAAATTAGACTTATTTATTCTTTGAATATTTGATTAAATTCTTTTGCAAATCCATCTGGTATGGGTTTCTTCTTCTTTGGGAATTCCTTTATGGCTTGTTGAATTTCTATTTCTGAGATTAGGTTACTTAACATCTTTATTTCTTTGTCTTTTATACTGAGTATCTGATAGTGTGGTAAATATTCATCTATTTAATTGAAGTGATAAGATTTTTTGGCATACAATTTGTCAAAGTTTTTAAAAATAATTTCTTTTCATTGATCTATTCTTTTGCTTTTTTATTGATAGAATTATTTAAAGATATAAATTTCTCCCTAAAAACTGTTCTGGCTGCATTACAAACATTTTGGCAAGCTGTCTCATTGTTGTTTTCTGTGATGAAATGATCTATTATTTTTATGATTTGTTATTTCACCTACGGCTTTTTTAGTTTCAAATTTAATTTGATCCATTCTTCAGAAGCCCTTAATGGATTATAATTTTTGCTGTATTGTGGCTAATAAGGCATATGCTTACCATTTCTGGTTTTTGGATTTATGAGGTTTTTATGTCCTAGCACATGGTCATATTTTTGGTAAAATTGCCATGCACAGCTGAGAAATATGTATATTCCTTTCAATTTAGTCATTTGGGGAAATATTATATCTATCTTTCCTAAAAATCTATATAGATCCTTAACTTTTCTCTTAGGGTGACTAGGTGTCTCAGTGGGTAGAGCACTAGGCTTGGAATCAGGAAGACTCATCTTTATGACTTGAAATCTAGCCTCAGACACTTATTAGCTGTGTTACCCAGGCAGGGCATTTAACCCTGTTGGCCTCAGTTCCTCATTTGTAAAATGAACCAGGAAAGGAAATGACAAATGATTCCAGTGTTTTTGTCAGGAAAGATCCAAATAAGGACACAAAGAGTTAGCTGAAAAAAAGGAGTGAAAAAACTTCTTTCTTATCTCATTGTTAGATTTGTCTAGGTCTGAAAGGGGCAAATTAAATTGCCCAAACATTACAGTTTTGCTTTTTATTTCTCCCTGTTATTTGATTAACTTTTTGAAAAGTTTTAAAATTTATTTTAAACTTAATTACAAAGTGGGTGAAAAAACATTGCCATGTACACAGCAGAACATAAGAAAGGATTCAATATAAAGCAATGAATTTTCATTACAGGAAAACCTATATAAGAAAATAATACACATTGTTTTCAAAGCTGTCCAGCTTTTCATTGCCTACCTATAGGTTTTCAACCTATATAAGAAAATAATACACATTGTTTTCAAAGCTGTCCAGCTTTTCTTTGCCTACCTATAGGTTTTCTTTTATTCTACATTGTGTCCTTTTCCCCCTCCCTTCCACAAGAAGGCTACAAGTAAGCACAGATATACACACACATAGATATCTATAAACATACACATATATACACATATATACTCAATGACATATATATATATATATATATATATATATATATATAAGACCATTGTATGCTTATTTCCACTTGTCATCTGTTTCTCTGAAGTGATTAACTTTTCCATTAAATATTTAGATGTTATGCTATTTGGTGCATAAATATTAAGTATTGGTATTATTTCTATGTCTACATGCATTTAAGCACAATGTAATTCTCTGTTTTCCTCTTTCAAGCATATCTATTTTTATTGTTGACTTGTATTAAATCATGACTGTCATCCTTGCTTTCTTTTATTTAATTATAAACAAAATAAATATTTTTCTTTGCCCCTATTTCAACTCTTTGTGAATATTTATGCTTCAAGTATGTTTCTTATGTAATGGCGGATTGCACTTGCACAGAGTGCCACTCATGTAACTTCTCACATGAAAAAGCCTGGGGCTCTTGCTTCTGAGAGTCATAATGATTTGCAATACAAGTGCCTTGAAGAGACTTTGGAGTATACATAGACATTCTGTAACCGGTTGCCATCTGCTAATCATGTGGTAGACATCAGCCTCTTTCACTGGCTACAATTGTGAAGCTGGACCTTCAATAGGCCTTAGCCTCCTTCTTGGTTAGACTTTTTGCTCTTAGTTTGATCAATGAAAGAAAGTGTTATAAGAGGAGAAGCTTTGGGTCTTCTTGTCTTAAGACCAACATGTAGACCCATGAATACAGATTTTGTGAATTTTGAAAGGTTGGGTATCTGGCTATTGAGTTTATGTCAGGTTTTGTATCCAATCTGGCATCAATGTCAGAAGGAATAAAGATCCAACCAGGTACCTGAGATAAGGACTCATTGGATAGGCATGTCCCACATAAACATGAATTTGATAAACCTAGGCTATGTAGAGACTGTGCTAGGTCTGAGATTACTCTCCCCAGCCCAGAAAAGAAAACGGTTTAAGGGAGAGTATGCTGTCATAGCGTTGGAGGTGGGGAAATATTTGTACTTTGGTTGTTGCTGTATCTTCAAGGTAAATAAATATCTCTTTGTAACTGATTTTAATTAAGTGGAAATGGGGTGCTAGTAAATTACTCTCATCTAATAATGCAGGGGAATACATCCAGATAAGGGCTTAGGTAGATGGCATTAGAAAAGAGATGCTTCCACTCCTCAAGGGTACCCCCAAAACCCTGAGAGGCAGATATAGTTGGCCTAACTCCAGGATAGTGAACCAGAGCATAGTATTGATATTTTTAGATAGCTCGTTGTTAGGTTTTGCTTTCTAATCAATTCTGCTATTCTATTATGTTTTACATATGAATTTATCCCATTCATGTTCATGGTTATGACTGTTATTTATCTTTTTCCCCTCTATCCTAAACTCTTAAACTATTTTTTGTCTTTGTCTGCCAATCCTTGGGGCTTAGGATGGAGGGGAAATAGTGGTGAAAGACAAAAAAATAGTGCCCTTCCTCTTTTCTCTTGTAGACCTTGATCATTGTCTTTTACTCCCCACTTCTAGTCTCCTATCATCAGCTACCTGCTAAATTTGAAATTTGTTTTACTTGTTATATTCTTTCCTCACTATAATCCTCCCTTTTAACCAACTCCACCACTCCTCTCCTTGTTCCCATGTGTTTCTCTCATAAGTTAAATATATTTCTATACCAAAATCTTTGTGTCTGTGTTTTTGACCCTCTAAGTGTTCTGATAAGAATAAGGTTCATGTGGTACTGTTCCCCTACTTCTTCCTTCATATATATACCCTCTTCTCAAGGACTTGGTTTAAAGAAATAAGTTCCTTACCTTCTTCCTTTCTTCTCTAATATGTTCTTTTCCACCTCCCTTTTCTTTTATCTTTTATGACCACCAGTTCTGCTTCTCTTATTTAGTTCTTTCTCTGACCCTTGAAGATATTAAATTTCTATAGGGATACTTGATTCTTCTTTTGTGTTAGAATATAAGCCCTTCATCATGTAATCTCTTCCATTTGTACAAATGCATTTATTTCTCTAGGTTTTTCACAACTCTTGTGTTTGTATTTCAAAGTTTCTACTTATTTCTGCTCTTTTCATTAAGAATACTTGAAGGTCTTCTATTTTACTGAAGGTCTTTTTCTATTAAAGGCTCTTCTAATAGTCTATTAAAGGAATGTAACTCCAAAGAGATCAAAGGAAGAGGGAAAGGGCCCACATGTACAAAAATATTTACAAAAGCACTTTTTGTGGACATGAACAAATGGAAACAAAATGTGTGCCCATCAGTTGGGGAATGGCTAAACAACTTATGGTATATGAATATAATGGAATGTTACTGTGTCATTAAAAAGGATGAAAGGGATAGATTCCGATTCCGAGAAACCTGGGAAATCTTGTGTAAACTGATGAAGAATGGAGTGAGAAGAACCAGTAGAACATTGTATATAATAACTATAATATTTACAGGAAAGAAAGTGTGAACTACTGAAGAATAACTATGAATCCAATGACAAATCGAAGTCCAAAAGACTGAATCATGTTTCCTACCTCCTGGCAAAAAGATGATGGACTATATAGGTACAGGATGAGACAAATTTTCAGACATGAACAATATGTGGATTTTAGTAAACTACTCTTACTTTTACAAGGGATAATTTTTTTGAGGAGGGGAAACATTATTGGAGTAACGAGGTGGGGAAATTATAGTGATGTCAAAAAAAGAAGAAAAACAGAAAAGAACATCAATGGAATGTTTAAAAACACACCAAAGGAAGCTAAAGAAAGTTCAGAAGGGGACATAGATAACCCAAACAGAGCAGTGTTGATACAACTATTTTGAATTTAATATATACTTTTAAAAAACAAGCTATATATAATAAAGATTCATGGCTTCATATACAATCATCCTTTTTACTTATTCTTTGTATATGAAAATATTCATGCTTGTTGAGATTTCAAAATATAAAAAAATTTAAAAAAATATTTTAAGCCCCTAACCTGGGGAGCAGGCAGCAAGTCTAACCTTCCTCAGTCCAATGCTCCATCATCTTGGCCTTGACCCCAACACCACTACCCAGCCCAGTACAAATTGCTGCAGAGATTCTGAGCTGTAGCTTCCAAGACTATGAAAATTCCAATTCTTCTGGCCTCCACTGCTACACCTATGAATAGCAAACTCTGCTTCTCTCTTTACCCCTCTGTTACTTAATCACTGGTGACCTAGAAACAAACTACCCTCACTCTGGTGTCCTTTCATTACCATTCTCTTCAACTCTACCCCTCTCATATCCCATTCCAACTTTACTTACCCCTTCTACTTTGCCTCTGGGAATTCCTGTTTCATAATTCCCTTCATTCTGGATTCCTTTTTTTCAAACTCCTTCCTTCTACTTGCACTCAGCAATATCTGTTTTCACCCAGATAACACTGCATTCCTAGTCCTTTCCATCTCTCATATTCCCTTCACATTAGTTCAGGAGGGGAAATTGGAATATTACACCCATTTCATTGCCACTTTTAGACTCCTTCTTTGCTTTCATTACTCAGCAATCTTTCTTCGTTCATAGTTCACTCTATTAAAGTATTTCATCCTATACAGATCATGGTGGTTGTTATAAGCTATCCTTCTCTCCTGTCTCAAGTTCAATACTTGCCTCACTATCGTCTCCCTTCCAACTCCTACTCTTACATTAGGAGACTTCTCAGTTCTTCAATCTTCTCAGATCCCATGACCAACTCCTCTATTTCATGTTGAGCATACATAGATGGCCACATCCTAGATCTCGCTATTACCCATATTGTTCCATCTCAGTGATAAGAATCCTGACCATAATCTCTAAGCATTCTTTCCCTCCCTATGTTTCAACCCTTGTAAAGACATTCTTGGTTCTTATAATGTCCTTCAATTCCTTTAGGCCTTGGTGCTTTCTCAGGTTGTTGCCTCTTCCATGATTTTCCTTTCCACCTTTCCTAATTGAGACCTTATAGTTAATTCAACTCCACACTGTACTCTTTGTATGAATTAATGAGCCCTTTGCCACTCGCTCCTTGTCAGAACCCAATCCTAGATTACTCCTTCCATACTCATATGATGCTGAATGGAGCTGAAGGAAGTCATACAACTGAGGTGACGAGTGACACGAAGAATTTGTATTAACTAATCCTACATGGGCCTTCATTTCAGCAAAGTAATTCTTTTATTCCTCTCTAGTTGATTTCTTGTCTCACTGTCCCCAGAAGCTATTCCAAACCCTCTCTTTTCTCCTCAAGTTTTCTCCCCATGCCTCTCTTTATCCTGCCCTCTCAGTTGAATACCTCACCTCTTATTTTATTGAGAAAATTGAAGAAAAGGCTCTGTGAGTTCCTTCTGTCACACTTCTCTTCAACCTAAGACCCCTTGCCATCATTCCCCAGTCTGTCTTCTTTATTTCCAATCTTTAGTAATGACTAAGGGCTGAGCTGAGATTAGATAGTAGAGGTCCTGATACATGGTATATTGAAAAATCTGATATTACATATGTGATATGATATTCTCTCTCTCAAGTATAGGTATAAAGAAAGGATGCCCTATTTCTTTGCCCTATTTATTTGACATCATTCTAGAAAGTATAGCAATAGCAACTAAAGCAGTAAAAGAAATTAAAGACAGAAACACTGGCAAAGGGTAGATAAAAGTCCTTATTTGTTGACAATGTAATTATTTACTTAGAAAATCCTAGAAAAGAAAAAAAACCCAATTGAAACAATAGCTTCAGTAAAGTAGAATACAAAATAAACTTATAAAAAGAAATAACATTTCTAGATAGAAATAACTAAATCTAGGCATAAAAAATAGAAAAGGAAATAGCATTCAAAATATTAAGCATATCTGGATGTATATTTACCAAATCGCATTCAAGAAATGCATAGCTACAATTACAAAAACTCCTTAACGAAATAATAAGTGACTTAAATGATGAAAGGAATATTCAGTGCTCATGATTTGAACATGCCAATATGATAAGAAATGATACTATAAAAATTAATTTACAGGTTTAGTTCTATATCAGTCAAACCACAAAGGGAATACTTTATAGAATTAAAAAATAACAAAATTCATTTGGGGGACAAAAGATTTAGTATCAATGGAAAAAGTAGGGATAATAGCACTCCTTTCTTGTCCTTAAATCATACAATAAAGTAACAATCATCAAAATTATTTGACACTGGAGAAAAATAGAAAAATAAATTAGTGAAACAGACTAGATAAGGAAGAATCAGAAACAACTGAATTCAAGTAACATAGTGTTCTGTAATCTTGAAAACATTACTCAGGGAAGAACTTCCTATTTGCTGAGAAAACTGAAAAACATTTTAGCAGATATTAGGCTTAGATCATTGTCTTACACTATATAGCACAATAAACTGAAAAAGGACAAGTGACCAGAATAGTGAAGGCCACATATTTAAAAATTAGGAAATGACCAAATCAGGTACTTTTCATAACTATAGGCAAAGAGAGAATTCTAAATAAACAAAGATAGAGGTGATCACAAATGTTTACCTAGATGATTTTTGTAACATGCAATTGAAAAGCTCTTGCCTAAAAAGAAACCAAAATATTATGGCAATAGTATGAGGGAATGTAGTCAATTGAAAAAAAAACAAACAACTTTGTATTGAATATAAGGGTCTGATGTTCAAGATACGTAGGTAAGAAACAAATATATGACTAAAGCACATTTCCACATGGAGAAATCCTAAAGGAAATAAAAAAAAACCCAGTTCCCAAGAGTGAAATTCCTATCAGTATGAATTTAATACTTAATTCTTAAGTAAATATAATTCATATAATAACCATATGAAAGATTGCTCCAAATCACAATTATAAGATAATATAAATTAAAGAAACTCTGAGGTTTTTCCTCTTACTCAGAAAATGGGCAAAAACTCATAAAATATGAGAATAGTCACCTTTGAAAAGTTTGTGATAGGAATAGTAATATGCTACTGGTGGAACTGTGAATCAGTCCCACCTTTTTGGCAAGCAATTTAGAATTATGCTAAGAAAGTGATGAAAAGTTATACCTTTGATGCAGAGGTATGACTGCTAGGCATATACTCCCAGTAGGTCAGTGATAAAAAGAAAGATTTCATATCTGCCAAAAAAAATTGATACTAGCTCTTTTTGTAGTAGGAAAGAACTGAAAGTAGTATATCCCTGTTGATAGCTAAATAATATATTGTGCAAAGATATATTAGTGAGCTGTAAGAAAGGAGAAGCATGATGAATACAGAGATGTATGGGAAGACTTATGATCTCCTACAAAGAGAAGCAAGCAGAACTGGGAAAGCAATCTATATCATAACTACAGAAACATAATCCAAAGGAATAACAACCCAAAATCCAAATGGAATGCTATGAAAATTAAGGATAAAGGGAAGTCTATCTACAGTAAAAGATAAAAAATGAGGGTGATGATTATTTCAGAAGCTGGTCATATCAGAAAATAATAATATCCCTCAGATGTCATCAACTCAATATTTCCAAAATTTAATTCATAATATTTTTCCAGGGCATCTCCATTCTTCCCATCTCAGATTGCCAACCTTGTCACTATTCTTGATTCCTCTTTCTTACTCCAAAATTCAATCAGATACCAAATGTTGTTTCTACCTCTACTACAACTCTTGCATCAAATGTCCTCATTCTCATATGGCCATCGACCCTTGTGTAGGACTTTACCACCTCTCAATGGACTTTTGAAATAGTCTTCCAATTAACTTAGACTCCTGTTTCATGTCTCTCCTCACTCTAAGCTAATCTATATACAGCTCTCAAAGTGATTTTCTTACAGTACAAATCTGACCATGTCACTTTATGACTCAGAAACTCCAAAGGTTTCCTATTACTTGTAGGATCAAACCAACTACCTTGTTTGACTTTTAAAACCCTTCACAATCTGACCCCCAACCTACCCTTCCAACCATGCTGTACATTATTCCCCTTCTTGCACTTTCTTATCTAGACAAATTTATCTCCTTGTTCCTCCCATGACACACCATCTATAATATCTCAGTCTGGCATCCCCCACACTGGAAATTCACTCTCTCTTCACTTCCATCTCTTAGAATCCTTCATTTCCTTCAAGACTTTCTTCAAACACCATCCTCTAAATGATGCCTTTTCCTAGTCACCCCAGAAGCTAGTACTTCTTTTCTTTCTTCACCAATATACTTTGTAGCTATCATAAATATATTTATGTTTATTTACAGATACATTGTTTCTGCAACAGAATGAATACAAGCTAAGTCTTGAGGAAAGGAAATGTTTCATTTTGCCTAACACAGTACCTGACACATTGTAGTCTTTTAATAAATATCTGTTGATCATCATCCCTCTCCTTATCGCTTAAAGTATTGGTGTCTTCCAAGGGTATGTCTTTGTTATCTCATCTTATCTATTGGGTACGGTTATCGTCTCAATGCTTATGACTCTCAGATCTATATACCCAGTCCTAATCTCTCTCTTGAACTTAGACACAGATCACCTATTGACTCCTGGACTTCTCTACCATGAGCATCTCAAATTCAATATGTCAAAACCTAACCCATTATATTTTCCCCAACCTATCTCTCCTTCAATTTTCCTATTCCTGTTAAAGGCAACATCATCTTTCTAGTGACCAGAGGTTTCAGCTTTGGGGTAATCCTTGACTCTTTTCATCCTTCTCTTTGGCCCACATCCAATCAGTTATTAAACCTTATCCCTTCTATCTCTACAACTTCTCTTGCACAAATGTTCCCTTCTCTCTACTCACACAGCTACCACTTTTACTCAAAATTTCTTCTCCTCTGTCTTTGAGTATTGCAATAGTCCTCAAACTGATCCCCCTGCTCTAGCTTTTCTCCCTTTCCCTCCACACTCCACTAAAAAACAACTGAAATAAAAATATGACTGGGTCACTGTTTTACTCAAAAATCTCTGGTGGCTCCCTATGTCTCTAGAATAAAGTGCAATTTCAGTTTAGCAATTGGATAAAATACAACCTTTTCAATCTCCTTTGCTGAATCATCATCCATACTCTTTAACATCACTTAAGTATGCATACTTAAGACTATCTAACACTCTCTTAACTGTGAGTGTCCCCTCAGCAGGCTATCCTGGGCCCTCTTGTATTTTTTCTCTCTCCATTCTTCCTTTTGGTGACCTTGTCTGCTCACATAGATTCATTCAGGTATCTATTTGATGATGATGATTCCCAGATCTATATATCTAGCCCTAATCTTTCTCTTTAGCTCCAGTCCTACAACATGAATTGTCTACTCAATGTTTTAAACTGGAACATGGTAGACATGGAAAACTCAACCTGTCTCCAACAGAATTTGTTTTCTTTCCTCCCAAACCTACCCTTCTAATAAATGTCCCTATTTTTGTTAAGGGCACTACCATTCTGCTGGTTAACTTGTTTGCAACTTTGCAGTGATTCTCAACTCCTCACTCTCCCTTCCTACAGTCCCTTTCCAGAAAACTGCAATAAAATCCTTGTTGATCTCTCTGCCTTGTTTCCCCCCATTCCAATTAATTTTTCACACACTCACTTTCCTATAATGTAGATACGATGGCCAAGTTACTTCTCCTTGCCCTTCTTCTCAGGAAATATAATTGATGCCTATGACCCCCACAACGAAATCCTCCTCTATTTGGCATTTACAGGGCAGCTAGGTGGCACAGTGGATAGAGTGCTGGGATTGGAACTGGGGAGACTCATCTTCATGCATTCAAATCCAGCCTCAGACACTCCACAAATACTGATGTAGCCATACTGATGGGTCCCCATATGTAGCATCTCTTCTTCCATCTCCACTCTTCTGTGTTGGCTCTTTTCCTATGAAATTCAGCATTCCCTTGAATGCTATCCTTCTGCACCTTTTTCTCTTAGAAGCCTCCATTCCCTTCAAGGTTTACCATTTTCTTAATTGTCTTTCCTGATCTTCTAGCTGATTGATCTTTTCCCTCTAAATCAAATTTATCTATTTTGTATTTGCTGTGTTTCTGTATGTTATTACACTCTACTCATTCCTCAAACTATGGGTTCCTTTAGGGCAGGGGCTGTTTTTACTTTTGTTTTTGTATTTCCATTACCTATTACAGTGCCTAGCACAGGGGTGGGGAACCTGTGACTCTAATACATGGTAGGGTCTTAATAAATACTTATTGATTGTTCCATATTCTCCCTAATGTGGCTTCTTTCCAGACTGATTTTATATAGCTCCCTATACACTATAAATTCCAGCCAGTTATTCTCTAAACTTGATATTCCATCTCCAGCTTCCTAGTCTTTATGAAAATAAATCCTACCCCCAACCCCCACCTCATACCTGGAATGCTTTCTCCATCTCCTCTTCTTGGCATCCCTAGCTTCCCTCAAGACTCTGCTTGGGTTCCATATCCTCTTTGATTTTCTCTTGCCCCCCAACTGTCAGTGCTCTGCCTGATGAAGTTATTTTGTATTTACTTATCTGTCTACCTACCCAATAGACATACTGGAAAGCTCCTTGAGGGAAGGAAGGATTATTGTTTTTTGACCAGGGGTCCTCAGTGCACAGTGTCTGATGAGTAGAATTCTCTAAAGAAATGTTAAATTGAAATGTATTGAAGAATCATTTCTCTACTCTCCCAGTTCTACTTCCTCCTCAAGGCTCCTTGGAGAAAAGAGATAGGGAGAAGGGATTGTTTCAGGACATAGGATCATGGAGATTTACAGGTAGAAGGGGCCTCTTTATAAATGAGGAAACCAAGGCCCGGGTAAGTGATTCTTTGTCCAACTAAGACTTGCCATATAGCTATGTGTGTGCTTGTCCTTCATTGCCGAAGAAGACCTAGTTGGTGCCTGAGATTAAACTCAGAGCTTTCTTGCTTTACCCTACTACACCAAACTGCCCAGATTTGGGTACCATGACACAACGATGCAGTTCCTGGCACACAGTAACCACTCAACACATGTTTACAGTTCCCGGCACGTCGTAAATGTTTAATAAATACTTGTCAAGGCGATAAGATAGCTTTTGAGGCAACTAAGTGGTGCTTTGGGTTTGAAGTCAGAAAGAAATGAGTTTGAATCCTGTCCTGGATACCTCTTAATTGTATAATACTGAGTGTCATTTAACCTCTCTCTGCCTTAGTATTTGCATCTGTAAAATGGGGTTAATAATAGCACTATGTCCTAAGACTGTGAGGTCTTTATAAAGTGCTTTACAAAACTTAAAGAATTGTATATAAATTAGCTCATATTGGGTTGCTGACTTGGCTCTAAGGACGGGGGCGGGGCTTGGCACCTGGTGGGGCAGGTCTTTGGGGAGGATGGGCCTGGAGTGGGGAGGAGGGGGCAGAGTAGGCTTTTCTAGGCTGGGATTGGCCCAGCAGCGGAAGTCAAGCTCAGGTCCCGCCCCCTCCCTGAGCTGCAGCTGTAGCTGTTCTTCCGGCCTCTTTTGCCAATAAAGTTGTTTGAATAAGAGCCGGCGGGGAGGGGGGCGGTCACGTGATCGGAAGATGGCGGCCCCGGGCAGCAGCGGGGGCCCCGCGGTGTCGGTTCTGACCCCGAATGGGAGGCGCCTCACGGTGAAGGTGACGCCGAGCACCGTGTTACTGCAGGTGCGGCGGGCGGGGAGAGGAGGCTCGGGCGCTCCCCGTCGGAGGGTCCTTAGATGCGGCGGTGGGGCTGAGGTCGGAGCCGGGCCTCTTGCGGTTGGCTTCAGGAGGGGAGGGGTGGGGGTAGGGTGGGATAGGATGCCCCTGGGGGCGTGTCCGGGGAAGGGGCGGGGCTTAAGTTGACCAATGCGGGAGAGGCCCTCCAAGGGTCTTGCGTTGAGGCGGGCTTCTTCTGAGGGCTCTGGGTAAGGGGAGGTATGCTGGGGAGCCCTCCCTGCACCTGCGGTGAGAAGATGGCAGGGATTGCTTGGGATGGGGTGGAGAGGTGAGAAGGGCTGTGCCGGGGCGTCTCCTGCCGCCCTCTCCCCTCTCCATCGAGGAGGTGACTCGAGACTGAGGCCTTCGTAGTCACCTGTCCCTTACCTGAACTCCTAGAGTCCTGTCTTTTGCCCCATTTGATGTTCCCATCTTTTGTGTTTGTAGTTGAGGCTGTTGACCTTCCCTGACCCTTTTAGGAGAGCATGAACTCTTGAGTTATTTCCTCCCCCTCCTCCCGCGAAGCTGTAGGAATGGATTTTTGATAAACTACTCCTGTGCTTTCATCAGATTACCGTTGTTACTACAAAGACACGCGTTTCCCAGATGACTGGACAGATTGAGAGTGGCAAATGAAGCTATGTTTTTCCCTGGGTCAACCTAACTGACCTGTATAACGATTAAATCTAATATCTGTAGAGTAGCCCAGTGTGACTTGGAAAGTATGCTTGGAGGAGGGGTCAGGAGACCTGGGTTCTAGCCTCATATCTACTGACAATTCATTGTGTTGTCTTAAGTCACTTTTCCCTTAACTGTAATTTTTCCATCTGTAAAATGGGGGAATTGGATTGCATGATTTCTGGATCACTTCTAGTTCCTGCAATCCATGGCTACTCAGGAGTACTTGTTTCTAATAACTGAATACTTTGCCTCGGACAGAGTAATTTAATCCCCCTTCATTTTTTGGCAGGTTTTGGAGGACACCTGTCGGCGACAGAACTTCAATCCAAGCGAATACGATCTGAAGTGAGTCAGACTTTATATAGTTGCCTTTTTTTAGTCTAGGATTCTTGCTGCTTTGATCAGGACATGTGCCTAGATCTCTCTAGAACAGAGTTTATGGACACACTGCCCTTAAGATTGTAAAACACAAAGGCTCAGGTTTAGTTAGAAAAAGAAAGGTTTTCCCTTTAGGGAATTACTCTCCTAGTATGTTCAGTTTTTTCCCATTTAAGTTCTGTACTGTTGTTTCTTCATGCTGTGGAGTTCTTGGGTTCTTGAAGGCTATACCAGTGGAATACAACCTCTGGCAAATTCTGCTAATCTGGAAATCCTTGAGTACAGACCTCATAAATGGTATATGTCTGTCGTCAGAAGACCAGCTTAATTTTATGTTTGGAAAGGCTTATCGCCAGGGATTTGATTGCTAGGTGATAGTGTTTTTTTCAGTTATATTGAGGTCAGGACTTGTAACTTCATCAATTTAGAGAATTCCCAGTGTGCAAACTTCTTATACCAGTGAAGAATGGCAACTCGGTAACTTGTCTGTGACTTATAACCTTAGAGAGTAGCCTGGGGTACTAACACAGCTGGTATGTATTGGGATCAGAACTTGAACCTAGGTCTTCTTTACTTTAAGTCTAGTCATTTATCCACTGTTTCACAACACCTCTCTTTTGCAACCATAGCCATTCATGAAGACTTTCTGTTAAGATGTGGAGTGAGTTTGCTGTCTTCATTGATGAAGGCAGTAACCACACTGAAATCACTGAGTCTTGAAATAAGTATACATTTACCAGCTACTGCTTAGGGTTTTGAGAGTTAAGAACCTAGAAGACTGGAAGGAAAAACAAAAAATCCTAGAATCTATTAGAAGGTACTTACCTTTCCCCTGTTTTGGTCATAATGAAGAAAAATGTAAAATTCTTTTAAGATATTTTCATAACTTTTCTCAGCTTTATTTCAGATCGTAAGTATAAGTTCTGTCAAAAGACTGTATGGCTGTTGTTCAAGAGCTTAGTTTAGCTAAGTTGGAGAAGCATCTTCCTAGAAGGTTGCTGCTTAGGTGATAAATTCTTGATCACGTATCATTTCCTAAGGCATAGAAGGGTTTCATTTCACCTTGTGTCTATAGAGGAAGTACCTACATGAAAATATTATCTTTGAGGAAAAAAATATAATGAGGTAGAGAAGTGGTCTAATACCTATTTTATAGATGAGAAAATGAAGGTACTTATGGTGAAGGGACTTGCTAAAGGTTACAGAACTGAGCCTGGAGTTCCTAGTTCTAATCATGTAGGGCCATTTCCACTAGAATATGCTTCTTGCTTGTATCCATATAGTATGATAATAACTTGCAGTCTCATTGTTTCTTTAAGAAGATAGCCATATCTTATGTTGGCTAATTGTAGAAGTTGAATCTATCTTTTCTCTTAACAATCTTTAATCTTCATAGTGTCTCTTGGTAGAATTTTTGCCCTATTACACATTGGAATATCTAATTAATCCATTGCTGTATGTTAATTGTTATATGTGTTGGTGTATCTGTTCATCTTGAGAGTTTATTAATGTTTTAAGTCATATCTGAAGAGCCAGCTGTAGAGCAATGTTTCATCTACCTTTGTTTGTTCTTAACTAGTTTTCTGCCCATGTGATAGGGTTTCTGGAGCCAAATCTAATTCATTTTTTGAGTCTGTTCCCTTATGATAGCATGGTAGTTTTGGTTGCTTTTTCAATTTCATCCCCTAACTAATTGTGTTTGTTATTTTTTAAAGTGCCAAAATCGACAGAATAAACTTAGTTTGACATTTTTTGTGTCATTGGTTTTTTTTTCCAATCTGAAACATGTACACCTTGTAGATCTCTTAACTCATTTTTTAATTTCCCACTATCTATTCCACTTTTGCACTAATCAATTATATTTCAACTTCCGAAGTTATTTTTTGAGCCAGTTTTAAAGATTGATGTGATGTTTACCCATTTCCTAATCTTTATGAACTTTCCTGGGTTGGTTGTTAATGATTCAGAAAAAAATCATTCGTTGTTTTCAATATCTTGGCATTTATGTTATCTGTCTGGCCACTTTGTACATTTTCAAATTTCACACACATTCTCTCCTTGGCTTTTAAATTTCTCTGAGTTCTTCCTTCTAACTTCATACTTTAGAGGATATTTTCAAAATAGAATTCAGAGTTTTACATTTGAGGATTGTAATTTGTGTTTTGTTTTACCTCTAGTGATTCACACAGTCTTTCTTCTTTATACATTGGAATGAGAGACTAATATTTTTTGGATGTTTAGCAGCTGTATTTTGCTAGATCTGGGGCATACTTAGTAGGGCTAAAAAATCCTTACTCTTACAAGTTTTGTGAGGTTTGGAGTAAATGAGGTAAATGGAAGGAGAATTACTTTCTCATTCCATCTCCCACTCTAGTTTTCCTTTTGTTTTAGGAAAGATTAATTAGAGACAAGTCTTCTGTCAGTTTATATAGAGAAATATTTTTCATAGCATGAGTCTTCTGAAATTTACTACTTTCTTTGTTCCTTCCTGTTTTTTTCCCTTCTCAATGATTCTTTTTTTGTCTTTTTTCTTTCCCCTATATGAATAGGGGTGTAATTTGTGATGAATCCATATGTGATGTGAACTGGAAGTCAGGAGCTTGCTTGCTTATTGTAATCCCAGTTTCACCATTATGTGGCCCTTGGCTAATCTGGCTTTCCTCATCCCAGTTTCCCTGTTTGTAAAATAGTCAAAATGGTGATAGACCATGCCTCCTAGGATGGGGGGGGTTCACTAATAAAGATCAGTGGAAGTTTTGGTTTTCTATTTCTGAGACCCGCCCATGTCCTTTATGATTCTGTGATCTGCTTTCGCCTCCTGGACTCTGATATTTCCTCTTATTACTTACATTTTAGGTCTCTTAATTCCCCTCATTTACTTCCGAGAAACCTTATCCCCTTGAACTCTTGGGTTTTCTGAGTCCCTTCTTTGCATGAGGATTAGGGTATTTCCAAACCTATGCTGTGGTCTTTTAGTTGCTGATCCAGACTGGCAGCTACTTTGGTCTGGTAGAAGACTTTAACTGTCATTAAATTATATAGCACTTCTGTTGTAATTAATTTTTGCCAAACTAAGAGGTACAGAGATATTAAGTAGCTTGTCCAGGGTCATGAGTAAAATTAGTTTTGGCTCTAAGATTAGAATTCTTGTTAACTGAATTTCCAACCTAGCTTTTGATCTCTTTATATTATGCCTGTTGAGTCCGTGAAGACTTGATTTGTGATTGTGTTCACCAGATAACTGAGAAGTTACCTGGATTGTGGATTGTCACTTTCTCCTTATTCTTGCTCTCTCTTGTTGTCTGACTTTTGATCACATTCTTATTTGTTAGTTACCTGCTCCTGGGGATGAGAAAGAGAACTGGAAAGTGCTTTTTTGTTAGGCACTTGTATAAAAGATTTGGGGTGGATATGGGGAAAAAGGAAGGTGAAGAGAATGCAGTCGGTAAAATAGTGTACTTGATTTTCAGTTAATCATCCTCCCTCCTCCCCCAGTATCTTACTGGCAATCATGATGACAGTGCCCTTTTCCCTCACAGCACCTAAAGGAACTTTGTTCTACAGCCATTGCTTCAAAACCTTGAAAAAGAGCCGTCTTCCTTGTAATCTTCAGAGGCTTGAATTTCTATTCGATTTGCGCTTTCATTATTAATACCATCACATTTGGAGGAATATAAAGCTGAGTTCCTCGTTATGTCTGGATGTCTTATTGTACTTTGACAGCTTTAGTTTTATTAAAGAACTTTCAGTTCTTTAATTTTTGGTCTTGTTTGAAAATGTCCCTGGTAGTGAGAATCTCCAGGCAGATAAACTGCTAGTCTTCTGTCCTTGTTTCTGGAGGATTTAATTCATGGATTTTGACTGGGGTTGGGTGTGGCAGGTGGCTTCAGGGTAATGTGCTATCAGCTTGTGGTGAGGACTTTGGTTTGTTTTGCAGGTTTCAGAGGAATGTGCTTGATCTTTCCCTGCAGTGGAGATTTGCCAATCTTCCTAACAATGCCAAGCTGGAGATGGTGCCAGTCTCCCGTAGTCGGGAGGGACCTGAAAATACGGTATGTGTGTTTCTGGAGAGACTGGAATTACTATCCTTCCCTTCCCACTCTTCCCCTCCCTTTTTTTTTCCAGTCAAAAATCATTTGTTAAATTCTACTACGTCAGGCATTCTGCGAAGTACTGGGGATACAAAGAAAGGTAAATTCATTCCCTGCCCTCAAGGAGCTCATCTAATGGGAGAGACAACATGTAGATAACTAGGACATACAAAATATGTACAATGTAGATGGAAGGTAACTGCAGAGGTGAAGGCTGTAGCCGCTGAGGGGACTGGGAGAGATTTCCTGAGGATAATGGTATTTAAACTGAAATTAAAAGGAGGCCAGGGTGAGTTAAGAGAGATCAGGGTGAGGAGGGAAAGCATTGCAGACATGGAGGACAGTTGGTGCAAAGGTGGGGAGATGGAGATGGAATCTGGAAAAAGTAGTTTAGTGTAACTGGACAGTAGAGGAGTAGGGATGTGTGTGTGTGTCTGTGTTTGTGTGTGTGTGTTTTTAGTAGTAGGTGCTACTTGGTCAGGTCTTCACTTTAGGAAAATCATTTTGGCAGCTGGATATGGAATATGGAGTTGGGGAGACCACTGTACCAGCAGGCCACTGAAGTAGTCCAGGCGTGAGGTGATGATCAAGGGGATATCTGTGAGTGATGCTATGAAGGTATATAAAATATATAAAGGTATATAAAACAAGATTTCACAATAGATTGGATATGTTCAATGAGTGTGAGTGAGGAATGGAGTGTGACAAATTTTGATCCTGAGTGAATGAAAGGATGGTGGTGCACTCAACAGTAACAGGAAAATTAATTTGAGGGCAACATTAAGGATAAAGATAATAAGTTCTGTTTGGGGCATGTTGAGTTGGAGAGGCTTGGGTAACATTGAGTTCAAGATGACCAAAAAGGTGTTGGTAATATCAGCCAGACTGGAACAAAGAAGAGAGACTAAAGCTTGATGTCTAAGCCTGGAAGTCATCAATGTAGAAAGGATAATTGAACTTCTGGGAGTTGGGGAGATAGTATAGAGGAAAAGGATAAGAGTGTCTGGGACAGAGTCTTGGAAGTCTCCCTCAGTTAATGAGTGGTACATGAAGGAAAGGAATAGTCAGATAGGTAGGAAAACCAGGAGAGAGCAACGTCATGAGAAGAGTGAGCATCTTGGCGGAGGAGAAGGTGATTAGCAGTGTAAAATGCTACAGAGAAGAAGGAGGAAGGCTAGAAAAGATTTAGTCATGAAGAGATAATTGATAACTGGGGGGAGAGCATTTTCAGGTGAATGATGAAGTCAGAAGCCATATGCAGAGAATTTAGAAGCAAGTGAGGAGAAGAGGCAGCTTTCTCAAAGACTTTAGCTGAAAAGGGGAGGAGAAAACCAAAGTCTTCACCACAAGCTGGTTGCGCATTACCCTCAAGCCACCTGCTACACCTAACGCCAGTCAAAATCCAATAGCTAGTGTGTTCGTAGGATTGGGTAGGTTGAAGTCAGTATGTTTAGTGCATCAACTTTTTGTTACATAGATATGAAGAGTCCTGAGGAGAACTTTTGTTGTTGTAGAAGTGTTTTAATTTACATAGAAGACTAGTAAGAGAATTCTTTCTTTTGGGTCAGATCTGAATAAATGCTTAAGTTGGGGAAGAAATAGAAATTCTGATTTTTTTCTCTAAAATGTGTGTTTTTTTGGCATTGGAGTGTGGAGTATGAAATGTCGTTGTTGTGCTTATAGTATTTTTTTTGTCAATCCTTTTAACTCTGTGGTCATAAAATTGTAAAAATTGTTATAATTGCAAGTAACTTCTTAGATCATCTGGTTCCTTTCCCTCATTTTACAGATGTAGAAAATGAGGCCTCAGAAACTTAATTCAGTTAAACTCAACAAGCTTTTATTGAATGCCTGGTATGTGTTGGGCCCAATGTTAAGCACTGAGGATGCAAAAATGAAGTAGTTCCTGCCCCCAAGGAGCTTATATGCTTTACTGGGGGAAACAAAATGTACAATTCAAAGTAATTTTGAGGTTGGTAGGGAGAGTACTAACAATGGGGACAATCAGGAAATGCCACATACAGATCAGACAGTCAAACTTTTTTAAAGCTCCTGCTTTGTACTAGGTTAGGTGCTGAGCGCTGAGGATATAAAAAGAGACAGACAGTCCCTGTCTTCAAGGAACATAATCTAGTGAGAGGTGAGATACAAAGCTAGGGACTCTTAGAGGTGGAGATGAGGGAGAGCACCAAGCATAAGAGACAGCCTATGTCAAAGGCAGGGAGGTGGGAGGTATAATAGTGTGTATAGTTAAGTGACTTGCCTAAAGCCATATAACTAGTTATTTGCAGAGCCTGGTTCTTTCTGGACTCCTAGTTCAGTGTTTTGTTTTGTTTTGTTTTGTTTTACTACATTGTAGATTTTAAGTTCCAGGAGAATTTAACAAATATCATTAAGGCTCACACAGGAAAAACCAATAAATTCCAGAAGAAACAGAAGCAGAAGTCAGGGATGTGTTATATGGTGAAAGTTTATTCATCTTATTAATGTGTACACCTAGTTGAATGACTAGATTTCAGCATGTCATTTGCTTAGCACAGAAATTCCCCCCTTTCTGTGGTCTTGTGCTGTTTGTGTGGTGGGTATGTGTGGAGAGAAGTGCATTTTCAGTCTTCTGATCCTCAGAAAAAGGCAGCTCCACCTCCTGTTAAGACCAGGTTCACTTGCCTGCTCTGATTTGGGTTATTAGGTTCTTCCTTCTTGCTTGGTGACTCTCTCTTGTTTTTGGAGTCATGGTCTCTGGGTTGGAGAGTTTTGCTAAGAGTGGTATCTCTAATAATTCCATGTAGTTCGTTTCTTCCACTGCCAGGAGAGAAGTGGCTAAGCTTTCCACTATTTATTCCTGTATTTGTAAATATATGAGTCACCTGCCTTCCTCTCCATGAGTGTTAAAGAGGCATATTTTCAGCCAAGCTGGAGACCTCTGGATAGGAGTTTTTTGGGGACATTTTGGAATAATTATGCAAGAATGCTATTAAATTTTTGGATTGCTATGTCAGATTCCCATTGACTTTTGTTATTAGTGTTTGTTCATCCTAGAAAAGAAACATAATTTAGGGTTGTTTTGGTACCTTGGACAAGATTTGATATGGACTCAACTAGTTTCAAAACTTGGTACTTGGATATATACCTGTTAAATGCTACAAGCCAAAACTGTGATATACTTGTACCTTCAAAAAGTTTGCTTTCAGAGTAGGCTTCGGTGTGAAAAACACTGAATTCTTATTTAGGACATAACTTTATTGCTATAAACTAGGAATCTTCTAGTTTTGGAGTGGAGCTGCTTTTCTCATTATTTCCCCTTGGCTATCTGGTATTCTTATTTCTTAATGGAGAGGGGAAAGAGGAGGATAGAGGACTAGGTAAAAGAAATGGAAAAGATGATAGGTATAACTTCTGTTCTTTTCATCTCTTCCTCCACTAACTTAGCATAACACTTTGTAACTTTTCTATGTGACTTTGACATTGTACCTTGCATGACAGTTACTTTTGTACCTGTTTTATCTCTCTTAATAGACCATGAGCTCCAGGAGGATAGGGATCACATCTTATTTTTTGTATCTTTCACAGCACCTGACACAATGCCTGGCTTGCAGTAGGATCTCAATAAATCCTTGCAGAATGAGTAATGCTGTCATCACTTTATGATCATGCTCTCCCCACTGAACACTACACCAGTCCTTGATATTCTTTCTTACACTTTCCTGTTTTGATTGTGTTTTCTTTGTGAAAAATGAAGCTTTTATTTTAAAACTTTAAAAAATAATTTTTTATTGCTATCTTCTGTTTCTTACATTATTATAGTTTTCCCAAGTATCCTGCTTTTTTCCCTTCCCCCTCCCAGAGAGCCATCTGGTATTTTGTAGAGAGGGAAAACAGTCAGGATAAATGATCATGAAAACATATGCAAAGTGTGCACCTGTAGACCTCTCACCTTCACAAAGTAATGGATTCAAAGTGTTCTTTCACAACTTAATTGTAGTCCTTGATCTTTATAATTCTGTTACATTTACTTTTGACTTTTTGGTATAGTGCTCTTTCCATTTACATTGTTGTAGTTGCTGTGTATATTGTTTACTTGGTTCCATTTACTTTATTCTGTATCAATTCATGTACATCTTTCCATGCTCAGTATTCATCATGCATATAATTTTTTACAGCACAGTTCCATTATGGAACTATTCCGTTATATTCATATGTCATAATTTCTTTAGTCATTCCTCAATTGTTAGCTATCATGAAAAGTGCTGCTATAAAGATTTTGGACTATGTGAGGACTTTCTTTCTAACAATGTTCCTTAAAGAATAAGTCCGTTAATGGAATCTCTGGTTCAAAGGAAATAGCCATTTTAGTAATTTTATTTGCATAATTTTAAATTGCTTTCTAAAATGCTCGAACTTCTTTACAACTCTGATAATAGTGTACTAGTATGATTATTTGACAACCTAAAACATTGACTGTTTCCATTTTTTTTTGTCATTTTTGCCAATTTGCAGGGTATGATGTAAAAATGGAGTTATTTTGATGTGCATTTCTCTTATTATTAGAGATTTGGAACATTCTTTCATGTGATTTTTGGATACATGACAATTCTTCTTTTGAGAACTGTTTGTTGAAATCCTTTGACCATTTATCTATTGGGTAATGACTATTATTCTTATATGTATTTGTTAATTCTTTATATGTCTTGGATACCAGATCCTTATTTGAGAAATTTGATACAAAGATTTTTTTCCATTTAACTTCCCTTCTTATCTGAAGTGCATCAGTTTTGTGCAGAAGCCTTTCAGTTTCAAATAATCAAAGTTATCTGTTTTATCTTTTGCAATTGTCTCTATTATTTGGTTAAGAATATATCTCCCAGCTATAGCTGTGATAGTATATATTGTTTTTCTTCCAATTTTTTTATAGTATGAAGTTTAATATTAAAGTTGCATATCTATTTTTATGTATTGTGGAATATGGTGTAAGTTGTTGGTCTAAGCCCAATTTCTGTCAAATTACTTTCCAGTTTTCCCAATAGTTTTTATTGAAGAAGGACTTTTTCCTAGGATAATTTGTGTTTTCCTCTTTATCAAACACTGGGCTATTGAGTTCTATTATTTTTGAAACTCACTTGTCTAGACATTTTATTGATTTTTTCTATTTTTTAATCAATACTAGATGGTTTTGATGACTGCTTCTTCATAATGTAGTTTGAGGTCTTGAAGTACTAGTCCACCTTCATCCCTTCTTCCTGTCATTATTTCCCTTAAAATTTTAGAACTTACGCTTTTCCAAATGAATTTTATTATTATTTGGCTAAGTTCCATAAATTCTCCCCTGAGTTCTTATTTGATTGACAGCATTAAAAGTGTTAGTTAATTTTTGTACTGTTGTGATTTTTATTATATTGGCATGGCCTAGTCATGAGTACTGAATATTCCTCCAATAATTTAATAATAGCTAACATTTATATATAGTGCTTACTATGTTCCAGGCATATCCTTTCAGTTTAATTATGTATATGTATTGATTTTTAAAAATGTTTCTTATAAACAAAAAATTGTAGAGTTTTGTTTTCTTACCTAGTCTCTTGCTCTTTTTTGTTTTATTGTCTTATTTAATCCATTCACATTTAAAGTTATGAGAGTTAAGTTTATGTTTTTCTCTGTCTCTGATTTTTTTTCTTCTACTATGTTCCTTCAGTTACTTTACCATAATATATTTTTTAAAGTGGCTCTTTACCCTTTTCTCTTGATCCCCTCCTCTTGTTTATTACCTCTTTCCCTTTGGAGTTTTATTAGTTCCTTTTCTCTCCTGATTTTATCTAGTTATATAATTCTCCCCTTTTTTTCCTCTCAGTCAAATAGATTAATTGTTCTTCTCCTACCCTTTAACTTATTCTGTTCACTATTTTTTTAAAATTGTGTTTGGTTGTGACCCTTTCCAAAAAAAAAAAAAAGATTTCTCCCACTTTTTTCATTTTCTTTCCTCTCCGCTACTCTAGACCTTCATTGTCTGATTTATGAACCCTATAATTATGTGGGCTTTCTCTTTTCTCTGTATTCCTGTTTCAATCAGAACTTCTGAGGTATCTGTTCCAGGTTGTCTTCCCTAAGTAGTTTCTGCAACTTCCATGTGGAGTGTGCATGGATTTCCCTTTTCCTTTGTGCCTCACTCCTAGAACAGTGCTAGTTATTTCAGGTGTCAAGAGGATAATACCCCATGGAATGGCTCCTTCCTACATTCCTGACTATGCAGCTTATTACTGATTTGTACCTTTTCCCCCTGTTTGCCTCAAAGTCTTGTCCTGGGTCTGTGCTCTCTTACTTCCTCAGGTGTCAGTTGCCCCCAGGAATTCCTATTCCCCATTCCTGATGTTGAATTAGTAGACTTCTCAAGACCATGTCCCCCTATTCACACCCAGAATAAGGTCCTTATCTCCCTAGGAGCATTCATCAGTGCAGCCCTCTCCCACCACCAAAGCAAGGCCTATTTCTTTTTCCCCTTTTTTCACTCCCTCCTCTGTAGGCTTTCCTCTTCCTGAGATCACAGGGGTCACCTTCTGATCATCGTTAGCTCTAGATTTGACTCTGGCAGATTAGGAATTTCTCTCTATCCTACTGCTTTCTTCTACCCACAAAAAACATTAATTTACCTGTAGGCGAGGTGTCACCATATTCTGTCCATTGCGCTCTAGTCCTGCCTGTTTACTGTTACCTTCATGGAACTTCTGCTTTCACCCTATTTCCTTGTGTACATTTAGAAAGAAGTCTCTTACTGATCTCTCTGTGACTGTTGCTGCTGCAGCCCTTGGCTGTTGCATTTATTCCTTCGGCATTGCTATTGTTTGGGATGTTTGGGAAACAAATCTCTTTCATTCTGATTTTCTTTCTAAAAATGTTTCAGAGGCCTCATTATTATTGTATATCCACTTTTTTTCAGTTTATGCTTAAACTCAGATTTGCAGGGTAGGTCATTGTGGTCTGCATCCTGAGCTTCTTTGCTCTTTGAAATACATTATTATATTCCTTCCTACATGGTGTGGTATGGGTTCCAGTCTTAATAGATTTCCTTTCCTTTGTATTTGAAGGTCTTTCTCCTGATCATTTGCAGACCCTCTTGTTTCTAAATTGAATTGTTGAATTTAGCCACAATGTGTCATGAAGTTTGCAACCTTGGTTTTTTTTTCCCCTGGAGGTAATTTCTTTCAATTGGTATTTCATTTTCTATGTTCAGAAGTTCTGGACAAGTCTCTTCTATTATTTCCTGCATTATGGTGTTAGATTTTTTTGTTCTGTTGTGTTCTACAGAGAGGTGTGTGATCTTTAGATTATCCCTATTTTCCTGTCTTCGTGATCAGTTATATGTGTTGCTTGAGTAGTTAGCATATTTTATGTAATGTTGTTTTTGTTTCTTTTCTTCCAGATTGTCCTTCACTTCTATATATTTACATTCCCTATCTATTGTTCTCTCTTTTGTTTCTTTGGTGAGACTTGCCTTTGCAGATTCCAGTTCTTTTTACTGTCCATCATTTTTACTGTACAAGCCACAAATTCTGTCTTCATAAATCCTCATCTCTCTTTTGAATTAATTCAGGAACAGTGTGTTGTGATTCTGTGTTCTCCTTATAGAGTCATCTGTCACATCAAGTGTTGGATCATTTTTCTTTGTTTTATAGTATTTATTCATAGATATCTGAATTCATTGAATAGATCTGGAAGCCATATTTCATTTTATTGCTAATGTTTTTCTTGTTGATTTATCTGCTTATGTTCAATGTTTCTTCTTCCTTAGATTTTTGTCAGTTTTAATCTTTTTTTCCCCCTCATTTCCTCCTGTTCACTTTCTGACCCTGCCCCCTCTGATGGTGGTTTCCTTGGGTACTAGATCTCAAAGTGTTTCAACCTCTTCCCATGCTGTGGGAATCAGAGAAAATGTCTAGTTCTCCATTTGTTGCTCACATGACCAAATGCTTCTGATAGGTTGCTAGATTCATCAAGAGACAACCTTTTAGGTTAAACTGATGTTTAACTTATTTAGGCTGAGTGACTATGTATGCTATAGATATAGATATACACTATAGATACCTCTGCTAGAGGATCCTGGTTCTGTCAAGGAAAAGCTTTAGAAAGAAAAAACTTAGGGAGGGAATACTATGCTTTTCCAGTTCTCCTATTTCTTTAAGTGTTCTTTATCTTTTTGATAACTTTTCTTACTTCTTGTGGCTATCCTTCAAGGTTAAGTTCTTGGATCTCTATTTCTTATCCTTGTGATTCTTTCCCTTCAAAACTCATCCACTTCAGAAGTTTCAGCTATTATTTCTATATTGAGTACTTCCAAATCTGTTTCTCTAGTCCTTGCTCATTTTTCTGAGATCCAGTATCATAGGTACTTAGGATATTTTGAATGGACCACTATCACCATTAACTTGCTATGTTTCCTTAGCCTCCTTCCAGCCTCTCTATTTCTATCAGTGGTACTGTTCTTTTGTTCATCCTGCTCCCTTCCTCTTCCCTTTTCCCTGCTTAAACCCTTGTAGGTCATATTTAACTTGTACCTCCATTCCCTATATCCAGACAGCAGGTTACTTTCACAGCATTTCTTTGATACATTTTTCTTTTTTCCCCACTGCGGGTCTCCTGGTTCAGGGCATTAGTACCTCATACCTGTATTTCTATAATACCTCCAAGTTGCCCCCAATTTTTCCCATTTCTCATCTCACCTGCTTAGACCTAACTAAGGTTGTTAGCTCATTTGTGGAACCTTAGTAGTTTGTTGATATGGATTATTTGGATAAAAAAGTCAGTCCTAGTTCGAACAGTGTTGTTATTTGAAAAGACAAATACTTTTATTTAAATTATCATTTCTGTTATCACAGAAGATTTTAGGGCATGAGCTTTATGAATAGAGCTAGCTCATCAATGCTAATTCAAAGGGAATTGGTGCTATGTAATACCTCAGGGATAAAGGATGTTCAGAAGTTTGGGGACAAAAAAGGAGAAATAAAAGTTGTTTTCAAACTCTGTGTGTGGTAAATATTTTCGATATATGTATGATTTTATGGTCAAGAAAGAAAAGCATTGCTAAGGAAAATTTGCATGGAACTCCTATTTACGTTTCATGAAGCACAGTTTTAGAAATGCTGCTTTAAAGTATAGTACCTATTAGAAATTAAGCTATATACCCTTAGAGTATCAAGAGAGTTGGGTTGAGTAGAAAGGGATAGTGAAAAGGATCCCTATTCAGAACACAGCAGCCTAGGGCTAAGGCTGGGGCTAGGGCTGAAGAAGCAGACATGAGAGAATATGGCCTGTTTAGAGAGTTGTAGAAATAACTGGGTTATAGGGGGAACAAGAAATATCAGGAGGAAGAATTTTTGTAGTTTTTAAGCTAGTTGTATTCCTGATGCTTTGAGAGAAATGGAAGTAAGCCTCTGAGCAAAGGAAAGGTGTGAGAAAAGGTTGCTTCAGAGTTTGGGAGTATTGTTTGAGCAAGGCTTTGGTGCTAGGAGGGAATCTGAAAACATGATTGATCATAAAATTGGGGAGAAGATATTCTAATTTATTCTGCATTCTGAATTGGTGTATTCTAAATTAATGGTTAATAGTTAAACTCCTAGTAGAGTAGAAGTTTATTACAGGCAGTGACTCTCATTTCTTGTCCTTAATTGTCTGGGACATCTGGGTGATGTTCTTCATTCTCTCATTTGCTAAGTGTAAGGTCCGTCTTCTGGCTTTTGCCAGTAGAGCTTAAGGAAAAAGTAGTTTCATTCCTTCCCTAGTGTTCCCATTCTGGAGTAGGATCATACGTCTTGCTTGAAACCATGGAACTGAAATCTAGATTCCTCCTGGACTGGTGGTTTTCTGTCTGTTAATTGTCATTCAGGTAGAAAGGAAGAAACTTTTCTGTAACACACTTTCTACTTGCAATATTTCATACAAATACCAAATTGTGTTTTGAAGGAGGGTGATCAGGTAACATTTTTTTCTTTGTACCTTTGCAATTAGGTTGTTTGGTTCAGCCCCAAATCTCTTTAGTATGAGGTTTGGAGATTAAAAAAGCTGTCATTTTTGCTAATTATGGATCTGATTTTATGCTCTTTTCCCCCTGTAGGTTCGGATTGCATTGCAATTGGATGATGGCACTAGGTTACAAAATACATTTTGTTCTCACCAGACACTCTGGGAGATTCTTCTTCATTTTGTACAAACCAGGTAAGAAATAACATGAACTTTTGGCATGCATTCTTAAGGGGGTTAGGAGATACTGAATCCTCTGTTGTGCATTTCCTTTATAGGAAAGTTGGGATAAAGTCCCTCATTAAATTTCCTTTTCAAAGTTGTGGTCCTTAATTTTGGATACTAAGGAAGGAAGGGAACTAGGAGCTTTAGTTCTCTTTGAGGATCCTGAGGGCCCTGCAAAGGAGTGAGTAGATCTTCAGGGGGGGAAATAAGATGCTTGGGCTGGCCTTCTCTCAGAAAATGACTTCATACTTTGGGGATCCTTAAATGGAAGAGAAAGCAAGACAGTAATGCCTTGATTAATAAACCCTTTGGGAAAGAACCTACTTTATAACAGAGTTGGCTCTATTTTATAAAAAACAAACCAAACCTTCCTTCCTCTAAAGCTTCATATTGATGTGAAACAGTGCTATCCTTCATCATTTGGCTCTGAAGGAATGTTGCTGCTAAGCTTGTGCTTTGCTCTGTAGCTCCATCTAATAACCCTGTCAAGTTGGGTAGGACAGGAAAACCTTACAGCATTTATTTGTTGAAGGTAAACAGGCAAACAGGGCCAACCCTCGGCATGTGAAATCAGCAGTCTGTGTTTTGTGTTCTTGGTCTTGGGGCAGCCTTCTTCTATGTCTAATATCCCCTTGTTCTTTAGCCTGGAAAGGCACTATTTATACTTTTCAGTTGACTGTTTATACTTTGGTGTGAGTTAAGTCAACCACACATTTACATTTTAAGTCTTTTATTTCTAATTGTAGAGAAAAAAGCCTTTCTTTTCTGAAATTTCAGGCATTTCTGAAGTTTTAAGAGTTTCTGAAATCCAAGTGTTCTTACCAGTTTGATGCTAGTTTAGTCCTTCTAGATGATTGGGGTGGAGGTGAGGGTAGGTCACAGGAGTTTGTCGACAGTTTCTCTGGCCTCAGTTGATCCGTTGCATTTTTGGGAAAAATACAAATCAGGAATTGGTCCTACTTTAGTTGCTGGAGGCCAGAAGTTAATTAAATTTTTTTTCCCCATCAGTGAAAGTCCACCTCTGTGCCTTCCCATCTCCCTCCCTTTTTCCCTTGAGAAAGCAAGAAAAACAAAACTCGTTACAGATGTACAGTCAAGCAAAACAAATTTCAGCATTTGTCATGGCCAAAAAAAAATCTGTCAGTATTGTGTTCATCACCTCTCTGTGTTGAGGTAAGTCCTCTGGAACCATCATTGTGTTGACCAGAGTTCCTAAATCCTTCAAAATTATTTTTCTTTGTAATGTTGTGGTTAATTGTACAAATTGATCTCTAGGTTCTGCTCATGTCACTCTGTATGCATTTCATATAAGTCTTCCTGGGTTTCTCTGAAACTATCTCCTTCATTATTTCTTGTAATATCATAATAGTCTATCACATTCATTTACCAAGACTTGTTAAATTATTTATCATTCAAGCCATCACCCTGTCAGTTTCCAGTCCTTTGTGCCCGCCAAAAGAGCTGCTACAAATGTTTTTGTACTTGTGGATCCTTTTCCTCTTTCCTAGGTTATATGCCTAGTAATGGTATCACTGAGTCAGAGTATGTACGGTTTGTTGATTGTTGACTTTTTGGACATAGTTCCAAATTGCTTTCCAGAATTCCAAACATCACTTTCTGAAGAAACCATGCCCAGTCCCCCACCTGCTAGTGGTCTTTCTTGCTCACTCTCTTGAATTTATTTATTTTTGTAAATAGTATTTTTTTCAATTACATATAAAGATAGTTTCAACATTCATTTTTTTTATAAGATTTTGAGTTCCAAATTTTTCTTCCTTTCTCCCTTCCCTTTACTCCCTCCCCAAGATAGTAAGCAATCTGATATATAAGTTATACATGTGCAATCATGTTAAACCTTGTATTTATTTCATTGTATTATATGCATATTTAAATGTGTACATGTTGTCTCCCTCCTTAAGCTTCTCTAGGGCCAAAGACTATTTTCACTTTTATCTTTTTATCTTCAGGATTGAGTAAGTGCCAGGTGTTTCATAAGTGTCTAATAAATACATTTTGTTGAATTACCTTATAGGTATCTTCCTAGTTTACTTAAAATATATCTCGGAGCTATCTAGAGTGTCCCACCTATCAAAAAGATGTAAATATCTCATAAAGATGGGAGATGTAACAACTTTAGGGGCTCAGTGCAGGGAGCTGTCCCTCTTCAAGGATTTCTCCTTTAGGGGGCATGTTGGAGCTGTGGTCAAGTATTTGAAGGGCTAAAGAGCAGTCACATAGAGGAAGGATTAGATTTAGATTTACTGTGTTAGCCGCACAGGGCAGAATTAGGAATAATTGATAGAAGTTGAGGAATGGAAGATTTAGGCTTGATGTAAAGGAAGATTTTTGACAATTAGAGCTATTCAAAAAAGGAATGGACTAGCTCTGGAGGAACTGGGTTCCCTCTCACTAGAAGCCACTTTCATAAACTGTAACAGGTGAGTAGCTGTCTCCAACCTTCCTGTTACTCTGCTTCATCAGTCAGTTTCTCTTTGTTGGTCATTATGTTTCAGACTAGCATTTTCTTTTGTTAGCTCCCTTGTTTGGAGGATGAAGTTATTTAAGTACTCTGAGAAGTTTATAGCTGCTCTGCTTTTGCTAGTATGTGTCCTTATGTGCCTTTACACACAATGATATTACTCAACATCAGTAACAAAAATGCCACCTGCTCCTCCAAGATTGTTTTTACCAGACAAATTGTGTTTTGTTGTCTTTTTCTAAACCAGGGCTGAATAATCTTTAGCAGTATTGTTCTCTGTTTCTACTGGTCTTAACATTTTCAGAATAACTAGAAGTGGGTAGTAACCATTAGACTGATAGTCCTTGGGAGGCTCTAGATAGATGTGCTCTTGTTTGTACTATGTTATTAAATAAATAGTTGTTTCAGTATCCCTTAAGAGAAAGTCACCAGCCACTATTATTCATCTCTTCTTTCCACTATCCTCCTGATGTCATCTGTGGATCTATCTCCTTATTCTGTGGAGCACAAATAGTTGCTTCTTTCAGAGAGATAGCCCAGTTTCCCCTATTCTGGGAATGTCTCGTGTGTTCAAGTATTCAGTGATTCTTTCCTTACACCTTGTTTTATTTTTTCACTTTCCTGACACAGTGAAAATTACTCACTTCCTCTTTATCCTTTTCCTTTTTTGTTATATCTCTGAAGGAGATTTTCATTATCCCTGTTAACTTGGTAAGTAGATATATTCCTCTGGTCTTTACATTTTACTGTTTGAAATCAAGACTGACTTGCAGTTTTTAATACATAATACATTCTGGCTACTGCCAGAAACACAAACATAGCACACCATCTGAATGATCCAGCAGAATTGTCTTTGCCTTTCGTCCTTACTTGAAGCAATTTCCAGAGTGCTTTTTCTTCTTTTTTTGGTAACTCTTAGATAACCCTTGGGACTGACAACTATGGCAAACCACTTGTTTGCAAGATGTGAGACTAGAGATACAAACTGAATGGCATCCACCTTTCTCCATTCTCTTTGGCCCTGCTCTCCAGAATCTTCTCCCTTCTTCCTTAGACATAGGTTTCCTGACTTGGAGGGTGAGGCTTAATTTAAAAAACTCCATGAGTCACAGGGACCCACAGAGATGAAATCCAGTTACCTGTCTCCACTCCTTGTTTCTTGCAGGTTACTCCCTCTGGAGCCTTCTTCATGGATGCCATCTTATTCTTACAATAGTAGAAGTTGTTCTAATTTGATGGGAAGGACAGTCAGCACATTTTTAGCTCCGAGCATGCTTTGCTTGGCTGATAATTGTATGAACTCAACAGCCATCTTGGAGAACTTACTGGACCTAGACAGCAGCCTGCACTTAATAGAGATTTCTCAGGCTTAGAGAAGTTGGGGCACTCCATTTGCCTCTCCTTTGCTGCACCCTCTGCTTGAAGCCACAGTCTGTCTGAAGTTGATTCAAGAACAATGTGGCATTTTTTTCTAAATGTCAAACTAATAAACTCTGCTCCAAAGATAATTTCTCTCTGCTTTCTTTTGTGGCTTTGGAAGACTATACTAGTTGAGATGCTGAGGCTGATGTGAATTGTGCAGACTGTAGAATATGTGTTTCTTTATCCTCATTTGGCTTACTTGCCTTTTTGATAATGATAATGATAATAAATAGTGGACATGTATATAGTGCTGGAGAGCTTGCAAAGCACTTTCCAAACATTGCTTCATTTTATTCTTGCACTAGTCCTGGAAGGGGGGCACCATTAGGTATAATAATCCTTGTTTTACATCTGGGCAAACTGAGGCTCAGAGAAGTTTAGTGATTTACCCCTGTTCACACAGAGGCTGAGTTTGAACCCAGGCATCTTCTGTTTCTAGGTCCAGGATTCTTTCTGCTAAACTGCATTGCCTTAACAGTGTTTGATTCTTTTGGCCTTTTCCCCTTAAATCTTTATGGTTTTTTGTGTTGCCAGAAAGTAGAGATTATCTATATTAGTGTCTGTAGATCTCATACATACCAATAAGCAACATAAATTTTTCATTCATTTTACTCAAATGAAAAAGTAGAAAATTTGTTGTTCTTGAATCTTTGGGTGAGGGCAGTGTGTGTGTGTGGAGGGGTTCTTTTTATCAGTCTGTGCTTAACTCCTTATCCTTAGGCATGATAAATCACTTTTAAAGTTTCAGTTTAACAAACTTGTACTTTGTTCTCTCCCAATGGCCTGGCTTCTACTTTGATTCCTGTATATCCTGGCCTTCTAACTTGTCTTTCATCATGGCAGCCAGCTGAGATGGAAAAGGTAGAATTCCCTTAAGATACAGGTTAGGTTTTACTGAGGAAACAAGGGTCTTGGATTCAGTACATTTGTTGGTTGAGTATTTGACTCATCTGTCCTTAAAGTCTAGTGTCCTGGTTTGGTTTTGCTTGCTTTTTCCTAAAAACTGTCTCCCTTTTCTCACCTCTGTAGCAATGAATAGTGAGAGAGATATGTACTCTTATTAGAATGTATCTCACTGCATGGTCTTTAGGGGTGACAGGTGGCAAGAGAAAAGGTTCTTGGGAAGGGAAGGAGCAGAGGAATTCTTTACTCCATGGGATAGTTTACTTTATGTATTGTTATCTCTCTTACAAGTGTCTTCATTTATCTAATTAAAGCCCATGCATAGGCTGGTAAGGTACATCTTTGTGAAGACTGAGCTGAGATTATTTTTCAGGCTTATTCAAATCGTGGAGGCTGTTGTCTGTGACCACCCCCGCCCCCCAAGTCATTTTCCCTTCTTTCTTAAGGAGGTCAGGAAGCTGGCTTACTCACTTCTTTTACTTCCCAGCTTTTGCCCTTGGAATGTAGTAGTTTGTCCTTCATTCTAGAAGAGGACCAATGACATCAGGAGGGTGATGTCTTGAGTTGCAAGTGAATTGGATTTAAGTGAAGCAGAGCGCCTTTATAGCTAGGACACTTCTGACATTCATACTGATGCTTCTTCCTACTCCCTAACCTCCAAATTCCTCTGTCCCCTTAAATCCTGTGACCTACTCCTCTACTCCACTTCAACCACAAAAAGGGATGGTCATACCCTGGATCTAACCATTACCCATAAATGGTCCTCTTCCAAGACGGAAAGCTCTGACATTCCTTTCTCTAACCATAACCTCTAGTCATTAAGTCTTTCCCTCTGCCTCACCCTTCCTAAGCCTATTCTAAATAGACCCTGCCTCAAATCCTTCTACCCTTCAGTACTTTCACAGGTTATTTACTTATGCTGTGACTTCACTTTCTCTCCTTTTTAGTCTTAATCCTGTGGTTAACTAATTCATTTCCATAATGTTATCAACTCTTGAATCACTGCGTTCTATCACACACCATCCCTTGTCAAATTGCAGCCCTCTATTACTGCTACCAGCTGCTTCGAGTTTACTACTTATGTGCTGCTGAATAGAGGTGAAGGAATTGGCATGATTGGAGTAACTTGCTATATACTACAAATTTGTTATCTAATCTCAACTGGGCCGTTATTGCTAAAAACAAATCATTTTATTCCGTAACTCATTTTCTGTTTCTTATTTTATAGCACTCCCTGTTGTAGCTATTCCAGTCTTCTTTCTTCAAGCCTCCCACATCTCCCCTTCACCTCCTTCTCAGCTTTGGCCTTCACCTCTTTGTTGAGAAATTTGAGGCCATCTGCAATGAGTTCCCTGTTCTTTTCCTTCTCTTTATCTCAATATCACATGGTATCATCTCCCATTCTCTCCTGCTTTACTCCAGTGTCTGATTGTGACCCTTTCATAAGTCCAGTTGCTCTATATCTCCCTTAATCCCATTCTTTTGTTTTCTCCAACACATTGCTCACTCATTTATACCCTCTCTTCAATCTTCAACCTTTCCCTACTGGCTTTTTCCCTACCATCTTCAAATATGTCTGTTTCTTCAGCCTTAAAAAACCTTCACTAGGCCCCACTATTCACTTAACATCATCTCCTTGCAGATGACTCTCAGATCTGAGTGTCTGTCACTAACCTCTCTCCTTTAGTTTCCAGGCTTACATCTTTCCAGCTGTCCATTGGACATCTCACACCGGTTGTTCTGTAGACATATTAAACTCAACATGTCCAAAAAAGAACTCTTCTTGAATCTAGCAGTGGGAGAGAAGAGGAGGTCCTTTTTATCAGCCTTTATCCTATTTCTTTACCATTTACTCTACCTTCCTTACCCAAGTCTCTTGAAAATTTCAATTTCATTTAAATCACCTCTTCTTTTCTGCAAACACTCTCTTCTTCCTAACTTCCCTGTTAACTATCAAGGCTGCTGCCATCCTTCTAGTTAGCCAGGCTTGCAACCTAGGTGTGTCATCCTCAATTCTCTCTCCCTCCGCATGTTGCCAAGTCTTGTAGATTCTACCTTTATAACATCCTCTCTTATACATCCACTTCTCTTGTCTGACATTATCACCACCCTGGTGCAGGCTCTCATTACCTCATCCTTGGACTATTCTAGTAATCTTCTTGGTTAGTTTCTTTTCCTCAAATCTCTCCAATCCATTCTCTATTCAGCTGTCACATTGATTTTCCTAAAGAGTATGACCATGTAATGTCCTCCCCTCTCCCCATAGGAAAAAAAAAACAAAAACTATTTTTTAAGTAACAAGAAAGGAGGAAAAAAGAAAAAGATTTGTAAAACTGATTAATAGATGGAAAAAACCCTGAACATACATTCATTGTGTGTATGTTGGGACCTCCCTTCTAAAAAGGATTGAGGAATTTGGAAATGTCTTCTTTTATATCTACTTTGGAACTATGCTTGTTTTCTTTGTAATTTTGCAATATTCATTTTTGTTGTTTTGTGGAGGTTTTTCTTTCCATTTTCATTGTTGTAGTTGTTTTATATAATTTTCTTGGCTTTATTTAATTCACTCTGCATCCAGGTTATGTTGTCTTTCCAGTCTCTCTGTGTATTCATCATATTTGTTTCTTATAGCACAATAATATTTCATTACATAACCACAGTTTATTTCCTCTCAGTTGTAAATCTGATGGTCTTTTCTTAGTCCTTACTGTTCTTGACTTTTGTGTTATATTTGACACTTTTGACCACCCTTTACTCCTGGATTCTCTCTACTCTCTGTGTTTTCATAATATTGTTTTTTTCTGTTTCTCCTCCTTCTGTTCTTTCTCAGTCTGCATACTCTGCATACTTACTCATCATACTCATCATTCATACCCAACCCTAGGATCTGTCTTGGGCCCTTTTTTCTTTCTATATGCTCTCTTGGTGATGTCATCAACTCCCATGGGTTTAATTATGATTTCTCTGCACATAACTCACAGCTCTCATACATGAGTCCCAATCTCTGAGCCCTAATTTAAACTAGATGTTCCAGAGACATCACAAAGTCACTTGAGTCTGAAACAGAATTCATTGTCTTTCCCCTAATCCCACCCTTTTTTCTCAGTCTTTCTGTTTCTCTTGAAATTCTCATCATTCTTCTGGTTTTCTCCCAGGTTTATGACCTTGGAGTTATCTTTGATTCCTCATGCTCCCTCAATCATTCAGCAATTTATTAGGTGTCCTCTATCTGTCAGACATTAAACCAGGTGCTGAGGTTATAAGTATTAAGACTGAAAGAATCTTGCTGGAGTTTACATTTTGATGAAGAAAAAAGACAATGAATACATAAAATATGTATGCAACATGGATGTCAAGTGAACAATTACAAATATATACAAAGTAATTAAATACAAGATAGCTTGGGAGGTAGGAAGGGCTCTGGTGCCTGAGATAGTCTGAAAGGGCTTCATGCGGAAAATAGGGCTTGATCTGTGTTTTAAGGAAAGGCAGACTCCAAGGCATGAGAGGGATTGCTCTGTGTGTGTGTGTGTGTGTGTGTGTGTGTGTGTGTGTGTCCATCCATCCATCCGTGTATGTGTGTCCGTCCATCCATCCGTGTATGTGTGTGTATGTATGTGAGGAATACTGGGAAAGCCAGTTTGACTGGATGGCCAACATGCCAGGTCTTTCTTTTTCTCTCTTCACAGTATCTCCCTCTTTTGTCTTTTTTTTCCTGTGTAGTTCAGCCCCTCACCTAGGCTATTGCAATTCCTTCCTATGTGATGTCCCTGTACCTAAAGTTTCTGTCTTTTCCAGTTTATCCTTTACATAGCTGCCAAAGTGATTTTCCTTAAGCACAGATCTGACCATGTCACTTTTCTGTTCAGTATATTCTATTGATTCTCTCTTACTGCTAAATTAAAATATAAATGCCTCTATTTAACCTTCGCAGCTGGCTTGAGCCCCAGAGAGCTTGACCCCAGCCTCTTTTTGCAACTTCCTTTTTCACATGGTTCCTCTTGTACTCTTTGATCCAACCAAACTGACCCACCCTGTCTCCTGGTTCTGGGCCTTTACCTTGGCTATTCCCTGTTCCTGGAATTCATACCCTCCTTGCTTCTTTTTTTTTTATTTTAAATTATTTTATTTGTTTTCAGTTTTCTATAATCACTTCCATATATACCCTCCTTACTTCTTCCTTATAAAATACTGCTTTTCCTTCAAGACATATTTTAATACCACCTTCTTTATGGAGCTCTTTTTAATTCTCCCAACTCTTAGTGCCCTTCCTCCTAAAATACTTCATATTTAACCTCCTTGCATTGATTTGTGTTGTCTTTGCATTTGGTATATATGTACTTGTCTCCCACATTAAAATATAAACGTATGAGTAGGCATTATTCATTTCTTATACTTGTATTCCCAGTGCCTAACAAAGTGCTCTGTGAAATGTTCGTTGATTGATTTATTGATTTATCCAGCATCTTGCTGGATCTTGGAGATGCTGCCTTTCATCTTGGTGGTGCATCTGAGCTGGCAGAGAAGAGCAGCTTAGGTCTTGAAGTTGCCCCTTTGTCAGTTTCTTTGTTTTGGCGTAGGGAGTGGCTCTGGCCTTTGGTTTAACTTGACTGCAGTTTTGTGTGTTCCAGCCCCTATTCTGTTAAACCAGAAAAGAAGGCCCAAGAGCACAAAAGGGCTTCAAATACCATAACTTACCCTGACTTAATGAGCCTGATTGCCAGGAACTGTATATTTTGTGGAAGTGGGATGGATTAGACCTATGTAATAGGATGAACTGCTTAGTTAAAAAACTAATATCTGCAAAAGCGAATAGTAACAGGCATTTAACCTGCATCAAAAGAGTAGATTTGTTGGGCTTTGCTACTGGGTATTATGTAAGCAGTAGATCTACTGAAGTGAACTTCATTTCTTCACATGGACAAATCAGTCAATGCATACTTTTGTGTCTTCCCTCTGCTGAAGAGGTGAAACTGTATTTGAGTGTGTGTGTGTGTGTGTGTGTGTGTGTGTGTGTGTGTGTGTATCTAAGTGGCTTAGGTATTTATTCCTATGATGCAGTTTCTCATAGTCCATCTAGATAGCTCTGTTTTGCCATAAGATTCATGCCTATTGGATATGAACCCTGGTTGCTGGGTCTTCTCCACAAGCCACAAGCCTCTTTTCTGCTTGAGATGTTGAGGACTTTTTGGGAAAGGTTGTGCAGAGGAAGCATTATGGTTCTTCCTAGTGCGTGAGGGGAAGTCTCCTAAATCCACTGGAATTTCCCCCCAGGGTCCCCACTGTCCTCTGAAGGGAGATCTCTGCTAATTGGGACTGCAGAAGGTCTGGAAGCGATTGCAAGCTGCTCCTCCCCTCAGCGTGCTGCAGTCCTCACACACAAGATGTTTACAGGCCCTCTCAGATCCCAACATGAGGGAATCTAATCTGCCTGCCATTTCCCTTTGGAGGAGCCACACATCAAAGCTAGTGCTGGGCGTTTGATGTGCCGGACAGCCTCGGAAGGCGCATGTAATGTATTATCACGAAAGAGGGAGGGCTCAGGGAAGACAGTGGGCTCAGGGAAGAAAACAAGGCCATTAAGGATCTCTTGTTTGTTTTTCTCTTTCTTTTTTTCTGTTTGTGATTTGTAGTTCCCAGAGATGGATTGAAGTCCCTGTCATGGGAAGGATCATGAGAGAGAGTATGCAATGTTGTTTGGTTTTAGAATGCTTTCCTTCCCAAGAATTCTAGTGTTTCAGCCTGAAATCTCAAGACTTTGAGTGGATTTAGAGGTGATGTAGTAGTGTGACTGGTTTGGGGATAACCAGTTTTTTCAGTTCATTTGGCATGCAGCTCTTTGTATGTAGAGGAGGCCTAAATTCTTCATTTTAGTTCTTAAACACTTCTTCCTAACCTAGGGAATCTTTTTCCTTGTGACTTTTATCTACCTTGACTGGGATTACTTCACCCTGCCTTCTGATCTTTTAGCTGCTTGGCTTTGAAGGAAAGAGTTAGATGAAATTGGCTGGTCTCTGTCCAGGCTGCCCTGATTCCCCCATGGTCTTGTTTTCTTTTGGTGAAACCTGAGTTCCTGGTGTGTCACAATAGGTGGGTCAGACAGATCTTTTGTTCTTTGATAATGAGGAAGAGCACATACCTCACATTCAGTGAACTTAGAGAAACAAAGTTTGACAATACTAATCCTATCACAGCAGGATGCTGCCTTGTTGCCCAAGATTTGAATGACTACTTCACTGTGAGCTGGCTAGCTTCATAACCTGGTAGTTTGATGGCCTGGATTCTATCTCAGGTCCAGGATTCCCTGCCTTTGAGAGTAGAGATCTAAGAGCGAACTTACTTCACTAGATTTGATGGCAACGACTGTGAGAAAATGTGAATGATGGAGTGGGCAAAGAGTTGGCTAGCTTTCCAGAAACTGTTTGGCTGAAAGGATAATGGAAATGTGATATGACTGAATAGGCTTTGCTCTCTTCTTTGTAATATTTCAGGAAAGGGGTGATAAATAAAGGAAATAATAGATTGAGGTTGTCCGGTAGCAGGCCTCCACCAGGGATTAGGCTGGTGTTCTGGTATGGTCTCAGGGAGAGGTTCATCCCAGTTGAAACTTGCTCTCAGTCCAATGTAGCTCTTAATGGATCCTATGTTAATGTAGTGATTATGGAATAAGAAGGTAAGTTGTGTATGATAAGCTGAAGGTTTAACCTCTTTTTGGATAAGTTGTAGGCAAATAGAAAGATGCATTCGAACAAGGTAAAGGCTCTTTGTCCCTAATTGCTACTTGGTTGGTTGTGTTCTAGGGCCTTTACCTTGTACATATACTTGTTATCTTTTTTAGGCTAACTCATTATTTATTGTCCTCTCCCATTACTATAGTGGCTATTTTGTTCCCCATGCCTATCAAATTTCTTTTCAATTTTTCTTCCAAGACCTTGGGAATTGCTTAATAAATCCCTTTTCTATCTCTTCCACATGGCACTTTTTATTTAACCCTCAACCTGGATCTTTTCTGCCTTCCTTGCTATCTTTTTCCATGTAGCCTGAAATATGATTTGGGCAGTAACCTTTTGTTTTAGGGGCAAGTGGAGAGCAGAAAAGATGTCATTGTAAATTCCTGTTCTACTTATTCAAAATAGTATAGTTTACAAGGTTATTATGAGTATATTTCTGTGAAATCTGTAGAGGATAAAGATCCATGTGTAGGAGGGAAGAATTTTATGGGAATAAGTAGCCCTTAGATAGGGGTACTTCTAGGAGAGAAACTTATATTAATCCTTTCTGTTTAGGACAGCTTTACTGAGAGAGATGTTAGAATTTCCTCTGGTCATTTTTAAGTAGGATATATTCTCATCCTAGTTTATGGTAGTTTCTGAAGGTAGGGGGGTTAGAATAAGATGATCTGTTAAGGTCTCTGCTACCCAATACGGTTATATTTGCCTTAAAAAAAAGAGAGACAAACTTTATTGGTTGCTTTTGCATTACCTACATTTCTTTTCCCCTTTCCTTTCCAAGTCATCTTTTATAAGAATGAATAAAAAAGAATGAACAAGCTTGGCAAAACATCAGCAGTATCCAACAGTCAATTCAGTGTTCCATATCCATACTTTCCCCCTATCTTTCTTGCAAAAAGGGATGGGAAGTGCATGCTCCTTCTTTGGGGCTAAGCTGTTTGGTTATCATAGTTTCATAATTTCACAGTATTCAATTTTGATTTGTTCTTTTCATTTATACTGATGTGGTTTATATATTGTTTTCTTGGTTTTGCTTACTTTGTGGAAGTTCATATAAGTCTTCCATGCTTCTGTATGTCATATTTATTGTTTCTTACAATGCAATAATATAGCAATATGTTCATGTCCCATAGTTTGGTCATTCTGCATTGATGAACATCTTTGTTTTTAGTTCTTTGCTACTGTAGAAAATGCTAAATATTTTGTGTGTTTGGGACCTTTTTGCCATTGGCTTCTTTGGGGGTATGTATCTGGCAGTATGTAGTGAAAACTGCTCTATTTTCTTTCCTTTTGTTTCATTTGTCTTGTAATGAAGTTTCTCTGTGGTATGAGAAAGAGAAACATATTGAGGTCTCTAGGTTTTCTTGACTCTGTTTTCTTGTTTCTTTTCTTGACTTATGATTTCCATATGAATTTCACATCATTGTTAGCCCTGATTTTAAAAAAAAATTCTTGATCTAGTAGGTCTACAAATCTGCCTCATCTTTTTTTGAAATGCCTATCCTTCTATTTCTCTAAAACCTAATTATTAGCTCTTCTCGTTATTTTGTTTTTCTAAGTCTTGTCTCTTCAACTAAATTATAAGCTCCTTGAGGACAGGGGACCATGTCATGATTTATTTTTTACAGTCTTCCACACTGTAAGTATTGAAAATATACTTAGTGAAACAATTTTTTGCTTCCTGGAATCTCATTTAAACAATTCCAGACTCTAACTTGTTCTGTTATACTTTTTCCCATAATAATAGTAATAATAGCTCACATTTATATAGTACTTTAAAGTGGAGGCTTGTTATTCATAAAGAATTAGCTGCAGAATTAGATGTGGGTATTCTTATTTTGGTGCCAGTTTTGCAAATTAACATGACCTCATAGGCCCTTTGTGCCTCCCCAAAGTAGGCCAAGGTTACGCCAGAATATCAATAAAAAAGGGGAAATATAGTTTAGGGGTGCTTCCATCTAATATTTTTATTGCTTTTGTGTTAGTACAACAACTGAAAAGATCTGAGTTATTAGCAAAATGGAATTGGTGTATTTTGAAGTATCATAGAGTGTTTTCTACACTTAAAGAGGGATGTTGATAATAGGATTAGAACTCAAAAATCTGTGTTTTTTGTGGGCTCTTGAGGTGCCCAGTGATGTTTTAGATTGTCATCAATCCTTTATTCCTTATGTCTAGAGAACAACCTTGGTTGTAGAATATTATGTTAGGGGAAGCACATTCCATATAGAGAATGGCTCTTGATAAGCCACGATGTCTGCCCAGTAGCACATGCTGGGAGTCAAGTTAACCTTGTACGTTTGGTTAGTGTTTTGGACCACTAAGAAATGAATCATGTAGTCTTAGACTGAGAATGTTAGTGCTAGAGAGACCTTAGTGACTATCCTGTCAGAATAAAAAAAAAAAGTTGAGAATTGAAAATGACCAGACATTTACTTGAACCTCAGACTGATTAAGAATCCATTCCAGAGTACACACTCATTGAGGCTTTGCTTGTGAGCAAATATACTACTGCTCGAGGCAGCCTATTCTAATTTTGGGGAGCTTCAGTTGTTAGGAAGTTTTTCATTGTATCAAGCCTAAATTTGTCTCTCTACAACCTCTACCTATTATTTCCAAATTCTACCTTCTGGAGTCAAGCAGGGGTCCTAATCCCTCTTTTACATGATAGCTCTTCAAATACTTGAAGATAGCATTTCTGTCCAAAGTTTTCTCTTCTTTTTCTGGATATTCTTCAATATACTCTTAAAATGTGATACCCAGCACTGAATGTTGTGTATATACAGAGATTATGGTAGGACAATATGCCTCTAAAGTTAGTTTCAGATTAAAACATTAGCTTTTGGGGATGCCAAATCACATAGTTGACTTGTATTGAGCTTTGTTGTAGTTCAGTTGTTTCAGTCATTTCTGACTCTTTGTGACCCCAAACTTGGAGTTTTCTTGGTAGCAGTACTGGAGTAGTTTGCCATTTCTTTCTTCAGCTCATTTTGCAGATGAGGACCTGAAGCAAACAGGGTTAAGTGACTTACCCAGGGTCACATAGCTAATAAGTGTTGAGGACAGATTTAAACTTGGGAAGATGAGTCTTCCTGACCCCAAGTCCTGTACTCTATCCACTCTACCACCTAGCTCTCCCTGTATTGAGCTACTGGTTTACTAAAACCTTTAGATCTTTTTTAAGGAAATTGCTTTCTCTCTATGACTTTCCCCATTATTATACTTGTCCTAGTTACACTTGGAATAGAAACATTATTCCCTAAAAATTCCATATTATTAGGTTTAGCCCCCTGTTGTAGCCTGTTGTAATAATTTGGAATCTGTCATCTCACATCTGAGGTATTCCTCCTAGATTTGTGTCATCTGCAAATTTGGCAGGTCTGTCTCCATACCTTTGTTACATCATTGACAGAGTTCATTGAGTCCTTCACCAGAGCCCTTTGAACCACTTACCGTTACCCTTTCAGTCTGACCAGTCAACCAGTTCTGAGTCTACCTATTTATCTTTAACCCATGTCTTTGCCTCACTGTAATATTATATATTTCTGATTGTTGGTGGGGTAGCGAAGAAAGAAGATTAAGGGGGAAATGAGTGTATTAGTATTGGTAAATAATAATATTAATTAGGGATCATTGGATACTTTTCTCAGAATGTTGTCTTTCATCTTTACCTAGCATAGGACAATTTTGAATGACTTCCTCTTCATTTCTTACCCTCATTTTTCCCTTCCACTTTCATAATTATTTTAGTGCACAGCCCCTGACTGTTCCCTGTAAAATTTGTTTATGCCTCTTGTCCAGTTGTTTTTTTAATTACATTATTTTGTTTGTTTTTAGTGTTTGACAATCACTTCCATAAATCTTAGATTTTTTTCCTCTCCTTCCCTTTCGTTCCCCTCCCCCGCCAGGAGTATAATCTTATATAGGTTCTACACGTACATTCCTATTAAATACATGTTGCACAGAAGAATTAAAATGAATGGGAGAAACAAAACGAAACAAAACATAATACAAAAGAAAATGTCTGCTTCTGTCTGTAATCCAGTTCCATAGTTCTTCATCTGAATGTGGAAGGCATCTTGCCTCGAGTCCATTGGAAATTTAAGTCCTTGTATTGCATTGAAGTACTAAGTCTACCAGAAAAATTCCTCACACACTGTGGTTGTTGCTGTGTACAAAGTTCTCCTGGTTCTCCAGTTGTTTTTTTAAATGAGGAAAATAGTTTGCTTTGTTCAGTCAGCAATAGTAAGCTTTGATGTGGAATAATCCAGTCAGGGCTCTGAATTGTTTTTGATTCCCCTCTCACCTCACAGATCTAGTCAGGTACCATGTCCTGTCCATTCTGCTTTCGCAGTTAGTCTTCCAGAGCAACCCAGTCGCTAATCCATCTCTTCTCAGAATGTTTTAAAATAGCCTCCTAAGCAGTTTTCTTGCCTCCAGTCTACCCCTTTCTGCAGTTTTTTCTTCAAACCAATGCCTTGATAACCTTCTTAAGGCATTTTCAATGGTGTTTCATTGCCTTCCAAATTTAAAAACTCTGCATACCCTGTTCTCATTATATACTCTCATTTTCATGATTTGCTTAGATGCCTATTTCCTCCTGACAAGTACCAACTTTCAAATAGGCTCCCCTTCTTCATTTCTTTTTGTTAAGGTGCCTTCCTTCCTTCCTTCCTTCCTTCCTTCCTTCCTTCCTTCCTTCCTTCCTTCCTTCCTTCCTCCCTTCCTTCCTTCCTTCCTCCCTCCCTCCCTCCCTCCCTCCCTCCCTCCCTCCCTCCCTCCCTTCCTTCCTTCCTTCCTTCCTTCCTTCCTTCCTTCCTTCCTTCCTTCCTTCCTTCCTCCCTCCCTCCCTCCCTCCCTCCCCCCTTCCTTCCTTCCTTCCTTCCTTCCTTCCTTCCTTCCTTCCTTCCTTCCTTCCTTCCTTCCTTCCTTCCTTCCTTCCTTCCTTCCTTCTCTCAGATAACACACTCCTTCCCCCTAGGAGCTTTTCCTAATTCTCTCTGCCTCAAAGTTAATTTTTTCTCTCTCTCTCCCTCTCCTTTCCCCTTCCTTCTGTCTCTTTCTCTTGCTTTCTTTCTCTCTATCTCTTTCTCCCCCTCTTTCCCTCTCCCTCACTTCTCTGTTTTTCATAGGATTTTTTACTGACTTCTCCTTTTCTATACGTTTGTCAAACATTTAACTTTTGCATTGCCTCCTTACCTTTTGCTCTTAGTCTCTTGTTTACTTCAAAACTCAACTCACATGCTGTCTCCTGTGTGAGGCCTTTTCCTATCTGTGATTGTTCTCCTAATCCCCATTACTTTGAATTTATCTTGTATGTATTTTATGTATATTTGAATGTGTACATGTTATTTTCCCCCATAGAATTTAAATTCCTTGAAGGGGCTATTTCCCTTTTGTCTTTGTTTTCCTTTAAGCGATTGGTTAGTAAGCATTTATTAAGCTCTTAATATGTGCCACTCTGCGCTAAACACTGGGAATACAATGAAAAAGTAAAAAGAATTGCAAAAGGAGAGATGGAAGGTGACCTTAAAGAGGAAGTGACTTGCAGCTTGGGGGTACTAGGATAGACCTTCCACAGAAGGTGGAATTTAAGGTGAGTCACTTTGGCAGCTATTTAGAGGATGGGTTTGAGTGGGAAAAGATTTGAGACAGGAAAATAACTAAGAAGACTTTTTAATAGTCAAATTAAGAGGTAGTGCAGAGCTAAAATGGGTAATAGTTATGTCAGTGGACAAAAGGGGTCATATACAAAAGATGTTGAGGGAGAATGACAAGATTTGGTAACTTATTGTATATATGGATTGAGAGAGAATGAGAAGAAAAAAGGTGACAAACCTGAGTGGCTGGATTGTGATGCTCTGGCTGCAATTAGTGTTAGGGATAGGAAAGTGAATTCTGTTTTGGATTAAGCTGAGTTATCTATGGGACATCCAGTCCCTTGGCACTTGGTGATGTGGATTTGGAGCTCAAAACAAAGACTTGGGCTGTACACATAGATCCAGAAATCATCTTCATAGAAATGTTAATGAGATTACCACAAGAGATAGTATAGAGAGAAACGAGGAAAACCTGGGATAGTGCCTTTGAGGGACACCTATATTTAGGTAGTAATGAAATGGATGTTGATCTAGCATCGAAGACCAAGTGGTACTTGGATGATAGGAGAAAGGACCAAGAGAAGAGTCAAGAAACCCCACATAGTAGTATATATCCCGGAGGAGAAAGTGATCAACACTATTTGGAGAGAGGTTAAGATGGATGATGTTTGAGAAAAAGCCATTGGATTTATAGTTCAGAGATCATAGGTAATTTTGGAGAGAGCACTTTCAATTGAATAATGAGGTTGGAAGCTAGGATGCTTTAAAACAAAGTGAGACAAGGTAGGTACATCTACTTTAGATAGATATATGTAGATACATGACTTTTTCTTGAAATTTAGCTGAGATGAGAGGAGAAATACTGCTAACTAGAATGGTAGATATGAACATTTTTGTAGGCAGCAAGAAAGGAAACAGTACTTAGAGAAAGATTGAAGTTTAGAGTGAGTAGGGATGGTAGTGGGAACAATATTTTGTAGAAAACAAGGTGAGGTCAAGAGTGTAAGGTCCTAACATAGTACTCAGCACATAGAGGCATTTGATAAATCCTTCTTTGTTTTTATTTAGAATATTGGAATGAGAGATTGCCAAACACTTTACTTAAAATACAGGTTAATAGGGTCACTAGACTGGCAGATTAGCTATAGGTAATGAGGTAGTCTGATGTGGTTTTTTCTTGAGGAAGCTATATGTATTCTTTGAAGTCATTGTTTCCTATTCTAGATGTTCACTAACCATCACATGTTTTAGAATTTTACCAGCAATCAAAGGCAAGTTTACTATAGTTTTTAAGACTTACTTTATTTTCACTTCCAAATTCTCTCTCTCCCCCTTCCTCTTACCCCATCTGTTGAAAAAGCAAGAAAAAATGAAACACATCACACATATACATACACACACACACATCAAATTTCCATATTAGCCATATTTTAGGGAAGAAAAGAAAGAGAGTAAAATATGTGTCAGCTTGTACTATGAATTCATCACTTTTCTTTCTGCAGGTGGATAGCATGTTTCTTTGTTAGTCATTTGGAATTGTGGTATGTCATTGTGTTAATTAGAGTTAATTATCTTTACAATATTGCTCTTACTATATAAATTGTTTTGCTTCTACTCACTTCACTTTATATCAGTTCATACAAGTCTTCCCATGTTTTTCTGAACTCATCCCCTACATCATTTCTTATAGCACAAATAGGGTTCTATCATATAACTTGTCCAGCTACACCTCACTTGATGGGCATTCCCTCAGTTTTTGTATATACAGGCCCCTTCCCTTATTTTTTGATCTCTTTAGAATACTACTCAGAAGCTATGTACAGGGTAATAGTTTTTTGAGCATAGTTCCAAATGACTTTCCAGAATGGTTGGGCTAGTTTGCAACTTCATCAACTGTGCATTTCTTTAATAGCTAATGGTTTAGACCATTTTGGGCACAGTGGATAGAGTGCTAGGCCTGGAGTCAGGAAAACTCATCTTAGTTAAAATCTGTCCTCAGACACTAACTGTGTGACCCTGGACAAGTCACTTAACCTTGTCTGCCATGATTTCTTCATCTGTAAAATGAACTGGAGTAGAAAATGGCAAACTTCCAGTATCTTTGCCAAGAAAACCCCAAATGGGGTCATGAAGAGTTGGATTCAATTGAAAGCAACTGAACAGCCAAGATAATTTTTTTATGACTATTGATATCTTGTATTTCTTTCTCTAAAAAGTGTTTATTTATATTTTTTGACCATTTATTAATTCGGGGATTGCTCTTATTCTTGACTCAGTTCTCTGTGTTTGAGAAATGAATCGTTTATCAGAGAAACTTGTTGAAATGATTTTTTTTTCCAGTGTCCTCCTTCTAATTTTAGCTGCATGGACTTTATTATTGCTAAAACTTTTACATTTTGTGTAATCAAAATTACCCATTTTACCTTCTGTGAAGCTATCTTATCTTTTATTTGGTCATGTTCTCTTCTCCTTATAGCTGATAGGTAATTTAGAATAAACTCCTCAATTTTGTTTATATTACCCTGTATGTTTAAAATCATGTGCCCATTTGGGGCTTACATTGGTATATGGCATTAGTCTGTGTCTAGTTTTCACCACTTTTCTCAACAGTTTTTATCAAATAGTGAATTCTTGCCTCAGTAGCTGGATTTAGGTATGTAAAATTCTAGATCACTGTGCTCATTTGCTACTGTATATCATGTACTTAACCTGCTCCACTGGTCAGTCTCTCTATTTCTTATTCAGTACCAAATTGTTTTGATAAATACAACTTTGTAGTATAGTTTGCACTAGTCTCCCTTCTTTCTCTCTTTTTTCCCATTGAATTCCAGGATATTCTTGACCTTTTGTTCCTGCAGATGAAATTTATTATTTTTTCTAACTCTGTAAAGTAGTCATTTGGTAATTTGATTGGTTTGGCCCTGAATGAGCAAATAATTTAGGTAGCATTATCATTTTTGTTATATTGACTTAATCTGCCCATGAAAAGTATTTCTCCAATTATTTAGTTCTGTCTTTATTTGTGCAAAGAGTATTTTGTATTTGTTCTACAATTCTTATATGTGTCTTAGCAGGTAAACTCCCAAATATTTTATACTTGGAATGGAATTTTGAATGGAATTTCTCTGTCAAGATCTTCCCATTAGGTTTTGTTGTTAATGTACAGAAATGCTGTTGATTCGTGTGGGTTTATTTTATATATTACAATTTTCCTGAGGTTAATTGTTTCATTTGGCTTTTTAGTTGACTCTCTAGGATTCTTTAAGTAAACTATCCTGTCATCTGCAAAGAGTGATAGTTTTTTCCCCTCATTTCCCACATTTATTCCTTCAATGTCCTTTTCTTATCTTATATTCTATAGCTAGCATTTCTAGAACAATATGGAATAGTAACGATGATAATGGAAATACTTGCTTCATCCCTGATCTTATTGGAATGGCTTTTTGCTTATCCCCATTATAGAGAATTCTTATTCTGGGTTTTAGACAAATGTCACTTATCGTTTTAAGGAGAACTCCACTTACTCCTGTGCTTTCTAGTGTTTTTAATAGGAATGAATGTTGTATTTTCTCTAAAGCTTTTTTCTACATCTGTTGAAATAATCATAATTTTTTATTGTTTTGTTGTTAATATGGTCAGTTATGCTATTATTGAATTCTAATATTGAACCAACCCTTCATTTCTGGTATTAATCCAGCCTGATCATAGTGTATGATGTTTATTGTATATTGTTGTAATCTGGGCTGAGACCTTGAGGCCACAAGTTCCCCATCCCTGAAATTCTGGGCAGTTTGTGTTTTGTAAAAATATTCATCCATTTCATTAAGATTGTCAACTTTATTGGCTTATAGTTGGGCAAAATAGCTCCTGATAATTGCTTTTATTTCATCTTTATGGATTATAAATTATCATTTTTGATACTGGTAATTTGGTTTTCTTTGTTAAAAGAAGTTATCTATTTTATTGTTTTTTTCTTTAAAAAAACAGCTCTCAGTTTTATTTAGTAGATCAATTTTTTTTTAACTTTTGTTGGTTTCTCCTTTTTTGTGTGTGTTTGGCTGGGGATTTTTAATTTGTCGGTTTTTAATTTTTTTAGTTGCATTCCTGATTTGTTGATTTTATTTTTGATATTGATCTTGATAAAAATGTTTAGAAAGAATAATTTTTCCTCTAAATACTGCTTTGGCTTTATCCCACAAAATTTGGTATTTTGTCTCATCATCTTTAATGAAATTATTGTTTGTATGATTTGGTTTTTTACCCACTTATTCTTTAGGATTAAATTATGTAGTTAATCTCCTTTCTTGCTTATTTTATGATTAGATTTATCTAGGTTTGAGAGGGCATAATTGAGATCCCTCTCTATTGATAGTTTTATTTTTTCCTCCTGTAACTTTTTAAGTTTAGCTTTTAAGAATTTAAATGGGGGCAGAGCCAAGATGGTGGGGGGGCAGAGCCAAGATGGCGGACTAGAAAGACACACGCAGCGTTCCCCCCACAGCCTATAAAAATACCTGTAGAGAGGGACTCTCAACAAATTTTGGAGCAGCAGAAGTGGAGAACAACAGAGTGGAAGAGATTTCCAGCCCATGGTGACCTGAAAGGCCCACGGAAACGTCAGTTGTGCTGGATGCGGGAGCCGAGCCCTGAGCCCAGCCCAGCCTTGGCCACAGCGTGAGGAGACTGTGGGAGGATGACACCTGAGGGGTGTAATCTACAGTCACAGTAGGGGGTCCTCAGATCCCTTGGCCCATGGGCACCAAAGGTCAGTTACAGAGTTTTATCAGGGGGCCAGGAAGGGAGAAGGACCTTCCCACAGCTCAGGCAGCAGGCAGCGGCCACAGAGCCAGCATAGCAGCCCGTATGGAACTCCATTGTTGGAGCGTAAAAACCCCTGGGGGCATTGAAGAGCTGAGTCTTACCTCAGCCCTGGGTGGAGGCCCTGGCCGAGCTGGTCTTTGTCTCACACTGAATGGTGGCCCTGCTCATTCAGCTTATCTGAAAATCAGCCCCAAATGCTGACTTTGTGGAACTGGAGGCCAAGTGGCTGTGGAGAGGTATCTGCTAAGATTTTGGGCACAAAAGTCCTTCTCTGCATCCAGACCAGTAGACGCTTGATTGTGCCACCTTGGAGGAACTGAGATCTCACAGATTTCCAGAGTATACCCCACTCTTGAGAAAGGACACAAAAGTCAAGTAACTGGTTGGAAAAATGCCCAAAAAAGGGAAAAAAAATAAGACCATAGAAGGTTACTTTCTTGGTGAACAAATATCTCCTCCCATCCTTTCAGAAGAGGAAGAACAATGTTTACCATCAGGGAAAGACATAGAAGTCAAGGCTTCCATATCCCAAACACCCAAAATAAATATTCAGTGGGCTCAGGCCATGGAAGAGCTCAAAAAGGATTTTGAAAATCAAGTTAGAGAGGTGGAGGAAAAACTAGGAAGAGAAATGAGAGAGATGCAAGAAAAGCATGAAAAGAGGGTCAGCAGCTTGCTAAAGGAGACCCCAAAAAATGCTGAAGAAAGTAATACCTTGAAAAATAGGCTCACTCAATTGGCAAAAGAATTTAAAAAGTCAATGAGGAGAAGAATGCTTTAAAAAGCAGAATTAGCCAAATGGAAAAGGAGGTCCAAAAGCTCACTGAAGAAAATAGTTCTTTCAAAATTAGAATGGAACAGATAGAGTCTAATGACTTTCTGAGAAACCAAGAAATCACAAAACAAAACCAAAAGAATGAAAAAATGGAAGAGAATGTGAAATATCTCATTGGAAAAACAACTGACCTGGAAAATAGATCCAGGAGAGACAATTTAAAAATTATGGGACTACCTGAAAGCCATGATCAGAAAAAGAGCCTAGACATCATCTTTCTTGAAATTATCAAGGAAAACTGCCCTGATATTTTAGAACCAGAGGGCAAAGTAAATATTGAAAGAATCCACCGATCACCACCGGAAAGAGATCCAAAAAGAGAAACTCCTAGGAACATTGTGGCCAAATTCCAGAGTTCCCTGATCAAGGAGAAAATATTGCAAGTAGCTAGAAAGAAACAATTCAAGTAATGTGGAAATACAATCAGGATAACACAAGATCTAGCAGCTTCTATAGTAAGGGATCAAAGGGCTTGGAATATGATATTCCAGAAGTCAAAGGAACTAGGACTAAAACCAAGAATCACCTACCCAGCAAAACTGAGTATAATACTTCAGGGGAAAAACTGTTCTTTCAATGAAATCGAGGACTTTCAAGCATTCTTGATGAAAAGATCAGAGCTTGAAAAGAAAATTTGACCTTCAAACACTAGAATGAAGAGAAGCATGAAAAGGTAAACAGCAATGAGAAGTCATAAGGGACTTATTAACCTTGAACTGTTTACATTCCTATTTGGAAAGACAATATTTGTAACTCTTGAAACTTTTCAGTATCTGGGTAGTTGGTGGGATTACATACACATGCACACACACACACACACACACACACAGAGCACAGAGTGAATTGAATAGGATGGGATCATGTCTTAAAAAAATGAAATTAAGTGGTGAGAGAAATATATTGGGAGGAGAAAGGGAGAAATGGAATGTGGCAAATTATCTCTCATAAAAGAGGCAAGCAAAAGACTTTTCAATGGAGGGAAAAAGAGGGGAGGTGAGAGAAAAACATGAAGCATACTCTCATCACATTCTACTAAAGGAAGGAATAAAATGCACACTCATTTTGGTATGAAAACCTATCTTACAATACAGGAAAGTGGGGGAGAAGGGGATAAGCAGGATGGGGGGAATGATGGAAGGGAGGGCAGTGGGAGGAGGGAGCAATAGGAAGTCAACACTCTTGGGGAGGGACAGGATCCAAAAAGAGAATAGAAGCAATGGGGGGCAGGATAGGATGGAGGGAAATATAGTTAGTCCTACACAACATGACTATTATGTAAGTCATTTGCAAAACTACACAGATATGGCTTATATTGAATTGCTTGCTTCCCAAAGGGAATGAGTGGGGAGGGAGGGATGAAGAGAAATTGGAAGTCAAAGTGTAGGAACAACTGTCATGTATTGTTCTTACTACTAGGAAATAAGAAGTACAGGTAATGGGGTATAGAAAGTTATCTGGCCTTACAGGACAAAAGAGAAGATGGGGACAAGGAAAGGGAGGGATGTTAGAAGAGAGGGCAGATTGGTGATAGGGGCAATTAGAATGCTTAGCGTTTTGGGGTGGGGGGAGGGGAAAAATGGGGAGAAAATTGGGAACCCAAAATTTTGTGAAAATGAATGTTAAAAGTTACATAAATAATAAAAAAAAGAATTTAAGTACTCTGCCATTCAGTGCATTTATGTTCAGTTGAGTGTATAATTCATTGCATATGGTACCTTTTAGTAAAATGTAGTTTCCCTGCTTATGATTTTTAGTTATGTCTTTTTATGCTTTTACTTTTGAGATCATGATTGCTACTCGTGCTTTGTTTAATTCAAGTGAAGCATAATAGAGCCTACCCCATCCCTTATTTTAACTCTGGGTGTCTTTCTATTTCAAGTGTTTCTTATAAACAGTGTTTTTGGATTCTGGTTTCTAATCTATTCTGTTATCCTCTTCCATTTTATGGGTTAGGTTATCCCATTCACATTTATTTGCAGTTATGATTGCTAACTGTGTATTTCCTCCCATCATATTCTCTTATACTTATCCTTCTCTTTTTTTACCCTCTTATTTCCCCTCTTTAAGAGTTTGTCTTGTTTCTAAATAGTGCTTCACTTTATTTTCCCTCCCTCTTATACGTCCCTTCTCTTAACTCTTCTCCCACTCCATTTCTTTTCCACAATCTTCCATTCTTCTTTTGAAATCATGCAAACATAATAAAAATCACATGCAAGCACATCTCTCCATATAATAATGCAAACATTTTAACCTTTTTTTTAGTGCATTATGATTTTTCATTCATATTTTTATGTTTCTTGAGTCCTGTGTTTGAATGTCAGATTTTCTGTACAGCTCTGGTCTTTTCATCAGAAATATTTAAAATCTTCTCTGTTTCATTAAATATTCATTTTTCCTCCTGCACTATTGTTAGCATTAATTTTTGTGGGTATTCTTGGTTATAATCCTAGATACCCTGTCTTCTGGAATATCGTATTCTTAGCCCTCTTTTCCTGTATGATTTTGACTTTTAAAACTTGTGTGATCCTGACTGAGGCTCTGTGGTATTTAAATTCTTTTTTTTCCCTACACTATTTTCTCCTTGACCTAGGAGTTTTGGATTTTTACTATAGGAAAACTTCCTGGAAGTTTTCATTTTGGGGTCTCCTTCATGAAGTCACCAGTATATTCTTTCAGTTTCTACTTTGCCTTCTAGTTCTATTATATATGGACAGTTTTCCTTTATAATTACTTGAAATATGATATCTTGACTTTTTTTTTTGTTCATGACTTTCAGATAGTCTAGAGATATTTAAATTATCTCTTGATCTATTTTCCATGTCAATTTTTTCTCATTTGATATTTAATAGTTTCTTCTTTTTTCTTTCATTTTGACCATGTTTTATCATTTCTTGATATTTCATAGAGTTACTTACTTTCATATGATCAGTTCTAATTTTTAAGGAGTTATTTTCTTCAGTAAGGTTTTTGTACCTCTTTTAGCAAGTTTTTATTTTTAAAATCGATAACTGTTTTTTCCATTTTTTCCTCCACCACCCTTATTTGGTTTTAAAAACATTTTTGTTCTTATCTTTTTAAAAAAATTATTGTAGATTTATTTTATTTTTGTTTTCAGTACCAAATTCTCTCCCTTCCAACCCTTTCACTCATTGAGAAGGCAAAAAAATACAATACCTGTTATACATATGAAGTCATACAAAACATTTCCACATTAGGCATGCTGTAAAAATAAAAAGGAAGGAAAATAAAGAGAAAAAACATATGTTTCAGTTTATACTCAGTGTCCATCAGTTCTCTATTTGGAAGTGGATAGCATTTTTCATAGTGAGTCTTTTGGAATTTGGGGGGATCATTGTATTGATCCAAATTGCTAAGTCTTCCACAATTGATTTTCTTTACAGTATTATTTATACTGTGTACATGTTCTCTGTTCTGCTCATTTCATGTTGTATCAGTTCATATAAGTCTTCCCAGGCTTTTCCAAAAAAAACAAAACCATTATTTCTTATAGCACAATAGTATTCTATCACATTCATAGACTACAACTTGTTTAGCCATTCCTTAATTCCTGGGCATCTCTTCAGTTTCCAGGTTTTTCCACTGTAGGCTTATATGTTGGGCTAAATGTCAGAATGGAATTGCTGCTCAGGCTTCTGTGCTCATAACCACATAAGCTAAGTTTCTGGAATTTTTAGTGTGTGTTTGCTCACTATTCATTTTAAACCTCATGCTCATTTACAGCTTCTACTTCACACCAAACCTGTGACCAAGAACCAAGAATGGCTGATATGACTGCCAAGTGGCACTCATTCCTTCTCTCAGTGCTAGTTCAAGAATCCCCTGGGATCTCTTTCTGCCCAGTGCTTTCTACTGTGGGGCTCTATCTTGCTTGTCTTTTGGTCCCTGGCCACTGGAATGCTCCTAGTCCTGTTGCTGCTGCCAGTGTTGCAGATTCTGGGTAGCTTCCTTCATCGAGTCCGTAGACTTCTCTGTCTTTCTAAGCTGCTCTGGGCCAGAAAAATGATTCACTGTGACTTTTTCTTGGCTTTCCCGATCAGAATTCAGTCTGGCTAGGTTGTTGTGGAGAACATGTATTGAGAGAGGCAAAAATGTTTCATCTCTACTGTTTTGACTCCTCTCACTGTCTTGACTCCTTTCACTCACTATATTTTGCATACCCCATTTTCTCTCTCTCTTTTTTTGAAAATCAGGGATGAAATTTACCTTTCTCTTGTCCAGCAACACCTCTCCATGATTCTCTAAAAAATCTCCAAAAAATAGTGGCTCAATAGGCATATCCTTCAATTTTTCAGACCTGGGTTGTAATTTGACTAATGCTGGTAATTGAACAGTTTTTTTTAATTGATAATACTTTGTTTTTACATTGCCTATATTTGAATCATCCCTTGTGACGAAGAATAAAATAGGAGAAAAAAAGCTTGGTAAAAACTAACCAGAATATTGTAAAAATCTGATAATGTAGGCACAGCCAGTAATTTTTAATTCAACAAAAGCACCTAAGTACTCTTATTATATCTTTTTACTTATCAATTTCATATTAGCCATTTCTCTGTGACACTTTCTAGCCCAAAGATTATTCTTGACAGAGAAAAGAGAAGCTCAAAGTTGAGTAGTTCCGTCTTTTTTTCCATCATTCGTTATTTGCACTATCCGTCCTGAACAGTGCTTCTGTGCTTTCTTTGATCCTTTTTTCCCAATGTAGCTAAGAAAAAAAATACCCTTTTTTGGGAGGGGGGTGCGCTGTTCATAGTATTTATTGCTACTTTTACCTCATTCTAAGATTACTATCCCTGGTGATAATCTTACAGGACATGCTTTGCCTGCCTTTGCTTCCGCTTTCTGTATGTACAATTTTAAAAATTCTGGTTTGTTGATAAGTTCCCTGTCAGTTCATATAGATCTACTCTTTTTCTTTCTCTTTGGGTTGTTTCTTTTTGTGTTTTCAGAATTTTATTCTTAACATTCATTACCCATCTCTTCTTGACTGACTTCTCCTGTTGAGTGGGATTCTATCTATCCTTCTTCTGAGTCCTATGAATGCTGCTTGTCCAAATTCTCTGTCATAAAACTCTTAGATGTAGAAGTCATTTAGTTCCAAGATTCCCATAATTTCCACTTTATTGACCAATTCCTCTTGGTGGTGAGAATGGAATCTGGAATAAAAAGTTTTCATTTTTTTACCTTTTGAAGGTTAAAAATGATTAAGTCAAACCAACAGAAATTTTTGGGTGCTCTCTTTTGTCACTCATGTTTCTGGGTGAAGTTTGTGATCTGTTTTCTGAACTCCTCATCTATTTTATATCCAGTTTCTATCCAAGAAAAGAGTAGCAGATACCAAAGACAGTCACTTTAGAGTTTGCCTCCATTGATTGCCATGCAAATACTGTCCACGATGCTTCACCCTTCTGGTTCTACAATTCTTTGTCTTCATCTCATCTTTTAAAAGAATCAAAACAAAAGTTATCATTTTTCCCCTTAACTAAGCCGTATTAGTGGAATGAGTCCCATTCCACTAAATTTTATTATGATTAAATTGTCCTCTTTCTCAGGATCTGAAGTTCACTTCGTTGTTGCTCAGTCATGTTCAGTTCTTTGTGATCATACTGTCCATGAGGTTTTCTTGACAAAGATACTGGAGTGGTTTGCTATTTCCTTCTTCTGCTTTATTAAAGCCAACGGATATAACTTGCCCAAGGTCACAAAGCTAGGAAGTGTCTGAAGCACTTGTTACTTATTCTATAAGTGTCTGAGGATTTTATTGCAAGGTCCTTTTTTAGATTTTTACATTCTGTGAATTCTAGGTATTTCCTATATTGTAGCTATTTACTGTGGTATCTACTTTTGTGAGATTACTTCCTTTTCCTTTAAAGTGGTTTTCTTTTCCTTTTCAGTTTAGATCTCTTTTGATTAGATCTGTACAACCAGAGACTGAATGTATTGTGATGGTGGTGTTTTTTGTTTGTTTTTTGTAATAGCCCTAGTTAGGTTTTCTTCATGTCCAAGAACATTTCATGTCAGTATTTTAAATAGTGATTATTCAGGAATATAAATCCCACTCTCAGTTGCCTTTCTTTAAAACTATCTCTTCACTTTAGAAACCTGTGTGTCCCTTCTGAAGTCTTTGCTTTAATTGGTCCAAGTGATTAAAAACAGCACTTGTACTTTGAACTCTTAACATTTCTTGTTCAAGACTTTGTAATCGTTAGCAGTGCCTGTTAGGTTCCTTCTGGCATTTGTGCCCACGTGAATCATCAAAAGTAGGTACTCATCAAAGTTGCTGAGTTCTGGGGTGTTCTTTATCATGTCCTGTATTCATGCTCATGGAAGACAACATGCCTCAGTACCTCTCATCATTGAGTCATCATCAGGTACCCATTTTTTATTTCTTCTTCTTAACCTTATTGATTGATATCTTAAGTGATAGCAATGTGGATACACATTATTATTCTTTAAAGGACAAGCAGTTGCACCTTCCTTAAAGGATTCAGTGCTCTCCTATGTAAAGAGCATATTATCTGTTACTTAGCTTCAACTATTCATTGGTCCTTCTTCCCTTTATCTTGTGTCATATTTTCTATCCTCCATCCTTTTGACACAAGTTAGGATTCCTGTTTGTCTTATTAGATCCTTTTTCTCCTTTGTTTTCACATTGAAGCAATTCTCCCATTGTTTTGTGTATGTGGGTTTTTTTTTCTCTCTTTGACTATTTGGAGAATGAAGAGGCATTCCTTGAACTGCTTTTCCCAGTATAGTAACTGACAGTGTAGTCATTCAGTTTAGGTCACTGCAAAATTCTCTTCTCTAGAAGTTCTCTGTCATTTTACAGATAAATCACTAAGCCTTGGAGCAATTAAGTGACATATCTAAAGTCCCACAGCTAGTTACTGGCAGAGAAAACATTAAAACACAGGTTTCTAGATTTCTAGTCCAGTGTTCTTTCTGCTGTGTTGCATATTGGAATAGTCTTTCTCATTTGAGTGTTGGCAGTAACCAAGTTTGGTCTGAATAAGGATGAGTGCTATAACCAAGAGCATGAGAAAGAAAACTGCATGTCCTATATCTTCAGAACACAGCTTTGATTGTGGGTGGGTATGTGGTGGCCTTATTCCCTCACTTCTTAAGCTATGGAGGCATGGGTAATGCCTCCCACATTGACTACTTTGGGTGCTGTGGGATCTCATTTGCTTCTCTTCTAGCTGTCCTCTGAGCTAGGAGTCATGGTGACTGGCACCTGGGTGTTCTCTGTACATCAGCTTCAGAGAGCCTAAGCTGTTTTCTTTTCCTCTCCTTACAGGGAGTGTGTGGAGCAGCTGTGTGAATCTACTCCAGTCTGTGTTTACATGAGGGATGAGGTAGGTTAGCAGCTTTCTCTGGCTCAATAACTCCCATCCCCCACTCCCCCCACCCTCAGAATTCTGGCTTCCCTTTCCCTGTGACCTCTCCTAAATCACCACACAAACTCAGTGCCACTTTCCGACCTGGAAAATTCTCTCTGTTTCAAACTTGTCTTCAAAGTGTGTGACTGAGAGAAGTTAGATCTTTTCAAAGCCTGATGTGTTTTATGGAAAAAGGAAAAAAAGAAGCTCAGGCTTCGTTGGAACATAACCATAGACTGCCCGGGCGGCTGCTCCTATAAACCTCACTCAATGCCCTGTTTGTTTTTTCAATGTCTCTCAAAGCCCAAGAGTCACAAAAGTGGTTTTGTTTTAATAAATATTTGCTTTGCTCCATGTTTTGATCTCTTTCAAAACCTTTTGCAGTTGCAGTGTGGAGGTTTTTTGTGTGATGTTCACTTCTGGCTTTTGAAGCCTAGCTTTTCCTCCTCCTGACTCCTCCCTCCCTTTCCCTCTTCTTCTTTTTTCTTTCTCACTCTTTTCTTTCTGAGAGTGATGGTTTGGGAGTACTTTCTTTAGCTCTAGGCCTCTCACAACAACCAGGTCCCTGTTGCTTCTTGTCTTGACCCCAAGCAAAGCTCTTGCTCTTATGTGGAGATTGATGAAAATTTAAGATGCCCATTTATTTACATACAGTTTGACATCCAAAAATCATTTTGGACATACAGCTGACCCATCTCTACTTCCCTTATAGCACAGTGCTTATTAGCACATACAGTAAGCACTTAACAAATGCTTGTAACTGTGAGAAAAGGTTACCTTGATTGGGGTCAAATAGGATGCTCTTGACCAGAGGAATGAATTGTTAGATGGTTAAATGTGATAGGAACTTAAGAAATTACCTAGTCCAGCACTCTTATTTTACAAATGCATGAACTGAGGCCTTCAGAAAGTACTTGTGGAAGAGCTAAAACTTTTCTCTTAAACTACTACTGTTCTTGAGTCTTATTCTGTTACTGAGATAATCAAGTTGAGTCCAGGAAAGTTCAATACTTGTCTAACGTTTGACATGTCTTGCTTTTATATACATTGTTTCTGTGCTATCTGTTGCACAAAGATATTTACTATCTGTCCTGTTTTCTTTGATCATGTGATTTGAGAGAGGCATATGGACACAGACATGTTTATAAGAAATGTGCTTTACAAGGCAAAGGTTAAATTGATGAATGAAAGTAAAGCATCTGTCATAGGTCAAATGAGGAATTTGGGGAGGATGGATTGGGAGTGGCAAAGGGTAACTTGGGAGAATTTTGTGTCTAGATGGCATGAGAAAAGGGAAGTAATCAGTAATCTTCCATGAAAGGCTTCATGGAAGAGATGGTATTTCATGAGCCTCCTAGCCGGAAGCCTTCCATCTGGAGATTATGTCTACTGCTAGGATCCTATCATCCTTACGGAGTGGAATATTGGTTTACTAGAACAGGAGAGACTCCTAGAAATAGTCTTGGGGCTTTGAGGAAGAAACTGTAGGTATTTGAAGTTAACTTGTTCCCAAAGAATCAAAAAGTATTTAGAATCAGCACTGAAGCATTTAGGGACTGTTCATTCCTCAAGGCCTTCAGGCCTCCTTTTTAATATGACTTAAAGAAGTGGAGTTTTCATGGTTCACATCCTCATACACAGAATTTCCCTTGTTCCATGTTTCTTTTCTGCACCCCTGGGGTTAGTGTTCTTTCATGTGCTCCCAAATAGAATAGTAAAAGGAGTGCCTCAAATAAGAGTAGATGGGGAGGGACCTTGTACCACCTTTTTTCCCCCTAAAAAAAGCTTGAAACTATCTTACTTTACTCTTCAGTGAACTTTAGGTAAATCTTTCCTTTTGGATAGACCATTCTACTTCCTGATTAGTCTAATTGAAATGATACACAAATGATCCCATTTATCCCATTTCCTTTTTGGCTTATTTTGCCTAGAAAAGCTACTTTTTTTTAAGTGCTGATCAGATCCCTGTATTTAAACTCCTTGAAAACAGTGATTAGAAAGAGAATCGATAAGCCTATTGATTTTGTTACCCCAAAAAAGTTGAATTAAAACATTGGAGACAAACCCTTTGTCTACTGGCTTCAGTATTACCCATAAGCAATTACTGAGTATGCAAGGCACTTGCCAAGTATAGACACTCCTTTAAAACAGAATGTAGGTTCTTTTCACTTTAAGCACTTCCTGAAAGAAAAGGTAAGAGAATGAGCAAACCAAAATATTGATGATTTGTTACAACAGAGGGAAATGACTAGGAGAAAAAATGAAGCAGTTAGGGCAAAGTCAGACCTGAAGGTAAAACCAGAATTAGGTATCTTAAGGTACCCAGGAAGAAGGGGAAGGGCTCAGTTCTCTTTTATCAGAAATAATTGCCTTGAGTTAGCCCCTTTCTTTTCTGGCTCCTTCTATCTGAAAGCTCCTAAATGTTAGGGATCCAGAACTCATTATTTTTTCTTCCTTCATGAGCCATCCTATAATAATAATAGCTAGCATTTATGTAGTACTTCAAGGTTTATAAAACACTTCATGAATGTTTTTTCATTTTATCCTCACAATAACCCTAGAAAGTAAGTGCTTTCATTTTTCCCATTTTAACAGACAAGACAACTCAGTATGTGGATTAAAGCAAACAGGGATTAAAGTGACTTGCCCACAGTTTCAGAGCTAGTAAGTGAGGCTGGATTTGAATTTGGGTCTTCTTTGCTTCAGGCCCAAACACTATTTTCACTGTATCACTTAGCTGTTGCTAAGGCTTGGGTCTCTTTACCCTCTCTAGCAATGGTTATTATACATTAGAACACAATTTACAACATCCCCATCTATACTCCAGGCAAGGTAAGAGACTGAGATTTGCAGGCAAATCATTTTTTTTTTTTGTGAGCAATTCCCTTCTTCTCTCCCTTTCCCAATTTTTGTATAGCTAGAATTAACATAAAACATAGCTCACACCCTGAGAAGCAAGTGTTGGTCAGGGTGAAGCTCAGGCACCATTTTGCCTTAGTAATTTGGGGTAGAGGTAGAGGAGTCAGTGTAATGGAGTTATTGTATGTGCGTGAGTAGCAGGTCTTCTCTTAGCTCCCACTTAAGGGAATCATTTTCTGTTCTCCTTAGGCTACCCCGCTAAATCCTTTGCCTGGGAAATAGGATTACTCTAGAGGTAGCTTGGAGGTAATAGCAGGTACCTGAAGTTATAAGAAAGAATACTTGGAAATCTCAGCTCTGGGAGTTGGTGGTGAGGGGAAGGTGATCAGGACCTTTGTGCATATAGGACAAAGATTAAATCCTGTATTGTATGAACACAAACTGTACACATTAATGCTGATTAGTTTATGGAAAAGTAACAAAGAAAAGATAATGACTAAAAATTTGGGTTGGCTGTGTAAAAGAAATACTGATTACAGTCATTTATGGAAACTGCTCACCATTTATACCTAATTACCATGTAGCATAGTAACAATTATGCATATCCTTAAATGAGTTGGTTTAACTTGTGTAAATTCTACTTGATGAAAATCTCTTCATATATGTTCAGCATTTGTGGATTTTTTTTTTTTTGCTTATGTAACATAGTTATGTATTTTTGGGAAATTTTTTTGGTATTTTGAAGTTGACAAATATCAACCAATATTGGTTGTTGATTGTTATTTCCATATACATAGAAAAACAGAAAAAGAGAATTTCATATAGATAGAAGAACAGAAAAAGGATTGCAAATGAAATTATGACTATATTACATACAGCTTTCATTTTAAAAAAAGGTACACCAGTTTCAGCTGTCCTATTTGCCTGTACCTTCTGAGCATTGTCTGTTTTTGTTTTAATGCTAGTGACTTTTTTGCATCATTATTGCATTTGTTCATTTGCCATAAAATGCTCAGCCATTCCACAGTTGATGGACAGATACCTTTCTAGTTTCTAATTCTTTGCTACTACAACAAAAAGACTTGCTACAAATATTTTGTATATTTGGATCATTTCCCTGTTTCTTTGATCCCTGAGTTATATAGTGATATTGAAAGATGAAAGGGTATGGACAGTTTAGTCACTTTTTGGACATAATTCCAAATTGCTTTCCAGAAATGTTAGACCAGTAAAGATCCACAAGTAGTGCATTAAAGCTGCTCTAATAATTGTCATTTTCCCATTTTTGTTACTTTTGCCAATCTGATGGGTATGAAGTGGAACCCCAGAGTTGGTTTAGCTTGCATTTCTCTTTTTAATGATTTGTATATTTTTGCTTTTGTTCTCCTTTGATAACTTCCTGTTCATGTGCTTTGACCATTTGTCTACTGGAGAATAGTTTTTATTATATATTTGAATTAATTCCATGTATATATTGGAAATTAGATTTTTGTCAGAGAAACTTGCTACAAAGATTTATTTCCAATTAACAGTTCCCTTATAATTTTAACTACATTGTTTTTGTTTATGTAAAAACTTTAATTTTATATGATCAGAATTGTCCTGATTTGTTTTCTGTGATCTTCTCTATCCCTCATTTAGTCATATCATACCCATACTTGCAGAAGGTATCTTCTTTCCCTTGCTCCTTTAATTTGTATATAATGCAGCCTTGTAATACATAGGTCACATACCCCTTGGAACTCAGGATGTACAGTCTGAGTTGTTGGTACAAACCTAATTTCTGCCAGACTGCTTTATAGTTTTCCCAGCAATTTTGGTCAGATTGTAAGTCCTTATACACAGTAGTTGGGGTCTTTGTGTTTATCAAACACTAGGCTCATGTGTTCTCTTATTTTTATGCCTACATTTATAAATCTGGAAATGTGATCCACTGATCAACTTACCTGTTTTTTATTTTAACTAGTTTTAAATAATTTTGGTGATTACTACTTAATAGCATAGTTTGAGATAGGGTACTGCTGGGTCCCATTTCCTCCCAGCCTGACTCCTCATTTTTTTCATTATTTTTCTTGAGATTCTTGACTTTTTGTTCCTTCAGATACATTTTATTGTTATTTTCCTAGGTCTACAAAGTAACCCCTTGGTAATTTGATTGATATGGCACTGAATAAGTAAATTAATTTAGGTGGCATTGTTATTTTTTATCATATTAGTAGAACCCAACCATGAGCAATTAATCTCTAGTTATTTAGGTCTGTCTTTATTTCTGTAAAGTATTTTGTAGTTGTAATCATATAGTTTTTGTAGTATATTGGTAGGTGGACTCTCAAATATTTTATACATTCTATAAAATTATTTTTAATGAAATTTCCCTTTTCTTCCTGTTGTTGATAATATATATAAAGGCTGACAATTTTTGCAGATTTTATATTCTGCTTCTTTGCTGAAGTTATTTCTGTTAATTTTTAGTTGACTCTCTAAGATTCTCTAAAACCATCATATTGTCTACAAAAAACCATAACTGTGATCGCCATATAATTTTTTTAGAGTTAGAAGGAATATTAATCATTCAAATAATTTTTAGGTTTGATTTTTTGGTTCATTATTGAACTCTCCAGGAAATTTTTGAGCATGCGCCACTAGAAGTCTGAAAGCTTGGCCCCTTTTTTGGGTTGAGAGTCAGTCAGCCAGCCTTCTGTGGGGAAGGTCATAACAAAGACTGAGAACCAATAGTTGATCTTGACTTCCTTCTCTTTTCTTTCCTAAAATGTTCTGATAGAGCCCTATGGTTCTCAGGGTGTCATCTTCGGCTTTCAGTCTCTTATTACACTTCAGGTATTTTTCTCACCCAGGCTTGACCAGAGACTTTCTCCAAATCCCTTGACACTGTTCTACAGAATTCCCTTCTTTATTCCCTTCAGTCCAGCTAGGTTGGTTTCCTTGTTTCATCCTGTCATAAAATGGAAGGGACCTTAAGAGATCATCAGTTCTAATCCAGTCATTTATAAATCTGGAAATGTGGTACAGAGAAGTTACATGACTAGTTGATGGCAGAACTGAAATTAAAATATTGAGGTCTCATGACTCCTATAGTCTTTCTGGAATATACCATTCTGCCATTTCATTTATGAGAAAGTCAAAAGCTTGGAAGGAAAAGTATCACATGATACAGGGAATTAGAGAAAGGATTGGGCCCTAGTTAGAAAGATGGAAACTTTATTTTAAACCAGAAAAGACTAAAGAGTTTACAGAGTTAAGAGAGAGCTAGAAGAGAGGCAGTGTAATTTAATGGAGAAGACACTAGACTTGGAGTCAGTAAGACCTGGGTTCAAATTCTACCCTGTATACTTAGTAGCTGTGTGACCCTTGGCAAGTCACTTAGCTGCTCTGTGCCTCAGTTTCATCATCTGTAAAATGAAAAGGTTGAACTCAGTGGTTTCTAAGGTCCCTTTTCATGCTAAATCTATGATTCTTCAAGAGTTCCCTTAGGAGTTGCCTGTTGCTTACTTTTTGGCCATTCACCTTTTAGCTATCTCAGACAGAGGTATATTCTGTTCTCCATTTTTGTCCCCTTTCAGATAACTGGAAGAACTGCTTTGCAGAAGACCACACTGAAGTCACTGGGCTTAACTGGAGGCAATGCTATCATCAGGTCAGGTGGAGGAAGTTAGCCTTCTGTCAGAGACACTCTTTTTTTTGTAAACTTACAGTGGTAAATTTGTTTTGTTTCAGACACCAGAAAAATGCATTAAAAAAAAAGTTCAAAGGCAAAAAAAAAAATGCATCCTTACAGCAATTACTGCATTTGCCTGTTTATCTAAAACTGTTGCCCAGATGTGTTTCCCATGGTTGCAGATGTTGGCTCAGGCTTTTTACAATGTTGTTTTGGGTACAGTTTTTTTGAAAATGTATTATTATGAGTTTGACAAACATCAACTAAAGTGAATATTTCCACTTAAAAAGAAGAGCAGAACAAGAGGACTATATGTGAAACCGTGAATCTTCTAAGTAAAGCATTTTCTAAAAATTTAAAATATTTGTTGTAAAGTTGTTCTGCTTGTTTTTTTCTCCTTCTGAACCTTTTCTTTTCTCTGCGAGTACAGATTAAAGAAGTAGGGCTTATTGATTGGGTGGGAAATACAAATCATTTGTGTGCCATCTTAATGGTGTCTTATTAAGAAGTTGTTTAAAGCCTGATTCTGACCTCTTCCATGGGAAGCAGCCTCCTGTGGCTCCGCCTGCTGGTTGGGTTTGAGATCAGCTCCTCCTGACAAGCTTAGGCTTAAACCCCACTCCAAATAAATAGCTTTATTTATAAAAAAGCTCCTTAGAGGGGAGCTTTCACTCGTGTATGATATTGGCTTGGTGCTTGGTTTTGCTTATTGTAGTGTAGAAAAATAGAAAAAGATCAAATTCTCTGTCATTTAGTCACAGTAATTGTTTTAACTTCCCGATTCCATCAGAAAAGCTTTGTTTGTAGCTGTTTGCCCATCATCACTATGGGTTGGAGAATGGGACTTAGAAAATCCTAGAGGGCAATTAGGGATTTTTTCCCTTTTTCTAGCATTGCTTATTGTTGCCTTGGTTTTCTCCCAAAAGGTTTTCCATGAAGACATGTGAATCACCTGGCATGCAGGAGGCTATGGTTTCTAGGATTAAAGTCTCAGGAAACCCTGCCCCGTCTGTCTCTGTTGATCAGGCCACTAGCAACCCTCTTCTTTCTTTGGGCTCTGGTGGGCTAAGCAGTGGCGATTTGAGTCGACCAGATGATGCAGTTACTTCAGGAATCAGTCAAATAGATTGTCTGGGCCTTAAGCGGTTGGATGATGAAATGAGGCCGAATTCCAAGGAATCCGTATCTCCTTCCTTTGTTCCTTTCTCTGGGGGCGGGCAGCGTCTTGGAGGCTCTTCTATGCCATCAAGACATGTGGTGCCATCTTCAACCAAGTTGCCAAAATCTCTTTCTAGTCCTGGAGGCCCTTCTAAACCAAAGAAGTCCAAGCCTGGCCAGGAGCAGGAACAAGAACCAGAAGAGGTAAGAGAATTTAAGAAATTTCATTGTACATGGGACTCAGAGTCCTTTTAAATCTGCTTTCCCATCAGCACAGCAAGTAATAACTGTATATTTTACTTTGTACAGTGGCTCGAACATTGGAGAATGAAGGAAAAGGCATTTATTAAATGTTAACTCATACCAAGCACTATACTAAGTGCTAGGGATACAAATATAGAGAGACTGCCTCTGGCCTCAAGAAACTTATATTCTAATAGGAGAGGCAATATATAACGGAGACCAGAGTTAGGGAAGGGTATTTTGTAGTTGTATTTATGGGAGCCCAAGAGTAGTAAGTTGACATATTCTTTATAGTATCAGTGGCAGTATTATTTTATTATGATTCCAGAACTAGGTGGAATAGTGTTAGGAAAAGTAGGACTGAGAATCCAGGAGGAGTCACCAGAGCCACTCACTAATCAGGATGGTAGTGGGGGAAAGAGTGGAAGACTTGAGATACCTGGTTTTAAGAATCATATCTGTCATATGTGGTGCAGTTGAGTTAATGGCTTCTCTAGCCTTCTGCATTGTCTGACCTGCTTTCATTTTTCCAGATTATGAATTAATTCAGTTTTTGATATTGAACTCCCTTCCCTGACCATCACCCAAATATACTTCCTTTTGCTTTCAGCTAATTGCTATTCAAAGAATGCAAATTAATCTGAATATTAGTGTAAACAGAGCAGAATTTAGATGCTAAATTTGCTGTTAAAAATTATGGCATGTATTTGGAAGTTTTCTGCTGGGCACTGAGGATTCAAAGACAAGAATAAAACAATTTCTGCCCTTCAACAACTTTTGTTTGCTAGGGGTTGGGATTCAATGTGTAAATAGATAAATACAAAGTAATTTTAGGAGGGAGAGCGGGGATAATAACTAAGGGGTTCAGGAAAGGCCACGTGGAGGATATAATGAGCACCTAAACTGAGCCTTGAAAGAAATTTCAGGATGAGTGAATGCATTTCTGGCATAGTGCCTGTGTAAAGACAGAGAGACTAGAGGTAGATTTTCAGATTTGGGTAGCAGCTTAAGTAGTTCATATTCTCTAGAATGTAGACTTTGTGAGTGAATGAGTGAAGGAAAAAAGCATTTTTTTATTATTAATTTTATTTATTTTTAGTGTTCTACAATCACTACCATATAGATTTATTTTTCCCCTACCTACCCCACACCTCCTCCCTTCCTCCCCAACAGGGCATACAATTCTGTATAGGATCTACACATACGTTCCTATTAAATACATTTTCACTATAGTCATGCTGTGTAGAAGAACTAAAATGAATGGGAGAAATCATATAACAAACCCAAACCATAATACACATACAAAAAAATGATCTGCTACAGTCTGTGATTGTTTCATAGTTCTTTGTCTGGCTGTGGAGGGCATTTTGCCTTAGAAGACCCTTGGGAATTTTTTTTTTAAGTCCTTGCATTGCTATGAAGTTCCAAGTCTATCAGAAAAAACTCTCGCACACTGTGGTCATTGCTGTGCACAAAGTTCTCCTGGTTCTGCTCCTTTCGCTCAACATCAAGTTATTTAAGTCTTTCCAGGCCTCTCTGAAATTGTCTTGTTCATCATTTCTTATAGTGCAGTAGTATTCCATTATATTCATGTAACGTAATTTATTCAGCCATTCCCCAACTGATGGGCATCCCCTTGATTTCCAGTTTTTGGCCACTACAAAGAATGCTGCTATAAATATTTTTGTACATGTGGGACCCTTTCCCATTGAAAAAAGCATTTTTGAAGAGCTCAGATACAAGTTGGCAAGACAGTCCTTTCATTTAAGGAGCTGATGTTCTAATGGGAGGGATCTTAACTTATTTAGGCTGTTAAAGCTTAAAACATGCAACAAGACTTTGGGACTTCCTGAATATGGGAGTTGAAAACAGGAGGATAGGACAGGGAAGGAGTTGACCAAAGGTTTGAAGCTGACTGAAAGTGTTGTGGTGACTTGCTTCTGGGCACAAGAGGATGAAAACTCCACCTATTAGAGCCTTGGTCCCAGGATTCCAGTGGGATGAAGATGATAAAAGTGGTGACTCCTGATTTAGAACTGCCAGGGAAGTGACATGGCTGCCTGGCTTAATAAGGTAAAAGGTCACCTGTCTCGAGACCAGGATACCAGGAGTAGAAAGAAGAATTATATGAAATATGTATGTCAGAGGTAGGTGGGAACCTCTGTATTGTAGAGGAGGCCAAGCTGAGTAGTTTATATTTTATCTCAAAGGCAATAGGAACCGCTGATGATTTTAAAATAGGGAGTGGGTTTGTGACCTGGTCAGACATGTGTTCTAAGAATATTAATTTGCCCAGGAGCATGTTTTGGAGATAGGGGAGAGGTGTCAAGGGGCTGAATCAAGGTACTGTGTGAGTGGATGGGCCAAACACTGTGGTAGATGCTTTACAGATATCTCATTTTATGCTTACAGCAGCCCTGGGGGTTGGTGCTGTAATTATTCCAATTTTACAGTTGAGGAAATAGGCAAAGAGAGGTTAAGTGACTTGCCAAAGGTCATATAGCTAATAAGTGTTTGAGGACACATGTGAACCCATGACTTTGTGACTTTTGGCCCAGTGTTCTATCCACTGTACCACCTAGCAGCTCTTCATGACAAGACGTGGTAACTGCTTGGATATGGAGAATGAGAGAGGGAAGAGGCAAAGCCAGGGTGACTTAAATATGCTGGTACCGTCAGCTGATATGGGAAAGTTTGGAACAAGAAATTATTTTTTAGCTTAAAAAAAATAGCAAACATTTATTTTGGCTCCTTCATACCTCCTTTTCCCCATTAAGAAAAGAAAATCAAACCCGTCTGCCAAATAGAGTGCCAGGCTTGGAGTCAGGAAGACTTATCCTCTTGAATTCAGATCTGGCCTCCCACACTTACTAACCGTGTGACTCTGGGCAAGTCACTTAATGACTTTTGCTTCAGTTTCCTGGACTGTAAAATGGGGATAACAGTAACATCCACCTCCCAGGGTTGTTGTGAGGATCAGATGAAGTAAGAGTCGTAAAAGACTTAGCACAGAGGTTTTTGTCAAACAGTGAGTAGCTGGTCCTTTGGTTTATGGAACAGTGACACAGTATTGTGTTAATTTGCCTTTTTATGTTGTTCACAGGGAGTGGCTGTTTGCAGAAATACAGTAAGTTCCATTTTGGAACTTAATGAACTTGATATGCCTATGAGACATTTAAGTAGTGGTGTTCAGCATTCAGCTGGTGATGCAGAACTAGAGTCAGGAGAAAGAGGAGGATGAAATTTATAGATCTGGGAGTCATCTGCATAGAGGCGATAAATGAGCCCATGGCAAGTTGAGATTGCTACAAGAGATGATATAGAAAGAACATTGTAACACTGTTGTGTTTTAGACTCTGGTATAGTTTTTCTACTTTAATTCAGATCATCAGCCCATTTGCAGCTCATACCTCCCCCCACCCCATATCATATATGCTAACATGCACTTATTATCTAGTTTACTTTTATTTTCTCCATTCATTTGCAACCCTTTATCAGACATTGACAAAGAGAAATGAGGAAACTGAAGCTTCCTAGACACATGAGGTTTCTGAAGTTCTTCAGTATGTTTTAACTTGTGATGGAAATATAGTATCTTAGAGCAAGGCCACAATCTTGCCCCTAGGTTGCGTATCCAGGAAGACATTTTTCTTGGCTTTAGGTAGACTTTTACAGTCATGCACATATTGAAATTGCCTGGGCATGTGTTTAAAGATTTTTGGATAATTGTCAACATTATTGTGCTTCTGAAGATTGCCCCTTATATTTTTTTGGGGGGGAGGGAGGCAGTGGGGGACATACCCATTATCAGTCAGACTGACCTTGTCCAAATCATGTCCTGGTCAGTTGCAATCGTCCAAAAGCCTTTAAGAAGGCACACAGAAAGGAAAGGCTGGTTAGGATACATCTGGTCAGTTCTTTCCCTCAAGATCACTATAGAATTGTTTCCTTAGTCTTTAGGGCTTTTTCCAGTGACTCAAAAAATGAAGTTTCCATTAGCATCCTTGGGAAATTTTTGCATGGTCTGGGACTTCTCATGGTCTGAGAAATTTCTCTAGGGTTCAGTCTTAATCTCCTCATGTCTTCATTTCAGTTTAGGCCTCATTAGGATATTGCTCAGTGTGATTCTTGCAGACATTGTGGAAAGCAAGTTTCATTTATGAATAAGGAAATGCTTCCTCTTTTTCTTGCTGCTTAATCCTTTTAATCCAGTGTGGTAGAACTACCATAGCTGACTGTGACATTGTTGCAAATAGGAGTAAACTTACTGAAAAATGACCCTCTAGTTTTTAATCTTGGTTTCATGAAAATAAATGTTAAATTTTACTTAGAACTTGTCAGTTGAATTTTCATTAGAAAAGAGTGATATTCCCTGATCTTTCCCTCACCTGTGGTCTCACTTCTTTTCTCTACCAGATATACATAGTTTAATTATAGTACTTATGCACAAAAGTGTATGATATTGGTATGAGATAGTATGGTACAATCTTTTATATATATATATGTATATGTGTGTGTGTGTGTGTGTGTGTGTGTGTGTGTGGAGAGAGAGAGAGAGAGACTGATGCCCACTGAAAAAAGCCAAGAAGAGGGCTTCAAGAAATGTGGTTTGTCTCTTTGATATCTTTTGTTTGAATTTTTGTGGGATTTGTAATGGAGGGGGATTTCTGAATATGTGTAGTTATAAAGGGACGCTTTCCTTAATCATTTGCTGTGAGCTGTATGACCTGCTAACTGGCAACTGAAGGAGATAGTAGGTAGAATTAAATGCAAGAAAGTGAAAAAATTTTTTGTTTATCTTTTTTTTTAAACCAAGCTACAAGTTTGGTTCCAAACCATCAAATTGCATGGTTTATTAGTTTATTGGATTTGTGCATTGCCATTTAATATGTTTTATTGATGACTTTTTCTTTATATCACAATCATCTTCATATTGAACCCTTTCCCTGTGACAAAGAAAAATAATTAAGCAAAACCATGCAGTAAGTAGGTCCACTAGCTACATCAATTTGAATGAAGTTTCTCTGTCTGGGTGCTAGGAGTTCCAAAATGAAAAGACTTATCAGTTTCTCAGACCTATTTCATTTGGAAAAAAAAAAATCACCTACCTATGTTTAATTTCTGCATTTGGCAACAAAACCTCTCCACATGATTATTTGGTAAATCAGTGTCCATATTAGAGATAGGAAAAGGAGAAAATCCATGAGTAGGACTTATGTGTCCAAATGAGATTCATTAAGGATGGTCTGTTCAGCCAACTGAAGCTTCTGAAAGGCTAGAGAAGGGAGTACTGTGATTTTCTTAATCTATTCCTTGACTAGAGTGATGATGTAGATGCTCCCAAGGTGGTTTCTCAGCTTTCCCTTTTTATAGATGAAAAGTCTTTTCTCTGGTGGATGTTAGGGATACTCCTTCCTTTTTTAGGGAGAACAGATAGCATTGAGCTCTGACTCTTTAAAAGGAAGTACTGACTTTGTGCTACCATGTTAGATTTTTTTTTTTTTTTGGAGGGGGAGACAAGGCAATCGGAGTTAAGTGACTTGCCCAAGGTCACACAGCTAGTAAGTGTCAAATGTCTGAGGCTGTATTTGAACTCAGGTCCTCCTGACTCCAGTGCTCTATTCACTACACTACCTAATTGCCCCTATCATATTAGATTTAGTGGTTAAAGAGTACTTTCTTTTTCCAGCAGGACAGGGAATGTCCAGAGCTAGGGAATGTGGAAGACAAGGAAAAGGTAGAAGATATCATTCCTGTCTTCAAGGAACTGAGGGTCTAAGAAGGGAAGAGAAGACCAACACTTGAAATAATTTGGAAACAGTTAAATGCTAAACTGTTTCATTACCTCTGAGAGCAGTAGGAGTTGAGAGAAGGGAGAAGTCTTGGAAGAGTTCTATGTTGGAGTTGTGGAGGAAGGCTTTATGGAGAGTTTTGTTGGTTATATGAACAATTGATAGGATTTGATTAATAATTCATTTATTTAATACTTTAAAGTATATAAAGCACTTTCCTTAGAACAGTTCTGTCAGTAGTTTAAGAGGAAACTGAGGGCCATAGGTGATTTTTCCATCATGTCACAGCTAGTTATACAGCCTTAGACCTGGGTTTCAAACCCAGGCCTCCTACCTCCCAGGTCCATCACATTGGACAGGTACGGAGGAGCAATCAGTGCATTATAGGCAGAGGCAGCATCAGGAGCAGAGGCTCACAAATGGAAATTAGCATGCCATGTATTGTGTACAATAGAAAGGGTATTCTGACAGGAGCAGAGGAGTTATATTTGTTATTACTGAGAAGTGAAGTTGAATAGATATGATGGGGTCAGATTATGGAAGGCCTTGAAAAAAATAGGTAGAAGAGTTTGAGTGTGGTACTTTAGAAAATGGGAACCATTATGCCTTCTTCACTGGGGGAGTAAAATAGAGAAAACAATATTAGATAATATGGCAGCGAGATGCATTATAGGCAAGGAGATCAGTTAGTCGTGTTACTGTAATCTGAAGAGCTAAACAAAGATAGTGGCAGCATGAATAAAGAATAAAGAAATGAATCATAGTGGATTTCGACCTGAAAAGGACCTTGGGGCTCATTTAGTACAGCTGTTTCATTTTACATATGTGGAAACTGAGGACCAAAAAGGTGAAGTGACTTGTTCCAGTCACACAGATAGTTAAGTAGCAAGTCAGATATTTGAACACAAAGCCTTTTCCTCCGGCTTTTTGCTACATTATATTCTGGAGGCAGCGAGGTGGTGCAGAGGATAGAGCACCAGTGCAGGAGTCAGGAGGACCTGAGTTCAAATCTCACCTCAGACACTTGATACTTACTAGCTGTGTGACCTTGGGCAACTCACGTTTAACCCCAACTGCCTCATCCTGGGTCATCTCCAGTCATCCTGATGAATATCTGGTCCCTGGATTCAGATGGCGGTGGAGGAGAAGTGAGACTGGTAACCTGCACAGCCCTCCCTCACTCAAAACAGTCAAGTGCAAGTCATGTCATCATTTCTCTAATGGAATGATCTTCTTTGGCAACGAAGGATGAACACACATGCGCGCACACACACACACACACACACACACACACTTACATTATATTCCAGTGCCACTTGTATGGGCTTACAAGTGTGACTTTAAATTCAAGGCCATGAGGCTGATTTGTTTTAGTATATTTTAAAATATAATTTCCAAAAATGAGAAGCAAGAGTCCAAGATGTGAGAAATTAAGGATGGAGAAATACATAGGTATGGTTTGATGCCTTTTACCATCTAATGGAAAGCAAATAGCAACCATATTACAGCTGTGTGTGAATGAATTATTGGAGGCAAAGTGAATTTACATTTTTAAAAAAATTTTTTATCTACAAAATGTCCTTTTACTGTATTACTTGTTTTACATGACCTGGCATTGATTTTACAAGGTTTTAACATGTATTATTTAATTTTCTGTCATGAAATCACAATTTTATCACATATATAGTAAACCAATTTTTGGCTGGGCAAATTTTTCCTTTAGATTTTCAATGGAATTTAAATTAGGTTTCCAGGCCATCAAAGGATATTTATCTCCGTCTCTCAGATAAATTTCTTAACCTTTGATGCCATGTAATATGGTGCAAAGCCTATTGTAGTATACCATGTTCCCTTAGGAATTTCTATAAGTTCTGAACAATTTTGCTTCTTAGTCTATTATTATGTTTGTCAAAGTCCATCATTCCAAAGAAGATAGAAAAGGCGGGGAGGAGGACAACAGCGGATACCTAGTATGGGGACATCTTGTTCCATGAAATTGAAACCAGAAGTAGCAGCATATGCAGAATGGAATTTCTGCCCTCTATAAAGGAAAGCATTGGGAAGAGTGTGATGCTCCATCCTCCAGCCCTCCAATTAGAGAGGAGAGGAAGCTGGGGGAAGTGGTGTCAGTCAAAGCTTGAGTCACCAGCATAGTGGTGAGTTTAGAAGTGATGAGCCCATCCTGGCAGGGGCATCTTGTTCTGTGGAGTTGAAATTAGTCAGGGCAGCAGATTCAAAGGCTTCCTGCATAGTTTTAGCATGGTCTTGAATGAAAAAGTGAGTTTCATCTGTAAATTTATCTTTTTTCCAATCAGTCTTTGTATTGTCTTGTCCATGAGAAGCATTTTTCTTTGTAACAGTGGTTATAAACTGTTATAAACAGTGGTCTTCCAATTTCAAGAAGCGTACATTATGCTGTAGAAGTATCAGTAACAACCCTGTCAGCTGACAAGTCTGTCTAAAGTTTTTTGCTTGTTTTCAAAGCATTAATTAGGCTGTTTCACAGCAGTATAAATTCTTGGTGGATTTTTGTTTTGTTTTATTTTCAGCTGCAGTTTCTGCACATCTTAGACGCTTGCTTCTCATTTTTGGAAATTATATTTTAACATATACTAAAACAAATCAATCTCATGGCCTTGTTTCCTTTGCAGTTTAGTGCAGCTTGTCCCGTTTGGTTATGAGCTTGAATAATCCTTGAAACCCTTGACTTGCCACACTAACAGATGCTGTAATATCTCTAATAGCCATTGAGTTGTGCTCTTTATGAGAGACTACTTTTGCACATTTCTATGGAGTTGTTAATGTACATTTTTAAAAGTCACAATTAAAGACCCAACAGAAATTGATCGGTTACAACATGTATATGTCATGAAATTCAGTATTCAGCTGACAAAGAACTGACTAAACGTGGGGGAAACAGTTTGATCTGGTTTCATCTGGTCAAAGTCTAGTGTCTGCGGAAGCATAAGCCTTGCTGACACAGAATGAAACCACATGAAAATTATTTCTGGGCCCAAGTAATCTTTATACTCAGTGTATTTTAAAGGAAGAAATAACAGGAACTGATGAAAAACTGAAGGTAGATATTAAAGTAGAGAGAGTAATCAAAAGCAGCTCCAGAGTTTTTATCCTCAAAGAATGAGACATTGGTGATACCACTAATAGTAGTGCTGGGTCATTGTTTAGTGGGAGAAGACATGCCGTTTTAGACATCTTGGGCTTGGGGCGAAGACATCTTGAGTTGGCACATGGCCTGTCATTGCTATGAGAAGTCAGAACTGTGATGTCACCAGAGAAGTCATCAGTGTAAAAGTGGTATTTGAAGTTACATCAGTGAACTATCAGAGAGCAAGACTTGGGGAGAAAAACAGGAGCCCACCAGTGGAAAAAGTGGCACCATATAGTGTAAGAAGTGAAGGAACAATAAGAGTTTCAGAAAGGTTTTCAGTAATGTCAGTAGAGAGGTCAATGAGGAGCACAACCGAGAGAAGGCCATTGGATATGGTAATTAGTTCATTCATGACCTTTTGTAACAGAAATGTGGGGCTATTGGCATGACCATGGGCATTGGTTAGAGGGGCAAGGAAAATGGGTGAATAGGAAGTAGAGATGATGGATATAGGCATAGATGTCACATTTGAGAATTCTGGCAGGGAAAAGAAGGATTAGGCAGTAGCCTGAAAAGCAAGATTAACCAAAGCAGATTGATCTTTTATATTGGGTTTGTGAGTACTGTTGCAGGATTATTTTGTTCTGTTTACATTTGGGCCAGGATTTGTATCTCTTGCCCCAGTCACTAGCCAAGTGATGTATATATAACTTCCTGTTCTTAAAATACCTGGTTTCTATACCCTTTGTCTGGCTTCTGTGTAGTTACAATGCAGTTGATATATGTTTGTAGGGAAAAGATCCAACCCATTCCTGTTCCAAGAATGAAAGTCCTAAATTATTTAGCTCTCACAAGAGATCTGATTTGTCCCAGTTTACAACCTAGCACTTGGCACAATCTCTAGCATGTAGTGGGTGCTTAATAAATGTTTGGTAACTGATTTTATACTCTCATCTCAGTCTCTGTTAGGCATCACTACCTTTGTTGTTTTTATTCCCAATTTTTATGTTATCTCCATACTTAGGAAGATGATTTTTTTATTCCCAAATGTAAGACTTTACAATTATCTCAATTAAATTTCAATTTATTAGGTTGAGCTGAATGCTCCAGTATTTATTTCAAGATTCTTTGGGATCATGATTTGTCATTCATTGTGTTAGTTACCCCTCCCAACTTTGTTTCACCTGCATACTTAGTGAGCCTAGCATGAATACCTTTATCCAAGTAATTGACATATTTTTATCAAATAGCACAAGACAAAGCATAGATTCCTGGAATGCTTTACTATAGACTTCCTGCTGCAATGACATTGAACCCAATTAACAACTCTTCTCTGTATCCATCTAATTGTGTTACCTAATCCCGATCTCTCCATCTTTTACATAAAAATAGTATGAGTTATTCTGTCAAAAGTTTTGCCAAAATTGAGGTATCAGTTCCCTCATCTGCTAATTTAGTAATTTTGTCAAAAAAAGAGATGAGATTAATCTGTCATCACTTTCTCTTTCTTCAGACTTTGTCCCAATGCCTCAGCTTCTTCCTTTTGCAGCCTCCTTTTCCCATTGGTGAGTTCTTCCTGGAACTTCTGTTTTGAGGAGGACCTGTACTAGCCAGCCTTCATTCTCTGTTCTGTGTGGACTCCATTAGAAAGTAAGCTCCTTGAAAGCAGAGACTGTCATTTGGTTTGTATTTGTTTCCTCAGTGCTTACCCCAGTGTCTGGGATATAGTAAGTGCTTTTTGACTGGATGAAGCCATGTTGGCTCTTTGTAATCAGGACCTAAATATAGCCAATTATGTGCTATTTTAGAATTTTTCCAGTGATCTTTATTCTTCCTTTCTCTTTTCCTCTCTTCCTTTGTTCCTTCTTTCCAACCTTTTTGCTTCCCTTCCTTTCTCACTTTCTCTCTTACCCTTCTCCCCATCACTTCTTCCCTTCTTCCTTTCCTTCTTTCCATTCTTCCTTCCTTAAAATAGGACATTTGTTCTTCTCTGATCTTGTGACACTTTTCCTTTTTCCTATTATTTTTCAACATCACTGGCATTGGCTCAGTAATCACAGCTGCCAGTTTGAAGGACCCTAGCGTTTAGAATACACTGTATATGAGACTGGCTAGCATTCCCCTTCTTTGTTATCCTTTCCCTTCCCATAACCCATCCCCTTACCCTCCCCCAAGATTGGGTTGGGGCTTTGAGGGGCTTGATATTATTGTTATTATCATTATTATAGAATAAATTCCTAAGTTCTTTTTCCCCATGTTTAGCACACAGCCATGTGTAACTATACTCAATGTCTTAATTGCTTATGGCCAGTTTCTTTCTCCCAAACTCTAGGGTCAGCTGGCCAGGGCTGATTTCCAGTTCTGGATTAGATGGGTCGATTTTCTTATTGTAGTTTCTTTCATGGACCTCTCCTAGACCCTTTGTGTGATTCTTCAGTTCTTTCTGATATTTTCAACACCTCCCTGTTTCCTGTAGTCTGGGAATCTCATTGATGTACTGCTTATCCTCCCTTCCCCTCCCCCTTCCTGATCATTAGTGCAGATGTGAAGGCTGCTGGGCCCGTTTTGAGCCCTCTTGCTTTTTTAGAAGCCAGCCCTTTCCTGACCCCATCTGTCAGCCCATGTGACTGTTTCTTTACTAAGCCAGTTGGAATTAATATTGAGAGGAAGACTTGATATAACCCTGTCAGAAAGATGTATTCTAATACAAACATTCCATTCATGGCCATTTCTTGATCTCTTAGGGTTCTCCCTCTCAAACAAACCTGCTTTTTCTGACATCTTATTCTTTACGATCTCTAGGGCCTTTTGGCAATATATGATTCTGCTTATATTTTCAGCTTTCTCTCTTTCTTAGTGATTCCATGGTTCTGCTGACTCAGACTAGTTGAAAAGGGCTATGGATTTGCTAGGAGAAGCCTTTTAGGCTGAATCAACCTACAATCTGCCAATCTACTGTGGGGATTGACTTTTCTTATCCCAGATACGCGCTTAAGCTAGTTATAGGAGGTCTACCTATATGTAGATATGTTCTAGTAGAGGCTATGAATTAGGCACTTTGGGGTTTTAAAAATCAATTATAAAATTAGTTTTATTTTTTTAATTCAATTTTATTTTTTGTTCTGAATTTTCTCCTTCACTTGCCCCTTTCACCCATTGAGAAGTCAAGAAAAGTAAAACCCATTTCAGATATGTAGTCATGAAAAACAGATTCCTGTATTAGTCATGCCCCCCCCTCCCAATAAAGGATAAATAAAAAGAGAAAAATACCTAATTTTGCAATAGGAGTCTGTCATTTTTCTATTTAGAAGTGAATAGCAGGTTTCATCATAAATCCTTTGGAATTGAAACAGGTCATTGTTACTAAGTCTTTCAAAGTTGATTATCTTGACAATGTTGCTGTTATTGTATAAATTGTTCACTTGTTCCTGTTTCCTTCACTTTGTATTAGTTCATACAGGTTTTCCCAGGTTTTTCTAAAACCATCCTCTTCATCATTTCTTTCAGCACAGTAGTATTCTATTATAGTTATATACTGTAATTTGTTCAGTCATTCCCCAGTTGATATGCATCCCCACAGTTTCAGTTCTCAACCATCAGATTAATTTAAAATGTTAATAAAACCAATATATTTTACAGCCTACATTTTATTACAAATCTCGTCATAAAAATGTTTACATATTTCACTTCCTCTTTAATTTTCTTTTTGTTCATTTGTCCCTTTGTTTGCTTTTCTTATATTGTAGTCAGTGTATACTCTTTTCTTTTCGTTTTGTATTTTTCCTTTGCATTATTTCATACAGCTTTTTTCTAGATTTCTCTGTATTCCTATTCCTTATAGATATTAATCTTGATTGCATTATAGTATTGCAGTTGGGTGGAACAGCATCATAGTAGAGATACTTTGGTCAAAGATCCAACGCTTTGTTCTCCCAAGGTCTGCTAACTCAGAGTCCACTTATGGAAAGGGTCAGTTAGTCAAGTATATCTTCATTGAGTCAATTTTACTTTTCCTGGGAAAGGATCCATGAGAGGAAAGGATATAGTTTGAAACAGAAGACTTTGTATACTTTCATCTTAAAGTTTTGTTTCCATCTTTCAGAGGATCCCTTTCAGCTTCTCATTCTCAGAAGGAATCTAGCTTCTATTTCTTTCAGATCCTCTGAATCTAAATAATAAATTTTATCACTCAACAAGTTGGGAGACTTCACCTTTAACATTGTTTTACAGTCTCTCAGATCATGATTTCAGAGTCGGCTTTGGCTCTCTATCTTTCTTATCTTCCCTCCTTTGTATAGTCACAAAGTCCCATTGAGAATAAGGTTCTTGAGGGTAAAAAAAGGTTTGGTTTCATATCTTCTTAATATTTTCTGCCCCTCAGCCTGCTCTCCCAAAAATGATGCTTAGCAAGGGACCTCATACTGTAAGTGCTCAGTAAATATTTATTAAATGAAGGAATGTGGCCTTGGTCATGAATTAGCACTAGAAGGAAAACCATGGCTGCTCTTGGTCAGTCAGAAATACCAGTGATCCTTAGGCCCATTAGGAACTCCTTCTATTCAGTGTTTTGACCATCTTAGGAACTATAGCTTGTCTCTTTTGTTTAAGCCTCTTGCTACCAAAACCAATAGCATGTGATGAATACTAGCCTGATACCTATGTAGAGGCCATAGACTTCCCTCATGCTGCCTCTTCTGTCTGGGTAGCCTATCCCTAGCAAGTTTTTAGGACTCTAGGGAAAATTCCTCCAGCTCGATTCTTCTTTCTGAAGTGATTGTAGGCATTTTGCATGTTCTGCCTTCCAGCCTAAGACTTCTACGCTGCTTTTCCAAGGACTTACTAATGGCTATTTTTGCTGGATTTCTTGAGTTCAGGAGTGTATAGACAATTGAGGACAGATAGACCTGGGTTTATATTTCTATATGAGGGAGACCACAGTCTCCTTGTATATATTCTTTGCCCAGTGGGAAGAAGATTCCTGTTAAGAAAATCCCTTAAGCCCACGACCTTACTTTTCAGCAAAGTGATTCCTTTGGCATAACTGCCAATTCTGCCTAGGCAGAGTTTGGGGGTGGGGTGCAGTGTCTTGGTGGTAGTAGTGGTGGTGGCAGGAGTTTGATGGTTTCCGCCCTCATGTTAAACAGTGTGTGACTTTGCTGCTTTCAGAGCCTTTGATCTCACAAGCTTATGCAGCTGATTGATTATAGAGCCTTCCCTCCCCCATTCCTTCCATTCTCTCTTCTCTTGTCACTAACAGCAGCACACCCAGAGGGCTGGCTGGCCACATGACATCTGCTTTGTGTCCCTTTTTCAGTCCTGGGGGGAAAGGAAAAGCAGGGAGAAGGAACAAAACAATTTTTTTGGAACGGGGGGGGGGGGGGGGGGGGGGGAAGACATCAAAGGTACACTTTAGTAATCAAAAAAAGTTTCCAAGTTTCCCATTAATGTTTTTGCCTGTGTGTGGTTTTGGGATTTAAATAAAGAGACAGGATAAAATATGGGCAGGTCCTAAGCTAGGGACTGGGGATGGTTTACAGACCCAAGCGCTTTTGACTTTGATGTTAAAACATTAATTATTAGAAGATAGTTATATTGGAGATCAGAACTTGGTGCATTGAGAGAGGTTGGGGCTGCCCAGAAACACCCACCCCTCTTCTTTGAAGTTAAATAAGATGTGCTTGGGAGAATTTCCACCCCCCCCCCACCTCCATCCTTATTCTCATCCTCTTGGTCCCCTCACAATTCCCCATTCAGGGCCAAAGCAGTGATCCGGAATAGATACTGATAATTTCCCTCTTGATGGCCTCAACCTGTTGAAGATCCCATGGCCCACATTGGTGAAAGACCCAGATCACTGATCAAAGATATACATAATTTCTGCTCTAGGTGAAGTAGCAGAGCCTGGTCTCTGTCCTTAATTAGACCTGTCCTCTTGTTTAGGACCCAATGAGTGGGCTCTCTTAAGTGAATTCTGTGAAAAGAACACTGGGTTTGGAGAAGAGATAGAATGTTTGGATCCCAACTCCAGCATTTATTAGCTGTGTGATCCTAAACAAGTAATATAACCTCACTGATCTTCAGTCTCACGATATCTAAAATGGATAATACTTGCTGTTAGGAAAGTACTCTGTAAGCCTTAAAAAATAATATTAATGTAAACTGAATATTTTGTCTGCTTTGGGGTGTTTCTCTTAACAAAATTCATTCTTGATCTGGATCTGATAAATTCAATTTGCCAGATGTTTACTAAATACTTACTATGTACAAGGTACTATGCTAGGTATCAGGAATACATAGACCCTCAAAAAAGGAAAGAAAGTCCCTGTCATCAAGGAGCTTATATTTCTGCTGGAGGTATATGGATATATAAACAGATAAGTAACTGCAAAAGAATACAAAGTAATTTCAAGAAGTGGCGAGTATTAACAACTCTGAAGAGAACAGGAAAGCCCCGATATAATAGGTTGTTGTTGTGGAATAGTGCTTGAATACAGATCTGTGTTCAGAGAAGGAAAGAGACCTGATGCTCGTCACAATGTACTGATTCAGGGGGAGCAGATCCCATTTTTGAATATTTCAGTCACGAGTAAATTAGGTAAGGATCTCATATGTAAAAAGTTGGAGTTCAAGGGGTACACAGGAATCTATCAACTACTATGTATGTTTCTGTATTGTATGTACTCTCTTCTCCCTCTGGTAAAAGAAACTTGGTCTGATTAGATTACCTCAGGTAAGCGTTTTCATTTTAACCTCTCTCTGTGTTTGTGACATGTTCTCTACAGTTGGTTTACATAGCAAGAATAATGAAAGACAGTAATTACTGTGAACTGGTGCCATCCCAAGTTTTCAGGGGCATTTCACTCAGAGTGCTGAGTAGTTTTAATGGTCTTAATTGTTGTAGTGGGAATTTAGTCAGTTGCTTCTAGGGTATGTAAAAATTGATTACCTGCAATCTAGATGTTGCCTGGCTGGGGTAACTAGGATATTTCACATCCTCGTGGTCAAACTCTACAGTGTGACAAAATATGGTTTTTGGAAGAATCGCTTGCCTGCTTTACCATCTCCTTCATTTACCCTGGCAATAGATGGCACCATTCTGCCTTCCCAAACTGTACCATGGTTAATTCCACATCATTCCAAATATAAGAAGGCTAGAACTCAAAAGAGACCCATTGTTTGCTATGACTTGTCTAACTGGGGCCAGCACTGGCTGCTGTTGTAACTGGTAGTGCATTTGTTGATGATCACCAGTATGAATTGGGCTGTCAGCCACATGAGGCAATTGAGGGGGAGGAGACCTCATGTGTCTTGGCAGTATAACGGGGTCTCGTTGTCCCAAGCAGCTCAAGCATACTCACCAGTTGGAATGTCTAATGAGATTTGTTGGTAGCTTGGTCGGCCAACTGGGAAGATTGCTGCTTCTAGAAGTTAGCTTCTTAAAAATGTCATTTTTATTAATATTTTTTGTTTTTATATTGCTTTAATCCACAAGTTTATATCTTTCCTCTCGCCTTCAAGCAATGAAAGGAAGAAAAAAGCAGTCTAGAACTAACCAATGTATTAGCTGAGTCTGATAAGCTTATACAATGTTCTACAACCATAGGTCCCCACCTCAGCAAAGAAGGAAGGAAAGGGAATTTTCTGATTTTTTGAGCCAGGTATTTAGTTGCATTGTTTTCTGTGGGGTTTTGTTTGTTTTCTTTTCTTTTTATTGCTGTTCTTATTTGCTCTTTCTTGCACACTGTACTCCATTGTTTTTTCATGCCTTTTCGCTGCTTGGCCCTCATGCCTGAATTGCTCTCCTTCCCCACCATTGCCTCTTGACAGCCCTGTCTGTCAAGAGTCAGCTACTGTGGCACCTTGTGCAGGAGGCCTCCCTGATCCCTCTAGGCACTCGATCTTTGTTTTAGATTATTTATATGTTGTGCCCCTCATTAGTTTGTAAGCTTCTTGGGGGCTGGGACTGTTTTTGTGGTTTTGCCTTTCTTGGAGAAAGCTAGTATTTACTTGGCGATTGATTGACAGTTATTAGGTAGGAAATGAAACCTCATATTTGTTTTGGCGCGTTTCTCTTATTATTAGTTATTTGGAGCAATATTTCAAATCATTGTTAATAGTTTGTCATTTTTTTGAGAACTGTTCATATTTTTGATCACTTTTTCATTGGGGAATTACTTTTGTTCTTTTACATATATATATATATGTTAATTTCCTTGATAGTCCTTGGATATCATATCCTTATCAAAGATATTTGATGCAGATAGTTTTTTTCCACTTGATAACTTCTCTTCTTACCCTAGTAGCATTGATTTTGTTTCTGTATAAATTTTTTTCAGTTTAATGTAACTGAAATTACTTGTCTTTTGTAATGATCCCTGGTTATGAAGTTTTACTTGATCAAAATATTTCTTTAAAAAATGTTTTTGTAGTATGGCCTTTAATATTCATGTCATACGTCCATTTTGAGTTTGTTATTGTAAATGATCTAAGATGTTTTTGTAAGCAGAATTTCTGCGAAATTTCTTTTCAGTTTTCCCAGCAGTTCTTATCAAATAGAGAGTTCTTCAACTTAAGTTCTTAGTTTTATCAAATCCTGAGTTGCTTAGTTCTGATTCTTGCTTTTTTAGTCTATTCCATTAATGTATTTTTCCATTTTTTTAGCCATTTCCAAATGGTTTTGACAATCTGTAGTATAATTTGAGGTCTGGAAATGCCATTGCCCCTTCATTCCTTTTTCTTTTCTTTCTTATTTCTAGGACTTCTGTTCTTCTAAATTGATTTTGGTTTGGTTGGTGATTTGGTTTAGCATTAAATCTGTAAATTAAGTAGTATCATTTTTTAAAATTGACATTATATTGGTTGTACTTTGGATATCCATCTATTTGTCATTTTCTTATTTCCTTCAGCAATGCTTTATGATTATATTTGTATATCTTAAATGAGTCTTAAATTGACTAGAATATTTTATGCATTTTATATTCACTCTAAGTGAGATTTCCTTTTACATTATTTCTTTCTGGATTTTATAGAGATAATGATACTTTTTTGTGGATTTATTTTGTATTTTGCTATTACATGCTATTAACATGAACATTTCCCTATACATAAAAGAACAGGAAAACAGGACATGGTAGTTCTATAACCATCTATGTTCCCTTTTGAACTTTGTTCTGATTCCTGTGTCTATTTTTAAAAATTGTTCTTTAATGCTTTTTTATATTTTTCTTCCTCTTAGTAAAAATTTTAATATTAGTATCCCTCCAACCTTCTGTTTCCTCCATAACTCCTCCTGTTCTCCAAAAAGAGCACTCTATTGTAACAGATAAGTGAAATTACACAAAATAGATCTGCATATTGGCTATGTCTGAAAATGCATTCTGAACTTCTAATTCAACCCCTCTTTGTTAAGAGGTATAATTATGTCATCATGTCACTAGTAAATAGGAAAAATATGTTATCTTTGCCGAGGTTTGTGCCTTAACTCCCTTCTCTCATCTTACTCCTGTTGTTAGCAATTTTTGGGATACCTGAGATGGGCCACATCTTTGTTTTACTCCTATATTTATTGGAAAACTTATAGTCTTTCCCTATCAAATAGTGCTAGGGAGTAGTTTCTTTTTTTGACTGATAAGTTGGCAGGTACTTCTTCAATTGTCTTCTTCTCCCAGTCTCTTAGGAAAGAATTAGATTTTGCTGACTTATGATTTGGGACTAAAATGAGCAATGTTTCTTTTGAACGTGGCCTGCCCAGGGCTTAGGCCTTTTCAGACTGAATCAAGCCAGTTCTTTACTTGACTTGGAGATTATATCAGCATATAAACATGGCAAGTATATCGGTGAATTTTTACCAAACTCTTTACCTGTTATTGGGTGTCACGTCTTCAGATGAAAGTGAAAATCATGATCCAACCTGTTTCCTTAAGTCAGTCTTATTTTGGGGTCTTATCTGAAATTGTTCTCAAGGTTTCACTCCGACTTAATAATCTTTTCATTCTTTTGCTCAGTTCCCAAAATGTTTTCTATTTCTATCCCCAGGGTTTAATCTTAAAAGATCTAAAGAGCATTGGATTTGGTGTCAGATTACTTGACCCAGGTTCAAATTCCAACAACTTTTTTAACCCCTCTGGACTTGTTTCTTCACCTATGAAATGAAGTGACTGTAATTCATGACCTCTAAGGTCCCTTCCAGTCTGAAATCTGTGTTCCTTTGCTCTGAACTTTAAAGAATAGTTAGACGAATGAAAGGAGGAAGTTCCCTTGGGAATATGACTTAGTATTTTTCCTTTTCAGTGGCCTGTCCGTATCCTCCTGATTTACTTTCCCATATGAAGAACCCCAGCCAAGTCATTAGTAAAGTTTCATCTGCTGATATTTCTACAAAAAATATTTCTTTTATGATTATCAGTGGTATAGAACCGCAGAGCCTTGGTGCTCTATGCGGGGTCACCGATATTGTGATTTTTGTCCCTTTCATCAAGAAATAAAAGTTCTCATGGTTGGGCAAGAGATAGGATGTGTCTTGGATCTTTTTTAATGACAAAGCAAAATGATTTTCAGTTTTCTGTAACTTTCTGGGGTTAGTATTTTCTGTAGATCCCCCATTAACTGCAGTAGGAGAAAACTGAGGGGAAGTGGTGGCTGATAGTCCTTAATAAAAAAGATTTATTCTGTGGAGTTTGGATTCAGTCAAAGGGCCACATTTGAGGACCTAGAGGGTCATATGTGTTCTCAAGGCCACAGATTCCCCACTTCTGAAATGATAAGATCATCAATGCATTTGAGTATTTGAGTTATAGTTAATGGATCTCCCTTCATACATTTTACATTACAGCCAGTTTCCTGAATGCATATTGCATTTTCCTGCCTCTGTATCTTTGTTTATATCATCCTTCTTTGCTGTAATTCACTGTCCCAGTATTCAGTAGTCTCTTTAAATCCTTACCTTTCTTCAGGGCCCATTTTAGTCTCCATTTCATCAGTGAAACCTTTCCTGATCACTTAATCTTCCTCAGGAGGCCCTTTGTATTTTTCCTAGTTATTTATATTTTATTCTAACTTGTATTATAACCATTTTTATCTTTCCTTTTAGACTGTAAACTCCTTGGAATCTGGTATCATATTTTGTTCATCTTTATATGCTAACATTACCACATTGCCTAGAAAAACATTCAACTTTCTGATTATTATACATGATGTGAAATTAAGTTTATTAAGCACCTACTCTGTGCTATATTTAGCTATAGAGACACACAAAAAAGGAAGACCTAGATAGGCCTTGCTTTCAAAAAGTTTATGTAATAATGGGAAATATAACACATATTGGGAAGTGGTAACCAGGAAAAGGAGCTTTGGTCTAATGATAGGGGTTATGAATAGCATATAGCAGTCTTTTGTCTTGCCCTTTCCAGTATCATTAGTAATGTTGCTTTTGATATTATTCCCTGATCAAGAGGTAGAAAACTTGAGGTGGAATGTAGGATATACTCTTGGCATCAAGGCAGATGGCAAGATACCCCGTGCTGCTTAGGCTTTGCTGCTTGGCTGTATGAGATGAAGCATGATCTTGAGCTGCTTATGTATAGAAAATTAAAGTAAGGTTGAGTAGATTAACCCCTCTGGGGTGGAGTGGACAAAGCCTCTTGAAATTTTGGTCTGGAGTGTTGCTGTTTCTGTTGGGGAGAGCTGAGTAGGTTAGATGTCATGATGCCTGTGTTGACTGGGCAAAGGTGGAGGATGGCTAGATGGGATGAAGCATGAAACACTATTAGAAACCACTTGAAATTACTGCATTTACCAGAAAGATGAGATTATCTCTTTCAGAGGTCAGATAGGCAGAGCCAATTTCCCTTGAGTCCAGGTTACTTCTCACTACACCCTCACTCTCGGAAAGATCAGAAGACATCAATCAGTCATTAAGCAGTTTACTAAGCATCTTGTATGTGCTGGGCACTGTGGATATAAAAGCAAAGAAACAATCTCTGCTCTCAAATACGAAGCTGGTAATACCAGGGAGGGAGGGTGAACACTAGCAGTTGGGCAGAACAGGAAAGGTTGTGTAGAAGTTGGTGCTTCGAGTTGCATCTTGAAGCTTGAAGGGGATTCTCTGAAGCAGAAGTGAGGAAGGAATGTATTCCAGACATGGCGTGAAGATGAGAGATGAAGTGTTATGTTTGGGGAACAGATGGAAGGACAATTTGAACGGACCACACTGTGTAGGAAAGGGAATTAATGAGTTAATGAATTTGGAAAGATAGGTTGGAGCCAGTTTGTGAAGAACTTCAAAATGCAAACAAAGGGGTCTATGTTTTACCCCAGTGACAATAGGAAATTACTGGAGTTTATTCATTAGGGGAGCGATGTCACATCTGTGCTTAAGGAAAATTACTTCAGCATTTGTGTGGAAGATGCTTTGCAAGAGAGAGAGACAGCACAGAAAACATTTGAGAGGCCATTGTAGTAGTTTAGATAAGAGGTGAAGAGGTCCTGAGCTTAGATATTGACTATATGAGTAGAAAGAAGGGACAGATGTGAAAATAGAAAGATGTGGCAACCAATTAGCTATGTGAAATGAGTGCGAATGAGGAGTTGAGGATAATGTCAGATTACAAACCTGAACAACTAGAAGAATGATGGTACATTTTGTGGAAATTTGGAGTTGGAAGAGGGATGGGGAGGAACATAACAAGTTCTTTGTACGTTGAGTTTTAGATGACTTTTTTTCAGATGGCCAATTTGAAATATCCATTAATCATTTGGGATGTGGAAATGAAGCTCAAGGGAGAGATTGGGGCTGTATATATAGATCTGTGAGGCAGCTGGATTCTTAATAATTGAATCCATGGAATGGATGAGATCACTGAGAAGAGAGAGAGTTTAGGAGAAAAGAGAACCCCAGGTCAGATTCTTGGAGAATGCTCATCCTAAGGGGGCATGATATGCATAGTGAGCTAGCAAAGGAATTTGAGGAGTGGTTAGACAAGATAGCAAAATTAGAAGGGAGTACTGTAATGATAACTCAGAGAGGAGAGAGCATTCAGCTAGAGAGAGGGTACTCAACAGGGTCAAATGTAGCATAGAGATCAAGAACATTTAACACTGAGGGTTGAGGTATGAGTAGAGATAGAATGAATAGGAGGTTGTGGTCAGCTGTAGGAGTATCGCCATTTTTTTATTTAGGTAATAGATTACTTGTGAATAGTTATCAGAGGTGGTGTGATCATTTATAAATTATGTCCATCGAATTGTTAAGTCTCTGGTAGTGTTGATTGTGATTTGTCCTGTTTTAGCTTTCTTTGTTTCATTGATAGCCTGTTGTGAATACTTCGTTGAATTCTAGTCTTGAGGCAGCAATATTTCATATTAGTTTTCTGATGACTATTTTTAAGTAGCCCAAGTTTTTGTGTTGTCTTTTTAATAGCTATTGAGTTGTTATTCATTCCTTTGATGACCAAAGCTATTTAGATCTGTGAATTTTTTTTTCTGGATTTGTTTTGAGACTGAATTTGTCAAGATTTTGAACTTGTAACATGAAATCTAACCAAGACAGATATCAACCTTCTTTGTGACGCTCTGAAAGGTTTAGGACCAAATTTGACTTCATATGCTCCTAGGGCGTATCATTTTCTTGATGATTTCATAGAAGTTGTCTTTGATTCTATCCCCACGTGCTTGTGGGCACCCCCCACCCCACTTCCTCTTCACAGCTGCTGTGCATGCAAGGCTCTGAATTAGATGGTATGTGAGTAACTCAGGAAGATTTTGGCCTGCGTTCTTCTCATAGTGATTCATTAAAAAGCAAAGCCTCAAGGGCAAGAACCTTCGGGTTCCTTTTCACCAAAAACAACTTTCAAAGGACACCCTAGATTTTTTTTTTATAAAGCACCACACATACACATGCAAAAAAAGCTGGAAATTCTCAAGTTGAGGTTGCCCCAAATAGTTTCTTTAATTTTTTTCTTCATGTGTAATAACGTACTGGAAAATGACTCTTTAGAAAATGAAACCTTAACTGAGCCAGTAAAGCCACTTCTGACATAACTTTGAAGCCCACGTGAATCTTCTAAGCCATTCATACACATCCAAATTCTGCAATTCTCTGGCTACCCCTGAAAAAGACTCTCCCAAAAGTTCCAGAGAGTTACCTTTGACTTCCTGTGCACCTTGTAGTCCTCCTCACAACTCATCATCCTCCATGCCTTGTCACCATGACTGTTGCTACCTAATCTAGTAAAGCTGAGACCAAAAAATACATGAGAATTAAAGGACTGCATGATACTGTGTTTACATAATGATCGTCTGGGAGCTAGCCCGTCACTGGAGCTGCCATCTTGGGCTCTTACTAAACTACAGTTGCAAAAATCTCCCATATTTCTCCCAATAATAGCTATTCATATTTATACATCACTTTAATATCATCAAAGCATTTCATTAATTACTTTTTTAAAAAAAAATTTCTTTTTTCCTGTGCTCTATGTTTTATCAACAGATAATTTTGAAGAGTTCTACAATAAATCTCCAGAGGTCTCCTAATCTGTATTCCTGCTTCCACATAGAACTTAATCTAAAAAATTCCAGGCAAGAAGTAATTCTCATAGTAAGGATAATGAATTACTGTACTGAACTTTTTTCTTATGTCTTTGCTAAATATCTTCTGTTGCCATTTAAGCCCTCTTCTTTGGATTTAGTCTTCTGGGTTGATGAGGAACATAATTATTTTATGTTTGTAGATGACTTTTAAGCCTTTTCCATATCTTTTGTTTCATTTGGAATTCTTGAATTTCAGAGCTAGAAGGGCTTTTTAAAATAAGAAAACAGAGACCCAAAGAGGTAAAGTTATTTGCTGACTGATACGCAGTGAATTAGTAGTAGAGTAAGGAATGGAACCCAAGTCTTTTGACTCTCAACTGAGTACTATTTTCATTGTACCACACTTCCTCTTATTCCAATTCCATTAATGTTTCTTCAGAGGTATTAATTTTCTTTTCCAGAAACCACAAGTATTTTCCAAAATTCTCTAGTTAGTCCCCACAATTGCCTTGTGGGCTAGAAAAGGCTAATTTTGGGACATCATAAGGTAGGATTCCTGAGTGTATGTACAAAATAATTGTAAGCTTTTAGGCAAGTGAGTCATTTGATATAGTTAAAATTCTTATGCTATCTGTTCTTTCATGTTCCAAGAGCTGTTCCACTAAGCAAAAGGTGTCATGAGGGGAAGTACTAACCTTGAAATATGACTTGTGACTCTGGGTGGAATTAGGGCCAGAGCTTGAAGAGCAGGAGACCATGGAATATGGCTTTTTTGACCCATCACACAACTCAGCCAGTATGCTGTTGAATAGTATATGTTGCTACTGACCTAGAAAGTACGTTTGACTGGCCGCAATGGCTGTATTTTCTGGTTTAAGATTCCACATGGCTCTGGAGGTCATCTGAGAAACCAAGTTCTTAATTTGTTATTGATTCAAGAAGTTAGCCTCCTTTCATTCCCTCTGTCCCCCCTTCATTTTCCTATGCCCTTCAGTCTCTCTACCCCAAATACCTTACCAGGCTGTCATCCTTGCTTTTGCTTTACTTTTGTCTTTACCAATTCAATGAACAGTATCCCCTACTTGAATCCCTTGTGTGTTGTCACTCATAACTTTTCCAGATCCTAATTACAGATTACTCCTGCCATCCTCCTCTGCTCCCATACATTGGATGCTGAAACTGCTGGAAGAGGCATGCGACCACACTGACTAGGTCCATGATAAATGTATGTTGTCTCATATCATCTGGACCATTGCTTGAGTAAGGCAAGTCTTTTATTCCCTAGTAGATTCCTGTCCCATTCCCCACAGTAACCTCCGTGCCTTTGCTTGCTTCCTACCCTCACAGCAACAACAACAACAAAGCCATTTCATGCTTTGCTGAGAAAGCTGCTGGGAGTTCGCTTTTCTTCCCTACTCTGTATCTCTTTATCCTCATCCTTCATTTTCTTCTCCTTTACTCCAGTCTCTGACGAAGAGATGTATTTTCTCTTTGCCAAGGCCAACTCTTTTACTTAGCCCCTTGATCCCATTTTTTCCCCGTCTCCTATGGTAAATTACATACACAATGATCCCCCCTTCTTTTTCTCCCCAGTCTTCAGTCTCTCCCTATGTATTGGTTCTTTCCCTCATGACTATCAAATATGCCCAGGTCCTTAAAAAAACCTTCACTTCACACTGCCATCCCTTCAAGTTGTTCCCTTCTGTCTTTACTCCCTTTCTCAGGGAGTAAACTGTTGGCTTTATTCATTGTTTTTGTTTCTTCCCTTCTCACCTTTCTCTGCAATCTCACTTCTGACCTGATTGCTCAGTTGAAAGTTATCAATTATATTTTTGAAAGTAAGAATTTCTTATATCTATATTTCCTAAAGTATACTTCTCCCTACTGCTGTTTTTTGTTCTTTCCCTTTATATTGTTGTAGTTGTGTATCTTGTTTCCTGGTTCTGCTTACTTCCCTTAGTATCAGTTTGCATGTGCTTCTCTGCATTCGTGTTGATTGTTTCTTACAGTGAGTAATAATCCATTATATTTATGTTCCACATTTTACATTTATTTCCCAAATAATAGACATCTCCTTTGTTTCTAATTTTTTGCTATTACAAAAAGTGCTGCTAGGAGTCATTTGATGAATCCATACATTTGCACAGGTTGTGACCCACATCTGAAGTGCTCTCCATCCTCATTTCTGCCTCTTAGAATTTCTGGATTTCTTTCAAACTTCAACTCAGATGCCTCTTCTTCCATGATGTCTTTCCAGACTCCCCCGTTCCTCAAATGCTAGTAGTGCCTCCCCCATTCTCTCTTTTTCTATGTGTAATGTTATACATATTGTCATCCTATACAGAACACAAGCTCCTTGAGGGCAGGGACTATTCCATATTTGTGTATATGTGTGTGTGTGTGTACATGCGTGTGTGTGTGACCTTAGAGCCTATCACAAAACTGCATACATAGTAGGTATGTACTGAATACTTATTCATTGATCAATTAGTCTGTCTACCTTATCTAGAAAACAAATTGGCCCAGGTTATTTGATTTAAAATTCTATTTATTAAAATATGAGACTCAAAGCCAAATTCTTTTTTTCAACTTTTGCTCTTGATTATATATCTTTCTTTTCTGGTGAATGATTCAAATCAGCATACATTTATTGAGCACCTCTTATGTTCTTGACATTGTGCTGGGGATACAGAGACAAAGCAAACATCCCCTTTCTTTAAGAATGTTGTATTTCTGCTGGGAGAAATACAGATAAGTATACAGATAAGTATATACAAAGTAAATAAAGAGTAAATATAAAGTAACATTTGGATGTGGGAAAGTACTAGACAAGAAAGTCCTCTTGTAGAAGATGATACATGGATTGAATTTGGAAAAAAGGGATTTTCTGAGGTAGGTATTAGTCATTCAACTGGCTTTTAGTAAGTGCCAACTGTATATGTGTCAGATACTATACTAAGTACTGGTGTTACAAAGAATGGCCAAAAAACCTGGTCTCTGCACTCAAGGAGTTCACAGTCCTCTGGAGGAGACAACATGCTAACAGTGCGTATTTATAAATAAGGATATGGATAAATTGGGAGTCGTCTGAGGGGGCAGGCAGTAACATTAAGTAGGAGAAGGAAAGATTTTTTTGTAGAAGGTGAGACTTGAGCTGAGTCTTGAAGGAAGCCAGGGAAGCTTGAGGGGAGAGAATTCGAGGGATGGGGGAAGAGCTAGAGAGAATGCTCAGAGTCAGAAGAATAGCACGGCAGCCAGTGTTGTCAGGTCAATTCATTTATTAAACACCTTTGTTCCAGGTACTGCTAAGCACTAGGGATATGAAAAAGGCAAAAAAACAGTCCCTGCTCTCAAGGAACTCACAGTCTAATGGGGTACATGAGGGAATAAGGTAAAAGAAGACAAGAAAGGTAGAGAGGAGCCAGATTAGGAAGACTTTAAAAGCCAAACATGATTTTTATGTTTGATCCTAGAAGTGATAGGCAGAGTGGGGAGAGACGAGGAAGGGATAACAACCAGCACACTTCATATCTGTCTAGGCATGAAGTCATGAGGAACTGTATCAAGGAGGCCTGTATAAGAGATGTTACAGAGGTAAAAATGGCAAATTCCAGACATGAGGGACAGCTTGTGAAAGGTTGCAGAGTTAGGACCTGCAATGTTACATATGCAAGTTGTGTAGCTGGACCCTAGGCCATGTGAGGAAGAATAATGTGTTATCAGTCTGGACAAATAGGTAGGCACCAGGTTAAGTTTTAAAGTGCCAAGTAGAAGAGTTTGTATTTTATTCTATAAGCAGTCTGTTTTTAAATGTCCAGTAGACAGTTGGAGATGTGAGAAACCATGAGAGCTGATTAGATCACATCACTTAGTAAAATAGTATAATGGGAGGGAAGAAAAGAGCCCAGGATGGAGCCTTGGAGAACACCTGTGGTTAACGTGTGTGACCTGGATGAAGATCTAGCAAAAGAACCTGAGAAGGCCAGCCAGGCAAGAAAGAGAAATAGAAGAGAGTGAACCGATGCTAGGTGAAGTGAGCAGAACCAGGGGAACATTGTACATAATAACAGCAGTATTGTGCAAGGATCAACTCTGATACGCTTCACTCTTCTCAGCAATAAAATGATCTGATACAATTCCAAAACACTCAAGATGGAATATGCTATTCATATCTGGAGAAAGAACTATGGAGTCTAAATGCAGATCAAAGTAGACGATTTGTTCTCTCTTTTTTTTTTTTGGTTCTTCTTTCTTATGGTTCCTCCCATTGGTTCTAATACTTATTTACAACATGCCTGATGTGAAAATATGTTCAATACGAGTGTATATGTATAAGTCTATATCAGATTGTATGCTGTTTTGCGGAGGGGGAAAGGGAGGGAGGAGGAGAAAATTTGGAACTCAGAATCTTACGGAAGTGAATGTTGAAAACTAAAAATAATAAAAAGAAAGATAAAGATTGAAAAAAAGGCCATTAGATTTGATGAAGAGATTGTTGATAACTTTGGAGAGAGCAGTTTCATTTGAGTTAATAAAATTTGAAATCAGACTGCAGAGAGTTAAGAAGGGGATGAGAAATGATGGCATCCATTGTAGTTACTTTTCTATAGGCATTTAGACAGAAAAAAGAAAAAAAAATAGAGCACAGTAGTTAGCAGGGATGAATTGTTAGGATTTTTTGAGGATGGAGATATTGGTGTGTTTACAGGCAGTAAGGAATCAGCCAATAGACAGAAAGAGAAAATTAGTGAGAGATTAGGGATGATAAGGTTGAAGTCTACTGTAGAAGTTGGGATAGAATGGGATCACTTGTGCATATGGAGGGGAATTAATCTTGACCAGGAAAAGGGCCACATGTTCATGAGAAATGAGTGAAGAAGAAAGTGACAGAAAACATCTAGTGATGTGAGATGAGCAGGGGAGAAGAGTGAACACTCAGTGAAGAATCTCCGTTTGTTCAAATAAGGCAGAGTTCTCAGCTGAGAGCATGGAATGGGAAATAAGGGAGCCATGGGATTCTTGAAAGATCAAATTTTGATCCTTTTGATCCTGTGGTGACTGGGAAAGTGAATCAGTGAGGGAAGTGTAAAAGTTTGCCTGGATACAGTGGGGTTCAGGTGATACTATATAACATAAATTTATAGTAGACCTAGTCAGCACGGTTTTATGATTTTCAGTATCTTGATTTAGCAGTGCATATGTGTGTAGGAGCAAAGGTAACAAATGTTGGGAGTGAGCCAAGGCTGAAACTTGGCAGGGCAAGATTTCTAGTAGGATTAAAGGATAAAGGACTCAAGAGAAGAGGATAACTGTTTTACCCAAGGGGTCAAGATAGGAAAGTATAGGGTTAACAGAGCAAGCTGGGTCAAGAATTGAAGGGTGAAGATATTGAAAGTAGGTACAAAAAATAGATTTTGGGTTTGCAAGGCAGAGTGAGAGGTGAAAAGACAGCAGATTGTGATCAGATAAAAGAATTTCAGAGTTCATGAACACAGAAGTGGAGCATTGTGGAAGATGGCAAGGTCAAGGGTATGATTATCTTAGTGTGTAGATGAGGTATGGGAGGAGTAGGTCATGGGAAATGAGTAAGTTGAGGGGACTGGGTGGTTAGATTTGAGGGAGTATCACTATGTATGTTGAAGTCTCTTAATATGAGATTTGGAGTTGGGGAAGAAAGATTGTGAGCCAGGTATTAAACTCCTTAAGGAAGGAAGGAGAATATCCTAGAGGTTCTGTGGATAGCAGCTACTAGAATCCCAAATGGCTGATAAATTTGGATTTTATAAACTTCAAAGGAAGAGAGGTTATTGAATGATGGTGGTAGAGGAAGAGCCTGAAAGAGCCAGTGAAGTGTGGCAAACTGTGAAGAAGATGGAATTATGAGGGGAAAGATTGGAAACACTCTAATTAGGAGGCTATTGAAATTATATAGGCAAGTGGTAATGGGAGATTAAACTCGATAGAATGTGAGTAGAGAGAAGAGGATGGTTTGCCAGAGATTGTAGGGGTGGTAGCATCAACAAGATCTTACAACTGATTGATTGGATATTGTGGTATGCAGGGAAATTGAGGAATCAAAGTTGAACTTGAGTGACTGGAACATTAGTAGCTCTTTAAACAGAAATAGGAAAATTAGGGAAAAGGGTAAATCGGGGAAGAAAAATAATGACATCCCTACTTCAAATTATATTATAATACATCAAAACTGTTTGGTTTTTGTTTAAAAAGTAGAGCCATAAGCAGAAAACACAAGGAAGAAATAGGAACAATTAAGGAATAATGTAGTAAACTGAAGGACATAATTTCACCTCAGGAAGACCCTCTCTTTGATAAGAATTTTTGGGAAAAATGGAAAGCACTCTGGCCCTATACTATAAACTCAATGTGAATACATGACCTGAATATTGAAAGTCATACATTAAAAAATTTGAGAACTAGATCTAGTATTTTCTTTTCCCTGTCAATTATCAAATATTTATTTCCCTCTTCCTTCTCCCTAAAGAAAGAAAAACAGCACTCTTGTTACAAATATGTATAGTTAGGCAAATTTTCACACTGGGTGTGCCCTGAAATCCATTCTCATTCTGCATATTGAATCTGTCACCTTTCTTTGTTAGCATTCTTCAAAATAGATTCTGTGAAATGATGTGTTAATAAGAGTTCTTTGATCTTTCTGAATTGTTCATTTTTGTAATGTTGTATAAATTATCTTCCTGGTTCTTCTCACTTCCCTGAATCAGTTCACTTGAGTCTCCTCAGGTTTCCTTTTCATCATTTCTGGCATCACAGTATGGAATGCTACTTTCATATATCATAATTTGTTTCATCATTTCCCAGTTAATGGTCACTCCATTAATTTTCAGTTTTATGCCTCTCAAAAAACCTGCTGTAATATATATATATATATATATATATATATATATATGTGTGTGTGTGTGTGTGTGTGTGTGTCCTTTTCCTCTTTCCTTGAAATCAGTTATTTTTCACAGATAATCCCCAACTATTTCTAGGGTTCAGCTTCTTTAAAGAGGGAATAGAGGTAATCACGGGAGATGAAATAAATGTTTTAGATTACTTGAAATTGGAAAGCTTTTGTATGCATAAAATTAATGCAAAAATTAAGAATGTATGTGATTGGTAGGGATAAAAAACCTTTGAATTAATTATTTTTGTTAATTCTAGTACCTTTCTTCTGTTGATTATGCTGTACACATCCTGTTTACATGTACATGTTTGTATACTGTTTCCTTGATTAGACTGTGAGACTTTGGAGTACAGGAGTTATGTTTGCCTTTCTGTCCCCAGTGCTTAGCTCTGTGCTTGGCATATACTAGGTGCTTAATGAATGTTTATTGATTGATTGATAAGGGCCTAATATTTGAGATTTCTAGGCAGCTAGATTTCATTGGGGTAGCAAACTGCTTGGTTAAGGAAACTCTGCTCATGGAGGTTGACGCCTTCTTATCAACTTATTCTTAGAGGGCTTCCTAGAGCACTGAGAGGTAAAGGGACTTGGCAGGGACATAGAGTCAGCAAATGTCAGAGGCAAAATTTAAATCCTATTTGTCCCTGGCTTTAAAACCAGCCCTCTATCCACCAAATCAGAATGACTTTCTAAAGTGCTACATATAACATGTTACAGTATTCTCTTAGTGGCTCATGATTAATAATCTTCATGCTGTTCTACTAAATTCACCCTGATTAGGTTTACCAGGGTTGGATAATGAAGTATGTGATTGTAGATAAACAAATCATTTTCTTTGCAAATTTCAAAGTGATGTGTAAATTTTCTATGTGAAGTTCTTATTAGCACCCTACTCTACTCAATACAGAAATGAACTTGGAATGATTTTGTTCGTAGATTTTTTTCTTCTTTGCACAGTCCTCAAGGTGAAGCTGGTCTGTAGGGAAAGGGGAAGGGAACAGACATTTATTAAGCAGCTGCTACATGCCAGACACCGTGTTAAGTACTTTGTAAATATCTTATTTGGCCCTTACAATCTGAGAGGTTTACCTTTTAGGTATCTAAGACTTGATGAAGTAAAAGCCATGTGAATGTTCAGTTCAGTAATTTTTTTCAGTTGTATACCTTCCTTACTCTATTTGGGGTTTTCTTGGAAAAGATACTGGAGTAATTTGCCATTTCCTTCTCCTGTTCATTTTATAGGTGAGAAAACTGAGGCAAAAGGGATTAAGTGACTCCCCCAGTATCACACAGCTAGTAGGTGTCTGAGATCACATTTGAACTCATGGAGATGAGTCTTTCTGACTCCAGGCCTGATACTCTATCCACTGTGCCACCTCACTACCCACCCTAATGCAGATCTTATTTAAAAACAACAGGATAAATCAAAGTTGGCTAGTTAAAAGGAAAGATAACATTGTACAAAAAAACAGACTTGTGAAGAAATACAAGAACCAAAAGAAAGAAGCATGGCAGAGCCTATTTGAATAAAGACAGTGGAGGCAAAAACAGAAGTGATATTATTAGAATATGCTGCAAACTACTTGTGCAGAAAAAAGAAATAGACAAGTTTGTGAAACAGCTCACAAGCCTGGCATGAAGGCATGATTTAGGACCACTGAAGCACTTCGTTTGTCTAGGTATCTACTAATGCTTCTTTTTTCTAAAATCAGAGTATCTAGTAATTTCTTGGTTTGTATTACTGATAATTTAGTCAATTAAAATATAGAGGATTCTTGACTGTAAAATAGATTGTAAAACAGTAGTTATCAAAACCATTTGGTATTGGTTTTTTAACAAAAAAAGAAAAGTTTAAAGGAGAATCAGAAATAATGGGACTAAATAACCCAGTATTTGATAAACCTCAAAACATATATTACTTAGGAAAGAATTCCCTGTTTGATAAGAACTGCTAGGAAAACCGTGAATCAGTCAGGCAGAAATTAGGCTTAAACCAACATCCTTCACCACATTCCACAGTAAATCCAAAATTGATACATGACCTGAATATTTTAAAAGATCATACCATGAAAAGTAAGTAGAAGAAAAACTAGTGAAATATCTTGACGGTTTTGGGAAGGAGGTGAATTTGTAACCACACAAGGCAGAAAGGTTATTATAAAAGATAAAATTGGTAGTTTTGATGAAATAAAATTGAAAAGACTTTCATACACACAAAAATGCAACATAGATAAGAAGTGAAGCAGTCAACTGGGGAGGGGCAGAGGTGACTGTATCAGATTTCTTGGATAAGAGTTTGGCAGCTTGGTAGTGTGACCACCAAGATGGAGAACACATTTTCTCTGATTCTCATGGCCTCTCAGACTTCTCTTAAACAGAAAATATGCACCAAAATCAAGACAGCTTAAGCTGTCTTCATAGTCTAGGACACTGGGAACCTAAAAGATTTTTAAAAAACAAACCATGAACTAATGACTACCTTTAGCTCACTTAGCACACTCCACCCACCCACTCCACACCATGCATGCACTGGCAGTGTGGCTGCACTAGCCATCCTGACCCTTCAGTTAGCAGCAAACCCAACCCCATACCCTAAAGCCTTGGAGATATGGACCCTGGACTATGGATGTTTGCTGGGGACTTAGTGGTTAGTACCATGGCAGCATTCTTTGCTGAAAAAAAAAATCTCCACAGGAGAGTGAAGGAACATATGTTTGAGCTTGAAATAGATTCTGTCTCCCCAAAAGTCATTTAGGACAGAAACCCAGGCTGGTAAGCTGTGAATTGCCTAGTATAGGAGAAGATTGAAATGAGATCCACCCCCTGGGGAGACTATCATCAGATGGGAGGGGGACATAAGTTCAGAAATGGGGGGAAAAAAGAGGAAAAAAAACAAACTGAAATTGTCAAAGATCTTAGAAGAAGAAAGCTCAGAGACCTTGAGCATAAGCCATTAAATCAATAGGGAAAGCATGAAGAAAAGAAAATATAGCAGTCAGAACTAGTTAATGAGTTCAGGCCTTTATGAATAAATATTACAAAACAAAGGAGAATAATTCAACACTTGATGAGACAGAGAACCGTATAGAATTTGAAGAGAATATGGAACCAGAATATATTGTTCTTAAGTGGATTAAAAGAGAATGAGAATTATGAAGGAAGAATTTATGACCTGTACAGCAGAAATAATTGGTAGAATGGAAAAACGTGAATCTGAAATGAGAAGTCTTACCAAAGAAACCACAAGGACAATAGCTGATTGGAATACATACATGTAGAAATGAAGGACAATCTAGAAGAAGAAAAGAAAAAAACAGTAACACTAAAGGAAAACATGCTCTCTATTCAAGTAAAGCCTGATTATCTTGACAGCAGGATATATAGAGATAACTTAAGGATTATAAGTCCTAAAGAGAAGACATGACAAGTCAAAAAATTTAACTATCAAATGCAAAAAATAATAGAAGAAAACTCCCCTAGAATTACTGAATAGAGAAAAGGAAATACCAATTGAAAGAATGAATAGATTGCTTCCAGGAAAAATCTGAGGCTGCCAGTTCTGACACATGTAATGGTTAAATTTAACAATTTGATTCAGAATCGGCAAATTCTACATGTGACAAGAAGAAAGACCTTCAAATGCAAAGAAATGTGAAAAACCCATGACTCTTCTATACCCATCAGAAAATAGAGAAGGGAATAGAATGTATTCTGAAAAGTAGTAGAGCTCAGGGTGACCTACCCTGAAAGTCTGTGCTTAACCATAAATGTGGAAAGATGAATGTTCAGTAATAAAGAGGAGCTCAAAACATTCTTCAAAAACCAAACTTGAAGAGATTATTTGCTTCTTAACAACAGAAATACAGGAAAGGAGAATATTCTTGTGTAGGGAGACCAAAAAGAGATTTTTTTTCTAAATGTCTACAAAGAGACAGAGATGTAGGATAGCAGTGAAGGGAAGGTGACTCCTGTGGTCATCTAGGCAGAGAAGAGTCTACAGGGAAGTGGGTGAGAAGAGAAGAGAACTGAAAGGGGGGGCAGAAAAAAAGAGGCATTGTTTTGATGTTGGGTGGACATTCCACTGATGAATGCTCCTCTGGATGAAGAGAGATAGATATTCTGTGAAGGGAGATGGGACTATGTGCTGAATTATCTGTGGGGATTTGGTACTTGAAAAGATTAGTGTCCTCCCTTAAGGTGGAGGGAGGAACACGTAGGGGTAATTGGTGTCTAGGAAAATGGGAGGGTATGGACCCAAGGAGGGGATTTTAAGGTATACAGGAAAGAGGTGATCTGGGATGATATAGGTTAGAGATGAACTGTGTAAATAGGGACCTGCCATGGGACAGTGCTCTCTCTTTTCTTGGAGCAATACACAATGAAAAATGGGAATCTGTGCAACAAACTCTATAGGATGGGCAAAAACTGCTTAGTGGTGAGAGCCCATAATGGATACCTCGGAAATTTTGTCTCCACATAGAATGCAGAGCATAGAAAGGGACTTAGATAAGTATAAAGGTTGTGAATCAGAGGAGGATCTATAGAAACAGAAAGAATTTGGGTAACATGAGAATGAGTGGAGATAGAGCCAAGATGATAGTGTACAGAGAGCAACCCAGCTAAATTCTCCCAATATTTCCTTTCAAACAACTAAAATAATTCTTCAAATAAAATGTTGTGGCAGCAGAGCCAACGAAAGGTCATTGGGACATTTTTCCAGCCTAAGGAGATTGACAGGAGAGGTCTGTGACACTAGCTAGGGACTGACTTGGAGTATGGTGGCAACACCAACAATGGACCTGGGAGGCAACTGTGAGAGCCCCGCAGCAACAGCTTTGGAAACTCCCAGCCCAGACTCAGTAAGGTGGTCAGACAGCTGGTCAGAAAGAGATTACAGGGGACCCTTTGCTGGCACTGATTGCAGCTATTACTGATTGCAGCTATTGTTCATATGCAATTTTGATCAACCGTAAGGGAATAGGAGACCTCACTGAAATTCCAAGGCAGAAAAGAGCACTAGTGTTTGTGGCTTCAGGAGAGCAGAGGGCCTGGTCATGGGTTCCAGGCTAAGCTGCAGGGGAGCAGGGACCTTTTCCTGAGTAAAACCCAAAGCGTGGACCAAGAGAGAGCAATGATCACAACACTGCCTGGATAATACTACCTTGGAAGCACCAAAAGCATGTGAACCCCCAGAAATAGTTCTGAAAACAGCAGCACAAAAAAGCCTGAAACTTGGGAGATAACCTCCCTACCTCAGGGTGAGCAGATCCCAACTTTAACATAAAGTTCAAAGTCAAGGAATGGACTGGAAACAAACAAAAAAGAACTTGACCATAAAAAGCTACTATACTAGCAGGGAATAATACCAAGACATAAACTCAAAAGACAATCGTGTGAAAATAGCCATAAGCAAAGGCTCAAAGAAAAATGCTCATTTTACACAAGCCCGGCAAGAATACTGGAAATGTTAAAGGAAGGAATGAGAGAGATGGTGGAAAAATTGAAAAAAGAAATGAGAATAATGCAAAAAAACTATGAAAAGACAACTAACAGTCTGGTAAAAGAAGCACAAAAAAATACCTAAGAAAAGAATTCCTTAAAAAGAAACATGGGCCTAATGGAAAAAGAGGCACAAAAATTCACTGAGGGAAAGGAACTCCTTAAAAATCAGAATTGGCCAAATGGAAAAAGAGGTACAGAAGTTCACTGAATAAAATAATTTCTTAAAAATTAGACTTGGGAAGGTGAAAGCCAGTGACTCCATGAGACAGCAAGAAACAATAAAACAATTTAAAAAAATGGAAGAAAATGTAAAGTCTCTCATAGAAAAAACAACTGACCTGGAAAATACATTGAGTAGTGAATATGGAAAAATAGGTACACTCGTAAACTGCTGGTGGAGTTGTGAACTGGTCTCCAGCCAGTTGTAAATTATAAATCCAGGTTATAAAATTGTGTATGCTCTTTGACCCGGCAATGCCGCTACTAGGTCTGTACCCCAAAGAGATCAAAGAAAAAGAATCTATATAGATGTACAAAAATATTTATAGCTACTCTCCTTGAAATAGCAAAGAATTGGAAATTGAGGGGATGCTTATCAATTAGGGCATGGTTGAACAAGTTGTAGCTTATGATTGTGATAGAGTACTATTATGCTAAAAAAAATAACGGAGAGGGTGGTTTCAGGAAAATATGGTAAGACCTATGTACTATAAATTGATGCAAAGTGAAGTGAGAAAACCTGCATTGTGTACAATAACATCAATGTTGTAATAATGGTCAACTGAAAAACTTGGCTACTCTTATTGAGACAGTGATCCAAGAAAGTTCTAAAGGACTCACAATGGAAAATGTTACTTCCTTTCAGAGAGAGAACTAATGAACTCCAAGTGCAAACTGAAGTATGACTTTTTTTGCAATATTGCTAATATAAAAATGTTTTGCATGATTTCACATGTATAATTGGTAATATTTTGCTTGCCTTCTCAATGGATGGTGGAAAGGTGGGAGGGAGAGAATTTGAAACTCAGAATTTAAAAAGAAAGGAATACTAAAAATAAATTAAAATTTTTAAGTGAAAAGAATGATTGAAAGAAATGTCCTCTGGAAAGAGGTACAAAAAAAAAAACTGAGGAAGGGAAAATCTACTTGACTGAGAAGAGGAAAGAGGGAAAGAATTAACTAACTATATGAAAGTAGAAAAGAAAAAGATGAGTAAACAATACTCCAAAGGGAAAGGAGCCACAGAGAGGAAGAAGAGTATTGGATTAAAGGAGAGAGCGAGCAGGAAAAGGGCTGCTTTTAGAAATATTAAGCTAAAGTTACTGAAGAGATATAGTATTATGCAGTAGAAGAGGGGGGAAATCACAACTTGAAAAAAGGCAATATTAGAGAAAAATGAATGAAAATCTAAACTTAACTGTTGTAACTTTAAATATGAATGAATTGATTAATCCAGTAAAATTTTTTAAAATGACAAATTGGACAAGAAAACAAAACCCTACGAAATTCCATTTATGTAGCATAACACAAAGAGTGTTCAATATGAAGCCATAGATCCATTTCATACTGTTTGCCTATTTTTGAAAAACTATTTAATAAATACTGTACATTGCTGGAGGTAGATAGCATCTTCCTTTTTATGTCTTTTATAGTTGGTTTGAGTATTTATATATAACTTAGTCATTCACAGTTGTTCTTTGAACAGTATTGCTGTTACTGTATACAGCATTCTTTTGGTTCTGCTCATTTCACTCTTTGTTTTTTCATGCAAGTCTTTCCATGTTTTTCTGTAATCATTGAGCTCATCATTTCTTACAGCACAGTAGTATTTCATCAAAATCATATACCACAACTCATTGAACTATTCCTCAGTCAATGGGCATCCTCTCAATTTTCAGTTCTTTGCCACCACAACGAAAGCTGCTATAAATATTTTTAGAATGTCTAAATTCTTTTCCTTTTTTTCCTGATCACCTTGGGAAATAGATTTAATATTGTATTACTGGGTCAAAGAGTATACAGAGTTTTATAATTGGTACATAATTCCAGATTGCTCTCCAAAATGGTTGGATCAGTTTACAGTTCCACTAACTCTGTATTAGTGTCCCAGTTTTTCCACATTCCCTCTAACATTAGTCATTTCCCCTTTATATCATTTTAGCCAGTCTGAAAGATGTAAGTAAGATGATATCTCAAAAGCTGTTTTAATTTGCATTTCTCTAATCGATAATGATTTAGAGCGTTTTTTATGACTATATATAGTTTTGATTTCTTCATTAAAAAATTGTCTGTTCATATCCTTTGGCCATTTATCAATTGAGAAATGACTCATATGTTCTTATATAAATATGACTAAGTTCTTTTTTATTTTTTTTATTAATTTATTTGTTTTCAGTTTTCAATAATCACTTCCATATGTTTTAAGACCAAATTTTTTATACATTTGAGATATGAGGCTTTTATCTGAGAAACTGTCTATGCAAATTGTTTCTCAGTTTTCTATTTTGCTTCTAATCGTGGCTAGATTGGTTTTATTTGTACAAAACCTTTTTAACTTAGTTTAATCAAAATTATCCATTTTGTATCTTACAAAGGTCTTGTTTATTCATAAGTTATTCTCCTGTCCATAAGTTTGAAAGGTAATATGTTCCATGTTCTTCTCATTTTCTTATGGTATCTCCCATTATATCTAGGTCATATATCCGTTTTGACCTTATCTTGGTAAATGGTATAAGATATTAGCCCAGGAGAGGGGAACCTGTGGCCTCAAGGCCACATGTAGCCTTGGGTGTGACTGAGTCCAAGTTTTATAGAACAAATCTATCTATTAAGGGGATTTGTTCTGTGAAGTTTGGATTCAGTCAAAGGGCTGCATTTGAGGACCTAGAGGGTCACATGTGGCCTCCAGGCCACAGGTTCTCCACCCCTGCACTGTTTTGTGCCCAGTTTCTGCCAGACTGCTTTCCAGTTTTCCCAACAATTTTTACCAGATCTTGAATTTTTATCCCAGAAACTTAAATCTTTATATTTTTCAAACACAAAGTTACTATAGTCATTTACTACTGTGTATTGTTTGTCTACTCTTTTATGCTGATTTACCTTTCTTTTTCTTAGCCAGTACCAGATAGTTTTGGTAATTACTGCCTTATAATATGGTTCAAGATCTGGTGCTGCTAAACCTCCTTCCTTTACATTTTTTCATTAATTCTTTTTATATTCTTGACCATTTATTCTTCCAGATGAACATCATTTTTTTCTAGCTCAATAATTTGGTAATTTAATTGGGATGGCATTGAATAATAGATTAGTTAAGTCGAATTGTCATTACAATCGACATTTCTCCAGTTATTTAAATCTGATTTTATTTATAGAAAAAGTGTTTTGTAATTATGTTCCAGTAGTTCCTTGATTTGTATTGGCAGGTATACTCCAGGGTATTTTATGATGTACAGTTATTTCAAATGGAGTATCTCTTCTTGTAGGGTTTTCTAGGTGATATATTGAAATGTTGATGATTGATAGGGGTTTATTTTATATCCTGCTACTTTGCTAAAAATATTAATTATTTCAATTCACTTTTTGGTTGAATCTCTAAGATTTCCCAAGTATATCATCCTGCCATCAAATAGCTAGTTTTATTACCTCATCGCCCATTCTGATTCCTTTAAATTTTTTTCTTTTATTGTTATTGCACCATTTCTAATACAATATTAAATAATGTGATAAAAGGCTTTCTCGATTCACCTCCTCATCTTATTGGGAAGGCTTCTGAGCTTTTCCCCATTACAGTTAAGACTTGCTGATGGTTTTAAGTAGGTGCTTATCATTTTGAGGAAAAAGTCCTTTATACCTATGCTTTCAAGTGATTTTTAATAGGAATGAGTGTTGTAGTTTGTCAAATGCTTTTTCTGCATTTCTTGATGCAATCATATAATTTTTATTACTTTATCAATGTAATCAATTTTAAAAACAATTTTCCTTATGCTAAACCATCCCTGCATCCCTGGTATAAATCCCACTTGGTCACAGTGTATATAATCTTTGTGTTATATTGTTGTAGTCTCTTAACTAGAATTTTATTTAGGATTTTTACATCCATATTCTTTAATGAAATTTTTCTGTAATTTCTTTGTTTTTGCTCTTCCTACTTTAGTTGTTTTGTAAAAGGAGTTTGGCGGAACTCCTTCTTTAACAAATACTAAGAGAAATCTTCAGTAGTCCTCTTTCAGTTTTTTATAAGGCTAATAGATAAAAGGGGAAACATGGAACTGAACAAATTGCTAAGAAAACTAGAGCTGGAAGACATGTTGTCTTCTAAACAAGAATCCAGAAGAATTTATCTATTTCTCAGTGCCACATGAATTTTACAAGTATTGACCATGTTCTATTCTTTATGACACAGAGATATTGCAAAGAAACATAGAAAGGCAGAAACAATAAATGCACTCTGTATAGACCATAATGTAAAATAATCATTCGTTCAGGGACCACAAACAAAAGATGCTGACCCAAATAGAGACTTAACAATAAATCAGAGAAACAATAAATATATGAAAGAAAATTATAATCTTGAAGAAATGTGCCTCAATTTCTGGAACACTGCTAAAGCAGTCCTTGGGAAAAATCCTATCCCTACAAACATACCTTAGCAACATAGAAAAAAGTGAGGATCAGTGAGCTGACTATGCATTTTAAAAAATAAACCTAAAATAAGCACCAAAAAGGAGATATTAAATATTAAAGAAGAAATAAATAGTTGGGAAACCAAAAACCATGAAGATGATGAATGAAACCAAAAGCTGATTCTTTGAGAAGACTAAGAAACTTGTTAAACCTTTAGCTAATATGATTAAAAAGAATTGTCTGGAGCATGAGTGGGTATCCTGCAACGCTGAAGCGCCACATGTGGTCTTCTAGGTCTTTGGGTGCAATCTTTTGCCTTAGTCCAAGTGTTACAGAACAGATCCTTTTTTATTAAGGGGTTTGGATGCGGTCAAAGGCCCATCTGAGGATCTAGAGGTCGCACGTTTCCCCATCCCTGGTTAAACCTGTTCACATTCATGGTTTTGATTGCTCTCCCATCCCTCTTTGCTGAAAGAGTAGAGGTAATGGAAAAGAGGAAATGCTGTCAACACTTAGGATGTATATTTGAAGAGATCTGCTTTCCTTCTCAGCCCCATCCGTTGGGAATCAGAAAGTCCTGGTCTGGCACTTACTGTCATGTTACTCTGGGCTAGTTACTGTCTGTCTTTTCTCAGTTTCCCTGCTTATAAAATGGGGATGATAGTAGCACTTTCCTTACTGAGTTGTGAGATTCAAGATCATATTTGCTAATCACATTGCCTGTCTAATACTTACTCCCTTTCCCTTCAGTTCCTTATGATTCACTCTCTGAAGTTGAAATTTGTTCTGTTTATGACAATTTCCTCCTCAGTACCATCCTCCCTCCCATTTGTTCTATGACAGTTTCCTGCTCAGTACTATTCTCCCTCTTTTGTTCCTTTCTCCTCTTTACTTTTCAATCTATTTTCATATGTTTAATGCAATTGTGCACAAAACTCTGTGTGTGTGTGTGTTCATGCGTGCGTGTGTATTTAAACCTCCTTTGTTCTCTCCAAATGTGTCTGAAGTTCATGTGATGGCTGCTGTCCTTGCCCCTTCTTCCTTTTGTGTATGCTTTCTCACTTGTCTGTTATGAGAAATACTGGAAAATAACTTTTTTCTCCCTTTATTCTTCATTTTCCCCCAATGTGTTTTTTCTTTGGTAAAAGAGGCAAAAGTACCCTCAATCCTTCCTTTTGTCTTACATAATTCTCTATATGTGATTCTTGAATTTGTAGTTCTTGAATTCTGAAAGGAGCATTTGTCCCTTCTCTCTCTATTAGAATATCAGCCTTGTATCATTGTTTAATCCTTTCCATTTGCCCAAATGTATTTACTTCTCTAGATCTCTCTTTATTCTTGTCTGCATTTCAGAGCTTCTCCTTAGCTTAGTTGTTTTCATAAGGAATATTTGAAAGTTCACTCTTGGATTAAAGGTTTATGTTTTTATACTGCCTTGCAGGATAAGTTGTTCTTGGATGTAAACCTTTATCTTTCGCATTTTGAAGTGTGATATTCCAAGATATTCTCTCCTTTTCACTAGTAAGTACCAGGACTTATGTGATCCTGGCTCTGGTTCCTGGGGATTTGAACTTTTTTCTTCTGTTTGTAGTATTTTTTCCTTTGACCTTCATTTTGACCATGACATATATTGTAACTTTCATTTTGGACTGTCCTGGAGTGTCTCATCAACGAATTTTTTTCTATTGTCACTTTTCCTCTTTGACAGTAATAAATTTGGGAAATTTTCATTTATGATTTTTAAAATATGATTATCTAGGCATCCCCCCTGCCCCCTTACATGGAAATTTCTCAGAATCCACAGAATTTCAGGAATTGTAAAGATGTTCAATTGTATCTCTTTCAACCGTTTTCCAGGTCAGTTTTTGATAAGAAATACTGTATATTTTCTGTTTGTCTTTCCTTCTGTTATTCCTTATTGTTTCATGGCATTACTAGGCTCTCTCTGATTCATTTTTATTCTCAGGCAATCATTACCTAGGTAACTTTTTTTCACCTTCAGTTCTAAGCTCTTTATTCTCTCTACTCCCCACTCCTCACTCCCCTTCCCCTTGCCCGCTACTCCCACACACAGCTCTTTTTGAACTCTGGCTCCATTTCTTCCTGGTATTCTTGTAGACCCTGTGGTCAAGCCATCCTCTTAGGTTCTAATAGAGTTGTGTGGGATTACTTTCTTTTTTTTCTAGGCTTTCCTCTTTGGCAACTCTTGACTGATAATATTACCTCATCTTGCCTGTTATATTTTACTTACTTATTTTATATGGTCATAATATTACAGATTTAGTGTTGAAAGGGACCTTAGAATCCATTGAGTCCAGCCTCTTCCCATTTTACAAATAAGGAAACTTAAGATTGTGAGAGGTAAGTGACTTTGCCCAACGTCACAAAGCTAGCAAAGTGTTTGGGGCAGTTTTAAGATGGGCCTGACACCAGCACCTTCTGTTAGGTTCAGATTTGTGACAAAAAGAGACATTCATGAGTCATTAGATGGTTAAAAAAAGGACATTTACTTTGTCATAACATATCAAGTGTACGGTAGCATTTATCATCCACAGATTTGGCCCCCCCTCATCATCCCAGCAGGGTGAAGTGAGTCTTGTGGCCTTCAGATATCTACCAAGTTGGAGAGGCCCTTAGGTGACCAAGAAGCTACTTCTAGGGAGGCAGGGGTCAGTTGGGTCCCGAGGATGACTTTGTTGCCAAATAAGAAAAACATATCTCTTGGGGGATGAGGTGGGGCATAGAAGAGGTGAGTCCTGATAAGATATTGACCTTTTAACATACCAACACTCATGGCTACAAGTCCATAGGATCTCCTGGAAGTCTTCCTAACATTTAAATGCTTTCAGAAGACTGTTTCCCAGGGTGCGGTCAGTCACCACTGGATAGCCACAAAACCATCAATTCAGTCACTCCTCCATACACTCTTCCCCCATTTTTAGTCCCCTCTTACTCCTGGGCCCCTGTTACACGTAAGTGTTAGAATGCTGGGAGCTTCTATACTCCAAGTTAACATTCCCACTTTCATCTGTCATCCTTGGCAGTGGGTGCAGTAATATTAGAAAGTAGAACTCCTCCTTCCTTCATTAGTGCTTTTTCTCCCTCTCTCCTTTCTTCCCTCACTGATGTGGGTTCTTTTTTCTTTTCCTCTGCTATTTCACTTAATGATCTTATTAGCTTCTATGGATTTAATTACCATCTCTATGCTGATGATTCTCATTTCTACAAATCTTTCTCCAACCTCTCTGCTGATCTCCAATCTCACATTTTCAACTGCCTCTCACACATATCAAATTAGATGTCTAATAGACACCTTAAACCACAAACCTCTAACTAAATCTGAATCCATTATCTTTCTCTCTAAGGTATCTTCCCCCCTCCTAACTTCCCTATTACTGTAGAGGGCAGCATCATCCTCCCATTCCTTCAGGCTCTCAGTCTACTTATCAGCCTTGACTCCTCACTGTCTCTCACTTCCCCATGTGTAGTTTGTTTCCAAGGCCTGTTGATTTCACCTTTGCAATATCTCTTGAATATGTCCCCTTCTGTCCTCTGATCCTGCACCACTCTGGTTCAGGCTCTAGACTATTGCAGTAACCTGCTGGTATATTTACCTGCCTCAACTCTCTCCTTACTCCAACCCATTCAGCCACCAAAGTGATTTTCCCAAAGCATATGTCTGACCACATCACCTTCTTTATTCAGTAAACTCTAGTGTCTCTCTGTCACTTCCAGGATCAAAGAAAAAATTCCTTTTTACATTCAAAGCCCTTCATAATCTAATCCACTTTTACCTTTCTTGTCTTCTTATTCCCTGATCCCAGTAACACTGACCTCCTGGCTATTCTTAAACAAGACATTCCATCTTTTGACTTTGGACATTTTCCTGACTGTGGCTCTATTGAATTATTTCTTTCTGACTCCTTCCAGTATTCTCTCCTTTGCCTTGAAGTTCTGGGTTTTGACTGTATTCCTAGAGGTTTTCATTTTGGGTTCTCTTTCAGGATTCTTTCAATTTCTACTTTGTCATCTGTCTTTTTTTAATCATCGATTTCAGATAGTTCAGTAGTTTTAAAATTACCTCCTCTTCACTTATTTTCCAGGTCAGTTGTTTTTCCTCTTGAGATATTTCATATTTTCTTTTACTTTTTTTCAGTCTTTTGACTTGGTTTTATTGTTTCTTGACGTCTTAAGGAGTCTTTAGCTTCCACCTGACCAATTTTGACTTTTAAGGAATTATTTTCTTTACTGTAGTTTTGTACCTCTTTTGCCATTTGGCCAATTCTTATTTTTTTTTTTTCCAAAGTTCTTTTTTATTTATTTATTTATTTATTGAGCTTTTTACATTCATTTTCACAAATTTTTGGGTTCCAAATTTTCTCCCCTTTTATCCCCTCCCCCCACCCCAATACCCCAAGCAATCTAATTTTCCCTATCTCCAATCTGTCCTCTCTTCTGTCATCCCTCCCTTCTCTTGTCTCTATCTTCTCTTTTCTCCTGTAGGGCCAGATGACTTTCTATTCCTCATTAACTGTATGTCTTCTTTCCTAGTTGCAACAACAATACTAAACAATTGTTCCTAAAACTTTGAGTTCCAAATTCTCCCCATCCCTCCCTCCCCACCCATTCCCTTTGGTACGGCAGGCAATTCATTATAGGCCATATCTGTGTAGCTTTGCAAATGACCTTCCTGATAGTCGTGTTGTGTAAGACTAACTGAATTGCCATCCCTCCTAACCTGCCCCTCATTGTTTCTCTTCTGTCCTTTGATCCTGTCCCTCCCCAAGTATTGACTTTCAATTACTCCCTCCTCCCTTTGCCCTCCCTTCCATCGTCCCCCCCCAATATCTCCTTCTCCCCCGCTTTCTTATACTGTAAAATAGGTTTTCATACCAAAATGAGTGTGCATTTCACTCCTTCGTTTAGTCAAATGTGATGAGAGTAAACTTTTGTTTGTTTGTTTGTTTTTTTTTTCCTCAGCTCTCCTCTTTTTCCCTCCACTAAGAACATCTCCTGCTTGCCTCTTAAATGACATATAGTTACCCCCTTCCATTTCCCCCTCTTTCCTCTCACTACATTTCTCTCTCACCATTTACCTTAATTTCTTTTAAGGTATGGTCCCATCCTATTCAGTTCAATCTGTGCTCTCTGTCTCTGCATGTGAATGCATGTGTGTATGTGTGTGCATGCGTGTACATGTGTATGTGTGGTCCCACCAACCACCCAGATACTGAAAAGTTTTAAGAGTTAGAAATATTGTCCTTCCATGTATGAATGCAAACAGTTCATTTCTGGTAAGTCCCTTAATACTTCTCCTTGCTGTTTACTTTTGCATGCTTCCTCTCATTCTTGTGTTTGAAAGTCAAATTTTCTTTTCAGCTCTGGTTTTTTCATCAAGAATGATTGAAAGTCCTCTGTTTCATTGAAAGACCATATTTTCCCTTGAAGTATTATACTCAGTTTAGCTGGGTAGGTGATTCTTGGTTTGAGTCCTAGTTCCTTTGCCTTCTGGAATATCCTATTCCACGCCCTTCGATCCCTTAATGTAGAAGCTGCTAGATCTTGGGTTATCCTGATTGTATTTCCACAGTACTGGAATTGTTTCTTTCTAGCTGCTTGCAAGATTTTTTCCTTGAGCTGGGAATTCTGGAATTTGGCCACAATGTTCCTAGGAGTTTCTCTTTTTGGATCTCTTTCAGGTGGTGATCGATGGATTCTTTCAATACTTATTTTGCCCTCTGGTCCTAGAATGTCAGGGCAGTTTTCCTTGATAATTTCATGCAAGACGATGTCTAGGCTCTTTTTTTGATCATGGTTTTCAGGTAGACCCATAATTTTTAAGTTGTCTCTCCTGGATCTATTTTCCAGGTCAGTTGTTTTTCCCATGAGATATTTCACATTCTCTTCTATTTTATCGTTCTTTTGGTTTTGTTTGGTGATTTCTTGGTTTCTCATAAAGTCATTAGACTCCATCTGTTCCATTCTAATTTTGAGAGAACTATTAAATTCAGTGAGCTTTTGAGCCTCTTTTTCCATTTGGCTCATTCTGCTTTTGAATGCATTCTTCTCCTCATTGGCTTTTTGAACCTCTTTTGCCAATTGAGTGAGCCTATTTTTCAAGGTGTTAATTTCCTCAGCATTTTTTTGGGTCTCCTTTACCAAGATATTGACCTTTTTTTCATACTCTTCTTGCATCTTTGTCATTTCTCTTCCCAGTCTTTCCTCCACCTGTCTAATTTGCTTTTCAAAATCCTTTTTAAGCTCTTCCAAGGCCTGAGCCCACCCAACACCCCCCTGGGGTGTCTGGGGTACTGAGGCCCCGCCCTCCACATCTTTCCCTGATGGGAAAAATATGTTCTCATCCTCCCCATCAGATCCGAAGGTCGGGATCATTTGCATTTGTTGGAAAAAACTCTCTAAAGTCTTATTTTTCTTCCCCTTTCTAGGCATTTTCCCAGCCAGTTACTTGATTTCTGAGATTCCTTTCCACCCCTGCCTGGATCCGCCCAGCTAGTGCTTGGCCTCTGAGATTCAAATGCGCTTTCCCGCGGCAAACTTTAGTTCTGGCGCAAGGGTGGGGGCAGGGCCGCCTTCTAATCTTGGGCCCTCAGGGGCTTTCTTCAGAGACTTTCAGGAACGGTGGGGGTGGGGGGCCCCCCGCCTGCTGTGCTCAGCTCCCTTGGGGGTTTTATTCAGAGGTGTTCAGCAGTAGAGCAGGGTGGGGGCAGGGCCAGGGCCGTCTCCCCTACTTGGCTCCCTCAGGTTGGAAAGACCTTCAGTATTGAAGATCCTACCTGCTGCTGGGGGATTCCTGAGTCCTGGGCTGTTGCTGCCTCAGCCGCCTGCCTACGCCTCTGCCTCCGCCGCTTCCTGTCCCTGTCTCTGCCGCAGCCGCTTCCTCCCGAGGGGGCCCGAGTCACGGAGGCGCTCTGCTCCCCTCCCCTATCGCAGCTTTCTTTCTTACTGACCTGTAGCTTCTGTGGGCGGAGGGACTTTCCCGGCTGCCGGAGCTTCCCTCGGAGCTTTCCTCTCAGAAGTCTGCTGGGTCAGCTTCTCTGGGTCGCGGCCAGGGGTGGGGGTGGGGTCCGCTTTCCGAAGTGCGATGGACCCCGGGGACGGCTTTCCAGGGTTCAGTGGAACGGAAATCTCTTCCCCTATGTTTATGCACCCCCTGCAGAGATTCAGAGTTTATGGGGATCTCCTTTTACCTCAATTCCATGGGTTGTGGGTTCGGAGCTCGTAAATGTGCGTCCTTCTACTCCGCCATCTTCGCCAATTCTTATTTTTAAGAAGTTAATTTCATCAGTGCCTATGTTACCATGGTATTGATTCTCTTTTTATAGTTTTCTTGCACTGCTCTCATTTTCCCTCAGTTTTTCCTCTGCCACTCTTATTTAATCTTAAGAATATTTATTGGTTTCTTTCTTTGCTTTTTTAAAGTTCCTTTAATTCTTCTAAGAATTCTTGGTCCACTTGTGTCCAATCTGCATTTTTCTTTGAGACTGTATTTATAGATGTTTTCAAGTCTTTACCTTCATCTTAGTTTGTCTTAAGCTTCCCTGTCACCATAGTAGCTTTTAATAGTAAGTTTATTCTTTTTGTTGGGTCATTTTTCTAGCCTATTTCTTTATTTTGGAATTTATATTCAAGTAGGACTGTGCTCACTCTAGGGGTGGGAGAGTGTCTGCCTTGATTTTCAGACATTTGTGTCCTGCTTCTTTCACATCTGGGTCTGGAGGGAATGTAAATTTCAGTACTTCCAAGTGGATGTGTGTGATCCAGGGAGAGGTTTGGTCACTGTCCTGGTCTGTGGTTCTTAGCCAGTTATGGCCCCTGTTCCCTCATGACTAGAACCACTCCTTTCTTCCCTGGAACCACACAGTGGGTAATGGAGCTGCCAAATGTCACCTGATCCTGAGCCCAGTGCTAGCAGGGGATCCCTGGAATCTCTTTCTGACAAGGTATTCAATCCCTTTACCATCTCTGCCACAGTCTAGACCCATAGTCAGTGCTACCAACACTGTGCCATGCTCCCAGCCAGCCCCCAGTATCTATAGCACTCTTTCTGTCTTCCTAAGCTGTCCTCAGCTGAAAAAATATGACTCACTGTTTTTTTGCTGGTTTTTCCACTCAGAATTGTTGGACTATGTTTTTTAAAGAGGGCTACGGTGGAAGAGCACTGGCAAAAATGCTTACTTTACCATGTTGGCTCCTACCTCTCTCTCTATCTCCCACCCTTATCCTTTTTCTCATCCTTCATCTACATTTTCTCTGTCACTCATGTGTAGAATGTTCTCCCTCCTTCTCCCAACCTACTATGTTCCCTGACTTCTTTTGCATCCCACCCAAAATCTCATTTTTCCAAACCCAGTGCCTTCCCTCTTCTGTTTTTTATTTATGCTGTATATACTTTATTTTACATATTTATTTTCTTGTTGTCTCCCACAGAATTACAAGCTCCTTGAGGGCAGGCACTATCTTTTATCTCTTTTGATATCCCCAGCTCTTAGTACAGTACCTGGCACCTAGTAGGTGCTTAATAAATTTTTATTGATTGACTTACTTTCCTCTGGGAAATTCTTTTCATTTGAGTCCAGTTCCTTATCAGAGGATACCTCTGATAGAGATGATAATGAAAATGGAGAAGGGCTTTAAGATGGACTAGCCAGATGACTTGTTGACTGTTCTTTACGAGGTCATTAGGAATTGCTGGTACTTGGATGCAGCTAACCAACCTCCCTGCGATTTTGTGGGTAGGTAGAGCAAATCAAAGCCTGTAAGGTAAACGTGATGCCAGGGCAGTAGTTGGGGAGTACCTTGTTCCCCTCTTTACTCACCTCTACTCTCTTACCCTCAATACAGAAACTAAGGTGCTGTTGAGAACTGGCCTAGTGCAGACTTAGACCCGTCTGGAAAAATTGTGTCTATCTTCTTCCTTTCCTCTTTACACCAGGACACTCCTGTCTGCGAGTGGGGAGCAACCAACAGTCCTTCATTCTTAAGTAGTATGTTGCCCCAACCCCTACCCTAGCTTCTCCTCGTCACCCCTCCCATTTTCTTTACTCTGCTTCTGCTCCATCCCAGGGAGCCCATCTTGCCGAGTCCTTTTCTCACAGGTCAGCCAAGCAGGAACCAAATGGGTTTGAACTAAATTGCACTGAAATGTAAGGGAGGTAAATGAAGGAGAGTCAGACTTCATTCCTTGTCTCCTCCTGGCTCCTACCTGCCTCTCTCATTATTTTCTTTCTTTTTTTTTTATGATTTTCTTTTTCTAAAAAAAATTATTTTCAAGTTTAGAGAAAAGTAGCCAACATTGGGCATTTTATAAGAAGTAAAAGTCTCATTTTTAATGTTTTAAGGGAAAAAGTATAGGAAAAATATCTCCCCCTCCCCCCCAACTTGCCCCTTTCCCAGATTCTCCCTCTTCATGGCCCCAGTATTGAAAATATCCCTCTTCTTCCTCCCTCTATCCCAGCCTTGGACTGGTATTTTGTGCTTCACTCTCTTACACTATTGCATGCTGATCCCAGAGGCCTTTGTGTTTCTTTCTGATGCTTTGATCTCTTGTATTGCTTCCCATCCTGTGAGATGAAACTATAATGAACTATTCCGTGAGAATACCTCCAAAATAATGCTTACTGAGCTTTTACTGCACACTCTGTACAGACAGTAAAGTGGAGAGCAACAGCCAGCAATCTTAGACTTTTTCTCCTCTCTTTGGAATAATGAGATCATGAGTCTCAATGATCTCCTCCATGTGGTGGGTGATGCTCTATCTTTTCGCTTCACAGTGGTTCTCCTAATATGAGCTGGTGATGATAAGCAGATGAGCCAGAGTAGTACCAGGGATATCAAGGGCATAGCACAGATGATGACTCTTTTGGAACAGTCAATAGTTCTTCATCATGCATCCAAGTTAGCTATAATAAAGCGACTAAGAGGTCATAGGCTTCTTCCCAGGATTTAAGTTAATTAGTGAGGTACCAAATACTGGCACCACTATTGGTACTCACTATTCCCTAACTTACTCACCAAAACCTACCCCCTGCTTAGAGGAACATTAAGGGAAAAATGCAAATTCTTTGCCCTCTTTAAAGGTCTCTGTGGAGGGACTGCTTCCTTCCATAGTGGCTGGAAAAGCTCTCTGGCATCTCCATCCAAGGACTTGGAATTAATGCCACTATAAGCAAGAGGATCCCCCTCCTTCCAAGTAAAATCCACAACATCATAGTTTTATAATGACAGTTTCACCTCCCCCCATGCCATTCAAACAAAGGGATTTCTCACTTCTCGGTCTTTCTGTCCCTAGGATGCCATCAACCCATTCCACCAAGGTGGACTGTCTCCCAGTGTACTACCTGGCCCTAAAAACTATGCCATATATGCACCTGTGATCAATAAAGCATCAGCAGGCGGCACATGCCTTTCTCATGGCTTCCTGTTTCTCTCTTCCTCTGCCCTTCTTTTCTACTTTGCCCTCTGAACCTCTCCCCCTTCCCTGTCCCCCCCTCCCATTCATCTTTATTCTGGATTTCTTCTCACTTTCCTTCTTCTAAAAATACCACAACACTGGGCACCCTCTGTGAGACTGACTTTTGTCTTACCTGTCATAGGGACAGAAGGAGTTGACATATTTCTTATACTCCATTGCCACTTTTAGAGTCTACCACCATTGCTCAGCAAACAGATTTCCCTTAACGTTCACTACATCCTGCCACTTGGACCTCCTTCTCTCTTTCCAGCCTCCCCAGTAAATTCAGTTGCCTAGATTGGCCTTCTTTATTCCAACCCCCTTGAGCACCATTACCTTTTAGTTCTTCGATCTTCAAGTAGCATGTCTTCTATCTCCATTCTACCCCAGCCGTATCCGGGAGCAGTTATACTTTAAACAATTCCCACCTTCAACTGAATTTGCTGTTGATGCTGGGATTTCTTATTACAGTCTTGCCTGAGATAGTTCTCTGTTCCAACTTATAAGTGCATTCTCACTATAGTGAGTTTAGGGTAAAAAATGAGATTTGGAATCAAAAGACCTAGATTTGAATCTCAGCTTTGCTTCTTCCTACCTATGTGACCTTGTGCAAATAATTTACTTCTCCGGGCCATTTCCTTACCTGTAAAATGAAGTGGTATGTCTTGGTGTTCTCTAAGGTCTCATCCTAAGTTGATGATCTTGTGAATTAAAAGCACTGATGTTTTTTCATCATCATTTATAATTTGTTTTTAGATTTTTAATGATATTTCTAAGCATCTTAGCTCCAAAGACTTCCCCATAAATCTACCTAAGATGGGTATTATAATAAACTACAGTGACTGCAGAACAGTGGCAAAGAAATTTAAAATCAGAACCAGATTGTCAGGCAAAGGATCAGAAATAAACAAGTCCAGAACACAGATCTGAAATATGAAGTAAAATTGAGTGTGGCTGATGTATTCCACGGCTTTGTGCTGCTGACCTTGTTAGGGTGTAGTTTTTTTGATCCCACCTGCTGAATTCTCTGGACCGCAGGTTCCTTTTACTCAGCATTTGGAAAGAAGACTCATCTCAACTCTTGGCTTTCTTGCTCAAGTCCTGCCTTTAATTCTAGCTCCTATTGTTTGTGCTTCTGAAGGTTATTCTGTTTGATGAGATCAAGTATATCTTCTCCTTAGCCATTCCTCTCAGTTTGCTAAAAATCTTGTTTCTTGGGAGATTATCCAAAGCCAAGGGCTCATGTTTGAAGCTCCTTGACTCGTGATGTGTCTTTTGGCTTCTGATTCCCATATTTGGAGTTAAAGTGGTGTTTCCTACCAGAAATGCCACAGACTTCCCCTTCTTGTAGGATATGATTAGACCCATCCATGGCCAGGGTGTCTCTCCAGCCCTGTGACTAGTAGGTGATCTGGCATTTTCTGGCTGCCTTAGTGAAGTTACTCATTTAATCTTACCCCTCTTGTTTCTGGTATGCTTCTGAGCAATCACTGAGCTTCACATAACTTTTTATAAGGCCTCTCTGCACTAAGGTCTGCTTTGCAGGAATCTGCTGGGACCTGAAACTTATCACTTTGCAGCTAGAAGTAGCTTTATTCCCTGGGAATTTAAAAAAAAAATTATTTTGCAAAGGGGGGAGGTTACAATTTATCTGACCATTTTGCGTCAATTCATTATGCATACATACTTTATGTCCTCTTTTGTTATACTCTTGACTCTTGATTCAGAGTTCAGGTAGCCCTTGCACCTGCCATATTGTTTAAGCAAACATCAAGTTCCTGGGGGCCTTCATTTTAGTCACTCTTTTTGGAGGAGGGGTTCTTAATCTTTTTTTGTGCTGTGGACCTCCTTGGCAGATAGATCTAATGAAGCCTTTGGACCGCTTATCAGAATATCACTTTTGAATGTGTAAAATAAAATAGAATTATAAAGAAAATCAGTTATATTGTCAGTCAGTGTCTTCTTTGTGCCAGACTCTGTGCTAAGCACTTGAAATAGTTATAAAAATATTTTTAAAAAACAAATTCATAGACTTCAGGTTAAAAACTCTTGTTCTAGAAGAAGGAAAAAAGATTCAACTCTAATAAAAAAAATTAGATCTAAAATAAGATTTTTAAAAAACAAAACTTTTTTCCTCGCTTGGGATGCAAAATAACTTTCTCTAGCAGTTGAGGAAGCCTGGGAACAGTTAAAACCTGCAGGTTATGTTCCTGTTGACTCTCCTGTGGACTGTGTTTCAAGTAAATTCTCTTTTCTGTCTCATTCCCACTTGCCCCAGAAATTGCAGTGCATGACACCAGTAATCAGCATTGTATAATTTGTACATTAAATTGAACTATATTATACTCATAACAGAAAGATAATTGCATTGTTAACCATGCAATATAAAAAGACTTAGAGGAAGGATAACATTCAGTATGTCAGATTGATCCCCAGTGAAAGATCTGTAGGAGAATGTGAACAAGACCATGTGGGATAGGAAGGCATGCATGGCATTCCTGCCTTTGGAAGGATTATTCATGTTGATGAGATCACAAATTTATATTAATTTTAAGGCACACTCAAGCAACTGGTTGATGAGTTTTAATCAGATGGTTGTAATTGATTATTTATAAAAATAATATCCATTCCTTTCCAAAATAGAACTTATTTTTTCCTCAAAACCCATAAATCTTCCAAACTTTTATTTATTTCTATTCAAAGTATTGATTACCATCCTTCCTGGGACCCAAGCTGTCAATGTTGTTGTCTTTCGTGACTTTCCGCTCACCTCTATAAATCCAATTTTATTTGTTAAGTCTTGTTTCTGCTTCCACAACATATCTATCCTATATCCCCTCCTCTCTATTCTCATAGCCACCAAATTAATGCAGACTAATGATTTATTTCAGTAACTTCTCAACTCATCTCCCTATCTCTGAGTCTCTTTCCCACCCTCTGTCTCATGCTCTACACTTTTACCATAGTGATTTTTCTAAAAAGATCTGATGCCATCATTCCCCTAACTAAAGCAAACAAACAAAAAAGACTTTAGAGGTTCCCTGTTACCTCCAGGATCAACTGTAAACTGGCATTCAAAGCTTTTCATAACCTGGCCCCTTTCCACCTTCCAAGCCCTATTCTACAGTATGCTCCTCATTCATTCTACAGCTCATCCACGCTTGCCTCCTTGCTGTTCCTCACATGTAATAGCTTCATTGACCTTGGCCGTAAGCTGTGCCTAGAAGGCTGTCCCTTCTCACTCCTGCTTCTTGAAATCCCTGGTTTCCTTCAAGACTCAATTCAGATGACATCTTCTGCATGAGGACTACCTCAGATGCTATTGGCACATTTCTCCTACACTTAGAGTTGGAAGGTGTCATGAGCGCCCTCATTTTACCGATGAGGAAACTGAGGTTGGCTTGGCTAAAGTCAGTCAGCAGATGGCTTAGGTGGAATTTGAACCACCTGGGTCTACTAGTGTCTCTACCACACTCCAATGTTACTTTCTTGTTTCTGCTAGCAAAGTCAGGCATGTTCATCCTACTTGCTTGGGCAGGAGTTGGTTCTTTGAGAAGGCAGGTACAATGCATGCAGGGTGCTTAGGAAGAGGAAGAAAACCTAAGTGCCTTCATTTACATTTCAGATGTAAACTCAGCTGCCTTCTTTCCCGCCCCCTTTTTGCTCTGTGGCTTGGTTCCAGATGTTAAGAAGGCAGCTGGTTTCTCTGATGAGGAGATGTCCATGGTGATACAGTCATCTTTCAGTTGCTTGCATATTTTATTTTTGACATGACCTGTTGTGTCATCAGTAAAGGGGGCTCCCATTGAGGAACTTCCTTTACCAATATTGAACAGTACCTTCTCTGCAATTTGATCTTCAAAAGGTGCCCTAGGGCCCTATGGGTGAGTGGTTCAGGGTCCCCCAGAGAGCATGTGGCAGAAGTAAGACTGGAACTTAGCTCTTCCTGATTGTGAGACAAGCACTCTTTACATTATGCCATGCTTCAATTCAAATATATTGCCCAAACTAGAGATGTTTAATAGGTCCATATGATGATTCTTGTCTTCTCTTTAAATCCAAAGCACTTTACGGATCTTTACAGATCTGCCAAGTCAGGCCTTTTGACTTCTTATAGGGAGAAGACCTGAAAAGAGTTCAAAATCCCAACCTGCCACGTACCAGTTTGGCCCTTGCTGTTCCTGAAGTAGGCCCAGCCTCTCAGGCCTTTTCCACATGGGTTGACTCTGTGGGTAGGGAGGCAGGCCTCAGGGTTGGGGAGCAATGTCTCTCTTCTCTTATTCTCTCCTAGGAACAGAAGCTGGCTCCCTGGCCTTTTAGGAATGTGGACTCTGTGGCCATGGGGGGCAGCCTGGCGCCTAGCATTCTATCATGAAAAACTCTAACACTGGTTGCCCACAGTGTCTGGGAAGTTAGCTGTGGCTTTGGAAAGGTTAGTCTTAGAGACCCCAGGGGCCTTGGTTAGCAACCTAAGAGTCATCTTTGTATGGGCCTTTGCCAGCTTTTGTTATCCAAATCTGCTAAGGTGACAGGGGCTGTTATTGTTCAGTCATTTCAGTCTTGTCCAACTCTGTGACCCCATTTGGGGTTTTCTTGGCAAAGGTACTGGAGTGGTTTGCCATTTCCTTCTCCAGCTTCTTTTACAGATGAAGAAACTGAGGCAAAGAGGGTTAAGTAACTTGCCTACGATCACACAGCATCACACAGCGACACAATGACTAGTAAGTGCCCAAGGCCAGATTTGAATTTAGGTCTTTCTGACTCCAGGCTGAGCAATCTATCGACTGTGCCACCTGGCTGTCCTGGTCAGGGACCAGGGTACCTCCAAAAAAGAGTAAGTGATTTTTTGAGATGTAGCTGATCATGGCTAGCATAGTGCTGGGTTCATAACAGGCACTTCAGAAACACTTGTTGGTTGACTATTTGTAAAGGATCTGACCAAGTGAGAAGCACCTAGAGATAAAGAAGGGTCCAAAATTTGGGGAGGGTGTATGTTGGGGTAAGGAAGGCATATACACATAGCCCAGTAATAAAAGCAGACAAACAATGTGTCAGGAAGAGTTTTCTTTTTTACCAGTTGTCCTTCTGGACTGTTGGCTTTGAATTAATTTTACTATGAGAACGAGAGACAGTATAGTCTGGAAATAATCTGGAACGCCAGATGAAAGAATCTATCTACTTAAGCCCTGCTTCTTCTCCAAAGCCCCAAACCTTAGGCTCTTATTCCCAGGGAAGTAGAACTTGCCCTTTACTTTCTCTTGCCTAAGTCCAGCCAGCATTAGAGAGAGGACAGACATAAACTGAGTCTGGAAATCCATTTCTATCCATGGGAGACAGACCAAAGGGGACTAGGTAGATATAGGATGGAGAAATTCACCTCTGAAAGAGGACAAATGCTGGGAGATGATCTGATATGGGGGATATGGAAAACGTAGTTCCCCAAATAATCCTTTTCCTTTAGGAGATGTCAGGAAAGCAAGCCAGATATGTGTAATTCTCATTCCAAAGCAGTTGAAAACAAAGAGCAAAGGTCTGGTTTGGGGTGAGGAGGAGGTACTGGGAACTGAAAAAAACAAAGCAAGGAAGAGGTTCATTTTCTCTGTACCTACAGTCTGGAGTGCCAGAGCCCCACTATGGGCCAGTACCAGAGTCCATCCTGAAGCAAACCTCTCCTGAGGAAAATGAGCCTCTTCTCTTTATCCTTGTCGTTTGTTCTTCTCACTTGCTTTCCCTCTCAGGTCACCTGTCTTTCCTCTGGCAGTCAAAGCAGGCAAATAGAAATGAGTCTGACTGTGTTGTTAGAGGAAAGATTGGCAGATGGTACGCCTCCTCTGGGTCTGAGGAAAGCTACAATCAGCTCCTTCACCCTTTAGTTAGGCCCGGCTCCACTGGGCTTTCTCAAAGCCACCGAGGTGTCCCACCCACACGACCTCACTGGTTTAACTTTCTGAAATTACTCAGTTGGACCACAAATGGAGCTGGCTGTGCCTTGTAATTTGTGTTGTCTTTGCTGACAGTCAGGAGTGACTCTCTCCCTTCCTGTGTCCCCACGGTGGGCAAAGGGAGGGGGCCTCATGAAGGGGAGGGAAGGGTGGGCCAGGCTGGTGGATGTCTGAGGGAGCAGCCAGTTCAGCAGTGCCCTGGTTTTTGCCAAAGCTCTAATTTGGCTCTAGCTCCTCCCTGCACTGAATGGAGACCCTGTCATGGAAGGGTCTGGGACAGCATATCTCCTGGGATTCTTCAGTCTGCTCCCTCTGTTTTAGGGGCATGGATCTCTGAAAGGTGTTGACAGGTAGTTTCTGGGACCCTGTGTGGTACCCTGCCAAAGTAGACAGTTGTTGAGTATTTGTGCACAGAGTGTAATTTAGGTACTACTTATCCCCCCTCCTCATAGCATTTTACTATGAAGGAAGTAGTGATGACAGTTCATCTCAGCCACAAATGTCAAGAGCCAAGGACAAGCTAGAGTAAAGACTTAAAAGGCCATCTGCTCCATGAACAGAAATTTTGCAAATTCTTCCTTGTTCTAGCCATTAGGAGAGGTCAGGACCTCCAGAAACAGATATGACAAGAATGATAATTTGGTCTGCTCCCCAGGAGACTATAGGCCTCTTTCTGAATGCTTAGTTCAGCTTTTGGTGTGCCTGCTCAACCAGGAAGGGGGTGGGGGGTGGGGGAGCATACCCACTGCCTCAGTCTGAGAAAGAAGATTGGAGTTCATCTGCCTCTGGAAAAGCCTCTCAGCATCTTCTCTCTGAGAACCTTGACCTGGTTGAAGTGGGCAGCTCCTGTTCATCCTGTGGAAGTGTAAGCCACATAGTGATTTAGTGCTGCCAATAGCCCTAGGCTGAGGAATCTATATATACATATATATTGTCCATAGTCATAAGTAGATTATAGTAGTACCAAATGCTATTTTTCCTCCCCTCTCTAGTTTACATGGATGCAGCTTTTGTAGAAACACTGCCTAAAATACTAAACTGAGATGAACAGTTAAAGATTCTTGCCTATAGGTTCTCCAAAACTATGACTGAACTATATATTTCTCTTCTTAATTCACAGCCCATGGAGCGAGAGACGGTGGTGTGCCACCCAGATCTGGAGGATCTGTTCCAGGCCTGGCCAGCAGAGCTTCCTGATGAATTCTTTGAGATCACTGTGGATGATGTGAGGAGACGCTTGGCTCAGTTGAAAAGTGAACGGTGGGTCTTTGGTTTTCCGTCTATCATCTTTCTTCTTTTCCCTTACCCTTCAATTTTTATATCCTGCTACATCTATCCTGTGTTTCCAAAAGGGCCTTTGATCCTACTTCCCAAAGGCTATGTAAGGAGAGGAGGAAGAGGTATATATACAAGAATGTTTTTCCAGGTGAAGCCTCTCTCCCTTCCAGAAAGGATCTCCTTTCTTCTAACGTACATTTGAAAAAGGACATTAAGCTATGGGATCTAATGCATATCCTTTTTGATACAAAAACCTAAGGTCTGCTCTTAGTGTTACCTGTTAGCATGTCCAGGTCTGGCTGGGGATAAGGATATGAAACATAGAACCTAAGGAGAACCCAGATCTTGCCTGCATATGCTTCATAGAGCATACTGGCATTTTCCATGGGCAATTATAACTTCTTTATGTGTAGGAGTAAGACTTCTGGGGTCAGGGCAAATAATGAACCCCAGAAATAGCTCTACGTTGGGAGCTTTTGTGGGAAGAGTAAAACCTGAAACCTCCTCTTCTCCTGCTTTCTGCCTCCTGTATCCCTCTGTTTTACCCCTACCTCAGGAAGCGCCTAGAAGAAGCACCACTGGTGACCAGATCTTTGCGAGAAGCTCAGATGAAAGAGAAACTAGAGCGCTATCCAAAGGTATATGAGGTTGAGCCCTAGGGAAATTCAGTCAGCCGTCTTTGGGACAAAACTTTGATTGGGATGGGGATCCTGTAAGGACTGAATTGAGTGATTCTACAGTACTGTGTGGCAAAAAAACCAGAGTGGGATGAGGCAGCTGCTAGTAGGAATGGTGATTCCTACTGCCAACATCAGGAATAGAGTTTAGGAGACTGAGCTGATAGATTATTCTTCTAGGCAGCTGGGCTCAGGGTTTTGGGGGTTGGCTGGGTGCTATTCCTCATGATAATCTGAGCTTGCTATTTCTGGGGGGTGGTCTATCTCTATTGGCCTAGATTGCACTGAGAATTCTGTTCCCTGACCGATACATCCTACAAGGCTTCTTTCGCCCAAATGAAACAGGTAGGACTGTACCTTAGGCTACTGGATCTTTTAGTAGTACTATTAAGGATTGTGGCACTTCTCCCTCCCATCCCTTGATTTCCTCAAACTATATTGGTTTGTGTAGTAGGCCCTGATGAGAAAAGGGCTACCAAGAAAGTAGAGCTAATGGAATAGGTACAGAAGGGTCTGGCCTCCATAAGAAGAGTAATAATGGAGGCCATGGATGGGCCAGGTGCTTTCTTATTTGGGGGAAGATGGATTGACTCAATCCATAAGTTATTTGACCTTGTCTGAGTGGGCAGTAATAAAACTGAACAATCTCAAGTATCTCTTTCCTTTCTACTCTTAATTTCAATCCCTTTTCTGTACCCTAGGTATCTTCTGCATTGCCTCAGTGTTTGGACCCAGGGCAGGATGTTAGGGTGGGAGTGGGCTGATTCAAAGGTGGGTTGAAACCCCAGGCTACTACCCCCTTGACCCAACACTTGTGTCATATATGGGACTACAGTTCTGTCAGAGGCAGCTAAAACCCATAAATACCCAAGACAGAAGGTAACAACAAGCAAGATTTTACCCAGAATAATGGCATGAAAATTGGTCAGATCAGCTCTACAGAAGATGGGAGGAAAATGTAAGGCAGTTTAAGAGAGAGGGAACTAAGAATTCGAAGGGTCAAGATCTATCTTCATATAAAAAGTGACACTTGATCAGTGCCTTGAAGGAAGAGAGGGACTTCTTTTGAGGTAGACCTGAACAGGGAGTGAATTTCAGGCATGGGAAAAGCACAGATGTAGATGGTGGAATACTGAGTGTAAGAAATGGAGAAAAGGTCACTTTTGCTGATTTTCATTGTGGAGGAGGGGAAGTAATGAATGGTGAGGTTAGGAAGACAAATTGGAGCTAACTCAGTTAGGAGATCATTGGAATAATCTAGGTGAGAAGTGATGAGGGCCTGAGCTAGAGTGATGGTGAGTGAGTAGGTAACATTTGTTGGATATACGAGCTGTTGTAGAGGTAAGAATAGCAAGATCTGGCAACTGATTGGAGGAGTGTAATGCTGAGATTATAAACATAGGAAGCCTGGAAGAAGGAGCAGTCTGTTTGGAGGAAAAGATGATGAGTTTTATTTTGGACCCATTAAGTTTGAGATTTCTCTGAGACATCCAGTTTGAAGTGTCTGTCCTGTAGACAGTGATGAGGAGGATCCAAAGCTCGGGAGATACTGGGGCTGTAGATTTGTAAGTTGTCTGCATAGAGATAATAATTATATATGTGAGAGTTCATGAAGTAATCAAGACAATATTGTGAAAAGATCCAGGATAAATTCTTGGGAAACACCCATAGTTAAGTAGTATGATGTGGATAAGCCACCAAGAAGGAGTAACTAGACAGGCAGAAAACCAGGAGAAAGATGTATCTTCAAAACCCAGAGAAGAGAGTAGATTAAGGAGGGAGAAGATGGTGCAGCAAATGGTTTGGAAAAAAACAGAACTGAGGAAAGAAACTTAGATTTAGCAATTAAGAGATCATTAGTAACTTTGGCGAGAGCAATTTCAGTTATGATGAAGTCGGAAGCCAGACTTCAAAGAGTTAAGAAGTTAGTGAGCATGGAAGAAGTGGATCCATAGAATGTAGACAGATTTTTCTAGACTTTTGACTGAAAAGGGGAGGAAAGAGTATAATAATTTAGGAAGGTGGTAGGGTTTAGTGAAGATTTTTTAATGACGCAGGAAACTGGGGTGTGTTGGAAAGGCACAGAAGAGACAGACGAAGAGACAGATAGAGGAGAGAGAAAATGGGGGAGGAAGAAAAGTGAAAAAGAGAATTTATTGAGAATGTGTTCTGAAGATTGGGGAATCAAGGGTTTGTGTTGGCAAGGAGAGGGTCAACTCATTCTTAGAGACCTAATGAAAGAAGGAGATGTTATCAAGTTTGTCAAAGTACTGTACAGGTAGTTATTAATGCTTTTTTCAACATCCCTATCCAGTTTTGTCTTCCTGTTACCTAGCTTTGTACTCCTGGGCTAAGTATTACAGAAGTCTAACCCTGTACCAGACTCTTATTTTAATCAAGGAGCAGGGTAGAGACCTGTGCAGGCCAAATACTTGCAAATTCAGTACATAGTAAGACTAGAGGCCGTGGAGTTGCTTCAGGGCAGCAGGAGGAAAGGGGAAATAGAACAGAGAGCAGATGAAGAAAGCTGAGAATTAGGGCTATAGATTGCAAACAGGGTAGAGAAAAAAAAGACCATTTATGTTTATGCTGAAGACACAATTTGGCGTTTCCTCATAGCTCCCAGTGTAACCACCTCTACCTATAGAGTCTCTGACATTTTGTTAGTAAGGGAACCCCTGCTGGTTAACAGCTGCCTTCTCATGCTTCTTCCCTGCACTCCACGGATGAGTCCACTCAGATCATGTGAGATGACTAGGCTTCAATTTCTTATTGCTGGTGCTTGGATTAAATGCAGAGAATTAAAGTGTCATTGCCACCTTGGACCAGTTCGAACTGCCCATTCTGCAACACAGTGTATTACTGATAGACTCAGTTAATTCCTGAATTCTGCAGGCTAATACTGTAAGGCTGATGTCTTTTAAGCCAGAGTGACTGGCCCTTTCTCACTTCCTAGATCCCATCCTAAAGGGAAATGGGGGAATCAGGGACCCCAGATCTTAAAATGTTTTTCTGGTTCTTTGTAGTTAAGTTATATAATCTAGGTTTTTGTTCCTGCTAAAATGTTGTTGTATCTTTCCCTTTTAATCCTTTTTTCATCTTGTCCAACAGTAGGAGATTTGAGAGATTTTGTGAGAAGTCACCTGGGAAATCCTGAATTGTCCTTTTACCTGTGTAAGTTCTTCCTTGATTTCCCTCTCCTCCTTTAGAGCCCTTTCAGTTCCTGAGATAATGGTGGGGAAGCTGCCTCAGGTAGTAATTTTCCTTTCCCAAATCTTTTGCTGCTTGGGAGAGTCACTAACTAAGGGAGGGTTGGACTGCACATTTGTATGACTGAATCATTTCTAAGTCAGGGACTTACTCTGAACCTGCCGTCCCTCCTCCATACACAAGATAGGATGCTGCCACCCAATAGTTTGGGCCAGTTTGGGTGATATCAGTAATTCCTCCATTCCACTTTGCCTCTGTATCTTCACTCCTTTGTTTTGGGAGGTAGAAAGAGTGAGAGATTATTAACTTAACCAACTTTTTCTCTCCACAGTCCTTGCCCCTCCAAAAACCATCCTGAGTGACGACACGCTGACCCTCTTCCAGGTACTAGTTCCCCCACCTCGGTGTTGGTTGATAGTGGATTCTCTCCCATGGTGTACCAGATAGAATCCTAGCTGTTAAAAGACTAATAAGGGAAAGTCTCATCTGTGTTTTGGGGAGGGTATCAGATGCATCAGTTGATGTCACAGCCAGTTGGCTTTCCACTGTGGCCAGTTCCATGTTCTTCTGCCTATTCCTTCTGAGTACAGACCCTAGCCTCTGGTTTCTCATAGGAGCCTGGCCACTGGGCTACAGTCTTTTTGCTGGGTTAGGGAGGTCTGCTGCAGGGTGAGGCCCCAAGTACTTGGAAAGAAAGTTAATGGAAGCTTGTTTGCCAAGCATATAATAAAGCCTTTTAGAGGCAGATTGCATTAAGAAGGGATTAGGCCCACTCTGAAGTTGTTTAAAATGGAGCTTTGTAAAATTCTCCACTTCCTGCCTGGGCCCCACTAAAGGGGATGAGCTTGTAGCTCTTGTCCAGTCCCAGGAGCTGGGGCAGACTGATGTGCCTGGAGTCCTTGGATTGAGTCAGAAAGACTCATCCTAGGTTTTTACTTGGGCTGATACTTTCTATCCTTTACCTCATGGGACTCAGTTTATCCTTAACATTGAACACCTGGCACTGGGTCTCTCTTGCTTAGCTACAGTTTGCCTGAATTGAAAGGCACAGCCCCATCTACTGTCCCTCCTTTTGCCTGCCCCCATGGTCCACCTGAATGAAGGTGTTGTCTATAACTGTTCTCCCAGGGAGATTAAGGCTGTGCAGGGTTGCCCAAGCTCCGCTTTGTCAGTGGTGTTTAGTAGTTAAACCTAACTAATGTTACCATTTTCATTCCTTTCTCCCCTTAACTGTGGCCTCTCACAGACCACTGAGGGTAAGAAGCACTTGGTGGGCTCTTGATCCTCCTGGTGACTGGCACCCCAAGCCAGAGAGCAATAGAAGGTTTCTAAGCTGTTTGCTTCCTGCGTTCCCCTGCCCCAACCTTGTTCCATCCCCCAAGAGTTTCCTCATGTCATCCCTCAGCATAGTGCCCTTAATGGTTTCCTCTTCAAAGCCACTTCAGATATTTTAATTAATAACAGCTATTAGCTCCTTTCAAATAACAGACAAGAACTTCATGGGCCTTTGAAACAGGAGGTACCCAAATTTGAAGTGGGGGTGATTTATGAATGGGGGGCTCCTGTCTTTTTTCCTCTGTCTTTTAAATCACTGCCATTATGGGTGTAAGGTGCTGCCCTGAATGCGAAGGAAAGGGGAAAAGAAAAAAGCTGAGAGATAAGAAACAAAACCAGAATATTTCATGGAAAGGGGATGAATGGAAAAAAAGTGGGAAGGGATGGGTAAATATTGAAGGGGGTTAGGCTAGTTGATACAGTGGGTAGAGAGCTCTGGGCCTGGAGTCAGGAAGACTCCTCTTTGTGAATTCAAATCCAGCCCCATTTACTTACCAGCTTGTGACTCTCTGGGTAAGTCACTTAACCCTTTTTGCTTTAGTTCCTCATCTATAAAATGAGCTGGAGAAGAAAATGAAAAACCATTCCAGTATTCTTGCCAAGAAAACCCCAAATGGGGTCACGAAGAATTGGACATAACAGAAAAATGACTGAAGAAATGGGACCCACGATCTGTATTGGGGAAGGGCCCACACCAGCTCTATTTCTCTTTTAAAACTTGTTTTATTACAATATTTCCTTCCTTCCTTATGTGTTCATAAGTTGAGCCTCCCTATATAGTTCCAGGAAACTTTTTCTGTCTCCTAACTTTTCTCAGTTTTCCCCTTTTTCACTCGCCTTCATGAGAAGGTACCTCCTCCTTCTCTCCCTAACCCCCCTCCTTGGAAGCTAGCTTGTTGATAAACATTTAATTTGGGAGATGCATCATTGTAGAGTGTGGGCTAGAGCTCCGGGCCCCATGACCCCATATGCTTCCAATTAGGAGGCCCCAGACTTGTGGAGTCCATGGGGCATTGACTTACTCTTCCATCACCCCATCCCACCTGGAGAAGCTTGATTCCAGGTGACACTTTGCTCCCTACTACCAGCAGCCATCTCCTTTCATCTGTCAGCTTTGCCCCCAGTCGGCAGAGGGGGCCAGCCAGACCCGGCACCACTTCTACCGGGAGTGGTGTTCCTTCCTGCCAGAGATCAGAGTGCTGGCAGTGACTGAAGGGAGGCCTTTCTCCTCCTGGCAAGCGGCAGGCGAGGAAGCTGAGGGGGCTTTCATGTCCCTGGCAAGTCTGTTGTTGTTGGCTGCTGTCCCCCTTGGTGGCTGGTCCTGATTGAGAGGCGGCTGCTGAATGCTCCAGGAAAGTGACAGTCGCTTTGGAGGAAGCCAGAACTTGTAGGGGTTTGGGTTGTAAGATCTGGAGTATTAGAGTTTGCAGGGGGGAGGAATGGGGAGGGTGGGGAATGGGGAAGGTGAGTGGATGACTGGGAGGTTTGTAGCAGTCTTCACTCCCCAACTGTACACATGCACATATACACATATTCTTTGTCTTCTAGCTTTTTCCCTGGAACCTGAGACACCTAACATGCTGGCACAATCTCTCTAGGTCCTCCCTTATTGCATGCCTTCTCCACCCATGTAGCCTCTCCTATGACACCTGATATCCAAAATAGTTGTTATCCCTGATGGGACTTTGATGCCTTTCTCCAAGGACTTTAGCATTTTCTTTTCATTATTCTTTGTCTTGAGGATGCTTTTAAGAAGGGAAACTGAGGCATGAAGTGGGGGAAAGGTTCCCTCCCAACCTTCTGGATCCCAACCCCATGATCTTATCCCTGGATTGTGCTACAGCTGAGGGCAGGGGAGCAGTCTGTGATCTAGGCTTTAATAGGGGTAGTGTGGGGACCTCTATTCCTTTTCCCCCTTGTGCCCAAACTATTGCTTTCCACAAGCAGAGTAGTAAAGGAATACCCCTAGGAAAGTGCAATCTTCTGTGTTGTCTGGCTGCCCCTTCCCTTAATCCTGCAGCCAGCCCTTCTTGCCTCTTCAACTGCCAGCCCAGCACTATTTAGCTGTTGCACGCACCTCTGGCTGATTTGCCTTCCCACCACTAAGGTTTTGCTTCCTTGCCTATGCCTACTATGAAGTTTTTTGATTTCTTTCTACTCTTGAAATCTGTTTTGAGCCCTTGATAACCTTTTCTCCCTTTGTCCTTTGTCTTATCCCTGGCAGCACTATTAAGGGCCATAGAGACTCTACAGGCTTCTCCAGCGTTCCATGTTTGTGACTTAGGGGGCTGTGCTGAGCAGAGGGTATTTTAGTGGATGTGGGGTGACAGAAAGACTTCAGGGTCACTTAGCTGGAAGTCCAGATCTAGGACTTCTTTCTAGACACTAGCAGAAAGAATCTACTTTGACAGCTGACTCTGTTTCCAGCTCCAATTTCCAGAGAAGCCTAGTACAGTGCTGGGCATATCACAGGTGGTCAATCAGTATTTTATGCCATGAAACAAAAAGGAGTAGGCCTAAACTGGAACAAGAGGAATTTAAGTTAGCTCCAGTGAGAACTTCCTGGCTCAGATTATTTGTCTTTAGAATGGATGAATAAAGGTGTTTCTGAGATCTCTTCCCCTTTGGTGACCTTCAGGAATTCTTATAGCCCATAGTCTACTCTTTTCAAGTGAGTCTAAGACACAGAAAGTACAGAACAGCATGCAGAGAGCTGGACCAGGTCATATCTGAGGGTGCCTAAAGGAATCTAGGGTTCTTGGTTAAAGCATAGGTCTGGGGAGAGGGAAGTGGAAGATTTCTGAGCTGGGGCTCACCAATATGCTCCTGGATTGGGGGCAAAGCCTTTCTTTTCTCACTGGTAATCAGACTGCTTTTTCTTCCGCATCCCTTCTTGGCATCCTTCCTCCCAGCCCTCCAAGGCCTTTCTGAGGGTTAACTTTTTAAATAGAAGATAACATTTTTCCAGTAGAAGTTAACTCCTCTGTGGAATCTTGGTCCTTTAACTTTCTAACCAAACCTAGTCTGTCTCTCTCCCCCTCTGCCTCTCTCTCCAAAACTGAGCACCTGGAGAAGATCTGTGGAAAAGGAGGGAGACAGGATACAGGTCCTGATTTCCAAAGCTTTCTTGGTGGTTTCTCCTTTTTTTTTGCTTCCTAGTGTCTAGGGCCACGCATCATTTCCTGGAGGGCCCAAATGGAAAACTGTAGACTTGGGAACAGTTAAAATTTGAATGGCATATGTGTATAATCCATTGCACTAGATCAGGATGTCAGTTTGAAGCATGTGTGTCTGTATGTATGTATGCATGCATGCACGCACGTATGTGTGCATTTTCCTTTGTTTTTTTTTTTTTCTCCTTTTCTTACATCTCCTAAGGTCAGGTTGAATTCATGAAACCCCAAAGAACCTGGGCTTTTGATGTCCAATGTAATGATAATAACACTGTTTGTAGCTCAGGAGTCTTTCATCCAAGGATCTCAAAGCACTTTCCTAACACTAATTAATTGTGCCTCCCCTCTCACATGCCTTGAGGGAGTTTCCTGTTTCCACAGAGTGTATATATGATTCCTCTGGCTCCTTTTACAATTATAAAAGCAAAGGGAGGTGATTGAGAGCCAGCAAAAGCGCGGTAAGAGGTATTGGCCCAGGATCTAGTGACTAAAAAGTGGACTGTCATCTGTAACACCGGACACTTATTTAGGCTATGCATCCTTCTGGCCCAGTAGCCTCCCTACTGTCTGCCTTGCTGCTTTCCTCAGACATTTGCTTTCTACAAAGAGCCAAAGAAAGAAGTTGTGTTCCCAGCTTGGACTAGGGGCTGAGCATACTTGGAAAGCCTTGAACAAACCTGACACCCCAGTCACCCAGGCTGGGGGGAGGGATGCTGGGGTGCGGCGGGGGAGGGATTCATTCGACATCTGGCATAACAGTGGTTGCTTCCCTAGACCTAGCTGTTCCAGTTCCAAAGGAAGGAGTGAATTTAACAGTCAACCCAGAAGTGAGGGAAAGGGAAAATCCTTCCAAAAAGCAGTCCTTTCTGTCACTGTCATTCTCTGAGTTTGGAGTTCTTAGTATAGTTGCCAACCACATCAGCCAGGCCTGTTCAAGACAAATCTGTCAGCAGAGGCTTCTGTTCTTTCTTGAACGATTCCAAACTCTTTGATTATCCTTCCTAATGGAGTGGTTTGGTCTATGGGTAACCTAAAAAATTTTTATTGTATTTAGGAATTTGTTATATGAAATTATTTCCCTTCACATGTACTTTTCTAGTCATCTTTGGCTTAGGTAAAATGCTGGATGAAGCAAGGGCTCTGTTTCAGCTGAAGTGCTATGGAATTCAAATTTATCTTTCCCATAGTAACTTTAAAAGAAATTGATTCTTGCAAAATTTGGCACATGACTTCAGTCTGATTTGTGGTTCATTCAGCTATCTCGAAACAAAATGGTAGCTGATATACTTTCAGTTAAAACAAATTGAATTTGGTATAGGTTACAGAATTTTTTTTACCGATCGTTGAACTGAATGAAATCTACAAAATTAATTTGAATTCCCTGAGTAGACACTGGTAGGCATTGGTAGTCCAGGACCCTTCTAGATGAGAGAAATATCATCCTAACTGTTAAAAATTAGCTTTTATGCATCCAGATATTTATGGCTGAGAGTTAACTATACTTCTACCTGAGAGTGTATAGAGAATTCCTTGCTTGTGAGAGAAACAGGATTGTTCTGGGAGACTCTTATCATCATCCATAGGATTGTTCTTTCCCTCCTTAGATCTCCATCTTTCCCTGATTCTTTAAGGTGGTTTGGAAAGGCCTTGGGAGAATCTGATTTAAGGCCAACTGTATGTGATTTAAGTCTTTGGAGACCTTGCTGGGAGTGGCAAAGGGGAAAGGAGATAAAGAATGATTTTCCTTGAAAGGAAGATTGGGGATGCTTGGATGATTGCTCCTTCTCATGTTTGCTAGATCTTCATCTGTGTGACAACACTAATTGTGGGTCTTTCCTGTTTCTTGTTTTGGGCCTTCTCTCTATACACTTGGTGATCTGTCTCACTTGTACTGTGAAACATGAAATGTAAGAAGACCTAGAGGAAGGATGTTTCCAGCAGGTTAGGTAGATCCTTGGTGGAGGATCCCTGGGAGATATATGGGTACAATTATCCTCTCTAGGCTGATGATTCCCAGATGTAAATATCCAGCTCTAGTCTTTCCCCTGACCTCCAGTTCCATATTATCCAGTCTTTTGGTCATTTCAAATTGGATGTTGCCTAGGTATCTTGAATTTAATATGCCCAAAATAGAATTCTCCTACACCCCAATTCCGAACTTCCCTATTGCTTTAGAGCAGGTGTGCACACCTTACGGCCGGCCCACGAGCAGTATGTTTTAGAGGGCACCGCCATCCTCCCAGTGTCACCCTTGAATCCTCGTTCTTACTCATCCCATATATCTAGTTACAATCTTATTTCTCCTTCTACATGTCTTGTATATGTCCCTTTCTTTACTCACACACCCTCATCTTCTCTCACCTGGAGTATTGTAATAAATTTCTAATTGATTTTCTGTCTTCTTAAGTGTCTCCCCTCTCTAATTCCTCTTCCATAGAGATGCCAACATGCTTTTCCTAAATTGTAGCTTACATGATTGCCCTCCATGCTCTCTGGGGTCCAGCAATAGTGACTTACTTGCTGTTCCTTTAACACAACATTTCTCATAATGGTGCCTCTGAACTGTCTTACCCTCATGTTTGGAATGCTCTCCCTCCTCACTTCTGCCTCCTCAAATCCAGGGATTTCTTCAAGAACCCAGCCCAAAGGCCACCTTCTGTAGGAGATCTTTCCTACCCCCCACCCCCCTCTACTGATGCCATGCTTTCTAAAGCAGGGGCTCTTAACCATTGTGTGTTATGACTCCCTCTAACAGTCTGGGCAAGCCTGTAGACCTCGTCTTATAATAATGTTTTTATGTGAAATAAAATACATAGAATTACAAAGGAAACCAGGTATAATGAAATAGTTAACAAAATTTGAAACAAGAACAGTTCATGGGTCCCCTTCCCCCAGCTAAGAACCCCTGCTTTAGGGGGTTCTTAAGGTAACCCAGTTACCTTTCACCTACTCTGTCTTATACAGCCCTGTTTATATACATGTTATTCTCTTGTTGAAATGAAAATGCCTGTCAGGTCAGGGATTATTTTTGCTTTTATTTTGTATCCTTAGCTCTCAGAAAAATGTCTGACACATTATAAGAGCTTAACAAATTCTTGTTGATTGATTATCCAGTACCCTGAGAAAAAGAATAAAATAATTCCTGGGCATCAGAAACACTTCAGAAGAATCCAGGACAGCTACTGAGTCAGAGTGCTAGTAGAGAGAAATTAAATTCTCCTTTCCATACATGGGAACCATTTTTTAGGCCATGCACTTCCCCCAGAGTGCATTAATTTGCTTACTTCTTTATGCTTAGTAGTCTGGTATTTCAGTATCCGAAATGAAACTATTCTGTCCCCTTAACTTTTTGTTTTTTTTCATCCCCAGAAAATAGTAGGGTTTTGCTGGATCTGGTATGTGGTTTAAGCTTAAATTCTGAGCCCCCTGAGCAAAGTTTTGTGAAGGGCCCCAAGAGCGTGTATTTTTTCACCCTTCACCTAGCCTTCCATCCTTACATAATCTCATTTGCCACCTATATTTCCTAGAGGTCCTTTCTGACTCTTCTCTCCATGTGTGAGAATGGACTTTGAGGTTATTCTAGTCTCATTCCTTCTCTCTCCTTTCTCCCCTGCTCCCTTTCCCAGTTCACATTGCATTAAAATTCATGATTCCTAGGTTCTCATCCCAACTCCATCACTATGGTATGAATTCTATCTTAATAAATGGTATGACCTAGCAAAGTCATTTAACTTTTCAGCTCTGAGATTCTCTGATACTGTTATACTTTTCTGAGCCTGACTTCCTTCATATGTAAAATTGGAATACTTGCCTTACCTGTCTAGTTGCAAGGAAAGTGTTTTGTAAACCTTACAGTGCTATGTAAATGTGAATTATTTTCTTGGACCTAGAAGAAAAGAGTGCTTTGAAAATACATTGGGATCTGGTGAGGGAGATATGAGACATGGAGGTTGTTTGGGTTTTATGTGGAGAGCTTTGTGGTGTCAAAACAAAATGTAACATTTTAAAAAATGTATCTGTAAACTACAGTCTATGGTTCTGAGGCTCCAGAGTGAGGCCAGGGCAGCCAAAGAGGCATCACAGCCAAAATTTTGCTGCAGAAGCAGGAATCCTAGCTAAGGGCTGGTGAGGAAGGGAGAGGTTGGTGCAGTAGCAGGGTGGTTGCCAAGTGGCAGAGAAATGCTGTCCTGCTTTTGGGGTGGGGGGGGGGCGGGTAATGAGAGGGATTGCCTAAGGGCTGCAGACCCATTTGATGAGTGAGTTACGGAGCCCTTTTTGATGGCTCTTCTGTTATGTTCATTTTTCCTGTGACTTGTAAAGCCTTTCACAGCTTAGCCTCAGCCTGCCTTTTCAGCCCCGTTATGCATTACTCTCCCTGGAACAAGACAATCTATACTCCGAGGTTTGTGCCAGAATCTGTCAGAGACACTTTATTAATACACGGACATTTCTGCTTGGAGAGAGGTTCAGACAGGCAGAGTTACCCTCTGCTAATTAGAATACCCTCTGAACCATGAAACTTCCAACCTAGACTTCATAGGTGCCTAAGCGGAGTGGTGAATCCAAGCACTTAAACTGTCTCAATCTCAATTTCCTTATCTGTAAAATGGGAATAATAGCACCTATCTCACAAAGTCACAAAAATCACATAAAATATATGAATGAGATGCTTTGGAAACCTAAAAATACTATATAGATCACATTTCATATCAAAGTAAAACAAAGATACATAGTTTAAGTTTAGGGTCTTTGATTTGCTAAATACAGCAATAGACGTGTTTATGCTTTGCACCTTTGAAAAAAATGTCTTTCCCAAGTCAGATTATGCACTTTCTCTTTCAGTCTTCTCCAGAATAAATAAAGGGATGCCTCTCTTAATTGTATAAACAGAAAGGCTATTCTCATATTCCCAATATTCACTTCTTTACAACAAACAAGATACTCCCATGATCTAATCAAGGGAATGAAGATCCCTGCCCAAACTGATGGACCCATTAGGTCTTGAGACACCAAGTACTTTAGACCAGGATATCATCCTAATGTTATTTATTCACGTTTGTAACACCCTTGAGGCTTCAGTGCTCTGGACTACGCCATGCTCTACAGTTCAGCCAAACTGGCCTCCTTTGCTGAACCTCACACATGGTGGTCCATCTTCTGTCTCAGCCTTGGCATCACTCGTCCCTAACGTCTGGAATGCCTCTTTCCTCTTTCTGGCCTCTAAGCATTTGCTTTCCTCAAGATTTGGTTTAAGCACTACCTTCTCTACGTGAAGCCCTTTCTGATTCAGTCAGTACTGCTTGCCAATTGATTATTTTCTCTCAGTTGGGATTTTCAATCTATTCAACTCAATAAACATGTAAGTACCCATATATGCAAAGCATTGTGCTTTGTGAAGGGAATACAAAAACCAGAGTCGTATTTGCCTTTAATCAGCTTATGTTCTCAAGAGAAGTACAACATACAACAGATTTACAGATTAAATAATTACTTATTAATTAGAGCAGGAGGAGAGCATATTGTTATAACAAATGAGGAAACCAGGAAAAACCTTATATAGTCAGTGGATCCCAGCTGATCCTTAAAGAAAACTAGGGATCCCAAGAGGCAGCCATGAGAGAAGAGACCATTCCAAGTATTGGGGGAAAGGGGGATGCCTTGGGGAGGGAGACTGGGAAGTCTAGCCTTTACAAAGGCTTGGAGGTGGGAGATGGAATGATGTATATGGGGAAAAGCAAATGGGACAATTTGACAAATGTATGAGAGTTGAGAATATGAAATGTCTGGAAAGATAGGCATGAGCCCAATTATGAAGGGCTTTAAATGACAGAGGAGTTTATGTTTTATCTAGAGGCAGCAGGGAGCCAATGAAGCTTCTTGAACAAGATAAGGACATTTTCAGACCTGTGCTTTTAGGGGTATTGGTTTTGCAGCTCTGTGGTGGATGGATAGGAGTGGGGAGAGGCTTGAGGCAGAAAAACTTCAAGGATGCTTTTTAACCACTCTTGATAGGTGATATCTTGAATTATAGGTGAGTGGGAAGAAGGGGATGGATTTAAAAGAAATTGTGGAGGTAGAATTGCCAAGGCTAGGCAGTTTACTGGCTTTGAGTATTGGTGGGGAGGAGGGATGGCAGAGAGAAGAAGTGTTGAGGTGGACTTAGTAGTGATTGCTCACTTACATCAGTTGGAAGGATGATAGCAGCCTCAACAAAAACAGAGAAATTTAGAGGAAGGGAAAGATAACCAGTCTCTTTTTAGTGTGTTATTAAGGGGTGATTAGGCCTTATTTTATAAGGTGTTATAGATAAGAAAAAATGAGGCCTGGAGAGAGGAGAGGGGTCTGGTGATGGCAGGGAAGGGTGTGGCCTCTATCCACCCCTCAGTTTTTATTTTATTGCTAGCTTGCATGAAGTGGGGAGAAAAGCTCATAAGGAGTCATCTTCCTAGCCTTGGGGGAGGGCTGTACAGAAGTTAGAGACAAATTATACCTGCTTTATATGTTCACCTATAAGCTTGTTGATAGACTACCTCTAAAAAGACTTGGGGAGTAGAGAAGTGTGACTGGCATGGAAATGCTGGCATCACCACTGCATCCACAACAAGAGTGTGTATTTGTGTGGGTATGTGCGCGCGCACGCATGTGCACCTACAGCAGGATAGTGTGAAGGAAGCTTAAGGAAATCCAGTGGTGACACCAGAACTCACCAGTTGGGTGATCAGTCCTTGCTTTAGCCCGTACACCCTGAGGATACTGCTAAAGAAGTATCTACGTTCCTTACCTTTTTGCTGTGCCCAGTAGTAGAGCTATCTCTCCTGAGAGTTGGGACCCCTAGAGTAGAAAGAGAGCACTAATTGAAAAATAAAAAGAAATAAAGACCAGAGGGCCACGGCCACATACTTAAAGATCAGATGAGAACAATTGGTCACCTGCTATGCTGCCGTATCAGCCTTATAATGGCTGAAGTTTATAAAGTACTTTAAGGTTTGTTAAGTACATACATTCTCATTTGATTTTCATGAACACCTTGAAGTGGGTATTCCAGATATCCTCCTCATTTTAGAGATGAGAAAATTGAACTAACTTAAATAACTTTCATCTCGGTCATAGTTTCAAGGATATGCTAAGCTGCAGATTCCAGGTCCAGAATTTTTTTTCTTTCTACCTACCTCTGCCCTCTCTCTCTACCAGGCAGAAACTGGCTGGTTGGTCCTCTTCACCTTGTCCCAGTGCTCTTTGACCCTTTTCCGTTTTCCCTGAGTTGAGCTGCCATTTGGTGCAGTGGGCTTCAATTTCCTGGTCCGGTACTGCCTTAATGATAACCAGATTCTGGAACAAGGCTGGTGACATCTGGGGATACCTGGGGCCAGGAGAAAGCATGCCTGTTCCTAGAGTTTGGAATTCTGTCAAACTCTGATAATAACTTAAAAGGAAAAATATCTCTTTGAATTCCAAGGGGGAACAGACAGGGCTCTCTCTTCCTGGCTTATCTTAGGCAGTTGACTGAAAGGAGGGGAAGCAGGTAATTGAGTATTATCCCCGCCCCCTTCCCCTAGTGTCCTTGCTAGTCCACAGGGTCACCTGTGAAAAAGGTTCTTGAACAGTGAGGTAGTGATACTCAAGACTTGTAAAGGTTGCTGCAGTAGGCAGCCAGCCTGCAGTGTATGAGCACTGGATCTGGAGTCCAAGGACCTGGGTTAGAATATTGCCTCTTGGGTAAGTTACCTCTTCAGTTTGCTCATTCCTTCCTGTTCTAAACTAAAGCCCATTATTCCATGCCACTATTGAAAGTCAGGAGGGAGGAAAGGTCTCCTTTCCACAGCTCAAAGTACCAAAGCAAAACTGCAGGCAGGGCATGGGCATGGCCTCTATGACACTTGGGCCATTGAGGCTTCCAAACTCTTTGCTCTTACTAGCTCAGATTTCTCATTTTGCTCACAAGTCTTAGATGTTTGGGGCCTCCTAATTGGGCAGACAAGTTGCCCCAGAGCCCTGTACCCCAGGCTGCTCTACGATCTTGGATCTTCACAATTGGATTTTCAAAGGCCTTGCTCTTTTTTGTGTAAGCAGGGTGGTAGCTTAGATTTCAGCATTCATGTGCCTAGCTCTTTGAAGCCCTCATTTTCTTATTAATCTGTTAATGTTCCCTCCCCCTTCTCCAGTGGACTTTTGGTACTTTAAAGCTCCTCTAATGGAAAGAATGTTTTCTGTCCCGGCAGCTGCACATTACCCCCATGGACAGCTGATTAAAAAGCCACCTCTGACTGATCTTAGAACTTCGACTGTCTTCAGCCTCGTAGACATGTAGGCAAGCATTGGGCTTAATAGATTGGTCAGTAGTCTCTTGTCTTCCCTCCCCCCCTCCCCCCCACTCCCCAAGCTTGGATGGCAGGGTTTGTGAAGGAGAAATTTGAAGGAGGGAAGGTGATTACAATGTAGGGATGGGGGGTAGGGAAGAGTTAGTGAAGGAGGTAGAATTGGAGCAGAAATTAGGAGGGTCAGGGCAGGCTGGGGCAGGCTGTTTATGGTGTCTGCGGCTCAGGTGACCAAGCGTTGGGGGTGGAGTGCCAATGTCAGTGATCTCTAGAAGAGCTTATTCAGGAAAGGCTTGACTTTAGGACCATCATCTCAACCTTCCTCTTTCTTCAAGGGAAGTCTTAGGTCTGTATTAGGAAAGGCACAGGAGAAAGCCAGACTTGTCTTTATTAGCTTCCCCTTTTGTGTGGTCAGCATGTAACCAGATATCATATGTATTTCAGTAATCAGATGTGGTCTCTTCCCTTTGAGAACTTATTGTTGGTATAAAGAGGTTGAAGAATAGGTGATTTCCCTAAGAATACATAGGAGTGCATACAGGAGTCATTCAAAGCCCAAAACAGGGCCTAGAGGACCGACTATCTCCTAAAGATTCAACAATCCTTTCCTCCCCAGAAAAACATGCCACCCCTCCCTGCCACAAGTCTAGGCAACTCTGGGCAAGGCTAGCTCATCCTTCATAAAGATTTAGTTAGCACATGCAAAGTCCTGTGCTAGGAAATAGAAATAGAGGAAGATACTTCTTGCCCTCAAGATGCTTTACAGACTAGTTGGTCATGGACATAAAGTGTCTAGGAAACAGAATCCACAGCAGCATAACCTCCTTGGTCATTCTGTCATGTCTCCACCTCTTTCATGCTAAGGAAGCCAACTTTTCCAGAACGAGGCTTAAGACATGGCATTTCAGAAGAGAGACCTTTCTTTTGCTGATTCCAGGAAATGCTCCCTCCTGAGGATGGGAATCTGATATCTCTCTTTTGTAACCATTAAGGCTTTTGTTGATTAAAGAGGAAAACTTCTCTCCCTTTGGGGATCCAAAGAGCAGCTCTGCTGCAACCAGAGGGGGCTTTACCCATACAGGCAAGTGCTTCTGAGTTCCAGGCAAAGCTTCACTCTAACTGAAACAATTCCAGGTGCTTGATGTTTGTTAGCTACTAGGAAGGATAGAAGGCTAGCGTTAGAGATGCCAGCTAGCTGGTGGAGGGCTATAGCACAGACACGACTAACTAGACAGCAATCACTGTGCAGTATTTTAAGTACATAAAGGAGGTTCAAACCAAGTTCTGTGTGAAATGTGAAAGCTATGTAAAGGGTGGTTATTGACTGGGAGGCTTTCTGGAATAAGTGGCCTTTGAGCCATTCCAGGCATTTAGGGAGCAGCGTGAGCAAGGGATTGAAGGGAGATGAGAACAGGGCAACATGTCAGATAATGAAAAGTCTTGCTGTGATTGAAGGCTGAAAAGTTAGGGTGGTACCAGGTTGTGAGGCTTTTGAGTCTAACCCAAGTAGTTAACAGCTGACTAGGATTCCAGCTGCTAGGACCGAGGCTGCATTTCTTTAGAGGCTGCCTATATTGAACTTTGGGTAGTGGCAGCACTCCCTCTGGGGGCCTGGCAGTAGAAAATCACAAGTCTTCATTCAGCAGAGATGATGTTTTTTTCAAAGACTGGTGCCTGACTTTAGGACAGAGATCAAAGATGGTAATCCTTTCCCAAGTCTCTTGCATCCTCTTCACAAGTCTGATGATCAGTCTTTATCAGGCCTACTTTGGCAGGTTAGGAGGGGAGCAGACTCTAATGGGTACCCTTAGTTCTAAGTGATACAACACTAACAGTAGCTCATAGGAAGAATCCCAAAAGATTGAGAGCATAGATATTCACCTGTAGAACAAAAAGTGCTGTGTGGCTAGGTGTTAAGTACCATTATCTCATTACCCTGGAAGTCAGTTAACAAACCTGAGTGTGATCAAGGTTTCAGAGGGACAACAAAGTACCCACTAGGGTTGGAGAAAGCAAAGGGCCAAGGGAATGAGAGCTTCCCCTACTCTCCTCAGAAGCCATCCTCTTCCATTGCTTGAAACTCAGTAACTGGAATGGAAGGATCTGAAAGGACTTCAGTCCTTTTTAGTTCCTACCTGGATACTGTACTCTTCACAAATCATTCAAAAGAACCGAGTACCTACTAACGAAGCACCAAGGTGTTTGGGGTTGGGGGTGGGGGGGAGGGGAGGAGAATGGGGGAAGTGGAAGAGTACCAGGGAAGAGTGATGAATTAGTTGGATCCTGGGGAGAACACAAGGCAGTAGAAGAGGGATTGAGGAAGTGGCTAACTCCTCTTTCAGCTACAGCCCCTTCTTAGGGTTGGTGGCTATCCATGGGAATCTGTCACTTGCAATTTGTTCCTTGTCAGTAGCAGATCATCTCAGCACTCCGAACACTTGGTGAGGCTTTCTTTTCCTACCCAGTCACCTCCTCCTACCTCCCTTCTAAGTTCTCCCCCTCCTTTCTCCTTCCCTCTTCCCCCACTTTGCTCCCAGCTCTGTCTCTGTCTTCTGGACTCACTCATAGACCCTGCCATGAATTTTCTCTGACCCCTTGGGGCCATTCCCACATGCAGCTTTGATGTGTGTGCCCAGAGCATGATTGACGGAGAAGTTTTAGTGGCGGCAGTGGGGAAATGAAGAGCTAAGGGCTGGGCTTTGAACTAAAGGACTTTGAGCTGGGAGATGCTGTGCTTAGTTATCTCCTTCAGAATATTAATTATTCACCTCAGTAATTGGGCAGGAGGAAGAGGTTATTAAAAAATTCCACCACTTACTCCCTATAAGAACCTTATTTCCCAGATGACATCTGGCATGAAAGGAACAACCTAGAAAGCCCTGTGCTGGGGGATGGGCACCAGGGTGGTTCATCTTTACCCCTTACAGGGCTGGAATTCTTTGTCCCACTCCTCCAGATGGGACCCCCTTCAAGATTCAAGAGTGTCATGCTTGGGACTGAAATAGTAAGCAGAGGTAGATGGGAGGGATACAGCCTCAGCACAGAGGACAGATACTGGGGAATGCCACAGATTTGGAGCAGAGTGGGATGTCAAAGTTATGCTGGCTGTTAGGAGAGTACCTTTCTTCTTTCCATCCTCTTCTGGGCCATTCGTTTTCCTGTTGTGAACCCCATGGCATTCCACAGAACACTGCAGCTAGGTTCCTGTCCTCCCCATTCTCACCTGGTCTTTCTACCTCCTCTGCCCCTCCCTGCAGGCTAACCTCTTTCCTGCTGCCCTTGTTCACTTTGGGTCCGAAGAACCAACAGGTGAGTGAGAAGCTCTCGGCTGTGCTGAGCTAACAGAACTCCAGCAACCCTGACCCTTCCATCCCTGCCTTGCCTCAAAGCTATTCAAAAATTCCTGGCAAAGATCCTTAGGGGGAAGGGGGGAACAAAATTCCTTGAAGGGAATAGATGGGGCCCGGATTGGGTGGGGGCTTCATCACATATTGGCAGGACCTGAAAGCTACTGTGCACCCTTCATTTAGGTCATAGGAAACAGGCAGACCCCAAGGCTCCAGCATGTCCCACCTTCTTGGGGTTGTGATCCTCCATGGTGCAGGGAATAGGACATCACCACTGGTCACACTGTCCTTAAGGACAACCAGGGGAGCCATGGGAGAAAGTTGTCTGGAGCTAAAGGCTGGGGACAGCTCTGGGTCTCACTCTTCCTTCAGTCCACCTGAGGGTGGGACTCGGGGTTTTGCACAGATTTCTACTTGGAGCCCCAGCTGCTGGAGAACACCATCTCTCCGTCTTCTGCTGATGTGCTGGTGGCCAGGTGAGTCTTGGGAATTGGAGAGAGGGGGAGTGAGGGTTCAGGAACCAAGCAGGTCCTATTCGAGGGGGAGGGAAACATTGACCCTTGTTTATTCAGACCCTTGAGCTTAAAGTGTATCCATTCCCCTTTTATTTGGTTGCCTGCTCAGATGTATGTCCAGGGCCTCAGCAACACCAACTGTTTTGCCAGCACTTGAGCCTGAGCTTTCTGAACAGGAGGAATCAGCTGAAGTGGCGGTAGAATCCCCTGAACCAGTTGCAGGAACCACTCAGCCTGTGAGGAGGAATCTAGGCAAAGTTCCCAAGTGGCTCAAACTACCGGGTATCCTTTGTGGGAGCTGGATCTCTCAAGGGGGGAGGATGACTTGGGAATAAGAGTCACCACTGATTCCTTGCCCTTTTATATTGCAGCTGGAAAGAGGTGAGAACCCATCACAAAAGGACCCTGCTACTCCTATCCACTCTGCACCTGAGCTGGGAATAAAGAATTGGTGTGCTCCTCCTACTAAAGCCTAGTGTCTTCCTTTCTTATCGTCAGGGTGATGGGCTGCAAGTGTGACTGCAGTAGCTGGTGAACAACAGGAACTTCACCTTGCCTCTTGAAATTCAGGTTTCTTGGCCTAACAGAAATTAATCCTGAGGGGTGAGAAGCCAAGGACTTCCCAATTCCATGAAATGAAATTTGAACTTGGATTCACACGTCCAGCTCAATACTGACTTTTCTGAGCCTCAGTTTCTTCATCTGTAAAACAGAGTATAATAATATGTTACCTATCTCATTGGGGATAGATCATATGGCTAGAGAACCAGCCCCGAAGCTAGGGATATGTGGGTTCCTGACACATACAGGAACGCACACGGAATGTAACACCCCAGGTGAGTCACTTCTCCCTTCAGCTCTTTTGGAAGCTCACCAGGACTCTAAATTATAGAAAAAATGCTGACCTTTGGTGGTAGAGGAAGTTTCCTCACCGCCCCCCACCCGGGGAAGTCTCCTGTACCAGTGAAATCACAGGTTGGCCCCTCTCCCTGTGTAGTTGCAGGGAAGGTGCTTTGTAAATCTTGGGCAAGTCACAGTCTCCCTGAAACTGTCTTCAGCTCTAAAATAAGAGGCTGGATTAGATGGCTTGTCCCTTTGCTCCCCACATTTGTGACTATGACTACAGATATACTCTTCACTTGGTATGAGAGCCCATGCCCTTTCACTCTCCCAGTTACTAACTAGCTCTGACCTGGTAGGGTGAGAAAGAAAATGAATTCACCAACTAAATGCTTCTAATAGAGAATGCAATCATTTTCCTATCCCAGGAGATCTGTTCTCATTTAAGAAACACAGCTATCCTTAATGACATGGCCAATATGGACTTCAACCCCTGGTCCCAGATTTTTTTCCTTTTTACATAATTGACATCATTTAATTACCTCCCTGCTAAAGAGAACAAAATTCCAGTGGAAAGAACCTTTCATGTGATCATCTGCCTCTGCTGTCTAGGCCGGAGCAGCCAGAGGTCTGGCTACCACTCATTGTCTGGCACAGAGACGGCTGATGAGGATAGGGTTGGGGAGTCTGAGAAGGAAATGAGCAGTGGCCACCTTTTCCTCCTCAGGATCTCCCTAATGGGTCCCTGTCCAAGAACTTTGTAACCATCCTAAGACCCAGCTGTGGGTGTGCCCTGTGCCACTTGGACAAGTAGTACCCAGGCCAGGCAGGGGTTTCCAGTAGCTACTCCCATTTCTGCTTATTGGGCTGGACACACCCACACCTCTCCCCAAAGGAATAAAGCACAGTGGAGCTTTGTACCATCTGAATGAACTTCAAAGTGGCTAAAAGGGGCGCCCAGGGTTCCTGGCACTTGTCATTGTCTCCCCATACCAGCCAGCATTTCCCTTCAGGTCTAATTACTTCCACATGCTCCCAAGTGCTTTGAAGCACAAAACCTTAGTGAGAGAAGGAAAGGAATAAGAGAAAGGTGGAGAGATGGGGTGTATTGGGTCAAGGGGTGGAAAAAGTATGGTACAAGAGGGAGTGAAAGGCTCCCACTGGAGTCAGATTCTTTTTGAATAGTATGCAAAGCCAGGCCCTGCGTCTCCTGCCACCTCTGAACAGTCAATACCAATCCTAGGGCATCAGCAGCAACAGCTCCCACACAGGAAAAACAATGGTATAGATTAAAAGGAACTGAAAAAGCCACTTAGAAAACAAAAGCTCACTGCCTACCAAAGGCTCAGACCAGCAGAACTGGAGTCAAAAGTTTGTTCTGTTTGTTTAAAATTCTGACTGGTTCCAGCTGAGTGGGAGTGCGGCTCTGCTCCCTCAGACACCTGATTCCAGGCAGTTGGCTGTGTGAGCAATGCTGGAGTCTCTCTGGAACCTGCTCTGGGCTAGTTTTTAGCCTCCTGGCTTCTGTGCAGTATGGTTAACTCTGCTGCTGCATGCAGCTCTTTTCAGCAACGTTTGGAGCATGTGAAACTGGTTGAAAACAGTGGGAAGGCTCCTAAAATGTGTCCTCATCCATTAGGACTATCATCATTCTTTAACACTGAGGGAACTGGGGAGCCAGGCTGGACTCAGGAGACCTGGGGTTCAGCTCCAATACTGTGTTTGGGCCTCATTTTCTTCATGTGTAAAATAGGATTAATATTTGGACTGCCCATTTCACAAGGCTCCTTTGTGTAGAAAGTGCTTTGTAAACCTTAAAATGCTAAACAAATGTGAACTTGAGAGGCAACTCTCCTTTGCTGCTTTCTTTAGCGTATGGCCCTGAACAAAGAAAGTCCTTTCTTGGACTTGGTTCTATGTCATGGGTTACTGAAAGTGGGCAGATATGTCAAGAAAAGTGTCCCCTTGGCCAGTCACATTTACGCTTTATACCTGCTGATCTTTCTTTATGGAAGAGAGGGAAGAGTGGGTACCAAAACCACCCAGATTGATCAGCACACCCCTGGGAAGGTGCCATAGCAGTTAGAACTCTGTCAAACCTCAGTGAACTCGGTCACTGCACTAAACCCTGGTCTTAATGCATTCTGGTACTAATAGACTAAGGTGACTCTTCTTGCAAGGCTGTTACAGGAAGAAAAGGCAAAGAAAGGTGAGTAAGGCATCCATTGTTATTAGGCACTAGATGGCACTGAAAGTGAGTACTGCCTGGAACCCTGGGGTTTGTAAGGGACTGTTTTAGTCAATCAGAACCTCTTCCTTGAATCTGATTGTTGGGAAGTCTTTGTACCATAGTGGAGGTACCAGGATGCTTAGGCAATGCTGCTTATGTTTATGCCCTTGGGATGCTCTTTCTCACCTCAGTCAAGGTGAGGAGCCCCCACATTATGAATAGCTCCATTCCTGCTGTGCCTGTATGACCTAACACGTTTATCTGAGGAAACTAAAGGGACAAGTGGACAAGTGTGTCTGTCCCCTCTGTAGTATTCACCCCCTCTGTCCATTGGTCCTGTGTGGCACCAACAAGATGTCATCCACCCCCACCCTCCACTCACAGTCAGGGCCACTGCTCCTTCAGGCAGTTCCCAAGGGCCTGGGGCCAGCCCACACAAACACTACTTTATCCTGCCCAACGGCGGCAGCTTCTGGAGCAGCCGCTGCACTGAGAGTAACGTTTTCCAGGCAAGCCAGGCTCTGGGCTGCGGCTCATGCCCACATGTGTAAGGTTTCCTATTTCACAGCTTCTCTCAGCTGCCGGCGGGGAGCTGGCTTGTGAGGGCTGGGGCATTCACACACATGCTGTTTGTTATTCTGTCCTTTTTTAAGAGTTTTGCTTTCGTCCTAAAAAGATGGAGAAAAAAGCGGAGGGGGGTGTGGGGGGGGGGGGCGGGCAGGGGGGTGGGGAGCTGAATAAGGCTTTGAAGCAACTTGACTTTGGGTGATTAATGGCAGTGAGAAGGCTGAGCCAGGGAGGGAGACAGTTTTGATTTATTGATGTTGCTTTGTGAGAACAAATTTATAGCTCAAGGAAGCAGCTTCTGAGGGGAATATCAAATGGTTAAAAGGTTACAATCTAGCTTTGATGTCAGACGGCAGCAAGAATGTAGGGAGAAGGCAAGCACCAGGCTCTGTTCGTGTATAAACTGAAGATCAGGTACCTGGCTCTGAGCTCAGGGCTCCATGGAGGGCTTGGGGACCAACTCTTGAGGCCATAGCTGGGGGAACTCTGCTGAGGCCAAAGGCTGTTGGCCCAGGAGATAACACAGGAGTTTGTGACTCCTCAGCTCCATGTACATACCTTTGTTTTCCAGGGAGCTAAGAATGGATGGCAGCACCAGCACCTTGATCTTGAACTGAGTAGCCCCTGGGGCAGGAAATCCAAGTGTGCTGGAACTAGAGCACCTCACTTTTTTCCAGCATGACCTGGCTTGCCCTCTCTCAGTTCTTACCTTGATCCCAGTGCCTCATACACTAACCCTTTCCTCCTCCCTCACCTCCCACCTTGAGCTGTTTCCAGGAAGACACCACACAGGCTTCCTTATTTCCAACCCAGGAAGAGGGGAAAGAAAGAGACCCTCATCCTGATGCTAAGTGGATGTGGTAGAAAATTTCAGGCAGACAGCAGCTACAGCCCTTCTGTTTGGTTTGGTTCAGTCATGTCAGGAAGTAAACAAAATCTGGCCTCTTAGGACTTGTTGAAATAAGACACCCCCCAAAATGTTGGTGTGAGGTTGAGTCCTTGTTCTGGAACAGAGGCAGGTAGATGACTTGAAAGCGTTCAGGCAGCTCAGCTTCATCTAATAACCTTCACCTTCGCCATTGCTGCTGCTGCTAAAAATCAAGAAGCTGGACGGAGAGAACAGGAAGCTCAGTGTCTTCAAGCCATCAGCATACAGACCTACCAAACCAGTGATCAACGGTGACCCTGCCAGGGTTAGATGTGTAAGACCCATGTTCAAATCCGGACCCCACTGTGTAGCCAGGGTCAGGGTCAGGGTCAGTGTGCTCAGCTACAAAAAAAAGTCAGACTAGATAATCTCTCAATGCTGTGATTCAGTGTACCACCACCCCACTCCCCACCCCCCACCCCCACCGCCAGGCAATGGGCTGCAGGCTTCTTACCAGCTGGGGCAACACCTTCTCGAACTGTTCAATGTCAACTTTATCTAAGTCTTCAGCCTGCGCCTGTCTTATTGCTCGGGCTGCAGCTTCTGTTCCATGAGCATAGGAGAAAAGTAAAAGTGAAATTTGGATCCTGGCTTCAGATGTGGTTTATACAAACCCCAATGTGAAAGATGACTGAGCCCCCTGTTCATTTTGCCCAGGATTACTTTGCTGCTTTGAGCTGTGAACTCAAGGCCGATCCACTCTCCAGTTTTCCTCCTTAGAAGTTGTCCTGAACTCTGCCAGGTGCTTACTTGGAGTACAGCATAAGCTCCTTGAGGGCAGGGGAGAGACTGGTTTTCATTTTGTTTTTTTATTCCTAGCAACTAGGCACATACTGCATTTAGTAGATACTCAGTAAATGCTTGTGGGATTGACTTAAACTGATATAAAATTTCAGGTTTTAAAAGTCAATTAAAATGCAGGAATGCATACTTCATTGGAGAGAGAGACTAGGTATCTCTAAGGAACTGGGAGAAATACAATGAAGTTCTAACACAAATAAAGCAGAGATTTTAGGATTGAGCCTTAGACCCCCATGTGAAGCTACCAGTGGGAATTTTTAAGAGGGAAATCCATAACTATCAAGTCACCTCGGACAAATATCTTCAGCATCTCCACCATGAGCTGCAGAGCATCTGCGCTAACTGGAAAGGAGACAGAATAGAATTACTTGCATGCTCCCATCCCCATATGCCTACAGTCCAGTCCGCCCTGGACTGATTTAGTGTCTGTCTGCCTTTGTCTCTTCCATGGACTAGCAGCAGCTTTAAGCCTTGTCTAGCCTCATGCCTAGATAATCAGTGCAATGAGCCTTACTGTCTCTTTTTCATCAAATATGTAACCCTTTAATCTCTCTACATGTTGCTGGAGTTGAGCACATATCCATGTGTCTTTATGCCTGCTCAATACCACTTGGGGGAAGGATCAGGTGCCATACTGACTTTTTAAACTTCTCAATCTATAAGGCAACAAGATAGCTGGACATGACTGACTTCACAAGATCCTGATGCCTAACCCTGACTTATGAGTGGAAAAATTACCCTTGACTTTTAGGAACTGATGCAGACAAAATTCTGTAAGCAAAATCAAAAGAAAAACCTCCACAATGATCAAAATGCCACAAAAAAAAACCTCACTAAAAGACACCTGATCTGGAGTTCTGATTGAACTCTGATCTATGCAGGGGCCATCCTAACTTCAGAGTTCAGACAGTGAACGTCTCTCTTCTCTCAACAGGTTTCTAGGTATAAAAATGAAGCCTGGGATCTTGGACGAGGCTTATATAGTAGTTTGTTTTAGCCTAATTGTGCTGAGTTACAAGGGAAGGTTCTGCTGGGGGAGATGGGGAGGAATCTCCAGTGATTTAAAAGGAAAAAAAGCTTTGATTAAAAACAAAACAACTTATTGAAGAAAGGAAAGAAATTACCTTTGCATCTGTCATCCTTAAAGTGTAAGAATAGCAGCTTGTTTACCAGCTCCTATAGGAAGAAGGGAATATGAGCTGGTAACATCTGGTGACCACCAGCACCTAAAAACTCAACTTGGATTCTGTCGCTCTCCTGTTTCCCTCACCATTGACGGGAAGGTCCCATCTACAATCCCTAGTGATACATAAGAAACTTAAGTTGACAATGACACACTTACATACACAAAAATACACTTCACTTAAATATCATCATACTTCCTGCAAACCTTGAAGACCTCTTCTAAGCTTGGTGGTGATAGTGGTGGCAGACACTCACCTCCAGGTCCAGTTGTCACTGTACCATCAGCTACATATGCTACAGAAATAATGGCAGCGGGATGAAGAATTTAAGGTGGGAACGGGTACTAGGATTTGGCACTCATTGGAAGTTATAGGCTGAAGATATGCCAGAAGGAGAAGACTAAAGCTGGAGGTGACTGCATTGAGGAATGAACTGGCAAAGTCATTTAAGGGAAAAATGAAAAAAAGCCTTCAAACTATTCTATAAAGCAATAATTATCAAAATGATTTGGTGCTGGCTAAAAAATAGATCAATCATTGAAAAAGTTTAGGGATACAACACATAGAAGCAAATCCATAGTAGTATAGCGTTTGATAAGACCGAAGACCTTAGATACAGAGAGAAGAATTTGACAAAAAGTAAAATGTCATATGGCACAAATTTGGTTATGACTAACAACTCATATCATATATTAAGACCCAAATGCATACATGGCTTAGATATAAAGGATGATATAAACAAATGGGAGGAGCAAGTAAGCAATGGTGACTCTTGAGATCTAGGGGTGAGAGAAGAGTTTATGATGAGAGGGATGGAAAGGATCACAGAAGATAAAAATGGGTATTTTTATTATATAAAATTAAAACACTTTTTGCACAAACAAAACAAACTATTAAAAGGAAAAGCTAACAGGAAAAAAAATTGAATCAAGTTTCTCGGGTAAAGGTCTCACACAAAATAGAGTGTATCCCAAAAATAGTGCAATTTTAAGCTAGTAAAGCTTAAAATTTGGGGACATTCCATATTCAAGGACTAGATTCAAATCTATGAGAACAAGAGACGTCCTGGCAATTTTCAAAGAAATCTAAGCTATCAAAAACATGAAAAAAATGCTGCAAATCTCTAATAGAGAAATGCAAATTAAAGCAACTTTGTCATATCCAGCAGATTGGCAAAGATAACAAAATGGAGAATAACAAGGAACTTCAAATAACTGAAAGGACTGCAAAAAATATAGGCATACTAAGACACTGCTGATGGAACTTTGAGTTGGTTCAGCCATTCTGGAAAGCAATTTGGATCATACCCAAAAAGTTACTAAATCTTTAACCCAGCAGTATCATGGTAGACAAATATCAGTACCCAAAGAGATCTTGTCCAAGGAAGGATCAATAATGGAGCTATTCCTAAATGATCATATGTGAAAGGGAAAATGTTAAATCTCTTGCTGAAGAGGGTACATGGGAAACCTCAAATGAGGAGTAAAATGAAATGATAAGAGAATATGTCTAAATGAACTGAAAGAGCTGACACATCTTCCATATGAGGTGTGAGACTATTAGTCTGATACATATATTGCTCTGTTCATATTTCTCTAACCAAATGGCTCCTTATTGCCTGCCTAATAAGCTTCATCTCAAACTATTCACGTTTACCCACTCAACATTCCAGCCAAACTAGCCAAGGCTAGTCATGTCTTCTCTCCTGGTATTATGTACATCCCTCCTCCCCATTTGACTATATGATCCTTGTGAGTGAGGTCTGCCATGCATTCACCTTGCAGTAGCAAATAAATGTTTGGTAAATTGAAACTGAATTGAAGAATAGTGGGAAATTTCAGCATCCCAGGTCAGAAGCACCCTGGTGGAATTCCATCAAATAAAAAACTATGAAGTGGGGCGGAAGTAGCTAAGATGAGTTTTATCCCTTCAGTGGTAACAGTGGAGTAGTTACTAAAGGCAGAAACTAGTAGGATGGATGTTCAAGAAAAACCATGGGAACTTAAAAAAAAAAAAATGTGTTCTTAGCACCACCTGCTGGTTATTTCTGGAAGTGAGATGTTCCCCATGTGTTTGATTATAGTAGCAAGCACTCATGTGGTGCTTTTTAAGGTTTGCAAAACATTTCACAAATTATTATCTCATTTGACTCTCACAACAATCCGGAGAAGTAGGTGCTACTATCTCCATTTCACAGTTGAGGGAGCTGAGGCAGAGGTTAAGAGACTTGCCCAAGGTCACACAGTACACTAAGTGTCTGAACTCAGGTTATCCTTATTCAAGCTCTATCCATGTGGCACCCTAGCTGTCACATGTATTATCGGTCACAATCATTCTATTTGTTGATCTTGCTCAGCTATTTAAGGAGAATGGTACTTTAGGAGGAAAAAGATATCGGTTTTTAATTTGGGAATACTTTGGCAACAAAAATTAAAATAAAGGAAGGGCTGAGTGAACAGCAATGTCCATACCAGGATTCTTAGCCTACTTTCTGTGCTAAAAACTGGGGATACAAAGAAGGGAAAAAGACAGTTTCCTGCTCTCAAGGAGCTCACACTCTGAAAAAGACAACGTGCAAAATAAGTGTACAAACGAGATACATGGGATAAATTGGAAATAACTGAGGGAAGGCACTAGCAGTAAGAGGGCATGGAAAAGGTTTCTTCTAGACAATGGGATTTCAGCTGGGACCTTTAGGAAGCCAGGAGGTAGAGACAGGAGCAACAAGACTATGGACCCCTTTCTCAACATGTTTTTCGGTATATGAAATAAAATACCAAACACTAACTATATTCAAACAAACATTGAATTATTTTTTTAAAACAAGTTCATGGACCTCCAGATTAAGGAATGATCATTTAAGGGCTAAAATGAGGACTTAATAAGAACCTAACAATGTGCGGAATTTGTTTTGTTCATCTTTGCTTGAGGACTGTGTCTTGTTTTTCCCAACAAGGGGAGGTGGAAGGAAAAGAAAATAATGCCTGTTAATTGAAAAAGAAAAGAAAAAACAAGATGGGCTAAGAGAGCTCAGGAGAATCATAACAAGAAGAAAAACTCAGAAGAGAAGGCCCCAGGAGAGGCATCAAGTAAAGCCAAGAGGGCAGCAGCAGCAAATGAAAGAGAAGAAGAAACTGTTTTTTGTCTTACTGGCTCATAAAACTGTGGACAAACAGGCTCTGGGTGTCTACTCGGGTTCTGGCCTCCAACTCTCAAGCCTCTTTCTACTTCTACTACTTCCCAACATTACCCAAGCAATGCCTCTGGTCCTTTGGCCCACCAGAGAGCATAACCCAAAAGAGTCTCCTGATAGGGCAATAATAAAATAAAACAGATTTTCAAAATCAAGTCTCTTCTCCCTATGTTCATCCAAAAGATCTGCATGTAAGGTTAGCAATACTATGTCCCTTCATGAGAGCCCTATCCAAACGTCATCTGTGTATGGAAGTAATCTTATTTCCCCAAGATTATGCTAATGGGGTATAAGCCCAACATATATCTACCATAAAAGAACCATAAGGACTATCCACTCCATCCTACTTTCCCTTTCACCCTAAACCCTTTCATTCTCCTGGTTTTTTTAAGCCCAGCCCTGCCTACCTTTCTGTATTGGAGAGAGAATTTAGTGGCAGGTGACTGAGTATTTCCAGCCTTTAAGAAGGTGAAGATTTTTCTGCACTTTAAATATGAGCTTTATTTTAATAATTACATTAGATTATATCACAACATATTTTATTATAGATTTATATTAACCCTTAGGTGTTGCTCCTCTAGAAGTCTATTGTGTGATTCTTCTGGAGAAAGAAAGTAGCATTTTCTATTCTCTTTAGAAGAGTTGTTCTCTTCATCTTTTTCTATTAGTAAAATTGGTTTTTAAATGGATTTTAAGACTCAGCTGTGTGTACTGCATTTTAAACCTTAAGCTTGAATCACTGGACTGGTCTAGATGAAACTGACAAATAAAAACAAACAAACAAACAAAAGCGAAGAAAGTTCCTCTACAATCTAGAACCGTACTAAACAGAGAGCCGGAGACCAACCAAGACTTAGAGAGGCAGCGTACCAGGGAAGGAGATGTAAACCCCAGCAAACAGACCTGACGTTTGCAAGCACTGGCAGACAGGTCAAAATATGAACAAACACAAGAAAATACTGGAGATAATGAGGAAATAACACATGTTAAGAAAAGCACTCGGAAGAAAGGAATGACTCCATAACAACCACAGGCAGAGTCTCTGAGGAAGAAATGGCTTGGCCACAAGGACTATAAAAATGACTGCATGAAATGAAATAAGAGATAAAAAACAAAAAAAAACAAAATTAGAATTCTAGAGGAAAAAAATGTAAGGAGGATAAATAGCTTACTACAGTTGATGGGAAATTTAACCTAATTAGGATTTCATGAAAAATAGAATGCATCAAACTGAACTCAATGACTCCATGAAACAACAAGAAATATTAGAAGTCAAAAGATTGAAAAAAATTGAAAAATATGAGCTATTTGCTATTAATATAACACTTGATCTATAAAACTGATCAAGGATGGATAATTTAGAAATCATTAGAGCACCTGAAAACCATTACCAAACAAAAAACCTGGATAGCCTAAAAAAAAAAATTATAAAAGAAAACTGGCCAAATTTAGAACCATAGAGAAAAGTAAAAAATAGAACTAATCCCTGAAAGAAACCCCAAAATGAAAACTCCCTGGAACATCTTAGCCAAAATCAAGATCTTCCAAGTCAAAGGAAATATACCTTAAGCAGCCAGAAAGAATTCAGATACCATGGGACAACATTTAGGATCACACAAGACTATGCTGGGATTATGATATTCTAAAAAGGAAAAGTTTACAATCAGGGATAACACACCATGAAAAACTACAGAGGAAATGAACCAGACCAGAAGCTAGAAGAAAAGACCAGAGCTGAGTCGAAATGCTGAAATGCCCAGAAAGTTAAACGCATCTGTGCTGTCTGAATTGACTAAACAACGATAGAATGCTCCCATTCAAAGAGAATAAAGATTAAGAGTCGCTTCAGAATCCCATTGTCTTTAAGGGAAGAGGGAATGAAGATGTACTGAGGGACTAGGTAAACAAGGAAAAGGAATACATTAATGAAGAAATGAGGAAGAAAGGGAAGGAACTCTTATTTCAAATACATGATGGAAGGGTTGACTAGTCTGCGTGCAGACATCTGACTCAGGAATAATGTCTCTGTCCACAGTAAAGCTTTTGATGTCTGTCAAAAGGAACATCTCATTCTCTGCGATACTGTTTGATGCTCACCATGTCAAAGACCTACCAATTTTTTTTAAGCCAGTCTTAATGACATAGAAGCCCGTGATTTCTGTATAAAATATGTCTTTGGCCTCTCTCATTTCTTTCTCCTGAACTATGCTTTCTCATGTATTTCTCCCCATCCTCATCTTTTTCCACCTTTGTACTGAAGTTACCAAGTACCAAAGTATATATTGATTTGATCTGGAGTGTACAGAATTACCTGCTCATCTGCAGGAACTAATGCTGGTGCTCTAAAGTTTGTTGCTGTTTTAAAAGCTGTGATTCTTAACCTTCTCTGTCCCCCTTCTGAACCACTGCCACTGTCACTCCAAAAACAGAATGGGACCACATAGGGCTAAAGGCTCTTTTTCATTTTTCCCTATTTCATGAGTGACAATAGTCAAAAAAAGTTTTATCAAATAATAACAGAAAAAAGTTTTATCACCAAGTGGTCAGCCTACCATGATATAACTTTCCGTAATTAATCATTGGTAGTCCTCAGAAAATAAATCTGGTCTTTTGCGGGGCAGGGGGAAAGGTTGTTGACTTATAGGGGGAGAGATCATGAAAGGCTTCAAGGAGAAGGTGGTTCTTGAGCTAAGTCTTGAAGAAAGAGAAGGATTCCAAGTAGTATATTCTGTATGCAAGGGAAAAAAACCTATGAGAAACAGAATGACATATTGAGTTCTAATAAAAACTAGAGGTCAGTTTGAAAGGAATGCAGACAACATGAAGAAGAGTAAAATGAAGCCAGATTGTGGTGAGCTACATTTAAATTAGTCTTAGAGAAGAAATCAAAACTGTCAATAGTCACATGAAAAAATGCTCTAAATCACAATTTGATTAAATAAATGCAAATTATAACAATTCTCGAGGTATCCCCTCACACTTATCAGATTGTCTAACATGACAGAAAAGGAAAATAACAAATGCTGAAGGGAATATGGGAAAAACAGGGATACTAATGCACTGCTGGAGGAGTTATAAATTGTTCCAACTATTCTGGAGAACAACTGGGAACAACGCCCAAAAGGCTAAAAAATGGCCACACCCTTTGATACCACTACTAAGTCTGTAAGATCAAAGAAAAGATGAAAGGACCTAGATCTATATGTACAAAAATATGTATAACAGCTTTTTCCGTGTGGTGGTAAAGAACTGAAAATTGAGGGGATGCCCATTATTTAAGGAATGGCTGAATAAACTATGGCAACGATTGCGATGGAATACTATTATGCTATAAGAAATAACGAGCAGGATGGTTTCAGAAAAATCTGGAAGTCTGATATGAACTGCTGCAAAGTGAAGTGAGCAGAACCAGGAGAACATCATACAGAGTCACAGCAGTATTACAACAATGTCAACCATAAAAGATGCCACTGCTCTCATCCAGACAATGATCCATGACAATTCCTAAGGACCCAAGATGAAAACTGCCATCTACCTTCACAGAAAAAACTGATACAACTCTGAGTGCAGATGGAAGCATACTTTTTTCACTTTAAAAAACCAAAAACTACCATCTGGGAAGGCTGTATTTTATCCTAGAAGCAAAAGGTAAGAAGAGAGGTTTGCTATGGTCAAACGTATTCTGGAGAAGATTTTGGTACTATGTAGGAGAGACAGTGGAAGCAGCGAGACCAATTAAGAATGAATGCAAAAAGCCAAAAGAGAAGTGGCTGTGTGAATGGAGAGGAGACAGCTGCATGAGATGTGATTCAGTTTAAGGAGGGAGGGAGGAGGAAGAGACTTTGATGATTCTAAAGTTGCCAATCTGGTTAACTAAAAATATAAGATAATACATCTGGAGCTGAGAAGCACTTAAAATAAGCCATGTAGTTCAACAAATCACTCATTTTACAGATGAGGAAACTGAAGCCCAGGGAGGTTAAATGATTTGTCCAGATACACTGGTAGCGTCAGAGGGAGGATCTGAACTCAGATCTTCTGACTCCAGAACCAGTAGTCTCTTCACTGTACCACACTTAATGTAGCCTCTCCAACCCATCCACCCACCCCTATGCCCCAAGAAATAGAGAAATTTAGACAAGGAATCATTCTAGAAGGAAAAGACAATGAATTCCATTTTAGACATGATGAGTTTGAGATGCCTACGATACATCAGTTTGTTGGTATCAGTTGAAGGTCTCAAGTTTGAGAAAGACATTAGAGATGGATATATATAAGGAGAAATTTTAGGAGTCATCAGCACAGAGGCCATAGGAACAAATGAAATCACTGAGAGAGAAGAAAAGAGGCCCAAGGTAGCTGGGGCCAGGGGGAAAAATACCCTCTTGCTTAGGGTGGCAGGAAATAGATGATGATCCAACTGAGGAAAATAAAGATCAGTTGGAGAAAGAGTACATATAATATAAAGAGTACAAACATATAAAAGGAGGTCAAGTAGATGTTGAAGTGATATGATCAATAAGACTTGCTACCAAATTGGTTGGAGGTGAGGGAAATGGAAAAGGGAAGAATCTATGATCACTCTGAAGTTGTAAATATGGAAGACTATTAGGATGATCAGCAAAAATGGGGAGATAAAGAATTCTGTTGACCAATAGAGTCTGATGTGCCTAAAAGGCATTCAGGGAAGCTATGTAATAGGCAATTGTAGCGCAGGCCCAAGGTCAGGACTGGATATAATAGCTATCCAGATAATTGGGGGGCATATGCCAAGAGATAACAGCTCAGTTCATGGGACCCGTTGAGAGCTGCAAGAGTGAGGAGGAAAAAAGAGGATGCACAAAGAAGGTATGAGAATGACAGAAAAAATGATGATCCAGGTAAAAAAGACTGAGATAGGAAGATAACTAGGAGAGAACAATCGTGGTAGCCAAGGAAGAAAGAGCTCCAGAAGGAAGGAGTGATCCAAGAGAATGAGAACTGAGAAAAGCCTATTAGATTTGGTAGTTTAGAGATAACTGGTAATTATTTAGGGAGAAGTTTTGACTGATTAATGATTTATGAAATGGAACTGTAAGGGATTGAGAAGTGAGCAGATGGAAGAGGCTGTAACATTCTGGAATGTGGACAGAACCACATTAAAATGTAATTGGGAAATACTTAACAAAATAAACAAAAATATAAAAGAACAGAGATAATGTTGGGTTTTCTACATCAATATAACAGGGATCCTTATTTATTGTCCAGTGGCCCATTTCTCTTTGAGTTTGATTATCACTGGTATTCAACAGTGGGGTCAAGAGTCACAGTTTAAGAAGCAAGAGGTCGCAAGTGGAAAACTTTAAGAAGCTCTGATGTAGATAATTCTTTCCAAGAACTTGGCAGTAAAAGATGGGAGAGATATATGATAATAGCTTAAGGGAAGGCAGAGTCAAAGTGGGGTATTCTAAGGACAGGTAGGTCTGAACATGCTTGTAGGTAGTAAGTTTGGCCTCGTTGGAGATAATTTTCAGGCAGTCACTAGAAGAGCATTTGTCCAGTACATTATAAGCAAAAATTCCTTTTCAGGTATTTTTTGGACTAGAGAATGACTAAGAAACATTCCAACTTTAAAATTCTGTGATTCTGGCCTTAGTTTCTTTTATTTCTTACTCCTGAACCATATTTTCCAACTTTTTTTTCTTTGGCCACTCTTGTTTATGCCCGCATTAACACTGGAGTCATCAAGTATCATATTGTATGTTATTTTAATTTGGAGGCCCTAATGGAGTTCTTCATAAATTTTATCTCTCCCTCCTCTACAACTGATGTTGCATAACTTCCTATGTTCACAATGGTCCTCTTGCACAGTGAGATACCAGAAAATCAAATGTCCCATGAAATGATGTTTCATGTTGTCTTGGTACGCACAATTAAACCAATTTTCTTCTGTTTTTGTTCACAGAGAAAAATGTCAAGATCAATGATTCATTGATCTCACTTTTAAGGTACCAACAGTTAAGTTAATTTTCACTGACTGTCTTTAAAACTATGTAATTCTGCCTTGTCCCTGCAGAAGCAGAAGGGGACCTCCCAATCTAAAAGGACCATTTTGAATTTTTCTTAGTTTCATCAGCTGCAGTAGCCATCAGTGAGTGGCTATACTATTCAAGCTGGTCATCAAAAAACAGTCTACTCTGTGCCAGGACTGAACTTGATGTCTTTCCAGAATGTGAGGTAGATCTTAACACTCTTCTGGCTTAGGTTTTGAGAACCTACTGTCACCTTCACTACATAGAGAGGTTCCATAGTAGGACTTCTAGTGACTCAAATCTATACATTCAGTTATGCATTTTCAACTGCCTTCCAGGTTCTTTCTTTCTACATGCACATCCCATTAGCACCTCGAAGTCAGATGTCCAAAAATGAATTCATTTTATCCTTTCCAACTACCCCTCTCTTTGTTGCTTTTCAGTCGTTTTTCAGTCATGCCTAACTTTTTATGACCCCATTTGGGGTTTCTTGGCAAAGAAACTGGAGTGGTTTGCCATTTCCTTCTCCAGCTCATTTTACAGATGAGGAAACTGAAGCAAACAGGGTTAAGTGAGTTGCCCAGGGTCACATAGCTGGTAAGTATCTGAAGCCAGATTTGAATTCAAGATGAGTCTTCCTGCCTCCAGGCCCAGCACTCTATCTCCTGAGTCACCTAGTTGCTCCTCTCTAATGTTCCCTAATTCTGCTGAAGAAACCACAATTCTCCCAGATACCTCTGTTCACATGTCATAGTCATCCTAGACTCTTCTTTCTCCCTCCCTTCTTCTCACCTACATACAATCAGTGGCCAAATCCAGCTGATTCTGATTCTGCTTGAACATCTCCAGTGACTATAAAAACCCCAATTTAATGCTATCACCAACTAGACTATTTCAGTAGTCCCTACTCAGTCTCTAGTTCACATGGCTGATGAAATAATTTTCCTAAAGCACAGGTCTAACTATGTCACTCCACTGATCAAAAAGCTTCAGTGCCCTCTTATTGCCAAAGCAGATCAAATACAAATTCCTTAGTCTGAAGTTTAAGGTCCTCCACAATCTGGTTCCAACCCACTGAGCATCTTTGCAAAGGATGTCCCTCAACCCCTAAGTCTAGAATACAATCCCTCATCCACGGCCTAGAATGTTGGACTTCCTTCAAGACTCAACCAAAGGGCTTCCTCCTTCATGTAACCTTTTCTGACAGCCCCAAGTGAGTTTCTTCTTTCTCAAATAGTCCTAGAATAGTTGGTACTTTCCTTTGCCTCCTTCATGCCCTCCCTTGTATTATAAATTGTTCTCATGTTTCTTCTTCAAGGCCAAGTGTGTGCTTCATCATTTCTCAACATTCATTTTCTATTGTTTTACACACACACACACACACACACACACACACACACACACACACACACACACAGATAAGCTCTGCATCAGTTAAGTCTTTGCATTTTCTGCAATTTGCATTCTTTGTAAAATTCTTTGATTCTCTAATTCACTGTTAATTAAAGAACAGTAATATTACATCATATTCATTTCCCTCAATTTGTTTAGCCAGTCCCCAATCAATAGGTATCTAGTCTGTTTCCAGTTCTTTGCTCCCACAAAAAGTGCTACTATAGATATCTCAGGGTACATAAAGCCTTTCTTCCTTTTTTTTTTTTAATCAATGACCTCCTTTGGGGATATGTCTAGCAGACACTTTATAAAAATGTCATTGTAAAGCTTACAAAGCACTTTACATTTGCTATCTCGTATATACATGGTCTCATTTGAGTATCATAATTGAAGCAGATACTGAAGGTTTTATCTTCATTTTTCAGAGGAGGAAACTATGTATCACAGAGGTTAAAGGACTTGTCATAAAGGACAGGTCATAAAACTACAAAGGCAGGATAGGATCTCAATTGTTCCTGACATCATTTAGCATTCTAGTAACTATGCTGAGCCGATTTTTTTCTCAAGTCATTCAGTAAAAAAGCATTTACTAAGGGCTTTACTCTGTGCTAGAGGGGCAGCTAGGTGGTACAGTGGTTAGAGTTCAGGGTTTGGAGTCTGGTAGACTCATCTCCCCGAGTTCAAATCCGGGCTCAGACAATCCCTGGCTGTGTGACCCTGGGCAAGTCATTGTTTGCTTCAGTTTGCTCATCTGTAAAATGAGCTGGAGAAGGAAATGGCAAACCATTCCAGCATCTTTGCCAAGAAAATCCCAAATGGGGTCATCCAGAGTCAGATCATCAAGGAGCCCCCAGTTTAATGGGGGAGACGACACGCAAACAATAACGTAAAAATCCACAGAAGGAGGACAAAGGAAAAAAGCTTTCCGTTGGTGAGATCTGGCCAGGAAGGCCAAGAGACGGAGATGAAGAGGGAGGGCGTTCAAGGCCCGGGGAACAAGCAGGGAAAAGGCTCGGAGTCGGGAAACGGGAGCGTCCCGTGCGAGCAACAGCCCGGGGGAGGCCGTCCGGTCTGAGAGGCCTTCGCAGGGGGTTTCCAAAGCCGGAGCGGGTTCCGTGTCCGATACCACGGCAGGTCGCGGCGGGGTGGGAGCTGCCGCGGTCACACGTGCCCTCTGGGAAGATCACCACTTTTTCTCTTATTTCCCATGAGTCCTCTCTCCTGCGCACTTCCCAGACCCAGGCGCTCCCCGTCCCGTCCTGGCTCCGCAGCCTCCGGAGTGCGCCCCGCTCCCCGAGCACGGACCAGCCCCTACCTTCCTAAAGCTAGGACCCTCTTCCTCCATCTCAGCCGCAGAGGCCCTCGAAGAGCTCGGGGACCCCGCCCCGGAGGTCTCGTACCAGCCAATGAGAAACGGCCGCGGGAAGAGGCCGCGGCGCCGCAGCTCGCCGCTCCAGCTCCCCGCTCCACTACTGCGCACGTTAGCGCATGCGCGCTCTCTCCTCTTTCGGCCGCCCGCCACGGGACTCCCCCTAGTGAAGGCCTCGTGAGGGTTCCTGGGACTTGTAGTTCCTACTGGCTCCAGGCCTCAGCGGAACTACCTTTCCCAGCGTACCCCGCACTTCCTGGTTACTGAGGCGCTGCGGGCGGCGGCCGGTGAGTGAGGTGGCGGTTCCCCCCCCCCCCCACCTCCCGCGAGTGCGGGTGCGGGCGTCGGAGTGTAGCTGGGGGAGACGTCCTCGAACCCACGCCTGTGAGGGTGGTGTGGGGGGGGATAAAGCAGATGCGACCCCACTACCAATGCCTGCCTTTTAGCCTGTAACCAGGATACACCTTGTGGGAGGGGGCACAGCACGTCATCCGCCCCCACTCCGCCACTCGCCCCTCCCCAGACGGTACCCTCGACCCCCCTCCCCCTCCCCCATCATCGCCCCTTTCTCCGGTACCGCCCTCTTCACGTTATCTCCTCCCCATTCACTTCTGTCTCTGCCTCCTCCCCCTCCTTAATACACTGCCCCTCTCTACACTATCTTCCCTGTATACGGACCCCACCAAACACTACCCTGGGTCATGGACCCTTCCAGAGGGCCCCCATATGGTCCCCCATCCACACTCCACCTCCCTCACTGTCCCCATGACTGACATGAGGACCTGAGATCCGGTCCTCCCAACGTACCACTCTCATGAAGACAAAATGCACTTTGTAAGTACTTGATTAAAACGCTTACTGTGTGCTAAGCACCCCCTGCACTCCAGGAGATCGTGGGCTTCGGCTGCGCCTCACGTGGGAGTCCTTAGGGTGCTGAGACAAAGCGGGTGGCAGTGCCCCTTCTTTAACGTTAGGGCCGCTGATAAGATCGCAGCAGCTCCTGATGTACCGTTTGACAGTGCCAAGGACTCCTGGGCACAACTTTGTTATCTGGGTCTTCAGGAGCTGGGGCTGGGGCACCTGCGGGAGTAGTTGCCAGGCTGCATCTCAGGGTGACAGGACTCCCAAGGCTTTTAGGTTCAAAATCTTGGAAGCATTGCTGCTCCCAAGGCTCTTGAGTTCAGGGTCCTGGGCTGTCTGCATCAGGTTCAAGGGGAGAGGGTGGCCAAGATGGGGGTGGAATTTGACCTGCCTGGCCCATGCCTGTTTCCTATCTCTTTCTCAGGATGCCTTGCTACTCCAGCTGGGCTAGTTTGCCTGCCCTTGTGTGTGGCAGCTGGGTGAAAGTTGATTAAGGATGGCTGGTCCCTTCTCCACAAGAAGTTGCTTCCCTATACAAATGCTGTGAGAGGGGGCTAGGCTGAAAGCTGGACTGGTGGGCTTGGGGCCTGTTGTGCTCATCTGCCTGTTGGTGGTAGTTAACCATTACTGTGGGTAATGACAAGAAAGGTGATCCCTCTCTCTACAGGGATTTCTCCTCTTAGTGATAACTGCAGGGGCTGGGCTGGAAGCAGGTCTGGTGGTTTGGGAGGCACTGTTATTCCCAAGGCTCTTGGGTTCAGGATTCTAGTTTATCTCCAGTGGGATATGAAGGAAGATGGTAGACAAAATTGATGGTGATGGGTTGATTTTCTAATATGCTTAGGACTGCATTGCATTCTTAAATTTCTTTGGGGCCTTACTTTCCACTTACCCTGGGAATCATCCCAGTAAACAAGGGAACCTCAAGCTTGACAAAGCCCTCATACCTAGAAACTTCATTTTATGTAGATCTCCTATATATGTCTCCTCCCTAATTCCTCTGCCCATCCTGTCCTTATCTACCACAATAACTGAACTGGCATTTTATGGGGGATGAGGGGAAGGAAAAGACAAAAGAGGAAGGAGGACCTAATGATTTTGCAACTCTTGTCCTGCTTTTTCTAATTTCGTCCTGCATCCCTCATCTTGTGAGACAGTATCTCCCATATCTAGTCTTAAAATGAATTGTTAGAAACTGTACTGTTATCCATCATCCAGTCTCGTAGCACTTTATAGTCCATTTATGCATTTATCATATCCTAATTTGTGTTTTATTTATCTGTGTATATCTTAAGTTAGCAGTGGTGAAAGCAGCTTGGCTTAGGAACATCATGCAGCTCTCACAAGAATGGAGTTGATCGCCTTAACTTGTGAGGCTAGTTCTCTCATTCTGGAATTTCTCCACAGAAAAGTTGGATTGTAAAGAACATCCTGAGGAAGCCCCTATAATTTTCCTGGGACAATGGAGGAGTTCCGCCGTTCCTATTGCCGACTCTGTAAGGACAGTGGTGCTGAGCCTCAGGAAGTGGTCCTCAAGCAACTGCATGATTTGCGGGAGGGTCATCGCAAGAGCAAGTTAGACCTGGCCACCCAGAGCTTGTCTATTGACACCTGTGGAGCTCTGGGGAAGCTCCTGCAAAATGACATCCTATTTTCAGTGGTCCTTCTAAGTGACTGCATGATGAGTGAAGAAGGTGAATGATGGTTCTGGGTCCTTGGTCAGATTCTAAAACTTCTGGCTGCTGTTTGGGCTTGGGCAGTTCTGAACTCCTTGTCCCAGTCCTGGGTTCAGATATGTAGATTTTCTGAAACCTCCTTTACTGAACACAACTACTAAGGTTCCCACTCAGAAGCCCAATCCCCTAAGTCTCCTTCCGCTCTAGTGGTGTCTCTTCTCCTAGCCTCATTGTAGAGTGAAAAAGCCTAGAGGGTTGGGAAGAAAGTTTTTCCCTCTTCTGCAAGGGACTTGAGGCTCAATATTTCTCTATAGGCTTAGATTTCCACAACAGCTAGACCACCATCCTCTTGCTTTCTCCAGGCTTATATCAAACGCTGTGTTGGCTTAGAAATAAACTTATTGTGTGATAACAGTTCACCTCCATGAACATCAGTTTCCTTGCTTGAAATCTGGCAACCTTTCCTGAGAAGGCATGATTTCAGCTTGAGAAAATGTTTTTTAGACTTTAAGATATTGTATAAATGTAATTTCTTATTATCAGTGGGAGATTTCCTACAAGTCTCAACCTAACCTGGAAGTCATTTTGGCTAGCTGATTGAAGTGAGTTGGAGTAGTATTTTGTTGCTATGATCGTGACCAAACTGAAAAAAAAAATTTCTTTTCCTGAGTCTGAGTAGCTGCCTGCAGATAGGAAAAGGAGCGTATAAAGAGATGACCCCCCGACCCCCTTGTATTCCAAGAAAAAAATAACTCATTTTCTCTTACAGGATCCAAACTGCTCATACAAGGACTTTGTTCAAATACAGTAGTCAGATACCTGGATTTAAAGGTGAGCAAATGGAAACATCTCACAGTAACACCAGACCCAAAGAGCCATGGGGGAGAATAGAGGAGAAAATGGGGATTGATAAATATTTATTGTGGAGTAGTTTCTGGTATCCTATGGAAGCATCTCAGATGCTTAGAATTCCCTAAGTTTGGACAGTTACAGCAATATTGTTGGAATGGCCTAGTCAGAATCGTTTGTCTAATTGTGATATAGACATGTCTTGAATTCGTAAAAATCCTTAGGCTCAAAGGTAGAGATCATATATCTCCTACAGGGCTTAATACATAGTATTGAATGAATGAATGATTGAGTGGCATTGAGTCCCATGAGGGAATGATGTGATGCCAGCTTTGAGGAAAACACATCTTTTTTAAAAAGGCAGTCCCTAACTCCCTTCTTCATTGTCTTAGGGACCATCCCTAAGGGTCATTCTAGCTCCAGTTTTACCTCATAGCAGGGCAGAGCACACAGATAGGCTCACTCAGAAGGTAAGGCTTGAGAGTCCAGCCTTCAGGAGGGTGAACGACTGACCATTCATCTGTCCTAGGGTAATAACCTTCGAGCTATAGGGGCTGAGGCTTTGGGTAAACTCCTCCGACAAAACAAGTCCATTCAAAGGTAAGAGAGTGACCCCCTGCCCACTCCCTCCTCATCAACATGGCTCAAGGATGCTCCTACAGGGAAAATCTCCCAAACCATTTTCCTATTTATTTCCATGAGCCTTCATGGGTACAAATTGCTTTTCTATGCCAGACTTCTTCAGCCTTCATGATGACTTTTTTCGCAGCCTTATTCTAGAGTGGAACAACCTGGGGATGTGGGAAGAAAGTTTTTCTCTCTTCTGTGAGGGACTTGGGGCCAATACCACTCTGCAGCAACTAGACCTCCGAAACAACCAGATCAACCACAAGGGGGCAGAAGAGCTGGTCATGGCCTTGAAAAACAATTCCACTCTCCTAGACATAGGTAAGGAAGTTCCATCCAGGCCTGACCCTACTGACCCGGCAGCAGGGGAGAGTTGTCTTTCTTTATTTCACCTGGCCATGGAGCTAGTCTGTGTTCCATGTGCAAAGGGAATTTGGGACGCTATTTGGAAAATGAACAATGATAATAATAGCTGTGTTTCTTATAGCACTTTTAAAGTTTTGCCAAAGTGCTTTACAAATCCCATCTCATTTGATCCTCCAACAAATCTAGGAGGTTATTATTATCCCCTTGTGACAGATAGGAAACTAAGGCAAGCAGGGTCTCTCTGGGTCGCACATTGAGAAGTATCTGAAGTCAGATTTGAACTCACATCTTTCTGGCTCCAGGCCTACCCTTCTATCCACTGAATCACCTGAGGGAACTGCCTTATGTTCCCTACACTGTTGCTATACTTGTACAAGTTAGCATCCCTCTCCCTAACCAGACCACTAAGCATTTTGTCATCTCTCCTTCACCTACTGTTGCAATTTTCATGTTTTCAAAAAGTGACAGGTAAGCGTATGTGCACTTCTTGCTGGGGAAGGAATGGTAACTTTAAGGAGAGCCTTTCCTCTTACCTTCCCAAACCAAAGGGGCAGCTAGGTGATACAGTGGATAGAGCACCAGTGCAGGAGTCAGGAGGACCTGAGTTCAAATATCTCACCTCAGACACTTGATACTCACTAGCTGTGTGACCTTGGGCAAGTCACTTAACCCCAATTGCCTCATCCTGGGTCATCTCCAGTCATCCTGATGAATATCTGGTCACTGGATTCAGATGCCTTTGGAGAAATGAGGCTGGTGACCTGCACAGCCCTCCCTCACTCAAAACAAAGTTAAGTGCAAGTCATGTCATCATTTCTCTGATGGCATGGTCTTCTTTGGCAACAAAGGACAAACACACCCAGACCAAAGCTCTATGTCTGTCCCTTTCTCCCTATACTGCTTCTCTGTGATTCCATAGCCCCTCTAGTTGGAATGGGAGAATTAGCCATTTATGGCAAGACTTCTTTTCTATTCTTCTGTCCTCTGGTGGTTTTCTCTGTCCCTGTGATGTTGTCATGTTTCCCCTTCAGATCTTCGTTGGAATAACATTGGACTCCTGGGAGGCCGGGCAATTGTAAATTGTCTTTCCAGCAACAAGACCCTGAGGAAGCTGGAGTTAGCTGGGAACAACATCCCAGGGGATATCTTGAAAGCTGTTGGTAAGTGGCAGGGATGGAGAGAACTGGATTCCCACAACTATGTCTTGAAATGAGACCAAACCCAACTCTCAGACCTGGTAGGTCCCTTTGATTGAATCCTGTACTGAGAAAGCTAAGTATTTTGCAGAACCATCAGCTGGGTAGGGAAGAATCTAATTGCATAGGACTAGTATATAATAGAGAAGTTTCTCTTCCATACTTATCTACTGATAGAACAAGGCCTTCTCCCTAAGAGAAAGTTGTTTTGTGAAAGCACAGAAAGTCATAGATTTTATTCTAATATTTGTAGACTTCTAATGAGGTAGCTCAGAAATCCAACATAAAGTGGAAGATCCAGTGGCTTAATGTGACTTCAAGGTTTGCAAAGTGCTTGATATCAAAGGGGTTAAAAGAGGTGGGGAACTTGGGGCCTTGAGGCCACAAGCCACAGGTTTCCCCACCCCTTAACATATGAAAAATGCCTTGCAAACCTTAAAGCACTAGGTAAATACTAGCAGTTATTGTTAATGAAGTCAAAATAGTTTGAAGATTTTTCTCTTGATCTCTGTTCTTGGACTGGTGCCAGGAATTGCTTCCACAGGACCTTGGGACCATATCTATACAGGCAAGACTCCATGGAGGTTTTAAGGGCCACCAAAATAGTAATTTCTCATATTTATATAATGTGTTAAGACTTACAAAAGTGCTTTCATCATAATAATCCTACTTGGTATTAGTCTTGCAATGATTATTGTCCCCATTTTACAGATGGGAAAACAGGCTCTGAGAGGATGACTTGCCCAGGGTCACCCATCTAGCTAGTGTCTGAGGCAGGATTTGAACTCAGGTCTCCTGCCTCCAGTTCAGCACTTTCCACTGTGCCATACTACTTCTCCAGAAAAATAATGGTGCACTAAACTTTCAATCATTCACTTGGGGGCAAGATTCTAGTTTGTCAGTTATCCAAAGAGAATAAAAAGTTATGGCCCAGTTTCTTCTTACCCCTCACCATATTCCCAGCTCCCCTCCTCCATCTTCTCAGAATATTCTCAGGAAATGCCAATTCATTTAAAAATTATCCTAAATGAAAATTCAAGAAGAAAAAAGAAAGACTACTGAAGTAGTATTGCATGTAGTTCCTACTTATGGATCATTTGGGATGATTTGTGCATGTCATCTGTTATAATAGCAGTTATTTATAAAAGTGACCAGAACAGACAGAAACAGATAGATGGGTCCTGATACCTGTCCTCAGCTGCAGTCTCTGGCCAGGCCAGAAGAACAGTCTGACTCCAAGTGGGCTATCCAGCTCTCTGCCAAGTAATGAGAAAGCTATCTCAGAGTGAAGAGGGTACAGGGATGACGCCGCTGTCTTCTGACAGAACAAGCCATGGAGTACAACCTAGACAGGCAGGTGTCTCTCCAGGAGAATCACATCCGGACCTATGTGCTGAGCAAAGAAGTCCAAAACCTCAAAGAAGAGAAGTCCAAACAGGTAAGCAGTCGTCCTTCTCGCTCACCTGTGTCTTAGGGAGGAGGTCGCCCAGAGCACATACTCCTCCCACCAGAAGCTGACCTCTGGCCATAGAGCAGTTTGTGCTTGTGTTTTTCTGCTTACCCTCAGTGAGAAGATTTCCTTTGCTCTGCTCATTATAGACTTGATGTAGGTAAAGAGATGCTAAGTCTCTTTTCCCCTTCCTGCTCTTTAAGTTTCCCTCCTCAGGAAAGGCATTGTTAAATCAGGAACCTTTGATAGCCATCCTTTTCTTGGTCATCATGAGCTATGCCATCCGCTTCTTGCGGGGAAAGAGGGAGGACTAGTGCTACTTTTCCTGTATCTCCCTGGAGTTTGCTTCGCATTCTCAAGTCCCTTCATCTGATTCGCCTATTTTCCTGATTCCATTTTCTGCTCTTGTGTCCCAGAATCTCTCAATACCAAGTGTTTGTCCTTCCTAGTAGCTGATAGCCCACTGCCACAGGGGATATCCAAAGGGGATAGAAGAGGTGTGAAAGGTAGACTCTCTTATTTCCTTGCTTCTTAGTCTGTTGATCTGGAATCATGCCCTTTGTCCCATATCTCAACTACTAAAGTATTAGGATTCCCAGTTTTTATATGGCTTATGTCTGTTCTATCCCCAGTTCCTGAACCTTATGGATACAATTGATAAACAGAGGGAAGAGATTTCCAGGAATTGCAGGTGAGTGGTTCAGAAGGAGGTGAGAGGCAGCTGCTTTATGGGATATATGGGTTTGTTTCAGTGATCAGATGTCTTGCCATTCCTTAGGTCATCAGCAGTTCGGGTAGGACAGCTTCAAGAGGCCCTGAATGAGCGTCACTCCATCATCAAGTCCCTCAAGGCCAAGTATGTGGTGGGCTGGGCAGGAACAGGCAGGGTGATGGTGTAGGGCCTCCCCTAGGCTCCCTGAATCGAGAGATAGTAAAAATCTTTTGTCTCTGACCTTTACAGAGTAGTCAGAGCATGAGAATACACAGACTTGGGCATTTCAGAACAGCAGGGGAAAATAATGAGTTGGTAGCAACAAGTGTGCTTTTAAAAATAATGCATAATAAAGGAAGAGTTAAGATTTGGTTGGGTTAATCTGGAATGGATTCTTGGAGAAAGAATTTGGTGCTGGGTTTTGAAGGAGGTGGGGTGGGATGTGGACTGGCAGAGAGGAGAGGACTACAAGCACTCATCTGATAAACTTCCTCTCCCATCATATAGGCTGCAGATGACTGAAGCTGCCTTGGCCCTGTCTGAGCAGAAGGTCCAAGACCTGAACGAGCTGTTGACCACTGCACAGCAGGAGCAAATGAACCTGGCACAGCGACAATCTAAGGAACTGAAGCTAGAGCAACAGGTACACTGGGCAAGGGATTTCAGTTGACCGAGTGATCAGAGGGAGACAACCTGGGAGGAGTATTGTGTAACTCTCAGAGGTGTGGCAGAAAGAATTATACCAAAGTTACTTCTCACCTAATTGTACTCCTAGGAAGCTGCAGATCGGGAATCTAAACTACTGAAAGAACTGGCTGCATCTAATGAAAGAAATGTGCTTCTACGTAACCAGGTATAGAAGGGGGCCAGGCCAGGGCTAATAGGCTGAAGGGGAGCATGTTTGTATGGTCCAGCTAAGGAGCAGCAGCTCTGTCCTGGCACAGCTGCCCAGGAGATAGAGCTGGGCAGAACTTGACCTCATGATGTCAAGGTCACACAGAAACAAGAACCACTAAAACATACATAAGTATCCCTATAGACCACACGGTGACTTAGAAAATCACATAGTAACATTAGCTATGTTTTCTTGTATTTTTATTAAAATATTACATTTATTAAATAATACATTTATTAAATAATTACATTTATTACAATTATTACAATAATTACATTTATTAAATACATAAATAATTACATTTATTAAATACATAAATACATTTATTAAATAATACATTTATTAAAAATTACATTTTGTTGGTTCTGGCTGCACTAGGGGCCACATGTTTGACTCCTCTGCTCTAAAGAATGTTGGTCTTTACTCACGATGCACAGTGCCATCCACATCCAGAGAAAGAACTATGGAGTCAGAATGAAGCAGACTTTTCTTTTTTGTTATGTTTTGTTTTGTTTTTCTCATGGTTTCTCCCATTCATTATAATTCTTGTATGTGACATGACTAATGTGAAAATGTGTTTAATAGGAATATATGTGTAGAGCCCATATAAGATTTCATGCTGTCTTAGAGAGGGAGGGGGAGAAAATTTAAAACTTATGGAAGTGAAGTTGAAAACTGAAGACAAATTTGTAAATTTGGGGGAAAAATAGAACGTTGGCTTTTCAGGTGGATGAATTAGAGCGAAAGAGCAAAATGCAGCAGGAGCGACTATTCTTGACAAAGCAGGAACTGACCAACATTACAGCAGAGCTGAAACTACGATTGACTCAGGCCGAGGGTGAGCACAGGGGTGGGAGGGGGGACCCCAGGGGGCACAAAGGGAGGGGCACCCTGAGGGAGAACAGGGTCACTCGGGGCCACCAAGCTGCTCTTGTGGAAGGGTGTGACCCATATCTCCCTCCTTTGAGCTTCCAGAGCGCCTGGAAATGGAGAAGAGGAGATTCAAACAAAGCTTAGAAGATTCAGAGAGCCTACGACTAAAAGAGGTGAAGAGGGTCCTCTAGCCTGCCTTGTGGGAAAGCAGAACTTTAGAGCCTCCTTAGTCTCTCAGCCTTTCATAGGTTCATTGCTATTCCCAAACCCACCAGGGGACCACTGAACTGACCTGCAGTACATCCGTCTAGTAGGGTTAGGGAAGGGGACAGGGTGGTTTCTGGGAACCCATAGTTTTCCCCTCCCATGTGGGGCAGTCATTATGTTTGAGAGCAGCAGAAACACAAGAAGAAACCTTCCAGGCTGTCTAGCCCAAAGTCTTCATTTTACACAGGAGAAACCCTGGCTGGGGAAGTAATTTGGCCTGCCAGAAGTCACCAGAGAAGTGGTGGCAGAGCTGTAACCAAGCCCAGGTTATTCATAGAATGCCCATCTCTTTTATAGAGAGTTTGTTGAATGAAACAGTGTGGGAGAATGAAGAGAGTTCAGCTTCTGACACACATTGGCTGTGTTACCCTGGGCAAGTCACTTACATAGCCTTTCAGCCCAAAGGTGCAGATTTGCATTGGTAAAGGAAGTTCCTCACTGGGAAATCTCTCCATACACTGATTTTTTTACTCTGATAAAAAAAAAAAATAGCTGAATTGTTCTTTGTCATTTACAAAATACTTAAGGTACATTCTTACTTAATCCTCACAACCACTTTGGAAAATAGATCATTCAAATACTGTTAGCCCCCATTTTACAGATTAGGAAACTGAAGATCAGAGAGGTGAGGTGACTTGCCCAAGGTCAGCTGGTTAAGTAGTTAGAGTAGGGATTTGAACTGGGGCCTCTTAACCTCCCCCCCCCCCCTTCCCTGAGTATCCATTTTTCCAGGCTACTTGTCTGACTTAAAACCCACCTAAAAGATATCAGGAAGGAGAGCAGCCCAGCACATCTTAATATTAGGAAGTAAATTTCTCCTTGAATGAATTCATTTCAATTAGGTGAATAGGCCTTTCCCAACTCAGTTTTTCTCCAGTGGCAGAGTTGGAGGCTTTTGGCCTTGAATTCAACTCTTCTCAGAAGGAAGTGAATGGGTCTCAGAAAAGCAGCTGTTTCCAGAGGCTGTTGGGAAAATAATTAGGGACCAGGGCTTCTTGAGGCTTCAAGCTTCTTCTTTGTTACTGAGCAGGTAGAACGCATGAGTCGTCACATGGAGGAAAGTGAACGATGCTTACAGGAAAGGATACAAAAGCTGGAGACACTTCGAATCTCCCTGGAGGAGGTGAGCATTCATAATTGGGGGTGGGGCAGGGATACCGACCCACAACTAACATATCTTAGAGTAAGAGACTGGAAATAACTCTCTGGACTGTGTAGATGTCACCCCTGCCCATACTCTCCTTGTCCTTCACTGTCACAGTAGGAGCCTGGTGGACATGGATTCAAGGGTATCTTTCTTTCTGATTTCTGGGCTCTTGAGTTACACCCCCCACCCCCCTTACTCTCTGCCGGTGTCTGCCCTTAGTGTGATCTTCTTAGGGAAATGCCTAGAAACCCAGAAAATGATCTAGGAATCAGGCAGTGGCAAAGCAAGGCTTCATTTAGATTGGAAGTCACATCACTTAGGGCAGGGGTGGGGAACCTATGGCCTTCAGGCCACATGTGGTCCTCTAGGTCTTCAAATGTGGCCCTTTGAATCCAAAATTCCCAGAAAAGTTTGAGTTTCGTCAAAAGGCCACACTTGAGGACTTAGAGGACCACATGTAGCCTTAAGGCCACAGGTTCCTCACCCCTAGCTTAGGGCAAAGGGTAAAACGATCCTCCTTTGTTTTGAGGCAACTTATTTCTCAAAAATGTTTTGGGCAGGGGGAGGGAAGAAGATCCCCAGCAAAAGGCCCTGTTAAGAAAATAGCTGAATTTAGTTCAATAATTGAGAGCTTCTGGCTAAAGTTGAAAAGTAGCATGGCAGAGTGGATTGGACTAGGTTCAAGTCCCACCCCTAATACATACTGTTTGGGTGACCCTAGGCAAGTCCCTTAACCTCTCAGAGGCAACTCTCTGACTCTTAAGGGGAGGAATAATTGCTCATCTGCATGGGTAGAGGTTGTTTTTTTTATGTGGAATTCCTTCTACCAGTGAAATTACAAGTCCAAGCTTCTATCTCCAAAAGGGCTGCCTTTGGCCAAAGACCTGCTAAGAGGCCAGAGCATGCTCGTTCCCCAAGAATGGGTATGGGCGACCTAGAGGTTTTTTATGTCTGTACCCAAGTAGGAGGTGAGCCGAGTGAAGAAAACTGTACTGGCTGAGCGAGGTCAGGCAGAGGAGGAGATGATGAAGGCTAAGAACCAAGCCCGCCTGGAAATGGTGAGTTGATCCACGCTGTAGAAGCCACACCCTTTACTGGTATTGTGGGAGAGAAGACAAAAATGGGATGCCCAAGAAATAGAATTCAAGTTATACTCTCAAGAGGTTCCAAGTCCAATGGGGGAGGACACACATGAAAAGAATATGAGAAAACAGCATTTAAGCAAGTACCAACTTAGTTTACAGATCAAATTCTATTGCAGCAGATACCACAGCAATGATTAGTTTCCCTAATTAAAAGATCCACAGCCTTTGACCCATTGATTTCAAACAGTATTGCATGCAACAAAGGAATCAGAATAGCTCTTTGCTCTAGGGGGCTGGTTATAAAGATTTGATCTGTTACTTACTGTGTAAGAATCGTGGAGTAAAGAGGCATTATTGAGTTGGGCTGAGGTTCATTGAATGGATTTTAAGAAGTCCTGAGAGAAAGAATAAGGCAGTTGGAAGTGTTGAAGGAGGGGAGAACAGGAGCCTTCTAGGGAAGCTTTCTCAAAGTGACAGTACATGGTGGTGACCCATGCTACCAAGATGGCTCCAGTCATTGTTCTTTGGACCTTGTAGCAACAGCGAATGACTCATCTGGAAGAGAAGATAAGGCTGATATCCCAAGCCCGGGATGAGGTTCAGGAATACTGCCTCCAGCAGAAACAAGCTGTGGCTGAAAGCCAGGCCAAGAGCAACCAGATGAGTCTCCAGATGGAAGGGCTGAGGCGGCAGCTAGAGGAGCTGCAGCAGGTGTGTTTGTAGGGCCCTCCAGTCCCTGCAGAGAGGCCATGGCTGGGGTTCCGTTCTCTCTCCTCACAGTATTTCCCCCAATAGGAACTGATAAACAAGGAACAGGAGAAGGTGGCTGAAGTAAACAAGGTGCGAGTAGAGCTGCAGGAGCAGATTGGCCACTTGCAGGCAGAGCGGACTGCTCAGGAAGGGTTAAAGGAGAAGATCGCAACCCTGGAAAGGCAGATCAAAGGTGAGGACTCTACCTGAAGGAGCTCCACAGGGAGGGTCCTCATTCCTAGGAGAAAAGAGCCTACTGGCTCCACATGACATTATGTGGCTCAGACAGAGAGACCCACTGGTTCCCCCTCACCAGATTTCTCTTCTCCCCACAGTAATGTCAAACAGCCACCGAGAAGCTCTGCTGGACAGAGAGAGTGAGAATGCTTCTATGAGGGAAAAGCTGAGACTCAAGAATGCTGAGATCAACAGGCTGCGGGAGGAAGAGGCCCAGAGAGCCAGCTTCCTGCAGAATGCCATCTTGGCTTATGTCCAGGGTTCTTCCCTGGGGACTCCAAACCCTGACAAGTAATAACAGTGAGGGGAGATTCTGAGACTGGCTATAAAGCAGGAGGAAAGGAGGCAGCAAAACAAAGGTGCTTGGATCTGTTTGCCTTTGAGACAGCCTCCATTTTCTGAGTCATTCTTGGAAGCTAAGATGAAAAGTGCCAGACGAGACCTTCCGGAGCATGTGAGGATTCCTGGTGGAAGTCCAGTTGATGCCAGAGAGCTCCTACCAAGGGAGGTGGGACTTCCAACTTTCTTCCTTTCCTTCACCTCTTTCACACAAGGCTTTCCTATCCATCTCATCTCCAACTTAAAGCAACACTGATGACTGAGGAGAATGGAGGCTACCATGCTGTGTTTTTTAAAAAATTCAATTTAGTTACGTGATTTGAATTTCGTTGTCCCAAAGGAATCACCCAGTGTAGGTCCAAGTGAATTGTTTAAGTCTCCAGCAAGGGGCCTTGGCTGGTCAGGGCCCACGTGTCAGAAGCAAATTCCTGGGCAGTGCCTTTGTTTATAAGGCATAATCATCCAGCTGAGTGCTCCCTGGTACCTACAGACTTAACAATTCCCTTCTTTGCTGTAGCTCAAAAGAAATGTGAGATGCACAGATTTAGAGACATCTACACTCCAAGTATTCACATGGACTGTTTGTGCCCAACCTGTGGCAGAGCCTGCTGGGCTCACATTGGTCTGATCAGCCACAGTTGATGTTGTATCTTGACCCTGGACTTGGTGATGTTATTTTGGTCCTCTGAGCATAGGACAGTCACCAAGCTTTGCCCCTCCAACCTATTTTGAGAATCATGTGCCTTAAGAGAGTGCTGGAATATGACAGAAAACCTGGAGTAGAAGGAGATTTGAACTCTGCAGATACTTCCCCAAGAGATAGCTGAGAGTTTGTTTGTGCGTGTGTGTATGTGTGTGTTTGTATTTGCATGTACATAATCATATGTTAGTTACAAAGCAGCTAATGTTATGATCACTTTTAAAATTTAACGTTAAGACTCACTCAGTGGACATTCTTTTGCACATTGTCAAGGCCCGCCCTGCAGCTAGCATGATGATTTTTTTTTTTTATTGTTTGGCATATTTCTGAAATATAGAGCTTGTGCATTTCATGATACACCCAGAGCCTTCAGTGCCTATGCATCTTCCTAGGACCAGAGCATCTGGTTTCATGAACACAAGACCCTACTCCTGTACTTCCTTAAAGATTTACCTCTTTCTACCCCCGAATTCTGCCCTCTTGCATTGGTGGCCCTGTGGCACTTCTGGCAACTTCTAGGAAAGGACCTTTGGAATTCCCTCCGCCTTGTATAACAAAGGCTTGATCTAAGACCATTTGTATGTGGATGCCAAAATCCACTTCCCTGTAAAAGGTATTTTCTCCAGGAAGTTTTGAGCTTTCCAGAAGTGACCCTCACTTCAGTGAGTGCTACTCACTCCAAATCAGATTCATCGTTTGGTGTAAAAGGTACTGATCTTCGATCTGGCCCCTGCCTCTGGCTCTAGACGGTATCTTTGGAAGGCATATCCCAGCTACTGCTTTGGCGTAGATAAGGCCGAGCAAAGGGGGTTGGAGGGCTGAGAGCATCCCAGTGTTGAAAGAAGCAGAGCCTGGTCCTGAGCCGTTGGACTGTGCGCCGCAGCTGCTCCTTGATGTGACCTGTAGATCCAGCTTTTCTTCCCTCCCTCACTCCGGGCTCTTCCCCATTCTCCCAGTGCCTCAGATTAAGTGCAGCAAACACGAGATCTGCTTAAGTGTTGGGGTTACAAAGACAAAACCCAAACAGTGCCCTCGAGGAACTTAGAGTCTAGTGGCAGGATCCATTCAATGCACACATGGTTGGAATGCACGGTAGCTGCTGGGGAGAAATCCCTAGCAGCTGGGTAGGGGAAGGAGTGGGTGACAGCAAGGTCCACTAAGGGCGAGGACAGCCGGCTGCGGCCCCTGCCCTCTGCAGGGCTCACTTCACTCCGGCGGCCCCTGCCACCGGCCACCCGCTGTGGGTGTGGGTTGAGCCACCTCCACCTCGCCGGAAAAGCGGGCAGGACCGAGTTGCCCCTCCCAGAGGTCTTCGGGAGCCTTTTGGGAGGAGCTACGCCCCTGCCGCCCCAGTGGCCCTGGGCCACGGAGTCACCTCCGCCCGAGTGGGCGGGGAAAGGTCTGGGCTTCCACCTCCTCCTTGGCGGCGCCCGCCCGCTCGCCGGCCTCGGGTCTTCGGCTGTCTCCGGCCGCGGCGCTCGGCGGCGCTCGGCTGTCTCCGGCCCCAGCCGCTCGCTCGCTCGGCTCGGCCCCCTAGACTCTCCAGTCCCCGCCGTGGCTGCGGCGCTGGGGCATTTCCCTGCGGTTCGGCTCGCAGACCCCGGCTCCCGCGCAGCCGGTTCCTGGCCCCGGGCACATGCAGGCGATCAAATGCGTGGTGGTCGGCGACGGGTGAGCCCGGGGCGGGCGGGGGTGCTGGCTCTGGGGACGCAGGGGGCGGATCTGGCTCTGGGGGTGCCGGGGGGGCGGGGTCCGGCTCTGGGGGACCAGTGGGCGGGGTCTGGGGCGCCACCCTGGCCGGAGAGGCAGGGGTTGGGGCCGGTGCGAGGATGCTAAGGGTGGGTCTGCATCTCGGGGTGGGTGGGGGCAGGGTCCGGGAGGATGAAAAGGCACGTTCTCTGGGTGCTGAGAGCCCAGGAGGCCAGGTAACGGGGCTGACATCTGCTCGGGGGGAGCAGCCTGGGCTGGGCGGTGTGTCTGCCCACCACCCTTTCCCCGCCGCCCCCCATGTGAGGGCACACACGTGCCACGCCCTGGCAGCGTTGTCCCTTTGGGGCTGGTCAGAGCTTTGGCCGGCCCCTCGGTCAGCATCTGGTCTGGAACGAGGGGAGCGGGAGGGGGGCCCAGGTCCCAGAACAGGAGGGCAGTAACCTGAGGGGCTGACAAAAATGGAGCAATAGCCTTGGGAAGGTACCCCCGCATCACTATTGGTCAGGGACGGATGCTATGGAGAGTATTTTTACATCAGGTAGGAATGAACTGGAGGACCCCTTGAGGTCCCTTCCAACTCTGAAATACTTCTATTTCCCCTTCTCTTACCCATCTTCAGATCCCCCCACCCGCATTTTCGTTTCAGTGGATTCTGAGGACAGCAGCTGTTTGATTTTTGCCTTTGTATTCCCAGCACCTTGCCCTGAGTACGAATCGAGGCGGAATTTCCTCTCTGAGTGCCTCAGCCCTGTCCCCTCTATTTCTAGTTTTGAGCATCACTATTGGCCTAGTGACCCAGGAGGCAGAGCAAAGTGAAGGAATAACTAGTTCATCTTGCCACCAATTCTACCTTTTTAATTGATTCCCGCTGTCTTGAACTTTGAGGAGATCCAATTCTCACTTATTTCTTCCTACCTACCCTCTCTCCCTGAGATCTGGGGTTGGTAGTGAGCCAGGCTCATTAGAATCAGTCTGGCACTGCCTTAGGTGTCCCTCTCTTCCCTTTTCCATCCTCTTTAAAAATTTTCTAAGTTCACTTGAGTGGTTAGAATACCCATCACCATTCCTTTACTACCTTAACCCACTCTACCCAGCAACTTCCATTTCTTTTCCTTCCCACCTTTTGGGTCTCCCTAAAAACTTGAACCTGGGGAGGCATGTGGAACCACGAGATCCCCCACAGTTTCAACCTTTATCTACACTTCTGTCTCCTCCCAGACCTTGGGGTGCAGCATCCCAAGAGAAACAGTAGAGCCTTCATCAAGTGGGTGGGTTCACTGGGGAAAGGTATGGGCAAGACTTGGAAATCAACCTCAGGTTTATGCCATTTCTCCCTAAAGAGCCGTGGGGAAGACATGCCTGCTAATCAGCTATACCACCAATGCCTTTCCTGGAGAGTACATCCCTACCGTGTGAGTATCTGGGACCTGCGGAATCTTCTGGTCTTGGAACAGGGCACTTGAAGACACACAGCTAGAAAGGAGACCAAAGAGGGGGCACGGAAAAAGAATATATGTGTGGAGTTGGCCCCTGCCCGTGCAAGAGATGGGAGGACCTTGGAGACAGGAGGGCAAATGCAGAGTTTGCTACAGTCTACATTCCCTGGGAACACAATGTTCCTGATTGTGAAGGGTTAGGCAAGAGGGGGCAGGGCAATGATGGTGAAGCTAAGACTGAAGATCCCTATATGGAACTCTGGGTGGGGATCCAGAATTCCAGTCCCTCAACTCTGACTTCTGTCTCTTGTCCCCCCAGTTTCGACAATTATTCAGCTAATGTGATGGTAGATGGAAAACCAGTGAACCTGGGGCTGTGGGATACAGCTGGGCAGGAAGACTATGACCGACTTCGACCCCTCTCTTATCCCCAGACTGTATGTAGTCCCTGCAATTCCCTTCTTCTTTTCCCTTCCAAGCAGGGTAGGGGCCAGTACTCCCGGGGTCTGGGGTTCTGGGGAGAATTAGGATTTTAATATCCAGACTTGGAGGTCAAGGTTGGGATCTTAGAGTGGGGCAAGATGGGTGAAATCGAGCATGGGGAGGAATTCTTAAACCAGCATGCCACTGACCACCCTTTTCCACATAGGATGTCTTCCTGATATGTTTCTCCCTGGTGAGCCCAGCCTCCTTCGAGAATGTCCGTGCCAAGGTACTACGTGGGCAAGGGCAGGAAGGAAAGCCATGCTAGGAACACTAAGCCCTTTTCTTCCTTTTCCAGAAGCATGAGGCCCAGGGAGGGGGAGAGACCCATGGCTAGAGAACAGGGACCACAAAGAAGGGACAAGTCTTTAGCATCTTGTACTTCTTTCCATAGTGGTACCCTGAGGTACGACATCACTGCCCCAACACGCCAATAATACTGGTGGGCACCAAGCTAGACCTTCGAGATGACAAGGATACCATTGAACGGCTTCGGGATAAGAAGCTGGCCCCCATCACTTACCCCCAGGGCTTGGCCATGGCCCGAGAGATTGGTGAGTAGGGGCAGTGGGCAGTAGCAGGGGACTATAAGAGAAAGGTCAGTCACCGCGTAATAAGTTAGTGATGCTGCCATCCTCATTTTCACCCTGAGACCCTTTCCACTTGCCCCCAGGTTCTGTCAAGTACCTAGAATGCTCAGCGTTGACTCAGCGGGGTCTCAAGACAGTGTTTGATGAAGCCATTCGGGCAGTGCTGTGTCCCCCTCCCATCAAGAAACCTGGAAAGAAGTGTACTGTGTTCTAAACCCTGCCCAGAGTCTCCTACCCCAGGTGGCCTGAGTAGTGAGGAGGGCTAAGAGCCCAAGGCCAGGGGGTTGGGACAGTGTCCCAAACCCCCAAGTATGGTGTCATTGTTGAAATGTTTGATTTCCCTTCAGTCTGATGTGACATGGGTACAGGGAGTGGGAAGAAAGAGGGAGGGGGGTGGGGTGGGGAGGCTTGGGCTCTGGGGAGGGAAGGTCCACACCAGGAACAGGGCATGCTGTCCTGGAGGGAGGGCTGATAAGGGAGAGAGGAAGCCCCTGCTCCCTCCCACCCAGGCCTGGGAAGCACAGCCTGAAGCTTCCTCCCACTCTGCTCTGCACCCAGGGGCCCAGGAGCCCAGGCCTCCAGCTGGCACAGGAGGGAGCAGGGTGTCTCAGAGAGGAGAAAGGGCATGACCAGGGCAGCCCTAAGATGGGCTTCCCAGGTTGGGGAGCGTGGAGGGAGGGAGGGGAGGGAAGTATGTGACTGTGGGTTCTATTCATCCTGGCAATCATCCCTTATTTTATACAATAAACATTCTCCATGAAAACAGGCCTTACCTTTCTTGGGAGCTGACCCTCCACTAACCAGAGAGCTTGCTTTTCTGCCCCCACCTCCCTGAGTCACGATAAGAACGATACCTTCCCTTGATGGTTACTTTGTAACCCAGGTAGTATTCACAGGAGTCTCACCTATATTATTGCCAGCCTCAGACAGTTTTCCCTCAAAAGCCCCAAAGTGGCTCTGACTCAGCTTGTCCTGAGCCCAAAGATCTAGCTTAGTTTGTGGGGTGTCTTTGGGTACTTGAGAGTCTGGATCAGACTGGGCTCCCCAAGAGGTCACTGGTATTACAAAGCTTCTCCTCCACCTCTACCCTCTGCAATACCAACATCAACCCCTTTCTCCCTCCCTCCTCAGGCCAAAGAATCAGCATTCAAGGATCGGATGATACACATTTAATAGGGCACAGAAAGTAGATGTCTCCCGTTGGATCAGGAGGCAGGTCTCCTAACCCACTAAATACCCTCCATCCACCAGCAGAGCCGAGCCAGTTATCATGGCACTGCAGTCACTGAGCAGAAAAAGGATGCTGTTCACCACGTCCTCCACCTCTGCAAGGGGAACAAGGTGATATCTAGAGGTTGGGAGGCAGGTATGTCTCCATGGCAGGGCCCCAACTCCCACTTGCCCCTGCTACTTTAAAGAGGATCGTGCATTCTTCATACCCACGACAAGTGTAAGGGATGAAAGTTCTGTCCCAGGCTTTTTGGAAGGCACCAAAAGATAAACCGTTAGGGGGAAAAGGGAGGAGTGGATGGTATTTGGCTTTGAGGACCCACTGTTCACTCTCAACTCACCTGCAAACTTGCCCAGTGGGATTCGGCTTAGCATGGGCTGTGATTTATGGGCATCACTCCAGTTGGCCCTGCCCATGGCAGTCATCACCACTGTAGGATTCACCGTGTTCACCCGGATCTGGGTTAGAAGGGTTCAGGTTGGTCCTTCAGGGGCATGGCCACACCTAGGACAAGCCTGAGAATCTCAGGATCTGAGCTGAGAGGGTCCTTGGAGGGAATCTTGGCCAACTCGGGGGAAACACGAGTTCTGTCTACAATGTACCTGACACGTGGTCATCCAGCTTTTGCCTGAAGACATCCCCTGCCCATCCTCCTGAAGCAGCCTTGTTCCACTTTGGGAAATTCTTCTTGTTCAGAAGGTTTTTTATTTTGTTTTGTTTTCTTTTGCTGATAGCAAGGCTACATTTGCTTGTTTATAATTTTTACCCATTACTTTGGATTCTGCCCTCTGGTCAGTCAGCAGGACTTTATTAAGTGCCTACTATATGCCATGCACTGGGACCATAGCGAACAAATCTAATGCCTCTTCCAAAAAACAGCTGTTCAGTTTCAGGAGCACAACTATAATAAAACATTCCCGTCAGTATTTTCTTCTACAGGCTTCTTGGGTTTTTGTAGGGTTTTTGTTTTGTTATTTTTAGGCAACTGGGGTTAAGTGACATCCAGGGTCAAACAGCTAGTAAGTGTCTGAGGCCAGATTTGAACACTGATCCTTCTGGTTCCAGGGCCAGTGCTCTGTCCCCTGAATCACCTAGCTGCCCCTAAGGTCTTGAGTTTGTAGTTCAGTCCTTTCAGTCCTATCTGATTCTCTGTGACCCTGTTTTGGAGTTTTCTTGGCCAAGACACTGGAGTGATTTGCCGATTTCTTCTTCAACTCTTTTTACATATAAGGAAACTGAGGCAAATAGAGTTAATTAAGTGATTTGCCCAGGGTCACACATCACTGAGGCACCTACACATTACCAATTCTTTCAACTGATAGGACATGAACTTGAGACCCACTTCTATCCAGTCTCTTCTCCAACTCCTAACTTACCAATGTACTTCCTAAAATGTAGCACCCAGAACTGAAGAGACTATTCTAGATGTGGGCTGACCAGGGCAGGACTTTTATTTTTTGCTGAGGAAAGGCCCTTTTGGGGCTTATAACAAATAGATTTAGATTTCTCTTATCTTACCTTGTGGGGTCCCAGCTCCAGAGCCATCACTTTGGTTAGCATATCCATGGCACCTTTTGTGGAGCCTGGTGAGGGGCAGTAGGGTGGAGGGAGAGAGTGAAAGAGTTGTCAGTTATTTAGAAGAATTAAGAGATGTGGTTGGTGAATTTACAGAGAAGGACAGGCACCCGAAGGTCAGGAACTGTCTTTTTGTCTTTCTTTGCATCCCCAGTGTTTAGCACAGTGACTGGCACACAGGCACTTAATAAATGTTTGTTGACTGACCAAAATTGTCAAGGTAAGAGAACCCAAGAGTTGGAAGCAGCCTGGGGTAACAAGAATAGTATCAAAAAACTCAGCTTCCAGTCCTCCCTTTCACCAATTCCCTGTGTCTCAGTTTTTCACCCATAAAGTGAAGTAGTTTGGTTATATGGTCTCTCAGGTTCCTTCTAGCTCTTCTATTCTAAATTAAGACAGGAAAACCGGGGCCTAATGGTTCAAATTGTTGAAATGAGCAACTAGAGAAAGATCAGTGAGGGAGGGCTGATGGGGTGGGTACTCACAGTAGATGGCATGATCCTTTAGGGCACGTTGGGAGGCCTGACTGGAGACATTGACGATAGCTCCTGGGGCTCCCCGTGCTATTAAGCCCCGGGAGATAATCTAGAAATCAGGAGAAATGCAGGGGAATGAACTGAAGAATGAGAGGAAAGAAGGGGTTTGAATAAGGGACTTCAATTATGCTATAATTTTCCACCTTGTTGTAATTCCCAAACTTTGTGTCGCAACTCACCTGGGATACTTGGACCACTGACCGATAATTCACATCAAAAGATCTGGGGATAGACACCAGACACAATTATAGCTAGAAGGAAAAAAAAAATAGCTCCCCTCCCAGAGCCCCAGGGGCAGCCCACTTCTTTCTTCAGCTGAGCAAATAAAGGTGGATTCTCATTCCCCCAAGAGGGAAAAAAATTCCAGGAAGGATTCCTAGGGTCTGCCTTTTACCTGGCCTGATTTTCCCCACCATCCTGGGGTCCTGCTTTTTTTTTTTTTTTTTTAAACTCTTAGGGCGTACCTATCACAAGCCTCCTTAGTGACTTCCAGGAAAGGCTGTAGAAGGGCTACACCTGCGTTGTTCACCAACAGGTCCACAGGGCCGATGGTGCTCAGAGCCTGCTCTGTGGCCTCCCAGTCTCCCAGATCCACACATAAAGTCTCTATTCCTGGGCACTTAAGGGGATTGGAAAGGGTTATTAGGCAACAATGAGAGAAAAGCTTCCCACGGTCCAGTCAGTTTAGGAAGGATGAATAAAATTCAGGAATGACAGTGGGAACATGAGATGGTCAGAGGATAATGAATAGGCCATAGGTTCCCAAATCCGGGAATTGTTTCCACTAGGTTAAAAGGATGGAGTGGAAGTACCTTAAGATGGTTTGCAAAATAACAGTGACTGGAGGAGGTGCTCCTTGCATCTCCAGAAGATCCTGTAGCCCCTGGCAATGGTCTCTGTGCACTTTGAGGCCCCTCAGAAAAGAGTCCCCAGCAATATTGCTTCTAGGGCTGTATCCCCAAAAGATAATAAAAATGGGAAAAGGACTCACATATACAAAAATATTTCTAGCAGTTCTTTTTATGGTAGCCAAGAACTGTAAATTGAGTGGATACCCATCAATTGGGGAATGACGGAACAAGTTGTAGTATATGAATGTAATGGAATACTATCATGCTATAAGAAATGATGAACAGGAAGACTTCAGAAAAACCTGGAAAGACTTTCATGAACTAATGCTGAGTGAAATGAGCAGAACCAGGAGAACATTATACACAGTAACAGCCACAGTGTGCAAGGACTGTTTGTAATAGATTTAGCCCTTCACAGCCATGCAAGGGCCTAAAACATTTCCAAAGGACTCTGGATCCAAAATACCGTCCACATCCAGCGAAAGAACCACAGAGTCACAACTCAGAACGAAGCAGGCTATTTTTTCTATTTTATGTTTTTTTTTCTCATGGTTTCTCCCATTCATTTTAATTCTTCTATGCAACATGACTAACATGAAAATGCGTTTAATATGGATTTATGTGTAGAACCCATATGAGATCGCATGCCATCGTGGGAAGGGAGAGGGAAGGAGGGACAGAAAAATTTAAAACTTGTGGAAGTGATGTTGAAAACTGAAAAAAAAATTAACAACAAAAAAAGAATCCCTCAGTTATAAATATTGAACCAGAATTTGATTTCTCAAGGAAACTGAATGCTCTTTGCCCTGCCCACTCCATACACTTTTTTGCGGGGGGGGGGGGGGGTGGGGGGGGAGACAACTGGGGTTGAGTTACTTGCCCAGGGTCACACAGCTAGTAAGTGTCTGAGGTCACATTTGAACTCAGGAAGATGAGCCTTCCTGACTCCAGGTCCAGCACTCTATGCACTATGGCGCCTCCTAGCTGCCCCCAGTGCTATTATCCCCATTGTATAAATGAGAAAAACTGAGGCAAACAGAGGTTAAGTGACGTGTCCAGGTCACACAGCTAGTAAGCTATCTGAGGTCTGAGATTTGAATTCAGGTCTTTCTGACTCAAGGGCCAGTGCTCTATCCATTGAGCAAACCTAGCTGCTACCTAGCCACCCCCTCATACATTTTACAAGGTGCCCCATGATTACTTCAAGTACTTTGCTGGAGAGCAGGAAGAAGCCTCTGGAAATTGTCCACTGTTCTGAAGTTTCAAGGCTGTGCCCAAGTATGGGGTGGACATGAATGTGTAGGAGAATAGGAGTAGGAGGCTAAGAGTGGGTGGTGATCCTCACCCTTTGGCCCCAAGATCTGAAATATCAACTCGGTAGAGTGGAAGAAAGATAGAAGGGGAAAGAAATATAACAGCCTACGTTCAAAGTTTAAAAATCACTTTGCATATGCCATTTATTGTAGAGCAGACACCCTAAGAGAGAATTGGTACTGGACTCCGGGAGACCTGGGTTTGAACCTCACATCCGACGTTTACTCCTTTAAGCTTGTTTCCTCTTATGTAAAATAAGGATAATGACAGTAACGGAGGCATCAGGGCTTAGAGTGGAACCAGCCTGGGTCAGGGTCCCAGCTGCTGAACCCTCCTGGCTGTATAACCCAGAACAAATCATCTAACTGTTTGATTCCCCCCAGGCAACTTTAGGGCCATAAGTACCAGAGCAGTCTTTCCGGTAGAAGGAATTTCCTCGTTAAGAATTCTCTTTATGAATGAAACCACAGAGAAGCTTTAAAAAAACAGTAATACCCTACCTCCCGGGGTGGTTTTGAGGACCAAAAGACAAATGTGTGTAAAGGATTTGCAAACCTTCAAATGCACTGCATAAATGTCGTCTGTTATTACTCTGCATCAATATTATCTCCATTTTATAGAGAACGAAACAGAGGGTCCAAAGAGCGTTAAGACACCAGTAGTGACACACGGAAGGAGCAGAGATAGACGGTGAGACTAGGTCTTCTGCACCTAAGTTCACTCTGTTACCTCTGAATCCCTGGCTTTTGCTGACGTTTTTGTTTGGAAAGGCCAGGCAGGAGGGACGTGGCTGAAGAGGCTTAGTTGTGGTCAGCGGGCATCCAGCAGCCCGGCTTCCCCCGACTCACGTACCTAGACGATTGGGAGCAAGGTTCTAGTGGGCGGGGCGGGGCGGGGCAGGGCTGGAAAGGACTGCTGGGCTGGGAGATCCCCAGTTACCTCCTGGGCCAGGCTGGCCAGGTCCTCCTGCGTCCGGCTTACTGCTACCACTTGAGCTCCTCTGGCAAACAGCGCCTTGGCAGTGTCCCGCCCGATGCCTGCAACGTCCCGAGAGTCTTAGGGATGGGTCCGGGTTTCGACCCTCTTGACCACTTGGCTCGCACCGACCCAGACCCATTTCGTGGCCTCATGTCCAGCCCCAGCCCCGGCCCCACCTTTGCCCGCTCCGGTGACAAGCGCCCGGCGGCCTGCAAAACTTCGCTCCATCTCGACGGCTACTACGCCTCTTGGACCCGAGCGGATTCTGAGGTCCAGGGCTGTGGCCAGGGTCCAATCTGTGGAGGGAGGAAGGAGAAAAAAGACAGTTTAGCCAATCAGAAGTCCAGGAGGGGAGGTGGTACTATTAGAATGGCTTCGGCCATATTACTGTGGCCGGGGGTGGGGCCGGTCAGGAGGTTATGATTGGCTAAAAACGGGGTGAAGTGAAGCTATGGTCGGGGGCGTGGCCTGGAGAGCATTTTTTTTTGGGTTTAATTCTCCTGCTTCCGCTCTCGCTCTGTACAGAGCTGGCCCGGGAGATAAAGCTCTCCTGACCTCTATTCTTGCGAATCCTGTACCAGGTCTGTGTGTTTTGCCCAGCCCTAGCATGCATTCCCCCTATGCTCTGTTTAAACCGGTCTTGTTGCTAAACACTCGCATCTTCCCTCCAGGCACCTTTGCACAGCTCTCGGACACGCCTGGAACACTTCCTCCTCATCGCTGCGTCTTACAAAAGTCAGTTCACGCACTACGTATCGCCCCCCAAAAATGGTGCTGTATTGGTACCTTTCATATGTTTGGTTACTGAAAGGGATGGAAAAGGAAAATTCATGAAAGGAAGACTGACATAAATGAAATAGTGAAGGAAGCCTCTCGAAAACATGTTGACGTGCCTAAAATGGCTTCCTGAAACAGAACCCGACTCCCAAACACGTACTCCAGGAGAAACATGAAATTTGCAGAAGATAAAGTAATGTAATAAGGAACTCCAGTAAATGACTTCTTTCAAATTGCACAGAAAGTCAGTCAGCAGCTTATTAGCTGCCAGCAAACTCCCACCCAGGCTAATAAGACTTCTTACCCCAACAGAGATACATATAGCCTGGAAGGCTTTCTGTTGGGAGGAAGGCAGAGCAGAGGTCTCCCCCGAGAAAGTCCTTAGGGTGCTTGGAAGTTCCTAAGTAGCAAAATAACAGTGACCAGTGTGGGTACAGTTTGAACTAGGACAACCTAGGGCTCTAGCACCCTATCCTGAAATGCCAGAGAGAATTCTGAGGATCCTGCCCTCTGAACCTTGCCTCCAAGATCCAGAGGGAGCTCCCCCTAGGAGGAGGAGTCAGCGCAAGAATGCAGTTGACCCAAGGCAAAAAAAAGTAAAAATCACTCACCCAGGTGTGCAGCAAGGGGTAGAGTATGACCCTGACACAAAGTCCCAATTCGTGAGCTAAAGGTGGAGAGGACTAAACCAAAGAGGTCATTGATCAGTTTTTTTATATCAGTTTATTATAAATCTAGAGATTTCCCCCACCCAACCACCTCCCAAAAAAGAGAATAAGTCTGGATTAAATACTCAAAGGAAAAAATGGATCTTGCACAGGGACTATATAAATAGATAGAAGAAATGAAACAAGAGCTTAAAAATGTTTGAAAGAAAAAAGCGGGAGGAGATTAAGTAGCTTAGAAGATAAAATAGTAAACTTTGCCCAAAGAAAATCAAAAAAGTTAAAAAAAAGAAACACCCCTACATCTGATAACAAAAACAACTAGCCTGGAAAACAGGTAAAGGAGACAAAATTTAAGAATCAACAGACTCCCTGAAAACCATGATTTTAAAAATTCTAAAGTTTTTTTTTAATTAAAACTTTTTTTGTAGGCATTTGGGGTTAAGTGACTTTTTCCAAGGTCACACAGCTACTAAGTGTTAAAGGCTGGATTTGAACTTAAGTCTTCCTGACTCCAGTGCTCTATCCACTGTACCACCTAGCTTCCCCTAATTAAATCATTTTTCAATTAGTGTTTGTTTTCTCTTCTTCCCATCTCTATTCTCCAGCTGAAAAAAGAATAATAAAGTTCTTAACAATATACAATCAAAACAAATTCTTACATTGGCTGTATCCAAAAAAAAATGTCTCATTCTAAATATCCATCATCCCTCTATCAGAAGGTGAGTTAAAGGATAGGTCTTAGCATATCTCTTCCTGATATTCAAGATAAATTCCTGCAAAAAAATTCCAGTGACTTCTTACCTTCAGCATCTCATATAAATGTTTTATTTTGCACTTAAAATCTTTCACACTTTCCTACCTTTCCAAGCTTCTTCCACTTTACTCCCTTCTAAGTACTCTATGATACAGTGACATTAGCTTTCTTACTGTTCCTCCCACAAGACCCCAGTTCAGTGCCTTTTCTCTGGTTGTCCCCAATGCCTGGAATGTTCTCCTTCCTGTTTCTGTCTCCTGACTTCCTCAGCTTCCTTCAAACCTCAGCTCAAATCCTCCCTTTTGTAAGAGGCTCTTCCAGATCCCCCTCAATGCTAATATTTTCTCTCCGAAATTGCTTCCACTTCACCCTGTGTATTTGTACATAATTGTTTCCATGTTGTCTCCTCCACTGGAATATCAACTCTTTGAGAATAGAGACTTTTTGTTTTTCCTGTGTATCTCCAACTCTTAGCACAGTGCCTGACACATAGTAAGCACTTAATTATCGTCAGTCCTCTGGAATTATGGTTGATTATCAAACTGATCAGAGTTATTAATTCTCTCAAAATTGTAGTTACAATGTTGTTATTATTGTATAAATTGTTCTACTGTTTCTGTTCACTTCACTTTGTATCAGCTCATACAAGCCTTTTCAGGTTTCTCTGAAATTTCTTTTTGTCATTTTTTATGGTACAATCGAGTTCCATTATATTAATATGCCATAGTTTGTTTAACTATTTCCCAATTGATATTTTCAGTTCCTGGCTACTACAAAAAGAACTGCTACCAAATGTGTATACAATTTTATATACATATATATACACATACACATGTGTGCATACTTACATGTGTAAATAAATGTATATACTCTGTTCCTCTGTATTGATGTTATATTTTAAGAAATCATAACTGGAACTATCTCTGTCTACTAGAATCACAGAGCAAGGTAAAGATAGACAGAATCTACCTATAATTTTCTGAAATTCCAAAAAGGAAAAGTCTCAGAACTGACATAACCAAAATCCAGAGCTCTTGTGTCAAAGAAAAGAGTATCTAGAAAGAAGCTGTTCAAGTACCAATGAACTACAGTCAGGATCCTGGACACTTCTATTAAAAATGAGAGGAGATTTTGGAATAAAATACAACAAAAGGCAGCAGCTATAGGCTTATAACAACAGCATGAATCATGCTGTTGTTATAATCATGCACTACAAAGCTTAGTATACTACTACAAAGGGGAAAAAATGGATCATTAATGTGATAACAACTTTAAAAAATTTCCAATAAAAAGACTCGAGTTGAGTAGGAACTTTGTACTGCCAATACAAGAGTCATGAGAAACCTAGAAACATAAATATATTTGAGCAAGTGGAAGGAGATTATGATGATGTAGTGCTAACATTCTTATTAGAACATATTTCTAGAAACTTTAATGTCTTCAGAGAGTAATGAAAAAGTAAGTGAAAAAAATAGAGGTCCTTCCTGGAAGTAATTGGTCCTATTCTGAGAGCTTGAGGAAGAGAAAGAGAGGGAAATTAAAAGGAAAAATATACTAAAGTAGAAAGGAGGAAGAAGGTGATGGAACATGCTATTTCCTGTAATTAGGATAAGTGAGAACATTAACATGTAGAAAGAGGTAGGAGGAGGTGGCATCAGATGAACCTCACTTATCTGAAATGGATAAAGGAGAGTTGAAAACATACCTACACACAGAGTTTGGTACAAAAATGCTCGACAAAGAAACAAACAAGGATGGGGGAATAATAACAAGAGGGAAGATAATACTGGGGAAGGAGTGTTCCCAAACAAAGCAAACTTTCTGATATTGAAAAGGAGAGTTTTTCTTTTAAGACAGAAAAGAAAAGAACAAAAATCTAAGGGAGTGCTGCTGATTGGGGAATAATTAGGGAATAGTTAAACAGATTGTACCATGAATATAATGGAATGTAATTTTACTTTAAGAAATAACAGAAAAGAGAATTCCAGAGAATCTTGGGTAGAATAAACTAACACAGAGTGTAGTGAGCAGAATAAAGAGAACAATTTATACAAGGGCAGAAATATGGTAAAGAAGAATGACTTTGAATGATTGAAGAACTCTAATCAATGTAATGATCAACAATATCTCTACACCATCTAGAGATATTGACCCAAAGTACCTATGAAGAAGTATACTGCCCATCTCCTGACAAAGAAATGTGAACTCAAAGTCTTGGGACATACATTTTTTTGTCATGACTATTGGGTGGATTCATTTTGCTTTACTATCTTTGTTACAGGATTGTTGTTTTTTGTTCCTCTGGGCTAATTGGGGGAGGGGGAGAATAGGTGGAGGGGTAATAGGGGATTTAGCAATAGTGAGCCCCCCCCAAAAGAAGAGGACCACAGAAACATTTTTTAAAACACATATAAGAAAGCAAAAGGAATGTTATACCAAACTGAGTGTGCATGTTATTCCTTCCTTGTGCCAAATGTGATGAGAGTAAACTTCACTTTTTCCCTCTCACCTCCCCCCTTTTCCCCTCCATTGGAAAAGCTTTTTCTTGCTTCTTCTATGAGAGATAATTTGCCCCATTGCAATTCTTCCTTTCTCCTCCCAATATGATCCTCTTTCACCCATTAACTTAATCTTTTTTAGATATATCCCTTCCTATTCAACTCACCCTGTGCTCTCTATCTCTGTCTCTCTCTGTGTCTCTCTCTGTCTCTATCTATCTATCTTTGTGTGTGTGTATATCTTATATATATCCTTGTGTATGTGTGTGTGTGTGTGTGTGTGTGTGTGTGTGTGTGTGTAATCCCTCCAACTACCCAGATACTGAAAAAAGTTTCAAGAGTTACAAGTATTACTTTTCCATGTAGGAATGTAAACAGTTCAGCTTTAGTAAGTCCCTTGTGGTTTCTCTTTGCTGTTTATCTTTTCATGCTTTTCTTGATTCTTGTGTTTGAAAGTCAAATTTTCTTTTGAACTCTGGTCTTTTCATCAAGAATGATTGAAAGTCCTCTATTTCATTGAATGACCATTTCTTTCCTTGAAATATTATACCCAGTTTTGCTGAGTAGGTGATTCTTGGTTTTAATCCTAGTTCCTTTGACTTCTGGAATATCATATTCCAAACCCTTTGATTCCTTAATGTACAAGCTGCTAGATCTTATGTTATCCTGATTGTATTTCCACAATATTCGAATTATTTCTTTCTAAATGCTTGCAATATTTCCTCCTTGACCTGGGAATTCTGCAATTAGGCTACAATATTCCTAGGAGTTTCTCTTTTTGGATCTCTTTCAGGTGGTGTAATGTGTAAATGTAATTTCACTTTAAGAAATGACAGAAGAGAGAATTTCAGAGAATCTTGGGTAGAATAAACTGACACAGAGTGTAGTGAGCAGAATAACGGGAACAATTTATACAAGGGTAGAAATATGGTAATATCAATGGATTCTTTCAATATTTATTTTGCCCTCTGGTTCTAGAATATCAGGGCAGTTTTCCTTGATAATCTTATGAAAGATGTTGTCTAGGCTCTTTTTTTTGATCATGGCTTTCAGGTAGTCCCATAATTTTTTAATTGTCTCTCCTGGATCTATTTTCCAGGTCAATTGTTTTTCCAATGGGATATTTCACATTATAATCTATTTTTTTCATTCTTTTGGTTTTGTTTTGTGATTTCTTGGTTTCTCATAAAGTCTTTAGCTTCCATCTGTTCCATTCTAATTTTTAAATAACTATTTTTTTCAGTGAGCTTTTGAACCTCCTTTTCCATTTGGCTAATTCTGCTTTTTAAAGCACTCTTCTCCTCATTGGCTTTTTGGACCTCTTTTTCCATTTGAATTAGTTTATTTTTAAAGATGTTATTTTCTTCAGCATTTTTTGGGTCTCCTTTAGCAAGCTGTTGACTTTCTTTTCATGATTTTCACTCTCATTTCTCTTCCCAATTTTGCCTCCTCCTCTCTTACTTGATTTTCAAAGTCCTTTTTGAGTTCTTCCATAGCCTGGGACCATTGCATATTTATTTTGGAGGTTTTGGATGCAGAACCCTTGACTTTTATGTCTTCCCCTGATGGTAAACATTGTTCTTCCTCCTCTGAAAAGATGGGGGAGAATACCTGTTCACCAAGAAAGTAACCTTCTATAGTCTTATTTTTTCTCCCTTTTTTGGGCATTTTCCCAACCAGCTACTTGACTTTTGGGTCCTTTGTCAAGAGTAGGGTATACTCTGGGGACCTGTAAGATCTTAGTTCCTCCAAGATGGAACAATCGAGGGAGAGGAGTTTACTCCTTGGCCAACTTCTGCTGAGGTTCAGATCAGTTGCTCAATTCCCCCAGAGCTTTAAGCTGAGTGCTTCAACAATGAAACAATGGATGCAGGCTCCTGCCTGCTTGCCATGGGCCACCAGAAGCCACCAATGTCTGCTGCTGCCACCTCCACCACCACCTCAGGCCAAGGCTAGGGGAGGACTCTGCTCCCTTCTCCCTCTGGTTGAAAAAGCCCTCTCTCTGACCTTTGGCACCTGTGGGTTGAGGGACCTGGGAATTGCTGCTTCTGCCATAGATTTCATCCCTGAAGCCTACTCTGATCCTACTCCTCCTGGGACTGCACAGCCAAAGCTGAACTGGGCTCCGCTCAGCATCTGGTGCATTATACCTTTCCTGTTGTCCTTCCAGGTCACCCTGGGCTGGAAATCTCCTCCACTCCGTTGATCTGTGGCTTCTGCTGTTCCAGAATTTGTTGAGACCCTTTATTTACAAGTATTTTATGGGTTATGGGGGAAGAGCTAGAGTATATGCATCTTTCTACTCTGCCATCTTGACTCCACCTGAACAGAAGGAATTTTAGAAGAAAGTACAAACAGGACAGTTTTGAAAGTAATGTGTGACTTTTTAATATACTTTTTAAAAAGTAGCAAGAAACAAAGATTCACTGTTTCACATACAATGTTCTTTTGCTAGCTACTCTGCTCTGCCTGTTCTCTTTCTTCCTGCTCCATGTGTTCAGCAAGCTCTTCCCACCATTGGCTCCATGTAACTCAAACTGTGAACTGGGTCAGAACTCATTGCAGGTCACATGTACCTATTAAGAGTCAGGAAAGATCTCCAAATTCCCTTGACATTACAGAGACCCTGACCCTAGTAGTCTAGGCCTTTTCAGATTCTCACTTTGAATGAGATAGTACCCATTTAGTGAATAGGTCTCTTTAAGAAATGAGGCAAGGAATGGCCCCTTAAATTTAAAAAAAAATATCAAAATGGGAGAAGACTCTCAAGGTTGCTGGCCAAAAGAGAAACAGTTACTATTGACATTCATTCTGAGCCAGGAGGGCCCAAAAATATAGCCATTAAGTGGAGCTTGGGCAGGGATCTATTGTGGTCCAATCTGTGAGCTCCAGAGTAAAATGAGTTTAATTTGGGAATGGCTAAATATAAAATGGCTAAACAAATATAGCATAGTACATGAATGTAATGGAATATTACTCTGCTGCAAGAAATGACAAATATGTTAGATTCAGAAGCATGAAAAGGATTACATGAACTGTTGCAGAGTAAAATAAATAGAGTCAAAGTAGCAATAAACAAGGCTGCAATAATTTAAACAGCCACAAAATAATAGGAATGTTGCAAAATTACAAACAAGCATGACCCTAATGAAGAGATAAGAGAAGACATCCCACCCACCTACCCTATTCTTTGAAGAGACAGGAAGTCCATGAGTGTGGAACACTGTAAATATTTTTTTAAATGTTGACCTGTTTGGCTCCCTTCTCCCCTCTTCTATTTTTTTCCTTTAAAATAAATATTTACTATCTGTTATAGCTCTATGGGCATATGGAAATGGAGAGAAATTTTAGTAATGTAAAAAAAATCCAAAAGATGAAAGTAAAACTTTATTTTTAAAAAAGATTAAGAAAAACAACTTTGAAAGACTCAAGAACTGATCAAACAATGACCAACCAGGTCTTCTAAGGACCTGTGATGAAGTACTTTATCTTCTTCTTGACAGAGGTGATGGACACAAAGTGAAGGACCATACTTTTTTGATATGGCCATGAAGTAACTTCCCCCTCCCCCTTGACTATGCTTATTTGTTAACAAAGTGTGCATTTTTTTAAAATTTCTTTTTCTTAGTTAATTGGGGAGGGGGTGTGCAGTTACCAATAGTGATGCAAAAAAAAAGGGACATTGTAGCGCCTTAAAAAATACACAGAAGAGAACAGAAGAAAATTTGGAAAAAATTACAAACAAGCAGCACAGTTATATGAGTAAGTAAATGTAAAATTTAGAATAAATTTTTTTAAAAAAACAAGCAGTATAAAATAGAGATTCAGCCTTTTTGTTATGTGTGAAAATATTCTTTTTTTGTGCTTTAAGTTCTGTTGACCTGATAACTTAGTTAAAGAAAAGGCAACAGGCTAAAGACATGCATTATTAATTAATTAATGTATTTATTAATTCCCTTTTGAAGGAAACAGTAACGTAATACATTATGGAGTCAGAAAAATATTCTGACTGCCCGGTACAGAAATCTTCTGGCTTATATACATTTTACCATGAGAAAAGAACTTTCTTAGTTGAACAAATCATAAATTTAGTAAGGCAATGCAATTAATAAAGTAGTGTCGGTTGGGATTTATGATTCCAAGCTGTGTGAATTTCCTTTCTGTAGCATATGTCTCTGTGTCATAAGATAAGAAGGAAATCCCACCATTCTAGCGGCAGGCCTCCTACCCTAACCAGGTCCTTGAAATAGCTTACCCAGGAAAAGGTACCTTTAACAAAGTTTCAATTGAAATTACAACCCAGGACATCTGTTTTCTTTTTTTTCTTATCACTAAAATGCCAGGAAAAAGGGTCTCCTAAGGAAGTTACTAAGTCAGCCCATTTGCTTTACTCAGGCATTCTATGAGTTTACTTAAGATAACAAAAGAGACTATTAGGTCCAGACTCTTCTTAATTCAAGTTTTGGCCCTTATTAAAGTCCAAAAGTTATATTAAATATTATCAGTTCAAAATAAAAAATTTTAAAAGAAAATTTAAAAAAAGTTGTTGGTATAATGGTGACTAATTTTGTGCAAATAGTAAGCATGAATAAGAACTCAGAAGCTACTATGGTAAGTAGTAGAAATATATTCCCTCCTTCCCACCCCAAAGTTACCCCTATAATTCTAAGAAGTTGAATATGGCAGTGTGGTGTAGTCCTCTCTGAGATGTCCAGACCTGCAGGTTGGATGACTGAGCAAATGAGAGTGGGATTCTGGGTCATGAACTGGTTTCATATACAGATATAGATATATGTATGTATATATGTATTCTGTGCATATATGTATATATATACACACACATATGTACATATGCATATATCATTGTTAGTCCTTCATTTCAGAGAAGATCAATGACATCATAGGGTGATGTCTTGACTTGCACATGAATTGGATTTAAATGAGACAGAGTTGCACAGTCATCAGCCTCACTCTCTCTTCCAGAGTAACCACATGCTTGGGGTAGACAACCCCCTAATTCACCCACAGGTCTGACAGTAACCTGTTGGTTATCCTCAACTTGATTTAGCTCATCTGCCAAGACAGTATTACCAGTGTGGGGATTAAAATTGTCTAACATACAATGAAAGAGGCTGAAACAAACTCTGAACCATCTTTATCTTATACTCCTTCCATATACTAGTCCTCAGGCTTCTCTTGTCATCATTATACTCCTGGGCTTGGACGGGCAGTTGGAATATCTCTTGTTTACTGCCATCACTAGCAAGTTACAATTTTCTCTTCAATCCAAATAATGGTGGCTATTGTATGTCAGCTCTCAGGTTATTCTCTCTGCTTTTCTCAAGGAGAGCATCATCTTCCTCTCCTCCCCAACTTCTACTCTTTTATTAGACTTCAACCTCAAAATCTTGAACCCTTCAATTTCTCCATCTCCTTAAAGCCTACATCTACACTTTTGCTCCACCCTCAGCCACATACAGGGATGATCATATCCTAGTATTGCTACCCACAGGTATTCAATTTCCTTAATCAAAAATTCAGACATTCTTACATCTGATCCTAACGTCTCTTTATTTCTATGCTTCATGCATCCTAAATCTATTCTTCTTCTGCATGGTGACCTCTTGTCTCTCCATCCCTCAGCGTTTTCTCAGGTCATCATTCCTGCTCCAATCTCACTTTCCTCCCCCTCCAATATTGCCCTCTTAGCAAAGCTAAGTTTGAATATGAAAGAAATAGATATGACCATTGCTATTAAGAAATAAGCCCAACTGACCAGAGGAACAACTTCTAAGTGACTCATTTGATTGAGATGTTATGCTGAGCAAGCTGTTAGCTAATTACAGCATTTTAGCAGAAGCTTCTGTTCAGGATCAAAGCTATACTCAACAAGGAATTTTTTTGGACAGAAATAGGACACCAAAGTTTAAAGTTACAGAGTTGCAAACTACCTCAGGCACAGGAGGTTTTCTCACTCATGTACTTATTTGTCATGTTCCCTGAGTGCATGCTCATTCTTTTTCCTTCCCTGCGCCAGATACTGAAAGAATTGGTGGGAAAGTGTGACCTAGGTTTATGTATGGATTGTAATATATTTTATTATTTGTGCCCTTGCTTTAATATTTGAATACCTGTGATGTTATTATTTCTTTTGCTTTATTGCTAATTAAATCATTTTAAGGATCTAAATATGTCATCATTGTGAGTGACTGGGTTGTGTAAATGGAAACGCATAGATGGGGCTTAGGAGCTAAAGTGGTGATTGTAATTCCTTTAAGGATTATTCCTAAAATTGAGAGATTCAAATATAATGGTAAAGGGGTGGTTCTTTCTGGGCACCTAGACCTGCCAGTGTGAAAATAGTTTGGAATGAATTTGCCACCCAGCAGAATGATATGCTACAATGTTGGTGGCCACCCCATTTACCTGTTACATATGTACCTATTATCCCCCTGCTATCATGTAAGGTGGAAAAGGGAAGGGAAAGAAAAGAGGAGAGGAAGAGTATAAACATTTGTACAGTTCCTACTATGTGCCAAGCATAGTAGGGCTGAATGGAATGAAGTTAGTGAAGACTTCTCAGTGCTTAACAAAAGGCTTTTAGTAGATGGTTAGGCCTAAGTTTCAGTTTCCCAGAAATCATGTGACTTTTGGGAATATGAAACTTAAACCCCCCCATCTTGGGTTGCTACCACACAATTCCCCTTGGATTGCCATATCAGCATAACACAACCCCCCACCCCCTTGGGTTGCCTCCCAGCCAATGGGAATAAAAGGCCAGAGGTGGGGCGGGATCTGTGTTAGGGCTATATAATCTCTCCATTTGCCTTCTGTAATTGCCTCACTCTTCTGATTACTTATCAGAGAGGACATGCCCTTTCTCGTGAGATTGTAATAAAATCTTACTGCTTTGCTTCTACCTTGAGAAGTCTCTGATTTTTATTTGAGTTGGTGGTCTCGGACCCACAGATTTACAAACTTTATCTCATTTGATCCTCACAACACCTCTGGGAGGTAGATGTTATTATTTATTTTTGCAGTTTTTTGCAGTTCAGGAAACTGAGGTAAACAAAATGACTCGCCCAGGGTCATACAGTTAGTAAGTATCTGAAGCTGGATATAAATTCAAGTCTTTTTGATTCCAGGTCCACTACTCTATCCACCAGCTGTCTTATATATGAGACTTATTTAATTTTTCGTTTAGGAGTTTTTTCATTTTTTATATGTATCACAGTGCCTAGCACTTAGTAAACACTTAAGAGGTGCTTGTTGATTGGAATGTCAGAGTTGGACTTCATCATGGGGGGCCATTGAGGTCCCCATCACCTCTAGTTCTATAATCCTGTCCCCCTGTTGTAAGCTCCATGAAATATCTAAAGCACTATGTCTCCCCTAACTTCTAGCTGATTGCTCTGTATGCCCCAGGTGCTTAATAAAAGCTTGCTGAATTGCCTTTGTTGTAGGGCAAGGTTTCCCAAGGGCAAGTTACTCTCCACCCAAGTGTTAGGATTGAAATGTCTAGCCACAAACCTAGATTGTCAGAGCTGCAAGTGATCTTCAGTCCAGGTCACCTAGTTTGACCTCCTCATTTTAAAGATGAAGAAATTTTGGTCTCTTTCTTCTCTCACAACAGGACTAAGATGGAAATATGTTTTAACATCATTGCACATATATAACCTTTATCAAATTGCTTTCCATTTTAGGAAAGGAGGAGAGAGAGGGAGAAAAATCTACAACTCAAAATATTGTAAAAATGAATATCAAAAGTTGTCTTTACATATAATTGGAAAAAAATAAAATACAATTAAAAAATAAAGATGAGGAAACGGAAAGTCACTGACCAAGGTCCTGTCAGAGCAGGAACTAGAAACTAGCTCTGGGGATTCCCAATCCATATACTTCTGAGGAAATGCAGAACCTCCATTCTTTCCAAGTCAGGTTTATTGATGATTGTTGCCCCTCCCTGACCCCAAGCCAACGCTGATTCCCAATATCCTCCGGGAGCATTGGAGATCTTTAGCAGAAGAAGGTAGTAGCTGGAGAGAAGCACCTCCGTCCCTCCTCATTATTGTGTTATGAGTTTAGTCCCCATGGTTCCTAGGCTCATAGATTTAGAGATGTGAAGGTTGCTTGGAGGTCATGTAGTCGAACCCTTTCATTTTGTAGATGAGGAAAATGTGACTCAGAGAGGTTGTGACTTTCCCAGAGGCAGAATTAGAATCAAGATGAAATCCACTGATCTCAAATCCAGAAGTGGGAGATGTAAAAGGGGTAAAAAGAGAGCAGGATTTGCTTCCTGGAAGAATTACAGGTGTGTGAAAGCCAAGGGGATCAAAGTAGAGTTTTGAGCATTCACTGAGATTTATCCATTGGGGTGTTCGGGAGGGGAGTGGAGGAGGCATTGAGATGCAGAGTTTTCTGAGAAAGCCAAGAGTCAACTTCCCAGGAGATGATCAGAAGCTGCAAAAGGGTGGGACCTTTTTGTTTAGCTTGGGTAGGGACAGTAGGTAGGTGGGGTCAAAGTAAATAAAAGCTAACAGGGGTGTGTATGTGTACCATTACCTCAGGGAGAATATGCTGCCCAAAGGCCCTGATTAGTCTAATCTTAGAAGAGAAGCAAGCACTGGTAGAGAATACCCAAGAGGAATCTTATGACTGAGAGAGAACCCAGTCTGGAAATGCTGAAAAACTGACTGTCTTCCCAGGTGGGAGGTGCAGCAGCCTCTAACAGACTAGGCCCAGAGCCTTTGGATGGAACCTGTGCAGAGTGCCTCTCTTCCTTGGCAGCCTAGTAAATCAGAAAGAACCTTGGATCTGAAATCAGAAGACCTTATACCTAAGTGGATTGGGTCAAAGGGCTTAACCTACCTAGATCTCCATTTTCCCATCTATAAAATGAAAGGATTGAAATAGATCACTTGTCAGTGCTCTGGGTCATAATGGGAGGTCCAGGAATATATATGTCATACTGCCAGTTTTTAGCTTAATCTCTTCCCCCAGTGCCTTTGAGTAATTCCATTCCCTTCTACCTCTTCCCCCAAGTCCACCCCCTGACACATGCACCCCACAAGAGCCCAGATCACTAAGAGCTGGGTGGTTTAGGAAGAGTTGATGATTGAGTACAAAAGGGAAAATGGGGGAATAAGGGGCTTTACAGGGACTACAGGTAGGGAGGTGAGTGGGACAAAACAGAATTCCCACTGGGTGGCCCCCCATTGGAGCCTAGGAGGCCAGGTACCCGCCATCAACCATGATGCCTGAGCCACTGGTCATGGCACTCTTGTCACTCAGAAGAAAGAGGATGCTGTAAACCACGTCATCCACCTCTGCAAGAAGGAAGGGTTTCTTCTCAAAGTGGGAAGTAAGAGAATGGAATTATAGAAATGGGTCTATTCAGAGGAGGGGCTGAGTTGGGCCTGGGGCTCCTTTTCACCTACCCTAGGAAGTTTTGGGGTATGGGCAGAGAAGACTACCCACAGCACAGCCAGCATACCCCACCCTGCTATGCCCTAGGTCTGTTGCCTTTTATTGCCAAGGGTCCAGTAATTCTCTGATGAAATCCTGTGGAGGAGGGGAGCCACCTAAACACTGGGCATCCCCCCATACACACACACCCCACAGATACATACCTGCAAACTTTCCCAGGGGAGTGCGTGCCTTCATAGTTTTAACAAATTCTGGATTAGCAGAGACCTTTTTCCCCATGTTCGTGAGGACCACTGTGGGATGCACTGTATTTACACGAATCTGAGATCCAAAAGAGGCAGCCCTCAGCCTGGGATTTTCTGCCCCAGGATCCAGACTCACTGTTCCTACAAGCCCCACTTGTCTTTGCTCCCTCCCTTCATAGCCAATCCTTGTAATTCCCTTCCCCCAAGGTTTCCCACTAGCCCAGAGCTCTCACCTTGTGTGGCCCAAGCTCCAGGGCCATGATCTTGGTCACAATGTCCATTGCACCTTTGGTGGAACCTGGAGGAAGGAAGGAAACGAGAAAAACTAGAAGGAGCCAAGTCTGGGAGAGTCACACTGCTTTGCCTAGACTGAGTGGTTCTTATCCCTAGGAGAATTGTGTTGAACTTCCTGGCAAAGTGGGAAAAACAGGGCTTTAGAGGGGAAGGAGAGAGGGATAAAAAGATTCTTGAGTTGGAAGGGACCATAGAGTTCTCTTAGGGTCCAGCCTCTTCCTTCTAGAGAGGACCAAATCCTTTCCTCTCTCTGGGCCTCAGTTTCCCCAAAGTCACACAGGGGTCAAAATCAAGATCCAGAATGACTCTTCTGATGCTAAATCTAATGCACTGTCCCTCAGTGAGCTGAAGGATGGACTTGAGCTCTGCCCAGGGACTGATTCAGGGACTGGGTAGGAGCAGTGGCAGGCAGAGGGGAAGAGAGGACACTCACTGTAGCTGGTCAAATTGGCAAGAGCACCCCGAGAGGCTATGCTGGAGACATTGACAATGGATCCTGGAACCCCTCGAGCAATCATCCCTCTGGCAACCATCTGGGAACCAGTAGAAAGAGAAGGATCCTGTTTATACTACCTTCTACCCCTTAGAGCCATAACTAGAGTGAGCTAAGTCAGTTCTGTCCCAAACTTTCAAAATTCAGAGGGTCTAAAGCATAGTTTTTGTGGTAACTAATTTCTTCTCAAACACCTTAATTACTTCTTTTAAAAAATAAATATTATTTAAAAACTTGATGTTGACATCACTATAACCAAATAAACTTGCTTATAGCTATTTTATATCTAAATGTATTAAATTCATGAAATATCATTCCCTTTTAAATTCCCATTAGAATTTTGTTTATTCATTTTCATGTAATTTTCCTCTTATCTGGTAGCAGTAATAATTTTTGTTGTTCAGTCACGGACAGCTCTTCATGACTCCATCTGGGGTTTTCTTGGCAAAGATACTAGACTGGTTTGCCATTTCCTTTTCCAAGTCATTTTATAGATGAGGAAACTGAGCAAACAGGTTTAAATGACTTGCCCAGGGTCACACAGCTAGTAAGGTGTCTGAGGCCAGATTTGAACTCATGAAGATGAGTCTTCCTGATTTTAAGTCCAGTACTCAATTGCTCTCAATAGTAATAATAGCTAGCATTTTGCAAAGGTTTGCAAAGATCTTTACAAATATTATCTCATTTGATCCACACAATCCTATGAGATTAATGTTATTACTGCTATTAATGCCATTATTAGCCCAATTTTTCAGTTTAGGAAACTGAGGAAAGCAGACGTTTGCCCAGGGCTGCACAGCTAGTGTCATGAGGCCAGATGTGAACGCAGATCTTCCTGATTTTAGGTCCAGCGCTCTATCCATTGCATCATCTAGCAAAAAATCTGTTCTTTCCACCCTTCCCTTTCACACTTTGCCCCAATTTACTTTCACATAAATCTCAAAATTGTCAAAGACCATCTAAATTCAGACCATCTAATTCAGCTCACACCTGAACAGGAATCCTATCCACAACATATGAAGCCTTTCCAATCCTTGAAAGAAGAAACATAAATTATCAAGAGCCAAAGTACAACTTGTCCGAAGAGTTCTGTTGGGCTACTTCAGGAGACCGGAGGGGAATTCCCTGTACAAGGAGACCAATCTTTCAAGAACTGCTTATTTACTTGTTTTTCCCTTTTTTTCTGTTGAAGAATAAATTCTTCAAAGATTCTTCCAAATTATTCCTCATACTTAAATATATTATAATATCCCATTCCATTCATTTATCGTCATTAATTTAACCAGTCTCCTATGATTGGACATTTAGTTTGCTTCAATTTTTTCTTTTTTCTTTTTTTTAATTACATATAATGTAGTTGGGCTTTGAGGTAGTGCAGTGGATAGAGTGCTGGTCTGGGCGTCAGGAAGATTCATCTTCCTTAGTTCAAATCTGGCCTCAGACACTTACTTAGCTGTATGACCCTGAGTAAATTACTCAACTCTATTTGCCCCAGTTTCCTCATCTGTCAAATGAGTTGGAGAAGGAAATGGCAAACCATTCCAATATCGTTCCCAAAGATAACCCCTAATGGGGTCACAAAGAGTTGGACACAACTGAAATGATCCAACACCATAATGTAGTCATAAAAAATCTACACGTCTTGTGTGTATATGTACGTCTGTATTTTATAACATTTTCTGGGTATATTCTCAGGCATATATTCAGGTATATTCTCAATGATGGATTTATTAGATCAAAAAAGTATTGTTTTTATAACTTTTATTTGTCTTGCCAGATTACTTTCCAAAAAGAGTTCAAGAAATTAACATTTCTACCAGTGATAAGTACTCAGTTTATTTCATATATTATTTAGAATTATGAATTACAAAGCCGATTAGAGGCCTATTTGCTCCAGACTTGCTGATTGATGACCCTGCATAGGAAAACTGTAGTCACCCTGTCCTCTATCAAGCCCTGAAAGGCAACTCTCAGCCCATCTTCCTTACCTGGGACACCTGGATCACAGAGCGAATGTTCACATTGATGGTTCTGCAAATAAACACTCTTTCAGTCACAAATGCCTCCCTTCCCCCCAGACTCATAGTATATTTAGAGCTGGAAGAAACCTTAGATATCATCTCACTCAGTTCCCTCATTTTACAGAAGAGGAAACTGAAGCCTAAAAAGAGGGAAAAGCATGGCCCAAGATTGCAAAATAATTAGCAGCAGGACTGAGGGCTTATTTCTCACTGTCTTCTCCCAGTTCTCTTCATCCCTACTCTCCATTTTCCCAGCATTGTCTTTCCTAATCCATCCACTTCCATATCAGTGCAGAGAATCTGCTCTTTTTCTCCCTGACCTATCTTAAAGAAAGGAGTGGAGAGGGGACCCAACTCAGGCCTTTCTTTTCTGTTTTTGGTTTATATCCTAGCCCCTTGACCCCTAGTCCCAGTTAGGGTCACCCTTGAACCTCTAGAACATGCCTTCCTTTTCCTATTCCCTCCTCCTCCCTTTAATCCCATCTCTGACCTGTCAAAAGCCTCCTTGGAGACCTCCAAAAAGGACTCAGGCAGAAGTACAGCTGCATTGTTGACCAATAGGTCTATGGGGCCAATGTTTCCCAGAGCATGTTCAGTGGCCTCCCAATCTCCCAGGTCCAAGCAGACTGGTTCTAATCCTGGAAGCTGTGGAACAAGGAAGCAAGTATCAGGATGCTACCCCAGAGGGGAGAAAGGAAATAGAAGATCGAAATGGGTGGTGGTGGAGGGGAGATGGGTAGGATACAGGACAGAGAGAAAATACATGTGACCTTGAACAAACTTATATAACCTCTCTATACCTCTGTATTCTCATTTGTAAAATGAGGTAGTTGGATTAGAAGATTTAAAGTCACTTTCAGTTCTAAATTTTGATATCCTATGATCTTATGACTTAAGAGTTTAAGGTATTTGATAGACCAGAGATTTGAACTAGCTCAAGGAGATAGAAGTTGGCCTCAGGACATGGAAATTTAGTGGATCTTTGAAAGCTCAGTTAGTAGTTTAAAAACAACCTGAGTCAAGCTTTTAGTTAGTAAGATTAGTGAAAACAGTTAGTTTCCAGATGAACTTTTTCCTTTCCTAACTCAGTCAGTCGCCTTCTCTCCCTGACCCATAGAAGTTTCTCCGTGTCCCTCGATTCTTAAGGTCTGCTGTTCTCTGATCTCTGCCTCCTCCCTCACACACACACAGGCTGGCATCCCAGGGTATCCTAAGACCTGGTGGGCACACTGACTCCCACAGAATTATCTTTAAAAGTTGGTTAAGGCCAGAGTTCTTAACCTGGGCTCTCAGTACCTTTTAAAAAAATTTGCTGTCTTTTGATGTAACTGATTTCCTTTTTAATATATACTTTGTATTTTATTTTATGCATTTAAAACATTTTTAAAAGGAGTTCATATGTTTATGATACTCATGAGAAGAAGTCTAAGACTCAAAAAAGGTTGACTTACTCATTGAAAAGCGTGTTTAGTTCCCTGTGCCAAGATTGATCGGTATTCCTCAGCATGGCTATGAGATTTGTAGGGTAGGGGATGGGGCTCAGGACTGAACTTCCTTACCTCCTTGGAAAGGCTGACCAGGTCCTCGTCAGTCCTGCTCACAGCCACCACCTTGGCCCCAGAATCATGCAGTGCCTTCACTGTATCCCTTCCAATCCCTGTGAGGGGGCAAAGGCATCTTCTGCATCCCAGATCCACTGCCCCTACTGCCCCACTGGAAACACAGCATTGCTCCAAAATACCAGCTTTGGTTCCTCACCCTTCACCAGCCCACCAGAGTTGGGGTACTGGACACACCAAGAATAACTTGGACACTTAGTTACATAAACTTCTGGTAACAATTTATATTCTACTCTGCTGCTCCTCACTGAGGGAAAGGGACACTGTGAACCCCCAACACAATGCAACTCTGTTCATTCTTTAAAAATAGTTAAAAAGCTATTTTAATATAAAATAATTTAAATTAAAACTTAAATTTTAAAGCTATTTTAATTAAGCTTTAAACTTCCCTAAGACTTTTGGAACATGCTCTATAAGAATAAACAACACCCCCTAGTGCAAGCAAACATTCTTGTCTTCCCTGACATGTTTAATACACCAAGTTCAAATGGAACCAGGTTCAGATATCTTTGCAGAGACATGGGCTCTTAGGAAATGCAGTATCCCGATGGTTTCCTTCAGGATAATCTCAAGCTAAACATTCATCACTATCCAATTAATGTATACTAGCTTTGTTCAACAAACTCTTTTAAAGACTTAGTCCTAGGACTGATGGCAGAATCGGAGGATTTCTGTCAAACTTTTCATCATTGTTATTTTGTTGAGTGGCTTTGGTGATATCTGATTTTCTGTGACCCCATTTGGGGTTTTCTTGGCAAAGATACAGGAGTGCTTTGCCATTTGCTTCTCCAGCTCATTCAACAGATAAGGAAACTGAGGCAAACAAGGTTAAGTGACTTACCCAGGGTTACATAGCTACCAAGTGTCTGATGCTGGATTTGAACTCAAGTCTTCATGACTCCACTCATTTATTGACTGCACACATTAACTGAAGTCAATTTGAAGCATCCTCAAATCCCCACCCCAAGCTTTTCACAAAGTACTAGGGATGAGGGAAAGAGGTTACTTTTAGCCAGGTCACAGAATGGGTTCAGTCACTACCCCACATACATACATGCACTCCAGGCCCTGAACTTCTAAGCCAGAGGTCTTAACCTAGGGTCTATGAACTTTAAAAAATATATTTGTTTTGATAACTGTATTTCAACATAATTGTCTTTTTTTGTAATCCTATGTATTATGCATTTAAAATATATTATTCTGAGAAAGGGTCCATAGGCTTCAGCAAAAGGGGTTCCTGATGGAAAAAATATCATCTAAACCAGACTCTCTCCCCAAAATTCTCAGCATGTCATTTGGGAGAACATCATCCTGCTCCTTATTCTTCCATATTTTCCATAATCCAGGCAACATTTGGGAAGGATTGGGGTCCTACAGCTGAGTTCACTCTGCCAACTCTTTCCCCTTTATTCTCACCTTTTCCTGCACCGGTCACCAGGGCCCTGAGTCCACTGAAGTTGATCTGCATGGTGCTGGAAAAAGAGCCCAGGGCAAGTGAGGGACTCCTCCAAGAAGCTGAGTTTATATTCTCCCAGGACTGGCTTGAGGCCAGAGAGCAAGAGGCAGGGCCAGATGCCCTGGAATAGTTCCCAACCAATGCAAAAATCATCATCAGGGTTATGTAAAAATGAAACTATTGACATTTAGCTGTGTCCTTGAGGATAGGGATGGGTACAGGTAAAAGAAAATTGCACCAGAATTATGGTTCTCCCAGGCTACCCTCCTCCAAAGTTGGGGGTGGGGATGGCAGAGGGTACCAGGAAAGACTGGGGTATCTATAATCTTTAAACAATATCTATTCCTTTGGGACCCTACCTCAGCTGAAACTCCAAGCATAATGCTGGAAATAACAGGCTTTTTTTCTCTTTTTTTCTTTTTCTTATTTTTTTTAATATAAATTTATTTATTTAACCTTTTACATTCATTTTCACAAAATTTTGGGTTCCAAATTTTCTCTCCATTTGTCCCCTCCCCCACCCCAATACACTGAGCATTCTAATTTTCCCTATCACCAATCTGCCCTCTCTTCTATCATCCCTCCCTTCTCTTGTCCCCATCTTCTCTTTTGTCCTGCAGGGCCAGATGACTTTCTATTCCCCCTAAACTGTATTTCTTATTTCCTAGCAGCAACAACAATACTTGACAGTTGTTCCTAAAACTTTGAGTTCCAAATTCTCCCTATCCCTCCCTCCCCACCCATTCCCTTTGGGAAGACAGGCAATTCAATATAGGCCATATCTGTATAGTTTTGCAAATGACTTCCATAATAGTCGTGTTGTGTAAGACTAAATATATTTCCCTCCATCCTATCCTATCCTATCCTGCCCCCCAATTGTTTCTATTCTGTCTTTTGATCCTGTCCCTCCCCCAAGAGTGTTGACTTCAAATTGCTCCCTCCTCCCATTGCCCTCCCTTCCATCATCCCCCCACCCTGCTTATCTCCTTCTCCCCCACTTTCCTGTATTGTAAGATAGGTTTTCATACCAAAATGAGTGTGCATTTTATTCCTTCCTTTAGTTGAATGTGATGAGAGTAAACTTCATGTTTTTTTCTCAGCTCTCCTCTTTTTCCCTCCACTAAAAAGTCTCCTGCTTGCCTCTTGAATGAGAGATAATTTACCCCATTCCATTTCACCCTCTCTCCTCCCACTACATTTCTCTCTTACCGTTTACCTTAATTTCTTTTAAGATATGATCCCATCCTATTCAATTCACTCTGTGCTCTCTGTCTCTGTGTGTGCGTGCATGTGTGTATGTGTGTGCGTGCACATGTGTACATATGTGTGTGCATGTGTGTGTGTATGTGTGTGTGTAGTCCCACCAACTACCCAGATACTGAAAAGTTTTAAGAGTTACAAATATTGTCTTTCCATGTAGGAATGTAAACAGTTCACCTTTGGTAAGTCCCTTATGACTTCTCTTTGCTGTTTGCTTTTTCATGCTTCTTCTCATTCTTGTGTTTGAAGGTCAAATTTTCTTTTCAGCTCTGGTCTTTTCATCAAGAATGCTTGAAAGTCTTCTATTTCATTGAAAGACCATATTTTCCCCTGAACTATTATACTCAGTTTTGCTGGGTGGGTGATTCTTGGTTTGAGTCCTAGTTCCTTTGACTTCTGGAATATCCTATTCCACACCCTTCGATCCCTTAATGTAGAAGCTGCTAGATCTTGAGTTATCCTGATTTTATTTCCACAATACTGGAATTGTTTCTTTCTAGCTGCTTGCAATATTTTCTCCTTGACCTGGGAATTCTGGAATTTGGCCACAATGTTCCTAGGAGTTTCTCTTTTTGGATCTCTTTCAAGTGGTGATCGGTGGATTCCTTGAATATTTATTTTGCCCTCTGGTTCTAGAATCTCAGGGCAGTTTTCCTTGATAATTCCATGAAAGATGATGTCTAGGCTTTTTTTGATCATGGCTTTCAGGTAGTCCCATAATTTTTAAATTGTCTCTCCTGGATCTATTTTCCAGGTCAGTTGTTTTTCCCATGAGATATTTTACATTCTCTTCCATTTTTTCATTCTTTTGGTTTTGTTTGGTGATTTCTTGGTTTCTCAGAAAGTCAGTAGCCTCTATCTGTTCCATTCTAATTTTGAGAGAACTATTTTCTTTAGTGAGCTTTTGAACCTCTTTTTCCATTTGGCTAATTCTGCTTTTGAAAGCATTCTTCTCCTCAATGGCTTTTTGAAACTCTTTTGCCAATTGAGTTAGCCTATTTTTCAAGGGGTGATTTTCTTCAGCATTTTTTTGGGTCTCCTTTACCAAGGTATTGACCCGTTTTTCATGCTTTTCTTGAATCTCTCTCATTTCTCTTCCCAGTTTTTGCTCCACCTTTCTAACTTGATTTTCAAAATCCTTTTTGAGCTCTTCCATGGCCTGAGCCCATTGGATATCTATTTTGGATGTTTGGGATACATAGGCCTTGACGTCTATGTCTTTCCCTGATGGTAAGCATTGTACTTCCTCATCAGAAAGGAAAGGAGGAAACATCTGTTCCCCAAGAAAGTAACTTTCTATGGTCTTAAAAACATGGTTAGATGCCACAGAGTAGGTGGCAATGCCTTAACCGTGTGTGTGTTGTAAAGGCCACTAGGACCTCTTCCATCCTTATCAAGGGGAGTGCTAACATTCTCTCCTTTCATACAACATGAAATAACAGGCATTTGAAAAATATTTATAACTAATGCGATGAATATTTGTTGACTGACTGTTGGACTGTAGAATTGAATAACAAACATGCAAGCATTTAGTAAGAACCTACTATGTGTTAGGCACTAGGCTAAGTTTTTTACAAACATCTCATTTATTCCTTACAACACCCTTGAGGGTAGGTGCTATTATAACACTAATTTTATTGTTGAGGAACTGGAGGAAGACAGAGGTGATTTATTTAGGGTCATATGTAAGTATCCCAATTTGAAGCCCCATTTGAACTCAGAACTTTCTGCCTCCAGACCCAGTGATCTATCCACTGTGTTACCTAGCTACCTGAATTGAATTCCCTTCTAAATTGGATTTTGACCTCTGAGTGTACCTGGGAACCAGAGGGATCAGAGTACTACCTGGTCCTTTCATAGGGCTTCATAGTTGATTTCTTTCTTTTTGGTTTTTTAAATATATAATTCATCTATTCTTCAGTTTTCAACAATCACCTCCACAAGAACTTGAATTCAAAATCCTCTCCCCATCTCTTCCCACCCTTACACCAGGACAGCATGCACCCCATATACCCCCTCCTTCAGTTTGTCCTCTCCTCCATCACCTACCCTTCCTCCATTCCCCTTTTCCCCCATTCTCCTGCAGGGCAAAACAGACTCCCATGCTCCATTGCCTGCACAGCTTAACCTCCAGCTGCATGCCAAAACAATCTTCAACATTCATTCCTAAAGCCTTGAGTTCCACACTCTCTCCCTCCCTTCCCACCCATCCCAAACGAGAAAACAAGCAACTCAATATATGCCACACATGTGCAACAATACAAAGCACCTCCACAATATCCATGCTTTAAAAGACAAACCACATCTCCCTCCTCCCTATCCTGCCCCTCATCCACTCCACTCTCCCTGTCATCTTACAATAGTGCCCCACTCTGACCATCCCCTTCCCTAACCTGCTACCCCCTCCACCATCCTCCCCTTCACACCCCCTTACTACCCCCACTCAGGGCAAAAATAGACCTCCATATGCAATGGAGTCCCCAAGCCAAATCCCATGAGAGGAAGGCCCAATCATTTCCCCTCATCTCCCCATTCTTCCCCTCCACCATAGAAGCTCTTTCTTCCCTCTTGTATGTGAAATAATTTGCCACACTCTACCTCTCCCCACCTTCTACCCCCAGCACATTCTACTCAATAGCAAATTCCACCTTTTTAAGGCATTTTCCCCCCATACTCAGCCAACCCTACACCCTCTGTCTATGTCTAAATATGTATGATAATATTTAATATTAAAATTTTGGAATAATCTTTGTTCTCTCTGAAGCAAACTCAGAGAATGCCTCTTCCTATGTCAATGAAAGCCAGTCAAGGTTTTCTTAACATTTCTTTAGAGACCTTTAATCTAAGACACTATCTTGAATAATGGGACATTTTCCATATCTTAATATTTGTAGACATATACTATGTTATGGCATGTTAATGGTAAAGAAAATACAGACATCTTAGGTCATAATTTCTATTTGAAACTTTGTCAAATTTTATCTTATTATATTTACAACCTATGCAATTAAGAAATTCCTTTCTAATGGTCTAGTTAATCACTTATGGAGATAATAAATCTGAAGGACAGAGAACACTTCTTTATCCTAAAACATATTTAAAGCTGCCCAATTCTTTGTATTGGTAGCCAGAACATTTTTCTGGCTCCATAATGCATTACATTACCATTTTCCTTAAGAGGGAATTAATTAATTAATTAATGGTGCAGCTTTAACTATGTGTCTTAGGTTAAAGGTCTCTAAAGAAATGTTAAGAAAACCTTTTACAAGGTTGAGATCATAAAATCAGAGCCAAGCAGCAAATTAATAAGAGGGCCAGAGCTAAGAATATGATCAGTGTTCCTTCCTTTATGAGCTTAAACTACTCTGGACTCTAAGGGAGGAAAGGAGAAAACAAGCAAATAGTAAATACCTACTAAGTGCCAGGCACTGTGCTAAGTATGTATTTTACAAATACCTTATTTGATCCTCACATCAACCCTAGGATGTAGGTGCTATTATGACCCCAATTTTATAGTTGAGGAAACTGAATCAGAGATTAAGTGACTTGCCCAGCATCACACAGGCTGAGACTAGATTTGGATTTGAATTCTATCTAATGTTCTAACCAACTGAGCTGCTGACTGGAAATGTCCATGTTTGCTGATGATTTTCTAGCTCATAATTAAAAAATCAATTGTTTTTTCAAAGATTGGAACTCAACCCTGCCCAAAACAGAATGCCACTGTGTACCATAAATCACTTTGACTCTATCTGGAGTGTTAGGGTACTATCCATTAAAAGAGAGCTGTATCTAAGGAAACACTCTCTCACAATTTGAGGAATCCAGAGATGTCTCAAAAGGCAATTAGGTGGCACAGTGAATAAAGTGCCAGGCCTGGGGTCAGGAAGATCTGAGTTCAAATCCTACCTCAGATACTTATTAGCTGTGTGACCCTTAACCCTGTTTGCTTCAGTTTCCTTATTTGTAAAATGAGCTGGAGAAGGAAATGGCAAACTACTCCAATCTCTTTGCCAAGAAAACCCCAAATGGGGTCACAGAGATTCAGACAGGACTGAAACAACTGAATAACAATAAAGAGATGTTTTAGGAAGTAGTGGGTAGGGACCCACTTAATGGAGGTCTTTGAACAAAGGATACATGACCATTTATTGGGTTTGATGTAGTGGGGATTTTTTTAAGCTATAGGTTGGACTAGATTCACTAAGGATCTTTCCAGTCCTAACATTGTGTCCACAATATCGTGGAGTACCAAGAAACCAGTGATCAACCCCCAGCAACCTCTTACAAATAAATCTAGAAAATGTTCTAGACCAAATCCTGATGGACAAATCCAGGAGAAAGTCACAGTAAATTCACTTTTCCAGTCCAGATCATAACAGGAAGGTTTGTGAACTCTGGGGATGGAGTCTGCCCAGGAATACATTGAAGAGCACTCCAGTACGAGTGAGGAGCTTTGGGCAAGGGCAGGAGGATGTTTCAGACTCATACGGGGCCTCCAAAAGAATAGGAAAAGGTACCAACTGGCAGATTTATATCTCACTGCCTGGTTCTGGGGTATAGCAAATTCATGGAAGAAAGAAGAAAATACTTGTGATCTGCCAGCAACTGGCATGGTGCAGGGCAAGATAGTGATTGAAAAGAAAGACACAACAACAGCAGGAGCTAGGCGAGCCTGTATAATCTGTACACGACTAGTTTATTGTAGCTCAGCAAGCCTTCGTATAGTCAAACATATTGATGCATCTCATGTGAAGTCAATAGTTCCCAGGGGCAGTCCCAAAAAAACAGTCTTCCAAGTTCCATGTTCCCAAGCCACAGAATGTACACATCCTTTCCTAGATAATATTGCAGCTGTCCTCAAGAAATAATCAGTAAAAAAAACCATGAAGAAGCCAGGCAGGGGAGGCCCTGCCAATCCCTCTTTCTCACCCTCTGGATGACCTCACTTTGCTTCAGTCAGTCCTTCAGGTTAACTCTGACTCTCCACATCTCCTTCCTTTTTATTTCTTAATTGGAATTCATGCAGTTCAACCAACAAGGGTTTAATCATTTCCATCAGAAGTGTAAAGAACAAGGAAGAAAATAAATAAGTAGGCTAATATAACAACATATGGCAAAAAAAAAATGTAAAAGCATTGAAGCAATATTAAAAGAAGAAAGTCTATGTAATGTATCAATAATTATTTTTGCAACCCCCTCTGGGTCAATCCCAGGTCAAGGGCTATTTTCTATTTGCTCTGTTATAGTATGAAGAGAATTAATATCTAGGGTGACATTCAAAAAATTGAGAGGATAGATTACTTTTGCAAATCTCCATGCTGGGTCAGGGGTGACCAGGAAAAATCAGACTTCTCTTATCAATGTCTTGTTAGACAAAATTAATGTAAGGCAGTATAGGTATGTCTAAATCTAGGATATATATGATGGATCAGTGAGTAGTAAATGTCATTATGACCCAGTACACAGCCAGTTCAGTATATAGCTGGTTCAAACTAACGAGTTCTATAGGTACAGTTGGCTACTACAGGAGGAAGGGAAATAACAGTTGTTGCTAGGGCAGGCTGTGTCTTTGAGGGAGAAACTGCCCAAGATAGTATTTTGAGGCTAGGGAGAAATGTGATTTTTAAAGAGAAATGTGATTTTAGAATTGGGGCCCAAGTACATACACCCAAGCACCTCATCATTCCCCCCTTAAACAGATGGGACCTAAGTTCTTTGGAGGTAAGGGACGAAGGTCTGGCCTTCTGAAACTGCTTCCTGCTGAGATTGGATGTAGAGCTGTCTCTGCCTTACAGGGTCTTGCCATTGGAAGGGTTGGGTCTTTAGTCAGTATCAGGAATTTGATTGATGCCAGGTCCAGACAATGATGTGTAATAGTCTCAGACAGAGGGTGATATACAACCAGTATGGTCATCTGCAAGTGGAGGGCACTAAACCTGGAGGAGCCAAATCTGGCAAGGAGGTTAAGCAAACAAAGGCCAAAAAATGACTAGAAGGGGTTAAATATGGGTTGGTATTCTTTAGGTAGGTTCATCTCAAATTTGATTGGGCTATTAATTATCAAATCAAGTTATGTCATTCTTCTGTCTTCTGAAAATACTTCCCCACACTTTCTCAACATTCTTAAACCATCTGAGACTGGTGCAAAGGTACCCAGAGCAACTGTCTGGGGATAGGAGGGGTTTGGATGACCCACATTTGTCCCAGCATTCTTATCTGCTTTCCATGTTTTCAATCAAACCTTTAATTATCTTTCCAAATCTCTTGAGCCCATTATTCATACTATTCACTTTCCTTTATATTTCTTTTAGTTTTGTTTTGTGATTTCTTGGTTTCTCATAAAGCCACATTAGCCTCCATCTATTTCTTTCTAATTTTTAAAAAACTATTTTCTTCAGTGAGCTTTTGAACCTCTTTTTTCATTTGTCTAATTCTGCTTTTGAAAGCATTCTTCTCCTCATTGGCTTTTTGAACTTCTTTTGCCAATTGAGTTAGCCTATTTTTCAAGGTGTTATTTTCTTTAGCATTTTTTTGGGTCTCCTTTAGCAAAGTGTTGACCTACTTTTCATGCTTTTCTTGCATCTCTCTCATTTCTCTTCCCAATTTTTCCTCCACCTTTCTAACTTGATTTTCAAAATCCTTTTTGAGCTCTTCCATGGCCTGAGCCCATTTAATATTTATTTTAGATGTTTGGGATACAGAAGCCTTCACTTCTATGTCTTTCCCTGATGGTAAGCATTGTTCTTCCTCATCTGAAAGGATGGGAGGAGATATCTGTTCACCAAGAAAGTAACCTTCTATGGTCTTATTTTTTTTCCCTTTTCTAGGCATTTTCCCAGTCAGTTACTTGACTTCTGAGTTTCCTCTCCACACCCATTTCGCCTCCACATCTGCCCAGCTAGTGCTTGTGGTCTGAGATTCAAATGCTGCTTCGCAGCCTCAGGGCTTTCAGCGGGGGGCAGGGCTGCTATTCAGTGTGAGATTAAGTGCAGATGCTCAGGTGGGGGCAGGGCAGTGGCATGGGGCTCAGTTCCCTCTGGGGGTTTACTCGGAGACCTTCAAGAATGGATCCAAGCTTCTGCCTGCTTTGGGAGCCCCTGTCCACTGCTGCCTCTGCTGCTGCCTCCCGAGGGAACCTGGGTTATGGAGATACCCTGCTACCCTCTTGGCAAGCTGAAAAGACCCTCTCACTGACCTTTGGCGCCTGTGGGTGGAGGGACCTGTGCAGCCGCTGGAGATTCTATCCCTGAAACCTGCTCGGATCTGATCCCCTCGGTGCCGCAGCCAAGGCCGGGCTGGGCTCTGCTCCAGGTCTGGTGTGTGAGGGACCTTTCGTGTCAGTTTTTCAGGTCTCTCTGGAACAGAAATCTCCTCCACTCTGTTGTTCTGTGGCTTCTGCTGCTCCAGAATTTGTTGGGAGTTCTTCTTTATAGGTATTTTATGGGCTGTGGGATAGGAGCTAGCATATGTGTATCTTTCTACTCCGCCATCTTGGCTCCTCCCCCTCCTCCTTTATATTTCTACAATAGACAGGATAGCTCACAAGTTATTACTCATCACTAGCATAGTTGTATTGCCTTAAACAAAAGAGGTTTCTAACTTGAACCTTGAATAGATGTACATCATTGTTTCACAGGCTTGTTTATCTTTTTTCTGATTATATTCACTCTGGAAGAGAAACTTTACAAATTAAATTATTGTTGTTGCTTACATATGACAAGTTCAAACACTAATTTTACTTCTTGCTTAGGCTATGGGATGACTACAAATTCAGATCAAAACAGCAAGCCCTTTTCTGCTTTATAGATCATTACATATTAATTTAGCAATACATTATCTTGAAAATGAAAATTTAGTAGGCCTTACTTCCTTTTTTTTGAAAAACATTTCTTCCAAAAATATTTCTTTTTCTTTTCAAACAGTTTAAAATTTATCCTGATGTTAAGAGAGTCACCAAACTTTTAAAAGAAAATTAGTTGAAACCTTTTAAAATGATAGCTCCTTTTTTACTTTTAAGCAAAAATAAAACTTTAAAATTGAAGTTCATTAAAGCTGAGTTGTTATAAAAATGTCCTGAAGTTATATAAATTCCCAAAGTATTACAAATTAAATTCTTAGTTATTGCAAATTCCTAGATATCACAAAATGCTTTAGTAAAAAGGCCTAATGAAATCTCACATTGGTAACAGTAAGAGACTGATTACAGAAAACATTACTGCTTTTAAAATCCTTTTAAACAATGGGAATATCTTAAGGTGGGGCTTAAGTAGTTTACATAAATTTGTGAACATGTTCTAATTTCAGATAAAAGTAATATTAATTTCCCAGTAAAATTACACAAAAGGGCTCACATGTTTTACTGACTACTTGCTATTGATCATAGAAATTTGCTATAAAAGGTAAAAAGCAGGAATATGTGGTTTACCAAATATGACAGAATAAATCGTCCTTGACTCTATTTGAATTCAGATAAAAGTGAAATCCTTCAATCATGAAGTATTTGTTTTATAGCCAGACGGAGGAATGGTCAGGTGGAAACATTCCTTTTAATGGAACACAATGTGGAAACTAACCAGGAGGATCCCATCCTAGATTGAGTCTAGAATTGTCCCCTCAGTATTTCCTTTCCAGATGCAAACTTCACCTGTTAACAGTACAGGATCACATTTCCTCTGAGTAGTTAATGGCATTTCTCTCAGATATTGATTTAATGCAAACAACTATACCCAAATTCAAACTCAAAACAAAAGTAGTTATGGTCCCAAATGCCTTTTAACTTAAACAGCAAATTTCACTAATCACAGCTTAGAGCCAAATACAATTATTCCATTTAAGATCTTTCCTTCTCAAATTTAAAACTTGTCCTGATGTAAAAGCCAATTGTTAAAAATCCTATCTATTACAATTTCTGAGCAAGTCATATTCATTGTTTAGAAATTGCATAAACCAAATGAGTTACTTTCCTAGGACTGATGACCTTACCCACATGGATGGTTTCCAGAGGCCTTAGCAGTTTTACAAAATAAAGGGAATTGGCATGGACCCCAGGGAGGGGACTGATGCTATTGCCCATGCCTGTCAACCCCAAAACATACAGGAGGACTGTTCTCAATGGGCAGAACCAATCTAAATAACGTTTGCACTCAATTCCTTTCTTTCCACACATAGTAACCAATTAACACTTTTAGGTTTAGCATTAAAACAGTAACTCCAAATAAGTTAGTTAACAATCTTATAACTTTTATAAATGATAGCCAAATTGCTTTAGCTGTAACTTTTTTAACAGGCAAAGGTGAAAATATCTGATTTTCTAAATGGAAATTACAAAACATTATAATACAAGGTTAGCAGGACTGATAAAATTTAAAACAACAGAACTGATTTTACACAATTTTCCCAACATCTTTTAGTTTCAATAATATTCAGATTAAAAATTGCTTTCTCTAATACCATTTCTGGATGACAGTAGTCACTCAATTTTTTTTTAATATAAGAGAATTTTACTACAATTTAGAAGCACAATAGTAACACAAACAGTGAACTTTAGGTGTTGTTAATTGCATTTCCGAACCATTGCATATAAAAATTTTAATTATTTTTTATTATTAATTAATTTTATTTATTTTCAGTGTTCTACAACAACTTCCATGTAACTTAGATTATTATTTTCCCCTTCCTCCTCACTCCCTCCCCAATATGTCATACAATTTTGTATAGGTTCTACACATACATTCCTATTAAATACATTTTTCATTATACTCATGCTGTGTTGAAGAATTAAAATAAGTGGGACAAATCATCCAACAAACCAAAACGCAATACACACACACACACAAATGATCTGCTACAATCTGCAATTGAATTCCATAGTTCTTTCTCTGGATGTGGAACGCATTCTGCCTTAGAAGACCATTGGGAATCTTTTTTAAGTCCTTGCATTGCAGTGAAGTTCCAAGTCTACCAGAAAAAACTCTCACACACTGTGGTCATTGCTGTGCACAAAGTTCTCCTAGTTTTGCTCCTTTTGCTCAGCATCAGATCATATAAGTCTTGCTAAGCCTCTCTGAAGTCTTCCTGTTCATCATTTCTTATAGCACAATGGTATTCGATCACATTCATATACAATAATTTATTTAGCCATTCCCCAATTGATGGACATCCCCTTGATTTCTAGTTTTTGGCCACCACAAAGAGTGCTGCAGACCCTTTCCCATTTTTATGATCTCTTGGGGATACCATCCTAGAAGCACTATTGCTGGGTCAAAGGGTATGTATATTTTTGTAGCCCTTTGGGCATAGTCCCAAATTGCTCTCCAGAATGGTTGGATCAGCTCACAGCTCCACCAACAATGAATTAGTGTTCCAACTCTCCCACATCTTCTCCAACATTTATCATCTTCCTGTTCTGTCATGTTTGCCAATCTGATAGGTGTGATGTGGTACCTCAGAGCTGTTTTGATTTGCATCTCTCTAATTAAAAGTGATTTAGAGCATTTTCTCGTATGTCTATAGATATCTTTAATTTCTTCCTCTGAATTGTCTGTTCATATCTTTTGACCATTTATCAATTGGGGAATAACTTGTATTTTTGCACATTTGACTCAGTTCTCTATATATTCTAGAAATGAGGCCTTTATCACTGACATTAGCTGTAAAATTTTTTCCCAGTTTTCTACATCCCTCTGAATTTTGGTTTTATTGGGTTTGGTTGTGCAAAAACTTTTCAGTTTAATGTAATCAAAATTATCCATTTTGCACTTCATAATGGTTTCTATCTCTTCTTTAGTCAAAAATTCTTCCCTTCTCCATAAATCTGATAAATACACTATTCCTTGCTCCACTAATTTGTCCATAGTATCCATTTTTATACCTACATCGTGTACCCATTTGGATTTTATTCTTGTGTATAGTGTCAGGCATTGGCCTATGCCTAGTTTCCACCATACTTTTATCCAATTTTCCCAGCAATTTTTGTCAAACAGTGAGTTCTTATCCCAGAAGCCAGGGTCCTTTAGTTTATCAAACAGTAGATTGCTATATTCATTGTCTACTGTGTCTTGAGTACCAAGATTATTCCACTTGTCTACTCTTCTGTTTCTTAGCCAGTATCAAGTGGTTTTGATAATTGCTGCTTTACACTACAATTTGAGATCTGGTAGAGCTAGGCCACCTTCCCTAGCATTTCTTTTCATTAGTCCCCTTGATTTTCTGGACCTTTTGTTCATCCAGATGATACTATTTTTTTCTAGCTCTAGAAAATAATTATCTGATGGTTTAATTGGTATGACATTAAATAAGTAAATTAATTTAGGTAGAATTGTCATTTTTATTATATTGGCTTGGCCTACCCACAAGCAACTGATGTTTTTCCACTTACTTAGATCTGACTTTATGTCAGATCTTGTAGTTGTATTTATATAGTCCCTGGGGTTTTTTTGGCAGGCAAACTCCCAAATATTTTATAGTGTCTACCCTAGCTTTAAATGGGATTTCTTTTTCTATCTCTTGGTGTTGGACTTTGTTACTAATATATAGAAATGCCGAAGATTTGTGTGGGTTTATTTTGTAACCTGCAACTTTGCCAAAGTTGTTTATTGTTTCAAGTAGTTTTTTACTTGAATCTCTGGGATTTTCTAAGTATATCATCATATCATCTGCAAAGAGTGGTAACTTAGGTTCTTTTTTGCCTATTCTAATTCCTTCAATTTCTTTATCTTGTCTAATTGCTGTAGCTAACATTTCTAGTAACATATTGAATAATAGTGGTGATAATGGATATCCTTGTTTCACCTCTGATCTTTCTGGAAATGCATCTAGCTTATCACCATTGCATATAATGCTTGCAGAAGGTTTTAGTAGATACTGCTTATTATTTTGTAGAAAGTTCCCTTTATTCCTATGCTCTTCATTGTTTTTAATAGGAATGGGTGTTGTATTTTATCAAAAGCTTTTTCTGTGTATATTGAGATAATCGTGTGATTTCTGTTAGTTTTGTTGTTGATATGGTCGATAATGCTAATAGTTTTCCTAATCGATAATGCTAATAATATAATAATATATTATATTATTATGCTAATAATTTCCTAATATTGAACCAGCCCTGCATTCCTGGTATGAATCCTATCTGACCATAATGTATTATTCTCATGATAAGTTACTGTATTCGTTTTGCTAAAATTTTATTTTAAATTTTTTGCATCTATCTTCATTAGAGAAATTGGTCTATAATTTTCTTTCTCTGTTTTGTCTCTTCCTGGTTTAGGTATCAAAACAATATTTGTATCATAAAAAGAATTTGGGAGGACTCCTTCTTCCCCAATTTTCCCAAATAGTCTATATAGCATTGGAATTAACTGTTCTTTAAATGTTTGATAGAATTCACTTGTAAATTCATCCAGTCCTGGAGATTTTTTCCTAGGGAGTTCATTGATGGCTTGTTCAATTTCTTTCTCTGAGATGGGTTGTTTAAGTTTTCAACTTTCTCTTCTGTTAATCTGAGCAATTTATATTTTTTAAAATAATCGTCTATCTCATTTAGATTGTCGAATTTATGGGCATAAAGTTGGGCCAAGTAATTTCTAATTACTGTTTTAGTTTCCTCCACATTGGAGGTGAGTTCACCCCTTTCATTTTTGATATTGGTAATTTGGTTTTCTTCTTTCTTTTTTTAAATAAAATTGACCAAAAATTTATCAGTTTTATTGGTTTTTTCATAAAACCAATACCTTGTTTTATTCATTAGTTCAATAGTTTTCTTAATTTCAATTTTATTAATCTCTCCTTTGGTTTTCAGTATTTCTAATTTGGTATATACTTGGGGATTTTCAGTTTGTTCTTTTTCTAGCTTTTTCAGCTGCACACCCAAGTCATTGATCTCCTCTTTCTCTGTTTTATTCATGTAAGCATTCAATGATATGACTTCCCCTAAGAACTGCTTTTGCAGTATCCCATAAGGTTTGGTAGGTTGTCTCATTATTGTCATTCACTTGAATGAAGTTGTTGATTGTCTCTATGATTTCTTGTTTAACCCACTCCTTCTTTAGGATTAGATTATTTAGTTTCCAATTAATTTTTGGTTTATCTTTCCATGACCTTTTATTACATATAATTTTTATTGCATTATGATCTGAGAAGGATGCATTGACTATCTTTGCCTTTCTGCACTGCATTGTGAGGTTTTTATACCCTAGTCAGTTTTTGTATATGTGCCATGTACTGCTGAGAAAAATGTATATTACTTTCTATTCCCATTCAATTTTCTCCAGAGATCTATCATATCTACCTTATCCAGAGTTTTATTTACTTCCTTAACCTCTTTCTTGTTTATTTTGAGGTTAGATTTATCAAGTTCAGAGAGGGGGAGGTTGAGGTCCCCTACTAGTATACTTTTGCTGTCTATTTCTTCCTTCAACTCCCCCAACATCTCCTCGAAGAATCTGGATGCTATGACACTTGGAGCATACATATTTAGTAATGATATTGCTTCATTGTTTATTGTTCCTTTTAGCAGGATATAGTTTCCTTCATTTTCTCTTTTGATTAGACCTATTTCTATTCTTGCTTTGTCTGAGTTTAGAATTGCTGCCCCTGCTTTTCTTACATCTGCTGAGGCACAATATATTTTGCTCCAGCCTTTTACCTTTACCCTGCGTGTATCCCCCCATTTCAAAAGTGCTTCTTGTAAATAATCTATTGTTGGATTATAGCTTTTAATTCATTCTGCTATCCATCTCCATTTTATGAGGTAGTTCATTCCATTCATATTCACAGTTATGATTACAATCTGACTTCTCCTCCATCTTCTTTCCCACCATTTGTGCTTTTAGTTCTCCCATCTCCCTTCCCCTCCTCAATAGAGTTTTTACTTTTCACCACCACCTCCCGTTGTCTTCCCTTCCTTCTTTCAGCCCCCTTCCCTTTTACTCCCCTTTACCCTTACTACTTCTTCCCTCCCTTTTAACTTCCCGTCCTCTTTCTTTCCCCTTCTCCTCCTACTGCCTATAGAGCTAGTTAGATTTATATACTTAATTAAGTTTATTGCTCCCTCCTTGAACCAAATCAGATGAGAGTACCTCACAAACAATGCTCATCTCTCTCCCCTCTTTCCCTCTACTATAATTTTGTACTTCTTCCTGTGATGTAACTTACCATTTTCTGCTTCCTCCTTTTCACATCGCCTGTTACAATCCCTTTGCATGCTTAAATCATATTTTTATCATTACAGCATTTACTTTATATTTGTTCCCTCTTTGTATATCCCTTTTATATTCCATAATAGGTATACAATTCTCAGGATTAATAAGTATCATCTTCTCTTGTAGGGAGGTAAACAGTTTGCCCAACTTGAGTAACAAGTTTTTCTTTTCCCCTGTTTAACCTTTTATGCCTCTCTTGAGACCTGCATTTGAAGACTGAATTTTCTATTGAGTTCTGATCTTTCTGTCAGGAAGGTCTGGAAATTCCTAATTTCGTCGAATGTCCATCTTTTTGCCTGAAATGTTATGCTGAACTTTGCTGGGTAATTGATCCTTGGTTGTAGTCCAAGCTCCTTTGCTTTGCCAAATATCATATTCCAATTCCTTCAATCTTTTAACTTAGAAGCTGTAAGTTCGTGTGTGATCCTGACTGTTGCTCCTTGATATTTGAATGGTTTCTTTCTAGCTGCCTGTAGTATTTTCTCCTTCACTTGATAGTTCTGGAATTTGGCAACAATATTTCTTGGGGTTCTTAGTTTGGGATCCCCTTGGGGAGGTGAATGGTGGATTCTTTCAATGACTATTTTGCCGTCTGGGTCTAGCACTTCTGGGCAGTTTTCCTTGATGATTTCTTGGGAAGATATTATCCAGACTCTTTTTTTCATTGTGGCTTTCTGGTAGGCCAATAATTCTTAAATTTTCTCTCCTGTATCTATTTTCCAGGTCAGCTGTTTTTCCAGTTAGCTATTTTATATTTTCTTCTATCTTTTTATTCTTTAGATTTTGTTTGACTGATTCTTGATGTTTCATAGAGTCATTAGTTTCTACTTGCCCAATTGTAACTTTTATCAAATTGTTTTCTTCAGTTAACTTTTGCATCTCCTTTTCCATCTGTCCAATTGTTCCTTTTAAGGAATTATTTTCTCCAGTTCGTTTTTGTACTTCCTTTTCCATTTGTCCAATTTTCCTCGTTAGGTTTTGTGCTTCCTTTTCCATTTGTTCAATTTTCTTTTTAAAGATATGTTTTCATCGGTGAATTATTTTTTCATACTTTTAAAATCACTGGCCAGTTTTTCTTCTATTTCCTTCTTCAGCTGTCCCAGGAGAGCTATTTGTGCATGCAAGCAGTTCATGGTCCCTTCTGAAGTTTCAGATAGGAATACAGTCTCACTCCTGACCTCTGGTATTCTTCTTTTGGTCTTTGTCCCCATAGAAAGATTCTATGGTTTTTTTCATCCTTGTTTTGCTTTTTCTTGCTCATGATGATGATTTGTGTTGTGGCTTCTGGTTCTTTCAGTTAGATCTGCTAAGGGCAGATGCTTTTTTATCTTTTTGTTTTGTGCTTCCCCGATCAGCCCTTGGGCTAGCTTGTTAAGTGTAGGGGAGGGATGGTCTGATTCCGGAGATCTCCTCAGCTGAGCTGAGGCAAAGGCAAGCTCAGGGATTGGTGATCCTGGCTGTCGTATTGTCTTCCCATTTCTCCTGGGGCACTGAGGCATGCCTGGGTCCTAGTGTGAGTTTCCACCCCTCCTGGAGTTCCTCACCTAGCACTGAGGTTTACCTGTTTCCTAGCACAAGTTTCTACCTCCCCTGGAGTTCCTCTCCTAGCGCTGAGGCACGCCTGGGTCCTAGTGTGAGTTTCCACTGCCCTGGGTCCCCTCTCCTTCCAGATCACCTCTGCCACAGTAAGAGGAATCCCCCTAAGCTATTTTCCTAGCCTCAGGTGTTATGAGACTGTTTGCCCCTTCACTGTGCCCACTGATCTGGGATTTTTCTGGGGAAATATTTTATGGTTCTTTCGAGGTCAACAAGGGAGGAGGAGAGAGCACTTACTGGTCACTCTGCCATTTTAGCTCCAAGAAGTTCTATTAGGTGACTTATAGACATTTGATCTGTGGGCTAAAAGTCTCAGGAGCTGCTGAGGCTGATATCTGGGGCTCAGCGACTGTCACTCGCTCAGCTCTGTTGGTCTCTCACCCTGGGATGCTGCTCCACTGGTTCCACCTGCTGTTGCCTCTAGCCTCCCTGGGGCCCTCCCGCTGCACTGCACTAGATGCACTGCACTGTGTGCTGTGGGCTCACCCTCATGGAACAGATCCTTCCTGTTGACCTTCCAGTCTGTGGGCTGTGAATCTGCCACAGTCTATCTCCTACTCTATTCTGGACCTCCAAAGTTTGGTCAGATTCTCTTTTTAGAGGTATCTGAAGGAGTTTGTCTAAGAGCTTAGGTGAGTAGAGGCTCTCACTCTGTCATCTTAGCTCCCACATGTAAAAATTATTAATAGAAGACTGTGCTTACTAAATGTAGAGGCTGGTTGGCTTCTTATTGCAAACGGCTGTGGTCCATCTCTTACTCTTGGGGAGAATAACTCAAATTTCCTACAATTCTTTAGCAATTGCTTCCCTTGATCTTATCTGGGCTGAGAGGAGTTAACAGAATCTGCTAAAATGTTTTTAGCTGTCCTAATTATTCACTGCATCCCTAGCTCAATGGTCAGAGTCAGGACTACAGGGTAAAAAAATCTCAATGGTTCTAACTTTTACTCAAGTAAACTTTACTTCTGTGTCTACTCCTTAAAAACTTCTTTGAAAGAGAGGGCTATGAATCTGCCAGTGGAAGTGAGGGAGACTCTGGAAAAAGATCCAGTGGCACCTAATCCCCTCCACTTTACTGGAGAGTTCAAAGCTTTATCTCTGAGGTGTCTTTTTTCAAATCTATGCACTTTCCCAATTTGCCTTAGTATCAAATAATACAAAAAATTCTGAACTGTCTTAAACATTCAGTTAGGATGTTGTGACACATTTTACTTAAATTATGACCAGAATAACTACCCTTTGGTTGTGTCCCATTATACAAAAACTTTTCTCTTTTAGGTGAGGCTTGAGATAATTAAAACTAGTCAGTCTGCCTGTCTGATATAAGGGGAAAAGTTTCCCTGATTTCTTCTTGTCTTTCTCCCCACCTTCACAACCTGGCCAGGTTTAGAAGGTAGAAAGAGAGAGAGAATTTTACCAACAACTTTCCAATAATTTCCAGACCTTTTATGCTTTCCTTAAACTTTCTACTCATGTTGTTCCCCTCCTGGTGGGCTTTGATTAAAGCCCCTTTAAAACTGCACATACTTTATTTCTTTCTATTTCTGACCTGAAACTGCCTTTAGCAATCATATAAACTAGATAGTATAAGATATTTCTCTCTTTCTCTCTCCCAAACTCTCCTCTGATGCTGCAACAATCAGAGAGAGGGGAAGAGGGGGAGGGAAAGAGATAACTGCATTCCAAAATTCAGCTGCAGTGGAGCTGACTGTATTAACACACAGAGACACACACACACACAGAACATATAGAGAAAGAACACACATACAGACAATGAAAAGAAGAATCCAAAAACTGAAAAAAAAGATTGTCAAAAATACTCTGCACAAATCAGAGCTTTGGTTTGGCTCTTCAGACCAATTGGAGGCCAGGAAACACATTCTTTATGGTCTTAGAGACCAAGTTAGGAAAGGCTGCGATAGGAAAGTATTCCCCCAGAGAGCCCAGTGACCAAAAATTCTCTTACTATCTATTCTTTGAGTGCGCTGGAGTCTCTCAGTAAGATGCCATCTCATCTCGTTCCTTATGTCCCTGTTCAGGTGCCAATTGCCATCAACTGGTATGGTGTAGGGTGAGACAGTGATTGAAAAGAAAGAGACAACAACAGCACCTCAAGATCTCCAGTTAGAGAATTCTGAATTCAAGCTCAGTGAGGGATTGTATATTTATCATCCAAGGACCAAACTAGCTGAATTAGTAGAGACTTATTGGTCACAAGAATTCTCACATTCCTTATATCATATCACAGAGGGTACACTACACATCTATGAAGAGAATATTCACACCAAAGAAATCAGAGAGCTTTGAGGGACTGAAGTTTTGAAATACAGTCACATCTGATGGCAGGGTTAGATTAGATATGGTAAGGCAAAAAATCAAAGTTACCCTTGAAAAGCCTTTAAATGTTCAATAAAGTATAGGGCAATATCTTTAGGCAGTTAGGTAGCTAGAAATTAGCTAGAATTTTAAGAGAAATCAGTCTTATCGCAGAACCACAGGAGATGAAATAGTACTATGGAAACAATCAGAAGTAAATTTTATTCCTCTCCCATCACAGAGAGCTAATAACAAGGATCAGGAGGAAGAGGAGAAGAAGGATTTCTATTCAAGTAAAACAAAACGAAAACAGGTAAAGATTTACCAGGCAGTAAAAGTGATGATTGGGGGAAATGCTTTTTTTTCCAGAGTATTTTTTTCAGTAATCAACGATTTTCCTTGCCAATCATATTTATCATTTTTTGTTTTCTTCTATTCTAATATTCTATGCTTCTTAGACAATTAATCTTCCTAGATCTTAGTTTCCTGGGATTATGAGTAATAATACTAATGGTCCTGTAGCAAGGATGCTTTATTTATTTATTTATTCTTAAGCATTCATTTTTAAACTTTGAGTTCCAAGTTCTCTCCCTCTTCACCTTTTCCTCCACCTACTGAAACTGCAAGTAATATGATATCCATCATACATGCGAAGTCATGCAAAACATGTTAGTCATGTTAAAAAAAAGAAGTGCAAAATAAGAAAGTGAAAAAAATGCTTCAATCTGCACTCAGAATTCATCAGTTCTCCCCTGGAAATGGATACCTATCATTCACTCAGTGATGGGTATCCCCTCAGATTCCAGTTTTTTGCCACCACAAAAAGAGCTGCTATAAATATTTTTGATCTTTTTCTTTGCTCTCTAGTGGTGGTCAAAGAGTATCTGTAGTTTTATTTCCCTTTGGGCATAGCTCCAAATTGTTCTCCAGAATGATTGAACCAATACACAATTCCACCAATAGTGCATTAATGTCCCAATTTTTCCACACCTCCTCTAGCATTTATCATTTTCCTTTTCTGTAAGGTTTGCCAATCTGATAAGTATGAATTGGAATGTTGGAATTGTTTTAATTTGTATTTCTCTAATTATTAGTAGTTATAGTGTTTTTTCCATATGACTATTGATAGCTTTGGTATCTTCTTCTGAAAACTGCCTGTCTATATCATTTGACAATTTATCCATTGGCAAATGGCACTCATTTTAATATATTGGGCTCAGTTCCCTGTATATTTGGGAAATGAGGCCTTTATCAGAGAAACTTGCTGCAATTTTTTTCCTGTTTTCAGCAAGGATATTTTAAAGATAAAATAATTAGGAAATTGTGAGGCTTCACACATCAATTTGGGTACATTAGAGGGTGATCTTATTATCATATCTCTGTCACTCTAAACATAATGAATAGAAGGAAATAAACAAACATTTAGTAAGCATGTGCCAGGCACTGGGCTAAGTGCTTTACAAAAATTATTTCATTTGATTTTAACAACAACCTTGGATGATCAGTGTAAGAGCGATTAAGTGATTTACCCAGGGTCACATAGCTAGTAAGTCTCTGAGGTCACATTTGAACTCAAAACTTTCTGACCCCAGGCTTAGTCCTCTAGCTACTGTATCATCTAGCTGCCATGGAATAGACTATCTATGGGTATAATGAAAAGATTCCAGGGTCATACTCATTGCGGGGAGAGGTTCACAAAGACAGGCAGAGGAGAAGTGAGACTGAGGAAACGGAAGTTCCATAACCTCTATCCTTATGCGGGGCATAAGGTCTTTGAATAGTCAGATGCCCAGAACAAATGGCAGGCACAATTCCTCTGTCTGGAGGAATATAGTTCATTACACATATGTAAAATGTGCATATGGTTAGGACTCTGTTGTTAGGTATATTTATTAGAAAGGTGAGGAGGGATCAGGTAGAGAAAGAGTAGAGAGCAACTGAGGCAAAAGGCATGGCCTTTGGACAAAGGCCTGGAGATAAGAAAACACTAATGGTCACTAAATTTTTTTTTATATAAAGGAGGGGAAGGGATAAAATGTGTCAATGAAAGATAATGCACAATGGAAAGAACAGCCAATTTGGATAGGAAGCAGCTAGTGTCTTGTGATACTGGCCAGAAAGACAAGTCAGTTTCTTGAATTCTAATCACTGTGGTTACAGAATGAATCATCCAATTATAGAACCAATAACGGAGAACCCAAAATGATTAGAGGTAGGGGGAAAACACTTCGAGAGTTTGGTAATTTTGAGTCCTTGGGAAGGTCCAGTGCTGCAGAGAGTTAAAGAAGAAAGAATTCTTAAAAAAAAAAAAAAAGACCTTAGGATTTGGTGATTAGGAGATCATTGGTTATCTTTGAGAAACTCAAATTTCAATGGAGAGATGAAGATGAAAGCAAGTTTATGAAGGGTTATGGAGGGAGTGAGTGAAGATGAGAAGATGTTAGTCTTAGAGACATTTTCAAAAAGTTTGATGTTGAAAGAATTTTTCCATTTTCTGGATGAAGTAAAAGGTTGAGGAAAGTTTTTTTTTTTAAGCCTTGGAGATACCTATTGGTTTGTAGGTATATGGAAAATAGCCAATGAAAAGAGAAAGATTGCAGATACATTGGGGTGGAAGTGGGGATGACACAGATCCTGGCAAAGGAGGGAAAGGTTAAATAAAAGGCATAGGTAGAGGGATTAGCTTTTGGAGGAATCAGGGATATACTTTCCTCTGAAATAGGAGAGAAAAAAGAAAGAATGAGTGTTTTGAGGAGGAGGGTTGAAGGAGATGGCTTCAATATCCTTTGTGTGGTAGGAAGCAAAGGTATCTGCTGTAAGGAAAGGACTGTGATTCACAGAATCACAATTATTTAGAAAGCATATTTTATTCTCAGTGTTTTGAAATCAGACTACAACATGGATATTACATTGGGTGGCAAGCAATAATATACAACAAAAATAAGGATTTTGTGAGTTACATTGCAGTCCTAACCACAGACTTCCTCTATGACATCCCTTATCCAGCTTCTTACACTTAGGTCATCATTATGAATACATAAAACTGCTACAGAGCCCAGGGAATCTGGGGTGATTGCTCTCTTTCTTACCCTACTAAGGGTTCTCTCTCCTCTAGATCCAGAAACACATAAACTAGGTCCAGTACTGGGAGAGCCTGGTCTCTGAAAAGAGAGGTTAGGTTCTTTTTTTTTAATTTAGATTCTAGGATCTAGAGTTTAAAGTCTAGGGTAAAAAAATGAGAAATAGAAAAGTTCTCAAGTATAGATTAACTACTGAACTAAAGAAATGGTAAAACCAAAAGATACTCCAACATTCACTGACAAGACATAAGCAAGAAGTAACTTCTAAAAACTATTATCTACTTCCAGGAGACTGCTATTTAAAATAGCAAAGAAAAAGTATCAAACATTTTAAAGGACTGCTAAAGTGGCTTCTGATTTACCTCAGCTATGCACACAACTCTTTTCTGTGGTCTCTTCTCCAAGAAGAAGATGGTTGCACAATGGCTCCTTAGCTCTGAGAGCACCAGCCCTCTTGAACTCACAAAACTGAAAACACCCATTTCAAGAATGCTGCTTAGTCACTTATGCTAAAGAAAAAAATCAAACAAAAGCAGAAACTCAAGAACCAGGCTCTGGTTTCACTTAAGGCAACATAGGTGTTTCAGCTGCCATGTGTTCAAAACGTCTATGTGGTCAGAGTGGGGGAAGGGCAAACCTTCTTATACCCGTCATGGGAAGTCCAGGGAAAGAGTTGCTTGCCACTTATTACAGAACCTTCAAGGATGAAGTGCCACAGAAATTGTCTCTCCTTTTTGACTAATGTAGCACCCATCCCTCTGCTACTGTCATGGAGAACCAAGGGTCCACCTAGGATTTATTGCATTATATCAGAGCACCAATCCCTTCAGCCTAGAGTCATACATGTCCCTGGATGTTTCCTTGATTTAAGGGCCAAGTGCCTTTCTTAGAGGTTAGTGTACTATCATTCAACTAAATATTGTAGTCTGGACAGTGGGATATTTAAAATCTGATCAGTTTCCTTAATGAGTCTTTGTATTATCTCTTTTGAGTAATTATGAAACTCATATTATCTTCAGATACTCATTACTTCAGAACAGACTTACCTTTCCAACTTTTTAATACATTACATGCCAAACTGCCCTCTATGATTCTGTCGTATTGTCATTTTTGTTCTTTGAGTAGGACATGGCAGCATCTCTTTTGGACTTAGTATCCATTCCTACTCCCCTTCTGCCTCTTAGAATCTCATTTCCATTCAAACTCTCATCAAATTACACCTTCCATATTAGGAGTTCCTATCCTGAGGTCAGTGAACTTGGTTTAGAAAATATATATTTTGATAACACTATTTCAATATGATTGGTTTCTTTTGTAATATTATGTATTGGATTTTATTTTATTTCATGCATGTAAAAATATTGCTGTAAGAAGGGGTCCGTAGGCTTCACCAGACTGTCAAAGGAGTCCATGATATAAAAAAGACTAAAGAATTAAGAATTGTTCTACATGGGATCTTTCCCAACCGCACTAGTGCCTCCTCCTTCAAAATTTGGCCTTGTATTTATTTTGTATTTTCTGTAGTGGATAACTGGACATTGGTTGGCTGGAGCGACAGGTATTGTTGACCTTTGCCCAGAGTTCAGCTGTGGGAGAAACCTGACTTTTTAGTAAGGAAAGTAGGTTCCTTATTTCTCATCTTCACTGACTCATAACCCACTCCTTGGCTTTCCCAAAAAGTTGCTAATTACAGAAATATTACATTTGACTATAGTTAGGGTTTTCCAAAAAAGGGAAGAATTTTTAAAAAATGTACCTTATTGTCAGAGGTATGCTCTAACACCAACACTATCTTAGTTTAGATTCAATGTTGGGATAAAGTGAGGCACTGGTACATCAATGAACATTTAGCCCAAGGAGGTTTGCTTTGCCCTAACACAGCAGGGAGTTGTACCAAGGATACAGGGGCATTTAGGTTCTCTGGAAGCAACTCCCTTTGTCTTCATAAGGAAACTTGTCTGGTCAGAAGGGCAGCATAAGATGACTTGTATGGGCACTGAATCTGAGAGGCATAGACTCCATGTGTCTGGAGTTTTATTTGCTCCTAGATAACCAGGAAAATGCATCAGGGAAGTTAAGGTCAACCAAATCCCAGGTACAGCTTTGTCCTAAGCCTAGGTTGGAGAGGAGAGGAAGAAAGGAAGCTGCATCAATGATAGGGGTGAGGGGTGCTAATCATGGAGGCCAAGCGCATCTGGAAGCAACTTTGTCTTCTTTTAGGTAAAATCTCCTCATGTTTTAGGTAAGAGGAAGGAAGTGGCATCAAGGAATCATTTGTTCCCATCACATCTATTTACAAATCTGAGTCAGGTATTGAACAGGTAGTTTATTCCCACACAGGAAAAAGGAAAGTTAAGCAGCAAAGAATCATAGAATGATTAGAACAGAATCTAATAACTAATTACTCCTAGTATAATCAATTGGAAAACTAATATTAATGACTTTTGTGAACAAAAAGAGCTCATGCAGGGCCGCTGCAGTTTATATTTTGCCTTACAGTTTGGTCATATGCCAAATGGAATCTTCTTTTCTGTGCCCTCTCTATGATGCCAATTCTTCCCTGGGTACCAGTCCATTCCTGACACAGCTGAAACCTTCTCTCTGAGCCATTAAACTGTAACTAAAGGACTCCAGCCCTTTTGAGTTCATACAAGGCCAAAAGAAAGAAAACCACAACAAAGGAAGTGGCTCCATCCTAGGTACAGGCTTGCCTGTTCAGATCATGTGTTCTGCTGAGGGAAAGGGTACTCCCTACTTGACCCTTCAGATAGGTTAAAGATTTAAGGACAGAAGGAAGAATCATGCTGAGGGCTAGGTCATTCCTTTAATACTAGTGTCAATAGAATAAGACAGAATAAAGCCAAAGCCAGCAACCCATTAATGAGTTATAAATAGTGAGAACCAATCAGAAGATATCTTCTTGCATTGTTCTGTGCATAATAGAAAGGCCACTTATACACACATATTTTATGTGTGTTTATTATGTATGTGTGTTATATGCATGCTGTCTCTTCTGATGGAATGTAATCTCCCTGAAGACACTTTTTTATCTTTCTGATTCCATCACCTAGTACAGTGTCTAGTCACACAGTAGTCACTTGAGAAATGATTATTGCTTGATGGAATAATTAGAACCATGCAAAAGCATGAGGCTCTAGAACAGCATTCCATTACACAGCTCCAGCTTCTTTCATTTTCTCAACAGTAACTTGTCTTCAAAGGATTTTAGTCCTTTAGGATTCCTACCTCTCTTCCTGGCATGTGTCGTTCCTCACAGTTCCTCATCAGTGATCTGCTCTTGTCACCAGTCATTCACAGACAGCTGAGACAGAGGGGGTTGGTTCAGAGGCATGCTTTCTGGTGAAAGTTCCAAAATCCCAGCTGTATGGCCATTTACCTCTCCAGCTCCCTGTATGTCACATATAGCCACATTCTTCCAATAGGATGATCATGACTGTGTCACGTGGTCTTTGGGGCCTGTGATCTGCATCCACACTAGTCTTCTCTGGCCAACAATGAGTGCTGAATTAATAGTAGTTGATTGAGGGTACCTATCTTTGGCAAACAATATCTAACTTGTCCTGGTCAAAATATGTCAGTAGATTGTTGTCTGTCCACATGTGCAACTTTGCTCACACAACTGGTTCTTGAACTTCTCAATGATAGTTCTTTTTAAGGCCAGGGACTCCAGTTTGTGTGTTAGGGTTAGGGATTGGGAGGTGGGGGATGGGGGTTCACAAGACTCCAGTTCAGCCATCTGCCAGAAAATGTAATTTGTTTACATGACTACCTCTCTCTCTTGTTACAAGAAGACTTCAGAACTCCTCAGGCTGGTATTACTGAGGCTTACTGAGGGAGCTGGCCAAGTGTCTGAAAGTTGAGTCACATCTGTCTATCCACTGGGTTCCAAAGAGCTTAGTGATTTTTAAAACAAATCAACCTTTTTTTTTTGTCCTTCTGCTTCTGGTTCTCTTCAGACATGTAAGCACTAGTGAGATCACTAGTGGTTTAGCAAATAAATTTGCCGTAATAAAAGCCAAATCCTAGAAATGTCCTTAGATCTCAAAGGCTTTGTAGACTGACCGAGCCAGGAGTACTTCTCTTTTCTCTGGGTTGGTATTCACACGTTTTGGAGATACTGTGTGATCCATATACTTGACATTATGAAATTGATGCTTGTGATTAGAAGCTACAGATCATTTTTCTTCTGAGCTGAATCAACCCTTACTGTGTCTGTCAACAGAATTTTGAATGCAGTCCAGACAAACCAGTCTCTAACCTGGAAATGGCTGGAAAAAAACCAGAGCAAGCCAGAGGCATGTGTATCAAGAATCAAGAAGTGGTTTAATTCATTTCAGAGAGGAGAAAACACAAGTGAAATCTCTCCTGAGTAGGAGAGCTTTAGAATTTTGTCAGTGCTTACATACATACTGGGCTAGTCTGTGGCATAATCATTTTTAGGTCTTGAGTTACTGTTTCCATAGGGTCCTGTGGGAACAATATTGTCCCAAGTCTTGGGCACTGGGTTTACTTTTGTGGGGTATAGAACCAGAGTTCTGTGACAGGAACGGTGGTATAACAAGCAACAGGAATTGTGAGCGTTTCAGAGACATAATGGATGTTGGCTCTCAGGTCCCTGGGAAACAGGGAGTGAACACCTCATGCAATACACTTTGCCAGAAGGTGAGGTCATCCAGAGCACAAAAGATTGTTGTTACGACAAGCTCAGGGCACAGCCTGCTTACTGAGCTTCAGCTCTGGAAAACAGGACATTTCCAAAACATTTTGACATCTCAGCCTTTCCTTGTGATCTTCCTGCATCTTCCCAAAGACAAATATGTTATCCAGGTACACCACCATTCCAGGTAGTTTGTAACTCCAATTACTTACTCCATGAATGGAAAGTGAAAAGTACCCCCTGAGATGCTTTGGAGTGTATACTTAAATTGACTGAATATCCAGAGGAATCTATGGTCCTGCTCTCCATCTCCTGCTATACAACCCTGGTACACATCTAGCTAAATCTGACTACTGAAGCTGTCCAGCAAGCTTGCTGATGTGGCATAGTTACAGTTCAACCTTCCTCATCCTGAATAAGCTTTCCTGGCTAATTTTTTAGAATTCACCTCCTTTTCGTTACTGGATCATGGTTTCCCATCTTATCAACCCACTCTTGACATGACAGTACGTCAGTTTACCCTTTGTCTGAGTCTTTGACCAGAAAGCATATTGCATGTTGCCCTGTGGGACAATGGACTAAGCGAGATTGTATCTGTCCAAACTCTCCTATGCTATCCTTGACTATGAATATCCATAAACCATTTTAACCCATTTCACTGTCAATACCTATCATTCACCAAAACTCTCAGTTAGCCATTTTATCATTTCCATTCTGCAAAATGGAATCAACTCTGAAACTCACTCCTCCTCAGCACCTTTTGCCTTGAGACCCCTCCCTTCTCTGGTTGGGGGAAGTGGGGGTGGAGGGAAGGGTAGACACCTGGACCTACCACCTCCTTCTCCCCCTATCATTCCCCACCAGCTTTTCAGCTTCTTTCATGTCTCTCCCATTAGGAATGAGTGCCTTGAGGTCTGGAACTGTCTTATGTATCTTTGTGTATTTCCTTGTATCCCTCAACACTTAGCACATACAATGCCTTAGACTTAGTAAATGTTTATTGAGTCTCAGATTTGATTCTACCTGAAATTTGCATGGCATTGCTAAATCTAACTGGGCAGAAAAAAGAAATATCTTTGTTTTCTTCTGCCATAGTAATTGGGTAGTAACTATGCATGAATCCTGCACTTGTCTAACAGAGAGTTCAGAGCATCTCTAGCTCGTCAGGGTGTTCTGTTCTACTTTCATTCTCTTGTCCAAAACCCAGAAATCTACATGAATTTATATCTTTTTTCTTCCTCCCTTCTTTCTCTCTCTCTCTTTTTCTTTCCTCCTTTCCTTCCTCCCTCCCTCCCTCCCTCCCTCCCTTCCTTCCTTCCTTCCTTCCTTCCTTCCTTCCTTCCTTCCTCCCTCCCTCCCTCCCTCCCTCCCTCCCTTCCTTCCTTCCTTCCTTCCTTCCTTCCTTCCTTCCTTCCTTCCTTCCTTCCTTCCTTCCTTCCTTCCTTTTCCTCTCTATCCATTGTACCACCTAGCTGCCCCATAATTGCATCTTTCACTTATTTCTTCTGTACCACTTCTATAGGAGGAGCATATGAAATACCATGGTGCCCTGTGATAGTGCCATTGACTGGCTGGTTAATCCATCATGGTTAAAGGAATCTTCCTAGATCATTCCCAAAATGGTTGGGAGCTAGTTAGCTGGATCTTGTGGGTACTATTCACACTGTGAGAGCACACTTGCCTTCTCACTGAGCAGCTGCCTTAACTGATGGAGGATCAACAAATTTGAATTTCCCAGGATTTACTTTGAAGGTTAAAAAGTCAATGCTTTTGTCATGGTTACTGTTATCATTTGTCTCTGTTCTCCTGTAGATCTCTGTATTAGCTGCAAGATGGCCAAAGCGTACAGGTATTCAGTTCTAGTCAATTATTTAAAGTATCCTACTAGCATCTTGAACAACCTAGAACTGATTCCAATCAATGCTAATACTCCATTAATAGGTAGTGGGTCTGGACATGCCAGAAGCCTAGTGTCTACTGTATTCAACTTCCTGGGGAAATTTCTAACATATCCCAGATTTGAGTAGTTTTCATCCTTCAGAACTCTAAGTCCAAGCCCATTCAAAAGGTATTATTTTTTTCAGATTTTTCTTATAGAATAATTGTAACATAATGGTCATTTCAAGCAACAGAACATTCTACATCTACAATCTTCACTGCCACCTCTGTGTGGAGTCCTACGAGTTCAGGTAGACTAGACCCATAAGATGTCAATGATTAAGTATTTGGTTTTTTTTTTTATCATTATTTACTTATTTATTTTAAACATTCTTTTCTTTTTAAATTTTGAGTTCCAAATTCTCTCCCTCACTCCTACTCCTCCCCCACTTACTGAGAAGGCAAGCAAAATGATATCAATTATGCAATTGATACATATATATGTCAATTATATATATGAAATCATGCAAAACATTTCCATATTAGCCATACTGCAAAAAAAGACCAAAAAAAAATAAAGCAAAAAAATTATACTTCAGTTTGCATTGAGAATTCATCAGTATTCTCTCTGGAGGTGGTTAGTAATTTTTTCATTTTGAGTCCTTTTAGAATTGTCTTGACTCACTGTACTAACCAGAGTAGCCAAGTCTTTCACAGTTGATCATCTTTACAACATTGCTGTCAATGTTCACAATGATCTCCTGATTCTTCTCATTTCACTTTGCATCAGTTCATACAGATCTTGCCATGTTTTTAACCCCCTCCTTGTCATTTCTAATAGCACTATAGTACTCCATCACAAACCTAAGTCACAATTTGTTCAGTGATTCCTCAATTGATGAGCATCCTCCTCAATTTCTAATTCTTTGCCACCACAAAAGAGATTGCAAGAAATATTTTCTTTTTCCTTTTTCTTTCAACTCTTTGGGTTACAGATCTAGTAGTATATTTCTGGGTCAAAGGTCATGCCCACAGTTTTATAGCCTCTCCAGAATGGCTGAACTAGTTGCCACTCCACCAACACTTTACAAGTAAATAAATAAAATGAAAAATAATAATATAATAAATAAATAAAATAAGTAGTGTACTTATTTTCTCACATCTGCTCCAGCATTTGTCACTTCTGATAGTTGTGAAATGTTACCTCAGAGTTGTTTTAATTTGCATTTCTCTAATCAACAGTGATTTAGAGTGATTTTTCACATGACTATAGATAGCTTTGATTCCTTTGTCTGAAAACTGCCTCTTCATATCCTTTGACCATTTGTCAACTGGGAGAATGGCTTTTATTTTTTATAAATCTAACACAGTTCTCTATATATTTGAGAAATGAGGCCTTTATCAGAGAAATTTACTGTAAAAATATTTTTGATATTACCTCGTTGTCTATGCAAAATCTAGTTTCCATGCTTATCTATACTTTTGATTTGTCTGAGATCATGATTGCTACTCTTGCGGAAGCATTATAGATTGTGCTCCAGGTCTTTATTTTAACTCTGTGTGTATCTTTTTATTTCAAGTGTGTCTCTTGTAAACAATATCCATTCTACTATCCACTTCCATTTTATGGATGAACTTATTATATTCACAGTGACAATTACTAACTGTGTATTTCCCTCCATTCTGTTTTCTCCTGTTTATGTTTCTCTCTCTTTTCTTTTTTTATCTCATCCCTCCTTAAAGGTCTGTTTTGCTTCTGACCATTGCCTCCCTTAGTCTATCCTCCCCTTTAGCACCTTGGGTCCTCTCTTTCTTTTTCCCTTCCCCTCAGATTTCCTTGTTGGGTAAGATAATGTGAGAAATAATCCATTTGGGCCCCTATTGTATTCCAAACAGTTTAATATACTACATAAATTATATCGGGATAGATAGGTTTTTATAGTGGGTCACAAACTTTAATATAATGTTCACTACTTGTTTACCAAGTTAAGAGATTCGCTTGTACAACCACAAGAATGCTGACAAAGATATCTCCATCTTGTTTTACTCAAACTCCATGTCCAAACCCAGCATGGGGTGGGGGATGCCTTGACGCTTTGGAAAGTCCTCCAACTTATTTTTGCAACTTCAGACCATTCTCTCTTGTCCAACATGAGCATATGACCATCTTATGACCACTTAGTCAGTGGAGATGGACCATGTTTCACTCAACCTATGCCCCCCTTCACTAATAGGCCATTTTGCACCCTCAAAAGCAAGGTCTATCAACCAATGAGATCCTGTATTTTACTATGCCTCTTTGGCATATTTGGAAACCCTATAAAAACAGGATACTGCAAGAAGGGGACATCTCAGGTCATGAGGAAGATCTGAGGTTCATTTCATTAGAGGGGACTATGGACCCATACCATTGGCTCAGAGCTCTGCCTCAATATCTTTTATTGTAGGTTGGACAATTTTAATCCCCACAATAGATTTATATATCCAACTGAGAGTGTATCTATATCTATATCTATCTATCTATCTATCTATCTATCTATCTATCTATCTATCTATTCTTCCCTCTTTTCAGAGAGGGAATAACAATTTTAATGAGAGTGAGGTTCAAGTATTACCTTCCATCCTCCCCCTTACTTTTCCCTCCACTATAAAAGCTCTTCCTTGTTCACCTTTTTTTAATATGAGAAAAATTTCCCCATTCCACCACTCCCTTCCCCCTTCTCCCGGTACATCTCTTTTTCCCTACTTCATTTTTTTTAAGATCATCCTAACATAACTGACTCACACACATGTCCGCTGTCTATGTGAACTCCTTCAAGCTGACATTATAATAATAATAATAATAGTCTTAGGAGTTACATGTATCATCTTTCCATATAAGAGTGTAAACAGTTCAATTTTATTGAGTCTCTTAGGATCACTCTTTTATGCTTACCTTTGTTTCTCGGAAGTGTTGTGTTTGAATGTCAAATTTCAAATTTTCTATTTAGCTCTGGTCTTTTCATCAGGAATGTTTGAGAGTCTTCTATTTCATTAAATGCTCATTTTTTCCCCTGAAAGATTATACTCCGTTTTTCTGGGTAGGTTATTCTTGGTCATAATCCTGGTTCCTTTGTCTTCTGAAATATCATATTGCAACCTCTCTGTGTCTTTAATGTGGAAGCTGCTAAATGTTGTGTAATCCTGACTGTGGTTCCACAGTATTTTAATGGTTTCTTTCTTTCTGCCTGTAATAATTTCTCCTTGACCTAGGTGCTCTAGAATTTGACCATAATATTCCTTGGAGTTTTCATTTTGGGATCTTTCAGAAGGTGTTTGATGGATTCTTTCCATTTCTATTTTACTCCCTACAAGTAAGATATCAGGGCAGTTTTCCTTTATAATATCTTAAAATATCATCATCTAGGCTCTTTTTTCAATCATGGCTTTCAGGTAATCTTAAATTATCTCTTCTTGAACTATTTTCCAAATCAGTTATTTTTCCAACAAGATTTTCCACATCTTCTTCTATTTTTTTCATTCTTTTGACTTTATTTTATTTTTTCTTAATATCTCATGGATTCATTAGCTTCCACTTGCCCAATTCAAATTTGTAAGGAATTATACTTTAGTGAGTTTTTGTACCTTTTTTCCCATTTGGCCAATTCTGCTTTTTAAGAAGTTCTTTTTTCTTCTTTTTAAAATTTATTTATTTATTTTTAGTTTTTAGCATTCATTTTCACAAGATTTTGAGTTCCATATTTTCTCCCCATCTCTTCCCTCCTCCCACCCCAAGACACCATGCATTCTGATTACCCCTTTCCCCAATCTGCCCTCCCTTCTATCACACATCCCTCCCTTACTTTATCTCCATCTCCTCTATTTTCTTGTAGGGCAAGATAGATTTCCATACCCCATTACCTTTATTTTTTATTTCCCAGGTGCATGTAAAAATAATTTTAACATTCATTTTTAAAACTTTGAGTTTCAACTTCTCTCCCTACCTCCCTCCCCATTCATCCCCACTGAGAAAGCAAGCAATTCAATATAGGTTATGCATGTGTTGTTATGCAAAAGACTTCCATAAAAGTCACGTTGGGAAAGACTAACTATATTTCAAGAAGTTCTTTTCTTCAGTAAATTTTTGTGCCTCTTTCATCATTAGGCCAATCTGTTTTTTAAGATTTATTTTCTTCAGCATATCTTTTAACAAATGATTAATTTTTTTAAAATGTTCTTGCATTGCTCATTTCTTTTTCCAATTTTTTCTTCACCACTTTCATTGACTCTTTCAGGAATACTTGTTGGATTTTAATTAGGACTTTTTCTTTGCTTAGCTATTTTCACATTGGTGTCTTCTTCTGAGATTATGTCTTGATCTTGTCTGGCACTGTAGTAGCTTTTCCTGCTCTTTTTTTTGATTGCCAATCTTTCCAGTCTATTTCTTGACTTTGAACCTTATGTTAAAGTTGGGCTTTGCTCACCTGGGGATGGGAAGGCACTGTCCTAAGCTTAATGCTTTTTTTGGTACTTTGGTTGGGCTTTGCTCACCTGGGGATGGGAAGGCACTATCCTAAGCTTAATGCTTTTTTTGGTACTGTTGTTTTCAGAGCTACTTTTGGGGTCTGCAAGTTTTTAGAATTTCCACAGTGATATGACCTGGGGAAAATGTGTTCATTACTCTCTTGATCTGTGCACTGGGCTTTACCCAAAAAGGGCCCCTGCTCCCTTGTAGACCACAAAGACTCTTCTCCATCCTGGAACTGTGACCCAGAGTACTTGTGGGAAACAGGGTAGTCAATCAGTTGCTGTTGCACTCAGTGCCAGCAAAGTGTCCCCTGTAATCTCTTTTTGATCAGTTGTTTGACCCCTTTCTGAATCTGAACTGAGAGCTCCCAAAGCTGCTGTAGCTTCTGTTACCACCAAGGCCCAGTACTGATGCTCCCACTGCATGGGCTCTTGACTAGCTCCTACTCCAGTGTCACAGACCTCTCCTGCTAATCTCCTAGGTTGTGTTAGGCTGGAAAAATGTATCACCATAACCTTTTGTTGGCTCTGCTGTTCCAAAATTTGATTTTAAGGATTTATTTTAAAGTTGTTTGAGAGAATTCACCTGGACTGCTGCCTCGAATCTGCCATCTTGGCTCTGCCTCTAATGATTATCTTGATTACTATTTGAGGACTTGGGTAAACTTTCCCTGGCCTTGTTTCCTTTTCCTGGCCTTGTCTGTCTCCTTTTCCTGGCCATTTCTCCTTTTCCCAGTGCTGGTCCTGTGGACTTCAGTTCTGTATTACCAAAGTTCCATTTTCTTCATTAGTGCAAGCAACCAACCTGCTACCACTGACTACTTTTTTCATATTTTCCAATTGAGGGAAAATTCTGCTTTTATGATTGTCTTCTAATAGTAATATTTATTCATGTGTAAGACTTTAAGATCTCCATTCTTTTATCCCATTATCTTGTCCATGGTTCATGAGCATCCTTGAGAGCTTCTGCCTTTGACTGTGAATATCCAGTGTGTTTGCCTTGCTTTGTTTCCAAAGCCTCTCTTTTTCCTATAGAGCAGTAGAGTCTGTTCCTCAGCTATTTGCAGATAGGGAATCCAAGTGGAAATGCTTCTTATCAACTTTGTAATTGTATTCTATTATGCGGATTAATTCTATCAGTTCTTCAAAATCTGGCTGGTTTTGTATAAGAACTTTCTCCACTGTCTGACTGAATTCTTATTATTTCATGGCATATGAGGTGACTGTGCTTTCAGTTCAGTATGATTGTATTCTCTCCTTCAGGCTTTATTGCAGGCATCTGAGTCTTTGTAATATGGAATTCACAGAAATCACAAAATTGGGGAGATTTTCCCAGCTCTGTATTGAAGTGCAGGATTCAATGAATGCAGCACACACTTGGTCGACTGTTTTACTGCCGAGGAAATACTTCTTGCCAACTGTGTTGTTACAGACACATATGTACAGTCTATGAGGCTTCTATAAGTTTCTCAACATTGTTGGGAAGACCTGGGCCCTCCCAGAGAGAATTCCAATCTGAAGTCAGAAGTGTCCTTCCACTCTGATATATCTAACCTTAGTTTTGCCCCAGATAGTTTTTCTTTGTTTGGTTCAGAAATTATAGCTCAGTCCTATCCACAGGAGAGCTTTTTCTTTCTGGTATAGTGGACTTAGTTTCTGTCTTACCCATGGGTGAACTATGTCTTTCTCCTATAGTACACCTAGATTTGGCCCTTCTCCTAAGTGAGCTATTTATTTTTTAATCTAAATTATTTCTGATATTTGATCTAAATCATTCAATCTCCTTGCTTCTTCCATAGTGAAGATCCCTCTTTGAACTCACTATCCCAAACCCCACAGCAGGTGTGAATAAGATCACTACTTCTTCCTTTAAAGTTCTAGTCATAACGCTAAGGGCTTGGGAGTATTTTTATAATACTAATACTTATGAGCCTCTACTAGTATGCTCCCCCTCAATTACCAGCCAATCAGATTCACTGAATGTTTAGAAAATATGTATTAATGGGGAAGCTAGATGGTACAGCTGTCCCCAGAGCACCAGTCCTGGAGTCAGTAAGACCTGAGATCAAATCTGGCCCCAGATATTAATTAACTGTGTGACTCTGGGCAAGTTATTTAACCCCAATTGCCTCCCCCAAAAATGTGTATTTACTAAAGTGGTATAAGAACAGTTGGTATCCAAACATCTCCTTAAACAAAGAATATTCAAGTGCTTTCAGAGTCACAGGAAGAGTGGGTTCAAACTTAGAGAACTCATGGAGCAAAGGAGCATATTTATTTATTTATTTGTTTGTTTGTTTATTTTTATTATTTTTCTTTTAATGTTCTACAATCACTTCCTTAAAAATTAAGATTTTATCCCCCCCACACCTTCCCCCCACTACCCCCCTCCCTCCCTGCAACAGCATACAATTCTGTTTAGGTTCTACATATACTTTCCTATTGAGCACATTTTCACTATATTCATGCTATGTAGTCGAACTAAAATAAATGGAAGAAATCATATAACAAATCAACACATAATACACTGAAACCCACACACACACAAACATGATCTGCTACATTCTGCGAATGACTTCCATATTTCTTTCTCTGAGTGTGGAAGGCATTTTGCCTTAGAAAACCATCATTGGGATTTTTTTTTTCAGTAAGTTCTTGTGTTATAACAAAGTTCCAAGTCTACCAGAAAAAACTCTCGCACACTGTGGTTGTTGCTGTGCACAAAGTTCTCCTGGTTCTGCTCCTTTCACTCAGCATCAGATCATAAGTCCTTCTAGGACTCCCTGAAATCTTCTTGTTCATCATTTCTTATGGCGCAATAGTATTCCATTACATTCATATATCATAATTTATTAAACCATTCCCCAATTGATGGGCATCCCCTTGATTTCCAGTTCTTGGCTACCACAAAGAGTGCTGCTATAAATATTTTTGTACATGTGGGACCCTTTCCCATTTTTATAATTTCTTGGGGATACAGTCCTAGTAGTGATATTGCTGGGTCAAAGGGTATGCACATTTTTGTAGCCCTTTGGGCATAGTTCCAAACCATTCTCCAGAATGGTTGGATGATCTCACAGCTCCACCAACAATGAATTAGTGTTCCAACTTTCCCACATCCTCTCCAGCATTTATCATTTTCTTGTTCTGTCATGTTTGCCAATCTCATAGGTGTGATGTGGTACCTCAGAGTTGTTTTGATTTGCATCTCTCTAATTAGTAGTGATTTAGAGCACTTTTTCATATGATTATCTTTAATTTCTTCCCCTGAAAATTGCCTGTTCATATCCTTTGACCATTTATCAATTGGGAAATGACTTGGATGGTTATATATTTGAGTTAGTTCTCTATATAGTCTAGAAATGAGGCCTTTATCCCTGAACTTAGCCGTAAAAATTTTTTCCCAATTTACTACATCCCTCCGAATTTTGGATGCATTGAGTTTGGCTGTGCAAAAACTTTTCAGTTTAAAGTAATCAAAATTATCCATCTTGCATTTCATAATGCTTTCTATCGTTTCTTTAGAAAACAATTCTTCCCCTCTCCATAAATCTGATACACTATTCCTTGCTTCTCCAGTTTATTCATGGTATCAATCTTTATACCTAAATCATGTACCCATTTGGACTTTATTCTTGTGTACGGTGTCGGCATGGATCTATACCTAATTTCTGCCACACAGTTAACCAGTTTTCCCAGTAATTTTTGTCGAACAGTGAGTTCTTATCCCAGAAGCTGGGGTCCTTGGGTTTATCAAACAGGAGGTTGCTATATTCCTTGCCTACTGTGTCTTGAGTGCCAAGTCTATTCCATTTGTCTACCCCTCTGTTTCTTAGCCAATACCAAGTGGTTTTGATAATTGCTGCTTTATAATACAATTTGAGGTCTGGTAGCGCTAGGCCACCTTCCCAAGCATTTCTTTTCATTAGTCCCTTTGAAATTCTGGACCTTTTGTTTTTCCAAATGAATTTTGGTATTATTTTATCCAGCTCTAGAAAATAATTATCTGATAGTTTAATTGGTATGGAACTAAATAAGTAAATTAATTTAGGTAGAATTGTCATTTTTATTATATTAGCTCGGCCTACCCATGAACAACTGATGTTTTTCCACTTACTTAAATCTGACTTTATTTGTGCAAAAAGTGTCTTGTAATTGTGTTCATATAATCCCTGGGTTTGTTTTGGCAGGTAAACTCCTAAGTATTTTATAGTGTCTACTCTAGCTTTAAATGGGATTTCTCTTTCTATCTCTTGCTGTTGGACTTTGTTGCTAATATATAGGAATGCAGAAGATTTGTGTGGGTTTATTTTGTAATCTGCAACTTTGCCAAAGTTGTTTATTATTTCAAGTAGTTTTTTACTTGAATCTCTGGGATTCTCTAAGTATATCATCATATCATCTGCAAAGAGTGATAACTTAGTTTCTTCTTTGGCTATTTTTATTCCTTCAATTTCTTTATCTTGTCTAATTGCTACCACTAACATTTCTAGTACCATATTGAACAATAGTGGTGATAATGGGCATCCTTGTTTCACCCCTGACCTTATTGAAAATGCATCTAGCTTATCCCCATTGCATATAATGCTTGCTGAAGGTTTTAGGTAGATACTGCTTATTATTTTATGGAAAGTTCCCTTTATTCCTATGTTCTCCAGTGTTTTTAATAGGAATGGGTGTTGTATTTTGTCGAAAGCTTTTTCTGCATCTATTAAGATAATCATGTGGTTTTTGTTAGTTTTGTTGTTGATATGATCAATAATGCTAACAGTTTTCCTAATATTGAACCAGCCCTGCATTCCTGGTGTGAAACCTACCTGATCATAATGTATTATTCTCTTGATAAGATGCTGTATTCGTTTTGCTAAAATCTTGTTTAACATTTTTGCATCTATATTCTTTAGAGAAATTGGTCTATAATTTTCTTTCTCTGTTTTGTCTCTCCCTGGTTTGGGTATCAAAACCATATTTGTATCATAGAAAGAATTTGGGAGAACTCCAAAGGAGTATATTTAGCACTCCTGATTCTTGGAAGTCTTTTTTTTCCTCTTCATGTAATCCTCATGAAGTCTCCCATTAGGTTTAACTTTCTGCTGAGTTCTGAAGCTGCTTTTCTTTGGTGTAGCTAGTTTCATCTCAAAGTGCCTCTCAGCTCCTGATGTGGATTTTGCTAAAGGGGACTTTTACTGAGGGACACTGTTTCCTGATCTAGAGAATCCTGCTACTGAAGCCAATGGGCATGGCAGAACTTCAAAGTTCACAAGGTCATTATCTAGTCCAGTGCTTATTTAAAAACAAAACAAAACAATTCATTTATTTATTTTTAGTTTTCAACATTCACTTCCATAAGATTCTGAACTTTAAATTTTCTCCACCTTCCTCTCCTCCTCCCTTCCCAAGACGGCATACAATCTGATATAGGCTCTACTTACACATTCATATTAAGCATATTTTCACATCTTGTAAAGAAGGATTAGAACTAATGGGAGGAACCACAAGAAAGAAGAAACAAAACAACAAAAGAAAAGAGAAGAAAAGAATAGTATGCTTCCATCCACATTCAGACTCCAAATTTCTTTCTCTGAATGCGGATAGCATCATGAGTCTTTTAGAGTTGTCTTGGAAACTTGTGTTACTGAGAAGTCAGTCATGGCACAATGTGTCTGTTACTGTGTACAATGTTCTCCTGGTTCTGCTCACTTTACTCAGCATCAATTCATATAAGTCTTTCCAGGTTTTTCTGGTCTACCTGTTTATCATTTCTTTATAGCACAATACTATTCCATTACATTCTTGTTCAGCCATTCCCCAATTGATGGACATCCTCTCAATTTAGAATTCTTGGCCACCACATAAAAAGCTGCTATAAATATTTTTGTCCATGTGGGTCCTTTTCCCATTTTTATGATCTCTTTGGGATATGGACCTAGAAATGGTACTGCTAGGTCAAAGGGTATGCACAGTTTTATAGCCCTTTAGGCATAGCACCAGATGGTTCTCCTGAATGGTTGGATCGGTTCACAATTTCACCAACAATGCATTAGTATTCCAATTTTCCCACATCTTCTCCAACATTGATCATTTTCCTGCTTTTGTCATGTTAGCCAGTCTTATAGGTGTAATATGGTCAGAGTTGTTTTGATTTGCATTTCTTTAATCAACAGTGATTTAGAGCATTTTTTCATATGATTATAGATAGCTTTAATTTCTTCCTCTGAAAACTGCATGTTCATATCCTTTGACCATTTATCAATTGGGGAATGACTTGTATTCTTATAAATTCTACTCAGTTCTCTATCTATTTTAGAAATGAGGTAGTCCAGTACTTCTTAAACTGTGGGTCACCACCCCATATGGGGTCACATAACTGAATGTGGGGATTGTGAAAAATTTGGCAACAATACAATGTTTCTGAACACACAACGACCAACAATTAAAAATCAAATGCGTAATGAATTCAAGGTGTTTCTGACAGCACTTTCCCATGTTGCATCATGCAATTGCATTGTAGTCTTGGTCCTGAATATGTAATATGTATACTTTGTGCTTCATATTCCATCACACCATGCCACACCAGTGAATGCTGCCAGAAACACCTCAGCTCAGATTCAAGACAAAACACTGAACTGCAGTGTTTTTACTGTACATACAAAATCATTAAATGAATTTTGGCTTGGAATTAAGATAGAGTTTCAAACAATTTCTAAAATGGCCCTAAACATACTTCTGCTATTTTGTACTATGTATTTATGTGAAGTGATATTCTTGGAATTGACGACTATAAAAATAAAAATATCAATCAACTCTGAAAAACTTTGAAGATACCCTATGTCCTGCAGTATCAAACATTTCACCAAAATTTAATTCTTTATGTAAAAATAAACAAGCACATCCATCTCATTACTATGCAAATTTGACTTCATCTTTATATTATACATTGTAGGTATACTAAAAAATTGTTTTGAAATACATTTACAATTTATTACCAATAAATGTTTGATTTAGATACCTATACACCCGGGGGGTCACATAAAAATTTCTTAGAGCCCTTTGGGTTGCTAATGGAAAAAGTTTAATAAGCCCTGATGTAGTCAATGGGAGGTGAGAGAGGGAGAGTGTGACCCTCCATTTGGACTCTCCCTCTTCTCTTCCTTCTGCCTTCCTGTGTAAGTATAACAGGTCTGTGTCTCGAAGCATTGCTCATTTAGTCTTTTGAACAACTCCTTATTTTTGGAAGGCAGTATATAGATTAGTTCCCAATAGTTATCTCCTACTGTCAGTGTATCTATTATTTTAAAATTATCCAATAGATTTTCTGTTTCACAGAGTGTTGACTATATGGTTTGCTACAAATTACCTTGCAGTTTTCCAGTTCTTTGATCTTTCTTTCCAATGTCCTTTTTTTTGTTGATTATGCCTACTTCTAAAATCAGATGAAATTTGAATTTCCAGACAAATCAATAGATTGATTAATTATGGGAAATATTCAATAAAACACAATAAAGAAGTAAACCACTCATGTTATATTTACTAAAATGATACAATGTAGCAATTATCAATAAAACTAACATATAAATTGGTAGAGTGGAAGCATACTGTGAGGCCTCCACCCTCCCCACCTCTGTTTCCTCTTTAAGCTACACATCACAAAATACTGTTGGGACTTTTTACTTGTAAAACTTCTCTAAATTGTTTATAAATAAATTTATATAAATTTGTTTATGTTTTGTTACAAATAAATTATATTAATTTAAATTTATTGATTAAAAATAATACTATAGTCTGAAATACTTAGGTTAACTGAATAAGAAATCTTATCAGTCTTTTTTTAAACATCAGTTCTGAAAAATATCCGGCACTGAAATCTTTTTTAATATCATTCCTGTTGAAGGTCTAACTAGTTTTTTAATTTTTTTTATTCTAAATCTGAACACCCATAAAAAATTTCCATAAACACAGCAAAATATAAAAAGAAAACTTTGAATATGAGGCATGTAGCCTGTGTAAGATGGTGGTGGCACATGCTTAATAATCCTGTCATCTCATTTGAAACATGGATCAATCAAGAGCTGAGGCAGTGCTAATTCCATCTCCTCCTTTGAAACAAGATTGCTTACTTCTGTCCATAAAAAGCAGAACATAAATTAAATCCAACATGTGTTACCTTGGTGTATTAGTAATTTCTTTGTGTCTGAGTTTTCCTGAGTTTGCTGTAATTGATTAGAGTTTCATGGCCTAACCTAGACTTCTTTTAATAATCTGGTGAGACTAGCCTGGACATTGAGGGTGGGGCCCTTTGCCCATTTGGCTGTCACTGAGTATGCATCTACTCTGATTTTGCAGTTGGTACTTGGGCCTTTGTCCAATGGTGGATTAGAATAGGTTAGTCAACTATGAACTGTTTGGTAAATTAAACTCCCCAAACTCATAAAGGATAAAGAGAATTAAGTTCAGAATTCAAACTTTGATTTTTTTTTTCTTATTTGTGCATGAAGAAATGGAAACTGCATGCAAGAAGAGGCAAGCAAGTACAGGTTCTTTCCCAACATTAGGTTGTTCAGGATCAGAAAAATTGAGGGGGGTACTAGTACCAATATGGGATTGGAACAGGGTAAACCACCTGCTGACTCTCTTCTGACATTAGGCAAGCTGTTAAAAGCTTGGGGTAAGGGAAAATTGCCAGGAAATCAGGACTATTCAAGCCTCACTTCCAAAACTTGAGCAGTAGAGCTCAGTTTGGAGAATTGTATAAACAAAATTGGCCATATAAATAAATACAGGACCTTTGATTATTGCCAACTGCATATTTTAAAAACCAAACTTGAAAAATATTGCCTAAGAGGAAAGGAAAAAACAAAGACCGTGGCACTCTTTTATAGGGAACAAGTGAGAAGGAAGTAAAGATTTTTGGCAGGTCCCAAAAAGGGGCTGCCAGAGACAGTGAGGAGAGTTGGATAAAGGCTTTGCCTTGAGAAATTCTCTAGTGTGCATAGGTCTTTCGACCTGGACAACTTTGTAGGAGAGTCCTTTTCCACCCATAAAAGAAATTGCTATGAGAAAGCAAAGAAAGAAAGCTTGGAAGGTAGAGTCTCAAAACAACTCTCCTAGCTATAGGTTACCTGAGATTCTTTCTGCCTCCACAATCCTGACCACATTGGAGACTGCAGAGATAAAGAAACACAAGAAAAAGAAGAAAATCTTTTCCCTGATTTGTACAAATTTATGGCATTATAAACTAGAGACCAAAAATTGTAACTGAAATGTAATATCTTTACTGTGGATTGCCAAATTAAGGTTTAAATTTTTTTGTAATTGTTAAAACATCTTAGTGGATTTGGGAGGTTTGCAGTTAGGATTAAGATTGAGTGCAAAAAGCGCTCACCTTTGTCCCCTTCCTGGAGGGTGATAAATTTTATTCTAGTATGAAATGAAATTTACCTACTAGAGAATAAGCAGAATTGAAGAGAATTTGAAAGGATTCAGCAGAATTTGATTGCTTAGGTAAGCTAGTAGCAAAGTCACCTAAATTGAAATAGACTGGGACTTCATTAGTAAGGAGAGGTATTAGACTGACTACCAAACTGAAGGTCTACAGAGCTGTTGTGCTGATCTCATTGTTATACGCCTGTGAAACATGGAGAGTCAACCAGTGCCATGCCAGGAAACTGAATTGCTTCCATTTGAACTGTGTTAGGAAGATTCTGAGAATCACCTGGCAGGATAAATGTACCAGAAGCTGAAGTCCTTGCTCGAACTAAACTGCCAAGCATTCAAATTATGCTTCAGAGAGCACAGCTCTGATGGGCTGTTCACATTTTCGAATGCAAAATGTACACTTGCCAAAAAGACTATTTTATGGAGAACTCACATGGTGCAGGCATTCACAAGGTGGTCAGAAGAAGCAAAACAAGGACACTCTCAAAGTCTCTCTCAAGAACTTCAGATTTGATTGTGCAACACGGGAGACACTGGTACAGAACTGCTCAGCATGGCATGCCCACATCAGAAAAGGTGCTGTGATCTTTGAGCAAAGCAGAATTGAAACTGCACAAAGGAAACGTAGGCCGTACAAATTTGGAGTAATCACCCCAAATGTTCACACGGACTATCTGTGCCCAACCTGTGGTAGAGCATTCTGAGCTCCTATTGGTCTGATCACCCACAGCTGTACACACTGAAACTTCACTTTATTTTGGTGATATCATTTTGTTGAAAGACAACAACCACCAACCAGGAGTTAATTGGTGTTGTATAAGGAAATCTATATCACTGGAATGTTAGGCTAGAATATGATTGAGAAATAGGATGAGATGGACTTAAGAAAATAGTGAAGATCAAGAGAAGTGAGGAAAAAATGTAAAATGAAAGGTTAGTTTTAAAGTTGGTTGTTTGGTTGTTATCTTTTGTGTTGGAATATGACCAAAATGACATCACTATGTCAGGTCAAGGTACAGTATGTCTGCCTGTGGCTGATTAGACCAATACGAGCTCAGAAGGCTCTACCACAGGTGGGGCACAAATAGTCCATATGAACATTTGGAATGAAGATTTCTCTAAATTTGCACATTTTCTATTTCTTTGAACCTACCGCAATTCTGCTTTGCTCACAGAGCACAGTGCCTTTTTTGATGTGGGCATATCATACCGAGCAGTCCTGTGCCAGTGTCTCCCATGTCTCATAATCCATTTCAAAGTTCTTCAGAGAGACCTTGGGAATGTCCTTGTATTGCTTCTTCTGACTTCAGTGTGAGTGCTTGCCTTGTGTGAGTTCTCCATAAAAGTCTTTTAGGCAAACATATGGAGATGCATTCTTTGTAGTAAGGTTTGAATTACATTTCACCTTGAGAAAGGACCTCAGTATCTGGTATGTTATCCTGCCAGGTGATCTTCAGAATCTTCCTAAGACAGTTCAAATGGAAGAGATTCAGTTTCCTGGCATGGTGCTGGTAGACTGTCCAGATTTCATAGGCATACAACAGCGAGGTCAGCACGATAGCTCTGTAGACCTTGAGTTTGGTAAGCAGTCTGAATACCTCTTCTCTTTTACACTTTCCTTAGTAGACTCCCTAACAATGAGCTAGCTCTGACAATGCATGCATCAACCTCATCATCTATGTGTACAAATCTGGAAAGTATACTGCTAAGGTAAGTGAACTTTTCCAGAGCATTCAAAATTTCTCCATTTGCTGTAATAGATGGCTTCATATATGGATAGTGTGGTGCTGGCTGGTTGAGAACCTCTGTTTGGTCATTATTCAAAATTAACACACATAGCAGAGAATTGATCTATACTCTATTGTACCTCAGCTTCAAAGTTCGTAGATTTTAATCAAAGTCCATTGGAGAGATATTAAAAGAAAGGAAGTTTAAGCAAGTGGGTGAAGAGGATGATGAGGGTCAGGAGTTGGGTCATCCAAAAGAATTCAAGAGGCAGATTTTCTCCTCCAGTTAAGAGGACTTTATTAACACAAAAAGCAAGCAGACTAGCTTGAGGGGAGACTAGCAACTGGAGAAAAGACAGGGGCTTGCTTTTATATATATCAGCCAGGAGTGGGGTATGCTCCTACATGGACAGGTAACCACAGGGAAGGATGTCAGGAAGGGGAAGCAGGTGTGCAAAATAGTTCAGAGTTATGGTCACAAAACAGGGAATTTAACTTGTAAACATTCAGGTTTGTGTTCACAAACCATCAGCTTTAGTCAAGTACACAGAAAATAACAAGATTCTCTTGTCAACAGATAGAGCCTCTGCTACTGGACAGATTTAGATTTAGGCAAAGCTCTCATTGCTGGACAGAAGTCAGTCTTATCATAGGGAAGAGAGGAGAAAAGCTAAAGAAAGTTGGAGTCTGTTTGCATTGACATTGTGAATGGAGGATTTAAAAAGTAGAGGGTTTGGAGTTTTGGAAGGAGGTTTCAGAAGGATTTAATTGCATTGAGATAAGAAGAATATGAGAAACATTTGGGGAAATGCCTGCTAGCAATCTCAGAAAGGCAATATTCTATCAAGTTTTACCAAATGAAAACCATAGAAATAAATTTGCAGCATGAAATTATTTGAGTACAGCACACTAACTCTGTGCTTGAAGAACATTTGAAGGGCAGGTTCCAATCCTTAGAACCTCCTGGGCTACAAAAGAAAGACAGATGGGAATGTGAGAATGCCAAATGGAGCCCTCCCCCATCCCTTTAGGGTTTCCCAAGGTTAAAACTGAAGGAAAAAAAAGACTAGTTGGTGCCACTGGGAAAGATGAAATTTGAACTTTATCCACCCTCTTAAAAAAATATCTGGACAGAGCTGGTTAGAACACAAAGGAACTGATTTGGCTCATTAGGCAATTCTAAAGGAACTAAAAATGTTTATGGAAAGCTGAAAGTGCTAACACTAATCTTTGAAAATGAGCTAACTGAAAGCACTGGACTCTGAAATTTATTAGATGTGACTTTGAGCAAGTTACTTCACCAGTTCCTTAATCTGTAAAAGGGATAATAATGGTACCCACCTCCCTGGGTGGTTGCGAGTTTTACATGATATAATAATTACAAAGAAGAACCAAAAAAGAGAATTTTTCATCAAAATGTGAACTTCTCTGGCATGTGGTGGCAGTATCTTTCTCATCTGTCCCTAACTCTCCACATCCATAAGAGCTACTTAGCTCTTTTCTCAGATTAACTGTTGTAATAGACTCTTAATTGTTTTTTCTTCCTCCAGTCAATCCCCTTTCCTATCTATACACCATCCTGTTACAGAAATAATCAATTTTAATGAATTAATATAACCATAACACACTTTTACTCAAAATAACAAATGATTTGCCAATGCCTGCCAAAGAAAGCATAGACTCCTGACCTAGTCTTTCAAAGCCCTTCACAATCTAGTGCCAATCTACTGTGGTGAGAAGCTGCCCTTTGTCTCCCTTACAGAGATCTTTGAGAATTATAATTTGTATAATCCAACCCAACCGCCCTAAAAGGAAGAGGAGGAATAGATCATTGGAAAGAGAGGGGTGTTTCTGCAAACCTCTGTAGGAGGTAACTGCTTTTGCATATGCCCTAGGTACTGAGGGAGAAAATTGGCAAATAGCTATGGACTTAGTGTACATCAACCCAGAGCAGGAAAGAGAGACCCATTTGAGCAACTCAACGAAGAGGCATTCCTTCAGAACTTTTGTGTGGTCTGTGGGATTTGAGAAAAAAATATTTGTTGTTGAGTGGTTTCAGTTGCATCCAAACTCTTCATGACCCCATTTGGGGTTTTCTTGCAAAGATACTGGGGTGGTTCATCATTTCCTTCTCTAGCTCATTTGACAGATGAGGAAACTGAAGTAAACAGGATTGTGTGACTTAACAAGGGGTCACACAGCTAGTAAGTGTCTCAGCATGGATTTGAACTCAGGGCTTCTTATCTCTGGGCTCTGCAGCTGTGAAACCTAGCTGCCCCTAAGAAGATACCCTTGATACTTCTCAGGATTGTGGACAAAAGTAACCACATGGTTAGCTAGCAACAGAGCAATGAAGTGCAGAATGCTGAGGTCACCTTTTCTCTGCTGAGACTGAACCCATCCATGGTGGTACTACAGCCAGTTTCCAATTAGTGAAAATAATGAGAATCTGAGGAAAGATTATTGAGAAGGAAGCAAAGTCAGTTGAAAGACTGACTTTTACTTAAGGGATTTCTGCTGGTAAACCTCTTCCTTTGTTTGCCATCTCTGCTTTCTTCACAGTACTAGTAGTGAGTAACCTGAGGCAATTCAGAGGGGGCTAGGGAGAATAGGTAAGGGAGAAATTCTAAATTAAGTTTTAGGGAAGAAAGTCTTCCTTAACTACTAGTAGGAAGTTTCAACATGGATATTGATAGTCCTTCAAACATTGAAGAACTATGCTTCCTCAACTTACATGTTTCATGTGACCTACTCCTGGACCCCAACTCAGCTATAGGGGTCCTACCTTTGATCTTGCACAAATGCACCACTCCTGTATTCACAAATTCTGAAATTCTCTTGTCTAATCACAATCTGTTGTCATTCTACTTATTCCTCTGCATTGAAACTCCAAACCCTACTCTTTGTCCTTACTGCAACCTCTAAACATTTGAACTCCCAGTTTTTTCCCCATTGAAATCCCTTGATGAACCTATTTACTTCTCTTAAGTGTCTGACTCTTTTGCTGTCACAAATCTTGCGCTGTTAAGCCTCAGCCTTGTATTACTTCCACCATCCGCTATCACTACCCGTAATGAATGGGTCCACTACAAACTTATGTCCCATATTCTCACCTAAGATCTCAATGTGGCAAGACAATCCTTTCAAACTCCCCTAATTAACTCACTGGGCCACTTACTATAGCATCTTTTCTAAATTTTTGCATCCTTCCTCCAACCTCTCATGGTTCTCCCTTCCTCCACTCCTCTCCACCCTTCTCAGCTGAGAACCATGCCTCATATTTTACTGAAAAAATTAAAGTCACTCACTGAGAGGTTATCTCACATCACCCAAATGCCTTCTTTCACTATTTCCTCCTTCACCCTTTCTCTTTGCTAAGGCAAACCCTTCTACATGTACAACTGGCACTATTCCATCCCATCTTTTCCAGTAGATTGTCTCCTCTATCATCCCAGTTTTCTCCCTTATGTACTGGTTATTTCTCTGCTGCCTACAAACACACCCATATTTCCCCCCTCTTCAAAAAATCCTCATTGGATCACTTCAAATAGCTCTCTGAAAGGGTTATCAGTGATGTGACCTGCTGTAATAGCAAGGACCCCAGCATGCACAGGAGGGTCTGCTGTACAGGTTCTTAGCCTGTTTTACTAAAAGGAAAGCAACTTTTGGGGGGTCAACAATCACTTTAATCAAGCACATATAACATTCATTTAGTTCAGGGGGAAAAGTCAGCACCCTGAACTTCAGAGAAAATACAAACAGAAAGACCAACAGACAGGGCTTCCGTCTGACCATAGACAATACATACATTGTTAACCAGAAAGAGAAGCACCAACATCTGTGTTTTCAAAGCCCAGGAGGCCCCTTCAAGGCTACCCAGAGTTTCATGTGGCACACCAACCATCTTCTAAAAAATAAGCCCCAAAATAAAATCTCACTTCAGAGAATACATACACTTTTCAGAGCTGGAGGGCATGACCCTCATGACCCAATGCCTCATTAGAAATTAACAAAAGATATCTGAGGCCTATTATTGGGTGGGGAAGATCTCTAACTTTTCCCTCCACCCACCATTAGCCTTACATTAATGTTACACCTGCCATTACCATCATATGGGTTTTGAGTGTGAAGAGAAGTTGACTTCCTGTTGATTGCATCATTTAGCATTTCTCTCCATGCCATCCCATGTATATAGCTGCCACTGAGAACACCCAAATTTACTGTTGTCCCCATCAAATCTGTTCCTTTTTTAACTGTCTTTAATAGTCAATCCATCTATATCTTAACAAGAAGCACAAAGGTGACAATAAATTGAAAAAATAATATTTAATTTCTTTATTTTGCTTTTATTAATTAATTTTTAGTTTTCAACATTCACTTCCACAAGATTTTGAGTTCCAAATTTTCTCCCCATCTCTCCTCTCATCCCAAGACAGTATGCATTCTGATTACCCCTTCCCCCAATCTACCCTTCCTTCTATCACTTTATTCCACCTTCTCTTATCCCCTTCCCTTCTATTTTCCTGTTGGGCAAGATAGATTTTTATACTTCATTGCTTGTATATCTTATTGTCCAGTTGCATGTAAAAACAATTTTTAACATTTGTTTTTAAAACTTTGAGTTCCAAATTTTGAAATGGACTGGTCAATGAGAAGCCTATTATCTCAAGAACCACATAAAAATCACTTTAGGACACAATGAGATTCAAGTAGATTGACCAGTGAAATACCATTCTAACCAAACTAACTGGGGCCTTCTGCCTTGAATTGAACAATGGAATAATGATGTGCCTAGATTATGGGCAAAACTCTCAAATACTGTACCTGGTTGCCTACAGTAGGTTTTCTATAAGAATTCTATTAGAATCCCTAGCCTCTCCTGGCTAGTGGGGATCTTCCTTAAGAAGTCATTTCCCTGAAATGACATCTCCTTTGAGGGACTGCCCCCTCTCCCTGGAAGAGGGGGGCTGTCTTTCTTAAGGAGCTGCTCTCCATTAAGGAGCTTTAAACTGGGCTCTCTCCATAGAGGAGCCTGTGTGGTATATTGTGTTAGCCACAATAAATGTCTTTAATTCAAAGACAGCCTGAGCAAATTCCTTCAAGATGATCTTGCTTCAACATTTCCATAAGGACATGAGTAGTATATATTTTGGAGATGATATGTGTCTTCCAAATTTACTAAGCAACTGCTAGTGATCTGTTTTCCCCAAATCTGGTAAATAACTAATAAAAAGTTGTTAATGATGCTAGTTTTGATTGATAATCTTATGATCAAATCAGTTTTCCACAGGAGGAGATAAAGATTTTTAGGCCACCTCCTAATTAAACGTCCACTAATCACATGGATCTCCACTTGTTAGGAGAGGTCCCTTTCAGAATGGATTTAAGGCATTTCAGGGTCTCCTTTAGGTCTTTGTTTACTGAAACTCACTAACCATAAATTTACTGATTGCTGGCTAGCCTAATTAATAAACTGATTATTAATTACCCAGAAACTCTGAGAAAATTGAGGTAGACAAAGATTGAGTGACTTGCCCAGAGTCATACAGATGGTAGGTATTGATAACATTTAATATCATTTTTGGACTTTAATAAGGACCAAAGCCTGAGCTAATCAATCAGACTGCTTTAGTTTGCTCTAAAATGCCCTTTCCTGTGTCAGCAACTTCAAACACCTGTTTATGACAGGATGCCTGCAACCAGAATGGTAGGATTTTTCTTATCTTGATAGGCAGAAACAGAGGAAAACAGACATCCTATGATCTTAATTTCCAACCAACTCTACCTTGTCAATTGTCTTGTCTCGCTGTGTTTACGACTTACAACTAAGAAAATTCCTTTCTCATGGTAAAGTGTATTTAAACTGGTCATTCTTGTGTCATACAGTCAGAAGTTTCCTTCTGGCTCCATGATTATGTATATGCTAGCTTTAAGGGAATAAACAATATGAATTTAGTCTGTTTGCCTCTTTAAACTTTCAGGTCAACAGTATCTAAAGTCAAATTTAAATTCAGATTTTCCTAACTTTAGGCTGAGTACTATATCCATGGGGCCACCTAGGTATCTCTGATACACTTTGCAAATATTATTTCATTTGATAGAGGAGCTGACACCTTAGTCATATCTTTATCCCTACTTGACTATTCTAGAGACTTCAGGCAAGACCTGGGATCTCTCTTTAAGCTGAGATTTTTTTACTCCCAATGAGAAAGCTCATTTATTCTATGAATCATCTGATATGTATATATGTGCATACACACACAGACACACACACACACACACACACACACACACACATATATATATATATATATATATAAACATATATCTTCTTATATCTGTACTTAATCTCTTGGCTATCACTTTGGATAAATGGGTTTACTTGTTTTTTACTATATGTGCTTATTGTGGAACTGGTATTGGGTAGGAAGGGGGTCAAAACTTGGATATAGAGCTTGGAAGATTCTTTCCTCATTAAAGCTTAGCAATCAGGAGTGTAACTTGAACCTAAAAATTATTTTCCCAAGACTGACAATATTTGGACCAGGGAGATGGGGGGCTATAAATTTAATTCCAGCCCAGTATCTTTTCTCCAGGGAGAATAGACTGGCCAGTTTCTCACCTAGAGTGGCTCAGTGGCAAGAAATATGGTCTCAGACACTTTCTAGTTATGTGTCCCTGGATGAGTCACTTAACCTCTATCTGTCTCAGTTTCCTCAACTGTAAAATGGAAATAATAACACAATCTACCTCTCAAGGTAGGCTTAGTGGTGGAAGACTTTCAGACAAGCCTCTGAGGTAGAATTGATGTTGAAAGGAACCATAGACAACCAATTGATACCAGTATTAAACTCATATGTTCCAAATGCCATAAAAAATAAACTCATAAAGGAAAAATCAACTGAATTATAACACATTGACAGTAATGCAATAATGGTGGAAGATTTTAATGTCTCCCTCAGTTTTTAGAAAAAGAAGTGAACAAAAGGGTAAATATAGAATTAAACAAATTGCTGGAGAAACTCAAGCTAAAAGATTTATGATTAAAGGGACTGCTAAAAAATACTTGTATTTCTTAGCAGCACATGTAAGTTTTGCAAAAATTGAATATGCATTAGGCAGAGAGATATTGCAAATAAATGAAAAAGGAAGAAGCATTGAATACATCCTTTTTATATTTCTGCTAATTGCCTAAGTAAATTGGAATTAATTGTTCTTTGAATGTTTCATAGAATTCATTTGTAAAACCATCTGGTCTTACTTTTTTTCCCCTTGGGAGTTCATTTATGGCTGGTTGAATTTCCTTTTCTGTAAGTGGGTGATTTAAATTCCCTATTTCTTGTTCTTGAAATCTGTGTATTTCATATTTTTGCAAATATTTATGCATTTCACTTGTTAGTTTTGTTGCATAGAATTGGGGAAACAACATATAATATTCCAGGAATGGGGAACCAAGGGGCTTGAGGGACCTTGAGGCTGCAGGTTCCCCACCCCTGAAATATTTTTTATTTCTTCTTCATTTGTTGTGAATTCTCCTTTTCCCCTTTGATACTGACAATTTGGTTTTTCTCTTACTGTTAAAACTCAGATTAGCTAACAGTCTAATTTTTCAAAAAGCTTTTAGCTTTATTTATCAATTTAATGAAAATTTTTTTTGCTTTCCATTTTGCTAATCTTTCCTTTGATCTTCAGGATTTTCAGTTAGAGCTCTTATGCTTTTGTTTCTTTTTGGTTGTGTGCCCAACTCTTTAATTTGTTCTTTCTCTCTTGTTGGTTGCTAAAGTGTTTAGCAATATAAGATTTCCCCTAATTATTACTTTGGCTGTATCCCAAAAATTTAGTATGTTGTCTCATTGTCATTTTCTTTGATGAAATTATCTATTGTTTCTCTGACTTGTTTCTTGACCCAGGATAAATTTAGGATTAAATTATTTTGTTTCCATTTAAGTTTGAATCTTTTCTTCAAAGTCCTTTCCTTGTTGATAATTTTAAAAATGGCAACTAGTGAATAGAATGTGGGACTTTGAATCCAGTCTCCCCAGACCTGAGTTTAAATCCTGCCTTAGGTACTTACTAGGTATAAGGCCCTGGGCAAGTCACTTAATCTCTCAACTTCAGTTTCTTCACCTGTTAAATGGGAATATTAATAGCACCCTTGTAGGGGCTGTTTTGAGGATCAAATGAGATAATATTTTAATGCACTTTGTTTCCAGACTAGCCTCCATAGTTATCTATCAGGTGATAAACATCTGTGTGGAGAATGAGCCAGCTATCACCACCACCTGCCAACCAGTTACCATGCTCAGGGCAGGTGAGCCAACCTAGCAGAAGGAGCAAGACACCCTAAGGGATAGAAAGAGGCAGCATGTTCCAGGCAAGTCAATTCCTTGCCCCCACCTTGACCGCTATTCCTCAGACCCTGATGGGGTACCTGAGCTCAAGAACCTGAGAAATACCAGTGACCTCCAAACTTCTTCTAACCTCACCTCCACTGCCATCATTCAGCAAATCAGCCTTAGTGCAGGTATGAGCTAGTGACTGTTTCTGCCCATGCTGTACCCCTCCCCTCCTCAGCGGCCAGAGTTACTGAAGACCTGGGGGAGAAAAAATGGTTCTTACAATCAAAGTCTTTGGCATGGTCAAATGATTCAACATAAGAAGTGGAAACAATGATTTTTAAACACTGTAAATGGCATTAAAGAAGATGCATTAACATTTGCTTAGCCACTTTCCATGACTTGAAACTGAAACCCCATCTGTACTGTTTACCCCCATCAGAACATAAAATCCTTGTGAGTAGAAACTGTCTTACTTTTCTATTTTGTTTATTCTAAACTTAAACACCAGGGAGGGAAAAGGAGGGAGAGAAGGAGACAGAATCACAGAGAGACACAAAGAAAGACAGAAATAGAGAGACAAAAAGAGAGACAAAACACTGTCAACTGCATGAGACCAGCCACCAATATGTGAGTGGCCAGGGCTGAACAGAGCAGGAAGGAGGACAGAAGAGGCAGAAATCAAGTTTAATGGAGGGACCTGCTTTAGTGTAGTTGTACCTATGGCTACACTGTGAGCTGTAGCCCCAACAATGAAAGATAACAGTAACAATGAAATAAGTTTGATTCATAGCAGGGCTTTGTGACCAGGACTTGTCTGAATTTATTCGGTGCTGTCCCAAGTCAGAGAGCACCTGGTGCTGGTCAAAGCAGTACAATAATTATGTAATTTTGCCAGAGGGTGAAATCATCCAGAGGGTGAGTGCAAAGGATTGTTGTTATGTAATTGTCTATTAGGAAATATAAGGCATTCTTTTTGGTTCTAATTCAGTTCTTTTCTTTTTTTCCTTTTAGTCCTGAAAGCGATGAAAGTTTTTTTTTTTTTGATTCCTCAGATCATCCTTCTTAGCCCTACCTTCCCTAACTGCAACCTGTCTATATATTGAGTTCGATGTATCAATCCTCTTTTAATCAAAAAAGTACAATTCATGAGATACCCCCTCTCCCCACGCTTTCCACCAAGCTTGTTTATTCTTCTCACTTATTCCACTTAGGAGAAATAGAAAATCCCATCTTCTTCTTCCTTCTTTCTATACTACTATATTTCTGCTTATGCCCTCCCTCATCTTTCTCCTCTTAAAACCCTCAAAACAGAGCTGATACATCCCTAGGCACCTTGTTTTTCTTTTTTTTTTTTTATAAATTTATTTATTTAACTTTTTACATTCATTTTCACATAATTTTGGGTTCCAAATTTTCTCCCCACTTATCCCCTCCCCCCACCCCAACACACCGAGTATTCTAATTTCCCCTATCACCAATCTGCCCTCTCTTCTATCATCCCTCCCTTCTCTTGTCCCCATCTTCTCTTTTGTCCTGTAGGGCCAGATGACTTTCTATTCCTCATTAACTGTATGTCTTCTTTCCTAGAAGCAACAACAATACTCCACAGTTGTTCCTAAAAGTCTGAGTTCCAAATTCTCCCCATCCCTCCCTCCCCACCCATTCCCTTTAGGAAGGCAGGCAATTCAATATAGGCCCTATCTGTGTAGTTTTGCAAATGACTTCCCTGATAGTCGTGTTGTGTAAGACTAACTGTATTTCCCTCCATCCTATCCTGCCCCCCATTGTTTCTATTCTGTCTTCTCATCCTGTCCCTCCCTGAGTGTTGATTTCAAATTGCTCCCTCCTCCCATTGCCCTCCCTTCCATCATCCCCCCCATCCTGCTTATCTCCTTCCCCCCCACTTTCCTGTACTGTAAGACAGGTTTTCATACCAAAATGAGTGTGCTTCCTTTAGTCGAATGTGATGAGGGTAAAATTCATGTTTTTTTTCAGCTCTCCTCCTTTTCCCTCCACTAAAAAGTCTCCTGCTTGCCTCTTGAATGACATATAATTTACCCCATTACATTTCACCCTCTCTCCTCCCACTACATTTCTCTCTCACCATTTACCTTAATTTCTTTTAAGATATGGTCCCATCCTATTCAATTCACTCTGTGCTCTCTGTCTCTGTATGTGCATGCATATGTGTATGTGTGTGCGCACGCACATGTGTACATGTGTGTGCGCATGTGTGCGTGTGTGTGTGTGTGTGGTCCCACCAACTACTCAGATAAAAGAGTTAAAGAGTTAAAAAAAGTTAAAAAAGAGTTAAAAAATATATTTAAGAGTTACAAATATTGTCTTTCCATGTAGGAATGTAAACAGTTCACCTTTGGTAAGTCCCTTATGACTTCTCTTTGCTGCTTACTTTTTCATGCTTCTTCTCATTCTTGTGTTTGAAAGTCAAATTTTCTTTTCAGCTCTGGTCTTTTCATCAAGAATGCTTGAAAGTCCTCTGTTTCATTGAAAGACCATATTTTCCTCTGAACTATTATACTCAGTTTTGCTGGGTAAGTGATTCTTGGTTTGAGTCCTAGTTCCTTTGACTTCTGGAATATCCTATTCCACGCCCTTCCATCCCTTAATGTAGAAGCTGCTAGATCTTGAGTTATCCTGATTGTATTTCCACAATATTGGAATCGTTTCTTTCTAGCTGCTTGCAATATTTTCTCCTTGACCTGGGAATTCTGGAATTTGGCCACAATGTTCCTAGGAGTTTCTCTTTTTGGATCTCTTTTAGGCAGTGATCGATGGATTCCTTCAATACTTATTTTGCCTTCTGCTTGTAGAATATCAGGGCAGTTTTCCTCAATAATTTCATGGAAGATGATGTCTAGGCTCTTTTCTTGATCATGACTTTCAGGTAGTCCCATAATTTTTAAATTGTCTCTCCTGGATCTATTTTCCAGGTCAGTTGTTTTTCCCATGAGATATTTCACATTCTCTTCCATTTTTTCATTCTTTTGGTTTTGTTTGGTGATTTCTTGGTTTCTCAGAAAGTCATTAGACTCCATCTGTCCCATTCTAATCTTGAGAGAACTATTATCTTCAGTGAGCTTTTGAACCTCTTTTTCCATTTGGCTAATTCTGCTTTTGAAAGCATTCTTCTCCTCATTGGCTTTTTGAACCTCTTTTGCCAATTGAGTTAGCCTATTTTTCAAGGTGTTATTTTCTTCAGCATTTTTTTGGATCTCCTTTAGGAAGGTATTGACCCATTTTTCATGCTGTTCTGGCATCTCTCTCATTTCTCTTCCCAGTTTTTGCTCCACCTGTCTAACTTGATTTTCAAAATCCTTTTTGAGCCCTTCCATGACCTGAGCCCACCGGACATCCACCTGGGATGTCTGGGATACAGAGGCCCTGACCTCAACGTCTTTCCCTGATGGTAAGAATTGTTCCTCGTCATCAGAATTGAAGGGTGGGAACATCTGTACCCTATCAAAGTAGCTCTCTATGGTCTTATTTTGCTTCCTTTTTCTGGGCATTTTCCCAGCCAGTTACTTGATTTCTGAGATTCCTGTCCACCCCTGCCTAGATCCACCCAGCTAGTGCTTGGGGTCTGAGATTCAAATGGGCTTTCCGGGGCAGGCGTGGCTGCTATTCAATGTGAGCTTAAGTTCTGGTGCTCAGGTGGGGGCAGCACCACCTCCCAGGCTCAGTTCCCTCAGGGGCTTTATGCAGAGACCTTCAGTAATGGGGCAGGTGGGGGCAGGGCCGTCTCCCAGGCTCAGTTCCCTCAGGGGGTTTATGTGGAGACTTTTGGTAATGGAGCTCCTGCCTGCTGCTCCGGGAGTCCCGGGCTGCCCCTGCTGCCTCCCGAGGGGGCCCGAGTCACGGAGACACCCTGCTCCCCTCACGGCCAGCCCAGAAGTCTCTCTCACTGACCTGTAGCACCTATGGGTGGAGGGACCTTCCCAGCCACCAGAGATTCCATCCCTGAAGCCTGCCCAGATCTGCTCCTCTGGGGCCGCGCGGCCAGGGCAGCGCAGGGCTGGGCTCCGCTGTCCCGAGTGCAACAGACCCCTGGGGACGGCTCTCCAGGGCTCTCTGGAACGGAAATCTCTTCCACTGTGTTTCTGCACGGCTTGCACTGATCCAGAATTTGTGGGGGGTTCTTTTTATGGAAAATATATGGGCTGTGGGTTTGGAGCTAGCATACGTGAGTCTTTCTACTCCGTCATCTTGGCTCCAGCCCTGTTTTTCTTATTTAACTCCCTGTATTCTCTTTTTTGTTTGTTTTTTATAAATTTCTTTTAATTTTACACTTAAATACAAAATGAGAAAGAAAAAAAAGCGTTGCCATGTACACAGCAGACCATAAGAGAGGATTCAATATGAAACAATAAATTTCCATGTCAAGAAAACCTACATAATAAATACTACACATTGTTTTCAATGCTGCCCAGTTTTTCTGTGCTTCTTTGCTGGTTTTTTTTGTTCTCTGCTGCAAACTTTTTACTTTATTTTTCCCCTCCCCTTATCCTAAAGAAGGTTACAATTAAGCATGAAGATGGAATGTGTATATATATGTATATATATATATATATATATATATATATAATTACATAGACCTCTATAAACATGCACATATATACACATATACATACATTCATATACATATGTAAGACCATACTAGGCTTATTTCCTCCTATCATCTGTTGCTCTGAAGGCAGATAGCATCTTCCTTTGAAAGTCTAGTCTTTCCATGCTTTTCTAAATCAACCAGCTCATCATTTCCTACCCTACAGCAACATTTCTTCCTGGATTCAAACACCATCTTCTTTCATAGAACTTTTGAGGTTAATTTGAGTATTTATAATAGTCAGAATAACGTGGTTGCTCAAAGTTTTTCTTAGAACAATACTGCTGTTACTACATACAATGCTCTCTTGGTTCTGCTCACTTCACTCTTCATCTAAGATTCTCTTAGAAGACATTAAGGTGAAGGGACATATGTTACTTCTGTTAAAATGTTAGCACTACATCATCATACAGTCACTTCCAGTTGCAAAAGAAATTTATCTTTTCAAGTTTTTCTGGACATATGTTTGATTACAAAGTTCCTAGTCACTCAGGAAAATTCATTAGACATGCTTGCAAGTCTTTTGTTCCATTAAAAACTTCTTTTTTCCTTGTGAGATTATATTCAGATTTGGAGGATATCTTATTCTTGGCTGTAAACATCTTTTTGGAATATTGTGCTCCACTTTTGTTAGAACCTACCAGGTTTTATGTGATCCTAACTAGGCTAGATCCTTAGTTCTTGACCTGCTGCTTTTTGGTGCAGTGGGAAGGGGGAAAGAGGGAGAGGATAGAGGGAAGGTCACAGCACAAAGGCAATCACAGATTTGAGACAACTGGGATTACATGACTTGCCCAGGGTCATACAGCTAATGTCAAGTGTCTGGGGCCAATTTGAACTCAAGTCCTCCTGAATCCTATTCAATGCACCACCTAGCTTCCCCTTGGTCTGCTTCTTTCTGGATGCTTGCAATATTTTTTTCTTTTATGTGAGAGCTCTGGACTTTAGCTATAACATTGCTGTAACATTCTCTTTTTGGCAGGGATCCTTTCACAAGTTGATGGATAGAATTCTTTCTATTTAACTTGCCCTCTGTTTTTCAAAGATCTGGATAATTTTTATTAATAATTTCTTGAGATGCAGACTTTAAAAAACAAGTTATTTTTAATAGTTTTATTGATTTATTTTTTAGATTTTGACATTCATTTACACAAAATTTTGAGTTCCAAATTTTCTCCCCACCTCTCCCCTCCCCCCACCCCATAACACCTTGCATTCTGATTATTCCTTCCCTAAATGTGCCCTCCCTTCTATCACATAAACCCCTTCCCTTATCCCCATCTTCTCTCCTTGTAAGGCAAGATAAATTTCTATACCCCATTACCTGTATTTCTTATTTCCCAGTTATATGCAATAACAATTCTCAACATTTGTTCATTTGTTTCTAATACTTTGAATTCCAACTTCTCTCCCTCCTTCCCTCCCCACCCATACCCACTGAGAAGGCAAGCAATTCAATACAGGCTATGTATGTGTCATTTTGCAAAAGACTTCCAAAATAGTCATGTTGTGTAAGACTAACTATATTGCTGTCCATCCTACCCTGTTCCCCCTATTTTTTCTATTCTCTCATTTGACCTTGTCCCTTCCCAAAAGTGTTTTACTTCTAGTCACTCTCTTCTCCCATTTTCCTTCCCTTCTATCATTCCCCTCACCCCATTTGTCCCCTCCTTCCTTACTTTCCTGTAGCATAAGATAGATTTTCACACCAAATTTAGTGAGCATGTTATTCCCTCCTTAAGTCATATGGGAAGAGATTAAGCTTTACTTTTCCCTCTCATCTCCTCCTTTTTCTCCTCCATTGAAAAAGATTTTTCTTATCTCTCATGAGTGATAGTCTGCCCATTTCATTTTTCCCTTTCTCCTCCCAACATTTTCCTCTCTCACCCCTTAATTTAATTTTTTATGGATATTATTTCTTCTGTTTCAACTCAACCTGTGCTGTGTGTGTGTGTGTGTGTGTGTGTGTGTGTGTGTGTGTGTATAATCCCTCTACCTACCCAAATACTGAGAAAAGTCTCAAGAGTTACAAATATTGTTTTTCCATGTAGGAATGAAAACAGTTCAGCTTTAGAAAGTCCTTTATGATTTCTCTTTCCTGTTTACCATTTTATGTTTCTCTTGATTCTTGTGTTTGAAAGTCAAATTTTCTTTTCAGTTCTGGTCTTTTCATCATGAATACTTGAAAGTCCTCTATATCATTGAATGACCATTTATTCTCTTGAAGTATTATACTCAGTTTTGCTGGGTAGGTGATTCTTGGTTTTAGTCCCAGTTCCTTTGACTTCTGGAATATCCTCTTCCAAGCCCTTTGATCCCTTAATGTAGAAGCTGCCAGATCCTGTATTATCCTGATTGTATTTCCACAATACTTGAATTGTTTATTTCTAGCTGCTTTTAATATTTTCTCCTTGACCTGGGAACTCTGAAATTTGGCCACAATATTGCTAGGAGTTTCTCTTTTTGGGTCTCTTTTAGGAGGTGATTGGTGGATTCTTTCAATATTTATTTTGCCCTCTGGTTCTAGAATATCAGGGCAGTTTTCCTTGATAATTTTATGAAAGATGATGTCTAGACTCTTTTTTTGATCATGGCTTTCAGGTAGTCCCATAATTTTTAAATTGTCTCTCCTGGACCTATTTCTCAGGTCAGTTGTTTTTCCAATGAGATGCTTTACATTATCTTCTATTTTTTCCAAACTTTTGCTTTTGTTTTCTAACTTCTTTGTTTATCTCAGTTATTAGCTTCCTTGAACTTGAGTCTCTCTTTTAAAGAATTATTTTGTTCAGGGAGCTTTTGAACCTTCTTTTCCATTTGGCTAATTCTGCTTTTTAAGGCCTCCTTCTCCTCGTTGGCTTTTTGGACCTCTTTTTCCAATTGAGTTAGCCTTTTTTGAAAGGTGTTATTTTCCTCAGTATTTTTTTTTTTCCTTTAGCAGGCTGCTGATACGCTTTTCAAGCTCTTCTATGGCCTGAGACTATTTCATATTCATTGTGGAGGTACTGGAGGCAGAGTTCTTGACTTCCTCTGACAGTATGCACTGTTCTTCCTCATTTGAAAGGATGGAAGGAGATGCCTGTTTACCAAGAAAGTAACCTTCTATGGTCTTATTTTTTCCCCTTTTTGGGGCATTTTCCCAGCCAGTTATTTGACTTCTAAATCCTCTGTCAAGAAGAGAGTCCTAGTATTCCTCCTCCCCCAGGACTGTGCTCAAGGCTGAGAATCAGACCAGCTGCTCAATTCCCCCAGGGGCTTTGGGTGGGGGCAGGGCCACCACTCAGGGCTGAGGTTCAGATCAGCTACTCAATTCCCCTCAGAGGCTTTTAAGCTGAGCTGCCTGGACAATGGACCCAGGCTGCTTTCACAGCCACCATAGCCACCTGCCAACTGCTGCTGCTGCTGTTGCCTCCATCTCTGTCGCCACCTGAGGCCAGTGCTAGGGGGATCTGGTTCCCCTCTTGCCCAGCTGGGAAAGCCCTCCCACACTGATCTTTGAAGATTTCTTTGTTGCTTGTGGGTTGAGGGATCTGGGACCCTCCCTGCTGGGGATTCTGCCCTGGAGGCCTTTTCCGGTCCTGTTCCTCCCTGTGCTATGTGTTCTACTCAGTGTCCCGTGGGATAGACCTTTCCTATCAGTCTTCCAGGTTACCTTTGGCTGGAAATCTCTTTCACTTGGTCATTCGGTGGCTTCTGCTGTTCTAGAATTTGTTGAGAGTCATTTTTTACAGGTATTTTGTGAGCTATGGGGGAAGCACTAGCGTTTATGCATCTTTCTACTCTGCCATCTTGGCTCTTCCCCCCCCCCCCCCAGGTTTTTTTTAATTAAATTTTTTTTTAATTGAAAATCTATTTTTTCTTTCTCCCACCTCCCAAACCCACTGGGGAAAAAAGGTAAAACAAAACCTTTGTAACAAATGTGCATAGTTAAGCAAAATAAATTTCAGCGTTGCCCATGTCCAAAAAATATATGTTTCAATAGGCCTCCTCTATCACTTCTCTATCTTGCAAATGGTTAGCATTTTTACCATGGGTCCTCTGGAATCACAGATAGTCATTGCCATGTCTTCCAAAGTATTATACCAATTGTTCTCCTGGTTCTGCTCACTTTGTTCATATCATTTCATCCAAGTATTCCCAGAATTCTTTGAAAACATCATCTTTAGCATTTATTATAGTACAATAGTTTTCTATTACATCCATATAGGGCCAACTATGCGCACCAATGGCCAACCTCAGGGCAGGCAAGCCAGCCTAGCTGAAGAAGCAAGACACCCTGAGGAAGAGACACAAAGGAGCATGCTAGAGGCAAGTCAAACTCTATCACTACCTTGGTCACCATCTCACTTACTGCAGATAGCCCAGGACTCTGAACCAAAGAATCTTGGGAATAGCAATGCTTTCAGCCCAGTGTCCACAGTCATTATCTTGGGAAGCAGACCTTGTGGAGATGCAATCTGCCCACTGTTCCTGCCAGTGGTATAGCCTCAGCTCCTGAAGAACCAGAAAAAAAGTGGTTCTTATCACCAAAGTCCTTGGCACAGTCAAAAAATTCAACATCAGAAACTGATACAATTTTATCAGTGGAGATGCTATTAAAGAAGAGATATTATCATCTACTTTGCTGCTGTATCCTAAGGATAATAGAACTTACAACTGAAACTTTCTATCTGGGTTGTCGCCCCCAATAGAATGTGAGCTCCTTAAGGGTAACAGGTATCCTCAGGACTTAGTACAATGCTTTGCATGTAGTAGGTATTTAATAAATGCTTCACTCATTCATATGTCATAATTTGTTCCACCATTCCTCAATCAGTGCATACTCCCTTAGTTTTCAGTTCTTTGTCCCCACAAAAAGATCTGCTATAAATATATGTTTTTCATAAATGTGTTCTTTTCTTTCTCTAATCTCTTTGAGATAAATAGGCCTAGTGGTGGTATTGCTAGATCAAAGGGTATGTGTGATCTAGTCATTTGGGGGGCATTTCCAGAATGACTGGATAAGTTCACTGCTCCAATAGCAGCACATTCAAATGCCTGCATTTCTAGAATTCCTCCAACAATTATCCTGTCATCTTTGCCAATCTGATGGATGGAAACAGAGCCTCAGAGTTATTTTCATTTGAATTTCTATAATTATTGATGATCTGGAGAATTTTTTCAAATGATTGTTTATAGCCATAAATTCCCTTGAGAATTGCTTGTTAAAAAGAAATAAAATAAAAAATATATTTATTATTACTATATAGTATATAGAAGCATAATAATAAGATTAAAAAACAAAAAACTGACCTTTAAAATGATCTATCAATCTATTTGTTATTCTTATAAATTTGTCAGTTCTTTATGTACTTTGGATGATATGAGAACTTTATCAGAGAACCTTGCTGCCAAGATTTTTCCCCCAGTCAAATGTTTTCTTTCTGATATTAGTTACATTAGTTTTGTTTGTACAAAACCTTTTAATTTTATGTAATTAAAGCTGTCCATTTTATTTCCAGTGATTTTCTTTATACATTGTTTACTCATGAAATTTTTTCTAGCTCTAGATCCAAAAAGGAAATTTCTCGTCGTTTCTTCTAATTTACTTATGCTGTTATCATCTTTTACACCCAAATCTTGTCTCCATTTTAGTTTATCTTGATATATGGTGGGAAATGTTGGTCTATACCTAATTCTTGCTAGGTTGCTCTCTAGTTTTCATCATAGTCTTTGTCAAATAGTGAGTCTTTACCTCAGGAGTTGGAATATTTAGAAGGTCTATTCCTCTATATTTATTTTCTTCTGTTATGAGAATTATTGATATTTACAAGAAAAAACTCTAAGGGTTCCAAGTATAGTCCAGGATAAGCTACTGATATTTTCTTCCTCACAGTCTAAGAAGGAAACTGAGAGACTTATTGAACTCTTCAGGTTTTGGAGAACCCATATTCCCCTTCTGGGTATCTTGATGCCCCTCACTGACCTAATCATTTGCAAACCTGTCACTTTCAGGCAGGGCCCACACCAGGCTACAACCTTAGAGGATATAAAGCAGGCTGTTCAACAGTCTTTAAAAATTACTCTTGCCTATGTCTCTCTGGTATTAGTGCCCTTCATAAATAGGAGACTGAAACCTCTGATCTAGACCCTGTAATCTTGTCTTCTACCCTGGCAAATGGGCTCCTATCTATAAAGACCTGGCTCCTGAGGAATAACATTTTGCCTGATTCACCAATGGTTCTATCTACTAAGAATACACATGGACTTCAGCAGCCACTAATTCAGTAATAGGGGATACATTGGGAATGGGAGTCCTGATGAGTTCTTCCAGTGGACTGAACTCCATGTTGCACAGTTAGCTTGTGAAAGAGCCTCAAGGGATAAAGCAGAGAACATCTTCATCTAAGTTAATTCCTGGGCAATGGCCATAGTTCTGGCCAAGCTGTTTGGGGCTAGAAAGAACAGGAGTAGACAACAAAAGCTCTTCCTGTTGGGGTTAAAGCTAAAGGAGGAATCTTGTTGATGCCTCCCAGTACATAATCTTTTGTGGGGCATCCACATATGTCAGTATCATCCTTGCATGAGATCCCCAAGAAGCGGGGAGATTTTGTCAGGCAGATCAAGGAATCCTGAGTGGTATAGGTACAAGAAGAGCCTTTGGTATCAACTTAGATCCTAGGACAGGTTGTACACAAGAGGCCTATAGCCACCATTTACACAAATAAAGGCAGATCAAAATAGTTAGAAAAATATTAATATTAGTTAGAAATGTCATTAATAAAAATGACATTGATACCTAAGTTTATTTACTTATTCAGTGCCATATCAATCAAATGATCAAAGATGACCTTCTAAAACTAGAAAAAAATAATAACACAATTAATCTGGAGAATCAAAAGATCAAGAATATCAAGGGAATTAATGGGAAAAAATAGAAAAGAAGGGGGGCCAAAATGTACCAGATCTCAAACTGTATTACATAGATGTAATCATTAAAATAATCTGATACTGGATAAGAAGTAGGCTGATCAGCAGAATAAATTAGGTACAGAATATATAGAGGCAAATGAGCACAGTAACTTGGTGTTTCATAAATTCAAAGATCCTAGCTATTGGAGCAAGAACTCACTATCCAACAAAAATTGCTGAAAAAACTAGAAAGTAGTCAGTTAGAAACTAGGTATAGACTAATATTTCACACCGTATACTAAGACAAGCACCAAATGGGTACATGACTACATGACTTTGATATAGAAGATGACTTCGTAAACAAATTGGAAGAACAAGGAAGAAATTGCCTGTCAGACTTATGGCTAGGTACTCATGACCAAACAAAAGATATAGGACCACAGAAGTTTTAATTACATAAAATTTAAAAGTTTTTACCCCAACAAAATCAATGCAGCTCAAATTAGAAGAGAAGCTTGTAAATGGGGGGAAAAATCACTGCATTAGATTTCTCTGATAAAGATCTCATTTCTAAGATGCATAGGAACCGATTCAAATTTATAGGACTATGTCCACCACCACCACCCCCAGTTGATAAATGGTCAAAGGATATGAATAAGTGGTTTTCAGAGGAAAACCTCTAAGTTATCAATAGTCATATGAAAAAATTTCTAAATCACTAAAAATTAAAGAAATGAAAATTAAAACAACTTTGAAACTCTATATCATATCCATCAAACTGGCAAAGTTGACAAAAAAGGAAATTATAAATGCTATAGGATCTGTGGGAAAACATATACATTAATGCACTGTTGCTTTAGCTGTGAATTGCTCCCATCATTCTGGAAAGCAGTTTGAATCTATACCCCCCAACTACTAAATCGTGCCTATCCTTTTCCCCAAAAATAACCTACTAGGTATATACCTCAAATATATTTTAAAAAGAGAGAGACCAATACATACAAAAATACATTAACTCTTTCTGTGGTGACAAAAAATAATTTGGAAACAGCGTATTAATTGGAGAGTGACTGAACAAGTTATGTGATAGAATATTCTTGTGCTATAAGCAATGATGAAGAAGATAGTTTCAGAGAAACATGGAAAAATTTGTGTGAACTGATATGAAGTGAAATGAGCAGAACCAGGAGAAAAAATTATATAATGATAGCAATATTGTAAAGATAAACAGGAATTGTAGTCAACATAATGACCAAACACTTCAGAAAACTCAGGATGAAACATACTCCCCATCTCCTGAAAGAAAAGTAATGAACTCAAAGCACAGATTGGGATAATTTTATTTTTTACATAGTCAATGCAGGAATTTGTTTTTGCTTAATTATATATGTTTGTAACAGTGGTTTTGGTTTACTTGCTTTTTAAAATGTGGGGGTGTTTGATCATTATGTTTGTGGTCCTGATGCTTCTGGTGCTTCCCTGATTCCTTTTCACTTTTGTTTTCCAGTATGTCACCTCTCTATTTTTAAATAAGTAACAATTGTTTTGATGATTACTGCTTTGCAATGTAGTTTAAGATCTGGTACTCTAGCCTTTCTTCCTTTTGACTTTTCTTTTAGATTCTTGACTTTTTGTTACTCTAAATAAATTTCTTTTTTTCTCTATAAAATAATGTTTTGGTAGATTCATTGGTATGTCACCAAATAAATAAAATAATTTAGGTAACATTTTATTTTTTATTATAGTGACATGTCTTGGGACAGTGTGCCCTTCACCAAGCAGAGCCCTACTTTAACAAAGACTTAAAAGCAAATAATGGGGGGGCGGGGCAGGAATAAGCCTCTGACTGCTGAAAGTTACTGTGGTGACAAGGAAGATCAAAACACACATTCAGAAGAAGACAACAAAGTCAAAGCTCCTACATCCAAAGCCTCCACGAAAAGCATGAATTGGTCTCAGACCATGGAAGAACTGAAAAAGGATTTTGGAAATCAAGTATGAGAGGTAGAGGAAAAATTGGGAAGAGAAATTAGAGCAATGAAAGAAATTATGGAAAACAAGAGTTCGCTAAAGGAGACACACAAAAAAATACTGAAGAAAATAATACCCTGAAAAACAAACTAGGACAGATGGTAAAAGGAGTCTAAAGAGTCTATGAGGAGACGAATGTCTTAAAAAGCAGAACTGGACAAATGGAAAAGGAGGTCAAAAAGCTCGCTGAAGAAAATGATTCCTTCAAAATTAGAATGAAGCAAATGAAACTATTATGAGAAATCAAGAAACAATAAAACAAAACCAAAAAAATGAAAAAATAGAAGACAATGTTAAATATCTCATTGGAAAAATAACTGATTCAGGAGAGATAATACAGTGACATGTCCTAGCCATGAGTAATTAAGATTTCTCCAGTTATTTAGGTCTGTCTTTATTTCTATAGTGTTTGATAGTTGCATTTGTATAGTTCCTGCATGAGTCTTGGCAAGCTAACTTAGGAGTATTTGATACATTCTGTAGTTATTCTGAGTGTAATTTCTTTTTTATCTCTTCCTGCTAAATTTGGTTGGTAATATAAAGAAATGCTGAAAATTTATGTAGATTTATTTTATATCTTGTAACTTTGCTGAAGCTGTTAATTGTTTCAATGAATTTTTTACTTGGCTCCTTTGGATTCTTTAGATAGATCATTATATTAACTGCAAAAATCATCTTCCCTGCTTAGAGCACTCTTCTTTCTTATCACTACTACCTAGCTTTCTCGGCTTCCTTTAAGTCTCAGTAAAAGTCCAATCTTCTATAAGAAAGCTTTCCCAGTCTTCTTTAATGTTAATGCATTCCCTCTAAAGGGACAGGTAGGTGGCGCAGTGGATAGAATGCTAGGCCTACAGTCAGGAAGATTCATCTTCCTGAATTCAAATCTGGCCTCAGACACTTACTAGCTTTGCAACGCTGGGCAAGTCACTTTACCCTGTTTGCCTTCATTTCCTCATCTGTAAAATGAGCTGGAAAAGGAATGGCAAACCACTCCTGTATCTTTGCCAAGAAAAGCCCAAATAGGGTTATTAAGAGGCAGACACAACTGGAAAATGAACAAATTCCTTCTAACATTATCCCCAATTTAGCCTGTATTTATCTTGCTTGCACGTAGTTGCTTGCATGTCATCTCTCTCATTAGACTATGAGGTATTTGAGAGCATGGATTAATAGTTTTGTTTTGTTTTTTGGCTTTGCTTTGCATTTCCAGTGCTTAGAATAGTGCCTGACTTTTAGTACATGCTTAATAAATGCTTGTTGAGGGAGCCAAGATGGCTGAGTAAAAGCAGGGATTTACTTGAGCTCTCCCCCAAACCCCTTCAAATACCTGTAAAAAAAAGATCTCTAAACAAATTCTAGAGTAGCAGAACTCACAAAATAACAGACTGAAACAAATTTCCAGCCCAAGACCATCTGGAAGGTTTATAGAAAAGGTCTGTTGTACCAGGCTGGGAGAAGAGCCCAGTATAATGTGGGCTATACCACCACAGATCATATTGCCAGCAATTCTGGAGCAGGTATCATGGCATTGAATACTGGCAGTTGTGGCAGTTTCCATACTTCTCAACACACAACACGGGAGTGTGGTCCCCAATCCCCAGGCAGCAGAGACTTCAGGGGCTGCTGCAGCAATAGTTTCCTCAAGAGCTTTCAACCCATAGATGGGTGGGGGGCAGGGATTGGAAAGCTGATCAGAGAAGTATTTCAGGAATCTGTTTTTTTGGCACTAAGGCAGGATTCTCTTACTTTGCCCTGCTTCAATATGGGTGACATTCTTGGCTGGCAGTCCTGAGGCAAGAAGTACTGGCATGGTGGAGCTTGTAGCTGTGGTGAAGGAATCCACCTCACAGTTCCAAGGCAGAAAAGAATGCTTGTGGTCACTCACAGACCACAGCACAAGCCAGGAGAGGAGTAAACATCTCTCCTTTTGATCATACCACCTTGGGAGAACTGAAAATTTACAAATTCCTATAAAAAATCTCTGAAAACAAAATCTCTATACAAAATCCCTGAAGCTTGGGACAGTACACACTCTGCACTGGAAACAGAGTCCTACCTTAACAAGAGATAAAAAGTCAAGTAATTGACTATTAAAATGATCAAACATTGAGGAAAAAAATCAGAATATAGAATCTTACTTTGGTGAGAAGGAAGATCAAAACACAACCAGAAGAAAACAATAAAAATCAAAGTTCCTACATCCAAAGCCTCCAAGAAAAATATGAATTGGTCTCAGGCCATGGAAAAGGATTTTGAAAATCAAGTAAGAGAAGTAAAGGAGAAATAGGGAAGAGAAATGAGAATGATACATATATACAGATATAGATATATAGATATGTGTCAACAGCTTGCTAAAGGAGACCTAAAAAAATGTTGAAGAAAATAATGCCTTAAAAAATAGACTAACCTAAATGGCAAAAGAGGTACAAAGAGCCAATAAGGAGAAGAATGCCTTAAAAAGCAGAATTAGCCAAATGAAAAAGGAAGTCCAAAAGTTCACTGAAGAAAATAATTCCTTAAAAAGTAGAATGAAGCAAATGAAAGGTAATGACTCTGTGAGAAATCAAGAAATTCTAAAACAAAACCAAAAGAATGAAAAAGTATAAGAGAATGTAAAAAATATTGGAAAAACTCATTGGAAAAACAATTGACCTGGACAATAGATCCAGGAGAGATAAATTAAAAATTACTGAACTACCTGGAAGCCATGAACAAAACAGCCTGGACATCATTTTTCAAGAAATTATCAAGTCAAACTGCCCTTATTTTACTTTACATTGGATAAAATAGAAATTGAAAGAAACTCCCAATCACCTCCTGAAAAAGAATCCAAAAGGAAAACTATGAATATTGTGACCAAATTCCAGAATTCTCAGATCAAGGAGAAAATATTACAAGCAACCAGAAAGAAATAATTCAAGTATTGTGGAAATGCAATCAGGATAACATAAGATTTGGCAGCTTCTATTAAGGGATTAAAGAATTAAGGGATTGAAGAATTTGGAATATGATATTCCAGAGATCAAAGGAGCTAGAATTAAAACCAAGAATCACCTACCCAGCAAAAGTGATAATTCTTCAGGGGAAAAAAATGGACATTCAATGAAATAGAGCACTTTCAAGCATTCTTGATGAAAAGACAAGAGCTGAATAGAAAATTTAACTTTCAAATACAAGAATCAAGAGAAGTATGAAAGGTAAACAGGAAAGAGAAATCATAAGGAACTTATTAAAGTTGAATTGTTTACATTCCCACATAGGAAGGTGATATTTCTAACTTATGAGATCTTTCTAAGTATTAAAGTAGTTGGAAGGAATATATATGTAGACAGAGGGCCCAGGGTGAATTGAATATGAAGGGATATCTAAAAAATAAAATTAAGAGATAAGGAAGGAATCTACTGGAAGAAGAAAGGAAGAGGTAGAACATAGTAAATCATCTCAGATAAAAGAAGCAAGAAAGAACTTTTACAATGGAAGGAAGGGTGGGGTGAGAGGGAATAAATGAACATTATTCTTGTCAGATTTGGCTTAAGGAGGGAATAACACACACACTTACTGGGTATGGAATTCTATCTTACCCTACAAGAAAGTAGGGGGGATGGGGATAAGGGAAGATGATAGAAGGGAGGGCAGACTGGGGGAGGCAGGTACTCAGAAGCAAATACTTTTGAGGAGAGATAGGTAAAAGGAGAGAATAGAATAAATGGATAATGGGACCGGATGGAGGAAAATATAGTTAGTCTTTCACAACATGACTGTTGTGGGAAGTGTTTTCCATGACTACACATGCGTAGCCTATATCAAATTGCTTGCCTTCTCAATGAGGGTAGGTGAGGAGGGAGGGAGAGAATGTGGAACTCAAAGTTTTAAAAATGAATGTTAAAAATTGTTTCTACATGCAACTGGGAAATGAGATATACATGAAATAGGGTATGGAAATCTATCTTACACTACAGGAAAATAGAAGGGAAGAGGATAAGAGAAGAGGAGTTGATATAAGGGAGGACGGATTGGGAGAAGGGGTAAACAGATTGCACACCATCTTGTAATAGGAATAGGCGAGTGATGGGGAGAAAATTTGAAACTCCAAATCTTATGGAAGTGAGTGTTGAAAACCAAAAAATAAATTAATTAAGAAGAAGAAATGATGAGCAGGATGCTCTCAGAAAAACAAGGAAAGACTTGTTTGAACTGACGCAAAGTGAAATGCACAGAAGCAGAAGAACACTGTACACAGTAACAGCAATATTCTATGAGGTTTTACTATGAATAACAAATATTCTCAGGAATACAATGATCCATCACACCTCCATAATTTTTATGATGAAAGGGGCTGTCCATCTCCAGAGAAAGAACTGGTAGAGCCTGAACACAGATCAAAGATACTTTTTCTTTACATTTTTATTTTTCTTGGGCTTTTTTCATGTTTTCTTTCAGAGAATGACTTACATGGAAATGAGTTTTGCATGACTACACTTGTAGAACATATGTCAAATTGCTTGTTTTCTCAATGAGGGGGAGGAGAGAATCTGGAATTCAAAATCTGAAAAAAAGAATGTTAAAATTGTTTTTGCATGTAATTGGGAAAAAAATAAAATATCAAATTTTTAAAAACCAAAGAAAAATAAATGCTTGTACAGTATTTTTTTAAAGAGTGATTTCCCAAATCTATTTTATATAGCTAGAAAAAAATAATAACAAAACTCATCTGGAAGAACAAAAGGTCAAGAATATTAAGGAATAATGGAAAGAAGTGCAAGTGAAGGTGGCCCAGTTGTACCCGATCTAAAACTGTATTACAAAGCAGCAATCATCAAACTTACTTGGTACTGGCTAAGAAATAGAGTGGTAGATGAGTGGAACATGTTAGGTACACAAAGACACCGTAGTCAAAGGCTATAGTAATCTACTGTTTGATAAACACAAAGACTCTAGCCTCTGGAACAAGAACTCATTATTTAAGAAAAACTGCTGGGAAAACCGGAAAATAATATGGCAGAAACAAGGCATAGACCAACATCTCACACCTTAGGGGCTGGGGTGGGGTAGAGAGAGGAGTAGGAGGAAAGAATCTGTGGCCTTCTAGGTCCTTGAGTGCAGCCTTTTGACTGAGTCCAAGTTTTACAAAACCAATCTTTTTATTAAGGGAATTTGTTTTGTGAAGTTTGGATTCAAAGGGCTGGCTGCACTTGAGGACCTAGAGATCCTCTAGACCACAAGTTCTTCACTCTTTCCTTATAAGCAAGATAAAGTTAAAATGGGTACATGATTTAGACATAAAGCAAATTAGGAGAGCAAGGAATAGTTTACCTATCAGATCTATGGAGAAGAGAAGAATGTGTGACCAAACAAGATAGAGAACATTATAAAATGCAATATGGATAATTTGGATTACAATAAGTTAAAAAGTTTTTTGCACAAACAAAGTCAATGCAACCAAGATTATAAGGGAAACAGAAAGCTGGGAAACAGTTTTTAGAGTCAGTATCTCTGATAAAGGCCTCACTTCTAAAATATATAAAGGAGTGAATCAAATTTATAAGAACACAAGTCATTGCCCAGTTGACAAATGGTCAATGAACTGGTAGTTTTCAGATGAAGAAATTAAAGCTATCTATAGTGATATGAAAAAATGCTTTAGATCACTATGAGTACCTTGTGCCTTTTTATTAAGGGCCATAGTCCATGTCTCACTTGCCAATGTACCTATCCAATTCCAAGAATCGTTGCTTTTACAACAGGCAGCTAGGTTGCACAGTAGATAGAGCTCTGGGTTTGGAGTCAGGAACACTTGCATTCAAACCTGGCCTCAGACATTTACTAGGTGGTAGTACCTGGAAAGACTTATATAAACTGATGCTGAGTGAAGTGAGCAGAACCAGGAGAACATTGTACACAGTAACAGCAACATCTTACAATGACTAATTTTGATAGACTTATTTCTCTGCAATGCAAGGATCTAAGACAGCTTCAAGATTCACAATGGAAAATGTTATCCACAAAAGAATTTTGGAGTCTGAATGTAGATGGAAGCATACTATTTGCTCTCTTTTTATTTTTTGTATGTTTTGCTTTGTTTCTTCTTTCTCGTGGTTCCTCTCATTGGTTCTAATTCCTTTTCACAACATGACTAAAGTGAAAAATATGTTTAATATGAATGTATATATACAACCTATTGCCTGCCATCTTAGGGAGGAGAGAGGGAAGAGAGGGAGAGAAAACTTAAAACTCAAAATCTTATGGAAGTGAATGTTGAAAACTAAAAATAAATAAATTTATTAAAAAAAAAACAACAACTTGTGAGTTTGAATACCTGGCTACTATCTGCCTTTCTGTTTCTTCCCTGAGCACCATTCTATGACCAGTACCCCATGATGCTGAGAGATGGATGTTTCTATAGCGTGAATGCACGTTCCAGACAACACTGGCTGCCCTAGGCAAGGTGCTTCTTACAACTACATCAGTTCTTGGAGAATATAACTGGCAGGACCATTCATTAAAGCCTAAAAAGATAAAAGTACCATGTTTATGGATTGTGCAAGGCATAGGGAACCCAAAGACCAAAATGAGATAGCTCCTACCCTACCAGTGGCAGGGGAAACTTCTTGTACCAAGATAAATATACAGAAGAGCTACGACACTCAAGAGGCATGCTTAGTGATCATAGGATCTTGTGAGTTGCTTGGACAATGAAGGTAAAAGAAAAATATCAATTTAATAGTACCTCAAAGTACTTTTATATATGGAAAAAATTTAATGATGATGATGAGACAGTGGTTTGTGTTTTAAGTATTTGTTAATGCACCCTTATGCATCTTCTGTGTTTTAAGTAGTTCTATTATGGTGGAAGAAGTAAAAAACTGTCTCATACCTGATATCTGTTTTGTACATTGAATACTTTTTTTAAAGAAGATACTCTGTAAAACTCTTTTAGGGAGCCCCCTAACCTTAATTTAGATAAATTCCCCAAAATTCTATTCCAAGGTGGGGTAAGCCAAAAGAAGAGAAGACTGATTCCCTTTTTGGAACATGCCACCTCTCCCCAACCCCCCACAATGAACCTGGGTCCTGTTTGAGTCCAGAGGAGGAGACTCTTGTGGGAGAAGAGCCCCCTGGGCAACAGGCTCATATTCTGAGTTCTTCATATTCATCATTGCTTTCTACTCAGTGATATCCTATTACATTCATAAACCATAATTTGCTCTGGCATTCTCTATTCTTCTTGTTATCAATAAGATCATCCCAGTAGTGGAACCTCTAGGTTAATGGGTACGAATAATTTGGTCATTTTTGTTACATATTTCCAAAATGCTTTCCAGAATGGCTGAGCCAATTCTTAACTCACCCATAGTGAATGGAGGTTCTTTTTCCACAGTCCCTCCAACAATGAGTTTTCCAATCTTTTAGCATTTTTTTCCTAACCTGACTGATGTGAAGTGATAACTCAAATGATTAACATCTTCTTTGTTCAAGATCCCGATAAATAGGACTGAAAATTATCTTGGGGGTAGAGACACATCTGAGGACAGGGGTGCAGGGCAAGAGGGGAACTCTGCCAATTTGGACATCTCTCTGTCTCTGTCTCTGTCTCTCTCTACCTAAATGCTTAGATATGAATGTTAAATTAGTAAGAATCATTTCTATCAGATGTGCACACAATGAAGAACACACTATTAATATTTTCCCCTCTCTACAGGGCCTAGCTCCTATTTCCTATTAACTTTTACCATTCGGCCTGTTGGATGCTGACAAATCATCTAGAATGTCACTCACGTTATACCCATTGTAAATTTAGTAAACATTCTCCATCTTCACCCAAATGACTGGTAACAAAGTCAGTCTTATATAACATGTCCTTTGATAGCACAGTGTGCCCTCTCCAAGTTTAGTAAACATTCTCCATCTTCATCCAGGTGACTGATAACAATGCCACATTCTTACATAACATGTCCTTTGTTAGCACTGTGGGAGATTAAACACTGAGCTTAATGAATCATGAGTCTGGCACAGGTCAACATTCCTTAGTTAATCTGTTCCTTTCATCCAATGTGCATTATAGACCCCAGCCCCAGAGCAGAACCAATTATTCCATACACTTTCACGTAGACAATTGACTGTTAGACAATAATGGTGGGTCCCCTAAAATGGGTGGATAAGATGCATATCCAAATTCAAGAAGGAAGGAAACAAGCATTTAGGAAGTGCCAGACACTGTGCTAAACTCTGTACACATACCTCATTTGATTCCCACAATGCCTGAGGAGAAAGGTGAAGTAACTTGCCCAGAGTTAACACAGGTCATAAATGTCTGCAGTCACATTTGAACTCAGATCTTCCTGATTCCAAGGTGAAACACTCTCATCTACCGAGCCACCTAATTGCCTCTATGACCACTTTATGGTAGCTTTCTAAGGCATCCCTGCTTGTCTCTCCCTTTCCAAATCCATCCTCCCCACAGTTGCCAAATTCATATTTCTGAAACACAGACCTGTCTATACTATCCCTCTAGCACCCAAACCTTCATTGTCTTTCCATTTCCCCTAGGATAAAAGAAAAATTCCTCAGCTTGGCATTTAAAGCAATTGTGTATTAAAGTCCATGATCAGATTGATTTATTTCCCTTTACTTCTTTTCATGCACTCTAGGTTCCACTCCTTATTCTTCTCCAGACTATAATCCAGACTTCCCCTACTATACCCCAGATCTCCATCCTAAGCTTCACTCCAGTCCTGGAATGCATACATTAGAAATACTCTGGGACCTCTACCTTGGATGAAATGACTCTTCCCAGAACCTCAATTTAAGGAGGATCCCTAGGCTGGCCATGTGTCATTCCTCTCCAGGCAGCCCTCTGGTCACCTCAAATATCCTCCTGCCTACTGTGTACCTTTGTCTCTCCCCTTTATTAACTTTCCCCTCCCCCCTCACTTTTCAACCTCCTTTATTTAATGTGTAGTCTTCCCCTATTAGAATATAAGCTCTCTGTGGGCAGCGACTGTCTTTTCACTTGTACTTGTACTCCCATCATTTAGCTCAGTGCTTGGCACATAGCAAGCTATTAATAAATGCCAGTTGATTTATTCTACCTGAATGGGTCTTCCAGTTGTCCCCTAAACTTGGCATTCAATATCCAGCTTCCAAGTCTTTGCATAGGCTTAGAACATACTACCTCCTCTTCCTGAAAAACATCTTGGAGGTCACCTAATCATATCTTTTCTAATTCCAACACCCTCCCAAACTCCTTTGGCTTATTAATAAGTACTATCTCCATTCTCAAGAAAACAGGTGGTTTACTTGTTTTATTCCCTCCCACTCCCCCATAACTAGAATGTGAGAGAAGTAATTATTTTTCTCTTATATTAGTAAATAATTATTCATTTAAGATTGTTTTTCCTTTTCATCATTCAGGGACCAGTCCCTGTAGATCATTCAGTCAGTCTCTGAAGACTGATTGATGAGACTGGCCTAATCCTTGGGGTACATGCTCTGTGATCTTGGGCAGGATCCCACCCTACAAGGGGTACTTACTTTTATTAATAGTGTAAATAGAATCTAATCTAGGTGAATTCTTGCCCTTAGGAAATCAGCCTATGTCATTGTACCCCTCCTTTGGAGTCTAGGGAACCCAGCTCATGAAGGTGAAAACCAACTGGAGTAGTCTGGGTAGAGACAGATTCCTTGGTCCAAATTGCTGGAGGCAGCTGAGTAGAATGATAAAGTCAAGGTCTCATAGGGAGGAGATGAAGACTTTTTACCCACCTCTTCATTAATTGTTCACCAGTAAGGGTTTATTTCCACTTGTCAGAGGCACCCCCTTTCTCCAAGAGTATTAAAGCATTCACTCCATGATTGTCTTTGGTTACCAAGAGAAACCACTGACCATCATTTTATTCATTATCCACTGGCCTAATTAATAAATTACTAATTTACTGAAATTGTGTCTCTTGGGCTTTTCATTTGTCTCAGATGTAAGCTTCCAGAGGATTGGGATTGTTTGGTTTTGGTTTTTGCATCCCCAGTGACCAGCCCAATCCTTGGAGATTGATCTATTACCAACTAAATGGAAGGAACCAGGACAAAAATGAGATGAGATAGTCTTTGTCTTCAAGAAGCTTATATTTTATGAAGGCTGGGGGATATTGCTTACAAACAGATAAGTAAATACAAGATAATTTGAGGGAGGACAGAACACTAAAAGCCAGAGGGATAAGGAGAGATATCCCATAAGTACACTGAGCTAAACCTAAAAGGAAACATCTGGCTTTGAAGTCTAGTTCTGCCAACTTCTACAATTTGACCTTGGGGAAAGTCTTCATGACTCTAGGCTTCAGCTTTCTCACTCATCAAATGAGGATAAAAAATTGTCTCCTCAAGATAATTTTCAGTCATATTTATAGGGATCTTGAACAAAGAAGAGGTAAATTCTGAGTTATCACTTCACACCAGTCAGGTTAAGAAAAAAAATGCTAGAAGATGGGAAAACTCATTGTTGGAGGGACTGTGGAAAAAGAACCTCCATTCACTGTGGGTGAATTAAGAATTGGCTCAGCCATTCTGGAAAACATTTTGGAAATATGTAACAAAAATGACCAAATTATTCATACCCATTAACCCACAGGTTCCACTACTGGGATGATCTTATTGATAACAAGAAGAATAGAGAATGCCAGAGCAAATTATGGTTTATGAATGTAACAGGGTATCACTGAGTAGAAAGCAATGATGAATATGAAGAACTCAGAATATGAGCCTGTTGCCCAGGGGTCTCTCCTCCCACAAGAGTCTCCTCCTCTGGACTCAAACAGGACCCAGGTTCATTGTAGGGGTTGGGAGAGGTGACCTGACTTCCAAAAGAGGGGATCAGGATTTTCTTACTTCTTTTGGCCCATTAAGCTGCCCCCCCCCCACCCCAATCTTGGAACAGAATTTTGGGGAAATTCTCTCAAACAAGATTTAGGTATGGGTCATGTTTAGGAAGTCCCTAAATGGGATCTACAAAGTATCTTTTCTGAAAGTATTCAGTTGAATTTGGTCGATGCCTAAGGTTCCTACCTGTTCTAAATCTGTGAGAAATCTGCAATGGACCATTTTGGCCGAAACAAAATACTTTAAGATGACTAAAAATATATCCATCAAGCTGCACTCCTGACTCATTGGCCTTTCCTTAACATACCAGAAAAATGTCATTATAGAAGCTCACTTCACCCTTGGACTTCTCACTGAAATTCCCTATGCCCCTTCCTCTGATTGGCTGGTTCCTCCAGGAACCTCTATGTGAAGGAAAATATCCAGGTGAGCCATGTCTTTATTACAATCTAGGCTTTACCCTAGACCTTCTGGACTTTCTCTACTCTCTCCCCTCCCTCCTCCAGGTGCTTTCCCTTCCCTCTTTAGCTCTCTTTCCTAAGCCTTCTCCCACCAGACTGTAAGGACAGGGACTGTTTTTCTGTTTATAAGTGCCCAGCAGGCACTTTCGAGCACTGGGAATCAGCACTAATTGTATTTGTTTTCAAAGAGGACCAGTGACATCAAGGGGTGATGACTCGACTTGCACACGAATTGAAGTGAGGTAGTCATACGCTCTCTCCACTAGAGTTGTGGAAGTCCAGGGGCAGGACAAAAGTCAACATTCCTGGGGGTGGCCTAGTGGCAGCTAGTCTTCCCTGAATACCCCATGCACCCCAAGTGCTTAATAAAGGCTTGCTGATTTGCTTTGAAAAATAGGTGGAAGTCACATTATGCAGGGTTTTAAACACCAGACTGTGGGATTTAAATTTTATCCCTGGCACCATATAAAGCTGCTAAATGCTTTGGAACAGGCTTTAGTCTCAGGAATATCATCTTGGCATCTGGACAGGTAGAGACTGGAAGCAGGGAAGCAGATTAGGCTATTGTAACAGTTCAGGCCCAAATCACTTTTCACCGAGATTTCAAATTATGGTTTGGCCTTGGAAGTAGGGCGACAAGAGGCAGAATGAATATCGGTAGACTGAGGCAGGAAGACCTGTGTTCATATCTGAGTTAAGACACTAGCTAAATGATGCTGGGCAAGTCATTTAACCTGTTTGCCTCCATTTCCTCATCTATAAAATAGGCATAATAACAGACCCTACTTCCCAGGGTTGTTGTAAGGATCAAATGATATAATGTATTTTGTAAAGCACTTTGCAATAAGAGCTCTATAAATACTGCTTATTATGATTACTGTGAGTCAAAAAAAGGATGTGGCAAAGGTGGGGGTAGATTTGATAAGACTTGGTAATAAATCTATAAACTGATTACATCACATAGAGGAGAGAATTACAGGTCACTGAAATTGTGGATTGGATGAAATCGGATGACTGGAAGGATGGCATTGCCTTAGATAGAAATAAATACATTTAGGGGACAAAGATAATCAGAGTGATTTGCTTCAGTGAAGAGCACCTGTCTAGATGCAGTGGAGGCCTGGGGTGGTTATCATCCACTAAATCTCCTTGAGCGAAGCAGCTGGTCTGGATGGAAACATGAACCACCAGGGCTGGCAATGCCTTCCTTCCTACGGCCTAGCCCAACTTAAGAAAAAAAAGCGTTGAACCAGCTAGTTTGTCTCAAGCAGTGGAGCTGAGCCAGGGAGCCCAAGAGGCTGGCAGCAAGACAAACCCCGAGTAGACAAATAAAGTCCCAAGCAAGGAACCAAAGAGTGGAAGAGGTGCCAAGCCTTTCACAGCTGCTGGGCCCATGCAGGCCACTGTAACTAACGGGGCTGAAATTGAGTCTGGAAACAAACCTGATCCAGCCTGTAGATGAGAGCCCAGAGGGACCCAAGTGCCCTGTTGTTTGGAGGGTGGAAATCAGATTAGGGAGTTGGAAGGGTAATGCATATAACTTCAAAGGCCTAGTCCTAATGCAGTTCCTAAGAAGCCAGGAAAGGGAGGTAACCCTGTGGGTCTCCCATCCAGAGCCCAGAACTTAAAAGCATGGATTTTGTGAGGATCAAATGTGATAATGCTCATGTAGCACTTTGCAAATCTTAAAGCACAGTACAACTATCACAATTGTTATTACAGAGTGGGCTAATGGAGTCAGGTAGTTACAGAAATGAGAGTCAATATGAACTTTAAATATTATTTATTTGGCTGAAAAACCACAAACTGGTTGGGTTGGTGGGTTCTCTGGCTGTGGGTATCTAGGGACCCTCAATACTGGCTGAATTAGCTTGGGGAGCAGGGAGGGGTGATAATGACACAAACCTTCCTTCCCATTCCACCCAATTCTTAGAAGATTCAAGGGGTAAGTGACAAGTGGAAAAGAAGGAGCAGATTGTGAGAAAAGCCCTATTTTTAAACCTTGGCTCAGGTTCAGGGTAGGTCAAGGTTCCTTAGCTTCCCCTCAGTGCCACATTAGAGCTGGGAAGAAGTCCGAGGCAGCCAGAAAGCTAAGGATCTTATCTGGTCCTCATCCATGCCCCCAATAACCTTTGAGTAAAGAGGGACTCAGAGGTAGTTATTGAGAAGGGGAACTGTTGCTCCCTTATCATTACCAGGCTCTCTCACCAAACCTGCACCTGCTTCAGGGACAGCCCAACCCCTGAAGCTGCCCTTGAAAAAAAATGAAATCCTGGCCTGTAGCTCATCCAGTCTTCAGGGGCCCCTCAAGGGCCAGCAGCTCAAAGGTCCACCTCAAAGGGTGATTGATCAAAGGCTCTGATCAGTCAAAGCTGCTAAAAAGCCCTTAGGATGAAAAGCTCAGAGATCTATCTGAAGGTTCAGTAAAATGAGGCCCTGCCCTGTCTTCCTACCAACCCGAAGAGGGGGGCTGCTTGGTGCATGGGCCCCTCAGCCCTGATAGAACATATCTGCATTTCCTTCTCTGTGTGATAATCTGAGCCGTGATCTCTCCCATGGCAGGGAGCCCATGTGTTCCTTCCCCAACTTTCTCCACAGAGCCCTGAGTAAGCACTGAGCATGCTCATAGATTTGGCCATGTAGAGAGGCACCTCTGGCTAACTCTTGCTTAGATCCAGGTCTTCTCCAGATCAGATAAGGGACCCTGAGGAAGCCTGTGAACATGGGAGAAGCAGGAGAGAAAGGGTTCAATAGACTCCATAGGACTGCTGGTGTCTGATGAGGGCACAGGGGTTTCCCCTTGGCAGAAGCCATCAAGTCCATTTTCTCTGCTGCCCATAGATGAGATCAGTCATGCTCATGAGATCAGTCATGCTCAAGGGCAGGTTTGCTTCCAAAACCAGACACTTTCTGGGTTAGGAGTCACAGTGGCTTCTTCAGGGGACACCAGGTAGTATCAGGGTAGAGAAGGCAATGGATGGATTTGAACCTGAAAAGAGGAGACAGGAGCTGATCAGGGCCCTGGGGAACCAAAGCTGTACCAGATCACTTCTACTGGTAAACCACTGCTATACACACAAACACTCACCTTGTAGGGTCCTGCTGCAGGCTGAAGGCACCACCCACACTCACCACGTTCCTTCGATTCTCTGGACCCCCATAGCTCAGGGTGATCTGGGAGGGGCAGAGGGCAGATGGTGAGAGCCTGTGCCTGACTGGGCAATGGCTAGCAGGGAGGAGCATGAGGGGCTGTGCTCCTACATTTTCTGTTAGGATAATCCTCAGTGACTGAGTTACTCTGGATTTAATAGGTACCTTCATAAGAGGGTCAGAGCCATATTTGTGGATGAGAGGGGAGTAATGGAAAGACACGATTAGAAATCAGAAGGCCTATATTTAAGTACTAGTTTCACTGTTTACTATGTGACTGATCATGTCTCCTCTCTGAGGCTCAATTTTCTCATGTGTAAAATGGGGATAACAATATGTGCACTTCCCTATTTCAAAAGACAGGTATGGTCATTAATGAACATTTTTGTTAAGTTAAAATCAGCATAACAAAGATAGCCTCCACTCAAGCATCAGAATATGGGTTAAATTCATGAATCTAGAGGCTCCTGGAGGAAATACTACTTTTTAAAAAAATCTAGCATTTTTATTATTTTGTACACATTGGCTACTAAAGAGAGGTAGCTTGGTACAGTGAATGGAAAACCAATCGAAGAACTATAAAAACATGATTAAAGTTCTGTTCTGGCTGTGTGATTCTAGGCAAGTCACTTAAACTCTCAGGGTAGACCAGGGTCCCTCACTACAAAGACATCACGGGTCTGGTCCCAGCTCCACATGTGAAAAGAAGTATCTGCAACATTCAGCACTCTTGTGGGCCCTGAGTGTGTCAAGAGGGCCCCCTTCCCTTCAGAGACCATACTGATCAATTTGATTATTTTAGGCTAGCTTTGGAAAGTGCATTTTAGGATTTGCTGATATAAAATGTGCCAGTACCTTCTTTCTAGTAACTTTACTATGGTTACAAAACAAAAATTTTGAACAGTCCTAGGAACACACCCATTTCTCATTATTCTCTACTTCATCCCATAAAGACAAGAGCTTAACAAATGCTAATTAACTGGCTGATAAAAAAGATAGAGGCTGTGCTGCTCTGCTAAAGGCCTCTGTAACAGTTTAAGTGTTCTTTTTATTTTGCTAAAAATGTCATATCCCACACTGCTAGGTTAAGTCAGCCTTACCTGACTTACCTGATCTTACCCAAATTCTGGGTCATACAGTAGCTCAGGAGGAGAAATCATACCTACATATATGTCATCTGTGGAATTGTAAGACGCACGATGGGTGTGGGTGTGTCACATTTTTGAATGGTTTCTAAAATGGTAATTTAGAAATTACTTGCTGTTTTTGTGATGGTCATGATGTTTTTGTGATGGCAATAATGGCAAGAAACATGAGATTACCACTGATTTATCAATAATTATCGATAAAACTTCTAGGGCTCTGTCCCAAAGAGATAAAAAAAAATGATGTACAAAAATATTCATAGCAGCTCTTTTTGAGGCGGCAAAGAATTGGAAATTGAGGAGATGTCCATCAATTGGGGAATGGCTGAACAAGTCATGGTATATGAATGTAATGAAGTACTACTGTGACACAAGAAAACGATGAGCAGGTGGACTTCAGAGAAACCTGCAAAGCCCTATATGAACTGATGCTGAGTGAAATGAGCAGAACTAGAACATCGTACACAGTAACAGCCACATTGTGAGAGATAACTTTGTTAGACTCAGCTCTTCTCAGCAACGCAAGGTTCTAAGACAACTCCAAAAGGGTCATGATGGAAAATGCAATCTACATCCAGAGAAAGAATTATGGAGTCTGAATGCAGATTGAAGCATACTATTTACTCTCTCTTTTTGTTTCTTCTTTTTCATGGTTTATCCCATTGGTCCTAATTCTTCTTTACAACATGACTAATGTGAAAATATGTTTAATGTGAATGTATATGTAGAGCCTATAACAGAGTGCATACTCTCTTGGGGAGAGAGAAGAGGAGGGAGGTGGAGAAAATCTGAAACTCAAAAGCTTGTGGAACTTAATGTTGGAAACTAAAAATTAATTAAAATAATAAATAATTATCAGTAAAGTTGTAAGATGCTATTTCTGGGCATATGCCAGAAACAAGTCAATGGCAGAAAGGTCCCACGTGTATCACAATATGTATAGCAGCACCTTTTGTGGTTATAATAAAAAAAATTAAAGCAGTGGCTGAATGACAATATAAGAAATTTGATGGAATTATTTTTTATAATTATTGAAACTGAAGGACTTGTGTTTGGAGACATCAAAAGAAACCCTAGGCAGTCTCTTGGTCCTTCTGACCTCATGACAGTAGAAGCGGGGCAGGGTGCTACACTGGTTAAAAAGGGAAATAACTTTTGTTCTCTTTACCTCATCCTTCCTCTTTCTAGACTATACAGCCTATAAGACTCCTCTGGGAAGTGTTACAAGGCCACACAATGACTACTGGCATATGGCAGTATGTACCCTTCCTGCCTCAGGCCTCTTTAGTTTTACTGAGCACAGTTGATCCTGAGAGGGCTATTTCTAGATTTGAAGAGAACCTTCTGAATTCAAATGGTTGGGAACTCCTGGGTCCTCACAAACCACTATCAACAAGCTTGCCAGAAGACTTAGAGGGAACGGTTTTGACAGTGCAGAGCCAAGGTGGAGGAGCTAAGGAGCTTCATCAGTCCTGCAAAATGCTCTATGCATTGAAGTGAGTTTCAACTTCCTGGTGAAGTATAACAGCATTTCTAAGTTACTGCTGTTTAACCTCTCCTGACAGTATGCCCCTGTAATTCTGGCTTTAAGAAACAAACATTTCTTTTGTGTGAAAAAAAAAAATGAAAGCCAGAGTTTGAGACAAAGGGGATGGTGGCTCCTCGCTTTGGAGGCCAAGATCTTCCAGGACTGCACCCACTGCAGTAGTGCTTTACATGTAAGGATTCAACAAGCCTCCTCCTCACCTAAAGGAAATGCCAGAGGTACACAAATCAGAGGGCAGCCATCAAAGAAGAGAGGGAGAGAAGGGAGAATGAATATAAACAGGACTAAAATGGCAAATGCCAGCTCTTACAGGGCAAAAACCTGCTTCATCCCCAGGACTTCAAATATTGTCTTATACATTTTAGGTGCTTAATAAATACTTGGTGGAACATAATGATTATGTGATCACAAAGTCTTACTTTGATTTCTCTTTGGGGCATGGAATGTGTTTTTATATGTATTGGTGGAAGATGGAGACACATTGACAAGCAAATGGTAAAATGTGCTTTTGTGTCACTCAGTAAGAACACAAGATTTTACTGGGCATTCCCTTTGACCCAGGGATGCTGCTACTATGTTTGTTCCTATACATTTTTTTGGCAGTTTATGGGAATAGTGGTAAAAGTTATATTGATAACTAAAATAAGGACAAAATAAACCGTTAAAAATTATGCAAAAAGGAACAAAAAGAACTTCAGATGGGGACATAAACAAGCAGTGTTAGAACCACTATATTAAATTTTAAATATTTTTCTAGAAAGCTCAAATTAAGCTGTACATGGTAAAGTCTGATGGTTTTAAATGCTGTCTTTTTCTGTTTTATGTAGGAAAGTTCATTTTTGTTGACTTTTGTCAGGCTCATAATAATAAAAAAAAATTTATGACAACAAAAAAGGATGCAGGTTTTGATGTTGAAAAGTTGATATGAATATGTTTATGTGTTTAAAACAGTTAATCTGAATAAAAGGTCCCAAGGGATAGATAAGAGGTGACTAGAAATTACTAAAGGGAAACTAGAAAGATCAAAGACCACTGAACTAAAAACAGTTCCATCCTTAAGATGAGGGATCGTGTTTAAATTTGCCAAGAACAGGGGTGGGGAACCTGTGGCCTTAAAGCCCTCTAGATCCTCAAGTGTGGCCCTCTGATTGAATCCAAACTTTTTATTGAACAAATCCCTTTAAGAGAAGGATTTATTCTGTAAAACTTGGACTCAGTTAAAAGGTTGCACCCAAGAACCTAGAAGACCACAGGTTCCCTGCTCCTAGCCTAGAATAACCTAGATCCAACCATTGGGTGTTTTGCACACAGTAAAATGATACAGGAAATAGAGCCTTCCAGCAAAATTGTAACACTATTACATATCCATTCTGCCACCAAAGACCCAGGCAACTAGGTGATACAGTGGATAAAGAACTGGGCCAGGAAGAAGAAAGACCAGAGTTCAAATCTGAGATCAGAATTATTAGCTGTGTGACCTGGGCAAGTCATTTAACCACTGCCTACATAAAAAGTAAGGAAGGAAACTGCAGCAAAACACTGTAGTATCTTTGCCAAGAAAATCCCACAAATAGTCTATGGCATCACAAAGAATTGGATATGACTGAACAACATCATCAGGGACCTGGTTCACCCTGATAGTAACCGTCTGTGGACACGAACATATGAATCCATTAAAGGATAAGCATACAGGACAATTTGTGAGGAGAAAGCTTCATAAATACAGTTTTCCAAAACTGGCACTCTGTGGCTAATGGTTAACTTACTCTTTTCCTACCTTCCTCCAATCTCAAATCACAAAGAGAACATGGATTACCATAGCACTGTTAGTTTGTAACAACTTTCTAACTGTAAAATGCCCAATCTGATGTGGAAGAAAAGACATTGGAACAAGGGCCAGGAGTTTAATTCTGGTCTCTACCATCTATCTGTGGGCTGAGACCTTAGAGAAGTCACTGAAACAGTAAGTGCTTGATAAACATTTGTTGACTGAAACTCCCTGATTTGAAACAAACAAACAAACAAAAACGATGTCCTAGATAACTTCTGTGGTCCTTCCTATCTAACATTTAATGATTCTATGAGTCAAGAAACCTAGATTCAAATCCCAGCACTGCCATTAAACTCACCTCCTCATTTGTAAAATGATATACTAGATGCACAGGCATGTTTAAGTACATTTTGTTAACACTGTGGACCCAGGATATTTAATTTTTTTAGGCAAATATTTATGCAATACTGACTCAGAAAGACATAATTTTTATTTAGCAAAGAAATGAAATTTAATTTTTAAAATCAAGACTTCTAAAAAATATACTTTAAAAATGAAACTTTTTTTCTGACACATTAGCTCAGCAAACTACATACCCACTCCTATCACTAGATGATCTGAAGTCCCTTTCTGACACTAAGTGTATGATTTATACTGTACAGGTAGGTGGCTTAGACATTAAGCAGTCACACAGACCACTGCTGCCCCCTAGTGAAAGGCTCAACTACTGTTCCTCTCCTTTTTCCCTAGAGACCTTAACAGAGCCACGGCACACACTTTTACACACAAGCCTAAAACTTACTTCGCCTTGAAACGGTGTCAAGCTTTGCATACCCTAGGCTAGATCTGTTATCTTCTTGCCAGCTTGCCATTCAATGACAGAGCTGATTACTCCCAACGACTTTGTGTATAGCTCTTGTCCATGTCTTTCTGTAAGTCCTATAGAGCCCAGACTCCACATCCTGGCTTCCTTTGTCAGCTTACTCTATCTTGGGCTGACCAATGGAAGACTGACTGTCTGCTGTGTCTTGCTCTTACCATGTCTGGCTCACCTATTTCTCTCAGATTCCTTTTATGGCACTTGTCCATCCCAAGTTATCTTTAGCAACATGTAACAACTGCTTATGCCTACTATATGTCTTTCTTTTTCCCTCTGAGTTACTTGCAATTTTGGCTCTTCAGACATTGTGACAGTCTATGATTTGCAGTCATATAGAATTAGGGGAAGGATATAAATTTAAATAAGCTTCTGGGACAGCAGTCACATGGGGTTAGATCTTTCTCACACATGGCCCAGTCAGTTCCCTTCCTCTGCTACTATTCTTTCATAGCATCTGTACAAGATACATATGGAAAGAGATGGATTAACTCCAAAGAAGGCTGCCCAGACAACCATGTCCTTTTTCTCTCATCAATTTAGTTTGTTCTATGTGGATGGTTGGACAACCTCTTTGACAGAAATGTGTATCTCACTGAAGGAACTGTGCAGTGTTCAAAAGCTAGATGCTTTTTGTGTGATATCCATAAATAGAAGCATTTGGAGAAGCTACTATAGGCAGAGAATTCTTTAAAGAACAGAATCCAGCACACTGGTAAACATCTTTGGTGAGCATTTATCTTGTTTACTATCAACAGTCAGCAAGCTATTGAACATGCTTATCTCTATAGTCTGTCCAGCTCTCACTGTTAATGGACAGTGCTGGGTCTGGAGTCAGGAAGACCCAAGATCAAATTTAATCTTGGACACTTGCTAGCTGTATGACCCTGGGCAAGTCATTTAATATCTCTCTGCTTCAGCTTCCTCATCGGTAAAATGGGTATGACATTATGACTCCTACCTCCCAGGGCTCTTGTTAGGGCAAAATGAGAACATAATTGTAAAGCACTCTGCAAACTCCTAAGCCCTATAAAAATGCTATTATTATGGACTAATTTGCATGAGACACCGAGTCTGAGAGCCTTCAAAGCTGTCTCTTGTTCTTCCCAAGCTAAATGCTTATTTACAAACGGCACTGAGAGTCACTGCAAGAGACAGGTCCAACTCAGCACCCAAATACCAGTCCTAAGTGAGCTAGGCAGGACACCTGACCAGTGTGCTTTCCAGTATCCCAATTAAACCTAGCAGGGCCACAGAAAGAAGTGGAAACAATGTCTGATTAAGCAACATGTGAAGACAAAGGGAAAGTGACTTCTTATTAAAATAGCAGCTTGAAAAGTCCTAAGAAGACCAGTCCCCAAATACTGTCCTCTGTACTCAGAGAGGACCAAAATCATATCACTATTGGGGGTCAGTGTACAGTGTGTCCAACTGACATGGTGATCAGAACAATGTAAGCTTGGAAGGCCCCACCACAGGTGGACCACAAATAGTCTAAATGAGAAATAGTCTATACTCTAATAAGGAGGCACCAAATTGAATAATGATCAAGAAATCCAAAGAAATACATCAGTCAGCACCTTCACCCAGTCTAACACTGCACAGAGAGCTAGGAGCTTCAAGTATTAACACAGTCATGCATGCCAGCATGATCTCAGGGGGCAGGCTCACTGCAACTCCTGACTGGAGGCTCTGGAGGAAGTGGGAGCATGGAGGTAATTGCTCTGAAGCGGAACCCTAAAACCTGCCTGTGCTGTGAAAACAGATAGACCGGGGGGGGGGGGGGGGGGGGGGGGGGGAGGGGGAGAGTTAGTGTTAGGAATGAAAAGTTAGGGCCAAATGGGGTCTGACTACCTGTAAGGTCAATGGGGGTGGGAATGGGGAAGAGTTAAAGATTTTCCCTGCCTATTAGTAGACCTCAAACACCCTTTGTTAATTTCTAATGATGCACAAGGTCATGAGGATCCTGCCCGTCAGCCCTGAAAAGAGTATATATACTCTGAGGTGAGGTTTTGCTTTGGGGTTTATTTTTTGGAAGAAGGTTGGTGTGCCAGATGAAACTCTGGGCAGTCATTTTGAGAAGCCCCTCTGACTTTGAAAACCCAGATGTTGGTGCTTCTCTCTTTGGTAATCTATGGTCAGACAGTTGGAAGCCCTGTGTGTAGGTCTTTCTGATTGTATCTTCTCTGAAGTTCAGGGTGCTCACTTTTCTACCTGAACAAAGTGCTTGATATATATGCTTGATAAAATTGTTGACCCCTCGAAAGTTGCTCTCCTTTTACAAAAGCAGATCTAAGAATCTGTACAGCAGGCCCTCCTGTGTATGCCAGGGTCCTTGCTGATACATTACCCTATGCAAGAGCTTGGGAAGGGGTGATGCCTGGCTCTGGCACAAAAAGTCAAGTTAAGAACTGAGGCTGGAAACAGAAGTCATAGGAGGTCATTGAACATAATGAAGAAATATTATGGGTCAAGAGATGCGCAAGAGGTCAGTCAAGAAACTCAAGAAAAACTACTAACACAGCATCAGGACTACAAGATGCTCCAGCTTAAAAAATGAAATAAATATGCAAAATAAGAGTTAGGGAGGAAAGAATTGGACAGATAGTTAAGGGCAGAAAGTGAAAACCTTACCAAAGTAGCAGACACCTTGAAAATTAGAAGAGAACAAAAACATAGAACAATTTTTTTAAAAGAGCAAAAGACTGACAAAAAGAAAGCTATCTACTAATGAAAACAAGTAAGTAACTAGAAAAAAGGTAGACAGATAACTTAAGACTCTTCAGACTCCCTGAAAACCATGACCTCCCCCCAATATCCCTAAAAACAGCCTGGATGAGATTTATAAAAATAATCAATGGGAGCCACCCAGACTGACCAGAACTAGAAGAAGTGAAAATAAAAAGATTCTACCAGATCACTTTGTAAAAGATACCCTAAAATGAATATTCTCATGAATGTCACAGTCAAACTATAGAGCTTCCAGGTCAAAGAAAAAACATTTTCAAGAGCCAGGGAACTAAAATCAGGATTACAACAAGCCTTGGCAACAACTACTTTAAGAAGGGAAAAAAAACTGAGAATGAGACTTGCAAAATGCAAAAGATAACAAAACAAAACACCTTTAATGGAAAAGAGGAATTTTAAACATTCTGGTTTAGAAGACCAGAGAAGGGCAAAAATTTGAATTACAAACATAAGAATGGAGAAATAATTACATTTGAACAATGGAAAGAGGCTAAACAATGAGCAAGTATTTACATTCTAATAGAGGGAGAAAAAACAAAAGTTCCTTCCAAAACCTAAAGTCTCTTCCTCTGTAACCTAAAGAGTTACAGAGGAAGTTAGGACAAACAGAATAAGTACTAAGAATAGTTTGGTTCTGTTTTGATAGTCTTAAAAGGACAAGAGGTAAACCAAACTTGAGCTACAGGATTGCAAAGGAAGGATTAAAAGGAAAGAAAGCATAAGAATTAGTGTAGAGGGCCGGTTAGGGGGAGAGAGGAGGAGAAGGAACACAATGAAAGGAGATTCATTACAATATATCACTGATTTTGATCACATTCCTTCCTTTCTTCACTACCCTCTTTTGTGAAAGAGGGGAACAGGTTGTGGGGAAAAGGAGGAAAAAGCACAAGATGATATGGCAGAGGGAAATACATAATTAGCAATCATAACAGGAAACCTGAATGGGATTAGTTCATTCTACCCAAGACATTATCTTGAATAATGGGACTTTTTCCTTCATCTTAATATTTTGCGGACATATACTAGGTTATGGCATGTTAATGGTAAAGAAAACAACCTGGGTAGTAACTTCAATTGAAACTTTGTCAACCTGTTATCTTACTGTATTTACAACCTATGCAATTAAGAAATTCCTTTCTCATGGTCTAGTTAATCACTCATAGAGACCATAAATCTGAAGGACACAGACCACCTTGGATTGTCCTAAACAGATTTAAGCTTGGTTATTCCTGTAACAGACAGTCAGATTTTTTTTTTTGGCTCCATGATCATGTAACTGCTAGCTTTAAGGCAATAACCAATGTGCATTCAGCCTGTTTGCCTTTTTTAACCAAACTCCAGGTTGACAGTTACGGTGCCATGCCACAGATTGGAACTGATGGACTAGGACAGAACAGCTCCCCATCTCATTAAAACCAAGAGCCTTAGGTGCCTCAGGATTCATTTTTCCTGAAGTCTTAAACCTTGATGGGGTTGGGTAAGTCCTCCTATTCCCAGCTTCCTGAAACTCCAACTAGTTTGGCTGGTCTACAAATTCCCTTTAAGCTAGCTTTGGGGGAGGTAACCAATTTGGGTTAAATCGCTTAAAATTAATACAAGTATTGCCAGCACTAGTGTCAATTAAGACAGCCTAAATTATGTTGGCCATGATAGGGAGAAGGGCCTTCCCATAGCTCCAGCCTCAGGGTGCAGCCTGCAGAGGTCCCATCTGGCAGGTTGCAGCAGCTTCCACAGCAGCCCCTACAGTAGGCAGCATCCACTGTTGGATAGTAAAACCCCTGGGGGCACTGAGCAGCTGATTCTTACCTCAGCCCTTTGTAGAGGTCCTGCCCCCACCTAACACTCCTGAGGGATCTGAGCTGCCAATCTTTATCTCACATTGAATGGTGGCCCTGCCCGTGCAGCTTATCTGAATCTCAGCCCCCAGTGCTGGCCTGGCTGAACTGGAGGCCAGGTGGTTGTGAAGACAAAACTCTATCGCTCAGATTCTGGGCACAAAAATTTCTGCTTGCTCCCAGACCAGTGTAAAGCTTGACTTGGGGGAACTGAGATCTTACAGACCCCCCAGAGTATACCCTACTTTTGACAAAGGACCCAAAAGTCAAGTAACTGGTTGGGAAAATGTCCCAAAAAGGGGGGGGAAATAAGACTAAAGAAGGTTACTTTCTTGGTGAACAGATATCTCCTCCCATCCTTTCAGATGAGGAAGAACAATGCTTACCATCAGGGAAAGACATAAAAGTCAAGGCATCTGTATCCCAAACATCCAAAATAAATATTCAATGGCTAATTCAATTGGCAAAAGAGGTTCAAAAAGCCACTGAGGAGAAAAATGCTTTAAAAAGCAGAATTAGCCAAATGGAAAAGAAGGTTCAAAAGCTCACTGAAGAAAATAGTTCTCTCAAAATTAGAATGGAACAGATGGAGGCTAATGACTTTATGAGAAACCAAAAAAAATCACAAAACAAAATCAAAAGAATGTAAAAATGGAAGATAATGTAAAATATCTCGTTGGAAAAAAAAATGACCTGGAAAATAGATCCAGGAGAGACAATTTAAAAATTATGGGACTACCTGAAAGCCATGATCAAAACAAAGAGCCTAGACATCATCTTTCATGAAATTATCAAGGAAAACTGTCCTGATATTCTAGAACCATGGGGCAAAATAAATATTGAAAGAATCCACCAATCACCTCCTGAAAAAGATCCAAAAAGGGAAACTCTTAGGAACATTGTGGCCAAATTCCAGAGTTCCCAGGTCAAGGAGAAAATATTGCAAGCAGCTAGAAAGACAGTGTGAGTACTGTGGAAACACAATCAGGATAACATAAGATCTAGCAGCTTCTACATTAAGGGATCAAAGGGATTGGAATATGATATTCCAGAAGTCAAAAGAACTAGAACTCAAACCAAGAATTAACTACCCAGCAAAACTGAGTATAATACCTCAGGGGAAAAATGGGTCTTTCAATGAAATAGAGGACTTTCAAGCATTCTTGATGAAAAGACCAGAGATGAAAAGAAAATCTGACTTCCAAACACAAAAATCAAGAGAAGCATGAAAAGGTAAACAGCAAAAAAAAAAATCATAAGGGACTTACTAAAATTGAACTGTTCATATTTCTATATGGAAAGACAATATTTGGAGGAGCCAATTTGGCGGAGTAGAAAGACTCACGTATGCTAGCTCCGAACCCACAGCCCATGTATTTCCTGCAAAAAGAACTCCCCACAAATTCTGGAGGACTGCAAGGCACGCAGAAACACAGTGGAAAAGATCTCCATTCCAGCTCTCCAGGGATCCGTCCTGCTCCGGACAGCGGAGCACAGCCCTATGCTGCCCTGGCCACGTGGCCCCAGAGGAGCAGATCTGAGCAGGCTTCAGGGACGGAATCTCTGGCGGCCAGGAAGGTCCCTCCACTCACAGGTGCTACAAGTAAGTGAGAGAGACTTCTGGGCTGGCCGTGAGGGGAGCGGGGGTGTCTCTGTGACTCAGGCCCCCTCAGGAGGCAGCGGCAGAGGCAGGGAGGGCCCAGGATTCCCGGAGCAGCAGGCAGAAGTTCAGGGCCATTACCGGGGGTCTCTGCATAAACACCCTGAGGGAACTGAGCCTGGGAGACAGCCCTGCCCCCACCTGCTCCATTACTGAAGGTCTCTGCATAAAGCCCCTGAGGGAACTGAGCCTGGGAGGCGGCCCTGCCCCCACCCGCTCCATTACTAAAGGTATCTGCATAAACCCCCTGAGGGAACTGAGCCTGGGAGGCGGCCCTGCCCCCACCCAAGCACCAAAACTTAAGCTCACATTGAATAGCAGCCGCACCTGCCGCGGAAAGCCCATTTGAATCTCAGACCCCAAGCACTAGCTGGGCGGATCTAGGCAGGGGTGGACAGGAATCTCAGAAGTCAAGTAACTGGCTGGGAAAATGCCTAGAAAAGGGAAGAAAAATAAGACTATAGAAAGCTACTTTGATGGGGTACAGATGTTCCCGCCTTTCAATTTTGATGACGAGGAACAATTCTTACCATCAGGGAAAGACGTGGGAGGTTAGGGCCGCTGTATCCCAGACATCCCAGGTGGATGTCCGGTGGGCTCAGGCCATGGATGAGCTCAAAAAGGACTTTGAAAATCAAGTTAGACAGGTGGAGGAAAAACCGGGAAGAGAAATGAGAGAGATGCAAGAAAAGCATGAAAAACAGGTCAATACTTTGATAAAGGAGACCCAAAAAAATGCTGAAGAAAATAACACCTTGAAAAATAGGCTAACTCAACTGGCAAAAGAGGTTCAAAAAGCCAATGAGGAGAAGAATGCTTTCAAAAGCACAATTAGCCAAATGCAAAAAGTGGTTCAAAAGCTCACTGAAGAAAATAGTTCTTTCAAGATTAGAATGGAACAGATGGAGTCTAATGACTTTCTGAGAAACCAAGAAATCACCAAACAAGACCAAAAGAATGAAAAAATGGAAGAGAATGTGAAATATCTCATGGAAAAAACAATTGACCTGGAAAATAGATGCAGGAGAGACAATTTAAAAATTATGGGACTACCTGAGAGCCATGATCAAAAAAAGAGCCTAGACATCATCTTTCATGAAATTATCAAGGAAAACTGCCCTGACATTCTAGAACCAGAGGGCAAAATAAGTATTGAAGGAATTCATCGATCACTGCCTGAAAGAGATCCAAAAAGGGAAACTCCTAGGAACATTGTGGCCAAATTCCAGAATTCCCAGGTCACGGAGAAAATATTGCAAGCAGCTAGAAAGAAACAATTCCAGCATTGTGGAAATACAATCAGGATAACTCAAGATCTAGCAGCTTCTACATTAAGGGATCGAAGGGCATGGAATAGGATATTCCAGAAGTCAAAGGAACTAGGACTCAAACCAAGAATCACCTACCCAGCAAAACTGAGTATAATACTTCAGGGGAAAATATGGTCTTTCAATGAAACAGAGGACTTTCAAGCATTCCTGATGAAAAGACCAGAGCTGAAAAGAAAATCTGACTTTCAAACACAAGAATGAGAAGAAGCATGAAAAAGTAAACAGCAAAGAGAAGTCATAAGGGACTTACCAAAAGTGAACTGTTTACATTCCTACATGGAAAGACAATATTTGTAACTCTTAAAACTTTTCAGTATCTGGGTAGTTGGTGGGACCACATACACACACACATGTACACGCGTGCACACACACATATACACATGCATGCACATACAGAGACAGAGAGCACAGAGTGAATTGAATAGGATGGGACCATATCATAAAAGAAATTAAGGTAAATGGTGAGAGAGAAATGTAGTGGGAGGAGAGAGGATGAAATGGAATGGGGTAAATTATATCTCATTCAAGAGGCAAGCAGGAGACTTTTTAGTGGAGGGAAAAAGAGGAGAGCTGAGAAAAAAACAAGAAATTTACCCTCATCACATTCGACTAAAGGAAGGAATAAAATGCACTCATTTTGGTATGAAAACCTATCTTACAATACAGGAAAGTGGGGGAGAAGGAGATAAGCAAGGGGGTGGGATGATGGAAGGGAGGGCAATGGGAGGAGGGAGCAATTTGAAGTCAACACTTGGGGAGGGACAGGATCAAAAGACAGAATAGAAACAATGGGGGGCAGGATAGGATGGAGGGAAATAGAGTTAGTCTTACACGACTATTATTGAAGTCATTTGCAAAACTATACAGATAGGGCCTATATTGAATTGCCTGCCTTCCCAAAGGGAATGGGTGGGAAGGGAGGGATGGGGAGAATTTGGAACTCAAAGTTTTAGGAACAACTGTTTAGTATTGTTGTTGCTACTAGGAAATAAGAAATACAGTTAATGGGGAATAGAAAGTCATCTGGCCCTACAGGACAAAAGAGAAGATGGGGACAAGAGAAGGGAGGGATGATAGAAGAGAGGGCAGATTGGTGATAGGGAAAATTAGAATGCTTGGTGTATTGAGGTGGGGGGAGGGGATAAAAGGGGAGAAAATTTGGAACCCAAAATTCTGTGAAAATGAATGTAAAAAGTTAAATAAATAAATTTATATTAAAAAAAAAGACAATATTTGTAACTCTTGAAACTTTTTTCAGTATCTAGGTAGTTGGTGAGATTACACACACATAGGGACAGAGAGCACAGAGTGAGTGCAATAGGAAATAGGAAGGGATCATATCCAAAAAAATAAAATTAAGGGGTGAAAGAGGAATATATTAGGAGGAGAAAGGGAAAAATGAATGGGGCAAATTATCTCTCATGAAAGAGGCAAGAAAAAGACTTCAATGGAGGGACAAAGAGTCCTGGGAGGTGAGAGGGAAAATGTGAAGCTTACTCTCATCACATTTAACTCAAGGAAGGAGTGTAATGCACACTCATTTTGGTAAAATACAGGAAAATTGGGGAGAAGGGGATAAGCAGGGTGGGAGGCATGATGGAAGAGAGAGCAATGGGAGGAGGGAGCAATTAGTCTCTTGGGGAGGGACAAGGTCAAAAAGAGAGAATAGACGAAATGGGAGGGGAGTATAGGATGAAGGGAAATATAGTTAGTCTTACACAACATGACTATTTGAAAACTACACATATATAGCCTATATTGAATTGCTTGCCTTCTCAGTGGGGATGGGTGGAGAGGGAGGAAGGAAGAGAAGTTGGAACTCAAAGTTTTGGGAACAACTGTTGAGTATTGTTCTTGCATACTACTAGGAAATAAGAAATACAGGTAATGGGATATAGAAATTTATCTTGCCCTACAGGACAAAAGAGAAGATGAGGATAAGAGAAGGGAGGAATGTTAGAAGGGAGGGCAGATTGGTGATAGGGGTAATTAGAATGCTCGGCATTTTGGGGTGGGGGGGAAGGAGAAATGGAGAGAAAATCTGGAAGTTAAAATTTTGTGGAAATGAATGTTGAAAACTTAAATAAAATTTAAAAACAAATAAAAATAAATAAATAAAATTTTAAAAAGAAATAAACAACAATTGAAATAAAAAAAAAAAAGATTGAAGGATCTACCCTTATTTTGTCAAGTCTTGAATCCTTGCAACCCCCGTTCCGCAGGATAAAATAGCCAATTCATGACAGGGATCTTTAACAAGCTTCTAATTGCCGCCCTCTCTGTTGTTTACTGTGAGCTCTGTTTGTATTTGTCCTGTCTTTAATTGTCTATTTGTGTGTTAGTGTATGTCCCTGTCCATATCATGTGTGCTGTGAATGAGTCTTTTAAGATTTAAAATGCAAGCAGCCAGAGACTTTTAAGGGCTGCAGCTAGGGAAATAAACAAGCAAAACTTTAAGACTTTTCTATGTTGTTCCAGTCTGGCCAACCTGGAATTACAATGGAAAATTAGATGATCTTAGCTAAAGTCACCTTAGCAGATTTTGTAGGTTGTGAGATTAATCACTAAAAAGTTTGGAAACTGATCATTTGGAATTATTAGAAAAGAACTCCTAAGATTTTGGGTAGCTCCAGGAGCTCACCTTGCTAAAACACCCCCTCCCAATCCTGATCACTTAGCATTCACAACTCCCTCCCAGAGTTAAGAGAGTATCTGAGAATGGCGATTTTTAACAGCCACAAGGGTTCATGTTAACTAACCCCTCTCATCCCAGATCAGATTAAGAGAAGAGAATGCAGAAGTAGAGGGAAAACTTAAAACACCCTTCTCCAACTGGCAAAAAGAAGTGTAGGGGCAGCAACTCACAGACCGGCAGTGATTCTAACAGTCCTGTGCCCTTGGACACCTTGTAGCCCACCCTTTTAGGTAAAGCTTGGAAATGTCACCTAGGTCCTGTACATTCTGCCCACCCTGTTCCAACAGCTGCAAACCATCCCAGGCTTAGTAAATTCTGCAGCTAGGGGGAAGAGATAGGTGGATGGATCAGACCTGTGGTGAGCATTCCCTAAGCTCTGCCTACAACAGTCATCACCACTGGGACACTAGTCTCTGCTCTTGGTAAACTTCACTTCTCTATTCCAGTGGCAAAAATTTATTTTAAATCTCTCTGACCTGTTTCCTGATTTCTAAAAGTAAAAATAATAATGGTTGTTGTTATGAGATCAAAATGATGTAATGATTGTAAAATGCTTAACATGACTGGCATATGTTATGTGCATTATTATCTCTCTCTAACGTAATTGTTAACTTTAAAGTGGTTTTAATTACCAAAAGTGATAACATCAATAATTTCCATATATGATAATCTGGAAATGCAATTGATATCATATGAAATCTATTGTTTGTGTTAAAACTGTATTTCTAAGATTGTATCTCTTAGCTTGTGAAATCTGAGAGACCACTGTGAGGTAGAAATGTTGTCAAAGCAATTTTAATTTGGATTATGTTGCATGTGAATTGGGTTTTTAAAACGATGTAACGAAATTAGATAAGTTGATGTTCACTATGATAGCAGATATTTTTCATCTGAAATCTTGGCGATTATAAAAATACATGGTGGTTCACAGTTACAGTTTCCATGTATTATGTAAGGTGATTTAGACGTACACTGACCTAAAGAGTTCTTGTAAAACTGTGCAAAGGTTTCTGTGTTACAGAATCCCTACTGAACAAATGAGAAAAAAAATAGGGCTGTGATTTTCAAGCTTGTTTCACCTAAAAGATATGTATATTAATTTGAAGGTTTATGGACTATCTACGTGAAATGACAGAAGGTACTTAATTTCTAGAGACATATTTAAGGAAAAATTGTTACTGTGATAAGACTAAATTAAATGAATATGTCATTCTTGACTTAGAGTAACTAAATCTTCTTTCCATTACAAACACCTTTTTGACAAAGAACTTTGTGATATCTAGGAATTCTGTAACAACTAAGAATTTAGTTTTGTTATACTACTTTGTGAATCTGTGTTACTTTACACCGACATAGTTTAATGAATTCCAAAAGGTTTACTTCTGCTTTAAGAAAGAGATATCATTTTAAAAGTTTCCAACTAGTTTTCCTCATAAAAGTTTAGTAAACAGAATAAATTTTGAACTGTTTCTAAAGAAGGGGAAATACTTTTAGAAGAAATATTTTGAAAAATCTTTTGAGATTTTGTTTTTGGGCCTACTAAAATTTCAAAATAATTTATTGTTAAATTAGGCAGTAAAGCAGAAGAGATCTTGCTGTTTTGATCTGAATTTGTAGTCATTCTATGGCCTAAACCAGAATTAAAATTTGCACTTGAACTTATTATATGTGAAACATTTAATTCCTGATGTATCTTATTTTTCCAGAGTGAATATAATTAGGGAAGAATAACTAACTTGTAAAACAAAGAAATAATTCCATCAAACTATAAAGTTAGCCAATAACCTCTTTGCTTTGTTTAAGATAGAATGAGATTCCAGTACAGTTATGTTAGTAAAACGTAATAACTTATGAGCTATCTTGTCTTATGGTTAAAATGCAAAGGAAAGTGGGATAATCAGAAGAATAGGATTGAGAGATTTGGAAAGATAAATAAAGTTTTGATTGAAAATATGGAAGGCAAATAATAAAGTTTGGGAACAATTGGGGGTTATCTAAACCACCCTTGTCCCTAGATGTCCTGGATACTTTGTGTCAGTTTCAGATGGTTTAAGTATGTTTAGAGAGTGTGAGGAAGTATTTTAAGAAGACAGGAAAAATTGTAAAAAGAAAAAAATGTAACTTGATTTGATAAATTAATAGCTCAGTTAAATTTGTGATGACCCTATCTGAAGGTTACCAGCTCATATTTATCTGCTATTTAAGACTGGAACTGCAATTCACTATTATTCGAAGATCTGATTACAGGAATAGTTGTCTAAGTTATCATAAAGCCAATTGGCATGTGCTGCAGGCTGATGGATGCCTGGAAAGGTTTTGGAGATGACCTTGGACATGGCCTAGGTAGGACCTTCCTAACTCTATTTCCCAAATCTGCTATTTCCTTTCTGAAAAAGGAAATTCCCCACCTTACTCCTAAGCCCTGTTTTCAGCACCTAGTGACCACAACTGACTGTCAGATAATGGCTCATTCCTGGAATCAAACAGAACTAAGGAAGTTCTTTCCTTCTGTTAACATGTATGACATTGTCTCACTTTTTCTTTAATAGCAAATACCTATAATCAAGAAGTCCTGTAAGGATAATACTAAGTCTATTAAATAATAAATGGATATTAGAACATCTCTGAATTACTATAATAGGGTAGCAAATTTTGAGGAAAAGCAACAGGATTCTTTAAGAATTATATACAGATGTATATGATTGGCTTCTAAAATGTATCATGTTTTTGATAATAAGATTTCAAATCTGGATTTCTGCACAAAAAATGGTATAAGATAGTGGTAAAAGGATGAGTTCATTTTATGTTTGAACCCTCACATTTTAAAAGATTCTTATTCCAGGTACAGGATTGAGGTAAAGACAAAAATAGCAAATATTATAAACTGAAATTCTATGAAATTTCAAAAAAAATGGAGAACAAATTTTAAGTGACTGTACTAATTTATATTTTCAGAATTATCAGCAAATTTTTAGATCTGAACCAGAGAAGTAGAACTTTTTTTTTAATTGTCCCAAGAATAAAACCTATTGTCAAAGAAAGGATATTTAGACATCCGGTAACTACATGAGAAATCTGGAATTAAAAAAGTGATGTTTAAATGGACCTTAAGAATGGATTACTGGGATACAAGGAATTTAATGTTAATTAACACTGGAAATAATGACTGCATTTACTTGTATGATTCATGTTTAATTTTCTTGTTTATATTGATGACATGTAAATCTCCCTTCTCAAAAATAATCTATTGTGAGCCATCTAAGTTTTAATCTGTACTTGACTTACTGGGTAAAAATGCAATTTTGTAAACTATGAGAAAAACTATTGTGTTGTTTGAACCTAGCCCTGCGTCGCTGGGAAACTGAACTATTTCTTTGTGCCTTTATCAAATCATGTTTTCTGGAAGCCCCTGTCAGGTCTTTCTATATATACTTCTGGATCCATCTGTCACATCTATTGCCCCTGCTCCTGAGTGGACCTTGCCCTCCAATTTCAAAAGGCCCTGAAAAACACGACATCAGATGTAGACAGTTTTCCCAAGAGTCTAGACCAGACCTGCATGAAGGACAGCACCCTCCCTACCTGAGCCCTTGAATACCCAGGACTGGTTGTTCAGAGGTTTTTCCATATCCTTCTTGGTCTATAGGCGACGACTTCGGCTTGCCTTTGACCAAAAGGAGGGAATGATAATCATTTAATATAAATTTTAGACTTTAATAAGGGCCAGAACTTGAATTAACCAATCAGAAGAAGAGCCTGGACATAACAGACTTTTTGTTCTCTGAAGTAAACTCAGAGAATACCTATGTCAGCAAAGCCAGATGGGGCTGACTTAGCATTCCTTCATTAACTCAAGACAGTATCTTGAATAATGGGACTTTTTCTATATCTTAATATTTTGGGGACATATACTATGTTATGGCATGTTAATGGTAAAGAAAACACAGATATCCTGGGTCTTAATTTCAATTGAAACTTTGTCAACTCTGTTATCTTACTGTATTTACAACCTATGCAATTAAGAAATTCTTTTCTCATGGTCTAGTTAATCACTCACGGAGATCATAAATCTGAAGGACACAGATCATCTTGGATTGTTTTAAACAGATTTAAGGCTGGTTATTTCTGTAACAGTCAGATGTTTTGTTGGCTCCATGATCATGTAACTGCTAGTTTTAAGGGAATAAACAATATGCATTCAGCTTGTTTGCCTTTTTTCACCAAACTTCCAACTTGACAACTGTTACAAGAAATACATGTGAAACAAAGAGTCACAAAGGGTTGAAATGAGGAGCAGAACAGAATTTCTTATGCTTCAGGAGAATTTTTTGAAAGCAGGGGTAGCAATCATGATAGCAAACAAAGCAAAAACAAAAGCAGGTATGGTTAAAAGAGACAAGTTGAGAAACTACATTATGCTTAAAGACACTATAGACATTAAAATATTATTAGCACTTAGTATATACATACTTGATGGCATAGTATCTAAATTCTTAAAAAGGAAAATTAATCATATTAAAGATTAGGAAGCCTGGTAGTACAGTGGGAAAAGCAAAGTGACTTGGAGTCACAAAGACCAATTTTAAATCTTGCCTTCTCTTAACCTCAGTATACTCATCTATAAAATGTGGATGATAACAGCACCCACCTTACAAGGTTGTTGTGAAGACTAAATGAAAACTAATGTAAAGCACTCTGTATACCTTAAAGTGCTATATAATTGCTAGCTAGTATTAATAGAGGGTAAAATCGATGGCAAGACTAATAGCTAGAGACCTCAATGTGCTTCTTTATGACCTAATCAAACACTTTGAAAAGATAAATTATAAAGAAGTTACTAACTCAAATGGAATTTCAGAAAAGTTAGCCTACCTTAGAAACCGATAGCTTTCTGCTGACTACTGATTGGGAATAGAAAGTTATAAACACTATTTTTCAGTGGTATATGGCAGATATGCAAAAACTGACCATGTAGTAACGGCATAAAATGCAGAAAAGCAGTTATTAAATTCTTGACTGACCACAATGCAATAAAAATTATAATAAAGTCTATTTGGAGAAAGGATTTAGATTAAATGGAGATGACGACTGCTACTACTACTACCGCCGCCACCACCACCACCACCACCAATAGCTAACATTTATCAGGCACTTTAAAGTATGCAAAGTGCTTATAAACATCATCTCCTTTGATCCTCACAACCACCCTAAGAAGAAACAATTACTAAGACTAACAGCTATTCCTGAATTGAAAAATGGTCAAAGGAAATGAACACACCATTCTTTAAAGAACTAATAAGCATCCATAACCATATGAAAAAAATGGTCTAAATGCTTAAAGCAAATCAAAACAACCCTGAGGCTTTACCTCATATTCAACAAATTGGCAAAAATGACAAAAAAAATCAACAGTTAATGTTGGATTAACTGTTAGAAATGGAAAGTTAGAAATGTTACTACATTGTTGGTGGAGTTATGAAATGATACAACCATTCTGGGAAGCAATCTGGAATTGGAAAGAATTGGAAACGAAGTAGATACCTATCAACTGGAGAAGGGCTAAACAATTGTGGTACATTACAAATGTAATGGAGTACTACTACTATGCTGTAAGAAATGATACATGTGATGAATACAAAGAAGCATGCAAAGATCTATAAGAAGTGATGCAAAGTGAAGCAAGAAGAGCCAGGAAAGCAATATACTAGTAACTACAACAATGTAAATGAAAGAATGACATACCAAAAATAAAAAGTAAATGGTGCAAAATGATAAAGATCAAATAGGACTCAAATGAAGATATATGAGAAGACACTCCCAACCCAACCCTCTGTGGAGGTAGAAGATACACTGGTGTTTACACAGTGAACATGTTTTCAGACTTTTTCAATGTTGATACACATTTGTGCTGATTTTTTTTCCTCTCTAAAGAAGTACTATCATCAAATGAGTTGGCTCGCTGGGAGGGCAAAGGAAAGGGTCACATGGGATAACTATGGTGATATAAGAAACAGAAAATGTTTTTTAAAAAACTTATTTAAAAAAACAATAACCACCTTGGGACATGCTATTATTATCAACCCCATTTTAGAAATGAGGAAATTGAAGCAGAGAGAGATTAAGCAACTTGTCTATGACCAAACAGCTACTAATTATCTAAGGCTGGATGTAAACTCAGATCTTCCTGACTCCAGGTCCATTGCTCCAGTTGCCACTAAATAATTTAATCACAAAGCATTGGGGAGTCAAAGTAAAAATCACCTAATTTCATCAAAGAAAGTAACAGTGAGATAGTTTACTGGTATGTAGCTTAAAGCAATCCTGAGGAAAAACTTGTACCTTTAAATACTTTATCTCAAAAAAGAAAAAGGACAAATCAAGGAATGAAGCCCACAACTAAAAAGTAACAAATCACACCCATTACCCTTACTAAACAGATAGAAATCACATAACTCAAAGAACCTTATTGAGCCAATAAATAAAACAAGAAGCTATATTTTAAACTAACAAAATACATTAGAGAAAAGAGAAAAACTGAATTCCTCATATAAAAAATGAAATGGGAGACCGTACAACAAATGAAGAGGAAATGAAGGGAAATATTAGAAACTATATTGCCTAAGAAGGTTATGCTGGGGGGAAAATACATCAACAAATGAGATGGATGAATATTTGTAAAGAATATAAAAAATGTTCAGATTATTAAAACAAGAAATAGAGAATTTAAATAACCCAGTATCAGAAAAAAAAATTGAAAAAGCCATAAATGAACTATTGAAAAAATCCTAATGGTTAATAATAGTGATTTAAAAAAGAAAGAATATCAATGGAACATTTTAAAAATACACAGAAGAAAGCAGTTAATACTACCAAGTTAAATTTAATATTAAAAAAAAACACAAGCTGAAATAGATTCCTGATTTCAAATGCAACTCTTTTTCACAATTTTAAAATGTTTAAAAGTAAATAATAGACATAATCTCAAATTCTCTACACCTCTCAAGACAACTGTTTCATGCTAATGATGTGGTCAGTTTCTTTGAAAGCCTGACTATTCACTTCACATATTTTCATTAAGGAAACCCAACAAGTATGTATAGCTCATTTTCACAAAGATGCTGGAGAGACCAAAAAGCAGGCAAATTGTTTGGGAAGTAAGTGATCAACTCTCAGGTGCCCTTTTCCCAAGTTAAACAAGTTCCAAGCAAAAGTTAAACTTCTTAAAGTGTGACAGATTTAATATATTTACTTTGGTCAATTTCCTATTTTTCAGAGTTTAAACAGCCCTTTTAAATAGGATTGGGGTGGCTTTAATCATCAGGCAGAGTGTCTTTAACCTATATCCTAATCCAGTATTTACACTGATGTTTTCTTTACCCAATTGACGATCTGACTGCACACATGCAGCTAATTAATTCTGAAAGAACTTAGACATCTGTAACCAGTTGTTCCTGTCTGTTAAGATAGTCAAGCTGCATTTTTAGTATGACAGTGTTCTACACTCACCACTGTGACTTTTCTTCAGAATAAAATACTCATGATGTAGACACGTGAGACTTTTGAGAAATCTACAAATCCTTAGACACTTTCATGATTTCAAGTCACATTTTTAATAAAAAAAACATCAAAAATAAAGATTTATTTAAACAATCATCTAAATAATTACATAATTTAAAATAATTGTTTAAACAAACCATATTTTCAACAGTTTTTGCCAATGCTACCTTTGTGACTAAGGTCACTGAGTATTCAGGGTATACAATTCCACTGGTATAAGTACTCCTTTCACCAATGAAGACTGCTGTCCCTCTGGACAGACAAGCTTTGAGAGAGGGTATAACCCAAAACTTCATCATACTGTTTGTGGTTAATCTGCTAGTGAGCCTCTGCAAATTCAGCCAGGCTGGTCATCAGATAACAAAGTTAATAGTGTATTACTGAGTCTGCACTCATTCACTCACAGAATTTGGGAGCTGGAAGGGATCTCAGCAGCCATCCAGCTCAATGAAAGCACTACAACATTCCTGACATGTAGTTCTCTCAAAACTGAAAACCTCCCAAAATGAGAAGAAAACCATCCTTTCTCAAGATTTGTTCCAATTTTGGTTAGTTCAAATTGTTTAAAGTATTTCTTGACAGTGAGTTTTAATTTGTATCTTTGTAATTTCTTCCCATTTTTCCTGGTTCTCTGGGGCTATTATCCTTCTTGCACATAGAATTATAGATGTTACACATGGAAGGAGCCTCAGAAGTAATCTATTCCAAATCAGTTTATAGATGAGGAGAAGGGATCTCTCCAAGGCCAAAGAGGTAGTAAGAGCTAGAGGCAGGGTTTGCACTTGGGTTCTCTGGCTCCAGAGTCAATGCCCTTTTCCCTGAACCACTCATGGCTGTCATAGCAACCCCTGAGGCATTCTCTTCTCCTTTCAACAAACATTTACTCCTGGTTCATTCTTTGATGCCTACAAACATGACTACATCCCCCCATCCTACAAACACAGGCCTCTTCAAGCCTCCTCTTGCTGGCTGCACTTCTCCACAACTAAGAGCCCCAGGCAATACAATTTCCAGGTTCACTCAAGTTTGCCTCATGTGATAGCTTTTTCTCTGTCCTTCTTGTCTACCACATACAATCTGGCCCTGCTGACTGCCCTCTCCTATTCTCCAGATCTTTGTGGTACTCTGCCCTCTACCTGTCTGACCTCTCCTTTTCAGGCTCCTTTCCTGAATCATCTTCCACATTCCAACCCCAACTGTGGGTGTACCCCCAGGCTCTAACCCTGGACTCTGTAATCTTCTCTCTTTACACTCTCTCATATGGTGATCTCATCAGCTCCCATGGATATAATTACCACCTCTGTGCAGATGACTCCGAAATCGGTACATCTAGCCTTTGTGTCTCTCCTGTATGCTAATCTCACATCACCTACCAGCTACTGCACATTTTTAAGCATCATATGTCCCAAACAGAACTTATCATGTGCCCTGCACCCTCTTCTCCCCCAATCCTTCTCTTAAGCTACCTGTTTGTATTAGGGGAATTACATTCATCCTTTCAAGCACCCAGGTTCTCTATCCTAGAATCATCCTCAATTCCTCTATTCCCCACCCCACATCTGGAATCTGTTATTAGAGCTTGTCATGTCTTAATTCTGCCTGGACACCACCTTCATTCAGGCTCTCATCATCTTCTGGACCACTGTGATGGCCTCTTACCTGGCAGCCCTATCTCAAAATTTCTCTCTACAAGTGCCAAAGCAATATTCCTAAAATGCAGGTCTAATCACATCACTCTTTCACTCAAACTCCAGTAGCTCCCTATTGCTTCTAGGATCAAACAGAAATTCCTTTATTTGGCATTTCAAGCCCTTAGAATGTAAACTTCTTGCAAGGAAGGATCGTTTCATTCTTTGTACTTGTATCCTGGGGCCTTCGACCAATGCCTGACACATAGTAGGTGTTTAATATTTGTTTAATGACTGATTCACAACCTGGTCCCTACCTACCTTCTTTCTAGTCTAATTATATGTTATTCTCCTTCACACATCCTAAGGTCTAACAACACTAGTCTTCCTACTGTTCCTTATACAGGAAACTCCGAAAATGGCCAGGGTCTCCTAATGCATCCTGGCTGGGCCATCTCCAGTCATCCTGATGAATATCAGGCCACTGGATCCAGATGGCTCTGGAAGAGAAAGTGAGGCTGGTGACCTTGCACAGTACCCCCTCCCTCAAATCAAAGTCAACTGCAAGTTATGTCATCTTGATGTCATGGTCCTCTTTGAGGCCAAACACAACAACAATGCAGGACACCCCATCACCTATCTCTATGCCTTTTCACTGGCTATCTCCCCACATCTGAAACGTTCTTTCTCCTCAGTATCAACTCAGCTAAAGCACATGAAGATTTTCCTGGTGTCCCCTAACTGCCAGTATTTCTTCCCTCAAAATTACCTTATTCATGACCATGTGGCTCCCCCAATAAAATGTAAGCTCTTTAAAGATAGAGATTGTTTTGTTTTTGTCTGGATTTAGATGAGTTCAAATCCACATGACCTTGGTGAAGTCACAACCTCCCTGGGCCTCAGTTTCCTTCTCTATAAAATGAGGCTATATTGGTCCCCCCTGGCCTTAAGTCTATGATCTTAACATCTACATGGTTTGTTACACTCTATGAGTTCTGAAAGATAAGGCAAGGTAACTCGGATTGCCATGAAATGGTATTTCTCCTTGCATGTAGGTACACAATGAAATCAGTTCTATAACTCTTATTGGCCTCTCCAAGGAAAGCTCAGAGGTGTCTTTTATGAAGCTGCCTGGACTACAGGGACAAACACCTAATTGGGTTTCCTACCTTCTACAATCCACCTTCCACACAACTACCAAAATGATAATTCTAATGTCAAACCAAGTGACTCAAAGACAAACCTAAACTCTTTAGCAGGGCACTGAAAGCCCTTCTAGCACACTTATTTTAGATCATTCTCCTTCACAAGCTCTTCACTCTAGATGAGCAGGCCCTATTTTCTGTCCTGTGCACTTGGCACTCCTTCTCCTGCCTCTGCAACTTTGTTCAGTCTGCCCTCATGCTGGCATCCTTACCATGCATCCTCCTCAGTTCACCTCAAGGCCTCACCACTTCAAGGCCACCTGTCCAGGAGCCTCCTACAGGAAGCTTTCCCAGATACCCCTAGCTCTCTTTCCTTCTTTAAATCACACTGTATTTTTCTGTTTGAAAACTGCATCATCCCATTACAGCATAAACTCACGGAGATCAGGGAAGGATTTCTGTTTTGTCTTTGAAAGCTGGGTAACTAGCACAGTGCCCAGCACTAAGTATTTAATAAATGCTTGCTAAAGTGATCTTTAGGTCTTCTAGTTTCAGTTATAACAAGAATATAAGAATGGAGATATTTGAGTTTTGTTAGGCAATGTGTTGTGGTGAATGGAGTTCAGGATTTGGAATCACAGGACTTGGTTCAAATCCTGCATCATATTTTTATTAGCTACATGACCCCAGGCAAGTCCCTGCCCCCAGTTTCCTCAAAAGTAAAAGGTTAATTTGAGAACAATTCCCCAGCCCAGCAGATTTGTGAATTTAAAGAGCAACAGTGGAGTCAGGCTCAAAGTCAGGAGTGAAAGGAGAGAGCTTTTACTCTCTCTTCTCCTTTCTGCCTGAGCCAAGACACCTGGCAGCAAATTAATTTGTCCAGGAGACAGTACCTCCAGAAGATGAAGAGTCAGTTCAACAGAGTTCCACGGCCAAGTTGAGGGAACTCATTTGAGACAGACAGACTGAGATTCAAAGAGACAGTCCCCTAAGGGAGATGGTAATTTCCAAGTAGCATGATCCCAGGAAGCAGAGAGCTGACTATGGACTCAAAAGAGAGTGAGCCCTAAATCTGAGGGCTGGCCAGTATGGCAAGGGTTGGGCGTGGTACCTGTCTGAGCAGGGTGTCAGCTGGCAGTCTCTGCAAGTTCTCCAGGTGTGAGTGAAAGAGGGTGCTATGCAATAGTTTCACCTGCAGCAGTCCTTCAATGATATAGCCAATGGTGCAGTCATCAGGAAGTCTGACTTTCTCGGCAGTGCTGATGAAGTTGCCCAGGCTGCAGGGAAAGGGAGAAGCTGCTTAGAACATGCCTGTGTTTGTCCTTCCCACCCTGTCCTGAGCTGGCTACTTAGAGCCAGGAAGCCCAGAGGCTCCCACTCACCTGGCCCAAGGACTCATTTTGAGGGCAAGACCTCTGCTGATGCAGAACCCAGCTCCTCCTGTAGCAAACCAGAATTTGACTGTAGACGCCTGGGAGGTAAGCAGAGAGAACCCAACATCAAGGCCTGGTGGGTGAGAGGCTACATTGCTTAGGGCTGGCACATCAGACCTCACCTTTCCCTTGCTACCAAATTCACTTTCCAGAGCCTGTCCTTTGTCTGGAGTTCCTAGTCTGACAGCAATGCTGGGTACAAAGAGCACTGGAACTGAAGGAAGGGATCCAGGCTCAAATTCCAGCTCTTATGTAAGACATAATTCTTCTGAGCCTCAGTTTTCTCACTGGTAAAATGGGGACCAGAGTACCTAGTCTACCAATAAATAGGATGATGCATATGAAAGTACCTCATAAGACTACAATGCTCTTTTAAGACATAAATCTAAGTTCTAGAGATCCCGGTCTCTGGTCCAGGAAAAAATGTTTTCCTTATCACCTTCTCTCCCCAAAACTTCCTCTCTAGATTCTACCTTGCTTGAAAAGCAATCATTTTCCACTGATCACTTTCTAGGTTCTTAGTGCAGTCTCTTCCTTTTTTATCTAGCTACTCTGAGATGCCTTCATCTGGCTTCCAGCTTCCTGGAACATCCCGGTCCAGCCTTTTACCTCCTGCTACTAAATGCTTTTCTATTTCTACCACTTTCAAGAAGCCCTCCTCAGTCCAATCAGATCACAGTTGAAAGATCTAGAGCTGAAAGGAAACCTGGAGGCCATTTAGTCCAACTCCCTCACTTTACAAAGGAAGCCCATCAGGGTTAGAGGACTTGCCCAAGGTCATACAGGCAAGAAAGGCAAGTGGCATCCCAGATTCCTCGCTTCCTAGTCTTAAGTTCTCTCAATTTTTCCACTTCCCAACCTCCAACCCTGATCCTCTCACTTCCAGAAAGTAAAAATAAAAATAAAAGCTTCCAGATCACTCACGGTTCCACTTCCCTGGGCTCTGTCAGCTGCCTCAATAGGGTGGTCCAGACTAGGTCGCCCCACATAGACATCCTGACTTGGGGAGAAACCAGAGAGCAACTGTAGGAGCCCTTTTGAGTTCACATAATTGTCATCATCCACGTGGCAGAACCATCTGCAAGGCATAAGAAGGAAAGAACCCCATTAGGTAGGGTGGGAACTATTACTCTTGGCAGCTTCAATGAGCCCAGCTGTTTAGCTCTGGCAGCTGAAAGAGTTGGGGGAGGACTTAGAGCCGAGGGATGAAGGCCCATAAAAACAGGCTGTCTTAGGAATTGATGGCTGGGATTTCTGGGGTTTCCTGAGTGACCCCCACTAGTTTCCTACACTGGCAACTCACGTACTTCCTTCCTGACTCGATGAACTTGTCATACTCCACAGACATCTTGCAGCAGAGTGCCTGGCGTGTGTGCATGGCAGAACAATTGGTGTTGATGACATGATCTCCTAGACAGAATAAGGGATGGGTGAATGGGAGGGAAGGCAAGATGGCAGTCAATTCCAGGATTACTTCAGGACTTGTTATTTTAGTATGAAACATTAAGAAAGGCAGTTTGGTACAGTGGATAGAGGGCTGGCTTTGGAATCAAGAAGATCTGAATTCAAATTCTGCCTCTGGTCAGCTAAGTAACCCTGGCTAGTCACTTAAATATTCTGTGCCACCAGGCAACTCTCTAAGACTATTTTTTGCAAGTGAGCTGTCAATCTGCAGAGTGGATAAAAGAGGAAGTATACCTACAAAAAGTTATCCCTCAATGAAATCACAAGTCCTGATCTGCTGCATAACCCCAGTCACAGGCATAAATTGAAAATACTGCAGAAGTGGAAATCAGAAAACTGTGAGCAGAGAATAGCTGCTTGGTAAATTCTGTTACCCATTTCTACTCTCCCAAATCATATGGCATGCTGGAGGCCAGCCAAACATTAAGGATCAATATAATCTAACTTATCTTTTAGTTCTGGTATGTCTATCTGTAGTCTAAGTGATTTATTCATTAAAAAGTTAACTTTTTTTTAAGCAGGAAAGGGACAGTGACAACCTTAGTAGCCCTTGGAGACTCTACTCAATGGGTTTCTCATATGTAGAAATCAATCACCATTCTAGTGAGTTAAAACTGCTCTGATTCCAAGCTCTTGGGTAGGAAAAGGAAGCCAAATATCCTTTATCCTCATTACTTGGCAGATATGATACAAATAGATATGATAGAAAACTTAAATTACCTGCTCGAAGGCGTAACTCTGGGTCTTCACCATCTGTGAAGATAAAGGTCTGGAAGAAAAAAAAATTAGACCCAAGAGTTGAAAAAAATGGCATCTTTTTGGGAGTCCCTGAGTGGCCCTTGTTGGTTGCCTATGTAGCCTACCACAGACTGCCCTTTAAATGGCCCTTATCTCTGCCAATGTTTTAGTCAGTGTTTTCAAGATTAGAATCAGGAAAGACCCACATTTAAATCTTACCTCTGGCATTCACTGGATAGATGACTGACATATTTAACCTTTATATGTTGGGGTCAGGGAACCATAATGTTGAAGTTTGGGGTGCTCGGGACCCCAAAACACTGATACACTAGATTCTGCTGAATGAATTCAACTCAAGCCTTTTTTCAGCTAAAGTAAAACAAAATTTATTATTATGGAAAGAAGCCTAACCATTTGTGACAATTGTATTGACAAGCAGACCAGACAGAATCTCAGCTAGACAGAATCAGAGCTGGATTGAATGAGTGACTGGTGGAATTTATACACAAAAAGAACTCGGGAAAGATCTAGGGGTGGCCAAGTTGTCCAGATGGGACTGGAATGACTGATCTAGGGTGGGAAACATATGGAGGCAATCAGGGAGGTTATCAGACAACAGAGGCTTGGGTGGGAAGAAATAAAAGGATGTGAGGCAACAAAGGAGAGTCAGGTTACGTTAACGGTAACAGATTTGGGTATGAAAAGCCAGATTGAGTGGGAAGATTCAAGGAGAGTACAAGGAAGTTCCAAGAGTCTGTAGCCCATCATTCTCATCAGTAAAACAGAGGTTAATACCTACACCTCATAGAGGTGTTTTGAGGTTGAATTAAAAAAATGTGATAATACATTAACAAATCTTGGAGCAATCCATAATGCTGGCTTGATGCAGGGTATCTTCTCTGGATTCCCTGATTCCTGGCCTCAGATCTGTTGGGAGAGTAAAGGTAATGTGCCTATATAGCTCTTTCCCTGACCTACCTGTTCATAGGATTTGGAATTGAAAGCAACCTTAGAAGTCATCTAGCTTAAACTTTTCATTTTAAAGATGAGGAAACTGAGGGCCAGAGAGATTAGGTAACTTGCCCAAGATCACACAGGGAGTAGCACAGCTGGGATTCAAAACCAGGTCCTCAGACTCCAAATTCACTCCTCTTTCCACTATATCATAGTGCTTCTTCAACAAAAATCCAAGTTTTCTAACTCCAAGTTATAAACCTGTTGGCTAATTATGTTTTCTCCTTCATTTTGTTCAACAACTCTCATGGCTGAAAGGAGCAGGAAAAGAATAACCACTGATCCCAATCCCGGAGGGAAATCAATCCATCCTCCAATACTGTACCTACTTACTTTCCTAGTCACACCACTCTACTACTCAAAAACAGTGGACATCCCACCCCCAATTCTAGCCAAACTCCTTAGCCTAGTCATACAAAACTTTTCACAATTCAGTCTCAATCTGCTTTCCCTGATTTTTCTCTTTCATAAACAAGAATATATGGTTCAGCCAATCTGGACTATATGCCAGTCCTTGAACAAGTCCCTATCCTCTATCTATGTCTGTGTTCATGTTATTTCCTATGTCTGGGAATACTTTGCCAGTCAACATCCTACCCATTTTTCAAGGTTCAGCTGAACGCCACTCACTGCCTTAATAATGACAAAAGCAACTAACATATATATCGTGCCTATTTCCAGTAACAGTTCTAAGTGCTTCACAAGTATGTATTTCATTTTATCCTTACATCAACTCTGAAATGCTGTTATTATTCCCACTTTACAAATTGAGACAGAGATCCTGTGGCCCAGGGTCACATGACTGGGGGAGTGCCCCATCTGAGGCCAGATAGGAATTCACACCTTAGCGATTCCCTACTCCACACAGATGGAAGGGATCTAGCCTGCATTTCTCCAAAGCCCTCATGACAATCTATAGTCCTTACCCATGTAAATAGCATAATGCCTGGTACAAAGTAGGTGGTTAATAAATGTTTGCTTATGCACATTTTATCTCCCCCTCCTAAACAGTAAGGTCCTAGAGGGTAGGATCTTACTCCTTCCCCTTTTTTTCCCTCTAACCCCCAGAACAGTGTTAAGCATATGAAAAGCTGCTCTAGTCACCTGTCTGCAAAGTGAAAGTTTCCGATTCCCCCTCCCCCACATTTTTCACTGGCTGTCCCTTCGGCCAGAAATGCTCTCCCTGTTTGTTTCTTCCTCCTGGCTTCCTTCAAACTCAGCTCAAATTCTCCCTTCTCCAAGAAATCTTTCCAATACTAGTACCTTCCCTAAGAGTTTACTTCTAATCTCTCCTGTATATACTCCTGTACGTCCCTAAGAACTGTTGTATGTTGTGACTCTCCTTAAAGAGCATCCCTTGAAAGCAGGTCCCCTTAGCACAAAGTCAGGCAAACAATAAGCTCCTAAAAGCTTGTAGCCTTGACAATAACACATTTAAAAGGCTGTTTTTGTTAAACAAAGCTAAAAATGAAATGTAGGATGAAGAGTATTACTCCAACCTGCGGGAAACAGGTTAAGCATCCTGGGGGGGAATGAGAGATGAATGGAATGTTCAGAGAATGGGGGTTCCCTTATCCCAGGAGGTCTTCAGGAAAGAATGTTCTAGCTGCATAGTTATATATTAGCTCCGTTCTCAGATAGAGGTCCACCTAAAGTCAACAAGTATTTATGAAGTGCCTACTACGTGCCAGAATTAGTGATGAATTCTGGGAAACTCCCTAGGCCCTCTCAGGGTCCCTTCCAACTCTGAGAGTCTGTTAGCCCTCCCTTAGGTTCCCCCTAAGCCAATTCATGAATCCCTCAAAAAGAGCCAACTATGTGTGCCAGATTTAGTACTAAGTAACTCCTGAGGTCCCTTCCAACTCCAAGATTCCCTGTCACCCCCTCCTCGAAGAGCGCCACCTAAATCAAGCCATGAAGCCCCTCCGAACCGCCTGTGTGCCAGGCAGCCCCCTAAGCGCGGGGGCGCCTTCTCCTCTGAGATCCAGGTCCCCCAGCAAAGAGAGATGGGCTTGGGCGTGGGGGCCCACCCAACCTGCTGCTGCGCCCGGGAGATCCAGGTGCGGAAGAGCAGCTCCAGCCGAGACTTGTGATACTTCTTGGTGGTCTTCACGGCAATGAAGATGTCCCTGGGTTCCAGCCTCTCGGGGGCCCGGGGCTGCGCGGCGGGCGCCCCCAGGAGCCGCTGGAGGACGTCCTGCAGGGGCGGGGCCACGCCCCCCTCCAGGGGCCGCCGGGCGCTGGGTGGCTGCTCGCAGGTGGGGGGCGGCCGGGGCGGCTGGTGGGCCCAGACCCCCCAGGGAGCCTGGAGGCGGGGAAGGGGCAGCAGCAGCAGCAGAAAGGCTCCCAAGGCCACGGACAGCACGAAGCAGAGTTTGCCGAGCCCCACGCCAGTGCAGGTCATCCTTCAGCCCCCGCGGGCCACGGGCCCTGCCATCGCCGCCTCCCCGCCGCGGGCCCCGGGCCCGGGCCGGGCGGCTGGGACTCCGGGCTCCAGGCGCCGCCTCCTCACGAACGCCAAGTACCCAAGGGACGAACAGGGAAGCACCCGGCCTCTCACCGTCTTGTCGTGCCTCAGTTTCTCCTCAGTGCTAGGCCTCGGACGTGACGCGTCCCTATCCCCCGAGCCTGGGGAGGGAGAAGATAGGAGAACGGAGGCACGAGCGGGTGACGGCGGCGCCGCGGTGGCGACTTCGGCCCCTTTAAGGGCGTCCCCCGCCGCCCCCGCGGCCGAGCCGGCTTTACTTCCCGTCCCTCCCCGCCCCTCCCCCCGTGACCCGGATGTGCTTGCGGCGAGGCCCAGCTGACCCGGATGTGGACGGCGCCGCGGCGGGGTAGGAGGAAGATGCCGCTGCCGGTTCAGGTGTTTAATCTGCAGGTAACGAGCCGAGGGGCGGTGCCGCCTGGCCCGGCCTGAGCCCCGCGGCCCCGCCCCGCCCTGGCTCCGCAGCCCCGGGACAGTCCCGGGAGTCGGTGAGGGAAGACTCCCGGCGGGCGATGTCCCGACTGGGGGGCGAGGGAGGGGACCAGGGGGGCCCCGAGGCGCACCGGCCTCCGCCTCCGCTGGCCCCAACCTGCAGGACCCGGCACGCCCGGGGGCCCCTGGTATACGGGCCCCTCGCGTCAGGCCAGGGGAGAGGCCTGCAGCGAACGCTTGTTGATCCCCGCGGGGCGGGGCGGCGCGGCCGTCCTGACCCCGGGGTCGCTCCTAGGGAAGGAAACCCAGGCTCGTTCGCCTTCTCCTTGGGCCGCCTGCACACACCCCCGCCCCGGGAGCTGGTCTGCAAGCCACGCCCCCGGGGCCAGTCTAGGCCGAGGCCCTGGGAGAGGGTTCCCAGGGTCGGGCAGGGAGATGGCCCGGGTCCGACCGGACTCGGCTAGGCCCTCGGTAGGCCTTTCACCCCGCCCCAGGGACCCAGGATCCCTGCTCAACAGGGCTTTGTGATCCTCTGTGGATGGAGCACCCGGGACAGACGTGGGGCCGCCCTCCGAGAGCTCCTGCCCCTCTCGTACCACTCTGTCCTTGAGCTTGCCCCGGCCCTGCTGCCGTGCCGGGGTTCCCTGGACGCAGGCCCCTCCCTCCCCCACCGCCGTTGGGTGGAGATCCTCTCAGTGAAATGTGCGCCCTCCCACCGTAGGACTCGGTGTGGGCCGCCCTGGTGTTTCAGGGTCTCTGAGGCGGAGCCCAGCCGGCTCAGCCGCGCCACAGCCCGGCTCCCTGGCCTTCATAGAGGCGCTCCCAGTGGCGGAGAGGTGCTGCGGTTCCCCCTACATTAACATTGTTTCTCCCCTTCAGCAGCCAGCCAGCTCTGTGTCAGGGTCAGGGGGTGCAGAAAGTCAGGACAGAATGAGGGATAGCTCGGCCCCCAGCTCAGCCTCCTCATCAGTGACAGATCTGTACTGCACCCCTCACAGCAGTAGGTCAGACCTCTTCCTCCCTGGCACAGCCGGAGACTTCAGCCTGAGCGCCAGTCTGTCGGCCTGTACGCTGCTCTATGAGGTACCTTCTAGGAGAGGGGGTCCCCAGCGAGGGAGGAGGGAGCGGAGCCCCAGCCGCCCCCTGCCATGGCTGGGCCCCCACTGCTTTGCCAGCCCCAAGATCAGGGACTCAGTGCTGAGGGCAAGGAGGGGGGGAGGGAAGAAGCAGATAGGTTAGGCAGAACTCGAAGCTGTCCCAGATCACCTTCCCCTCCCTCCTCCCCTTTACTCTTTTTCCTCTTTCCTCCTCCCCAGTAGTTGGTTACATGCTTAAGAGCCTGTGGAGTCAGCTGTACTGCTTTTCCTGAGGTGGGGTTGGGGAGGAGTGGGACAATAGCAGTGACCCAACTTTCTGGAAGCTCTACTTTGTGGCCTGTCTTTTGGGGTTTATCCAAACCTGGTGGAGGGGAGGAGAAGGAGCTGATGGCTGCCTTGCAGCCCTTGTACTTTTTTCCACTTTGGGAATATACAATATGATTTCCCAAGTTGATACCTTTATCCTTTTCCCCATATTAATGGTTATAATTCCTGTTGTGAATATTACTGCTCCATCTACATAGGACAGATGGTATGGGATGACTTAGGATGTAAACAGGGTACCCTTTGTGTCCAGTGGTTGAGGTTTCACCTGTTTCTCCTTTATGGCTTTGAGGAAATCACATCAGGCCAGTAGTTGGGAACTTGCCTTGGGAATGCCAAATGGTTGCTGTCTAGTTGTCTTCATTTCTGCCTTCCCCTTATAAACATGGTGGGTTAGGAGGGAACCAAGTGTGGGAGGTTGTCTTTATGGGCTCCTGGGTCCTGCTGAAGAATTCCTTAATCTCTTCCTCTACCCCCAGGTTGAACAGTGTTAGATGGGGTTGGTAGAAAAGTTAGGGCTGTGGGAGGCATCTTTTGGATGGAAAGCTCTGGTGGGCAGGTACCCAAGAAGAACATGACAAAATCTCGGTCCTGGGCAGGGTTGATTGTGTGGGGGTGGGGGAGAGATGGAGGATAAAGGGCCAGAATAAAATTGTATACTTGTTTGCCATGGGAGCTCCCAGGCTAGAGTGCACAGGTGACTGGCATCTGCATTGCAGGGGGCAGTGGAACCCATGCAGATTGATGTCGACCCTCAAGAGGATCAGCAGAATGCACCAGACATCAATTATGTGGTGGAAAATCCCACCCTGGTATGGAACAGGGAACAGCTGGGGAAACCTCTACTTTGGAAATGATAATTCTTTGGGATGGGGTCTTTTTGGTCTACATGACAGAGAGTACCCTAATGACAATCCCTAGGCTGGCATGGGTATATGGTACTCCTGGAGAGGGGTGGGGGCCCTATAGTAATAATGTTCTAACTCTTCTCATATCCCCTGAATCTATCCTACACAGTGGCTAGAACAGTCTTTTTCAAGTAACTACCATGATCATGACTTTGAGATCTGCAGTGGCTCCTTATTACCCGTTCCATCAAATCTGAATACTTACCCCACTCATGAACCCATCTCTCCACTTTTTCTAGCCCTAATATGGATCTTTTGCCCCAAGCAAGTAAACTCCTTCACTTTGGCCTGCACATGTGTTGTTCATTCCCTCCTCTTAGCTTTTTGTTTCTTGCCCACACTTCAAATGCCCTCTCCTTTTCTTGGCAACCTGTGTCCCTGGTTCTGATCACTTATCTTCCCTCTGCACTTGTGTACACGTTTCTTTTGTGTACATCTGTGCCTCTTCATGTATGTGAGTTTTAATAACTGTTAGGTCTTATGTTCTCTGAGGACAGGGATCGTGCTTCAGTCTTCTTTTATCTTTATATGGTACCAAATAGATGAATCTGTGCATTGAAGCTACTGTTTTACTATTAGGACCTGGAACAGTACGCATCCAGTTACAGTGGGCTGATGCGCATTGAGCGGCTGCAGTTTATCGCAGATCACTGCCCACAGCTTCGGGTAGAGGCCCTGAAGATGGCATTGTCCTTTGTGCAGAGGACCTTCAATGTGGATGTTTATGAGGAGATCCACCGGAAGCTCTCTGAAGCCACCAGGTGGGGTATGAAGAAGTGGGAGCAGGGGATGAAGATCCAGATTAGGTGCTCCCAGAGGCTGTAAAGGGCTGAAGGAGCAAGGTCTGGTGCCTGAACACTTCTGGACCTGGCCCTAGAGAAGAAAGTGGGAGCAGGCAGTGTAAGTCAGGTCTGTTAGCTTTTTGGGGAAGTTTCTCATGGTGGGAGCAAAGCAGTTTAGAAAAGTCAATTTTGGAGGAGAGGAAGAAAAAATATGAAGAGGGCTGGAAGAGAAAAGTTTAGTCACTCACTCTGAATGGCTTGGCTACTCTTTTCTACTACCATTCCCCTGCTCCTTCCCGTATGGCCATCTTTCTCCTGCTACTACTACCACCACCTCCCTGACAACAGAGAGCTACAGAATGCTCCTGATGCTGTCCCTGAGGGAGGAGTGGAGCCCCCACCCCTGGACACAGCCTGGGTGGAAGCCACAAGAAAGAAGGCACTGCTCAAACTGGAGAAGCTGGATACAGACCTGAAGAACTACAAAGGGAACTCCATCAAGGAGAGCATCAGGTGAAAAGAGTGGGCGGAGCCAGGCAGGGGGCTCAGATGTGGGAGAAATAGACTGCTAACCTCCTGCCTCACCTCTTGCTTCTTCCTGGCAGACGGGGGCACGATGACCTGGGTGACCATTATCTGGACTGTGGGGATCTCAGCAATGCCCTCAAGTGTTACTCCCGGGCTCGGGACTATTGCACCAGCGCCAAACATGTCATCAATATGTGCCTCAACGTAATCAAGGTGGGAGTGAGAGGTTAGGGAAAAGAGACCTGGGAAAGGTAGCCTTCTGGGTACTCATGAGACCAGTAGGTGGTGCCGTTGAACTACATGCCATACTCTCTGCCCAGCAGGTCAGTGTCTACTTGCAGAATTGGTCCCATGTCTTGAGCTATGTCAGTAAAGCTGAGTCTACTCCTGAGATTGCTGAGGTAACCGTGCTGCTGCCTTCACTATTCCCCATTGATCTTTTTTGTGGTTTGCTCCATTTCTTGGTGTTCCCTGAGACCTCATTTCCACTCCCTGCCCATTATACTCCCATGTATTTTCTCTCCTTCTGGTAGGGTTTCCTTTGTAGCCTTTCTCATCATCACTTCAAGTTGTCCCTAGTTATTATACAGAACACATCCTATCTGCCCCTGTTCTTTCTCAGGCTGACCCCAAGGGATAGAGAAAAGACATCGGTGGTGGTTGTTCATTCTCTTAGTCTGTGTCTTCCCTTTCACAGCAGCGAGGGGAAAGGGACAGCCAGACCCAAGCCATTCTTACCAAGCTCAAGTGTGCAGCAGGTAAGGAAAAGCCAGTCAGAGCCCTGGCTGAGGTTGGGGGTGGGAAATGAGGGGGTGGTGAGTGAGGAAGGCAATTTCCCTACACCTTTCTCAGGACTGTAGAGTGAAAGAATATGCTTTTACCTAAGCCTCACATTTTGTCTCTGACCTTGGAGCATATAGGCAGGGTGAATCAGCTTAGTTTTCAGGAAGTACAGAACAGCTGACTGTCTATAGTCATGGCTGAAACCAAAGAGTTCCTAACTTTGGATTTTGTTTTCTTTTGACAGTTGTGTAGACCCAAACTAACAGGGGAACTGGAATCAGGGGCCAATTACTTGGGTTTACCACTGGGCTCCCGAAAGGCTTTATCATCCTTTAGGTGATTTTTGGTTTCACTTTCTCTGTTGTTCCTTTTCTCCTACCCTTTAGGCCTGGCTGAGTTGGCTGCTCGAAAATATAAGCAGGCGGCCAAGTGCTTTCTGTTAGCTTCATTTGATCACTGTGATTTCCCTGAGGTGAGAAGGAAAGGGAAAACAGAAGGGAGGAATATGTGGCTACTATGTGGGGAGGAAATCTGAAGAAAATTGGTTTGGATACTTGTAGGACAATGACAGAAGCATCCTTTTATTTCATTCTTGCCCAAGCCCCTTCACTTGGCTGGCCTTTGAGTTATATTCTATCCCACAGTTCTGCCCACTGGGCCCCTGAACCCTCTATCCTTGGCTTTTCTACTCAGCTACTGTCCCCCAGTAATGTGGCTGTATATGGTGGTCTTTGTGCCCTGGCCACCTTTGATCGACAAGAGCTACAGCGCAATGTCATCTCTAGCAGGTGGGTGTGAGGATGCTAGTGCCCTTGGTGTTTGGAGTGGGAAGGGGGTTAGGGAAGATGCTTGGTTCCATGGATAATGGAAGTTGGTTTCTCCAACTCAGCATAACCTGTTTCTCACTTCAGGCCATCTTTAATCCAACTCATCCATATACCCCTGTTCCCCAAGCCTTCTCTGGCCTCTTCCCCAGGGCTACTCCTTAAAAAGTCCAAGCCCCCCCCAAGGCCTCTCAGGCCCAGTTTTCTCCGTCCCTTTCCCTGAGCCTTCCTATTGGCTGAAAGGGGCCAGGAAACTGAGAGGTCTGGCGTCTGCAGCTCCTTCAAATTGTTCTTGGAGCTGGAACCACAGGTTCGGGACATCATCTTCAAATTCTACGAATCTAAATATGCCTCGTGCCTAAAGATGCTGGATGAGATGAAGGTGAGACTCAAGGGAATTTGGTTTGATCAGAGGGCTTCACTAGGTCTGAAAAGTTAGGGGCTTGAGATTGGAAATGGTTTGTGGGCTGGGCAGTAAGTGTGGAGGAAAAGTCATCAAATACATCTTGGAAGGAAAAGGACTGAGCCTCAATACAATCAGGAGGGAAATTTAGTTAAGATATATTTAACCCTTTTTAGCTGAAGTTTTTTCCCTTGTTTTGGTGTTGGAAGACAGGGTAGTAGGTATTTCTCTGACAAGTTCTCTGCTGCAGGACAACTTGCTGCTGGATATGTATTTGGCCCCCCATGTCAGGACTCTCTATACCCAGATCAGAAACCGTGCCCTCATCCAGGTGAGTTATATATTTGAGGAACAGGAATGGGGGCAGGAAGTCAGGGAAGTAGTAGCAGCAATAGCAGTGTTTATTTAACACTTAAAGGTTTGCAAAGCACTTTACAACTTAGGATGGCTGATTGCCTTGTATTCTTTCCCAGTATTTCAGTCCCTATGTCTCTGCTGACATGCGTAAGATGGCCATTGCCTTCAATACAACTGTGGCTGCACTAGAAGATGAACTAACACAGCTGATCCTTGAGGGGCTCATCAATGCCCGAATTGACTCTCATAGCAAGGTGAGGACAGAATTCAAAAAGAAAAGACTGCAGCTGCATCCCCTCTAAAGTTTGGAAACAAGAAGTTGGCTTTGTAGAGTGAGGATGAGGGAGTGGGGGGGTAAGGGAGGTATCAATCCATGGCTGAGCCTCTGGTTGGCTGACAGATTCTATATGCCCGGGATGTGGACCAGCGCAGCACCACCTTTGAGAAGTCACTGCTCATGGGCAAAGAATTCCAGCGCCGTGCCAAAGCAATGATTCTGCGGGCGGCTGTGCTACGCAACCAGATCCATGTCAAGGTGAAGGAGGGATGAGGGAGGAGGGCTGAGAAGAAGAACAATGTAGCAGGCAGTTTTTGGGCTCAGGAGGGACCAGGGAATTAAACAGAACCAGGAAGGGAAGGGATACTTTGTTAGCACTTGTTTCCTTGAGATGTTGACTCAACCCACTATTCTCTGTCTTACTGCAGTCTCCTCCTCGAGAAGGGAGCCAGGGTGAACTAACACCAGCCAACAGCCAGTCACGGATGAGCACAAATATGTGATGGGGTGTGATGACCCCCTTTCCCCACCTGGACCCCAGGACTGTGTTTGAGTGTCCATCCCCAACCCCATGCTCCCCAGGTCTCTCTGGTTCCAGAGGCCCAGCCTGCTTCCTTCTCCATGAGCCTGGGAGGCTTCATCTTTCAATGGAGGGGATGCCTCCTTCTTTCCACTGGGCCCTGGGACTACCAGACTGCTGCCTCAGCGCCCGCCTTGCCAGTAGAGTTGTATCCCACAGACATAGTGGCAGGGGTTGGCAGGGGTCAGCTGGGGTTTGCTCTCCCCACACAATGTTTTTCTTTTCTTTCCCCTTGCACAGCTGAGAACTAGAAGGCATGGTGCCACTAGTTCCCCCAGCCTGCCTGCTAAGGGACACCGGGCTGCTGAATTCCCTGGCAACTTCCAGGGCTGACAGTTTCAGGTGCCTGCCTAGCTACACAGATTCCTGGTGACCCCAACCTTGGTTTTCCCCTTGTGCCAGGGGCTAGGGGAAAGATGTCGGGCCAAGCTACCTCTCTTGCTGCTGTTCTGGAGTGGGAAGAAAGGGGAGAAGCCTGGCTTGTGCTGGTATTTGTTCCCAATGAGCACAATGACGCGTGGCAGTACCTTCTACACTGCCCCCCATCCCCAAACACGTTCTTGTTCATGCAATTTTTTTTCCTGAGTTAGAAATGAGTTGTTGAATCTTTAGACCATTAAAAAGCAGAATAAAAACCTTCTCCTTGGTTATTATTTGTTAGCTGTGCTCCAATGAAACTAGTGATTGCTTTTTCTTGTTAACTTTTTAGGTCTTTATAGAGGGGAGAAGGGGATAGAATAAAGGGAAGTAGAGGCCTGGAAATTTTTTTCTTCACTTAGCACCTGCTTTCTGGGACTTAATCCCAAACCCTGAAGATAGCTGAAAGCTCTACCTTTCAACCACTGGGGTTGCCTAATGGAATGGAGTGAATTCCAGAAAAGTAGCAAATGAATCTATTCCCTACTTTATTGCAACTGTATTTAAAGGTGATAGAATTCTTTTGTTCCTTGGCTACAGTATCCCTTTTTGTTTATTGTGGTTATGTACTCTTTAGTTCTTGCTACTTGACTTAACACCACAGAATTTGGCTGGTTTATGGTGATGCTCTGTGTGCTGATGTCATCCAAGAGTCAGTCTGTGATATGGTGGGTAAGTAGGTCAACATAACTTAGGCTTATCAGGCCCTGGGAACTGTCCTAAATAGGGGTGCTGAACTTATCTCATTGGTTGCTAAGATGAAATCTGCTCACCTGGCCTGAGGGTATCTTTTTCATTTACCCCCTCCGAGATGGAAGGAGCCACCCAAATGTGGTTCTTTTGGATTCATCTTTTCAATATCTCACACTGGGAGCTATGATGTAAAATGATTATTTATTACTTTTTTCAGTTTTTAAAACAGGGGTTAACAAGGACAGTGGGCAGGCAGGTCCAGCCTGGGAACCTGCTCTCCAATGCAGCATTTCCAGAGGCCCCAATATGGGCCCTGTAGTGAGAGGACCATACAGCATTTCCTTCTGTGTTAAAATAACAGGAGATTTCCCTGAGTAAAGGTGTTGATTTAAATAAGACTTATCTTGAATTCAGCAGCAGCAGCAGCCCTGATACCATTATCAAGGCAGTGGCACTGGAACAGAGGCCCAGGAATGGAGGAGGGGTTGTACTGGGCTCCAGTTGGCCCTTCATCCTACACTACCCACAACTTCAGGGATTCCACCTGGTTCCTTCACTCCTGGATCCCTGGACTGGGGTTCCTGCAAGCTGGGTTGGCCACCCTTCCATGCAAGGGACTTCTCTGATTTGGTCTTAAAAAGCAATCCATGACCTGAGAATAGGAAGAAAAGTAAAGAGTTAAGGGAAACAGGATATGTGAACAGTTTTGAATGGGACCTCTTCGGTGACAAGAAGAGTCTCCAATGAATAGGCCATAGTGCAGAAGAGGTATAGGACAATATTAAAACAACACTTTGCCAAAACACTCCAGAAGTACTCCAAAGCTACTGGGGATGGAGTTCCTAGGTATTAAAGTAAGGATGCTCCTAGGACCTGGCTCTGGGAGAACAAAGGTGGAGAAGACAGTATGAAGTCAAGTAAACTTTCCTGGGAAAGTTTCTTAGGGACCTGGGCTAGTGGAATTTATTAGACAATTCTATTTAGATGACAATCATTTTGGGGGGAGGGGGCAGGGAGGAGAAGAAAAGATTTAGTCACCTAAACGAGCCTGGTGGTTGTCCCCCGGGGTTTCCCCAATTGGTCAGGTTTCTCCTTTACCATCCCGTGACTTTAGGACCAGGGAGCACTTCTCTTACCTGGACAATCTGCAGTTTCTTTGAAAGCTCTCTTCTTGCAGCAGCCCCGGCAGAGGTTAAAAACACATTTATTGCCCTAAAAATAGAAGGTCTGGTGGAATGAGTTCAAGTTCTTTTTTTAAGGACCAAGAAGTGAATCTGAGTGGCTAACAACAGATCACCTCACAAGTTCTGCTTAGCATAAAGCCAAGTGAGACCTGGGAGAGGACTTAAACAAAATGAGAAGGGGAATGAAAGTTATTCTGAGGCAAAGCAAGCTGGAAACTTAACAGCAGATATTGACAATGCTCCCCACCTATTGCTGAAAGTGCACCTCAGTGTCAACATCACATGCTGGAGAAAACATTGGACTACCTTGTAAAAAAGGCTGACTACCCAGGGCCAAGATGAGCAGGAAAAAACCAATCTTTTGTTCCTAAGTCCCTATTGCCAACCCCACCTTTTAAAAGAGAGTGAAGTAGCCCTCTGATTCTACAATCTCTATGAAGTCAGGGAGGGAAAGTCAATTTCAGACACCAAAATTTTCATAGTACTTTTTGTGCTAACAACTAGCAGGGTACATAACATTCAGAGGCTATTAGTGCCTCCTCTAAGGTCTGCTACTAATCTCAGTAAGGGAGAATATAACAGTCTAGACTACCTCAATCATATCTAGGATATTAAGCACAGACATTCTGGAAACGTGGTACTCAGGTCTCCCCAAAGGAAAAACCAGAGTCAAGATCCCAAAGAAATCATCCCTGCTGACATTTGAACTCTGGATGGTCTTGCTCACTGTCTCTTCCGATGGTACAGTTGATACAGCTGAGTTGTGAACTTGCTCTAACGTATGGGGGAGTTTCAGACCTTTCAGGTACACTTAGCAAGAAGTGAGGGTATTTGCATTGGTATGCTATACTTGATTAGAGGAACTCTGTTCCAGAGTTGCCATAGACATAGAATATTTAATAACCTCAAAATTTCTCAGCTGGATTGAGAAATTACAATTCTCATATCATTTCCTAGTGAGAGAAACATCCCACTAAAACATCTCTTTCCTACACAACACGACTATCAGGAAGGTCATTTGCAAAGCTACACAGATATGGCCTATAATGAATTGCCTGCCGTACCAAAGGGAATAGGTGGGGAGGGAGGGATGGGGAGAATTTGGAACTCAAAGTTTTAGGAACAATTGTTTAGTATTGTTGTTGCAACTAGGAAAGAAGACATACAGTTAATGAGGAATAGAAAATCATCTGGCCCTACAGGAGAAAAGAGAAGATAGAGACAAGGGAAGGGAGGGATGACAGAAGAGAGGACAGATTGGAGATAGGGAAAATTAGATTGCTTGGGGTATTGGGGTGGGGGGAGGGGATAAAAGGGGAGAAAATTTGGAACCCAAAAATTTGTGAAAATGAATGTAAAAAGCTAAATAAAAAAAAAAACAAAAAACATCTCTTTCCAGGAAGAATGGGAACAGCTTAACAATGCCCTTAGAGAATGACTTGAGGCCAGTGACAAAGTTTATGCTTTTCACAGGGCCTAGGAAGGCCCATGCCCAGGGAAAATTTAGTCATGGGAAGTTAAGACTAATGGTCCAGATAGAGGGGCTGGACTGACAGACCTACCTTTGGGTTTCCACACTGGTCACACTTTGCATATTTCGCTAGGTAAAAGGAAAGAGAAAAAGATAATTAGTTGAATATGGTGAGTCAGGGAATGCTGTTAAATTTAATTGAATGTGCTAATGAGGGGTGAGTGTTGAACTTAACTGTAGCTGTGAAGCTAAAATAAGAACACTGTTTTCTGCAGAGGGATGAGGGTGTTAGACTGTGCTTCCCAATCTGTCCTTCTATCCTCTTTCATCTTATAGGTGAGCATTGATTCCATTCACAGCTGTGATTTGTTAACTGTCTATTCTGCTCCTTTATGTCCTCTTAAACTTTTTCCCGTTTGCCTAATCTCCCCTTTACAAAGAAGGTGGTAAAAGAGAAGGAATATATTCAAAACTAGTGATTTATAATTGAAGTGATATGTTTCTACTCCACTTCCCCCTCTCCTTCAGAAACTCAATCACTCATTCATTTTTTCTTTTCTATTTCCTTTTACCACCTACTCCCTTGTTCCCCAAGTTGAAATTTGTTTTATTTGTGGCTCCTGACCAAAAGACCACCTTTTCATCTACTGTGGCCTCTCCTTGTGGATGCAGGATGGTACCACACAAGTCCAATATCCAAGACTGATAGGGAATAATAAAAGACTTGTAACCTAAAACAACTGTGAGATTTGCAACCTTACATCCACCAGACTGTCAAAGAAAACAGAAAAGTGTTGGTTGTGCTATGATCAACTTTGATAAACTTGGCTCTTCTCAGCAATAGAATGATCTAAAAAATTTCAATAGACTTATGATGGAAAATGCTATTCACATCCAGAAAAAGAAATGTGGAATCTGAATGCAGACCAAAGCATATTATTTTCCTTTTTTTTGTTTTTGTATTTTCTTTCTCGTGGTTTTTCTCTTTTGTTCTGATTCTTTTTTCACAATATGAGTAATGTGGAAATATTTTTAATATGATTGTACATGTATAGCATATGTCAGATTGCCTTCTTGGGGAGGGGAGAAAAAAATTTGGAACTCAAAATCTAATAAAAGTGAATGCTGAAAATATTGAAAGACAAAAAAAAAGAAAACAGAAATGTTGGAAGAGCTGTGGGAAGGCAAGCACCCTTATTACAGTCGTGGTAGAGCCATAAGTTTGCCTAACATTGTGGAAAATAATTTGCAATTACTTGAGCAAAGTAAACTGCACAGTCCAACCCCCCCCATTCTACTATAGGAAAAATTACCCAAGGAAAAACAAGAGTCAAAGTCTCATATACACCAAAATACTCACAGCAGTACTTGAAAAAAAAAATCTGCAAAAGTAGGGATTCAATTGTAGATTAGTTCAACAGACTACTATACTGAAAATTATTGTACCTTAAGAAATGAAGACTATGAAGAATTTAGAAAAGCATGGGAGGGCTTATGTGAACTCATGTAGAATGAAAGAAAGCAGATACTGAACAATATAAAAGAAAAAAGAAAACCACTGAATGAAAGCTGAACTCTTAAGCAATATAATAACTAATCTTGGTCCTGGAGAGGATAAAATGTCTCCCTCATTTTCTTAAGAGACTGGGGAAATGACTATGGATGAGAAATGTTGTATGCAATGTCAGATAAGATCACTGTGTCAACTGGTTTTGCGTAAGTATTTCTTTAGTTCAATTGAGGACCTGATCTGGAGATTGGGGGTGTTTGCGCAGATCTATAAGAAATGATGTAAGAACAAAGCATCAATAAAGATGCTTTTATCATAAGATAAAAAAAACAAACAAACCATGAATCTACAACTCCTACGTAAATAAAACACAAGCTTCTTTCAAAAGTTGAGATGTTGGGGAGACTTGCTAGAGCTCTCCCTCCAAGCCCAGCCAAATACCTGTAAAAAATAACCCTAACAAATTCTGGAGCTGCAGAAACCACAGAATGACAGTAAAGCAAATCTCTAGCCCAAAACAGCCTGAAAGGTAGATGCAAAGTGTCTACTGTGCCGCACTGGGAGCAGCATGGGCCTCACCTTCTGAAAGGACCTAAGCAGGCCTCGGGGACTGAATCTCTGGCACCTGTGGTGGTTTCCAGACTTCACAACCCAGACAAATTGGAAGGTCAGTGGAAAAAACCTGTCAGACCTGTGTGACAGAGTAGAGTGGTCTGTACCCAGACCCAGGACGTTGGGGGAGGGCAGAGGAGCCCAAAGCAGCAGCAAAGGTAGCAGCAGCAGGGGCAGGAGCAGTGGCTGTTTCTGGAACTCTAGCTCCTCAGAATGTGGAGGGATCAAGTGCCTGGCAATACACTCCCCACCCCTACTGGAAACAAAGAACTACCTTGAAAAAGGGCTCAAAAGTCAAGTAAATGGTTGGGGAAATGAGCAAAAATCGGAAATAGAATCAGACTATAGAATTTTACTTTGGTGACAAGGAAGACCAAAATATAAAAAGAAGGCAACAAAGTCAAAGCTCTTGCATCCAAAGCCTCCAAGAAAAATATGAATTGGTCTCAGACCATGGAAGAGCTCAAAAAGGATTCTCAAAATAAGAGAAGTAGAGCAAACATTGGAAAGAGAAATGAGAGTGATACAAGAAAATCATGAAAAACAAGTCAACTGCTTGCTAAATGGGACCTAAAAAAATGCTGAAGAAAGTTACACCTTAAAAAATAGACTAACTCAAATGGCAAAAGAGATCCAAAAAGCCAATGAGGAGAAGAATGGCCTAAAAAGGAAAATTGGCCAGATGGAAAAAGAGGTCCAAAAGCTCACTGAAGAAAATAATTCCTTAAAGATTAGAATGGAGCAGATGGATGCTAATGACTTCATGAAAAAATCAAGAAATTATCAAACAAAATCACAGGAATGAAAAAATAGCAGATAATGTGAAATATCACACTGGAAAAACAACTGACCTGCAAAATAGATCCAGGAGAGACAATAAAAATTATGGGACTACCTGAAAGCCATGATCAAAAACAGAGCCTAGACATCATCTTCCATGAAATTATCAAGGAAAACTGCCCTGACATTCTAGAACCAGAGGGCAAAATAAGTATTGAAGGAATCCATTGATCACCACCTGAAAGAGATCCCAAAAGAGAAACTCCTAGGAACACTGTGGCCAAATTCCAGAATTCCCAGGTCAAGGAGAAAATATTGCAAGCAGCTAAAAAGAAACAATTCCAGTATTGTGGAAATACAATCAGGATAACTCAAGATCTAGCAGCTTCTACATTAAGGGATCGAAGGGTGTGGAATAGGATATTCCAGAAGTCAAAGGAACTAGGACTCAAACCAAGAATCACCTGCCCAGCAAAACTGAGTATAATACTTCAGGGGAAGAAATGGTCATTCAATGATATAGAGGACTTTCAAGCATTCATGATGAAAAGACCAGAACTAAAGAGAAAATCTGACTTTCAAACGCAAGAATCATGAGAAGCATGACAAGGCAAACAGGAAAGAGAAATCATAAAAGACTTTCTAAAGCTGAACTGTTTACATTCTTATGCAGAAAGATAACATTTGTAACTCTTGAGACTTTTCTCAGTATTAGGGTAGGTGGAGGGATTACACACACACACACACACACACACACACACACATAGAGTACAGGTTGAGTTGAATCAAGAAGAGATCATGATATTCATAAAAAAATAAATAAAAATTAAGAGATGAGGAGGAAAATACTGCGAGGAGAAAGGGAGAAATGGAATGGGGCAGGCTATAAGTCATAAAAGAGATAAGAAAAATCTTGTTCAATGGAGGAAAAAAGGGAGAAGGTAAGAGGGGAAAAGTGAAGCTTACTCTCTTCACATATGGCTTAAGGAAGGAATAACATGCTCACTAAATTTAGTATGAAAATCTATCTTACACTACAGGAAAGTAGAGGATGAGGGGACAAGTGGAGTGAGGGGAATGATAGAAGGGAGGACAAATAGGAGAAGGGAGTAACTAGAAGTAAACACTTTTGGGAAGGGACAAGGTCAAATGAGAGAATAAAAAAAGGGGGGGACAGGGTAGGAGAGAGGGCAATATAGTTAGTATTACACAACATGATTATTATGGAAGTCTTCTGCAAAATGACACATATATAGCTTGTATTGAATTGCTTGCCTTCTCATTGGGGATGGATAGGGAGGGAGAGAAGTTGGAATTCAAAGTGTTAGAAACGAATGTTGAGAATTATTATTCCATATAACTGGGAAATAAGAAACACTGGTAACAGGGTATAGAAATTTATCTTGCCCTACAAGAAAAGAGAGAAGATAGGGATAAAGGAAGAGTGGGGTGTGATAGATGGGAAGGGGTAATCAGAATGCAAGGTATTATGGGTGGGGAGAGGGGAGAGATAGGGAGAAAAATTGGAACTCAAAATTTTGTGTAAATGAATGTCAAAATCTAAAAATAAATAAGTACAAAAAAAAAAAGAAATTATCAAGTCAAACTGCCCTGATATTGTAGAACCAGAGGGTAAAATAGAAATTGAAAGAATCCACCAATCACCTCCTGAAAGAGAACCCAAAAGGAAAACTCCTAGGAATATTGTAGCCAAATTTCAGAGTTCCCAGGTCAAGGAGAATATTGCACGCAGCCAGAAAGAAACAATTTGAGTATTATGGAAATAACAAGCAGGGTAACACAAGATCTAGCAGCTTCTACATTAAGAGATCGAAGGGCTTGGAATATGATATTCCAGAAGTCAAAGGAACTAGGATTGAAACCAAGAATCACTTACCCAGCAAAACTGAGTATCATACTTCAGGGGAAAAAATGGTCATTCAATGGATAGAGGACTTTCAAGCATTCTTGATGAAAAGACCAGAGCTGAATAGAAAACCTGACTTTCAAACGCAAGAATCAAAAGAGGCATGAAAAGGTAAACAGAAAAGAGAAATCATAAGGAATTTAGTAAAGTTGTACTGTTTATATTCCTACGTGGAAAGACAATAGTTATAACTCTTGAGACTTTTCAGAGTATTAGGGTAGTTGGAGGAATTACATACATATAAGTAGAGGGCACAGGGTGAACTGAATATGAAGGGATATCTAAAAAAATAAAATTAAGGGATGAGAGAGGAATATATTGGGAGGAGAAAGGGAGAAATAGAATGAGGTAAATTATCTCTCACACAGAAGAGGCAAGAAAAAGCTTTTTCAATGGAGGGGAAGAGGGGAGAGGTGGGAGGGAAAGAGTGAACTGTATTCTCATCAGATTTGGCTTAAGGAGGGAATAACATGAACACTCAATTTGGTATGAAAATCTGTCTTACACTACAGGAAAGTAAGGGGGAAAGGGATAAGTGGGGGGTAGAAGGGGGATGATACAAGGGAGGGCAAAAGGGAGGAGGGGGTAATTACAAGCAAATACTTTTGAGGAGGGACACAGGCAAGAGAAAGAATAGAATAAATGAGAGATAGGATAGGAGGGAGGGAAATACAGTTAGTCTTTCACAACATGACTTAAGGAAGTGTTTTGCATGACTATACATGTATAATCTATATCGAATTGTTTGCCTTCTCAGTGGGAATGGGTGAGGAAAAGAGGAAGGGAGAGAAACTGAAATTCAAAATTTTAAAAACAAATGTTAAAAATTGTTTTTACATGCAACTGGGAAATAAGACATACAAGTAATGGAGTATAAACAGAAATCAATCTCATCCTACGAGAAAACAGAGGGGAAGGGGATGAGAGAAGGGAAAGGTGTGATAGAAGGGAGGGCAGATTGGGGGAAGGGGTAATCAAAATGCACGATCTCTTAGGGTGGGTTGAGGGTGATAGATGAGGAGAAAATATGGAACTCAAAATCTTCTGGAAGTGAATGTTGAAAACTATAAATAAATTAATTTTTAAAAAGTTGAGATATTGAGATTATTTTGTTTGCTAAAATTTCTCTAATTTCTCAGAGTAAGCCTATTTCTAGATCATAAAGGGAAAAGCAGCTTCCTTTCTGAGATACATTTTTAAGCCTCTTACTATATATATCCACACAGCAATAATAACAATAATAACCTCAAAGTCCAACCCATCTTTCATGGAGGGAGGAGGGATACAAGTATAGAATAGGGGAATGGGAATGCCAGTCAGGATGTTATACACAGATGTGCACTAAGATCACTAAAAAGGCCTAGCAGGAAACACAAACCACTGGCAAACTGGGCTCTGATTGGGGTCATTTAGAAGGATGGCATAGGGTTGAAGAATGACCCTATTCAAAACCATTAGGACAAGCAGATTGATTTAAAAGCTAGTAGAATGAATGGTATGTTCCAATACCACAAAAAGTCAAGATATACTAAAACAAGTAAGAAATTCCAAGACCTTTGCTAGAAATGCTTCAGTTCACATAGTATTAACCACTGAAATGGGCCAACTACGAATGCATGTGCAACAGAAAACACATAACTGCATTCATTCTGTACCAGTACTGTACAGTAAGAAAGCTGGAAAAAGATTCCACCAGTTGTAGACCAAAAAATAATGCTTTTTGTCAGTGAAACCCTCAGCTCCAAGTCCCATATTGCCACTCAGTACAGGGCAATCATAAATAATAATTTTATTCCTAATTCTAAATTAGACAAAATAAGATACCAAATAAAAAATTTGGAGTGGGAAAAGCTGAAGAACCCAAAGTCACTGAAAATCTTCATGTAATACAAACCCTAGAAATTATGTATAATAACAAAACAGAAGACAAAATTAGTACCAAAGTTACAAATGATTTTGAAAAGAGGGGATGGACATATTTAGAGTAGAATTCTAAGGTTTTCAGTTTGACAGGAAGAATCCAAACTAGCAGACCAATTATATTAAAAGAATATAATTTTTAAAAACTGATAACCATCATGAACAAATGCATTCTCCTACAGTATTTGATAGAATATTTAAAAACATTTTAAGACAGACACAGATGTACTGCATTGCCACAGTGAAAACGAAGAAAAAACATAGGAAGAAAACTACAATTGTCAAAGCATACTTCTAAGGGCAGGCATCAAATGGTGATTCGTGGCAGAAACAACTTGAAAGAATTATTTAAGATTTGTAGAAATGTAATTCTACAACCTAGCTAGTAGTCATAGTAAAAAATTTGAAGGCCATGTTGTTCAATTAAAGGCAACAAAAAAGAAATATGTAGAAAGAAATTGAAAACAAAGTAAATTAAAAAATCTTGATTCTCTTAATAAGCAACTAAATATAAAGGTGAAAATGTAAAGGTAAAATAAGGAATCAAGGTAGCACCAGAAACAAATACACAATTCCCCATGAACCAAAAGTTTTACTACAGAAGCCTGATAAGTACAGAAATCAAAGGTGAGATTCCTAGAAGAGGGAAGATATGGAAAACTTCTGGTCTTCTGGTTTCAAGCAAGTCCCACAAAGCAAAATACAAAGTGGATCAAGTGAGAAACAGAAGGCTTGAACACCATTAAATATTGATGAATAACAAGATAGCTGCATCAATGGAGGAGACTGAAACTTGGGCTTCTCTGAAAAATAGGAAAGCACTGGAAATAATATATATATAATTAGAGGCTTGAACACTTCACAGTGATACATGATTTAATTGCAAAGCACTTACCAACTTTCTAATCCCACTTTTTTGCATTTAATAGCATTTTATTTTTTCCTGTTACATGTGAAAATAGTTTTCAACATTCATTTCTGTAAGATTTTGAGTTTCAATTTTTTTTTTCTCTCTCTCTCTCCCTTCTCTCCCCAAGACAGCAAGCAATCTGATATAGGTTATACATGCAGAGTTATATTAAACATATTTCCACATTAATCATGTTTTCAAAGAAGAATCAGAACAAAAGTAATCCTATCTTTCTTAACAGAAGTCATCCTGTATTTATTACAAAAAGATAAGATGACTAGTGATCCAAATATAGGCCTGCCTGGTGTATGTTTACAAACTATATACAATACATTTAGAACTTGTATCACTAAAAAAAAAACCCATAACATAAGAAAACAATATACTGACCAAGTAACAAAAAAGGTGGTCTGAAAAGTCCCAGGAGCATACTAGAACAATTTATTATCAATATGTTAATTATTGAACAAGCTGCCTAAAATAGCATTATAATATTTATCCTGCTTTTGTTGATCAAAAGCCCCTCAGTTTTGCACTCATGGCTTATTACTATATGTAGAATGAACTCAGGTATACTAAGAATGCTAGAATATTTGCTATTCACATGGAAAACTGTTATCTATTTAAAACATGCCACCAACATGATGTCAAGAAAAATTTGATTAAAACATGGTATTTTCATGGAGATAGTTTGTCTATTATATAGTTCTATTTTTAAGTTTATTGTCATTTCTTCTAAATAGAGGTTTATTTTCCAAATTGAACAGGGTTGTCAAACCAAACCATCATTTGATGTACACAAATTACGTTAGCCTATAAATTTGGTTCCACTAGGGGAAAAAACATGCAAAACAAAATCAAAGCCTGAAGGCTCTGAGTCTGAATTTGGAGGTCACATTGAACCATGAATAAAACTTAAAACCTAAAAATACCTTGGTCCTTCAAGGGAAGATATATTGAGTTATTAGCTTCCTGCAATCATAGCAACATGGGAAGAATACATGTAAAGCAATTAAAACCAATGCAATACCTGTCTCTAGATGTACTTTCAAAATTATAAAAGAGACCATCACGAGTCTGTAGTATCCTAACAAGACCTGTACAATAATAATCGCTCTAGGTTAGCTACAGAAAGATTAATACTTCCTCACCAAAAAGGAAGATGATTTGGTGACATTTTTAAGTGATAAATAAGCCAAAAATCTACAGAAAATATACTTCTGAAACTAGTAGATATCACTAAACCTAGTAATAGGAAAGACCAATAACAGGTACATGCCATGGGATTCGTTGAATGTAGCTGGAAGTAGTTTATCTCAGAATGTAGACTATGAAATAGCTAAGATCTAAAGAGGATAAAATATTGAATGTAATGTGTCTAAAATCAACACCTTTTCCCCAAAACCAGCTCTTCTTTTTGACTTCTCAATTTCTGGTTAATTAGCATTGATAACCATTCTCCAAGTCCCTCAAAATTTGATTCCTCCTTTTTCATTCCCTCACATTCAGCCCTCTCAATTCTACTTTGTGTCTTTTTTCCCCTTATTATGCCATCATTTTAATGCATGATCCCAAAACCTAAATTAATGCTTCCAGTTTCCCTAGTCTTTCCCTGTTCTAATCCTTCCTCAACACTGCAAACTGACTAATCTCCCTGATTTACAACTCTCATTATATCCCTCCACTGGTCACTTTCCCTAGTACCTACTGAATAGAGTTTAAACCTTCTGGAGTTTGGTGTTCAAGGCTCTCTACAATCTGACTTCACCCTACCTTTCCAGCTTTACTTCACTGAACTCTGCTTGACAAACCCTATGCTTCAAGCAAAATGGAATTCCTATTCCTTGAAAGATTCCTAACTTCTCTGCCTATTTTTGTTCACATGGGTCACTCTGCCATAAATGTCCTTTCCTCATCTATGCAAAGTCCTCCCCACCCCTCAGGGCTCAGTTCAAACATCACCTCCTCCATAAAACTTTCCTTAATATTTGGAGCCAGAAATCCTCTTCCTACTCTCTATGTTTATTATACACTTAACACAACATTCTTGGTTCAAATCCTGGTTACAGTACTCACTAGCTGTGTGACCCTGGACAGATTACTATACCTCAGCTTCCTTCCCTGTGACACGCTGATGGAAATACTTGTAGTTTCTACGAGGTTGTAAATCTTAAGATACTATATAAACACTACTATGATTATTAATTTGGATTACGGCTGTGGCACACGTCTAATCCCTGCACCCTTGCAAGGTGGTAAGCACATGAGAGTTTAGCGCAGTACCTTCCGCGAAAGTGCTCAATAATGCTGGACACTTCCAATTAAGGGTTTACCTTCACTACCTTTTGTAGGATTTTCTTCTGGCATCTGTTACTTTCACTGAGGCTTGAACCATCTGCCCCTCTGGGGAATATCCCCTACCTCCTTAAATTACAAGGCTAATTTTTGCCATAGTTAATATAAAAAGTAAAGAAAATGGAGATGATGGTCAAGTAGTTATAGTAATTCTTTTCTGCTAGCATCTTTCCTCCTCAGACCCAGGTTGAGCTAGGCTAAAGCTTACGTTTCAAGGAAGGGTCAAAGTTTTTGTTTGGGTTCCTCAGTTTCTTTTTCTGCTTGTTCTTCGAGAGAAAGTCTGAACTGCCATCCTCCTCTTCTTCCAAGGCTCGCTTTCCCCGTGTGCTGCGATCAGTGCTGCCATTCTCCTTGCACACCTCTTTAGGCCTAAAGGGAAGATGCCACTGGGACTGTAAACTAAGAAAGTAGGAAGGCTAGGTATCCTGTAAATACCCCAGAAGCTCTATTATAAATGATGGAGATCCAGTTTACTCATAGATCAGCCATAGTGAAGTGGGGGTTAATGGTTATATTTAAATCTCTTAGAAGATGCAGAAAATTGGAGGGGAATAAAGGCAAAAGAATCTAAGAGGGCTGGAACATTACATGCTGTGAATAGTGGGCAGGTGTCACACTACCTCTTACTTACATCTCTGCAAGTTTGGGGCTTTCATTTTGAAGTCTCAGTTACTGAACCAGCTACCAAGTGAGACTGCAGGAGATACAGAAGAAGTAGGGGAAGAGCTAGACCAAGTCAATCATCAGATATAAAATCAGAATTTCTGACTTGTTAGTCAAGAAGAATTCCTAAGAGGCAGAAGGGAGATATCCAACCAGTTCCAAGGAAAGATGAGCCAGGAATACCTATGCAGAAAAGTACAGTCCACCCCTAACTGCCACCCACACAAGGCCAACCCTAGGCTAAGGCCTCAATAGCTCACCCAGGTCGGACATATGGTTGACAGATCCAATGGAAGAAGGGCAATCCTCCCTTGGGTTTCTCTCCTTCCTTCTGATTGGCCATTTCCTCCTGCCAAAGTACAGGTGTGACTAGTAACCTTTCTTTATCAGTACTGACAGGCCTAGGTTCAACTGCTCTGGACTTTATCAAGTCACAGCCTCAGTTTACCCAGACTGTCCAAGGAAGACACAGTCAATCAGAGACACAGTCACCTCATTACCAGACTCAAATGGGTACTCCCAGAAAGTACCTGACAACGTAGCTTCAGCTCTCTGCTAACATCAGCAATCCCTTCCAAGGTCTTCACTTTAGCCAGTTCTTCCCGAAGCTGTTGATGTATCTGTAGCCTAAAATAGAAAAAAATATGCATACCCATTCCACAAAGACAGGCTTGGATTCTCCCCTTCCTTTGGGGTAGGGTGAGGGCTGAGAGAGAGATAGAACTGAGTTGCTACACCACAGAAAATACAGCTTTTCTGACATTAAGTGCTAAATCACATGAGATAAGGTTGATGAAAATTGCAGCCATTTCTTCCCCTTCCCACACATAGATACCCCTGATTAATCTCACCCATCTCAAATTAATCTATTCCTAAATCCCTTAAGGATTTCCATCTCCTGTCATATGCTATTACTCTGCCCCAGCTGATATGCTACAGGTTAAGTGATTTTATGAACAATTTGAGTCTCCCACCAGATTTTACATTTTTAAAGCACAGGGATCATTTCTCTCATATATATGGATAATGTCATAAAACTTCCCCTCTGATATTTAACCTCTTCCACCACCCTTTGAACACAGTGAGTATTCCAATGCTCTGTCCTCCAGAGAAACTCACGTGTGATGCCACAGCTTGAAGAGGTGAGCCCGGACGTAGGACAGGGGGCAGGGGTACTGCTGAACAATCTCCAGGTATTCCTCGGCCATCTCCCACACCAGGGGGTTTCGGCCCTCAAACAAGGCTGGGTTGTGTAGGTTACCCTCTGGGGAATAAGAGAGAAACTCAAAAGCTGTGACAATACAGAAGGCCAAGTCTCCCTTAGTACTGAGATAGGGTGATGTGGTCTCTGAAGACCTTAGACACAATTCAGTCTGTAACCAATAATAAGCTGAGAAGCACAGCAAAATAATTGTCTTGGACTCTAACCAACACAGGTCCCACCTAGTAATTTTTTTTTCCTGGCAATCTTTCCACAAGAGATTTGGTACCTGATTAAAAAAAAAAAATCTATGCATTCCAATGTCCAGAACTCTTATTCAAAAATTTCAAGCTGTGATACTAAAATTCTCAGCTAGAGAATCTCTAGCTAGAGTGAATAAGACCAAGATACCTCCTAAGTTAGTCACATTTAATAATCAGCTCAAGACAACAGCTTCTCTGAATCATAATAACGCTGGGCTAGAGTTACCTACAGAAATGCCTTGATTAGAAATTGGTCTCTGGGGAGCCTAGTCCCAAGAAAGCTAAGTCCTATTAGAAGAGAGAGAATTTCAATCTTCTACTTAATGATGTTTATATAAACATGGACCACATAGCATAGCAGACAGAAAGTTGGCCTTGGAACCAAAAGATCGAGCTTCATGGCCTTTCTTTAACACGTTTTGGCTGTATGATCCTGACCAAGTCACTAACATCTAAGGGTGTAAGGCAACACTCTAAGACTATACATTATAGTAAAGTACTGATCTACTTTGCTAGTTTCCTGTTTAGGGAGCTCTCTATGTCACTGCAGTAACAGATCTGGTCACCATCTACTCTCCCTTGTATAAACATGGGAAGACATGAAAGAGAGTCCCACAGGATGGACAAACATAGAGAAGGTACTGCAATCTGCACCAGCAGAGATCATATGCCTATCAAAGTACACAAATCCTAACAGCAACAATGATACAAAATGATCTGAGTTAATAAGCAAGTGGCTCTACTGTTAAACCTTTAAAACAGTCTTCCCAATTTCTAAAGTCATCAATGAGGGAAACATTTGACTTCGAAGAATTTTCTCAAATTCATATTTAAAAAGAATGAAAAATGCACAACTTAGATTTTATGGTTAGCATATAATATACTTTAACCAAATGTAGCATGGTCTGCAGCCTAGCAAGATGAAATAGGTATACAGCTGGAGCAAATACAACATCCAAAAGCTATGAGGTCAGTATTTCTATTGCTCTCTAGCTGCTCAGAAGAAAAGTCTTTAATGCTGTTAACACAGAGTACCATGGTCATAGGCTAGTTCATGGGTAGTATTTGCAGCTGAATGAGTGGGACAGACAACAGATCTAAAAAGGCCTACTGCCTTACCTGAACTCACTCACTAAATGATTTCATGTTCAATTTGTGTCTCCCACCAGATTTTACATTTCTTTTTTTTAAGTAAATAGTATTTTATTTTTTCCCAGACTTTACACTTCTAAATACAGGGATCATGTCTCCTAGTTCCTCTGTGTAACTTCCTCTCCACTATTCAATCCCTTGCATCACCCTTTGCAAACAATGCGTATCCACACAGGAGTGGGGGATAAACAGAGCTACAGAATCCTTACCTGCACTCATTACCCCTTGCACTCCTGTTTCCTGAACGCACTTTTCTACATCATGGAGGTATTGGATGTTTCCATTTGCAAATACAGGGATATTCACTGCCTTCCTATTAGAAGAAAGAAGACATGCTTAGGGCCTGGGAGAGAGGATAATCCCTTTCTTGCCACCCCCCATCATGTTGTAAGACCAGCTGAGTCAAGCCTCCATACCAGTCACTGTCCTACTCTTCCTGCTAAGAGAGTAGCTCTAGAACTTAATCTCTAAAAAGTGCCTCTCTTTTGTGGAGGGGTGAGGATGGGGTCCGGGGTAATTGGAGAGAAGCAGGGTGGGATCCAGGAATGATGCTGCTGCTCATTGCTCATTACTGTTGGTTACTGTTGCCTTTCCCTGATAAATTTCCTCATCCTGTTTGGAAGATGATGAAACTTGATGTTTTCTTTGTGACTGAGATGGATTATTAAAGGGAGATCTGGGACATATAAGACTCTGAACACTAATTCTGGTCTACATGTCCTTCCCCTTGTTCCCACCCCTTACCCCCTGTACTAGGGCTACAGAAATGTTCAGGGACTCATTTTACTCCCCAGGACTGAGTCTATCTCCCTCCTCACACTACTAACCAAATACTTACTTACCGCACAGCCTTTATGTGTTCCCAAGATGCAATTCCGGATAGTGGACCCTTCTGTTCCTTGGTACGACCATGAACAGTTAATAACTAGGACAAAAAAGACATTAGGCTTTGAGAAGGCAGAGACCGTTGTTTGAAACTGCTGCTCTGTGGTGCCCCTTACAACATCAGGTGTGCAGAGAAATCTTTCCCTAAGACCTTCACTGTAAAGCCCTTTGGAAGAAACCTCAAAATTGTCCTTGGTGAATGAATCTGGGCTTTGGTAATTAGAATCCCCAACTGATTTAAGTGACCAAGTGCTTTTAATATGAACAGAGAAGACATCTTTTCCCTGAAAAGAGGCAAATATAACAAGGTAAAAGATTAAGTCAAATTCAGAGGGAGAATTCCTGGGACTATACTAGAACCTTGCTATTTGCTACACTACACAATCTGGCATAATACAAGTCTACTATTGATAAGAGGATTTAGATACAGAAAATTCAAAAGCACTTTGGGAGAGGGAATAAACATTTATATGATCACAGTTGGGGAAACAAAGGCAGACAGAGTTAAAGTTAACTGTCCAGGGTCACACAGCTGTTCAGTATCTGAGACTGGATTTGAACTGTGGTCTGTGGTTCCAGGGTCAATACTCTAGCCTTTTCACCACCAGCTGCTTCCTATGTATTTCCATATCCCTTATATTATTTGTTAGCACATGCCTTACAGATAGCAGGCCTTCAAATATTTGTTAAATAAGGAAGTGAGCATTCTGACTGCAGAGCAAAAATGTGAATCTGAAATGTGAGTAAAAATATGGGAGAGGTAAGGGCAGACAGAATAAAAAGACAAAGATGTAGAAAAGCATAAAGTCCATGCCTCTGACCAATGATGAGAGTAACGGAAGGGTCTGGAAATGGCATGGACAGTGATTAATGTCAGGTGGGAACAGACAAAGGATGTACCTGATAAGAGCATCTGACACAGAAAAGGAGGGAGGGTGAGGGAAAGAGAGAGAGAGGGAGAGTGGGAAAGGGAGAGAGAGAGAGAGAGAGAGTCAAAAAGGATTCCATTATTTCTGACAAGTCAATACATTATCAGGGAAGCTAGTTTTTTTTTTTTAATAAAACCCCTATAAATGCTACAATAAAGGACCAAGAAAATTACTTTAATTTTTTAAACTCAATAATCTGCTGGAAACAGGATCTACTCAGGATTCCTTTGATCTATTTCTGCTTCTCTGGTTCACTGTAGGTACACAAAGCAACTTGTTTCACTTCCCTGTCTCAAGCTCCCCTGAAAGGAATACAAATTACAGTAAGATCAAAGCATACCAGCATTGAAAGGGACCTTACAGATCACCTAGGTCAACCCCCTACTTTAACAGAGGAGGAAAGAGATCAAGAGGTCAAATGAATTACTTGCCCATGGCTTGTCAGTGGCAAGGCTAAGAGTAGAACATGGATCATGTGATGCCCTGGTTAGTCCTGGTCTTTTCACTGCACTAAAGACACTTTAGTTCTTTACTGATTTGTTTGTAAAATTCTATTCTAAACATCTAGCAAATTTGAGGGCTTGGCTCATCCTTAAGGTACTAAAAATATAACTATTGCCTGGAAAATGATTCTCTTTATCAGAGAGAAAAAAATTCAAAGCCTAGGTCTTGAAGAAATTATTTTTCTGTCTTAAAGAAATATGCTCAGGGTAGATGAATGGCCAAAGTGAATGCACATAAAAGAGGGGAGGAGACCAAGTTAATAGCCACACTTGAAGAGTTCAAAGTATCCTCTCTATAGTTAAATAAAGCAGCCCATGTTTTGCTTGGGTGCATTATGTTGCCACCTCCAAATTTTGGTCAGGGGAATACTGGGCTACAGTGGATTTGGCTCAAGGGTGAGCAGGAGTAGGAACCCTTACAAGCACAAGAGAGACTGCTCCAAACGATCACCTATCATGTTATCCGGTATATCCTCCTACAGTGAAATCCACAGAGACTAGGAAGAATAAGCTAACACTTAAGGTATGAAGAGAAATCAGACATTAAAATGTTTTTCGGAGAGGGCACCTATGAAAGCAATCAAGGAGAGCAGGAAGGATAAAGGGCAGATCCTTGAGGGAGGGGAGAAAGGTAAAGATGGTGATTTTCCAAGAGACATAGATGGTCTTTCTCCTTCTTTCTTTCTTTTGTGGTGTTTTGTCTTAGAGTGCTCTCAAACGTGCATGAATCAGGTCAGGGGTCAACTTGAATTCTGAAACAGCTTAAAGTTCAGGAAATGTTGCTGAACCACTGACCCCAGGTAATGCCAACAGATATTGTGTCCTGCCTCACCTGGCAGCCAGCTTTCTCCAGCAACTGAGCATATTTCACAGTCTTGTCAATTTCTGGGAAGACACGGATTTTGCAGGTGACTGGAACAGAGAGTTTCTCATGTGCCAACAAAACTAGGAAAAAATCAGAGAAGAATGCTAGCAATGTTCACAAATCTTGATATATATATGGCAAGGGAGTGAAAAATTCAAAAGCACAAATGTGGAAAACTTCCTTCATGATCATTTCTTCCTCCCTCCAACCACTATCCTACATCAATCCTTCCCAGTAGGATACTTTGGCTATCATCTTTTATTCTTTCATTTCATGACAGTCAGATAGGATACCCTGAAGATAATAACATGATTTTGTAGTGCTTCTACTCTTAGATCAATAATTTTACTTAGAATCATAGAATGTTAGAGTTGGAAGGGAGCCAGAGATCAGCTAATCCAATCCCTCTCATTTCACAGATGAATGCAGAAGTTACTCAGTCAGTAAGAGACAAGGGCAGCACTGGAAACAGTCTTAATTTCCTAGTCCAGTGCTTCTTCACTGTACCACATGACAGTATTTTATCTTCATAAACTGGTCAGGAAGAAAGGGCAGATATTTTTTAATCCCCTCATTTTACAGGGGAAAAACTGGGACATAGAGAATTTAAGGGATTTGGACAAGGTCACATTGTGTCCACAGTGACACTAGGATAAGAAGCAGGTTTCTTGATTCTCAGTAAGGATTCCTTTTACAAGCTCATATTGTATAATTAAGGGAAGTGAACATAGAATTACAAGTGCTCTTCCCTACACAGAGACATTTTTTCTTGCAAAAAACAGAGCTGGAACTATTAGTGTGTGCACTAATAGCTTGGGAGGCCTCTACCTGGACACTTCCTTTGCTTCCAGTCCCTCCCCTAACTCTGATATCTGGACAGGTATGAAAAATGCTCATTCCCTGCTTCAGACGACTTTATTCACTCATTCTTATTAATCTAATACCTCCAATAGTCTATCGGTAACATTGTTTCCATCTTACAGAAGAAAAAATTGAGTCACTATAATGGTGAGTAGTTCAAGAGGATGGCAGGGGCAATTTATCATGCAGAAGTCTTGGGGTTCATTCATTCCTATTATATTAGCAGTGATCAACTTACTCATTCTCTGCAGGAGATCCCACTCTTCTTGTAAGAAGGCTCCATAATGACCTAAGAAAGAGGAGAGTATCTCAAGCTAGCAGAAGTAGAAAGGTAGGTAGGGTATGGTCCACCAGACACACATTTACTCTCCTCCCTCCCACTTCTCTCCATCCAAATTACACCTACATCTCAACTGCAAATAGTTATCTTATGTTCACTTTGACACACAAGCCTACATAAATTTAGTTCATAAAAAAAGAATTTGTGTATTATCACTATTTTCTCCCCCAATGACGAAATACCACTTGGTGGAATAGCCCAAGAAATATAACGTATGATGTGGATACAAGTACAGGAAATAGAGAGAGGCTTTCAAGGCTTAGTTCATTTGTCAGCATGCTCAAATTCTGAAGATTCCATTTTGTTTTTACTCTCTGTTACATAGCACTCAAATACATTTATTAAGGGTCTAATTGTATGTAACACTGCAATAGCTGTTATACAAAGAGAATTACTGATCTTTTGTGATTCTGTTTATATATTTTGAAAAGTGACAGCATCCAAGATGTTCTTAGAAATCAATAGTTCTTCTCTACCACCTACAGCTGGGAAAAATCAGTGAATTTTATTTGCCAATTCAGATAAAGTATTAAAGACACATTTGCATATGGCTGTCAGAATGTTTTTGGAGAACAGTGTGATAAAAGAATTATAAAAATTATCATGTTAACAACCCAAATTTCCAACTGAGGAATAGATAGATGAACAAACTGTAATACAGCAAAATAACAGAACACTACAATATAATCAAGAATGGCAAATACTGAAAGAAAAAAGAAATATAGGGATAGACTAGAACTAAGATTTCACTGATGTGTCAGAGATAGCAAAAAGTATCCATAGAAATTATTATTAGTTGACAACATCATTGAGAATAAGAAGGCCAGTAGACTGTAGGTGGACTCAGCCAATCAGGAGACAGACAGTGGCCTTCAGAAAATGACAAATTACAAAATTTTGAAGTTTTTGATAAAGGAACCAAATCTACAACTAGCTGAAACTAGCCAGGAAAAATGACCTAGAGTTACCTGGAGAAGGCTTTTCTTCACAGCACTTGCTTAATGAATCTCACGTACATAAGCGGACACACCTCGCATAAAATGTTTGGGAGTGGGGAATCACACTAGGGGTGGTTACATAAAGGGTATGTAGAGAAGATTTTCTAATAAAGAATGGACCAGTCCATCTCCTGATAGGAGGATCTGTCCTAACTAACCTGCCAATCTCACTTCTGTATCTGATGCTTCCTCCTCCTGAAAAGAGGGTGGGGAATCCGCTTTGGCCAAAGTGTTCAATTCCTCTGAATTCTGCTGCAACAAATTTTCCCTGATTGCTTATTAGTGTCAAGAATATTTCCAACATAAGCAACTCCTAGGTGAGGAAACTCTTTCTACCAATGCAAGTCAGCACCTTCTCTGCAACTTATAGAGAACTGCCTAGAACACTGAGGGTACATGACTTGTCCAGGGTCATCCAACCAATATGTGCTGGAGGAGGCACTGGAGTCTAGGCTAGCACTCTATCTATGTCATGTTGCCTGACGCTCTATCAAGACGAATGGACAAACAAAATGAATTAAACAAATGAATTAATGCAAAGAGAAAAAAAATTAGAACTTGAAAATCAGGAGACACACTGACTACAACTATAAAGTATTAAAAAAAACAAGTGTGAAAAACATTTTCACTAATACATTAATGAGTAGCCAAAGAAAGATCACAGAAGGAGATACAAGAGATGGAAGTAACTGAAAAGCTGTTATAGATATTTACATTAAGATCTTTAAAAAAGTTTAATTATCTGTAAATTCAAGTTTACTCAATTTTGGTATTAGAGTTAAAACTGGAGAGGATCCAAAGAGGAACAGGAAGATAAAGTGGCTGTAAATAGGTTATAGCATATTACCAGTGATGACCTTCACACAAGAAAACATAATCAAGGGCATGCATATTTTGTCAGCAATATAATGAAGTGAGACAATTCCAAAAGACTCATGATGGAAAATGGTATCCACATCCAGAGAAAGAACTATGGAGTCTGAATGCAGATCAAAGCATACTATTTTCTCTCATTTTTGTCTTTCTTTTGGTTTTTCTCATTTGTTCTGATTCTTTTTTCACAACATGACTAATGTGTAAATAGGTTTAACATGATTGTACGTGTATAGCCTCTATCAGATTGCATGCCGTTTTGGGGAGATGGCAGGGGAAGGAGGGAGAAAAAATTTGGAACTCAAAATCTTATAAAAGTGAAAACTATCTTCACATGTAATTGCAAAAAAATAAAATACTATTAAGTGTGGAAAAAAGGTGGAAAGGGAACAAACAAGCAAAAAAAAAAGAGTATGTATAATTAAAAGAAGATAGGAAAACCCAAGCATAGAAGCAGAGTCCACAAAATACGCAAAAGGGCCAAAGAACTTAAGGAAGAACATAGCTAAGTACTACCCAAAAAAGAAGATATGGATTGATTATAATGGGCACCAGTAAAAAATGAATCTCACAATACCAATGAAACCAAAGATAAACTGGTTCACAAAAATTTTTTTCAAGATTTATATGAACTGATTCAGCAAAGTAATCAAAATCAGGATACAATGTAAAAAATAAAAAACAAAACAAAATGATGTATACTCATATAGTAATGACCAAGTTTGGCCCCAGAAAAAAAGTTGAAAAAAGAAACCTCTCTTCCCCTCCCTCCACTGACACTAGGTATGGAATATTGATTATACACTCAAATGTGTGAATATGTAGGTTTGCTGAACTTTTTTTTTTCTCTTTGTAATTTTTGTTATTATAAGGTAAAGTTTCGCTGTGTGAGGGAGGTGGAAAGGAATATATCAGGAAGTGAATGTGATTTAAAAATGAAAGACATCAATAAAATATAAATCTTTAGCTCAAAACAAAATTTCAGTTCTTCAAGTTTTTGTGATTTCATTGGTATCAGAATGATGCAGATTGCTACTCTTCTATGACTGAGTGGAATGGTCTCTAGGACTAGAGTTGTGTGGCTTTTATTTTTTTTAAATTCTCAAACACCTGAAGAATCTGTGTTTTCAACAGTGCTGGATCTGAAAACTTCATCACCCTGCAATGGGTCAGTAAGCTTCTCTGAATTTGGCAGTCATCACAGCCTTTTGAAGCTTCATCAGACCTGCCAGAGGTTGTGCTCTCCCTGCTGTCCTCTATACCTCTATACCACAATACAGGAGCAGTACTTGAGTAGAAGTCACAATATACTACTTAAAAAAAGTGGGGAAAGACTACTTTAAGCAGAAGTGGGGAACAGAAGGTGGGACAACTAACTCTAATATGTGTTCTGAACTCTTCAATAAGCAACTGCCAATGATATCCCTATGACATGGAGCATCTCTGGAGAAGTCAAGTTGACTTCAGAAAATTCCTTGCTCCAACACTTAGCACAATGCCTGACACACAGTAGATGCTTAATAAATGTTCAACTGACTCTAACGCCATCCATGGAGCCAGTCATGTACACATGCAAATACACTGTGAATATTTAGGGAAGACAAAGGAAGAGCACTCTATAATTTAAAATCAATTTTGAAAGTTTCAGCTCTAGATGCTCCTTTGCCAAGAACACAATTACCACAATTAAAATTGGATAAAGAAATGTAAGTTACCTACTAATCTCTCTGTATTGAGATTTAAAAGTAAATAGAATTTTCTCAAAGAAGCTAAGAGCAAGCACCTGGGGATTAAACAATAATAATTATTTCTGATAATAAACCTAAGGAGAGTGAACTTGGAGTAAATTCTCAACTATTGAAGGTAAATTCTATCTTCTGGGGAGTAAAATGATTTTGTACAAAAGATAATCTCTATTTTCAAGACAGAATGTGCTTTCCTCTTCTCTATTTTACTGGCGTGAATAATTGTTACTTTACAGATGAAAAAGCCAAAGCTGAAGAAAAGACCAGTGACTCGATCAAGTTCATATAAGGAGTGTGAAACGGGAGTAAGGAATTCCAGATGCTCTTCTCTATGGATTTAAGCCATAATGTATTGTTGCTTAGACAATAAAAGAGTTCAAAAGGAAGAGGATCCTGCTGCCTGGAGAGTTGGAAATTTTAGTTAACTTTTTTTTATAACGGCTCCTTTCTGCTCTTACCTCTCTTGGCGATCATTTGAGGACAGCCCAAATTCAGATCTATGGCATCACAATAATCTTGAGCCAGGAGAGCAGCCTTGACAAACACCTCTGGATCATTGGCACAGAACTGGAAAAAATACGTCGTCAGTCCATCACACCCATCAGAGCCAAGCCCAATGAGAGGTACAATACAGGGCCTGTATTTTCACAAGTTGCTGTGGCTTCAAAGCAACGAATTTGGCCTTCGGTTGTCTTACACAGCAGTATTTCTCAGAGTACAATCCTGTAGCCTGTTGGTGGATTATAAAGGTCTTCTAGGTCGCTTCTTATAGCAAAAATAGAACAAAGTCTATACTTTTGTTTTCTGTGTGAATTTCATGATTGATACAATCTAGCTACCACCTCACTGACAACTCATAAAAAAGCAGAATCATTCTTCCCATCCAATCCGCTGAGGATATGTGCATGTTGAAGAGAGACGGGGGGAGTAGTGTCATGTGTGTCTAAGTGGGGTCAGACAGAATAAGTGGCTTGTATGTTTTCATCAATGCACCAAAAACATTTCTAGACTCTTTGGATTTGATTGGACTAAGTGATCCTCCAGCAATACACTACCACCAATGAGAAATTCTGTTCTAGTTTTTTCACATATCCAGTTCCTGGAACTTGTTCCTTCTGATGAAATTTGGAAATAGTTTCTGGGAATGTTTTTGGTTTCAAATCTATACTGATTATTGAAAAAGGTCTCATGGAGGATTCTCTACTTGAACAACAGATATATGATATTATTAGGAAACAAATATCACCCCATCCCTACTCTAGACTCTAAACCTCCCAAAAGATGCTTTTCTCCAGTATCTAGGCTTTATTACCTGTACAATAAGGGGGCGATCCTCAGGACACACATCACAGTACAGATTCTCCTTTCGATAGTTGGCATCCCGAACAAACACCTGAGCATGTAACATAGGTGTGTAGCACAACTGAGCTCCATGGCGACGGCTCAATAGTCTCCAAGCCAGTTCACTTTGATCTACCATAGGGGCAACTACATAATGCGCCCCTTGCAAAGTCTGTCTCCAGAACTCAAATCCCTGCAGTTTTGGCATCTTTTCAAGACTAAAAGTCGGAGGGAAGAAAATGAAGACCCTCAGTTTCCAAGGAAAGCAAAAAAAATTCCTGCATCAAATTCAGCCTAGAGGGATAAAATCCAAGCCCTAGTAATCAACAACCAATTATAAAATTACTTCCTTGAATTAACTAATTCCCTCTTAGTAAAATATCCAACTTGGCACTTGTTCAGTTATTAAATAACCTAGCATTACAAAAACTAGAATGAACTGTTCTTAGGGAAGGATAGATATTTACTTGAAGTGGTTCCTTACAGTCTGTTCTTTTGATATTTCATACTTTGATAATGTCTTGGCCCCATCACTAAATAGCTTTAGGGAAGGACCTCACCATATATATTTTGCTTGACTAGACACAAGGAACATATGAAAGAGACATTTCATTCTTTGTTGCTTTCAGTATGGCACCCCCTAGAAAGAATTAGGAAGATTTCTTCAAAGAAATCTGAAGAAATGTTTAGCTTTATCAGTGACATACAGCGAGGCCTTAAGCAAATCATTTACCCTTTCTGTGTTTCATGATCTCTATAAGGAAATGGGAATGACTACTTCTTAAGGGAATGAATGTTGAAAGGGCACATGTCAATGTGTTTTGAGTTCTTTGGAGGTTAAGATGTTAGAAAAACCAAAGTGTTACTCTTACTTGTTATTAATTCGTAAGACCTTGAATGATATTCTAATATATTCCCTTTCACATCTTCTTTACAAAAGTCTCTCTTGGTGCCAATACTGAAAGCAACAAAGAATGAAATGTCTCTTTCATATGTTCCTTGTGTCTAGTCAAGCAAAATATATATGGTGAGGTCCTTCCCTAAAGCTATTTAGTGATGGGGCCAAGACATTATCAAAGTATGAAATATCAAAAGAACAGACTGTAAGGAACCACTTCAAGTAAATATCTGTCCTTCCCTAAGAACAGTTCATTCTAGTTTTTGTAATGCTAGGTTATTTAATAACTGAACAAGTGCCAAGTTGGGTATTTTACAAATAAAATAGCCTATTTTAAAAGTTTCATCAAGTCAGTATTGGGTTGATGTTTAGGAGGGGACCTCACAGTTATTTCTCAATCATTTCTACTAATTAGGGCAATAACAGGGAAAGATAATAGGAAATCATGGCTAACCTACTCACACAGCCCACTGGACTGACTCTGGGGATAGTGAAGAACAGCAAGGATGTGCCACCGTGTACGTGGGGGAGAAGCTGAAGTCTCCCTCTAGGCAGTACTAATGATAATAGCCATCATTCATATAGCACTTGCTATGTGCCAGGCATTGTGCTAAGTATTTTACAATTGTTATTTCACTGGATCCTTAGTAAGAATAACTCCCAGAAAGGACCATCAAAATAAAAACTAAAGAGATGGTAAGAGAACATATCTATTTGAATACTAGTTTCTGCAAAAAAAAAACAAAAACAAAAACATAAACTGCCGTGTCCTAAAGCTCCTAGCAGGTAAGCGGGAGGCGGACAGGATGGTGTCAAAGGTCCATCTGTGTCCCCCAGTCCGGGTAACCGGTCCTTATCTCGACTGGCCTACCAGCCCACCTGCCGAACTGCAAACCCAAGGGCGGTCAGCCCCGACTCCCCAGGGAGCCTGGTGGGCTCAAGGGGCCCTTTCATGCCCGGGAGGCCTGCGCCTGCAGCTTCCCTGGCCCGGACCGGAGCCTCGCAGGTGTGGAGCAGACCCCGGGGCCCGTCAAGGGGCCCTTTCATGCCCGGAGGCCTGCGCCTGCAGCTTCCCTGGCCCGGACCGGAGCCTCGCAGGTGTGGAGCAGACCCCCGGGGCCCGTGCGGACCCGGGGGAGGAGGCGCCAATGAGCACCCCCGCCCATCCCTGCCCGAGAAGGGGCCGCGTGGGGTGCCGCGCCGCCAGCTTCCTCCGAGGCCGGGGTGGCCAGGGAGGGGCTCTTCTGCCAGCACGTGCTTGTCCTTCTTCCTCTCGAGCCCCCCGGGGAGTGCGCGGTCCCTTCACGCGGCCCCCCGGACAGCACGCACGCGCTCCCCCCCCACCGCCCGGCCCTCCTGCGGCCCCCCCCCCCGGACAGCACGCACGCGCTCCCCCCCCCCACCCCGCCCGGCCCTCCTGCGGCCCCCCCCCCGGACAGCACGCACGCGCTCCCCCCCCACCGCCCCCGCCCGCCCCTCGCGCGGCCCTCCGGACAGCACGCACGCGCTCTCCACCACAGCCCCCCGCGCGCTACCGCCGCCGTAGCTACCCGCCTCTCCCCCAGGGGCTCCGGGGGGTCTGTCAGGGCCCGCGGCCACCGCCTCCCGGACCCGCGGCTCCGCTCGCCGTTTCCGGCTCGGCCTCGAACTCCAGCGCCGCCGTTAACCCGCCGGCCCTCGCCGCCTCCGCCGCCGCCGACCCCGCTCTGGAGTCGGGGCCATACCTCTGCACGGAGGCAGCCGGACGGTGTCTCCGCCATCCGGCTCCGGGCGGCTCCGCGGTGCGGTGAGCAAAAGGGTCCCCCCGGAAACCGCTGTGGTCACCGCGAAGGCCCCGCGGTCCGAAGCGCCGAGGCCCGGCACGTGAGGAGCCTTGCCATTCCCGCTGCCATGGATGGATTCGTTCAGGAAACCTTTAGCGAGCTCGTCCTGTGGGATAAAGCATGGCCCCTTCTTTTCCCGAGACCCGTGGGGGGCGCCGCGGAGAGGGCGCTGGAGGGCGAGGGGGATCGGAAGGCCCGGCCTGCACCCCCGGACCTAGCACTTCCTGCTTGGGGGGCCTCCCTCCTCTAGTCCTCCTCGTCCCATCCCTACAGCCCCTTCCAGACAGACCTAAGGAGACCTAGGTAAACAAGGCGTGAGCCTGCGAAGGCACTTGAACGCCACCCGCCTCAGTTTCCCTATCTGTAAAATGGGGATGGTAATAACATCTGCCTCCCAGGGTTACGAGGATGAAATAAGATAATATTTGTAAAGTATTCTGTAGACATTACCTATGTAAATAGTAGCAGTAATTATTTCTGGCCGAAGTCCAGTAATCAATAAACGGGAGACATTCATTATGCTTCCTGCAGCGTTTAGGGAAACATTTATTAAGTGCCTATTATGTGCCAGGCTATAGCCTAAGAGCTGGAGATACCAAAAGAGGCAAAAGATGGTCCTGTCCTCGAGGAAAGGCACTAGGTGGTTCAGTGGCTAGAGTCAGGAAGACCCATCTTCCTGGGTCCAAATCCTGGGCACCTCACTTAACCCTGTTTGCCTCATGACCCTCATCTGTAAAATGAACTGGAGAAGGAAGTAGCAAATCACTTCATTCTCTTTGCCAAGAAAACCTTCAAGGGGGTCATGAAGAGTTGGATACTACTGAACAACTTAAAGCAGCATACATCATTTGGAATGCCAGGCTGAACAAATCAAAAAAAAAATGCTGGAGAAACATCAACAATCTCAGATATGCAAATGATGCTACTCTGATGGTAGAAAGTGAAGAATTAACAAGTCTCTTGTTGAGGGTGAAAGAGGAAAGTATAAGAGCTAGCCTGAAGCTTAACATTAAAAAAAAAAAAAGATCTTGGCAACTTCTGGGATAAGAAATAGAAGCAGGGTCAGATTTTATATTCTCAGGCTCAAAGACCATTGCAGATGGCAACTGCGGGTCATGAAATTAAAAGACATTCCTTGAATGGCAGACCTGGGCAACGTACTGAAAAGCAGAAATATTATCTTATCAACAAAAGGTCTGTATCTAATTAAAGCTATGGTTTTTCTAGTAGCAATGTATGGCTATGAAAGTTGGACCGTAAGGAAAGCTGAGTGCTGCAGAATCAACACTTTCCAGTTGTGGTGCTGAAGACTTCTGAGAGTCCCTTGGAAAGCCAGGAGATCAAATCAATCGTTACTTCAAAGAAATTAACTCAGACTATTCATTGGTAGGTCACATACTGAAGCTGAAGCTTAAATACTTTGACCACATACATAATGAGAAGACAAGACTCATTGGAAAAGATCCTAATGTCAGGAAAGATTAAAGGTGAAAGAAAAAGGGAATGGCAGAGGATGAGATGGATAGATAGTGTCATGAAACAGTGAACATGAACTTCGAGATACAGTTAAGGATAGAAGATTCACTGAGGTCCAGGGGATCAGGAAGACTCAGACGCAACAACAAACCCTCAATAAGCCTATGATCTAATGGAGGAAACAACATGCAAACAAATATATACAAAGCAAGCTATATACAGGATAAATAGGAAATACTTAACAGAGGAAAGCCATTAGAATTGAGAGGTTGGGGATTTTAGTTGGGCCTTAAAGAAAACCAAGGAAGTCAGTAAGCAGAGTTGAGGAGAGAACGTTTCAGGCATCTGGGACAACAAAAGAAAATGTCAGGAGCTGAGAGATGGAGTGTCTTGTTTGTGGAATAGCCAAGAAGCCATGCATTGAAAAGTGTGTGTCAAGGAGTAAGGTGCAAGAAGACTGGAAAGGTAGAAGGTGGTTAGTTGATGAAAGGCTTTGAATGCCAAACAGCAGTTTTATTTGATCCTGGAGGTGATAGGGAGTCTGTGGACCTGTTGAATAAGAGGAGTGTCATAGTCAGACCTGAGCTTTAAGAAAACCACTTTGATGGCTGAAGGTAGGGTAGATTAGAATAGAGAGAGATGAGAGACAGACCCACCAGCAGGCCATTGTAATAGTCCAGGCATGAGGTGGTGAGGGCCTGCACTAGAATGGTGGCAGTGTCAGAAGAGAGAAGGGGTTTATATACACGACATGTTGGAGAGGTGAAACTGATATGCCTAGGCAACAGATTGGTTATGGGGATGAGAGATAGTGAGGAGCTGGTAACTTGTAGATTACAAACCTGAGAGGCTAGGAAGATGGTATTGCTTTCTACAGTAGTAGGGAAAGTAGGATGTGGGGAGGGTTTAGGGGGAAAAATGAATTCTGTTTTGGAAATATTTAATTAAAGGTGTGTACTGGACATCCAATTAGAGATGTCTGAAAATTAGTTGGAGATACAAGATTGGATGTCCATAGAGAGGTTGAGGCAGGATAGGTAGATTTGAGATTCATCAGTATAGAGAGAGCTTATGGGAGCTGATGAGGTCATCTAGTAAAAAAGATTAGAGGGAGAAGAGAAGAGGATTAGAGGGTATGATATAGAGGAGGATGAAGGAAAGAAAATTTGAGAAGGAGCTGTCAGGTAGGAAGAAAATAAGTAAATATCACTTTGTAAAAACTCTTCAATGTTAAGGGGTTAAATGGAACTAGGGTGAAAGTGACAGGCCCCCTAGAGTAGGGGCAGTGCAGTGGGAGTGGGGGGACTCAAGAAAATAGCAAAGAGATATCCCTATGCCCCTGTTGGCATTTCCTGACTCCACTGAGAGGAAAATATATCAGGCCTGACTTTGAGGTGATCCAGAGTGGAGCCAGAGCTTCCATGCTACATTATTTTGGCAATATTGTGTAGCATAGGTTGGAGTGGTTAGGGACCTGAGGGCAAGAAACCAGTTTGGAGATTGTGGCAATAATTTAGGCAGGAGGTCACAAGGACCCGAATTGCAGTAGTAGCTGTATATGAAAAGAAGAAATCAGGTGTGGGACATATTGTGAAAGTACAAATAACAAGACTTGGCAAATGAATAGATATGAAGGTTAAGAAAGAAGAGATTTGTTTATCTGAAAGGAGTGCATTGAGATTACCAACTATAAGAGTTTTACTATGATTTCTTCCTGTAATTCAATTAACTTTTCCATATATATTTAGATACTATGCCATTTGATGCTTATTAAGTTCTGATAATAATCATTATATATGGAGCCTTTAAGCATAATGTTTATCTGCTTTATCTCTTATTTCCTTTAATCATGTCTATTTCTGATCTTGCATTGTCTGAGATCAGGATTACTATCCTTGCTTTTTTTTTTTTTAAGTTCATTTAAAAGCGTAATAGATTTTTGTTCTAGTACCTAGTTTTAACTTTGTGAATCTTTATGTTTCAAGTATGTTTTCTGTAAACAACACATTGCTGAATTTTGTTTTCTAATCTATTTTGCTATTTTTTTCTATTTATGGGTGAGTGCATCCTATTTGGGTTCATATTTATGATTGTTAATTATGTACTTCCCCCCCAGCCTATCCTCATCCTTTTTTTTGTGTTTCACTCTGGAAAATCTCTTCATCCCTGTGCCTTCTCAGCCTGGATTATCCCTCCACTTTGGTAGTCCCTTACTCTGATTGGTTAGTTTCTCCCAGAACTTTCATTTTAAGGAAGATTGCTAAATCATGAGTGCCTAGTCTCCTTCATTCCTCTCCAGATTCTTTTCCTGACTCTACAGGTTCTCTTTTCACCATGCCTCTGCCTGTTTAAACCTTCCCTTCCCTTCCTCCCACTCCCCCACATTTTTCAGCTTCTTTTTATGTATTGCTTTCACCTTAGATTGTAAACTCTAAGGGTAGGGCAGGGATTCTTTCTTTTTGCTTTTATTAGCATTTCCAGCACTTAGCACTTTGTAACATTGTAAGCACTTTGTAAGAAAGAAGGTGGTGGTGCAAGAGAGTGTGTCCAGCCTAATAATAATCTATAATCAAAATGTTCTACTTCCACTCTACTGCTCCTTTACTTTTGCTGTCACCCAAGCCATTGATTACAGATTTCTTATCCTTGCTTTTCTTTTATTCCTTTCTTCACAATGCATCTTTTGACGTTAAAATTTATTTTACCTATGAGTTAATCTCTCCCCAATTCTTCCCTCTCTCTTAAACCCCTCTCTCCACCCCTTCTCCTTGCCTGCTTCCTTTCTGTTTAATGTCCAGTTCAGATAAAAGTGAGGTTCATGTGAAGCCTCTTGGCCCCACCCCATCCTACATGGTTGTAAACTCTTCTCACGCACTCTGATTACATGAGATAGTCAGTTTCCCCTCTTTCCTTTTTTCTTCTCTGGTGTATTCTTTTTTCCCTTCCTTTTCTGTCTTCTCATAAAACCATCAGAACAGAACTGCTACCATATCTGTTGTTTTATTTAGCTCTCTGTGATCTTTTTAAAGCATTAGGATTCTTTAGAGTCTCTTGTTTCTTTTCCCCTTGTTAAAATATAAACATTTCATCATTGTATAGTTCCTTCTAGTTTAAATGTATGTATCTATTTATGTTTCTCTTGATTCCTGTGTTTACCTTTCAAAGCTTCTGCTCAGCTGTATGTAGACTTTTCATCAAAAATGCTGGCAAGTCTTGTGCTGTATTAAAAGTTGCTTTTTGTTGTTGTTTTTTGCCTTGTAGGATTATACTTTTATATGGAATAAGTTATTTTTTATTGTAAGCCTTTTATCTTCTGACTTTCAGAATGTCTTATTCCAAGATTTTCTTTTCTTTATGGTGGTGGATGGCTTGTATGAGCCTCCTAGTTAATTCTGGTTTTCTGGTTCCTTGATATTTGAATTCCCTCATTCTGGCTGCTTACATTCATTTTTCCTGGACTTTGAAACTTTGGATTTGACATTCCTGGAAGTTTATGTTTGAGGTTTCTTTTAGGAAGTAGATGCTTTCTGTTTTCACTTTGTTCTTCGGTACTTATTTATTCTTCATTTATGATTTCTTGAAATCAGCCTTCTAGGATTTTTTTTTTTTAAGGCATGGTTTTCAGGGAGTCTTCTAATTCTTTAATTCTCTTAGACTCATTTTTTATGTCAGTTGGTTTTGATATTTTCTTTATATTTTCTTCTATTTTTTCAGTTTTTACATTTTGTTTCAATATTTCTTCACTCATAGAGTTATTGATTTGTTTCATCCATTCTAATTTTCAGGGAGTCTATTACTTGGACAAGATTTACCAATTCCTATACTCAACTTTATTTCTAATTCTTTCCCTGTATTGCTCTTATTTTATTTGTAATTTTATATTGTTTCTTACTTCATTTCTTCCAGGAGCTCTTATAGTCCTTTTGACCAAGCTATTATTTTTTTCTGTGCAGCCCTGCTTATAGTTGTTCCCTATTTCTGGGGTTTTGTCTTGGACATTCCTGAATCGATAAAATTTATTTATTTATTGTGAGTATCTCCTTGTGCTTTCTCATATTTCCAGCTGAACCTCCTCATTTGGGACTTTGTGTTTGGACCAGGCTCTGTTTCCTCCTGCCTTCTTGGATAGGGTAGTAGGGGACTGTTTGATTCTGATCTGTATTATCTAAAATCCTATTGATTACTTTTACTTGTCCTAGAGCATCTATGCTCAAATCATTGGAAGGTTTTAGGTCCCTATATCCTTGGGGTCCAGAAGGCTGCATTTTTCAGGGCCCTCAGGGATTGATCAAGTCTGAAAACACCAAGGTCATTTCAGTCTGATCGACTGATTTCAGTTTTAGTTATGCTAGTTTCTATCCTCAAATCCATAGTCAGCATGCTATGGGTATATGACCCACCTTGGAACTTCCTTGTGGAACTCTGGTCCTTCTTCCCTGAGTATACAAGTTTCCCTTCTTTTCTGGTAGGGCCTCTTCTTTAGCCTGCTGCTTCTGGATGCCTTTTTGTGCTGACCAGGTCAGGACAAAGGCACTTTGAAGTTTCCCTTTTAATTTCTTAATCTTTATCAAGGCAGCTAAGTGGTGCAGTGGATAGAGAGCTCAGCGTAGACTCAGAAACACCTGATTCAGATCTGGCCTCAGACATTTGCTAATCACTCTGTGACCCTGGACAAGTCTCTTAACCTCTGTTCACCTCAGCTCAACTGTAAAACGGGAAGAATAATAGCATCTCTTTTGCAGGGCTGTGGTGAGGATCAAATGAAATGTTCATAGTGTCCTTATTTCCTTCCATTGTTCAGTCAGTCTGGTACTCTTTTTTTGATCTTTATTCAGGTACTTCAATGAGATCTGGACTGTTCTGCTCCTCTTCGCTTTGCCATCTTAACTAGAACATAACTTTCTAATTCTGAGAACTAGTTCCTGTGAAAATGGTTTTTAAAAATTAATTTGCAGCCTGAAAATATATTAAATTGAGAATGTCATTTCTGTCTCCGTCTCACTGTCTCTTGTCTGTTTATCTTTTTCTCTCAATATTTGCTGGTACTCTACATAATGATGAAGAAAATTGTCTTTTGGACTTTAAGGTTCCAAATTAATTGTGATTAAAAGGGTAGATCGATATATGCATTTTGTATGAATTTGTCTAAATATTTTCTGCTGTGTATAGAACATTAAAAGTTACCTGAGGCTTTTCCATCCTCATAGGTATGAAAAGGTAACCATTTTCATGACATGACTGATTGTGATAGAAAAAGAAAAGAAAATACTCTTCCCCACCTTAATTTTTCTCTGGTACAGATGAAACGGCTGGCTTCCACTAAGAATTTTAAACCTGGACCTTTCTAACAGGAATTTCTTTTAATTACTCCTCTCTATATCCAATCCCCAGGTTGTTGACTTGGTTATGTAGTTGATCACTGTATTCCTTTCTTGCTTTATTTGGAGAGGTTTACACTTCATAAAGTTATCATGGAGCATGGATGCAATTTGTTTATACATTAAAACCCCATCACTATGTGACTACATTCTGGGGTTATATCTGTTGAGCTGAGGGAGAGGGGTAAGTTACAGTCTCCCTTACCCCTTACCTATGCAAATGATTTGGACAGATATGAATCACATAGCCTTTCAAAATCAGGATAAATCCTCATAAATATTTATACAAAGGTCCTCAGCATTGCTTTAATGAGGCTGAGGAAAGTATCTCTTTAATTATAACTGCATTATTATATTTCCCACCAATATTTCTTGCAGTTCCCCAATTTTACCATTTAAGAAATCGAAGAAAAGACATTATTTTGGACAAAACCTAAAAATAATAAATTCTGTCTGTATTTCTGCATTCCCTGTTTTTCTGAAGCTGTTCACAATTTTATCCTGAATTCCATCCAATGACTGCTTCTTCACAGTTGTTCCACTTTTTCATTTCAATTCTGTACCTCCAGAAAGTCAATGTTGTTTACTTTGCTGTGTACTTGGACTAGATTATCACAAGAATGTGCAGATCCCTTTCTCCCCTCCTGCCCCCAAATCTTTACGCAACATTTAGATGAGATTATATTTCTAGGAAAATACACTTTGGTCCCAATATGTAGATGATTTTTTTCTATTAGCCTCTGTTATTATGAAAGCTTGTAAACAAGATTCAACAATTCTACTACTTTTGCTTTTAAAAGTCACAGAGCTAAGAACAAATTGAAATTATGTCTCACTAAAGTCCATTATTTGGATTGTATTATCTCTGCAGGAGAATGCCATTTATCCTCCTCTTTTCAGTCATTTTTCAGTTGTGCCTGACTCTTTGTAACCCCATTTGGATACTGGATATCCAAAGATATGGGAGTGGTTTGCCATTTCCTTCTCCAGCATATTTACAAATGAGGAAACTGAGGCAAACAAGGTTAAATGACTAGCCTAAAGTTGTCTTATATAGTGTTTGTCCTTTGTTCTTGAAGAGGACCAGGACATCCAGATGATGACATGACTTACAGTTGACTTTGATTTGAATGAGGAAGGGCTGTGCAAGGTTGCCAACACTTTCTCCTCTGGAGCCATCTGGGTCCAGTGGCCTGATATTCATCAGGATGGCTGGAGATGACCCAAGATGCAATGTGAGACCCTGGCCCTTTCAGGCTAATGTCTTATCACATTCTCACTTGGAGTGAGATACATCCATTCAGTGAATAGGCTTCTTAAAGTTCATTCAAGGGATGGCTCCTTTAATAAAAAATTAAAAAACCCTCAAACTGGGAGTAGAGGAACAAGTTACTATTTTGTTACTACTCTTAAAGTACCTAAGCCTACTACAGAATTGCAGATGAGAACATTCCTAGGAATGTCTGGATGTTGTTAGGCAGTTAGACAGCAAACATTTATTAAGCACTTGCCATGTACCAGCCATTGTGCTAACTACTGGATATCATCACCAGTGGATATTGGGAAATGCTAGTGTAGTTTTTGTAAGACTAGGGATTCATTGTCTAACTCACTGCAGGATTGAGGGGCTCTTGAATGCTCTTGGCTCAAAACCCCATTCAGGTGTGTTTTCTCCACTCTCAATTGCCAGTGACTAGCAGCTAACCAATTGACATCTGTTAGCTTTTTACAAAGGGATATTTAATGAAAAGACATAGCAAGAACCAAAAGTGCAAAATATCTCTCCTCAATAGGGGGCAATACTCCCTTGAGTCTTAGAAAAAAAGGCTCACGTTGAAGGCTGCTGGGAAAAAAGCAGTCGTTTCACTTAGTTCCATTGCTTGTAGGACTCATCATCTTAGCTGGGGGAGTTGGGGATGGAGTGGGGTGTCCTGGGCTGGTAGACCGGGCTCTGCTGGCTACAATTCTGGCATGGATTTCAGCTTCTGGCAGCTCCTGGTCCTCTTGGGGCTCTCCTGACCTGAACTTTTTGTGGCTTACAAGATTACAGCCTTCCACTCCAAACTCTAGTACCCCTTCACCTACAGCAGAAAGTAACTGGCCCATTAGGGATAGAAGGAAGAGTAGGGTCATGTACTGTACGTCAGCTGATGATACCGGCACTAGCTGTCCCTCCATAGTGCCCAGTGACCAATAGCCACTAAACTGGGAGGGAGTTTTTATATGCTCCCCTCAGAAAGACCTCAGACTCCTTCAGAGGCAGGCTCACCCAGCACCCAGGCTTCCAACACTAAGAGAGGCTATACTGCAATGTGTAGAGGAATAGCCTTGAAAACTTAGGTTCAAGTCCTACGGCTGACCCATATTGGCTCTGTGACCTTGGGCAAGTCATTTAATGTCAAAGGAAATATCCTCATCTGGAGGTTCCTAATATTAGTGAAACCATAAAAGCCCTCATTGGTAGCTATCTCTAATTGAGTAGATGGTTGGATCCTTACATAGTGCCTCTAAAGGGACAGGTCCAGTAGACACAATCAGTATAATTGTGCTAGAACCAGGTCTCATCCTGTTGCCATGAATAGATTTATCCATCTGTATTTTAAATTGTTTTAGTCACCAATGTCACTTTTACCCTTAACAGCACTCATTTTTTATGTGGCATTTAGGTTTTACCTAGGTTTGCCTACAAACTAGCCAGGATTGTTTTTTGTAGGATACTTGATGTCTGCTGTGAAACATTTTCAACTTCCATCAGGTATCACAAAAGTTTCTAAGGGAGAAAAAAATCTACTGGCGTATTTACTGCAGTAGTTGCTAGAAATTTTAAAGAAATAAGACTTTTATCTAGACTCCTTCGACAAGTAAGCAGTGACACGTATTTCTTTGACACAATGAGAGCAGCAAGGGTTATTATCAGAACAGTGACCCTGCAGAATCTACCGGCTATGGATTTTGTACTAACTAGTAAAGGTGGGATATGTGCCTTTATTAGAAAGAAATGTGACGCTTACATTCCTGACATATATGAACACATTTGTGATTTATCTACTTGTTTCAGACAAGTGTCAAAGCTCCATGAAGAAAGTCAGTTGGGCTTAAAATGATGGTCACATGCCTACTTTTAACACTAATCATTGCACTCTTCAATACTGGTATCGTAATTTCAGTTGTATGGGGCTTCTGGACACATGCTTTGACTCAAGCATCAAAAAGCTCTAGTGGCCCAAAGAAAAGACATTTTGAATATATTCTGAAATATATGAAGTGAAAGAATTTAAGAAAGTAGAGTAAGAGATCTTACAAATATTGAAATTTCAGAAACATGTTAACTATATTATATTGGATACACTGATGAAGAAAATGCAGGGTTGTTTCTATAGAATCAAAAGAACAAAATCTACTGAATCAGGTTAATGAAATGGAACTAGGGGAGAAAGTTACCCCAAACCCTGAAAACGGTAACAATTACTTTGTCATTGATTCTTTATGAGTCTCTTCCATCAGACTGAGAAGATCCTATATAAAAGTGATGGTGAAGATTGAGAATGAGGACTGCAATGCTGTCCTGGACAGTAGATCTCAAGTTACTATCATATTCTAAATATTCTATCAGAGACATCTGAGAAAAATTCCTTTACATCCTCAGAAAGGGCTGAGATTTGGTAGATTGAGTGATAAAGGCTACCTGTATCTGGGATACATTAGAGAAAGCTTAAAGTTTCCTAAGGAAGGTGTTGGTATCAACAAAAAGGTGAACACTCATATATTCAGATCCAACAACTCTCTCTTATTGGAACCAATCCCTACTTATTCAAAATGTAAACAGAATAGAGGACTTCTGGTTAAGTGGTGGAAGATCATAGAAGAACCCAGCTAGCTCTCCCACATAGTCTGGTGAATACCTGAGTACCAGATAGAGCAGTGATCTAGAGTAATAATAGAGCAAAAAGGAACAACTTCTCCCTCCACTCCAGAACTGCTTAAGAAGATGGCAGGAAGCCTATGGACATTAGAAGAGAGACCACATGAGGGGAAGTAAAGGCAGCCCTCTGAGCAGGGATGGCTAGGGGGAGGAGGCTTTGGGTGTGTGAGGAAAGATCTGAACTCAGCCCAATCTCACCAAACTTAGGTGAGATCCAGGTTTAGCGCACTGGTGACCCATGGCTATGATGATGAAGCTGGGCCTGTGTCATCATCTAGCTCAAGCACTGCAGCTCAGAAGGAGGTTAGGAGACCACAAAAGAGCTAGACTTATCATGCTATTACAGGTGATCTGGAAGAAGTAGTTTCATATAGAACCAGGTGACAATACTAGATATTGCTGATATAAAGGTACCCTGCTCTGTGTTTATTGATGCACATGTTAACTACTGCTTGTTTTGAGTTTGAGAATTGGTCACTGACTCTGGATTTTTCGCAATGCTAGAGAAAAGTATTATACTACTAGTCAAATGCAAGTTTCCAGAAATAGGTACATTCCTTTAGATCTTACTGACTATACTCTTGTAGGCTAATCCTATACAGGAACTGTTCTGTGGGGTTTTGGTTAACTAGGGAACAATTCTAATATGAGTGAGGTGCAAATCCATCCATTAGACATGGGTGCTATAGCTCCCCTCTGCCACACATCCTCTGCTCCACATGTTGGGCAACCCCTCAGTCTTGGTATGTGTACATGTAGAGAGTCCAGATTTACTTATTTGCAAACATTATATTCCCTCAGTAGAATGAGAACTCCTTGAAGACAGAGGTTATCTCACTTTTACTTATATTCCCAATGCCTAGCACTTATTAGGTACCTGATAAAATACACGTGGATTGGTGGGTAGTGGTATGATCTAGAGCACTGGTAGTTCTACCCTCTCCCCCTGCCCCACCCCCAGCCCACTTCAGCTTTCTTGATTGATGAAGCTATGGAACAGAGAGACCTTGAGCAGTTTCAGTTAACTTTGCCCCCAGGTCTATTGATCTGGACTGTGGACTTTTTGAGCAAGGAAGATAGCTCTCAGTCTCTGGCCATAAGTTCTTAAAATCCTGAGAAACGTTGCCCCTTGCTTTTAACCTTTTTGCAAGAGGCTCTTATCTTCCTGTGAATGGTTTTTTAACTGCCTTCATTACGGTTTTTACCTGGGGGAATGTACACATTTTTATTAAAAGGGTATTTATTTGAACACTCAGGCTTTATGTGGTCCTTTGTATTAGACATGCAACCACCACTGAGATAGATGAATTGCTATATTTATACAGCTGATCCACCAGTTTAATAACTTTGTTCAAAAAAAGGAAGTGAGGTTAGTCTAGTGTGATCTGTTCTTAAAGAAGCCATGTGGGCTCCTAATGGTCATTGATTCATTTTTAGATATACACTGATCATACCTTTAAAAATAGGTCCAAAAGAACTCAAAGTCAAGCTCTCTTGTTTATATAGTTTGCGGGCACTATTGTTCCCTTTTTTGAAAACTGGGGCATTTGCCCTTCTCTCGTTCCTTCTGTTCTCTCTAATCTCTGAAAGATCCATGACAGAAGATCAGCAGTTATATCTTCCAAGACCCTGAGGTATACTTTATCTTTGTCTGCTGACCAAGTCACCAAAGGCAGGTAGGTGCTCTCCTGTTGTCTCCTTACTTATCTTGTGTTTAAACTTTCTATCTGCCATTTTTATTATGTCCTTTCAAGTCTAAAGATCATTCGCCTTCTCTGAGAAAACAAGTAAAATAAGAGTTGAGTAACTCCATCTTTTCTCTGTCATTCATTATCATTGTCCCACCCAACCCCTTTTTTGATCCTCCTTTTGTCCCCAACATATGTCATCCCTAGTCCAGTGGCAACTGAGAAACTCTCACAGAACTACCATGAACAACAGATATTTGTCTCTTTATGGTCCCATACCACTTTCCACATGTAGTCCTATGGGCTTGGTCAAAGGTTACATGGTTAACAATTATAATAGCTAGCATTTATAATAAATTCAACAGGATACTTTCAAAACTGTCCTGCTGTGTTTCCTTCTGAACTTATTAAAAATGCATATTAAAATGTTTCAATTTGTGTTTCTTCTTGGGGCAAGGGGGTCAGGAAATAGCTAAATATTTTTAAATCCTCATTTAACGTGTATTTTTTCAGAGATTATCTTACCCTTAAAGATGAAGATTTCCTCAGTGACAAAACATGAGAAAGTTCTGGTCTAGCTCTTAGGTGGGCTTGTGTCAGCATGCAAAAATTGCTTCAAATGGCATGAACTTGGACAAGAAAGAAAATACAGGGGGGGAACCTGGAAAACAAAAAGTAAGAGATGAGATGTGGAGAGGCAATTGTATTCAGCATCTGGAGAATTTTCTGGTGTTATTTAAGGGATGGGAGATGAATTCAATCTGAGTGGAGAGATGAAAGAGAGGCATGTGTATGGCCATGGTACCCCTGAATCCAACAGTTCCAATGGAGGTGAAGCATAGAGTCCTCTAGATTGGTGCAAAGAGGTTTCAGGGCGTCTTAACTTGTTGGGCCTCATGCCCCTCCCCCCAATTCCCAGTGAATTCCATGAGGTATACAAAATTGAATCTTAAGTCTTTTACCACTAGGACTGTGAGTTTTAAGATAACGCTGTCCATCTCCTGTGGAGGGGGATGGGGGAAAGGTGGTGATAATGGGAAATTATGTTAAAGGTGCTGGTCTTTGGGGGGAAAGGGCATAGATACCTAATGATAAAACAGGAGGTGTCCCATTGACAGTGTTCTTATCGATCATCCCTCCTTCCCCAGTACTTGCCAGAAGAATGGGGAAGGAGAATGGTAACCTTCACCATATTTTCAGTTTATCTGTAGAGTGAGGGTATTTGATTCAAAGCTCCTTCCAGCTTTAACATTCTTTATATTTACAACATAAGATCCCTTTAAAATCTATTTTATGTTCTAAGATCTCTCCCAGTTTGACAGTCTATGTTTTATATTCCCAGATCCCTTCCAGTTCTGACAGAGGCTATAATTGTTCTTCTTTGCTCCCATTTCCATTTTTGTTACTGGCTCCACAGAATTTTCTTTTGAAGCTTCAGCCCCTCTACTTGCCTTTGGGACCAAACCTCTCACTGAAGCAGGCATGATCAGAACCACTAGGGCCCACATGCTCACCATTGGGTTAGTCTTGTTCTTGTTGCCCAAAGGTCCAGCTTCCAAATCCAGAAACTAGGCTTTTGTCCTACCCTCACTCCATGGCTGAATCTATATCTAGCATCACATTTTCCCAGGGAGAGTAATACTAGTAGACAGTCTCTTTCTCCTAAGTCTTTCCAAAGACTCTTTTTCCAGATCTCCCCAATCCTTCCTTGTTGTCTGCTTCTTGATTTCCTCTGGTGGTGGTTTGCTCAGGTCCTGTGGACTGACTGGTCCAGACTATCCCACCACCAACTGACAAATGGTTCTCTGTAGCCCAGTGCCTCCTTGTAGGCCCCACCAGTGATGGGAGAGGGTGTGGTCACCAGAAGCTAGGGCCATGTATTTTTGGCAAAGTCAATCACTCACAGAAAAAGCACTGGATTGGAAACTTCTTGAAGGCAGGGGATGTACTTTATTTCATCCTTGTACCTTCTTCAGCATCCAGAACTTCCTTAAACAGTTAATAGGCCTTAGTAGGCCTTCCATAAATATTTATTGAATAGAATTAGACTGAATAGTCTGTCTCAACGTCCATTCCCTCCTTTCTAACCTCTTGAGGATGTGGTAACAGGTTATATTAACATTTTATAGAGAGGCAATGTAGTGTAGTGGGTGGAGTGGACTCAGGAAGAGCTGGGTTTCAATCCTAGATCTGATACTTACTGACTACTGACTATGGGAAAGTGACTGACTCTGTTTCCTCATCAATAAATGTAGATAAAACTATCCATCTCATGACATTATAAGATCAGAGGAGACTTGTCCAGAGACACAGGTAGGTAGCAGTACAGACTTGGGACCTGGACCAAGGTATGTGGGGTTCATTGTAACATTCTTAAAATTTGTTTCTATCTTGCTTCGTAATCGTTGTTTCATTAGGCCCAATGGACTTTTCTTATCTAAGGTAAAAATTTAAAGGTTAGGGCTGTCTTTTAACTATTTTTTCCCTATATTTTCTCATGTTCCCAGTAGTGTTTCATACAGTATCTGCTTAAGGAATGTTTGTTGGGTGAATGGAGTGTTTCATGAGAGTAGGCCTCTGTGGCTGCACTGATTCCTTGTGTTCAATGAGACCCTGTTCCTGAAGGGTTCTAGCTCTCCAAGTCTCTTACTATGTTATTTTATTTAATTCACCCATTTGCTTCGATGGGGCCCACTACAAATGTTACATGGTCTTAATTAGGCTCTCATTCCCTGCTAGAAATCCTTGTACATTTCTCTTTTCAACTCCTTATCCTATTCCACAGAAGCCCTTCCAGACTTCTATCTGCCCTCCCTTCACCCTCTCCGCCAAGAACCTTGGCTCTTACTTGACTGAAAAAATTAAGGCTATTCACCATGAGCTTCTCCCTTCCTCATCTTGTATATCATTGATGTCCTCTTGCATTTTCCTTCTTTACCCATTTCATTGGAAGAGATTGCCCATGTCTTTGCCAAGGCAAACTCCTCTATTTGTACAAGCAATCCCATTTTGTTTTGTCTCCTTCAGGACATTTTCCCTTCATTCTCACCATCACTTATCTTCTAACTCTCTGTCTACTGGCTCGTTCCCTCCCACTGCCTACGGACACGCCTGTCTCCCCCATGCTCAAAAAACCCTAGATCCTTCCATCCTCATTGTTGTCCCGCATCTCTTCTGCCTTTTATAATTAATTTCTTGAGAAAGCCATCCACAATAGGTATCTTTTCTTCCTCTCCTTTCCAGTCTTGCTTCTGAACTAAATTCAATTCAAACTGCTCTATCTGGTTACTAATGATCTCCTGATTGCAGAATTGGCCTTCTCTTCATCCTCAATTTTCTTGCAGGCTCCTAGAAAGTCTAATGTAGGAGTGATGGCCTATGAGAGAATCAAAAGGTCACGGGATTGAAGGTCATGGTGTAGAAGAGTAGGTTTTGGTGTAGGACTCCAGCATCTCTTCAGCCTTTGGACACTGTCTCTTCTCCCTAGGTTTTTGGGACCTCATTCATTCCTTGTTCCATCTTACCACTCATTGCTGGAATCTATCCAGGTGATGCTAATGATGGGTGGGATGTCCCATGGCTTCTTTTTCTCACACAGTACTCCTTTTGGTGATCTCATCAGCTCCCACAGATTTAATTACCATCTTTATGCTTAGGATTCTCAAATCTACTTATTCATTCTTAAAACCCTCTGCTGACCACCAATCTTACACCTCCAATTGCCTTTCAGGCATCTTGGATGTTCAGTAGACACCTTAAACTCAACCTATCCAAAACTGAATTCACCTTTCCCCTGAAAACCTCTCCCTGCCCAACCTGTACTATCAACCCCCTCCTCTTTCATGCTGGGTGTCATCACTGACTCACTCCTTTCTCTCCTGACATTGCCACCACTCTGATACAGGTCCTCTTCTCCTCACTGTTGCAGTAGCCTGATGGTGAGGCTGCCAGCCTCAACTTTCTCTCCACTCCAATTCATACTCCATTCAGCTAAAAGTGATTTTCCTAAAGTACTGGTCTGACCCTATCAAAGCCTTTTATATCCTATCTCTCACCGCCCCCTCCCAACATATTCTTTAAATACAGTAAGGGTCTTGGCAGTTCCTAGAGCAAGACCCCATCTCTTACCTCCAGGCACTTTCACTGACTCTCCTCATATCTTGAATACTCTTCCTCATCTCCACCTCCTGGCTTCCCTTAAGTTTCAGTTAAAAATCCCCCCTACTATAGAAAGCCTCTTATAATTCTACTTATATTCTATACATTAACTTGACATGCCCACCCTTCCTTCCAGGCCACGGTTCAGAGACCACTGCTAATGCTGTATCCTGCCCACAGGTGCCTAGGCAAAGCATCACAGGGGAAACGGAGAGAGAGAAAACAGAGCAGCCAAGTCAGAGATCCCATGTGGTTTAATTATCAGGAGGTCTGTGGGGTGGGGAGCAGGACAATCTCAAGAGTGACACTTTCACCAAGTGGGTGTAAGAATGAAACAGGATCCAGACATGATTCTTTACATTGACAACTACATTGAAATTTTCAAAATTCAAGCAGCAGTTTGAATTAAATGTATCTCTTTAAAAAAACAAGAAAAGACAAAAAACAGAAACAAACAAAAAAACCAACAGTGCCCCAGTCGCGATCCACAGAGGGGCGGTGCTAGCAGCCAGGTACAGGCTCAGAACCAGCCTCCAAGGAGGCCCCCCCTGCCAGCTCAATGATCTGACAGAGGAAATATGAGGGGGCCCCTGTGGGGGAGGTGGTAGGATCCTGGCTCCTGTTCCAATAACCTCTGTATCATAAATGCAGCTGGGAATCACTTGTCCTTTGCCCTAAAGGCCCATGTAGCATACCAGCACGTGGTGGCAAGGAGACACTTTCTGGCTCCCAGGGGAATAAATGTCTCTTTTCCTCCTCTTCTTTTCGAGAATCAAGTCCTCACATGGGCTCTCCCATTGCGGCTGACCTTCCAGTGAAGCTCACTCCTTTGCTCCTAAAACCACTCCAGGCTGCCAATTCCTTTGGTGGGGTTTCTCCCTCACCCCACTTTTTTTCTGCTCCTTCAAGCTACTCCAGGAAAGGCAGGACGAACAAGGAGGGCAGGTCACCCCTTCCCCCCATTATTCTCTCCCCTTCCTGGAGATGATAGGAAGGAGAATAGGAAGTTTTCACTTCTTCACTATCAGGTTGAGATGGACAACTATGGTAAAAAAAAAAAAAAATCTGCCAAGGGGCATATTCTTCTGGTCTTTTCCACAAATGGGTAGATGAATATTCTGGAACATTTTTTGCTGATGATGCAATAAATAAAAAGTTTCAAATGAAAAATGAAAACACAACAAAAGACACCACATGGTTATGAAAAAGATTCAGCCCCATCCATCTTCTTGTTGGCCACTGGCTGATTCTTCACAGATCAAAACCAGAAATCTCCAAATCAGCCTGGCCCTGGCATCCTGGTCTCGGTGCCTGGCTGGTTGCAAATGGCCTTTAGTTTTTGCATGGGGAACATGGTAAGGGATGATCACAGATGATAATGACCTTGGACAAATTTTACTCCTAGGGATGTGTGTGTGTGTTCCAAAAGTGCCAGACAAGGATGGCATGGGTACCGATTGGAGCAGGCAGAAATGGAGGGCAGTAGAATGGAGTACCACCAGGAGGACTCTCCTTCAGACCCGGCTTGGATACGGAATTGTACTAACGGGGTGTCCCCTTAGGGTGGGAGGTGGAGAGTGGTGTGAGCTGGGGGAAGAAGAGGTACAGGAGGGAATGTTTTAATAACAAGAAAAGTCATCATAGTTGCATCTCCTGTCAGTGACAGGCGACGTGGCCATGGCTGTGGGAAGGGACCAAGGGATGGTGGGGAGACCTAGCCCTCTCGTACGCTGACTCGAGGTTCTGCTAGTGAACTGTGGATAATGCCAATGATGGACTCCAGGCCACTGCCCTCCAAAAATGTACGGTGGTCACCTTCGATGACATGGACAGATACCTTTCCATCACAGACCTAGGGAAAAAAGTCAATGAGTTGATGAAGCCTTCAGCATCCCACCATGTCTACCTCTAGCTGTCTTTTAAGGCTAACCAGAGAGTTTCCCTGTAAGCTCCTTGCTCATCACAGGGATGGAAAGGGGAAGTAAGGTTTCTTTTGAGAAGCCAGAGGATGCTCAGAGCTAAGAGGGACCTACAAATTCATCTAGTCTGACCCCCTTGGAGAGGGAGGAGACATGCCCAGGGACATGCAGCCTTAGGATTAGAACTCAGGTCTCTTATCTCTCAGGTCAGTGGTCTTTCTGCATTATACTGCTGCAAGCTTTAGGAGAAAAATTTTTATCAAAACCACTGTCTCATATGATTCCAGCACTATTATCACTGTAGCATCACTGGGCAAATGATGGAGTAAGCCTCAGTGTTTTTGTCCTGGGTCAGGGGAGGAGATCCTGCGTAGGGACTGGGGAGGGTTCAGCTCAACTTTCCAGGTGAAGGACTTGCCATGTATGCCTCTGGTGCAGGGTTTGGGAGAGCCTAGTGCTGATGGGCATAAAGAAGGCCTTACCTCAGACAGGTTGTAGTCTTTGCCCAGTCCCTCGCCATACTCGCTGCTGGTTTTGGCCCGTAGCAGGGTCACATTTCCATGATATTTGATTTTGGGTATATATTGCTCTGCAGCCCTCAGCTTGTGGTAGAAGGAAAATGCTGCAAAGCTGAGATCTGTGCGGTTGATATGCCTGTGGTTCTGGGTTATCAGGTCCACAGTGGCAGAGACTCGGGCTTCTAGATCCTTCAGGGGCAGGAGCACCTCTAGCACCTGCAGGGGAAAGGGAGGCCAGGGAGAAGGGAAGAGGGTTAGCAAGCAACAGAACCCAAACTAGTGGAAGTCTCATCATTCTTTCCCTTGTCTGAAGCTCTGCAAACATGGACATCCTCTTTTTCTTTTTAAATTTAAAAATCAGTAAGAAGTAGCACAACTGGAAGGAAACTTGGGGGTCATTTAGTTCAGCCTCTCATTTAAGAAGAGGAGGAAACTGAGACCCAGGAAAGCAAACTGACTTTCTCAAAGTCACTGGGCATCAGTGATCAAGCCTGGACCTAGAACTCAGGTCTGTGGATGCTGAGACTTGGCCCTCTCTCTGAACACTGGAGGAATTTTCAATCAAGACCAGCAAAATGGACATGTTATTTGAGCTCCTATTAATTGCGCTCAGCACTGTGATGGGGGCTGTGGCAGGATACAATGGTGATTAAGACCCAGTCTTCACTTTTAAGGCAGGAATCAATGAATGCTTCACCGGAGGAGGCAAAGACAGAGATGGAAGTGGGAGGAGATGACTGGTGGAGAGAATAGAATAAATGAGGGTTTACAGCCTGGACCCATGACTTCTTTGGCATACGAACTCTCAGAGGAGGAAATTCTCTTTATCAGTGCAGGCTGGCATCTCTGTGACTCAGGCTTAAGAAAAGCTGTCTCGAGCACTGAGAGATAAGTATCCAGGTTCTTGGGAGCGTGTGGATTATGAAGCCAGGGCTTCTTGGCTTCAAGCTCAGCTTTCTCACCACCAGTCTCTCAGAGTATCAGCAAAGAAGTACAGTTTAGGGAACAGGGATGAGTACAGTTTGGCTCAAGCTCGGGAAGTATCTTAGGGAAAAGTGGGAAATAAGACTAGAAAGTACCTAGTAAAGTGAGTCCTGAGCAAACGAAGAGGGAGGGAAAGAGGAAGGAAGAGAGGGGAGAGATGGACAGAGGGAGGAAGGAAAGGGAAGTAAGGAGAAAGTGAAGGAAGGAAGGAGGGAAAGAGGAAGAGAAGAAAGAGGGTAAAGAGGAATGACTTCAGCCCACTCTATTTCATGGCAGAGAGGATCAGAAGGAAGGTGGTGGTGGTGGTGGTCAGGGGAAGGGGGCTGAGGGAAATGACCTTGTTGTATTCAGTGTCTGTGAACTGCTGGACAAAGGCACACATCGCTTCTGTCTCTGCTTCTGCTTCACAGCCTGGCGTTAGCTTGGCTCGATAGCTCTGGAAAGGAGAGGTGGGAGTCACTGAGGCTGAACAAGGCTAGTCCAGGCTAAGTGACCAGAGGCACCTGCTGCAGGAGATTCTTTCATTGCTTTACAATCAGGGTTCCTGGGAGGTAGGTAGAGCATATAGTTGCATCCTTATTTTCCAGGAGAGGGAACTAAAGTTTAGAGGTTAAGTGGCTAGTCCAGGATGAGGCTGAAACTAACTTTTGAGTTCAAGGACAACAGTTATTTCCCGATGTGCCATTCTTGCTGCCTCTACACGTACGTACACCCCCAGACTATGGCAGAGGAATTCTACTTTGATATTTTCTCATGGTGAGTCATGGCGATAACCAAAGAGCCTAAGCTCTGGTATGTCCTCCTGAGCTGGCAAGGCCTCATGATGTCTGTGTCTGTGGCCCAAAGACCTGGCTAACCAAGTGCCACAGTCACTCTTAAAACCATCCACTGAGGTGCAGGAGAGTTGCAAACAGGGTTGTGGGAAGTAGCCACCAAACTGCTGAAAACACAGCTCTTCTGAAGTCCTGAGGGGCACAGAGAATTTTCTATTGTTACCCTTACGATTAGTCATTGGATTGTTTGGGGCTTTGCTTGGTTATGGGTCAGGGCCTCTACTTGTCTGCATCTAGGTTGGTTGGGAGGCTGGTCTCTGGAAGTGCCCCTTATGCCCCATTGTCCTTACTTGTGTGTAGGCTAAAACGTAGGCATGAGAACCGTCAAACAGGAAAAGGCTGTTGTTTGAGTGGGATGAGTTTTGCTGGGCTTGCAGCTGAGAACACATTTCAAAGGCCACACAAGCCCCGTAAGAGTAGCCGGCGATGCGGTATGGCCCTTCAGGCTGGACCTGCTTGATACAGTCAATATAGTAGGAAGCCATACTCTGGATGCTGTCCAGGGGAGCAGCTGGAAAAGGGAGGCAGACAAAATGTAAGTAGCAGAGAAAAGACCCTGTGTTAACATGACCAGCAGGAAGCAGTTATGGAGCTTGGACCCCATTCAATCCTCCACCACTGAAGAAGAGCCTCTCTCTTGAAGTAAGCTGCTTCATGGATCCCATTTCCCAGCAGGAGCAACGTGGGTGATTACCTTTGGTGCATTGCAGGCCGTAGGTAGGGATGCTGAGTTTGGCAGCGAGGTTGTGGAACACGGTGATTGAGCCCTCAATGGGGTGGACCAGGAAGAGGGGTCGCTCGGTGCTCTGTACAGCATTGAGCAGAGTGATTGTTGGCGCTTCGGGGTTTACCAGCAGGTTCCCCAGATTCAGTTTGGCTTCTCGGACAGGGCTGAATTCTTTGGCTGGGGAAGACTTTGAATCTTAAAGGGGAGAAAGTAAAGATACCTCATTACACAGCCCAACCTGAGTTCCCTTTACCACTCATGTGATCTATGGTGGGCCATTTAACCTCAGTTTCCCCATCTGTAAAATGATGATCTCTTAAGATCCTTTTAGTTCTAAATTCTATGATTTCTACAGGACAGAGAATCTCATTCAACTTGTCTCCTCAGCAGTAATCAAGAGGACCCCTAGGATTCTAGCCCAACAGATTTAGAGGAGATGTAGAAGATGGAGCCAAGAGGTCTTGGCTTCCAAACCCCATGCCCATCTCCCTGGGAGGGCTAACTTTTCTGACTAATTCTGACAAATCCCTAAGCATCTATCCACCCACCCTTCCATCCCCTAATCAATCAGCAAATATTTATTCAATGTCTATGTGCCAGGCAGGGCAGCCAGGTGGCACAGGGGATACAGTGCTGGACCTGAAGTCATCTTCCTGAGTTCAAATCTGGCCTTGGACACTTAGTAGCTGTATGACCCCAGGCAAGTCATTTAATCCTGTTTGCCTCAGTTTCCTCATCTGTAAAATGAGCTGGAGAAGGAAATGGCAAACTGTTTATCTTTGCCAAGGAAACCCCAAGTGGGGTCACAAAGAGTCAGACGCAACTGAAAAGCGACTTAACAACAAAATGTGCAAGGCACTGTGCTAGGAACTGAGGAATTTAAAAAATGAAATAAGATTTTGCTCTCGGGGTGCTTCCATTCTATTGGGGGGATACTATGAAGTATACAAAATAAATATAACAAAAGTAAATGGAAGGCAAGTACTATCAGCTAGGGTCAGGAGAATCAGGAAAGGCTGAGTATTCTATGAAGACAGTTGCACCTACTCTCTCAGATGTTTCCCTTAGTGTAGATGAATTTGTGTCGGTAGACCCAAACTCTCCCACCTGGCCCCACTTGTGGCTACATACACATAACCCCAGTCAGAGCTAGCAGGAGTGAGTCTGCAGCACTGGAACAGGTCAAAGTTAACTGAGTCATGTAAGAATTGAGTCCACAGCCCTGGCTTCAGTAATGCCATTTGCAAACCAAATGAGCCAGGCAGAGAACAGGGGAAGAGGACCGTCATCTTGGGATTGCTCTTCTAGATACTCAAGAGAAGTTCTCAAAAATCTTCTGAGACAATGCCAAGGTGGAACATCTGCCTGGATAGGCCTGACTAGGTAGGTTCTTAAGATGGGGGCCATTAGACAAGGTTCATCATAGCTCATAGGATGTGTGCCGCTGCTTTCACCAGGTCCCTCTGGCCATCTCCATCACCTTGGCATTGGTCCTTTGATGGTCCCAGGAACCCCCAGACCCATGTCTCCCTTCCATACTGACTCACCACCTTGCTCTACTCCAGACTGGGATGAGAGCTCTTTTAGCTTCTTGATGGTGAGCTGCCGGATCTCCCTCATGGCCATGACTATGTCATACTCCCGCTCCAGGGTCTGCCTCACCTCTACCCCCATCAGGGAGTCCAGGCCCAGATCAGCCAGGGTACTATCTGGGTTCAGTGTGCTTACATCTCGGATGCCTGGAGGACAGAGAGAGAGAGACTTCCATATTAATGATGAGGGTACGCACGACACTCCTGTGCCCAGGGAGATCTGGCAAAAATCTAGTGTTCTATACTCCTTCTGTTCTTGAAGGTTAAGATGAACTAAGTTGAGATGCTTCCCTGGACTGGGCTGGAGCGCATCATGTGTGGGTTAAGCATACTGACCTTGCTACCTTAAGAGGTTCTATAGGTTGAAAATACAAATGGGATTCAGGAAGCTGAAAGGTGCCCACAGAGCCACCCTATCTTCTGAGACAATGCCCAGGTGGAATATCTTGACTGGAGAGCCCGGAGGTCCTTACAATGGAGACCATTAGACAAGGTATATCACAGCTCACCTAGGATGTGTGCTACTGCTTTCACCAGGTCCTTCTGGCCATCTCCATCACCACGGGACATCAGCTTCTTCTCAGCCAGCACAAAGCTGCTCATGACAGGGTAGTTCTGGTTAAGGAAAAGGTCCAAGACTTCCAGACAGGAAGAGATGCGTTGGGGCAGAGTTCCACCAATCACAGTGTCATTAGTGCCCATGGCTTCCAGCACAATGCCCACATCACCAATAGCTCCCCACTGTACAGCAAGGCCTGGTGGAGAGAAGATAACATTTTCAGTGAGGGAACACAGAGGTTATTGTAGGGAGTTAGTGGAAAAGGGGGTTCTCTCACTGGGTAGGAATGGGTTCCCTGAAAAGACATGGACCTATTTAGGGGGAAAGTGGCCCAAGATTCTAAGTGTCTGTCCTATGGACAAGCTTAGTGGTAGCAGGTTGGAGGGGGTCTATGTGCATGTCCTCTCTCTGGGTTACCTGGAAGGCCATCATGTTTCCGCTTCTCACAGATACGCTCCATCGTGGAGTTGGCAAAGCCATAGTTACTCTGACCAGCATTTCCTCGCCCACAGCTCACCGATGAGAAGGCCACAAAGTAATCCAGCTCTGGGCATTTTTCCCGAGACACTCTAAAGGAGCAACCCAAGAACATTACTCATCACTTACTATTCCCTTCCACATTGCCCTAACCCCTGCATTGTCTGGGGAAGGCATTTTATTTCTAACTCTCTAGTTCCTATCTGCATCTGGATATAACCAGTACTCTGGACCCACCATCCAAAGTAATATTTTCAAAGAACATGTTCTCATTTTAATAAGACTAAGCAAACGTAATTATGAAGGCAGATTTGAAAACCAAATAAGATTACCCTTTAACACACTCCAAAACCAATCAGGAAGATTTTTTTTTTTTTTGGATGGCACAGCCCCTTTCCACTGATGTGGATAATCAAAGAATTGCCTAGTTGTTATAGAGAATATGGGTTATAGACAGAACAGGAACATATAGGTCATTAAGATCCCATGGAAACCCACACCTTATATTCCACTTCATCATGAAAATCTCCATAGAGTATTAACCTTGGCACACAAGAGGCATTCAATAAAATGTTTACTGAATGAATAAATGAGTTACTTATTGAACCGTTAACCCAGAATGACCAATGAAGGAGGTACCTTGCTAGACACAGCTTCTTTTATAAACCTTTCTTCACTCCCTTCCCCTCCCGGCCTAATTCTACACCACCACCCTTGGCTGATAAGCATCATTCTCTTCTCAATGTCCTTATGACAGTTTGCCTATGCACAGTTTTTGCTTGCTTCCCTTGTCCTATTGCCAAAAGAACCTTGCCCAAAGCCACCCCTGGATCAACATCCTCCACCTCTGTTCCTTCTTATGTTCTGCTGAACAGGACTGGATGTCTTGCCAAACTGACTGCATCCACTACAAATTTATGTAATTTATATTACCTAACCTCAACATGGCTCTCGCTGCAGCAAGGCCATCCTTTTAATGCCTCCCTCATTGATTTTCTATCCCACTCACCACAATGGTTACTTGCTCATCTGGCTGACTAGTCCCACTATCACTCTTTTACTCTAATTTTAAATTTCTTCCTAGTTACTATTTTGTTTTCTGTTGCCCACATACACTCTGGGTCTCCCCTATACTCACTAGATCCAACCACTCCTGTTCTTCTCCCTTTATACAGTTTTCACAAGGCACTGATTGCCTTTAAATCTCCTCACTCTCTTCTAAACCTTCTGTAATCTGGCTTCTGACCTTTCACTCTCCCAAGAGTTACCAGTGAGGCCTTTTCTCTTTGCAGTACTTGCTTCTGTGGAGCAGGCTTCTCTCTGGGTTTTTATGGTTCGTGCTCCGCTCCTTCCTGCCTAACCTCTTCTCAGCTTCCTTTGCTGAACGCTCATGCACAACACACAGCCTAACTAAGGGTGTCCTTCCAAGATTCTGTCCTGGCCCCTTTTCTCTTTTTACCCTTTATGTGGTAACCCCATATGCTACCATGACGGGCCCAACTGCACAGTGCCTATCACCGAAAAGGCACTTAATAAATGCTTGATTGACTATTGAACTGAATTGAGGCTGTGCTGTTAGAGGTGGGCAAAAAAGAGAAGTTAAGTGGCAGCATTTCAGATCTCCTTGCCCAGTGGTCCTTTTACCTGTCCAAGTTAATCGTGCCATTGTACTTGGGCCTGTTGACATCTTGGAAGAATTCTGGGGTTTGGTTCTCCAACATGGCATCTCTCAGGACCTGAGTAGGAGGAAAAGGGGTCTTCAGGGGTCTCATTAGGGGGAAATGGAACCAGGGCTTCCCCAGGGTAACTTTGCTCTCTCTGTTGTAGAAACAGGCATGATTCTTCTCTACCTTGACCCTTCCATCCTGCCTTGGCCCAGGGGTCCCAGTTCTTTCATTCTTAGTCCCTTGAAGCCATGTTTCCCTTAGAGAAGACAAATTCCCAAGTAAAAATCAGGAAAAAAATGTGGGAAACTCTTGAAACTATTCAGGGTAAGTATGAAGACTCTTTCTCTGTCTGGGGGTCTGGTTTCAGTAACAATGCTGAATCACATTATTTGCAGAGGGTAACTTTCTGTGGCATCTGTGCTGCATCATCTCACCTCCACCCACTCCTCAGCCTCTGCTTGGGCCGGAAACTCCACTCACCATAGCCAGGTTGAAAATGCCCCCAACAGGACCAAGCTGGGTGGCCTCTGCTATCAGCTGCTGGGCTCCCTCAAGTGTGCTCACATCACTTGTGGACACAAGGACCTGGATGCCTTCCTTTTGCCACTCCTGAATTCGCTTGGCTTGATACCCTGTAGAAACAATGGATCTTCAAGGGATAGGCCATGTTGGTCTTGCCTCCATCTTCCCAGTTGGGTGAATACATTTCAAAGACAGCTAAGAGGTCCTTACACCTGCCAGACTTGGATCTAAACTGGACTGTCCTCGTGGTGTGGTTCTAGCTCTAAGTAGGCATAAGTGACCACAAGCAAGTTATTTCATCTCTCAGAGTCTAGACCTATAAAATGCATTAGGTTAGGTGGCCTCCGATATATCTTCTAAACCTACTACGTTATATGATAAAAAATGAGATCACAGCTGGAAAGGCACTTTAAAACCTCAGAAGTTGTATGCAAATGCAAATGATTTTGATTATTATTAAGTAAGAACAAAGTGTCATTGGGAGCATTAATCTTCCCCTCTTCTGAACTCCCACCCACCTGACTAATCTCTTTCCCCAGATTTCTGATTAGTAATCCCACAGGGCTGGGTACTGGCCATTACACACCCACACACACCACACACATTTCCACATACCAGTCCGAATGCCTGATCGTGAAGTCAGAACAAGTTTCTCGGCCCCTCGAAGAATGAGCCACTGAGCTAACTCAAGCCCAAAGCCACCAAGTCCTCCCGTGATGATGTAGGACTTAGAGTTGGGGCAAAATGTCTTGGAAATGGCTGAGATCAGGTTGGGCTCTGCCTCTTTCACCGCAGCTTTCTTCTCTTCTTCTTGGACCTGTACCCCCACCACACACACACATACACTGTAGGAGGTGGATTGTTCATTCTTTTTTAGTCTTCCCCCACCCCCTACTCTTTGTCCCACCAAAATGGCTCCAGGGCCGAGGCGTTTAAGCAGTTACACCCTTCAGCAAGCAGGACCCCAAGAGTGAGCTTTCATATAAGTCAAAGGAAGGTGGAGAAATGAGTCCCAGGAGGAGGGTGCTGAATTAGAATTGTCTTCCTCATGAAAATGAATGGTCAGGAAATTACTGGGTCTACATTTTAGCAGGGAGGGTTCAGCTAAGACCTGATGTTGAACTTCTTGACTGTTGGAGCTTCGAATAGATTTATGGGATATTTCCTTGGAAAATTTTAGAAATAGGGGAGATGCCGAGTGGCAATGGAGATAGTTGGCACCTCAATCTCCTTTGTACCCAAGGACTGTCCCTACCTAACTGGGTTATCCCCTAAGACAAGTAATCTGGAATTCCCTGGACCTTGTCCTTTCCTACTGAGGAGCTCCCACCAGTTCCTTTACCTTGATAACTACTTTGCCAATGTGTTTTCCTTGGGCCATGTAGCGGAAGGCATCTTCAACCTGCTCCCTTCCAAAGATGGTACACTTTAGGGGCTGGACCACACCACATTGGATGCCTGCCTGCAGCAGTTCTGCCACCTGCTTCCAGTCATCATTTCCTTCTTCAAAGAGGGCATCCAGCAGGATACCATGGAAGGCCACATTCTTTAGAAAGATAGCCATTCCTGGGGGGATGGGAAGGGAAGGGAGAAGTATGTGAGTCACCTCATCCCCTTGTCACCTGCCACAAGGATGGGGAGATGGTGAGAGTAGCACAATGACCCTTCCCATCAGGTCCAGACTCTGCTGTGACACTCCTACCTTCTCACCCCCTTACCTCACCAAGGGCAAATGTCTTTGGAGCTGCACCCTTGTAACCTACAGCTTACCGAGGGCATGATTGTTCGACAGATCAAATTTTCCAATTTCTAGGAAGCGACCGTGCTGAGCTAAACACCGAACACTGGCCTGGAGCTTCTCCTCTGCCAGAGAATTCAGGACGAGGTCTACTCCTGGAATGGGGGAAAAGAGATTCTGGCATCAAGCCCTGGTCTTGGCCCATCACAGTCTGAACCTCTCTCTGGGTCTCAGCCTACCCAGTTGTAAAAGAAGGGGCTCATGCTCAGCAGAGTCTCCACTAGTTGAGGTTCTATAGCTTGGGACTGCCTATCCTAGGAAGACGAAAAGTTCCCTTCTCTTAAGAAATCATACTTTACAAAGTAGTTGAGGTTCTCTCCCACTTGGTCCTATTCCCCATCTCCTCAGTGTCCTGGGCTCACCTTTTCCTCCAGTGTGTTTCAGTACATGTTGTTCAAATGATGTGTTCCGTGAATTGGCAAAACTGGTAGCATCAAGCTTGGGGAATCTGGCCTGGAGGTAAGCCCGCTTCTCAGCTGATCCTGAGGAGACATGTGTGCTGGTCAGTCTAAGGCAGAGGATGCTGAATAGTGCTTACAGCTCCTATCCTGGTGCTGGTGATACCATAGATAAAACACCCCTTTCTCCTGGGGCCTGACCAGTCTGAACTCTGAACCATAGCAGGCAAATGTTCAGAGAGCATTTCAAATGGGAACAAGGTGGAGAAATGGACAGAGTGCATGTGATGGGCATGGCAGGAGGGAAAGAGGGATGGAGAACCAGGGATAGGGAGGCACATGGCTCTTACCCACGGTGGTAAAGACCCGGCAATTCATGCTCAGAGCAATTGCAATGGCAGCCTGGCCAACGCCCCCAGAACCAGAGTGGATGAGCACTGTCTCTCCCCTTTTTATGCCCCCACGGACCACCAGTGAGTAGTAGGCTGTGGTGTAGACAACAGGCACAGAGGCAGCCTCCTCCAGGGTCCTGAAGATGGGGATGCCAAAGGGAAGAAGTTTCAGATGCAGAAGCGACTGTTGGGCTAGTCCCCTATGTCCTCCCCTCCCCATTCCATGTTGTCCTTCTCCTTAGCTACTTTCTTGAACCCCACGAGTGGTTTTGGAGGTACTAAAACCTACAGCAGCACAATTATTCCTCTGTACCCTCTTCTTCCTTACAACATTTGTCCATTTCTCTGCTCCAGATGGGATCCCTGTAAATCTGATTCCCTAGACACCTTCCTACTTTATGTCCAGGGCACTCAAACTAACTTACCAGTTGTCTGGCACATCCCAAAGGAAGTCTGAGGAAAGGAGTGCTGAGGTGGCCAGGCCTTCAGCAGGCACCAGACCCATAACCCGTTTGCCTGTAGCATCTCTACCAGAGAACTCCATGCCCATCATACAGTCCCGGTTGGCCCATTTCCCTAGACATGAAGGGGACAGCTGGGTGAGTCTTGTATACAGAGCAGGTGCCTAGCTCTTCTCTTTTCTCCCCTGGGCTGGGCTGTTCCCTTCAGGGTACTTTTTCCTCACTGCTTTTCACTATCCTTCTTTCATCTCCTGTCCTGCCTCTTGGGCTTTAAAAACTCTACTAGTTTCTATACCAGAAAAAGAAGACAGATTGATCACTTTTCCAAGTTCAAAAAACCCCAACAAACCACTGACTTTTTTTCACCAAATCCTTGACTGTTAGGGAGCAAGAATATGAGTCTTGGGGACAGATGATGAGGAACAATAATGCTACCTCGCCTCTCTGTGCTTGGAAATACTTATGTAGATTTCCTTCTACACCTCCTTCACCGCCCCTGCTTCCAGGAAGCTGCTATGCCCTGACAGTCCCTTGACCTTCCTATATACTGCGTAGCAGTTCACTTTGGTGGGCTCATGACCATGTGCCCTTCTTGGCTGGTTGTCAAAATGACTCTGGGGGGTGCCCAACCAAGACACTTGGATTTGTGGAGTCTACGCACCTGGGATAGCATCAGGGGAGAGTTTGCCAGTGGCCAGCATGATGTCCCGGAAGTTGAGTGAGGCATAGTAGATCTTGCAGAGTTGTGAGCTAGGGCCAGTAGGCTGGGCATAGCGCAATGGCGAACACACCCAGCAGATGGAAGAAAGGTCTCCTCGGGTCAAGACATTGACAAAGGCATGCTCTGTTTGCACCATGGGTTTGCCTGGTGTGGTAAGAGGAACAAAAGGAGTCCAACTGTGAAGGGACTGGCTGAGTGCCAAGAGGTTATTTTTCCCTGGAGAGACAGATGTGGCCACAACAGTAACCCTAGAGTAAAGGGTAGAGTGTTATCCCAAAACTTCCACCCCAAAACTCTTTCATATTTCACCTCTTTCCCTTCTTAGCAACCAAACTGAAGACTCCCCACGGCCCAGGGAGCTCAGCCTTAGGGGGTGTGTGGACAAATCTCTCAGAGGCAGATACAAGGAGAAGGGAGGAGAAACATCACCTTCTTTTAGTGGGAAGTGGCGGAAGGTCCCCCATTTTCCATCCCGGTATACATTCATCACTAAGTCCCCTTGCAGCAGCTTCTGCATCTCTTTGGTGGAAGGGTTGGTTTGGGGGATGGTGGAAGAGGAATTGAGGTTGGATACCAAGATACAGCTGTAAGAGTGAAAAAGGGTGGAGTCAGGGTGAGCTGCCTGGGGTGGGAGGGAAAGGAAACAGAAGATACAACAGCAAGTGCCCTGGCTTCTTTCCATACCGGATTCTTTGTCCGTCTGGTTCTTGTCGGAGACAGTTCACCATCCCCACAACACCGGAGGTGGCACAGCCAGTCGCCATCAGCCACACTGGTTGGTTGGAGGACTCTGCCAGAAGGGTCTGTAGAAGAAGTCCATGGAGGGAAAATAAATTTTCCTCAAGTGGGAAGGGATGTACTTGAACCCAGGGATCAAACAAAGTACATTGCAACCTGGCTTGAGCCTACCTTAAGGAGCGAGGGACCGAAATGACCACTCACCTTTAAAGAGTCCACCCATTTGTAGTGAGTATCCTCCACTTGCAAAAAGATAGGGCTCTGAGGAGGGGCTAGCTGGCGGCGGCACAGGAAAATAGCAGAGCCATAAAAGGACTTTTTCAGCCCCACCAGGTGCAGGGAAGCCTTCTGGAATGCATTCTCCCACTCTGCCTGCCAGGAGAGATGAGGAACAGGTAGGGACAGTTCATTAAGCACAGTTTCTTCTCCCCAATAGCTTTTACAGGACATGACACTGATGGGGATGTCAGCCACCTCTCCAGCTTCCACAGTTCCCCACAGTTCCTTCACAGATGCTAGAATCAATCAATCAACATTTTTTAAGAACCTATTATGCTTCTAGACGACATGACTAATGTGAAAATGTTTAGTAAGTAGAGCCTACGTCAGACTGTATGCCATCTTGGGGAGGGGGAAGGGGAGGAAATGTAAAACTTATGGAAGTCAATGTTGAAAACTAAAAATAAATAAATTCTTTTTTTTATAAAAGAACCTACTATGTGTTGGTTGCTGTGCTAAACACTGAAATAGGCACAAGACAGTCCCTGCCCTTGAAGAGCTCATAATCTAAGGGTTTGGAACCTTTGAACGGGGTGGGGGGGTGGGTAAGGGGTCGGGGGGGGGGGTGAGGGTGGATGGGCACAGTCCCTGTCCCTACTGTCTTTTATTCTCTGCCCTCAGTCACACATTCTGGTGCTGTTCTCCTCTCATCAGTGAAAGCCTCTCTGCCTCCTCAGTATGACATCACCTTGTCATGTAACAGGGTCGGCTTTTTTCTCCTTCATTCTTCCCACCATATCCTCAAATCCCACTGCCACCCCAGACCCTTGATCTGTTATTCCTGGACCTACTCCCTGCTTTAAAAGAAAGGATAATAATATCAATAATAACAATAAATTCCTGCTTCTTTTCAGCTCTAGGATCCCAACAGTTCCTGGCACAGTCTCCGCAGCTTGTTAACTGCCTGAGATCCCCTGGTCCAGGGGTTTCCAGGAACAAGGGGGTGAGAAGAGGTTCAGATTCCCTGACCAATGCAGAGGGCCTTGGAAGTCACTGGCTGCTGCACTCTCTGAATTCATTAAGGATCTTAAAGTCCATAAACAAGGTTTACTGCTATTGCAACTTGGGGAAGCTCTTTTCCACCTCCTGACCTAAGGTGTGAGAGAGATTTCCTTTCCTGGCCAGTCAGGTCCTCTTCCCTCCTTCTATCACTGAGAATGGACACCCCCTCCATCTAACTGGGGCCAGACAGGTAGGGACACAGCTTTTATAACAAAAGTTGGAAAAGGAACAAAGTTCCCCAAACAGAAGAAAGGGTGACCCAGCCATCGATCACTGAGTGATCTACGATTATATTGGTAGCTGGAGACGGTTTCTCTCTTATTTGGAGGAGGATTGAGAGAACAGTGGGAGGAACTCTCACAGTATGTATTTCCTAGGGGGAAAAGGGTATAGCAGTGATATAAATCCCTGGCCACTCTGCCCTTGACCTTGAGAGTGTGCTCATCCTGCTTTGGGATAGTGCAGTTTCCCCAGGGTGTAGGACTAGGGGGTGGGGGTGGGGAGTCATGCAGTCTGGAGAGGATTCTTCAGAGACCATTTCAGTCATTCTTCAATGAAATTAGATACACCAAGAGCTTTTCACAGCATTAGCCGTCACCATCATTAATCTTTCTCCCATTCTCTATCCAAAATCACTAAATCTTGCTGCTTCCTCCCTTTGAAATGAGAGCTGGTTTATTTTCCTTCTACACTTTATTCGTGATCACAGGAAACCAGCACGTTTTCCTTCCTGCTTTCAGCCCTCCCTTCTGCAGTCTGTTGTATACACGCCCAAGACAGACTCAGCTTTGTGCTGCACACCTTTCCTCAGATGTCCCCTGAGCCCTACTGATAAGAAAGGCCTTACCCTTCAGGGGGCATCTCACTGAGGATGCTATAAAGATCCCTAAAGGGACGGTCAGACAAATAAAAAGGAAATCCGTTTAGGGAGAAACAATGTAATCCATGATAGAATTACCAAGGCCTAGAAATATTAATTGATGGTCCTTGGCTGGGAAGGTCAGGACAGAGTATTACAAAATCACAAAACTACCAGCAGGGACCCTCACCTGGCTCAGAAGGCTCTGTCTCTGATGCTGGTTGGAGGAAGTAAGGAAGGCAATGATCTCTCCCAGGGTCTCGCCTTTGAGGAGAGTATGGAGCAGTAGAAATCCTCCATCCTTGATGGCAGCTCCCATGTGGCACAGGGCAGTGGTGGGCTCCCTCAGGGCAGCTACAGTGCAGTTACACACCAGGAGGTCAGTGCCATGCAGATTGTCAGGGGCAGGCTTATCTGGGTCCCACTGGCCCAGAGAGATGCCCTGCTGTTGTAACTGAGCTTCCTGGTCTTCCAGGGATGTGGACTCCCGGTCAGTGGCAACATAGTTCACCTCCAGCATGGGCTGGCTGTTGAAGAGGCCAGGGATGCGGGAGTACAAGTGGCCATCACCAGCCAGAACCTGTGAAATCAAGAGAACAGGGGTGAATGCCAGAGACAGAAGGGAAAGGAACAACCCCTCCCCGGCTGGGCTTCTCTGCTCCAGGACTACATCTGCAGCTGGGATTCACTTTCCGCCTCCCACCCCTGTCCCATCCCATCCCCAGATTCTTCTGAAAGTTATCTCATTTTCTCCTTTGGGAAGTTTTCACTGATTTACACTGATCAAATACTCGATCAGCCAAGTATTTACTGAGTGTCTGCTATGTGCCTAGAACTGTGTTAGACTGGTGTGGGGTTTACCAAAGGGGCACAGTACACTGTCAATAACTGTAAGGAACTTCCAATCTGCCTACTCAGCTCCCGAGCAGCCACTCTGGGGAAGAGAGTCAAGAGCCCAGGTAACCAGGACCGTTGCCAACTGTCTTTGCCATGTGTCATATGAGGTCTAATTTTTGTTTTTACCACCGATTATCTTTCTATTTATAACCCCTCTAGGTTGATGTTGAAGCTAGCATTCTCTCGGAGACTTGAGAATGGAGAAGGTCACTGCCTCAGAAAATAGGGGACTGGGGTTCTGTCTCTGGCTCTGCTGCTGGCTGTTTTGTGTTATCTTGGGCAAGTCCTTTCCTCACTTAGGGCCTCAGTTTCCTCCTCTGTAAGATGGAGGTGTTGGACAAAATAATCTCCCTTTCTAATGTTAAGGTTTCTTCCAGCTCTGACATTCTTTGATTCCTGGAATCCAGGAACAGCTGAGCAGAAAAGAGGGGGCCCAGGACAATCAGAAATAAGTTGGAATTCAAGACGGGCTATAAGTAACTCAGAGCAGATGAACAAGAGTGGAGCTCCTGGAAAGAATATCAGTGGAGCCCTTGATTCCCTCATGAATAAAAACCATTACACTTAAGGTGGTAAAACTAATTAGTTTAAATGTACATGATTACTAAGTCCATTTAATTGGTCATATTGCTATTTCAAATTAAGTTTTCAAGGAAACATTATGGGGAGAGGGGCGGAGCCCATGGTTTCCTTGGTGTGGGAAAAGTTCTTTCCACCAACCTGGATTAGCAACTAGTTGGAAGGTTATTGTCTTTCCCCTATGAAGGGGGAGACACAGAGTAAATCAAGGTGATGGGCCTGCCCTGGGCTTCCTTTCTCCTTCTACCACCCATCTTTAGCGTCCCCACCACCAGGTGCTGCCTTTCTGGTAGCCTGCCAGAGATACCCCATCCTCTGCTGGGATGCCATACTTGCCTCCACCACCTTCATCTTGTGACTGGAGCTGTTCTCCAGGGCGATGTCTACACATGCCTTCAGCTCCACGGAATCCAGGAGCCCTGCCAGCAGGTGGTCCTCCTGTAAATGCTGCCACTCCTGAGCTACCACCTGCCCCAGCTCCACAGACAAGTTCCCGTTAAGCTGCAGCTGAGAGGCAGCTGCCAGGAGACAGGGCAGCCCCTTCTGTGGGGGGTCTTTGGAGGGAGCAGCTTGTGCCCCACTGAGGCCTGGCACAGAGAGCTTTACCCCATGCTGAGCCACCTTGGTCTGCAGTTTCTGGATCAGGCCTGTGAGGAGTGGGGATAAGTAAGGCAAGGCTGAGGCTTTCAGGGGGATGGGGGTGGGGGGGGGTGGTCCTGGATCCTTAGGGGATAACCAAAGCATGGGGCTGGGTTGTCTTTCACTCCAGGACAGCTGCCAATTTGACTTGCTATGCTAACTAGGCTAACATTTCTGCCTTCTCAGGCTTCAGTTTCCCCATTTACGAATGAGGTATAGGGATAACTATACCCTGTTGCTGAAGGGCAAATGAAGTCACACTGAGTATACTCAGATGGCCTGGGAAGAAATGGGGAAAAGAAGAGGCTGGGGGTTGTTTACCACCACTCTCCCTCTTCCCACCAACCTCACCCTGCTTCTCAAAGAGGAGGAGAAGTAGCCTGCTTCTATCATCTCTTCTCATTTCTAGAAAATGCACACAGACATCAATGGGCCTGACCTGTGCTCCTGGCTACTCACTGTTACAGCTCCAACAGAGACATTTCCACTAGGGTGTTGCTTCTCTTGGCCCTAGCTCTTCTCTGAAAAACCCAGAATGTCACCTGCGAGTTACTTAAACCTTTCTGTGTGTCCCATTTAATCTCAACAGATGTAGGTGACCTGAACTAAACTGTCAGGAGGCACCTCTGCCTGTTCATTTTAAAACCCCGGAAGTCTCAGAAAGACCACATAGCAAACCTGTGCACAGCAACAAGCTGGGAAGAGAGTACTAAAAATATGGGATGGGCTCCAGATTTAGAAAGGCCTTGATGGGCTGGCTGGCTGGCCTCCTATGAGATGAATCTTATGTCCTATGCTTGGGTCCAGAACATCAGTCACCAAAGTAAAGGAATGGGAAAGCCCCAGTTTAATGGCTATGCCAGTGACAAGACGTGGGCATTTTAGTCACCTGGGGCTTGTCCCCAAAGCTGATCCAGAATTAATAAGAGGTGGAAAATTCAAAATAACAGAGGCAACTATTCTGGGTACCATAGACTAAGAGAGATATGGACAAAAGAAAGCATGTCTGGAAGAGTGCTCAGCGTCTACAAGTCCTCTGAGAATGATAGAGGAAACTGGGAATGGTTAGTTTAGATCTCTCAAGTTTTAAAGGGAGGCCCTATGTCCTGTACTCCAAGATAGGGTGAACGGATCCACAATATCTACTCTTTGCCTACCTCTGAGTTTTTCTTCCGATCTGACTGGCCCCATCTGCCCAGCTCCCTCCCTCAATGTCCCACTGAAGCCCCCAAGGTCTCCTCACCTTTGCATTGCTGCAGCTCTCCCTGAAGCTCGGCATTGTTGGCCAAGCAATCACTCTCCAGGTGAGGCACAAAACAAAATGTTTCCAGGATGGGTGTGTGGTGCTCCTGCTGCTTCCGAGGGGCCACAGAGGCGTGCAGCCGTGTGATCAGGGCGCCGCCGGCCACTGTATAGCTTAAGCAGGAATCCACCCAGACATCTGCTGCTGCAGGGGGTTGGAATAATGAGGTTTACAGGGGGAAGTGGTGGCAGTCTGGGCCCCCCCCCCATCACATCTGTACCTGAGCCCACAAAACAGACAGCTTAGGGAGAGAACAAAGAGGAGCATGGAGCCAGCGGCTACCTTGTGTCTCATCTTGGTGCTGATACACTTTCTGCTGGTGGATGGCAGGGTCAATGTGGATGGAAGTGATGCGGGTGGGGAGGCGGAGACTGCGCTGAGATTCCCCCACAATGGAGATTTGCAGCATAGTGTCCAGGAAGGTCACCCAATTGTCTTTCCACAGCAGCTTTCCCAGGTTCCCTGAGGCAGTGAGAAGGGATTGTTACTCCCAGCTCTGTGCGACTTCCCCCCTTTCACACATCCCCTGGTACTGAGTAGCACCCTCAACAGCCACTCCAGCAAGATGCCTTCAAATAGGGTCCCCCTCTCTGACTTTTATTTTTACTCCCCATTAGGAGAGTCCTCAAATTACAGAACTCTCTATTAACCTTTTTGTCCACTCTGAGAGATGAAGGGAAAGAGGCCAGTTTGGGGCAAAATATTAGCTTTGAATAATTTCATAAAATATGAAACCCACCTTGTCTCACCTATCAATAATCAATTAAGAAATATTTATTAAGTACCTACTGTGTGCCAGGCTCTGGGCTAAGCACTGGGTATAAAAAGAGGAAAAAGGCAGTCCCTGCCCTGGAGTAGCTTACAAGGTTGTAATGGGGGACAGAGGACCTAACCATTACCCCTTGGGCACCCTCTCAATTCAAAACGATCATTCTAATGAGAGACTCTGGAAAACTAGGTGCTGTAGTGGATAGAGAGCAAGGCCTGGAGTCAGGAAGACTCATGTTCCTGAGTTCAAATCTAACCTCAGACATTTCCTAGCTGTGTGATCCTGGGCAAGTCACTTAACCCTGCTTACCTCAGTTTTCTCATCTGTGAAATGAATTAGAAAAGGAAATGGCAAGTCACTCCAGGATCTTTGCCCAAAGAAACCTAAATGCAGTGATGAAGAGTTCGACACTGCTGAAAAGTGACCGACCCACAACAAACAAGAAACTCTGACATTAAGAGTCAGAGTACTGGGGACACTTGGGTTTGGGGGGGAGGAAGTGGGCAGATGAGAAAAGGATACACAACAAGAACCTTGCCTTGTCCCCTCCCTCTACTGGATCTAATGCTCTGGCCTGTTCTTTGTTAATGTCTTCGCCCTCGGGGAGGGAGTCTTCCTGGAGTAAACCACCAGACCCACCTTCAAGGTTGGTTTCTAAGATGCCTTGGAAGTTGGGACCATAGTCGTAACCACGAAGCCGCAGCTCTTTGTACACATCAGCCTTGGACAGACTGAACTTGGCAGTGGAGGCCGCTGGACTCTGTCCTGGCTGGTAATCGAAGATGCTGGAGTCTGGCTCCTCCCAATGGTATATTTTCCCTGCAAGGAAGTGGAGTAGGGTTGAGGGGGAGGAGGTAACAGATAGCATACAGTGTCAGAGCTGGGTCTCGTGAACACTGGTATGACACAGATTAGCAGAATGCTTAAAGCTGTAAGACTGGAAGAGAAAACCTTACAGACAGGAGGCCAAGAGACCTGGACAGGCCTGAATGCCAAGTTAGGAAAGAGTTAGGAATATGGAGTCACTTGACTAGGGCATCCAACTCTCCAAGAATCCCTCACTTACCACTCACAATCAGGGTCCCATTATCAGAAACTTCAAAGGTCCGAGAGGCCAACATGAGTCGTACCTCCAGAGACACAGTACCTGCCAGGGGGAGAAAGCAGAGCATTCAAGTAATGATGGGTATAGGAAGGGCAGATGATTCCTTTTTTCCTCATGAACACCTTGGATTTCCTCTGGGACTTCCAGTTCCAAATCATTAATTATTTTACCAGGCAGACACTGTTTTTTTAGACAACAAGATTCAGGACTTAAATCTAATTTCCCTCCCCACTAGAATCCAGGCATGCTAGCCTTTGGGAACTGGAGTAATGACCTCCTTAGAAATTCCAAGGGCCCTTGGAACAGGTTGTTCAGGGTTGCACTGACTACTTCTTCTAACCTTTTTTTGGCAGGATGGTGGCCTGATGCAAGGTGACATCTTCAAACACCACAGGCATCTGTTCCATGGTCATGTCCAGGGAGCGTGCAAGTGTTTTCCAGGCCAGGCACAGGTAGCCAGTAGCTGGGAAGATGACTCTTCCATCAATGCGGTGATCCACCAGGTAATGGTCTGGAGATTCAGCACTTGGATCTATTGTGGGAAGAGGATAAGCAGTCAGCCCTCGGAAACCACCCCCAGGAAGGATGGGCTGCCTCTGCAGCTTGCATCCCTCTCCTTCATCCATAGTGGGGAGAGAATGGAGGACAATCAGATGCAGGTTCTGTAGCTGTAGGGCAAGCCAACGGATGAGCACTTTTCCATGGAGGAGGGTGCAGTGGTGACCTGACCCCATAGCCCCTGGGGATTGGCCCTCTCCCACTTGGAAGAAAGAGGCTCACCCTACAAAAAGAATCCCCAGCACAACCCATGAGAGGCAGTCACTTGGCCTCTGCTTGAAGCCCCCCAAAGATGGTGAACCCACTTCTCAAGGATGCCCTTCTACTTCTGGAGAATCCTGTTAACCAGTTTTTCCTGACCTCATTGCAGCTTTGATTGACTTATCCCCCAGAACAGTTTCAGAACTGAATCTATAAACAGGTCTCCTCCATCTTGTCACATGCAAACTTAACAAACAGCACTATACTTTCATCCAAATCCATGTTAAAATGCTAATAAACAGAACAGGGCAAACCCAGGCCCCTGGGATACTCTATTGAGTCTTCCTGCTACACTGATACTGAACTATTACCAACTTGTGAGTCTGGCTACTAAACCACTGCTAAATCCATAGGTCTGCCTAGAGCAGGGTAGTGGTTAGGCTTTTATATACATGCTTATGTCTGAATCCATCAAATTATATTATCCTCTTGTTCCCATGTCCCCATATTCTCCACAACAGTATCAAAAGCTTTGCTAAAACCTAGGTAAACAGTATTTATAGCATTCCTCTCATAATCAGTTTAATAGCCCTATCAAAAAAAAGGGAATGAGGCTAGTCTGGCATGACTGGTTCTTCATGAAGCTAGGCTGGCTCCTTGTGTAATGACCCCTTTCCTTATCAGACATTCACCAAACATCTTACAAGTAATCACTTTAGAACTTTGCCTGAACTGAAGTCCAGCTCCTTGGCCTATAGTTAGCAGGTTCTGCTCTCTTCTCTCTTTCTCTTCTTTTTGAACATCAGGTTATTGCCTTTCACCTGTCTTCTGGTACCTCTCCTATTTCTCAGGACATCAGCAATTGCATTGACCAAGAACCAGGCATGTCGTTCACCTGGGCCAGGTGACTTACATGCACCAAGGACGGTTAGGTCCTCTCTCACTGACTCCTTACTCTTCTTGTGCATCAGTCCCCATGGCCATTTTTGTTTTGTCATTAGAGTACGAGACCTGAGCAGTTTTGGCTTTCTCCGTCATCAATTCACATCCACCCCAAGAAAAGGCGAGTTTCTTTTAAAAATCCAAGTTGGTTGCTAAGGTCCCTATGCATCTACTTTAGTATCTTCGGAAAAAAACAACAAAAAACAAATCCTCCTCCCTTCCTCATGGAACTGTTCCCATCTGTACTTTAACAATCTCGCTGTTTTAGAATCTCCCATCCCTCTGGGGCTGACTTCTGCAGAAGAATTTTAGGCCATAGGATAACAATGTAACCACAACAATTTTAAGGCTTGCAAAGTACTTTGCAACTGTTTTTTCATTGGATCCTCATCCCAACCCTGAGCGGTGACATTATCACCTCTGACTTACAGAGGAGGAAACTGACAGAAAGGTTAAGTGATCTGCTGTGCAGGAACACACAGCCACCAAGTAACCTGAAGCAGGATGTGAATTCAAGACTTCCTGACTTCCGGTCCAGCATTCTTCCTATCTAACTGTCCCAGGATACTACCTATATTTTTTCTGAACCCTTTGAAATCTGGGAAATCTGAAATTTAGGAAAAACTACCCCAAAATCAAGGGCCCTCATTTTTCTTGCCTCACCACTCCAGGAATGAACTCCCCATTAGTGAGAATCACATTCAGAATAGCTTTTCCTCTTGTAAATGCCTCTCCTTAACTTGAGCTCCTCTACTTTTCTGAAGAATGACAGCAAGTAAGAAAACTATTGGCCTCTCTGCTGTTGGCTGTGGGAGATGCCTAGCAGATGTCTGGATAACCAAGGTTTCATCAGAGCTTTTGAGTGTTTTCTTTGACATGCCAGCTGGATTTGTTCCTTCACCTCTACTCTCCCTGCAACGAATCCCACACTTCTGGCCTTTGTAATCTTTCCCCTGAATTACTGCAATAGCCAATGACCTCCTAACAAAGTTCCCACCCTACCTCCTGTCTTCCTCCTCCAGTCTCTCTTAGGCAATACTAATAAGAGTTTGGTTCCCTGGAGACACAGTGGTAATCTTTTTAGAGACCAGTTTTTATTGATTAGGTCATGCCTAATCAACATACCTTCCCTTTGCCTTAAGAGATGGAGCCCAACCTCTGCCCCTGGCACTCAAGGCTCTTCACAATCTGGCCACATCCTACCCATTTGGTCTATTTCCTCAGCATTGATTATCTGTTCTCTTCCAGTGGGCCTCCTCTCCTCACTTTCCCTTGTATAGACTACATCATTCAGGCTTTTCCTTAAATCTAGATAAATAGCCTCCATGTTCCTCTATGGAACTACTGGTCATCTTTCTAGTAAGCAAGCTTCCTGATGGTAGGTGGCTGCCAACATCCACATCTGGCAGCACCTTGGTTTTGTACCACTTCAACCATAGCAATGTCAAGGTTGTTTCCCTAGAGAGACTGTAAGCTCTGTGAGGATCCTTACCTTATTGTAGCACCCCCTACCCTCTACCCCAGTACCTAGGAGAGGGCTGAGATAAAAAGAGACAGGGCTCAGTAAATATTGTCATAAACATTTGGAGCTCAGAGCTCATGTTCCTATAGAGAACACAAAGGCCAAGGTTTAAAAGCAACTCACCTAAGGTGGCATAGATACCTAGGGCACAGCCAGGATCAGAACAAGTCTCCAGACTATTCCCAGTCTATATCTTTCCCTACCCAGGGCAGGCACCCTTCCCAATAGCTGAAGTAGCTTCTTATATTGTACAGGTAGGCAAAAGGATATAGGAACAACTCTGACTGAGAGTTTAGAATTGGCACTGTCCAAAGCTTCCACAAGACTGAGTCCAGACTGGATCCTCTCTAACCCATTCCAAACTCTCTTAGGGGATTAGGGGCTCCCCTGGACCCAGGGCAGGGAGGGAGAAACCTCACCAATGTTGTAGATGGTGGAGGAAGAGGAGCCTCCTGAGCCGTTGGGGAAGTCACTGCTGGAGGGGACATCCCAATTCTGGCTATGGTCCCATTTGATAAGAGGGGAGATGAGTGGTGTTCCCACAGGGGCAGGGTATTCCACAGGTGGGAAGAGGCCATTGGGATTCACGTTGGTGCTGGAGAGAAAGAGAAAGAGAGAACAGGAGACTGAATGAGAACCGTAGACATGCAGAAGACACAGGATTTCTCAGGGGGATACCCAGATCTGCCAAATGTATAAGGGGAGATTATGAGGCAGTCATAAAGCAGTTATAGAAGTGACCCCACAGGAAACCTATTCTAATCCCTACCTGAAGATGGGCCTCTTGGGTAATGACACTAATGGTTAATAACTATATCAGAACTAATAAAACCCAAATGAATGCTATCCTCAGTCACCCTGGGAAGACTTTCACAATATTGCCAATGCTCAAAATTATTTTGACCTCTTCTCTAGGAATTATCTTTGCAGCAGTCACACTGTTACATAAGTCTATCAGAGCACATTCTTTTAAACATCCTGCCACTTCAGTCCTCCACCAATGTCTCATCAAACTGTGGAGGTGACCTTGGTTCTTGAAAGCTGTACAGATGGAATCCTAGCAACACTGAGCTGCAGACAATGAGCTCCAGTCCCAGTAAAGGATGAGTGTGGCCGAATTCAGAGGGACTCCTCATTAGATTTACAGCACTGGATGTGTCTAACCGAAAGTGGCTTACTTCTTGGATGGGGCCTCTACAAAACTACAATTGAAAAGAAGAATCAAAAGATCCTCCATGGGTGACAACTTTAGGTTGTCTGTAGGGTTGTGAATTTTTGGACCATAGAAATCTTAAAAACATTTCCAAAAGGAGTTCCTGAAATATTTTAAGAGCAACACTACTTTCCCAAAGGAACTACCTTGAAGAGGTTAACACTGATAGAACTCCTATCAATTCTTGTATATTTATAAGTTAAAAAAAAAAACAAAACAACCCAACCCAAATAGCCACCATATACAAATCAGTATCCATTATCCATGGGTGGATAACTGCTCTGTGAACTAAATAACTTGAACCAGGTACACTGCCCTGCCCTTGCCAGCAGAGTCCCAGATTTCACTTGGGCTGAGCGAGGGTAAGACAGGAATCAGATGATAGGTGGTGGGAGTGTACAGTGTTTAAATAGGAGAATGCATGTGGATGTCTATCTAACAAAACTGAAAGTACTGAGTTACCCATATCTCTTCTATATTAGAGGAGACAATTGAGATTTTGGCTGGACAAGGCTAGGACTCTCTTTTTTTTTCCCTTTCAAATAGAATTTTTATTTTTTCCAATTACATGTAAAGATAATTTTTAACATTCATTTTTTAAAATAAAGTTTTGAGCTCCAAATATTCTCCCTTCCTTTCCTTTCTCCTCCCTAAGACGGTAAGCAATTTGATATACATTGTATATGTGCAATCATGTGAACATTATTTCCATGTTAGTGGGCCTCTCTTTTTCTAGGATCCCCATGTGGGGCTGTGATGGTGAAACCTGGGCTAGTTGTAAGTTTCTCCCCTTCCTGGCTCCTGCAGGACTCCCCTACCCGGTCAGGTGGAGCTTTCCGATGTTGGTGAGGAAAAACTCCAGGTTGTCTTTGTGGTCCTTCTTCATCAGTGGAATGATTGTGCAGCTTGGCTTCAAGCCTCTCTTCAGGACTGCCTACGTAGGGGCAGGGAAAGACCCAGACATCAGGGAAGAAGTCGTATGATCAAGGTTACGAACAGGCAGAGAGCAAAAGGTCACTCTTTGCTCAGCACAGGCATCCCTCCTCAAGGGCTGGAAAGCTGAGGAGCTCAGTCTAGCTCTGATCCAAACCCCAGCTAGGGGGCTATGCTCCTTAGCCAGGCAGTGCTTCCTGGCAGCTAAATCCTTGCTTGACTCATGACTGGTGGTCCCCTTTCTTCATCTCCAAATTTTTCTAAGTATGGTCCCATATAGTATCTATGTAATCACTACTTCTATTTTCCTTCCTTGTCTCTTTTGTGCCCCTGCTGAAAAACCTCTCAGGATCCTATGATCTGCTCGTCATCAAATCCGATGGCACTTTCTTAATTATCATCCTCTTTAAGCCTTCTGTAGTAAGGTTGGATCTGACCACTCTCTCTCCCTTGGCTTCACTGATTTTCACCCACTTCTTCTGGGTCTCCTCTGATACATCTACATCTATTTCTACATACAATCACTTCTCTTTCTACTTTAGTCAATCCCCTCCTCCTACCCACTGAATTTCAGATATTCCTTAGAGTTCTGTTCTCAGCAACTCTGTGTTTCTCTGCATTCTTTCCCTCAGGGATTTCGACTTCAGTAACTTCAAATATGTGGGTGATTCTTAAATTCCAGTCCAATCCACCTGCGAGTCTGAATATTTCCACTCGAATATCCACCATCACCTTAAAACTGAAGTACTTAAATCAAACAATGTCCTAATATTTGTCATTCTTTCATTCTCACTACCATTTCCCTACTCACCTAAGCTCAAAGTCTGACTTAACTTTGATTCCTCTCCACAGGATTCTAGATTGAAATGGAAGAGATCTCATATATATGGTCATTCAATCCTGATTTTTCTTCAAACACATTTCTCACATCTACCTCTCCTCCATCTGCACTCTAGTCCAAGACCTCATCATCACACACTTAGATGCTGAACTTCCCTGTTAACTCATCTCCCAAAATTCATTTTCTCCCTCAACCTACACCACACTGTCAGAATAATCTTTAAAATCACTTCCAACATCTCATTTAACCCAAGAGCCTAAAATGGTCATTTAGTGTTTGAACTCCTCACCAAGTCTAAACTCCTTTGTTAGCTTTCAAGGACCTCCAAAATCTGGCCCCACCTGTCCAATCTATTTTCCCACCATTCCCAAAGGATCTCCTCCATTTAAATAAAGATTATTTATATCTCCCTATATGAAGCTCACTGCCTTCCAGTCATTGATTATCTTATTTCTCTCATCTAGCCTGCCCTCTCTTCTCAGTAGTTTTTCAAATACTTCTTTATCATCAAGATCTACCATTTCCAGGAAGTATTTCCTAAATCACTTTAGCTCTCATTCAAAAAAACACAGACTTAGAGCTAGAGAACTGTTGAATCCAAGCCCTTTATTTAACCAGAAGTTGAGGTCTAGAGAAGCTAAGCCATTTGCCCAGGGTTATACAGACTAGTGTCAGAAGCAGGATTTGAACCCACGGCCTCTTAACTCTTGAGTCTAGTGCACTATGCACTCTACCACACTGCCCCTCCTCATGTCTCCCTGTTTTCTGAATTCGTAATTGTATTTTAGATACTTTTTTTTTTGGTGGGGGGAAAAGGAGGGTTAACAGCAGCGTCCTCGTATTCCTTGTCACCTCTAATGATGTGATTCATTACTTCAGTGGCTTTGAGGGAATTTTTCCCTTCAGATCCCACCATGTGCTTTATTTTCCAACTCTCTAATTTTGTACATTAGATCCATTGGTTTATTTGTTATGTCTTATTTGCTTACTCTAAGTTCCTTGATGGCAGGGACTCCATTTTAGTTAAAATTTCTATCTCATCCACTGCCAAGGACAAGGTACATGGCACCTAGTAGGTACTTAAGAAATATCTGCTATGTTGTGCTATACAGGCCTCCCTGGCAGCCCCCAGCATGGAGCCGAGCATTTAGGACCCAGCAAGAAATATTCTTCGTCAATTGCTAGAATGACGTTTGCTGCCATTCCAGCTCATTAATAATACTGCTGGTATGGTTGAGTCTGGCCTCCCCTAAGGGTCACAGTACCTGCAGGAGGGCGTGGGGGGCGATCTCCAACACCACGGCATTGTCGGGGATGTGCCTTAGGGCCTCCTGGAAGAGCACTGGGCTCACCAAGTTGTTGACATTGTACTCTGCTGAGGATGTCTGGGCCAGGGGGCTCTTCCATTGGTCCTCAGGGATGGAGGTACTGAGCCAGCGGGGGGAGCGGGCCCGGGGACTTTTGATCACCTATGTGAGAGATACCCAAGATTAAAAGGGGCCTGTTCTAGTCACTCCAATTTTTGTGCTGATACTCCTCTCCTTCCATCTTCCCCCACCCCCACTCCAACCAACTTACTACTATGTTTCTTCTTTCATTTTTGTCCTTAGCCTCATTCTGAAAAAAATACACCCAATTGTTGAACTGACTCTAAACTGTTTCCAAATCTCCAAACCTGTTCCCAGAGAGTACGGAAGAGCTTGGCAGACCAAAAAAGCCTTTACCCTTCTCTCCTCTTATAACACTTTCATTCCTTCACTCCACCAATCCATAACTCCCCCCTTGACCAATTAAAAAATCCAACTCAAAATATGCCCTACCCACTACAGGAAGCCTTTCCTAACCCAGCCACTTGTATTCTGCTTCCCCTCAGCCCTCATGGTAAGCAATGGTAAGAGTTGGAAGGGCATGGGTGGACCTCCAATCTAATGTCATTTTACAGGTGAACAGACTGAGGCTCAGGGGATGTGTATGAAGTGATTTTATTTAAGGCAACATAGCCAAGTTGGCTAGAACCCACTTCCCCCACTCTAGAACTTGTCCTGTTTCCTTATCAGACTACATGCTCATCAATGACAGGGACTGAGCCTTTGGCTCGGTGCTTCCTGGAGGATGTGGGTGTGTAGTAGGTGACAGCTCCCAGACTCCCTCTCACTCACCTTCTTCAGGGCCTGGAGCAGCATGGGAGCAATGGACTCCATGAAGTAGGAGTGGAAGGCAACACCACCAGTCCTCACTTCCTTAGCAAATATCCCCTCAGCCTTCAGCTCCTCAATGAATTTGTTCACCAGAGCCTGGGGAGGGGTAAAGGAGAAGGGAAATAGTGTCAGTTCCCTTGAGCTTATATCTTCAAGGAAACAAAAGGGGGAAGTATTGGAGGAAGGAGGGAAAAGGGAAGGCTTGGTTGTCAATGTCTTTCCTGTCATTCCTCAGACTTATCATTTCTAAAGCCACGACTACATTTGACTTATCCATTTGTCGGAAAAGTCAGCTGAAAATCACAGAATGTTAGAGATAGAAGGAGACCCCGAGAAATCACCAAGTCCAACCTCCTCATTTTAAAGAAGAGGAAACTGAGGCCCCTAGAGGCAAAGGGACTTGCATAAAGTCACAGGGCTAGTTTGTGACAGTGCTGGGCTTACGGCAGCACTCCGGTGAACACAAGTCTGCTTTTTCCATTACACCAACCTGCACCTCACAGAAAAGGACCTGTGACTTATACATGAGGCTCAAAGGATGAGAGCCAGAATACTCTTAAATATCAGACTACCCAAAGCAGCCTTTTAATCCTCTCATCTCAGAATCTGAACCCTCACTCTAAATAAGGGTTCTTAAAACTACCCTGAAAAAACTATTGAGTCCCAGTCTTGCCCTCAAGTCCTAAGCCTTAAGACCATAGATTCCCCACGTCTATGTCTAAGAGGACACACAAAAGAGGTTACTTGCTGTCCTGGAGGGCCAGATTCTCCAGCACTTTCTCCAGCCCAAGGTTCCCACTCACCTGGGGCCCTGAAATGGTGACTGTATCCTCAGAATTATGGCAGGCAGGGACAACGCCCTTGGGACAGCGCTGTTTGCATTCTTCCCATGACAGGCCTATAAATGGGGAGCAAAGGTGTCACTTCAAATCACAAAAGGCCAGGAGGCTTCAGGAATAATGGAATCCCCAGTAAGGTTAGGGTCCCTTTCAGTGGCGCGCAGAGCCTCATTTTTCCCCAGGGTTCCATCCTCTACAGTGGATTTTTGTGCACCTAACAGTTGATGACAAGTACAAGGACTTTAGGGTAAGCATGTGCAGGGTGTTCAACATGTACAGATGCTTCCACCAGCTGGATCCCCTGGCTGTGAGGAGATGGGGAGGGAGGCTACAAGCTTCAATTGAACTGGACTTCAATAGAGTTTAGGAGGGAGGAGAGAGGAGACACTAAGGTACATAACAATGCAAGAATCCCAGGTACAGCCCTCCCCTGCCAGGGTAATATCCAGGTCAAATGCTGGGCTTTCTGGGCCAGATATTTCTAACACATTTTTGCCTAAGTCTCTTGCCTCCCCCTCACCACCCACTTCTATGGTTTAGCTTTGCCTTTATCAGACTTGTTAGAAACAATACTAAAGCAACCTCATCCTTCCTCTCCAGGCACTGTGGTAAGGTCTGCAATAATCTGTGCTTAATTATGTTTCTGTCTTGTTTTGTATTAAAGAGTAAACTCCTCCAGGGGCAGGAATACAGCTCCATTGTTCCAAATGGCTAGTTAAGGTCTTGATTAATGCTTGAAACATAGTGGTGCAGAAGGCAATAGGAATAAGACTTAGGAGAAAAAGAAGAGCTCAAATTGATACAGTGCTTGATAGTTTCTAAAAATGAGTATTGTACCCTATGGAATACATACTGGAAATATCATTTCCATTTTGCAAGTGACAAGAGGGAGGCTCAGAGAAACAGCTGACTTGGTTCAGGTCACAGACTGGCAGAGCTGGGACATTTCTCCAGGCCTTCTGGCTCCAAGTCCAGGACAAAGACAATTTCTACTTAGCTTTGGAATATAATGCAGGACTTACACCAACCAAACAGCCCAAGTGAAGTGTGGATTTATCTTCCAATTGTTTGATTTAGATTAACATTAAAATGAGTTAACATTTCCTGGATGGTGGCTGGGAAGCAAGGCTGGAAGTTAGCCTGGAGTTAAACATTTGTCATGAACAATCATGAAGTGGATAATTAACACATGAGAAGAGAAGGACCCCAGAATGTGAGAGGTGGAAGATCTCCTTGGAGATCACCTTGTCCAAGCTACTCATTTTATAGATGGTAAGAATGAGGCCCAGGGAAAGGGGAAATAACTTGTTTGAGGCCACACAGGAGCTCAGGAATGAGAGGTGGAACCAAAACCTAAATTCTTCCTCCGCACTGCTCTGTGTGCTTTCTTTACCCATGGTGTGCCTAGAAGAAGGTCTTTTGCACAACTATGGGTAAGAAGAAAATTCTTAACCAAACAAAGATAGATGCGCTCACTGAAGACAAAACAGACCTTTATCTCCCATGATAATCAGTCCATAGTCTGCTTGGGGCCCAGGGACTGTTTCTGATCTCTCCTTGACCTAACTTCTCAGGGAAATGGGCAGTTAGACATAAGGCACAGCAGTTCTCAGACACCTACCCACAGCTGCCATGCTTCCTGCAGGGAACTTGGCATCTTTGATGCACTGGCCTCTCCAGTAGGCAGCAAGTACAGCCTCATTCTGGGTGAGGCAGCCATCAGCATAGCCACAGGCCACCTCACCCAAGGAGTGTCCAATGATGCCATCGGGCTTCAAGCCCATCGCCATCAGCATGTCAATCTGAGCAATCTGAAGAGAAAGTGACAGGGGAGAAGTGAATCAGACCAAGAGTCACTGACCCTCCAATTAATACTTTCCCTCTCCTTCAATCCGAAAGTGACTGTACAGGGCTGCTCAGCCCTGGGCCATTTCTTTGTTGGATCCTGAGATTGGTGGCATGGTGGAGGGAGCAGGGGGAGTATTCGAGCATTAAAAACTGTCCTTTCTCATTAAAGATGACAAGATTGACTCACCATAAGCAGACAAGCACTCTGGGTTTTTTCTAACAGGGTGAAAGTTAGTCACACCTGAATCTACTCCCTGCTAGACTAGTGACATACTAGATGTCTGGCCAAAATTAAGGTCCTACCTTTTGACCAATGAATAGAACTGTTCTTTGTGTGACACTTTCTGGCCCAAACTGGGACTGAACCCATGACCTTGGTCTCATTAACAACAAGTTTTACGCTGAACCCACCAAGCTACTGGCCAGACCATCCCCTCACATAGTCTGGCTAAGAAGTATCCGAGTTGGGGGCGGAGCCAAGATGGCGGAGTAGAAGGACGCACATTTATGAGCTCCGAGCCCACAACCCATGGAATTGAGGTAAAAAGAGATCCCCATAAATTCTGAATCACGGCAGGGGGTGCATAAACATAGGGGAAGAGATTTCCGTTCCACTGAGCCCTGGAGAGCCGTCCCCACATTGCGCCCCAGAAAGCGGACCCCACCCCCAGCGCTGCCCTGGCTGCGGCCCCAGAGAAGCTGACCCGAGCAGGCTTCAGAGAGGGAAGCAGAAGCTACAGGTCAGTGAGAAAGAAGGCTGGGCTACGGGAGGGGAGCAGAGCGTCTCCGTGACTCGGGCCCTTCCCCCCTCCCCACCCCAGGAAGCAGCGGCGGCAGAGACAGGGGCAGGAAGCGGTGGAGGCAGAGGCGTGGGCGGAGGCTGAGGCGGCAGCGCCCAGGACTCAGGAATCCCCCAGCAGCAGGTAGGATCTTCAATACTGAAGGTCTTTCCAACCTGGGGGAGCTGAGCCTGGGAGACGGCCCTGCCCCCACCCCTGCGCCAGAACTAAAGCTTGCCGCGGAAAGCGCATTTGAATCTCAGAGGCCAAGTACTAGCTGGGCGGATCCAGGCGGAGGTGGAAAGGAATCTCAGAAGCCAAGTAACTGACTGGGAAAATGCCTAGAAAAGGGAAGAAAAATAAGACTATAGAGAGTTTTTTCCAACAAGTGCAAATGATCCCGACCTTCGGATCTGATGGCGAGGACGAGAACGTATTCTTGCCATCAGGGAAAGACGTGGAGGGTGGGGCCTCAGTACCCCAGACACCCCAAGGGGGTGTCGGGTGGGCTCAGGCCTTGGAAGAGCTTAAAAAGGATTTTGAAAAGCAAGTTAGACAGGTGGAGGAAAGACTGGGAAGAGAAATGACCAAGATGCAAGAAAAGTATGAAAAACAGGTTAATACCTTGGTAAAGGAGACCCCAAAAAATGCTGAGGAAACTAACACGTTGAAAAATAGGCTCACTCAATTGGCAAAAGAGGTTCAAAAAGCCAATGAGGAGAAGAATGCATTCAAAAGCAGAATGAGCCAAATGGAAAAAGAGGCTCAAAAGCTCATTGAATTTAATAGTTCTCTCAAAATTAGAATGGAACAGATGGAGTCTAATGACTTTACGAGAAACCAAGAAATCACCAAACAAAACCAAAAGAACGAAAAAATGGAAGAGAATGTGAAATATCTCATGGGAAAAACAACTGACCCGGAAAATAGATCCAGGAGAGACAATTTAAAAATTATGGGACTACCTGAAAGTCATGATCAAAAAAAGAGCCTAGACATCATCTTCCATGAAATTATCAAGGAAAACTGCCCTGACATTCTAGAACCAGAGGGCAAAATAAGTATTGAAAGAATCCATCGATCACCACCTGAAAGAGATCCAAAAAGAGAAACTCCTAGGAACATTGTGGCCAAATTCCAGAACTCCCAGCTCAAGGAAAAAATCTTGCAAGCAGCTAGAAAGAAACAATTCCAGTACTGTGGAAATACAATCAGGATAACTCAAGATCTAGCAGCTTCTACATTAAGGGATCGAAGGGCGTGGAATAGGATATTCCAGAAGGCAAAGGAACTAGGACTCAAACCAAGAATCACCTACCCAGCTAAACTGAGTATAATACTTCAAGGGAAAATATGGTCTTTCAATGAAACTCTCAATCATTCTTAATGAAAAGACCAGAGCTGAAAAGAAAATTTGACTTTCAAACACAAGAATGAGAAGAAACATGAAAAAGTAAACAGCAAAGAGAAGTCATAAGGGACTTACCAGAAATGAACTGTTCACATTCCTACAGGGAAAGACAATATTTCTAACTCTTAAAACTTTTCAGTATCTGGGTAGTTGGTGGGACCACACATACACATATACACGCATGCACACACATACACACATGCATACACATACAGAGACAGAGAGCACAGATTGAACTGAATAGGATGGGACCATACCTTAAAAGAAATTAAGGTAAATGGTGAGAGAGAAATGTAGTGAGAGGAAAGAGGGGGAAATGGAAGGGGGTAACTATATATCATTTAAGAGGCAAGCAGGAGATTTTTTTAGTAGAGTGAAAAAGAGGAGAGCTGAGGGAAAAAAAAAAAACAAACCAAGAAGTTTACCCTCATCACATTTGACTAAACGAAGGAGTGAAATGCACACTCATTTTGGTATGTAAACCTATCTTACAGTATAAGAAAGCGGGGGAGAAGGAGATATTGCAAGGGGGGGATGATGGAAGGGAGGGCAAAGGGAGGAGGGAGTAATTGAAAGTCAACACTTGGGGAGGGACAGGATCAAAAGACAGAAGAGAAACAATGAGGGGCAGGTTAGGAGGGATGGTAATTCAGTTAGTCTTACACAACACGACTATCAGGAAGGTCATTTGCAAAGCTACACGGATATGGCCTATAATGAATTGCCTGCCTTCCCAAAGGGAATGGGTGGGGAGGGAGGGATGGGGAGAATTTGGAACTCAAAGTTTTAGGAACAATTGTTTAGTATTGTTGTTGCAACTAGGAAAGAAGACATACAGTTAATGAGGAATAGAAAGTCATCTGGCCCTACAGGAGAAAAGAGAAGATGGAGACAAGAGAAGGGAGGGATGACAGAAGAGAGGACAGATTGGAGATAGGGAAAATTAGATTGCTTGGGGTATTGGGGTGGGGGGAGGGGATAAAAGGGGGGAAAATTTGGAACCCAAAAATTTGTGAAAATGAATGTAAAAAGTTAAATAAATAAATTAAAAAAAAAAAAAGAAGTATCCGAGTTAGGCAGCTCGTGAAAATGTGTCATCAGGTCATCCCCCTCCCCTTCCCATGAGATTCGCAGGAAGAAAGACAGAACTGCACAGGTCTCCTAGACCCTTTTCTTGAGTAAAGGATTGTTTGTTTTGTATGAGTGGGGGAGGAGGTGCGCATAGGAATGGGGAAGTGTCTTCTTTCCTACCTGAATTGCAGTCAGGCTAACAAAGGCATGGACAATGTCATCAAATGTACTCTCCTCAGTACTCAGCAGAAGGTCAGACACCTTGAGGCCATACTCTTTCACAGCCTCATCAGAGCGCAAGATGGAGTTGCGAAAGATGTCTAGTCGCATGAGACTCAGGCCCATCCCCCGCCATTGTGTGCCCATACCTGTTGGAGGGGTGGGAGGATAAGGTTACTTAGTTTAAACCCTACCCTCCTTTTCCCCTCCCATTTGCATGGAAGGAGGTATTTACCTCAACCCCTGGCCCACTTCAGGGTAGTCACAGAGGAGGGAGACTGTCAGGTGTGTAGGTGGGAGGATCCCTCGACTAGCCCTTGGCACTGAGTGGTGGATTACTGAGTCTGAGGAAGAGGAGACTCAGGATTGGGGTAGGAAGCAGAACACAAATTAATTTCTTATAATAAGGAATGCTGTCATTTTCACCCCTCCTCTCCCAGACATGATGAAATGAGACTTAAAGAGGATTTAGAATTTCTTAACATTAAGTGTTGGTAGAAAAAAAAATGACGGAATCAGTGACTGATGTAGGATGTAGCTGCATTTGGAGACAGGAGTGGCCAGGTCCTTCTCAATGCTAAGATCCTATGGCTAGCGTAAAGCCCTGGCCCCAGGGAGAGTTTCAGATGGGGTGGATGGGGTGAACAAAGGGGCTGGAAAACTTACCAGAGCAGATGAACCAGAGAGGTCGTTCGCCTGAGGTTACCATCTGTACCTCCTTGGCATTGCTCTCACCCCCAAGAACAGTGAAACCTCGATAGGGCATGCTGGCTGGGGGTACCATGGCAATGTCATTGAGCATGCTCACAAAAGTCTCGTCCTGGGCCTGCAACTGGCCCTGTTCCAGCAGTGTCTCTACAGCCTCCTCTGTCCGCCCACTGACCTGCAGCAGGTGTGGCAAGGATGGAGACAGTAGGGATCGGGCTCGTCTGGTGTTGGGCTTGAGAATGACATGGGCGTTGGAGCCACCAAAACCAAATGAGTTGATGCCAACATTGCCACCTTTGACAGGGATTGGTTTGTCCACCACCAGAAGTGTCCCATCCAGGAGTGCAGGGATTTCAGGGTTGGGGTTCTTGAAGTGCAGGTTAGGAGCCCAGACCCCATGTTCCAGAGAAAGAAGCACCTGTGGGCAAATGCAAGATGAGGAAGGTGACCTCTGGAGTGTCTCAAAAGCAATTGGAAAACCTGTTCCCTTTAGCTGGTTCTTCAGGGCTAGAAGAGGACCAGCCTCTTTCCTCCCTACACCTCAAATTAGAACTATTAAATGAATTTAAATTTCACCCACTCCTGCTACCACTAATGAAATTTTAAAGGATGGCACCCTGGGAAATCTTCCCTGTTTTACAGATAGTAACATGGTGCCTGGGAGATGGCTTTAATGACTTTCTTCTAAGTCTAATGGGACTAACATTCTATAGTTCTACATCCCTGGGGAAGGTAGCTATTATCTGGCCAAACAGGAGCTCTAATTTGTCTGTGAACCATGCTGGCTTCAGGCTGTGGGGCCCTATCTTCTAAATCTTAAAAGGATAGGTCTGAAAGGCACTTTAGAAATCATTCCACCCCCTTGATTTAGAACTAAAGAAACTGACCCCAGAGTGTGGCAGTGACAGACTTGCTTGGTGGTGGTGGTTTTTATCCTTGTGGTTCCTTTTTTAAAAAAAAATGTAACATGGCCCAATAGTGGAGGGAGACAGAGGGGCTGATGGTGGACAACAGAATTCAATGCTTTAGCACGAGACTACCAACGATCCCATAACTGCCACATTCAATGACCTTTTTGACCTTTCTGCAGGACTGGACACTGGTGACCCTTGGACATTCCTAGACTGGGTTTTGTGATACTTCTGTCTTTGCTCTCTTCCCACCTCTCTGACAACCACTGTTCTGTCTCCCTTGCTGGATCACCATCCATGCAGGAAACCAAGGCTCTGTCCTGGTCCCCATACTCTCTCCCTCGGTGGCCTCATCAGCTCTTAGTTCAATGATCCATACAGAAAACTATCAGATCTATATTTCTCCAGAGTTCCAGTCCCACACCAGTCTAATGAACATTTCAACCTGGATGCTATATAAGAGTTTCAAACTTAGTAAATACAAAGCAGAACTCATTATCTTTTCCCCAAAACCTTCCCATCTCCACATAGATGTCCTATGAGCCTCTCAGGATAACCAAAAGGGAACTCCTTCTTTCCCCTCCTGCACTTCATCTCAGATGGCTCATCATCCTGGTGTTCTTTGCCTCCTCACTCTCCTTCTTCCTTCTCTCCCCTTTCGCTTCCATCACCCTTGCTCAGACCCTGGTCACCTCACACCTAGCTTACTGCAATATCCTCCTAATTAGCCTCCCTATCTTAAGTATTTCCTTACTCCCAGCTATCCTCCACACATCTGACAAGGTGAAGATTCCTAAATCACAGGACAATGATGTCACTGTCCTACTCAATGAATTCTAGTAGTGGTGCCCTATTATCTCTGGAATAAACTGTGACCTGCACCTCTGACCTTGCCCTTTGCTTGGCATTTAAAGCTCTTCTGGGCCTGGTCCCATCTTACCTTCCTAGCCTTGCTACACATTAGCCCTCCAGCCATGCTGGCCTTCTCAAAGTTCCTGATATATATAGGGTTTTGTCTCCAGCCTGTGCATATGCACTGGCTGTCCCCATTCCTGGAGTGCCTTCTTATTTCACAACCAGGAATTCTTGGGTTTCTCCAAGATCCAGCTCCAGGGCTGCCTTTCCTGGTCTCCCAACAGCTGCTGCTGTGTACTGCCTTTGTATTCCTGTACACAGCACACTGTCTCTTCCATTAGAAGAGAAGTTTCCGAAGGGAAGGGATGTCAGTCTTGTTCTATATGATTGCCATGATGCCTATCACACAGTAAGCCCCTAATAATTGCCTGTCCATTTGATTGAATTGATTTGATTCAGGGAATGTGGGTTTCTAGCCCTACCTCCCCCATCCTCCCTTTCATGACACCATCCCAAAGAGTATAAGCAGTGACTGGTTTAGCCTCAGAAAAAATATCAGAATTCAGGCTGGAAGTGGAAGGGCAGACAAGAAACAGAAACATAAGACTGGAGAAGGAGGGCTGAAATTGGGTGTTGTAGAGCAGAAGGCTTCAGGGAAGAGAAGGCACTTGGTCAGGATATCAACCTTCTACACAGGGCAGCAGGAGAGGAATCATCCAGTCAGCCTGTGGCTGCCTCCTCCCCCAGAGTCAAGCCCAATCAATCAACCACACCCAGTCAAACCAGCCAAGCCAGGTAGAGGTAGCAATCCCACTCTAGGGCCAAGTTGCCGTTTCCTAACTCCCATGAGGCTCACCAACTAATCAAAGAACATTAGAGTTATAGGGATCTTGGAGGTTATTTTGTCCAACCCCTTCATGCTATAGAGGAGAAAATGAAATGGACTGAATCTCAGAATTTCACATCTGGAAAGAACTTGAGCAAATACCTAGTATAGCTCTCCCCTTTTAAGGCCCATAGGGAAATCAAGGCCTTTAGATTTTAGTCCTCTGATTCAGAGCTTAGAGCTTCCCCCACTCTTGTTTCCACAATTCCTATTATATATTCTTTCCCATTCCTGCTTCCTGATTAAATCCAATTACTTCTAGCAGCGGTAAAGTGGAGAGACCACTCTGCAGACTGAAATTGGGAAAGGGTAATTTCCACACTCACTGAGACAGGTGGTTTGACCCTATGGAAGATATATACCTCCCCCTTAGGCCATGTGACCATTTTCCCCAGTAACTTTCCTAAGAAGGTTATATACTTAAGCACATAGAGAAGACCTATCTTGTATGAGTCAACTTCCTTAACCCCAACCCCACCCCCTCCAAAATGTAGGGGAACAAGGGGATATTACCCTAACAAGTTCATCTGGGGAGGACCATGCACCTTTCTCTATTGATTACCTTGGACAGGGCTGCCAGCCCTGAGGCAGGCTCCGGATGGCCCATATTTGATTTTGTGGATCCTATTAGCAGTGGCTCACGGCGAGATTGGCACAAAGACCGGACGATGCCATTCAGTTCTTGAGGATCCCCAACCTGGGGGTACAGAAGAAAGACAGACCATGAGTCCCTTGGCCTAGCTCACCTTGAGGGCTACTTTCTAAAGGGCTAGGAAAACATCTTCATAATTCTGGCTGAGATGGGTGAGTAGGTATAGGGAGAAGAGGGGGGTAAGGAAACCATGATCTCACCTTGGTGCCAGTGCCATGGGTTTCAATGTATTCCAGTGATTCAGGGGAGACTCCAGAATTCTTGTACAAAGATCGCAATAGCTGTTCCTGGACCTCTCCAGAAGGGAAAGTCACACCTGCAAGAAAATGCCATTTTCAGGGCTCTGACGGCCATATGAACTTAGCCTACTAGTGGTTTCATCCCCACAAACCATCTTGACTCATTGTGTATTATTTCTCTTCACGCATACTATTCCTCAAACACAATATTCCATCTCTTACCTCCATACCTTTGCATGAGCTATCCCCCATTCCTGGAGTGCATTCCCTCAGCACCTCTGCCTTTCAGAACCCTTACTTTCCCTCAAAGTTCAACTCAAATGGCACCTTCCATATGCAATCTTTCCTGAGCGGCCAGTGCAGACCGCCCCTCCCTCCCCCCTTCATAAATGATCATCTGTCTGTCTTGTAGATACCTACATTTCAGGGACTGTCTTCGTATCACGGGACCTTGGCACTATGCCATGCACATAGTATGTGCTTAGTAAATACTTGGTGATCAGGTGACTGGTGTGGTTCCCAAGAGATTTCAGTAGGAGGGCACCCAAAATGTGTTCCATCTGTTGTTGCTGCTAGCTCTCCCCCGGTGACCCTGGTAACCCAACTCTGACCTCCTGACCCACCTTGCTCCTTGTAGCCATCTGTGTTGGTGCTTGCACTCAATATTGTGGCGTAGACCCTCTTAGCCATGGATTTCTTCATTATTAGGACAGCCACCACGGCTTCAGCCCGGCAATATCCATTCCCTGAGGGGAAATACAAGTCCTTTCAGGACTTCACATTTGCCCTTCATCATAAGCTGAGGCAAAGACTGAGTTTTAGGCTCCTACCCTATCTGCTCTCTTTAGGGCATAGCTCAGTGTCAGTTTCTGCACCTAAGAAACAGATGTCACTCCTCTAACTGCCCCCACAGGTGTCTTGGTAAAAACACAGCCTCTGAACAGCTGATCAGGCTAAGTGGTAGGAAGGAGTCAGGTGTCAGTTACAGCATCCTGAACGCTGGAGCACAGCATTTGGTCCAACTCCCTCATCTGAAAGAATTGGGGAAACTAAGGCTCAGAGAGTCTGGCGGTAGCCCATGTTGACCTGCCCCTTCTGGGAAAATTCCCATGAAGCCAGATCACTAGCCAGTCTTTTACTAGGTCAGACTTATTGTAATCAATGATGGGAGAATTTTTCCAACTCCATGGGCCCGCTGAGACATTGTTATCCAACCTTCTCATTTTGTAGGTGAGGAATCTGAGGCCTAGAGAACAGTTTAATATATCACAAAAAGTTGGTGGCAGATCAGGGCTCACACTGCCAGAGCCGATGACCCTGTGTGTCTCAGAGTCTAGGAAGTCCTTTACATGTACTGCCTCATTCGACCTTCACCACAACACTCTGAGGTGGGTTTCTCACCAAGAGAAGTGACCTGACCTGGGCCACATAGCTAGTGAAGGGTAGAATCCAGCAGACTTTCCACTACATACCATATCGCCTCTTCTGAATGGCCCTATGAGAAGGTGGGGCTAACTGGGGTAAAGCAGAGACATGTTTGTTCACTACTGCTCTTCTATCCTGCCCCCTCCCCTTCCCTCCATCCCCGTGGAGGGCTCCTGACACAAGGGTAAGGGTAAGCTCTCTGCACCCCCCCATTACCTGAAGCATCGTAGGCCTTACAGGCACCCTCAGGACTGAGCATGCCCAGCTTCATGAATTGGACCGAAGTGTTCGGCTTGAGCAGGACGTTGATGCCCCCCACAATGGCAGCACAACATTCCCCGGAACTGATGGCCTGGAAAGCACTCTGCATAGCCACAAGGCTGGAGGAACATGCAGTGTCCAGGGCAATACTTGGTCCTACACACCAGAGCACAAGTGATGGGATCAGGCAGTGGGTAAGCAGAGGGGGAGCAGAGAACTGGGAAATCTCTTTGTCTCCAGTGTGGCTGAGGAGGAGACACCTGGACAGCATAGGGGTCAAGGGGATCTTGGTAAAGACCTGTGTCTACGAAGAAGCAGGGGCTAGACTGTGGACAGTTTCTAAGCAGCCCCAGCCCTGCCTGAGGCCCACAGGGTCCATTATCAGTAGCATTGATCTACTTCTAACCCCAGAGAATCCTAGAATTTAAGACCTTAGAAGGACCTTAATGATCTTAGAAGAGACCCAGGGGCTCCCCAATAAGTCATTCATAGGATCATAGATGAAACTGGATGGGACCTTGGAAGTCCCCTGGCCTGAACCTTTCCTTTTACATTTGAGCTGAGTGAGGCCTACCCCAAAATGATACTGGCAATAAGGAATAGCACCAGGGTCTCTGACTCCAATCCTATGCTCTATGACATCTCTCTCACCAATGTGCTTTTGTTCAGTCATTTTTCAGTCATGTCTGACTCTTTGTGACTCCATTTTGGGTTTTTTTTGGCAAAGATCCTGGAGTGGTTTGCCATTTCCTTCTCTAGTTCATTTGACACATGAGGAAACTGAGGCTAAGCGACTTGCTCAGGGTCACACAGCGTGTAACTGTTTCAGGTTGGATTTGAACTCAGGAAGATGAATGTTCCTGACTCCAGGCCCAACATTCAATCCACTGTACCACCTCCCTGCCCACTACCTTCTCTAGGAAAGGGGGAAAAGGAGAGAATCATCTTTCTCTTCCCTACTATTAGGGGGGGGGTGTGTGTGGTGTGTGTGTGTGTGTGTGTGTGTGTGTGTGTGTGTGTGTGTGTGTGTGTGTGTGGTGATTGGAAAGCACAGAAATCTGTGTTTATCCCTTTTGCTCAGTCCTCCTGACCCCCTTACCCACCTTTTAGGTCAAAGAAGTAGGACAGTCTGTTAGCCATCATGGCCCGCTGGCAGCCAACCATGCTGTAGCCCAGGAGCGTCTCTGGGTCTCTGCTTAGGGCCTCTGAGGTCTCTGATCCACTCACACCCACCCAAACACCAGTATTGGTTCCTCGGAGGGTAGCTGGATTGATGCCTGCCAGGACAGCAAAACATTCAGTGTTTGGGGCTTGCATATTTGGAGGCTGCCTCCTGCCTTAGCAGGCATGTAGGGCTGCCCTGATTATCAGGGGCAGCTTTCTCTCCTCTACCTTGGAGGCCCCGTATTTTTGGCTGGACCCTCTCTAGTCCTATGGCAGAATATAACTGAAATTGTGATTTTCAAAGCCCAGTTTAGGCTGGGGAAAAACCATAGGAGTAAGAAAACATTCTTCCTAATAAGACAGCAGGGATGGGTAGAGGGGAGGAAGAAAATGTGAAATAGCTTGGAAAGAGTCTAGGGATTTTTTTTTCCTCTTCAGACACTCAGCAAGATTTTGAGAATTATCAGGCTATGAGAAGAGGAGAGCTGGAGGGAAGACAGGCTCACATTTCTCTATTTGCATAAGATCTAGCCTTCAAGTCCACTGAACTCAGGACCAAGGAAGGACAAAGAGCAAATTATCAAATATGTTTCCAGCGTCAGACTTAAAGATGAATTTGAGCTGTAGGCACTGGGAGAACAGAGAGATGCATTGAGATGAGGGATTGTCTCTCCTCAAGAATGCACTTGTCCCCAGGTATTCAGCTGGAAGCAGGCTAACTGCATCAATGACCAAATGCTCACCTGAGTGTTAAGGGCCTGGTTGGCTAAGATAAGACAGCCCAAGGAGACAAAAGCAAAGTGTTTAGGGCTGCAAGGAAGAGATGGACACTAGCCACTTCTTGGGCTCTCAAGGGCAGGGGCAGAGAAGCAACAAATAAAACCCCTTGGGAAGTTCTCTCTTCTTCACCAGGTACAACTCACCAGTGAACTAGGCTAGCATATCTCCTCCCCATTCTACCCCCAAAACTGCTATGACATATATGCAAATGATCCAGGTAATAGCCCAGTTAGCATTCACTGAAAAAACCCCAATTAAGGCACAACCTGTACCACTGTGTCAGATTAAATGGCTGCATCTTCCCTGAATGACAGTTCATACGTAAATGAACGTTCCTATGTTTTGACTTACACTGGATATGGCCTTTTGACCGAGTTCAAACTTCACGGTTCTACATCAAAGGTCCGCACTTAAGGACCTAGAGGGCCACATGTGGCCTCAAGGTCACAGGTTTCCCACCCCCTGACTAGTCCATCAAGTGACCATTGGACATCAGTCCAACACATGTATGGACACAAAGCATCAGCCCTCCTTTTTGTGCTGTGACTACTTCCTCCATGTCAAAGAATGGCTAAGAGTATCCAAAGATGTTCCCAAATGTTAGGAGGTTCCTAATTCCCCAGGGTCCCCCACCCATAGAGGGTAAGAAGGGCTTCTATGGGCACTTAGGTCCCATGCCCTCATTTTTCAGATGAGGAAACTGAGTCAGAGAGGTCAGGTAAGCCATTTGGGGATACTCAGTGAACAAGTATCTAAGGCAAGATCTGAACTCAGGTCTTTCTGATTCTAGGCCTGGAACTATTCAACCCATCAACACCTTCCCAAAGAAGGGAGCAGTGCCAGATGGCATAGCTTTTGCCAACTAGATTATAGACTCAGGGCTAGAAAGGTACTCAGAATACATTTTATCCAATCCTTGAATTTTACAGAGGAAGAAACTTGAGACCCCAGCAGTTTAAGTGACTTGACCTAGGTAACACGGGTGGTAAGTGGCAAAGACAGGATTTGAACCTGGTCCCAATTCCAAATTAGAAGCCACACGCAATCACTGGTTTGTGGGAGTCTAAGACTAGGAAATAAGGAGTGATTTCAAATCAAAACAAGGAATATATATAGTATTCCACCCCCCCAGAAAAGTCCTACATTTGAGTGGTATGAAGCCCTTGGGCTACTCAAGAGAGCCAAGAAAAGAACTCAGGTACAGAGAGAAATGGACCAACCCAGCTTTCTGGTGTTTATTCTGTCCACAGAGGACCTACCTTTCTCCCTTAACAAAGGAGCAGCTTTTTTTGGATGTCCAGATTCGGGGGGTTTGGCAGGGCCAAAAGGAAGGTAGGAGGGGAAAGAGTATTAGGCATAAACTGAAACAGGAGAGACAGTATGAAATTAAAAGATGGGAAGGGTTACAGTTGCCAAAGGGAGAGCTGGAGAGGGAGGGTGAGATTGAGGAGCAGAAAAGGAAAAGGCAGAGAAGACAGGGGAAAGGAAGGGAAGAGAGCAGAGCCAGGAGGGGTGGAGGAGAAGAGAGGTGAGGTAGGTAGGGAAAGGGGAAGAAAAGCACCTGCAGCAATGCCAGGCTGCCAGAAGAATGGACTTGGGAGCTGTGGCCACAAGGGGTAGGTTGACAAGAAGAAGCATTATCAGAAAGGCTGGACACTGAGAGAGGAGTAAGGTGGAACTTTCTCAACAGGAATGTGTGGAACGAGGGCCATGCTAGAGTGGCGGAGTGGGAGGAAGTGGGCTCATCAGACAAGTGAGCAGCAGGGAGCCTCGAGGTGGCTGCAGTTGTGTGGGCCTCTGCACCTGCAGTTCCTGAAGGCTTACATCTGTTCTCCTTATGCCTTGGCTCTAAGAGCCAGAGCTGAAGAGAGTGGGAGGTGAAAGCCTCGGGAAGGGGAAAGGGATGGGAGACTGGGGAAAATGGGGGCAGGGTCTGGTCTAATTTAGCTGGGAAAAATATCAGTCATTGCTCGTGAAATACACCCAGCCCACCCCCTCAATAGCTAGCTCTGTGCTTTGAATGCTCAGCTTGGGATAGAGGCTGGGTGACTGACTGTTTTTTTCTCACAGAGATCATCCCTAGGCTATGTGGGGGGAGTCCCAGCCCTAGTTCAGCTTCCATCTTAGACCAGAGGAAATCTTAGAGACTCAGTCCATTATTTCCCAACCTAGTGACATCTTTTGTCCCACTGAAGAATTTTTTCTTTCCCCACCTCCTTCTTACATCCCAGATCAAATCCTGGTTGATAAGAGCAAGCAAACAATGGAATTTATCAGATATCAAGGACATCTCAGTGACAGACTGGTTAAGAAACAGCAACTGTGTCCTATCACATCCCTCCCAAATTCCCCAGCCCCTGTCCACCCACTAGCTTTAAGCCAAGGCTAAGGGAGACTCAAGCACAAATCAGTTAGCCATTCTTCCCTAGGAGCCTCCAGAAGAGACTGTGTCTATCCCTCCCCACCCACTTCTCACTACTCATGACACTATGCCCCACCTCCCCTGGAGCTCCATTCTGAACTGTTTGGGAGACCCTGTTCCTGAACAGGGCTGAGTTATCCCCTACCCCAACAAGCCTAACTGACCAGGGTAGTTACTCACCTCCATCCACGATGGCTTCATAGGTCACTTCTAGTAGCAAGCGGAGTTGGGGGTCCATTGTGTGAGCTTGTTTGGGGTGGACCCCAAAGAAGGAAGCATCAAACTTGGATAGGTCCTTTAGTTTGCCTGATCTCTTAGGCAGTCCATAGAGCCCTGTAAGGAAACAGTCAGACTCCCAGGGGTCTGGTCCCAAGGCAGATGGCAATCTCTCCTCTCTGGTCTTCTCTTCAGCCAAGAATTATTGATCAACAACCCTGAGACCCATGACACTGTTCACCCTCAAAGAGGTTAGAGTAGATGAGTGTATTAAAAAGGCATAACTCCAAGAGGTGGCTCAGCTAAAGCTAAGAGGAATTCAAAGAAGTCAGTGATCATAGAGAAAGGAGAAAACTTCATGGGGGAGAAGGGATTAGCCAGGGTGAAGAGGCAGAGAACCAGGGAACAAAAGACTGAGTGGTCTAGGCAGTAGTGAGTCTTCTATGTAGTCAGCCTGGTTCCCCTCACTTCCTCTCCCTATCACAAAAGAGTCCAGCCCATTAGGACTCCTGGTTTTGGACAATGACATTACAGAGGGCAACATTCTGCACCTCCATCCCTAGCTGGGAAGCCCCTCGGCCCAAGCTGGCCTGGCCCAGTCTGGTCCAGACTGATGTTGGCAGAGCCCTGTGGACTGGTTCTGGGTGAGTCATATCCTGCCTGTCAGGTAGGACAGCTCCAGAGAACCAAGCTGGGCGTGAAGGGGGTTCAGAGTGAGCGCTTATCTAACAGGTTGTATGACTGAGGGGAGGGAAGCAGCCTCCACGAACTCTGCCAAGAAGAGAAGGCCTGGAGATATCCTCCAAATACACTTCATTAACTTTGCCCCCGTAGACTCCAACAGGAGTTTTTCTTTCCTGGTACCACATCCTAGAAACAGATTTTCAAGACCAACTCAGAGGAATTAACCCACCTTGTGGTCCTAATTTAAACATAGCACCTCCTCCCTCTCCAAAGGGAGGCAAGTTGGACAGAGGAGGTTGGTACAGCAGCAAAACAATGAGGATATATAGCCAGCATATTTGAGAAGAAATGCTAATGAAGCTATTGTCAATTCAGCCCTTCATGACTAGTTCTGGAGTGGGCTTAGGGGAAGGAGAGGACATTCTCGGAAGTTACTAAGAAAACTCTACTAGGAAATAAGCATCTCAACAGGGTGGGGGGTGGGGTGGGGAGGGAAGAGGAAAAGGAAGATGAAATCCCCTCCAGGGAATTCTGAGGAACCTGGAGGGAACAATCACAGAAGCAGAGAGCTGGAATGGGCTCCAAACCCCTCATTTTACAGGAGAGGAAGCAGAATGACCACAAGAAGTCCTTGGGAAAAGGACCAAGACTGTTAGAAAATGTTTTTGGGAAGCAGGAGGACAGACCAACAACCCTGAGGGTAAAAGAGATACCAGCTCAGGAGAGATCATTTCACAGCAGAAAGGAAAGAGGGAGTGGGAGTGGAGGGAGACACCAGAGATCATCTAGTTCAGTTAACATTTTTTGTTCCACGGACTCCTCTAGCAGTCTGCTCAAGCCTACAGACCCCTTCTCAGAATGTTTTTATTTTATTTTCTAATTTAATAGTATTTTATTTTTTTCCAGTTATATGTAAAGACAATTTTCAGAATGCTTTTAAACGCAAAGGATAAAATATATAGGATTACAAAGGAAGTCAATTATATTGACAAAGTTATTGATATTAAAGATATTATTAAGTATTAGAGTAAAGATAATATTATAAATATTTAAAAAACAAACCAAACCGCCCCTAAATTCACTGAGTCCAGGTTAAGAACTCCTGTTCTAGCCCAACCACTACATTTTACAGATGAAGAAAGATAGCCCCAGAGAGGGGAGAAGTGACTGGCCTAAAGTCCCATGGCTTTTGAGGGAGATGGGCATGGAAGTTGGCCAGAATGCAGGTATTCCTATTTCCAGCCCAAAGCTTTTCTCTCACTAGCCTGTCACTTTCTCCCCCTTGATTACAAGGCCCAGGCTTCTCACAAGCTCACCTGCTTTCCACCGTCTGTCATCATCTGTGACCATGTCCACACCTCTGATCAAGTTATCCCAGAACTCCTGCAGATTCTCTGACTCGGGTAACTTGCCCGCCATTCCTGCAATCACCACTTCCTCCATTTTTCAGCTCTTCTCTGTAGGGTAAGGAGGGGGAAGTAAGAAGCAGAAAACTAGGGATGGAGTCCCAGCATATGAAGGGAAAAAGCAAGTTGAAGAACTGGTTATATAGAGTTCCCGCCCATCACCTCTCCCATCTTTTACTGGCTGATCCAAGGGAGACCTCTCTGAAGATACCAAGAGGGCGCTCATCTCTCCTGGAGAAACCAGTCATCACCTCTGCCTCTGCCTACTGCATTGCCTAGGGGTGGAGGGCTGAATAACTAAGTACAGAAATGGGCTGAATCAAGGAGAGGAAAAGGTCATTGTGATAAGAGACCCTTCTAACCACGGGAAAGGAAATAAAATTACTCCAGACTGCCCTAAACTTCCTCTAAAACTCAGGTATAGAGTTGTCTGCCTATCAAGAACCTTGAACCTTAACAAAAAAATAAGTTTTTTGATCCTTCAGGATCAAAAATGAAAGACTCTGGTTTTAAAAGCATGGTCCTTCCTACCTTCCCAGTCTTCTTATAATTTACTCTCCCCCCACGTGTGTAGCAATCTAGTGACACTCGTCTCTTTGCTGCTCCTGTTCCTCAAACTAAACACTCAATCTCCAGTTTCTGGACATTTTCAGTGACTGTCCCCTAGGCCCGGAACTCTTTCCCTCCTCATCTTCAGAGTCTTTAGCTTCAAGTCTCAACTAAAGCCCAACTTTTTGCAAGAAATCTTTCCCAGTCCTCTTTAATCTTAGTGCCTTCCCTCTGAGATTATCTTCCATTTATCCTATCTTACACTTTGTTTGTATATCCCATGAGCTCTTTGAGAACAGACGTGGTTTTTTCCATTCTTTGTGTCCCCAGTGCTTAGCAATGGTGCCTTGTCAGGTGGGCTGGTTGACTTGGAAAAAAATTTTTTTTAAAAAGAGTAAAACTTGATCCATGCAAAAATGAGAGGTGGGTTGGAGATGGAAGGGTTTGAGGGATGTTGGAAATGTGTGGAGAGTGAAGGAGTCCAAACCATGGTGGGAATATGGGGGAAGGAGAGAAAGCTGTAGAGAGGGGGATATAGAAGTCAAATAATGGAGAGAAATTGAGACCTGGAGACAAACAAGGTAGTGAGTGAGATGGGAGAAAGTGGGAATAGATAAAGAATAGAAGAAGGGTCTGTTGGCAAAAAGCCAGAACAAAAGGACAGGGAGACCTTGGGAAATCGACAGAGATAGAGGCCCAAGTCAAATCTCTTTGCTTCTGGGGGAGGAGCTGAGCTGAGCAAGGCCCTAGGGAAGGAGGCACAAAGACTGACTTTCTGGACTCCCCCAGGGCTCCAGCATCCCAGAGAATCAACAGTATTGCTTGTTACCTCCCTTTTCCTTAGCCCTGACTGTGAGGAAGGATGGGGAATCATCCCTAACATTGGTCTTTCTCTGACTGTCCCCCCCAGGTACCTACCTGAGGGCCCGGAAGCTCAGGGGCTCCATTTCCCCACTGGCTCCTGAGGACTCCAGGCCCAGATCACTGCCGCAGAACTAGAATGTTACCTGGTCTAAACCCTTAGGTTTTTACAGATGAGGAAACTGATGATGGGGTCAACTGTCTGATTAAGTAACAGAGCAGAAAATCCAACCCAGGTCATAGGCTCCAAGGCTGCAAGGGGTGTTAGAAGGTCATTTAATCCAACCCCTTCATTTTACAGAAGAGGAAAACACTCGCCTGAGATTGGTAGAATAAGTAGCCAAACTAAGGTGCTGACTCTAGATTCAAGCTCATTCTACTAGGCCACATTCCAGTCTTCTGGAGGGAACCTGAGATTCCAGACTATAAAGCATACTGACCCTTTCTTCTTCCTCCCACAGGAGGGCCACGTATAGGGCTTAGCCACTTTCCCTCAGGTGAACTCACTGGCTTTTGGTCAACTGCCAGGACTCTGGAGGAAAAACGTGGTTGACACTGACAACTGGGTAGTCATTAAGATCAGATGGCTCCCCACAACTGCCCCTGAGCCAGAGTGACCCTCAGTTCTGGTCTCCCCAGGCAGGCCAGAGATGGGAGGTTCTTTCATTATCACCTGATTTATCAGTCAACAATAGAGGGCAGGGCACAGGCAGGGGAAAGCAAGCACTAGGCCTGGGAGTCACCGGGCCTAGGTTTGAATCCCACCCTCTTTCAAGATCAATTGAACTGTCTTAGGAAAAGTGCCTTGCTCCATTCTCTTTGGGCCCCAATTTCTCCTCTGAAAAATGGAGGTGCTGAGATTACCTGGCCTCTCAAGGCCCTTCTGGTTCCCAAACCTGTGCTCCCACAATTTATTTATCTACAATATACAAGGCATTGTGGGAGATAAAGAAATGAATCAAGGGGATTCCCCAAGATCAGTTCCTCAAGGAATTGATAGTCTAATTGGACAAGATATGGTAGAGACACATAAAAAAGATCAATGGTGATAAACAGCCGCACTGGACATGCTGTGTGGTAATGTCACAGGCAATAAATGCTAAAGGAGGTCCAAAGTGGTGGTGGGAGGTGGGGTTAATTTCTAGCTAAAGCATAACTTCAGCCCTTAGTACTGTGATGGACTCATAGCAGCCACTTAAAAAATGCTTGTGTGGACTGATGCCCCAGCCTCCAGGTCCTCAAGTTTGATATGTCTGAGGAACTACTCATCTGTTTTCATTCTAATATCTATCTTGCAGGGGGATGGAATGGGTACGTGGGTTTACCTTATTATCCAAAGGAAACAGAAGGTCTATTGCTTAGTTCCTTATCTTTCTTTAAGTAGGTAATTTCAGCATTCTGTGACTGGTCCTAGAGCCTGAATGGTAAATTATAACTACATTTTTAAGCCACATAGTGAGAAACAGCCCTTAGGGGGCTTCCTCAAGGGAGCAAGAGCCACAGACCCACTTCTAATCTGCCCTATCATTGGCACACAAGCACCTCAGAAATCCAGGAAGGGATCATGTGTCTGTCCTGCTATAATTCCATTCTCTAGTCATGTTTTCCTAGGGGGAATCTATCTCTTTCACCAATTAGGGTGGAGCATGAGGTAGGGGGTCTGAAGGAGAGGAATAAGTATGGCCACCTTTCCACTGGCCAGGCTGCTCCTGATACTCAGACTAAGCTTACCAAGACAGTAGAAAACACCTTCTGTCCCAGGTAACTTTGTGGAGAGTTCCAGAAACTCTCTAGGTCAGGGGTGCATGACCCCTTTAGCCATCAGCTCAAGTCTATGGACCCCTTCCCAGAATGATTTTTTTCAACGTATAAAACAAGACATAGGATTACAAAGGAGGTCGATTACATAGAAATACAGTTATCAAAAATTTTTTAAAGCCACATCATGGATCTCAAGTTAAGAACCCTTGTTCTGGGAAATGTGGATAATAGGGGGCATGGGATCAGAAGCCTGGGTAGCAAGGATAAGATCAGGGGAGGCTATGTTCTCACAACGTGAGCAACTTGATGGTACAGGTGAATTGTTTTCCACCAGCCCTCTGGAGCCTGGCAGAGCTAATGATTAGATAGCATGGAGTCCCTTTCCTGTAAAAGGAATCCGTCCTCTGGCTTCTCTAAGTAAGAAGAGCCTCCGGTTTCCTCAGGTCTCTTACACAGGGTAGGCTTCAGTTCTCTCTCCTTATGACAGGGGCAGGTAGGATCTACTGGGGGGCAATTTTTCCTCCTGCTCAAAGCTCTCTCTTGTGGAATAAGGAGCCTTTCATCCATTCCATATGACTGGTGTGGAACTCCCAGGCACCAGTTTGCCTTGTTCCAGAAATCAGTTCCTCTGTTCTCTACCTACTTGCTATGCACATAGAGTTCTGGTTGGGAGGAAATGCTTGGCTGAGTTGGCTGGGCCCCTCCAAGGCTGAGCTTCCCAGGAACAGACTTCCAAGGCTATGGATCCATGTTTCTGCACATAATACATTCTCTGCACCTCCTAACTGTGTGCTATCCCATGCTGGAGAGGGGACTATCTGCACTTAGCCCAGGCTGGGGCTCCTGAAGGAAAGGGGACTCCAGAGGTAGCCTTGCTTACTTTTGTACTCTGTAAGCTTCAGTGGCCTCAATTTTAACCCAGTGTTGAAATCCTCAGCAAACACACTCAGAGATACACAAAAGGCCCTCCAAGGCCCTGTAGTTGCAATTCTCCTGCCCTTCTCCATGCTGTCCACATCCCTTGGCACTCCCTGTTCTGTTCTCTATTTGCTTTCTCCCCTAGAGGACCTTAGTGGGGGTACTACAGGCAGCCTGTCAGCAAAACCACTCCCCAAGATGAGGAGAAAAGTCATTTCCTCCCCTTGCCAGGTCTGACTGTCAGAGCTAGAAAGAACCTTGGAGGATCTGTAGGAATGTGACACCTGAAGTGATGAAATGACTTGTGCAAAGTTACCCAGCTATCTATTGGCAGTCAGGACTGGAACCCAGGTCATCAGCCTTCCAGTCCAATGCTCTGACCACTGTAATCACCGCCTCCCTGGGGAGAGCACCTCCAAAGGCCAGGCTGAGTGAGACTCTATAGGTGAGGGGAGCACAAAGCTCCCAGATATGGAGAATATTTTTCCCCCACAGAAACCAATGTCTCCAACAAGACTAGTTACTCTGGGTGGCTAGCTTGTCCTAGTTTCTGCTTCACACATACAAAAAGGAGACAGAGTTGAGAACTTGGTTTCCAGTGGCATTATTCACAGGAAAGGGATTGTCCCCCTCCTCCTGAGTTCCCATACACACACAGAGGCTGCATTATGCGCAGGGTGAGGAGGAGGCTGAAGGAAGGGAGAGGAGCGGGGTATTTTTTTTTATCTTCAGGTCTGTTTGTAGCTGTGGCCCTGGCCAAGCCTGTGTGTAACTCCATCTCCAAGGGCTGAGATCAAAATGGCTGTTTGCAGAACCTGCACAATGCAGCAAGCACCCTCCATTTCCATCTCTCCTTCTCTCTCCTCTGCTATTACCTCACCTACTCGTTGCCTTTCCCCCATCCCCCATTCTAGCTCATCTGCTCCCCTCCTCCCCTCCCCCCACCTTCCTGAGCAGGAAGGATTCCCTGCCACTGAGGTGGATTTTCAAACCAGATTCCCTTCTGTTTCTTGGTCAGGCCCCTGGTCCGCTGAAAGATCGACTACCAACAGCTTAACCTTCTTTGGGAAGGAGGTTTAGGGTCAGCTCAGGAATGTGATGCCTAACTGCTCTTTTCATAGCGAAGGTTAAAGTGCAGTTAAGGGTGGGGGAAGCAGGCAGAAAAGTGGCATTTAAATAAAAGAGGTTAATTTGAGTCCAGTTGCCTTGGCGAGATGTAAACTGCTTGATGAAAGACTAAGCACACATCCGGTCTCCCCTTGACTTTACAGGCTCCCCAAATTGCCTAACAGAAGCAGAGGGAGCCCTGCCTGAGCACAAGCTCCAGGGGCAGGTAAGCTCCTCCTTCAGCATCCACACGGTAGTAGTTTCTGGGCCAAGAGCACCGCATGAGCTTTAACGAGGAAGCGCACACCCGGTTATTACGGCACCCCCCCCTCCTCTCCCGGGCAGGGCCTGAACACGGCCCACGTTGCTCTGCCCCTGGTGGGCGCTCTGCCCCTGGTGGGGCCCGGGTGGCTTGGATCCAAGTCCTGGAGGGAGGGATGGGGGAAGGCAGGGCTGGCAAGGCCAAGCCCGGTGGGGGAGGGGGGCGGGTGGGTTCACACACACCCCCCCCCGCCCCGGGGCACGAGGGTCTCCAGCGCCCCGCGCTCTTATCGCCGGCGGCCTTGACCTCGGATGTGGAGCTTCCGAGGGCCCCCCCTACATCCCACTCCCCAGCCCTCGGTCGCCAGGGGCGGAGGGGGAAGCACGCCGTCGGGTTTTTTCTTTTTTGTCCGTCGGTTACCTGGGCCAGCCGCGGGGCTGCGTGACGCGAGAGGGGTCTGGGCCGGCTCGGTCAGGCCGCGGGGATGCTGCTGATGCCGGCGGCGGGGAGCGAGGGATGCCGGCCGAGGGATCCCGGGGCGGGAGGCGGAGTGGAGCTGCTGCTGCTGCTGCTGCTCGGGCTGCGGCCGCCGCTTCCTTTCTCTCTGTCTCCCTCTAGCTCCAGCTCCCGACTCTATTTAAACAGCTGCCATCCTCCCGTGGCCACGCCACATGGGCTGACAGTTTGGCTCTTTCACGCAGGCCAATGAGCGGCCGGGCCCGGCTCCCGGAGCCGGCCGTGGGGTGATCCCAGTGCGCGGGGCTGGCGCGAGTCCCAGAGAGGGGACCCTGGACGGAGGAGGGGGAGGGGGCGCGGAGGAGGGGCGGAGGAGCGCCCCCAGGGCGGGGGCCGGCGCGGGAGGCGGGGCCGGGCAGCTCATCCTCCTCCTCCCCCCACCCTCGCCCCCTCCGGGCATCCCCATTCTCCTGCTCTACCCCACCCCCACGCCCCCGGCGGCTCTCTGGCTGGTAGCTGAATTGTCGCGGGTGGCCCGAGGAGAGGTGGAGGTGGGGTGGTCTGCGCTTGCCCTCGGCCCAGTCTCCGGTCCGGGCCGTTCTCCCCATCCCCACTTCCAGATCAAACCCGGGACTCCCGCGCGCGTGATATCGGGTGGGTGTGTGTGTCGAGGGCTGGGGTGAGGAAAGCGGGCCATGTGTGCAGACGGCGCCGGAAGGTCCCGGAGCGCCATGTGTACGAATAGCCCCCGGAGGGAGCGAGGAATGGGAAAGAGGGGGTGCTTGTGTGGGGCAGAAAGGGGGGCACAGGTGGCGTGGGGGCGCCTCGGCCTGGCCTCGCCGCGCGTGGCCGTTCCCACGGCGCCGCTGGGGGCCCTCGGCTCATTCGCTCCGCCTAGGCCAATCTGGAGGGCAGGGGCGTGCGCGCCCCTGCCAGGCCGGGCCAATGGCGGGGCCTGTGTAGGTGTTGCTAGGCGATAGGGTGAGGTGATGACTGCGTGGGTCGGGGAGTCGGGCGCGAGCCCGCAGGGCGGCTCGCGAGCTGGGCGCCGGCCCGCGTCCGGCGGTGGACGCGCATGGAAGCCGCCGTGGCTTATGTGCGGTCGTTCACCCCGGCCGGGGTTACTGCCGTTCACGGGCAGCGACCCAGCCGGCTCCACGCTTCCCTTTGCCCTCGGCCCCAGGGCGGGGCGCGCCCCCTCCCAGTCATCCTGCCCGGACCCTCGGGGGAGGCCACGCGGCCTACTGGACCCCATCTCTCCCTCTTCGCCCTCGGGCACCGTGCCAGTTTCTCCTGCCCGAGACCCTTCCGGGCCCCATTTTGCTGCGAAAGATCTGTCGCGCTTTCGTTAGGCCCGACGCCACTTGTCAGTAGGGCTTCGGCAGAGGCCGGAGGCTAGCTCGGACGCCCCGTGCGCCCTGCCTTCTCCCTCTTCTCCTTCCGCTCCGTAGGACACCGGGTAAATGCAAACCCACTGAACCGGTTGCCTTGGCCCCGTCGGCTCTTTGAGAACTTTCACTTTGCCATTGTCCGTGTTAGCAGATATCCCTGCGAGAGTGAACCCGACTTAAGCAACATTTTTTGGCTCCTTTGGTAGCCATTTGTGAAAAAATGTATTGAGCTCCGTTTATAAAACTGTCCTCTAGGAACTTACGGTCTAGTAAGGGAGATGGAATGTTTGCAAAGTAACTGTGGCACACGATAGTGGAAAGGAATAGGGCAAGTGCGCTTGGGAGAGGGGAGACGTTACTTCTGACCGAGAAGGAATGGGAGGTGACTTGGTTAGGCGGAGCTAACCAAGCCTTGAAGAAAGGAGAGGCTTTTGACGATGACCCTGGGCTTAGGGGCATTCCAGGAAAAAGGAGTTGCTTCATAGAAAAACACTTGGAGGGGAAAGTATGCATTTAGGGACAAGAAGAAATGAATAGTGGCATGAGCTCAATTAAACCAGGTCTTTTTCTTTGACGCTAGTAGGAGTTCTTCCTAATCCCTCGTTTAGAGTTCTTTGTTCTACCAGCCTCCAAGTCCTCAGAAACTTGGTGGGAGGAAATAAGACCTTACTGTTCTGGTTTCCCCTCCTCCCCTTCCTTTGTATGAATTTGGAAACTCCATCGGAAGAGAAGAGGAACTATATCAGAACTTAACAAATGCCCCAAAGGTGGATCAGCACTGATTCCTGTAGACCAAAGGCTGACCTGTGGTACTTCAATCATTTCTTTGTTTCCTCTCTCCAGTCACTTGAATGGCCTTTGTTCTGTCTCCTCTCAATTTCAAGAAATTCTCATTTTCTATCTAGAGCTCACTAGAAATCTGAAGTTCTTAAATCAGGTCTCCCTCTTTCTCTATTGATTTTAGAAGTAATTGAAGCTTCTCTCAGGAGATGACATTGTTTTTGGTAAGCTTTGCTACCCTTTGGAGCAAAACTTGACTTTGTGGGTTCATTCTAGTCTCTTAACTTCTTGAAGACAAGTCTTAAGGTGAACTCCATAGTTCCCTGAAGTGCAACATACTGTATTTTCCTGAATAAAGGTCTCTTTGAAATGACCGGACATAAAGTAGGTAAATTCTAAACCTATTCTCCCTTTTCCTACTGGTGAATACAAATTTAGCCGAAGCAAACTTCGGATATATTGGATTATAGGAAGGCAAAGATGTTTTCAAATCTCTCTAAAGTTCTCTCTATGATTATATAGCAAGAACTTATGTGGACAGGTAACACTAATGGTATTCATAGCACCTTGCAGCAGTAGACTGAGGCTCCTATAAATCCTGGGAAGGTTAGGGAGCTGCTTGTTTAGTGTGTGAGCTACATTTTCTAGAAAAGGAAACTCATAGGAAAATGATAAATGTTAACTCAAAGGAGGAAAATCTAGCTGCTTAAGTCAAATTCAATAACCCACTTAATGTATACTCTGTAGATGGCAGATTGTAGTAATACAGCAATGAAACCACAGTCTCTGCTCTTGTAATCTAGTGGGCAAGATAACAATTTTAACAGTACAAATACAGAGGAGGGGCAAAACTGTTTTGAGAGATCCTGGAAGGAGGAATCACTTAGAGTGGGAGGTGGGGGAAAGTATGAAATCTGGGCAAGTTTTATCTAGAAGGTAGATCCTGAATTGTATCTTGAAACAAAGGGAGGGTTGATTCAGCAGGTAGAGATGTGGGAAGAGGCCATTTGAAATCTTGAGAGACCATAAATCACAGCACCATGTATAGAACTAGTATGGGTGGTACAATGAGTACCTTTGCATTGACTAAACTCAGTGTTCCGCTAGGAGTAAGGAAAGGTTGAGAGTTCTGGAAAAAGACAAAATAGAAATGGGGGAAGGAGGAGGAGCATTCGAGTATAGGGCAGGGCCAGTGCTGACCTCTAGTACTGGCTGTTTTTGTAACAAGGGCATTGCATGTGAGTTCCATGTGGGTAAATGGCAAGACCCTTGTAACAGATACATGGTTGGTGAAAGGAACCTTTTAGTTGTATGGAAAAAAGCAGGAAACATGCGTTTGTAGCTGAATAGACTTTAAATGTTTTCTTTTTATTATGAACTTAGCAGTCATCAACACAAACATTTCAACATACAAAGAACAAAAAGGGACTATTGCATAAATGTAAATTTACAAGGTAGTGACAAACTTGACCTAGCGTCCCCTTCTCAACTTTCTTCTGTGCATTTTAAGTATTTTGTTGAAGCTATTTTTTTTTTGCATCTCTATCACTAAGTTATACCCTTCCTTCCTCCCTTCCCTTCCCTCCCTCCCTTCGCTCCTCTTTTATCCCCTAACAGATAAGTGTAGTAGCATAAAAACCAAAAACAAAAACAAAAAAACAAATCAACACACTGGCTTTGTCTGAAAGAGTCTCAGTCTGTACCTCTAGTTTATCACCTTTTTGCCAACAGGAAGAAGGCAATGTTTAGGTCTCTCATTCTGTCTCTGGATCCCAAGGCTACTCATATTAGTCCTGGTTGGGAAAAACACTTAGGTTAGTGACATAAAGTGGATAAGAGGCTATTGAGAATGACACAGGTGCCTGGCCACTTATGATTCTTGCTTTACAAGGGGAATGCTAATGAGATCTAAGGTAGGCCTTTGGAAATTCAAAACTCATAGTAGGGTGTGCCACAGTAAGAAATAAGTAGCGATGTCCACAGCCCTGCAGCACACTGAAATGATCCCGACTATTTAGAAATAACTCTTATCATGACCCATTTCTAGATGTTGGCAATAAGGCTGAGCTCATGCCTTGGGGTAGAAATGCTTGTTCCAGCCTCTTGGAATGTAGGACCTCAAAGCATGAAAGGACTCAACCTTCTGCAACGAGGGATTCAGTTTGAATTAATGACATTGGACGTCCTCACTGAAGAGGAAGCATCTGTGGGGCTAACAAAAGGGTGGCAGGGGATAATTTAGGATGAGTATGAAGATGTTTGCTTTCCTAGTGTCACATCACTCTGTAGGTCTCCTTATCAAAGTGTCCCAAGAGAGTATGGAAGACCTCTGGAAGTATAAGGTCCAAAGGATATGGCCCTCTTCCTCTTGCAAGGTTGGCACTGAGAAGCTCTATCACAATAACAGTTAAACATTGTGAGGGAAAAATACATGAGAAATACTTCTACTATAGAGGATGTCCTCTTCCTACTCTCTTACTAGGTTTTCTAAAAAAAAAGAAAGAATGCCCATCACACATATGGAATTCAGGCAGAACTGGGCACTGTCCATATATCCTAGAAACAGAAGATTAGTCACTGGATGGGTCTGATTAACAGACAACCAAGCCTCAGTGTAACAGAAGGTCATTTTTGCTACTGTTACCTGGGAAGTAAGAGATTTTCATGACATTCTTTAGTTTTGATTCATAATATAAGTATTTATGCCACATAGGACAGCTAATAACCTACCATCAAGACTAATATAAAAGCTAAGATGCTAGTTAATTTTAATTATCTCTGTAGGCAACACCAATAAAGTCATCTCCAACAGAATGTATAACATTGGAGTTTCTATTCTGAATCTAGGAACCTACTTTCCTGTCTTGCTCCTCTATCCCAATTACACTGGGCACGTCATATTAAGGTTAGTCTTTCACATTATAGTTCCTAATTTTTGATGATTTCTGAGTAATTTTTGGTTTTGCAGGATGAAGCTTAGAGGGCTTAGTGGATTTTGGTCTTGACTGGACCTCCAACTTCATCCCTTCAATGGTAAAAGCTTTGGGAGTCCCTCCTGTATTGTGGTTCAGTTCTTGGAGGCTGTCAGCTGCCTGGGATGCTGGAAGCTCCACTGTGTAAAGAGAAAGAGAAAAAAGCTTTGTCAAGAATATTAAATATTAAAAGATTAAAATTTTAAAAAATCTTAAAAATTAAGATTAAAAAGGGCATGTGATTATCATATAAGTACAAATAAGAAAATGAAGCTCTGGATGTGATAAGGAACTGGCTGTTGGTTTAAAATTATTTTCCCCTTCCCTTCATCAGTAGGATCTCTTGAATCTCCTGAGTTTCTTTAACTAGAGCCAGGACAAACTGGAGAGCCTACAGAAGCAGCTGTTGCAACTGTCTTGCACAACAACTTTAGCTACTGTGTCCTGTCCTCAGTGTCCTCGGGGACAGGAGGTCCTTGTGAACATGTGCTCTTTAAATGCTTCCCTGATCCAGCCTTAGCCCTGCACTCTCCACTGGGGCACTCAGGACACTTGGACCTAGAGAAATACAAGTTCTTGTGAAATAAACACCTCAGATTTTGGTCCCATTTTAAGCCAAAAGAAAGAGAAATGTGCACCTTTGTGGTTAATAGTTTACTTGAAGTTTCCCCTCTCAGGCACCTTTTCATTAGCTCTCAACAGTTAGCAAGTAAGCATTTGTTAAACACCTTCTGTGTGTCAGGTATTATCCCAAAGATACACAGTTAAGACAGTCCTTGCCCTCAAGGAGCTCATAATCTACTGGCATCATCTGATGTGCATGTTGTCAAAATGAAATCTAGTACCCCATAGTAGCCATTGACCTCCTATGGGCTGAACACCAGCTAAGTCAATAACAAGAATGAAAAATGTCTGAGCCAACTGTGCTTTTCTATGAGTAAGTTCAAACATTGCACCACAAGAAGGTGGCTGCTTTAGTCAGTCCTACTTCACATGGCCCAACTCAAGCAGGAGAGCTGCAAAAAGCAAATGTTAGAAAATTATAATTGGCTACTTCTTCAACCACTTCACCTTTTTCTCTGTCATTTATATACAAGTAAGAGTATCCCTTGGTGACTGAGAAAATAAAGTCCCTGGGCTAGTTGAAGGCTTGCAAAACTAATTCATCCCTATGTCTTGAGACAGGACTATACTCAGATCACTCCAGAGAAACAGCTTTTTTTCTCTCAGAAATTTTCAATAGTTTCTATTACCTTTCTAAACATCATGTTAGCCTTTTCCTACAAAGATGAGACTTCCAATCCAGGATTACTATATGCATTACAAGTGTTTTAATTTTTCATATATTTACATATTTATATATAATTTTAAATGTATCCTTCTACTGCTCCTTACTGGTGATATGCACTCAAGACTGTGTTTGGAAGTGAAGTCTGTGGCCATTGCTCAAAGCAAAATTTAACTAAACCATGTGGAACCTGAGCCTATTACCTCTACCTCTCATGACTCCTTTTAAAAACTGACCTAACCAGACATAAAGTAACAATGGCCAAGCAGAAAAGGCACAGGGCACAGTCTGAGCAAGTTGGCTGGCTAGTTAGTTGCTTTCTCTAAATTGCTCCAGTCCCCAAAACTCCAAAGAAATGCATCAGTTACATAGTAATTATAACTTTAATCCATAGAAAAATAAAGTTCTTTCCCTCTACTATACACACATTAGATAAAAATCTCATGAATTAACCTCTAGAAAATCTTTACACTTGGTGCTCTTGTTCAATATTCCTATTTCCAGCCAAACCTATATATTCACTGTAATGTACACAAGTGAGTAGGGTGGTCTTGAGACTTAGGGTCTAGGTATAGGGCTTCCTCATGACTCTACCCAAACAACCACCTTGAACAAGAAGATATTGATTCTGCCTAGCCATTTAAAAGAAAAGAGAATGTAAAAATCAGACAAAGTATAAACTTTTTGGGGGGAAAACAGACTCTCAATGAAATAGAGGACTTTCCAGTATTTTTGGTGGAAAAAATCAGAGCTGAGTAGGAATTCTGAAATGTTTGCAACAAGAGTCCAGAAAAATCTAGAAAGGTAAATTTATTTGAGGAAATGGAAGGGTAGCTCTATGATAAAATGCTAAAATTCTAATGGGGAGAAGAAACAGTATCCTTTCAGAACTTTAATGTCTTTAAAAGGTATGAATGGAATTAAGTAAGAAAAAGAGGACTTGGGGGTGGATTGGTTCTATTTTGAGGGTTTTAAGAAGGGAAAGAAAGTGAGGCTAAAAGGAATATATTAATGTAGAAAGGAGGAAGAAGGGAAGGGATTTACTATTTTTCACAACTGAAGTGTGAGAAAAAGTATACAAACATAGAAGATACAAGAGGAGTGGGTTTTGGATGAATTTCATTCTTCCCTGAATCAGACAAAGAAGGATTAAGTAAATGCACACACATGTTTGGTGCAGAAATACATGAATCTCAACAGAGAAACAGATGGGGATGGGGAGGGATGTTAAGAGGAAAGATAATGTCAAAGAAGGAATATTTGAAAGCATAACTAACCTATTGATATTAAAGAGGGAGTGAAAGGAAAAAACAAAAAAAGGAAAGAAACAAAGACCTGGAAATTAAAGGGTGATCATCAGTCAGAGAATGGCTGAACAAATCTAATGGAATATTGTTGCACAGTAAGAAATGACAAAAGAGATAATTTCAGAGAATCATGATTAACATTAAATAATACAAAGTAAAATGAGCAGAAACAAGAGGACAATTTATATAATGACAACAACACTATAAACAAAAAATTCCTGAAAAGTCTTAAGAACGCTAGTTAAAGCATCTCTGAAAGGCCTACATGAAACATGTTTCTCATCTGACAGAGAGGTGATGGACTCATGGCGTGGAAGGAGTCATATGTTTTTGGATATGGCCACTACATGGATGTTTTGCTTGATTATGTTTATATGTTACAAGGATTCTTTTCTCCCCCTCTGTTTTTAATTGGGAAAAGGAGGAAAGGATAACAACGATGCCAAAAAGGGGGGAAAATATGAGAATCATAGAAACACTTAAAAATGTGCATAGAGGAGTTCAGATGGAAATGCAGAAAGAAGCAAAGACAAACAGGGTAGTTTTGAAAGTAAAATGTTGGATTTATTATACAATATACTTTTTAAAAAGGAAGTGTTAGGGAATATAAATTCACTATGACATATACAACTCCCTTTCTACTTTGTATATGGACACACTCTTTTGCATTTTTAAGTTCAGGAATAAAAAAAATTATAGTCAATCAAAAAATTTGAAGGGGTTGGATAAAAAAAGAAAGAAAACTATGTCAGGACAGCTGTGGTAAACAGTCACAGGTTAAAGGAGTCACTGAGACTGAGCAAACAGGGACCCCTAGACTTCCTAACATGAGGAGACTGAGGGAACTTAGCAGTTAAGCTTTAAGGGTTTGGACAATAGTGGAAAGGGGAAGACTTCAGTGGGTGAGGAGGACTCCCAAAAATGAGTAATAGGGAATATGAGAGAAAATCTCAAATACCAAAAGAGAGAAAGCCTGAATGAAAACCTAGCCCACAAAGAGGTAAACCAACAGAGAGCGTAATAAGGACAGAAGGAAACTTAACGATTGAGTCAAAGGGCATATTATTGTAGAGAAATGTAAATGGTGATTTTCTTTATGGTTATTTCAGTGTCTCAGTATGCTTACAGTCTGAAAGTCCTTCCAAATGTCTTACAGCTTCAGCCTATTTAGTCATTTTATCTCCCTTCATTAATTGAAGAATGCGATTTAGTCCCTCTCCAACTTTTTCTAGATTCAGTTGTTTTGGCCTTCTTTCAACAGATTTATGAAATGAACATTTCCAATCAGCTTGTTCCCTTCTTCTTGCAGCCTTCCAAGTTCCCTCACGCTTCTATCGAATGCCCCTAGTATTTCTGTAGCAAAGGACTGATCAATGTTGACAAGAAGGATAAGATTACTGGGCAGTTCTTAAGTTTGCTTTTGCTTTTGGAGCAACTCTGCTGCCATGCTCATAAAAAGATAGTTCTACTCAAAATTATACTGCTGTAATGCTATTTATTTCTCTCCCACAAAATAGGCTATTCTCTATTTACCTCTGTTCAACTTCATCTTCACATATAATGCTAGCTGACCACTTCACTCTCTGATTGGATAGAGCAAAATAAATAGGGGAAGTAAAGTTTTCTAGTGGGAAAGAACCAGATGGGGAATCAGGAGTCCTAAGTTCTAGCCTTAGTTTTGGCAATGATTTATGTGATAGTGGATGAATTACTTAAAACTATTATTTAATTATAAATTATTATAAATTTAAATTTAAACTATTATAAATTATTTAATCCCTATCTGAAAAAAAGGAACAAAAATATTTGTACCTGAAAGGTAGGCTGTATATGAGAAGTACTAATTTTCTGCTTGACAGAAGGAAGAAGAGTTAAAATGAAAGATCTTACACTGAGACAAAGCCATCTCAGGTATTACAACACTTCACCCCATTTCCTTCTATTCTGTCTCATTTCTAAACAGAAGCCCAAGAGTGTAGTAAGGGGTCTTGCTCAAAACAGCTTATAATATAAGCCCACATTACAGATTAGAAAAGTGAGTTCTGTCTTAAAACTCACAAAGATGAAGGAAAGTTATTTCTAATTCCCCCTACAGAAGAAGATTTGATTGTAATAACTCAGGAAGGGAAGGAGAGGGGAAGGGAATAAACATTTATATAGTGCCTATGTGCCAGGTACTGTGCTAAGTCTTTTTTTGTTTTTTTAAACAAATATCATCTCATTGATCTCAAATATCTCAAATCTTTATCTCTTAGTCTCAGGAGATAGAGATCATTAAAAAAAAGTGTATCAGAGTGAGACTGGGGTTGGTTGATCAAGGGGACCCTGATCCACCAATCCACTTGATAGAATTTCAGGCCTTTCTGATCAATAACCCCTTCTATCAGCTCCTCCCCAAACCCAAACAACCCAGTATATAAACAGGGGAAATGTGAAAGTGAGATTGCTTGTCTGTTCTATTAACTTATCTCATTTGAAGTATAGTGGAGGCACAAGGGAAGAGAGAGTAGTAGTTGGACTGAGAGAATAGTTAGCTGAAAGAGTTACACGAGTTAAGACTAGAAAGTGAGATCATGCCATATTGTATAGGGTGTTGATGCTAGACAATAGAGTCTGAACTCTATTTGGACAGCATTAGGCGGCATGATGAATTCTACATAAGGAAGATTAATCTGGCAGTAGGATAAATGATAAATTGGGCGAAGTGAGGGATGGGGAATGGAGACTGAGAAAACCTGTTGGATGGTTATTTCAGTATTCTAGGCAAATGTTTCTCGGCCTTTTCTAGAGTGGAGGTGGAAATAGGAGTATGGAACAAATGAGAGAGTTATTGCTAAGGAAGAATTGATAGGATGTATAATATCAAGTCTGAGTATTATAACACGGAGGAAGCCCAGCTGAGCCAGTTGTTCAGCTGTGACACTATAGTCTATGCCAGCCCAACCTAGCAATAGAATGATTTGTCTATCATGGTTACTAATGGCCTGCCCCACAGTGAACTTCATCAGGGTTCTCTGGAGAAAGAAAGGACATAGAGAGGTTGCTATTCTGGATTTGTGAGTTGCCTTGACCATATATGTTTCCTACGCATGTGACTTAACTACTATTATACCCAGCCTCTTCATAACAGTCTGTTTTTTATGGGAGAATATGCCTGAGGGAGGTTTATAACTACTTTTTTTTTTTTTTTTTTTTTGCTATACCAATTGAGTAAAGAACTTAATCTACTAGCTGATTGTTCATGAGAAACATAGTGGTGGGGGCTCATGAGCTACAGTGTTAGGGGAAAGCACCTATAGGATGATCTAGAATCTTAGGTAGCAGTTGCCCCCTCTGGGAATCCAACCTGCCAGTGTGAATTGGGTGAGATGGGGGCAGGGGAGGAGGAGGTATACATAGGATCAGAAGATGATAGATTTAGAGCTGGAAGAGACCTTAGAGGTCACTGAATCCAACTTTCATTTTATATGTGAGAAAACTAAGGCACAGAGAAGTTAAGTTACTTATCTAACATCATGAAGCCTATATCTGAGGGCTTCAATTTAGGTCTTTCTGATTCCATCTCAAATTTAATATTTCTAAAACAGGACTCATTATCTTTCCCTCCAAACTTTTCTATTACTTTTGAGGGTACTCTCATCTTCCCAGTCACCCAGGCCTACAATCTATGTCATCTTGGACTCTTTCCCCTCACTCAGCCTATGTAACTCTTGTCATTTCTGCCTTCACAACATCTCTTGCATATGCCTCTTTCTCTTAATTCACACAGCTACAACTCTAGATCTAAGCGGTAATGAAGACCTCTTCTAAATGGGCTTCCTGCTTCAAGTCTCTCACTCCTTCACTGCTGCCAAGGTGATTTTTCTAAAAGGTAGGCCTGACAATATCACCTCCCTGGTCAATGAGCTCCGGAGCTCTTCACTTTCTCTAGGCAAATATAAAATCTCCTTGTATATAAAGCACTTCATAACCTGGTCGCAGCCTCTTTTTCTGAACTTCTTACACTTTAATCCCCTCCAGGTACTCTTAATGCTTCATCTCCTGTGTCAATGCCCTTGTACTGACTGCTTCTCATTCCTAAATGCTTTGCCTCTTCACCTCTGCCTCTTAGTTTTCATGGTTTCCTTAAAAATTCAGCTTAGGTCCCACTTTCTTTAGGAAGCCTTTCCTAGTTCCCCCAAACTGCTAAGATTATCTTTGATGGAATCCTAATAAAAGCTCTCCCTAGCCCCAATATTTTAACTTCCTTATGGTTCCCACTGAACAGCAGGCATGTCCTGAATTAACCATACAATCTGACCCCTAGACTCAATACAGCCATTGCCCCTAGACCAATTCACATATTTGAAAGCTGAGTTCTTATACTCAAACACAATCACATCATCCATTTAGCCCAAGACAGGACTACAATAATTAGCCAAACAAAGGGCAGCATGATTAGAATGTTTAACCACTGAACCATAGAAGGCACCTCTCACCATTACCTAATCCCTTAACAAATCCTTCCTGCCCTTTTGAATTCATAATTTCTGTTGTACAATCAGCATCATTACACTCTAAGTTTGCCTGTGTGGTCTTACTAAGTTGCTGGTTCTTCTTGGAACTTAGCCCACTTCGTGAGAGGCATCAATCTCAATAAATGCCTATACTTGGATTAGAAGATGATCTGAATGAATTCTCTGAGACGGTGCTGCCACAATATACCATGAAACCGCAACAGCTTTTGACATTCCTGGGTGGGCAGAGTCTCTGACTCTGATCCCACCTCCACATGGAGCAGCCTCTGATTTGGACCCCTTCTAATCCAAAGGTAAGTCTATCTTTTTCCCTTCTCTTAGCTGAGAGGTCCTTCAAGTACCTAGGAAGGCTTGAATGGATCATATGGGCTGCCCAGGGCCCTTGTAGGCTGGCAAATTCCTTCAAGGCAGAGGATGCTCTGTTTGGGAATTTTGAAGGGAGTTCTTTCTGAACTCATTTTCCCCCCTCATCCTTCTGGTGGGATGCCACCGAAAAGATGAATATGGGGGATTTACTTAGGCTCACTGGCATTCAGTCCCAACTGCCATCACATGGAACTACTAAGCTGTAATAGAGCTGGGTCTCAGTAAAATGTAGAGGACCAATAAAAATTTTCTTTTATAGAAAAGCTATGCTTTCTGTTTCTATTTATCTGCTTTGTGTCTGTATAAAAATCTCTGAGTCTGCCCAAAATGCAGCTAGCCAGAAAAGAAAAAACTGTACCTGGATTGGAAAGATTGATGATATCTTAAAGAAAGGTTGTTGGCAAAAAAAAAAAAATCTCTCTGTCTCGCTCTCCTTCCTTGGACTCTAGCCAAGTTCTAGAGGTGGAAGGACAGATGGAAAAAACAGAATGGGGGAAACTTCTTCCTTCAGATTCATCTAAGAGAAAAAAGGTTACTTCATTGATCAAAGAGAGGCAGGTTTCAAGACTGCACTTTGGAATATGACTAGCACTTAACCTTTTTCTGGGTGACAGAAAGAGAAAAGGTTTATGTGAGTCAGGATACAACCAAAGATAATTCAATCTGATTGGAGTATCTCACTAGAACTTAGGGAGCCTCACAAAATAAAGTTAAATAAAGTTAAATACTAGTTAATTTTAAATTTTAAAATAACTTTTAATTCCATATGTGTGTTAAAATTGGAAGCTTGACTGTATGAGACTCCTATTCATTAAAAAAATCAGAGATATAGGTAAATTAATAAACTGTGGGTTTCTTACTGTGGAACCCAGACTTGAACTACATTAAACATGCTGTTAAGTGTGATAATTGGGGTATATTTGTGTTAGCATTAAAATCATAACCCCAGAGTCTGTGTAATGTCATTTGGAATATAGATCCAGGTAACTGAATTTATTCTGGTTATATTTTAAGTGAAATGTTGTCTCTCCTAATTTGATGTTTAAGATAACTCAACATTTACTATACTCTTTGACATTAAGATAAATAGGAAAAATGCACATGTCTGAAAAAAGAGAAGTGTCAGGGATGAAGCTCCCCAGTATAGTTGAGAGGGCACGAGGCACCACTGGATCTTTTCCAGAGTCCCACTTGTTTTGACCTTTGAACCTTTGGCAGGTTTAAAGCTCCCACTTTCATAGAAGTTTTTAAGGAGTGGATGCACAAGTGAAGTTTACTTGAGTAAAAGTTAAAAAAAAAGACCCACCAAAACTCTTAAGATCCTTCTCCCTGTGATCCCAGCTATGACCAGGCTAAGCTTACAGTAAAAAGTTTGAACAGCTAAAAACATTTTAGCAGATTTTGTTAATTCCTCTTATCCTAGATCAGATTAAGAAAAGAGAATGCTGAAGAATGATAGGGAATTTGAGTTACCCTCCCCCACCTGGCGAAAAGAAGGAGTGGGGAGGCACAGCAGTGGGGGAGGCCCCACTGGCAATGGCCCTGGGTCCCCTGAAGCCCACCCCTCTAGGCAAGCAGACAAACCTCTCTTCTCAAACCACTGAATCCTTGCTCCCACACCACTGGACCCTGGAGCTTCAGCTAAATTCCCTGAAACTGAGCAACCCCTATCAGAAAGCTTGTAGGTTCCTCAGTGACCCTCTTCCTTATCCACCAAATTCCCCTCCTCAATGCCTCCCCCGCCCCTTTAATTCAGGTGCTGGACTGTACAATCTCCTAGCACAATTTGTTGCTTAGTCCTTCCCACACAAGGTTCAATGACTTCTTTCTCCCTCATTCCCAAACCTCTGACTCAACTACCCCTAAAACCAGGCTCTGCAAATGTGAGGAGAGGACAAAAGGGGATGCGCCAGGGCAGTATGAGGTAAGAAGTCGGTCAGCCTCTGTGCACATGGTAAGCCTAAACTTCTGTCAATAATTTTTATATGTAATGATTTGGAAATGCAATTAATGTCATCTAAAGTTTAATGTTTGTGTTATTATTGTATTTCTAAATTGTACTGTAGTAAAATTCTCTTATGTTGTAAAATTTGGGTGACCATCATGGGCCAGAAATGGTGTTAGACAAAGCAATTCTTAATCTGAATTTTGTTGAGACTAAAAGACCACAGGAAAAATTGTTTAAAAGGGGTTATGCAATTTTTATTAAGCCCTGATAACCCTGTCTTACAGCTAAAGTAATTTGGCTCTGACTTATGAAAACTGTAAAATTGTTAACTAAGTTATTTGGGATTATTGTTATAATGTTAAAACCTAAAATTGATCCCACAGCAGCTCTAAGGATAGACAGGGTAGACACTCCCTACTCCCCTCCTTTAGGAAGATGACCATGGTTGCCTCCAATGCAGGGCTATAGGGCGAGACTGGAGGCTGCATGTGCCAGCTACCATATACTGGGATCCTAAAAATAAAATATAGGAACCCCAAAAGACATCCTGGCAAGGGAAAAGAAAAATCAGTAAGGGCAAAACAAATTAAATTAAGATTGAAAATAGGGGACTTGCCATGCAGAAAGTATGTGGATTTCATCAGTCCAAAGCAATAACATCACAGGGTGGGCAGGTAGTCCCTTGTTTAGGGTCCTTTTTGATTCCTCTTATTTGTAAACATGCCAGATCCCTGGAAACTATCTTATGGGCAAGGTCAGAAGTCCCCAGGGAAAAATAAAAGCTTGCTTGGGTTAGGAAATTCCTAAAGAATGAACTTAGTTCACTGAGAAATTTCAAGTTTATGTATAATATAGAAATGATTTCTAATTATTTGTCTTTACATCAGGATAAATTTAAACTTGAAAGAAGAAAAAACAAGGAAAAGATGTTAATTGAAATTTCTTATAGATGTAGGTTATGGTAAATTTTTATTGCTTATTGCAACTCCATAAAAGTAAAAATAATTGTATCTAGTCCTAAACTGTCATTGGTAAGACTTGTCATTTTAGGTAAAAGCCCTTGGTATGCACTGACTTTATTTTGAATTTGAATTTAGATTTATTTGTCTGCATTGAATCAGTATCTGAGAGAAATGCCACAAACTACTCAGAGGGAATGTGATCCTGCTACAGGTGGAGGTTTGCTTCTGGGAAAAGCTAAGAGGACAGTTTTAACCTCAATCTAAGATGGGACCCTCCTGCCTCATTTTCCCCATTGTCCTCCTTTGAAAATGAACATTTTCCCCCTGGCTATTCCTGAGTCTGGCTATGAGGTGAAATTGATAGCTGTGATTCTTATCTGAATTCAAACAGGGCTAAGGATATTTTTTCCTGTCATATCTGGCATGTCCCTGCTTTTTTCTTTTACAGCAAATTTCTATAGTCAGAGCAAGTGGTTAGTAAAAGACATGAGTATGAAATAAGGTCAAAGTGATGTAAAATCTACTCTAATTGGAGTAAAGCTAGCCTCTTATAAGCAAATTCATTTGCATAACTATTGTATACATGTAGAGGGTTGGATCCTCAAGAGCATCTGATCCTCCTAAAGGAATTGGAATCAGAGTGGAAATTTTTGGGAAAGTAACAAGATCAGATAATTCTGTATGTCAGAAGTAAATAATTGCAATTATTTGGGTCCCTTGGTTTCTTTTGTCCTTATATTTGGGCTCTGCATATTGAACTTGCCTGTCAGATTTGTGTCTTCCAGACTACATGTCATTCACCTACAGTTGGCAGCCCACACCCAGCCATCATCCCCTGGATATGGCCTATGGTCAGTTCCAGTCAACCTCCTCCTCAGGACCTATTGAGGCAGGGACAGCTCTACATTCCCTAACATCCTGAAAAAGCTACAGAAGCAGAGACCTTGATCCTTTTTCCCAAATTAATTTGGGCCCCAGCTCTTTGAGGGGAGAATGATGGAATACTAAGAAAGTTGCCTTCAGTCCCAATATTCTAACTTCCTTATGAGTCCTACTGAACAGTAGGCATATTTAACTGGATCTGGCTTTAACCATACCATAGGCCCCCAGACTCAATACAGCCACTTCCCCTAGCTAGTCACTGCCCCCAGATCCAATTCATATATTTGAACAGGTGTGCTCTTATACTCAACCACAATCACATCATCCATTTAGCCCAAGATAGGACCACAATACCTATCTATCCATCTTGATCAGACAGGATCAATAGCTAACCAATCAGAGGGTGATGAATAGGATGTTTGACCACTGAACCATAGAAGGGACCTCTCACCATTACCTAATTCCTTAAAAAATCCTTCCTGCCCTTTTAATATTCATAATTTCTGTTGTATAATCAGCATCATCATACTCTAAGTTTGCCTGTGTGGTCTTACTAAGTTGCTGGTTCTTCTTGGAACTTAGCCCACTTCATGAGAGGCATCAATCTCAATAAATGCCTACACTTGGATTAGAGGTAATCTGACTGAATTCTCTGAGATGGTGCTGCCAAAATACACCATGAAACCACAACTTTGTCTACTCTATGGTATCCATCATATGTCTTGTATGTACCTAATTAGTTATAGGTTTTGTCTTGTCCTTCTTTGTATTCTCAGTGTCTCGCACATAGTAGATACTTAGTAAATATTTTCTGATTATCCACCATACCACCTAGAAACAATGCTTTAATACAAAGGAATAAATCTTGTGTGATAGGATTTCTGACACTGAAGGTTGGTGGAAGGTTGCTTGTTTGCTGTTACTGTTTAGTTGTTTCAGTCATGCCTGACTCTTCCTGACCCCATTTGGGGTTTTCTTGGCAAAGATACTGGAGTGGTTTCACATTTCTTTCCCAGCTCATTTTACAGATGAGGAAACTGAGACAAACAATGTTAAGTGACTTGCCCAGGGTCACACAGCTAGTAAATGTCTGAGGCTGTATTTGAACTCAGGTCTTCTTTTTTCTTTTTTTTTAATTTTATTTATTTATTTAATTTTTTACATTCATTTTCACAAATTTTTGGGTTCCAAATTTTCTCCCCTTTCATCCTCTCCCCCACCCCAATACCCCAAGCAATCTAATTTTCCCTATCTCCAATCTGCCCTCTCTTCTGTCATCCCTCCCTTCTCTTGTCTCCATCTTCTCTTTTCTCCTGTAGGGCCAGATGACTTTCTATTCCTCATTAACTGTATGTCTTCTTTCCTAGTAGCAACAACAATACTAAACAGTTGTTCCTAAAACTTTGAGTTCCAAATTCTCCCCATCCCTCCCTCCCCACCCATTCCCTTTGGGAAGGCAGGCAATTCAATATAGGCCATATCTGTGTAGTTTTGCAAATGACCTCCCTGATAGTCGTGTTGTGTAAGACTAACTGGATTACCATCCCTCCTAACCTGCCCCTCATTGTTTCTCTTCTGTCTCTTGATCCTGTCCCTCCCCAAGTGTTGACTTCAAATTGCTCCCTCCTCCCTTTGCCCTCCCTTCCATCATCTCCCCCCCCACCGCAATATCTCCTTCTCCCCCGCTTTCTTATACTGTAAGATAGGTTTTCATACCAAAATGAGTGTGCATTTCACTCCTTCGTTTAGTCAAATGTGATGAGGGTAAACTTCTTGTTTTTTTTTTTTTTCTCAGCTCTCCTCTTTATCCCTCCACTAAGAAAAACTCCTACCTGCCTCTTAAATGACATATAGTTACCCCCTTCCCTTTCCCTCTCTTTCCTCCCCCTACATTTCTCTCTCACCATTTACCTTAGTTTCTTTTAAGGTATGGTCCCATCCTATTCAGTTCAATCTGTGCTCTCTATCTCTGTATGTGTATGCATGTGTGTATGTGTGTGCATGCGTGTATATGTGTATGAGTGGTCCCACCAACTACCCAGATACTGAAAAGTTTTAAGAGTTAGAAATATTGTCTTTCCCTGTATGAATGTAAACAGTTCACTTCTGGTAAGTCCCTTAAGACTTCTCTTTGCTGTTTCCTTTTTCATGCTTCTTCTCATTCTTGTGTTTGAAAGTCAAAAAGTCTTTTCAGCTCTGGTCTTTTCATTAAGAATGATTGAGAGTCCTCTGTTTCATTGAAAGACCATATTTTCCCTTGAAGTATTATACTCAGTTTAGCTGGGTAGGTGATTCTTGGTTTGAGTCCTAGTTCCTTTGCCTTCTGGAATATCCTATTCCACGCCCTTCGATCCCTTAATGTAGAAGCTGCTAGCTCTTGAGTTATCCTGATTGTATTTCCACAGTACTGGAATTGTTTCTTTCTAGCTGCTTGCAAGATTTTTTCCTTGAGCTGGGAGTTCTGGAATTTGGCCACAATGTTCCTAGGAGTTTCTCTTTTTGGATCTCTTTCAGGTGGTGATCGATGGACTTTCAATACTTATTTTGCCCTCTGGTTGTAGAATGTCAGGGCAGTTTTCCTTGATAATTTCATGGAAGATGATGTCTAGGCTCTTTTTTTGATCATGACTTTCAGGTAGTCCCATAATTTTTAAATTGTCTCTCCTGGATCTATTTTCCGGGTCAGTTGTTTTTCCCATGAGATATTTCACATTCTCTTCCATTTTTTCATTCTTTTGGTTTTGTTTGGTGATTTCTTGGTTTCTCATAAAGTCATTAGACTCCATCTGTTCCATTCTAATTTTGAGAGAACTATTAAATTCAATGAGCTTTTGAGCCTCTTTTTCCATTTGGCTCATTCTGCTTTTGAAAGCATTCTTCTCCTCATTGGCTTTTTGAACCTCCTTTGCCAATTGAGTGAGCCTATTTTTCAAGGTGTTAATTTCCTCAGCATTTTTTTGGGTCTCCTTTACCAATGTATTGACCCGTTTTTCATACTTTTCTTGCATCTCTGACATTTCTCTTCCCAGTTTTTCCTCCACCTGTCTAACTTGCTTTTCAAAATCCTTTTTGAGCTCTTCCAGGGCCTGAGCCCACCTGCCACCTCCTTGGGGTGTCTGGGGTACTGAGGCCCCACCCTCCACATCTTTCCCTGATGGCAAGGATACGTCCTTGTCATCAGATCCGAAGGTCGGGATCATTTGCATTTGTTGGAAAAAACTCTCTAAAGTCTTATTTTTCTTCCCTTTTCTAGGCATTTTCCCAGCCAGTTACTTGACTTCTGAGATTCCTTTCCACCCCCGCCTGGATCCGCCCAGTTAGTGCTTGGCCTCTGAGATTTAAATGGGCTTTCCTCCTGCCGGCTGTCAATCAGTGAGCTTTAGTTCAGGTGCTGGGGTGGGGGCAGGGCCACCTCCCAGGCTCAGATCCCTCAGGGGCTTTATGTAGAGACTTTCAGGAATGGAGCGGGTGGGGGCGGGGTGGGGGGCCCGCCTCCCAGGCTCAGTTCCCTCGGGGGCTTTAAGCAGAAGCCTTCAGTAATAGAGCGGGGTGGGGGCAGGGCCATCTCCCAGGCTCAGCTCCCTCAGGTTTTATGCAGGAATCTTCCGTAATGAAGATCCTGCCTGTTGCTGGGGGATTCCTGAGTCCTGGGCAGCTGCCGCCTCAGCCGCCGCCCACACCTCTGCCTCCGCCGCTTCCTGCCCCCGTCTCTGCCGCCCCCGCTTCCTCCCGAAGGGGCCCGAGTCACAGAGACGCCCTGCTCCCCCTCTCCTCCAGCCCGGCCTTCTCTCTCACTGACCTGTAGCTTCTGTGGGCGGAGGGACTTTCCCGGCTGCCGGAGCTTCCGTCTCTGAAGCCTGCTCGGATCAGCTTCTCTGGGGCCGCGGCCAGGGCAGCGCTGGGGGTGGGGTCCACTTTCCAGGGTGCGACGGACCCTGGGGACGGGTCTCCAGGGCTCCCTGGAACGGAAATCTCTTCCACTCCGTTTCTGCACACCTTGTATTGACCCAGAAGTTATGGGGGACTCTTTTTACATTAATTGTATCGGCTTTGGTTTCGGAGCTCATAAACGTGTGTCCTTCTACTCTGCCATCTTGGCTCCGCCCCCCGAACTCAGGTCTTCTTGACTCCAGGCCTGGTGCCACCTAGCTGCCCATATGGGAGGTTGCTTAGGGATGTATATTTAGGTCAAGGAGTCCTTCTGAGGCATTCTACTCACTCTCGGTCCTGTTTGAATTTGTTTTTCTTCCTTTACAATGAAAGTGTACACTCCTTTCCTTCCATCAGAGTTCAAGACTTAATTGTTACTCTAATTGTTTCATACGTATTAATATTGTTTCTCTTGCTAGAAAGGAATTGAGTCTTACACTTTAAAAATTAATTTGTTGGCCAATCATTTAGCAAACATTTGTTGTGCAAACTACTGTGTTAGGCACAACGTGATTAAGACATGACCCCTGTACGCAGTGAGATTAACATGTGGTAGAGGAGATAAGGGTATCTGTATCCATATCTGTATTGGATATATCCCAATAGTTCTATGCACTAAAGAGAACAAAACTGGGGAAAAGCTGCTGTACTATACTAAGTGGACATGGAGGAGGTCCATGCTGGAGATGACATAATTGTGAGGGCATTGAGAGATGGACTTTTAAGATATTTAAAGGAAGAGAAAATAGCAAAAGCATGGGGAAAAACCTTGGTCCTTCTTTCTACCAAAAAAGCAACTACAAAATCAGTAATTCCTGTTGAATATGTCTTCTTTCCCACCTAAAGGTGAGAAATTTTTATGAAAAAAATTTATTACCCATTGAGGGCATCTTAGTATTAGAGGGTAATAGGAAGGATTTGCCAAGTGGTATTCCTCAGTAGACCACATCTTTTCCATTATGAAACTGATGAAAAGATGTATAGAGAATGTAAGATTCCACTGTGTTGGCTGACTATAGAAAAAATAAGTTTTTATTAGTTATAGCAAAATCCTGCCTTAATGGCCTTTTTATGATAAGGTGTCCCCCATGACTTAGGTTAAAACATTATTTTTTTCTATTCTGTTATTTTGATTCTATTATTACTTTATCCTATTATTTATTAACCAATGCCAATAACCATATGCAAAGCAGAATAGGAAAATAGGACTGTCCATGAAGCTCCAAATCTGTATCCGAAGCAGCTTGCTTTTCTCTTTAAACATACAATACATTCAGCATCTTATCTCCAAAACTGCCCTGCTTGTCTGTTTTGTACCAAGCTCTATTCTCTTTTCTATCATTTTAAAAAAATGCATTAATAACCTTCTTTTCTTTCTCTCTTTTTTTAAAGTTCAAAAACCTCATCGCTAGTTTTTCCCTTCCTTTCCAGTTTCCCATCCCTGAGCCTGAAGGAAAGAAAAATAAAACTCTTGTATTAGATATGCATAAGCATATAAGCTATAAGCATATAAGATATAAGCATATCTAATCTAATCAAGCAAAGCAAATCCTCATCTTGCTCACATCCAAAAATTTACGTCTGATTCTGAACTCTCTGTCAGGAGGCAGGTAGAGTATTTCATTTTCAGTCCTCTGGCATCATACATTGATCAGAGTCCTTACATCTTCACCATGTTGTTGTTACTATGTGAACTGTTCTCTGGGCTCTGCTCAGTTCTTTTTTTCCCTTAAATTATTTGTTTTCAGTTTTCTACAATCACTTCCATAAAAATCTTAGATTTTCTCCCCCCTCCCTCCTGGAAATGGCTTGCAATCCATAGGCTCTACAGATATACTCTTATTAAATACACTTTCACCTTAGTCATGTTGCATAGAAGAATTTAAAATGAATGGGAGAAACCATGAAAAAAAACAAAACAAAACATAACACAAGAGAAAATAGTCTGCTTCATTTTGCAATCCAATTCCATAGCTCTTTCTCTGGATGTGGAAGGCATTTTGCCTCAAGAGTGCATTGGGAATTTTTGAGGTCCTTGCACTGCTGTGCTCACTTTTCTTGTACATCAGTTTATACAGGTTTCCACTCTGGTGTGTCTGAAAACGTCCCTTGAATAATTTTTTACAACACAATAGTATTCCATTATATTCATATGACCAACTCCTAACTTTGCAGTTATTTGCCATTAAAAATAAAGCACTGCCATAAATATTTTTCACATGGTACAGTTATCTTTTCCTTTAATCTCTTTGCAGGTACAGACAGTACTGGTATTGCTAAGTTATAGGGATCATAAATATTGTTAATGACTTTTTGAGTAGAGTTCCAAATTGTTTTCTAGAATTACTCAACAAATTCATAGCTCTACTGACAGTATATTAATGTGCCTTTTTTCCCCCACAACTCCTCCAACAATTGTAATTTTCCTTTTTTTGTCATTTCTGCCAATCTGATGGATATGAGGTGGAAACTCGGTGTTGTTTAAATATGCATTTTTCATAGTAATCTGGAGTACTTTCATATAATTGTTGAATTTCTTCCTTTGAGAACTACTTATTCATAGCTTTTGATCATTTATCTTTGGGGAACTGGATAGTGTTCTTGTATATTTGAACCAATTTCCTATATATGTTGAATATACGGTCATTTTTGGAAGTTTGCTGTAAAGATTTTTTCCCAGTGGTTTTCTTTTCCATTTTAATTGTGTTGGTTTTAATTGTGCAATAACTTTTTAATTTTATGTAATCAAAATTGTCCATTTTATTTTGTTTAATTGTCTATACTGCCAGTTCCGTTCCTTAGTTCTCTAACCCAACGCCAGCTGGGTTAGAGTTCAGACAGCTGTTGCACTGGTGCTGTAGGGTTGTTCGTGCCAGAACTGACAGTTAAGAGCTTTGCAATGCTAGTGCTACAGGGTTAGAGCTCCCAGGGTAAACTTTTGCTTCTGAAGGGTCTGAAGGTCATGCTGACTGACTGTCATGGCTAGGCCAGGCTTCAGCAGCCTGGAAACAGGATCTCACAGCACTGGAAAGAGGAATGAGAAATCTGGGTGTGGGAATGAATTTTGTTGTAAGCCTGTGTGTCAGGTCCTTGGGTCTGCTAGTGTAGCTTTGTTACTGGTAGTGTGGGAGGTGGGGGAACAGTGCTGAGTGAGCATCAGTTCTTGATTTGTTTGTTTTTTTAACCTTTTGGATTCTAGGTGTTCTAGACTATCGAGACAGTTAAAGTTACTTTATCTTTTTTTGGTGTTCTGCTGTTTTGGAGAGGTTTGAGCAGTTGTGGGGATCAGAGAAAATGTTTAATCTCCATCTTTGATGGAGTTGCTCACACAACAAAGAATTTCTGCATTTTTCACATGGTTAATGATAGCTTCAATTTCTTCTTTTGATAACTATGAGTATTTTTCTGCTGGAAAATATCTTTTGTTTTTGTTATTGCACAATACAATAGGGATAGGACTGAACTTTTATATCATTAATGTTCTCCTAGGTGAGGAAACTTCTCTCAATGTAAGTCAATATATTTTTTGCAACTTAGAGTATTAGCCAGAGGACATTGAGAGTTTATGTGATTTTTTTGGAAGACATAGCAAGATGACAGAGGATCAGGAAGAATTTTGAGCCAGCTTTTATTCTCTTTCCCCAAACTCCTCCAGGAAGATCTACAGGAAAGCAATACCAGATAAAATTCTAGTGGGGAAATACAAGAAAAAAAAATCACAGTGAATAATTTTCCCAGTCAAGGTTGGCATATGGAAACAAAGAGGTCTGCAGACCTAGGTCTGGCCAGGAGTACACCATTTGTGAAGCACTCCAGTTTGGGAAAGAAGTTGTATACCAGGCAAGAGGAGATCCTAGACCTATACTGGGCACCATGGCATTGCATGGGAAGTGGTAACAGGTCCCAACTAGCTGCTGTTTCTACCCAGTTCCAGGTCACAGATCCAGGGCAGATTGAGAAGGGAACCTCTACCCAGGGATGTTGTACCAGGTAAGGAGTGACATTACAAACACAAATCCAGAAGCACGTTGTAGGAGTATGACTCAGACCACAGGTGAAGAGCAGGATCTCAGTTCCAGCTTCTAGACTAATCTGAAGATTGCAAAAGAATAACTACAGCAGGTATAGTGCCCAGCACATAGTAGGTGCTGAACAAATGTTTACTGGATTGAATAGGCTTGATAATGACTGAGTCCTACACCAGTGTACTATCAGTCAGACCCAAAACCAAGTCAGGAGCGCTGAAAACTGACAGGTCTCCATTCTGGGCTGTTTCTGAAATTCTAGAAAACATAACACCTAGACCTAATGAAGTCAGGAAAGAATGAGCAAGCAGAAAAAGAATCTCACTATAAAAAGCTATTATGATGACAGAGACACTCAAGACACAAACCCAGAAAGAATGAGTAACTTAAAAACACCTATAAGTAAAGCTGCAAAGAAAAACACAGGTGGCTAGATGGTACAATAGCTAGAGTGCTGGTCCTGGAGTCAGGAAGACCCAAGTTCAACTTTAATCTCAGACACTTCCTGTGTGACCTGCCTCAGTTTTCTCAACTGTAAAATGGAAATAATAATAGTGTCTACCTCCTAGGATTCTTTTTTTTTATTTCTCATTTTTAACACAGTTCATATTATATAACACAATTCCAACTTTTGGTCAGGTGATATTTCTTTTAAAGCATTTACAATATAGACCACAAATGGATTTTTTTTTTAACATTAACCGACTGAGACACAAATAATAACTATGTATGCTAACTTCCTAAGTTCTTAACCTAATTGTCTCCACGCTATTACTAAGAATTAAATGACCCTAACATTGTTGTTGGTCTAAAGTCCTAAGACTAATAGCTAAATTTTAGACTTGACCTCAGATGTTCCTCTACCAACAATCTATAATTTAATAGATCTGGTATTAAGCTTACAAACCTTTTGACTATAGGAAATTGCCACTAAGAGTAGGGACATTGCAGGGAAACAATATCTCCCCAACTTCATGTCAGTCCTAGGCAGTAGTCAGTGACGCTTAGAGTCTGCCAGTTGTCAGTGGAGAAATTGAGTCAGAAGAATCCTACCTCAGCCCAGGCTGAACAGTCACTCTCCCACCCTTCCCATGAAATCACTTTTTTCAGTTCATACCAACATCTCAAAGGCTTACTGGTATCATGGATTGGAGGCTCAGACTGCCTTTGTTGTTATCCATACCTGGAGTTAGACTCAGAAGAACAGTCACTTAATAGTCCCATAGCATCTTAAAATAGCAAGTTCCAATTACCAGGTTTCAGATATGACTATAATTTTACATTGGGTAAGGAACATCTTTTGAGGCAAGTCTTAAGTGGCTTACATGCCTTTCTATACCTGTTTTAGTTCTTGCTTAAATAACAATCATAAAATCAAATTTGCCATTAAAATCTTAACTTTTCCATCAATGCAAAATTTTACCCGAAGTTACCTGCCTCTAGGAGATTTAGACTAAAATTCATTTCCCCAAAGTAAAGATGTCTCTGATTTAGTCTCAATAATTAATTCAGTCAATTGTTTTAATACTAATTGCTTTTACATCACTTTGCAACATGTCCAGTTTTTCTCCCCATCTCTCCCCTACCCCCACCCCCTAATACCTTGCATTCTGATTACCCCTTCTCTCAATGAGCCCTCCCTTCTATCACACCCCACCCTTCCCTTATCTCCATCTTCTCTCTTGTAGGGCAAGGTAAATTTCTGTACTCCATTACCTCTGTTTCTTATTTCCCAGTTATATGCAATAATTCTCAACATTCATTTCTAATACTTTGAATTCCACCCTCTTTCCCTCCCTCCTTCCTCCCTCTCCATCCCCACAGAGAAGGCAAGCAATTCAACACAGGCTATATATGTGTTGTTTTGCAAAAGACTTCCATAATAATCATGTTATGTAATATTAATTATATTGTCCTCTATCCTACTCTATCCCCCCTTATTTTTTTATTCCCTCATTTGACCTTGTCCCTTCTCAAAAGTGTTTATTTCTAGTTACTCCCTTCTCCCATTTGCCCTTCCTTCTATCATTCCCCTCACCCTGCTTGTCACCTCCTCCCCTACTTTCCTGTAGTATAAAATAGATTTTCATACCAAATTTAGTGAGCATGTTATTCTCTCAAGCCATATGTGGAGAGAGTAGCTTCACTTTTCTCCTCTCCCCTTCTCCCTTTTCTCCTCCATTGAACAAGATTTTTCTTTATTCTCTTTTATGAGTTATACCTTGCCCCATTCCATTTCTCCCTTTCTCCTCCCAGTATTTTCCTCCTTCACCCCTTAATTTTTATTATATATATATTTTTTGTGGATATCATCTCTTCTGATTCAACACAGCCTGTACTCTTTGTCTATATGTGTGTGTGTATGTACAATCCCTCCACCTATACAAATACTGAGAAAAGTCTCAAGAGTTATAAATATTTTCTTTCCATGTAGGAATGTAAACAGTTCAGCTTTAGAAAGTCTTTTATGATTTCTCTTTCCTGTTTATCTTTTCATGCTTCTCTTGATTCTTGTGTTTGAAAGTCAGATTTTCTATTCAGTTCTGGTCTTTTCAACATGAATGCTTGACAGTGTTCTATATCATTGAATGACCATTTATTCCCTTGAAGTATTATACTTAGTTTTGCTGGGTAGGTGATTATTGGTTTTAATCCCAGTTCCTTTGACTTCTGGAAGTCAAAGATCCAAGCCCTTCAATCCCTTAATGTAGAAGCTGCCAGATCCTATGTTATCTTGATTTTATTTCCACAATACTTGAATTGTTTCTTTCTAGCTGCTTGTAATATTTTCTCCTTGACCTGGGAACTTTGAAATTTGGCCACAATATTGCTAGAAGTTTCTCTTCTTGGGTCTCTTTCAGGAGGTGATTGGTAGATTCTTTCAATGTTTATTTTGCCCTCTGATTCTCGAATATCAGGACAGTTTTTGTTGATAATTTCATGGAAGATAATGTCTAGGCTCTTTTTTTGATGATGGCTTTCAGTCCCATCATTTTTAAATTGTCTCTCCTGGATCTATTTTCCAGGTCAGTTGTTTTTCCAATGAGATGTTTCACATTATCTTCTATTTTTTCAAACTTTTGGTTTTGTTTTGTAACTGCTTGGTTATCTTGTAGTCATTCATTTCCCTGAACTCAATTCTCTCTTTCAGAGAACTATTTTGTTCAGTGAGCTTTTGAACCTTCTCTTCTGCTTTTTAAAGCCTCCTTCTCCTCATTGGCTTTTTGGACCTCTTTTTCCAATTGGGTTAACCTTTTTTTAAAGGTGTTATTTTCCTTAGCATTTTTTTGGTTCTCCTTTTGCAAGCTGCTAACTTACTTTTCAAGTTCTTCTATTGCCTGAGTCTAGTTCAGTTTGGAGGCCCTGGAGGCAGGGGTCTTAACTTCCTTGACCGTGAGCCTTGTTCTTCCTCATCTGAAAGGATGGGAGGAGACACTTGTTTACCAAGAAAGTAACCTTCCATGGTCTTATTTTTTTCCCTTTTCTGGGCATTTTCCCAGCCAGTTGCTTGACTTCTGAATCCTTTGTCAAGAGATTAGACTCAGCTGCTTGGTTCCCCTGGGTTTTGGGTGGGGGTGGGGCCATCACTCAGGGCTGGGGTTTGGATCAGTTGCTCCCTAAGACCAGAGGCTTTAAGCTGAGCTGCCTGAACAGTGGCTCCAGGTTGCTTCCTCTCCTCTGTGGCTACCTACAGTCTGCTACCATGGCCTCTGCCGTTGCCTGGGGCTATTGCTGAAGAAACCCCATTCCCTCTTGCCCAACTGGGAAAGTGCTCCCCCACTGACCTTTGGAGCTTTCTTTGTCACTTGTGGCTTGAGGTATCTGGAATCTTCTCTACTAGGAACTCTGCCTGGAGATCTGTTCAGGTCCTGTTCCTCCTAGTGCTGCATGGCCAGGGCTGTGTTCTGCTTCGCTCAACTTCCTGTGAGATAGACCTTTCCTGTTGGACTTCTGGAATTACCTTTAGCTGGAAACCTCTTTTGCTCTGTTGTTCTGTGACTTCTGCTGCTCTAGACTTTGTTGAGTCATTTTGACAGGTATTTTGTGGGCTGTGGGGGAAGTGCTAGAGTATATATGTCTTTCTATTCTGCCATCTTGGCTCTGCCCCCCCCCCCACCTCCTAGGATTCTTATGAGAACCAAATGAGATAATATTCATAAAGTGCTTAGCACAGTGCCTAGCACTTAATAAATGCTTGTTGTCTTTGCCCTTTCCCATCCATAATTATAAAAGATATCTCTTCCCCTGATCTTCTAAATTATTTGTGATATATATCCTTTGATATATAAGTTCTGAATCTATTTGGAGCTTGTTATGCTATATAATGGAAGATCTTGGCCAAACCTAAATAACACATTATTAAGATTTTACTTTCTAATCCATATATCCTGATATCCTCTATTTTGTAGGTGAGTTCATCCTATTCACACTTATGGATGGGAATAACTGTGTTTTTCTCCATTACATTCTCTTATAGTTTTCTCCCCTTATCTTACTTTGTAAAAAAAGAGATGCAGAAAAGAAGGAATGTGATTGATACTATTATTTTATGTTAAAGTAGTCTATTCTTACTTTTCTATGCCTCCACTAATCCCAGACTCTAATTTCTATACTTTGCCTTTCTTTCTGACCCCTCCTTATGATTTACCCTATAAAACTGAAGTTTGTTTTACGCTTCCTTCTCTGTATCTGTCCTCCCTCTTGAATCAGTTACTTTTCCCCATTCCCATTTGTTTCTTTATTTAGTTTAATATATTTCTACACCAAATTATGTGTCAAATTTCCTTTGTGAAATGTAGATGTGTGAGAATCATAAAATCCCCACTCCATTCCTTCCTCTATGTTTGTACACTCTTTTCCACACCCTAATTATGTAAAGTAATGCTTCTTTCTTTTCTTCTTCATTTCGTTCCTAGTATTTTCCTTTTTCCTGTTCTTTTCTCCCCTCTTAATTCCTGTGGTCTATGTTGGAGAAGACTTTAGGGTATGGGGGATGGAGGGTGTTTCATCCTGGGACAGGTACTAGAGAAGCCCCAGAAACAAAACTTCTGGAAGCTGGCAGACAGGTGGCTGGATTTTGTTTGGGGTATTAGCCTGGGCCCATCACAGGAGCAGACCTTGAGACATTCCTCCTCTCTATGTTTATTTCTTAACTCCCTCTGCAGACCTTGACAAAAGTAGTAATTCTTTTTTTCAATTTTGTTTGCTTTCAGTGTTCTACAGTCACTTCCATATATCTCAGATTTTTTTCCCCTCCCTCCTCTCTCCCTCCCTGAGATTGCATACAATTTTATATAGGTTCTACACATACATTCCTATTAAATACGTTTTCACCTTAGTCATGTTGCATAGAAGAATTAAAATGAATGGGAGAAATCATAAAACAAACCAAAAGCCAACACAAAAGAAAATGATCTGCTTCATTCTGCGATCCAGTTCCATAGTTCTTTCTCTGGATGTGGAATGCATTTTGCCTTAAGAGACCATAGGGAATTTTTTAAGTCCTTGCATTGCAATGAAGTACTAAGTCTACCAGAAGAATTCCTCCCACACTTTTTGTTCTGTACAAAGTTCTTCTGGTTCTGCTCCTTTCACTCAGCATTAGTTCATATAAATCTTTCCAGGCCTCTCTGAAATCTTTCTGTTCATCATGTCTTATACCACAACAGTATTCTATTACATTCATATACCACAATTTATTCAGCCATTCCCCAGTTGATGGGAAAAGTAGTAATTCTGAATGAAGGCTATTCTCTTCTCCTTCTACTAAAACTAGGAAGTTTATCATTGTTCTATTAGTTTAATATATAATTAACTTTCCAGATGTCTTTCAAGTCAGGTGGTTACACATTTAAAAGTTTCTATGCAACTGTGGTCTTTTCTATTAAAGTTTTTCTTCTCTCTCTCTCTCTCTCTCTCTCTCTCTCTCTCTCTCTCTCTCTCTCTCTCTCTCTCTCTCTCTCTTTTCTGGCTCCTGAGAATTTTCCTCAGTGTTGCAGAGTAAGTTATTCTTGGTTATAAGCCTTTATCTTTTACCTTTTGGAATATTACATTCCAAGAATTTATTTCCTTTAGAGCAGTTGAAACATAACCTCATGTAAACCTGGCTGTTTTTTCGTGTTTTCACTTTGTCTACTTAAAAATTTTTTTTCACTGACCTGGAAACTCTAGAATTTGTCTGTGACATTACTAGGGTTTTTTTTTTTTATTACTCTTAGTTTTGTTGATGTATTTTGTTTTTACATTATAAATATTTACAAAGTATTTCCACTTTGTGAGATATCTCTTGTAACAAAGTAAAATAGTTAACTAAAATTAATAATACAATGGCCCTTATCTGAAAGTGCAGTCAACATTTCCTATCTGTGGCACCCCCTACCTGTCTTTCTTTTATTAATTTATTTTAAACTTAAATACTAAAACTTAAATATACATTAAGAAAAGAAAAAGAAATATATTATAAACTTAAATACAAAATAAGAAAAGAAATAAAAGCATTGCCATGTGCATGTCAGAGCATGAGAGGATTCAAAACATACAGCAATACATTTCCATTTCAAGAAAGCCTATATGATAAATACTACACATTGTATTCAGAGTTGTCCATCTTTTCTTTGCTTCCTTTTAAGTTTTCTTTTGTTCTCTGCTGTCTACTTTTTACTTTGCTCTTTTCCCCCCCTTCCTCCTTCTCTCCCCCCACCCCAGAAGGCTACAATTAATCTTGAATACACACACACTCACACACACACGTACCCCATACACACAAACATATACATATATTCATACATACTTACATATATATAGATGTCTATAGTCATACTCATATATAGACATATACATCCATATACATCTATGTAAGACCATACTATATTTGTTTGTCCTCTGTTTCTCTGAAGGTGGATAACATCTTCCTTGATAAGTCCAAGTCCTTCCCTATTTTTCCAAGTCAATCAACTCATCATTTCCTATACCATAGTAATATTCCAATCTTATACTGTTTAGCTATTTTCTATGTTCTAAGACAATATCGATTAATATAGTTGACAGTGTGGTTTCTCTATTTTTCTTTTGAGTAAAGTTATTTTAGCTTTAACTTTGTCTAAGATTACTACCCTTATTTTTTTCCTAATAAATTCTACTCCTGATCTTTATTTTATTGTGTGTATCTATTATTTCCTATCCCTCCTGCCTCCTCTACTTTACTTGTGCCTGCTACCTTGCCCTCCTATTACTTCACCTACCCCTGCTCCCCAGATCCCTCCCTTATCCTCTCCCCAGACCCTTTCCCCTTATCCTCTTGTTTCTATCTGAATTTAGAAGACTTGTATAGCTTTTCAGATATGTATCTTATTTCCTCTTTATCCCACTCTCATTAATCTAGACACCCTTCCATATCATCCCATGCTATTCCCTCACCCTCTTATTTCTTGATAAATTTAGAAGACTTTTATTCCCTTCTAAGTGTATATATTGTTCTCTTTTTAGCCTGGATCTGATGTGAGTATGGTTCCCTCTAAAAATTCCTCCCTTAAGGTGGGAGGTAAGGGGGAGGTTGGGGGAAAAAAAATCTAAGTTATATGGTAGTGATTGTAGAACACTGAAAATAAATAAAATTAATAATAAAAAAATGCCATAAAACTATTTGTGCATACCTATTTATCAGACAAGATGCAGAAAAAGCCACATGAACATACAGATATAGTCACTAGTTTCTGCATGCTTACAAAATGAGACAGATTTTGATGATTTCATAATGGAATAATTTCAATCATTCAACATGCATTTATTAAGAACTTCATAACAGGCCTTTTCTTTTGCTAAAAATATATATTCATTTAGTGTTTTGTATTCCCCCAGTTACATGTAAAACCAGTCTTTACATTTGTTTTTAAAACTTTGAGTTCCAAATTCTCTCCCTTCCTCCCAACATGCCCCGCCCCCAACTGAAAAGGCAAGCACTTTTATATGGGTTATGCATGTGTAATTGTGATGGCAAGCAAAACAGGATGTTTTGCTGTTTTTGTTTTAGTATAATCAAGTTCCTCTAATTGAATCTTACCTTTATCAATTAAGTAAAGGAGTAAAGTATAGAAACAAGAGTTTCTTTAACTAGAAATAGTATATGTATTTGTGTTGTTAATTATTTTAATGTGATTAAAGATCTTTCTCATAGTGGGCCTGCCCATTAAGGGAAGTTTGATTAGGGAAGATTTGTAGGAACACCCACAGCTTTTGTTAATGAGGCACCGGTTCTCAAGTGTTGTGATGCCTCCTGGCTCTAAAAACGGTATAAATACTCTGAGTTGAGGTTTTATTTGGGGCTTACTGGAAGTGTTTGTCAGACAGTTGGACCTTTTTGTTGATGTTAGGCAGAGGAAGGCATGTCTCTTGATCTTTGATTTCTCTGTATTTTCTTTAAAGTTCAGTGTGCTGACTCCCCTGAACTAGGTGAATGATATATTTGCTTAGTTAAAGGAATAATACATGTACTTGATTAAAGTGATTGTGAACCCCTAAAAAAAATTCCTCCCTTATTCTCTCCCTGATCCCTATCCCATTTGCCTTCTTTCTGAATTTTATATGTGAGAAATCTTGTGGAAGTAAAAATGACAAAATTTGGCAAATAATTAGATGCATATGTAGGGTGAGTTAGGTTGAAAAATCCAGTATGACCAAGGTTGTGAACCTTGGTGACTAAAGTATGGTGCTGCCTTGGATAGAAATAAGTCTTGAGGAATAGATGTAGGAGGAGAGATGATGTAATAACAACATCTGCTAGCATTTATATAGCACTTTAAGGTTTTACAAATATTATTTCATTTTATCCTTTCAACAACCCGGAGAGGTAGGTATTATCCTAATTTTATAGGAGTAAATAGAAGGTAAATGACTTGCTCAGGGCCAAACAGCTACTACATGTCTGAGGCTGGATTTGAACTCAAGTCTTCCTGACTCCAGTTTCATGCCACCTAGCTGTAATAAGAGACAAGATGGCAGCTATGACATATTCATCTCTATTCATCCTACCCAAAATGAAAGTTTAGGGTGGACAGGATCTTATTCACTATCCTCTCTAGGCTATACTCCTAACTCATCTCCACAGGACTTTTGTATATCATTCCAAAGAAATTTTCTCACCCTGGCATCTCACTCAACTTATATAATGCTTCTAACACTGGAAGTAACCTTAGCCCTTTGAGATTCTCCCTCTGATTTGCTGGTTCCTTTCAGAACCTCTATTATAGGCCAATCACTTCTTTGTTCCTCTCAAGGCTGCTTTCCTGACTCATTTCCATAGGACTTTATCTACCATGTCCCCAGCTAGAACCCTGCCCCTTTTCAGCTCTTCCCCCCTTATAGGTCCTTGAGAGTGGGGACTATCTTTCCACCCATATTTGTATTCCTGAGGCTCAGTACAGTGCCTGACCCCTAGTAAGTACTTAATAGAAGTTTGATGTTGTTGACAGCTACTGCCTTGGAATTCAGAACTCATCTGCTGAGAGGCACCTATTGAAGGCATGAGGTGATTGTAAGGCAGTCTGTAAGGACTTGGCTATATTGGAAAATTATGCCTGCGCAGATTCTTCATGTGCCTGAGTTGTGGTTAGGTTATAGTTGCTCTAAGGAGTCAATCAGGAGCCAGAGGAGGTCAGCAGTATGTATGTAGGTGTATGCCAGTGGGGGAGTTGGGCAGGGGGGAGAGAGTTGAAGGTGAAGGAGGTAGTGTAAGGTTGCTAGATACAAGCCCACAATTGGCAATCAGAGAGAGGGGATAACACATCTTTCCACCTTCTGATTGATTATTCACAGATCCTTTGCAATCATACCACAGTCCCCTTGAAGCAATGCCTTGGTCTCTACTTCGGATACCACAGTTCTAGGCAAAATGGTAGTCACCAATATTTTAGGGATACAAAATATGTCCTACTACCAATTTTCATACTTATGAAGGGCATGGTAATAAATACATGCATTTATATGTAGCCAGACCCAAGATAAGAACCTACCACCAGATTTCCACTGTCCCTGCCCCAGGGTCTTTTCTAGCCTAGGTCCAAGTACTCCAGGACATGAACTTGCCACCTCCCTCTCGGATTCTAGGATCAAATGATTTTCATCTTTAACAATAGGAATAAATACTGGACCTATAATTTCAATGGTTTGGAGAACTCCCAAGTGAATAAATTTCCTCCATCAATGCAGGATGGCACCTTGTCTACAACTTACAGTCTTAGTTACCTAGAGCAGAAGAGGTTAAATGACTTGCCCAGGGGCATGTAGACAGATGTGTTAGAGGTGGAACTTGAATTCAGGTCTTCTTGGATGTTCTCACCTCTAGGTTTTCAGGATACCACTTTCTCTTGATCCTCTAGCTGTCTGACCATTCCATGCCACATATGCTAACTGTGCATGTTCCCCAGAGTTTGAACTGTAACTCAAAAAGACCAAGTAATTGATCTTATTGCCTCAATACTCTCCCCACCCAAACCTATCCTTCAATAAGCTGCCAAAGGGTTTTTTCCTAAAACCCAGTCTTGACTAGGACCCCCCCCCCTTTCCTTTTGTCCCCCTCTCCCCCCACCCAATAACACCAGTGCCTCCTTACTATCCCTAACATCAAACCAAAAGTCCTGTGTTGGCCATTTCATGTTCTTTCTGCCTTGGTCACTTCTAACACTCCAAGTCTTCCTGCTTGTCCCTTCTACACACTCCACAAGGCAGCTTCACAGGCCTGTTTATTGTTCATAGTATGTGGCTCTCCCTCTTCTATCCTTGTGTCTTGGCACTGACTGTTCCCAAGCCTGAGATATTCTCCTTTCTCATCTCCACCTCTTAGTTCCCCTGGCTTCCTTCAAGGCTAAGCTCAAAAATTAACTTCTGTAGGAAGTCTTTACAAGCCCCTTTTACTGCTAGTGCTTTTTCCCTTCTAAGATCACCTTCCATCTAATCTACCCCATGAAGTCCAAAATCTCCATTTAAGGAGGGAGCTCAGCTCAGCTCAAAACATCTCTTTATTTTTCACCTGGCCGCACTATTTTGGAAATTCTCTGATTTTTCCAGTGTGCCCCAGCTCAGGACGTTTCCCTGGCTGTTCCTCTCTCCTACCTTTTTAGCTTCCTTTTGTGTGTTTTTCTTCCATTAGACTATAGCTATTTATGGGCAGGGGTCATCCTTTTTTTTGTCCACATTTGTGTCCCTAATGCTTATCACAGTGCTTGGCACATAGTAAACATTTAATAAATATATACTGACTTACTGAAAAACAAAACCAAAAAATCCCCCAAATCTTTGGTTTGTATCCTATGTGCCAAATCCTGCAGAATGAAAATTTCCTTTGACATTTTCTGCCAAAGAGTCAGATACAGAATTTGTTATTGATTTTGCTTTTTATGTTACTGACCCGTAACTTCTTATTTGTGGGGAACCAAGTGAGTTCTCTGCCCAAGAGACCCTGAACAAGGTGTCCAAAAAGAAAGTCACAAGGACTGTAGAGCAAGGAGCAGAGCCTGTTGGGGCAGAAAGGAACAAGCCCCCAGGTAGGGTGGGGCAGAACATTTCCAAATAGTTGACCACTTACTTTATAATAGGGGAAAAGGGAAGAGCAAAACAGCTAAAAGGTAGATGGAATCTCTCAGGAAAAGTGCAAGAGATCTAACTTCAGATCCATGAAAGAAGTGACTGATAACTGAGTAAGTCTTTGATTTACTAATGTAATGGGTGACATGTTTAGAGGCATCTGGCTAGGTCTTTGTGTGGAAACACCAATCTGCTTAACTTACAGAAAATGAATTTTTGGGGTTGGAGGGTAACATTTAAGTTTTATAAAATCTGATCACAAGTTCTCAGATCTCCAATCCCCCTTCCTTCTAGATTCCTAAATTTTAAAATATTAGTTAGAAAATGGTCTCATGGGGGACTTGATGAATGGAGCAGTACTTCAGGTGCAGGAGAGTTTCCTGAGTCTTCCTCTTTGGTGAAAACTTTGCGAAGCAGATTGTATAAATCTAGATGGGGAGGGGCCCTGAATAGTAGCTCCTCATAATCTTTTTTCTCTGTTTTGTTTTCCTGTCCCTTTCAATTAGCTTAACTTGTTCTGTACCTAGGGACTTTAAATCAGTTCTTCCACATCACTTCTGAATCAACATCCAATCATTAAAAGCTGTCTGGTTCTGACCCTCATTGGTCTGCTTAGACACTACTACAACCTGTCTTTGCCCCTGTGTGCTGAAATGGGGTTACAACTTATGTACAGCTACCTCTCTGCTTATAGGTATCACTGGGAACTCCTGACTCCCCTTATCAAGATAATCACTGACAAGTGATTATATTGTTCAACCTCAGTCTCCAACTCCTGTAATTCACTGCAATCTATCAGACCATGGTGGATGGAAGTCCTTTTGGAAGGGCTAATAAAAGGGCTATGGGCTTTCTGAAGAAAGGTGTCTGACCATTTTTTTTCTTTTTTTAAACTTAGTGCTTGACTCTGAAAAAGCATTTACTCGGTCTGCAGAGGTATAGAAAGACAGGGTGGAAGGGAAGAGTTACTAAGTATTGTTCAGATATCATTAGGTTGGTTAACCAGTGGTTTTATTAATGCCATTATTTTCTCTCTCTCACTCTTTCGGCGGACAGGCTGGATAACTGATCTTCCATATGTACATGGGAATCTTCAAGAAGGATAGCCTTTGTGTAGAACGTTTATGTGTGTGTGTGTGTGGGGGGGCAACTCTGGAATCTTGGCAGGAATTTCCTGTCTCTGATCAAAGTTGGATTAACTTTTCCATGCTGCCAGCTGAATAGGGAGAAGAAGCTGGAGGGGGAGAAAACTCCAAAAACTTTTGGGATGTTCCCCCTTGACCTTAGGAAGATGAGTGGCTCATGAGAAGAAAGGGAGGTTGGTTACCTTGCATAGCCCTCCCTCACTCAAATCAAAGTCAACTGCAAGTCATGTCATCATCTTGATGTTATGGTCCTCTTCCAGAACGAAGGACAAACACAACATGTGAGTAGCAGCTCCTCCCCTCTCTCCCCTCCCATCCCCTCTCCTCCCTTCCCCTGTCCTGTCCTGTCCTGTCTTATCTTGTCCTCTCCTCTGGTGTTCTCTCTAGGGGAACATACACGCCATGGCCAAAAGCTGTCTTTTTTCCTTTTAGTTTACTGGCTATATTTCTTGCTCAAAGATCAAGCCTTAAACCCAGTTCACTCTGGAGCAAGTCCCCATCCATCTAGAACAGTGAATAGTAACTAAAATAGTAATTGTTTTTCTTTTACCCAGGAACCCTGAGGGTCTTCCCCTCCCAGTTTCATTTTTTTTTTTTTTTTTTTTTTTTTTACTAAAGGGGTCATCCCTTGAGTAACTTAAAGAAGTCTATTCTCCCATTGCATCCGAGGCCATCTCCAGTCATCCTGATGAATATCACGCCTCTCGACCCAGATAGCTCAGGAGAAGAAAGTGAGGCTGGTGATCTTGCATAGCCCTCCCTCACTCAAAACAAAGTCACTTCTAGAATGAAGGACAAACACAACACAGGTGATAGGTGAAAAATTGAAAGGATTAGAAAAGCTGATTTGTTTGGAGATTTCTGAGTTTTCCAGAGATGATTTCTGTTCCCTTCTCTTATGAACATAGACCAACTTGTGAATAGCCCTCTGAGTAATGTAAATCATACAGTAATACTTAGGCTATTTACCTTTCATCCAGTGATAACACTCAAAATGTCAGTATATAACTAACTTCTGTAGTAAGCATTTGCCTATTTTTATAGTTGGTGAAAGGAAGTATACCTTGGTGCCAGAAGAAAACCTGACAAAGACTTCAAGATCTTTGATGCTGCTTTTCCCTAACATCTTTAAGAATTTTTTTCCTCTTAACTGCACTCTAGGAATTTTCCAATCTCATCTTTGATCTAGTTTAAAAATTTCCAAATATCCACTTGCTAGCTACTTGGTAGCTAGTACTTCCTAGCTACCATATGTAGAACTGGTACTTAGTATAGTGACCTGCATTTACTGGGTAGTGCAGAAATGTTTACTGATGTATGAATATAATTTGGGACCATCAAGAAAAAACTATTTAAATTCAGTAAAATTCAACGTGGGTATAAAATTTTATATAATTCTCATTTTTTATGTACCAAACTTCAAAGAAAAATAAGTCAGTCTATCCTTTCTCCTAAAATGTTTTATCTAAAATAAACATACCTGAAAACTACTGACAAGGGAGCTATAAACACCTTAGAAGAACAGCCTTCCTGGCACTTGTTTGTGGTCAGTTTCTTTCCTTCTGATCCCTGTCTATGTCCTACCTTTTCCATTACAGCTTCAGGAAAAGAAGTGAATTCTCAGGAGAGGTCTGAAAGAGAGGGTAACAGCTAGCCAAGGGAAATATAGGATCATTCTAGAATGGATGAATGCCAGGAGATAGAGAAGAAAAAAAGCAACTGAACTGTAGGTCTAAAATCATAGTTCTAGAGTTATGATCATGATTCGATGAGCCTGTGAGCTGAACTTTAGATGATTTAACCAAGCTCATGTCAATGACAGAAGGAAGACTAGAACTCAGATATTCTACTTCTTGGTACAGTATGTTCCATTTTAATATTTTGGGTGTCCACCCTGGGAAAAGCAATAAACTATCTGTATTGAAGTCATATGTCCAGAAGATCAACTAGGATATGCTAGACAAAGGACAGATAAAAATGATTTGATCATTTTATAGAAAGCCATGGTTCTAAAAACTATCTACATCAAAGAAGATACTCAGTAAGGCTGTATTCTATAAAGAAGTCTTTCTGGGTCTTCTGGTGAGGAGCAGACTGGCCTTTACTAAAAGCTCAGCGATGTCTGGCTCACCCGGGTAAGCAGATTTAATAAAAACAAAATCTAAGAATGTGCAGAGCAGAAAAGGTGTTATCCTCATTCTTCCCTTCCCCAACAAACTTTTAAATAGCTTAGAATTTATGGTTTTATTTGTGATTTCATTTTGTATTTGAATGTTTTTGCTTTTGTAGACTCAAGAAACTATCTTAGATTCCGACTCCAAAGATAGGATCTTGAAAGTTCCCATGAGACATCTCAGGAACCTGAATCTCCTATAGTTTTTAAAGTGGGGTTTTGAGTTATTGATCTGATACTGTCCTCTGTTCCTCTGCAAAATTAAGCTTTAGACAACAAAAGTTCCTGAGCAGTCATTCTGCAACAGGGCTTGGTCCTTTAAGAAGGCTTTTGTTTCAGGGAGCAATTGGTTGTCAGTGTGAGGCATAGCAGTCAATACTTTGCTTCCTTTGGGCAATGAAGAGTTTAAAGAGCTTTGAAGAATCCTACAAATCTTTTGGTATGTCACTTGACAATTTTAAAAAGGGAGTGATCTGACTAGAATTGGTCAGGGAGAGTGCCTGTTCTGCGTTATCAATTAGGGGGTTAAACTAAATTTAAATTTTGGTTAAGTATGGCTAAGAATGAAGCAACATTTAATAGGAATATTACAACTCTCTTGGGCAGAGCTAGCTTCCAACCGTACTTAGATAAACTGTAATTCTTTCTTAAGAAGACATTAGCCATTTACCTTGCCAACTGCCACCCATATCAAAACTCTTTTTTTGAGCTTGAAAAGCATACTATTAAAATCACATGCTTACTTCAGCTCAACTGGGGGGAAAGACAAAAAGATTAAATTTGCACATCAGGTACAAACAAACATGACCTTTTCTGTAGCTTTCAAGTTCTCCACCAAAAGCATCTTTCAATTCAGTAGGATGAAAAGGGATCAGAAATCCTATAACAAATAATTCAGATAATTGATAAACCAAGATAAAAAAAACAAAGAATTTGACTGCCAGAACCATGGTATAAGGCATTTAGGATTGCTCACTTTAAGAAAAGGTAGTGATAGCACTCTGATTAGACTCTGAACAAAAATGGCAATGGTAGGTTTTCTAGGGACATTATTAAGGAAACTTCAGAGAAACTTGTTTTTTTTAAAGCTGAGAAATGAGATGGTTTATGTACTAAGTCATCAGGAACATCAGGAATTGATAGCCTATAGTTTATACACAAATTAGCAACACCAAGGCCTGGGCTCTGGTAATCTGATCAGCTTCTTCCAGTCCTTAAAGGGGTTTAATGGGAGAAGCATCATTTACAGAGCTAAGATCTGTGATTAGCAAGATGATTGCAGGTCATACTTCCCAACTTCTGGATAAGTTGTTCAATTCTTGGTCAGAACTAGGAAGAATAATAGTTTTAGAGGTTAAAAAAAAATCTCATAAATAATTCCTGAGCATACCATATCTACCACTCTGGGTTTTCAGAGATTTTCACTATTAGGGGAATATTATAACATGAATAGAATTTCTTTCCCCAGTCTGGCTTCATCTTTAAGAGACATTATTATGTGGCAGATGTTATTATCTGGCAACTTCACAGTCTTCATAAGACTCAATCTTATCACCCATATAAGAAAATCCAATATGCCATGCTCCTGGGTAAGATTTGAGAAGTAAGTGGATCTCGATATTTTCTTTCCATCCAAATTAGATCTTTCCACTGGGCTTTTTGGCTTGGTTACTTTTCCAGAGCCAAACTAAGGCAAAAATCTGGCAGAAATCAGCTTATCCATACTGTTTGTAGCTTAAGTCATTCAAATGTTAAAACTATATTCTGGCATCTCCCATGTTTATAGAATTGCTATCTGCTCCTGAATTATGTCAATTATGCAGAATTAATTGCTTTCTTCAAGTGGTTTTATCTCTCGATTTTTGATATGCTTAGTAATTTCCAGATTCTGGAGGGCAAATAGCTAAGTCATTCTATTTGCATGTGCTTTTGCTGGTTTTCAGATTCTAACTAGTATTGAAGGCATTTTTTGGGGGGGGGGGCAATCATTAGCTGGACACAGTCACTTACTGGTAGTAGGAGAGGGAAAAACAATTTTCCCCTGAGTCTTACACATGTGAATTATGGACTGCCAAAATGAAGCAGCTGGATATTTTTATGGAGAAAAAACAGTTGCATTTTAATAAACTCATTCAACCTCCTTTTCATGTTCACTTCTGGAAAGTAATTTTTTTCTCAGGTATATCTAGTGAGGAAGTTCACTCTTTGGATGTACATCAAACTAGATTGATGAAACTTTCAAAAATGTAGGTTTAAATGAGATATGGTTACAACATGCTTTATACAAAGTTTTGATATAACAGCTATATTAATTTTAGGAGAAGAGGTCTTCTCCTGCATATGCCTCAATTGTTACAAAATCCATGGCTTGAGTCTTTACCAGCAAAAGGCTAGTTATGGACTGACTCTTCCTTAAGTTCTCCACTGCCATTGATGCTATCTGGACCTTTTCCAATGGATTTGCACCCTCTGCTCCCTAGTCACACATTGCCACCACAGTGAAAGCTGCTAAAAATCAAGATGAGTCAAAGAAAATGACTCCTTTCCCCAAAGAGATAGAAAACAGTGAGGATAAGGACATGTCAGAAGATGAAAGGAAAATAGGGAAGAAGGGGTTGTGGTCCCTCAAAAGAAGGGTAAGAAGGCTGTGGCCATACCAGCAAAGAAGTTACCATGAGCCAAAAAAGTTGCTGTTGCCACCACACCTGCCAAGAGAGAAACACGACTCCTGGTAAGAAGGCAGCCAGGCTCTCTGCCAAGATAGTGGTTAGCCTGGCCAAAGCTTTCATCACACTGGGTCAGAAAGGAGCCACTCCTGCTAAAGCAGCAGCTTCCCCTCTGCCAGTCCTCAGCTAAAGCAGCAGATCTCTTGGCACAAAATGAGAAGTACGCCAAGAAAGAGGACAGTGAATAGAAGAGACAATGCAAATGAGGAAGATGATTCTGAGTCACCCAAAGCCACATACATAGAAGGAGCTCAGGTCAAATATGACTAAAGATGAGGAGGAAGATCATAGTGATGAAGATGCTATGGATATTATACGTGCCAAAAGGAAGACAACTTCTATGAAAGCTGACTTTGGGAAAACCAAGGAATCGGAAGGGGTGGGGAAGGAAGATGAAGAAGGAGATAAGGAGGAAGAGGAAGAAAGAAGAGGGAAGAGGAAAAAGGAAATGGGTAAATAGAAAGCTCCTTGAAGCCAAGAAACAGAAATTAGAAGCTGAAGGGTCTATAAGTTTCAGTTTCTTTGCTGGTAACCTGAACTTCAAGAAAACATTCCTGAGCTAAAGACTAGCACCACAGACTTCTTTGCCAAAAAAAAAAAAAAAAAAAAAGTCCTTATGATTGTGGATGTCCAAACTGGTACCACCAGGAAGTTCAGTGATGTGGAATTTCAGTCAACCTAAGACATGGAAAAAGCTCTGCAACTAAGTAGCTCTAAAGTCCGTGGCTCTGAAATGAAACTGCAAAAGGTAAAAGAGAACAAAAAAATCAAGACACAAGGACATTCTCCATTAAGAAGCTGCCTTATAAAATAACTTAGGAGGAGGTCAAGGAAGGGTTTGAAGATGCTTTTGCATTTAGACTGGTCTACACCAAGGATTGGACAGTTAAAGGACTCAATCATGTTGAATTGAAAACAGAAGCAGACGTGAACAAGGTCTTGGAAGAGATAGCTGGGTGTTAAGTCTGAATTACGCAGGGGAGAAGTGTCAAGGATAAGAGAATTTAAGAGGTGGGAAGAATTCCTAGAGGGTGAATAACCACAAGTCACAGACTAAAAGACACAGATGCTGAACAAAGTCTCCAGGAAATGTGTGAGAAGGCAAGAGGAATCAACTTGCCCCCAAATAACTAAAAGGTATGGTTCATTGAATTAACCTCTTTAGAAAATGCAGAAGAAGCCTAGAATTCTTGTAACAAAATAGAGATGGAAGGCAGAGAGATCAGGCTGTAGTTACAGGGATGGAAGATTGCTGATGTAAGCACCAGGTAGGAGCCAATCCCATAAAATGTTTTTCATCCAAGGTCGGTCCAAAGATCTAACAAGAGAAACATTGAAAGATTAATTTCACAGCTCTCTTGGTGCAAGGATAGTCACAGACAGGGTTTGTTTTTGTGGACTTCAATTGCGAAAAAGTTATTAAACCTTGAAAGAGACCTTGGAAGATAGGGAGATTGATGGACACAAAGTAACTCTGGGCTTGGCCAAGGCTGGTGGCTTTGGAGGCCACAGTGGCAGTTATGGAAACACTGGTCACAGAGGCTTTGGTGGTTGGGGAAGCAGTTGGAAGAGGCCAAGGTGACTTTGATGGCACAGGCTGAGGAAACTTTGGAGGTCAGGGTCATTTTCAAGGAGGCTGAGGAGAAGGAGACAACAAGCCACATGAAAAGAAAACAGTTTGAATAGCTTCTTCACTATTCTCTTTCCCCCTGCTATTTCTATGAACTCTAGGAGTTTTATTCTGTCATCTAATCATTGGCAGAGCCTTCTGAGAATATTCTAAGACAAATACGAAGTTTTTGACTGGATGGATGTTTTTGCAGAGATGAGAAAAGATGCAACAGCCTTTTTGTTTATGAGTAATCTTGAGTTTATAATTTTATACCCCATGTACAAAACCATTATTTTTCTTAAAAAGAAGAGAAAAAGAAAAAAGCCCCTCATAACAACTCTAGGCCTCTAGTGCCACCATAAAATTTAGCCTAAAAGATATGGTTAGTTATTCAAACCAAAGTTATTCAAACCAAAGTTTCACACGATTGAGTTTTCATTTCATAGGAAACTAAGGTGAAACATACTTTCCAGTACCTTAAGACAAGAAAACTTTATGGGTATAACTCCTCTTACTGTCATATTCCTTTGTTGTATCAAGTGATGTTTTCAGCCCCAGCTGCACATGAAGACTGTTTAATAAGGATATATGTGCAGTGGAGGAAGAATACTCAGATGAATTCAGAGATCTTTGAAACACTGAAGAATAGGTATGCATAAGTGTACACATACACATAGACACACAGACACATACACACAGATGTGACCAGCAATAACATTCTTACTTGAACATCAAGAAAAGAGGATATACTGTGTGTGTATGTGCGCATGTGTGTGCACATGTACATAGGAATGGGATTCTACATATATACTTGCAAACACATTTATGGCTCTCTCATATGTCACATACTTAAGTATAGCACTTGCTGAAATTGCACTGAAAGCTATTGGTCTTAGTTAATTTTCCTGAATCTGAGTCAAAAACATCTCTGACCTCTCTTTCCTTCAGATGTAGGAGCTGTCCCCTTTCTCTCTCTGTTACCAAAAGAAAAGGCTGCCCTTACTCTCTGGTGTTGTCTGGCTCCTGAGGATGCACAGGAATCAAAATGGCAGCTCTATGCAACAGATGTCTTGACTCTTTTAAGAGACTTCAGACTCACATGGGAACTTAGAAGGACTCCAGGATTCCGTGGCCAGTTCTTCCACTTGATAATAACTTCTATAGTTTTTGGTTTGTATTTCTTATAGGTAAGTAACTATCATGAGACGAAACAATCCCCTGTGAACTAAGAGAATGAAAATGGAATTTGGTTTGCAGTAATGATCTCCACTAGGAGTTTTCTAAGTGCTAAATCCAGAAAATAATTAAGAAGGCCACAAGTGAACAATTACAGGTAATTGTATAAACCTACACAGTCTATTCTTGGGTAATTTTCAAGTTAAAATGAAATGATTACATTAATCTCTTTTAGTTTTTTCTTTGCCTTTTCTTCACCTCCTTCTTATCACTGGCTCAGATCCACTAATCAAAAAATTTGGCCAGAGGACTGGGGGTGGGGTGGGGTGGTGAGGCACTCACATCTAGCTCACTGGGACGTTCAGGCAGACTTTTGCTCGGTTCTACAGTGTAGTTGTAAAGGCAACTTGTAGCTCTGTTCCAATGTTAGTAGACATATTTATTGACTATGACTCTGCAAGGATGTTTGTGACACAGTTACCAGAGAAGAACAGACACTAGATAAGTAACAAAATAGGAACCTGATGCTGCTGCAGGATGCATCATCAAAGGCTATGAGGATAGCTAACATTTAGTTTGTGCCTTAAGGTTTGCAAAACCTTTTAACATATTTCCTTTGAACCTCATAAGAACCATTCAAGGTAGGTGACTTGTTATTATTATACACATTTTACAGAGGAAACTTAAGCTCAGAGAAGAGTGATTTGCCCACTACTACTCACAAGACTAGTAAGTGTTAGAAGTGAGATTCGAATTCTCCATTTCCCTGATTTGAAGATCAGCACTGAAAGAATATTTGAAAGGGAACTTTTTAAAAGATTTGTTAAAGAGAGAAGTGAAAAAACAGGGTCCTTTAAGTGCAAACATTATAGCACAAGTCAATAGAAAAAATGTAGTCATGAAGTAATTCATCGAATAGAACTGCCATCCTGACCATAAGGAGAAAATCCTAATTACATGCCATTCGGTGAACTGTGAATGCTAGAGTGTGTGTGTGTGTGTGTGTGTGTGTGTGTGTGTGTGTGTGTGTGTGTGTGTGTGTGAAAAGCAAAGCAGGAAAGCTGATCAACAAGGTAGAGACCTTTGCTTAACAATACTAGATTTCTGCCATTCTTTTCCAAAAGCCCCAAACCAAATCAAGTTCTCCTTCTCTGGTTGGGCATCATTTCCCATGGCATTTTCCCCTTGTTTCTAACAGAGCCTAAGCGAACATGAAGCCTTTTGTTTCCAACCTAGTCAATGATATCACCAGCGCTGAGAACGCTGTGTTTTGACTGGGTGGCAGTAGGAGTTGACTGCTGCAGAATTCATGTTGCATTCTGAGGTGACCCAAGGAAAATTCTTTTTAAAGAAATGCTGATTATGAGATGCACAGAAAAACAGAAACAGAAAACCTTTGTCACAAGATTATGAGTGTTTACAAGAAAATTTGGAGCGGTGTAAAGTAGAGGTTTCCCAAGTAAGGCCATGGAATAAAGGAAAGGTGAGCAACCAATCAGAGGATGGGAAGATGGGTCGCATTCTAACCTCGCCCATCATAGCCAGTTGTGACTTTGTCTCCCTTCAATGCTCCTCTCTAACTGGCTAGCCTTTTGTGAGCCAGGCGCATAGAGTGCCCCGCTCCATCCCCACCATTACCACAGAGGGCAAGTTCGGTGCTCTGGAAACTAATGAGGAAACTTACCAGGTGCTACTTAAATGTGTGAGTCACAGATACATGTGCAAATGCACATACAGGTTCCCACTCATATGTGAATGTATATTTATGCAGGTATGTACATATATATATGGTGCGTATGTATGTGCAGTCTAGCCTGACCCTCCTCTATATCTTTTAACATTTTGTGGATATTAGTGCAGTCCTTAGTCTCAACATTTATTACCCCTTCCTCTTACAACATGACCAGTCTACTTTCTTTACTGATCATACATTCCCATATGATATTCTCTATAATATATATATGTATATATATAAATATATAATGTTGTTGGTAACATGCTATATATAGCCTGCTTATGACCACTATCCACTATGCATTTTTCAATTGCCATTTGGGTCCTACCTGCAATTTTATTCTTTGGAAAACTGTGGTGTTTCATGGTTTACAGTCATATAGCATTACCAGAAGATGAACAATGTTTCTACAGTAAGCTGCTATCACCCTCAATGACAATCATTAAGTGATGTATTACATGAAAAAGTAAAAATGGCATATAAAAAGAAAAAACTCGGAAAGAGTGGCTTTACCAGATCAAATACACACAGAAGAAATCTGAACTGAAGCAACCATATAATTTGAAAGTATCAAGAGCTTGAATTTCATGTTATCTTAAAGAGGGTAAGATACCAAATGCATGGGAAAAATCACTGAAGTTACCAAAAGTGTCGATTAAGAGGACTCCAGTAAATACCAACTTATATACTTACCTGATCATCTCTAAAAAAAATTTATAAAAGTGACTTGTACACTCATTGTGGGTATACTTTATGAAAATATGAGAAGGAAACAGGCAGGTTTTTAATGCTTAATAAGTCCATGGCTATCCTAATTTGGGAGGTGGGTGTTGGAAGGGAACAAAACCACATAGTACTTCCTGATACAGATCTTGCTTCTCATCTCACTTCCCTGACATAGTGCTAGAATACATCTTTTCTCTTGAAGTACGCTAACACTCCTTATATTTGTCTGTATGTTGCCACATCTGTGTTCCCTAAACCCATGTACTTCTCCTAATTTTTCCTTTGTTACACTCCTCTGTTTATAGGGAAGTGGCCCATGCTGCTCTTGAAAAAGGTAGGAATTAAGAAAGCCAGTTTTAAATCTACTAGAAATAGGTATGTGGAGAAACATCTTTCTTCAAACTGATGTCAATGGAACAACAAGTGGTACACGTAAGTGAGCTGGGTTAAGAGAGTAAGAATGTAAGAAGAGGAGGAGGAAACTAAAACTTTGGTCCTGGGAATAATGTGAACCACACTGCTTTGAAGAGGTGACATTAAGTACTTTGGCCACTAGGGTACACTGCTTCAGTGTATAAAAAGCAAAACCAAGGCATTGTATCATACTTATGCAGGGGTTTTTGCCCTTTCTGAAGTCATGGAAACTTTATATTTTTAAAAAATATACAAAATTTGTGGTAACTTAACCAAGTAGCAAAGTTCTGCCCCCGCTTCAAGAAACATTTTAAGGTTTCTGTTATATTCAAGACATTATGTCAGAGTATAGGAGGCCAGTAATTAGATGATCTCTTGGAAGAAAGATAACTAATAAATTCAATAAATAAATCAGGAAAGTACTTAGATTCTTATTTAAGATAGTTCTCAGAAATCCCTGACTTAAAAAGAGAAATTTATGTGAGGCAAATGGTAATAAGGTAAAATTTTAAAAAAATGAGATGTGGATTCTAGTCCCAGTTCTGTTGTTTATTATGACATGTCATTTAACTTCTCTGGGCATCGATTTCCTATTTGTAAAATAATGAGATCAGATTGGATGATGTTTTAGGTCACTTTCTTTACTTTTCAAATATGAGTTAGAAATAAAAATTAGGGATGGAGGCTGTAATACAATTTTTCTTTCTGCTTTATGTTGTTCCTTGTCAGTCAAACTAATGTAATAAATGTTCTACCTTAAGAAGTGGCAACATCTACACTTGCCTTCTTTGGCTGAACTTGGAAATGAATATGTAAAAAGGGTAAAGAGCAGAGTAAAATTTAGAAAGAGAAAGAAACTAGATTCAGAAATAAAAATTTCACACAAATTTGTCTTCTTGTTCAGATAATTTTCTAAGTCACTTGAGACTCTTAGCATGGCTGTAGCTTATTGATTAGCCACTGCTGAATATCCAGAATCTAAAGAGAGATTTCAACCATAGATTAATGGGTACATTTTGCTTAGGGTTTTGATTTTGCTTTTCATGTAATTCCTTTGCAGGGATAGAAATTAAAAATATATATTGGTTGTTCCTTTTCTTTTAGTTACAATCAGAATGCATTTAGATTGGAAATAGCAGATTAGAGGCAATGTGGGTGAACTCTCTCAACACTGCCCTCCAAATGACTTCAAAATAATGTTTCAGATCAAATTATGTAGCTAAAGAACCAAAAATTAGTTCAGGGTGAGCCATTTTTCCAGCCTAAGAATACTCAGGAGGTGGGCAGAAGTCTGTGATAACAGGATACAAGCCTGTCTTGAATCCATGCACATGATGGCAGCAGCAGTAGCAGCTTTAGGAGTTCTCAGCCCAGAGATAAAGAAACTGAGTAGTCAGAAAGAGATTTCAGGGGATCCTTTGCTGACCAACAGGTAGAGTTGGCACTGACTAGCATATGTAGTTCTAGGTTGAAGTTCCTGTGTGGAGAGGAACACTAGGGGAGTGTCACAAGGGAGCCGGGGCCTTGGTCACAGTTCCAAGAGAAAGAGAGCACTGGTGCTTGTAGCTGCAGGGAACCAAGGACCCTGCCTTAGTGAAGACTACAGTGCAGACCAGGAGAGTAGTCACCATACATTTCCCAGGATCATATCACTTTGGAAGCACCAAAAAGTGGCAGATTCCAAGAACCAGCTCTGAAAATAGCAGTATGAGAAAAACCTGAAGTTTGGGACACTGTCTCCCAACCTCAGGTGAGCAGAAGTATGCTAGAAAATTAGCCAACAACAACCAAAAGAATATGCCTGAGCTGCTCGCACCAAGGGGATGACGACAACTGTGGTGGAGGCTGTGCCTGGTGCTGGTATTCGGAGGCAGAGGAGAGCTGGGCACCAAAGCGTGCAGGCTTTCTGTGCTCAAAACTGGTGGGTTACCAGTATTAATGTGGTAGAAAATGAAGAAGCCAGAGCTAATGTGGTGGTTAAAATCACCGATTCCTTCACTAAGCAAGCTGACAAGGTGACTACTGATATGGGGAAGCTTTTGGGAGATAAAGTGGATGCAATTCTTTGTGTGGCTGGAGGATGGGCAGGAGGCAATGCCAAAGCTAAATCTCTCTATAAAAACTGTGACTTGATGTGGAAACAGAGCATGTGGACCTCAACCATCTCTAGTCACCTTGCAACCAAACATGTCAAAGATAGAAGCTTTCTGATCTTGGCTGGGGCTAAGGCTGCTTCAGATGGAATGCCAGGAATGACTGGCTATGGCATGGCCAAGGGAGCGATCCATCAGTTGTGTCAGAGGCTGGCAGAGGAAAACAGCAGCATGCCACCGAGTTCCACCACCATTGCTGGGCTTCTGGTTACCCTGGATATGCCAATAAACAGGAAATCAATGCCTGATGCAGACTTTGGTGCCTGGACTCCATTAAAATTCCTTGTTGAAACCTTTCACAACTCGATCACAGGAAAAACAGGCCAAGCTCCAGAAGCCTAATCCAGGTGGTAACCACAGGAGGGAAGACTGAGTTGACACCAGTTTACTTTTAATAAGTCATCTTAGATCGCAGTGCCAGAAGAAAGGACTAACAGAATCCTAATGCTCAGCGCAGTTTTCCTACAGCCCCATGTTTTCCAGCAAGCCTATAAAGCCCCTTAACAGTGCCAGGTAGAGATCAGTATTTCTCATTCATTTAATGTGTTTCTGTCTCCTTTTCAAAACTATCAAATGTTCATTTTAAAGAAATAAAGAATTACAAGGATGAAGACCCCCCAAGGAAGGCAGCTGCTCAACAATGTCATCCAGGGAAATTGTTTGGTGTCCTGGTCATAATATGTGCTTTGTGTCTCTTCTCCCCAGTTCCTTGCAGTAACTTCTCTTCTTGACTACCTGAGTGATATGTGCATTGGTGCATTCTGGTCATTTTTTATTATTGTCAAAATATTTTTATTATTGCAGTCCTGACTTCAATTGCCTTAAATGTCCATTAGCAGTGAAAGTGAGGGATGGCTCTTGGCCAGCTGTTATTATAAATGTTTCATCTGACTACCCAGATCCCCTCTGGAAGAGGGAGGGAGGGCTGGATAGAAGCAGTGGTAGTTATCACATGGCATGTTTGGGCCCTAATGCTGCTTAGTTTACAATTTGACTACTTTCATCAAAATGGAACATATGATTTATTGTCCAAACAATGTTTATCATCTGTAAAATGTCAGTAGGTGGATTTTAGATATTTTATCCACACAGTGAACTATTTCTGTGATACCTTTGTACACTGCTAGATTGTTTTTCTAATTGAATAATCAGGCATTTATTTCTCTTTCTCTAACTTTTTGATGTTATATAATTAATTAAAAATAAATAGAGACTATTCCCACCATAAAAAAAAGAAGAATATGACCATAAAAAGCTACTATAGTGTCTGGGAAGATCATGACAAATTCAGAAGAAGACAACAATGTGAAAACAGCTACCAAAAAAGCCTTAAGGAAAAATGTTAATTAGACTCAAACCCAATAAGAATTCCTGGAAGAGTTAAAGAAAAAGATAAAAAGGTGGGAGAGGAAAAATTGGGAAAAGAAATTAAAGTGATGCAAGTATGTTCTGAAAAGAGAATTAACAGTTTGGTAAAAGAGGCATCAAAAATTACCAAAGAAATAAGACCCTAAAAAACAGAAGTAGCTTAATGGTAAAAGCAGCATAAAAATTCACTGAAGAAAAGAACTCCTTAAAAATTAGAACTGGGCAAGTGGAAGCTAATGATCCATGAGACATCAATAAACAATAAAACAAAGAATGGGAAAAAAAATGGAAGAAAACATGAAATATCTCACTGAAAAAAACTGACCTGGAAAATAGATCAAAGAGAAATAATTTAAGAGTTACTGAACTATCTAAAAGCCACGACCAAAAAAAGAGCCTGGACAACATATTTCAAGAAATTATGGAGGAAAACTGACCTTAGATTCAAATAGAAATTGAAAGAATTCATCAATCACCTCCTAAAAGAGATCTTAAAATGAAAATTCCAAAGAATATTATAACCACATTCTAGATTAAAGAGAAAATACTTTAAGCAGAAAGAAAGAAACAATTCAAATATTGTGGAGCCAGTCAAGATCTTTTGAACTTCCTTTTCTATTTGGCCAGTTCTGCTTTTTAAAGCATTCTTCTCCTCAATGGCTTTTTGGACCTCTTTTGTCATCTCGGTTAGTCTATTTTTAAAAGTGTTATTTTCCTCAGCATTTTTTGGGGGTGTCCTTTAGCAAGTTGTTGACTTGCTTTTCATGATTTTCTTGAATCTCTCTCATTTCTCTTCCCAATTTTTCCTCCACCTCTCTTACTTGATTTTCAAAATCCTTTTTGAGCTCTTCTATGGCCTGAAACCATTGCATATTTGTTTTGGATGCAAAAGTCTTGACTTTTATGTCTTCCTCTGATGGTATGCTTTGTTCTTCCTCATCCCAAAGGATGGAAGAAAATACCTGTTCATTAAGAAAGTAACCTTCGATAGTCTTATTTTTTCCCCCTTTTTTGAGCATTTTCCCAGCCTGTTACTTGACTTTTGAGTTCTTTGTCAAGTGGAGGGTATACTCTAGGGACCTGTAAGTTCTCAGTTCCTCCAAGGTGGCACAATCAAAGGAGAGGAGTTCACTCCTCTCTTGGCCTGTTCTTGGTCTGGAAGCAACCACAAGATTTTCTGCCCAGCATCTGTGAGTAGGGCTCCTTCTCCACAGTCACCACCAGCTCTATCAGGTCAGCACTCCTCCTCACCCCAAGATCACCACTCAGGGCTGAGATCCAGATCAGTAGTTCAATTCCTCCATGTCTTTAGGCTGAAAACTCTATTGCTGCAGTGGCTGCCACCACCCTGGAACTGAGGCTAAGGCTTGACCCTGCTCTTTTCTCACCCAGGTAAAAGCTGTTTTTGGCATTTGTGGGTTGAAAAATGTGGGAACTAGAGCTACCGCCTGTGATTCCGCGCCCTGAAGTCAGCTGTAGTCCTTTCGGTGTGGTGTGGCCAAGGTTGGGTTGCGCTCCGCTCCAAGCCCAGTGCAACGGACCTTTCCTGTCAGCCTTCGAGGCTGTCTTGGTTTGTAAATGTCTTTCACTCTGTTTTGTGACTTCTGCTGCTCTAGAATTGGTTTAGAGCCATTTTTAACAGATATTTTATGGACTATGGGGGGAGAGTTACAGCAGATCTGACCTTCTATTCTGCCATCTTGATAAGAAGAGATCAGCCAGTCAAGATTGCACAAGATTTAGTGATTTCCACTTTCAAGAAGAGGATGGCTTGGGATATGATAACTCAGAAGGCAAAGGAACTGGGATTACAATTAAGAGCAACGTACCCAGCAAAACTGAGTGTTATCTTTCAGTGTAAAAAAAATGCATATTGAATGAAATGGAGAACTTTCAAGCATTCCTGATAAAAAGACCAGAGTGAAGAGAAAATTTGACATTCAAACAGAAGACAATAGGTCCCTGCCCAAACTCCACTTAATGGCTGCTTTTAGACCCTCCTGGCTTAGAGTGAATGTCAACGGTAACTGTTTCTCTTTGGAACAGCAACCTCAAGGGTCTTGCCCTCCCACCTTGATGTTTTTTTCTTTTTCTAATTAAAGGGGTCATCCCTGTCTACTTCCTAAAAAGGTCTATTCACTGAATGGACATTACCTCACTCTAAGTGAGTACCTGAAAAGGCCTTAGCTTAAAAGGATCAGGGTCTCCCATTGCATCCTGGGCCATCTCCAGTTATCCTAATGAATATCTGGTCACTGGATCCAGATGGCTCTGGAGGAGAAAATGAGGCTGGTCACCTGGCATAGCCCTCCCTCACTCAAATCAAAGGCAACTGCAAGTCATGTCATCATTTCCCTGATGTCATGGCCCTCTTAGAAAACAAAGGACAAACACAACAACAACAAATACTGACTAGCTCTGCATCCCAAAGAGATAAAAAATTTAAAAATAAAAAACCCTGTATTTACAAAAATATTTATAGCAGCTCTTTTTGTGGTGTCAAAGAATTGGAAATGAAAGAGATGCTCAACAGTTGGGGAGTGGATGAACAAGTTGTGGCATATGATTGATGGAATACTACTATGCTATGGGAAATGATGAGGGAGTGGTTTAAGAAAAACATGGCAAGACCTACATGAACTCATGCAAAGTGAAGCAAAAAGAACCATGAGATCATTGTGCAATGTAATAGCAATGTTGTAATGATGATTAACTGTGAATAACTTGCTTCCAGACCAAACTTATCAATACAATGATCCAAGATGATTCCAAAGGAGTCATGATGAAAAAGTGCTATGTACTTCCATAGAGAGAGAACTGATGAACTTGGAGTGCAAACTGAAGTATAATTTTCTCCCTTTATTTTTCTTACTTTTTTTTGAAATATAGCTAATATGGAAATGTTTTGCATGATTTCACATGTATAATTGATATCCTATTGCTTGCATACTCAGTGGAAAGGGGAGGATATGGGAGGAAGGAAGAGAATTTGGAACTCAAAATTTAAAAAAAATGTTAAAAATAAGTGGGAAAAAAAGAAGGAAAAATGGCATTTAACCTAATGGGTCCAGAGAAATTTATCCTGTAGACTAGTAAAAAGAGGGGCATTTTAAATATAATGAAAAGGAGCTCAAGTAAGAAAGGTGTAGGAAGACTGTTTGGTTTACAGACGATTGCCACATAAAATATAGGACACTTGCTTAATTCTTAATGGGTTGAGCCTTTGGCTCAAAAAAATAAAAAAAATCATTTGGGAAAAGGTCAAAGTCATTATTTCTCAAGGGAAATAATGAAAAAAAAATAAGTGGAAGGAAGGGGGACTGGCTATCAGGATTAGATCTCTACATTACATAGTAGTAATTATCAGAACTATTTGGTACTCATTAAGATCTAGATTGATTAGAGGAACAGAATCAATATACAAAATAAGAGCACAGTAGCCTACCCCTTGATAAATCCAAAGACCCCAGTTTCTGTTGTTGTTTTTGAAAATCAGGAATGCTTAGAAGTCCTTTACTTAAAGGTTCATTTTCTCCCATGCAGAATTATACTCAGTTTCCCTGGGTATGCTTTTTTTATTGTAAGCTAAAAGTGTTTGGCACAGTTCCTGGCACATCATATGCAATTAGTAAATACTTGTTTCCTCTCTCTCCCCTCTCTCTGCCCCTTCTAAATCTATATCTTTTGTCTTTTGGAATATCATATTCCAAGGTCTCAACTCTTTCATAGTTGTGGCTTCTAAATTTTGTGTCATTCTGATTGGGCTTCCTGGGTACTTGGATTTTTTTCTTCTAGTTGTTTGTGGTATATTTTTTTCATTGACCTGAATTTTGGTATGAAGTTCCTAGGAGTTTTTATTCTGGAATGTCTTTGAGGGGGTGACTGGTTTTCTAAGAGATCATGGCAGTTTTCATCTATGATTTCTTGAAATGTTATGATATTGGTGCTTTTCTTTTGGGTGGGTCATGACTTTCAGCTGGTTCAATGATTTTTTAAAATGATATTTTATATTTTCCCCCAATTATACATTAAAACCATTTTTTAAACATTTTCAAAAAAAGTTTTGAATTTCAAATTCTATCTCTCCCTTCTTCCCCTCCCCTCCAAGATGCTAAGCAATCTGATGTGGGTTATACATGTGCAATCATAAAAACTTTTCCATATTAGTCATTTTGTGCAAGACGACTCGATCTAAAAAAAGGAAGAAAGTGAAAAATAGTAATGCTTCAGTCTGTATTCAGGCAATATCAGTTCTTTCTCTGGAGAAAGATAGCATTTTTCATCATCAGTCCTTTGGGATTGTCTTGGATCACTGTATTGCTGAGTACAGTTAAGTCATTCATCATACAAAGTTGTTGTTACTATGTATAATATTCTCCTGGTTCTGTTCACTTCACTTTGCTATCAGTTCACGTATGTCTTTCTAGGTTTTTCTGAAATCATCCAGCTTGTCATTTCTTATAGCACAATTACATTCCATCACACTCATATACTTGTTTAGCCATTCCCCAACTGATGGGGGATCCAATTTTTAGCCACCACAAAAAGAGCTGCCATAAATATTTCTGTACAAATAAGTCCCTTTCCCTTCTTATTATCTCTTTGAGATATAGACCTTGCAGTTGTATTGCTAGAACAAGAGATATAAACAGTTATAGCCCTTTAAGCATATTTCCAAATAGTTCAGTGATTCTTGAATTATTCATCTCTTTTTGATTTCTTTTTGTGTGAGTTGATTTTCTAATTTTCAAGAAGTTGATTTTCTAATTTTCAAGAAATGTATTGCTTGGATTTAGTTTTTTGCTATGCTTTTAATTTTCTTTCCAAGTCTTTCCTTCACAGTTCTAATTTCTTTTCTAATTATTCCCTCAAGCACTCATATTTACTTTTTAAAATCATGGTGGGAAAAAAAGTTTAACTTGAAAAAAAGCTGTGGCTTATTACTTCTAGGAATTACAATTATCCTTTTGTCCAAGTTGTGTTTTTCTTGTTTGAGGATACTTTGGAGTTTTTCTTTTTTCCTCTGTGTATTTCTGGAGGGAATGTCTAGGCCATACTTGGGCCTGTTTTCTAATCTCTAGGGCAAGGCTTCTTCTTTCTCCTGGTATTCTTCAACAGGGGCAGAATGGGCTGGGGACCTGGAATCCTTTAATATATCCAAATGAGTCTGAACCAGAGCAAAGTTTGATGGCTGGGCTGTGTTTTGCAAGGTCTTGTTCTGTGTTTGTGTCTGGGCAATACAACTGTGGACTTACCCTTGTTAGAGCTCCAATAAATTGCTGTTGGATCCAACAAATGTTAACTAGCTGAAAGGCTCTACAGGTTTACAGCAACAGAACTATAGCCTCCTATTTAGTGTGAGCTCCTTGCCCTGGGTTATTTTATTAGAGACTTCATACTGAACTGGTGTTTGGTTCTGAGACCCTATTCAATTTTTGGGTTCAGAACCAGAGAGTTGATCAGTTCATGCTGCTTGTACAGTACACTGTCTTAGGCCTAAAATAGTTCTTTAGCCTAATGAATCATCTCTAGGTACAAGACCCCGCCTCCTAACTTTGAAGTATGAGCAACAGAACTGCCAGTTAGTACTTGGTCCTGACTTCTGCATGGCTTCAGGCCCCTCTGTGCCAGATCTTTGACTTCTTTTTGTTCTAGTGCACACTCCTTTTTAGTCTTGGCATTCGAAAATTTGATGCAGCATCCTCTTAGTGGATCCTGCACTAATGATCTATCTCCCTATATTCACTTAGGCCAGAAAAATGAGTCAGTGTAATTTTTCTTGGATTTTCTAATTAAGAATCAGTCTGGTACATTTTATAGGTGTTTGTGGAGTGGTCATGGATGTTTGGGGCTGAGGGCTGAGAAACTGGGCTGTTTTTTACTCTGTCATCTTGGCAGAGAACCCTGCTACAGCATTTTCAACTGCTCAAGGTCTGTGTTTCAAATTACACCAGAAATTCAGAAAGAAAACTGATGGTCATTTGTCATGGATATTATAGAAAGAGTTCCTATAAGGGAGATGAAGTTGGGTTATGTGGTCTCTAAAGTCCTGGTCTCTAACGTCCTTTTCAATTCCAAAAGTCTATATTAATCTATGATTATAAGTATATTGATACTTTTCAACATAACAATATTAGGATGTGGTTTGGCGGGATAATGTACATGGCCAAAGTTCTATGGGTAAATTTGATTATCATTCCAAAAAAATTCTCTGTTAGAATCAACACTACTGTAGTATCATGAAATAAATTCTTTCCCTTACTGAGGTTGGGAATTATCTTGAATGAATATGTTAGATACAGGGAAGAGAAGTCCAGGAAGTATTTATCTTACTTTTATATGTCTCATATATGTATGTGTGTGTATACATATATACATACATACACACACTATATGTGTGTGTGTGTGTGTGTATGCTTTTATATATCTCTTTCCTACTAAATCATAAGTTCTGTGATGGCAGGAAATGTATCTTATCCACCTTCATATTACCTTGTATTTTGTAAGTATTCAGTAAATGTTTCTGAATGAATAAAATCACTTCTGATTGCTATTCCATGCATACAGGGATGAGATATATGTGATCAGGCCTAGAAGATATGTATGACTGGTAATTCTCCTAAATGAATTGTGCTGTGACTGCCATTTAAATTCTCTAAAGTGGCTTGCCTATACCTTTGTGAAGATTGCTTTTTATTGACAGTGCAAGCAGGTTATGCTAGGGATAGAGATATAAACTTCCTGAACAATCTAAAGCTTCAGTGGACCCTCTCCCCAACTCTCAAAACAATTTTTTTTTGTTAGAAACAAATGAAAATTTTTTGGAGGAAAAAGAGTAAATTCTATAGGTAATTATTTTCCCCTATCCATTATAGTTTTGGAATCACATATAACTTAGTTTGCTAATAAAAGTATCATGATATTTCAAGGTACGATTTATTCAGACAACTCTTCCTTTACTATAGTATTTGAATTTACTTTGAATTTTTTTTTTATTGGAGCTATAAGATGCCCAAACTTAAGAGATCTAGTACCTCCTTGTTTTTGATAGTTTATGAGAAACAGGTCAAAATTTGAGAACAGAAAGAATCATCACCATTATAGCAAATCAAAGAATACTTTTATGTTCTTTGGATCTATAGTCAGGAAGTTACAGAACACACACATTTTCAGAAAATGAAACTGAGGAAAAAATTAGAAGACCACTTAATGAATACAGATTTTGCCAGTTGTCTAATCCATCTTTTTCCTTCAGAGCTATTACTATCAACAGTTTGTGCTTCTGTAGATGTTTCATTTTAAAATCATCCTTATATGTAAGAAAAAAGAACTTGTAATTTTGTTGATGTGAGATTGACTAGCTTGGGTAATCCATCCAACAACACAGACCAAATCCCTATAAAATTTATAATCTTAAGAGTTTTCTGAAGTTCAGAGAGTTTGTGACATGTTCATAGTAATACAATTAGAAACTGTTAGGAATGGAATTTAAACCAAGATTTTTCTTGACTTCAAAACCAGCACTCTCTTCATAAAGCTATATCACTTATCATCTTTAAGGACTTCTGAAAGGAGGCAGAGCCAACATGGTGGTGTAAAGGCAGGGACTTTCCTGAGCTCTCTTCCAAACCTCTTGAAATACCTTTAAAAAATAACTCTAAAAAAATTCTAGAGCAGCAGAACCCACACAAAGGCAGAGTGAAAAAAAATGCCCAAGAAACTTAGGTCAGCAGATAAGATCTGTTGCACCAGAGTTGTAACAGTGTATAGTCCAACTCAGGCTGCACCAGTGCAGACAGGACATCAGCAAACCTGGAGCAAGTCTTGGGGTAAAGGAATAACTGACAGCAGCAGTGGTTTCCAGAACTCTCAGCCCACAGATGCCAAAAAAAACTTGGAAGGTCAGGAGGAAAGGTCTGTTTCACCTGAGAGTTTTGTGTTTGTCCTTTTTTCTCGAAGAGGATCATGACATCAAGATGATGACATGACTTGCAGTTGATTTTGATTTGAGTGATGCAGGGCTGTGCAAGGTCACCAACCTCATCTTCTTCTCCTGAGCCATCTGGATCCAATGGCATGATATTCATCAGGATGACTGGAAGTGGCCCAAGATGAAAAGTGAGACCCTGGCCCTTTTAAGCTTAGGTCTTATCACAATCTTACTTTGAGTGAGATACATCCATTCAATGAATAGGCTTCTTTAAGTTACTCAAGGGATGATCCCTTTAGTAAAAAAAAAAAATAAAAAAATCAAACTGAGAGGGGAAGACCCTCAGGGTTCCTGGGTAAAAGAGAAACAATTATTATTTGGTTATTACATCCACTCTGTGCTAGGTGGGTGGGGACTTCTTGTCCAGTCTATGAGCTCCAGATTGAATTGGATTTAAGGCTTGATCTTTGAGCAAGAAATGTAGCCAGTAAACTCCGAGGAAAAAAGGCAGCTTTTGGCCATGGAATTTACCTTCACATGGGCAGAACACCAGAGGGAGGGGAGGGCAGGGGATAAAAGAGAAAGGGAGGGGAGGGGAGCTACTACTCACTCACGTCTTGTGTTTGCCCTTCCTTCTCAAAGAGGACCATGACATCAAGCTTGGGACAGGATGCCCTCCACCCAGGAACAGAACCACACTTTAACAAAGAGTTAAAAATCAAGTAATTGGCTGGGGAAATGAGAACAGATGAGGAAAAAAAACTATTGAAAATTACTATGGTGACAGAGAAGATCAAAACACATACTCAGAAGAAGACTACAAAGTCAAAGCTTCTATATTCCAAGCCTCCAATAAAAATGTGAAAGATTTCAGGCCATGGAAGAACTCTAAAAGGATTCTGAAAATCAAGTAAGAGAGACAGAGGAAAAATTGGGAAAAGAAATGAGAATGATGCAAGAAAATAATGAAAAACGAGTCAACAGCTTGCTAAAAAGACACACAAAAAAATACTGAAAAAACCCCAAAACAACAGACTAGGCCAAATGGTAAAAGAGGTCTAAGAAGCCAATGAGAAAAAGAATGCCTTAAAAAGCAGAATTGGGGGCAGAGTCAAGATGGCGGAGTAGAAAGATGCACGTTTGCAAGCTCTGAACCCACAGCCCATAGAATTAATGTAAGAAGCGATCCCCATAAATTCTGGATCATTGCAAGGTGTGCATAATCATAGTGGAAGAGATTTCCGTTCCAGAGAGCCCTGGAAAGCCATCCACAGGGTCCGTCGCGCCCCGGAGAGCGGACCCCACCCCAGCGCTGCCCTGGCCGTGGCCCTGGAGAAGTTGATCCAAGCAGGCTTCAGGGACGGAAGCTCCGGCGGCCGGGAAACTCCCTCCACCCACAGAAGCTACAGGTCAGTGAGAGAGACGGCTGGGCTGGAAGAGGGGAGCAGCGGGGTGTCTCCGTGACTTGGGCCCCCTTGGGAGGAAGCTGCGGTGGTAGAGGTGGGGGCAGCGGTGGAGGCAGCGGTGGCGGAGGCAGCTGCGGTGCGGCGGCGGCCCGGGACTCCCCCAGCAGCAGGCAGGATCTTCATTACTGAAAGTGTCTGCATAAACAACCTGAGGGAGCTGAGCCTGGGAGATGGCCCTGCCCCACCCTGCTCCATTACTGAAGGTCTCTGCATAAAGCCCCTGAGGGAACTGAGCCTGGAAGGCGGCCCTGCCCCCACCCCAGCACCAGAACTAAAGCTCACATTGATTAGCAGCCGCTTGCCGCGTAAAGCTCATTTGAATCTCAGACCCCAAGCACTAGCTGGGTGGATCTAGGCGGGGGTGGACAGGAATCTCAGAAGTCAAGTAACTGGCTGGGAAAATGCCCAGAAAAGGGAAGAAAAATAAGACTATAGAGAATTTTTTCGAACAGATGCAAATGATCCCGACATTCGGATCTGATGACGAGGATATATTCTTGCCATCAGGGAAAGATGTGGAGGGCGGGGCCTCGGTACCCCAGACATCCCAGGGGGATGTCGGGTGGGCTCAGGCCTTGGAAGAGCTCAAAAAGGATTTTGAAAAGCAAGTTAGACAGGTGGAGGAAAAACTGGGAAGAGAAATGAGAGAGATGCAAGAAAAGTATGAAAAACGAGTCAATACCTTGGTAAGGAGACCCAAAGAAATGCTGAAGAAAATATCACCTTGAAAAATAGGCCCACTCAATTGGCAAAAGAGGTTCAAAAAGCCAATGAGGAGAAGAATGCTTTCAAAAGCAGAATGAGCCAAATGGAAAAAGAGGTTCAAAAGCTCACTGAAGATAATAGTTCTCTCAAATTTAGAATGGAACAGATGGAGTCTAATGACTTTACGAGAAACCAAGAAATCACCAAACGAAACCAAAAGAACGAAAAAATGGAAGAGAATGTGAAATATCTCATGGGAAAAACAACTGACCTGGAAAATAGATCCAGGAGAGACAATTTAAAAATTATGGGACTACCTGAAAGTCATGATCAAAAAAAGAGCCTAGACATCATCTTCCATGAAATTATCAAGGAAAACTGCCCTGACATTCTAGAACCAGAGGGCAAAATAAGTATTGAAAGAATCCACCGATCACCACCTGAAAGAGATCCAAAAAGAGAAACTCCTAGGAACATTGTGGCCAAATTCCAGAATTCCCAGGTCAAGGAGAAAATATTGCAAGCAGCTAGAAAGAAACAATTCCAGTACTGTGGAAATACAATCAGGATAACTCAAGATCTAGCAGCTTCTACATTAAGGGATCGAAGGGCGTGGAATAAGATATTCCAGAAGTCAAAGGAACTAGGACTGAAACCAAGAATCACCTACCCAGCAAAACTGAGTATAATACTTCAGGGGAAAATATGGTCTTTCAATGAAACAGAGGACTTTCAAACATTCTTGATGAAAAGACCAGAGCTGAAAAGAAAATTTGACTTTCAAACACAAGAATGAGAAGAAGCATGAAAAAGTAAACAGCAAAGAGAAGTCTTAAGGGACTTACCAGAAGTGAACTGTTTACATTCCTACATGGAAAGACCATATTTGTAACTCTTAAAACTTTTCAGTATCTGGGTAGTTGGTGGGTCCATACACACACATGTACATGCATGTACACACACACATACACACATGCACACACATACAGAGACAGAGAGCACAGATTGAATTGAATAGGATGGGACCATATCTTAAAAGAAATTAAGGTAAATGGTGAGAGAGAAATGTAGTGGGAGGAAAGAGGGTGAAATGGAATGGGGTAAACTATATCTCATTCAAGAGGAAAGCAGGAGACTTTTTAGTGAAGGGAAAAAGAGGAGAGCTGACAAAAAGACATGAAGTTTACCCTCATCGCATTCGACTAAAGGAAGGAATAAAATGCACACTCATTTTGGTATGAAAACCTATCTTACAGTATAGGAAAGTGGGGGAGAAGGAGATAAGCAAGGGGGGGGATGATGGAAGGGAGGGCAAAGGGAGGAGGGAGCAATTTGAAGTCAACACTCGGGGAAGGACAGGATCAAAAGACAGAAGAGAAACAATGAGGGGCAGGTTAGGATGGAGGGTAATTCAGTTAGTCTTACACAACACGACTATCAGGGAAGTCATTTGCAAAACTACACAGATATGGCCTATATTGAATTGCCTGCCTTCCCAAAGGGAATGGGTGGGGAGGGAGGGATGGGGAGAATTTGGAACTCAAAGTTTTAGGAACAACTGTTTAGTATTGTTGTTGCTACTAGGAAAGAAGATATACAGTTAATGAGGAATAGAAAGTCATCTGGTCCTACAGGAGAAAAGAGAAGATGGAGACAAGAGAAGGGAGGGATAACAGAAGAGAGGGTAGACTGGAGATAGGGAAAATTGGATTGCTTGGGGTATTGGGGTGGGGGGAGGGGATAAAAGGGGAGAAAATTTGGAACCCAAAATTTTGTGAAAATGAATGTAAAAAATTAAATAAACATATATTTTTAAAAAAATTGGCAAACTATATATATATAAAAAAAAGCTGAATTGGCCAAATGGAAAAGGAGGTCCAAGGGGTGACTGAAAAAAAATTCATTAAAAATTAGAATGGAGCAAATGGAAACTAATGACTTTATGAGGACTTCTGAAAATCTCTCTTCTTTCATGTGTTAATTTGTTTCTTGATTTCTAGGAACAGAAACTGAGTTTCTTGCCAACATTTCAGAATGTAGAAATAGAAATTTGTCATAAAGCAGACAAAAAAGGAAGAGGAATTAAGAACTGTTATAGAAAGATTTTGACAATGTCACGAGGAGAGGTTTCACAGAATCCCAGACTGCATTCATGGCCTGAATGTATTGTTTGTCTTATAATACTAGTTTGTAATCCAGTCCAATGCAGTAGCAGTGTTATCAACATTTATGTTTTTAGTTTTACATCTTGAATCCAATCTTCAGTGAAGTTGACAGAATCCTATTTATCTCGTAATAAAGTCTTTTACTTTTTTTTCTTTTTTCCTTGAAAGTGGAAAGTGAAGTGCTGAAGTGCACTTCATGATGCAGGTTTTGTGATGGCCAGAGGGAGTTTTTACATAAACCTTCTCTCCTTGAATAATTTCTAGAAATCATTTTGGGGGAGTAAAGAATAAACAATAGTATTCAGACCTTAGCATAAATATAATATGAATCATTCTAAAAACAATTTATAATATCAAAGTATCTAATTCTTCAGGAGGATAAAGTCTTTCCTATCCTAGAATTTTTTCATTCCATATATGACCTTAGATGTGTCAGAATAAATGTGCTTCAATTTTTATTTGACTGCATTACTGAACTGTTAATGTCTTTTTAGTCTTAACTTTTTTGAAAAAAATATTTATTTTTAATAGTTTTCACCATTCACTTCCATAAGATTTTGAATTGTTAATTTTCTTTCCCTCTCTTCTCCCCCTCCCCTGAGATGGCATGCAATCTTACAGATTATACATATACATTCATTTTAACATATTTTCACATTAGTCATGTTGTAAATAAGAATTAGAACCAAGGGGAGAAACCACAAGAAAGAAGAAACAAAAAACAAAAAAAGAGAGAATAAATAATATGCTTCAATGTACATTCAGACTCCATAGTTCTTTTTCTGGATGTGGATAACATTTTCCATCATGGAGTTGTTATAGATTTTTACATTGCTAAGAAGAACTAAGTCTATCAAAATTAGTCATCACACAATGTGGCTTTTACTGTGTACAATGTTCTCCTGGTTCTGCTCACTTCACTAGCATCAGTTCATCTAAGTCCAGGTTTTTCTGAAATCTGTCTGCTCATCATTTCTTAATGGTACAATAGTATTCCAGTATATTCATACACCGCAACTTTTTTCAGTCATTCCCCAATTGATGGGCACCCCCTCAAATTTCCAATTGTTGGCTACCACAAAAAGGGCTGCTATAAATATTTTTGTACATGTGGGTCCTTTTCCCTTTTTTATGATCTCTTTGGGGTATAGACCTAGAATTGATATTACTAGGTCAAAGAAGTATGCACAGTTTTATAGCTCTTTGGGTATAGTTCCAAATTGCTCTCCAGAATGGTTGAATCAATTCATGACCCCACCAATAATGCATTAGTGTTCCAATTTTCCCACATCACCAGTATTTATCATTTTCCTGTTCTGTCATGTTAGCCAATCTGATAACTATGATGTGATACCTCAGAGTTGTTTTGATTTGCATTTCTCTAATCAATAGTATGTAGAGCATTTTTTCCATGACTATAAATAGATAGCTTTAATTTCTTCATTTGAAAACTGCCTGTTCAAATCTTTTGACCATTTATCAACTGGGGGATGACTTATATTCTTATAAATTTGACTCAGTTTTCTCTATATATTAGAAATGAGACCTTTGTCAAAGGCATTGGTTGTAAAAATTATTTCCCAGCTTTCTGCTTCCCCTCTGATCTTGGTTGCATTGGCTTTGTTTGTGCAAAAACTTTTCAATTTAGTGTAATCCAAATCTTCCATTTTGCATTTCATAATGTCCTCTATCTCTTGTTTGGTCATACATTCTTCTGTTCTCCACAAATCTGCTTGACAAACTATTCCTTGCTCTCTTAATTTCCTAATAGTATCAGCCTTTATATCTAAATTGTGTACCTATTTTGACTTTATTTTGGTGTATGGTGTAAGATGTTGGTCTCTGACTACTTTCTGCCATACTGTTTTCCAGTTTTCCCAGCAGTTTTTGTTAAATAGCGACTTCTTATCCTAGAAGTTGAGTCTTTGGGTTTATTAGACAGTAGATTACTACAGTCATTGACTATTATCTTTTTTACCTCACTTATTCCACTGATCCACCACTCTATTTCTTAGCCAATACAAAGTGGTACTGATGATTGCTGCTTTATAATACTATTTAAGATCTGGTATGGCTAGACCCCCTTCTCTTGCACTTTTTTCATTAATTTCCTTGACATTCTGGGCCTTTTGTTCCTCCAAGTGAATTCTGTTATTTTTTTCTAGCTCTATAAAATATTTTTGGTAGTTTGATTGGTATGGCACTGAATAAATTAATTAATTTAGGCAGAATTATTATTTTTATACTATTAGCTCAGCCTATCCATTAGCAACTGATATTTTTTTCAGTATTTAGATTGGACTTAATTTGTGTGAAAAGCATTTTGTAATTGTGTTCATATAGCTCCTGGGTTTGTCTTGGCAGGTAGACTCCCAAATATTTTATATTATCTACAATAACTTTAAATGGAACTTCTCTATCTCTTGCTATTGGGCTTTGTTAGTAATATAGAGAAATGCTGATGATTTATGGGGGCTTATCTTATATCCTGCAACTTTGCTAAAGTTGTTTATTATTTCAAGTAGCTTTTTAGTAGATTCTCTAGGATTCTCTAAGTATACCATATATCATCTGCAAAGAGTGATATCTTTGTTTCTTTTTTGCCTATTCTAATTACTTCAATTTCTTTTTTTTCTCTCATTGCTAAAACTAATGCTGCTGGTACCTTATTGAATAATAGCGGTGATAATGGACATCCTTGTTTTATCCCTGATCTTACTGGAAATGCTTTGAGCTTATCCACATTACATATAATACTTGCTGATAGTTTTAGATAGATGCTACCTATAATTTTAAGGAAGACTCCATTTATTCCTATGCTCTCTAGTACTTTTTAAAGGAATGGGCTTTGTACTGTTAAAAGCTTTTTCTACATCTATTAAGATAATCATATGATTTCTATTAGTTTTGTTGTTGATATGGTCAATTATGCTGATCGTTTTCCTAATATTGAACTAGCCCTGCATTCCTGGTATAAATCCAACTTGGTCATAGTGTATTATCCTTGAGATAAGTTGCTGTAATCTCTTTGCTAATATTCTATTTAAAATTTTGGCATTTATATTCATTAGAAAAATTGGTCTATAATTTTCTTTTTCTGTTTTGGCTATTCTTGGTTTAGGTATTAGCACCATATTTGTATTATTAAAAGAATTTGGTAGGATTCCATCTATTTTCCCAAATAGTTTATATAGTTTTAGAATTAACTGTTCTTTAAATATTTGATAGAATTTACTTAAAAATCCATCTGGCCCTGGAGTTTTTTTTTAGGGAGTTCATAGATGGCTTGTTCAATTTCTTTTTTTGAAATGGGATTATTTAAGAATTTTATTTCCTCTTCTTTTAATCTGGGCAATTTATACTTTTGTAAATATTCATCCATTTCTGTAAGATTGTTAAATTTATTGGCATACAGTTGGGTAAAATAGGTCCTAATTACTGTTTTAATTTCCTCTTTATTGGTGGTGAATTCACCCTTTTCATTTTTGATACTGGTAATTTAGTTTTCTTTTTTTAAATTAACCAAAGGTTTATCTATTTTTGGTTTCTTTTTATAGAACCAGCTCTTAGTTTTATTTATTAGTTCAATAGTTATCTTATTTGCAATTTTATTAATCTCTCCTTTTTGTTTTCAGAATTTCTAATTTGGTATTTAACTGGGAAGTTTTAATTTGTTCTTTTTCTAACATTTTAGTTGCATGCCCAATTTATTGATCTCCTCTTTGTCTATTTTATTCATGTAACCACTGAGAGACACAATATTTCCCCTAAGAAATGCATTGGCTCCATCCTTTACGTTTTGGTAAGTTGTCTCATTATGGCCATGATTTGTTGTTTGACCCACTCAATCTTTAGGATTAGATGATTTAATTTCCAATTAATTTTTAATCTATTTTTCCATAGCCTTTCATTACATGTAATTTTTATTGCATCATAGTCTGAAAAGGATGCATTCGGAGGTTTTCATGCCCTAGTACATGGTCAGTTTTTGCAGGTGCCATGCACTGCTGAGAAAAAGGTACATTCCTTTCTATTCCCATTCAATTTTGTTCAGAGGTCTACCATAGCTAACTTTTCTAAGATTCTATTTACTGCCTTAATTTCTTTCTTGTTTGTGTGTGTGTGTGTGTGTGTGTGTGGTTAGATTTATCTAGTTCTTAGAGAAATAGGTTGAAGTCCCCTACTAGTATAATTTTGGTATCTATTTGTTCCTGTAACCCATTTAGCTTCTCTAAGAATCTGGATGCTATATCATTTGGTTAATATGTTTAGTACTGATATTACTTCATTGTCTATGGCACCTTTTAGCAGGATGTAGTTTCCCTCCATATCCCTTTTAATTAGATTTATTTTTGCTTTTGCTTTGTCTGAGATCAGGAGTGCTACCCCTCCTTTTTTTTTTTTTTTTTTTTACTTCAGCTGAAGCATAATGTAGTCTGCTCTAGCCTTTTACCTTTATTCTATATGTATCTCTCTGCTTTGAATGTGTTTCTTGTAAACAACATATTGTGGAATCATGTTTTTTAATCCACTCTGCTATCCACTTCTGCTTTATGGAAGAGTTCATCCCATTCCCATTCACAGTTATGAGTACTGTGTCTTTATTTTCATCCTATTTTCACCCTGTTGTTTTTCTCATTTTAATCATTTCATCAGAGGCCCTTCATTGAATATAACTTTATTGCATTGTCGTAAGTGAAGTATGTGATTAATATTTCTGCTTTTCAGCATTTGTTTTTGAGGTTTGATGCCCTAGCATACAATAAAGTGTTGTAAAGGACTCATATGCATCTGAGAATATGCTTTTTATTCTCATTCCACAATCGCTAGAGATTTACCAAATCTAACTTTTAAAAAATTTCAATTTATTCTTTCTTGTTTACCTTGTTAGATCTGAAAACAGTACACTGAGACCTCTTCCACTAACTATTGTGGTTTTTCTTTCAACTTCTCCCTATAATTTCATTAATATTTCCTTTAAGTATAATGATGCTATAATGTTTGATACCTTTAAGCTTTAATAGCTTAAAACTAACTCAGAACTTTTGGAATACCTTGTATGTTAATTATGTACAATGACTTGTTATCTGTAGTGTCTTAAGCAGAATTTAATTTTGCTTACACAGTTTTAATCAAGTTTACTTTTACTGTCAGGAAAGCTATGTGGCACGTGGATAGAGTGCCAGGTCTGGGGTCAGGAAAACCAGAGTTCAAATATGGCCTCAGAAAGTAGCTATGTGACCCCAGTCAAGTGACTTAAGTCTGTTTGCCTCAATTCTCCATCTGTAAAATGAGTTGTGAAAGGAAATGGCAAATCACTGCAGGATCTTTGCCAAGAAAACATTATTGCGCTTTTGAATGGGAAGAATTCACTAATAACACAAAAGAGAATAGCAGAATGGATTAGAAAGCACAATCCAACAATATGTTGTTCATAAGGATATACTGGAAACAAAGATTCACATAGAGTTAAAATAAAGAAAAAGCTAATATACTTCAGCTGAACTCAGAAAAGCAGTGAGAGTAATCATGATTTTGGATATGACAATAAATTTGTTGTTGAGTCATTTCAGTCATGTCCAACTCTCCATGATCTCTTTTGGGGTTTTCTTAGCAGATACTGGAGTGGTTTGCCTTTTCCTTCTCCAGCTCACTTTACAGATGAAGAAACTGAGGCAAACAGAATGAAGTCACTTGCTCAGGGTTACACAGCTAGTACATAGCTAGTAAGTGCCTGAAACCAGATATGACCTTAGGTTTTGTGATTTCAGGCCTATCACTCTGTCCACTGTACCACCTAGTTGCCTTCTTCCCCACCTATTAGAATATAAAGATTTCATCCTTGATCAATTCCTTTTCATTACTCTTCCATATTTCTTCTTTTATGCTTCTTTTAACTCTATCAGGAATGATTATGTATCTTCTATTTAATTAAAGGTTTATTTTCCCCCTATAAGTATATTTTTATTTAGCTTTGCTGGGTAAGTTATTCTAGGTTATAAGCTTATATCTTTTGTCTCCTGGGATAGTGTATCCAGTCTTCTCCATTTTACAGTTAGCTGCCAAATGTTGTGTGATCCTAAGTATGGCTCTGTGGTACTTGACTATTCTCTTTCTGGCTGCTTGTAGAATTTTTTCTTTGCCCTGGAGACTTGGGATTTTAGCTTGTGAGGTTGTGAGGAAATGACTGGCTTTTCTTTTCTTTGATCAATTAATGAATGAAGTATTTATTAAATACTTACTATGTGCCAGATAATTTGCTGAGACAGGGGATACAAGTCCAAAAATGAAATAATATTTATTCACAAGGTACTTCCATTCCAATGGGGGAGACAAATATATATAAGATATATATATACAGCATAATCATAAAGCTAATACAAATATATGAAAAGTTGGTAAATTCAAGGTAGCTTGGGGGTAGGGGGAGTCCTAATGGTTAGGGGAATCAGAAAAGGTTTTATGAAGAAGATGTTGCTTGAGCTGTGTCCTAAAGGAAGAATGAGACTCAATAAGGAGGAGAAAAAGAGAGAGTGAATTCTAGGCATGGAGATAGACTATCATGTAACAGTAAAAGAGAGGACAGTTTGAACAGACACACAGAGAGGGGAAGTAATATCCAATGAAGTTTAAAAGATAGGTGAGGGCAAAGTTGTCAGGCTCTAAAAGTTAAACAGAGAAATATATATTTTATCTTAGAGGCATTAGGAATACGCAGTAGTTGACTGAGTAGACCAGTTACATTGTCAGATCTATATTTAAGGACAATTACTTTGATAGCAGTGTATACTTGGGCATCAGTGTACTACAGCTATCATAATTTGTACAAATTTGAATAGGTCTGAAGAGTTTTCATTTATGATTTCTAGAATTATGACATCCAGCCTTTTTTTTTTTGTCATAGCTTTCAGATAGCCCAGTAATTGCATTTTTTCCACCTCTTTTACAAGTCATTTGTTTTTGACAAGACACATTTCCTTTTTTTTTTCCAGTTTTTTTGGACTTCATTTTAATATTTCTTGTTGTCTCATGGGGTCATTAACCTTTATTTTGCCTATTCTAATTTCCAAGAGTGTAAGGTTTACAACTTCTGTATTAAACTCTTAATTATCCTTCTAACTCTTTACTCCAGAGTTCTTATTTCTTTTTCAATCTTTTCCTCTAAATTTCTCATTTAGTTTATAACTTTTTAAAACTCATTTCATTTCTCCCAGGAATTCTAGTTGACCTTGTGGCCAATAGCCAGTTGGTGGCATTGGCAAAGGTACGCTTTCTGGAAGGCTCTTCAGGTTCTATATTGTGGAGTTCACTCCTTGTGTACCCTCCCTGCCCTGGTTATGCAATTGTAGTCTTCAGTTCAGAACTGTACGTTTAATATACAATCTTGCTTTGCAATCAGCAAGACAGAGCTTACCTTATTCTGTACTTCATGCTCTACAGGTTCCATTCTCCATCCTAGCTGGATCCATGACCTGTCTTTCTGGTCAGAACAATATAGCTACTGGCTCATTCTTCTTTCTTTTCTTCACCTTGTATCTAGTCACAGGCCCTTTGCCTGAGTCTTTGTATGAACTTTCTTGGCTAGACCCCTTTCCCAGTGCCTGCAGGCCTCTGTCAATCTTGTGCTGACCTGGATTAGAAAAATGATGCATTGCAATTTCTTATGGAATTTCTCAACCACCACTTGGTCTGGTACTTTTTCCTGACCTTTGTTGGCTTAGTTGTGGGAGAGAGCTGGGCTCTTCTGTTTCCTTTCATTCTACTATCTTTGACAGTCTTTCTCATATTTACATTTTAATAGAGCTGTCTCTAGTGCTGCTCCTGAATTCACAATTATTTAATGGGTTGTATGGCATAGTAGAAAGAATACTCAATGATGTAAAAAATTCTGGGTTTGAGTTCTAGCTCTGTCATTTACTAGCTTTGTAATCTTGGACAAGTCACTTAACTTTTACCTATTTCAGTTGCTTCATCTGTAAAGAGGGGATAATATCTGACATAATTTCCTTATAGGAATTATAGAATTCTATAAATTATAGAATTTAAGATAATTTTATGAAAACCATTTTCTAAAATAGTTTTATCTAAGAGTGACATATTTATGAAATGGATTATTTTTCACAAAGTAATGACAGTATACAGTTCAATCATCTAAAGTCTCAATAACCTACACTCCAAAGACACATGTTGTTGCTGTTGAGTTGTGTCTGACTCTTCACTACCCCATTTTGGGGTTTTCTTGTAAAGAAATTGGAGTGGTTTGTCATTTCCTTCTCCAGCTCATTTTATAGGTGAGGAAACTGAGGCAAACAGGGTTATATGACTTGCCCAGGTCACACAGCTAGTAAATGTCTGAGGCTTGATTTGAATTCAGGTCTTCTTGACTTCAGATTTGGCACTCTATCCACCATGCCACCTGGCTACCTCACCTATACATGAAATATATAATCCAAAAAACTCATTTTAGTTAGTAGTGCTAACTTTCTACTCCTAACCAAACTTTATACAAGGTGACCAAAAGTCGTTAGCAAAAATTGTTTACATGTTTATATTGTAGAAAATCTAAGAAACAATATCACTCCACTGACCTGGCCTTTACCCATTTGGATCTGGACCATTTTAGGTAGAATCTGGAAATCAAAGTTCTTGGGACATATTCTTTTGTCCTGGCCCTGCTCACTTGCCACACCCTGTTCAGTTTTCCTGTATAGCACTTCCCACACCCTAGCTCCTTGTCTTTTAACCCACTTATCACTAACATAGATATGTACTAATATGTTGTTCACTACTGCCACAACTGTACACCAGTCCCATCTGTTGTCTTGATTTTACATATACCTCCTACACCAAGAATCGTTCTCTCTCTTTTTTTAACTGTGACAACTTGTGCTTTTTTGTTACATCATCATAGTGATGGTGTATGTGTTTATAAACAATGATGGCTTAAAATATGGTAAATGAAGTTAGCATATAAAGCTAAGTCCTAATTAGTGTGAATAACAAATTCAATGAAGTGATCACCTTATTTGAATTTGTACTACCCAAAGTTATAATATATTAACTTATGGTCATTGGTTCCAGACCAATGGAAATACGCATTGCAAATCTGAATGATACAACCATATTACATAATTCGCTATTTGTACTAATTGGGACCTGTCTGATGTGCCTTCTAGTCCAATTCACCTTCATTACTTCTGCTCAATTCCAACATCATATGCAGGATAATACAGTAGTAATCGATGCTACTAAAGTGCTGCTGACATGGTAGCAATCATGGTCAGTCTAGGAAGCAAGTGCAGAACATGGACCAGACAAGTAGACAGCCAAGGTTTTTATTTTAGAGTTACTCCTGGTCCTGAACAATTCAACTGTTGAAAATTTCTCCAATTTGAGTTTTCCTTGCCTAACCTGTGGAGAAGTGACTAACCAACAGTTTAAAGGATTAAAAGGTAGGCAACAGGAAGGAGAAGGAAGAGAAGCAAAAAGCCTACATAATTCAGACTATAAGATGAACCTATGAATAGTCAAAAGATGGTATATTTTGCTAGAGACATTTAAATTCAAATTCACTTGAGAAAACTGGAATGGAGCTCTATAATGAGAAAAATTTGGATTTGATTTCATTAATTCCAATGTGCCTTTCTAAATTTCTCTAGCATTTTTCTACCAGGTCTATATATTTATATGAGTACTACATTTCAAGTTATCCATAGCTCTATTTCAATGACAGTGGTTTCACTATTTGGTGTCAGCAGAAGATGATACATTCAAACACAGGAAAAATGTTTTTTGGTGATGATTACACTATGAATGCAGACATTTCAACAATCTGATTTTACATAAACTTACTGATCTGGAGAAAAGGAATCAAGTTATTGCCTACTTTGTGGTACTCTATGTTCCAAGAAGTGAATCTCTTAGCATGATGCTATGGAAAGGGCACTAGATTTGGTATTCAAGTTCTGGCTTTGCTACTTACACAGTGGCTGTGTGACATTGAACAATCCTCTGTCTCAGTTTCCTATTAGTAAGGGATGGTAATAATTGGAATACTTAACTCATGGGCATTTTATAAAGAAGATCATATAAATCTGAACTATTCTTATTGTTATCAACCTAAATTTTCATAAACTTCTTGGCCTTAACTCATGATAAGACTTAGAACTAGAAGGGATCTTATGAACATTTCTGGTTCAATCTTCTCTTTTTTCATTAATTTATTTATTTTTCATTTTCAACATTTACTTCCACAAGATTTTGAATTATAAATTATCTCCCCATCTCTCCCCTCCCCCACCCTAAGACAGAATGATTACCCCTTCCTCCAATCTGCCCTCCTTTCACCAGCCCCCTTTTTCTTATCCCCTTCCCTTCTATTTTCCTGTAGTGTAAGATAAGATTTCTATGCCCCATTGCCTGTATATCTTATTTCCCAACTGCATGTAAAAACAATTTTTAACATTCATTTTTAAAACTCTGAGTTCTACATTCCTTCCTCCTTCCCCACCTACCCTCACTGAGAAGGCAAGCAACTCATTATAGGCTATACATGTGTAGTCATGCAAAACACTTCCGTAACAGTCATGTTGTGAAAGACTAACTATATTTCCCTCTATCCTGTCTTGCCCTCCATTTATTCTATTCTCTCCTTTGATCTGTCTTTCCTCAAAAATGTTTGCTTCCAATTACCCCTTCCTCTAATCGGCCATCCCTTCTATTGTGCCCTCTCTCTTACCTCCTTTTCCCTATTTTTCTGTAGGGTAAGATAGATTTCCATATCCAATTAAATGTGTACGTTATTCCCTCCTTAAGAGGAAAAGTTCACTTATTTTCTCTCACCTCTCTTCTCTTCCCCTCCACATTGTAAAAGCTCTTTCTTGCCTCAACAATATTCTCATTTTTCAGAGGAAGATACCAAGAAGCCAGGGAGGCTATATAATGAATCCAAGGCACAGACAGGATTTAAAGTCCAGGTCATAAGATCATAAGATCAAAGATCATAGGCTTAGACCAGGTCACTGATGTATAGAAATCCACAAATCAGAGTAGACTCAGGTCTGTACTGGGAAAAGACACATCCGACTATTGCAGGGGGACCACAGACCAAGCAGGCCATGCTAGGGCAGGCAGACAGGTGATGGCAGTCACTATAAGGCAGAGGTGTCATGGAGAACTTTCTTTTATTTTAGACTTTTTCTTCCGCTTTAGATTCTGCTTCTGTCTTCTGCCACTCAGAGAGATATGGTTCCCCCTTGATGACACTGAATCCCTGGCATCTTTTCAGTACCGTTTATACCTACTCTCATATACTTCCAACATACAGGTTCTTGAAAGGAAATCAAACTACTCCCTGCTCCCAATGCCATTTCCAGACTCTTTGCCAACAGTGCTCAGCAGCCTCTTTCCTCTTTGAGGTTTGTTCTACACTTTTCTCCTAATGTATATCCTTGTGGCTGGAGAACATTCTCTCTTTCTCAATGAGTTCAATTCCTGACTCAATATTTTCCTGTCCATCTTCTAAATGTTGTCTTTATACTCACATCCTCACATTCTAGTTCCTGAATCTACTTAATGTCTGACCGTCTCCACTACTCTCCCTCAGCTACACATGGGTATATATCAAGAACTTTGAAAATTCTTTTTACTCAGCATAATCTGTCAGTTCCATCTGTTTATGCTTTACTCTTTCTATGCTTATCCTTGCTATCACTATAATGTCCAAGTCTTCTATCTTCAGTACCTTCCCAAGTCACCTTCCCTACTCCTCCCTTCCCAATCCTGACCCTTTAGTTAACTACTTTCAAATCCCTTACTTCTGTGTTTTATTACCACTCATACCCTGACAGCTACTAACTCTGGATTAATCTCACCATCTGCCTCCTCTGCTCCTACTCATGTGCTCCTGTACAAAGCTGGAAGAAGTCACACAATTGTACTAACTGAATCCACTATAAGTTTATCTTATTCATGCATTACTGCACCAAGACAATCCCGCTCTTTCTTCAATAATTATTCCACTTACCATAGAGACTGCTCCAAACTTTTTCTTCTTTCCACAAGCTTCCCACAGCACTCCACTCCTACTCTCTCAGCTTAGAACCTGCCCTCTTACTTTATCAATAAAATGGATACCATTTACCATGAGTTTCCTCTTCCCCGGTGCTCTATATTTTGTAACACCTTGGTATCAAACTACCTTTACTCCAGTAACTGATGAAGAGGTGGCCGTTCTTGCAAAGGGCAACCTATCTACATGTATCTTTGTTCTCATCCCTTCCTGTCTTCTCCAGAAGATTTATACCTACTATCATTACCTTTTTCTATTCTTCAAGATTCTTTCCTTGCAGATAATGTGCCTAAACAAAACTCATTAAATATTCCTCTCTTTCTTACCCAAACTCCTTGAAAAAGCCACCTATATCCATTTCCTCCATTTGTTCTCTTCTCATATTTTTTTCAAAACCCTTTGCATCTGAGTTCATCAAGCCACTGAAATTTGTTTTCTCCAAAGTTAGCAATCATCACTTATATGCAGAATCTAATGGCCTTTTCTCAGTTCTTGAGCTCTCTTGAATAGGTTAACTCCTGTTCCTGTTAACTCCTCCTCTTGGATATTTGCTTTACTCTGGATTTCTGTAATACAGCTTTCTCTTGGTTCTCCTTCCCACCTCTCTGACCATTGTTTCCCAGTCTCCTTAGCTAAGTCTTGCCATCTAACTGTAAGTATATTCCTAAGGCTTTGCCCTGGGCCCTCTTCTCTTTTCTGTCAGTCTAGTCAGACATGGTAAACTCATGAATTCCTTTGGGTTCAATAAAAATGTCTATGCAGATAGCTTCCAGGGTTATATATCTAGTCCTTATCTCTCTCCTAAGCTACCATTTTAAACCCAGTCCCAAATCACCAATTGCCTATGGTTTGTTTCAAACTGTATGTATGTTTCAAACTCAAAATGTCCAGAACATAATGTACATTATTTTTCTCCCCAGGTACATTCTTCTGTCAAACTTTTATATCTCAGTGGATAGCACCACTAAACTTCTAGTCAATTCAGATTTACAACCTCAGGGTCATCCTTGACTCTCTCCCCCTTGCTTTCCTTACATCTAATTGCTCAATCTTGTAGTTTATACTTCCATCACATCTGTCACATCCATCACCTGTTCTTCATTCACAATCAGGGCAAAAGCACAGATGGAAAACTGAGTGTGGCTTTTGGCTCTCCCTTGCCAAGACCACTGCAACCATCTTTTTTTTTTGAACTCAGTTCTTTTTTTTCTTTTTCCATTTTTTCCTTTTTAAAATTTATTTGTTTTCAACATTCATTTCCACAAGATTTTGAGTTCCAAATTTTCTCCCCATCTCTCCCCTCCCCTCACCCCAAGACATCATGCATTCTGATTACCCCTCCCCTGAATCTGCTCTCCCTTCAATTATCACACTACTCGCTTTCCTTATCCTCATCTTCTCTATTTTTTTATAGTGTAAGATAAGATTTCTATACCCCATTACCTATACTTCTTATTTCCCAGCTGTATGTAAAAACAACATTAGTTTTTAAAACTTTGAGTTCCAGCTTCTCTCCCTTCCTCTCTCCCCACCCATCCCCACTGAGAAGGCAAGCAATTCAATATAGGTTATACACATGTAGTTATGCAAAAGACTTCCATAAAAGTCATACTGTGAAAGACTAACTGTATTTCCCTCCATCCTATCCTGCCCCTCATTTATTCTATTCTCTCTGTTGTCTTTGTCCCTCCTTGAAAGTATTTATTTCTAATTATTCCCTCCTCCCATTTGCCCCCCTTCTATCATCATCCCCCATACTCCACTTATCTCCTTCTCCCTTCCTTTCTTGTAGTGTAAGATAGGTTTTCACACCAAACTGAGTGTGCATGTTATTCCCTCAAGTCAAATGTGATTAAAGTAAGCTTCACTTTTCCCCTCTCACCTTCCCCCTTTTTCCCTCCATTGAAAAAGCTTTTTCTTGCTTCTTTTATGAGATAATTTCCCCCATTTCATTTCTCCCTTTCTCCTTCCAATATATTCCTCTCTTACTCCTTAATTTTTTTTTCTTTTAGGTATCATTCCTTCCTATTCAACTCACCCTCTGTCTATATGTATATAATCCCTCCAACTACTCAAATACTGAGAAAAATCTCAAGAGTTACAAATATTATCTTTCCATGTAGGAATGTAAACAGTTCAACTTTAGTAAGTCACTTGTGATTTCTCTTTCCTGTTTACCTTTTCATGCTTCTCTTCATTCTTGTGTTTGAAAGTCAAATTTTCTATTCAGCTCTAGTCTTTTTTATCAAGAATGCTTGAAAGTCCCCTATTTCATTGAATGACCATTTTTTTTTCCCCTGAAGTATTATACTCAGTTTTGCTGAGTAGGTGATTCTTGGTTTTATCCTAGTTCCTTCAACTTTTGAAATATCATACTCCAAGCCCTTTGATACCTTAATGGAGAAGCTGCTAGATCTTCTGTTATCCTGATTGTGTTTTCACAATACTCAAATTGTTTCTTTCTGGCTGCCTGTAATATTTTTTTCTTGACCTGGGAACTCTGGAATTTGGCTATAATATTCCTAAGAGTTTTTCTTTTTGGATCTCTTTCAGGAGGTGATCACTCTTTCATATTTATTTTACCCGCTGGTTCTAGAATATCAGGGAAATATAATTTCATGATAATTTCATGAAAGATGATGTCCTGGCTCTTTTTTTGATCATGGCTTTCTGGTAGTCCCATAATTTTTAATGTTTCTCCTGGATCTATTTTCCAGGTCAGTTGTTTTTCCAATGAGATATTTCACTCTGTCTGCTATTTTTTCATTCCTTTGGTTTTGTTTTATAATTTATTAATTTTTCATAAAGTTATTAGCTTCCATCTGCTCCATTCCAATCTTTAAGGAATTATTTTCTTCAGTGATCTTTTGGATCTCCTTTTCCATCTGGCCATTTCTGCCTTTTAGGGCATTCTTCTCCTCATTGGCTTTTTGGAATTCTTTTGCCATTTGGGCAAAAGTCTATTTTTTTACAAGTATTATTTTCTTCAGCATTTTTTTGGGTCTCCTTTAGCAAGCAGCTGACTTGTTTTTCATGATTTTCTTGTATCACTGTCACTTCTCTTCTCAATTTTTGCTCTACTTCTCTTACTCAATTTTCAAAATTCTGTTTGAGTTCTTCCATAGCCTGAGACCAATTCATATTTTTCTTGGAGGCTTTTGATGGAGGAGTCTTTGTTTTGTCTTTGTTTTCTTCTGTTTGCATGTTTTGATCTTTCTTGTCACCAAATTAAGATTCCAGAGTCTGATTTTTTTTTCAATTTTTGCTCATTTCCCCAGTCGTTTACTTGACTTTTGAGCTCTTTGTCAAGGTAGATCTCTGCTTTCAGTGGGTGTGGGGGGTATACTGTCAGCTGTTCCATTACCCCACAATCTGTGGGCCTAAAGCTCCAGAAACAGTGGCTGCAGCTGCCTCTGCTGCTGCTGTAGGTTCCTCTGTCCCCTTCCCCCTCTGCCACCCTAGGGCTGATGCTGGACCACTCTACTCTTCCACACTGGTCCCACTGCCTTTTTTCATTGACCTCCCAATTTGTCCCTGGCATTTTGGGGTCCTGAAGTCTGGAAACTGCCACAGGTGTGAGAAGTTCAGTCTCCTTAAGGCCTACTCAGGTCCCCTCTGTGCATTCACGGCCCACACTGGACTGCGCCCTGCCCTCAGCATGGCGTAACCTTCCAGGCTATCTTGGGTTGGAGATTTGCTTCACTCTGTCATTCTGTGGGTTCTGCAGCTCCATAATTTGTTTAGAGCCATTTTTACAGGTATTTGGCTGAGCTTGGGGGCAGTGCTCTAGACAGTGTGTGCTGTTACTCTGCTATCTTGGCTCCCCCTGCAACAATCTCTTAATTGGGCTCTCTGCTTCAGGACTCTTCTCACTCCACCATAAAGCCATCACAGTCTGACCATGCTACTCTACTACTCAATAAACTCTAGAGACTCTTCTTCAAGGATGAAATATAATTTTTTTTCATTTAAAGTCCTTTACAGTCTAGTCTCACCCTACTTTCCAGTCTCTCCCTGGACTGGAGGAGTGTAAAAACAAACTAGTCTTTTTGTTGCTCCTCACATGAGACACTCTCTGTCTTTCTGCCTGTGTTTTGTTTCTCCCACCATTCCCCTCACCCTGAAATGTTGTCTCTTCTGATCCCCACTCTCAGATTCTTAGAATCCCTGATTTCCTTTAAGATTCAGTTTGAGTGTTACCTTCAGCATAAGGTCTTTCCTAATCTGCTCAGCTAATGGTAACTTTTTTTCAAAGTTACTTTATCATCTGTTTTGTAGTGTAAAGGTGTGCCTTTGCAGACTTTGGCAAATCTGCAGGACATAAGTGGCAACTAATAAATTCTGTACCTCACATAGTGTATAAAAAACTATTCTTGAATAAGCTTATTTATACCAGGTAAAAGAAGAGAAGTTGTGAAAAGCTTATTTGGATATAAAAAGGGGAGGCAGATAACAGAGTTAATCTACAGAGATAGGGAACTTGCCTCCAAGGCATAGATTTCTTCCTACCAGTGTGTCTGGTCCTTCTCTCATTCCTGGCATTCACTTTCCTGGTGGGACCCCTTTTGCCTATGCACTTCTAGCTAATTTTTTGTGCAGTTCTGGGGTAATTTCTCATTAGATTTCTTGATTATTATTCAGTATGGTATAAATTTTAGGTTTTTGCTGGAGTGGATGTGTGGGAATTGAGCTGAAGCCTTGTTTTTTTTCTCTTTTGTTTTTACATAATATGTTCCTTTCGAAACTGGATAAGTTTCTTTGAGATAACTTAAGTGGGATTGAATGTTTTAAGTATAAATATCTGCATCCTTTACAAATATAGAGGCTGACATGAGCAATATTCATTCTGCTTCTCTAGAACACTAATCCTAGCAATGTACCTGGAGTCACACAGAGGACTCCTAGTTAAAGGAATATGATGTAACTAAAGAGACAAGGGTATCAAAAATGCAATTTTGCAAAATGCTCTTGATACTTGGGAATATAAATACATTAGGTGATGTGAAAAGACAAAACACTTTTTCCTGTAAGTCATTTGAGAATATGAACCCTTCTGAAACTCCAGGTAAGACAGGAGAAAGTACTTGGAAACTGATTTATGACATCACTCACAGAAGTTGAGAGAATACTACACAAGGTTAAAATTCTAATGGAATGAGGAAGTACTGAGAAACAGATTATCAAGACTGATCTGAAATAGCCATTTGAAGCATCAAGTGCAGGGATAGATTTCAACAGCAGACAGTGTTGCACAACTGTGGAACCACAGGCCTACGTTAGGATTTTTAGAAGTTCAAACAGTTCCTTCTCTGGAAGAAACATGAGATGTCTGGTTCAGAAATATGACTGAAACATTACAGCACCGGCAGGTACCTAAGTAGAAAATAGAGATGAACTGCTACAAAGTCTTAAGGGCACTGCTTTTGGAGTTGTACAAAATTCAAAGTCTATAAAACCTGAAGTTACATGGCAAAGATGCTTTCAGAAGACCAGAAAGAAAGTTTGGTGGTGGTGGTAAAATGCAGTCTACCATACAGTGGAAAGGGGAAGTCAGGTGTACAGTCAACTGCAGAGAACTTATAGAAGAGTAATCAAATCTGAGGAAACAAATGAAGTTGCATTGTGATCCACAGTCCATGATTACAGGAGTTACTAGAGACTTTCAAGCTTGGAGATATTAAATCTTAAATCTGTTCCACATTTTAATATCCAAGGTACAGACTACTCAAATTAGAAATCTCAAATAAGTTCCATATTACTAGTTGCTATGAAAGTGCTGAATTTAGCACATAGAGGAGAGGGCATGAGGTATGAGTTAATTCTTTAGTTTACAGGTGCCTTGAAAGTACCTGTACAAATTATAGAGGTGAAGATATTGAGCTGAATCTGAATTGAAATAAAATGTAAACCATTATTTGCCTCAAACCAATTATGAATTATTCCTTTGAAGAACCTAAATTGTGTTTAATGGAAGAAGCAGTTGTATCTTCAGAATAAGATACTTTTCTTAGAATCAGGTAACAGAATCACGGAATGTCAGAGCTGGAAGGGACTTTAGAGGCCATCAAGTCATCAAATAATCTGTAGATCTGACAAAGGCCTTTGACACTGTTAGTCATGAGGGCTTATGGAAAATTATGTCAAAATTTGGTTGCCCAGACAAGTTCATCAATATTGTACATCAATTTCATGATGACATGTTTGCCCAGGTTCTGGATAATGGACAATGCTCTCTTGCCTTCCCAGTCACCAATGAAGTGAAATAGGGCTGTGTGCTTGCCCCCATGCTTTTAGCATGATGTTTCAGCCATGTTGACAAATACTTTCAATGAGGATGAATGCAACATCAAGGTCAACTACTGTATTGATGGTAAGTTCTTCAGTTTGAAAAGGCTACAAACCAAGACCGAAGTAGAGGGAGTGCTGGTGCATGATTTTCTGTTTGCAGATGATTGTGCACTCAATGCAGCCTCTGAAGCTGAGATGCAACAAAGAATGGATCAATTCTCTGCTGCCTGTGCTAATTTTGGCCTAATTAACACCAGGAAAACACAGGTGCTCCATCAGACACTACCACACCATCTATATGTGGAAACATGGGTTACAACAAATGGAGAAGTTTTGAATGCTGTGGGTAAGTTTACTTACCTTGGTAGTGTACTTTCCAGGGATGTACACATTGACAATGAGGTTGATGCACACATTGCCAGAGCTAGCTCAGTGTTTGGGAGGCTCCAAAGAAAAGTTTGGGAGAGAAGAGGTATTAGATTGATTATCAAACTGAAGGTTTATAGAGCTGTTGTGCTGACCTCATTGTTATATGCTTGTGAAACATGGACAGTCTACCAGTGCCATTCCAAGAAACTGAATCGCTTCCATTTGAACTCTCTTAGGAAAATTCTGAGGATCACCTGGCAGGATAAGGTATCAGACACTGAAGTCCTTGCTTGAGCTGAACTGCCAAGTATTCAAACTATGTCTCAGAGAGTGCAACTTTGATCAGCTGGCCACGTTGTTTGAATGCAAAATGTACGCTTGCCAAAAAGACTATTTTATGGAGAACTCACATGGGGCAGGCAATCACATGGCGGCCAGAAGAAGTGGTACAAGGACACTCTCAAGGTCTCTCTCAAGAATTTTGGATTTGACTGTGTAACATGGGACACATTGGCACAGGACCGCTCAGCATGCTGTGCCCACATCAGAAAGGGTGCTGTGCTCTTTGAGCAAAGCAGAACTGAGACAGCACAAAGTAAACACAGGATGCACAAATTTGGGATATCTACCCCAAATATTCACACAGACTATCTGTGCCCAACCTGTGGTAGAACATTCTGTGCTCATATTGGTCTGATTAGCCACAGTTGGACACACTGAAATTTCACTTTATCATGGTGATGACATTTGGTCCTCTTCAAAGAGTAAAGACAACAACCAACCAACCTCTTGATTGCCCCACTTACTTCTCACCCAAGCCCTGCATTGTCTGATACCTCCCAATTGCTTCCAGCTGTTTCCCACCCTGGATTACATCACTAGTTACCCCAGTCCCATCGAGACTTAAACCAACCTCCCAGACCACTAGAACACCTCTAGATATTTCCCACAAACTTTCTGTATATAAGTTCCATGTAGCCTCCGTGAGGGCACTCAGGTTTAATCCAGCATAGACTCTGTCTAGTTGAGATTCCATCTGGTCTGCTTGTCAGTACGAGCATTACAAATGGTTAGGCTTATTAAGAGTCAACCCAAGGTCGTGAATTTTTAATAAACTTAGTTTTTCTTTGGTTTAAAGAAGTCCTAAGTAGAATTCATTCGGGCAGGACCTGGTGTGTCAGTATTTTGGGGTCACCCTGAACCTCAATCTTTTGGTTCCCTGACCGGGAAGAACTGTTAATCACATGTTCTTCTGCCAAGACTGGAAGGTATGTAAGCCTCCCTCTCTCCCCATCCCCTTCTTGCTCTCCAAGCACCTTGGAAGCAGTTTTTGGACCTGAACTCAGGTTCCAGTAGGTCAGACAGCTAGAAGGTTGTCTTGCACTCAGGTTTTTGATTCACTGGCTGTGCTTGAGGCCATGGACCTGAGTACACCCTCCAAAGCATAGACAAGGATGGATGTCCTATGGAGAAATGTGTACCCAACTCTCTGAATTCCCTTGGTGCTAGGGAATTAGGGAAACGTCAGTTACTTTTTTTCTCTTATATTTTTTTCAAGGCTTACTCCCACATCCTCCTTTACAGAGGGAGGGACTTCTAGCCCCATGCCTGAAATGGGTCAATCCTCTTCAATTCCAAAAAATTCACCTTTGGGTTGTCTCTTACAAAACTGGAAAAAATTTAGATTCTCTAAAGAACTTAAAAAGACAAAGTTGGTATTCTTTTGCAACACAGTTTGAGCTCAATATCACCTGGAGGACCACAAAGTATGTCCCATGTTGGGGATCTTGCAATGTAATACTCTTTTACAGTTATAATTATATTGTTGCCAAAAGGAAAAATGGATAGAAATAACTTACAAAAGGGCCTCTGTCAAGCTCTCTGAGGACCCCATTCTTAGAAAAGACTGTAAGATGCCTGCACCTAAAGCCACCCCACAAAAGGGCAATGGGGGTGAATTGGATGTTTTGGATGACCCCCTGTTTATGGCTTCCAGGGTCTGGACCCCACCTCCTTCCCTACCTCCATTTCCGCCATCCTAACTCCTATCCCCTCCCCAATCTCCTCTGAGTCCTCCTCCTGCTCCCCAACCTCCTACTGCTCTCATACCTCCTCTAAGCCCTCCTATTACCCTCCAACCTCCCTCAACCTACTTACCTCCCCCTCCTTGGCCACCCCTTTCTTCCCTTGGTTTCCCTTCCCTTTTCCTCTACCCCAACCCCCCTCAATTCCTATCTCATTTTCCTTCCATATCTCTTACCCTGTATCTCCTCCACTGGCCCCTCAGTTTGAGGAAACCCCTCTGAATTCAGGCCCTACCCCTATAAGTCTCTACAGTATCTCTGCCTGTAAACCCCACCCCCTCCAGGACTCTAGCCCTACAGCCACACTCCCTGAGGCAACATCCACTCTGACCTCAGACCCCGCTCCCATGGCACTCTATGGGGAATCTCCCCCTTTAATCCCTACTCTTTCTCAGGTACAAGTGGATTTTTCCCCTTGCCAGCCAGATCCTTTGAACTCCAGCCAGATCCTCTGGCCTCAAAGCATAATCCAGTTCAGCAGGCATTCCTCAGTCCCTTCCTCATAAGAAGTGGGACTTCGTATGTTCCTCTACAAGTCCCTGTCCCCACGGAGCTTTTTCCCTTGAGGGAAGTGCCTGCCTCACCTAGCGGGGACAATCAGAATACATGTTCCATTCTCCATTTCAGATCTCACTCAGATTAAAGAGAAACTAGGGAGATACTTGGAAAACCCCCCTAAGTTTACTGAGGGTTTTAGGGACATGTTTCTACAATTTGAACTTTTTTGGAATGATCTACATATTCCTTTTTCTACTTGCTGTACAGTTGAGGATTTCTACTTGCTGTACAGTTGTACAGAGGAGGATCTGGGAGCAAGCCCGGAAGTGTGGAGATTGTTTGGCTAGTAATGACCACGAAATACCCTTCTGGAACAGCTGCTGTTCCCCTTAGTGACCCAGAATGGGATTATCAGAAAAGTGAGGATAGAGGAAAAAGAGATAATGTGGTATTTTGTTTGTTAGATGGCCTAAAAACTGTGTTTAAAAAGCTGACGAATTTTCAAATGATTAAAGAAATTACTCAGGAAGAAAAGGAAAACCCTGCCCTTTTCCAAGACAGGCTGATAGAGGTTATTAAAAAATACACAAATTTACATCCTGACTCTATGGAAGGGGAAGCGATCCTTAGTATGTATTCCATTGATCAGTCTGCCCCAGATATTAGGAGGAAACTACAGAAAGTGGCAATGGGACTCCAAACACCTCAGGCTCAATTACTGGAGAGAGCTTTTGGAGTTTTTGGTAACAGAGACTTAGTCAAAGTAGAGGAAAATGAGCTTAGAGATAGAGAACATGCTCAGTTGTTGGCTGCCACCATAGCCAGGAAAATACCTGAGGGTATTCCTAATAACTTGGGTAATGGTAAGACCTGCTTTCGATGCCACGAGGAGGGCCACTGGTCCAAGGAATGTCCCTTCAGGGTGCCCTCCCCAGGACCAAAGCCTCCAGGACCATGCTCAATATGTGACCAGGAGGGACATTGGAGGAAGGATTGTCTCCGAGGTTGGAAGAGTGGTGGAGTCACCCCCAGTATACCGTCCTCCAGTCTTCTCAGGACTTGGAATGATGGGACAACCCAGGGTTTGGCAGTGCTCCCACTTTCTCCATTTCTCTTGCTAAGCCCTGGGTGAATATTGAAGTCGGAGGTAAGATTACCCGATTTATGATGACACCGGGGCAACATTCTCTGTTCTAACTAATTACTCTGGCCCTACTCGCCCCTCCACCTGTCAGGTTATGGGCATAGAAGGGAAAACTAAGGGATATTGAGAGACATACCTCTTCCCCTGCCTGTTTGAGGATCTGTTGTTTGAACACTGTTTCCTTATCATCTCCTCTTGTCCCACTCCTTTGATGGGAAGGGACTTGATGGTGAAATTGGGAAGCCAGTTTTCTCTAGTCAAGTTTCCCATTTCCATTTTTCCTCTGATTACCAGACTTTCCCATGTTCCCCTGGAAGTGTGGGAGACAGTTGAGCCAATTGTTTGGGATCAGGGAATTCCTGGGAGAGCTACTCATGCTACCCCAGCCACTGTTTGCTTTAAGAATCCTAATGTATTTGCCCATCCCTGTCAATATCACATTAAACCTGAGGCCTGGAAAGGACTACAACCTTTAACTGAAAAATTCCTTAAGTACAAAATTCTTGTCCCTTATCAATCTCCATGCTATACTCCTATCCTTCCTGTAAATAAAATCTAATGGAGAAAATCAGATGGTCCAAGACCTCAGGGCCATTATTGAAGCTGTTATTCCAATATATCCCATAGTCCCCAACCCATATACTATACTCACTCAAATCCCCAGTGGTTTTCCACTCTGGATCTCAAAGACACTTCTTTTTTGGTGTACCTCTCCAAGACAGATTCAGTTTATTTTTGCTTTTGCCTTCCTGGGGAATCAAGTCTATGCCAGTTAACATGGCCAGTCTTGCCCCAAGGGTTTTGAGATAGCCCTCATCTATTTGGCCAGGCTTTAAGGGATTTAAGGGACCTGAAACTAACAGATAGTAGCCGAATTCAGTATGTGGATGATATCCTTGTCTGTAGCCCCACCCGAGAGGCTTCTTTGACTGTTGCCACAGAATTCCTTAATTTCTTGGGCACTCAAGGCTATAGGGTCTCTCTGAACAAAGCCCAGATAGCATGCCAATAGGTAAAGTATCTGGGAAATGAACTCACACCCACTTTTTGATCCTTAGCCTCTGAGAGAAAAAGGACAATTCTGTCTATCCATGTTCCAGCTACTAAGAAACAACTTCGAGTGTTTCTAGGCATGGCTGGGTTTTGTAGTGACAATATTTAATATAAATTTTGGACTTTAATAAGGGCCAAAGCTTGAATTAAGGAGAGTCTGGACCTAATAGTCTCTTTTGTTACCTTAAATAAACTTAGAGAATGCCTTTTGGTATGTCAGCAAAGCAAATAGGGCTGACTTAGCAATTTCCTTAGGAGAACCTTTTCCTGGCATCTTAGTGATAAGGAAAAACACAGAAGTCCTGGGTTGTAATTTCAATTTTGTCAACTCTCTTAAGATATCCTTTTTTGTGTCAGCAACTTCTAGGACCTGTTTGTGGCAGGATGCCTGCCATCAGAGTGATGGGATTTTCTCCCTATCGCATGTTCCAGAGACACATGCTACAGAGAAGAAGTCTACACAGCTTGGAATCATAAAACCCAACTGAAGCTATTGTGTTAATTGTCTTGTCTTACTAAATTTATGATTTGTTCAACTAAGAGAGTTCCTTTCTCATGGCAAAATGTATTTAAACCAGAAGATTTCTGTATTGGGTAGTCAGATAATCTGGCTCCATAATATTATGTTACCATTTCTTTAAAGGGAATTGTTTAATTAATTAAATCATAAAATGTATGCATTTGGCCTGTTGCCTTTCAAGTTTTTCAGGTTAACAGTAGACTCTGGATTCCTAATTTTGGTTTTATTGCTAAACCCTTTCATGACTCTACTCAAGGCCTGGACTTACTCCCTTTAGAATGGAGTCTAGATCAGGCTTAAGCTTTTGAGACTCTGAAAACTAAATTAACCACCACTCCAGGACTAGCCCTACCCAATCGAGAAAAACCTTTCACTCTGTATGTTGATGAAAGGAGGGTTAGGGTTAGAATCGGAACCTTTGGGAGTTTTAAGCCAGTCTTTGGGACCCTCCCAGGCCAGTTGCCTATTTTTCAAAACAATTAGACCCAGTGGCTGCTGGATGGCCTGCATGCCTCCAGGCAGTGGCTGCTACAGTCATTCTAATTGAGGAAGCCTCTAAATTTACACTGGACCAGTCTTTAGAAGTTCTGACACCCCACAGAATCTTTAATAAACTTGGTTTTTCATCAACACTACTTTTATATCTATATAACTATAGATATAGTTATATAGAGCCTAAATTTGTTCCTTTGCAAATTCTACTTACTACTACTTGTTTTACTATCTGGGGCCAAAAAGAGTAAGTCTAGTTCATTTTCCACAGGACAACTCTCCAAATATATGAAGACAAATATGAGACATCTGAGACAAACATGAACTAGGATCCCCAAATGTACAATCCTGATTACTGGTCAGAATCAACTGGAAATAATGGAGTTATCTGTGATCTTTGTAATTTGTTTCTGGTCACAAATCTTGTTTTGACTCCTATGTGGTCATTATATTGCCAGATTTAAAAAAACCAAAAACCAAACACAACCAAAAACAAAGCATTAAATAACCTTCATTAACAGCTGATGATATATTTCTTATTTCTTTCTTTTAATACATTCCAGGGTAGTCCTGACTCCAGCTAGTTCCCTTGTAGTTTAGGTTTGAAAATGGAACAAAATGAGACTATTGTTAAGTGAAAAGTGTTGACTTGAATAGAAATGGATCCCTCTAGGCTCCATATTGACATAGAAAACCACAAATTAGTATTAGCTATGTTGTACTGTAGTATTATTATTTTGTTAAACATTTCCCAATTATATTTTAATCTGGTTTTGGGGCACTCCAGAGTTTTGCAGGCTGTTTGCTCAGTGAGTTTTGCACTTTTATTATAAGTCATTCAACAGTTAACAAAGAGAGGTCGATTTAGTCATAAAAGAAAAAATTCTACAAGGTTAGGAACTGATTCAGTTTAGAGAAGCTCCCTTGCCTAAGTTACTTATCTTGATTCCAGTCAAGAGTCAGAGCACTCCTAGAATTCAATGAGGTTCCACTGTATTCAGGGGATAAAGAAATGACCTCAAGAATGGAAGCCTTTAGTCCCCTGAGCCAAACTTTTAAGGTATCAATACCTTTTAAGGAAAAATTAAGCTAACTTTCAGGAAGAAGGAGATTGCTCCTTCTTTAAACAATACTGTATTGTTTTAAAATATTACTGGACCTAAAAGACCACAAGTACTGAAATTCTAGGAGAGATTATTAGAGTGAAACCTTGATTTCTTACCAATTACTCTAGCTGATGGTGACATTCTCAGGGAAGTGTAATATAGGAAAAGATTCATTTTCAGTCATTTCATTTTCTGGAGCCATGAATTCATTGGGCAGGGAATTTCTGGCAATGAAACTACTTCTATCAATGCAAACAAGTTACCACTTATAGTTTTAGAGCTGAGATGTAGGTGAGGTTGAATGACTTGCCAAATGTAACAAAGCCAGTGTGTGTCAAAGGCAAGATTTGAACTCTGATCTTCCTGACTTGGGTGCCAGTTCTCCATCCACTAAACCTAGCTCCTTCTCAGTCATAGGGAGTGTATAACAATAAGATATTTGCTGTGACCCACTGAGAAAGTCTGGTATATGGCCCTTTGGTTGATACCACCTTCTAGGGGGCACAATTAAATTCTGTAACTGCAGCCTCCTTTAATATTCCTTTGTGATATTCTAGAAAAATCTCAACCTTAGTTTAAAGAATATTGAGCTAGGCTAGATCTTCTGGAAATAAAGGAGAAGTGTAGACCTGCAGAAGAGGAGAAGCTGTTAACAGTGAGTGTCTCAGCATCTGCTGGGGACACTTTTTTTTCATATTTTAAAGATGCTGCATTTATTTGTTTCTAATTCAATTTTATTTTCAGTTCTAAATTCTCTCCCTCCCCAACCCACTGAGAAGGCAAGAAGTATAAAACCCATTATAAATGTGAAGTTCTGAAAAAAAAATTTCCACATTAGCCATGTTTTGAAAAAAAAAAAAGAGAAAAAAATGCTTTAATCTGCACTCTGAGTTCATCAGTTCTCTATCAGGAGGTATTCTAGTATTTTTCATTATGAGTCTTTTCAAGTTGTAGTGAGTCACTGTATTGATCAGAGTTACTAAGTCTTTTACAGATGATTATTCTTACAATATTGCTGTTACTACGTAAATTGTTCTCCTGGTTCTGTCCCCTTCAGTTTGTTTCAGTTCATATAAGCCTTCCCAGGTTTCTCTGAAACCATCCCCTTTATCATTTCTTACAGCATAACACTGTTCCATCACACTCATATACCATAACTTATTCAGCCATTCCCCAATTAATGGGCATCTCCCTCACTAGGGATACTACTTAAAGGTACTCCCAGAAGTTAGGGCTTTTCCATGTTCTTCACTCTGGAGGTTCCCTTTAGAATTCAAGGTGGGGGGTTGTTCAAACAAATTGGGATTTGTTCTGTGAAGTTTGGATTCAGTCAAAGGGCTGCACTTGAGAATCTAGAAGGCCATATGTGGTCTCGAGGCCACAGGTTCCCCACTCCTGTGTCTAGATTTTGTCTAAACTTTCATGGAAATAATGGGATTATTAAAAGGAAATCTCAAGCACTAGCTATCCCCAGATTTCTGGTGATATATCTTGGAAATGCCACAGTACTATTTATGTAAGGACATTTGCCAGTTGAATATCATAAGAATAAAATTAAAACTGAAAGAGGCCTTAGATGCCATCTAGCCCAATGTCCTAATTTTTCAGAGAGGGTAAGAGGATTGCTTAATGTCACATAAGCTGGGAGTTGAACCTAGATCTTCTCCTTCCACATCTACCTACCTTTCCAATGATCTACTTTGCCTCCTTAACATTTGTTCACTATTAATTAGAGAAATGCAAATTAAAACAACTCTTAGGTACCACTTCACATCTATCAGATTGGTTAATATGACAGAAAAGGAAAATGATAAATGTTGGAAAGAATGTGGGAAAAGTGGACCACCAATACATTGTTGGTAGAGTTGTGAACTGATCTAACCATTCCAGAAAACAATTTAGAACTATGTCTAAAGGGCAATCAAACTATGTGTACCCTTTCATTCAGTAATATCATACTACGTCTATATCCCATAGAGATTGTAAAAAAGGGAAAAGGGCCTACTTGCACAAAAGTATATGTAGCAGTTTTTTTTGTGGTAGCAAATTGGAACTTGAGGGGATGACCATCAAGTGGAGAATTCATGTGGCACATGAATGTATGGAATATTATTGTGCTAAAAGAAATGGCAAGCAGGCAGATTTCAGAAAAATTTGGAAAGACTTACTTGAACAGACAAAAAGTGAAATGAGCAGAACCAATGAGGCCATTATTGCCACACTGTGTAACAATCAACTGGAAAATGCTATCCACATCCAGAGAAAGAGCTGATGAAATGTGAAAGCAGATAGAAACATACTTTTTCACTTTATTATTTTTGTGTTCTTTTTTCTTTAGCAAACTGTAATTCTTTTTGTAAGCTAATTATTTTTTTGCAATGTGAATAATATGGAAATATTTTTTACATGATTGCACGTCTATAACCTATATCAAACTGTTTATCATCCTGGGAGGCAGGAAGAGGGAGGAAGAATATTTGCAATGCAAAATTTTGTAAAAAGAGAATGTAAAAAATTGTCTTTACAAGTAATTGGGAAAAAATACTATTTAAAAAAAAAGAAGTGACACTTACCAGATGGTTTTAGCAGAAACACAATGTAGGCCATTAGCCAGCTGCTGGCTCCATTAGCATTGCTGCAAAGACCTCAGAGATATCCTTCTTACTTCTAGGATACTCCTAGAACTGGCAAGTATCACACCTGAGACCAAGGCCCTAGGAGCCAGAGCAAAAGAGCCTTTCCCTACGTATACTTCCCTCTTCTTAGATTTTACAGGTTTCATACTCTTGTGATGCTTTCTCTATCACTGATTTCTGGTTTACTGTAAAAATTTTTTAGCTAATGTCTCTAATCTGAATGGAAGTTACTGAGGGTTAGGAAACTGTGTTCAAACCTTGCAGTACAGCTTACAGCTTGAATCAGCAACAGTATTGTCAGCTGTCCTTCCATGGGCTCCTGACAGTCAATCACCACCTCTACTTCTCAAGTCACTGACAATGCCTGGTCTAGATAAGTACAAATTTAACTTACAGTCAGGAACTCAGGACAACACAGAATAACAGCCTGCCATCCAAACCTGCCAGATGAACTAAGCATAGGACATATGTAAATATTCAGTTTAAATATCAGACACCTCCTCAATTCAGGTACTGCTCTTATATCTCCATCTGACTTCAAAGAGCTTTCATGTCCCCCTCCTCTATCTTTCTGTCTTATCATTTGTACTTCTATCTCTCCTTCTCTTCTCAAGTTGGGTCCTTTACGAGGCTTTGCTCATGTACTTCAACTCATCTACTGCTTATCTACCACTTGTGAGCTAGGATGTCAATTTATATGCTGTTTCCAACAAAAGCACGGTCTGGATGAGAGAAGAGAAAAAGTCTAACAAGAAAAAGCCCAGTGCAAACTGCAGCCTGACTGCATATCTAGTGTAAGGGCATGAGCTACTTATGCTATTCAGGGTAGATGAAATTTCATTGATACAGGGATAGGAACTCACCTTTCACAAGGTGAAAGCATTGTACAAATTATAGCATATAACCTGCGTATGGAGAAATGACTATTGTTTACAACTCAGTTATCAATGGACATTAATATTCATGTGCATGCCACAGTGATAGATAGCAGAAGAGAGAGAGCTTCCCTGCTCTTTGGATCTTACTTCCTATCTGCTACTGCTAATATTCAGGCAATACAAGGGAGGTGCAGGGCTATGATTTAAAAAAACAAAACAAAACAAAAACAAAACCTTATAAACAGAAGCATCATGGTAGTGGAAAGAAAATAGATTTGTGATTTGAATCTCAGTTCTCCTACTTATTCCTTGTCACCTTAGGCAAATCATTCAATCTTTCAGGGCCTCAGTTTTCTCATGTGTAAAATGAGGAGCTGAACTAGATGACCTCTTCCAACTCTAAATTCTGTATTCCTATAAATAAGAGGAAAACATTACATTTATTTGTTTCTGTAATAGCTTCAGGTACAACAATATAATCTTCATTAACATTACCAGCACTATCATCTTTACCAACAAACTTTACTGAGTGCCCACTCTGTATAGATCACTGTCTTTTCTTACCTGGAATGGAGTCATCTTGAGAGGTGAAGCCAGAAGGACTAGATCCCAGATCCAATATTTGCCATATATCCTGAAGGGAGCTGCCAGTCTGAGATGATGATCTTTGGGTATGGTGCCTATTTTCCTCATGCAATTCTTGGACCTCAACTGGCATTGGAGATCTGTTTTCTTTCTCCTGAGCCGATTTACTAATCCTCATAGGAGTATTAAGTTGGATCTATGAAAGTTAGAAAATACCTAATTATCCCAGAAGGACTCCAGAAAGCGATAAGGCTCCCAGATTCCAGGAACCTCTTGATAAAGGGAAAGGAAAATAGAAAAGAAGGAAAAACTAGAGCTTTCAGTAGTGAATTCTAGAAGGCTACTGAGGATAGGCATTTTTCTAGGACAGTGCTTTGTGTATGTATCAGTACTCAAGAATCTGTGACTTCATTTTTATCTCCTCCATTCCTCTTTCCCCATTAGTTGTTGCTAGGGCTAAAAACATTACTTACCTAGTTGTTAACCCTTTAATGATATGATCCTATAAACAATGCTAGGATGATCTCCAGATGACAAGTGTATAATTGTGGTTATTCCAGGTCAGTAGGACTGGCTTGAACTTTACTAGCACAGCTTTTGAAATTCTCAGGTCACTATGGTCCATAATAGGGCATCAGAATAGAATTTCAACAGTCTTGCACATAATAGTTATTTAATAAAAGTTTAAGTTAATTGAATTGTGGATCTCTAATTCTCTGAGGAACATTTGAGCATTAGGAAGGGTTGAATCAGAGAGTACTTCCTGAAATCTTAGACCCAATAGCTTATTTAGATTTGATAAATTCTGGAGGGAATGAAAAGATCTAGAATAATTTTTCTGCTTGAATAAGAGAGAAAAGGAGAAAGATTGTTGATTAAAGAAAATAGTAATTTTTGGGGTGTGCATGCATGTAGACATCTGCACCAATAATTTCAACTCCTGGTATAAAAATTTCTTCCACCAATGCAGAATGGAATTCCTTCTGTGATTTAGATAGTTTGGGGAAATCAATTTCTAAGCACTGTGGAGTTGGAGGAAGGCCTAATAACCCTTTCCGAATCACAAAGAAAGTCCTCATTTCAGCAAGCTTTTCAGGGCACAGCTACTTCTACTTAACTTAGGTATACACTCAATACTTATTTCATAGAAATTCTGACACAGATGAAGCAGATGCTGATTATTGTTAACATCCATTTTTGACCACATAAAATGACTTTATTGAGTAGAGTACATTTGTGGCTAGAATTGAAGCCACTTGAACAAATTCAATTCAATTCTTATGTGCTAAGTACCTACAGTGTGGAAATTATTATTTTTTCTTTTTTTTCCAGCTGGCTGAAAAGTTGTTCTTTGTGGATTGGGATCTCCACATAGCATCTACCTCAAAAATAAGATCAAACAGAAGAATTTTTCAAGACAGCTACAGTGTGTTGGTTTTTCAAGGTACACACTAGTGCAGGAAAAGATCTTGAAAAGATACTGGCTGAAGCAGCCCAATGATGGGTCTGAATTATCAGGGGCTGAGAGAAGTGATCTTATTCAGGTCTGGAGACCATGTCAAAAAGCTAAGAAAACTTTTTTATCTCACAAGAATGGGCTCAATTTGTCTGAATCATACTAAACCATGTCTACATTGACCTGTCAGAACACACCAAAACAAATCTACTTTAAATGATTCTTTATTCTGTATGGGGGAAGGTCAGACTGTGTGTGTGTGTGTGTGTGTGTGTGTGTGTGTGTGTGTGTGTGTGTGTGTGTGTGTGTATAGAGTTCCTGTACAGAAAAAACGTGATTTTGTTTAGAAAGAAAGAGGACATCAATTTAAGAAAGGTCTCATTGGGTCCTACTTTGTACTGAATAAAGTCTAATAATTTGAATATTTTCTATATTCACAATGAAATGCAGTGTGGAGAGAGAACGATAGATATCTGCAGGTTTCTCCTTATTACTGATATACCAAAATCCAAGTTAATATTGGCCAAGGCTTTGTCTTTTAATCACTAAATTTTATTTTAGCCCAATTCTCTGCTGTTTTTTATACCTTTTGCTATTCCCTGTCTGTTCCTTTCTGAGAGAACACTGTTTTCTGGCTCTCTTTCCTCAGACAGGACTTTCACCTTTTCTTTCTTTTTCTTTATTTATCTGATTTAAAAACAATTAAAAAAAAAGTTGGTAAGGGCCAAGATGGCAGAGAAAAGGCAACAACTTGCCTGACTTCTCCTTACCCCTCTGAACATCTTTAAATAATGCCATGAAACAATTCCTCGAGCATGACAGGGTGAAATAATTTTCCAGTCAAAGGCAACTTAGAAGGTCAGCAGAAAAGGTCTATCAAAGACACAGCCTCAGGAAATCAGGAGCAGGTCTTGAGAGTCACTGAATCAGACGTGCGGTAACTGCTCCCAGAGCTCTATGCCCACAGAAGTGGTCAGAAGGAGATTATAGGGGTCTCTTTGCTAGCATTGAGGCAGCACTCTATTGCTTTGCCTGTACTTGGAACTGGATTACAGTTCTAGGTGGCAGTCTCAGGGCAAGGAGGTATGCTAGCCCACCAGAGTTTGTGGCCACAGTGGAGCAGGGAACTTTGTCACAGTTCCAGGACAGAAAAGAGTACTTGTGGTCACTCACAGACCAGAGCACTGTCAGGAGAGTAGTAAATACACCTCCCTTTAAACCACAATAACTCTCTGAAAACAGCTGCACAAAACCCTTGAAGCTTTGGACAGTGTGCCCTCCACCCTGGAAGCAAAGCCTCACTTTACCAAAGAGTTAAAAGTCAAGAAATAGGCTGGGAAAATAAGCAAACAACAGAAAACAAATTCTGACCACAGAAAGTTACTATGGTGACAAAGAAGATCAAAACACACATTCAGAAGATAACTAAGTCAAAGCTCCTGCATCCAAAGCCTCCAAGAAAAATATGAATTAGTCTCAGGCCATGGAAGAGCTCACAAAGGATTTAGAAAATCAAATAAGAGATATAGAGAAAAAAATGGGAAGAGAAATAAGAGTGACACAAGAAAATCATTAAAAATAAGTCAACAGCTTGGTAGAGGAGACACACAAAAAAGAGTAGAAAAAGTAACATTTTAAAAAACAGACTAAGCCAGATGGTAAAAGAGGTCCAAAAAGTCAATGAGGAGAAGAATGCCTTAAAAAGCAGAATTGGCCACGTTGAAAATGAGGCAGAAAAATTCAATGAAGAAAAATACTCCTTAAAAAGTAGAATTAGACAAATGGAAAAGGAGGTACAAAAGTTCACTGAAGAAAATAGTTCCTTAAAAATTAAAATCGAGCAAGGGGAAGCTAAGGACTTTATGAGAGATCAAGACACAATAAAACAAAACAAAGAGAATGAAGAAAATAGAAAAATATCTCATTGGAAAAACAACTGACCTGAAAAATAGATCCAAGAGAAATAATTTTAAAATTATCAAATTACCTGAAAGCTATGATCTAAAAAAGAACTTAGATATTATCTTTCAAGAAATTATCAAGGAAAACTGCCTTGATATTCTAGAACCACAGGGTAAAACAGACATAGAAAGAATTCACTGATCACCTCCTGAAAGAGATTACCAAAAGAAAACTCCCAGGAATATTATAGCCAAATTCCAGAGCTTTCAGGTTGAGGAGAAAATATTGTAAGCAGTCAGAAAGAAATAATTCAAGTATGGAGTGACAGAATTAACACAAGATTTTAGCAGCTTATACATTAAAGGACTCGAGGGCTTGGAATATGATATTCTGAAAGGCAAAGGAACTAGGATTACAACCAAGAATCACCTACCAGGCAAAACTGAGTATAATCCATGAAGGGAAAATATACATATTCAATGAAATAGAAGACTTTCAAGCATTCTTGATGGAAAAATGAGAACTGAATAGGAAATCTGACTTTTAAATACAAGACTCAAGTGAAGCATAAAAAGGTAAACAAGAAAGGGAAATCATAAGGGATTTAAAAGGTTAAACTGTTTACATTTCTACATGAGAAGATGATACTTTTAAGTTATAAGAGCTTTCTCACGATTAGGTCAGTTAGAAGGACTATATAGAGGGCAAAGGTATAAGTTGAACATGATGGAATGATATCTAAAAATATAAAATTAAGGGGTGAGAGGAATTTACTAGGTGAAAGGAAGAGGTAGAATGGGGTAAATTATCTCAAAAGAGGCAAGAAGAAGCTTTTACAGAGAAGGAGAAGAGGGGAGTAATGTGGAGGAGTGAGTAAACCTTACTCTCATCAGAACTGGCTTAAAGAGGGAAGAACATGCACATTAAATTGGGTATAGAAATCTATCTCATTCTATAGGAAAGTAGGAAGGGAAGGAGATAAAAGAAGGGAGGGGTGATAGTAGAGAGAAAAAACTGGGGGAGGGGGTAGTCAGAAGCAAAACACTTTGGAGGAGGGACAGTGAAAGCAGAGAGAGAATAGAATAAAAAGGGGGAACTAGGATGGGGGAAATACAGTTAGGAATAATAACTGCGAAAAAAATTTTGAAGCAAATTTCTCTAATAAAGGCCTCATTTCTCAAACATATTGAGAACCGAGGTAAATTTCTAAAAATAAAGGTCATTCCCCAATTGATCAAAGAATATGATCAGTTTTCAGATGAAGTAATCAAAGCTATCTATAGCTATATGAGAACATGCTCTAACTACTACTGAGAAATGCAAATGAGGTAGCTGAGTCAAGATGGCAGAATAAAAGCAGGGACTTCTCTGAGCTCTCCCCCCGAGCCCTCCAAATACCTGTAAAAAAAGACTCTAAACAAATTCTAGAGCTACATAAACCACAAAATGACAGAGTAAAGCAAATCCCAAGCCCAAGACAACCTGGAAAATCAATAGGAAGGGTTTTTTGCACTGGGCAGGGAGCGGATTGCAGGCTGCTGTGGGCCGCACTGGCACAAATGAGCCAGAGCAGGCCACAGGAGACTGAATGATTGTAGCTGTGGCCATTTCCAGACTTCTCAACCCACAAACACCAAAAATGGTCAGTGGAAAACTCTGTGGGAACTGGGTGAAAGAGGAATGTGCAGTCTGGTCAGTGCAGTCCAAGTTCCAGGGTGGTGGGGGTGGTGGCAGTGGCAGCCAGCAGTAGAGGCAGCAGCAGCAGGAGCAGCAGCAACTGAGGCAGAGATTGTTTTTGGAGCTCTAGGCCCACACAGAGTGGGGAATCGTGGGGCTGATACAAAATCCCTGAAACCTGTAACAGTACATCTACCTCCAGCCCCACCCTCACTGGAAGAAGAGTTCTACCTCGACAAAGAGTTAGAAAGTCAAGTGTTTGGCTGGAAAGATGAGTAAACATCATAAAAGAACTCAGACTATAGAATCTTACTTTGGTGACAAAGAAGATCAGGGCATACAACCAGAGGAGGAGAGCAGAGTCAAAGTTCCTATATCAAAAGCTTCCAAGAGCAATATGAATTGATTGTAGGCCATGGAGGAGCTCAAAAAGAATTTTGAAAATCAATTAAGAGAAGCAGAGGAAAAATTAGGAAAAGAAATGAGTGAGATGCAAGAAAATCATAGAAACTGAGTAAACAGCTTCCTAAAGGAGACCTCAAAAAATACTGAAGAAAATAACACCTTAAAAAATAGACTAACCCAAACAGCAAAAGAAATCCAAAAAGCCAATGAGGAGAAGAAGCCTTAAAAAGCAGAATTGGCCAGATGGAAAAGGAGGTCCAGAAGCTCACTGAAGAAAATAATTCCTTCAAAATTAGAAAGGAACAAATAAAAACAAATGACTTTATGAGAAATCAAGAAATTATAAAACAGAACCAAAAGAATGAAAAAATAGAAGACAATGTGAAATATCTCATTGGAAAAACCACTGACCTGGAAAACAGATCCAAGAGAGAGAATTTAAAAATTATTGGACTATCTGAAAGCCATGATCAGAAAAAGAGCCTAGACATCATCTTTCAAGAAATTAATAAGGAAAACTGCCCTGATATCCTAGAACCAGAGGGTAAAATAAATATTGAAAGAATACACCAATCACCTCCTAAAAGAGAACCCAAAAGGAAAAGTCCTAGGAATATTGTAGCCAAATTCCAGAGTTCCCAGGTCAGAAGAAAATATTACAAGCAGCCAGAAAGAAACAATTTGAGCACTGTGGAAATATAATCAGGATAACACATAATCTAGCAGCTTCTACCTTAAGGGAATGGAGGGCTTGGAGTATGATATTTCAGAAGTTGAAGGAGCTAGGATTAAAACCAAGAATCACCTACCCAGCAAAATGGAGTATAATACTTCAGGGGAAAAAATGGTGAATCAATGAGATAGAGAACTTTCAAGCATTCTTGATGAAAAGATCAGAGCCGAATAGAAAATATGACTTTCAAACATAAGAATTAAAAGAAGCATGAAAAGGTAAACAGGAAGGAGAATCATAAGGGACTTACTAAAGTTGAACTGTTTACATTCCTACATGGAAAGATAATATTTGTGACCCATAAGACCTTCCTCAGTATTAGGGTAGTTGGATAAGATAGATAGATAGACAGGCAGATAGATAGATAGATAGATAGATAGATAGATAGATAGATAGATAGATAGATAGATAGATAGACAGATGATAGAGAGAGATAGATAGATAGACAGGGTACAGGGTGAGTTCAATATGAAGGGATGATATCTAAAAAATAAAATTAAGGGGCGAGAGAGATATATAATGGGAGGAGAAAGGGAAAGACAGAATTGGGTCAATTACCTCACACAAAAGAGGCAAGAAAAAGGTTTCACAATGGAGGAGATGAGAGGGGAGGTAAGAAAGAATGAGTGAATCTTACTCTCATTGGATTTGGCTTAAGTAGGAAATAACATACACACTCAACTGGGTATCTTACCCTACAGGAAAGTAGTGGGGAAAGGGATAAGAAAGGGGATTGATAAAAGAGAGGGCAGATAGGGATAAGAAAGGGGATTGATAAAAGAGAGGGCAGATTTGGGGAGGGGTAGTCAGAAGCAAATACTTTAGAAAAGGTACAGGGTCAAAGGAGAAAATTGGGGGTAGGATAGGATGGAGGGAAATATAATTAGTCTTTCACAACATGACTATTATGGAGGTGTTTTCCATAACTACACATTTATAACCTATATTGAACTGCTTACTTTCTTAATGAGGTGGGTGGGGAGGGTCAAAGGGAGAAAAATTGGAACTCAAAGTTTTAAAAACAAATTTTAAAAAATTGTTTTTTCATGCAATTGGGAAATAAGATATACAAGCAATGGGATATAGAAACCTATCTTGCCCTTCAAGAAAGTGAAGGGGAAGGGGATGGGAGGCTTGATAAAAGAGAGGGCACACTAGGGAAAGGATAATAAGAATGTATGCTATCTAAGGCAGGGGGAGGGGAAAGAGGGGAAGAAAATTTGGAACTCAAAATCTTATGGAAATGAATGTTGAAAACTAAAAATAAATAAATTTAAATCTTAAAAAAAGAAACATAAATGGAAACAACTCTGAGGTACTATCCAGACCTATTAGATGGGTTAATAGGACAGAAAAGGAAAATAACAGTGTTGGAAGGGATGTGGGAAAAATGAGACTGTTGGTGGAGTAGTGAACTCATTCAACCATTATGCAGAGCAATATGGAACTATGCCCAGAGGATTATAACACTATGCACACACTTTGACCTAACAATATAGTTACTAAGTCTGTATCCTAAAAGAGATAAAGGAAAAGGACCTATATGTACAAAAATATTTATAGTAGCTCTTTTCTGGGGGCAAAGAATTATAAAATGAGGGGATATCCATCAACTGGGGAATGGCTGAACAAATTATAGTATGTGATTGTGATGAAATAGACAGCTATAAAAAATGATTAGCACTTTGCTTGCAGAAAAACCTGGAAAGACTTACATAAGCTGATGCAAAGTGTAATGTAGTATGTTAGATGATCAGGTATGAATGACTCAGCTATTCTCAGCAATACAATGATCCAAGACAATTTTGAAGGACTTCTGATGAAAAAATGCTATCCATCCCCAAAGAAAGAACTGATGGTGTCTGAATACAGATTGAAGCATATGTTTTTTAACTTTTCTTGAGGTTTCTTTTGGTCTAAGTTTTCTTTTACAACATGACTAATATAGAAATGTTTTGCATGACAATACTTGTATAACTTCTTATTGAAACACTTGCCTTCTCAATGAAGGGAGATGGGGTGGGTGGAAGGGAGAGAATTTGACATTCAAAATTGTAAAAATAAATGTTAAAAAATATTTTTACATGTAACTGGGGAAAAATAAAATACCAAATAAATAAATAAACCAAGCTGTTGAAATCTGAAAAAAAGTTATTGAAAGTTTTGATTTTTACCTAATCTTTATTTTTGAATATATGGGTACTACCTCCCTGAACCATCAAGCCATTCCTTGTAACAAAGAATAAAGAATCTTGAGGAAAAAAAAGTTTAGCAAAACTAACCAATGCATCAGATCTGACTTCATATGCAATGATGAACCTCCTGTCTTCTAAAGCTCTTGATGCATTGAGAAGTCTGATTTAAATCATCTAGTCTCAGTCTCTTTCTACCATTCTGGCTGAAACTGTTTCTTATGTTTTTTTCTGCTCAGGACTTTTAATTCCTACTGCTAGCTGTTATTCGTTAGCTAACTGTACAAGTATCTTGTCACTAATTCTGTCTGATAAACACAACTCTGAATAAAGTGTTTTATCATTATAAGTCCTCAGCAACTCAAGATCAATGAATTATCAAACAACATCTATCATCTTTTAGAAAATGAACTTGTTGCAGTTTAATGTGATGTAGGAGAAAGAACATATCTGGACTATTTGGAATTGGGATTTGGATATGAATCCCAGACCTGTCACTTACTACTCTGCTGTAATTAGATGTGTCATATAAGCTCTCTGAGTCTCAGTTTGCTCATATGCAAACAGGGGATTGGAATAGATTAAGGTCTCTTCCATCTCCAAATCTTAAGTGCAGACCTTTTTTTGGAAGTAAATAGCATGTTCACCAAATTTTCAATGTTAAACTTCTATGACAGTAAACTGACAAACTGCTACTATACCTGAGCAGGAGGAAAATTTGGTTCTTCCTTACAGTTGCTTGGAGCATCATTTCTAGTTAAAGTTTCTGGGGCATTTTCAGATAATCTAGAAAAATAGTTTTGTTGGGCATACTGTAGCTCCTGCCATAGAAAAGAATCAATACAAAAGAAACTTAGGTATTCTGTATTTTATTCAACATGCAGAACTTTAAAGTCTTTCTTACTATTAGGAAAAAAAGCTGTTTCCAAATTTTCATGATCAGTGAACTGCTTGATTTGGAGACTGCTAGATATCATTTCTTTTATGTTTCTGATCCCTTAGCATTACTGCTTGCTTGGTAATTTATCAAGCTGCACAAATCTTATTTCACTATTCTTTACAATACATTTAAGAGAGGAAATAATGGAAAGTACTAAGTCCAACACACACACACACACACACACACACACACACACACACACACACACACCCCTTATTGGAAAAGGATAGAACCGAGATTAAAATGTATTGTCATTATGTATAGGGGGTGCATGTGAGAAATTGGCTTACAGATATTTAGAATCACAACATTTGGAAGATGTCCTCTCAACAGGTTTGGAACTGATACAAGGGCGTATCAGTGGAATGAATGGTTTAGGTTCAGCATGTAAAAATTAAAATCCTTAGTTATTCAAGCAGCAAAAAGTTTGGTCAAAAAAAAACTGTCTGAAGGAGTTATATGTAGATTATTACTAGCCTGAGTCCATTAAGAAGTTGTCTCTGACAACAGCATATAGTTCTAGAAAAATTAAGTATGGTTGTCTATGTTATGTAGCAACAACACAGGATAGGTAGGTGGTGCAGTGGACAGAGCGCCAGACCTGGAGTCAGAAAGACTCCTCTTCCTAAGTTAAAATCTGAAGTCAGACATTTAAAAGCTGAGTGACCCTGAGCAAGTTGTAACCTTGTTTGCCTCAGTGTTCATCTGTAAAATGAACCGGAGAAGGAAATGGCAAATCACTCCAGTACATTTGCCAAGAAGATCCCAAATGGGGTCATAAAGAGTTAGAAACAACTCAGAAATAACTGAACAACAACAGGTTAGATAATTTAAGCCCATCATTAAAAACAGGGTCAAGTTAGGAATCTAGTCCCATATATTTGTTAAGTTTACAGAGATATTTGGCTATGAATATCCTGCCCTAAAATCATAGCAACATAAACTAAGCATTAGAAGGAAGCCAAAGGATTTCTGTTATAATTCCTACTTAATCACAAACCCATATACGTAAATCCCCCAACAGTGCCCCTTTACCCTTTCAAAATTCCTTTCAAAATAGCTAGAGAATACAAAAAGTCTGGTAGTCGATAAGAAGTATACCTTTTCATTTCCAAGGCAAGGTCTTTTACCTGTGCCCTTGATCCCACCTATTCCCACCTCTTCCAGGATCATTTCCCATTAATTATTTCTGTTTACCTCCATATCTTGTCCTCTGCTAGGGTTCTCCTTATTTAATTTTTTTCTTATTCAATGTTTTACTCATAAACACTCTACCTTAAATCATTATCCTTTCCTTTCTTTTACCAATAAATTCTTCAAAGAAGATGCTGCATTGCTTCTTCCATATCCACTCCTGTCTCAATCCCTAGGAATCTCTTTTGCCTCACCACTTTTTGAAACTAGTCTTTAGAAAAGTCACCAAAGACTGTCTATTTAGTGTTTTTTTTTAAATTTTAACCATGGTTTTATTTCTCTGCAGCATTTGACTTGCTATTGTTCAGTCATTTCAATCATGGCTGATTCTTTGTGATCCCATTTAGGGTTTTCTTGGCAAAGATACTGGAGTGGTTTGCCATTTCCTTCTCCAGCTCATTTTACAGATGAGGAAACCGAGGTGAAAAGGGTTAAGTGATTTGTCCAGGTTCACATAGCTAGTGTCTGAGGCCAGATTTGAACTCAAGAAGAAAAGTCTTCCTGACTTCAGGCCTGGCACTCTATCCACTGTGCCACTTAGCTACCCTACAGCATGTGACACTCTTCAACAAGAATTTATTAAGAGCTTACTATGTGCCAGATATTGTGCTAGTTGCTAGAGGTAAAAAACTGTCCCTGCCTTCAGTGAGCTTATATTCTATTAAGGGAATCAACATGTAAACATGGAAGTAAATATAAAATACATATTAAGTAAGTAAAAGATATTTCATGGAGGTTTGGAAAAGATGCTATCAGTCGAAGGAAATCTGGAAAGGACTCCAATAAGAAGATGGCTCTTGAGCTGATGGAACCTTGAAAGAAGCCAAAGATAAGGATGGAGTGTATTCTAAATACAGGGGGATAACCTGTGCAAAGTCACAGAGACAGGAGATGGAATGTCATTTATGGGAAACAGCAGAAAGTTAGTTCAGCAAGAATGGACAGGACACAAAATTAATATATACTAAGCCTGGAAAGGAAGGATGAAGACTGATTGTAAAATGCTTTAAATAATAAACAGAGTAATTTCTATTTGTCATAGGAGTGACTGGAGTTTTTTGAGCAGAAGAGTGACATGGTCAAGTCTATTTGATGTTCTCCTATGGTCTTTCACTCTCCTTAACTAGATCCCTTTATTTTACCCTGGTCTGCCTCAAAGTTTCTACCTGTTTTCTTTTCTGTTTCTTCTTTTATTATAAGGTTCTATTTTCTTTTGCACTGTCTTGGTGCTTATTACAAATTTTCCTTCTTGACTTTGAGACATCTCTCACTCAGCTACTTTTTGGTTATAGTAGTTATTCCCATTATTCCAAAAAAGCTGGAGAAACAAGCAAGGAAAAAAAGAGAAAGGAAGCTAAAAGAAGAAAAGAACACAAAGTTAATTTGGATACCTTCCTGTGACACCATCCTATCCTAGTTCTCTTACTATTCTGGCTGTTCCTTCTCTTTTGCTGTTGCCTGTTTTTCCTCTTGTCACATAAATAGTCTTTTAACAAGATTCTGACCTTGGCCCTCCTGCCTTCTCTCTCTAACTTTCCTCCTTGAATATTTCATTCTTATCCATGTCTTCAACTACTATCTCTATGTGGCTAAATCTAAGATCTCTCTAGTTACAATTGCCCTCCTAACCTCTAGACCCCCATCCTAGCTGCCTGCTAGACATCTCTACTATATAGTAACTCAGATTTTACATATTCTAAACCTAATTTCATCATCTTTCCGTGACCTCCAAAATCTATTCTACCTTTCTGATTTCCTTATTTCTGTTATAGTGCCATCATTCTCCTAGTGACACAAGCTTAACTGTTAATCATCTTTGATTCTTCCCTTCCCCAAATCTAGTCACCCAATTCTGAGTCAATGTTTTGCATTATCTCTTTGATCTGTCCTGTCCTTTTCAATTTTTGTTTTCCTCCATTTTTATTCTCTGTCTTTTCATTTTGAGGGCTACAATTCAAACTGAAAGATTATATCTTTTAGAGAATTTTTTAAAAAAATTAAACTTTCCTTCCTTTTCATTCCCATTGCCATACTGTAGTTATACCTTCCTTATTTTTCACCTAGAATACTGCAAAAACATCCCAACTTTTTCTTCCCTTCTAATTCTCTCCTAACTCTGATCTATCCTAAAAAACAGCTGCCATGTACACCTTATAAAACAGTTTATCACATCATACAACTGTTCAAAAACCTTGAATGATTTCTTATTACCTAATGAATCATGTCTAAGTTCTTTAACATGACATGTAAGGTCCTTCATAATCTGGTCCAACCATATCTTTTTATATTTATCTCCATCTGCTCCTTTTCATGCACCCTTTGCTTTGGCCTAAACATGTCCTGAGCTTTCTTGCCTGCATATCTTTGTTCACACTGCGACTTCTCCCTCAATCTCCATCTGTCAAAATATTACACATTTTTTAAGACCTAGTTCAAATGAACTAGGTGTGTCCTCCATGAAGCCTGTCCTGATTCTTACTTCATAGAGTATGCTTTGAAAAAGGCATAAAATATACTCTATTAGTGATTTTCTAGTGGTAGAAAATAGAATATTCATATTCTTCTAGTGATTTTTATTCAGGTCTCATCTCTTCTACTAAGCTGTGATTTCCTTGAGAGCTAAGACTATGTCTTACTCATCTCTAAACCCCTACAGATTCTAGCACAGTACTTTTATACCTAATAGGGGCTCAATAAATATTTACTGAATTGATGAAGCTATGCAGAAATGATGAAGATATGAAGAAAAACTTAATAAATATTGAGTATGAGTACTTCATAATTCACAAATATTATCACCAGTTACACAAATAAATAAAATGCTTGATTTTTTAATTGCGAAGTAATTCAAAACATTTTAAATTAACGTCCACTAGATCTTTAAATTTCTGTTTTACTGTTTGTTGTGATAAATGTTTGATTACTCTTTTGTAGGAGGTAGCTACGATGGCCAGGGATGAGCTAAACTTTATGTTCCCTTTAGTATGTCTAGGGAAAAGTAAGTTTTATTCCAAACCTCTAAAAGAACATCATTGCCAGGAGTATACTATTCATATGGGAGAGTCAATTATTAAATTTTAATTATGAGTATTTATTCCTCAGAAATTGGCAAACGCTACAGATTGGAGTTTGACTTATTGTTTTGTTAGTCGTCTAGACTTAAGAAAGTGATAGAAAAAATGTTAATAATGGAGACTAAACTTAAATGTATGTTAGATGGCCATTTTTGTGTATGAGCTGATTGTTAAACATTTATTAACATAACCGTTGATCAAAGTCCTTGACAGGAAATATCTGATACATAGAACATAAGATATAAGATATAATTCTCTTCCAATAGTTCTTTTGAAGAGGGGAGAATAGAAGGGTGTGTGGCTAGCCAAGTCCTTTCTCTGGCTCTGCCCAAGAGTGGGAATCACAGATATTTAAGTTGTCCTCAAAAAGTGTGAAACGGCTTTCCAGATCCCAGATCTTATCTATCTAAGTATATCACTGCTACGAGGGCCATCTTGGGTCCCCGTTGGTCAGGGTATATAAACCCAGTGACATGCGATATCGATATCTTATTTAATCAATCTAGGTCAATCTCTGAAAGGTCAAGAGAAGAATTTGGGTCTAGTAACATTTTCATTGGGCTGGAGAAAACAGAAGTGTAAACGTGTGATGCAGAGATGGAAGAAACGGCCAAGAGGAAAGAATAGAGAAGGGGAGCTGATTATTCAGTCAACAGTGCCAGAAATAGCTGGTACACGGATGAGACAAATCAATTCCTCACCCACGTCTCTGCTCACCTACAAAATGGCAAGCAGAGATCGGTTTTCTCCCTATCTTTACATTTGTTATGAATAAAGTTATATAATAGGTAGCAGTTCCACAGCTATAAGATGATGCCCAATATCCTTAGGCAAAGCCAAAGTCTGTGATAAATAGAAAGGAATCTAAGTTACTCTAGCCTTGCTTATTCAACCTTAGAACATCTTGATCAAAAAGTCAATTCTTTAGATGAAATATGTTACCTGGGTTGTAAGCTTGCCTTGAAGCTGCTCCAAAGCTAAGAGATGATGCTCAGTATCTCTGGTTACTGTTTTTGGATACAAGACCCCGGAAACACTTTGAAAAGGATGCTGTGAGAACTTCATGGAATGACCTGGAAATAAGACGAAATAAGTAGTTAAAAGTTATGTTTTTCTAGCAAGCATTAGAATGTTACCAATGTTATAATCCGAATATCATTCTCCATTAATTGCTTTGAGACAATTCCTAGACATCCTACTGACTGCAGAAATAAACTTTGCCACATTCTCTCTAGAGGGTCCTAAAATGTATTTTCATCTTAACTGCTACCTGTTCTGATAATTTCTCAGATTCTAGTTTTTACCTCATTTACTTTCACAATTACAGATTCCTTCTTACCCTTTTTCCTGATCCTGACCTAACTACTCTTACTTACCTTTAGCAAGTCACTTCACCTTTCTAAGCCTCAATTTTCCCACCTGCAAAATGAAGGTGGTTGGAGTAGGTGCTCTGTTATGTCCCATCTAGTTCTAAATACTAAAAGCCTATCCAAGAAAAAAATCCCTCAATATTAATCAGTATTAGTTGTCCTAGTTATAAGATATTAAGATTCAAAACTTTCAATACAACATTACTCTTCATTATTGTCATTATTATATTATCATATATGTATATATATATGTACTGTTATTATTATATTAAAAACACATCTTTAGTCTAAATAGGTCTAAAACAACATCAATATACATTACTTGTTCTCCATTGTCATTCTCTTTCTTTTCATTTTAGGGACTATAAGTCAAATTAAAGGATTATCTTTTTTTCTATATCAAAGTCACAATCTATTTGTTTAATATTCTTGAGTTTGTCTAGGTCAGAACTGTTTAAGGTCATATGTTACTCAAAGGGAAAGACAATATTTGTTTAATACTTTGTTAAGGGTCTACTATGGAGCAACATACCTGGGATACTAGGCATTATCAAGGAAGTTATTAGAAATAAACTAGAAAACATTATTGTATGTAATAGCTCATATATTTGCATAAAACTGTGAGATACTATCAGCCTGGAATATTGTGCATCTTGGTTGCTGGAAAGCTGGAAGGGATATTTTACTCTAACGTCAGGAGGCCTGGCTCTAGGCCTACGCCTAGCTCTGCCTGTGCAATCCTAGGCATATCACTTCTTCCCTCTTTGCCAAATGACTTTTCCAATCCAAACATTAATGATCTATGACTAAGGTTTATCATGTCTTTATTGAGTATGCTCCTTGATCCACCATCAAAGATAACAATGGCTGAACATATCACGTATATAGATTTAATCTATTTGGCAATTAATACTCTATGTTTTTAATATTTTTAATGATAGAAAATATTATCACATAGTAAATAATTTCTGATTACCTTAAGTTTATGACAGAAACCACAAATATTCCTAGTAGTAAAAAATGCTGACAATTCTTTGCTATGGTGTCTTTCTGGGAGGAGTTAGGTGGGGAAATCTAGGCAATATAAAAACAAAAGTTACCAATAAAATAATATTTTAAAGTGCTGATATGGTAGTTTTGACAAAAGCTACTGACTTTCAGGGTAAAAATATAAGTTGGGAAAATAGAAAACATGGTTGATTTTACTAACTACAGAATTCCTGGACTTGAGAAGGAAATATAGACTAGCATATTTCTTTTTAAATTTATAAGGCCAGAGGCTCACAATTACAAAGCTTTTATCGAAGATTAGTCACAGCTTGCCCAGAAATGAAGAGATGAATTATAATCAAAATTCAATTCTGGGTCTCCTTACTCTAACATATTTAAAAGTAATCATTAGTTTAAGAGTCATTAATAATATCCCTAGATATTGTTTGTCTGAAAAGTTTTTTTTGAAGTCAGAAGGTGGTACACTCACTGAAGAAAAGTCTTTGGTAGAGGAAAAGATAAAATAGAGCTTACTGGCTTTCATATCTGGGATCTCTACTAGCTGAAATACTACATGCACAGATGCTCTCTCCATGGTGAAATCTGTGTCAGTATCCAGATTACTTTTAGTATAGGGAATATAACTATTTGTGGGGAAAGATTTTGCTTCCTTCTCCCTAGGCCACAAAAAAGCTTTTTTTTTTTTTTTTTTTTGACCACTTGCTGCTGGATTGATCATCTTTCCCTTTATTTCTCTTTCTCATATTTACAAATCTTTCTTCCCTCTTTGACACTTCCACCACATGAAAGTTATGTTAACTCCTTCAAGAACTAAGTATACACAAAAAAAGGGATACTACATATTATCTAAAACCATTTTAATACATTTTTAGCTTGAGGTAAACTAGAGATTTTTTGGAACAGTGCTCATTTCAAGAAAAGAAACTGTACTTTTAATGAGGTTTTGCAGTCTATGCCTCCTAAGTCCTAATTCAGAAAATATATGTAGAGGAGAGTGGACTAGAAAGTCTCCTACAGATCTTTATATTTGGTGGTGCAGTGGATAGAGCACCAATGCAGGAGTCAGGAGGACCTGAATTCAAATCTCACGTCAGACACTTGACACTCGCTAGCTGTGTGACTTTGAGCAAGTCACTTAACCCCAATTGCCTCATCCTGAGTCATCTCCAGTGATCTTGATGAATATCAGGTCACTGGATTCAGATGGCTCTGGAGGAGAAGTGAGGCTAGTGACCTGCACAGCCCTCCCTCACTCAAAAAAAAGTCAAGTGCAAGTCTTGTCATCATTCCTCTTGATGGCATGGTCTTCTTCAGCAACGAAGGATGAACACACACATATTTAACTGGCTCTAATACTTGTTGCTTAATTCCTAGAAATGGGAACAATTAAAGTCTGAAGAAGGAGCACTTTTGCATCTGATTATCATAACTGTAGGAGTTGAGTAATGAGGGTGAGAGTTAATTACAAGATGTTAAAAGCTCCTCCAATACTGTGTTGCTGTGTGTTTATCCTTCATTCTCCAAGAGGACCATGACGTCAGGGAGATGATGAAGTGACTTGCAGTTGACTTTGATTTGAGTGAGTGAGTGAGGGCTGTGCAAGGTCACCAGCCTCACTTTCTCCTCCAGAGCCATCTGGATCCAGTGACCAGATATTCATCAGGATGACTGGAGATGGCCCATACTGCAATGGGACACCCCAGCCCTTTTAGGCTAAGATCTTTTCAGATTCTCCAAGAAATTAAAAGCAGGAACAGTCAATAATGGTTAAAGGGACATATTTGTTTCTTCCAAAATATTAAAAGCAATAACAGGTAATAATGGTTAAAGGGGCATACTTCTAAGTTGATGTGGCTGAGGTAGCTGTGAGGAAAGTAGTTTCAAATTTGAAACAGAGATTCTGGAGTTCGGATCCATATAGAAAAGGGTCAAAAGTCTATAAAAGTGATAATTCAGCCTTGGATCTTGAGGTAGAAGAAAAGGGAAACAAGGAGGGAAATATAGGGAGTCTTGAGGCTGAAATACAATATAATTTGAGGGATTGAATGTCCTTAGTTCTCTTTTCCTACTTTAACAGAGATGGTTCTGAAATACACAGGTGTTATTTAGGAGCCAGGCAGTCTATAAATTAGAAGGCGATTTGGCTATCATCCAAACTGGCTGAAGTTTTGAGAGTATATGAAATGACTAAGGGAGAGTGGAGAGAAAAAGAAAGAGGAAGGAGACAATGGAAAGAACGCTGTATATGGAATGAGACACTGGAATTAAAATATCAGCACCCCCACTTACTCCTTGTCAGATTGTGGACTAATCTCTTAAACCTCTCTGAGCCTTAGTTTTTAAACCTATACAATGAGGGTGTCAAACTAGATAACCCCTAAGGTACCTTCCACCTCTAAATGTGTGATTCTAAGTACCTTGAGAAATGTCCACATGGGGCAGGAGAAGAGTTGGAACAATGACAATACTGTTACAAAAGCCAAGGGGAAAGTGAGTTTAAAAAGGAAGGAGTGGTCAGTAGGGTCGAATGCTATAGAGACTCCAGGAAGATAGAGAAAAGTCTATCAGATTTAACAATAAGGAGGTTACTTACATTTGTGAGTACAGTCATGGGAGCAAACAATAGACTGTAAAAGGTTAAGTAAGAAGCAGGTTGTAAGGAAGAGGATGTAGCAAATACAGATTACTCTTTTGGGAAAGGCTGTTGATGAAAAGAAGAGAAAGCAACGATGAGAACTGGAGCATATATTTTTATTTGTTTAGTACATTGGAGACTAGAGATACTGGCAGGCCAGGCAGTGGAGAAGGAAAGACTAAAAATGTAAGAAAACTGGAGAGTCATGATGAAGTAGGGTACTGGAAGAAAGGGAAAAGGATAGAATCAAAGATATAAGTATAGAAATGAGCTATTTGAAAAGCAATTCTCTTTGAAAAGAGAAGGGACATTTATTTTTAAGCAGGAGTAAAGAAAGAAAAGATGGATGGAAGATAAAATTTTGAGAAATAGATAAGGAAAGATGAAGGAGCTCATGTCATATTTTCAATAAATTCAATTCAACAAATGTTTATTAAAGTGCTTACTCAGCACAAGGCACTGTGCAATTATGTCCACAAAGCACTGTGCAACGGGGATGCAAAACCAAAATGAAAATAGTTCCTTTCCTAAGTTCCTATTCTATTGGGGGAGGGGGAAGGATATAGCATATATAGTTAAGTAATCACAGTATAACTTGAGGAGGGAGAGAGTTGTATGAGAGAAGGAAAGTGGAGGTGGTGGAACCTGAGGTAAGTCTTGGAGAGACAGAGGCAGGAAGGGGTGCACTGAAGATCAAAGGTAGAAGATGGAGTGTTAAGTTTGTGGAATAGCTATAAGGTCAGTTTGACTGGCAGAATTTTAAGCAGAGTAACATGAAATAAATCTGGAAAAATAAGCTGGAGTGAGACTGTGAAAGATTTTAAATATTAAGTTCAGAAGTTGATTTTATTCCAAAGGCAAAAAGAAGACACCACAAATTCTTGGGCAGGGCAGTGAAAGGAAAGTTGGAAAGATTATTTTGATAGTTATGTGGAAGATGGGTTGGAAGGGAGTGACTAAAAGAAATGCGATCAATTAGAAGAATATTGTAATAGTTCAGGTAAAAGGTAATGAGGGCTTAAAACTATGGTAGTGGCCATGTAAAAGAAAAGGGCAATGGATAGAAGAGATGTTCTGGAGGTAGAAACAATAAAACGTGACAGCTGATTGAAAAACCAAAGCTGTCAATCTCTGTGATTTGAAGGATGGTGGTATTCTCATTACAAATCAAGGACGTTAGGATGAGGGGAGATTTTAAGGAAGAGACAGAGTTATTTTAGACATAGTAGTTCAAGATCTTAAGAACACAGTTTTGACTTAGGGTACGAACTCAGGAAAGAAACTAGGGCTAGGTATATAGATGCGAAGACGTGATAAATGGACCTGTGGAAGCAGGTGAGATCCCTAAGACAGAGGCAATGACAATAGAGTACTGCTGTTTTTAGTCATGTAACTACAAAAGGGAGGAGAGATATGAGAGTAGCTTGAGGAGTGACAGGTCAAGGGAAAGTTTTTTTTTTAAAGAATATGTTAAAATGTTTTAAAGAATATGTTAGAATGGCACATTTGAAGGCAGCTGGAAAGGAACCAGCAGATAAGAAGAGATGAAAGATGAACAAAGCATGAGATGAGGAAGAACTCAGAGGAATTGAGAAGGGATAGAATCCAGGGTACAAGAAGGGCTGGCCTTGGTAGTTCTCCTTTTAATTAAGGACAAGAGCAAAAAAGGAGAGAATTAGGAATGAAGATGTGAAATAAAGAAGATGTTTAATTTTCTCAGGAAAATAGGAGGTGAAGTCTGTTGAATGAGTGAAGGAAGAAAGTATATTCAGAAGTCTGCAATTTCACTCTGGAGAGTGCAACAGAAAGTTAAACAGGGAAGAATAAAAATATTTCCATGCATCGGTGAGAATCCAGTTGAGGTTAGATGACATAAATTTGATTTAGATTCACTGAGCATCAGTTAAATGACTTCCTTCAGTCACACTCCATAACATATACGTAAGAGCGGAGAAAGCAGCAAGTATTAAGATTAGGGGTAACACAGAGATGGAGTTTGGCAAAGAATGGGCAGCAGTAGTACAGGGGAGGGAAGTACAAAGACTTAGGAGGGTAACATTTAAAAGTGCAATCTTTCAAACATGGTTTCTTTTCTCATAATTAATAATGAGTGATGGGAGTTTGGGAAGAGTAGATAACATCTGAATAAACTGATGTAGGAAATATGATAAGGAGTCATTTAGAGATGAATGAAAGGATTTCCAAAAAGCACTGAGGTCATATCTTAAGTTACATATGAATTTATAGTGAATCTTGAGAGAATGGTTTAATGACTTTCTTAAATAATGTTCAGAAGCCAGGGAGCTTTTAGCTTAAGAGATAGGAAGGAATTTACCTAAAAGAGCACAACAAGAGAATGAGTCACTAGAACAGGATGGGAAAAAAAATGTCTGAGAAAGGTGTAACTATAGGTAAAGTTACAACCAAGGGTCAGAGGATATCCACATACTAAAAATGTGGAATTGGACTTTCAGTGTTGTGTAGAAGTCAATTAAGCACCTACTACGTTCCAGGTACCGGAAAAGCAAAAATCAGCTCAAGAAGCTCAGTCTAACGGGGGAGATAACATGTAAACAATTATGTATGAAGCATATATACAGGCTATCTATCTATCTATCTATCTATCTATCTATCTATCTATCTATCTATCTATCTATCTATCTATCTATCTATTTATCTATCTGTCTGTCTGTCTGTCTGTCTATCTATCTAAGATAAATTGGAGACAATTTCAGGCATTAAGATTAAGGAGGACTGGGAATAGAACGTGGGACTTGAGCTGAGTTTTGAGGGAAAACAGGGAAGTCAGGAGGTGAATATGAGGGGAGAGGGCAATCCAGGTATGGGAAACAGCTTATAAAAATACATGGAGTTGGGAGATGTTATGTGCAAAGAACAGCAGGGAGGCTAGCATCACTGGCTCAAAGGATATGCATAAGAATGGAAAAGTGAAAAGAGCATGGTTAGTGCCTTCTCTTTGAGACTGCCCCTTTTTGTATTCCCAGGGCTTAGTACAATGCATGGCACACAGTAAAAGCTTAATAAATACTTGTTCACTTGCCCTTTACACAACACTGGATGACTTGACTTGATTGGATATGGTGGCTGAGAATATAAAAATGACATCTAGGTCATGAGCCTCAAAAAAAGAAAACTAAATTTCAGGGAGAAGGGAAGATTTAGGGGGAAAGATAAAGAGTTGGATATGTTAACTTTAAGATGATGATAAGGCATCCAGTTTGAGATGTCCAACAGAGAGTTGGAGATGTGATACTAGAGGTCAAGAGAGAGTTTACAGCTGTACAAACTGGAGATGTGGAAATCATCTGCATGGAAATGAAAATTGAATTCATGGTAGCTGTACAGTGAAACAGTATAGAGGGAAAGGGGAGGAGGGTCCAAGACAGAACTTTGGGGGATACCTATGGTTAGCAGGCATGGCCTAGATGAAAACCTAATCTGAATTAAAGCAAGTTAGGGCTGGCAGAGACCTTGTTTTGCAAATGTGGAATCTAAGATCCAGATTGGGGAGGTGATATGTCCAAAGTCATAGTTAATAAGTAGCACTGTAAAATTTTATTCCAGGTTTTCTGACTTCAAGTCCAATCATCTTTCAATTTCACTACTCACACTTGCCTTTTCGACTGATGAGTTTCCTCTCCTATGTGAGGATGCAATTTTTTTTTTAATAGATGAGTGTTAAGTACAACTATAAGGATTTTGTGTATATATGAGTAGTAGCCCTTTTACATTTGTGTTAACTGATAAATTCTGATTTGACATTCATCTCCCTCATGTTTATTGTGGCATTTTATTTGCACATTCTCTCATTATACTTATGCCATCTGTACAACTTGGCTTTTTCTGTTTGGATTCAAATAGCTCTTAACTTTCTCAGAAAATCAGTAACAGTTTCAGTATATACTGAGATCTAACTGGAGCCTAGCATACTGTAGTTTTGAATATCAATCTTAGTTAAAAGACAGTGTGGCCTTTATCCTATGAAAGACTGTAGGCTTTAATCAGTCTGGGAACATGGTAGCCTTTTATTAATGAGTGTTACAAAGTTGTATAGAAAGGGCCTTAGACTTTTTTGTACTTTCTGCGGTACTTTCCTCACAAACATTGCCAGGGAAATTGGTTTGTAGAACTCTGATCTCTAAAATAAAATTCTACTCTGTGCCAGTTACTTTTGACCTGAGTTTATTACACAATGAGGTTATTTTGCTTTCCTTCTGGCCTTCCTGAGAAATCAGAGGATAGATCACTTCCACCCACTCCTTGTCCCCTTTACATATACAGACAGTAAAGGCTTTTCATTTGTTACCCTATCTGGGGACCACATGGACTTGACTCTTCCCACCCCTGGTCTGGAGCAGTATCCAGTCTGAATAATATACTTTGTTCCAGGAATGAGTGGATTGTTAGGGAATGGTTTAAAGAGGTAGACTGAAATTCTGTTCATTCAAATTTATTCTTTTCCTAGAGATTCATGCTCCAAGAGGAGAGAGAACCCAAATAGTTCTCAAGATGCATTTACCCTTTGTTTTACCCAGTTCAGCTCGAAGTCTGTTCCCCATTTCAATGAGCTGCTGCTTCTCTTGGCTTAAGCTGGAGATTTTTCTTGCTGCTTCCTTCAATTTCTTCTGCAACATTTGCATGGAGAAGGACCCAAGAGGCTGGGCCTGATCCCCAGCCCCCATTTGGTCAAACTGATCCTTTTGATCTGTGGCTCCTTCTAGAGGCTTTTTGGTCATCAGACTCTGTAAATGAAAGCCCAAAAAGAGGGTCACTAATTTCACAGTCTAGCTACGAACAACACATACAAAAAAAAGGCTGGCAAGGCAAAAAAATCTTCATCTATGAAACAGAATAAAATGGGAAAGTGTACAGATCTGGGATTTACTGCTTAGCATTTTTGTTGCCTAGCTCAATCGAGCTTTACCACTCTAATATCAAACTTGAATTGTTTTTTTTCTTTTTTCTAGCTTTTATTTAGTATTTTATTTTTCCCCAGTTACATGTAAAAACAGTTTTTAACATTTGTTTTTAAAACTCTGATTTCCAAATTCCCTTCCTCTTTCTCCACCTCTTCCCCACATTGAGAATGCAAACAATTTGACATAGGTAGTGCATATGTAGTTAGGTAAAACATATCCATAATAGTCAAGCTGTGAAAGAAAACATAGTAAAAAAAAAAAAAAACTCAAGAAAAATAAAGAGTTAAAAAAAAAGAATGCTTCAATCTGCATTGAGACCTTTCTTTGGGGATGGATAGCATTTTTCATTATAAGTCCTTCAGAACTGTCTTGGATCATTGTATTGCTGAGAATAGCTGAGTCATTCACAGCTGATAATTTTACAATACTGCTGTTACTTTGTACATAACACATTTCACTTTGCATCGGCCCACGCAAGTCTTTCCAGGTTTTCCTGGGAGCATCCTGCTCATCTTTATAGTACAATAGTCTTCCATCATAATCACATACCACAACTTGTTTAGCTATTTCCCAGTTGATGAGCTTCCCCTCAACTTCTAATTCTTTACCCCCAGAAAAGAGCTGCTATAAATATTTTTGTACATGTGAGTTCTTTTCCTTTTTGTTTTTTATCTCTTTTGAGATACAGATCTAGTAGTGGTATTGCTAGGTCAAAGGGTGTGCATGGTTTTATAGCCCTCTGGGCATAGTTACAAACTGCGCTGTAGAATGGTTGAATCAGTTCACAACTTCACCAACAATGCATTAAAATCTCATTCCTCCCATATCCCTTCAAATACTTGTCATTTACCTTTTCCGTTCTATCAGGCAATCTAATAGGTATGAAGTAGTACCTCAGAATTGTTTTATTTTGTATTTCTCCACTCACTAGTGAGTTAGAGTATTTTTTCATATGGCTATAGATAGCTTTGATTACTTCATCTGAAAACTGATTGTATCTTTTGATTATTTATCAATTGGAGAATGGCTTTTATTTTTAGAAATTTTACTCAGTTCTCTATGTTTGAGAAATGAGGCTTCAAAATTTTTTTTCACAGTTCCTATTCCTAACTGTATTTGTCTCCATCCCATTTCCCCCATTTATTCTATTCTCTCTCTCCTTTCACCCTGTCCATCCTGAAAAGGGTTTTGTTTCTGACTACCCTCTCCCCCAATCTGCCCTCCTTTCATCACCCTCCCCTTTCCTTCATCTCCTTCCCCTCCTACTTTCCTGTATGGTAAGGTAGATTTCTATACCCAATTGAGTGTGTATGTTATTCCCTCTTGGATGCAATTCTGATGGGAGTAAGGTTTAATTGCTCCTCCTCACCTCCCCCATCTTCCCTTCTACTATAAAAGCCTTTTCTTGACTCTTTTATGTGAGATAATTTATCCCATTCTATCTCTCCTTTTTCTTTCTCTCAGTACATTCCTCTCTCACCCCTTAATTTTTGAATTTTGTTTCTTTATTGACAATAAGAGGAACACCAATAATGTTTGGCATTTAGGGCTTTTTATCTGCACCGTTGCATGCTATAGCAGCATGGTCTAAATATTGAGTATGTATCATTAACTTTTCCCCTCCCCCTTTTTTCACATATGGGAAAACAAAAAATAGGAAGAAGTGGCCAATATATAAGAGAAAATTAAGTGTTGAGAGGAATGTACTAGAATAAAGAGAAAGGGAGAGGTAGAATGTAATAAATCATCTCACATAAAAGAGGCAAGAAAGAGCTTTTACAATGGAGGGGAAGAAGAGTAAGTTAAGAGGGAATAAGTGAGCTTTCCTTACATGGGATTTGGCTTCGGGAGGGAATAACAGACACTCAATTGGGTATGGAGGGTTATCGTACCCTACAGGAAAGTGGTGGGGAAGGGGCAAAGAGAGCGGGGGATAATAGAAGGGATGGCAGATTGGGGGTAATCAGAAGTAAACATTCTGTTGGAGCGACAGGTCAAAGGAGAGAACAGACTAAATGGAGGGCAGGATAGAAGGAAATATAGTTAGTCTTTCAAAACATGACTTCTATGGAAGTGTTTTACATGATTATACACATATAACCTATATCAAATTGCTTGCCTTCTCAATGAGGGTGGGTAGGGAGGGGGAAAGGGAGAGAATGTGCAACTCAAAGCTTTAGAAATGAGTATTAAAAATTGTTCTCACATGCAACTAGGAAATAAAATACATAGGAAATGAGCTATAGAAATCTATCTTGCCCTACAGGAAAATAGAATTGAAGGGGATAAGGGGGCGGTGTGTGATAGAAGGAAGGGCAGGTTGGAGGAAAGGATAATCAGAATGGATGCTATCCTGGGGTGGGGGAAAGGAGAAGATGGGGAAAAAATATGAAATTCAAAATTTTGTGGAAGTGAATGTTGAAAACTGAAAATAAATTTAAAAAAATAAAAAAATCTCAGCAAACTGAGAAGTTAAAGGATTAAAAAAAGCTCTTTCTCCATTCCTAACACTATTAGACACAAGGAAAGGAAAATAGTCCTTTTAATATGTCTGATGAAACACTTAAGACTTGTCCCAGATCTCCACCTATTGAGATATTTAATTTCTTTCAAGATTCAGTTCAAATACTTGGTTGCAGAAGTAATAATTAATGGCTTCTAGGTTTGAGTATTTTGTGATAGGGATTCTTTGGAAGAGATTTAGTCAGGAGACCTGAGTAGTGCTCTTGAACTTACCTATGTAAAAGGGAACTGGTCAATAAGAGTCTTGATATTGCCATCTCACACAAATGCACCATGTTTATGAATTCTGAAATTCCCTTATTTGATAATAATACATTGGATTTCCACCTATTCCTCTGCCTACCAATACCACACCTTGTTCTTAATATATACTATCACCTCCAGTCTTTTCATGCATCAGATCTCTCCCAAGCTCTCATTCCTATACCAGCAACACTTCTCCCCCTTTTCCCATTTTGATTCTCTATTAATTTACTTTGAAATGCTTTCTTGTTTTAAATTTCTTGTTTCAAGAGGGAAATTATGCATTTTCCATTGCCACGCACTGTACTATTAATTTTTTTAAACCAATACTATGGCCACCTGTTCAGAGAAGTTCCTTTATCTGATATAGTAGTTTTCTTATATGCTGACCTGCAAACAAAATAAAATGGACTTTTTTTGGCGGGAGGGAAACCCAGTTCAACTCTACACTGTCCTATTCTTGAATCCCTTTCCTCCTTATGATATCACTAACTGTGCCCTGACAGGTCTCAGTCTTGATTCATTCCCATCAATAATGAAGGCGGAGAAAATCACACAACTATTCTGAATAAATCTTCTATAAGTTTATGTTACATAACCTCAATTGGGCCTCACTGCTACAAGGGAATCAATCCTTTTATATCTTCCTAATAAGCTTGCTACCTCACTCTCTGCAGTGTTTTTTACCTTTCCATTTCTCCTCAAACCTCTTATGGCTCCACTTCCCTCCATTCTGTCAACTGAAAACCTTGCCTCAATTTCACTGAAAAAATCTGAGGCTATTTGCAGAGAGCTCCTTCTTCTCCCCGCCTCTTCATCTCATATCATTCAGATGCCTTCTGCCACTATCTCCACTCTTGTCTCACACTAAAAGGTGCCAAGGTAAACCCATCTACCTGCATGAGTGGTCCCATTCCATCCCTAGCTTGCTTTGTATATATTTTTGGAGTCTTATCTTCTCCTCCCCGATTAGATTTTAAGATCCTTGAGGGCAGGGACTGTCTTGTCTCTTTTTGTATTCCCAGCACTTTTGCAGAGTATCTAGCATATAGTAGGTGCTTAATAAATGCTTACTGATTGATCCCATCTCCTCCAGGAGACTGCCCCCTTTTCATCCCCACTCTATCACTTATCTTCAATTTCTGTCTGCTGGTTGCTTCCCTCCTTTCTACAAACATGCTCATGTCTCCTCTGTCCTTGAAAAAAACTTTACCTGATCCTTCCATCTCTGCTAATTTTTGTCCTATATCTTCTCTGCATTTTGTGGCTAAACTTTTTAGGAAGGTCATCTACAACAGGTGTCCCCATTTCTCCTCCTCTCACTCTCTTCTTAACTCTCTATAATGCGGTTTCTGAACATATCATTCAACCAAAACTGTTCTCTCCCAAGTTACCAACGATCTCTTGGTAACTGCCAAATCCAATGACCTTGTTTTAATCCTCATCCTTAACCTTGACAGCTTCTGACACAGCCAATCACCCTCTCCTCCTTGATAACCCCTTTTCCTCTGGTTTTTTTTTTTTTGAACACTTCTCTCTTCTTGTTTTCCTACCATCTGAACTTTCCTTCTCAGTACTTTTTGTTGAATCTTCATGCAGGTTACTCCCTTTAACCCTAGGTATCCCACAAGGTTCTGTCTTGGGTCTTCTTTTCTCTTTCTATACTACTTCACTTGGTGATCTCTTCAGCTCCTATGGATTTAATTACCATCTCTACGATGATTCTCAGATCTACCTATGTTGCCCCAAACTCTCTGCTGATGTCCAATTCTTCATCTCCAACTGCCTTTCAGACATCTCAAATGGAATGTCCCACAGACACTTTCTTAAATTCATCATACTCCAAACTAAATTCTTCTCCTCAAATCCTTCACCTTCTATTTTCTCTATTACTATAGCAGGCAATACTAATACTCCCAGTCCCTCAGGCTCACTACCTAGGAGTTATCTTGGACTTCTTACTCTCTCTCACCTCCATACCAATCTATAACCAAGGTCTGTTGATTTTATCTTTTTGTCACATCTCTCACAAATGTCTCCCTTCTCTCTTCTGATAATGACACTGATGGTCTTTGAAGTAGGTCCTTATCTCCTCAAGTCTGGACTACTGAACAGTCTGTTGCTTGGTCTTCCTGTCACAAGTCTTTCCTTACTCCAGTCCGTCCTCCAGTCACCAAAGTGATTTTCTTAAAGTTCAGGTCTGACCATGTTATTCCCTCTATTCAAGAAATTCCAGTGGCTCGCTATCATCTCCAGGATCAAACACAAAATCCTTTGTTTGTCATTCAAAGTCTTTCATAACCCACTCTACCTCCCTCACATTTCCAATCTTCTTACACCTTCCCCACTTCATCCTGAACTACTCTTTGATCCAGTGACACTGGCTTCCTTGCTATTCCTCAAAAAAAAAAATAACATTCCATCTCTTAGCTCTAACCTTTTTCACTGGCTATTCCCTGTGGCTGGAATGTTTTCCCTTCTTATTTCCACCTTCTTGCTTCTCTGGCTTTCTTCAAGCCCCACCTAAAACTCCACCTTCTATAGGAAGTCTTTTCCAGTCCCTCCTAATTATGGTGCCTTCCCTCTGTTGATGATTTCCTATTTATCCTGCATATAGCTTATTGGTACATAGTTATTTTCAATTCTGTCTCTCTCATTAGACTGAGCTCTTTGAGAGTAAGAACCCATTTACTGCCTTTCTTTGTATCTTCAGCACAATACCTGGCACAAAGTAGGTGCTTAATAAATGTTTGTTGATTGACGATCCTGGGAGCATACATACACATTTGATGAGCCTTCATCTAGAAGTTCATGATGACAGAGCATTGGAAAGTTATTTTATGACTGATTCTTATGTAGCTACTGCATTGTACAGAGTGGCCTTTTGGCTGACTGGTGAGTTGGAACTGAGAAAACATAAAAAGACTCCAATGGAGAAAACTCCTTCCTGCTGGTCATGAAGTGATACTTAACTTTGATAGTAGAAAAGGTACTGATCTCCTAAGCAAGAGTATCTGGGACAAGGCTGCATCCTGTTTATATTTTCTTTCCTTTAGTACAAGCTTTCTGAGATCTCAAAACATGTAGGAACTAGAGTCCATACCAGAGTTGGACAGCAGCTAAGTGGAGTAAGTAGGGTATCTCCAAGCAATAATTTGTGGGACTCAGCGAAGATCAAAGGCAGTTGGGATGCTATATCTTGCAGGCAAAGGAGTGACTTGTCCATTTTCTACACTGCATTTGGAAATGAACTCAGTGAGATGAATGCTTTGTAGCAACCATTTTATGTTTGAGCCCATTTTCCTCAGGGACTGAGATGATAAAGGGAAGATGTTTTTATACTTCTGTTCTTGCAACAGCTTCTTCGTACGTATTCCTCTGTAAAAGCTAACAGATGTTATCTGGCTAAATTGATGTTGAGGCTCTAATCACTGCTATTAATGATATGGAGGTGATACTAACCATTACTGACAATGATAGTAGGTAGAAGATACCAGAATAGAAGCCTGAGCTGATAGTATTAAAGGAAGTCCTATTATTCCTTAGGGTTAGCTCTAGAACCTTTGAGGGGAGATGTAGCTATCTGTACTTAGGGGACACAACCTGTTAGTGAGTTTTGTGTGGACACAACCTGTTAGTGAGTTTTGTGTTGGGAGAATAAATCCAGAGCTTATATGACTACATCTTAAACTAACTATGTGAGCTTGGGCAAGTCATGATTTCTTCAGATCTATTTCCTCAGTCTAAACTGAGGGGGCTCCAGATTTCAAAAATTTCTTCCATTTCTGACATTCCACAACCCAGTAAGGAAGGCAAATGTGTGCCGATACCTCTTGTACCAATCTGAGTTGCAACATCCAGCAGGTAGAATTAACACTGTATGCAACAAATTAGGAGTCTATGTGGTTGCAAAAGATTTAGCCCTGTATATTTGAAAAGGTATTTCTCCAAAATCTGACAGGGAATGAGAGCCCTTTGTTCTTTACATGCAGACATCTATTTTGAAGTTTTGTGTTTAAAATTTTGGATGGTAAGGACAAATTGGTTAGCTTGTATACAGGGAACCCTTCAATTGAACTATAAAGGGAAATTTCTTCCTTAAAGTTTCTGTTTCTGAAGGCAAAGTTGGGATAGCAAAAAACCTTGCTTCCAAAGAAAAGTCATTAAGATATTAAGAGAATAAATAAAATCAAACATCAAATAAAATGCATGAAATTCAGCCACCTAATAATACTAAATAGGATTTCATTATGACATTAAATTTGAAAATCATTTCCTTGGTTCTAAGTTGTTGAAAATTAATGAGAAGACTCTTCATTTCCTGTGGAGGGTATGGTGACAATGAGCAAGTGCACATTGCCCTCTAGTGAAAAGCAAGGAGAAATTAAGAGAATCAATTAGACTTGTACTAAGTACATAGGCAGAGTAGAGGAAATTCTTCAGGAAGGAAGACCACCTCACTTTGAAAAAATGAGATGTTAAAAACTGGAAGTGAATGGAATTGGAAAGGACATGACAATGTTGCTCAGAGTCTACATGTTTATCAAAGATGTGCCCTATACTATTTGGATGTACCATGGGGCTGGAGGACTGGCTGCTAACTAGTTACTTAGATGCAGAAAGAAAAGACGGAAAGATCTCCTTTATTTTACTTCTGTAATGCTAATCATTCCCTCTATGGGAAATAAAAACTGAACCAAATTAGTAAGGAAGGAGCTACGCTACAGGTTCATCAAAACCTTTGTTCTTCCTCTCCTTTCCACTAGAAGGAATGGATCCTCAAGAAACCTTTAGATAGATTTAAAGAGTATATGAACTTCGATGGGGAAAAGATTCCATTTTAATTTTCACTACCCTTTCATTGAAATTTAGCACCTTCAATTATTTAAAAACATCATTCTGAGAAGGGGGTTTACAGGCCTCACAAGACTGCCACAAGTGTCAACAATACAAAAAGAATTAAGAATTCCTGTCGTAGAAAGACCTTTCTAGATCCCCTTATGCTGTGGAAGCAGAAGAGGCATCTCATATGTAACATCATACAGGTCTCTTGCCATTGCTAGTCATCATCTAGTTACTGAGAGAGACAAATTGGAAGAGTGGTAGAACCGCAGTAAGCTCCCTTCCACAAAGCTCTTCCCAACGGATTTAGAAAATGCTCTAAACTAAATCTGAAGGGGAAATCTGGGGGAAAAATCACGAGTCATTTGTCTAGACCTGCTTGGAGTAGGGAGACAGAGGAAGTCTGAAGACACGAACACCATGCAATGACTCCAGCATCAGGGAGAGGCTGTGCACAAGGACAAGGGAAGGTCCCAGACCTGTGACGGGGCACCGCTACACACACATCTTAGGGCACTGGGACAGGGCAAACTGGCAGCTTTGTCACCTACTGCCCAGTTCCAAGACATCGATTCAAGATGGACGAACAAAGAACTGCACAGGATGATTTTCCCAGGTAGATAAACCTGGGGGTGGTATGCTGATGTATGTAAGGATGTTGAGAAGCCAGCAGCAGAAGCAATGTGGCTCAAATCATAATCAGATCATATCATATAAACCGTCTTGTAGAGGAATGGCTAGGGTAGCAATATCAGACCAAAGGGGAATCTACAATTCTGCCACTGAGCCAAAAGATAATGGCTGAGTCCAGCAGTATTCTACTGTTGCTAAGACCAAAACTCAGATGAGGATTTGCAGAGCTCATGTTAGCGGAGAAGCAGACTTTGTGCTAGACTGGACTTCTTTGGGAGTGCTGAAAATTTTCAAGTCCCCAGTCTGAGATCTTCCTAAGATCTTGTAATAACACAAAATTCAATAGTCCACGAGATCAGCAAAAGCACAGATCAGACTTTATCTCCAAAAAAACAGTATCGAGAATAACCCTAATATCAAGTCTGAAGACAGGAAGTAGGCTAGAAGAATGGGCAAACATAAAAAAAAATAAACCCAACTAAACTATGGTGACAAGGATATGCAAGATGCAAACTCACAAGAAAAGAATGACTCAAAAACATCTGCAAATAAAGTCTCAAAGTAAAACAAAGCTAGGGAAAAAAAGTCAACTAGAATTCCTTGAAGAGATCAAGTAAGAGTTTTTTAAAAAGTCTAAAAAGAAATGAGGATAAAAAATGGAAAAGAAAAAAGAACTATGGAAGAAAGGACTGGAAAAGGAATTAGCAGTTTGGCACAAGAGGTACACAATCTTGTCCAAGCAATAAACTCTCTAAAAATTAAAACAGAGCAAAGAGGATGCCAAAATTGTCTCTATGAGAAAATGAGGAACATTTCTTGTCTATGAAAAAATAGACATATTAAAAAAGAAATATTAAAACAAAGTAAAAAAACTGAACAAATAAAAGAAAATATCAGTTAATCATGGCAAGAAACTTACCCAGAAAACAATAAGGAGAAAAAATTTAAGCATCATGGAAGATATGATTTAGACATAATATTTCAAGAAATATTAAAACTACCTATGTTTTCAGAGGAATAAATCCAAACTCCCAATAGCTGTATGATGCCAAAATGCTGTTTGGCATTAAAAGCCCTTTATAAACCTATCCCCCTTCTCCTTTTTCATTCTTCTTTACTTTATTTCAGTCTACTTTACTCTTTGCCAATTCCTCTTCAACACAGTGCCACTGACCTTCTGGCTGTTTCAAGATCAAGATACCTCATTTCTTAGCTCTAGGCATTCTCTCTGGCTTTTTCCCATGACTGGAATGCTCTCTGTCCTTTGCTCTGACTTCTGACCTCCCTGACTCTCTTTATTGTTTTTGTATTTGTCCTTTGTAAGGAACAGTGTATTCAACAGTGGCAGATCACCCCAATACAAGCTCAGAAGACTCTACCACAGGTTGGGCACAAATAGTCCATTAGAACATTTGAGATGGAAATACCTCTAATTCTGTGCATCTCACGCTTCCTTTGTGCTACTGTGATTCTGCTTCACTCGTAAAGCATGGCACCTTTGATGTAGGCATGCCAGGCTGGGCAGTCTTGTACTAGCATCTCCTATGTCACACAGTCAGTACTAAAGTTCTTCAGAGAGGCCTTGAAAGTGTATTTGTATTGCTTCTTCTGATCTCCATGTGAGTGTATGCCTTATGAGAGTACTCCACAAAATAATCTTTTAGACAAATGTATGTTTAGCATTCAAACTACATGGCCACTTCATCATGCTCTCTGCAGTAGAATTTGAATGGTTGGCAGTTCAGCTTGAGAGAAGACCTCAGTGTCTGGCACCTTATCTTGCCAGGTGTGAATGGAAATAGTTCAGTTTTCTGCAATGGCACTGGCAGGTTTCACAGGCATACAACAATGAAGTCAGCACAATGGCTCTTTAGACCTTCAAGGTGGAATGCAGCCTCATACCTCTTCTCCTCATACTTTCTTTCAAAGTCTTCCAAACACTGAGCCAGTTCTGTCAATTCATGTGTTAACCTCATAATCTCTGTGGACATCCATGGAAAAGTATACTGCCAAGGCAAGTGAACTTATCTACAGCAATCAGAATTTCTCCATTTGCTATAACCAATGCTTCCACACATGTATGGCATGGTGTTGGATGGTGGACAACTCATTTTCTTGGTGTTTATTATTAGGCCAAAATTAGCATGCAAGTGGTAGAGAATCAATCCATATTCTGCTGTATCTCAGTCTCTGAGGCTGCACTGAGTACACTATCATCTGTAAACAAAAAGTTGCGTACCAGTTATCTCTTGACTTTAATCTTGGCTTGTAGCCTTTTCAAGTTAGTTTACCATCAGTGTAGTACTTGACCTTGATGTTCTTTTCATCCTTGTTGAAAGCTTCTGACATGAAGAAAAACAACTTGCTAAAAAGCATGGGTACAAGCACATAGGCCTTCTTCACTCCATTAGTGACTGGGAAAGCATGAAAGCACCGCCCTTTATCCAGAACCTATTGTAAGCATGTTGTCATGAAACTGGAATACAATACTGATGAACTTCTCCAGGCAGCCAAATTTCTTCACAATCTTTCACAAGCCCTCACAACTGACAGTACTAAAGGCCTTGGTCAGGTCAATGAACATCATATACAGACCTCTATTCTGCTCCTGGCATTTCTCCTGGAGTTGTCAGGCAGCAAACACTATGTCAATCCTTCCTCCTCCCTTTCTGAAGCCACAGTATCTCTCAGATAGAGACCATCTTCTAGGTAAAGGATAAGCTGATTAATGAGGACTCTGGCAAGAATATTGCAGGTAATAATTCAGAGGATAACCTGTTTCCTTTCCCTTTAGAGAGATGGACAGTGGTGGCATCCTTGATCTATTGGTGGATAACCTCTTGCAATATAACCCAGAACATTTTTGTGTACTTTTGTATGAGCAGTGGACCCTCTGCTGGGATGATATTAGCATCCAGTGTTTTCGCACATGAGAGGAGCCTAATAACATTCAATATCTTTTCTTCAGTTGGAAGTTCAGCTAGAGAGGGATTGAATTCAACCTGAGGTGTACAGTCAATGGCTTCAACATTGTTTGATGATTGTCTTTTGAGAACACTATGGAAGTATCCAGCTTATCTCTCCAAGATCATGTCCTTATCACCGATCAGTGTGGCTCCATCAGCACTGAGTAGTTGAGATGCACCAGAGGCTTTTGGGTCATAAATAGTCTTTTCATCTGCCTTCTTACTGAGTCAAGAACCCTGAATCTCTGTAAGTGTTGCTTGCACTTTACTTTTGATGGAATTAAACACTATTCCTTAGAGATAAATGAGTTAGCCTGTTGGTAAACCCTGTGAAGTTCTCATTTTTCATTTAGTAGCTCTCGAATTTCCCCATCATTTTCATCAAAACAATACTGATGTTTGTAAGTGTTCTGGCTCAGAAGAGCAAATGCAGGGCTGTATACCAAATTTCTGAAAGCTGCCCATTCCTTTCATGTTCCTCAGCTTTCCCTCCAAGTTAGCAATAAACTGTTCATGCTCAGAGAAGTGCTGTAATCCGTCAAAGCTAAGTCTCTTGACAGGCATCTTGCTTAGGGGTCACTGCTTCTGTTGAGTTTGAATGTTTAGTCTGGAGAGTATAAGTCTCTGATCAGTCCACTGGGTCGCACATCTCCTTCAGCACTCTCACATCCTGTAGCTTCTCTTTATAATGATGCAGTCTATTAAATGACAGCGCTCGCTGTGAGGGTGCACCTGCAACATTTTGTTGGAAGGCAGTGTTGGTAATGAGCAGGTCATGAGATGCTCGATTCTTCAGCTGTAAGTGACCACTGCTATTGCTTCTTCCATCTCCATTCCTCTTAAACACTCCCTGAGTCAAAATTGCCCAGGATTAAAAGCTTGTCCTCTTTCAGTATAACGATAGTGAGGATCTCCAGGTCTTCACAAAATTTTTCTCTGACCTTTAATTAAATAGAGGACTTCTAAGCATTCCTAATAAAAAGACTACAGATATGTTGAAACTTCAAAGTTCAAACACAGTAGTTAAGAGAAAAATAAAAAGGTAAACATGAATGAAAAATGACAAAGGACTAAACAAAAATAAACTTACATTTAAATATAGGTGGACAATACATGCCCCGGAACACTAATATCACGACTGTGACCACAGAGAAAATCAATGAGATAAAACACGGGAGTGGCTCTGTTATGTCTTAATGATCTTACCATAAGAATGGCAAGAAAAACACATGGGGGGGCAGTGAGAATGATGGCAGAAAGAAAGAAAAGAAGGAACATTACCTAAAATTATCAAGGTATATAAATAGACATTTATTTAAAGAAATAAGGGAGAGGGGAAACAGTTTGCCACTTGAACATCTCTTGCATTTGAACTGGTCAAAAGAAGGAAGAATACACACACACACACACACATGCACGCACACACACACACACACACACACACACACACACACACACACACACACTTGGGAGAGTGAGAAAATAGACAATGCCTGATTAAAACAAATACATTTGGTGCAGTGGATAGAACACTGGGCCTGGAGTCTGGAAGATTTGAGTTTATATAAATCCAGCCACCAACACTTACTAGTTGTATGACTTTGGACAAATCACTTAATCACTGTTGACATCAGTTTCCTTAACTTAATATGTGTAATTTAAAATAAATAATGTTAACTTAATAACTTAAAATGCGTAAAGTATCTGGGGAGTTAATATACCATAACATAGAAAAGACTTGCATAGATCTGAATTCAAAGTATTTCTTAAAGAAATAAAGTACAACTTATATAGCAACAGGAACATCTAGTGCTGGCTGGGCCATGACAATACAATAAAAATGAAAATACAAACAAAATTAACTTAACATTTTCAATGCTGTGACCACCAAATTATCAAAGGGATACTTTATAAAATTTAATAAAATAATAACAAAATTCATTTGGAAAACAAAAGATCTAGAATATCAAGGAAAATGATGAAAAGGAAAAGTGAAAAGGAAATGTCATTTCCAAATTTCAAATTATATTACAAAGCAGGAATCATCAAAACCACCTGTACTGGTTAAAAAAGAGAGATAAAGAGGGGCATATCAATGCAATAAACTTAGTAATGGGAAAAGCTGAAACAATGGAATTGAATAATACAGTGTCTGATAAACTGGAAAACATAAACCACTTAAGAAAAGAATTCCCTACTTGATAAAAACTGCTAGGAAAACTAGAAAGCAGTCTGGTAGAAATGAGGCTTAGAATTGCACCACACTCCACAATACATTGTAAATGAATACATGTCCTTAATATTAAAGATCATACTATAAAAAATTAGTCATATGCGTCTCACAGCTAAGTGTAGATGTATTTTTAACTAAAAATGGGATAGCAACAATTAAAAAAGATGAAATAGATAAGTGATTACATGAAATTGAAAAGTTTCTGCACAAACAAAATAAATGCATCTAACTAGGAAAAGAAGGGAAGTGACTAAATGGGTGAAAATTTATATCAAATTTCTCTGATAAGGATATTTATATAAAAAATATAAATAATATATATTAATCTATCTATCTAGATGTGACCATCCCTTAATATATTAGTGGTCAAAGGATATGAACAAATAGTTCTGAAAGAAATTACAAACTATTAAGTCACATTAAAGAATGCTCCAAATTACTAATAAGAGAAATACAAATCAAAACAACCCTGAGGTTTTACCTCACACCCTAAAAACTGGCAAAGATGACAAGAGATGGAAACAGTCAGTGTTGGCAAGGTTGTGAAGAAAAGGGATGGTGTTATTGATGGGGCTCTGAAGCTGCACAACTATTTTAAAAAGAAAATTGGAATAGTGCAAAAATGACTATATCCTTTGACCTAGAGATTTCATTACTGGGCCTATACTCCAAAGAGACCACTGATAAGAATAAAGTCCCTATTTATATACTCCAAAAAATTTTTATCAGCATTTTTTGCAATAGCAAAGAACTGGAAACAAAGTAGATGATTAATGATCAGGGAATGAATAAACAAATCATGGTACATTAATGTAATATCACTTGGATATAAGAAATGATGAATGTAATGAATACAAAAAACCATGGAAAGATTTATATGAACTGACAGAGAGTGAACCAAGCGGAGACAAGGAAATAATACACATAATGACCACAACAATGTAAATGGGAAGAATAACCATACACAACAAAAAAATTGAAAGTTAATGTTGCAAAATTATAAAGAACAGACATGACTTAAAAGAGGAAATATGAGAGAAGACACCGACACCCCACTCCTTTGTAGAGTCAGGAAGTCCAGACTCATTGCAGAGTGCACATATTTTCAGAAATTTTTTGATGATTAATTATGCTGATTTTTCCTGTTTCTCTTTTTGTCTTATACTATTACTAGATAAAATGGCTCTTGGGGAGGGAGGTTACACTGGGAAAAATTATGATGATATAAAAAAGGCATCAATAAAACTTATTAAAATAATTAATGACTTCACTATTAGTCATTCAGTGGACAGAACTCTAGGCTTGTGCTTGTACAAGTTCTACACAGAAAATCATATCGTCTCTATTTCTAGATATATGATATGTATGTACAAAATACTATTACTGATTTCCATAGTTTATACATGAGACTGAAATGAAAAAAACATTCTGAATGTTATTGTTAATATTAATGTGAACCTACAAACATAATATGTTCCTTTCTTCCTGTGACAAAAGAAGCATGCCATTTATCATAAATGTGGTACCTGTGATATTGGAATTCTTTTGAAACTGCTATGGTTATAAAAGCAGTTAAACATTTTCTTATAGGATACTTATATCAAGTTTTCATAGTATTTAGTTGTCAGACTTTAGGAAACATGTCCTGGCCTGCAGCATATCCAAATTCATGTTAAAAGTCATTTTATTTTATTTTATTTTTTTTAGTGCTCGATCTCCCATTTATTCATTCATTCATTCATCCATTCATTCATTCATTCATTCATTTATTTATTTATTTAACTTTTTACATTCATTTTCACAAAATTTTGGGTTCCAAATTTTCTCCCCATTTATCCCCTCCCCCACCCCAATACACCAAGCATTCTAATTTTCCCTATCACCAATCTGCCCTCTCTTCTATCATCCCTCCCTTCTCTTGTCCCCATCTTCTCTTTTGTCCTGTAGGGCCAGATGACTTTCTATTCCCCATTAACTGTATTTCTTATTTCCTAGTAGCAAGAACAATACTCAACAGTTGTTCCTAAAACTTTGAGTTCCAAATACTCCCCATCCCTCCCTCCCCACTCATTCCCTTTGGGAAGGCAGGCAATTCAATATAGGCCCTATCTGTGTAGTTTTGCAAATGACTTCGATAACAGTCATGTTGTGTAAGACTAGCTATATTTCCCTCCATCCTATCCTGCCCCCCATTGATTCTATTTTGTCTTTTGATCCTGTCCCTCCCCAAGAGTGTTGACTTCAGATTGCTCCCTCCTCCCATTGCCCTCCCTTCCATCATCCCCCCCACCCTGCTTATCTTCTTCTCCCCCACTTTCCTGTATTGTAAGATAGGTTTTCATACCAAAATGAGTGTGCATTTTATTCCTTCCTTTAGTCAAATGTGATGAGGGTAAACTTCATGTTTTTTTCCTCAGCTCTCCTCTTTTTCCCTCCACTAAAAAGTCTCCTGTTTGCCTCTTGAATGAGATATAATTTACCCTATTCCATTTCACCCTCTCTCCTCCCACTACATTTTTCTCTCACCATTTACCTTAATTTCTTTTAAGATATGGTCCCATCCTATTCAATTCACTCTGTGCTCTCTGTCTCTGTATGTGTGTGAATGTGTGTATGTATGTGCGCGCATGTGTGAACATGTGTGTGTGTGCATGTGTGTGGGTGCATGTGTGGTCCCACCAGCTACCCAGATACTGAAAAGTTTTAAGAGTTACAAATATTGTCTTTCCATGTAGGAATGTAAACAGTTCACTTCTGGTAAGTCCCTTATGACTTCTCTTTGCTGTTTCCTTTTCCATGCTTCTTCTCATTCTTGTGTTTGAAAGTCAAATTTTCTTTTTAGCTCTGGTCTTTTCATCAAGAATGCTTGAAAGTCGGCGGAGCCAAGATGGCGGAGTAGAAGGACGCACATTTACGAGCTCCGAGCCCACAACCCATGGAATTGAGGTAAAAGGAGATCCCCATAAATTCTGAATCTCTGCAGGGGGTGCATAAACATAGGGGAAGAGATTTCCGTTCCACTGAACCCTGGAGAGACGTCCCCGGGGTCCATCGCACCCCGGAAAGCGGACCCACCCCCACCCCTGGCCGCGACCCACAGAAGCTGACCCGAGCAGACTTCAGAGAGGAAAGCTCCAGGGGAAGCTCCGGCAGCCGGGAAAGTCCCTCCGCCCACAGAAGCTACAGGTCAGTAAGAAAGAAAGCTGCGATAGGGGAGGGGAGCGGAGCGTCTCCGTGACTTGGGCCCCCTCGGGAGGAAGCGGCTGCGGCAGAGACGGGGCAGGAAGCGGCGGAGGCAGAGGCGTGGGCGGGCGGCTGAGGCGGCAACAGCCCGGGACTCAGGAATCCCCCAGCAGCAGGCAGGATCTTCAATACTGAAGGTCTTTCCAACCTGAGGGAGCCGAGTAGGGGAGACGGCCATGCCCCCACCCTGCTCTACTGCTGAACGCCTCTGAATAAAACCCCCAAGGGAGCTGAGCACAGCAGGCGGGGTCCCCCACCCCCACCCGCTCCGTTCCTGAAAGTCTCTGCAGAAAGCCCCTGAGGGCCCAAGATTAGAAGGCGGCTCTGCCCCCACCCTTGCGCCAGAACTAAAGCTTGCCGCGGGAAAGCGCATCTGAATCTCAGAGGCCAAGCACTAGCTGGGCGGATCCAGGCAGGGGTGGAAAGGAATCTCAGAAATCAAGTAACTGGCTGGGAAAATGCCTAGAAAGGGGAAGAAAAATAAGACTTTGGAGAGTTTTTTCCAACAAATGCAAATGATCCCGACCTTCGGATCTGATGGGGAGGACGAGAACGTATTTTTCCCATCAGGGAAAGATGTGGAGGGCGGGGCCTCAGTACCCCAGACAGCCCAGGGGGGTGTTGGGTGGGCTCAGGCCTTGGAAGAGCTTAAAAAGGATTTTGAAAAGCAAGTTAGACAGGTGGAGGAAAGACTGGGAAGAGAAATGACAAAGATGCAAGAAGAGTATGAAAAAAAGGTCAATATCTTGGTAAAGGAGACCCAAAAAAATGCTGAGGAAATTAACACCTTGAAAAATAGGCTCACTCAATTGGCAAAAGAGGTTCAAAAAGCCAATGAGGAGAAGAATGCATTCAAAAGCAGAATGAGCCAAATGGAAAAAGAGGCTCAAAAGCTCACTGAATTTAATAGTTCTCTCAAAATTAGAATGGAACAGATGGAGTCTAATGACTTTATGAGAAACCAAGAAATCACCAAACAAAACCAAAAGAACGATAAAATGGAAGAGAATGTGAAATATCTCATGAGAAAAACAACTGACCTGGAAAATAGATCAAGGAGAGACAACTTAAAAATTATGGGACTACCTGAAAGCCATGATCAAAAAAAGAGCCTAGACATCGTCTTGCATGAAATTATCAAGGAAAACTGCCCTGACATTCTAGGACCAGAGGGCAAAATAAGTATTGAAAGAATCCATCGATCACCACCTGAAAGAGATCCAAAAAGAGAAACTCCTAGGAACATTGTGGCCAAATTCCAGAACTCCCAGCTCAAGGAAAAAATCTTGCAAGCAGCTAGAAAGAAACAATTCCAGTACTGTGGAAATACAATCAGGATAACCCAAGATCTAGCAGCTTCTACATTAAGGGATCGAAGGGCATGGAATAGGATATTCCAGAAGGCAAAGGAACTAGGACTGAAACCAAGAATCACCTACCCAGCTAAACTGAGTATAATACTTCAAGGGAAAATATGGTCTTTCAATGAAACAGAGGACTTTCAATCATTCTTAATGAAAAGACCAGAGCTGAAAAGAAAATTTGACTTTCAAACACAAGAATGAGAGGAAGCATGCAAAAGTAAACAGCAAGGAGAAGTATTAAGGGACTTACCAGAAATGAACTGTTTGCATTCATACAGGGAAGGACAATATTTCTAACTCTTAAAACTTTTCAGTATCTGGGTGGTTGGTGGGACCACACATACACATGCACACACATACACACATGCATTCACATGCAGAGACAGAGAGCACAGATTGAACTGAATAGGATGGGACCATAACTTAAAAGAAATTAAGGTAAATGGTGAGAGAGAAATGTAGTGAGAGGAAAGAGGGGGAAATGGAAGGGGCTAACTATATGTCATTTAAGAGGCAAGTAGGAGATGTTTTTTAGTGGAGGGAAAAAGAGGAGAGCTGAGGGAAAAAAAAAACAAACAAAAAAAACCAAACAAACAAATAAACAAAAGTTTACCCTCATCACATTTGACTAAACGAAGGAGTGAAATGCACACTCATTTTGGTATGAAAACCTATTTTACAGTATAAGAAAGCGGGGGAGAAGGAGATATTGGGGGGGGATGATGGAAGGGAGGGCAAAGGGAGGAGGGAGTAATTGAAAGTCAATACTTGGGGAGGGACAGGATCAAAGGACAGAAGAGAAACAATGAGGGGCAGGTTAGGAGGGATGGCAATTCAGTTAGTCTTACACAACACGACTATCAGGAAGGTCATTTGCAAAGCTACACAGATATGGCCTATAATGAACTGCCTGCCGTACCAAAGGGAATGGGTGGGGAGGGAGGGATGGGGAGAATTTGGAACTCAAAAGTTTTAGGAACAATTGTTTAGTATTGTCGTTGCAACTAGGAAAGAAGACATACAGTTAATGAGGAATAGAAAGTCATCTGACCCTACAGGAGAAAAGAGAAGATAGAGACAAGGGAAGGGAGGGATGACAGAAGAGAGGACAGATTGGAGATAGGGAAAATTAGATTGCTTGGGGTATTGGGGTGGGGGGAGGGGAGAAAAGGGGAGAAAATTTGGAACCCAAAAATTTGTGAAAATGAATGTAAAAAGCTAAATAAATAAATAAATTAAAAAAAAAAAAAAAGAATGCTTGAAAGTCCTCTGTTTCATTGAAAGACCATATTTTCCCCTGAAGTATTATACTCAGTTTTGCTGGGTAGGTGATTCTTGGTTTGAGTCCTAGTGCCTTTGACTTCTGGAATATCTTATTCCATGCCCTTCGATCCCTTAATGTAGAAGCTGCTAGATCTTGTGTTATCCTGATTGTATTTCCACAATACTGGAATTGTTTCTTTCCAGCTGCTTGCAATATTTTCTCTTTGACCTGGGAATTCTGGAATTTGGCCACAATGTTCCTAGGAGTTTCTCTTTTTGGATCTCTTTCAGGCGGCAATCAATGGACTCCTTGAATACTTATTTTGCCCTCTGGTTCTAGAATATCAGGGCAGTTTTCCTTGATAATTTCATGAAAGATAATGTCCAGGCTCTTTTTTTGATCATGGTTTTCACATAGTCCCATAATTTTTAAATTGTCTCTCCTGGATCTATTTTCCAGGTCAGTGTTTTTCCAATGAGATATTTCACATTCTCTTCCATTTTTTCATTCTTTTGATTTTTTTTGGTGATTTCTTGGTTTCTCAGAAAGTCATTAGCCTCCATCTGTTCCATTCTAATTTTGAGAGAACTATTTTCTTCAGTGAACTTTTGAACCTATTTTTCCATTTGGCTAATTGTGCTTTTGAAAGCATTCTTCTCCTCATTGGCTTTTTGAACCTCTTTTGCCAACTTAGTGAGCCTATTTTTCAAAGTGTTATTTTCTTCAGTATTTTTTTGGGTCTCCTTTAGCAAGGTATTGATCCATTTTTCATGCTTGTCTTGCATCTCTCTCATTTCTTTTCCCAGTTTTTCCTCCACCTGTCTAACTTGATTTTCAAAATCCTTTTTGAGCTCTTCCATGGCCTGAACCCACCGGACATCCACCTCAGATGTCTGGGATAGAGAGGCCCCGACCTCCATGTCTTTCTCCGATGGCAAGCATTGTACTTCTTCATCAGAAATGAAGGGAGGAAGGAACATCTCTTCCCCAAGAAAGTAGTTCTCTATGGTCTTATTTTGCTTCCTTTTTCTGGGCATTTTCCCAGCCAGTTACTTGACTTCTGAGATTCCTCTCCACCCCCGCCTAGATCTGCCCAGCTAGTACTTGGGGTCTGAGATTCAAATGCTGCTCCCCAGCTTCAGGGCTTTCGGCAGCGGGTGTGGCTGCTATTCAATGTGAGCTTAAGTTCTGGTGCTTGGGTAGGGGCTAGGGCCGCCTCCCAGGCTCAGTTCCCTCAGGGAGTTTATGCAGAGACCTTCAACAATGGAGCTCCTGTCTGCTCGGGGAGTTCCAGGCCACTGCCACTGCCTCCCAAGGGGCCCAAGCCACAGAGACACCCCACTCCTCTCTCGGCCAGCCCAGACATCTCTCTCACTGACCTCTAGCACTTGTGGGTGGAGGGACCTTCGCGGCTGCGGGAGGTTCTGTCCCTGAAGCCTGCTCGGATCTGCTCCTCGGCGGCCGCGCGGCCAGGGCAGCACAGGGGTGGGCTCCGCTGTCTTGTGTGCGACGGACCTTTGGGGTAGGTTTTTTAGGGCTCTCTGGAATGGAAATCTCTTCCACTGTGTTTCTGCGCGGGTTCCACTGCTCTAGAATTTGTGGGGAGTTCTTTTTACAGAAAATTTATGGGCTGTGGGTTCGGAGGTAGCATACATGAGTCTTTCTACTCCGTCATCTTGGCTGCTACCCCCCTAAAAGTCATTTTATGATGGAATGCTAGATATGCAGATAGAGAAACTTAAAAATCTATACTAAAAATGTTAAAGTTGGTAGTTCAAATCAACAAACATTTATTCAGTGTTTACTCTGTGCTGAGAATTGATAGACTGTGAAAAGATCTAAATTTTATATGAGACTCAAACCTACTGAAGGGACCTTATAGATTATCAGGGAGAAAAAACATGAGCACAGGTAAATAAAATACACAATATTACATGATAAATGCCTTGAAGAGGAACAAAACTATTACCTTGAGAACAAGGGAAATGACAATGCTTCTATGTCATCTGTATAGCTCTGATTACATCTGGAGTCCTGTCCAATGTAATTAATTCAAAACAATACACAGTAAATGTATTAGAGAACTGTAAAACAAAGTACTGAGATACAAAGGAAGTTTTTTTTTTAATTTCTGTACTAGGAAAGTGGGAAGTTTAGCTCCCACTTGAAATAACTATGTAAATTATTGGCAAGAAATTTGTGAATATTTTCATCTTTTTGCCTAATCTAGAAGATTTGTGCATTACAAATAATATAGAATTTGAAGGGGTTTTTTGAAGGACTAAAAGGCCAAGCATGATGGTGCACACCTGTCTTTCCTGTTACTAGGGAGGCTAAAGCTTGGGATCAGTTCTTGATCTGCAATAAGGACAAAGTTGATTGAGTATCCATGCTAAGTCTGCTATCAAAATGATAAGACTTAGGGAGTAGAGAATCATCAGGCAAAATGTCCCAGGTTGGAAACAAAACAGGTCAAAGCTTCTGTGAAGGTAAGTATTGGGCTAAGGCTTGTGGGTGATTGCTGTGTTTTGAGCTTTGGTGAGATAGGGAGATCCACGATGGATGGATGGATGGATGGAAGGAAGGCAGGAAGGAAGAATGTACAACTAGACGTCTAAACAAAGAAAGAGAGGAGACCAGAGGAGGGCAGTTTTCACCTGAAATGCTCACAAGAGGGAAGAATACACACACACACACACACACACACACACACACACACACACAGAGTTAGGTGCAGAAATACATTTCACTCAACAAGGAAATGGGGGAGATGGGAAAATTAAAAGGAGGGTAGATAAAGGGAGGGATTAATTCTTACCAAACAAACTCACTTGGGGTGTAGGAACATATTTATAGGAAGAGAAGAAGGAAGGAAGGAAGGAAGGAAGGAAGGAAGGAAGGAAGGAAGGAAGGAAGGAAGGAAGGAAGAAGAAAAGAAGTGCTTCTGGGGTTGGAGGAGGAGGCAGTACAGGAGAGAGGGCCTGCAGAGGAAATATATGGTCAAAGTGTTTGTCAAGGAATATTATTTCCACAACAAAATTTTGAAAGAAAAATGTATAGGGAGAAAGCGAAAAAAAGGCCAGTGAGTAGATCATACCAGTTTCAACAGGAGATGATCAATATCTTATGCAAAGATTTGGGACTGTGGGGTTGACTGAGCATAATTTTAACCTACTTACCTCTTTTCCAAGTGTCAAAGACTCAGGAATTTGTTGTGGATTCTTGTTAGAAGTCTTCCCTGTTTCCTTCTTGGCAGTACTGAAATGCATCTTGATCTGAGTTACCTGTTCTTGTAGCCCTGAAATTTCTACATGTACTTGATCTAGGTGACTGGAAAGCTGGTCCTGGAACTCATCAAAGTCCAACGGTTTCTGTTGCACCTAAGATTCCAAATCAGAAAGACATTATTAAAGGAGCTCTCCCAGCTTCAGAAAAGACCAGGAAAATATGAGATAACATAAATCAAGGATATAACCTAAGAAAGAATAACCGTGGATTTCACTAGAAGATAGCTTAAAAATTCTTATCCAATCCCTTCATTTAACAGATGAAAGCTTCAAAGCCTAGAGAAGTTAAGGGATTTGCTTAGGATTAGTAAGTGGCAATTGGGATTTGAACCCAGACTTTCTAACTTCAAGTCCAGTATTATCTGTACTACAGCGTAAGAGATTAAATGAGTGGCAAATAACTATAAGAGAAAAAGTATGTGGTGGAGAAGAAGGTGGGGAAGGGATTAAGGAGGCATTTGCAAACAGTACCCATTGGAAATGAATATAGAATTATTACTTATCTTTTTTAGACATTTTAAGCTTTTTCTCCTATATAATTTGATAAAAAGAAGCCATTAGTAATAGACTTGTGCCATATATATCTGTGAGAATCAACAACTAACCTGGCTTCTTTAGATATATGCATATTATATAAATGATCTTTTAATTGAGTGTAACATGTAGACTAAAGACTTCATTTATATTATCCACATCTTGATAACTGTATATGAATTTTTCACTTAAAAAGCATAAGCTAGTGGGAACATGCAGTAGACTGACTACTACTACTACTACTACTATTACAGCAACTACTACTATTTTTACTATTACCACTAGCTAGGGAGCCAGCATTTATATACCTTCTGCCATATGCCAAGTACTGTGCTAAGTGCTTTACAATTATCAGCTCATTTAATCCTCAGAATAGCTCTGAGAGGAGCTACTATTATGATTCCCATTTTTACAGTGGAGGAAACTAAAGCACAGAGGAATTTAAATGCCTTGTCCAGGTGGTACAACTATAGGTCTCATTCTGCCATCTGAGTTGTTTACCTCTCTATCAGAAGATGGGAAACATGCTTCATCATTAATCCTCTGGAGCCAGGTTGATCATTACTCTAATCAAAGTTCCTAATTCTTCCAAAACTGTCTTTAACATGTTGTCACTGTATAAGTTGTTCTTGTGTTCACTTCACTCCATATCAGTTCACACATGTTTTCCTTTATTATTTTTGTCATTTCTTTATAGTACAGTAGTATTCCATTACATTTTTATATCACAACTTATTTAGTCATTTATTCTCCAACTGATGGACACTCCCTCAGATTACCACTCTTTGCCACCCAAAAAGAGCTACACAAATCAAGGTATCAAACCTGGAGCTGAAGGAAGACAAACTGGGCAAGTTGAGGAAAAGTATCTTTAAAGAATGTGACCTTTTTAGGACAAAGAGAAGAGGAGTCTCAGCACTCCATATAGGGCCTGATCCTTGGGGGCCCAGAAGACAGCTACATAAAACTCAGGGAAACTACATGAGGAAAAGAGGAAGGAAGAAAAAGATTTTCATCCAATGAAGAGCTGAGTTACCCCATTGCACACATTATTTTTAACCTTGAGCCAACAGTCCCTTGTATTTGTGGAAGAATACGCCATCAACTTTTTGGGGAAATGCTTTATACAAACTCCTTACACCTCTGTATATTTCCACTTTAAAAAATAAAGCTGGTGGAACATCTAGGAGCCAAGACAGCAGAGTAAGCAGGAAACCACTCTAATTCTCCCATATTCACTTCCAAACAACCATAAAAAAGCACTCCAAGGGGGTGGAATCAAGATGGCACAGTGAGAACTAGTACTCACCTAAGCTCTAAGACAAACTCAGATTTCTGAGTTCCCCTGGAGTTCCCCTAAAAATAGAATCTGAACAAATGTTAAGAATGGCAGAATCCAATAAGAGACAGAGTGTGGCAGATTTCCAGCTCAGGATTGCCTGGAAGATTGATGGGAAGAATCTGTTGCACGGGGCTGAAGGAGCACACAGCACACAGGCTGAGCCAGTGCGGACCCCACCACAGCAAAGCCAAGCAGGAAGCCCCGGGCAATCTGAAGCAGCAGCAGCACTCTGGATTCTCAAACACATCAGTTCAGAATGGGAGTCCAGTGAAACTGAGTGAGCTAGAAGCATAGAACCCAAGGTAACGGCAAAAACTGTTCCTGAGACTATCAGTCCACAGATTAAATGTCTGTAAGTCACCTACTTGAACTTCCGGAAGCCAAGACAGTGGAATGATCTGTAAATGCTATTTGCTTCCCCTTGTAGACCTTGAAAAACCCAGAGAATATTTCCCCAGGAAAAGTCAGAGCAGCCAAAGGGGTAAACAGTCTCGTAGTTCCTGAGGCTAGGACAATTGCAAAGGGGGGGTCCCTCTTGCTATGGCTTAAAGGGACCAGTGCAGGAACAGAGCTGACCCAGACAGCCCCACCTCAGCAAACTGGGAGGAGATCCTGAGCCCCTAGGGGGTGGAGCCTGTAAATGCCAACATGAGAACTCCAAGTGTGCCAAGGGAATAGGGAAGACACTAGCACAGATAGAGGCTAACCAACCACTAAGCCTGCCTGTGCTCTAGCTCAGGAGAGGAGACCACCTGCAGCCAGACCAGCCCTCCCCCACACCTCATGCAGCAAGCTCCAGGGAAACTCCAGGGAAACTCAGAAAGACTTCAACTGGCCTCTGCTTCGGCAGACCAGCCAGCTCAATACCAGGTAATCTACAGCATTTTAGCTTCTAGCTGAAAGAACCAGAGGCCACAATATACAAATCCTCAGTTCCAAGCACAAGAGCCATGGGACAGAGCCCCCTGTGCCCCAGAAGCAGAGATCCACTTTGAAAACCAGGAAAAAGGCAATCATCATGAGTAGGAAGCAAACTTGAAAAGAAAAGACCATAGAATCTTACTATCAGGTCAAGGACCAAAACACAAATACTGAAGAGGTCAGCATTGAGATTGTACTCCCATGTGAAACTTCAAAAGGGAATATTAACTGGTCTCAAGCCCAAAGAGCATTCTTGGAAGAGCTCAAGAAGGATTTTAAAAGCCAAAGTAGAGAAGTAGAAGGAAAACTGGCCAATGACTTTAAAATTATGAAAAAGAATTCACTAAAGAGATCAGCTCTTTTAAAAGGAAAATTGGACAAATGGAAAAAGAAGCACAAAACCTAACTGGGAAAATTGGTCAAATGGAAAAGGAAGTGCAAAACTTAACTGGAGAAAATAACTCTTTAAAAGGAACAATTGGACAAATGGAAAAGGAGATGCAAAAGTTAACTGAAGAAAACAATATATTAAAAATTACAATTCGGCAAGTAGAAGCTAATAACTCTATGAGACATCAAGAATCAGTCAAACAGAATCTAAAGAATGAAAAAAATAGAAGAAAATGTAAAATATCTCATTGGAAAAACAAGTGAACTGGAAAACAGACTCAGGAGATAAAATCTAAGAATTACTGATCTACCAGAAAACCATGATGGAAAAAAAGAGCCTGGACAATATCTTCCAAAAAATCATCAAGGAAAGCTGCCCAGAGGTTCTAGATTCAGAGGGCAAAATAGTCATCAAAAGAATCCACCGATCATCTCACAGAGATCTCAAACTGAAAACACCAAGGAATATTGTTGCCAAATTCCAGAACTATCAAGTGAAGGTGAAAATACCGCAAGAAGTCAGAAGGAAACAATTCAAATATTGAAGAGCTATAGTCAGTATCACACAGGACCTTGCACCTTCTACATTAAAAGATCAGAGGGACAGAAATATGATATTCTGTAAGGCAAAGGAGCTGGGACTATAACCAAGGATCAATTACCTGGCAAAATTTAGCATAATATTTCAGACAAGGAGATGGATATTCAATGAAATAAGAGATTTCCAGACCTTCATGATGAAAAGGCCAGAGCTCAATAGAAAATTCAGTCTTCAAACACAGGTCTCAAGAGAGGCATAAAAAGGTAAACAGGGGGAAGGAAAATTTGTTATTCAATATGGGTAAACTGTTTATATCCCTATAAGGGAAGATGAAACTTGTTAATATTGAGAACTGTATATTTACTATGATATTTAAAAAGGATATACATAGTTGTACATAGTTAGATGATATGATGATAAAAATGTGAGTTAAGGGTGTGAAGAGATTGTAATGGGAGATGTGAAAAGGAGTCCTAGATATTTGATAGTGTCTACTTGTCCTTGAGGAAATGCAGAAACACCCCACCAGCCTCAGTACATGCCAAACACTAGAAGCAGGATTCCAGCTCAGCAACAGGTACCTCCCAGATCCCTATGGCCTTCAACAGCTCCTGCCACCTGCCCCTCAGTGTAGCACCAAACAGGAGGGTCCCCCCTTGGGCTTCAGGGCAACATCAGTGCAGCACCAGGTAAACAGTCAGTGCCTAGAGTCTCTGGCACAATATGCCTGAGACAGGGCCTCTTCTACCCTGACCACAGAACTCAAATTTAAGAAAAAGAAAAAGAAAAAAGGCCAAAAAAGATGAACAAAAAATAATAACAACAACAAAAAATAATCTGACCATGAAAGTTATTATGGTGACAAGGAAGATCAAGACACCAACTCAGGAGAAGATAACAATATCAAAACACCTATGGGCAAAACTTGAAAGGAAAACAGGAAGTGGTCTCAAGCCCAGAAAGAATTCATGGAAGAGCTCAAAAAGGAGTTTCAAAATCATATAAGAGTCCTAAGAGAAGCATAAACAGATAAAAAGGGAAAAGAAAACATAAGGGATTCAATAAAACTAAGCTATTAACATCCCTACATGGGAATATGATACTTGGAATGCTTAAAAATTGCATCACTAATAATATGGCTAGAAGGAATATACATAGACAGAAGGTATGCGCATAAGGTGAATTTGAGCGAATGACATGAAAATAATTAAGGGATAAGGAAGAGTAGTACCAGAGGTGCAGAAGGAAGGGAGACATAGAATGGTGTAAGTTATTTCACATGAAAAAGCACAAAAAACCTATTACACTGGAGAGGAATGTAGGAGGGCAGGTAATGGGCATTGCTTGAACCTTACTTTCATCACTATTGACTCAAAGAGGGAATAATATATACAAAATTAGTAGAATATAGAAATCTATCTCACCTGACGAGGGAGGAGATGAAGTAAAGTGGGGGGAACTAACAGAAGTGAGGGCAGATCAGGGGAGGTGGTAGATAGAAACAAAACACTGATGAGGAGGAAAAAGGGGAAAGGAGAGAGAGGCCAAACAGGAGGAAAAATAGGATAGAGGGAAATACATAGTAATCATAAATGTGAATGTGAATGGGATGAACTCTCCCATAAATGAAAGCAGATAGCAGAGGGGATCAAAAAAAGAATCCTAAAATATGTTGTTTACAAGAAACAGACTTGAAGCAGAGAAACATACATGGAGTAAAGGTAAGGGGCTGAAGTAGAATCCATTATGTTTCAGCTGAAGTAAAAAAAAAAAAAGCAGGGGTAGCAATCCTGACCTCAGACAAAGTATAAGCAAAAACAGACCTAATTAAAAGAGATAAGGTACATCTTACTAAAAAGTACTACAGACAATGAAACAATACCAATACTAAACATATACGCCTGGTGCTGATTCTATTCCAGTTGAGATTTACAAGGTAGGGGGAACTATTGCTCATACAAAAGCTGACTGAAATTTTCCAGGTTATATGGCAAGAGGAGATTGTCCCCCAGGAGTTCAAGGATGCCTCCATTGTCTTTCTCTATAAAGGTAAAGGAAATAGATTACCCTGTGACAATCACAGGGAGGGGTCTCCCTCTTAGTCATGGGTGGTAAGATTCTTGGTAGAGTTCTCCTTAACAGGTTTATCCCTCACCTGGGAGATGATCATCTACCTGAAAGCCAGTGTAGCTTCAGAAAATGTTGAGGGCCAGGATAGAGTGAAGTTGACAAGATCAGTATAGAACTTTGGGGAAACTGTTCTTTGAGACTGTGCTCATTATCATTCAGAATGGCTCTCCATGCCCCTCAGTCCCCCCCTTCTCCCCTACCCCGATGTTGCTATCTCCATGAGACAAACAAGAGAATTACAGAAAACAAGGGATATGTAAAATAGATGCCCTCTAGGCTAACAGTCTTTAAGACAATAAGACTGATCAAATCAAAAGGACAGGAGATGAGCAGAATGGCACGTAGACTTGCAGTTTCTGTCTATATATACCCTGACCCTCAGATCAATAAACAGAGTTGGCCTATCTTTTTCTGCCTCCTGTGTCTTTCTTCTTCACCACATCACTGAGTCGTGTAGGGATGCAGGCCGTCCCCTACAAGAAAAGGTCAAGAAACAGTCAATATGGTCTTTGTTGCCTGACCACTCCAGGAGAAATGCCAGGAATAAAACAGAAGTCTGTATCCGATGTTTGCAGATCTGACAAAGATATCTGACACTGTTAGTCGTGATAGCTTATGGAAAATTATGGTAAAATCTGGTTGGCTAGAGAAGTTCATCAATATTGTACATCAATTTCATGATGTATGTTTGCTGAGTTCTAGATAGTGGACAATGCTCTTGTGCCTTCCCAGTCACCAATGGAGTGAAACAGGGATGTGTGCTTGCTTCCATGCTTTTCAGCATGATATTTTCAGTCATGTTGCCAAATGCTTTCAATGAGGATGAACAAGGCACCAAGGTCAGCTACCACACCAATGGTAAATTCTTCAATGTGAAAAGGCTGCCAAAGTGGAGGGAGTGTTGGTGCATGATTTTCTATTTGTAGATGATTGTGCACTCAATGTAGCCTTTGAAACTGAGACGCAACAAAGTATGGATCAATTCTCTACTGCCTGTGCTAATTTTGCCCTAATAATACAAAGAAAACACAAGTGCTCCATCAATCACACCACACCATCTGTATGTGGAACCAGTTAAAACAAATGGAGAAGTGGATATGCTATGGATAAATTCACTTACTTTAGTAGTGTACTTTCCAGGGATGTACATACACATTGACAATGAAGTTGATGCACACATTGTCAGAGCTAGCTCAGTGTTTGGAAGGTTCCGAAGAAATGTTTGGGAGAGAAGAGCCATTGTATTGACCTCATTGTTATATGACTATGAAACATGGACAGTCTACCAGTGCTATGCCAGGAAATTGAATTGTTTCCATTTGAACTGTCTTGGGAAGATATCTGGCAGGATAAGGTATCAGACACTGAGTTCCTTGCTTGAACTAAATGCTAAGCATTCAAATTATTCTTCAGAGAGTACAACTCCAATGGGCCGGCCATACTGTTCGAATGCAAAATGTACACTTGCCAAAAAGACTATTTTATGGAGAACTCGCATGGGCAGGCAATCACATACATGGTGGTCAGAAGAAGCGATACAAGGACACATTCAAGAACTTTGGATTTGATTGTGCAACATAGGAGACATTGGCACAGGATCGCTCAGCATAGTGTGCCCATATCAGAAAGGATGCTGTGCTCTATGAGCAAAATAGAATTGAAACAGCACAAAGGAAACATAGGAGGTGCAAATTTGGAGTAACTACTCCAAATGTTCACAGAGACTATCTGTGCCCAATCTGTGGTAGAGCATTCCAAGCTCATATTGGTCTGATCAGCCATAGACACGTTTTGATCCTCTTCGATAATGAAGGACAACAACCAATCAAGTGGCATAGCATCCAAATTCTTTTTCTCCCTACCTAGTGGTATTTTATTTTTTCCAATTACATGTAAAGATAGTTTTCAACACTCAATTTTATAAGATTTTGAGTTCCAATTTTTTTTCCTCCCTTCCCCTTCTCAGCACCCAAGAGAGCAAGCAATCTGATACAGTCTATACATATGTAATCATATTAAACATATTTCTACATTAGTCATGTTGTAAAAGAAGAATTGGAACAAAAGGGGAAAACCACCACAAAGAAAAAATAGAGAGAAAATAGCATGCTTTCATTTGCATTTAGCCTCTATAGTTCTCTCTCTGGATTGGATAGCATTTTCCATCATGAGTCTTTTGGAATTATCTTGAATCACTGTATACTGAGAAGAGCTAAGTCTGTAACAGTTGATCACTGCATCTTATTGCTGTTACTGTGTACAATGGTCTGGTTCTGGTCACTTCACTTAGCATCAGTTCATCTTAAGTTTTTCCAGGTTTTTCCAAAATCCACCTGCTCATCATTTCTTCTGGTATAGTAGCATTCTATTACATTCATATACCACAACTTGTTCAGTCATTTCCCAATTGGTGGACATCTCTTCAATTTTCAATTCTTTGCCCCCATGAAGAGAGCTACTATAAATATTTTTATACACATGGGTTCTTCTCCTTTTTATGATCTCTTTGGAATGTAGACCTAGTAGTGGTATTGCTGTACCAAAGGGTATGTATGCACTGTTTTATAGGCCTTTGGGCATATTTCCAAATTTATCTCCAGAATGGTTAGATCATTTCACAACTCCACCAACAATGCATTAGTGTTCCAATTTTCCCTCATCTTCTCTAATATTTGTCATTTTCCTTTTTCTCACATTAGTCAATCTGATAGGTGTAAGGTGGTACCTCAGAGTTGTTTTAATTTGCATTTCTTTAATCAATAGTGATTTAGAGCATTTTTTCATATGATTATAAATAGCTTTAATTTCTTCATCTGAAAGCTGCCTGTTCATATCCTTTGACCATTTATTAATTGAGGAATGACTTATATTCTTATAAATTTGACTCAGTTCTTTCTATAGTTTAGAAATGAGGTTTTTTTACTAACTTGGCCTCATTTTCCTTTTTTGCACATCTGCAATAGATAAATTAGAAGGTTGTTATATGTAGGGTGCTTTTAAGATGATCAAATGAAAGGATAAATCAAATGAAAGCATAATGCTAGAGGAGAATTATTAAGATTCATAAATTTAGTGAATGCTTATAAATAATTTTTTAGAGGGTGAAAGAAATAAAGCTAAACTATCATTAGAATTCCTGTCCATTATTTCCATTACTACCACTTCTACCGTTTTGATCAGAACTAAAGCTCTTGGAGCTTTTCAGTACTATCTGGTAAAAGGGAATATTAAACTTTTAAGTTATAAGACTTAGAACTGGAAAAAATTTAAGATATCATTTAGTATATAACTTTCATTTTATAGCTAATGAAACTAAAATCCATTCAAAAACTAGAAAACCTAAGTCACAGAGTAGAGACAAACTTATTAACTTCCTGTTTGCTCCACTGTCCTCTGCTCTAGGTCTACTCTCTTATTCCATTGTGATGAATTCTATTAAGTTTGGAAACTTGCTTTTTTCACTGAAGAAAAGCAGACTATGCATTCAGTCTTATTATGTGCATCCTTATAATGAGGAAGCATGGCATAAGGGATAGAGAGTACGCCTTGATACCTGGGAAGATCTGAGTCCAAGTACTACTTTCTGAAACACTGTGCCTGTGATCCTTGAAAAGTCACTTAATCTCTCAGTACTGTAACCAATTCTTTAAGATTATAAACTGCAGAGAAAGTTGGTATAAGAATTACCTCACCTGGAATTTCTCAATACTAATGAAATCACAGATCCAGTCTTCATTCCTTCTCCCTTTACAATATTTGAGCATTTTTACTCAAGAAACTTAAAATGTTTCACAGAACTACCTGGGAGTATTAGGATCTACATTTTGTAAATTGGGAGATAGGCTGAAATAAGAAAACTAATTTGGTCATTACAATGGAGAAAGCAGTGCCAAGAAAAGAACCCAGTGCTCTTCACTCAAAACTAATTTTACTCCCTAGCTAATTAAAATTAGTTCTATTAAAATTTCTTTTCCTCATGCAAAGAATTTTCTGAAAAATGATCATGTAGGGATAACATTTACTTTACTTGGTCAAAGTCCTAGGCTGATTCTGGTCTTTAGGGAAAAAAAAACCTTGCTAATATCTAGGCAACTGGTTGGTGAATTAGAGGAATGAAAAGAGGAGTACTTTGTTCACGTCAGTAGGGCAAGGGCAAAATGTGACTGTTTTACATTGCTGTTGGCTTTTTTCCTGTCTGGAATTGAAAAGAGAATTAAAAAAAAAGAAACATTTCCAAGAAAGAAAAAAACCCCAAAACAACTTTATGTTCAAGCCAAGAAAAACCTTCCAACTCTTTTTAGATATTCAACAATTCTGAGCTTCAGTAGGATGAGTCTTACCTTTTGTTTGAGATGTGTTACCATGGAATCCAAAAGAACTGCTTTGGCTTGTAGCTTCCTCAAAGCCATCCCAACAGAAACTTTATCAGCGAGCAAGGAACCTGATGGAAAGATTAACTGATGCAATAAGAGGACAGAGTGCTACAAGTCTTAGTAAGAACCTTAGGTTTTGGAGACACCCACACAGTCCCAACGCCCTTTTTGGTTTCATATGTAAAATACAGAACAATAGAGACTGAGAGATAGGATCTAGTTCTCTTCCTTAAGAGAAATGAATGTCTAAATCACCCATGTCAGCTAGCTAGCCATTCTTTTGTGGAAAGTATTTTAGGTGCAGTTACTTTATAATCTCCCTTAATAACCTGTTCCACTGTTTAATCTCCCTGAAAGTTAAATTCACTATAAGAATTCAGAATGTTAAAAACATACTACATAACAGGGAATAATCTTTGTTCAAAGATAGCAGGAATCTTTTTGGATATCACTGAATATCTGATACAGTCAATAATAATTGTCAAAATATAGATTTAACTAGAGGACCCTATTAATGTTTTCATTCAAAATGTGAATATTAGTACTAAATATTAGAATCTCTATCAAAGATAATGATGATCTAAAAAGAGAGGTTTCAGCAAGAATATAAAATATCTGATGGTTATTCTATTGCTCTAAATTTCTATGTTATGAACAAACAAAAGCAATTTTAAAAGCTTTATCAAGGTTTGTTTTTAAAATTGCTTATGAATATCCTTTTTCCATTTCTATTTTCTTACTCTGCTCATCATGTCTAGACAAGATTCCCTGATTCTAGGCTACATCCCCTTCTTCTGTCATTCAAAGTCTAGCTTTAAACTCACTTTCCCTGAGACAAAAGTCGGATTACCTCTGCTCCAAACATTCTTCCTATCTAAATATTTGATATTTTGAATACGTAACCATTTTAACTGCTGTTTGTCCATTAATTTACTCATTTAGGTATTTAAGTACCTATTCTCTACAAATTTTCATTGATAGGACTTGAACTGCATTGTTGGAGGAAATGCCCTCATCAATGAAATCACAGATCTATTTGAATATAAAGAAGGTGCTTTGCTATGAGCTATATTTATATCTATTATGACATATTTCCCTTGAGTCAATCAACAAGCTTTATTAAGTGCCTACTATGTGCCAGGCACTATGCTAGGTACTAAAGATTCAAAAGCCAAATGAAACAATCCTGCTTGCAAGGCACAACTTATATCACTGGGACAAAATGTACATAAATATCTATACACACACACACACATACACACATACACACATACACACACACACACACACACACACACGATGAGAGATGGCTAATTGTAATCCCTGCCATATATGTTAGACTAATTCTTTCCCTAAAACTCAAGAAAGCTATCCCTAAGATTTGATTGACTTAAGGGGTCCCACAGTTTCCTGTGGTCATATACATATGGCTACTTGTTTTTCTAAAGCTTAACTGGACTCAGAGATAAAAGGGACCAATTTTGCACTACAGGAGTACCATATTATTGGGTATTGTTTCAATGCTATGGATAAGTAAACTTCACTTTCTTAACTGTTGAATGATCTATGAGGGTCTTGCTTTGTTCTAACATCTGACCCAAACTACTGAGAGCCTAATCTGTGCCAGACTGTCTACTGTACCAGTGTAAACGTTTGGAGAAAGAAGGAATGTGTGTGAGGAGCAGCAAGAAAACCACTTAGGCTGAGAAGGGAAATAGTATATGATGAGATTGAAAAAGGAAGTTAGGCCCAGTTTGTGAAGGCTTTTAAATACCCAAAGAGCTTATTTTTGTCTTAGAAGCATTGAGAAGTCACTGAAGTTTATTGAGTAGGGAAATAATATGATCAGAAATATACTTTAGGAAAATCACTGAAGTTTGGAGACTGGATTGAAGAAGGAAGAAATCTGAGGCAAAGATACTAATTAGGAAGTTACTGCAATAGTCCAAAGGAGAGGAACATGAGGGTGGGGGAGAGAGAAAAGTTCTGTTTCAGACATGCTGAATATGAAATGTCTATGGGACACCAGTTTAAAATGAAAACAAGAGCCCTTATGCTATAGAGCCCCACAGAACCCACAGTGTTGAGTATCCTTTGAAAATTAAATAAATGTGAAATAAATATGACTGAAAGCAATCAATAAAATATTCATATTTGATGAAAATCTACTATAAGCTCCTCCTACAAAATTATTACTTTGATACCTTATGGAGTATGGAGGTAATTTTGGATTCCCAAGATCATAGATCCAGAGCTGGATCTATTCTCTTGAATACCTAACCCCCTTATCATATCACCCATTATGCCCAGTTAAGCCATTTGCTGCCTTCACTCCCACACACATGCTTCAGAACAAAGGTGGAGAAAATGATAACCATTCTAACTGGGTTCACTACAAATTTACATTACACAACCTAACCTGGGCTCTCACTGCTTCCAGGCAATTCTACTACACAACCCTTATCAACTTACTATCCCACTCTCTACGGTGGTTTTTCCAAACCTGTGCATCTCTCCTCAAACCTCCCATGGCTCTCTCTCTCCCGTCCCCTCAGTTGAGAATCTTGCCTCATACTTTACAGAAAAAAATTAATCCATTTTCCATGAGCTCTCTCTTCTCCCCTCTTCCTCAGTTCCTATCACTCAGATGCCTTCTGCTTCTCTTTCTTCCTTCTACCCTATCTCACTTGATGAAATGGCCTTAATCTTTACCAAAACTAACCCTTCTACTTGTTCAAGTGATCTCATTCAATACTGTAAGCTCCAACTGATTGCTCCCTCTATCATGCCCGTTCTTTCACTTACTTTCAACCTCTCTTTCTCCTGGATTATTTCCTATTGACTACAAACATGCTCATGCCTACCCCATCTGGAAAAAAACCTTCACCTGATCCTTTGATCCCTGCTCATGTCCTGTAACTCTTCTAACCTTTATAGCTAACCTCTTTGAAAAGGCTTTCTACAATAGGTGCCTCCACTTTCTCTTCTCACTCTCTTCTTAATCCCTCACAAGATGACTTCCATCCTTATCATTCCACTGAAACTGCTCTGTCCAAAGTTATTAATGAGCTCTTAGTTGCCAAATCCAATGGCCTTTTCTCATCCCTCATTCTCCTTGACCCTCCTACAGCCTCAGTCACTATTGCTCACTCTCTCCTTCTTGATACTCTTCTTTCTAGGTTTTTAGGCCACCACTTTTCCTGGTTCTCCTATTTGTTTTGGCTGATTTTTCTTTGTCTCCTTAGCTGGATCCACCTCTAGATCATGCTATGCTCTCTAACCCTAGGCGTTTTCTCTTGCTACTCAAAGCATATTCCCTGAACTAAAACTTAGTCTAAAAGCCCTTGCCTTGGGATTATGTTTTGATAGGTCATCATCCTCTGAAGCAACTGTGCAAAAGAATGTAAACCTCATCTACATAACTCTGAAACTGATGGGGTGTTTGGGTGCATGTACTTGGGTCCCAATTCTAAAATCACATTTTTCTTTAAAAATCACATTTCTCCCTAGTCTCAAAACACTATCCCAGGCAGTTTCTCCCCAGCCCAAAGACAGCCTGCCCCAGCAACAACTCATCTCCCTTTCTGATACAGTAGCCAGCTGCACTTATAGAATTTATTAGTTTGAACCAGCTCTGTATTGACTGAGCTGGCTGCGTACTGGGTCATAATGACATTTACTACTCACTGACCAATCATATGTATCCTACACTTAGACATATGTATACTCCCTTACATTTATCTTGTCTAACAAGACGTTGATGGAGTAGCCTGGTATTCTCTAGCCAGTCCTGACTGCTAGTGACTTAGTAACATTTCAGGCCTAAAAGCACACTTCCATGTGGCCCCCTTTTGGGCTCTTTCCCAATGAAGTCTGGGTAAAATACCTGTGCAGTAGATAATGAAAGTGCATGTCCCTTTAAAAACCAATCACTTCTTAACTACTCTCTAATCCTGCCCTGAATCACCTAGTTAACATATTTAAAGGCACATGTTTTACTACAGAATATCCTATACAAACTTTATCTGTACTCCTCTAAGCTTGCAGGTTCCTGAAAAACTCTTGCCCACTGAAAAGCGTAATAAATCTTTACCTTGACCTCAAGAATGCTTGAGTCCGTGAATTCATTCCAGGTGACCTGCCCCTGGTACTCTGATCTTTGTGGGGGGTTCTCACTCCCCTTTCCAGCCTCATCAAAACTATCAAGGTATAAATCTTTCTTTTTTATTTTTTTAAACTTACCAGAAATTAGTATGCCTGATGTAGCTTCTGGATCATAGGGTATTGCATTTGGGATCTTCTTTCCAGTGCTGGTTAAAGAAGGGACTTGATTATTTAGAGCCTCCATTTCCCTCCTCATATGTGCAATTGCAGTACGCAAGTTTGTATTTTGTTCCTGCAGTTTCTGAATCTCACTGGATGGAAAACCTTTACTTCCACTTATTCTATGATCTGTTAGGAGCACCTATGGAATAAATAAACAAATTTTGCAAAGAACCTCTCCATATCCTGAAAAATATGAAGAGATCCCTTTTTCTCCCAGTTAGTTCCCTTTAAAAAAACATTACTTAGCTGAACTAAGGAAAAATAAATCATACAATTAAATGGGTTTGCAGAATATAGGTTCCTGATAAAAATGAGATCATATATGTAAAATTCTTCACAAACTGTAAAGTGCTACATAAATGTAAGCTAAAAAAAATTTAACTACTGATTGGCTTGTTCAAGTTAGGACACACCTGATTGCCCCTTCCTCATATTTTTTTACTTCAATTGTCTGAGATAGTTGCTAAATACATAATCCAGATTTAAGGTAGATCTGGGTTACCATTGCTTCTAGCTGTGGAGGGATGTTCAGTTGCACTTTAGAATCTTATTTCCAAACACCAGTCCTGAGGTCACCCTCTCTGACCCCAGGTCATGTTGTACCACCACACTGCAACCATTATTAGTTGCTATGGACACTGCTTTGCTATCTGGCCCTTGGGACAAACAGGGAAAACCTTTATCTAGGCCCCAAACAGTCTTCCCCTAGACTAAAGAGTATCATGAATTGAGTTTAAAGTTACATCCTTCAGAACCAGGAGAACATTGTACACAGTAATAGCAACACTGTATGATGATCAACTGTGAATGTTTTAACCACTCTCAGCAATACAAAGATCTAAGACAATATAAAAAGTCTTATGAAGAAAACTGCCATCCACCTCCTGAGAAAGAAGTGATGGAATCAGAAGACAGATTGAAGTCTACAATTTACTTTGTTTTTTTTTCTTTCAGTCTGTGTTTTCTTTCATAACATGACTGATACGGTAAAATGTTTTGCATGCCTGCACATATATAACCTATATCAAACTGCTTGTCTTCTCAAAGAGAGGGAAGGAGAGAGAAAGTTTGAAACTCAAAAATTTTTAAAAGAATGTTAATTATTTTTACATATAATTGGAAAAATATTTTTTAAAAATCCCATCTGCTACAGAAAAAAGAAGTTATATCCTTAGTTTTTCCTCAAATTCTTTATGGTTCCGTGTGTTTGTGTGTGTGTGTGTGTGTGTGTGTGTGTGTGTGTGAGTGAGAGAGAGAGAGAGACAGAGAGAGAGAGAGAGAGAGAGAGAGAGAGAGACTTATTCCCCAACCCTCATTCCACCATTTTTTGTCCTGCCCAATTTGCCTAGAGTATATTTCACTAGATCTGTTTTACCCTGCCATGAACTGTGTTATCACTTATTATTTGTCAGTTATATTGTTTTAATTCCCCAAATGCCATGTGGTCTCCATACCAGGCGCTATATTTGCCTAGAACTTGCCCACATGACATCAGTTCTCCTGAATATCAACAGACTCCTTTCTCTTCCTACTTGTAAAGCTCCATTAAATTGTCACTTGTCTAAATATATATTTCAAGGCCCAGTTCCAGTGACAAAAATTTTCCTTCACATCTTTCAATTCTATGTATTTGTCTTCTGGACTTCCATAGCATCCCTCAATAACTTTTTGGATCAAGTAATGTCAGTAGATACCTCTTGTCTCTAGGATAATATATAAATTCCTCTGTTTAACATGAAAAACCCTTCACAATCTAGCTCCAACCTATCATTCTAGATTGATTTCCCATTGCTCTCTCTCATATCCATTATATTCCAGATAAAGTGATCCATGTGCTTCTGGCCCCCAGAATACGACATTCCATCCCTAGTCCTTTGGCCCAGCATGCTCTCCCTTTTCAGCCCTACCTTTTGGCATCCCTAGGTCTCTCTAACATTCAGTTCAAATGCCACCTTTTATATAAGAGGCTGTTCCTGATTTTCTCAGTTGTTCAGTACTCTCTCCTCTTCCCTCTAAAATTACTTGGTATTTACTTTGTATATACGTTGTATCTACCTATCTGCAGAGATTATTTCCGCCAATAGAATGTAAACTCCTTGTGGGCAGGGGCTGTTTAACTTCTGCCTTTATAATCTTAGTGTCTGACATGGTAACTGGCATGTAGTAGGCATTTAATAAATATGACTTTTGAATGAATGTTGAATATTTTTCCCTCGTTAATTTGCTTTTTAAAATTATTAATCACATACTTGTCATCAATGAAAACATCTAATTTATTTTACATAATAAATGTATTTAATTTCAAAGTATAAAATATCATAATTTTCTCTTCCTTCCTGCCAATCTCCATCTACCAAGAATTCTTTGCTTGTCCATTTACTCTCATTCATTTTTCTTCTTAGATGATAGTATACACTCTGTTCTTTTAGTTTTGCTTTTTCCTAAATATCATTTATGAAAGATAAAGCTTTTTTTTAAACATTCCACAAAATCACAAAATCTCAGTTGGAAATAAACTTAAGAGGTTATCTAGTCCAATTTCAAGATGAGAAATAATCATATATCCTTTGTAATAATTATAATACTAAAACATATATTGTGTTTATTATGTATCTGGAATTTTTCATGTGGTTATGAATACTTCGTACCTTTTCTTTGATGAATTGTTTGTTAATATCCTTTGACTATTTTTCTATAGGGGAATACTATTAGTCTTATATTTATTTATTATTTACTTACATACCAAACCCTTATCTGAGAAATCTGATAAAGATTTTTTTTCTTTCCACTTCCCTTCTGATCCTATGTGCATTAATGTGGTCTGCACAGAAGCATTTCAATTTTGAGTAATTAGTTATCTATTTTATCTTTTGTAATTGTCTCTCAGGACAGCTAGGTGGTGCTATGGTTTGAGTGCCAGGCCTGGAGTTAGGAAGATAAATTTTCCTGAGTTCAAATCTGTCCTAAGATACTTACCAGCCAAGTCATCCTGGACAAGTCACTTAATCCTGTTTGCTTCAGTTTCCTCATTTGTAAAATGAGCTGGAGAAGGAAATGGCAAACCACTCTAGTATCTTTGCCAAGAAAACTCCAAATGGGGTCACAAAGAATGGGACATGACTAAAAACAACTGAACAACAACAAAATTGTCTCTTTTCTGATTAGGAATACATCTCTTAGCCATAACTGTGAGAACTCTATCGTCTGTTTCTCTTCTAATTTTGTTATAATGTGATCTTTACTATTTAAGGTCACATGTTCATGTAGGAAGACTAATTTCTGCCAGACTGAAAAATTGCTAGACAGAAGCAATTTTCCCAAAAGTCTTTATCAAATAGGGAGTTTTTTCCCTAGGAATTTATGTTTTCTACTTTATCAAACACTGGGTAACTGAGTTCTATTGTTTCTGAATCTCCCTTGTCTAATCTGTTCTATTGATCTACCTTTAGTCAGTATCAGATGTTTTTGATAACCATTATTTCATACTATATTTTGAAGTCTAGAAATGGTATTTGCCTTCTTTCCTACTTCCTTTCATTATTTCCCTTGATATTCTAAATGTTTTGCTTTTCCAAATGAATTACTATTTTATCAAGTTCTGCAAAATATTCCCTTGGTAATTTGACTGATATAGCAATAAAAGTGTGAATTTATTTTGGTAGTATTGTCATTTTTATTACATTGACAAACCTTAGTCATGGGCACTGAATATTTGTCCAGTTATTTAAGTTATTTTTTAATAATTCTTTAAGGAGTACTTTGTAACTGAATCTATACAAGTCTTTTGTGTGCTTTGGGAGGTTAATCCCCAGACAATTTGTGCATTTTGTGGTTATTTGGGATAGAATTTCCCTTTCTATTATTGCTTCTTGTGTTCTGTTATCCTTACATAGAAATGCTATTGACTTTTAAGGATTTATTTTGTAGTCTGAAACTTTGTTGAAGCTGTTGTCTCAGTATTTTTGCTGATTCCCTGGGTTTTTTTTAAAGTAAACCATTACGTATAACCAGAAAACAGGGATAGTTTTATTTTCACTTTACCTATCATTATTCCTTTCTCGTGTCTTGTTGCCACTGCTAGCATTTGAAGAACTAGATCAAATAATAATGGGGAGGGTGGGTATCCTTGCTTCACTCTTGTATTTACTCAAAGAGGTATAATCTCATTATGTATGATGTTTACTTTTGCATTTACATAGTTGCTTTTTATGGCATTAAAATTGGCTTTTTATGGCATTTTTGTTTATACTTTGTAGATTTTTTTTTTTAAACATAAAATAATGTCAAAGGCTTTTTCTGCATCTGTTGAAATGATCATGTGGTTTTAGATGTCTTGGTTATAATATGATTATGTTGATTATTTTCCTAATGTTGAACCATCCTTGCATCCCTGGTATAAACTTTACTTGATCACAATAAATGATTTCTTGGATAAACTGCTGAAGTATATTTGATAGAATTTTGCTTAAAAGTTTTAAGCTTATTAATAATATTGACCTATAATATTCTTTCTACAATTTATCTTTTATCTCTTCCTTGTTTAGGCATTTAGTACTACATTTGTCTCACAAAAGGATATTAGCAGGATACTTTTTCAATTTTTGAGAATAATTTATCAATTACGAGCACTAACTTTTCTTTAAAAGTTTAACAGAATTCTCTTGTGAATCTTTCAGGACTAAGAGTCTTTTTCATTGGTAGATACTTTATGGTTAGATATACTTCCTTTTCTGAGATTTTTATTAAGTTTTTTTCCTCTAAGAATCAACTTTTAGTTTTATTTATCATTTCTATGTTTTTGTTTCATATTTATCTATTTTCCTTCTAATCTTCAATATCTCATTTGTACTTATTTTAGATTTGTTTATATGTTGATTTCCTAATATTTAAAATGCACACTGAGTTCACTAATCCTCTTTTTTTTTTTTAATATTTTACTAATTTTAAATTCACCCCAGAAGTTTTGGTTTGTTGTTTCATCATTATCATTTTCCTTTACATAGTTATTAACTGCTTCTATGACCTGTTCTTTGGCCCACTCATTATTTAAGATTTATTGTTAAGTCTCCATTTGGGTTTGTATCTTTTGCCTGTGATCCTGCAACCAATTTCTATTTTTATCTTTAACTTTTTCATCAACTAAAGAGATCAAGAACAGGTCAAAGAATGTGAATAAAAACACTAGAAAGCAAACATTTTTTCTAAACCTAATTTAATATCAAAATAGAAATTCTGAAAACCAAACACTTAACAAAATCAAAAATTAAAAAATAATAAATAAAACTAGGAGCTAGTTTTAAAAAAGACCAACTCTTAGCTAATTTGATTTAAAAAGTTGAAAGAAAAACAATTTGCTACTATCCAAAGTGAAAAGTTGAATCTTCAAATGAATAAGAAAAAAATGAAATTACTGGAGACCATTTTTCTCCATTATATACCAACAAAATTAGCAACATAAATGAAACAGAAAATATTGACAAAAATATAAAATGCCCAGTTTAACTACTCCCTATAGTATGACCAGGGTTTTCTCCAACAGGCCACAAAACTCTCTCTAGGACTTGATTGGCCTGTCTTGCCTGACCCAGCTTTTTGTTGATCTAAGAACATCAAAAAGGGCCTCTTCCAACTTGATAGATTTCAGAAGACCAGGTGAGTCACCATATCCTTTACCATAACTTAAATATCCTTTTTGCATACTCTTGCTGTGTTTGGGAAAAGTAAGCCTTCTTTACTAAACCATTCAACAATTTGCAAGTGCCTAATTTGTCTCTACATCAAATATGAACAAGGTCCTGATGTTCACACTACTTCTAACATGTGAAGAACATTGATACAAAAATTTTAAATATTAGCAAAAAGGTTCTGCAACCTACATTTTAACCTGGTTGGATTGCATGTTTGGTTCAATGCTAAAAAATTAAAAACAAAATAGACCATACTAATAACTAACAATAACAAAAATCATAGGATTTTGTCAACAGACGCAGAAAAAAGCTTTTGATAAGATACATCTGTTCCTGTTAAAAACACTAAAAAACATAAAAATCAGTTGATCGTCCCTTAACATAAGAAGTATCTATGTAAAGAGAAAAGCTAGCATTATATGTTAATGTGGATAAAATAAATGACTTTCTAATAGCTTTGAGTAAAGCAAGGATATCTATTATCACCAATATTAATATACTGATGTAGTGGTGAAAATCATAGTTATTTCAATAAGACAAGAAGACAATAAGAAAAAGAAAAAACTAAATTGTAGCTTTTTATAGATGATATGATAGCTTCCTTAAGAGAACTCTAGAGACTCATGAGTTTTTCTGTATATTATCAAACAGAAAAAAACCTAGCAGAAACTGGTAGAGAATTCCATTTAAAATACCACAGAATGTGTAAAATACTTGGGAGTCTACCTGTCAAGATGCACACAGGAAATATATCAATACAATTACAAAATACTCCTTAAATAAAGACAGACCTAAATAATTGGTGAGATATCAATTGCTCATGGGTAGGCTTAGACAATATAATAAAGATAACAATAGACACCCAAAATTAATTCAAAATAAAAAATTGATTTAAAAATAACCACCCAAATTTATTTATTCGATGCCATGTTAATCAAAGTACAAAAGGATTATTTCATAGAACTAGAAAAATAAGAACAAAATTCATCTAGAGGAAAAAGAGAATGAAAAAAATGAGATAGGGAATACTACTGAAGCTATAATACAAAGCAATAATAGAGAAGTTGATTAGTAAAATTAATTGATACAAAACATACAGAAGCAAATGAGCACAGTACCCTGGTGTTAGATAAACCCAAAGACCCCAGTTACTCACTATTCAGCAAAAACTGCTATGACAATTGGAAGGTAATATAGTCAAAAGTTCATACAGAATAATATCTTATAGAGTATACTAAGAGAAACTCCAAAAAGGTACAGGACATACACAAAAGGTGATATCATAAACAAATCAGAAGTCCAAGGAAGAAATTACCTTTTAGATATGTACTATGACAGGAAAAACATTTATGACCAAACAAGATATAGAGGATCACAGAAGATAGACAATTTTGATCACATAAATTTATTTTTCACAAACAAAACCAGTGCAGCTAAAACTAAAAGGGCCACAATTTACTCAAAGGAAAAAAAAATGCTTTGCAATAGTAAGTTTCTTTGATAAATGCTTCATTAGCAAGATATAAGAAACTTGTTAAAACTTATAATTAGAAAATGTCATTCTTTAATTAATAACAAATGACTGAATGATATGACTAGGCAGTTTTCTAAAAAAAGAAACTCAAACTATCAGCCATATGAAAAGATGCTACAAATCACTAGTAATTAGAGATATTCAAACTATCTGAGGTTCCATTTCATACCACCTGATTGGTAAAATTGACAAAAATGGAAAATGGAGGAACAATGGGAAAACAAACATTTGAATGGAGTTAAGAAATTAGTCCTCATTCCCCAACCGATAAATGGTCAAAGGATATGAACAGGCAGGCTATCTATAGTCTTACGAAAAAATGCTCTAAATCACTATTGACTAGAACAAATCAAAATAACTTGGAGGTACCACATCACACCTATCAGATTGGCTAACATGACAGAACAGGAAGATGATAAATGTTGGAGAAGATATGGGAGAGCTGGAACAATAATTCATTGTTGGTGGAGCTGTGAGCTGATCCAACCATTCTGGAGAGCAATTTGGAACTACGACCAAAGGGCTATAAAAATGTGCATACCCTTTGACCCAACAATACCACTTCTAGAGTTGTATCCCAAAAAGATCATAAAAACAGGAAAAAGACCCACATGTACAAAAATATTTATAGCACCTCTTTTTGTGGTGGCCAAGACCTGGAAATTGAGGGGATGCCCATCAACTGGAGAATGACTGAACAAGTTGTGGTATATGAATGTAATGGAATACTATTGTGTTATAAGAAATGATGAACAGGAGGAGTTCAGAAAAATATGGAAAGGCATATGAACTGATGTTGAGCGAAATGAGCAGAATCAGGAGAACATTATACACAATAATAGCCACAGTGTGCAAGGACTGTTTCTAACAGACTTAGCCTTTCACTTAGCAATGTAAGGACTTAAAACATTTCCAAAGGACTCATGATGCAAAATGCCATTCACATCCAGGGAAAGAACTATGGAGTCGGAACAAAGAATAAAGCAGACTATTTTCTCTTTTGTTATGTTTGATTTTGTTTTGTTTTACTCATGCTTTCTCCCATTTGTTTTAATTCTTCTATGCAACATGACTAATGTGAATATAAGATTGTATGCTGTCTTGGGGAGGGAGGGGGAGAAAACTTATAACTTACAGAAGTGATTGTTGAAAATTGAAAACAAATTTTTTGCAAGAAGAAATTAGTCCTGCTAGTTTGAAAAATTATTTGGAACTATGCCCAAAAATATGCTTATCTGTGCATGCCCTCTGACTCAGTGGTACCACTATTAGGTATATAACCCCAAAGAAATAAACTAAAAAGGAAAAGGACCCATTTGAACAAAAATATTTATAGCAGTTTTTTATAATGGCAGATGGTGGTAATGAAGAACATGCTCTTTAGCTGGGGAATGGATAAACAAATTACGGCACATGAATGTAACAGAATACTATTATGCTACAAGAAATGATGCAAGAGATGGTTTTAGAGAAAACTGCAAAGACTTGTATGAAATGATGCAGAGCAAAGTGAGAAGAACCAGGAGAATAACATATGTATAACACTGTGAAGTAAAACTCTGAAAGACTTAAGAACTCTGCTCCCTACAGTAATGATCATTCCACAGGACTGACGGTCACACAGGTTACCAAATACGTCACAAAGAGCTGACAGACAATGGGTGGGGACTGAGACATTTTTTTGGACATGGTCAATTTAGGAATTTATTTTGCTTAATTATGCATATTTCCTACAATGATTTTCTTTTTCTTTTTCCCCCCATGGCAAGAGAAAAAAAATAATATTAAATTAAAAAAAAAACTGCAGATCACCAACAGCTATTGATGCTGTCCTGGGCCCTTCTCTCTGACCTCATTGCCCCTCCATGGGCTTAATTATTATCTCTGTGCAGATGACCCACCGATCTCTATGTTAAATTCTATATTCTCTTCCAAGGCTTCACTCCCTTGCCAACTTACTACTAGACATTTCACAATGAAAATTATGTAACCACCTCAAATGCGATATATCCAAAACAAAATTCAGTATATCCCTGCCCTTCCTCAACTCATCACTCTTCCAAATTTCCTTATTTCTGTAGAAGGCACTGCCATTAATTCTTTCATTCTCCCTGGTTCATAACCTCAATGTTGTCCTGACCTCTCACCCTTTCCTCATCTCACATATCTAATCACTTGCCAAATCTTGCCATTTCTACTTCCACAACATCTTTTGCATCTGACCCTTTCTCTCTCCTCACACAGCTGCTGCAACACCTTAGTTTAGGTCTTCAGCACTATTCACCTACTTGGGTCTCCTGCCTGAGTTTCTCTCTTTTCCAGCCCATCATCCACATAGTGGATTTTCCTTAAGCACAAATCTGAGCTTAATTATTCTGTTCAGTAAACCCCAGAAGTTCCCTATTACCTCAAAGATAAAAGAAAAATTCTTGTGTTAAGCTTTTAAAACCCCTTACAACCTAGCTTTTCAGCTTCTGCCTTTACTGCACTCTGGTACAGCCAAACTGGCCTCTGTTTCTCACACATGCCACTCTGGCCTTCTTCCACACCTGCAATTTACTCCCTCCTTCTACCTCACAGATTTCCTTCTCTATCTTTGAAATTCATCTCAAGGACTACTTTCTGCAAGAAGTCCTTCCAGGGCTAATCTCCTCTCAATCTTCCCCCCTTTGCCCCCCCCCTCCGCCCCACAACCCGTTGACCCCCAACTCATAGTTAAATATCTCTTCTAGTTAACAAAGGAATATGCCTCTGAAGTTAATTTCTGGTTGTCTCAGCCTCTCCCAGAACTTGACTGTTTTCTAACTCAGTCAACTACTATATTAAATACCTATTATAGTCAGTATATGTGCTAAGCTCTGAGGGTACAAAAGAAAAGCAAGAGACAATTCAGCCCAGAAAGGAAAAAAAAATTGATTAGACTTTTGATAAGAATGAAGGAAAAAGGATTTCTGTGAATGATCATGTCTCTCTGGGATTTTGATTAAGTTCAGATAAAGTTTCAGGACCAAGGACTTTAACCAAAGGCGTTGTAGTAATATTATACAACAAATATCTAAAAGCAGAATGGGGGAAGGGCTTAAGCTGCTTCTATAGCATTCAAAAAATTATGTACAATGAGTAAGTTGGAATTTTACTAGGAATGCAGGGCATTGCCAATATAGAAAAATATTAGAAAAAAATCATAATCACATTAATGACAAAAAATAATGATTTCATCAACATACAAAGAAAAAAGTCTTCAACAAAATGAAGCACTCATTAAATTCCATAAGGTTTATTAAGAACCTAACAAGGGTTAAGCACTGTACTAGGCCCTGGGGAATTACAAAAGCAAAAATCAAACAATCCTTTGTTTTCCATTCTGGAGAAATTTATGCTTTAAAAAAAACATAGGAATAAAAGAATCTTTCCTTTATAAGTAAGCATTCTAAATATGAGTCTGAGAACTTTTAAAAAAAAAAAGACAACTTTTGATATAATTGGTTTCCCTTAAAATTCTATGAATTTTATTTTATGTATTTAAGAAAATCATTCTGAGAAGGCATCTATTAAGCTTTACAAAACTGCCAGTAGGGTCCATGACACAAGAAATGGTTAAGAATCCCTAGTATTATCTATACTAGAGAAACACTAGAAGCTTTTTAAAAAATAATATCAATGATGTGCACTGTTTATACCAGAGGTTTTTTGCAAACTCAAACCCACTGACCTCAAGCAACCATATAAACATCCAAACACAGACTGAACCAGACTAAAGTATAATTGGGAAATGTTTAACAAAATAAATAAAAATAAAATATCGCCTAGATAATGTTAATTTGTGATTTTCTACATCAATATGGCCCACAGAGATCCATTTCTGTTTGAGTTTGACATTACTGGTTTATATTATTATATGATATAACTAAAATAATAAATAATTTCTATAAAGTAATATGATGCAAATGAATCCACAAAAATAATCAACTTCTCTGTATTTTACTAAGAAAACCCATGAGAAAGAGATAGAAATAAACTCCCTACAAATTACACAATTTAGTTATTAACCCAATAAACCAGCAATATTACTTCTACAAATGCAACTGCAAAATGCCATAGAGAAATAAATGAAGGCAGATAGAGAGACATTTGTTACTCACAGATGAATATAATATGTGAATTTAATTTAAATGATCTTACCTAAATTAATTTACAGATTTAATACTATATTAGGGCTATCACTGGGTTACTTTACAGATTTATTTAAAATAAAATAAAATTCATTTGGAGGAATAAAAATTGCAGAATTTCAATAATGAAAATAATAAAAATGGAAAAATAATAATGAAAATGTTAAAGTAACTCCAGTCTTTGATAAATTCAAAAACACAAGTCACTAAGGGGAAGAATTTCCTATTCTACAGTAATTGTTGGAAAAACCAGAAAGCGGTTTGACAGAAATTTGTTTTATACCATGCCACAATAAGTTCAAAATGACCTCTTATACAAAGTAGAAACAGAGTTAACAAAGCAGAACCAAGAGAACAAGGTACAAAATAATGAATGTACATGAAGATTAAAAAGGAGTGGACCAGGTTAATTTCAATGAGCCAACACATTTTGTTTCAAAGAGAAGATGAAACACACACCCCTTTGTTTAAATAGAGAGGTGGGAAACTGGGTGAGGAATATTTAATATTCTGCTGTTGCTTCATCATTCAATTTTGTGAAATTTAAAATTATTTTCCTCAGTACAAGGGAGATGTTTTATAGTAAAAATGAACTTAGGGGTAGGGAAAGTATAATAGGAAATGAATGATATAAAAAAAAACCCCAAAGTACAAATTTAAAATGGGAGGGAAAAAGAAGGAAACAGGCAAGTTCTTGCAAATGATAATGTGATTGAACCTGACTGAAAGTTGCAGAGAATACTAGATCCTATTGTGCTTATTTTTGGTACACTATAAAGAGTACTTGCTTGGCAAAGAACTGGAAAATGAAAGGATGCTCATCAACTGGGAAATGACTGAACAAGTAATGATGTATGAATATGACTGGAATACTACTGTGTTGTAAGAAATGATGAAGGGGATGATTTCAGAAAAACTTGAGTGAGGTGAGCAGAGTCATCTTACACAGTAACAGCAATATTGTAATAATCAATTGTGAAAGACTTAGCTACTCTGCTCAATACAATAATCACAATTCCCAAGGACTCAAGATGAAAAACACTTTCCATTTTCAGACAGCGCACTGATAGACCGAGAGAGCAGACTGGAACATGTTTTTATTTTCTCTTCCTTGGTTGTTTTTTGTTTGTTTGTATTTTTGCAACATGGTTAATGTAGAAATATGTTTTCTTCATTTCATATGTATAATGGGTATCGTATTTCTTGCCTTCTCAGTGAGTGAGGGAAGTGGTGGAGGGAGGAGAATTCAGATATGAAAATAAAAATTTTTAAATGTTTCTGAAAAAAAAGCATTTGCTTCAGAAGAATAAAACACAACCTTAAAGATGTCTCTCCCTAAAAGATTTCATAGAGATAATTTTGTTAGGCAATAATCCAATTAAAAATATCAAATAAGACATAAAATAAATCCATCATTCAATAAATATTAAGTGTCTGCTATGTGCCAGGCACTATGCTAAGCCCTAGAGATACAAATATAAGTTAGAAAAAAAAGTTTCTCTCCTCAAGAAGTTTATAATCTAATGGAGGAAGATGACACACAAAAGGAAGTTGAAAGAGGGTAGGTGGAGAAGAAAAGAGGGGATAGAGGTACTCAACCCAAGGGCATGAGGGAAAAGTCCAAAGAGTTCAAAAGCAATATAGATGGTGGAAAATGGGGAGGCATATGCCAAAAGTGTTTTGTTGCTGTCATGAAAAATGCCCAATACAGGACTTAAATTGAAGATTTCCTCCAGATTGTGTGTGGATGACACAATGCTGATTGTATTAAACCACAGAAAACTGCAGACGCTCTTAAGCATAATCCAGAATCATTCAAAAGACTTTGGCCTTCTACAGAGGAAAAACCAAGTAAATGAAAGCTGTATATTTTCCAGATTCTATCTGAGGGGCAACATACAAAACTCATCCTTATGAACCTATATCCAGGACAAACATTGTAGATAAATAATTAACTGAGTCCTGAATTGAAAAGCAGAAGAGTTTGGAAAGTTATTTTAATATTGCCATGCTCCTCTCTAAAACAAAGTCCCATATTTTAAACACCAATATTCCTGCAATTTTGTTATATGGCTGTGACACATGGAATATGAAAGTATCCAAGGGACTTGTATATCAGATCATCCAAAAGATAAAACAAATGTTAAGCATGCATAATTCATAATATATGGTCCATGGTAAATTAAACAGAAGTGCCATAAAAGATAGTACCAAAAAGATATGACCAGAAAAAGGAGGTAGTCTAGTCATGTAATAAAAGCAAAATACAACCAACATTATAAATAAATGTTATAAAGCCCATGCGCTTTAATATCCCCTCAGCATCAAGAGTCCTAGAGGAAAGATCCTAGTATATTGGGTGGAGAATTTATGTGAAGAAACAAAAGAGTTGAACAAGATGAGAAGGTTTTCACTCAGAGTGTACTTTGGTAGAAGCTGATTTAAAATCTCTCTTTCCTTTTCTTTAATATTTTAAGAAATATATCTCTGGTCTATAATCCTTTTTTCAGAGTTACCTCCTTAGGTGGTTTAGGTCAAGACCGAAGGATCTTTTATAAGGAAATGTATTAAGGATATAAACGAAATAAACTAGTAAGTAATGTGATAAGGATATCTAATATGATCTAAAATAAACTAATATGAAATATAATAAGGATATAAACTAAACTAAAAAAGAATACCTCCAGTTTTTATTTTTTCCATTTAAATTTTTTAAATTCAATTTGAACTTAAATACAAAAGACAAAAATTTCCAAGTATATGGCACAACATAAAAAGAATATTCAATATAAAACCATTAATTTTCATTTTACATTGCTTACTTTTTTCGAAAAACTATGTAAATGCTATATATCATTTTCAAAGCTACTCTGCTATTCTGTTTCCTTCTAAATTTTCTTTTATTCTCTATGTACTTTTTATTTTTTTCTCCTTCCCTCTCCACCAAGCCCTAAAGAAGGCTACCGTTAGACATAAATACGAATGTGTTTTTCTCACACACACATAAAACCATGCTATATACGTACTTCTATTGATCAATTCTTTCTCTGGATGTGGATAATAAATTATATTAGCCAATAGTTTATTTATTTAAAATTTTTTTTCATAAAACAATTCCTTTACTTATACTCAATTTTACTGACCTCAACTTTAATTTTGAGAATTTTCAATTTGGTATTTAGTGGATGATTTTTAATTTGTTCTTTTTCTAATTTTTTAAATTGCATGCCCAACTCATTTGTCTGCTCTTTCTCTATTTTACAGATATAAGCAATTAGAGATATAAATTTTCCTCTGATTACTGCTTCTGCTGCATCCCATAGGTTTTGATCTGTTGTCTCATTACTGTCATCTAATGAAATTCTTGATTGTTTCTATGATTTGTTCTTTAATCCATTCATTCTTTAAGATTAGGTTATTTAGTCTCCAATTAGTTTTTAATCTTTGTTTCCATGGTCCCTTACTGAATTTAATTTTTATTGCATTATGATCTGAAAAGGATACATTTAATATTTCTGCTTTTCTGCATTTAACTATAAAGTTTCTATGCCCTAATATATATGGTCAATTTTTGTAAAGGTAACATATATTGCTGAGAAAAAGGTGTATTCCTTTCTTCTTCTATTCAATTCTTTCTAGATATCTATCATATCTAGCTTATCTAAGATTCTATTCACCTCTTTAACTCCTTTTTTATATATATCTGTGGTTAGATTTACCTAATTCTGAGAGGGGCAGATTAAAGTCCCCCAACTACTTTAGTATTACTATCTATTTCCACCTATAATTTATTTATTTTTTCCTTTAAAAATTTAGATGGTACATATAGGTTTAGTATTGATACTGCTTCATTTTCTTTAGTACTACATTTGTTAATGTAGTTTCCCTGTTTATCTTTTTTTAATTAAGACTGTTTTAACTTTAAATTTATCTGAGATCATGACTGCTAACTCTGCTTTTCTTTAACCTCAGCTGAAAATAATAAAATATAATAAATAATAAAAATAATAAATTCTACTCCAGCCCTTCATTTTAACTGTGTATCCCTCATTTTTAAATGTGTTTCTCATAACAACATATTGTCAAATTCTGATTTTTAATCCATTCTGCTATCTACTTCAGTTTTATGGGTGAGTTCATTCCATTCACATTCAAAGTTACAATTATTAGCTTTTTTATTTTCCTCCCTCCTATTTTTTCTATTCTCCTTCTCACCCTCTTTCTACCCTATCCCTGTCTGATTTTACTTCTAACCACTACCTCCCTAATCCATACCCTTTTAAAGAATTCCTCTCTTACCTTGTCCCCCACCACATCTGATATCTTTCTAAAAGTCTCTCCCTTATCTGGTCCCCTTGCCCTATTTCTTTATAAATTGAGACTTCTATGCCATTCTAGATGTGGGTGTAAACACACACACACACACACACACACACACACACACACACATCTATTCCCTTTTTAACCCAGTTCCAATGAGAATAAGATTCCAGCCCTTCACCCCCACCAGCTTCCTCTGTAACAATTCTTCCATTCACATCTTATTTGTATGAGATAATTGCTCCATTTTATCTCTCCCTGTCTAGTTTTATTTTTTAGAATAACCTCATCATATTCAACTTCTAAGTATGCTTTTTCATACTTAGTATGAATTAAGTAATGACAACGTTCTTAAGAGTACAGATAACATTTTCTCATTTAAGAAGCAAACAGTTTAACCTTACTGAGTCCCTTATAATTGATCTCTAATGTTTACCTTATGTTTCTCCTGGATCTTATATGTTAAATTTTCCATAGAGTTCTGGTCTTTTTGTCACAAATACTTAAAAGTCTTTCAATTCACTAAATGTACATTTTCTCCTCAGTCAGGATTATACTTACTAGGTTAAGTTATTCTTGGTTGCAAACCCAGCTCCTTTGCTCTTCAAAATATAATGTACCAAGGCATTCAGTCTTTTAATGTAGAAGTTGCTAAATCTTGTTATACTGACTGCAGTTTCACCATAATTAAATTGGTTTTTCCCCCTTTACTCTTCCTTATATTGCTTTCTCCTTAACCTGGGAGCTTCAAAACTTGGCAATGATGTTCCTATGAGTTTTCATCTTGGGATCTCTTTCAGGGGATAATTGACAGATTTTTTTTTTTTAAATTTCTAGGATTAAATCGCATTCTAGAACTTTGGGGCAATTTTCCTTAATGATTTTCTTAGCCTCTTTTTTAAAAAAGTCGTAACTTTTAGGAAGTCCAACAATTCTTATATTGTCTCTCCTTGATCTTTTCCCTGGATCAGTTGTCTTTCTAATGAGCTATTTCACATTCTACTTTTTCATTCTTTTGATTTTGTTTTATTATTTCAAATGTCTTATAATGTAATTATCTTCCCCTTGCCCGATTCTAATTTATAAAGAGTTACTGTCTTCCTTATGTTTTTGTATCTCTTTTTTTCCAAACGGTTCAGTTTCTTTTCATTATTTTCTTAATTTTCTTGGATTGCTCTTATTTTTTTCCTAATTTTTCTTCAACCTCTCTTATTTGATTTTTTGAAGTCTTTTTAAAGCTCTTTCAAGACCTCTTTTCAGGCTTGTGACCATTTGACATTTTTCTTTGAAAAAGGAGTGGCTTTTTATACTTCATTATTTTTTTTGAGTATGAATTCAGATCTTCCTTATATCTATAGTAGTTATCTATGGTTAAGTTTTTTCTTCTTTGCTTACTCATTATTATTTTATTTAGGTTCATTAGAATAGTCAGCTTCTAATCTGAGATGTGGGGGATGATGTCTCAGGCTTCCGGTTTTTTCTACTGCAGTTTTTGAGCTTGATCTGGAGGACAACTTCAGGCACTGCATTCTGTCCCTGAGCCATGGCTAGGATACCCTACCCTACCCCCACCTCCAAGCTGTGTTTGTTACTACAAACCTTCTTATTCACTATGGTCATTCCCATGGCTGCAAACTTCAGTTCATCCCTCTGTCCTGGAAACAAAATCAGGGACTCTACTCTCCTCTTACAAGTACCCATAGCCAACAGGGTACCTGTCCCTCTGCTACCACACTCACTGGATGTGAGCTTGCACCTCCTCACTCAAAGCCAGTCTGGGACATCTGGTCAGCGACAGTAGAAGGTCTTTCAGTCTTCCCCTGCCCAGCTGTCTGATCTCCCACACTCTATGGTTAAAGTTCCTGAAGTAGAGGCTTCTGGGGATCCAGCTGCCCCCGAGCTAGTAGTTTGTTGATTCAGCAGAATCTTCCTGGAGGTTATTACACTTCAATTCAGTCAAATCTCCACTCCAGGAGGTTAGTTCTTTGCTGAGATCCTCCCAAGTTCTTTTAGGAAGGCAAGTGCTTTACCCTGACTTCTAATTATTTCTGCCACTCAAAATTCGCTGAAACAATATTTTGTTTTGTTTGTGGGAGAATTTTGGAAAGCCTGGTATTTCGTGTTTTATTCAGTCATCTTCCTCCAGTCTTGTTTTAATTCTTGATTTCCTAATCTGCAGCATTAACTGCCTTGCAATTCACACAAAGGAATTCTTTTCAAAGGGAAGTATCCTCTTCTATAAGTTAAAAGAGATTTCCAAATTAAGGAGGTAATTTTCTTTCAATCCTTAAGGGATGTGGTACAGGAAGAAATGAGATTTTGGGGTGAGCATTTGGAAATGGTCATCACAATTATGCATGCAATCTTTTCCTTGGTCCTAGAAATGTTACCTCAAACCTTTCTAGGGTACAGAGATCCCTGGGTGCATAGGTGAACTATGGCAATTTGGTCATTTCTCTTTTATAGTTAGAAATGTTTATACATAGAATAGCATTAAATAACATTGCTTTTAGAAGACTTGTGCCTAAAGCTGAGTACAGTATTAATATTTTGCCTTTGTTTAATAATTACAAATGGTGCTGTTTTAGACACCTAATAGAAGCCAGCTCAGGACTAGGTCTACTTCTCTTTGAAAAACTTTCATGCCCAACTAAATAGAAGTGAGGGACTTTTAAAACCCTTAATTAAGGGAAGTCTGTTTTGGAGAAGAGCTACCCAATATGTCAGATATATAGTAAAAAGTAACCTTTGTAGCAAAGGTGTATGCAACCACAAGATCATAAGGATCCCTCTTCCCAGAAGCGCTTGACTGATTGCTCAAAATATCCTTCTGGTCATTCCTGAATCCTTGGCCAAAACTGGTCAACAGAAGCTCCTCTCTGATAGTGGTTGCTCTCAAGATTAGTGAGTCATGAGGAACAGTAAACAAGGATAATGCCTCTGTGCCCAAAAAAGAGAATAGATTATAGGGATGAAATTGAAATCAGGCTCTCAGAATTCTGAAGATAGATCTTTACTGTGTAGCAAAGGTCAGTCCTCAGTATCCAACCTGGGAAAAATTTAGGAGATCTAGACTGGGAAACAGAGGATATTAAAATGTCTCTGTCCCTGGAAAAGCTGGCATTTTTATCTTTCCACTACAGAAATGAAATTATTGGGGGGAGGAGCCAAGATGGCAGAGTAGAAAGACTCACAGTATGCTAGCTCCTAACCCACAGCCTATAAATTTCCTGTAAAAAGAACTCCCCACAAATTCTGGAGCAGTGGAAGCAGCGCAGGACCTCAGTGGAGGAGATTTCCGTTCCAGAGCCCTGAAAAACTGACCCCAAAGGTCCCTCGCGCACCAGACAGCAGAGCCCACCCCTGCACTGCCCTGGCCTAGCGGCTCCAGAGGAGCGGATCTGAGCAGGCTTCAGGGACGGAACCTCCTGCGGCCGCGAAGGTCCCTTCGCTAGAGGTCAGTGAGAGAGAGGTCTGGGCTGGCCGAGAGGGGAGCGGGGTGTCTTCGTGGTTCGGGCCCCCTCGGGAGGTAGCGGCAGAGGTAGCGGCAGAGGCAGTGGCGGCCCGGGACTCCCAAAGCAGGCAGGAGCTCAGGGCCATTACCAAAGTTCTCTGCATAAACCCCATGAGGGAACTGAGCCTGGGAGGTGGCCCTGCCCCCACCCAAGCACCAGAACTTAAGCTCACATTGAATAGCAGCCCCGCCCACCACGGAAGGCCCTGAGGCTGAGGAGCAGCATTTGAATCTCAGACCCCAAGTACTAGCTGGGCGGATCTAGGTGGGGGTGGAGAGGAATCTCAGAAGTCAAGTAACTGGCTGGGAAAATGCCCAGAAAAGGGAAGAAAAATAAAACCATAGAAAGCTACTTTCTTGGGGAACAGAGGTTTCTTCCTCCTTTCATTTCTGATGAGGAAGTACAATGCTTTCCATCAGGGAAAGACGTGGAGGTCAGGGTCTCTGTATCCCAGACATCCGAGGTGGATGTCCAGTGGGCTCAGGCCATGGAAGAGCTCAAAAAGGATTTTGAAAATCAATTTAGACAGGTGGAGGAAAAACTGGGAAGAGAAATGAGAGAGATGCAAGAAAAGCATGAAAAATGGGTCAACACCTTGGTAAAGGAGACCCAAAAAAATGCTGAAGAAAATAACACCTTGAAAAATAGGCTAACCTAATTGGCAAAAGAGGTTCAAAAAGCCAATGAGGAGAAGAATGCTTTCAAAAGCACAATTAGCCAAATGGAAAAAGAGGTTCAAAAGCTCACTGAAGAAAATAGTTCTCTCGAAATTAGAATGCAACAGATGGAGGCTAATGACTTTCTGAGAAACCAAGAAATCACTAAACAAAACCAAAAGAATGAAAAAATGGAAGAGAATGTGAAATATCTCATTGGAAAAACAACTGACCTGGAAAATAGATCCAGGAGACACAATTTAAAAATGATGGGACTACCTGAAAGCCATGATCAAAAAAAGAGCCTAGACATCATCTTTCATGAAATTATCAAGGAAAACTGCCCTGAGATTCTAGAACCAGAGGGAAAAATAAGTATTGAAGGAATCCACCGATCACCACCTGAAAGAGATCCAAAAAGAGAAACTCCTAGGAACATTGTGGCCAAATTCCAGAATTCCCAGGTCAAGGAGAAAATCTTGCAAGCAGCTAGAAAGAAACAATTCCAGCATTGTGGAAATACAATCAGGATAACACAAGATCTAGCAACTTCTACATTAAGGGATCGAAGGGCGTGGAATAGGATATTCCAGAAGTCAAAGGAACTAGGACTCAAACCAAGAATCACCTACCCAGCAAAACTGAGTATAATACTTCAGGGGAAAATATGGTCTTTCAATGAAACAAAGGACTTTCAAGCATTCTTGATGAAAAGACCAGAGCTGAAAAGAAAATGACTTTCAAACACAAGAATGAGAAAAAGCATGAAAAAGCAAACAGCAAAGAGAAGTCATAAGGGACTTACCAAAGGTGAACTGTTTACATGGAAAGACAATATTTGTAACTCTTAAAACTTTTCAGTATCTGGGTAGTTGGTGGGACCACATACACACACATGCACACACACATGTACATGTGTGTGTGCACACCCATACAGAGACAGAGAGCACAGAGTGAATTGAATAGGATGGGACCATATCTTAAAAGAAGTTAAGGTAAATGGTGAGAGAGAAATGTAGTGGGAGGAGAGAGGGTGAAATGAAATGGGGTAAATTATCTCTCATTCAAGAGGCAAGCAGGAGACTTTTTAGTGGAGGGAAAAAGAGGAGAGCTGAGGAAAAAAACATGAAGTTTACCCTCATCACATTTGACTAAAGGAAGGAATAAAATGCACACTCATTTTGGTATGAAAACCTATCTTACAATACAGGAAAGTGGGGGAGAAGGAGATAAGCAGGGTGGGGGGGATGATGGAAGGGAGGGCAATGGGAGGAGGGAGCACTTTGAAGTCAACACTCTTGGGGAGGGACAGGATCAAAAGACAGAATAGAAACAATGGGGGGCAGGATAGGATGGAGGGAAATATAGCTAGTCTTACACAACATGACTGTTATCGAGTCATTTGCAAAACTACACAGATAGGGCCTATATTGAATTGTCTGCCTTCCCAAAGGGAATGGGTGGGGAGGGAGGGATGGGGAGAATTTGGAACTCAAAGTTTTAGGAACCACTGTTTAGTATTGTTCTTGCTACTAGGAAATAAGAAATACAGATAATGGGGAATAGAAAGTCATCTGGCCCTATAGGACAAAAGAGAAGATGGGGACAAGAGAAGGGAGGGATGATAGAAGAGAGGGCAGATTGGTGATAGGGAAAATTAGAATACTTGGTGTATTGGGGTGGGGGGAGAGGAGAAATGGGGAGAAAATTTAGAACCCAAAATTTTGTGAAAATGAATGTAAAAAGTTAAATAAATAAATTTAAAAAAACAACAACAATAAAAGTAAAAAAAAAGAAATTATATTATTAAACAAAACAAATTAGCTAAAGTTTTTTCAGTAGATCTTTAATCGAAGTAAATTCAATGGAATCTAAATAAATTTTAGCAAAATATTTGACAAAGTGTCTCATGCTATTCTTATAGAAAACATGAGAAATGTGGAATATGAAATTATATAGTTGGATGGATTTAAATGGCGAGGTTCAAAAACTATCTGTTAATGATTCACCTTGGAGTTGGCGGGAGATTACTAGAATTCTCATCTATAGTCTGGCAATCCAACACTTGGTCCAGTGTCTGGAACATGTTAAGTACTTAAGAAATGCTTGCTGACTGACTCAGAAAAGTGGGGGGAATGTGTTATATCTTATTCTTGATTGAAGCCATCTTCGATCTTTAGGATCATCATTTTCTTTTTTTTCAAAAGGTAAAATTAAAATACAAGTATTTTTGCTAGGAAGGGAATTCTGGCAAGGTTTCTTTTTATAAACAGATAATTTTCCCATAATTTCCATTTCTACATTGATGTTCATGCTCTATTCCTTTAATTACATATTCTAGAATTTTGTCATAAATTAAAGTCAAGATTATTGTTCTATGGTTTGCAGACTCTATTCTTTTTCCTTTTTTGAAAACTGGTACATCTTCATTTCTCCAGTCTTGAAGAATTCATCTCAAGTGCTTCAGTAATCATATTTGTCAGTTCTCCTAGTATTCAAATACATGGTTCACCTGAACTTGGTAACTTGAACTCATAAAGGGTAACCAGTTACTCTCTTATTTTCTTTCAACTTCTCTTGGATATCAACTTCCTATTAGCTCTTTTCCTTCTCTTTTCCTACCCATTTCTTTTATCCTTTCCTGTCATTTATTGAAGAAAAAATCAACAAGCTAAGTAAGAGCTGAGGAACTCTGACTTGTCAAAGTAAAATGGAATGACTTTTTGTCATTCCATTTTCACAACCAACAGATACAGTTCCACTTTCCTTCTTTTCAAATCCTCCTGATGTTCCCAATTCCTTTTTGATACCTGCCTAGTAAACCCGACTCTTCTCTGATTTTCTTTTCCCCAACCTTTGTATTCTTCTTCTATTACCTGCTTTGCTTTTATCTCCTAAATACATCTTCTAAAAATTTAAGTTGGTCAGTATAACCACATCATTTTCTCTCTAGTCCAAGAGTGGGGAACCTGCAGCCTCAAGGACACATGTGGCCCTCTAGGTCCTGAAGTGCAGCCCTTTGATTGAATCCAAACTTCACAGAACAAATCCCCTTAATAAAAGGATTTGTTCTGTAAAACTTGGACTCAGTCAAAAGGCCACACCCACGAATCTAGAAGGCCATATGTGGCCCGGAAGTGGTAGGTTCCCCACCTCTGCTCTAGACAATTCCCATTTGACTCCACATCAGAATTGTCTTTGTGTCTTGAGAATTTCATTCTTGAGAGTATCCAATCCCTCCTGTGCTAGCTTGCCACGTAGAATTTTCATCCATGGGTATCTATCTAGGTGCGTTGGCCTAGAGTCAGAAAAAAACCCACAAACTCAAATCTGCTTTTAAATACTTAATACTAGGTGACCCTGGCCAAGTTACTGTTTACAACAGTGTTCCTACAAGTAAAATGGCAATGATACCAGCGCCTACTTCCCAGGGTTGTTGTGAGGACAAAATGACTTAATAAAGTGTTTTGTGAAACTTAAAGCCTTATATAAATCCAACTTACACCCTTCTTCCTTTCTTTGAATTCTTTTAAATCTGCTTTTCCAAAATGTAGAGTACATGTCAGACTATTCTTAACTTTTCCCTCTAAAAATTCTAAGATTACCTAGCTCTTAGTGACCACTTCCCTCCAAGGTTTTTCACTATTTCCACCCCCAAGCAACCAGTTCTTTTTTATTGGAGAGAATCAGATTGGAGCAGAGCAGAATTTTCCCCTGTTGAGAAACATTTTGAAAACTAAAAGCATTATTGAGGCAAATCACGATCTTATTAGCTGCTCTGCTTGGGGCAAAGAGATAATTCTAGAAAATATTTATATATCTTAAGTCCCTGATCACTACTATCAAGCCTCTGTTCCAGATGGCTTGTAGCACACCCTGATGACAATATTACTTCTATTGTACTCCACAATCTTCACCCATATGGTCTCCAACCTGATTCACACTCTGGTCCTGTGCAATTGGGCTCCAACCTACATATGTCTCCCTCGCTCCTAACTTAGCCATATTTCACTATATTCTCTTTCAATGAAATACTTACACCCCCTGTCCATCAATTGGGGAATGGCTGAACAAGTTGTAGTATATGAATGTAATGGAATAATACCATGCTATAAGAAATGATGAAGTGCAGAACCACAGGATAAACCCCCAAAACCTGAGGTAGCAGTTGCCCTATGGGGACCAAACCTTTGCTATCTGGAATATTATCCTAAAGGAAATTTTATATTTTACATTGTAATACATGTTCAAAATTTCTGAGTTTTTATTTTTCCTTCTATTTTTATGATCCTCTGTATTTGTTTACCTGTTTATAAACTAAGTTTTTATTCAGCTTTATTCTTGTGTTTCCTGTCACTTACTTTGAGGACTTCTCCTTTTTCCTTCCTCCCCCTTCCACCACTGGATGCATAGACTTCTATGTTGCTGGGCAACTTCAGTCTTTTCCCATTGAGGGATATGGGATCAGCTTGGGTCCCTATCCTAAGTTACTGCTACAGGGGAAGAACTAACTCTTGTTGGGTTTCTGGTACCTTTTTTATCATTCCTGGCTAACCTGAGAACTATGTCTTCCACCTTGCTTAGTCTTTCTACCCATGGGCTGTCCCCGTCCTCCAAAACACAAACTCAACTGGTTAGGTAGAATAAAGTGTCTGCTCCCTACTCCAGAACTGGGAAAGAGGAGGGGGTTCAGACTGAATGACTGCCATGAAAGATCACCACAGCCAGAAACTGAATAGTAAAAGCCTGAAAACTCGCTTATGCTTACTGTGATAGACATGTAGTAGTAGCCAGGGGTTGGGATACTGAATGGAAACTGTAAGTATTAAAATTTTCTGGTCTTAATTTATTCAGATTTTTTAGCGGGGGTGTGTGTCTTTTTTTAAAAAAAAAACCTTCTATTAGGGTTCTGTCTTCAGATCTTACAGATACAGTGTGATTCTATAGCTGGTGAATAATTCCCTTTTTTTTTTAAATTTTGGAGGTTAAAGAAATTTGCAGAACCAAGAAAACAATAAACGTAATGACTACAATAACAAAAAATGAAAGAACAACAAAATATAATAATCAAAACTGAATGCTGTAATGATAATGATCAAGATTGTCCCTGAAGAAATTATGAGAAATTATCTCCCTATTTATTTGCAGAGATGGAAGACTATTAGATGTGCACCTGTTGCTGACCTTTCTCAATACACTGGTTAGTTTGCTACCCTGTTTTTTTCTCTTTCGTATCTTTGTAAAAAGTGATGGCTTTCTGGGGGGAAGGGGTAGAATGAAAGGATATGTAGGAAAATGTAAGTGATGTAAAAAGTATCAAGGGGGCATAGACAAAATGATGGAAAAAGGCAGGGACTCCCCTGAAGTCTCCCAAATTCCCCTCCAACTAACTTAAACTAATGACTCAAAACAAATTCTGGAGCAAGAGAACCCACAAAAAAGGCAGAGTGAAACAATTTTCTGGTCCAAGACAACTTAGGAGGTTGACAGGAAAGATCTGTCACAGTGTGGTGAGAATGGAGCTCAGTCCAGTGCAGGCCACTTGAGGAGCAGGCCTTGGGAGTGACTAAATCAGCAGTAGCAGTGGCCGCTTTCAGAGCTCTCGGCCCATAAACGGAAGGGGGTTGAACAACTGGTCAGAAAGAGATTACAGGGGCCTCTTTGTTGGCACTGGGGGCAGGACTCTATTGCATTGCCCATACTCAGTCTTGGGTCACAGATCTGGGTTGCAGTCCCAGGGCAAGGAGGAGCACTAGCACATTGGAGCTTGTGGCCACAAGAGAGTGGAACTATAGTCACAGTTCTAGAATAGACACTCTCTCTCTCTCTTTATATATATATATATATATACCCCCTATATAAAGGTGTATACGATTTAAAAAGTTTAGAGTCTACTGTCTTCAGGTATTAGAGTTAATTACTCTACACACATATCTTGCTATAACAATCAGATACTTGCATATTGCTATTATGCTACTATGAAAACCCCTCAGGGAGCGTTGGGCAATACAAAGATCCTCTACCAAAAGGGATTTCCTACCATCTTGCTTCCCACCATAAACAAGTTCACCACATATAAGGATGTAGAGATATAATTATGTAATAAAATGACTGAGTTTCCTGAGGTTTCTCAGTTCCATCTATGTTCTGGAGATAGAAAATATTCCTTTCAGATCTGGAGGGAATGATGGGAAGGTAATGATATGGAATATGAGCAGAAAAACTGGGTAATGCAGACGAGTCTTGTAAAATTTATTCATATGTTGTTGAGTCATTTCAGTTATGTTCAACTCTTTGTGACCTCATTTAGTGCTTTCTTGGCAAAGATACTGGAGTGGTTTGCCATTTCCTTCTCCAGTTCATTTTACAAATGAGGAAACTGAAGTAAACAGGGCTAAGTGACTTGCTAGGGTCACACAGCTAGTATCTGAGGGCTGGATTTGAACTCAGGTCTTCCTGACTCTAGGCCCAGCACTCTATCCATGGTACCACCTCCCTAAATTCACCCATGGGAAAAAAAAAACAACTAAAATATCAAATTATGCCAAGCAAAAAGCAAATGATACTGCTTTACAAACAGATGAATTTTGAAAATACTGAACACTTAATAAAGTTGATTATTGAATAGGGTGAGGGAAAAGCAAACTGGATCTCATATACCAAGATACAGGGATCTGGAAAGATACTTATTGTTGATCAGAATAGTTTATCTTTGTAACCACTAAGAGACTTCTAAATTCAATAAAGAAACCATTTTAACTTAAAAAAAAGACTCCTGGGTAAAGATCTAGATTGGCTAAAAGGTCACTAGACTTGGATGAGAAAGGAGTCAATAATTCCTTCTGATGAGATGGAACACTCACTAGGTCTTACAGTCTGTCCTGCCACTGATACCTAAGATCTTCTAGGCTTTATCATATGTCTTGCCTAAAGTTCTTTCAGTCCTCCAGAACTATCATCTTAACTACCTGCATAATATCTGGGCCCAGCTATCTTCCCTTTCATTGAACCCCTAATACTTCTAGGTCTTTCCATCTGCCTTCTTTTATGTGTTTTCTTCCCTAAGTAAAACAGGAGCTTTTTCAGAACAAGGACTGTTCTATTTTTCCTATTTTTATCCCCAAGGTTTAGAAAAGTGTTTGGCACATAGTAAGCATTTAGTAAGTTTTCATTTTTTTCATTCCATTAATCATGAGGGATTAAAGGGAAATAGACAAAAAATGTGTCCTAGCACTGTTTAGGGCAAATGACAGCTCCTTATCATCTTGGAAGAGCTGCCATAAGTCAAGGCTACAAATACTACGGAAGTGACAGCCCAGAAAAGTGACTATTCATCTGAAACCAGAGGTTAGCCAACTATGCCAAAGGCTGACACACATAGGAGATGCTAATTAATGTTCTGACCTTTTTCTCCTTTTCAGGAAGTAAACCATGCAAACTGAGAGTGTGAATTGCTTGATCTCTTTCAAGGATTATAGCCTTCAATACTGTTTTCATTTCACATAACTTCTGCTCTGTCTCTTGAAGCTGGGCAGCAACCTAGGGGAAAAGAAAACACAAAATATTCCTCCAGTGACACAATGAAGGTTTACAATCAATATAAGAGTGATGAGTTAACCATTTCTCTTAGTCCTAGAGTTTTTAGCAGTGAAGTACTTAACTAGCTATCCATTTGCTATGCATAAGTATTTCAATACATCAAAAATCTTTGATTTCACTGGTATAGGTATTTCCTCCAGTAATATAGCTTGTAAAATTCATCCATACCATGATGGCTTAATGAAGGTAATGGTAAGGACAAAAGTTTTCATCACACAGTAACTTACCCACTGGTAATAAACCTCTCCAAACTTAGCTAAGGTAGATCTCAGACAAAAGGCACAGGCCTTATCCAACTTTGCATGACCTATTAAAACTTGTTTATCATCAGCAAAGTCACCACCAAAATTAATGTGAAAGGTATGGGAACACAAAGATCAGAGTCTCTTAATGAACTCCTAGAGGTAGACAGGTGACAGTGGATAGAGCACTGGACCTGGAGTCAGTAATAGCTGAGTTCAAATCTAGCCTCAGACAATTACTAGCTCTAAGACTCTGGGCAAATGACCTGGACTATTTGCCTCAGTTACCTCAATGGTAAAATGGGGAAGAAGAGCAGAGTTGTGAGGATAAAATGAGAAATTTGTAAAACTTTTAGCACAGTGCCTGTCACATAGTAGATGGTTAAAAAATGCTTATTCTACTCCAACTCCACAAGATTCATTTTGGGTGGGAGATAAATTTGGTTTTATGAAATACACTGCTAAAATTAATTCTAATTAACACAGGGATAATCATAATGAAGCATCCTTCTTCTTTTAAAGAAGAAGACAGTGAATTAATAAATGAGAAATGCTATGCAAACTACAGATACTCAGTAAACATTACTGACTGATATTAATCCATATGGACCAGTAAAAATATTTAATGCAAGGAGGGCCTGGGGGTAACTGTATAGGCAGTAGCAGCTGTAGCAGCAGCTACAACATAAGGTAATCGGACAACCAGTCAGAAGGAGACTACAGAGGTCTCTTTGTTGGTATTAGGTACAGGACTCTATTACACTGCCCATAAGTGGATCCAGTTTGTAGTCGTAAGTCACAGTCCCAGGGCAAGGAGAAGCACTAGCACAAAGGCGCCTGCAGTCATAGGAAAGCATGAATCCTAGTCACAGTCCTAGTCATAATTCCGGGGAGGAAAAGAGTGCTTATGGTCACTCACTTCACAGAGCACAGGCCTGTAAACACACCTGTTCCCAGATCATACCATGTTATAAGAACTGAATGGCAAGAAGGATCCAGCACATGCCTGGTGAGTGCAGAAGCAGTGGGGCTGAATGCCCCTGGAGATTTGGCTTTGGTCCTAGGAAGGAGGGGAAAACTGAAGATCTGAGGCAAGAGGCACCATTTCCCATATTCCAGGGCTAGAGGTGATTACAAAAATTAAGCTATCATCACAAAAAATGCATATGCAAAGAAGAAAGAATCTGACCAAAGAAAATTATTATGGGAATAGGGATGAACAGAGTTTATCTTCAGAGAAGGATACTGAAGCAAAGAAATCCCCAAGGAGTAATGTCAAATGGTCACTTGCCCAAAAAGAATTTCTAAAAGATCTTAAAAAAACTTTGAAAACCAAATGACAGAGATGGAGGAAAAACTAAAGAAAAAAATAAGAATAATTCAAGAAAACAAGAAAATTATGAAAGGAAAGACAACCAATTAGGAAAGGAAATTCAGAATTTTAAAGAACCAAATGCCACCTTGAAAATTAGAATTGGGCAAAGTGAATCCAGCAAAATTTTAAGAGATCAAGAAAGAATTAATCCAAATATGAATAATGAAAAAATAGAAGAGAAAGTGAAACATAAGAAAAACAACAGATTTGGAGAACAGCTCAAGAAGAGAAAATATAAAAATAATCAGACTAACTGAAAGTTATGCTAAAAGAAGAATCTTCATACAACAATACAAGAAATAATTAAAGAAAACTGTCCTGAAGCATTAGAACAAGAGAAGAAAGTAGAAAAAAATCCTTCTATCATCACTTAAAAGAGATCCTATGAGGAAAACTCATAGTCAAATTCTGTAACCCCTAGCTCAAAGATATAATATTAAAAGCATCAAGATTAAAACAATTTAAGTATGGTGGTGCCACAATTAGACTCACACAAGACCTAGCAGTAGAGACATTAAAGGACTGCAGGGCTTGAAGCACAATATATTGAAGAGCAAAATAAGTGGGCTCTGGCTGAAAATATCATACCCTGCAAGGTCAAGTATTATCCTGAATGAAAAAAAAAGTGGACATCTGATAAGCTCTTAGAATTTCAAGACTTTGTTAAAAAACACACACACACACATACACATACACACACACACACAACCTGAACTTAAGAGAAGATTTGATATACAAGGAACAACAGAAATATAACGTACATACCAAAAACTAATTGACTATAAGGGATTCATAAAGACAGACTGTTTATTTTTTACTTTATATTTATATAAAATGCAAAATGTATGTCTACAATTCTTATTAATAATTGGGTAGCAAATAAGTAAGACTGGGGAAAACCTGAGTAGGATATGAATTTTAAAAGTAAAGCCATTTAGGGACAGTTAAAAAAAGTAATCATTTTATACAGATGAGGTGTGAGAGGAAAAAAGAACAAAGTAAAAAAGTACACAGCAGAGAAAAAAAGAAAACTCAAAAGGAAGCAAAGAAAAGATGGACAATTTTCAATGTAACAATTATTATTTATTATATAGGCTTTCTTGAAATGAAAATTTTTTTGTTACATAATTTGAATCCTCTCTTATGTTCTGCTATGCACATGACACGCTTTTTTTTGTTTTAACTTTGTATTTAAGTTCCAGTATTTAAGTTTAGGATATGTTTTTGGTTCTCTATTCTATATTTGTGTTCCGGCATTTGAGTGTAAAATACAAAAAAACCAACCTAGAAACCAAGAAGACAACAAAATCAAAACAACTACATGTAAAGCCTCAAAGAAAAATGTGAATTGAACTCAGCCCCATCTTCCCACCCCAAAAAAATTCCTGAAAGACCTCAAAAAGTATATTAAAAGTCAAATAAGCCCCTCAGAACTTCAGCCTACAACTAGCAAGATGGTTAAATATGCCAAGAAGGTCAGAATTATTGGTAAATATGTAACATATTATGGTGCATAGAAAAATGATGAAGAAAATTGAAATTAGCCAGCATGCCAAGTATACCTATTCCTTCTGCGGCAAGACCAAAATGAAAAAACAGGCTGTGGGCATCTGGCATTGTGGATTCTGTAAGCAAATAGTAGTTTGTGGAGCACAGACCTAGAATACCACTTCTGCAGTCACAATCAAATCTGCCATCAGAAGATTGAAGGAATTGAAAGACAAGTAAATCTTCTTATCAAATATCTGTGGTCCACAGTTCAACGATAAAAGTGTTAATTAACACAATTTTTAAAAAGGCAAATAAGAGAGGCTGAGGAAAAATTTAAAAGGCAGAATCAGCCAAATAGAGATACAAAAGTTCACTGAAGAAAATAATTCCTTAAAAATTAGAATTGAACTAGTGGAATGTAATGACACTATGAGACATCACGAAAAAATAAAACAAAATCAAAAGAATGAAAAGAATAGGAAAAATTGTGAAATAGCTCATTAAAAAACAAGTGACCTGGAAAATAGATCCAGGAGAGATAACTAACTGAAAGTCAAGATTAAAAAAATCCTAAATATCATGTTTCAAGAAATTATAACTGAAAAATGCCCTGATATTCTAGAATCAGAGGGTAAAATACTAATAGAAAGAATCCACTGATCGCCCACTTAAAGTGATCCCCGAACGAAAACTCCCAGAAATATCATAGCCAAATTTCAGGACTCTCAGGTCAAGAAAAACATATTGTAAGTAGTCAGAAAGAAACAAAAAATAATCATGGAGCCACAGTCAGGCTCACACAAGATTTAGCAGCTTTAACCTGAAAGAATCAGAGGGCTTGGAATATAACATTTTGGAGGAAAAAAGAACTAGGATTACAACCAAGAACTGCCTACTGAGCAAAACTGAGTACAATCCTTAAAGAGGAGAAAAGGGACATGCAATGAAACAGAAGACTTTCAAGCATTCCCTTATGAAAAGAACAGAGCTGAATTGAAATTCTGACTTTCAAATATAAAACTCAAGAGAAGACTAAAAAGATAAACAAGGAAAGAAAAATCATAAAGGATTCGATATTGCTGAACTGTTCACAATCCTACATGGGAAGATGATACTTGTAACTCACCAAAACTTTTTCATTAGTCAGGCAGTTAGAAGGAGTATACATATACATATACATACATATATATATATATATATATATATGTAGACAGAGGGCATAGGTGTGAGCTGAATATAATGGGAAGATATCTAAAAAACATAAAACTAAGACTGAGAAGGAGGAATGCACTGGGCAAAAGAGGAAAAGAAGAGATAGAATAGGCCAAATTATCTCATATAAAAGAGGAATGGATAAGCTTTTCCAATGGAGGGGAAGAAGGGAGAGGTAAGGGGAAGTACTTGAACCTTTCTCTCTTTGGAACTGGCTAAAAGAGGGAATAACATCTATTCAGTTGGGTATAGAAATCTATCTTACCCTAAAGGAAAGCAGGAGGGGAAGGGAATAAGAAAGGCAAGGTGGAATACTGATAGAAGAAAGTGCAGATTAGGGGAGGCAGTAGTCAGAGGAGGAATAGGGTGAAAGGAGAAAAAGAGAAAGAGAGAGAGACAGAAAAAGAGAAAGAAAAAAGAGAGAGTAGGAGAAATAGGGGGGAAAAGAGGATAGAGGAAAATATATAGTAATTACAACCGAAAAAAAAATTATAGCAAGTTTCTCTGATAAAGGCCACATTTCTCAAATATATAGAGAACTGAGTCAAATTTATAAAAATACAAGTCATTCCCCAATTGATAAACATTCAAATGTATGAACAGGCAGCTTTCAGAAGAAGTAATCAAAGTTATCTATAGTCATATGAAAAAATGCTCTAAATGTCTATTGATTAGAGAAATGCAAATTAAAACGACTCTGAGTTACTACCTCACACCTATCAGATTGGTTAATATTACATATAAGAAAATTGACAAATGTTGGAGGGGGCACAAGAAAATTGAGACACTAATAAATTATTGGAAGAGTTGTGAAGCAATTCAACCATTCTGGAAAGCAATTTGGAACTATGTCCAAAGGGCTATAAAGCCAAGCATACCCTTTGTCTCAGAAATAGTTTTGTATGCCAAAGAGATAAAAAACAAAAAGGAAAAGTACCTACATGTACAAAAATATTTGCAGCAGCTCTATTTGTGGTGACAAAGAATTGGAAATTGAAGGGATCATTAATTGGGGACTGGCTAAACAAGTTGTGGTATATAATTTTGATGGAATACTATTGTGGTATAAGAAATAATGAGCAGGATTCTTTCAGAAAAACCTGGAAAGATTTACATGAACTGATGGAAGTGAAATGAGTAGAATCAGTAGATCACTGTACACAGTAATAGCAATATTAAAAGATGATAAATGGTGAATGACTTAGCTATTCTCAGCAATACAAAAATCTAAGAGTTCTGAGGAAGTCATGATGAAAAATGGTATCCACCTTTAGAGAAAGAACTGGTGGAGTCTGAATGCAGATCACAGCACACTTATTTTTACTCTTTATTTTTCTTGAGGGTTTTCACAACATGATGAATATGTTTTACATAACTGCACGTGTATGATTTATATCAATTTGCTTGCCTCATCAATGAGAGGGGAGGCGAGGAAAGGAGAAAATGTGGAACTCAAAATTTTTTTAAACAATATTAAAAATTGTTTTTACATGTAATTTTATATGTAATATACAAAATATTAAAATAAAAAATAGCTAATGCTAAAGAAGGCATTTAAGTCCAAATGTTTATCAATGCTGCCTATAGTGTCAACAAATCTACCAAAATAGTTCTTCCTTGTACTGTTCTCATTTCTAGTCAGATTTTTTTTCTCATAGAAAATGGCTGCCACATAGGGCTGAACTAAAGAAAAAATTTTGATCGATAAAATTTTGAATAAAAATTTTGAGTAATAAAAAAAGTTATTTCAAACATATAAGCATGTCATTACTATGGACAAAACCATGAACTGGAAAATATTAATATTTCCAATATAATGAAATTTCTGCTGAAGATAGATTTTAATGGATTTAGCTGTAAATATTCAGGGAACTTTTTGAGGTTTTTCTCTATCCACTGTTCTTCTTTCCCTTATTCATGTCCCTTCCTCCTTCAAAAAGAGATATGAGAATCCTTCCCTTACATATCCTTGCAGCACATCTTTACTAGCTCTTGTAAAATATTCTAGAAAATCCCACTTGATGTAAATCTAGAAAGCATTTAATGCTAATATGACTTGGTATGTACCTGGTTTCTGGCTGTTGTTAAACCCTGTATCAAATCCTCTGATTTCTCATACTGTTTCCTTTCAGCATTTTCACAACGACATTGCCAATCCAGTTCCACCTGTACTTTATCACGTTCTAGGATCTGCTCCCGTTCCAATGCAAGAGACAACTGCTGTTTGTACCTAAGATAAGAAAGAGACCAATGTATTTCTTCTACGGGGTTTGATAAAAGGATCAAAATGCAAAAAAAAAAATTCATATTTTTCTTAAAGGTCATGTCCGTATTAACCCTTTGGCTATGTAGTCACTCTATTTATTGACTATTTCACCACTATCAACTATGAAATGAAAGGATTATTAGACTAGATATCCTTTAAGGTTTCTTTTTTTCCAGCTCTAACTTACTGACATCTGACTTACTGTGTATTAATTAGAAATAAAGAAATACAGAAATAGAACTCATCCTCCCAAACTTAGTGCCAATAAAACAAAATAGATCAACAAATGACCATTTTTTCATTATAACTTTTTTGGGAGGATATAGGGGGAGGCTGATTTTTAAGCTTAGTTCAAGTCTTGGTGGGTAAAACTGGGAAATGAGAAAAGAACTGTGAGGAAAGAGAAGAGATGGGATCATAGAATTTAGAACTAGAAGGAATCTTGAACATAAACTAATCCAACCTCCACACTTTACAGGTGAGGAATATGAGACTCAGAGAAGTTAAGTGACCTACCCAAAGTCACATAGGGTAATAAGTAGCAGAGATGAGAACGAGACCCATTCTTTGATTCAAAACCTAGAATCCTTTCCAATGTACCATGCTGAGTTGGGAGGACTAGCCTCAGTCAGTACTGACAAGAGAATATGGTGTTTTATTGGCAAGATATTAGGAGAAGGGGATACAGATAAACGATGAATATACTCTTCGAGTCAGAACCTGGATTCCAGTCCTGCCCTTTAATACACATTAGCTGCATGACTAGGAACATATCCCTTAACTTCTTAGTAGCTCAAGAAGCTATTTAAGGTATTAAGTTAAAGATGAAGTGCTGATCTGCATCAATGGTGGAAATTTCCAGAATAAAAATTACATCCACTAATAAAATCACAGATCAAGAAGCCAAAAGTTCATTAAGAAAAGAAGGCAACATATCACCCAAAAGGTAAAAATATAGGGAAGGGAAAATTTTGTGTCTGTGAGAAGGGCAGGGAGAGTATAGGAAAGACAATTCTAGATTTAAAATAACCTCAGAAAGTCAATTTAATTGCACCAATTCCACTGGCTCTCTCTTGCTAAAGCACTTTAAGTGCTCTTTTAAAAAATTCATGTTTACCACTGTAGAATGTGGATAAATATGACCACTGTGTTTCATGAAGTGCTAATTTTACTACTTTATTTTTTTAAATATAAATTTATTTAACTTTTTACATTCATTTTCACAAAATTTTGGGTTCCAAATTTTCTCCCCATTTATCCCCTTCCCCCCACCCCAATACACCAAGCATTCTAATTTTCCCTATCACCAATTTTCCCTCTCTTCTGTCATCCCTCCTTTCTCTTGTCCCCATCTTCTCTTTTGTCCTGTAGGGCCAGATGACTTTCTATTCCCCATTATCTGTATTTCTTATTTCCTAGTAGCAAGAACAATACTGAACAGTTCTTCCTAAAACTTTGAGTTCCAAATTCTCCCCTTCCCTCCCTCCCCACCCATTCCCTTTGGGAAGGCAGACAATTCAATATAGGCCCTATCTGTGTAGTTTTGCAAATGACTTCGATAACAGTCATGTTGTGTAAGACTAGCTATATTTCCCTCCATCCTATTCTGCCCCCCATTGATTCTATTTTGTCTTTTGATCCTGTCCCTCCCCAAGAGTGTTGACTTCAGATTGCTCCCTCCTCCCATTGCCCTCCCTTCCATCATCCCCCCCACCCTGCTTATCTCCTTCTCCCCCACTTTCCTGTATTGTAAGATAGCTTTTCATACCAAAATGAGTGTGCATTTTATTCCTTCCTTTAGTCGAATGTGATGAGGGTAAACTTCATGTTTTTTTCCTCAGCTCTCCTCTTTTTCCCTCCACTAAAAAGTCTCCTGTTTGCCTCTTGAATGAGAGATAATTTACCCCATTTCATTTCACCCTCTCTCCTCCCACTACATTTCTCTCTCACCATTTACCTTAACTTCCTTTAAGATATGGTCCCATCCTATTCAATTCACTCTGTGCTCTCTGTCTCTGTATGGGTGTGCATGTGTGTATGTATGTGTTCGTGCATGCATGTACATGTGTGTATGTGGTCCCACCAACTACCCAGATACTGAAAAGTTTTAAGAGTTACAAATATTGTCTTTCCATGTAGGAATGTAAACAGTTCACCTTTGGTAAGTCCCTTATGACTTCTCTTTGCTGTTTACTTTTTCATGCTTCTTCTCATTCTTGTGTTTGAAAGTCAGATTTTCTTTTCAGCTCTGGTCTTTTCATCAGGAATGCTTGAAAGTCCTCTGTTTCATTGAAAGACCATATTTTCCCCTGAAGTATTATACTCAGTTTTGCTGGGTAGGTGATTCTTGGTTTGAGTCCTAGTTCCTTTGACTTCTGGAATATCCTATTCCACGCCCTTCGATCCCTTAATGTAGAAGTTGCTAGATCTTGTGTTATCCTGATTGTATTTCCACAATGCTGGAATTGTTTCTTTCTAGCTGCTTGCAAGATTTTCTCCTTGACCTGGGAATTCTGGAATTTGGCCACAATGTTCCTAGGAGTTTCTCTTTTTGGATCTCTTTCAGGTGGTGATCGGTGGATTCCTTCAATACTTATTTTTCCCTCTGGTTCTAGAATCTCAGGGCAGTTTTCCTTGATAATTTCATGAAAGATGATGTCTAGGCTCTTTTTTTGATCATGGCTTTCAGGTAGTCCCATCATTTTTAAATTGTGTCTCCTGGATCTATTTTCCAGGTCAGTTGTTTTTCCAATGAGATATTTCACATTCTCTTCCATTTTTTCATTCTTTTGGTTTTGTTTAGTGATTTCTTGGTTTCTCAGAAAGTCATTAGCCTCCATCTGTTGCATTCTAATTTTGAGAGAACTATTTTCTTCAGTGAGCTTTTGAACCTCTTTTTCCATTTGGCTAATTGTGCTTTTGAAAGCATTCTTCTCCTCATTGGCTTTTTGAACCTCTTTTGCCAATTAGGTTAGCCTATTTTTCAAGGTGTTATTTTCTTCAGCATTTTTTTGGGTCTCCTTTACCAAGGTATTGACCCGTTTTTCTTGCTTTTCTTGCATCTCTCTCATTTCTCTTCCCAGTTTTTCCTCCACCTGTCTAACTTGATTTTCAAAATCCTTTTTGAGTTCTTCCATGGCCTGAGCCCACCGGAAACCCACCTCGGATGTCTGGGATACAGAGGCCCCGACCTCCACGTCTTTCCCTGATGGCAAGCATTGTTCCTCCCCATTGGAAATGAAAGGAGGAAACATCATCTGTTCCCCAAGAAAGTAGCTTTCTATGGTCTTATTTTTCTTCTCTTTTCTGGGCATTTTCCCAGCCAGTTACTTGACTTCTGAGATTTCTCTCCACCCCCGCCTAGATCCTCCCAGCTAGTGCTTGGGGTCTGAGATTCAAATGCTGCTCCCCAGCCTCAGGGCTTTCTGCGGCAGGTGTGGCTGCTATTCAATGTGAGCTTAAGTTCTGGTGCTCAGGTAGGGGCAGGGCTGCCTCCCAGGCTCAGTTCCCTCAGGAGGTTTATGCGGAGAACTTCAGTAATGAAGTTACTGAGCTCCTGCCTGTGCCTGGATCCTCTGGCCGCCGCTGCCTCTGCCGCTGCCTCCTGAGGGGGCCTGAGTTATAGAGACACCCTGCTCCCCTCTCGGCCAGCCCAAAAGTCTCTCTCACTGACCTGTAGCACCTGTGGGTGGAGGGACCTTCATGGCCATCAGAGGTTCCGTCCATGAAGCCTGCTCGGATCTGTTCCTCTCGTGGCCGCGAGGCCAGGGCTGGGCTCCGCTGTCCAGTGCACGATGGACCTTTGGTGATGGTTTTTCAGGGCTCTCTGGAACGGAAATCTCCTCCACTGCGTTGCTGTGCAGCTTGCACTGCTCCAGGATTTGTGGGGAGTTCTTTTTACAGGAAATTTATGGGCTGTGGGTTCTGGAGCTAGCATACATGAGTCTTTCTACTCCGTCATCTTCTGCTGCTTTGTTTATAATAAATATCTTTCACAAATAAAATCACTTCTTTTTTTTTCTGGGTTTTAGTTTCTTCATATGTAAACCAAATAAAACTTCATGATCTCTAAGGACCCTTTTTAGTTTTAATATTTTGTTATTTCATGCCAAAATTCATACTTCTGATAAGCAAACCACATCCAGATTTGTAATTTCTATAGATTTTAGTGTTATGGGCCATATATTTAAGTTGAAATACACCATAACCTTAAAAAGATGCATTTTGTGCACAATACAAGTTTTAGTTGTGATCTATTTACAATATTTGTATTCCAGTTGGGAAGTGAATAGTGTCAATGATGGGGTGATTGGGTGCTTGTGGTTGGACTCCAATTCCAAGATCACATTTCTTACTACCCTCAAAACATTATCACTGACAGTTTTCTCCCTAGCCCAAGGACACTATGCCTGGCAACAACTCATGAGAGGGCCCCAGTAAAACAAACTATCTTTCCCTATCACAGAACAAGCTGACCTCTGAAGAAATTCTCTTGTAAAATTTACAGGACTATCGTGTAACCACACAATTATCATGTATTGATTCCCAAAATTATCATATTCAATCCAAAGGTCTAGCTATACATGTCAACTCTCAAACCATCTTCCTATAGTATGAAGAGACCAAAAATAAACCCACTAGTGAATGACACCTGTGACCAAGGTTGTAAGTTATCACCTAGTTAGTATAGCTGTCAGATAATCTACTACTTTTCCTATATAAGCTTCAGCCCCATTCCTGTTAAGCTGCAAGTTCCTTAAGGAATGCCTACAAAATAAGCCATCTTGTCTAGATTTTAAGTCTGAGGAATAGAGGAGAAATAGGTAAGGGACATGAAGGAAATAGCAACAAAATACATCAAACATAAAGTGTTACTAAGCACTGGTGTTTCAGAATTCCTCAAGTCATAAAATTTAAATCCACCAAAAGAAAAAACCCTATATTTTTAGTTTGATTCTCACATAACCCTAAGAATAGATAGGGTAGATACCATTATTATTTTAGAGATGAAGGAAGTGATACTCAAAAACAGACCGAACTTCAGATTTGACTGTCCAAAGTTCTTTTCACTACATCAACCAATTAATATATTATAGATAATCTAGTCATATCGAAAACCATCTGAAAAATACTAGAGATTTATGAAAATCATCCAAAAGAGTAAGATCTCGAGGTGGAGGCAAGATGGCAGAGAAAAAATTTTCCTGAGCTCTCCCAAATTCCTCTTCAAACAACTTTAAAGCAAACCTTTTCAAACAAATTCTGGAGGGGCAGAAGCCAAAAAAGGATGGGATGAAACAATTTTCCAACCCAAGACAACTTAGAAGGACTTCAGGAAAGGTCTATTCTGCTTGGGTAAAAGGGGAGAGCAGTTCAGTGCAGGTAGTGTCTGGGCAAGATAGCTGGAGACCCCAAACCTCAGCACAGGTCAGCAACCAAGACTCCATGGTCCCAACACAGTAGGACAGCTGTGAGACGTCTAGCCTCCAGCACAGAAGGTGAGTGACCAGCACCAGTGGCCCTGGCATAAGAAACTTGGGACAGGAGTAAGTCATAAAAACAGGCTAGAAAATGAGCAAAAAAACACATAAACAAACCCTGACCATAGAAAGCTGCTATGGAGAAAGAAAAGATCAAAACACAAACTCAGAAGAGGACAACAATGTCAAAGTGCCTACATTCAAAGCCTCAAAGAGAAACAGGAATTGGTCTCAGGCCCAAAAGACTAGGATCTCATCTGTCAGTATCTCACTTTGATTATTAGCACAAATATAACCTTAGGGCTTTTACCTTTCAATGTCCTGTTGGAATCTGGCCAGTTGTGCTTTGAGCTTTACCTCCTCTTCTTGTAGTGAATGGATCTGAAGGTCTCTGGAAATAGTTTCCTTTGATATTTGTGCAATCTGAGCATCCCAGGCAGATTTCATTCCAGCTACATCCTGTCGAAGTCTACCAAAAAAGAATAATGAACAACTATATACATATATTGGAACTTTTGTATAGCATTAATATGTGTATGTAAACACATAACACAAACATAAATATGATATATAATAAGTTGTAATGAGAACAAATGTGGCCTGGTGGACAACTGGTCTTGGAATCAGGAAGACTTTGTTTTATAACCCTATATATAACCCTCTGATATTTACTAGTTATGTGATACTGGGCAAATCATTTAATTGCTCAGTGCTCTAGGCAACTCTCTAAGATTAAAAGCTTCAGAGTAAGTGCCATTCTTCATTTCAATAATGACTAGTAACTTCATGGGGTGATATCTTGACTTGCACATGAACTAGATTTAAGAGAAGAGCTACACAGAGTTGTTAGCCTCAATCTCTTTCTTTCTCTCTTTATTGAAATATTCCCTTTATTGGTATGTAACCAATAAACGTGTAGTTTATTGGTTACATAAGATATACCTGAAGTTTTGACAATCACGGCTTGATTAATCTCCAAGTTTAGTGGTTCAAGTACCAGTTCATCTGCTTTTGTCAAAATATTCCTTTATATTCAAAATCATTTGTTCTTCAATATAAATTTGGTTGTCATTTTACCTACTTCTGTGAATTAGCCCCAGTGCTGCTGATTGGTATTTAATTACATTTATAAAACATTTGGGCATTATTGTCATTTTTGCCACTTTCAATCATTGTTATGACATACAGTTGTGTAAACAAAACTATTACTATGATATATACAGTTGTGCAAATACAATATTCCTCTAAAACTCTCTTTAATTTTAAATTCATTGTTATCTTTCATTTTGGTTATGTGTTTCTCCTTGTTTGTTAACTAAGAGTTTATCAATTTTAGTACTTTTTATAAAAAACAATTTTTGTTTTTTTAATTTATCATGCTGATGATCAAAATGAAAACTGATTCTGCTTTATGGGGTAGAATAATGAAAACTTCTGAATACTCAAAATTACAGGTCACTCAAAAGACAATAAAGAGACCTGTTAGGTAGGCCACCGTATATTACAATGAAGACATGGACACAAGTGAAAAAGATTGATATATTACTGAAAGAGGTCACTCAAACATCAAGAGCAAAAGATAACTAATGGAAAGACTTGTTATGGCTTTGCTACTGACATAATATAGCTACCAATGATATTGAAACCCAATATATATAATATTGAAGGTCCAAAACTTATTTCAAGTACATCCTTATCAAGATTTGTGAGAAGACATGGACAATTTTTGTTGTTGTTGTTTTCTATACCACAGAATGAGAAAGAACAGATGCGATTTTATAAACTACATTAATGAAGCAATGGCATTACAGACCCATTTTTTTTCTGATTGCTCTTCTAAAACAAAACCATGTCTTTTCCTACTTTTCTCTAATTAACCTTTTATAGTACATATTAAAGTTTAATATGTTTTTTATTAATATAAGCATTTAATCCCATAAATCTCTATCACTGTCCTCTTATAAACTGTTATATTTGTGCTACCTTTTTCCTTTTTCTTCTTTGAATCAATCAATCCTCTTATTTTACATGTAACCTTCTATAAACGTTTCTTTCTAACTATTGCATTTTGGTCTGAAAACACAGTATATAGAATTCCTCATTTCAGATGTACTAGATCCCTCTCAATGAGAAAGTACAATTTTGTGAAAGTTACTATATACTTGAAAAATGTGCATTTTAAATTTTTTCCATTTATTTTCTAAAAATTTATTTATTTTTAGTTTTCAACATTCATTTCCACAAGATTTTGAATTCCAAATTTTCTCCCCATCTCTCCCCTCCTATACCCTGAAACATCATGCATTCTGATTGTCCCTTCCCCCAAACTGCTCTCCCTTCTATCACACCCCTCCCTTCCCTTATCCCCATCTCCTCTCTTTTCTTGTAGGGCAAGATGGATTTCTATACCCCATTACCTGTATTTATTATTTCCTAGTTGCATGCAAAAACAATTCTCAACATTCATTCCTTAAACTTTGAGTTCCAACTTCTCTCTCTCCCTCCCTCCCTCCCTATCCCAAATGAGAAGGCAAGCAGTTCAATATTGGCTATATATGGGTACTTTCGCTAAAGACTTCCACAATAGTCATGTTGTGAAAGACTAATTACATTTCCCTCCATGGTATCCTGCCCTCTATTTATTCTATTCTCTCCTTAGACCTTGTCCCTCCCCTAAAGTGATTACTTCCCATTACTCCCTCCTCCCATTTGCCCTCCCTTCTATCATCCCCCCACACCATTTATCCCCCTCTCCCCTACTTTCCTGTAGTATAAGATAGATTTTCATACCAAATTGAGTGTGCATGTTATTCCCTCCTTAAGTCAAATGTGATGAGAGTAAGCTTCACTTTTTCCCTCTCACTTCCCCTTTTTCCCCTCCATTGAAAAATCTTTTTCTTGCCTTTTTTATGAGAGATAATTTGTCCCATTCTATTTCTCCCTTTCTCCTCCCATCATATTCCTCTCTCTCATCTTAATTTTATTTTTTTAGATATCATCCCCTCTTGTTCAATTCACTCTGTGCCCTCTGTCTATATATATATGTATAATCCCTCCTATACATATATATATATATATATGTATATGTATATGTATGCATAATCCCTCCAACTACCCAAATACTGAGGAAAGTTTCAAGAGTTACAGATGTTATCTTTCCATGTAGGAATGTAAACAGTTCAACTTTAGTAAGTCCCTTATGATTTCTCTTTCCTGTTTCCCTTTTCATGCTTCTCTTCATTCTTGTGTTTGAAAGTCAAATTTTCTATTCAGCTCTGGTCTTTTTATCAAGAATGCTTGAAAGTCCTCTATCTCATTGAATCATAATTTTTCCCCTAAAGTATTGTACTCAGTTTTGCTGAGTAGGTGATTCTTGATTTTAATTCTAGTTCCTTTGACTTCTGGAATATCATATTCCAAGCCCTTCGATCCCTTAATGTAGAAGCAGCTAGATCTTTCTTGAAAGATGATGTCTAGGCTCTTTTTTTTTTTATCATGACTTTCAGGTAGTTCCATAATTTTAAAATTGTCTTTCCTGGATCTATTTTCCAGGTCAGTTGTTTTTCCAGTGAGATATTTCACATTGTCTTCTATTTTTTCTTTCTTTTGGTTTTGTTCTGAAATTTCTTGGTTTCTCACAAAGTCATTAGCTTCCATCTACTTCATTCTAATTTTTAGAGAACTATTTCCTTCAGTGAGCTTTTGAAGCTCCTTTTTCATTTGGTTAATTCTGCTTATTAAAGTAATTTTCTCCTCATTGGCTTTTTGGACCTCTTTTGCCATTTGAGTTAGTCTATTTTTAAAGGTGCAATTTTCTTCAGAATTTTTTTGGATCTCCTTTAGCAAGCTCTTGATCCAATTTTGATGATTTTCTTGCATCTTTCTCATTTCTCGTCCCAATTTTTCCTCCACCTATCTTACTTGAATTTCAAAATCCTTTTTGAGCTCTTTCAAGGCCTGAGACTATTGTATATTTATTCTGGAGGTTTGGGATGCAGAAGCCTTGACTTCGAGGTCTTCCTCTGATAGTATGCATTGTTCTTCCTCACCCAAAAGGATGGGAGAAAATACCTCTTCACCAAGAAAGTAACCTTCTATACTCTGATTTTCCCCCCCTTTTTTGGGCATTTTCCCAGTCAGTTACTTGACTTTTGAGTCCTTTGTCAAGAGGAAGTCATATTCTGGGGACCTGTAAGTTCTCAGTTCCTCCAAAGTGGCACAATCAAGGGAGAGGAATTTACTCCTCTCCTGGCCTGCACTCTGGTCTGGGAGCTACCAAAGCTTTTCTACTCAGGATCTGCAGGATCTCCCTTTCCAGAGACTCTACCAGCTCCACCACGCCAGCACTATTCCTCACCCCAGGACATTCCACTCAGGACTGAGACCCAGATCAGTGGCTTAATCCCCCCAGGGTTTTTAGGCTGAGGGCTCCAAAAACAGACACTGTTGCTGCTGCCACTGCCTGGGGCCAGGGCTAGGGGAGGACCCCTGCTGCCTTCTCACCCCGATGAAAAAGCTTTCTCACTGACTTCTGAAGCCATCTTTGGCATTTGTGGATTGACATATCTGGGAAACACAGTTGCTGCCAGGGATTCCACCCCCAAGGCCTGCTCTGGTCTTGTTCCTGCCAGCGCTGCATGGCCAAGGCTGTACTGGGCTCTATGCACTGAACTCCACTCTGCACCCCAGGCAACAGACCTTTCCTGTTGGCCTTCCAGGCAGCCATGGGCTGGAAATCTCTTCCACTCTGTCATTTTGTGGCTTCTGCTGCTCTAGCATTTGTTTAGAGTCATTTTTTACAAGTATTATATGGGCTGTGGGGGACGAGCTAGAGTAGGTGCATCTTTCTACTCCACCATCTTGGCTCCAACATCCAATTTTTTCCATTTTTTTTAACATCTTCATGTTAGAATTTGGCAAACCAGTCTAATTCTATAATTTACTGGTTTTTCTTGACTAACATGAATAACCTAATAATGTAATTTTAAAAACTGTTGTTAAAATTATAAAGAAATATATGGTTGAGGTACTATTTCTACTTATTCTCCTAAATAACATTTTTAACCTAATTTCTGTGTTGCTTGAGGTGTAAAAATCTTAATATTATTAGATTTTGTTGTTTGCTATTATTTCTACCATTAACAGTCTCATTACCCTTAAAGTTTAATCCAAACAGGAAAGCATTAATTGATTTAATTTTTTCATTAGCTACTCTTTTATCTTCTGTTTACTAATGCATGACAAATGTTATCTTACTTATGGCCTTAGTCTTCCTAATATATTTTTGGATTATGTATTTCTTAAAGATACATACATACATCATAAAGATACATACACACATCTCTTAAAGATAAGCTATTTTCAAATCCATAGTTTTAGTGTTAAGAACTCAGAATGAAGCAGACTATTTTCTATTTTGCTATGTTTTCTTTTAGTACGATTTTTCTAATGATTTCTCCCATTCATTTTAATTCTTCCTTGCAACATGACTAAGGTGTAAATGTGTTTAAAAATGCATGTGCAGAACCCATATAAGGTTGCATCCCATCATGAGACGGGAGTGGGTAGGTAAGGGGAGAAAAATTTAAAACTATTGAAGTGATTGTTAAAAACTGAGAACAAATAAATTAATTATTAACAAAAAATAATTCAGATTTTCTTATCCTTTCTCCTACCTTCCAACTTAGTTCAATATGCTGGGGTAACAGCACAGACTTTCTAGAGTGCTCATGCAAATGGCTCTAAACAAATTCTGGAGTTGCAGAACCCACAGAATAATAGAGTGAAGCAAATCTCCAGCCCAAGACAGCCTGGAAAGTTCCTGGGAAGTGTCTATTGTGCCAAGCTGGTAGCAGGGAGCAGTCCAGTGTGGGCCACAAGTGCTCAGAGGGGGCCAGAAGCAGGCCTTGGGGAGACTGAATCTCTCACACCTGTGCTGGTTTTCAGACTTCATGACCCCAAAAGGGATAAATAGGAAGGTCAGTGTAAAAAGTATGTGAGATGAGTGCAGGACAGTGGAGTGGTCTGGCCCCAGGCCCTGGGCAGCAGAGGGAGAGGGGACAGAGGGACCCAAGGCAGCCACAGCAGGAGCAGGGGCAGCTGCAGCCACTGTTTGTGGAGCTCTAGGCCCACAGATTGAGGGGGCATTGAGCGGCTGACAGTACACCGCCCAACCCCACTGGAAGCAGAGAACTACCTTGACAAAGAGCTCAAAAGTAAAATAAATGACTGGGGAAATGAGCAAAAACAGGAAAAACAGTCAGACTATAGAAACTTATTTTGCTGACAAGGAAGACCAAAGCATGCAAACAGAAGAAAACAAAGTCAAAGCTCCTCCATCCAAAGCCTCCAAGAAAAATATGAATTGGTCTCAGGCCATGGATTTTGAAACAAGTAAGAGAAGTAGAGCAAAAATTGGGAAGAAAAATGAGAGTGATGCAAGAAAATCATGAAAAATGGGTCAACTGCTTGCTAAAGGAGACCCAAAAAATGCTGAAGAAAATACTTTTTAAAAAATAGACTAACCCAAATGGCAAAAGAAGTCCAAAAAGCCAATGAGGAGAAGAATGCCTTAACCAGCAGAACTGGCCAAATGGAAAAGGAGGTTCAAAGGCTCACTGAAGAAATGAATTCCTTAAAAATTAGAATGGAACAGTTGAAAACTAATGACATTATGAGAAACCAAGAAATTACAAAACAAAACCAAAAAAAAATGAAAAAATAGAAAATAATGTGAAATATCTCATTGGAAAAACAACTAACCTTGAAGATAGATCCAGGAGAGATAATTTAAAAATTATGGGACTACCTGAAAGCCATAGTTAAAAAAAAGAGCCTAGACATCATCTTTCATGGAATTGTCAAGGAAAACTACCCTGATATTCTGGAACCAGAGGGTAAAATAGAAACTGAAAGAATCCATCAATCACCTCCTGAAAGAGAACTGAAAAGAAAAACTCTTAGGCATATTGTAGCCAAATTCCAGAGCTCCCAGGTCAAGGAGAAAATATTGCAAGCAGCCAGAAAGAAACAATTCAAAAATTGAGGAAATAAAATCAGGGTAACACAAGATCTAGCAGTTTCTACACTAAGGTTGGAATATCATACTTCAGAAATCAAAGGAGCTGGGCTTAAAATCAAGAATCACCTACCCAGAAAAACTGAGTATAATACTCCAAAGAAAAACATGGTCATTCAATGAAGCATTCTTGATGAAAAGACCAGAGTTGAATAGAAAAAATTTTCAAACACAATAATCAAGAGAAGATGAAAAGGTAAACAGGAAAGAGAAATCATAAGGAACTTACTAAAGTTGAATTATTTACATTCCTACAAGGAAAGATACTATTTATAACTCTAGAGACTTCTCTTGGTATTTGGGTAGTTAGAGGGATTATATATATATATATATATATATATATATATATATATATATATATATATATATATATATATATATATATAGACAGAGGGCACAGGGTGAGTGAAATAGGAAGGGATGATAAACTAAAAAAATAAAATTAATGGGTGAGAGAGGAATATATTGGGAGGAGAAAGGGAGAAATGGAATGGGGAAAATTATCTCTTATAAAAGAGATAAGAAAAAACTTTTCCAGTGGAGGGGAAAAGGGGGAAGTAACAGTGAAAAAATGAAACTTACTCTCATCACATTTGACTTAAAGGGGGAATAACATGCACACTCAATTTGGTATGAAAATTCCTTACATTATAGTAAAGTAGGAGAGAAGGAGACAAGTGGTGGGATGATAGAAGGGAGGGTCAATGGGAGGAAGGGTAATTAGAAGTAAACACTTTTGGGGAGGGACAAGGTCAAAAGAGAGAATAGAATAAATGGATGACAGAATAGGATGGAGGGAAATATAGGCAGCCTTTCAAAACATGACTTTTATGGAAGTCTTTTGCATAACTACACATGTATAACCTGTATTGGATTGCTTGAATTCTCAGTGGGGATGTGTGGGGAGGGAGGGAGAAAAGTCGGAACTCAAAATTTTAAAAACAAATGTCAAAAATTGTTTTTACATGCAACTGGGAAATAAGAAATACAGGTAATGAGGCATAGAAATCTATCTTGCCCTACAAGAAAATAGAGGGGATGGGCATAAGGGAAGGGAGTAGTGTGATAGAAGGTAGGACACACTGGGGGAAGGAGTAATCAGAATGCACAGTGTCTTGGGGTGGGGCGGGGAGAGATGGGGAGAAAATTTGGAACTCAAAATCTTGTGGAAATTATGTTGAAAACTAAAAATAAATAAATAACTTTTAAAAAAATGAAGTGTTGCACTCAATATGCCAATAAACTTGGAAAACACAACAGTGGTCACAAAATTGGAAAAGATTCATTTATGTCCCAATCCTAAAGAAGCGTAATGCCAAAGAAAGTTCAAATTACTTAACAATTGCACTCATCTCACATGCCAACAAGGTTATATTTGAGACTACTTGAGGCTTCAGTAATATGTGAACCAAGAATTACCAGAAGAGTAAGCTGACCTTTAAAGAAGCAGAGGAACTAGAGACTAAACTGTCAACATTTGCTGGATTATGAAGAAAGCAAGGGGAGCTCTAAAAAACATCTACTTCTACTACACTGACTACACTCACTAAAGTCTTTGAGTCTGTGAATCACAACAAAATATATCAAGTCCTCAAAGAGATGGGAGTACCAGATGATCTTTCCTATCTCATGAGGAACTTGTATGAGGGCCAAGAAGCAACAGATTAGAACTGAGCAAGAAGCAACTGAATGGTTTAAGATTGGAAAAGAAGTATGATAAGGCTCTATATTGTCACCTTATTTATGCAGGGCACATCATGAGAAATGCCAGGCTGGATGAATCAAAAGTTGGAATTAAGGTTGCTGGGAGAAATATCAATGGTATGCAGATGATACACTTTGATGGCAGAAAAAGAAGAAGAATTAAGAAGCCTCTTGATGAGAGTGAAAGAGGAGAGTGTAAAAGCTGGCTTCAAGATTAACATAAAAAAACTAAGATCATTGTAACAGGTATCATCACTTCTTGACAGAGGGAGAAGAAATGGAAGTATGTCATTTTATATTCTTGAGCTCAAAAATCACTATAGTTAGTGACTACAACCATGAAATTAAAAGATGTTTTGCTCCTTGGAAGGAGAGCTATGATAAATCTGGATAGCATACAAAAAAGCAGGAGACCTCACCTCAAAGGTCCATATTGTCAAAGCTATCATTTTTCTAATTGTAATGTATGGCTGTGAGAATTAGACTGCAAACAGTAATTCAGTGCATATTGGGGAAAAATGATTTCCAAGGTAAAGGGAAGATCTTGCCAATTTGGATATTTTGTTCACTAAGTTAGAAATGCTTGGATTTAGAAGAATGACTAAATTCCAATAATGGGTTCTTACACTTACATTTTTTTCCTTTCTTATTCCTACTTCATTATTAGATCTGTTTCTGAAGATTGTTTCGAAATTGATTCTTCCCCCTCTAACTCCACCCTCTCTTTTAAGCAACCTCTCCCTCTTCTCTCCCTGCTCCTATCTCATAAATTCAATTTCTACACCTAACTTTTTGTGTGTTTTTATAAGTGCGTACTCAATCTTTCTTTGTCCAGTTCAGCTTAAAGTAAGGTTCTTATGATGTCCACTCCTCTTATCCCTTCCATCATATTCTTCATTAGTTTCCAAGTTGTAAATTTATTCTCTGACTCTAATCCATCCTGTGCACCACTAACAGAATAACTGTTCTAAGGCAGAGGTCTGATAAATGCAATTTCCGTAAACAAATCAACCTTCAATAGTCCTCAATAGTTCAAACTCATTTTATTAAAATACCATTACTCTCCGAAATTTGGCACCTTTTTATTAATATCCCCTACTATTTCCCAAGCATCCTGTGCTACTGACAAATTGAATTATGCTATCTTCCAATCACTTCTTACTATTCGTTGGTTTTTGGTATCCTGTCTCCCCCATTTTTGTGTTCCTAAATTCTACGTATCTTTAAGACTCAAATTAAAACTTCTTCCAGAAAGTCTCCCCACTTCAGTCTGCTCCTACATCAGGAAAAAATCTCTCTCCTTTGAGTACTTGGTTCTCTTATGGAATATTTACATATTAGTACAATCATTTGTATGCATTTGTGAGCCTGTCTTCCAAACTTGATTATAAGTCCCTTGAGGGTAAGTACTGTGTCTTATTTATTTTCATACTGCCCATGATACTAAGCACTATGAAGTTCAGCTCTTTACTAAATAAATGAATCTGTGAAAGAATATTTAACGTCCCATGGCTTTTGTTGTTATTGTTGAAGAAGCTATTTCTCCGAAAGTACAAATGCAAACTGAGAAATGATCACCAAGAGATAGATAAGATTTAGAATGTGTGTCCAGGGAAAAGAAAATACTTAGTGAGTATAATGAAGAGCAGTACCACACCAAAGTCCTTTATTTACCAAACTTCAAACACATAATAAAAAACAGACTAAGAAGGCAAGGAAACCTAGTCCAGCTTATGACAAATGAAGAAATAATAAGCATGTCTGCCTGGTATGAGAAAATAGAATGGATACTCTTTTGGAAGTTATCTGAGTTCAATATTAATTATGATAGCTGAACATTTACGCTATATTTCATATATATGAGATAGAATTTAATTCTGTTTCATGACCAGTGGGTTTTCAAACTAAAACTGCCTCAGGTCAATAAGAACAAAAAAAAGATAATGAATAAGACATATTGGGCAAGTAGATGTACATATAAAGGAATGTCTCTGTTCCTTATATTCAGCCACAAAAATGTCTATTAGCAATTAGTTCACTATGACCATTCTGTGCTTTCGTTTCCCTTTATTTAAAATGAGGATAATTATCCCTAATCAATAGTAAAAATAATTCATATGAAAGTTATTTTTGTACTATAAGCATATAATCAGAAACGTAATTAATGAGGGTACTTTCCATTTCAGTTTGTCAATAAAAGAACCCAACTCACTTGGCAATGACAATATCCTTCTCTTTTAAGGCATCAACCTGTCTCCACTCAGCTCTTCTCAGTTCCATCTCAAGAGTATCATGACTGGCTTGGTGTTCGAGAACCTTGGCCTCCAGCTTCTGTACATGTTCTACATTGGCCTCCTTCACTGCAGTTAGCACTGCATCCTTTTCTCTGGCAAAACGATCCAGCTCTTCATGTCTTGAAAGACAGAAAACTAGAAGGTAAAAAACAGCCTGGCTAGATGTTAATTTAAAATCTCTGAGATTCAAGCAGTTCTTATTTCTAGATCCCACCTGCCAGAAATGTCTTCCCTCCTATATAAGAATTTCCATAGCACCTTGCACCTCTCTTGTGGCAGTTATACTTTGTATTGTAATGGTACAGTTTTGTAATATTATTGTTTTCAGATTTCTCCTAAAATATTCTGTATGTCTTTCAAAGTATGAAGTACAGTGTTTTGTGTATAGGAGGCAGTTACCAAAAGGCTCTTAATGATGTATATCATTCTAAACTGGCATCTCAGCCTCTCGACTTGCATTTATTCTATTAAATTTAGAGGACTATAGGACCAATTTTGATACCAAAATTAATGAAAACTCAACTTAAGTTAACTTCTTTGTATCTCAAATGGAAAAGGCTAAGCAGAATGTTTGGTGAAAGAATAGACACTGTTGTTCAGTCACTCAGTCATGTCTGACTCTTCATGACCCCATAGACCATAGCATGTCAGGCTGTTCTATCTTCCACTATCTCTCCTCTTTTCCCTACATCTTCCCAAATTGCAATCTGTACACAATCTTGAGTAGAAGCATACCTATCAGGACCAAGGTGGTAGAACAGAAATAAGAACCCACATGAACTCTCTCAATATTTCCCTCTAAACAACTTTAAAATAACTCCTGAAATCAAATTATGGAGCGACAAAGCCAACAACATGTTGGAGTGAAACAATCTGCTAGCCCAAGACAACTCAGGACGTTGGCTGGTCTATCACACCAGGGTAGTGGCTGGGTCTGGAGCTCAGAAAAGGCCATGCTGTGGCAAGGCCAGCAGCAGGCCTTAGAGGCGGCTGCAACACAAGTAGCATCTTTGGGAGCTCTCACCCCGCAGAAGAGAAGAGGGATAGCGGTTAGACAGAGATTAAATGGTACTCTTTGCTGTGTTCAAGATGCAATTTCATTGCCCATATGTGGTTCTGGGTCACAGTTCCAGGGCTGAAAGAAGAGATAGCACTTGCAGTCACAGGGAAACAGGGGACTTGACTACAGCTTCAGGGACAAGAGGAACACTAGAATTTATAACTGCAGTGGAATAAGATTTCTTCCTGGGTTAAGACTAGAATACAGGCCAGCCAGGTGAACAGCAACCACAATTCTTAGAAACTACACCTTGGAAGCACTGAAAACTTATAGCACAAAACAGCAACACAAAAAACCTGAGACTTAGGACAGTACTTTGCCACCCCCACATCAGCAGAGGCCAACTTTAACATAAAGTTCAAAGTGAAGAAATAGGCTGGGAAAACAAGCAAACAACAAAGAAGAAAATTCTGGCCACAGAAAGTTACCACAGCAACAAAGAAAATCAAGACACAAACTCAGAATACAACTGTGTCAAAAGAGATGTAAGCAATGCCTCAAGAAAAGAAAAAACCAACAATGTGGATTAGACACAAACCCAGTAAGAATTCCTGGAAGAGCTTAAAAAGGATTTTAAAAATAAAATAAGAAAGGTAGAAGAAAAATCAGGAAAAGAAACAAGAGTAATCTAAAAAATATATGAAAAATGAGTTAACAGACTGGAAAAGTGTAACAAAAAAAATACTAAAGAAAATGACATTTAAAAATAGATTTGGCCAGATAGTAAAAAGAGGCATTAAAATTCGCTGAAGAAAAGAACTACTTACAAAATAGTATTGATCAAGTTGAAAAAGAGGTACAAAAGCTCATTAAATAAAATAATTCCTTAAAAATTAGAATTGGGCAAGTAGAAGCTCATGACTCAATGAGACACAGCATACCTTCCTTGTAGGTATTAAGAGAATTATTAAATTAATATACCTAATGAGGATTTTTCCTCTGGTAGAAACAAAAGAATTGAAAATGTACTTGAAAAAGGAAGAACTATGAAAAAAAAGAAGCATCCATCTACGGAATTCCTTGTCAGAAAGAAATATTTCTAGATTTATATCATTGCAGGCATCTCTGGAACCATACAAATTAAGGCCGCTCTCTATTTTGGACAATATTCTCTTTGTTTTTGAACAATATTCTGAAAGACCTTTTGGTACAGACTGCAAAAAAGTTCTAGCCAACCACAGCTCTACTGAGAACCACTTCAAGAACAATGACAAATAGTGAGGCAATCCCTGTAAACAAAACAAAATACATTGAAACAAAATACCAAACTATAAACTCAAGATGTGAACCAGTACCTTGGGGAAGGGTTATAGCAGTCCTCTTTTTAAACTGTCCCATCTGTAACTGCAGAAGGATACAGGGGGCAAAGTACTAGATCGATCCATATCCAGACCAACTTTCTCTCAGGCTCTATCAATCAATTCAGGACTGAAGAAGGGATACAGCATGGACCTGGCACAACCTCTCATTTGAGTTTTGCTCTGAGGGGGTCTCCAAGGGCCTGAAGCCATATAAGATTTCACCCAGTGATTGCAAGGGTAAAGGGCCAAAGCCCATCCACTCCCCCAGGACTAGAATATCCAACACAGTTCAATGCTCTACTCTGGGACTGTGGCAGTGAGGCAGAACCAGGGCCCACATATTCTATCCAAGATTGTGAAGATAGAAAACCCTGTCTCTGACATAAAGTCTCAGTCCAGAATTTAGGCAAGAAAGTAAAAAAATAGAAATTTCCATGATTTCAGTCAGCTTGACTATTCTACCCAGCACATAAAAACTACACTCATTCAACCTATCAAGAATCACTATCCACTCACCTCAGTGTCACAGACGTTGATGTCTAGAAGAGATAGGCCCAAGAAGCTATTTTCAAGTTGGCCTGCTGCAGTCCTACTCAAGGCAAGGGACTCAGATATATGTCAGTACAGCTTCTTATACCCCTGCAGTCTCACTTTGTCCTGTAATAAGGAACAACAACTCCAACACTGCAGAATCAAGAGAACCTTGAAAGAAGTAGCGAGGAAGAGTACTTTACAATCATCCCTAGAAGAGAGGCTAATGTCATGAACACACAAAAAGAAAACTGATGCAATGAAGAACTACTATGGATTAAGAGAATCTCAAGATAAAATTCAGAAGACAATAATTCCAGAAGAATCATAATTGAAACTCACCTCCCTCACTTCTATTATTCACCTCAAAAAAAGATTAACTAATAAGACTTCAAGCATCAGTGGAAGAAGTAAAACAAGAGATAAAGAATGAAATGACAGTTGGCATGGTATAGTAGAAAAAGCACTGGACTTTAAATCAGGAAGATCTGGATCCAAATCCAGGAACTGTGTGACTCTGGGCAAGTCGCTTCACCTCTCTAGGCTTCAGTTTTTTCATCTTCAAAATGAGAAAGTTGAACTTAATCATTTCTAAGGATTCTTCTAGCACTAAATTTATGACCCTATGAAATTAGAGCAATTGAGGATAAACTTGGAAGCAAAATAAATGGCTAAGAAGAGAAGGATAAACTTACCATACCAGTAGATGTTTTTAAACAGAATGGAGCAAATGCAACTCAATGATTCAATGAAATTACAAAAAATACTAGAACAATGTCAAAAGCTTGAAAAATCAGAAGACTGTGTGAGACATCTACAATCAAAATCAACTGAGGACAATTAATATAAGAACCAGTGGATACCCTGAAAACCATTACAAAAAATAATATTTCAATAAAAAATAAAGAGAACACTACCTAGGCCTCCTAGAGCCAGAGGCTTTACAAACAGATGAAGAAAGAGAGAAAGCAAAAGTGAAAAGACAAAGATAGACCTAACTGAATGCAGAATTCCAGAAAATAGAAAGAAGAGATGAGGTTTTCTTAAATGAGCAATGCAAAGAAATGGAAGAAAACAATAGGATGAGAAAGATAAGAGACCACTTTGAGAGAATTAGAGATATTCAAAAATGTGCATGATGAAAGACAAAAATGGCAGAGACAACAGAAATAGAAGGGACTAAGAAGAGGTAGCAAGAATATACAGAAGAACTATACAAGAAAGATCTTAACAACAAACATAAGCTTGGACAGACTCTGGGAGATAACGGAGGACAGAAGGGCCTGGTGCGCTATGGTCCATGTGATCACAAAGAGTCAGATGTGACTCAATGAACAACTGTAACCTACCCCTCTTTCTATCATGGCAATTCCAACTCTGACCTTTTACTCATAATGTTCCCCTTGCCTAGAATGCCCTCCTCTCCACCATTCCAAATCCCTGTATAACACTTAATTTTTCCTTATGTAAAATACTACCATTCATAAAGTCTAGCATTATACCAATTAGCACTTATAATTTTACTTGTTCATTAATTGTTTCAAATCTATTAGTCCTGTCTCCCAAGCTAGAATATCAAGGGCAGATACCATATCTTGTATGCCTTCTGTATCCCTCTCAGCAACTACTATAAAGTTGAGTTCACAGTAGACACTTAATAAATAACTGATTGGTTAAAAAATAGTCACTATAGCTTTATGCTCTACCAAAGTCTGTGGTGTAGTGGAAAGAATACTAAATTTGGAGTCAAAGGACCTGGGCTCAAATCCCACTTTTTTTTTACTATGAGAACTTGATCACTTGGTTACTGTACTTCTCTGGGCTTCAGTTTCCTTGTGTGTAAAATAAGAAGGTTGTACTACATCAGTGGTATCAAACTAAAACAGCTAAGATTCCTTTGACCACATATTGAGTGAGAAATCCCCAAATTAACATTACCTATGTTGTATTATAAAGGAAGCTAGTTGGTGAAATGAAGAGAGTGCCTGCCTTGGAGTCATTGGAAGACCTGAGTTCAAATCTGGTCTCAGATACTTACTAGCTGTGTGACCCTGGGCAAGATCTTAACACTACTTACTTTAGCTTCCTCATCTGTAAAATGAGTTGAAGAAGGAAATGGCAAACTATTCTGCTACCTTTGCCAAGAAAACCCCAAAAGGTGTTACAAAGAGTTAGACAAAACTGAAAATGACAAAACAAAGGCTGCTTTGTATTTTAATTTTTTTTTTGCTTAATATTTCTCAATTATACTTTAATCTGCTTGCAAACTGCTTGTTAGCAATACTCAAGTTTGACAAGATGATCTTTAAGGCCCCTTCTAGCTTTAAATTTTATTATCTATGAAAGTATGACACTTTCTACATGAAGTCTTTTCTGGTCCCTCAGCTGCTATGACCACCCTTCCCATGAACAAGACCCCCCACTCTCCTTTTTGTCTTTTATCCTCAGTACCTAGCATAGTGCTTGGGACATACGTAGGTGCTTAATAGAAACGCTTGTTGATGAAAAGTTTCACTCTATATTAGCTATAATGAGATCAATCCTTTGTGGATACGTGACAGACAGGAAAACATAAACTAGAATCACAGAATCCTAGAGTTGGAAGATATCTCGGAGGTCGTCAAACCTAAGCTCTACTTAGTGCATGAATCTTTTGTACAACATCCCTGACAAAGGGTCATCTAGTCTTGATTTAAACACCTCCAGTGACAAAGAACTCAGTATCTCCCCAAACAGTTTATTCCTTTGTGGAATAGATCTAATGGCTTAAAAATTCTTTATGTTAATACAGTAGTAACTTACTTCCCTGTAACTTTCACTCACCAGTCCTAGTTCTACCCTCTGGAACCATAAAGAGGAAGTTTAATTTCTTTTCCACATAACAGTTCTTCAGATATTTGAAAACAGCAAATTTTCCCTACTCCCTAATTTCCTTAATCTACTCTCTCCTCCACAGTCCCATTCTATATCTTCCCTCTTCAGTGATATCCACTTAGCCCTATCCCAGGTACTCAATTTCTTTAAGCTCTTACTTTCCTTCTCTCTTTCAAACCCTGACTTTGCAATCTTCCTTTACACTAAGATATAAATAATTGATAATATTTAATGTGTTGTCATTCTAGTTCTAATTTTAAGCATTAACCAAAAGAAGGGAGAATTTGTCAAGGATATGAGAAAAGGAAACTGAAATCACACCAAATAATCTTTTGCTTGTTCCACTCATTTATAAAATTAGCCCTTTCTACTTTCTCCCTCTTGCCAATATCTCCTTTGCCACTTTCTTTCTTACTACTATAGTGTTTCTAAGGGACCAAAAATACTTACTTCCTCTTAAATATTTCTTCTTCTTTTTTCCTGATTAGCTGTACAGACTGTAGTTGATCTTCTAAGTCTTTTATCCTAAAAGATCAAAATTGGAGAAATTTTGGAGACATGAAAGAACTAAGATAAAGACTACTGAAATGAAACTCGAGAACACAGTACACTTTCAAGCTCACAGTCTGTATCACTGTATTGCTCTACAATTCAATTGGGCAAGCTAGACCTGTGCAAGGTTAATGCTAAAATTAAAGGATTTTGCAGCAAGTAAGGGATGAGGAAAATAATGGTGGTGACTTAAAAAGGGATCAATATTCAAGTAAATCCCAATAGAACTACAGATAATTAATCTCAGTGGCAGTTTGGAAAGACCAGGGATGACTGCAGGTAACCACTGCCACTGGAGTAAAAAGGACATAGATTACTGTTGAGGATTGGTAGAAATTATTAAAATAAACTGACCTACCAGAAATAAAGAAATCAAGATCAGAAAAACACATAAATGTTTCTTCAAATACTAAGTAAGGATCAATTTATAATACCGGGCATTTTTCACAGCTGTCAGATCCTTAATTTCCAAGTCTTTGTGCTTCACCTCTTTCTCCAGTTCCAAATTAGTTGTTTCTGCTACCAGTAGGGATTCTGCCGCTTTAATACCAGCCACTTTAAGAGCCTCAAGTTCTTTGGCCAACAACTTTACCTTTTGGAGAAGAACAAAATTCAGAACTAGAAAATGAGTGGGACAAAATAAAGGTGTGGAAAAGGAAAAAGGGCTCTATCAGGGGTGGGTATTTTCTTAAGGCCTCTATTAAGGCCAAGATAAATAATGATAATCACCTCATTACACAGCCAATAAATTTGAAAGTTCTTATCACTAAATCTTAAATGAGACTCTTATGATACTAATTCTTCTGAAACTGAGAGTTTATAGTCTCATTACAGTGCATAAGCACAGTGTGATAACTTCTAAAATGATGATTTAGCATGTAAGTTCAATGCTATTCATTTAATATTAAGTCACACAAAAATCTCATAGTTTTTCCTTTTTTCTATCTGCCTTGTGTCTTTTATCCAATTATATCCGACTTACTTAGTTTGGGCAGAGCATATCTAGCTTGGAAAAACTACTAGTTTGGTTCTTTCTAGGAATGTCCTAGACTTAACTGCAACACTAGCCATAATTCTCAGTTTGTAGGACAAGATAGTATGTATTCTCTCACAAGCAAAACTCTACATTATCTTGCAGCTCAGATAAGAAAAGCAAAGCCATTTTCAACTAAATTCTTAGACAAATCACTTTTTTTTTGTTGCTTTCAAGACCTCTAATTCAGTACTATAATACCCAAAAGGGCAAGGACAATGTATTTTTATTCTTTACATGGCTTCCCTGACTCACATATGGCTATTGATTATCTTTTCAAACTTACCTTTTCTTTCCCCAGGGGAAAAAAAAACCACAAACATGGCAGCCTAGTGACATACTTTATGCACAGAAAAAGTAGTGGGAAAATGTTTTTGACTAACTGGATAACCGGTAATTATATTTGCTCAATGTCTTAAAGAAAGGTCTAAACTTCATCGCTTAGTTCTATAAATTTAACAGGAGAATGAGATGAGGAATGTAGGGCTATCAGAATGGATAATTCAAACCTTAGAAGGTATGATTTTTATCACAGAGAAGGTAAAATTGTTATTATATTAGCATTACCTTGAGCTCATGGGTCAAGACTACGTTACTCATATCATCAGCTTGAAGTCGAAATTCATGCTCTCTCTTTTTTAACTCAGATTCAAACTCTGCTAGAAGTTCCTGCATGACAGAGAGTTACATGTACCAATGTTCTACAACAGAGGAAAAATATAGTCATAACTGCAAAGACTGAGAATGTTCCAACAGCATCAGAGTACAGATCTGAAAGTAGAAAATAAAACTTTCACTGAAGCTAGCATGATTATTACTAAAAGTATTTTGGGAAGGGAAGAGAAGTCGAATAAACATTTATATAGAGAATACCATGTGCCAGGCACTGTGCTAGCACATTTTACAAATACTTTCTCATTTGATCCTTACAACAACCCTGTAAGGTATGTGTTATTATTATCCCCCATTTAATAGTTGAGGAAACTGAAGCAAACAGAGATTAAGTAACTTGCCTAGGTCACATAGTTAGCAAGTATCTGAGGTCATATATGAACTCAGGTCTTTCCGACTTCAGGTTCAGAACTCTATCCATTGTACCACCAACAGTATTTTTAGTAGAAAGAACTAAAAATTGGTTATTTGGGCAATAACAAAATAGAGCCATTTACTCTTCTGACCAGATTTACCAAAGAAAAGGATTATGATCTCCTACTTTATGAGTGTAAAAAAATGGAAACAAGTGAAATGACTTTCCTGTCATCTCAAGGATATGTAATATAGAATATTCTAACACATAAGACAGGGGCTTATAAAGAGACAATATTTTTTTAAAATATAAAGGATTCAAAACAACTTCTGAATTTGTAGGAAGTAGTATGGCATAGTGGAAAGAGCACTGGCTTTGGGATCAGTGGACCTGCTGTCAAATCTTGCTTTTGCCACTTATTGTTTGTGTAACCTTGGTCAAGTTAGTCTCTCTGGCCTATTTCTTCATCTATAAAAAAAGATGATCAAACTAGATGACTTAAGTCCTGGAAGGAAAAATTTACATATCATGATTCAGGGTATATATCAAAAGTTTTATTCAGGAACACATAGCTACGGAGAGGGGGTGGTAGAAATCCCAGAAATGAAAAACCTTTAACATGCAACATCAATGTTTTATAGCAATTGAACAAATTTAATATAAAGATGTAAAGGGACTCTGCTATTCTATTATTCTAACTAATTTCCCAACAATACACGACTAGCAAATGGAGCAGGTATGGCAATGTTGCTGGATCAGTAAAAAAGACTTTGGGACCTATCAGTTGATATACAATTTATGCCATAACATGAGGTAAATAATGACCTATAAGGTATAACAAGTACACCATAATTAACTATTATCCACTAATGTAATAATAATCTAAAAATAGTAATCACAATACTCAATTAGTAATTGCAATAATCCCCTCTTTCGTCAAGATGTAAAATTCAACAGCAAGTAAAGGATGAGCCGAGTGACTGGGCAGTTACCTAGAGTACCTAGATGGGGGTTTGGTGTCATAAACATTATAAGGGATAAGATGAAGATATTGGTTTGTTTCAAACTTTAACATATTTGGTCCCCTATTTCCATCTCCTTACCTTCTTTGTCTTTAACAGTTTCAGTATAAATTATGAAATCACAGACATAAAGCTGAAAGGGAATTTAAAGGTCATTTAGCTCAACCTACACACTTCACAGATAAGGAAATAAGCTCAGAAATTAAATGACTTGTCCAAGGTCATGTCATGTATATACTTGTTTCTTGTGTCATGGGGGAGAACGCCTTGCTACTTAATTCATAGCATGAGTCAAGCAACACAATTACAGCTGTTACTGATGTATAATTTGCATGTAGTACAGTAACATAATTTTCCCATAATTTCTATAGCAATAGAGAAAGAAATCATTCCTTGCTCCCTAACCCCTATAGTTGGTCCAATCTCATCTAATATTCTCATGAGGTCACCTTTTTTTCTAATGTATTTTGTCAAACCATACATACTTCTAGATTGGTCATGGATATAAGCACAACATTATTACAATATGTAACTTATTCCAATAATTAAGGTTAATGTCCTGTAATTTTTCATATGAAAATGTGTTTAAAATGTATTTAAAAATGTGCAAATTGAACTTATCTCTGATACTCAGTTTAGGTTATTAAGCAAGTAAGAATCAAAATGTAGTCATGATTTACCACTGTTTGTATAAGTGATGTTAGTTTCACTTTGCCATTATACTTAGTGGTCAAGGACAATTTGTATTTGAACGCATATGTTCATGCTGACAACAGATCACGTTGACATTTACTAGGCCAAATGTATAGTAATTTTCAGTTATAGTGCTCAATGGATTTTTCCAAAATTCCACAACTGGCATGACTTCTAATTATAGATCTGTCCACAGATTATAAAACTATAAATAATCAAAGCAATACTTTTTTTTTAACATTTCTGAAATCCAGGTCTTTCAAGGATGAACAAAACTCTTAATAAAATCAAGATGAAACCATAATATAGCTCAAATGAACAATCCATATAACAACTTAAACAAGATGAAAAAAAATTGACAGAGGGCCACTGGCCAATGGCTCTTACTACAAAGTTTGCAAAGAGTGATTTAGTATTACCTCTCTTTCAGAAAGTATCAGCAGACAGCAAAAAGTCTGGTCTTGTCAAAGGGTAAATATGCAGCTTATAAAGCTACAAAGTCAACTTAAATAGCCTTTAGCACAGTGGACAGAGCACCAGGCCTGGCCTGGAATAAGGAAGCCTGGAGTTCAAATCCAGTCTTAGAAACTTAATAGTGGTGTGCCACCTTAATCTCTGCCTCAGTTTCTTCATCTGTAAAATGGGAATAATAATAACACTTATTTCCCAGGATTAAATGATCAAGTAAGATAATAATTATAAAGTAATTGTAAAGCATAGTGCCTGACATATAGTAAGCACTATATATTAGCTATTATAATTATTGTTTCTAGGGGACAAATCCCCAAATTTATCATTAAAATAGTATATAAATAATTTATTCACAATTTAATTACATTCTAAATATAATTAGTTCTAATGAATCACACCAAGCTAGACTTAATGTCCTCAAAGTTGACTCTAACAATTAGTTCAAAGGCAAAGATTTTTTAATGAATTTAGCAACAAATAAGGTCTTAATAATATGCAATAGAAGTACTACCCTTTCATCTGGTAGGAAGGTTCAGATGTCCTATGTAGCCTACATAAAAATCTAAATTAAACTTCCTAATTACCATGGTTATAAAATCAGTACTAATTATGAAGGTCTTTCTATTCTCAGAGAAATTGACTTCACAGATATTTGAAGTTTGAAATCAATAAGTACTGACTTTTTCTTATATTGTTTACCAAAACTAAATTTAGTTTCGCCATGTTAGGTTATGTACCTGTGAGACAATCATGTGCCAACCCCTCTCTGAACAATTTTTTAAAGTACTTGACAGTTCCAACATTTGTGAGCAAGAACACAAATAATTAGACATCATCTTGATTTCCTTGGTAAGGTGCTCCAAAGAAAATGCTGTAGGTTCAAAAATATGGAACTTGATAAAATACCAATTATTGCAATAGATTTCTAAGTAACGTAAAATCAATCAAATAATGACTGATATTGATACAATTGTAAAGTTTAAGTTCTCCAGGGTGAAAACATATTACAAAGCTAGAAATCTGGTTTTGCCAACTTACAAAAGTTTCTAATTTAAAACTCCCTCTTGCCTCCCCTATACTTGGGTTCTAAATTTGAAGGAGGCTTTCAAAAAATGTCAAGGTTTTAAAATCTAGCCCACTGTTTGATACAGGAATTCTAGTTTTAAATATTAGGACTGTCTCATTCTTTTGGGATTACATTTGGGACACAAAGAGCGTGGGTGACTTGTTTACTTTCCAATTTCAAGATTAAGATTGTTTGCTTTCCTTTTTCAAAGTTATAGTTTACAGCATTTTCACTCATAGCTTTCAAAATTCATGTTCTGGTTACATGTAAATCTAGTGCTGGTGTACACAGACATAATATTTCAAGAGGAAAAACACACAGACATATTTAATTTATAGACATTCCAAAAGTTTCACAAATTCAGAATTATACAACTTTGGTAAAGGTGTAGGTTGATCAGTAATTTACATTCTTAAGGGGATGGAGCCAAGACTGTGGAGAAACAGCACAAACTTTCTATAGCACTCTTGCCAAACTGAGCCGAATATCTGTAAAAAATGTCTCTAAAATTCTGGCACTGTAAAACCTACAGAATGATGGAGTGAAGCAAATCTCCAGCCCAAGACAGCCTGGAAGGTTGCTGGGAAGTGTCTATCACACCATGATGGCAGCAGAGCACAAACCATTATGGGCCACAGGTGCACAGAGGGGACTTGAGCAGGCCTTGGGGAAACTGAAACTCTCAAACCTGTGGTGGTTTCCAGACTTCATGACCTCAAAATGCTGAGGATAAATTGGAAGGTCAGTGGGAAAAGCCTGTGGCTCAGTTGAAGAGAGTGAATTGGTCTAGTCCCAGCCCCAGGATGGTAGATGGGGGAGGGGACACAGGAACCCAAGGCAGCCACAGCAACAGCAGGGGAAGCTGCAGACACTGTTTTTGGAGCACCAGGCACACAGATTGGGGCTGGGAGGGATAAAGTGGCTGACAGTACACCCCCACCAGAAGCAGAGAACTACCTTGACAAAGAGCTCAAAAGTCAAGGAAATGGCTGGGGAAATGAGCAAAAATTGAAAAAAGAATCAGACTATACAGTCTTACTTTGGTGACAAGGAAGATCAAAGCATGCAAACAGAAGAAAACAAAGTCAAAGCTCTTCCATCCAAAGTCTCCAAGAAAAATATGAATTGGTCTCAGGTCATGGAAAAACTCAAAATAGATTTTGAAAATCAAGTAAGAGAAACAGAGCAAAAATTGGGAAGACAAATGAGAGTGATGTAAGAAAATTATGAAAAACGAGTCATCTGCTTTCTAAAGGAGACCCAAAAAAATGCTGAAGAAAATAACACTTTTAAAAACAGACTTACCCAAATAGCAAAAGAAATTCAAAAAGCCAATGAGGAGAAGAATGCCCTAAAATGCAGAACTGGCCAGATGGAAAAGGAGATCCAAAAGCTCACTGAAGAAAATAATTCCTTAAAGATTAGAACAGAGAAGATGGAAGCTAATGACGATGAAAAATCAAGAAATTATACAACAAAACCAAAGGAATGAAAAAATAGACTATAATGTGAAACATTTCACTGGAAAAACAACTGACATGGAAAATAGATCTAGAAGAGACAATTTAAAAATTATGGGACTACCTGAAAGCCATGATCAAAAAAGGGCCTAGACATCATCTTTCATGTAATTATCAAGGAAAAATGCCCTGATATTCTAGAACCAGAGGGTAAAATAAATATTGAAAGAATCCACCAATTACTTCTGAAAACAGAATCCAAAAGAAAAACTCCTAGGAATATTATAGCCAAATTCCAGAGTTCCCAGGTCAAGGAAAAGATATTGTAAGCAGTCAGGAAGAAACAATTTGTCCCTGTATTGTAGCAATACAGTCAGAATAACACAAGATCTAGCAGCTTCTACATTCAGGGATCACAGGGCCTCAAATATGATATTCTGAAAGTCAATGGAGCTAGAATTAAAACCAAGAATCACCTACCCAGCAAAACTGAGTACAGTACTCCAGAAGAAAAAATGGTCATTCAATGAAATAGAGGACTTTCAAGCATTCTTGATGAAAAGACCAGAGATGAATAGAAAATTTCACTTTCAAACACAAGAATGAAGAGAAGCATGAAAAGGTAAACAGGAAAGAGAAATCATAAGGGACTTACTAAAGTTGAACTGTTTACATTTCTACATGGAAAGATCGTGTTTGTAAGTCTTGAGACTTTTCTCAGTATTTGGGTAGTTGGAGAGATTGTATATATATATATATATATATATATATATATATATATATATATATACATATATACAGGCAGAGAGTACAGGGTGAGTTGAAGAGGAAGGTATGATATCTAAAAAAATAAAGTTAAGGGGTCAGAGAGGAATATATTGGGAGGAGAAAGGGAGAAATGGAAAGGGGCAAATTATCTCTCAGAAAAGGCAAGAAAAAGGTTTTTCAATGGAGGGGAAAAAGGGGAAAGGTGAGAAGGGAAAAGTGAAGCTTACTCTTCATCACATTTGGCTTAAGAAGGGAATAATATGCACACTCAATTTGGTATGAAAATCTTACATTACAGGAAAGTAGAGGAGAAGGGGATAAGTGGCATGGAGGAGGATGATAGAAAGGAAGGCAAATGGGAGGAAGCATGTAATTAGAAATAAACATTCTTGGGGAGGGACAAAGTCAAAAGAAAGAACAGAATAAATGGAGGGGCAGGACAGGATGGAGGGAAATATAGTTAGTCTTTCACAACATAACTGTTATGGAAATGTTTTGCATGACTGCATATGTATAACCTATACTGAATTGCTTGCCTTCTCAGTGGGGATGGGTGGGGAGGGAGGAAGGGAGAAAAGTTGGAACTCAAAGTTTTAAAAACAAGTGCTAAAAATTGTTTTTACCTGCAACTGGGAAATAAGAAATAAAAGTAACAGGGTATAGAAACCTATCTTGCCCTACAAGAAAATAGAGGAGATGGGGATAAGGGAAGGGAGGGGTGTGATAGAAGGGAGGGTAGATTGGGGGAAGGGGTAATCAGAATGCACAGTGTCTTGGGGTGGGGGGAAGGGAGAAATGGGGAGAAAATTTGGAACTCAAAATCTTGTGGAAATGAATGTTGAAAACCAAAAATAAATTAATTTTTAAAATTTCAATAATGGGGGCAGAAAACAAAATTTGCATTCTTACAAGTATATCTTTAAAAACAGGAGTGCAAGTTTATAGCAATAAGAAACTACACAGTAGTCTCACTAAAGGAATTTTGGAACTCTCTCTAGGGTTTGTTGTAAGGAGTGTTAGAAATGAGGAGAGAGAATTATGAATTTAAACTGGCTGCAACCTTAGAATTCCTACTTTAACAATCTCTAGTAAATATCAAGGATTTATTCAATTTTGTTTTGATTATGATGTGCAAATTTACATTCAAAAAGATCATGCCCGATTTTTTTGTGTGTAAAATCATGAATAGGCTGTTTTTCTAAAACTTTATTATTGTTAGCATTCTTTTCTTTTCAGATTTTCAGTACCAATTTGTGTTTCACACTCCTCCCCTGACCACTAAGAAAGCAAGCAACATGATATAAATTACATATGTGAAATAAGGCAAAACATATTTCCATATTAGCTACATATTTTTTAAAAAAGCAAAAAAGATTAAAAATAATGTGAGAAAATTATGCTTCAATTTGCACTCAGAATTCATCAATTCTCTCTCTGGAGATGGATAGCATTTTTTTCATCATTTAGTCCTTTGGAATCATCTTGGATTGATCAGAATAGTCAAGTCTTTCACAGTAGATCATCATTACAACATTGCTATTTCTACACATAATGATCTCCCAGTTCTTGTCACTTCACTTCCCATCAGTTCATGTAGGTATTCCCAACCACTACCCTCATCATTTCTTATAGCATAGTAGTACTCCATCACAATCATATGCCACAATTTGTTTAGCCATTCCCCAACTGATGAATATCACCTTGATATTTCCAATTCTTTGTCACCACAGAAAGAAGGCTATAAATATTTTTGTACTTATAGGTCTTTTTCCTTTGATCTCTTTGGGATATAAACTTAGCAGTGGTATTGCTGGATCAAAGGGTATGCAATTTTATAGCCCTTTGGGCATAGTTCCAAATTGTTCTTTAGAATGGCTAGACCAATTCACTACTTCACCAGCAATTCATTAGTGTACCTATTTTTCCCTCATCCCCTCCAGCATTTGTCAATTCTGATAGGTATGTGTAGTACTTCAGAGATGTTTAAATTTGCTTTCTCTAATCAATAGTGATTTAGAGCATTTTTTTAAACATGACTATAGATAGCTTTGATTTTTTCTTTTGAAAATTGCCTATTTTATATCCTTTGACCAAATCAATTGGGCTCTTATTTTTATAAACTTGACTCAGTTCTACATTCAGTATGTATCTGAGAAATGAGACCTTTATCAGGTAAACTTCCTGTAAAAATTTATGATATTACTTAATTTTCTATGGCACTATTTAACAAAATGTAGTTTCCCTGGTAATATCTTTTAATTAAGTCTGTTCTTACTTTTGCTTTGTCTGAGGTCATGATTGCTACCTTTGCCTTTCTCACTTCAGCTGAAGCAAATTAGATTCTGCTCTGGCACTTTATTTTAACTCTGTGTGATATCTTTCTGTTTCAAGTATATCTTTTGTAAACAACATATGGTTAGATCCTGGTTTCTAATCCATTCTACTATCTACTTCCATTTTATAGGTGAGCTCATCCCATTCACGTGGCATCCCTTCTCAAAAATCTATTTTGCTTCTAATCACCACCTCCCTTAATAGGCCCTCTTTTTTATAATTCCATTTCCCCTTTTCCCTTACTCCCTTTACCTACTATTTCTCAATTGGGCAGGTTATATTTGCATAGATAATTGAGTGTGTATATATATATATTCTCCCTTCTTTGAACCAATTCCAATGAAAGATTCAAGCACTGCCTGCCACACTCCTGCCACTTCCCCATACATTATAAAATCTATTCTTCGAGTACCTCTTTTATTGTGAGAAAATTTTCATCATTCTCACTCTCCTTTCTTCCTTCTCCCAGTGCACCCCTTTTTCTCACCCCTTCATTTTTGGGGTGATTATTCCAACATAATTCATACACATGCCTCTGTCCATGTAAATTCCTCACCTGCTGCAACAATGAAAAAGTTCTCAGAAGTTACATGTATCATATTCCCTTATAGGGATGTAAACAGTTTAACTTTAAAGTCCCCTATTCTCTCATGTTTACCTTTCTATGCTTCTCTTAAGTTTTCTATTTGAATGTCAAATTTTCTATTCAGCTCTGGCCTTTTCATCAGGAAGACTTGAAAGTCACTTCATTAACTTTTTTCTCCTGAAGTATTACACTTAGTTTTGCTGAGTAGATGATTCTTGGTTGTTATCTTAACTCCTTTGCCTTCCAGGATATCATATTCTAAGCCCTCTATTCCTTGAATGTGGAAGTCACTAAATCTTGCGTGATCCTGACTGTGGCTCCATGATATTTGAATTATTTCTTTCCAGATGCTTGAAGTATTTTTGTCTTTCAACTGGAGGCTCTGGGATTTCACTATAATATTTCTTGGAGCTTTCATTTTGAGAGCTCTTTCAGGAGGTCATTGGTGGATTCTTTCCATTTCTATTTTACCCTCTGATTCTAGAATATCGGGGCACTTTTCCTTGATGATTTCTTGAAAGATTATGTCTAGGCACTTTCTTTGATTATGACTTCCAAGTACTTCAGTAATTAGTTCTGCTGGATCTATTTTCTAGGGCAGCTGTTTCCCAATAAGGGACATTTTTTTCCTTTGTTTCATTGATTCTTGATGTCTCCTAGAATCATTAACTTCCACTTGCCCAATCCTAATTTTTAAGGAATTATTTTCTTTTTTCTTTTTTTTTTAAATTTATTTATTTATTTAACTTTTTACATTCATTTTCACAAAATTTTGGGTTCCAAATTTTGTCCTCTTTTATCCCCTCCCCCACCCCAATACCCCAAGCAATCTAATTTTACCTATCTCCAATCTACCCTCTCTTCTGTCATCCCTTCCTTCTCTTGTCTTCATCTTCTCTTTTCTCCTGTAGGGCCAGATGACTTTCTATTCCTCATTAACTGTATGTCTTCTTTCCTAGTAGCAACAACAATACTAAACAGTTGTTCCTAAAACTTTGAGTTCCAAATTCTCCCCATCCCTCCCTCCCCACCCATTCCCTTTGGGAAGGTAGGCAATTCAATATAGGCCATATCTGTGTAGTTTTGCAAATGACTTCCCTGATAGTCATGTTGTGTAAGACTAATTGAATTACCCTCCATCCTAACCTGCCCCTCATTGTTTCTCTTCTGTCTTTTGATCCAGTCCCTCCCCGAGTGTTGACTTCAAATTTCTCCCTCCTCCCTTTGCCCTCCCTTCCATCATCCCCCCCCCTTGCTTATCTCCTTCTCCCCCACTTTCCTATACTGTAAGATAGGTTTTCATACCAAAATGAGTGTGCATTTTATTCCTTCCTTTAGTCAAATGTGATGAGGGTAAACTTCTTGTTTTTTTGTTTGTTTGTTTTTGTTTTTTCTCAGCTCTCCTCTTTATCCCTCCACTAAAAAGTCTCCTACTTGCCTCTTAAATGATATATAATTACCCCATTCCATTTCATCCTCTTTCCTCCCACTACATTTCTCTCTCACCATTTACCTTAATTTCTTTTAAGATATGGTCCCATCCTATTCAATTCAATCTGTGCTCTCTGTCTCTGTATGTGTGTGCATGTGTGTATGTGTGTGTGCATGCATGCGTGTACATGTGTGTGTATGGACCCACCAACTACCCAGATACTGAAAAGTTTTAAGAGTTACAAATATTGTCTTTCCATGTAGGAATGTAAACAGTTCACTTCTGGTAAGTCCCTTAAAACTTCTCTTTGCTGTTTACTTTTTCATGCTTCTTCTCATTCTTGTGTTTGAAAGTCAGATTTTCTTTTCAGCTCTGGTCTTTTCATCAGGAATGCTTGAAAGTCCTCTGTTTCATTGAAAGACCATATTTTCCCCTGAAGTATTATACTCAGTTTTGCTGGGTAGGTGATTCTTGGTTTGAGTCCTAGTTCCTTTGACTTCTGGAATATCCTATTCCATGCCCTTCGATCCCTTAATGTAGAAGTTGCTAGATCTTGTGTTATCCTGATTGTATTTCCACAATGCTGGAATTGTTTCTTTCTAGCTGCTTGCAATATTTTCTCCTTGACCTGGGAATTCTGGAATTTGGCCACAATGTTCCTAGGAGTTTCTCTTTTTGGATCTCTTTCAGGTGGTGATCGATGGATTCTTTCAATACTTATTTTGCCCTCTGGTTCTAGAATGTCAGGGCAGTTGTCCTTGATAATTTCATGGAAGATGATGTCTAGGCTCTTTTTTTGATCATGACTTTCAGGTAGTCCCATCATTTTTAAATTGTCTCTCCTGGATCTATTTTCCAGGTCAGTTGTTTTTCCCATGAGATATTTCACATTCTCTTCCATTTTTTCATTCTTTTGGTTTTGTTTGGTGATTTCTTGGTTTCTCGTAAAGTCATTAGACTCTATCTGTTCCATTCTAATTTTGAGAGAACTATTAAATTCAGTGAGCTTTTGAACCTCTTTTTCCATTTGGCTCATTCTGCTTTTGAAAGCATTCTTCTCCTCATTGGCTTTTTGAACCTCTTTTGCCAATTGAGTGAGCCTATTCTTCAAGGTGTTATTTTCTTCAGCATTTTTTTGGGTCTCCTTTACCAAGGTATTGACTGGTTTTTCATACTTTTCTTGCATCTCTCTCATTTCTCTTCCCAGTTTTTCCTCCACCTGTCTAACTTGCTTTTCAAAATCCTTTTTGAGCTCTTCCAAGGCCTGAGCCCACCCGACATCCCCCTGGGATGTCTGGGATACAGAGGCCCCGCCCTCCACGTCTTTCCCTGATGGCAAGAATATGTCCTCGTCATCAGATCCGAATGTCGGGATCATTTGCATCTGTTGGAAAAAACTCTCTGTAGTCTTATTTTTCTTCCCTTTTCTAGGCATTTTCCCAGCCAGTTACTTGACTTCTGAGATTCCTGTCCACCCCCGCCTAGATCAGCCCAGCTAGTGCTTGGGGTCTGAGATTCAAATGGGCTTTCTGTGGCAAGCGGCTGCTATTCAATGGGAGCTTAAGTTCTGGTGCTGGGGTGGGGGCAGGGCCACCTCCCAGGCTCAGTTCCCTCAGGGGCTTTATGCAGAGACCTTCAGTAATGGAGTGGATGGGGGCAGGGCTGCCTCCCAGGCTCAGCTCCCTCAGGGGCTTTATGCAGAGACCTTCAGAAATGGAACGGGGTGGGGCAGGGCTGTCTCCCAGGCTCAGCTCCCTCAGGTTGTTTATGCAGAGATTTTCAGTAATGAAGATCCTGCCTGCTGCTGGGGGAGTCCCGGGCCACTGCAGCAGATGCTGCCTCCACTGCCGCCCCCGCTTCTGCCCCCGCCACCGCCTCTGCCTCCGCCGCTTCCTCCCGAGGGGGCCTGAGTCACGGAGACACCCCACTTCCCTCTTCCAGCCCAGCCGTCTCTCTCACTGACCTGTAGCTTCTGTGGGCGGAGGGACCTTCCAGGCCGCCGGAGCTTCCGTCCCTGAAGCCTGCTCAGATCAGCTTCTCTGGGGACGTGGCCAGGGCAGTGCTGGGGTGGGGTCCACTTTCTGGGGCGCGACGGACCCTGGGGACGGCTCTCCAGGGCTCTCTGGAACAGAAATCTCTTCCACTCTGTTTCTGCACACCCTACAGTGATCCAGAACTTATGAGGATCTCTTCTTACATTAATTCTATGGGCTGTGGGTTCGGAGCTCACAAACGTGCATTTTTCTACTCCGCCATCTTGACTCCACCCTAGGAATTACTTTCTTCAGTGAGATTTTGGACCTATGTTTCCATTTGGCCACTTCAGCTTTTTAAGGAGCTCTTTAGTGAATTTTTAAACCTTCTTTTCCATTTGGTCTATTCTGCTTTTTAAGGAGTTCTTTTCCTCAAAGAATTTTTGTGCCTCTTTTACCAGTAGGCGAATTCTGGTTTTTAAGGTGTTATCTTATTCAGTACTTTTTGAGCCTCTTTTACCAAACTGTTAATTTTCTTTTCACAATTTTTTTTTTGCAACACTCATTTCTTTTCCCAATTATTCCTCTATCACTCTTAAATCTTTCTTCAACTCTTTTCAGCAATTCTTATATTAGCATTTTTAAAATTTACATTGATTTTTTTAAAAAAAATTCATTTATTTTAAAAAGTTTTCCCCAGTTACATGAAAAGACACTTTTTAACATTCATTTTTTAAACTTTGAGTTTCAAATTCTCTCTTTTCCTTCTCCCCATCCCCCAGCCCACAAGGCAAGCAGTTTTTTATAGGTTATACATGTGTAGGCAGGCAAAACATTTCTATAATACTCATGTTGTGAAAGAAAATATAGACAAAAAATTCAAGAAAAAGGTAAAAAAATATGGTTCAATTTGTATTCAGACACCATCAGTTCTTTCTCTGGGAATAGATAGCATTCTTCATCATAAGTTCTTCAGAGTTTTCTTGGATTGTTGTATTGCTGAGCATAGCTAAGTCATTCATAGCTGATCATCACATAATAATGCTGCTACTTTGCACACAGCATATATTTCACTTTGCATCAACTCATGCAAGTCTTTCCTGGTTTTTCTGAGAGCATCCTGCTCACCACTTCTTATAGTATAATAATATTCCATCATAATTACATATTATAACTTGTTCAGTCATTTCCCAATTAATGGGCATCCCTCAATTTCTAATTCTTTGCCCCCAGAAATGAGCTGCTATAAATATTTTTGTACATATAAGTCCCATTCCTTTTTGTTTTTTTTTATCTCTTTTGATATACAGACCTAGTAGTGTATTGCTAAGTCAAAGAGTGTGCATGGTTTTTATAGCTCTTTTAAACATATACTATAAAATATCATAGTATACCATAAGATGCCATTACCATATCATAAGAAAGGTTGCTCTATAGAATGGTTGAATCTATAGAATGGTTGCTCTATAGAATGGTTGAATCAGTTCATAACTCTACCAACAGTGGATTAATATCTCATTTTTCCAACATCCCCTCCAACATTTGTCATTTACCTTTTCTGTCCAATTAGCCAATCTAATAGGTATGAAGCAGCACCTCACAATTATTTTAATTTCATTTCTCCAACCAATAGAGAGTCAGAGTATTTTTTCATATGGTTCCAGTTAACTTTGATTACTTCACCTGAAAACCGATCATATCTTTTGATTATTTATCATTTGGGGAATGGCTCTTTTTATAAATTTCACTCAGTTTCCTATGTTTGAGAAATGAGTCCTTTATCAGAGAAACTTGATTTAAATTTTTTTTCACAGTTACCACTGCCAACTATATTTTCCTCCATCCTATCCTCCCATTTATTCTATTCTCTTTTTTCACCCTGTCCCTCATCAAAAGTGCTTTGCTTCTGACTACCCCTCTCCCAATCTGCCCTCCCTTCTATCACCCACCCCCTCCCTCTTATTCCCCTCCCTCTTTTACTTTCCTATAGGGTAATATAAATTCCTATACCCAATTGAGTGTATGTCAATCTCACTTTGAGTCAGTTTTGATGAGAATAAGGTTTACTCACTCCCCCTCAACTCTCTCCTTTTCTCCTCCACTGTAAAAACTTTTTCTTGCCTCTTTTATTATTAAGATAATGAACCCATTCTGCCTCTTCATTTCCCTTTCTCCCAGTACATTCCTCTCTCACCCCTTATTTGTTTAGCTATCCCTTCATATTTAATTCACACCTATACCCTCTGTCTGTCTATCTATCTAACTAGATATAGATATTACCAGTGTCAATGGTAACTGTTTCTCTTTGGAACAGCAACCCTGAGGGACTTTTCTTTCCAGCTTGATTTTTTGTTTTGTTTTCTTCTTAATTAAAGGGGCCAACCCTTACTTCACTTCTTAAAGAGGCAAGGCCTATTTCATGAATGGGCATTACTTCACTTTAACTGAGTATCTGAAAAGGCTTTAGCCTAAAAGGACAAGGATCTCCCTTTGCATCCTGGACCATCTCCAGTCATCATGATGAATATCTGGTGAAAGGAGAAGAAAGTCAAACTTGTGACCTTGCACAGCCCTCCCTCACTCAAATAAAAGTCAACTGCAAGTCATGGTCATCATTTTCCTGATGTCGATTTTGTTCTGACGTCATGGTCCTCTTTGAAAACAAAGGACAAACACAACAACATGTGTGTGTACATATATATATATATATAATATATATATATATATATGTACACACACACACACACACACACACACACACACACACACACACACTCCTAACTACCCTGATAATGAAAATGACCATATAAGTTACAAATATCTTCCCAGGTAGGAATGTAATTTTAATTTTACTAAGTCCTTTATGATTTTTCCGCCTTGTTGGATAGGTGTAATCCTAGCTCCTTTGCCTTTTGGAATATCATACTTCAAGCCCTCCAGTCCTTTAATGTAAAAGCTGCTAGATCTTGTGTTATCCTGATTGTTGCTCTACCATACTTTGTTTCTTTCTGGCTGCTCCCAATATTTTCTACTTAACTTACAAACTCAGGGATTTGTTTATAACATTCCTGGGAATTTTCATTTTGGGATCTCTTTCAGGAGGTGATTGGTGGATTCTTTCAATTTCTATTTTACCCTCTGGTTCTAGAATATTGAGGCAGTTTTCCTTGACAATTTCTTGAAAGATGTTGTCTAGGCTCTTTTTTTTGATAGTGGCCTTCAAGTAGTTCAATAATTTTTTTTATCAATCATCCTTATTGACAAAATTATACAGTACACATTCCAAATATACAATTCAAGCTTCTGGATTATAAAAATGATGTGTATGTGATGAAAACTTATTGCATAAAACCTCTGCAAAACTCTAAAATTAAATCTCAAAACCCACAATATATCTATGATGGCAAGAAGAGAAAAATTAAATCGCAACTTAATTTACAAAAATGCTCATCAAGAATTTTTAAAATAATTTAAATTTTTTAAACAATAGCTGCCTCAAGATCGCCACATCCTAAATTAACAGTGCAGCTTGTTCTATTTTCTTAATTTAAATGTTATAAAATCAAAACTATTGGGACAAATATCCCACCAAGTAACGCACCACTTCTTAAAATAAGATAGAAGACAGTTACCCAACAATTTTATGGAAAAAAATTTGTTTTAATTGAAAATCTTCACTATGGCCTTTGGAACAAGGTTTTATTTTACTTTAAATAAAAAAGACACACCCAATGCTTGGGAAGGTAAGTGTGAGCAAATAGTTATTGCTTTTACTGTTAGCAATAAGTGAGTCTTCTCACACTAATAGATTCTGCTATAAGAATAGTATTGCTTCAGATGATCTAAAGAATAGTATTGCTTTTAGATGATCTAAATGGAATTTGCAATCCATGCTAATTTGAGAAAGCTTTGTTTCCACTTATTTATTTAAATAATGGCTCAAACTTGAATTACTTCTTTACTTGGTTTTCTGTTTTGAAAATTCACATGGTGATAGTAAATAAATTGCAGTTTATATAAAATCCAAGAAAATGAACTATTCCCAAGTATCTATTTCAGGATGATGATAAAAAAAAATCTGAAACTTACTAGGAACAGAAGAGCTCAAGGGCAGATGCAGAGAGACTTAATATTATAGTTTATTTACTCTTGTTGGCATCTAATCAGAAAAAATAAGCCTCTATAAGGAATAAAGGTTTCTTTTCTATAAAATACATTGGTTATTTTGTTCACTTCAAATCTCTTTATTCCTGGCTTGCTATCTCAGGCTCTCCAACAGGGACAGCTGGATAATGGATAGGTTAATATTTTCAAAATCAACCAGAAAACAAACTTGAACAAATGTTTATTCAGGAATCCAAACCTAACCTTTCCCCTCTCTAAACTAGTAGTTCAACCTACTGTATAATCTTGTTTTCTATATTTTTTTTTTCTCAGAAAGTAGTACAGCTTTCTTTTTCATTATTGAAAAGATAGTTTCTACGTTGCTTCACCTTCATTAAGTTATGGACAGTTATTACCCAAAATGTCATGATCAACTATAGTATGTTTCTGGCTAAAACAAAAACACTTGTTAGGATCTAAGATTGAAGAACAATACACATCCAATTTATGGCTTATGCCACAAAATCAAAACACCAACCTTTAAAAAGGTTTTTTTTTTTGAGTCCAATGATTCTTAAATTATCTCTCTCAGATCTATTTTCGAGGTCAATTGTTTTTCCAATGGGATATTTCATACTGCTTTCCATTTTTTCTTTCTTCTGATTTTGTTTTATTGTTTCTTGATTTCTCATAATCATTAGCTTCCATATGCTCCATTCTAATTTTTATGGGATTATTTTCTTCAGCTAGTCTTTAGATTTCTTTTTCCTTTTGGCCAATTCTGCTCTTTAAGGCATTCTCCTCATTTTCTTTTTGGACCTCTTTTACCATCTGCCCTAGTTTGTTTTTTAAGGTGCCATTTTCTTCAGTATTGGTTTGTGTCTCCTTTAACAAGTTGTTGACTTGTTTTTCATAATTTTCTCGCATCTATCTCATTTCTTTTCCCATTTTTTCCTCTTATTTGATTTTCAAAAATCCTTTTTGAACTCTTTCACGACATGAGACCAATTCATATTTTTCATAGAGGCTCTGGATACAGGAGCTTTGACTTTGTTGTCTTCTAAGTGTGTGCTTTGATCTTCGTTGTAACTTTCAATAGTTTTTTTTTCAGTTGCTTGTTTATTTTTCCAGTCTATTACTTGACTTTTCACTGTTTCTTAAAGTAGGTCTCTGTTTCTAGGGTGGAGAGTGTAGTGTCCCAAGCTTAAGGGGTTTTGTGCACCTGTTTTCAGAGATATTTCTAGGGACTTGTAAGTTTTCAGTTCTTCCAAGGTGGTAAGATCTAAAGACAGGTGTTTATTACTCTCCTGAACTTCATCCTATCCTGCTCCCCACTAATTCAATTTTCAACTTTGACCATGTTTCTTTTCAAAAGTGTTTGCTTCTGACTACCCCTTCCCCAAATCTGCCCTTCCTTCTTCTATTCACATCCCATCCCCTTCCTCCTTACTTTTCTGTAAGGTGAGATACCCAATTGAGTGTGTATGTTATTCTCTCCTTAAGCCAAATCTGATGAGAGTAAGGTTCACTCATTCCCTCTCACCTTCCCCCTATTCCCCTCCACCCTTTTTTGCCTCTTTTATGTGAGACAATTTGCCCCATTCTATCTTTCCCTTTCTGCTTCTCCCAATACATTTCTCTCTCTTCCCTTAATTTTATTTTTTAGATATCATTCCTTCATATTCAACTTCATATTCAACCACCTCCTTGTGGTCTGTGATTGACCACAAGCACTTTTCTGTCCTAGAATTGTGAGGAGGGCTCCCTTACACCATGGCTGAAAGCTCTGCTGTGCTAGTGCTCCTTCTTGCCTTGGGACTGCCACCAAGGACTACAACCTGGATCCAAGTATGGGCAAAGCAACAGCATCCTCCCTCAGTGCTACCAAAAAGACCCCTGTGATCTCCTGACCAGTTGTTGAACCCCTTTACCATCTGTGGACTGAGAGCTCTGGAAGCAGCCATTGCCACTGCAGCTACTGATTCAATCACTCCCAAGGCCTGCTCCTTGTTCCCTTGGCTCAGGCTATACTAGCACTATGTTAGACTGCACTCTATTCTCTGATGAGACAGACCTTTCCTTCTGACCTTCTAATTTATCTCTGACATCTGGAATTAGAGGTCTGGAATCCTCCACTGTTGCCAGTGTTTCAATCACTCCCAAGGCCTGCACTAGGTTTGCTGGGGTCTAGTCTGCATTGGCATGACCCATACTCCACTGTGGTCCTCTCTCACCCTAGTACAACAGATCATTCCTGCTAACCTTTTAAATTGTCTTGAGCAGGGAACTTTTTTTACTCCATGTTTATGTGGGTTCTGCTGCTCTAGGATTTGTTTAGAAGCATTTTTTAAAAGGTATTTGGAGGGTTTGTGGGGAGAGTACAGGCAAATTCCTGCCTTTACTCTGCCATCTTGGCTCTGCCCCTAGGATTTTTCTTTGAGTTTTTTTAGGGGTAGCTATTTTTACATTGTCCCTCTTCTAAGTTTTGTCTTAGTCTTCCCTGACACCATAGTAGCTTTTTATGGTCAAATTCTTTTTTTTGCTGTTGTTTGCTCCTTTTTTCAGCCTATTTCTTTTTTTTTTTAATTTATTTTTAGTTTTCAACATTCATTTCCACAAGGTTTTGAGTTGCAGATTTTCTCCCCACCTATCTCTCTCTCCCATCCTAATAGGGCATGCATTCTGATTATCCCTCCCCTAGTCTGCCCTCCCTTTTTTTATCCCCCTCCCTTTTATCCATTTCCCACTTTCTTGCAGGGCAAGATAGACTTCTATACCCCATTGCCTATATCTTATTTCCCAGTTGCATGTGAAAACAATTTTTAACATTTGTTTTTCAAACTTTGAACTCCAAATTCTCTTCCTTCTTCCCTCCCCACCAACCTCACTGAGAAGGCAAGCAATTCAATATAGGTTATACATGTGTAGTTATGCAAAATACTTCCATAACAGTCATGTAAAGAATAACTATATTTCCCTTCATCTTATCCTGCTCCCCATTAATTCAGTTTTCAACTTTGACCATGTCTCTTCTTAAAAGTGTTGCTTCTGACTACCCCTTCCCCAAATCTGCCCTTCCTTCTTCTATTCACTATCCCATCCCCTTCCTCCTTACTTTTCTGTAGGGTAAAATACTCAATTGAGTGTGTATGTTATTCTCTCTTTAAGCCAAATCTGATGAGAGTAAGGTTCACTCATTCCCTCTCACCTTCCCCCTATTCCCCTCCACCCCTTTTTGACTCTTTTATGTGAGACAATTTGCCCCATTCTATCTTTCCCTTTCTGCTTCTCCCAATACATTTCTCTCTCTTCCCTTAATTTTATTTTTTAGATATCATTCCTTCATATTCAAGTTACTCTGTGCCCTCTATCTATCTCTCTATTTCCTCCAACTACCCTAATACTAAGCAAGGTCTCTTGAGTTACAAATATCTTTCCACGTAGGAATGTAAATAGTTCAACTTTATTAAGCCCCTTATGATTTCTCTTTCCTGTTTATCTTTTCATGCTTCTCTTGATTCTTGTGTTTGAAAGTCAAATTTTCTATTCAGGTCTGATCTTTTCAGCAAGAATGCTTGAAAATCCTCTACATCATTGAAATTCTATTTTTTCCCCTGAAGTATTTTACTCAGTTTTGCTGGGTAGGTGCTTCTTGGCTTTGATCCTAGCTCCTCTGAACTGGAATATCATATTCTAAGCCCTTTGATCCCTTTATGTAGAAGCTGCTAGATTTTGTGTTATCCTGATTGTATTTCCACAATACTCAAATTATTACTTTCTGACTGCTTGCAGTATTTTCTATTTGACCTAGGAACTCTGGAATTTGGCTACAATCTTCATAGGAGTTTTTCTTTTGGGATCTCTTTCAAGAGGCAATCGGTGGATTCTTTCAATTTATATTTTACCCTCTAGTTCTAGAATATCAGGGCAGTTTTTCTAGATAATATCCTGCAAGATGATGTCTAAACTCTTTTTTTTTTTGATCATAGCTTTCAGGTAGTCCAATAATTTTTTAATTATCTCTCCTGGATCTGTTTTCCAGGTCAGTAATTTTTCTAATGAAATATTTCACATTGTCTTCCATTTTTTTCATTATTTTGGTTCTGTTTTATAATTTCTTGATTTCTCATAAACTCATTAACTTCATTTGCTCCATCTTAGTTTTGAAGGAATTCTTTTCTTGAGTGAGCTTTTGAACATCATTTTCCATTTGGCCAGTCCTGCTCTTTAAGTTATTCTTGTCCTCATTAGCTTTTTGGACTTCTTTTACAATTTGAGTTAGTCTATTTTTTAAAGTGTTATTTTCTTCAGTATTTTTTGTGCCCCCTTTAGCAAGCTGTTAACTTCTTTTTCATGATTTTTCTTGCATCACTCTCATTGCTCTTCCCAATTTTTCCTCTACTTCTCTTACTTAATTTTCAGAATTCTTTCTGAGCTCTTCCATGACCTGACACCAATTCATATTTTTCTTGGAGTCTTTTGACATAGGAGCTTTGACTTTGTTGTCCCCTTCTGGTTGTATGTTTGATCTTCTTTGTCACCAAAGTAAGATTCTATAGTCTGAGGGTTTTTTTACACTGTTTGCTCATGACACCAGCTAAATACTTGACTTTCTAACTCTTTGTCCAGGTAGGACTTTGCTTCCAATGTGGGTGGGTGAAGTGTCCCTAGGCTTCAGGGCTTGTGTATCAGCTGCTCAATTCCCCACAGTCTGTGGGTCCAGAGCTCTAGAAGCAACTTCCACTAGCACTGTCTCCCCTTCTTCCTCTGCCCCAGGGCTGGACAGGGCCCCCAGAGTTCTTCCACTGACCTTCTATGCTGTCTTAGGAGTTTGTGAGTTGAGAAACCACAGCTGCCAGCAGTTCAGTGCCCTGAGGCCCACTCCAACCCTGTCCATGCCAGCATGGCTCATGCTGAACTGCACTCTGCTCCCAGATAGATGCTTTCTGTTGATCTTCCAGGTTTTCTTGGGCTAGATATTTGTTTCACTCTGTTATTCTGTGGGTTCTTCAGCTCTACAACTTGTTTACAGTCATTTTTTAGGTATTTGGAGGGGGGGCTTGATGGGGAGAACACAAGAAAGTCCCTGCTTTCACTCTGTCATCTTAGCTCTCTAGCCTATTTCTTGAATATGAATGTAATGTTAAAACTGGGATCTGCTCACCTGTGGTTGGGGAGGCACTGTCCTAAGTTTTAGGCTTTTTTATTCTGTTATTTTCAAAGCTAGTTCTAAGGGTCTGCAAATTTCTGGTGCTTCCAAGGTGGGGTGATTCTGGGAAAGGTATGGTGATTGCACTCTGGTTTTTATCCAGGAAGGGCCCCTGTTCCCCTGTAGCATGCCTCTTTGCTTTGGAACTGTAAGCAGGGACCCTGCTCCTTTGTGACTAACCACCAGTGCTCCTCTCAACCCTGGATCTGTGACCTAGAACTAAGTGCAAGCAATAGAGTTGATAATCAGAGCCAGCTGTACCCTGTGCAAAGGGTCCCCTGTAAATCTCTTTCTGACCATGTGGTCACTGTTGCCATGGCTATGTTTGTGGACTCTGGACAGACTCTACCCCAATACCACAGACTTCTTCTGCAGACCTCAAGTTTTTTAAGGCAGGAAAAATGTCTCATCCTGACTTTGTTGGTTTTGCCATTTCAAAATTTAATTTGAGGCATTTTTTTTTAAAGCTGTTTTAAAGGTAATGTTGGGAGAGTTCAGCTGGGCAACTGACCTTATTCCTCTATCTTGACTCCACCCTAGTTTCATTAATTTTTAATGCAATAAATTTTGAGAGTGAGTTTTTTCTTATTCATTTTCACTCTAGTTAGCCCCTTTTAAAAATCTTATTGGCAAGATCAGAATGAAAAAAGTAAACAGCTCAAATTGCATACAAATACTAGATATTTTTAGCAAATTGGAAGCTTCCTCACAAAAAAGTTCTGACTATATTAAAAAACTAATCTACCTTTTTTCTCTCTTTCTTATTGAACAGGTCTTTTTTTTTAAAGCACAATTTTGCTGGCATTCATACAGCAAAACTTTCCTAAAAATGCAAGAAGACTCCGAAGTAAAAATCTTAGCATTCTTTCAAAGTGTTTGGGTGCCAAAGAGAATGTACCGTTTTTCTTCCCCTTAAACTTTAGCAATACAGGTTTCAAATAGCTTTCTTATAGTACATTACTTATCAAGATCAAATATTCCTCCTTTGGGGAAATGTTTTAAGAGGTTGTCCCAAGCATACTAGTTATATCTGACCAGGAAACTTATAAATGTTAGAAGAATAATGATCACAAATATGTTGGGATTCCCTTAAGTGAACTCAAACTTTTTTAGATGAACTTGTACCCATTGCAAACAGGTGAAAATGAAAAGGAAAGGTTATTTAGAGCATCTACTGTCAGCCCAACCCCAAGCAAAGCCAGGCCCTGCCTACCATACATGGTAAGGCTCTCCTGAGGTAGAAGAGAGGTCCTCACAGATGATCCATAAAACCACAGACATATGAAGAAAGACAGGGAAACTGAGAGACACTGTGTCAGGTTGATCTATAGCATGCATTCCCCTTCCCCCTGGTCTTTATCCACTGGTTTTTGCACAGGACAACCTAGTGGCTGGTCCTAGAGGTGAAAGCTGTGAAGTCTTCTTCTAAGTTTCTTTTAGATCCCCTTAAAGAGATACTCTAGGTGACAGACAATTTAAAAATGTCCTTCCCACAACAGTAAAATTCTTTTCAAACTTAAACCTTGATCTGATGTGTACTGTTGAATGAAAATGATTAATTTATTCCAAAGGATTCCACTGTAATGAATAAGAAAATAAAAACAGAAATAAAAGATTTTATGGAGCAGTTTAGGAAAAAAAAAAGGTAAGGGATTCCAGATGCTCCTGATGGGTTATGAAGCCCATGTGGAACTCCCCTTCAAAGTCATGGAGAGAGAGATTTTAAAATAATCTTCATATAAAGGGAGGCTACTGATCACAGATTCTCCCCTGCAGACCATGTACTGCATTACCAAATAACACACCATAAATGCCCTTCAGAAAAATAACTCACAGTTCATAATTTAGGGTATAGAGCAAAAGAAGTTTAATTAAGCAGCATGAAACTGTAGAAGAGTTTAGAAGAATTTCCCCAAACTGAGCACACAAACAGCTTTTTACACCTTGAGGAAAACTTGCTTTTGTATCTGGTTAATCTTTCAAACACAGAAGGGCAACTTGTTTCTCTTTAGGACAGAGCAAGAATAGCAGACAGTCTACCATTTACCTACAAGTTGGCTGAAGAAAGGAGCAGGAAAGAAGTTCTATGGTTTTAAATTTTGCCTCAACCAGAGTCTAGTTCTAAGAGGAGAATGAAGGTAGATAAAGGTACATCTCTTTATGCTATCATAGTCTAAAGATCTTAACATACTGGAAATCTGAATTCCCTCCAAAAACAAAAACTCCAAGTAAATGAGATCAATTATAATGAGGTTGAAGTAAATGCCATATTTTATCTCAAAACTCTAAAAGCATGGGTCTCTACTTAGAAAGCCTTTAGAAGCTGGGAACAGAAATTAAATCTTTTTTACCTAATTTTTTGATTTGTTGTGAAGCATATGGATTCATAAGAATCCTTTGAGGGGGAAGGTTTAGGACAAGAAAATATTTAAGTCAGAATATTAGTTGGATTCTAGTCTAATTTCCCAATTAATACTGGCATATAAACTATCCCTTTGAATCGTAGCAATTCACAGTTCAAGGATTCTAACAGTCATACTATAGGTTGCAGCCACTAGGGGGCAAAAGAATTACATCTAAAGTGTGACCATGAAGAAATCCAAATGATTTTCTTGTGAGATCTGTGGTCCACCCCAATGAGACTCTAATACAAAGTACATAGTGTGACAAAGTTTTAAACAAATGTACCAAAAGTCCAAATCCAAATGTATCATCAAAGTAAATCCTTGGGAAATTATCTAGTTATCCTTTCAATGTTGTCATTGTTCAAAACAATCAGAAATTCTGGAATGTCTTCAGAGACAATTTATGAGGCAAAGTAAGAACCTTATTTTTTTGTTATAGCCCATTTTTGAGTAAAAATTATATTATTCAAGTTAGATCATTGATCTCATTCAGCAGAATTAGTTCCAAAGAACTTTTGGCCATTTCCAAATTTTTTTTTAAAAAGGACTTAGAATGACTTTGAATATTCAAAAGAAAGTGCCATAAGTTCTGAAGGCAATTCTGAAAGAGAAATTCCAGCATTATGTGTATAAGAATAGGATATTCACTTTGAAGAGGATACATATGTATACTTAAAAATCAGTCAGATGAAAATTCCTACAAGATTTTGCACTTAAGGAGGGATCTCATAATTCACCACCTCGTTGCACTCCTAGCCTTTATCAGGCTTCCCCTTTAGTCTTCCTCCTAATGAAAGGTATGATGTTTTGTCTCTCTTTGTGTCCGCAGCATTTCGCACAGTATTTGACATATAATAGGTACTTAATAAATGTTTACTGATTAGGAAAAAAAGAACAAAAATGAAGATACTCCTTGCCTTCAAGAAGCTTATATGCTATATTGAGGGAAAGAGGGTAAGGAGGTGAGGGAGGGAGGAAGAGGGAAGGGGAAACTGTGCAGAAATACTGTGCAAATAACTATATGTATGTGTATATACCTATACACATATATATTTACACATACATACGTATCTCTCTCTATATATATGTGTGTGTATGTGTGTGTATGTGTGTGTGTATAAAAACAAAATTTTATAGGGATGGGGGAGGAGTTTGGTACTATGCAAGTATTCACATCATGCCTAGAAGTTCCAATTACATGCGACTCAACCTACAAACCTTTTCAAACTGAGAACATGCTTTCCTATTGAAACTGGGTTATATACATTCTCAGACCAGTACACAAAAGCCTATTTAAACTACAACATACCTAAAGTATAGCACTATAAGTAACAACACTATACATAAGTATGATAAGCACATAGTAATAGCACATAGTGATATCACATCACACTGACCATCATATCTAGCAACCTTTTTTTGAAGGAGTGGAGGATTGTTTTATGAATTGTTCCATCTCCCACTGCCAACCCTATACCTCTTCATTTGTTTACCACCTCTACCTAGGTATCACGGTGGCATGAGAGAGGGGCATGTGGGGCCCAGTGTGGGATAAGCAATCCTTTCTTTATTTGTATTTTGAATTTACTTATCAACCACTCCTATGTTAAGAACTCTAAAAATGTGTTATCTAATCATAATCTTTTGCTGATTATACCCTTGATCTTGTGTCATCACCCACCACTTTCAAGCTTTCCCAGTCATCAATGGAGTGAAGCAGGACTATGTGCTTGCTCCTATGCTTTTTATTTTTAGCATGATGTTTTCAGTGATACAGTTAGATGCCTTCAACAAGGATGAAAATGGCATCAAGGTCAACTACTGCACTGACAACAAATTATTTAACTTGAAAGGCTACAAGCCAAGACTAAAGAGGGAGAGCTGATGCACAACTTTTTGCCCTCAGATGACTGTGTACTCAATGTAGCCTCTAAGGCTGAGATGCAAGAAAGTGTAGATCACTTCTCTATTGCTTGTGCTAATTTTGATATAACAATTAAAACCAAGAAAACAAGGTTCTCCACAAGCCTCCACTACATCATCCATATGTGGAATCACTGGTTAAAGCAAATGGAGAAATTCTGAATGTAGTGGATAAGTTCACTTATCTTGGCAGTATACTTTTCAGGGACATATACATAGATAATGAGGTTGATGCACAACATTGCCTGAGTTAGCTCAGTGTTTGGGAGGAAAGTGTGGGTAGTAGAAAAGAGATAATAGGCTACCTGCCTATAGAACTCCTGTGCTGACCTCACTGTTATATTGCTGTGAATACTGAACAATCTAACACCTTTAAAAATAGGCTAACTCAATTGGCAAAAGAGGTTCAAAAAGCCAATGAGGAGAAGAATGCTCTAAAAAGCAGAATTAGCCAAATGGAAAAGGAAGTCCAAAAGCTCACTGAAGAAAATAAATCTTTAAAAATTAGAATGGAACAGATGGGGACTAATGACTTTATGAGAAACCAAGAAATCACAAAACAAAACCAAAAGAATGAAAAAATGGAATATAATGTGAAATACCTCACTGGAAAAACAACTGACCTGGAAAATAGATCCAGGAGAGACAATTTAAAAATGATGGGACTACCTGAAAGCCATGATCAAAAAAAGAGCCTAGACATCATCTTTCATGAAATTATCAAGGAAAACTGCCCTGATATTCTAGAACCAGAGGGCAAAAAAATATTGAAAGAATCCACTGATCACCTCCTGAAAGACATCCAAAAAGAGAAACTCCTAGGAACATTGTAGCCAAATTCCAGAGTTACCAGGTCAAGGAGAAACTATTGCAAGCAGCTAGAAAGAAAAATTTGAGTATGGTGGAAATACAATCAGGATAACACAAGATCTAGCAGCTTCTACATTAAGGGATCAAAGGGCATGGAATATGATATTCCAGAATTCAAAGGAACTAGAACTAAAACCAAGAATCACCTACCCAGCAAAACTCAGTATAATACTTCAGTGGAAAAAATGGCCTTTCAATGAAATAGAGGACTTTTAAGCATTCTTGCTGAAAAGATCAGAGCTGAATAGAAAATGTGACTTTCAAACACAAGAATCAAGAGAAGTATGAAAAGGTAAATAGGAAAGAGAAATCACAAGGGACTTACTAAAGTTGAACTGTTTACATTCTTATATAGAAAGATAATATTTGCAACTCTTGAAACTTTTTTCAGTATCTGGGTAGTTGGTGAGATTATACACACACACACACACACACACAAACACACACACATATAGAGAGAGACAGAGAGCACAGAGTGAGTTGAATAGGAAGGGATCATATCCAAAAAAATAAAATTAAGGGGTGAGAGAGGAATATATTGGGAGAAGAAAGGGAAAAATGGAATGGGGCAAATTATCTCTCATAAAAGAGGCAAGAAAATACTTCAATGGAGGGACAAAGAGGGGAGGTAAGAGGGAAAACGTGAAGCCTACTCTCATCACATTTAACTCAAGGAAGGAGTAAAATGCACACTCGTTTTGGTATGAAAACATCTTACAATACAGGAAAGTTGGGGAAAAGGGGATAAGCAGGGTGGGAGGTATGGTGGAAGAGAGGGCAATGGAAGGAGGGAGCAATTAGAAGTCAATACTCTTGGGGAGGGACAAGGTCAAAGAGAATAGAAGAAATGGGGGGAAGGATAGGATGGAGGGAAATAGTCTTACACAACATGAGTATTTGAAAAACTACACATATATAGCCTATATTGAATTGCTTGCCTTCCCAGTGGGGATGGGTGGGGAGGGAGGAAGGAAGAGAAATTGAACCTCAAAGTTTTAGGAACAACTGTTGAGTATTATTCTTGCGTACAACTGGGAAGTAAGACATGCACGTAATGGGGTATAGAAATTTATCTTGCCCTACAGGACAAAAGAGAAAATGGGGATAAGGGAAGGGAAGGATGTTAGAAGGGACGGCAGATTGGTGGTAGAGGTAATTAGAATGCTTGGCATTTTGGGGTGGGGGGAGGGGAGAGATGGGGAGAAAATTTGGAACTGAAAATTCTGTGGAAATAATTACTGGTAACTTAAATAAATATATTTTAAAAAATAAAAATAAATAAAAGACATAGAATGCATACAAGGCAAGTGCTCACATGGAGGTCAGAAAAAGCAATATAAAGACATTCTCAAGTTTTCTCTGAAGAATTCTGGAATTGATTGTGAGACAAGAGAGACACAGGGCAAAGGGCTGCCAGCCTGATATGCCTGCATCAAAAAAGTCACTGTACTCTTTGAATAGAACAGAATTTCAGTAGCGCAACAGAAATGTGACACATAGAAATGTAGAGATATCTGCACTCCAAATATTCATATGGAATATTTATGCTGAACCTATGGTATGAGTTTCCAAGTTCATATTCATATGATCAGCTACAGTCAGACACACTGTACTTTAACCCCAACATAGTGATGAAGGACAACAATCGTTACTAGTGAGGGCACCACCATCCTTTGAGATGTTATCCTTGATTCTGTACTTTCATCACTCCTCATATCCAAACTGTTGCCAAATACTGTCAATAAGTCCCCTTCCCTCCTCTGATTTTAGTGCAGCCCCTCATCACTTCATGCCTAGAGTTTTAACAGGCTACTGGTTGATCTCCCTGTCTCAATTTGCTCCCTCCTCCAGTCCATCCTCCACTCAGCTGCCAAAATGAGCTTCCAAAAGCTCAGGTCTAAGTATGTCAGCCTCTAATTCAGTAAATTCCAGTGGTTCCCTGCTAACTCCAGAATTAAATATAAAATCTTCAATTTTGCTTTTAAAGCCCTGAATAATTTATCCTAGTCCAACCTTTCCAGTCTTCTCACATTCTATTTTCCTCTATGTATTTATAATGATAATTTAAATGGGAAAACCTTTCCCATTCATTAATAGGCCCATGTGACCTGCTTAAATCACACAGAAGCCTAAGTCACATGTGGTAGGAGGAGCTTGCTGAACAGGTGGAACAGGAAGGGTGAGCAGAGCTGGAAGGAAGTTGGTCAGGCTAGTCAGAGCTGGAAAGGTCCCAAGCAAGCAGACAGTTAGGCTGGTAAGTGTTTGTTTGTGAGAAGGCTTTCAGGGAGGTCAGGGAGGATGGGGAAGAGGCTTGTGGATGGCTTTGCCCTCTGCAATGCTAATGTGCATTGACTTCTTAACTCCTATGACTGATTTTGCTTTCTGGATTTGGGATTTGACTTTCTGGTGTCTGAATAAATTTTTTCTTCTGCCTTCTATATGGAGAGTCTGTTATACTTTGTGATTGAGAACTATGTTGGCATATTCATAGTTACCACCAGTGCTGCGAATATTGCCTTGGAGACACAGTTCTACCATCTAGTGACACTGAGCTCCTTGTTGTTTCTTACACGAAACAATTTTCACAGGCTATCCCCCTTAACTGCAATGGTGTTCCTTCTTGTCTCCATATCCTATTTAGTGCCTTCCAACTCTGAAATCTCCAATTTATCTTGCATATATCTTATTTGGACATATTTATATGTTGCCTTTCCCATTAGATTGTAAGCTTCTTGACTGCAGGGACTATTTTGGTCCTTTTGTTCAGCGACTGTCACAGAATTAGCAATTAAAAAATGCTTGTTGCTTGCTGATTGATCTAGTCTATGCAAAGAGTAAATGCTGCATGTGGTATCCAGGCATGCTTGTCTGCTTCTGTGACTCCATTATGCCAAGGTCACAGAACTAGGGCTCAGTGAAATACAGCAAGTTCAAGAAGAAGGTATGGTTTAGTTGAGTTAGTAGGATGGGAACTGGAAAGCTGTGCTGAGGAAACAACATGATGCAGTGGATAAAGCTGTACTGGGGAGTCAGGAAGGCCTAGGTTTGATCTGTAGAATAATATCACCTATCTCACAGGATTATTATGAGGATCAAATAAGATATATAAACTATTTTGTAAATCTGAATTATATTACTTGTTGTTATTCAGATTGGATAAATTCACAAATCCCCAGAACCCTTAATAAGAAGTTAGTTTTGCCTCACAGAGGGAAGCAGAGCTAAAAAATAAAAGGTATCTGATTTGAAGAACCATAAATACCTTAGCATCTACTTATCCCTTCACCTTGTGTAGGACAATAAACTTCTAGGATGAGGTAAACATAGGACTCTCCAAGTCTAGATCTTTGCTGATGAACAAGATAAGATGAATAGTTATCAATGCCATCTTGTAGTGAAATTCATTCTATAGATATGGAATTTGAGGTACAAAGAGATTAGTCATACTGATAACAGAGATCTGACTTTTAATCCAGGACTTTCTGATCTCCAAATTCAACACTCTTTTGGAAAGGAAGAGCCTACAGGTAATCTCATTTTATAAACAGGTAACAATGTGATGCAGTACCTAAGTTGGGAAGGGAAAAAAAGCCCTATCTGGCAGTCCCTCACAAGGATGTGCTACCATTTTTTCCCAATGCCTTTAAATCAGAGTCCACTTCTTTCCAAGGGCAAAATGAGAAAAAATGTGGAAAACATCATACATGTAAGGATACTTGACATAGTTTTGAGCAACAGCAGCAAAACAAAAGAAACATAAGACCTCTATGCCTTGCTTTGTCCTTTAGGTAAAAGCCACTTCAGGAAATCTCACTTATAGATTTGTATGAACTGATACACAGTGAAATAAACAGAACCAGAAAAATAACGTACATGACAGCTAATATAAATGAAAAGAACATTGAAATAAAACTGAAATCTAGTTAATGTAGACAAATGTTCTATATGACTTCATATGTATAATAAGTACTATAATTCTTGTTTTCTCAGTGGGAAGAGGAGGAGTGAGAGGGAGGGAGAGAACTTGAAGTTAAAAATAAAATTTAATTTAAAGAAATAAAGTTGAAAGTTATGTCTGTAGGAATTAATCCTGGGCCTAAGAGAGGAAATGAAGAAAAGTACCTCTCTCTTTTCAACACAAAATGTTGAGAATAGGTGGGAGAATGAGTGCAGAACACTGTATATGTTATTAGACTAAGTCTAATATATGCTGGCTTATTTTCCTTAATTATTGTTCCTTGTTACAAGGGAAGATTCACTGAAAGGGAAGAAAGAGAAAAAAGAGAGCATATTAGGAAATGACTCTTGTGATATAAAAATCAAGAGCATCAGTAAAATGTGAAGAAACTTTTTCAAAAAAGAAACAGTACCAAAAGTACATGTACTTTTTTTTAACTGACTAAATTATAATACATGGAATTTTCTACTTATAATGGTTACCATGTTTTCTTTTCTCAGGCTTTAAAGAAAAGCTGTAAGGGATTTTATAACACTTAAATGCATCATCTGAAGAAAAAGAAAACAAACCCATTATCTTGCTACATTACTCACTAATATCCAGGTGTGGCTATACAATATATAATATATTAATGCTCTATATAAAAGAGGATTTAAATGATAATAGAGTAACATATTAAATATAAGACTTTATGGCTTCCCTTCTCCTAAGGATTTCATCTACAAGTTTCCAACTCATCCCAGAAAGTTCAAAACAAATGTTGCCTCCTTCATAAAAGGTTTCAAATACCCTCAGCTAAAAATAACCTCTGCTGTCTGAAACAAAATGATTTTAATACCTTACACTTTCAAATTTCATGTGAGTTTATAGTTATTTCTTATTCATGTCTCATCTTCTCCACTAGACCATAAACTCCATGAAGGGGGAAGTTTATGCCTTACTCTTTTCTGTATACCCTCCCTTCCCTTTTCTCCCCATCCTTCTTCTCCCAGGTACCTATTTATTATGCTTGACATAGAAAGAGCTCAATAATATATTTTTTTGAATGAATGGAGTATAATAAAAAGAGCACTGAGTGTACAGAATATCTGGATTCAAATCTCAATTCTGTTACTATCTACGTGGCCTTGGACAAATACAACCATTTTACCTCTCTAGGTCTCAGTTTACTTATCTGTAAACTAAGGTTTGGATAGGATAATCTCTAAGGCCCTTTTGAGTTCAAAATCAATTCCATATGCCTATGAATATATATGAATTGTGTATTTTCTCACATTAACAATATTCAAAAAGATGACTTCTAAGAAATTTCAGTTTAGGGGGTGGAGCCAAGATGGCAGAGTAGAAGTAGGGACTTCTAGGGCTCTCCCCACCAAGCCAGTGAAATACCTGTAAAAAATGACTCTAAACAAATTCTGAGCTGCAAAACTCACAGAATGATGGAGTGAAGCAAATCTCCAGCCTAAGAAAGCTTGGAAGGTTGATGGGAAGGGTTTATCACACCATGCTGGGAGCAGAGCTCAGTCCAGCATGGGCTGCCCTGGCTCAGAGGGGCCTGATCAGGGCTGAGGGAGGAGAGGGGAGGACTGAATCATTGGCACCTGTGGTGATTTCCTGACTTCACAACCCCAAAATGCCAAGGACAAATTGAAAGGTCAGTGGAAAAAAACCTGTGACACTTGCATAAGAATAGGGGGTCTGGTCACAGCCCCAGGGGGATGGAGGGGGTAGAGGAACCCGTGGCAGCCACAGCGGCAGCAGGGAAGGCAACAGTAGTTGTTTCTGTAGCTCTAGGACCACAGAGTGTGAGGGGTTCAAGAGGTTGACTGTACACCCCCACATACCCACTGCAAGCAGAGAATTACCTTGACAAAGAGCACAAAAGTCATGTAAATGGCAAGTAAAATAGAATTGGACTATAGAATCTTACTTTAGTGACAAGGACCACCAAAATATACAAAGGGAAGAAGATTAGAAAGTCAAAGCTTCTACATCCAAAGCCTCCAAGAAAAATATGAATTAGTCTCAGGTCATGGAAGAGCTCAAAAAGGATTCTGAAAATCAAGTAAGAGAAGTAGAGGAAAAATTGGGAAGAGAAATGAGAGTGATGCAAGAAAACCATGAAAAACAAGTCAATTACTTGCTAAAAAGTATGCAAAAAAATAGTGAAGAAAATAACACCTTAAAAAATAGACTAACCCAAATAGCAAAAGAAATCCAAAAAGTCATGGAGGAGAAGAATGTCCTAAAAAGCAGGATTGTCCAGATAGAAAAGGATGTCCAAAAGTTCACTAAAGAAAATAACTCCTTAAAGATTAGAGTGGAGCAGATGGAGGCTAATGACTTTATGAAAAATCAAGAAATTATAAAACAAAACCAAAGAAATGAAAAAATAGCACACAATGTGAAGCATCTCACTGGAAAAATAACTGACCTGGAGAATAGATCCAGGAGGGACAATTTTAAAATTATGGGACTACATGAAAGCCATGATCAAAAAAAAGTCTAGATATCATCTTTCATGAAATTATCAAGAAAAAGTACCCTGATATTCTAAAACCAAAGGGCAAAATAGATATTGAAAGAATCCACTGGTTGCCTCTGAAAGAGATCCCAGAAAACTCCTAGGAACATTGTAGTCAAATTCCACAGTTGCTAGGTCAAGGAGATAATATTGCAAGTAGCCAGAAAGAAACAATTCAAGTATCATGGAAACACAATCAAAATAACACAAGATTTTACTTTAAGGGATCAAAGGGCTTGCAATATGATATTCCAGAGTTCAAAGGAGCTAGGATCAAAGCCAAGAATCAATTACCCAGCAAAACTGAATATAATACTTCGGGGGGAAAAAATCAAACTTCAATGAAATAGAGGACTTTCAAGAATACTTGATGAAAAGACCAGAGCTGAATAGAAAATTTGACTTTCAAACACAAGAATCAAGAGAAGCATGAAAAGGTAAACAAGAAAGAAAAATCATAAGGGACTTGATAAAGTTGAACTATGTACATTCCTACATGGAAAGATAAAATTTGTAACTCTTGAGACTTTTCTCAGTATTAGAGTAATTCGAAGGATTATATAGACAGAGGGCACAGGGTGAGTTGAGTAGGGATGATATTTAAAAATAATAAAATTAAGAGGTGAAAGAGGAATATATTGGGAGGAGAAAGGGAGAAATAGAAGGGGCAATTATCTCATATAAAAGAGGCAAGAAAAAGCTTTTTTAATGGAGGGGAAAAGTGGGGAGGTAAGAGGGAAAGCGTAAACCTTACTCATTATATTTGGCTTAAGGAGGGAATAACATGCACACTCAATTTGGTATGAAAATCTATTTTACATTACAGGAAGATAGGGGGGAAAGAGATAAGCAGGGGTGGGGGAATGATATAAGGAAGGGCAAATAGGAGGAGGGGGTAATTAGAAGTAAACACTTTTGAGGAGGGACAGCGTCAAAAGAGAGAATACAGTAAATGGGGGGCAGGCCAGGATGGAGGAAAATATAATTAGTCTTTCACAACACGACTATTAAGGAAGTGTTTTGCATGACTATACATGTATAATCTATATTGAATTGCTTGCCTTCTCAGTGGGGATGTGTGGGGAGGGAGGGAGAGAAGTTGGAACTGAAAGTTTTAAAAATGAATGCAAAAAATTGTTTTTACATGCAACTGGGAAATAAGACATAAAAGCAATGGGGTATAGAAATCTATCTTGTCCTACAATAGAGGGGTAGAGGATGAGAGAAGTGATAGAAGGGTGTGATAGAAGGAGGGAACATTGGGAGAAGATATCATTGTAATGCGTGACATCTTGGGATGGGAGAGAGGGGGAGAAATTTTGGGACTCAAAATCTTGTGGAAGTGAATGTTGAAAACTAAAAATTAACTAATTAATTATCAACTCCTCTACCATAAAAAAAAGAAAGAAAAGAAATGATGAGGGGTTTCAGAAAAACTTAGCAAGACCCATATGAACAGATACAAAGTGAAGTGAGAATTGGAAAATCGTACAGTGTGACAGCAATGTTATAATGATGATCAACTGTGAAAGACTTTGCTACTTTGAACAATACAATGATCCAAGACAGTTTCAAAGGACTCATGATGAAAAAATGCTATCTACCTTCAGAGAGAGAACTGAGGAACTTTTGGGTGCAAACTGAAATAATTTTCTCTTTATTTCTCTTGCTTTAAAAAATAGTGTTAACATGGAAATTTGTTTTGCATGATTCCACACGTATAATTAATATCATATTGCTTGCCTTCTCAGTGGGTGGGGGAGGGTGAGAATTTGGAACTCAAAATTTAAAAAGAAAAGAATGTTTAAAATAAGTAATAATTTTTTAAAAAAATTTCAGTTTATTTGAGAGAGCAGGGCTATTCTTTGGGCAAAATTATCTTGAATCAAATGCAGGAAGCCAATAAGTGCCATCACTTTTTATCTCCATGAAGTCAGTAGTGAGCAAAAGAAATACTATCTTTTCACCTAGAACATTTCCAGTGCCCTATGAATTTGGTAATCTAGTCCTTAATTTTTAGGAGTAATATGTGTGTCCTTCAGACCAGTGATGTTAAACTCAATAGAAACAGGATCTACTAACCTGTACATAAGGATCTCTTCAGGATACAGATTAACTCAGGAAACCATATATTAACATTATCTGTGTTCTGTTGTATTTTTATTACTTTGCTAAATATTTATGTATTTGTTAAACATTCACTTCACTCTGGTTCAGGCTCCACTTGGGAGTTACTGGCCAGCAGGTCTGACACCTCTGCTTTAGATCTTTTCCTTAGCAGGGCTAGGATTTCACAGATGTTAGAGCCAAGAATTTCAAAAAGCAAAAGCATTTGCTGATTTGGGGCTGTTTTTGCCAATTAATAAATCTATATTTAGAATTATGATAATATTTATGTATTGATGTCTGTTGAGAAAGATTCAGCTATTAATTCAGCAATTTAAAAGAAGGTAAAAAGGGTCCTTCTGTTTTAGAGTCAGGTAGTGTTAGAGGGGACTTGAATATTTGCTACTTTATATTTCCCCCAAGTCATTGATTAAGAGACTCTTAGATTTATTCAGCATGGGAGAATGAAGCACTCTGGTAGATTTCTAGAGATGTTAATGTATATTCCAGACTCCCAAACACACTAATTTTACTCTTCTTTAGATTTTTAGGCAATGAAAACTTATGTAAACATTTCTGCCTTAATAGCCAGAGATATGATTTATGTTTGAAAAAACTCCCAATCTCCTCTTCCTCAACCTGTGACTTCTTAAAATAGCCTCAAAGGAGGGAAGCTAGGTGATTCAATGGATAGAGCACTGGCCCTGGAATCAGGAGGACCTGAGTTCAAATCTGGCCTCAGATATTTAGTGGCTATGTGACCCTGGGCAAGTCACTTAACCCCAATTGCCTCAAATAAAATAGCCTTAAAGTCTAGTTAGTTTTGGTGGTCAGAAAGCAGCAGCAATGACTTCCAAATATATCATACCTGTTTCTGCAAAGCAAGTTCACCATCCAGTTCCTGGAGTTTTCTTTCCAACTGCCACTTCAACTTTTCATATTGTTCTCGATGGTGGTCAATTTCACAGTTCTTGTTGCTAAAACAAGAAAATATATCAGTAAAAGAAACCTTAAGCAAGGGATAGACACAAAGACTTCCCTAGCATTCTTACTAAAAATTATCTCTCAGGGAGTTTGCCAAAAGGTTTTTACTTATTAAGCATTTAAATGTGTTTTATATACATCTTTTATATACAAAAATAGCTATAAAAAGCTTAGACTATAGACAGTCCCAGACTCATAGGAGTTTACAACCTTAGACAGATATCCTGCTAGAGAGAGAGAACATTTATTAAGTATTTATAATGTATTAGTACTAAACAGCAGAGATCTAAAAATAAACATGTAAGATAGTCCTTACCCTCAAGTTGTTTATATTCTAATGGAAGATGATTCAGAAGGAAAACTGAAAGGCAGAAAAGGGGCTGGGCTGCTGTATGATGTGAAGATGGCCAGAAAGTGAAGGTTCTGGGCAAGATAAGTTGAAAGTTTACCTATCAAATCCTGGCATCCCAAAGGCAGAATCCACAACAAATTCTATTATTTAAGGGAAAATAAAAGTAAGTAAAATAAAACATTTCAAGTCCAAGATGAATATTCCTTGTGATGTGTTCACAATTATTCCAGAATGAAGGAGGTAATAGTCCCAATGTCCACTGTAGCTAGATCACACCTATACTACTAGGTGCTAGTCCCTATGGTATAGTCAGTTCTGGTTACTATGCTTTAAGAAAGGCATTGACAAACTGAAGCACACCCAAATGAAAACAACCAAGAACATAAGGGGATTTCTAAACCATAAAATGAATTGTGCTTCAGGTGCATGTGAGTTTCCTCTTCCTCAAGGACAGGCCAAAAGCTCATTATTAGGGAAGTTGTGGAGGGGATCCATGCTAAGTTGGGGTTGAATTAGGTGTCCTCTGAGGTCCTTTCCAACTCTTATCCTCCATATGTGATTCTTATCCTCCAACTTACAAGGTATGGAGAGATTACAAAAATTTCCTGACCATTGTAACTTACAGTGATCTCTCTGAATAAAAACAGGATAGTGAAAAGAGGATTGGATTTATAGTTAAGAGGTATACACGTTCTAATTTTAGCATATAACCTTTCTGAGCTTGAGTTTTCTTGAGCTCTCCCTCAAACCCCTGCAAAAATGACTCAACAAATTCAAGAGTAGCAAAATGACAGAGTGAAACACAAAATGACAAAGTGAAACATATTTCCAGCCCAAGAAGGTTGACAGGAAAAATCCGTTACACCAGTCTGAGAAAAGAATATAGTCCAGCTTAAGCCATGCTGGCACAGACCAGCCCAGGAAAACCTGGAGCAGGCCTCAGGGGACTGGATCTCTGGCAGCTGTGGCAGTTTCCAGACTTCCCAACTCAAAAATGCCAAAGACAACTTAGTCAATAGGAAAGGTCCCTTAGGACCTGGGAGAGACAGGAGAGCAGTCCTGCCCCAACCCCAGGGTGGCAGTGATGGCAGTGGCAAAAGAGGTTGCTTCTGGAGCTCCCAGCCCACAGACTGTGGGGGGACCAAGAAGCTGATCAGAGGGAGATTGCAGGGATCTCTTTGCTGGTACTGAGGCAGAAGTCCCTAGCTTTACCCTGCTTGGATTTCACTTGCAGTCCTGCTTGATGGTCCTGGGGTGAGGAGGAGTACTGGCATGACAGAGCTTGTGGTTGCAGTGGAGAGGGAATCCCTTTCACAGTTCCAAGGCAGTGGTCACTCATAGACCAGAGCACAGGCCAGGAAAGGGGTAAACATCCCTCTTTCAATCATACCACCTTGGAAGAAATGAAAATTTATAGGCCCCTAGAAATACTGTTGACAGTTGCACAAAACTCCTGAAGCTTGGGACAGCACACCCTCCACAGTGGAAGCATAGAGCTACTTTAACAAAGAGTTAAAAAGACAAGTCATTGTCTGGGAAAATAAGCAAACAGTGTGAAAACTCAGACTATAGAATCTTACTTTGGTGACAAAGAAGATGAAAAGATATAACTAGAAAAAGACAGTAAAGTCAAAGCTTTTACATGAAAAGCCTGCAAGGAAAATAAGAATTGGTCTCAGGTCATGCAAGAGCTCAAAAAGAATTTTGAAAGTCAAGTAAGAGAGCTAGAGGAACAATGAGAGTGATGCAAGAAAAGCATGAAAAAATGAGTGAACAGTTTGCTAAATAAGACTCAAAAAAAATTACAGAAAATAACACCTTAAAAAACAGACAAACCTAAATGGCAAAAGGAGCACAAAAAGCCAATGAAAAGAAGAACGCCTTAAAGAGCAGAATTAGCCAAATTGAAAAAGAGGTCTAAATTAGCCAAATGGAAAAAGAGGTCTAAAAGCTCACTGAAGAAAATAATTCCTCAAAAATTAGAATGGAGCAAATGAAAGCTAATGACTTTATAAAAAATCAAGAAATTCTAAAACAAAACCAAAGGAATGAAAAATAGAAGACAATGTGAAATATCTCATTGAAAAAACAATTGACCTGGAAAACAGATACAGGAGAGTTCATTTTAAAATTACTGAACTACCTGAAAGTCATGATTAACAAAGAGCCTAGATATCATTTTTCAAGAAATTATCAAGGAAAATTGCCCTGATATTTCAGAGCCAGAGAGTAAAACAGAAATTTAAAGAATCCACCAATCATCTCCTGAAAGAGATCCCAAAAGTAAAACTCCTAGAAATATCATAGCCAAATTCCAAAGTCCCCAAGTCAAGGAAAAAATTTTACAAGCAGCCAGAAAATAACAATTCAAGTATTGTGGAAACACAATGAAGATAACAAGATTTAGCAGCTTCTACACAAAGGGACAGGAGGGCTTGGAATATGATATTCCACAGATCAAAGGAGTTAGGATTAAAACCAAGAAATCACTACCCAGCAAAATTGAGTATAATCCTTCAAGGGAAAAAATGGGTATTCGATGAAATAGAAGACTTTTAAGCATTCTTGATGAAAAGACCAGAGCTAAATAGAAAATTTGACTTTCAAATACAAGACTCAAGAGAAGCATGAAAAGGTAAACAGAAAAGAGAAATCATAAGGGACTTATTAAAGTTGAACTGTTTATATTCCCACATGGAAAGATAATATTTGTAACTCATGAGATCTTTCTCAGTATTAGGGTAGTTGGAGGGAACATGTATATTATGTATATATGTATATAACATGTATATTTCTAACCCTAACTTTATAAATATATAATACACATATATACACACACACAAAGGATACAGGATGAGTTGAATATGAAGGAATGATACCTAAAAAACAAAATTAAGGCATGAGAGAGAGGAATGTACTGGGAGAAGGAGAAAGGGGGAGATAGAATGGAGTAAATTATCTCACATAAAAGAGACAAGAAAAACCTTTCTCAGTGGGGGGGAAGAGGTGGGAGGTGAGAGGGTATGAGTGTACCTTATTCTCATCAGATTTGGCTTAAGGAGGGAATAACACACATACTTAATTGGGTATGCAAATCTAACTCACCCTACAGAAAAGTAGGGGGCAAGGGGATAAGAGAGAGTGGAGTGACAGAAGGGAGGGCAAACTGGGAGAGGGAGTAATCAGAAGCAAATACTTTTAGGGAGGGGAAGGGTCAAAGGAGAGAATAGAATGGGGAGCAGTAAAGGAGGTACAGTTAGGCTTTCATAACATGACTATTATGGAAGTGTTTTGCATAACTACACATGTATAACCTTCATCGAATTGCTCGCCTTCTCAGTAGGGACAGGTGGTGAGGTAAGAAGGGAGAAAATTTGTTACTCAAAGTTTTAAAAATGAATATTAAAAATCATTTTACATGAAACTAGGAAATAAGATATACAGGCAATGTGGTATTTAAATCTACCTTGCCCTACAGGAAAACAGAAGAAAAGGGGATAAAAGAAGAAGCGGGGATAGAAGGAAGGGCAGATTGGAGGAAAGTATAATCAAAATGCACATTGTCTTGGTGTGGGGGTACGGGAAAGATGGGGAGAAAATTTGGAACTCAAAATCTTATGGAAGTGAATGCTGAAAACTAAAAACAAATTAATAAAAAAGTAAAAGAAATGATGAACATGATGATTTCAGAAAAATCTGGAAAGATTTTCATGAACTGATGCAGAGTGAAATGAACTGGACCAGGAGAACATTGTACACAGTAATAACTGTACTGTATGATGAACAACTGTGAATGATTTAGCTATTCTCAGCCATATAACAATCCAGGTCAATGCAAAAGGACTCATGAGGAAAAATGCTATCCACCTCCAGAGAAAGAACTGATGGCATTTGAATATAGACCAAAGCATACTATTCATCTCTCTTTGTTTCTTTTCTTTTTTTCTTTCAGTTTTGTTTCACAAAATGACTAATATGCAAATATGTTTAACATGATTGCACATGTACAACCTATACCAGATTGCTTACTATCTCAGGAAGGAGATAAAGGAGGGAAGGATAGAATAGAATTTGGAATTCAAACAATAAAGTGTAAAAAATTGTTCTTAAACATAATTGAGGGGTTGGGGAAAATAAAATTTTATTTTAAAAAAAGCCAGAGGACCTTTAATTATTCTGGAGGTTATAGGAAGCTTTTCTACTTCCTCTAGCAGACAATGCTGTCTTCTCCCAGTAAATTGCAATCTCCATATGGGCAAGGATTGTCTTTTGCCTTTCTTTGTTTCCCCAGAGCTTAGCAGAGTGACAGTGTTTAATATGTTTACTGACTGACTCCAGACCTACATAACTGAATAAGACTTTTGAAACAGGGTAATACTATCCTATCAAGATGTCATGTTCTATGAGGTTCAATTTAAAGAGTCACCTAGCTTAACCTATTACTTATTATAATTGCTACTTTCTACATATCTAGTGCTTGCCTATATTGAATTCTACCTTAGGAATAAGGCTGTCTGAGGTATATAGAGTTGGAGGATCTCATGACCAATGGCAAAGTTCAAAAGAATTACGCATTTTCTTAACTGTGAATGCTACAGGGACAGAAAGTGTGTCATATGCTTCTTTTATCTTCCATATCCCCAGAAGATAATCATCACTTCTTTAACTGAATGCTCAGCACTGACTTATGGGAAAGAATGATATTTTGGTCCTTTTTCTTAAAAGAAGCCCACTTCAATATTACAAGGATGGAAAGGTCTGGTGAGGCCAAGCTATGATGGGTGGTTGTGGTGATCGTGTTTTCATTGTTTATAATTAAATGGGTTTCCAGTATGTTCTCCAAACTCAGCATTCTAAGTCCCCTCGCAATGCATTCAAGAAGGATCCCCCATGCTTAGATTGTAACTCCTCCTCACCTTTGCCACTTAGAAACCTTAGTTTCCTTTAAGACTTAACTTATGTCTACTTTTCATAATTAAGGATAATATGATAATAAATAATCTGATTATCTTAGTTGTCAGTGCTCTTTCTTTCCATTTATTTATTGATCTCTCTTGTATTCTCCCAGATGAATGTAATTTCCTTAAGGGCTAATACTAAGGATTATTTCTTTTTTTTATTTTTGATCACTAACATCTAACAAAGCACATACACACACACACACATACACACAGAGTAATGCTTAATAAATGGCTGTTGAATTGAGTGCATTTTATGAGAATTAGGAAAGTGCTGTAGCAAATTTCTCTAATAAGTTCTAAAATCTAAGATATAAAAGGAATTAATTCAAATACATAAAAACATACAATGGATTTATGAATGGACATTAAAAAAGATATAAAGAGGTTATTCCTGAGAAATCCAAACTATCAAGAAAAATATGAAAAAAATAGTTCCAAATCACTAATAATTAGAAAAATGCTAATTCCATCCATCAGGTTGACAAAGATGACAAAAATGTAAAATGATACTAGTTGGAGAGGATGTAGGAAGAGAAGAAGATTAATACACAATTAGTGGAGCTGTAAAATGGTTCAACCATTCTGGAAAGTAATTTGGAACTACATAAAAAGTCAATAAATTTTGCATATTGTTTATCCCAGAGATACTTCTACTAGGTATGTAAACTGAAGAGAGGAAAGAAAAAGGGAAAGGATTCATATGTCCAAAAATATTTACAGAAAACTTCCATTGAAATGGAAACAAAATAGATAACCATCAACAAGTGAATGACTGGATAAATTGTAGTATATGAACATAATTGTAAAAAATGATGAAAGCTAAAGATTCAGAGAAACTTGGGGAAACTTGTATGAACTGATGCAGAGTAAAATAAGCAGAAGTAAGGGAACATTTAATACAATAAAAATGTTTTCTGGGGATGGAGCGAGGATGGTGCAGAAAAGGAAGTGACTCACCAGAGCTTTCCCCCAAACCTTTCCCAACACCTTTAAATAATACCATAAAATAATTTCTGGAGCAGCAGAACCCAAAAAGGATGGGGTGAAATAACTTTCCAGCAAAAGACAACTTAGAAGGTCAGCAGGAAAGATCTGTCGCACCTGATAAGAGTGAACAAAGTGAATGAGAGTGGAGCACAGTCCAACACTGGCTGTGCCAACACAGACCCAGACCCAGCAAACCAAGAATAGACCTTGAGAACCACTGAATCTGCAGTGGCAGCAGCCCATAGAAGGTAAAGGGGTCAAAGAACTGGTCAGAAGGAGATTACAGGAGTCTTTTTGCTAGCACTGAGACAGGACTCTGTAGCTTTGCCCATACTTAGATCCAGATTATGGTCCTTGGTGACAGTTTCAGGGCGAGGAGGAACACTAGCACACCAGAGCTTGCAGTTGAGGTGGAGTTGAAACCTTCCTCAAAGTTCTAGGGTAGAAAAGAGTGCTTGTGGTCAGACTCATAGACCAGAGCACAGGTTAAGAGAGTAGTAAACACTTCTCCTTAGATCATACTGTCTTGGAAGAACTAAAAACTTACAGATCCCTAGATGTATCTCTGGGAAAACAGTTGCACAAAACCCCTAAAGCTTGGGACAGTTCACCTGTACTTTAACAAACAGTTAAATGTCAAGTAACAGACTGGGGAAATGAGCAAACAACCATGGAAAAAAACTGACTATAGAACGTTACTATGGTGACAAGGAAGATCAAAATACACTCAGAAGAAGACAACAAAGTCAAAGCTCCTACATTCAAAGCCTCCAAGAAAAATATGAATAGGCTTCAGGCCATGGAAGAGCCCAGAAAGAATTTTGAAAATCAAGTGAGAGAGATGGAGGAAAAACTGGGAAAAGAAATGAGACATGCAAGAAAACCAACAGTTTGCTAAAGAATACACACAAAAAAAATAATGAATGAAATAATAGCTTAAAAAACAGACTAGGGTAAATGGTAAAAAAGGTGCAAAAAGTCAATGAGGAGAAGAATGCTTTAAAGAGCAGAATTGGCCATATGGAAAAGGAGGTTCAAATGCTCCCTGAAGAAACCAATTCCTTAAAAATTAGAATGGAACATATAAAAGCTAATGACTTTATGATAAGTCAAGAAACAATAAAACAAAATCAAAAGAATGAAAAAAATGTTAGACAATGTAAAATATCTCATTGGAAAAACAACTGACCTGGAAAATAGGAGAGATCATTTAAGAATTATTGGACTACCTGAAAGCCATGATCAAAAAAAGAGCCTAGATATCATCTTTCAAGAAATTATCAGGGAAAACTGCCCCGATATTCCAGAACCAGAGGGTAGAAATTGAAAGAATCCACCAATCACTTGATGAAAGAGATCCCAAAATGAAAACTCCCAGGAATGATATAGCCAAATTTCAGATTTCCCAAGTGTAAGTGTAAGCAAGGTGGGATTTTTGTTATTATTTTTTGGAGTTTAGTTTCCCAGGATCCATCGGCATAACAATCTCAGTTTTCCAAGCTCATGCTAAATGGTAAATATCCAAAAGATCAATCTCCTTTGAACCCTGGTCATTCACAGTTGTAACATACCCAGTGCTGAGTCATGTAAGTTTTTGCACCTTCTGGCTCTGAGTCTATCAGTATATATACTGGAAAATTATATCTTGACTTGGGGCTCATTCATGGGAAGGACACTTCACCTGAGACCTTTTGATTTCTTGGACAAGACTCTGGGTAGTTGTTGTTAAGGGACTCCCTAGCTTTGAATGTGAACCCACATACTGACACTCTCTTGGTCTGGTGACCTATTTTCTCCACTTTCAGGGTGCTGACCTTTCCTCTGAATAGGTGGATGATATTAGAAATTGATTTTCTCCACTTTCAGGGTGCTGACTTTTCCCCTGAACAAGTGGATGATGTTAGTATGGGGTTTAGTGGGACTGGGATAGTTGTTTCCCAGTTATTGTAGCTATGGTTCTATGGAGTCTTCCCAAGGGATGAGAGTGGAAGGATGTGCCCTCCACCCCTAAGGGCCTGGAAATGATTTTGTTGAAAACTGTGGATACCCTTGATAAGAGGGAGCTAGAGAGCTGTGGGAGTTGAAGAAATGTTATAGGAGACCCAGACTGACTTAGCCCTAGAGAAGTGGGACAGTCAGTAGACCTGCAAGAGGAGAAATCACAGAGCTTGTGACTCTGCCCTGGGGCAAGATGAAAACTTTGCAGCAAGGCAGGAGCAGTGGAAGTGCTTTCCTGCTATATCCCCCTGGGATGGGTTGAGACTCGAGGGGTTGAGTTGTCTATGGTGGGATGGGGGGAAGTGCCACAACTCCACCCTGTTGGCTTTGTTGCCTAGCTGCCCCTTAGGACTTGGAAGTAGTGTTAGGACTTGGACTCAAGCTCACTAGAGCATGTGTGCATCTGACAGTGCCAGGTAGGAGCCTGCAACAGTAGCACGGAAAGAAGGACACATCCCAACGAGGACTTTCAAGACTTGAATATTCTGTTTTGACTGAGGGGATTGTAACCTAATGTTACTTAGGGGTGGAGTGTGTTACATTCTCTGCTATCCCTGGGTATATGTTCTGCTAAGGTAAGACCCTGGCCTGGGATCCCCTGATTGTATAAACAGTATTTTGGGACAGTACCTGAGTGAGGAGGAGCTGGTTGCTCACTCTCCAAAGATCCTGACCCCTAAAGAATGTATGTTATATACTGAATGATTTATTTTGATTGTAGGCCTTGTGCCCATATTTGTTGGGGGGAAAGAGAAAATTTCTTTTGTGTCTGTTTAAGGCTATGTGGCCACCCTGGTGATAATGTTATGCCATGCTTTAGTTTCTTGGCCCAAGATCTAGCTTCGAGTAAATGGAGTGTTTATTATTCTGTGTGATTCAATCGGTAGACAGATAGATAGATGGATAGATAGATAAGTGTGTATATGGATATATATGGATATCCACAGCAACTGTTTACACATCTAACAATATACCAAGTTAAGTAGAAAATATTGGAAGCATCCAGAAAGAAACAATTCAAGTATGGTGGAGCCACATTCAGGATAACACAAGATTTAGCAACTTCTACATTAAAGAACTGGAGAACTTGGAATAAGGTATTCTGGAGGACAAAGGAGGACAAGAATCACCTACCTAGAAAAACAGAGTATAATCCTTCGGAGGGAAAAATGGAAATTGAGTGAAAAGGGGGACTTCCAAGAATTACTGATGAAAAGACCAGAGTTGAATTGAAAATGTAACTTTTAAATACAAGACACAAGAGAAGCATAAAAAGGTAAAAAGGAAAGGAAAATCATAAAGGATTTATATAGGTTTAAGCTGTTTACATTTCTACATGGAAAGATAATTGTAATTCATATGACCTTTCTCATTATTAGGATAGTTGGAGGGAATATAAATATAGGCAGAGGTGTGAGTTGAATAGGAAGGGATGATATCTAAACAAATAAAATTAAGGGGTAGGAGGAACAAGAAAAGGAGAGGTGGAATGAGGCAAATTACCTCACTTAAAAAGAGGCAAGAAAAAATTTTTACAGTGGAGAAGAAGAGGAGGAAGGTGAGGGGAAGTGAGCAAACCTTACTCATAAAAATTGGTTCAAAGAGGAAATAATATACACACTTAGTTGGGTATAAAAATCTATGTTACTTTCCCTATAGGAAAATAGTAGGGAAAAGGGATAAGAAAAAGGGGGAAAGGTTATAGAAGGAAGGGCATATTGGGGGAGGGGGCGGTCAGAGGCAAAATATCTTTCAGGAGGGACAGGGTGAAAGAAGAGAGAGAACAGAATAAATGGGGGGCAATAGGATGGAGGGAAATACAGTTAGCAATAGTAACTGTGAAAAAAACTTTGAACCAAGTTTCTCCGATAAAGGTCTCATTTCTCAAACATACAGAGAAATGAGTCAAATTTGTAAAAATAAGAATCATTCCCCAACTGATAAATGATAAAAAGATATGATCAGTTTTCAGATGAAGTAATCAAAGCTATCTATAGTCATATAAAAAATATAGTAACTCAACTGATTAGAGAAATGCAAATTAAAACAATTCTGAGATACTACCTCATACCTATTAGATTGGCTAACAGGACAGAAAAGGTAAATGACAAATGTTGGAGGGGATGTGGGAAAAATAAGACATTAATACACAATTGATGGAGTTATGAATTTATTCAACCATTCTATAGAGCAATTTGGAACCATGCTCAAAATCATGCATACTCTTTCACCTAGCAATGCTATACCAGGTCTGTATCCAAAAGAGATAAAAATTAAAAGGGAAAAAACTTATACATACCAAAGTATTTATAGCAGCTCTTTTCTGGGGGCAAAGAACTGGAAATTGAAGCGATGCCCATCAATTGGGGAATGTCTAAACAAATTTTGGCATGTGATTATGATGGAATACTACTGTGCTATAAGAAATGATGAACAGGATGCTCTCAGAAAAACATGGACTTACATGAGCTGATACAAAGTGAAATGTACTGTGTACAATCTAATAGCAATATTGTAAGATAACTAGCTGTTAATGACTTAGCTGTTCTCAGCAATCCAATCCAAGACAACTCCAAAGGATTTATGATGAAAAATGTGATCCATCCCCAGAGAAACAACGGGTGATGTGTGAGTACAGATTGAAGTATACTTATTTTACATTCTTTATATTTCTTGAGGGCTTTTTTTGGTCTATGTTTTCTTTCACAACATTACTAATATGGAAATGTTTTGCATGAATACACATGTATAATCTATATAGAATTGCTTCCCTTCTCAAGGAAATGGGGATAGGGATGGTGGAAGAGAGAGGGAGAGAATTTGGAAAGTTTTAAAAACAAATGTTAAAAATTGTTTTTACATGTAACTGGGGAAAAATAAAGCACTTTTTTTTTTTTTCAAAAAACATGCTTCCTGACAGACATGATACAATATAAATTTGTTTTGCTTAGGTATATTTATATATTAATGTGGAGACTTTTAATTTGGAGAAGTGGGTAGTTATAAATGATAGTTATATAATACAAAAGAAAAAGAAAAGAGCATCAATGAAACATTTAAAAACACACAAAAGAGAGTGGAAGGAAATTCAGGAGAAAGACAAGCAGGGCAATGTTACTACTAGCAGTTGGAGTAATACTTAATTTTTAAAAATAAATTGTACATAATAGATTCACAGTATCATATATAGTACTATTTTATACATTCTATATACATATTCTATATTTTATATATTCTCATATACCTTTGTATATGTGAATGTTGTCATAATTTTTAAAAAACATTTTAAAAACTTAGGAAAATATTTTTAATAGACTATGAAGATGTAAAAAATCATGGAAATAAATAGCTAAGGACAAAGTATATGAGTACAACTTTTCCTTATGTTATCTTACTCAAATTAAACACTGGAATGTAAGCACTGACCCTAGAATGTCCTTCTGCTGTTACCTAAATGTAAATAGACAAAATAGCTTTACCTGCTTCTTAAAGAGAGTAGAACAAAGAAATCTTAGCTCCTCTTGATCAGATCATCTCATACAGGTTTAGGAACTAATAATGGATGATGTTATGTATGCCTCTTAGCAGTCTCAGTACAAATTCTACCATGCTTGGCCTGGGAAAGTCATCAGCAAATCACATTCAAATATAAAAAGATAATATAAGTAATCCCACCTTGTAAATGGATTACATTGTAAAAGTTCAATCAAAAGTCAGTTGTTTGGAATTTGGAACACAAAGTGGGAAAAATGTTAAGAAAGAAGAGTAGATACCCAGGTTAAGCAAAAAAGTCTGTTTAACTCATTATGTAACTCAATTATAGAGCCTAATCCTTATTTGTAATATTGTTTTTTATGAGAAATAGCCTTTTCAGTTCCAGCTCAATATATCTGTAACACATCTCTTCCTCCGGGGGCAAGTCTGGCAAAAGATTAGTTGCTCTGGAGTCAGCAACTGAACCAGGAAGACTCTAGTGGTCAAACACTCAGGCTCTTGTTCTAATGGTAGTACTGTTCCTATGTGAGAGTCATTCACAAATAAGAAAGTTTGAAACACCAGTTGTTAAATTATCTAACCACAAGGAGGATCTACAGAAATACAAACTGATTTAACATCATTAAGCTGATAATAAAGTCTTTGTGGTTCACATAAGTCAATAGACTTCTAGTATTTTGCATGACTACATATATATATAACCTATATAAAATTGCTTGCCTTCTCAGTGGGGATGGGTGGGGAGAGAGGAATGGTGAGAATCTGGAATTCAAAGTTTTAAAAACAAATGTGAAAAATTTAAAAAATGGGAGAAAATGGAATACTAAATAAATTTTTTTTAAAAGCTAAGAAATAATTTTTACAGCAAGTATCTCTGATAAAGGCCTCATTTCTCAAATTTATAGAGAACTGAGCCAAATTTATAACAATATGAGTCATTCCCCAGTTGATAAATGGCCAAAGGATGCACAAGCAGTTTTCAGATGAAGAAAACCAAGCTATCTATAGTCATATGAAAAATTGCTCTAAATCACTAATAATTAGAGAAATGCAAATTAAAACTCTGAGGTACTACCTTATCTGTATCAGACTGACAAAAATAGGACAAAAAAAGAAAATGACAAATGTTGGAGGGGATTTGGGAAATGGGACACTAACACACTGTTGGCAGAGTTATGAACTGATCCAACAATTCTGGAGAGCAATTTGGAATTATGCCTAAAGGGCTATCAAACTGTGTATACCCTTTGATCCAGCAATACCACTACTAGGTCTGTATCTCAAAAGGATTTTAAAAGGGGAAAAGAGAAGAGAGAACCTATTTCTACAAAAATATTTCTAGCAGCTCTTTTTGTAGTGGCTAAGAATTGGAAATTGAAGGGATACCCATTGGTTGGGGAATGGCAGATTAAAATATATGATTATAAAGGAATATTGCTGTGCTATAAGAAATAATGAGCAGGCAGATCTCCAAAAAACTGAAAAGACTTACATGAACTGATGGAAAGTTAAGTGAGAACTAGAACATTGTACACAGTAAGAGCAATGTTTTATGATGATCAACTGTAAATGACTTAGCTATTCTCAGCAACACAATGTTCAAGACAATTCCAAAGGATTCATGAAAAATGCTATCCACCTTCAGAGAAAGGACTGATGGAGTCTGAATGAACATTTTGAAGCATACTGTTTTTCACTTTTTGTATTTTTTCATCTTTATTCCCTTGAGTCTGAGTCTTCTTTCATAATATGACTAATATGGCAATAGGTTTTGGGAACTGAAAATTTTTTTAAATGAATGTTAAAAATACCTTTACATACATAACAGGAACAACAAAAAAAAAAAAGATTCTGTGTTGCAGAGAAGGTGCCAACCTGCACTGGAAGGCAATTAGAATTTCTGCATTTAATTTGGACCTATGCCCAAAGAGCTACAAAAATGTGTATACCCTTTGACTCAGCAATATCGCTTCTAGGACTGCATCCCAAAGAGATCATAAAAATGGGAAAAGGTCCCATATGTACAAAAATATTTATAGCAACTCTCTATGTGGTGGCCAAGAACTGGAAATTAAGGGGATACCCATCAATTGGGGAATGGCTGAACAAGTTGTGGTATGCGAATGTAATGGAATACTATAAGAAATGCTATAAGAAATGATGAATAGGAAGACTTCAGAGAGGCCTGAAAAGACTTATACGAACTGATGCTGAGTGAAAGGAGCAGAACCAGGAGAACTCTGTACACAGCAACAACCACAGTGTGCGAGGAATTTTTCTAGTAGACTTACTTACATAGCAATGCAAGGACCTAAAAAATTCCCAATGGACTTTTAAGGCAAAATGCCTTTCCACATCCAGAGAAAAAACTATGGAAATGGATCACAGAATGAAGATCATTTTCTTTTGTGTTATGTTTTGTTTTGTTTTATGGTTTCTCCTATTCATTTTAATTCTTCTGCTCAACATGACTAAGGTGAAATTGTATTTAATAAGAATGTATTCTTATTAATGTAGAACTTGCATAAGATTGCACACCATCTCAGGAGGTGAAGGGGGAGGAGGAGAGAAATCTAAGACATATAGAAGTAATTGTAGAAAACGGAAAACAAATAATTAATTAGTTTTTTAGAAAAAGAATTTCTGCATCTCGGAGATTTCTATGCCAGTGAAGTCACAAGTTTAGTCCCTATCGCTATTCCTTCTCAATTCAGGCATGTCTCTTTGGATAAGAATGGGGAAGACAAATGATGATTCAGAAAAGGTGACATAAAAGCAAAATCTGTTAATAAAAATTTTAAATGAAAAATATTGGAGCTGGAAAAAGACCTTTCTGAGAAGAAAGTGGTCTATATCAGAAGGCAAATGGATCTGAGATGACTGCTATAGAAACAACTGAGGATCAATTTTAATTTTCACATACCCAGCTAAACTACTGATCAGAAGAGAAGTCTCTATGACTTTCATTGAAATAGAAGAAAACAAAAACAATTAAAGAGTTAGCTGGCAGGAAAACATGATAAGGGAAAAAAATACTCTTGAAAGGATTTCTCTCAAAGATGTGATTATAATCAAAGGGCACAACTGTTTCTTCTTCCTGCTTCACCATGAGATGAGAGGATACAAGGCAGTCAAAGAAAACATAGCAAGAGCTTTCTATGTGACCAAGGAGGCTAAGAAATCTAAGGCCTGACCCTTTCATTGATACTGACAGCTTAAATAAAACAAACAGACCACATAAGTACAAAGAAGAGGCAATTTCCAGGCTCCCCTCTCATATTTCTTCTGGGGCATATGTTCACTGGGTAAAATAACAGGTGAAATCGCCAGGATTCAACTGTTATTTTTCTTTCTTTTTTTTCAGTGCATAATAATTGAATTTTCATAAGTTACATTTGGAATTCTGCCTTACATAATAAGTATTTTTGTTGAAGAAAAACATTCCAAACACATGTGGTTTTTTTTAAAATTTATTTATTTTTTGTTTATTTTTAACACAGTTTATAACAGATAAAGCAATTCAAACTTTTGGTCAGGTGATACATCTTTTTAAAGCATTTACAATATGGACCACAAAAGAATTTTTTTTTTTAAACGTAAGCCAACTGAGACACAGGTAATATTTATGTTGCTAACTTCACATCTCTTGATCTAATTGTCTCCACAGTATTACTAAGAATAAAAGGACCCTAACTTAACGTTGTTGGTCTAAAGTCCTATGCCTAATAGCTTAATTTTAGACAGCCTCGGATGTTCCTCTACCTAAATTGAATAGATCTAGTATTAAGCTTACAAACCTTTTGACTATAGGAAATTGCCACCAAGAGTAGGGATATTGCAGGGAAACAATATCTCTCCCCAACTTCATGTCTATTCCAGGCAGGAGTAGATTGTCCACTTGCATTCAGTCAGGCTTAAAATCTGCCAGTTGTCAGTGGGGAAATTGAGTCCGGAGAATCCCACTTCAGCCCATGCTGAACATCTGCTCTCCCACTCTTCCCTTGAGATCACCTATGCAGTTCATACCAGCATCTCATGAGCATACTGGCATCATGTAATGGAGGCTCGGATCGCCTTTCTTGCTTCCCATACCTGGAGTTAGACTCAGATGAACAGTTACTTAGTAGTCCCATAGCATCTAAAAATGGCAAGTTCCTATAACCAGGTTTAAAATATGATTATAGTTTCACTTTGGCTAAGGAACATCTTTGAGGCAAGTGTTAAGTGGCTTACATGTCTTTCTATACATGTTTTAGTTCCTGATTAAATGGCAATCATAAAATCAAATTTACCATTAAAACCTTGACTTTTCCATCAATGCAAAATTTTGTCAGAGGTTACCTTCCTCTTGGAAAGTTAGACTGAAATTCTTTTCTCCAAACTAAAGATGTCATTGATTCATTCTCAGTACTTAATTCAGTCTATTGTTTTAATACTAATTGCTTTTACCTCACTTTGTAACATGACCAATTTTTCTCCCCATCACCCCCCTCCCCCCACTTCCTAATACCTCGCATTCTGATTGCTCCTTCTCCCTCAATGTACCCTTCCCTCCATCACACCCCACCCTTGTCCTCTCCCCATCTTCTCTCTTTTCTTTCAGGGCAAGATAAATTTCCATACCTCTATCCCTGTAATTTTTATTTCCCAATTATATGCAGTAAAAATTCTCAACATTCGTTTCCACTACTTTGAATTCCAACTTCTCTCCCTCCCTGCCTCCCTTCCCAGCCCCTCTAAGAAGGGAAGCAATTCAATACAGATTAAACATATGTTGTTTTGCAAAAGACTTCCATAGTAATCATGTTGTGTATACTAATTATATTGCCCTCTGACCTACCCTATCCTCCTTATTTTTCCCCTCCTACAACTGACTTTGTCCCTTCTCAAAAGTGTTTATTTCTAGTGACTCCCTTCTCCCATTTGCCCTTGCTTCTAACATTCCCCTTGCTCCACTTGTCACCTCCTTTCCTACTTTCCTGTGGTGTGATATAAATTTTCATATCAAATTTAGTGAGCATGTTATTCCTTCCTTCGGCCACATGTGGGGAGAGTAGCTTTATTCCCCACCCTCCCCTTCTCCCTTATCTCCTCTATTGAATAAGATTTTTCTTATCTCTTTTATGAGTTATAGCCTGCTCCATTTCATTACTCCCTTTCTCACCCCTTAATTTTTATTTTTATTTATTTTTTATGTGTGTGTATGTGGATATCATCTCTTCTGATATAACACACCCTGTACTCTCTATCTATGTGTATGTGTGTGAATGTGTGTGTACAATCTCTGCAACTACCCAAATACTGAGAAAAGATTCAAGAGTTAAAAATATTTTCTTTCCATGTAGTAATGTAAACAGTTCAGCTTTAGAGTCTTTTATGATTTTTCTTTTTTTCTTCCTGTTTACCTTTTCATGCTTCTCTTGATTCTTGTCTTGGGAAGTCAAAATTCTAAATACAGATCTGGTCTTTTCCTCAACATGAAATCTTCAAATTTGTCTCTATCATTGAATGTCCATTTTTTCCCTTGAAGTATTATATTCAGATATGCTGGGTAGGTGATTCTTGGCTTCAATCTCAGTTCCTTTGACTTCTGAAATATCCTACTCCAAGCCCTTCATTCATTTAATGTTGACGTTACCAGATCCTGTATTATCCGGATTGTATTTCCACAGTACTCAAATTGTTTTTTTCTAGCTGCTTGCAGTATTTTATCCTTGATCTGGGAACTCTGAAATTTGGCCACAATATTCCTAGGAGTGTTTGGGTTTCTTTCAGGGGGTGATTGATGAATTTTTTTCAGTATCCATTTTACCCTCTGATTCTATAACATCAGGGCACTTTTCCTTGATAATTTCATGGAAGATAATGTCTAGGCTCTTTTTTTGATCATGGCTTTCAGGTAGCCAAATAGTTTTTAAATTATTTCTCCTGGATCTATTTTCCAAGGCAGCTCTTTTTCCAATGAGTTCTTTCACATATCTTTTATTTTTTTTAATTTTTGGTTTTGTTTACTAACTTCTTGGTTTAACTCATAGTTATTCTTTTCCCTGGATGCAATTCTCTCTTTCAATAAATTATTTTGTTCAGTGAGTTTTTGAACCTTCTCCTCCATTTGGCTAATTCTGCTTTTTAAAACCTCCTTCTCCTCATTGGCTTTTGGACCTCTTTTTACAATTTAGTTAGCCTCTTTTTAAAACTCCTATTTTCCGGGGGCGGAGCCAAGATGGCGGAGTCAAGATGGCGGAGTAGAAAGGCGCACGTTTACAAGCTCCGATCCCACAGCCCATAGAATTAATGTAAAAAGAGATGCCCGTAAGTTCTGGATCACTGAAAGGTGTGCAGAAACGGAGTGGAAGAGATTTCCGTTCCAGAGAGCCCTGGAGAGCCGTCCACAGAGTCCATCGGGCCCCGGAAAGCGGACCCCACCCCAGCGCCGCCCTGGCCACGGCCCCAGAGAAGCTGACCCGAGCAGGCTTCAGGGACAGAAGCTCCAGCGGCTGGGAAGGTCCCTCCGCCCACAGAAGCTACAGGTCAGTGAGAGACATACCTGGGCTGGAGGAGGGAAGCGGAGTGTCTCCGTGATTTGGGCCCCCTCAGGAGGAAGCGGCGTAGGCAGAAGTGTGGGCGGCAGCAGAGGCAGCAGTGGAGGCGGCGGCCCTGGACTCCCCCAGCAGCAGGCAGGATCTTCATTACTGAAGGTCTCTGCATAAACAACCTGAGGGAGCTGAGCCTGGAAGATGGCACTGCCCCACCCCGCTCTATTACTCAAGGCCTCTGCATAAAGCCCCTGAGGGAACTGAGCCTGGGAGGCAGCCCCCATCCCACCCGCTCCGTTACTGAAAGTCTATGCATAAAGCCCCTGAGGAAGCCGAGCCTGGGAGGCGGCCCTGCCCCCACCTCAGCACCAGAACTAAAGCTCACATTGATTAGCAGCTGGGCGGCGCGGAAAGCACATTTGAATCTCAGACCCCAAGCACTAGCTGGGCTGATCTAGGCGGGGGTGGACAGGAATCTCAGAAGTCAAGTAACTGGCTGGGAAAATGCCTAGAAAAGGGAAGAAAAATAAGACTACAGAGAGTTTTTTCCAACAGATGCAAATGATCCCGACATTCGGATCTGATGACGAGGACATATTCTTGCCATCAGGGAAAGACGTGGAGGGCGGGGCCTCTGTATCCCAGACATCCCAGGGGGATGTCGGGTGGGCTCAGGCCTTGGAAGAGCTCAAAAAGGATTCTGAAAAGCAAGTTAGACAGGTGGAGGAAAAACTGGGAAGAGAAATGAGAGAGATGCAAGAAAAGTATGAAAAACGGGTCAATACCTTGGTAAAGGAGACCCAAAAAATTGCTGAGGAAAATAACACCTTGAAGAATAGGCTCACTCAATTGGCAAAAGAGGTTCAAAAAGCCAATGAGGAGAAGAATGCTTTCAAAAGCAGAATGAGCCAAATGGAAAAAGAGGTTCAAAAGCTCACTGAATTTAATAGTTCTCTCAAAATTAGAATGGAACAGATGGAGTCTAATGACTTTACGAGAAACCAAGAAATCACCAAACAAAACCAAAAGAATGAAAAAATGGATGAGAATGTGAAATATCTCATGGGAAAAACAACTGACCTGGAAAATAGATCCAGGAGAGACAATTTAAAAATTATGGGACTACCTGAAACTCATGATCAAAAAAAGAGCCTAGACATCATCTTCCATGAAATTATCAAGGAAAACTGCCCTGACATTCTAGAACCAGAGGGCAAAATAAGTATTGAAAGAATCCATCGATCACCACCTGAAAGAGATCCAAAAAGAGAAACTCCTAGGAACATTGTGGCCAAATTCCAGAACTCCCAGCTCAAGGCGAAAATCTTGCAAGCAGCTAGAAAGAAACAATTCCAGTCCTGTGGAAATACAATCAGGATAACTCAAGATCTAGCAGCTTCTACATTAAGGGATCGAAGGGCGTGGAATAGGATATTCCAGAAGTCAAAGGAACTAGGACTCAAACCAAGAATCACCTACCCAGCTAAACTGAGTATAATACTTCAAGGGAAAATATGGTCTTTCAATGAAACAGAGGACTTTCAAGCATTCTTGATGAAAAGACCAGAGCTAAAAAGAAAATTTGACTTTCAAACACAAGAATGAGAAGAAGCATGAAAAAGTAAACAGCAAAGAGAAGTCTTAAGGGACTTACCAGAAGTGAACTGTTTATATTCCCACATGGAAAGACAATATTTGTAACTCTTAAAACTTTTCAGTATCTGGGTAGTTGGTGGGACCACTCATACACATATACACGCATGCACGAACACACACATATACACATGCACACACATACAGAGACAGAGAGCACAGATTGAACTGAATAGGATGAGACCATACCTTAAAAGAAATTAAGGTAAATGGTGAGAGAGAAATGTAGTGGGAGGAAAGAGGGTGAAATGGAAGGGGGTAATTATATGTCATTTAAGAGGCAAGTAGGAGACTTCTTAGTGGAGGGAAAAAGAGGAGAGCTGAGAAAAACAAAAACTAATTAGTTTACCCTCATCACATTTGACTAAAGGAAGGAATAAAATGCACACTCATTTTGGTATGAAAACCTATCTTACAGTATAGGAAAGTGGGGGAGAAGGAGATAAGCAAGGGGGGGGGATGATGGAAGGGAGGGCAAAGGGAGGAGGGAGCAATTTGAAGTCAACACTCGGGGAGGGACAGGATCAAAAGACAGAAGAGAAACAATGAGGGGCAGGTTAGGATGGAGGGTAATTCAGTTAGTCTTACACAGCATGACTATCAGGGAAGTCATTTGCAAAACTACACAGATATGGCCTATATTGAATTGCCTGCCTTCCCAAAGGGAATGGGTGGGGAGGGATGGATGAGGAGAATTTGGAACTTAAAGTTTTAGGAACAACTGTTTAGTATTGTTGTTGCTACTAGGAAAGAAGACATACAGTTAAAGAGGAATAGAAAGTCATCTGGCCCTACAGGAGAAAAGAGAAGATGGAGACAAGAGAAGGGAGGGATAACAGAAGAGAGGGCAGATTGGAGATAGGGAAAATTAGATTGCTTGGGGTATTGGGGTGGGGGGAGGGGATAAAAGGGCAAAAAAAATTTGGAACCCAAAATTTTGTGAAAATGAATGTAAAAAGTTAAATAAATAAATTAATTAAAAAAATAAATTAAAAAAAAAACAAAACTCCTATTTTCCTCAGCGTTTTTTTTGGTTCTCCTTTAGTAAGCTGCTACCTTGATTTTTAAAGTCTTCTATTGCCTAAGCCAAGTTTAAGTCCCCTTTGGAGGGAGGGCCTTTGACTTCCTCTGACAGTATGCCTTCTTATTCCTCATCCAAAGGGATGGGAGGAGACACCTGTTCCCCAAGAAAGTAACCTTCTTTGGTCTTATTTTTTTTCCCCCTTTTCTGGGCATTTTCCCAGCCAGTTACTTGACTTCTGAGTTTCCTTTCCACACCCACCTGGCCTCCAGTTCCACCCAGCTAGCACTTAGGGGCTGAGATTCAAATGCTGCTTCCCAGCCTCAGGGCTTTCAATGAGGGCGGGGCTGCTATTCAGTGTGAGATGAAGATCCAGTGCTCAAGTGGGGGCAGGGCTGCCACACAAGGCTCAGTTCCCTCAGGGGGTTTATGCAGAGATCTTCAACAATGGATCCAAGCTCCTGTCTGCTTTGGGAGCCCCTGTCTGCTGCTGTCTCTGCTGCTGCCTCCCAAGGGGACCTGAATTATGGAGACACCCTACTCCCCTCTCGTCCAGCCAAAAAGACTCTCTCACTGACCTTGGCCTCCTGTGGGTGAAGGGATCTGTGCTGCTGCTGGAGATTCTGTCCCTGAAGCCTACTCGGATCTGCTCCCCTTGGTGCTACACAGCCAAGGCAGGGCTGGGCTATGCTCTGGGACTGGTGAGACAGACCTTTGGTGTTGGTTTTTCAGGTCTCTCTGGAACAGAAATCTCCTCCACTCCATTGTTCTGTGGCTTCTGCTGCTCCAGAATTTGTTGGGAGTTCTTCTTTACAGGTATTTTATGGGCTGTGGGTTAGGAACTAGCATATGTGTGCCTTTCTACTCCACCATCTTGGCTCCTCCCCCCAACATGTGGTTTTTTTTTCTTTTTTTTCTTTTATTATTTTCTTTTCTTTTTTTTTTAATGTTTTACAATCATTTCCTTAAAGTTAAGATTTTATCCCCCCCACCCTTCCCCCACTACCCCCCTCCCTCCCCATGACAGCATACAATTTTGTATAGGTTCTACATATACTTTCCTATTGAGCACATTTTCACTATAGTCATGCTATGTAATCGAACTAAAATAAATGGAAGAAATCATATAACAAATCAAAACATAATACACTGAAGCCCACACACACACAAACATGATCTGCTACATTCTGCAAATGACTTCCATATTTCTTTCTCTGAGTGTGGAAGGCATTTTGCCTTAGAAGACCAACATAGGATTTTTTTTTTCTCAGTAAGTTCTTGTGTTATTACAAAGTTCCAAGTCTACCAGAAAAAACTCTTCGCACACTGTGGTCGTTGCTGTACACAAGGTTCTCCTGGTTCTGCTCCTTTCGCTCAGCATCAGATCATGTAAGTCCTTCCAGGCCTCCCTGAAGTCTTCTTGTTCATCATTTCTTATGGCACAATAGTACTTCATTACATTCATATACCATAATTTATTCAGCCATTCCCCAATTGATGGGCATCCCCTTGACTTCCAGTTTTTGGCAACTACAAAGAGTGCTGCTATAAATATTTTTGTACACGTGGGACCCTTTCCCGTTTTTATAATCTCTTGGGGATACAGTCCTAGTAGCAATATTTCTGGGTCAAAGGGTATGCACATTTTGGTAGCCCTTTGGGCATAGTTCCAAACCGTTCTCCAGAAGGGTTGGATGACCTCACAGCTCCACCAACAATGAATCAGTGTTCGAACTCTCCCACATCCTCTCCAGCATTTCTCATTTTCTTGTTCTGTCATGTTTGCCAATCTTATAGGTGTGATGTGGTACCTCAGAGTTGTTTTGATTTGCATCTCTGTAATCAATAGTGATTAAACACTGGAGAACATAGGAATAAAGGGAACTTTCCATAAAATAATAAGCAGTATCTACCTAAAACCTTCAGCAAGCATTATATGCAATGGGGATAAGCTAGGTGCATTTCCAGTAAAATCAGGCGTGAAACAAGGATGCCCATTATCACCATTATTATTCAGTATGGTACTAGAAATGTTAGTGGTAGCAATTAGACAAGATAAAGGAATTGAAGGAATAAAAATAGCCAAAGAAGAAACTAAGTTATCACTCTTTGCAGATGATATGATGAAATACTTAGAGAATCCCAGAGATTCAAGTAAAAAACTACTTGAAATAATAAACAACTTTGGCAAAGTTGCAGGTCACAAAATAAACCCAACACAAATCTTCTGCATTCCTATATATTAGCAACAAAGTCCAACAGCAAGAGATAGAAAGAGAAATCCCATTTAAAGCTAGAGTAGACACTATAAAATACTTAGGAGTTTACCTGCCACAACAAACCCAGGGATTTAAGTAAGCGGAAAAACATCAGTTGTTTTGTCCAGCTCTAGAAAATAATTATCTGATAGTTTAATTGGTATGGAACTAAATAAGTAAATTAATTTAGGTAGAATTGTCATTTTTATTATATTAGCTCGGCCTACCCATGAACAACTGATGTTTTTCCACTTACTTAAATCTGACTTTATTTGTGCAAAAAGTGTCTTGTAATTGTGTTCATATAATCCCTGAAATTCTTGGGAAGGTAGCCTAGCGCTACCAGACCTCAAATTGTATTATAAAGCAGCAATTATCAAAACCACTTGGTATTGGCTAAGAAACAGAGGGGTAGACAGATGGAATAGACTTGGCACTCAAGACACAGTAGGCAAGGAATATAGCAACCTCCTGTTTGATAAACCCAAAGATCCCAGCTTCTGGGATAAGAACTCACTGTTTGACAAAAATTGCTGGGAAAACTGGTTAACTGTGTGGCGGAAATTAGGCACAGACCCATGCCTGACACCGTACACAAGAATAAAGTCCAAATGGGTACATGATTTAGGTATAAAGATTGATACCATGAATAAACTGGAGAAGCAAGGAATAGTGTATTTATCAGATTTATGGAGAAGGGAAGAAATTTTTTCTAAAGAAATGATAGAAAGCATTATGAAATGCAAGATGGATAATTTTGATTACTTTAAACTGAAAAGTTTTTGCACAACCAAACCCAATGCAACCAAAATTCGGAGGGATGTAGTAAATTGGGAAAAAATTTTTACGGCTAAGCTCGGGGATAAAGGCCTCATTTCTAGAATATATAGAGAACTGACTCAAATATATAACCATACAAGTCATTCCCCAATTGATAAATGGTCAAAGGATATGAACAAGCAATTTTCAGGGGAAGAAATCAAAGGTATCTATAATCATATGAAAAAGTGCTCTAAACCAACATGTGGTTTTTAATAAATAAATTTAATAATATAAAATTTCTGAGTTTGATAGTTATATAATAAAACATGGGGGAAATATCCCTCAAATATTTGCAATTAACCTATTGTTCATCTTATGATTTCACATTTGTTTCAGTAAAAAAACTAATCAAAATATAATTCATTTTTCTGAAATAACTATGAAATTATCTGAAAAAATATTAAAATAAATCACTACTTTAAAATTTATAGGGTGTAGAGGTAGTACAGTATATGTAGTGGAAAGACTAACTTATTGGCTTTAGAAGACTGGTACTACTACAGGCATATCTCTTTTATTGTGTATTGCTTTATTATGTTTTACATACACTGTTTTTTTTACAAAATGAAGGACTGTAGAAACCCTGCATGGAGCAAGCTTATCAGCACCATTTTTCCAACAACATCTGCTCACATCATGTCTCTGTGTCACATTTTGAGAATTTCTTGAAATATAAATATCTGTTATCTGATCTGTGATCAGTGATCCTTTATGTTACTATTGTAGTTATTTTGGGGTACCACAGCAGCACCTATATAAGACAATGAAGTTAATCAATAAACGTGTGTAGTTTCACTGTTCTATTGACTTGCTGTTCCCTAGTCTCTCTCCCTCTCCTAGGGTCTCCCTATTCCCTGAGACAGAGCCATACTGAATATTACATAAATTTAGTTGATAAAGCAGCAACAGAGTTTGAGAGGAATTGACTATAATTCTGAAAGAAGTTCTAGTCTGGGTAAAATGCTATCAAAACAGCATCACATGCCACAAAGAAATCTTTCATGAAAAGTCAGTCAATGCAGTAAACTTCACTGCTGTCTTATTTTTAAAAACTGCCACAGCCAACCCAACCTTCAGCAACCACCACCCTGATCAGTCAGCAGTCATCAGCATCAAGACAAGATCTTCCACCAGCAAAAAGATAATAACTTGTAGAAAGCTCAGAAGATCAATTAGCATTTTTTTAGCCATAAAGTATTTTTAAACTAAGGCATGTTTTAAACGTAATAGTATCTCACTTAATAGACTTTAGCATAGTGTAAACATAACTTTTATATGTACTAGGAAACCAAAAAATTAGTGTGACTTGCTTTATTGAAATATTCACTTTATTGTGGTGGTCTGGAACCAAATCCACACTGTACTTACTAGAATATTTAGCAAGATATAAAGATATAGACATATATGTGCATATATTTGTATACACATATACATATACACAAATATATGCACAAGATAAGAGATAGAAATGACCTAATTTGATAATTAACTGAATATGTATAGTGAGAGATTGTGAGAAGGCAGATGGCCATGTAAGAGTGACACAGAGGTTATAAATCTAGATAACTGAAAAGATATTGGCACTTTTTATATTTATAGAAAAATCTGTTGGTGAATAACTTCTCTGAACATGTATCCATAATTATAAAATGAAAGTACTAAACTAGAAGATCTCTATGGTTGTTCTAACTCCAAAATTCCATATATCTGCTACATGTTATGAAGAATATATATTATGGTTGCAATAAGCAATAGTATTTTCAACAGGAAAAATATATTAAATTCATTCAACCAGAAATTTAATTAATATTTTTGACCAAATCTACTTTGCATGAGACTAACGTTTTTCTCAACAGCTTATTCCAGTACAAGTAGTTTTAATGGCATCTTGTAAACCAACAAACTATGAATGACTAATAAATTCTTAACCCTATCTAATATCCAATGATTCAATTTTACCTAAAGGTATGCCTAGAAGAAGCTAAGTGGAGCAGGGAATAGAGGGCTAGGTCCGGAGTAAAAAAGATCTGAGTTCAAATCAGAACTCAGATACTTAGAATACCTGTGTGCTCTAAAGTCACTTAATCTCTGGTCTGCCTCAGTTTCCTCAACTATAAAATGGGGATAATAGTAGCACCTCTCAGGTTTGTTATGAGGATAGTAACCTCTCAGGGTTGTTATGAGGATCAAATGAGATTATATTTGTAAAGCATGTGATTTAGTTTTCATAAAGCCTAGCATATAGTAGTTGCTTAATAAATGCTTGTTTCCTTCCTTCCGTGCTTATAGATATCACAGTTATATCACATCCTGGGAAAGACAATTAGTGGCAGTTATTTATATGAAAATGTCCCATAGAGAATTATCCTTACCTACCTAGATTTGCCCTTTTTAGAGGGCTGTTTCTATCCATTTCTGGAGGGAAGGGCTCCCTTACCTGTGTATCTGCTCCAGCTCTAGGCGATGCTCCTGCAATCGGTGCTGATAAAGCTGCTGCAGTTCTTCTCGCTTCCTGGTTTCCTTGGCAACAGCTTGCTTTAGCTTGGCCACTTCTATCTTGAGCTCACTTACCTCTGCCTTTCTAGCTTCCTCTAACATACTGGTTTGGGCAAAGGCAGCATCATAACGCTCCAGTTCACAGTCCCGTTCCTCTAGGACCTGCAAGTTATAGGTGAAGTCCTTTTTCAACTGACTGAGCTTCTCTCTTGCTTCCTGGAGCTGCCGCTGGGCATCTTGTAGAGCTGTTTCTTGCAGTTGGGTTCGGAGAGCTTGTAATGTTTTCCACTCTTCTTTTTTACAAGCCAACAATTCATCCAGTTCTTTCTCCTGTGGTAGCATTGTAGAGTCTATAGGAGAGAAAGGAAAAAGTATCAGAAATCCATCTTTGGGAAATTTCTGACATTCTCCTCCCCCAGGTGAACCCTTACATGTATTTGTGATCCTATCACCTCCAAAGAGAATGCCCCTACTATCATTCTCTTCTCTCCCAATATAATCTCAAGTCTCTTGTTATATATTGGTTCCTTCCTAGCTGCCTTTAATAATGTCCTAGTTTCTCCTATCTTACAAAAAATCCTTACAATATTCCACTATCCCTGCTAGGTACTATTTTATAGCTCTCTCACTTTACTCATTTTAACTCCCTTAGAAAAAGTCAATTATAGTTACTGCCTCTACTTCCTATCCTCTTTCTTCTAAACTAATTGTAATCTGGCTTCCAACCTCATCAGTCAACTGAAAGTGCTTTCTCCATTACCAATGATCTCTTTCTCCTGGGTTTTGCTGGTAATATACAGAAATGCTGATATTTTTCTGGATTTATTTTAAATCCTGCTACTTTGTTGAAGTTATTGTTACCTAACTTTGAAAAGTTTTAGAATTCTGATTTATGCAATGATAAACCAGAAATTTAAAAGAATAAAGAGATGGAACATGTCACTAACTTTCTACAAAAAGAAACATTTTCAGATATGGCTAATGTGAGGATTTTTTTTTTACTGGACTATGCAGATATGCATTGACAGACTTATTTGAGAAGTTAGTATTTTTTTACTTGCACAGTAGAGATGGGATAGTAGGAGAGACAAATTTTTTTATATGCCTATAATTAATAATTATATTATTTTATATATTATAATCTATTAGAAAAAATAATAATATACTAAAACAAGAGAAAACTTTGCATCAATTTTCATTTCATAAGCATATATGTATATATGTGTGTGTGTATATATATATACATATATACATATGTGTATATATATATATATATATATATATATATATATATATATATATATATATATATATATATATATATATATATATATATATATATATGCCTGGCAGGCACTGTGGTAAGCACTTTACATAACTTATTTCATTTGATCCTCACAACAATCCTGGACAGAAAGCTGATATTACTACCCCCATTTTACAAAACAGAAACCAAGGAAGACCAAAGTTAATGACTTATCCAGAGTTACACAGCTACTAAAATGTCTGAGACTGTATTTAATTCATCCCTGTTACAGCGAATGATTTCTTGGATAAATCACTATAATCTATTCACAATATATATTTAAAGTTTTTGAATCAATATTCATTGACAGTGTTGGTCTATATTTCTCCTTCTGTGTTTTATCTTGCCCTACTTTAGGTATTAGGGCTATATGTGTCTCATGAAAGCAACCCCAAAGAGTGCCTTCTTTCTCAGTTTTTGAGAATTTGTGCAGTATGAGGACTGATTGTTCTTTTTTTTTTTTTACTGTTTTATTTATTTATTTATTTAACTTTTTACAATCATTTTCACAAAATTTTGGGTTCCAAATTTTCTCCCCTTTTAACCCCTCGCTCCACCCCTATACCCCAAGCAATCTAATTTTCCCTATCTCCAATCTGCCCTCTCTTCTGTCATCCCTCCCTTCTCTTGTCTCCATCTTCTCTTTTCTCCTGTAGGGCCAGATGACTTTCTATTCCTCATTAACTATATGTCTTCTCTCCTAGTAGCAACAACAATACTAGACAGTTGTTCCTAAAACTTTGAGTTCCAAATTCTCCCCATCCCTCCCTCCCCACCCATTCCCTTTGGGAAGGCAGGCAACTCAATATAGGCCATATCTGTGTAATTTTGCAAATGTCTTCCCTGATAGTCGTGTTGTATAAGACTAACTGAATTACCCTCTATCCTACCCTGCCCCTCATTGTTTCTCTTCTGTCTTTTGATCCTGTCCCTCCCCGAGTGTTGACTTCAAATTGCTCCCTCCTCCCTTTGCCCTCCCTTCCATCATCCCCCCCCTTGCTTATCTCCTTCTCCCCCACTTTCCTATACTGTAAGATAGGTTTTCATACCAAAATGAGTGTGCATTTTATTCCTTCCTTTAGTCAAATGTGATGAGGGTAAACTAATTGGTTTTTTGTTTTTGTTTTTCTCAGCTCTCCTCTTTTTCCCTCCACTAAGAAGTCTCCTACTTGCCTCTTAAATGACATATAATTACCCCATTCCATTTCACCCTCTTTCCTCCCACTACATTTCTCTCTCACCATTTACCTTAATTTCTTTTAAGATATGGTCCCATCCTATTCAATTCACTCTGTGCTCTCTGTCTCTGTATGTGTGTGCATGTGTGTATGTATGTGTTCGTGCATGCATGTACATGTGTGTATGTGGTCCCACCAACTACCCAGATACTGAAAAGTTTTAAGAGTTACAGATATTGTCTTTCCATGTAGGAATGTAAACAGTTCACTTCTGGTAAGTCCCTTAAAACTTCTCTTTGCTGTTTACTTTTTCATGCTTCTTCTTATTCTTGTGTTTGAATGTCAAATTTTCTTTTCGGCTCTGGTCTTTTCATCAAGAATGCTTGAATGTCCTCTGTTTCATTGAAAGACCATATTTTCCCTTGAAGTATTATACTCAGTTTAGCTGGGTAGGTGATTCTTGGTTTGAATCCTAGTTCCTTTGACTTCTGGAATATCCTATTCCACGCCCTTCAATCCCTTAATGTAGAAGCTGCTAGATCTTGAGTTATCCTGATTGTATTTCCACAGTACTGGAATTGTTTCTTTCTAGCTGCTTGCAAGATTTTCGCCTTGAGCTGGGAGTTCTGGAATTTGGCCACAATGTTCCTAGGAGTTTCTCTTTTTGGATCTCTTTCAGGTGGTGATCGATGGATTCTTTCAATACTTATTTTGCCCTCTGGTTCTAGAATGTCAGGGCAGTTTTCCTTGATAATTTCATGGAAGATGATGTCTAGGCTCTTTTTTTGATCATGAGTTTCAGGTAGTCCCATAATTTTTAAATTGTCTCTCCTGGATCTATTTTCCAGGTCAGTTGTTTTTCCCATGAGATATTTCACATTCTCTTCCATTTTTTCATTCTTTTGGTTTTGTTTGGTGATTTCTTGGTTTCTTGTAAAGTCATTAGACTCCATCTGTTCCATTCTAATTTTGAGAGAACTATTATCTTCAGTGAGCTTTTGAACCTCTTTTTCCATTTGGCTAATTCTGCTTTTGAAAGCATTCTTCTCCTCATTGGCTTTTTGAACCTCTTTTGCCAATTGAGTGAGCCTATTCTTCAAGGTGTTATTTTCTTCAGCATTTTTTTGGTCTCCTTAACCAAGGTATTGACCTGTTTTTCATACTTTCCTTGCATCTCTCTCATTTCTCCTCCCAGTTTTTCCTCCACCTGTCTAATTTGCTTTTCAAAATCCTTTTTGAGCTCTTCCAAGGCCTGAGCCCACCTGACATCCCCCTGGGGTGTCTGGGGTGCTGAGGCCCCACCCTCCACATCTTTCCCTGATGGCAAGAATATTTCCTCGTCCTCGTCAGATCCAAATGTCGGGATCATTTGCATTTGTTCGAAAAAACTATAGTCTTATTTTTCTTCCCTTTTCTAGGCATTTTCCCAGCCAGTTACTTGACTTCTGAGATTCCTGTCCACCCCCACCTAGATCCGCCCAGCTAGTGCTTGGGGTCTGAGGTTCAAATGGGCTTTCCGCAGCAAGCTTTAGTTCTAGTGCTGGGGTGGGGGCAGGGCCGCCTCCCAGGCTCAGTTCCCTCAGGGGCTTTATGCAGAGGCCTTCAGCAAAAGAGCGGGGTGGGGCAGGGCCATCTCGCAGGCTCAGCTCCCTCAGGTTGTTTATGCAGAGACTTTCAGTAATGAAGATCCTGCCTGCTGCTGAGGGAGTCCGGGCCTTGGCCGCAGCCGCCACTGCCTCTGCTGCCGCCCATGCCTCTGCCTCTGCTGCTTCCTGCCCCCGTCTCTGCCACCGCCGCTTCCACCTGAGGGGGCCCGAGTCACGGAGACACCCTGCTCCCCCTCTCATCCAGCCCAGCCTTCTCTCTCATTGACCTGTAGCTTCTGTGGGTGGAGGGACTTTCCCGGCTGCCGGAGCTTCCGTCCCTGAAGCCTGCTCGGGTCAGCTTCTCTGGGGCTGCGGCCAGGGCAGCGCTGGTGGTGGGATCCGCTTTCCGGGGCGTGATGGACCCTGGGGTCTCCAGGGCTCCCTGGAACGGAAATCTCTTCCACTCCGTTTCTGTACCCTTTTCAGTGGTCCAGAAGTTATGGGGGACTCTTTTTACATTAATTCTATGGGCTGTGGTTTCGGAGCTCGTAAACGTGCGTCCTTCTGGACTAATTGTTCTTTAACAATTATTTAAAACAATAGTTAGTACAGTGGATCAAGTGCTAGGCCTGGAGTTAAGAAGACCAGAGTTCAAATTTGGCCAATACTAGCTTCATTTACCTCCCAGGGTTGTTGTGAGGATAAAATGAGATATTTGTAAAGCATTTAACACAGCTCCAGCATACAGTAAGTGCTTAATAAATGCTTGTTCCTTTCTCCCTATCCCCTTTTAGAAGTCTGAATACACCAGGTTCTTTGCTAATCCCTTTATATTGTATTTTGTTTCTATTTCCTTTTCTAAGATTGGTTATTTCAGATCTCTATTTGTTCTTCTCTCGGCTTGAATATTTTCTTTTTGAGACTATTCTATTTCTTTTACGTTCTGAGTTTTGTCAGCATATAACTGTTAAGTTCCGATAAACGTTTTTTCTTCTTGTTTTGTTGTGATTTCACTTTGCTCATCTGCTATTTTGTTGATTGAATTTACTGCCCTCTTCTTTTTAACTGGAAAGACTAAAGGTTTATCAATTTTATTAGTTCTTTTAAAGAACTCGTTTCAGCTTTATTTATCATTTCTAAAGGGTTTTTTTGGGGGTAGGGGGGCCCAAGGCCCAGTTTATTTCTTTTCTGGTTCTTAATATTTGTTCTTCTGAGTTGCCTTTATTATTGTTCAGTCATTTCAGTCCGACTCTTCATGACCCTATGTGGAGTTTTCTTGGCAAAGGCACTACAGCACTCTACCATTTCCTTCTCCAGCTCATTCTGCAAATGAAGAAGTGACTTGCCTATGGTCATATAGCTAGTATATATCTGAAGCCAGATTTGAACTCAGGAAGATAAATCTTCCTGATTTTAAACCTGGAAGTCTATCAACTGTGCCAAGTTATCTTGTGCTCATTTTAGGCTGGTTTATTTCTTGGCTTACTAATTTTAAAAAAATGCATATTGAGGTAATTAATTCTCCCTTTTTCTATTTTGTTAATGTATATTTCTAAGGATACGATTTTTCTCTAAGAAATGCTTTAAATCATCCCAGAAATTTTGGTATGTTGTTTCATTGTTATAATTTTTTCATATAATTTCTCCATTAGTTCTATGATTTATTCTTTTACCTGGTTATTACTTAGGATCTCATTATTGTTATTTAAATCTCCAATTGCATCATATCCTTTGACTGTGTATTCCCTGAACCAATTATTATTTTAATTGTATTATGGTCTATAAAGGCCATATTTATTATTTTTGAATTTTTACATTTGTTTGCTATGACTCTGAAAACTGATGGTCAATTTTTAAAATCTCTAAATAATTTAATTTTTTACAACTGTATGTAAAAGCAATTTTTAGCATACATTTTTAAAATTTTTGAGTTCTGAATTCTATCCTTCCTTCCTTTCCTTCCCTCTTCCCCTCTCTGAGACAGTAAGCAATAAAGGCTATCCATGTACAACAGGCCTGTGCGACTTCTGGCCTGCAGTCCTTTTATGGAGCACCAAAGGATTTCAAGTGGCCTGCAAAAAACATAGAGCAAAACATCCTTTATATGTAGAGGAAATCCTCTGGCATGCCACAAGTGGCCCATGGACCATAAGTGGCCCATGAGCCACAGATTGTATAGCTGTTACTGTGTATCAATAAGTACCCCAACATACACAGGGGGGCCTGCTATCACAGGTTCTTAGATCTGCACTCATAAAAGGAAAAGCAACTTTTGAGGGGTTAACAATCACTTTAATCAAGCATATGTATCATTCTTTTAACCAAGCACATGTCATTCACCTAGTTCAGGGGAGTCAGAATCCTGAACTTCAAAGAAAATACAGAGAAATAAAAAATCAACAGACATGGCTTCCTCTGCCTGAATTCAACAGATAGGCCCAACTGTATGACCATAGTTGCCAGAGAGGGAAGCACCAACATCTGGGTTTTCAAAGCCGGTGGGGAGGGAGGGTTCTTCTTAGAGCTTCCCAGAGTCCTCTTCTGGCCAAACAAACACTTCCAGTCAGTAAGCCCCAAAGTAAAACCCCACCCTCAGAGTGTTCATACCTTTTTTTAGAGCCAGAGGGCATCCTAACCCTTGAGAACTAATGCCTCATTAACAAAAGGTATGGGCATTCCTACAAATCTTCCCTACTAAAATTCCCTTTAATGGGCAGGCCCATTAATGAATGGGGAAGATCTTTAATTACATTAAAATAATTAACAATACAAATACATATACTGTTTCCAGTTAAAGTAACTGTTGCTTCTGCACTTTACTCCCACTAAAGACTCTTGATTGATAAAGGCAAGATTCAATCAGAGGCACTTGATTATACTAAAACAAAATCAGCAAAAGATCCTATTTTGCTTGCCATCACATAATGGTGCACAATGTTTTTCTATTTCTGCTCACTTCACCTCCCATTACTTCATATAAGTCTTCCCAGGTTTTTCTGAAAGCATCCTACTAGTCATTTCTTATAGCACAACTATTCTATCAACAATCATATACAACTTTTTCAGCTATTCCCCAATTAATAGATATTCCCTTAATTTCCAATTCTTCACCACCACAAAAAGAGTTGCTGTAAATATTTATGTACATGTAGGTCCTTTTCCTTTTGAACTTGATCTCTCTGAGATACAAACCTAGTAGTGGTATTGCTGAATCAAAGAGTATACATGGTATTATAGCACTTGGGAAATAGTTCCAAACAGTTCACAACTCCACTCTCAGTGCTTCAGTGTCCCAATTTTTCATATCATTTATCATTTTACTTTTTGTCATATTACCCAATCTAATAATTATGAGGTAGTACCTTGTTTTAATTTGTGTTTCTCTAATTACTAGTCATCTAGAGCATTTCTTCATATGACTTTAAATAGCCTTGATCATTTAATCTGGAAACTTCCTGTTGATATGCTTTTTCCATTTATCAATTAAGGATTTGCTTTTATTCTTATAAATTTGACTCAGTCAATTTACATAAGTATTTGAGAAATGAAGCCTTTATGAGAAAAACTTGCTGTAAAATTTTTTCACAATTATGATTACTATGTATTTTCCTCTCTTATTTTTCCTGTTTATCTTTCTCTCTCTTTCACCCTGTCCCTTCCTCCTTAAATTCTGCTTCTGATTACCATCTTCCTGGATCGGACTTTCCTTCTATCAGTACTTCCCTTTCTCTTATCCCCTCCATCTCCTTCTTCCCTGTAGAGTAAGACAGATTTCTATACCCAACTGAATGTGTATGTTATTCTCTCTTAGAGCCAATGCCAATAAAAGGTTCAAATGTGCCTGCCACTCTCCTTTCTTCCTCTCCACAATTTTCCTTGTCTCTTTTATGTGAAATAATTTACCCCATTTGACTTCTCTCTTCCCCCATCTCCTGGTGTACCCCTTTTTTAGCCTCACAGTTTTATATTTTAAAATATATCTTCCCATCATAATCAGCTCACACCTGTGCCTTCTGCCCATGCATATTCTTTCCAACTATCTTAATAATAAGAAAGTTCTTAGGACTTACAAGTATCATTTTTCCATACAGGAATATAAACAATCTAATCTTATTGAATCCCTTATGATTTCTCTTTCCTGTTTACCTTTTTATGCTTTTGTATTTTTTTTTTGTATTTTGAATATTGCAAATTTTGTATTCAGCTCCAGCCTTTTCATCAGGAATGCTTGAAAGTCCTCTATTCCATTGAAAATCCATTTTTCCCCCTAAAGGATTATACTAAGTTTTGCTAGGTAGGTGATTCTTGGATGTAATTCTAGCTCCTTTGCCTTCTGAAATATCATATTCCAAGCCTTCCAATCCTTTTATGTAGAAGTTGCCAAATCTTGTGTGATCCTGTTTGTGGCTCCATGATATTTGAATTGATTTTTTTTCTGGCTGCTTGCAAGATTTTCTCTTTTACCTGGGAGCTCTGGAATTTGGCAAAAATATTTCTGGGAGATTTCATTTTGGGAACTCTTTAAGGAGGTAACAGTGGATTCTCTCAATTTCTATTCTACCCTCTAATTTTAGGATATCAGAGCTGTTTTTCTCAATAATTTCTTGAAATATAATGTCTAGGGTTTGTTTGCTTGTTTTCTTTATCATGGTTTTCAGGAGTCCAATAATATTTAAATTATCTCACTGAATTCTATCTTCCAAGTCAGTTGCTTTTTCAATGAGATATATTTCACATTCCTTTCATTTTTTCATCTTTCTGATTTTTTTTCTTAATCTCTCATGGAGTCATTCACTTTCACTTGCCCAATTCTAATTTTCTAGGAATTATTTTCTTCAGTGAATTTCATATCTCTTTTTCCATTTGGCCAATTCTGCTGGATTTTTGTGTCTCTTTAACTCTTGGGCCCATTCTGTTTTTTAAGATGTTATTTTCTTCAGTATTTTGTGTGTGCCTCTTTTGCCTGTTGACTTTTCTTTCATGATTTTCTTGCATCACTCATTTCTTTTCCAAATTTTCCATCTACTTCTCTTATTTGATTTTTTAAAAATTCTTTTTGAGCGCTTCCAGGAATTCTTTTTTTTTGGGGGGGGGCGAGGTCTGAGACTAATTCACATTTTTATTTTTTTACCTCCATTTAATAAATATTTATTAAGTACTAAAATTGTGCCAACTATCCTACTGTGCACTTAAATATAAAGAGAAAATGGAAACATTATGTTGTTCTTCATATTACATCTATTGATAGAATGTAAACTCTTTGACTGCAGGTGCTATGAACAGTATAGCATGAAAAATAGTACAAACCATTATTTGAGGATTCCTATTTCAACTTCCACCTCCACTGACAGGACAAATCCCCAGATTTTGGCTATATCTTTTCTTCAGAATTTTTTTTGGGGGGATGGGCAGGAAATACATAATAAATCTCTTTTGGGGGTATCTTTTGATATTCCAGCCAAGCTAATGTTTTTATTGTATTGTCATCCAAATGTAATTGCTGTGTATTGTCCTTTAGTTGCTATTAATTTGTTTTAACTTTTTTAACAAATGAAACTGCAAATCTATTATGTACAATGTGATTTTCCTTTCTGATATACAATAAAGTTTATAATGTAACCTTCCTTTGTTCCCTTCCCCCCAGATAACTATCATTAACACAAATATGTATGTGTATATATATATATATATATATATATGTGGGTGTGTGTAAATCTATAATTCTATTTATCAGTTCTTTCTCTAGACATAGATAGCACCTTCCTTCATAGGTCCTTTGTAATTAATTTGGCTATTTTTAATAATCAAAATTACCTTGCTTACTGAAAGCTGTTCTTAAAACAAAACTGCTGTACATGACATTTTCCTGGCTCTGCAAATTTTGCTCTTCATCATTTAGTGCAAGTTTTTCCATGTTTTTCTAAAATGAAAGAACTCATAATTTCTTATAGCATAGTAACATCACAATCATATACCACAATTTGGTTACCCATTCTCCAACTGATGGGCATTCACACAATTTCCATTACTTTGTCATCAAAGAGAGCTGCTATAAATATCTTTTCCTTTTTCCCTGATCATCTTGGGAAACAGACCACCTAACAGTGGTATTGCTAGGTCAAAGGGTATAAACAATTCTATGACTCTTTGGGCATAATTCCAAATTACTATCCAAAATGATTAGACCAGTTCACAGCTCCACCAACAGTAAATTAGAGGCCCAATTTTCCCACATCTCCTCCAATATTTATCAATTTCCTCTCATATTTTTCTCTGAGGCTTTGCATGTAGCTGTTTTGATTTTGTTGTCTTCTCAGTTTCTGTTTTGATTTTCCTGTCGGCATATTAACTTTGTATAATCACCCTTTTTGGTTGTGTGCTCAATTTCCAGTCTATTTCTTAATAGGTTAATTGGTTAATTTTTTTGTCTCTAGCTTCAGGTTTTTTGTGCTGATCCTTTCAGAGCTAGTTCTGGGGGTCTGTAAGTTTTCAGTTCTTCCAAAGTGGTATGATCTAAGGAGCTGTGGTCATTGTTTTTTCCAGCTTGTGCTCTACTCTATGAGCCATTCTTTTCTGCCCCGTAACTGTCACCAGGTTCCCTATTCCTGTTAATGCTCCTCCTCACCTTGGAATTGCAAACTCATATAGGCAGTGCAACACAGTTCTGCACCAGGAAAGGGTCCTCCTGTAATCTCCTTCTGATCAGTTGTCTGATCTCCTCCTTGTCTGTGGGCTGAGAACTCCTGAAGCTGCTGCCACCAATTCAGTCGTTTTTCTTTGTAGTAATGTCTCAAATGCCTCTTTTTTTCTAACTATCCATCTTTTTTCACTGTTGAACACTTGTACGATTAAGCTCAGATTTGCAGTATAGATCACTCTAGGCTATATCTTGAGTTGCATTGCTCATCAGAAGTCATTATTCCATACTCTCTTACATTTTCTAGTGGGTACAGAACAGTCATGTTGTTTGAATGGTCTTTCCTTTGTATTTATATCTATTTCTCCTGATCATTTGCAGAATTTGTTTCTGAACTGAGTCTCTGAATTTAACCACTTATGGGAGTTTGCAGGGCTGTTTTGTTTTTTTTCTGGAGATTATCTGTAAATCCTTTCAACTGGACTTTCACTTTCTCTTCAAAAATTCTGGCCAGATCTCTTCTATCACTTTCTTCATTGTAGTATTAAGGTTTTTTGTCCTGATATGTTTCTTCTGGGAGACCTATGATCTTCAGATTGTCTCCATGCGTCGTTTTTGAGATTAGCATGTTTTGCTTGCATCGTGAGCATATTTTCTTTTAACGTTATTGTTTTTTGCTTCTCTTAGATTATTCTTCACTTTTGTATACCTGTATTCTCACTTTTTTTGGGGGGGGGGGTGAGGCTTGCTATCACAGGTTCCAGTTTTGGTTTTTTTTTCTGTACATTACTTTTGCTCTGTGGAACTTAAATTCTACTTTCATATATCTCATTTTTCTTTTGAACCAATCAGGAATAGCATGCTGTAGTTCCACATTCTCCTCAGGGTTCTCTGTTTTACCTAGTGTAGGATCATTTTCCTTTCCTTTATAGCATTTATTTATAGATGCTTGAATTTATTTACTGTATCCAAAAGTCATATTTCCTTCTGTGGTTACTATTTTTCCTGCAGATTATCTGCTAATGTTCAAGGTCTTTCAGTTTTCTTCTTTCTGAATTCTTTGGTAATTTCGGGCTTCCCCTCACTCATCCATCTTCCTTTTTCTTCACTTTCTGACTCCTTCCTCTGTAATTGTGGTTTCTTTGGGGCCTGTATCTGGAAGCTTCTCAGCCTTCCACTCTGAGCAATTCACAGTTCACCAGCCTAGATCTCTACCTCAACTGACTTTTGGGTGGTCAGAATTAGCCCCAGTTGGATGCTATGCCCTTTCCCTCAAGGCTTGGTGAAATGCTATAAACCCCCCACCCCAAAATACACACACACACACACACACACACATACTGCCCTATTCTAGTCCCTCAATTTCTTAGTTCTTTGTCCTCACACTGGAAGTTCTGGGCTTTGCAGTACTGATGCTATAGGACTGTCCACCCCAGCACCAGCTCATTAGCAGATAATCAGCTCTGTAGACATTAAGGAGTTGTTGGCCTGGCTCCAGTTCTACTGGCACTACAGTTGTCTGCACCAGAACCAGAAGTTCAAAGTTTTTCCACACTGGTGCTACAGAGTTGGAGTCCCAGCAAGCATTTGTTCCTGAGAGGCTAGGGATGCCTGGATGTCTGAGCTATTGTTGTCCATCACAACGAGAGTAGATTTCCAAAGCCTAGAGCCTTACTTTTCAGGCAATGGAAAGAAAGAGGGAGGGGGAGACTAGAACACTGGCATGGATTCTGAGGTAAATCTGTATCCTGTCTTTAGGTTTGCAGGCATAGACTTGCTGCAGGTAGTGTGGAAAGTGAGGGAGGGGTATTGGGTAGCCTCAGGACCAGTGAACATGAATTAGTTCAAGGATCTGGGTTTACTTTTTTAATCTTTTTTCACTTTTGGATGTCCTATACCATGGAAACACCTAAAGTTGCTTTATCTTTAGTGCCTAAGTTCTATTTTGGAGAAGTTTGAAAGATCATGGGGATTAAAGAAATATCCAGTTTTCCACCTTGTTGCTCACATGACATTGGAAGTCTTCTCACATTGATCTTTTTATCATGTGTAGTTAGGCTCACCTTGGGCTGCAACTTGACCTAAACTGCTCTTTGGGACATATAATTCCATTTTCTCTTGTAGTTTCCAATACGTACGGAATAGTCTTGTGTTTTTCGAATTTCCTTTCCTTTATATTTGAAGGTCTTTCTCCTGAGCACTTGCAGAATTTGTTGTTTCTCAACAGAACTGTTAAATTCAAAGACTATGTATTTTGGAATTTGCAGCACAGTATTTTTTTCTGGAAGTGATTCATGGATTATTTTGATTAGCACTTTGCCTTCTATGTTCAGAAGTTTGAGGAAAGTTTTCTTGTAAGATTTCTTGAGTTATGATGTTCAAATTTTTTTACTTGCTATGTTCTTCTCATAGGCTGGTAATTCTTAACTATTCTCTACATATCCTGTCTTTGAGATCAAGGTTTTGCTGATATATCAACCATGCCTTCCTCTAATGTTACTGCTTTTCGCTTCTCTTCTTCCAAGTTATCCTTCACTTCTATGTATTTGTATGTTACCCTTTCTCCTGTTTTTTGGTGAGATTTGTCACTGTGGATTCAAGTTTTTCTATTCAGCTGACTATTTCTGTTGTGCAGGTCATATATGCTGGTTTTGTAAGCTAACAATAGAATAATGCAGTGATATAGCCCAGGTACAGAATATCATCCTGTATCTAAAGTACCATATGTTAAGGTAAGGTTCCTGAACTTGGGCTGGGGTGTGTGTGCAGAAATAGTGACTACTACTGCCAAGTCTCACATAGCTACCAGAAAAATGACTCACCTCTGACACAGACATACCCCAGAAAATAGAGAAGACTTCAGAAGATGTTATCAAAGGCACACTATCAAAGACTTTGTAACAAATTTATCACTCTAAAACCTTCGGTGTTCTCTATGCCCAAGACTTCAGTTAGCTTGAAGCACAATTGAACCTTCCCAGGGAAAACAAAAAGAAATATACAAAAATGTTACCTATTCACATTTGGTTCCTGTAGTATACTACTCCTTCCATGACACCATTTTATATGGCTTTCCCTCCACTGGGGATTTATCATTTACTCAATAGATTTCACTTAAGTGCCTGCTATCAGTTATCATCACCTGTCCTTTCCACTCATGTATGATGTTTGTTTTACAAATGAAAAACTGAATAAACACTGAAAAAAGTGATTTTTATGATAAGCTGGTAACATTGTTTTTATCTTTATTTTATACTTAAAGTTAGTAAGTTTTTTGTCTCTAAAGTTAAATTTGTAGTAAAAATTATTTCTAAAAATTCCTATCTGGAAAAATAAAGATTATATATATATATATGTGTGTGTGTGTGTGTGTGTGTGTGTGTATTTAAAAAGTTTCATTCATAACCCATTCCTATGTAATAAGAAGTCTGAAGAGCAATTAGACAAGCTTGACAAAAATTGAGTTTTATTTTCCAGAGATGAAAACAACCTTGATCACCATGGTTTTTGCAAGTTTGTAGACTATTTAAGGCTCTCAAAATTCATATTCAACTTACAAGCACAAGAGGCCCTAGCTCAAAGATAAACTGCATTAGATAACCTTAAGAACAAATGTTCATCAATCTAAATCTAATATGTCAATTAAAATTTATTGAGCAGCCTTCCTTTGGTCACATGATACTGTCTGACATTAAAAGCTGTATATAACCTGCTCCCCCACCCCATTCCAATCTTCTTACAACCTAGGCTTTGCCACATACTCTGCAATTTACTGACACATCTCCTTGCTGTTCCTCGAGCAAGGCACTCTATCTCCTGACTCCGGGTATTTTCACTGGCTCTCCCTCATATATGGAATGCTCTCTCTCCTCATTTCCATCTCCTGGATGGAGACTTCCTTCAAGTCCTACCTAAAGTACCATCTTTCACAGGAAGCCTTTCCAAACCCCTCTTAATTATGTTACCTCTATTCTCTCAACTACTTCCAATTTGGCCAGTCTATATAACTTGTTTGTACATAGTTATTTTCTTGTGGTCTCTCCCATTAGACTGGGAGTTCCTTGAGAGCAGAGATTATCTTTTTCCTTTTCTTTACATCTCCAGTGCTTAGCACAGTGACTGGCACATAGTAGGAGTTTAATAAATGTTTACTTCTAAAGGAATTACAGAGAGAGTTCAGGCCAGATATGAAGCTTGTTATGTCAAAGAAATGATAGATCAAAGAAATGGTATAACTAAGTTAAAGGAAGTATCCAGTTGGTGATTATCTTATCACTCTCAGGAACCATAATGAGAAGTAAAGAGAGTTAGTTACTCTTGTAAGTAGAAGGTCATACTAAAGGCTGACAGAGAAACAGAGAAAACTCAAAGCATCTTCCTCTTCCTTCTTGTTCTTCTTCCTAATTAGTGAAGGAAAGCAATTAAATCTTTCTATAACACTACAAAAGTAGAGAGTTCAAAGGGATGGCAGAGATTTAACTCTGAAGCATGGAACATAGGCTACTCACTTCCCATAGCATCACAATGTGATAAACAGCAAAGCAGTACAATGGCGAACCTTTGGCAATTTAAAAGAGAGAAAGGGAAACTCACAGAAGATAAGAAACATTTACAAACACATTCTGATTTTCCTAGTAAAAAAAGTTTGCCTCTGCAGTAGCAATCACACAATGCATCTGTACACAGAGGCACTAATGAATCAATATCACCTTACTACACATACCATAGGAAAAGAATAAAATGATTCTATTCAAATAAATACAAACTTTGATCATCATCCAAAGAATCATCTACCATTTACCTGGGAACTATCTATATACCTAAAGAAATAGAGTATGAAATAATGAAGGAGCAATGACCATGAAGTCAGAAGACATCGGTTCATATGCCCAGCTCTTACGGTTAACTAGCTGTCAAGGTACCACAAATAAAATTCTAAATCACTAAGTACTTTCTAAGGAATTAAACTGTGTAACCTTTCTGAGCCTGGTTCCCCAACTGGAAAAACAGGAATAACACACTACCTACCTCAAAGAACTACTATAAAGAAAGCAAGTGGGGTGATGGGAGGGGGGAACCAAAGTAACAGAGAAAAGGCAGTAACTTGACTGAGCTCTCCCCAAAACCCCTTCAAATACCTTTAAATAATGCCATAAAACAATTCCTGAAGCAGAAGAACCTACAAAAGGATGAAGTAATATAATTTTCCAGCCAAAGACAACTTAGAAGTTCAGCAAGAAAGGTCTAACTCGGGCGAGAGTGAAGCAATCTAGTACAAGCTGCATCAGCACAAACCCAGTCATAGTAAATTGTGAACAGACCCTGGGAACCACTGAATCAGCAGTGACAGCAGCTGCTTGTGGAATTCTCACCCCACAGAAAGTAAGAGGGTCAAACAATTGATCAGAAGGAGATGATAGAGGTCTCTTTGTTAGTACTGAGGCAGGACTCTGTTGCCTTGCCATACTGAGACCCAGGTTGTAGTCTTAGGTGATAGTCCCAGGTTGAGGAGGAATGCAACCACATGAGAGCTTGCAGCCATGATGGAGCAGGGACACTCATCATGGTTCCAGGACAGAAAAGAGTGCTTGTGGTGACACAGTGATAGACCAGAGCACAGCCCAGGAGAGTAGTAAACACCTCTCCTTAGATCATACCACCTTGGAAGAACTGAAAACTTACACGTCCCTAGAAGTATCTCTGAAAACAACAAAATCCCTAAAGCTTGGGACAGTACACTTTCTACTCTACAAGCAGAGCTCTATTTTAAAGAAGAGTTAAAAGTCAAGAAACAGTCTGGGGAAATGAGCAAACAGCAGAAAAAATTCTGACCATAACAAGTTACTATGGTGACAAAGATCAAAATGCACACTCAGAAGAAGAAAACAAAGTCAAAGCTCCTACATTCAGCTCCTTAGAGCCTCTAAGAAAAATATGAATTGGTCTGTGGTCATGGAGAGCTCAAAAAGGATTTTGAAAATTTTGAAAAGAAGTAGAGGAAAAATTGGGAAGAGAAATGAGAATGATGTAAGAAAATTAGGAAAAATGAGTCAACAACTTGCCAAAGGAGACACAAAAAATATAAAGAAAATAAAACCTTAAAAACAAAGTAGGTCAAATGGTAAAAGAGGTTAAAAAAATGAGAAGAATGCCTTAAAAAAGCAGAATTGGCCAAATGGAACAGAATAAAGAAGAAAAGAATTCTGTAAAAATTAAAATTGAACAAATGGAAGCTAAGGCGTTTATGAGAAATTAAGAAACAATAAAACAAAACCAAAAGAATGAAAAACTAGGAGACAATGTGAAATATCTCACTGGAAAAACAACTCACCTGAAAAACAGATCTAGGAGAAATAATTTTAAAATTATTGGACTACCTGAAAAGTCATGATCTAAAAAGAAGCCTGCATCATCTTTCAAGAAATTATCAAAGAAAATTGCCCTGATATTCTAGAATCAAAAGGTAAAATAAATATAGAAAGAATCCACCAATCACCTCCTGAAAGAGATCCAAGGTGAAAACTCCCAGTAACATTATAGCCAAATTTCAGAGCTCTAGGTCAAGGAGAAAATATTGCAAGCAGCTAGAAAGAAACAATTCAAGAAGCCATAGTCAGGATGACATAAGATTGAATAGTTTCTACATTCAAGGACCAGAGGACTTGGAATATGACATTCCAGACGGCAAAGGAGTTAGAATTACAACCAAGAATCACCAACCTCACAAAACTGAGTATAATCCTTCAGAGAGAAAAATGGATATTCAGTGAAATAGAGAACTTTCAAGAATTCTTCATGAAAAGGCCACACTGAATAGAAAATCTGACATTTCAAATACAAGACTTAAGGTAAAAAGGAAAGGGAAATCACAAGACATTTAATAAGGTTAAAGTGTTTACCATCCTATATGGGAAGATGATACTTGTAATTCATAAAAATTTTCTCATTATTAGGGCAGTTAGGAGCATATATAGACAGCAGAGGTGTGAGTTGAATATGAAGGGATAATATCAATGTACTGAGGGAAAGGAACAGGGAGAGGTAGAATAGAGTAAATTATCTCACATAAAAGAGGCAAGAAAAAGCTTTTGCAGTGGAGGGAAAGGGGTGGGGAGGCAAGTGGGAGTGAGTGAACCTTATTCTCATCAAGACTGACTCAAAGAGGGAATACCATACACACCAAATGACTATAAAAATCTATCTTACTTACCCTACAGGAAAGTAGGAAGGGAAGGGGATAAGACAAAGGAAGTGATAGAAGGGAGGGCAGACTGGAGAGGGAGGTAGTCAGAAGTAAAACACTTTCAAGGAGGGACAGGATGAAAGGAGAGAGAGAGAGACAGACAGAGACAGAGACAGAGAGAGAGACAGAGACAGAGAGAATAAACAAGGTGGGAAATAGAATGAGGAGAAATAGTTAGCAATAGTAACTGTGAAAAAAATTCTGAAGCAACTTTCTCCAATAGAAGCCTCATTGCTAAAACATATAGAGAACTGAATCAAATTTATAAAAATAAGAGCCATTCCCCAATTAATAAATGATCAAAAGATATGACTAGTTTTCAGATGAAGTAATCAAAGCTATCTATAGCCATATGAAAAAATGTTCTAACTCACTAATGATTGGAGAGATGCAAATAAAAACAATTCTAAGGTATTACATCTAGGATAGAAAGGGAAAATGACAAATGTTGGAGAGGATGTGGGGAAAACGAGACATTAATGCACTGTTGGTAGAGTTGTGAGCTGATTCAACCATTCTGTAGAGCAATTTGGAATTATGTCCAAAAGGGTATGACCATGCATACCTAGCAATAGGACCCAGCAATACTACTACCAGATCTGTATCCCAAAAGAGATAAAAAACAAAAAGGAAAAAGATCTATATATACAAAAATATTAATAGTAGCTCTTCTCTGGTGGCAAAGAATTGAAAATTGAGGGGATATCCATCAATTATGGAACGCTTTAAAAAAATTGTGGTATGTAATTATGATGGAATACTAGCTGTCCATTGGTCATTGTCCTTTGTTCTAGAAGGAACCATAACATCAGAAAGATGATGCCATGACTTGCAAGTGAACTGGATGTCAGTGAAGGAGGGCTGTGCAAGGTCACCAGACAGTCACTCTCCTTTGGAGTCCTCTAGGTCCAGTGGTAATATATAGATCAGGATAACAGGAGATGGCCCTGGGTGCAGAGGCAGAACTTGGCCTTTTTAAGCTAAGGTCTTTCCATTTCTTACTATGACTGAGGGAACACCTCAAGACCCACTGCTGACCAATCAATGAAAGCCAGAGTGAATTGGGTTTAAGGTATGGTCTTTTTTCTTTTTTTTTTCTTTTTTCTTTTTTGATTTTGTCCTTTTTTTAAAAAATATAAATTTATTTATTTAACTTTTTACATTCATTTTCACAAAATTTTGGGTTCCAAATTTTCTCCCCATTGTCCCCTCCCCTCACCCCAATACACCAAGCATTCTAACTTTCCCTATCACGAATCTGCCCTCTCTTCTATGCTCCCTCCCTTCTCTTGTCCCCATCTTCTCTTTTGTCCTGTAGGGCCAGATGACTTTCTATTCCCCATTAACTGTATTTCTTATTTCCTAGTAGCAAGAACAATACTCAACAGCTCTTCCTAAAACTTTGAGTTCCAAATTCTCCCCATCCCTCCCTCCCCACCCATTCCCTTTGGGAGGGCAGGTAATTCAATATAAGCTATATCTGTGTAGTTTTGCAAATGACTTCGATAATAGTCGTGTTGTGTAAGACTAACTCTTTTTCCCTCCATCCTATCCAGCCCTCCATTGTTTCTATTCTGTCTTTTGATCCTGTCCCTCCCCAAGAGTGTTGACTTCAAATTGCCCCCTCCTCCCATTGCCCTCCCTTCCATCATCCCCCCACCCTGCTTATCTCCTTCGCCCCCACTTTCCTGTATTGTAAGATAGGTTTTCATACCAAAATGAGTGTGCATTTTATTCCTTCCTTTAGTCGAATGCGATGAGGGTAAACTTCATGTCTTTTTCTCAGCTCTCCTCTTTTTCCCTCCACTAAAAAGTCTCCTGCTTTCCTCTTGAATGAGATATAGTTTACCCCATTCCATTTCACCCTCTTTCCTCCCACTACATTTCTCTCTCCCCATTTACCTTAACTTCTTTTAAGATATGGTCCCATCTTATTCATTTTACTCTGTGCTCTCTGTCTCTGTATGTGCATGCATGTGTGTATGTGTGTGTGTGTGGTCCCACCAACTACCCAGATACTGAAAAGTTTTAAGAGTTACAAATATTGTCTTTCCATGTAGGAGTGTAAACAGTTCACCTTTGGTAAGTCCCTTATGACTTCTCTTTGCTGTTTACTTTTTCATGCTTCTTCTCATTCTTGTGTTTGAATGTCAAATTTTCTTTTCAGCTCTGGTCTTTTCATCAAGAATGCTTGAAAGTCCTCTATTTCATTGAAAGACCATATTTTCCCCTGAAGTATTATACTCAGTTTTGCTGGGTAGGTGATTCTTGGTTTGAGTCCTAGTGCCTTTGACTTCTGGAATATCTTATTCCATGCCCTTTGATCCCTTAATGTAGAAGCTGCTAGATCTTGTGTTATCCTGATTGTATTTCCACAATACTGGAATTGTTTCTTCCTAGCTGCTTGTAAGATTTTCTCCTTGACCTGGGAAGTCTGGAATTTGGCTACAATGTTCCTAGGAGTTTCTCTTTTTGGATCTCTTTCAGGCGGCGATCGATGGACTCCTTGAATACTTATTTTTCCCTCTGGTTCTAGAATCTCAGGGCAGTTTTCCTTGATAATTGCATGAAAGATGATGTCTAGGCTCTTTTTTGATCATGGCTTTCAGGTAGTCCCATCATTTTTAAACTGTGTCTCCTGGATCTATTTTCAGGTCAGTTGTTTTTCCAATGAGATATTTCACATTCTCTTCCATTTTTTCATTCTTTTGGTTTTGTTTAGTGATTTCTTGGTTTCTCAGAAAGTCATTAGCCTCCATCTGTTGCATTCTAATTTTGAGAGAACTATTTTCTTCAGTGAGCTTTTGAACCTCTTTTTCCATTTGGCTAATTGTGCTTTTGAAAGCATTCTTCTCCTCATTGGCTTTTTGAACCTCTTTTGCCAATTAGGTTAGCCTATTTTTCAAGGTGTTATTTTCTTCAGCATTTCTTTGGGTCTCCTTTTACCAAGGTGTTGACCCATTTTTCATGTTTTTCTTGCATCTCTCTCATTTCTCTTCCCAGTTTTTCCTCCACCTGTCTAACTTGATTTTCAAAATGCTTTTCGAGCTCTTCCATGGCCTGAGCCCACCAGAAACCCACCTCAGATGTCTGAGATACAGAGGCCCCGACCTCCACGTCTTTCCCTGATGGCAAGCATTGTTCCTCCCCATCAGAAAGGAAAGGAGGAAATATCATCTGTTCCCCAAGAAAGTAGCTTTCTATGGTCTTATTTTTCTTCCCTTTTCTGGGCATTTTCCCAGCTTGACTTCTGAGATTCCTCTCCACCCCCGCCTAGATCCTCCCAGCTAGTGCTTGGGGTCTGAGATTCAAATGCTTCTCCCCAGCCTCAGGGCTTTCTGCGGTGGGTGGGGCTGCTATTCAACATGAGCTTAAGTTCTGGTGCTCAGGTTGGGGCAGGGCCGCCTCCCAGGCTGCTCCCTCAGGGGGTTTATGCAGAGACCTTTGGTAATGGCCCTGAGCTCCTGCCTGCTTGGGGAGTCCCGGGCCGCCGCCCTGCCTCTGCCACTGCCTCCTGAGGTGGCCCAAGTCATGGAGACACCCGCTCCCCTCTTGGCCAGCCCAGAAGTCTCTCTCACTGACCTGTGGCACCTATGGGTGGAGGGACCTTTGCGGCCGCCGGAGATTCCATCCCTGAAGCCAGCTCTGATCTGCTCCTCTGGGGCTGTGCGGGCAGGGCTGGGGTGGGCTCCACGTCCAGTGCACAACAGACCCCTGGGGATGGCTTTCCAGGGCTCTCTGGAACGGAAATCTCTTCCACTGTGTTTCTGTGCAGCTTGCTCTGCTCCAGAATTTGTGGGGAGTTCTTTTTACAGGAAATTTATGGGCTGTAGGTTCGGAGCTAGCATATGTGAGTCCTTCTACTCCACCATCTTGGCTCCTCCTAAGGTATGCTCTTTAAGAAAGACATTAGGCATTAAACCCCAAGAGATCTTTCACTTACCAAAATTTAGATTCCTTTGGACAGAGCACCAGCAGGTAAAGGCATGAAACCCCACGTGGACAGAGGGTGAGGAAGAAGAAAAGGGAAAGGAAGGGATGGAAAGGGGAGGGGGGGAGAGAGAAGAGGGAAGAAGAGAGGAGAGGAAGTAGCTGAGATGCCCAATTGGGCTGGTTGGGTCCCCAATGGGGCAGCTCAGACTACTCACAAGTTGTTATTTGTCCTTCATTTTCGAAGAGAACCATGACATGATGCCATGACTTGCAAGTGAATTGGATTTAAGTGAGGGAGGGCTGTGCAAGGTCACCAGCCTCACTTTCTCCTCCGGAGCCATCTGGGTGCAATCTCAAGATATAGATCAGGATGAGTGGAGATGGCCTCTTATTGCGCTATAAGAAATGATGAGCAGAATGCTCTCAGAAAAACCTGAAAAGATTTACACGAGCTGATACGAAGTGAAGTGGAAGGTGTGCAAAGTAACAGCAATGCTGTAAGATGATCGGCTGTGAATGACTTAGCTATACTCAGCAGGACAATGATCCAAAACAACTTTAAAGGACTTATGATGAAAAATGTTATCCATATGCAGAGAAAGAACTGATGGTTCCTGAATACAAACTGAAATATACATTTTTACTTTCTTTATTTTTCCTGAGGGGTTTGTTTTTGGTCTATGTTTTCTTTTGCAACATGACTAATGTAGAAAAGTTCTGCATAACTATACATGTATAATCTATATCGAATTGCTTGCCTTCTCAATGGGGACTGAGGGCGGGGAGTGAGGAAAGGAGATAATTTGGAAATCGAAGTTTTAAAAACAAATGTTAAAAAAGAAAGCAATCTGTAAACCTTAAAGTGCTATAAAAATATGTGCTAAAATGACTAAATTTAAAAGGGGTTTTTGCCTGATCACCAAGTAAGTATTCCACTAAGATTACATTACTATTTGACTAACAGAAAACTACTGAGAGGGATTTTTAAAATAAGCTTGTTAATTGAACTTGTATTGGTACTTTAAAGCAGGTGCTAACAAAACACAAGTACTTTCAAGTCCTAGAATTGGCAAAAAGCAGAGTTCTAAATGTAAGAAATAAAATCACTAGACATTTATGTCTGCTTCCCTTTGCAGAATGGCATTAAAGGGCAACAGCTTCTTTTTATATCTCTCCTTTTAGTATCTGCTGTTCCACATGCATTTGGCTTTCAGCTTAGCCACTAATAATAAAAGCTCTATTACTTCTAAAAGAACTAACAATCACTTAGGATGAAGATAGCTGCCTTAGCACTAATTTTGAAAATATTTAATGAGTTTAGATTACTACAAATATAGTTAAAAAATACTAAGTACTTTCTTGGGAATTAAAAGTCAGGGCCATGAAGATTCATATCAACTATACAACTATACAGCAAGACATTATCCTGAGAGCCTTGAAAATCCTAACACATAGCACATGGGCTAAACTTAGGATGATCTTTGGAAGAGACCTCTGTTACATGCTTAAAGGGCCTGGTGATCTCTTACCATTTTTCCTACCTGCTTTTTGTTTTTATTGCAAAATAGTGTAACTACTTCAAAAAACTGTTTCCTGAACCACGATATTACCAGCAGATCAATCCTAATACTAAATTAATAATGCATTTGGTAGGCATACACAATTATTTATTCAAAAGTTGTAAAACTACCTTGCATAAAGAACTGATGCAGGGATGTTTTATAGGGGAATAAAAATAAATATAAAAAGGAGAAAATAATTTTTACTGTATTCCCCAATCTGCACTGTACAATCCAGCCAAAAGGAACTAAAAAGGGTAGCTTTCATCCTGCCTCAGTCCACTTACCCAGGATAGTCCTTCTCCTTCCTCATTTGTGCTACATGAATTTGTTCTCTTCTTTCATACCCCAGTTCAGTTGTCATGGCTGTGTTCCATAAAGTATTCCCAGATCCCACTAGAAAAAAATTTATCTCACCCTCAACTATTCTTACAATTCAGAGCTTTCCTCTGATATCTTTTATCATTTTTATGATAAAAATACATAAGGTCTTTGAGAGCAGAAACTCTGCCATTTATTTAACCTATTTATTTATTTAACCTTACACTTACCACAATGTGTGGACACATAGTATGAACAAAGACAGGAAAAGAACTCAGACCTTCTATTCTCTCCATTCTAAATCACACAGAAATAGATTACATTCAGATGCTTTGTTATTCTGCTAAATAAGTGAAGAAAAAGGTTAAAATCATCCCCTTGCCTTTCTCTCTAATCTTCAATCTATCCCTATACACTAGCCCATTTCCTGCAGCCTTAAAACATACTTAGTCTCTCCTATTCTTAAAACACACAGAAAAACCTTCACTTGACCCTCTGAGCTGCTCAAGATATGGACCTACATGTGTCTTCTCTTACACAGAGAAAGTACTAGAAAAAGCTGTTTATACTAATTGTCTCTACTTCCTTTTATCATTTATAATCTGGCTTCCGACTTCATCATGCAGCTAAAGTTTTTTTCAAAGTTATCAATTACTAAATTCAACAGCCTTTTCTCTATTATCACTCTTGACCTCTCTGCACCATGTGACATGCTGACCATCCGCTCTTCCAGGATGCTCTCACTCTCTCCATACTCTCTTGCTTCTCTTCTTTCATGTCTCATCACTCCTTCTCAGTTTCCTCCCCTGGCTCATTATCTATATCATGCCTCCTAACTGTGGGTACAACTCAAGGTTTTATCTGTTCCCAGTTAACTGTTTCCCTTCTAATTTTTACTATAATGACTGTTTCTACAACAACTCTTCATTTTGTATAAGCAAAATTATCCATTTTACCTCCTATAATCTTGATCTCTGCCTCATCAATCACTTTTCCCCTATCCATATGGTGAAAAGTACTGTATTTTATACATAACTGTCACCATTGCATAATCATCACACCCTATTTTTTCAGTCCACAATTGTTTCTGAATAACCTTTTATGCATAATCATCATGCCACTTAAAAGGTAAACAGAATGGCAATGTATTCACTAGTGGCATATGAATACGCATTTATATCTCATGAATTGCAAGCCGGGAGACTAGAATTCTCAACACAGGTGCACTGTCAGTATATTTTCAAAGGCTGATTTCTGTGGTTTGTTTATAGCACTGTAGTACTAACAGTACTATCAGTCAACCCAATGAAGAACTATAGGTGCAGCTGGAGAAGCTGCCAACAGCAGGTAAGTCATGTGATATAAGACTGCCATCTTCCCCCACTAGCTAACCTATACAGTTCATCTGCCAGAGATTGTTTTTGTTGTTGCTGTGTTTGTCCTTTGTTCTTGAAGATGATCGTCAAGATGATGACATGACTTGCAGTTGACTTTGATCTGAGTGAGGGAGCGTTGTGAAAGGTCACCAACCTCACCTTCTTCTCCTGAGTCACCTGGGTCCAGGGGCCTGATATTCATCAAGATGACTGGAGATGTCCCAGGATGCAATGTGAGCCCCTGGCCCTTTCAGGTTAAGGTCTTATAGTATTCTCTCTTTGAGTGAGATACACCCATTCAATGAATAAGCTTATTTAAGTAGTTGCTCAAGGGATAGTCCCTGTAACCAAAAAAAAAAAAAAAAAAAAAAATCAAACTGGGAGGAGAAGACCGTCAGGGTTCCTGGGTAAAAGAGATGTACAGCATTTCTTTCTGATTGTGGATAAATATAAAAACTATTCTGTGGGCTTCAAGCTGAAAGTGATTGTGTTCACTGAACAGCATGGAAACAGCTACAGAAAGACAGTTTTTAGTGAGTAAAGAGTTGGTACAAGACTGGCAGAAACTAAAAGACAAATAATACCGGCACAATTTTTTAATTAAAAACTTCACATAATCGTCGCATCTCATGTTTTTTTTGCAAAAATGTGCCAAAAAATCTGCAATGATTATGCAGTGAAATTCAATCATCTCCTTCTCTGCTCCTCTAATTTATGATGTGACCTATTATATTTAAGTCATGTTCCCATCTGGAGTTCAATGCAGTACATGGTATGAAATGTTGGTACAAATGGATATCAAACTGCTTTCCAGTTTTCCCAGTAATAATCATAAAATAGAAATAAATATGACTTTCTTTTTTCTTATTTAAGTTTTCAATGTTCACTTTTATAAGATTTTCAGTTTGAAATTTTTCCCTCTCCTCCCTCTCCATCCTCCCCAAGATGGCATGTAATCTGATACAGGCTATACATGTATAACCATATTAAACATATTTTCACATTAGTCATGTTGTAAAGAAGAACCAAAACTAAGGGGAAAACCACAAGAAAGAAAAAACAAACAAAAACAAAAAAAGAGAGAAAGAGACAATAGTGTGTTTCGATCTGCATTTAGACTCCATAGTTCCTTCTCTGGATGTTGACCTGGATGTTGACAGCCTTTTCCATCTTTAGTCTTGGAATTTTCTTAGATCACTACATTGCTAAGAAGAGCTAAGTCTATCAAAGCTGGTCATTACATAATGTTGCTATTACAATGTATAATGTTTTCCTGCTTCTGCTCACTTTACTTTATATCAGTTCATGTAAGTCTTTCCAGGTTTTTCTGAAATCTGCCTGCTCATCATTTCTTATGTAACAATAGTATTCCATTACATTCATATACCACAACTTGTTCAGTCATTCCCCAATTGGCCAACATTCTCTCAATTTCCAATTCTTGACCACCACAAAAAGAGCTACTATAAATATTTTTGTACATTTGGGTCTTTTTTCCATTTTTGATCTTTTTGGGATAGAGACCTGGAAGTGGTATTGCTAGGTCAAACAGTATGCACAGTTTTATAGCTCTTTGGCATAGTTCCAAATTGTTCTCCAGAATGGTTACTTCAGTTCACAACTCCACCAACAATGCATTATTGTTCCAATCTTCCCATATCTTCTCCAAAATTTATCATTTTTCCTGAAAAATATCAGTTTTTATAGATGATATGATAATTCACCTATTCTTAATTCCCTCAGTTTATTTTTCTTGTCTTATTGCTATAGGTACCATTTCTAGGAGTATGTCAAGTCACAATTTCTTTTGATGACAAAATCAGTCTTCTATTCACCCAGGTTCACAACCCTGGTGTTATGCTGAACTCTTCAATGTCCCTCATCCCAAATCAGTTGCCACATCTTGCCTATTCTACTTCCATAATATCTCTTGCATCTGTCCCCTTTTCAGTACTCACAGGACCACCACCTTATTTTAGGATTCTTGCAAGATTATAACAAGTTTCCTAATCATCTCCCTTCCTCTTGTCTCTTCCCTATCCAATTTCTCCTCCAGGCAGATATTAAGGCTAAAAAATACACATATATTCCTAAAGCATTGGTCTATGACGCTCCCTTGATTACTAAACTCCAGTGACTCCCAATTATCTTTAATATCAAATACAAACTCCTCTATCTGACATGGAAAGCCTTCATAACTTGGTTCCAAAATTTCCAGCCTTATACATGTAAGATGTGCTACTCACATAAATGTAGTTTACATGAGATGTTTAAACATATTATCAGGGAGTTCAAGGTGAGGCAAACAGCAATCAATTGACCTCAACACAAAAAGTATTAGAACAATATCAAAAATTGGGGGGGGAGGGAATATAAGGTATCTGCTATAAAAAAAAACTGACCTTGAAAACAGGTCTCAAGAGGGTCAAATTTAAGAATCATTAGACTCCCTGAAAATCATGATTTTTTTTAAGTGCCTAGAGATATTATCTATCAAGAAATTCATCCAGTTCTAGAAGCAAAGGGCAAAGAATGAACAGAAAAAATCCAACAATCACCAAAATGAAAAGTCCCAAGAATACCACAGCTAAAATTCTGTTTCTATGACAAAAAAAAAAAAAAATACTTAAGAGTACTGTAATGTTAATATAAAGTTAAAGATCTTCCCTGCCCATTAATAGGGCTCAGGTAGAGCCCATTAAGGGGAGCTTGATTAGGGGAGGATTGTTTTGTCAGAAGACCCATACCTTTTGTTAATGTCTAAAGAGTTAAAAATTTTCCTCACCCATTAATGGGTTTGCCCATTAAGGGAAGCTTGATTAGGGGAGATTTGTTTTGTAGGAAGGCCCACACCTTTTGTTAATTTCTAATGAGGCATTGGTTCTCAAGGGTCATGATATCCTCCTATCTGAAAAGTGCATATATATATATATATATATATATATATATATATATATATATATATATATATATATATATTGAGGTGAGGTTTTGCTTTGGGGCTTATTAATAAAGAAGTGATTAAAGTTAAGACACCCCCCTACCCATGTTGGTGCTTCTCTCTCTGGTAATTACGTATATATGTAATGGTCAGACAGTTGGATCTATCTGTTGATCTGTGATGTTTGTACTGCATATGGTTAGACAGTTGGAAACCCTGTCGGTTGGTCTTTATTTCTCTGCTTGTATTTTCTCTATTGGTATGCAATTAAAGAAGATTGTTGACCCTTCAAAAGTTGCCTTTCCTTTTAGAAAAGCAGATGAAAGAACCTGTGATAGCAGGTCATCCTGGATGTGTCCGGGTTCTTGCTTTTACAAGTGTGTAGACAAAAATGAGTTCAAGTTCCAAGGGACCACAGTCATTATCATACAATATGTTTCTAATATACATGAAAGGAGAGCTTGGAATACAGTACAAAAACCAAAAGATATAAGGTCATACAACCAAGAATAATTTTACCCTGCAAAGCTGAGTATAATCCTATAAAATGTTGATAACAGAATAGAGGACTTTCAAGTATTACTGATGAAAAGTCAAAAACTAAGTAGGAATTCTGAAATACACACATAAGAGTAAAAAAGAATCCCAGAAAATTACATTTATTTGAGCAATCAGATAATGATGTGCTAACATTCCAATGGGTTAAAGGGGAGAGAAAAACTGTCTTTTCAGAACCCGATTATCTTCAAAAGGTTTTGTGGAGTTAAATATGAAAAACAGAGATCCTAAGAGTGGACTAATTTTGCCTGAGGGCTTTATGAGGGGAAAGAAAAGGGAAGGTAAAAGAACTATACTGGTATAGAAAAAAGGGAATTTGTTATTTCTCGTAATTGGGGTATATGAGAAGAGCCTGAGATGAACCTTACTGAAATGGACGGAGGAGATTGAAACACACACACAAGCAGTTTTGGTGGGGACATAACATCAAACTCAAGAGGAAAACAAAGCGATGACAAAAGGATTTCAAGAAGGAGAATAACACTGAAGAGGGAAGAGTAAGTAAAAGAAACTTCTTGATTCTGGAGGAGATTAATAGGTATAAAAACAAAGGAAAAGAACTAGAAACAAAGAAGATGCAAATCAACTGAGATATGGCTAAACACATAATATTATGCCATAAGAATTATGAAAGTGATGATTTCTGAGAATTCTAGGTAGTATAAATTCATGCACAGTGAATTCAGTAAGAACCAAGAGAACAATACATACAATGACAATACTGCAAAGAAAAACAACTTTAAAAGATTTAACCAAGATCAGTCATGTCTCCAGTATATTAGTCTCCGCCTGACAAGCAAAATTTGTTTTGCTTGACTATGTTTGTTGCAAAGGTCTTTGTCTCCCCCACCTTTTTCTCAGTTGATAATGAAGTGGGAGAAAGGTAGACAATTTTGAAAGTGCCATTTGGAATTTATCATATTGTGTATATGTGGGTTTTTTTTTTTAAAGTAAGCAACATGAAAGATTCACAGTTTCATATAAAATCATCTTTTTCTGTTCTGTTGTGTATACAAAAATGCTCAGTTTTCTAACTTAAAAATAAAATTTAAAATGGATAAAAAGAAAATGTGTTTAATTTGTCTTATATAGAAATTTTAAGTATGCTACTTGCTACATTATCTTGGCCAAAGTTATTCCATTCACCTCTGACCTTAGTTTCGTCATCTGGCAAAGGAAGGAGATGGACTAGATTTTCTACCTCCATCTTCTATGAAATGCAGTCAATAAGCATTTAAATGCATTACTGAAATGGTTGTTGACTGATTGCTGGCCTCCAAAGAGGCTTTAAACTTTTAGACTTGGGGCTAAATTAGATAAGCAGGTAGACAAGGAACTATTTCAATATCACTAGTTTCCTCTGCAATCCTATGTATTTTATCATCAGCACATAGTACAGTGCCTGGCACACAATATATTTTTACTGATTGATTTATTACTTTTATAGAAAATTATATATAGATAATTATATTTCAATGATTGGTTTCCTTTGTAATCTTACATATTTTATTTCACATAAAATTATATATAAATAACGATGTCAATGATAGGGTTCCTTTTGAAATCCATGTATTTTATTTTACATAAAATTATGTAGATGACTATTTCAATATAATTTTCTTTGTAATACTGTATATTTTATTTTATATAAAATTACAGGTAACTATTTCATTGTGATAGATTTCCTTTGTAATTCATTTTATTTTACATAAAATTATACAGATAAAGTTCAGTCCTATCTACTTTATTTTACATAAAAATTATATACCTGTTTCAATACAATGTTTCCTTTGTGACCAGTATTTTATTTTATATAAAATTATAGATAACTATTACAATGTGATAGATTTCCTTTGTAATCCTATTTTATTTTACATAAAATAATAACTTTTTCATTGATAGATTTCCTTGGTAATCCTATTTTACATAAAAATAATAGATAACTGTATTTCATTGACAGATTTCCTTTGTAATCCTATTTTATTTTACATAAAAATAATAGATAACTGTATTTCATTGATAGATTTCCTTTGTAATGCTATTTATTTTGTTTTATGTAAGGATTATGAACAAGTGCATTCCAATGTTTCCTTTGCAATCCTACGCATTTTACTTTACATATATTTCAATATGATTGGTTTCTTTTGTAATACTCATTTTACTTTATGAATTTAAAGACTTTGTCCCGAGAAGGGGTCCACCAATGCTTCTCTAGACCCCCTAAAGTAGGGCACGGAGGGTCAACTGCACAAACAAAGCTTGAGAACCCCTCGCCTCCACCCACTGAGGCAGCGTTTGGAGGCTTCGCAATAACAAAGCGCTGGGGCATGGCTGGCGGGGAAGGGGCTTTTCCCCTGGGTCCCACCCCCTCACCCCCCACCGCCCAGCGGTACCCCACAATTTCCCGCCAGAGTTTTCCAACCCCCCAGGGCCGCACCCCACCCCCAGCCCGTTCCAAGAATCTTCGCAACCCGCGCCCACCCTCAGCCCAGACCCCCACCCCCGCCCCCACCCGGGGGACTTCGTGCGCCCCTCTGCCAAGGGGAACATGAGGCCGACGTCACCCCCTTTTCTCGCAAGTCCGGAGCTACTCACTCGGAGCAATATCGGGGTTCCGCGACCGAGCCTCAGTTCAGACGGGCTTAGGGACCAGGCCGCGTTTCCATGGAAACCGGAGGCGCGCCTCCCTCGCAACGGCCGACCACTCCACCGCGGGCCCCGCGGGTGTCCCGGGCAAAGTCTTCCCCGCAGGAAGCTGGTCCCGGGGTTCCGGGTTCTGTCGGAAGCTCTCCTCCCACTCATCCTTCTCAGTGCCCACCTGGGGAAGAAGGGCACCGTTCTGAGACCTTAGATCCTCGCGGAGGGGGAGGAGGAGGCTGGTGATGGTGAGGATGAGAATGAGGATGACGAGGATGATGGTGGTAGCTGGCATTGATATAAATTTGAAATAGGCATCATACGAGTCCCTACCTCCCCGAGTTGTTGTGAGAATAAAATAATATTTGTAAAGATTAGCTTTAGGTACGTAATTGTATTCTTATAACAACCCAGAGAAGTGCGTGCCCCATTTTACAGAAGGAGAAACTCAGATAAAATGACTTGCCCAAGTTATCGAACAAAAGGCTGCATTTGAACTCAGGTCCATCCTGACTAATTACAGTATTCTATGTATTTTCTTCCTCCAAGACCTGAAGACACTGCAGGAGGTGTCTTCCGGTGAAGTGTAGGAGACCTCCTCTTCACTCACACTTAAACACATGGACTGCCTTCTCATGAAGAGAAACTAACTACTACTTTAAACTTTTCCTCTATGTGCCTCAGTTTCCTTATGAGGAATTTGTTGTGAAAGTAAAGCTATGAAAAAATTCAAGCACTTTATTTTTTTCATTTTATTTTTCTTTGGGGTTTTATTGTGTGTTTTCTTTTGCAATGTGCATAATATGGAATATTTTGCATGACTTCACATATCTAACTGAAATCATACTGTTTACCTTCTCCAAGGGGTGGGAAGGAGAGAATTTTAAACATGAAATTTTTAAAAAGTGAATATTAAAAATTTAAATGTAATTGGGAAATATTTAACAAAATTTTTTTTAATTTTAATAAGATATTAGAGTTGGCCTTTTACCTGACCAAAATGAGAGGGATGGAGTAAATAATTTTAAGAAAGGACTTTTTAGAAACATCTAATTTAACCTCATTTTACAAAGGAGGAAACTGAGACCCAGAGAGATGAAATGATTTGCCTAAGATCACAAAGCTAGGCAATCTCTTCCAGATATAACATTCAATGTTTCTTAAACAAGGATTCCATTTATTTCATTTCTTGATTGTGTCAAAGCTGGATTTTCTTGACGTCCTACAGTCAGGTTCAAAGTACAACTCTTCTTTCAAAGAGTCTGAAACCATCACTCCAACATACAGTATATTTTGGAAGATATTGTCCAAAGGGTGGTAGTTGAGTATGTTCTGGAGTCAGCTCAAGCTGGCATGTGAAAAATTGTTATATTTTCAGTGTGAGCATTTACACTTTAGAAATGAGCAATCTCTACAATTTTGATTTGCTATTTTGTTGATTATCTAGACTTAAGAAATGGTTACTAATGCAGATTAAATTGAAAATTTTGTGTGCCTTATATTCTACTTCTCCCTCCCCAGCCAAGTTGTTAAACATTTACTAGTTCACTCCTAGGTGGTTCTAGATCTTCTGGGTCTGGGATACACCACCCTGCCTTTCAACCTATAAATCAATTCAGTTGTTGACTGGGTAAATAATTACCCTTGCCAAAAATCACCTCTTCGGTAATGTTTTCACTGTTTAATTTACATATCAGTCACATCCTGAAAATAATGTGGGCCATTTCCACACCATCCCCAAAGATTTTAAAGCAAAGGTAGTTGTAACCCTGATAACAGAACTAGATTCTCATCCAAGGTATCTCTCTCCCATGGCACCTAACCAATTTTTCGCCTGAACCTGACCAATTTTTTTTTTGATTCTTCTTTCTTCTCACCTAAACACATAGAATTATTCTTCAGTTTCAAAAAAAGTTTTCCCCTCATTCCTAAGGTTGAAGAAATGACTTCTGTTAAGTGAAATGACAAGGATGTTTATTCCATTGACACGTATGGTTGTATGGCAAAGGCTCACCACATGAAAACTCCTAGAAGATCTAATAGCAAGAATTTCTCAAAATGTTTGAGCAAATCTTGATTGTCATAATCTTAGGAAAACAGAATCCAAGAATGCTCCAATGGATCAGAGTCAAATGATAAGAAGCACAATATATTGAAGATAGAATATAGATTTATGAATCTACAGAACTATTCACTAACCTAAAGATGATGTCTTTTGATATCTTTTGATTCATGCATAAATTAGATTTAACTGAGGCAGAGTTGCACAGAGTCATCAGCCTTACTCTCTCCTCCAGAGCCATCATAGTCCAGTGGCAGGACAGAGTCAAGACTGCTGGCGATGGCTCAGGCTGCAGCGGATGACGTTGGCATCTTCAGTGTCTAACCAAGCTCTAAGCGTTCCACATCACCTGCTTCAGCTGCCTTCATGACTGTTGGAACAAATTGTTCTCATCTGCCCATTCCACCACAGGAAGTCTTTACATGCTTGGGGTAGATACCCTCCTAACTCACCAATGGGTTTGAGATCCCTGGTTTGGCTCATCTGTCGAAATGGTTTCGGTTTACTGGGGTGTGGCCACTGTGCATGCTGCAGCTTCTTGGAACCACAGGTGAGAGTTGGGTGGAATAGGTAAACATCAAAGGTGGAAAGAGCCCCAAAAAGGGTTTGGCAACCATCACACCAAGGTACTAGTCCTCCCTGAACACACCCTACACCCCTAACCTAAAGGACAATATATGGCAAAATATGCTTCAGGAGGAAGAAATTAGTTAGACCAAAGACTTATAGATTATGCAGAAGTCTTGTACCTCCATAGCATGAATATTTCTTCAAGAAAAAGAATTGACAAGTCCTGAATATGGCAAGGATCCAATATCACTATAAAAATTAAATTTACTATTTTCTTTTTTTAGCAAACAGGAAAATATTTATTATCAACATGGGAATTATCCCTAAGTCACATATGTATGTGTGTATGTTTGTACATACACACACACATGCATATATATATGCATGTGTGTGTGTGTATATATATATATAATGTAATCAGACCATTAACTTTTCAAAACTAAGATCAAAATTTGTTTTTTTTTTCTTTTTTATTTTTATTTATTTAACTTTTTACATTCATTTTCACAAAATTTTGGGTTCCAAATTTTCTCCCCTTTTATCCCCTCCTCCCACCCCAATACCCCAAGCAATCTAATTTTCCCTATCTCCAATCTGCCTTCTCTTCTGTCATCCCTCCCTTCTCTTGTCTCCATCTTCTCTTTTCTCCTGTAGGGCCAGATGACTTTCTATTCCTCATTAACTGTATGTCTTCTTTCCTAGTAGCAACAGCAATACTAAACAGTTGTTCCTAAAACTTTGAGTTCCAAATTCTCCCTATCCCTCCCTCCCCACCCATTCCCTTTGAGAAGGCAGGCAACTCAATATAGGCCATATCTGTGTAATTTTGCAAATGTCTTCCCTGATAGTCGTGTTGTGTAAGACTAACTGAATTACCCTCTATCCTACCCTGCCCCTCATTGTTTCTCTTCTGTCTTTTGATCCTGTCCCTCCCCAAGTGTTGACTTCAAATTGCTCCCTCCTCCCTTTGCCCTCCCTTCCATCATCCCCCCCTTGCTTATCTCCTTCTCCCCCACTTTCCTATACTGTAAGATAGGTTTTCATACCAAAATTAGTGTGCATTTTATTCCTTCCTTTAGTCAAATGTGATGAGGGTAAACTAATTTTTTTTTTCTCAGCTCTCCTCTTTTTCCCTCCACTAAGAAGTGTCCTACTTGCCTCTTAAATGACATATAATTACCCCATTCCATTTCACCCTCTTTCCTCCCAGTACATTTCTCTCTCACCATTTACCTTAATTTCTTTTAAGATATGGTCCCATCCTATTCAATTCACTCTGTGCTCTCTGTCTCTGTCTGTGTGTGCATGTGTGTATGTGTGTGTTCATGCATGCATGTACATGTGTGTATGTGGTCCCATCAACTACCCAGATACTGAAAAGTTTTAAGAGTTACAAATATTGTCTTTCCATGTAGGAATGTAAACAGTTCACTTCTGGTAAGTCCCTTAAGACTTCTCTTTGCTGTTTACTTTTTCATGCTTCTTCTCATTCCTGTGTTTGAAAGTCAAATTTTCTTTTTCAGCTCTGGTCTTTTCATCAAGAATTCTTGAAAGTCCTCTGTTTCATTGAAAGACCATATTTTCCCTTGAAGTATTATACTCAGTTTAGCTGGGTAGGTGATTCTTGGTTTGAGTCCTAGTGCCTTTGACTTCTGGAATATCCTATTCCACGCCCTTCGATCCCTTAATGTAGAAGCTGCTAGATCTTGAGTTATCCTGATTGTATTTCCACAGGACTGGAATTGTTTCTTTCTAGCTGCTTGAAAGATTTTCTCCTTGAGCTGGGAGTTCTGGAATTTGGCCACAATGTTCCTAGGAGTTTCTCTTTTTGGATCTCTTTCAGGTGGTGATCGATGGATTCTTTCAATACTTATTTTGCCCTCTGGTTGTAGAATGTCAGGGCAGTTTTCCTTGATAATTTCATGGAAGATGATATCTAGGCTCTTTTTTTGATCATGGCTTTCAGGTAGTCCCATAATTTTTAAATTGTCTCTCCTGGATCTATTTTCCAGGTCACTTGTTTTTCCCATATTTCACATTCTCATCCATTTTTTCATTCTTTTGGGTTTTTTTGGTGATTTCTTGGTTTCTCGTAAAGTCATTAGACTCCATCTGTTCCATTCTCATTTTGAGAGAACTATTAAATTCAGTGAGCTTTTGAACCTCTCTTTCCATTTGGCTAATTCTGCTTTTGAAAGCATTCTTCTCCTCATTGGCTTTTTGAACCTCTTTTGCCAATTGAGTGAGCCTATTCTTCAAGGTGTTATTTTCTTCAGCATTTTTTTGGGTCTCCTTAACCAAGGTATTGACCCGTTTTTCATACTTTTCTTGCATCTCTGACATTTCTCTTCCCAGTTTTTCCTCCACCTGTCTAACTTGCTTTTCAAAGTCCTTTTTGAGCTCTTCCAAGGCCTGAGCCCACCCAACATCCCCCTGGGATGTCTGGGATACAGAGGCCCCGCCCTCCATGTCTTTCCCTTATGGCAAGAATATCTCCTCGTAATCAGATCCAAAAGGCGGGATCATTTGCATCTGCTCAAAAAAGCTCTCTATAGTCTTATTTTTCTTCCCTTTTCTGGGCATTTTCCCAGCCACTTACTTGACTTCTGAGATTCCTGTCCACCCCCGCCTAGATCTGCCCAGCTAGTGCTTGGGCTCTGAGATTCAAATGGGCTTTCCACGCCGCTAATCAATGTGAGCTTAAGTTCTGGTGCTGGGGTGGGGGCAGAGCCACCTCCCAGGCTCAGTTCCCTCAGGTTGTTTATGCAGAGACTTTCAGTAATGAAGATCCTGCCTGCTGCTGGGGAAGTCCTGGGCCTCTGCCGCTGCTGCCTCCACTGCCGCCCACGCCTCTGCCTCCGCCGCTTCCTGCCCCCGTCTCTGCTGCCGCCGCTTCCTCCCAAGGAAGGGGGCCCGAGTAACGGAGACACCCCGCTCCCCTCAGCCAGCCAGCCATCTCTCTCACTGACCTGTAGCTTCTGTGGGTGAAGGGACCCTCCCAGCTGCCGGAGCTTCCATCCCTGAAGCCTGCTCGGATCAGCTTCTCTGGGGCCGTGGCCAGGGCAGCGTTGGGGTGGGGTCCGCTTTCCGGGGCACGATGGACCCTGGGAACGGGTCTCCAGGGCTCCCTGGAACGGAAATCTTTTCCACTCTGTTTCTGTACCTCTGTCAGTGGTCCAGAAGTTATGGGGGGTCTCTTTTTACACTAATTCTATGGACTGTGGGTTGGAGCTCGTAAACATGTGTCCTTCTACTCCGCCATCTTGGCTCTGCCTCAAAATTTGTTTTTTTTTTTTTTAAAGGAATAAGATTCATAATGCAAGGACCTAAAACATTTCCAAAGAACTCATGATGCAAAATGCCATCCACATCCAGAGAAAGAACTATAAAGTCAGAAGGTAGAATGAAGCAGACTCTTTTCTCTCTAGTAATGGTATGTTTTGTTTTGTTTTTCTCATGGTTTCTCCCATTTGTTTTAATTCTTCTATGCAACATGACTAATGTGAAATTCTGTTTAATAGGAAGGTATGTGTAGAACCCATATAAGATTGCATGTTGTTTTGATGAGGCAGGGAGGGGAAGAAAATTTGGAACCTATGAAAGTGATTGTTGAAAACGGAAAACAAATAAATTAATAAATTTGGGGGGAAGCAAAAAAGTAAATAAAAGAATTCAGATGTTTTTTTAAAAATAAAATTTTTAAAGAAATATCATATAACAGATTTAACTTTGAACTATTTAAACAAGTTATTTAAAATTTAAAAATAGGAAATGGACAACAGGAATTTTTATCAACAACTGTAAAAATTTCAACAAGAAGTTGTCATTGTAAATTAATTGCTACAAGTAGACCAAAAGAGCTAAGAGATGTGTTAGAAAATAGCAAGCTTTCTTTCCTAATAAAAGGAGAAATGACTTCCAAAGGTAAGACCAGTAAGAAAAATTCATTTATAAAATCTTGCAAAGTAACGGGTGATTATGAGGACTGTCATCTTATAAAGCACAGAGAAGTAAATAATAGTGGGTAAAATCAGTCTGAGTTAAGCCTGGCAAGATATCCAACTAAATACAGTCATATCAAGAGCATTCAAAGATAATAATGGAAGAAAAACTATGAAAAGAAGAAAAATGGCAAATGCTTGCAAAAGTCATCTCAACAAATTGTGTTCTCCATCAAGGATGGTAGAACCGCCATATGTGGACCCTAATATTACAGTTTTTGAAGTGCTGAGAGAGAGATCAGTAATGGTGGAATTAGGAAACAAAAAGACATATAGAGGGGAAGATATCAAAAGCATGGGAAAATAGTGAACTTCATTAATACCAAAGAAAAGGTAACCGAGAACATCAATAATGGCTGACCAATTTGTCTACTCTCCCATCTCTGCAAAATCTTAATGAGATTTCCAAGAGCTATCTACACCTGAATTTATATCTGAACTGAGGGCATCCTAGAAGAGATCATTAATAAGGAATAGTTAGGCTTTTAAAAGCCATATTCAACAGTGGACTATATCTTTGTTGTTGTCAAATCATTTCAATTGTGTCTGACTCTTTGTGACCCCATTTCAAGATTTTCTTGGCAGAGATACGGGAGTGATTTGACATTTCCTTCTTCAGTTCATTTTATAGATGAGGAAACTGAAACAAACAGAATTAAGTGACTTGCTCAAGGTCACGCAGCTAGTAGTGTTTGAGGCTAGATTTGAACTGATGAAGATGAGTCTTCCTGATTCCAAGCTGACTACTCTATCCACTGCACCACCTAGTTACCCCTGAACTACATCTTCAATGCCTCACAATTCATTGAGAGATGTAGTGAATATAAGATGTAGTGAATATAAGAAAAGAAGAAAATAAGAATATTATTTGTTGATTGCCAAAAAAATCCTCATTTGATTATACAGAATAAAACAGTTACATACAGGTTCTTTTACAACAAGATGTCTCCTATTCATACATGACAGGTAACATTTATACAGCCCTTTAAGATGTGCAAAGTGCTTTACAGATATTATCTCATTTGATCCTCATAGCAATCCTAGGAAATAGATGCTATTATTATCCCCATTTTGAAGCTGAGGAAACCAAGGCAGACAATAGTTAATGTATTTGCCCAGTACCACATAGCTAGTAAGTATGTGAGGGCAGATTTGAACTCAGATTTTCCTGACCTCCAGATGAAGCTTGCTAACCACTACACAGCCTAGGATTCCTTTTAAGAAGTAAGAACAGAAATAATCCTACTCAATGGCCATCTGATAATAAATTCAAGTGTGTCATAAAACAAGGAGATATGTGCTTGTCAAAAATGACCATTGTAATAAAGACTCCAACACAGGATCCAGGTTAAAAAAGGATCCCCTATGGATGGTAGGGTCTTCCAGATGCTTCTGTTTGCAGATGATATTATGCTAATAGCAACAAAACCCAGAATACTACAGAACATCAACAGGTAAACACTCAAAGAAGTTTGGCTTGTCCATCCACATGGGAAAGACCAAGTGGATGAAAAATGTATGTTGTCCAGATTTGGATGGACACTCTGTACAACTTGTCCCAAACTATGCATATTTAGAACAGGCAGAATAGATAGCCAGAGTCAAGGAAGGGGAGAGCATGCTGGATTTCAAGACTTCCAAGAAATTGCAAAGTTATTTTACTGTCCCCAATTGCCCATGAAAGAAAAACTAATCTTTTCAATACTTACATTTTACTGGTATTGCTATAAATGAATGAGTGAATGAATGAAATAGCATTTATTAAACACTATATGCAAAGAACTGTGCTAAGCACAGGGGACATGAATAAAAAAACAAGAGCCTTTCCTCTCAAGGAGCTCACATTTGAATCAAAGACACAAGACACATAGAAAATTTCGACAAGTGAGATGAACAGTCTAATGGTCTTTAGAAACAGGGGCAAAGCAAATGATATCTTTATGGTCATGTCACTGATAAAATCTTATCTGTTTCTGATGTTGAACTGCCTGACAATGCCAAGGACTTGAGCATCCTACAATTTTCATTTCCTAGTCTTCAGTAAGCTGTGGCTTCTGAGGAGACAGGAACTGCATTACTTAGAGAAAGTCAACAAGTCATATCTTGACAAGTGTTATTCCCCTGAATGGTTTCTGTGGTGAATCGACTGGAAATAAGATAGATAGTCTGAGATGTACTGCTATTCCCAGGGCATATGTGGTACTCAGGGAGAACTAGCACCTCTGGTGTGAGAACTTGCTGCACCTTTTCAGGGCTGCTTATGCACCTTTGGTATCCACCGGTCACCCAACTCTCACCTCTACTTCTAAGAAACTAGCACAGACAGCATCTTCACCCTGGTAAACCATTTGGGCAGATGGGCTTCACCAGGTTGAAGGTAACCTATGGGCCTCAAAACCTTTGGTAAGTTAGGACGATGTCTCTCCCCAAGCATGTGAAGACTTCCTCTGGCAGAATGGGTGGATGATAACTATTTGTTCCAATGGCCATAAAGGTGGCTGAAGTGGGCACTGTGGAGTGCATAGAGCTTGGTCAGATATCAAAGATGCCTAAGTCGTCCACTACATCCTGGACTATCATTAGAAAAAATATAGGATTGTCACTGTGCACTCTTCTGTTTGTCACATTAACCTCAATAACCAACCATCTTCAGTCTATCTCTGTTCTAACCTATCTGTGGCATGAAGAAGTTCAGCCTATTTTAATTCTGGCCCCTACTTACTGCCAAGTTGTACAGATCTGGTGTAGGGAATACAGTATCTTCTCTGACATCCTAAACAAAGAAGCCCCAGGGAAACTCAAAAAACCCTGATAGGAGAGCAGAACTATTGTGTCAGAGTAGTTCCAGCAATCACAACCAAGGACCCTTTTCCTCTTCATAAGGAGTATCAACTAGCCATGCTTTCCTAGTTTTTCCTTCCTCCACTCCTCTAGCATGAATCAGTATCAATCCTCAGATCCATTTCTTTGTTCATTTCCCCCGGTGCTTGGTCCTACTAGAACCAGGTAAGAATCCACCAGATTTTAGTGGAAGGAATCTCCAGGGTTCCAACAGGGTGTCCCATTCTACCAGGGGCCAAATGGACAGACCAGTTTTTTTGATCTTGCCTGACTGCTGTGCATTTTATGAGTGTCTCTCCTCAATAAAGATGGGCTTGATTTGTTATCTTGCTTTGAGCTTCATGATTCCTTTGTACTGTTTTTTGGTTTTATTTTTTTTTTACTTTAGGAACCTTCCTAAGTCTGCATTAAGACATTTGAGATAGGACAAGCCAGTATAATAAAAATAAAAATATCACCTAAATTAATTTACTTCTTCAATGTAGTACCACTCAAACTACCAAAGAATTACTTTAGAGTTCTAGCAAAGCAAAAACAAAATTCATATATTGGGAAAAATGATCAAGAATCTTGAGAGAAACAATGAGAAGAAATGGGAATAAAGGAGACTTGGTAGAGTCAGATATAAAATGATACTGCAAAGCAGCAATTATTAAAAATAATCTGATGTTGGTTTAAAAATATAGAGCTCTATTAGTGATACAGATTAGTTATACAATTTACAGAAACAAATGTATGTAATTTTTGCTGTTGTTCAGTCGTTTCTGACTTTTCTTAGTTTTTTTGCAGCTAATCTAATCTAGGAATCCTTACCCATCCTTCTGTAAAGCCTAGCCCCTTATTCCATTGATGAGTTCCTCCTGGAACCCATTTTGTGGCGGGGTCCAGGGTGGCTTTTGTTCCCCTTCCTCCCCAGTTCCTGGTTCTCTGACTTCTAAACTATTCTCTCTCATCTAGGAATTTCCTTCAGTGTCTGGGATCTCTTAGCTCTGGAACATCAAACCACTTCTTTGATCTTCTTAATGAATATCTCTCCATTTAAACCCCATTTAGGGTTTTCTTGGCAAAGATATTGGAATGGTTTGCTATTTTCTTCTCATTTTATAGATGAGGAACTAAGACAAACAGGGCTAGACTTGCCCAGGGTCACACAACTAGTGCCTAAGGAAGGATTTGGATTCATGAAGATGAGGCTTCCTGATTCCCAGTTTTTTATCTACTACACCACCTAGCTACCCTAGTATTAAATAAACACAAAGACCCCAGTTGCTGGGAGAAAGACTCACTATTTGACAAAAACTACTGGGAAAATTAGCAAGCAATACCAAAGAAATCAGGTTTAGAATAACACTTTCCAAGTTATATAAAGATAAGCTCCAAATGGCAAATCCCACATCAATGAAATCACAGATCCATTTGAGTATTTGAACTGATAAGGTTTAATAAGCTCTATGGGAGCCTCCCAGAAAATTATTAGCAAATAATGTATCATAAGAGATGGACAGAACATGAACAAATCTTCTCCTCCTACTTCCACCTAACCACATTTGTGATTCAACAATTGTGTTTGCAAAAGATGGTGACTCCAGCAATTTCTGCCCATGTAATGACTCAGCACATAAAGGACTTGGCATTTTGGACAACGCTTGAGAGTTTCTTGGTTTCCTTGGCCTGTGACAGAGGTAGGGGGTAAGATCAGTCAGTTCAAAAAAGAGATAACTTCCAGTATGTTCTTCCTCCCAACTTCCACATGGCATCACATCATACTAAGATTTCTGTGATGGGATAGGGGCCGGGGTGGGGTGGCTAGCATTTTTTCCCTTATCCTAGCTGTCTTGGAGTTGTGAACAGTTGGCATCTTAAAACACATGTTCTACCTAGGCAAGGCCAACCTTGGATATTGGGCTACCTCTTTTGTGTTTATTCTCTCCTGATATCAGGTGACCTAGTGTCTATCCCAAGGTGGTTTCTCCTAAAGTAGAGATGGTTTTTCTAATTGTAGAGGTCTGGAAGAGCCTAGGACCTCTTGATTAGAGGTGACCAGCAGCAAGGGAAGAAAGTCATCAGCCATCACTCCAATATTCTTGGAGATGCCCACCAACAAAAAGACTACCAAGTTTTTTGGATAGTGTGGGGCTGAAATGAGAAGAAAAATGCCTAATCAGCAGTATAAGCCTGTCCTCAAAGGGCTTACATTTTTATAAGGGAAAACAACATATAAAAGGGAGCTGAAAAATAGGGGGTGAAGTAGAATCGGTACTGAATATGGGACCATGATTGTGAAGTCTAGGAATCAGGTAGAGAATGAAGACCAGCCTGGTCCCCTCTACATAGTGGAGGCTCCAGGAGAAATTCACCAATGAGAGAAGGAGGAAGGCATTACAGAGAGATATTCCAAGTTAAGAAGGTCAAAGAAGTGGTTTGATGTTCCACAACTAGGAGATCTCAGGCACTGAAGGAAATTCCTAGATGAGAGAGAATAGTTTAGAAGTCAGAGAACCTGGAACAGGGGAGGAAGGGGAACAAAAGCCACCCTGGACCCCTCCACAAAATAGGTTCCAGGAGGAACTCATCGATGGAATAAGGGGCTAGGCCTTACAGAAGGATGGGCAAGGATTCCTAGATCAGATTAGCTGCAAAAAACTAAGGCAAGAGATTCAGAAAACTCTGAAGAAGCCTAGTGGAGGAATAGATGTTGTATCTGTAATCCAGAAGCAAACCTGGAGGGGGGTCGGGCATGTTGGGGCCACCACTCTAGTGCAGGCCCTCATTACCTCATGCTCAGATTATTACAACAGCCTGCTGCTAAGTCTGCCTGCCTCAAGTATCTCCCCACTCCAACCCATCCTCCATTCAGCCACCAAAGTGATTTTCCTAAAGCAGATGTGACTCTCTCTCTCTGTCTCTCTCTCTGTCTCTGTCTCTGTCTGTCTCTCTCTCTCTCACACACACACACACATACACACACACACACACACACATGCACACACACACTCACTTAATAAACTCCAGTGGTTGTCAGTAATTCCTTCAGGATAAAATACAAAATCCTCTGCTTAGAACTCTAAGCCCCCTATAACTTGGTCCTCTCCTACCTTTCTAGCCTTCTTACACCTTACTCACTACTACATGTTCTGTCCAGTGCCTATGACCTCCTTAATCTTCCATGAACAAGACACTTGATCTCTTGACTCTTGGCATTTTCTCTAGCTATCCACCTTTCTTGGAACACTCTACCTCTTCCACTCTGTCTTCCCTGGCTTCAAGACCCAACTAAAATCCCATCTTCTACAGAATGCTTTTCCCAACTCTGCTCAATTCTAGAATCTTTCCTCTGTTAATTATTTACTATTTTTACTGTACATAGCTTGTTTGTACCTGTTTGTTTGCATGTTGTCTCCATCATTAGATTGTGAGCTTCTACCAGTAGGGACTGGCTTTTGCCTCTTTTTGTATCCTCTGTGCCTAGCACAGTGCCTGGTAGATGCTGGTAGGTGCTTAACAAATATTTACTGGTTTGTTGATTACTACCAGCCCTTTCCTGAGTGTTACCTTTGCCAGAGCTATGGGGTCTGGTAGTTGCAGTCTGGTAGTTGCAGAAGGGCCCTTTGCTACATGGGAGAATGATAGTAAATCATGGTCTCTTTAGAGATTTGGATGTCGCTGAAGCATGACCAGATTCCATGACTTTGCCATCCTCTTCCACAGGCTTGACCTTAAACCTTGGGAGAGTGCTCCTGAATGACCCTAGGACTCAGTTTTCAGGTCTCAGAAATCGAAATAGTCATTGTCATGACAAAGAAAGAACAGATGTTGAATTTTGGCCTGTAATTTTCCTCTCCCTCTGTGGGGCAAGATAGTATGGGAGAGAAGTAGGTTGACAGGTGTTCTTTTTATCGACTTTTCAGTCCTGATTCCCCACCTCCATCCTCTCATACTTATCTCCCTTCTGACTTTATATCTCACCTTTTGGGCTTCTTCCCCTGGGCATTCTTCATTCTGTTAGCATCCCTACTGTTTCATTTTCTCAAAGAACCAGGTCATAGTTGCAACACGAATGGTCCTTTATTTCAATATTTTCTTTTTATTTTGACAAGAATTTCTGCTTAGGTCAATTCAGGATATGGACTTGTAGTTGAAAAAAAAATGTTTTTTTTACCTCCTTCACCATTTGAGAAAGCCATGATGTGCCCTCCTAATTGTTTTCCTGTCATCACTTGTGAACGGCCAGTTTTCCTATGTAGCTCAGTGTTCACAAAGCAGACAGTCAGCAGGTTTCCCAGCAATATTATTGTAATAATAGCAATAAAGACAGGGGTGGAGCCTGGGCAATCAGTCTAAACTCTAGTCCTTGTAAGCCAGACTAACTAGGAATTTTTTCACCTAAGGCAAAAACAATGGGGAGGGGAGGAGGTCATGGCAATTCAGAGAACTTTATGTGGAAGGGAGCAGCAGCTAAGTGGGGAGGGACACTCTAGGGTCAGCACTCTCCCAGACCAGACTGAATAGCTCCAGGCAGGAGAAAGTGTTTATACAAACCAGAAGCTGCTAGGCTAGAGGGATTACTTTAAAGCAGGACCCTCAGGGGACAGGGGCTAGATTGATCTAGAGAGGGAGGGGGGGAAAAGGGCCCCAAGGGTGGGGGAGACCCAGGGAAACTTGTCAAACCTCTCTGGGCAGGGCCAATTACTACTTTTAGTCAGGCATGTTGCTTGGGAAGGCAAGGCATTTTAGCCTGCCAGGAATTCTAGGGCAGTGGTCTCCAAAGGGTGCATGCACCCCATGGAATGTGCAAGATAATCCTTTGGAGTACAGGAAGAAAATGGTATATACATTTTTAAAAATTATTGATAACTTTTGTCTATACATCACTTACATTTCCCAAGGTCTCCCTTCTTTAACACGTTCCCCTCGATCCCAGAGAGTCATCCCTTATAACAAAGAATAAAAAATATTTTTTAAAAACAGTTCAGCAAAACAAGCCAACATATCTATCAAGTCTGGCATATGCAACGTGTCCCATCCATTGTCCCCCACACCAGCAAAGAAGGTGAGGAGGTTCATTCTCACATCTTTTAAGCCAAATTTATTCCTTCATTTTCAGTTTCAGTAGTTGTTCCTTTCATTTTCATTGATGTAGTTTTTGCTTATGGTTTTCGTGGTTCCATTTACTTCATTTTACATGCTTTTATAAGTTTCTCTTTGTCTCTTGGTTCATGCTATAATAGTTTCTCACAGTATAGTAACAGTCCATTATATTTACATACAACAGGCCCCACGAGACTATTTCCTCTTTCCAACAGGTCCAGACAGGCATCCTCTATGGCCACTTACAGTTCCCTGATGTTTGCTTTGCCTACATCTAAGCCTCCCCACTGCCCCTCCCCCTTTCCTCTTTTCATCAACACACAGATAAATACCTGATATCCTAGGATAATGGGACAACTCCACCCAGGGACAAATCATTCCTAGGAAATCATTCCATTCTGATGAAAGTACTTCCATTCTTTCATAACCACTTGCTCTCTGGAATGCTTGCTCCATATGGAACAAATTTATTTTCATCTTAAACCTTTTCCTTTCTTTCTCCCTCCATCTTCTTGTACTCACTGAGACCTTTCACCCTCATGATGGCACAGCTTTCCTAGATATCCTTTCCAGCACTGGTTATGCTCTCACTCATAACTTCTAACTCACTGGTCATGGTGGAAGGGTCCTTGTTCCCAGTTGCCACTTCTAGGGACTGACTCCAAATGAACCCTCTTCCTTTTAGGTTCATTCAATTCAAACTTATCACTCAATCAAGATTCTGGTGACTATTGTCTATTGACCTACAGGATACTTTCTTCCTTCCTTAGGGAATTCATTGCCTAGTTCACAGTCTTCTCTCCTACCCAACTTCTGCCCCTCATACTAGGGGATTTCCACATACATATTAATATTGCTAACTGTATAGCCCTGGGCAAGCTCAGTTTCCTCACTATGAAATTGGGACAATGATGCCTATAATATCTATTTCATAGGACTTCCATGAGAACCAAATGATAGAATGTATACAAAATCCTTTGAAAACCTTAAGCTACTACATAAATATCTGTTACCATCATCTTCTTTATCTCCACCATCACTGCCACCACCATCTTTCAAGCTAGCCTTTTGCACTTTTAATTAGTAGATAGGTTTTCCTTTATTTAAGTTTAAATCTGCCTCTGCAGGTTTATCCATTGTTCTTCATTCTAGCCCCTAGGGCCAAATAGAAGTCTAATTTTTCTTCCATATGACAGTCAGTCCTGCAAATATTTCAATTCAATTTAATGGAGTTTAATTCAATATAATTCAACAAAGATTTATTACATACTCCACAAGGCCTGCCTGTACTCTTCTCATGCCCACCCCACCCTCATTTCTAGCTGCACACAACTCTGCTAGAAGCCACAGCCCTATAGACAATACCTGAACTTGTTTCTCAGTGATCAACATACTTTGTCCCCATCATATTCATGCTTTCCCAGTGATTCTGAACCCTCAATTGCCATTATTCAAATCCTATGCTCTATCACCAGCACCCCTTACAACTCCTTTATTTCCACGCCTATCAACCCAACTCCTCTTTCACAGTCCCCTATTCTGAAGCTACACAACCCTTAAACTGTGCTCTCTGGAATGCCTGCTCCATATGTAACAAACTGGATTTCATCTTAATCTTTTTCTATTTGCACTACCATTCTCATCTTTTTTTTTCACTCACTTAGTCCTGGTGCCCTCATGAAGACACAGCTTCCCAGCTATTCTTTCCAGCACCGGTTGCACTTTCACTAATTTCTCCTGTCTCAAATGCCATGGAGGGGAGGGAAAGTTGGAATACTCCCAGTGGCCCACTGTCACTTCTAGGCTCTTCTTCTACCACCATCAGTTACCTCTTATCCTTTGAAATTCATTCAATCAATCCATATTTATTAATCAATTAAGATTCTGGTAGCTGTTTTCTACAGACCTCTAGGAAACTTTCTTTTCTTCCTCAGTGAGTTCAATGCCTGGTTTGTAAGTCTTTTTCTCCTCCCCAACTTTTGCCCTCATACTTCAACATACATATTGGCAGCCCCTCAAATACCCTAACCTTTAAATTCTTCAACTTACTAATTTCTCCAGATGTCTTCTGTACCCAACCTCAGCTACACAAAGAAATGGTCAGTCAATAAACATTTATTGTTTATGGTATGCCAGGTGCTATGATAAGTACTGAGAATACAAATATAAGAAGGAAAGAAAATCCCTGACCTCAAGAAGCTTAATGCCAAAGAAGTTAAAAATGCTGCTGGTGATAAATGGGGAGATGTCTGAAGTGGTCATATCCTTGATCTTGCCATCCCCTACAACTGCTCCACTTCCATATTCATGGGCTTTGTCATTCCACCTCTTGCATCCGTCCAGACCTAACCTCTAGCTAGACTTCCAGTTAGATGCCTATTAGGTACCTCAAACTGGATGCCTCGAAGACATTTAAATTCAGCATGCCAAGAGTGAACTCATTATCCTTCCTCCAAAATCCTTAACTCTTTCTAACTTCTCTATTATTGTTGTTGATACCACAAAAAGGAAGAACAATGTAACAACTCAGTGAAAGATGTATTGGTTTGGAGAGAGACAAGGTAGGAGACCAATCAGAAGACTCTTGCAATATTCCAGCATGAAGTGATGAGACCTTTTTATTCTCCACTATCTCTCAAAGTCTGTGCAAGTTGATGTTCATTGTTTCCATGACACTATCTAGCCATCATATCTTCTGTCATCCCCTTTTCCTTTTGCCTTTAATCTTACCCAACATCAGAATCTTTTTCTATTTTCTAATTATGTGAAGAAAGCTTCAGCTTCAGTATTCAACCTTCCAGTGAATAGCCTGAATTAATATCTTCAAGTGCTAACTGATTTGACTTTCTTGATGTCCAAAAGACTCTCAAAAGTTTTCTCTAGCACCACAATTCAAAAGCATTAGTTCTGCAGTGCTCAGCTTTCCTTCTAGTCCAACTCTCACAGCCATACATTGCTATTGGAGAAATCATAGCTTTAACAATATGGACTTTTGTCAGCAAGGTGATATCTTTACTTTTTAGTATGCTTCCAGATTTGCCATAGCATTCCTTCTAAGCATCCATCTACTCAGTTGTCAATTTGATTTTCCTAAATTGTAGGTCTAATCATAATACCTTATTCAATAAACACCAATGGCTCTCTTTTACTTTCTAAGATCTTTCTGGGATCAAATACAAAACTTCCTCTTTGGTTTTTAAAACTCTTTGTAACTTTGCTCTCTCCTACCATATCAGTCTTATACTTTCCCTCACCAATTCAGTGACGCTGATCATCTTCCTATTCCTCAAAGTAGACATCCCATCTCCCAGATCCAAGCATTTTCAGTTGTCCTCCATGCCGAGAATATTTTTTCTTCCTCATTTACATCTCCTGCCTCTCTGGCTTCCTTCAAATCTCAGCTAAAGTCCATTTTCTATAAGAGGCCTCTCCCAGTCTTCCTTAATCTTCATCTTCCTTCATCTTTCCTCTGAGACTATCCCCAATATATGTTTGTACATAGTTGTTCGCTTATTTTCTCTCTCATTAGATGGTGAGCTCCTTGAGAGCAGGGTCCGTTTTTTACCTTTTTAAAAAAATATTGTACAAAAATATTTATAGCAACTCTTTTTGTGGCGGACAAGAACTGGAAATCAAGGGGATGCCCATCAATTGGGGAATGGCTGAACAAGTTGTGGTATATGAATGTAATGGAATACTATCGTGCTATAAGAAATGGTGAACAGGAAGATTTCAAAGAGGCCTGGAAAGACTTATATGAACTGATGCTGAGTGACAGGAGCAGAACCAGGAGAATTTTGTACACAGCAACCACCACAATGTGTGAGGAATTTTTCTGGTAGACTTAATCCCAACAATGCAAGGACCTAAAAAATTCCCAATGGACTCTTGAGGCAAAATGCCTTCCACATCCAGAGAAAGAACTATGGAATTGAATCTCAGAATGAAGTAGACCGTTTTCTCTTGTATTATTTCATGTTTTGTTTTCATGGTTTTAATTCTTCCATGCAACCTGACTAAGTAGTAAGAATGTATGTGCAGAACCCATATAAGACTGCACACCATCTTGGGGAAGGAGGGGGGAGGGAAGGGAGAAAGAAGGGATAAGGAGGGAGAGAAAAGCTAAGATTTATGGAAATGATTGTAGAAAACTGAAAACAAATAAATTAATTTAAAAAAAATAAAGATGGGAAGTATTGGATACACTTTCAAAAAAATTTTTAAATTTCTCCAAAATTTAGCATAGTGCATTTAACATAGTAGAAGATAATAATAGTTGACGGACATATCACAATTTGCTGAGGTATTTCCCACTGAATGGGCATTAACTTATTTTCCAGCTGTTTACTAGTACAAAAATGCTGCTGTAAATATTTTGGTATATGTGAGAAATTTGATTTTCAACACTGACTTTTTTGGGATATTTGACTAGCAGTGGGATCTCTGGGCCAAAGTGTATATACACCTTAGTCATTTTCTTGGCATCATTCTAAATGGAGTTCTAGTTCCACTGAACAATTTTTCTATTTTTTAATCAGTACCAAATTATTTTAATGATTACTGCTGTATAGTAATTTTAGCTCTGGAAGTACTATTGTATGAACACTTCCCTCTTTATTTCCACATTTTTCATTATTTCTCTCCAAATTCTCCAAATTTATTCTCCAAATAAATTTTGTTATTTAGTCCAGTTCTTTATAATATCTCCTTAGTAGTTTGGTGCAAAGGGTAGAAATGTAGCTCTACATCTAAGAATTAATCTAAGTACTATCATCATTTTTAGTATATTGGTGAAACCCAGCCATGAACATTGAATATTCCCCTAAGTTTCTTTAAAGAGCATTTTATAAAAGTACCTATATTGAACATCTTAGTATATTGGCTCCTAGAATTCATGCCTTCCCTTTTTATGATATTGTTATTGTTATATAGGAATGCTAATAGTGTCTGGATTTATATTATTTCCTACTACTTTGATAAAGTTATTAATTATTGTAATTAGTTTCTTTACTGCTTCTCTGGGTTTATCTAAGTAAACCAGTTTTGTCACCTCTTTGCCCATCTTTATGTCTTCAATTACTTTCTCCATGCCTAGTCTCTCGGCAATTTAATCTACTCATCTTTGGAACTGCAGTCCTGGGTGTGAGCCAGCTGGCTTGAGTGCAAACTTGTATTTTATCTAGCCAGCTCCACTCTAGACTAGACTATACTTCACATTCCATTCAGCCATCCACTCAAACAATCTTGCTATCTTCCACTCTGTATTTAGCCTACTCCTGTCAACGTTCTTCCCCTCCTGGCCCTGACTTTACACTTTTAGCCACAGAAATTAAATCAATAGTACCACCACTTTTGGAAAAGGACTCTCTATTGATGCTCAATAGATTTCACAGTTCCTAGTTCACAATTCCTGTAACTTGGCAAAAACCAAAATATCCTTCTCTATCACTCCCCTGTGTGTGTGTTGTCTTCCCCATCAGAATATAAATTTGTAAAGAATGGAAATTGATTCACTTGTTTTGTATTTTTTATTTCCAGCATTAAGCATAGCATTTGGCATTGTTGCTATCTTACAATTGACTTTTAATTCATTCAGTCATACATTCTTATTTCTATTGCTAACATTTCTAGAACTATGTCAAATAACAGTATGGAAAAGGAACATCCTTGATTTACTCTTGAATTTACTGAGAAAGTTTCTAACGTTTTCCCATTGCAAATAATGCTAGTAACTTCAGAATTTAAAGCTTGAGAGTTCTCCAACCCTCTTGGGCTATTTTTCCCTGTTGAATTTTTGTCTATGGGATGCTATCTTATTCATCCTCCAAACCTGTTGAAATCTGCTTTTTTCGTATCTAGAGTTTACATGAGACCAGGAATGATTGTCCTTTCTTTGTGCAATAGGCACAAATTCTGGGGAGGAGGGGGTAGTCACTTCCCTCCAAGATCTTCATCATTTCCACCCTGGTAACCAGTTCCTCCTGGTTAGCAAGAATTAGACCTAGAATAGACTTCTCTTTTGTTGGGTCCTCCTCTGTTGAAGAAAGACATTATCATTAAGTCAAATCAAATGGTTATTAGCTTTTAGCAGAGAGAGAGTTCCAGCTGCCATATGGCTAACTGAAGGTCCTAATCACTATTTATTATATCATGGCTTTATTCCATGCTTACTACAGATAACTGGGGGGAAAATATTGATGTGAAGTTCAAGAAAATTATCATGCATTATTGTGAAATTGTTTCTTTCTTCCTCTCTTGATCCCTATCTAAATGTTTTTCACTGTTTCACCCCTTTCCTTTCTGGATTTCTTCATATGCCTTCTAAATATAAAAAGCTATTATCATTCTTCTTTTTCTTTTTAATAAATTAGAATTATCTTGAATCATGTTCCAATCATGAGTCGTATCCTACAAATCTCCCTGCCTAAATTTTGAGCCTTTGTATATAGAAGTTTGAGATCATGGATTTTGCTATTGAGTTTTTCTTAGATTTTTCTCTCCTGTGATAATTGAAGATTCATAACTGAGGAGTTCATCACTATACCTACCATAGTAGAAAGAGCACTAGACTTGGAGGCAGAGGTGTTGGGTTCAAATTTTGCCTCTGTCATTACCTTTATGACTTTAGGCAAATCATTTATATTCTCTATGCCTCAATTTCTTCATCTGTAAAATGAGTGGGTAGACTAGATGGTCCACCAAGTGGATAAATTGAGACATTTTTCTGCCTCTGTTCTTCTTTTTTTAAATTTTAAGCCCCTTTTGATTAGATTTTCAAGAAAATGAAAATCTATTTCCCCTTGCCTTTGTTAGACCTGTTTTCCTGCATGGCCAGGTGCTTTTAATTCTTATACCTCTCTGATCTTCCCCTTGCCCCTAACAAAGATTTACAGGTTGAGTCTCCTGGGAACTCCTGGTTCAAGATATTTTATGGATCTATACTCTTAAACTTATAGCATACAAGCCCCCACTGGTGCTTTTACTTCAATAGTCACCCAGAGGACACAGTGGAAGAGAAGCTAAGGGAAACAATAGTATCCTAACGTGAACAATAGTAACATAACGTGGACAATGGTAACAAATGCTTCCCTTCCCGGGCCCCCCAGCCAAACCTGGATCATACTCTTCCACAAATATATACCAAAACTTTAGGAAGAGTGGATATGCCCATTGGATACACTGATAGAAAGACATACATGGAACCAAGACAACTCACACTCCAGCAGTGTAATGCGCCAATATCTTTTCTCTTTTCATAGTACTCTCATGCTGTTCTCCCCGGGCACAGTGTCTCTACTAGGTAGATCACTTTGCTGGGCCTAAGTAAGGTCCACTCTACAGCTCAACTTGCTTTCATGGAGGGAAGGTAAAAAATCCTCCCTTCCATTCCCAACCCCCACTGGATTCCAGAAGAGGTACAGGGAAAAGAAAGCAAAATAGATAGAGCTGCATTATTCCTACCAATCTGCCTCTCTTTACGACTTCCAAAGATTGCAATCTGTACTATCAGAGTTCCTCCTATCTGGACAGACTCCAAAGTTAGCAAGCTTGCCCTTTCAAGGGCACCAGGGGTGTGGAAGAGCCTTCAGCCAGTCAATACCTATTTGCCCTATAATTCCATGGAGTTTGATCAAGAAACTCCTTCATATCTCCTAAAGGAGTAAGGAGGTATGAATGTTTTCTCCACTTCCTTTGTGCATGAGCAGCTCTTCCACCTTTAGTGTCCTAACTCTCACCTATGGTACCAAGAAGCTATCAACCCCTTCTTAGAAAAATATTTTTCAGTAATTGAAGGAAATTCTAAATTTCAGTTGAAGGCTTCACCAGATTGCCAAAGGACTCTTCAACACAAAGAATGGTTAAGAACTCCTCATCTACAGGGTCATCTTCTGGATTAGGATTCAAGCTATTCAGCCTCAACACACCAAGACAAAGCTAACCTTTCTGCAGGCTGCTGACTGCTGGCAGCTGCTGCAGTCAACCAGCTGCAACAGTTTGCCAGAGGACCTGCCAAATAGTTCAGACAGTCTGGGAGACAAATTACCTCCCAATGATAGAATTAATTAAGTTTTGGCCCAAATATATTTGTTCCTTCATACTTCCTTCTCTTCCTCCCTCCCTATTCCAATTCTCTAGGCTCAGATCCAGAGGTATAATTCCGTTGTTCCTTTTTGCTCCAAAAATAGAATCTTCTTTAACCTCCTGTGGCTTCGCCTTTTGATTTCCCTAAAACGAAAGGAAATGAAATGACCTCAAAATTCAGGCAAAAGTTGCAGGTAGTGTTTTCACATCTAAACTCCTGCAATAGTTGTTTCATGTAGCCTTATGTAGGCTACTGGAGGTGCTTGGGGCTCCCATCCCAAACCAAAGTTGTCTGGTGGGTCAGCAAATGTTAAGATCAGGATATGCCATTCTGGGCAGCATCTAAGTCTGTAGATTCTAGGATTCAGTCAGTGCTCATGGAAAGTGATGTTTGGATGATCATCTGAAAGAATTAGGGACACAGTTATGATGGGGTGTTTGGATGCATGCACTTGGACCCAATTCTAAAATCACATTTCTCTCTGAAAATCACATTTCTCCCTAGCCTCAAAACACTATCCTAGGCAGTTTTTGCCCAATCCAAAGACACAGCCTGCCCTAGCAAAAACTTTTATCTCTTCTGATGATACAGTAACCTATAGAATTTATTAGTTTGAACAGCTGTGTACTGGATGAACTGGCTGTGTACAAGATCATAACAACATTTACTACTCAAATGTATCCTGGACTTAGACATTTGTATACTCCCTTACATTTTTCTTGTCTAACAAGACATTGATGAGAGTAGCCTGGTATTACTAAATTAATCCTGACTGCTAGTGGACTTAGTGACATATCAGGCCTAAAACCACACCTCCATGTAGCCCCTCTTTGGGGTATTTTTGGATGAACTCTGGGTAAAATACCTGTGCAGTAGATATCAAAAGTACATGTTCCTTTTAGAACTAATCACTCCCTAATCCCACCCCAAATTACTTAATCATCACACTTGACACGTTTTACAATAGAATATCCTATATAAATTTTAACTGTACCCCTCCAAGGTTGCAGGTTCCCTAAGAACTCTTGCCTAGTGAAAAGCATAATAAATCTTTACCTTGACCTCAAGAATGCTTGAATCCATGAATTCATTCCAGGTGATCTACCCCTGGTGAGTCTTTGGAAGGGTCTTACCCCTTCCCTTCCAACCCTCATCAGTTATATTCAAAATGTTCAATTCTCTGGGGAGGGAGGTCTCTGATAAGATTGCTTCCCTGATATTTGAGGAGTGACCATTCAATAATAACCACACCTTGAGAGATAAATAACTTGATCTTTGCTTTATAGTTGAAGAAATGTCTTAGATCAGTCCATACTCAAAGGTTTTCACTGTCCTTTAGAAAAAAGTTAGGGATACAATGCAACTTATTCTGGTCCACGTGCTTTGCATCCGTTGTTTGTGTAGGGAGGAGACACAGAAGTGAATATGGAGTCAAATGCATAGACTATTAGAACTAGAAAAGACTTTAGAGATCATTTGGTCCAACTCTTGCCATCACCCACCATCTCTGCCATTTTATAAATGAGGAAACCAAGGCTTAAGTATCACTGAATCATTGATTTGAAGCCAAAAGGGATTTCTGAGACTTTCTAGTTCAACTCTTTCATTTTACAGATGAGGGAACTTAGATCTACAGAGGTTAAGTGACTTAGCCAAGCTCATGCAACTAATAAAGGGGAGAGCCAAGTTTCAAATCTAGGTCTTTTGACTCCTTTTCCAGCACTCTTTCCACTTAACCATGATGGAGATTGACTGACTTGCCTGCAGTCACCAAAAAATGTTGGTTACAAAGCTTGTACTAGGACCCAGATTTCCTACCTACCAGATAATCCAGTTCTTACGTCTACCACATTTCTTTTTTGATAGTTGAGAGAAGGGAGTTAGTGACCAGAGACCTGTCTGTTACCTTCAATCCTTATTCCAAATCACACTTGATGAAGCCATTGGCTTGAATGAACATTTCATTGAAGAAGACTATGGTAAAATGGTAGTTTAGGATTGGGTGGGTGAAAAAAGGTAGGCAATTTAATCATATAGAAGTTGATAGGGAAATGGATTAGAACAAGTTCCAGGCAAAGGAAAGATCTGAAAGAAGATCTGGATTTAAATCCCAATTCTACCTATGCAATTTTATATATGTAACTTTACACATGATGCTGTTGCTCTCTAAACCTCAGTTTCCTCATCTATAAAATGAGGGGGACAGGGAATGAGTTGAATCTCCAGATATGGAAAGAACAAAATAAATCTGATTATTCAGTTTAACTAATTTATCCAATTTATAACATTCTCCAAAAGTGGTGCTCCAATTTTGATTTAAAGATAAAAAATGAAGGAGACCCTACTACCTTCTGAGGCAGCCTCTTATATTTTTGGACAGCTCAAATTTTTTGGGAAGTTTTTTTTATTTATCATAAGTAATTCTGCCTCTTTCCAATGTCTGCCATTTGCTCATGGCGATGCCTTCTGTCTGCCTCTGTTTGTTAAACTGCAAAATGGGATAATATTAGTACCTACTTCACAGACTTGTTATGAGGATCAAATGAGATAATATTTGCAAAATGCTTAGCAGACACAGTTCCTGGCACATAGTAAATGCTTAATAATTCTTATTCCCCTCCCATTCTTTTTCTCCTTTTTGGGCCAAGCAAAAGAAGTTTAATCTCTTTTCTATATAACAGCCTTTCAAATACTTGAAGACAACTCTCACATTTTCCCCATTCTTCTCTTTTCCAGGCTAATCAAATCCATTGCCTTCAAAGAATCCTGAATTCTAGTCTCCCTGATCTGGATATCCTCTAGCTTATAAATGTCATTCCTAATATGTGTCCAAAACTGAACAAAATATCACAGCTATGAATTGATCAGTCCAGAATACAGTAAGCTTCATCTCACAAGTCCTGGATATTAACTTTCTCTTAATGAAGCCTCAGAATATTTTAGTTTTCAGTTTTGGGGTAGTTTTTTGGCTTCCATATTGTACTACTGATTCATATTGAGCTCTCAATTTACTGAAGATTCCCTAATTATTTCTAAGGTCCTTTTCAGTTCTATGATCTTTGAACTTTATCTCTAGAGTGTGTAGTTAGGGGTTTCTAGAGTAGATTACTTCTCATTCTCCAAGTACTGTAAGTAGGGATTCAAGAGTCTAGAATAAGGGAAGCTGTGAGGTAGAAGGGATCTGCTTCTTGCTTGCCTCAGGGTAAATTTACCTGAGATTTACTATTATGAATATGAGTTGATTTCTCTTTAGCTATTGCTCATATGCCTCATCAAGGTGTGGAAGTAATGCAGAGTACTTGAGGGCAGCAGAGTACAAGCCTTAGCAGGTCCTGCCAAGCTGGAAAAGTTTCAAATACTGGCTGATGATGAACTCTTTGCAATTTTAGTATAAGCAGCTAGTGGTACTAGCAAGCAAAACAAGCTGAGTTAGTGAATTTACAGAGCTGGCTCACAACTCACCCCTTCTCACTTCCTTCTTTAGGGGATGTGACTTTCTTGAAGCTCTCTCTTCCCTCAGGGGAAAGCTTTTCCTTTCAAACTCCAGACAGACAAAATAGCTAAAAGTAAGCTTATTCACACTTTGGCTGCTCATAGCCTGGGGATCATCAATCATGTTTCTGGAGGAATCTGGCCCTGAATATTATTCTCTTCCTCTAAGATATCATATTCTTAAATATTCAGGAAAAGTAAAGTAAATATACAATTAAAGTGTGAAGTCCCTTTGATTTCAGATAAAGATATCTTTATATCTTACGATATCATGATAAAGAGCAGGGGGGGGCGGGTGGTGAAAGAAGGAGAAAGGCAGGGGGTGGAGAGAATAGGACAGACAGCCAGGAGCCAGTCTTGCCTCTATCTCCCCTAGCTGCAAGTCTCAGTCTCTGTGGGCATATGTCCAAAAAGTGCATTACAATGGCAAGAAGTTTCTGTTGTTAGAGAACCAGTTTGGAGAGGTTTATAATCAGAAGATTGGAGGTGATGTGTTTTTTGTTTGGTTTGGTTTGTTTGTTTGTTGCCACAGCAACTTACAAAGAGTATTTACTAAGTTATAGAGGGTTGATAAACTATAGAGATTAGGCAGTACCCACTCTGATGAAAACATGTATCCTTGAAATACTGAAATATAGTGGGTTCAAAAAGGCATAGTGCACTAAATCTTAAAATTAAACCAATATTTTAGGATAAGCTTTACATAGTGTTTTATATACAGTATCCTTTTTTTTTAAAATTCCCACAACAACCCTGTGAGGTAACTAATGCAAACATTATTATCCCTCTTTTATAGATGAGAAAACTAAGGACCAGAGAAGTTAAGTGTTTTACCCCAAATCACACAACTATGGCTTAAACTTGAGGTTTTTTTAACTCCAAATCCAATTCTTTACTTACTGTGTCATAATAGCCTTCAAGCTGTTGTTGGTAATAATGATAATTATTGCCCATAATCTCCCATGCATACATAGGTATATACAAATTTAAAAGCAATGTTTTTAAAAGATGGTGCCATACCAAAAACTACATGTAATGCTACATGTCATATGTAATGAAAATCTTTCAAAATATAGGGACCTAGTGGAAAAGATGAAAACTGTATGGAAACTTGCTAAGTTTCTGCCCTTCTGCCACTAAAGTTGTCCTGGAGATGTTTTCAGGGAGCATATGGAAAATGTACTTATAATCTAATGGTTTATTCAATTATTTTATCCTCCTATGCAATAATCTGTGGAACATTAAATATAAAAGAATAAGTCTATATTGGATTGCACACTGTCTTGGGAAGCGGGGGAGGGGAAGAAGGTGGAGAAAATATAAAACTTATGAAAGTGAATGTTGAAAACTAAAAATAAATAAATTTATTTTTTAAAAAAACAATAATAACAGGATAGTCACTTGTCACAGGACCATCTCTGTGTGAACTACATTGAAATAGTTGAGGATAAAATTACTAATAATAACAATGAGAATAGCAGCAACTCACTTTTCTATGTCTATACCACCACCCTTGGCTACTTTCAGGTTCAGTAAGGCTGATTTGTGTGGATAACTACTCAGATTCATGACCCCCATCCTTATACTAAGTTTCATTGAATTCTTAGGCATACCAGAGACACACAAATCCACTTAATTTGGACATTAGTTATTAATAAAAAGGAATTGAATCTCGCAGTAAATATTCTCTGCATCTATACACAATGCTTCTTAGAATCTTTTCCAGGAGTCCTTCAGGGTAGGTCAGTGTATGTCTGGGAGTTCTTACTTTGTTTGTCAACATGTTCCAGATGGAACCTCGAATTGAGCAGGCATGATTACCACATCACATGACTGTGTTCTCTCTATTTCCCAAACATTACTCCCTGTCTTACCACTCCCATCCGCCTGACTCCCTTGATCCCATTTTCCTTACTTCCATCTCCCCTTTTGGTTTTCAGTCACTTCTCAGTTCTGGTTCCTATTCTCTTTATTCCCTTTCTCATTCTGTTTACCATACCTTCCTCCTCTTCCAAATTCAATCTCAGCACCCAACGTGAGACCCAGACAGAGTCGATTCCTTGGGCTTTCTTTTATGAATAGCAAGAGCATCCCAATCTCAAAACTATGAACAGATAAAGTTGTGCTGGATACTATTCATTAAGGGTGTTCTCTGTTATGTTTAGAACACATTAAGGTTTACAAAGTCCTTTCTTCACAACAGCCCCCTAAGATAGATGATTCAAGTGTTAGCATTCTCATTTTATAGATGTATTCAGAGAGATCAAGTGTCCAACTTCAGTTAGTAAGTGAGATGCCGACAGTGGCTGCCATTTCTGGAAAGGGACAGTAGAACTGGAGGGAAAGGTGCTAGAAAAGACAGCGACTTATACTTCCTAAGAAATGAGCCCTGCTATGGAAGCAATATAGTGCAGTGGTAACAACACTGAACTTGAACTTCCACTAATTATGTCATGTGCCCATGGGTAAGCATCTTCCCCCTCGCTGGGGCTTCAGTCTCCCATCTCTAAAATGAGGGATGTCACTAAGTGATCTGTTCAGTAACTTCCAAATCGAAACCAATGCTCCCACAGTGTCTTTCCTAACAGCAGAAGCAGCATGCGATGAACGACTGGTCACTTTCCTCTCATAAGAAGGAGGTGGTCACAAAGAGGCTAAAATAGTTAGAAAGATTGATGAGTCCAGAAGTGCATCCTTTGACACCAAAGGAATTCTACCAACTTCAGTATTTATCTTTATCTGAGCTATTTATTATTGCCTCTATTTGAAGGTAGGGGAAGGGGGAGGAGAAGGTTTCCATTCTCCACAGATGGGTGCATTCGTACAAGACTCTAAACTCCTTCTTTCTGCCTCAGTAAAAAACCACACAGATCCCACTCCTTTGGGTCACTCTGAATAGATCTGTAGTTCTAGACAGTCAGTTTCTCAGGTTGTGGTTACATGAGTGGTTTCATTTCCCAAAACAAGAACAAGATGAGGATTCAAGGTTGGTGAAGGGGCAGAAGCAAAAGCCTCCATATTCTCTCTGTCTCTGTGCCTCTCTCTCTCTCTCTCTCTCTCTCTCTCTCTCTCTCTCTCTCTCTCTCTCTCTCTCTGTGAGTATGGTATGAATAAAACCTGTAATTATATTAGAGGTAGGTGTCTCTTTCTTTTTGTTCCTTGGGATCCTGAATGAGACTAATATTCCATGATTCTTTTCTCCAGCCATGTTTAGGCCTGAACAGAAGGAAGAATGTGAGAAGGAAAGAGAAAAATGGAACTTCAGAAATATACAGGTCATGGGAAGATTACATGCACCAGTTAGGCAGCTAGGTGGTACAGGGGAAAGAACACTGAGGTTGGAAGTCCTCCATTCAAATCCAGCCTCAGATACATACCAATTGTGGGATTTTAGGAAAGTCATCTAACCTCTGTTTGCCTTAGTTTCCTTAACTATAAAATGGGAATAATAACCACACCTACTTTTCAGAAATTGTTGTAAGGATCAAATGGGATAATACTATTTTTAAAGTGCCTGGTACATAGTAGAGGTTATATAAATGCTAACTGTTATTATTATTACTAAGAGAGAAATAAGTAAAACTAGAAATCAATGTAAAGAATGATTATGACTGTATAAACAGCAAAGAAAAAAAGCAAGCTAAATGCTGTGTATCTATAATGTGCAAGACCTATGATTATAAAATATTACATATACTGTCAGACTCAGTTGATGCTGGTTTGCTAAACTTTTTTTTTATTCTTTGTTACAAAAGATGACTTGCTGGGGAGGGGAGGGAAGACAGTTATATTTAAAAATGAGAGCGATGTAAAAAACAATCAATAAAACATTTTTTAAAGCACTATTCATAAGTATAAATTGTTCTTTTGCAAGGTCTTATGACTTGACTCTGAGGAAGTGATTGTAAGAAATAAAGCCTTAGAAACCGTCAGTAATTTGCCACTTGGGGGGAAAATGTAAGTTCCACTCACCAAAGCAAGGCACAGAAATGGTGTTCAGTGTGATTCAGACCTTGCAGAAATGTAGACAGATGACATTTGGAATTATACAGAGGCATTTAGCATAAAAAAGATTTTTTTTTTTATCATAGCAGTGTAGGTAGCTAGACCTCAGTTGGTTTTCTCAGTCTTTTACAAAGCAGAATCACAGAGTGGTTCACTTGGCATGTATTATCTACTTTTAACTAGGTTAGACTCTCAAATCCCAAAGTACTTCATTTGGGAAAGGAACAAAGGCAAAGAAGTATATGTGTTGACTAACAAGTATATGACATCTCCATATTTTAATAAATGAAATTCTCTGGTGCATTTGTATAGACACGATGGTATAAATAGAAGGTGACCCTCACTTCAAGTCAGGAACTCTGGAATCTTGGACCAATTTTCTAGCCATTCCAATGCATTGCTTATCTATAAAATGAAGATTTGATTAAACAAATAATTATAAAGTATCTCTTGTGTACAAAGATCTGTGCTAATTATTATGGGAGGTGTAAAGTTTAGACAAGATGTAGTCACTGTCTTTGTGGAACTTGCAGTCCTATACAGGAATGGAATACTTATACAGAAAATAACAGCATCTAATAATAAATGAATGAATAAAAAAGCATTTATTAAGTTCCTACTATGTTCCAGGTACTTTGTTAGGAACTAGAATGATACATGAGAAGTATATTTGAAGACTGCAAAACTATGCAAGAGTTGCTCAGGAAAAGGTTGTTATTGACTGAATAGAGAGACAAGGGAAAATTGCACGAAGGAAGTGGCATTTGAGTTGAAAGTTAAATTCAAAGTTAAATGGAAATTTCTTTCCTTCCTTCCTTCGTTCCTTCCTTCCTTTGGAAGTCTATTTGAATTCCTTCGATTATTAGGATGTTTTCCCTTACGTTAAGCTTAAATCTGCCTCTTCCCCCCATTTGCAACTTCCCCCTACTGTTTCCCATTCTGTTCTCAAGGGCCAAGCAATACAAATCTAATCTCTTTTCCTCCTGATAGCCCCTCCATAATACAAAAGGGAAGACTTGATCTCCCCTTAGTCTTCTTTTCTCTAGATTAGAAATCTCTGGTTTATCAGCCTCTCTTCAGATGGCATGATCTTGAGATCCTTTACAGTCTTGGTCACCCATCTTTGCAATCTCCTCTAGCTTATCCTTGATAAGAGAATGGTCTCTGAAAGCCCAAGACCTGATTATAGAAAAGATGCTGACACCAACATTTAAACTAACTGTAGAAAATGTAGTCATTCCAGGTACCCCTTTGTGAGTTACGAATTAGTCCCTCCATGAATCAGAAAGGAAGCAGCCTCACAGGATGAAAAATGAATACTTATTACCTTCTCATCATCTCTTTTATACATCCCTTCTCCTCTCACACCAACCATCCCCCTGGCTCAGACCTTTAGCCTTTCTCATCTGGACTATTTCAATTGTGTTGTAAATGGTCTCTTTCCCTCAAGTCTCTCTAATCTAATTCATTCTAATCCAATTCATGCCAAAGTGATTTTTTTTAAATCAAAGGGCTGACTACTACTTAATAAATTCCCTATAAGGCTCCCCATTGCCTCCAGGATCAAATAAAAGTCTTTTTTGTCATTTAAAGCTCTTCCCATTCAGGTCCCTCCTTATATTTCCAGTCTTCTTACACTTTGCGCCCTTCTGTGAAGTCTGAAATTTGGCTACAGAACAAAATAGTTCATCTTCCACCTTTGTATCCTATTAGGTTCCCTGATTTTATTCAATATTCAATTCAAATCCCACCTTCTACAGTGTATGACCAAGGAAATACAGCACCAATGGTAACTATGAATATGCCAACATAGTTCTGAATCGCAAAGTATGACAGATTCTCCATATAGAAGCCCAAAGAAAAACATTTATTCAGACACCAGAAAGCCAAATCCCAACACCAAAAAGCCAAATCTATCATAGTGACCAAGAAGTCAATATACATCAGCATTGAAGGAGACAAAACTATTCCCAAGCCTTCCCTCCCTTGCCAGGGTCTTCCCACAAGCAAATACTCACAAGACTAGCTGTGCTTGCCTTCCTTGCTTCCTCTCTCCTCTGCCCTAACTGTTCTCACCAACTTCCTCCCAGTTCTGCTCCACCCTTCCTGTTCACCTGTTCAGCAAACTTCTCCTACCACATGTGACTTATGCTTCCATGTGTTTAAGCAGGTTACATGCACCTATTAATGAATGGGAAAAGATCTTCCCATTTAAATTACCATTACATAGAGGAGGCCTCCAATTAGTAGGATGGATAAGCAGGGTTCTATGGACTAAACAAAGAAGGATGAAAAGCTATCAGAGACAATCTTTTATGATCTTTGATTTGATGAGGAGTAGAAGGGAGAGTTACAATGAAACCTGTTAAGACAAATAGACCACTCATCAACTCAATTTAGAGGCAAAGCGAAAGTAAGTAATAAAGGATGAAGATAATTATGGCTCTTATTCATATGGCACATAAATATTTACAAAGTACTTTGAATGAGGACGTAAGATAGAAGCATGAACATGAGTAGAGGAGCCCAATTCTCACGTAAACATTCTAGCAAAGATTAATTAATAAAAGGACACCAAACTGAAAAACAAAGAAATTCAAAGAGAAATCACAATAAGGGCCTTCATTTAGTTGAAGACTACATAAAAAGGATTGCCAGGATGGTAAACTAGACATTTTCTTTAATCATCATGACCTCTGAACCCTCCCCAAAACAGAAATTATGCAACAAAGATAAAGCAACTTCAGCTATTTCCAGGGTCTAGAACAGTAAGAGTACAAAACAATGTTTAAAAAAAAAGGAAACCCAGGAACTGATGATTGTTGACCTTGAGCTCACCCTTTCCCTCTCTCTTATGGTATCAGCATTGAGGTCATATTAGCAGATCCAGGGATGTGCCATAGGACTATATCAAAACCCATTCTGACACTCTAGCTCTCAACTTCCATAGAGCACCTGGCTCAAGATTGTGAAAGTTTCCTAGTCCTCAAGAGCCAGTTTGGCCAAAGCCCTTCAGGAGCAAAAGCCTGCTAGGGGCTGCAACCTAGAAGCATTAATACTGCCAAGCTCTGAGATGCCAGAGTTGGGGAAAGCAGCCTCTGAAGTACCAATACCAATAGGCCCTGAACTTCTACCAGCAAGCTCTGAACTGTCTGTGCTAGCAGGCTCTAAACTACTGGTACCAGGCCAAAGAACTAAGCAACAGGGGGAATAAAAGAGACCACCTGGATAGGTGTGTATGTTTGGGGCAGAGGGAGAAGATGCACTTGATCAGCTCTCCACTAACCCTGAGGGAGGAGTATAGTACCCACACTGGGCCAATTTTGACCACCCAAAACTCAACTGGAGCAGAGACCTAGGCTGGTGATGCTTAAATTGCCTAGTATGAGAGGAGGATTAACTGCTCTGAGGCCCCTAAGGGACCTTTAATCAAAAGGAAGGGTGTCAGAAGTGAACAATAAGAAAAATAAGAGGGAGACAAGACTGAAAGTACCAAAGATTTCAGGAAGAACAAATATCAAAAACCTTGAATATAAATAGGTAAATCAACAGGAAAAATAACAACAGAAGGAAATATGGTCTCCAGGTTTAGTAAACAAGTTCAGGTATTTTTGAACAAATACTGCAAAATGAAAGAAAATTATCCAATACTTGATGACACAGAGTGCCCTGTTGAAGTTAAGAAGAACATGGAACCACAACACATTGTTCCTAAAAATGAGAATCACAAGAACAAAATTTATGTCCTGCACAGCAAAAGCAAAGAGTAGAAAATACTTGAATAGAAATATTTGAATCTGTAATGGCAAGTCTCATCAAAGAAACAAAAGGGAAAACAATAGAATGGGAATGTAAATAGAAAATTTGACTTTCAAACTGAAGAATCAAGAGAAGCATGAAAAAGTAAATAGGAAACAAATCATAAGGGACTTACTAAAGTTGAACTGTTTACATTCCTACATGGAAAGATCTTATTTGTAATTTTTGAGATTTTTTTCAGTATTAGGACAGTTGGAGGGATTGTAAACCTATAGATAGAGGGCACAGGGTGAGTTGACTATGTAGGGATGATATCTAAAAACATAAAATTAAGGGGTAAGAGAGGAATATATTGGGAGGAGAAAGGGGAAAATAGAATGGGGAAAATTATCTCACATAAAAGAGACAAGAAAAAGCTTCTTCAATGGCGGGGAAGAGCGGAGGAAGTGAAAAGAAAAGAGTGAACCTTACTCTCATTGCATTTGGCTTAAGGAGGGAATAATATGCACAATCAATTTGGTATGAAAATCTATCTTACACTACAGGAAAGTAGTGGAGAAGAGGATAAATAAGGGGTGAGGGATGATGGGAGGGCAAATAGGAGGAGGGGGTAATTAGAAGTAAACACTTTTGAGGAGGGATAGGTTCAAAAGAGAGAATAGAATAAATAGGGGGCAGGATAGGCTTGAGGGAAATATAGTCTTTCACAATATGGCTGTTATGTAAGTGTTTTGGATAATTACACATGTATAACTTATATTGAATTGCTTGCCTTCTCAGTGGGGATGGGTGAGGAGGGAGGAAGAGAGAGAAGTTGGAACGCAAAGTTTCTAAAACAAATGTTAAAAATTGTTTTAACATGCAACTGGGAAATAAGATATATAGAAAACAGGACTCAGAAATCTATCTTGCCCTACAAGAAAATAGAGGGGATAGGGATAAAAGAAGGGAGGGACTTGATAGAAGGGAGGGCAGATTAGGGGAAGTGGTAATCAGAGCACACACTGTCTTGGGGAGGGTGGAAGGGAGAGGTGGGGAGAAAATTTGGAACTCAAAATCTTGTGGAAGTGTCTGTTGAAAACTAAAAATAAAATAAATTTTAAAAAAGATAAATAAAAAACAAAGACATATGCAAAATGAGGTGATGGAAAAAAGGCATCAAGTGAATCCAAAAAAGAAAGAGTTGCCATCATGGTATCAGATAAAGCAAAAACAAGCATTCAAAAAAATAAAAAGGATAAACAAGGAAACTATTTAACACTAAAAGGCTAGCATAGACAACAAACCAGTATCAATAATGAATTTGTATGCTTCAAATGTCTTAGTATGCAAACTCATAAAGGAAACCTTACCTGTACTTAAAGAAGACAGAGATAGTAACATAGTAGTGACAGGAAGCTTTCATATCCCTCTATTAGTTTTGGATAAATCTAACAAAAATTTGAATAAATTAGCTTTGGATAAATCTAACCAGAAGGAAAATATAGAACTGAACAAATTTCTGGAGAAACTAGAGGTTTTCTACATGAGACAGCAAAAGAATACCATATTTCTTTGCACCACATGTAACTTTTACAAAAATTAATGATGTACTGGGTCACAGAGATAAAGCAAACAAATATAAAAAGGCAAAAATAATATATCTTTTATAGATTATAATGAATAAGAATAGAGAATGGTTTGGAGAATAGAAACAAAAAAATACAGAACCAAATGGAGGCTTAACCATGAAATCTTAAATAACGAGAGGGCCAAAGAACAAAACAGAGAAACAATAATTATACAAATTATTATGAAAATTATGCAAAAGAAACATACCTAAACAACATACTTAAATTTGATGTTGCAAAAGCAATCCTTAGGGGAAAAGTTATATTTTTAAAATTGTACATTAACAAAATTTTAAAAAAGAGATTAATTAATTTAACATGAATTTTTAAAATTAGAGAATAAACAAGCCTAAAATAAGCACATAAGAGGTGATATTAAAAATTAAATTAGAAAAAAAGTGATAGGCATGATAAATAAAACTAAAAACTGTTTTTAACTAATAAAATTCATAAATTCTTGCCTAATATGATTAAAGAGAACAGAAAATCAAATCAATAAAATAGCAAATTAACAAGGTGAAATCACAGCAAAACCAGAAGAAATAAAAAGAAGTGTAACATATCATGCACAGTTATATGCTAGCAATACTAGAATACAAAAGATAGAGAGAAATAACTTCAAAAATGTAGAATACTCAAATTATCAGAAAAGAGGGATCTTAAATAACCTAATCTCAGAAAAGGAAACAGATCTACCTATAAAGGAACTACCAAAATTGAAAAGAAAAACCACCAAACAAATCCTGGGCTGGATGGATTCACAGGAGAATCCTATCAGATTTTTACAGAACAGTTATTACCTATGTTTCTCAAATTATTCTCAAAATTTGATAAAGAAAGATCTCTACCACAATTCTTTTGAGACAAATGTAATCCTAGTGTCTAAACCAGAAAAAGATAAAAACATGGGGGAAAAAACCCTATAGGTAAATATCATTAGTTGATTCAGAATTTTTAAACAAAATCTTATTAGACATATTACAGTGATTTATCCAAGAAATAATTCATTAAGACCAAGTGGATTTATACCAGGGATGCAAGGATGATTCAACATTAGGAAAACAATATAATTAATTGTATTACAAATCAAAACATTCATAATAACATGATCGTAAATAGATGCAGAAAAAGCCATTGACAAAATACAACACTCTTTTATGCTAAAAACCCTACAAAGAAGCATATTTAAAATATCATAAAAGGTATCTATCTAAGACCAAAAGCAAACATCCTATGCAACAAGGAAACATTAGAGTGAAGCAAGAATTCCTACTCTCCTTACTATTATCTGATATAATTCTAGAAGTGCTAGCAAAAGCAATGTGATGAGAATGGAATTAAAGGAACAAAGACAGGTAAAGAGAAAATAAAACTATTTCTGTTTGTTGAGGTTATGATGGTTTTCTTGAAAAAGCCCAGCATATCAGCAAAGAAACTTATTGAGACAATTAACTGCATTAGCAAGTTTCAGGCTACAAAATAAATCCTCAACAAAAAAAATAATAATATTGCTATATAATTTCTACATAATACTAAAGACAACACAGAGGCAACTAAAGATTAAATAGATAACTGATTACTTGAAAAATTAAATAGATAACTGATTACTTGAAACCGAAAAGCTCTTACAAAGACAACATTAATACATCTAGGATAAGAAGAGAAGTGGTCAAGTAGGGGGGAAATCTCTACATCGGATTTCTATGAGAAGGATTTAGCGTCCAAGATATATAAATAGTTAATATATATATGTAGTCATATATAAATAGTTAATATATATGTAGTCATATGCGTATGTAAGTATATATATAATATTATAGTTATAATAATAATATACATATATACATATATACACACATGTGTATATGTATATGCTTAGTAGTCATTCCTGATTAGATAAATGGTCAAAGGATATGAATAAACAGTTCTCGAAAGAACTGCAAAGTATTCCCAGCCACATGAAAAAATTAATTGTAAAAGAAGTATGTAAGAAGTGATATGTAAGAATAGTAAGAGAAATATGAATCAAAACAACTCTGAGGTTTCACCTCATAGTCTGCAAATTGGCAAAAAGGACAAAAAATGGCAGCAGTCAGTGTTGGAGGGGTTGTGGGAAGATGACCACGTTAATATATTGTTGGTGGAGCTGTGAAATGAAAAAAAAACTATTTTGGAAAGCAATTTGAAATTATGCAGATAAAGTGACTAAAATGTCCATACTCTTTTTATCAGAGACTTCAATATTGGATTGTTACACCAGAAAAGCCATTGATAAGAAAACAGAATGTCCCCTTATACTTCAAAATATTTATAACAACACAAAGTGATAGCCAAGAATTGGAAATAAAGTAGATGCCCATCAATTGGGGAACAGCTAAACAAATTGTGGTACGTGAATGTAATGGAATATTATTCCACTATAAAAAATGGTACATGTGATGAATACAGAGAGTCATGGAAAGATCTATAAGAAGAGCTGATGCGGAGTGAAATAGGCAAAGAAGAGAAAATAATATACACTGTTAACAGCAATGATGTAAACAGAAAGAACAATGACACACCAAAAAACAAAAAGAAATGTAACAAAATTTAAAGATCAAGTGGGATGAAGAGATATGAGAACACACCCCCAACCTACCCCTTAATGTACTTGGGAGGGCCACAGCTATTACACACATTGCCTGTTTTCAGACTTTTTCAATATATTAATTAGTTGTGCTGACTTTTTCTCCCTCTCTTAAAAAACGCTATTTGTCATATGGAATGACTCTCAGGAAGTAGGAGGGAGAGGGATACATGGGATTCCGTGGTGATGTAGGAAACAAAAAATATCAAATAATATCAAAAAAATTATTTAAAAAAAGACAATCAGAAGTCTGCAGGCATTTTGGAAGGAGTCTCTCCAGAAAGCAAGGGCAAGCCCAGGGCTCCCGGAAGCCTGCCAGCATGGACAAGACATAATCCAAGAAAAAGAGAAACCAGCAAGAGTTGAGAGAGAGTGAAGAATTAAGGATGATACCCGGGTCAAGAGTTTGTGTAACTGGAAAGATGGTGATGCCCTGGACAGTAATAGAGAAGTTGGGAAGAAGGTAGAGTTTAGGGGTTATAGTGAGATCAGTTTTGGACATGTTGAGTTTCAAGTGTCTATGGAATATCCAGTTCTAGATGTCAAATATACAGTTGGAGATGTGAGGTCAGGGAAAGGGTTAGGGGCTGGATCATAAACCTAAGAATCATCACCATAAAAATAATTGAATTGATAATTGAATCTCCGTGAGCTATTACTATGTTTCAAGTGTTTTTCTTTTAGATGACTTTTTAAAAATTCTGATTTCTAGTTTACTTGACTTGTTTTATGGAAGTCATATTTTTATATTCATTTATGATTGTTAACTCCATATTTCTTTCCATCATACTTATTTCTCTTTGTGCTTCACTTTCCCTTTATAAAGAAGGTGGTAAAAGAAAAGTGTGCTCATCGCTCATAATTTATAACTGAAGTTATTGCTTCCATCTTGTTCTCTTGAACAGACCTGACCATAAAATCTTACTCTTTTTTTCTTTTCTTTTGATCTACCTTTTAATCTACAAACTTTATAAATTGTAGTTTGACTTTTACTTATTCTCTTTCTGATTTTCTTTTTTTTTATTTAGGGTGCAATAAACTTTCTTAAGGACAAAATATGGCTCTTGGCTTGAGGTAAATGCTCTTGATTTAAGTCTAAAGAGATCCTCCCAGTGACTTGCTGACTATGCAAGGCAGCCCAACCATTGACCCAGTTCTTCCAAAGTAAAAGGAGAAGAAAAATCAAGATAAGTTATAGCAACATGGGACCATGGAGGGATGAAAGCAAGATGTCAGGTGTCCTTGTAAACTGCAGGTAACTTCTGGACTGGTTGGCATCCGTGTTTCAGAGTGAGATGGGAAATCTCACTTTATGACTCAACTGGGAGAAGAGGAAGTGATAAAGGAGGGAGGGATATTCTAGGAAGAGCCCTACCAGAGAGAAAACACCCTGAAATCATACTTTTTTCATCCTTTTCCCCTCTCTCGGAAGGAGCTTCTCTCCTTCTCCTGGGAATTCCTTAAGTACAAGGGACGAATGGAAAGGGGGGAAGGGTCCAATTGAGTAAAGTGAACTGCAGGAGGAAGCCAGAAACCAGGGTTCTAGCTCTTTTTTCTACTTCTGTAGCTTGTCATCCATGGCCATGAAAGTCGAGTCTTTCTTTGTAAAGAAGAAGCAGATGTAGTGGCCAAAATGCTACTTTTGCTCAGAGGTGTAGAACACTGAGACAGGAATGGTCATCAAGCACTGTTCTTGATCACCCTCTTGATAAATTGAGAATCATAAGGAGAAAGACAGAGCAAGGGCATGTGCTAGGAGGAGAGAGGCTTCCTTCTCTCTTATCGGACCCCCTTTCTGATTCTCCTGTCCTTCTTAAAACTCTCTTTCCGTTCCTATTCTCTCCTGCTTTCCTATTGAATTTCATGTATTGCTATACCCAATTGTGAATGTGTGTGTGCGCGCGTGTGTGCGTGTGCGTGTGTGTGTGTGTGTGTGTGTAGACATGTGAGTATTTAACTCTCCTTTATTTGGTTTAGATAAAAGTAAGGTTCATATCATTCCTACTCTCCCTATCCCTTTTTCCATGGTTGTATATTTGTCGTCTCATTAATCACTATTGTGTGAGATAGTAAGATCTCTTTTTTTTATTTCTTTCTTCTGTAGTATATTCACTTTTCCTCTCTTTGCTCTTTAAATCCTACCAAAATAGAATAAAACCACTGTTCTTCATCCTAAGTATTCTTTGTCTTTGTCCTCTGTGACATTTGAATATGCTAGAATTCTGAAGGGATACTTGTTTCTTCCCCATCGTTAACTTCTAGAGTTGTGCCTTGGGCTTCTCTGAATTTATTATTATTAATAATGTTCTTATTATTATCAGGGTTATTGCTCATATTTCTAGCCTTGTTTCTTGAACAAGGACTTTGTATGAGGGCCAGGCTTTGCCTGCATCCTGTGCCCTTGGATGGCATGGTGGGGTATTATTCAACCTTAATCTCAATTTCTTTCTTGACACTATCTTATCTGTACTCATTGATAATAGATTTAGGATTTCATATGTCAGCTGGATTCTGAGTCCTATAGTGGTCAGTGCCTTCTGAGTTATCTTAGGTGGGCATGCTGCCAACTTTCAGAGCTCTAAGATCCTAATCTGATTTTTATCATTCTAAGTCTTAGTGTAACTAGGTGGTGCAATGTATAAAGTGCTGGGCTTGGCGTCAGGAGGACCCAAGTTTAAATCTTGTCTCAAACACTTAATAGCTGTGTGACCATAGGCAACTCACTTAATCTCTATCTGCCTCAATTTCTTCATCTGTAAAATAGGAATGATAATAACACCCATCTCTCAAAGACTGTTGTGAGGGCCAAATAAGATAATATTTGAAAAGTATTTGGCATATAGTAGGCACTGTATGCATGCTTATTCCTTTCCCTTTCCTTCTCGTTCCACTCACCCCCTCTAGTCTCATGTTCAGAGAGTAGGGGTATCCAACCACATTGGAAATTTTTCTTTGGTGAACTCTGGTTTTCCTGCCCATTATTCACAGTACTGTTGGCTTCTCTGTCCCTGGAGCATCGGTAAACTAAAAGTCCTGGGCTCATCCCAACTTTTTCCCTCAAGATTTCTAGCTGTGTGTTTGACTTTTGGCTGCCTTTTTGTGTAGTCCTCAGATGAATAGTTTCTCTTCGAATTTCTTGACCATTTTTTCAGTTTGGTGCTCTTTTTTAATATTTGCTAAAGTACATTGGTGAGAATTGTACTCCTCTGGTCTTGTTCATGCTTCCAATTTATTGGAGGACCTCATGTAAAGCATGTCACAAACATCAATGGGCCATATAAACATCAGCCATGATGATTTTCATCCTTTATTACTTATCTTTGCTTCAAATCTAAATTAGTTTGATGAATTTCCTATTTATTTAAATAAGTTTCATCAGACAACTTTCTTTTATTCTTCATCCAAATGATTTTTCTTTATGTCTTCAAAAAGTCATCCCTGAGAGCTTTTCATCCTTCCTTATTTTAGACTATGGAACCCTACTTCTCTCCTCTGTACTTTTGAAATTTGATCATCTAGTCCAGGAGTGGGGAACCTGTGGCCTCAAGGTCACATGTGGCCCTCTAAGTCCTCGGATGAGGCCCTTTGACTGAATAAGGGGATTTATTTTGTGAAGTTTAGACTCAAAAGTAGGTCTTCTATCTACTGGATCACCAGTCTTTTTTTTTTCTTTCCCTTTCCCTTTTCTATATTATTGAATAGCATGAGCAACAAAAGGGTGACCTGTAAGACATTGAGCTGTCTGCCCCCAATCATACCTTGATGGAATATCAAGATAATGGTATACCTATGATCTGAGGAGAACTTATCTCACCTAGCTGCCACTTCTTCCCTTTAAGAGAGGGTTCTAAAGTGCTCTTCATTAATTCAAACTTTCTAAGTCCTAACACTTTCTATTCCCTTTCCTTCTTCCATTGTCCATTGTTTTGTTTTGTGGATATGAGGCTTTTGACTGCTTAATTTAGTCCAAAGAAATCAATCCCTGGGTCAAAACATTCATTTCCCTATTTCTTTTCTGAGTGAAAGAGTAATGAGACATGTATAATTGGTATCATTTAGCTTGCCTTCTCAAGAGGTGGGGGAAGAGTAGGAATAAGAAAGATTTTGAACTCAAAATTGTTAAAAATGAATATTAATTTTTTTTACCTAATTGGCAAGTATACAAGGAAATAAAAATGTACTCAGAAAAAAATTAAAAGAAAGATTAGCAAGAACTAGGTCCCTGCCCCGGAGTGGGTAAATAAATTTCCTTATAGGTAGTTTCTCTATCTAGCAGGAAATGAGTCATCTTACGTAGAGATAAAGAGTCATCTTACGTAGAGATAATGTAGAGTGGAAAGAGGTACATACTGTGGGCTATGCCTATAAAAGAAAGTAATTTGTTCTTGGGTAAGAACTTTGAGGAATGGATTAAAGAGGTACCCAGATTATAGGAAAGGAGGCTTGTAACATTTGGTAACAAGGTTTTACAGGGTGCTCTGATGTTGGGCCTGGTAGCCTGGACATTTGGCCTTTTTCCTGGGCCATAAGCCTACTGGTTTCATAACAATGACTTTCTTTTTGATCTTTGGCTGTCCAGTTCCAAAATTTCAGGAACTCATCAGGCTTGTAACTATGGAAATTAACCTTTCAGGATCTTGGTTACAACTGAATGGGGAGTGAGGGTGGGAGGGCAGGGTCTAAAAAAGAATCAAAAAAGAAATTCATACTCTTTCCCCAAACTACCTTCATCTCCTCCAAAGCAGCCTTGTTAACTTGCTAAGGCTTCTGAGGACAGTTTACTTGCCTGGAGGTATGTCTTAGACCAGAGCCCAGTTATCTTTGGGATCTGGAGAATCATAAAACTAGCCTTTCTCAAAATAATCTTGTGAATGTGAATATTGTCATTCCAATTTTACAGATAAGAAACCTGTGCATCTGGGAAGGAAAAGGACTTCCTTCGGGTTAGTGCAGAGCTGGAATTTGTCTCAGTCTTTCTCGTATCAAGGCTACCATTCTTTTCACTCTATCAACCGCCTCTCAATCAGCTGCCCTTGAATGTAAACTGAATCACTCAAATGAGTTTTCTTTGGAAAGGAAATATATAGGTAAAAATAAAGATATTGATTACAAAAGATGACTTTATAACATGAATATTTACTATGAAAGGTTTTCTCTTTTCATATTTCTTTTAATTGAAATTAATGTTACATTTGTTTTGGCAGTACCTATTTCCTTCATCTTGGTTTTTTAGCCATGCTTATGTTCAAACTAGCACAGTAACTTCTGAAAATTTCAGGCTATTAAATTCATTTTGATCAAATAATTAAGTGCTTAGCACAGTGCCTCGCACTGTATAGGCACTCAATCAATGTTTATTGATTGATATATACAAGGCACTGTGCTAGGTGCCAGGGATACAAAAAAAAAATTCCTGTCTTGAGGAAACTGGAGGAGTTTACATTATCTTGGGATGGGGAGATAAATAAATTACAGCATAGTTTGAGAAGGAAGAAAACACTAATATTGGGGAGGTGGGAATGAGGAAAGGTTTTGTATAGGAGGTTCGAAGCTTGAGAAGGCCACCTGTAACATATGCCTCTACTTTCTTTCCTCTGACTTTTCTCTTAATTCCCTGTAGTCTAGTTTCCTGCCTCATCACTCAACTGAAACCATGCTCTACAAAGTTCCCAGTGATCTCTTAATTGTCAAATATCATGACTTTTTTCAATCCTCATCCTTTCTGATCTCTCCAGAGTGTTTGAAACCATTGATCACCCTGGATCAGTATCATCTTGGATATTTTCTTCTCTTTAGGTTTTCATAACATTACTCTTTCAGTGGTTCTCTTCCTACCTATCTGACTGTTCTTTCTTAGTTTCCTTTGCTACATCTTTATCCAGGTCATGCCCATTAACCATGAGTTACACCCAGGATTCTGTCCTAGGTTCCCTACTTTTCTTCCTCTATTTTGTTGTTGTCGTTGCAGTTTATTCCCTTCAGTCATTTCTGACTCTTCATGATCCCATTTGGGCTTTCTTGGCAAAGATATTGAAGTGGTGTGCCTCTTGAAAATCTGTTTGCTGATGAGGAAATTGAGAAAAAGAGTTAACTGACTTGCCTAGGGTTACACAGCTACTACATGTCTGAGATCAGATTTGAACTCAGGAAGATGAACCTTCCAGATTCCAAGCCCCGTTTTCTGGTCCCTGACCTCCTAGCACAGAGCAATTATAAATAGTAAATAGTAACTGCCACTCTAAGGATCTTCCCCAACCAGTCTGATTTTTTTTTTCTTAAAGGGGCCATCCCTTGACTCACTGAATGGACTTAACCTCACTCAAAGTGAGAATCTAAAAAGACTTTAGCCTAAAAGGGTCAGGGTCTCCCATTGCATCCTGGGTCATCTCCAGTAGTCCTGATGAGTATCTGGCCATGGACCCAGATGGCTCTGGAGGAGAAAATGAGACTGGTGACCTTGTACAGCTCTCCCTCACTCATATCAAAGTCAGCTGCAAGTCATATCATCATTCCCTGATGTCATGGTCCTCTTTGAGAAGGAAGAACAAATACAACAATGCAGTCTTCTATCTACTGTGCCACCTAGATGCTATTTCACTTGGTGATCTCATCAGTTACCAAAGATTCAATTATCATTTCTATGTTGATGATTCTCAAATCTACTTATCCAACTTGAACTTGTCTGCTGACCGCTAGTCTTGCATCTCATTGAATGCATGACCATTGAACATCTCAAACTAGATGCACCATAGACATCTACTTAAACTCAGCATGTCCAAAATTAAACTTATTTTCTTCTACCTCCCTGGCCTCACCCTCTGCTCTTCTTAACTTCCCCATTACTATCTGTAATCCTTTAGTCATTCATACTCACCCCTCCCCCATATCCAATCTGTTATCAAAAGCTATCTTGATTTCTCCTTCATAATATTTCTCAAATATGTTACCTTCCCTCCTCTGACATTTCTACCACTTTGGTGCAGGCTCTCAATGTCTCATACCTGAAATAGTGTGATGACCTGTCAGGTGGTCTTCCTGCCACAAGTCTCTCTCTCCTTTAGTCCTTTCTTTACTTAGCTGTCAAAAGTGCTCTTCCTAAATGTCATTCTCCTTCTCCCACTCCATAAATCCCAGGAGCTCCTTATTACATCAAAGATCAAATATAAAACACTTTGTCATTCAAAGCTTTCATAGCTTGCCCATCCCTTTTCCAGTCTTCTTATACCTCATTCTCTCCATGTACTCTGTGATGCAGTGACACTGGCCTCCTTGTTTCTTCCTTTAACAAGACACTCCTGATTATGGGCATTTTTACTTGCTGTGCTCCATCCCTGGAATGTTCTTCCTCCCCATCTCTGCCTCCCTGGCTTCCTTCAAAACCCAGCTAAAATTCACATTATACAAGAAGTCTTTCCTGATTCCCCCTTAATTCTAGTTCTTTCCTGCTATTATTTCAAATTCATCCTTTATGTAATTTTCTTTTACATAGTTTTTTTGTATGTTGTCTCTGAGATTAGACTGTGACCTTCTTAAGGTCAGGGGTTGTTTTTATCCTTTTTTGTAATACCAGTGCTTAGGCAAAGTGCCTGTACATGGTACCTAGTAGGCGCTTAATGTGTTTATCAACTGAGTGAATGAATGAAGGTAAGGATTCTAGGAGACCTAGGTGAGGAGATAGTGCATTCCAAGTTTGGAAGCCAGCTTGTATGAAGATACAGAAACAAGAGGTAGATTGCAAAATTTGGAAGAAGATCAAAAATGCCATTTGGCAGGGACTTGAGTGCTTGGAAGGGAGAAATAGGAAATGTGTGCACAGGAAAACAATTTAGAGTAAGACTGTAGAGGGCTGAGGAGTGAGGGTTTTATTCTAGAGGAACTAAGGAACCTCTGAAGAATTTTGATTGGAGAGTGACATAGCTCAGCCTATGTAAGGAATATTATTTTGAAAGCTGTGTAGGGAGACATACAGGCAGCAAATTGACCTAGGCTGGCAACAGATCGGATCTAGGTAGGGAATGAAGTAGAAAGACTTAGAACCTGGCTTCTTGATAAGGTCAGTCAACTGACTAGAATTTTTTCAGGATCTACTCTGTGCTAGGTATTGGGGATACAAAGAAAGAAAAAAAATCTTGTGCTCTCAAGAAGCTTCCACTCTGTTGGAAGAAACAGCATGCACATGTATAACCATGCATAAAATAAAAACAAAGTAATGGGGGGAGAAGGGAGTCACTAACAGCTGGGAGGGGTATTAAGGAAAGTTTCACGTTGAATGTGACATGAATTGAATTTTGAAGCAAACTAGTAATTCTTAAGAGGTAGAAGGGAGGAAGGAGTGCCTACCAGGCAGAAAGATGGCATGTACAAAAGATGGAAGGTAAAAATATGTAGAGCAACAAGAGGCCCATTTTGGTAAAGGGCATCAAAGAGAGTCTGCATAGATTAGAACCAGATTGTGAAGGCTTTCCACATAAATGTGAAAATTTGGATTTTAGGAGCAAGGGTAAGTTGTGTAGTGGGAAATGGTTAGTTCCGATTGAGGCATGTTGAGTTTGAGGAAAAGAAGGGACATCCTGGTAGATGAAAGAGGAAGGGAAGAGAATAAGCATTTATATGGCATCTACTATGTGATGGGCACTGTGCTAAGCACTTTACAAATATCTCATTTGATCCTCACTACTACCCTAGTGGGTAGCTGCAGTTATTATTCTTCCTCCCTCCCCTTTTTTTACACCTGAGGAAACTGAGGCAAACAGAGTGTATGTGCCTTGCCAAGGGTCAGATAGATTGGTCATTATCCACAGAGAGATGATTATTGAATATATTAGTTCACCGAGAGAGGGTGTAAAGAGGGGGAAAAAGTGACCAGGATACTGGGAATACATGCAGCAAAGGAGTAGAAGACGGATGGTTCTCCAACAAAGGAGGATGAGGAGTGATCAGACAAGTAAGAGAAAAACTAGGAAAGAAAAATTCCAGAAAAACCAAAGATGAGAGTATTCAGGAGAGGATGAATAACAACGTCAAAAACTATAAAGAGGCCAAGATGAGTGAGGACTGAGAAAGGACTGAGAGTTTTAGAAGTTGAGTCAAATTGAATTGGCTGGAACATTTGGGAGTTACTGTAGTAATTTGAATATAGTCTTAGGAATGGCCTGAGAAGTCAGCAATAATGGCCAAAATGAATAAAACATCTTCATCTGAATAGAAAGAAATAAGATTGAGAAAACTTTTCACAGTCAATACATATTTTATACCCTTATTGTTGTATGATCTCATTGGTAACCTGGGAGAAAGCAGATTCAGCAGAGTAGTGGGGCAAGAAATCAGACTTCAAAGAGTCAAGAGAAATGGATATCTTAGCAATATCTTAGCTAGTGGTGTCTAAAGTTGGGCCCCAATCTCATGGAGATAGTGACATGACACCAAAGGGTGATGAACCAATCAGAGGATGGGAATAAGGGTCATAGTCACACTGTCAATTGCTAATCATGGAGTTTTTTTGTAACACAACTAGACCACATTCTTTACCCATCACTATTCAACACTTCTTTTTCTTCTTTATTCACTCTTTCATTTTCTTTATTCATTTGTTTGTTCATTCCCTCCTTCCATAATGGATTAAGGGCCAATTTTGGAATCAGAAAGACGAGTTCAAATCTTGGCTCTGACAAATACAAGATGGATGCCATTTAACCCCTGTATGTCCCAAAAAAATCTATAAAAAGTCTACAAGTCCAGATGAGTTTCTGATATACATCATAGGTATAGAGAATTTTCTCTAAAAAATTCTATAAAAATTTATAAAAAATCTATAAGTCATAGATGAGTTTCTGATATGTACCATAGGTATGGAGAATTTTCTCACTGTGAGTTAACCACATAGATAAAATCACAGATTTAGACTCTCTTCCTCAACCTCTCTTCCACCAAGCACTCTATGTATAAATAATTAGTGGTACAGATGCTCATAGAGGCAGAGCAAATGGCTTTAGTGAAGGCAGTAAGGTAAGAACTAGCAGCTGAAATGCAGGCAGATGCAGGCTTAAGCAAATCAGAGGATACACGTAGTGCAATGAGGACAGAGAATCTTGATGAAATGAAGGACGTTAGTTGTGGGAGTCAATTGAAAGCCAGAAAGAGGACTATGGATTTGAAATGGCAAGTCATCATCAGCTATTATGCAGGTTTCTGAGTAGTCCTGAGCCATGAGTCACATATTGACTCATCCTGAAGAGTAAATGTTAAAAATAATTTCCCTTCCAGCCAACACGTGCTCAGCAAAGAGTTTGGTTACAATGGAAGTTCCAATATTACTCATCCCTCCTCCTTGTGGGGATGCTGCCACTTTCCCAACATGGGTTCCCATTCCAATTCAGCATTTATTAGTAATTTCATGGGATAATTCTGTTTGATCTGCTGAGAAAACAGAAAGATTAATAGAGATTGGATTAATATCCTCCTGTCTGATAGGCAGACAGTCAGTATTGTAGGAACATAACCCTGTTACAGACTCTAGCCCTTAGGTAATAGCCTTGCTAGGTGAAGTTATATAAAACCCAATACTCTATCAGAACCTCATCTATGCCCAGCACTGCCAAAGAGCAGCCAAGTAACTAGGTCAGTGAGTCAACAAGAAATTTACCACAGAACAAATATCCTATGACATCACTGGTCTTTGTGAGGACAGAGCCCTCAACCACTGTGCTTCAGAAAATGATGAAATTGTGGTTGTGGTAGGTGAGGAAGAGCATATCTTCCTCCCCTACCCATCACTCAGACTCAGTATATACAGGAAATACATTATAGTGTAGCTCCTCCCCTTCCTTCCTCAACAGCTAAATGCAGGAATTGTGTGTACAGGACTTCTTATAATAGTTTGGTTGTGAGAGAAGTCACTGCCATTCCTATCATTTTACTCCAGAGAGGATTACTTACACACACACACACACACACACACACACACACACACACACACACACACACGGTCTGGTCTGGTCCTGTATATACACATATATATTTGTCAGGATGTACACATATACAAGCAGTGGATATATACCCAGAGGCACATATATACACATACATATATGTATATTTTCCATATTCATCCATATGTATCAACACAAATATAAGCTATGAGCATATATGTATCTTCATGTGTGTATAAATATACATAGATGCATATACACAAATAAAAATTATATGTGTATCTATATGCATAGATACACACAGAAATATAAGCTATGGATATATGTATGTGTGTGTGTGTGTGTATATATATATATATATATATATATACACTTAAACACACATATGTGACTAAATATATATACATATACTTATATTCACAAATATACATATATTACACACACACATATATTACACACACATACACACATATACATACCTCTCAATATGTCAAACACAGAAAGCCCCTATATATAATAAGATGTTCATAGCATCATTTTTGTAATAGCACAAAAACCCTAGACATTAAAACTTTTAGCTTATCTTGCATATGCATATGCAGAATAAATACAAAATAAGTAAAAAGGGCAGCTAGGTAGCACAGTGGATAGAGTGATGGACTTGGAGTCAGGAAGATCTGAATTCAAATTTGACCTCAAGCACTTATTAGCCGTATGACCATACCTTAACCCTGTTTGGCTCAGTTTCCTCCTCTGTAAAGTGAGCTGGAGAAGGAAATGGCAAACCATGCCAATAAATTTATCAAGAAAACCCCAAATGGTGTCACAAAGAATCAGACATGACTGAAAAACTGCTAATAACAGCCAAGCAGTCAGGTAAGGGAGGTACAAACAGTGGGTAAATCAGGAAAGGAACTGTGGAAATTGTGGGGGAGACATTTTTGAGTGGATTTCCCTTAGATTTCCCTTGTCATTACTGACCCCCCTGCTTCCTCCAATCCTTCAAAAACTAGAAACAAAGTAGGAACACACTGATGGAGAATGGCTGAAGAAATTGAGATATGTATGTAACATAATATCATTACATCATAACACATGACAAATATGAGAGAAATATGATAAAGCATACATCAAATGATACATAGTAAAAGTAAATAGAGCCAGTAAAAGCATATACGTGATGCTTAAAATTATGTAAGCAAAAAGAAAATTTCGCTGTTGAGTAGTGTCTGACTCTTCATGACCTATTTGGGGTTTTCTGGATGAAGATACTAGGGCAGTTTGCCATTTCCTTCTCCAGCTCATTTTACTGATGAAGAAACTGAGGCAAGCAGGGTTAAGTGACTTGCCCAGGAGCACAGTGTCTGAGACAGAATTTGAACCCAGGAGTGTGGCAAAAAAATTACTTTCATTAGTACAAAACAAGGGAAGCCTGGTCAGACAGTTTTTTTTCTGAAAAATGATTCAAGGGTCTTAGTGGATTACTAGCTTGATAATGAGTCAACATAGTGATCATGGAAGCCAAAAAAGCTAGGGCAATCTTTGACTAAGAGCTTCTTGAAATAGGCAGAAGATAGTCTTACTGTATTCGGCCCTGACCAGACCTTGTTTGGTGAATTGTGTTCAGTTCTGGGTGCCACACTTTAAGAAGATTATTGAAAAGCTGGGGAGAGTCTCGAAGAGGGCAACCAGGATAGTCAAGGGCCTTGGAATTATAAGGAAGGAAATGAAGGTTGTTATCGTGTTTGTCCTTCATTCTTGAAGAGGATCATGACTCATGATGATGACATGACTTGCAGTTGACTTTGATTTGAGTGAGGGAGGGCCGTGCAAGGTCACCAGCCCCACTTTCTTCTCCTGCGCCATCTGGGTCCAGTGGCTAGATATTCATCAGGATGACTGGAGGTGGCTCAGGATGCAACATGAGACCCTGGTCATTTTAGGCTAAGGTCTTGTCAGATTCTTTTCTTTGATCTATAGCATATGAAGATCAGTTGAAAGAGCTAAGCATATTTAACCCGAGGAAGAGAAGACTTGGGCAAACATGAAAGCTGTATCCAAGAGTTTGGAGGCTTGTCATATGGAGGAGGGATTAGATTTACTCTGTTTGCCTGAAGGGGAATGAACCCAGAGTAATGGGTTGAAATTGCAATGAGGACCATTTAGATTTGATTTCTGGAAAAACTTCCTAATGAATTGAGCTATTTCAAAGGGAAATGAAGTGCCTTGAGAAATGGTGAATTCTCTCTCCTTGGAAGTTTTCAGCAGAAGCTAGACGACCTTTTCGTAATAATGATGGTAGTAGTGGTAGCAGCAACAGCAGCTCACATTTATATAGCCCTTTAAGGTTTAGAGCTAGGTGGTGTGCCAGGCCTGGAGTCAGAAAGACTCATTTTCCTGAGTTCAAACCTGGCCTCAGACACTTACTAGCTGTGTGACCCTGGGAAAGTCACTTAACCCTGTTTGCCTCAGTTTCCTCATCTGGAAAATTAGCTGGAAAAGGAAATGGTAAACACTCTAGTGTCTCTGCCAAGAAAACTCCAACATGGGGTTACAAAGAGTTGAACACGACTGACAATACATTAAGGTTTACAAAGTGCTTTTACACATATAATTTCATTTGATCCTTTTAACCACCCAGGGACATAGGTGCTATTATCTCTATTTTGCAGATGGGTAAACTAAGGCACACAAAGGTTAAGAGGTTTCCCCAGGATCACACAACTAATAGATGTCTAATCCAGGATTTGAACTCATGGCTTACTGACTCATATTGTAGAGGTGAGTCTTTCATGTATGAGTTGGACTGAATGAGTACTAATGGTTCCTTCCAACTTTCAAATCTACAATTATGTGATTCTGAGTCAAAAGATGTATTCAGTATCTTGCCAAACCCTCAAATGGAATGCATTTCTCCTTCAAGCATTAGCTCGGGTAGAAGTTCCTCCTTCAGACTTCTCCTGATTCTCCCTATCACACACCTCTAGTTCACAATTTTCTTCATCCTCAGATTACCTTATATGATACTTATCTGAGGTCATGTGTTCCCATTAGAATGTGAGCTCTTTCTGGGCAGGAACTCTTTTACTTTTTGTTCTTCTTAACCACATTATCTTCCAACCTAACACATAGTAGGTATAAGTACAAACTAGGATCTTAAGAAATGTCTATTGACTTGAATTCTCTTTTGGAGACACAAATATTCCCTGAGACTAGTTTATTTATGGATTGTTTATCTATATATACCTATAAATTGTTTTGACAAGATCACGTGTCTGATTTTAGGGAGGGGCAAGAGAAAAAGATGAAGAGAAAGAAAAAGGTGAAATATTTGCTTGTGTAAATTAGATTAATCCTCTTAAAGAAACATAATTGAAAGAAGGGACTTTAGAGATCCTCTAGCCCAGTGCTGTCATTTTATAAGTGAGGAAACTGAGCACCAAAGAGGAAGTGTCTTATTCAAGATCTAGTAAATGATGAAGGGGGAAGGGATGATGCCTTACATCTCGTAAGTCCTAGGACTCTTTCCATTACACAAATCTGTTCAGTGACAATTGTGAGCTCTACTTATCTCTCCTCTGAACTCTTACAGCACCTAGTATTTATGTACTACTCTAGAACTTCATTTCCCTCCTGGCTGCACTCATTTCTTTGGATTTCTCCATGCCATCCATGCCAGGAGCCTCCTCATTGGGAAATCTCATTATCCTTCAAGAACCAATCATCTTTGGTGCTCATAAGTCAGTATCCTCTGCCCCTTGGGTCTGAAGAGAGAAACCATGAGCTCCAAAATCTTCACTTAAGTTGAGAACTCAGGAAAACCATATCTTCATTTCTTGGTCTACTCTGGTATGATTCAGAATCTCATTTGGACAAATATCAGACATTCTTATAACTCTGCTATTATGTTTGTACGATGTCACAGGATTCCAGGTTTGATGAGGATAGTGTTTTTGATTTTCAAATTTAAAAGTGGTGGATGTTGTATTGAGGAATAGTTGTCTTCCTAGCGGCTGAGCCACTCTGGGGAATGGCTTTCTCCTCTAGTGATTCTCTTAGGCTCTCTCCTTTGAAGAGTAACTTTTTCTTTAAAACTAAGCCCAAGAAAATGGTAACTGCCCCATTCACTGTGGTTGACTCATTTACATAGAGAAATCAGTAGAAGTATTCCTTTTGCCCTGGTAGCAATAAAAATTACTCAACAATTCTATTGGCTATCTCTGAGCTCCCAACCAGAGATCTCTCATGGAAAAATTTGTGATTTTAAATCTCCTCTCCTAAGTCCTCCTAATTTCTCCCTCTTAATTGGCATTTCATCCTAAATTTTAGTATTTAACAGCTCTATCCCATTTGTCAAATTTAAGAGAAAAATGAAACCTTCAAATACAAAAGGGTAAACAAAGATTTAAGAAACATAAATAAGCCTTCCCTAGTCCAGGAGAGGATATCAGGCTCAGACCCTCTTGGACAAGCCCTGAACATGTGGGGATTTATAGTTCACCTCCTTTATCCTTTCCCTCCCCTCTTGGGGTCAGTTTTTTTTTTCTAGTACTCCCTTTTCTTTCTTTGACTGAGATTTGACACCTGCTCCCCAAGATGTAAAATAAAAACAGGTCAATCAGCCTCAGTTAAGCCTGAAGAGGTTAAAGGAGGGAACCCTGAGAATGAAATCTTTTGTCCCTCTTGCTTTCTATGCTGTTCAATAGGTGTTATTAATTAATATCTGAAAATATTTCTGCTGATTTATATAAATAATAATAAATAAATAATAAAATATCAAACCATAAAAATAGAATCTGGGTTTGATTGTCATGTGTCACAAGAATGTTGGCATCCAGGCAGCGCATGTTCATTTTGTGCCCAGACTCTTGGAAGCTAAATACTTGAGCTGAGGAGTCCTGGGTAAGAATGTACCCAGAAAAGGACATGGGTCACAGGCAGAAGGTGTAAGTGGCAGGTGCTGAATGATAGATTGTAACTAGATATTCTTGTAATTCTATAGGCCAATAAATTACTAAGTTCTGCCTCTCTCCCTCTATATGTGTAGTGCAGAATTTGAGGCAAGGGAAGCAAGGGCAAGGTCCTCTCTCTGGGTCCACAGCTGTCCTCATTTCTATAAAAATGAGGGGTAGTTCAAGAGTGTCAGACTCAAATAGAAAGAGACCCTTGGTGGGTGCATGTTGAATTAGAAAACTACAAATTAACATTATCTATGTTGTACTGCATTTGTTCTTCATTTTATTATCCATTTCTTAATTACACTTAAATCTGGTTGGGGCAGCATTATGAGTTTTGCAAGAGAATTTAATATCTTTGACCTAGGAGATCTATGGTTCCAGAAACTAAATCTAACCTTTGAATCTGCATTTCTAATCTATGTAAGGGGTAAATGTTTTGCCCATGTAGGTTTTGTGTGTCCATATGGATCTGTCTAGATGCAGATTGTAGGAAGGTATGAATAGATATCTCTAAAGTCTTCTCTACCCACTTTAATTCTTATTACAAGGGGAAGCAGGAGATTGGTGCCAGAGAGTGGTCAGTCTGATCTCCTCAAGGAGAAGAGGTACTAGATTAGAAATATCTATCCATTCCCCTAAATATCATTAATCTAGGGAAGATAATTTTAGGTTCAACCTGCACTCCTGATTATACCTTAAGGGAGATGGAATGCCCCAAGTTATACACACTCACACACACCACACACACACAACTGTCTCTGTCTCTCTGTTTCTATCTCAACTCCCTTTCCACCAAATGTCAGTTCCACAATGAACATACAAATAGTAAATAAACCTATTTATCCAAGCTCACAGCAAACAGAAATTAGAGAATATATATACATACCTGACAATATTCAGTAAATCCCAGCTCAGCTAAAGTGTCCTATATCTCATCCCAGAAGAACTTCCTCAAAATATCCAGTGTAGTGAGCTAGTCATAGAGACATGATTGAGATGCCAGGTCTTCTACATGTTGACTTCTCCCCAGAGTCTTTCTCTCCCTTTAGGAACCTGAAGAGAGTCTGGAACCACGAAGCTGAAAACCAGGAGATCAGGGCCTCTTTTCTCCCTCAAGGTCTTGCTAATTTCCCTTTCATACCAACATGGAGTTGAGCAACCAGTCTCTCCCAATGAGGAGAATCTTCTTGAGGATCACATCTACAATTTTTAATCAACTTAAAAATTTGACAAATCTTTCTTGAGTACCTATTGTGTGCAGAAGTTTTACTGAGTAGATAAACTGAAGGAATATGCAATATATTTAGCTGTTGTTAACTTAAGAGGGGAGCTCATGAACTTGAATGGGAAATATATATGTACATGTGTACATAATATAGCTTTGTTATCCCATATATTTTATTTTATTATTTTGAAGAGGAATCTATAAGCTTTACCAAACTGCTAAAGTGGTCAGAGAGGAGAAGAAAGAGGAGGAGGAGGAAGAGGAAAAGGAAAAGGAGGACACAAGGAAGAAATTCATTAAGCACTCTGTGACTATATGCTAGGAACTATGCCAAGTATTGGAGATACAAATACAAAAAAAAAGACTGTCCTTGTTCTCAAGCAGTTTACATTTTAATAGAAGAAGGTAAAGTTCAAGTCAACAAGTATTAATTAAGTGCTTACTGTGTTTCAGGCACTGTGCTAAATTCTGGAAATACATTTCTATTCCAGAAAGAAAGACAGTCCCTGTCCTCAAGGAACTTATATTCTGATGGGGGATATAAAGAAGGTAACTGGGTCTTGAACTTTGAAGAAGTTCAAGAGCGTCAGGAGCACAGACACAGTTTGTCTTTTGTGTCCTCCTCAAAATGATGGTATGGGAGAAACCAACCAATCAGCAACTTCACATATTGGGAATCCTTACAGTAGTTTGTAATATTCAGTTATTCAATATGAATCCTATCCAGACAGTATTCCTTTTCCTTCCATACCCATTGATTGGCTGGGGCTTGTTACCTTGATTTTACTCAAATGACAAGTTAGCCTTGCCCTAACAAGTATATTGCATAAGCATCACAGGAACTGGGGCAACAAATGGGTAAAGCACAATATTTGGAAGGACAACTAGATGATAACATGGCCTCTAGGAGAACTATAGGGCTCAACATCCCAAGGCCCATTAAAGTCCACCTGACTTATCCAAAGCTGAGGTAGGCAAACTATACTCAAAAAAGGACAGTGCAGGATCCTCAGTTGAGGATTTGAGCACATGCATATTGGATTGACAATTTTCCAGTGTCACATGGGTGTGGAGGAGAGAGCGAGAGAGAGAGAGAGAGAGAGAGAGAGAGAGAGAGAGAGAGAGAATAATGGAAAGGTATGTACACCCGCATTTGTATATGTGCGTATTTTTGTGTATGTTTGTTTCTAATATAGGCTTCTTTTAAGATATAGTCTCTTTCACACTGGTAAATTTGCAGGTGGTAAGGAGAAAGTTAAAGAGACCTATTAGACCACATTAGACTATGTTGCCTCTTAGCATTCCCATAGCCTTTCAGCTGAATACATTTTTACCTTGTAGAGGAGATGAAGTTTTGAATAGCTTATTTGAATATATGAAAAGGCCAGCAGAGACACTGAACTCCCTTCCCTAAGATTGCCTCTGTGCCTTCCCCCATCACGCTTTTGCACTATGGCTAAGGAGATCCTTAGAGTTTAAAACAAATAAACAGACAACAAATGAGGCAACTCTAAACCCTAGAGATGTTTGTGGATTCTTGAGCAATTGACCATTACCTATTATGCCCTAGTCTGCGGAGGTAAAGATTTGAAGAATGCACTGGATATTCACCATTACTTAGGTCACTCCTTAGAGGGGGTATCATATGTATGCATGTGTATACACATTCATATATACTTATGTATCTATATATGCATATATACATTCATAGATTCACACATTTATATAATTTTCTCAGATTTCTAATAAAAATATTTGGTATTTGAAAGCAAATATATTTGTTCTTTTCTATATCAGAAACTTATATAAGAATTAATAAGCAGAGGCAAAGGCATCCTGCTACATGCTAGAGATATTAAGATAAAAGTCAGTCTTTTCTTTTCCAAGAGTGGTTGGGTGGTGGGATGACTGGTACATGACATAGGAATATAAGAGTTATAAAACTTAGGTAGTAATGGAGATACAAAATGCTCTAGAAATATTCGAGGATAGAAAATAGTTTTAGATGGAGTTGGTTATGGTGATGGTAGATCAGGGCACCTCAGCGAGGTGGTACATGGGATATCATACTGGACCCGGAGTAGGGAAGACCTGAATTAAAATCCAATTTTTGACACATATTAGCTATGTGACCTGGGACAAGTCTACTTTATTCTGTCTACCTTAGTTTCCTCATGTGTAAAATGGGCATAAAAACAACACTACCTCCCAGGGTTGTTGTGGGGATCAAATGAAATAGTAATTATGAAGTGCTTACCCCAGTGCCTGGTACAGCTATTAGCATTATTATTTAAGATTTTTGACCAAGTGAGTGATATAGTCAGATCTGGGCTTTGAAAAAATTATTTTGGCAGTTGTATGAAAGATATATTGGAGAAAGAAAAGTCTGGAGATAGGGAGGCCAATTTAGGAGACTATTATAATAATTCAGCTGAGAAGTGATGGAAGTTGGAACTAGTGTCATGGCTCTTTAAGAAGAGACAAAAGGGAATAGATGCTAGGGAGATATTGGAGACAGAATTAAGAAGGTTTGGCAACTAGTTGACTGTAGTAGGTAAGGGAGAGGACAAAGTCATGGATTTAAACTTGGGTGTCTGTGACAAAGGTAGTATCCCATAGGAAGTTTGGAGGAGGGGTGGGTTTAGAAATTCAGGTTTGGGTATGTCATATTTAAGGTGTAGATAGGGTGTCTAAATGATGTGCAGCCAGCAGTTGGAGATATGGGACCAGAATTCAGAAGAGAGATAATTGAGTTTTGGGAATTATTTATCTTATCATTGAACCCCTGGTTGTTAAAACAATCAGCAACAGAGGTATATTTCTGGATTGATTATCCCAGGACACAGAACCTTACCTTGAACTCTGTCTTTCCTTCTATACTGCCTCTAAAGCAAATTCTTTGACTAACTCCTTCTTCCACATGGCACCTTCCCCATGTCATTGTGGTGGAGTTTTGTGTAGTTTATGGAAGGCAGAATGTAGTTTGATGAGACACGGAAGGTGGAATTTGGTGTGGTTGAGATGGCATGGGTTAGATCTCATGGTGGGATGTGCTGAGTAAATAGTTTGTATAAATGTGCATCTCCCTATTTTCTGTCAATGGAACCTGGGTCTGAAGCCCAAGAACTATAGCAAAAAGAACCTATAGCATTGCTATGACAACAGCCAGCCCTTAGACCGTTGGAAGTGATTGCCCCATTGGAGCTCAAACACAGTAGTCAGTAGTCCTTCTATCAAGACCAAGACAAACTAAGGAGAAGTAAGGCCAAAAATGTCACGACTACTTCTGTGAGCCTAGTTTTAGAAAAAGGTACTGTTTTATCCCCTTAACATGTCTGTAGGATTTGGAGATGGAGGGCAGTCACTACCAAGTTGCAGCCATGGCAGTGACATTAAAGTGATGAGTACTTTAGCTAGGCAACAAGAGGGGATAAGAGAAAGGTAATACATATTTATTAAGTGCCTACTGTGTTATTAAGTGCCTATTATGTACCAGGCTTTGTGCTAAGCACTTACCAGATATTATTTCACTTAATCTTCATAGCAACCCTAAGGGGCAGGTGCTATTTATTACCCCCATTTTACAGTTAAAGAAACTGAGGTAGACAGAGGTTAAGTGAGTTGCCCAGGGACACATAGCTAGTTAACTGTCTGAGGACAGGTAAGAACTAAGTCTTCTTAACTCTTGGCCCAGTGGTCTATCCATTGGGTCACCTCGCTATCCACAGGGGAAAGAATAAGTGAAAAGTGTCAGAGAATAGTACAGAGGAGAAAGAAGTATATCAAATATATCCCTAATCCTAATTCTGCCTCCCCTCCCCCACCTTGAAATTATCCAGTTGTCATCTGGGGAAGTTTGATCCTGAAGTATAAACATTGTGTGTCGGATTGGTGCCAGTTGTGACTTGTCTGTTAAATTCTCTCCACAATTGCCGGTGACCTTAAGTCCAAGGAAAGAGGTGGGGGGAAGCAGTGTTCTCCCTTCTGTGGAAACTGCCTCCTGGTCTGACCTGGATATTATATGTGTTAAGAAACCTTTTCTATCTGGTAATAAGAATATGAACTTCTACCTTATATTATACATATGTATTCTGTTCATATACTTAGGAATATATTAAATACTCATATATTTATGAATAATATATAAACATATTTATTCTATTTATATATTTGTGAATATATATAAATATACACAAGCATATATTTATGAATAATATATGTATAAACATATATTCCATTAATATATTTATGAATATATGTAAACATACACCTGCATATTTAATAATAATACATCACACACAAATATATATGCTTATTCTATTAATATACATTCTATTCCTTCTTTTGCCCTACCCTCCACCCCCATTACACTATCTAAGAAGGCATTTTTTAAAATGACATTTAAAAAAAAATCCTATCCAGCTCTCCACTTTAGAACATGTATAGGTACTCTGTCACTGCTCCCACACAGGGGAAAAAGCAGCAGGTGCTTCCCAGAGCTTACTACTTAATAGTATGAATGTCTTGTATGTTCAAATACACCTTTAGACATGTGGGTCAAGAAACGACTCTACAATTGGTAAGAAACAGATTTTATCGTCCCAAGATGAATGCTGATGTCACTAAGAAGTGTGAAACTTGTGTCAAATGTGTACAAAGAAAAACATTATCAACTCATGCTGCATATTTGGAGAATATATAGAAGGCCTTTGGAATTTGACTGTATTTCCTTTCTGTCTTTGGATAGTAAAAATACATCATATCTTAATGGTTACTCACCATTTCACCAGGTATATATAAATATGTACATGCATTTAATATTTAGATGTTTATAAAAATATTTAATTAATACATATATTTAAATATACAATAAATACATTCTTAGAAATCAAAGTGTTGTTGGGCAAAGTACTTTTCATTACATGGAGTCTCTGCCAGGATTCACTCTGAACAAGATAAAAACTTTGAGAGCAAGCTACTCAAGGAAATGTTAACCTTGGCAGGTGTCAAATAGTCTAGATCTACTCCTTACTTTCCACAAGCTGACTCACAATGTGAAGGTTTTAACCTTTAGCCCCACAGTCACTGTTGATGTTTCTGGGAACAAAAAATTTCAGAAGAGTCAATGTGTGTCATTTTTAGAACATGCATACAGTTCCACCATGATTGATGCTATGTTCTTTTACACTATACTTGCTTATGTCTGGGCAAAGTCATACCTACCTATCAACTTGTGTTTTGGAAAATTGGTTGAAGGTTCTGATGTAGCCAGTCACCATCAGAACATTTCTCACTTGAGAGAAAAGTTGAAAGAAGCTTACCAGCTAACTACAGCTTTTAGTTCAGAGAAGTTAAAATAGAAATTAAAGATAAAATGATGCTAGAATACATTGTCAAGAATTTACCAAGGATTTTTCTGTTTTTTTTCTGATCCTTTTTTTACAACATGACTAATGTAGAAATATGTTTAATATGATTGTATGTGTGTAACCTATATCAGATTGCTTGCCCCATTGGGGTGGAGGAAAAGGAGGGGAGGGAGGGAGAAAGAAGTTTGGAACTCAGAATCTTACAAAACTGAATAATGAAAACTTTTTTTACATGTAATTGGAAAAAAGTAAAATGCTATTTTAAAGAAAAGACTTTACCAAAGAGACAGAGTTTTGTTGAGAAATCTGGCATCGGAGGGATGCATCAATTAATTCACCAGTGGGATAGAATATAAAAACATTTCCTAAGTGCCTACCATGTGGAAGCACTGTGCTAAGGTGCTTAGGATAAAAATAGAATAAAAAAAGTTTTCAAGGGGCTTACCTAAGTGGGGGAGATACTACATAAAGGAGTGTTCATGTTTATGTTAATTCATGGCAGATGGAAAAACTGGCTAACACTTAGAGAGAGAAAATGATAGGGCAGGTGACAAGACCCAGAAGATTTGGGGGCTTGGGAGAGATGGTCAATAGTCTACCAAGAGCATAATGTTTATTATTTAAAGTGGAGAGAGGCTCTGAAATATCTACAGTCAAGGGAGAGATCTGGAGGGTCCAGCAATTGGCACTGGGCACCCTGAACCTAATGGGAAATTAGCAGCTAGACAATGCGGGTCAGTTAAGGAAGGGTAAAGTCAGTGATTTCTCTTGGTGGTAGCAGGTCTTTCAGGTCTCTTTGCTGAACATTGCTGGTTTGGAGGAGTGATAGGTAAAGATTTTTTGCTCCCTGCCATTGGGTCAATGGAGCTGATTATTTGATGGTGGTGGGAAGAAGAAGGAAAGGTTCTCATGTCCCTGAAGTGGCAGTGGCTGATCCAGAAAAACTAACCCATAAAGAGTTGAGAAACTGTAACTTGACCCCAGAAAATAGAGAGGCCCCTATTAGGACTATTCACCATAACCACCTGTTGACCATAGCAGGATTGGGTTTTCCAGTGATGGAAACCTCAGCAAATGTTGATTGAGAGAAATCATCCACCAGTCATACAAAAGCTCTGTGAACCAATGATGTTTCTAGTGAAGGAGATATTGCGCAAAAGAGATGAACTGACAAGTAACTCCTTTCTTAACTAGGATTGCTCTTAGGGTACAGATGTAACTAACAGTACAAATATGCTGAGAATCAACAGCCCAGGTTTAACTGAATACGTCGATAGTGATCCTAATGGTCAATTACTAATGGCCATCTACTAATACAGGAAAGGAGCAGAAAAATCAGCCAGAGATAAAGGAACTAGATCCTTTAGACCAGAAAGTACACTAATTTATGATTCTACAGTTCATCTTAATGAAAGAGTCCCACATGTTTATAGGGATTGCCTATGCAAAAAATGTGTTTTGAAAGTAATTTCATAAATTTGGAACTATACCCAAAGGCAATCAACCCATGCATAATCTTTAGTCCAGCAACACCACTACTAGATCTATATCCCAAAGATAAAAAGGGGATCAAGACCTACAGGCACAAAAATACTTGTAGCAGCTCTTTCTGTGGTGGCAAAGAATTGGAAATTGAGGGGATGCCCACCAATTGGAGAATGACCAAGCAAGTTTTGATATATGAATGTAATGGAATGAATACTATTGTGCTAATAAGAAGTGATGAGCAGGTGGATCTCAGCAAAACTTGGAAAGACTTACATGAACTCATTTAAAGAGAAGTGAGCAGAACCTGGAGAATATTATACATGGTAACAGCAATGTTGTATGTTCTTCAGCTATAAAGAACTTAGCTCTTCTCAGCAAAACAATGATGAAGGACTCACGATGAAAAATCCTATCCATAGCCAGAGAAAGAACTGATGGAGTCTGAATGCAGACCAAAGAACACTATTTTTACTTTATTTTTGCATGTAGTTTTTTCCTTTTAGTCTTTTTCTTTCACAACAGACAAAATATGGAAATACGTTTTAAATTCTTAATGCCCAGAATTTTTGCTATTATAATAGGACACCTTAAATATGTTTAAAATTCTTACCTGCTTTAGGGAAGAGATGGGAAGGGAGGGAAGGAGGGAGGAAATTCAGAACTCAAAAATTTTTTTAAATGAATGTTAAAAATTGTCTTTACGTGTAATTGGAAAAAATAAAATACTATTTAAAAAAAGCATATTTATTGCTGTTAATTATTCCATGTTTGAATATGCTTGTTTATCATTTTGAACTTATGTTTATTTTATTATGTTTTGTGTTATGTTCATACATTAGTAGTGGTTGTCAATTATTTTGCTCAATTTTTTTTATGTACATGCCAATTATCACAGCTTTTTTAATATGGGCCTGTAGACAGAGTTATTGTTACAGCTAGCTGTAAATTTATGGTCACAGGGCAGAGACAAAGCAAGGACAGGAAGAGATATTTGCCAAGGGCAAATGCTTCTTCTAATTTTTTAAAACCAGGAGCAAATAACTGATTACATCTGTATGAACGTATTATATGAACAATAAATTCTGAAGACTGAGCAGATATGAACAAAGTTGTGTTGAAATTAACGAAACTAAAAGCAAATCCAACTCATTCACTGTTGTATGATTCATAATCCTCACAGTATAGCATGGTAATTAGGCATAACAGAAAGTACAGTTCTCATACAAATAACTGTCAGTATAGTATATCAAGAGTTATTCATCTTTTTTGTATCCTTGGACCTCTTTGTCAATCTGATAAAGTCTATTGACCCCTTTTCAGAATTAGGTTAAATTCATAAAATGGAACATTTAGGATTGTAAAGAAAAACAATTATATAGAAAAATAAAAATATATTTTAGAAAATATATTATCAAAGTACCAAATCTATCAAAATCTATTTTATCAAATACTGAAATATATTATCAAAAATATTTTTTAGAAAAATAAGTTCATAGACCCCAAGCTAAGAACCTTTGTAATCTATATGGACACACATTTTTTGCTTTGTTTTTTTTTCACATTCTTATTCTTCCTGTAATATCTATAATTAACACCCAAAGTTTTCTGTCATCCAGTATTCCATTTAATCAGCATTACACACATGCAAGCACTGATCTGACTCCACAACTTCCACAATATCCTCCTTTGCCTTAGCTAATGGTAATAGCTAATGTTCCTGTTTTCTCATATGGTCCCATTCTGTCAGATGTCTCTGACTTTCCTTTCATTCTCTACTGAAGGGATCCTTGAGCAAATTTTGGATATCTCTTAGGAGCCTTGCTCCAGGTATTCTGAATGCTAGATGTGCTATTACAATAGTAAAAATTCTGAACCTTAAGGCTATGAATTGCTATACAAGGGAGATAGTGTGAGTAATATGCTGGGATGAGAGGTAAGAGGAGGGAAAGGGTGAATCCTGGGCCAGAATCTACAGAGGCAATGGACTCTGAATTCTGCCCTCCTTTCGGGAGGTAGGTAAGAATAGATGATTGATTAGGTGTAGTTCTGTCTTGGTATTACCAAGGAAACCAGGTAGTTGCTGTTTGACCTTCATTTTCAAAGAGGATCAATGACATCCTGAAGCAATGTCTTAATTTATGTGAGAATTGGATTTAAGTGAGGCAGAGCTGGGAAAACAAAAATCAAGATAACTGGTGATGCCCTGGGATGCAGTAGATGACCTTGGTGTCTCTCAGCCTCAGATAACTGCTGCCTGCTTGACCCTGGACAAGCCACTTGACTCTGTGACCCCAGTTTTCTCAGTGAGGATATTGGACATCCCACTTCAGCTCTTTTTATTAATGACAGACTCCAAGACCTGGACTGTATGAGTGGATCCTGAAAACCCTTGTCAACTGTAGGCCCCCAAGGTAATGATTTTTCATCTTCCTTCTCCTTTTGGTTCCCCTCTCATCTCCAAGCCTTCCTCCAGTTCAGGATGCTTATTTCTATTTCTTAAAGTCTGTTCAACCTTTTTGTTCTAAAGCCAGCAATTATAATACATGTGGCCAACTCTTGCTTTGTCAATCTATGCGTATGCCTACATTGGAAATTATTCTCACTGGAGATCTGGGAGTTCAAGATGAAAAAGAATTATTGACTTATTTTTACAGATTCCCAGTGTAGAGAAAGAAAAAACTTACACTTGATCCCTGTAGGCAACCAAAAAAGTATGTCATCTGTGACTGGTGAGTAGGTGATTAAGAAGGATTGACAGTCTTTACTCAACAAGCTTAGAATCACAAAAATGCAACTAGTACAAATTTGTGTGGACATAGGCTTCTCTGATATTTTTTTCTACTTCGTAATTTGTTTCTTCTTATTCTTTTTAAGCAAGATTTTCCAGCATATCTGCTACAAGTATTAAAGATATTCTTTGTCCTTCATCCCCATTACCCCCTGCCTCTTCCAGATCCTTGCTCTGTCAATCATTATATCTTTCACCTTTAATCTTCACTTCTATGGATTCCTTCTCAACTGTCTACAAATATATTCAGCTGTCTCTAATTTTTTAAAAAAAGGTATTTCCTTGATCCTTCTATTTTATCTATATTTGTCCTTCACTGCCAAAGAAGACAGTGACACCAGAGAAATAATGACATGACTTGCACTTGACTTTGTTTGTGCAGCTCACCAGCCTCACTTCTCCTCCAGAACTATCTGAATCCAGTGACCAGATATTCATCAGGATGACTGGAGATGAGCCAGGATGAGGCAGTTGGGGTTAAGTGACTTGCCCAAGGTCACACAGCTAGTGAGTGTCAAGTGTCTGAGGTGACATTTGAACTCAGGTCCTCCTGACTCCTGCACTGGTGCCCTATCCACCGCACCACCTACCTGCCCCTTTACCTACACTAGGAACTACTTGGAAGATAGAACATAAATGTTGTTGTTTCTATAAGCACTAATTTAGGCTGAAGGCTGTTAGCACACCTGGTGGCAAGGAGAACTCCAGTACATGCAAGGAGGAAGGAAGAAAAGAGCAGACAAAAATTACAAAAAAGAAGATGTTTTGTAGAAGTCTTTGTGTCAGATCGAAATAAAAGGTAAACTCTTCATAACTGGCAAACACTTGAATGATCTATGATTTTCTATAACTATGCAGATCATGACCCATGTGCGTACCTATTTATTCTGTGTGTGCAAATAAAAAGATGTTGCATTCTTCATTTTGGACACAAGCCGGTCAGAGACAATTTTACTCATTAAACATACTCTCAGACACTTGACACTCACTAGCTGTGTGACCTTGGGCAAGTCACTTAACCCCAACTGCCTCATCCGGGGTCATCTCCAGTCATCCTGACGAATATCTGGTCACTGGATTCAGATGGCTCTGGAGGAGAAGGGAGGCTGGTGACCTGGAGAATTTTTCATAACACTCTCTTAATCCGTCAAGAAAATATTGTTGTAGTTGCTCATCCTTCGTTCTCAAAGAGGATCATGGGAATGTCTTGACTTGCACGTGAACTGGATTTAAGTGAGGCAAATTTACATAAAATCCTGAGCCTCCTTCTCTTGTCCAGAGTCATTCAAGTCCAGTGGCAAGACAAAAATCAAGAAGACTGAGGGTAGCCCAGGATGGAATGGGTGACCTTGGCCCTTCTAAATTAAGGTTTTTCCCAGGTCTTAGTTTTTCTGAAGCAATACACATTAAATGACTAAGAGCTAGGTAAGAATTGGGACAAAAGAGGGCCAAATTTATTATCTTCAAAATATCTATCCTGGAGGGGAAGACTCTCAAAATTTCTGGCCAAAACGGAAAACAATTGCTATTTGCAGAAGAAATTAATGATGATGCTGAATGCCTGAACAAGGGGCAGAGCTGGTTTAAGAGCTTTGGAGAGGAGAAACATTCTTCATTCCTGCTTTCAGTGAGACATGCATGGTCTAGACTCTTCAAGGGATTGACTTCAGAAGGGAGAGAGAAACTTTCTTGCTGACATGTAAGGAGAAGCAGGATCTTCAATATGTTCCTGATTTCCAGTTTGTCTCCCTAGAGATTTCAGGGAATTTCTCCTTGAGAGAGATCAAGGTCTATCTCTTGGTTGAGTGGGATCTCAACTGGCTAAAAGTTCATTCATACCTGATATATTCTAATCTGTAGAACTCTGATGTTTGTTTGCTATATGTTTGGATATATAGGTTGACTTGTTAGTCATCATTTGTGTTGGACTTTTGTGTACCCACATTTTAGTAAAAAGGAGTCAAACCTGCAGGTATAAGCTTGAGGTTACCCTCCCTGTTTAAAGCTACAGCCAGCAATAAAAATCTTTATAGAGACCGAGATGGTGGAGTAGAAGCAGGAACTCACTTGAACTCTCCCCAAATCACCTCCAAACAACTTGAAAATAATACCTCAAATTGCATTCTGGAGCAAAAGAACCAGTAAAAGGTTGTATGAAACAATTTTCCAACCCAAAACAACTTAGAAGGTCAGCAAGAAAGATCTATCTCATGGGGTGGTGTTTGGCCTGGAATGCAATGCATGCTGAGCTGCCATGCCAACCTGAGACTGCATCAGTGGTAGCAACAGCTTTGATAGTTCTCAGTATGCAGTCAATAAGGGGGGCGGACAACTGGTCAGAAAAGGATTACAGGGATCCTTTGCTGGCCCTGTGTTCAGGACCTTGTTGAATTGCCCATATGCAGTTCTGAGTCACAGTCTCAGGGTGAAGAGGAGCTTCATGTCCCTTCTTCTGTTCTTTTCCAGGAAAGAATTAGTGTCTTTAGGAGGAGAGAGGCAGGGTAAGGTTCCTGACATATCCATCAATCCCTTCCCTCAAGATACATTAAGACAACCCATATGAATATACACATCTTATATGAGCAGTGCACAAATTATACATTTTCCTGCATTCCCCAAACTTTTTTTCTACTAAGAAAGAGAAATGTTTTAACAGAAAGAAGATTTTTTAACATAAGTAATTTTGAAGATCCAATTATAAATAATAGTCCCTGAAGATTTATTAAGCACCTTCTATGTGCCAGGCACTGAAAACACTGGGGATATAAATACAAATAAGAAAGATAGTCTCTGGCCTCAAGGAGCTTATTATAGTGAAAGACAACACACACACACACACACATACACACACACACACACACACACACACATATCCCCTGAGAAAAGGGCCAGAGGAGAGAAAGAACCCAGTACATGATGGAGAACTCCAACAAAGTCCAGAAGCTGGTGGGGAAATGGGAGCAGACCATGTAGGAGCTCCCCTCCTTAAATTAAGGTTTTGGATCTTATGACTGTGCCCTCCAGTGAGAGGGTACAATCAGAGGGCCAGAGGATACTGAAGAGAGGTGAATACTGAGGTTGATTCAATCATGCAGGAAAATGAGATTTCCCAATGTGTAGGATTCTTGAACACAAAAATTTTTATACTGAAGGTTGAGCAAAGGTCCAAAGTTTAGGTAAGAATTTACTTACCATTTGCTTCATCAAACAGAGTAATAGTCACTAAACCATTAAATATGGTCAAGGGTGGAGATGGCAATTGCTTTGACCAGGTGAAGATATTTTCCATTCTAAATATAGTTACCACCCTTAATTCATTGTACAGTGCCTTAGAGTTCATTCTTAAACTTTTGCAACTTTGACCTCCTTATGCCAGAGATTTGCCAGAAAGACCTGAATCAACCACAGATCCAAGCCAACTGCCTTTGGTGACTTTGTTTTAGAACCTTTCTAGCAAGCCTTGGATTCAGACCACTCACTGCCAACTTCTGACTTTGCCCAGGGCCTTCTCTAATGCTCCAGATACCACCCCTGATAGACCAGATAGACCTTGAACTGCCAACTCAACTCCTGTCTGAGCTTCTCCAGGGTATAACTTCTCTTGGTCCTGATGACTATTCAGCAAACCTCCTGAGACTTTATAGGATGCAAAATCACTACCTGGTCCAAGCTTACCTCAAGGGAGGGTCTTGGCAAGCTCAGTCATCCGCCTTTGCCAATAACCTCTCTCAAGCCACTGATTCTACTCGTACTCATTCCTAATGGTTGTCATTTACATACCCTCATACTTTCTTCACCTCAGTGGTTCTGAACTTGAAACTTCCACCTCTCTCAGGAGGTAGATAGCATGCTTTATCATTAATCTTCTGGAACTGGTTGGTGATTCTGCTAATCAGAGTTCCTAAGTATTTCCATGTTGTTTGACTTTAGAATATCGTTATTATTGTGTAAACTGCTCTCATCAGCTCAAGTCTTCCCAGGTTTCTCTGAAACCGTCTCCATCATCATTCCTTATGGTACAATAGTATTTTTTCACTTGTACATACCATAATTTGTTCATTCATTTCCTAATTGATGGGAAACCCTTTAGTTTCTAATACCTCGCCACCACACACACACAAAACAAGTATAAATATTTTGTACATTTTAATTAGAGTTTGTTTTGCTCAGGACTAATATTTCTCTTAATCCTTCTATTTTCCTCTTGAGTGAAATGTATTTCTATATTCAATTCTGAGTGTGTGCATATCTTGGCTTGGAAGTGCCTAGCACTTATTTCTTTCACGATGTTTTTACTTCTGCCCTCTTTGAAGTTCCTCACAGGTTGTATGTTGCAACCGTCTCCCACCTACTTTGTGCATCTGCCTTTGGTATGATACTAAATTTTTATTTTGTGGAGATTACTGCATTCTATGTCTTACCGCCATATAGCAACACTGGCAAAAATATTGGTATCCTTTGTATCTAGGATAAACTTCAAGTTATTGAAAGAGATGACACTTCCCAAAGACAATTCAGACTAGTCTTCTCTTCCTGTTCAATGCTGAGCCCAACACTTTGTCCAGATGCACTGTTTGATTATTATACATACATAGACACACACATATATATGTATAATATATACTCCCCTACATTTATATGTATAATCAAGTTCTATAGGTTGGCCATCCAAATGTACATATAATCAGGGCAGTAGACATTCTTATTCCACTTTTCTCTGGGGATGGTCTTTTAAGTATTTACAGATCTTTTCCAGAAGGTTCTGAAATAATGGTGTTTCATGAAACTCACACAGTATTGTCTATAAACAGAACACCTAGAGCACTTCATCTTCCATAGATCATCCTTCTTCCACTTGGACTCTGCACGGGATTTCTTCCATCATAGTGGCAAGTACCTTTGAGAGTACATGTTTCTATTTGATGATTAAAAGGTAATGCTTATGATTAAACCTGATATGTAGGATTAGATCATCACTGAATGAAGTTATTTCTGTTGTTATATCTTTTAAAGAATCTTGAATGATTTTGCTTTATGGATGGCAGATACCTTGTTGGAAAAGATCCATTTGGGGTAGCCTTTTGCTCTACTTAATCAAATGTTTATCTTAGTTAACAAAGGAATGAAAAATAATTTATTAAGTGGTTATGATGTGGAAAACGCTATGATAATTATATGCAAATAGAAAAAAAGACAATGCTGTCAAAGAGCTCACATTCTAAAGGGTGAGACAACACAAATAACTTCAAGAATAAGCAATAACAATAAGAAATAAGATATACGTTATAATATACCTAACATTTGTGTTGAGAAGGTCTGAGGTTTTCTCCATGACTTTTTTTATCTTGCTCTCCTTCGGATTCCTTGCATATCAGTCTTTCAATGGCCTCATAATTATGTGTTTTCCAGCATGGCTTTCTTCCATATACATGGCCCAATCTGAGTGCTTTTCCTATTCTTATTGTCTTTAGGTCTATCATCTAGAGCCAGGTTCCAACTATACTTCACTCTGATCTCTGGCTGTCTCTCTAACTGCAATGCTTTCCATACCAAAACCCAATCTTAAGGACTTAACCTGTTCATACCTGGAATTCTCCCCTGTCCCAAAGTCTTATGTCCAGTTCTGGAATCAAAATGAAATCAACTCTATGATTGCTTTTGGAAAAAGTGTGTTGATCTGCCTTCCTGTGATGCCATTCATTTTCCCAGTCACTTTCTTGACAGAAATAACCCTCCTTGGATACCAGCCTCTATATCCATTGTTTTCCCCATTCAAATGTATAGGGCAACTAGGTGGTTCAGTGGATAGAGGGCCAGACCTGGAGTCAGGAATACCTGAGTTCAAATCCAGCTTCAGACACTTACTAACTGTTTGACCCTGGGCAAGTTATTTAAATCTGTTTCCTCATCTGTAAAATGAGCTGCAGAAGGAAACAGCTGAGCAACAACAAATTCAAATATAAGCTTCTTGAAGACAGGGATTTTTTTCTGCTTTTCGTTTGAATCCTCAACACTTAGCATAGTGCCCAGCGTTGATAAATACTAAGGAAATATTTATTGATTGATGAGTTATGGATGGATGGGTCTTATTTTATTTTGCCTCCATAGTAAGTACATTTCGAAATTTGATATTAGGGTCCGAGTGTGGAGGCTCCATTGTTCTTGATGGTGAAAATGATTTGCTATAATAATCTTTGCAGACTTTATCCATTTTCTTCTCTCATTATCCTTGTTCTGTCCCCTAGTGCCTCTGGAATGACTTTGCTTTTAGTTGGGTCCAAGCTTTCTAATTTTTGATTTTGAAAATTTTAAATTTAAAAATAGATTTTATGAATATTTTTGAATTATGAATATTCATATTTATCAATATTTTATTCTTAGATTTCCTCTCATATCCTTCTCCCTCCCAGAAAGTGATCCTTTATAACAAAGAATTTTTTACAAAAGCAAAATAAAGTTCAGCAAAACGATCAATACAAAGGGGAAAAAATGGTGATAGAATAGGAACTACTCCACATCCATGGGTTCCAACTTCTGCAAAAAAAGTGGAAATGGAGAAGGCATTTTCTCATATCTCTTCTTTGGGGTCAGACTTGTTCTTTATAATTTTATAACTTTCAATTTCTTATTAGAAACACATTTGAGGATTTTATTTTTATATCTAATCTCTCATTTTCTTTCGTTTTATTGGATTATTTAATCCATTCAAAATTAAAGTTATTAGAATCAGGCTTCTATTTTCCTCTAGTTTTGTCTCTAGTTATTTTTTTTCACAATTAGGACTTTTGTTCTTTTTTTCTTCAAATTTTTAGTAAGCTTTTAAAAAAAACTTTTAAAATTCTTTTAATTTTTTCCTCTTAAAATTATTTATTTATTTTAACATTCTTTTCTTTTTAAATTTTAAGTTCCAAATTCTCTCCCTTCTACCCTCTCCTCTACCTACCAGAAGGCAAGCAATATGATATCAACTATTAGCCACATTCCCAAAGAAGCAAGAAAAATAAAGAAGTAAGAAATTATACTTCAATTTGCTCTCAGAGTTCATCAGTTTTCTCTCTGGAGGTGGATAGCATTTTTCTTTCATCATGAGTTCTTTGGAATTATGTTGGATCATCGTATTGATTAGAATAGCTAAATCTTTCGCAGTAGATCATCTTTACAACATTGCTGTCACTGTGCTCTTCCTTTCAATTCACTTCACATCAGCTTACAGAGGTCTTGCCATGTTTTTCTGAATTCCTTCCTTTATCATTCATAGCACAATTGTACTCCATTACAATGATGTCACAACTTGTTCAGTCATTCCCCAGTTGATGAGTCTCTTCTCAATTTCCAATTCTTTGCCACCACAAAAAAGAGCTATAATATTTTTGTACATATAAGTCCTTCTTTTTCTTTGATCCCTTTGGGATACAGACCTGGTGGTGGTATTCCTGGGTCAAAGGGCATGCACAGTTTTCTAATCCTTTGGGCATAGTTCCAAAATATTCTCCAGAATGGTTGGACCAGTTTACAACTCTACCAATAGTTCATTAGTATACTATTTTCCCCTCATCCCCTCCAGAATTTGTCATTTCTGATAAATGTGAGGTGGAACCTCAGAGTTGTTTTAATTTGCATTTCTCTAATCAAATGTGATTTCAATTTTTTTCATGACTATAATTTTTTCTTCTGAATACTGTTTGTTCATAAACTTTGACCATTTATTTATCTTCTGGGGAATGACTCTTATTTTTATAAATTTGACTAAGTTCTATACTCATGTTCTCCTGTTCCCCACTGCTCACTCCCTCATTCACATTCATAAGTAAAAAGAAATTTGTTACCTATGGAGCAAGCATTCCACAGAGCACAGTGGAAGAAGCAAACAGCTTTAGAATTCTTTTGAAGGGACCTTATTTGGAGACTTTCCAACATGATAGAATTTTTTCCAGAGTTTGCCCTTTGAGAAGGTAGGGATTACTTCCATACCACAACAAACTTCAAAGCAGAATTTTGTGAAGGTTTACTGTTAAACTTCTTTTTAAAATTTGCTTATGCCAGGTGCTGCTTTCCTTCTTTCCTGCCCAGTCTCTTCAAACTTGAGTAATCTGGCTTTCATCCCAAATATTCTATTGAAACTATTCTCACAAAGGTAAAAGTCACCATCACCCTGCTATGGTATTTTTTTTCCAAGCTTCATTTCCTTGACCTTTTAAAAGTATTTGATAATGTTCCTCACCCCACCCTACCTCACCCCCTTTCTTTCTGGATATTTGACTTCTTTATTGCCTTCTCCCGGTTCTTTTATTTACAAATCTCTTCTTCTACTTTTAAAATAAGCATTCCCTGAAATTTTATCCTTATCCCTCTTCTCTTCCCTCTATCCTTTCTCCCTTAGCCATCTCATTCACTCCCAAGACTTAAGCTATTGTATCTATGCATATGACTTTTAAATCCCTATTTCTGACCTTGTCTTCTCTTCAAAGCTCTAGACAGGTAGTTCCAATTATACACAGGGAATCTCTACTTAGATGACTCACTCATGATGACCTCAACATATCAAACAATGAACTCATCAACCTTTTCATAAAACTTGCTATTTCTGAACTCACTATTTCTGCCAGTAGCACTGCCATTTACCCTTTCTCCCATGTTGGATTCCGTGAGTTTATCTTTGCCTTTTCCTTCTCCCTCACCTCCTATAACCTAGTTTCTAGGACTTATTTATTCTCTCTCTCCAGTAGTTATCACATCCACCTCCTCATCACTTTTGTCACTGCCATACATTTTTCCCATTCTCATAGATCTGGATTATTGCAATAGTCTTTTAGGAGGCTTTGACATGATTTTCTTCTTTGCTTCACACTGTTGCCAGACATATGCCTTATGAGCAGAGCAGTCATGCTAATCCTCTGCTCATAATTCTTCTGATTGCCTCCTCAATAAAGTTCAGCCTCCTTAGGTAATTTAGGTCACTCCATAGTCTAAAGACACCAAAACTTTTCATCTCTATATTAATTTCCATGTTCCAGAAAAATGGCACTACTAGCCAGCCATGCACTTTCTGGTTTTTGCCTTTGCTCATAATATTCTGAAGCCAACCAGTTCCTACCCTCTTTCTCTCCTTCTCCAGTTGAATTCCCAACAATCTTTAAAAAGCCTAGGTCAAATGCTACCTCCTTCTTGCTGTCTATCCTCCTCCTTTAACCCCCAATAATGACTGTCTCCTTTTATACCTCATATAAGCCTTTCTTTTCATTTTTCCTACATATGTACACAATATTTTGTGCTATGGTGACTCACATATTTCTATTTCCACATTATAAACCCCACGTGGTCAAGGACTGACTCTTCTTTTTTAAAAACAAAATTACATATATATGTACACACATATGTATATATATATATACATACATACATATATATGTTTTTTATAACACTAGACTTTCTCCCAGCATCTTCCTCCCAGAGAACAAGTTTTTTTTAAAGAAAAAGAGGAAGAAGAGAAGAAACCAGCGATAGTAATCAGTACATCATGAAAAAATGTGAAATTGCAGTATACATAATGCAACAAACATATCCAAGGACCACCTCTGAAAAAGAGTGAGGTTGTGAATGTTTTTCCATCCCTTCTTTAGGGACAGACTTATTCTTTGTAATTTGGCAGCATTTACTTTGGATTGCTCTGTGGTCGTTCTTTTGTGGTTGTTTTATGTTGTTGAAGCCATGATGCATATTGGTTTTGGGCCCTGTTTATTTCACTATACATCAGTTCATGTAACTGTGCATTTCTGTATTCATCACATTCATCATTTCTTACAGCACAGCAATATTCCCATTACATTCATGTACCACAATTTGCCTAGCCAATCCACAATTGGTGGGCATCTATTTTGTTTACAATTTTTTGCTACTATAAAAAGTGCTGTTATACATATTTTGGTATGTATAGGGCAGGAGCCGTGTCTTAGCTAAACTTTGCATCCCTCCCAAAGTTGTGTACAATATTTCTTTAAAAAAAAAATAAGTTTTTGTGAATATATTTTGGGCTTTTTTTACATTATCATAATTTCTTCCAGTATCCTTCTGTTTCCCCCTTGATAGAGAGCCATCCTATATAACCAATAGTATTTTTTAAAGACAGACAAAAGGAAAAACAGAGGGAAAAAAATCAACATCACCATTCAATATATCAATAAAGTCTAAAATTATGTGCAATGTATAACTTTTGTGGACTTCCTACCTCTTCAAAGTGGGGAGATGGTCTTCTATCTCTTCTTTCAAGCATGTCAGTTCTTTGTAATTCTGCTTCATGTATTTTGGTATGTATGTGTGTGTATGTATGTGTGTGATATGTTGTTTTCCTGGCTCTACTTACTTCACTCTTTATCAGTTCATATAGCTCTTTCCTTGTTTCTCTGTATTCATCACATATATAATTTCTTGCAGTTCAGTAATAGTCCACTGCTTTCATATTCCACAATTTGCTCAACCATTACCCAATTGATGGACATCGACTTTATTTCCAATTTTTCACATGACAAAAAAAATGCTGTTATAAATATTATGCTAAAAATATAATGAGCGAAAAATTACATTGGGTTATTTAATTCAATTGTTTCTGATTTTACTTTGCCTAGTCTGTTCCATTGAACCATTTATCTATTTTTTATTTTATATGCAATAGTTTTGATATAGTTATGTCATGATATAGAGGATCTGGATACTTCCAGATATTTCTCCTTTTTTCCTTACATTTTTTTCATCATTTCCTTTGATGTTTTAGGTCTTTTATTTTTCCAAATGAACTTTGCTATTATTTTATCAAGTTCTATAAAGTATCCATTTGCTAATTTGATTGGTATAGCATTAAAAGTGTCAATTAATTTTTGATTATATTACCATTTTTATTATATTGGAATAGCCTAGCTGTGAGCACTGAATATTCTTATGGCTATTTATCTTATTCTTTGTGTTTTCAAAGAGAGCTTTGTAATTAAATCTATACAAGTCTTTTGTGTACTTTCATAGGTTTATTCCCAGATATTTTATACATTTTGCAGTTATTTGGCATGAGATTTCCTTTTCTATTATTGCCCCTTGGATTTTGTTGTTACTATGTAGAAGGGCTGTTGATATGAGGGAGGTCATTTTGTAGCCTACAACTTTGCTGAAGCTATTGTCTCAATTCCTATCTTAACTGATTCCCTAGGATTTTCCAAGTATTCCATCACACCATCAACAAATAGTGATTGTTTTGCCTCCTCATTACCTGCCTTTATGCTTGTAATTAATTTCTTATGGCTGTTGTCTCATTGCTAGTGTTAGAATTTCATGTATTATGTGATAGTGGGAGAGCAGATATCCATACTTTACTGCGGTGATTATTGGGCAAGATCCATGAGTATCCCTATTGTATATGATGCTTGCTTTTGGCTTTAGATATATACTTTTTATGATATATATTTTTTTAAAAACCCTTCTCCACCTATACTTTGAAGGGTTTTAACATTAATGAGTATTGTATTTTGTCAAAGTTTTTTGTCAAAGATTTATCTCCATTGAGATAATCCTGTGATTTGGAGTATTTTTGTTTTTAATATGATAAGTTATATTGACTGTTTTATTCCAGGTATAGATTCAACTTGGTCATAATGATTTCTTGTAGTCTACTTGACAGGTTTTAATTTAAAAATTTTGAATCTATACTCATGAATGACAATGGTCTACAATTCTTCTGGCTTTATCTTTCTTTGATTTAGATATTAGGACTATATTTGTCTCTTTAAAGGAATCTGGCTGGCACTATCTTTTTCAACTTCTGAGAAGAAGTAGTATGGGTGCCTACCGTTCTTTAAAAGTATAATAGAATTTTCCCATGAATCATCAGAACTAGGGGTTTTTTCTTTAATGATTCCTTTACTGCTAGCTCTATTTCCTGACATTGAATTATTACATGTGTTTCATAAAAGGTTTCTAGTAGTGTTTACTTTCTCACTTAGCTGTACCATTAATCACTTAATAGGTGCTTAACAAAGTGTAAATTGAATCCTCCCCAGAGGAGAAAGGAGTGTCTGTGAAGTGGGCTAGGAAGAGTTCTACTATTCTCTTTTGACTAGAAATCTACCAGCCCCACTAAAATAAAGATTAAAAATTTAAACAAATTACCTATCATCTGAAATATATTTGAATGATTCAGAGCTTTTAGAAAATTCAACAAATAAGATGATTAATACATTCATTTAACAAACATTCATTGAGATCCAGAAGGTCCAAAAAACAATGTGATACTCTTAAGTGGTAGAGATAATTTCCTTTGTAATTCAGGAAGTTTACATTCTGACGGCATGATGGGACACATTGTGATTAACTGATTAATTGGGCAGAAGGTAGCAAAGGAAAGATCCAGACAGTAAGCTAGGATCCAGGGAAGATTTCATGCAAGGAGATGGCACCTGCATTTAAACCTTGAAGAAAGAGAAGGATCTTGAAAGGCAGAGATTAGCAGAGAGTGGAATTCAGGCATGGGGTGAAAATGTGAAGAGGTAAGAGATGAGGTGCCGAGTTCAGATGATTCGTAATGTAGTTTAAATTGAAAATACAGCAGTGCAAGAAGGGCAGTAATAGAAAACAAGGTTAGAAAAGCAATTTGGAGTCAGATTATGGAAGGCCTTCAATTCAAGGGTCAGGAGTTTGTATTTTATCCTTTAGACCATAGGAAACCATCATAAGCCTTTAAGCAAAGAAATACAGTGCCTAGACCTGTGCAGTCTATCATTTAATCAGCAAGTATTTATTAATAGCCCACTATATCCCAGTATTCGGTGCTGGAGATGCAGAAGAATGAAGGCATTCCTCCTCTCAAGGTGCTTACATCCTAACATTCATGTGAATTGGATCCTTTTAGTGCACAGATGGCTCACAAGAACTCATTTACTGTCCTGACTGAATAAGGCAATTAGAGGGCAGAAAAGCACTGGGTTCTCCAAGAGGAAAGGAAATGGTAACAGTGGCGGTGATGGTCACATTGGAGAATAAAGAGGTAAAGAGGGAAAATGAGGGTCACCCAAGTTTTCCAGGTTTTACAGTTTTGCATGAACCATTCGTGTTTACCTTCATGTGTGCACAGAGGAGGTAGCAGGTGTTATTTCATATGGGTTCCTCTCATACTCCCCTCTCATCAGGATGTTGTGGCTCCTCAGGGATGTTCAATTCACCGTACTGTCCTGGTTTCTGCCTTCAGCAGTATAGCAATCTCCTGATCCTCTTCCTCCCAGGACACTTACATGTAGAATTATGTTTTTTTAAACTAGGAAGGTTATCTCAGTCAAATTTCCTAGCCAATGGAGGAATATCCTCCGCAAGATCCCTGAAAGATGGCTACCCATTCTTTTTTTATTTTTATTTTTACAGTTTTCAATGTATTTGTTTTTAGTTTTCAACATTCACTTTCATAAGTTTTAAATTTTCTCTCCCTTCTTCCCCACTCTCTCCCCAAGATGACATGCAGTCTCATATAAACTCTATACATACATTCCTATTACTCACATTTTCACAATAGTCATGTTGCATAGAAAAATTATAACGAATGGAAGAAGCCATGAGAAAGAAAATGAGATAAAACAAAATAAAGCAAAAAAGCAATGCCCATTAAAAAATGTTTAAACATTTTTCACATGGTGAAGAGTTTTGATTTTTAGAAAGTGCTTCCTTTTATTGAGTCAAAATCTGCTTCCTATTCCAGAAAAATTACTCATAATAGTTACCTTGTCTAACTTCCCTTTTCCTCACCTTGCTCCTATTAAGAGGATAAGACTTAGAAGCTGTTCTAGGAAGTGGGCTTTCAGTAGTTTTTTTGGGGGGGGGTGAGGAAATGGGGTCAAGTGACTTGTCCAGGGTCACACCACTATAGTTAGTGTCAAGGGACTGAGGCTGGATTTGAACTCAGGTCCTCCTGACTCCAGAGTCCTATCAACTGAGCTTTCAATAGGATTGAAAACAAATCCATTACTAGCCTCTAAAGGTTCTTTTCCTTCCCCCATCCCATTCAGGGATTCCTTTCTCAGTTAGCCCATTTCAGGAACTATCCTGGTCATAGCCTCCTTTATAGGGAAAGGGGTGGGAAGAGAGCGAGTAGGCAGGCAACTAGCATTTATTAAATGCTTACTGTGTGCCAGGAGCTGTGTTAAGTGCTAGGGGTACAAATACAAGCAAAACAAAACACCATCCTGGCCCTTAAAGAGCTTCTTTGCTAATAGGTGAAGCCAACATAAAAGGAAACTAAAAAGCCAGGGGGTGAGAGGTACCTATGATAGGAGAATGGGAACGAAATGTAAGAGAAGACTGTAGTAAAGCCGGAAGAGTCAGAAGGACAGCCAGGAAAGGAATGAAGTATGGTCAAACTGTGCCCATCCCCCAGATGAGGGCACCAATGGGAGCAGGGAGCCAGCATGATAGAAGGATGCTCCTGGGTGAGAGGGCAGCTGAGACATCCTGGCCAAGTTCAGGAGAGGTAGAAACTCAGTTATTATTGTCATCTTCCCCATTTTACAGATAAGGAACATGAAACCTGAGAGATGTTAAATATCCTGATAACAGGTATGCAGCTAGTTAACAGTAAAACACAGATTTGAACCTGTACCTCCTTACTCCTGTTCTTCTGCCTGTTCATACCACAGCCTCCGTAAAAAAACAAAGAGTTTTAGCAGCCCTAAAGAAAGAGATGCGACTTGAGGTGGGCAACCATGTATCATGGAAGGGGGTACCAGACTCAGTCAGGAGACAGGGATTCCAATCCTGGCCTTGCCACTAACTTGTGTGACAGTGGAGAAGTCACACCCCCTTTCAAAGACCCAATTTCCCCAGTTCAAAACTAAGGGGTTTAGATTAGATCAATGATTCTCAAAATGTGGTTCAGGGACCTCTGGGAATTCCCAAGACCCTTTTAGGGGTATCTACAAAGTCAAATCTATTTTCATAATAATATTAAGACATTAATATTTTAAATTCAGTAAATATCAATAGATATAATCCATATAAGTAAAAACTCTTTGTGTATGTGTGGGTGCTCAATAATTTCAAAGAGTATAATGAGGTCCTGAGACCAAAAAGTTTGAGAACCATTGGACTAGATGATTTCTAAGTCCCCTTTTCAACTTTAATAGTCAACGGTTCTATTACTCTACGTAATCTCAGAGTGAGCTGCTGCTACTCAACCATTAACCTGATCCCTCTTGCTACTGTATGGAGGGATAAGGGGTAAGCGTCCCCAGCCAGGTATAGTAACGTTGCTTTTGGAGCTGTATTCCAAAGATGCTGAAGAAGAGTTTGGCAGGTTATGGCTTTCCCAGGGAGCTGTAGGAGAGGACACAGACATGGACTCTGCACAGGTGTCTTCTGGAAATAGGTGTGAGAAGAGAGAACTGTGGCTGTAGCGGAGTTCAGGGTGCCATTACAGCACTCCCTCCCTTCCCACGCCTTGATGCCTTTACCCATACAGAAAAAGATGTATATGTACAGTGAGCGTGGGCAAAATGGAGATATGAATGTCATTGATACAACAAACCATGACAAGCTTAAAAGACCAAAAGTATATAGGACCAGGGGTATGCGGGTAGAGGTGGTGGGGAAGGAGAGAATATATCTACAGCACACTGTTAAATTAAACGTGCATATTAACACTTTTTTCACCACTTTCTTAAGTATAGGAAATTAACAATAATTAATCTTCAGGCTGGATCCAGCACAGCTCCCCCGCATGGGATCCGCCTGTGTACCGACATAGATGCACTTAAACTCTGAACTCCAGATTCGTACCTAGAAACACAGAGAATATGCAAACATCGAACAGAGTCTGTAAAACTGAGGAGGGGAGGAAGAGGAGTAGGAATGTGGGATTCGATGGATGGATGTTGGGAGAGAATAGATATTTGTTCAGTCTTTTTAATTGTGCCTTAGTTTTTTCATCTGTAAAATAGGGAAAATAATACCTCTATGCTACTTACATCAAAGTGCTTCACAAAATTTAAAGAGCTAAATAAATGTCAGTTACTGTTAACCTCCAGTTGTCATCCTGAGTTCAGTCTCACCTCAGATATTTGACACTTGATAGCTGTGTGACCTTGGGCAAGTCACCTAACCCCAATTACCTCATCCTGGGTCATCTCCAGTCATCCTGATGAATATCTGGTCACTGGATTTAGATGACTCTGGAGGAGAAGTGAGGCTGATGACCTGCACAGCCCTCCCTCACTCAAAACAAAGACAAGTGCAAATCATGTCATCATTTCTCTGGTGGCATGGTCTTCTTCGGCCACGAAGGACAAACACACACATAAGAACTACATTTCTCCAAGACAGTTTATATTGTTTGGAATTTTGTATTCATTCCTTTGAATAAATAAAATGTGTCTAGAGTAATTATTTCTACATACACTTTTTTAAATCTCCAAAATGTATTAATCCTTAAGTTTGTGGACACATGAAATTCTTCAGGTCTTGGAATTCACTGAATCCCTTCAGGGGAGATTGGTCAAACTGACCCTAGCCTAGAACCCTGAGACTGGCTACTTGACAATAGCTATAATCCAGTGAAAATATGTTTGGGATTTGGAGGGCAAAGGGATAGTGCTAGGTAACTTTTGTTTCTTTCTGTTCCTTAATAGACAGAAAGTTATTGTCAGTGGTTGCTTGAAACCTCTTAGACTTCCGGTGCTTTTAGTGGGGGAAGAGAGCTTTAATAACCTGGCAGAACTCTCAGTTGTGACTCAGTTATTGTCATCATCTCTTACATTTCAGAGAATCATAAAAGGTTAGAATTGGCAGAGGCCTCAGGGGCCATCTAGTCCAATCCAGTCATTTTTACAGAAGAGAGAATGAAACCCAAAAAAGGGTATTACTTGCTTGGGATCAGAAAACTGGCTGATCATTGAGGAGAGCCTAGAACCCAGGACCTCTCACTCACAGATCCTAGCCAGAGAGTTTTTTGAACTTTCATTAACTCTTTTCACCATTATTTCTATGTGATATATCATCGTTCTTTTGCAGATGAGAAGACTGAAGAAGAAACGCAAGATGGAATTCATAGGGATTCATAGTCAGTGGCTAAAAGGTAATGTGAATCTATAAACAAATTTGTTGTGCTTTGCTACATTAATTTCCAGATATATGTCACCGGAATTGTCAAATGTAATCATTATTTGAATTGGAGTTTGCAGTTTGTTTGCCGAAGATCTGTGGATTCTTTGAAGACATTTCATTTTCTGTGTGCACACATTTCCTGTGTTATTTTTTGAATTACAGTGTTTATATTTTTTGACTTGCATTCTCTTTAGTGGACTTGTGATTTCAATGACACTTTGTTGTTTAATCTCCAATTCTTTGTGACCCCATTTGGGGTTTTCTTGGCAAAGCTACTGGAGCAGTTTGCCATTTCCTTCTCCCAGCCATTTAATAGTTTAAAGCCTGAGGCAAACAGGGTTAAGTGACTTGTCCAGGGTCATACGGTTAGTAAGTATCTGAGGCCAGATTTGAACTAAGGAAGCTTTCCTCCTGATTCCAAACTCAGTGTTGCACTATCTAGATGTCCCAGTTAAGAGACTTGCCCTGGGTCACATAGCTAAGTGAGTGTCTGATGTCACATTTAAATTCAGGTCTTCCTAACTCTGGGCCCAACATTCTATCTACTGTGCCAGCTAGCTGCCTTGTGTTCTTCTCGGAGACCCTTCACTTTTAAGTCGTCTTTACACAGCCTGTCTTCAAGATCAATATGTTTAGTTGTAAGGATAGCACATTTTCTTTTAAAATTCTTTCTTCTTGCTTCTCTTCTTCCAAATTGTCCTTCATTTTCCCCAATTGATAAATGGTCAAAGGGGGCAGCTAGGTGATGCAGTGGATAGAGCACCAGTGCAGGAGTCAGGAAGACCTGAGTTCAAATCTCACCTCAGATTTTTGACACTCACTAGCTGTGTGACCTTGGGCAAGTCACCTAACACCAATTGCCTCATCCTGGGTCATCTCCAGTCATCCTGATGAATATCTGGTCACTGGATTCAGATGACTCTGGAGGAGAAGTGAGGCTGGTGAGTTGCACAGCCCTCCTTCACTCAAAACAAAGTCAAGTGCAAGTCATGTCATCATTTCTCTGATGGCACAGTCTTCTTTGGCTCACAAATGGTCAAAGGACATGAACAAGGAGTTTTCAGGGGAAGAAATTAAAGCTATCTATAGATATATGAAAAAAATGCTCTAAGTCACTACTGATTAGAGAGATGCAAATCAAAACAACTCTGAGGTACCACATCACACCTATCAGATTGGCTAACATGACAAAACAGGAAGATGATAAATGCTGGGAAAGATGTGGGAGAGTTGGAACACTAATTCATTGTTGGTGGTTGGTGATCCAACCATTCATTCTGGAGAGCAATTTGGAACTATGCCTAAAGGGCTACAAAAATGTGCATACCCTTTGACCCAGCAATATAGCTTCTAGGACTGTATCCCAAAGAGATCATCAAAACAGGAAAGGGTCCCATATATACAAAGATATTTACAGCAGCTCTCTTTGTGGCATCCAAGAACTGGAAATCGAGGGGATGCCCATCAATTGGGGAATGGCTGAACAAGTTGTGGTGTATGAGTGCAATGGATTACTATTTTGCTATGAGAAATGACGAACAGGAAGAGTTCAGAGAGGCCTGGAAGGACCTGCATGAACTGATGCTGAGTGAAAGGAACAGAACCAGGAGATCACTGTACACAGTAATAACCACAGTGTGTGAGCCACTTTTCTGGTAGACTTAGTCCTTCACAGTGATGTGAAGACCTAAAAAATTCCCAGTGGACTGGAGGCAAAATGCCTTCCACATCCAGAGAAAGAACTATGGAATTGGATCGCAGAATGAAGCAGACCATTTTCTCCTGTGTTATGTTTTGTTTTGTTTTATGGTTGCTCCCATTCATTTTAAGTCTTCTATGCAACATGACTAAGGTGAAAATGTATTTAATAAGAATGTACGTGTAAAACCTATATAAGATTGCACACCATCTTGGCACGGCAGGAAGGAGGGGAGGAAGGGGAGGGAGGGGGAAAAGTCTAAGATATATGCAAGTGATTGTAGAAAACTGAAAACAAATAAATAATTAAAAAAACCAAAGTATCCTTCACTTCTTTGGCAGAACTCTTCCTCAGTGGACAAAGTTTCTGAGTGTGTTTTTGTGCATTGAAGTTTGCTTCTAGGCAGGGGATGGGGTATCAGCTGGACAGATCAGTCAGCTGCTGTTATTCTCTTACCAGGCTCTGCTGGTGGGCTGGACTAGGCTCTGGGGCCTCAACTGCTGCAACTAGGCCAAACAGGTCATTTCACTTCTGGACAGGGTCAGGCAGGTAGCCAGTTCACTAGGCAGCTGCTGCCAGACTGGGCCAAGCTGGTCACTTGGCTTCAGGCCTTTTCAGGAGGCATGGCATTTCTGGTGAACTGGCTGATCCACTGGACCACTTGGGCTCACTCTGATAAATGATTACAGTGTCTATCACCCCTAGCCTCTGGCTCAGCTGTGTGGTATTACACTTTGGAGTGTTATAGCACTCTTTTCAGCTGGAGTATCTATGTGCTTTTTCAGAAATGGCAGTGACCATTAGTCTATGATTGGCAGAGACGTTTCTTCTTTGACTCCCTCAGATCTGATGTTTGCCATCAGGTATTTATGGTGATCAGTCAATTTCATTTCCAGATTCTTATGGACATCTTGGGTAGCTAGGGGATTCGGTGGATAGAACACTGGGACTGGAGTTAAGAAGTCTCATCTTTGGGAGTTCAAATCTGGTCTCAGACAAGTACTTCCTAGCTGTGTGACCCTGGGCAAATCATTTAACCCTGCTTGCCTCAGTTTCCTCATCTGTAAAATAAGCTGGAGAAAGAAATGAGTCCAGAGTCCAATAAACCCCAAATGGGGTCACAAAAAGTCAGACACAACTGAACCACAAAAACCTTCTATACCAAGTGAAGGGGGAAAGTAACTTCATGAAGGAAGTGGCATTCAAATTGGCTAACATGACAAAACAGGAAGGGGGAAAGGGGACATTCAAATTGGGTTTTTAAGGGCACATAGGAATTGAATTGCGGCAAAGAGAAGAGGAGGGCAAGGATTGGAAGCATAGAGAATATCCAGATGAAAATATGGGAGAGGATTCTGCGTATAGGGAACAGTTTAAGCAGAGGCAGGGGGGAGGAAAGTGTGTCGTGTGTATGCAAGACATGAAATAGTTCTGTTTGACTTGAACTCCATAATGTGGAAGACCTTAAGTGTCATATTAGGGAGCCTGAACCTCATTCAGTGGACAAAGGGGTTTTAAACAGAGGATTAGCATGACAATGTCTATATGTAGGTATCAATATACATTTATATATATGTATACATACGTACATACATATATATGCATCTCTCTTCCTAGGTAGAGGTCTCTATATATAATTTGTACATATTGGAAGATTATGGTATGGAGATTAATCTGGATCTTGAAGGATTTGAAGCATTACAACAGGTGGTGAGGGGAACATGAGAGACTGGGGTAGAGGTGAGGGCAAGAAAATATTCGAATTCCACTCAGGCTGGGTTTACCGTGCAAGTACTCCTGTCCTGAAATAGCTGGGTAGCATCTGTCTGTCAAACTGTAGTACAGAAGAGGGAATAATGAGGGAATAAGGGGGATGATGTAAAAATGAAAAAGACAAGCTGTGGTCGGACACTGCATGCGTGAAGTGGAGGGAAGACTCAAGATGACCCCACGATTGTGCCAATGGGAGGCTGGATAATGTCCCTGGCAAACATAGCAAATGGGGGTCTTGGCGAGGAGGAGATAGGGAACTTCGGAGGACCTTCCACCAGCCCAGCCTTGGAGTCTTGGGACACCTGTGTATATTTCCCAATTTCTCTGTCACAACTAGTTCACAAAGCCGCCCCAGGCTACCCGGAAACTGCACACGGTAGGAAGCCTTGGGATCCATCAGCTGTTCGAGCTCTGCCCTTGGGTCTGGGCACCGGGGAGCAGGGCGGGATGCACAACCCACCCCTCCCTTTCCACTTCCCCTAAGCTCGGGCCCTCAGTGCCAAGACCTGGAACTGGGGAGTCCTGGGTAGCTCCGGCTTTCACGGACTGCCGGGATCCCCAGGCTGCACCTCCACTCCACGTGGGCTGCCAGGCTCAAGCTCCCAGGCTGGGGCCAGGGCGCGGCGGGCGGGGTACTGGGGGCGGCGCTATGAGGCGCCCAGCCAGGACAGAGATGGTGACGTGCGCGGGGTACGTGCTGAGCCCAGGCGAGCGAAAGGCTTTAAAAATCGCTCTCAAAGCGGCTGTTCCTGCAGCTGGAGGGAGCTGGAGCTGGACCCTATTGGTGTGCTGGGGTGGAGAGCCGGGCACGGGAGCCGGAGTCGGAGCTGGAGCAGGAGCGGGAGGGACTAGAGCTCTGAGACCGGGAGCGCAGGTACCGCGGGTGACGCTGGCTGCTGGGGATGCTTCTGCTCCGGGCCGGCTCGGCTCGCTCGGTCCGGCAGCGGCGCGGAAAGCCCTTCTCTCGTTCTCTCTCTTGCTCCTCTCTCCACCGGCTCAGGCGGAGCAGGTGGCCGACTCTCCCCGGGCGGGGTGGTCCAGTTCTTTGGGGAGCCGGCGAGGAGCCCCCAGGCCCGAGAGCTGAGGGAGGTGGGCACAGTTGGTTTTTCGTGGCTTGGAGCGGACAGCTCCAGGGATCCCGTCCGCTGTGGAGGAGCTGGGGCCAGGCAGGGAGCACAGAGAGTGCCCAGCCCCCTCTTGTCCCGATTTCTTCTTTCCCCGCTCCTCTCTCCTTGCCCTCGCCATGTGGCTACCTTGCTAGCCATCGCTCTTCCATAATCAGGACAGGAACCAGAGGGACACCCTTGCTAGAAAGCTGGCTCCCTTTCTCTAGGTTCAGGAACTTCCCCATCCCAACTCCCTTTTACTGTGCCCAGCCCGAGAGCAGCACCTCACCCTTCCACCATGATCACATCTCCACCCTTGCGCTTTCCAGTCCACAGATTCTCAGTCTCCATCCCTGCTCAGACCAGTCTAGCCCTCCGGTTTCGGGCCCTTCCCCCACTTCGGTACTCCCTTGCCTGCTCATGGCTCTTAACCCCCAGCTGGGCGGGGGCTCAGTCTTCCGTTTCTTTGCGACTGGGACCTGCATTTGCCGCCGATGAGCGGCCCCCTCCAGGAGACCTTCACCTAGGGGTCCTAGTTGGCTGACTTTGGGCTCTAGGCCAGGAGGTTGCTGGACAGAAGCAATGACCAGGCTCGCGTTACGGAGGGAGTGGATATATAAATAGCTCTGGACTGTGGTTCGCATCGGCTGGGCTTAGGGGAAGGCACTCTTCCTTCACCCCTTCTGAGCCCCTCCACGTCACCCCTCCTCCCCCCAGTCCCACCACAGACTGAGGTGTGGCTGTAGCCGGCCCGATGACCCGGTGAGGTACTATATATGGTTCTGCTGTCCGGGGTACGATCCTCATTAGTTCACAGTTCTCAGCCCGACTCCCTTCTCCACCCCGACCCCAGACTTGGAAAAGACCAGGCCCCAAAGGCTGCCCGAGTTTTGAGTGGGTCATTGTCAACAGAGGACCACGTGGGTTCAGGATTTAATTCTTGTCTCTTAATCTATCTACTCAACCCTCTCTGGATGTCCCATTAGGGTTCCCTAGTGTGGTTCTGGGTTTTGAAAAATGACTTCTGATGTCTAAGAAATCTATCAGAATCTAACCTTTTCCTTGGAACTCTTGCCAGAGGGAAGGAAATTGCACACGTGCGTCTGTTAACTTCATTAGAGGGAAGGCTGGAATTCTGGGCTGGGACTGCTCCTTTTTGTCCTCTTTCTCCATTTCTTCGAGTTTTAAAAGCTTCAACAGTAATTACTCACACACTGTGGGGAGGATGTTTAGTGGCTTCAGTTTTCCCAGAGTATTCTCAGAATCTTTTTCTAGTTCTCTGAAAAAGAGATTCCATAAGGGAGAGCACTTCATGTCTTCTCAATTTGACTTAGGATTTCTTTGGCTTTAAGTTAGAGAGTTGGGGTTCAGAGGTGTGATTGTGGGTTAAGGATGGTAATATGTAGTTGGTGGTTTTCAGGATAGTTCCTTTTAAAAAAAATCACAGGGATGCATAAATGCTACTCTGTACTTTTATACAAAGTGTGTTTGTAAAGAATCTGTTTCTTGTTGGGATTTGTCTTTACTGTCTCATATAACTGTATGTTGAATTGGAGCTTTTGTTGGTATTGGGGAAAGTCACTGTTTGCCAATTTCTCCTCTTCCTTGAATTATATAGGATTAAGAACTATTAGATGTTTTCAGATTGGTGTAGGAATTGCATATCATTCCACAAACACAATAGGTGATTTTGGCTGGCTAAGGGTCTAATTTAAGTTTGTCAGCCTCAGGACCCTCTGTCCTTGGGTATGCTGGGTTAATATCAACTACAGAGGGTTTACCATCCTTATCTTTCTAACAGTTTAACTTGACTCTGTGAAACTTGGAGATTCTTAATTTAAACTGTTCCTTTTTCCTAGCATTTGAAAAGTAACACAAATGCATCATGGATTAGCCAGAGCTGTTGCTAGCACAGGATGAAGAGGTCTTTGCTCCTGGGTGTGGACGTGGGGAATGCTCTTCCCTGTTCCATATCTCCAAGTCCTTTTGTGGTATGTGACAAAATGGCCCCTTGTTGATACCAATAAGGCCTCTTAACTGTGGTGCTTCTCTGGGACTATGCCGCTTTCTGGTACAACTGTTTTGGAGATGGGATTGTCCTCTATAGCTCTGCAATCCACCACCGATATGCCAGTCTACCTAGTTATAGATCTGATCAAAGTATGTTAATTAGAATGGAAGGGAATCTTAGAGGTAATGTAGTCCGAACCTTTATTTTACATAGGAGGAAACAATCCTAGAGAGGTGATGGGCCTTGTCCAAAGTCATATTGATAGATAGTAGTAGTATACTCACTAACCCAACTGAATAAGACTGTTAGTCCTGTGCTCCTCCCGTTTATACCATGTGTATCTCCTATTTGTCAGAGCCAGTGTCTCAGCTGCCTGGCCTCTGAGCAAGATGAGAAGGGTGATGAGGATGACCCGGGAGCCAAGCATTAGGAATTCCAAAGCCCCAGCCAGAGCCCAGGGTTCCTTTCCCCTCTTTCAGCAACAGATCCCAATCCAATTCATTTTGAGGACCATTTATTAAGCACCTACTGTATTCAAGCTTATGCTTAGGGTAGAGGATGCAAATACAAATGAAAAGCTGCCTTTACCCTCAAGGGGCTTACTGAGAATGGATATGTTGATTTAAAGGGAAAAGGTATCTAAGTTACTTTCCCTACCAGAGGGATGATAAGCTTGATTTTTAAGAAAAACATCAATAAGAAAAGCTCCAAAGATACAAAGGAGAAAATGAATGTAGAATTTAAGTGAACTTTAAAGGAAATTTTTAAAAAATCAGAATACTAGAACCTCATATCCAGCTATTCTCTTATTGACCAAAGGGATCTGTGAAAAAGCTGATGGAAAAAAAATCATAGCTTACATTTATAAAACAAAATGTGATTACAAAGCACATTATTATATGCATTCTTTTGTTGAATCTTTACAATAACTTTGTGATGTGGGTGTAATGAAGATAATTTTATAGATAAAAAAACAAATTCAGAGAGTCTGTCCACGGTCAAACAGCAAGTAAGTGGCAGGCTTGAAATTAAAACCCAGGTCTTAAATCCTCTATAGTCTTTCTTTCTGTTAGAATATGTTGCTTGATCAGTTCAAGGTTAGATGAAAATTTGAGGTCAGTGGGTCTGTAAGCACTGGATTTAGAGTCAGAGGACCGGGCTCAAATCCTAGGTGTGACTTATGGTACCATCTCTGGTATAGAATACCAGAGATGGTACCAGCTTTTTAGGGTGGCTATTTCCTCATCTTCAGAATGAAGAAGTTTGATTAAATGATCCTTGAGATTTTTTCCAGCTCTAAATCCTATGACCTATGCGAGAATTTAAAGATGATGTTGCTTGGGTGAGCAGCAGCAGAATTGGCAGAAGGACTGCAGGGTGGGGCAGGAGTCAGAAAGCGTCCTAGGGGTTTGGCTTCAGGTCACAGCTTTAAGTTGGTAGCCGAAGGGAGAATCCTGGAACTGAGGAGAAACTTGTAGTACCCATTTCATTGCCAAATTGTTGGAACCAAAGCCCTTAGGTGTTCTAGAGGATTTAGGACTGGAAGGGATCTTAGGGATCACCTTGTGTAAAGGCCCCCCATCCTTTTTTTTTTTAACAGGTGAAGAAATGGGGAAACCACATGATATCATTTTGCCCCGCCTCCCACTCTCCTCCTGTCCATTAGGTCAATAGTCAGTGGCCTAACAAGGATAGTGTGGACTGTGCAGCAGTTAACTGTGACCTTTATGGTGGCTAGGAAGGTCTTTGAAATTTGGTTTGCCTCCTGAACTGCAGCCTCTCATCCTGGAAAGCACAGTTCAGGTTTCTAGGTGGGAAATAAACCTCCTTCCAGAGTTCTTCCATATCATACCTATGGAAAGCCAGGGAGGAAGAGGGGACCCCTTACCTGCTCTCTACCCTGTACCCAGGCAGAAGAACCATTTGGAATCACTGAGAAGTAGTGATGTCATTGACGATGACACTGGTGAAGCTCAGTTCTGCTGTTTTTTAGTCTTAGACAGTCAAGCCAGGAGATTCTGATATCCTAGGAGATAATCAACTAATGACACAACATAATTGCTGGTTTCTAAGGGGACAGGATACGTTCTCAGAAATGACCATTAGAGAGAGAAAGTGGAAAAAAAGAAAGGGAGAAGAGATTTAAAGAACCATCTTAGAATTATTTAAATCAATCTTATCAACCCTTCAGTTTATGTTGGGTGAAATGGAAGGATCTTTATCATAAACACATCAGTCAGAGGATGTCCTGAAGGATGAGTTTGTTGGAGGTGGGGGAGGAGGGGAGGCAGAATGAGCCCAAATTATTCAAAAATCTCTCTGGAGACTGATTCCCAATTTGAGTACAGGTGCACTTCATTTTATGGCACTTTTGACTTACTGTGCTTTGCAGATACTGCATTTTTTTTACGAATTGGAGGTTTGTGACCATCTTGCATTGAGTAACAATAGAATGTGCTCACATCATGTCTCTGTGTCACATTTTGGAAATTCTCACAATATTTCCAGCATTTTCATTATTATTATATCTGTTTTGGTGATCAGTGATCTTTAATGTTACTATTGTAATTGTTTTGAGGTGCCACAAACCACGCCTATACAAGATAGTGAACTTAATAGATAAATGTGTGTGTTCTGACTGTTCCATGACCAGCAGTTTCCCCATCTCTTTTCCTCTTCTCCAGCCTTGCTCTTCCTTATTGAACAATATTGAAATTAGCCCAATTAATAACCCTACAGTGGCCTCTTAGTGTGCAAATAAAAGGAAGAGTCAATGGATGTGGCAAACTTCATTCTTGTCTTATTTAAGAAATTGCCACAACTACCCCAATCTTCAGCAACCATCCACCCCATCAGTCAGCAACCAGCAGCATCAAGGCAAACCCTCCACCAGCAAAAAGATTACAATTTGCTGAAAGTTCTGGTGATGGTTAGCATTTTTTAGCATAAAAGTATTTTTAAATTAAGGTATGTGTTGTTTTTTTAAAAAAATAATAATTGGTTATTGTCCTTTGTGCTCAAAGAGTACCAAAATAACATCACCATATTGGAGTCAAGGTATAGCATGTCCAACTGGCTGATCAGACCAATATGAGCTCAGAAGGTTCTACCATAGATTGGACACAAATAGTTCCTGTGAACATTGGAGTGGATATGTCTCTAAATTTGTGCATCTCATGTTTCATAATACTACTACACACTTAATAAACTATAATATAGTGTTAACATAACTTTTTATGCTCTGGGAAACCAAAAAAAATTAGGTGTCTTGCTTATTGCAACATTCACTTTTTTTGTGGTGGTCTGGAATGGAACCTGCAGTATCTCCAAGTTATGTCTGTACTATTTTAGCTTTCTGTGGATCATACCTTTCATCAGTGCCCTTGGGAAAAGGGGACCATCTTATGAAATGAGAGGAACATCATAGGTTTAGAGCTGAAAGGGACCTTAGAGATAACTTAGCTCAACTCCAATCTTGGAAACTGAGTCTTAGAGAAGTTAAAGTGGTTATACTAATTATATTTAGAATGTGTCAGTGATAGGGTCTGAACCCAGGTTTTCCTTACTCCAAGCCCTACATATCATACTGGGTCCACCACATAACTTGGAGGTTCCCTATTCCCTCCATGGAGTAGTATTTTCTAAGACTTTGGGGTGACGGGAGAGCACTGGGAGTCAGAAGCCCTGGCTAAATTCCTGACTGTGTCAATTACTTCTTTGGTCTTGTATCTTCCTCTTCCTTGTCTCTTGTACCTCTAAAGGTTCTGTGAGTCTGAGTGTCCAAGAAAGCTCCTAGATAATTCCTTGAGTGTCTGTCTGAGACTGGTTATTCTAGGTGAGCAGTAGGGGTGGGGGTGGATCAGGAGACTACGGTCAGTCAGGGTCACTCAGTTATTTAGGAGAATGGCTGTTATTACTCAGAAGGGAAACTGGGAAGACTGTGTTCAGCATCAGGCAGCAGTCATTTCCCAAGATCCTAGTCACTTGAAGGAAGGAAAGAGTGTTCAGAGTGGCCTGTGCATGAGTCACACAAACTCCTGAAATCCGTTTGACATACATATGTGAGACACTCTGCTAAGAAGAGGCCGCTTAAAAATACTTGTCTGGGGAGTGAGAGGGTTTCTTATGGAATGATTTCACAGGGACTTTGTACCCTTGGTACAGGAAGGTAAACAATGTCTCTGGCCTCAAAATTAAGGCAGGACCTGGAGCGATGTTGGCCTCAGCAGAGCTGTGGGCAACACTGCTCTCTTGGTTCCTAGGAAGGGTTATGAGAGGAGGGGGAACTGGGGTAAAAGATGAATGAAGCCCTGCTGTGCCAACACCACAAGGTGCACAGCAGCTGTACTGTTATAATCTGGCAGACACACCTTGAAAGGGTGGAAATCCCATCTAGAAACAAAGACCTGGCAGGGTAAGGGAAGGGGAACGTTTGAATCGCCAGTTCTTTTAAAGTGGCCAGCTGTGGGACCTCTACCTGTAGGGGGAGGGATGGGCTGGTGGCAGCTGGTGACATCGGTGATTGTGTTTAGCGCAGTGAGCCTGTGGTGTGATTGATTCAGCCAAACACAGCAGCCCTGGTGAATGGGCTGCAACAGAACTTGTCTGTTCCTGTAATTTTTATGGAGCGTATACTCTGTTGAATACAGCTGTGCTGTTGGTAACTTGAGCTCAGTACTATAGACAATACGGTAGCAGCTCCTCTCCCTTCTCGTCACGTCCCCCACGTCCCTATGCAGCTGGGTTTTCTCTGAGCAGACAGGCTGGCCCCGGCCCTCTGTGGGGTGCAGGGAATATTAGGGGTGCCCAGGGCAGCCCTCTCCTCTTCCTTCCCCTGTAACTCCAGTCCCCAGAGAGTCTAGGGTCCAAATTCCCTATTGTAAAGGTGATTCTTGGGGAAGTGATAGGATCTGGGAATGTGCAGCTTGGGGTCGCAGGTCCGACTCTGCCGGCAGATATTAGGGGTAGGGGTAAGGCAGCTTCTAAAGCTACTGGGAACAAGACCCTGGGATGGGGCAGAGAGGGCTAGGGATCCAGGGAAGTCAGACAAGAGAGCCTGCCCCTTATAGTTGAGAAAATGATGGGGAAGAAGAATAGGGGGTGGTAAGAGGAGCTGGGTAAGGCTCAGCCACTCAGTATTTGGGGTGCTACTACTGCTCCTGCCTCGAAGAAAGTTAGGAAGTTGGAAGGAAACTGAATTTTGAAATTGGGTCACTGCTCATGCCTGAGGCGGCTGAGTTGGGAGATAAGTGGTCCAGATGCTGGAAACTGATGGGGAAGACCTTCCTTCTCTTCCACTCCCTAAAGGGATTCTGAGATAAGTTGGTTGGTGGGTTCTGGAAACTCAAGGGAGCAAGATTTGCCCCCCATTTTGGAAGTGGAAATGAGGAAGAGGAGGAGAGGGCAGGGAAGGAATATAGTTGGGGTGGTAAGTTAGTATCTGGAGGCTCTTCCTTTTCCCCAAACGTGTTCTACCTTGTCTGTGTTCCCCAAGGCGGGATTTGCAGGCAACCCCATTCCATCTCTACTTTGCCTTTGTGCTTTATTGACCTATTATATAGAGCAGGGATGGGGAACCTGCTGCCTCGAGGCCACATGTGACCCTCTAACCCCTCAAGTCTGGCCCTTTTACTGAATCCAAATTTGGAAACTACTGGTTCCCACCTCTGTAAAGCAATTGGCCACTTGTTTGGAGTTTGCACCTGATTCATTCAATCAGTAAACATTTACTGAGGATGAGGTACTGTGCTGCACTTTAGGAGCCAAAGATCAAATCACTCAGAAAGATAAGACATGTACAAAGTGGGAAGGGGTGGTGGTTGGCAGAGTTGAGCTGTTGTCTGAGTATTCAGGGCAAGATTACTATCTCATGGAAGACCAGGCAGATCTTCAACAAGGCTGAATCACCTGGAGTTCCCAAGGACTTAGGCCACTGAGATTTCCCCCACACCCCTCATCCCTATGAAAATTACAGCATAACCAGTCTGGTATTGCCAGGCCTAGAGATCCATCATAAAGACCAAGGAGTCACAAACATGGCCACAGAGAAAGATGCAACACCCAAGAGCTGTGGGTTGTTGAAGACTGATCCTTTTGGATCAGCAGAATGGTTAACTAGGGAGCTGACATTTTGGATAGCATGAAGGGAAAAAGAAGGGAATATGAATTTATATACAGTTACCCCTTCCACATCACATCATGATTTACCCATCTTGGTTTCGATATATGATGAGTTAGCATAAGAAATTAAATGCGAATTTTGAGGGAGTCTTGTGGAAGCTGCAGAGGACATATGAATGCCAATAAATGACACCGAAACTATGACCAAATACTTAACCTAAATTTTACAATAAAGCACTGTAAATACCCCCTTCCCCGATGTGGAAGGGATAGCTGTAGTCTCTATTATGGATCAGGCACTGTGCTAAGCACTTTCCAGTTATTTCATTAGATCCTCACAACAACCCTGTGAGGTAGGTACTATCATTATCCCCATTTTACAGATGAAGAGACTGAGGCAAACAGTCACAAGGCAAGTAAGTATCTGAGGTCCAGTTTGAATCCACCCACTGCATCACCTAACGGCTCGCACCTCTCTGGATGATGATAATATCAAGAGTGTTGGCATTCAGTCATTTTAATTGTGTTTGACTCTTTGTGACACCAGTTGGGGTTTTTCTTGGCAAAGACACTGGAGTGGTTTGCCATTTCTTCAGCTCAGAGTTAAGTGACTTGCCCAGCTAGTAAGTGACTGTGGCCAGATTTTGACTTCAGGCCTGGTACCCTAGTCTCTTCACCACCTAGCTGCCCCAAGATCATGGGTATGAGCATGTGCTTTTATGTGTAGCTGACATGGAGTGGAAGAGTAGGTCATGGAAATGGAATAGATTGAGGAACTGGGAAATTAGGGTGTTTGAAGGAGCAACAATATGTATGTTGAAATTTCATGATATGAAGGTAAGGGTTGGGATGGAGAGAGACTGAAGAAGGCACTGAACTCGTCAAGCAAGGAAGGAGAATATCCTGGAGGTAGCTAACTGCCACCAGACTCTGGATTGGGTGATAATTTTGAAAAGCGTGAACCTCAAAGGCGTAATGGTTGCTGAGGGATGGTGTGTATGTTCGTTCTTTGTTGCCAAAGAAGACCATACCATCAGAGAAATAATGACATGACTTGCACTTGACTTTGTTTGGAGTAAGGGAGGGCTGTGCAAGGTCACCAGTCTCACTTCTCCAGAGCCATCTGAATCCAGTGACCAAATATTCATCAGGATGACTGGAGATGACCCAGGATGAGGCAGTTGGGGCTAAATGACTTACCCAAGGTCACACAGCTAGTGAGTGTCAAGTGTCTGAGGTGAGATTTGAACTCAGGTCCATCCTGACTCCTGTACTGATGCTCTATCCACTGCACCACCTAGCTGTGGAACAGTATGGAAGTAACATTGGGAAACAAGTAGTGTTCTCCTTCCCCTACCAGACCCCTCCCAAATAGGGGGTATAATTGAAAAGTACTGGAAAAGGTGGCCAGGGAAGCTGTGTCATCAGGAGGGAGCCAGGTCTGGGTGAGAGCCAGAAGATGGAGGGAGTGAGAATGAAAAGAGTTTAAGATGAAAGCAGGTTTGTTGCCTACGAAGTAGAGACATTCCAGTGACCTCAGTGGAAAGGAAGAGTCTGGGGTTGGGTTGAGGACTGTGGTAGTGTGAGCAGTTGGGGATGGGGATGGGAAGTAGGGGTCACTGCCCTGAAGGGCAGTAGGACCAAAGGACTACTCTTTTCATTCACAAGCCCACCATTCCAAGCTCAGCACCGGTCCTCTGCAGAGGTGTGGAGTCTACTCCATTTTCCTCTCCACCTCATGGAATCTGTAGCTTCCTTCAAAGCTCAATTCAAGTCTCAGTTCTTATATGAAGCTGTTCCTGTTCATGCTCTCCCCCTGCTCCCCCAAATTATCTTATATTTACCTGTTTACTGTTACGGGGCAACTAAATGGCATAGCGTATAGAGTGCTGGGTCTGAAGTTAGGAAGACTCATCTTTCCGAGCTCAAATCTGGCCTCAGACACTTAGTAGCTGTGTGATCGTAGGCAAGTCACTTAATCCTGTTTGTCTCAGTTTCCTCATCTGTAAAATAAGCAGAAGGAAATGCAAACCACTCCAGTATCTTCCAAGAGAACACCAAACAGGGTCACACAGAGTTGGACATGACTGAAAAGCAATTGCAACAATTTAGAAATAGTAGTTTTGAATAAAAGATGGAGAAATTGATTCTCAGAGAGATGAAGTGACTGTTAGGGCACACAGGTTGCATGTAGACCCAGGTTTTAGGACTTTAAGCTCAGATACTTATCATGACACTACAATGATCTAATTTTCCTTTCCACTCCAGCAAGGACTCCTCCAGGGTGCACAGAGTGGGTGAGGTTATTTCTTGGTCTCCAGGGCTGAGCACACCTGAATCTCTTTTAGCTCTAGGTATAAGTGGTTTGGACTTGCTTCTGGACAAGTAGGCTCTAATTAAAGGTGCATCACATCTTCTCAGAAAGAGAATGGGCAAGGAATCATTCCCTGGAAGAGGTGCCCTTGTTGTAGCTGGCATTCTGACAACAACATGAAATGAGCCAAATGAGATATTGGATAGGGGTGGTAGTCCCAGAACTAGAGAGATGTGATGGTCTGGGTTATTTATATATCCTGAGAGTGGGGAAGAGGATGGAATGGTCTTTACCTAAGCCTGGGCAACCCTTAAGAACTCCAGGCCCATCCATCTACTGGAAGCCCACCGGATTTTGGTATTGCGTTATTTGTATGGCATTAAGATAGAACCACTAGGTGGCTCAGTGGATAAAACCCCAGGCCTTAAGTCAAGATAGACCTGAGTTCAAATCCATCCTCAGATACTTTCTAGCTGTGTGAACCTGGACACTTAAGGGTGTTTATCTCAATTTTCTTATCTGTCAAATGAGTGAGAGGACGGAAATGGCAAAACCACTCTAGTATCTTAGCCAACATAACCCCAAATGAGGTCACAAAGAGTAGGACGTGACTGAAACGACTGAACAGCAATAGTATTAAGAACACTGACCCAGGTTTTTGACTTAACCATGAATGAACTATGTAGACTCCCAACTCAGATTACTGGAACTCAGATAACTGGAAGATTCAGGCCACTTCCTTTTCAGCATCCCCCCTTCAGGGCTTTCCCAGTGAGCTCTGTATCAGCTCTGGATTTGGATTTAGGCCAGGCCCCTTGATGCTGGGCTCCAGGGTCTTCTGAAGTTCTCCTTAGGCCATTCATGTCTGACTCTTAGTGACCCCATTTGGGGTTTTCTTTGCAAAGATACTAGTCTGTTTTGCCATTTTCTTTCCCAGTTCATTTTATAGACAAGGAACCTCAGCAAACAGGGTTAAGTGACTTGCCCAAGGTCACACAGCTAATAAGTGACAGGTCAGATTTGAACTCGATCTTTCTGACTTCAGGCCCATCCCTCTTATCTACTGTACCACCTAGTTGCCTGTGTAACCACCTTTCTTTCCAGGGATCTTCATTCTTCCATAGTCTCCTTTCTATGCTGGTACACCTTTTCAGGTAGAGATGTCCTGGCTTGTCCTCATCTGACTCAGGACTCTTTTCTAGTATACGCTTGCCTCCTCCTTCTTCCCCCAGGAGATTTGCTCCTTTTTTCAGTAGTGCTGGGTAGAGGCAGGAAAACCTTAAGAGCTAGATATGCATTTGCTCTTTATATATATTGTGTATTTGTCTCTCCAAGAACCTGTTTTTCTCCCAGTAGAATGTACCTTTCTTTTCATTTTTGCCTTTGTATCTCAGGTGCTTGGCACATGGTAAATGCTTAAGAAAAACTCGTTAAATTGAATTGACTTGGAACAAAGATTTATTGAGTGCTTATTATGTTCTAGGGGTTGTGCAAGGCCCTAGGGGGATGACTTCAGTCTCTTTTACCCAACACCAGAAGGGTGAGGCATCCTTCCTCCAAAGTAAGGCCTGAATGGTCTCTGTTGCCCCAATTCTCTTGGCTGGGAAGACTGAAACATCACAGTACTTCTAGCTGGCATAAATCAGGAAGACCCTATGGAAGACTGTATCAGGAGGGCTGGATGACGGAGTCACGGTTACGCTTCAACACTCCTGAGTCTACAGAAGCACAGTTAGTACTCCTTAGCCTCTCTCTGCTTTGGGGCTGGGGTGGAGTGATCCAATCTACTGTGAACTACATACACAGTGCAGTAACAGGATATACTTCTGGGCCCTTCACAAAGTTGGAGGGATGGAGAAAGAAGAGGGGTGAGAGGGGAGAAAGGTTTGAATCTCTGCTCCATCTGTATGGCTTTGGGTAACATTAACTTCAAAGCATTAATTTCCTATTTTAAAAAAGATTGAAAGATCTGGAGTTGAAAGGGACCTTTGAGTTTATCTAATCCAAACATCTCATTTTCCCCAGTGAGAAAACCAAAGTCCCACTGGTAGGAAGTGGCCACGTTGGAATTTGAAGTGAATTGTGTGGACTTTGAATCCAGTGTACGATGCTGCCTTCCCAGGCCTTTGTTGTTGTTATGGGGAAAGCCTGATACTCTATGTATTCGAGTTGTTACTTTGGGCTGCCCAATCTTGGAAGCCTCATTTAACAACTCTATGTGTCTCAGGCTGTTCCCAAGAGTTTGGAGGGAGTTCCCCGTGGAAGATCCCAGAATAGAGGAAATGGCAGAATTTCCTGATTCATTCTTTCCAGGCAGTAGGGGTGCATTGCATCACAAGCTTTATCCTCTTTAGGGCCATTTTCTTATAGGCCAAACATATGTGAACAAGGCTGTGGAGCTCAGAGTGGCAACAATAGCCTAGAAGGGGAGGAGGCTCTTGCAATCTTCGGTCTCAAGGCCACATGTGGCCCTCTAGGTCCTCAAGTGCAGCCCTTTGACTAAATCCAAACTTACAGAACAAATTCCCTTAATAAAAGGATTTGTTCTGTAAAACTTGGACTCCGTCAAAAGTCTGAGCACCCAAGGCCCTGAACTTAGTCAAGATCTCTTGGTTGAGAAGTGTGCCACCCAGAGGTATGGACTTTTTCTTTGAGAGAAATCGAGTTTCTTTACTCTGGCTGTTCACATGCCTGGCATGCTCTTGCATCCTTCTTGGAACCCTGGCCTCCCTTAAGATTCAACTCAAAGTTTACTTTCTCTTGCAGGGAGCCTTTGTCTCCACTCTCATGTGAGGACTTTCTTCTCTAAGGCTACTACTATCTATTCTGTTTATATCTTATAGGCATAGATAGATAGATAGATAGATAGATAGATAGATAGATAGATAGATAGATAGATAGAGTGTCTTTCCTTGAGGGCATGGATGTTTTGCTTTTTTGGGGGGGTTGGGCAGAGATCCCAATGCTTAGCACAGCATCTGGCACATAAGTTAGCAATTAATAAATGCTTATTGATTGGTTGCTAAGGGTCAGGCATCCATCAGTGAAAGAGCAAATGGTTCAAGAGAGAAAGAAGCCAAGACATAGAGAATGAATTTGGCCTCTTTGTGCCTCCATATGTGCATAGGGACACACATGTGCATGAAAGGATGGCCATGCCTGCGGGGCTGATTCTCACTTTGTTGTCTGTGTGGGTCCATGTTCTTAGCTGGGCAGTGGGTGACTGCTCTCTTGGGTGGCAATCTCAGAGTCTTTTGGATGTTTAGGACCCACCCTTGGTTTTAGGTAGTGAAGTTCAAGCAAGTAGCCAGGGAATGAGATTGTGGGCAGAGTAATACAATAACAGTGAGACAAGAATGGATCTTAGAGATCATTTTACAGGGGAAGAAACTAAGGCCAAAAGATATGAAGAGACTTGCCTAAGACCATGTTGACTAGTGGAAGACCTAGATCTTCCCCACCCATTAATGGACCTGCTCATTAAGGGGAGATTTGTTTTGTAGGAAGGTCCATACCTTTTGTTAATTTCTAATGAGGCACAGGTTCTCAAGGCTTGTGATGCCCTCTGGCTCTGAAAAGTATACGAGGTAAGGTTTTGTTCTGGGGCTTACTCATTGAAAGTGTTTGGCCAGATGAGATTCTAGGTAGCCCCTAAGGAGGCAACCTCTCTCTCCCTTTGAAAACCCAGGTGTTGGCGCTTCTCTCTTGGTAACTATGTATGTATGTAATGGATCTATCTGTTGATCTGTGATGTATGTATCATCTATAGTTAGACAGTTGAAAACCCTGTTTGTTGGTCTTTATTTCTCTGTATTTTCTCTGAAGTTCAGGGTACTGACTTTCCCCCCTGAACTAAGTAAATGATATATGCTTGATTAAAATAAATTGTTGACCCCTCAAAAGTTGCTTTCCTTTTAGAAAAGCAGATCACAGAACCTGTACAGTAGACCCTCCTGTGTATGCCGAGGTCCTTGCTGTTACTACTGGGAACCCAGGACTTCTGGTTCCTCGTCAATAGTCTTTCTATCATAGCATATTGGAAACTGGGTAGGATTTGGTTTGGCCTGGTGGGCATAGAGAGCCAGTGAACTGTAGCAGTTAATAGTGTTCTTCCTGAGCACCCACATATACTTCAATAAAGAATGGAATGCCAGTTTATGTAAAAAATATGTAAATCGATGGTAATCATTTTGGCTTTGCAGATGAAGTGAGTGGGCACCAAACCTTCAGATGAGAAAGCAGCCTTTGTATTATGGGGGAGAGCAGGAAGTATATGAGACTGCAGTATCTTTCTACTCACCTTTTGTAAACAGGAAAATTATGAAAGGAAAAGGATACTCACAAATTAAAAAAAAATACACAAGACCTTTTTTTCTTTGAAAACTGGAATACTGGGTAGTTCAACCTACCAGTCTGTGTCCTTTGTCATCAGAGGGAGAACATGGCTAGGACACCAGAAGTCAGAAAGGTAAATGAATGTTTCTAACTCTGCAATAGGGGAGTTTCACAAGCAGTTGCAGAACACAATTCTTTAATGGAAGATAGGACAGAAGGACTCAGGAGAAGCAAGCTATTTTCCTTGCGCACCATCAGCTACTTTTTATGGAAGTCACCAAAACAGCAGTCCCAAGAATAAAATAAAAACAAAAATAGCGGTCTTCAATATATACCATCTTCATTTGTGAGATCTTGTAGAGACAAGTGTTACAAAAATCTCCTTAGGTCTCTAAGAAGAAGATGGCATCCTTCTCAAACTCCTGTCAGTTTTCTGGAAATGTCCTTTGCATTTGTGATCTTACAGACTCATAAATCTTATATATTGGAATGATACGAAGGCAATTCAAAATGGCACAAGATCCAGCTCCTTTTGAACCCTTCACCTTACCTTGAGCATCTGGCAGCATTTCCCCTTACCTTGTTACCTTTGTTTCAGGAGACAGGTTGCCAGGGTGTAGCCCAATCCACGGATATAGCTTCAGGTGTGAGTTTTGGCATGTTGACCATTTTGCGTGTTTGGTCCCTGGATGTTTCTCAATTGTAAAGGTGAGGCAAGTAGCATAAGGGGCATTGGCTCATTGGCTCTAGGGTCAGATGTAGATTTAAATTCTAGTTCCACAACTTATTTATCTCAGGCATATCACTGCCTCTCTTTCTGGGCCTGCTTCTTTATATGTAAAGTACATTTTGGTCAGGGCAGGGAGGGGTGTTTGGACCAGCTGGTTTCTAAGGATCTTTTCACTTTTGGAACTTAGAAAAAGAACACAGTGGCTTTTCTGGCTTGGGAGTCCAGGTGTCTGTCCCCACTCATCTCCTCTACCTCAGCCACTTGAGAAGAGAAAAGTGACCTGATCCTGGCTCCTTACAGACCAGTGTTCCCTAAGCCCCAAGGGCAGTCTTGCTTGGGTTATTTCTGGGTTGGGTATGTGACTCTTATATAGATAGGTTGGTTATAAATGTCACCAAAAGGCCACTCAGCTTGGGGTATGCACACACATGTGCCCAGCACTCAGTGGACTGGACATACTGCACCAGGCTTAGAGCTTCCTCTTTCCTGTCTCACTCTGCTCTTATTACAACGCTTTATGAGGAAAGCCCAAATGTGAGTTACCTTAACAAGCTTTTTAGCCTGTTGAGGAAGAGTCGCACATGTTCTGCTTTTGAGTCTCTCAGCACCTGCAAGTTACAGAATAAACAAAGAGTGGCTTTTGAGTCCTAACTGCTTTAAGTTGAATTCTAACTGGTTTAAACCTTCCTGACCTTCTCTTACTTAATTTAGAGTGAAGTCTGGTGTTTTTAATGTGTGTTTTTAGAAAATCCAGTTTTTCTGCTAAATGACTCTAGAATTGTCCAAGAGTACTTAGTTTCCCTGGAGGCAGCTTTTTTCTTGGATTACTAATTCTTTGTCTCTCACCCTCTCCTACTCGTTAGTATTATCAGGATCTTGTCATTCCCTAGGTATTTTGCCATTCAGAATCTCTAAACCTAGTATTTCAGCATTCCCCTTAGGCTTGGACTTTGTATGTTCCTGGCCACCCCCCATCTGTTACCTGCCAGTGCCTCTATATGCAGGAACTGAAGGATGTCATGTTTGATTGAGAGGTAGTTTAGCCCCTGGGATGTTAAATCAGCTTGGTTTACTACTTATTTTGGAAGAAGTTTAGGATTAGCAGACAAAAGTCTTACTTCTCAGGGACTTAAGGCCCAGCTATACCTTCAAATGGGAGAGTGTTTAGTTGAGTAATGAGTCTTGAATTAGTTTGATGGCCAGGTAAATGATCCATCATCAAGAATTTTCAGGACAGATCTGGAAAAAAAATGTCTCACATTCTTTTTCCATCCATTTCCCACTGGGTAATGGGAGTGGTTGCTGCACAGTTGAATTCCATGGACTGGGAGGCTTTCTCCTTTTGCATGAATGAGTTCACCTGGATCTTCCCAGACAGCCCCTATGAGACTTCTCTTCTCGTTTACAGAGAAAGCACAATCCCTCCGAATGTAGCATGCTGTCTGAATTTCAAGAAATCTTCAAATGTTCAAACTTTGCTCCCTTCAGGCCATCCCAGGCTCAGCAAACGTGGATGAAAGAAAGGATATCAGGGATAGGTGTAGTGGTGTGCCAGGAATAAAACACTTTGTGCATAGTGTCTATTTTGTACCTCTCTTCTTTCTCCAGGGCAAGAAGTTAGGGGTCTACTGTTCTGTCTAATTAGGATCCTGATGACTTGTCAGCAGGTGACAAGCCCAGTGGCAGTTGGTAAACCACAGTTTTTGCCTTTATTTGGGGGAAGAAAACAACAGTGACCTGAGTGTCCGAAAACTGTGCCTTGGAAGATGGGGGCCTAACTGCCCACCATATTTGTGGTAGTTATCCACCTGTTATTAATACTCTAGGTATTCAACAAATATTTATTCAATATAATTATGCTGGGGATTCTGCTGGGTTGCTGAGGATACCACAACGAAAACAAAGAATCCTTTATTTAAAAGTTTCACATTGGACAAAAGATGTTTTTTGTTTACTTTAGCTTAAAGGGTCCTTCACATCATCTATGCCAGGCCTCCTGATTCCAAGTGATAACCACTTAATTTCAGGAAGTTTTGTCAAACAAAGGTCTTCTAATTGGGCAGATGATATCACAGTCTGAAGGATGGTAATGGAGTGCATTTGGGAACCTTTAATGTCATCTGTCTATATTTTTTCTTGTTGAGCAAGGAAGCACTGGGTGAGAGTGCCCTCTGCTGATCAGTGGGGAGCTCCATGGTATGATGGAAAGAGCACTCAAGTGAGAGTCAGGAGACCCAGGTTCTTAGGCTTGGATATGCCTTTCTGTGTGACCTTGGATAAGTCCTTTCTCTGAGTCCATTTTTTCATTTACAAGCTGAAAGGGCCAATGACTAGTTGATTTTCGAGGTCCCCTTCTAGATGTAACACACTATGAGACAACCACTGGGGCACTAACAGGTTTGCTGACATTTGGTGGGGGGGGGTGCCCTTAGTAAAGAGACCTAGCTGAGGCGTAGTTATCATTATTAACTTGTGTTCATTTCTCAGACATGTGTGATGTAGAGATGATTTGCATTTAGTTATTAAATCGTAGCTGGCAAATCATTTGCTCCAGCATTCAAACTTCAGGTTGAGTACATAATAAGCAGTCGATAAATAACCTTTTATCAATTGATTCCAGTAGTTTAATGACCGAGCTGTCCAAGGCAAATGCTTTTTTTGTTTTTCTTTTAAAGAGCTTCAGAGGAAAAACGCTTCCTTTGTATTCCACTTCAGTGCTTCATTGCCCTCAAAGGCAAGACATGCTTCCCTTGAATTGCCAATTCATAAAATTCACTTTTTACCTTGTTAACTATGGAGTAAGGAGTTGCTTGCAAACTGGCGGGAGGTCAGAGGGCACAAAGTGAGGTAATGGAGTGAATGGGGGGTGAAAAATAAAGTTCATCACATTTTGTAATCCCAGGCTCTCTTAAAGTCCCTTTTCCTAAAAGGAGGGAGTAATCCAGTCAGTATTCTGTATGTAAAGCTTTTAAAAACAATGAAATTACTGCCCTTTAAGCTGTGGGGGCATGAGGAAAGAAAGAAGGTATGGCTTTTGGGAATTTCAATCACAGAGCCCTCAGCTCTCATACCCCTGCCTCCCTCTATTTGACTAACCATAAATTAAGGCTGTATTGATCTCAGCCCTTCATAAGAGTGGTAAAGGCTACTACTGTATGAAGAAAATCCCAGTGACCCTGGGACTAAAAGGCCTGTATTATGTTATCTATGTCTTGTCCTTCAAAATACCTCACAGCAGAGGAAATGTTTCAGAATTAGATTGTAGGAAGCCTGATTTCTGGTTCCCCTGCACCAGGTGGGTAACTCTGATGTATGTGATTCTTACTTCTTAGATAAAAACTCTATCCCCTCCCTAAACCTGTGGTGTCTTAGATGAGATTATCACCTTGGCGACCTAGAGTAATCTTCTGTATTTCCCTTTTTCTCAGACAGCTCAGAGTCATCACGTGACAGCATGGGAGTGGTGGTGGCTGACGATGGTCCAGCAGGTGTCAAGGCCCCAGATGGTGGATGGGGTTGGGCCATTCTCTTTGGCTGTTTTATCATCACAGGATTCTCTTATGCCTTCCCCAAAGCAGTCAGTGTCTTCTTTAAGGAACTCATCCGGGAGTTTGACGTTGGCTACAGTGACACAGCTTGGATCTCATCTATCCTGCTGGCCATGCTCTATGGGACAGGTGAGAAGAAGCCAGCTTGAATAGAGATGGCATTCTCTAAGGAAATACTCAGCCCCTAGAACCTGGAGTGCTTGAGAAACAGCAGTGTAACTAGGGTAGGGCAAGTGGGATCCCTGAGGCACAGTATACCTATGAATCAAGACCTTTCTTCTTGTCATTCTCAAATCTGTGGAGAAAAATGCCGCAAGCTTGGATCTCATCTATCCTGCTGGCCACGCTCTATGGGACAGGTGAGAAGAAGCCAGCTTAAATATAGATGGCATTCTCTAAGGAAATACTCAGCCCCTAGAAACTGGAGTGCTTGAGAAACAGCAGTGTAACTAGGGTAGGGCAAGTGGGATCCCTGAGGCACAGTAGACCTGTGAATCAAGACATTTCTTCTTGTCATTCTCAAATCTGTGGAGAAAAGTGCCACAGGCATAGTTCAGGGTTGGGAAAAATTCATATAGGGATATATGACTTAGGGTTGGGAGGACCCATTCCTGGAATCTGTCCCATTTCCATTATAATTAATTACCATACACCTTTACTGAGTCCAGTTAATTCATTTAGGAAGCATATTGAGGGCCATTCTTCCTAATCAAATCTGTAGAGCTTAATTTGTGTGATTAAAGCATTGAAGGGCATTTTAGCCCCTGTACCCCATTGTTTTTCCTCAAGGATTAGATTTCAGGATTTCTTGAATCTAATTTTGGATCTATGCAATCTCTGTAACTTGGTGTAAACTTTATGCCTTAATTTTCTCCCATATAAAATATGCCTAATATAGCATGTGGAAAGAGCATTTCATATAGGACCTAAGGACCTAAGTTTGAATCCCAGAGCTCTGCTACATGTAACCTGTGTGACCTTAATCTCTCTGGGTTTATTTCTTTGTAAAATAGTTTGTACTAGATTATCGTCCTTTCTTAGCTTCCTAAATACTAAGTATACTGATTACAGCCTTGTAATATGAATGATCCAAGAGCATTAATTTGGCATATGCCAAGTGAATAGTTATTCAAGTACCAAAAGGTTCTTGTCATAAGACAACGTAGCAAGGTTTCCATCACTGAAATACAGATAATTCTTGATCATCTGAACAAATGAAGGGTAGCAGGGGTTTATAATGATAAAAGAATTGTAGATTCTTAGGTAATATAAAAATTCTATTTGGCCACAGTGTTTGTGGGTATCATGAGGTAGATAAATGAGAGTGGAGAAGCCTTGGTTTTGGAGTCTAGATGATAGGGGTTCAAATCCGGGCTACATGACTTAACCTGTAGGACCTTGGTCAAATCACTTTACCCCTCTAGGGATTAGTTTTCTCCCCTGTAAAGTGAGAGGTTTGAATGAAATGATTTCCAAGGTACTTTCCAGTTCTAAAATTGAATTATTCTATGAAGTTTACTTTATGGTAATTATGTTTCACTTAGGAATATATTAAATTTGAATTTGCATTCCCTGAACTCTTCATTCTAAAGACTCTGAATCCTGTCAAGAGAGGGTGCACTGACTGGATACCAGTAATGGCAGGGACACAACCCTCCAGGGTTAAGCCTTGGTTACTTAGTAGGCACTCAGATATATGCTGAATGAATTCCATGGTATTGGAAGTAAACTAGTCTGGGGTAAAACAGAACCTCCACCTGTGGAAACTCACTATAATGGGGTACCATAAAAAGAACAGTGAAAACAATCTGATAGTAACAATTTCTAAGAAGAATCAAAGTGCAGGTTCTTGTACAAGTGAGGCCTTGCCTAGGCAGATCAACCAGAAAATGTCTATGGTTTTTAAGCTCAGTGGGTCAGGGTTGTGGGTTCCATCTCTCATGGGTGAAATGTAAACTCCATTCTAAAGTCATGAAAAATGCAGTTGCTCCTGGCAAAATTATCTCACAATTATGTGACTATTAGAGTGTGGATGGATTACGTGCAAACCCACCAACCCCTCAAAAAAAACCTCAAAAGTACGCAACCTCCTGATGTGTCCTTTTAATATACAAAAGACTTCATCATTATTAATTACTGCAGCTTGTTAGACCTAATGCCTGTTGCGACTTGTGGTGATTAAAGAGCCATGCTTCAGTGCAGTGGTAGGTAATTTCAGAGGTTGGGGGAGGATGGACAAGAGGACAGACTGCAGTCTTGGGCACCTGATAAGCCTTGTTCCTGCTTCTCAGGTCCATTATGCAGTGTGTGTGTGAACCGATTTGGCTGCCGGCCGGTCATGCTGGTGGGCGGCCTCTTTGCCTCGATGGGGATGGTGGCTGCCTCCTTCTGCACCAGTATTATACAGATCTATCTCACGGCTGGAGTCATCACTGGTAAGTACAGGAACCCAGAGAAGGATCGAAAATCACAGGTAGTTATTAAACTTTTAACACAGGCAGCTCCCAGTGATCTGAAGCCCCCAACAGGGATCACATGAGCTACAGTAGCTACAAAGTGACACTCCCAGCTATCAAGGGAACTCAGTATCCTACCAGGGAACTCAGTATCCTACATAATGTGAAAAGGCATCGACAGAACAGCAACATATGGCATTTCTCTAGGGTTTTACACATAGTGCCTCCTCAGAGCCTCTCAACCACCCCTGGAGATGGGTGGGGCAGTCAGGCCAGCAATCATTTTCTCCTTGTCCAGGATTTTCCATTGAATCCTCCTGAGCTGATAACAGCTCAGGCTAAAAAAGTCTAATAGAAAGGCCACTGATTTATTAGCATTTATTCTACCTGACTTTGCCAGGTATGTATGAGGCTTAGTGGCTTCTCTGTGGTCTTCTTGCTGTGTCTGTTGCTAGTGAGGAGAGGTCCCTTCTCTAGGGGCAGTGATATGTATATAACACCTTCTGAAAGACAAGGAAGATGCTAGAATAGGCGAGATCACGGGATCCAGGGCAAAGAGACCAGTGGGGAACCTGCAGCCTCGAGGCCATATGTGGACTTCTGGGTCTTCAAGTGTGGCCCTTTGACTAAATCCAAACTTCACAGAACAAATCCCCTTAATCAAAGGTTTGTTCTGTAAAACTTGGACTGGATGAAAAGGCCAAGAACCTAGGATGCCATAGGTGGCCTTGAGGCCGCAGGTTCCCCACCCCTGTTCCAACTGAAGCCCAGACTCAGGCAGTTAGCACAGGGAAGTCAGGTGCCTCATCTCCCAACCCTGATCCCGATACAGATTTGGTGGTCGGGGCTGTGTATTCATGAGAAAAGTCCCCTGTGGGAATATAATGTTAATGAAATCAATGAGGCTAAAGCGAAGTCCTTTACATACAGCCTTCTAATGCATTACACAATCTGGGGGACAGGAGACTTATTTTTGTGGGTGTGTTTTTCTCATGCTGATATTAAAAAGATTTTACATTCCCTACATTACACTAACGTAATGGAGAGAAGAGGTGCATAAGTGAGCTGAGTGGCCTGCTATGAAAACGTTGCCACCCCTTAGTAATTTTTACATATAGATCATAAAAGGCTGTTTGTAATCACTAAATGGAACAAGAGAAAAAAGCATGGGAAGCATCAATAACAGCTGATCACAGGTCAGATCGATGTTTTGATCCTAATGGGGGAGGGGGCGTCTTTGGAAGGGACAGGCTGGGCCACCTCACTGCTAAGTCTGTTTTTGTTCCTCTTTTTAAGGCCTGGGCTTGGCACTCAACTTCCAGCCCTCTCTCATCATGCTCAACCGCTACTTTGACAAGAGGCGCCCGATAGCCAACGGTCTCTCAGCTGCTGGTAGCCCTGTGTTCCTCTGTGCACTCTCTCCACTGGGACAGATCTTACAGGACCTTTATGGATGGCGTGGGGGCTTCCTCATTCTGGGGGCTATGCTGCTGAACTGTTGTGTATGTGGGGCTTTGATGAGGCCTCTGGATGGTCCCAAGAAACTTGAAGGATCTAAGGTAGCATCAAAGAAGAAAGCAAAGAAGCTTCTGGACTTCAGTGTCTTCAAGGACCGTGGTTTTCTGGTCTACACTATTGCAGCTTCTATCTTGGTACTGGGGCTTTTTGTACCACCTGTTTTTGTGGTAAGCTATGCCAAGGATATGGGAGTGTATGACACCAAGGCTGCCTTCCTGCTGACCATTCTTGGCTTCATTGACATTTTTGCCCGGCCCATTTGTGGATTTGTGGCTGGAACCAAGTGGGTCAGACCCCGCTGTGTCTACCTCTTCAGTTTTTCCATGTTCTTCAATGGCTTCACTGATCTCATGGGCTCCATGTCAGACTCTTACACTGGCCTGGTGGTTTTCTGTATCTTCTTTGGCATATCCTATGGCATGGTAGGAGCCTTGCAGTTTGAAGTGCTCATGGCCATTGTTGGCACCCAAAAGTTTTCCAGTGCCATTGGCCTTGTACTACTAATGGAGGCAATTGCTGTGTTAATTGGACCCCCTTCTGGAGGTAAGTGTCTTTTCTAACTCTTATATTCTCTTTTCCAGAAATGACTGAACTTCCCAATAGTGTAGGATAGGTCATAGGGCATCTGGCAGGACATTGAAGACTCCAATCATGTCCATGAGATGCTCACAAAAATATCTAGTCATTGCTATTTAACTTTTTTCCTTAATTAATGAGGCCAGTCTCTTGCCTAGTTGGGAAAACATAGGCCAGACCCCTGTATGACTTTCATTAAGACATTATGCATCACTATCACTTTGGGCTATGTTTCTAGGAGGGGAGAAGAATTCACCTCCTACTGGGTATAAATCCTTAGGACTGGGGTTTGGTAACTAAAGTTATGTCTATAACATTCTCCTACCTTGTCTCTACTTTTGAGGAAAGGAATGTAGGGGTAGTAGTGGTGGGGTACACCTCCATGGATTCACGGTCTCATTAGCATAGGTAACTTCCTTCACCTATGCAGATCTCAACCTCTTTGGATTTTCCTCTTCCTTATAGTTCTTGTCAATGGCTTTTCACAGAGTGGTTTCAACTAATATGCTGGAAGGCCTGCCTGCCTCTGGCTCTTTTAATATTTTGTGGCTACCAATGCAGCACTATTGCCTACTCCCCACCTTCCCCCTCCAAATCCAGGTTAATGGTAGCATATTAACAAATTTTTAGGCAGAGATTACCTGATACAATTCCTTTACTTTAGAAAGATGATGAAACTCAAAGGAATGAAATGATTTTCTTGGGGTCCCCCAGCTAGTTAGGTTTCCTGATTCCTGGGCTTGTTCATTTTCCACTACATTAGGTTGTCTTCAGTGTCAAATTACTATGCAAACACAAGACCCACTCTTCACTTCCAACCCGTTTCCAATTTCCAACCCAAAAAAAATTAGTTTGTCTCTTGGTGTCTGAGGTCTGAGCCCAGCTTTGTTCAGGGAGGGAAGGGGAAGGAATGCCTGTTTGTGCCTCAGGTGGTGAGCCCAGAAACTAGAAGAAGATTTACATCTGTGAAGGTAATGCAAGATAGAATCTTCTGGCATCAATCAGATATCTCAGTGTCCCTGGGATGGCAGCAGAAATTACAGAGTAAGATTCCAAGTGGTTAAAACTCATTCCTTAGTTCCTTTCCGGAAAGCAATTAATTGGGATTCCCACACATAGGAACAAAAATAATTATCTGTATAACTGATAGGTTCTGTTTCCAAAAGTTTTTGACATTGCTTAGGCCCACTCTAAGATAATAGAATTGAGTAGAGGAGGGAACCTTCTTGTTTTTCATTTTTCTCTTTCAGAGGAAAAAAGATACACTTTAAAGAGGTGAGACTGATTAAAGAAGTAAACTTTCTTAATAGTAAAGTATGGTGGGGGAAGGGGAGGGTGTTGAGAACACGTTTTGACTTCTGTTGCTTAGAAAAAGCAATTGGAAAGATAACTTTAAAATGAGAATTCAAAGTAGCCTGAATCAGAAGAAGCCTGATCCTTGAGGGAGGGAACCAGTCTCAAATTCTAACCTTTGTCCTTGCTGTGTGACCTTGGCTGACTTACTCTGTTAGTGCCCAAGAATCTTCATGTTTAATCTGCTGTAGTGTATATCTGTAAATGAAACAGTTCCTTGTCATTGAAGGTGCTCAAACAGAGACAGAACTGCCATTTTTGGGAGGAGATGGTATCAAAGCTATGTTCCTGCACTGGAGGGAAGGCTGATCTAGATGACTTCAACCTTTATAATTCTAGAACTCTAAATCATCATAGGTTCCCTTTAGAGAAACTAGCTGAAGAAACCTAATACACACACACACACACACACACACACACACACACACATGCATATATATACGCATATATATACACATATATATGTATGTATTTTCTCTGTCCACACTTTACTTTGATTTCATAAAAGAGAAAAAAAGAAATTACCTAGAGCCTCATCATTGCTCCTCCTGATTTTTATTTGAAGGGAAACAGTAGACAGTGACATAAGAATGATGAATCTATTTTAAACTTCAGAACCTAAGCTGCACAGGGCAGAGATAAATGGGGAGGTGTGCCTTACCTGAGGACAGGCACTGTCTTTTGCTCCTTTTTGTATACCTCGCAGCACTTAGCACAGTACCAGGCACATAGTGAGTAGTTAATAAATGTTGACTGGCTGACTGACTGCCACCTGAGGATGATGGCACAGACCACTGGCCTGAGGCGTCTGGGAGGGGAGTAGGGCAAAGATTTAGCCTTGGAAGAAGTTGGTTCTGACACTAGCAGGCTATTCAGTTAGGTTGTGGGGCATCTGTGCACAGAGAACCAAAGCAAGCAAGCCTTCCATAACTTTCTGGTGACTCCTCCTGATATCATCTGAGACAAAGATATTCAACCCACTTAACCCAAGTGTTTCCAGTGGGGTTAAACAATACGCACTAGTGCCAATATAGAGTTAAGATTTAGATCTTAAGAAATGTCATAATGGATCATAGAAATGGGTCGATCCACTGTTCAGTCTCTGGTATTTGGCACCATAGGGATATCTATATAAGAGCATAATGGTTCTTCCTGATATCTGCCTCAAAAGGTTAGGGATGTCATCCTAACATTCTTTAATTATGCATTATGCAGAATAAATTTATGAATTTATTTAACAGTTCTTGAACCTATTAACAATTTTCATCCTGTGTCATCACTCAGATGAACAAGTTCCATATGTTTACTGAAGTTAAAAGAGAGGAGGAAAGGCAGAAGGCACAAAGAAAGGAGAGAAAGAAAAAAGGATTTGCATATATGGCAGTTGGTGGAAGCACACTACCAGCCAGTGGTGCTCACTCTTAAGTCTTGAAGCCTTCAGTGTGGAAGTAATAAAGACTAGCTCAGAAGATTCAAAAAAGTCCAAATACAAAAAAGGAGCCTCAAATGACAAATACTGACTCAGGAGTGGGGGGTGGGGACAAGGGGTGGGAGTGTCCATACATTGCTCCTGAGAATCCTCACAAATGTCAGAAACAGACACTAACTAGGCACAATCGATAGATTTTAGTGGGAAAACTCATTCCAGGTTATTTTTCATCACGTTGCGGCCTACATGTTAACAATATTTCGTCTTGCATGAGCAGGGTCCCCTAGTCCTGAGGTGTGACTCTTGTCTTTTTTCAGGCAAACTCCTGGATGCGACTCACGTCTACAAGTACGTATTTATCCTGGCGGGAGTTGAGGTGGTCACCGCTGCCCTGGTGCTGGCTCTGGGCAACATCTTCTGTATTAAGAAAAAACCAGAAGAACCTCAGACCAAAAAGGAGGTTGTGGAGAGGGAGGAGTTTGACAGACTGGAAGACAAGTCTTCTGAGGATGCTAAAATGGACTCTGTTGAAGTGGAATGCTTCTTGAAAGCAGAACCTGAGAAAAATGGGGAGATTGTGACCAGCCCAGAGACCTCTGTCTGAATGGGAGCCCAGGGAGGGAGAGGGTTGAGGGAAAAGGTACAAAAAATTTCAACACTCTTATTTATTTTAGAAATAGGACTAGCTTAGGGCGGGGCTATCAGCTTGACTCTGGTTGCCTGGTCGGCGGATCATCACATGATCATTTTTTGCGGGGTGGGAGAGTGGGAAGGTGGGGAGGTAGGGGGAAGGAGGAGATGACTGGATTGGAAACATCTCATTCCAAATCGGATCTGTGGTGGAGAAGCCAAGCCGCATGGTTACAACATTTTTATGCCAGGGAACTAGCCTGTGTCGATCCAGTTTAGCAGTTCTGCTACCCATCACTGTGCTGAAGTACCTAGAAACTCACACTTCAAAGAAAAAATTATTTTAATCAGGGTTTGGGGAGGGGAGTTAGGAAAGGGTGGGTACATAGGGGAGGGGGCTGTTCCTAAGTTTATCTCTAATGTTGCACACTTGTGGCTCTCTTATTTCATTTGTGGTGTTGCTAGCACCTAACTTTCTCCTCAATGTTTTGTGTCAAGAGCAAAAGGGGTCTTCACATTTGGATACTTTAAGATTAATGTGCAGTGTGGGATCCAGAGAGCCTCAGGAACTCAGTCCTTTTCTGGGACGTCCATAAAATCTTTTAAATTGGGAGACATATGGCATTACTTGGCTCAACCTAAATATCATTTTTTTGTGGATTACTTTTGTTAAGGAAATGATTATTTCTCCCAAGTGGTTTTGTTTTCTTGTCTACCTGGGTCAACTTTTAAAGTGGTGTTTTTATTGTGAATTGCACAGGTGACAGAGTTGAATCAGATGTGGCATCAAGAAGAAGAAACCAAAACAGTATTAACTGGAACAGAAGCTGTGGGCCATCACACATGCATATTTGGGGGTTAGGCTGAGGACTTCCACTTTTTGGCCAATTCTATGAAGCTGTGCATCTTTCACATAGCTTTCAGAATTGAATGGGGCATCTATTCATGAGTGGCTAGTATACAGGCTTAATGATAATATAAGGGCCACTTAGGGTACAGTGTGAGTCACAATGTGTGTTTTTGTTCCCTATGTATAAAAAAATACAACCACAACAAAACTTTCTGCTGCCTTCCATTCATGACTCCCTCTGATTGACTGTGAAATACACCTCATTCTGGCCCCCATTCCTTGATGATAGTAGCTTCCTTTAGCCTCCCAGTCTCCCTGGCTCACTTAGAATAGGCTCTCCCCAACCATCCAGACCAACCCCACCAACCTTCCTGCAGTGGTGCCCTACGTTGACACACCCACCTGCCCTCCTGGCTGGTGGACTGCCTGGGGCCCTGCAAGGCTGGCGGAGCCCGGCCTGTGCGAGGAGGCCGGGTGCAGGCCGCCTCAGTACGTTGTGCGGCGGAGGCGCTGGGGACAGCATCGGGCCCCCTGGCGGGCTGCATGCAGCCGGCGAGATGACATCTCCCTGCTCCTCTGTAAAATGAAAAGCAATAAAGAGCTGATGTCTTCAACCTGGTTTCCAGTGGTTGAAATAAACTCCATAGAAGAGGTAGTTCTCCCCTCCCACTCTCCCTTTCTTTCATACCACCCCTCAACCTCCCAGGTTATTCTTAAAATACCCAAGAATTCCTCTTCCACTCATCCCACTGTGGATCTTAAAACCTAGATTCTTGGTTGTGGCCTGCCACAGAAAAGACATCAGCCTCCCCTTAATTTAGCTTTGGATGAAGACTACCTTGTTCCACTGGATGGATAATCTACGGCTTTGGCACCATCGAGCAGTATCAGAGGCAATTGTTAAAAGTGCCTTCTATAAAATACATCTCCCTTTCCTCCCTTTCTGCTAACCTATTCCCTTTGTTTTTCCTTTTTGTCCCCACCTACCCTGGTCAATGCCTTAAGCCTGTAAATGACTGCCTGGGGCCCTGGCTGAGCTCTCTGCTGGTGGCTCTTAGGCCAAAAGAAGTTGTATGAGCAACCTTGCAATTTGATCTGGCGTGGATCTAAGTGACTTTCAAGACTTGCTAAAGCAGCTCCACTGTGATTTAGGGGGAAGTCCAGCCTGAGAAAGCTGTTCCTGCCATTAGAGATGTGGAACAGGGTAGAGAATCCAGGTCTCTTGATGCTCAGTCCTCTACTAGAAGTGAAGAAATGCAGGCACCTCACTTGACGCTTCTGTGGTATAGCTAGCTCAGTGCTCTGTCTCTAGAGTCTAGGCAGGAAGTGATGCGAGTGAGTTCTTACAGGGAAGAGGAAGAGGCAGGCATAGAAAATAGATGGCCAACCTTGTTTGTTGGCTTGTCCATATGTCCAACTGGAAGGGGGAAAAGGACCTTCTTTGACCTTGGAGTCTGGGGGAAGGAAGAAGGAAAGAGGGAAGGGGCCCAAACTTTATTTCCTTTCCCTTTCATCAGTATGTGTATATATATATAAATATATATATAAATAATGGGGCATTAAAAGTGGTCAGATAAGAGCGCTACAAACAAAACTGAGTCTTATTTCCCTTTTAATCTCTTTTCTGTAGGTCCCAACTTTAGCTGGCTGGCACCTCCCAACTTCCTTTCAGGGTTTATATGGTGGACTCTTGCCCTCCGTTCTTTCTCTTCCCCATACTTGAGTCTCTGCCTAGGGCAGCTACATTGATTGTACTACACCAGAACAAGTTGCTGAAAAACCTTAGGAGGGAACCTCATTCTCATTATAGGGGAGGGAACAGCAGGTATTGTGCATGCTCTCTTGTCCTCCCACTACCACTGGACCACAGTGGGTTCAGAATTTCACCTGGCTCTTTTGTCCCCCAAATATTGACAGGAAATCTAGGACAGGGCTGGGTAGATGACAGCAACATAAGAGCCAAATCCTTTACTTTTGTGTCCTACACTTAGGAAACTGTAGAAATACTACATAATAAAATACTGATTTGCTGACCTGAACTCTTGCAAAGGGATGTAGCTGAATCTGGCGTAGGCTCCTTAACCTCCTTGACCAAAGCAAGAAGCCAGCACAGTCCTTGCCTCACCCATACCTAAATACTCCTTGTTTTTCAGCTCAACCATAAGTTGTAATCATGTAGGAATAAGCAGATTTTCCCATTTCCCCAGTTCCTATATCTACTTACACGAGTGTGAATAAGGTATGACTGACCCTATTCTTTCTCCAGACTCATTCTCCAGGAGAGATCAGTCAGAAGGAATGAGGAAAGGAGACCAGGAGAATCAGTCAGTCAGTCAGTCTAGCAACAACATAATTAATGACTGTTCTTGGCTATGTGAAGAGGAACCAGGAAAACTTAGGCAACTTTCTCCAGCTTCCATACAGCAGTCTGCTTTTTTGGAGGGCAGGGGAATAATTCTGAGATCAAGATACCTGAATGTTCTGGGGGTGGGACTGGGGAAGGTGAGAGTGGTAAGCACCATCCTCAAAGATACCTCTTAGGATACAGAAAATATAGACAAAGACGGGACAGAAGGCCTGTAGTTCTTAGCTCTTACAATTGAATGGTTTTGGGGGGGAGTTTACTTCATTCTTATGGGTGAAGGGTTTGGTCTCCAAGGCCCATGGAACCTCTCTTTATTATGGGTGAACTCTACCAGGGATAGGGAATGCCTGATCCTTCTATAGATCAGATGGAGCCCAGGATTGTTCTTCTGGGTCTGGTCCTTAATTCCTATCCCTGTAGATTACACCCTGAAATGACTCCAATCTTCTCATCTTCCTACAACCAGCTTCAAATTTAGCAACTGAAAATCACCAAAGATGTAGGAGATAAAATGGTAAATACTCTCCCTTCATCCCCTCTCCCCCCATGAATGCAAATAAATGGACAAAATTAACTGGAGGCTAGTAAAATACTGTACTTTTAAAGTTTAACCTTCTGTTTAAAGTACTGATTAGATACAAAAAAATCCAAATGCTGCCCAAATTTCTGATGGGCTGATGCTCCAAGAACATGAATAAAGGAGTTAAGAAAACTATTTATCTCTTGTTCTTGTTAGAAAATCTTATTACAAAAAAAAATTTTCCCCCATGACAGTAAGGAAATTCTTTAAACTTAAGCTGATCCTCAAGGTAGGGGCCCATGACTCTGCATGACTGTGGTGCCTTGAGGAAACATTTTCCTAAACTTATTCCCTAGCCTCCAGAAGCTAGGATACCTAAAAGCAATGTTCTTCCTTTGTAAATTCTATCCTGTCATTTTGGAAAATGTACTTACTGAATAAGGGATCTAATTTATCTTTAAAAACTGTCTAGTACATAGAAAAAAAGTTTGTGAGCAAGAGTTGGACCAGGATATATGCTGTATGAATGAAGATTCTGCTCACACATCACAAATGATCATTGGTCAGTTATATTTACTCTATTGCTAAGGAAAGTCTTTAAAAAAAATCCTCTGGTTAAGAAATCAGTTGCTAAACAAAGTCTCCTTTCAAAGCCTCTGGTAAAAAAGTATGTTTTAGTATTTCCTCCTTAGAAATGTCCTCTAATAGAAGGGGAGGAAAAGGTCAATAGGAACAGTTTACTGGTTTCCTTTAACTAGCCACTGGGGGAGTAATGGAGTGTTCTTTCCTTGCCTCCACTAGAATCCTATGCAAATGAAGCTAAGCCACATATCCAAGTGTTCCTTGAAATTTTCCCAAGACTGACTGTTTCAAGCTTATTACGTCTGGACAGTAATTAGGCAGGTTTGAGGGAAGAGAATGAGTGAAGGGATGGGACCAAGGGAGCTTCTGATCTGAGAATTATTCAATCCAATACTTCATTGCCTATCTTGAAGTTACTGTCAAGCTCCCTTACACCTGGCTTCTGTGTAAAAGCACTTTAAATGTGGCATGTGGATTACACTGTGGATTTGTCACCTGTCTTTCTGGTGAACTGCTATAACACACTTGAATAAATATTTATGCCATTATAAGACTTGTGTTGGAAAAACTCTCTAATTTTAAGAGATGGAGGCATGGGACAATTTACAATAATGAGATGGTATTACTTTTATACTGTTGCCATAATTGCATTTTATTTTCCAGAATCCCATTTCATTCTCTTTCTCCCCATGAAAAAAGATGGCAGAAAGGACCTCTAGTGTTTTTACATTCTTTAGCTTTACAGAAGACCTCAAATTCAGCTGCCCTTCCAATAAAACAAGAATCTTTTTATTTCTAATGTGAGTGTTCACACTTCTGGCTTCCACTTTCCTGGTATAGGCATGGCACAGCTGCTCTCAAGTCATCACGGACAAATATTTATAAAATACCTACTAAATGCAGAGCAGAGCAATAAGCTGGCTATGTGAGTATATCCCAGGCAAGTTGGTTGGAAAGGACTACATTGGGGGTCCTTGGGTGTAAGCTGTAGAGAGTTAGAATTTGGTTTGATGATAAAGAAAAACTTCCGAGCTGTCCAAAAGTGGAATGCATTGCTTTGGGAAGCTGTGGGTTTCCCTTCACTGGAGGTTTTCAAGTGGAAGCTGTATTGACTGGGTCACTTGCTGGCAATTTTGTAAAAAAGATTTTTGGTCAGGTAGAAGCTGCATGATCATGGCCTCTGAGGTCATTTCTGAATTGGTGATTCAGTAGCTACAGTAACATCAGACAGAATGCTCTTTACCTAGCACAAAGACAATTTCCTTCCCCAAAGTAGATCTTGTCAAACAAGGAAGGAAAATCACCTTTATAAAAAACACTATGCTACTAAGTTCAAGTAGCAGGAGCCAATCTTTTTCAGTTAACTGTCCTACTTACTGGGTTTTAGAAGTGGGTTTGGCAGATAATAAAATAAGCTAGAGAGGAAAAGACTGCCAAACCCTGTCTTTAATTTCTTGAATAAGGAGTGTGGATACTTCAAATAGAGACAAGACCAATGGCCACGTGCTCCCTTTGCTGCATTTGTGATTTTAAGTCTGATAGTTTTCTTTCCTTTTGGTATAGTTGTAGTGGTAGCCCACTTTTATGACCTGTAAAATGACTGGGATCACTTGGCTAATTCAACCATCTGGAAGAGAAAATTAGAACAACAGAATGGCAAGATCTGAAAATGGATTTGGAGACATTATCTGGTTCAGCCTCTGCCTTCATGGCTGTAACCATGTTGGGGACAGGATTGTTTATTTTTTCTTTAAAGCACTTGCATCAATCTTTTGTCTAGACTCCAAAAGGGACTGAGATTCTAAAACACCCCAAGTGGTCTGCTTCATAACTGCGGAAGCGGCCATTAGATTTTGTTTCTGAATTACTAATTCAACTATATGGAAGGCTTCTACTGGAGGAATACTGACCAGTTAAATCTGACAACCAAATAAGACCTATTAATGTAGATTCTTAGAATGGTAAAGCTGAAGAGACCTTAGAAATAATTTAGTACAACATCCTTACTTTGACCCCTTGAGCGAACTGAACTCCTGAAAGCTTGCCCAAAATTTACACAAGTAGTTAGAAGCAGAGCCAGAAGTAGAACTCAGATTTGGTAAACCAGGCCAATAACATGATAGTACCCCTCGTACAATCTCTTTCTGTAAAAGATGTCTCTAAAGTAAGAGGACATTCTACAGGTCACACAATGACTCTTGTTACTTCAAAGTGATATATTGTATTCAGACATGGTAATGTTTCTCCCTAGCCTGAAGTATGAGTAAGGGAAATGAATTCCTGGACTGCAAAATGAGTTAATAACCCCTTAATAGCTAGATTAATGAAGAGCTGCTACATGCACTGTTGTGAAAATTCTTGAGCTGGAATGGAGGATAATGAGTTAAATGTGACTCCATATGACCAGAGCCATGTGAAGACAAAGCAAAAATGGGCAGAATAAAGGAGTTCTTGAGCCTCACTAAAGTGGGCAGATTCAAAGCCAAGGATTCTGAATGACAAGGTCAAATTCCTTTGAAAAGGCAATAGTACCAGAACCAGGAGGGACTTTAAAAATAAAAATAAAATGTGGTTCTTGGAAATCTGACCCTTCAGTGGATCGTAGGATTGAGCTGGGACCTTAGGGATAATGTGATTTAACCTGTTCATTTTAGAGGGAAACTGAGGTCCAGAAATATTAAATTACTCACCCAGGGTCACAAATTCCATCTAAGTCTTCTCAGCCTAACTTCGGTGGGTTTTTGTGTGTTTTGTTGTTCTCTATAGTAAACAGTGGGGAAAGTAGTACTTCTATAGCCAGGTATAGTAGAGTAGGAAGCTGGCTATGAGCCAAGCTGCACTTGGTAACAAAGATATGGAGAAGGGATCAGTCTTACTGACTTATAAAGAATCCTGGGTTCTTTTTCACTGCCTTGGGTCATCTCTTAGGGAAACAAGGAAGGAATGTTCTATGTACAGATTAAGTGTCAAATAAGGGAATTTTCACTTATCTTATAACTGTTAAAGTATACATTGCTGTCTTGCAGATTCCCAGTACTTCCCACTGTCTTTCCAGTAGGTGAGATTCTTTCATTTAGCTTGACTTCTGGCAAGTTGAGAAGTTATGCTATGACTTAAGGAAGCTATAGAGGTGTTGTATTTCTTCAGGGGTCTAACATAATGTTTCTTCCTGCTAAATCCTGACAAGGTTCTCAAAGTTCTTCCCTCCTTGTAGGAATGTGTTTTTTATTTTTGGGCAGATTTTTTTTTTCCCTTAGTGAAATAAACTGACTTCTGGACTTAGAATTGGTCAAGAATACTATAGGGAAGGGATGTGACAGGCAGCTACATAGCATGGTAGGTAGATGGCATGTTGGACTCGAAGTCAGAAAGGTCTGGGTTCAAATCCTACTAAAGGTACTTATTGGCTGGGTGACCCTGGGTAAATCACTTAACCTCTCAGCCTTTCTCTCATCTGTAAAATGGGAATAACACCTACCTCAGTGTTTTGGTGATTAAATGAAATCGTACATGTAAAGCACTTAAAACCCACCTCCAGTCACTCTGGCATTGTTGAGTCACGTAAATGACGGTTATTATTACTGTTCTTGTCTAAGCTCCCTCACAAGCATCACATTTGAATAGTGACCTCAATGTGAAATACATGACCAGAAGACAATGGAAACACTTTACAAACCCACAAAGCAAATGCCCCCACAGGCACTCCCTTTATCTATACCAAGGCAGAATTTAATGGTGCCAATCGGTTTCCTATAGAATGACTATCAAGTAAGTAATCTCAATGCTCCCACCGAGAGCTGTTTTATCCTTGTTACTGAAGAGAATTTGGGTTGAATTTCTGGCTTAATCCCTCTCTGCCTTGGAGGAATAAGGAAAATTAAGTTTCACGTGCCCTCTTGTGGGGGGAAAGTATACTCAGTCCACCTGATGGTATCTCACAATGTTTACAGTTTGTAATGGGGAGGAGTGAGATTCTGGGGTACTAAACTGGAAAACTAGGCAAGAATTGTCTGGGGGAAAAAAATGCAAAGAATGAACCTTGAGCTCTATGTTTAAACTCCAGCTGGAAACTGGTGAGGAGACCTAGACTCTATTCAGTAAAGCACACAGAGAGAGGTGCAGGCAAAATGAATGAATGAATGAGTGAATAAAGAAATAAATGGAAACTTAATGTTGTCTAATACATAAAGAGCTGTGGTCTCAGAGTCAAGGCCTGGATTCAATGTGCTAGGCAAGTGAGAACAGATGTCACCTGGCACAGGGAAAATCCTCCTAACGAGTTCCCTACACAAATAAAATCATAGGTCTAGGTGAGGGGGGGAGGGGACTTAAGGCCAACCACCACCAAATCCACCATATAACACTACCAAGGACCAAAGTACAAGGTTCAAAGGGCTCTCTTGATATAAGTCCTACTACTACGACTTCACTGTGGAGTGGTAGCCTAATGGAAAGGGGTAATTTGAGAACTGCAGCCAGAACAGAGAGTTCTGAATGTCCATTTGGAAGCCAAAAGAATTTTAAAGACAAAGCAGCAGACAAGAATATGAAACAGGGGAAGGGGATGGAACAACTGAAGCAAACAGCAATGGAAGGAGGGAAACGCAACAAAAAAGTATCCATAAACCAACAAGAAATGTCAATAGCAAGACTGACTAACCTAGTTATCAGAGAAACTCAAAAGAACACTCAGTGAATCCTTCTGGAGCTTTACCTGATATAACATGCAGATGCAGGACAAATAAAATGGATCCAGGTCTGCTTGCACAATACAAGTAAGGATTAAATGAACATCTTGCAGAAAGCCCTCCAGGGAAGCTGAAAGCAGTTCTATTCATTTGCTTAACATATCGCCTTGTTTGGTTAGGGAAACAGGGAGGATCACCTCAAATTTTAGACAATGATGCAGAAGACCAGAATCCAATAATGTTAAGACAAAGGCCTGTGACTGGCTCATACCTGCTTGCTGTGAGAAAGTGAGGGCATTCCTTGTATAATCCATGGATTAGCTAACTTGTTTGGCTCTCCACCAAATTTAGGGATATTGCAGGGTAGTTCGGAGACTTGGGCATGAGGGTGACTATGAACCAAAGTCCCATGAGTCATGGCACACAACTCCTCAAACCTTTGGGACACCCCTTGAAAGACACTGTTGTGGCTCAAAGACATTTGCTAGCAGAATCATTTTGCCAGCTTCTTCCAAAGCTGCTTCAGCACATGGATGAGAAGGGGATGTCTGGAGAGGAAGCATTGAAAAGACTGGGCTTTTGCTCACCCTAGGCAGGCAGGTTACTTCAGCCAAGTGGACAAGAAAACTAACATAGGACCCTTCAGCAGCAATTCTATGCATCCCTCTACCCCAACAGAGGGAGAATGAAAGGGAAGCTATCTCCAAATACAAGAATAAATTAAAACAAGCAGACTTTAAAACAGCATGTTTTGGTTATCAAAGGAGTGAAGCCATTACCTCTTCCAAAGAATCACTTCGGAACTTGAATCCAAGGGCCCCCTTCTGGGGCCTCTGAGCTTTTTCCATCTCTGTAAAGTGGGAGGGATTAATACTCACCACTTTCTTCACCAGGTTGCTAACCAGATTAATTTATGTCCTTGGAGCGAGCACGAGGCATTGTCTAAAGTTCTGTAAGTGGCTGAGAAAACTATAAAGTCCTGTACTTCTCAAGTGAGTAGTTTATTGTTTTCCAAATACAAATGTGGGCTGACAGGAACTCTGACGACTCTGGTATGTGTGACAACAGGAAGAGAGGAAGGGAATCAAGTTTCCAGTACAACGAATTGATTGTTCAACCTCTTATTTCTCTCATATGCTGCCACTGATTTTAAGACAGAACAGATCAGGAAGTAGAGATGGTGAAGTAAAAAGCTACAATATACAACCTGACCTAGAGGACCTTGCTTGAACATATGTTGATAAGCTCTGACTTCTTTAAATATGAAGCAGCTTCTCAACTAGGGATCAGTATTGTATAAACAGCAGCAGCTCAGCCCTAAGAAGAACTCTTGTATTAAAAGAGGTGGACCACCAAGAAGTTGTCCATAGAGACACTCAGTTGGACAGGGTGTTGAAGCACTACTCTACAGTAAGCAGAATAGTTATTTCACAGCTTGCCTGTTTTTATATTTTTAATCTTCGAGGGAGTCTCCCCAATACTAAATGTAAATTGGAATGACTCCTCCCAAAAGGGATACTCAAGTCAGTCCATTCCCTTCCAAGAAACTAAAGCCACCAGAGACTGGGTGAGTCATTTCATTCCTCTGCCTTTTTTGACTTACAAAACAGCACAGTACAGAAAGTGACAGGAATAATGTTTCAAAAAACTGAAATTGGCCATTCAAAAGTGCTTAGTAGTAAGAGGGGCTTTAGAAATTTCACACCTTCACACAATCAAGTTCCCAGGCAATAAAACAAAACATAGAACATGTTAAATTTGAGAGCAACCTAGTTAGCATATTGTTAAATGAGATTAGGACATTTCCTTTTAGAAAAATGCTCTGAAAATCTTTTTAGACCACTCTGTGCCTAAATCTGTCAAACAATATGTTTGTACTCTGTGACTTTGAGAAGTCCAAAGGGTTCAACCCTATCAAGGATCCTAGCTCCCAATCAGCATGCAGGGATAGTCAGCAGTATCTCAAAGAATTAATACAGATTAATTTAAATCTCATTTTCAAGACAATGAGAACCAGTTTTGAAAAATCATTTTCATGCTCCTATGGTTAATTTACACACACTGAACTGTTCTCGAGCAAGTGAAATAAAGACGACATGAAAGGGGAGAGGGAGAAATGTAGAAGTCATTATGAATTTATTATTTACACAATTGTTAAAGTACACAAATACAGTGGTAATACAAATGAGCTGTTCAGAGATATTTGTTACCAATACACAGGTTGATACAGACATTCTAACTACATTTCCTGCAGGTAATGGTGGGGAGTTAAATATCATGGAAGGGCAAGAACTGTCCACAACCAAACACAATTCTAGAAATCTGCATCTGAAACCACTTTTCAAATATACTCTGTCAATTTCAGGTCCTGGATACAGGGAGGAAGAAAGTCTGCCTTGGATATGTCTTTCTGGCATTACATCAGAAACCACAGATATTTACAGAGAAAGCACACTTTAGTGTAGGACTGTAGCTGATAATGACATGCCTGAAGGATTAAAACCTAACTCATTAAGACATTCAGCTACACAAAAAAATCCCTCCACTAATCAACACTTTGAATCTTCCTATATATAGGACTCCCAAAACTCAGGTCCCCCAACCCTGTCAAGTAAACACTCACAGAAGCAACCAGATTAGGACTTGGAAAAAAATCAATTATTGGAATTAAATGGAACAACTATTGGCGATGAAAATGAAAGCGACTGGCCAAACATTGCAACATCAATTTTAAAAATTAGGTGTCTTCATGAACAAATGTTTCAGTTCTAGGAAATTAGGGGGTCAGGGAGAATGAGACTATGGGATAAAGGGCGGGAGAAAGGGGTGGGTATAGCTTAGCTTCCAAACAGGACAGACTCTCCACTGGGCTGATTAGAAATATAAAAATACCTATGTGTGCATGTATGTGCGTGCGTGTGTGTGTGCGTGTGTGTGTATATATTGCACCTTGATTCCCAAGACAGAAAAAGCTCACATCTACTTTGCTTGAGTAAAGATTTGGTATTACTACAGTTCGGTGTTTCTGTGAGTGCTGCAAGATTAACGATAAGAAACATCATTTTTATGAAAAGCTACCAAGAAGCAGAGGTCCCCAAGAGCCTCTAGAGGAAAAAGATGCTGTGTATGGAGAACATTTCCATTCTAGTAAGTTTTGAATCAACCCTGCATTTTCTTTGTTTCTCTTCGGTTCATGCATGCAACTCAGGGCTACAAAAAACCTTGCCCCATAAATGCATGACCATAACCTGTTGGCATGTTAAAATTTCAAACGCAGGTTGTTAAGCATCTATTTCTTGGCATTTCCAGGGATTCCCCTTCATCTGTTCAGCCCATGTGGATAAACCTTGGCAACAAATGATGGCAGACCAGTTACTTTCTTTTGAGCACACAGTTGTTACTATAAATGAAGTGCCAATCTTGTACTGGTAGCATTTATAGTCCACTTTAAATTTTCCCCAATTCAAAGGCATTTAGGCAACCAATATCATTGAGAAAACCATACACTACCCCACAATCTCTCAATTATAATCTTCTCACAAGGAAACCAGAAACATATACTCAGTTTTTAATCCTAAGAACTCCCAGCTGTTCAATTTGGGTCTCAAGAGCCTTGGCTTCAATATTCTTCAGACTTCTTAGTTCCCTTCCCATGCTTGTTTGGAAAGAGTAGTGTCTTGCTTTGTTTTGAAAGCTGCCCCACACCCTTCAAGCAGCAGTCTTAGCTCTGAATGCAGTGAAGACTGGCAAGAAATTCCAAATGGTTTTGTGTTGTTAGGGGCCTTTTGATTTTACACAGAGAAGAATGAACAAGACAGCCACAGAAAGCAAGTTAATGAAATTGCAAGCCACACACATATATTACTCATATATATGTGTACATATATGTATATATAAAACTTTGATGAGAAACCCCCTCCAAACTGGATTGTACAAAGACAACAACAAAAAAACACAAAAAAATTTGATCATTTTAATTCACATACACTCCCTGCCTGAAACTCCAAGCCAGTGTCTGATGCAGGATTCTTCAAAAGTCAACATCTTTAAGTCAGACCAAAAAAAAATATATATATATATATATATATTATATATATATATGTAAACGAAAAAAACAAAACAAAAAAAAAACCAGACAAAAACGCAACAATAAAAAGACAGAATTCTTTACATAGATTTAAGCCAATAATTTTTAGCAAAATGATACAAAACTGTCTTAAACCAAGTAAAAGATTTATAGTTACAGTAGAATAATAATAAGGGGTAGCATAAGTTTACCACCAGTGGAGGGAAAAATGAAAAGACTCTTGAATGGGAGTTTGATTCTCTTTGCAAACTGTCTCTCTCTTACACTCCGGTTTTTCTTCCCAGCCCCGTTATTACTGAGTTCTTTGTGAGGGGGCATCAGGTTTCAGCCCCTGGCGATGGCAGCACTTGGAGTTTTTCAGTTTAGGGTATTATTTTGTTTCCCCCATGAGCATCGCTGGGTAAAAAGGCCTGGAGAGCTCCTGGTGTTAACGTTTTCTGTTCTAGATCAGGGGACGTTTCACTAGTAAAGCCATTGGTAGGTAACATAGTAGATCAGCCATGCATTGTCTGCCCCTCCACGGCAAAAAGGAGATTTCTCATCGGTGCACGACAGACTGAAGACCACTGGAAGTCACCCGACCGGGAATCTGTCGGAGCCAAAGCACAGGAGAATGTCAGCGTGTAGCCAGAGAAATGCAGGACCAGTCGTGTGGGTGCAAAATATCAGGGTGGTAAAGCCCTGGGAAGATCAGGAGCTCTAGATTCATAAATGCCAACCAGCACCCACTCTAGGTCGCCTCCTCCCACAGCTTGCTGGAAGGAAATTGCAGACGGAAAGCACCTCTGCCACCAGGAAAATGTGTTCAGCAGAACAAGTGACAGAAATCAGGGAAGGAAGAAGGGGCATGCAAGCAAGGAAAATCAGGTTATGACTTAGCTGAGCTCTTGAAATTGATCTGATGAGAATTCAAGAAGGCTAGGAGATAAACCTATCCCAATTCCTCCCTCTTAACAAGTGTCTTGCCTTTTTGGAAATGGCTACACAAGCCCCAGCTGAGTACTAAGACACTCCACTTTGGGAGAAGATGTGAGAAGTAGCTCCCATCAAGATATTTCCATGACTACAACGTTAAACTACAAGTACCACACAGCAGGGACTAGATCTGACCAAAGCTGCAAGTCTGCTGTTCACAGGAAATGCAGTGTTGAGTTGCCAATGAGAAGTAAGCAGGAGGTTCCAGCCATGCACCAACTGCAGCAAGGGAAAGGGGTGTGGGAAGAGTAAAGAGCAGGTGGCTACGGCTAGATGGGTTAATACAGACAGTAGCTGTATGGATGAGAAGGTGGGCAAAAGTGACTGAGTTTGAAAAGAAAAACAACATGAGAGCACAAAAAGAAATGAAGAGCAGAAAAGAGATGACGGAAGAAGCTAGGAAGCGCTGAGACCATTAAGGGTCTTTCAATTCAGCAAGAACTAAAAAAAATTTAACCCCAACCTTAAGCATGGAATTCCTCAACTAGACCTTATAAAACAAAGAAAAGCCTGGCCCCATCTGCTTCCAAATAGGTAGATCGATGCCATCATGCCTGTTTGAGACACCAGCCTCAAGGAGGTTCCAAAGGGCCAGGTGCAAATGTGGTGGTACAGGATGCTTGAATTCCTGCTTCAAACAGAGCAGGATTTGACAAAGTCTTTGGCAGGGAGAAGCATGGATTGGGGGAGAGGAAAATGGGAAGAATCAACAACATTAAATGGGTTTCATTTATAAGAAAGCCCTTTGCTTTGATGAGACAATATGAAGGCAGGTCTCTGTCAAAAGTACAACTGGATTCCATTTCTTGAATTTATTCAGATCCACATCTCAATGCAGAGATCATTCTCTCCCATGCAAAGTAACCAGCTACTTTGAAATTCATACCAAAAACCCTCAGTCTAACTTAAGTATCTGGCATGCAAGCTCAGCCCCACCTGGAGGCTCCCAAAGGTGGGAAGGACAGGGAAAAGAAGGGTGGTCAGTTCCCACCCCAGCCCTTGAGTCTTGCTGGCTAAGGAGACCAGGACTGAACATCAACACACTCACCCAGTGCTGCCTTCCAACGGGTAGACGAGCAGCTACTTGCCGTGGTGTTCGAAAGGAATGCTATTCTGAGTTGGGGGGAAAAGACAGCTGTTGGTAAGAGTCCTGCTGGCCAAACACAGCATCATGAGGTCACCGTCCCACCTGACTTCCTAAGTGCAGCCCCTATTTCCAAAGATCTTAATTTCTCCTAATCTCAAAACCAGATCCACAACATAAACATGCAGAAACCTCTTTATAACCAGCTCTACAAGAGCTTACTATCTGCTATTTATTTTTTAAAAGAAAATACTGGGGAAAGGGGAATCCCAGGTGATGACATGCATTTTTTTTCTTTCAAGTGTACTGCCTATCAAATACTAGCTAGACTTCTGACCCAAGAGAATGTGTATTACCTCCAGCCATCCCCTCCCCTGCCAAACACTGCTTAAATCTTCCAAGCCCCAAATTAGAGAAGCTAGTCATTCTTCTTCTTAAAGCTAATCCATGAGAAGGCAGACAAGAGAACAGATCCCGTATGAACTTCCTCTATTCAGTTTTGTTTCCAAATGCTGGGTATATTTAACTTCATCCTTAAACACTAAGTTGAGAGGGCTGGTCAATGATTATGGAAGAATAAGTCAAAATGGATAAATTTCTGTATTTCAGCAAATTCCCAGATCAAGCTGTTTGGATTCTTTGGATGCAAAGGCTCTGGTATCTTGACTAACAAACCCTATTGTGTGATCCTGAAGGGATAATCATCTTAAGTAACAGTCTAGAAAACAGTCCCTAGAGTTTGGCAAAGAAGTCCATTTATAAACAGGAAATCTTTCAAATTGATTCCAGCAGAGAGGGAAAACGGGTTACTGTCAAAATCTTGGTAGCATGGAAAAGAATGCCAGCTCTGAAGCACAACTGGTAAAACCCAACAGCAATCCAAAGGGCAGGAATCCCAGGACCCACGGATCTTCTGAGCAGGAGAACTTTTTTGATGCCCAGCAGGTAAAGTAAGCTAATTTCAGAAAGAAGACAATTGTTCTAAATTTGTAGTATTTTTCTTTTCCTTAGGATGTAATGGTCACAAGTTAATGACGAATGAGCTAGATGTCGACTGCTATTCACTTGCAGAATAAAGGACTTAAACCAGATTTGAGGAGAGGGATCAAGGGAAGGAATAACCAGAATCCCAGAGCTTTTTGGAATTAAAAACTTTGAGCTCAAAGAAAGTACCCTTCAGAGATGCCATATGGGAACGTAAAAGGGAAAGAAGCTGAGGCTGAAGAGTGAAATAGGTTGCATTCTCCCTCCTCCCCTTAAATAATGTCTTATGGCAGTACATAACTTTCTTTAGTGACAAACAACCAGTTAAAAACAAAGGCTTCCAAAATAATAAAGTGTTACTGAGATGGAGCCCATCTCTGTCCCCTTCCTATTCTGAAACATATTTTTCAGACTAGATTACACACTACGTCTTTGAGAAACAAATGAGATTTAAGTCTCTTAAAAGGCTAAGAGTGTGTTTGCACCAATGGTAGTTTAAACATTCAGAAATAACAAATCTCTTGAGTACAGTAGATGCTTAACAGATACACCTGCTGCTTTAAGAACTATATAGCTGATGAGACAGATGGTTCTAGGCATTAAGACAGTTGGTTAGGGAAGATTTTTTCCCTGTTGGAGATAGGCTGTTTCCTGGGACTGCAAGATAACAGAAAGGAAAACCAAAGTCAAGATTCAATAGCAGATGCCCCTAGGAGGCAATTAGTGACTGGGAAGATGCTTCTGCAAGCTCTTGGGCAGTCTATGGATATGACAGCCTACGTCTGATTGACTTACTGTATATGGCCTGCCTATTTGGCCATATTCTTTGCAAACATCATAGCTATTTATTTTTTGGTTTCTCAGACCTGGGAACTAGACATATCTCTATATATGTATTAATACTGGTTTAGCCTTTTCAGGGACTGGCAAAAACACCAAAGTCAATGCCAAATAATTACTAGACAATTCAGCCTTTAACTTAGTTCCTAAACCACCTGGTATACAGTACCGTAAATAAAATGACAGGGAAATGAGTGCTCAAGTACAAAGTACCCAAAGAAGAACAACTTTTTGTTTTAACTGCTGCCCTTCCCTGCTCCCGCCACTTCCACCCCTTTTTGGTTTAGAGTCACAGAACTCAAATTTGGGGGCTAATGAGAAAAAAATGGCTTATCTAGAAATGATCTCTACAGGTAGGAATTCAGCAGGATCTAGGGGGAAAAATATGAATATGCTGATAATAAAGGTTTGCATCTGCAGAAGCAAGAGTCCTTTTCCAAAAGTATCCTTAGCTGTACTTCAGAAGATGGAAAAACGTAGAAATAAAGGTCTGCAGGAGGATGAAATGTCTGATTCAGTTATCTATAGCTGTTGGTGCCTTCATAGGACCACTCCCAAGTGAAGACCACTGACAAATGTTGAAGCCATCTGTCCTCTTAAAGAGGATATACTGTTACTTAATTTCAAAATCTTTTTAGATTCTTTCCCATAATTCACAGCCCTGGATTTCCAATCAACATTACCCTTCTTCATCAGGTAAGAGGAAAGTGAAATGAACAAGAGCTGAAAGCCAACTGAACCATTCTGAAGGAAGAAAAAGAAATAGAGGCTCTTTGCTTATCAAGTATTGTGAAATTACCTTTATGATATTTAGGGCCTTGACAAGAGGGCCAAGGAACTTCCTATATGTGTCATAGTAACTTAATTATGTCAACATCAAAGGTAGCAGGACAGCTTAATAAACTTTGATTTAAGAATTGGACCAACACTTCTGAGAGCCAAAATACTGGTTATGAATCTCTATAATTTTATTTTAGATACAAACTTTTTAAATAGTTGATTCATTTTGCTTTTTTTTAAATTAGGTATTCCAAACCTACTGATCAAATTTTAACTGGCCAAAGTGCCAGACAACATGCAACAATCCTATAAGTATCACACACAATTTTTAGACCAAAGCCATGCTAGAATACTAATCTAGTCAGGACCAGACAAAGAGAGGTACTCAGGAAAAACTACTTTACCTCCCTTAGTATTGCCTACCCTAATGTCTGAGAGTTCTCCTAAAGTACTATGAGAGTAAGTGGTCTTTAAATTAATATGAATGCTAGAGGCATAAAATGGAAATGATCTATGGATTACCTTGTGTATTACATTCCACACTGCGCCACTTCACTTCATGGGGAAAAAGCATACTCAGTCACCTATACTGCCTTCAAATATTTATACCCTCAAAATCTAAAATTTGATTAATCTAAGTACCATCCACAAGGCAAGTGTACTCCAGATCTCAAACTCCTAATAGGGAAATTGGCTACCTCATCAATATTATTTGCCATTGCCAGAAACAATCACTCTTACATGTGCCCCACTTTCACCAAATCAATGACCATTTTAAAAATGGGAGGAAAAAATCACAAAGGGAACTTGTAAAGCAATTTTTATCTCCACAAGACGAAGTTATACAGCTATAATTTTGGATAATGCAGGGCTTAGTCTCTGTCACTCTGTGTATTGTCACCCAACATCCTTAACTCACTATCCAAACTATAACTTCAATCAAGCAAGAAGGGCACAAGTCTATCCCAGTGTATCACAATGAAAAAGGATGTCACTTCAAGAGCCACCAAAAGAACCAATCTTCCGGCTAATCTTTCAAAATGACTTGTGACCAACCAAGAATTTCAGTGGTGACCAGGGTAACTCATACCCTGTATGTAACACTCTGCAAGACATTTGGCAGTAACCAAGCTGTAGACAAGCACAGAGCCAAGTGACTAAGGATCATAAGCGACCTTGCTTTAGTCTATTCAAATTACTTAAAGGGCACCACAAACATGCAAGAGCCGACGGGGGTAGGGAACAAAAAGGAAAGCTACTTAGGGGAAAAAATGGTGACACAGGTAAAGATCTGTCCTAGTTGGCTGAGGTAGGTACGTCACAGTATGCATCAAAGCAGAGTGAAGAGAGGAAAAACAAAGTGCATGGAATAAAGTGGCTAAGAGGGAGAAATCCGAGGCCTGCCGCAGAGCTGAGGATTCTGCATCATGGCTCTGCTGCCTCCACCTTGCAGCTAGTTCGTATTTACTTCAGTGGGCAAATTCTCATTAATGAAGAGAGCAAATAAGGTACGGAGGAGACGTAAAACCACATTTAGCCCAATTGCATAATACTGTACTAGGGAAAAGAAAGTTACCTATCAGCCACTGTGGAAATGTATACCCAGGACTTGACATGTGTCCAAAGGGCAAAGGGACACCTGCTCGCTACAAAATGACTCATGCTACAAGATATTAACTTTTTTTTTTTACATCAATACCTTGACTCATCTTGCTCTTTTACTGGGTTTAGTTCTCTAACCAAAAAGAATGAGGAAAACTTTTCCAGGCAGGACTATAATAATGACCTGTCATATGAACAAGAGGTACAGGCAAGCCTGTTGTTTAGATTATGTCTATGAAAGACAGAAATCCAGGATACACGATCATAGTATAATGAGAAAAGGCCCTCAATGGTTCTTTGCTCATTGGCTTCTTTAAGCAAAAGGGACCTTAAGTCTGTATAGCTCAAAACTCCCTTTGTGAATCTCAACTTTGGCAGAAAAAGAGCAAATTACAAATCTGAGACCTAGGAAGCTGGGAAGACTTCTAAAATATTCAAAAGATTTCAAATAGGCTTTGCTCCATTCATGTCCTTGAGGTAAAGGAACAAAAACCAAACCTTCAAATCACACACAAGATACAGGGGGATCCATTCTGTCCAGTCAGTGCAGGGGAAGCAGCAGATTAATACATCACATTTACACATATTACCATACTTTGATCCCTATTTCTCCCTCCGGTAAGGAGTGCCTAAATTCCTTACCTGTGAGGTGGACATGCGAGAGGTATCTTGTCGGCCTGTTAAATCAGACGAAGAGATATTGACTGGGGCACCACGATGCAGTCTCATACTCACTTTCCGTTCTCTTTCCATTCCAGAGACAGGCCGAGGAGAGGTGTTAGCTGGGTGAAAAGATACCAACTGAGTAAAACTGTAGGGTAGTTCTTTATTCATCTATCTTAGAATCTAGATTCGAACTCCATTATTTAGCACATTTTTTGCTTTTAAAATCATGTTCAATAAGTTCATTCAACACATATCAGGCATATGAATAGTTTTGTTTTATCACCTCACTGGTTATTTTGCAACCTCAGAGTTTAAACTGAGGGACAAGCTTGGTGGGATGAATACTGACAAAGCTGGTCCAATTGTGAAATGTTGCAATGCTTTTAGACCATCTGTTTAACTCAAATGTTTAACTCAAAAATCACAAGTTAGATATCAAGGAACTCTGCATTACATTAGTACCAAATAAGTCACAAGGACTTTGTTTATATTGGTTCAGAAGCAAAACCTTTCGTAAAAATCGTAACAGATTTCCAAACCAGAAAACAGTATGGATCAAAGGAGGGAAGACTGGGGATCCATTCATAGGATAATGGATTTAGGGCTAGCAAGAATCTTACAGGTTTCCAAGTTCAATCTCCTGATTTTACAGAAGAAGAAACTTACTTGCCCCAGGTCACATAACTACCAAGGCCTTGAGGCAGATTTAGAACTAAGGTCTTCCTGATTCCAAGTCCAGTACTCTAGCTTTGCCACCTACCTGTCAACTATCAAAATCAAAACATAATGAGAGAAAAAGTACAATTTACGTACGGCTAATAATGGGATTAAAAAAAGGTAGCAAGTGGTTTTGATAATTTTATCCTTCAAAAGGAAAGATAAATGAACAAAGGGAAATTTGATACTGGATAAGACTCTCATTAACAGAGAAGTGGATTAGGAAAGAAAATTGTGGAAACGTTGGTAAGATAGTATTCCATCTTAAGAGTGTATGAGAGAGGAGGAGAGGAAATCTGGACATAGTCTGATGTGCACCCTAGATGCTGGGAAAGCAGAATTCCTTTCTTTAATCTTTAAGATTAGGTCCCGTGTGTGGCCCAATCTCACTACTCGTGAGTGTGGGAGTTTTGACTTGCTCCATTTTCTTACCTGGGCATAACCCTCTAACAATTCTGAACTCTAATTAGGATTATAGTTGTGTTGACCACATCTGGCTTGGAAAGCAGATTTCAAAGGATTCAGAGCAAAGATAGGTAGGATTCCATGGACTAAAATGATGGAGGGGATGCAAGCCCAGGAGGAATGGCAGATGCTCAAAAATGAAATTCTGAAGAAACAGAAAGGATACATTTCCACTGAGGAAGAAAAGTGAGTTTTATAGCACAATCCTGTAAAAATAGTGGTAGAGATATTAACCTTTTGAATGAGCTAAGGCTTGTGAGGGAAGTTAAGGGAAAAAAAAATTTAGCTGTAATGGGGGCAAAATGTTAACTGCTAGGAAAGGAGACAAAATTACTCAACTTTTCTTTTCTGTTTTCTTTATAATGGAGAATGTCTTTAAGTTGGAAATAACAGAATAAAAATGACTAATAAGGAATTGATACCCAAAGTAAGGAGATATTAGATTCAGACAATCCAACCCAGATGATATCTCCTCAGGCCCTGAAAAGACTGGCTGATGTGACTGCTGAGCTTCTTTCAGTGATAACCTGTACTGCAAAATAAATGTACACAGGAAATGTACAGACATTTTGGAGAAGAGCAAATAATGTCCTATTTTTCAAAAAAGAGAGGAAAATACAGCCTGTCAACTATAGGTCAGTGAATCTGACTTTCATTTCTGGGAAGATTCTAGAATGGATCAGCTAATGCATATCTAGAAAGCAAAGTAGTGATTCCAAAGAGCCAGCATGTGTTCAGTGAAGATAAGCCATGCTAGAATAACCTAACTTCTTTTTTAACAGAATTAATAAAACAACTAATGGATGAGAAGAATGCCATGGGTATAGTTTACCAAAATCTTGGCAAAATCTTTGACAAAGTATTTCAATCTATTCTTATGGAGAAAATGGAAAGAAGAGGATTAGACAGATGAAAATACAATCAAAACTAGACGGATGGCTGGACTCAAGAGTAGTTTGTTTACCGTTCAATGTGAACACTGAAGGCTAACTGAATAAGCCTTTATGAAGTAATTACTATGTGTCAGGCATCATTCTAAGGGATTTACAAATATTTATTATCTCATTTGATCCTCACAACCAATCCTGTTGGGTAGATACTATTATCCCCATTACAGTTGGGTAAACTATGGCAAACAGACTATTTGAACTCAGGTCTTTCTGACTCTTAGACCTAGCAGTCTATGGTATACTCTTCCACCTAGCTTTCCAGTGGAGTACCCCTAGGACCTGTTTGGTCTAATGACCTGGATGGATAAAGACATAGGTGGTATGCTCATTAAATCTGTGAGTGACACAAAGCTTGAAGGATAGTTTCACAATAGTGCTCAGCATCCCTGAAAAGATCTTGATAGGCTAAAACACTGGGCTGATTCTAATAATTCAATAAGGATAAATGTAAAGTTAACTTGCACTTGAGCACAAAAAAAAATCAATTCGACAAATATAAGTTGGGGGTAGGTGTGGATAGATAGCAGTTCTGAAAAACATCTTGGGGTTTTATTGGCTGCAAACTCCATGTGACACGGAGGGTTGGGGGGTTAGGTGGGGCTGTACTGTGTTTCATTTGGGCACCACCGCCTGAGCACGCTGATAAAGGGGAGTTGTGTCCTGTGTAAGGCAACCAGGATGGTGAAGGGCCCTAAGGCCATGATATACGAGGCTTGTTGAAGGAACTGGTAAGTTTAGCTTGAAGAAGAGAAGACTCATGGGGGACACAGTAACTACATTCAAATACTTGAAGTGGAGGAGGGATTAGACTTGTTCCTTTTTGCACCAGGCAGCTGAAACCAGAAGCAAAAAATGGACAGAAGTTGAAAAGAGGTGAATTTAGGCTTGATATTAGGAAAACTTCTTTAAAATTAGAGCTGTCCAAAAGTGGACTGGCCTGACCTCAGGGGGCTCTTTCAGCAAGATACTGGATGATCACTTTGGATACATTTTACTGCAGGGATTCCTTCTGTGTATAGGCATAGGCTGTATGAGATGGTCTCTGAGATCCTTTCCAACTGTCAGATTTTGTTGATTCTGTGACATGCTTTCATAAAGGTATTTTTTTTCTGAGAGCTGCATCACCTGCTTGGGGGTAATTATCAAAATAAATTTAACTGATAAACTGTAGTCGATTGTTAACCTGTAAACAATCAAATGAATTACTCAGATAAAGAAGTATCAATCATTTGTATATGGATCCCAGAGTAAACTGGAGCTTGAACTGGGAATCGATCCCACAAGTTCTAAATCTAGGGCATGGTTCTTAACCCATCAACTCCTTCAAAAAAAAAAAAGTTATATTAGGAAAAAAACCCACAAAAATAAATTACTGGGGAAAGCAGTTTTTGTGGGTTCACTTACCAGTATGTGAGGTAGGGGTAAGGGGAGTGGGAGGAGCTACATCTTGCGTTCCCCTGAGGCGGCCTGATGCAGTGGAAGGGAGACCGCGAGTAGTTGGATTTCGGGAGTGTCTCAATCGCTCTTCTCGATCTCGGCGTTCCCTTTCGGCATCATCAGCTGCCCGGCTGGCACCCTGAGGAAGGTCAACATTATCAGACCTGGCTTACTGCTAACTTTATAAAGATTCCTTTATCATTACTTGGCAACTTGAAAAAACGCTAAGCTATATTTGGGGGAAGATTTGTCTTGTGATGAGGTTAACAACATGGAAAGATTAGGAGACTTCCTACTGTCATCACAAGGGCAGAACTCTGTTAAGCCACCTAGAGGCAACCAGGTAGCTCAGTACAGACAGCACTTGATGGACTTAAGAGTCAGGAAGGCTTGAATTCAAATTCAGACTCAGACACTCATTAGCGCTAGGCCAAATCACCGAACCTCTCTTTGCCTCAGTTTCCTCAATTGAAAAATAGGGATAACTGCACCTATCTTCCAGGACTGTAGCCCACACAATAGGTGTTTAATAAATGGCTGTTTCTTTCCTTCCTTCCTAAGCAAGAGCAACTCCATCTCACAACTCCTAAATGCAATCATATAGAAAAGGGAAAGACACTGATAAAAAATTATCTTAGCTCTAAAAGCTCCTGCAAATCCTGTATCTAGAACTATTGATTACATGAATGTTCCCTTTTAAATCCATCTGTAAATCACACAAAGCATTCATTTACTGTGATATGACCTTTTGGGGAGGTAGCAGCAAGACAGGGAAGGAAGATAAATAGATTACCAAAAGCCAAAGTACAGTCAAAGAAAGGGTATAGAGAGGGTAGGTAGAAGGACAAAGTAGGTATGAAACCAGATGCTGCTAAAGTGCAGAAACATCTGAGTTGGTAGAATTAGGCCAAAGAGTAAGAGATATGTTAGTAAGTGAATTACATTTAGTGTGTGTCAAGAGGGTAGGTAGGATAGAAAAGGCAAAGTGCTATCATTGAAGGAGTTATACCAGAGGAGGATGGATGTGGACACATATGGCTGCATTCATAGGATAGCCGTTTTTGCTACAAAATTAAGAATATGACCCAAATCACAAACTCATGGGTACATCTCTCTCTGTTATTACCACCACCAGGGGACCACCAGCAGCAGAATCTCAGATAAAGGTTTTACAATTTATCAAGTATTTTCATACACATTCCATTTTAGAAGCTATGACAGTCTTGGCCAACCAATTTTTAAGGACTAAGAAATTCCTTTGATAGAAAGAAAACAATACAAGAAAAAAAAATTTAAGTGACTTTGTATACCCTGAGAAACCAAATTTTGAGTAGAAGGATCAACAAGCATGTTCAACTCCACTAGCAAGATTCCAGTCCTCTTGGTTCTGCAGGAAACTAAGGCCATTTTCTTGAGAACTAGAGTTCAACAACAAGAACCCTGCCTATGATGTCTCTCTCTTTTTCTCAGGAAGAAGGGATAGCACAAAAGAAAAATTACAAAATTTCCAATGGCCCTTCCACAGAAACCTCTTAATTACAGTCACGTATTATACAACTGAAGTGAATAGATAGAATTCACACAGAATAAAAACATTTAACTCTCCCCACCCCAAAATAGGGGGGGAAAAATCTGGGTTTCTCACCATGCAGCCTATGAATGAATGATGTAACTATTTACACCTTCAATTTCCATCATCCATATTGGTCTACTCTCAGAATCACAGACTCTATAAGACAGAAGGGATACTAAAGGCCATTTGATTCAGTCTAGTCTAGAATCCTCTCTATAATATACCTTCCCTCAAAGCATTCATCTAGTTTTCACCTGAAGAGCCTAAGGGGGAACCCACTATTTAAAGAGTCTATTACATTTTTAGATCTCTGTTAGAAGTCAAATATACTTCCCAGCAACTTCTACCCAGTGGCCCTAATTTTGTCTGTGGGATGCCAAGAACAAGTTGAATTTTTCTCCTAGCCAACACTCTTTGGATATTGAAAACAGCACTCATGGTTCTCCTATCTGTTCTTTATCCTCCAAGTGATTCTCAATTGGGCAAGATTCTGATACCCATCAACATTCTAGAGGCATCCCCTCTCCCTTCCCCGTCTCCATCTTATGATGGGATACTTTTCCAGAGAGAACAGAGGAATAGGTGGTTCCCTGGTTTAGGATTCTAGGCCTTTCACAATGTATCCCAAGATGGTTTTTATTTTTTTGGTTGCCATAACATACTGATTTGCACTAAATATGAAGGCCATTAAAATCTTTTTCACATATATTTATCCCTATAAAATTTCACATTATATTGTTCAGCCTATTATTCTAGGGAGTCAAGATCTTTCTGAAGGCTGACTGTGTCATTCAATTTATTATCTATCCCTTCAACCATACTATCATCTGAAAATTAGATAAGTATACTTCATTCATAGGTCAATGATTTAAAAAAAAAAAAAAATGAGTAAGTAGTCCAGAGCAAAAGACAGATCCCCAGTGCTCTTCAATAAAGACCTTTTCTTCCAGGCTGAGAGTCATTAATAGCTACTCTGAATCCAGTTTTTCACCAATCTCAGATCGATCTGACTTTATTATTATTTAGATCACCTCTTCACAAGCATTACAAGAACTGCTTTGTTAAATGTACCGACTATTTCTATAGCATTTTTTTCATCTTCCAATTTAGTTACCCTGTCAGAAGATGTATGTGAGACTGGTATGGCTGTTCATAATGAAGCCATGCTCTTCGTAGTCACAACTCACCTTTCAACATGTTCACAAACCACCTATTTAACAATATATACTAATTTTTGAGGATGAAGTTGTTGACTTATGCTTACACATTCCAATCTCATTTCCTCTTAAAAAAAATTCAGCACACTTGGCCTTCTCCAATCTTAAAATATCTGTTCCACTCTTTATAATCCTTCAAGGATCTCTCACAGTGATCCTGACTCTTTCCAAAAACAAATGCTTAAACTGGGCAAAAATGAAACTAATCCCAAATTCTGGGGCAAACTTGGCATTATTGGTTAGCCCCCTTTCAACCTGTAAAGTCACCCTAAAGTTTCCTGTTTTTTCCATACTGTTTAAGGAAGAGGTCTAACTCCGTATATTGTAGATTTCATCACCCTAGAAGGGATTCAATTTCTGTTCTCAGTTGATAACTGAATAGAATGAATTCTTTGTGAAAGAGGAAGAAGAACAGTTTAAGCCTGAATTCTTACTAGTTCTGTACCAAACATCACCGACCCAGTATTGTCACAGGAAGAAAAAAGAGCCAAAGGATAGCAGGAGTATGGCACTGGGACTTACAAAGTGGATTACTATGGGCAAACAAGGTAAAAACTCCAATGAAAGATATAAGACAATACTTGGATAGGTATTTAAAAATAAGGCAAAACAATTCTCAAGGCCACAATAGTCCATTTTCTGGGACCAGTCTGTCATGATGACCATATATAGCCAGGTTGTCAGGAGATTGCCAGGTATAGTATAAACATTTGAAGGATTCCAATGTCTGTTCCCTTTTTACTCCAGCATTTCAATATTACTGGGGTCATAATTATCCAAGTAATTTTAGAAGGGAGGTAGAAAATAGGAAATGCTACCTGAATAACTCAAAAACTTAAAAAAAAATGATCAATTTGTGAACCCCACTCCTTAAAAGGAACGACAGCGGTACTTACAAATTTGAGCATGTTCCAGTCAAACACATAGTCATAGGAAAAACCCTGGCGATGGAACAGGTTCCTGAAGAGCTGTCTCAGGTAGGAATAGTCAGGTTTGTCATCAAAACGCAATGAACGACAGAAATTCAGGTATGTGGCAAATTCAGCTGCAAAACATTAAGAAACTCAAAGCTGTATTCCTACTATGGAAACCTGCTTTGAGTGTTAGTATAATTGTCCCGCCCTAGAGATGCATTTATTTTTAATCTCCAACTGGTCTACACACATAAAAAAAAATAGATCCATGATCTAAAGCATAGATGAAATCTGATGTACTCATCATTGTTCTGGAACACAGATCGCAAAAGGAAATTTATTTTGGGAAACTCTGATGTTACCAAGAACTGAGGCACATATTCTGGGAACGCCCAGATGAAGAACATGAAGAAGAGCTAAAGGAACAGTAACATCAGGAACTGAAAGAATTACTTCAGCAGCAAGTGAAACAAGGTAAGGCTATGGAGTAAGAAAGCTAGCCATTTAACAGATAAGTCAATGTATTGGGCAAAAACCTTTGTCTATTCTTGACTATCAGAGATGTTCAGCATTTAAGCAGCAAAAAAGATAAGGAAAAGTTATGCAAAGTATTAATTGTCACTTTTCTGTCTGTGGAGAGAGAAAAAAAATGTTTCTTTCCACAATGCTTCTTCTAAAGACAAAATGGAGGTGCCTATAAGCAAGTCTATTACCATTCTGTTTGGTTATTGTATTATACTTCTTCCATATAGTGATAGAATACACTTTAACTTACTAAATGAAATTTAACAGTGTTAACAGAGACTTACAAGGGTAGCCTTTACATAACACTTCAATGGGAGTGGACATTTTCTTTTCACTAATTCTTTCGTATTTTTGTCTCTTGGTAGCAGCCTTCAGCCCCTGCCAGGGTAGGGAGCCCAAATTGAAGTACATCAACACATAGCCCAGGGACTCCAAGTCATCCCTTCGAGATTGTTCTGAAGAGAAAAGACAAAGAAAAATAAATGACAGGGTGATAGCATGCATTCATTCACTGTATTTTTAAACAAATAACAAAACATTCACAGAGTAAATGCTTAACAGTCACATTATGGAAGAAAGAAAAAAAATCTTTAAAAAACACAATAAAACTTCTTGGGTACTTTGAATTTATAATAAATTGCCACTCTTCCCTTAAACTAAGTGAACTAACCCTTAGACTGGGGTAAAATAATGCCATAATTGACTGACTATACATAAAAAGCAAACAGTTACCAGCCCCCCAAATCCTAAAAAAACAAACAAAAAACTGCTTTCGATTCAGTTACTCAGAAGCTACAACCTATCTGTCACAAGGATGTAATGGTCACTGGACCCATAAATTTTGAAGTTTGCACATTTTGATGATGCTCAAGAACACAAATTAGCAGCTGTTACATTTCCAGATTTGGGACGTAAGCAGTCCAGCAGGTTCTCTGAGGTCAGTGACTTCTGGTTTTCTAGGCAGAAGAATATACATACTACACACAGGCTCACCAATTCCAAGATGAGTGTTGATGGAGGCATAGCGAGCAGTTCCTGTGAGGTTTTTATTCTCACGATAGGGTATGTGCTGATGGGTCCTAGCATCCCGGTACTTCTTGGCCAACCCAAAGTCTATGATGTAGACCAGGTTACCCTTTTTTCCCAGTCCCATAAGAAAATTATCTGGCTTCACATCACGATGGATGAAGTTCTTTGAATGAATGTATTCAATCCGACTAATCTATAAGCAATAAATAAAAAGAGATGGTCAAGATGTGAGCAACAAGATGGAGGACTAGACATTTTCTCTCACCCTTATGACCTCTCAAACCTCTTCGAAACAGAAATTATGCACCAAAGATAAAACAACTTTAGCTGTCTTCATGGTCATGGACACCCAGAACCCAAAAGTCATAAAAAATAAAAACCCAAACCCACAGAACTCATTGACACTAAGTTAAACTCAGCACCCCTCCCCTAGTTTCCATACTACCAGCAATAAGGCAGCATTGAGCAGACTCAAGGCACGAAACAAGAGAATGGGAATGCAAAAAAAAAAAAAAAAAGTGAAGTACAAAATCTAGAAAAGTAAAAAACAATACCTATTGTTAATATGCTAATTATACAAACAAAACAAACTGATCTTGAAGACTGGATACTTAGAAACAAGGATCTTATGTCTCCCTGAAGAATATGACCGGCCCCCAAAATAACACTATCACGCAGGAAATAATAAAACTACCCAGGACTTCTGATCACAGAAAAAGAATACCAATTGAAAGAATTCATACATCATTCCCAGAAAAAAACAAAACAAAAACAAAAAACCAAGGCTTAAACTCTAAGACACACAGAGGTTAACAATTCAATTCAGAAACAAGTTCTACAAGCCACCAGGGGAAGGATTTTCAAACATAAAGGAAAGGACATTCCAATAATGCAAGACTATATTCTGTACCTATTGGCACACTAGGAGAATGGAATAATGTATTCTAAAAGGAACTGAGATCAGGATGCAGCCCAGAGCAGCCTACTCTTCAAAACTGATATAAAAGATAAATGAAAAAAGGTAGACATTCAATAATAAAGAGGCAGTTCAAACATTTTAAAAAAAGAAAACCAGAACTAGAGAGGTTATTTGCTTCTTAAATATTCCAAACAACAGAAATGTAAATGGAGTGAATAAACGCAGGAGCCATAAACAGCAACAGAATAACAGCTGACTGACCAGTAAGAGACTTCTTCCTAGAACTACACAAGGAGATGGAGGTGAAGGTGGCAGTAACGGGACAAAGATAGGCCTAGAGCATTATGGATAAGGTGATACTACCTATAGGCAAAACAGTGTTTCTTTTTGGGTAGAACTACATTACAACATGGGATCATACATGAAGGGGGGGGAGAACAGGACGATGGAGAGGAATAGGTGATGGGACAGAAGTCAAATCCAGAGCTAACAATGGAGAAAGGTAATCCTCAGCCTCCAGAAAGAAAACAGCCTGCAGGGTAGTGAGTAATGAAGAGGACTGAAAAAGAGGGAGACAAAAAAGAAGGCTTTTGCTTTGGTGGTAGAAGGGTTCCACTGATGAATTATGGGTGAAGATGGCCTATGAAGGGAGATAGGGACATTAAGCTGGGTATGGTCTAGTGGATTTAGTGCTTTTAAAGTGCACTCAACCTACCTCAGGAAAGGAATCAGATTTCCAAGGAGGCAACTTAGGGAATGGGAAAGCATGAACCCCAAGAAGGAGACTTTGAGGCAAGAGGGAAATAAAAACAAACAGTAACTGTTTGTATAGCTCTGTTGTAGGCTGCATAATCAAGGAGGAGAGACCCTAATACAGAGCAGTATCTGACACTTATAGTATCGGGAAATGGAGGGACAGGTTGTACAAGGAAGTGGCAGAAAAAAATAAAGGGAAAAGCCTGTGGTGGATTTGTTGCAATTTTTGACTGCATGAAGAATTTGGAGAATAGAGAGAGACCAAAATAATTCTAGGGATGGATAATGAATCAGGAGAAGGAAGGTCTAGAATAGACACCGAAGATAATGAGGAGAGTAAAAGAAATCCTTTTTTGGAAAGGAGCATACAAAAAAGAAATAAAATGTTAAAAACTACAGAAATAATAAAACTAATTGTTTCGATTGTTTGAAAAGACTAATAAAATGAATAAATCCTTAGCCAATTTAACGAAAAAGAAAACAGAAAATCAAATCAGTAAAATAGCAAATGAGCAACGTGAAATTACAAAACCAGGACTATAAAGAAAAATAAAACATAGTATATTCCTAGTCACATGTTAACAAAACTGAGAACACAAGAGAAGTAAAGGAATACCTTAAAAAATACAAAATACCTAATTTATCAGAAGATCAAATAGAGACTTTAAAATAACTTAATTTCAAAAAAGGAAAGTGATTTAACTGTAAAGGAAGTACCAATTAAAAAAACCCTTGGATTCATAAGCACATTCTATCCACACAAATTTATTCTCAAAAAGTAAGGCACTCTACAAGAATCTTTTTGAGTCAAAATGTAGTCCTAATAACTAAACTAGGAAAAGATAAATTAGAAAACTATAGCCCAATGCCATTAATGAACAGACATGAAAATTTTAAACAAAATTTGGAGAGATTAAAGCAATTTATCCAAGACATTATTCATTATGACCAAGGAGAAGGGATGCAAGGATGGTTCAATGTTAAGAAAACAATCAACATAATTAATCATTAAAATATAAAACATCAAAAAACCACATGAACATCTCAATAGATGTAAAAAAAGCCTTTGATAAAGTACAACAATCTTATGCTAAAAACCCTACAAAGTATAGGTACAGAGGACCTTTCTTTAATATCATAAAAAGCACTTATCTAAAGTCAAAAGCAAACATAATATACACAAGGGAGATATCTGAAACTTTTCTAATAGTGAAGCAAGGATGCCTACTATCTACTATTATCTGATACAGTTCTTGAAATACTAGCAGTGAGAACATAAGAGAAAGAAATTAAAGTCATAAAGAGAGGTAAAGAGATTGAACTATTCCTATTTGCTAATGATATGATGATTTATTTGGATATCAGACAAATGAGACAATGGCTTTGGTCAAGTCGCAGGCTATAAAATAAAAAGCATTTCTACAGAACAACACAGAAGAAGCAAACAGAATCTTATTCCAAATAACCACAAAATTCATAAAATATCTAGGGACCAACCTCCCAAAGCATACACAAGACATGTACAGATTCAATTACAAAGTATTTCTTCAGTGCTCATGGCTAGGTTGTGTCATTAAAATAAAAATGGAAATAATAACTACCAAAATTAATTTACATTTTAATTATACCAACCAAATCAAAGGAATACGTTACAGAATTTGATAAAACAACAAAATTCATTCAGAAAAAAATATACAGAATATCAAGGAAAAGAGGAAATATCATTTCCAGATCTCAAACATTATTAAGCAGCAGTCATCAAAACCATCTGATACTTGTTAAAGAATAGAGAGAGAGGGGCAATAGCACCAGGGTTGAAACTAGGGGGAAGGCAAAGCACACCAGTATCTTTGCCAAGAAAACCCCAAATGTGGTCATTAAGAGTCAGACCCATCATCAAACTCAATTGGATATAGAAATCAATCTTACCCTACAGTAAAGTAGGAGGAAAGGGAATAAGAGAAGGGAGAGGAGGGAGGGCATGGTAGTTAGAAGCAAAATACTTCTGAGGAAGGCAGGAAAGGAAGACAGAGAATAGAATAAATGGGGGTGGAGGTGGAATAGGATGGAGGGAAATAGTCTTTTACAGCACGACTATTTATGGAAGTGTTTTGCATGGCTATACATTACCTACACAGAAGTGCTTGCCTTTTTCAATGAGGGAGGGGTGAGGCCGGAGGAAGGGAGAAAACTTGGAACTCCAAGTTTTAAAAATGAATGTTAAAATTTTTACATGCAACTGGGGAAAGGGCTACAAAATGTGGTTATTATTACCCTTTGACCCAGCAATAGCGCTTCTGGGACTGTATCCCCAAGAGATCATAAAAATGGGAAAGGGACCCACACGTACAAAAATATTTATAGCAGCTCTCTTTGGGGTGGCCAAAAACTGGAAATCAAGGGGATGCCCATCAATTGGGTATTGGCTGAATAAATTGTGGTATATGAATGTAATGGAATACTATTGTGCTATAAGAAATGATGAACAGGAAGACTTCAGTGAGGCCTGGAAAGACTTAAATGAACTGATGCTGAGTTAAAGGAGCAGAACCAGGAGAACTTTGTACACAGCAACAAACACAGTGTGAGGAATTTTTCTGGTAGACTTAGTCCTTCATTGCAATGCAAGGACTTAAATAATTTCCAATGGTTTCTTAAGCCAAAATGCCTTCCATATCCAGGGAAAAAACTATGGAATTCAATCACAGAATGAAGCAGATCATTTTCTTTTGTATTATGTTTTGGTTTGTTTTATGATTTCTCCCATTCATTTTAATTCTTCTATGCACCATGACTAAGGTGAAAACGTATTTAATAGGAATGTATGTGTAGAACCTACATAAAACTGTATGCTGTCTCAGGAAGGGAGGGGGGAGGTAGGAGAGTGAGGGGAAAAATCTAAGATATGTGGAAATGATTGTAGAACACTGAAAACAAATAAAATAATAATAAAAAAGGAAAAAAAATGAATTAAAGAAAATGGCAAACCATTCCACTATCTTTGTCATGAAAACCCCATGTCACAAGAAGTTGGACATGACTGAAAAGAACTGAACAACAATAAAGAAAAAGAGAAAGAAGGATCAATGGAATAGACAAGGGAGAATCAGAAACAACAGAAATCAGTAATCTAGTGTTTGATAAAATAGACAATAAATTACCTGGGAAAAAACTCCTTATATAATAGCTGAGAAAACTGGAAAGCAGTCTAGCAGAAATTGGACTTAGACTAGAACCTTACATCATATTCCACAATACACTGTAAATGGATACATCAATTTAATATTAAAGATCATACTATAAAAAAGGAGAAGATAAACAGATCAGGTAACTCTTTACACCTTAGATGTTTAGAAGATAGATTCTTAAAGAAACAAAAGACAGAGGTAATTGCAAAAGATAAAACTGGTAACTGGTTATATGAAACCGAAAAGCTTCTGCACAGACAAAATTAACTACCAAGAATAAGAAGTGGTTAAATTGTTTAAAAAAAATCTTTGTACCAAATTTTTCTAATAAAAGTTTATTATCTAAGATATATTATTGATAAATACAAGTATTTAAAACTAATAGCTATTCCCCAATAAGTGTCAAAGCATATGAATACAACACAGTTGTCCAAAAAAAGAATTGAAAGTCACCAAGTAAGAATGCTCCAAGTCACTAATAGTAAGAGAAACAAAAATGAAGTATCCTTGAGGTTTCAGATCACATGCTGCAAACTGACAAAATGATAAGATGGCAACAATCAATGATGGAGGAGTTGTGGAATGACACTAATACATTGTTGGTGGAGTTGTGAGATGGCATATTCATTCTGGAAAGCAATCAGTTATTATACAAATAAAATCCCTGTCTTTTGAACCAGAGACTTCATTACTAAACTTATAACTCAAAGAAGACAGAAGAAAGTCCCCATGTACACCAACACGTGTTTGGCAGCACTTTTGGTGATAGCAAAAAAAACTGGAAATAAAGTAGATACCCATCAACTGGGGAATGGCTTAATAAATTGTGGTATATAAATGTAATGGGATATTAATGCTATAAATTTGTGATGAATACAAAGAAGCATGGAAGTACCTCTGAATCAATGCACAATGAAGTCAGCAGAGTCAAGAAAACAATATCCACAGTTAACTGCAATAATGTAAATAGAAAGAATTCACCAAAAAAATAAAAAATGAATGCAAGCAGAACTCAATAGGATATGAAAGAACACTCCCCAGTTGGCCCTTTTATAAAAGTGGGAAGTCTGCAAGTGCTGCACATTATATGTTTTCAGACTTTTTTCAAAGTTTTGATCAGTTGTGAGGATTTTTTTTTCTTTCTAAAAACTATTATCTATCACATGGGATCACTCCATGGGAAGTGAGAAGGGACAATGAAAGAAACAGATAATGTCAATAAAAACTGATTTTTAAAGAGATGATCAAAACAAAAGTCCATAAAAACTAAATTAGGTGGAACCAAAACATATTCAGCTTCCTGTGTACAATAACATATCAGAGTATTGTCCACACAGTAGTCCTTTGACATCAAGTTATCTCAAGAGATCTTGCAATACCGTTTTTGCTTTACATGAATTCACATTAGAAAAATTGAACTATATGTAAAGAACTCTGAAAAATTCATATGCCAAAAAAAAATTACCCATGTAACTTTACTGTACTATACTATGCTCTCTCTACTCCTGCTCCTTGATTCAGTTCTCTGTGGCCTCCCACCTCATGATCAAAACAAAAACAAAAACGAACCTCCCTAAAAAAATTCCTCCAAGGGAAAACAGAAGAATGGACTCACAGAAAGAAGTCACCAGCTCAAGGGCTTGACTTGAGGCCACTAGCACCGAGAGAGACCTTTTCCCCACTCTGACCTCTACTCCCCACCTGTGTCCATCATTTGTTTGTCCCCAGCATCCCCTGCATTTTGCTTGTCTTCACCAGTCTGCGTCCATGTCTGGCTCCCACATATTACCCTTCTGTTTTTCTTCTTCGTTCTGGGCCAGACTCCCACATGGCTGGTCCTGGCCCCTATGTGTTCCTCCTGCTCTCACTTCTCTCTCTCTGGTCCCCAATATCCTTAAAACTATTTGCCAGCCCCCTCCATCCCTTCCCCATGTTTGCAGGCAAATCCACATTTATGTTTATGTAGAGGTCTGCAGAACAGTCCACTTACATAAAGCAAGAACTGTCTGTACTTACTCCTTCAATACTTCCAAAGATTCTTGCTGTCATTGTGGGGTACTCCTTTCACTAATGTATACTGCAATTCTTTCTCATCTTGACTGATTGTTGCTGTGGCTCAAAAAAAAATCATCTGCTGGCCAATCTTCTGTTGATGAGCCTCTCTGAACTTAACTAGGCTAGTCCCACAACAGATATAGAGGCCCATATTCAAAACCTTCCATTCTGGTAAGGTCTGCCAGAGTCTGCAGTCTTCTGGCATTACCTGGTATGATCTGGTGGCCAGGGTCATCTCCATACATGAGAAGGCATCAAAGGATTTTAATGGAGGATTTTTGCAACAGCATGACCATAACATAAAATTAGCACTGAAATTTCAGCTAATTTGTATGAAAAATTGGATTGTGAATGGGACAGGAGAGCCCATGCAATTGGAGTAACTTTTGTTTTGGTAGTAAAACTACCACCTAGGTAGAGAAATACAGAATCAATTAACTCACTGAGTATTTTAATCATTATCAATAATTCATAGAGTGTTATTTTCCCCAAAATGTATTTCACAACAATGAAAAACAAAAACCAAATCTATGCTCCAGAATCAACAACCAACCAATAAATATTATCGAATGTCTACAATATGCCTGCTACCTAATTTACTCTCATCAAAAATAATTTCTTACCATCTGGTCAGCAAGTAGCAGGACAGTTTTCAGACTGAATTTTCTTGAGCAGAAATTGAAGAGATCTTCAAGGCTTGGTCCCAAAAGCTCCATCACCATGACATTATAGTCCCCTTCTGCCCCACACCATTTAATTGTAGGAATGCCCACTGAAAAAAATAGAAATTTCATTAAATACAGATTATCTGATTTGTCACCACTAAGCTTTCTTGTATTAAAGAGGGGGTGAAAAGATAAAGAGAAGAATTTTATGACAAGAAAAACTGTCACTGTCATCAAGGAGCTTAAGCCTAACTATAAAAGCTATACCGGATGAGAGGCAACAGTGAGATGTATAACAAAATTACAGGCTCCAAGACCCAGAAGGGACTTCAGAAGTCATTAAGATTCAGACCAATCCCTTACTCAATGCTCAATTCCCTTAACAATATCCCTAGCAAGTATAATCAATCAGTCTCTGTCTGAACAGAGGGAATCCATTACTTCAGAAAACAGTGCATTTTATTTTTTTTAGACCTCTTATAAAGTTCTTCCTTATGTTTAACTACTATCTACTATTTTGTAACTTCCATCCACCTGTCTTAGTGTTAGAGACTCTCCACAGGATAAGTATTTGAAGGTAGTTATTAGTACCTTCTCTTTTCCTCCTTCTAACCTTCTCCCGACTTTGTGCTAAACCAAAGTTCTATCAACTATTTCTCTAAGAACATGGTTTATTCTTGACATTTTTGTGACTTCCCTAAATCTGTTCCTGTTTATCTATCTATATACTCCAAAAGAGGTCTGATCAGTACACAAAGTATGTGGTGGGGTTACAAGATAGACTTCTATTAACTTAATTCTTTTGGTAGCCTCAACACACTGTTGATTCAAACTGGCCTGAAGTCAAGTACAACTTTCAAGTTTTTGTTCCCCTCAAATGAAATGCCGCTTAGTTATCTCTCTATCTTATACTTGATATTTCTGAATTACAGGCAGGATCTTACATTTTTCTCTTTTTATTTTTAGCTTCCTAGACCTGACCAGAACTTTTATAGCTCCTATCACCCAACTAAACAACTTTTCTCTATCATCTCTAGGCGTGAAAAGTATGCCATCAAGATCTTCATCCAATTTACTAATAAAAAGTTACTAATAATGAAAACGTTGAACAAAACAGAGCTTAGGTAAAATAGTGGGGTATACTACTAGCAATGGCCTTCTAGGAAGACTTCTGATCAATATTCTTCAGGTATAGGCATTCCACTAATTATGAATCTGCTTAACTGTATTATCATAAAACCTATGGCCCCCATCCAGCATGTCCAAAAGAGTATCTTAAAATGTTCTTAAATGCCATGCTGAAAACCAGATTAACTATGCCTACAACATTCCTAAAATAAAACTTTTAAGTGTTTAGCACAGTGTCTGGCATATAGTAAGCATTTAATAAATGCTTGTTTTCTTCTTGTTCTATCAGTCTAGTGTTCCTGTCAATGTTAGTCCTGTTTTCCAAAATTCTTGAAAGACTACTTACAACAGTTCAGCTATTCCATCTATGAGCCTTTTCAGTACCCATGGTGATAATTTATCCTACAAGAGCAACTGAAATTTAAGAGCTGCCAAATGCTAATTATCCCTTTACCTGAAATTTTAACAGCTTCAACTGACTCTTAACCAAATCTATTCTACCCTTTCCAGCCTAAAGATCATGCTCTTTTTCTCATCATTCCTCTATATGCTTAAAGTAACAAGTCTCTCTTAGAGGCTTACTTTGGAATAAAAAAGGACCTGGAAAAAAAGAAAACAATTAAAAAGAAAAACTTTAGTAATATACTGAATAACAGTGATGATAATGGATACCCTCATTTCACCCCCAATCTTACTAGAAATGCATCTAGCTTATGCCCATTACATATAATGCTTGCTGATATGGTTTTAGGTAAATCCTACTTATTTTAAGGCTCCATTTATTCCTATGCTCTCCAGTGTTTTCAATAGAAATGGGTGTTGTATTTTGTCAAAAGCTTTTTCTGCATCTATTGAGATAATCACATGGTTTCTGTTAGTTTCATTGTTGATATGAAAAACAGCTGGAAAAAACTGGAAAATAGTGTGGCAGAAACTGGGCATAGAGCAATGCTTGACACTGTATACCAGAATAAAGTTCAAAGAGGTACACGATCTAGGTACAAAAGCTGATACTATGAACAAATCAGGGAAGCAAAGAAACAGTTTATTTGTAAGATTTATGGTGAATGGAGGAATTTATGACCAAATAAGAGACAGAGAATATTATGAAATGCAAAATGGTAATTTTGATTACATTAAATTGAAAAGTTTTTTGCACAAAGCCAATGTAACCAAGAATAAGGGGAAGCAGAAAATTGGGAAAGAATTTTTATATCTAGCATCTGTAATAAAGGCCTCATTCCTAAAACATATAGATAACTGAGTCAAATTTACAAGAATACAAATCATAACTCAGTTGATAAATGGTCAAAGGATAGGAACAGGTAGTTTTCAGAGGAAGAAATTAACACTATCTAAATCAATGAAAAAATGCTTTAAATCACTACTGATTAGAGAGATGCAAATCAAAAGAATTCTTGAGGTACCACCTCACACCTATCAGATTGGCTAATATGACAAAACAGTAAAGTGATAAAAGTTGGAGAAGATATAGAAAGAGTTGGAATACTAATTCACTGTTGGTGGCGCTGTGAGCTGATCCAGCCATTTTGGAGAGCAATTTGGAACTATGCTCAAAGGGTTACAAAAATGTTGTATACCCTCTGACCCAGCAATACCACTTCAAAGGTTGTACCCCAAAGAGACCATAAAAATGGGAAAAGGTCCCGCATGTACAAAAATATTTATAGCAGCTCTTTTTGTAGTGGTCAAGAACTGGAAATCAAGGCAATGCCCATCATCTGGGGTTGGCTGAGGAAGGTGTGGTACATGAATATAATGGAATACTATTGTGCTATAACAAACGACAAAACAGGTAGACTTCAAAAATACCTAGAAAGACTTGTAAGAACTGATGCTGAGTGAAGCGTTCAGAACCAGGAGAACATTATACACAGAAACAGCTACAGTGTGCAAGGACCGTTTTTGATAGACTTGGTCCTTTCACTGCAATGCAAGGACCTAAAACATTTCTAAAGGACTCATGATGCAAAATGTCATCCACATCCGAAAATAACTATGGAGTAGGAGGAATACAGAATGAAGAAGACTATTTTCTCTTGTTATGCTTGGTTTTGTTTAGTTTTACTCATGCTTTCTTCCATTTGTTTTAAGCCTTCTGTGCAACATGATTAATGTGAAAATGTGTTTAATAAGAATGTATGTGTAGAGCCCATATAAGATTACATGCTGTCTTGGGGAGGCAGTGGGAGAAAATTTAAAACTTAGGGAAGTGATTGCTGAAAACAGAAAACAAATAAATTTAGAGAAAAAAAGCTTCAGATTATTATGGTACTTTGAAAGTCATAAGGTTTTACCTTCCTGACATTATTCTAAAAGCTACAATGCCATCTTTTTTTATAGTTTTCTTTGATTATATTCCATCTTCTGTGAGTATCCTTTGTGAGACCGAAGCCATAAGAGTATATCAGTCTCTTTTAACGCCTCCTTAATTTCTTTAACATGGGTATCATTCATGACATTATCACTAGAATTTGATTTTGAGACAGTCTCATCTATCCGGAGCTAGCTTCCTTTTTATAGTATTAAACCATAGATTTTGAAATCTGCTTTACTAAATGAAAGGCTTTGTCTTGACCATACCCAGTTTCCTTTCTCTGGCTAATAATAACGGCTATTTTATCTTATGGCTCCCAATGCTTCCAGTCTCCCAGTACTTTCTGGTTGGTCAGAACTGGGCTGAAGCTCTTCTGCAGCTTTTATCTTCTAAAAGGTAAAACTGTCGGCAAGTCAAGTATTTTATCATTTGCTCTGCTTTTAGGGCGTAAGATTTTCAGCAGATGGTCTTTCATCATGTATATGAACCAATTTTGTGATCTGCATCAGGAACTACCTTCTGGCTAAGTGGTCTATATTATACCTCCTACAATGATGTAATTTCCGTTTCTCCTTTTATGCTCACATTCTCAACCATGATCCCAACTTGGTTAGTAGATTTTAGATTTCCTTGATAGTTACCGATATGCTATTATGTTTCTTTTGAACAAAACAGACCCTTCCACTGATATACTATAGTTACAAACACTGTCTCCCCGAGTCTTGGTGATACCATTGAGTTGAATCTGAAATTACAATCTCAGGTATGTTTTGTTTATGACCCATATTCAGTAGACTCACATTCACACCTAAACTAGCAAGTCTCTCCCTCCTTCCCCAAATTATCTCTGCAAATCAATAGGCAATTCTTCTACCATTATTTTATACATTTATACACACACACACACCTCACCCCTGATGTTCTCAAGAGTTTAATTTGGACATTTTTCTCCCCTTTCTCTTCCATTTTCAGGCTGAGTCTCTTGATCTGACTAGGAAGCCTCTGCCTAGTTTTTATGGAATATAATGCCCCTAGCCAAGAATTTATCGTTAACGTTTATCTTAAACTATAATCCTGAATCTTGTTCAATATCATCAATTCTGCTTAGTTGTCCATTTCCCCAAATACCCTTTTCTCTTCCAAAGTCACAAAGAAGTCACAGAAACCTTATGCATGTAGGTTTTCAAGTTTGCTGCCCAGGATACTTTTTAACTCCTAGAAGGGGATTTAAGTACAGTGCTATCTTAATGTTATAGGGAGTGCTGATCTTGGAGTTAGAAGACCTGGGTTGAACTGCTGCTCAGACTATGTAACCCTGGGCAAGACATTTAAATTCTCTAGACCTTAGTTTCCTCATCTGTAAAATGAAGAAATTAAAGTCAAAGATTTTTTAGGCCTCTATGATCTTTAAAAACAAAAAATGTCAAAGGAGTTTGGGGGGAAGAAAGAGCAATGCAATTAGGGAAGGCTTCATGAGAGGTAAGACTTATTTGGGTCTTAAAGAACAGAGGTGGTTTGGGTAGTCAGAAAGAAAGGATGGGAGTGAATAATGATACATATGTTGGAGGGACAGGATACAAGGGGAAGAGAGATTATAAGTGAAGTTGGCATAAGTGAAAGAAAATCATATTGTGAAGAGAGAAAAGGACTTTGATACCAAATTTAAAATTTCAGAAATTGTTTTTAGCAGGAAAATACTGAGACCACTGTATGTTAAGCAGGAAAAATATGATGAAAGTGTTATTTTCAGAAGATAAATTTCACTGTAGTAAAAGCAGGGAAAGATGGGAGGTAAAAGACCAGTTAGCAGACTCAGAACAATCCATAAATGAAGAGACAAGGACCTAGCACAGGATGGTGTCAGTGTGAATTGAAAGGAAAGGCCAAATGAGAGATAGTTTGAAGGAAGAAAAACAAAGATAAACGGAGAGAACAAAAGACAACACCAATGTTTCAAAGCTGGGGGAGTAGGAAAATGATTATGAAAGCCAAACAGGAGTAGGAAGAAGGTTCAGTTTTTGATCAGTTGTGCATAGGTGACGGTGAGACATACAAACGGAAATATTCTGTGGGCAGCTAAAAATATAGAATCGGAGAGGAAAGAAAGCTTAAGTCATCTAAGATGAATGTCTAACCTAATGAAGGAATGAAGTGCTGCTGGAAATATTCAAGCAAAGACTGCGTGACAATGTTTCCTTGCTGGCCAGCTTGAAGGTCTTTCCTTATATGGAACCCAAGTCTGTCCCCAGTAACATCTATTTGTTAGTTCTAGATCAGACCCCTGGAACAGATCTATTCCTTCCTTCCACATGATAGCCCTTCAAATATTTGAAGACAACTCTCCAAAATGCAAAATTTTATGTTCTTCTTAGGATTCATCCCCTTTGACCTTTTTTTTTTACTTTTCCCTCTCACCAATCAAATATGAAATATTGCCAATTTGGTAGGGTCTCCCTATTGCCACTATAGTTAAGTCAGTCAATAAACATTTCATAAGTGCTTACTATGTGCCAGGTACTGTCCAAGTACTGGGGATACAAAAAGATATGAAAGACAATCCTTGTCCCTCAAGGAGCTCACAAACAATAAACAAGCAAATATGTACCAACTAAATACAGGATAAATAGGAAATAATTAAAAGGAAGGCCTTAGAATTAAGAGAGGTTGGAAGAGGTTTCCTGTAAAAGATAGGACTTTAGGGAAAAGGAAGGACTTAAAGGAAGCCAGGGAAGTCAGTAGTCAGAGCACAGAAGGGAGAGCATTCTAGGCTTGGGGGACAGCTAGATAAAATGGCCAGAGCCAAGAGATGGAGTGTAGTGTTTGTGGAATGGCCAGGAAGCTTCTGTCAGTGGATCAAAGAGTATATGGCAGGTATAAGACAAGGTTAAAAAGGTAGAGGGATAGGTTACAAAAGGCTGTGAGGTAATAAGACCTGCACAGAGTGGTGGCAGTGTCACAGGAGGGAAGAGGGTATGTTAGAGAGCTAATGCTAATTGGTAGGTCTTGGGAACAGATTGGATAATAGTGGATATTGGAGGTGGGGAGAGGGTGAGAGATAGTGAAGAGCTGAGGATGACATCTAGGCCACAAGCCTGAGGGACTGGTAGGATAGTGTTGCCCTACTCTAGTCCAGGTCCCCTTATTGCCTGGACAAATGGCTCAGCCTCTTTAGTGTTTCTCCTTTTTCTCATCCATTCTTCCCACTGCTACCAAGGTAATCTTTTTTTGGCCTATCAAATGTCAAATACTGCTGCTGTGTTGACTAGTTCTGCATAACTTTTACAAAAGGAAAAACTTAAGGTTTTGGGTGAATGGGGGCAAGAAAATGAATACCAAGAAATGACTCAGTGTAAGAACAAAAGGGGATCAATAAAACTTCAGTCTTTTCTCACATTACTCACACCTCAGGTACTCTGCGTGTGATTCAACCAACTATTCCTCAAACTACAAGCTCTGTGCATTCACAAGAACCATCCTCTTTGTCCAGAATATACTCCCTTCTTGTCTCTGTCTTTCAGAATTTTCTCCATGTCCTCTGTCCTTTACTGCCCCCCCACCTGACCCCAAATATTTTCTCTTCAAATTTACCTAGATCATTTCCTTTGGTTATTTTCTGGTCTCATGTTGTATTCATGCAACCCAAGTTCTTAGAATATAAATTCACTGAAGGTAGAACTGTGCATTTTTAATGCTGATATCCTTGGCATCTAGCGCTAGTGTTAAATAGGAATTTAACAAATATTTGGTCAATTAAATATAATGGGGAAAAACTGAAAACAGCCTAAAAGTTCAACAGAATTGTGGCATATTAATTTAATGGAATATTTGTCATTAAAAATGATAAGTATGATACAAAATATACACAAAAAGCAAAGAAACAAAACCAAGAGAACACTACATAGTGAATACACTATTTTCTTTTTAAAAGAGAATATAACTTATGCAAAAGGGAAATGGAAAATTAATGGAAGGGAACACAGAAAGATACTAATGAAAACTTGTTAACTTTTTAAAAAAATTTTAAAAAATTAAACATTTTTAAATTTAATGTTTAAAAAAATTTTAAAAAATTTTTAAAAATAAGCATTTAGTAAGTGCCTACCATGTTCTAGGCATGAAAATAAGGGCTTTACCTCATTTGATTCTCAGAAGAGCCCCATGACTAGTGTCAAAGTAGGATTTAAATTCATCTTTATGATTCCAAGCCACCGCTTTGTATACGTGCCACATCACTGCTCCATCAATACTTAATTTTCATTTACTTATGCCATATTTCATGAACTTACATTTTTGGCTATAGCTTACAGGAAGTTGGGGATGATGTCATATAGGGCAATTACTGTGCTCTTCTATAATACATCTCTTAGCAATCCTGTCAGAAATGAACGCTGGACAGAGGAACCATCATTCTCAAGTTTGGCATTTTTAACATGCTATCTGGATACAATATTAGGCTTTTAAGATCCTGTGGCATCAATGTGATGGAGACCCTACCTGATGAGATTAGTATCACTACCATGAGTAAGATCTTGAAAACAAGGAAAATGTATGCATGTTATCTCTAACCACACAGAATGGAATGCAGTCACTCAGCTTTGTGTTTTCTCCCACCCTGAAGTTGCTTTCATTGTAAAGGGTACTAGACAAGTAAAAAGGAGATTAGAACTTGACATTTGAAATACCTAGGCAAAAAGGCCATACCACATCAGCCAAGCTAACAACTTCCCTGGTCTGGCTCCCATGTTTAAGAAAAAAAAAAACTAAGAACCAGAACTGTTGTCTCTTTTATAAGGCATTTCAACAGTGTGATCTTCCTAGATCAGCTGGTGCTATAATAGGATGGATTACTTAAGATAATTGGCAGCTTCCAACAGTTTAAAATGGTGGATAAAACCCCAGGTTCAATACTTTTTGCTCACAGAATTTAGCATTGCAACAAGAATGCAGAGTACTATTAAGAATACATGTAACTCAATTATGGTATCTTTATTATGGGTACAATAACTTCAACCATCCACAAATACTGCAACAGGTACTGTTTTCATTATCCTGGCATATTCAGTCAAAATCATTAACAGCCTTCAAGTACCTACTTGTGTTTTTGAAGCAGCAGTGAAGTCAATGAGATGCACCCTTAATCAAAAGGCATTTTATTAAAGCTACTACACTATGTCAGGCATTTATTAAGCACTACATGTTAGCCGTCAGAGATACGAAGACAAAACTAAAAGGTGCTGTCCTCAAACAACTTATATTCTATTGGGAGAGACAACATGTATAAAAATGTAAATTTTGTTGTGTGGGTGTTACAGAGGTGGGGGAAAAGGGGAAAAAATAAAAAGTTTAATGTAGTTGCTGAGAAGAATTTTAAGAAAAAAAGTTCTAAGAAGAGGTCAGGTAAAAGAGCATCCTAGGTATAAAGGGCAGCCAATGCAAAGGCAATGGAGCATCATGTGTGAAGAACAGAGAGAAGGCCAATTTGCCTATATTGAGGAGAATGCGTGTCTGTTGAATGGAGAGTATGCTCTTAAGGATGGAAACAAAAGCTGAAGCAAAGTTATAAAGGCTTTAAAAGATAAATGAGAGGCAATGGGGAGCCATTAGGGTTTACTGAGGATGGGAGTGACATGGTCAGATTTGCAATTTAGAAAAATCACTTTAGTGGCTATGTGAAGGATAAGGTGGAAAAGAAGAGATGTGAGACAGGAAAAATAGTCAAGAGGAAATGATAAAGTCTTAAACTAAGGATAGTATCTGTATGAATAAAAAGAAGGGGTCAATGTAAGATATTTTGGTGGGAGAGATAAAATTTGGCAACTGATAGGACACGTAAGGTGAGGAATCAAGGATGATGTATAACCAGGCTTACTGAAGGATGGTGGTACCAAGACAGGAATTGGGAAGTTAGAAAGGTGGGTCAAAATAAGGAATGGAACTTCCAATTTGATACACCTAAAAGACAATTCAAAATGTGTGAGTGAAGTTCAAGAGAGAGGTTAGGGCAGTATATATATAGAGTGGGAGTTACTGGCATAAAGATGCTAATTAACTCCATGAGAGCTAATGAGGTCACCAAATAAGAGACTACAGAAAGAGAACAAAAGGGGACACAAGACAACATTGGGACATGCCCATAATTAATGGCATGATATGGATGACAAACCAGCCAAGGAGACTGAAAGAAAAGCAGTCAAATAGGCTGAAGGAGAACCAAGTGAGAAGTGTCACGAAAACCAGAGGAAAGAGAGGATCTAGAAGACAGAGGCTCAGTGAATAAAGCACTGCACCTGCAGTAAGGAAGGTCTGAGTTCAAATTCAGCCTCTGACACTTCCTAGCTGTGTGACCCTAGACAGGTCCCTTAACGCCTGACTGCCTGACAAAATGGATCCACTGGAGAAGGAAATGGCCAACCAGTCTAATATCTTTCCCCAGAAAACTACAAATGAGGTCACAAAGGTGAACATGGCTAAAACAACTGAACAAAAACAAAGGAGGGGAGAGGGGTCAACAATGGCAAATGCAGCAGAGGCTGAGAAGGAAGACTAAGAAAAGGCCATTCAGTTTAAGCAAAGAAGAGATCTTACATAACTGTGGAGAGTAGTTTCAGATAAATCAGAATAATTTCAAAGGCTTGTGAAGTTAATGAAAAAAGGAAGTGGAGGAAATGGTTCTAAACAGCTTTTTCCCTGAAAGGAGAGAAATGGAATGATAGCTTGAGGGCTCTCTGAAGCTTTTTTCAGGATCGGTGGGACTTGGGAATATTGTGCAGGAAGTATGAAAGGACCCAGTAGATAAGGGAGGGATTAAGGATGGAGACGACGCTGATTCAAGGTGCAATCTGCTAAAGACAGAGGAGATGAGATCAAGAGTACAAGTAGCAGGGCTGGCCTTGGTAAGAAGACCTACCTTTTATCAGATACTGGAGTAAGGGAGAAGAGAATGACATCCAGGGATTTGAGGAGAAGAGGAAGCTCATGTAAATAGTCTCAGTAAGGTACTTAGCTGAGAGTGGGAAGGGAATAGTATAAGAAACTTGAAAAGAAAAGGTTTAAGAAAGCCTCTGGGGAGTAGGATGGAGAATTAATTATAGATGAATAAAAGGAACATACTGCTGAGATGAGGGCCCAGTTGAGTCCAATTAACAAATTTATAGTGAACCCAAATGCTTTGGTTGTCAATTTAAGGAACAAACCAGTGGCTCTGGGTTAAGAAAAAAGAAGAGCCAGAAAAAAGAGAAGCATAGCTGTCAATTTCCAGTATATATCTCTCAACCCTCTGGAATCCTGTTTGGCTTTCAGTAATCCTGAAGAGAAAATTTAAACTGAATTTTAAAGTTTCCCAAGGCCAAGTAATTCTTTGGTTTTTTTAAGCTAAGTAACCAATTATTTATAACTATGGTTCTTAACCTGGGGTCCATAGGTGTATATCAGGAGATAGGTGAATTAAAAAAAAAAGATATGTAACTGTATTTTAATATGATTGGTTTCCTTTTGCAGTCCTACGTATTTTATTTTATGTACTTAAAAAGTAATTATTCTGAGAAAAGGTGTGGAATATGCTTTACCAGATTAGCAAAGGCTTCTATGGTTCAAAAAAGATTAAGAACTCTTTGTTTAGAGCAACCATCAGCTTAGCTGTCTAAGTAACTCGTAGGCTTCAGAATAGCTTTTGCCCCCTTTAGCATTTAGACATCCTCAATCATCAGGTCATGGTGGTTCTTACATAATAAAGAATACCAACCCTAAACTCCGAGTTAGCTGCTTTTGTTCTCAATTCTAGCCAAAGCTGTTACACAGATGAAGCTGGCAATGGATTCCTCACTCTTTCCCTGTGGGTCAAGCTCAAGAAGAGTGCTTTACTGCTTTTTCTAAACTATGTGATGCTACAACAAGAAGGATGCTATAAGCAACTCTGGCAGGTTCTAGGGTTCAGAAGGAATTCAACATTCTCTGCAAAGGACAATTGAATGTACTCAGAATTCAAGTAGAAATTCATAACTAGCAAACTGGAGGAAACAATAGGGAATTTGGATCTAACCCCTTTACCCTGAACCAGAAGGGTAAAATTATAGGGGACAAGAAATGAATATACCTGTAAACTTAAGCTAAGAGTAAAGACATTCTTGAAAGAAATCAGTGGGATGAACTGGAATTAACTCAAGATCTGGATTTTTAAGTAAAAGAAACATTAACCCAACTAGCTAAGAGACATGTAGTGTGAAATGGTGCAGAGGTATAATGATGTTTTATATTAAACATAGTGTAAGGCTGGCTAAACTTGTGTTAAAATCTTCCTGTTTATTCCATACAAATTTACTATCAAAATATAACATTAAAGAACCCTTGAAACACTTGATGGTTTTTAATGACAAAATTTCTAAGACAGTTATCAAAAGGGTGAAACATCAATCCTAACTTCTCACCTGATTATAAGGCACTGCATTTTAGAATTAGAGTTAGTCAATGTCAGCTTCAGTAAAGTACTGGGAATGTCTCGCTCCCCACCCCCAAAACTTGGGTGGACAATGAAAGTACAAAAATCATCTTTAAAGACTTCTCCTAAAGGAACAATGCTCATTTTTCAGGTTTCCAATGCTCCCCGTACAAAACAGACACACAGTCCTTGCTGAGACTGGTGCTTTGTAAGAACCACTTCGCCATGTAAAGAAATGAATCTATCACATACATAACTCTTTAAGGCACTGGACACACTATTAAAACTCCCCATCATTCTACCACTGGTCCACTACTTTGACATCACCATTATACTCAACTGAATCTCATATCTCATTCCTCTCCAGGCTCTACTCTGAATTTCCTCCTCTACCATGTCCCTAAGCTCTTCATCCTGTAACTTCATTCCAAATACTGGGAGTACCTTCTACCCTTTGGCCTTCTCAGCCTCCTCTAGCTGGATAGCTCTTCCAAGAACCTCCATTTAAGGAGAGAACCCAGAGCAGCCATGCCTCATTCTTCTCCAGAACACATTCAGGACCCCCCTTTAAAGTAGGCAAGAAATACATTGTGAAAGGCTTTAAAATTCCCACTAAGAACTCAATGTTTTATTATGCAGGTAAGAGACACGGTGATTTCTAAGCAGGAAAATGCTAAGTCTGAGGAGAGAGTGAGTATAACACCAATTTGGCAGATGACAACTCCCACAAAAAAAAACTTTGATGTAGGTATGGGAAGTTCCAGAATTCTATATGCCAGGCTGCCAAAGTAAAAGTTTATTGTTCATGTTACCTAGATCCAGTCTCTACCAGCACAACACCCCTGTCCTGAATACTTCCTCCTTCTCAATTCTGACCCCACAAGTTAACCATTTTCTGTCATCTTCTACTCCATCCTCTACTCTCCAATCTCTTGTCCACTTTGTCCTACTCATACCCTGCCAAACCCCAAGACACTCCCCACCATCTACCTCCCTGGCTCCTACTCACATGCCCTGAGCTACCCAGAAATTTGATATCTAATTTCAACTGGGTCCTCACTGCAGCAAAGCAATTCTTTTATTCTTGCCTAACTGATCACCTATCACACTTCCAAAAGAAGCTATTCTAAACTTTCTCTTCCCAATCCAGCCTAGACCCTGACTTTCTGAGCTCAAGACCTTACCTCAAATTTAACAAGAGAAAATTAAAGAGTATTTAAGCCCTCTTCTTTCCCTTGTCATCCCACATTCTCTGTGCATTTCAAACTTTTATGAAGAGTTGGACTTTCACATTAAAGTGAACTCTTTACAGGCTCTAGATCAGACACTTCCTCCAGCAGGTTGTCACCACAATGGTCTCCCTTTTTAATCCCTCCCCATCTACAAGGTTATTCTCTATTGCTTACAAAATATATCCAGAGCTCAACATTAGACCCTACTACCTTACCTCAAGCTATTTGGTTATGAAAAAAAAAAGCCATCTACACTTGTTGCTCCTACTTCCTCTCCTCACTTGCTACTCAACCCCTGCACGACTGGCTTCTGATTTCATCACAACTGTTTTCTCTAAAGTTACCAATGATCTCTTAAATGATCAAATCTGATGCCCTTTGCTCCTTCAATCTCCATCCTTTTTGACCTCATGAAGAATTTGACACTGCTGTCTACTCTCTCTCTCTGGATTCTTGTGACACTACACTCTCTGGGTTCTTTTTCAATGTCAGACTGCTCCATCTCAGTCTCCTTTGTACTGTACTGTATCTTTCTTATCATGTACCCTGAGGACAGACCCCCCCAAACGCTGTGTTTAGGGCCCTCTTCTTTCTACACTTTCTTGGTGACTCTATTAGCCACCAAGGTTAAATGATCACTTCTATGCAGGTGACTTTGAGACCTACATATTTACACCTAGTTGCTCTCTAAAGGTCCAATCCATCTGCACCTGCTACCTAGTGGACATGTCCCCCTGGATGCTTTAGGTATATTCAAACATGTCCAAAATATGTGTTCGCTGTCTTCCTCTTCTTCCATATACACCACTTTTCATTGCCCAGTTTTCTTCAAGGGCACCAAATATCCTCCTAAGTCTTCTAAATTTGAAACTCTAATCACCTTCACTTCATTTTCCCTCATCTTACATACCTAATCAGTTGCCAAATTTATAGCATCTCTCATCTCTGTTTTTCTTTCTACTGACATAGTCACTATTCTGCTTTAGGCTCTCATTACATTTCATTTGATCTATTTTAACAGCATCCTAATCAGTCTTCCTGCCTCAAGTCTCCCTACTCTCCAATCCATTTTCCATACCACTACCAAAGTGATATTCCTAAAGCACAGATCAAACCATGTCACTACATTCTTCAAAAACTCCAGAAGCTACTTATTACTTCTAGAATCAAATATAAACTACTCTGGCAATTGAATTCTTTCACAATCTGATTCCAACTTATTGTCTAGGCTTATAAATTATTCTCTTCCATATACTCATTGGTATAGCCAAACAAGCTTCATGTCAACATCCTATGTCCCATTTCTGTGTTACAGGCTCTCCTCTCATGCCTGCAGAGTACTCCCTCCTCATTCTTAGGATAGCTCATTTCCTTGAAAACTCAGTTCAAATGCTACTTCCCAGCCTTTCCTGATATTCCCAATTTTTATTTCTTTGGCCCCAAACTTTTAATTATACCATCTTCACCAATAAAATGTAAGGTCCTTGACGGTAAGGGTTATTTTACTTTTTCCATGTAGTCAGTGTGTTTGGCATGAAGTAGATACTTAATAAACGCTTAGTGAAAGAATGATGTGCTGATTTTTCACACTGTAATTCAAGTATAAAAGAAACTGAACTGGCTTGGTAATTTCATAACATGTTAGAGCTACCAAACCTCTTATTTTAAAATAAGGAAACCGATACTCATGAAAAGTTAAATGATTTGTACAAGATCACACAGCTAGCTAGCGACAGATTTGGGACTATTACCCAAGTTGTTTGCCTTTCAGTACAATGTTCTTTCTATTGTGTGTTGAGATCTCCCCAATAAAAATACATGATAAGAAAAAAATGTTATTTTTATCTTGGGAGCTCTTCTCCTCCCTTATCCCAAAGCTTAACACTAGAACATACAGGAAAATGCCCTGACGCAAAAGTTCAATTTTCTTTTTCACTGTGTTTAGTCATACCTCCTCCCTGCATCATTTTGTAGATTTTACTCTCAATATGGAGCTGAGGGTGTTTGGTTTTGACACATTCAAGCTTGATGGCAACTTCTTCTCCTGCAGCAATATCAGTACCTAATGGGGGGAAAAAATTATAAAAATTAGTTACCTGGGTTTAACCTACTAGGAGAAGGCATTTTTTGCTAATTTCTGTCAACTGAGTTTTTTTTAAAATCCTAAATTACAGAAATTTTTATTACTTTTTAAGACATTCAGATCTGGCTTAAAAAAGCAAGTTTTCCAAATACGATAAAAATTCCCCTTTCGTGTAACCCATTCATGTTAGTATTTATTAGAAACACTAAGCCATGTAGCAAAGAGATAAAATTAATCTTTTTTCTTTTTTTGACTATTCTTTAACCAGCCTAGATTAGTACATTACCATGTACTAAGTAAGACATTCAATCTTTCTAGTAGTTACATGGCAGCTGTGACTATATATGTCCTCCTGTAACACACTACTTCATTTACCAGTACTGTTTTTTTCCTACAAAAAGGACAAGTATGCTTATATTTAGAACCATTTTTCTAGTGGTGAGATTGAGGTTTCAATGATCCACCCAAACAACCCGAAATTGATCATCCTGAGGATCTAATAGCACACACCAAATGTCAAAATGTCTGGGATGTTCTAGCCATAATGTTAAAGAAGTCAAAGGTTCAATTTCCAAACAAGTTTGAAGACTGTTTTATGGACAATGACAGCATCTTAACCTCTACCAAGAACCTGAAAACATGAGCTACTGGGTCACAAGGAAGACTAGGCAAGAGTACAAATACCAATGCTAGTGCAAAACCTTAAACTTTTATGGGCAAAAAATTCCAAGTATGCATGTAAACATCAGTAGCATAAAATCTGTAAGTAAAGAGGACCCTTTGCCCTCTCGGATGAGGCAAAAGCACCTCTTGCCCAGAAGGCAGCTGGATGGTACAGTGAATAGAGTGCCAGGCTTAAACTCAGAAAAACTCATCTTCTTGAGTTCAAATCTAGTCTCAGACATTTTCTAGCTGTATGATCCTGGGCAACTCACTTAACGCTGTTTGCCCCAGTTTCCTCTTCTGTGAAATATGCTGGAGAAGGAAAACACAAACCACTCCAGTATCTTTGCCAAGAAAACCCTAAATGGGGTCATGAAGAGTACTGAAACAACTAAATACTAACAACCTTTTGTTCACTTTTGCCAGTATCACACTACATAATCAATATGACTGTCACCAACTTTGGGGATGCAATCAGAATTAGTTTTATCTAAATCCCTGCTTCATTCCATAACAGAAAATGCCCACATCTGGCCTTATACTCTCTACTACAACAAGGTACTGACACCCAAATGTTACAATTATACACAAAACAAGCCCAAATTGGCCTGTAACCCAAAGCTTTACACTCAACCAGGCTTTGCGAATAGGAATGGATGAATGGATGAGGGAGTAGAACCTAACACTCACATTCTTTCCCTCACAAGACACATGAGCCTAAGAGACCATAGGATAAGAGCAGCCAATGCCTAGAACAACCCACACTGAGATGAGCAAAGTCCAGAAATCTGCTTACCACTGCTACTAACTCTGCCTCATTGAATGAATGGCTTCAGACAAAACACCACAGTCCCCCTTGGCTCAACTTCCCCCACTATTAAAAACCTGTGGGAAGATATGCTATGTTTCAAAAGAATACACAGCAGGGAGAAATGTTATTATTTTCTATTTTCCAGAAATGTTATTATTTTCTAAGTACTCTGAGCTCCTAAGAGGAAAGGGGCTACTAATAGTAATCTTGAGTTGCAAGAAAAGCTACCCCTCTGAGAATCCTCATGTCATATAACTTAGTCATATTCAAGAAACACTTAAAGAATCTGAGTCATGCCTTGTCTGCCTGAACTATTCTGAGACAGTTTACCTCTAGTAAGAGAGGACATTTGGTCACTTATGAAAAATGAATCACTACTCCCCTCTCAAGAATCACCACCATTTTATTATTACTAAAGACTATTTGTTGATCAAGAAATTAATTTACCATTCAACATGAGCCATTTTTGAACATTTTCATTAGAACATCATATGGTATATTCAACACTGACTAATGCAATTAGGACAGTACACCAAGACACAACTGATATGAAAGTCTAAGAGCAAAGTAAGTAGAATACATGGATTCAGTGGCTCTCCCAAAATTTTACTGGAAATGAATGTACAAATTCAGTTAAGGAGTATTACAACTGATATTAATTGCATAATAGAAATAAACCTATGATACTATTCTCCTTTGTATAAACTTGTCAGTACATCTTAACTTAGCAGCTGGCACAACTCCATGACAAGATAGCTGGATAGTAGTACAAAGCAGACTTCCCAAGGCCTGTTATCCTTGAAGGTGCCCATCTGACAGACACAGGATAACGTTCCTTAGGCTATTTCTGCTGGTCACCTTCAGCTATAGCAGTTTTTCCTCCCCTCTGCTGAGCCAAAGGAACCACAGGTTTTGACAGCGAACAGAGAGAGCCCCAACTAGTCAAACAGATAGCCTGGGAATCAGCCTTATACTGACTGAAAGGGATATTCTGCTCTCATGACTGGCTATGGGAAAAAGAGGGCCAAGTACTATCTGCCACACAGATGCAATAGCAAGATCTGTCCTGTGTTGTTATTTCTGGGTAGCTTATCTGTGGGACAGGATATCAAGTCCAGTGGCTATAGTTGAATGAATTCCTGGGCTCTCAGAAGTCATATACACAACCATCCATGAGCATCACTAAGATTTTCTTATTTGTGGTTAGTGAACCCCTTCCACAGTAGCAGTCAACAATATTCCATCGGAACTAGACATTTTAAATATAAGAATAGCTTCAGTTCATTAATATATGAACATTAAATAGATTTTTCTACCCAGGACTGTATGTTGCTAAAGTTTGTTGACTGTACCTAGAGCATGGGTTTATGTGATCAGCAACTTCAGTTCTTACTCAAGCCATCACTTAACTTTCAAGGTAAACAGGATGTTACACCCCAGAAGAACATAAAGAAACATTCCAGATAGCTAAAATGATTAATTACAGTTCTGAAAGGAAAGTTGAGCAAAAAATATTGAGGCGATAAGAAAACAAATGTCAACTCCCCAAGTGCAGGACTGCTTCATTTCTTTCTTTGTATTCCTGGTGCCTGGTACATAGTAGAAGTTTAACAGATGCTTGCTGATTATCTAGGTTCCACTAAATCCACTCCAGTGTATTGTCTCTTATTGCATGGATGTGATCTTGGCTTCTAGAAGCCTTTGCTAGCAAAGTATAACTGACAACAAGACCTACTACCTACCAAGCTGAAACAGTTTCAAGTAGGAGATGAACCAAAAACTTTAGGTTCTGCTGCCTGAGGACCAACCTAGCTAAATTTGGAGAGTCCTATAAATTTATTTGTGATGAATTTTCACTAACAACTCAAAAAGACTATCTACTAGGGTACAACGGGTTCACAAATATCTACATTGACAAAATTCTTTTAAGTATTTTAAGAAATAGGTGGACATAGCTACTAACTCTTAACATTAAGATGAGAATATATACCAAGTAATAATACCCCCAAACCCATCTTAAGTAATGACATTACCAGAGGTTACACTAAGTCATGTGGTGACATGTATGGTACTAAACCAAAAGTCGATAGAAATACTGGTGAGAAGATCCTGGACAAAACGTGTAATGAAAATTTCTAAACTGCTATGGACAATACTTTCAAAAAAAGAAGTACATTTCCAGCCAAGTAAAAATTCTTCCTGATTTCATTATCTAACAGCCACCATCCCAAGCAACTAGGCCAAAATGCTACGTATGTTTCAGCGCGAGGACAGGATCTGAGACATATAAAACCATGCTCTTACCATTCAGACATGACAAAGGGGTTATATTACATTTTGACCTGATCATACGCCACAAAATACACGGCAACCGTGAAGTGCTCCCAGACTATACTTTTGTGTGAAGTTTTATAATAAGACAGATTCAGGTTTTAGACCTGAACCTTGAGGTCAGACTTAGAAACCAGCTCTCATAGGTCCAGTGAGGAAGCTACTCCACAGATAAAGATTCTTACTTCTTACTCCAATCAAACTACCGCACATCACAAAGAATGAGACATTAAATGGAAACCACCTATCCACCTAAACTATCTACCTACCACCAACCAAAAAAACTAACAAAAAAACCCAGTCTTCCTATATAATCCCTTATAACTGCAACAGTCTCTTCTTACCTAGTCCCAGGCAAACTGAAATAACCCTCCCTTTACTACTGTGATTGTCAGAAATTGTCTTAGTTCTGAATACATTACTAAAATATCCCCTGATCCAATCCAATAGGTGACACAGTAGATAGAACTACAGACAACTAAGAGTCAGGAAGACCAGGGTTTAAATTCAATCTCAGACAGTAAGGAAGCTACTCCTCAGATAATGAATAATTCTGCCTGGGGTAAATGTTATAGTAAAGAAGTAGCAAAATGGTACATCGTCTGTTAAGAGGGCAACTTCTGGATGCGACACTTTCTGACTACACTCTGGCATGCGTTCTTCAAACTTCATTAAGTCACGCTGTCCTGGCGGTGGGAAAACAAGTCACAGGTCTGAGGGCGCACTGATGTCCTCTCAGTCCCACTTCTTGGCTCATCTTCAGCCCACAGAGAATGAGTAGTTAGCAGTCCTTTCATCTGACTGAACCAGAACGGTGGGTGCACTAATAAAGCAAGACTGTACTTGCTCATGTACCGCTATCAATGTTCTGAAAAGAAAATTCAGTGAACCAGTCAAACTACCGCACATCACAAAGAATGAGACATTAAATGGAAACCACCTAAACTACCTACCTACCACCAACCAAACAAACAAACAAAAAAACCCAATCTTCATATATAATCCCTTATAACTGCAATATAGTCTCTTCTTAGCTAGTCCCAGGCAAACTGAAATAACCCTCCCTTTACTACTGTGATTGTCAGAAATTATCTTAGTTCTGAATACATTACTAAAATATCCCCTGATCCAATCCAATAGGTGACACAGTAGATAGAACTACAGACAACTAAGAGTCAGGAAGACCAGGGTTTAAATTCAATCTCAGACAGGGCAGCTGTGTGATCCTGAGCAAGTTATTTAACAAACATGCCTACCTCAATTTTCTCTAAAATAGGGATAAGAGCACTTACCTCCTAGGTTATTATGAGGATAAAAATGAGGGATTACTTGTAAAGTACTTTGCAAATTTTAACAATGCTAGGTAACAATAATAGGAATAATAACTCATTTCCCCCTCAATTGTCTGTATTAAAGAAATGGAAGTATAGGGACCATCTCATTTTCTATTTGTATCCCCAACACTTGCCACAGTGCTTGGAACAAAAAAAGAGCTTCAAATTTTTTTGCATTTATTCAATAATAGAGAACATGAGATAATCCTTAGGGTCACTCAATATTTGCATTTGAGATTTTTTTTCTTCTTTGATACATACCACTAATTTCAATGATGATTTGGCATAGGAAACTAACCAAGGGGAAAGTCCTTCTACTAATGCATATTAATGGCTAGTTCTTCAATTTATGGTTTTAGAAATCTGCCTGGAGCATAGAAAGGTGAAGATCATACCTGTATGTGTGTCTGAATGTGTCAGCCCTTAAAACTTAGGATTCCTCAAGAATTGTGCTACTTCTCAAAAGACCCATTCTGTGGTAGTACTATGGGAGACTTAACCTTTTCATCCACATTTTCCTTAAATTACTATTAAAGAGTTTCCACTTGATTGTGGGGATGGGGTGGCCTAGAAGAATGCAACAGAAGAGGAAGAAAGCAACCACTTTGGATAATACATACATCAGTAATCTAAAGTTAATAGAAGGGAAAAGGACATCTAAACACTCCAGCTGAAAAAGGCTAGAAACTATCAAATACCTACAGGCCACCAAAAAATTGCTGACAAAATTAAATCAAATCGTATATGGGTAATATTTTGCCTACAATTACTATAAAATCAGAAAAACAATTCAAATAGATTCTTAGAACCCAGGTTCAGAAAGAAAAGCTAACCTATAATACAATGACCAAGGTCTCTGACCCCAAGACAAAGTTCTAAAAGACTTGCTTCCTGGTAAGGGGATTAGTGTGGCTAATAGCTGGTCTACTGCTGCCTAGAATCCAGAAGCCAAGGTTAAAACAGTTGCCAAAATCCATTTTTCTATTAATATGCGAAACAGCTTGCATTTACCCAGAACACTTTGCTTCCAAAGCGCTGCTGAGAATGCACCAGCTGACTACTTAGATATAAATATTTAAATACTACCACCCAACCATAATGCAGCGTTATGGTTATAAAACTTGTTCTACTTCAAGGGAGTAAGGCAAAAGTTACGTTCAAAGAGCAACAAAACCTAAAAAAGAGGGGTCATTCTCCAGGTTTACCAGGAACAAAGAAATACCTTCTATTTGTCTTCACTGTATAAACTACCTCAGCTTTTGTAATACTATTTTATTTTAAGGTTTATAAGATCCTCAATTCCTCTTCCTGGGTCTCGCGTGAGATGAGGGACCCAGAAAAGAAAGGAGAAAAGAGGTCTTTATAGCAATAAGTAGAAAGCAGAGTTATTATTGAAATTCAAATAATTTTCCCCTCAATGACATATAACCAAGCAAAATCCTAAACTACTCAACACGAAGAAGACCTTAATCTTTAAATTTGTGCACTATTTTTCCAAGAACATGCTAGAAAGGAGTTACTTGTGAAAAATAGAATTTCTCTGAGAAAAACTGGGAAAAGAAGTTTTCAGTTCCAAAACTTCTGCCACATTCAAGTATTATTGCTCATACCTATTCCATTCCCACAAGTTGAAACAACATAAGAGCATTTATCCAGAAGTTAGTTTTTCCCGGAGAAAATGATGAATTATAAACTTACCTTACACATTTTAATAGTCAAAGGATTGTTTCCAGAGTAGAAAATTCTCGGGTACTAGCCTGTAGTTTTGCTAATGACTAATTCTATATAGCCTGCCACCAATTATTTAGCCTGTCTGGGTTTCTTTCCTATCATCAAAAGGAGGGTAACACTGATTAACACTGCATGGAAGGCAAGTTCAAATTAATTTATCTTTAAGCACTTGGAAGAATGTGTGTATATGTGTGTGTGTGTGTTACATATATATAAACTTCATCAACTAAAGGTTACAAAAATAATGGCACTGATTTCATAGGCATTCCAACTCATGGTACATCCTTTCAGTGGTAGTCAATCCTATTCATGATCTTAACATTCCTAAAGAATTCAAGTCATCTAAAATTCTCCTCCTCCACACTTCCCCCCACAAAATAAGTTAATTGGTGGCAAAAGTTACCTATCCATAGCCATTTAAGTGGAAGAAACTGGGACCCAGGAAGGCTTTTCAGTCACTTACCCAAGGTCACAGAGGGAATGGATATAGCACCCTGGGCCTTCTACCTTCTCCATTTATGACTCTAATCATGGTTGCTACTGTTGTAAAGTTTATGTGTAGTAGGAAAAATAGGAACTGAAGCAAGAACGTATCTGCAACAAGGTTGCTGTAGGAACTGCAACTGTGGAATTTCCGGACTTTTGACTAGTGTAGTTCTCCATTTCCACACTGCATTAGTGTTGTTTTGACATTTTCCCCCATGAGTACAAAACACATGAAGATTAGGGAACACATGGGGATCCCAGAGAGAGCAGTTAAGATGGGGCTGTAGAGTCTTCTGAAAGAGACATGGCCTTTGTTTATTTTTGGACAATACAGTGGAGAGGTAGCAAAAGCCCTACCCTTTCCTCTCTAAAAAGCACAGACACAGTTACAGTAATCTGATCACCAGTCTCTTAGCTCCTCCACTGAAAATGCAAAGATTTCCTTTGGTGCACTGTGTTACACTATTCCAGGTAACTAAGAACACAGCTCTCTCAGATATTTAGTTACTGGCAATTGCATTATAGCAAATACAGCCATCCACTACAATAAATACCCCCTTCATAATACCATATCTAAAAAAAAAATAAAACATTATAGTTATTTTAACTCAAATCCACAGCACTACTGACACAAAAATTTATTTCTTCATTCAGACTTAAAACATATTAATTTCAGGAAGCAATATATTTCAAACTGTTCTAACTTTCAAAAGCTACTGCTGCTTTCATCCCTTAATTTCAAAGCCAAAAGAAGCAACCTGGTATAAAGGAAAGAAATACTAATCTGGGAGTCAGAAATGGGTTTGAGTTCAAGCTCTATCAAGAATAAGCTGTATGACCTTGAACGTGTAAAAAAACCTCTTCGAGGCCTCAGTTTCCTAAACTATAAAAATGGGGGATGAGGAGCAGGAGAGATGGACTGCTTAAGGTAACTTCCATCTCTCACATTCTAATAAAACCCAGTTGCCTCCCTTCTCCCTAGGGTCCAAGTTTTGCTGATGAAATGTGAATTAACCTTCCCTTGATGTTAAGATCTTTTCCAAAGAAATTATTTTGGAGACTCAAAAAGTCAGACCTAGAATCAGGAAAAATTTAGTATTAGCCCTTCCATGACCCCCTAACCCCCAAGTAGTTCGGGTTCCTGACCCCTCAAGCCAATGATCTGGTCTCCTAGGGCAGGGCCAGAAAGAATTTGAGTGGGGGAGGTGGGGGTGGGAAAAGGTGGGGAGTTGAGAACAGGACGGATGGACCGTCTGAGTGGTTAGAACCTAAAGCTGTTACAACAGTGGGGCTTAGATCTCACCCAAGGATTCACCAGAGAAGCCAAATAATTCACTGTCAGAAACGGCTAAAGTAATTAAAAGCAACCCAGAAGAGGGCCCTGGACAAAGTGTCACACCCTCCAAGTTCGCAGACCGCCCGCCCCCCTCCTTCCCCTCCCCCCGGCCATTAATTAATTAATGGAGATGGCAAACAGAAGTCAACCCAACCAAGTTTTCCCAGGCAGGTGTCAGCGACTCCAGGCGCTCGAGACTCGAGTTCGATTCCCCCCGAGAGCCAGAGATGGCCACCGAGGGGCATGAGAGCCGAGTCCGGGCTGTGGCTCAACAAAGGTGCTGGGTGGGGTGGGGTGTTCGTCCACAGCAGTAATGGGGGAAACCTGGGGCAGAGGGATAACAGGGGGAGAGCGTCCCAGGGCGATAAAGGCTACAAGGAAGACCGGCGGAAGCGACGAGAGGGCCGGAGCCGGGGGCAGGGGGGTGGGGTGTCAATGCGGGGCTGGGGGGGGAAGCCGAGGTGTATGGGGGGGCAATATGTAAAAGGGGGTAGTTCGCTGCAGGAGCAGGGACGGGGGGGAGGGGGAGGGGAGTGGGTTTCAATCCTCACCAAGATAGATGTCTCCAAAGGAGCCGCTGCCGATCTTTCGGCCCAGCCGGTACCTGTTCCCAACTCTCAGCTCCATGACGGCGGTGGCTTCGGCTCCGGCCTGGTTCGCTCCCTCCCCTCCCGACCGCTTCCTGGGTCTGCGCTCCGGGGGAGGCGGCGCCGCTGCTGCCGCTAATGCGGGTCCGGCTCCCGGCTCCGCCCCCCTCACGGCCCCGCTTTCACCATCGCTTTCCGGCCGCCCCGCCGCTCCCAGCGCCTCAATATGGGGCGGATGGGACAGTCCGAGCGCCGCCGCCCCTGCTCCGGCCCCCGCCGGCCCCGTTCGCCCTCTCCCCACCACGGATGGACTCGGATCTTCCGGGCCTAAATCCCACTTCAGCCGCCTAAAGGAGCCGCCGCCATCGCGCTGTGACGTCACTTCCCCTAGCAACCCGGCGGGGCGGGGCCCGCGCTGCTCCGGGGACAGCAGCGGGGCGGGGGCGGGGAGAGCGCAGTGTGTGGGGCACGGGCGGCCGGAGCCTGAGACGGGGCGGGGTGGGCCGGGGGCGAGAGCTCCTCCGGGCTCACCTGGGAAAAGCTGAGCCTTACCTGTAGATCAGCCCCCGCCCCCACCCCAGCGCACCCTGGTCAGTGACCCATATAGATCCCCCCGTCAACCTAACGCTGTTTTTTCTAAACCGGTTCCCCCTCTGCAACTGAGACCCTCTCCAAAGCCTCGGAAACAGACCTCTGAAATGAGGAGGGACGGGTCGGAGGGTGGGGTCCCAAACCCCTTCGCTCAGTTCCACCTAATCACCGCCCAGGCGGCGTTGTGTCAGGATTCGCACTCAGGATCAGCTTCCCCACCTTCTGGGCCCAGAGTAGCATGTCCCCTGAGGCTGTGCTCTCCGGCCTCAATGGGCGTCAGGGCAGGGACACTACCGGAGGCAGACAAGTTGGTGACTTCTCTCTTGGGGAGAGGAAGCCCTGGAGACCGTTCATTTAGCCCCTCTGTTCTGCTGGGCGGCTGGGGCAGTTCTATTTCTTGAGACAGACGAAGAGGCCCGGTCTTTTAACAAGCCGGAGAAGGCAAATGCTTGGGCCTCTCGAAGTGTGGGGAAAGAGAGAGTTCTCAGGAGCCCTTGAAATCCGTGGTAGGGAGAACCAACTCTCTGTCTCTCTCTCTGTCTCTCTGTCTCTCTTCCTCTCTGTCTCTCTCTCTCTGACTCTTTCTGTCTGTCTCTGTCTCTGTCTTTCTGTCTGTCTTTCTCTCTGTCTCTGTCTCTCTCTCTTTATCTTTCTGTCTCTGTCTTTTTCTCTCTCTGTCTCTTTCTGTCTCTCTCTCTGTCTCTCTGTGTGTCTCTTTCTATCTCTCTGTCTGTCTTTCTCTCTTTCACCTCACCTAGACCTGTAGGATGAAAAATAGCCAAGCCTCACAAGAGAAAAAAACAAAAACAAAGAAAGGGGAGGGGAAGGTGTAGAGAAGGGATTTGGGTTGACTAAGGCCCTATAACTGCAATCCCTTATTACCAGAGATTCAAAATGTGGACAGCCCTTCTGAAGTATTCAGAGGAAGCCCAATGTCCAGTCTTTCTCCTTCATCTATACTGAATTGCTACCTACATCCAACTCCAAGCCTTGCTGCTGACTGTCCTAGACTTTTGCACTAACACATTTCACTTTGGAAGTTTACTTCACCTCTGGAATTCTCATACTGAAATTGCCCTCTGCCTACCTGAGCCTCTCCCTCTGGTTGCTTTCTAAGATTGCTCCCTCCAGATTGCTTTCGAAGCCTCCATTTTAAGAAGGATGCCCCAGTCAACCATGTCTTATTCCTCTTTAGTCTCTGCTTCTGACTTTCCCCAATTTTCTGTACCATTCCCCATCTCTTCTGGTATGTACCCTTTCTCTCCCCTCCACTTCCTCCATGTTAGAATGTAAGCTCCTTGAGAAGAGGAAATATTTTTCTTTCTAAGAGCAAACACTTAAATGCTTGTTAACTTGACTACTGTATTTGGTTGCTGCTAAGATATTCCAGAAAATTGATAATGGATAGCAGTTTCCAGCTGTTGTCCAAAATATTTTTCTCTTTCAAAATAAATCCTTCTAGAAAATTAATGTCAAGAAAGATCCTCTCTCTGATATGAACTAAAGCTGAGTGAAGTGACATAGCCCTTCTCAGCAATGCAAGGACCTAAAACTTCCAAAGGATTCATGATGGAACATGCCATCCACATCCAGAGAAAGAACTAGGGAGTCTGAATGCAAAGTGAAGCAGATTATCTTCTTTTTTTTGTTTATTTTTTCTTTCTAATGGTTCCTCCCATTCATTCAAATTCTTCTATACAATATGACTAATGTTAAAATGTTTAATGGGAATGTATATATAGAGTCTATATCAAACTGCAAGCCATCTTGGTGAGGGGAGAGGGGAGGGAGGGGGAGAAAATTTAAAATTTATGGGAGTGAATGTTGAAAACTAAAAATAAACTTAAAATTATAAAGATTGTCTCTAATATAAGGGGAGGGTTGTCATATAATCAATCAGTTGCATTCTGGTTCCTTCCTGCCTTTCTAGTCGTCTTACAAATGCTCTCTACTGCCCAGAGATACTAGGCTTGTTTCAGACTTCATATATAACACTATCCCTCTCATCTTTGTACCATTTCATTGGCCATCCCAGTGCCTGAAATATATGCTCTCCCTTCTCACATTCCCCTACTCACCTCCTGCTTCCGCAATCTCTGGTTTTCTTCAAGATTCAGTTCTAACACCTCTTTCTAGCATTTTCTGGTCCCCCATCTGTGAATGCCCTCCCTTCCAAAACCACCTTATATTCATTTTGTATATTTTGTTGTTGAGTTGGACTCTTCATCACCCTATCTGGGGTTTTCTTGGCAAAGATACTAGAATGGTTTTGCCATTTCCTTCTGCAGTTCATTTACAGATGAGGAACAGGGTTAAGTAACTTGTCCAGGGTCATACTGCTAAGTGTCTGAGGCAAGATTTGAACACATGAAGTGTTCATAAGTCTTCCTGATTTCAAACCCAGTGCTCTATCCACTATGCCACTTAGCTACCCTCTATTTTATATAGATTATGTATATGTTTGTATATATACATGTCCCCTCCTTTAGTTCACGCACTCCTTGAAGACAAGGAAGAAGACTGTTTCACTTTTGTCTGGCACTTAGAAAGTACTCCTTGAGGGCAGGAACTGTCCTTGATGCTGGTTGATTGATTGATTGATTGATTAAGCCAGTGTATGCTAAGTGCTGAGTGGGTCCATCTTGTGTTCAGGAGGACTAGGACCTATGGTATGAGGGCTTGCCTAGTCATTTTCAGGGCTGCTCCTCCACCTTAGGTGTCTGGTTGATTCACCTGACTTTTCAGCTGTGACTCCAAGAAGCTGTAGCAGGCACTGTGGCCACACTCCAGTAAAACCTTCTCAGCAGATGGGCTAAACCAGAATGAGGGTAACCAACAGACCTCAAACATGTCATGAGTTACAGAGATGTCTACCCCAATCATGTGAATTTCTTGGTGGAATGGGCAAATGACAACAAGCAGGATGATTAGAGTTTGGTGAGGTGTAGAAGATGCCAGGGTCATCCACTACATCCCAGAGTATTGCCAATCATCCTTGACTTTTGTCCTGCCACTGAATTTTCATGACTCAGGAAAAGAGAGTGAGGGTGATGACTGCAAGGCTGCCTCACTTAAATCCAATTCACACACAGGTCAAGACCCGTGGTGTCATGGATCCTCTTCAAAGACAAAAAACAAAGGACCAACAACACCTAAGCACTCACAATACAAAGACAAGAATAAAAGAGTCCTTCCCCTCAAGAAGCTCACATTCGAAACTCTAGGACTTTTTTAAAAGGACCTTTGATCTAGGAAACACTATTTCTTGAATGATGTCTACTAATCTGAAAAATAGGGGCATTTATCTAAACCTGAGCTGGATTTTAATGTTCTTATTTCAATCAATAAATCAATAGATTATATGCCTTCTGTGTTCTAGGCACTGTACTAGCTGTTGGGGAAACAAAATAAATGAAAAAAACCTACTTACAAAAAACTTACATTCTAATGAGGGAAACAACATATGTGCATATGTGTATGTATATATACATACATGTTTTTGTAAGCAGAACAAATATAAATACAAAATAGTTAACTGTAAGATAATAACTGTAAGGAATCAGGGGAAGGAGATACTGAAGTTTAGACATAGCTGGCCTTCCAAAGACTTTAATCCTTTCTTCTATTAGGGTGGCAGGAGGCCACCCTATAATACTCAATTATAAGAGTGTTCTGAGAAAAAAGGAAAGTGGATTCTAAAATCTATGATACAGAAGTATAATGAATTTTTCTAGAAGGACTGATCAAGCAAATAATAGCTTTTCATATTTGCTATTACTCTGAATCCTTCTACCCAGAGAAGTAAGATCTTTAGATCTATTAACAAATACTCCAAAAGTCATAACAATTTACATTTTTAAAGTTTTAAGACCGCCCTCTTTTTACACTCATCATCACCCATCCCTGTGACTTCCCAGATCACAACTTCTCTGGCCTCCATTCTTCTGTATGTGATGACCTCCTCCTATCAGAATGCAAATTTCTTGAAGTTAGGGATTACCTCATTTATACTGCTGTAGCTTATTCCAGTGTCTGGCACAAAGTAAGAAATTAACATATGCTCTTCCTCTCATTCATTCAAAGTGTATATACATCATCTCTTGATAATGAGGCCCGTGAGGTGGGTACTATTACTGTCCCCCTTTTATAAGTGAATAAACTGAGGCCCAGAAGTTTAATGTGGCTTGCCCAAGCTTATACAGTAAGTAAGCAGGGTTCAAACTTAGGTCTTCTAAACACCAAGTGCAACGATCTTTGCGCCTATTGTGGTTTGTACAGCGTACAAAGAAGTACAGGCAGTTTCAAGCTTACAAATGAGTTCTGTTTCAACAGTTTTAAAGTTACTTCTTTGGAATTTCAAACATGTTTTCCCAACAAGAACAATGTTATAAGTAACAGCTCTGTTCCCAGGTCAGCCTACAAACCTTCCTCCCCCTCTCTGTCCAACTTTTTTTTTTCTTTTGCCTTGAAAAAATCATAAAGAGTAATAATAGTACTATTTCAACTCTTCCTAATTGCCATATTCAGCATTTTTCCTTGGGCAAATGCATTTGAAATTCTAGGAACACACATCCTTTCCTTACCCTTGTAGGAACTAGAGGAAGACAAGTTAGATTCTCCTGAACATCTATAACAGTTCTCTGTAACTTCGTAAGAAGAAACCTCTCTGCCTCTGTGTAAGAAACATAGTGAATTCTTTTTTTCAATTACTCCCTAGGTAAAGGGTTAATTTCACTTTGTGAGGCTCCAGACTTGTTTACTTTTATAGGTCCTCCATCCATTTTCATGTGCAGGCAATTTGTAAAATACATGTTGAAAAACTAGATACTGTTATATAAGGTCATCAATAATATGGAAGGAAAATTATACATATTAGCTGTGACCCTGGGAAATCACTTAACATCTGACTACCTCAGTTTCCTTGTTTATAAAAAAATGGAGATAATAATAACATCTACCTTTCAGGGTTGTTGTGAGGATAAAATGAGATAATATTTGTAAAGCATTTTACAACCCTTCAAGTACTCTATAAATTCTAGCTACTATTATTATTATCATAATTATCCAGTATATAAATGAGAGATTGTTAGAAGAAATTTGCATTTTCCATTACTCTACACTGACCTCAGAGATTTTGAAATATGACTGGAAAAATAAAAAGCTATCAATATACAAAAAGCCAAATAACAATGCAAATGTAGAAAGTATGCCTACAAGGAAAACTGACAGCATTAAAGGGTGAAGACTTTGATCTGAATAAGCAGATTCCAAAGGAAGAATCCAGGCTAGCAATATACATATGAAAACATGTTTCAAATCTCTAATAATTAGAGGAATGCAAATTAAAACAACTCTTAGGCTTTATCTCACAATCATCAGAGTGGCAAAATTGACAAAAAAAGAGAAAATGACAAATTTTGGAGAGGTGTGGAAAACAGGTGTAATAATTATGGAAGTATGACTTGGTCTAGCCATTCTGGAAAGCAATTTGGAATTATGTCTAAAAACTGATCAATCTGTACATTCTCTTTGTCCCAGAGATACCACTAGTAGGCCTATACTCCAAAGATATCAAAGCAAGAAGAAAAGGATCCATATGTATAAAATATTTATAGCTGCTCTTTTTGTGGTAACAAAAGAATTGAAAACTATGGGGGTGGGGCAGGGCAGGAATACCTATCAGTTGGGGAAAGGCTGAAAAAAGTATGGTATATGAATGTAATGGAATATTATTGTACTGTAAGAAATGATCAGAGAGACAGTTTCAATGACACCTGGAAAGACTTGTATGAACTGATACAGAGTGAGGTAAAAAGAAAAATTTCTGTAATAACAACCCTGTGAAAACAAACAACTTTAAAAGACTGAAGAACTCTGATCAATGAAATGGTCAAGTCCAGAGTACTGATGATGAAACATGGTATCCACTTTACCATTCCTTCCCATAGGGAGGTGCTAAATTCTAGGTACAGAATGAGAAATATATTATTTGGACATGGTCAATGCAGGAGTGTCTTTTTTTGCTCAATTATACATAATTGTTATAAAAGTTTTGTTTTTCTCTTTTTTTAATTGGGGAAGAAAGAGAGACAATTATTGTTTTTTTTTTTTTTTAAATCTAATTAAAAGAAGAGCAAGGCCTTTGTGATTTTAAATCAACTCCCTGTTGGGAATAAACATTGATTACTCTCTAATGATAAGAGTGGGGGTTACTATTAGAGAATTTGTGGATCAATCCATACTCCACTAAAAAATCACAGTATCATAGAATAATGAAATTTCAAAATTAAAAGGTACTATTTAAACCAGTTCATACTTAGAAAAAGATTAGATCTACAACATCCCTGACAAATGGTCATTCAACCTTTGCTTGATTACCTCCAATGATGGGGAATGTATTTCCATTCAAGGGAACCCATTCAAGTGCCATGCATGGTACTAATTGGACTTCCTTCACCGTCTTGATTGCTCTCCTCTGGACACTCTTTGGCTTATCAATGATCTTCCTAAAATGAGGTCAAAATTGAAAACACATCTTCCAACTGTAGTCTGACCAGAGCAAATTATTTTGTGGTTGTTCAGTTGTTTCAGTCATGTCCATGCTGTGTCATTAGGATCATTGCTTCCTTTTCTAGGTTTTCACTAACCATCTCTTTAATAACATATTATAGAATTTTCTCAAGAATCAAAGTTAAAGTCATTGGTTTTTAGATTCCATTCTCTTCCCTTTTTTGAAAATCAGGATATTTACTCTTTTCTAATCTTGTAGTAATAAATCTATAACCCAATGTTTTACTGTAATGATCATTGTAAATGATGAAACAGTAACGCCAATTAATTCAGAAGCCTATTATGTGCCAGACACTGTGTCACATAATAGAAATATAAAGATAAAAATAAAATAGTCCCTAGCTTCAAGTAGTTTATATTTTATCACAGAAGTAAATGCAAAATACATGCAAAGTACATAGAAAATAATTGGAGGGAGGTGTCTCTCATGGAGAACTTCAATGGGCAGCTCTTTTCTACTTTTAATAGCAGAGTGGTAGACACTAACAGTTTGTTTAAGAACTTCACCTGAAATTTTTGGGTGCTATAATTATGACTGATATCTTCTGAGCTATTTAGGTATGTTGAATATATGTTTTGCCAAGGACCCAGTGATTCTCCTTCATCTCTAAGGTGGCAGGAACAGTAGATTTTCTCAGAGACCTACTCTCATCCCAGGTATGTTATCTATATGATGCCACTTTGTAGTTACCCTGACCAAGGTAGTTCACTTTCTCCTGGCCGAGATCACCTGTCTTCCTGAAAATTTTCCAGTTCTATAGTTTTCTTTGTCATGTCACTTTCAGTTGGGATGTTCAGATTTTTTTTTTCATATATCTGGATCATATTGTTCATAACCTTACGGTAAAGATTAATTTATCCATAAAATATCACTGTAGGCCAATGGGTAGACAAAATTCCAAAAGTTCCATATTGTTACGCTTCCTACCACCTGGCTATCTGGTCAACCATATTGCTCACTAGAAAATTGTCCTATAAGTCAATGAATGAACTTGGTTTTTCTTTGCACTAACACCAAACATTGCAGTATCTGTAGTCGATGACTATCTCAGGGCTTCCCAAGCTGACCATATCCTCTAGAGGCAGCCCAAGTATCATACAAAGAGGAGACTACCATTCATCATACCATGTGAGAGCTTGATAGCATAAGGAACCAAGTATGGTTATTCTTCTTGTAATATCCATGCAAGCAGACCTTCCTAAAATCTGGCAGAGCACATAGTAGACTCCTTTCTCCATCACTCATGCCCTGTGTCCTACTAGCTGGGCTTTCATTTCTCACTCTGTATTTAACCCTTGTTCTTTCATTCTTTGTTGTAGTGGGATAACCTTGATCCTAATCTATACTCACCAAATCCTCATTTACCACTACTAGCTGAAGCTGGAAAGAAAGAATAAATTCTTCAGGAAATCACAGAAACATAGTGTCATAGGATTTAGAGTTGAATGGGATCTTAGAGATAATTTAATTCAACCTCCTCATTTTACAGGTGAGGAAACCAAACCACTGAGAATAAAGAAGAATAGGGATACAGATGAATAAATCCCCTCCTGGGGAAACAAGAGAGGAGTAAAAATGGAGAGCCAAGTAAATATAAACCAAAGGCTAGGTCAAACCTTGATTGTTTCAGAGGGTCACAATCCTAAGAACTTTATGTCATAATCAGTCTTTCAAGATATGCATTCCCAGAGATGGCTAATGTACGTATATGGCAGATATATGTATACATATATGCATTTATGGCTGATATGTGCATCGATATATATTTATTAGGTATGCATATGTGTTCTAGATATATTTATTTCTTTAAAAACAAACAGAAAGTGAACAGTTTCTTATACAATCTTCTTTCTTGTTTGTTTATTGAAATGTATGGGTTTGCTGATGATTAAGTTCACAAAAAAAAAGAATTTTTTTTTTAAAAGAAAGAATTAGGGAGTGTGGAGCACTAGTCCCTAGGTAGGTTAGATTTAGCAAAGGCTTTATGTGGGAGGTGGCTACTTGAATTGGGCTCTGAAGGAAGCTTGTAATTTTAAGGGGTGAAAGGGAAGGGGTAGTGCATTAGAGAACAACCTATGCCCACACAGAAAGAGAGGAGATGGAATATCATGTTTTCAGTTGTTCTTCAGTTGTATCTGACTCTCTGTGACCTCATTTGGGGTTTTCTTGGCAAAGATAATGGAGTGGTTTGCCATTTCCTTCTCCAACTCATTTTACAGATGAGGAATTGAGGCAAACAGGGTTAAGTGACTTACCCAGGGTCATATAGGTAGTAGGTATCATATAGGTAGTAGGTATCTGAGGCCAGATTTGAACTTGGGAAGACTAGTCTTCCTGACTCCAGACACAGTACTTTCTCCACTATGCTACCTAGCAGTCCACAATCTCATGTACAAAGAACAATAGTCCAGTTTGACCAGAACATAAAGTATATGAAGGAGAGTATCAGTAATCCTGGAACGTAGATTGGAGCTAGATTGTGAAGGGACTTAAATGCAAAACAGACAAATTTATATTTTTTCATGACAGCAGTAGAACTTTGGAGCCTTTTTTTTTAATAGAACAATGATATGGTCAGATCCGTGCTTTAGGAAAATCCCTTTGGTATCTGTGGGAGATAGACTGAGCAGGGGAGGAACTACAGACAGGAAGACCAATTCAGAGTCTATTGCAATAATCCAGACCAGAGGTGATGAGGGACTGAATTAGTGAAGAGTTGTGGCTGTAAAAGTAGAGACAAGGGGCCAGATCCAAGAGGAAATGTGGAGGTAAAATCAACAAGATTTGACAATTCATTGAGTATGTGGATTGGGAGAAAATAAAAGTCAAAGACGACTTCAAGATTGTGAACCCAAGAGACTGGAAGACTAGCGAATGTCTAACAGAAACTGGGCAGTTCATAAGAAGGGGAGGTTTGGGGGGTATCATAGGATCATTAACTGAAATCTGGAAGGACTCTTAAAGGTCATCAAAACTAACCTTCTATATTTTACAGAAGATAAAAATGAACCTGAGTTAAATGAACAACGTTAAATAACTTGTCTAGCTAGTAAGTTTCAGGGGCAGAATTTAAACCCATGTTTTCCTGACTCCCTGCCCAACATTCTATCTAGTACATTATATGCTGTGGAATTTGAGGCTTGACATGCCTAAGGAATATCCAATTAGAAATACTAAGTAGGCAGTTGATGATATGAGAATAGTATTCAAGAGAAACTGGGGCCACATGTAGAACTCTGGGAGTCAACTGCTTAGAGATGATTATTAAATCCAAAGAAGGTATGAAATGAAAAGAGAAGCAGGCCTAGGATAAAATATATGATAGATGTGGAGTAAAGAGATTAAATAGGAGAATCAAAGGAGAATGAGATACAGCAGCCAGAAAGACAAAAGAATCAAGTCATGAAACTCAGAGAACAGAAAGTATCTAGGAGGAGAAGGTGATCACAAGTGTCACACACTGTAGATAAGTCAAGAATGACAAGGACTGAAAAGGCAATTGAACTTCACAAATAAGAGATTAGAAAAAGATGGGCAGGTGAAAGCTTGTATTAAATATGGCTTATTATAATCCTTTGTTTTTATTATGTTGGGAAGTATTAGTCTTCTTGGAAACATAGCCAAAAGTAGCTTCATAAATTTGTTAGTCAAAGGACAATAGTTTTTTTCTTTTCAAAAGTTTCCAACCTTCTCTCCCCACTCTCCCATCCCTAAGATAATAGTAACTTCTGTCAAGGTTGTTCTCAGGATATTTATTATTAGTACCCAAACAGAGAAAACCGTCTATTCTGGGATAACTGCCACCTACCAATGTAACAGAATATATAGTATCTTTACGTTAATTATGAGAACCAATCATTTATAAATTTTCCTCTCCTTGTCGCCTCCCTAAGACAACTGGCACCTACAATTAGTATCTTGAATATGCGCCAAGAGAAAACTAACCCAATGTCCAATCACAAGTGTGGAAATGTCCATAGGCTAGGCTCATATGCCATGGCCAATTAGTAGTCAGAGAAAATTGCCCATAAACTGAGGCATGGATTACTGACTAACTCGTGCTTTTAAGCCTTCCGGGATCCTTGAAGAATAGAGACCTCACAGATAAGGCCTGAAAAAACTGAGATTTTTTTATTATACAGGTAAGAACAGTTGAGCCTTAAATCACACTGTTGTTGAAGAAAACTCATCCCAAGAGCCTTTCACAGATACTTTCACCTGCACTAGTATGGAGACAAGGCACAGGACTTAAAGAAACAATATAGAGCTTGAGGGGCTGTGCCATTCATATGGAAGTACCTCAGGGGATCATAGGCAACTTTTGCAGTCCTAGTCTAATATCTATTAAAAATATAACTGGCTTTCACTTATCTCATTTGCATTTTTTAACGTATATCACTGGACTATATGTGAGTTGTGTGTTGGGTTTTGCTTTCACCTTTTAGTCACAAACAGGGTAATATTTGGGGTAGCTACATGGCGCAGTGGATAAGAGTGCTAGACCTGGAGTTAGGAAGACCTAAATTCAAATCTGGCCTCAGACATTTACATAGATGTGTGACCCTGGACAAGTCACTTAACCCTGTTTGCCTCAGTTTCTTCATCTGTAAAATGAGCTGGAGCAGGAAATGGCAAACCAATGCAGTATCTTTGCCAAGAAAACCCCAAATGTGGTCATGAAGAGATAGACATGATTGAAACAGCTGAACAACAGCAACAAAGGGTAACGTTTGCCACATAATTCTTCACTTAGATAACATCAGTTGCTAACTGTTGGAGAATAGTTGTGAAGGCCTGATCCTCTCTCCAACTCTTGGAATTAGCCCATGAACCTAGAACAAATTTATAGTTCATTTGAACTGAGTAACTTTCCCATATATATGTACCAATAGGCAAGATCTAAAGTCTGATCATTCAGGACCCTGTCATAAGAAATTCTTTATCTGCTAAAGTAATAAATGTGTGGAGGGTCAAGTTAAATTCTCTTAAGTGGTTACAGAACTCTTCCAGGATGCTCTTCAGTGTTCTACAGCTTGATGAAATCAATAAAATATCATCCTCAAACACAAGTTTCTTGAAGATCTCCCTGGCTACAAATAGTGGACTGCCTGTTGAATTTCCTCTAAGTGGCAAACACCTTTGATAAACATCATGTCTCCCTGTTCTATGCTGAGTTTATTCCTTGAATAAATTTATTTGTTGTTTCTTTCAAGGAATCTTGAATTATTGATATATGGGTAGGAGATACCTTGCTGGAAGACAGGTTTTAAGTCAGCATTTTGCTCTACTGAATCAAATGGTTTTTCTGCATCACACAGTGGGATCTTATATCCCTCTTATCTTTTGTCCTCCTTCCAACTCTAAAGTTGAAGCATTTAATCCTAAAGGAGGCAGCTTTGTCTCAGTGCTTAATTTAACTCCTTTTATCAATTGCAAATAGGTTATTCCTATATACTTAGGAAGAACAGATAACTTGATAGTACTTGATAAAATATAAATGGTATAAAATGATATAAAATATATTTAGCTACTTATGATTTTAGTTTCCCTACTGAAGTTTATTCCTTAATAAATTAGAAAGGTAGCATGGCCTACTTGCTGTTCTCTATGGATGATATTCTATCTTCCTTTTCCTATCTATACCTCCCAAGCTTGGAGTACTTTCCTTTCTCATCTCTCACCTTACATAATCTCTAATTTTCATGAATTCTCAACTCACGCACCACTTTCTACAGGAAACATAGTTTAATTTCTCCAGGTGCTGAAGCCCTCCATTTGGGAACTGCTTTGTGTATTTTTTATTTGATTTTCTCTAGGTACTATTTCATTTTTATCCTTGTATCCCCAGGGCCTAGCATAGTGCCTGCCTGGCATATTATAGGCACTTAATAAACATTTGTTTAATACAGTGCTTCTTCTATACCAAGATAACACTGTTGACCTACTCTAAATAGGACATGCAATTTTGATTGTTTTTTTCAATAGCTGGTCCATCCACATGCTCTCTTGTACTATTTTTCTTATGACCTCAAAGATACACTAACAAATGACTGATTAGGGTTAGAAGCACTGTGGAACAAAATGAAGTTACATGGACCTCACTTAGGATCAAATTTTATCTTTTGACCTTGTTAGCACCACTCTCTAACTTAATGAAAGTAAAGATAAGTGACAGGTAGATAGATGATACTTGTCTTCAAACAAAGTACTTTTACTGAGTACTTACTATGTGTTGGGCATTTTGGTAGGAATAAGGAACAGTGAATAAGAAATAGGTTGACAGTGTTGACAATGTGACCCATTTGCCGTCTAATTAACTAATCCCACCTTCATATTCATCTAATCTGACTGCTGCCACTGGCCTACTTCTTTCTACCAGGACCAACACCCTCTACCTGGGACATCCATGTCCCTAATACCAGGGGAAGTTAACTCACTTATTTTAGAAATCTTTGGAACTCTAGTTCTGTAGCGTAGTCATTTTGACTGGTGACTAAGTGAGTAGAAACTTAGCCCACTTATCTAGCTGCCATAGAACCCGGATTGTAGACATGTTTCCTCTTTGCTTCCTATTCAGTCACTTATCCAAGTCCATTTACCATCTTCCTGTTGCTACTTGAATAACTCCACCTTCCCTTTCCCTTTTCCACCATTGCTTTTGTGTGTTGTACACCCCATTAGATTATAAACTACTTCCTCTTTTTCTGGGCACGTTAATCAAATCAATAGCATATGCCTTTGGAAAGGTCATGTCAATTAAGTGCTCTGTAGATCAACTTGCCACCCTTGTGACTCCCCAGACCAAAACTCCCTTCTCTGGCTTCCATTCTCCTTTGTGTGTGGTCTCAATTAGAATATAATCTTGTTGAGGTCAGGGACTGTCCCCCTTTTTGAATTTCTAGCACATTGCTTGGCATAAAGAGCTTCTCATTTCTCATCTGGATGCACTAATTTGGAACTTCCCTGACTGACTTCTCCATTATGACCTGGAGATACATTTTCCTCTTCCTTCCCTAGCCCCCTTTCCAGCTTCTTTTCATGTGTTTAGATTGTAAGCTTCTTCAGGTAGGGACCTTTTTTTTGTATTTGCATTCCTGGTGCTCAGCACAGTGCCTTTCACAGTAAAATGTTTATTGATTGAAATGATTTTTAATGAATTAATTTATTTGTTCGTAGATGGTCTACAATTGATGATGTCACAATGAATCAGAAGGATCACTATAACAGTATCTAAGCCCTTGGAACCCAACAGCTGATAACATAATTATAGTGGGAAACTACCATTAAATGTAAAGGAGTTAATGTGGACTCAAGACTTTAAATTTATTATTATTTTTTTAAACATTGTGTATGCATGGGAAAAGCACCACTCTTCACCAAAGAAGTCTTAGATTTTCTCTGTGAGAGAGGACAGGTTTGAGATGGATCTGGATGATGGGAAGAATAAAGATTAGTGAGTGGGGCATCTCCTTTCATGAGAGCAGTTGCTGCTTCCTTGGGGAATGTTTTGTTGTTGCTAGGTTTTCTTTCTCAACTGCACACTTCCTGGAACAATGTGCCCTTCCTCCACTTGCCCTACTTCCCCAACCCCCAAGGATAAGCTGATCACCTGAAATTTCATTATCATGAAGACTGACTCTGGTTTGGTCACTCTCTACTTTCTCAATTCACCTTCAGTTATCTTTCCCAGCTGACTGCCTGGAAGGTAGAACGCTAAACTCCTTCCAAACGTTCCTGGTAACTCCACTCTCCTCCATCAGCAGATGTTTGGCTTCCATCCCATAGAACAACGCTTCCACCTTCACACACATCTTCTCTACTTTTGTGTGTTGGCCACCTTATTAGATTATAAACTCCATGAAGGCAGGAATAATTTCTTTTGCTTATTTGTTGGCCAGGGCTTAACACAGTGCCTGGCAAATAATAAGTGTCTAATAAATTTTTATTGAATGGAATTAGATATTTTGATAAAAGTCTTTTTAGAAAAAATTTTGATGCTGTTTAAGTTAAGGTATCTAGAAACTTTCTGAGAGGATAGAATCAAAGCCTATTGCTCAATTTTACTGTCTCTTTATCATTAGAAGCAGTCACAGAGTTCCCTTTATCCAGCTCAGGAAGGCAAGAGATGTGTGTATAAATAGGAAAAGATGAAATATCTAACTTGAGGACTCATGTTAATAATTATAAAGGATAATAGTGCATTTTAGATTTGTCCTTGAAGAACATTTTTACATTTTAATAAATCTATAATTCTGATGGGCCCATGATTTGATAGATCCATGATTTTGTGTGTGTGTTTGGTGTGTGTGTATGTGTGTGTGTGTGTGTGCGTTCTGTGATTCCTACCCTGGTTATTCCTCTGCTGGAACCGAGTTCTGTCTGAACCAAGGCACTGCTACTGGCTTCTGAACTTCCTCCTTTCTTGGTACACTGCTACCCTGCATGTAGGTGCCCTTCTCAATCTGACCTGGATCTGAGACCCAGAGGTGGGTATTGGGCAATCAAATTGCCAGTTCACACCTGTCCCAATTGCAGTAAACTGTCCTGGTATGGGTCTGAGACCTCTTCTTGCCCTGGTTACATAGCCTCTTTTTGGGTGCCAGAGTACTTCTTTCAAGTAGTGCTTCTAGACCCCATCCCCAGTATCTAAAGAACTCCCTCTCTCCCTGTGCTGAACTGGGGTGAACAATGACTCACTGTGACTTTTTCTGTATTTCCCCATCAAAGCACAGTCTGGTGCATTTTCTGGTGCATTGGTTAGGAGGAATTTGTGGAAGAGAGTTCACTGTACTGTTTCCTACTACTCTGTCGTCTTAACTCCTCATTCTATGAAGCATTTTGCAAACCTTAAAGAGACCACATCTTTAAGGATACACAATAGCCTTAAAAATGCAGCCAAGAACCTGCTGAACTTAATATGTATTAACTATAAAGAAATTTGATAATATTAAAATCTGCATTGAAGTCTTTTCTCCAGCCAAATGTCTTCTGAGACTATATTAAGATTAAGATGGTTATTGTTGTAGATGTAGCTCTAAGGCCAGTACCCTCTTAGTTCAGGTTCAAAGTTGGGATGAAATGAGACACTCAAAAAATCACTGAAAATTTAACAAAGGAGGAGCTTTATTTTGGCCTACTCCAGCAAGGATGTGCAACGAGGATACAGTGGCTGAGCTTCTCTTGAATGTGGCATCCCCTTGTCTCTATGTGGAAATGTGTCTGGTCAGTCAGTCATGATGGTATAGCACTTCATGTAATTTTAGGCATCCATCCAGTTTGAGTTGAAAGTGACTATATGAGACTGGGACCTTTTCAGGAAGCTGTGTCAGGGAAGCTGAAGTCAATCAGGTTGCATGATGGGAACCGGAGAGGCAGCTGAATCAGGAAATTGCTGTTTTTATCACATACCACCCGTTGGTGGCAAGGCCCAAATGAGTTCCTAGAAGACCTTCCACAACTAGACAGTCCTTCTGTCGTAGGTAGTACTAAGGGAAACAGAAACAAACAAAACAAAATAAAAATAAAACAAAAATGTGGAGGAGTTTAAAAATCAGAAGTCCTAAGCCTTTCTTTACTTCTTCATAAAGACTAAGTCTTAAAGTCTCTGGTCTGTGCGATGAGTAATGCCACATATTTGAGGTTCACAGTGACCGTCCTAATGCAAAATGGTAATGATGAGCTAGAGCGACACCAAGAACATCAGAGCCCCAGCTCGGATGATGTCACTTCCAGTACAGTTGCAGATTTCATCTCCTGATGTAAGATAGTGATAATGAGCAGGAGAAGCTCCAGGAACATCTGGACCTCGACAATGGCTCTCCTGGAACAATCTACAAGTCTTTATCTTGCATCAGGGTTATCTGTAGTAAAGTGACTAAGAGGTCATAAGTCTCTTGCCTGCAACTTATCCAGGGACCTAAGGTGATATCAAGGCTGTTCCCTCTACTGACACTCCCTTGGTGTTCTCAGTCCCCACCCACTTACCCAGACACATGCAATTTCAATTTCCCCAGGCTATTAGAAAGGAGAATTTTTTTAATGCTTACTAATACCACACCCTTGGATCCTTCAAACCCTTTGGAATTGCTTGAACCATTCCAAAGGAAAGGAAGTCTACCCCTCAAGGGGGATCTGAGCTGTTTCTCCAGTGTGTATGGAGCCCTCTCATGGGTAAGGACCTTGAGTCTAAGGCAGCTCTTCAGGGGAAGGAATAAGGAAACATTAGAGAGGATCAGCTAAAACTATGTACAAAACCAATATATTCTTATTAGGTAAATCTTCCTGGAGAATAGATCCAAGAAAACACTGGACAAGGAAACCCTTTCCCTTTCCAGGGTAGCATTGATTTGTTACAGACATGGCTTCTGAGAGGTTGGACACCTGATGTGGGCAATCAAAGACATAATTATGCAGCTGTTTATCAGCGGGGGGAACCCTCTCATTCTGAGATGGGAGAGTTCCCTTTGCCAGTTGAGGACAGGTTGAAGGACATTTGGATTAGGAATAATTGCTTCCTCCTTACTACAAGGGATTACATGGTCCTGTGCTCACCACAGCATGGCATCATCACCTGAATATCCAAAATGACAATGAACCCACTTCCCAAACTTTGTAACAGCTCTGATCTGATTTGCTTAGCATATCTCTGACAGGTGTTGACATGTCTCACAAATGGCTATTTAGTTTGCTTTTGATTGTCCTTTTCTCTCTAGTCTCCAGACCACTTGGCCAGAAGCATGGCCATTGTCCAGGAACTAGTGTAGATGAAGATTATTTCTGCCCCATCCCTCAAAACTCTCTTACATGGAAGTCACAAAGCCAGGAGCTCAGTCAGCTGGAAGGACTTGGCAGTACCCCTTTTCTATAGAGTATCTTTTGTTATAGGATTAGTGACTATTGAAATTTAATTGTTATATTTTTCTTGCAGTGGATTGAACCATTGCGTAACCAGGCAAAATGGTGTTTCTCAGGACCCAGGCCTTTATGAATTAGAGCCCACTGACCAGTGGAGGATGCAGATTCCAGGGTGTAAACTGGAGACCTCAGTCTCTGACATAATTATCACTTTTTTGTAAAGAGCACTAACACCAGACAGACCTAGATAAGCATCATTTCTAATACAGTTTCCATTTAGCAGTAGAAGACTCCTGTGTTCTTTTCATTTTGCTAAAGGCTCCATCTCGCATCACCCAACACATAACAGTCAACTTTGGACAAATGGTAATTATATGACCCTGTGTCATCTGTTCAGTAGCAAATAGGGCTCAGTGAGAGAGGCAAACAGCTTTATAATGAGTGGCTGCTGAGGGGAGCTTGGAGTTCTGGACATCTAACAGCGGCTTATTCTAGGTCTCCATGCTAAAGTCTCCATGAAGCTTGATATTTATGGACAGAGACCTCTAGAAACATGGGCTTTACAGAGTCATAAGGGCCTAAAGGGAAAGATTGCCAGATAACTTGCCTTACATCTACCACAGCTGTAGCCTGTTCTGGTTCCCACTTGAAAGACACTGACTTGTGGGTGACTCAATCAAAGTGGACTGCCAAGATAACCAAGTAGGGAATGTGAGTTTTCCAAAATCTAAACAGTCCATGAGTCTCTGGACTTCCTTCTTAAAACATGAGGCAAGTATCAGTTGTGTCTGGAATCCTCTGGGCTTTTTCTTAGTTTGATTTCCCACCTTTTGTTTCTCATATGGGCCACAATCTGATCTGGGGCCTCTGCCACCATGGACTCATCTGGCCTAGCTACATAGCTGACAGAGGTCTCCTCCCAACCATGTGGTTAGCCAACTGAAACTAGTTACAAAATTTCCATGAATATTCCACATTCTCTCCAAGGCATTTCCCTTACATGACATCACAATTCTTCAGGTAACAGCTCCCATCTTTCATACTGAGATACCATCTGAGGCACTCTGTGCATATGATTAGAAGATCTTTGAGAACTGTACCACATGAATGTGGTTGGTATTCTTTGGTGTAGGGTACTGGGAAGAACAATTTTTAGGCAATTTTTAGACCTTTTTGAATATAAATATAAATGCATAATCATAATGGGGAGAAGGGCTGCTACATCAATTTAAAAAGAGACAGCTTCTCCTCTCTTTGGAACCATGAATTTTCTAACTCTGTCTCTCTTTGGGACTTCTGGTGAAGGAAGGGTGTAGGGTCTCTGAGCGGCTCAGATTCTAGGCACCTTCTTTCATTTTGGCAGAAATAATACCACCTTGTACATGGTTGCTAGAGTATACATACTGGCCTAAGAGTCTTTGCCTTATCTGCTTTGTGTCTCTTTCTCTGAGCATGGGTTAGTGATCTTGATTGGACATCCCTAGCCTTTGTGTTAGCATTGGTGACACTGAGATATAAGGAGCTCTTGGGTTTCTCAACTGGTCCCAACTGGCAGCAAAATTAGAAAGAAAGACCACTGATAAAAGGAGGCAATCTTTGGAGTCACCTGAGCCAACCTAACTGGCTATTCCTCATCTCATCTAAGTAGGCAACTAGCAAGGGGCAATGATGCCCACAGTGCTTCTACTTGGTGGGGAAGGTAGCACAACATCTGGCCCAGCATAGGATGAAGGGGTAGTTTTTGTCCCTGGCATAGGAGGCAGGGCTCAGGCTCTAGCAGTGGCAACACATAGCAATGATCCTGCCCAGGCAAAGGGGCAATGGCAATATCCGCAGGGGTGTTCAAGCCTTACCATCGGAGAAGGACAGTGCTTAGATCCCATCATTGTGAGCAAGAAGCATTGATAGACTCTAGCAAAGGGTAAAGGAGCATTGACCAAGCAACAACACTCTCTAATGGCAGCCCTCCTTGCTTGGCATAGGGGAGTACCAGCAATATTTGTGGCATGGCGTTGAGAGATTGCTAGGCTCTACCATAGAGGTATAGCACTTGGCACTAGCAAACTGGACAAAGTCTCAGTAGCAGTGGCACAATTTCTGGAGGCAGCGGGTAGTAGTGTGAGCTCCAATAGCAATAGCCATTGGTATAGGTCCCACTAGCAGCATATAATAACTCTCATGGCATTGGTCAATGGCACAGGACCCAATGGCAGGGGTCAGTGGAGTGGGTTCTGGCAGGAACAGTGGCAAAAGCATGTCCAGCAGACTTTTACTTATTATGCAGGCATACCTCATTTTATTGTGCTTTGCTTTATTGCACTTCTCAAATATTGAATTTTTTACAAATTGAAGTTTTGTGGCCACCCTGAATTGAGCAAGTCTGTCGGTACCATTTTTCCAACAGCATGTGCTTACATTACAGCTCTGTGTTACATTTTGATAATCCTCTCAATATTTCAAACTTTATTATTATATTATTATTACATCTGTTATGGTGATCTGGATGAATGTTCTTTAATGGTATTTGTTTTGGAGTGCTATGAATTGTACCCATAAAGGTGGTGAATTTAACCAGTGAATGTTGCACATATTCTGACTGATCCACCAATCAGCCATTCCTCCATCTCTCTCCTTCTCCTTGGGCCACCTGTTCCCTGAGACATAATAATATAGAAGAATGTTGCATAAACTTAGCTGATAAAGCAGCAGTAGGGTTTGAGAGGATTGACACCATTTTTGAAAGAAGTTCTGCTGTGTATAAAATGCTATAAAAGAGCATTACATTCTACAGAAATCTGTTGTGAAAGAAAGAGGCAATCGATATGACAGACTTCATTGTTGTCTTATTTTAAGAAATTACCACAACCACCCCAACTGTCAGCAACCATCACCTTGATCAGTCAGTAGTCAGCAGTCTCAAGGCAACACCCTCCATCAGCAAAAAAGGTTATAATTCGCTGAGGGGTCAGATGATGGTTAGCATTTTTTAGCAATAAGATATTTTAAAATTAAGGCATGTACTTTTTTTGATATTACACACTTAATGGACTGCAGTATAGTATAAACATAACTTTTCTATGCACTGGGAAACCAAAAATTTCATGTAAACCCTCTTTATTGTAGGGATATTCACTTTGTTGTAGTGGTCTGGAATCAAACCTGCAATATCTTCAAGGTATTTCTGTAAACTGGAACTGATGGGACTCCTCCATGTTGTTACCAGTACAGGTGGTCATATAACTCTTCCCTAGTGAGAGTTAATAGGATAAAGAAATGATTATTAAAGCTTATCTTGCTTTCTGGCAAAAGGGAGGAAGTGAAACTGTTTACCTACCACCTGTAGAAGAAGGGGAGAAAATCCTTAGAGAATTTCTGAAGGAGCAAAGATTTTTGTGTCTCTTTCACCCTCTGTGGGACTCTGAGGGAGGGGGAAATCATTACTGGTGGGCTGGAGAACACCAGATGGGAGATGGTACAGGGAGATTCTCAGTTTTTTTTTTTTTTTTGATTCTCAGTTTTAATCCTGATCTTGGGATAGGCTGCAAACAAGTAGGTAGTACGTGACCTCTTAGATACCTTACTATAGATGACCCTAACAGATGATAAGAGCCAATGACTTTGCAGGAAATCTCTGCATTGCTATAGTGCCAAAGTTCCTAGTACTACTTTTTATCATCACCTTTTTACACTGGGAGATGCACTGCAATCTATAAAGATTCATCACCATATACCACATGGATCTGGTCCTTTATTTCTGGGATTTGATCTTTCTGAAGGAGGACAGTGAAGCCTGGTATTTGTTGCTTTCATTTCCGCATATTCAGTTACCCATTAGGGAGTTGAGACAATGACTTGATTTTGTTTTGTTTTAGCCATCACTATGATTTGGTTTTTCTTTTGCCCTTCCATTGCTGCCTAAACTAGGCTTCCCACATCCTTGAGATCAGGGTTTCTCAGTAGCAACTCAAAGTCAATGAAATGTTGAAAGATCCTCTAGGAGAACCTTACAACCTATCCACCAAGGGGTGTAGTGTGGTAAAAGGAATATCAACTGAGGTCCTCAGCCATGTAGGTTAAGCTAGTCCTTTTCCTTAAAAGGTATTAAAACTATCTTCGAGACTTAATGGGCATAGGAAAACAAAAGGTTATGTGGTTAATGTTTCTTCCTGGCTGTCTGAATCCAAAAAGGTCAGGCACAGGGGTGGGGAATTTGTAGCCTCGAGGCCACATGTGGCTTTCTAGGTCCTTGTGTGTGTCTTTTTGACTGAGTCCAAGTTTTATAGAACAAATCCTTTCATTAAGGGGATTTGTTCTGTGAAGCTTGGATTCAGTCAAAGTGTTTCACGTGAGGACCTAGAGGGCCACATGTAGCCTCAAGACTGCAGATCCCCCACTCCTCAGTCAGGGTATCAGGCCTTCCTATCAATCAGACCAGCAGCATGCTTAACAATAGGATGAGGAAGTTGCTGGGAGTTGAATCAGTTATATACTCACTGGATATCTTTCCACTTCTATGGCTAATTAAATCTCTTTTTCTTAAGTGTTAAATGGTCGTAATGTCTCATCTTGTTCTAATCTTGAACTGGAAGTACTAGGCAGTACTGACAGTAGTCAGTTTGGTTAGTCAGGTCTGGCCTATCTGCCCACCCTACTCCTCCTCACCACTGTCCCCCCATGTTACTATTTTATTAAACCTCTCCTTTCATTGTACTCTGTGGAACTCTTGTTTTATCAGTAACAAACTGTTCTTCACATTAGGCTTCTCACACTCCTTTCATTTCCTTTCAATTGTGACCCCACAAAAGACATTCCTGGTCATCCTCTCAAGCACTACATGTACTTGAGAGTACTACATGTACTACATGTACCTATACCCTAAATATGCCCTCCCCATTGCTACTTCCAGACTCTCCCCTTATCACTGTTACTCAGAAGCTTCTTTTTCTTTGAAGTTCACTCTATTCAGATATATTCCCCTATTTTCTACTAGCCCGCAGGTCAGTCTCCTTTCTCAAGAAATTCAATATTTGGTCCAACAGTCTTTCTCTCCTCTACAAACCCCAGTCCTTACACCTAGATACTTCAGTTTACATGTTGATGTCCCCTTAAATATCCTGGATTCCCAGTTCATGACTTTCCTTAACTTTCATGACCTGCGTCTTCACTCCATCTTCACACCTAATAGGGAAGATCATACCTTAGACCTAACCATCTCCACTATCTATAACTCTGAAACAAAACTTTTGTTAGTTGGCTATAATTTCCCCACTTTTCATCTCTCTGTGCTTTACCCCTCCTATACCTATTCTCAGTTCCCATCAAAAACTCAAGGACTTCTATCCCTCTCTGTTTTCCCAGGCCTTTGCCCTGCTCTCATTTTCTATCCTTAAAAATCTTGGATCCTACATTTAATCAATTCAACTTTACCCTGTCCTCTTTCCTTGAGTCCCTTTGCCCCTTTTCCATCACCATTCATTTCTTTTTGTATCCCAAAGCTAGATTACTTTTACCATTTTCCTTCTCTGCTCTTACACATGTAATACTGAACATTGATGGAAGAAGTCACATAATAATGCTGGCTAAGGCCACTACAAATTTATGTCATGTAGTCTCACCAGGGGTCTCCCTATTCTGTGCTAATGTAATGGAGTGTCTGGTGCCCATGCAGACACCATCAGTTTGCTTAGATGATGTCATCAATGCAAAAATCTCTAGAGAGCTACTTCAGGTAGACCATGACTGGACCACTCAGTGACATTCTGCATAGGCTCACCATAAGTCTGGGAGGAGCCTTTTCCCAGATATGCAGCATTGGTGGGTGTATTTTTTTTTCCTGCATTCATTTCTGAGAGTGGAAGTGACTCCTTCATTCAAAACCAGTGAGAAGAGATAAGACCTTTAGGGCCTCTTTTTTCCATTGAGGCCATATACCCTTCCAAAGAAATGGGTCTGGGTCTTTCATGTTTTTGTTCATTCTTTTTTATTCTAGGTGAAGGGAATGGAGATTTTTATCTGATTTGGGAGAAAGTCCTAGGAATCTGGCAGTCCAGAAATCGAGTCAGCCCACCAGAAGCCAGCAGTGAGACCAAGTTCGGAAGGTGGATTTAGGCAAATTAAATGAAGCAATTGAGCTAAATTGAAAGCCTAATTCCTCCCTTCCTTACCTCCTCCCCAGGTGATATAAGGAGAATTATCAAGGTGTTTGCTATATCTCTGAAATAAATACCCCTTTATGAAAGCTAATCTGGTATTAAATGAAACTAGAATGCTAGTCACTGAGCTCCTAAAAAATTAAGAGAATTTATCTGGTGGAGGCTTGAGCCAGTGGTAGAGAAAATAGATCTCCAGCCCCAACCCCAACAAATCACTTCAGGGTACCTGAGAACCCTGAGAGAAGGAAAAGGTAACAGGCCTATCCCTGAGAGGTTGGGGCCAGAGTTAACCATATTTCACTAATCTAGCTACTCTTCCTTGATTTCTATCCCATTCCTCTCAGAATTTATTCCAAATTTTTTCTTATCTTCTTATGTCACATACAATATTCTTTCCCCTTTCTGTCTGTAAGGTAACAGATATTTACTACGCACCTATTATTTATATACCAGGCTTAGCAAAAGACAGTTCAGGATCTCAGAAGGAGAAGACATACAACAATTAGGTACAAACAATATATATGTATATGTAAAATATAATACATATATACATTTATATGATGAATTGGAGATGATTAACAAAATACATTTATATGATGAATTGGAGATGATTAACAAAGGAAAGGCATTAACATTAAGGGAATCAGGAAGGGTTTCTTGTAGAAGGCAGTATTTGAAGGAAGCTAGGGAAATTGAGGCAGAGATGAGGAGAGAGAGAATTCCAGGCATGGGGTGAGGGGGTGGGGACAGTGAGTGGAAACACAGAATCAGGAGATGGACTGTCTTGTTTAGAGAACAGCAAGGAAGCAGGTGTCACTGGATCCCTACGTACATGGGGTGATTAAGACAAGAAGACTGGAGAGACTGAAGGAGACAGATAATGAAGGGTTTTGAACACCAAAGTATTTTATGATGCTAGAGGTGATAGGGGAACACTGAAGTCTATTGAGTAGGAGGTTGACATGGTCAGACCTGTACTTTAGGAAGATCACTTTGACAGTTGAGTGGAGTGGGGAGAGACTTGTGGCAGACAGACCAATCAGCAGGCTATTGCAATAGCCTAAGTGTGAGGTGATGAAGGGCCTGTACTATAGTGCTGATAATGTTAGAAGAGAAAATATAAGAGATGTGTATATAAAGGACAGGAGTTGGTAACAGTTTGCATGTGAGGGGAGTGGGGGTGGACATGAGAAAGAATGAAGAAAAAAGAATGACACCTAGTTTGGGTGCCTGGGTGAATGGATGGATGGTGATACTCTCTATAGTAATAGGGAAGTTAAGAAGTGGGGAGGTTTTTTCAGGGAAAGTTATGAGTCTAGTTTTGGATATGTTGAGTAAAATATGTCTACAGGAGATCCACTTTTGGATATCCAATAAGGATATGGAGACATAAGGTTGGAGGTCAGTAGAGAGATTAGGGTTAGATAAAGAGACAGGAGAATTTTCCTCATAAGGATGATAATTGAATCCATGGGAGCTGATGATATTTCCAAGTGACATGGTACAGAGGAAGAAGAGAAAAGGACTCTGGACAGAATGTTGGGGGGCCTGCATAGTTATGAGTGACCTGGGTGAAGATTCAGCAAAGGAGATGGAAAAGGAAGAGTAAGGAGAGAACCAGCATAGAGCAGTGTCATGAAAACCTAGAAAGAAGAGAGAGCATCAAAGGAGAAGAGGGTGACTGATGATGTCAAAGGTCTCCAAGGGGTCAAGAAGGATGAAGATTGAGAAAAGGCCATTAGGTTTGGCAGTGAAGAGATTATTAGTCATTTTGGAGAGAATAGTTTCACTTGGATGATGTCAGAAATCTGATTATATGGAGAGTTAGGAAGAGAGTGAAAGGAAAAGTAGATGTCAATTGTAGACAGCTTTCTCAAGGAGTTCATCCAGATGAGGAATGATAGGTAGTAGAGACAGACAGATCAAGTGAGGGTTTTTTGGAGTATGGGAGAGACATAGGCATGTTTGCAGGCAGTAGGGTAAGAGCTGGTAGATAGGAAGAGACTGAAGATAAGTGGAGATGATAGAGGGGACAATCTGCTAAATAAATGGGATGGAATAAAATTGCCTGTGCATATAGAGAAGTGTGTCTTGGCAAGGAGAAAGGCCACCTTTTCATGTGAGACAGGGGTGAATCCGAACTTCAGGTTCCAGAAAATATCTGAATGATGTGAGTTGAGGAAGAAGGGAGAAAAGGCAGTTCTTGGCAAATGACCTCAATTTTTTTTCAGTATAATATGAGGTAAGGTGCTCAGAGGAGAGGATAGGGGAAGGAGGAACTATGAGAAATTTAAAGACTGAAGAAAAGTTTTGGAAAACAGCTATAGTGAATAAGATAAAGTCTAGTTGTGATTATGTAACATACATTTGTACTGGATCCACCCAGTTTCATGATTTTTTTTTCCAATTTTGTTTGGCAGCAGCTGAGTAGGAGTGAAGGTAGTGCATGGTGGGAGTAATCCAGGGCTGAGGCTTGTCAGGACAAGGTCACTGATAGGACTTTGTCTGCAGGGACCCAGGAGGACCGTGTGGAATTGAACTGGTTCACCATGGGTCAAGATAAGGAAGAGAGAAAAATGAAGCCAGGGCAGTGGTGATTGTTGTTTATCCCTCATTTCTGAAGACCACTGACATCACCATGTTGGAGTGAGGGTACAGTGTGTTCAGCTGTGACTGATCAGTCCACTGTGAGTTTGGAAGGCACTGCTGCAGATTGAGCACAACTGATCTATTAGAACATTTACAGTGGAAGTGGCTGTGGATTTGTGCAGCTCACATTTCCTTTGTTTCTAATATTCTGCTTTTCTCATGTAGTACAACACCTTCTTTGATGTGGACATGGTTGACAGACTGAAGGTCTCAGTGAGGATGGGTGAAGGGATAGGCTATGAGAAATGCGCAAATTGAAGAACTGAGAGATTATGGTGGCTGAGGGAGTATTCATATATACATACATGTGTGTGTGTATATGTGTATATATACATATATTATATAGTATATGTATATATGTGTGTATATAATATATATATATATAATTTCTTAGTATGAGGGCAGGAACTAGAAAAAAGAAAAAGACTGAGCTAGACATTGAACTCATTGAGGAAAAATGGATAATATTCTGGAAGTGTGTAGGCAACAGCTTCTAGAATTTTAATGGGCCAATAGATATGGACTGAGTGAGTCTTCAAGGAGAAAACGTTTCTGAGTGATGGTGATGGGGTAGCATCTTGAAGTGGCAGTGGGAAACAAGTCACATTCCAATGAGTGAAAATGCAACCAGTACTAAAAAGGATGACCAGAGAAGCTGTGTCAACAGGATGGAGCCAGGTCTCAAAGAGAGTCAGAAACATGGAAAGATTTAAGATGAAAGCACATTTGTTACCTATGGAGAAGTCATTCTAGACAGCACAGTCAAAGGGGTGGGTAGCTTTCAAGTGGTTCATTAAGGGAAGGAAGTTAGGTTGAGGAGGATGGAAAAAAGGAGCAGGTAATGGGGGATAAAGAACAGCATAGTATAAATAATTATAACTGGGGGTTCAATGTCACTGGAGTGGAATGGATATGATCGAGTGGGAGCTTGTTGACCGTTGATGGAGGAATAGGTTGTTAACATCACTAGGGATTTGGACACCGGGCAGAGTCCTATCTGCGGAGGACCTTGTCAAATCCTTTACTGAGAAAACTGAGACCATTTTGTTTTGTTTCCTCCTCCTCAATACTAGACGTTACATTGTTTGTGCATCATATTCCCTACTCCCTCCTGCTTTGTTTCAGTCTTGGAGAAAAAGGTGTTCCTTCTCTTTGCAAACATCAACTCCCTACTTGTTTCCTTGATTCTTTTCTGTGTCTTCCAAGAGTTTAACTCTTCAGTCATCCCTTCACTCCCTAATTTTCAATCTCTCTTTATCTACTACTGCATCCTTCCCCACTCCTTACAAACATACCCATACCTCTCTGAACCTTGTGTAATCCTGCCTTAGAGACAAGTGACTGAGAAGTAGCTTTCAAAGTCCACAGATGGACACATGGTATCTATGGAAACTGCATATATTTCTGATTTCTATTTACTTAGAGTGGGATTTCATAAGAGAAGCATAAGCCAGGTGACCTGACTAAGGAAGTAAAAGAGTCACTCTGGGAGTTTACAGGATGGCATATGTATTAGCCAGGCCCTTTCCTGTTTGCCAGGGAGGCGCATAAGACAGGACTGGAACTGAGATGCTTAGAACTGTGATCTAAGGAGCAAAGGCAAACAGATGGAGATGGGAAGTGGAGTGAGGCAGTGACCAGATGAGAACCGGAGGGAAAATGGCAAACTCAGCAAGCCGTGATCAGTGACAATCTTGGAGTCTCATCCACAATCTTCCTGTTTCTTTTCCCCCTTTTTCTTAGGAATATAAACCAGAAAAACTTTCTGCCCCACAGTTTATTTACTAATCTATCACTTTCTCCTTTTTTCCTACAATCCTAGTTGGGGAGGGAGGAAAGAAAGACATTTGTCCAACTTATTCCCTCACTGGCTCTTCTCATACTGCAGTCAAAAAGGTATGATCTAATGATGAATGTATGTATATGCATTCTGGAAAATGATTTAAAATAGCAAATATTCTCCCTCATCAACTCCACCTTATCCTGGCTATGTTGGGGGAAAAAAATCCTCTCCCTTTGAGTAAATTTTCTCCCAATCTCAGCAATGTTCTTTAGAACTAACAAATTCATGGCAAATGGCTATTTAGTGTTTTTTTTTTAACTAGCAACTGCAGATAACAGAAACAAGAACAAGTAAAATGCCAGTTTCCAAATGCCAGCTGCTTTATCCAGCAGCTGAAAGGAGCACAAATGGTGCTCTCCCTACTCACTGTCCCCACTCCCGGAAACTGGATCAGAGGGAAAAAACAGTGAGTGATAGTCTGATAAACGGGAAGCAAATTCCTGCTTCAGGGATGTGAGAGAGTAGAAGTTTCTGAGCTAGTCTCCTGAGAAAGAGGGCATGAGTGAGTGACTGAATGAATGAAGAAATTATTTATTATGTGCCAAGTCTGTACTAAATGTTATGGATACAAATACAAAATCCCAGATAATCCTTGTCCTCAAGGAGCATACATCCTTATAAGGGAGAAAGGACATATAAGAGAGTGATAGCTAGGAAAGGATATTTTGGTTTGGAAAATTACTTCTCTGTAAGTAAGTGTAAGGCGAGTGGAGCCACAAAGGAATAAATTGACACAGCTGTTTTAGGAGTAATTATAGAGCTGATTTCATTATAATTCCAGAACTAGAAAGAAGGGGGGTTGGAAAACGTGGATGCATTTATAGTGGAATGGTGATTGGTGGAGAGACCAGGGTGTGAAATGAAGCTAGCAAGGATTCTGGGGCTAGACATAATGGGTGATGGAGGCCTCTGCTGATCTGTGGACTCCCAGAGTGCTCCTTCGTCTTGTACACAATCTCTCCACCTAACCACATAGGACTTGCTCAGAAAGTTCCTTTCAAAACCAGCTTGGACATATCTGAAGTTTGCAGGAGTGCTCTTCACCTCTCCATAGGCTTTTGGCTCTCCCAAACTGTTTCATTGGCTTGGCTCTGAGGCAGTTATACTTTAAAAAGCAAACAAATAAACCTTTGTTTATCCAATCATTTCCTCCAGCTACTATCCAATAGGTCTCTTCTTTTTCACAACCAAACTCCTGGAAATAGCTATCCTTACTTATGACATCCACTATCAATTCCCACTCTCTTTTCACTTCTCTGGTTTCCAAATTCATTACTCAATTGAAGTTCTGCTCTTGGTAAAACTACCAACATCCAGAGGAATGCCGGTAAAATGTTTAATAACTGACTACCAAAGTATACAGGACACACCTTTAAGTTTAACCTGAATTTTAACATTTCCCCCATCACTCTGTTAAGTCTAGACAATCAACAGTAACAATAAAATAAGTCAAACCCCAATTTGTAGTGTTTGCTGATTTCCACGGTATACATGTTCACACTGAAAATTTAACAATGACTCTCCAGAGCCTGTCTGAGCTGTTTGCAACACATCCTTGAATACAGCTCAGTTTTTGGAGCTCAGCCAAAAACCAAGGAGCAAGGGAAAATATGGTAGGGGGCCTGATGGCAGGCAGTTTCCTTTGCAGTGTTCTTTAACCTTTGCGCAGACTTCAAGACTTTATCTCGTATATATCTTGTTTGTCCATAATTGTTTCATGTTTTCTTACTGGATTGAGAGCTCTTTGCAGACAGGGACCATTTTTTTCCTTTCTTTGTATTCCTAATGCTTAGCATAGTACCTGGCAAGTAGTAGGTGGTTAATAAATGCTTGAGGAGTTAACTTGTCTGTCTATAGGCAAACTACCTAGAGGCTCTCTGATCTTGATCTTAGGAAAAATATAAAGGTAAGATAGACAGAAATCATCATAAACAAATTAGAGTAACAAGGAAGAAAACATCTGTTAGATCTATTTATAGGAGAAGAATTTATGAGCAAACAAAATATGAAGCAACACACATAAGGAAAAATGGACAATTTTGATTACATAAAATTGAAAATTTGCATAGAGTCAATACAACAAAAATTAGAAGAAAATTTCATGTCTATTCAGTGCTTAGCACAGTGCTTTTCCTATAGTAATTGCTTAATAAATGCTTTTTTCTTCATTCAAGAGAATTAAATATGAGGGTAAAGGTGGGGAATTTAGGGACCTATGCAGCAAGTGTTTCGATAAAGGTTTCATTTCTATGACATGTAACAGATTCAAATTTGAATTTATAAATGGTCAAAGGAGATGAATAGTTACTTTTCAGAGGAAGAAGGTCAAGCAACCAATAGTCACATTTTTAAAATACCCTAATTCAGTAGCAATTAGAGAAATTCAAATTCAAATAACTCTGAGGTTAATTTCATACTCATCAGATTTGGCAAATTTGACCAAAAAAGGGAAAATCATAAAAATTGGATGGGTTGAGAAAAAAGCAGATTCATTAATGCATTGTTATTGGAACTGAGTATTGCTCTAGCTATTCTGGAAAATAATTCAGAACTATGCCCCCAAATTAACAAAACCATGAATATCCTTTGAAAAACACCACCATTAGATCTTTATTTCAAAGAGACTTTTGAAAAAAAGAGAAAAAGACCCCTATGTCCAAAAATATTTGTGGAAACTCTTTTTGTAATGTCCAGGAGCCAGAAATTTAAGGGGTATACTCCAAACAGGGAATGCCCGAACAAATTATGGTATATGAATGAAATATTTTTACATCTGTTGTACTAGGAAATGATGAAGGGGATGGTTTCAGGAAAACATGGAAAGGCTTTATGAGTTGATGCACTGTGATCTGAGTAGAACCAAGAGAACAAATCGTACAGCAATATTGTGGAGATGAAAAACTTTGAAAGATTTAGGGATTCTGATCAATTCACTCTCATGGACTCATGGTGCAGATTAAAACATTTTTTTTGACACGGTCAATGTGGAATTTGTTTTGTTTGACTAAATATGTTTGCAATAGGGGTTTCATTTTTCTTTTTTTCTAATTGGAGAGTGTGGGGAGAAAGAAGGGGGGAAATAAGGCAAAAGGGAGAGAATGCAGATTTTCATTGATCAAAAAAATTAAATTAAAATTTAGAAAAAGAACTCAAGATGATGATATGAGTAAATGGAAGAAAACTCCAAATATAATAAAAACATACTATGAGTTAAGAGAAGCTAAAGCAGAAAAAGAAAGCAACACAAGTAATGCCTTAGAGAAAAGAATGGCTTAGCTGCAAGGATTCCAATACTGAATGGAAGAAATGAAACAAGATACAAAAAATACAGAAACAAGACACAAACAATACATGTTAAAGTTGAAGGAAAATGTTGAAAAAAGAACAAATATCCTAGGAAAAAGATGGAAAAACTTATCCAAGTAAAAAACTCACTGAAAAAGAGGACAGAACAAACAGAAACCAATGAATCCATGAGAAAATAAATAGTAAAGTAAAAAAAAAAACTGAAAAATTAAAAGAAAACATAAGGAAATACTATCAAAAAACAACTGACCTAGATAATAGGTGGAGGAGCTATAATTTGAGAATCACCAGACTCCTTGTTAATCATGATCAAACAAAAAATCTGGACACCATATCTCAATAAATCATAAATCAAGTCAAAAAAATCCCAGATTTATAAGAACCAGAGGACAAAGTGAAACCATTGTCACCTTCTGGGGGGAATACTTGGAAACAACCAGACAAGTCATAACCTGAATTCAGTTTCCAGATCAAAGAAAAAAAAGACAGTATATGTAGTCAGATAGAAACAGATAAAGTACCAAGATTCAAAGCAGGATAATATAGGACTATGCTTTAACTACTTAAACAGAGAGAAAATGTTGGAATATAATATTGCAAAACTGAGTAAAATATTACTAGATGAAAATGGATCATTAAATTTTTAATTTTAAGAATTCCTGATGAAAAGTAAGAGAATCTTTGAAACACAAACACAAAATTAACAGAAACCTAGTAAGGAAATATATGTGAGCAACTGGAAAGGACAAATGATTATCAAGGCTTACATTCTAACAGGGAAAGAAGAGACAACTGTCCTTTTAAAATCTCCCTGTCTTCAAGGGTAATAAAGAGAGTAAACATGGGAACATACTAGGTTTGGGGTGGTTCTCTTCCATCTTATTCATTTTAAGCCATGAAAGAAAAAGGAAGGAAAAAAAGAATATACTAGAAAAGAAATGAAGAAGAAGGGTGAGGAACATATATTAAATATATAATATTTTATATGAAAATATATTTCAAACATGTAACTTTCAAAGTTTTCCTGCATTTCTATTATTGATTTTTCTTCTGATTTTTTTTTTTCCATTTTCTTCTCTTGTGGGGTGGTGGAGGAGGACTCTATTTCTTCCACCTTCCACCCTCTTAATTAAAAATCAAAAAAGCAAACAAGAACAAAACTCTTACAACAAATATGCAGAGAATTATCACATTGACCTTGTGTAACAAATATATTTTATTTAAAGTCAATGTTGATAATTAAATGATATCAATACTTAATGCTCACACACACACACACACACACACACACACACTCATGCTAAATAGCATAACATCCAAGTACTTAAAAGAAAGCTATTCAAATTACAGAAAGAAATAAAGAACAAAATAATACTAGTTAGGGAATTCTGCCAATCTCTTTTAGAGTGAGAAACATTAAAAAAAAAGAATAAATAATAAGGACCTTAAAGAATTGAAGAGAATTTTAGATAATTTTGATATGTTTTATATATGGCAGTTACTGAATGAAAATTGAAAAGAGTATATTTATTTCTCAACTTTACATGATACCTTTACAAAAACTGACCAGAAGCTAGGACATAAAAATTTCATAAATAAATGCAGAAAATCAGAATTATTAGACATATCTTTTACTGACTATGGCATAATAAGCAGGATAATCAACAAAAGGAATTTTAAGAGAAGATAGAAACCAAAATGAAAACTAAATCAAACAATAAATCATAGAAATAATACATATTTTCATTAAAGACAGTGAGAGCATTTAAACAACAGGCTAAAACTTTTGGGATTCTGCCAAAGTTCAGAATAAAAAAACCTCTAAATAACATAAAAAATAGGAAAGTTAGTTTCACATGAAACTAAAAAAAAAAAAAAACCAAAGAACAAAAACCCCAAACTCCAACTACTAGAAAAGCAGCAAATCTAAACACTCCAACTAAGCACAAACAGTAAAATCTTGGAAAATCAAAGAAAAGATAAACAGAATTCAAAACAAACAAAAACCCTATTAAATTGATAGACACAACTAGCACTTGTTTTTTCAGGGGGAAAATAGCTAATTTGATTTCAAAAGAGAAAGTAAAACCAGATTACAATACTCAAAAATATAAAAAAGAATTCATAACACATATAAAAAGGAATTTATTAGTACTCATTATGTTCAATTTTTTGCCAGTAAGACTTATAACAAACAAAAAATGGATGAATATTTACAAAAATGTAAAATACTCAGATGAACAAAATGAACATAGAGGATTTAAATGTCTCAGAAAAAGAAATTAAACAAGTTACGAATGACCTCCCAAAGAAAAACGTTCCAGACTCAAATAAACCTACAAGTTTATTCTATTACACATTATTATGACAGAACAATTGACTCTAATATCACAGAAATTGTTTGCAAAAATAAAGAAGCATCTTATCAAACTCTTCTATGAAAAAAACATGGTCCTTATAAACAAACGAAAGATAAAGCAGAGAAAAATACTACAGATCAGTATTTCTAATGAATATTTATGCAAAAATGTTGAATTAAGTATTAGAAAGAGCTATAACAACATATTAGAAGCATTACTCTGTGGTTTTATACCAGAAATGCAGGGTTGATTAAATATCAGGCCAACTATAAGCACAATAAACCATATAAATAACAAAAATAATACAAATAATACGATTATATCAATATATGGAGAAAAAGTTTTTTGACAAAAACAATGCCAATTTCTGTTAAAAAATGATAAAGCACAGGAATAAATGAACTTTTCTTTAATATGATAACTAGTATCTATTTAAAACCATGGGCTAGCATTATTATTATTATTATTCCTAGTGGCAACATGCTCAAGGCCTTTTCTATAAGATAAGAAGTAAAGGAAGGATGCTTATTGGCACTGGGATTATTTGATATAGTTCTAGAAATGCTAACTATATCAGTAAGATAAGAATAAGTACTAGATTTCATTGGCATAGGATCTCCCAGATAAGAAAACTTTCTGTGAATGTAGGTCAGCAGCTTCTCTACAATTTATTGTCTTAAAGAGTTGCCTAGAGGACTAAGAAATTAAATAACTTGTTGCTAGGTTACACTACCAATAATTGTTACTCACTTGAGCTCCCTTCTTCCTGACCTTAGCCTGGCTCTTGATCCACTTTGCCTCTCAAAGCAATAAAAAGCAAGAAAAAATTTGAGAAAATAAGTATAGGCAAGGAGGAAATAAAATTATCTTTGGAAATAGTAGATGGTCCATTTGAAGAACCCTAGAAATTCAATTAAAAATTAAGTGAAATGATTACTAACTTTAGCAAGATAGCAGGATGTAAAATTACTTATAAAAGCCACAGTTTTTCTGCATATTATTAAAAAAAACAATCCAAAAGAAATAGAAAAAAAAATCCATTCAAAATGACTAGAGAATATACAAAATATCTGAATATTAAAAAGCCCAAGACATAATAAAAACTTTTATAATTACAACTATAAACCATGGAAATAAAGAGAAATAGCTGGGGAATATTAATTGCTCAAGACTGGGTCATGTTAATGTAGTAAAAATGAAAATATCATATAAATTAATCCATAGACCCAGTGCCAATAAATCTACTGACTAGTTACTTTATAGAAATAGACAAAGCAATAACAAAATTTATCTAGAAGAGCAAAATTTGAAGAATAGTGAGGAATATAATGGATAAAAGTAGGAAGAAAGGTGGCCAACTAGTACCGGATATCCAATTATACTACATAAAAAAAATTGTCAAAATTATTTGGCATTGGTTAAAAACATCAGTGGAAGATTTGAGGTATGACACCCTGAAGCAACTGAACGTAGTGACATAGGGTTTAATTAACCCAAGGACAGCAACTACTGGGAAAATTGAAAAGTAGTCATTGGGTCTAGACCAACATCTCACACTATATATCATAATAAACTCCGAATGGAGTTTATTAAATATGTTCATTAAGGTGAAAATCAAATCAAGTCAATGAACATATATAAAGGGCTTTCTATATACCAGGCACTATACTAAGTGCTGAAAATACAAAAAAGGCCAAAACAGTCCTTGCCCTTAAGAACCCACAATTGACTACTAGGACATGAAGTTATATGTACATTGTCAGACACAGTCTCTGTAGTGGACACCTTTGCTTAATTTTTGTTACATTTGAGGGTTCAGTCTGGCAGATATATATGGGAAGTTACAAGTATGTGGGTATTTTTATAAGAATCCCTTTTGCTCCTAGAATAAAATACAAAGTCCTTTTTCTGATATTTAAAGCCCTTTACAAATCTGTTTCCTACCTGTCTTTTCAAGTTTATTGTATGTTACTCTTGTTTACACACTTTTTAATCTAGTCAAAATGACCTTGTTCCCCATACATAACATTTCTGTGCCTTTGTAGAGGCCATCTCCCATCTTTTGAAAGTACTCCCTCCTTATTTCTACCGCATAGAATCTCTAGCTTCTTTCAAAGCTCAGCTCAAAAGCTATACTCTATAGGAAGTATGCCCTCATCTTCCCAGTTAGAAATTATGTGTTAATTGATAGCAAGGGGCTAATCAATGGTATTGACGATATCGAGATATCGAGGTGATATTGCCTCACATTAGTGATTGATGTTGGGGGAACATTTCAGAGTGAAGATCACAGCTGATAGCATTAGAAAGACACTCCAACCCCTCAAGGGTACGCCTAGAAGTATGAGAGAGAAGTATTTGTCTATTAGATGAGGATTTGACTTGTTAATGAATATATAGGTTTTTGACAGATGGAGACAGAGATATAGCTATAGATGTATATACATATATGCATATAGAAATACATATATACTTATGTTTTGCTATTTATTTGCATATATTTTAATGATTACATATGTTTTGTTGTGAAATAGGCAGGTTTAATGTTACTAATTTTGAATTTTTCTTGTTCTTTGTGATTATTTGTTTATGTGCTATGAATATGCATAGAGTATCATGATCTATACATATGATTTATTCTTCATGAGACCATGGATAAGTCACAACCTCTGAGCCTCAGTGTCCTTCTCTGTAAAATGCAGATAATAACAATTGTACTATTTACCTCAGAGGTTTGTTGTAAGAAAAGTTTCATAAACTTTAAAACATTATGTAAATTTAGGATAGAGGGTAGACTGGTTTGAAGGGAATACTAGCTCTCTTGTGAGTTGTTATACATTTAGAGATGAAATAGAGCTTTAAGATTATCTCATCTGACCTGCTTATTTTTTACAAATGTGGAAACTGATGCCTAATGAGGTTAAGTGACTGCCTAAGGTCTCACAAGCAGTAATTAGCAGAGTTGGTATCTGAAGACAGGTTCTCTGACTGCAAAGTCATTGTTCTTTTCACTATACCACACTGCTTTCCACTACATGAACCTGCAAGTGATCTGTCTTCTTGGTTACTGGACAAGGATGACTTGGTTACAAAGCAGTGTCTCCCAAGAGCTGAGAAGGAAACAAACTACCCTCTTGAGCTGGTGGGGAGGGTGTCAGGGAAAGGAAAGGTGTGAAGCCAATAGAAATAGAAGTAGTTATTAGATAAAGTGATAGACTGGAAACAACCTAGGAATAGGGTGAGTGACTGGAAATGGAAACAAGGGGTGGCCTTCAGAATGGTGTGTCCTTATTACTTGAAAGGAGACAAAGGGTCCTGGGGAAACAGGAGACACCAGGCATGAGCTTGTTTCTTGTTATGTGCACTTGGATTCCTATATATAGTAAGATTCCTCCTTAAGCTCAGACGGGGAAGCTCAGAGGGCACATGGGGATCATATTGAATTTGTTTTCTTCATAAGAATATTCAGGCTAAGGGACTCCACTAAAGGGGAATGACATTGCATTCATTCCCCCAGAGGTCCTAGGAGGACAGGTGTTTGGAGACAACTCCCTCCCCGCTCTGCCATCCAACCCAAATGTAGAAGAAATATTTGTTGAATGTCAATAAATTCTAGTTTTTCCTCTGTTTCTATGACACTTGTACTTAACCAACATTCTGTTTAACAGATTTCCATCAGGAAGAATCAGGATATAACTAAATGAAAGATGACATGGATGGCATTAGAACAGGAAGGGGCTCTTGAGAGAGATTTATATAGGGATTTCAAGTTTGAAAAGCGCTTTACATATGTTATTATCATTTGGTCCTTACAACAACCCTGTGAGGTAGGTACCATTATTATCTCCATCTTGTAGAAGAAGAAACTAGGAATGAGAAAGGAAATATGACTTGTCTGGAGTCACACAGCTAAAAGTTTAAGGCAAGATTTGAACTCAGACCTTCCTGACTCCAAGTCCAACACTCTATCCACTATGCCACCTAGTAACATCTTGGAAATAAAAAGTCCAGAAATCAATGCATCTGGGAAGAAGCTGAAGGTTACTAGAACTTCCTTTACATTTCTACAAATTGGGAGGCTGTGTAGCAGCAGCAGTAGCATCAATAATAAACATTTTATATTGTCTTAAGCCCTATTTGGTCATTGTTCCAGATCTGATTGGTTCAGAATCAATGCAAATAATAATCATTTCTATTTTGCCCAGAAACTCTGAGGTTCTTCCCTTCTCAGATTGATTTTTTTTTGACTAGGTAAAAGGCCATTTTCTGCCTCAATTTTTATTAAGCCTTAGTCAGAATGGGTATTGCCTCAGGCAAGCTGAGACCTATCAAAGACTTGAAAAGGCCAAGGTCTCTCACTACATCCAGAGCAGTCTCCAGTTGTGCTGATTTACATCTGGCCACTGCACCAGATGACTCTGGAGGGTACAGTGAGGCTGGTGACCTTGCACAGCCCTCCCTCACTTAAATCCAATTCACTTGCCTATCATGGCATCACCTCCCTGAAGTCCTCTTCAAGAACTAAGGGCAAACAACAATAACAACAAAACAGCAACTGTTTTAAAATTCACAAAGTACTTTAACATACATTTGTTGTTTGAGCCTCCTAATCAATAAGTCATTGGGTCATTCAATGTCTATTGTTTGCTAGGCGCTGTGCTAAACTCAGGAGAGACAAAGAAAGGCAAAAAAGAGTCCTTGCTCCCAGGAATATTATAATCTAATGGCAAAGACAATATGTAACCAACTACACAATACAAACAAGGATTAGGCGGGATGAAGTGAGCCTCACAGGAAAGACACTAAGACATTTCCTTGGGGCATTGCTCCAAATTGCTCTCCAGAATAGAGATGACTAGATCACAATTCTACCAATAGGGCATTGATGTATCTGATACATTTTCTAGGTCTGTTTGAAGGATTTTTGGAGATGAACTGCCCCCTGAACTGCTTCTTATTCTGATGTCTTCTTATTATATCCTTACTTCTTGTTAACTTCCTATTTCTATTGCTCCACCCCTTTTTGCCATATCTTGCCATGTAGTAATATTCTATTGCATACAAATAACATAACTTGTTGGACCATTCTTCAATGTAGTTCTTGGCTATAGCAAAAAAGTGCTGCTATAAATAATTTTGCTCATAAGGATCTTTTCCTGCTTTCTTTGATGTATTTGGGATATACATCAATGTTTGATGCTATCTAAATGTATAAAGGAATGGTTCGTTGTTTGAATGAATATATGTGATCCGAGATCTGACCTCCTTTTATGGAGGATAAGAAGGCCATGCTGCGACTGCCAGCAGTATAGCTGGGAGGAAGGAGCAGGTAGGGTTTAGGACCACTGACTGTGGGTGATCTTTCCTCCAGTCTCCAAGCAGGGTATAAGTCTAGAATTTCATCTTTATACCAACCCTGAAATAGCAGTGTGAAATAGATATTTCCCTTATAATCTTTAGCTTACATCCATCAACTTAACCGTTTTCCATCAAATACTGGTTACACAAAAGATCATCAGGAATACCTAACAAACATGTTTATCAAAGAAAGCAGCCTTATTGAAATTGAAGAAGCTATAATAATGATAAAAAAAGATAAAAGAATACACATTAATAAATGAGCCCTTTACCTGGGAGTGAGAAAAGATCTCAGCTGAATCAGTGAAAGAGAGGATGATTTCATTAAAGGGGAGTCCCCTCTCAACAGTTTTTGGGGTTAAAAGTGCTGGAAGTCAAGGGATAAGATAAGGGGGTCAGTTTGACTCATGTCTCTAAAGCTTCTATCATTCCAAAAAAATCTTAGCCTTTCCTCTCTCTTGACCCATGTCTCTCTCTCCACCTTTCTTGGTATTTGTGTGCGATAAAATAAAGTAAGATTCTTATGCAATACTACAGTGCTGTAGCTCAATGTTCTGTCAATCATGAGTCATATTTCCTTATGTGTACACAATATGGAGTTTTACCACCCAAAGAAGCAAAGGTTATATGTATTAGTGGTATCATTGTGTCAAAAGATATGCACACATATATAACCTTTATCAAATTGTTTACCATTTTAGGAAGATAGGAAGGGAGGGAAGGGGAAAAATTTACAATACAAAATTTTGTAAACATGAATGTTAAAAATTATCTTTACATATAATTGGAAAAAATAGAATACTCTTTATAGAGGTATGCACAGTTTAGTAACTTTTTAGGTATAATTTCAAATTGCTTTTCAAAATGACAGGAACAGTTCACAACAATGCACAGTAGTATGTAATTGTGCCTGTCCTCCCACATCTCCTCCAAAAATTTCCATTTTCCCTTTTTGTCATCTTTTCTAATTTGATGACAATAAAGTGAAACCTCAGAGTTGTTTTAATTTGTATTTTTCTTTATTATTAGTTGGAGTATTTTTTCTTTTGAATGTTGATAGCTTGAGTTTCTTGCCTTGAGAGTGACCTCTACATATCCTTTGGTCCTTTACCTGTTGGAGAGTGGTCCTTGTTTTTTATTTATTTGAATAATCAGTTCCTAATATATTGGATATTAGAGATGTATCAAGGTAATTTTCTGCAAGCAATTTTTCCAGTTGGTATTTTCCCTTCTAATTTTTATTATGCTGACTTTATTTGTACAAAAATAATTTTTACTTTTATGTAATCAAAATTGTCTATTTCAAATTTTATGATCATCTCTATCCCTTGCTGATCAAGAACTCTCTACCATCATGAGTTGTGAAGGTATCTCTTTTATCACCTTTTCTATCGAGGTCTTATATCTATTTAGAATTTATTGTGGTATATAGGTTAATAAAAGTGGTATATTTGTTTAAGCCCAATTTCTTTTATATGACTTTCTAGTTTTTCCTAGCAATTTTTGGCAAATTGTGAGTACTTATTCCAGTAGTTGGTTTCCTTGGATTTATCAAACAATATGCTACTGTATTAAATTGCCTCTAAACTAATTTGTTCCATTGATCAAACAGTTTTGATGAATTCTGCTTTGTAGAGTAGTTTTCGATACGGTGCTATTAGACCTTTTTTCTTTCCATTTTATTTTTTTCATTATTATGAAAGTCTTGACTTTTTTGTTCCTCCAGATAAATTTGGTTATTATTTTGTCTAGTTTTATAAAGCAACCCTTTGGTTGTTTGACTGGTATAGCATTCAAAATATAAAATGATCTAGTTTGTTTTGTCATTTTTATCAAATTAGAATGTTGCAACCACGAGAACTTTATATTTCTCTAGTTAGTTAAGTCTTTCACTTCCATGAAGAGGGTTTTATAGTAAAAAATTATAAGTGGAATACGAGACATTTGAGACAACTCTCCAATGTTTGTCGAAGGCTTCACCATCATTCCTATCTCTCGGGTTTATAATTATCTTGGACTCTTTATTCTCCTTTATTCTCAATTCGTACTGCTTCTACCTTCAGAACATCTGTCATAGCTGACCCCTTTTCTTTACTCATGCACCTGTTGTTGCTGTTGTTTAGTCATGTCTTCATGACCCCATTTGGACTTGATAAAGATACTGAACTGATTTGCCATTTCCTTTTCCAGCTCATTTTACAAATGAAGAAACTAAATCAATCAGGATTAAATGTCTTGCTCAGGGTCACATGGTTAGAAAGTATCTGAGGCCAGATTTGAACTCAGGAAGGTGAGTCTGCTTGACATCAGACCCAGCATCCTTTGCACCACTTTAGATCTCTCATCATCTTCTGATCTAGATTATCTCAACAACCATGTAATTGGTCTCTTTGCCGCAAGTCTTTCTGTTGAGGTTTGGGTTGCTCAGGACCCCAAAATACTGACACACCAGGTCCTGCCTGAATGAATTTGACTCAACCCTTCTTTCAGTCAAAGAAAAACAAAGTTTATTAAAGATTCGGTATTGGGTACACTCTTAAGGAGTCTAAGCATTTGTGACACTTGTATTAACAAGTGAGGCAGACTGAATCTCAGCTAGATTGAATTTGAGCATCTTCATGGAGACAGGATGGATCTTATGCACAGAAAGATTGTGGGAGGGATCTAGGGGGTGGCCAAGTAGTCTGGGATGGTGGGAAGAGGGGTCTAGGGAGGGTCTTGAGAAGGAGTCTAAGGAAGATCTTGATGGAACTGGGGTGATTAGAGATTAGAACCCAGAGAGTGTGGGATTTTGATGGGATCAAGGGTGGGAAGCAGCTGGAGGCAATTCAGGCAGGTAACAGACAGTGGAGGGCTAGGCTAGGTTAAGGGCAATTTGATAGGATCAAGAATGGAAAGCAGTTAGAGGTCATTGGGCAAAGCTATAATGAAAGGCCTAGTTTCAAGGAGAGTTCAAGGGGGCTCCCAGAGCCTGTAACCCATCATCTCTCCAGTCCATCCCATTCTACATATTATAGCACATAGCTGACAATGTCTCCTACTCAATGAACTCTATTGGCTTCCTATTACCTCTAAGATCAAATATTAATCACTCTGTTTAGATTTTTTCAGTTTTATCTTACATTATCCTTGCCTTCTAAGCTCAATGATCAACCAAATTGGCCTCTCTGTTTCTCTAACACACCACTCCATCTTCCATCTCTTGTCTCTGCACTGGCCATCCCCATGTACTGGAATGTACTGCTTCCTTCCTTTAGTTTTACAGAGTTCTTCTCTTTCTTTAAGATGAAGCTTAATTGGGGTGGAGTCAAGATGGCAGAGTGAATGGAGCATTTCTGTTGAACAATCCCAAGCCAACCCAACCCCCTAAACAATTAAAAAAAATCTGCCAAATCAAATTCTGAGTGAGATAATAACAATGACAAAAAGTTATAGTGACTCATTTTTCCAACCTAGGACAGTTTAAGTGGAGAAGAAGAGAGGTCTGCAAGTCCTGGAGTCGGGGCTGACCAGAAGCTGTTACTGTTTGTCCTTCCTTCTGGAAGAAGACAAATGACATCTTGAGGGTGATATCTTGATTTGTGCTTGAATTGAATGTAAGTGGGGCAGAGCTGTGCAAAACTGTCAACCTCACTCTCTCCTCTAGTCATCAAAGTACATTAGAAAGACTACGGTAAAGATGACTATTGATAGCCCAGGATGCCTTGGGTGACCTTCACCTTTTTAAATTAAGGTCTTTCCCATGTCTTGGTTTGTCTAAGGCCTTGCCCATTCAATGACTGAGGGCCTGGTAGAAATTGAGACAAAATACAATTTACCAACACAAGATATCAATCTGGGAGAAAAAGACCCTCAGAATTTCTGGCCAGAACAGAAAGCAATTGTTATTTACACTCATTCTAAGCCAAGGCAAACATAAACAATGAATCACAGAGCCTAGGATTTGCCCATTCAGTGAAAGGCAAATGTGATTAGGGTTTTAAGATGGAGGCAGGGCAAAAAAACTGCACACTCATTTTGGTATGAAAAACCTATCTTACAATACAGGAAAGTGGGGGAGAAGAAGATAAGCAAGGGGGCGGGGATGATGGAAGGGAGAGCAATGGGAGGAGGGAACAATTAGAAGTCAATACTCTTGGGGAGGGACAAGGTCAAAAGAGAGAGTAGAAGTAATAGAGGGCAGGATAGGATGGAGGGAAATATAGTTAGTCTTATACAACATAACTATTATGGAAGTCATTTGCAAAACTACACATATATGGCCTATATTGAATTGCTTACCTTCCCAATGGGGATGGATGGGGAGGAAGGAAGGAAGAGATGTTGGAACTCAAAGTTTTAGGAACAACTGTTGAGCATTGTTCTTGCATACATCTAGGAAATACAGGTAATGGGGTATAGAAATTTATCTTGCCCTACAGGACAAAAGAGAAGATGGGGATAAGGGAAGGGAGGGATGTTAGAAGGGAGGGCAGATTGGTGACAGTGGTAATTAGATTGGTTGGCATTTCGGGGTGGGGGGAAGGGAGAGATGAGGAGAAAATTTGGAACTCAAAATTTTGTGGAAATGAATGTTGAAAACTTAAAACAAATAAATAAATTTAAAAAAATAATAATTTCTTAAAAATTAGAATTGGAGAAGTAGAAGCTAATGACTCCACAGGACAGTGAGAAAGAATAAAACAAAGTTAAGGGAGATGGAGCCAAGATTGTCGAGTAACAGCCAAGCTTCTTCCTAAACTCAGATTTAGAAAAAGCACAAGACTGAGTCCTGATGGAAAAATTCAAAAGAAAATTACAGTGAGTCATTTATTTTAGCCAAGTGTAGTATAAGGAGGCAGATAGAGAAGTCTGGAGACGATGGGATCGAGCTCTTTGCAAGAAAGGGAAGAACATCTAAATATGGTGAGAGATTGTGAACTAAGGCAAGAAGAGGTCTGAGATCCAGTACAGAGGATCCAGACCCTCTGTAGGATGCAGGAATAGGTGCCATTTGGCACCTCATTTGTTCATTTCCCAGTTCAGATCAAAGATCCAAAATGGACTGAGGAGTGAATCTTAGAGTGACTTTCCAGGGTGAGGAGTGGGTACTAGGCTGTGTAACGAGCAAGAAGCAAGTTCAGAAGCAAGCAGCAATGGTGTGGTTCTGACCTCAGGAGTGGAGGTCTCAGTTCAAGACTTCAGTCCATTCTGAGCTCTGATGCAGAATAAGCATGGCAGGAAGACTGTGTCAAAGTAGAGTCTGAAGTTCTGTTACTTTTAATCAGCAGAGATTTTCAGCCAGCTGATACTGGTAGAGGCCAGCTATAGTCTACTGAAACTCCAATTGGGCAGACTTGTAGGCACGTTGCATCAGAATCACACTCAGATAAGGAATGTGTAGATAGCCGTACTGGAGGGCAGTGATCAGACTTTGTCTTGGAACAGACCATTTCGAGAGCACTAAATGCTTGCTTGGGTGCCTACAATTTCTCCATGGAACCTTGCAACACATAGGGAATCCAAATGGATGGCTAAATTCATTCCTTATTAGACCAAGTGTTAATTTAAAAGGAGAATAAACTTAGAAAATTCACCAAACAGGTATGAGATTGCCCCTCCACCCCTGAAAAAATAATTATACATTTGGAGGGTTATCTAGGTCAATAGTAAAACCTTCCATAGGAAAGTCCTATGGGATTGTAGAATCTCAGCCAAGCTGTTTAGATAAGCAGTTCAGGTCTGCTTAAAAGTTTGTTTTTTTGAAGGATTTGAATGAATTTCCATAGTGTGCTTTAGGCAAATTGCAAGGAACCAGTATTCACGGATTCAGTATTCTAGGGATGCTCATGTTAGCTTCTCTACTCTTAAGGGGTACAGAAAAATAACATATCAATTCATAAATACTATTTTTTAATTCAATTTTATTTTTATTTTCAGTTCCAAATCTCCTCCCTTATTCCATTCCCCCCCTCACCTACTGAAAAGGTAAGAATTACAATACACACTATACATATGAAGTCATTCAAAACATATTTCCATATTAATAATTAAAAGAAATAAAAAGAAAGTATGGTTCAGTCTGCAGTCCAAGTCCATCAGTTCTCTATCTGGAGGTAGATAACATTTTTGTCATTAGTTCATAATCATTCAAACAAGTGAAAATTTCAAACAAAGAAACTAGTAAAGGAAACACACTAGAAAACTGTCCCATTATAGTATAAAATTTTAAAAAATGCTATTTGTGGGTCTTGGACATATAATCTCTCCCCTGGGTCCTTTCAAATGCTCAAGGGCTCCAAATATATACCAGATGAACCTTCACAATAGAATACATTCCTCTGGAGAATATCTAGCTTGCTCTCATATTTATGGACTGGTTCCCCAGAGGGTAGCTGCTACCTTGAGGTTCCATGGATACTCTGTTTCTCCAATGTATTTAAGACTTTCTGGAGCTACTTTCTGCTCTATCTCCTCTTATACTTCAGCTGCACTGAGGTATCCCTTAATGTATCCAAACAATGACCTAAATCTTCACATTAATCATGCAAAACAAGACTACTTAATTTTCTTCTATATTAAGTAGGGGGAACAGATTCATAAATGATAACAATGCTAAGTAATTGAAGAACACAAATTTTTTTTGAAAAAGAAATGTATTTTTACAAGCATTTATCTCTCCTGTTTATAGTTTCTCATCTCCCCAACCTGCCATTGAAGAATAAGAAAGAAAAAGAAAAGGAAAACACTCATAATAATTATGCATAATTCAGCAAAACAAATTCACACATTGGCCCTGTTTAAAATTGAGTGTCTCTTTCTGTATTTAAAGAACATTCTGCCTCTTTGTCAGAAGGCCGTTGGTGTGCTTTATTTCACGTGTTTGGAATCATGGCTTATTATTATTGCAATGATCAGAGTTCTAAAGTCTTTCAAAATTGTTTTCTTTATGATGTCATTTTATAAATTACTGCTCTAATTCTAGTTACTTTATTCTATGTCAGTTCAGAGAAATTTTCCAGTTTCCTCTGGAACTTTCTGTTTTGTCATTTCTTATTACTATATTTGTATACCATGACACACTTAATTTCCAGTTCAGGGCTTTTACAAAAAGAGTCAATACACAAGTGTGTGTGTGTGTGTGTGTGTGTGTGTGTGTGTGTGTGTGTGTGTGTGAGAGAGTGTGTGTATGAGTGTGGGCGTAGTTCTTGTTTCTTTGATTTCTTTCAGGGAAAGTCTTTGTAATACTATCACTGGGTCAAAGAATATATAGAATTTGGTTAATTTTTAGGCATAGTTTTAATTTGCTTTCCAGAATAATTGAACCAAGTAACATCTCCACCAACAATATATTAATGTACCTATTTTCCACCCCCCCCAACATTTGTCATTTTCCTCTTTTGTCATCTTTCCCAATCTGATAAGTGTGAAGTGGAAATTCAGAGTTGCTTTAATAAGCATTTCTCTATTAGTAATTTGTAGAGTTTTTTTCATTTTATCGATAGTTCGGATTTCTTTCTTTGAGAACTGTCTTTTTGTTTTCTTTGACTATCTCTTGGTAAATGAATCTTTGTCTTATAAATCAGAATCAGTTCCTCATATGTATTGGATATGAGACTTTTATCAGAGAAACTTGTAAAAAATTTGTCCTAGTTAGTGATTTCTTTTCTAATTTGAGCTGCATTAATTTTGTTTCTGCAAAACCTTTTTATTTTTATATAATCAAAGTTGTCCATTTTATCTTCTGTGATTCTCAGTATCCCTTGTTTGGAAATGAACTCTTCTCCTATCCATGGATCTAAAAGGTAATTTCTTCTTTGCTCCTCTAATTTGCTCAGAATGTCACCTTCTAAGTCATATATATATATATATATATATATATATATATATATATATATATATATATATATGGAATTTATGTTAACATATAACGTGAGCTATATGATCTGTACTAAATTTCCATCAAATTGCTCTCTGGTCTTCCCAACAGCTTTTATAAAATAATGAGTATTTACGTATAGTAATTGGGGTTCTTTGGATTTATCAAATACTCACCTACTACATCTTTATGTTTTGCACTACTCTATTTTTTTAACTGGTGCCAAATGGTTTTAATCGTTGCTAGTTTGTAGTGTAACTTGAAATCTGGTACCACTAGCCTTGCTTTATTCACACTTTTTTCATTATTACATTTGAGAATCTCAATATTTTCTTTCCCTTTACGAATTTCATTATGATTTTTCTAGCCCTGCAATATAATTCTTTGCTAGTTTGGCAGGGCACTGAATAGATTAATTTATGTACTACTAGCATTTTGCAATATTGGCTTGGACTGCTAATAAGCATCTAAATGTTTCTCCAATTATTTGGGTCTATATGCAAAGAATTTTTTCTTTATTGGATTCATATGGTTCTTAGGCAAGCCTGCACAACATATTATTGCCCACCAAAGGATTTTGGGCAGCCCATGGAAAAACGTAGGGTTGCCACTGTGCTGTCTGCTGTTTCTTGTGTGACCTGTGGCAACCAACCATCATCAATCTGTCTCTACCCTAACCTGTCACATGACCTGTAGCAACCAATCAGTGTGTCTCTAGTCTAACCTATCTGTGGACCCTAGAAGTTTACAAGTTGTACAGGTAGGTTCTTAGGAGTATCTTGGTTTCTATACCTTTTGTAGTTATCTTGAATGGAATTCCTTTTTCTAGTTGTTCCTGCTGGGTTTTATTGTTAATATAAAGGAATGATGATTATGTGGACTTTTTAAAATATCCTGCAACTTTGCTGAATGTATTGAAGTAATCTTTTACTTGACTCTTGAGAGTTTTCTAAGTAAATCTTCATATCAGCTTCAAAAAGTGATACTATTTTCTCTTTGCCTATACATATTCTCTTGATTTTTCTTTCTTCTTTCATAACTAACATTTCTATGATTATTTTAAATTGTAGTGATAATTGATATCTTCAGGGGGATTTCCCATTCTCCCTGGCTGCCAATGCTCTCTTTTCTCAGATCATTTTCCATTTACTCTGTATATATTTTGATTTACATATTGTTTTCTCCGTTACAGTGTAAGCATATTGAGAGCAGGAACTATTTTTCTTCTCTTTGTATCCCGAATACTTAACACAATTAATTCTTTGTAAATATTTGCTAAATGTGGGAATGGGCTTTCTTTTGTATTTCTTTATATCTTCATAACTTAGTATAGAACCTAGCACATGGTCAGCATTTAATTAATGTTTATTGACAGACTGAATGAAAGAATGCCTGAAAAGTGCTGCTTTTGACCTGTAGCGTGGCCAAGGTCACACTTCACTTTATCCATTTGCATTTTGATGGATGGAATTTCCATCAGGACAGCTAGGTGTCACAGTGGATAGAGCACCAGACCTGGAGTCAGGCAGTCCTGAGTTCAAATGTGATGCCAAACACTTAGTAGTTGTATGGCTCAGGTTCCTCATTTTTAAAATGAAAATAAGAACAGCACCTATCTCCCAGGATTACTTGGGGGATCAAATGAAATAATCATTGTAAAGTACTTAGCACAATGTCTGCCACATAGTAAACACTATGTAAATATTAATTATTAGTAGTATAATTGGAATTCCCTGCAAAATATCTTGACTTTTAGAAGACAGACTACTGAAAATCAATCTTCTTTTTAGCCTGCCCTTCACTCAAACTCCAGCTGAAAGCTATCATCCTAACCAAATTATGAGAATAATATAGCTCATATATATATAGCTCATATATAGCTCATAGCTCAAGGACCATTGGACTAAGTGGGAGCTGAGGAAGAAAGGAGCTGTATATCAGATCACAAGACGTGCATTCGCTGGCACAAGTGAAAACACAGGACTTGTCCTGGGCTCAGACAAACAGTGTGAATAGTAACTCTTTTGTAAAATACCACCCTCATCTAGTGCTATGTTTACATTATCTGTCAAGTTTAATACTGGGGAAATACTTAAGTGTCAGATTGACAGAATAATGTTTTTTTCCATGTAATTTACTTTCAATATTTAGGTTCCTTTCTTTTTTCTGGGTTCCAGCAGCCCTTCTCTCACAACTGAAGTACCCAAAGTGATGATAATTCCTTAAGGTTTGTAACATACTTTATAAATATTTCTTCATTTGATCCTTCCAACAACACTGTGAGATGAGGAAACTGAAGCACACAGAGGTTAAATAACTTGCCCAGGGTCACACAGCTGGGAAGTATCCAGAATCTGTCATGGACAGTATCTTCTTTGAGACTGAAAATAAAGCCACAAGGTAGAGTTCTTTTAGAATCCTATTCCAAAGCCTCATAGTGGAGTAGAAGTGATTCCTAGGCTTTCCTAGTCCATGCCAGTAGAATGCAAGTTCTGCCAGCTCCTTCCAAACTGGGCGGATTATAAGTCTGACTCAGTGAAATATGAGAGTCAGTTAGGTAGCACAATGGTTAGAGTACTCACTAGACATGGAGTGAGGAAGACGACAATTTCAAATCTGGCCTAAGACCCTAACTGGTTGTGTGACCCTCGGCAAGTCACTTAACTCCTGTCTGCTTCACTTTCCTCATCTATAAAATGGTAATAATAACAGCACCTATTTTCCAGCGTTATTGTTAGGATCAAACAAGATAATATTTGTAAAGTGTTTTGCAAAACCTTAAAGCACTATATAAATGTTAGCTACTATTATTGTTATTATTGACACGTGTCTGTTGTGCCAGAATCTGACGCAGAAGGTTGGTCACGGCAACTCATAAAACCATCTCCTGAGGCATGGCAGGGCGGCTTGCTTCCATACTCACATCCACACCCATGAAATCATCCATCTTGGGGATTATGGAGACAAATAGATGAGGATAACAAGGTGAATCTGATGGAGTGCTTGGGTGCATGCAGCCCCAATTCTAAAACCACATTTATCTCTAAAAATAGAGATAAATGTCCCTAACCTCAAGACACTATCCTAGGCAGTTTCTCCCCAGCCCAAGGACACAGCCTGCCACAGTAACATCGTTATCTCCCTTCCTGATACAGTAGTCAACTGCACCTATAGAATTTATTCTATAATCATCTATAGAACCATCTGTGTACTGGCTGAACGGGCCATGCCCTGGGTCATAATGACATTTACTACTCACTGACCAATCTAGACTTAGACATACATACAAGGACTGTACAAGGAGTTTCCCTTACATTTATCTAGTCTAACAAGACACTGATGAGATCAGCCTGAGTATTTCACAGTCAGTGCTGACCATTAGCCTAAAACCACACCTCCATGTAGGTACCCGCCTCACCATCTTGGACTATTTCCCTGATGAACTCTGCATAAAATACCTGCAAAGTAGATACTAAAAGTGCATGTTTCTTTAAGAACTAACCCTAATCCTGCCCTGAATCACTTACTTAGCATATTTGGCATGGGTTTCACTATAGAATATCCTCTATAAACTTTGCCTGTACCCTTCTAAGTTTGCAGATTCTGTAAGAATTCTTGCCCACCGAAAAGCATAATTAATCTTTACCTTGACCTCAACAACATGTTTGAGTTCATGAATTCTTCTGGAGATGGCCCATGCAGGGAGCTCCAGTATCGGACTTCTTGTACCATGCCCCCCTCCCCCCCCCCCCCCCCCCCCCGCCCCTCCAGCCCTCATCATACTGATTTGTCAAGATCATATTTAATCCCAGATACTAAGTCTTAGATCATACTTAATCTTGTAATCTTAGTTTACAATGAAAACAGTGACTGAGTGCATATCAGAGCTTCCTGGTTCACCATTCTTTCCGTTGCCAGGGAGAAAGAATGTAGGTAATAAATTACATGGTAGGTAATAAGATCTAGAACTGGACTTACCCCTACATCCGACTTTCTAGGACGGGGTAGGGGATCCATGGCAGTCCTTTGACTGAACTATTTTGGAGAATTGTTCTGTGAAGGTTGAATTCAGTCAAAGGACCACACTTGAAGACCTAGAGGGTCACCTGAGGCTACAGGTTCCCCACCCCTAGCTCTAGGTTAGCCTCCTCATTTGTAAAATGAGGAAATCAGGTTTGGAAACAAAAAGTAACCTACCTAACATCTTACTGGGTTATAAGTGGTGATTTGAGCTCAGGTCTTCTGGCTCCAATTGAAGCACTCTTTTCATTATTTCATACTTTTCCAGCATCTACCAGAAATGCTCCCTTTTTCCTGTAGTGTCTTCATAGAGATCTTTCCTTTTTGCAATCTGTATTTCTCCTGAAACGAATTCAAATCCAACAATTTACTCTAGGAATCAAGGGCTAGAAGTGCTGGTGAACAGTTCCTTAGGAAATGGTGCCCTCTTGTGTCCAAGTACAAGAATATTTTTTGTGTGAATGCATTGGCAACATTTGTGAAACAAAGATGGCGATGTGGTTTCAAATCCATAGCAGTGAAATGTAAAGATAATCCCTAAACAATACCTTTAATGAGCTTGGTTTCTTTTTAGGAAGTTACTACTCCATTTACTTTGTGACTTTGGGCATTAGACCTCTCAGAACCTCAGTTTCCTCATATCCCCAACTCCTGGAGTTGGAAGGGACATCAGAAAACTTATATTCTAACTCAGAGGTTCTTAACTTTGTGTCATGGAGCCCTTTGACAGTGTGGTGAAGTATAGGGACCCCTCCTAAGAATAATACTATTCAGTGCATAGAATACATAGTATTACAAGAGGACTCATTGAAATACAGTTATATAAAACAATTTTACAGCTCCCAGGCTTAAAAACCCCTGGTCTAACATGGACCTGAACAAGGATCTGCTCTACAAACACTTCCAACAAACAGCTTTTGCTTAAAATCTGCACTATAGGAAACCTATTATCCTTCCAAAGTTCCCCACTTTAGAATTTTGAAGAATTCTGCTAATATATTTTTCCTAAAGTTAAACCTAACTTTGTCTCTTTTAAAAACTTGCACATGTTGCTCCTGGTTTGTCGCTCTAGAGGTGAGCAGAACCAGATGAACACCCTCTCCTACTATATGTTTGTTTAAACACTTTAAAACAATAGCATGTTTCTCTCTCTTCCTCCACCATGCCTTTTCATTTCTAGGTTTGACATCCTCTCTTCTTTCAAATAGTTGATAGAAATCATAATCTTATGGTTCTTTGCTATTCTGGTTACCATCTTTTGGACTCCCTTCACCTTATCAAGTTCTTTCCTAAAATGGGGTATTATGATTAAAAAAGTTTGAGAAACATAGTTTCCTGGTTAATTTAATTATTAATACTCATTAATAAGGGCAGCATGTTATTAATAAAAGGATGGTCATTTAATCATCTCTCTTAGAACAAAGACAATTATGGCAGCAGGTTCACAGAGATAATTCAAAGAGTAAGTGTTCAATGAGGGGCCAAGAGTGACATCATATCATTCTTGGATGGAGAAACTATATACTCAGACCATCCCCAGCCTTGGACTATCTAGACAAAAGGATCTGTCTCCACTGAAGTTTGAGTGCCTGATAACTATCCTAGATACCTCGGAATTCAGAAATGGATATAGAAATATGAGAAACCTAACCTTCTCTCTAAGGGCCGTTGGAAGGCTAAATTTACAGTCCTATTATAGGGTCTCTGGCATCACAGAATTTATAATCTCAAGAGGGAGTTAAGATAAATGCATGAGCCAGTGGTATACAATACAAAATGGTATATGATTGTTAAAATGCTGTGGCACATACTGTAAGCCTTAGGTTAACTCAGAGGAAAGAGACATCACTTTGAGAAGTTAAGGTTGGTTTCCTGAAGGAAATGAGAATTAAATTGGACCTTAAAGGTCCAATTACCTTCACACAGGTAATAGAGAGTGGTCCTGAAATGTATCATATATCTATGCATAGATATATAGATATAGTTTACAAAAGCATCTTCTTCCCAGTGACCTTACAATATCACATCCCCTCTCCTTCAGTAAACTCCAGTGGCTTCCTATCCCTTTGAGGATCAAATGCAAAATGGCTCCACTTACTCCTTTACAATCTTGCCCCCTCCTACCCTTCTAGTCTTCTTATACCTTATCCCTACACACACACACACACACACACACACACACACACACACACTATGATCCAGTGACATTGATTTCTTTGCCATTCCTTAAACAAGACTCTCCACCTCCAGACATGTTGCCCATGTCTAACATTCTCTCCTTCCTCATATTACCTCCTGGTTTCCACCAAGTTCCCAGGAAAAACTTCTACAGGAATTCTTTATTGATAATGCTAGTGCTTTCCTCTATTGATTACCTCCAATTTATCCTATTTGCATATCCAGGCCCAGCACTCTATCCACTGTGCCACATGGCTTCCCCTTTACTGACTTTTATGATGTCAGGTGCTGGCCTGTTTGTCTTTAGTCTGGACTATTTTAGGCTCTGCCTCTGAATTCTTTGTATTTCTGTTTTACCACTGTGACCTGTCAGGGCTTCCTTGTCCTCCATTCTTGGCTCCTCACTCTTTGTTCTATTATCTACTTAACCAGTGAGGGCAGCTGGGTGGTGTAGTGGATAGAGCAGGAGTCAGAAGGACCTGAGTTCAAATCTTACCTCAGACACTTGACACTCACTAGCTGTGTGACCTTAGGCAAGTCACTTAACCCCAACTGCCTCACCCTGGGTCACCTCCAGTCATCCTGATGAATATCTGATCACTGGATTCAGATGGCTCTGGAGGAGAAGTGAGGCTGGTGACCTGCACAGCCCTCTCTCATTCAAAACAAAGTCAAATGCAAGTCATGTCATCATTTCTCTGATGGCATGGTCTTCTTTGACAACAAAGGATGAACACAGAGGATTTCTTCAGTTTAGATTAAGTTCCTTGTAAAGTTGGGTGGGGTCTGACCAAGATTGAAGAGAATTAATTCAATCTCATTATTATTAATGTCCTTCAAGAGACTGAATTTAAAATCTGGACTTTGGAAGAGGGGAGAGCTCTGAGTCTCCCCCCAAATATTGGTTATTAATAATCATTTCTCTCAGGGGCACCTAGAATATAATACTCCATAAATGGTTGCTGAAACTCACACCATCACTTACATTATAAGAGGATATGGAACATTCTACATTCAAACCTTCCTCCCTCCCAACTCTGCAAAGGAAAAAGGAGGTTCATTTTCTCAACTATTTTCTGGAGTGAAGACTGGTCATTATAATTATAGTGAAGAGTTTCATTTTTTTGTTCTTTTAATTTACATTATTGCAAGCATTTATAAAACACTTTAGGATTTGCAAAGCACTTGACAAACATTATCTCATTTTATCCTCACAACAACTCTGGGAGATAGGTATAATTGTTATCCTAATTTTACAGAGGGGGAAACTGAGGCAGATAAGTTAACAATTATCCTTGTAACTATCAAGCAGCTGTGAAGGACCTTGAAGCCAAAGTAGTTTGGAATTCTCACCAGCTGTTAATTGCCTCTGGCTGGTTCAGCCTCATTTTCATTCCAGTCACTCCTATCTTATCAGTCTAGCAGTTTATCTGCTTGTGCTTTGACAAATATCTCTTCCTCTAAAATACTCATATATTCTCAGAAATTCTCATCAAAATGTAGTTATGTCAATTTTGTCAAAATGGCTTATAGATTTTCTCCAATGACAGTTAACTGTAGTTTCTTTCCTCTCTTGTAAAGTCTTCTCAACTCTTTGTGGTCCTTTTAAAGGTATATCATTATTAGCCCAAATTTGGGGGTTTGGGGGAAGTTAAGTTGGATTACATAAGTCCTGAGGTGAACATTTACTAGCTGTATGAATATGAGCAAGTCACTTAACATTTTTATACCACAGAAGTTTTGGTCAAAATACAATACCAAAGCTATTGGGGTTTTGCTGATGATAGATATGTATAATAAAGGTGAATGAGCTGGCAAAATGACTAGAGGAAAATAACTTTACTTCCTTACCTTAGTTTTTATTCTGACTCACATTTATTTGAATGATAACCCAAGGAGGAACTAGAAAATATTTTACCCTAAGTGAGATAATTTTCTGGAACATAATACTTTGATTCTCACATAGACATAGGGGTACTTTGCTTGGTTTTTGTAGTTAAGTGTAGAAGCTGTGACTGAAGTTTGTCAGTGAACATGTCTGGCTACTGTATTTAGTAGAATGGAGCTTGTAGGGCTGGCAAGTGGTACTGAAGAGATTAAGAGCAGAATCTGGCAGCAGAGAGCAAGAGTCTGACACCAGCAGAGAGTATCCAGTTACCATAAGATCAGTGGAACAATGAACCCCTGTGGCACAGTAGGTAGAGTCCCAGGCTTGACGTTAGAAAGACCTGAGTTCAAATCCAAACTCAGACACTTACTAGCTGTGTGACTCCATGCAAGTCATATAACTTCCCTTTGCCAGAACTATAAAATATGGATAATCACAGTACATACCTCACAGGGTTGCTGTGAGATTCAAATAATATTTAGTAAAAAGTTCTTAACACAGTGCCTGGCACACAGTAGATATTATGTAAATGCTTATTCCTTTTCCCTTCCCCCTCCCCACATCCTCAGATGCCACACCCAATAGAGAATGGGTCTAGACATAAGCTATAATTAAATTTAGATTGAGGATTTTCTTTTTTTTTTCAGTTTTATTGATGTATTTTGTTTTTATATTGCATTTACAGATCACTGCTGCTTTGTGAGAGGTCACTTGTAACCAAGCAAAACAGTTAAGTAAAACGAATAATAGTGACTTTGTCTGAAAGTACATAAAACATTCCACATCTGTATCACCTTCCCCACTTTTCTATTTAATAGAAATCTATTTTTCTCCCTCCCACTTCTACCCTATTCAAAAATAAAAAGAAGCAAATTTTTGTAACAAATATGCATAGTTAAGGAAAAAATATTCCCCCAAAGATGATACACAAAAATATATATCTCATTCTTCACCTTAAAACCATCACCTCCCCGTTAATGAACAGACTGTGTTTCGTCATTAGTTCTCTGGAATCATGAATGATCATTGCATTGATCATATTTGTTACAACTTGTTTATTTTTATACTGTTATTATTGTGTGATTTATTTTTCCTGGTTCTCTTAATTTTATTCTTCATTAGTTTATAAATCCTTAAGAGTGTTCATTCTTATAATATTGATGTTATAGTATGTACCTTATAGTGTGTTGTAGTATATAGTATAGTTCTACATTATAAAACTTTACACGCCAACAAATTAGAGAAAAAATGGATAATTTTGATTACATAAAATAAAAAGTTTTTGCATAAAGAAATCTCATGATGCTAAGATTAAAAGGAAACAATTAAGTGGGGAAAAAATCTTTGCAGCAAATTCTCTGATAAAAATCTCATTTCTGAGATATTTAAACAACTGATACAAATTCATGGAAAAAAAGTCATTCCTCATCTGATAAATGGTCTAAGGATGTGCCCTGCATATGAGGGTTATGCCCTAGTCACATATATCTCTTATGTATTTGTCCCTCACTCACAGTTCCTATGAGAACTCAATCTTCTTATTTATGGTATATTTGTAGAATCTGTCTAATGGGAGTACTAGGAAATATGCTATTTACCTTCTCTTACTATAAATTTGCTTAGAACTGATTTGCTCCCTTAGCTGACTCTGTGTGTGTGTGTGTGTGTGTGTGTGTGTGTGTGTGTGTGTGTGTGTGTGACATATAGTCATTCTGGGGACCCCATATGTGAGAGGGGAATATCAAGGCGGTTCTGGTAAATGTCTCAACACTGGCTCTAGAAATGTAATCCGTATTATTTAACATTTTCTCCATTACTTTTAAGTTTAGTTTAAGTTTAGACAATCAAAACAATCAAAGCTTTGCTAATTTCTGAGGTGTAAAATGGTCTTACTGAAAATTTAACTATCAGCTGAGTAAGAGCTGACACAAGTGTATATACCCCTGTTGTACTTCCCATATGCTCCAAGTTCCCCATACAAACGAAATCATTGCTCTAGACCTACTTCCCCTTCCTCCACTTCAGAGAGGAGAGGAAGAGAGAGAAAGACAGTGAAAGACAGAGACAGAGGCAGAGAGAGAGAGAGACAGAGACAGAGAGAGAGAGAGAGAGAGAGACAGAGACAGAGACAGAGAGAGAGACAGAGACAGAGAGAGAGAGAGAGACAGAGACAGAGAGAGAGAGAGAGAGAGAGAGAGAGAGAGAGAGAGAGGAGAGAGAGAGAGAGAGAGAGGGAGAGAGAGAGAGAGAGAGGCAATTGGGCTGTTATTTTTAAGGTTCATTTTGGCTCCACAGTTTATGATTCTTTATTAATCAGTGATTGTTCCTGTAATTTCACTGGAGGAAAAACAGATCCAGACAAGGACTGGTTGGTTGTTGTCCTTCATTATCGAAAAGGACCAAAATGGTATCACGAGTTAGAATAAAATTACAGTATGTCTGACTGTGGTTGATCAGACCAATACAAGCTCAAAATGCTTTACCACAGGTCGAACAAGAATAGTCCATAGGAACATTTGTGGTAGATTCTCTAAATATGAACATCTTGCATTTCTTTTGAGTGACTTCAGTTCTGCTTTGTTCATAGAGCAAACAACCTTCTTTGATGAGGGCATGCCATGCTTGCTGGTCCTGTGCCAGTGTCTCCTATGTCATGTGATCAATATTAGAAAAAGATAATATCTTACCTAATACCATACAATAGGTCGTTAAAGTTATAAAGTCCAAGATACCAGGTTGACCATCTGTACATTAACATTTTCTTTCTATTACAAACTATCCTCTTCGGCTCTCCTTTCCTACCTCTTATGCCTCCCCCCACTCCTCAAGTTTCTGAATACATAGGGAACCAAAAGTGAAAGAGAGAACTTTTTGGGAGATGGTTATAAAGCCTGGAGATCTGAACTCTGCCTCTGGCTCTACCTTAGAATTTCCTCATCTGTGAAACAGAGAGAATTCCTTTTGGAATGGGCCAATGCCAGCGTTTCTGTTAGGATCAACAAGGCACTGGCCATAATTGGGGGTGCCCTCCTGCTTCTGGTCTCCACGAGAGTATAGGGCCAGCAGAGGTGTGGGGGCGTTGATAAGCAATAGAAGGATGATGAGTTTTTCCAGAATTGTAAATAGAGTAGCATCAGGGAGTGTTGTGAGGTTCAAATGAGATAATGGATATAAAATACCTTGCAAACCTTAGAGCACTATATACATACATTGTTGTTATGGCTGCTATTATTATTGTTAATAATACTCCTCCTACTACTACTATGACTGCTACTACTGCTACCACCCCCACTACTACTACTACTACTACTACTACTACTACTACTACTACTACTACTACTACTACTACTACTACTACTGGTCTAGAATCACCAAGCCTCCAGTATGGTGTAACTTCATTCTCTGGGCAGCTAGGTGGTGCAGTGGATAGAGCATCAGTGCAGGAGTCAGGAGGACCTGAGTTCAAATCTTACCTCAGACACTTGACACTCACTAGCTGTGTGACCTTGGGCAAGTCACTTAACCCCAACTGCCTCATCCTGGGTCATCTCCAGTCATCCTGATGAATATCTGGTCATTGGATTCAGATGGCTCTGGAGGAGAAGTGAGGCTGGAGACCTGCACAGCCCTCCCTCACTCAAAACAAAGTCAAGTGCAAGTCAGGTCATCATTTCTCTGATGGCATGGTCTTCTTCAGCAATGAAGGGTGAACACACTATCTCCTGCTCAGCTCAATGATTATGCTGCTAAATGTCTAATAAACTTTTCTTTTTTGGAGAGAGGGGGGAAACACATGCATATATTTTTAGGCATAATCTGCATTACTATCACTTCCAATCAACAAAATGATAAATCAATCCTGATTTGTAGCAACTGCAGATTTCTGAGGTATATATGTGCTTGGCAAAATGTTTATCAAAAAAACAAACAAAAAAACTGGGTCAGCAAATGGTTAGAGCTGGTTCCAGCGTACCCCTGGGAAGCATGGACTTGGGCTCAGTTTAGGATACTGAAAATTTTAAACGTGCTTATAAAGCAACATAGAAACAATTGAGTTTATCATGTAGGTAGTAAGAATAATTAGTTAAAATAAGAAGCTACCAGAGGCTGAATCTTTTCTTCTCTATCTCCACTCATTTTCATCCCAAATTAACTTCCCTTTTTCCTAGAGATATAGTGGCCTGTCTGGCTCCACAGATGGTGAGTGTTCTGGAACTGGTCCTAATAAGTTGATTTGAGAATTCTTTTCATATTGCTTACTTCAGTCATTTTTGGGTAAGTTTTCTTAAAGAAAGAAAAATATTAGGTACAGGTCTGAGTCACTTACCTTCAGAAGATCCAAGGACTTTTTTTTTTTTTAGTTATTTTTGATATCTTTCATTATTATATATCATCTTCATTTCTAAATATATTTCCTGCCTGGCAAATGTCCCTTGTAACAATGAAATAAAAACGGTTGGGGGATGGGACAGCAGTTTACTGAAACAAACACATCACCTACATTGTAAGAGGATATGAAATATGCTACATTCAGAATCCCTCTTCCTTCCCCTCTCCTACCTCTGCAAAGAAGAGAAGGAAGGTCACTTTCTCAACTCTTTTTTGGGGTCAAGACTAGTCAAAAGAGTTTCATTTTTTGTTCTTTTTTGCAAGCCTTGTGTGTAGCATTTTCCTGATTCTGCTGACTTCATTCTTTAGAGACTTCTTGTGGGTGGCAGGGATCACTTATAGGATCAAAGATTTAGCCCTAGAGGGGAACTTGGGGATTCATCTCATTCAATATCCTCATTTTACAAAAGAGGAAGATGAGGTCTAGAAAGGGTAAAGGAACTTGCTGGAAGTCACAGAATCAACAACAATACTTGCCTTGATATGACTCTAAAGTTTGCAAATAGCTTTATATAAATTATCTTACTTGATTCTCACAACCTTGGGAGGCAGATGTCGCTATTTTCTCCATTTTATGGTTGAGGAAACTGAGGTAAACAGAGGTGAAGTGACTTGTCCAGGGTCACACAGCTACTAAGTGGAAAACCTTGGTCTTCCTGACTTCTAGTCTCGCACTCTATCCATTTAGTTACCTAGTTTAGGTAGCTAATCCCAGAGTTGGGTTTAAAACCCAGTATCTCAGACTCCGATTTCCCCAGTTTTTGCACAAAACAGCATCTCATTCCTCCCTCCTCCAAATGCCTTGTGGCCATTCTGGAGTTCAAGTTGAAGGTTTTTTCCAAAAGTCATGTCATCTCTACCCCAATGCAAACTTATATCAAGTACCCAAAATGCCACACTTTCCACATTATGGGATTTCCTCCTTCTTTCATTCAAATTCACCCCTGCCTGAGAAATATAGGGCATAGAGATGGGGTCAGGCATGTAACTTTCATGAGTTTGACCCCCTGTGTAAAATGAAAGGGAAAAAAAGCAGGTTTTCTTTATAATTACTTCAGCTGAAGAAATAAAGGAATAGTATAGGTTATCCATAGGTGTAGAACGTTAAACGACTCAAGGGCAATTTGAGGATGAGGTGACAACTCCTTGACAGGAAGCAGAGGGGTTGTCAAGAGACCTGAATTATATTCCTGGCTCTGCCACTAATTGGGTGATGGTGGGCAAGTCCCTTTCACCCTTGAGAAGTGACTTCATAATGAGGGCGTTGAGCTGGATGAGATCCCATAGATGTCATTTGTGTGCTGGCGGGGAAAGGTGGTTTCTCACAAAGGGCCTCCAGTTATGCGATCAAATAGATGGAGTTCAATCATGGTGGAGTCTGACTACAAAGGGAGGGCATTCCATCTTGTTTTTCATTGTGGCCAGCCTGGAATTTGGGGAAGGAGGGAATGGAGGGAGAAAAGAAAAGAGGAGGGAGGCAGGCAGGAAAGAAAATAGGGAGGGAGGAAGAGAGGAGATTATTAAACACCTGAGTACTACTGTACTAAGCTCTTTAGAAATACTTTCTCATTTCATCCTCACCATAATTTGATCCTGTCCTAAGATGTCTCCTCGTTTTCCAGCCTTCATTTCAGACCGCTTTGAATTCTCCTGAAATACTTATTTTAGACTTCTTCAGTTTCTTTCTTATGCTCCCAGGCTAGGTACCTTCCCCTCCCTTGGCCTCCCAGCTTTTCTTTTGTGTCGTGTTCCCCATTGGATTGTAAGCTAGCTCCTCGAGGCCAGGGTCAAACTTTCTTTTTTTTTTTTTTAATATTTGTATTCTCCATTGCTTTTCGCAGTGCTTGGTACATAGTAGGCACTTAATAAATATTTATTAACTCAGAACTTGAATGAAGAAATGTGAAAAGACATCTACCCCTTTGTGGAAATGGGAGGTCCACTGGTGTTACACATTACACTTGTTTCCAGAATTTTTCAATGTATTGCTCACATGTGCTGATTTTTCTTTCTCTCTAAAAAATACTATTTGTCATATGATGGCTCTCTGGGAGGGGGAGGAGAGAGATACTTGAGATAACTATGGTGACATAAGAAGCAAACAAAAAAAATCAATAAAAACTTATTTAAAAAAATAATTAAGTAACGTTTGTTGACAACAATTCTGTGTGTGTGTGTGTGTGTGTGTGTGTGCTATTATCACCCCCTTTTAACAGTTTTAGAAACTGAAGCAAGCAGAAGTTAAATGACTTGCTCAAAGTCACACGACTTGTAAGGATCTGAAGCCAAATATGAACCTAAGTCTTCCACAGTCCAGACCGACAATCCTACCTTGATCCCTTAAACAAAGCTTAGTCATGGCTTTCATCTAGGGTCTCCCCTAAAGGGTCAGCATCTCTTCCAGAAATATTACTCAATGTACAAAGTTGATGTCGAGTATATGGAAATTAATTATTTCCTTTATCACCATTTAAATGCTTTAAGTACAAAATCCATCTAATCATTCATTAACAAACATTTAAACATTAAAAGGTACCCAAGTGGTATAGTGGATAGAGTGCTGGACCTAGAGACAGGAAACCTTGAGTTCCAATATGGCTTCAGACACTTATTTAGCTGTGTGGCCCTGGGCAAGTCATTTTATTGCCCTGTACCTCAGGTCCTTACCTGTAAAATAGGGATAATAACAGCACCTACTTCTTAGCATGAGGATCGTATGAGATAATATTAAAGTTTTGAAAACCTTATAGCACTATGTAAATGTCAGTAGTTATTATTGTTATAAAAAGTAAACCTATCACCTATTTAAAATTTCCCAGGAAGTAATTGCAACCTTGTTGAATTTTGTTCAACAAATTGTTTCACTTTCCCTTCAAATCTATCTTGTTTGTACAGCTCATAAATCCAGACCTCCTGGGGAGTGAGGTGAAAAAAGTTCAAAGACTGGAACTAGACTGTGGAGATCTTTAAATGTCAAACTGAGAAATTTTTATTATATTCTAGAAGCAATAGTGAGCCACCAAAGGCTGGTTCTTGAGTGGAAAAGTGACACGTCTAGACTGATGCTTTAGGGAAGTTATTTTGTCAACCTTATGGAGAATGAATTGGCAAGGGGAGACACTGGGAGACAAAATTAGGAGATTATTGCAATAACCTAGGCCCACATAAGTAAGGAGAGAAGTGGGTAGCTGTGAGAGATATTCTAAGTTCCACCCTACCTTTCTGAAATTATTTCACATTATTCCCCTTTCTACCCTATGTTTACAATTGACAAGATTTAGCAACAGATTGGATACAGTGAATGCCAAAATTGCTCCTGTGTGTATAGGACTCAAGAGTTTTTATTTTTACAAAGCACTTTTTTCATTATTGCCTTGTAGTTTGTAGACATATTATTATTTCAAAACTTCCTATGGTCATATAAATAAGATTCAGGCCTCAAACCCTGTCCTAGGTTCCATTCTTTTTTTTTTTCACTCAATTCTGATGCCTTTCAATCTCAGATTCTTTCTCTTTTCTCTAGCCCACCTATGCAAGCACTGATCCAGTCCTTGCCTGTGTAAGCACATGGGATATGGAGTCAGGGGTCTTCAGTTCAGATGTTAGCTTTGCCATTACCTGTTACCTGTGTAACCTTGGCAAGTTACTTAACTTCCCTGGACCTCAGTTTTCTCATCTGTAAAATGACGGGATTAGATTCAATAACCTTCCAACTTTGTGTCTATGAACCTGTCTTTCTTTGGGCAACCAACAATTAAATCCAAGTTCTCTGACTCCAAATAATAATATTAATAATTGTTGCATTTATATAGACTTTTTAGAGTGCTTTATGTCAACTTATTTGATCGTCACAATAATCCTGTGAGAGTAGTGCTTTCAATAGTCCCATTCAGCTGTTAAGTGTCTGAGGTAAGATTTGAATTTATGTCTTTCAGACTCTGAGCCCTATGCACTTTACCACTGCCTATAGCTATTCCAATATGCCTTCCTTTTCACCATATGAAGGTAGCCTAGTATTTGTGCTGAATATAGGAGTCTGCACATTGCAAATGTTGACTGATTTCCCCTGTAATCACAGTATCTCCCCACTAAGTTTGACCTAAAGGTTAATAAGGGATGGAAAATACTCTGATCTTCCCCATCTCCTTTGCAGAAAAGGATTTGATCTATAACTCCTAAGACCATAAGATTTAGAGCTAGCAGGCATCTTAGAGATCAGTTAGTCCAATCTCCTCATTTTATAGATGGTGAAACTAAGGCTAAAGAAGGGAAATGACTTGTTCAAGGTCACAGTGCTTGAAGTGGAAGAGTTGAGATTTGAATCCATTCCTTCTGACTCAGTTAAGTGCTCTTACTACTACACTTGAATTGTTCATTGATTCAGGAAGGAGAATGTTGTCAGAATGTATTGTACTGCTATGCTTTGATTAATTAGTACTTTTTGTTTTGAGACAGCTGGTTTAGGTGGTGGCTTCTAGACAAACAGGACAGCTAGACATACAGTAGTAGATAGAGTGATTGCCCTGAAGCCAGGAGTACTCATCTTTGTGAATTCATCTGGCCTCAGATCCTTGCTAGTTGTGTGACATAACCCTGTTTGCTTCAGTTTCCTCATCTATAAAATGAACTTGAGAAGGAAATGGTAAACCACTTCAATATCTTTGTCAAGAAAACCCTAAATGGGGTCACAAAGAGTCTGAAACAACTGAACATCTAGACATACTGTCTATAAGCACGCTGTAACATGATGCAGACAGTTAAAAAATAGTTTTATCGCAAACAACAATAAGTAACAGACACACACATTTCAAGATATAAAGAAGGGAGAAGAATATTGTATAGAATATTGCGGACTTTTGCTTTATAGAGGTTTTGAAAAAAAGTTTGTTTTTCTATCTACCTCTATACCTAATTGAACAAAGTGGTAATAGAATTGTCTTATTTCTGTTTCCTCCTGCACTTTTTTCTTCTGTAATTTTTTTAGAAAAAGTTTTCTTATATTCCTGTTTATTTCTATCATATAGTCTATCACTACTTCCCAACTTTGACCCTGCCTGCAATGAGTTAATTACTGAAGAGGTAGAGTATAGTGTTTGGCCACCAGGTGGTGCCCCGCTACCTGTAAGTCTATTCCACACTTTTTATACATTCTCTTCAGCCTATCCATGTATTGCTGAGTAGAGTACTACTGATATGAATTAGAGTTCTTTATTCTTTTTTTATCTGGCCTTATGATTTCATTGAAAAAGGAAATTCCCTCTATCAGCAACTTCTTTACAATTTGTAGTCTTGAGACACTGAAGGCTGAAGTGACTTGCCCTGAGTTCCACCTGAGTAGGACATGAACCCACCAGATAGGATTGGAATTCACTTGTTCTGACCAATTCTCTATTGACTACACCATGCATCTTTAGATTGTGCACTCCAATTATAGAAAGGAAATAAGGAAGAAAGAGAAAGAAGGAAGTAAAGAAAGAAAGATCCAGGGGAATAGATCAGGTGTTTCATGATTTTTGCTTCTTGACCTTGGTCAAGTAATTTCATCTCTTTTGATGAGTTTTCTTACCTGTAAAATGGACTAGATTATGGATTCTTAACCTGGAGCTCATAGATCTCCAAGGAGTCTGTGGCTAGATTTCAAGGGATTCATAAACTTGAATGGGAAAACACCCCTGCATATGGGGTATATGTATTGCCCATGTAGGTTATGTTATGGGTTGCTTAAATGTAGCTCAAGGGAAATTTAAAGAATCTTTCTCCAAGAAAGACTTCTTTCTTCCTACTCCAAGAAAGGACATATATTCCAGATTCTTGGAGATTAACTCTGGAGAGAGAGAGAAAAGACTTTGGAGGTCAGACATGTAGAGAAAAGCCTCCTCCTCAACATGCCCTAATTGCCAGCTTGTCTCTCTAGAGACTTTATAGAAGAATTTACCATTGAGTGAAAAATTGTTTCTCTCTTTCTCTCTGTCTCTCTCTCTTTCTCTCAAACATTTTGCTTCTAGAAGGAGCACTCATTTACTTTATGTGTTTTCTGTTATATTCTAATCCATATAACTTATCCAATTTCTGTTTGTTATCTGCTTAGATAAATGAAATTACTCACTAGTCACTACTTGTGATGATGGTCTTTTGTGTATCTAACATTTGGTAGGAAAGTGTTGTCATTTTTGGACACAAGTTCAGGGTATTTCCTTCCTCTTTAAGAAATACCTGCCAGAAAAGTGGATTTGAATTAAAAAAAACAAACACACCCCCTGTTATCATTGTGTAATTTTTTCAGTTGTGTCTGACTTTTCTTTCTAACCACTAAATGAAATTTTGCATCTCCTCCTATCATTTAAGAACATCATTCTGAGTCCACAGGATTCACCAGATTACTAGAGGGGTCCATGATATAAAACTGAGTAAGAATCCCTAGATAAGATGATTTCTGTTATCATGTATATCCAGTCCCAACAGCTCATGATTCTCTGACCTAAAGGTTTCATTCCGGTCACTTGTGATAATCAGGATTGAAGATCCTGACAGATAGTTTCTGAGAATCATGAAGCCTTTTGTTCAGTTGTTTCAGTCATTTCCGACTCTTTGTGACGCCATTTGGGGTTTTCTTGGCAAAGATACCGGATAGTTTGCCATTTTCTTCTCCAGCTCATTTTACAGATGAGGAAGCTGAGGTAAACAGAGGATAAGTGACTTGCCTGGGGTCACATAGCTGGTAAGTGTCTGAGGCCATGTTTGAGCTCAGGAAAATGAGTCTTCTCAACTCCAGGCATGATGCTCCCTCCACCGTGTCACCTTGCTGGCCACCCAGAAGCCTTACTTGTCCCTTACATGAAGTCCTATTCATCCCTTTAAGAACCTCCTTTCTATCTAGTCCTTGACCGGGAGCAGGAAATTCAGAAGCTACCTCTTCACATGCATTAGGATAGCACAGTAGATCAGGCGACTCGGGTCAACCTAGTAGCTCAGGTTTGAAACTAGAACAAAATGTAACTCTTGTACAATATCTGACAATTAACAAAATTACTTAGCTACAGCCTGGGAACAAGGAAAGGATATTCATCAAGAAGACAGTGCTGATTTACTTGGGTATAGCTTCCACACCTGTGTTGCCTATGATGATCCATGGTCAAAAGTCTGACTCCTGCTGACACCTCTTGCCTGGCTTTTTTGTGCCCTAGACCACCAGGGAGCTATTTCAATGCCCTAAGTCAATTAAGTCTCAAGAACAGTTTCAATACTTTTAAAGGAAAACTGACTTAGCCTGAGTCAGATAGGACCTTAGGATATTTCTTCTCTCTACAGATAGTATCAAGTTAATTGAATGAAGCAAATACTACTGTCTGCAAGACAATCTGTTAGGTCCCAGGCAAACAAAGACAAATAAAATAGTACTATCCTCCACTCTCCCAGATGACATTCTACCCATTTATTTTTATCCTAGGGTCTTGTATTTCCTTCATCTTAGAGGCTAAAGGAATAAGGCTTTCTGATGGTAAAGTTGGTGCTGGAACAGCAACTTGAATCCTATCTCCCAGCTCATGTTTCCATACATATTTTACCTTCTGTCTTTTCAGCTATTCTACAGGTACTGCCCATAGACTTCAGAGCCAACACACATTGGCTCCTAAGCAACTAAGTCCTATCATCTTGAGGAATTGTCCAAACCAAATAGCAAAGGCTCTTCCACCTCATTCAGGAGGGATAGGATGCCTGAGTGAGACAAAGGGAGAAGTTGGGAGACTGCGGTTCTTACAGGAGAAATACAGATGAGTGATTTTGAAAATGACAGTTGCTCTAACTCAATTGATCTGTCAACCACTACTTGTTACCATGGAGCCAGGAACCCATTTGTATTCAGTAGAGGGTTCACAAATTTTGTAAAGCTGAGACCACAAGAAGAAGCAAGCTATAGATACCTTTTCGTTTTTTTCAAGAAACTGGATCCAGATTATTGTTAAAACCCACTCTGCAGATTGCCCGCAGCTCTCGAGCTCAACGACCTCAAAGTTCTCTAGGTGACCATGTCAGAGTGGCCCTGAGAGCTTGACTTCCTCTGTGAGTGAGCAGGAAGGATGTAGCCACTTGCACTTACCTCAGGTTGTGGAGTTGCTGCAGAGGAGTTTGATCGCTAAAGCTGAAGACCAGCCCTACAAGGTGGATACATTTTCTCCCAGGTACAGGATGGTGTATATAGGGAATGTGGTATAGTGAGAAGAGCATTAGATTTGGATTCAGAGTGACCTGGGTTTTTTACTTCTAACTGTATAATCTTGGGCAAGTTCTTCTAAGCCTCAGTTTCCTCACTTATAAAATTGGGGCTGTGATACGTATTTCATAGGACTGCTGTGAGGACCCATTGATATGATGCAAAGAAAATCCTTTGAAAATCTTAAACTACCATATAAATGTCTGCTACCATTACTCTTATCCTCATTGGTACCACCAGCTTTCAAGCCAGACTTTTCCACTTTTAATTGCTAGGAATTTTTCTTGTTGTTTTTGGTCATGTCTTTGTGACTCCTTGTGGGGTTTTTCTTGGCAAAGATACTGGAGTCGTTGGTCCTTTGCTTCTCCAGCTCATTTTACAGATGAGGAAACTGAGGCAAACAGAGGTTAAGTGACTTGCCTAGAGTCACATAGCTAGTAAGTGTCTGAGACCAGATGAACTCACGAAGATGATTCTTCCCGATGTCAAGTTCCATGTTTTATCCACTGAGCCACCTAGCTGCCGCAATTATTAGAAAAGTTCTCTAATTTGAACTTAAATCTGCCTCTTCAGGTTTATCCACTGCTCTTCATTCTAGCCTGTAGGGTTAAGTAGTATAAATGTAGTTCTTCTTCCATATGACAGTGATGCAAATATTTCAATTCAATTTAGTGTAGTTCATTTCAATACAAAAATATGTTATATTAAAACATATCATTGTATTATATCATATATCATATAACATTATGTTATATTTAACAAAGACTTATTATATGCTCCACAAGGACTGCCTATGCTCTTCCCATACCCACCCCAAACCTATTTCTAACCATGCACAACTCTACTGGAGGACAAATCCCTCTGGACAATGATAGACTACCTGAATTTGTTCCTCAGTGATTAACATACTTGCACCCCATTATACCTACACTCTCCCAGTGATTCTGAAGCCTCAGTTGCCATTATTCAAACCCTGTTCTCTGTTCCCCCCACCTATAATGCCTTTATTTCCATACCTATCAACCCAGCTCCTCCTCCCCAGTACCCTACTCTGAAGCTACCCAACCCCTCTACTGTGCTCCCTGGAATGCCTGCTCCATAGGTAACAAACTGAATTTCATCTTAACCTTTCTCTATTCTCACTTCCATTCTCATCTTCTTCTTCTTTTTTTTTTTTTGCAATCACTTAGCCCAGGTACCCTCCTGAAGATAGAGCTTCCCTGCAGCTCTTTCCAGCAATGGTTGTTTCACCCATTTCTCCTGTCTCACATGCCATAGAGAAGAGGGACATTTGCAACATTCCTAGTTCCCCATATCCACTTCTCGAGTCTTCCTCTACCACCATCACTCTCCTTTGAGATTCACTCAATCCGTATTTATTAACCAGCTAAGATCCGAGCAGCTATTTTCTTTTCTTTTTCTTTGTGAAAGACTAACTTTATTTCCTTCCATCCTATCCTGCCCCTTATTTATTCTATTCTCTCTTTTGACTTTGTCCCTCCCCACGTGTTTACTTCTAATTACCCCTCCTCCCATTTTCCCTCCCTTCTAGCATCCTCCCCACACCTCACTTTTCTCCTTCTCCCCTACTTTCCTGTAGTGTAAGATAGATTTTTTGCAGCAAATTGAGTATGCATGTTATTCTCTCCTTAAGTCAAATGTGATGAGAGTAAGCTTCACTTTTTCTTTCTTACCTCCCCACTTTGTTCCTCCATTGAAAAAATTTTTTCTTCCCTCTTTTATGAGAGATAATTTGCCCCATTCCATTTCTCCCTTTCTCTTACCAATATATCCATCTCTCATCCCTTAATTTTATTTTTTTAGATATCATCCCTTCCTATTCAACTCACCCTGTGCCCTCTGTCTATATGTATATAATTCCTCCAACTACCCGAATACTGAGAAAAATTTCAAGAGTTATCTATTATCTTTCCGTGTAGGAATGTAAACAGTTCAACTTTCATAAGTCCCTTATGAATTCTCTTTCCTGTTTACCTTTCATGCTTCCCTTGATTCTTGTGTTTGAAAGTCAAATTTTCTATTCAGCTCTGGTCAAAAGACCAGAATCAAGAATGCTTGAAAGTTCTCTATTTCATTTAATGACCATTTTGTCCCTTGAAATATTATACTCAGTTTTGCTGGGTAGGTGATTCTTGGTTTTCATCCTAGCTCCTTTGACTTCTGGAATGTCATATTCCAAGTCTTGCAGTCCCTTAATGTAGAAGCTGCTAGAGCCTATGTTATCCTGATTGTATTTCCACAGTACTCAAATTGTTTCTTTCTTTTTTTTTTAATAAAAATTTATTTATTTAACTTTTTACATTCATTTTCACAAAATTTTGGGTTCCAAATTTTCTCCCCTTTTATCCCCTCCCCCCACCCCAATACCCCAAGCAATCTAATTTTCCCTATCACCAATCTGCCCTCTCTTCTGTCATCCCTCCATTCTCTTGTCCCCATCTTCTCTTTTGTCCTGTAGGGCCAGATGACTTTCTATTCCCCATTAACTGTATGTCTTATTTCTTAGTAGCAACAACAATACTAAACAGTTGTTCCTAAAACTTTGAGTTCCAAATTGTCCCCATCCCTCCCTCCCCACCCATTCCCTTTGGGAAGGCAGGCAATTCAATATAGGCCATATCTGTGTAGTTTTGCAAATGACTTCAATAATAGTCATATTGTGTAAGACTGACTGTATTTCCCTCCATCCTATCCTGCCCCCCATTGTTTCTATTCTATCTTTTGATCCTGTCCCTCCCCAAGTGTTGACTTCAAATTGCTCCCTCCTCCCATTGCCCTCCCTTCCATCAGCCCCCCCTCCCTGTTTATCTCCTTCTCCCCCACTTTCCTGTATTGTAAGATAGGTTTTCATACCAAAATGAGTGTGCATTTTATTCCTTCCTTTAGTCGAATGTGATGAGGGTAAACTTCTTGGTTTTTTTTTTCTCGGCTCTCCTCTTTTTCCCTCCACTAAAAAGTCTCCTGCTTTCCTCTTGAATGAGATATAGTTTACCCCATTCCATTTCACCCTCTTTCCTCCCACTACATTTCTCTCTCACCATTTACCTTAATTTCTTTTAAGATATGGTCCCATCCTATTCATTTCACTCTGTGCTCTCTGTCTCTGTATGTGCATGCATGTGTGTATGTGTGTGTGCGTGCACGCATGTACATGTGTGTGTATATGTGTGTGTGATCCCACCAACTACCCAGATACTGAAAAGTTTTAAGAGTTAGAAATATTGTCTTTCCATGTAGAAATGTAAACAGTTCACTTCTGGTAAGTCCCTTAAGACTTCTCTTTGCTGTTTCCTTTTTCATGCTTCTTCTCATTCTTGTGTTTGAAAGTCAAACTTTCTTTTCAGCTCTGGTCTTTTCATCAAGAATGCTTGAAAGTCCTCTGTTTCATTGAAAGACCATATTTTCCCCTGAAGTATTATACTCAGTTTTGCTGGGTAGGTGCTTTTTGGTTTGAGTCCTAGTTCCTTTGACTTCTGGAATATCCTATTCCACACCCTTCCATCCCTTAATGTAGAAGCTGCTAGATCTTGAGTTATCCTGATTGTATTTCCACAATACTGGAATTGTTTCTTTCTAGCTGCTTGTAAGATTTTCTCCTTGACCTGGGAATTCTGGAATTTGGCCACAATGTTCCTAGGAGTTTCTCTTTTTGGATCTCTTTCAGGCGGTGATCGATGGATTCCTTCAATACTTATTTTGCCCTCTGGTTCTAGAATATCAGGGCAGTGTTCCTTGATAATTTCATGAAAGATGATGTCCAGGCTCTTTTTTTGATCATGGCTTTCAGGTAGTCCCATAATTTTTAAATTGTTTCTCCTGGATCTATTTTCCAGGTCAGTTGTTTTTCCCATGAGATATTTCACATTCTCTTCCATTTTTTCATTCTTTTGGTTTTGTTTGGTGATTTCTTGGTTTCCCAGAAAGTCATTAGCCTCCATCTGTTCCATTCTAATTTTGAGAGAACTATTATCCTCAGTGAGCTTTTGAACCTCTTTTTCCATTTGGCTAATTCTGCTTTTGAAAGCATTCTTCTCCTCGTTGGCTTTTTGAACCTCTTTTGCCAATTGAGTGAGCCTATTTTTCAAGGTGTTATTTTCTTCAGCATTTTTTTGGGTCTCCTTTACCAAGGTATTGACCGGTTTTTCATACTTTTCTTGCATCTCTCTCATTTCTCTTCCCAGTTTTTCCTCCACCTGTCTAACTTGATTTTCAAAATCCTTTTTGAGCTCTTCCAAGGCCTGAGCCCAATGGACATCCACCTGGGATGTCTAGGATACAGAGGCCCTGACCTCCACGTCTTTGCCTGATGGTAAGAATTGTTCCTCGTCATCAGAATTGAAAGGCGGGAACATCTGTGCCCCCTCAAAGTAGCTCTCTGTAGTCTTATTTTTCTTCCCTTTTCTGGGCATTTTCCCAGCCAGTTACTTGACTTCTGGGATTCCTGTCCGCCCCTGCCTAGATCCACCCAGCTAGTGCTTGGGGTCTGAGACTCAAATGGGCTTTCCGCGGCAGGGCGGCTGCTATTCAATGTGAGCTTTAGTTCTGGTGCTTGGGTGGGGGCAGGGCCGCCTCCCAGGCTCAGTTCCCTCAGGGGGTTTATGCAGAGACCTTCAGTAATGGAGCGGGTGGGCGCAGTGCCGTCTCCCAGACTCAGTTCCCTCAGGGGGTTTATGCAGAGACTTTCGGTAATGGCCCTGAACTTCTGCCTGCTGCTCGAGGAGTCCTAGGGGCTGCCGCCGCCGCTGCCTCTGCCGCTCCCTCCGCAGCTTCCTCCCAAGGGGGCCTGAGTCACGGAGACACACCCCTCCCCTCTCGGCCAGCCCAGACGTCTCTCTCACTGACCTGGACCGTCTGTGGAGCGAGGGACCTTCCCGGCCGCTGGAGATTCCATCCCTGAAGCCTACTTGGATCTGCTCCTCTAGGACTGCACGGCCAGGGCAGCACAGGGGTGGACTCCGCTGTCCGAGGCACGACGGACCCTGGGGATGGCTCTCCAGGGCTCTCTGGAATGGAAATCTTTTCCACTGTGTTTTTGTGCGCCTTGTAGTGATCCAGAATTTGTGGGGAGTTCTTCTTGCAGGAAATATATGGGCTGTGGGTTCGGAGCTAGCATACATGAGTCTTTCTACTCCACCATCTTCAAATTGTTTCTTTCTGACTGCCTGCAATATTTTCTCCTTGACCTGGGAATTCTGGGAATTTGGCTACAATATTCCTAGGAGTTTTTCTTTTCAGATCTCTTTCAGGAGGTGATCACTGGATTCTTTCAATATTTATTTTTCCCTCTGATTCTAGAATATCAAGGCAGTTTTTCTTGATAATTTCATGAAAGATTATGCTCTTTTTTGGATTATGGTTTTCAGATAATCCCATAATTTTTAAATTGTCTCTCCTAGATCTATTGTTCAGGTCAGTTGTTTTTTCCAATGAAATATTTCACATTGTCTATTTTTTCATTCCTTTGATTTTGTCTTATAATTTCTTGATTTTTCATAAAGTCATTAGCTTCCATCTGCTTCATTCTAATCTTTTAGGAATTATTTTGAACTTTTGGATCTCCTTTTCCATCTGGCCAGTTCTGCTTTTTAGGGCATTCTTCTCCTCATTGACTTTTTTGGATCTCTTTGCCATTTGGATTATTCTGTTTTTCAAGGTGTTATTTTCTTAAGCATTTTTTGGGTCTCCTTTAGCAAGCAGTTGACTCCTTTTTCATGATTTTCTTGCATCACTCTCATTTTTCTTCCCAATTTTTGCTCTACTTCTCTTACTAGATTTTCAAAATCCTTTCTGAGATCTTCCATGGTTTGAGACCAATTCATATTTCTTGGAGGCTTTGGATGGAGGAGCTGTGATGAAGGAACTTTGTTTTCTTCTGTTTTCATGCTTTGGTCTTCCTTGTTACCAAAGGAAGATTCTATCGTCTGATTCTTTTTCTGCTTTTTGCTCATTTCCTCAGCCGTTTACTTGACTTTTGAGCTCTTTGTCAAGGTAGATCTCTGCTTCCAGTGGGATTGGCAGGGTGTACTGTCAGCCGCTTGATCCCACCAACAATCTGTGGGCCTGGAGCTCCAGAAACAGTAGTGCCTCTGCCCCTGGATGCTGCTGGGGCTGCTGTGGGCTCCTCCAACCCCTCCCCACTCTGCTGCCCTGGGGCTGGGGCCTGACCATTCCACTCTCCTGCACTGGTTCCACAGGCTTTTCTCATTGACCTTCCAGTTTGTCCTCAGTGTTTTGGGGTCATGAAGTCTGAAAACCACCACTGGTGTGAGAGATTCAGTCTCCCCAAGGTCTGCTCAGGTTTTGTTTGTGCTGGTGCAGCCCACACTGGACTGTGCCCTGTCCCCTGCGTGACACAATAGACATTTCCCAGGGACCTTCCAGGATACCTTGGGCTGGAGATTTGCTTCACTCCATTATCCTGTGGGTTCTGCAGTTCCAGAATTTGTTTAGAGTCATTTTTTACAGGTATTTGGCTGGGCTTGGGGGCAGCGGTCTAGAAAGTGTGTGCTGTTACTCTGCCATCTTTGCTCACCCTCCTCACCCCTCCATCACCCTCCCCAGCAGCTATTTTCTATAGATCTCCAGGAAACTCTCATTTCCTCCTCAATCCTGTGTTGCGAGTCTTTCTTTCCTCACCAGCTCCTACCCTCATACTACAGGACTTCAACATACATAATGACATTCCTTCAAATATTGTAACCTCCCAATTCTTCAACTTCGTAATTTCCTATGATCTATTCTTCCACTCCACCACAGTTACACACAGAGAAGGTCATGTCCTTGATCTTATCACCATCCACAAGTATTCTGTATCCATGTTCATGTACTCTGAAATCCTTTATCTTATCATAATCTATTACCATTCTCCCTCTTCCTCTGCTGTTCATTATCACAACCTTTAACACCTCCACCCTTATTTCTTTTTCAGGCTGTCACTCCTGCCCTATTTTCTTCTTCCCCATCTTGACTTCTTAGGGAACCAATTCAACTCTGTGCCATCCTTTTATTTCTAATCCCTTTCCCCTTTATTCTCTAAAAATCATACCCAGTCAAGTCCCAGTCTTGGATTCCATCTACCACATTTGTTCCTACTCATGTTCAACTGAACAAAGCTGAAGAAAGTCATGAATTTACTACAATGGATCTACTACAAGTTTATATTACATAATCTCAATTGGCAATGAGGCAATGTCTTGCTTTTATGCCTCTCTAATTGAGTTATTATCTCACTCACTACAATAGTTTTTCCAAACCTTTTCATTCCACCCTCAGACTTCCATAGTTCCCCCTCCCTGACCCTCTCAGCTGAGAACCTAGTCTTATATTTCCTTGAAAAGACTGAAGTCATATGCAATGAGTTCCTTCTTCTTCCTTGTTTCTCATCTGACACCACTCAGATGCCCTCTGCTACTATCTCCTTCTTTACTCCTATTTTGTAAGAAGAGGTAGTTTTTCTCCTTGCTAAGGTTAACCTCTCTACTCGTACAAGTGATCCTATTCTATTGCATCTTCTCCAGTGAATTGCTGCCTCTATCATCTTTATTTTCTCACTAATTTTCAACTAATCACTCTCTCCTGGTTGTTTCCCTACTGCTTTCCAACATCCCCATATCTCTGTCATCCAACCCCCCCCCCCTGCCAATTCTCACTTGATCCATCCATTCCCACTACCAGTCTTTCTATATCTCTCCTCCTCTTTATGGCTAATCTTCTTGAGAAGGCTGTCTACAATAGGAGCTTCCACTTCTTTTCCTCTTACTCTTTCTAAAACTCTTTGCATTCTGTTTTCCAACCTCAACATTTAACTGAAATTGCTCTCTTCAAAGTTACCTCTGGTTCCTTAATTGCCCAAATCTAATCCTCATTTTTCTTTTTAAAAAATAATCTATAATTCATTTTTAGCATTCATTTAAAAAAAATCGAGTTCCAAATTTTCTCTCTTCCTCTAGTTCCTCCCTTACTCATTGAGAAAGCAAGCAATATATTAATTATACATATGAAATACATTTCCATATTAATCATGTTACAAAAAAAAAGAAAAATAAAGTGAAAAAATTATACTTCAATCTGTATTCAGAGATAATCAGTTCTTTCTCTGGAGGTGGATAGCATTTTTCATCATGGAAAATGTGGAATTGTCTTGGATCATTGTATTGATCAGAGTTGTTAAGTTTTTCACAGTTGATCATCTTTAAAATATTGCTGTTATTGTGTATAATATTCCCTGGTTCTGCTCATTTCACTTTGTATCAGTTCACATAAGTCTTCCCAGGTTTTTCTGAATTCATCCTACTTGTCATTTCTTATAACACAATGGTATTCCACAATCATGTACCACAACTTGTCAGTCATTTCCCAGTTGATAGGCATTCCTTCAATTTCCCATTCTTAGCCACCACAAAAAGAGCTGCTATAAATGTTTTTGTACATATAGAACTTTCCCCTTTTTCTTTCATCTCTTTACAGACCTAGTAGTGGTATTGCTGGGTCAAAGAATGGGTACAGCTTGATAGCCCTTTAGGCATAGTTCCAAATAATTCTCCAGAATAGTTAGACCAGTTCACAAGTATACCGACAATGCATTAGTGTCCCAATTTTTCTACTTCTGTTCCAGCATTTGTCATTTTCCTTTTCTATAATGTTAGCCAATCTGATAGGTATGAGGTGGTACCTCAGGGTTGTTGCAATCTACATTTCTCTAATCAATAGTGATTTAGAGCACTTTTTCATATTACTGTAGATAGCTTTGATTTCTTAATCTTAATTAATTAATTTCTTAATCTTAATTTCTTAATTAAAGCAAGCTGTTGTTATTATTGTCAGCTGCCATAGTTTCAATTATCATCTCTATGTAGATGACTCTCAGATCTACTCATTAATCCCTAATCTTTGGATCCCCAGTCACATATCTCTACTGTCTATTAGACATCTTGAACTAGGTGTCCCTAAGACATCTTAAACTTAAAATGTCCAAAACTGAGCTCATCATCTTTTCCCCAAAACCCTCCTCTCTTCCTAACATCCCTATTGTTGTTAAGGGTACCACCATCCTCCCAGTCATACATACTTGGAAGCTAAGTGTAATCTTCAACCCCTCACTCTCTCTCACACATTCCCATTCCATTCACTTAGTGGTTGAGCACTAAGATTAAGGACTGGGAAAGTTTTTATGTAAAAATTGGAGATTTGAAAAAATTCAGAATAGCTAGAAAGTAGACATGAGGAAGAAAAGCATTACAGGCATGAGGAACAGCCACAGAAAGTGCTCACAGTTGGGAAATGAAATATTATGTTCTAGAAATAGCAAGAAGGTCAGTGTAATTGGACCAAGGAAAACATGAAGGGGAGAAAGGTATAAGAAAATTCTAAAGGTAAGAAGGAATCATGTTATGAGGGGCTTTGAAAGTCAAGCAGAAGAGAAAAAAAGGGGGAAAAGAGGAGCAACAAGGTGTTCAGTGGATAGAACACCAGTCCTGGAGTCAGGAGGACTTGAGTTCAAATCTGGTCTCAGACACTTGCTAGCAGTGTGACCCTAGGCAAATCACTTAACCCTGATTGCCTAAAAAATGGTAAATAGAGGACTTTTTATTCTATCTTAGAGGTAATAGGAAGCTATTGAAATTTATTGAATAGGGAGATGATAGGTTCAGACTTTTACTTTAGGAATATCAGTTTTCTAATTGAGTGGAAGATGGATTGTAGTAGGAAGAGACGTGAGGCAGGGAGACCCACCAACTATTGTAATAGTCTAGGTGTGAGGTGATGTGGACCTGTACCAATGTGGTGGCCGTGTCAGAGGAGAAAAGAGAGTGTATGTAAGGGAGATGTTATGAAGGTAGAATTGCTACTTCTAGAACACAGAACTCCATTTCTTACCTCTGAGTGTTTTCTATTGCTGTCCTCCTTTGCCTGCAATGCTTTCTCTCATCATATCTACCTTCTTCTTTCCCTAGATGCCTTCAAATCTCAGTTCAAGTCTCCACTTTTATATGAAAACTTTTCCAATCCTTGATCTTAGTGCTTTTTCCCCAAAATTACCCCCAAGTTATATGTATGTATCTTGTTTGTTCATAGTTGGTTTTCATGTTATCTCCGCCATTAGACTATGAGTTCCTTGGAGGTAAGGACTGATTTTTGCTTTTTTTTTTATGTTCCTACTACTTAGCACAGTGCATGACACATAGTAGGTGCTTACTAAGTGGAAGTTGACTGACTAATGTGTCTACTATGTGCAAGGAACTATATTAGAACCTGGAGAAACAAATAGAAAATTGATACTGCTTTCGAGGAGTTTCCTTCTTTCCTTGATTCTCTGAAACATCTTTTCAAAACCTTTAGTGACTTGGCTAATACAATGCTGGATGAGTACTCACGATTTGTTAATAAGGGTTTCATATTGATTTGAGAAGGGTAAGTTATTTTAAAAACTGATCTTTTTGTCCAGTTACCTTATTCAGTTCTAAGAAGACTTCCTGAAATGGATTTATCATTCTGTTCACTTTTGAAAATTTTAGCTTCTTTCAAAGTCTTTATCTTCTCAAATAGCCATCTTTTGCTCCCATAGAACATGCTAAGTTTTTACTTTTTAAGGTGGTGAAGATTTTAGGATTCTGAACTTACATACATACACATACATACACACACAGAACATTTCCATACACACAATAAAACACAAAAAGCTGAGCCTATATGAAGTTATGAATCTTGTTTAAATTTCTACTGCTTTCTTTATAAAGAAAAAAATATAATAAATTATATATGTTACTTTCAAAACTGTCCTACTTCTCTGTGCTTCCTTCTAACCTTCTTTCTATTCTCTTCTATGTATTAATAATTTATTCAACCATTGACCAAATGTCTAAGAAGCAATCTGAGGTATTCTACATCCCTTCCCACCCCCCTACCCCTGTTAGACTCTAATTCTTTTCTTTCTCTTTTTTTTATTTTTTTAAAATTATTTTATTTGTTTTCAGTTTTCTACAATCCATATATCCTAGGTTTTTTCTCATTCCTCCCCTTCCTTTTCCCCTCCTTCCCCACTCCCTTCCCAAGATGGCATGCAATCTTATATAGGTTCCACACATACATTCTTATTAAATACATTTTCACCTTAGTCATGCTGATACAAGAATTAAAAAGAATGGGAGAAACCACAAAACAAAACAAAACATAACACAAGAGAAAATGGTCTGCTTCATTCTGTAATCCAATTCCATAGTTCTTGGGGTGTTTTGCCTCAAGAGTCCATTGGGAATTTTTTAAGTCCTTGCATTGCTGTGAAGGACTAAATCTACCAGAAAAGTTCCTCATACAATGTGGTTATTGCTGTGTACAAAGTTCTCCTGGTTCTACTCCTTTCACTCAGCATCAGTTCATTTAAGTCTTTCCAGGCCTCTCTGAAATCTTCCTACTCATCATTTCTTGTAGCGCAATAGTGTTCCATTACATTCATATACCACAACTTGTTCAGCCATTCCCCAATTGATGGCCATCCCCTTGATTTCCAGTTTTTGGCCACCACAAAGAGAGCTGCTATAAATATTTTTGTACATGTGGGATCCTTTATTTTGTTGTTTAATATTAGGAAGTTTATTTTGATTGTAATCATCTCATCCATATTATAATCCTTCCTCTTAAGTGCTCCCTCCCCCCATACCTCTTTGTTTCCCTATTAAGAGACAAGAAGGAAAGAAACAAGCACTTATTAAGCACCTACTATATGTGGGCACTGGGCTAAGTACTTAAAACATTATGCTAAGCGCAGAAAAATATCATCTTATTTGATGCTCACAGCAAACCTGGGAGATAAGTGCTATTGAGGCCTCATTTTACAGTTGGGGAAACTGAATCAGACAGCATTTAAGGACTTGCCCAGGGTTATAGTTTGTAAGTGTCTGAGATTAGATTTGAAATTAGGTCTTCTTGACTTTACATTCAGAGCTCTATCCATTGCACCACCTAGCCTGCCTCTAAGATAATGAGCCTCTTAGATAACTGGGAGAGTGAGATAATGGATTAGAGAAAATGCATTTGTATTGAGTTTAAATTGAATTATAGCAGCAATCTATGTTTTAATTTTCAAAATTAAGGGAGGAAGCCAAGGGAGACTCTATTTATAGGAATGATATAGATTTTGATAGCAATCTCTGGATTTTGTTGGCATAAAGTAGGGAATTTGCTTCCACACCTGAGATAAATATAATCACAGAAGGTCCAGAATATCATTGCTAAGTATAGAAAAAAGTATTCAAGAATTTTCCAACAACCCATAGGTTAGGTAGCTGGTTGGCAATGTGACCAAATCCCTAAACCTAGAGTTGAGAGGAACTGAGTTTAAATCCAGTGTCAGACACTTCCTGGGCTAGTCACTTAACCTCTCTATCTGACTCAGTTTTCTCATCTATAAAATGGGATGATAATGATACCTACCTCACAGGATTGTTGTAAGGATCAAATGAGATAGTAATTATAATTTAGCGTAGTGCCTGAGACATAGTAGGTGCTTCGTAAATGTTTGTTCCCTTTCCCACAAAAAAGATAAATCAATAAATCCTTGCCACCAGATGAATATTGGCATATGAAGTCTGATCACAAAGGACTGATATGTGAGAGGAGGTAAGGAAATGGAGGTAAAGAATATAGATAATGCTCTCTATTTCTGTGTTCAACCATGTTTGTTCCTTACCTGTGCTCCTGTGTACCTGTGCTCCCCTTACTTTTGTTAATTTCAATCATATTGTAAGAAATGCAGAAATAGATGATTTCAAATGGACATGGAAAAACTTGCATGAACTCATACAGAGTGAAGTGAGCAGAACTGGAAGGATAATTTATACACTAACAATAATACTTTAAAAACAAATAGGTTTGTAAGCTGTAAGAATCTTTGTAAGCTGTAAGATTTCTTACACCAGTACTCATCTGGTGGCAAGGATTTATTGACATTTTTTTTGGTGGGGAAGGGAATAAGCATTTATAAAGTGCCTACTATGTGCTAGGCACTTTGGTAAATTATTATTATCTCATTTGATCCTTAGAACAATCCTGTGATTATTATCATTCCCATGTTATAGATGAGGAAACTGATCTAGAGAGAGGTTAAATGACCTGCCCAAAGTCACACAACTAGGATCTGACACTGAATTTAAACTCAGTTATTCCCAACTCTAGGTTTAGGATTTTAGCCACCTTGCACCTAGCTACCTAACCTATGGGGTTGTTGGAAAATTCTTGAATCCTTTTTCTGTACTTGGTAATGATATCCTATGCCTTCTGTGATTACATTAATCTGAAATGTGGATGCACATTCTCTCTCTTATGCCAGCAAATTCCAGAGATCGGTATCAAAATCAATGACCATTCATAATGCAATGACCATTCATAATTCTTGAGGACTGATAATGTTTCATTATGTTTCATGTTACATCCACTACAAGAGGTAATAAGATACATTTTTGTGTAGAGTCATTGGAGAATTTGTCCTGTTTGATCATACTTATTTGTTACAAATTATTTTTCTCCCTCACCCCCCCAAGTAGGATGGAGGTGGGAGAGAAAATTGATTTCTGTTCTTTTTTTTTTAAATAAAGGGCATACTATCAATGTGAAATGATGCATATACTTTCAGGTGAGGCCACTGTATTCTGTGTTATTAATTTTGCTAAGTTGTTTTACTTTGTTACAAGAGAATTTTCATGGGGTGGAAAAATCTGTCAATGATTGTAATGTAAGGGTAAAACATCCACAAAACACTTTAAAAAATGAAATAGTAGGGAAAAAACTAAAAAAAAAAAAAAAGAATAGCTGGGGAATGCATTTTGAGACCATGTTGCCTGCCCCCCACTCGCTCCCTTAATTAGGCAGAGGGAAAGAAAAGGGCAAAAAGAAACTGAGAAAATGTTTGATAAGGGCTTTGACAAGAAGGGACTTCCCCATAAGAGTAATGAATTCCCTGTCATTGGAAGTATTTGAGCAGAGCATGAATTTCAGCTTAAAGAAGATGTAGAAGGAATTGATGCATTGATTAGGTAGCATGAGCCAGATGATTGTTCCATCTTTAATAGTCTGTTATTTTTAAGATGTTAGAAAGATGGAGAAATGCTGTAGGTGGTGGTTCTGATTTCTCTGTAGTTAAGTTGAAAGTACTCAGAAAGACACAAGGGTTAGTGAGGCTGTGTTTGTTTGGTAAGTGAGTGGAATTCTTTGAAGTTACCATGATGAGGAAAGTTATGAGAGAGCCTGAGAACTCCTTCCATCAAAAAGGATTGAGGAAACCAGAAGGGGAGCCTCTTTATAAGGATCTGAAGTTGTGATTGGAGTTACATAGCCGAAGGATATAGATGGCAAGGTAGGATGATGGGAAGGAAACGGGGATGCCCAAATAGGACGTAGGAAGGAGAAACCATGTGTTTAGGGTACTGCCAGCACCTAGGAGGTATTGAGACCGAAAACATGTAAAGGTTGGGGTGGGGATAGCTGGCTCAATTGTAAATGGCAATCCATAGCTAGGTGGTGTAGTGGACAGAGTACTAGTCTTCTAGTCAGGAAGACCTGAGTTTAAATCCTGTGACCCTGGGCAAGATACTTAACCTCTGTGAACCTCAGTTGCCTCATTTGTAAATGGGGATAATAATAGTACCTTCTACAAAAGGTTGTTGTAAAGATCAAATGACAAAATAAAAGTGCTTTGCAAACTTAAAAAAAAATCTATATAACATATAAAGAACTTTGTCAAATCTATAAGAATACAAATCATTCCCCAATTGATGAATGGTCAAAGGATATGAACAGGCAGTTTTTGGATGAAGAAATCAACACAATTTATAGTCATATGAAAAAATGATCGAAATCATTATTGATTAGAGGAATGCAAATTAAAATAGCCTTGAGATATCATTTTATACCTACCAGACAGGTCAAAATGATCAAAGGGGAGAGTGACAAATATTGGAAGGTCTATGGAAAAATTGGGACACTAACTCATTGTGGAATTATAGTCAGAGAGATATTAAACTGCAAATACCCTTTGACCCAGCAGTACCACTACTTGGTCTATTTCTCAAGGTAATTGGGGGGAAAGGAAAAGAGCCTATGTGTTCTGAAGTGTTTATAGCAGCTCTTTTTGTGGTGGTAAAGAACTAGAAATTAACTATAGAAGACATATGGAGACAGATATTATCTACATTCAGAGAAAGAACTGATAAATAGAAGTATGTGTAGAATAATTTTACGTATATGTATGTATATATGTACACATATACATATATGTGTATACACACATATACACACACTTATTTGTGTGTAATGGTAGCCATCTCTAGGATGGGGAGAGAGAGAAAAAAAATTTACATAATAATTTTGTTATATATTTGAAAGGAATGACAAGTTGTGCAAAGTAGATTTGCACTTTCATGTGCAATCATCTTTTTTTTATTTATACCATATCATGGCAATGCTTGTTTTATTCCATAAATTAAAAATAAAATATAAAATCCTTACAAATGGTGGCTATTATATTACATTATATATTATGATAATAATGTTGTAATATATACATTATATATGCAATATATATTAGACCTATGTAACATCTACTAAGCCCTAGCACTATGAAAATTCTAGCTGCTGTTGTTATTATCACTGTTAATGTTACTATTATTGGCATCATTGGTAGGAAACACTGTTCTAATTCATAGGACCTGGAACTGAATCCATAGGAACTGAACTCCAGAATTCTTGGCTCTGACCTATGGTTTCTTTAGCTCACCCTACCCTTATGGTTTGAGGCTTTCATTCAGTAGCAAACCTTAAAACCACATAGAGCCTAGTTAGAATTATCCTTTGAGATGAGAAGCGATAGACTTGAGGGCTCTCTGTCAGGCAAGCAGTCCTGTGAACTTAGTGACATTTATGTTCAAATGCTGTGGGATTCGTAGATTCTGGGCAGGAGCGTGGAGCTTTTGCAATAATGGTGACTTATCACGCATGATGTGCAGCATAATGAAAGGAAGTCCAAGTTTTTGCTGAACAATTGGAGACTTTGCAGATGATTGAGCCTACCCTTATACTGTAGCCCACATGCATAACTCCCACTCTGTTCTCCCCTACTCCTACACTCACCCCTAGCAAGAGTAAGCTCTAGCAAAACTGTGAAGTAAAATGAATCTTCAAGATCCCTTGGCCACCACTCCTTTCAGCTCATCTCTCCACCCTTAAAGCACTTTGAAAAGCTAGGAGACACCAACATGTACTGCTAGTGATTTGTTGAGTTTCTATTAACTTTTTTATCCCCTTTAAATTCCCATAGTTGTAGGATGCAAATATTTCCAGAGTCTGGTTGGTCTAGGGTCATTTTTAATGTTATATCAATCACTTTTTTCTTTATAGCACAGTCATTTACCACTTTCCTCTCTAAATTGAACCTTCCCTTTAGACAATGATTGAAGCAAAGATATCCAACTGTCTGACTATTAAAATAGTATTTTCTCTTAGCAGTCCCCTACCTTTTTGTCTTAAGGGAGAAACTTTATTTCGTCATCTCTTCTCCAGGACAGTTGTTAGTTTTTCCATTATTCAGAGGTCAGTTTCCTTTGAGTGATCTTTTAAAAAAATTTTTTTGTAGTCATTGGATATATTATTCTCTTCTTTCTACATATTTCACTCTGTATCCATTCATAAAAGTCTTTCTATGTTTCTCTGCTTGCACGTGACAGCTAAGGCAGCTGTACTGACCTAAAAAGATTGGCTTCCTCTTTTGCTTTGCATCTTGTTTCCTGATCTTAGATGAGCAATTCTGAAAGTGACATTCCTGGCCAAGGAATTAAGAGATTCTGTCCCTCTCAATCAGAGGTGACTGGCATTAGGAGGACATTTCCTGCATTGAAGAGTATGACCACTATTGAGAGGAGGAACCCAAACTCTGTCATGGTTGACCAGAAACTCTTGGATTTGCATGGACATTCCTGAACTCATCAACATGGTGGACTAGCCAGGAGGATAGCGATATCCTGGCCTATAGCATTGGCAGTGGGCAACAACCAAGGGGGTATTGCTAGTCTCTGACAAAGAGTGGTGGAGGTAATGCCCAAGTAGTAGCAATGCCGTTCCCTCAGGGAGGAAGTGAAATTTCCCACAGTAGTTTATAGGCTCCACAACCACTAGGGAAAATTTCTAGGCCCTAGCAGAATGGGCAGAGGGTGACTCCAGAATCAGTGGAACAGAGTATCACAGGCCCCCAACAGCATCAACCAATGAAACCAGCAGCAAACCGAGTCCCCATGACAATAGTAGGCAGTAGAGACCAAAAGAGACTGTAAGCAATGAGGAGAAATTCCTGGGATGTCATGACTGGGGCTGTGGATGACAGGCACAGAACAGAGTCGAGTGGCTGAAACCATTTGGTCTCCTGAGATTGGAGCTGCTGATTCCTCATTTCCCTCTTCCCCCTTCCCTCCATCTCTCGTGTTATTTTCTCAAAACTACTTTCTCAATTTCTCTCTATTCCTAACCCTCCCTCTCTCAGTTGAGATATCATAGTTCATGGTTTCATGCTATTCTCTTAGCATGGTACAGGTTTTAGACATTCAACAATCTTTTTGTTGGTGTTATTCAATTATTTCAGTCATGTCCAAACTCTTCATGACCCCATTTGGGGTTTTCCTGGCAGGGATACTCGAACAGCCCTCCCTCACTCAAAAACAAAGTCAAGCGCAAGTCATGTCATTATTTCTCTGATTACGTGGTCTTCTTCGGAAACAAAGGATGAACACACACACACTAGAGTGGTTTGCCAGTTCCTTCTCCAGCTCATTTTATAGATGATGAAACTGAGGCAAATTGGGGTTAAGTGATTTGCCTAGGGTCACACAGCTAGTATATGCCTGAAGTCAGATTTGAACTCATGAAGATGAGTCTTCCCGACTCCAGACCCATCATTTTATGTACTATGGCACCATCTGCCCCTTAACAATCCTTTTAAAGTTAACTTAAAAAAAAAGTTGAATTTTAAGGTTGTCTTTTCAAGGTTGACTTTATTCCATTGAGTTATTTTTCTCTTGTTCTGACCTGTTAGATTACTGTCCTGAGAGAATGCTAGTTCTCTCTACTTTGTTTCCTAGATCCAGGTTTCGCTCACTGTCTTGAAGTTCATTAGGTCCCTAGAGAATTAATGTCTTCTTTTGGTTTTGTGTCAAAATTGCAGTCTTATTAGTCTAGACACTATATTCCTTAGAATCTACTCTCTCAAGAATTTCTCTGAATTTTTCTCTCCTTAATAGTTCCTATAGCATGGTTTAGTCATGCAGGGGTGGGGAACTGGTAACCTAGAGGTCACATGTGGCCTTCTAGGTCCTTAGGTGTGGGGTGTTGACTGAATCCAAGTTTTATAGGATAAATTGTTTCATTAAGGGGATTTGTTCTGTGAAATTTGGATTCAGTCAAAGTGCCACACTTGAGACCTAGAGCAGGTTTGCATGGCCTCCACAATCTGTGGCCTACTGACTGCTTACTGCCTGTGGGCCACTTGTAGCATGCCAAAGGATCTCTTCTATATACAAAGGATTTTTTCCTCTACATTTTTCACTGGCTGCTCAAAATCTTTTGGTGTGCTGCAGGTTGTACAGGTCTAACTTAGAGGACCACATATGGTCTTGAGCTCTCAGGTGCTCCACCCTTGGTTTAATGGAAAGCATCCTGGCAAAGACAAAGAACTGCCTACTTGCAACAGGTACAAGAAAATGGCTAAAAGAAATGCAGAGAAGGAACTGACACACAGGAGTTGGGATCAAGAGGGTGAAGTGGAAGAAGCAGAAACAGTTCCAGTGGCAAGTGAAGAAGTCTTAGAGAATAGACTTACCAACAAGGCAAAGTGAAGGAATTTAGCCTTTGAATCTGAAAATAGAGGGGTTTTTATAAGGTTTTTAGAGGACTGTTAACTCCAGGAGGAGGAGGAAGAAGAGGAGGGCTTGGTGGATTGGCAATGGCACTGATTCTCTTTGAGAACCTGCCCAGTGGAAGTAGTGGCGTGTCTTATGTGTCCACCTTGGCTACTGCCAAGGTCACAGCACAAACAGTGGTAACGTTTGGTGCTATCAAAACCAATGACTCTTCTTCAGTCTTAGGGGCAGACAAGAAGGCTGCCAATCCCAAGATCAATGGGGCAGCCAGAAGCCTTTCTCTTCTGGCTATGGTGTGCAGGAAGATCTTCAGTGCCAGAAAGTATCACAAACCTTTAGCTGCCTTAAACTGCTCTGTGGGGAATTGGATCATGAGGCATGCAGACACCAGCCCACTCTCTGACCTGGTACCCAGCTTTAAAGATTATGAGAGGCACCCCAAAGCAATGAGCAGCTACATGGGAGTAGCAGAGATGGGGGTTTGGAGAGTAAGGTCAGGACGAGGTTGGTCCTGCCTTCAGGTCATCAAAGCTGCCACAAGAGGCATCCTTTTTGTTTCATTCATATACTGAGGGTTCAGTAAAGAAGATAGAAGCATCATCTGACAAGAAACTGTCCCTGGCTTTAGAAATATCACTACTGCCTCCTTTCTCTTTGGCCAGAAAGTCAGTAGCTATGTTCTTGGCACCTTGGGCTCCAACATGACAGCAAATTTCTCCTTCTCCCCTAGAAATGCAGATGTATTTGGCAGACACAATCTAGATGAAACCCATCTCTTCCTTCTCCCCCAAAATGTTGGAGGCTCAACTGGGAAGGTCCACTGGTGAATGCAAACATGGTAGGTAAAGAGGACAAGGACCCTCCAAGGACTGAAGTCAAAGAAGAGGATGCCTTTTACTCAAGTACAAACTAATGGGTTGTTGAGTTGCTATTTTTTTTTGAGGCAATCAGGGTTAAATGCTTTGCTTGGAATCACATAGGTAGTGATTCTCTGAGGCCAGATTTAAACTCAGGTCCTTCTGACTCCAGCACTGGTGCTATATCCACTGCATCATCCAGCTGCCCCAACTACAAACTGATTTACAAAAACATAGAAAGAGTAAAAAGAGAAGGGCATGGGCACCCTGCACTTGAAACCTGCCAGAAGTCGGAAGACAATTCCTGGTTTAAGCTGACACCAATTTAAGCAACACGTTTCTGAATGTCTTGGTTTCACTCAATGTGGTCTCCTCCAAACCAACAAGAACAACATTCTCATCATGTATGTCCCAAACCCACCAATCATTGAGAAGAATACTATCATCCATAAGATGATGCTAATCAGGGTCAAGACCACTGAGAATTCTGAAGAATTGTACAAAATCTTACCACAGAAAAAAGGAAGCCAGAAAGTGTGAAAAATTCATTTACTTTTTTCCCCTTTAACTTAGTCCTTTTATTCTTAATTTTCTACTTTGAGTTTTAAGAACTTACAGGCATTCTGAAAGGTTTTGTGGGGTAAAATGAATATGGTCAAGAAAAAAACCTTTAATTTAAAAAAAGAAGAAAGAAAGCATACTGGCTTTGGAGCAAGAAGAAAAATTTGGTTCAAATCTCCCCTCTGACACTGTTGTTGGTAGAGGTCCTTCATTCTCAGAGAGGACCAACGACTTCAGGAAAGAGATGTCTTGACTTGCAAGTGAATTGGATTGAGATGAGGCAGAGCTGTGCAAAGTCATTGACCTCACTGTCTCCTCTAGAGTCATCAAAGTGCAGTAGCAATGCAAAAGTCACGACAACTGGCGATGGCCCAGGAAGCTTATTGACTTGTTAACGTGCCAGATGTGGGCTTGAATTTTGGTTTTTCTATTTTTATGATGTACCATCTCCTCTGAGCTACTTCCCCCAACTTGTAGTCACACAGGTAAATTGGGTTCTGGATAGCAAATGCTACCTCAGACACTATAGATAACACTGAACGCTAGAGATAACATGAAAGAGGCCCAAAAGAGATTTTAGAGTGGAGGGGAAGATAGGAGAGGAGGGGAGGGAAGTGCTGTAACCTTTGTTTCCACTGATTTATTTTTTTCTTTATTTTCTTTCCTTTTAAATATTCTGAACTTGAACATTTCTCTCTATATATACATATACATAAATATATTTTTATTTACATAGCAGATTATATGAGAGGATTGAAATCATATGAATATGAAACCATGAATGTCTATTTTATACTGCTTGTTTTTTTGAAAAAAAAATGTAATAAATTCCACACATTTCTTTCAAATGTTCTGGGCACCTTTATAGAAATAAAAGCCATTCCTCAATTGATAAATACTCAAAGGATATGAACAGACAGTTTTCAGGAGAAGAAATCAAAGCTATCTATAGGCATATGAAAAAATGCCCTAAATTAATATTAGAGAAGTGCAAATTAAAAGAACTCTGAGCCTCCACTACTATCTATGCCTCCTTCTGTGCATTTAAAAATATTTTAATGGACCTCGTTTTTTGGCATTAGTATTGCCACTTTCTACATTTAAACTCTCTTCCAATTAAAAACAGAAAAAAATCCCACTGTTGTAATAAGTAAACGAACTCAAGGAAATGAATTCATACAGTGGTAAGAAAAACAAATACTGATTTTGTATTTTATATTTGTTTCCATTCTGTAATTAATTTTATTCTGTAACTCCCTGAGTCATGTTCCTTTGCCTCTGGCTTAAGTTCAGAAGTCCATGAGTCCAGATGTTGTTTTTCTCCTTGAGTTAGTTTAAATTTCAGTTGTCCTACAAATCACGTTACCTCAAAGAAGTATGTTTTTGTTATCTCTATACAGCTTCATATACTCATGTACTATTAAGGGAGATCTACTATCTTATTTACAAGGCTAAGGCTTACAGAATGCAAGTAGACTCCAAGAAGTCTGTCATCTCTGTTCAAACAATTTTTCCTGACTATAGGATGGAATAGGGTGGGAGAAGGGATTGTTGCTAGCCCCAGATGTCCAGCCAATCATATTGTTGCCATCTATGATACTTCAGACTTTGTAACCAATCAATTGCTTTCCATCAATGAGGCTTCCTGTTCTTTGTTCTCTTGTACTTCCCAAAACTATTTGGAGGCCACTAAGCCCTACTTTGTGTATTGACTTTCTCAGGGGTCTAAGACCTATTTTGTTTTTTGTTGACTAGTAGTCTCACCAATAAAATGAATGTGCTTGGAACTTTGTTGCCTCAGTTTGTCTTAATTTTTAAATATAACAGTGGCCATGTCCAAAGATTTATGTCTCTTTATGCACCTATCTGTCATGAAACAGATAACATGTTTCTTTATAGGTGATCTTGAGGTCAATGTCTTAATCAGAGTTGTTATGCATTTCAAAGTTGCTTTTCTTTAATATTTTATTTTTCTCCCAATTACATATAAAAATAACTTTAACATTCTCTTTTGAAATTTTGAGTTCCAAATTCTCTGCCTGTCTTCCCTCCTCCTCCCACTGAGAAGGCAAGCAATTTGACATGAGTTATACATGTGTAATCATGCAAAGCACATTTCCATGTAAGTTATACCGAGAAAGAAAACACAAACCAAAAAAACCCCAATAAAAATAAAGTAAAGAAAAATATCTTTGATCTGCATTCAGGCTCAACCAGTTTTTCTCTAGAGATAGACAGCACCTTTCAACATAAGTTCTTTAGAATTGTTTTGGATCTTTGTATTGCTGAAAATAGTCAAGTCATTCAGAGTAGATCATCATAAAATATTGCTGAGTTTTTGTGTACAATGTTGTAGTAGCAAGCACACTAGCACACCCAAGATGGCCTGTTAGCATAGGTTCTTTGATGTGTTTTTCTAAAAGAAAGACAGCTTTTAAGAGGTAAACAATTTTACTTTAATTACAGATAAGTAGAAAGAAGTGAGTATAGAAAATACAAACTGAGAAATTAGCACAGAGATTCAACAGACAGCGCTCTAATTGTCTGAACAAAGTAGTACAACCACCTACATACACCACAGACCAGGAGAACACCAACATTGAATAGTTGGCGGTCTTAACAAACAGCTACCCATAGTCTGGTCCAAGAAATCAAAAGGTCCTTATCATGAGTGAGGCCCTAAAGCAAAATCTCAACCTCCCAGAATATTAGCAAAGACTCTGCCCCTGATTGGCTCAGAGCCAGAAGGTGCAAAACCTATGTGACTCAGCACAGCTGTGAATTATCAGGGTTCAAAGGATATTAATCCTTCAAATGTTTACAATTTAGCTGGAGCCTGGGAAACTGAAGTACAAAAAGGAGAAAACAAAAAAAATCCCACTTTATTTACACTTACAAATGTTCTCTTGGTTCTGCTCATTTCACTTTGCATTAGTTCATGAAAGTCTTTGTAGGCTTTTCTGAGAGCATCCTACTCCTCATTTCTTATTGCATAATAGTATTCCATCACAGTCATATACCATAATTTGTTCAGCCATTCCCCAGTTGATGATCATCCCCTCAATTTCCAATTCTTTATCACCACTAAAAGAGCTGCTATAAATATTTTTGCACATATAGGTCCTTTTCACTTTTTAAAAAGATTTTTTTAAAAAAAAATCTCTTGGGAATACAGACTTAGTAGTGGTATTGTGTGGTCAAAGGGCATGCAAGCTTTTACAGCTCTTTGGTCATAGTTCTGAATTGCTTTCCAGAATGATTGAATCAGTATACAACTTCACCAACAGTGAAGTTTCTATTTTTTATGTTTTAATTTTCCCACATCCACTCCAATATTTTTTACTTTCCTTTTCTGTCATATTAGCCAATCTGATTGGTGTGTGGTGGAGACTCAGGGTTGTTTTAATTTGCATTTCTCTAATAGTGGTTTACTGCATTTTTTCATATGATTAGAGGTAGCTTTGATTTCTTCTTCTGAAAACTGCCTCTTCATATCCTTTGAGCATTTATCAATTGAGGAATGGTTTTATTTCTATAAATTTGACTCTTTTGTATATATTTGAAAAATGAGTTCTTTGTCAGAGAAACTTGCTATAAAAATTTTTTCACAGTAATGATTTCCAGCTATGCATTTCCCTCCATCCTATTTCCTCCCTGCTTCCCCACTCCTTTCACCCTATTCAATCTCAAAAGTGTTTTGCTTTTGATTTTTTGTTTTTTACCTCCCCCAATCTGCTCTCCCTTCTATCATCTGCCCCTCCTGCTCTCTCTCCTTCTCCCCACCTGCTTCACTATCCCCTTCTCCTCGTACTTTCCTGTAAGATAGATTTGTACACTCAACTGAGCATGTATGTCATTCCCTCTTTGAGCCAGTTCTGATGAGAGTAAAGTTCATGTGCTTCCCACCCTCTTTCCCCCACTGTAAAATATTTTTTGGGCCTCTTTTATGTCAGATAATTTACTCTATTCTGCTTCTCCCTTTCCTCTTCTCCCAGTTCATTCTTCTTTCTCACACCTTAACTTTATTTTTTTAGATAATTATCCCATCATATTCAATTCACATCTGTGCTTTCTGTCTGTGTATAATTCTTCTAACTGCCTTAATAATGAGAAAGTTTTTAGGAAGTATAGTTTCTCTTTCCTGTTTTTTTAAATTTTTTCTCTTAAGTCTCAAATTTTCTATTCACCTTTGGTGAAAGGCATCAGAAATATTTGAAAGTCTTCTATTTCACTGAATGTCCATTTTCCCCGAATGAAGGATTATACTCAGTTTTTTTGGGTAGGTGATTCTTGGTTGTAATTCTAGCTCTTTTGCCCTTTGAAACGTCATATTCCAAACTTTTCAGTCTTTTAATATCAAAGCTGCTAACTCTTGTGTTGTTCTGACTGTGGCTCCATTGTTTCTTTTTCATTGCTTACAATATTTTCTCCTTGCCTGAGAGCTCTGGAATTTGACTATGATATTCCTGGCAGTTTTCATTTTGGGATCTCTTTCGAGAGGTGATCAGTGTAGTCTTTCAATTTCCATTTTACTCTCTGATTCAATAGTAGCAGGAGAGTTTTCTTTGATAATTTCTTGAAAGATGATGTCTAAGTTCTTTTATTTATTTATTTATTTTGATCATGACTTTCAGGTGGTCCAATAATTCTTAAATTATCTCTCCTGGATCTATTTGCTAGGTCAGTTGTTTTTTCCAGTGAGATATTTCACATTTTCTTCCATTTTTCTTTCATTCTTTTTATTTTGTTTGTTTCTTGATGTCTCATGGAATCATTAGCTTCCACTTGCCTAATTCTAATTTTTAAGAAATTGTTTTCTTCAGTGAGTTTTTGTACCTCCTTTTCCATTTGACCAACTCTGCTTTTTTTTTCCAACTCTGTTTTTTAAGGGCTTCTTCAGTGAATTTTTGTATACCTTTTTCCATTGAGCTATCTGCTTTTCAAGGCATTCTTCTCTTCATTTGATCCATCCTATTTTTATTTTCTTCAATATTGTTTTTGCCTCCTTTATCAAGCTATTGACTCTTTTTTCATTATTTTCTTGCACCACTCTCATTTCTCTTCACATTTTTTTCTCTACCTCTCTTACTTGTTTTTTAAATTCCTTGTTGAAATCCTCCATGGCCTGGTGCCAATTCATATTTTTCTCTGAGGTTTTGGATGTAGGAGCTTTGACTTTATTGTCGTCTTCTGAGTTTGTGTTTTCATCTTCCCTGTCATCACAGTCACTTTCTATAGTCAGGATCTTTTTCTGTTTTTTGCTCATTTTCTAGTCTATTTCTTGACTCTTAACTCTATGCTAAAGTGTTTCCAGAGTGGAGGGGGCACTGCCTGAAGATTCAGGGTTTTTTTGCACTTGTTTTCAGAGATAATTCAGGAGACTTGCAAGTTTTAATTCTTCCAAGGTGATATGATCTAGGGGGAACTGTGTTTACTATTCTCCTAGCCTTTGCTCTGGTCTCTTTTCCACCCTGGAACTACGACCAGCTCCCCTGCACCCACCAACCCTGGTGTCCTACTACTCTTCACTCTGAGATTGACATCTGAACTGCAATCCCAATCCAAGAATGGGCAATACAACAGAGTCCTGTCCACAGCTCAAGCAAAGGGATCCCTGTAATCTTCTTCTGATCAGTTTTCTGACCTTCTTACCATCTGTGGACTGAGAGGTCCAGAAACTGCCATTCAATTACCCCCAAGGCCTACTTCTGGTTTTCTGAGGCCTGGTCTGCATTAGTGTGGCCTGCTCTGGACTGTGTTCCACTCTCACCTTAGTGCAACAGACCTTCTCTCCTTAGTTGTCTTGGCTGGAAAATTGTTCCACTCAATTCTTTTTGGGATTCTGCCACTCTAGAATTTGTTTTGAGGCATTATTTAAAGGTATCTGGGGGAATTTGGGGGAGAACTTGGGCAAGTTTCTGCTTTTTCTCCACCATCTTGGCTCTGTCTCCAAAGTTGATTTTCTTCAAGATGCCATTGTCTTTATATAAATTGTTCTTCTGATTTTGTTGACCTCACTCTGCAACAGTTCTCCCTCCCTCCCCCATCTCTAGGGCACTTTCCTTCTTGCCAGGATGGGAAGCAGGAAATTGGGGCTTGATGGCCACTCTGTTGTCAGAGATAAGGGGTACTGGTCTTGAATCATATATGTTTCCTTGAATATTGATCATCTAGGGGATATGACCAGGATCAATTTAACTTTTATTGCTTTGTCATTATTATTGGGGGAAAGGGAATCCCAAACTATATATCCAAGGCTTGATCCCTTTTCCATCAAAAAAACACACATAATGCTTAGCAAAGAAATCCATTTATCCAAAACCTGGTAAAACAGAAATTAGAGAATGTTATACATAGGAGATACTACAGGATGAAAGAGCATTCCCTTTGAGAGAGAGACAATTTAGTTCAATTTAGCTCAAAAGAGATTGCCCTTGTCAGGAACCCCATGCCAAGACCACCCCTCTCTTTTTATTCCTTTCTTTTCACTATAAGAAGACACCAGAAATTCCAGAATTGTTTCAGACTTGTACCAGGTGGTACCTGATCTCAGACAAGCACCTGCAGTACCTATGTTCTGGGCAAGAAGACCTGCTAAAAATCAAATTTGTCTTATTGTTGCTGTTATCCCTCATTGCCAGGGCTACAGCTCACTGCATAGTCATTGGTATACGTATTGAGATTTGCCCACACTAAATTGAGTCGCCTACTAGAGGAGGTCCTCGTACATGTGTCTAGTTTCCTTCCTCCAACAGAATAGAGAAAACTTTTTGCTTATGATCCGTCTTAGCAATTTGTTTTTATTTTATTATTTTATTTTTCAGAGTTAACTGTAGTTGTGATAAGCTGTCTGAGTTCTTTGGTATTTTCAGAGTTATCTAAGGTTGCATAACCTCTTTGACTCTTTGGTCATTTGTTTTCAGGGTTAAAACCTTTGCTCTCATCCAAGGGGGAATTCCCTAAAGTCTCTACTATAGCAAGGCAGGGAGAAATTCATGATGGAGTCTTTTCCTTCAGTAAACTGAAGTGGGGTTGGCCTCTTCCTTTTCAGAGCTGGAAGCCAGAAGTACCCAAAATGACTCAAATTTTGAAGAATACTGAAGAAAACTGAGTTTGAAAAGTTTCAAAGACTGGAGCTCTCTTCCTGTCCCCAACTCTACCTGGCTTCTCACACAGGGCAGAGTATTCATCTCCATCAATAGAGAGTCCTGTGTGAATGGGCTTTGGTACAGGGCTTACATAATATTCAACACAATATGTTGTATAACATAATATTACATTGCATAATATAATGATATTATTCTATTTTAACAAAAATGAACTATTAAAAAACCCCATCATACTTCATCACAAACTAGTGGCCTAAATACAAAATGGAAGCAGTTATGTCAAAGCAACAAACATTCTCACTACACATTCAATAAAAGTTTTTAAAAGAAAAACTAGAATATAGTGGGAAGATTTTTAAATTTAAATTTAAAATTTAAATTTTTAAATTTCCTAAAGCCTAGAATCATCCTTGGCTTTGAAGTACTCTTTTTTCAACTGAAACATGACAAAACAGGATCTGGAGGACTACTGAATGCCTTTGATGGGAGATACCCTTAAATGTCTATCGCTACACCATCTCTTATCTAATGGAAGGGTGTTCTACAAATTTGATTATCAGATTTAACAGTACTGAGAAGTGAGGTGGTTAAGGAGAAAGGCTTGATGGTAAACCTGAAAAGCCTCTCTCTGAGACAAGCTACAGTTAGGGTGTTGTAATCCTTATTTTGCCAGTAGAGTCACCATGTCAGCCAAAAAACACTTAACTGAGCACCTACTGTACAAGGCCCTGTACTAGATACTAAGGCCTAGGGGGAGAAGTACCTTTTTTCATGAATTCAGGGAGGCAATAAAAAGAGCGCTGAATTGGGAATCTGGAGACCTAGAGTAAGCTCCAAGCTTTGCCATTTACTAGCCATGATCTTGATCACAAGCTCTCTGAATTCACTTGTAAAATGAAGGGATTAGAGAAGGTTATTCTTTTTAAAAAAAAAAATTATTATTTTTAGTTTTCAACATTCTTTTTCAGAAGTTTTGAATATTTTCTGCCTCTCTTCCCTTCCTCCTCCTCAAGACAGCATGCAATTTGATGTAGGCTCTATATATACATTCTTATTCAATATATTTTCACATTAGTCATGTTGTACAGAAGAATTAGAGCAAATGGGAGGAACCATGAGGAAAACAAAACAAAAAAGAGAACAAATAGTATACTTTGATCTACATTCAGACTCCATGGTTCCTTCTCTGGATGTGGACAGAATTTTCCATCATGAGTCCTTTGGAGTTGTTTTAGGCCCTTGCATTGCTGAGAAGAGCTAAGTCCATCAAAGTCAGTCACTGCACAATGCGACTGTTACTGTGTACAATGTTCTGCTTGCTTCACAGAGTAGGTTATTCTTAAAGTCTCTCCGGGCTCTTTTGTTCTATGATTTCCCAGAATCCTTGATAGATTCAGAGACATGAGACATCCTAATTCCTTTATAAGACACTTTCTAGTGCCAGCCTGTCAGTACGAGGCAGGCTTCCCTAAATCATAGAGCTAACCTGTGGTTCAGGTGGGAAGGTATTGCTAGGGTGAGAGTGCAAAGCTGAAGCCAGGAAAGCTGGCGTGCCAGAGACTGATCACAGGGAATGGAACATCAACTAGAGCAGATTTGACTAAGCCTCCTTTGCAAGTGACAACTGAAGCCAGTTGGCCAGGAGTTGTTAGGATTTAGAGTCCTTTCCCTAAGGAACTTCGTGGCACCTGACATTACTGCTTCTATTTTGGAAAGAGATGGAAGGCAGCTAAACTCAAATGGATACTAAAAACTTTTTCTAATGGTTCACATTTATATGGTACATTAACGTTTGCAAAGCATTTTCCTTACAACGGTCTTGTAGGGGTAAGTATTATAAACATTATTATCCACAATTTGCAGAATTTCAGAAGGATTTTGAAAGCCTAAGATGGCATAAAATCTAGACATGGGAAAATTGCTTATGTGAATGTAAAGAGGCAGAAAAGGAACGTGAAATTGAACGGATGGCTACTAGAAGCTAGGGGGAGGCAGCTAGGTGGGTTAGCTGAGCCTCCTCTTCCTGAGTTCAAACCTGGTCTTAGATACTTATTAGCTATGCAACCTTGGGCAAGTCATCATGCCATGTTTACTCTTCTGTGAAATGAGCTACAGAATGAATCTTTGCCAAGAAAACCCCAAATGGGGTCACAAAGAGTAGGACATATCTAACACAACTGAACAAGAACTAGGTGTGGTTTAATGATTCACTCAGGGCTCCAGAAGTATTTAATAGATTTAAAATCAGGTCCTCTGACTCCACTGAACTAGGATTATGGTCATGTGACCAGCAAGATGATATATTCTTCCAGAGTACTTCAACCCTCTAATCCTTAAAAGAAATTATGCACAGTACAAAATTACAAACAGTAATTACAGCTAGTCTGGAGGAGAAAGAAGACAGAGCTCTTACTAGGTAAAATTCTTACGGGTTAATACTGGGGAACTAAAATCCTTAAAGCAGTTACACAGTACCCCCTCCCCAACCAGAAACACACATTAATTTTCAAGTTTGCTCTTTTTATAGATGAGGAACTGAGGCAAAGAGGATTAAGTGACTTGCCCAGGGTTAAACAGCTAGTAAGTGTCTGGAAGACCCTAGGAGCTCAGAAAGAGATTTCAGATGTTCTCCCCACTCCCAGACTAATCCTTTTATAATTCAAGTTAAAGTAAAGAATCGGGTAGGGCACTGACCCTACTCTCAAATTGCTGAAGGCCCTGGAGCTGACCAGACTCCAGTGAGACATTAATCCAAGTCACTCACTAAGTAAAAGTTGCTGAGTGGAGGACTGTCTGAGCCACAACATTTGTAAAAGCCTTAGAGCCTTGCCAAGCTTCTACCACTTCTGTGACATGAGGGTCTTGCCTGAATGACTTTGCCTCAAGCCTTCTTTCAGCCAAAGAAAAATAAGGTTTATTAGAGATCCACCATATTGACCAGACTTTTAGGAATCTCTGCATTGGTTATACTCTTAAGGAATTTGAGCATCACTTATATTGACAAGTGAGCCAGATTGAATTTGAGCATTTTCATGGAAAAAAAGGTGGATCTTATGTACAGAAAGACTGAGGGAGGGATCTAGGGATGGCCAAATAGTCTGGGGTGACTAGAGGAGGAGTCTAGGGAGGATCTTGATGGGAATGGTCAGTAGGTTGGGGTGACTAGAGGTCAGGGGCCAGGACCCAAGAGAATGGAATCAAGGGTGGGAAGTAGCCAAAAGTGGTTTGGAGATAACAGACAATGGCAGGCCAAGCTAGGTTAAGGGTAACAGAGTACTGGGCACAGCAATAATGTTCAATGGGGATTCAAAATGGTTTGATGTAGGGTCTACAAGCTCACTTACATAGAGCTTTAGGTTCTGCAAACCATTTTCTAAATATCATCACATTTTAATAAGATGATTCAGGAGGATAAAAGGGAAAAAGGGTTCCTTACTCAAGCAGAGACATAAGGTTTGGTCAGTGGGAGTTGATTTTGGAGTTTGCAGCTATTAGAACAAATAAGGGAGAATATGATTATGCCACAAAAACCTGATATGAATTTAGGATTGAGTTATACCTAGAAATCAATCATGATGCAACTGGAAAAGAAGGCTCTGAAGGAGCAATTTATAGGTAAGTTCACTTTCATTTAGAGAAACCCACAGTGCCATTCTTGGACTTGGCTAGAAATGAAGGTCCAACCCACTGAGGGAGGAATGAGTCAAAAAAATTAACACCTACACAGAGAAAGGAGTTTCACTCTCTCCCTACACATTGACAGCTGAGTCTACACCTTGTGCAATAAGACCCCTTGCCTTCTAGAATTCTAAGAGGCAGAGGTGAGGAGGGGGGCGTTCCAGATAAGAATGACATCTAATAAAAAGGCTCAGCATTGTGGTGAGGACCAGCACTGGTTAAATCACATAATTCTAATGTGATTAATATATCAGAAAACTAGAAAATGGTGTATATGAATGTAATGGAATAGTATTGAGCTATAAGAAATGATGAGCAGACAGATTTCAGAATAACCTGGAAAGACTTGTATGAACTGATGCAAAGTGAAATGAGCTGAGCTAAGAAAATACTGTACACAGTAAAGGCAACATTGTGTATGATCAACTATGAATGACAGCTCTTCTCAGCAATACAATGATCCAAGAAAATTTCAAAGGACTCATGATGGAAAATGCTATCCACATTCAGAGAAAGAACTGATAGATTGAATGCAGACCAAAGTATACTATTTTCACTTATTTTATTTTTCTTTGTGGGTTTTTCCTTCTGGTCTGTTTTTTCTTTCACAACTGTGATAAAATGGAAATATATTTTACACATTCACACATACATAATCTATATCAAATTGCTTACCATTTGAGGAAGAGAGGAGGGGAAGTAAGGAGGAAGAACAATTTGAAATTCAAAATCTTGTAAAAATGAATGCTAAAAATTAATTACTATTTAAAAAACCTAAAAAATAGGAAGAAGCCAGTTTTTTTTCTTTTTAGTTTTCAAATTCACTTTTATAAAATTTTGAGTTCCAAATTTTTTCTCCTTCCCTCCCCCACAAGACAATATGCAATCTGATATAGGTTATACATGTTATCATATTCAACATATTTCCACATTAGTCATGTTGTTGAGTGAAATGAGGACATTGTGAAGACTTCTCGTACTAAAATATGGGGAATGTTGTATTTTCTAAATAAAATTTCTTTTCCATAAAGCCTCTCTTTCTGGATACCTGATTTCCAGGAATCCAGCAAAATTGGGATGAATTATCAAAATATAAGGGAAAAGATAAAAGAAAAATGATAAGATATTGTTGTTTTATCTGGGGTGGAGCAGATTTAGGAGTAGTATTATGGCCCAAATACGGGTTTTTAGAAGATTGCGCATGCTAAAAAAAATTGAATCTGTATGTGATGAGGTTGAGGGGTGAAGGTGGACCCCAAAATACCAACAGTCCAGGTCGACTCCAGCCTTCTTAAAGCCAAAGAAAACAAAGTTTATTAAAGATTCACCTAACTGAGTTGCTTCTTAAGGAGCCTAAGTATTTGTTACGCTTGTATTCACAAGCGGGTAAGATAGAATCTCAGCTAAACAGAGTCTGAGCTGGATTGGATCTGAGTGCCTTCATGGCAGCAAGATGGGACTTAAATACAGAAAAGAGTATTGGAGGGATCTGGGGGGGGGCGGGGTCTGGTAGTCCACGGTGATGGGAGGAGGGGTTTAGGAAGGGTCTTGAGGAAAAGTCCAAAGAGGGAATCCAAGGAGGATCAAAGGCTGGAAATAGCTGCAGACTACCAGGAGATATCAGATAATGGAGGGTTTGGGTGGAAGCAGGTGGGGCAATCCAGAGATCTTGATAGGGGCAGTATGTGAATGGATACAGATCTTGATGACAGCCAGGGAAATGGGGTTTTGATGGGATCAAGGGCGGGGAGTGCAACAGAGACCTGAAATGATAATGAAAAGGGCTTCCTGGGACTGCCAGAACCATGTTAAGATTAGATTGAGTAAGAAAGGCCAGATTAAGTGGGAAGATTCAAGGGGAGCTCAAGGAGGCTCCCAGAGTCAGAACCTCATCATATGTAAATACTAAAAACCCCTTTAATTCAGAGGAAGGCACTTATGCCACTCTTTGGATACCAGAAGCCCAGCAGATGGTATTAAAAGGGAAAAAGGGGGAGGAAGAGGAGAAAGAATGTAAGTCACATCCTTGAGACTCCTCTCCCTTCTCCCTATGTACCCCAGCTTGCAGAGGGCTTGGTGGCTCAACTTTCCCCCACCTCTGAAATGAAAGACAAAGGGGAGGAGGACTTCCTAGTAGTACTGGTGAGCTGCATGATCCTCTGTTTAAAGAATTGAGACAACTTTTAAAAGATCAGGAACATTTACCCCTGAAAATGAAACCAAAAACATCCAGTGAGCTATTTCCTTTACAAGAGATCCCGTCAGCTCTAGGAGGCTTGATCTATGTTAATGCACTTAGCGTAGCTGAGGTGAGAAACTTTAAGAAAGAAATGAAAGCCCTAATGGCAGACCCACAGGGCTTATCAGAGCAATTAGATCAGTTTTTAGGACCCAATATATATACTTGGAGAGAAAAAAAAGGGGGGAGCATGATGAGAAAGGCTGCTATGGTAGAATGGGAATGCTGGCATCCACCTGCGGCCAGGGTTGTGCCAGCTGACCAAAAATGCCCTACTCAGGACCACCCCCCCACCGTGGGACCTTAGTCCATAGAATCCATATGCAGGACTTGAGAGAGTTAATTATACTGGCATTAGGAAGGTTGTCCCTAAACCCTAGAACATTAAAAAGGCTTTTGAGATAGTATAGAAGAAGGATGAAACTCCACCTGAGTTTTTGGAAAAATTAAAAGGGAACATGAGTAAATATTCACTGTTAGATATGAATGACCCAGTGTTGACCTGAAAACTTGGCTAAAGAAAAGGCAACAGGCTAAATGCATACATTTTATGATTTAATTAATTAAACAATTCCCAATAAAGACAACGGTTACATAGCGCTATGGAGCCAGGATCAGAACTGGCTGACTTAGTACAGAAATTGACTGTCTTAAGTACATTTTGCCAGGAGAAAAGAGTTCTCTTAAATAAACACATTGTAAACAAAGTGGCATCAATTGGGTTTAATGATCCCAGGCTATAGGCATCTTCCTTCCGTAGCATGCCTTTGTGATTTAAGACAAGGAAAAAACAAAGTCCCATCACCCAGATGACATCCTGTCCTGAACAGGCCTTTGAAGTTGTGGTATCTTAACAGAGTTGACAAAGCTGAAGTAACAACCAGGCCTTATCACTAAGATGCCAGAAGAAGGGTCTGGTAAGGAAGTCCCATTTGCTTGACATCAAAAGGTGTCCTCTAAGTTAAACAAAGGGGACTATTAGGTCCAGGCTCTTCTTAATTCAAACTTTGGCCCTTATTAAAGTCTAAAATTTACATTATCTCCAGATACAGAATCCATGCTTAAACTACATTTTGTTACCAATGCCTGGCCAGTTTTTGAATGTAAAAAGGAAGATTTATGGTACTTTGCAGAGTGGCTCTATTAGTTAAATTAAATGATTAGGTTTTTAACCTTTAAGTTGCTTTTTAAGGAAGAGGTAGTACTTGGTTCCTTTAAAATACAAAAGGAAGGGAGGAATATGGGTGGGATGTGTTTGGATTTGTGCTCCCTCCTCCCCCATCCCACTTAAGAAAATGCTTAGCTTGATTAGGAAACCAGTAGACAAAGTTACAGAAGGTTATTGGATTTAAAAATTGTTTGCTGTGATTTGTAATTGTCACTGGTAGTTATTAAGCTCCCAGGTCTCATGCTTGGAAGTTACTCTTTGTCACTATTAGATTATTTAGGCCCTTTTGCCTGGGCAAGGAGGCTCTTTAACTTTTTTAACCTGGGAAAGTCTTTCCTCCCTAGATATGGGAGTGTTAGGCAATTCTCTATCTTACCTGAAGGAGGATCGGTAATGGAAATTAGCAGAGTAAAAGACAGGTAGTCTGGAGTGAAAAACTGAGTTTTAATTTAATGAGATCTAAAAGCTAAAATTTGTATTTTGGGTTTAAATTAAGTAAATATATTTGATACCAAAAGACTATGTGTGTAAAAATTGCAAATACACTTTGGAATTTTAATGAGATTTCATTTAGAAGCATTAACTCTGTCCTTGTGCTTAGACTACGCCTCCCCACCACCCTCTATTTGATTTAAAGGTTGGAGTGAGACTGGGAGAGCTGGTCTGATGGGTTTGGGAGGGGGAGGGGAGGTGGAAGAGGGCTCTTCAGCTCTTTAAGGGAGTAGAGTACAAAAAAGAGGAGGGTTAAAATGTTTTTATAAATCCAGGTTTGGCATGATTTCAAGTTAAAATCTGTCCTAAAAGAATAACAAGCAGCATCTGGGAATAGTCTTCCTGTCAGGATCAAGCAGAAAGATATTGTTATTTGGCATTTATGATTGTGATATTAGATCGCATTGTTAATGAACTGGTTTGTGATTTTCAAGCCTGTTCTAAGGATGTCTTAAGTAGATTAAAAAGTTCATTTTTGCTGTTAAGAAGGAAGTTTTAACTAAAATTGGTTTTTGCTATGAATAAATCGTTCACAAAAGTATGTAAAAGGAAGCTTATGGCTAAATGAAAAGACATTGGGTTTTAGGTCTTGTAATTTTTGCCAGTTAGGTTCATGAGGGTTTTGTGATTAATTGTAAACTGTTCCTAGAAAAGAGGAAGATATTTGTTGTATTAAGAAATGCTTTATAAAATCTTTTGCATGATTTTTGAAAGGCTTACCTACCAAATTTATATTTGTAAGCTAATTTGTTATAAGATAACGGACAAGGTAAGAGAGATCTGGAATTTTATGGCTCCAGGTAGCTCAGAGGTAAATTTTAAGAAAGCCTCTTGGCCCCATTTCCCTTTTCCTTTGGAAGTCCAGTCATTACAAAAGGACTTCTTAAGATCTTATCTGAACTGGACACGTTGAGAGAAAAGATGTTCACCAAAGTGTAAATTGTTTGTATGTGGAGTTCCTAAACAAGGAATTTGTTTTGGTGATAAATGATCTCTAGTGATTGGCTTTTAGGACAAATTTAAAATTTAAGATGTGAGTCCTGGTAAAATTTTTGGTTAGTGAAATCTATTACCTAATGTACAAGCCTCAGCAGACAATTGTGTCCCCAGATTGCAATGGGATCCTTCTGGCTCAGTTTCCCCATTGTGTTCCTTTGATCTACAGGAGGACTGATGAAGGAGCCCAGGGTGACCCAGATGGTCTAGGGCTTCCCACCATGGTTTGGATGAGAGTGGCCAGTAACCTAGAGAATTGGATTAACAGGGCATAGTGATATGCCTCCATGGGCCTCTAGAGAGCCAGTACAAGATGAGGTTCTACAGGGCCATGTTACAAAGTGATGTAAAAGCAATTAGTATTAAAACAATTGACTGAATTAATTACTGAGACTAAATCAGAGACATCTTTAGTTTGGGGAAAATAATTTTACTCTAAGTTTCTTAGAGGCAAGTAACCTCAGGTAAAATTTGACATTGATGGAAAAGTTTAGGTTTTAATGGTAAATATGATTTTATGATTGTTATTTAATCAAGAACTAAAACATGTATAGAAAGGCATGTAACCCACTTAAGACTTGCTTCAAAAGATGTTCCTTAGCCACTGTGAAATTACAGAAATATTTGAAACCTAATTATTGGAGCTTGCTGTTTTAAGATTTTATGGGACTATTAACTGACTGTTTTTCTGAGTCTAACTCCAGGTATGGATAGCAAGAAGGGTGATCTGAGCCTCCAATTCATGATGCCAGTAAGCCTGTCAGATGCTGGTATGAACTGAAAAAGGTGATCTCATGGTAAGGTTGGGAGAGCGGCTGGTCAGCCTGGGCTGAGGTAGGATTCTCCTGACTCAACTGTGTGTTGGGATAGGTGAATATTTCCCGGATCTTGTCTAGTTTTTCAAGCTTAGATTGTAAGTCCATCTCCCAGCCAATGGAGAGGTAGGATAGTGGGGAGGTGGCATTCTCTGCATTAGGGTATATAATAGTGTTTTATCCTCTGTAAATTGCCTCCTTCCATCAGTCTCATCCTGGTGGAGGGGTGCCCCTTTCTCGTGAAAATTGAATAAATCACTTTCTGTTCTTACCTTGAGAAGTCTCTGAATTTATTTAAAATTTTGGATAAGGGTCTTTTAACCCACACATTGTGAAGAAAAGAATGAGAACAAGAGGGGAAAACCATCAGAAAGATAAAAAAGAGAAAATAGCATGTTTCAATCTGCATTTAGACTCCATAGCTTTTTCTGTGGATGTGGATATCATTTTTCATCGTGAATCTTTTAGAATCTTCTAAGATCACTGTATTGTTATGAAGAGTTAAGTCTACCAAAGTTGGTCATCACATAATGTTGCTGTTCTGCTCACTTCACTCAGCATCACTTCATGTAAGTTTTCCAGATTTTTCTGAAATCTGCTTGCTCATTTTTTCTTTTCTTTTTTAAAAAAAAATTATTTTTTTGTTTTTAGTTTTCAACATTCACTTCCATAAGCTTTTGGGTTTTAAATTTTCTCCCTCTTCTTCCCCTCTCCCTGCCTAAGATGTTGTACAATCTGATATAGACTCTATACATAAACTCATTTTAAACATATTTTTACATTAGTCATGTTGTAAAGAAGAATTAGGATCAATGGGAGGAACCACAAGAAAGAAGAAACAAAATAACCACAACAAAAAGAGAGCAAATAGTCTGCTTCCACCTGCATTCAGACTCTACATTTCTTTCTCTGGATGCGCACAGCATTTTCCATCATGAGTCTTTTGGAGTTGTCTTTGGTCTTGGCATTGCTGAGAGGAGCTGAGTCTATGAAAGTTAGTCATCACACAATGTGGCTGTTACTATGTACAATGGTTCTGGTTCTGCTCACTTCACTCAGCATCAGTTCATATAAGTCTTCCTGGGTTTTTCTGAAATCCCCTTATTCATCATTTCTTATAGAACAATAGTATTCTATTACATTCATATACCACAACTTGTTCAGCCTTTTCCCAAGTGGTAGGTATGCCCTCAATTTCCAATTCTTTGTCATCACAAAAAGAGCTGCTATAAATATTTTTGCACATGTGTGTCCTTTCCCCTTTTTTATGATCTCTTTGGGATACAAAACTAGTAGTGATATTGCTGGATCAAAGGGTTTTATAATTAGTTTTATAGCCCTTTGGGCTTAGTTCCAAATTGTTCTCCAGAATGGTTGGATCAGATCCCAAATCCAGCAACAATGTATTAGTGTTCCAATTTTCCTACATCTCCTCCAACATTTAGCTTTTTCCCTTTTTGTCATATTATCCAAGTTGATAGGTCTTAGTGGTACCTCAGAGTTGTTTTAACTTGTATTTCTCTAATCCAGGGGTGGGGAATATGCAGTTTCAAGGCCACATGTAGCCCTCTAGGTCCTCAAATGTGTCCCTTCAACTGATTCTAAACTTCACAGAACAAATCCTCTCAATAAAAGAATTTGTTTTATAAAACTTGGACTCAGTCAAAAGTCTGGACCCAACAACCTAGAAGGCCACATGAGGCCTTAAGTTTGCAGGTTCCCCACCCTTGCAGTCTAATCAATAGTGATTTAGAGCATTTTTTCATGTGACTATAAATAGCTTTAATTTCTTCATCTGAAAACTCCTTCCTTATATCCTTTGATAATTTATCAATTGGGGAATGATTTGTGTTCTTATAAATTTAACTCAGTTCTCTCTATATTTTAGAAATGATGCCTTTATCAGAATCACTGGCTGTAAAAATTGTTTCTCCCAAGAGATCATAAAAATGGGAAAGGGTCCCACATGCACAAAAATATTTATAGTAGCACTCTTTCTGGTGGCCAAAAACTGGAAATTGAGGGAATGCCCATCAATTGGGGAATGGCTGAATAAATTATGATATATGGATGTAATGGAATACTATTGCAGTATAAGAATTGATGAATAGGGAGACTTCAGAGAGGCCTGGAAAAACTTACATGATCTGATGTTGAGTGAAAGGAGCAGAACCAGGAGAACTTTGTGCACAGCAATGACCACAGCATGCGAGAGTTTTTTCTGGTAGACTTGGAACTTCATAGCAATTCAAGGACTTGAAAAAAATTCCCAATGGTCTTTTAAGGCAAAATGCCTTCCACATCCAGAGAAAGAACTATGGAATTCAATCGCAGAATGTAGCAGATCATTTTTTTGTGTGTATTACATTTTGGTTTGTTATATGATTTCTCCCATTTAATTTAATTCTTCTACACAGCACGACTATAGTGAAAATGTATTTAATAAGAATGCTTGAGTAGAATCTATATGAAATTGTATGCCATCTCAGGAAAGGAGGAGGGAAGTGGGGGGAAAGATGGAAGAATAATAATCTAAGTTATATATGGTAGTGATTGTAGAACACTGAAAATAAATAAAATTAACTAATTAAAAAATTGTCTCTCAGCTTTCTGCTTCCCTTCTAATCTTGGTTGCATTGGGTTTATTTGTGCAAAATCTTTTAAATTTAATCCAATCAAAATTATCCATTTTGCATTTCATAATGTTCTCTCTCTCTTATTTGGTCAAAAGTTCTTCCCTCCTCCATAGATATGACAGGTAAACTATTGCTTTCTCTCCTAAATTGAAGAAACCAGTTTCTGAAGGGTTTTAAATGCTCGTAAGAGCTTGTATTTGATCTTAGAGGTTATAGGTAGCCCTTGAGTTGTTATGGTGTTGGCACGATCAGACTTGATGTGTTAGGAAAATAATTTTGACAGCCAAGTGTAGGGTGAACTGGAGTGAGGAGAGATTTGAAGCAAGTTAAGAGGATTTTGTAATAGTTCAAGTAAGAAGTGGTGAGAGACAGAAGCATCTGTGTGAGTAGAGAGACAGGGACACATAAAAAGATGTTGAAGAGATAGAAACTACAAGATGTATGGGATGAGTAAAAGTGAAGAGTCAAGGTTGATTCCGTGGATGGAGAGTGGTGCCCTCAACAGCAATAGGAAAGTTCAGAAGAGGGGTGAGTTTGGGGAGAAAGATAAGTTATATTTTAGTCATACTGAGTTTGAGATATTTATGGCATGTCCACTTTAAAAATGTCTAATAAGCAGTTGGTGACATAGAATTGAAGGTCTGAAGAAAGACTAGGACTGAATCTGAGAGTCATCTGCAAAGAGATGATAATTACATCCAGAGGAACTGATGAAGTCAAGAAGTGATTGTATCCAACAGGGTTCTTAACCTTTTCATGGGTTATGGACCCCCTTTTTAAGGCTAGGGAAGCCATCTATGTACCCCTTCTCAAAATAAATGTTTTTAAATGCATAAAATAAAATTATAGGGTTACAAAGGAAACCATTCATATTGAAATATAATTATCAAAATATTTAAAAAAAAAACCAAACCAAGTTCTCTGACTCCTGATTTTGAACCTTTGGTATAAAGTGAGACATGAAGAGGGTCCAGGTTGGATTATACCCACAGTTACAAGGTATGATAGGGATGATGAGCCAACAGAAAAGAATGAGGAGTGATCAGACAGATAGAAAGAAAAAGCAAAGAGCAATTTTACCAAATCACAAACTCAAGAGAAGAGAGAATCTCTAGGAGAAGAGGATGAAGTCAATCACAGAATTTTTTTTTCATTTCCAAACTAGATTCCACTGTGACTACCTTTGGAGGTTTGCCACTTTTGTTGGATAAATGGGACCTTTCAGATTTTAGTTTGTATTGTTTTACTTGAGTCAGGGCAGTATTCATTTGTTGTCATAAAAAAACCAATGCAGGTTTACCTACTTGTAGACCCATTTATCTATCTTTGTGTAATAGCCTTCATTAGGCAGTGCTTATCAGCTTGATAAGCCTTGGTCAATCAGCCAAAGTCTTGGTGTATATGTGTGTGTAGGGGGAAGGGTGGGTGCTTGGCTAAAGCCTGGGTGGAATTTCCCTGCTGACATAATTCATTTATTATTGATTATTTGAATAAGCAATAAGCTCAGAGCGGTAGTATGTATGTGAAAAGCCTTGACTATATTGTTAACCTATAGATTTGTTCTAATACAAAACCTCAGTTTCCTCACTTGTAAAATGAAGTAGTTGGGTTAAAAGTAGTATGTTAGAGTTTTAAAGACAAATTTTAGATCCACCATTTAAAGATAAGAGGAATGAATGCTTGATTAACTAAGCGTCTAAAATGAAACTGAATTGCTTATTGATTATTTACGTGCCAAACCAGGACATGCTGCAAGATATGAGGAACTGCTGACAATCTTTGGAAGATTACCAGATAAAATTAGGCCTGTTTTCAGAATTGACTATATAGGATGACTGTGACTTGCATAATCCTATAGTCTTTGAAGTTATGTATTATGATTTTTTTCATGCTTTGCAACTTGTCTTTCCTTTTTTGTCAGATAAACATTCTATTCTTAAGTTGAGGCAATTGCTTAGAATTCTTTGGAATTTTTATTAGCCTTTCTTTGTAAAACTAAACCTCTTGGCTGATAGGGAAGATACTTAGTAAATAATTGTCTTTCCAATAACTACTTGATGCATTAATAAATCTGTTTCCAATAGGTTTGAAGCCTAATCACAACAATGACTTCATTTATTTGCTTTGGTAGACTGGATCAGAGGTGTCAAACATGTGGCTTTTGGGTCACTTAGAACTCAGAACACTTCTGAGCAGGGTCTGAATCAGAGGGAAAATAGAATTGGCAAATATTTGGTGAGAAAAAAATACAATAAAACAAAGAATATATTTTGAAACTAAGCCAATATATGAACCACAGCAACTCTTATGTATGTTTTAGTAGCCCCCATTTTTATTTGAATTTGATATCAGAGGGCTAGATGATGTCTGGAAATTTTCTTATAGCTCTATCTAAATCAATAAGCCTACATTTTATTACTATAATTGATGCTTTTACCAAAAGTAGTTCCTTGTCTGGGAACTCTCTGATTTCTTTCTTATTTCACCTTTAACTGCTTGTGCCAGGGGAGGATCACCTCCACCACTTGACCCTTGGTCTTTAACAAGAAGCTTTCAGGTTAATTAATATTTAACTATGGGAATAGCAAGTAAACAGAATTATACTTCAAAAAAATTGCTGATCTGTCCTTCCGAGTGTTGGGCTGAGACAAAAGAATGAGGAGGCCTTCAGCATTTCAACTTGTAGAGGCATCAGAAGAGGGTTTTAGTAATTTCAGTGATGCCATTTATAAAATGTATTCATTTTTAATATTAACTTGTTTGTGACACGAATTAATGAAATTCAATCAACTGTACAGTAAAATCTTTGCAAATATCAACAGAACAATTAGATGATAAACTGACAAAACCAATAATCGTTAGGTGAGGAAGACGTAAAGTGACAAATATACAGAATTTAAGTTTAGCAAGGCAGAGACTTTGGGGATTGTTGGCCAAGGCTGAGAAGGATTCTGCCAGAGTACAGATTTATCAGAGATGGGGAATTGCAAGGCTTGGGTAAGGCCTCAGTCAGGAAGGTTATAATGAGGGTTTTTGAACTGAGAGTGGAGAAGGCCTAGGTCTGGGATGGGATAAAGTCCATTAGGGAGAACCTCACCAGAGTGAGTGAACTTGAGTGGAGGCCTGAAAAAACAGATAAAGAGAAGTTTAATCAGTGAACTAGATAGGAATTAGATAACCAGAATGAAGCAGATGTGGAAGGAAAAAAAATTTACTCTTGCATTTTAGCCAAATCTGTCAGAGACACATGATTTATAAAATGTACAAGCCTCTGCTCACAGAGCGACGAGGTCTGACTGGAAGAGTTCCTCCTGCTAAATCAGAAAAGATCCCTTCCTCAAACAATTTCTAACTTATGTTTCATAATAATTATAAAATAAAAGTTGAAGTTCCATAGCAATTGTGAAAACCAAAGTATATAATTTTAGTTTCAAAATTTTAAGAACTACTAAACAATGATGAGGGAAGCTAGGTGGTACAGTGGGTAGAGCACGGGGCCTGGAGTCAAGAAGACTCATTTGTTTCACTATGTTATTTTGTGTGTTCTGCTGCTCTAGAATTTGCTTTTCTTTTCTTTTTCCTTTTCTTTTCTTTTTCTTTTTCTTTCTTTCTTTCTCTCTTTTTTTTTTTTAACATTTTTACATTTCATTTTTCACAGGTATTTGGAAGGGTTTGGGGGAGAGCAAGTCCCCGCTCTTCATCCTACTCTGTCATCTTGGCTCCATCCCCCAAAGTCCAATACCTTTTATCCACTGTCCCCTACCTGCCTCTAGTAATACAGCATAAACCAAAGTTCCCTATTTTAAAAAACACCCATCTAAACACTCATTCACAAAAGTGCCTTAGACATAAACCTATAAGGGTGTGAGTATATATAATTTTGTGTTTTATTTTTAAACCTAAGTCAAAAAGTATTAGGAAACTTATCTATCTCTAACAAAACAGATTTCTTCAAATTTCAGGTACCACAGGAAAAAAATAGCAGCATATTTTCCTATAGAAAATAGCCACCAAAATACTATATATTTTTTTTAAAAATTTAAATGAAAAAAAAAATACCCCCTTGAGACATTTATTTAATTCTAAAAGTATGAGGCTTAAGACAATCCCTTCAGTTGTTCCCCAGGATAGCAGAATGTATTTCTTCCCTTTATCTTCAGGATATCTGATCATCTATTATGTTTTATCTCAAGAATTTCTTCCAAGATAAATAGAAGCTATGCTACTTAAATTTTGGTTGTCCATTTTGCCCCCACTACACTCCCCTGGGGACTTCTGTGAGTCTGAAGAACAGGGAGTGCTAAAGGCAATTAGCACACACAACTGGAGAAGAAATTAACCCTAACCAAAATATTCATGATTCAGTCTTTCCCCTTTGATTCAAATCCTTTTGATCCTCAAACACCCAGTGACTTTTTCTAACAGTTTCCTCACCTTTAAAATAGGAATAATAGCACCTACTTCTCAGAGTTATCTTGCAGATTAAATAAGAAAACATTTGTGAGAGCCACTGAGCACAGATTCTGGCACGTAGAGACACTTAAAAACTTATTTCCGTCCTTCCTTCATCCTTATTAGTGTGATTCCACTAGCATAAGTCAGTTGCAAATTTGCTTATTACATTCCTTACAAAACTCACATGATAATAATGAGATAATTGTTACCATTTAAGCAATCAAATTTCTGCTTAGCGATTTGCAGAGAAGATGGCATATTTTTGCACTGACTGGAAATGATAAGTGGAAACAATGATTTCACTGAGTGTCTGATGCAACATGGCTCCATCAGGCTGGCCAAGTCACTTCTGGGAAGATCCTTAAGGCTCAGTCTTGCTGTTCTTGAGGAGAGAACCACATCCTGCATAGCCAGTTCCAAGCTTTAGCTCCCTACACTCTAAGCTATCTCATGGGCCTCATTAATGTTCCATGTATGTGGTGGCATAGTGTATAGAGCACTGGGCTTGGAATCAAGAAGACTCATCTTCATGAATTCAAATCTGACTTCAGATATTTGCTAGCTGTGTAAACTTGGGCAAGTTACTTAACCCTCTTTGCCTCAGTTTATTCATTTGTAAAAAGAAAAATGAGCTAGAGAAGAAAATGGCAAACCATTCTAGTATTTTTGCCATGAAAATCCCAAATGAGGACATGAAGAGTCAGACATGGCTGAAATGACTGAACAACACGTGATAACATTGAAGACATTGCTCCCATGCAGAAAAGAAAATTTTTATATTCCAATACTGGCAGCTTCCTTGTGACAACTCCGAGGTTGGTGTTATCAAAGGTAATTTAAGGGGAGACCAGGAAGGACTGCTGGCATAAGGAAAGTTACTTATCTCTGGGAGGGGTCTGTAGGAGTTGAGGATGGATGGTACATGCTTGTCGCATTGGAGACTATGGATATAGATCTTTGAACCCAGTCTATAAACTATCCAGGAGTGGGGAACCTGTGGCTCTCGAGGACACGTGTGGCTGGGAAGTATTTGAGGACCTAGAGGACCACATGAGGCCTCGAGGCTGCAAGTTCCCTGTCCCTAGACTATACTGATCTCTTATAGCTCTTTCCAACCACATGGAGGGAAAGTAGAGATGCCCCACTCTACCTGGAGTCATAAGAAATTTTGCATCTTGCCTCTGATATCTGTGTGTGACTATAAGCAAGATATTTTGTCTCTCTGATCCTCAGTTTCCTCATCTATAAAATTGGGATGATGATAATAACTATAGCACCTACTTTACAGGGTTCTTGTAAGAATCTAGTGAGACAAATATCATTTAGCAAACCTCCAAAGCACTATACCTGTTATATAGGGGTGCCTCCAAAGTCTTAGTGAAGTTTTAAGTTTTAATAGCTATGGAGAAGGTGTCAACCTGCAATCTGGAGAGAATTTCCTTATGCGAGTACCCTAAAGCAGTGATACAGCAGGTCCAATCCCTATTCCTAACCAGTTTTAGATATTAACAGGGTTCTTATCTCTTTCCGAAGAGATAGCTCCTCAGCGGTTAAGAGTACCAGCCTAACTATTTCTGCACAGTGATGCAAGGCAGGGAGGATGTGGTCACACATATTTTCTTTGTTTAGCAATTAATAGAAGTTTTAGTTGTACCAACATCACTCTACCTAATGGAAAATAAGATCAAAGAATTTCTGGTTGTTGCAATAAAAATAGTTCACACTTCAATAGCGTCTCAGTGTTGCAAAGATCTTCCCTCCCAACACCCTGTGCAGGTAGGTAGTACAAAAATTATTATCTTCATTTTACCAACAAGCAAATTAAGGCTCAGATAGGTTAAGCAATTTGACCAGGATGTTAGGAGCAGAATTCAAAAGTCTCCTGACTCTAAGTCCTATCCTTTACCTAAATGGTACAGTGGGTAGAGCTTAGGACCTGGAATCAGGAAGACTTGAATTAAAATCTGGTCTCAGACCCTTTCTAACTACCTGGCCTTAGACAAGCCACTTAACCTCTGACTCAGTTTCCTCTTCTGTGAAATAGCATCTACCTTCCAGGATCGTTTTAAGGATCAAATGAGATAACAATTTTAATCATTATTTAGTCGTGTCTGACTCTTTGTAAACCCCATATAAGGTTTTCTTGGCAAAGATATTGGAGTTGTTTGCCATTTCCTTTTCCAGCTGATTTTACAGATGAGAAACTGAGGCAAATGGGGTCACATAACTAGTGTCTGAAGCTGGATTTGAATTCAGGTCTTTCTGATTCCAGGCTGAGTTCTCTATCCACTGCATCACTTAGCTTGTTATATAAATGCTAGCTATGATTATGATGATTACATGTGACATTTCTATGCCCTACTGCATTAACCTAGACTGGAGTCTGGCCACGAGTCTGCTTACTACAGGTGAACCAGCCCAGGCAATATCTGACCAGTACGAGCTTTGATCCCATAGGTTTGGAAGTTAGGCGGTACATATAAAGAACTCTAGACCTGGAGCTGGAAATACTTGAGTTCCTGGGCAAGTCACTTAACTCTGCCTCAGTTCCTCATCTGTAAAACAAACTGGAGAAGGCAATGGCAAACCACTCCATTTCTTGGCCAAGAAAACCCCAGAATGGGGTCATGAAGAATTGGACATAACTAAAAAACAAAGAGATTAGAGCCTACCTCCTGGGAGTGTTGTGAGAATTAAATGCACTTAGCACAATACCTGACACATAGTCAGCACTTAATCAACATTTCTTTCTTTTCTTCCATCAGCATCAGGAAATATCTATTTTTATTGAAGGATACACAGCATCAGCAGAAATCATTAGCACAGCATCCTTTTCTGCTAGTCCTAACATAATAAGTCCTCACTCACACAATCTTAGCCCAGCATGACTCAACTAAACCCTAACTTCCTGCACTCAGAGGTACACTGTGCACTCCACTAATATCAAATGCATGTGGTGACCTTCAGGACATTGGCCTAATAACAAACTGTCTCATGGTCTCCTCAGAAAAGCAGTTTCTATACCCCCAAAGACTTAAGTACAATTCAAACCCCATCAGGAGAACAGTGTTGAAAGCTGAGGGCTCATGAGCCCGTCTCTAGGGGAGTCAGCTTCATAGATCTTTATTATTATTATCTTACAAAGTATTTATTGGTAAAGGATTCAGACTAATAGCAACATGACACAGAATAGTAAGAAAGTAGACTGTTTAGTTCAGTGCCAACATAAAGAATGTTGCCTTGAGGGGTAAAGGTTAAGACAACTGTCCATTCTCTGATGCCTCTTGCTTCCTTCCTACAGTTGTAGCGTAAGGGTGAACTCCTTCTCATACTCAAATCTCAATGTCTGTTTTCTTCTGGACGCGTTTCTGTTCTCTTTTGTATATTTTTAAAGACAATTCAATGACCTCATTTCTAATTTTTTGCTCTTTTTAGGAGCAACATTATTACATTCCCCTTTCCAAAAGTCTCTCACTTCTACTCTGCCCCTCTACCTATATGACCCTGGGTGCAAATCTCAGCTCTGGTAATTGCTATGTGTGCGGTCTCTGACAGGTCTGTAAAATGGAATGGGAGCAGGTTGACTTATACCGGACCTGATCTCTTCCATTTCTATGAAATTGAAAATCCATTAGACAACTTAATTTCCTTTACCCTGGGATGATTTGTGTTGGCTGTTTTCTGGTGGAAGGTCAAATTCCTGATTCGAAGGTAGAGAGAAGTTACAGAATGGGAAAAAGGAAATGTCTTTCTGTAGGGTACTCCTGCTTGGTCTCCACAGTGAGGTTGGTTAGTTGTACTGATTGTTCTGGCATGAAGTGTTGCGTTGAGTGACATAGGACATGTCTTCGTATTCGGTATATGATGCATTCGGAGACTTTCTTAAATTGCACACCTGGAAAATAAAAGCAGTTTTTCCTATTTTTAGTTCAGTCTGAGTGCCTCAGCTCTCCCCCTGCAAGCTGAGCAGTCCCCTTAGGACTAGCTAAGATACCTTTACAGAAATAAAACGCTAACTAGTAATAGTCTGTTATTGTTATTTTTTCGTTCCATAATAACATCTTATATTTGTAGAAGAAGGTGGACACATCTGAGATCAAAGAGTTAGAACCATAAAGGACCCAGAAAGTCATCGCTTTACAGATGAGGAAGTGAGACTGAAAGAAGATTCACCCAGTTTCACGAAGTATTAAATGCTAGAATCAGAATTTCAGCCTTCCTTCTTTGTCTCTAAATCCAGTTCTGTTTTCATGTTGTCATGCTATTGTCATTAATTCATAGAATCATGGATTTTAGACCAGAAAGTGATGTTAAAGACTGATCCTGTTCAAGACTTCTCAGTCTACTTTGCAGGTAGACTTTTATGCATGATCGTATGTGTATATGTACACATGTGTACACATACATATATACAATTCAATATACATACTTGTATATGTGTATATGTATATGAGATATATGTATGTATCCTATACATAAAACTATAGCCACAATTCTAATTATATATGTACATATACATACATACACATGTGTGTATATATGTTTGCGCACATATAAAACCAAAGTGATTTCTATCTGCGAAAAGACCCTGGAGTCTAATACTGACTGGCACTATAAATCACATTGGAGCTGAGCTCGAGATTTGTTTCCACTCTGGAAAAACAATTCAATCAGATGCTTCCTACTTTCTCCTGTTTCCTAACTCTTAGTGAAATTCTTCTACTGGAAATTCTTAGGTCTAGGGGTTTTAGGTCTCTGACAAAGTTGGAGAAAGAAGCCAAGAGAGTAATACGAAATGAATTTCCCGTCAATTTCTCTCTCTCTCGGCACACAAGCAAGCTTCTGAGTAGCTAAGCAGTCTCCAAAGTGTTGCTGACAATGAAGTTTTGGATATCTACATCCTCTTCAGTGTTTGTCTTATAGAATTCCTTTCCATGTTTCATGATTTTCACAGCATTTCCACTAATGATTTCTAAACTCTGCTCCTGTCTTCCCCACACACAACTTGCTCTTCCTACCTGATACTGGCTCTGACCTGTGTTCCACAGACATTGTAGTCTGAGCACCCCACCCAAGGAGCCCAACAAAAGAAAATGAGATGGTTTCCAGATGGTTGGTTTTTCTGTGTCTCATATTGCCTCTTCCTTCTGTGCTTTTGAGAGCCTATTGGGTGGGGAAATATCCAAATGAAAAAACACAAGTCACAGTTCTGATTCACTTACCCATTTCTTCAACATCATGGACAGTGGCCACAGGACCAGTCCAATGAAGAAAGATGTTACAATCAAGATCACTCCAAAGTTTCCATCTTCTTTTTTCCCTTTTTTTTCTAGGAAGAGGAAAAAGTGAAGAATGATTTGCAGGGCTCTAACAAGTTGAAGTTGGGTCCCACAGGTAGATGGGAAATACTGAAAAAAAAAAAGGACAGCTATTTCCATGTGACTTAACTCATGAGAATCTCTGTATCCTTAAATAGTAGAAAAAGCATTGTACTGGGTGTCAGGAGTTCAAATCCCAACTCTGATACTTACTAACTCTGTGTTCACATTATTTAATGTCTCTGAACCTCCTTTTTCTCAACTGCGAAATGAGAGAGCTGGAAAAGAGGATCTTTAAGGTCCCTGATATTCTGATATTCTATGATGCTGTGATCCTATGATCTAATCACTATATTTCATCCTAGGGAAAAGAGTGGAGATGAATTTAGGGCAGGCTCCACCATGAATCAACACCTCAGGACTACTTATTGTGTCCTATTCTGGTCTCTCATTCTTTTCAGTCTATGTCTTTTCTCATGTAGGTTCATGCCTACATAGTGTACTCCTCTCTTTTTCTACTGAACCCCTTTTGTTTTCCCTTCAAGGTCCAGCTTGGGCAGGGAGGTGGTGCCTTAGTGCATAGAGGGTCAAACCTGGAGTCAGAAAGACTCATCCTGAGTTCAAATCTGACCTTAGACACTTACTGGCTGTGTGAATCTAGGCAAGTCACTTAACCCTGTTTGCCTCAGTTCCTCATCTGTAACATGAGCTGGAGAAGGAAATGGCAAACTACTCCATATCCTTGCCAAGAAAACCCCCCAAAGGGGTCACGAACACAACTGAAAAAATGACTGAACAAAACATCAAGGTCTGGCTCAGGATGTACCTTCTCTAGGAAGACTTTCATGCTCCTCCTAGCTTTTTGCCTCTAAATTCTCATAGAATAGGATGGATCTATCAATCAGCAGGTATTTATTTAGACACATCATGTGTCAGGTGCTGTTTTAGGTGCTGGAGATACCAATACAGAAAACAGAACAATTCTTACTCATGATCATAGAGTAAATAGATTTTAGAGTTAGAAGAGAACTTATATGTCCTCTACTCCATTTTCCAGAGGAGGAAAATGAATCTGAGAGATTTTGTGACTTGATTAAGGTCACTCAAGTCAGAAATGGCAAAGCCAATATTCAAATGGAGATCCTCTGACTTCACAATTAGTGCTCTATGATATCCGAAGATTTGCTTTCTGTTTGTATTTCTTTTACATTCTGACTAGATTCTAATTTGCATTATTTGTGTTCTGGTCATATTTCCCTTACGAGTTTGTCAGTTCCTTGAGAACAGGGGCCATATGTTTATTTTATCCCCTCAGTACCTAGCACTGTAACTTGCACACAGTAAATGCTCAAAATATTTGTTGACTGAATAAGTGAATGAATGGTTGAATGATAGAAACTCTGCTCCAAGGGAGGTTATAGACTGGTTTGGAAGAAAGGGCATACACATAAAAAATATACTAAACAATACAAAGCAATACATGGTTGAGAGCAAGTATTACTAAGCTATAGGGGGGGCTTTTAAAGGGTTTCTAAGGGCTAGTGTAGTTCTTCATGAAAGGAATGGAACTGAGGTTGAACCTTGAAGGGAGAATGGGACTTAGGCAAACAGACAGCAGAGAAAGTATATTATAATTAGGGGAAACAGTGTAAGCAGACTCTGGGAGTGGCATTTGCTTTTCTGAAGTATGAGCAGAATTCAGTACCTGTTACCACCACCACGGTGCCATTTCCCAGGATATTGTCAGATATTGTGGCTTGGCATGTATAGACATCAGTGTCATTCGGTTGTATATTGGTTATTGTGATCACCAAATTATTCAAGGACCCAGAGATGATGGTGCGATTCTTGTAACTTTTTGTTATGATGGATTCATTTTTTTTTGAGAAATATGTCACTTCCATGAACCTGACAATACTTCGCTTCAAGTAGAGCCCGGATGATTTTCCAATGGTAATGCAGGTGATATTGATTGCGTCCCCTTCCTGAGCCATGATGAGTGGAGGAAATTGTTTCACTTCTAAAAAGGAAGAGACAAAGAGGTCATTCCCATTGAATTGACTGCTATACCCCTGACTCAGTGTCAATGGCATGCCAATCTCTGTGTGGCACATTGCAACTCCCACCTTCATTTCCAGTCTTATTGCACTTTACTTCTCTCAAGCTCTCACTTTCATTTTATAGATGAAAAAACTCAAACTTATCTGTATAATGACCTAGAGAGACCAGGGGGTCTAAGAGACTTACTCAAGTTTACAAAAGTCAGGCTTTGGAGTCTAATCATATAGATTTCTAGATTTAGTCACTGCTCTTCCACTGTACTGTTTCCTCTCTTAAATAATAGAACCTTAGTAAATACTTATTGATTGAATGAATGCTGCAATCATAATGGCACTTAATCCTGATAATAGAGATATATTAGAACAGGGTGATAGGGACTTTTCAGACCTATATCTATCCATTTCTAGACTATTGTCACTAGAGGTATGCCCAAAACCAAGATGGGGGAATTTAATCATAAAACAGATGAATTATGGGAAGGGAGATGAGGGAGCGTGGGAAGATCTTAAAATCTTTCTTTCTTTTTTTTTTTTTAAAATGATCAAATGCACCTTACTTATTTTGTTACAGAGGTGAGGAACTACACTTGTGAAATATTGCATATACTATTTTATACGATCCAATTATTGGTTGTTTTTTCTGAACTGCTCTTTTTCTCTATTTTTTTTTTTGGTTACAATAAGAGATGACTCACTGAGTAGGGGAAAGGGGGAAGGCTATTGTCTGGAATTAATATAATATAAAATAAAAGAATAAAAATTCAAAGAGATTATTATCAATTTTAAATAACTTGATTTCCTAATATATTTAAATATTTTTGAGAAATCTATAACAACAAACTCTGGCATATTGATGTCTTTTTTAATTTTTAAAGTTTTATTAATTGGTTTTGTTTTTTCATTATGTACATTTATAGGTTATCTTCACTTCATGAGAATTTTCTTGTAACAAAGTAAAACAGTTAAGTAAAAATAATGATACAGTGAATTTATCTGAAAGCGCATGTAACATTCCACATCTGTAGCAACCCTTACTTCTCTATTTTTAAAAGAATTAACATTAATAGAACTCTCTTTTCCTTTCTTTCCTTTCCATATCCCATATCACATGAGAAAAAAGAATAGAAAAGCAAATTTATTGTGACAAATATGCCATTGTAACAAAAAGCAAATTTTGCTTCGTGCAAAGGAAATTCTCTCATTGGCTGATACAAAAATATGCTTCATTTTATACTCTAAATACGTTAGCTCTCTATAATGGTGAGCAAGTTTCATCATTAGTCTTTGGGCATTATGAATGGTCATCGTATGGATCTTACAGCTTTCAAAGTTATTTGTTTTTACAATGTTGTTGCTATTGTATAAATTGTTCTCCTGGGCTGAATAAGTTGTGGTACATGAATGTGATGGAGCACTATTGCGTGGTAAGAAATGAGGAAATAGATGATTACAAAAATACATGGTAACAATATACGAACTAATGCAAAACAAAGTGAGCAGAACCAGAATTATTTGCACATCGATATTATAAAAATTAAGACTTTTGAGAACTTTTGTAACCTGATGAAGAATGAAATGAACAGACCTACCAGCCTGATTTAGAGAAGTGGGTCCACTCTACTAAGTAGGGACTGGCTGGGTTTAGTTGAAAATGATTGCTAGATTTTCCAGCTTTTCTTATGAAGCTTCTATTTATAACAATGAATGGAGATTACATGGCACTGAATAGGATTGATCCTGGGATGACTAAATTAGTTTATAAAATTCTTTGCAAATATGAAAAAATCAAAAATTATAAGAGCCACATGCCAGGTTATGGTCAGAAATCTTTTAACAAGTAGCTCCATTTCTCAGTGTAAAGTCAAGCTTGCTGCAAAAATCAGATCACAGACTTTTGAAACCAAAGAAGTCCAGGAACAATTGTAGACTCTGTCTAGTTGGTTTAGGTCCTCATAACCTCTTCATTGGGCTATTGAGATTGTTTTTTAATAGGTCTCCTTGCTCCCAGTCTCTCTTCTCCATTGCATTTTCCTGCCATGGTCAATATCTGTATGTCACCATACCAACTCTAAGACCTGTTGCTAAAACCTTCAAGCCAGATGATGAAAATCAATAGTACAGAACTATACATAACAATTATAAGTAAAACAATAGGCTCAGTGAAAAACAAAATTATTTCAGTAGAAAACAAAATGGTAAAAACAATAGGGAAAAAGAAAAATGACAAATAAAGCTTCACATCCAGAAAAACGATTGGGATTGACACAGGCAAAAGGGTTAGATACTGAGTAACAAAACAAGGACAAAAAATTTAAGAATTATCAGGCTTCCCAAAAATTGTGAAGAAGAAAAGAGAATAATTATGTAGGAAAATTTTCTAGAAATATTGCAAAAAAGGAACAGGTTGCAGACTTTCAAAAGATGACAACAGATGAAGCTCAAATTCAAATCATCCAGACACACGATTTTCAAGTTACAAGATTACAGTCACAAGGATGTGACTATGCAGTAATCTAAGAACAAAGCATCCTCTCAAAAAGCAGCAAGTATATTTGCATAAGATTTTCTTACATAAGTTAGGAATGAGAAAATAATTTTCAATAATATATAAAAAGTTAAAGATTATAATACTAAATTGGCAAGCTATGAATTCTTTTTCAAGACAAAAGATGGCAATTCAAGAATTTATGTTAATTTAAAAAATTAAGAGCACACAAAGATAATATGGCAGCTTTTAATCTACAAAACCACCACAAAACCACAAATCGCAACGTAGTATTGAAACACTTATGAGTACCTAGTTGCTATGTAGCAATGTGATCATGACAGAAAAATAATGAAACAATAGCCATTTTGCCTTGATTAAGAACTGAATGACACAAATAGGCTTTGGGGAAAAGGGGGGAGAAAAGAAGTGGGAGAAAAATTAATTAATAATTAATTAATAATACTGAATTAATCATGGATATCCCAGGCAAATAATGAGAGAAAAAGAACCAGAGCAAAGATGGTGGAGAGGGGAGGGGAAGAAATTTTTGGAAGACATTCCCATTTCAAGGAGAAAGGGATATATGGGGGAATGCCATATTTTTTTTTTGCAAATAGAGTGAATAATATTGAATAAACTAGAAAGTCTTTGTGTGCTTAGGTTGAAATGAGAATATTAGTAATGAAATAAGGAAGACTATATTCCTTTCTGACAAAAAACTTCAAGTTAATGAAGTATAGAAATGGTTGGCAAAGAGAGAGGGATTTATTATGTAAAGAGAAAGAGAGAGAGAGAGAGAGAGAGAGAGAGAGAGAGAGAGAGAGAGAGAGAGAGAGAGAGAGAGTTTTACATAATAGGAAGCAGTGCAGCCAGGATAAAGTACATGTATGTGTGTGTGCATGCATGCATAAGTTTGTGAAACCAGATTCTTTGCTACAAAAATTTTTGAAAAAATATGATATGCAAAACTTGTAAGAAATTAACAGAAATTTCTTAGTATGATCTGTTGCCCAATATATGAGATAAATTGTCAAAGGTTATGGAACAGATAGTTCAATGACTATCTGAAAAAAGAAAAGTTAGACAACTTTGGGGGCCACCTTATACCCTTCAACTTGGTGGAATGGAGAAAAGTGATCAAATTCATTTTTGGTAGGTCTGTGAAGTGAGACTCTGATCCTGCTTGTCAATGAGCTTTGGGACAATTTTTCTGGAAAGCAATTTGCTGTTAATTCAATGAAGAGCTCTCAAAAATGCTCATACTTTGTGATCCCACTACTCTAGAGGGCTAGCCTGCAGTCCAGAAGAACTGAGCACAAATACAACCTTAGACATTTCTTAGCTGTGTGACCCTGTCCAAGTCAATTAACCTCTGCCTGTCTCAGTTTCCTAGTCTGCAAAATGACTGGTAATAATGATACCCACCTCTCAGGGTTTTTTGTGATGGCAAAATGAAACGATCTTTGTAAAGTAGTTTGCAAACCTTAAAGCACTTTATAATCGATGCATGATATTATTGTTACTAGGATGATTACTAGACAGCTGGTGGCAGTGGATAGAACATTTATCTTACAGTCACAAAGACCTGAGTTCATATCCATCTTCAGATGCTTACGGGTTATGTGACCCTGTGCAAGCCACTTTAACCTCTGTTTGCCTCAGTTTCCTCAACTATCAAATGAGAACAAGAAATAAACTTTCCAGGGTTATTGTCTTCCCAATAACCCTTTCAAAAAAAGGAAGGAGAGTTGACTCTTTTCTGTCTAGAATTTCAGGCGCAGAGAATTCATGTAGTACAAATATAACTCACACAGCAGAGTCACGCTACTAGCCACTTTGACCCTACACAAAATCAGGTTTAGGGATTCATCAGTTAGCAAATATATATTAAGTGCTTAGAATTTTCAGGAACTTTCTAAGGATTCAGGTTTATATTTCTTTCATCCTCGTTCCATCCTGGCCCACACCAGTCTGGAAACTCTTGCTTCTGCTTCCTGACCTTTACCCAGTCTTAGCAGACATCCTGGTCTCCTACTTTACTGAGAAAATGGAAACTATCCATCACAAACCCACTCATCTTACCTAGTCTACATATCAAAACTCTGTCACATTTTCACCCATTTTCTCCCTCTTTACCCCAATCTATGAAGAACAGGTAACCCTTCTCTTTTTCAGTCAACCCCTCTTTTTAACACCCTCCCATGTCTCTGTTATCTATCATGCTTTCTTTGGTTCTCTCTCTCTCTCTCTCTCTCTCTCCCTCTCCCTCTGTCTCTGTCTCTGTCTGTTTCCCTCTCTCTCGCTTCCTCTCTCCCTCTTTCTCTCTTTTTCTCTCATCAGCCAGTAAGTATTTATTAATCATTTATTATGTGTCAGGCACTGTGCTCTGGGGATGAAAAAAAAGAAGCCAAAACACTGTCCCTGCTCTCAAGGAGCTCACTTTCTTGATGGGATTGACAATATGTCCATAGAGGAAATAGAAGGTAATTTCCAATGAAAGTCACTAGTAGTGGGGAGGTTTTGTGTGTGTGTGTGTGTGTGTGTGTGTGTGTGTGTGTGTGTGTGTGTGTGTGATAGGAAATGGGAAATGACATTCAGAAAGTGAGATTAGAGTTTGGTCTTTTTTTTAAATTTTTTTCTTTTATTTAGACTTAAATACTAAAATTTAATATACAATAGAGAAAAAAGAAACATATCATTAACCAAGTCACAAAATAAGAAAAGAAAAAAGCATTGCCACGTGGACAGCAGAATGAAGAGATTCAAAATATAAATTTCCATTTCAAGAAAGCCTATCTAATAAATGCTGTGTGCTGTGTTGAGAGCTGTCCATCTGTTCATTGCTTCCTTGATTAGAGGTGAACTTTAAAGGACACTAAGGAAAGTCAAATTAAGAGGCAAAGTGCCGGAGCAGAGCATTCCAGGCATGGGAGATAACCACTGCCAACATAAATCGGAAAATGGAATGTCTTGAAATGGAATGCGTGATGAATAGGAGATAGATGTAGAGCATGTATAGGGAAGTAAAATACAAGAAGACTTGAAAGCAGGAAGGAGCCAGGTGTGAAGGGCAAACGAGATTTGATATTTAATCCTGGAGATGAAATAGAGCCAGAAAAATCACTTTGGCCCATGAATAGAGGATGGAGGGAGATTGGAGTCAAGGAGACAGAAACCTGTTGCAGTAGTACAAGCAAGAAATGATAAGGTTAAACTCAGGTGGTGGCTGAGTAACTGGAGAGAAAGAGACATATATTTGATATATACAAATCTTTATAGATATATTTATCCATATATATATATATGTCCATTTAAACTTTAATGACTCAAAATTGCACTGACTTTTAAAACACTTGCTGTATGTATATGTATATGTATATACATATATATATGATATCATGAAGATGGAATGATTTTTATGAAAATGGGTCACAAATCTACATATTCATCTACTACTGTTTCAAGTGAATTTCAGCCTATATTGTCAATTTCCCAGTTAAACATCTCCTGGATGCCTCATCAGCACCTTAAATTTACTACGTCCAAAAGAGAATTAGTTATTGTGCCCCCTAAACCCACTTCTTTTCTAAATTCCTTTAATTCTATTTAGGGTACCATTATCTTCTCAGTAATTCAGATTTATAACTTTGAATGCATTCTTGATTTTTCCCTTTCTTTCAGTCCCAATATCTAATCAGTTGCCAAGTCTTGTTAATTCTATTTCCTTAACATTTCTTACATCCTTTCTCTTCTTTCCATGTCCCTAGTTCAGGCATCCCATCACCTCTGACTCAGACTATTATAATAGCTTCCAAATTTATCTCCTTGGTCCCTGGCATTCCTCTTTCCAGCCTTCACACAGCTGCCAAAATAATCTTCTGAAGGCACAGGCAGCGCTTCTAGGATAAAATATAAAGTCCTCAGCCTGATATGGAAGGTTCTTTGCAATTTGGCTCTTACTTACCTTTCCAACTTCAGTCTTCTTCAAAAGCTCTATGGATCATCCATATTAGACTATACTATCTATTTCCTGAGTTCTTATTTCCCACCACTATGCATTTGCAGTCTGTCTACCCACTCAGAATGCATTTCCTCTTCACCTCCAGCTCTCAGAATCCCTGTCTTCCTTCAAAACGCAGTTCAGGTACAGCTTGCTTTATGATGCTCTTTATTACCTCCCATCCCATTTTTTAGTGCCTTCTACCTCTTCAAATGACCTTGCATTATTCTTATTTGTTAACATATCCTCCTAGCAGCCTCACAAACAGAATTTAAACTTCACCTGGGAGCTGTTTAATTTTATTCCTTTGAGTTCCAAGTACCTAACAGTCGGAGTTTTTTTTTTTTTGTTTTTGTTTTTTAAGAATCCCAGTCTGGACCAGATTTCATCAGTATAGGGACAGGAACTCCCTTCCATAGTACAATTCAATCCCTTCTCTACATTTTATAGTCTTAGAAAGTTACCTTAGGAGATACAGGATTAAGTAACTTGCTGATGTTCACACCCAGTCAGTAAGTCCTGAGGCAGGACTAGAAAACCCAGGTTTTCTCTCCATCTGTTATGCTACATTGACTCAAATAGGGTAGAGCTCTCATAACTGTGGAAATGAAATGGGTAGAGAGATCATAGGAAGAGGTTGAAAGCTACTGAGATGCTCCATCCATAACCATTTCTTGGTTCCTTTATAGGAACCTAAAGATGCCTGTGGTATGACACATACCTTCTCCTGGCGTCCTGGAGAGAAACAAGAAGAGCCCTGGGAACATCAGCAGTTGAAACATCTTCACCCAAGTTCACCTTACAGTTCTGGCAGTCTGATCTCCAGCAAAAAAAGAAAAAAAGTATGCAAACCACATATAGCACTTGATTCTAACCACACTTAAAAAACTCTTATTCAAAACAAGTTAATGTAAACTTTTAACTTCCTGACTTGTGACTTCATGGTAACGTTTTTATTTTATGGAAAGCATTGTGATTATTCCCCATAATAGTCTAACCGTATACAGTCCAGTCCAGCCAGCACATAATAGGTGCCTAATAAATGTTTGTTGCCTGATTTCTTAAACATCTATTATGTACAAGGCACTGCTCTAACTTGCTGGAGAGACAAAGAGAAAACAACAAAATCTCTCCGTTAAGCTAAAATTCTACTGGGGAGATAAAACATGTAAATAGACAAGTATATAAGTAATAATTTGGGCAGCTTATTAATAAATAGGGGATCATGGAAGGAGTCTCACAGGAGGTGGCACATGAACTGAGCCCTGAAGGAGAAAGAAAAGAGATTCTAAGACATCGTGGTGAAACTCTTAGGGAAAAGCCAATTCAAAGTTCTAATCTTAATTCATTTGGGGGTGGAGTTGACCCTAGAATCTCAAAGTCATCAGAGCGCCAACTCTGAGTGTGAGTTTGGGAATATAATTGGGCACCATACGAGCCTCATGTACATTTGAATCACATGAAAGAAGGTTAACTTTCTCTCTTTTGCACACACACACACACACACACACACACACACAGAGTCTCATGTAGAAATAGATCAAATTTAACAGGGAAATACATAGGGAAAGGGAGTGCGAATGGAGGGAAGTTAAAAGGAGGATAGGATTGGTCATGAACAAAATGAACTTCATTATCAAAGGATGAAACATGAAACTGAGATCGAAAAAACAGAAAGGACCTAGAACCTGTGGTAGGAGGCTAAGTGGGGGAAATGGATCGCTTTACTTATAGATCAGGAGTGTTAACCACAAATTTCTTTTCACCACCTTCTTTTTTTGTAAAGAAGAACATGAGAAAGGGAAGAGAGAAAAAAACACAAGAGGACAGGATAGAAAAAAACATACAATTCACAATCATACCCTTGAACATGAATAGAATGAACTCAACAATTAAAACAGTAGAGGATAATAATATAAATTTAGAAAGGGAAATACAATAATATATTGTTTAGAAGAAATATACTTGAAATATTAAGTTAACATATCTAAGACAAAGTACTGTAACAAAATTTATTATGAATCATGAATTCAAAAAAGCTGGATTAATAATCACAGTCTCAGACTAGGTAACAGTAAAAACATACTCAGTTAAAATAGGGAAACTATATTTTGTTTAGAGGCATCATAGATAATAAATCAACGTCAACATTTAATATATTTGTACTCAATGACATAGACTTTAAATACTTAGAGGAAAAGCTAATCAAATTACAGGAATAAATAGTACAATTTTAATATTGGGGTGTGTGTGTGTGTGTGTGTGTGTGTGCGCGTGCCCTTCTCACACCTAGGCAAATCTAGCAAAAAGAAAAAGAAAGATAAATAAGAAAGAAGTTAAGGGCCTGAATCGATTTTTAGAAGAGTTATATATGATAGAATTGGCAATTATTTGAATAGAAACAGAAAGACGTATGCATTTTTCTCAGCTGTTCGTGGTACACGCTAAAAGAAAACCTGACCAAGTATTAGGGCATTAAGAAAACCTCACAAACAAATATAGAAAAACATAAATATTAAAAACATCCTTTACTGACCACATTACAACAAAATATTCAATCAAGAATCTTTAAAGAAAGGATTGAAAATTAATTGGAGCCTTAAATAATTTAATCTTAAGGAATCGATGGGTCAAAGAACAAATAAGAAAAACAATAGTTTTTCTTCATCAAAGAAAATGAGAGACAATGTACCAAGAGATGAAGCCATGAAGTACTTTTGACAAAGCCAAGCAGTCCAGAAGGGGGAATTTATTCTCTAAACTCTTTAATCAACAAAAGAAAAATCAGATCAATAAATTAGATACACAACTAGAAAAATTAAAATATAACAAATTAAAAAATCTTGATTAAACAAAAAAGAAATTCTGAAAATGAAAGAAGAAATTAATGAAACTGAAAGTAAAAGGATGAAACTAGGAGTCAGTGTTTTAGAAAAATAGTAAAATAGCATGTTTGACTTTAGAAAAACAAATGATCAATTTCAAAAAACAAAAGGGGAGAATTCACATAAATGAAATAAATAAAGCCTTTAGAAACCATTTTGCTCAATAATGTGCCAGCAAAAGTGAAAGTTTAGAAAAAAAATCATGATCATTTACATACATATAAAATACTCAAGTGAACAGAGCAAGAAACAAAAAATTTAAATAACCCAATTTCAGAAAAACAAATTAACCCAAGACCAGATGGATTTAAAAGTGAATTCTATAAGACATTCAAAGAACTTAATTTCAGTATTTTTCAAACTGTTTACAAAAGTAGGAAAAGAATGGATCCTCTCAGATTCTTTCTATGATACAAATATGGTTCTAGCAACTAAACCTGAGAATTACTAAGTCCCTAGAAAACTAGACCAATGTCTCTAATGAATATCAATGCAAAAAAACTAAACAAAATGTTAGCAAATAATGTTGTATTGAACCATACAAGATTGATTCAATATAAGGAAAATAATAAGCATAATAGACCATATTAAAAATAAAAATAAGAAAAATCACATTATTTTTATCATTATGGCTTGGAATTTGGCCTATGTCATTGGCCTTCTCATATTGAAAGTACATTCCATTCTTATGGTCCCTTCTTCTGATTGGTTGGCTACCATCAGAACCTCCATTTTGAGGAAAGTGCCCAGGCCAGCCACATCTTCATTCATCTCTGGATTTCTGCCCTCCCTGCCCCTTTGTGGGTACATTCTCCCTCCTTCTCCTCCCAATTTTCAGTTTCCCTTTTTATGTTATCTTCCTTCAAAAGCTCCTTGAGGGCAAGGACTGTCTTTCTGCATATATTTGTATTCTCAATGATTAGCACAGTGCCTGGTACATAATAACACTTGATAAAAGTGCTTTATAAATGCTTATTGACTGTATAGTGAGAAGATGTGAGAAGATTCCCTCTAACAATGTCAGCCCCTTCTCTGCAAGTAATAATCTTAGAGAGTTGCCCAGAATACTGAAAAATAAAGTTATAAAAAAGAAATCAACATTTTTGATTATTTTGATTTATTTTTAGTTTGATTATAGGATTAAGTCAGACTGACATAGATGGTCTCTTAAATCTACTTTGCCTACTAGATTTGGTAAGTAGATTGAGAAGACCATCATTTGGCGAAAATAATTTAGAATAAGACATAATAATCATAGGGTTACTCTTTTTAAAAAGCTAGGTTTCCCTTTCTGGCAGAAAGAGAAGTTGAGGAGAGGCTAAGTTCCTTTTTCTGGAAGTTGGAGAAAGCTTAGCCAGAGGCTAAGTTCCTCTTGCCAGTCTTAGTGTATAAGTTCCCTTTTTTCTTGAACTAGAGTCTAAATTGAATAATAGCCCCTTCTAAGGAAGATAGGGGAAGGGGTGACTGCTAACCACCGACTACAAGTTCCTCTTTCTCCGTCCACTTTCTAGTTACGAAAGTTTGTCATGTGTCCTTCATTCTCAAGGAGGACCAAGACATCAGGGAAGGGATGCCATGACATGCAGGTGAATTGGATTAAGCAAGGGAGGGCTGTGTAGAGTCATCAGCCTCACTTTCTTCTATGGAGTCATCTGGGTTCAGTGGTAAGATATAGATTAGGAGGATTGGAGATGGCAGAAGGTACCACCTGCGGGAAAGGACTTCTGGCACAGGATTAAGAAAGTTGGGTGACTTGCCTTGTCCAATAGAATTAGGTTCAAAACAAATTTCTTTGATTTTTCCAATTCTTTTTTGTTATCAAAACCATCTGTGTAAAACATTCCGTGTCTCTGGCTACTGAGAAGTCAGGTGACATTATTTGACATTCAAATGCTAGTTTTGCAAATTAAATCATAGATGGCTTGGTAACTTTGTTCTCTTTCCTTTTTATTTCAGATTATCAATCTTTACAGTTGACACCCCACGATGGAACCTGAGAGACTGACTCCAGTCTTTCACAAGTGGTCGTCTCTGAGGAATTTCTGGGAGAGCTCTCTGGTCACCAAGGGACATCTCAGAGGGCTGCCTTGGAGGCCTGGACCATGCTCAGTCCAGAGCCTAAATTCTTCTGAGGTTAAAGTAAGCTTCTCCTTTGAGAAAGAAACTAGAGAAATCACCAAATTCTTTGTGAAAAGTTCTAAGACTCTTTCCAGTTTAAGGTAGCCTCCATTTTGAGGGGAAAAAGTATTTATTAGAGGGCATCCTCCACATTAGTGGAGAGGAAAGGATTTTGTTTTGTTTTAGAAAAATCCCATTATTAGAAAGCTACCTCCTGGGGAAGAAAAAGTTTTTAGGGAAGAAGTAAAACAGGCATTTCATTTCTTTTTTTAAAAAATTCTTTTTTATGTGATTTAGTAAATAACTTAGAAGTAGGATATATAGGTTCTTTGTTAAATCACATAAAGAAGAACATATTTTATATATACATATAAACACAAACAGCTAGGTGGTGCAGTGAATAGATCACTGACCAAGAGTCAGGAGGACCTGAGTTCAAACCCAGAACATGAGAAATTTGACATTATGCTTAAAAAGCAAAATGTTTTAATCTCCAGTGTATTTTTTTCCATTTTGTTAATTGTATTTTTAAAGGAATTGTTCAATTTTTCTTCTCTCTCTCTAATTTGACTTTTTAAATCCTTCTTGAGTGCTTCCAAGAAGGATTTTTGGGCCTGAGAGCAGTTCTCATTGCCCTTTGAGGTTTCAGATGTGGGTAGAGTGACAATGTTGTTCTCTTCTGAATCTGTATTTTGATCTTCCCTGTTCCCATGATAAGAATCTATGGCCTTTGATTTTCTGTGTTGTTTCTTGCTCATAGTGTTTGCCTTTCCCTGGCTTTGAAAGTGGATCTCTGCTTTTGGGGCGTGGTGTGTGTGTGTGGCGGGGAGTATTGTGGGCTAGGGGGTTGGTTATTGGCTTTGTTTGCTGGGGCTTCAGGTTCTGGCAGCTGGAGGATGTAGATTCTATAGTTTACCTGGTGCTAAGCTGGAGTTGGTGGTGGTGGTGACTGGAGTGTGTTGATGCCAGGTGTGGTTTTACTGTGTTTCCCTCAGGTTATACTGAAGCTCGAGGGGTGAGGTGTGTGGTGATTCTCCACATTGGTGTCTGTAGGTTTCCCTGCCTGCAGAAAGGCACACAGGGGTCTTGGAGTTGGCACTTACCTGCTCTATTCCCAGGATCTCTTCCTGGGGAATGCTGTTGGCTTGCCAGGCCACCTTCTTTTCTGTACTGGTCCCAGTCAGCCACAGAAAGAGGATCCTTTCTCATTAATCCCTCTAGCCTCATAAGCTAAAAAGCTGCTGCACCCTATCTTTCTGTTGCCTCCACTGTTTCAGGATTTTTCCTGGGGTGGTATTTTCTGGATTATTCAAGGTCAGTAAAGGAGAGTGAGAGTAACTTACTACTCACCCAGCCATCTTGGCTCCTGGAAGTCCAGATATTCTTCAGACTTAATAGTTGTCTTGTATTGTGAAAGTTGGAGGAATATTAGATACATGATTAGAAATATGAATTCTCTTTTAATTAGGAAAATATACTTTTAAAACATACTGTTATGTGAAATTTTCTGAGATATTGTGACATGCTATTAGAGAAACCATTTCCCTCCTGAGTGATTAAAGTGAAAGTGACAACAATCGTTGAAAAAAAGATTTGTAATAAAGAAGTACCTTTTGCCTCAAATTCTTCTGATAGGAAAATTGAACTTCAACCAGAGTTGTGATCTGAATTTGCAACTGCATAGGTAAAGTTACATTGCAATGGATTTCAAATAATTTGATATCATTGGGCTAAATTAATTTTAGCATCTTATGAATTGAACAGATAAATTCATTTAGCAAGGCTGTTAAAAGAAACCCAAACTATTAATCATTCCATGGGTTATATTTTCCTCTAAGTTAGCCGCCTAAAGGGAAAGACTTCAGTCTTGCTATTTATAACTGCTTTTAATGTAAGCTAGCAAGTGATTCAAGTAATAATTGAGAAATCAAAACCTAAACTTTCTAAAGTACTACAGGAAGTAGGTTTCAGAAAAAACCTAAAAAAAAAAAAAAGAATCCCTGGCATGTGGTAAACACTATATAAATCAAGTATTGCTACCTCTTTAGATGACTGTCATTGCTTCATACTGGATAACTCTATACTACATTTTAGATGTTATTGGATGTGCTTAATAAAATACTAAAGAAGATAGGATAGATGATTTTCCTTGTAACAATTTTAAAGTGGATTTCACTGAATTGTTGTCATTTCACTAATAATAAATTTCATGTTTTAAATAGTTGATATTGGGTATGTAAAATTTTCTCTTGTAAAAAAAGAGAATAAAAAATTTTAAAAAAGAAAATACAGTTAGATCATAAATGTATCCTATAGAATTTGACAGCAAATATGTTTATTTAATGAGGTATTTTTGTTTTAAGAGAATAATAATAATAGGAGCAAATGATTTACTGTTGGTAGAAAAGCATAATAAAATCCTCTTAAGAGACTTTTGTGAAGTTCTTTAGAACAAGTGTTGCAGACTGTACTGTGAAACTCTGAAGGCTAAGGAACGAGGACCTCTCCCAGCCAAAAGAGGAAATCCAGGAGTCAATTTTTAAATAATAAGTGAGTTTCATCTGAGATCATTTAGATAATCATGATTTTATATCTGTTAATAATTAGTGTGTAGTAAAATTACCTTTTTGAATAACTACTCACTATGTGTAAGGTGGTATTCACTATCTTCATGTAAAACTCCAGAGTGGAGTATTTGTGCTTCTTGTCCAACTTATCCAACATTCAGCCAGCTTGCCTCTCCATCATTTCCTGTGGTAGTTCCTCACTTCAATTTACTTAGTGGGTTAAAGTTTTTTCTAGAACTTATAATGGTTTTGATATTGACAAGTTGTATTCTGAAGCCAACCTAAAGTGGCCAGATGCACTTCCTATTCCTTTATCCTATCTATAGAGCAGAAAAAGTGGGGAGGTTTAAAACCTATCATGTGTTTATTTAGACATTCTTTAGGATTATACATGCATATATATATATATATATACATTCACATATATACACACATACATATATATGTATACACACATGCACATATACATATAGTGAGTTTTGCTTCCATCAACTATATTGAATATATGAAAGCTTTATCTGTTTATGAATACTGTATGAATTCACATGAACATAATAATTATATTCTGCCTTAACATAGGATTAATGAGGTTTTGCTAGTTAAGGCAGAATTTGGTGGGACTTTAATTTGATATATTTGTAAGTTTTGATTTCAGTTATGTGTCTGATCTCTCATAAGGCCACTAGTCCATCATTTAGGAAAAATGTCAGCAGCCCAATGGAAGTAGCATCAGTGAATTCCCATCACCGGATATCTGTCCTTAAGGATAGTTGGGGAAGCAAGCTTAGTAAGACTAAAGATAAAAACTCTCCTGACTCAATTTCCCATACAAGACATTTTCCCACCTGGTTAATTCTGAGTCTAACTATGACATCCTTTCATACAATTGGCTTCCTATGACTCATACCTAAAATTAGACAGAACGAATGCTGCTATGTTCCTGCCTTTCTCCTCACACAGCAAATTCTATTGATAAGGGCAAGCATAAAATGGTATCTCACTTTTTTTTGCAATACACATAAGAGATAAACCCTATTGGTAACTTTCAACTAAGTAGTATAAGCTACTATAGTACTACAATAGTGAGGAATCATTGTTTGAATTTGAAATTTGATTGTCATATGAATCACAGATAATACAGACCATGAGGCCTTACAATTTATGTAAAAATAGCATTGATAATTGTGAAGAGGGTAAAATTATTTTCCATTGTGAAGCATCTATCTGATAATGTTAAGAGAGAGAAAGACTATTTTCCAATTCAGATCCTCATGACGCAACAATTGAAATCCTCTGAAATTTCAGGTAAACTTTGTGTTCTTAGTGTAATGATTCTTCTATAACTCTATTTTATATTGAGTCTGTACTGAGCTTTCCTACATGCTCTTGGAACTTGAGAAGAAAATCTGGAAGGAAGAAGCCTCTTCAGAGCTGGCTTAAGAACATGGCTTGTTCCAGAAATGTTCATCGATTGCTTCCTACAATTATAAAGGAAGTAGAAAGAATTCTACAGTGCGGGGCTGATGTACAGAATAGATTCTGAACTTTTTCATCTATATCTTTAGCATCTCCACCCCTTTATTCCAGAGTTCATCATTCAGGAATCTTTGGATTGGCATTTCCCAACCTCAAACAAATCTTCTAGTGCTCAGGGTACCTTATCACCTTCAGGATTAAATATGAAACCTTTTACTTGGCACTCAAAACCCTTCATAAACCGGACTCCCCCTTGCATTTCCAACTTTACCTTGCTCACCCCACTCCCCATACTTTGAGATCCAGGGACACTGGCTTCCTTGCTGTTCCATGCCCAAGATGCTTGATCTTTTGGTTCTAGGACTTTCCACCAGATGCTCCCCCATTCCTGAAATCCCCTCCCTTCTCACCTCTGTCTCCTGGCTTTATTGAATTTCTTCAAGTGCCAGTTACAATCCTATCTTCTATAAGAAGATTAGCCTAGCCCCCCACAATGTTAGTGCCTTATTTCTGTCTATTATTTCCAATTTAGCCTACATGTATCATGTTAGTATATAGTTGTTTGTATGTTGTCTCTCCTATTAGATTTTGTAATGTTGAGAAAATTTGAAAACCTTCCCTTCCCCCTCAATAAACACATGTGACCTGCTTTGAGCTTTAGCTCAGCTCACAGCCTGGGTCACATAGAACCAATGGTGGGAGGAACTAGCCAAATGGATGGAACAGGAAGGGCAGAGCTGAAAGAGAGTGAGACAGAGCAGGGAGAATGCAGGTAGAGCTGAGCAGCTAGCATGAGTGAGAGAGGGAGTGATTTTGCCTAAGGGAGCTTGTTCATGGGGAGGCCTAAGGGAGGGAAGGCTTGGGGATGGCAGTCCTCCCTCTATTGGTAATGTGTACAAACTTCTTTGTTACTATGGTGGAATTGACTTTCTGGCATCGGAATAACTATTTTGGCTTTGTCTTTGAGGAAGAGAGTTTATATTTTGTGAATTTACCCTGGAAATATACAAGCATATACATAGTGGCTGCTGTGGGTATTGCCTTGGCATTATACCTAGCTATTCTCAGCAATACAATGAGTCAAGACAATTCCAAAGGACTCATGATAAAAAATGCTGTCCATCTCCAGAGAAAGAGTTTATGGAGTCTGACTGCTGATCAAAGCATACTATTTTTCACTTTTAAAATTTGTGTTATTTTCATTTCTGTGTTTTCTTTCACCACATGACTGATGTGGAAATGGGGTGCCTTCGTGACTCGGGCCCCTCGGGAGGCAGCGGCAGAGGGAGCAGCAGAGGCAGCGGTGGCCCGGAACTCCCGGAGCAGACAGGAGCTCAGGGCCATGACTGAAGGTCTCTGCATAAACCCCCTGAGGGAACTGAGTCTGGGAGGCAGCCCTACCCCCACCAAAGAACCAGAACTTAAGCTCATATTGAAGAGCAGCCACAACCGCTGCTGAAAGCCCTGAGGTTGGGGGGCAGCATTTGAATCTCAGACCCCAAGCACTAGCTGGGCAGATCTAGGCAGGGGTAGAGAGGAATCTCAGAAGTCAAGTTACAGCTGGGAAAATGTCCAGAAAAGGGAAGAAAAATAAGACCATAGAAAGCTACTTTCTTGGGGAACAGATGTTCCCACCTTTCATTTCTGATGATGAGGAACAATTCTTACCATCAGGGAAAGATGTGGAGGTCGGGGCCTCTGTATCCCAGATATCCAAGGTGGATGTCCGGTGGGCTCAGGCCATGGAAGAGCTCAAAAAGGATTTTGAAAATCAAGTTAGACAGGTGGAGGAAAAACGGGGAAGAGAAATGAGAGAGATGCAAGAAAAGCATGAAAAATGGGTCAACACCTTGGTAAAGGAGACCCAAAAAAATGCTGAAGAAAATAACACCTTGAAAAATAGGCTCACTCAATTGGCAAAGGAGGTTCAAAAAGCCAATGAGGAGAACAATGCTTTCAAAAGCACAATTAGCCAAATGGAAAAAGAGGCTCAAAAGCTCACTGAAGAAAATAGTTCTCTCAAAATTAGAATTCAACAGATGGAGGCTAATGACTTTCTGAGAAACCAAGAAATCACCAAACAAAACCAAAAGAATGAAAAAATGGAAGAGAATGTGAAATATCTCACTGGAAAAAAAACTGACCTGGAAAATAGATCCAGGAGAAACAATCTAAAAATTATGGGACTACCTGAAAGCCATGATCAAAAAAAGCCTGGACATCATCTTTCATGAAATTATCAAGGAAAACTGCCCTGATATTCTAGAACCAGAGGGCAAAATAAGTATTGAAGGAATCCATCAATCACTGCCTGAAAGAGATCCAGAAAGAGATCCAAAAAGAGAAACTCCTAGGAACATTGTGGCCAAATTCCAGAATTCCCAGGTCAAGGAGAAAATATTGCAAGCAGCTAGAAAGAAACAATTCCAGTATTGTGGAAATACAATCAGGATAACTGAAGATCTAGCAGCTTCTACATTAAGGGATGGAAGGTTATGGAATAGGATATTCCAGAAGTCAAAGGAACTAGGACTCAAACCAAAAATCACCTACCCAGCAAAACTGAGTATAATACTTCAGGGGAAAATATGGTCTTTCAATGAAACAGAGGACTTTCAAGCATTCTTGATGAAAAGACCAGAGCTGAAAAGAAAATTTGACTTTCAAACACAAGAATGAGAAGAAGCATGAAAAAGGAAACAGCAAAGAGAAGTCATAAGGGACTTACCAAAGGTGAACTCTTTACATTCCTACATGGAAAGACAATATTTGTAACTCTTAAAACTTTTCAGTATCTGGGTAGTTGATGGGACCACACACACACACACACACACACACACACACACATGTTCACACGTGCACGCACACACACATACACACATGCATGCACATACAGAGATAGAGAGCTCAGAGTGAATTGAATAGGATGGGACCATATCTTAAAAGAAATTAAGGTAAATGGTGAGAGAGAAATGTAGTGGGAGGAGAGAGGGTGAAATGGAATGGGGAAATTATATCTCATTCAAGAGGCAAGCAGGAGACTTTTTAGTGGAGGGAAAAAGAGGACAGCTGAGAAAAAAACATGAAGTTTACCCTCATCACATTCGACTAAAGGAAAGAGTAAAATGCACACTCATTTTGGTATGAAAACCTATCTTACAATACAGGAAAATGGAGGAGAAGGAGATAAGCAGGGAGGGAGGGATGATGGAAGGGAGGGCAATGGGAGGAGGGAGCAATTTGAAGTCAACACTCTTGGGGAGGGACAGGATCAAAAGACAGAATAGAAACAATGGGGGGCAGGATAGGATGGAGGGAAATACATTTAGTCTTACACAACACAACTGTTATCGAAGTCATTTGCAAAACTACACAGATATGGCCTATATTGAGTTGCCTGCCTTCCCAAAGGGAATGGGTGGAGAGGGAGGGATGGGGACAATTTGGAACTGAAAGTTTTAGGAACAACTGTTTAGTATTGTTGTTGCTACTAGGAAATAAGAAATACAGTTAATGGGGAATAGAAAGTCATCTGGCCCTACAGGACAAAAGAGAAGATGGGGACAAGAGAATGGAGGGATGATAGAAGAGAGGGCAGATTGGTGATAGGGAAAATTAGAATGCTCGGTGTATTGGGGTGGGGGGAGGGGAGAAAAGGGGAGAAAATTTGGAACCCAAAATTTTGTGAAAATGAATGTAAAAAGTTAAATAAATAAATTTATATAAAAAAATGTCAAATTGTTTTTATAATAATTGATAAAAAGCAAAAAAAGACATTTGGCCTGGGAGTTGATATGCAGGGCATTAATCCAATTAGAATAACTATAATATGTGTCTTTCTGATTTTTCATACATTTGCTTTCCATGTAAAATCCCAAAATGTGATTGTTTTATTTTTGATTATTAATTTGTGATGATTGGTGATGATATCAGCACATATTGAACTAGGAAGAAAGGAAAAAAGCTATGTGTTTTTAGAAAGATTTTATGTGAGCTTAATAGATATGAAAGAAGGATGCTTTCCATGTAATCTGTATCATTGTATCATGTATCAAGGTATCATGTATTATACCACAACCATGAATTAGAGAAACAATTCTACCCTGTTTTAAGTTATAAGTAGCAGAATTTACAATGGGGTAAGGGGAGAAGGTCTCTTCTTCTATAACTACTTTCTGCTGAGATTGGATGTAGAGTTGTCTACTGGATGTAGACCTGCCTTTCAAGGTCCCATTCAAGGGATCAGTTCTTTAGCAGGTATCCAGAGCTTGGTTAGTGACAGGTCCAGGGGTGACACATCACAGTCTGGGACAGAGGGTCATATTCAGTTTAAGCAGTCAGTCATCTACAAGTGGAGAGCACTAAGCATGGAGGAGACAAATCTAGCAAACAGGTTAAAGAAACAAATGAAGTCCAAAAAAAATAAGGAGACAATAACCAGAGGCAGGGGAAATATAGCATCACCCGTGCTTCTGGAATCCATGAACCCACTACCATAGCCTTATTCATGGTAAAATATATGAGTTAAAGGCACAATTTGGTAATCATCTTCTCCTGAATTAACAAGTTACAGTATTTGATCCATTTTCCCAGTATATGGTTAAACTGATATGGGGTCTGTAATCCTGTCTGTGTACTTCTTTAATCTTCAATTTTCTCTTCTCCCTACAGGTGTGATGAACTTGGATACAATGATTCAGGAGGCTCTGTAGCAGCAGTTCTTACTTCCCTGTTCTGTCTAACATTAAGTCCTTTTTCTCAGTACATCTGATATAGTTCATTTGTTGTAAAACTATCTATTCTTCCAAAATGTATCCCTGCTCTTAATAAAGCAGTAAACATTTCTTTCCTTGTGAATCTATTGATTCCACTTTGAATCCCCTGGCTATTTGCTCTTCTCTATTGAGGAAATTTATCTTTTTCCCATTCCCCTAAGTCACCTAACTGTGAGATCTCATCCAGCACATCTGAAAGAGGGTGCCCTATTTCTCCAATTAGTAGAGTCAGAATTCAGTGTTTATAAGCAGGAGGAACAGATTTCTCTATTAAATTTCTATGAGAAACTGTTAAGGGAGTGCTGTGATATGCATATGCTTCTCCAATCATAATTGCAGTTTTCATTACCTCTTCCTTTAACTTTCTCATACAGTCCCTAAGTGGATACCAGGGTCTATCTCCATCAAGCCACATAGAGTCAGTGGGACACTGCCTGTTGCATCCCTCAGCAGCTAAAGCTGACAAATTAGTTCCATTGTTACTTCCTTGAACATGGTGATCACTAAAATCTTGTTGTACAAAAGAATTCTAATATCTATTAATTTCAAACAATTTATATTATCTCTCCATATTCCCCTTCATCACTGATTCTCACCATCCAAGATGCTAATGATTCTCTCATTTTTTGGGTAAAGCAACCTAAAATATCTGTGACCTCCTCCTGAGTAAAATCCTCAGTTACTTCCTTAAGCATTGTGTGGCCCCCCTGGTTCTTCTTTGCAGTTTTGGACATGCACCCACATTCCAAGAAGCTTCTCCATCTAAATTTGTTTCATTTCCTCCCACGTGTTGGTCCCAATCAGGCCCCACAGATGCAAGAGTTACATTCACTTTCCTGCTGTTAATTTTTTCTTCTTTTTCTGAGATATTCTCATAACTGTCTTTTCTGTTATAACCTTATACTTTTTAGCTTACTCTTTTAAAGGAAAGTTCGGATGCTGTGGCATAGAAAGCTTCTCATGCAAATCAGCTGACTCCTTTTTCAGCTGAACCTTTTCCTCCAGCAATTGTTCTCTACTTTTACATATAATACAATAATTTGTTAACTATGCCCATCCTCTTCTACATACACCTGCTATTTCTTTCCCTGGTTCTATTGGTGTTCCTTGAAAACATCTATCTAAATCTCTTTTTAAGGAGCTATTTTCTCCAGTTAATTTTTGTACTTCCTTTTCCATTTGGCCTTTTAGGGAGTTATTTTCTCTAGTTAATTTTTGAACTTCCTTTTCCATTTGTTCAATTTTCCTTTTCAAAGAGATGTTCTCATCAGGGAATTCTTTTTTCATAATTTTAAAATCATTGGCCAGTTTATCTTCTATCTCCTTCTTCAGCTGTTCCAGGAGAGCTGCTTGTGCTTGTGAGCAGTTCATAGTCCCTTCTGAAGTTTCAGATGGAAGTACAGTCTCAGCTCTGACCTCTTTGGTATTTGTGTTTTGGTCCTTTTCCCCATAGAAAGATTCTATGGTTTTTTCTCCCTTCTGCTTTTTCTTGTACATGATGTTGATTGAGTGTTGTAGCTTCTGGTTCTTTCAGTCAGAAGCTACAGAACTTTTTGCTGAGCTGATGTGTGAAAAAGCTAAAGGTAGGTTTTTGTTTTGTGTTTCCCTGATTAGCTCTGTGGTTAGCTTGTTAAGTGTGGAGAAGGAGTGGTCTGGTCACAGGAGATCTCCTCAGCTGAACTGAGCCAAAGGCAAGCTCAGGGGATGGTGATCCCAGCTTCCCTATTGTCTTTCTGATTCCCCTGGAGTGCTGAGGCACATCTAGATACTAGTGCGTGTTCCCACCCCTCCTGGGGCTCCTCTCCTGGCACTGAGGCTTGCCTGGGTCCTAATGCGAGTTTTCTCTGTCCTGGGTCCTCTGTCCTTCTGGTTTGCCTCTGCCACAGTAGGAGGAATACCCCTTAGCTAATTGCCTAGCCTCAGGTGTTATGAGACTATTGGCTCCTTTGCTGTTCTTGCTGATCCAGGATTTTTCTGGGGAAATACTTTATGGTTTTTTCATGGTCATCAAAGGGGGAGGAGAGAGCATTTACTGATCACTCTGCCATCCTGGCTCCCGGAAGTTCAAGTAGGTGACTTACCGAAGTTTAATCTTTGGGCTAAAGGTCTCAGGAGCTGCTGCGCTGATATCTGGCGCTCAGTGACTCTCACTGTATCTGTTTGGTTGTCTCCTGCCCTTGGTGCTGCTCTGCCAGTTCTGCTCATCACTCTCAGGTTTCTCAGGTACCTTCTGCTCCACTGCACTAGCCGGCTGCGCTGTGCACTGGGGGCTCACCCCCGGGGAACAGATCCTTCCTGTGGACCTTCTAGTCTGTCCTGGGCTCCGAATCCGCCACACTCTGTCTCCAACTGGATTCCACACCTCCAAAATTTGGTCAGATTCTCCTTTCAAAGGTATCCAAAGGAGTTTGTCCAAGAGCTTAGGTGAGTCATTGCTCTCACTCCGCCATCTTGGCTCCGCCCCATCTATCTAAATCTCTGGGTTCGCCCTTCTGTAGCCTCAGTTCCCAGTTTTCACAAAGTCCCATTCTCTTGCCATTCTCATCCTCTCATCCCAGGACACCTATTTCCTTCCCTAGAGCCTTCCTGCTTCCAAGTAGAGGTTTTATATTTTGCAATCCCATTTTCATCTCCATTTGTAACACCAATACAATACCAACAGCGGTTGCTATAGATATGCATGCGTATTTCCAGGGTAAATTCTAAAAATATAAACTCTCTTTCTCAAAGACAAAACCAAAACCAGAAAGCCAATTCCACCATGGTAACAAAGAAGTTTGTACACATTACCAATAGCAGGAGGACCACCATCCCCAAGCCTTCCCTCCTTTAAGCCTCCCCACAAGCAAGTTCTCCTAGTCTTTCTGCTTGGTTTAACTCATAGTCATTCGTTTTCCTGAACTCAATTCTTTCTTTCAACGAATGATTTTGTTCAGTGAGCTTTTGAAACTTCTCCCCCATTTGGGTAATTCTGCTTTTTAAAACCTCCTTCTCCTCGTTGGCTTTTTGGACCTCTTTTTCCAATTGAGTTAGCCTCTTTTTAAAGCAGTTATTTTCCTCAGCATTTTTTGGGTTCTCCTTTAGTAGGCTGCTAACTTGTTTTTTAAGGTCTTCTATTGCCTGAGCCCAGTTTAACTTCTCCCCTCGTCTTTCACTCATGCTAGTTTCTCTGTCTCAGCTCTACCTGCTCTCTCCCTCAGTTCTGCCTCACTCTCTCTGTCTGCTACACTCTTCCTGCTATACCCATTTGGCAAGCTCCTCCCATCATTAGCTCCATGTGACTCAGGCTGTGGGCTGGGCCAAAGCTCAAAGCAGGTCACATGGGCCTATTTAGGGGTCAGGGCAGATCTTCAAATTCCCTTACCATTATACTAGGTCATTCATAGTTGATTATTATACAATAGTACAGTTACTGTATAAAATGTTTTTCTGGTTCTGCACACTTCACTTTTTATCAGTTTACGTACATCTTTCCAAGTTTTTCTGAAACCTTTCTGCTTATTGATTTTTATTGCACAATAGCATTCCATTATAATCATATACTACAACATGATCAGTTTCCCAACTGATAAACATCCCCTCAAATTACAATTCTTTGCCACCACAAAAAAAGAGTACAAATTTTTTTTTTTTGTACAAATAGGTCCTGTTCCCATTTTTTGGATCCCCTTGGGATCTACACCTAGTACTGATATTGCTGGATTAAAGGCTATGCATGGTTTTATTGCCCTTTGGGCATAGTTCCAAATTGTTCTCCAGAACGGGTGAATCAGTTCATAATTCTACCAACACTGCATTAGTTTCTCAGTTTCCCCACATCCCCTCCAACATTTATCATTTTCCTTTTCTGTCATATTAGTCAATCTGATAGGTGTGAGGTGATACCTTAGAGTTGTTTTAATTTGCATTTCTCTAATCAATAGTGATTTAGAGAATTTTTTCATATGACTATACATAGCTATATCTTTTGACCATTTAACAATTGGGGAACGATTTATATTTGTATGAAATTTGACTGAGTCTCTACATATTTGAGAAATAAGGTCTTTGTCAGAGACTCTTGCTGTCAAACCTTTCCCCAGCTTTTTATTTTTATTCTAATCTTGGTTGAATTGGTTTTCTTTGTGCAAAAACTTTAAAAATTTTTTATAACCAAATTATCTATTTTATGTCTTATAAAGGTTTCTATCTCTTGTTTGATTATAAATTCTTCCCTTATCCCTAGATCTGACAGGCAAATTATTCCATGCTTCCCTGATTTCCTTATAGTATCACCATCTTTGTCTAAATCATGTACCTACTACATGTCTTTTAAACTATAATTTGTAGATTCAAGGTTGAGGAATATATTCATGGTCTGTATTTCAAGACATCTTTTTCTCATTATCCCTGATATCTGATATCTGAAGTGAAGAGTTGAAACTTGGGAATAAAATCCTTTGCTTGTAACGTGTGTGTGTGTGTGTGTGTGTGTGTGTGTGTTCATTCTTCGTTGCCGAAGAAGACCATGCCATCAGAGAAATGACAACATGACTTGCACTTGACTTTGTTTGGAGTGAGGGAGGGCATTGCAGGTCACCAGCCTCACTTCTCCTCCAGAGTCATCTGAATCCAGTGACCAGGTATTCATCAGGATGACTGAAGATGACCCAGGATGAGGCAATTGGAGTTAAGTGACTTGCCCAATGTCACACAGCTAGTGAGTGTCAAGTGTCTGAGGTGAGATTTGAACTCAGGTCCTCCTGACTCCTGCACTGGTGCTCTATCCACTGCACCACCTAGCTGCCTTTGCTTATAACATACATCTGACAGCAATTGACAAACTTGCCATACAAAAAGATCATTATTATTTTGCCCTATTTTTTAAAGTCATCCAACTAACAAGTTGGAGGTAGTAAGAAGTTCTGGTGTATGCCAATATTTTGTCCAGTTATTTTCCATAAATTCCATATTAATTAGACATGTCACCATATAAATCATTTTCATATTGTACAAACTTTTCAAGCCATTGTCTTAAGAAACTGTTATAGTTTATTATTATATATTATATATATATTATATTAACATTTGGTTTCTGAATGTGCACAGAATCTTAATTTCTCTGTAAACCAATTTACTAATTACTATGGTCTTATGTTAGAACTTGCAAAGGCTCTCATCACTCGTGTGCATTCCTGTAGCTTCTTATTTCACAGATCTGATAAGGTTTTTATGAGCTGTCCAAGTCTGAAAATTTAGATGACCTGTCATGTTTTCATAGAATTTCTCAGACTGTTATATTCCCTTATTGGATGGAGGTGGGGGCAGAGAAGGGGTGTGTGAAAATAGAATGTGAGAGACAACTCTGAGTTCAAAGACCAAATGGAAAAATGTAAATTACACTCTTCTTCTAACAGTAAAGAAATAAAAATCCTTCATTCTCTAGGAAAGGGTAGAAGAGAGAGGTCTGGGCACATTTGTACAAGTGGAATGGGGGATTAGCTAATGAGAGTCCAGCAATTTCCTACATGGATTTTGGATCATATGCATATATTCTGTGACTTTTCTATCTGCTTACTATGTAGAAAAGAAAAAAAAGGATATTTTTAATTGGATTTCCAACCAGAACTAAGAATGCATAGAAAAAGATTCTCACAGGGACCATTTACTCTGTACTTTTTACTTTGTGGTGGGAGAGGCAAAAATTGTTGTAAGTCTCAGGGTTGGGAGAAATGTAGATCCAGTACCAGTGGTCTATTCTTTTCACCCAGGTCCACACTTGGCCACGAATATCTGATGCCTCTATTCTTTTCTTTTATTAATAGTTTTACTTATTTATTTTTAGATTTTGACATTCATTTCCACAAAATTTCGAGTTCCAATTTTTCTCCCCATCTCTCCCCTCTACCCACCCCATAACATCTTGCATTCTGATTACTCCTTCCCTCAATGTGCCCTCCCTTCTATCACACCCCACACTTACCTTAACTCCATCTTCTCTCTTTTCTTGTAGGGCAAGATAAATTTCTGTATTTCATTAACTGTATTTCTAATGTCCCAGTTATATGCAATAACAATTCTCAACATTTGTTTCTAATACTTTGAATTCCAATTTCTCTTCCTCCCTCCCTCCCCACCTATCCCCACTGAGAAGGCCAGTAATTCGATACAGGCTATATATGTGTCATTTTGCAAAAGACTTCCATAATAATCATGTTGTGTAAGACTAACTATATTGTCCTCCATCCTACCCTGTTCTCTCTCTTTTTTTCTATTCTCTCATTGACCTTGCCCCTTCACAAGTGTTTACTTCTAGTTACTCCCTTCTCCCATTTGCCCTCCCTTTTATCATCTCCCTCACCTCACTTGTCCCCTTCTTCTCTACTTTCCTTTAGTGTAAGATAGATTTTCATACCAAATTTAGTGAGCATGTTATTCCCTCCTTAAGCCATATGTGAAGAAAGTAAGCTTCACTTTTTCCCTCTCACCTACTCCCTTTTCTCTTCCATTGAAAAAGATTTTTCTTATCTCATTTATGAGTGATAGTCTGCCTCATTTCATTTCTCTCTTTCTCCTCCCAATATTTTCCTCTCTCACCCCTTAATTTAATTTTTTTATGGATAGCATATCTTCTGACTCAACTCAACCTGTACGCTCTGTCTATGTGTGTGTGTGTGTATGTGTGGGTGTGTGTGTGGGTGTGTGTGCATGTGTATGTGTGTGTGTATAATCCCTCTACCTACCCAAATACTGAGAAAATTCTCGAGTTGCAAATATTATCTTTCCATGTAGGAATGTAAACAGTTCAGCTTTAGAAAGTCCTTTATGATTTTTCTTTCCTGTTTACCTCTTCATGCTTCTCTTGATTCTTGTGTTTGAAAGTCAAATTTTCTATTCAGTTCTGGTCTTTTTATCATGAATGCTTGAAAGTACTGTATATCATTGAATGACTATTTTTTCCCTTGAAGTATTATACTCAGTTTTGCTGGGTGGGTGATTCTTGGTTTTAATCCCAGTTCCTTTGACTTCTGGAATATCCTATTTCAAGCCCTATGATCCCTTAATGAGAAGCTGCCAGATCCTGTGTTATCCTGATTGTATTTCCACAATACTGGAATTGTTTCTTTCTAGCTGCTCGCAATATTTTCTCCTTGACCTGGGAACTCTGAAATTTGGCCACAATATTCCTAGGAGTTTCTCTTTTTGGATCTCTTTCAGGAGGTGATGAGTGGATTCTTTCAATATTTATTTTACTCTCTGGTTCTAGAATTTCAGGGAAGATTTCCTTGATAATTTCATGGATCATAATGTCTAGACTCTTTTTTTGATCATAGCTTTCAGGTAGTCCTGTAATTTTTAAATTTTCTCTCTTGGATCTACTTTCCAGATTAGTTATTTTTCCAATGAGACATTTCACATTATCGTCTATTTTTTCAGTCTTTTGGTTTTGTTTTATAACTTCTTGGTTTATCATGTAGTCATTAGCTTTCCTGAACTCCACTCTCATTTTTAAAGAACTATTTTCTTCAGTGAGCTTTTTAACCTCCTTTTCCATTTGGCTGATTCTGTTTCTTAAAGCCTCCTTCTCCTCACTGGCTTTTTGGATCTCTTTTTCCAATTGAGTTAGCCTATTTTTAACAGTGTTATTTTCCTCAGCAATTTTTTGTTCTCCTTTAGCAAGCTGCTTCTAAGGCTTGAGCCCATTTCATATCTATTTTGGAAGTACTGGAGGCAGAAGCCTTGACTTTCTCTGACAGTATGCATTGTTCTTCCTCATTGGCAAGGATGAAAGGAGATACCTGTTCATCAAGAAAGTAACCTTTTATGGTCTTATTTTTTCCCCCTTTTTCGAGCATTTTCCCAGCTAGCTACTTGACTTCTGAATCTTTTGTCAAGAAGAGGGTCCTAGTACTCCACCTCTCCCAGGACCATGCTCAGGCCTGAGATTCAGATCAGCTGCTCACTTGCCCCAGGGGCTTTGGGTGGAGCAGGGCCACCACTCAGGGCTGAGGTTCAGATCAGGTGCTCAATTCCCCCCAGAAGCTTTAAGCTGCACCACTGGGACAATGGACCCAGGCTGCTTGCGTGGCCACTGTAGCTGCTTGCCTCCTGTTGCTATTGCCACCGCTTCTACCACCACCTGGGGCCAGTGCTGGGGGGACCCCCACTCCCCTCTCACCCAGCTGGGAAAGCCCTCAAACACTGACCTTTGAAGCTTTCTTTGTCACTTGTGGGTCAAGGGATCTGGGGGGGGGGGGTTCTGCCCAGGAGGCCTGTTCTGGTCCTGTTCCTCCTGTGCCACACAGTCAGGGCTGGGTTCTGCTCTGCTCAGCATCCTCTGGGATAGATCTTTCCTGTAGGCCTTCCAGGTTACCTTTGGCTGGAAATCTCTTTCACTTTGCTGTTCTGTGGCTTCTGCTGCTCTAGAATTTGTTGAGAGTCATTTTTTACAGGTATTTTGTGGATTGTAGGGGAAGCACTAGAGTATATGTCTTTCTACTCTGCCATCTTGGCTCCCTGATGCCTGTATTTTTTATGCCTTTTCCTTTGTTCTATCTTACTCTTGATGAAGGAGTGTTGGAGACAGAATGGCTAGGCTGTATGTGACTTGGTGAATTCTGAAAAGTCAAGAAAGTTATCAGAAACTAGAGTCCATACCCGAGCTTAAGATCTACTCTGTTTCCTTGCCTTCTTTCAGGACTTTTGGAATGCCATCCCTGGGCTAAGGGATCCCTTTCTCCTAGGTAAATTATCATGCACCATAGATTTGCAGAGACATCTTTACCTACCCTATGTAGTTGTTATTATTCATCCTTCATTTTCAAAGAGAACCAATGACATTATGAAGTTGATGTCTTGATTTGTGCATGAATTAGATTTATGTGAGGATTTAAGTGCAAAGTCATCAGACTCACTCTCTCTTCCAGAATCATTGAAATCTAGTGGCAAAACAAAAATCAAGACTGGTGGTGGCCCAAGATGCAGAAGATACCTTGGTATCTTCAATGTCTGAACAAGTGTAGCACCAATGTGATATTCACAGTGCCTATGCAGCTATGAATATGCCAGCACAAGTCTGAATTGTGAAATATAACAGACTCTCCACATGGAAGACAGAACAAAAACATTCATTCAAACACCAAAAAGCCAAATCCATCATAGCAACAAAGAAATCCATATACAACAAAAATGCAGAGGGGAACATCATCCCCAAGCCTTCCCTCTTAAGCTATCCACAAACCAGCTCCCTTAAAAACAAAATCCACAAACAGGCTTCCTTAAACAAAATCACAAACAAGCTCTCCCACTCATGCTAGCTGACTGCCTGCTTTTTCTCCCTCAGTTCTTACTGCTCTGACCAATTTCTTCTCAGCTCTGCTCCATCCTTTCAGCAAAACTCCTCCCACCATAGGTTCCATGTGACTCAGACTTTCATGAGCCTATTAATGAATGGTAAAGATCTTCCCATTTAAATTAGCATTACATTCTTTAAATTACCTTCACACCAAGCTCTAATGCCTGCTTCAGTCACCTTCATGGAATAAATTATTTTCATCCATTCATTCCCCTGGGGAAGTCTTCACATTCTTCGGGTAGACCCTTCCCCCTCCAACTCACCAATATATTTGAATTAGTAGTAATTAGTTGTAGTTAGGCAGCATGGAACCCCACAACTCCACCCCTTGGTCTTCCAAACTCTCCCTTAGAAAAAGTAATTTGAGTCATTCTGGTGGAAGAGAAGTCTTCCAATTGAGGGAGACATGAGCCATTTCCCTGGTCTTTTCATGGGGCCTTCTAAGGAAACAAGGATCTTGGGGTCCAACTGTCTCAGTGCAGGGGCTGGAATAAAGAAGATCCATAGAAGGTCAATAGAGTCTATATCTAAAAGTGTTCATACTTATTGGATTCCTTCCTTGGTCAGAGCCAATAAATTACTGGATTAGAAAGTCCTTCCCCTTCCTAGAGTAGTGCCAATTCCACAGGGACATGACTTCTGGGATCTGGGGCACCAGTCATAATGTCAAAGCTATTGTTTCAAGAATCTATTCAGTGTTAAATAATGTCAATGTTCTAAGGATGTTAGAGGAAATGGAAAACCAAGCAAATGTAATGGTGGCAGGTCCAGAACCTTCTTCATGGTGGAGTAACCTGATCAATGATAAGCCTATGTGGAAATAGGATATGATCTATGACAGCTTTGATGGTGGCCAATGAGGTAGTGGACTTGACAGAGTTCAGGGGAAGCTCTGTTGTCTTTTAAGGGCCTCAGGGGCAGAGAATATTTTATCAGATATCACATCAATGTATATGAAGATCTCATCTGTTCCTTGAGGCCCTCTTATACATCAGTCATATGGCTCATAGCTCAGCTCTCTAAGAGACCTTACCAGGACCTCCATTCCTTAGGGGATTTCCATTCCCAGAGTGATGGATGCCAAAGTCTACTTAGGTATGCCTTTCTTGTATTGTGTAGAAGACCAGTGAACCAGGGAAAATTGTCAATCAATTCTCAAGAACCAGATTCTCTTAGGACTAGGTTGGGAAGACAAGAGGTCAAATCTAGCTTAGACCTGTGCTAGCTGTGTGACTTTGGAAAAGTCACTTAATCTCTGTCTGTTTCAGTTTCTTCTACTGTAAAATGTAGAAGACAATAGTACTTCCATGCCAGGGTTGTAAGGAGCAAATGAGATAATATTGGTGGTGGCCCATTAGGCTCCTGGAGAAGGTAGGATATCAAAGGTAGAACTGGATATCTCAACCTTTGGCAGACTTGCAACTTGTTCATGAAGGGCACTAACGTCTGAGGGACCTGGTCAAGTGTGATATTGATTGTACCATTTCCAATGAATAATGGTAGCCTGCTCTGCTCTACCCTTTTTTTAGGTTAACCATCTTGCATCATCTAATACAGGATAGGCAACTCTAGATGAAAGTTAATAATAAAACCCTGTTATCATCCATTCAGTAGCAATTAAGGTTCAGTAAATGGGGCTATTAAGTGCCTACTTCAGGAAGCCTGCAGCTCCAGTAACCTAATGGTTGTTTGATCTGGCCACCTCTTGACACTTGCCAAAGGTTCTAGTCAGCTTTGTCTTTATGGACAGATACTTCCAAAATCAGAAACTCCAGGTGATGATAAGGATCCTGGGGAAAAGAAAATTGGATGGCCCATTTTAGGTCATAGAGGGTTGTATTGCTATGCAGTTGGGAGGAGTCTTTTTTCCACTGTCTACAAGGCTAGAGTCTTCTTCCAAAGGAGTCAGCACTAGCCTCCCATCACTGCATTTATGTCTTAAGGAGTATGGCAATTCTTTCATTTACAATTTCTGATAAAAGAACCATGCTGTAAGGAGAAGGGGCCTGCAATACCATCCAAGATCATGAGCTCACTTCCCAAATAAACCTGGATACTTAGCCTTTTCATTCTTTTCCACTCTAGGTGCAAGAAGCTGATTCTCCAAACTTGAGGAATTTCAAAAGCTAGGAGGACAAGCCACAGTAAATGCCCCCTCTTTATTCCTTCTGTTTCTGTCATTTCTTATACATAATTATGATTAGTCATCTCTGATTCAAAGATTTAAAGTAATTTCTAAGATTACAGTATAACAGTAGAAGGGAATATAAATAAATTGACTTTAAATTGAAACTGCTTTGAGTGGGCATAGGTGTTGTGTGTGTTCATCCTTTGTTGCCAAAGAAGACATCAGAGAAATGATGACATGACTTGCACTTGACTTTGTTTTAGTGAGGGAAGGCTGTGCAGGTCACCAAGTCTCACTTCTTCTCCAGAGTCATCTGAATCCAATGAACAGATATTCATCAGGATGACTGGAGATGACCCAGGATGAGGAAATTGGGGTTAAGTGACTTGCCCAAGGTCACACAGCTTGTGAGTGTCAAGTGTCTGAGGTGAGATTTGAACTCAGGTCTTCCTGACTCCTGCATCATCCACTGCACCACCTAGCTGCCCCTACAGAGCATAGGTATGAGATTAGTAGGAACAGACAACTCCCAAAAATTATTTAAAACAATTCTCCAGCTGAATATGATGCAATTTTACAAAGAGTTGGAGCCTTTTTCAGTTACATAGAGGGATTGAAAGAATGATAGACAGGAAGAGGGTGTACAGAGGTGATGTAGTATTTTTGTCTCTGTCCTCGGGTGTCTAAGATAGAAACAGACTCTGGGCAAAGAGTTTTTCTTTAAGTTTCATTGACGATTTTTAAAAAATAACATAACTGTTTGCCAGTAACCCTTATCCTCATTAAGCCCTCCCTTCTAACAAAGAGCTAAAATGGACAAAATGTAACAAAATTGATAATACTGCACCTAATAGTGTATGCAACATTCCACTCTTGTAGTCCCTTACTTCTCTACTAAAAGGATCAAAATGTGTTTTATCATAGATTTTCTGGGATCAAGATTGTGGACCTGGAATTTAGAAAGTAATATTTGATGAGTTCTAAAGTTTCTTCTAGCTCTAACATTCTATGACATATGAGAGAGTAGTTGAAAAGTTGAATTTGAAACTGATTTCTTTTCTTTTTAAAAAAATAACTAATTTTTTTTACATTTTTAAGAAAAAATTTTGAGTTCTAACTTCCCTCCCTCTTGTCAGTTCTTCACCTACCTGTTATGGAGGCAAGCAATATGATATAAATTATGCAGGTGAAGTCTGGCAAAACATTTATTAGCCAGGTTGCAAAAACAAAAAAGAAAAATAAAGTGAGTGAAAAAATATATTTCAGTCTATACTGAGAGTTCATTAGTTTTCTCTCTGAAGATAGGTAGTATTTTTCATCATGAGTTCTTTGAAATTGTCTTGATCAGAGCAGTTGTTCATAATTGATCCTTGCTACATTGTTGCTGTGACAGTGTACACTGTTCTCCTGGTTCTGCTCATTTGACTTTGCATTAGTTCATGTAAGTCTTCCCATGATTTTCTGAAACTCTCCTCCTTGTTATTTCTTAAAGCACAATAGTATTTTATCAAAATCATATACAAGTTTGTCCAGACATTCCATAATTGATGGGTATCCTCTCAATATCTAATTCTTTGCCACCACAAAAATAGCACTATCAATATTTTTGTACATATATGTTCTTTCCCTTTTTCTTTGACCTCTTTGAAAGACAGACCTAGTAGTGGTATTGCTGGATCAAAAGTTATGTACAATTTTACAGCTCTTTGGGTATAGTTCCAAATTGTTCTCCAGAATGGTTAGACCACTTCTCAACTTGATCAACAGTGCATTAATGCCCCAATTTTTCCACATCCCCTCCAGTATGTCATTTTCTTTTTCTGTCACGTTAGCCAATGTGATGGGTGTGTGGTGGCTTCTCAAAGTTGTTTTAATTTACATTTTTCTAATTATTAATGATTTAGAGAATTTTTTCATATGTCTTTAGATAGCTTTGACTTCTTTTGAAAACTACCTTTTTATATCCTTTGAACATGAAATGGCTTTTTAAAACATAAATTGGGCTCAATTCTGTATATATTTGAGAAATGAAGCCATTATCAGAAAAAAAAAATTGCTGTAAAACCCACCCTCCCCCGCCCCCCAAGTTTCCTGCTTCCCTTTTAGTTTTGGCTGCAGTGGTTTTGTTTGTGCAATTTTAAAAAATTTCACATGATCACAATTATACATTTTACCCCCCACAATCCTCTCTTATTTGGTAATAAATTCTTCCTTTATCCCTAGATCTGATAGGTAAATTTTCCCATGTTTCCCTAATTTGATGGTGATATTATCTTTATGGCTAAATCATGTATCCATTTTGACCTTGTCTTGGTATATGGTATGATGTGTTGATTTTATGCCTACTTTCTGTCAAACTGCTTTCCAGTTTTCTCAGCAATTTTTGTGAGTTATTTTAATTTAATTTTATAAAAATTTATTTTTATTTTTCACCAGACACTTCCACAAGATTTTCAGTTCCAAATTCTTCCCACCTCTCCCTTCCATCTACACCAAGACAGAGTATATTCTGAGAACTACTTTCCCTTATCTGTCCTCCCTTCTATCATACCCTTTCTTTCTCTTATCCCCCCTATTTTCTTGGGGTATAGAAATCTATCTTGCCCTACATTACCCATATTTCTTATTTCCCAGTTGCATGATAAAACAATTTTTAATATTCATTTTTAAAACTTTGCGTTCCAACTACTCTACCTCCCTCCCTCCCCACCCATCCCCACTGAGAAGGCAAGCAATTCAATATAGGTTTTACATATGTAGTTATGTAAAACACTTCCATAAGTCATATTGTGAAAGACTATATTTCCCTCCATCCCATCCTGCCCTCCAATTATTCTATCCTCTCTTTTGACCCTATCCCTCCTCAAAAGTGTTTACTTTGAATTACTCCCTCCTCCCATTTGACCTCCCTTCTATCATCCCCCCTATTCCTCACTTATCCCCTTCCCCCGACTTTCCTGTAGTGTAAGATTTTCATACCAAATTGAATGTGCATGTTATTCCTTACTTAAGCCAAATGCAATGAGAGTAAGGTTCACTCTTTCCCTCTCATCTCTCCCCTTCCATTGAAAAAGCTTTTTCTTGCCTCTTTTATGCAAGATAATTTGCCCAATTCTATTTCTCCTTTTCTCTGTCTCTTAATATATTCCTCTTTCACCCCTTAATTTTATTTTTTTTAGATATCATCCCTACCTATTCAACTCACCTGTGCCCTTGAAGTTTAGGATCCTGTGCCATATTTCTAAGCTTCTTTCCAGGTCCTATCCCAAATGCTACTGTGATTGCAATTGTTACCCTAAATGGCAAGAAAACTTCAAAAAGTTGCCTCTGACCCATTCTTCCAGCCCTTACCTGAATCATTTCCAATGATGGGACTGGCTGAGAAAAGTCTCAAAATTTACAAGTATCTTTCCATGTAGGAATGTAAACAGTTCAACTTTAAGTCCCTTATGATTTCTCTTTCCTGTTTACCTTTTCATGCTTCTCTTGATTCTTGTGTTTAAAAGTCAAATCTTTTATTCAGCTCTGGTCATTTCAACAAGAATGCTTGAAAGTCCTCTATTTCACTGAATGACCATTTTTTTTTACCCTGAAGCATTATTCTCAGTTTTTCTGAGTAGGAGATTCTTGGTTTAAGTCCTAACTTCCTTGACCTCTGGAATATCATAATCCAAGCCCTGCAATCCCTTAATATAGAAGCTGTTAGATCTTGTGTTATCCTGATTGCATTTCCACAATATTTGAATTGTTTCTTTCTGGCTGCTTTCAATATTTTCTCCGTGATCTGGGAGCTCTGGAATTTGGCTACAATATAGGAGTTATCCATTTGGGATCCCTTTCAGGAGGTGATTAGTGAATTTTTTCATTATCTAATTTATTCTCTGGTTATACAATATCAGGGCAGTTTTCCTTGGTAATTTCTTGAAAGATGATGTCTAGTCTCTTTTTTTGATCATGGCTTTTAGGTAGAAATTTTTAAATTGTTTCTCCTGGATCTCTTTTCCAGGTCAGTTGTTTTTCCAGTGAGATATTTCACATTATCTGCTATTTTTTTCCATTCCTTTGACTTTGTCTTATAATTTCTCGATTTTTCCTAAAGTCATTAGCTTCATCTTCTCATTCTACTCTTTCTTCTCATTCAAATCAATTTTTCATTGAGTTTTTGGACTTCCTTTTCCATCTGGCCAATTCTGTTTTTTAGGGCATTCTTCTCCTTATTGACTTTTGGATCTCTTTTGCCATTTGGGTTAGTCTATTTTTTTAAAGTGCTATTTTCTTTAGCATTTTTTTGAGTCTCCTTTTGCATCACTCTCATTTCTCTTCCTAATTTTTTCTCTATTTCTATTACTCGATTTTCAAAATTCTTTTTGAGATCTTCCCTAGTCTGAGACCAATTCATATTTTTCTTAGAGATTTTGGCTTTGCTGTCTTCTGATTGTATACTTTTGTCTTCCTTGTCACCAAAGTTAGATTATATAGTCTGATTCTTTTTGCTCATTTTCCCATCTATTTACTTGACTTTTGAGCTCTTTATCAAGGCAGTTCTCTGCTTCCAGTGGGTGTAGTGGGGGGTATACTGTCAGCCATTCTATCCCTCCATAATCTGTGGGCCTAGAGCTCCAGAAACAGTTGCTGTTGCTGCTGCTGCCACTGTCCCTGCTGCTGTGGGCTCCTCTCCCCTCACCCCGCTATTCTGGGACTTGACCACTCTACTCTCTCACACAGGTCACACTGGATTTTTCCATTGACCTTCCAATTTGTCCTTGGTGTTTTGGGGTCCTGAAGTGTGCAAACTGCCATAGGTGCTCAAGATTTAGTGCCTGCTCAAGTCTTGTTTGTGCTAGCATGGCCCACTGTGCTCTGCTCCCAGAGTGGCATGATAGACACTTTCCATTAACCTTCCAGGCTATCTTTGACTGGAGATTTGCTTCACTCCATCTGTAGTTCCAGAATTTGTTTAGTCATTTTTTAACAGATATTTGGTTGGGTTTCAAGGGAGAGAGCTAGCAAGTCCCTGCTGTTACTCTGTCATCTTGGCTCTGTCCCCAACTTTTTGTGAGTTCTTGTCCCCAAAGCTTGGATCTTTTGGTTTACCAACTACTAGAATAGTATGGTCATTTACTACTGTCTACAGGGTACCTAATCTATCCCATGATCCACCACTTTATTTTTTTTAGCCAGTACTAGATTGTTTTGATGATTATTGCTTTGTGATATTGTGTACTCCTAGGGCACTTTCCTTCATACATTTTTCATTTATTTCCTTGATATTTTTTACCTTTTTGTCTTCTGGATGAATTTTGCTATTTTTTTCCCTAGCTCTATAAAATAATTCTTTGGTAGTTTGGGTGGTACAGCACTGAATAAGCAAGTTAATGTATATAGTACTGTCATTTTTATCATTGGTTTAGCCTACTCATGAGCAATTAATATCCAATTGCATGAAAAGTTAGAACTCAATGGATTTCTAAGTGAATTTTTAACAAATATTTAGAGAATAATTAATTCCAATACTATATAAACTACTTGGAAAAAAAATAAAGGAGTCATACAAAATTCTTTCTATGATACAAAAAATGGTTTTGATACCAAAACCAGGGACAGTAAAAACTGAGAAAAAAAACTATAGACTACCTAATGAGTATTAATGTAAAAATTTAAACAAAATGCTAGCAAGGAGACTATAGCAATAAAGTTCATAATCACACATTATGACCAAATAGGATTTATATCAGAAATAAAGGACTGGTTCAGTATTAGGAAAACTGTAAGCATAATTGACTATATCAACAGAAAATATATTGTTTGGGGAAGTACAAGAGAACAAAGGGCAGGAAGCATAAGACAATGATTAGTTACAAAGTCTGAAGTATCATGGATGATGGAAAATTGTATGATTAGACTACAGTCTCAGATGCAGGTCTATTCAACGATAGTTTCTTTTTCTGATATATTTTGTAGGTCCCAATCAGAGCCAAAATCAGAACAGCAATGATTATTCCAGCTATAGGCCATTGTATATTGTTTTGAACTGTCTCTGAAGTATCTGCAATGAAAAAGAAGCAAAAATGATGAGTGAGCCCTGGACTGGGAATTCAAAGAATGGTATTTGTATCCTTACTGGGCCAAAAAGTTGCTGTATTACTTTGAGCAAATTATTTAATTTCTCTGGGTCTTAGCTTCCTCAACTGTAAGCTTCCTTTTCCAGCTCAAATGCCCTATGGTTCCATGAGCCAAGAAGATTAAGGACTTGGTGGAGAAATTTGTCCACCCAAAGTGTACTCTTCTCCTTCAATTCTTGACTTACTGTTCACAAAAGAATGTAAAATAATCATGGATTAAATTTACTTTTTGGCATGGAGTCCTCTACTTTGCCTTGAAATATGATTGGGCTGCTTTAATAAGAAAGTAAATTGTGTTTTTAAAAAGTCAAAGATTAGAGTTAGAAATAGTTTAGAGAAGCCACTTGGAAGGAAGACCGAAGAACTAATAGAAATGGATATGAAGAAATCTCAATGTGTTAATTTTTTTGGCCTTTGGAAAGGGCAGATTTAAGCAGAGAGAAATGCTACTATAGCTGGTAGTAGCAAGGATATGTCATGATAAGTCCCAATACTATCCATCCTGTTGGGCTTTGGTATGGTTTGTGTGTGTCTATTGCAACTTAACTCATAGGGGTGGAGATGCTGACAACCAATATAAATTCCTCCTGAGATGGATCATATCTCACTAGTGTCTAGGGTGGGAGAATCAAATTCTTTACAGTATCATAGTTGGACTCCATATCTCTGATATCACTGCATTAGAAAGGTATTCCTAGACCTAGATAATATTTTATTGACCAGCCAGCCAAGGAGAACCTGAGGGAGTTCTCATTTGGGAGAGAGGCTCATATGGCAAAAATCCTTCATTTAGAGTTAGATGACCTGGGTCCAAATTCTGGTCCTTACACTGATGAGCTATATTCCCTTTATCAGTCTCATTTTCTGTCAAATAGCAGTATGGGTAATAATATTCACTCAGCCTACCTCAGGAGGCTGTTATGAGAAAAGCAAACCATGAATTGTAAAGTGCTTTAAAATTATTTAAAAAATTATTACCTCAGAATGACAAAGTTTAGGATCCTGTGCCCTATTTCTAAGCTTCTTTCCAGGTCCTATCCCAAATGCTACTGTGATTGCAATTGTTACCCTAAATGGCAAAAACACTTCAAAAAGTTGCCTCTGACCCATTCTTCCAGCCCTTACCTGGATCATTTCCAATGATGGGACTGGCAGTGAGAAAGCAAGTTTCTTCACAAACTTCTTGGAAGTCCTTCTCATCCACGACATGACAGCATGGTGGACTACTATAGAATCTATCACTCCAAAGTTGAAAACTGCTGAGATTGAATAGGCCTGTGGCATCCTGACTGGACGTGAAGTCTGTCTGTCCTGTTGGCAGGTTATTGGACCAGACAATTCTTCTCCCTGCCTTTACCAACATAGCTTGGCAGATCAGGTTACCATTTTCCTTGGAGACTGTAGGGGGTTCTAGAAGAAGTAGAATCACATGAGGACAAATAAATGCCAGGAGGAGGAGTCCTTCTCAGGAGTGATAAGGGATTTAGACAGTAACGCATTGGGGAACTCTGCTCCTGCTCTAGCCCATGATATCAACAACATTACCACCAGTAATGATAACAATGATGATAGTATTTGTGTAATGCTTTAAGATCTGCAAAATGCTCTACATACATTATTTCATTTGATATTCCTATCAATCCTGCCTATAAAGTGGATGTTTTTGTTATCCTCATTTTATGGATGAGAAACCAAAGGCTAAGAGGTTAAAATAACTTGCCCAGGTCCAATGCTCTGTCCACTGTTCACCTAGCTGCCTTCAAGAAGTACACAAAGTTCTGGACTAGGTCTTGCCACAAAAAAAGTAGCTTGGTCTAGAGGGAAAGGCAATGACTTGGGTTCCATTCTAAGTTGGAACTCATTGCATGACTTTTGAATTCACCCCCACTCCCGCCAGTGTTTACAGAATGCTTACTACGTGCCAGGCACACACAGAGGCAGCTATGTGGTACAATGGATAGAGCATTGGCTTTTGAGTCAAGAAGATCTGAATTAAAATTCAGACTCAGATACTTACTAGCTATGTGACCCTGGGCAAGTCACTTAGCCTCTGTTTGCCTTTATCCACTGCAGAAGGAAACAGCAAACCACTCCAGTATCTTTTCTAAGAAAATCTCATGGACAATTTTGGCAAGTTATAGTCCATAGGGTCACAAAAATTGGACACTGCTGAACAACAAAGATGTGCCAAGCAATATGCTAAGCTTTTTACAATTATTATTTCATTTGGTCACATGATAATTTATGTAATAATTTATAATTAATTCATTGTGTGACTTTGAACAAGTAACTTTGCCTCCCTGAACCTCGATTTCTTCATCTGTAAAATGTGGAAGTTGAATTAGATGATCTCTAAGGTCCCTTCCGACTTTGAAATTCTGTGAATGAGAAGATGTGATCCTTATTCTTGAGGGAACTTCCCATTTCATTGTGGAGACTGACCACCACCACAAAAGGGCATGGAAACATTTGCAAAATACGATATCCATCGAGGAATAGGAGTTAGTCATGGCAGAGAGGAAAGAGAACTTGATTTGGGGGCCAGAGGATCTAACCTTGCTATGTACTACCTATGTGACTATTACACAAGGCATCTTGACTCTCTGGTATCTCCTGTCTGATGGGTTGCCAAGAGAATTTGTATGGCTAGTCTTCTTGAGAGAATGGAGATTCCTGTAGGAATGTCCTCTGGCTTAGAAAAAAATGAACTGATATAGGGGCAGTTAGGTGGAGTCAGGAGGACCTGAATTCAACTCTAGTCTCAGACACTTAGTAGCTCTGTGACCCTGGACAAGTCATGTAACCCCAATTGCCTCAACAACCAAAAGAGCCGACAAGTCTGTTCCACCCCTTCCCCCGCTTCTCCCCTTTGCTCTTTTACCTTCCTTTCAGAGTTGGTAGGGGAAGGGAGAAGGGGGGAGTAAAGGGACCTCTCTTCTCCTTCCCACCCAGTAGTTAATAGTAGTTGACTTTTGGCAGAAGCACCCAGCAAGTACTAATTCTCCTCTGATGGCAGCAACATGTGGGCAATAGTAGAATATCAAGATTTCCTGTAAAAGCACATGGCAGAAGGAGATGTGTGCTTGCCCATATGACTCAAGGAAGGAATTCATGTCTGTGGACCCCAACCTCCTGTGCTGAAGATGAGGTATTTGATTTCCTGACTGTGTGAACACAGAATCAATTTTTCTAGCAGAGAAGGGACATTTCTTGGATAGTGCCAGCTTTGGATGTTGCCTTAAGAGTAACCCCAATTTCAGAGTTTTTGAATTGGATCTTCTGGAGGAAATAGAGTAGCATATCTCTTGGATAAAGAAAAGGATCATTCATATGGTCCCCCACAGCTGGAGAAGCAGCAGCAAAGAGATTAAAGCCACACATGGGAGGGTAAGCAGTCAGGACCTTCTGTCCCTTTCCCCTTGACTTTACAGTGAATTATTTGGATGATCTGTGAAGGGAAAGGAACTGCCTGTACAGATGCTTCAAATTCAAGGGGGGGGTCAAATAGTAAGAGATTCTATGAGTCCAGGGGACAGTGTAGGACCCTGTGGGAGAGCTAAGGCTTTACTGTAACATTGGTATGTGGCCTTGATGTCAAACATAAATTCCCTTCCCTTTTAAGAAGACCTTATGGACTGTTATAAGTACTTCAAGTGTTTTCTGTATTTGTTTATGGACTCTTGTGAATCCTTTACCTCTTCTCATTTTCTGTGAGGTAAAATAATGGCTATATCCTATATATATCTCCATTATCTTGAGTGCTTATATGAGAACTAGAGGCCCAGGTAAGTCATAAACTCTAGGTTAGAATATATGAGTCAAAGAGAAAATGACCTTTTGGGGAGATTCAGTTGGTCAGTCATTTTTTCAGTTATGTCTGATTCTTCATGATCCCATTTGGGGTTTTCTTGGCAAAGATACTGGAGTGGTTTGCCATTTCCTTCTCCAGCTCATTTTAGAGATGAGGAAACTGAGGCAAACAGGGCTAAGTGATGGTAAATGTGTGAGGCAGGATTTGAACTCATCTTCCTGATTATGTATATATATGCACATATATATATATGTGTGTGTGTGTATAATTAAAAATATGTATATATGTGTATATATCTATATCTGTAGATATAATCTTCCTTATTCCAAGCTCAGTGCTCTATCCATTGCATCATCCAGTTGCAGAAAAGATACAGAATCACAGACTGACAGCCTGAGTCACCTAACTAAAGCCACTTAGCTTTTAGAACACCATATCAAAAGCCCCTCTGTCCAAATTCCATTGCTGCCAAAACTTTCAATTTCAAAGGCTTTACCGATCACCTGTGAAGACTCTCTCTCTCTGACCCCAAGGATGTCAATGAACTTCTTGGCAACACTACTCCCCACTAAAGAAGCAGTCTAGAAAACCTGAGTTCAAATCTAGCTTCAGGGAAAAGGACCCACATGTACAAAAATATTTATAACAGCTCTTTTTGTGGGGACCAAGAACTGGAAATTGAGGGGATGCCCATCAATTATGGAATGGCTGAACAAGTTGTGGTATATGAAAGTAATGGAATACTGTTGTTCCATAAGAAATAACGAGAGAGTAGACTTCAGAAAAACCTGGATTTATATGAACTGATGTTGAGTGAAGGGAACAAAATTAGAACACTCTACACAATAACAGCAACAATGAGTGACGATCAACTTTCATAGTTCTCAACAATGAAAGGATCTAAACAATTCCAAAAGATTCATGATGGAGGATGCTATCCACATCCAGAAAAAGTATTATGGAGCCTGAATGCAGATCAAAGCATATTATTTGTTCACACGCACTCTCTCTCTCTCTCTCTCTCTCTCTCTCTCTCTCTCTCTCTCTCTCTCTATCTCTCTCTCTCTCTCTCTCTCTCTGTCTTGTTTCTTCTTTCTTGTCCTTCCTCCCATTGGTTCTAATTCTTCTTTACAAAATGACTAATGTGAAAATATTTAATATGAATGTATATGTAGAGCCTATATTAGACTGCATACCATCTTGGGAAGGGGGCAGAGGAAGAAGAAGAAAATTTAAAACTCAAAATCTTACGGAAGGGAATGCTGAAAACTAAAAATTAACTAATTATTTAAAAAATCCAGCTTCAGACACTTACTAACTATATGACCCTGGTCAAATCATTGAGTCTCTTTTTTCTCAGTTTTCTCATCTGTAAAATGGGAAAAATAATAGCACCTGTCTCCCAGAGTTATGAAGATAAAATAAGATATTTATAAAGTACTTTTTCAAACCTTAAAGTACTATGTAAATTGCTAACTAGCTTTTATTATAGGAAACCTAATTATCAGATGGAGGGTGGGGTGGGGTGGGTAAGGGGAGTTGTTCCAACTAAACTGAAAGATGCTTCTCATTGCTATCTGAAGGGGCTAGGCTTGTGTTATACCAGGAGAAGGATGACACCAAAATAATGGGGCTCAGATGGGTGGCTATACAGCTTATGACACTCATTCCCAATACCTTATTCCCAGGACTTATAGAAGAATCAGCCTGCTCAAGAATGCATCTATGTAATTAATGCACACTCTAGGACCTGATTATCTGAAGTTTTCTGAATAATATGACTCAACAAACAAAAGAAGAAATTTTTCCCCTTGAGGTAAATATCCATCATTGCCTTAGATTATTAGATGCCTGAGAAGAACCAGGATAACCAGTTATATCTATTCTATCTTTGAGAGATGAAAAGCTATAGAGAGGAGGAAAAGACAGCCTTGAAATCAGGAAAATCTGGGTTCAAAGCCTGCCTATGACACAAACTAATTGTGCGACCAAGGGCAAGTCATTAAACCTGTCAATATACTCAGGAAACTTTAAGACCACAAGCTACAAATGAGTTTCCCATCAGAGGAGGGAGTTTCCACAATAAAAGAAGTCATAGGTCCAGATCCTTCAAAAAGTTACAGTTATTTACATTGAGGTGTCTAATAACATGTAAGCCCTAGGAGGTCAGGGATCTGTCACATCTAAACTTTGCATCTCCCTCACATTGTGCCTACTGTATATACATAGCAGGTACCGAATAAATGCTTGTTGAATTGAAGAGTTGAATTTCCAATGTAACAGAGAAAGATCTTATAATGTTCCCTAACTTTATATATAAAAAACTTCCCATTCCTGACTTTTCCTCACCTGAAACATGTAGCATAGTGAATTTATTTAAGGATCCTCCACCTGAAAGATGCCACCGGTAGATTCCACGATGGGAAAATTGGGTATTCTGAATTACCAGTGTGACTTCTTGGTTCTTCAATTTCAGATGCATCCCATGCTGAAGGGGAAATTCTCCTATCATGGTTGTGCTGAAGAGGAATGTTTCATTGTCCTTCTTGTTACTACGGAAATATAGTTCTACACCATCAAGGTCCATGGTACTGCTGCAGATTATCTCAACCTGGCCATTTTTGCAGACAGATACTTCTTCCTGGCATTTGAACTTTGCAAACTCTGCAATAAATGAACAAATTCCAAAATCATGTCATCATTATCATTACCATCATCATCACCATCAACACTTATCATGTACCAAGTCCTGGGGATATCAAGAGGCATAAGGCATTCACTGTCTCTGACCTTGAGGATTTGCTTTCCAATAAGAACACATAAGTTCAGGGTCAAATGGATGATTGATACAGATATCACATACTCAAAGGTCAAAGGGTAGAAAGATCTCTGAGGTATGGGGTTAGGGAAACCTGGAAAGGCTTCATGAAAAAGGTTGACCTTGAATTAGCCTTGAAAGATTCTCAGTTACTGACAAAAAGGAACATCTTAGAAGTTTCTGAATGAAAATTTCTATAAATGATTCTGGCTCCATCCTTAAACTCTCTTGACTCCTAAAACATTTGCAGATTCTTTCTAATTTTTTTTTTAATCCCTATTCACTTCCTATCATCATCAAAAAAGAAAGGAAGGAAGGAAAGAAGGGAATAAAATTTTATTTAAAATTATTTATATATTTTATATAAAAATTATTATGAATTATTAATAGGTTAAAAGAAAATCACCTCTCCAGATCAAAAACTAGCTTTAGGCATCCTGAATCCTTAAATGAAATTAAGTGCAAGAGGCCAGAGCCATTTTTACAAAAAGAATTTGTCATTTTCACAGAAAGCATATTGAAAACATGAAATGTTTATCTGTGTATGTATTTCTGAGAAAATTCAGTCTTTTTACAAAATTATTTATCCATGAAAAGGCTTAATACACTGAGATAAAAAGATGAGGGGAAGGAGAAAATAACAGGGAAGGAGAAGAGACAAGGAATGAAGTGCCCTTCATTTCTTGAGCTAAGAGCTCCAGCACCCTCTCAGTTTCTTCCTTATGTGATCCAAGTGTTTTTCACTCTTGGCCTCTGTCCTAAAGCATTGGAGTTCTCAACTATCCCCTTGCCTTTGCCTAGATCCCTTCACAAAGATATGTGAAATGCTTAATACAGTCTCGGCTACATAGTAAGAACTTAAAAAAAGATTATTCTTTCCCTTTCTCCTCTGTAAAAGTGGACTCTAAATAATAAAATAATATGATGTCTAAATGAATAGAAAGGAATTAATCAGTTAATCTGAAGATTGCTAATGCCCTCCTCTGTGCTCTGTTCTATAATGGAGCACAACAGAACTCAAAAGCCCAAAGAGGAAGACTTCAACAACGGCAGCTAAAATGGGGAGCAATGAAAACAGGCAGTCCTTTGTTGGGCTAATGAGATTAGGTTTGAAGACTTACAAGCGTTTTTTTTTTTTTTACAGTTGAGGAAACTAAGGCAAACTGATTTGTCCAAAATCACATACGTAGTAAATCTCTGAAGCTGGATTTGAACTCAAGACTTCTTGACTCCAGGCCCAGCACTCTATCCACTGCACTACCTAGCTGCCATGTAAGAATGCAAATAATAAATAAGTGGTATTTATATGGTGCTTTAAGGTTTCCAAAGTGATTTACAAATATTATCTCATTTGATCCCTACAAGGACAGAAAGAGGTAAGTGACATTATTTGAGGACTCTAGTGGCATTTTTCATCCCAATGCCTTTAGAGTTGTTTTGGATTATTGCATTGCTGCCAATAGCTGTCATTCCTTGCTGATCATCTTACAATACTACTGTTACTGTGTACAATGTTCTCCTGGGTCTGCTCATTTCAATTTGCATCAGTTCACATAAGTCTTTCTAGGCTTTTCTGAGAGCATTTAGCTCATCATTTCTTAAATCACAATACTATTCCATCACAATCATATATCACAAATTGTTTAGTTATCCCCCGCAGTTGACCGGCTCCTAATCTCTTCTCACTGTTTTGCAGAGGTAGGGGTCCATTGGTGTGGGTCATTATTTCTAATGCGAGATTTTTTTCTGTGTTTCTATTAAGAAAGGTTAAGATTATCTGCATTCTATGAGGCAGAACAAGGGGCAATTGGGTAATGTAATTAATAATTAGTAACAAGAGTAACTACTCTTAGACTTAGTATCAGGAAAAACTTCCAACCAATTAGAATTATACAAAAATATAAAGTTGCTTTGGCAGGGGTCACGTTTCACTTTATTGAAGTTGTTCATGCAGAGGCTGTATGACACCTTGTCAGATTCATCATGGTAGAGTTATATATATAGCCTAGACTGAGATGGCTGGAAGATCCCTCCCAAATACAAAATTATGTGAACAAATTTCACTAAGTGGCCAGTATGTCCTCAGGATTAAAAAAAAAAACCACTATCTACCCTCAGGATGCTTACATTCTACTGTTCATGGGCAGGTGATGGTAGAGGTGGGCCAGGCCTGTGATTTCACCCACTGGCCTGTTTTAGCTCTATAAACAAACATGCTAACTGAAAGTCCAGCCCAAAACTTCATCAGCAGACCTACAGAGCTGTGTCAAACTCTGAGTCTTGGACTCCAGGTCCCCAACCTTACTCAAAGACTGGAGAATATCTTTCCACTTTTTGACCTGCGAAAACCTATTCCTTTTTCTCCCTGGACCCCCTGCCTCCCTCATATACCTGCTTGTTTTTTCATATTTAAGTGTTCCCCTTGGTTTCTATTTGATTTCATGTTAAATTGGCTATCCTATTGGCTTAAACTCCTGGAGAGGGAACTGTGTATTTCAGAAGATGAAACTCTGACCAGGGTTCTGAGCTCTCTAGGTTATCTTCGTATGACAACGCACCAGCAAAGAAAACACCTGGTCATGGGACAAGTCATGAGAGAATGTGTGTCACAGAGAGATATGAATATAGAACAGTATAGGAGAGGTGGGAACAAGGTAGAGAAAAGCTCACTACAGAATCAGAGAAATTATCTTCCTTTTATAGATGGGGAAAATGAGACACAGAGTGTGAAGTGACTTACCCAAGGTTGCACAGTGACAGAAAACAAATTCAATCTAAGCCATTTCAACAAGTTTTTAAATGCAAGGCACTGAATCTGGGTCTTCTAACAGTCTAGGAAGTTTCCAAAACAAATATATTCTCCCGGAGGAACAGTGATATGGACTCAGTCCAAAACTGAATATGTTCTATCCCTACTTCTGGATATTCCAGGTAGGGTGAAGAAGGCCTCCTTCACATGGTATAATGGACAGAGCACTGAGCTGAGAATGGAAAGACCCAACTTGGAATCTCATTTCTTCTTACAACCTGTATGACCTTGGCCTAATTATTTTTCTAGGTCTCAGTTTCCTTATCTGTAAAATGAAGGAAGTAAATTAGATGATTTCTGAGAATTCTTCTAGCTCTCAATCATACACTTTTTATTCTCTCCCCTTATTCTTCTTTTCAGCTGTTACTATGCAGGGAAGATGGAGAACAAAGATACCTGAACTTTCCATGGCACTCAAAAAGGTCAAAAGCCAGAGGGCCTCAGCTGTTCTTAATAAGAAACCAAAAGTCATCAGGTCAGATCAGCTGCACCAACAGGTAGAGATGATGGGGTATCAGGACTCAGGAGTGAGTCTTCTTTGTCTCTGGTTCTCCAGACACCTCCTGAAAAAAGAAAAAGTCAGTGAGACAAAAGTTCTTACAAAGGATCTTTGCTCATCCCCATTATCAACTAAGAAGTGATCACTCCTTCCTAAGGAGATACACTACCCTTTCACCTTCCAGTGGTCATAGGATCATAAGATTCAGAGTCAGAAAGACTTTTGAGATTATCTAGTCAATATTTTATAAGTGATGACAGTGAGGCCCAGCATTGGGACCTGTCCTCTACCTCCTTCCCCCTATCCATTACCATTGATTACCCATACTCATTTTACAGGTGAGGAACCTTGGACACCTAGAATTTTGACTCCTCTTTTATCTTATACCTCCTATCTATCTAACCATGTTTACTCACCCTGCTCCCAGATTCCAACAGAATGAGAAAAGAATGGAATCTTGTGGTGTTAGAGCTATAAAGGATGTTATTTGAAGATGAGAAGCTATGGTAGACAGACACAACACAAACAGAGGCAGAAACAGAGACAAAAAGAGGGAAATTGAGAGACAGAGAGAAAACAATGACCTTTGTCAAGATCATTTACAAGGCAAATTGAGGCTGTCAAGTCACATAATGTCCAAGGTTACACAGGACTGTGATTTGAAACCAGATTTTCTAACTTTGAGGCCACTGCTCTTTTCAATGAGTTTGTTATTGAATCATTTCCAGCACTTCATGACTCCATTTGGGATTTTGTTGGTAGAGATGAAGTGGTTTGCTATTTCCTTCTCTAGCTCATTTTACAGATGAGGAAACTGAGGCAAACAGGATTAAGTGACTTGCCCAAGGTCACATAGCTAGTGAGTGTCTGAGGTCAGCTCTGGACTCAGGAGGATGAGTCTTCCTATTTCAAGTCTAGTGCTTTTTATCCTTTGAGCCACCTAGCTGTCCCCAAGTAGAAAGATTTCCCCATTTCAAGGGGAATTTAGTCCAAAGGCTGAAAAAATCAGTTCCTTCCTAATGCCAGATCAACTTCAAGATAGGTACCCTTTTGACAGCAATTTAGCAACTCAGAGCTTGTAATAAATTGACTTTCTTGACTGTGACATGGAAATTGCATAACTTGGTGGCTCTTAGCTTAGGCTGAATTGCTTCTCCAGAAGGAGCCTTGAAAGAAAAACCTAACCCAACTAATCACCGGTGAGGCAGCTCATGCCCCCACCCTAAAGCCTGGGAAGGTCTTTAAGCATTGCTTATTAAGATGAAGCAGAAACACCTAAACATCCGGTAAGATTCCACCCATGGTCTAAGATTCACTACTCATGGGCCCAACCAAGGTGGGAATGTTAGTGCAAGAACCCTTCAGGGCTCAAGGGAAAGTAGTTTAATTAAATTTTGCTCTTAAGAAAAACAAGCATAAAGGAGGATAACTGGAAAAGTCAAAAAAACAAAAAAAAATTTTTAAGGTACATTAAGAATACACAAGTTGGGTAGCTAGGTGGAGAGTGTTGGGCCAGGAGTCAGGAAGACTCATCCCCCTGAGTTCAAATTTGGCCTGATACTTCCTAGTTGTGTGACCCTGGTGGGCAAGTCACTTAACCCCGTTTGTCTCACTTTCCTCATCTAAGGAAATGAGCTGGAGAAGGAAATGGCAAATGACTCCAGAGGTGTTTGCTCCAAAAACATTCTTTGCCAAGAAAACATGACTGAAAAATTACTGAACAAGAAGAATACTCAATAGGAAAGAATTTACTTTCTCCCCATTACTCTGGGTCCGAGGCACAGGATCTGATACTAAAAGAATTCACAAATAAAAGGATGGAATTGAAACTCAGATGCTGTTTGGAGAGGAGCAGAGTTTACTACCCCTGAACAGAGAGCTACAAATGAGTGATGTTCCTACAAAGAGACACTATCTGGGTAGTAACAGCACATACTACAGAGATGTATCATTTGTGAGAGTTCCCAAGATTGAGCCTGGTCTATCTGTTTAGGACTTCAATGCTGAGACTTCATGTTACAAAAATAAAACTCATTTTCAGTTAAAAGTCAGAGAAGGCTATGGACTCCTTTCTTTTCTTTCCTTTGATGAAAGTAATGTACAATGCTTCTATCAGAGTGAATGATTTGGAGGACACTTGCCTGCACCCTGGGAAAGTGTGAGTTAGGGGAAATAAAATACAGAAGAAGAGTATCTACAGGAATGTGCCAGAACTAGCAAATAATAGGGCTGGAAGGTACAACAGAAGTCCAATTCCTTTATTTTATAAGTGGAAAAATAGGTTTTTGAGGAAGTGACTTGCCCAAGGTCATTCAGGTCTTGTTTTTGTTTGGGGATAGGAGAACGAGTTTTAGAGTCATGATTCTATCGTTGTAGGGAACTCCTGGTGAGGAAACTCCCTCTACTGGTACAGACTGGTGATTTTTCTGAAACTTAAATTTTAGAGAATTCCCTGGCGAACTGAGGCTCAGAAGGAAAGTATGGAAGAGAAGAGGTATTTGACTACCAAAATGAAGGTCTATAGAGCTGTTGTGCTGAACTCATTGTTGTATGCCTGTGAAACATGGTCAGTCTACCAGTGCCATGCCAGGAAACTGAATCACTTCCATCTGAATTGTCTTAGGAAGATTCTGAACATCATCTGGCAGGATAATGACAGAGAGATCCTTACTTGAACTGAACTGCCAAACAGTCAAACTATGCTTCAGAGAGCTCAAGTCCAACGGGCTAGTCATGTTGTTCGAATGCAAAATGTACACTTGCCAAAAAGACTATTTATGGAAAACTTACACAAGGTAGGCGATCACATGGTGGTTGGAAGAAATGATACAAGGACATTTTCAAAATCTCTTTCAAGAATTTTGGAATTGATTGTGTGACATGGGAGACACTGGCACAGGACCATTCAGCATGGCATGACCACATCAGAGAAGGTGCTATGCTCTATGAGCAAAGCAGAATTGAAACAGCTTGAAGGAAACACAGGATGAACAAATTCAGAGTATCCACTCCAAATGTTCACATGGACTATCTGTGCCCACCTGTGGTAGAGCATTCTGAGCTCTTATTGATCTGATGAGCCATAGGTGGACACATTGAAACTTGACTTTATCATAGTGATAGCATTTTAGTCCTCTTCAAGAGCAAAGGGCAACAACCATATATGTATCAGCATGTATCAGAGAGAAGACTTCTACTAGCACTTAGTGACTCCAAGGCTGGTTCTCCATCGATCATGCCATAATTCTCTCACCAAGGATTGATAAATCAATTTTATCAAATATTCAAAGAACAATTTATACCAGATTAATAAAAGTTATTTTCAACAATTGAGAAAGAAGGAATTTGGAACAAATACATCTTATGAGATAAATACAGTCTTGATGATCAAAACATGAAGGGTTAAAGCAGAGACTATATGTGTATGTATATTATTTATAAGTATATACACACATATATAGAAACATATGTATACATACATATATACTACTATAGGCCAGTCTTGCTCATGAATATTGATGTAAAAATTTAACATAGAATTTTAGCAGATAACAGCAACATAAATGTAAATATATATGGATGTGTATACATACATATACATACACACATATATACATATATAAAATTATCCACTAAAACCACATCTAATTTATACTGGAGACAGAAGGATGATTGAAAAAAATTGCAAACATAATTAATAATGTAAAGAACAAAACTGTCTACATATAGAAAAACCATGAACAAAACAGACAAAATAGTTAATATTTCTAAAAATCAAACATGTTGAAGGGTCCTTCTTTAATATAGTAAAAAAATTCTAATACCAAAAGTTAGTATTATCAGCATTGGCAGAACACTGAAAGCTTTTCCAGTAAGCATAGGAGTAAAGCAATGAGATCCCTTTTCTCAACTATTTGACAAAGTTCTAGAAATGTTAGCTTAAACAATAAGTCAAGATGGGAAATTAAAGTATAAATATCTATAAAAAGGAAATAAATTTTTTCTCTATTTGCAGATGATTTACTTAGAAAACTTCAACAGATAAGTGAAGAAAATAATTTAAATAATAATAGCATCAATGAAGTAAACAGGATACATAATAAATCCACAGAAACTAGCAGCATTTATTATACAATACCTTGAAAAAAAGAAGAAAATGAGAAATTCAGTAAAAACCTGTAAAATGTACAAAATATATTTTATAAAAATAAACATTTAAATAATTGTAGAGATCAATGATATTCATGGCTAGGTTATAAAACAAAACAAAAATGCCAATATTACCTAAATTGATTTACATATTCAATTCTTTACCAATACAATTGCCAAGGCATTCTTTTCTAGAACTAGACAAAACAATAAAATTCATCTGTAGGAATGAAAACTCTAGCTTATCAAAGGAAAATTTTTAAAAAGGAGCAAAGGGAATCATAATATTAGCATATTTCAAACTATTTTATAAAGCTCTAATACTAAAAACTATGTTACCTATTATAAAATAGTTAAAATTAAAAAAAAAAGACTAGATGAGCCAGAGTCATTAGTAAGCAAGTATAGCAGTTTAATATTCAATAAATTAAAAAAAAACATTTCTGCAAGAAAAGATTCTCCATTTGACAAAAACTTCTGAAGACAATGAAGATAGTTTGAGATGCTAAATCATAATTAGCTCCAAATGAATATGTGACCTAAATATACAAGGTCACCTTAAAAAAACTAGAGAATTGGGAGAATCTTTATCCAAATAGGAGAGAAAATCCTAAATAATAAAATACAGTTTCAGTTACAAAATAGCACAAAGTTTTGTGTGAATAAAATCAATATACCTCATATAAAAAGAATAATTGCCAGGTAGAAAAAATTATTTGCATTGTTTCTGTGACAAAAGTCTGATATCCAAGATATAAAAGGAATTGTCAAATACATAAGAATGAGTCATTCCCCAAGAGATAAGTGGCCAAAGGTTTTGACCAGTTTTCAGAAGAAAAGCAAAAATTCATTAATCCCATGAAATTAATCCCAAATCACTAACCAAATAAAAAAAAACTATGAAATGCATAAGATAGAAATATTTTTAGAAATAAAAGATTTAAATAATTCTAGGGATCAATAATATTCATGCTTAGGTCACACTAAAACAATAACATGGTCATACTACTTAATTTAGTTATAGATTCACTTCTATACCAATATAATTCTTATATCCCCCAAATTTGCAAAAATGACTTAAAAAAAACAAAGAAATTAATGGGGTAGGTAAGATGGCAAAGCAGATAGAGCACTGAGCTTAGAATCAGGAAGACTCATCTTTATGAGTTCAAATCCAGTCTCTGACCTGTGGCAAGTTATTTAAACCTATGTGCCTCAATTTACTCATTTATAAAATAAGCTGGAGAAGGAAATGGCAAACCACCTTTGTCAAGAAACTCCCTAAAATAAAAGGCATCAAAAAAAGTTGGTCATGCCTGAAACAACACAACAACATTTAAGTACTTAATGTTATGGAATGTATATTTAATCAGGGCAGACTTCTTGGAAAAGGTGAGGTTTGTTTGTTTTCAGGGAGGACAGGGTGGCATGGATTTGCTCTTATAACCTAAGATCAAGAGCTGGAGAACACTTTGGAGATCATCTGGTCTAGTTCTTAACTTTGTGTCATGGACACCCTTTGGAAGGCTGCGAAGGCCTATAGACCCCTTCTCAGAAGAATGTCTACTGCCTACATTCATAATAGAATGCTAAATTTCAGTCAGAGATTAGTGAAAATAAAGATGTAATTTTTTCATATCCAAGTTCATGGACCCCTTGAAATCTATCAACAGACCCCCTTGAGGGTCCGTCAGCTTCATATTTAGGAGCCCTGATTTAGGACAACTCTTTAATTTTATCTATAAGGAAACTAAGATTTAGAGAGTTTAAGTGATGTGTTCAGAACTTGTTTTGGAATGCATTTCATTCTACTTAACAGCACTCAAAAAACCTTCATTAAGCATGTACTATAAGCAGAGCACTTTCTGAGTGCGGAGGCAAAACACAATTTTTCCCCTCATGGAGATGAGAGCTTAGTAGCAGACTGATTTTGTCCTTGAAACCCTTCAGTATGACTGACGGAGCCAAGTTGGGAAAGCTGGATTTCTGACCAGCCACTGGTGGGTACTTACCTAAAACCACAGGTATTATCACCTTGGATAGTGCTATCAGGTTCATTCCTCACCCCCAAAAGTTTTGCAAAATGTTGGAAATCACCAACCAGTTAGATGTAATTGCTCTGAGCAGGACCGAAACTGTGGTGCCTCTTGTGTTGGTTGCTCTGGTCATGAGTAAGCATGGCTTATGTTCATGAAATCCACCAACTTGCCCTGTGCCCACAAAACTGATTGTAATTGCATTACCCAAGGGAAACTGAACTCTTTTAAATTACTCGTGCAAATCAAAATATTAAAGGACTTTGAAAGGAGTGGGTTGGGTGGTTTCTGTGTTGATATGTGTGAAAGTGTAGGAGAGTGTGAGGTTTTTTGCAGCTAAGTAGGCAGAAAGGAAAATGAAACATTGACAACAGGCCAGGATTTAGATCTCTGACATCATTCTCCTAAGAGATTTAACTTGCTCAGCTCTCCTCCGAGATAACCTTATGCTGACTGCCAGTCCCAAGTGGGTAGAGAGTATCAGAAACAGATAAGACAAGTCCCTTAACTTTTATCTGTCTCATTTTCTTCATCTGTAAATTGGGGTAATAACCCAAAGCGATCAAAGAAAGAAGAAATTTCTTCAAAAATATTTAAAGCAGCTCTTGTTATGGTGCTAAAGAACTGGCAACTTAGGAGTGACCCATCAATTAAGGAATGATTGAACATGGGATCGTAGAGTAGTAGAGTAGGCAGACTAGAAAGGTAATAGGGTGCCACATGAAGGACTTTGACTGCTAGAGAAGGACTTTGACTGCCAGGATTTGAGCCTGGAGATAACAGGGAGTTGCTAGAATTTATTGAAATGGGGGACAACAGGGTCAGACCTGTGCTTTAAGAAGATGAATGTGATAGCTGAGGAGACGACAGAGTGCGGAGACACTGGAGACAAGAGACCCCAATCAGCAGGCTATTGTCCAGGCAAGAGGTGGTGAGGGCCCTGGATGCCTGAAGAGGCAGTGAGTTGAAAGTCTGTTTTGGAAGTATTCATGCAAAGACTGGAGGACCATTTATTGCTAATGTTGTAGAGAAAATTGTCCTTAATGTCTGGTCTGGGCTAATATTCTATGATCTCTGAGGTATCTTTCAGCTCTAAAAATCTCAAATTCTCGAACCCTAGGGCTGTGCAGAGGAAAATCTCTGAGTAGCATTGGAATTTCATACCAATACATAGTGCTATATAATTAAAAAGCACTTTCATGGGTAACATTTCATTTGATTTTCACAACAGGCAGGCAGGACAAGTACGCTCATCTCCATTTTAAAAATGAGCAATCTACAGACCAGAGAAATAAAATGATATGCCAACTGCCCCCACAGGGAATTAGGGGCAGAGCTGGGAATCAATACCAGATTACCTCATTTTTGTGGTATGGCATTGTTCAGTTGTGTCTGACTCTTTGTGAATTGGAATTTTCTTGGCAAAGACACAGGAGTGGTTTGCCATTTCCTTCTCCAGCTAAGCTTACAGATAAGGAAACTGGGGCAAATAGGGTAAAGTGACTTGCTCAGGATCACACAGCTAGTAAGTGTCTGAGACCAGATTTGAACTCAGGAAGATGAGTATTCCTGACTCAGGACCTGGCACTCTAGCCACTTGTCCAGGGTTATACAGCTAGTAAAAGTGTGAGGCAGATTTGAACTCAAGTTTTCCTGACTCTAGACCTAGAGCTCTAACCACTGAGTTATCTGGTTGTCAAAGCTAATCTTTCTCACCTGTGCTCTTCATCCCGAGCTCATTCTTACTCTCCTTCTCTGGAACCAGGATCTTTCAGTTATCTCCTCTCTATAGCTCCATCTTCATCTTCATCTTCTCTATTGGTTGAACCGTCCCTTCTGCCTACAAACTTACACAGATGTCCCCTATCATGAAAACGTTTGGTCGGTGTTGTAATGTTCTTGAGCTACTGTCTTCATCACATCCTGAAAGCTATTTTCAGGCAGGGAACAACCTGCCTTCTCTTGGCATTTACGGACAGTTATTCACTGCACAAGTAGCAATTTGGAACCAGGAGACAACTGATAATAGACCAGTAGGTTCCAGAAAGAGCAGTCCCTTCTCACCTGTGCCACTTGAAATACTTAGCTTCCTTCAGATGTCAAAGCAGATGTCACTGGCAGGCTTTAAGCAGAGAGGGAAGAAAAAGAGTAAAAATGGAAGAGGATAAGAGATGAGATTACAGGTTTAAAAGCTGGAATGAACTTTAGATGTGGTTTAGTCCCAATCTTTCATTTTAAACATGAACAAACTGAGGAGTTGATACATTAAAGTGACTTATTCCAAGTCTCCCAGGTGCCAGAGCTGAAATTCAAACCCCTGTCCTCTGATTCTCTGCTTTGAGAAAGAACAGAAGGAAAAAGAAAAAGGAAAGAGTAAAGAATAGGGAAGACAGGTTCTACCTATGAGAGAGGGGAGAGGGAGGGAGGAAGAGAGTGAGAGAGATTTGAACTCAGATATCCCTGACTCCAGGCCTAGTGTTTTCTCTACTGAGCTCCCTAGTTGCAGGGGGAAGCAGGGGAGGAGATAATGAGCCAGATTTGGACATATTTAATTTATCTTGGAGACATCCAATTAATGTTGAAGTCACCAAAGAGGTTAAAGTCTGGATAAGAAAATGTGAGAATCATCAGCATAGAGGTGATAATTGAATCCATGAGAGCTAATGAGATCACCAAGTGATAGTATAGAAGGCGAAGAGGAGAGACAGAACCCTCCAGGACACCCACAGCTAGTGACCATGATCTGGAAGAGGACCCAGCAAAGGAGTCTGAGAAGGAATGGTCACATGAGTAGGAAGAGAACCTTTTCAATATTATGTGAACATTTCTCCAGTCCTGTACTTAGGGTAACAGGGTCAATGGCACAAATAAAAAAGACTTCTCTAATCTCTCTTTAATTTTATCTTGGTCCATTTATACTTAGGGTCTCTGGGGAACCCAAACAAACACTTGAGATGTATAGAAGGCCCACGTACTGCCAGCTTTTGCAGTACTAGGAAGTATATGATACAAAGGTCCCTTTGGGTTTGGATGGAATGGGTACCTATAGCGACTTTACTAATCTGATTTTACATTCTTCATTTTCACACTCTATATATCCTATACAAACTGGCCTGCTGTTTCCTATACTTGAAATTCCATTTCCTGCCTTTCCAAAGATGGTCCTTTGCCCAGAATGCAGTCCCTTCTCATCTGTGCCACTTGAAATGCCTAGCTTCCTTCAAGTCTCTGCTACCACCTATGAGAAGTCTGAGTCCCTTCCCCCCAGATATTAGAGCTCTCCCTCTCCTAAAACTACTTTGTTTTTACTATGTATTTTCAAATTAATTATTTAAAATGAAACCCAAGATTAGTGTGGAGATAAGAATAAAGCACAAGTCACCAGGCCAAGTTAAACTCTATCCTTGGTACTGAGGCCACCATTGAATGATTATACACACACACACACACACACACACACACACACACACACACACACACACACACCTTTGTTCTGTATCTTCAAAAGATCACCTTTTCTAACTTTCCTCTTACTGTCAAGCACCAGTATCCTCCCAGTTCTCCAGGCTTGAAACCAAGATGTCATTCTTGACCTTCTCTCAGCCCCCACATCCAGTCACTTGCCAAGTTCTATTAGTTTCCTTTGTAATATCTCCCCAACACACCCTCTTCTCTCCTCTGACGCTACCACCACCTTGTTGTAGGCCCTTATCATCTGAGACCTGGCATATTATAATAGCCTGTTGGTGGATCTCCCTACCTCAAGTCTCTCTCCATTCCAGTCTGCCCTCCACTCAACTGGCAAATTAATCTTTCTAAAGCACAGGTCAGATCATGTCATTCTGCTGGCTCCTCATTATTTCCATGATTAAATTATAAAGTCCTCTATTTGGCATTGAAAGCCTTTCATAACCTGCCCACCACCGTCAATTTTTCTAGTCTTCTTACATTATTAGTACTCTGGGATTCTTGTCTTGGCCTTGCTGTCCCCCAAACACTCTATCTCCTTACTCGATATTTTCGCTGTCTCCTATACTTGAAATTCTGTCCTTCATCTCCATCTGCTGGCCTCCTGAAATATCACCTTCTACAAGAAGCCTTTCCCAGTGCCCCTTAAGAACAATACCTTCCCTCTGCAGATTATCTTCAATTTGTCCCATATGCATCTTGTTTGTAAACAATTGCTTGCATGTTTTCTCTTCCATTAGATTTCCCTTGGGAGCAGGGACTGTCATTTGCCTTTCTTTGTATCGCTACTGCTTAGCAAAGTCCAAATGAATAACAGGTTCTTGATAAATGCTTGTTGATTGCGAGATTAATACATTGAAGAAAGGAAGTAAAATTAACAATGATAGCCATCCAAAAATGGAACAGGTTTATCTCTGGTGGGAGGACCATGTGTTTAGAGCTGGAAGAGAATTTTTTAGAGGTGATCTAGTCTAAATTCCCTCATTTTACAGACTAAGAAACTGAGACTCAAAGAAACCAAGTATTTTGCCCAAGGCCAAACAGGTAGGAAAATGACCAAACCAGCATTCAGTCTCAAACTGACTCCAAATCCATTGTTCTCTCCCTGCATAAAATGGTGCCTTGTTCTTCAAGGGAAAGCTGGATGACTACTTGTTGGGTACGTTGTGAGGGAAGTTTCTTGCTAGGTTGGAACAGATGTCCTCGGAAGTCCCTTCCAACTCTGAAATTTTAAGTTTGTGAAAATTCAGGATTCTTTTTGTTTTTAGTATTTGATATTTGGTATAAAAGATTTGTGAGTACTGTAACGAATACAATTTTCACAAATCCATTTTGAAAAATGCGTGCTGATTATTTATTTTGGTTTCATACTCTTAATTACTTCATCCATCAGTTTTTATTTACTTCTTTGGGTCTTGTAACTGCCTTTCTCCTACAGCCCTGAAGTTTAGCTCCAGTTAGCTCACATCCACCTGGTTTGTGTAGACAACACAATTTGCCTTCCTCATCCGTTATTAATTGTTAAGGTTTCTGTTGCCAAATGTCCCTTTTCTCCCATAGGGTCAACGATGACTATAAGTGTCATCAAATATAGCAAATGATGTGGCAGTTGGATGTGTTCTAACACTCAAGTGATTTTTCTTTTTTAAATTAACTTCAGCTAAGTCAGTTTCTTCATTTACAGTAACTGCTGGCAATTTGACACTTCTTAAAGCTAGTAACAAAACAAAGGTGCAGGTGTCCAAAATGTTCCCATCACAGTTAGGCAAATGAAATCACACTATAGAACCCATGCAAGCTTTCCATGAGAAATGCACAAATCTTCCCTCTGTATTATCTGTGAATTTTTAATGACATCTGCAGTGAGCTGATTAGACACTTGGGCCTCTTCCTTAGGAGGTCCAGACTAAAATTTTGATGAACACAGAGGTGGTAGATCCCCATTTGGAACAATATAATCTTTGAGTGAATCTACTGGAGGTACTGCAAACTCCACTTGAACTCCACAAATTACTGTTGTATTTCCCAACTTCCCAACTAAAGCAGAACCATCTGCAGTGGTAATTGAACCAAATTCCCCAAACTCCCTTCCATCTGAATGGCAATTCTCTTTGAAAAATCTCTTATTATACTCCAATGGTTCCATTATTTTGAATCCAGCTGCAATGTTTGACATGAAAATTCAGAATTCGTAGCCCATCATGGCAGTGTCTCTATACTGCTCCCTCTGGTGGCAATTTGACTTTTACCTTAGAACTGATCTGTAATACCAGATGTCAGCACTGCCCTGAGTGCAGCCAGAACCAGATGAACATGTAATTGGCAAATATTTAATAAAATAAGCAAAAGTACAATAAAACATAGATAATATTACATTTTAAAAACTAAGTCAATATGTGACTTGCAGGGATACTTATATATAAGTTAATGGCCCTCTATCCATTTCTCTTTGTGTTTGACTAGACTACTGTATACTGTTTTCTGGCCACCATCAGTGTCAGTCAACTTTTTAAAAAAAATGTTTAAAAGGATATTTTAACATGTAATTAGGGGGAAAAAGAAAAAGGTAAAGAAAAAAATAAAAATTTTAAAACTCCAGTGTTATTCCCCAGTACTAACTATGCCTAAATATCATCCTGCTTTTAACTAGATGCCTCCAAAATAGCAACTGTATTTTTATCTCTGGCTTATAGTCCCCAGCCTTATTCCTCTGTACTTGCATCTTTACCTGTTAACTCTGTAATAACACAACTAGGTCAGGATTATCCCCTGGCTGCCAAGAAGAAAGAAAAGCAAACTGACTGTGGAGCAGATCCTGGTGCAAAGGCGATCAATGAGGCATGGAATTTCAGAGGTGGAATGAGCTTTTTAGGTCCCCTAGTCTAACTCCTCACAGATGGAAATGGAGCATAGATGTAAAAATCAAGGGAAATATAGGGGGGATTAGCACCATCTTCTGCCTCCTGTCTTCAAGTCTCAGCTAAAACCTCTCCTTTTACAAGAACCATTTCCCTGTTCCCCTTAATGCTAGTATCTTTCCTCTGCTGATCATTCCCAATCCATCAAACATACACACCTGTGTCACACACATGCATATTCATCATCTATCTATCTATATTTAGATACATACACATCTAGATCTATCTTGTTTGTTCATAGTTGTTTGCATGCCATCTTCCTATCCAATTATGAATTCTTTCAGAGCAGGACTGCCTTTTACCTTGTCTGGCACTTGGTAGGTTATTAACAGATGTTTATGGACCAAGGGACTGATAGTACTGGTCACAGTCTAAGTCTTGTGGACAATGCCATAAAAACCATAAAACCTCTACACATGATCCCCATGAGTCATATTTATTTAGAAAATACTTTCAGTGGTCAACAAAGTCTGGTACTCCTTGGAGTTCTGTGGATGGAACGTAAGGAGGTGGCAAAGCCATCAGATGGGTACAGAGAAAAAGGTACATAGCAGCGAAATGAATGCCTATCAAGAATCTGCAGTATGGATTAAGATAGCCCTGCCCTCTCCAGGAACAAAGATCAGACTATTTGAAAGCTTCTGTAGACTGTCACTGAAGCATAGTGGAAATGGAACAGGGAAGGGAATAAGCATTTAGATGGTGTGTACTATGTGCCAGACTCTATGCTAAGGGCTTTACAAATATGACTGGAATTGGAAGAGTTGGATTAAAGAATCAGTTCTGTCATTTACTGACCAAGAGATCTTGGTCAGTACCTCTGAGGTTCAGGCTCCTGATACAAAAAATGAGGATAGTAACATATACACTACCCATCTATTTCACAAGTTGCTGGGAGAAAAGAGCTTATGTAACGTACATGATCATACAGAGTCTGATCTTTTAAGCTAATGCAACATCAGTGATCAGAGAGCAAGGTGACCTTCAGGAACCAGGCCAACAGAAAGTGAAACAAGGATTTATCCAGCAGTCAATTCACATTTGGACAGAGCCTTCTTGACGTTTTAGACCAATGTTATATTGGAAAAGAACAGAGTATGTTCCTGAGGTGTTGATGGGAAGTGTTTGCCATATCTTTGTCATAAATGTCCTTTGTAAAATCAATTTTATGTCAAGTGGATAAATGGAACACAGGCTGTCACTGAAGTCTTACAATGGAAGGAAGTAGAGCCATTAGGGTCTCAAGGCAATGGAAGCAGAAAAGAAAGACTCTGTAACCCCTTGGGGTACTCTAGATGCCTGAGGACAAGTGTAGCATGTTGGATCTAGAAGAATGAGACAGGGAATGAACTTCCTACACAAGTATCACCTTATCTATCAAGGGAGGATCCTTTCCTCTTGCCTACAAACATACTCAGATCACCTCCATCCTAAAAAAAAAAGACTTTTTAATTTGACTCTAACATCCCCACAAGTCATCCGATACCTCTCTCACCTTTCATAGTAAAACTCTTAGAAAAGCTGACATGATAATAACATTGACAACAATAAATAACAATGATACTTATCAGTGCTGTGAAGTTTACAAAGTTATCTCATTTGGCCCTCACAACAACCCTGTGAAGTAGGTATTAATGACTATTATCAACATTTCACAGACCAGGAAATGGAAACTGAGAAAGTTTACATGACCTGCCCAGGATCACACAGAAAATTAAATATCTGAGATAAAATTTAAATTCCTATCTTCTTGACTTCAAGCACAACACTTAAAAACAAGAAGAACAGCACTTTTTCCATTTGGCTGCATCATTTCTTGATTCATTGCCTCTGTTTTATTATCTTCAAACTCATTTCTGAGATCACTGAAATCTGGCTTACTTCTTCTGCTCTTTTTGATGTCACCACTCATGTCTTTATTGCCTCAGGCATTTTTTTTTAAGGCATTCAGGTTTAAGTGACTTGCCCAAAGTCACACAACTAGTAAGAGTCTGAGGTCAAATTTGAACTCAGGTCATCCGGACTCCAGGATCAGAGCTCTACCTGTTTTGCCACCTAACTACCCCCTGCTTATATTATTGCAATTTGTTTAGTCATTTTCAGTCATGTATAATTGAGTCTCTGTGATCCCCATTTGGGATTTTCTTGGCAGAGATACTGGAGTGGTTTACTATTTCCTTCTCCAGATCATTTTAGGCAACAGTGTTAAGTGACTTGCTCAGGGTCAACACAGTGTCTGAGGAAAAATTTGAACTCAGATCTTCCTTTTCAGACTCATCATCTATGTCCCATCTGCTCTGTGTGGATGTACCCCAGGACTCCATCATGAGCCCTTTTCTTTTCCCTCACCATACTCTCCCTTGGTGATATCATTAACTCCCATAGATTCGATGAGCACATCTAGGAGACAATTCCTAAGGCTACATATAGAGACCTCATTTCTCCCTTGAGCTCAAATCCTGCATCATCGACTGCTTGCTGGATCTTCCGTAGCATCTCAAATTCAATATGTCCAAAGCAGAACTCATTAATTATCTCCACACCTCATAACTTCCCAATTTCTGTGAAGGGCATTAGCATTCTTCCAATCATTCTCATTCTTTCCTTTCTTCATAACTGTTCAGTCATCTTTCAGTCATGTCCATCTCTGTGTAACCCCATTTGGAGTTTTATTGGCAAAGATACTGGAGTGGTTTGTCTTCTCCAGCTCATTTTATAGATGAGGAAATTAAGGTAAACAGGAGTAAGTGATTTTCCAAGGGTGACACAGTTAGTAAGTGTCTGAGGCCAGATTTGAACTCAGGAAAATAAGTTTTCTTTGTACCAGGCCTGGTGCTCTACACACTGCACCATCTAGCTGCCCTCTTCCCTTTTCCCTTCCCCTCAGTTAAGGCTTAGGGGTGCTAGGACTCCAAAATGACAATAAGAGAATCCTGCAGGAATGAATTGAACCCAAGCCTTCTATTCGGCCAAAGAAAAACAAAGTTTATTGAAGATCTGCCATATTGGGTAGACTCTTAAGGAATCTGAGCCTTTTCAATGCTAATGTAAACAGGTTAGATAGAATCTGAGCATTTGTGATGCTTGTACTGATAAGCCGGCCAGAATGAATCTGACTTCTTTCATGGAAACAAAATGGATCTTATATACAGAAAGACTAAGGGAGGGATCTAGGGGTGGCCAAGTAGTCTGGGGTGACTGGAAGAGGCGGGGTATAGGAAGGGTCTTGATGGGAGTGACCAGTACCCTATGGTGAATAAAAGTCAAATCTAGGGAGGATCTTGATGGGAATGGGTAAATAGAGGTCGGACGCCCACCAGGAACCACAAGAAAGTGATTTGAATGAGATCAAGGATGGGAAGTAGCTAGAGGCAATCTGGAGGTAACAGAGATTTGGGCACAGTGATAATGAAAAGTTTAAGGCCCCAGTTGAAAGCCAGATTAAGAAGGGAGATTCAAGGAGAGTTCAAGGGGGCTTCCAGAGTCTCTACCCCATCACCCCCAAATCCAATTAATTACCAAATTTTGTTGGTTCTATCACCACACAGTCATCTTTCATTTTTTTCACTTTGCATCCTTAGCATCTAGCACTGCTGAATTGAATTGAAATGAATTTAAATGGGAAGAAATGCAAAAGGGACCACCATGTTCAATGTATCCAAGGGAGAGAAATATTAACAACTGGAAGGAATTAGGGAAGTTCTTGAAAAATTGTAATATTTAACAAAAATTGAGTAATTGTGACTTAAAGTCAAGGATGCCAACAGACCTGTTAAAAAGTGTAACGGATTTAATGATACTCCAAAAAATGACATTTAACAAATAACTGATGGGGTTTGAAAGGAAATTGATTTTAAATGGCAGGTGTGAAGCAATGACTGGACTCATATCCAGAGAGGATTCTTGCATTGGTTACTTTATGCAGTCAGAGGCAAGGAAAGTTCCTCTGGGCCAAGAAAGCTGCTACCCCCAAAATTCACAACTTAGAGGAAAAAATCAGGCCTCTTGAATAAGGGAAGGAACCAAGGCACTGTGGAAGCAACAACACTCTAACCCCCCTCAAGATTTTGCCAACCTGTGGTTTGGCTCAGTTAAAGATTCCATCCCAGGTTGAAGGGAATTTCACCCGGAGAAAAAGAAGACAATAGTTCAGACTTCCCTGGAAATAGTTGGGAAAAGTATCCCAAATAGACCAGTGCTTCCAGCTTCTAAAGCTCTTGGAGGAAAGAAACAAACTCTTGTGAAACACCTACTCTGCGCCAGGCACTGAGCTGCTTTATAAACATGATCTCAGTTGGTCCTCACAGAAACCCTGGAAGTGGGTGCTATTCTTATCTGTTTTATAGATGAGAAAACTGAGGCACAGAGCGTGTTAAATGCCTTATGCAGGGTCACACAGCTAGAAAGCATCTTAGGTCAAATTTTAATTCAGGTCTTCCTAACTTCAGGTCTAATGCTCTATCCATTGTACCTGTCTCTGGTACTGATCCCTCTGCCCCTGAACTTCCTGGAATATCCGTAAGTACCTTTAAACCAGTAACCTCCAGGTGCTCTAACTAAACCCTGCATTTCCTCAAATACCAGCCTTCCAAGTAAATAAGATAGGGTTTCTCCATTCAATTTTATTTTCGGTTTTGGTTTACCATAGACAAAGAACTTGCAGGGAATTCTCTGTTTCTTTTTTTAAAGTGTGTTTCAGGGTGCTTCAATTTAATTCAACAAACACTGATTAAGTACCCATTGTGCCAGGTACTAAACTAAGTCTAGTGGCTACAAAGCAGTCAGCCCTCAAGAAGCTTTTTTGGGGGAGAGGGGTGTGGAGAGACACAACATGTACATAAATCAACAGAAGGAAAATTGGATGGGAGAGTGTGATAGCAAGTGCAAAAATCAGGAAAGATTTCATAGAGGAGTCAAAAAAGGAGACCATCTCATGGTGTTTTCATTTTACCAGTGTTATAATAACTTGATCCATTTGTCCAGTCCGAAGACACACTTCTGTGAGAACCCTACTTTCTTGCTAGTTCTTCCCTCTGCACTCACCCTACATACTTCACTTTACATGAGGGTAGGGTCTGTTCCTTCCTTCCCTCCTGTGTTCTTTCTTCCTTCCTCCCTTCCTCAGATACAATACGGGCACATAACAGGCACTTAAATGCTTATTGATTGGTTGATCTCATGTGTTATTCTCTAGCTATTTCATGTTCTAAGCAACAGTATACTCAAATATCAGACTTCACAGCAAAAAAAAAAAAAGGAACCATTTTCTAATCATTTTTTTTTCAGTTTCAGTTAATAGCTAATGCTGGTATGCTCTAGGAAATCACTCCTATAGTGTTTTTGGTATGTTTCAAGTCAACTTGTCACTTTTCAGGTGCCATATAGGTTATTATTGTGAGGAAAACGCTTAGGAAAAACTTTAAATGTCTGTTTTCTCATCATCCTTATTTTTCCATATCTTGTACAGTGCACTGAGACTTGAGAAATAGGAAAGGGAGTTTTGAGTGGATTTTTATCTCCCCAAGTGGTTGCCAGTTGTAACAAGTTCTCCTCCCCCTCGGACTTTTTACCTGGTTCCTTAGCACGCCCTTACAAAGAAGAAGATCTGAAGCATTCCTCTCCTTCTCTGTGTCCTAAGAATGGCATTCCCATAGGTCTTATAATAAGGTTGAAGTCAACACCTAGACAAGTCTTTATAGCATCACCGTCCCCTCCCTCCATTCTCACAATAGCAACACTCTTTATCTTAATTTGCCTCCTTACCATCCTTCAAGAGGAAGGACCGCCAGTTGTTCTCGTTTCCATTGGACAGATCGTGAAAGAGGCACAAAAAAGAGCACCTTCGGTAAATGAGTCCATCAATGCTTTCTCCACTCAAGCAATATCTCTCTAGCTTCTCCTCTTTTCTACCAATCACATGCCATCCCAGACCACCGTTTCTAAGCACCCAAACCTTCTTTACACGGGGTTTTCCTCCCTTTGACATTACTTGGTATAAACAAAGACGTTCCCATAGCCAGCTCAGACCACTCCAAATCTAAGACTTGCCCCGCATCATGCAGCCACTTAGTTTCAGAAGGGAGGACACGACCCCACTATCCTGACTCCCAAGTCAGATTTCTGTCAATCAAGCCCAGCTGTCTCTAACACAGAATCACTTAATTATTAAAATAATAATGACCAGTGAAAGAGAAAAATCATTCTAGTGCAAGCAGAAGAACGCACGTGAGGAAGCCGGGAAGCTGCGGATATACTTTCCTTAATGTCCAGTGCTGAATGCCCCTTCAAGGAAGAGGCGTCCACCCTATCCCTGGCATTTAGGATACACCTGCCACACACTTTTTTTCTTTCGAGAAAACATTGCAACATACGGACAACATCCCCTTCCCCTTCCCCTTTCCCTTCCCCACTTCTGTCCCAGAGAGATCTCTTTCCTAACAAGAAGAGGTGATGGACAGAGAAGAGTGATCGAGGAGAGTCTAGTATTGTGGGCAGCTGATGCACCCACGGGGTGCAGAAATAAGGGTCCAAGTATCGTACCTGGGCATGAGAAAAGCCTTCCTTAAGTGGGTGGCTCTGGCAAGCAGCGTCCGTTTTCCGCGGCAAGAAAAATGTCCTTCACGTTTTCCAGCACCAAATGGGAAAAATGAGACCCACTCGCCTCTCTTTCGACCACTCCAGTGAAAAGTTTCCCTGCCCCGCTTCAGTTGCTCGCCCTTCTACTCCTACTACCCGCCTCCAGCCCCCACGCCCCAGTTCCGCCTCCTGCAGTTAGCGATCTCAGGAGTAAAAGAGTAATGAAGTGGAGGGAGGGAGGAGCTAAAAGTCCAAGGAATTTTTAAGCACAGAGGTGGAGTCGCGCTCACAGTGTGGTCTAGCTAGAGTACTAAGGCATCTATTCTCTGAAGTATCGTGACGTCTAGGAAGTGCTGGAAATTCTTTTAAGTGTTGATGACTGTGGAGGGTTTATATAACTTATTTCATTAGGGGTTTTTTTCCTTCTGTTTCTTAATGATGCAATTTGGTTTCTTACAACCCAGATCTTTTGGGTCTCTCCCCTGCCTACCCAGAGAATACTCCCATGTCACAAATACAAATTTCGCCTGACCCAGTTGAACCCTGTAGCCCCTTAGTTCTCTATAGATGGTAGGGAAGCTTTTATCAACTGTCCTTTGGAACCTAGATTTGTTAAACTGAGTTAAATACCCTTCTACTGTTGTTTTCATTTACATTAGTGTAATCGTTGTATATCTATTTCCCGTGTTTGTTCCCATCTGGAATAACGAAATAGGTTCCTAAGGAAGGTCTGAGGAAAGAAAGGTTTGATGGCCAACAATGAATTGATGATGTTGGCCCAACAAAAGGCAACATGTGGTTTGATTAGACCAGTGGGATCCAAGCACAGATAAAATAACTAGGGGACCCTTTGAGCTTTTTTCCCTTTTTTAGTCAAGTATGTCAGGAGTCCTAGTATGATGAGATTTGGGTCAGGTCTTGACAAAACTATTTCCAGTCAATTGGTGGACAGATATTTTCAGATCATGTGTTCCTCATTAGAAACTATGTTCATCTGATGAAACACTGAAAGGCAGGGAGGTGTTGAAATTTAGGCGGCAAAAGAAAATAAATTGCAGAAACAGGGTCAGTTGTCCTTCATTCTCAGAGGGTCAAAATGACATTACTATGTTGAAGTCAAGGTAAAGTGTGTCTGACTATGGCTCATCAGACCAACACAAGCTCAGAAGGCTCTACATAAGGGCTCCACAAATAATCCACATGAACATTTGGAGTAGACATATCTCTAAATCTGTGCCATCTCACATTTCTTTTGAACTACCACCATGCTGTTTCACTTATAGAACATAGAACCTTCTTTGATGCAGGCATGCCATGTTTTGCCTTGTCTCCCATTGATTCCAAAGTTCTTCAGAGACACTTTGAAAGTGTCCTTGTGTTGCTTTTTCTGACCTCTTTGACAGCACTTGCCTTGTGTGAGTTCTCTGTAAAATAGTCTTTTAGGCAAACATACATTTGGCTTTCGAACAGTGTGGCCAGCCCATTGGATTTGGGTTCTTAGCTATAGAGTTTTAATGTTTGGCAGTTTAGCTTGAAATCTGTCAGTGGTCCAAATGAAGTATAAAACCTGCACCGAGTCAGTGGTATCAGTTGATTCATCCAAAGTGACTCAATAATAATGTTTTCCTTTGAAGTATTGCATGAAGTTGTTCTGTCAAGTTGAAGGTTATTTCATGCTGCAAATCAGTTATGGTTCTCCTTGAAAGAGACAGTTGTTTGAAACATTATCAGGGAGTAAGCATCCTACAACTTTGAAAATGTGTTCTTTCACAATTTCTATTGTTATTTAGTGAAATTTGCCATTGTAGATTTAAATTTTTCTCTCTTGCTAATTATTTTTGCTGGGCAGATCATAAATTTTGCTCTCTTGATTCTCATTTCTCTTTTGAACTACATAGGAACAGTGTTCCATGTTCTCTTCAAATTCCAAAGAGTCCTCTCTCAACAAATATTGGATCATTTTTAATTATTTCTCAGTGATTTTTTAACATTCATTTTTAAAATTTTCAGTTCCAAATTTTCTTCCTTCCTCCCACTCCATTGAGAAGTTCAAATGGATATGAACACTCAAGAAGTGAGCAATAAGGGGATATGAGGGGGTAGGAGGGAAATACTGAAAGTACCAAAGATTCCGGGAAGAAGCAATATCAAAGACCTTGAATATAAATTGATAAATCAGCAGGAAAACTAACAATAATAGAAGGAAATATATCCTCCATATCAAGCAGACAAATTCAGACATCTGTGAATAAATACTGTAAGATATCTCTAGTTACTAAGTTGGTCAAACGATGCAAACACTCAGTTTTTTTATGTAGAAAGACCAGTTTAATAAGAAGAAAGAAGACAATTTAAAGGCCCCACAACTTCTATTGTCACAACATAATTTTAAGTAAAATCAATTTGTGATTAAATCATCCTATTGATTACATACAATCCTGCAGATGAAGCATCTATAATGAGATAATGAGGAGCCAACCATTGGAATGGTCACAGTTTTGATTTTTACAGTCTTTCTGGGAGTGATTCTTTTTTTTCCAGACAAAGAGAGACAATATCAGTGGTGCTGGAGAACTGGGGGAAAAAACCAGTGTTGAGCGTGGCTAAATCTTCTTCTCCTCCACCACATCAACTGTCAGTTCTCTTTCTGCAGTCAGATGCACTCCACTGATTGATTACAAGGGAAAAATGAACCTTCCACCCTACACTCCTGAGGGCCGGCTAAGGTGATCATATCTCTTCAGGAGACCAGCTGCCCTGACAGGAACCAGAAGTCAGCTTAGGCATTGGGGTTGTGCTTCATGAGAGTCACATCAGCCTCAACCATCTCTTTCAGCAGTTCATCAAAAGCAACTAGAGTTTCCAGTGTAGTTTTTGTTTTGTTTTGGTGCAGTCTCCTTGTAGGAAATCCACTTTAGTTGGCCATTAATACTTGAGATCTACAATCATGTGGATCTTGCCAGTCTCCTTACACTGACCCACATCATTCTCATTCTTTCCTTCCCACATGATAGTTTTCCCAATGAAAAAAAAACACCAGACAATTTTTCCACAAATTCATGGATACTGTGGACTTCACCAGCAGCCATGACCAAGTCTTTCAGCTCATCGATCTGCAACACTAGCCACATAGCCTCAATGTAGTCCTTGGTATGGCCCCAATCTCTCTTGGCATCCAGATTCCCCAAGCTGAAACTCTCCAATTGTTCAAGGTGAATCTTAACAACAGATCAGCTCATTTTTCAAGGTACAAAATTAGCCACTCTTCTGGGATTCTCATGATTAAAAAGAATACCATTTATGGCAAATAGGTTGTAGGCTTCACAGAAGTTCACCACAATCCAGTAAACATAAAGTTTTGCTGCTCCAAATGATGACCAAGTATAAAAAGGGGTAGTCTACTTTTGTGATATTTCTTGTACCTTCCCATAAAGTTCCCTTGTTGAGGTTTGTTAGAACTTTACAGAATTGATAAGGCCACAAGTTTTAATTGCATCAAGAAGTCCTAGAATGCCAACATTATCAACATCAGCAGTTCATTCAGCAAGGTCAAAAGAAATTTTGACATGACTCTGGGCTCCTAAGTTGTAGATTTCTGTAGGTTCCACTTCATTAAGTATCTTCACAAGGCAGGCACTGGCAATGAGATCTCCATAATGCAATTTCATATTTCCTTCAATATGGGCATGAGGGTTCTTACAGTGATGCTCGATCCACCGTGTGTTGAAGGAACTTGATCAACATACAATTCCATGGACCTCATAACCCTTTTACAGAAGGAATTCAGTCAAATATGAGCCATCCAGAGAGGGAAATATCAACTTCTGGGCTTTAAGCCAGGAGACTCCTTAATGGCTTCCCAGAGTCTCTCTGGCCAAAGGAGCACTTCCAGTCAGTAAGCCCCAAAACACTCAGTTTTTAGAAGAATAAATCAAAGCTACAAAAGTCATCGTACAAAAACAAAGTATCCTTTGAGAAGACAAATAATATGATACTCATTACAGATTCTTCTTATTTTATGTAAATTCATATTACACAAATTTGATTTTACATAAAGAATTCTGAAATAGATACTGCCCCCCAAACCCTCACACACCTATGTTAATTTTTCTGTACAGTACTGTGCTCTGCCTTCACTCCCGTCCCTTGGCTAAGTGCTCTATTCTTCCTTACCCCCTCCCTCAACAAAAAAAAAACCCTCTAAGTGAAAGTAGAACAGATATGGGACTGATGGAGGGGAGAGTCAACCGCTGTTCAAAACTGCTGCCAAATTGGCTTGAAACCTCCTGTGTCAAGAGAGAAGACCTTTGCCTTCCACCCACGTGTCCAGCCCCAAGGGTGGACTGAAGGGTCTGCCTTCAGTCCATCAGTGCTCAGATACCCATGTCTGTCCCTGGCCCTATGTATTACCTGCCCTCTCCTGTCTGTGCCCATGTTCAGTCCCCACACATTTGCTACCCAGGCTGACCCTATCTTGCCTTCCTCCTCCAAGGCCAGGTGGTGTCCTCCCTCTCTTCTGCACTTCCAGGGACAAACTAATGTTACATAAAAATCACTTTATGTAGAGGTCTATAGAATGGTTGACTTACATAAAGTGAAAACTATCTGTATACATGTGAAGTCATGCCAAACATTTACATATTAGCTATGTTGCAAAAGAAGAAAAATAATAAAGAAAAAAAAATAAACTTCAATCGGCATGCAGAGTCCATCAATTGTTCTCCCACATTTTTAGTCATTTGTCATCTGAAATTGTTGTGGATCATTGTGAATCATATCAGGGTAGCTAAGTCTTTCACAGTCCATGTTGTTACAATATTGCTGTTACTGTGTACAATGTTCTCTTGGTTTGCATCAGTTCATATAAGCATTCCCTGGTTTTTCAGAAACCATCCACCTCATCATTTCTTACATAGCACAATATAGTCCTTTGCATTTATATGCTACAACTTGTTCAGCTGTTCCTTAATTGATAAGCAGCCCCTCAACTTCCAGTTCTTCACCACCATACAAAGAGCTGCTACTAATTTTTTTTTGTGCAGATGGATCCTTTTCCTTTTTCTTTGATTTCTTTAGGATTACAGACCTAGTAATGGTATTTCTGGATCAAAAGGTATGCACAGTGTTTTAGCCCTTTTGGCATCATCCATAACAACTGGATCTGTTCAGACTCCACCTATAGTGTATTAGTGTTCCAATTTTTCCACATCGCCTCCAGTTTTTGTTATTTTCCTTTTCTGTCATATTAGCCAATTTGATAGGTGTTAAGGTGATATCTCAAAGTTGTTTTATTTGTATTTCTCTAATTATTAATGACAGTACATTTTTATATGACTTCTTTTGTAGGTTGGATTTATTTTCCTGAAAACTGTATGTTCATATGCTTTGACTATCATTTGGGGAGGTTTTTCAGTATCTATTCATATATGCCTGAGTTTGTTCACTAGATATGGAGACCATATTTCTTTGTGTTGTTACTAGCTTTCCTGCTTATGCTCAAAGTCTTTGAGTTTTCTTCTTCCTGAAATCTTTGACACTTTCAGTATTTTTCCCCTTATTTTTCTTATCGCTCTCACTTTTTGACTCCTTCCTTTATGATTATGATTTCCCTGGCAGCTGGATCTCAAAGTAGCTCAGCTTCTTCCCACATTGGGTAATTCACAATTCCTTATCTATAAAATGGAACTAAATGATGCTTGTACAAGCCTACCTCACAGAGTTGTTGTGGGGATCAAAATAAAATTACTAATTAAAAGCATTTGCTTATTCATCATTATTTCTTGTTAAAGTATCTGGTTTGGGATAAATAGTCTTAGTTCCTGTTATTTCAGTTCAATGATAAGAACATGGCAAAGTCACATAAACAAGGAAAAAGAGAGAGGATATTTTGTGCCTTATTCCTTATTCAGAAGACCTGAGTTTTGGTCCCAATTCTCCTAGAGTTCTTGGCTTCCAGCTTTGAGAGGGAATATGAAAGATGACCACTCCACTTCAGGTTGCTGAAGGAAAAACTCTGGGAAGAAGATAATATGAAAAGATCTGACAATCTCTCTCAGGTCTCTGTCCCCAGCTAGAGATTTCAAGGAACTTCCCCTCGGGTGAGATCTGGGACTATCACCCGTGGTTATGCTGAATTATCTCAGTACAAATGGGAAAGTTCCTTCACTCTGTATTGTCTGTTATATATTCTCCTATATATTCTTTATCTGATGTTTTCTATTGACTTGGATAGATGAGTTTCTTTGATACCTGCTATACAAGTCCATTGGGAATCTTGGATTTAGTGGGAAGGGAGTCAAGTCTTAGAAACAGAGCTTGGGGTCCTGCCTCCCGCATTAATGAAACAATGATCAGAGGTTAGATTGCACCTAAAAACCACATCCCTGAGATGGAGCAGATAGACACAATTCTAACCCAGTACTTTCTCTCTCTAACAAGAGCAGAGTGGTCAAACTTCTGGCTTCTTGCTTCCCTTCCTGGCAGGAATTAAAGTCTCCCTTGGAGAAGGGTGGAAGGAGACATAGCTAGACATGGCTGTTCTGCCTACCTGTTCTGCCTGCCTTACACACAAGTAAAAGATTCAAAAGGGGATTCACATGGTACCCACAGAAATCATCCTTTTCTCTTTGATCCCAAGCTGGCTTGCAAAATATCATCTACTACATCTAGGACTTTTGATGGACTTTAGGATCACTCTCTTTGTCCATCTCTGTCTCTCTTCATCACCTTGAGCTTGCTATGGCAGAAGGACACCAAAAGATTTTTGATCTCCTGGAGTGGAGGGGAATGGAACTGATACTATTAATCAAACAAGGAGGAACAGCCGGTAGCATTCTTTATATTCAGTGGGATAAGTGGGAGCAAAAAAGAAACAGGGAGTAAAGACAAGGGAAACAAATCAGATATACTGAGCTTCTAGTTGCAGCAGGGCATTATTTGAAATTTCCCCTTGAGTAGAAAAGTTAAAGCAAAACTCTGGAGGAGCAGAGCAATTGGTGGATGCATCCTCTCTTGGTCCATTGCAAAAGTATAAAGTCCTATAGGGGACGTGGTCATCTCACCAGCATCGTCTGAACCAGCACAGCAACCCTCTCCCTGTCCTCAGAAACAACTGTAGAGAAGAAAGTCAGAATACCCTGGCACAGGCATTTACTGAGTGAAGCTAAGAGCAGGAGAATGATGTGGTAGAAGTCCTAGTTCTGTCTTCTTTGTTGTTCAGTCATGCCTGGATCTTTGTGACCCCATGGACCACAGCACACCAGGCCCTTCTATTCTCCACCATCTTTCAAAGTCTATCCAAGTTCATGTTTATTGTTGCCATGACACTATTTATCCATCACATCCTCTGCTACCCCATCTTCCTTTTTTCTTTTAATCTTTCCTGCCATTAAGATATTTTCCAATGAGTCCTGTCTTTTCATTATGTGGCCAAAGTATTTAAGCTTCAGCATCAGTATTTGATTGTCCCAATGAATAGCCTGAATTGATTTTTCTTGACTGATTTGATCTCCTTACTTTCCAAGGGACTTTCAAGTCTTCTCCCACACTATAATTTGAAAGCCTTGACTTTGTTGTGTTCAGCTTTCCTTATACTTTGACTCTCACAGTCATAGAATGCTACTGGAAAAACTATAACTTTGATAATACAGACCATTTGCTGGCAAGATGATGATGGAATCCTAATAAAACTGCCCCTAACCCCAATAATTTAACCCCCCAGCAGATCCACTGCCCATACCTAGCCACTCACAGCCGGCCCCACCCCCCACAATTCGATATTTCAACTGCTTCATACATGCCTCACTACTTACTAGAATGTGATAAGACCTTAGCCTGAAAGGGCCAGGGTCTCCCATTGCATCCTGGACCATTTCTAGCCATCCTGATGAATATGATGGACCCAGATGGCTTAGGAGAAGAAAGTGAGGTTGCTGACCTTGCACAGCCCTCCCTCACTCAAATCAAAATCAACTGCAAGTCATGGCATCATCTTGATGTCATGATACTCTTCGAGAAAAAAGGACAAACACAACAACTAGAACAGATGTGTCCATGAACTCATATTTCTCACAGAACAGCAGGCATATCCATCTATAATCCAGTCACTGCCTCTGGATAATCACTGCCCTCAGACCCATTCCTCGTGTTTGTCTATGCACTCAACTTCAACCATATCCATTCAGTATCAGATCGGATCACAATAGTCAACCAATTAGAAAGCCACACCACCAGGGTGCCCAAACAGGATGTGGCCTCCAAAACAATGGAAGGAACTTTCCCTAAGCAGGCACCTGTGCAGTAATAGTAAAGAACTAACCTAGCGTGAACTTAGGATGTAGAGAAGCTTATTATAACATCAGCATCAAACATACACACCCTCCCAAATGAGTTTTTCTGCATGCATTGTGGGCAATCTCATGCACAGTTCCATTGTGTCTGGGACCCCTCCCCTATTACCTAATCCCTCAACAAACCCCTCCTGCCTTTTTAATATTCACAATTCCTATTATGTAATTGCATCTTTACCCTATAAAAATCCATCTTACTTTTTCTGAAGCTGCTGGTTCCTCTTCGAACTTAACCCATTTCATGAGAGGCATCAATCACAACAGTTTTTGGGTTTTTTGGTGGGCAGATCTTAAACCCCAATAGTGATGTCTCTAATTTTTAATATGCCATCCAGATTTACCATAGCTTTCCTTCCAAGGAGCAAGCATCTTTAAATTTCATGGCTGCAGTCACCATCTACAGTAATCTTTGAGCCCAAGAATATGAAATCTGACTGTTTCCATTCCCTCTTCCTCTATTTATTAGAAAGTGACAGGATCTGTTATCGAGTTTATTTGTTTGTTATATGTTAAACTTCAAACCAGCTTTTGCACTCTGTTTTTTCATCCTCATCAAGAGGCTTCTTAATTCTTCTTCACTTTCTGCCATCAGTGTGGTATTGTCTGCGTATCTGAGAGAGTTGATATTTCTCCCAGCAATCATAATTCTAGCTTTTGATTCATCCTGGCATTTCACATGATATATTCTGCATATAAACTAAATAAATAAAGTGGCAATATACAGCCTTGTTGTACTCCTCTTTTAATCCTAAACCAATCAATTGTTCCATGTTCAACTCTAACTGTTGCTTCTTGGCCCACATGCATGTTCCTCAGGAGACAAGTAAGATGATCTGATACTCCCATCTCTTTGAGGACTTTTGTTGTGATCCACAGAGTGCCACATAGATACAGACAGTCAAAGGTCTTAGTGCAGTTAATGAAGTGGAAGGAGATGTTTTTCTGGAACTCTCTTGCTTTCTCCACAATCCAGTAAATGTTGAAAATTTGATATCTAGTCCCTCTGCCTCTTTGAAAACCAGCCTCTTCTGGATTCACATATTGCTGAAGCTGGCTTGCAGAATCTTACGCATTCTTGCTTGTGTGTGAATAACTTACATTATTTAACTTTGAAGAGCCTCAGGTTCTTTATGTATAAAGTTGGACTAAATGATTCTTCTATTAGCCTACCTCACAGAATTGTGGGGATTAAATGAGAAAATTACTCATTAAAAATATTTTCTTACTGATTGTTATTTCTTATTAAAATATCTGGTTTGGGATAAGTAGTCTTAGTTCCTGGGTTTTTTTTTTTTTCAGTTCAAGGATAAGAACATGGCAAAGTGAAAAGTGAACCATCACAAAGTACTAAAATGGACACATGTCACATAAACAAGGAAAAAGAGAAAGAATATTTTGTGCCTTATTCCTTATTTAGAAGACCTGAGTTTTAGTCCTAATTCTCCCACTAATTAGTGATGTGATTTCAAGCAAATCCCATCACCCCTCTGAATTTCATTTTGCTGGATTATAAAACAAAGTGTTAAATAGAATGATTTCTATTTCTATTCTATCAAATAGAATTTAAAATAGAAAATAAAATAAAATTTCTATTTCTATTAAATAGAATAATTTCCCAACACTGAGGTTCTATGGTTTTGTACTTCTGTGATTTCATCTGGATACACTAGAATAAACTTACAGGCAAAAATTCCCTAGGCTCAATCTCTGGAGCAGAAATGTTCTATTAGGAAATTCATAACGAATTTTTCTTCTTCTAGAAGGGAGTTTTATTTTAACTCATAATTCACTGCCTTATCCTTTGCTTCTTCTCTTAGGATGCTAGTTTTTGTGAAAATGAACCTATTTTCTCTTAGACTGTTATCCACGAGAACAAACCCCAAAATCTGAAATAGTTTTAGAAAGGAATTTATTGGGTTGTTTTGTAGGGCAGGTAGGTGGCCTGGTGGATAGAAGGCCAAATCTGGAGTCAGAAAGATTCTTCTTCCTGAGTTCAAATCCAGACTCAGACACTTACTAGTTGTGTGACTCTGGGAAAGTCATTTAATCCTGTTTACGTCAGGTTCCTTATCTGTAAAATGAGCTAGAGAAGGAAATGACAAACCAGTATCTTTGCCAAGGAAACCCCAAATGAGGTCATGGAGGGTCACACAGAGTCAGACACAACCAAAAAATGACTGATAGGCCTCCAGAGCTCTTGGCCCACAGATGGTGGAGGGGATTGAGTGACCTATTGGAGGGGGATTGCAGGGATCTCTTTGCTGGCATGGAGGCAGGATTTTCTTGCTTTGCCTGTACTTAGATCTGGGATATAGTCCTGGGTGGCAGTCCTGAGAGGCAGTCCTAGGGTGAGGAGGAGCACTGGTATGGCAGAGCTTGTGGCGGCAATGGAGAGGGAATCTTCCTCACAATTACTTACCTTGGTGACAAAGAAGATCAAAACATACAACTAGAAGACAACAAAAGTCAAAGCTCCTGCATCCAAAGCCTCCAGGAAAAATATGAATTGGCCTCAGGCCATGGAAGAACTCAAAAAGAACTTTGAAAATCAAATAAGAGGAGGTAGAGCAAAAATTGGGAAGAAAAATGAGAGTGATGCAAGAAAAACATGAAAAAAAGTCAACAGCTTGCTAAAGGGGATCAAAAAAAAAATACTGAACAAAATAACACCTTAAAAACTAGATTAACCCAAATGGCAAAAGAAGTCCAAAAAGCCAATGAGGAGAAGAATGCTTTAAAAAGCAGAATTGGCCAAATAGAAAGGGAGATCCAAAAGTTCACTGAAGAAAATAATTCCTTAAAAATTAGAATGGAGCAAATGGAAGCTAATGCCTCTATAAGAAATCAAGAAATTATAAAACAAAACAAAAAAAAATAAAAAAAAATATAGAAGACAAGGTGAAATATTATCTCATTGGAAAAACAACTGACCTGGAAAATAGATCCAGGAGAGATCATTTAAAAATTATTGAACTATCTGAAAGCCATAATCATAAAAAGAGCCTCAGCATGATCTTTCAAGAAATTATCAAGGAAAACGATCTTGATGTTCTGGAACAAGAGGGTAAAATAGAAATTGAGAGAGTCTATCAATCACTTCCTGAAAGAGATTCCCAAAGGAAAACTCAGGAATATTGTAGCCAAATTCCAGAGTTCCTAGGTCAAGGAGAAAATATTTCAAGCAGCCAGAAAGAAATAATTCTACTCTTTTGGAAACATAATCAGGATAACACAAGATTTAGCAGGTTCTACATTAAGGGATCAGAGGATAATCCTTCAGGAGGAAAAATTGACATTCAATGAAATAGAGAATTTTCAGGCACTCTTGGTGAAAAGACCAGAGCTGGATAGAAAATTTGACTTTCAAATACAAGACTCAAGGGAAGCATGAAAAGGTATACATGGAAGAGAAATCATAAGGGACTTATTAAAGTTGAACTCTTTACATTCCTACATGGAAAGATGACATTTATAATTCATGAAATTTTCCTCATTAGTTGGAGGGATCATATAGATAGATAGATAGATAGATAGATAGATAGATAGATAGATAGATAGATAGATATAGATATAGAGAGACAGACAGAGAGAGAGAGAGAGAGAGAGAGAGAGAGAGAGAGCACAAGGTGAATTGAAAATGAATTAAAAAATAAAATTAAGGGATAAGAGAGATGGGAGAGGGAGAAAGGGAGAAGTAGAACAAGGTAAATTATCTCGCATAAAAGAGGCAAGGAAAAGCTTTTACACTGGAGGGAAGAGGGGAGAAAGTTAGAGGGAATGAGTCAAGCTTACTCTCATTGGATTTGGCTTAAGGCAGGAGTAACACACAATCAATCAGGTATGGAAATCTATCCTACCCTACAGAAAAATATGGGGAAAGGGAATAAGACAGAGGCATAATAGAAGGGAGGGCAGATTGGGGGAAGGGGTAATCAGAAGCAAACACTTTTGAGGAGGGACAGATTAAAAGGAAGAATAGAATAAATGGTGGGGTGGAATAGGATGGAGGGAAATATAGTTGGTCTTTCACAACATGATTGTTATGGAAGTGTTTTGCATGACTGCACATGTATAACCTACATCAAATTACTTGCCTTCTCAATGACGGTGGGTGGGGAGGGAGGGAGGAAGTGAGAGAATTTGGAACTCAAAGTTTTAAAACCAAATGTCAAAAATTATTTTTACATGCAGCTGGGAAATGAGATATACAAGTAATGGGATGTAGAAATCTATCTTGCCCTGCAGGAAAATAGAAGGAGAATGGGATAAGAAAGGGATAAGAGAAGGAGTAGGGTAGGGATAAAAGGAGTAGGGTAGGGATAATAGGGAGGGCAGATAGGAGGAAGGGGTAATCAGAATGCATGTCATCTTGGGGTGATGGGAGAGATGGGGAGAAAAGTTGGAACTCAAAATCTTGTGGAAGGGAACTTTAAAAACTAAAAATAAATTTTTAAAAATATGACTAAACTACAACTTGGTAGAGAGAGAGAGGCAGAAAGAAGGATGGCTCTTTCTCTCTACCAAACAACTTAATAAATTTCTTTCTCAAATTATTTCTGATTTTGGAGTTTGTTCTTATGAATGACAATTCTCAAGATTCTAAAGATTTCTTACAATGATCCAACTGTCCTGGAGTATCTCTGAGGTCAGTCTGACCACCACACTAACCTTTTGGGGTTAGATGATTTTTTCTAGCCACATAAAACTAGATTAAAAATATTAACAAATGGTAAATAATAAACCATAACACTAGAAGACCATACCTACATAGGGAGCTATGGCCAGGGCTATGGCTCTGTGTATCCTTGGGCAAAAACTTCCCCTTTTCTAAAAATGAGATGATTGGATCCATATTCACTAAGTTCTCTCTTTGTTCTAACATTCCATGGTCCTAAAACATATTATTTATTCCACATGAGTTATTCCAGAGCTGTAAGTTAGAGAACTGTCCTAAGGCCAGGGTCTGACTCTGAGATGGGAAAGTCAGAAGCTGGGTCACACCCTGACCTCTTCCTTTCCTCCTGCCCAATGTGCTAATAATGGAATCCTAACAAAGCTGTTCCCAGCTCTAATATTCTAGCTTCCAAATATGACTCATTGAACAGCAGGTCACATTTGACCACACAATCTGGCTTTAACCACACTATGGTCCCCCAGACACAGCATCCCAAATATGCCTTACTAGAACAGTAGGTTTGTGCATGTGATGGAATCCTAGCCATTGCCTTTAGCTAGCCACTGCCCCCAGACCTAATTCTCATATTTCTTACAGAAACAGCAGGTGTGTCCATGCACTCAACTACAATCACATCCATCTAATCTCAGGACAACAACAGTCAACCAATCAGAACGTAGCATCACCAGCATGCCTAAGAAGGATGTGGACCCCAAAACAATAGACTTTCTCTAAGTAGGCACTGTGCAGTAATAGCAAAAGCTGTCCTTTAGGTTAACTTATGACATAGAGAGGCTTATTATAATATCATTATCATATATACATGCCCCCATCAGTGGATTTTTCTGTATGCATTGTGGGTAACTGCATGCACAATTCCACCAAGGCTAGAACTGCTCCCCATCACCTAATCCCTTAAGAAACTCCTCTTACATTTTAATATTCATATATTCTGCAATGATGTAATTGCATCTTTACCCTATAAAAGTCCATCTTGCTTTCACTCAACTGCCATTTCCTCTTGAAACTCATCCAGTTGGAGAGTGTAATTCTCAACATATACCTTTGGTTGGTTTGGGGGTGATCTGAGGAGGGGAGGAGCCAAGATGATGGAGTAGAAAGATTCACATATGTTAGTTCTGAACCCACAGCCCATAAAATACCTGTAAAGAAGAACTCCCAACAAATTCTGGAGCAGTGGAAGCCACACAGCAATGGAGTGGAGGAGATTTCTGTTCCAGAGAACCCTGAAAAACCAACACCAAAGATCTGTTGCACACCAGACCCAGAGCAGAGCCCAGCCCTGCCTTGGCTGCGCAGCACTGAGAGGAGCAGATCTGAGCAGGCTTCAGGGACAGAATCTTCAGCGGCTGCACAGGTCCCTCCATTCACAGGCGCAAAGGTCAATGAGAGAGCCTGTTTGGCAGGCTGAGAGGGGAGTGGGGTGTCTCCATAACTCTGGCCCCCTCAGAAGGCAGCAGCAGAGGACAAGGGCTCCCAAAACAGGCAGGAGCTCAGATCCATTGTTGAAGATCTTCGCATAAACCCCCTGAGGGATCTGAGCCCTGTGTGGTGGTTCTGCCCCCACCTGAGCAGCTGATCTTAATCTCATACTGAATAGCAGCCCTGCCCCCACTGAAAGCCCTGAGGCTGGGAAGCAGCATTTGAATTTCAAATTGGAAGATCTGGAGGCCAGGTGGGTGTGGAAAGGAATCTCAGAAGTCAAGTAACTGGCTGGGAAAATGCTCAGAAAAGGGAAACAAAAATAAGACCATAGAAGGTTACTTTCTTGGTGAACAGATATCTCCTCCCTTCCTTTCTGATGAGGAAGGACAATGCTTACCATCAGGGAAAGGCATAGAAGTCAAGGCTTCTGTATCCCAAACACCCAAAATAAATATTCAGTGGGCTCAGGCCATGGAAGAGCTCAAAAAGGATTTTGAAAATCAAGTGAGAGAGGTGGAGGAAAAACTGGGAAGAGAAATGGGAGAGATGCAAGAAAAGCATGAAAAGCAGGTCAACACCTTGCTAAAGGAGACCCAAAAAATGCTGAAGAAAATAAGACCTTTAAAAATAGGCTAACTCAATTGGCAAAAGAGGTTCAAAAAGCCAATGAGGAGGAAATGATCTGAGACTGTGAATTCATTCAAGATGACCCTCACAGAACACCATGAAACCTCAGCACTAAGGTAAGAAGTCATCTTGTCCAGAATCAATGAGATGGGAAAGAAAACCAGAGAGAAATAGGAGTGTCCAAAAGAATAATGGAATGCCTTGATTGGTAGCAGGTTTTTCAATATTAGAGGTTGTCAAGGGGTGGGAGAACCACTTGTTGCAGATCTTTAACCAGGAACTTCAGTTTTTCTGTGAGTTGGATTAAATGACTCTGAGTTCTCTTTTAACATTGAGATTCAGGGACTGCACAGGCTTTAGGGAAAGGGACAGGGATTATGATTCTCTTCTCCTCCTTTCTCTAGAATTTATTTAGTGGTTTAAAGTTTGCAAGGCCCTTTACAAATATTTATTCTCATAACAACCTGGAAGGTACTATTATTAATCCCATTTTACAGTTGAAGAAAGTGAGGCATCCAGAAGTTCAAAGACTTGCCTAAGGTCACACAGTTAGTGTCTGAGGCCAGATCTGAACTGGACCCTCCTGACTCCATTATATAGATAACATTCTATAGACACACAACCTAGCTGCTTCAATAGGTCAATCAGGGAAGTAACCCTTTTGATTTATGCCCTGGAGTACTAGCCTGTAGATAAGAGCACAAACAAGAGATTGAGTGGAAAGAGCAAAGTTCATTGGAGAGAATAAGGTACAAATATACCTTCTCACATGATCCAATGACCAATGAAGGACTCCAGGAAGTCAGAGGGTGGCACATTTACAGGAGATCAGTTGATGTGCAAAGAGATGCTGAGTCTGTAGCAAAGATGATGCACAAAAGTTTATAGCTTGAAACCCACAGGACCACAAATCACTGAACAGGAAACCAACAAATCTGTGAGATGAGCTAATGGTGTGATTGTTTGGATGGAGGAGCAAAAGAGTGTCACTTGGGTATTCACTGGGTCAGTCAGATGTGAAAGAGTGATGAAAATCAGGCACTGGGTTCAGGAACCCTAAACCAGGCATTATAGGGACTTAAAAAGAAATAGGAGTTCCAGTGCTTTGGAAGAATCTCAAAAAACACAGTGAGTCAATGAGCATTTATTAAGTGCCTACTATTCCAGGCACTAAGGATACAAAGAAAGACAAAAGCACAGTCCTTTAGGAGATCACAGTCAAATGAAAGAGACAACGAACAGACAAATACATGCAAACAAGCTATATATGGGGTAATTGGGAAATAATTGAGAGAGGAAAGACACTAGAGTGGAAGACTAGGAAAGGATTCCTGTAGAAGGTGGGATTTTAGTTGGGACTTGAAGGAAACCAAGGAGGCTAAGAGGTAGAGATGAGGAGGGAAAGCACTCCAGGCAAGGAAGATAGGCAAAAAAAAAAATGTCTGGAGCTGAGAAATGGAGTGTCATGTTTCTGGAACATCCAGGAGGCTTTGATCAAATGGTGTGTGGAGGGACATAAAGTGTAAGAAAATTGAAAAGATTGGGGAAAGGGAGGATAGGTTACAAAAGCCTTTCAGTCCCAAATGAAGTATTTTGTATTTGACTCTGTAAGTAATAGAGAATCATTGGAGTTTATTGAGTGTATAGATGCAGTAGTGGGGCTTGCACTTTAGGAAAATCACTTTGGTGACTGAGTGGAGCATTGAGGAGTCTTATTAAAGTACTTAGAAGCAGAATGGACCACTCCTTCCTACCACTCCAAATGCATGCTGCCTAACAGGGGTGACAGGACACAGTTGAAATGATTAGAAAAGCAATCATTCCTTACAAAATATGTATGCTTCTGGGAACTTAAAATTGAAGAATGAATACTCAGAAGATTAGTTGATGGCGGAAAAGCAGAACAGAATATAACTGGAAGGGATCTCATTTTATAAATGAGGAAGCTAACAACCAGAGAAGGGAAGTGATTTGCCTTCAGTAATAGGTGGAGGGGGTTAGTAGCAGAAGTGGGTCTAATATCTGAGTTTCTTGACTCTGAAATCCAGAGCTCTTTCTGTGACAATGTCACATATCATGGAAGAAGTATAATTGTGTACTTTTTCAAAGAATGTAAAAGACAGTTTGGAAGACAGGAAAAGGGAGGGCCTTCCAGGAGGTTACTGACCCCCAAAATTATTTTTGTGCTTATAAAATGAGCATGAACTTCAAATATAGAAGGCTTGTTTGGAGATCACTTGAAGGCCATGGGAAATTGGAAGTGGTTTCTGATTTTTAATTACATGCTAGAAACTTCCCCTACCCTCTCCAACAAAAGGGAGCATGGTTCTAATTTCTCCATTATGTAGACTAAAACTACATTTTTCCTCAGATGCCCTTCACAAATTTAGGCTTTCACCGGAAGAAATTGCATCTGGCCCAAACCCTAAAAACACATTCTTGATTCAGATGTGAGGCAGATGTGCTCTTGTGGGAAAAGAAAAAAGTATGCAGCCCAAAGATTTAATCATCAAGGCCTCCCTTCGATCCTCCCCACTCCCCTCACTACCCCATTAGAATTCAGGTCACTCTAACACAGAACTCTGAAAAACATGGGATATTTCTCACATGTCTTCATTGCAAAATATATTGTATCAAGAACGAGATGACTGGTGTGCTGCCTGAAATAAGAAAACAAATTCTTTTGGAAATCTTGAACAAGACAAGAGAGACATTGATTTGTGAGCAGCCTTCATGTTAGGGTTACCTGCTTGTCACTTCAAATTTTAGAATGAAAGACATCTTAGGAGTCTCCATTTGTACCTTCTGCCCTACATGTGAATGCCCTCCGCAACGTTGAATCCCTACTGCTTCAAGATCCCTTTGCATTTTGGTTCCTCAGTTCCTTTGGAATTCTTGACTTTTTTTTCTTCCAAATGAATTCTTTTTTCTAAGTTAGTAAAATATTCTTTTGGTAATTTGATTGGGATTGAATATATAGATTAATTTAGGTTAAATTGCCATTTTTATTATATTGACCCTGTCTATCCATGAACAATTAATAGTTCTTCAATTATCTAAATCTGATTGCATGCCATCTCAGGGAGAGAGTGGGAAATGAGGGGGGAAGGAGAGGAAAGGAGGGGAAAAATCTAAGATACATGGAAGTGATTGTAGAACACTGAAAACAAAATACTTTTTAAAAAATTATCTAAATCTGATTTATTTATATAAAAAGTTTTATATGTATAAATTTTTTTCATATTATTTCTAGGTTTGTTTTGGCAGGTATACTCCCAGGTATTTTATACTATCTAGAATTATTTTAAATGGGATGTCTCTCACTATCTTTTCTTGCAGGGTTTTGTTGGTGATATATAGGAATGCTGATAATTTATACTACTTTGCTTAAATTATGAATTGTTTCAACTACTTTTTTAGTTGAGTCTTTAGGATTTTCCAAATATATCATCATATTATCTGCAAAAAGAGATAGTTTTATTACTTCATTGTCCATGCTAATTCCTTCTATTTCTTTTTTGTTTCTTATTGCTATTGCTAGGATTTCTGATACAACACTGAATAATACTGAGATAGTGGGCATCCTTGTTTCATTCCTGATCTTACTGGGAAGGCTTCTAGCTTAATCCCAATACAAATAATACTTGTTGATGGTTTTAGGTAAATGCTTCTTATCAATTCAAAGAAAAATCCATTTATACTTTTAAACTTTTAGGGTTCATTTTTGTTTTTTAACAGAAATGAGTTTTGTGCTTTATCAAAAGCTGTTTCTCCATCTATTGATAAAAATCATATGATTTGTGCTACTTTTGTTGTTAATATAATCAATGATGTTAATAGTTTGACTTATGTTAAACCATCCTTACATTCCTAGTATAAATCTCACTTGACTAGAAAGTATAATCTTTGTAATATATTGTTGCAATCTCCTAGCTAGTATTTTATTTAGGATTTTTGCATCCATATTCATAAATTAAATTGGTTTATAATTTTCTTTCTTTGTTTTTACTCTTCCTGGTTTACTTTTCCGTATTTATTTCTTAAAAGGAGGTTGATAAGACCCCTTCTTTGCCTATCTTTCCAAATAATTTATTTAATACCGGAATTAGTTTGTCCTTAAATATTTGATAGAATTCACTTGTAAATCCATCTGGTCTTGATACTTTTCTTCCTTAGGAAGCTCATTTGTTGTCTCTTCAATTTCTTTCTCTAAAATAGATCTAGCTGGATATTCTATCTCCTCTTCTAATCTAGGTAGTTTATATTTTTATAAATATTTTTCCACATAACTTAATTGTTAAATTGGTAGTATAATTGGGCAAAATAACTGGCATATATATACATATATGAAATATATAAAATAATATATAACAACATATAATATAACATGTAATACATGTATGAAATATATAACATAATATTATATATAATATAATATAGTATTACTATCTAATTCCACCTATAATTTAACTTTTAAACATTTAGATACTATAATATTTGGTTCATATAGGTTTATTAGTAATATTATTTCATTGTCTAGAATACCTCTTTTCATATTGTGGTTTCCCTGTTTACCTCTTTTAGTTAAATCTATTTTAGCTTTAACTTTGTCTGAGGTCATGATAGCTACCCCTGGTTTTTTTTCTTCTTATATCAGATGAAGCATAATAAATTCTATACCAGGCCTTGGTTTTAACTCTGTGAGTGTCTCTCATTTCTAAATGTGTTTCTTGTAAACAGTATATTGTTGAATTCTGATTTTTAATTCATTCTACTAACCATTTCCATTTTATGAGTGACTTCATCTCATTCACATTCAGTTATAATTACTATTTGTATATTTCATTTTATCCTGTTTTTCTTTGTTATTGTCCTTCTCAGTCTCTTTCTTTACCCTATCCCTCCTCCTATAGGTTTACTTCTAATCACTACCTCTCTAATCCGTACTCTTTTAAAAAATTCCTTCCTTATCATCTATCCTTAACCTCCTATTTCTTAGTTCACCTACTCTCCTAAATCTTTCTAAAAGTGTCTCCCTTATCTTATCCCCTCACTTTCTTATTTCTTTATAAATTTAGAAAACTCTTTTACCCTTCTAAAGGTATATGTTGCTCCCTCTTTAACTCAGATCCAGTGAGAGTTAGGTTCCGGAACAACCAGTTCTCCACACCCACCTGCTTCCTCTGTATTAGTTCTTCCTTTCACACCTTATTTGTATGAGATAATTGTTCCTTTTTACCTCTTCCTACCCATTTTTGTTCTTTAGAATCACCTCATCATACTCAGCTCAGCGCCAACCTTTCTTCCAAACTACCTTAATAATGATGACAGTTTTAAGAATACTGCTAATATTTTCACATATAAGATGTAAACAGCTTGACCTTATTGAGTCACTTCTAATTTGCCTTTAATGTTTACCTTATATTTCTCCTAAATCTTATTTGTTGATTTTTCCGTTGAGTTCTGGTCTTTTTGTCACGAAAACCTGAAAGTCTTTCAGTTCATTAAATGTCCATTTTTTTTTTCCCATTCAGGATTATACTTAACTTTATTGGGTAAGTTATTTTTGGTCACAACCCCAATTCTTTTGCCCTTCAAAATATAATGTTCCAAGGTCTATGGCCTTTTTGTATAGTACTTTGTGTAATCCTGATTATAGGTCTTCAGTAAATTTTTTTTCTTGTTGCTTGTGACATTTTCTCCTTAACCTGGGAGCTTTGAAACTTGGCTATGATTTCTGTAAGTTTTCATCCTAGGATCTCTTTTATGAGATGATTAGTGGGTGTTTTCCTATTTATACTTTGCCCTGTTATTCTAGAATTTAGGGAAATTTTCCTTAATAATTTCTTTTTTTTTTTTTAATTAATTTATTTATTTATCTAGCTTTTTACATTCATTTTCACAAATTTTTGGGTTCCAAATTTTCTCCCCTTTTATCCCCTCCCCCCACCCCAATACCCCAAGCAATCTAATTTTCCCTATCTCCCATCTGTCCTCTCTTCTGTCATCCCTCCCTTCCCTTGTCTCTATCTTCTCTTTTCTCCTGTAGGGCCAGATGACTTTCTATTCCTCATTAACTGTATGTCTTCTTTCCTAGTTACAACAACAATACTAAACAGTTGTTCCTAAAACTTTGAGTTCCAAATTCTCCCCATCCCTCCCTCCCCACCTATTCCCTTTGGTACAGCAGGCAATTCATTATAGGCCATATCTGTGTAGCTTTGCAAATGACCTTCCTGATAGTTGTGTTGTGTGATACTAACTGAATTGCCATCCCTCCTAACCTGCCCCTCATTGTTCCTCTTCTGTCCTTTGATCCTGTCCCTCCCCAAGTGTTGACTTTCAATTACTCCCTCCTCCCTTTGCCCTCCCTTCGATCATCCCCCCCCCAATATCTCCTTCTCCCCCGCTTTCTTATACTGTAAGATAGGTTTTCATACCAAAATGAGTGTGCATTTCACTCCTTCGTTTAGTCAAATGTGATGAGGGTAAACTTTTGTTTGTTTGTTTGTTTTTTTTCCTCAGCTCTCCTCTTTTTCCCTCCACTAAAAACATCTCCTACTTGCCTCTTAAATGACATATAGTTACCCCCTTCCATTTCCCCCTCTTTCCTCTCACTACATTTCTCTCTCACCATTTACCTTAATTTCTTTTAAGGTATGGTCCCATCCTATTCAGTTCAATCTGTGTTCTCTATCTCTGCATGTGAATGCATGTGTGTATGTGTGTGCATGCGTGTACATGTGTATGTGTGGTCCCACCAACCACCCAGATACTGAAAAGTTTTAAGAGTTAGAAATATTGTCCTTCCCTGTATGAATGCAAACAGTTCATTTCTGGTAAGTCCCTTAATACTTCTCCTTGCTGTTTACTTTTGCATGCTTCCTCTCATTCTTGTGTTTGAAAGTCAAATTTTCTTTTCAGCTCTGGTCTTTTCATTAAGAATGATTGAAAGTCCTCTGTTTCATTGAAAGACCATATTTTCCCTTGAAGTATTATACTCAGTTTAGCTGGGTAGGTGATTCTTGGTTTCAGTCCTAGTTCCTTTGCCTTCTGGAATATCCTATTCCACGCCCTTCGATCCCTTAATGTAGAAGCTGCTAGATCTTGGGTTATCCTGATTGTATTTCCACAGTACTGGAATTGTTTCTTTCTAGCTGCCTGCAAGATTTTTTCCTTGAGCTGGGAGTTCTGGAATTTGGCCACAATGTTCCTAGGAGTTTCTCTTTTTGGATCTCTTTCAGGTGGTGATCGATGGATTCTTTCAATACTTATTTTACCCTCTGGTCCTAGAATGTCAGGGCAGTTTTCCTTGATAATTTCATGCAAGACGATGTCTAGGCTCTTTTTTTGATCATGGCTTTCAGGTAGTCCCATAATTTTTAAGTTGTCTCTCCTTGATCTATTTTCCAGGTCAGTTGTTTTTCCCATGAGATATTTCACATTCTCTTCCATTTTATCGTTCTTTTGGTTTTGTTTGGTGATTTCTTGGTTTCTCATAAAGTCATTAGACTCCATCTGTTCCATTCTAATTTTGAGAGAACTATTAAATTCAGTGAGCTTTTGAGCCTCTTTTTCCATTTGGCTCATTCTGCTTTTGAATGCATTCTTCTCCTCATTGGCTTTTTGAACCTCTTTTGCCAATTGAGTGAGCCTATTTTTCAAGGTGTTAATTTCCTCAGCATTTTTTTGGGTCTCCTTTACCAAGATATTGACCTTTTTTTCATACTCTTCTTGCATCTTTGTCATTTCTCTTCCCAGTCTTTCCTCCACCTGTCTAACTTGCTTTTCAAAATCCTTTTTAAGCTCTTCCAAGGCCTGAGCCCACCCAACACCCCCCTGGGGTTTTCTGGGGTACTGAGGCCCCGCCCTCCACATCTTTCCCTGATGGGAAAAATACGTTCTCGTCCTCCCCATCAGATCCGAAGGTTGGGATCATTTGCATTTGTTGGAAAAAACTCTCTAAAGTCTTATTTTTCTTCCCCTTTCTAGGCATTTTCCCAGCCAGTTACTTGACTTCTGAGATTCCTTTCCACCCCCGCCTGGATCCGCCCAGCTAGTGCTTGGCCTCTGAGATTCAAATGCGCTTTCCCGCGGCAAGCTTTAGTTCTGGCGCAGGGGTGGGGGCAGGGCCCTCAGGGGCTTTCTGCAGAGACTTTCAGGAACGGAACGGGTGGGGGCGGGGTGGGGGGCCCCGCCTGCTCTGCTCAGCTCCCTTGGGGGTTTTATTCAGAGGCGTTCAGCAGCAGAGCAGGGTGGGGGCAGGGCCGTCTCCCCTGCTCAGCTCCCTCAGGTTGGAAAGACCTTCAGTATTGAAGATCCTACCTGCTGCTGGGGGATTCCTGAGTCCCGGGCCGTTGCCGCCTCAGCCGCCCGCCCACGCCTCTGCCGCCGCCGCTTCCTGCCCCCGTCTCTGCCGTAGCCGCTTCCTCCCGAGGGGGCCGAGTCACGGAGGCGCTCCGCTCCCCTCCCCTATCGCAGGCTTCTTTTTTACTGACCTGTAGCTTCTGTGGGCGGAGGGACTTTCCCGGCTGCCGGAGCTTCCCCCGGAGCTTTCCTCTCTGAAGTCTGCTCGGGTCAGCTTCTCTGGGTCGCGGCCAGGGGTGGGGGTGGGGTCCGCTTTCCGGAGTGCGATGGACCCCGGGGACGGCTCTCCAGGGTTCAGTGGAATGAAAATCTCTTCCCCTATGTTTATGCACCCCCTGCAGAGATTCAGAATTTATGGGGATCTCCTTTTACCTCAGTTCCATGGGTTGTGGGCTCGGAGCTCGTAAATGTGCGTCCTTCTACTCCGCCATCTTGGCTCCGCCCCCCCTTAATAATTTCTTGTAATACTGTATCAAGATTTCTTTTTTATTATTGTAATTTTCAGGTAGTCCAAAAATTTTTATAGTTTCTCCTCAATCTGCTCTCCATATCAGTTGTTCTTGTAATGAGATGTTTTGCATTCTTTTCTATTTTTTATTCTTTAGATTTTGTTTTATTATTTCTTGGTGTCTTATGTCATTCACTTCCCCTTGCCCAATTCTAGTTTTCAATGAGTTATTTTCTTTCTTATGTTTTTGTATCTTTTTCCAATTGGTTGGCTTTCTTTTCATAATTTCCCTTACTTCTTGGATTACTTTTATTTTCCCCCTAATTTTATGTTGATCTCTCTTATTTGATTGTTGAAGTCCTTTTTTAGTTCTTCCAAGAATTCTTTTTGAGGCTGTGAGCATTTGACATTACTCTTTGGGGTAGGAATGACTTTTTTAAGCTTCACTATCTTCTTCTGAATATGAATCCAGTTCTTCTCCATTCCCATAGTAGCTACTGTGGTCAGGTTCTTTCTCCTTTGCTAATTCACTTTTATTTTGTTTTATTTTACTTTTAGCAGCTTATTATCATAATCAGGTTCTAATCCTGAGTTGTGGGTAATGGTGCCCCAAGCTTCAGGTCCTTCTTATTGTTATTTTCTAAACTTTATCCAGGGCACTCCTCTCCTCTCCTAAGTGGCTAGTTCCCCTAACCAGAGTATCCCACAAACACATTTACTTCCTGGCGTCCCTCACACCTCTGCAAACTTTAGTTCTCCACTATGCCCTGGAACTGAAACCCAGGACTTTGCTCTCCTGCAAATATCCACAGCCAGCAGTATCCCCACCCCTCTGCTACAGCAAAAGTTCCTGAGACCTGGGCTGCTTGCCTACGCAGCTGCCCCCAGGGCTTGCTATTTGTTGATTCAGTGGAGTCAGCTTAGAGGTGTTTCCACTTTCTAGGTCAAACCTCCATCCCTGGAATTCAAGTCTTTCCTGAACTCCTCTCAAATTGTTTTAGAAGGACAACTGTTTTACCGCAATTTCTGTTTATTTTTGCGACCCTTTGAGGTGATATTTTGTCTTGTTTGTGGAGGAAATCTAACCCTAAATGAACCATCTTTCCAGAATCCTCCCCCAGGAGAATATATAGGAAGTGGAGGAAAAAGGGGGAAAGAACTCTCTGTGTCTCTGTCTCCGTCTCTCTCTGTCTCTGTCTCCAAGTCTCTGTCTCTCTGTCTTTTTCTTTCCCTGTCTCCCAGTCTCTCTCTCTCTGTCTCTGTCTGTCTGTCTCTTCCTGTGTCTCTCTTGTTATTTTACCTGTTTGCTTTGGGCATGAACTCTGTGCTAAGATATTCTTGTTCTATGACCTCCACTATAAAGGTCATTCTCCTTTGCAGAGAAAACAGAAGAAAGATCTGAATTTAGAAGATCTGTCTTTTTTCTCTGTTGTAAGTTACTGGCATCCCACTCATCCCAAACAAAGTACCTGTTCCTTCTTTGGTTCTCCTTTTTCTCCCAACACATCTTTTAAAACTCCTTTTTGATGTTAGCTTCCCCCACCAGTCTCAGATGACTTTGAGCTTTAGCATTCTAACAACTAACATTCTAACTATGTTAAAGCAGAAGAGATCTTGGAAAATGATGTTCTGGAAGGCAAAGGAGCTAGGATTCAAATTAAGAATCATCAATTCAGCAAAACTGAGTATCATTCTTGGGGGGTGGGGATGGATATTTAATGAAATAGAGGATTTTCAAGAATTCCTGATGAAAAGACAGAGCTGAGCAGAAAATTTGACATACAAACACAAGAGTCAAGAGAAATATTAAAAAGTAAACATAAAAGAGAAATCATAGGAAACTCAATAAAGCTAAAATGTTTACATTCCTATATGGAAAGATAATATACAGAATTCTTAAGAATTTTATCATTCTTAGTGTAGTTAGAAGCACTCTAAATAGACAAAGGGCACCAGTGTGAGCTGATTATATTAGAATGATCTAAAAAAATGAAGAGGTAAGAAAAAGGGATGCATTGGGAGAAGTGAGAAGAAGGGGGAAAATTTTTCTCACATAAAAGAGGCATTCAAGGAAAAGCTTTTATAGTAGAAGGGAATGAAGAGGGATGGGCACTGTTTGAACCTCACTGTCATCAGAATTGGTTCAAAGAGGGAAGGATATATACATGAATACATATATACACACACGGAGGCACATGAACATATGCACACATACATATACATACATGCATACTCATTTGGGTATAGAAATCTATCTTACACAACAGAAAAATAGGAGAAGGAGATAGGAGGAGGGGCATGAAAAACAAGAGGGTAGATTAAAGGAGGCAGTGGGCAGAACCAAAATAGAATTTTGAGAAGGTTAAAAAGACTTTTGATAAGATAAAAAGAGAGAAATAAGGATGATCAAGAAAATAGGATAGAAGAAAATACATAGTTAGTATTCATAACTATGAATGTGAATGGGATGAACTCACCCATAAAATGGAAGCAGATAGAATGGATTAGAAACTAGAATCCAGCAATATGTTGCTTACAACAGACACACTTGAAACAGAATGGCACACAGAGGGTTAAAATAAGGAGATGGAGCAGAATCTGTTATGCCTCCAAAGAAGTAAAAAATAAAGGCAGATATAGCAATCATGATCTCAGACAAAACAAAAGCAAAAATAGACCAAATAATAAAAATAATCAGGGAAACTATATGTTGCTAAAAGGTACTATTGACAATGAAGTAATATAAAAATTTTTTACAGCAAGTTTCTTTGATAAAGTCCTCATTTCTCAACTATACAGAGAACTGAGTCAAATTTATAAGAGCAACCCAATATGACAAAAGGAAGACCAGGAACCCCTTCCAAATCCATACTCTACCACCTTTCAAAGAACTGAGTCCCAAAACTAAAGGGGTTGGTCCATTGGTAGGCAATGCCAAATCTTTATAGCTTTCCATGCATTTCCCAATATAAAGAGGAGATAATGAATAGTACCTGGAATATCAGGTCCAAAGAAAAGATGATTACAGCTTCTGCACAAGTACCACCAATCCTCATCAAGATCAGAGTCATCAGGTAAATTAGCTAAGAGATTATTATTCTCTTGAATGCAGTTTATTCCAATACTATGCCCAATAATGAGATTTACCTCAACCATCTCTCACTCCATATTACCTGGTCAAATAGCCAGGAAACCCTTCTTTCTAGGACCACAAAGAAAGGTGGCAGAGATGCCAAATTCTTGCCCCTCTCCACCCTCCCACCAAGAACCCTCTGAGAGACTACCTTTCTTCTTCTATGGGTGTTGGAAAGAAAGTTTTATTTATCCTTGTCACAAGAAACAACGCACCTCTCAGTGCCACTAGTTGGCCTACAAAGTCTCTCCTAGGGAAGTGGCCACTGAGTATTATTACATTGGCAACATTTTGAAAGTGTCTCATCAGATCTAGATTACAGTAAGCAGAAGGATAACCTAGGCCTGCCTTTGTCAATATCCATGCCAATGCCTACTCTTCTGGAGGTCTGTGTCTCTGTCTATTCTGATGCCATTGGGGCCTCTGATGATGCTCTCTGCCACTGAAGCCCATGCCACTTCCACTCCTTCTGTCACTATCAGGCCCTTGCTGCTGTCTAATAAGACTATTTTGGGGCCTGAGGTTGCCATTTCTTCCCTAGACCAGGGCTGGTCCCTGACTCTACCCACTGCACTATACTAGACTGTTGTTCTTCAGTGCCAGGGCATGAGTACTGCCACTGCCACTGTTGGAATGTGAATTCTGATCTTCTATTCCAGGGCCAAGTAATGGGTCAAGTAATGCTTCCTATACCAGGGCTCCAGCCCTACAATGGGTGCTTCCTCTATTTTTCTTACACTAGACTGGATACTGCTGACTAGGTATCCCACACCCCTATCTGGTTCCCACCGTTGATGTTAGGAACACAGCGTGCCTCAGGAAACTCCAACTTGTTCTGGCCAGGCAGATTAGAATTTGGATTCTTTCTTCTGATTGGGGTCATCCTCTCCAAAGCAGACATTCTTCCTACTGCCAGACAACATCCAGAGGGACCTGGAAGTTCCTGTCATCTGGAAATCACAAGGCTGCCACCAAGGATATCTACTCAGAATTACTCACTTATGCTCAGGGAAAGAGACAAAGAGCAAACGATCAGTCATGAAAAGAGCAAAAGATCAGTCATGAGAATGAACCCCAAAATCTGAAATAGTTTTAGAAAGAAATTTATTAGGTTGTTCACTAGGGAGAGAGCCAGAAAGAATCTTTGTGAGGTTACACTATATAGAGTTCAAACAAGGGCAAAAGGACATTTGCCTGATTGGACTCACATAGATAGATAGTCTCCAAAAGGTCAGTTTGAGCTATATATCAGCAGGTAAGTCAATCTAATTTGGGGGACCCCAAACACAAGCTTGCATAGACATGAAACTAGGCCTGAGCAGAGGTCATTCTGACTTCTACAGTAATCTTTTGGATTAAACAATTTTCTAGCCACATAAAGCTAAATTCAAACAACTTTAATAACTGATAAATATTTTCTCCACAAGAGGCTTTCTCTAGGCCAGTACACAGGCTCCATTTCATGCCATATACAAGCAGTCAGTGTTTCTGCCAGGGTGGGGAAGGGTACCTGGGTCCTGAGCTCAACAGTGGAAGAGAGAGAGAGAGAGAGAGAGAGAGAGAGAGAGAGAGAGAGAGAGAGAGAGAGAGAGAGAGAGAGAGAGACAGACAAGCAGACAGGCAGAGTGACAGACAGAGAGAGACAGACAGAGAGAAAGACATGGGGAGAGACAGAGACAGACAGAGACAGAGACAGAGGGAGAAAGGGAGAGAGAGAGAGAGAGAGAGAGGAGAGAGAGAGAGAGAGAGAGAGAGAGAGAGAGAGAGAAAGTTCAGTTCTGGAGCAAAAGCAGAAGTTGTCTTTCCAGTCAAAATATTTTGACTGACATGTCCCAATCCCACCCCACTCCCATCTTCTTCTACCAAAACTGGGGCATATTTGTCCATAACCCAGTTCAGAAAGATTTGTGGCATTCTGGGGGAGGATCAGTCACTATACTGTCAAGAGTCTCTCCCAGTGCCCTCCACCAAAGTACACCAAAGTATACATGGCTCCAATTCCAAGTGGCCTCCCAAATGCTATCTAAAGAGACCCAAGCAGTTCATTCAACCAGTTTTTAAACAGTTCCCAAAACCCCAGTTTGTTTCAGGGCAGGGAAGAGAGAATACAAGGTGGTCTTGGAAATATCATTATCACCCCCAACACAAGTTTATCTTCGGCACAGCATTGACCCAAACTTTATTCGTATGTTGGGGATCAATTGCTTGTTCCATCTAAATCTATATTAACAAGTCAAGGTAGTATACTCAGACAGGCAGCCACTTGGCTACCAGTCCCTCTCAGTATTCCAGTTTTACTTTAGTAGCAGTTGTGTGTAATCATTTTAAAGAATACTTCATTTAATAATTAATACCACTTAATAATAATTAATAATACAGCTTTAATAATTAATACAACTGCCTAGGAAACTAGGCAGCACAGCAGATAATGTAACAAAATGTAGAGTAAAAGGGAAGTTGTCTCCCTACACAATCTCATGTATTTTAGAAACCTGAAACAAAACTTCTCACAATTTGGGTGACATTAATTTCACCAAACAATAGTTTTACACCAAAGTAATTCATTTAAGAACCTTAAGTTAATCAGTTACAGAAGGCAACAATTATGTAATGCTCATCACATGACAAGCATTATGGTAAGCACTTTACCATGATGGGAAAAAGAAAGTACTGTGGATCTGAATCGCTCTTTTAAAATTCCAATAAAACTTTCCATACTCTAACTTTATTTATCAGTAAGGTTTACAATAAGGACCTGGAGAATCATTTCCACAAAGTATAACTTGTAGGTGCTGAAGCTAATGGTCAAGTGAAAGTACATATTTCTTCACCCTTTTGGGAGGAGCTGTTTGTTGGGAAATACCTGTAAAGGTTTAAAGTGTATTTAGGAGTTCAGCTATTCTCAGAGATCTTTTGGGGCAATTAGAATTGGTTATAATCACATAGATTTTATGTGATAGTCAAATAAATCCATATAAAACTCACTCCACGCAGTTTCTTTCAAGGTTTCTCCTAGTTCCTCATTGTAGAGTGCCAAAACATGCAGTAATCGAGCTGACTTTGGAGAAGTCATCTATCTCCTCAAATGCTAGAGAATGCTTCTATGCTAGAGAAGATTTCATCTACTTATTTCTCAAAGGAGGTTAGCAGTAACCATTAACCAAATTCCAGAGCTGCCAGGTCAAGGTGAAAATACTGCAAGTGGCCAGAAAGAAACAATTAAAATACAATGGAGCCATAGTCAGAATTACACAAGATCTAGCAGCTACCACTGTGTAAATATGGAATATGACATTTTGCAAGGCAAAGGAGTTAGGATTACAACTAAGCTATCCAGCAAAACAGTATAAATCTAAAGGGGTAAAATGGATATTTAATGAAATAGAAGACTTCCAAGCATTCCTGATGAAAAGAAGAGAGCTGAATAGAAAAACTGACATGCAAACTTAAGACTAAGAGAGGAATACAGAGGTAAACACGAATGAGACACCTTGAGAAACTTTACAAGTTCCAGATAGGAAGATGATACATGTAACACCCAAGAACTTTACCATCGTTAGGCCAATTAAAAGGAGTCTACTTAGACAGAGGACATGGTTGTGAGTCTATTATGTTCAGATGACCTTGAAAGAAGAATGGACGACTGAAAAAGAAGGATGTTTCAGGAAAAGGAGGGAGGGAAGAGAAGAGTGGAGGAAATTATTTCACATAAAAGAGAAGGTGTGCAAGGAAGAATTTTTACAACGGAGGGGAAAATGAGAAGGGACTGGGAAACATTTGGACCTCACTCTCACCCGAACTGGTTCAAAGAGGGAAGAATATATATATATATATATATACACTGAGCTGGGGTGATAAGAGGGAAGGAAGGATAAGGTCAGAAGCAAAACAGATTTTTGAGGAGGTACCGTTTAAGAGAAAGAGAGAGAGAGAGAAGAGAGAGAGAGAGAGAGAGAGAGAGAGAGAGAGAGAGAGAGAGGGAATGAAGAGAGAAGGATAAATAGAAGAAAATACAATAGAGGGGAAATATACAGTAAACAATCATAATTGTGAATATGAATAGAATTTGGTCATTGCAGTCATGTCCAACTCTTCATGACACCATTTGAGGTTTTCTTTGCAAACATACTGCAGTGGTTTGCCATCTCCAGATCATTTTATAGATGAGGAAACTGAGGCAAACAGGATTAAGTGATTTGCCCAGGGTCACATAGCTAGTAAGTATCTGAGGCCAGACGTGAACTCAGGTGTTCCTAACTCCAGACCTGGATCTTTATCCATTCCACCACCTAGTTGCCCAAATGGGATGAACTCACCCATAAAGCAGAAGCGGATGGCAGAATGGGTTAGAAACCAGAATCAAATAATATGTTGTTAAAGAGGCACACTTGAAACAGAGGGATACACAGAGGGGTTGAAGCAAAATCTATTATGCTTCAGTTGAAGTGAATTAGGTGAAATATTAAGGAGTAATTTTTTACAACATGGTTCAGAAAGTGCTTTTTCATTACTCTGTCTAAAGGAAACAAGTTTTTCAATGAGACTTTGTATTAATATGAAGCTCTCTAAAAGCATAAAAAGTTGACTAACAGACTTTTTTTATTTCTATATTAGTCATGTTGTAAAAGAACATGTATGCAAAAAATAACAAGAAAAGTAAAGAAAGTTTAAAAAAATATATTTCAATCTGCATGCAGATTCTATCCAGTTCTTTCTCTGGTAACGAAAAGCATTTTTCATCATAAGTCCTTTGAAATTGTCTTGGATCATTGTATTGCTGAAAATAGCTGTCACTCAGAGTTGATCATTGTACAATATTGCTGTTACTATGTATAATGTTCTCCTGGTTCTGCTCATTTTATTTTGCATCAGTTCGTGTAAGTTCTTAACAGGTTTTTTTTGAGAGCATTCTGCTCTTCATTTCTTATAGTGCAATGCTTACTTAGACTTTTAAGAGATAAATACAGAAAATGGAAGCAAGAGCAAGTCTAATGCAGAAGTAGTCTGCCAAAAGTAGGCCTGATGAATCTTACAGAGACCAAAAATTTTTAATAGATTTTTGAATAATCATAGATTGCTAAAACTGGAACACTAAAAAGGATTTCTGGGGGAGGTAGCATTTGATTTGGGTTTTAAAGGATAGGTAAAGAGGGACTTCCAGGTTACATGACTAATAAGATGGTGGACTCAACATTTTCTCTAGTCTTCAAGATCTCTTAAACCTCTCCAAAATAGGATTTATTGTAAATAACATTTTATTTTTCCCAGTTGCATGTAAAAAACAATTTTTAACATTCATTTAAAAAATTTTGAGTTCCAAATTCTCTTCTTCTCCTCCCCACTTCCTGAGATGGTAAGCACTTTGATTTGCAATCATGCAAAACGTATTTTCGTATTAGTCATCCTGTGAAAGAAAATTCAGAACCCCCTCATTGACAAGGCAATCAACTTGATATAGGTTATACATACTGAAGTCATGCAAAGCATAGTTCCATGTTAGTCATATTGTGAAAGAAAACACAGACCAAAAAACCAAAAAAAGAAAATAAAATTTTTGAAAGTGTGCTTCCGTCTGAATTCAGACTCAGACCCAGAGAGCAACATTTTTTTCATCAACTCCCTTTTCTCTTTCATTGTAGCCTGAAGATTCGCTATGCCCAGGACCTTTTAATGCCATTCTGACACTTAAGATTCAGTTGTAGCTTTCTTCTTTCGGTGACCGAGACTCAGATATATCTTTGTCTGAAGCCTGATAGATTCTTTCCCTGAACCCTCATCCCCTGCCCCCTCTCCCTCAAGCCCCTGGATATGTCAAGCCTTTCTTGGTGTGAGTTAAAATAAAATCACAATATCTTGCTCTTATCACCACTGACAGATTTGTCACTTCTTGAAAGCCACTGAACTCCAAAACTAATTCAGCAGCCTGGAAGACAGAGAGAGAATGGAGGCACAGATAGGAAAATCTGTTAGGAGATTACTACAATAATCCAGGGGGAAAGTGATGAAGGCCTGGGCTAGGGGGGTGGCAGTAGAAAGAGAGTAGGGACAGAATTGGAGAGATGTTGCAGAGATAGAATCAAGATTGGATGATTTATTGGATTTGAGAGACGAGGGAGAAAGACGCCAAAGAAAGCCAACCATAAGGTTGCACATATGAGAGCCTAGGTGAATAATGATTCCAGAAACAGAAATAGGGCATCTCAGAAGAAGCAGCGAGGTTGTGGGTAATCAGCTCAGCTTCAGACTTGTTGAGTTTGAGGTGCCAGTGGATAACCTAGGTAGAGATATTCTATAGGTAAATAGGCACAAAGATGCAAAGAAAGATGTGGTAGTTGGAGTCACAGAAATAAATAAAATTACCGAGGGAGTGGGGATAGAAAGGGATTAGAAAGCAAGGGAAGGAAGAAAGAAATGAAGGAAAAGAGAGGAGGGGAAAGGAAGAGAACGAAAGAGAAAGGGAGGAAGGAGGGAGGGAGGAGAGGAAGAAAGAAGGGAAGGAAGGTAGGAAGGAAGGAAAGAAGGAAAGTACAGAAGGAGAAAGGAAGGAAGGAAGGAAGGAAGGAAATACAGAGGGAGGAAGGGAGGAAGGGGAGAGAGGGAGGGAGGAAAGAAGGGCCCATCAACAAATAGACAAAGAACTCCTTTATCCCATAAGCCCAGTAAGGCAAAACATGCAGGTCATTTCTAAAAATGCATTTCTGATTCTGTATGTTAGTTCAGCATCCCTCTCATGAGGCAGGCAGTGTTCTTTTATAGCAGTCCTCTGGAGTCATCAAGGCTGATGATTTAGCTGAACAGAGTTCCTAAGTTTTTCAAAAGTGTTCATTTTTTACAATGTCAATGTTATAAATTGTTCTGGTTCCACTCTCTTCATTTTGTATTGTGGGAGAATTGTGGAAATTGAGGGAACCACATTTACTCCATCTTGTGACTCAATTCTGGATCTAGTTCAGTTCCCTTTCTATTCAATTATGGGTGTAATCCATTCTCTGTTTCGAGAGAAAACTGTATTCAATTATTAGAATTGTGAGAAAACTTCATTGCGCTGTTTGAACCTAGCTCTGCATGGCTGGGAAGCAAGACTACCTCTGTCTGTTGCTTAGAGACCCTTAACTAAGGACCCAGGTTGTACTGACCAGAAACTTCATCATATCTGAAGATTGATGTAGGGAGTTTTCTCAGACTATATATCTCAAACAAATGATACAGCTTATCTGAAAACTGGCTCTTACTGGTTAATCAGTTACTGTTTCCTTGTTCCTTTAATTGAATTCAGACACTTAGTAGGAAGTGGGATGCCTCTTTTTCTGATGTCAGGGAATTGCATCTGTTCACTCTCCCACTCCCAAATTGGAAAGCCCCTACCCTTTCCTCCAGTTAGAAATTAGATTACCTAATCTTGTACTCTGGTTTATATGCTATTAATTTTTTTCTTATTTTTTATACATTAAAAAAATCTGTCTCCCCATGTATTCACAATCTAGGGCAAAGCTAAGGAGGTCTGGTCTCATTTTGTTTAGCAATTGCCATGCATTGTTTAATAAATAGATACACTCAGAAGCTTGAACATTTATTTCCTCAATAATTTCGGATTTCACTCACCACTGTTGGTACATACAAATCTTTCCACATTCCTTTGAAACCTTCTTTATAGTTGAACCTAGATTTTAGAAAGGCTTTTGACAAAGTATTTGATCCTATTATGGTGAGAGAGATATGGGTTTGAAAATAATACAAAATTCTTCCTTGCACACCCTTTTTTATGGGAAATTATTTCCTCCATTCTTCTCTTCCCTCCCTCCTTTTCCTGAAACATCCTTCTTTTTCAGTCGTCCATTCTTCTGTCAAGATCGTCTTAACATAATAGACTCACAACCATGTGCTCTGTCTAAGTAGACTCCTTTTAATTGGCTAATGATGGTAAAGTTCTTGGGGGTTACATGTATCATCTTCCTATCTGGAACTTGTAAAGTTTCTCAAGGTGTCTCACTCGTGTTTACCTTTGTATTCCTTTGGATAGACTGAGACCTAGTTGGATGGCCAGACACAAAGAGTAGATGTTAATGACAACATGACAGGCATATACCATGAATTTGTTCTTGGCCCTGTGTTGTTTTGCTTTGGTGTGTGTGTATGTGTGTGTGTGTGTGTGTGTGTTTTAATTAGTGACTTGGATAAAGGCATAGATGATGTGCTCATCAAATTTACAGGTGACATGAAGTTGGGAGAGATTGCTAACACACTGGATAACATGAAGATCTGAAAGGATCTTGACCAGCTACAGCACCAGCTGAATCTAATAAATACTCAGTCTTGCACTGAGGTACCTCCACAAAAAAGAATTCGTTTCAAAAGGACAAGGTGAGGGAGGGAGGAAGGGATAGACAGTAGTTTATCTGAAATATATGGATCAAGAGCTTAAGTTGAGTCATCAGTGAGACATGGTGCTGAAAGTGGTAATGTAATCTTGGGCTGCAATGGAAAGGCTAGAGTTTCCAGGAAGGGGTCAGGGTCAGGGGGTGGGGATGGGAAGGATCATTATCCCACTGTACTTTGTTCCCATCAGACTCTCTGGAGGACTGTGTTTATTTCTGGACACCGGTTTGAGGACACTGATAAACTAGAAAATGTGAGAAGGCAGTCAACATGTCAAAGGTCCTTGAGTCCATCATAAAAAGACAGATTTAAGGGATAGGGGTGGAGGTCAGGTGTTGTGCCTAGCAAAGAGAAAACTTAGGGGGAACATGATAGTTGTGTTCTAGAGTCTACAGGACTGTCATGAAGAAGAAGAGTTGGATTTGTTCTGTTGGCCCCAGAGGGCAAAACCAGGGGCAAAGAACAGAAGTGAAACTAGTTAAAGATCTAAATTTAGGCTAGATGTCAGGGAAAACTTCCTAACAATTAGAGCTATCTGAAAATGAAAGGGGCCTCACTTCTCAGAAGTCTTCAAGTAGATGTTGGATGACCACTTGTTGGCTATATTTATGTGTATAGCCCCAGAGGGGCCCCTGTTTTATTTCTTCAAATTTAGGGAGTCCCCCATACTCCAGTTCCATTTAGCCACTTTACAGTCAGATTTGCTTTTAGAAAGGAATATTTACTTCAAAGGTATAGCAAAAACAAACATAGAAATGTTTTCTCCCAAACACCTAGAAGAAGCATAATCCCCCCAAACTCCTTGATCTCTGGGAAGGGCAGGAATATTAGATTTCCGTTATTGTTCTTGGTTAGTGGATTAATCATGTCCTACTCTTCATGACCCTATTTGGGGTTTTCTTGATAAAGACAATGAAGTGGTTTGCCATTTCCTTCTCCAGTTCATTTTACAAATGAGGAAACTGAGGCAAAGAAAGCTAAGTGACTTGCCGAGGGTCACACATCAAGGAAGTTTCTGAGGCCAGATATGAACTCAGGAATCTGGGTCTTCCTGACCCCAGGCCCAGTTCTCCTTCTACTGCACTCCCTAGCAGTCTGATTAGTGGTTCACAGTTTAACTCAATTCCTCTATAGTTTGATTTCCACTAAGTTCCAAATGGACTTATATCTCAGCATATTGAATTCTCAGGGCTTCCCTTCTAAGCTGGCAGCAACATTCAGTCAGGAATCCTGTCTCCAAGGTCACCCCACTTCTGAATCTAGGGACCCACTCTATGCACCTAGAATGGAAAAGGAGAAATTAAACAAAGCATAACTCCAAGCACATTGTTGGAGCCTAAGGAGAAAATGAAAGTGGCTCTTTCCCCACCCAGCTTTGTGAATGGTGTCCATGCTGTGAGTGAGCAAGACCTATATCTCTGGATACTCCTGGGAAAAAAGAGAGAGAGACAGAAATCAAGAGGTGGGGAGGGGAGACAGAGGGAGGAGGGAGAAAAGGAGAGAGAATAAGGAGAGAGAGAGAGAGAGAGAGAAAAGAAGAGAGAGAACAAGGAGGAGAGAGGGAGGGAGACAGAAGAGACAGAGAGACAGAAAAGAAGAAGAGAGAGAGAGAAAAGAGGAGAGGGAAAGAATGGAGAGGAGAGGAGAGGAGAGGAGAGGAGAGGAGAGGAGAGGAGAGGAGAGGAGAGGAGAGGAGAGGGGACGGGAGGGGAGGGGAGGGGAGGGGAGGAGAGGAGAGGGGAGGAGAGGAGAGAGACAGAGACACACAGAGAGACAATGTCTCAGTCTGGTAGTTTTAAAGATGTCAGTGGTTCTCAGCAATGCAGTTAATGGTCTGTTACCATCATGCAGTAGAGGAATGCAAAATATCTTCTCCCAGAAGCAGGTCTTTGGTGTCTTTTATATGAGTGCCTCTGTTATGGGCATGTGGCAGAGCCCCCTTACACATGACTCCCAGATTTATTTATCCAGCCCTTCTCACTTCTGATTTCTAGTCTTGCAACATCACTTTCCTGTTTGACATTTTGAACTGGATGCTCCATAGGCATCTCAAATTCTTCCTACAAATTCTACAATCCAGCCAAAATTGCCTACATATGTTCATACATATAGATTCCTCATATATGACATTCCATCTCCTGTCTCTGTGCCTGAACATGAGCCTGGAATGTTCTCCTTTCCAGTTTCTGAATATTAGAATCTCTCACTTCAAGACTCAGCTCAAGCCCTTTCTCCTAAAAAAGGCCTTTTCTGGTCTCTTTCCACTTCACCTCCTCCAAATATTAGTGTCGTGGAGTCTAAGGTTATCTTTTACCTATTTATCTTTTATTTTCTGATTTATATATAAAAGAAATATAAGCAACTTGGAGTATTTTTTCTTTAATTCACAGTGCTTGGCACAGTTCAGAATCAAGAAATGACTGTTGATTGGTTGGATAAATGAACAAATGTATGATTTGTCCTCTGGATGGAACTGGAATTCAGGCGACTAGAGAGGGGTCAACAGGCTATTTCAAGCAGGATTAATAATTATTATAAGGTTCGTATTTGCATATTTCTTCAAGTTTTGCAAAGTGATTTATATATGCTACCTCATTTGACCCTCGCAAGGGTATCCCTGTGAAGTAAGTGCTATTATTAACACAAAACTGAAACACAGAGGATAAATGATTTGCTCTGACTCACACAGTGATAAGTCACACAGCTGATAAGTGTCTAAGGCAGGATTTGAACTCAGACCTCATTGATTCCCAGTCCTACACTCAATCTATTGCACCACCCAGATGCCTCTATGCTTAGATACTATTTCTTTGGATGTCCATACTTGGATGATCCACCGGAAGCTGGTCCAGAGCCTATTTCATCAGTTTGCCAAAGGATGATGAGACCTTGAGGAACTGATTCCTCTTAACCTAGGAGAAGCTGGTATAACTAGGGTATTTCTATTTGTTAATTTAAATATGGTTAAAGTATGAGCAGAAGAGAAACTTTGTGGAGGTAAACACTCAAACACAAATTCCAAGGCTCTTACTTAGCCTGAGGTTTGCATTATTTGCTAAAAGAGAGTAAAATGTTGGTGGGTAATCCCAAGAATACAAAAAAAAAAATAAGAAAAGAAAAAAATATCGTGAACTACCTAAAAACATTAACATAACAGAAGGAAGTTCAAAAGGGACATAGATTTGCAAGGAATCTTCCCCCATGGGGTTAAATTTAATATCTGCTGAAAAACCAAACATAACAGAATTTTATGGTTCCTTATACCTTTCTCCTTTCTGCTCTTTTCTGTAGATTTTAAGCTCATAATAAATAAAAAAGAAAATTTAAAAGAAAAAAAGGTAATTCTCGGATTGCCATGGAGACGAGATATTCAAGCAGATGCTATTCCAGACGTCCACTAATTAGCAATGTTTTGGAACTGAGACTTCTGGGAAGGCTTTTCAGTGATGATTTCTGGTATAAAGAAATCAAAAAGAAAGGAGTAAGGAACACAGAGCTCATGAATCTGTATTAAAAAACTTCACCATCCATCTTGGAACCATATGAGCAGGTATCAAGGTATCCAGATATTTTGTTCCCTAGCCCCTTTCCCTTATGAAACATTGTGACAAGGTACTGCTGTTGTGATGAATCCAATGTTGTTTTGCTACACAGCAGCAACAGATGAGGGTGCTTCTATATTAGTGTGGATAAGGGTTGGTGCCCCAAGCCAATCACCCCTCTCAGGGACAATCTCTTTCTCCCCTGTCTCCTAATCAGAGAAGGAAGCATTTCTCATTCACTGAGAAATCACTCATAGTTTTGTCTCTCTCTCTTCACCTCAAAAGAAGGAGTTTAAAATAGGAAATGTCCAGTTTCTGCAGTTGCCAGCAAGTCAGTTGTACTCCTTCCCCTGTTTTTTGTTCTTTCAAAACCACCTAGATATGACTTTTCAAACCCAGACCTCAGGAAATCTGGTGCTTAACTGTGTATTCCTTGTACGCATTACTCAATGTATAATTATTGTGTATTACTTGAGTGCATTACTTACTTTGTGCATTACTTGAGTTCTGTGGTGGATTTTTTGGATTCTGTGCTGGCTATCTCATGAAAATTTCCCCTTGGTTGAAGCTATTATCTAATTAACATAAAGGTGAGATTTTTATTAGCTAATTAACATAAAGGTGAGATTTTTATTAGCTAGGGACTTTTCTCACCCATTCATGCTTGCACATAACTCACCAGTAGGCACATTTACCAATCTAGCATAAAGGAAAATATACTCAAGTTCTTTTGTTTTTTAAGATAGGGAGTTTTAGGGGTTTGCCCAAATTCAAATAAAGTGGACAAGATGACTCCTGAGGTCCTTTCCAGTTTGAAATTTATGGTCCTATTTTCAAACTCAGTTCTTTAAACGTTAACCAATTCAAGAGATATTAAAATGCTTTCTTTACCAGTTAATTCATTTAGCCACCATGTTGTTGTAGCTGACACTGGACATTTCTGGCCTCAATGTACTTGTAACAAATAGAACTTGTAATAAATAGAACTTGTATACTGAACCCAACAAGTCAATCACTTCTCCCAAGAGCCATAACTGAGACTGTAAATTTCCTCTCCACAAGGGGGCAATACAGTGCTACATCTTTCAAAGGTTGCATCATCACAAAACTCCAGATCTGAATGAGCAGCGTAGGAAAAATGCCTGCTTCATTTCTTCAAAGATTATTATTTCAGTGGCTAATTCCTCTAATCACATGGATCACAACGTATAGAGTTGAGATTGAAAATTTTATCACAAAGGTGATGAATCACCTGAAATCTCCATAGGCTTGTATTTGGAAGAGTGAGCCCACACCTGAAAACTTTACAACTTAATTGGGCCTGCTACCTGTAATATCTCTCCTCTGTCATGCTTCCAAGAATTCAGTGGTATCTCCATTCTAGATAAATCACCAGAGCAGGAATTTAGTGAAATCTAGAGAAATGGTGAAAGTAGCTAAGTGTCGGATTAGAGAGAATGCTAGACTGGAGTGAGAAAACCCTGAGTTCAAATTCAATATCAGACATTTATTGGCTACAAAGATAGGATGAAACCAGTTTTTTGTGAGCTTTAAATGTCAATTAGATGAATCAGTGGGCAGCTAGGTGACCCAATGGATGGAGTACCAGGCCCTAGAGTCAGAAAGACTTGTCCCCAATTCCCAGTTCAAATTTGGCCTCAGGTACATATTAGCTGTGTCAACTTGGGCAAGTCACTTAACCCTGTTTGCCTTAGTTTCCTCATCTGTAAAATGAGCTGGAGAAGGAAATGGCAAACCATTGACATTTGTTGGTCAGTCATTTTTCAGTCATGTCCAATTCCTTGTAACCCCATTTGGGGTTTTCTTGGCAATGACAAAGATCACAAAGAGTCCAACATGACTGAAAACAGCTGAACAGCAAAAGCAACAAAGAGGAATTAGATTCTAGAGTTAATAGAGAGTTATTTGAGCTTACTGAGGTGATGTCATCATATTTGCACTTTAGGAAAATCAGTTGGACTGTTTTGTGAAGGATGATTGGAAAGGGGAGAGATTTGAGGCAGGGAGAGCAATTAGAGGTTGTTGAAATGACCCAGATACAAAATGATGAAACCCTGAACTAAGGTGTTGATTGTGTCAATGGAGAAAAGATGTGAGAAATGTTGTAGGGATAGAAATGACAAGATTTGGCAACTAATTGTATGAGCGGGGTAAAGATTTAACCACCATGTCCTGAAATTCTCTCCTACCTTTTGGAAAACTTTTAAAAAAATTTTCTAGATATAGCTAGTTTTATTTATATATTCATTTTTTCATTTATTTTTAGTTTTCAACATTCACTTCCATAAGTTTTAAATTTTCTTCTCCCTCATTCCCCAATATGCAATCTGATATGGGCTCTACATATACATTCCTATTAAACACATTTTTCACATTAGTCATGTTGCATAGCAGAATTTTAACAAAAGGGAGAAACCATGAGAAACAAAAAATAATAAAACAAAAAAGTAAATAGTTGGCTTCGATCTGCATTCTGACTCCTTAGTTCTTTCTCTGTAAGTGAATGGCATCTTCCATCATGAGTCCTTTGGAATTGTTTTATGTCCTTCCATTGCTGAGATGTCTATCAAAATCAGTCATCACACACTGCAGCTATTTCTTCTGGTTCTGCTCACTTCACTCAACATCAGTTCATATTAATCTCTTCTGAAATCCAACCTGTTCATTATTTCTTATAGGACAATAGTATTCCATTACATTCATATACCACAACTCGTTCAGTCATTCCTCAATTGATGGGCATTCCCTCAATTTCAAGTTCTTGGCCACCACAAAAAGAACTGCTATAAATATTTTTTATGTGTGAGTTCTTTTCCTATTTTTCTGATTTCTTTGGGAGACAGCCCTAGAAGCAGTATTGTTGAGTCAAAGGGTATGCACATTTTTATAGCCCTTTGGGCATAGTTCCAAATTGCTCTCTAGAGTTATTGGAACAACTCACAGCTCCAACAACAGTGAATTTAGTGTTTCAACTTTCCCATATCTTCCACTTATCATTTCATTATCTGATAGATGTGATGTGGTACCTCAGAGTTGCTTTGATTTACATCTCTCCAATCAATAATGATTTAGAGCATTTTTTTCATATGAGTATAGATGGCTTTAATTTCTTCCTCTGAAAACTGCCTGTCCATATCCTTTGACCATTTATCAATTGGTCAATACAATCAAACTTTAAGAGGTAGACCCTCAGGTTTTTGCTGGCCAAAAGAGAAACAGTTACTATTTACAATCACTTTGAGCCAAGAAGGCTTTGCCACATGCCAGAGCTTGCTCAGTGTTTGGGAGGTTTCAAAGGAAAATGTGGGAGAGAAGAGGTGTTAGAATGACTACCAAACTGAAGGTCTACGGAGCTGTTGTGCTGACCTCATTGTTGTATGCCTGTGAAACAGGATGGTCCGAATCACTTCCATTTGAATTGTCTTAGGAAGATTATGAAGATCTCCTGGCAGGATAAAGTGACAGACACTAAGGTTCTTGCTTGAACTAAAATGCCAAGAATTCACACTCTGCTTCAGAGAGCACAACTCTAATGGGCTGGCCATGTTGTTTGAATGCAAAATGTACACTTGCCAAAAAGACTGTTTTATGGAGAGCTCACACAGGGCAAGCATTCACATGGTGGTCAGAAGTGATACAAGGACACTCTCAAGGTCTCTCTTAAAAACTCTGGAATTAGTTGTGTGACACGGGAGACACTGGCACAGGACCGCTCAGCATGGCGTGCCCACATCAGAGAAGGTGCTATGCTTTATGAGCAAAGAAGAAATGAAACCACTCAAAGAAGATGACGAATGTGCAAATTTAGAGTATCCACCCCAAATGTTCACATGGACTATTGGTGCCCAACCTGTGGGTTGAGTTCTGAGCTCGTATTGGTCTCATCGGCCACAATTGGATGCATTGAAACTTGAATCTGGCACAGTGATGTCATTTTGGTCTTCCTTGAAAACAAAGTACAACAATAATGAGCCAGAAGGGTCCAAAAAATAGACATTAAGTGGTGCTTAGTTAGGGATCTATTACTGTCCAATCTATGAGCTCCAGAGTGAAATGGATTTAGGGCCTAGTCTTTGAGAAAGAGGCAAAAGCTGCATTACGTCTTAGCATACTCACAGATTGTGTTTGTCCTTCGTTCTTGAAGAGGATCATGACATCAGGGAGATGATGAAATGACTTGCAATTGACTTTAATGAGTGAGAGAGGGCTATGGGGAATTCACCAGCTTCACTTTGTCCTCCAGAGCCATTTGGGTCAAGTGGCCAGATATTCATCAGAATGATGGAAGACATCTGTGAAAATGAGCTGGAGAAGGAAATAGCAAGTTACCCTAGTAGTTCTTTGCTAAGAAAAGCCCAAATGGGGTTATGACTGATCAACAGCTGGACTAAAAGGAGGCATAGGAAGTTCTCATAATCTGAGAACCGTTAGTATCAGAAAAAAGACTACTTAAATTCTCTTAAAACAGGAACATTTCATAGTGAACAGTTGGGGGAAGAGGGGAGGGATATTTGATTGGAACTCCAAGGTCTCAATTTGTATGTAATGGTTAGAACAGGGGCTCAGCTAGGTAAGTTTTAGCTTGAATTTCTGCTGCCTCTTTTGCTTTGTGTTTATTTTTCCTTTACATAGTTGACTGAATAGAAATCCTCAGAGGGATTTGGTTGCCTTGGAGGTAAACTTGTGAATTTGAGAGGTCAGGAGCTTCTGGGTCTCTCAGTCAATGCTGGCTATACTTCAGGAGGGAGCTCACCTAAAGCTACTACAGATAATTTTCCTTTTTATTAAATAAATTTTTATTGATGTCATTTGCTTTTATGTCACCTATTTTTAACCCTCTATCCCTTCTCCCATCTCCCACAGAGCTGCTCTATTATATAACAAAGATTATTTTTAAAAGGGAAAGAGGGAAAAGAATAAAAATAATCAGCAAAACTAATCAAAAATATCCTGAAAATATGTGCAATGTTCCACATCACTATAGCACTGCTGAAAATGATAGCCATAAGAAGGATAAGGCCAAACCTTGCCCTGGCTTGCCAGAAGATATGGACTTAGATGGATTTGTTTAAACTGTGCAGATACAAGGTGAAGGTGAAATACCCATCCATCAGTCTCACGAAATGTTTTGTGCTTTAATGTTTTTAAGTATCAAACTTCTAGGAGGGTCTAACAGTAGTTATAAGTTACTATTGCTTGAGACTTCACCAACAACGTTTGTGAGCCTTTTGTCTTAAGCATTTCTTTTGTGTAGAGGAAATAAATTGTTGTTCTACATCTGACTTACATTCTACTCTCTTCTGATGTTCAAGGAAGACTAGCACCTCTGGTATGAAGACTTGTTGAGCCCTTCTCAGGGTTGTTCAAGCACCTTTGATGTCTACCTGGTCCTCAGCTCTCACTGATGGGTAGCATATGCTGCAGCCACATCTTGGTAAAATAGTCTCGGCAGATGGACTAAACCAGGTTGAAGGTAACTGAAGGGGAGACGGGGGGCAGAGCCAAGATGGCAGAGTAGAAATGCACATACTATAGCTCTTCCCCCACAGCCCATAAAATACCTGTAAAAAATGATTCTCAATAAATTCTAGAGCAGCAGAAGCCACAGAACACTAGAGTGAAAGATTTCCAGCCAAAGGGTGACCTGGAAGGCTGACAGAAAAGGTCCACTGCACGGAGCGCAGAGCAGAGTGCAGCCCAGCCTTGGCTGTGCAGCACAGAGAAGAACAGGACTGCAACAGCCTCAGAGGTGGAATCCCCAACAGCAGTGAAAGTTCCCAGACCCCTCAACCCACAAGCTCCAAATAAAGTTTCAAAGGTCAGTGAGAGGGCTTTTCCAACTGGACAAGAAGGAAGCAGGGTCCACCCCTAGCCCAGACCCCAGGCAGCAGCAGTGGTAGGGTCAACAGTGGTGGCAGCAGCTGCAGCCTCCATTCCTGGAGCCCTTGGCCTAAAGCCCCTGTGGGAATTTAGTGGCTGATCTGAATCTCAGCCCTGAGCACGGTCCTGGGGTAAGGAGGAACCTTGGGCTGATGTGGCAGAGCTGGAGGTAGTTGTGGAGAGGGAATTCTACTACTTGCAGATTCAAGGCAGAAAAAGTATTAGTTGCTTTCAGACCAGTGTGCAGGCCAGGAGAAGAGTGAACTCCTCTCCCTTGATTATGCCACCTTGGAGGAATTGAACTTTCTGGTCCCCAGAGTATACCCTCCTCTTGACAAAGGACTCAAAAGTCAAGTAACTGTCTGGGAAAATGTCCAAAAAATGTAAAAAAAATAAGACTATAGAAGGTTACTTTCTTGGTGGACATCCTTTTGGATGAGGAAGAACAATGCATACTGTCAGAGGGAGTCAAGGCTTCTGCATCCAGTATCTCCAAAATAAATATAACATGAGCTCAGGCCATGAAAGAGCTTGAAAAGCAGGTCAACAGCTTGCTAAAAGAGACCCCAAAAAATGCTGAAGAAGGAACTGAAAAGTCTCAAACCTATTGTTGATTTGGAGGGTGTCTACCCCAAGCATGTGAAAACTTTCCCCAGTAGAATGAGTGGATGAGAGCAATTCATTCCAACAACCATGAAGGCAGCTGAAGCAGAGTTTGGTGAGACACAGGAAAAGCCAAGGTCATCCACTACACCTGGACCATCGCCACTGGGCATTGATGACTCTGGAAGAAAGAGTGAGGCTGATAACTTTGTACAACTCCACCTCACTTAAGTCCAATTCACCCATGAGTCAAGACATTGTCCCATGATGTCATCGATCCTCTTGAAAAATGAAGGACAAACAACAACTCCCCCCAGGCATGATCTAAATCTCAAGGTTACACAATTTTCCCAAGAGATTTGAAGAGTTGTAATGAGCCAGAGAGTTCTGGCATGAACTTCCTAAAAGGGCAGATTCCTCTCTGACCCGAATCTTATCTGTGTGGAGTTCTAAAGATCAGAGCCCCATAAAAAGAAGAGGGTGAATGCTCCAGACCCTCTGGTACTAGCAGCAGCCCGTGCCAGTTGTTACATTTCAAGATATTTAATCTCTAATCACTATTCATACACAGCCTTCCTTCCCTCCCTTCCTTCTCTCTCTTCCTCTCTCCTTCCTTCCCTCCTTCCTTTTTTGTTTATCTCTCTCTTTCTTTCTTCCTTTCTCTCTCTCTCTCTCCTTCTTCCTTCCTTCCTTCTTATGCTATGTTTCCTCTCTAGAAGCAGGAATGAAGAAAAACATCTCTCCTATTAATTCCTGTTCTAGATTTACCTCTCATGCAGGTCTTTAAAGGGTGTGTGTGTGTGTGTGTGTGTGTGTGTGTGTGTGCATGAGATCATTCTCCCTACACTGTCTCACTTTCCACAGCAACTATTTCACAGTACCTTGTAACCTCACCTTCTCATCTGTGGATCTTGCCTCATATTCTAGCCCCCTCCATTAAGGTCATTTCCCAAAAGTTCCCTCTTCTTTCCTCATTCTCCTATCACATTGCTTAAGACTTCTTCCCCAGCTAGATCCTTTTTCACATATATCTCTGAGGAAGTGGCCATTGTCTTTCCCAAAGACAACCTCTATGTCAGACTTGCACAACTTGGCAGTAAGTATGAGCCAAAATTAAAATAGGCTTAACTTCTTCTGGCCACAGATAGGTTAGATGAAAGACAGACTGACCATGGTTGGTTGCCACAAGTCATGTAATAAACAGAAGAGTGCACAGTGGCAACTCTACATTTTTTTGAGAGCTATCCAAAATCCTTTGGCTGGTTGTATGTTGTGTGGCCCTGTTCTATAGCTACACTTTTAATGACATTCTTTTCCCTCTTTAGAGTAGACTGACTTCTTTATCATCCCTATTCTTTCTTTAATCATTAATCTCTCCCTATCTATTATTTCCTTCACTGTTTTCCTGGGAATGGGATAAATTGCTAGGATAGAGATGGGGTGGGGGTGAAGGAAGGAAGGAATTTCAAACCCACTGCAGTTAGTTCATCCTATTCATTCCAGGAAAGCCTGTGTAAAAGCGGTCAGTATGGCCAGTTAATGCCTTTGCTAAGCACATCAAGTTTCGACTTAGCAAGCCAAGTCTTCTCTTCAGTACAGTTAGCAGACAGGAAACAGTGGTAGTACATCTATGTTTGCTCTGAAGTAGAGAGTAAGGATCTCCATTATGCATGCCTGCAAGGAGGCTCACACACACACACAGGGATTGCAATAGAGAAGACAATGGGCGTGCTCAAAGGATGAGACTCCTATCATCTAGTGCCCTATCATTTTTACATGTTTTCCTCATTAGAATGTGAACTCTTAAAGGACAAGGACTAATATTTTTTGACCTTTCTTTGAATCTCCAAAGATCAGTATAGTGTCCTACATATAGCAGGCACTTAATAAATGCTAACTGAATTATTTGTGCATTCATTGTTCAACATAAACATGTAAGCTCCTGATGAGTACAGGTTGTTTCATTCTTTGTATTGAGAGAAATGATTATTTCTCTATTATTAATAATTAGTTATTTAATACAGTTAGCAAACAATTATTTATTTATTTAGAACCAGGATTTTTCAGAAATCTGCAGGTTGTTCAGTCTCTGAAGGACATTGTTGATGGCTGATATTGCCCAAAGTGGGGGGGTAGGGTGCAGTGATATTGTGTAGTTTACTTTCAAGCCTGAGTGAGAGGCCCCACCCAACTAGAGAACCTTACAAAGAATTTAATCTCAGGTGAATTCCAGTCCATTGTGTTCCACTCAGGCAGGCTTGGGTAGAAGTGGACCCCCTTTTGTCTAGTCTGGGTTAGGTTGGATAAATCTAGATAAGAGATAAGTCTTTTTGTCCAAGACTGAGGGATCGGTCATATGTCTGTCCCCTCCCCCCTGCTCCTCATTAGAATAAGCCCACCTCTCATTATAATATTCATTCTTCTCATTAATTGTTCACCTATTGTTTCCCTTAGGAACACCCACTTTTTCAAGGATATATAATCGCTGACTGGGTTCCATGAGGGGTCTTTGGCATTTGAGAGTGTCATTGATCTCTTTTATTAATTAACTGCTAGCATGACTAATAAAATAGCTAATTACCCAGAAACTATGTCTCTTGAATTATTTTATACATCACAGTAGTTGTATCCTCAATGCCCAGCACAATGTCTACCATGTAGGAACTGAAATACTATTGCTTGATTGAAAAATGCTTGTTGAATTTAATTGAACAGCAAATGGTAAAACAGAGGAGAAATCTGGCCTCTTAACCACCAAAAACTCTCAGTGGCTCATAGAGACTAAAGACCCACCGTAGTTTTCAGCAGTTGCCTTAACTTGCTTCCACTAATAAGAGTCTGACAAAAAGTACCCTTGACAGCAGTAGTTCCTTTGAGTTTTCTAACATCACACAATCCTTTGTATGAGCAAGAGGGTTAGGAGGAGTTAATGGGAAGGTAATTGTTCTCTTTGCCCTGGACCCTTTTGGTAATTTGGCAAAGTCTAATATCTTGGGGCAGCTGGGGAGTACAGTGGATAGAGTGCTGGGCCTGGGGTCAGGAAGACTCATCTTCCTGATTTTAAATTTGTCCGCAGACATTTACTAGCTATGTAATCCTGGACAGTCACTTAATCCTGTTTGCCTCAGTTTCCTCATTTGTAAAAGGAGATGGGGAAGGAAATGACAAACCACTGTAGTATCTTTACCAAGAAAACCCCAAATGAAGTCATTCATGACTGAGCAACAACATAGACCCTTCATAGGATTCAAAAGGAAATCAATCATATTAATTATCAAATATTTTATATCTTGTTGTGTTCATCCTTCATTGTAAAAGAAGGCCATGACATCAGAGAAATGATGACATGACTTGCACTTGACTTTGTTTTGAGTGAGGGAGGTGCAGGTCACCAGCCTCACTTCTTCTCCCAAATATTTTATAAAACAAGTTCATGGACCCCATGTCAAGAAACCCTACTCTGGATCTGGGTAGCGAGGTGGTATAGTACATAGAGTACTAGGCCTGGAGTTAGAAAGTCCTGAACCAACACTTACAATCTGTGTGACCTTGAGCAAGTCACTTAATCTTTGTTTGCCTCAGTTTCCTCATCTGTAAAATAGGATAATATTAGTATCTACCTCCCAGGGTTGCTGTGAGGATCAGTAGAGAGAATATTTATTTATTTATTCATACATATATTCATTTATTGCCCTTTTTCCCCCACTTCCTTTATTGTGTGTGTATGTACATTCTTTTGCAACATGACTAATATAGAAATATGTGCAATCATGTAAAACATTTCTGTATTAGTCATTTTGCATAAGAAGACTCAAATGAAAGAAAGTGAAAAATAGCATACCTCAGTCTATATTCAAACAAAATCAGTTCTTTCTCTGGAGACAGAAAATATGTTTCATCATTAGTCCTTTGGGTTTGTCTTGCAACATTGTATTGCTGGGAATAGCTAAGCCATTCACAGTTCTTCATCAAACAATATTGCTGTTACTGTATATAATGTTCTCCTGGTTCTGTTCACTTTGCATCAATTCATGTAAGTCTTGCCAGGTAGAAAATATTTATAAAGCACTTGGCACATAGCATGTTATTATATAAATACTAGCTATTATTATAGCATGGTCAATTGTAATGAGCTAATCTGACAGATTTAAAATGACTACTTGTTTAAGCCTGAACCCACACTAGCAGTAGTTTCAACAACATGTGGCACAGACTTTTCTCAAGAGCCTGTTTCAGCTGTATGATGACATCTTTTTGGCCATGCAGAAGCCTCTGGGGGCTTGGGGTCTTCAAGGGCCCAGCAGAGAGATCCACCTAAAGTTTGCTGAAAGATCAACTGTGAACTGTCCAATTGGATCTATGATCTCATCATAGATCATACATCAGTAGGCATACTCCCACCAGTGATGCAGATTGCAACCCACATTTACCATTTGCTGTTCAATTTATATTACCCTGTGTAATAAAGATACCATTCCACAAATCTGAAGGAAAGTTCAAGTTTATTTATTGAAACACTCTTCATTCCTCCCCCCTCTCCCCTCAACCAGGCCTATAGCCACCCAGGAGAGGGAAATAACTCTAGTTAGGTATGCAGATGGAACTCCAAAGCAAAAGGAGTAGAAGGGCACCTGCCCATCTTAAATACAATATGACATAATTTGGTGATGTAAGCAAGAATTTCTGTAGCAAGGAATAAATTAAAGAAAAAGAATTAGTAAGAAATTTTAATTTGCCAGAAGAAAACTACTTGCTGGAGGCTCCTTCTATTACAGCTTCTGTCTTTGAGACTTCATTGAAATTGAAGGGGAAAAAAAAAAGAAAAGGAGTAAAGAAACATGCTTAAGAGTGTCTGAGCTTCATTCAGTTTACTTTTTAAATGCTATATGTTGGCCCTGTTCCATAAGAGCCTTGTCTCCACGTTCCCAAACCATTGGGAACCATCACGTTCCCAAAGCGCCATTGCCAATAGCTTGAATTTTTTTGTTTCCAGTCAGGGCATATCAGAAGGAGCCACCTTTCTCCAGTCTGATCTGCATTGTATATTTCAGGAGAGACAGAGTTTGCACAAAACAATAGGCCCTTTGAAGGACTAGAAGGAACATGTGAAAAAGAGGCCCCCAAAGCTTTGGGATCTTTATCGTAGAACAGGCAGTTTACCATAAAATTAAAAATGTTTCTTCTTTATGTAGACACTTTTGCAAAGTTCTCTATCTCTGTACAAGATAAAATATTCAAGTCTCAAAAGACCCCCAATGGACCATGAACAATGAACTTTCTATTTCTGTTGTGTTTTTCCCAAAATCAGGGAAGCAGTGATAATTACCTCCAGGGAGGGTTAAAGTGTGAAATGGAATGGGACCCAGAATTTCTAGCAGCACTTTTCTTTCTCTAGAATCTTTGTAACACATTAACACACACACATGCACACACACACAGACACGCACACATGCACACACGCACGCACACACAGGGATAGGTTTGAGAAATGACAAGTTGGCCTGAGAAAAATCACTATTTGTAAGAGGAGACCATCAGATTCATGAGTAAGTACTACAGTGCTCTTGGGATACGTGGAAAATATCTGTTCATCTTCTTGGAACATCAGGGATCCACATCTGTAATTGGTTTTCTAAGTTGCATCAAGGGAGCCTTCTATTCTCTGTTGGCAACAAGAGACACAAAAGAGTTAGGTCACATATATGCCTCCTTACAACAACTAGTGTGGGACAGTGAACAGATGTCATATTAGATCATATTTCAGATATTCATTTAACCTGTCCAATTAGACAGAGTGGCAGAGGTGCTACACAGCAAATGGACATGGAGTCATAGCTTATCTTTGACACCAACATTTAAATTCTTCCACCTACAGTTTCTTTAACTATAAAATAGTAATGACAATAGTGATTGCACCTGTAGAATAATAATGCTCTCAGAACTTCACTATGTTGTTGTGAGACTCCAATGAAATGAGTACATAAAGCATTTTGTAAACCTGTATAAATATCTATTATAATCACAATTTTTTAAAGGTAGGCTTATTAGGTTTTTTTAAAAACATTATTCATAAGATACAGTCCCTGTCTTCGAGGAGCATACAATCTAGGAGAAGAAAGCTTTATATAGAGATCAAACACAATTGAAGGTTGTGGTAAATATGTTAAGAAAGATATAATCAAAGAGATAATTTCAGAATTTCAGAACAGTGAGAGATCATGTCTATTTTATTGTCTTAGGAGACCCTAGGGAAAGTCCCTAGGAGAAGGTGAAAACATGGTCCACATTTGGGACATGATAATAATTACTCTTATATTTCAGCTTAAAGTTCTCAAAATGATAAACATTACCTTATTTGAGCCACACAGTAACCCTGTGAATGAACTCTGCGAGTGAACCCTGCAAACATTAGTGTACCCATTGTATAAATGAGAAAACTGAGGTCCAGAGAGTTTAAGAACCAAAGATCACACAGCTTGTTGTTCAGTTTTATCTGATTCTCCATGAGTCCATTCTGGGGTTTTCTTGCCAGAGATATTGGGATAGGATTTACCATTTCCTTCCACAGTTCATTTTACAGGTAAGGAACTGAGACCGACAGGGTTAAGTGACTTACTCAAGGTCACACAGCTAGTGAGTGTCTGGGGCCAGATTTGAACTCATGATGATGAGGTTTCCTGACTTCAAGCCCAGTGTACTATCTCCTGTGCCTAGTAAGTGTCAAAGATGGGATTTAAGTCTTTCTTCTTCCAAGTCCAGCATTCAGTCTTTGGATGAGGATACTCTTAAGGTAGTGTCTCTAGGTCAGAGACTCTCAATCTTTTTTTGAGTCATGGATCCCTTTGGCAGTAAGGTGAAGCCTAGAGACCCTTTCTCAGAAGAATGGTTTTAAAATCATAAAATAAAACACATAGGATTACAAAGAAAATAAATTATAATGAAATAAAGATAATTTTTTACATGAACCTCCTGAAATCTATCCATGACCATATATCTTATTTAGAATCCTATTGATTCCTTAAGGGTAAAGACAACACCTTATACCTCTACTAAGGCAGCTAGAAAGTATAAGGAATAGAATGCTAGGCCTGGAGTCAAGAAGGCTTGAATTAAAATCCAGCCTCAGATACACCCTAGCTCTGTGCCCTATGTGGGTAAGTCACTTAACCTCCCTACATCTCAGTTTCCTCATCTGCAAAGTGGGGATCATAATAGTGCTTACCTCCTAGCCTTGTTGTAAACATCAAATGAGATAATATCTGTAAAGCCCTTAGCATAGTGCCTGGCACATAGTAGGTGGTTAATAAATGAATATTTCTTTCCCTTCTCCACTCATGTACCCTATAGCCCTGCCTAGGTATAGAAGAATCATTATATCAACTCTTATTGAATAAAAGGAGGCAGGAGTGAGGTGAGACACGGGTATAAATTCTTTGGAAACATGAGACTGGGGCTTACACTCTTTATATCATGTAAATCACTGTCTTTGCTGCTCAGTGGCTTCCCTCTTGGGCCTCTTTGGGGACGAGGGACCAACAGTCTTAGATGTTTTACCCCAAACGCTCAGGCAGTCTTTGTGAGCAGCCCTCAAAGACACCCACAGCAAGATGCTAGGGTTCCTATGTCCAAATGGAAAACCTCTACCTTTGGCATTGCAATCACAGGACACTTAATTTCCACCACTTCAGTTTTGATAAAAGACATTGCTCTTGATTTCTTACTTTCATCTAGAATGTGATCAAATGGATGACTGGCCAAGTACTACTCAGGTGTGGCTGCTTTCCTTTTCTGGAGGAAATGAGACCTGAGTACCTTTTATGAGCTAATACTGGGAGCTTTGCTACATAAATAACATTTCTTTCAGGACTCTCTGGGGTTTTAATACCATTAAATAAAATATTTTATTTTGTGAATAAAATAACTGACATGTCAATTTTTATTTATAACTGACATTTTAAAAATAATTGACATTTCTATGAGAACAAGGAAAAGGAAACAGGAATATATCAAGTGCCTACTATGTACTGGTTACTTTACAAACATTAACTCACTTTATCCTTATACCAACCTCAGGGAGGTAGCTGCTATTATGATCTCCATTTTACAGTTGAGGAAACTGAGGTAGCAAATGATTAAGCCATTTGCCTAGGGTCACAGAGCTAGAAAGTTGTCATTGCTCAACATTTTAGTTCTGTCAGATACTTCATGACCCCCATTTGGAGTTTTCTTAGCGAAGATACTAAAGTAGTTTGTCATTTCCTTTTCCAGTTCATTTGACAGATGAAGAAACTGAGGTAAACAGGGTGACTTGCCCAAGGTCACAACAGCTAGTAAGTGACAGAGAACAAATTTGAACTCAGGTCTTCCTGACTCCAGGACTGGCGATCTATCTGATGCACTACCTAGCTGCCCAGCTAGTAAGTACCTGAGGTCCAATTTGAACTCAGGTTTTCTGGCTAAGTGGGAAGAAAGGCTAAGAGGGGCAGCCCGGGTCCGAAAAGGAGTAGGTCAAAGCTTCCATGTCAACAGTAGTGGGAATCAGCTGGTGAGTGACCTGCTAAACTTGCAGCCTGAGTAAGATAAGGAGATCCAGTCTCAAAACAAAACAAAAAAACAACCCACCGGAAGAAAACCTAAAATCTGTTGTTTATCTCAAGAGTTCATCTCCCTTCTAACTTGACCTAGAATAAACTTTCTCTTTCTGTAGGTGGATAATGATTGCTTTGTAGCGGCCCACCCAGGGAAGGGAGGAGCATCTGAGACCAAGGAAACTGAGTTGTAGGATTGTGTAAATACAGAAAGATCCTCTGCTGTTTTATTGAACAATAGGATGATTTTAAGGAAATGAGGCTGCCAATTCTTTAGAGATTTCAGGCCAGTATAAAGATTGCAGATAGGTTTAATTGATAGAATTCTCTGCAGAGAAACTGTTATCCCACTGGAACAAATCTGATTTTTGGCAATTCTTGAGACTCAAAGGTTAACACTTCTCCAAATTGCTTGACACCTTGTCCCTGTTACTCGACCTCCCAAATAAGGAAAGTAACAAAGCTTAGCCACCAGGGAAGCTGATCTGAATTCTGTGTAACATTCAGTATTTAGGATTTTTTTCTGTGCTGAGCTGTTGTTATACATATACCTGACAACTGTCCATCAGCTGATTCTAATTAAACTTTTTGTCTTTTAGCCTGGCCTCCTGATAAACTAATCTCTGGTCAAACGAACCAAAGGGAGAACAATTCCTTCCAGGGAGGATTTTAGAAGTCTGGGATGAGGAATTCCCCTTCAACAGAACAACAGATATTTGCTTATATTGCTTTAACATCTGCAAATCGTTTTACAGACAACTTGAATGAAGCTCAGAAAAGCTCTGTGCATTAGGCACTACAGGCATTATACCCATTTTCTGAAGGGACTGAGACTTAGGGAGGTAAATGGCTGTAAAATCCTGTAAAACAGTTAATAAGGGTCACTAAGGAGGCTTTGAACCTAGATTTCTCCTGACTCCAAAGAGCAGTCTTTCTACTATACCTGGCTGCTTTTAATAAAACCATTTTTTCTATTCTCTCCCTCTGAAACTGCTGCATTTGGAGGGAAGAGGGAGATGTGGGGAGGAAGGAGAGGGAGGGCAAGCTGTGGAGATCTTTACTATAAAGATATGTGCTAGGGTCAGAGTGAGTAAGGGGTCAGAAACAAGGAAAGGGACTGTCTCCAAGACTGTGCCCTAGTCTGGAAGCCACCCTTCTGGCACAGTACGCTGTGTTTCATTTATCTGTCTGCCTTCACCATAAATACAATTTATAAACAAAGCTGAAACGGCAGAGGAAAAATGAAGTCAGAATGGCCTCAGTCAAACACAATACGAAATTAACATTTTGGCTAAGTGGTTATCTCATTGTTAAGATATTTCCTTCAATATGTTTTCAGAAGCTGAGGCTATTAACAAGGAAGAAAGATCGCCAGTTTTGATTTCAGGAAGGAAATCCCCTCCCAGTTCCCTGTGGGACAGTTCAACTAATTTGCTCCTGACCTTACTGGATGATTATTAGGGAAATTATACTGGTTTATTTTATAAACAAAATCCACTGGCTTAAGTTATTAGCATGTACCCTAGGTCCATAGCCCTCAGCATCTCTTTGGGGGAATCTAATTTGCCAGCTGATCTTGAACCAATTATTTCCTTTCTCTAGGTTTATTAATCTATATAATGAGGGATAAGACTAAATGATCTTTTAAATTCCTTCCAGCTCTAAACCTGTGATTCCCTGATCAATAACTCTACTCTTCAGGATTTAAGGACAGTATTCTTCTTACCAGAGTTCTGCTAAAGTGTTCTTCCTAAAGTACACATCTTACCATGTCACTCCCCTCCTCAATAAACTCCAGTGACTCCCTATTACCTCCAGCATCCAATATAAAAATCCTCTCTTTGACATTTAAAGCCCTTCACGACTTGGCCCTTTCCTAGCTTTCTAGTCTTCTCATACTTTGATTCCCTACATGTACTTTATGATCCAGCTTCACTCACCTTCTTACTGTTCCTCTAATACAATGCTCTATCTGACAAAGATGTGGCTTTTTACTGGTTGTAGCCCATGTCTGAGATTACTCTCTCTTCTCATCTCAGCCTCCAGATTTCCCTGGTTTCCTTCCAGACAGTTCAAAGCACACCTCCCACAGAAGGTCTTTCTCAGTCAAACCACACATACACATACCCTTCCCCTTCCCTCTGAATTTATTACACTGTATATATCTTGTATGTATATCGTTTTTTGCATGTTACTTCTTCCATTAGCATGTGAGCTCTTTGGAGAAGGGACTTTTTTTTTTTGGCATTTTCCAGCACCAGGCACAATAAAATTGTGCTTGGCTCTCAGCAAGCCTTATTAAATACTTACTACCTAACAATGTGGGATCACCCTTGGGGAAATATATTAGCTGTCTTCACCCAGTTGAAAAGCTATCACGTGGAAGAGAGGTTAGGCTTTTTCATTTTTGGCCCTGAAGAGCCAAGCATTGGATAGAAATCTCGAAGAAGTGAAATTAGGTCCTGTGTCAGGAAAAATTTCCTAATAATTAGAACTAATCAAAAGTGAAATGAACTGAGTCACTGGAGGTCCCTTCTTGTTGAAGGCTTTTAAGGAAAGCCTGGGTGACCACTTGTATCCATTGTGTTATGGCGGAGGTCAATGGATCACCAAGGTCCCTCCCGATTCTCAAATTCCCAGGTTCTTTGGGAATCAGAGCCTTTATCCAGAGCATCTATCTACTACACTGAACATGAGGTAGGTAAGGTGTGACAAGAATCACTATTAAAAGAAGCATATTTAATGAACCAAAGACTCATTTTTCTCTTAGTCTCACGATGCTTAGTAGATAAAAATTCCCAATTTTGCATTCATGCCAGCCTGTGAGACTAACAGCAAGAAAACGGCTCATCTTTTGTTTCATGTTGCTTTCCTTTGAACCTAGAATATTCCCACCATAAGCACAGCTGGTACCTTTCTCTCTTCCAAAGGGATATGACTAGAATAATTCCACTGTTGGAATGAGACCTTACCACAAGGTCAAGTTCTCAGGAAACAAAGGGGTTCCTGGATATCCATCACCAAAATGGGGGCTTGGGCCCCAATGAAAAGGCTTTCTAATTCAGAAATTTCTGCCAAACCTTGGAAGAGGGGCTGTCAGATCACACATTTTGAGCCAGAAGGGAGCTTAGTGGTCATTTAGTCCAGTTCCCTCATTTTACAGAGGAAGAGAAACTGAGCTCCAGAGAGAGTGCTGTTCCCCAAATCACACAGGAGTAAGTGGTCAAACACTGGTTGTCTGACTCCTGCTCTGAATGTGTACCCAGATGCCCTTCCCCCAGGCAATTACATCCTTACCCAAGGTCATTGATCTTACATTATTTGACAGTAAAGTGGAAAAGAGAAGTTCATGGCAAGATTGTTCCTACAGTGACAAAAGGAAGAGGGCCCCAAATCGGGTTCAGGGCCTCCTTTCAACTTCTCAGGCCTTTTCTTCCACTCACAGCACCTCCTTTAATCCCTCATGTTCTACTAATGTTCACTTATTCCAAGAAACCAACACATCTCATTTGCACAATTCCTCATATTTCAAATGCTTTTCCTTTGTCCCTTTTCTGGTGAAATTCATACTCTTCCTTTAAAGTCCAACCCAGATTCCACCTCCTCCATGAAGCCTTCTCTAATGCCTCCTTTTATAGGGACTTCCCTGCGTCAGATCTCACTTTGTACTTTACTTTTATCTCTCTAACACGCTTGCTCCAAAAAAGCAGGTTTTGAAAAAGCCCATTGGGATTCAAATGGAACTATTTGCCCGTGCCTTTAACCCAAATTATTCTGGTTCTTACTGACTGGCCAATAATACGTCCCAGTCCAAGCCTCACTTGGTCACTATTTGGGTTTTGAATGCTCAGAGTAAGTATAAATAGCAGTTCTTTCTGTTCTGGCCAGAAACCTTGAGGGTCTTCCCCTCCCAGTTTGATTTTTTTTTCTTTGAGTAGTCAAACTAGGACATCTTTTGCCTCACTTCTTACCTAGCCTTAAATCACTGAACAGGCGTTGCCTCAGACAAATTGAGACCTAGGAAAGACCTTAGCTTAAAAAGGCCAAGGTCTTTCACTGCATCTTGGGTCTTCTCCAGTTGTCCTGACCTATGTCTTGCCACTAGACTCCAATGGCTCTGGAGGAGGGAATGAGGCTGATGACTTTGCACAGCCCCACCTCACTTAAAACCAATTCACTTGCAGGTCAAGACATCACCCTCCTGATGTCATTGGTGCTTTTCCAGAATGAAGGACAAACAACCCTTGTCATATAATAGCTATCCGTTTGTCTCTATACCTCTTTGAGACTACGAATTCCATGAGGGCAAGGACTATATTTTATCTAAACTTTGTATCTTCTCCTGGTACCTAGTTCTGTGCCAGGAACACTCTAGGTAATAAGTGTTTTTGAATGAATAATTTTTTTTTTTTTTTTTTACTATCAAGAACCTGCTGGGAGAGAAGTTGTACAACTCCTGATTGAGATTGGACTTGATGTCAGAAAAACTTGGGTTTGAATCCCAACTAAGAGACTTCTTAGCTGTGTGACCTCTGGCAAGCCATTTAACCTCTTTCAGATTCTGTTTTCTGGTCTGTAAAATAAAGAAAATAATACCTAAGCATTTAACTCACCATGTTGTTGTAAGAGTCAAATGAGATGATGAGAAAAGGAGTTCACTTCTCTACCTCGGTTAACATAATGGGTATCATATTCAAAATAGAATCATAAGTGTAAATGTGGTGTTAAGGAGTTTTCTGCAATCACAAAAGTGTGTGAATAAGATATTTAACCAACTTGAGAGCAACTGACACCACACAGGAAACATGCTTTGGCTAAGAAAATTAGTCACATCCCTTGTTATTATTTAATTTTATTTAAGAATAAATAAATAATTTAGTAATAATTAATTAATCATTATTAATGAATAATATTTAATAATAAATAATTACTTAATGGTTATATTTTTAAAAGAAGCAATATATCTAGTAGTTGAGGAATGCAAGATTGGGAAATAATCACTAGGAGACATCCTCAAAACTGGGGGAAAGGGGACTTCTCTTCCATTGGCTTTGTCACTGTAGCTGTTGCTGTTCGGTCATTTTTCAAGCATGTTTGATTCTGCATGACCCCATTTGGAGTTTTCTTGGCAAAAATACCAGACTGATTGGCCATTTCCTTCTCCAGCTCATTTTAGAGACAAGGAAACTGAGAGAGACATGATTAAGTTACTTGCCTAGGGTCACACAGCTAGCATCTGAGGCCAGATTTGAACTCTAGAAGATGTCTTCCTGAATTCAAGGCCGGCACGCTCTCCACTGTGCCACCTAGCTGCCCATCACTGGACCTTTCTCAAAGCAGAGGAAAGTTCTGACTTTGGACCCAGGAAAGGACTAGTCTGTGGGAACACAGTAGAACTGCCCACTCAGCAGAGATGCTGGATGTGAGGGTAACTGAGTAAGGACTCCACAAAGACAAAGAACTTCTAGGCCCTGCAGTACCAGGACTTGTAAATTACCTTTTCCCTACATATGTGCCTCATTACACTACCATTGTACTGTTGAGACAGTGTGCTCTAGGTTTATGGAGGGAATATTTTGTACCAACTGCTCTTACTATATCATCTTAGTAAATATCTCTAAGAGCTAATTATGTCTACTGGCTGATTGTTAATGGGAAACACACTGGTGGGGGTTAAGCTGTCACTCAGGGGGAATCAACCACAGGCTTGCCCTCTTCAACACAAAATGACAGCCACCATATGGGTATCCAACTTACAAGTACAAGTGCAAGTTGGTAAAGTAACCCAAAGAGTTTTATATTTTGAAAGTGTTTGCAAATCTTGAAGTGCTATATTTCTTCCTTCCTTCTTTCCTCTCTTTTTTCTTATAGATTCAATTATTTTTATAGCAAAATAATGAATAATTTAATGTATGGCAAATAAAACAAATGATAGAATTATGGAAGCTTTCATAAATATGACAGACTACTGCAGACTACTACTATAGTAGTACTGTCCAAATGTCCTTTTCTAACATTTATTCTTTTAAACAAGGTATCATCTAAATAGATTTTCTAAGACATTTATTACAAAAATTTGAAAAAAGAAAAATAGCATTCTTATTTTTATAATCCTCATTATTAGCTGCTGTAGCTCCAAGGGAACATTAGTTTTGCTTTCTGAATTCAATATAAGGCTTATCTAGCAACCCAAAGTCTCCCATGCAGAAAGCACTGCCCCTTCCTATTGCCTTCAGGAAGACACTGAAGCAGAAATGACTATAGTCACATTTACTGATCTTTTGATCAGTAAGGGGGAGCAGTCTGGGAAGAGGGTACCAGAGGACAAGGATACAAAAGGGTAAAACAGTTTAAAAAAAAATTAGACTTCCCTTCATACTGGGATGTGGTAAAGATTAGGTTCTCAGCAAAATTCCAGTCTCACTAGAGATAGAACTCAACTTCTAGTACCTTCTTGAGGCCCTTTCCTCAGCCCAAATCTGTATCCTATATCCTACCTAAAAATCTATAAACAAATCTATGGCACCATCAGCCCCTCAGGCCACTCAAAAGGATCTGCTTACCCAAAATAACTGAAATTTGAAGGCACTCGCATTCCTGTTTTCTAAACATTTTCAAATCACCAGAAAAGGTTCTTTTCTCTCTTCTGGAAACAGATGGTTTTGAAGCTAAATACCCAAGATGCAATGTATTATAGGAGGAATCTTCACATGCTTAAAACACAACAATAGCTTTTGTTCTCCATTTGAACCAATGCCCAAATATAGATGAGCAAAAGGTCTACATTCCTGTTGCCTGGGAGAGGTTAAAGAAGTTATAAACCTAGGCCTGGAACCTAAACACCCAAACGATACCATAGCCTCAACCGACCCTGCTGAAAGAATCTTTCTTGGATTTATCCTTCTTGTAAAGGAACTATTTTTGTCATTGTATGGAGTTTCTATCCAGTGGATACATTGATGACTCTGCTGGATCATGAGGAGAGTGGTATCAAGATTACCCAGCAGTGTAATCAATTGGATTGTTTAGTACTAGCTTCCACTAGACCCAGAGCCGGGAATCTCCTGAGAACATGATGACAAATTTCCATGGAATTTTCCCATTTCTTGGAAGCCTTAGCATTAATCCCATCTCCTAGCTATATGCCCTAGGTTCCTTTTGTCCACTGCTCTAACAATCACATAGTCCAAATATGTCACCACAGGAATGGACCTCAGGACTCATTTATTACAATGTCCTCATTATTGGTACTTTTGCTAAAAATAATCACCTGAGGGAAGGAAGACTATGGATGGTTTTGATGACACTGTGGAGTCTAAGGATTGGTTCTTTTTTAAAAAATTATGCAAGTGGAATGTGTACTTACAGAATGCCTGTTCTCCCCTGAATCTGGAAGAAAAAAAAGTATGACAATTATGTAATTAACAGGAGGGAACCTCATCTTCACACAGAAAGAAGGCAAGCATATTACGTTTTCATCCTCCAACACCCAGTTATGGAAGGAAGTTTTCAACACCCAAGAGGGCTAATTTTAGAGCTTTCCAAATCAAAGAAAGGAAGTCAAGTTTGACTTTAGCTATAGGGAAGTAGACATGGGGTGTTTATTATTTGCTCAGCTGTTCCTTTGATTTTTGTGACTCCTTCTATCTGCAGAAAAACTGTGGCCTCATCACTAATCTCATACATAATGAGGAATCCCATGTGCAGGTGTCAACCTCACCTCAGATTTCTAGGTTCCAGGTTCTCCCTTGGGGAGGTAACTCCCAAGAATCTAAATGATCATTTCCCACACGCAGTCTTTCTAGGACAACCTAGGAATGGGCATCTGTTGCATAAATGAAATCTATCCTCTGCTAGGATTTCTCTCTGTCAAGCAAGAGGAAAACTGGGGACAGGGAACCCATTTTCTGTTATGGAGAGACAATATGGTGTATTGGATGGAATGCTGCAACTGGAGCCATTAAGCTCTTGTTTAAAATTTTACTCTAATATTTACTAGTTGTGTGACCATAGCAAGTCATCTAATTGCCCTGAGCTTCAGTTTCCTCATCTACTTAGTGGAGATAATCATGGCTATGGTACCCATGTCATGGGATTGTTGTGAATTTCAAATAAAGGAATGTGAGTTGAGAGCATTGCATACTTTAAAATGCCAAATATCAGTTGTTCCTAAATCTATGCATGTACGGATTAGATCTTTTGTACCAGATAGAAGAGAGGCAGGAATCCCCAAAGATCTCAAAAAGCCTAGAGCTACATACAGTGAAGTATTAGTCCATCCATTAACGGAGGGCCATTATGAAAACTGTGGTGCATTGAGCAGGCCTCCAAGTAGAGAAAAAGACTCACATCCAAGCCTGACCTACAACAGATCCAAAAGAGCCACAATCTTCCCAAGGGGAGGTTCTATAACCAGGCACAAATGCAGTCTTGGAGGAAGGGCAACCATGACATGTATAGTCACCAATTTTCATTCTTCTCCCAGACAATGCTTAGTACTGAGGTCTCTACTTAGGAGCATCTCTCCCTAGCTTGTTGGTGAGGCCAACCATCCCCTCCCCTCCCCGAATCTTCCCCTGGGATGGGAAAAGCTGGCCATGCTTGGTTTGAAGTAGACAGAAGGGAAGTCAGGGTGAGAAAAGGGAGATTATACTCCTTAAAAATAAAGTACTAAATCTTAGAGCACTATAGAGCTTTAGAGAATGCAGAAAATAGAAGAAGGTAGGCTCCAGAGAAAACATTTAAGAGTCTCTTGTGATTATAAAGCCACAGGACAGAAATGTAGATGCTTGCCATGGAATAACTAAGTCTGGAGCCTATGACTCGGTGATGACATTGAGTCATCAGGCATGCTTACTTCATGCCATCATCCAAAGTCTGGGCCCAGAGAGGCTGATAACCACCCTAGAATCTCAGGAAGGTAAATATAGGATTGAAGGGGGAAAAATGTTTTTTAAGGAAAATTATGTTGCTATCTCTATTGCTGGCAAACTATATCTATGGAATAAACTTCCTGTTCAGATTAGGTGATTATAATCAAGGTACCTTTGCTCATTTAGGGACAGCATTCCCTGATTGCAGACAAGGAATTGTACTTAAAAACATTCAGTATAAAGTAAATAAATTATCATTACATTGACTCATGCCCTCTCTCTTCTCCCAGGAAAGTTAAAAGGTTAAAAAACTTCTGATGCTAAGATGGTGTAGTGAGGAAACCCTCCAAAATTCCCTCCAAACAACTAGAAAACTGCCTCAGAATTGATCTAGGAGCAGGGAAGCAGCTTACCAACCTGGCAAAAAAAGGCTGTCTCATTGCGGTGAGAGGGGAGCAAGGTCCGAGAGTAGCAACAACCAGTCTCACAGCAGGAGGCCTGTATAAAAATTCCAAGTCTAGGGCAATCCACCAACAATGCCTTACCTTCCTGCAAACAAGCAGGCCCCTAGGCAAGTGAGCAGTCTGTGCAGCAAAGCAAGGCCCCACCCCTGGAACAGGTCAGCAGCAGGAAGCCAACTGGGAGGCCCCTACTCCCCAGTACAAGCCAGAAGGGAAGCCTATCCTCCAGAGGAAGCAAGCAACTAAGCCCTGAAGCCCAGTGAAAACCATGAGTAAGACCCAGAGCCCCAACCCAAAAAGCTTTTGACAATGCAAGACAAGAACCTAACGCTCACATAAAAACACCAAGTCACAAAAAGAAGGGCAGGAAAAAATGAGCAAAAAACCAAAAAAGAACTTGACTATGGAAAATGATAAGGTGGATCAAAGCGTTAAGTGTAGATGAGGACAATAGTGTCAAGACGGCTATGTGGGAAGCCTCAAAAAAAAATGCAAATTGGTCTCAGGCCCAAAAAGAATTCCCACAAGAATTTTAAAAAGCAAATTAGAGAAGTAGAAGAAAAATTGGGAGAATAAAAGAGAGTAATGCAAGAGAATCATGACAAACAAGTCAATAGCACAGGAAAAGATTTACAAAAGTTTACCAAAGAAAATAGTTCCCTAAAAAATAGAATTGGCCACATGGAAAAGGAAGCACAAAAACTCATTGAAGAAAATAATTCCTTAAAAATTAGAATTACACAATTGAAAACTAGTGACATCAGTATACAATCAAATTAAATCAAAAAAGTTTTAAAAATAAGAGAAAATGTGGAATTTCTCATTGAAAAAGCAACTGACCTAGAAAATAGATCCAAGAGAACTAATATAATAATTATTGGACTACTTGAAAGCCATGATCAAAAAAAAAAAGTCTGGACAACATCTTTCAAGAAATTATCAAAGAAAACTGCCCTGAGATATTAGAACCAGAGGGCAAAATAGGAATTGAAAGAATTCACTGATCACTGCCTGAAAGAGATCCCAAGATGAAAACTCCCAGGAATATCATAGCTAAATTCCAGAGCTCACATATCAAGGAGAAAAGTATTGCAAGCAACCAAAAAGAAACAATTCATATATCATGGAACTATAGTCAGGATTATATAGGATTTGGAAGCTCCCATATTAAAGAACTGGAGGGCTTGGAATATGATATACTAGAAGGCAAAGGATTACAATCAAAAATCACCTACCCAGAAAAAACTGATTATAATCTTTCACAGAAAAAAATGGGCATTTAACGAAACAGAGGACTTTAGGGAATAAATAAATAGAGCTGAATAAAAATTTTGACTTCCAAATACAAGACTCAAGGCAAACATAAAAAGGTAAAAAATCAAGCAAGAAAGAGAAAAACATAAGAAATTCAATAATAAGGTTAAAGTGTTTATATTTCTATATGGCAAGATAATATTTGTAACTCAACTTTATTATTATAAGAACAATTAGAAGTAGTATAAGTAGATAGAAAATATGGATATAAGAAGACTGATGAGATGATACCTTAAAAAACAAAATTAAGGGGTAAGAAAGAAAATTGCACTGTAAGGAGGGGGGAGATTGAATGGGGTAAATTATCCCACATAAAAGAGGCATGAAAAAGCTATTATAGTTGAGAGAAAGATTGGGGGGTTGGAGTGGTAGGCAAAGCTCAAACTTTACTCTCATCAAAATTGGCTCAAAGAGCCACACTTGGTTAGATATGGAAATCTATCTTACCCTCTAGAGAAGTAAAAAGGAAGAGGAATAATTGAAGGGAGAGTGGGGACTGATAAAAGAGAGGGTATATTGGAGAACTGATCAGAAGTAAACCACTTGTGAGAAGGGAAAGGATGGGAGTGAGAGAGAAGGGGATAAAGAAGAGAAAAATAACATGGAGGGAAATACATAGTTATCATAACTATAAATGTGAATTGGCATGAACTCATCCACAAAATAGAAGCAGATGGGTGAATGGATTAAAAACCAGAATCCTATGATACGTTGAAGCAGAGAAATATACACAGGGTAAAGGTAAGGGGCTAGAGCAGAATCTACTGTACTTCAATTAAAGCAAAGAAAGCAGAGGTAGTGTTCATGATCTCAAACAAAGCTAAAGCAAAAATAGCTCTAATTAAAAGAGATTAAACAAAGAAACTATATCTTGCTGAAAGGTATCATAGAGAATGAAGTTATGTCAATACTAAACATATATATATGCACCAAATGATATAGCATCTAAATTTTTGGAGGAGTTAAATGAGTTATAGGAGAAAATAGATAATAAAACTATACTAGTGAGAGACTGTTCCTTCTAAGAACTAAATAAATCTAATAAAGAATACAAACAAGAAAGAACTTAAGGAGGTGAATAAAATTCTGAAAAAGCTAGATATGATAGCTCTCTGGAGAAAACTGAATGGAAATAGAAAGAACTATACCTTTTTTTCAGCAGTACGTGGCATCTACACACAAATTGACCATTTATTAGAACATAAAAACCTCCCAACCAAATACAGAAAAGCAGAAATAGTTAAAAACATCCTTTTCAAGTGATAATAATTAGTTTCACTAATGGACAATAGAGAGATTAAAAATTAATTGGAAATTAAATAATCTAATCCTAAAAAACAAGTGGGTCAAAGAACAAATCATAGAAAAAATAAATAATTTCATGAAAAAAATTATAACAATGAGACAGTATACCAAAACTTATGGGATGTGGTCAAACAGTACTTAGGGGAAAATATGTATCTCTAATAAAATAGAGAAAAAAAGATCAATGAATTGGTCATGAAATTAAAAATACTAGAAAAAGAACAAATTAAAAATCCCCAATTAAATACCAAATTGGAAATCCTGAAAATCAAAGATGTGGATTAATAAAATAAAAAGTAAGAAAACCATTGAACTAGTGAATAAAACTAAAAGCTGGTTTTATGGGGGAGAGAGAGAAACAATAAAATAAACCACTGGTTAATTTGATTTGAAAAAGGTAAGAAGAAAATCAAATTACTAGTTATCAAAAATGAAAAGGGATAAATTCACTACCAGTGAAGAAAAAATTAAGACAATTATTAGGAACTTTCCCCCCAATTATAAATCAACAATTTTGACAATCTAAATGAAATGGATGAATATTTACAAAAATATAAATTACTCAGATTAACAGAAGAAATAAAATACTTAAATAGCCCAATATTAGAAAAGAAATTGAACAAGCAAGTTATCAATGAAGTTCCTAAGAAACTAGGATCAAATGGATTCACAAGTAAATTCTACCAAACATTTAAAGATCTATTAATCACAGTACTATACAAACTATTTGGAAAAATAGACAGAGTCTTACCCAATTCTTTTTTATGACACAAATATAGTGCTGATACCCAAACCAGGAAGAGCCAAAACAGAGAAAGAAAATTATAAACCAATTTTCCTAATGAATATTGATGCAAAAATTTTGAACAAAATACTAGCAAAGAGATTGCAGCATTTCCATATATTACCAACAAAGTCTAGCAGCAAGGGATAGAAAGAGAAATTCCATTTGAAATAATTTTAGACAATATAAAATACTTGAGTCTACCTGCCAAGACAAACCCAAGAACTATATGAATACAACTATAAAACACTTTTCACACAAATAAAGTCAGTTCTAAACAATTGGAAAAATATCAGTTGATCATGGATAGGCTGAGCCAATATAATAAAAATGACAATTTTATTTAAATTAATCTATTCCCAAAAAAGGGAAAAGGAGCTATTTGTACAAAAATATTTATAGTAGCTCTTTTTGTGGTGGCTAAAAGTTGGAAATCAAAGGGATGCCCACCAACTGGGGAATGGCTAAACAAACTGTGGTATATGATTGCAATGGAATATTATTGTGTTGTAAGAAATGACAAGCAGGATGATCTCAAAAAAACCTGGAAAGACTTACTTGATCTGATGCATAGTAAAATGAACATAACCAGGAGAATGTTGTATGCAGTAAAAGCAATATTGTTCAATGAATAACTGTGAATGATTTAGCTATTGTCAGCAAGATAATGACCCAAGACAATCCCAAACGACAGTATACTACTAGCCTCCAGAGAAAGAACTGATATTGATTAAGTACAAATTGAAGCATGCTATTTTTCACTTTCATTTTTTTTATTTATTCAAGTCTTCTTGTACAAAATGACTGATATGGAAATGTTTTACACAACTGAACATGTATAACCTATATCTAATTGCCCATCATCTCAGGGAGGGGGAGGAAAGAAAAGGGAGAGAATGAGAAACCATAGCTGTGTCTAGAGAGACCTCTTCATTCCCTCTCACATGAGACAACACTGTTAAGCCCTTGTCAAACACTAAAAATGTCAGTCATTGTTGTCATCCCTCCAATAGCTTTTGAAGCCTCTTCCACTGGTGACAAGGGATTCTGACTACCCCAGCCCTTCCCCACCAAGGCCAAGCTATTCAATTCAATTCAACATGCACCAATCAATTATCATCTCATTGTAGATGATCCCCAAATCTATACATTCAGTCCTATTCTCTCTCTTTGGCTTCAGTTCTACATCACCAACTACTTTTTGGACATCTTGACCTGGGCAGCTTGCAGACATCTCAAATTCACCATGCCCACAACAGACCTCAGAGTCATTTTTTCCCCTGGAACCTTCCCCTCTTCTGAACTTCCCTGTCCAGGGCATTGCCATCTATCCTACCAGTAACCCAGGTTTGAAACTTGAGTTAGCCTCAACAGCTTGCATTCATTCCAATCTATTGCTGAATCTCGTCGTTTCTAACCGTGCAATATCACTTAAGTCCCCTTCTGTCAATGCACACAACCACCACCCTAGCTCAGCTGATTGTCACCTCTCACCTGGATTATTGAAATATTCTTCTAATTGATCTCCCTGGCTCATGTATCTGCCCCATTTAATCAATCTCTCATTTAGCTGCCAAAGTGATTTTCCTAAAAACAGATCGGGACATGTCACCCTCCCACTCATAAAGCTTTTCACAACTGAGCTCCTTCCTAACTTTCCAGCCTTCTTACATGTTCTTCCCTCTACACATACTGCACATTCATCCTACCCTGGCCTATTTGCTTTTCCTCCCATAGTTTACTCTCTGTGTCTTTGCATTCGCTGCCTACGTCCTCCATACCTGGAATGCTCTCCCTCTTCACCGGCTTTCTTCAGGATTCAGTTCAGCTCCCTTATTTTGCAGAAAGTCTCCCCTATAGCTACTGCCTCTCTTCTGAGACTACCATCAATCTCTACCTATCTTGCGTTTACCCAGTTATTTTCATGTTATCTCTCCCATTCAGATGTAAGGACAAAGATTCTTTGTATCTTAGGTGTTCAACACAGTGATGGATGGATGTATACAGTAAGCACTTAATGAATTCCTGTTTGACTGACTGACTGTATGCAGAAACTGGACATATAAATACAAAAATAGAATAGTGCCTGCCCTGCCCTCAGAGAGCTTATGTTCCACTACAAGGCTAAGAGTCTGAAAGCAAAGAGAAAAATGTTTTCATCTCCACCTGTTCTCTACACACAGCATAATAGCTTCGGCTCTTATCCTCTTCTCTCAGGGCCATTTGTCCTGCTCCTACTCCCAGGCTAGAGCCTCTAGTTTGCTCTTTATTGGCCAGATTGCTCCGTGCTTAATTGCTTATCTCCGGAGAACACTTTTCCTTTTTTCACTCAGAAAAAGGCCAAACCAACCAGAACAATCAGAACAATGTGTTGTTAAGATGTTTCCCAAAATAGTAAAAAGTAAAACTCCCTGGGTTGGAGGGAGCAGGTGAATTGAAAGATTAAGTGACATAGGAAAGGAACTAAAACAAAACAAAACAAAACAAAAAAACTAAAGAATTTAAAGTCAAAAGGGACCTTAGAAACCATCTAGTTCTAGGGTCTCTGATTTTTTTTTATATATTTTGATACCTGTATTTCAATATTGTTGGTTTCCTTGAAATCCTGTATATTTTATTTTGCACATTTTAAAACATTACTTGGGGCAGCAATTTCAGATAGAGGGCGGGAGGACCTGAGTTCAAATACAACCTCAGACATTTACTAGAACTGTGTGACTCTGGGCAAGTCATTTCACTTCTGTCTGCTTCGGTTTCCTCCTCTGTAAAAGGGGGATAATAAGAGCACCTACCTCCCAGAATCATTCTGAGAATAAAATGAGATAATATTTGTGAAGTATAGTACAGTGCCTGGCACAACAGTTGTTGTTACCTAGTCATTTTGGTTGTGTCCAACTCTTTGTGACCCTATTTGGGGTTTTCTTGGCCAGGATACAGGAGTGGTTTGCCATATGCTTCTCTAGCTCATTTTACAGATGAGGAAACTGAGGTGAACAGGGTCAAGTGACTTGCCCAGAGTCACACAGTTCTGAGGCCAGTTTGAGGCCACATTTTAACTCAGATCTTCCTGACTCCAGGCTAGGTACTTTATCTACTTTTCCACCTAACTGCCCTAATTTTTTAATTACTTAATTAAGAAATTATTTAATATTTTAAATTAATAGTAGGTGCTTATTTCCTTCCCTACTCCCTACTCAGGAGTTGACTCTATATACTAATGATCTCTAGCTTCCTTCAATTATTCTAATAAATAAAAAAATATTATTTTGAGTAGGAAAACAAAGGTTTCACCACATCTCCCAAAGGGGTCCATTTTATACACACACACACACACACACACACACACACATACATATACATATATGTGTGTGTTTATAGTGTGTGTATACATACATATAAGCACACACAGAGACACATATACATGTGTCTGTGTGTATCTATGTGTGTATAAATATGTGTGTACATATATATATGTATATATATTTAAGAATCCCTGACCTAGTAGTTCAACCTCCATAGTTTGCAGATGTGCAAACTGAGACGGAGCGGGGGGAATTAATTTTTCTCCGATTCAATCAGGTCACTTGGGTGTAAAGTGGCCCCAACTATTGCCTAGAATCATCCCAGGTCATAGATTGAGAGCTGGAAGACATTCTAGAAGTCATCTAGCCCAACCCCTTGCCCAGAAGTGTGAAATGACTTGTTAGACCACATGAGAAACTATGTGGGAGAAATGAGGTTCAAACCCAGGTCCTCTGAATCCAACCCCAAGGCTTCTTTGCCTCATATTGTGCTGCTTAGTACTATAGGACTTTACAAAGTGAGGCCACCAAAGAAATAAGCAGGCTGACTTGGTCCCTCTCTGCACCCTGTGTTGGACTTCCGGAGACTCTGCTTTCTAAGCCTTCATTTTTCCCTTGCTATCCATCACTGAGGACATTCCTCCCCTCTGTTATCTGTGGGGAAGTAAGCAACATCCAAATATTGCAAAAGAATGATGCACAATTATCATAGAACAATGGATCTTAGAAGTCATCTAAAGTTATCTCTTTCACTTTATAGAAAGGAAACTAACACTTCAGAAAGAAGAGATTTGTTCAAAGACCCAAGGACCCCAAGTATTAAGATTTTGCCTTGAGCCCTTGGCCAGGACTGGTAGAAGCTTGTGCCCTGCTTCCTGCATCCACCAGCTGTGGGCATGGATGGGCTACCAGGCAGCTGTGAGCCAGTATTGTTGTACTAAGAAGTCATGGCAAAGGAACCATCTCATTGCTTTTGGAGCAGATGACAGCCATAGGTGGGGCTCATCAAGGTTCCCCTCAGGGAGTCCAGAATTCCCTTGCTGTCATGTCTCAAGCCTCTGGATTACTCTGCGATTGCTGGGTCTGGTGGGACTGCTCCCCATTTCCTCCCAAACATCCTTCCCCCAAGTGGAATTTTCTTAAAAGTGTCTCCCCACAACAGGAGTCTCCCTCTTCAAACTCAAGGAACCTTTTCCTCTTCCTCCTTCCAATGATGTAGCTAGAACCTGGTAACTACATTTTGCCAAAGCTGGCTGCTGCCACTCCCCCATACTTGACCATCAGTAGGATAAAGGGCAGTCAGGACCAGTCTGCTGACCACTCTCTGCAAGTTGCCCCTGCATGGTAACTGCCCTCCCTGGGGTCTGGCATCACTGCTGACCTCCTTCCTTCTCTTCTTCTACTTACTAGTTATTAAACACCAGCCCTCCTCACTGTTTAAGTTCTATCCTTCTTGACATCACAATGGTCTTAGTACCCTCTTCAATAAATTGGAGAAGAGATAGCAAAAGTGACAGAATGAAAAATAGAAGTCAGACTATCTTCCTCTCATATAGAACAAGAGTTCCTAACCCCTTGTGTATCAACGACCCCCTGGCAATCTGGTATAGTTTATGGACCCTTTTGAAGAATAATGTTTTTAAATCATTCAAGGAAATGCTAAATTTCAGTTAGAGGTTATCAAAAATTAGATATATTTTTCCCCATCCAAGTTCATCAACTCCATGAAATCTATCCACAATCCATAGATTCTGAATTACAGAGTCCTGTTTTAAAGGTAAGTAGAGAAAGAGCCCTAGATTCAGAGTCAGGGGATCTAGATTTAAATCTTAACTGTGTGGCCCTGGGAAAGTCATTTAATTTTTCTTATCTGTAAAATGAACAGCAAATACAGCAGCACTTGCCACCTTACATGGTTGTAGTGAGGAATACGCTATGTAAAGCGTCAAGTGATATAGAAATGCGAGCCTCTGATAGTACATTTGTGCCATATTGCCTCCCTTATCTCCAAAAGCCCACCCGGTTGGACTCTCTTTGTCTAAGCTAATGTAAAATGTAAAAGCAAAGAGGGAGAAAATAAAAGTTGGTTTGGTCCTTTGAAAAGAAATGACAGCACTAGTAAAGTCTATTTCAAACAGCAACCATAAAGCTTCTGGTGAGAAGCAGGAGGGATGTTATTATGTTGTAGGGCAAAGCTGTATGAGGGAAATAGTCTTCCTCAAAGAGGAGGAGGGAATTGGCAGACCAAAGCGGTAGCCAGTCACACTTAAGGAGGTTTTGATATCATTTGACTTCTACCATGCCAAAAAGGAAACATCTCTTGCCTGCCTGTTGTGAGAAGGAAAAAAAGGAAGGAAAAGCAGAAAGATTTCAGCTTAAAAAATTAAAAAAAAAAAGTCCAGATAAAGGAGGAAATAAAGTTTAAGAGGAAAAATCTCCAGAGGATAGTCTCCCAGATTTGACATTTCCCAAGGAGAAGGAGAGGAGGCATCTTGGGATAATGATTTGTTGTTTCTGCTGTTAAAAGAAGTCAAAGATTCTGAATAGATTGAGACTGTGGCCTTATAAGGGCACATTTCCATTACACATAGCAGCTGAGAAAAGATTCTCTTTGCAAACAAGGCTGGGCCAACCAAAATGAAACCCTCTTTGATAAATGAACAGAGAATCAGAGAAACTTTTGAGAGCAGCCAGTCTGGACCCAGGGATTAAGAGAACTCCAAAATCTAATAGGAAGCAGAACAGCAGATGCTGCAGAATTGTGAGGGCAGAGTAGAACTTCCCTTTCGGAAAATAAATGTGTCCCACCCACAAGCCACGTTGTGCCATACTTAGGAATTCACTCTTCTGACATGAAGGAACACAGCATTGTATAACGCAGTGGTCCCCAAGCCTTTCAAATCAGGTGACTTCTCATCAAAAGATTTCTCATTTCTCAAACCTCCCCCCTCCCCAAAAAGATTTCTGAGACAACACTCCCAGGCACCAGGCACACGTAGCACTGTAGTTAATACTCTACTAACTCAGAAAATGCATAGTGACAAAATGACAAGGCTTAGTGCACACATGGATTCATGAAGTCCTTTGTAATAATTCAGATCTCCCCCACATGAGAACCTCTGATCACAGAAGAGGACTACAATGGAGAGGCAGGACTTGGGGCTTTCTCTTTGTCTTTTTCCTTATCCATAAAACAAAGGGCTTGGCCTGGGTGATCTCTAAGTTCCCTCCAGGTTGATCTTTGTTGGAATGCCAATCCCTCTGGGACATGCAAACGCATGAAATCTTGTGAGTCACTTATGTTTCCCAAGTCAGGGAGTTTGTTGGATTCTTTCCTGAGAACAGTTTAGAGAGTGGTAAGGGTAACAGGAAGTGGAGGTGGGGGCAGGAAGTATTACTGATTGGAGGAGGGTGGGGGAGGAAAAGGGTACCCAAAGGGGAGAGTGGAACACTAAAGACAAACTAAGTACTTCACAGTTTTTCCTCAGGGAACTGTCTCTTCAGGACCGAATGGGGCAGTTGGAGGAGGGAGATGGGGGGAAATGTTACAGATCTCAAATAAGGACCAATTCCCCGAAGTCTAGAGTGCAGGCAGTACGGAACCATGGAACGCTTGATTTATGAACATCCCTAAGCACAAGAGGCCCCAGCAGGAACCCATGTGACCTCTGCTGTCATTGTGGAGACCCTACCCAGTCCCTGCTTCTATGAAAGGCTTACTAGACTCATGGCTGATAGCATGGAGAGTAAGAAGAATCTACTTCTGTAAAGGGAGTAAGGAGAAGAGAGAGAAATCCCCTTGTTTTTAGGATAAAAGGGATTGGAATGGTTCATTATACCTGCAAAGGTTGGGAACCACCGCCCTACACTTGGCTTTCTTCTTTCATGTTCCTAATCCAGGAGTGAATATCTAACTATGGCATCTGAAAAGTGGGAGAGGTATTTATTTGCTGGGCAGGAGCACCTTCCTCAATGCTCAGAATTGCTCAGTAGTATCTATTCTGCCTGGCATCCCTCCTTCTACAGAGGGAAACACGTGAATTCTGCTTACTGCTGACTGTTTGCGGAGAGGACTATTTTCTATATTCAGGGGATGTCTAAAGAAGAAGTATAGCCCAGCTTCAGCTCACTATGTAAAAAGAACTAGCAATTAGACTTTTTCAAAGATTTAACATTTATAACCATAAAGTCATAAAACTCAGCACTGGAGATGTTCAAGTGGAGAAAGGACAACCAATTGTCCAGGGAGTCCAAGACTGTTCGTACTTCAGTTTAGGTTGGACCTCTGAAGGATTACAGGAGTATAATATGGATACTAGTAACAAACACTATTTTGGTGCTTTAAGGTAAAAAAATAGACTTTTAGATGCATTATCTTATTTTATTTGTCCAAGAATTTTGTGCACTTGTCCCCTATTTTATAAATGAAGAAACTGAAGTTCACAGTGGTGAGATAACCTGTCTAAGGTCACAGAGCTAGCTAGGAAATGACATGGATGAAACTGAAGCTCAGATCTTCCTACCCAAAATTCTTTCAGAGTATTATTAGTATTTGGGCTACAAGGCCACTGAGAACAAAATTAACTATGTACTTTAAACGTTTCCAGCTATTTGGATGGATTAAGAAAGTCAAAAATAAAATTGAGACCTTAAAAAGTGAACCTCTGGTACCTGAGTAAAAAGAATTCTAGTTCATTAGAACCAAGACTACAATTTAGGGCTCCTTTCTTTCTTTTAGAATGGGAGTTCTGCTGAGCTCTGGGCAAAGATTGAAGCATATTTTTCACTTTATTTTTCTTATGGTTTTTTGTGGGTGTGTTTTCTAATATGGAAAAATGTTTTGCATGATTTCACATGTTTAATTGATATTGTATTGCTTGCCTTCTTAAGAGCTGGGGGAAGGAGGCAGATAATCTGGAACTTAAAATTTTTTAAATGAATGTTTAAAATGTTTTAAAATATGTTTGGGAAAATTTTAATGAAATAAAAATATATTTAAAAAGGAATAGGGGTTCTTAATCTGGAGAACATGAACTTAAAAAGTTTTTTTTTGATATTTGTATTTCAATATGATTGGCTTCCTTGACAATTCTGTATATTTTATTTTATGCATTTGAAAATAATGATTTTAAGAAAGGATTCCTAGGTTTTGCTAGACTTCTAAAGAAGAGAGGTTAACATCGCTTCCTTCAAAAACAGTTCTTTTGGCTTAGTTTCCCTTAGGAAATCTAGCTGCTCTGCTTAGGATGCCATAACAGGATTATGCAACAGGATTCAAACTGGACAAGGGAAAAGAACTTTCTGGCTTCAAAGGAAAAATTCTGCATCAGTAAAAGAGATTAACGAGGAATCCAGGTAGATATCCACTTATCCAAACTAATAATTGGTATGGCTCTGTCTGACGGCAGAGGAATACCTGACCTATGGTAAACACTGTTAATCTGAGGATTCTTTATTTCTTGGGAACACTCAAAGAGCCATTCATAGGAAAGCAAAATTCAGAGTGACAAGCATCCTTAGAAGAAATGGAGTCCAAACATCTCATGCATACAGATGAGGAAAACAAGTCAGCGGTCAGGTTTGCCCACAACTAGTAAGTAGCAGAGTCAGGGTTTATACCCATTCCTTTTGATTATATTTTACAGCTAATAGTATTTTATGTAATATCATATTCTCTAGAAGAGGTGAAATGTCCTGCTGATTAGAGGGCTGAGCCAGGGCTCAAGAAGACTCAAACTGGGTTCAGATTCCATCGCTGATATTCACTAAGCTTTGGGACCATCAAGCAACTACTTATCTACAAAATCATATTCAGTTTGTCAGTTTCACTAAGGGAAATTCTCTCTTTGGCAGCTCTGCAGACTGATGAAATCTTGAATCTTTCTCATATTTTCCACTGGGTATTTAGTACACAAAAAAGATCAGTTCAAAGAAATGAATGTGTTTAGACTGGAAAAGAGATGACTTTGGGGAAAGATGACAACCATCTTTAAGTATTTGAAATATCTTTCACATGAAAGATGAAATAGACTTGTTCTCCTCAAGTCTATTCCTCAAGGGAGAAATATACATATACACATATACACACATACATATATATATAGATTTGATGTAAGGAACAGCATCCTATTTTTTTGTTGCTGTTGTTGAATTGTTTCAATTGCATCTGACTCTCTTTGACCCTATTTGGGGTTTTCTTGGAAAAGATACTGCAGTGGTTTGCCATTTCCTTCTCTAGCACATTTTACAGATAAGGTACTGAAGCAAACTAAGTCTAGTGACTTGCCCCAGGGTCACATAGATGTTAAGTATCTGAGGATAGATTGAATTTAGGTCCTCCTAACCCCAGAGGTGGCACTTTATCCACTGAGTCACCTAGTTGCCCTATTCCTAACTATTAGAGCTGTCTAGAAGTATAACTGGGGTGATTCTTCAAGCAAAGATCGGCACTTGCTTGTGGTACTGTAGAAGGAAATCCTTTTCAAATAGGGTTAGACCAGATAATTCCTGAGGTTTCTTCCAACTGAGATTCTATAATTGCTAGGATTCTCTGATGTTCAGATTGATGGAATGGAATGGGCACTGGCCTGGGAATCAAGAGACTTGGCTTCCATTTTCAGATCTACCACTAATCTGTGTTATCTTGGGAAAGTCATTTGCCTTCTTCTGGGCTTGGTACCTTCACCTGCTACAAGGGAACTGGACTACTCTCTAAGTTCTCCATTAGCCTGATCTCTCTTGATTTCTCAACTGGAAATAGATGTTACCCTAGAATGCAAATCACCTGCGGTAATCACAGTTCCACTCCATTCTGTGAGGTGCTTTGACAGAAATGACAATTACATTCTGAAGAGAAATAATGGATTTTCTGATGGGAAAAGAGTTAATGTGTTAATGAATATTCTGAGAGGGAAGAGTCTGTTAACAGATGATCTGAGGAGAAAGCTGTTGGCAGTTAACAATTATGATCATTCTGAATGAGGAAAACTTGCCCTAAATTTTGGGAGTAACACAAGCAAGGAGGTGGGGAGACACAAATAGATGAGACATGAGCGATCAAAACAGGAAAAAGAGACGAGAAGAGAGGGTTGTTGGCATGCATGGCCATCAAAGCCCTGCTGATCTTCACTCTGGTTAATGCCAAGAGCTCTTGGAGTATAAATCCAAAAAGCTTTTCCTGGAGCTGGCTAGCCAGTCTCCAGGACTTCACGGGTGCCCACCTTGACCACTGCTACTGTTATTGCCCCATTCTTTAAACAAGACCATGCAAAGATTGTGCCTGGGAGAAGTCAAACTACTAGGCTTAGCTGTCCGTGGCTGCACAATGTCTTCGCAACTTCCCAAACCACAACTTCCTTTATGGCTACTACTTCCCTTTCTGTATTGTTTCTCCCACAAGAAATACTCTCCTACAAGTCAAGGACTGTCTTTCTTTTGTATTACATGCCTAGCACTTAATACTATGCTTGGCACACAGAAAGTGTTTAATAAATGTTTTTCATTTATTCATCCATCATCTGTCCTAGAAAGTAGGTATACCTACTCTGTTCTTTCTACCTTTTGCTCAGTGTGCCTGATAATCGAAAAGATATTACCTTTTCCACTGGTGAAAGGCGTGATAATCAAATACCTAAAGACTCCACTCACAGTACCAGTGATTTTGAGTTTTAGTTGGATGACTAAGCTGAAGCTCTCTTTCCTGGCCACCAGTTACCTTTCCTTCAAACACATTCATGTCAGCCCCATCCATCCCTATCCCACTCTGCTCTACCCTTCATTGTGCCATCTGGAAGTTGCTTTTTTTTGTTAATAAATAACCCTTTACTTTTGGGCATGTGACCTTCCCTAGGAAATTACAGTGTGTGTGTGTGTGTGTGTGTGTGTTATAAATATTGTTTGTACTACATTGTTTATACTGTCTATGTCCATGTTGCTTCTACCCAATAGAAGCTAAACTCTCGAGGGCAGGAACCATTTCATTTTTGTTTTTGTCCCTCTGGCACTCAGAATAGCACCTGGTACGTAATAGTTTCTTAATAAATGCTTGTTGAACTCAATTGTAGAGTAGCTTCCCCTCCATCCTCCTCCCTCATAAGGGCATCTGGTTTTCTTAACCTAGTCATTTCCCATAGTTCCACTACAGGATTTCCTGGTCTGGGAGAAAAGGAATTGGTAGCATACATATGTAATATAAAAGTATATGAATTCCCCTCCTCTTAGACTAAAGCCTTTTCACCCACCTACTGAAACTCACTCCTTCTCTTTCCCCACTCTCTCAAGCCCAGCCCACTTCCTCAGGCCTCCCACCCACCCACCTCCATACCACTGTTCACTAGTGGACTTACCAGCCTTTCTGATTTCACTGTAAACAGTCTCAGTTCCTTTCCTTTCAGGAGCTGGAAAAGGTATGGGCACAGATTCAGCGTCTTTCCTTTAGACTGACGAAGTTAAGATATTCTATCACATCTTAGGTATCTTTGTAGATATGGTTGTCTGGGATATTACACAAATTTCCCATTCCCTATCAGCACATCCTGATGAAGGGAGGGGCTCCACTATCAGGGTTATACAGTTTATTTCATTGAAAGGTACCTACCTACGAGACTATTCCAGATTCTCTTTACTGAGGAAAGAATAAACTCTTCTTGTTTTAGTTAACTTTCCCATAATTAGAAACATGCACAATTCAGAGATACTCAACATTTATCTGAGAACCTAAACCCTAAGGAGATATAAATTTGAAAGAAATCAACAAACCTTTATTAAGTATTTACTATATGCCAGGCATTGCACAAGCACAGGGAATACAAAAACAAAAATGAAACATTCCCAGCCCCCAAGGAACTTACGTTTTGATGGGAAGGATATAACTTGTCCAATTGTAAGTAAATACAAAATACATGCAAAGTAAATATATGTTAATTTAGTTGTAAAGTGCTTTGCACAAATCCTGGCACATAGTAAATGCTATATAAATGTTATTGTTATTATCATTATTAGGCAGAGGGGCAGGACAGCTGGTTGGGGGGAAAGGAGGGAAGGAAATCTAGAGAAGTTTGGAATAGAAATAAGGCAACAGGCAGCTCAGCACTCCCAAATGCCTGCCTGAAATTCCAGGACTTGTGTTTGGTCCCCATTTGTCACTTAGCCTTTTCGTCCACCCCTAACACCTGTTACTTAGAATTGTCGTTTAAGGCTTTCAGCTTTACGACTGTGCAATATCACGGGGATGTGGACTTGGACTTTCAGAGCAGTAGATTGATAACAGAAAGAAATAAAACCCAAGACCCTGAACCCAACCAAACTGTACCCTTTCCTTATCTTCTACTGCTCCCTACCCTGGCCCCAACACAAAATGACCCTAGCAAATACTCCCTTCTTCCTAAAAAATTGCCAAAAGTATCTTACAGGAGAAGAGAAAATGGGATATTTCTTTCTGTTCTTCTCTAGGATTTGCCTCCCAGTCTTAGCTCTTGTGAATGAATGCTGTCACTTATTATCCCTGACATCCTTTCTGGGGGAAGGGACAAAACACTAAGGTCCTTAGTGGCCATCTCTTCTTCCATCTGGTGTTCTTGGTGAGTTCATTCCAAGGCTACTATTTGGGTTCCCACGTTCTATCACAAGAGTCAAAAAAAGGGGAAATTTTGCTAACCTTGTGGACCCCTAAGCATGTGTCTGCCTGGCCTATGGGTTAATCTGACTCTGCCTGAGCAATAGGAAAGATCCTGAGATTAACCCTATCCACCGTCTCTTTACATTATCCATATAGATATCTCCAGACACTGAAGACACCAAGGTTTCTTGGAAAGAGACTGGTTTCTTTAGGAAAGCAGATGGTTTGAGATGCTGGATACTTCCCAAGATTCCACTCCATCTCCTTCAAACTACTAAAGAATAACACCTGTGCTGCCTGCACAAGGAAAAGAGCCTATCCCTACTATACAGCTGGCAGAGCTATTCAAAGAGACCCCACTCAAAGGAGGGGACCTCTATAATTATCTAAGCCCCAGAACCCATTAACTTAAAGACAAGCTAGAGATAATCACCTCTCATACTCCCTCTCCTATATATATGTTCTCTCAGAGAACATGTATATTATTCATCTCCAAAGAAGTTTCTTTATGAAATAGAAGTTCTAGAGTCACAACTAGCACTTTTTACAAAACCTTAGGCAGGTAGCCTAAGTCTACTCTCCTATATAAACACTGGCAAAATAGAGACATTAATTTATAGGAACTGCAACAAAGCAGGGCTTTGCAGAAGGGTGCAAAATTTAGAGGACAATTGACCAACAAATGGTAGAAAGAGTGCTAGACTTGGAATCAGGAGGACCTAGGTTCAAATCCAGCCTCTGACACTTAGCTAGGTCAGCATGAGCAAGTCACTTAAACTCTGAACCTCTGTTTCCCAATCTGTAAAAAAATATGGAGGTCAAGGCAACTGGCATTTACTAATTGCTAGATATGTGCCAAGCATTGTGCATGTGCTAGAGATTCAAAGAATGGCAAAAAGACAGTCTTTGCCTTCAAGGAACTTACATTCTAGTAAATGCTTAGTACACTGGAAACTCCATGAGAGAGAAAGGCTGGAGGAACCAGAAAAGGCCTCCTGGAATAAGTGGGATTTGAGCTGTATTGAAGGAAATCAGGGGAACTAAGAGGCAGAAGTAAAAGGGGATAGTGATCTAAACACCTTCTAAGATTTCTTTCCAGATCTAAATCTATATTCCCAGTGTAATGGGATTACTGTCCAATGGGGTCCCATTTCTTAGAGCATGCTCAGATGTACCCTTTATGCACAGATATTCCTCACCTAGTTCTAATCCAACCAGTTCTGGTCACAAGTGACCAAGGGACAGGTATTGTGTGGTGATAGATAAAGAATCTTTTGATTGGCTAATGAGCTACAAAGACTGATGGCTCATGAAATGTAGAGTAGGCCCCTTTTGCTTCTTTTTTTCCCTCATATCACTTAATTTGCATAATCTGTTCCATTTCAGCAGCCAATAGGCCATCCATCAGTCCTTTTAGCACCTTAGCCAACCAGAAGACTCTTCATCACTACACAGTACTAGCCTCTCAGTCACTCATATTTCAAAGAAGGACCACCATGCCTCCACTATTTGGATTATTACTAGGCAAAGAATATCTACACTTGCTCTATATAAACCACCAGCAAGGGCAAATCTGAGCATGCTCTAAGGCCTAGGCCCTCACTGGCCCGTCCTCCTATCATACTGACCTACAATGATCCTTCAGCAATGTAAAAAAAAATTAATATCTAGTTAGAATAATAATTAAAATTGGAAGCTACAGGAATAGAAAAATAGAAAACGTATTCCTCTCTATCTCCACTCCTCACCTCAGGTAAGCAATATCACTCAGCAGAGCAATACCCTGCATCCCCTCCTCCCCTCTGTAGTACCAGCAGCCAGTACTGAGACTGCATTTGGTGCTACCTGCCTAAGGCATAAAAAGTGCTAGTTGTGGCTCTAGAACTTCTATTTCATAAAGATCTTCTTTGGAGATGGATAATGTACATGTACTCTGAGTTTTATGATTTTAAAATATCACTTTGTAATCCTTAAAATATTTATATAAATGTAAGTTATGATATTTTTAATTAGTCCAAATAATTAGAAATTAGATAATGTAACTAGTATGTCTAGGGGAATCTTGGATTCATGTTTTAGAACTAATTAGCTCTAAAATTTAGTTCTAAATTTAGAACCGTAGAATGTCCAAACCAGAAGGGAACTTGGAAGTCATCTTGTTCCCAGCCAATTTTACAACCAAAGAAGCCCAAGGTCCAGAGAGATCCTTATCTTGATCCGCTGGAAAGTTTGGGGAGTCAAGGGCTGTGTTAAGAGTCTGGCAATCATAGCAATTACCCAACAGTCTAAGTCCTCAGGCAAAATAATAGTTGGGACACAGAAGGACATGTAAGAGTGAAATACATTAAATTTATATATATGGCTATATAATCCCACAGCTAGTAAGTGTCAGAGTCAGGATTTGAATCCAGGTCAGCCTCATTGCCAATCCAGTTCTTTCCCCATTACAGCCCCCTCACCATAAACTCAAGATTAACGACAATATACAACAATGTTGTGCCTTAAGGATTAAAAAAGTGCTTGTTCCATCTTACAAATGAGGAAAATGCGTCTCTGAGAGGGGGGATGATTTGTCCATGGTCACTCTGCAAATGTTGTCAGAGTTGGGATTCCAGCTCAAGTCTCCTCAATCCAAGTAGCGTCCTTTCTATGATAAGACCTTGGTAAGCACATCTACATGATTAAAATTAGCATCCCTCTTCAAGAGAGAATCTTTCTTCCCATTTATGTTCTGAGAGGGAAGGGAAAACTTGTGCTAGAGATTTTTTGGCCACATATTTCTTCTAATGTTTTTAGCACAAACCAAATTCTTGATACACCATCAGCTATTTGGGCGCTCTGATTTGCCACATGGAGATTTATAGACACAGACTATGGCCATATGTTTTGTTTCCCAGATTCATATGCCCAGCCTTAGTTTCCCTCTTGAATTCTATATCTGCATAACCAGTAGTCTACTGAGTTCTTCAGGCTTCTATTAGGCATCTCAAACTCAATTTGCCCAAAACAGAACTTACTTTCCCCAAAAAAACCCCACACCATTTCTGATCTTATATCTTCCAAGAACCATCTTTCTAGTCACTTGAGTTCATAACCTCAGTGTCATCCTTAACTCCTCACTCTCCCTTTTCCCATTCATCTAATAACTTTCCAAATCTCGCTGAATCGTACAGCTTTCAGATTTGTGTTCTTTTCTCCACATAAATTATTGCTACCCTAATTTAGTCCCTCATTTCTTCTTGCCTGGGCTATTCTAATAGCCTTCTAATAGGGCTCCCTGGCTCATCTTTTTCATTCTGTTCTCTACACAGTTGCCAAAATGATTTTCTTAAAGTATGAGTCTAACCATGTTGCCCCTGACATGTTGACTTCCTTGATAGAATGTAAGGCCCTTGAGGGAAGGATCTATTTTAGTTTCTGTCTTTGTATACCTAATATGTAGCACAATGCTTGGTATATAGTTGTCATTTAATAAATGCTTATTGATTGACTAATTTCAATTCTGTATTTGGCACCAAGACTAAAGTGAGCCAATGGGTCATAAAAAGCTGTTTATTAAATCTGAGATTTCTCTGTGTCTGGCACACATTCCATCCTGGAATCTCCAGAACAAGGGATTCTTAACTTTTTTGTGTGTCATGGACCCCTTTGGCAGAATGGGGGAGCATGTGGACCCCTTTACAAAGAAATATTTTGAGATGCACATAAACGAAATTAATTCTAAAAATATAAAAGAAACCAATTATATTGAAATAACCAAAATATTGAAATAATCAAAATAAAAAAAAAAACATCCATAGACCCCAGTCAAAAGAACCACAAACTTCGAGATGAGGCAGCTAGAGTTTTGGATAATAACTGGTTTTGGATTGGTCATATTAAATTACTAGAGCATATTTTGGCAAATGTGGGTTCAACAACCTGATGCATTCTATATCCCAGCCTCAGACCAGCTATCTCATTATATTCTACTGTATGGTATAATGGAAAGACTACTGAATTCAGGGGACCTGGATTCACATCCCAGCTATACCATTTATTATCTGCATGACCTTAGGTAAGTCACGTCTCTCTAGACCTCCGTTTTCTCACCTATAAAACAAGAAGGTTGAGCCTTCTGGGTCACATGCCCAAAAAGATGGAAAACTAGACATTCTCCAATCTTCACTAACTTTCAAGTATCATCCAAAAAAGAAATAATGTGCCAGATGTAGAACAATTACAACTGAATTCATAGGAGAAGAAAGTGGTTACTCCGCTAAGGGAGAAGTCTCATGAATTAGTATCAAAGAATGCTAATCTTTAAAGCTCTCATTTAGCACCCTTCCCCTGCTAGCTTCTACACTCTGATCAAGAATACACAAATTGTCCTGCAGTTTTGTGCCTGGGACTTACACTGACATTCCTCTCCTGCTACAGATACTGTCAGCATACCCACTCTCCACTCTGAAATTGATTGATTCTGACCAGCTATATTGGGGGAGATAGTCAGCTGCCATTTTCCTAGATGAACTCTAGTTTAGGGACTCTCAAAACTGTAGAGACTCAGTTCAGAACACTTCCTATACTCCTCCAACAGTGGGATAAAAGGCCTGACATTGATTCATCCAAGTCAAAGAGGAAAAAGATGAAAGTCATGGGTAACTAGAGTATGAGGCCAGTTTGAGTAGCTGTATTGGGCCTAAAGAAAAGTGGCCTGAAGCACAACTGGAGCCAGTTATACCCCCTTCTCCTGAGAATAATAGGTGCAAAGAATGAAGCTGGTAAAATAAAAATTATAGGATAGGAGGCTGAGGCAGCTTTGTGGTTCAGCTCTTGAAATATAGCCATAGTCAAAGGGAATTGAGTCAAAGGGTTAGTGATGCAGGAATATAAAGTGGGAAAGGTGGGGAGAGTTAAAGCATCAAAGATTTTATGGGGAAGAAAATTCAGCTAAAAATCTAGAGCACAGGCAGATAAATTAACACAGAACCCTAAAATTAGAAGGAATAGTGCCTAACCCTCAAAAGAGTACATGCCCCTTTAACAAATATTATAAGACAAAGGAAAGTAAAACAAAGTCTGATGGAATATAGAACCCTATGAATTTCTAAGAGAGTGTGAGACAAAAATAAGAAATTCTAAAATGGTTCAAAAGAGAAATGAAATCTCTAAGAGAAGAATTTAGGAAGGAATAACCATTGGAATGTATAGCTCTCAAAACAGAAATAATTAACCAAATTAGAAAAAAAAACTGAATCCACTGTGATGAGTTTCTTCAAAGAAGCAAAAGAAAGAATCAAAGATATGAGATACAAAAATACTGAAGTGGATGAAAATTTGGCAGAAGAGATGCAAAAGACAGCAATGTTGATAGAATATGTAATCTCTATATAAGTCAAAGCCATTGACTTCAAAGAGAAGAGGCATAAAGACTACTTAAGGCTCATGCTTCTCCCAGAAGAAGGTGACAGATTAAAAAACAAAGCAAAAAAAAAGAACAACCCAACCCTGAACACCAAAATGCAGGAAATAAAACAAAACTTCCCAGAACTTCTGAATATAAAAAACAAAGCACATTTTTTTTTTTTTTAGAAATTCAAAGATCATCTCTGGAAAACACTTATACTTCAAATTCCACAATACATAGTATTTAAATTTAACATAAAATTCTGCAAGCAGCTTCAAATATAAAGGAAAAAAAATTAAAATGACATAAGACTGTTCTACATCAACTAGAAACCACAGAAAGAAATGGAATAATATATTCCAAAAAGCAAAAGAGCTCAACATGCAGCCCAAAAAAACCTCACCTTATAAATCTGAGCCTATTCATTAACAGAAGGGATGGATTTTCTATAAAATAAAGACATTTAAAGCATTCCAGTAAATAAAAACCATACATAATTATTCAACTTGCAAACACCCTAAATGCAAGAGGAACACAAGAAAGGTGAATAAGTAAAGAATTATTGAGCAAGGAAAAGTAACAAAATACACCATCCCATTTCTAGAGGTTATTTTATTTAAAAATAGGACTAAAGATATTGACCTATGGAATTAAAAAAAAACAAAGAAGATTTTAAAAGTACCCAAAGGGCTAAAGGTATAAGAAAAACAGAAGTTAAGGTGGAAGAACAGAACAGAAGCACCACAGACTAAGTGATACAATACCCCCTTCCTCCCACACCAACACAGACAATGTGACTCAAGATATTCTCAGACAAAGTTTCAGAATGAGAGGGGGCACATAGTCCATGGGTGGACATCAAAGGGCTAACTCCCTTAATCTCTAAGCTAGAAGGGGGGCTACAGAAAGGAGAAACTGAAACAAGGAATGAAAAAAGGGTCTTAACATGGTGGAAGGGATTCTATGCCTGTCATGGGAATGAGGATCTTACCATAGGTTTAATCCAAAGAAAGTTGGTTCTCTAAGAAAATACTGTGTTCTCATAGACAGCACCCTGCCACAGAAAAAGAAACGTAAGCTCTCAAGGGCAAGTGGCACCCACAACTGGGACAAGGATGAAATTTAAAGATGAAATATCAAGACTAATGAATGGAGAGCAGAATATTTACAAGGAAGTCAATTGGTAGAATTGAGCTGAATGATTTGTGACATAAGAATTTCTACCCTGAGATACTACTTCTATAAACATAATTTTCTGTCATGACTTGATACTTTTAAGAGGTACAACAGCAACAAAAAAAGAATGATGGGACAAGATCTATAAAGACAAAAACAGAGAAGTTGGTTAAAAGAGGCATCTGGAACCTGGTATTTCACGAACGTCAATTCCACAAGTAACACAAAGAAATGAAAGAATGAGTAAATGTAGACCACAAAGCAAAGAGCAAAAGTTCAGAAGAAACAGCAAGGGAAGAGAATTCATGAGGAAAAGAAAGCAAAGAAAATCTTCTTAGAAAAAGGTACAGAAAAAAAAATCTAACCAACAAAGGAAGTTGGAAGATAAAAGCAGGGTAGGTTTTGAACTAACCACCTAAAAGAGATGAGAAAAAGAATGGAAAAATGAGGGAGGGAAGAAAGGAAGGAAGGAAAGAAGGAAGGAAGGAAGGAAGGAAGGAAGGAAGGAAGGAAGGAAGGAAGGAAGGAAGGAAGGAGGGGAGGAGAGGGAAGGGGAGGGGAGGGGAGGGGAGGGGAGAGGAGAGGAGAGGAGAGGAGAGGAGAGGAGAGGAGAGGAGAGGAGAGGAGAGGAGAGGAGAGGAGAGGAGAGGAGAGGAGAGGAAGAGAGAAAGGGAGGGAGGGGAAGGAAGAAAAATCAATAAAGTAAAATTTCCAAACTAGGGAAAGGGCTATCCAATGGGACTGAAGGTAGGAATGGGAAGATAGCCTATGCAAATAGGGTTGTATCAATACAGTTTAAGCAAAAGTAATCATATGTACAAAGTACAGGCAAATGAGGAAAATGAACAAAAAAAATTAAGCAACATCAAGACAAAAATGGGGGAAAGTATAAACCTAACTAACATAACTTTGGATGTTAATATTACAAACAATATAATAAAGTGACAGTAGCAGAGTGAATAGGAAAACAAAAATGCACAATCCATTGCCTACAAAAAACATATCAAACGACCAAAGACATACGTGAAAGGTTAGAGGAAAATTTACTAAACATCAGGTGTTATTTTTTTAAAGGAGTTGTGATAACACAGTCAGATAAATCAAAAATAAAAATTCACAGTATCAAAAGAGATAAAGAAATTTCATTATGCTTACAGGAATCATAGATATGCTATCAATATTAAACTTGTATGCACCAAATGCATAGCTTATAAATTCATAAATGAAAAATTAAACAAGCACAAACAGGTATTCTCTAACTGGTTCTAATCTTGAACACATACAAATATTTTTGTACATGATTCCAGTCCAAGTAACTACGTGGAAAATTGAAAGGAATCTATTTTCAGTCATTAGTGCCTAAGTAGCTGATATGATATAATAATATTTTCCAGTTGGCTGAGGACCCAACAAGATTAATGACTTAGAAGGTAATGAGCCAGAAATGAGTTCACAAACTCATGCAAAGGAACAACCCACCAATTTCTCGGTCTTTTCCTTCATGGTAATAAATGGGCCATAACTGCTGAGTTGCCTAGTGAGGAGAAAAATAATTGCTTTGCTATTTTCCCAATCACCTCATGTGTGTGAAACTCTATTTCTTTTGTATTTGTTCTTTCTTGATGATAGAGAAAGAGTATTATGAGGAGTGGGTATTCAGAAGACTGTACAATTTGGGGTGATCCATTAGAGTCACTGGAGATCCCATCAGCAACCAGGTCAGTAGTAAAGTCCATTAGAGGCAGTAAGAGTGGTCAATGGGAGAGGAAGTGCCCGTTGGTGGATGTGGAAAGATAGTCATCACCTGAGGATGGCAGTGACTCCTAGGATTGGTGCCTTTCTAAAGTCCATAGCCAACACTTCTCTCCATCATGAGGTGGTCACCATCCCTGAAACTGCTTCCATATAGACCATAAAGCAATAAAAATAGCAATCAATTCAAAAACTACAAGAAAAAGACACAGACCTAAATGGAGATTTATGATGGAATCTTAAGAAGTGGGTCAAATAACATCATGGAAACAGTTAACAACCGTATGAAAGATAATAAAAATGACAAGAAAACATATCAAATTTTCTGAGATGCAGCTAAAGCAGTCCTCAGAGTAAAAATTATATCCCTTAAAGCATATATTAACAAAATAGAAAAATGAGGAATTAATGAACAGAATATGCATTTTTAAAAATTAAGTCAACAAATAAATCCAAAATAAGCACAAAAGAGGAAATCTTGAAAGTTGGAAGAGAAATAGATAAATTGGAAAACAAAAAGACTCGACAACTAATTCAACAAAACTAAAAGTTAGTTCTTTGAAAAAGACAAATTAAAGTGATAAATCTTTAGGAAATCTGATTTAAAAAACTGCTTGGACTAGTACTAAAAGAATGAAAAAAGTTGAAATCACATCAAAACCAGAAAAAATAAAAAGAGTCCTAAGAACCTATCACAGTTATCTGTCATCAAAACTTAGAGCTGCAAAGAAATAGGGGATTGCCTACAAAAATATGAAATACTCAAATTAACAGAACCAGGGATAGAAATTTTAAATAATCCAATCTCAAAAAAAGGAAAATGAACTAGCTATAAAGAAACTACCAAAACAAAACAGAACTCAACTCCTAGTCTTGCCTGAATTCTATGAAACCTTTAAAGAAAAATTAATACCTATTGTACACAAATTACTCTCAAAGATTGGGAAAGAAAGCATTTTTATCAAACTCCTTTTCCAAGAAAAATATAGTCTCACGAACTAAACCAGTTACTACTTACTAACTAAACCAGAAAAAGAAAAAGAACCATAGACCAAGGTTGCCATTGAATAACAATTTTAAAACTTGAAATACAATCCTGTAAAAGGACTATAGAAATTTATATCAAAAAATCACTCTGATCAACTTGAATTTATATTAGCAATGCAAAGATTCTTCAATATTAAGAAAATAGTCAATATAATAATATTTAAAACAAAAATATCCAGAATTCATGATTATCTCAATAAATGCAGAAAAAGTCCTTGAAGAAATATTAATACTCATCTAGATTCAAAAACACTACAATATAGAGTCATATAAAATATTTTTAATATGATAAAAAAGGACCAAAACTAGAAGCTTGCATTTTATGCGCTGGAGAAACAGTAGAAACTTTTCTTATAAATTCAGCAAAAGTAAAAGCAAAAAACATCCCATTTTCCTGTTTCTGATTTACTTAGAAAACCTACGAGATTCAGCAAAGAAATTAATTGAAAGAATAGCTTCAGTAAAGTTGCAGGCTACAAAATAAATCCACAAAAATGAACTTTTTAATATATATAACAAAATCCAGGTGGCAAAAGGAGAAAGGGCTATCTCATTCAAAATAATTATATAATGCACAAAATGTCTAGGAATCAATCTACTAAAGCACATCCAATACCTATAGAAATACAAAACACTCCTTAAAGAAATAGGAGATAATTTAAATAGCTAGAGGAATAGTCAGTACTCATTACTGGGCCAATATAATAAAAATGATAATGCTATCAACATTAATTGACATATATAATGTTATACAAATCAAACTACCAAAATGATCACTTATAAAGTTACACAAAACAATAACAAAATTCATTTGGAAAAATAAGAGATTTAGGTAAACATTTTATACAATTTTCCACAATACATTCAAAATGCATATGCAACTCTTGGAAAAGAATATCATATAACTTTCATAACTATGGATGAATTCCTAACCAAAGGATAGAGTCAATTATGAAAGATAAAATACATAACAAGATAAACAACAATAGGCTAAAAGCTATTTTCCCAAAATAAGTAGCTAAAATATGGGAACAAACACTTCTCAAAAGAATTGCAAAATAGTCACAACCACATACAAGAAGTCTTCAAATTGCTAGTAATAAGAGAAATTCAAATTAAACAATCCTAAGATTTTATCTCCTGTCCACAAAGTTATCAAAGATAATTAAAGATAGGAATATCAGTGATGGAAATGTATAATCATATTCATATATATGAGCGATGGAGCTACGAGTTGGTATAACCATTCTAGAAAGCAACTAGAGAATTATGCAAAAAAGTTACTACAACATTCATATCCTTTGATCACAGATTTGAATGGTGGACATATATACCAAAGAGACAAAAGGAAAGACCTCATATGCACCAAAATATTTCTATATCAGAACTTTTTCTGGTAGCAAAGAACTGGAACCAAAGTAGATTTCTATCTCTTGGGGAATGGCTAAACAAATCATGACACATGAATGTAATTGAATACTATCATTTCTTAATAATGGGCAGCTAGGTGGCAGAGTGGATAAAATGCTGTCCCTGGAATCAGGAGAACCTGAGTCAAACCTAGCCTCAGACACTTAGCTGTGTGATCCTGAGCCAGTCACTTAGCCCTGTTGGTCTCAGTTTTCTCATTTGTAAAATGAGCTCCACCCCAATATCTTTGCTAAGAAAACCCCAAATGAGGTCACAAGGATTCAGATACGACTGGAAAACAACTACACAAAGTCTGTAAGAACTTTAAGTCCCTAAGAGGACAGTAAAGAATGATGACATTTCCAAGTCTACAGTTGTGATCACATACTTGTTCTATGTGACCAGGTGCTTGTTATAGAATCTACACTTTGCAGGATGGTCTACAAAGTTGTACTAATTATTTTTTCAGACTTTCCCCCAGTTTGGTGTCTATAGCTGTGTGCAAAAGATTAAGCTAGCTAAAAAGCTAAGAGATTGTTGCTGTCTTTCCCTGACAGGGTATTTCCTGGTTCAGCTTGATGTTGGCTCCAGTTAGCCTTATGTTCACAATGAAATAGCCTGCTTTACGTCATGGGATTTTCCCAGCAATTACAGACCAAAAAAAAAATATGCAATAGGCTGGATCTAATTAAGAACACTCCCTTCCTCACTGCACAAATGGACCTAGCCCTAGCTCAAAATAGCACCCTGAACCATGCCATTGCAAGCAGTGGGACTGCATACAAGGCAGGGAGGTCTGGAGAAAGCACCAGGTCTTGTTCAGTTTGGGTGGTTTTCCCGCTGCCCATCTGGCAGACTGCCAAGGAGCACTTTTTACAAATTAAATGGTCTCCTCAAGCAGTGAGTGAGGGAGATTCATGCCTTATAACATCACTTACTGCCTCTAGGAGGCTGGAGCTATTCAATAAAATGATGGCTTTCAGACAGGGGGCCATCTCCAGCTGTCCTGGTCTATATCTTGCCAATGGACTCAGATGACTCTGGAGGAGAAAGTGCACAGCCCTCCCTCACTTCCATTTGCAAGCTGTTGGCATCACCTCCATGATGTCATGGTCCTCTTCAGAACTGAAGAACAAACCACAGCAGTGCTATCGGATGTGCTTGATTGTGTATCTCAATTCAAGTCAATAAGCTACTACTCATTAAGCACCTACTTTGTACAAATCATTGTGCTAAATGTGCATTAAGCACCTACTTTGTACCAGGTATTGTGCTAAGTGAGTTTATTAAGCACCTACTTTGTACCAATCATTGTGCTAAATGTGCATTAAGCACGTACTTTCTACCAGGCATTTTGCTAAGAATACAGAGAAAGGCAAAACCAGTCCCTTCCCTCAAGGAGTTCAGTCTCCAGAGGAAAAATCATAGAAATAGCCATATGCAAGCACATATATACAGAATAAATTTGAAATCATTTCAAAGGAAACACATAGTATTAAGGAAGACTGGTAAAAATTTCTTGCAGGGGATTTTTGAGACGGAAGCAAGAGAAGCCAGGAGAAGGCAGAGGTGAAGAGGCAAAGGAAATGGATAGTGAAAATATAATTAGGAGATGGGGTGTCTTCTACAACGTACAGCAAAGAGGTCAAAATCACTGCATCATAGAGTAAGTAAAAGGGAGTAAGCTGTAACAAAGACTGGAAAAGTAGGAAGCATCTATGTCATGAAGGACCTTGAAAGCCAAATAGTAAGTTTTATATTTAATCCTAGAAGATTAGATATAGGAATTCAGGCCCTATAGGGATTATAATATAGGATATATATATATGCATATATATATGTATGTGTATGTATATATATATATGCATATATATATAGGATGGGATATATATGGATCAAATATATAGGTATTATATTAAATTAAATATTTATATGGATTAATTATATTATTTTAATATATTATGTTAATTATATTAAATTAAATATAATGGGATTATATCTATACATATATATGGAATACAAATATAAGAATTAAATCCAGGGAGCCACTGCAGCTTATCAATCAAATAATTTTTAGCATATATTCCTCATATGCTTATATTATTATCAGTAGTACCAACAGAATCTGCTTGAGACTATAGGTGGTAGAGACTATAGTTACTGATTGAAGAATGACCGCAGGGAGACCCCAGAGAGCCATCCAGTAGAAATGGGGCATCCTATAATATGAGTAACTATGTTATTTTTCATTTTGCCTTATTGCTAAGTAAATGGTTATGTTTATGATCTAAAAAAGAAAGAAATGGAGTATCCTGGGGAGGTTTAGTTCAGACAATAAGAGGCCTACCCAGCCCATCCTAGCAATAGATTGATCTATCTAACAGAAATGCCCTTAGAAGAGAAATCCTGGCTGAGCAACAGGGTGACTTGTAAATCACTGTTATCAACACCCTACTCTTCATCGAACTTAGTAAAGAGTCTCTGAAGAAAGGGATGGAATCAAGGCTGTCTAGTTCTGGAACTGCAAGTTGCCTTGGCCACATGTATTCCCACCAGATGTGCCTCATCACCATTGTACTTTGTTTGTACCCATTCTTCCTCCCCCATCCCCAGTTCTGAGTGTCATTGTGACAGAAAGCACCCCAAGTTTGGTACAAGAGGGAGGTTGCTTTGTAACTCCTGTTCTTACTTTTCCACTTGAGTAAATGCCTTTTCAAGAGCTTATTGAATCTACTGGCTGATGATTCATAGGAAACACACCAGGGAAGCGGGGAGGGCACTACTATGTTAGGAATAGTGGCCCACAGGGTTACCCCTAAAACTAGAGGTAGTTGTTGCTCCTCTGGGGACCCAACCTGCCATTAAGAGTCTAAATTCTGGGAATAAATCAGAGTGACTGCTACATTTTAAAAGCATGAGATAATATTTGATTCTAAATTCATTAGTGGACCCCTGGAGTTTATTCTATAGGGGAGTGACATAGTCAAACTTTCACCTTAGGAAAATTATTTTGATAGCTCTGTGGAGATGGGGGTGGAATAGGGAGAGATTTGAGAAGTGGAGAAAATTAGAAGCCCATAATAATAATTCAGGCAAGAGGTAATGAAGGACTGAACTAAGACTGATTACAGTAAAGAGGTGGGGACAGAAGTGAGACATATTGAGGAAGCAGCAATTGGCAGTAGAATTGGCAACTGATTGAATAGTGTATAAGTGATAATGAATAGTCTGGGATGATACCATGCCTTCAAATCCAGATGACTTAAAAAATGATGACGCCTTGGAAAGTAAGTAGTAGGTAATAACAGGCCATCTCAGAAGGGAGAGAAGTTTTGAAAAAAAAATTAACTTAATGAGAGCTGTAGAGATCAGTCCTCTTCTCATCCTGTGCTTACTCTGTCTCACTAAAAGTGAAAAGGCACATATTATTTACCAGTCATTGCTTTGGAGTGAACAGCCCTCCAAGAGACACAGAACCAACCCACAGGCACCTGTTATAGCCAGGAACTTGTCTGGGGAACAGGCTGTTGTGTACACTGAGTAGGCTGGAATTTTCCTAGTGACACTTGCGAATTTTAAGTGTGTGGGTTACCAGCAAGGTTAGTTTATAACTTCCCAGAGATGCTCACTTTAGAGCACAACCATAGGAGAAGGTTGAGTCCAGGGAGTTTGCTTGTGTTGAAGGCAATCCTTGCAATTAGTATCAAGAGAATGGGACAACCATCTTCCACTCTCTGACTGATTGGTCTTGCTCTCCTTGGTATGGTGTCAGGACTCCCATTTCAGAGTTTACTGCCTAAGAATACTAGACAGGGAGTCAGAAAACCTAGGGTCAAGTCCTGAGTCTGTTATTTGCTACCTGGGGCACCCTGGGCAAGTTCTTTAACCTCTTTTGGTCTTGTTTCCTCATTTTTAAAAGAGGGGATTGGACTCTAAAGTTCCTTCCATTTCTAGATATCCTCTGGACTCTAGTCCTCGTTTCCTGATTTGTAAAATTGGGAATTGGACTCAGTGACTTTTCATATTCTTTCCAATGCTAGATGGATGATCCTATGATTTTAGAACTTAGCCTCTTGGGCATTCAGGAAGAACTAAATTTCCCAGCCAATGTGACCTCCATCCTGGCCCACTTATGTCAGATACTCCAATGGTCTAGAGAATTTCCTTCCAAGTCAGACAAAGAGATCTAAGCTCTACTACTGAGATGATAATATTTTCAAAGGACCAAGCACTTACCTTCTCAACCTTCTTAAATCCCAATTCTTCCAACATTCCAAAGCCCTTCTGTAATTAAGCCCATTCATATTTGTGACTTTGCATGTTTTTTGACTGACTGTCAAAATTGAACCTCTAAATTAGGTGCAGTAATCACTTTGGGGGTCTGGACGATTATATGACCTAGGTCCCATGGGCTTACTTACTTGTAAAATGAGAAGTTGAACTAAATTTCTAAGGACCCTCAGGCTCTCAGATTCTATTATTTTATGGTTCTCTGGCTTCTGACTTCCAGCTGCCCTTGAGGTAGGGCATGGTCCTCACTTAACATCCATAAACACCTCCTCCCCTTTCTCCACACACCCAATGCCAGAAAGCAAGCTGTCAGGGCAATTTGCAAAGGCAGAACCTAACCTGTCAGGGGTATTTTTTCAAAGCACATTTTGAAAACAAATTTCTACCCTAAACAATTCCGCTCAATAAACATCTATTGCTCAACTATTCCTTCTAAAAAAGAAGTCCATCTCAAAGGAGGCACTTTATAAGTAGGAGGCCAACACCACAATATATTCAGTCCCCAAGAAAGGTGCTAGATCCAAATATTTCCAGTTCCGTACTAGGGTGGGGAGTTGGCATGCCTGTGACAGGCATTTCTGATATTCACACACACACACACACACACACACACACACACACACAAAAGGAAGGAAAAGATAATGCTAGTTCCTTCCATATATCAAGCTCACACCACCTTCCTCTGTCCTTCACCATTAAGGGTCTGTGAATTCAGCAAATAAAATTGATGGGATATTGAACATGGATGACAGGAAGAAAGCAGGGAGTCAAAAAATGCTAATCCCAAACTGTGATAGAGGAAGAAGCCATTTGATATACCATACGTTAGCAAATGCCACCATTGCTCTTTAGGTGAACAGACATAGATAGACTGCCCTTGTCCTGAATGAAGATAGGTCAGAGAGGATGGGTGACTAAGGGCCTTGTTTAAATTTTACAGTTTCAAGGTAAAGCCAAGATGGTGGAATAAAGGCAGGGACTCACCTGAGCTCTCTCCCAAACCTCTCCAAATACCTTTAAAAATGACTAAACAAATTCTAGAGTAGAAGAACCCACAAAGGATGGGGTGAAACAAATTTCCAGCCCAAGACAACTTGGAAGATAGGCAGGAAAGGTCTGTTGCATCATAATGAAAGAGGAGTAAGGTCCAGCACAGGTCATGCCAAGCATAGCCCTGGCCACAGCAAATCAGGACCAGGCCTTGGGAGTGACTGAATCAGCAGCAACAGCAGCAGCACTGACTACTCCCAGAGCACTTAGCCTGTAGATGATAAGGGGGTCAAGTAACTGGTCATAGGGAGATTGTAGGGGTCTTTTTGCTGGCACTGAGACAGGCTTTTGTTGCTTTGCCCATACCCTGGGTGGTGGTCCCAGGGCAAGGAGGAGCACTAGCATAGTAGAGCTTGCAGCAGCAGTGCAAGAGGGACCCTCCTCACAGCTCTAGGGCGGAAAAGAGTGCTTGTGGTCACAGAGCACAGTCCAGAGTAGTAAACACTTCTCCTTAGATCAGACTTGCACAACTTGGCAGTAAACAGGGGCTAAATTAAAATAGGCTAAACTTCTTCAGGCCACAGATAGGACAGACTAGAGATGGACTGCCAACGGTTGGTTTCCACGGGTCACATGACAAACAGGAGAGTACACAGTGGCAACCTTCCATTTTTCATGAACTACTTAAAATCCTTTCACAGGCTACAAGAGGCCCCCAGGCCATATGTTGCGTAAGCCTGCCTTAGATCATACCACATTGGAAGAATTAAAAACTTACAAGTCTCTAGATGTATCTCTGAAAACAGCTGCACAAAATCCCTGAGTCTTGGGACAATGTGCTCTCCACCTTGGAAGTAGAGTCCTAATTTGGCAAACAGTTAAAAGTCAATTACTAGGCTAGGAAAATGAGTAAACAATAGAAAAAAAACCAACTCTATTTAAAGTTATTATGGTGACAAGAAAGGTCAAAACACACACTCAGAAGAAGACAACAAAGTCAAAGTTCATGAACTGGTCTCAGGCCATGGAAGAGCTCAGGAAGGATTTTGAAAATCAAGTAAGAGAGGTAGAGGAAAAATTGAGAAAAGAAATGAGAGGGATGCAAGAAAAACATGAAAAAAAGTCAACAGCTTGCTAAAGGAGACCCAAAAAATTACTGAGGAAAATAACACCTTAAAAAACAGTCTAGGCTAAATGGTAAGAGAAGTCCCAAAAGCCAATGAGGAGAAGAATCCCTGAAAAAGCAGAATTGGAAAAATGGAAAAAGAGATACAAAAGATCACTGAAGAAAATAATGGAATGGAGCAAATAGAAGCTAATGACTTTATGAAAAATCAAGAAACAATAAAAGAAAACCAAAAGAAAGAAAACATAGAAGACAATATGAAATATCTCATTGAAAAAGCAACTGACCTAGAAAATAGATCAAGGAGAGATGATTTTAAAGTTATTGGACTACATGAAAGCCATGATTTAAAAAAAAAAAGAGCCTAGACATCATCTTTCAAGAAATTATCAAGGAAAATTGCCTCAATATTCTAGAACCAGAGACTAAAATAGAAATTGAAAGAATCCACCAATCACCTCCTGAAAGAGATCCCAAAATGAAAATTGCCAGGAATAGTATTGCCAAATTTCAGGGTTTCCTGGTCAAGGAGAAAGAATATTGCAAGCAACCAGAAAGAAACAATTCTAGTATTTGGAGCTACAGTCAGGATAATACAAGATTTAGTAACTTCTATATTAAAGGATATGAGAAAATACTCTCACTATTGATTGGAGAAATGCAAAAATAATTCTGAGGTACTACTTCATACCTATTAGATTTGCTAACAGGACAGAAAAGGTAAATGACAAATGTTTTAGGGGATGTGGGAAAAATGAGACTAATGCACTGTTGGTGATGTTGTAAACTGATTCAGCCATTCTGTAGAACAATTTAGAACTATGTCCAGAGGACTATAAAACCATGCATATGCTTTGACCTAATAATACTACTACTAGATCTGTAACCCAAAAGAGATAAAAGGCAAAAAGGAAAAGGATCTATATGTACAAAAATATTTACAGCACCTCTTTTCTGGTGGCAAAGAATTGGAAATTGAAGAGATGCCCATCAATTGGGGAATGACTGAACAAATTATGGCATATGATTGTGATGGAATACTATTGAGCTATAAAAAAATATTAGCAGGATGCTTGCAGAAAAACCCAGAAAGACTTACATAAGAGGATGCAAAGTGAAATGTACTATGTACAAAGTAACAGTAATACAGTTAGATGATTAGGTGTGAATAACTTAGCTATTCTAAGCAATACAATGATCCATGACAACTCTGAATGCCTTATATTGAAAACTGCTATCCATCCCCAGAGAAAGAATTGATGGTGCCTGAAAACAGATTGAAGCATACTTTTTAAACTATTTCTCTTGAGGTTTTTTTTTTCCTTGTCTGTCTTCTTTTACAATGTGACTATTATGGATATGTTTTGCATGACTATACATGCCTAACCTAGATCAAATCACTTGCCTTCTCAATGAGGGGTAAGGTGGGGAGGGAGGAAGGGAGAGAATTTGGAACTCAAAGTTTTAAAAATGAATGTTAAAAATTGTTTTTCCATGTAACTGGGGGAGAAAAGCTAAAAATAACACTAAAAATAAATGGATGAGTGAATAAGTAAATATTACAGCATCATGTGCCAAGCGGAAAGGGTTATTTCCTTCCAATATATGTCAATAAGCAGTGAATTGAAGTAAAGGTGGTTTCTAGTTAAAATTCTTTATGATGTTAAAAGTAAATGAAATTGGCATTTGACTATTTGCTCTACTCTTGCCAAGCCCAAATTCCATCTTTTAAGCTGATCTATTACCAAGTGGGGCAGCTAGGTGGTGCAGTGGATAAAGCACCAATGCAGAAGTCAGGAGGACCTGAGTTCAAATCTCACCTCAGACACTTGACACTCACTAGCTGTGTGACCTTGGGTAAGTCAATTAACCCCAACTGCCTCATCCTGGGTCATCTCCAGTCATCCTGATGAATATCTAGTCACTGGATTCAGATGACTGTGGAGGAGAAGTAAGACTGGTAACCTGCACAGCCCTCCCTCACTCAAAACAAAGTCAAATACAAGTCATGTCATTATTTCTCTGATGGCATGGTCTTCTTTGGCAATGAAAGACAAAACACACATTACCAAGGTGGTACAAAACTGAGGATATAAGAAATGCCTGTGGGCCCCACCTAAAAAAAAAAAGAAGCCAATCTATAGATGAGAACCTAATGTGGGGGATGGGGAGGCAGTATTATGGAGAGGCAAAATTTGGCTTAATATGAGGGAAAGTTTCCTAAGAATTAAAACTTTACTTCCCCCAAATGCCTCTGAAAGTGGATACATTGGTGGTCCTTAAGCAGAGGCTGATATTGGGGCATAGAGCCAGAAGGGAATCTTAGACACAATTGATTCTAATTTCCTAATTCTACAGATGAAAAAATGAATCCCAAGAAAAAGGATACAGTTTGCTCCAGGTTACCCAGTGGGTTAGTAGCAAAGCTGCTTTCTCTACACACTAAATGCATACGTACCAAGTCCAAACTTCTTGTTTCCCTCCCAGAAATGAAACTCGTTTTGACAAGATCCTGCTGGATGGCAGTCAAGTGTTGTAAATTGCAATCTGAACTGAGGATCTGGCTAATCACTCTTTATTCCTGTTGATTCCCTAAGGACCATGCTGCACGCATTCTCAGAAGCATGGGCCAGTGGTTAGGGGGTCAGCCCTGAATTCAGGAAGACCTGTGTTCAAGTCTTGCTTCTGACACATGCTGAGCATAAACCAGTCACTTAACCTGACAGTGACCCAGGTGACTCTAAGATTGTAAAGTGACTGAGTCAACAGTTACCTTCAACCCAGGTATCTTTGCTCAGCCACTCAACAAAATACAATGACATATTAGCATTAAAAGCTCAATTACCTCTATGAAGATCGGGTGTCAAAACTTCAACTTCAGTGTATTCCACATCCACATTCAAATGGTCAGGCTCTGTCACAAAGAAATCATAACACTTGCTGTTAGGCAGCACTATCTTCAAGGAGCTCAAAGCACACCACGTATTCTCACTGTAATGCTAATTCCTAAGAAACAGGATGCAGGGCTCCCAGTCAGGATTAACATTCCAAAGACACACATATAGTTATGTGTGCAAGTATATATAGTTAAGATCAAATGGGTTATATGTAGATATAATGTATACACATATAACCCATTTGATCTTAACGTCATCATTTCTCTGATGGCATGAAGGACAAACACATGTATATATGTAATTATTGTGTTGTGTGTACATATGTACATTTTGTTTTTATTACATGTAATGTATACACATATAACCAATTTGATCTTAACTATAAATGCTGGTTATATGTACATATGTAAATATACATACAAATATGCATATATACAAACACAAACATATACACACATATATTTTAATTCGATGCAAGAAGATTTTTCAAGGACTACATATCAGAAAGGGAAAAGAATGATTTGAGCACCAGGAAATACCAGTCAATTACTACTTTACATGTCTGGATTAAGACGATTCATCCATCTCATGACTTTTTCAAACACAAAAGAGATAAGATTGGATATTAACCCAGGAACATAAAATTTTGTGAAAGGACAATCCCTTCACCCTGATAAAATAAATGAAATCTCCTAGAAGGTTATCATTAAATCTGGTCAGATATATTTTATTTCCCTTTCTTGGTCAACATGAAGTGCACAAATACTCTTCTGGGACAAAAGTATTAGAATGGCATCTTGAAAATCTTCATTTAGATAACCTATTAGCTCTCAGAAAATATCCTTCTGGCTTGAGCAAGGAATCAGGATGCTACACTTGCAAACAATGTGATACTTTGAGACAGATGTCAAAAGACTTTTGCAAAAAATTTAATCTTTCATACCCTCTAGTTTCTAGCCTATTCCCGGTCTGGAAAAAAACTCTAAAAATGTACTACTTCCAGCCATAATGTCTTTTCTGTTATCTTGGGCAAATAGACAAAAATACATTTTTTTATTTGAAAGGTTCCATTAATTTTTTAGCACAAAACATTTTATTTACTTTTAAAAATTTAATTAATTTATTTGTTTTCAGTTTTCAACAATCGCTTCCATAAGTTTTAAATTTTCTCTCCCTCCCATCCCTCTCCCTCCTCAAGATGGCATGCAATCTTGTATGGGTTCTACACTTACATTCTTATTAAATACATAAAAATATAATTTTTAAAGATTCTTCAGAAAGTACATTATGCAATCTCTTTCTTGAAAGCATCCCTAGATTTCAGTGTTCTGATCTGCAAAATATGTGGGTTGACTTCCTAGAGAGAAAGACTCCATATGCAACTGTAAAATAATACATATATTTTTGGATATGACCTATGTGGGAATTTGTTTTGTCTGTACATATTTGTTACATGGGTTTTGTTTGTACAATGGGAGATTGGGGAAGGGGAGGCAGGAAGTAGAGAAAATAAATGTTCATTGAAAAAATAGAGAAAAGTTTTATGTGTGTGTGTTTTTTTTTAAAACAATTGGCTGGACTATATTATTTACAAGGCATTGTTTTTCAGAGGAATATAAGGGACTTTGAGTATTTGTTAGGTAGTATTTATTGTGTCAAAACAAAATGTATCAGTAATGTTCTTGAAAATTGCATTACTTATAAGAGTACTCTAGTGATAACAATCTGTGATTCAATAATCCGTGCTTAGAATTTCAGAAGAAATCTTTGTCATAGAACCACAGTATGTTGGACCCAGAAAGAGCCTCAGAGATTATCTCTTCCAAATTTTTCATTTATAGATGACAGATGAGAAAAAATGAGACATATCTAACCCGTATTGCTCCTTCCAGTATTTAAGTTAATTCCCTCTTAGGGAGAAATAACTTGTGGTTGTATTTTGCATAAAGAGCAATCAATAAACATTTATTAAGTGCCCACTATATGCCTTCACTAAGCTAAGCACTGAGGATACAAAAAGAAGCAAGACAACCCCTACTCTCAAGGAGCTTATAATCCAGTGAAGGAAACAGCAAGCAAATAAACGTATACAAAGCAAGCTATATACGGGATAAATGGGAAATAATTCATAGAAAGAAGACATTAGATTAAAAAGTAAGAGGGGTTGGAAAGAGTTTCTTGTAGAAGATCCTATTTTAGATGGGACTTAAAGGAAGCCAGGGAAGTCGGTAGGATGAGGTAAATGAGAACATTCCAGAAACGAGAGGAAGCTGGAGAAAACGCCCAGAGCCTAGAGATCGAGTGTCTTGTTTGTGAGACAGAAAGGAAAAGCACAGATTTTTATAGAGGAGGAAACTGAGGCATAGTCATTGGCAGAAGTAAGAAAAGAATCTGGGAGTCCTGATTGAGTTTTTCTCTTTTGTTATAAATGAATAAACATTTCTTATTAAAAACACTAGACAAGATCAGGAATTTAGAGTGGGACAGGACCTTAATTACCTTTGTGTTCATTTGTTGGTTTCATTGTATGGTTCCCAATCTCATCATTGTATCCTAGTTCAAAAATCAGGTAAAATTTAATTAGCATTCATAGCAAGGGAAACAGTTTTATATCAACGTCTTAATGATAAATGAAAGGGTGATTTGTTTGTTTTTTCCCATTTAGTTCAGTTAAACAGAAGACTAAATGACTCATACTAATAAGGCAAACTATTTAAGATAAAACCTTCTGCCCTTGAAGAAATATCTAGATTTAGAGTTGGAAAAGACCTCTGAGGTCATATAGTCTAACCTCTTCATTTAAAAAAAAAAAAAGAGGAAACAGGCTCCACAAGGCGAAGTGACTTGTTTTGACCAGCTGCCCATTGGACACTTTGAACTCAATGATCTTGTAGGCATCCCAGACAAAACACATTTAAAACAGAACCTGTTATCTTTCTTAACTGAAAGTCACTTTTCTCCTGACCTTCCTTATTTCCGTCAAGGGTGCCATCCTTTTCCCATTTACCCAGGATCAAAAACTTGGCATTATCCTTGATCTGTCACTGTCTCAAACCACATATCCAATCAGTTGCCAAAACTCACTGGTTCAACCTCCATGTCTCCTGTACCTTAGTCTCCTTCTCTCTATTCACATAGCTACCAGACTTCTTTGGCCCTTGTAACTTCTCTCATGTACAGTTATGATGACCTCATCACTAGTCTCCCTGCCTCAGGCCTCTTCTTTCCAGTACATCCACCATACAGTGACCAAAGCAATTTTCCTCAAGCACAAGTCTGATCAGGTTATACTTCCTTGTACAGTAAACTCCAGAGCATTTAGGAAACACCTACCATTGTCAGACAGTGTGCTGGGTGCTGGGAACACAAGTACAAAGAATGAAAAATATTACTATTTTCAAGAACATCAAGTACATTTCTAAGTATGTTCAGAAAAATTATGAAAAGACAAAAAATATGAAAAATATCAAACCCAAACTCTTTGGTTCATCATTGAAAGCACTTCACAACCCAGCTCCAAACTACCCTTCCAGGCTTTTTACACATTATTTCCCTAATGGCCTAACGTATTTCTTGCATACTCTTCTCCATATCCCACCTCCATGCTTTAGTACAAGCTGTGCTCATGCTTGGGATATACCCTCTCTTCACCTCAGCCTCTTTGAATCTTTATTTTGTATGTAATTAGATTTGGTAAAGCTATTTCCCCAGATAAAATGGAAGCTTCTGGAGGCCAAGGATTATTTCATGTCTGTCTTTGTATTCGCAGCACCTAGTACAGTTCTTGGCATCATAGTTAGTGTACTTGATAAATGATTGAGGTTTGAAAATGAATGATCATTTCATCTCTTACTTTCAAACCTTTGCACAGGCTATTCCTGATGCTTCCTTACTTCTTAGAAATCCTGTCTCTCATCAAGACTCAACTGCTCTCTCTTTCAAGAGGTCTTTCTTAAGTCCCCTTTAAATTACTTCATTTAATTTTGTATGTAACTCTAGTGTCTATTTATCTGTAAGGATATCTAGGGCAGCTAGGTAGTAGAATGGATAGAGTACAGGGCCTGAAGTCAGGAAGACTCATCTTCTGGAGTTCAAATCTGGCCTCATTTACCTACTAGCTGTGTGCTCCTGGGCAAATCACTTAACCCTGTTTGCCTCGGTTTCCTCATTGATAAAATGAACTGGAGAAGGAAATGGCAAACCACAAAATCCTCTGCCACAAAAATCCCAAATGGGGTCATGAAGATTCGGACAGAACTGGAATAGCAAAACAAAGTATGTTGTATTATCTCCCTCTACCCCCAACCCTAGAATATAACTCCTTGAGGCCAGAGACTTTTGTCTTTGAATATAAATTATATTCCTAGTATGCTCACTGGTAACTAATAAGCATTTAGCATATTCTGGTTAAATGACTGCCCAAAGTCACACAGACAGATTTGAACTCAGCTTCTCTGACTCCAAATCATCTCATCATACAGCTTCTCATATTCCATCAGCCAGAAGTATTTTGTGTTTTCTCCTACATATTTCTAACCTCAGTGATGTTTTCATTATGAAGGATGGTTCAAATTGTGATTCAGAATTCTAACAGAGGAGATAGAGAAGCCTGGCAAAAATCTAGGTAGACCAGACAATTGGAAAGGGGAAGTTTTGAGGATAGTATAATAGAGAAGTGCTGGACTTTTATATTCAGAAGACCTGCTTAGAGAAAACATACTTTGTTAGGAAGGAAAGTCAAGATGCCATACCAGAGTGACTGTTAGCTTCTACATTGGGATCAGATTGCATCTTCTCAGTGTTAGAGATCAGGGGTGGTCCTGGCCTTAAAATTACATTAAAAAAGGAAGAAAGGAAAAACATATGAGACCTTTGGTACCAACCCAGAGTCAACAAAATATGACCTAGAAGATGGTCTTGGGAAGACCAGGAGAGTTTTCTTTTCTCATGTAGAAAAAGAATTATATTATTTTTCTAATCTAGAAAATGGACTTTTTAATGTCCAAAATACTGTAATATGCTACAAAAGATTTGAGCTCTTCCTGCATATATGTCTGACAGAACTGAATATCAAACAACAAAAAGCAGAGAGAAGCTTTTGGAATTTACTCTGCTGCTCTTGCCTCCCCTATCCCCCAACCTCCTCTCCCCAGTCCCCTGATCCTTACATCTTAAAATTCTCTTTTTCTTGCATGGTCTAATTCAAATTCCACCTGCTTTGTGAAGTTTTCCTTGACCTCCCTTGTTAAAAGGAATCTTCTCCTCTTGGGAGCTCCCATCACAACGACTTCTTGCTCATATGTCTTCTAAGTGTTATCATATTTTCTTTTGTATTATGGTTGCATTTTGGATCATGGATTTTTCCTAGGAGTGGCCATGCCTGACTCATTTTTGTATTTCCCACAGCAGCTAGCACAGCATCTTGTACATAGCAAGCATTTAAGTGTTTGCTGAATGACTTCGTAGATCAAGATCTTGTTCATTTTCCTATTTCCTATGCTACTCATTTTCTTGAGTGAGATGTTTTGCCTGGATATGGCCTGGATTGACCACGAGCAAATGAAAATGTGTTTGAATTTCTACATCTATATTTGAATTTTGTTTTATTTTTCTAGGGACTCGATTTCTGTCAAGCTTTCCTGTGTTAATACCTATAATCCATGCAAAGTGTTTCAAATAAGAATTATTTGACTTTGAAGTATCAGCACTAGATTGTGAACTCCAAGAGTACAAAGGCCCTGTTTTAGGGACTGGACCTATGATTTCACTGAACTCCCAAGTGAAGAAAACCCTTCTTCCAATGCAAGTTAGCATATTTTCTGCAACTTACAGTCTTAGAAAGAGGCCTAGAATATTGAGAGGTGACTTGATTACTTCATTACTAGAGTAATGAAGCCAATACGTATCAGGGATGGGACTTGAACTCAGGACTTCCTGGTCCCAAGGCCAGCTCTCTATCCACTAAGATACATCACTTCATGAACTTCTAATTGTCAGAATGCATGATACATGTACAATTCTGTGCTAGGTATATTCTAGGGATTACATAAATAAATATATTTTATACAGTAGACATTTAAAAAATGTTTATTGAATTGGAGTGACATAGTCTCTTCCCTCAAGGAAGCAGGAATACAGGAGCTCTTAATTGGGGCTTGGGGAACCCCTAGAGATCCGAGAGACACTCTCAGGGGTCTGCATGGTAAAAAGTCCTTAACATTCACTAGCTCTGAGCAAAGTAACAAATTATTCCCTCTCTAACTTCACTTCATAATTCCATTTCAATCCCTTTCACCAAAATAAACAAACTGACCTGGACATCTCCACTGGCATCTGTTTTGCTTTGAAGGAAAAAGAAAAAGTATGTTAAAATTTTCCATATTCAAATAATATAATAATAGATCATATTTACAGAGTGTTTTGAAGTTTACAAAATAGATTACATATAAAATTTCATTTGAAACTCTCCACAGTCCTGTAAGTCAAATGCTATCATTATACTCCTTTTATAGATGAGGAAAATGAGGTTGAGTAGCATAAGTGACTTGCCTAGATAACAATATATTGTATCTAAACCATGTTTGACTAGCTGTGTAGATATCAATAATGTCATTGGAAAAGGGAAAAGTAAGCCCAGTACTCCAATATTTACAGTAAAAAAAAAATCAAGCAAACAAAATACTGTCATCCTTTTGGCCACATACAATTAAGTTTCAAGATGACCCTGTCTCACAAGAGTAGGAAATCAAGCTTTAAAAAAATCTGAATTTATCTGCTCACTAATCCAGGGAATCTATCAGTCTATCCAAGGTACCAATGTTCACTATAAGATCCAAATTTTTTTTTACTTAGAGCCCATCTCTGCATAATTTAAATCAATAAATTGAGTCTATTCCCTTCCTCTCAACTCTAGATGGATATAGGCTAAAGCCAGGGCCAGCCCAGGGAAAGACTCTGAAGTTAAAATGTTCTTTTCCACCATCCCTGTGGCACCCATCCTTCCCTAGTGTCCTCAACTGCTCCCATCCTCCCAGGACTCCCGTGCTGGCTGCTTATGTTGCTACCACTATCCCTCTCTGACAGCCAAAGCAACATACACTCCAGGTCAGAGCTTCAGGATCCTCTCCTACCCACACAATAAATACTCAGCTGAAATCGATCGGCTCAGGTATCCTCAATGTCCCATTCTTTCAGAACCTTGCTGTCTGGCTAGCTAAAGTGATAGGCTAACTTCAGCTAGGCCATCAGCAGAAAGTTTTGATGTATTTTTGTACTTGTATATACGTATTTTAACATTTAATTCTCCCAAAGAACTGACTTATAGTGGACACTTCATGCATTCTAACAGGTTGAAGGAGAAACATTTGAGAGGAAGTACAGACTTGGGAATAGCTTTCTCTCTCACATTATACCACCCCTATCTCATCGGTGGGTACGGCCCTGACAAAACTTAAGGGATTGGCTTAGGTAGCTCAAACCCAAGCAAAATCGAGCACTAACAAGTTAATTTCCTGTCTCTTTTCAAATAGACTTGTAACCAATCAAAAATTCTTTCCTTCCGACCTTCTCTAGCTCCCAATCAAGAACGTAATACAGCTAATTCTATCCTGGCAACGTGATTTGTAAGTATAAGTTTTAAGTACCTGCTCAGGCTAATTCACAAAAACCCCAGATCTATTCAAACTCCTTTCATTTATTTATAGATGAGAAAACTGAGGCTCAGGAAGAGGAAATGGTCCCCCAAGGTCACACACTGAGGTCAGAGCCAAAATGAGACTAACGTCCAGATCTCCTCATGCCCAGGTGATTGGCTACCCAAGTTACCCACTAAAGATTACCATCAGCATAGAGTCATAGATTGAGGGCTGAAACCAATCCAGTCTACAAATGAGTGCAATAAAGCTCAGAAAGGGGAAGGGGTTGGTCCAATGATACACTACTAATACATGGTAGGGAAAGAACTCAACCCTCTGAGTCCAAAATTCTCTTTCTATTATCCCATGTTGCAAGAACATCATGAAATACCCCACTCAGATTCCCCCATATGCACTACACAGTCGTATAATTACAAAGGCCCCTGAGAAGTAGAATTATTTATAATATAAATCTACCACTGCTGGGATAGCTAGATGGTGCAGTGGATAGAGTGCCAGGCCTGAAGTCAGGAAGACACATCTTCCTGTGCCCAAATCTGATTTCAGACTTACTAATTGTTTGATCCTGGGCAAGTCAATTAACCCCATTTCCTTCAGTTTCCTCATCTGTAAAATGTACTGGAGAAGGAAATGCCATATATTTTTATATCTAGTATCTTTGCTATAAAATCTAAAGTTTTGGGGAGTTGCTGGGAGATTTCAACATGAAGAGTTGGATATGACAAAAATGGCTCGACAAGCAACAAAACTGCTAGGCTTAGTTAACTTCTTTTCAAGAGCAATTCATGGATGGAAAAAAAAGACACTACTCACCTTTTGTTTTCTTAAGAAAGTACCATCTGGCTACAAGAACCAATATAGTGATTATGGCCCCAATGATGACCACTGCAATAAGACCCTTCATCCATGGAGCAAGAGTGACTGAAAATGAAATAAAAAATAACTCACACTTGTTGAATGCTTGAAAGTTTGTACAGAGTTTATAGTTGTTATCTCATTTGAAGCTCACAAAACCCTGTGGGGTTAGATATTATTATTATCATAACCTGGCCCCCTCCTACCTTTCTTACATCTTACTCCTAATATTGTGCTCTTTGATCCAGTGACAGAAGGCTCCTGGGAGTTATTCCACAAACAAAGACACTCCATCTCTTGGCTCCAAGCATTTTCTCTGGCTCTCCCCCATGCCTGAAACACTCTCCCTCTTTAGTTGTGCCTACTGAACTCCCTGGCATCCCAGAAGTGCCAACTAAAATCTCATCTTTTATTGAAAGCTTTCCTTCCTCCTAATCCTTTTATTCTAGTACTTTCCCTCTGTTAATCATTTCCTATTGATCTAGTACGTAGTTTGCTTTGTTTCCATGTTGTCTCCCCCAATAGATTGTAAGCTCCTTGAATGTCTCTTTTTATATTCCCAGTGCTTAGCATAGTGGCTAGCACACAGTAGCATTTAATAAATGTCTATTGATTGATTATCCTCATTTCACAGAAGAGAAAAGTGAGGCATGCGGAGGTTAAGTGACTTTCCAATGGGTATACAAATAGTTAGAGGTGGAACATGAACCTAGGTCTTCCTGACCCCAGGTTCAGCTCTCTAACCACTACATGACACTATCTCTCCAAATAGACAGGAGGTTTTCTGCACTTTCAAGAAACTACTTTAGAGGAAGGCAAAAAATTAAACTCACTTTGATGACTGTTGCCATAAAATTTAGCATTTTTTCTCTGAAGTACTACAGCAGCAGAGCACACAAACCATCTTCACCCCCAACTTTCAAGATGGTCCTTTCCATTTCCCAGAGAGGATAACCATGACCATCAAAGTGAAAATGGATCATTGGATCATAAGATTTAAATCCACAAAGGAACTTATTCTAGATGTCTCATCAAAGGGGAAGCTGAGGTGCAGAAAGATCATCTATTCATTTTTTACATGTGGAAAGTGAGATCCAGTGTCACATGTTGGGTGTCCAGCCCATGTCCTCTGTTTTCAAATTCAGCACTTTACTATACTACACCAGCCTGTCCTCAGTAAGTGGCATGCCCAAACACAGGACTTGGTTCTTGTAATTCTCTTGAATATACTCTAGCACAGTGATTCTCAACCTGTAGGCTGTGGATCACCTGAGTTATTGAAAGGGGTCAATCTCGTTTAATGACTCACTATTCTACAAAAGTAACATGCCTGCTGTCATATGAAAAATAAATAACATCTTATACATATGTGTATCGTTATATTTCAAATATATGTAGATGCCAGGGTGATAAATATAAATATGTGTATTATTGTGTTCTTGAAGTTGTAAAGTTTCTTTGTTATTTTGTATTTCTCTTAATCTACTAATATCTAGGACCTTTGTGGAGCATTAAAAAATAATTCCCACTGTTGTAAAGATCAGAAATCTTTGCTCTAGAAGGGCTCTCCTTGTTCGAGATGCCCTTCAGGGACCACAAATCACGGCATGACTTACCTTTGACAGTAATAATGTTACTCTTTGGACTCTTGCTGTGCTGGTTGGCCCTGTTGGAAGCTAAACAGTAATATTGCCCTTCATCTTCCTTGGTGGCCTGTAAGGTGGTCCAGATTGCTTGGGTGTCATTTGAGGTTTCTTCGTAAAAAGGGACTACAGCATCCTGTTTATAAAACTTATAGTGAATCGGCCAAGACCCTTCATCGGTGCTGCACCGGAGCACGACCTCTTTCCCACTCTCTACTTCCTCACTGAGCAGAATGGATAAGTTGACCCTGGAAACTGGAACTGGAAGACAAGATATAGAATAATAAAGATCTTCCAAAAAAGGGGCAGGGGGAAAGAGGGAGGTAAATAATACTCAATAGTCACCAGTGATAGTTTGTTTTAATAGAAGCCTATATTATAAATATAGTACTTCACAATGCAGGAAGACCACCTGATGTGAATGTTTTAGAAGGGATTCTTGTTCAAGTTCAGGTTGGCCAAGACTGACGCTCAGGTTCCTTCCCAAACTGACGTTCTATGGGTCTGAAATAATAACAGTTGACATCTACCTAGCGTAAAATACAGATAATATCCCTTTACATTATTACACATTAACTCTGTGAGGTAGGTAGTCAAGATATTCTTATCCCACTTTACAGATGAAGTAGTTGAGGAACCAAGAGATTTTAAATGACAAGTTCACAAATTTTAAGTAACAAACACACTTATAAGTCAAGAACTGAAAAGGAACTTGGAGGACACTGAGTCCACCCAACCCCTACCCCTCCTCACTTTGTGGATGAGGAAAGTCTTCATGAGGTGAAGGGACTTCCCCAAGGTCACATGGGTAGAAAGTGTCAGAACTAAAATTTTAACTCAGTCCTCTGATTCCAAATTTATCACTTTTCGCTGTAACACACCACCTCCTCCCCAGTCTTGTTGTTAGCTTTGGGATTGCTCTCTTCTCTCCCAATTCACTTCCTTTCTCAAACTAAATCATTCCCATGTTCTCCAGGAGACTTTCCCTGGCTAAGCTGACTCATTTGCCTTCACTTCACACTCCTCTCCAACAAGCTGTTGCTCTCGGCCTCACCTTCTCACTAATCACTTTGCTGGCATATTACTTTACACATCATTTTATCAACTGTATTATAGAATATTATCACATTCTAATATATATTATATCCTAATATATTATATTTTAATATTATTATATTCTAACACTATAGAATATTAGAGTTGGGGGAAAAAAAGAAACCTCAGGCCACCAGGTTTTGAACTACTTTTTAGTACTATGGTGAAAGGTGGATCCCACAGATATTTTCAAGTATTTCTCAAGCTTACGTTTTAACTCCCTCCAGACTAATTACATGCCATTGTCCTTGGGTTCCAGAAAAACTGACCAACTTGTTCTTTCCTGTATTTCCATGGCATTCTATCTCCTGTTGCCATGGCTTTGCCCAAGCTGTCCCCCATGCCTAGATTGCCCCCCCCATTAACCCCTAGAATCCTTAACTTTCTTCAAGATTCAGCTCACTTGTCATTCCTACACCAAGTCCATCCTAGTCCTTCATGTTGACTGACACAACTGGTCTACCATCTGTTACATCAAAGGCACACAACTTTCTTTTTCCTGTCTGCTTTTTGTTGTTTCATATAACCAGAAATAAAATCAGAAACTTCCTCCTCTGTCTTTTTTTGGGGGGAGGAGTTACTCTCTCTCTGATTTCTTTGCTTCTCAAGCCTCCAGAATGATATTTTAAAATGGATGCTATTCATTGTGCTTACTTTCACTTTTTCATTTTGATTTCAGGAAATCTAGAATTCCTAGTGTACTTTTGTTTTTCCCACATACTCTTCTGAATGTTCTTGTTGTGTTGCTTTATTTGGGAAATTTAACTTTCTTCCTACTTACAACTGCTAGTGACATAACTTCCAGTGTCTTTCCTCAGATCCTCCATAGCTTTCTCCAGTCATTTTGCCCTGGGATGAGGGTAGGATTGATGATCGCTCCACCTTTTACCTTGTTGTTCTTACCAAGGCAATGTTCACTACATACAACAGTACTGTGCGAAGCCCTTGAATTCAGACTAGGACTACCCTGAAACCTTATGACACCATGTCTTTTTTTCTTTAACTCTTTCAAGTCATTGCAACACATTTACCAGAGTGCTAACCCAACTGGCATCATCAGAAGCTAATTTGGCAGTATTTTAGGGCTCTGGTTAGGCTTTCATGGCTACTATAGCAACCTAAAATTCCCATTGTACATTATCACTTTTGTTCCTTCCTTGAAGTTTGCCCTTCTCCCCATAGCATGGATGATACATTAGGTTTGAAAGATCTGTTGTTACCATTATCATCGTCAATCCGTAAACATATAGCAAATACCTACTGTGTGCCAGGCCCTGTGCAAATGGTATGTTCCTTAATGATAAGTAACATATTTTTTTGTCTTTTAATCAACAGTAGGTGATGCAGGGAATGGAACATTAGGCTTGGAGTCAGGTAGATCTGAGTTCAAATCTGGCTTCAGACACTTGTTAGTTGTATGACCCTGGGCAAGTCAGTTAACTGCTATTTGCCTCATTTTCTCCTCTGTAAAGTAGAGATACACTGGAGAAGAAAATGGCAAGCCACTCTAGTAACTTTGCCAAGAAATCCCTATAGACAAAAAAGTCCACGGAGGTACATAGTGTTGGACACGACTGAACAAGAACAAATAGAGTCTTGAAAATGTCAGTCACTTGATAGCTGCTGAATTGAATTGTCCAAGATCACACAAGGAATAAATTACAGAACCAGGATTCACGCCCAGATTCAGTGTACTTTTGGTGTCCCCAAACCTCTGAAAATATGAGATGTGTCCAAATTTTGCTCTGAAGCAATAGGGTTCTTTTAGGGCTATCAAAGCATTTTCTTTATTTCTTACACATCAACTTACCTATCACTGCGACATTCAAGACATCACTAACCACTGAGCCTTGGGAATGGTGGTTTTTTGCAACACAAGTATATTCTGTGGTTGCAGTGGGCCTGTCCAAGAATTTTGCTGGTTCATTGGAGTACATTTCTTTGTGACTCTTACATGTGTTCATTTTACAAAGATAGTACCGAATAGGTGGTGTCCCATTTGTTGACTGGCAATAGAGTTCTAACAGCTGCCCCTTTATGACTTCAGATTCTGAGTTATGAAAAATTCGGGGCTTAGAGACAATTTCTGGAAAAAAAAAGAGAAAAAATGATGAGAAACTACCAGAGACACTATTGAAATTCATTCTTTCTCATACAGAATGCTACAAAAGTGCACTTAATTATCTGTTCAAGGCCAGTTCTACAAACAATGATTTGATTAGAATAAGTTCAGAAAGAGAAAAGCAAGTCTTTATTGAGTTAATATAAAAACAGCACTTCAGACCTATTGAAACATCCCAATCAGTCTTATCATTTAGAAAGGTGACCAAAAAATGCTCTCCCCCAAAAATATTATGCTGTTTTAAAATTAATTCATTAATTTTTAGTTTTTGACATTCGCTTCCATAAGATTTTGAGTTCTAAATTTTCTCCCCCTCTTTTCCCTCTCCTTCCCCAAAACGGTGTGCAATCTAATATGGGCTGTACATATTAAACATATTTTCACATTAGTCGTGTTGTAAGGAAGAATCAGAACCAATGGAAGGAACCATGAGAAAGAAGAAACAACAACCAAAAAGGAGAGCAAATAGTATACTTCCATCTGCATTCAGACTCCATAGTTCTTTCTCTGGATGTGGATAGCATTTTCCATCTTGAGCCTTTTGGAACTGTTTTAGATCCTTGCATTGCTGACAAGAGCTAAGTCTACAAAAGTTAATCCTTGATGTAACTGTGTTCAACGTTCTCCTGGTTCTGCTCACTTCACTCAGTATCAGTTCATATCTTCCCTGGGTTTTCTGAAATCTTCCTGCTCATCATTTCTTATAGCACAATAGTATTCCATTATATTCATATACCACAACTTGTTCAGCCATTCCCCAATTGATGGGCATCTCCTCAGTTTCCAATTCTTGGCCACCACAAAAAGATTTTTGTAAATGTGGGTCCTTTTCCCACTTTTATGATCTCTTTGGGATACATTTCTAGAAGTGTTACTGCTTGATCAAAGGATATGCACATTTTTGTAGCCCTTTGGGCATGGTTCCGAATTACTCCCCCCACAATACATTAGTGATCCAATATTCCCACATCTTCTCCAACATTTATCACTTTCCTGTTCTGTCATGTTCGCCAATCTGATAGGTGTGAGGTGGTACCTCAATATTGTTTTGATTTGCATTTCTCTAATCAATAGTGATTTAGGACATTTTGTCATATGATTATAGATAGCTTTAATTTCTTCCTCTAAAAACTGTGTGTTCATATCCTTTGACCATTTATCAATTGTGGAATGATTGTATTCTTATAAATTTGACTCAGTTCTCTATATATTTTAGAAATGAGGTCTTTATCAGAGACATGCTTATAAAAATTTTTCCCAGTTTTTTGCTTCCCTTCTAATCTTGGTTGCATTGGGTTTGTTTGTGCAAAAACTTTTCAATTTGATGTAATCAAAATTATCGATCTTCCATTTCATAATGTTCTCTATCTATTGCTTGGTCATACATTCTTCTATTCTCTATAAATCTGACAGGAAAACTACTCCTTACTCTCCTAGTTTGTTTATAGTATCTATACTGGGTTTTAGCTATTTTTTCATTTTTTTAAATTCAATTCAATTTTGGAAACCATTCATTTCTTGCTATATGTCAGTTACTGGGTGCTAGGGATACAAAGATAATAATGAAACAATCTCTGCCCTCAAGACGATTCCATTGTACTTCAGCAAAACAATATTTGAATATATTTATAATAATGCCTGCCTTATCCACCTTCCAGGATAACTGTGGGGGTGAAATGAGGTCATGGTTAAGACTTCCAGACAAATGTAAAGGTCCTTAAGGTTGGTGACTTGCTCATTTTTGTCTTTGTGTCCCTAGTGACTAGTTCGTAGGCATTAAATGCTTACATTTTATTATATTGAATTGATATACTTTGAGATGATAAAGCACTCAACAAATATCAGGGAGACAATGTTACCTATTTAAGAAAAGTCTGTACATACATGTCTATGTTTGCACACATGCCCCCTTATTGACACATAAATATATTGACAACATATCCTTACCAGTGCCCTATGGGAAGGTAATACAGGTGAAAAGGTGATCATTTGCTCCAATGGAGCCATTCAGTTCAGTAAAGTCTATAAATTTTAGGGATCAATATTGATACAAATACAGTCTCATAGACCAGTGCTTCTTGCAGGGGGTGTGAGGAGCAGAGGAAATTCATGATAAACATTCAAAAGCACAAGGCTAATGGAGTCAAGGTCTTGGCTTCAATCCCTTAGTAGGTCAATTAGTACCACTCAATTCCCAGACATCAGCCCTATTCCTGATCACAATTAGTGATGATATTGACCACAAGGCAACTAAAGAAAGGAAATGGGTTAGTCTAAGCCAACCCCATCAATGCAAAAATAGCTCATTTCCTGGGATGTTTCATCAGGAGCATTATTTTCATGTACAATGGACAGCACATTGTAACACTTTCTAGTGCTTCTCCAAACACCTTACTTATTATGATAATTCTTATTATCATTATCATGATTTTGTCTGGACCTGTGATTTCTTTGGTGTAGGCAATTCTAGTAAGGAAGCTTCCTCTATTAATGCATATGGGCATTTGTTTTAGAATTTATGGTCTGGGACACTAAGAACTCAAGTGACTTGTCCAGGATCAGTATGCATCCTTTTTGCCCATTTATGTCTGATGAAGGAGATGTTCTTGTCTGTCTGTCTGTCTGTCACACCACACTGATACTCAGGATTATCATAAACATTATCATTACTACTGGGGAATTATTATTAGGAAGATCAGCACAGGATGGACCCAGGTAAAATAGCAAAATCAATGGAAACTCTGAGAATGTCCCCTCTTCCTTACCTCCTTCCTTCACCTATGGAATGCCTATCTTTTAAGTCCTAATTCACATGAGAATCCTTCTCTGATCCCCCAGGCTCCACCATTCTCCTCACATAGCATTATGTTTGACATTTCTTTAATTCATTTTCACATAATACTGTGTAGAAATTATTTTTGCTGATGGCTTACCCTCCAGCCCCCTCCAAGATTGTAAGCTCCCTGAAAATGAATCTGTATCTTACTAAACTTTACATCACCTTCAGGGCTTGGCTTAGTAGGTTCCACAGACAGCAAGTGTTTAATATATGCTTGCCGAATGAATGAATGTTCAGCACCAACATTATATTAACACCAACAACAATGAGGCTGATGATAACATTCACATCATGATGACTGCTATGCCCCTTATGTGTAGGACAGTGGCATTTCAGACCGATCGAGAATCCAATGACCTGTCCCACTTGGCTCAGCTTTCCAACTTTAGCCTGACTACTTCAGGCTTTGTTAGTAAAGCCATAGTCCAAGACAGAACCCATAAAATGAAAACCAGTTGTGACCATGCTCATCTCCTAATCAAACAAGCAGGGGAAGGGTGCTGTTACAAGAACAATAAAGCACACATATATGCTAAGAAATATAACACAACTGATGGATGACTGACAAAACGTGGGGAAACCAGTTCCCTCCAGTTTTACAGGGCCAAAGTCCGACATTATAAATCATCCTAATTTCAGCAGAAACACAAACACAGTGAAACCATAACAAATTATTGCTTGTCCCAATTAATTGAGGGTATTTATGCTCATAGAACTGTACTTAATTGAACTGGATTGGCATGTAACATCCTGGTATGGTGCTTAATATTCTGTTCGCTTCATTGCCCATCTTAATATAAGCAGCTCTGTTCCCTCTCTACCATGTTGGGGCAACCCTTAAGTTTATTCTCCAAGACAGACAAAGAACCTGAAGTTGGATTTTTTTTTTCACAAGAGTTTCTTAAAAACCGTCAGTGACATTCTTGAGTTGTCTGTTCAAACAAGCTACTGTCTAGGCAAGTAAGAACTTTGCCAAGTCCCAGCCCAACATTAACATTGGTGTTTTCTGTCATGTGGTCAAGCAGAAGCAAATAATGATACTGGCAAAGAACTCTTTCTACAACACAGCTCTGAGGTGCTTGTGCTCTGCATTTTCCATTGGTTTCTTCATTTCTCCACTTGCCATACCACCACTTTCTGACTCACCTTTTGAATTCTGTTTAGAACTGAGCACTAGCTAAACAACAGCTCTATTCAGAGTCTTTTCCATCTTTTGATCTCCTACACGTAAATAAACATTTACTCACCAAAAACAGATAACTGTACTGGATCACTTTCCTTGATGACATTGTGGATTGCAGCAAGGCATTTGTATGTCCCACTGTCATGTACCCAGACCCACTTTGTAAAGTTCTGAGAATTTGTTATTGTCGTATTCTCCTTCTGGATCGTGAAATTGGCATGTGAAGACCCTGAGATCTGACAGGATAGGTCTAGCTTCCCACCTTCATCCAGATGGTTGGAAGAAATCAGCAGCTGGGGTTTGGAAAATAACTCTGTAAAGAACAAAGAGCAGGAATGATGTGTAGTTGGGCACCACTCCAAAGCTACTAAAGGAAAGGGAAAGGAGTATCAATGAGGAGGACATTTCCACTGACCTACTTTTTGACAGAAACAATCAACCCCTTGAAAGATAAAAAGAGAACAGACTTGCCCTTCACAGACTGACTTAGTACAATGCTTGGCACATAGTAGGTGTTTATTAAATGTTTATTGATTGGTTGATTAACACTAGTCTCCTTCTCCAGGCTTATTTCACATTAATTCCCTTTCTGTACTCTTAGAAGGGCAATGTGGTGCAACAGATAGAGAATTGGTCTCAAAACCAGAAAGAATTGGGTTCGTGGTCTCACTGCTGACACATAGAGGCTCCAGAACCCAGGGCAAACCTTCCAGTCTTTCAATGCTCTAGGCAAACCTTTCATTTAGAAGGTACCATCCTGAACTGGTGGACGTACGGTCTTCACCTAGAAGATCACTATGTCAATGAAATTACATGTCCGGTCCCTATCTCACATAATCTTAACTTTGGCTTACTTGCTACTTGCTGTATTCTAGTTCTGGCATTCCTGTCTCTGCATAGGCTGTCCCTTATGCCTGTAATGCACTCTTTCCCTCATTTCCACTTAACCAGTAGCTGTTCTAATGCAAGACCTGAAGTCAGAAAGGCAAAAACTCAAATCCAACTTCAGACACTCCCTAACTATGTGACCCTGGGAAATCACATAAAATCTCTGTTTGCCTCGATTTTCTCATCTATAAAATGAAGAAAATAATAACACCTAACTCTCAGGGTTGTTGTAAGGAGAAAACAAGATAATAATTTCAAAGTACTTAGCACAATGCCTGGCACATAGTAGGCTCCATATAAATTGTAGCTACCATCAATATCATTATTATAAAATTTTCAGTTTCAAAAACTCCCTTCATGTGCCCACCTCCTATAGGAAGCCTCTTCCTGATCCTCCTACCTGTTAATGTTCATTCCCTCTTCAAAATATTTGGTATCTAAACTGTGTCCATAGTTAAAATTCCAGTAGAATATGAATTTCTTAAGGCTAGAGGCTGATTTTTTTCTTGCTGATTTTATTTTGTGTCTGTATTTCCAAGGCTTAGCATACATAGTGTCTTAAATATAACAGGAGTTGAATAAATGCTTGCTGAATTGAACTGAGTTCAACCTGGTGAATTCTTAAATCAAAAATTTTAATGTTTCTTAGCTTGGGAATCTCAGAGTCATAGCATATCAGAGATGAAAGGAATATTAAAAATCCTTTAGTCCAACCCTCTCATTCTACAGGAGGACAACTATGTGGGCATGGTGGATAGTCTATTGGACTTGGAGTCAGAAAGACCTGAGATCAAATTCTACCTTCAATTTCCTCATCTGTAAAATGGGGATAAGAATACCACGTACCTTCCACAGTTGTTGGGGGGAGTCAAATAAGATAACATCTATAAATTGCTTTCCAAATCATGAAGCACTATATAAATTCTAGTGATGACGACGATGCACACTGAGGCCCAGAAAAATGAAGTGCCTTGCCTGAGATCACTTAAATAGTAAGTGACAGAATCAGGATTTGAACACAAGTTCAATGTTCTTCCTACACTAGGCCATAGGATCGTAGATTTAGAGTTGAAAGAGACTTATTACTAATGGTATATTGAAGCCAGTTCATCCCAGCTCACAAGAGCTGATTATTTAATTTTCAATGTGAACATTTACATCTGGAAAATTTGTCAAAATCCACAAATGAGGGCTTGATTTATTGTTTTATTTATTGTCTAGACTGAAGAAAGTGATGAATAAAATGTTAATAATTCAGATTAAGCTTAAAAGTATGTTTTATGTACATTTTTTCCTATGGAGCTGATCGTTCAACATTTACCAGTGTACCACTATCTTATTCATTTTCTAATCAAATCCTTGCATTTTATAAATGAGAAAACTAAGGCCCTCAAAGGTTAGATGCTTTATACATAATTATACATAATACATAATTAAAAAAGAGCAGCTCCAGGATTCCAACCCTGGTCCTTAAACTCCAAATTCAACACGCTTTCAACTGCACCACACTTCCTGCCTTGAGATCTAGTTAGTTTCCTGATAAGCTGGGAAGGAAGAGGGAGAGACAGAGACAGAAAGAAGAGAAAAAGTGAGAGAGGGAAAGAGAGGGGAGAGAGAGAGAGAGAGACAACGATAGAGGAAGAGAGAGAGAAAAAGAAAGGGGGAGGGAGGGAGGGAGAGAGAGAGAGAGAGAGAGAGAGAGAGAGAGAGACTCCTATCTTAAATACAGAGCACATTGTTCCTTTGAACACTTGGTTCTACTTTCCAGTCTCTCACTTTCAAACCAAGACTTCTCTGTCCAGCTACCAAATAAGAAAAAAAATATATCTGAGAGAGACATTACAATATGAAAACAGAGAATCTTTCTGATGATCACACTGTCTAAACTAGCACCTCCTGATTCTGCAGAATGGACAGGTAAAAAAAATAAAGAAAAAAGTTTTTCATAGCTTTAGAGCTAGGAGGGACCTTAGCAAGTTACAGAAACATTTCCAGAACAGAGAAAGAGGAAAGGCTGGACATCACTGGGGGGACTTACCAAAGGTATGTGATAACTAGTTTACCACCAGACAGAGCCTACTAAATAGCTAAGATTTAGCAATGGAATCAAAAGTTAATATCCACAAGAAATCAAAAACATGTCCAAAAAGAAGTGTTGGACAAATGATTGTGTCAAATGAATCTGTTAACAGAAACAAAAATTCACTTTCAGTTAAGATGCTGACAAAAAAAGATCATGGAGAAGTGTACCTTACCCAGTCCCAATGAATGTCTGAACAGGACCCCAGAAAAACCGATAACGAAGAAGATAAAAAAAGAAACAAATAAATTCTTCTATGCACTCCAGAATGGCACAAACACATAACAGGTACCACTTCAGGGAACTTGTGCAAACTCAGATAAAGATTCAAGGTAAAATGTAATAATCCTGAGGTTCTGCCTAATACCTATCAAATTAGCAAAAAGGACAAAAAAGGAAAACAACAATTATTGGAAGGGGCACAGGCAGATGGGCACATTTGTATATTACTGGTGGAGAAATATTTGGTCCAAACATTCTAGGAAGTAGCTTGGAGCTCTACCCTAAAAGTCGGTAAACTAAGCATATTCTTTGACCCAGAAAACCACTACAAAGCCTATACTCTGAAGAGATCAAAGGAAAAGTACATATGTACAAAAGTATTTATGGTAGCTCTTTTTTTTTTTTTTTTTTAGTAGAAGAGAACTGGAAACAATCATGGTATACCCATAAGTTGGATGATGGATGAACAAATGATGGCATATAATTAGTGGACTGTTATTTTATTATAAGAAATTATAAAAGGGATGGTTTCAGAGATACCTGGGAAGACTTGCCTGAAGTGATGCACAGTGAAGTGGTCAGAACCAGAAGAACAATTTATGTGTCAGTGACAACATTATAAAGACAAACAATTCTGGAGCACGTAAGAACTATGGTCAATGCAAAGACTGACCACAGTTCTAGAAGACTGATAACAAATCCTGCTACTTACCTCCTAATGGAGAAATAACTGATTCAGGATGCAGAAGGAACTTATATTACATAAATGGGGCATATAAGAGAAAAGTATGCAAATATAGGGAAAAAGAATATGTAAACATGTATAAAAGTGCAGAGGAAGTAGACATTACATGATCTCACAAAGACACACAAAGAGTTTGGTGCAAAAATTAGCAACAGGGGAGAAAAGGGAAAGGGTAAAACAATATACAAATGGAAGGGTAGACTCAGGGAAGAAAAAGTCGTAAGCAAGGAGATCACCCTTGCAATGTTACTGGTCCTCTTTGAGAATGAAGGATGAACAGCAGTCACAAGCAAAATGAACTTACTTCAGAGAGTGACTCATGAAAGGCAAGGCAAGGGGAATTTGAAAAAGAAAAGGAAACCATAAATATCTGAGATCAGAGCCTGGGCTTGGTGAAGAAAGGATAGAGTTGAAGGAACAGACTATGGCATTTAAAGATTGTTGATGTTCCTAAGTCACTTCACTTGAGTCCAACTCTTTGCAACTCTGTTTGGGGTTTTCTTGGCAAAGATACTGGAGTACTTTGCAATTTCCTTTCCGTGTTCATTTTACAGATGAGGAAACTGAGGCAAACAGGGTTAAGTGACTTGCTCAGGGTCACACAACTAGTAAGTGTCTGAGGCCAGACTTGAACTTAGGAAGATGAGTCTTCTTGACCTCAGTCCTGGCACTCTATCCATTGTGCTGCCTAGCTGCCCCCAGTTAAAGATTACTAGTGTTAGTCAGTTTCCTTCTTTTGCTCCACCTCTCTTTTTCATCATAATGAAGGGAATAAAAGGAAAAGAGGAAAACATATACATCATGAAAATGATTAATATAAACTCACCCATAAAATAGAGGTATGCAGAATAATGGATTAGAAAGCAGAATCCAGCAGTCTGTAGCATATAAGAAACACACTTTAAATATAAAGATCCACATAGAATTTAAATGAGGGACTGGAGCAGAATTTATTATGCTACAGGCAAATTCAGAAAAGCAGAGTAGCAATTATGATCTCAGAAAAGGCAACAATAAAAATGTATGTGGCTAAAAGAGATAAGCAATATAGTTACGTTATGCATAAAGGCACCATAGATGATAAAATAATGCCAAGCTTTAATATTTATGGACAAATGGCATAATATCTGAATACTTGAAGGAAAAGTTTATTAAATTATGAGGAGAAATAAACAGTGGAATTATAGTGATGAGAGAATTCAGTTAAATCCCTTTCAAAAATAGGAAAAGTAACAGAAGGATAAATAAGAGAGGAGTTAATGTCCTAAATATACTTTTGGAAGAGATAGATATGATAGCTCTCTGGTAGTTACTAAAAGGGAATATGAAGAAATATACATATTCATGGTTATGTATGGTGACTTTACACCACATCCCAAGTGAATAAAAATGATGCAGAAAAAGATAAATATGAGACACATTTCTTGCCCAGCACAATGCAATAAAATTATAATCAATAAAAATTATAAATTTGGGGTGCGGAGCCAAGATGGCGGAGTAGAAGGACGCATGTTTACGAGCTCCGAAACCAAAGCCCATAGAATTAATGTAAAAAGAGTCCCCCATAACTTCTGGGTGAATACAAGGTGTGCAGAAGCAGAGTGGAAGAGATTTCCGTTCCAGGGAGCCCTGAAGACCCGTCCCCAGGGTCCGGTGCGCCCCGGAAAGTAAACCCGACCCCCAACGCTGCCCTGGCCGGGGCCGCAGAGAAGCTGATCAGAGCAGGCTTCAGAGACGGAAGCTCCGAGAGCCGGGAAAGTCCCTCCGCCCACAGAAGCAGGTCAGTGAGAGAGGCCGGGCTGAAGGAGAGGGGAAGCAGGGCGTCTCCGTGACTCGGGCCCCCTCGAGAGGAAGCAGCGGAGGCAGAGGTGTGGGCGGTGGCTGAGGCGGCAGCAGCCCAGGACTCAGGAATCCCCCAGCAGCAGGCAGGATCTTCATTACGGAAGATTCCCGCAAAAAACCTGAGGGAGCTGAGCCTGGGAGATGGCCCTGCTCCCACCCCGCTCTGTTACTGAAGGCTTCTGCTTAAAGCCCCCAAGGGAGCGGGATTTGGAAGGTGGGCCCCCCACCCCGCCCCCACCCGTTCCATTCCTGAAAGTCTCTGCATAAAACCCCCGAGGGATCAGAGTCTCGGAGGCAGCCCTGGCCCCACCCTAGCACCTGAACTAAAGCTCACTGATTGACAGCCAGCAGGAGGAAAGCCCATTTGAATCTCAGAGGCCAAGCACTAGCTGGGCGGATCCAGGCGGGGGTGGAAAGGAATCTCAGAAGTCAAGTAACTGGCTGGGAAAATGCCTAGAAAAGGGAAGAAAAATAAGACTTTAGAGAATTTTTTCCAACAAATGCAAATGATCCCGACCTTCGGATCTGACGAAGATGAGGACGTATTCTTGCCATCAGGGAAAGACGTGGAGGGCGGGGCCTCAGTACCCCAGACACCCCAGGGGGGTGGTGGGTGGGCTCAGGCCCTGGAAGAGCTCAAAAAGGATTTTGAAAAGCAAGTTAGACAGGGGGAGGAAAAACTGGGAAGAGAAATGTCAGAGATGCAACAAAAGTATGAAAAACAGGTCAATACCTTGGTAAAGGAGACCCAAAAAAATGCTGAGGAAATTAACACCTTGAAAAATAGGCTCACCCAATTGGCAAAGGAGGTTCAAAAAGCCAATGAGGAGAAGAATGCTTTCAAAAGCAGAATGAGCCAAATGGAAAAAGAGGCTCAAAAGCTCACTGAATTTAATAGTTCTCTCAAAATTAGAATGGAACAGATGGAGTCTAATGACTTTACGAGAAACCAAGAAATCACCAAACAAAACCAAAAAACCGAAAAAATGGAAGAGAATGTGAAATATCTCATGGGAAAAACAACTGACCTGGAAAATAGATCCAGGAGAGACAATTTAAAAATTATGGGACTACCTGAAAGTCATGATCAAAAAAAGAGCCTAGACATCATCTTCCATGAAATTATCAAGGAAAACTGCCCTGACATTCTAGAACCAGAGGGCAAAATAAGTATTGAAAGAATCCATCGATCACCACCTGAAAGAGATCCAAAAAGAGAAACTCCTAGGAACATTGTGGCCAAATTCCAGAACTCCCAGCTCAAGGAAAAAATCTTACAAGCAGCTAGAAAGAAACAATTCCAATACTGTGGAAATACAATCGGGATATCTCAAGATCTAGCAGCTTCTACATTAAGGGATCGAAGGGCGTGGAATAGGATATTCCAGAAGGCAAAGGAACTAGGACTCAAACCAAGAATCACCTACCCAGCTAAACTGAGTATAATACTTCAAGGGAAAATATGGTCTTTCAATGAAACAGAGGACTTTCAATCATTCTTGATGAAAAAACCAGAGCTGAAAAGAAAATTTGACTTTCAAACACAAGAATGAGAAGAAGCATGAAAAAGTAAACAGCAAAGAGAAGTCTTAAGGGACTTACCATGAGTGAACTGTTTACATTCCTACATGGAAAGACAATATTTGCAACTCTTAAAACTTTTCAGTATCTGGGTAGTTGGTGGGACCACACATACATATGTACACGCATGCACACACATACACACATGCACACACATACAGAGATAGAGAGCACAGATTGAACTGAATAGGATGGGACCATACCTTAAAAGAAACTAAGGTAAATGGTGAGAGAGAAATGTAGTGAGAGGAAAGAGGGGGAAATGGAAGGGGGTAACTATATGTCATTTAAGAGACAGGTAGGAGTTTTTCTTAGTGGATGGAAAAAGAGGAGAGCTGAGAAAAAAAAAAAGAAAACAAGAAGTTTACCCTCATCACATTTGACTAAACGAAGGAGTGAAATGCACACTCATTTTGGTATGAAAACCTATCTTACAGTATAAGAAAGTGGGGGAGAAAGAGATATTGCAAGGGGGGGGATGATGGAAGGGAGGGCAAAGGGAGGAGGGAGCAATTTGAAGTCAACACTTGGGGAGGGACAGGATCAAAAGACAGAAGAGAAACAATGACGGGCAGGTTAGGAGGGATGGTAATCCAGTTAGTCTTACACAACACGACTATCAGGGAGGTCATTGGCAAAACTACACAGATATGGCCTATATTGAATTGCCTGCCTTCCCAAAGGGAATGGGTGGGGAGGGAGGGATGGGCAGAATTTGGAACTCAAAGTTTTAGGAACAACTGTGTAGTATTGTTGTTGCAACTAGGAAAGAAGACATACAGTTACGGAGGAATAGAAAGTCATCTGGCCCTACAGGAGAAAAGAGAAGATGGAGACAAGAGAAGGGAGAGATGACAGAAGAGGGCAGATTGGAGATAGGGAAAATTAGATTGCTTGGGGTATTGGGGTGGGGGGAGGGGATAAAAGGGGAGAAAATTTGGAACCCAAAAATTTGTGAAAATGAATGTAAAAAAATTAAATAAATAAATAAATTTATTAAAAAAAATTAAAAATTTGGGGGTAAAAATTTTAAACTTAAATGAAGAATAAATAATACAAGTAATAGAAGTAACAGATAATTTCTTTAGGGAAAATTGGGGGGAAAATGAGACAACCTAATAAAACTTTGGGACACTGTCAACCAAGTTCTTAGATGAAAATCTTTATCTCTAAACACTTTAATCAGTAAAAGAGAAAAAAAACAACAAATTAACCAATTAGGCCAGAAAACTAGAAAAGAGAAAATATCAAAAAAATTCCAGCTAAACACAAAAAATAGAAATTATGAAAATCAAAGGATATATAAACAAAACTGAAAATAAAAAATAACCCATTGAATTGGTGGATAAAACTAGGAACCTTAAGAAACTAATAAAGAAATTAAACTAATAGCTAATCTAATAAAAGAATGGACAATCAAATTACAAATATCAAAAATAGAAAAGAATTTACAACAAATGAAGAGTGAATAAATGGTATTATTTGAAATTATTTTGCCAAACTATATGCCAACAAAATTTTAAATAAAAAGATAAATATTTACAAAAATATATACAATACCCAGTACAAGAAATAGAGAATTTGAATAACCAATCTCAGAAAAAGAAATTAAACATACTATTAAAAAATTCCCAAAGAAAAAAATACCTCAAACCAATGAATTATTTCAAACATTTGAAGAACAGCTAATTATAATATAATGTAAATTATTTGCAAAAATAGAGAAAGAATACAAAGTCTTAGTAGAAGAAATAAAAATCAAGCATAAAAAAGAACATATTACCCCACACATCCTGTCTGGTATGAGACTTGTTCTGAAAATCTTTTCAGTAAGTCTATAGAAGGTGAGCTTGCAACCTAGTACTTTTATTCAATTACAAAAGATCAATTGCTTTATTCTCCCAGCACAAGTTCACCAAATGATAAACATAAAAAAAACAGAAGCAGGATAGTGACTTAACTCAGGACTGTTTCTATCTGAGTCTCATTGAACATAAAGGGGAGAAGAAGAAAATAAAAGTATTAACAACAGTAAAAGCAAAGGCAGGGACAATATTTTCTCACTCTTTGTATTTCTCCTAGCACCAGACACAAGGTTTGGCATTGAACAGGCAAACCAGCAATACTTAATGAATGAATGGAAGCATCAAGTTCCTATTGGACAGCAACATTTTGGAGTCTACAGCTAATCTCTGCAATATTTTTCTCAATTTAAGCTCATGCTAGTGACTGTTCTCACCTGTGATATTGATGAAAACGCTGTTGACTTTAGATATCTTGCTGGATTCCACTTTGCAGGTGTAGTTCCCAATGTGTTCCACTCTGGCTATTGGAGTAAAGTAAGTAACTTCTGTCGCTTTCTTATCATAGGCCACAATCTTTCTGTCTTTCTGGATGATGATTTCACGGTCCTCCAGAAACATATGTGTCACTCGGATGGTGCATTTAAGTGTGAGAGGATCTCCTTCTGTGATCTCTCCTTCGGGTGTTATTTGGAAACTAGGGATTGAAAACGTTTCTGCAAAAGAATGAACAAGAGTTCTTGGGCATGGGTCAAGGTGATTCTTGCTACTTCTCTTCTTTTAAACATCCATCCTTTATGATTTTTAAAGCATCATTCACTTCCCTTTCCTCCTTTCCCTTAGACTCCCCTACCTGCCTTCATAAAGAACAAGGCAGCAAAACAAGCATAAAGCAGGTCTTCATAGGCACTATTCCATATAAAGTTCCCTCTCTACTAAGAAACGGTAAATTACTTTTGTTTTCCTTGCAGCCTCCCTTCTGTAAACCACTGTTTTATTCAAAGCCTTTCCATTATCATGCTTTCCTCTCTATAGTCAGAGTGCCCCTCCATTTTTCTACTTTATCTTTGAGTATATATAGGGAAAAAGGGAGATATATACAAGAAATATTATGAAAGACTCCCAACCTAGTGGTGTCATCCTTGATTTCTCACTATCTCTCATCTCCTATATCCAGTCTTTTGCCAAAGCCTGTTGCTCTCACCTTTACAACATCTTTCTAATAGATCCTCTTCTCTCCTCAAACATTGCCAGCATTTTGGTTCAGACCCTCATCACCTCACAACTGGACTAGAGCAATAATCTATTGGTAAGTCTGCCTACCTCAAGTCTCCCCCCACTTCAACTCATCTTCCATTTTGCAACCGAAGTCATTTTCCTAAATTGAAGGTCCATTCATGTCTCTCCCTATCATCTCCAGGATCAAATACAAAATTCTCTATTTGGCATTCAGAGATCTGTGTAAGCTAGTTCTTCCTGACCCAACCTGTCCAATCTTCTTACATTATCTCATCTTTTTATCTTATCAAATGAGATTATATTTTGGTAAAAGTACTTAGCACAGTGATTGGCACACAGTAGACATCTCATGTATGCTTATTGACTGACTGAGAAGTAGAAACAATAAGAATTGAAAATAGACTGACAACACCGAGATTGTGAACCTCATCCTTAGAGTTCCATCCTTCTCCTATCACTACATATAACTACAACTTTCTTCTGCCTCTGAGACAAAACTCCTTGTCTTTCAAGTCCCTTCTGCTGTCTGACTTAGAAGCAAATGACAAGACTAATAATAGCTCCCATTTATATAGTAAAATGCTTTGCCTCATAAAAACATTAACAGGACAAATAAGATTTTCTTATTATTCTCAATTCATAGAATAAAAAAACTTAGACTCAGGAAGGTTAAATGATTTACATAGGGTCATGTAGATACCACATGTGGGAACTGGGAATTAAATCCAGGTCTCCTGACTTTATTCCAACACTCTGTCTGCTGGCAATGGATGTGCTTGCCTATTTTGGCTAACAAACAAATCTTGCAACCTTGACTTTATCCTTGACTACCTCAATCCAGACTCACCTCACCTTTCATCTAGATTACTGACAAGTCCTCCCCCTCACTCTCCCTGTCCTCTCTCCTCACAGCAGTCTATCCTACACACAGCTGCCAACCGCATAATCCTTAAACATTGATCTGACTACGTCATTCCCCTGTACAAATAAACTCCATGGCTCCCTATTATCTCAGGAATAAAATACAAACTCCCCATTTAGCTTTGTAAAGCCTTTCCCAACTTGACGCCAACCTATTTTTCTCACCTCGGAGAACACCATTCCTCTCTCACACTCTACTGATCCAGCCAAACTGCTCATTTCCGTTCCCCACATATGGTGTTCCATCTCTCGCCTGTGAGCTTCGGCACTGCCCAGGCTCCATCCCTGGAGCATACCCCCTGCTCACCTAGACTTCACAGAATTCCTTTCTTCCTTCCACTCAGTTCAATTCCACATTCTGAATGAAAGTTTTCTTGAACCTTTCAATAGCTAGTGCCCTTCTTGCAAACTATATTGCATTTGTTATTTTTATATGTATATATTCTGCATGTATTAATATATGTTTTCCTGATTAGAATTTAAGATCCTTGAAAATGAGTATTGTTACACTTATCCTCTTTATATCCTGAGGCTTGGGTTTTGATGGCTCAGAGTGAGTGTACATAGCAATTTTTTTTCTGTTCTAGCCAGATATTCTAAGGTTCCTGCACTCCCAGATTGCTTCTTTGAAGAAGGTGAAATAGGCCATCTTTTGTCTCAATTCTAACCTAGTCTTTAATCACTGGATGGGTGTCACCTCAGACAAACTGTGACCTGGGAAAGACCTTAGCTTCAAGAAGCCCAAGTCTTCTTCCACTGCATCCTGGGCCATTGCTAGACTGATATCTTGCCACTGGACTTCACTGACTCTGGAGGAAAGAGTGAGGCTGATGACTTTGCCCAGCTCTGCCTCACTTAAACCCAATTCACTTGCAAGTCAAGACATCACCCTCCTGAGGTCCTCTGAGTACAAAGGACAAACAATAAGTATATCCTGAGAACCCAGTGTGGTATCTGACAAATAGTAGGTGCTTAAGAAATCATTGATTGCTTTTCTAGCTGATGTCAATAAGCATTTATTAAGTACCTACTATGTGCCAGAGAAGCAAGAAAGAGTGACCCAAAACCAGGAAAAGAAGAAGGAAGCCCCCCGGGGTGAGGGGGGTGTTCCTCTCTTCTCGCTCTCGAGTCTCTCTCTCTCTCTCTCTCTCTCTCTCTCTCTCTCTCTCTCTCTCTCTCTCTCCTGACACTCACTAGCTGTGTGACCTTGGGCAAGCCACTTAACCCCAATTGCCTCATCCTGGTCATTTCCAGTCATCCTGATGAATATCTGGTCACTGGATTCAGATGACTCTGGAGGAGAAGTGAGGCTGGTGACCTGCACAGCCCTCCCTCACTCAAAACAAAGTCAAGTGCAAGTCATGTCATTGTTTCTCTGATAGCATAGTCTTCTTTGGCAACAAAGGATGAACACACACACAACTATGTGCCAGGCACTGGGGATCCACAAAAAGACAAAAGGGAGTCCCTGCCCTTGAAAAGCTCACAATCTAACTGTAGAGACAATATATAAATGACTGTACAAATAAGCTATATTAGGATAAATGGGAAAAAATCAACAGAGGGAAGGCATTAGAATCAAGGGGGTCTGAGGAAGTCTTCCAGTAGAAGATAGTATTTTTGCTGGGCCTTGAAGGAAGCCAGGGAAGCCAGGAGGTGAGGGTGAGGAGGGAAGGTGTCCTTGGCATGGGAAACAAACAGTGAAAATTCCTGGAACCAAGAGATGGAAACAAGAGATTCTTGTTGAAGGAACAGCAAGGAGGCTAGTATCATTGGATCAAAAACTACATAGAGGCAGGTAAGCCTAGAAAGGTAGGAAGGGGTTAGGTCAAGGGTGGGGAACCTGCAGGTTTGAGCCATATGAGGCCATCTAGGTCCTTGGGTACAGTCTTTGACTGAGTTCAAGTTTTACTGAACAAATTCTTTTAATAAGAGGATTTGTTCTGTGAAGTTTGGATTCAGTCCAAGGGTGGCACTTGAGGATGCACTTTGAGGCCGCAGATTCCCTACCCTGATTTAATGGCAAATGGAAAACAGTATCTTACATGAGATAAGCTACCTAACTCACTTCTGTATTCTTTCCGTGCCAGTCACACCCCCTCTGCTGTGACAGTGAAACTCATTCCAGTTTAAAGTGATTGATTGGTGGTGGTGCTTGAGCATCACATTAGGGGTTTCTTTGTTAGATTTTCTTTTCCTTGAGAGCATCATGTGGCAAGTCTTCACAAAGCAATTCAGGCACATTTGCATGATGCCTCAACTGTAGGAAAAACTGACTAGTTGGAAAGGCAATTTCCTTCCTGTGCATTTTTGTTTGGCAAATGTACACACCATCTTCCCCCAAGAAGAATGTAAGCTACTTATGGGAAGTTATTGCTTGATTTTTGTCTCCTTTCCTAGCATGGTGTTTGCCACATAGTCAACACTTAATAAAGACTTGTGGATTAATTGATTCTGCCTCTGTTCTCCTGTAAAACAAATGGGATGGAGGAATAGATAGCACGTGTGAGTACAAAGGTTTAGGGATAGGGCAGTCATGACAGCCTAAGATATAGATGTTTAAAGAGCACTACATTAGAATCTCCTCATATGATGCCTTGCACTGGAAACTCTAAGTCTTTAGAGTTTTCTTTTTTCTGCCCTGAGATCATTTACCATGTCACTTCATTGATTCTTTTCATTCAAGATCTACTCAATTAACAGTAAGACTGTTAGGGGTGAGAGGAAGCAGTCAACACTCATCTCAGTACCATTAATAGGGGACTTCTTCTGTGCCTTTGGAAGATGTGGCACTATAAAATTACAATCTAAGAGTAGGAAGGAGGCACAAAGGTCATCTGGTCCAACTCCTACCTAAGAATCTCAAATATCCCCAAGAAGAAATCCTCAAGCCTATGCGAAAACATCTAGTGAGTGAGGAGGAACCCATCTCCTCCCAAAGCAACCCCATTTCTCCTCGGTATGGCTCTAATTATTAGTAAATGTTCCCTTACATTGAGCTGAAATCCATCCCCCTGTAATTTCCATTTATTGCTTCTAGTTTTGTCCTCTGGGGCTAAGCAGAATAAAGTCTAAGTCTTCCTCAGATAGTTATTCAAAGACTTAGCCTAAATATCCTACATTCTTCCAATCACATTGTATGCCACAATCTCTTGTCCCTTTACCATCTAGGTCACTGGGAGCCCTGGGACCTCCAGATCTGACCTTCCCTATTCTGGAATAACTGACACAGAGCTAAATGAGTTATCACACCCCCACCCCCAAACAAATCTTAAGTAAATAATACAGTCTTGAGAGAAAATTGCCCAGCTAATGGATTCAAATGGTGGTATCTTTATACCCAAACCAAACTTGCATATCACAATAACAATGGAAATGGAAAAAGAACTCTGACCTCTCACAGTGACCAGGTCACTCTTTGTGAATTCTGAGGCCTCCAAGAAATTCCCAAAAGAGATCTTGGCCTGGCATTGGAAAATTAAAACATGGTCTTGTTCTTCTATTGGGAAATCCAGCATCACATAATTTTTATTCAGGACCAGCTTTTCTTTTCTCTGCTTGACAAAATCCATTTCCAATTTTTCAATTATAAAATATATCGGGGGCTTCTCCTCAGGCACAGAACACTCAACTGTCACCCTGCTTCCTTCCATCACTTCCATCTTGTCCACTGTAACCCTGGGACGCGGTACTCCTTTGTGGAAAAAGAAAAGAAAATAATGTGAGTTTGGTCTGGAGTCATAAACTAGGCTCTCTTGGATTATTTCTGGGATCAGTTTAGTCTGATGGCTGACTTGCCCTTTTATTAAACATGCAATTTAGTGTAACAACCTTTCATTAGATCCATATTCCCTATGAAGGGAATAGATAAAAAGAAGTTTAAGACATAATCTATGCCTTCAAGAACCCACAATTTCCCTAGGGAATAGATAAATAAGTAGGATAGGAAGATCCTGGGCTCCAAAATTTAAAGAGCACTGTCAAACATTTGTACTCCTTCTATAGAGTAGAAAAAAAGCAACCTGAATTTAGTTCACACACCAAGGCACCCTTACACACACACACACACACACACACACACACACACACACATACCAAGTCCTCCCTTGGCAGCAGTCACCTACCCCAGCAATAGCCTTATATACAATATCCCATCTCTCTCTCCACCTCACCTGCATTGTCCAGGTGCCATAATTGTTTGAACATTTGAAATGAAAAAAGAAAGTCATCAAGTACAAAAGTGAATATAAATCTAGTGCCCAAAATGTATGGAACAGACAAGAGTGAGTGGTGAGAAATTGAAGACCCACACATTGATTGAAATTATCAGGCAAGAATTTCATGGGAGTAGGTGATTCTTGGAGAATGAATAATATTTAAATAGCAGCAACAGCTCAGCCCTGGGAGGTTGGAAGTATAGATATGTTATCCTCATTCCACCCATGCAGTAACTCAAGTACCCAAGGTCTATCAGCTGGTAAGCCTAGCCTGGAACCCAGATCTCAACTCCAAATCTATCATGTTCTTTCCACCACACCAGTGTGCATGTGTGTGTGTGTGTGTGTGTGTGTGTGTGTGTGTGTGGGCACACAAATCATCATCATCATCATATTGCAGTGAAGGGGGTGGGAGTAAAAGAAGGCAGAAGAAAGGAACGGTTAATATGAATAAATGCTGGGAGTCAAGAACCACAAGGTATCTTTGGGAGACAGTGAGGAGACTGGCATGACTCACTAAAATATAGTTCACATTTGTATAGCTTTTTACAATTTATAAAGTTTTTAACCTCACAATAAACCTGAATTAGACAGTGCAAGTATTATTATCCCCTTTTTACGAATAAAGGACAGGTTCAGAGAGTTAAGTGACTTAAGAAAATAGACAGAGATTGGGTTTTACCTACATCTGACTGACTCTTGAGTCAATACTTTTCCATTATACTATGCTGTCTCTATATGCACAAGGGAGCCATTAGGGAATAAGGTAAGATATTGTTGGATAGATAAGGTGAGAAAAAAGAATTAATTTTTAATCTGATAGGCCATAGAGAACAATTGTAGGTTCTTGAGCAGGAGGAGGATCTGTGCAAAATACATTGGATGGGGAGAGCCAGAATGACTGAGATTGTTTTTGAAGTTATTTCAGTAACTCAGCAATAGAATGGCAACGGGGAAGCAGGGTAGGGAGGTGGTAATGAAAACAGAACAGAAAAGGAAAAATTGATTGGACTTGATAGTAAGATTGCATAAACACATTTTTTTGGAAGAATATGTGAAAACAAAAGAGTAGGCTATGGGTCTCACTGGTTATCACCATGGCGATAGGCATTTTGTCAAAATATTTGGAAGCTGTCAGCTAACGTATCTTGTAATCAAAGAAAGTTAAGAACCAAAGACAGAAGGTTCTCTGGGAAGTCAGCCACTGTTAGTGGAGCTGGGAATTGGCTTCATCGTTCAGGAAAATCATTTAGAATTATGTGAGAAAAATGACTAATCTGTTCATATCCTTTAATCCAGCAATGTCACTACTGGGTATGTGCCCTGAGGAAACCAAGCATAAAAATATATTACCAGTATATCAAAATATTCATAGCAGCACTTTTTGTAAGTAAGAAATAAAAAATTGAAAACAAAGTAGGTGTCTGTCAACTGGACAGAACAAAACATTATACATAAATAGAATGTACTATTCTACTTTTTTAAAAAGCATAATTATGAGGAAATCATAGAAACACAGGAACACTTACATGAACTGATGGAGATTAAAATGAACAGAACCAGGAAAACAGTCAATTATTCAATCAACAAGCTTTATTAAATACCAGCTATGACCTAGGCGTTAGGGACAGAAACACAAAGAGTGAAATAATCTGTACTCTCAAGAAGCTTACATTCTAACTGGAGTAAACATACATAAAGACTAAAACAACAGAAACGAAGACAATATCAAAAGAGACACATAAACTCAGATTAAACACATTGACTAATAATGATTCTAAAAAAAGAGATAATAAAATACTGTTCCCTCCTCTTAGTAAGGAAAGGTGAAAGGGACTAATGAATGTTGAATGAGAAACCACAGACATGGTTGTTATTCATTCAGTTTTGTGTAATTTTTTTAAATGAATATATCCATGGGGAAGGAAGTAAAAGGAGATGGAATAACTAGAAATGAATAAGAGTAAGGGGGTCATAAAATCATTAAAATATCAACCAAAATTTATAAGTTTAAAAAGCAGAGAGGCCATGCTCATCAGAAGACCTAGCACCTCATTTAGTCCTCTCTGAACCCATCACCCTTTTTGCCTTGATTGAAGGACCATTAGGGAGAAAATATTTCAGTCTTGTCCATTGGAGACAACCCATCTCTACACTTTGCCTTTGGATCTGCCAAAGACCAAGAGCCTACTGCCCTGCTCTCCATAAGCCTGATACCAGGGTGAGCCTGAGGACACAAAGGTATCCTTTCTTATTCTTGCTTGCACAAGAGTAGCAAGGGAAAAGGCAGTGCTGAGCCAATCAAATCCAGCCTCATGACTTTAGCCTGCTGAATAATATCAGACAGATATAAATGGAGAGACAACACAGCACAGAGGAAAGAGGATTGGATCTAGAACAAGCGGACCTATGTTTAAATTTGGACTCTCACTCATGATGATTTTGGAAAATTACTTCACACTGGACTTCAATTTCTTCTTTTGTAGAAAAAGGAAGCGGTTACATCACATGGACTCTATCCTTCTAATGGTCACCTTCTAATTCCAAATACGTTCAGCTGTAAGCTCCATCAGAACAAGGGGTGCTTTGTTTTTGTCTTTGTACCCCTAACATCTAGAAAAAACCTGGCAAACAGTAGGTACTTAATAAATGTGGGTTGATTAACCGACTGATTGATTTTGTTATAACTTTAATGTTATCCCTCGAAAATTCCTTAGGCTATTTTAAAATTTCCTGGTCACCAATTTCTTCTCTCACATTTAACCTTAATTCTTTATGCTATAACTTCTGTTGTCGTTGTTTAGTCATGTCTGACTCTTTGTAACCCTGTTTAGGATTTTCTTGCAAAGATACTGGAGTGGTTTGCCATTTTCTTCTCCAGCTTATTTTACAGATTAGGAAACTGAGGCAAACAAGGTTAAGTGAGTTGCCCAGGGTCACACAACTAGGAAGTGTCCAAGAGTCGTTTTGAAGGTAAAAAGATGAGTCTTCCTGACTTCAGACCTGGCATTCTATTCCCTGTGCCACCTAGTTGCTGCCAGTTATAGCTTGTCTCCATTCAGTCTTGTATTGTCTTCAAGATGTAGAATAGCTGGTCTCTTGTACTTCATAAGTGGGCAACTAGATGGTACAGGGGATAGAATGCTGAGCCTAGAGTTAGGAAGAGTCATCCTCCTGAGTTCAAAGCTAACCTCAGGCACTTGCTAGCTGTGTGACCCTGAACAAGTCACTTAACCCTGTTTGCCTTAGTTTCCTCATTTGTAAAATGAACTGGAGAAAGAAATGGCAAACCACTCTAGTATCTTTGCCAAGAAAATTTTAAGTGGGGCCATGAAGGATCTGACATGACTGAAAGCAATTGAACACCACCACCACCACAACAATGCTTTATATATCTGTTGTCCTTGGTTTTATTAAAGAAATATAGCTTTTTTACAATGTCATTTTCTATAACAGATTTTTTTTTCCCACAAACTTGGCACATAAAATGTCTCAACTCCTACACCTACCATTTGTACAAGCATGGCTAAGTCACTTAAGGCTGTTTCCTCATCTGTAAAATGGAGATAATAGTCCTTACTTCACAGGGCTGTTGTGAGGATCCAATGAAATAATATTTATAAAGTGTTTTGAATACTGTAAATCACCATAAAATATAAGATATCATTCATCTTGTCTCAACTCTTCACTCTCCTTCATGCCTTGTGTCTAAGCAGGTATCAGGTCTTATGGATTCTACATTCCATTACAACATTACAATTCTGGGCTTCTTACACATTACCATGCTTCACATATTCTAGATTTTGGTCAAATTGGCCTATCTACTGGTCCCTATACACAGAACTCCATTCCCTACCTCTGTACATTTGCACATCTTCCTTACCTCTGCCTACTTCATAGGATTATTACGGGGAAATAATATAGGGTTTTTATGCCATACAGATATTAGCTAGTATCATTGTTATTAATTAATTTGTTTGGCAACACAAGACTGAAGAATGGTAAAAAGGAGAGGTGCTTCTAATGACAAATATTCAACCCCTAACCTGGGGGTTTACCCTGAACCACAACTAGGATGAGGTAACTGGGGTCTTATACAAGAGCACCAAAATTTAGAGAATGCCAAATGCACTTGTACTCATTTTACAGAACAGATACAACTGTACCTAACCCCAAGTTAGCAAAAATAACTAAAAGTGGAAGCAACAACATGACATACTTCCTCCCTCCCCTTAGAAAAACCACATTCTAAGTGAACTCTGTCACAGTCCATCCCTCTATGAACATCCCTCTATGGTCAGTAGTCTCCACAGCATTGTCCCAGGGTCTGTCTCCTTCTGCCCCAAGTAAGTCCCAGGCACCAATAATTAGTTATGACTAGCTTTACTTACTAATATCTGCCTGTAGAAAGAAAGAAAAGAAAAAAGAAAGGAAGGAAGGAAAGAAAGAAGGAAGGAGGGAAGGAAGGAAGGAAGGAAGAGGAAAAAGTCACTCTTAATTTTTACTAATTTAACAGCTATCTCAAAGTGCTTCAGGCACATGACTGGTCAGTGCTATAGAAACAGATACAGGAACAGTTGCTCAAGGGTAATACTTTATCAGAACGAGGCAGTCCTCACAATAGCAGTTACTTCCACAGTAAAGTCCGCCCGTGTCTTTTGGATTAGCACTGTAAGGTAGATGGTAGTAAGGGACTCAAGGCTCAGAGAGGTCACAATCACACAGTGAGGATTGGAGTCAAAATTAATACCCAAAGCTCTTGACTCCATGTCTAGTGCTGTCTGGATAAAACTATGCTTCCTCTCCAGCCATTCAAACATCAAGACGCTCAAATCAATGAATATTCCCTGGTGCCTTAGGTTTTAGAGCTGAGAGGGAAGGTCTGTCTACACATCTAGTTCAACCCCCTCATTTTACAGATGAAAAAACTGAGGGAAGTAACTCACTTAATAATGCAGCCAAGTGTCAGGGCTGGCATTTGAACCAGGCCTTCTAACTACAGATATAATGCTTGTGACTCTATACAGTGTTGTCTGCATGTCTATCCATGTATGTTGCTACAGGTCCACACAGTTATTCCTCAGTCTTACAACTAGGAGTCAGGAAGATCTTCCTGAGTTCAAATCTGGCCTCAGACAGTTACTAGCTGTGTGACCCTGGACAAGTCCCTTAACCTATTTACCTTAATTCTTCATCTGTAAAATGAGCTGGAGTAGGAAATGGCAAACCACTCCAATATCTTTGCCAAGAAAACCCTAAATGGGGTCAGGAAGTGTCAGACAGGACTGAAAATGACTAAACAATAAAATCAAAAATTAATCACCCTCCAAGTTCCTGCCTTTGTTATAAATTTCAGTCAGCAACTGAACCCCTGTATTTGGCATTGTATTCATATGATCATATATCTAGAGTTGGAAGGGACATCAGTAGGAAAGGGAAATAAGCATTGATATAGTGTCTACCCTGCGCCAGGCACTGTGCTGAGCCCTTTTACAAATATTTTCTTACTGGATCCTCACAACAAGCCTATGAGGTAAGTGCTGTTATTATCTCCATTTGAACAGTTGAGGAAACTGAGGCAAACAGAAGTTAAGTGGCTTGTCCAAGGGTCACATAGCTAGTGAATATCAGAGGTTGGATTTGAACTATTTTTTGAACATCAGTAGCCATCTAATCTGACCCTCTCATTTTACAGAGGAGGAAACTGAGACACAGGGAGGTTAATGATTTGCCTGAGTTCCTATAAATAAGGAAGGATCAGAGGTGAAATTTGACCCCAGGTCCTCCACCCCAGAGCTGTTACTGTTTCCACTGTACCACATTTACATCCAGATAGTTCAAAACTTTCCTGTGTCTTACAGTCTCTGATGATTCCTGGCACATAGTAAGTGCTGGTTGATTGACTTTACATAGACAGGATTAGGAAAGCTTCTGCTGATTTAGTGGCCTCCCATGGCAATACACTTACCTTTTACCGAAACAGAGTAATCTCTTGTGGTTTTCTCCTTGTTGTTCAGAATCACCATACACTTGTAATTCCCTCGGTCATATATCCGAGCAGCCTGAATAAAAAAGCTCTCTTCTTTATTCCAGGAGGTAACGTTTCTGAGTAGAAGGTCATCCTTATAAAAGAGCACCTGGTGCTGAGACAGGAGCTTCGAGGTGGTGCTGATGTCCACATGGCATTTCAGAGTAAGGTTCTTCCCATTCTCCACCTCCCAGCCTGGCTCTGCTTTCATCTCAATCGTATTGATGGTGAAAACTGAATGTTGAAAGATAGGGGAAAATCATTTCAGTAAGAAGTGACATTGTCTATTTGGGGAAATGGCTCTCACTAGGCATTTCTAGTCATCTGGTCTAGTAGTAATCTAGTAATCTAGTCATGCTTTAGATTCCTTTCCCAGGGCCATTAATCTTTGATAATCAGCAAATCACAACCTCTGAACCTCAGTTTTCTGGAAAAAGAGGGGGTTGATTTAGCTAACCATAAAGACCCTTACCAGCTCTAAGTCTATGAGCTTATGAATTCTCCTGCCCCAACCTCAAGTCTGACTCCATTGGAAAAAATGCTGGCCTGAATTGTTTACTGATGGAATTTGTTTCATTTAGTTTTTAAAGAATCTATGATCATTTTTTAAACAATGAATTCTTTTCCTCCATTTTACAACTCAGTAATTTTTTAGCAAGCCACCTTTCCTCTCCAGGCCTCAGTTTTCCCATTTATAAAATGAGGAAACTGCACTAGATGATGTTTAAGATCCCTTCGAACCAAGCCTATACTCTAACATGATTCTCCTCTGGCTGAGGAAATATAACCTTGTTCTGTTTTCATGGTAATGGCCCCACCTTTCCTAAACCATTGTTTTCATCAGTGTAGGAGATATTCAATATAGAAACTCCCCCTCACTGTGGATGAGCAACTCCTCTGCAATTTAGTCCTAGAGAATTGCCTGGGGACTGTGAGATGTTAAGTGATTTCTCAATCATCACACACAGTACAAATCAGAGACAAGGCTTGAACCCTGGTCTTATTGGCTCCAAAATTAAATTTTTAACAACTGCCCAATGCTACCTCTCTACTTTGCTTTATTTAAGTTAAAATAGGGTGGGTCTGCGCTGAAAACACAGACATTCTGGGCACTGCTAGAAGCAAAAACTTCAAAGAAAGAAGGGTAATCCAAATGAAAATAAGTTTGTTTTCTGTTGTCATTCTTGTTTTTGTGGGGTTTTGTTGGGGGTAAGGAATCACCCATCTAAAAGAATTTGAACTTTTCAATCTGGAAAGGGAAAGATGAGAGAAGAAATGATTATATAGTTTAATACTTCAAGAACCCATGCTTTCCTCAGAGTGGGTATCCTCTCCACCAATGTAAATTGCAACTTCTTTCCCAACTTAATAGATAGTCTTTAGGGAGGAGAAAGTGAGGCTAGTGACCTTGCACAGCCCTCCCTCACTCAAAACAAGGTCAAGTGCAAGTCATGTCATCATTCACATGGCATGGTCTTCTTTGAAAACAAAAGACAAACAGATGGTCCTTGAGAGTTGCTATGACTGAAAACCTTTGGTACCTTGTGATCCTCAGATGACAGACATATGGTCCATCACAGAACTTGTATGCAGTCAAACAAAATAACTGTCCATCACCATAGAAGACGTAAACATGGAGATAATGGCAGCCCCCACAATTATCACATATTTGTCTCTGATCTTCAGTTTTTTTCCTAACTATTGGTTCTTTCTCTGCTTGCTGCCTACAAATATGACCATTTACCCCAAATATAAAAATCTTTCACCTGATCTGACCATCCCCTCAAGTTATTGTCCTATATCTCTCCTCTCTTTCTCAGACAAACAGTAGGAAAAAATTGTCTATATTTATTGCCTTCTTTCTCTTATTATTCACTTTTAGATCCTTTGCAATCTGGCTCCTGTCTCATCATTTCCCCTTTTCAAAAATACCAATGATCATTGAATTTCAAAATCTCCTGGCATTTTCTCAGTCCTCATCTTTCTCAACCTCTCCATAGCATTTGACTCTGTGGATCATCCTGTCCTGAATATTATCCCCTCTCTAGGTTTTCACGACATAGTCCTCTCCTCATTCTATACTTAATTGTCTGACTTATTCTCCTTTGATGGATCTCCTTCCATATCATGCCCTTGCTAACTGTGGGTGTTCTCCAAGGCTCTGTCCCCTCCTCTCCTCTCTCTCTACTCTCATTTGCTGACCTCATCATATACAGAACTCTGCATATCCAAACCAGAATTCACAGTCACTCCCCACAAAATTCTCTTGTGAATTTCTCCATTTCTGTTCAGGACACCATCCTTCCAATCATGCAAGTTCACAACGTCAGTGTCCTCCTCAACTCCTCCCTCACATTTCCTCTACATGTCTATGTGAATGTCAAGTCTTGCCATTTCTACCTCCACAGCTCTTGAACTTCGATCCCTTCTTCTCACTCACACAACCACTGTTCTAGGTCAGAGCCTCATCATTCTTCACCTAGATGATTGAGGCAGATTCCTAGTTACTGCCCCTGTCTCAAATCTCTCACCATTGCAAGCCATCTTCAACTTAACTACCAAAATAATTGCTCCTCTGCAATCAATTCCATTGCTTTCTTAGACTTCCTAGGGTTAGAGATAGGAGACAAAAATAGAATTTCACTGGCGTAAAGAGTTCATGGATGGGAGGAAGCTTCTACCCATGACAGTCAGCACCTTTTCTGCAACTTACAGTCTTGGAGATTCTCGGAAAACTGTCTAGAGCACTGAACTGTTAAGCAACTTGCGTAGGGTTAGACAGTCAGTCTCTGTCAGAGGCAAGACTTAAGCCCAGGTCTTCCTAGATGCAAAGCTGGCTCTCTATCTATTATGGCATGCTGCCTCTCATGTTATCTACTTGGTCAAATATAAATTCCATTGTTTGGCATTCAAACCCCTTCATAACTTGGCAAGAAGCTACCTTTCCAGCTTTATTGTAAATGTAACCTGTTTTTTAGGCTCAGCAATCCCAAACTTGCAAGATATAGAAATAGATATTTGGGGGAAACTTCAATGTCTAGAGGAATGGAGGTGGACAGGACTACTGCATCTCCCAAAGAATGTTGCACACATCATTCTCCTTCATGTACTCTATGATCCAGATAGACTGTCTTTCTTACTATTTTTCACATATGATGTTCCATCTCTCATGTTCCCCATGCCAGGAGTGTATTCCCTTCTCATATTAGCCTTTTAGGATGCCTGTTTCCTTCAAAATTCAGATGAAGTACCACCTACATGAAGCTTCTGTGCCTCCCTTACCCCCAAATTATCTCATATCTATTTTGCATCTTTCTATATATGTAAGCACCCTGAGGTCAAGGACAGTTCTACCTGTCTTTGTATACCTAGTCACTGGCATGTAATAAGTAAATGCTTGTGGGTTGATCGATTAACATGTTTCCTAAATTCCAGTATATTTGAATGAAGAAGTCCCCTATGAAACTTAAACAAGGTAAGCTTAGAACAAATAAAATCAATCCATCAAAAGCATTTATTAAGTATCTCCTATAGACAAACTACAGTCAAGGATCAAATGTGACCAGGTCTACTTTTGAACAGCCCACCATAAAAATGTAAAAATCACTTAGTTCATAGATATATAAAAACAGGCATTAGAAAGGATTGGGCTGGCCAGCTGCTGGTCTACCAAGTTCCAGGTGCCTTGCAGGGAGTTGAGGATAAAAATACAGAGAATGAATAATCTCTTCTTTCAGGTAACTTACATTTAATAATAAACACATATGAATGGATGGATGAATGATAAATTATTTATCAAGTAAGGCCAAACACTGTACTAAATGCCAGGGATACAAATCCCCAAGTAAAGAAAGTCCCAGGAACTAATATTCCAATAGGGAAAGATAATATACATAGAAGAGCAGAGGCTGAGGAAGGCCCTTTGGTCCAGAAAATTACAGGGATAATAAGACCATGGGGGTGTAGACTGACATACCGCAACCAGGAACAATGACCACGATGATTTGGTTCCAAAACTGGAGATCAGAGTGGGGGGAGGGCAATTGTTAAAAGCAGGGATATAGAAAGATATACAGAATAAAGACAAAGAGGATAAATGCTAGGAAGCTATATACAAGGTAGTTAGGGAGGAAGGACACCAGTAGTTAGGGGGTGGGGGAAGGCGGCGGAGCCGAGGTAAGGCTTCATGCAGAAAACTGTGCATAACCTACGTCTTGGAAGAAGAGAGAATTCCATGAGCTTGAGGTGAGGGAGGAGCACTTTACTGATCTGAGAGACAAAAGCAGAGACAGGAGATAAAGGAACAGAAATCTGAGGAACAGAAAGATGGACTTTTGACTGGGTTGGCAACGTGGGAAAGGCGGTAATGTCCAGTGAGGCTGTCAAGGTTGATCAGGGACAGGTTGTGAAAGGCTTTAAAAGCAGAGTTTATATTTTACTCTAGAGAAAATAGGGAGTCATTAGAGTTTATTGAATAGGGGAGTAGTGAGGAAAATTTCTTTGGCAGCAATGTGGGGAGGAAGGCAGGGAGTGATTAAGAATTTTTTAAGTGCCTACTATGTGCCAAGTACTGTGTTAAACACTTTACAAACATTATCTCATTTGACGTTCATAACAACCCTATGAAGTAGGAGCTATTATTAACCCCATTTTACTGATGAGGAAACTGAGGCACAGAGGTTAAATGAGTTGCCAGGGTTATACGGACAGAGGATGGCCTGCGGTAAGAAGAGACTGGAAAATGATGGGAAGGACATTTCAATAATCTAATGAGGGGTGATGTGCACCTGAACTAAAGTGGTCACAGTCATGTGAGTAGAGAGAAGGCGCTGAATGTAAAAGATGATGTAAGAAGTAAAAACAGCAAGATATGGAAACTGAGGTAAAGGAAAGTGAAGAGCTAAGGAGAGCTCCATGGTTACAAATCTGGGAAGCTGAAGAATGATGGTACCTTCCATAGAAATAAGGAAGTTTAGAATAGGGTGAATTGGGGAAAATTTAATGAGTTCTGTTTTAGACATATTGAGCTTGAAATGTCTCTGCAGCATCCAAAGTGTCTTACACAACAGGTAACCAACTTATGAAATTTATTAGGTAGAGACCCAAAAGAAAGATATGGCAGAAAAAATGGATTCCAAAGCAAAATTTTAATAACTCAGCAATAAATGGCCCCTAGGTAAGTGCCACTGATATATAGATCAAACCAAAGGATAGTTTCAGGGAGGATGCCTTTCCCCTTTACATCCTTTACAGTCACTACTGCCAAAGAATCCTGGTTCTGATCTATAATGGAAGCTGCATTTGTTCTCATGTTTCTCTGCCTGAAGGGTGACCCTTGTTCTTTGTTCCATCCCCAGAATAAGAATTCTATTACCTAGACCCCTTACAACTGTGGATGAGCTTAGGAAGCTTTGTGGCATATTAGAGAGTTAACTCTTTGATTCATAAGCAATTTCTTAGATTTCTTTTGTACCCTTTATGAATCTGAGACCATAGTAAGGGCTCGATGACTACCTACTTAGTTAAATTGCTTTAATCACTGGAGTAGCCACCCAACAGCTGCATTTTCATATTTGGTCAGTCAAAAAAGCATTTATTAAGCACCTACTATGTGCCAGATACTATGTTAAGCCCTGGGGATACAAAGAAATGCAAAAAAAAAACCAACAAAAAAAAAAACCATTCCCTACCCTCAAGGAGTTAATATTCTAACAGGGAGGAAAACATGTAAATAACTATGTACAAAAAAGACAAAGATAGGATAAACTGCAGATATACAACAGAGAGAAAGCATTGGCATTAAGGGAGAGAGGAAAAGATATTTTTGTTAAGCAGAGATTTTGACTGGAATTTGAAGCCAGAAAAGCCACAAAGCAGAGGTGAAGAGAAAGTGCCAAGTATGGGGGACAGCCAGCAAAAGCACTTCAAGTGGAGCGATGCAGAGGATTGTGCAAGGAGGCCAACGTGTTCCTGTATCATGCAGGTTAGTGGTATTATTTTTTCAGTATATTTACTGAATTCTTTGACCAGACAACAAGAAATACCTGTTAAATGAGGACTCTTGTCTTGCTACGGCTCATAGACCTCAACCTAGAAGTCTTAGATTTAAAGATAGAGGGGTCTTAGGACATTATCTAGTCTAGCATTCTCATTTTACAAAGGAGGAAACTGAGACCAAAGGATGAAGCCCAAAGTCACACAAGAAGTAACGGGGCAAAGTGGAGATTCAGACCCAGATCCTCTGACCCAATTCTCTTTCCACTGCCATTCCTGGTAGAGCCCATTTTTCTGACACAAATATATCAATGAAGTATACTCTCATTTGTCTTCATGGAAAAGCTGGCAGCAGAACTGCCTATAGGACCACTGGGGTACAACTACAAATGCAAGGTTCTGAAGAACAGTTATGTATTCAGGAAACTAGCTAAAAGACTTTTCTTCTTGAAAGAATTAGAAGGTGAGGACCTGAGAAAAGAAGATTTAAAGGGGGGGGGCATCCTGATAAATAATAATAATGATGAATTGATAATTAATTTATGAAATTATGATATGGGGTGAGCATAATCGGTTCTTGGGTACTCTAAGGTGAAACTATGATGGCAGCAGGGAATGAGACTGCAATGATGCTTTAGAAAGGAACAGAGAGTACAGAGACAAGTGGTTGAAAGGATACAGAGACAAGTGGTGAGGGGATAGAGATATGGTTGTGAAGGAAGATAGGCAGCACGGGGAAGAAGATGGAGAAAGGGCGAGGTACAGATAATGTCTCATGTACCCATGGATTAGAACTGGAGGCACTCAAGCAGCATGGACTGGTTGGTGATGGAAGACTGCTCAAGAATTTGGGGTCTCATTTTTACAGGGTTTTTCCAAGGGAAATAGACAAACTCTTATCTGTACCACCTTGGCGTTAGTTCATTGATATATCCAAATCATCTCAAGTTGTCAGGAAAACTTTAAAGTTAACATGTCCACATCATCTCAAATTCTCAACACCTTTTGGTGTTCTGCCAGTTTTATTGCTGGAAACTTATCTGAGATTTATATATCAGAAACCAAAACTCCCTGACAGTAAAGTCTAGTTGGCTTCTCCTGATTTAGCACATATTTACTAGGTTGTATTTTTGGTTCATAAATGATACAATTTGCAAATTATTCTCCTTTAGTCTTTGAGATTTCTAGGTTCCCTTTTGCAATCTTACTTCCTGCTATTCCTATGATATAGTGACTATTTATAAACTTATAAGAAGGTAGTGGACACACTGAGGTACTTTCTCAAGCTGAATTGCCAACCATTCAAACTCTAATGCAGAGAGTACAACTCCAATGGGCTGCTACATTGTTCAAATGCCAAACGTACGTTTGCCTAAAAGACTATTTTATAGAGTATTCACACAAGGCAGGCACTCACATGGAAGTCAAGAAATGGTTCAAAGACACTCAGGAGGTCTCTACAGAAATTTAGGAACATTTGGAGACATGGGAGACATTGGCACAGGATTGTGTAGTGTGATGTGCCCACATCAAAGAAGGCGCTGTGCTCTATGAGCAAAGCAGTAGCTCAAAAAAAAAAGAATGTGAGAGGCACAAATTTAGACATCTTCACTCCAAATGTTCATATGGACTGTTTGTGCCTAACCTGCGGTAGAGCCTTCTGAGCTCGTACTGGTCTGATCAGCCACAGTCGGACACACTGTTCCTTGACCCCAACGTAATGATGTCATTTTGGTCATTTTCAAGCATGAAGGACCACAACCCACCAACTTATAAATTGATTATACTGACTGGGGCAGGGCGGGGGTGAGGAAGGAAGGGGAGTAACAAGAGGACCAGAAAAAGATGCAATCTTAACATAATAATAATAATAGCTAGCATTTATATAATGCCTTAAGAATGGTAAAGTACTTTACAAATATTATCTCCTTTTATCCTCACAACAACCCTAGGACTTAGGTGCTATTGTTACCCTTATTTTACAAATAAGAAAATTGAGGCTGGTAGAGGTTAAATGACTTGCCCAGGGTCACACTGCTAGTAAGTATCTGAATATGGATTTTAACTCAGGCCTTCCTGATTCCAGGTCTAGCACTCTATCATTCCCTGAGCCACTTATCTAGTTTTCATCAAGTATTTGAATGGTTAAAAGGCTTTTGTCCTTGAAAGAAGAATGAGAAGTAGTAGGGAGGGAGGAGGGGAAGGCTTACCTGAGAAGAAAAGATGTGGAAAGGATATGATAGTTTTTAGGATATGGGAGAGGGATTAGACTTCTGCTTGATCCCAGAAGGCTGAACTGAGACCAGTGGGTGAAAGTTATAGAAGATTAAAATAGGGTATCCCAAGAATCTTAGTGGATTTTTAAAGCTTTAATAATTATTAATTTAATAGCCTTAAGTTCTCAAAGGGCAGAGCAGTGGATAGAGCACTGGGCCTAAAATCAGGAAGACTCATCTTCCTGAGTTCAAATCTGGTCTCGGACACGTTCCAGATGTGTGACCCTGGGCAAGTCACTTAACCCTGTTTGCCTCAGTTTCTTTGTCTATAAAATGAGCTGTAGAAGGAAATGGCAAAGCACTCCAATATCTCTGCCAAGAAAATCACAGAAGAGATCACAAAATGTAGGAAGCAACTTAAAAAAAAAGACTGAAACACAGTAAGCTATTAAACTTAAAATTGAAGATTTGGGGGACATCCTGTATAAGAGAAAAACTCCTAAAAATCAGAGCTGTTTTTAAAAATAGAATGGATACCCTAAGTTCCCTATCACTGCAAGTCTTCAAGAAGAGGCCAGAGGGATCATTTGTAGATGATATTGATGAGATTCATGTTTTGGATAAGAGTTGAATGAGAGAACCTCTAAAATCTATCTATCGCAGCTCTGGGATTCAATGGTTCTCTAATCTATGGCTCTTCTCTCCCCTTCTCAGTCCTCCAGGAGAAGCAGTGACCAGGGTGTTTGCCTTATAGGATGCAAAAGATCATCAGCCAGCAGCTAAGACATGGGCTTTACTTAAAAACCAGGCCAATCTGTACAAAAATTAGTACCAATGGCCTATAGTAAATGTCTCCCTCTCTTCCTGGGTCCCATAAGAGAGTGGGCCTGCTGCTGTTACAGTACCCAGGGACAACCCCTAATTATCTCATTCTCTACTGCCTTGCTCCCCATTGTACTTTAACACCCCCACCCAACTTTCTGGACTTAAACGATATCCCATGCCATTAGTCATCCAAATATGCAGGTGGTCAGTTCTGTTAGTGTAGAGTTGAATCTTATAAGGCTGAAGTCATATTTTTTCAGTATTCATGGGAACCAATTCGTTTCCCCCAGCTGCTTGACCACAGATCGTGCGTGACCCGTACTTTTATCAGTCATCTCACTGACTCATATAAGATAAGCCACTGAGATGAAATGAGTGGGTCCAGTCAAGTGGCTCTCTTCCTCTCCTCATTACTGGGGTAAGAGGAATTCTAGAACATTTCCAACTAAGAACAAATGTCCTGCTGATTGTGGACGAATATCAGCACTGGAAGAAGCTTTCAAGATCACCCAGTCACCTCATTTTACCAAGGAGGAAACTGAGTTCTAGGGAAAAGTAGCTAGCCTAAATGTGCATTGCTGTAGCTATCATTAAGGCATTTCAGTCATGTCTGACTCTGTAACTCTTTTTTGTGGGGAGGGAGGGTTCCTGGCAGAGAAACTGGAGTAGTTTGCCAGTTTCTTCTCCAAATCATTTTACAGATGAGGAAATTGAGGGTAAAGAGGGTTAAATGACTTGCCCAGGGTCATACAGCAAATGTCTGAGGTCTCATTTGAACTCAGGTCTTCCTGTCTCCAGGCCTAGCTCTCTATCCACTGCACCACCCAGTGGCTCTAAATGCACATTGCTACTTTAATGAAAAACAGACACAGAACCAAGAGCCTGGGAATTTTTGCCAAACTTACCAAGATCATGCAAAATGAAAGAATTTCAATTTTCCAAAAGACTTTCTGCCCTCATCCATCAACAAGCATTTATCGAGCATCTGCTGCGTGTCAGATATTGTGCTAAGGACTGAGAAGCAAGGATAAGATTGAAAAAATCCCTGCCTCTGAGGAGCTTCTATTCTGAGGGAGAGAAGAGAGAGATGGGTGTGTATAAACATATATAACACAGATTCAAGGTAACCTTGGTGGGAAAAGCACCTGGGAGGACAAGGAAAGGCCTCGCGCAGCCCAGACTTGAAGGAAACCAGAGATTCTAAGATGAAGAAGGAGAATATTCTAGACCTGGGGGACAGGTCCCTGAGAAGTGATTAGGTTAGCTCATGTTGTTCCCATTTTATAGATAAAGAAAGTGGATTATAAAACAGGAGAGCTGTGCTGTAATCCCCATGCCACCACTAACTCACGACATAACCTTGAAACACACTTCTGTTCTCTGGGGCTTAGTATCCTCATCTGGCAAATAGAGATAATAATGCTTACTTGACTTACCTTGCAAAGTTATCATAAAATCAAATTTTGGTGAAAGTACTTTGGAAAGTACTAAATGCTCACCTTGAAAAAACATATATATATATATATACATATATATATACATACACACACATATATACATATATGTATACATATACACATATAATATATATAAAATATATTATATATATATATATACACACACACCTTATTCTCTCTAATCACAAGATTCTGAGTTGTTTGGTGTTAGGATCAAACATAAATCCAATCAATTATCTGTGAGGAAGAAAAAAATCACAGCAATGACTGATCATTTAAATTCTGCTGGTGTCTAGAAAAAACAACCCTTTGTTGTTTTATATATACATGCAAAGAGAGAAAGAGAGAACTAGAACTAGAAAAGACCTAAAAGGTCACAAAGCTCAATCCCTTCATTTTACAGATGAGGAAACTGAGGCACAAAGAAATGAACTGATTCTCCTACCGTCACATAACTGATAATTGTCTAAAATAGGATTTGAACTCACCAGTTCTTCCCAACTCTGATTTCACTGCTATCTCTACTATTCCACACTGCCTCCTCGGAAGACACACAAATAATCTGAACTTAAAGGCCAATTTAACAGCCACACATTTCGACCCTTTTTCTTAGAGTCTCAGTTTTACTTCCTCCCCATTCAGCAACTGAACTCTACCCTATATAAAGTTCTTTCTTGTCCCAGACCTACTTAAATATGCCAAACTCTTTCAAAAGGTTAAAAACAAATCCCTAATTTCACATATATTTTATATCCCAAACCAAATTTCCAAATATATAATTTTCACTTTGTCAATAAATCTTCAAAGATACACACACACACACACACATTTATTCTCTCTAATCACAAGATTCTGAATTGTTTGGTGCTGGGATCAAACATAAACCCAAATCAATTTTCTGTGAGAAAGAAAAAATCACAACAAAATCACTTAAACTCTGCTGGTGTCTAAAAAAATAAAACAACCCTTTGTGTGTTGAATGAAAATGAGACTGGCAATAGAAAGAGAAAAAAAGATTATGAAGTAGCTCACTTTTTCCAAAAACCAAACAGCTGCCCACTTGGAATTTTCATGACATTTCAAACATTATTGTTAAATGCAAGTGTTTTGGAGTAAGTAAAAACTTTTTCTACATATGTGCTAATAGGATCATATTTTTATATGTCTTTGTTATCTTCCAAAAAAGGAGCTTCTAGTCTTTTATCCATTCATTAAAAATGTCATCAAATCGGTTTAATTGTAATTTATAAAATCCCAAAGTAGGCAACGTGGTGTAGAAGAAAGTTGTCTGACCTCCTCATCTGTAAGATGAGAGGGTTAGACTACATGATCTCCAAACTCTCTTTGGTTCTAAATCTGTAACCCTAGACAAGACTCTAGGCAAGACAGAAAAAGGGAAAGAGGTAGAAAAATCTACAACTTACAGTTCTCTTGACCTTTCAGTCTTGGACCTAAAAAAAAAAAAGATGAAGTGTCATCTCAGAAGCTTCAAGTCCTATAAAATTTAAGGAATAAAATGAAAATAAAAACTTACAGAACCAAAGCATCCCCAGAAGAATCAGATACATCTTGTCTTGGAGTAATAGCTGCCCAATCTAGAACCCAGGAATGCTCATTCGCTGACGGTGAAGTCCGACCAAGGGCCTGGTAAGAAAGGTTGTCTTCAAAAGGGGTAATAGATAAACAAGTCTTAGTGTGAAAAGTTAAGATTCACTCTTGGAAGGATTTTCCTCTTTGTGAATAGCAAACGGCCGGTGGTACTCACTGGTCAGGTAATAGCTGCCATTACTGGAAACTGAAAACAATGCGCTTCTGGCCGGGTTTGATAGCTACTCAGGAAATGGCTGGCCTTTTCCTGAGAGGCTGCTGAACTAATTTTCTTTGTTTAGTTTCTTAAAGTATATTTGAAAACAAGCAGCACAAATGACATTTGTCTTGGCACACCTGTCAATCTTCCTTCTGGCTCCCCCAGAATGGGGAATGAGTGGGAACTCTCTCATCTTTTCATGAAGAAACCTTCCAATTTCTACCGTCCACCTAGGGAGACTACTCCCTTGACTCAAGAAAGATATTCAAGATGAAAGATATTTCTTCCCTTTTACTATTCTCATTTTAAAATAGTCATGAATCTAGGTTTTACTGCTAAGCCCATAGTAGGGGGAAAAAAAAAAGGTTTGCTTTGTCAGAATCATCAGAGTTTGCTAATTAATCATAATACCATATTTGTATAGCTCCACATGGTTAAAAAGTGCTTTACAATCCTGAAAGATTCACTGTTATCACCATTTTACAGAGGAGACAACTGAGGCTAAGGAAGGTGCCCAAGAGTGGCAGGGATAGAACTCAAATTCAAGGTCTTATGGCTTTAACTCATTTGTTTCTGAATGGTGTTATAGCCAGATAGGTTTTCCCTCCCATTCTATATTCCAACTCCCCATTCAACCAAAAGAAACAGAAAAGGATTTGTCTTCAATTTTCAAAAGATTAAAGTCCCAGAAGAATTCAAGAAATGCTGGTTTTAAGAGGTAATTTTCAGGACCAAGGCAATTGGTAGTAAACAGACATGCCATGGATCCAAAGTAAACTTCTAAAACTTATGTCATTTCTTTACATTCTCAAAGAGGAAAAAAAAAACCTTTAGAATTCCATTGAAACATAATCTCTTATTTCAAAAGTAAACTTTGAAGTTTGAAAATAAAAACAGAAAAGCTGCTTCCTGGTACAGTGAGAACTGTTTTAAAGTGCTACAACTTATCAGCACACAGCAAGGGTAACTTACTCTGATGTCCACAGTCAAAAGAACATAAACACTGCAAAATCTAAGTCTCCCTGTCCATTTCCCGTTTTTTACAGCTCTCTGTGTTTGCCTTTCTCCGCTTATTCAACTTGATGTTCCTCCATCCATTGGTTTTTGCGTGTATCTTATTATCTCAATGTGTCCGTGTATGCAAGCATAGTGTCTTTTTGTTAGTTTCTTGCTGTGTTTCTCTGTGTCTGTGTGCTTGTCACTCTCCCTGCAATTTGACTGAAGTGCAGAATATGTACAAAAAGGGTGGGATATGTTTTTTGTTTTTGTGCTGCATAGTGGTTTGTTTGGGGTTTTTTTTTTGGGGGGTGTACAAATGTAATATACACATAGCACCATCTTGGTATTGTGTCAAGGAGATCAGGACAGTGGAGATTGGCTGCCTGTTGACTCTGGCAGAAATCACACTAGTGTTTCCCTCCTCAATCACCCAGAGATTTGCCCTAACTTAGGGACTAACTGAAGGAGTCTGATGTGACTCATAGATTTATTCTCCCAGACAACAGGATGGTGGGCCACTGGAGAATGCATTCATACAGAAGTGGGTGTGTGCATGTGTGCGTGTGCATGTGCATGTGCGTGTGTGTGCGTGCGTGTGTGTGTGTGTGTGTGTGTGTGTGTGTGTGTGTATGTGTTGGGATATGGGGGCGGTGTTCAGTAACTGAGCTGAAGATTGCCTCCTAGGAAAGAGGAAGATGTTTAACTGTAAGATTTGGTGCCAGACTCTAGAAACAGAGTTGGGTGGATAGATTGTGCACCAGGCATATTGGAAAAGATGCCACCAAAACCTACTCCCCAGACTATAGACCCACTGGAGAGTGATTTTTCTATTTTTTTTCCTTTCTTCTCTTCCCCTCTGTCTCTCTTCAGAGCCTTATTTTCTGAAACTTAACCTTCGGTTCTTAAGAGTTTGCTTACCTTTCTGTAACAGACGATGTTGGTTCCCACTGCCTGAAAATCAGGTACGTTACATCACTCTGCCCTTTGGGTTCTCTAGTATCATTAAAGTGATTTGGGGGATCTAGGTTCTTGTAACATTAATGCGATACCCACAGCAGCTGCTAGGGGTATGCATGTGTGTTTCCAGGGTAAATTCTCTCCAGTTAATTTTTTTGTACTTCCTTTTCCATTTGGCCTTTCAGGAATTTATTTTCTCCAGCTAATTTTTGAACTTCTTTTTCCATTTGTTCAATTTTCCTTTTCAGGGAGATGTTCTCATCAGTGAATTCTTTCTTAATAATTTTAAAATCATTGGCCAGTTTATCTTCTATTTCCTTCTTCAGCTGTTCCAGGAGAGCTGCTTGTACTTGCGAGTAGTTCATAGTCCCTTCTGAAGTTTCAGATGGAAGTACAGTCTCAGCTGTGACCTCTTTGGGGCTTGTGTTTTGGTCCTTGTGTTTTGGTCCTTATCCCCATAGAAAGATTCTATGGTTCTTTCGGCCCTCTTCTTTTTCCTGTTCATGATTTTGATTGAGTGTTGTGGCTTCTGGTTCTTTCAGTCAGAAGCTAGAGAACTTTTTGCTGAGCTGATGTGTGAAAAAGCTAAAAGCAGGTATTTGTTTGGTGTTTCCCTGATCAGCCCTAGGTTTAGCTTGTTAAGTGTCGGGGAGGAGTGGTCTGGTCCCCGGAGATTTCCTTAGCTGAATTGAGGCAAAGGCAAGCTCAGGGGCTGGTAATCCCAACTGCCCTATTGTATTTCTGATTCCCCTGGACAGCTGAGGCACGCCTAGATGCTAATGCGTGTTCCCAACCCTCCTGGGGCTCCTCTCCTGGTGCTGAGGCTTGCCTGGGTCCCAGTGCGAATTTTCTCTGCCCTGGGTCCTCTGTCCTTCAGGTTTGCCTCTGCCACCGTATGAGGAATCACCCTTAGCTATTTTCCTTGTCTCAGGTGTTATGAGACTATTGGTCTCCTTCTTCTAATTCTACTGATCTGGGATTTTTCTGGGGAGATATTTTATGGTTCTTTCACGGTCATCAAGGGGGAAGGAGAGAGCATTAGCTGATCACTCCACCATCCTGGCTCCCGGAAGTTCAAGTAGGTGACTTACCGGAGTTTGATCTTCGGGCTGAAGGTCTCAGGAGCTGCTGCGCTGATAATCTGGCGCTCGGGGGCTCTCACTGACTCGGTTCGGCTTGTCTCCCACCCCGGGTGCCGCTCCTCTGGTTCCGCCCGCCACTCAGGTTTCTCAGATCTCTTCTGCTCCGCTGCGCTGGCCACACTGCGCTGTGCGCTGTGGGCTCACCCCCGCGGAACAGATCCTTCCCGTGGACCTTCCAGTCCCACCTGAGCTCCGAATCCGTCACTGTCTGTCTCCCACTCGATTCCGCAACTCCAAAATTTGGTCAGATTCTCCTTTCAGAGGTACCTGGAGGAGTTTGTCCGAGAGCTCAGGTGAGTTGCTGCTCTCACTCCTCCATCTTGGCTCCGCCTCCCAGGGTAAATTCTCAAAATATAAACTCTCTTCCTCAAAAATGAAACCAAAATATTTATTCCAATACCAGAAAGCCAATTCCACCATGGTAACAACAAGGTTTGTACACATTACCAATAAAAGGAGTACAGCTATCTCCAAGCCTTGCCTCTGTTAGGCCACCCCACAAATAAGTGCCCCTAGGCAAAATTCCACTCTCTCTCACTCATGCTAGCTGCTCTGCTTCAGCTCTGCCTCACTCTCTCTCAGCTCCACTCATTTGGCAAGCTCCTCCCACAATCAACTCTATGTGATTCAAGAGAAGCAGGTCATATGGGCCTAACTAAGGGGCAGGGAAGATCTTCAAATTCCCTTAACTTTACAGTTCTCTGTCATTGGCTCCAGCCCCCAGTAATTGTCTTCCTCCCCCAAGTATAGGGGACTATGCTCCTGTACCCCATTTCTATTAGCCACAAACAGTCAGACTGAAAATTAGAAATATTTACTTCAAAAAATGTAAGCACAAACACACTCCCAATAAGTGGAGGCAGGATGCCCTCTCTGTCTCTGGAGAGGGAAAGAGAATTAGGTTCATAGTTTAGCCTGGTTCCCATAGAACACAGTTCCAGTTCCAAGTCCAAAACCCCCTCATGGGCTCTAGTTGAAGGCATCCTGACTTCTCAGTACTTTCATGCCATCCTGACTGGTCACACCACCCCACATGCAATCCTAGCTCCAAGGCTGAACCATGGCTCAAACTCCCAGTCCCATTAACATCACTTCTAGCACCTGTAACTGAAGATGGTAAACAGCACAGGACAGAAACAAACATCCCCTAGACCTATTTCTCAGAAGTGAGAATAAAAGCGAGGGAGGAGGGGACGCACATTTCTTCCCCTCTCACTGGTTCACTTCATGGTATCCAGGCTGGGCATATCAGAAAACTTGGTGGAGAAGAGAGTAGCCAAAAAGAACAAGTTTTAATCTTGCCAGTTTTAAAGACATAAGCAGCCTATCAAAGTAGACTCTCCCCATCCATGTGGTAAGGGTCATAGCTGGCTCCATATTAGGTAAATTTGGCATGCTCAAAAAAGCATGTTCAAGACAGGTGTCTCCATGTTAGAACTAGGAATGTCCATAGAAGCCCAGGTTGCATTTCTGTTTATGTTGTCTTTTAAATATAATAATATAAAGATAATAAATATGAAGTGGGATTCCTAGGACCAGCCCTAATATGCATGTTAAGGATAGGGAAAGGGGTGATGATGTACATGCAGACATCAATGAAGAAGATGAAAATAAAAAGTTGAAAATCAGAGAAAGAGAGACAGTGATAGATAGAGTGAGTAATCATTTGTATAGATAAAACATGTGTGGCTATGCTCAAACATATTGAAAAGGGGCCATAAGGGAGCACTTGGGATGGCAATTTACAGCTATGGTGTATTGCCAGAACATTTCCCTGACTGGAGGACTCAGAGCTGAAGATTAATTTTTTATAACTTTTCAAGGCAGAGGAAATTCTTACATGGGTGCTGTGTGTGTGTGCACGTGTGCACACGCGCACTCACCTATGTCTGTCTGTCTGTCTCTCTGTCTCTTTCTCTGTCTCTTTATAGTATTAGCAGTGTTGGGGGCAGGGTGAAGACAGGATACTGGTTCTGTGTCTAGCCTGACTGATATAGAAGTCATGGGCATTCATTCATTAATTTGTTCCTTCTTTTCTCTTTCTTTCTTTCTCATTTCCTTCCTTTCAAATTCTTTTTCATTTGTTTTTTTTTTTGCCCCAGGACTCGTTTTGATAGGAAACTCCCTCCCAGACAGATGGGCCCAAGAGAGTAGGTAAGAAAGTCAAGTCCATGGGGATGAGTAGCTCCACCCCTGGGGGGAGGGGGGAGTACTGTTAGGGACTTGTGACAATAGTGTAGATAAGTAGAAATGAGATACTAAACTAGGGTGGTGACTAAAGAGGAGACAGGAGGAAATATTGCAGAAAACAAGTCATCATGATTTGGCAACTGATTGGATGTAGAGAGACAGCAGTAAAACATTATTCTGAAGAATGACAAATATAAAGAATTCAGAAAAATACAGGAAGACTTGAAGTAATTAAGAAACAGATAAGCAGAGCCAAGGGAACAATAGATATGACACAAATTTAAGAAAAAAACTAAGAGGAAACTGAACCATGCGCAATTACATAAAAGATGATGAGACACCCTTCCTTTTAGTAAAGAGGTGAGGTACTTTGGGTATGTGATGTCAAAATGGATCACTGCAGTCACTGCATTTGTTGCTGAGGTTTTCTTTTTTAAATGTTTTCCTTTGCTACAAAAGAGGATTCCAGTACGGATAGAGATTCAGAAATGGCTTCAAAGTACAAATAAAAGACATTTTTAAAATGTTTCAAGGTATGTCTGAATCTTGGGAATTACAAAAATCTTTGCTCCATCAATAGAAATAAAGAAGATGGGAAAAGAAACAGAAAAGAGATTAATTTGCTTGAGTGATAAAGTTTCTCTAATTCCTGATATTCTAAAACTGAAAATATAAGACTTCAAGTTTTTTCCCTACAAATTGCAGAACCAAAGCAATGAATTTTGTCAATTACAAATATTCATAAGGAAGTCAAGAATTAAGAATAGGTGATTAGGGAATATTGGTCTAATTTTAGATTAACTTTTGTTTTGACTTAAATTCATTTTCATACTGAATAGGAGAGGATTTGGGAAAAGTCTAACCCAAAACGAGATAACTGACTGGACTAGAGGGCTGTGATGTTCAATATGCAGCAGCTGCCAGAAGACCCTACTGAGACTATATACCAGAAGTTCTCACAAATTACCTTGTGTGTGGAATTGTTATCCTTAGGGCTTTACATGTGAGTGAGGGGTACCCACGGGGCTACATTATGAATCCACAACCACTCAAAGTCACAGCTGAAGAGCCCCTACCAAGTCAAGTCAGAAAACATTTATTAAGTGTCTACTATGTGCCAGGCACCATGTTTAGCTCTAGAGCATAAAAATGAAGGCAAAATCATAACAAAAGACAGCCTTGTTTTCAAGAAGCTCATGATCTAACGGGTGAGACAACCTGTAAACCACTATGTTCAAAAAGATACGTATAAGACAAATTGGAGATAATTTCAGAGGTAAAGCACTAAAGGTTAAGGACTGATTTTCATAGAAGGTGAGACTTTAGATGAATCTTGAAGGAAGTCAGAGAACTTAGGAGGCAGAGATGAGGAGGGAGAGAGTTATAGAATGGAAGAGTAACAATGCCTGGAGTATAGAGATGAGTGTCTTATGCCAGGAACAACCAAGGAGGCCAGTGCCACTGGATAACAGAGTACTTGGTATGGAGTGGGGTGTAAGAAGATTGGGAAGGTACGAAAGTGTCAGTGATGCAGAGCTTTAAAAGTCAAATAGAAGGCTTTGTGTTGAATCCTGGAGGTGATAGGGAGCCAGACTCTCAATTTAGGAAGATCAATTTTAGGCTGAACAGACACTATTTTAATAATCCAAGCATGAAGTAGTAAGGGATTGGAGCAGAGTGGGGCAAAATCAAAGGAGAGAAGGCAGGAGTATACAAGTCATATTATGAAGGCAGAAATGACAGGACTTAGCAACTGATTGGAAATGGACCATGAAAGAGAGTCAAGAGTGATACTTAGAATTTGAGCCTGGGTAACTGGAAGAATGATGGTACCCTTAACAGTAATGGGCAAGTTAGGAAGAGGGGAAGACTTAGAAAGATAAGTTTGGTTTTAGACATGTTGAATTTAAAATATCCATGAAACAATGTTTTGTTTTTTTATCTAGTCATCAAGAGGACACAGCTCAAAGTAATTGCATTCAATAAAATGGCATAGTAAGAAAAATTTCAATAGAACTTTCTCTCCATAAAATTAGGACACCCTCAGTGGTGTGCTAGTAAATGTTTAACAACCAGTTTCCCCCAAAAAAGATGATGCATATATATTTTACTGATTTATAGATGTGTAGCACACAATTACAAATAATAAAATATTTAATGTGCTTTATTATAACTTCCATATAGTCAATTGATTTTCATATAATGCTTTCATTCATTTTTACAGAACTCTTGTATCCAAAACTACCCTATGGTTGCAATGCAACCATGATTTGTTGCTAACTCTTAATATGCTTACTCTTTTCCCAATATATTTATTATCTAAATTTCATATGTGATCTATTCTGAGACTATCTCTCACCCTCATACAAATTATACTCATTAAACTGAAATCTTTTTCACCTTCAACATTACTGTTACATAAATTGGAACATTATTTGATTGTGCATTATTAACTACAAGATCTTGAAAATCATTCAAATTGATTTCATATTTTAAAATTTCACTTAAATGATACAATTTTTTTCACTAGTTGTCCATGTTAGTTCTTCATAAGGTCAAGTAGGTGGTTCTAACAAATCAAAATAATTAGTGTTTTCACTGTTGTTTCTGTCTGATAAAAGATGTAAGTTCATGTGTTGTATTATGTTTTCTAATAACATATTCCTAGGAAAAGCATAAAATTTATTATTTTTATTGAATGGAATGTCCTTGAACTTATCTGACTTAATCAACTGAGATTCAAGACTTCCAGTGCCAGTCTTTAAATTTTCAAAAGCTCTTATGGAACATCTGATTAATTTTTATACTTTTTGAATGTTAGGTGATATTGACTGCAATGCAGTGGGAAAATAATGATATTCTATTAAAATTTTGCAACAATTTAATGTTAGCTAATCTCTTTGTCAAACTACAATAAGAAGAATGAGAGAAATCCATATATAGTACAGGATATTGAATGCCTTATGACAGTAGAGGCTCATAAATTATATGTCACTCATATAGATCCCAGTACTCAACCAATTTTAATCATTTCAATTTCAATTTCTTTAGCTATAGCTTCTAGCTCAGTTTGATTTTTATTAGATTGGTGATAAAAAGAATAGATTTTATTCAGAAATATTTTGAAATGATTAATTTATTTTATTTCAAATATTGAATCATCAAGTGAGAGTTGCCTGATGATTTTTTGATGTTCAATCATTTTCTGTCATGTCCAACTCTTTGTGACCCATTCTGGGGTTTTCTTGGCAAATACTGGAGTGGTTTGCCATTTCCTTTTCCAGCTCATTTTATAGATGAGAACTGAGGCAAACAGGGTTAAATAGCTTGCCCAGGGTCAGACAACTAGTAAGTGTCTGAGGACAGATTTGAGGTCAAGAAAGGTGAATTTTCCTGTCTTCAGGCCTGGGACTTTATGGTTTCAGTAGCTTTCCTGCTTCATGATTTAAACCGCCAAATTATGATTTTAGGAAAAATATCCAACAACTTCACACTCACTCCAGACTTTATTTTCAGAATTTCATCAGCACCATCAGAACAAAATGCAATTAAGTTCATTATCAAATATTCACTAATAAAGTCATTACTTAAAGTAGATAATAATGTATTGAAAATATGCTCTGAAAATACACACAGTATCTGCTGTGGTTGACATTAATTCTTTTGAAACAACAAATAACATTGCCAGTTCAGGACTGTACATTGGCTGTGCTGAAAAATATTCTTGAAAATTAACCATCAGCTCACTTGAACCAATACAAGCCAGTACCAGCACACCATGGTCTCCATTGAGTGTGATTGAGACATGGCCAATTGTATGAGACACCATTCCTGGCTCCAAGAAACTTAAAATCTTGTTAGCAAAAACAAAATGTTTCTTTTTAGTTGTCTCTGATCCTTTGTGACCCCAAGAACCATAGTCTCCATAGGGTTTTCTTGGCAAGGATACTGGAATGGTTTGCCATTTCCTTCTCCAGTAGATTAAGGCAAATAGAGGTTAAGTGACTTACTCAAGGTCACATACTTAATAAGTGTCTAAGGCTTTAAAAGTCAAAATGTAAAAGTCAAAGATTTTTATATTGGATCCCAGAGGTGAGAAGAAGCCAATAGGGCTCACACACACATACACATGAAACAACTAGGGAATCCATGATAATATAAAGAAGGTAGCTAGATAGTATAGTGGATAAAACACCAGGCCTGGAGTCAGGAGGACTAAAGGTTAAATCTGGCCTCAGTTGTGTGACCTGGACAAGTCACTTAATCCTGTTTGCCTCAGTTTCATCATCTGTAAAATGAGTGAGAGAAAGAAATGGTAAACCACTACAGTATCTTTGCCAATAGAATCCTAAAAGAGGTCACGGACACAATTAAAACAACCAAACAACAGTAATGACAACGATAGTCATTATATGATATGATAATGATAATAGACAAAATCATGTTTTATATAGGCTGTTGGTTTTTGTCTGTCATTTTCAAAGAGGACCATTGACATCACTGGTGATATCTTGACTTGTGCATGAATTAGACTTAAGTGAGGAAGAGGTACACAAAGTTGTCAGCCTCACTCTCTCTTCCAGAGTTATTGAAGTCCAGTGGCTCGAAAAAAGTTTGGACAACTGGAGATGGGTCCAGGTTACAATGGATGAACCTGGTATCTTCGATGACTAATCAAGCTGAAAGCACTGCACAGCACCTACTTCAGCTACTTTCATGGTTGTTGGGATGAATTCTTCTCACTCACCCATTCCACTGGAGGGAAGTCTTCACATGCTTGAGTTTGACAGCCACCAAACTCAGCAACAGGTCTGAGGTCCATTGGTTACCCTCAACCTGGTTTAGCCCATCTGCTGAAATGATTTACCAGCATGGCCGCTGTGCATGTTACAGCTTCTCAGAGTCACAGGGGAGAGTTGAGCAAAGGTAGACACCAAAGGTGGATGAGCAGTCCAAAAAAGGACTCAGAAAGCCCTCACACCAGAAGTGATAGCCATCCTGAACACCCCATACACTATACTGTATAAACTATGTGCTAAAGAAAGAAATTTCTGTAGAATTTCAGAGAAGAGAGAAACAAGTTGAGATATCTAAGAATAAAATCAGGTAATAGACTTTAGAGGCAGAAAGACCTTAAGAATAATCTAGTGGAATTGTCATATCCTTTTTACATGAGAAGAAACTGAGGCTCAGGGGGAGGTGAGGGGTGGGGAGTGATTCCTCTGAATCCAACCAAATTCAGCTTGCTTACCACCCTACCCCACTGTTATATAATATGGCAGGAAAAGCATACAAGTAATACACTGAAAACTATATCCTATCATTGGGAAGCTGATTAATATTGGATTTGGAGTCCATAAGACCTAGGAATAAATTATTCTTCTTGGCACTCACTCTCTGCATGAATCTCAATTTCTTCAACGTGAAAACAATTGTAGTAATGTTTGTCATGTATATTTCAGAGAGTTATCATAAGGCTCAAATGAAATAATCATATAATGTATATGAAGCACTTTTTAAGCCATAAAGATATGATATATGGATATCAGCTCTTGGAAATTCTTTAGGTAAACTAAATGACCTCTAATGTTCCTTCCAACTCTGAGATTCTGTGAGTATTGAAATATAAACTCCAAAAGACCAAGGTTCTCTCAGGATTTTAAGCATCATCTTTTCACCCCTGTCTTAGATGAAGACAGAGTTGTTTATAGGAAATAGCCTGTTCCAGGAATCCTGTGTGCTGAACACTGCTAGTGCCAAGAAATGCCAAATCATGAGGTGAGGGTCGAGCCAGCTTTTTTTCCTGTTCATCTCCAATTTTATTGTTTCTGTGGGGTTTTTGTCTTATTTTTTTTTAATCTAAATCAGACTAGCAAAGTTATTCCTAAATTGTTGGATAGTTTTTGTTTTGGGAAATGGTTTTGGAGCATGACAGATCAACATATGTCAACTGAAGGTTGGGGTGGTGGAAGTGGTTGGACAGAATAACTCCATATTTGACAAGAATTTCTGGGAAAACTGGAAAGTAGGCAGAAAGAAAACACATTTAGATCAACCTTTTATCTACATATCCCAATAAATTCAATATGAAACAATGATGCTAATTAATTACTTAATAGCTTTAGTGGCTCAACAACCAAAGGAATACTTTACAGAAATAGACAAAATAATAAAATTCATCTTGAGGAGTACAAGGTAAAAAAAATATCCAGGGAAGTAACGAAAAATATAAGAAGAAAGGAGGCCGTGCAGTGTCATGGGAAAAAGCCAAATCCCAATTTATGATTACACAAAAAGGAAATTGAGACAGGCCCAAAGTAAAAATATCTGCAGATCTCTTTGACCTTCCCTTTATTGCACCATTTAAAAAAATTAGAAGGGAACTAAGTATTTTTAACACCTATGCTGAGAAGGGAAATCTTAAGCTAACATGGGAAAAAGGTGATGAGTCAATCAATGAGCATTTATTAAATATCTACTTTGTGCAAGGCTTTGAACTAAGCATTAGAGGCTCAAAGAAAGGCAAGACATGATTCCTACTTTCAAGGTGTTCATTTCAAAAGAAGTCAGGAATGGGAGGAGGCAAAGGTGAGGAAAGAGAATTTATCCATGGAGGACAGCCTGTGAAAATGCTTAGAGTAAGGAGATGGAGTGTCTTGTTCAAGAAACAGTGAGGAGGCCAGTCTTACTGGATTACAGAAGAGTCCCTCAGGTCCTTCTCTTACTGTATAGTGTCCCTGTGGCTCACAGGTTTCCAAAGTGGACCACACTCTCCCCTGGAATGATCCAGACATGGTAGTAGCCTTGGTGCAATTAGGGGTCCTGGAACAAAGATAAGGAGATGGTGGAAGTATAAGGAAAGAAGAGAAGTTTGAAAAATCATTTGTACATGTTTCATGTGTTGCATAGCAGAGTTACACTCATAGTGATCATATTTTTTATCCAAATAAACACACAAAATGCAAGTTATAACCAATCAGTGGTCAAATCTGCCAAGTGTTAAGAAGCTAGTGTTGGCTGGCAAGCATGTGACTTGTTGTGAAATTCAGCATACATGGGCAGGAATATGTGCATGTAATGACTTCTTTACAATATAGTACTATATGGTTACATGATGCAATATTGCATCATCAAAATTTCAATGCAGGAAAAAACCCCACAAATTTACAATGAATTATTAAATTTTAAATGGGTCATTTTTTTTAAAGTTTTGAATTCCAAATTCTATCCTTCCCCCTTCACTGAGATGGTAACTAATCCAATATGATTTATACACATGCAATCATGTAAAACATTTCCATATTAGTCATTTCGTGCAAGAAAACAAACAAGAAGAAAAAAATGGAAGTAAAAAACAGCATGCTTCAGATAAATATCTAAGCTTTTCAAATGACATTTTATGCAAGAAAATTTAGTATACAAAAGTTTTATGAACTTTCCAGGGTAAGATGGGAACATTTTAAATTTTTTCTTTTTAAAACTTTTCTATAATATACTTTTCTATAATATACTCTGTATATTATAGATATACTCTGATTATACATACTATGATTATATAGATTATATATACTATGTATATATAATATACTCTGTATAACTTTTCTGTAATATACTAAAATTCTAAAAATCTTTTGGCATTTGATGCAAAATATCCTTTTTTTTAAAATGAATTCTATTTTTTCAACATGTAAAAGTATGGGCCCTGTAGGTCAAGCCAATATAATAAAAAATGACAATTCTACCTAAATTAAATTACTTATTCAGTGCCATACTAATCAAACTATCAAAAATTTATTTCATAGAGCTAGGAAAAACAGTAACAGTGGAAGCAAGATAGTGGAGTAACAGCACAGACTTTCTAGAGTGCTATCCCCAAGCCCAGCCAAATACCTGTAAAAAATGCCTCTAAACAAATTCTGGAGCTGCAGAATCCACAGAATGGCAGAATGAAGCAAATGTCCAGCCCAAAACAGCCTTGAAGGTCCCTGGGAAGTGTCTATCATTCCACACAGGGGGCAGGGCACAATCCAGTGTGAGACACAAGTGACAGAGGGGACTTGAGCAGGCCTTGGGGAGACTGAATCTCTCACAGCCATGGTAGCTTCCAGACTTCATGAACCCAAAATGCTGAGGATAAATTGGAAGGTCAGTGGGAAAAGCCTTTGAGAACAGTGCAAGAGAATGTAGTGATATGGCCTCAGCCCCAGGACAGAGAGGGGAAGGGGCAGAGGAACCCACAGCAGCCACAGCAGCAGCAAGGGCAGCTGCAGCCACTGTTTCTGGGGCTCTAGACCCACAGAGTGTGGGGAGGTCAAGCAGCTGACACTACATTCCTCACCCCCACTGGAAGCAGAGAACTACCTTGACAAAGAGTTCAAAAGTTAAGTAAATGACTGGGGAAATGAACAAAAACTCGAAAAAGAATCAGACTATAGAATCTTACTTTGGTGACAAGGAAGACCAAAGTATGCAAACAAAAGAAAACAAAATCAAAACTCCTCCATCCAAAGCCTCCAAGAAACATATGAATTGGTCTCAGGCCATGGAAGAGTTCAAAAAGGATTTTGAAAATCAAGTAACAAAAGTAGAGCAAAAATTGGGAAGAGAAATGAGTGATGCAAGAAAATCATGAAAAATAAGTCAACTGCTTGCTCAAGGAGACCCCCCAAAAATGCTGAAGAAAATAACACTTTAAAAATAGACTAATCCAAATGGCAAAAGAGATCCAAAAAGTCAATGAGGAGAAGAACACCATAAAAAGCAGAACTGACCAGATGGAAAAGGAGATCCAAAAGCTCACTGAAGAAAATAATTCCTTAAAGATTAGAATGAAGAAGACAGAAGCTAATGACCTTATGAAAAATCAAGAAATTACAAAACAAAGCAAAGGAATGAAAAAATAGCAGACAATGTGAAATATCTCATTGGAAAAACAACTGACCTGGAAAATAGATCCAGGAGAGACAATTTAAAATTTATGAGATTACCTGAAAGCCACAATCATAAAAAGAGCCTAGACATCACCTTTCATGAAATTATCAAGGAAAACTGCTCTGATATTCTAGAACCAGGGGGTAAAACAAATATTCAAAGAACCCAGTGATCACATCCTGAAAAAGATCCAAAAAGGAAAACTTCTAGGAATATTGTAGCCAAATTCCAGAGTTCCCAGGTCAAGGAGAAAATATTGCAAGCAGCCAGAAAGAAACAATTCAAGTATTGTGGAAATACAAACAGGATAATACAAGATCTAGCAGCTTCTACATTAAAAGATCAAAGGGCTTGGAATATGATATTCCAGAAGTCAAAGGAGCTAGGATTAAAACCAAAAATCACCTACCCAGCAAAGCTGAGTATAATACTTCAAGGGAAAGAATGGTCATTTAATGAAATAGAGGACTTTCAAGCATTCTTGATGAAAAGACCAGAGCTGAATAGAAAATCTGACTTTCAAACACAAGAATTAAGAGAAGCACAGAAAGGTAAACAGGAAAGAAAAATCATAAGGGATTTACCAAAGTTGAACTGTTTACATTCTTACATGGAAAGATAAGAGTTGTAATTCTTGAGACTTTTCTCAGTATTTGGATAGCTGGAGGGATTATATACATATAGACAGAGGGCACAAGGTGAGTTGATTAGGAAAGGATATCTAAAAAAATAAAATTGAGGGATGAGAGAGGAATATATTGGGAGGAGAAAGGGAGAAATGGAATGGGGCAAATTCTCTCCCATAAAAGAAGAAAGAAAAAGCTTTTTCAATGGAGGGGGGAAAAGGGGAAAGGTGAAGGGGAAAAAGTGAAGCTTACTCTTACCGCATTGGGCTTAAGGAGGGAATAATATGCATAGTCAATTTGGTATGAAAATCTATCTTGCATTACAGGAAAGTAGGGGAGAAGAAGATAAGTGGGATATGGGGAGATGATAGAAGGGAGAACAAATGGAAGGAGGGGGTAATTAGAAGTAAACCCTTTTGGGGAAGGACAAGGTCAAAAGAGAGAATAGAATAAATGGGGGGCAGATGTGTGTGTGTGTTCATCCTTTGTTGCAGAAGAAGATCATGCCATCAGAGAAATGATGACATGACTTACACTTGACTTTGTTTTTTGAGTGAGGGAGGGCTGTGCAGGTCACCAGCCTCACTTCTCCTCCAGAGCCATATGAATCCAGTGACCAGATTTTCATCAGGAAGACTGGAGATGACCCATGATGAGGTAACTGGGGTTAAGTGACTTGCTCAAGGTCACACAGCTAATGAGTGTCAAGTATCTGAGGTGGGATTTGAACTCAGGTCCTCCTGACTCCTGAACTGGTGCTTTACCCACTGTACCACCTAGCTACCCTGAGGGGCAGGATAGGATGGAGGGAAATATAGTTAGTCTTTCACAACATGACTTTTATGGAAGTCTTTTGCATAACTATACATGTATAACCTATATTGAATTGCTTGCCTTCTCAGCGCAGATGGATGGGGAGGGAGGAAGGGAGAGAAGTTAGAACTCAAAGTTTTAAAAATGAATGTTAAAAATTCTTTTTACATGCAATTGGGAAATAAGAGATACAGGTAATAGGGTACAGAAATCTATCTTGCCCTACAAGAAAATAGAGAAGATGGGGATAAGGGAAGGGAGGGGTGTGATAGAAGGGAGAGAGGATTGGGGGAAGGGGTAATCAGAATGCACAGTGTCTTGAGGTGGGGGAAGGGGAGAGATGAGGAGAAAATTTGGAACTCAAAATCTTATGGAAATGAATGTTGAAAACTAAAAATAAATTAACTTTAAAAAAAGAAATAAAAGAAAAAACAGTAACAAAATTCCTCTGGAAGAATAAATGGTCCAGAATATCAAGGGAATTAATGAAAAGAAATGCAAAGAAAGATTGCCTAGCTCTCTCACATCTTAAATTGTATTATAAAGCAGTAATCATCAAAACTACTTGGTACTGTCTAAGAAATAGTGATGGATCAGTGGAATAGTTTAGGTTCATAAGACACAGTAGCCAGTGACTATAGTAATTTATTATTTGGTAAATCCAAAGACTCCAGCTTCTGGGATAAGAACTCACTATTTAATAAAAACTGCTGGGAAAACTGGAAAATAGTATAGCAGAAATTAGGCATAGACCAATATCTTACACCCTATACCAAGATAAAGTCAAAATGAATAATACATGATTTAGATATAAAAACTGGCACTATAAGCAAACTAGGAGAGCAAAAGAGCAAATTTACCTGTCAGATCTATGGAGAAGGGAAGAATTTATGACCAAAAAAGAGCTAGAGAACATTATTAAATGCAAAATGGATGATTTTGATTACATTTAATTGAAAAGTTTTTATACAAACAAAGCCAATGCAACCAAGTTTAGAAGGTGTGCTAATGAGAGTTAAAGATCTTTTCCACCCATTAATAGGCCTCAGGTGGAGCCCATTAAGGGAAACTTGATTAGGGGAGGTTTGTTTTGTATGAAGGCCCTCACATTTTATTAATTTCTAATGAGGCATTGGGTTACAAGGGCTGTAATGCCCTCTGAGGTAAGGCTTTGCTTTGGGGACTTATTCTTTGAAAGAAGGTTCCTGTGCCAGATGAGACTCTGAGTAGCTGTTAAGGACCCACTCCCACCTCTATCCCCACCTTTCACAGCTTTGAAAACACAGATGTTAGTGCTTCTCTCTATGGTGACTATGTATGTATGTAATGGTCCCACAGTTGTACCTGTTGATCTGTGATGTATGTATTGCTTATGATCAGACAGTTGAAAGCCCTATTGGTCTTTATTCTTCTGTTCGTATTTTCTCTGTTGGTGAATGTGATTAAAGTAGATTGTTGACTCCCCTTTAAAGTTGCTTTCTTTTCAGAAAAGCAGATCTAGAATCTGTACTAACAGACCATCCTGGATATGTCAGGTTCTTGATGCTACAGAAGGTAAACAGAAAGCTGAGAAACAATTTTTACAACCAGTGTCTCTGATAAGGCCTCATTTCTAAAATACATAGAGAGCCAAGTCAAATTTCTAAGAGTACAGGTCATTTTTCAATTGATAAATGGTCAAAGGATATGAACAATTTTCAGAGGAAGAAATTAAAGCTATTTGTAGTTTTATGAAAAAATGTTCTAAATTACTATTGATTAGAGAAATACAAATCAAAATAACTCTGAGGTACCACCTCACACCTATCAGATTGGCTAATAGGACAAAACAGGAAAATGATAAATAGTGGAGATATGGGAAAATTGGAATACTGATGCATTGTTAGTAGAGTTGTGAACTGATCCAACCATTCTGGAGAGCAATTTGGAACTAGGCCCAAAGGGCTATAAAATTGGCATACCCTTTGACCCAGCAAATACCATTTCTAGACCCTGTATCCCAAAGAGATCATAAAAGCAAGAAAAGGACCCACATGTACAAAAATATTTATAGCAGCTCTTTTTGTGGTGGCCAAGAATTGGAAATTGAGGGGATGCTCATCAACTGGAGAATGACTGAACAAGTTGTGGTGTATGAATGTAATAGAATACTATTGGAAAGACATATATGAACTGATGCTGAGTGAAATGAGTGGAATCAGGAGAATATTGTACACAGTAATAGCCACATTGTGCAATGACTGACTTTGATAGACTTAGCTCTTCTCAGCTAGGATCTAAGACAATTCCAAAAGACTCATGATGGAAAATACTATCCACATCCACAGAAAGAACTTTGGAGTCAGAATGCAAATGGAATCACACTAATTGCTCTCCTTTTCTTTTGAAATTTTGTTTTGTTTCTTCTTTCTTGTGGTTCTTCCCATTAGTTTTAAGTATTGACATCATGACTAATGTGAAAATACGTTTAATATAGATGTGAAAGTAGAGACCATATCAGATTACACACCATCTTAGAGAGGGTGGAGGAAGTTTAAAACTCAAAGTTTTATGGAAATGAATGTTGAAAACTAAAAATAAATAAATATTTTTGAATATAAATAAATAAAATGACCAGGGGGAAAAAATGAAATGAAATCTAATGGGCAGACCAAACTGTCATTCTTCAAAAAAAAATGTGGACCCAGAATGTTCATGGATCCCCTGGGTACAACTGAGCTAAACAATGATATTAGAGGAAGAGAAGCCTGGGGAAAAACATGAGCAGGAATCATTTTCCTCAAAACCTTATGTACCTCAGATATACCTTTCTTCTTCATGAGCAAGTTTTAAAAAACACTTTCCCCAAGGGTGAGAGGGGAGCCTAGAAGAGAGAAAGTCATAAGCCCACAAAAAGAAGTAGGAAATGAAGTGACTCTATCCACTTGAGAGCAGGGGTCATCTAAAAGGGAAAGTTGATTGCCTCCTCAAACAAACCCCTCTAAAACCCAGTCACTGTTAATGAGGGAGAAACAGAAAGGACAACTATCATGGTGAGAAATCTACCTGAAAATAGAACTAGACAAGACAAAAAAAAAATTTTAAGTTACTCACCTAAATGGAATATTAGAAAAAGTTAAATATGATAGCTTACAGGTAATCACTGAATGACAATAGGAAGGAGTATACATATTTCTCAGTGATGCTTGGTGCCTTAACAAAAGTAACTATCAGATACAGCATAAATATTCATAAACATATTTATCAATTACAGCATAAAAATTCATAAAGGATGAAAATATACTTTCAAAAGTCTTTGAAGAAAAAATAAAAATGCAAATGGAGGCTAAATAATATAATCCTAGAGAATATATGAGTCAACAACCACTTAAAAGAATGCTCTAAATCACTAATAATAACAGAAATGCAAACTATAAAACCCCAATTGGAACTCAAATTTTTTTTTAAAAAAATTGAACATTAAAAATTCTTTTTACATGTCATTGGTTATAAAATAAAATATTATTTAAAAAGGAATAAAAATATGATGAATACAGAGAAATACGGAAAGACCTACATCATTTGATATAGAGTAAATTAAGCAGAGCCAGGAAAACAATATACACAATGAGTACAACAATGTAAATGATAGTGGGTGTGTGGGGAGAATTACAAAACAATCCAAAATGAATGTTGCAAAATTCAAAGAAAAAGCATGACTCCAAAGAAGAGTGATGAGAAGATACTCTCAACCTACCCCTTTTCAGAAGTAGGAGGTCCATAGATGTGGTACGTTACAAACATTTTCAGACTTTTTCCAGTGTCTTATTCAATTTTGCTAATTTTTTCTCTTCTTTTTCTTTTTTTTGTCTTTAAAAATATTGTTAGGTAGGAATGACTCTTTGGGAGGGGACAGATATCGGGTGAAATTTTGGTGATGAAGAAGCAAGTAGAAGTCTACCTACCACAACAAATACAAAACATTATATATAGAAATAAATACTTAATAATTGGAGAGACATTAAATGCTCAAGATTGTCCTATTCTAACAAAATAAATATTAGAATACCACTTAATTAATAGATTTAATGATATAACAATCCAACTACCAAAGGGATACTTTATAGAATTGTTGTTTTTGTTGAATTGGAGTTGTGTATGACTCCTCCTGATACCATTTTGGGGTTTTCTTGGCAAAGATACCAGAATGGTTTGCCATTTCCTTCTCTAGCTCACTTTGCAGAAAGAACTAAGGCAAGCAGGGTTAAGTGATTTGCTCAGGGTATCTGAGATTGGATTTGAAGTTGTGAAGATGAGTCTTCCTGATTCCAAGCCCAGTGCTCTATCTATTGCACCACCTAGATGCCCTTTACAGAATTAACAAAATAATAAAATTCATCTTGAGGAATACATGGTAAAAAAAAAATATCAAGGGAAATACTGAAAAACAGAAGAAGAAAAACCTTGCAGTATCATGTGGAAAAGCCAACTCCTAGTTTATGACTACACATGATGGAGACTGAGACAGGGCCAAGGTTAAACTCTATAAATTTCTTCAAACTCCCCCTTATCTGAACCTGTCATTAGCCAGCTTCGGTTAATTCATAAAGTACAAATGATTGATATTTGCTTCAGGGTTATTTGTATTTTTACAAAAAGTAATGAATCTGAATGGATTTATTGACTTTAGCAACAGGCTGATAACTCTCCTATTAATGTCTAGGGCACTGCCATCACCCTCCTCCCCTTCTCCCCCAGGCTCACAACCCAAGTGTCATCCTGGATTCCTCACTATCTCTCATTCTAACCAACCCTATATCTAATCTGTTACTATAGATCTTGGATACATTCCCCTCTTCCCTCTGGCATTGCCACCACCCTGGCAGGGCTCTCATCATTTCACATCGGGATTATTGCAACAACCTGCTGGTTGGTCTGTCTGCCACTAGTCTCTCCCCATCTCCAGTTCATCTTTCATTTAGCCCCTAAAATGATTTTCCTAAAGTGACAGAGATCATGTCACTCTTACTAAATAAACTCTGATAGTTCCCTTTTACCTCTAGGATGAAATACAAAATTCTCTATTTGGCATTCAAAGTCCCTCATAACCCAAGCCCTACATTTACCATTCCAGTCTCTTTATACCTTACATCTCCCCACCATGTCCTTTTCCATCCAATTATACTGGCCTCTTTACTGTTCTTCACCCTCCCTCTTGGCTCCAGGCATTTTCTCTTGCTATCCCCCTTGCCAGGGATTGCCCCTCTCTCCTCATCTCCACCTGCTGGCTTCTTTCAAGTCCCAGGTAAAATTCTACCTTTTCCAGGAAGACTTCCCTAGTCCCTCTTAACTCTAGTATCTTCCTTCTTAATTATTTCCTATTTATGATGTATATAGATTGTACATATCTGTTGGCTTGTTTTCTGCTCATGAGATTGAGCTCCTCCAGAACAGGGGCTGTCTTTTGCCTTTCTTCTTTTTTTTTTCTTTTGTATTCCCATTGCTTAGCACAGTACTTAGCAGATGGTGGGCACTTGATAAATATTTATGGACTAATTGATGAGTAGGGAAATTATCCTCTAAATCACATCATATAGGTGACCACCTATTCTGCTTATGTCTATAGTTCTGTCTTGCCTAAAGAGAAGATTTCTCTTTTTTGTCAGCTTCCCTCAAGTTGATCACCTGTACCAACTGAGATATGACAGAGGATAGAAGCCTGGACTTGGAAGGAGCATGATCCGAGTTAAAATCCCATCTTATGCTTCCTAACGGTGTGATCATGAACAAGTCACTTAACCCATCTGAGTATCAGTTTCCTGATCTATGAAATAATAGCCATAGTAACTACCTTAGAGGGGTTAACTTTTAACCCTCAGCCCAGAAAGTCAGAACCTAATCACAACCTGTTAATAAGGCTTTAAATTAAGTATAAAGATGCTACTACCTCCTAATCCCTTTAGGATGTATAAACACTTTTCTTCGATGAGATTAGAAAGAATAACCTCAGTCATGACTTTAAAAAAATTTTTTTTAAACTTTGATTTTCAGTTCTGAATAGTTCTGAATGAACTGGAAACAGAGTTCAGTTCTAAACCCAGTGTTTTGTAGAGAAGAGAGAGGAATGATTCTCTATCCTTCCTCCTTCCCTCACCTTGTTGGTCATTTAGCTTTGAAAGAGAATTAATTGATCAACAGAAAACATTACGTGTCCAATAGGAAGTAGAGATACATACTCTAGACAGTCATGGATATAGAAAGACTTTGGGAAGGAAGCAACTTTGAGGAACTAAGAGCATAGGAAACCAAATGAGCAACCCACCCAGCAAAGACACTATCCCCAGAACCAAAGAGGAACTGCATGAGGACTCTTGGAGGAAAGGAGAGACTTTTATGCTGTATCGTACAAGAAGCTGTGAGTTGCCTTTGCCACACATGTATCCTATACGTGTGCCTCTCTACCGCTGTGCTCTGAGTTTGAGCCCACTTCCCATGGATGCCATGTGTAAATATGCCCCGTGCTTGTAGAGTGAATGCCTTGTAGCTATTACTTTTACTCTGACACCACAGTAAATGCCTTTCCAAGAGTTAATTGCATCTACTAGCTGATCATTAATGAGAGGCACACAAATTACCCACCACCAAGAACTAGTCATTGCAACCCTCAAGTGTGAATACAAGATTGGAGAGTAACCCTGAGGGGATGCTACATATGTCAAGCACTTAGCAAACTTAAAATTACCTAATTATATAAATTACTATTATTGCTTGTGAATCCATCTTTAAATACAGTTCAAAAGTCTGGGGGAGCAAATTAGAGCCATACTGTTCAGTTAGTTCTCTCATTCAGCACTACTTACCCAGAAGGCTACCTTTGCTCCTTAGGGGATCAAAGGGGATTGTTTTTCCCAAGCCTGAATTCCACAGGTGTAAGCTGGTGTTCTTGGACACAACATACATCACTGTGGCATTTCTACAACAGGAAAAAGGAAGGAACTTCTGATCTGTGTAGTGATGGCATCAACAATGTGAGCACCCAACCCACTGTCTGAGAAGAAAAAGAGCTCTGTATCCATGGCAATGAATAACCAGGAAGTGAGTGGTGTGTGTGTGTGTGTGTGTGTGTGTGTGTGTGTGTGTGTGTTTGTCTATAAGACTATGAAAGAGAAGAAAAGAGAGGAGAAAAAGAAGGAAAAGGAGAGAAAAGCAGAAAGAAAGGAGAAAGAACAAGACAGAGAAACAAGATTCAGAGAGAACATTATCAGCCAGTAATAGGATTTTTCCTTCCCTGCATTTGGTTTTTCTCAAACGTATTTATAACAAATGAGCTATTGTGTTTGGCCCCTCTCCAGTTGAGTCTCCAGAGTCGCAGGTAGAGGAAGAGAGATGGAGGTCACTAGCCAGATGGAAAACACAAATTGATAAACTCTCGCTATTGATAGCATAGGAAGGAAGGTGCCTTTTTTTCTTTCTTCCTCTTAAAGCCATATTGCACAGATGCCAGAAGGAGAGCTTAAACTCTCTTAGAAAGAAAGGAATGAAGGGAGCCAAATAATAATGATGAATTCTTACGTTTTATAGTACTTCATTAAAAAATATATGCATTATCTCATTTGATTCTCCCAACAACCCTATGAGCTAAGCAGGACCAGTATGATTACCTTCACTTGGCAGATGAAGAAACTGAGGCTTGGAGAGCTAAATTTATTTAACCGTAGGTAATGTTGCTAGAAAGTAGAAGACCCTGCCCCTGTATTCCAAGTCTAACTGCTAGTTCAGTCCTCTTTCCATTAGTCGACTAGTCATTCAACAGTCATTTGTTAAGCACTTGCTTCATGTCAGCTAAGGACTGACAGAAAAAAGTTACTGCATTGTAAAATAAATTTTTTCTCTCTGAATACGTAACTTCATTAATGGAAGTCAGAGGTCAGATTGAAGTATTCAGGGTCTTCCTCATAAAGAACACAGAATGGGCACTTTGCCAATGAAACCAAGGGATTGAGTTAGGAGCATTTCTGGGCCAACAGCTGATTAACCTAGCACATGCTGTACCCTTACTAACACCTTATTCCCATCAGGAAGTGATGGTGTAGAGTCCAGAGGTGGGGAACCTGAGGCCACATGTGGCCTAGAAGCCCCAGATTCCCTACCCCTGGAAGACAAATCTAACTGCTGCCCACTGGTATATTACTACTTTTTTCTGAGACCCTCAACTTTCCCATTTCTTCCTATAGTCTAACCATCCATATATCATGAGCAGTTAGCTACCCAGCTCTATTTCCACCTATTCTCAGATTTTGATGCTTCAAGAGCAGAATAGAAAAAATAAGAACCAAGAGAAAAATATTCACCACCACTGCAATAGTGTAAATAAAAATGATATTAAAATGCTTCTTAAGTCATTAATTGCAATCCAGTCTTGGCCCCAGGGAAAAGAAGAAAGTATTTCCCCTCTCTTACTAGAGAGGCGGAGCAGAATATTGCATGTGCTGACAAAGTCAAGTTTTGTTTGTTACTAGAGAAGATTTAAGGTGAGATAAGGAAAGGAGCTGTATTGGGAAATTAGGCATAAATAAAATTAACTGAGTAAGAAGTTATAATTATGTAGTTATATAAATATATAATTACATAATATAAGTATAATTATAAAGATGAGATTCTGGTGGTAAGATGAACAAAATTCTCACTCCCAAAGACCTTCAATACCCAACACAGGTAGAACAATGGTATACTACAGTAGCTGACCCTATTCATCCAAGAATATCAATGGCCGCCTGAGACTCAGAGGTTATGAAGTGCAGTCCTAAATAAGAACACTGGCTTCAACATCAGAAGACCTTGGTTTGAGACCTGTGAAACTTACTGTTGTTCAATTACGCCTAACTCTTCATGACCTCATGAACCATAGCATGCCAATACAGTCCATGGGGTTTTCTTGGTGAAAATACTGGAGTGGTTTGTCATTTCTTTTTCCAGCAGACTAAGACAAACAGAGGTTAAGTGACTTGCCCGAGGTCATACAGGTAGCAAATGCTTGAGACTAAATGTGAACCAAGGCCTTCTTGACTCCAGGTCCTATCTACTAAACCATCTAGCTACCCCTGTGAAATTTACAGTGTAACATTTCAAACTGAATGTGCCTGGCATTTTAAATTCCATATATCCAAAACTGAACTATCTTTCCCCCCAAATCCTCCCCTTTTTCAGACTTCCCTATTTCAGTCAAAGTTACCATCCTCCCTCTTCGGCACTTACAAGGGATCAGGCACTAGTGCTAAGTTCTGGTAAGTTCTAAGGAAGAAAACAAAGAAAGAAAAAAAACAACAATCTCCCAGCACTGTGACTTCAGGAACGTCCCCTGTCCCATGTTTTTCATCCCTCTGGTCCATCCTCCACACTGCTGCCCAAGTAATTTTCCTGAAGCACAATTCTGACCATGTGACCCTTTTCATCAAATCTAGTGGCTTTCTACTGCTTCTAAATTAAAATGTAAGTTTCTCACTTTACTCAACCTGGACCTAACAATTCTTCTAGCCTTATTGGATGTTGCTTCCTCTCTTGCACTCTGAGATGCAGTCGAATTGGCTTACTCTCTGTAACTCACAAATGACATTCCTCCTTCTGTCTGTCAGCGGCCCCCCCAGGCCTGGAGTGAATTCTTCTCTTACCTTGGCCTCAAAGTGTCTCTCTCTTCCTTTAATATGCAGTATAAGTATTGTTTTCTGCGTAAAATCTTTCCTGATCCCTCAATTTCCATTGCCCTTCTTTCCTAACTACCTTGTATTTAACCACTTTGCATAGATTTGTAGTTACTCAGTTTATATTTTTGCTGCATATGTGTGTGTATGTCACCATTGCTTCTTACTGGCCATGCTCTGTGCCTATGTGAGGGGGCAGAGTTGGCAAGAGGTTCGTTCAATGAGATGAGAACTTTGCTCTGGCCTCCATCTTCTAAAGAGGATACATATGGTTCTAGATATACATACAAGTATATGTATAAGTATACATATATGTATACATACGAATATCTCCCCTTTTCATTAGACTATAAGCCGTTGTGAGCAGGGATTGTTTTTTTGTTTGTACTTGCATTCCTAATGTCTAGGGAATGGTAGGTGTGTTTAATAAATACTTGTTGACTAATTAATTGATACTGAGCAATTCATCTAAACACTCTAAGATTCAATGGGGATAACTGTATTTGTCCTATCTTCTTCACAGGGTGGCTCCGAAGACAGATCTTTTTAACCCTAAAGTGCCACAGAAATGTGTTATCATGTGTATGACCAGACCACTTGAGCCAATGGCCATGGTCCGCAGCTTGGAATAGGATACATGTGATTCAGATCAGGAGGGAAGAAAGATTCTTCTTTCAGCATTAAGAACAAGGTTTCAGCAAGCTAAGGTAATTAGATCTGTGGAAAGGACATCCAGCAATGAATGAGAGCCACCTGCTGGTTCTTGTAACAACTGCTGGGAAATAAATGGGCAGAAGAGACTCTACTGGATTGTTCTGATAGGTGGCGCTGTTCTGATAGAGTATCGGGCCTGGAGTCAGCATGACTTGTCTGACCTCAGACTCTTATTGGCTATGTGACCCTGGGCCAGTCACTTAACACTGTTTGCCTCGTTCTTTGCCTAGAAAATTCCAAAAGGGGTCACGGTGAATCACAGACAACTGAAACAACCGAGTCTCCTTTGGTTGGTCCAAGTGTGGCCCTAAAGTGCCCATTTTGGGATCACGGTATATAAATGTAAGATGGGTTGTACAGAGAATGCACAGATATTCCCTGTCTACTTCCAGCCAAATGCATGAATGACAGCATTCTGGTGATCTTCCAGAATTTTGGTGAAGCAGCATTGACAGAACTTAACCATGGGAAGCAACCATGTTGCTTAGGCATGTAGTTTATACCTTAGCCATGATGGTTCATAGTCAAGCCCCTGTGAAGACAATTGCCCGTTTAACCCTGACAGTCTAATGGTCTCCCAAGGACTGAAAACCTCCACCAAACTATAACTATAGTTAATTTAGAAGGGGTACTCAAATTGATTGTACTTCACGGTTTAATTGCAATAATCTACTCTCAGGGACCATTCCTTTTTCCCTACCTTCAAGACAGGCCATGGGAGTTAAATGGGACATGGTAGGAACATTGATTCCCTGCTTCCAGCATATCCTTACCCATGGGTCTCAAGTCTTCTGTTCCCTGACATAGCTGATTTTGAGGGGTATGAGAAATGTGCAAGAAAAGGGATAAGATCACCAGATCTCACTTGGCTGTTTCTCACTGTCAGGGCCAGTCTCTTAGATTATGAGATGGTTTGTTAGCCAAGCATATGTACAACCCTACAATGGGACGGAGCAGAGAAGTAGAAGAAACTATGATAACTGGAGCTCCGCAGAGGGGAATCACCACCACGAGGAGGGCAAGCCTAGCCTTGACACTCTCCATTCCTTGCCCTGACAACCCAAGGCTTGTAGTAGCAACCCCACCTTGATGGTGGTAACTTGATGGTATAATAGTTACCTGAGATCTGGTATCTAGGAGGGCTATACCATGATGCCTCAACTCAAATTTTATCACCTTTATAATATACCGAAGTTTCTACAATAAAAACTCAAAACAAGGTTAAGTTTGAAAAGCTTATCTTTAGCAAGTGATCTTGAAAACGTATCTGAAGAAAATAATATGTGCATCACTATATACCACAAGATATTACAATTGCATAGATTGTCATAAATCTTAGCGATTAAAGTCAGAAGGAAACTGAGGTCCAGAGAAAATAAATGACTTGTGCCCAATACCTGATAGGTAGTATAAGGCAGAATCAGAAATTGAACCCAGGTCCTCTAATCTAAAATCCATAATGATCTGAATCTGCTGTGAGATTTCAATCAATAAACATTTACCAGTGACCTGCTATGTGCCAGGCACAGTACTAAGTGCTATGGACACAAAGAGTCAAAGAGGCTTACACATCTAATCGGGAGACAACATGCAAACAAATACAAACAAAGCAAGCTAAATGCAGGAAAAAATAGGAGATATTAAAAGAAAGGCACTGGAATTAAGATGGGTTGGAGAAGCTTCCTGTAAAGTGTGGGATTTTAGCCAGGATTTAAAAGAAGCCAAGGGGTCAGTAGTTTTGCTGACACAGAGGGAAATGGTGACTTTGGGGTAAATGAAAGTTGCCCAGCCTGGCCTCTGGTGGCCTTTTCTTCAGAGGACATGCTACAGCCAGCAGGAGATGAAAAGTTAGATGAACACATCTGTGCTCTAAAGTTTCCCAAGGTTTTGAAATACTTTAACATGAGTTTCACCGCCTGCTTCCTCTATATTCAAGATCATTTTGGTACTGAATTCTTGTTCTGGGTTTATACATTCAATATTGGGGTCTTCTCAATAATTATTACTATGGCAAGACTTCTTACCTGGGAGTCCATGGACAACTGTGGGTAATAGATTTCAAGGGTTCTGTGAATTTGGATGGGAAAAAAATACGTTTTTACTTCAATATGATTGGTTTTCTTTGTACGCTTTTGTATTTTATTGGTTTAAAAACATTATTCTGAGAAGAGTTCCATAGGTATTAGCAAACTGCCAAATGGATCCATTACACAAAAAAGTTAAGAACTCCTGCCTATGGTTTCTCTGGGAGCACCAGAATATGGTTTATCTCTTGGATTATTCAATTTATCTCATGCAAGCAATTGAGGTTACTAAGGTTTTCTTTAACTTAAAGCAACTTTATGTTGTAACCTGTGCCTGAAACCAATTTAAGAAGCCTGGGGGCCATCTTCAGTTGTCCTGGTCTACATCTTGCCAGTGGCCCTAAATGGCTCTGGAGGAGAAAGTGAGGCTGGTGACCTTGCACAGCCTTGCCTCACTTAAATCCAATTCACTTGCTAGTTGTGACATCATCTTCCTGATGTCTTGGTCCTCTTCAAGAATGAAGGACCGACAATAAAAACAATTAGAAAAGGCTATTGCAATAATATTCTAGGAAAGATGTGATAAGGGCCTAAACTAGGGTGATGGTCATATGAGTGGAGAGAAAAGGAGAGATGTGTGAGATACTATGGCAATAGAGTGAAGAGTTATGATTGGGTTGTGAGGAATAGCAAAGAGTGAAGAGTTGAAGATAACGCTTGAAAATGCAAATCCAGGTAACCTGAAGGAAGGTGATGTTATATGCAGAAATAGGAAAATTAGGGAAAGGAATGGGTTATAGAGGTATGAAAGTGCCCCTCCACACACACACACACATGCACGCACACCCAGATCAATATGTCTGTTTTCTATGAGTTACCTTAACAGGCAGGTGCACTGGACACAGAGCAAGCCTGTTGCAACTGGATTAAGTCATTACAAAGGGACAGAGAAGCTTCATTTAAGTTTAGTAGGTGGTAAGAAAATAAAAGCTTTTTCTAGTCTATCAGTGGATTGGAGGAGAGATTTAGGAGGTTAGCCTGAAGGGATGAATAAAGTGGACCTTCAGGATTTTTTGAGTTGGAGATCTGAGCATGTTTGTAGGTAGAGAAGAAACCAGTGGATAAAGAGGATTAGTGGAGGTCAAAGGCTCCCAAACTCCTTGGCATGATAAAAGGCAATTGCCTTGAAAGGAGAAAGATCACACCTTCCAAGATTGAAGTAAAAGAGATTGGGGGGGGCGGGGGGTGATGGTAGGGGGATTTGAGGGATAGAATCAGAGAGGAGCTCATGGCTCATGCCAGATAAAATCTATTTCTTGGTTATGTATGAGGTGAGATTCTTTGTTGAAAGGGATGAAAGAGAAACATATCTTCTCTCTTAAATGATTCGATCTATAAGCAAGTCCCCATTTCAGTACAAATGGAAGTCTCTTTTTTGTTTCAATTTTCTCTCTACTCCAGTTCTTTTGCAAGTGTAGCAAATGGAGAAAGATGAGACACTCCGTCTCAAAAGCCTCCCTCCTGATTCCAAGGCCAGTGTAGAAGAGCAAGTCCCTGTTCCCTCTCAAGAAACTAACCTCAAGGTTAGTTCAAATAGCTAGTGAGGCAAATAACCATCCCTCATATTTTGATATTATATGTTCTAATTAATCAGGACTTGGGGAAAAAAGCATACTTGGATTACAGAAGAATGCTGTCATTTAACCAACCTCTACATATCATGACTTGTAATAACAACATCACTTTTTTATGCTTTTATCCAAATTTCGAGGAATGGATAATTTTACAATAGGTGCTGTAGGAGGTTTGAGAGATGTTTAGATGTGGGGGTTGTGGAGAAATAGCCAATCAGGGATTGTGGTGTATCAGTGAGATTCCAGTTGAGACTGGATAACAAAACTATGGTCAACAAATTGAGCGTATTTGTGTGACTTCAGTAGGATTCAGCAACACCAGAGTAGACTAAGAGGAAATAGTGGGTGATATTTGGATAGGCACCAGCAGAAAAAGGATAGAGCAGCAGAAGATTCAAGGGGAAAAGGCAATAAAATTGACCTGGTTTACTAATGGATCAAGATTTCAAAGGGAGGAAACTAGCCCGAGCAAAAGTGACTGAGGGTCTAGAGGTCACAGTGATGACAAAAAAGAGGTTTAGTAGTACAGAAGAAGGAGGTTAAAGTTTGAGAGTAACTTCAGCATTCCAGAGTATGGAATTTGTTTATATAATTAATGTATTTGTTTTCAGTTTTCAACAATCACCTCCATAAGTTTTTAATTTTCTCCCCCTCCCTCCCCTTTCTGTCCCCAAGATGGCATGCAATCTTATATGGGTTCTACACATAGACTCTTATTAAACACATTTTCACATTAGTCACATTGCATTGAAGAATTAAAACGAATGGGAGAAACCATGAGAAAAGACAAAAATATCCCAAAAGAGAAAATAGTCTGTTTCATTCTGCATTCTGATTCTATTCTATTCTATTCTATTCCATCCCATTCTATTATCTCTGGCTGTGGATGGTATTTTGCATTCTGAGTCCTTTTGAAATGTTTTCAGTCCTTGCATTGCTGTGAAGGACTAAGTTTATCAGTTATCTTCGCATACTGTATGTGGCTTTTACTGTGTATAATCTTCTTCCAGTTCAGAGTATGGAATTTAAATAACTATAGGTGATGGCTAAATACAGAGTATGATCACCCCTGTGTGGCTGATATGGAAGATTTGAGTCATGGGAGTTGAGAATGAAAACTAGAAAGGCAAGGCCTCTGAGGGGAAATGAACATGTGTAACGAAGTCCCCAACTATGAGGTCTAGGAGACTGGGAATTTTGAAAAAGGAACAATAACCTGAGGCCCAAAAGATAACAACAAACAGTATCTGGATAAGGTGATATAGATTTATGGAATGCACCTCAACGAAGAGACTGCTTAGTGACAGCAGGAGACCGAATGTCTTGAGGAGGTTCTGAGGAGCAAAGAGTACATCTATTCTTGGTCCTGGTTCAGATTACTGTGGAACATGAGAATGGGCACATAAATTCTTGAACAAAATAGTCAAGGATTCAGCGTCTTTTGCAGGGGCAGGCGAAGGGCCAGGGCCGGGGGAGACAGGTTTCTGGGAGTGCAAGCTGGAGGGAGAGTAAAAGGAAGAAGTCTGAGGTGAAGGTACTTTACTAACAATAAAGGCATTTCCAGAGGGCACAATGGAGGGCAGGAGAGAAAGGCACAGGGACTTAGGAGGGGTAGGACTGAAGTGAATGGACAACCTGACTGAATCACAGGGATTCAGAGGAGCAGGAGGGAATTTGCTAGCCTTAGAACAACAGTTTGTCAATCTTTCTAACAAATTCGGCCCCTATGCCACAGAGAGAGTACTGATTTGATTTTTCACTTAGAGTAGGGAGTAGAAAGGGGAAGTCATTGGAGAAAGAAGTACTCCCGGCTCTGGCCCTTGGTCATTCTGGGTCTCCTGGTGTTTGGGCCTAACTGGTCATGTATGGAAAATGTGGTTGAGTTATGGAGTCACTGCCAGCAAAACTAAGCACAGCAGTAATGTCAGCTGAAACAGGTAAGCACCTCCCAAGTCACTATGCAATTGTAATCAGTTAGTTCGTTTCAAAAACCGACTTTCCCTTATAAATCACATTTACTTGACATTCACTAGCTGCGTGACCTTGGGCAAGTCACTTAACCCCAATTGCCTCATCCTGGGTCTTCTTCAGTCCTCCTGATGAATATCTGGTCACTGGGCCCAGATGGCTCTGGAGAAGTGAGGCTGGTGACCTACACAGCCCTCCCTCACTCAAAACAAAGTCAAGTGCAAGTCAGGCCATCATTTCTCTGAGGCATGTTCTTCTTCAGCAACGAAAGACGAAAACACACACATAAATCACGTTAGGATGTAGGAGAGTGTTGGCTGTAGCAAACTTCCCAATTTCTGCAGAGATGAGCTCTTGCAAAGCTGAGCTCCTGCAGTTAAAATAAGCTGATGAGCTGAGTTCCTTTCAACTGGTCCTCACCAGTTCCCTTGCATGTCAGATTCCCATGCTATCAAGCAGCCTACTTCTCATAGCCTTTGCAATACTCTAACCAACAGGAAAGAAAACTGCTTGATACTGCCACTCCCCTGACATGCCTAGTAGTTTTATTAATCAATCAATCTACTTCCCTATTCCAGTAAATCCTATGAATATGTATCAATATCATGAATGTGTATATTAATCTCATGAATATGCATTTCTATTCTTTTTCAACTGTAAAGAACACTCTGTATTCTGCAATGAATATCCTTGGCTATTGAGAAGGTGGATCCCTTTTATTGGAAATTGCAAGCCTTACTAATAAACTGATCAATTAAGCATGATCATGCTCAAAGCTCTGCCTCAGTTTTTTATCACAGATTTTTATTAACATTACTTTTGTGAATTTTGGTTCAGACAGTTTTAAAATTTATTAATTAGCATCAGCAAGAGTCAATGGACAAACTTGCAAAACAAAGACTATAATCTTACATAAGCCTTTAGTAATTAAAAAGAACCAAATAAACCAAGACAATTGTTTCAAAAAAGTTTCCCTTTCCAAATGTCTTAAATTCTACTACTTTAAAAAATAGTTGTAATCAAAGTATGTATAGTTTTAATTGTGCTGATCTGGCTTTGTATCATTGCATATAGCCTTTAATGGGAAGCATTAATGAGCTGAGTTCATTACTTTCTTCCGTGGGTCTCTTTTCTAATTTTTTCCTCAAGTGCTTTTATTTCTTTATAAAAATATTTTAAAATATTTTAAAACTTAAAAAAATACCTTGTTTTATCTCTCCAAGGAATTTGTGCCCAACTTGTGTTTTGAGGCTTTGTTTCTAGATCTCTAGGCCTTATCTCTTCTGCTGGGTGTGTGTCATGTCTGTCACCATAAAGTTTTCCCTTTGGATTTCATTTTTCAAACCTACTTTCTGACTTCAGATTTTATGTTAGGACCAGACTTCTTGAGAGAAGATCTGGGCTGGTCCTATTACTGTTTTCTTGGAGTGTTTACTCCAAAGCTCTCAGGGAAAGCTCAGACAGAGGTTTGCAAGATTTTAGTTTTCCCAAGGTGGTCCAATCCTGAGTCTGATCAATGTTCCCTTAGCTTCTGAGCTCTGTAAACGCCTGACCTTGGTTTGCGTCTGAGTAACAATAGGCTGCTGCTGGATTCAGCCACCATCAAACAGTGAGAAAGCTTTGTTGTAACACAACTTCCAGTTTCCATTTGGTCTGAGATTCCTGCCCTGGCTTTTTCTCTCTAAGTTTGAACTGGGCTAGAAACTGGAACTGAGAATCTACTCTACTTCTGAGGCCTAAACCATAGTACGGCTGCTTGCTTCTAAACTTCTTTGCTCATTACACAAGCGACCTGTGATCCGTCCTTATCTTGAGGAGTTACTCCTCTGGGAGTAACTCCTCAGTCTGCCTTGGATTTGTGACCCAGAACTCCGCAGTGGGCAACAAAGCTGTCCCATACAATGAATGAAGTCACAACCTAATATAAGGTATAGGTCTGGGACCTGTTCTTGTCCCAGTCCACTTATCCCTATCCTGAAGTGGTCTTCATGGCCCCATTCTGGGCTTCTGGTCAAACCCCTTCCCCAATATCTCCAGACTTGATTTCCTATTTCAAGTTTGGCTGGAAAAAATGACTGATTTTTTTTTCCTTGGATTGCCCACTAGAAATAAGGCTAGAATATTCAACCAAAGTAGATAGTATTTGGAATAAGAGTGCCAATTTGGTAACAAATACCACAATATTAAAAAGCTAAAGTTACCAGAAGCAAAACATTAAGATAAAGTATCAAGCATTGAGACAGAAATTAAAAGTAATCAATACATAAGAAATTCACAAGACAAAATATTGGAGCTAGTAGGGGAAAAATCCTAACAGACTAGCTAAGAAAGAAATAGTTTGGTCTTTAATAACCCAGGAACAGAAATTACTGAAGAAATGGTTTACTTTTTGACCAAAACTACTTGGGTAAACTGAAGCAATTTGGCTGAAATTTGGTTTAGACCAGTATCACAAATGCTTTGGTACTTCTGTTTGTTTTTTGAGTAGTTAGCAAGAAGTCTGGCTCTCTTCAAGCCTCTCACCACACTTTCTTGAAAATTGTTCCCTTCCCCATCCAACTTTTTTCTAATTAGGAATCTTTAGTGAAGCTATTCATACATGTCTATAGAATTAGAAATTGCTAGAAATTAGATCTTTCAAATGATTCTTAGCATTCCTAATATTAACTTGAAACGCATACCAATGTCAGATATCATTTCACATATTAAGCATGACTTATCAAAATCATTACGAAGCCTTTCTTATTAAGATTTTCAAATTTTGAGTTACAAATTGGTATTTAATTACTAGTACTGTACATTCTGACAATGTAGGTAGCATAGTTTAGTCAGTTACAATCATACAAAATTGGAGCTAAGGGTTACAAAAAAAAAGAACCAAACAAAGCATCTTCATAACAAATAAAGAAAAATTTATTTCAAAAATGAAGCAGGACATGTATCTGAAATAATACGAGGAGATATCCAATTCAAATGACAAAAATATGTATTAAACTACATAGATACTACAGTATCTACACATTTTTGGCAGTTGCAATATACATGATTAGAAAGTCCTTTACTTTAGATATATGCATCAGCTCCTTCATTGTAGTGTCTCTACTTCTCAACTGTATTAATCCATTCTCCAAAGTAGTTTCAGTTATCAAAAGAGTAAAGAGTATACTCATTTCATCATACCTGTAAAAAAAAAAAAGGTAAAATCAAAGTACAAGCATACATATTGTATTTGTAGTTCAACCAGTTCAGATTCTTCCACAGTCTGAGGAAAATGAAGAGCAAAAGAGCAGAGTTTGGAAATCGGTCCAAAGAATAATACATTCTTAGAAATTAATGAACTGGGAAAAGGGATGCTATAAGGGTTGACTCAAAAGGAGGCCCTTTTTACACATGTATCAACTGTATCAAGGAGAAAGGGAGAGAATCTGGAACTCAAAAGTTCTGAAAATGAATGTTAAAAGTTGTTTTTACATACAATTGGGGAAAAATAAAAATAAAATACTACAGGAAAAAAGGGGCCCTTTTAATGCTTTGATAAACTCCCTTTGATGAAATCTAAGTCCAGAGACATGCTGAATTCTGCTTTACAGTAAACAATATTACATAATAAAGTTCTAATGTTTTAAAAGTCTTTATAAAGGAATCATGCTTATCTTACAACTTGGTAGCTGAAATTTAAAAGCTTATAAACCACTCTTCATTCATTTTAATTTCATCTTCACAGTGATCCCCATGAATAAGATGCTACATTTACAGGTATTATTATCATCCCCATTTTTCAGATGAGGAAACAAACCCAGAAAGTCCCACACATAGTGCAGCATTTGAACCCAGGTCTCTCCTGATTCTAAAACTTGTGCTCTCTTTACTACCAACATGCTATTAAACTGACTTATTTATCTATTCATATCCTGTATATATGACTATATAACAAACATACACAATCCAAATATGCTAACAGGAGTCACAAGATCACAGAATTTTAAAGCTGGAAAGGACCTGAGGGGAGCTTTTTAAGTGCTCCATCACATCCTACGGAAGAGGAAATATGTGCAGAAATCTGTTTTTTCATGTTTTCATTACAAGCTATGTGTAAGCTACCTGTAAGCTAGTAAGCTACCAGAGGAAGTTAGCCCTGAAAAGAATGTATACTAAGGTCTCCTTTATGCAAGTGAATGGAACTGAAGTGGTAAAGTGATATATATGCAAACTAAATCAAGGTTGTATAGTTCATTCCACCTGGGATCTGGCAGGCACAATGAAACTGTTCAACTTGGAACGAAATTGCTAAATGTGAATTCAGTAACTAAATCTCTAATTATTAATCTGTTGCCTATATAACAAAAGAGAAAATCAGCAAAGAGACTTCACATATGGTATGCAGGTGTATAATGTTTTGGGCCCAATACTGCAATTGCACTGAAGTAGAGAATTTTCAGTGACCAAACTACTTCTACCAATTCAGATCAGTAACTTTTGGACAACTGACTGTCTTGGTTGCCTGGGGGCACTGAGAGGTTGGGTGACTTGTTCAGGGTCAGAAGCAAGACCTGAACCCAGGTAGGTCTTTCTGAGTCTGAAGTCAGTTCACTATAACTGATAGCACCAACATTTACATATGTAAAAGTGAGGGTATGGGAGCAGACGACCTCTATAGTCCTTTCCAGCTCCAATAATCTTTGAATCTAAGAATTTTATTCTGTGACAAACTGAATATCACTAAATAATTGAGGTTTCTCTAGAACAACATTCTTATTTCATACTTTCTATGTATCATTTTGTATTAGAGTTATTTGTATATATGAGTCATTATCTCCCTACGAGACTGGGAGCTCCTGTGTCTTATTTAATCTGTTACCTCTAGTACTTAGCAGTGTGCAGTATACAGTTGATGCTTATTAAGTGTTTAAGTTTTTAATTACTGGGGACTTTTTTTCTTACTTTAAATAAAGCTGTTCCATCGAGCACTGCATGGTTTCCAAATAGCCAGGCCACACAGAAATTCCACTTTCTAGTAATTCATTAAACAGTCCTTGACAAACCTAGAGGCAAAAACCACAAAGTCTTGGAACATCATAAAATATGAATAATTGTATGAATGGTTTCTCATTATGAACAACAGTGTATAAACAATTTCCCATTACTTCAAAGGAATAGGCATAAGACAGGAAAAATAATAAATAAAAGGATGAAGCTTTACAAGAAGACTTTCTTACAAGAAGAAAAAACAACCTTTATCATCTATAACAAAAGTAACAAGAAGCTATACATAAACATTATATTATGCTAGGTACTAACAAAATCATGTTAACCTCCTACCAAAAAAAAATTTCCTTTTCATCAGATATTAACACCTGTTCCTTGTGGTCATGAAAGGAAGTATCCAACTATTTTTAAACTAGCTTATGCATGCTCTTTATGCATAAACATGTTCACAGACTCTTGCTGAGCCCCAAGGGAACTAATTTTAAAAGGTTTTAGTATCCTGGTGAGTGCACTAAGCTTATTTTGTGCTGAAATTATTTTTCAAAGTGCCTTACCTCTCTATCAAACTGTCACCTATGAATTACAGATACCATGTGTTATTTATTGTTGAATAACAATTCAGATTTATACAGTGCTTTAAAAGGTTTGCAAAGTGCTCTCTTTACAAACAGAACTATTATACATGTTTTACATGCTCAATTAGCCACAAGATATTTAGGCCTGAAAACCTATCTTACAATACAGGAAAGTGGGAGAGAAGGAGATAAGCAAAGGTGGGGAGGGGAATGATGGTAGGGAGGGCAATGGGAGGAGGGAGCAATTTGAAGTCAACACTCTTGGGGAGGGACAGGATCAAAAGACAGAATAAAAACAATGGGGGGCAGGATAGGATGGAGGGAAATACAGTTAGTCTTACACAACATGACTATTATGGAAGTCATTTGCAAAACTACACAGATAGGGCCTATATTGAATTGCTTGCCTTCCCAAAGGGAATGGGTGGGGAGGGAGGGATGGGGAGAATTTGGAACTCAAAGTTTTAGTAACAACTGTTTAGTTGTTCTTGCTAGTAGGAAATAAGAAATACAGTTAATGGGGAATAGAAAGTCATCTGGCCCTACAGGACAAAAGAGAAGATGGGGACAAGAGAAGGGAGAGATGATAGAAGAGAGGGCAGATTGGTGACAGGGAAAATTAGAATGCTCGGTGTATTGGGGTGGGGGGAGAGGATAAAAGGGAGAAAATTTGGAACCCAAAATTTTGTGAAAATGAATGCAAAAAGTTAAATGAAATAAATAAATAAATAAATAAGGTATTTAGGCCTAAGTGCCTACCTTTCCAGCCTGATTTCATATTACCACCCTTCATGCATTCTATTAATCAAATTGACCAGCAACCTACTCACAAAGACAACACTGCATTTCCTTACCTACGTAAGTGGTTTTCTTTGTCTAGAGACATTTCTCCCTCAGTTCTGCCTTCAAAGCTCATCTTAGATGTCTCCTACTACAATAGGCTTTACCCAGGTATGAACAATGTCCCTCTTTTCTGTATCAGCTAAATATTAAATTATTAAATTAATTATTATTAGATAGTACTGCACTGTCTCTTCTTGTGGTTTGTCAGGTCTGACTCCACATGACCCCTTTTGAGATTTTCTTGGCAAAGACACTGGAGTGGTTTGCCACTGAGGCAAAGTGACTTGTCTAGAGTCACACAGTTAGTAAATGTCTAAAGCCAAATTTGAACTCAGGAAGATGATTCTTCCTGATTCTAAGCCCAGGGCTCTATTCACCACACCACTTAGCTGCCTACTCTCCCCTTACTATAGCAAAGGCAAATTCACATCTCACCCTTTTAAGCACAGAAGGTACTCCTCCCTTTCCACCTGTGACAGAATCCCTCACTCCCTTTCATGACACAGTTCTAATGCCATTTTCTACACAAATCCTTTCCAACAGCAAGTAATCATCCCTTCCTGAATTATATTTGTGTGTGTCATACATAAACACAAATAAATCCCAGATAAATTTATATATGCTATGTTGTACATATTCTATCATCTGATATAAACTCCTTGATTTTTTATTTTTGTCTCTAGTCACACTACAGTACTTGGCACATAGCAGGAACTCAATAAATATTTGTTGATCGACTTATATTGCTAGGCAATTAGGTAAAAGCTGGGAAATAATTTTAGTAAATTATCCCTAACAAAGTTCATCACCAAAAAAATCTATTGAAAAATTTGTTTGGTTAAGTCAAAGAAGAAAAAGGGAAAGGAAAAGAGTCTTTATGGAACCTTGAATTATAGTCATCTAAATCTATGTTCTTCATATAAGTCTTTCCAGGTCTCATTGAAGCCTTCCTGTTCTTCATTTCTTACAGCACAGTAATATTCCATTACATTTGTATACCACAATTTATTCAGCCATTCCCTAACTGATGGGCATCCCCTTGATTTCCAGTTTTTGGCCACCATAAAGAGAGCTGCTATAGATATTTTTGTACATGTGGGACTCTTTCCTATTTTTATGATCTCTTGGGGATACAGTCCTAGAAGCAATACTACTGGGTCAAAAGGAATGCACATCTTTGTAGCCCTTTGGGCAGAGTTCCAAATTGCTCTCCAGAATGGCTGGATCAGCTCACAGCTCCATCAACAATGAATTAGTGTTCCAGCTCTCCCACATCTTCTCCAACATTTATCATCTTCCTGCTATGTGATGTTAGCCAATCTGATAGGAGTAATGTGGTATCTCAGAGTTGTTTTGATTTGTATCTCTCTAATCAATAGTGATTTAGAGCATTCTTTCCTATGAGTGTAGACAGCTTCCTCTGAAAACTGCCTGTTCATATCCTTTGACCATTTACCAATTGGGGAATGACTTGTATTCTTGCACATTTGACTCAGTTCTCTAAATATTTTAGAAACGAGGTCTTTATCACAGAGATTTGTTGCAAAAATTCTTTCTTTTATACTTCCCTCCTAAACTTGCTTGCACTGGGTTTGTTTGTGCAAAAACTTTTCAATTTAATGTAATCAAAATTATCCATTTTGCATTTCATAATGTTTTCTGTCTCTTGTTTAGTCAAAAATTTTTCCCTTCTCCATAAATCTGATAAATACCCTAGTCCTTGCTCCATTAATTTGTTTATAGTATCAATCTTTATACCTAGATCATGTAACCATTTGGAATTTACTCTTGTGTATGGTGTCAGGCATTGGTCTATGCCTAGTTTCTGCCACAGTGTTATCCAGTTTTCCCAGCAATTTTTGTCAAACAGTGAATTCTTATCCCAGAAGCTGGGGTCCCTGAGTTTATCAAATAGTAGATTGCTATATTCACTGACTACTGTGTCTTGGGTACCTAACCTATTCCATTGGTCTATCCTTCTGTTTCTTAGCCAGTACACCAAGTGGTTTTGATAACTGCAGCTTTATAACACAATTTGAGAGCAAAAATGATGCTGATCAAAAGGAGCAGAACCAGAACTTCATACACAGCAACAACCACAGTGTGTGAGGATTTTTTCTGGTAGATTTAGAACTTCATTGCAATGCAAGGACTTAAAAAATTCTCAATGGTCTCTTAAGGCAAAATGCCTTCCACATCAAGAGAAAGAATTATGCAATTCAATCGCAGAATGTAGCAGATCATTTTCTTATGTATTATGTTTTGGTTTGCTTTATGATTTCTCCCATTCATTTTAACTCTTCTAAGCAACATGACTCAGGTGAAAATGTATTTAATAGGAATGTATGTGTACAACCTATATAAAATTTTAAGATTTCTTGGGGAGGGAGAGAGGAGAGAGAGGGGAAAAAAATCTAAGTTATATGGAAGTGATTGTAGAACACGTCAACAAATAAAATAATTTTTAAAAAAGAAAAGAAAGTGATGGAGATTATGGTGATGATGCAGACTAAATTTTAAAAAAACTAAACGCTTACTATGTTTTTCATAAATGAGGGCAAAACTCTTTAGCTTTTATCTCTGAATGTCAGCATCTAGCAGAAAGTCTTCCACACAGCTACTGTTCAATGTTTGATTTCATCTCTTTCATTTGAATGTTTGATTAATAAATTATTAGTAGCATTTTCCTAAGGATCAACTGAAGATATACTTTTAAGAATGAGATTAGTTTCATCTCTGCAACAAGAGTTTATGATCTTCAAGTTCCACTTCAACTCTTAAAATTATAAACCATGAGCCTAACTACAGACTGGTCTTTGATTGCTCTGAACTGTATCTGCTGAACAACAGTGTTATTCGAAATGCTAACCTTCACAGCACTTTCTCAGTGAAGTGTCATAATTAGGATGAGGAAGAGTCTTCTTCTCTTTGTTCTTTAACATATTAAAATGATATACCCTAGAGGCAAAACTGGGATGGAACTATCTTGACTCTTATGAAACCAGTTCAATAGTTTAGACCAACAGACAGAAAATCAAAATTTAAAAATAGATTTGGCACCTCTGTTTTACCCAGCAAGTGATAAAGAGGAAAAATAATTCACACCTAAATACATATTCAAAACCATTTGGGTTAATAAAGGATGGCTAATTCTTGTAAACACCCCAAAATTTGATAAAACATTATTGATGAGAAGGAAGACAAGGGAAGAGATTGTAAGGTACTTGAGGTCCCGAACTTTCATTTTTGTCTGTGTTCCCCCAGAGTCCAAAACAGTGCTCAGCAGAGCAGACACTTAATAATGCTTGCTGAATAAAATTAATATATATTTACCTTTATTAAAACAGCCTGCTCCAATAATACTAATATTTATTAGTCCGCTGCAAAGTTAAGTGCTGAATAAAAACATTTAAGCTTCATTACAGTAACTGAATCTAAATTAAAGCTAAATCTTAAGTTTTGGGTTGTTGATAGTATGGGTATAATTTTATCAATGAAATTAAAATATATGTTAATAACAAACCTGTCTCAACTCTACTGTTGGACCTCTTCCCATATCCAAAGCCACCTTGATTGGAGCTAAACAAGGGTGAAGTTTAAGTACCTAATACAATTATAGAAGAAAAAAATTGACTATTGATCAAATACAAAACAAGAAATACCCACAAATGTAGAGATTATTCAACAATTAGGACTTTTTAGTCAAGAATAGTAACTAGTTTAAAATTGCAACATAATCAAACACGGTGAACTAACTCGAAACTGGCACAAATATTTCCATTTCAGGCCTCATGATGAGATATGCGACACAAGACAGAAGAATTAACATTTAGTTTAACTAGAAATAATTCTGCAGATATTTAAAAAACAATGCTTCTCATTAGACCATCAAGATCATCATACTTTAAGAGAAATGGTATAGAAGCTAGCCCTTGCTCTGCTACTACTTTGCTATGTAACCTTGGGCAAATCACTTCAATTCCCTCATCTATGAAATCAGCAGTTGGACTTTCTGCTAAGGAACTAATGATTAATCTAATTATTAAGAGTATGAGGATTCATTATTTAAATTATCCATTACCATCCATGGATTCTACATTACAAAAAAGATCACTAAACTATGGGAAAAGATATGTTTACATAAATATCAATACTTTTAAATAAAATCTTCATATACAAAGTCCTTTAGGTAATAAAAATATGATCTGATTGGATACTTTACCCTTAATGTGGAAAAACAAAACAGTGCACGTTAGCATACAACATTTAAACAGAAGAATACTGCCAGGCCCCTGATCAGAATTTAGACTTAGTCTCGCAACCTAAAGCAGGCATATATGCATTTTTTTTTTTTAGCAGTCTTCATGCTTCCGCTTCTTGGATGAGCTGTGGACACTTGCTATTTCACTACTTTTTAACCTTTACCCCACCTTTGACTGTCCACTATGTCTGAAACCAGAGAAGTCACTACTACCAACTGGTCCTGCCTCTTGCTAGGTTGCTGACACTGCAGTCAACTGGTTGGGTCTGGGTAGAATCTATCTTCTGAAAATACCCAGCAGCCCATATGGCTGAAACCTATCTTCTGGAAATATTCAGGAAACTATACAGCTACTGCAGCTGCTAACCTTCTCCAGGTTAAACAAGTCAGGCTATATGATCAACCAGTTAAGAAGGGAAGGCCTCCTCCATACTACCATAGGAAGCTAACTTTACTGTTAGAACAGACCATGAAAAGTTTCGAAATTCTTTGGTACCAAAAATTCTAAAAAAATTAAACTCTTTCATGTTAGAAACTGCTGCCACAAATTTTTAAAATGAAACAATTGTATATAATTCTGATTTCCTCATTGTCTCCTATAAACATCCTTCCCATGTCTCCCAAAGTACCTTTCTCTGAAGATCCTTCTTTCCCATAAAGGATTTATCTGTTAGCTGAAGGGAATCATGGAGATAAGCTAACACTCCTTGGTCTAGATCTCCACTCACAGTAAGAACTTGAGGAACCACATTTTTTCTTCCATCTCGGCCCTTCGCAGAAAAAAAGAATATACATTTGTCAGAAAAGCTGAAAAATGTCTTTCACTTTAAATTCCTTTGTTTGGTACTACTATAATACTATTAAGAGATTATCTTTTTTTTTAGCAAGTAACTGTTTTTTCCTCTCACCTGACACCTAAAATATTAAAATTTTCAACTTTGGAAATCTTTAAAGTTTCTTTATGCAAATTAGCAATTTTGTCCTTTCCCTTCCTCATTTCTTTCTCTACAGAAGCAAATCATCTGGCAGCTTCACAAGCTAATTACTGTGAAAAAATCTTCCTACATCTCACTTATAGTCCTAGGATTTATTCTTCATTCATACAAATTTTAAACTCACTTTCTGACATTATTTTAACACAATATGGTAAAATTACAATTATTTAAAATGTATAAAACAATGTTAATATCATGAACTTTCAGTTATGTAGCATTCCATTATACAGGAATACTATGAAACTAACACTTCCATAAATACTACAGCAACATAACTCATTTTCAAAACAATGACTTGAAGATACTGCAAGACCTTGTGCTTTCTTGTGAATCAAAGAAAGAACTGTTAAATATAGTTTTAGTGTTGTGTAGTCTATGTATGGCATTCCAATTTTTTGAAACCTATCAATTTTCTTAGAATATGATATATGTGATAACTGCATTAACTACAGTATCAGACTTTCCCACTGTAACAGAAGATTTACTATACCTTGTTATTTTTATCGCACAGCCTGTTGATTCCTGTTTTCAGTATTTTCTACAAGTGGTCCTTCCAGAAACGTGCTTAGACGTTAATTGAAAAGCACCGTTAAATGAGGTCTTTATAACATCTTCCAAGTAGCCCTTACACAACTAGAGTAAAGCAGGTATAAAACGGTCAGGTTGGGACTGCCTCCCTGAAGAGCTGACTAACTGTAACTGTAGCACATCTCAAACTAGCGGGCCGCCAGTACTGAAACTTGGGAACTACAAGAGACACAAAAACAGTAATTTCAGGGAGTAAAGATGACAGCGAGGAAGCTCTCCTTAGTGTAATCACAGGCTTGGAACAGTAAAAAGTATTATCCTGCTTTTTTTTTTCTGGCCCTTTTAACACTAGAAGGAACAAAATTTAAGAATAACTCAAAGGAGACTAAGCTACATCAATTGATAACAGTACTTTTTAATTCCTAAGGGAAATAAAATAGAAAGTAGAATAATTTTTATTTCAAAGTAAAATTGTAACATTTTTGTGTCAGTTGACACTCTGGTCCTTCTGGTGATGCAACGATATCCCTAGCCACAACAAGTAATTAAAAATCTTAATACTCAGTTATGCAATTCTGAACATTGTGAGTTAAGAAGTCTAAAAAAGAGAATGGGTAAAAGAAGTTTTGTGAGGTGGGTAAGGTGGAGGGAAGCAGGACAACGACTTTTTTTTTTTTACCTAAAGTAACCTGCTTTTCAAATTTATCCAGTAAATATTCTCTAGTCTATAAAAAGTCTTCAGTGCTTTCCTTTTTTTCCATAAGAAGGTATTTTAACCTCTAAAAGAGAAATGGGGAAGCGAAATCAAAAATGTTGCACTTTTGCCCTTAGTTGTACCAGAATAGGGGATACAGGAAAAGAACACAGTCACTACATGTTATACAATAATCTGAATGATATAACTGACTTAATTTGTTTCTTCTATTTCACTACTGCAATTTGCCTTTTGTTTCAAGATCCTTGAGTGCTGAGTCCATTATTTATTTTTATATCCTCAAGGCCAAGCCGAGGGTCAGGTAAACAGTATATGCTTAATAAACGCTCGTTGAATGAAGGAACACTTCTACAAAGTATAGGTACTCCAAAATAGTGTATAATTCTAACATCAATCCTAAATCTTTTTATTTTAAAAATAAATTTAATGATTACAGAGTATAAAATGGGAACCAAACTGCAGCAACCAAGGCTTTATGCTAGCTACTGAGGATGGTTCTGTGAGGCTTCTTCCTTCTCACCCCTTGGCTGATCCTGCTTTCTCATGGTCTCCCTTTTAAGGTCCACAGTTGACTTCAGCCTGGCCTCCTTTCCAAAAATTCCCATGGGTCACCTAGTCTGGGGACCCAATCTCCTGAAATATACTGGGATCAGCCTGACAAAAGCCCCCTGGGATTATCAGATCAGTAAGGAAGGCAACAACACTTGCTCTGTCCCTGCCCTAATAAAACCCTTTGGGGGCAGGGTCTGTGTCATATCTTGTTCCTTAGGCTCCCTAGCACCCAGCCCAGTGCCTGGAATAAGCACTCACAAGTTGGTCACTATGATGGTGGATCTATTTCCTGTTCACCTCAAGAGTCACACGCTCTGAACAGGCATTTGCATACCCTAGACCACCCTTAAGAGTCAACATGCTTCTCTATACCAGGTACTTTCTATAAATTCATCAATAAATATTTATTATCACTACTCTGAAATGTCTACCAGCAAAGGCCCTACGTAGGAGATGATTTCTGAAATGAGGTTTAAAAGGAACTAGGGATTGTGGAAGTGACATTGAGGTGGGAGTGTACCCCAGATATGGAGGAATGACCCCTGTATCAGGAACCATGCTAGGGAATAGACAATACAAAGATTCAAGTCTGTCCTCAAACTTACAGTATCAGGAGACACAACGTTTAAGTATGTACAAAATCTGGAATGGAAGCATCCAGACCAACACTTATTTTGCAACTTATAGTCTCTAAACTAGAGTTACTTGAGAACACTAAGATGTTAAGGTTCAATGTTCTCCACTTCTCCAGTTACACTGCCAGGGTGTCTGGGGCCGAACTATAACCAGGCCTTCCTGACCCTGATGTCAGCTCTCTTATCCACCAGACCACCCTGCCTCTCATATAAAATGTGCATAAATTAAATACAAGGTACCTTTGCTGGGAAGACACTAAGGTACAGAGAGAGTGGGAATCAGGAAAGACTTCAGCAAGTGATGTTTGAATTAAGGTTTAAAGGAAACTAGGAACTGCAGAAGTCCAAGTGAGGTGGCAGTGCATTATGGATATGGGTGAATGGCCTCTGTAAAGGCACAAAGGATTGGAGATGGAGTATTATACATGAAGAACATCCAGAAGTGAAGGAGAACAATATACAACAAGGCTGGAAAGGTAGATTGGAGTTAAGCTGTAAAGTGCTTTAAAGAATTTGTATTTGATCCCAGAGGTAACAGGGAACTACCAGTATGACCAAGACAAACCTGTACTTTAGCACTTTGGCAGCTATATGGAAGATGGATTAAAAAGTAGAGATACTGGGAGGCTCTTTCAATAGTCCAACTGAAAGGTGATAAGGGCTTGAACCAGACTAGTGGCTGTGAGCATGGAGAATAAGGAACAGATTATTCAAGAGTCACTGGGGAGATAGAACAGACAAGACTTGGCAACTAATTAGGCAGAGCGAGGAGTCACAGAGGTCTAGGTGACTGGAACCATGGCAGTGCCCTCAGCAACAACAACAAAAACAGTAAGAAAGGTGGATTTGAGGAGGAGGGATAAAGATAACGAGTTTTCTTTTGGACATGTTAAGTTTGAGATTCTTACAAAACACTGAGTTAGGAATGTCCGCTAGGTCTAGTTGGTGTGCAATAGCGGAGTTCAAGGAAGACGCTAGTATATTCCTGTTCTTCTAATCCCTGTACCTCAGAACCAGCTTCTGCTGAGGCAAAAACGCCATTCCCCTGCTACTTCTTCCCATGCTCACATCTCAGCACAACTCAGCCCCAGCCTTCCTATTCTTCACTTTTTAACTCCTCTTTCCATTCTGCATCTCTTCCTTTCACATTCCTTCTATTTTCTGGGGTTCATGGAAATCTATTGTTCTCCTGAAGATAATCTTCTCTCTCAGCACCCAACTTGAAGGTGGCTGCTTTTTCCCTCCCTGGAAAACTGGGCCAAGAGGAAGAATTATTCTACTCCTTGCTCAATGCTACTTTTAGAACCTTCCCTCTAAGTTCACTCTGTCCTGTCCAAACCCTTGCTGCTGCCTTCTATAAATTTCTAGGTACTCTCTCCTTTCCAGTAAGGGAAATGTCTGACTTCCAGTCTTCTACTGTCACTAGAAAACTGCCTTTCACAAAGTAGGTATTTAATAAATGTTCTCCACTTAATTATCTTTGATAACCCTTGCCTCTCAGTTCTTCAACTCCCATTACCTCTCTTTTCTGTTTTATCCCAAAGTGCACATATAGGTCATCATAATTTAGGATCCTCCCCACTCAGGTTATTATTGAGAAAACGTATAGTCAAGACAAAGTAAATCACCCTACATGTAATTTAGATTTGTCTCCAGAATACAACTGTAAAAGTTCATGGTCTCCAAGATTCCAGAGTGTTTCTATTGGCTCTTTTCCCCAGGGAAAACTGTAGAACAGCTTGCTTCCTTTACGACCTTCTTCACTTTGACAGTCGCTGCTGCTGAAGTTGGATGGACTTACTGCAAACTAAAAAACAAAAGTTCAAATGTTCATGTTTTGCTCTTTTATCAAGTTTAATGTTAATTTAGCTCCAATTTTAGAAATAAGAATTTAGTGTAACTCTGGAAGATACAGAAATAATAGGTTTTCTAAGAGGGTGATCAAATAGTATAATATAAGTAAAAAAAAAGAAAAACCCAAATTCAGAAAACCCACCAATGGCAAGAAGCTAACGGACCCACTAGAAGGTAATTCTTATAGAAAAAGTAACTGAAGTTCAACTCACTAGACCATCACTCTAGGCACTCCCATAAACTCCAAACTGAAATAGAGTAGACTGGCAACTGTTGTGAAAACTATAAATAATTTTATTCAAGCAACTTGTGGTGTCAATAGCTTGACAGTGTCAGATAAAACCCACTGCCAAGAATTGATACCCATGAACTGGGTCAGACCCAAGCCTGTAGAAGTGGTAGCTGTGGAGGAGTAGGGAAGAATGTGCAGAATGAAAATGGAAGAGGCCAAAAAAGTAATTAAAATTAATACAGCACAGGAAGAAATAAACAGTAGAAGAAGGCAGAGAGAGTAAAGGAAAGACTACTTGAGAACATGGAGATGTTAAAGTAGTGCCCCACCTCATCAAGATCAGTTCCCAGGTCTAGTATAAAGATTGGCAGGGTGGGGGAGAGGGGTGGAGAACTGTTGGGAAACAATGGTAGAAATCAGAAGAGTAGGATGGTAAAATGAAGAATATGCGCTACTGTCTCCTACTTTTCTTACTGCCCCTTCCAGTGCCTAGCAAAATGCTTTGCAAACCCTGTGTGCTTAATAAATGCTTTCATTCATCCACTCAGTATTGCTCTCTGGCAATGACCCAAACATCTATTCTCTTTTCGTGATAATAGACTTTGTCCAAACCTGGTGATCTGAGAGAGCAAAGATCAGACATTAATAAGCACAATTTTGGCAAAGATACCAAAGAAAAGTCAGCAGACAGGCTAACACTGACTGAAGAGCAAAAAGAAGCATGCATTCAAAGAAAAGATTCATCTCAGTTGGCAAACATTTTCACAAGGAAACCAAGTGGAAAATCTGCTGGTTAAGATGAGACTAGCACAACAAATTCAGCAGGAGCCTTTGAAACAAGAATAGAGAAATTCTAAGAACTCCATCATGGTGCCCTCCTTCTCTAAACTATCTTTTATTTATTTTCAATATACATATTATCTCCCCTGATAGAACACAAGTTGCTTGAGACAGGGACTGTTTGATCTTTGTCTCTGTATCCCTAAGCCCAGCAGAGTACTCACTATTTGGTAGGAGCTTAAAAACGATTGATGATAATTTGATTGAGTGGTTCAGAAGAACAAAGAATTCTGTAAAAATATCAAAAAGCTTTTTTGTAATATGCCTGTTCCTCAATTTTTCTTGGCAATTCCTAAGAAGGAAATTCCCAAAACAGTGAAGATTAGCACCTTTTCAACATATGATAATCATGTGACATGGTTGGTGCATAAAAGCTGGTTTTAAGAGTAAAGAAGACTTAGTTTCAAGTCTTGCTTCATTCTGGCAACCCAGGGAGAGTCTTCCAGCATCCCCAGCAACCCTAAGATATCAAAGAAATAAGGACAGAAAATAAAGAGCTCTCAAGGAACAAAGGAGCAAGTGTAATCAGAGACTACAGAAATTTGAATAGTAGAGTAGTAGAACCCACAGTGATTGATTCTCATAAAAAGATTAGCAGAACTGAAATGTAAAAAATGCAGAAGATAAATTAAGGGGAAAAAACCAAAATTACAGGAATACTTCAAAGTCCTACAAAGCAAAAATACTGAATTTGAAGGTAGGATGTGAAGAGAAAACCTAGAAATCACAGGTCTTCCAAAAAATAATAAAAAAGAAAAAACCTGAATACCATTCTCTAAGAAGTTAATGAAAAGTTTTTTTTTTCAATGCATTTAAAGCTAGAAAAGGACATGAATATGGAGTATGGACAAGGTATTTCTGTAGTTTGATTTCCTTTTAAAAAAATTTGTACACTGCACCTTCTTAGATGGAGAGAAGGATAAAAAACAGCAATCTGGGTTATGTACTAATTAGAAAGAGAGAGAAGTGGAGAAAAGCCTTTCAATTTCCCCACTTCTCTTTAGGGTGGTAGGAGAATAAGTCCATGATAGTATAGTGAGCAGAATACAGAGAAAAGAGTAGAAGTTGGGTAAAACTACAGAAAGGGAAAATTTGGCAACAGCATGAAGTGATGTTATAGAGGTGAGAGGAGTAAGACATAAATCTGACTGTTATTGCCTGAATTGACATGGACCTCCCACAATGCATCACCACTTAACACTTGTCAAAAGGCTGGACTTCAAAGGAAAACCTTGAACAACCTGCCTTGAATCACTTGCCTTCTTCAACTGACCTCTCTCCACCTGCTAATACTCTACTTGGACTCATCTCTCAATGTTTAGCATATTCTCACCCACTAATGTTCTTCCCAACCCAGCGATTCTGAAGTCCTGGCTACTGATCGACAAACTCTGCTTCCCATACTAACTCCCTCCTCCAATGTTCCATTCTAGATCTGCCCATCCCTTCAACTGTGCTCTCTGGATCACCTGAAAACAAACTTGTTTTCAGCTTAATTAAGCTAATCAATTAATTAGCTAACTTCCAGCCATCTTCTGGACCTCAGAACTGCCTCCTACCTTGTGACAACACATGCCTGGCCAACCTTTCTCAGCACTGGTTGTATTTTCATTCATATTCCCTATTCATTGGTCATGGAGGAAGAGATGGGATACTCCTTGTTCCTCAATACCACTTCTAAACTCTACCACCATTACTCAACAACTTCTACTTCTCTGATGCCCGTTATCTAAATTTGTCACCCAGTACAGATCCTGGTGACCATTATCAAATAAAGACCCTATCGTTCACTCTCCTTCCTTCCTCAATGAGTTCACTGCCTGGTTCACAGTCTCTCTCCACTTCAAATCATGCTTTCCTACTAGGAAACGTCATCGTATAGATTTGACACTCCCTCAAATACACATACTTCTTCAATCTACTTAGTTTCCATGATCTAGTCCTCCATTCCACCTCCTCTTAATATAAAAAAGTTCATACCCTTGACCTTGCCATCACCCACAAGTATTCTATTTCCATGTTCATGAATTCCTTTACTTGATCATAATCTTTTAGGAATCCCATGGATTTACCACCTCTAACCTTGTTTCTTCACCCTCATAATCACCTCCAATCCCTCTTACTCTCAGGTTTTTTCCCCCAAGCCATCACTCCTATATTAGCTATACTCTCTCTCCTCTCTTCCCTATCTTGACCCTGTGATGAACCAGTTCAATTCTACTAATACTTACCCTCAAGTCTCCTGTGTTCCCCAACTCCACTTTCACCAATCGTGTCTTGCCAAACCTCAACCTTGGATTACTCATACTACCTACTCTACTGGCTTCTATTCATGTTCTACTGAATGGAGCTGTAGGAAATCAAGAGACCATGCTGACTGGTCCATTACAAATTTGTTATGTTTAATTGGGACCTCACTGCAGTAAAGCATACCTCCCTAATCAAATTTACTATCCCACTGACCACAGAGGCTTTTCCAAACCTTTTCATCCTTCTTCAAACCTCCTATGGCATGGCAACATCTCAGCTTATTTCACTGAAAAAAAAATTTGGGCCCATTCACCAAGAGCTCCCTCATCACGAATCATTCAGATATATTCCCTTAGTCTTTCACTGGTCTCACATGAAGATGTAGCTCTTCTCCTTGTGAAAGCTAACCCCTCCATGTGCTCAAGTGATGCTATTCCATCCTGTCTTCCCAAAGAGATTACCTCCTATATCATCCCCACTCTCTCACTAATCTTTAGTCTCCTCCTATTCTAGGCTGCTTCCCTACTGCCTACAAAACATGCCCATGACTCCATTCTCAAAAAACCTTCACTGATCCATCTAAGACTATTAGTTTTTGTCCTGTCTCTTCCTTTTTGTGAATAAATTTTTGAGACAGCTGTCTACAATAAGAGCCTCCACTGTTCTTATCTCCTCAATCTCTTAATTCTCTACAGTTTGGCTTCCAACTTCATCATTCAACTAAAATTGCTCTTAAAAAGTAAACAGTGATCTCTTAATTGCCAAATCTAATGGCCTTTTACTTAGAGCTCATCCTTCATGACCTCTCTGCAGTCAGGTTAGGAAGTTCAGACTTTAAATCTTATACAGTATGCAACAGGAAGCTATTGAAAGTTCCTGATGATCATTAAATATTACTACAATAGAAAAAACTTTTATACAAAATTCTTCATTGTATGATTTCTGTTGTAATTATTTTGACCTACATTAGCTGATAAGATATTACTGTATGTTAAGAAAAAAAATCAACATTTGAAACAGGCTTTACCAGCAACAATTCTACAACTTTTAACATTAAAAATAACAGATGATTAAAAAGTGGTCAACTTTTTTGCATGGACTATCAGTGGAAATATTAAATTTTGAATTCAACATGTTACACAAATAGTTAAACTATAAGCAATATTCAAAGGAGTTTACTCCATTCATAAATTTGGACATGCCAAAAGTCTTTTTATACATAGATACATGACGGTTATCTATGATTGAGAATTTGAACCCATGTCTCTCTTGAACATAAATCCATCTCTACTGTGCTATAATGCCTCCACTTAATTTTTTTTTAAAAAGGTTTTAAATTCAGGATATTTACCAAAATACTTTTCTCCTACGATACATGTCAGAAGAGATGGGGGAAAACTAGGACACTAATACACTATTAATGGAGTTGTGAAATGATCCAAGCATTCTGAAGAGGAATTTAGAATTATGCTCAAAGGGTTACAAAACTGCATACCTTTTGATCCCACAATATCACTGCTAGGTCTGTATTATAAAGAGATTTTAAGAGAGAAAAGGACCTACTTGTGCAAAAATATTTATAACAGCTTTTTATGGTAGCTAAGAATTGGAAATTGAGGAGATGCTCGTCAACTGGGGAATGGCTAAACAAGCTGTGATATATGATAGCAATGGAATATCATTGTGCTATAAGAAATGACAAGCAGGACGATTTCAGAAAAACTTAGGAAGACTTACATGAATTGATACAAAGTGAAATAAGCAGAACCAGGACAACACTGCACACGGTAACAGCAATACCATACAATGAACACCTGTGCATAACTTCACTATTCTCAGCAATACAATGATCCAAGACAATCCCAAGGGACTAATGATGAAGTATATCATCTGCCTCCAGAGAAAGAATTGATGTTGTCTGAAAACAGATTGAAGCATACTTTGTCTTTCTTTTTTTTCAAGTCTTCATGCACAAAATGATTTTTTTACTTGACTACATGGATAATCTGTATCAGACTGCTTACCATCTTAGGAAGTGGGGAAAAGAGGAAAGGAGGGATGGAATTTAGAACTCAAAACTTTAAAAAAAAAGAATGTTAAAAATTGTTTTTATATGTAATTGGAGGTAAAATAAAATATTGTTTAAAAAAATACCTTTCTCCACCACAAAAGTCGATGTCGCAACCAGAAATCAAGCCACTGGCCTGCTGTTCTTGCAGAAGTAAACCACACCAAGGAAGACATGGTTCTTTCACCTATTCTTTAAAAACAGAAAGGTCAGGAATGCCTTTAAAATCAGGGAGTTAAACCATAATTATTTGCTTTCACAAAGTCTATCCCAAATCAAAAAATGAAGGTTCATAAACATTTAGGTGCCAACCTACTTTTCCAGCTTTACTTCACATTATTCTCTGCTCTAAATAATCTATGCTCTAGTCACACCTACTGTTCTGCCTCCTGTTTCAAGCAATTCAACAAAGAAGCTCATCCTCCCTCCTAATCCCTGCTGTGAAGATCCTTCTTATATTCTGCCACCCATCTCAAATGCTTCCTTTTCTGTGAAGTCTTCCCTGTTGACCTCTCCATGTCTGAACTCTCAATATTTTATCCATATCTTTCTTAAGTACTTGTAACATTCTGCTTTTTATTAGATTTCTTTGCACATGTCTTTTCTCCCTGACAGTAAGCTTTTTGAGAGAGAGCACCTTATTTATCTTTGCATACCCATTAATAAATGCTTAGCTGAATTTATACCTTTTAATGCCATCACATGTATGCCCAATGTCAGGAACATCTTGAAAACACACTCCAATCTGAGCAAGACCATAAGGCAGCCTCTTGTTTACCAAATCAAGGCAATTAACATAGTGTTTCAAAGCACCTGTCAAAATATAAGCCATTCATCTTTATAAATTTATGTTTCATAGCCTAGCCTGACTTACAAATCTCTATTATATATGTCTCCAGTATTCTAATTTTAGCAAAATATACTAGCAATGATGACAAAGCATCCTTAAGAACTAATTAATTCTTGTGTAATTTCCTGTAATCCATGTTATTTAATAATTACCAAAACATTTTAAATCAATAATTTTACAAGATTCTGCTTAAGGCTGATGGTCCAATTCAGAATTTTCACTTCTCTAATCACTTTTTTTTTGATGAGGCATCAAAACATTCCTAACCAACTATGATACCATTAACAGTAATTTCAGATTAGTTAGCAGTGAATTAAACCTCAATAAAAAATTCTTTATAGATTTCCTAAGCATTACAAATCCTATCAATATTGGTTCATAGTAAAAAAAACCCCAAAATTTAGCACTAGAATGTTTGCAAAGTGCTTTACATACAATATCTCACCTGAACATCATAAGAATCTCCAGAAGTATAGGTAGCACCATTTTACAGATGAGGAAACAGAAGCTCAGAGAGGTTGTGACATACCTATGGTGACATACTTGAAATGTAGTATCAAATATAAGTATACTATCCACTTTATCACGCTCCATCTTGAAATCTTACAATTACTGCAAAAGTCACCATGTGCAAAAGAAAAGCTCCACCTTTAAAAACTTGTTTCTGCTTATGATTTTACTGATTCTCAAAAAATAACTTCACAGAAACCTGAAAACGATGTTGGTTTGGCTTTTTAATTTAGGAAAATACACTTTTATTTAAGTATAATTCAAGTTAACCCCCTCATTCTCACCTAGTTATACTACTTTGGGACCTCTCTGACTTTCCCATCATATCCCAGAAAGTTCTTTACTGTGGAACACCTCATCAGCCTGTAAACTATCTCATAACAATTTCATCAGCCTACAAGACCTCATCAGCCTTGGTACCCCACACCTCATCACAACTCTCAGTCTCTCAGATGAGGGAGTGGAACCATGGACTTCACTTAAGGAGGGAGCTCAGCTCAGAGCATCTCATTTCTCACCGGACTGCACTACTTTGGGACTTCTCTAATTTTTCCACCATGCTCCCTGCATCGGGTACCTTCTCTGTTCTCTGCCCTCATGCCCTCCCTACCCACCCCCCTTTTTCAGCTTCCTTTTACATATGTTTTTTCTTCCTCCACTAACTTAGGGCAAAAATTGTTTGTTTGTTTTCCGTATGTGTTTTAGGTATTTAATAACTGTTTACTGACGGACCCAAAAAACCATTTTTCTTTGGTTAAAGGCGGGTACTAATATGCCTCTCTTGGAAATAACGATCAGCATTTCACAAAATATAAGAGTAGCACTGAAAGCACAAGCTCAATCTTTTTTCCTATGTCTTTAATAAGCGGGATCTACTGACCCCTGCACGGCAATCACTCCGAGATTCTTTTAAACTCAAGCCGTCAGTGGGTTGGTTCTCTGGGAGGATAAAAAAGGTCTTGTTAAAAACTGAGATTCTTGTACTGTAAGCCAGCTTCCTGAGGAGGTCAGATAAATGCCGGCGTGCCACCGGTGGATAATCCGACACAAAGACCGAGAACTGAACCTGCACCCGTCAGCGACGCTCGAAAACGCTGCCCCCCGATCGGTTGGCCTGCTTTTCCTTATGCCTAAAAAGGGGACGCTGCGATTACAACCCAAGTCAGGCAGGACTACCTGGGGCGCTCGGCTGGGGGCGCTCCTTCCGTACCGTGGTGGAGGCTCTCCCGCAGCGTCCCCGAAGCCAAGAGGCTCTCCACAGAGCTAGCCAGCTGCTCCTTGGTGAGCGCTTCGTTCCGCAGGACGGCCCGCAGCGCGTGCGCCGGGGCGAAGCACAGGCCTCGGCCCCCGGGCAAGGCGGACCGCGGCTCGAGGTGGGGGGTGTCCAGCGGGAAGATGTGCTCCCGGAAGGCCGCCACCGAGGCCCACCACTGCGAGGCCAGGTTCTTCCTGAGCCCCACGCCGAGGGGGCCGAGGCCCGGGGGGCGGCCGCTCCGAAGCGAGTCCCGCCCGAGCGGCTCTCGGGTCCCCACCAGGAAATGCCTCCTCTGACAGATGTCCACGAGGGCCGCGCTCCCCTCGGCGCCCCGCCCGGGGGCAGGGGGCCGCTCATCGCCCTGCTCCGGAGGCTTCACGTAGGTCCTCTGCTGTCGTCTTCTCTTCCTCGGTCTCGCCCATCCACCCGCCTCGAGGGGAGCCCAAATCCTGGACTGAGAGCTACCCCAAGGCCCGCGGGAGACCCCAGCCACGGAAGCCGAAGTCATCTCACCGTAGGAGCCTCCGCCTCCACAAACCGCCACAGCCGTCCGCAGTCCGGGCTGCGCAGGCGCGCCGGAAGTCCGGCGAGCACGAGACTAGCGTCCCCAAGCCTCACCTCCAGGAGGCGCAGTCCCGCATCCTCGCGGCGTGCACCTAGGCCTCCCGGCCGCCGAGTCCGAAGTAGCGCGAGGTTCGCGGTCTCGGGGATTGAGCCCCGCCCCGGCTGTTCCAGCTCCGGCGCTCCGCCCTCGGCCCCACCCGCGGATGTTCCGTCCTCCCCCCGCCCCCCTCCACGCTATGGCTTGGATGACGTTCCATTTTCCAGCGGCTCCTCCCCCGCTCCCTCGCCTTCCCAGGGTTGTTGCCACTTCCGCTGCTCCAACCTCAGCTCCGCCCTCCGACTCTGTATTCCGGCACAGGCCCGGAAATGACTTCGATTAGAAAAATGTTTTGAACAAAAAATGTCCACTATTATGTTATATAAACTAGATATTATCCAAAATATTAGGCATATGAAATTATTAGGCATAAAAATGTGCCACTCACCCTTTACGAGTCCAGGTTCAAATGCCTACGAGCGCCGGGGCATCGGCCCCCGAGGGACTTGATCATCCACGTGAGCCCTCCCGGGGGGCTCGTCTGCGGCTCCGGCTCCCTCCCAGCAACCTGCCCCCCGAGGACCCGACCAAGGCGACAGAAGCTAACTGAGTTGTTTTCTTAAGCCTGCGCCAACAGACACGTTTATCTCCCAACTCAATGGCCCGGCCTGAGGGCAGAGATTGAGCAGCAGCGGCTCCCCAATTCTGCCATGGCCTGAAAGTGCTAAACTTTGGCGAGCCGTTTTTGTTCTACAAAAGAAGGGCTGTATGTAAGATCCAGTACCGTACAACACTTGTTCTTTTGTCCTGTCATTTACAATCGAAACAAAAAGAAAAGGCATGCCCACAAATTTTAACTTAAGTGCTGGAAATACAGGCAAATGATTCCTTGCTGGGGTGACCGTTAAAAATCCTGTCAAAGTTGTTGAATGTGTCTAATTCTGGAAGGTAGTTAGCTTTTGGGAAATGAGGATGTAAAAGTCTATTATGCTCCCTACAATCTTGGGGTTCTAATGAAGAGGGGGCATGAGAACTGTAGTAGTTAGGGAAGCCTTTTTAGAAGAAAATGGGGACTTGAGATAGTCCTTAAAAAGAATGAAATTCAATGAAATTTGGCAGAGGGGAGGCTAAAGGAACTTAAGTGAAGGAAACCTGAAATCGGCATTAACACAGAATCTCTAGAACTAACGTCAGCATATTGGAGAACATACGGAGAAAAAGGTAGTGTGGACTACAAGTCCTGAAAAATAAGCAACGTTAATGGGAGTGAGTTTCTAAGCAATGGGGAACAGGGCGCACCAAGGCAGGCAGTTCAAACTGCATACCTGCCTACTATGTGCAAGGTACATCACAGGGCAGCACGTGTTCCCATTAAGTGGCAGGTATTAAATCTCATAGGAGTTATCTTTTATTAACCACCTTTGCCTGGGTAATCATAAAAGGCCAACAATGGAGCAGTCAGCATTTCAGCAGGGCCTACTCCATTAGAAATCATACATCTAGAACTAGAAGGAACTCAAGACTACTTAACTTTAACCTAGGGTAATTTTAAATACACACACACACAAAATATATAGGCAGGATTTAATTTAAACCCAGGTCCTGTGTTAGCTCTTAGCTCAATTCCATAGAAGACCATTTGAAGAGGGCCCAAATGAAAATAATTTGAATGAAAAAATTGTCCAGACTTTGTCCCTATAATCATGGAAAGAGGCTCTTGTCAAAACTACCCTAGTTAGCTAATCTTTACTTAAACCTATCTTTTCTTGTGATGTAAAATTACTTCTTAGTAAGGCCCATCTTTTACTCATTTCTTTTGGACCACTTCAAATGTTAGCTTGGAGAGGTAACAGCTATTTCCCTCTATTGGTTCTATATTCATGCCCACTAAGTAACACAAAAAAAACCTCTTAGAATTTTTTTTTAATGGCCACTATAACCGATCTACCTTCATGCTTTAAATTTTTTTTTTAAATACAGCCCATGATTTCCCCCCCCATCAAAACATTTAGGTCTCTACCTCTTAGGTACATGTATAATTAATTATACAGACCCACCACCCTCTGTATTCATAAGTCACTTGTAACCAGAGGACTCAACCTTAAAAAAGGTCTCATAAAAATACAAAATTGTCTCTGGAGGAAATAAATGCATTTATTCCTTTATATTTAAGCACTTCACAAGTAGAAAGCACAAAGTTTCATTAGTCTGTGGGAAGTAACAGGTTAAATACTTGATAGAAATGTTGTATGAGTAAGAGGTAGCTCTGAAACAATGGGAAACTAGAAAGTTAAAAGTAATTGGTAATAAAAATCTTATTCAAGTTACTGATGGATTTCTTGAGCTTACAATATAAACAAACCTCTATTGAATTTAGGCCAAGATAGAAAATAGTGTCTGTTCCAGGAAATACAGAAATTTATAACTTAATCTGCACCCTATATTTTGTTTACTACACCATCTATGCCTAACTACACTCCTGATTGAGTCTTTTGAAGGGAATCTTTTTTGCCTCAAGGTTTCATGCAAGAAACTTGAAGTATTTCTTGACTTCAACCCTCAAATTGGCAACTAATACATTCCAGAATGTCAATGATTCACTAATGATTCACTGATAAAACTGCTATTCTAGTTGGATCTGTACCTCAAATATACCTAGCATTAAAAAAAATTATAAACAAAAAAAATACTGATCCTCTATGGTGAGACTACTGGAAATAAAAACGCAGCCCTTCGATGGGAATTCTGCTTGTTAAAAAGTGACAGTAAAAAGCCAAATTTACCCTTTTTGAAAAAAAGAATATGGTTCTTGACAACCATTTTACAAGGTTAGGCCCAGTGAAATTTACATTTAGCTATAGGTAACACTTAGGCCAGACATTTAGTCCAAAGAACAAGTACTTCTTGTTCCAAAAAGCACATATTTGCAATTTTTATTTTACATGCTACAAGGCATCACATGCATTAGCACAAAGAAAATAATTTTAACCCTAGTCTCACTTTTACATCAAAAAGATTTGGGATTTAGCTGTGTGAGCTTAGAATTTGCTTCGTATTGGGGGGGAAAATGGGAGCAAGGCTACCAATAATAGGGTTTTGTGATTAAGTGCTTTTGTAAATTTGAAAGCACTGTATATAATGTCCATTATTTCACCTTACAATGAAGCTTTCTCCACTACTCATTTCATTTCTTTCAAAATTACTGAGCCTAAATGGGTGGGGGGGAAGAAAGAGGGGAAGTGGAGGGGAGAGAAGGAAGGTCAAGGAGATAGGGAAGATTGTAACCCTGATATGCATAATTAATCCCAACAACCAATACTGTAGGTTGAAATGCAAGACCAGTTTAGGCTTTTTACTAGCATTTGATACAGAAAAGCATCTATGACATTTTCCATTTAACTTAAGTTGTACAACTGTGAAGTAAACAATTTCCATTTCAAAATCAGTCTTCAAATATCTTTATTGGAAGGCCATGCACTGCCTTCATTTACTGTATTTCAAATCACTGTACATTTACTTTAGTGAAAACACTGCCTGCATTTTCTAGTACAAAAAAAAACCTAAAAATTGTTTCAGGAATGTAGAGAAATATCCAACTTAAATAGCGAAAAAGTGCACCATAATTACTGCTGCACTGCAGTCATTTCTGCATCTCCCATGTTTCTTAAATAACTATCTTGTCTGATAACACACAATATAAAGAGCAATTATGAAAAAACTGAGACATTTACATATACTTCTAAAGTCTTATTGAGAATATCCTGTTGGCATTGGATAACCTATCATAGGTGCAGCTGCAGTAGCAGGATATGCATATGCCTGTTGGTTCATGCCATTGTGCATATTTGGGACATTATTTCCATATTGCTGTGTACTGTCATAACCATTCTGGTAAGTCCCTGTTGGATTACCAGTCCTAAAACTAGTCTGTATACCAGCAGACACAAAATTACTTCCAAAGCTCCCATTGGTGTAGCTTGCAGCACTGTAGACACCATTCTGAGTTTTTGCCCCAAAATCTCTCTTAAGCAGACTAGAATAACCTCTGTCATAATTTTCCCTGTCCCTAAAGGTATTAAATCCACCCCTTTTGCCCGCAGAGTATCTGTCACGTCGATCATCCTTCATGCCTCCTCTACCCCTGGAACGACCTGTGTAGAAAAAGGAAAAAAAAAAAAAAAAAGACAAAAAACAAAGAAATTGTTAAAATCAGTCTCTTGGAGTTCAACATTGCAAATAAATCTTAAGCAAAAACAGCAGCAGGGAATTCAGTTTATCTCCATCTTACCATACTGTCAGTCAAAAATTATACTTCAGACTGAAGTAAATCAACACTCCCCTCCTCTGTCCCCTGTCCCTCCATTCATATCTGTCACCAATTCCCATAATTCTGAATAATGAACGTACCTGAACCTCTGTCTTCAATTAACTGAAGTAATTTGGGATTGATTGCTTGATTAGCCTCCCGAAGCACAGAGATGAGGTCGCTTACTTGTTTTATGTTATTAGGTGTAAAGAAAGTATATGCTGTGCCTGTTTTGGTACTACGGGCAGTTCGTCCAATTCGGTGGATATAATCCTCTGAAGAGTTAGGGTAGTCATAATTGATGACAAATTTCACATCTTCCACATCTGTAAAGTGTTGCAGTGTGGCAAAAAAGCAACATAGGAAGTTTTGCACACCACAACAGCCAGACCAAAAATAAAAAGTTAGACAATTGTATTCCCAAGAAGGTATGGGCTGAAAAGAACATTGTTAAAATGATTTATCCACTTCTGCAGGAATACCAGTGAGGTAAAAAAAATTAAATGCACACTCCATCTCTATTAAATCTTGCCACCCACCCAGTGATAACCTACCACAAGGAATGTGCATTCATATTCACTAGTTCATTCCCAACTCAGCAAGTTCCCTTACAGATCATCAAGTGACATCTGAATGCTTCTGCGCAGTAGGGCCACTAAAGTTCACAGCAACCTCTTCATGTGTTCATTTGAGGACCTTTAAGCAAAAAATGTACATGGTCCTTCGTATTACACACTCATCAGAAGTTCAAAATTCGGGCCTCACTGCTTGTCTTGCCAAGACCTTACAACCGCAGCTGCAAGAAAAACATACCTGTCCCCCAAAAGCCATCAAGTTTTTATGCACTGTGTCTCGTCTAGGCAAGCGCTTCCAAGAAGCCAGGATTCACTTGAGAATGTGTCTCTCTCTGGCAGGTCTCGACATGACGACTACTGTGTAGGTGAGGGAGGAACTTTCAAAGCACTGCTTTCCTTTCCCACTGACTAAGTGTGAGAAGTTGTTCCTTCTCTAGATTCTCATGTGCCAGTACTCACCAATTTGTACAAGGCTAGTACCTTTTAAAGCTGCTCTCTCCTTTTCAAAGGAACAAAAATTTCATTGAACATTGAAGTTTGGAAATATTTCTTCAACATTTCAGCAAAGTCACTGAAACTCAAAGACCCACAGATCACAGTAAACAGTTTATACAAAACAGCGCTGTACCATGGCAATCATGCAAAGCATGGGACAGAAGAAATACCACGGCAGAGTGAACTGTGAATAACTTCCATTTTTTCCCCCTGAGAGAACAGTTTATGGTGTAGTAGTTAAGGTGGTATGTTCTGCCTTTTGAAGATTACTGGCACACAATGCTTTCAGCTTTTCACCTCTCTATTCGACTGGAAGCAGCCAGCCGATCACTAGTCCTCCATCCCCCTCGAGTCCTCCGATTGTCATGCCTAGGCCTTGCCACAAAGACTGCACCTTTATGTGAAAAAAAACTTAGAAAAATGCAGAGGTTAAAGAAAGCAATAAACTTTCTTTAAAAAAAAAATAATGGTTGTTGTTTTTTTGTTTCTGGAGAACCAAGCCATGAAGTGTTTCTACTAACCTAGCCCTCTAGATGCAACATCTGTGGCAATCAGGATAGGAGCTTTTCCATGTTTGAATTCTATCGAGAGAATTGAACAAATGAGAGTCACATAACAAAATTGACAACAGGTTTTTAGAAGTTTTTAAACGTCAGAAGAGCTTATTCATACACACCATTTAGAACCCAGTCTCGCTCCTGTTGACTCTTGTCACCATGGATACCCATTGCAGGCCACCTAATTTAGAAAGAAATGTAAGATATATAGATTCAGTCCTTTAGTCAAATTGGTTAACACTCTGTTCAAGCTTTATGAACTAACCGTACATGGAATATAATGTATCTTAAGTGGAAAGGAAATCATGGCTATTAGCACAGACTTGACTAGTAATAGACTATATAACTTCCAGTATTTGATTTTAAGATTATATTTTTAAAACCTTGGTTTTTATTTACACCTTCCTCGATTTGCTTATAAAGGAACTAAGATCCACAGAGAACTGCATAGGTGTAGTTCAATGAGTGACAAAAATGGGATTTTTAAATCCAAAATATACTATCCCAAAAGTGCTTCAAATAAATCATGATAGTTTTATTACTGAAAGTGATTCCATTTCAACTTAATTTGTCCCTTTTGTGATTGAAACACTTTGGGGTTTAGTTTACTTTTTGTTTTTTGGGAAAGTTAGGACATTCAAGTTATCCTAAGTCAAACTTCCAAACCCTTTAGAATACCTACCTCCCTTACCACCTGGTCTTTCCAGTTTTGCAACACTAACACAAACATTATTGGCACAGTAGAAAAAAAAAAAATCTAACACATTTTCAATACATACCCATCTCTCCTCATTTTCCTGGTAAGTTCATCACATCTTCTTTTGGTTTCCACAAAAACAATAGTTTTATTTTCCTTTTCACTCATGATCTCCTCCATCAATCGAATAAGTCTACAGAAAAAAAAAAAGTTGGACAAAAACAATTCTAAATTTTAACAGGAAAGTCAACTTTTGAGAGCTATTTCAATGCATTCAAGACTTGGATAAAAAAAAAAAAAACACCACAATTTGAGTAGAGAAATTATGCTATGTTAAGGATCCACGTTTTTTTTACCCAAGTTTCTAACATCTGGTTCAAAAAAAAAAAAAAAAGGCACAAAGCTTTATGAAAACTTACTTCTCATCCTTTTCTACATCATGACACACATCCACAATCTGAAGAATATTGTGATTTGCACTCAGTTCCAGAGCACCAATGTTGATGTGAATGTAATCTTTCAAAAAGTCTTCAGCAAGCTGCCTCACTTCTTTTGGCCAAGTTGCACTCCACATTAGGGTCTGTCTGTCAGGCTGAAAAAAGACTTATGAGTTTGTCTATCAGGTATTAAAAAATTAGCCACAATTTTAAGGGTAGTTTGTGTTTAAACAAACTTAAACAACTTACTCTTATCTGATCAACAATCTTCCTGATTTGAGGCTCAAAGCCCATATCAAGCATTCTGTCCGCTTCATCAAGCACAAGGTAAGTTGTTCTTCTCAAATTAGTTTTCCCACACTCTAAAAAGTCTATCAGTCTTCCAGGTGTTGCAATGCAAATTTCTACACCTGATCAAAATAATGGGGAAAAAGTAAGAGGAGAAGAATTAAGGTACCAATACAATTCACACCAAAACCTTTCATGATAGAGAAAACGGCTGTTACAAACCTCTTTCCAAGTCCCGTATTTGTGGTCCCTTTGGAGCACCACCATAGATGCAAGTGGATTTTAGACGACATGCTCTACTGTATTCAGCAGCTACTTGCTGTACCTGTTGGGCCAGTTCACGAGTTGGCGCCAGCACCAAACACTAAGAAGGAAGAACAGCTGTTAGCACATACAGTCTGGCAGTAATATAGAATTAACAATTTATGAATGTCATGAGAAAATTTTCAGCAGATCAAAAGCTAATTAGGAAGAACATTTAGCTGTAATTTGTCACCACTGAAAGCATCTAAGACTTGTCCCATAAACCAAGGTGAATCTAGATTAAACATTCCACCCAATATCTAAAAGCACCTGTTGGATTATTTTATTTTGATTTTCACGGTCGTGCATTTTAAACCACATAACATTTAAAATTTTCATCATTTATGTAATTCTATGGAGAAATAAAAGGAAAATGTATACTTACAATAGGCCCATCACCTCTCTCTAGGAATGGTTGATGATTTATGTGGACAATGGCAGGCAGCAAATACTAATTAGGGGAGAAAAAAAGTTGCTTTATAGTCTAAACAAACTATTTTGAATTTAATTACTTTTACCCTGAATAACATACTAAGTAATTCCTGAAAGTATACAAAAACTTTGAAATTTACATGTTTTTGTATAGCACTTTAAAAATCTCAACACTTACAGACAGTGTTTTCCCTGATCCAGTCTGTGCTACTCCAACCATATCCAACCCACTTAGAGCAACAGGCCACCCTTGGGCTTGGATAGCAGTAGGTTCAGTAAAGTTCTGCCTTGCAATTACATCCATGACATTTGCTGTAATTAAAATAATAGTAGGTTAGGGAAATTAATAAGCACAAAGTGATTCCAGGAAATGGGAACCAAATGACTACTTACCAGGAAAATTTGCTTCATAGAAATTCAGAATTGGTTTTGGGCAGTTGTGACCTCGTACTGTAATTTCTTTGCTTCTTCGATATGTATCAACTTCTTGCTGCAATATAAAAGTCAGTCACATAGAAAACGTCCAAAAATTATTTTCTATAACTTACAGCTGGCAACTTCCTCAAACCAAAAACTTTACTATAAACAAATAAAAAATGATATATCTTCTGATATAGACTAGTATTTATTCCATAAAGCAAGCAAAACTGTGATTAAATCAAGTAACAGCTTTCATGAATATCTAAAGAATAAAAAGGCTTTCAGTCCCCTGCTTAAGGAGAAAAAAATTTCATCTTGCTGTTATCTCTACCACCAGTACAAGCATAACTTTAGTTTACTCAATACTATTCTCTCTTAAAGAAAGGATTCTAACTCCAGAAAACAAAGTCAAAACATTTAAAATTACTTACTGCTGTGCGCCTAGCCAAATCAGGATGTTCCTGATAAAAATTCTTTTCAAATTTGGGCAGTTCCTCGAGATTCCATTTCTTTTTAATGAGTTTCTCCCCAGGGTTTCCAAATTTCTTTCCAGACAGAGGTCCTCCTCTACTTCCTCCAAACCTAGGGGCCCCAAACCTAGAAGAAAAAATAGTCTAGGCCTCAAAAATATAATCATTTAACTTACTGCACAAAAGAATGGGATCCAATAAATACTCGCTTGCAATACCATATTCCTAAAATCAGGGCCAAGAATGACTTTTTTCTGCACCTTGAAGACCATTCCTATGCCAGTCAGCCCTAGACTTAGTCTTCCCTAACAGCAATTTCAATTTTACAATTTTCCTTGTGAGCACGTAGTATTAGTAACATCACTTGTTTCCAGGTGTCCCAGTCACTAAAACGAGAATCTGGCCTGGAAGTAAGAAGCGGACTATTGGGGACAGATGCTGACAAAATCCTCGTTACAGAACAGCCCGGGGGGTGAGCAATCATCTTTCCATGGGTGAAGGCACTAACTAGCAGCGTGGGGAGAGGACCCAGGCTTCCAAAGGGGAGATAAAAGATAAACAATCCCGTCTCTTCACACCCAGCTTTTCCCTAGGGCCGAACGTTTCCGAGCTCTGACAGCTCGCCACAAAACAAGGGGAGGTCCCCCGGGAGCCTCATTATGCACCCCGGTGGGTGGGCTCAGGATGAAGGTAACCGCGGTTACATAAGGCCGAGGAGGGAGGGAGGGGCCGCCCGGGTACCAGGGGAGGAGTCGCGGCCCCGGGCGGAGTCCGCCGGGCCGCGTTCCCGCTTGGGCGGCGCTTCCCCCTTTGTCTAGCATTTCACTCTGCGCCACATTTTCTCAAAGCTGCCATTTTGAGCTCCTCCGCCGGGCGGGGTAACAAAGGCGCCGCCGCCATGTCCGGGGCCGGCATTTTGTCTGGGCAGCTCCCCGATACGAGAGGCCGGCTGCCCCCGCGCCCGAACGGCTTCGGAACCCCCCCAAGCCAGGCACATTAGGGGACTTTTCCGGGGCTCCCCAAACGCCGCAGCCCATCCCGCCGCGCGCACCCCCGCTTCACGTCGCGTTTGCCTCGTCTCCCCACCTGGGGCCTATCCCCCCAGATCACAACCCAGACGTGAAAATAAGCGGCGCCACAATAAACCCTTACATCTCTTCAGCACACGGCGCCCGAGGCCTCCTGTCGCCGACCGGGCTCCAGCCCACTTCCTCTCGACGCACCCCCACCCCACCCCTTCCCAGCCGCGACTGACAAATGTCCGTACTCACCCTCGATCCCGGCCGCGGTCTCTGTCGCTCGAGTATCCAGACATGGCGTCAATGGTTGCGGTTGGAGGGAAGCAACCGAGGAGAAGCGGGAAATCGCAGGGGAGGGGGGAAAGGTGGCTTCGGCGGTCGCGAGGCCGTGCGGGGGCGGGGGCTGACACGGAGGCTGCAGCTAAAACAAGAGGAACCCAAGCCGGTGGAAATGAATGAGGAGCCGGAGGGCTCCCGGCAGCCGGTTTTATACCTGGACCGCCTCCTCCGCCGCAAAGCGCGATGGGAACCGCTCTATGACCTCATCGCCCCACCCCCTTCTGGGAGGGGGAGGGGGAAGACGCTAAGGTAACAACACCCGCAGGCGTTCCGAGCGCCGCCATGTTCTAGCCTCTGGTGGCGAGCCCAGCACCCCTCCCCCACCTTAGCTCGTTATTAACTCTTAGCGGCCCACCCGCGGACGTTTCCCTTTGCTTCTCCCCTTCTCTCAGGGAACGCCCTTACATTTCACCAGTTCAGGAATAATCAACCTAACTCTTCGGTTTTCCTACGCTAAGGCAGGCCGTAAAACATTAACGTCACCACCGCAGACTAGACGTCTGCGACTCTTAAGGACCACAGTACTCGGTCAGGGAAAAGGAGGCGGCGGAGGTTCCTCCGATCACGTGAGCGTAACCCGCAACCCACTGGGCCGGCAACCGCACTATTTATCCACTCAGGCGGAGGTATACGAAAAATGTAGGGTTGAGCGGAAGTGCTCGGCACCCGGCCGCACCCGGTACCCGGCCGCCTACCTCCCTAGGTTGAATGGTTATACTAGGGCGGCCACCGGTCTGTCTAACCGACTGAGCGGCCTGAGAAGCCTGAAGCGGGAATAATCCCGCGGCGAGTTGGAGTGGTAGCCCCTAAACCGCTGCCCGGCCGCGTGCAGCGACAGGAAGTGCACCCAGATGGCCAATCAGCAGCGAGAAGCCGTTTTAACGTCCCTCCATCGCCTCCCCCAGTTACCTTACGGTTCTCCTCGCCCTCCCCCCCGCCACACTCCTTCCCCTTAACGGTCCCTCCAGGACACCGTTCCCCGCGAGCCCCGCCGCTGTACAGCTCTCGCGGACATGGAGGCCCGGGAGGAGGCTGGTGAGTCTCCCCGCTGAAGCCGACACCCATGGGTGGCGGGGGAGGGTTGGAGGGAAGAGGAAGTGTGCACGCTGCGAACGCGCGGGGCCGCCGCTCCTCCCCTTCGCCGGCTGGCCGCCGATGGCGAAGCGCTTTTACCCCACCTTGAAGCGCTTTGAGCCCGTGCCTCTCCCCCGCAGCCGAGCTCCAGAACGTGTTGTGGGGAGCCCGGGCTCGCTGGGAGGCGTGTCCCCAGGCCGGCTCTATGTGATGGGTCCCCTCTCCTACGGCGGCGGACCTGCCGGCCGAGAGGGAGGCACCCCGGCGGGGCTGGGTCCGGGCTGGCCCCCGTAACGCTGCTCCGTTGTAGAAGTCGTGTTTTTGCGCGGAAGGAACCTGAACAAAATCGATTTTCCGACGTGAGAGCCAGTGGGTCCCTGGTCTCCCTTTGCTAATTCTTGTTACCTGCGCTATTGCTTGGTGCGGGCAGCGTCGGAGCTACCGACTCGCTCTTTGATTTAAAGCGTACCTAGTATGTGCTTGTGGTGCGCTTTGTCACATGAGTCGGCGCGCGTTGTTCTAGAGCCTTCGCCTCGCCGGGAGCGCCCCCGAAGCCGGAGGTACGGAGAAGGGCGAACAGCCCCCTGTCCAAAGGAGAGACGGTGAAAAAGTTCAGTGAGAAGCAAAGAAACCCAGGCCCTCGAGCTGCCTTGTGAATGAGCAGCTTTGCGTCTCGCTGAGTTGCTGCTGTCCAGGAGCCGTGCTAACCGTGTCCTGGGTGGTAGTAAGACGGTGGACACTGAGCGGTCATGCCACAGTGACAGGGCATTGGTTTCCTACGATGGCTATCAATTCTGCCAGAATCAGAGGAACGTTAAGCACCTCCTGTGAGCTAAACACTGCGGAAACAAAGGCAAAAGTGAAGCTTAGGGAGGGAAACGACATGTACGTAACTGCATGTATCAAGACAAGGTAATTTTTGACTCCAGGACACCAGCAGCTGCTTGGGAACGGGAAGGACCTTCATGTAGAAGGTGGTGTTTGTGGAGAAACCCATGGAATCATATCTTATGTTCATCTTAGAAGGGTGAAAATTATTTTGACGTTCAAAAGCTCACCATTTCAAAGTTCCTGGTGTTCCATTAGTTTTACATCATGAGCTACGGTTTAAAGTTGTGATGAAGTAACATTGGGGCTCCCATACATAATCTTAAATATGTAATACTGATTACTTTTGAATATTTCTATTCTGTTAGTAAAAGCAGTGTCTCAGAAGTGGATAAAGTTATAATTTACTTAAATACTAACAAAACTAAACCTAAGTCTTTTAGGAATTTATAGTCAGATCTGTTATTTTCAGAATAATATTTAAAGTATGACTTTTCCCTACACTTGTAAATATTTTTAGTTTAAAGACAACTTTTTGTTTGATTCCTTATCTACTTAAGTAAACAGAACTCAGTACTTGATTTTTTTTTTAGATTTATTTTTTTCTAGCTAGATAACATTTTTTTACATCCTTTTTTTTTCCAGAGTGGATATCAGTTGCCAATAACCTTCTTTTGAAATGTCATATTTGCCTGAGGATACAGTCTCTTTCTGAGTGTGATGCAAATGTGTTTATTACTCTTTATCATTCTGTCTTGGGAGAAGTAGTACCAGGTAAGAACACCTAGACATGGGGTCAGTTTATTTCCTATATTTTGTCTCCCAGGACTTCCGCTGCAGTTTAGTCTTTCTGCAATTACAAAAAAGAGTTCTACCTCCTATTTGAATTGAAATGTTACATGCTTACTGTAATGTCCTGATAACAAACACAACTTTTCCAATTCTAAATCCACTATGGTGTTCTGAAGCTTAAATACTTTGGTCACATAATGAGAAGACAGGACTCTTTGGAAAAGACCCTGATTTGGGGAAAGATTGAAGGCAAAAGGAAAAGGGAGGTCAGAAGTTGAAAAGGATAGATAATGTCACAGAAACAATAAACATAAACAGACTTCAAGAAATGGTGGAGCATAGAAGGGCCTGGCATGCTCTAGTCTATGTGGCCGTGAAGAATTGGACACGACTGAACAATGATGTTTTAAGTCATTTTGCCAGGATTTAATAACTGCTTAATTGTAGCTCTGCTGAATAGATACATTTAAAATGGCACTGAGATTGTATAAGATCCAGTCAGCATTTAAAGGTTTAAATTTGATATAAATTTAGGAGAAAAAAAGCATATTTACTTGAGGGAACTAAGTTTGTTGGAGCTTTTTACCGTTTGAAGTCTAATTGTCTTTCAGAACTTGAATTCTTTATGTCAGTATTACTGTACTTTTCCCAGTGTTTCCTCAGCCATCTTTAACATAACTTACTGCCCATGTACAATGGATTATCATTAATTAAAGATTCTATGGTCCTCTTCCTCTCCACCATTTCTGCTGCCACACCCCTACACTAGACCCCCTGATCACCCTAAACCTGGATTAGTCAACATTTTCTGAATTTGGTATTTTGCAGTTATAAAACAATGTTATTTCCCTTTCCTTCACAGATCTCATAACTGTCCCTAAGAACCAAGAAGATCATGCACACAATGTACAAGCAATTATTGATTCACTGGCCTTGGATTACTTGCAGGTCAGCTTGTCCCATATAACAGGTTAGTGACATGAACCATCTCAAACTGAATTCAAACAATTATATTTTTCCTGAGGAAATTATTTTGTTTCTTTGGACTCCATGCGTCATTTAATTGAGCAGATGCTGAAAGATTAAGAACACTGGATTTACAATCAAGAGATCTGTAACTAAGCCATGAAGTAGAGTCAGCAAATATTCATCAGTTCCCCACTCAGTACCAGGCACTGGACGTTGATGTAGTTGCAAAGTGTTTCACATATATTCTCATTTGATCCTCACAACAATCCTGTGGTAATAATCCAGGTATTGTGGCCATCATTATACAGACGAACAAACCAAGACTTGAAGAGTAGAAGTGACTATTTGCCCATGATCAGACGCAATAAAACATGACAGAGGTGAATTTGAACCTGTGTCTCTTCTGACTCCATAGTTAATATTTTTACAAAAACATACACTCTCCCAAGCCTTTCAGCCACTATTTTCTCATCAAATCACTTAACTTCTCTGGGCTTGTTTCCTTATTTTTAAAAATAAGGGGATGGGACTAGTAAATTAATTTGCTCATTTATTTTCCTTCATTTTGTTTATATTCAGACATTAAGCATCTGATGCTTTGCTCCTTGTTAAGAATCAGAGATAAAAAGTTGAAAAGGCACTTCCTGCTCAGTTGGATCTTACATACTTGCAAACAAGTCACTAAGACAGATAACTATAATGTATTTTACTATATAAATGCATTTAGGAGGTGCAGAAATAAAGGTTATGTAAGAGTCAAATGGTAATGGTTTAGGGGAGGGAAATAAGAACATTTCATAGAAGTGGCATTTGGTTGTAGAACTTCAATTAGAGAAGAGGGAAAGAGGGAATTCTAGGCTTACAAGATAGTGTGAACCAATCCAAGAAGGTGGGAAAGTTCATGGCGTGTCCAGGAGCAAAAAGTAGGTCCAATCCATCTGGTTTTCCAACAGTGAGAAGTTATATGAGATGAGCTGGGTCAGTATGACATAAGTTTAATGTCACAGTTCTATTAGGCACAGTTAAGACTGGCATCTTCATCTTTCAGATGAGGAAATTGGGGCCAGAAATTAAAGGGAACTCAATTGAGAGTGTAATTACAATACACGGTATGGGATACTGAGCAGCTAAATTGTTCTCCCCGCCCTGGAAAGCAGAGAAACCCTAGAGTTACTTAAAATTGTGTATTCTGATAGGAAGTGAAAACTATACAATTACTGTTTTATTGAGTGTTCAGCTTTTTTACTCCTCATTTTTACTCCCAGGAGTTCTTCTAAGGCTTCAAATTCTTGCTCTAGATGTGTAAATAATAACCATTATCTGATGTTCTTTAAAACAAAAAATCTGCTATACGACCCATGTGAGTGGTACTAAATGGAGTCTTATTCATTTTAATTATGAATAAATAAGTGAATTCTCTCAAAACCAAAACTTTCACCATTACTTTTCCTCATGTTGTTTTGTACTACGGCCAGTACTGAGATAAAAAAAGTTTAAATGGTTTTTACACATAAAGGCTATATTTTTCATAGGCTTTTAAGTTCATTTTGTGAATTGCATTGCCAATACAGTTAAGCTCTTAACAGTTTCGATAGCTCTTAAGAAAGTCCCTCCCCTTTAGTTTCCTTGCATGTTTCTGCCTACCTGATTAGCAAAAAGTGTGAACTTTTAAGTATGTATGAAGAAGGAACTGTGTGAAATCTTATCTTCCATGTCCAAATAATATTTACATGGTAAATATTTACATAGTGTTTTTCATACATTAATCCATTTGATGCACATCACATCCCTTTGAGATGGGTACTACAAGTGTTGTTATCCCCATTTTACACATGAAGAAACTGAGACTCAGAGAAGTTAAGCAATTTTTTCCATTGTCACACAGTTAGTAAGTGTCAGAAGCAGGACTTGCCCCAGGTCTTTTTTATTTCAAGTATGACAGTCGATCAGCCAGGCTCTAGCCCAACAATTTCTCCTGAACAAAGCAGCATCTTCATGCAGGTAGGGATCTATAAATTCCAGTAGAATGTCTCCCTCTAATAAAAATTCACTTAAATGCTTTTTATCTTATTAAAAATATAAATAGAGGATGTGCCATTTCAGCCTATCCTCTCCAAAATAAAAGGAATGTTGGCTAAATAAATGCACGTAAATGTAATAAAAAAAGATGAATATGAAGAAAACCAAAGCATGAGAAAACTTTATATGAACTGATGCAAAGTGAAGTAAACAGAAGCAGAAGAGCTGTGTACATAATGATTACAACTATGGAAAAGAAAAAAAACCTAGCAACATAAATTGAAAACAAATTCTGAGATATTTGAATCCAAAGGAGAAATATGAATGCACTTCCCTCTTCTTTGCTAAGATGGGGAGTTAAGGGTGTGAAACACTGTATGTCACACTTGGTTGTTGTGCTAGCTTTACTGAACTGTTTTTTCCCCCCCTCTTTATTCTTTGTTACAAGGGATAGCTTTCTGAGAGAGGGAGATAGAAGGTAATATATTGAGAGATAAAGTTGTTTAAAAACAGTATTTAGAAGGTAGTGCTAATAAATTACAATCAGCAAGCATTTATATAGCACTTAATATTTGTTAAGCACCGAGAATACAGAGAAAGGCAAAAAACCATCCCTACTGAAGGAGCTAAAGGATTACATTTAAAGGTTGTTGGGTTTTTTTCCTACATAATAGCATTCCACTAGTTTAGGATTCTCTATCCTTGAATCTTTTTATGCAAGTTTGTCCACTTCAGGAATGCACATATTTTACATTAATCAAGACATCTTAAAATAATCTATTTTGTATTTAGGAGAAAACATCGTAAGAGGAAATAAGGAGTCTATTAAAAATCTCTTAGAAATATTTGATGGATTGCTGGAGTACCTTACAGAATATAGTGAGGCATCCTCTCAGGAAAGAAGTGAGTTTTTAAATTAAAACTTTGGTTTTATTTTGAATTGAATGTCTGCTATGGCTGTACAATAAGAGGTTTGGACTAATTGACCTATAATGTTTCTTCAGTGATTTTCTAATTAGATGGTACTACTTTGAACTTGTCCTGAATACTTGGAACACCTCTAGCCTATCCTTATAATGTTTAACATTTCAATCCTGTTAGCTTACAGGGTTTCTTAAATGACTTCTCAAAACTAACATACATAACAAAAATACATAACAGTTTCTAGTCCTTGTATTAAGCAGATTTCATTTTTTTGCTTGGGATCCTATCATATTTCAGCTTCAAGTTGTTCTGGAAAATTTGTTTCATGTGGATTTCCTATGGTTCTGTGTTGCCTTTTCTGTCAACAGAGAACATTGGTGCAATACTCTAATTCAGGGTGATGCACCCAAAACTGACTTCTTGCTTCAAACATATTTGCCAAGCCAGGTTTCAAGGGTGGTCATTAGTAAGAATCTCTTTCAAAAGTCAATCAGAATAAAATAAATCCCTGTAAATCATACATATTTCTATATACTACTAAACAAAATCCATCAAGAAGAGATAGAAAAATTCCACAACGTATAAAATACTTAGGAGTATACTTGTCAATACTATGCAATACAATAATACTATGTCATACATAGAACAGTATGGATATAACTACAAAACATTTTTTTACAGAAATAAGAGATTTGAATAATTGGAGACATACTAATTGTTCATGAGTAGGCTAAGCTGGGACAGCTAAGTGGCACAGTAGATAGAATGCTAGACCTAAAGTCAGAAAGACTTATCCTCCTGAGTTCAATCTGACCTCAGACACTTATTAGTTTTATGATCCTAGGGTCACAAAAGGAAATCACTTGCCCCAGTTTATCTCAGTTCCTTATCTATAAACCACTTCAGTATCTTTGCCAAAGAAAACCTCTCAAATACCCAACAAAGAATTGGACACAACTAATTAACTCCTGTGGGTTTGATTATCTTTACGTAGACAACTCACCAGTGTATGTATCTGTCTCTCTCTCTTTGTCTATATATTTATATGTGCATATATGTATGTATGTATATGTGTATAGATTTGTATATATGTATCCAACTTCCAATCTCTCCATTGAGAATCAGATATCCCAACACATATAAAATCAACATGTTCCAAATAGAACTCTGTCTCTACACACCCCACCCACCAAACCTCTTCTAAGTTTCCTACCTAAAGAACTACCATTCTTCCAGTCACCTAAGTTTGTAATATTATCATTTTCTTCTGTTCTTCATTCTTCTTCACCCACATGTCCAGTCACTTGCCAAATCTCTTTTTTGTTAATTCCACAACACATTTCTCCCCTTCTCTTGCACAGCCTTATTGCAGACTCTCACTACCCTTTAACTGGACTATTGCAGCAGCTTCCTATTTGGCCTTCGTGCCTCAAGGGTCCCCGAGGGTCGTCCATCCATCATAGGGCTGCCAGATTAATTCCCTTAAGTGCAGATTTGACCATGTCACTCTTTTATTAAGAAAATTCTAGTGGCTCCAAATTGCCTGTAGGAAATAATGATAATTTTTAAAGCTTATATAACTTATCTCTAACTTAGCTCTTCAACTTTATGTTTGTTACTTCCCTTTCTATACTGCAATCCTATCAAACTGGTTTTCTCCCTGTTCTTCACATGGCACCCTTCTGTCTTTGTGCCTTTGTATTAGCTGCTTCTGTGCCTGGAATGTGTTCCCTCCTTACCTCTACCTCATAGAATCCTTCTCTTCCTTCAAGACATAGCTCAAGTACACTCTGCATGAAGCTTTTCCTGATCCTCACTCAATCCTGAGTGCAGTTGCTAGTCCTTTCCCTCCTAAACTGCCTTATATTTAATCTGTTTATTTGATATTTGACCTGTTTTTAATATTTATTGTTTATGCTTACATTATTAACATTGATTCTCCTATTAAAATATAAACTTCTTCAGAATAGGCATTGTTTCATTTGTATTTATCTCCAGTGCCTAGTATAATGTCTGGAATGTAGCAGGTGCTTAATAAATACTTATTGTTTGATTAACTCAGCATAATGAGAAAGGTCAGTCATTTTGCATATACAAGTCCCAGTGGTGACCATGCGGTCCTATGCCATTGCCTCTTGGAGGCTTCCCAGGGGGCCTTCAGGTTATGTTAGAGATTTCTCAAAACCTCTTGCCTCAACTGTGGAGTCTTCATGGTCCTGATTCATTACATAAATTCTTGGATACCATGGTTTTCCAATATATGTTTGCCTTGCCTTTACCCTGTCTATGCCACTGTTCTTAAATCAACTTACTCCTTACCTCCTTAAACTACTTAGAACACAATCCTTACTAAATGGAGTCTTTACCAGTTGACATAACCATGCTACAAGCTTATGTCAGCTCTCTGGGAAACATCTAGAAGATCTCTCAGTGAGCGTGCCTCATCAGTCATAAGTATGGGAATTGAAGCCTACTATGCTGTTGTCTCTATAAAAAATAAAGGGCACACAAGACAAAAAAAGTTCTGAGCATGTTCAGTTTATTAGAAAAATTAGCAGTTGTCAGTACATAAGATCAGTGACTCCTCAGTAGCCAAAGACATTCATGGAAGAATACAGAGCATGCTTAAGTATAAAAAGAGAAACTAATAAAAATGTCATGAGATTAATATATGTTCATAATATTAATGCATATTTGTGGGATTTATAGGAAGTAGGTTGTAAGCCTACAGGCTTTGCCAACTCCATGTGATTTTAATTAGATAAAAGCTTGACTTTCTTGTTATCTCTGGTGTCTGGTTAGTGAAACAGCTCACATTGAAATACCATGAAAGCATCATGGAGTACTTTGCAAGTTTTCATGAGTTTAAATGAGGAATTGATGCACATACAAAAAGGGGAACGTTAGCTCACATAGAAAAGGAGAAGTCTTATAAAACAAGGGACTTAGGCTTACAAGAGTGGGAATGTAAACTCTAACAAGTTACTAATAAAAGGTAGCTTAATTAAGTTTAATAATTCATAGCAGGCCTTAGCTAAAATAAAGTCTGATTATATTGATTGAACACAATTGCCAAATTGCATTTCTCACGAGAGTATAAATTGGAGCTTTAATGTTTCATATAAAACCTTTTGAACTAAAAAATTAAGGGGGAAAGAGTCATTTAATGTTCTTTTTCCTCAATTTCTGTTGTAACATTCTGTAGTACTAAATTATGAAATAGCCGTTTTACTTTCCTTTCATCTTTGGTAAGATGTCCTTTATTGATTGTCATCAGGTTAAATATGAAGTAAAATAGAAACTTATATCCCTAAAGGAAAGCCTGAGAGTTCACTTGAGGAGGTAGAATAACAGAAGCTTCAGTCTTGTATTTTGTTGCCTGACTCATATTGTCCCCATCCTATTTACCATACTTTACCAGCTCCTTTTTGACACATGTACCAGCAGGCCCTATCAACCTGGAAGTACTTCAGATCTAGTCAAAGAAATGGACATAGGTATCTGATATTTATTATCTAGGAACAAGAAGTCTTAACAGATTTAGGGGGAGGAGGGAGGTCATCAGAGGGTTAGACACAGAACAGTTTGTTTTCTGGTCATAACAATTTATTCAACCATATATTAAATGGGAGGAATTGTTATGTACATCTTTGGAGGGAAGGTACATAGGTGGTATGATAAATACTTTCATAATTTATATTTATCTTTCTACAGTATAACAAATCTGATGATACTCACTTAGGTTTTGTTTTTTTTTTTTTTAATGTATTTTATGTAGTTGAAACTGACCAGGCAGCTAAAGAATCAATTCAAGGTATACTTTCAGAAGAACTGGAAAAAAAAATTAGAGACACCAGACCAGTGCAGGCAATGACATCATTTGGGAGGTAGGCTTTTTCTTTGTTGACTTAATAAAACAAGTTTAACTTTTCCTTTTACTTGGTACATTTGTTTAACACAGTATGCCAGAATGACAGTAATTAACTTAAATCTTTTATAAATAGTTTAAAATCTTCTCAAGGAAGTTTTTTGAACCCTGATTTATATAGCAGTTTTCTTAAATATTGATTTTAGTGATATCTTCTGGGTCCTAAGTGCTTCACAGTTCCTCATGCTTTTGAATATAGGGAGTTCTGATTTTTAGACATAGATATTTTTAGCAACCATAACTTAAAGGCTATGACTGACTATAAAGTGAAATACAAATTGGCTCTATTTAGGTGTTTGACCTTGAGCAAGCCATGTTACTGCTTTGGTCTTCAGTTTACACCTCTGTAAAATGAGAAATTTGGATTAAATGATCCTTTAAGTTCCTTCCCATTTAAATTCAGTTCAAATATTTATTAAATGCAAGGCAGTTTGAAAATCCTAATTCTCTGATTATCCTTGTGCTGTTGCCTTTGAAAATTATTGGAAACTTTTGAGCTAGAGAGTAAAGGTGACAAAAAAGTCTTTATTAAACAGACCAGAATGAGCAGAATAATGTAGTACAATAAGGCAAAGATTGGGGGCCACAAATCCTATTATTGTCATGCTTTATGTAACTAGATGATATGGGAATCCTAATTTGGAAAACCCTCTTGTGGATTTGACAGGCATTGATGAAATATGACTAATTAAGAAACTTTTTCAGGTCTTCCCAGTCTTCTGATTTTGCTCCATCTTGGGACATAGATGGATCAGAGTCCACTGGTGAATTGATTAGACTTGGAGATACAGCTCACACATTTTCTTTAAGGAAAGATGGTGAGTAATTGAAACTTTAAATGATAATCATGATGTAAACTACAGCCTAGTTATAAAGTGGTGAGAAATACTTTGCAATCTAAATTTAAAGGCTAATTGACTTATTTATAGGAATGAAGTTACAGTTGCCTGTTTTTCATTAATCGTAAAGAAAATTGTTAATTAAAGTAATGTAGTACCTTTAAGACAGTTTAAGAATTGAAGTGGAAAGGTACTGGAGGTGTAGTGGAAAGAGAAAAAAAGACTTAGAAAACCTAGGTCTAAGTTCTAGCATTTCTTTGTGATCTTAGACAATTAACTAGGATGAAAGAATTTATATAAAGTACTGTATAACCATAAAGCACTATTCAAGTGAGTTTTTATTCTTAATCTAAATGGCATTTCATTTTCCATCTCCCAAAATGGTTTTTTGTTTTTTGTTTTGGAGAGGGAAAGCAAGGTAGTTGGGGTTAAGTAACTTGCCCAAGGGCACACAGTTAGTGTGAAAAGTGTCAGAGGCTGTGAACTCAGGTCCTTCTGATTTTGGGCCATGCTTTACTCACTGCGCCACCTAGTTGCCTCCAAAACGGTTTTAAGTGGATCAAATTTCAAACACATTTTCTGCACAGAATTTCCTAAAATGTCAATCAGTAAGCATTTGAGTTTGTCTACTGTGGGTCAACCATTATGCTAGGCTCTGGAGCTGCAAGGACGAAAAATGAAATAATCCCTGCCCTCTAGGAATGTATGTTCTATAGGGAAAGTTAGCATGTATATATACTATGCGAAATAAACACATATATATTGATTTTGCATAGGAGACCCTAAGCTTTACATAGCTGAAGGAAAGCACAGGGTAGAGCTGAATATTCATTCTCCAAGGATAGAAAGATTTCAAAGAATGCTTGGTATTTAAGAGTTAACATGGCATAGTGGATGGAGTATTGAAGATCTGAATTGATTTACCAACTGTCTGATCACAGGCAAATTGACTACTTCTCCGAGCCTTAGTTTCTTCCTCTGTAATACTTGTAGTACCTATACATCACTGAATTTTTGAGGAATCAAGTTAGATAATACAGTTTTTGAAATTAGCTACATTAAGATATAAAACCCTATTCTGTTGCCCCTTCATTACATGGAGTAAACTCTGGGTTGTTAAAAGTTGTTGGTGGAGTACAAACTCTGGCAGATTCTAAAACGATGGAAAGGACTTGAATTGAGGTCCAAATGGAGACTATACATCTGTCTTCTTGAGGATTCACCTAGCTAAGGTCATAGAAAATCATCAACAGGAGATTGGCCATTAGGTTATGGAATTGCTTTAGGCCATAAAGACTCTGTGTAAAGGTGTAAAGCAATTAGGAACTTCATTAGACATTAGTGTGTTCACAGGGATGAAATCCTATTTCTTGGAAGGATGTTGAAATACAAATAGATAATTCATTATGGTTTAACTCCTGTGGCTATCTGATAATGTATTTCCATGAGGGAAGCAACAAACAAATTTTTCACTGAACAAGGAAGTAGGACAGTCACTAGTAAACCAGCAAATTTAAATGTTGCCTGCTGAAATGAATGAAATCTAAAATGAAAGATTCCGGCAAACTTATGGAACTTTTCTCTTTGGAGAAAAAAAGCAACTTAGCCACATTTACTGATTATCCACACTCTTACATACCATAAAGTAAAAGCTATAGGTACAGACAGTAGAAAACCATCACTATTATGAAAAGAACACTGGGTTCTAGCCCCAGCTCTGACACTGACAAGCTGGATGACCTTAGGCCATCACTTATACCTTTCTAAATATGTTTAGGAAAATGAGGAAATAGTTATTATCTCATAAAATCGTAGACTATTTGAGCTAGAAGGAGTTTCAGAGGTCATCTGGTTCAATCCTCTTATTTGGACTTGTCAAATATCTGTTTGAAAACTTAGTTAACTTTATTATTTAGATTCACAGAAACATAATTTTGGCCAGAAGTACATTTTTAGACTTCAATAACTATTGAAGATTAATAATGTGATCAGGGCCAGGGATGTACACAGTAATACATTTCTATGGGCCCATAATGTTGTATTACAAAAACTTTAATGGAGGTTGATTAGGATATATGAAAGTCATTTGGTTCATTTGTTTTCTCTGTGTAAGACTGTTCAGGTATGGCATTTGTGTTATTCCTAGCTTTGTGAACTGTGTCATTTTGCCTGATGCCCTGGTAGGTGGTAAAGCCAATTTTTCAAACTTACTTTGCCATGTAATCCTACTGAAGTTCTTTAAACCAAGCTGACGGATAAACTCCTGAAAATGTGTTTCTTTGAAGGGTTCTTTCTCTGTCTTCTATAGAAAGAAGCTCTTGATTTCTAGTTTGATGATGATAGAATCTTTTAAGAATTACAAATTTATTTATTTGTAATTAATTATTCTAGGAGTTGAAGAATCACAGAATGAAAAAGATGCAACCTTCCAAGGAACCAAGACTGAGGAAGGTTATTCTAATTATCATGTTATTCTAATTACATAGCAGATAATAGTAAATAGACATATTAAGCTCTTAAGTTCAAACCGTGATAACTTCCTAACTAAATAAGGCTCATGTGTTTGAAAAGCAGTACAGAGTTTTTCTAAGAGCCTAACCTAGTATTTTCTCTGGGTTTCACTTACTCAGTACTTCTTGCAAATGCTTGCTCTTAATTTTAGTTCTAATTTCAACTTACTCCTCCCTTCTGTAGGCTTTGTGGTATGTGATCATGCATTGTATAGAAATATCTTGTAACTCTAAGGCAAGCTTCTTGCTTGACATCATTTTTATCTTCTAATTTGATGTTATTTCAAGTGGTCGTTTTCAAGTGGTTGTTAAATTTAAGTACAATGACTTGAAAATATTTCTACTCACTAACCAATCAGTGCCCCATGTTATGTCGACCTGTCGCATATATTAGTTGTGTTGAAATCACTTTTTTGCAAAAATTCTTTTGCAAAGACAGGTTTACATAGACTGTATGTTCTTTTGTACACGCATACTATTCTTTCCTTCATCAGTTTTAAAGTAGATTGCTAATGCTTTATTGAGGTAATTGCTATATATGAACCATTTCTCAATATTCTCCTAAGAATTAGCTGCATCTGCTGGGTCTATGGAAATTTCTTCCAAGAGTCTGACTCCAAATGCTAAAAAATTGGGCGAGCCCATTCGTTCAGCTATTCCTTTGCAGCCACCATACCATCCTCTTGAGCCCCCCTCCCCTATGGGAAAAGAATGCTGTCATTCAAGTCAGTATCCCTCAGCCCTTAATGATGATGAAAAGCCTGAAAGACCTATGGTAAGTGGAGAAGTTGCTTTTTATTTTTAATTGACTAAAACAAACATGTAAATATTTAAGGTAGTCTATTAAGATTTGAACCTTTACTGATTTTTTTCTATTCGTAAAGAAAGTAACAAGATGAACACATGAATTAGAAAATACATTTATTCTTGAATTTGAAATGTTGACCTTGATCTTAATTTCTTTTTGGCCTTCAGTTTACAGGGTTATTTGATCCATTTTCAGAGAGGATTCATGGTCCAGAGTCCTATTTCACATCTGGTAAGAACTAGAGCTCTCAAAATTGCTTTTTTGTCAGAAATGGATTACAGAAAAACTGGTATTTTTGGCTTTGCGTCATGCATTTTAAGAAAAGTTTGCAAAGTAAATAGCTCTTTGGAACCAGATTTGTATAGGTGGAAAAACCACTGTTCTTTTACTTACAGTACAATAAAGGATAAGATGTGTACACAAGTATTACACAAGATAGAATGTGATAGGAATGATCTGTACAATGCTTTAAGAATAGTTGAGAGGAAAAATCACTTTCACGAAGGGATTATGTGATGGAAGACTTCATTAGAAGATAAGGTACTGAGATAAATCTTGAAGGAAAAGAGGATGTCACTAAGAAAAGATCTGAAAGAAGTAATTCCTAGGCAAGAACCTTACACCAAACAATGGATGCAGAAGATGGCAAAACAAAGCTTAGGAAATAAGTGGTAGTCCATTTTAGTTGAAATATAGAATGTTGAAAGAGAATGGAATATAATAAACCTGGAAAGGTAGGTTGAATGTAGATTGTTGTGGAGGGCCTCATGTTATAAAGCTAAGAATTTTGTATATTATCTCCTACAGGCAGTAGAGAGCCACTGAAAGATCCCAGTTGGTAGGTAGTTCGGAACTGTACGTTAGATAATGATTTTGGCAGCTGTGTGGTGACAGGTTGGAGAACAGAGAGACTAGAGAAAGGAAGATAAGCTAGGAAACTGTAACAACAGAGGTCTTGGACAGATTTGAGAGATTATAAAGTTAGGACTTAGTGACTAACTGGAATGTAGAAAGAGAAAATAGTCATCAAAGATAAGACTGAGGTTCTGTGTATTGGTACTAGAAGGGTGTTAATGCCATTAATAGATGTAAGGATGTGGGAAAAGGGAGGTAGACTTTAGGAGAAGATGAATTTAGTTTAGGATATACTGAGTTTGAGTTGCTGGCAAGACATGCATGATGGGGATAACTAGTATGCACCTGGAAATTTAGATATAGAGTTTATGGAATATTTCAGTCCTAAAGATAAAGATTTGAGAATCAACTACATGAAGGTGAAAATTAAAACCATGGAATCAATTAAGATTGCAAATTAAGAGTATAGAGAGAGAAAAAGAACCAAGGACAAGGCCATACAATTTCAGCATTTTGTAAAAAAAAAAAAAAAAAAAAAAAATTTGCAACTTCAAAAAATTTTTCCTTATTTCATTTGATTACCTTTCCTAAACAGTTAATAACATGGAGATATGAAATTTAAAGTTAGCTGTCTGATGGCCAAGATGGGGTGGAAATGCAATTCTGATCAACATGTTTGCCTATTACTCTTTAAATAATTTGCATTTTAATTACTAGAGACCTGTAAATTTATAAGCCTTACTGACTCAGAAAGTCTGTGATTAGATAAAACGCTATCAATTTGACCTCACAGTTGGGTATAATAAGTCTTACATAATATTTGTCATTTTACATTGGAGATACAGTGACACCTGAAACAAGTACACAGGACCAGAGCTGCACCATGAAGGTAGTTGAATGTTTGGAAATGTAGTTAATTTTTATAAATATTGCTAAAATGCTTTTTTAAAACTTTCTAAGTATTAGTAGAGTGTGAAGAGATTTGGTTTGCTCTATGTATTTTTTTACCTCTCACTAAAGATGATATCTACTACAAAAGACAAAATTTTGAAGTTCTTAAGAATAGTATCTGTGTATCTACAGTTTTTCAAATTAACCGTTTCTACTTCTGTCAGTGCCTCAATAGCATTGATAAGCTTTCCCCTACATCTCACTTGTCTGAAGACACTAAGCTGTCAGTGTCCGAGTCTCACTTATACAGCCCTAGGATACAAAGACTTCTCGAACAAATAAGGTAATGTATTTTTTGAAGGTTTCAGTATTCTGTACATTTTGTTAATGGAGGGGCCTATTAATATTGACTGAATTAAGCGTTGTAAAGCAATTCGATTTTCTAAAACTTCTTATACAATCAATGCCCGTTGAAGTGCTGTAGGTATTTTACTTAAATGATGTCACTTAACTATTTTGATTATATTTTATAGCAGATCAGAAAGCTGTGATCTACTCACTGATGAGTTACCTCCGCACCAGGGACCAAGTTATCGATTGACTGAGGAAGAATTGCACTTCATGTCAGAGAAACTCTCTCACCGATTAGACGAACTAGATTTAGTAAGCTTTTTTACTCTTAGTGGACAGACTACCATTTAAATGAGCATTTCAGTTTGGTTACCAATGAAAACTTTAGACTAGGAGCTAAGACTTAAAGAAACACATTTTGTACTACTTATCAATCCTGAAAGTGCTCTTTATGAGCTAAACTGTTTTAAAGAATATGACACTTAAAAATTACTTCATCTATTCTCTCATATGGCATGGTAAATGTTGGTATAGATTAAGCTTTTTAAAATGTTCTCTGCATAGATAACTGACAAGTAGTAAACAACTAAATGAGGGTCCTCAAGGAGGCCCCCTGCGGTTGCCTTTTCAGTTTCCCTCCAATCTAAACAATGTGCTAGAACAACGCAGAGTACTATTCGTACATTTGTACAGTAGGATAATCTGTTATTAGTCTGATTTTGAAAGAAGATGTTAAATTTCTTTGCCAATTGCCCTAATTTAAAGCAGTTTTAAAATTAAATAGGCATAGGCCTCTTTGTCCAGTTATTCTCAGTCTGCTTTGCTGAATCATTGTCCATGTCACACCCCCACCTGGGGGTCTACACCAGACTTCTGTCCTAGGCCCCTTTTCTTTTTTTCTCTGTGCTTGTCTCATTTAGTGACCTGATCAGTGTTCATGAGTTTACTTCTTTCTGTGCCATTGACTCCTGTATCTGTGTATCTAATCCTGCTTTCTTTCATGATCTCCACTTTTATGTCACCAACTACATATTGTTTCAAAGTGGAGATCCCATAGGCATCTTAAACACAACTTGTCCAAAACAGGACTTCCCCCAAAATACAACCCTCTTCCATAATCTTCCCTGTTTTTGTCAAGGTTATCACCCATGCTTTCAGTCACCCAGATTCACAGCCTTGGTATCATCTTTGATAATTTATTCTTATTAGCTTTTTGTAGCCAGTTACCAAAGTGATTTTCCTAAAGCGTGAATCTGACCCTCCCACCTCCCTACTTAAGGAACTCCAGTGGCTCCCTGTTACCTCTGGGATCAAATATAAACTTCTATATGGCTTTTAAAGCACTTTGAATCTTAGCCCAGTCCTACCTGTCCAGTTTCAGGTACATAATATTTTGCTCTCTGTGCTCTACAGTCTGGCCAAATTAGTTTTTTTGTGTTTCTCTTGTCCTTGATATGTATTCTACTGTTTCCATGCCTTCACTCACATCTACCTGTGCCTGGTATGCACTGGCTCCTCCTTGCTTTGTTTTGGAAACCTTGTTTGCTTTCATGACTCAGTTAAGCATCATCTCCTACATAAAGCCTTTCCTGGTATCTCTGGCTTGCTAGTGCCTTTCACATCACTACCCTGTGTTTTGTGTATATGCTATTTGTATTTACTGACATATGCATCTTTTTTCCCCCCCATTAAAATGTAATGTCCTTGAGGGCACAAAGACTTTACTTTTATATTTGTATCCTTAGAGCCTGCCACATCTGGCAAATAGTAAGCACATACTCAATGGTTGTTTATTGAACCTATGAATATTTTATACTTGTTTTTCATTTACTAAAACCTTTATAAATATTTTCTTTAGTGTAGTTTCTTTTTTAAGTTTTGTTTTGATTTGGTGAATTAAAAATACTAAAAAAGAATTCTCTCATTAGATGTTAAGAAATGCGCTGAGTTCAGAGACTAAAGACAAAGAAGAGATTAGAGATCATGACTTATCTTCTCAGTACAGTGATGAAGAGCTTAAGAAGTCTCACCCAGGTAATCAGTCTTGCCAAATTAGTTCTGGAATGACAGTACTGTCCAGTCTCCTACACTCTTCATCAAATTTGAAATGGTTCTCTCCTGTTCACATTTAATTTCATCACATCTTCTATTCCACTCCTTTTTCTTCCGAAAGTAGTATACCAGTATTATCAGCAAATCTGTTTTCTTGTTCTAGATTTTATACCCAAATATGTAAAGCCTTGCCTGGAATGACTTCTTTCCTCCCCTTAGCTAATTTCTGCCTTTAACTTTCAAAAGTTGGTTCAACTTAGTCTTCAGGAAGCCTTCCTGTATTAATTTATTCTTATCACTCCTTTCTACCATATTCCTCAATTATATGTACACTTGAATTCCAATTTTAGAAATTTCACTAAAAGTAGATAATCATAAAATTTTCCCAAAGGACCTGTAGTTAGGGTTCTCCGCTTAAGGACAGACATCAAACACACGCACACACGATCACACGATCATAGTTGTTGTAAAAGCAAACAATAGACAAAGACCTTGTAATCCTTTGAAATAATAAAATTATGATCTGTCATAAAATATGTACAAAAGTGCATGCTGATATTATATGAGATCACAGTGAATTTTAAGCCTGCATATACTATACATAAGCTATAACTGTACTGTATTATAAATAATCATTATACTATACGTTAAACATTTAATTGACATTTCTTGTCCTCCTAGACTTTGGGGGATGATTTGTGTGCTTTAAGTCTCTTTTAAGGAAAACTGTCAAGGGCAGTAAAACTAAAACCTTTTCTTCCCGTTGCCATGTACCATGAATTAAAATTCCTTCTGGTAACTCAGTCCTACTGTATTTAGATTTGAGGGCTTTTTTAAAAATAGTTTGCTATTCCACTCTTTCACCACAGGATGGCATGCTAGTGAATAAATAAATACATAAATGAGCCAAGAGTAAAGGATTTGAAAAGCAGCCTGTAGGAAACTGGCATAAGGGAATGATATGAATGTTACTTTACAAGTGTTTACACGCAAGTGTTTCTTCCCTAACTAGGCAAGAAACTTCTGGAAAGCCTAGCGCTCATTTTTTATTTTTCTCTTTTGACTCCTACACTGAGGTCAAAGTTCTTTACACATTAGGAACTATGTAAACAAGTATAAACTGAGGATGTAAAAGATTAGGATCCAGTCTATTAATCCATTTTTCACCTTGCTCAAGCAAATGGCTTGACATTCTAATGACATTTCTGGTTATAAAAGCTTATTGTACATATCGTCACAATTCTTGGTCAGTAAGCAGCCTTATTCACACCATCTCACTTCATTCTTGAAGAAAATATTTAGGTCATATTTCTTTATCACTTATAGGGCCACCTAAGAGAGGTAGACAGTTCCAAGTGGGGAAATTACGGAGACAAATACAGAATGAAATAGATCTGCGACGATTTCGAGCAAAGGTAAATAAATGATGGCTTTGGTATTAGAGAAGAAGTTGTGATTGGTACCCTTTACTTTATTCCTTTTGCATCTGACTTCTTTATACTCAAAGGTAGGCAACTTATTATTTGATTACCTACTGTATGCACAACACTAATGAAAAATAAGTACTTGACACAGCCCTTGCATTCATGGAATTTCATAATCTCTGGGGAAGTTCTGATATAATTGATTACAAATGTATAGTACCTGTAACTGTCTACAGTGGGAGATCAGAAAGAGAGAGCACTTTGGAATAGGATGTCAGGAAAGCTTCATGAATGAAGTACAGCTTAAACTGGGTCTTCAATTTCTGTTCAGTTCACCATACATTTATTAAATGTGTTTGTTCAGAACACTATATAAGGTCCTGGGTAAAGCACAAAGTTAAGGAAAAATAGGTCTTATAGTCTTAACAAAAAACAAAGCCATTTTGAAGTGAGGAAAACATTGTGTTGTGACAGATTGGACATGAACAGAATTGACAAAGATACAGAACTAAGGATGAGCGCAGGGTGTTGGGGTAATTTTTCAAAAATAACTTATCCCACTCCATCCAAAAGATGATACGCATAGGTAAATGCATAAATGAATAGTGTGATTGGACCCAATGTGTTTGTATTTGGAAGTAAAATTAAATAGGTAGTTTGTGTAGGCATGAAAACAATATTGTCTTGGCACCCTGATGTGATAGGAACGTTAAATGATGCTGTACTGTCAGAAGACCTTGAGGACAGAAGTGACATAATGAAAGAGGTATTTGAGCAAGATTAGTATTCTGACCTTGTATATAAAATGATGGTCTGAGGCTTAATAAGGCACAAGCTGGGCAGATAAGGTAGGATATTCTTTTAGTAGTAATCTGTTTGAGAGGTAATTTCAGGATCTGGACTACATTAATGTTATTGTTTGTTCTCAGAGAGGACCATGACATCAGGAAGAAGATGCCACGACTTGCAAGTGAATTGGATTTAAGTGAGGGAGGGTTGTGCAAGGTCACCTCCCTCTCCAGAGGGAGCCATTTGGGTGCAGTGGCAAGATACAGATCAGGATGAAAAGAGATGGTCCCTACTAGATTAACATAGGTAAAGGAAAGAAGGGAGACTTCTGATTTGGAAGGAAAAATGGACAGTCATTGATAGGATTGACTCATCCCTTCTTTAATTCCATTATTCAACGATGATTCCAAAGTTTCTAATTTAGGTAACTAGGTAAGTGGTGAAAATGAGAAATTGGAAGAGGGCAATGAGCTTAGGAAAACTTTAGGTTTGGGACAAAGTATTAAAATAAAATACTTTAAGGGATGACAGGATAAACGTAGGTTTGGAAGTCATCAATATAACAGATGTGACATAAGTAAATACTTCCCAGAGGAAGAGGAAAAAAAAGAACTGAACACTTGGTTGTGCCTCAAGTGAGGAAGTGAAAGAGAAAGAAGAGCCAATGAAAGAACACAGAAAATGAGAAAGATAATGTATTATAAAAATTAAGTGATGTATGGGGTGCAAGTTAGTGTGGTTGGGAAAAATATTAGAAGCAGACCATTTGAGAGGTTTCAAATGCTGCAGAGAGGTCAATCTCCTGAATTGAAAATAGTCGACCTATTTCATTAGCAGAGAGGGAAAGGTAAAATAAATGGTGTGGAGTTAAATTTGATTAGATTTGGCAATGGATTGTATATATAGGGTGAAAGAGAGTGACTTGAGGGGGACTTTAGGGTTGCAAATCTGGTTAACTGGAAGGATATTAGAACCAGTGAAAGAAATAGGGAAGTTAGAAAGAAGAGAGAGAGCTTAGAGAAGAAAGATAATGAATTGTTTTGGACATGTTTTAGTTGGAGGCTCTTGGTGATACGGGGTGGATTGGAGCTCAAGGGATAAGCTAGGACTAGATAAATAGCTCTAGGACTCTTGTGTAGTGACCCTTGAACCTAAGAGGGTGAAGTGTCAAACTTGTGCTGAGGTCAAGAAGGATAAAGATTTAGAAAAGACCATGCCCGTAGTCATACCATCTTGCAAATTATGTTATAAAGTGGTAATAGTCAAAAACAACTTGAACCGGCTAAGAAATAGAGCAGTGCATCAGTGGAATAGACTAGGTACACAATATGTTACAGTAAATGACCATAGTAATTTAGTGTTCGATAAATCCAAAATCCAAGTTTTGGGGACAAAAACTGTGGGGGAAGACTGGAAAACAGTATGGCAGAAACTAGGTATAGACCCAGCATCCCTCATCATATACCAAAATAGGTCAAAATGGATACATAATCTGGAGGGTAATACCATAAACAAATTAGGAGAGCATGTAATAGTTTAGATCTATGGAAAAGGGAAGAAAAGAGAAGAATTTAGGACAAAAAAGAGAGCATTACAAAATGTAAAATGGATAATTTTGATTATATAAAATAAAGGTTTTATGCAAATAAAATCAGTGCAACCAAAATTAGAAGGAAAACAGAAAACTGTGGTAAAAAAATTCTATAGAAAGTATCTCTGATAAACTCTTATTTCTCAGATATATAGAGAACTGAGTCAAATTTATAAGAATACAAGTCATTCCCCAATTGATGAAAGGTCAGAGGATGTGAATGGGCAGTCAGAAGAAGAAATCAAAACTGTCGTATGAAAAAATGCTCTAAATTACTGTTGATTACAGAAATGCAATTAAAACAACTCTGAGGTACCACCTCACATCCATCTATCAGATTGGCTAAAATGACAGAAAAGGAAAATGATAAATGTTGGAAGGGATATGAGAAAACTAGGATACTAATGCACTGTTGGTGAGTTTTGAATAGATCCAACCATTGTAGAGAGCAGTTTGGAACCATGCCTAAAGGGCTGTCAAGCTGTGTATACCCTTTGATCCAGCAATACCACTACTAGGTCTGTATTCCAAAAGATCATAAAAAGGAAAGAGAATCACTGTTTGTACAAAAATATTTATAATAGCTCTTTTTGTGGTGATTAAGAATTGGAAATTGAGGGGATGCCCATCAATTAAGAAACAACTAAACAAGTTGTGATATATGGTTATAATGGAATATTTTTGTGCTATGAGAAATGATGAGCAGGATGACTTCAGAAAAATCTGGAAGGACTTAACGTGAACTGATACAAAGTGAAATAGCACAACCAAGAAAATATCGTATACAGTGACAGCAGTATTGTACAATGAACAACTGTGAATAACTTAGCTATTCTCAGCAATATAGTGATCCAAGACAGTACCCAAGGATCAGGATGAAAAATACCGTCCACCTACAGAGAAAGAACTGATGTTGTCTGAATAGAGGCAGATGCACACTATTTCTTCTGTCCTTCCTTTCTTTCTGCTTTCTTGCACAAAATGGACTAATATGGAAATGTTTTACATGATTGCACATATGTAACCTGTATCAGATTGCTGACCATCTCAGGAAGGAAGGGAGAAATAGAACTTGGAACTCAAAATTTAAAAAAAAAACAAATGTTTTAAAAAAGGAAGAAAAAGTCCTGCCCTTTTCTCTTTGTATTTTTTAAGACTCTTGCCTTTTCCTGGACTCTTCTTTCCTCTTTTCACTGATTAAATTCTTTGCCATCCCTAAAATGTAATTTAAATGCTATTTCCTTCCATGAAGCCTTCTCTGATTAAGAGACACACACACGCACACACTGTTCCTCCCTCTCCCACCTCCAGAACGAGTAATCATTTTTGTTTCATATTTCTCCAATATATTTTGTTGGAGGTAGAAAAAGATCTGAGCCAACTGCACAGAGTTGGGATCAGATTTAGATTATCTAGGGAGAAAATAGAAGAAAAGAAGAAAGCTTTGAAGTACACTTACATTTGAGGGGCTGAGGACAAATTGAGGAGCCTCAAAGGAAAGACCAAGGAATGCTTAGAGAAATAAGAGCTACTGTATTCTCGTATCATGGATGAAGGTAAAGAATCAGAAATTGAGGCATCGCCTGTCGGTGAGCAGGATGATTTCAGAAAAACTTGGAAAGAATTACATGAACTGATGCTGTGAGCAGAACTAGGAAAACATTATACACTGTAACAATATCATGGATGAAGATAATAAATTCAACAGTGTAAAATGCTGCAAAAGGATCAGATACCAGTATCAAGCTTTCTCCTGGAGGGATACATATTAAGAATATAGAGAGCTGCTTGTTGCATAGGGTCTAATCAGTATTGAATAACCCTCCCTCCCAACCCCTTGTTTTTTATTAGTTTGACTAGTATGTCTAACATCTTGAGGACTTCACTTTTCCTCTAGGTGTTAGCTGACACATTTGAAAAACAGTTGCATAGAAGTGAAATTCAAGAAGGAAGTGGACTGCTGATGTCGGATGAAGACCAGGAAGTAACAGTAGGCTAAGATTTTCGGTTGGGATGAAGACATGACATAACATGAGCAAACATTGGACCAGGTCATGTAGTGCAGGGGAAAAAGCACTTAGAGTTAGTCTCAGAAGATCTGACTTTACGTCCTGGCTTTTCTATTTATGATTGTACACCCCTTGGCAAGTCATTTAATCTTTCTGAGTCTCAGGCACAAGTAGGTTTGTGGTGGGAAAAGCACTATGTAAGGGCACAAAACACATTATGTAGGTATGAGTTAACAATGACAACAACAAATGGATTTTGAAAAGAGAAAATCACTTCCAAGAGAAGCTTCATTATTAACTTTTTAGGGAAAAGATTTTCTTCTGACTTATCTGTCCTGCCTGAGATACTAAGACATGGGTAGAAAATTGGTACAGCTCCTATTCTTCTTGAATCTTGCCAATTAAATAAATTAATAAAAGATTTATTATTTCCCAAGGGTCAGTGGAGAGTTTTCTAATACTTAATGGCTGTGTGATCATGAGCAAGGCTTATAAAATGGGAGTAAAGATAACTTGCAAAACCTATGCCACAGTATTATCGTGGGAAAAGTATTTCACAAATGTTAAAGTGTTATATAAGGGTAATTATTTCCATTATATACTAGCCTCACCAAGTGTTTCAGAACTATTGTTGGTTATCAGAGGGGAGCCCATTTTGTAGGTGTTGATTGGTAGGGTTAAATATTATGAGAAAAGATAACTGTATTTTTATTTTCTATCTGCTTAAAAGTTACCTTCTCCATACCTGTTTTCTATTTGTTTCTAAGGAACAAGAATACAAAGAAAATATCCATAAAAGACCTCCAAAAACTTATCAGCCAGTGAAAGTTTATTCCAAAAAAACGATGCCTTCAAATCTCAAACGCAGTCAGTGGATTACAAGAGGAAACATCACAAAGGCAAAGAAAGGAGTTCCATGTAAGGACCATAAAGTTGTATTTGGTGGGAAACTAGCATCATTTGAAAGTGTACAGGAAACCCAAGTTCAAGAGTGAAGCCAGCATAGCAGTCAGCTGAAGCTTTTTTCCCCATTTATATCTTTCATATTTTGAATAACATAGTGGGAGGGGCTACTCTTAAGTAATTGACTAGAGCAGGAATCGTGATGAGCTGGGACCAAACTAAAGACTGACTAATTGCTGTTCATCATTGCTCCGGGTTTGGATGCAGGCAAGTTTGGTCTTGTTTGCCATAGATCGCCAGTCTTCTTGGGTTCTAGAAAGCTAGTGAAGTAAGAAGGAAATCCCCAAGCAGTCTTCCTATTTTTCTGGCCAGAATTCTACTGGGAGCTTGTGCTTCTGTCTCACCTTCCAATTTCAAGGAAAATCATGCATGCCACAGGGATAGCCACAGAGTTAAGGCCTTGGTTTTATTTCTCACATTTACAAAATAGGGGAGACTTACAAATCCTTAGACCTTTTGTTTGCTTTGTGTAACATCAAGGAAGATGAGTGGGCTGAAAACAGCCTCTACCACAACACCCCAGCTGTTGCTAATAGGGACAAAGTAATATTAGGGGTGAAGCAGATACTAGTAAAGTGGTGTGCCTTAATGCACAAGACGTCACTAAAATAGAAGTAGGAATTACAGCAGTTAGAAAATTTTATTATTCACTTTGCCAAACTTGATGCTCTCATTGCATTTGTCTAAATATTTCAGTGAAAATAAAGGATGACAATCTTTTGCCCATGCTTTTGGAAGAGTTTCCATACCTTCACATTTCTGGCCAAACACTTGGGAAAATGTGGAAACAACAGGTCTTTCAAACTGAACAGCTGAGGAAGGTGACATCTGGAGTGGAACAGTCAAAGAAAAAATTCCAGTTTAAAGTGAGTTTCTATCATATTATAAAGGTTTCTTTTTTAAACTTAAAGGCAATAATAACTACAAAAGAATAACCATAGAGGAGCATGTCCTAGGGTTCATGGGTTACAGCATTAAAATCTTTTTTCTTTATTTCCATTTAATTTCCAGATTGAAGAAGCTTTAAGAAGACATGATCTTCTTGCTGAAATTATTAAGAAAGAACATGAGCATAATAAGAGACTGGTAAGTTAGGGAAAAATAGTCTTTTGCCAAAACTTTTTATTTATAAAAGAATGCATTAAATACTCTGCTTATTTTTATTGGATATAGATATCGATTTTCTGTCATATAATTTGTGGAACCATTACAGAGTAAATTACAGTATTCTTCCCATCCTTCACCTTCATCCCCTTGTGCCACCCCCCCTTTCCTGGTAGAAGAGAGAGAGGCTTAATGAAACAGAACAAACCTTCTGGTTCATGTTAAAAACAAACTAATGGTTTCTAAGCCCTATCCTTATATGAAAAGGATTAGTCACCGTTTGGACTGTGGAGCTGTTAGATGGCACAATGGGTAAGAATGCTGGACTTCAAGTTAGGAATACCTGAGTTTGAGTCCTTCCTTGGAACATTTGCAGGCTGTGTGATCCTGGGCAAGTCATTTAACACCACTTAGTTCCTTCAGTTGTAAGATGGGGATAACAGTGGCATCTACCTTGTAGGGTTTCTGTGAGGATCAGATGAGATAACAACCTAAGTACAGCGCTTTACAAACCTTAAAATGCTATATCAGTGCTGATTATTACTAGATGCTACAGGGTTACTAAACTGAAGAGCTTTCAACTCCTGTTTTGCTTCCATCTTTTTTTAGCAAAGAGATAACTTCATACTGGAAATGTTAAGGTAATCCTGGTAGAGAGGGAATTTAAACCTGAGTTAGGTATAGAAGTAGTATAAAAGCATTTAGTTGCTTAAAGGGAAATCCATAGTTCTAGGCACAGATTATTTTCAGGATATTGATAGAACTGAAAGAAGACAACTGTGATGTGGCCATTACTGAGAAATCATGTCAACCAGGAGAGGTGCCAAAAAGCAGGAGACAGGCAGAATTGTCCCTATTTACAACAAAAGAAAATGGTAGATTTTCAAAATTATGGACAAATAAATAAGCCTAGCAAAAATCTAGTTATTAAATAAGGGATTTATAAACATTTAAAAAGGAACATAGAAACTCACAGAGAGTCTTGTGTACACTAAAAAATTCACAGCAAACTAAACATTTTCCTTTTTTAATAAGATTTGATATGTCAAATCAAAATTGGTATATACCCTAATTTCAGAAAAGAATTTGGATAAGATTGTGAAATGTGAGCTAAGCCTGCTCTTGAGCTACAGAAATTGTACCTCATGAACCTTATATGTACCTTATGGTAAGTTGTAGTGGTCAGAATATAGGATATCATAGTCACCCCCATGCTGGTCAGATGAAATATTGTACTCATTTCTCAGTATTTACTTTTTTAAAAAGCACATCAACACACCTGAGTGATATATTCAGAAGAGGGCAGTCAGAATGGTGAAGGGTCTGGATTTCACCATTATGTGTGGATTTCACACATTTCATATGAGCAAAAGTACAAGGCACTTGAGTTGTTTAGCCTAGAGAAGGTAAGGCATGAGGGCTCCATTTTAATATTTGAAGAACTCTCAGGAAGTAAACAGGTATTGTTCCAGAGAGCAGGCATTATAGATACGCAGGTTTCAAGTTAGTATATGAAAGAATTTAAACAGTTAGACGACCTAAAACAAAACAGTAGTCATAGATTAAATCTTCATTGAGAACAGTGATTTCTGAAATGTATTGGGTGAAAAGTTGGAAAGAACTTTAGAAATCATTTAGTCAAACTCCTCTAAGCTGTAGTGAAATAGCATCTCCGATGCTTACCAGGTAAAGATAAAGATACAGATACAGTACAGAGTAGAAGGAAGGTAGCAGAACATGAGAGACATTTGGAAATTTTAGAACCTCCCCCTAAAAGTAACCCTATGGTTTGAAACATCTTTTTGTTGCTGTTCTTAGCAAGATTTTAAGGAACGTGTGTGTAGGCAGAAATCAACTCAGATGAAGATAAAAGAGAGACGACAGCAAATTGTTCGAGCAAAAAAATACTATGAGGACTACAGGGTTCAGTTACGTGGAAAAATGATGCGAGCACGGACACGAGAAGAAATGGTAAACAAATTACTTCTCCCCTCCCAGATTCCTGACCTACAGTGATATCTTGAAGGAAGGCTACTGCTTCATTCTTTACCTTTTGAAAGACAACCTGTTTACACCTATGGATTATATGTGTATAATATATGTATTATATATACATGCACATAAAACATACATGTACATATACATGTATATGTGTGTGTTGTGTATATATATTGATGTGTTGTGCATATATATTGATGTGTGTGTGTGTGTATGTAGAAAATCCAAGTAAGTCATTGTGACTCTCCATTCATAGAAACTACTCATATGATGATAGCCCTGAATTAGTTGGTATACCATAAGACTCAAGATTATACCTCTAAAGCTTAATGAAGATCAGGCTGTTTCATTTTCCAGCTCTACTCAAAAACCTACCTCTCAGTATTTTTCTTCAGTAGTGTTACTTAAAATTCCCAGTTCATCACTGTTACCTTACAGTTTATTTGGAGTGTAAATATTGTGTACTTTTAGGTAAGTTAAAAGGTAAAAGACCACAGAAGGAGAGAGAGTTGAGATTTCAGTTGGACTTTATTAGTTTACAAGTAGTTCATTATGATTGTCCAAGGATTTCAAAGCTTGTTGTAGTGCTAAGAGACACTTCTTTAGGATTCTAGGACCTTTAGCCACCAAATGAGCTGGGCTAGCAATGTGGTGTAGTAAACAACATGGGATTTAAAGTTAAGAGGAGCTGGGCTAAAATCCCAGCTTTAATGCTTGGGGGACCACAGAGATTTAAGTCATATTACCTTTCTGGTCCTTGTTCTCCTCATGTGTAAAGTAAGGGACTTGGATCAGCTAATCTAGGATTACTTCTAGCTCTAAATCCCCTGTCTCCTAAATGCTTTAGTAGAATTGTCCTCTTGTCAGCTATATGAGGAAGAGAGAATATCAACTATATTGTAAAGACAGGTACACTATATTTTACAAAGCTCTGGTAATGTCCCATAGTCCTTATTAGCTGTGGACAACAGTCTTAGTTGTGAGAGGCAGCATGGTAGTTTTTTCAAACATAATAGTAGTGAATCAAACACTGGCCTAGAGTTAGAAAGGACATGGGTGTAAATTCCACCTAAGACACTTCCTAGCTGTGTGACCTTTGACAAGGCATTTAACTTTTAGCCTCCTCAACTGTAAAAGGAGGATAATTATAACATCTCACTGAAAATTGTTTTGAGGATCAAATAAGAATATGTGAAGGACTTTGTGAATGTTAATGATGTCTTCCTATTATCTAAATTGTCTTATCTAATTCTCTAAGTATAGTCAACTCCTTATTTTTCTACTTAGCTCCTGTCCTTATTATCTTTATCTTTTTTTGAATTAAGTTTTTAGTACTGTATTTTGTACTTTTTTAATATCACTGTAGTTTCCCATTATATTCCTACTCCCTTCCCCCTCCCAGAGAGCCATGCCATGTAGCAAATAGTATTTTTAAGACCAAAAAAGAAAGAAATCAGTGTATTGGAAAAGTCTGAAGAAATATGCAGTGTGCAATTCTTATAAACTTCCTACCTCTTCAAAGGAGTGATTAGTTGAGGTACCTTCTCATATCCCTTTTTTAAAGCATTCTTGCTTGTTCTTTATAATTTTTCAATACTCCTGATTTTTTTGTGAATACAGTTGTTCTTTCTGTTACTGTTATATTTACTGTGTATGTTGTTTTCTTGGCTCTACTCACTTCTTCCGCATCAGTGTGTGATGTAAATCTTTCCATGCTTCTGTATTCATCATATTCATCACCTTTATAGCCAGTAATATTCCACTGCATGCATATGCCACAATTTGATTGGGCATCTACTTTGTTTGCAATTCTTTGCTATCAGAAAAAGTGCTGCACCTTCATCTTTAAATGGAATATGTAGTTTTCCTAATCTGTTAACCAGCCAAGAGTTATTCTTAAACAGAAAGATTCTTCTATTTAGTTAATATGTAAAAATCATTTTTCTTATTGCCAAGTGGGAGATGAATGAGTTATATGCACAATATCATTTGTCAAATAACCTATTCTTTATCACAGCCTGATATCACAGCCTTTGTTCCCAGGAAATATACTTAGAATTAAATTGGCATTCTTTCTGATCCACACTTTACAAAATCTTTCCTGCAAGAATGACTACTTGTGAAAGATAGTCATGGTGGGAAGTGTGCAAGATAGTACTTTATAAATAGTCAAACTGAGGTGGCTTTGGTGAATTAGGAAGTTGCAAGTTCAAATCCTGATTCAGAAATATAATAGTTATGTAACTTAGTACAAGTCATTTAACCTGTCTTCTTTTAAAGGGGAATACCCATCATATCTACTCACAGGGTTGTTGTGCAGATCAAATGAGGATGGTATATGTAAAGTGCTATGGTAGCTATTGTTATTGTTTTCAAATTAAGACCTTTTCTTAATAAAATTATCTTTGACAGATTTTTAAGAACCTCTTCAGAGAAGGCTTAGAAATTCAAAAACTAAGATTGCAAGAACTGAGAAACTATGCTAAGGATAAGCGGGAAGAACAGAAGAAACTGCATGAAAATGAACTGCAGTCATTGGAGAACTATTATAAGGACCAGGTACCATCACTATTAAGTACTTTGCAAATAGCTTAAACATACACTCAACCTTTCTGCAGGTCAGAAATTGGCTTGAGCTAAGAGTAAACTAAGTTTTTAGGTACTTCATCATATGATCTTGAATGGTATTCGAACACTGCCATTTCACAAAAACACTCTTGTGAGGCAGTAGTTGATCACAACCTGAAATTCATAATGCCTAATTCTGTGTCCCAGTACATTCTAAAATAACAAGCAGTGAATCTCAAATGAAAGAATGATTAAATAAGGGCTGTTTCTTCTTTCCAAACAGTTTGCAATGCTAGCAGAAGCTGTAACACAGGAACGTCAAGAAATCAAAATGAGAGAGAATGCCCAAACAAAGGTAAGTAATTAAGAGGATAAGTTATGTACACTTTTCCTGCCAAGGAGTAAAAATGAGGCCATTATCCCTGCCAAGGGGGAATGAAGGGAAATATCCCAAATTCACACATCCTACAACTCATCTCAAATCTAGTTTTAACCCTGCCCTATTTGTTGTTACTGTTAGTAAATAAGCAAGTCACCTGGGCTTCTTCACATTCTTTTCCCTTATTGCTAATGATCCAGAAGGCTTGAATGAAAGCAGACATACTCAAGACTAAATAAACATGATGATTTGAATTCTCTTTCAGACATTACATAAAATGAAAAGGGAATTGAGATCCAAGATGGAGCAAGAAATTCAGCAATTGCAGACCATGATAATTAGAAATGATGATGACCTCTTCTTTCGGGAAGTGGAAGCTGAACGCCTTAAATCTCGGCTTCAGATGGCTTCATTTCAGTACAGCAGGGGCCACTTCTTTTGAAATGAAAGAGCCAACTATAAAAGAGGTTTTTATTTTACTTGAAAAAATTACGTATGTGTGTTAAAACTGAGTGTGTTGAATGATGAGAATGATTGAAACAAAGGTTACAAATTAATCATCCTCAGCTTTTAAACAACCTTAATTAAACACTAAATGTAACTGATTTCATAATCTAAGCACCTCTAATAAAAATTTTTTAATGCTTCTTAAAGCATCTTTCCTTCCAATATGCAAGTTTATATAAAAAAGGAGCTGCTTTAACACATTGCTGTGAAACCATCAACATTTTATTTAAGCACCTATATTCTTAAGCCCCTGGGAGATAACCACTCAAGAAACAGGATGACATGAGTAAATAGCCACCCTTGGAGCCAAGACCTGGGATCAAGTCGTGCCAGGGCCACACAAGTGACTCTAGGCAAGTTACTTAGCATACCAGTACTCAAAGCAGCTCTCTAAGACTATAAATTACAAAGTAGGTGCCAGCCTTCATGGGCAGAGGAAGTATCCTTTACCATTGTTCATGTCTTATTCCTGTCACTATAAGACATGGTCTCTGCTCTTGAGAAACATAAAATTCTCATTGAGAACAGAGTAAGAAAGAGTAAATATGCAGAAGAGTATATAGACCTTTGGCTTATACACAGCCCCACTTCATGCCCACCCCATTCAGGAGGTTTGTAACCTTGGATGGGGGGAAAGAAAATCTTTGTTTTCACTGACCTCTAATTTAAATCTAAAAACATTTTCTAAAAAAAAAAAAATTCCTGAGGAAGGGATTGTTGGTTGCTCTAGACTGCTGTCCATGATACAAAAAAAAAGTTAAGACCTCTTGAGATCTTAATGGTCACATGACTAATAATGGACCGAGATTTAAACTCCCAAGTTCAGCACTCCTGTTATAATTAAATACGCTGTGAATTAAGAGAGATTATTAAAAAAAGACAGCCTAATGAAAGAGGTAGTCTTGTAGAATGGATGTAATTTGCATTGGGAGGAAAAGGCATATTCCAAATAAATAATGACAGTAAAGAGTCAAAGTCTTATCTAGTTTAAAATTTTTAACTCATACTTGGCATTCAGGAATAAGGGAGTAATACTACTGTTGTGATTCTGCCCCAGTAAGACCATCATGAAATATTGTGGGCACCACATTTTAGGAAGAATATTGCTAAGTTAGTGCCCAGAGGAGGAGAATCAAGAATGGTATAAGGCTTTGAGGCTGTTAGTCTATAAGCCTTTCTGAAGCACAAAGTAGGGGAAGGGAAGGAAGCATCAGGAAAAGCTTCTGGCAAGAGGTTGGGACTTCAGCTGAGTCTTAAGGGAAGTCAGGAAGTGGAGGTGAAGAGAGAGCATTCTAAACGTGAGGGACAGCCAGGGAAAAGTTACAAAGTTGGGACATCTGAATGTTATGTTCAAGGAACAAGGAGGCCAGTGTAACTGAATCATAGGGTACATACAGCAAAGGCTAAGAAGACTGGAAAGGTAGGAAAGGGCCAAGTTTTTATTTTCATTTCCACATTCTTTTCTGTACTCAATGAAAAGTCAAGAAAGACAATATTCATTATACAAGAAATCATACAAAGCTTCCATTACTAGCCAGGATTGGGAGGTTGGGAAAAGAGAAAGTGAAAAAATATGCTACAATCATTAATCCTTTGGAAATTTTGTGGATCATTGTATTGATCAGAATTGCTGAATCTTTCACAGTTGATTATCATTACAATATTGCTTTTACATTTTTATTGTGTATGTTTTTCTGGTTCTGCCTACCTCATTTTGTATTAGTTCATAGGAATCTTCCCAGATTTTTCTGAAATTCTCCCTTGATCACTTTTTAGAGCATCACAGAATTCTGTCACATTTATATACCACAGCTTGTACAGCTATTCCTCAATTAATGGGCATACTCTCAGTTTGCAATTCTCTGCTGCTACAAACATTTTGTACACAAAGGTCTTTTTCCTTTTCTTGGATCTCCATGGGGAATATATTGATTTAGTAGCAGTGTCACTGGGTCAAATAGTATGCGGTTTTATAATCCTTTGGGCATAGTTCCAAATTACTCTCCATAATGGTGGGACTAGTTCATAACACCACCAGTGCATTAGGTCCCAATTTTTCCACATCCCCTCCTGCATTTGTCATTTTCCTTTTCTGTCATGTTACCCAATCTGATGGGTATAAGATGGTACCTCAGAGTGGCTTCAGTTCACGTTGGGATTTAGGGCATTTTTTTCTTGACTATCAATAGTTTTTATTTCTTGTGAAGACTCTGCTCTTACCATTTGTCAGTTGGGGAAATGGCTCCTATTTTTATAAATTTGGTTCAGTTAGGGGGCCAGGTTGTAAGAAGCTTTAAAAGCCAAACAAGATTTTATATTTTATCCTGGAAATAACAGGCAAGGCTGGACTTACTGAGTAAGGGGGATGACTTGGTTGGAATTGCACTTCAAGAAAAATAACTGCCAGACAATTGAGGGATTCTAACCAAAACTTGTTATAATAAATAGTCAAGGCTTAAGGTGATGAGATCCTATATGTACTAAGGTAGATACTAAATGAATAGCAGAAGGGATATGTGAAGTTAGAAAGGAAAAGACAACATCAGATTAGACACGTAGGGTGAATGTGTAAGTGACGAGACAGTTCGGAAGCAAAGTTAGAGTGGAGGGCTTGGGGGAAAAGATGAGCTCAGTTTTCACCTATGTGATATCCAATTCACAGTATCTAAAAGACAACTGGCAATTTGAGACTGATCAGTTAAATAAAGAGACTGCAGATATTTAACTTGTATAAGAGTATTTAAAAAGTCATGTGGAAGAACTGACAAATGGAAGTGTATATAGTTGCATAGTTACACACACGTATCTCAAATGTTGGCCTCTAACAGGGGGTTGGGAGAGAAGGTGACAACTAAGAAATCAAAATGTAACCAAAAAATTTTTTTTAAAAAGAATGGATTTCCTGCTGGGGATATTTGAGCAAACATGACCAATAATTTATGTTAGGGAGGGAATAGTCACTTAGGTCTCTTCCAGTTCAAGTTCTGGGATCCTCTAATCTTCATCAGTTATTTGGATAAAACTTATGCATTTCTAAGTATAGAAATCATTTGCTAATCAGAGAAGTCTCTTAGCTGAGGTCAGTTTCCATACTTTTATGGTTACAAAACTCATGAAATTTAGTCAGTCTACTGGTTAACTACACTGAAATGGTTGGGAAAAACACACCATTATTTACACTGTAAAAGCAGCTAATACAACGAATAAAATTTTATCACATTGCTTTTTTCTCCCCTTAAGTAATTGGTATGTTACTATCCAGACCACACACAATGGGAGTTTTCTTAACTGTGGGTTTAGGTTCTGCCTTGGACACAGGATTTTGTGACTTTAAGAGACTTACCTAAATTCTCAGAGCCCTAGGCCAATTTTCTAACACTTTAAGTTGCAGAACAGTTGGTCTTCCGTTCTGGAATAGGGAGGTATCTGGAGTTCTCCACATATGTTCAATCACAGCCAGTGAAATAAGAGTCCAATCAAAAAAAAAATAGCCACTTTAAGATAAGCTTTAAGCTGTAGCCAAAATGGACCCATTATCCTACTAATGTTTACTAAACCAAGCCAATCTGGTCCCCGTGTATTTGCTTTTCCCAAAGATCTACAATTACTGGTGACTTATAAAAAATGAAATTCTAACTTTAGTTACCTTTTTATCTGTATTATTTCCATTATGCTAAACTGTTGCTTGTAACCAGTCACAAAGCCAGGATTTCCCCCTGAAAAGTAGAAGCAATGGAAGACACTTGGTTGGTCATTACTTCATGGTCTCCTTAGTGGATCATGAGACTTGTACAGGGCCTGCACACAAATTGGAAGTGCACGTTTCCCAGTTCTGTTTTGTTTGACTAATCTTGGGTTCTGAAGGGTATAAATAGAAATTCTTGTATAGTCATATCTTAACTCTTCATGACCCTAGTTGGGGTTTGCTTGGCAAGGGTACCAGAGAAGTTTGCCACTTCCCTCTCCAGCTCATTTTACAGATGAAGAAACTGAGGCAAACATGATTAAGTGACTTGCCCAGGGTCACACAGTGTCTGAGGTCAGATTTGCGCTTAGGAAGAGTCTTCCTGACCTCAGCCTGGATTGTGCCACCTAGTTGCCATGTATAGAAATAAATTAGTTGAGCTTAGTATGACCTAATGTCAGTCCTTCCTACAGCTATGAGCTTTTTAAAATATTTGCCTTAAAATCCTATAGAAATAATCTATAGAAATGAAGGTGACAGTAGAAATGGTAAGTTCAGAAAGTATTATACATAGATGTGTGAGTTAAACACACAGCCGTTGAATTCTCATTTATTAAGGATAGGGACTGGATCTGAGGTTTCTGGAGTATCGAGAACATGCTGGATGAGGAAATCGCTGACAGTGTAAGTGGGAGTTTTCTCTTAACAAAAGCCTTAGAAGCTTACTTAGATCACTTACAAGTTATGGCTTGCCCAAGGTCACAGAGCCAGTATGTGTTAGAGGTAGGACTTGAATGCAGGTCTTAATGGCTTTGTGGCCACTCTGTTCACTATGTATGCTGCTCCTACAGACAAATTATCATTTTAAAGCATTTACTTTTTTCCAAAACAATTTTTTCCATTTTTATTATGCATCTATCCATTCATTTCTTGATTGCAATTTTATGTAAGCCAGATATTCAGAGATGTATAATAACCTTCATGAATAAATTTATGAAAAAGCATTTAAGTGATTTTCATATGCTTGGCACAAAATATTGGGGATCAAAATACAAAAGTTCCTACCCCAAATGAGTTTACATTCCAATAGGGGGAAGTCTCTTACACACATAACATGCCATGCATGAGGTAGTGAGTTGATCTATAAGGCAGTTAATTGACATGCCCTTTACAGGAAAAAAAATAGTATTGATTTGATTCCAGGGCAAGAAGTAGGAGGCAGGGCAAATAGCAAAATGAGCATGTTTTTGATGCAGTGATATAGTTAGTGGCAGCTCTAATGCCAGCACACTCTTCAGGTTTGATGTTGGGATGGAATGAGAAGCCCATGAATCATTGAATAGTTAATAAAAGATTTACTTGGCCCTAACATAGCAAGGATACAGTGGTATGTAGGTTCTCTGTCTCCATATGAAAATGTGTGGTGGTCTGGGCATGATCTCGGGAAGGTATGGTGACTGTTCTGTGGCTGGGACTTTGAATGCGTTTAGGTCAGCAGGAAGTTGGGACCAATCTGATTCCATCAGCTTTGTTGTTTTAGGAAAATTAATCCTAATTTTGTGTTAGGGAAGGAGGAGGGAAGGGAGGGAATAAAAGTTTTGTAAGTCCCCCACTATGTTCCAGGAACTAAGATCTGATTTGATCCCCATAGAGGAAACTGAGGCAGAGTGACTGGTCCAGGGTCACACAACTATGACTGAGGCCAGATTTGAACTAAGGTCTTCTTGATTCCAGGCTCAGCCTTCTAGAAGTCCATTGTGTCACCTAGCTACCCAAGGAGGTCTACAAAGGGTTGAACCTCCCTGTGTAAAAAGTATCAGTGAAACACTGGTAAATAGTAGTCCTATCATCACCCCTTGGTGTCAAGATCCTAAGGGTCTTCTAGAGAATCTTCCACCATTTAAATGCTTATAGGACTTATGAGATTGATATCCTTCCTAGCATGGGCAGTACTGAAGGAGAAAGGAAGAAAACCAGCAATCCTAGAGGGTTTTTTTCCTCCTCACAACCTTTTTTTGGAAAGATCAAGTCTTAACAGTGGTAGATGGGGTGGTTGATGTCAAATCTGTGGATCTGTTCCTACAAAGTGGCGAAGATGCCACAGGGCAGCACACAGCAGGGACACTTCTGGTATAGACAATTTTTATCCAAGTCTACATGAGGGTCATCTGCAGTAAAGAGGCTAAGACGTCAGAAGCCTCTTGCATACCAAGTGTCCCAGGAGTTGATACTGAGATTCTCTCTGCACTGCCACACACTCAGCATTCTGCTCTCTGTATCTTCCCTGAATGGTTCAAATGGGGCAGGGTCTTTTGAGGTACTTCAGGCATGGGTGAAGGTGAAGGGCCCCTAGTGCCTAGCCCTGTACAATTTTACTAGTGTACTTCCATGGACTGGCCATCAGGTGCCAGGAGCCACATCTTTGACTCCTTTCTGGAAAGTGTATCTTTGTCCTCTGCTCACCGGAGTCCAGAGTGCCTATTGCCATAGAGAACAGTATTTGCCCAAGGCACCGCTGTTGCAACCTCCAGCTCAAATTCCACCAGCTGTTCAGCACTGCTACACCAGTCTGCTCCTAACACGTGAAGTCATTCACTAGGCTGCACCCAGAAAGCAGGATCCTGTAGCTCTGGAGACTGGCTCAGTTTCGGGCGTGGCAGGCCTTGGAAGGAGGGAATAGGGAAGCATAAATCCAATTAGATACGTATCCTTGTGGAACTTCATCCTCTCCCTTGTAGATCCCCATCAGGGAACTAGATGAACAAGACCGGCATTTCCAGTGTGATGATGGTGGTCTTTTTTTTTTTCAGTTTCTCCGACTCTGTTGACCCAAGTTGGGGTTTTCTTGGCAAAGACCCTGGAGTGGGTTTGTCATTTCCTTCTCCAGCTCATATTGCAGATGAAGAAACTGAGGCAAGTGGATTAAGTATTTGCCTAGGGGTCGTGCAGCTAGAGTCTGGGGCCACATTTGAATTCAGGAAGATGAGTCGTCCTGACTCCAGGCCTGGCACTCTATCCACTACACCACCTCGTTGCCCTTCCCGGTGTAGATACTCTGATAAATTTAATTGACTGTGTAAAAGTGCACTCTTAGTTTCCTTAGCATAGGCTCCATTAGACCATTGCCTCACAAGTCACGGCTCCTGCCACTCACCAGGTTTCTAGGGATGCCCTCTGTCAGGGGAGGGTGTTACCCTCCTGGGGGCAACGATGAGACACTTGGGAGTTTTTTTATAACTAGTGGGAATTTCTCAACTTGTCTGCCAAGATCAGCCTGCCTTCCAGTTTCTTTGATGTTAGCAGGAATTGTCATCTCTGGATCAGACCTACCCAACCATAAACCAGACTCCCTTTTCTCTTCTTTTCCTGTCACATCACTGAGACACCTTCTGAATTCTGCACTCTAGTTTCTGCGGAGGTCCTTTTCCTTGCCAAATCCAACCCCTCCACATTCACTTCTGATCCTGTCCCATATTCACCAGATTGCTACCATCATTCCCTGTCACTTTCAATCTCTCCATATCTGTTTCCTTCCGTTACCTTCAGACAAACTTGTGTCTCCTCCATCTTTCAAAGTCCCTCATTTGGGGACATTCAAGGTGAACAAGTTGTTGTATACGATTGTGATGGAATACTGTTGTGCTGTAAGAAATGACGGGGCAGGATGCTCTCAGAAAAACGTGGGAGGACTTATATGAACTGATGCAAAATAAAGTGAACAGAATCAGCAAAGCACTGTATATAGTAACAACAATATTATATGATCAACTGGGAATGACTTGGCTGTTCTCAGCAATATAATGATTTAAGACAATTCTGAAGGACTTATGATAAAAAATGTTATACATATCCAAAGAAAGAACAGAAGGAGTCTGAAGGCAGGTTAAAGCGTACTTTTTCATTAGTTTTGTTTTTTTCTTTTTTCTGTGTTCTTTCACATGACTGACATTGAAATACGTTTTGTATGACTGCACATGTATAACCTACATAAAATTGCTTGCCTTCTCAATGAGAAGGAATGGGAAAGAAGGAGAGAATTTGAAACTCAAAAAAATTTTAAGACAAATTTTAAAAATTGTTTTTGCATGTAATTTGGGGGAAAATAGTAAAAGACCCCCCCAAAAAAAGTTCTTCACTTGATACTACCATCCCTTCCTCTGCTAAAATTCCTTAGTCAACACTAATGACCACTTCCTCTTCTCTCCTAAACCTTCTGCAATCTGGATTCTGACCTCAGGATGTAATTAAAACTGTTCTCTCCAAAGTTACCAATGCTCTCAGTTATAAAATCTAATCGACTTTTCTCAGTTTTCATCCTTGTTCAAAGCATCCTTTCTAAAGCATTTGATACTGTTGGTCACCTCCTTTGGAATACTCTTTCTTTTGGGGGTTTTTGTGACATTCCTGAGACCTATCTGAACGCTGTTTCCCAGGCTCCTTGGCTGATTCTTCATCCAGATTTTATACACTAACCACAGGTAGACCCCAGTGTTCTATCTTGAACCCTTTTCTTCTTGATGCCTAATTAGTGATTTCATCAAGAGCCATTCTCCCATTCAATCCCATATTTATCTATGCAGGTAGATCTCTAATGTTTCACCCCAAGTCTTTCCCTAAGCTATCACCATACTTTTCAGACATCTCAAATTAGATGTCCCATAAGCATCTCAAATTCAACAAGTTTAAAACAGAAGTCATCTTTCTTTAAAGATCCCTAATCCCAAAATTCCTTATTCCTGTCAAGGACACCACAGTCCTCCCAGGCACCCAGAATAGCAAATTTGGTGTTATTCTGAAAGCAAGAAAGGCATCTAGCAAGTTGGGTAGATTGTGTGTGATAAACTTTTGGAAGCACACAGATGAGAGTCATGCAAGACAGGCAGACATGGATACATTATTATCTGCATTAGTGAAAATGATCTAAGCAGTCTCCTTTTTACCTAGAAAAATATTACAGCTTTAAAATCTTGGGTACCATATATACAAGATCTTCAGGTTTAATATCATCATTAAAAAATCATTACAACTACGTTTCTGATTAAAAAGCAAAATCCTAAATCAATGGGTCACATATTTAAAAAACAAAGCTTGTAATCAACTGTTTTGAACACTGAATTAAGTTCAACATGTTTACTTTAAGCTGTCCTATTAAAATTGTCCCGTGAGTTAAGGCAGCAGAAGTGGTTATCTTTTGTAAAGTAATTCCAAACACACCAGCTCCAAAGTACACTGTAACACAGACGTCCAGGGAATGTGACCTATAGAATGGTTCTACCATCATATACAAAGCTAAGGCAACTGGAAATTCATGTAAGTCATGCAATACAGTATTCACTGTCATTAGCATCCAAACTAAATTGGACAGGATTTTATAGAACATTCTAAAAGATATTGTATTTTAGAATTTTTAGAATATTTTGGAATGTTCTAAAAGATACTTAACAAATAAAAAAGCATTTGTATTCTCTTTCCTGCACTCATTTTATGGATCATATGCTTGAAAAGTGTACATGAAGGGTAAATTATGAAATTAGGACAAAGCTTTTTGAAAAGACTCAATGAACTGAAAACTCACAATGTTCTTTTAAACTACCGATGCTGTGATGGTGCAAACAGCATACAATTTATTACCCAAGTTCTGCATGGGCACATACAGAGTTTAAAAAAAAAAATTAAACCATTTATACAGATGTTATTGATAAAGCTCATGTAACAGCTAGGTGAAAATACAAAGAATATCAATGCTAAGACACTCTTTAATAAATACAATGGAAATGATAAACCTTTTAAGAAGTCAGTTTAGAGGAGAGGATAATATTACACCAATTAAACTAATTACACCTAGAGACAAAACAAAACTCTTAGCATTTGGTAGAGTCATCATCCTAATGTAGTATTTGAAATATCAAAAATGGTATCTGATTGCTTTATGATGCAGGTTAAAGTCTGAAGCAGAGAAGCTGCTAAAATAAGCATGAAGGATGGAAGAAGCACACATTTTGATGAAGAAGCAAAAATCTCTTCAATCAATGTCAGTTTAAACACAACATGTTCAAAACAGATTTAGTGTTGTAAAACAAAAATGATTTACAAATCAAAAGGGGATTTCAACAGGAGCCTTGTGTGCTCTGGGCTGCGGTAAACAACAAGAACAACAACAGCATCTGGTAAAAATAAATCAACCTAGGGCAACTGAAACTATGTGCAAAAAAATGTTGTTTTTGAATTTACACTGTACACAGCACTGTTATAAAATTCTTTACATCAAGAAATACAATCTCTGAAACTCATTTCTACTGTAGGAGAGCTACAAAATAATCATCGCTTCATAATGAAAAGCATCAAAATATAATGACATTTTTGAAGCTTAATGCAAATAAAGAATGGATAAAAGGAAAACCTGCTAAAGAGTGACACATGGATATAAATATTCACATTACTCATGGGGTCCAAAATTCAATAAAACATGAAGGTTTCTTTCTTTTTCTTTTTTTTAGCACCTATTTGAAAGTAACCAGCTGACATGATTTTGAAACTGAATCTTGATGGGTCAATATATTCCTGTGAATTACAAAGAAGTATGTATATAAACCTTTCACTAGTACTGTAGGGTGATTTGTCTTAAAGCTCTATTCAAGAAGTCCTTATTATTAAAGGCAAAAGGCACTCAAAAGTGATGGTATATTCCTGCTCCATATTATACATTAAAATGATTCCTAAAACGTTTCATTGTTACTGTACTGCATCCCTGACAGTTCTGGTTTCCACAACCATTCCTTAGTTTTGGAAAATTTTCTAAAGACTGTATACAAATGAAAACTACATTAGTGCCTAATACAGAAGATCAATGGACCTATAGTAATGAAATGCTTACTGTGAAACTTAAAACTATTAGTTGATCAAGAGCATAGAAATGTAGTTTCTGCACATCTCAGTAAGTTCTAATGTAGTATGTTCATTAACAGTGGAAAAAATATAATCTCATTAATACTGCTTCACAAAGTATTTTAACTATTAGGCCATGCAGTGATCTTACCTTTGAGAAGTGAGTAACTATAACTAGGATGGTTTGTAGTAGCAGTCAAATTTGGCAGAATAAACTTTTGACACTATGTTACAAGACAGCCTGTTCATTTGCAAAAATAGTTAAAAACTGTAATTTTGATTCATCAGAAATTTGTTATTGTTGACAATCTCTCATATGCATGTTAAAGTGGGTATTTCCAGTGACTGAAGGAAGAAACCCACTCATGACTTCCTATTTTTCTAATTCTTCATACCAATATTTCCACTGCTTCCTGCTGGCCAGTGGTCTCAAGAAGCATACCAAACACCTGACAAATTCAAGTATGCATGCTTCACAACAGATACCAATTTTCAGTACCCAGGACTGGCCACTTACCAACTTGCTTTCAAAATTAACTTCTTAATTTATAGTACATTTTCCCCTATTTAAATTCATGTATGTTTCGCCATTTATGTATAAAATTTACTCACCTCTTCCATTTTTGGGAACCTAGGTAGTAAGCTTTCTCAACCTCACTTTCAATACACACACCTTACCCCTACTGTGTTATATATAAAAGTGGAACTAAAATTTAACTTTAGAACTAATTTTCCCTTTGTCATAATTTGGGTAGACCTCCCTATCATGAGCAGCTAAACAAAAGTTAAATATGGTTTACCTGACACAATTCTTGATACATCAATTAATATATAACAACTAGATGTACTTTGACACAAGGAACTTTGGTTCTTAAAAATAGTATATCTAAAAATAAGACTGAACATATCCCATCAACATGCTTTTAGGAGTTAAAAATGCAGCATTTTCATTTAAGATGAAATGCAAATCCAAAACACTTGATAACGGTGACTCATATAAAAGTCTTCTTAAAAAGTCTCTTAAAAAACAGGGAGACACCATGAACACAAAGTATTGTGTCCAATGATAAAATCACTAAAACAGTAGTTGCATTAAAAATCTGACAAGTGATATAAATAAAAACCAAAATAGTATAATTGTCTTCCAGGAAATTCATGCTTGAAAAAATACTTTAAAAGACCCACCTAGTGAACAATTATCATCAATATATAATGCAGAATATAATGCTTTCCTATAAGAAAATGCAATTAAATATGTAAAGTGGCTTGCTTAAAAGGTTAATGATTCTTTTAGCCAAATTTATCCAAAATTCGAGTAATCCAAAAATAACTTTATTTTTCTTTTTAAAAAGAGTATGTATAGTAGCTGTTTAGTATGTGTTCAGTGAAGCTGAAATGTTACTTGTACCGCCTGGTGAAATTGTAGCTCGAGGTTTTAGAAAGGCAAGTTCTGATAGGTAAACAAAATAGATTACCTTTTATAAAAATAATATAGTAGTCTTTAAGAGTAGAATACTGCCATACTTTGAAAACATAGGAAAAGTCAGCATTCTGTAGGTTCAAGATAATAGTTTTAAATAGCAGCGGAGTGGCCTCATGGGAAAGGCCTTTTTTTTTCTTTTCTCAGAAAGGAAATTCCAAAACCACCCTTCCCCCTTATGGTGTCCTAAAGTAGAAAAAGGAAAAAGTGTTCCTGTACTTCAAGCATTTCTTGAATCTTGGTTAGGAAAGGAAGGTGGGGTGGGGGTGTCAGGGATGGGGGTGGGGCTATCAATCAAGCATATATAAATGGAGTTCCAAGAAGTTGGCAAAGTTTGTCATTCCACAGCAAATCCACATGTTTCTTCAATGGCTGTTAGCAGCTTCTCATATAGCTTCTCATAGCTTTCATAGGGTGGAATGTCTATTCGATTGAAGCTGTGAACAAGTAAATAAGATGGTTATATAAATTTACACACAGCTACTAAACCTATTTGTTTATGAAGTTCAAACTCTAGACTAAGTTTCTTATTCATTTTTTGTTTAGGTCTAATCACAAAGTCAGAAAATTAAATCAATACTCTAAAATAGAAATTATACCCAATGGATGATCCTATATGGTTTCTTTGAACCTATATTGAGAAGATGCTGAATTGCTATAAATTTTAACCTCCTGACAAAAGCAAGTTTATCTCCTGTTAAAGGGCTGGCTTTTAGTCTTATGTTAATACAGTCTAATTATGGAAATACTGAAACATACATTGAACCCTGTGAGAAAAAAAGCAAGACATTTAAAGCCTGTCTACTGGTAATGGTTGGATATAAATCCTTTCTCAATCAATTCAGTCTAAATGTGATAAGGTTAAAGGAGAAAAAAAATCTGTTTCATTCTGTTTTTCCACATTAAATTGAAAACAAAAGTAACCTACCAAGTATGAGCTTTCGGCAGGTTGTTAGTGCTAGCATCAATCTGGTGTATTGTAAATAGTCTTGGGCCTGCAGCTCCTATAAATGAAGTCAAAGTGAAAAAGTCACAGGACGTACGTTAAACTGACTAGTCTTAGAATGAAATTATTATAGGCATAGTCCATCAGAAAGAGAATGCTCAGAATGATCAAAAGGAAGCAATATGGTATTTGAAAGTAGATAATAAACTTTGAGGGGGAAGGATGAAGTCTATTCCTAACATATTATACATCTAGGCATTCTTTTCTCTAGTAAAACATTTTTGAAGAAAATGTGTAATTGAAAACCCACTGCTAACTTTTATAAAGTAAACCTTTTTATAGAACAACCACCTCCATCCTTCACAAGCCTGTAACAAATTAGTCAATCCAAGAAAAATATATAAATTTTGGGTTCAGTTAAGTTGTTAGGAATTCAAGAAGGCCATTATTACGAGAACTAATGAACCTGGTCAATGTATGCATACGTGCTATTTAACATGAGCAAAATACACGGCATGAGGCAAAATGTGAATCTAGATTCAGTTACATCATGAACTATAGCACAGGTACACAATCCATAAAGGTACATGAAGAACAAATGTTATTTCTGTTTGAATTCCTCTTGCATAACATAATCTAAGAAACAGAAGAAAAATTATAAGCTCTATAGATAAAAAAAAGTTGTAGCTAAAAGTCAAAAAATAATTTTCCTCATATATTGAGTGTAAAAAACTGTAGATGGCAGTGATGACTAGAGAGATTGGTCTTTTTAATTTGCAGGCAAATTGAGGGTGAGACATCTGAGGAGTCAAAGATAAGCAAGGTGAAATGAAAACTATTAAACTATTGACAAAGAACAATATGAGAGAAGAGAATCTACACTTATTCATCTGTAAAGCTTCCACATCCATGAAAACACTGTCAAGTTATTGCCAGGAGTCCCTCACCTTGTAAAGCTTTAAATCCCTGCAAAGGCACTCTGGAAGATCCTGTCACAAACTGAAGCAATCGTGCTCTCCTTTCTTCGTCAAAATACTCCACAGCTTTCCAGAACCACTTCACAACACTGCTGTCTGGAGTGCAGTGTTTCAACCGCGTGTTTACCTTCCAGTCACTAACATCGATCTTCCCCAGCCCACAGATGATGAGCTGTTTACAAATGGACAGGAATTGATCATAATGAAAACTTCTAGTAATATTCTATATTAGAAAAATTTGCAGTATTTGTTTTAATGGATAGGAAAAGCTAAAAGAGACACCACTAGAAGCTCTAGAATGAACCATACAAGATCAGTGCAGGAAAGGACTTTAAAAATAATTCTCTCAACTGAGTCAAATGTACAAGAATACAAGTTATTCCTCAATTGATAAATGGTCAAAGAACGTGAACAGGGAGTTTTCTGAGGAAGAAATTAAAGTTATCTATAGTGATATGAAAAAAATGCTCTAAATCACTAGTGATTAGTGAGAGATGCAAATCAAAACAACTCTGAGGTACCACATCACACCTCTCAGATTGGCTAACATGACAAAACAGGAAGATGATAAATGCTGCAGAAGATGTGGGAGAGTTGGAACACTAATTAATTGTTGGTGGAGCTGTGAGCTGATTCAACCATTCTGGAGAGCAATTTGGAACTGTGTCCAAAGAGCTACAAAAATATACATGCCTTTTGACCCAACAATACTGCTTCTAGGACTGTATCCCCAAGAGATCATAAAAATGGGAAAGGGTCCCATGTGTACAAAAATATTTATAGCAGCTCTCTTTGTGGTGGCCAAGAACTGGAAATCAAAGGGATGCCCATCAATTGGGGAATGGCTGAGTAAGTTGTGGTATATGAATGTAATGGAATACTATTGTGCTATAAGAAATGATGAACAGGAAGACTTCAGAGAGGCCTGGAAGGACTTACATGAATTGATGATAATGAAATGAGCAGAACCAGGAGAACAGAGTACATAGTAAAAACCACAGTGTGTGAGGAATTTTTCTGACAGACTTAGCCCTTCAAAGCAATGCAAGGACCTAAAATATTCCCAAAGGACTCGAGGCAAAATGCCTTCCACATCCAGAGAAAGAACTGTGGAACTGGAGGGCAGAATGAAGCAGAATATTTTCTCGTGTTGTATTTTGTTTTGTTTGGGTTTTTCTAATGGTTTCTCCCATTCATTTTAATCCTTCTATGCAACATGACCATTATGAAAATGTGAACAATATGTATAGAACCCATAGAAGACTGCATGCCATCTTGGGGAGGGAAAGAAAAGGGAGGGCGAGAAAATCTAAGACTTATGGAAGTGATTGTTGAAAATGAAAAACAAATAAATTAATGAAATAAATAAATAAGCAAAGATTGTAAATATTTAAAAAAAATAATCCTCTCAGTTTGCATTTAGGGAAATTGAGCCAAAAGGGTGAGGCAACATGGTTTTTAAAAAAAAAGAAACTACAACATACGTGTACTGATTTAATTCTAAGATAGTCTATATTCAATAAATTTCCCTAATATCAAAGTAAAATGCTTAAAAGTTAAAAAGACAGTATTAGGTAACATGATCAGTCAAGCAGCACAGTTAGGGGATATGGCTGGTACTTATACTCGTGGACCATAAAGTTTCAAGAAGTTTATAAAACTAGTTAAGGAGCAAAAAATAACATACAAGAAACAATCTGAGCACAACTCTTGCTAAAAATATATGGTAGTGACTCTAAGCACAATAGGATTCTGAGGAGGACAAGTTCAATATATACTAGAATAGTCACCATTCACTGGAAGAGGAAAAATTCAGCAAACAAAATCTTAAATAATGTGATCTCACGAAATCTGATGTAGAAAAGAGTAAGGGAAGAGGTAAAGGTCAAAAATCCCATTAAAAAAATTCCTGAGTGTATTTTTTTTACATCTCTTAATGCTATCGCCTCAGTTCATCCATTTTTGAGTGGTAAATCAGAGATCCTTGCTATACAACTGGGTTACAAATAAAATAATACACATTAAGATCCTTTTAGTGTAGAATCTAACACATAACCAATACTTTATACCAAATGTTATACTGGAGGTAGAAATAGCAAAGCTCACCCAATTGGGCTGTGTGTCTGGGCATTGGTATATATATATATACATATCTATACAAACAATGCAGGACTGCTTTGATGAAAGCACTTTGTAAACCTTAAAATGCCATCAAAATGAAAATTATTGTGTAGAATATTATGGAATCAGCCAATCAACAATTGTTTATCACTTATGCCAAATGCTGAGCTAAATGATGGGAATAAAAAGAAAAGCAAAAATAGTTCCAGTGTACAGACACAGAGACAATCTCCTGACTCCCAAGCCCTACCAAGTACTTCTTAGGTTAGTGGCAATTGCATAGCTAAATTCACTAGTAGCAGCATCGAGAAACAGAAGAAAGATTGGAATCAGCGGATCGAGATTCAGATCTTGGTTCTGCCAATTTATATTTGTATGATTCTGGAGACTGACTTCCCCTCCCTAAACTTGAGTTCTGTCATTTGTAAAAAGGTAGGGCTGACCTAAACCTAAAGGATCACTATGATCTCACTATTTTGAAGAGAGAGAGAGAGAGAGAGAGAGAGAGTTGGCAGGAGGAAACAATCTGCAACAGTGAAAGTCATTGAGACTATACCAAGGATAACAAAAGTCCACCTACTCTATTTACTTTCTCTGAGACAAATTACACTTGATAACACAACGTAATATTAGCACACTCACCTCCAGTTCTTTTTCATCAAATGTCTTCAGCAGAGGCTGTGGTATTACTTCATTAAATCCCTTCTGCAGAGCCAGAAACTGAGCTTCAATACCTCTTAAAAATCTCCAATTTACATAAAGCCTGTAATAATAGTATAGAAGTCTCTCATGACCTAATGCTTCATACATATTCAAGTAAAGCAATCAAATATTCAATAACGTAACTGGAAAAAACAGTAACTTTGGCAACATTAGGCTTCCAAACATCTAGTATAACAAAATGAACTAAAAAAGATCAATCACCTACACATGCCAGGCACTGTGCTAGACTCTGGGGACATACAGATAAAAATTAGATAAAAATGAAAATAATCCTTGACCTCAGTAAATTTATATTCTACCAGGGAAGACAACATATAACAATGTAAATTTTTAAGTATAATACACACAAAATAAATTCAGGCTGAGAGAGATATCAGTGACTGGGGAGAGGGCATAATTTGAACAGGGGGTGGCGCAGGTGCAGAAAAATCAAGAATAGTCACATATAGCAGGAGGACCTGAACCAAGAGTTCAAGAAAATTAGACATTTTAAGAACAGAGAAAAAAAGTATATTCCAGGCACAGACAGTTTTTGATGTCTGTTAACAGAACATGGGGATTACATGTGTGAAAAAGCAAGAAGCCCAATTCATCCAGACAGATATGTGAGTGAAGTAGAGCAAATAATAATGTAATTTTTGAATTGTAATAAATTATAAAGCTGGAAAGGCAGGTTGAAACCAAACTGCCAAGGATTCTACATGATACAGAAGTTAATATTCACATTTATTTTTATTTTATAGTATATTTATAATAATATTTATATTATTATATTAATAATATATTAATACAATATTAAAATGATATATTAATAATTTATTATATTTATAATAATAATCAGACAAAAGCACAGGTTGGCAGGGGCAAAAATGGCTAACGTGCAGAGAGAATGGAAGTCCCTCATTGGCAAAATAAACATTCTAAATTAATTTTTTATCCTATTTAAAAAGTTCTGACTTAAAGATAGAAGGTTGCTTGATTTCAAGTAGGTCTTTAGCCAAATTAAACACTCTGAATGCAAGTACCATGCTTTATTATTAATATATTTTAAGAAAATGGTAGCAAATGTACTTTTCATCAAACTTAAAGGCTGAACTGCAACTTTTCCTATTATTCCACTATATGTGACCCTAAATAAATGCCAAGACTCCCTTAAAATAAAAGCAGTAACTTTTCACTTAATCTTATTCTTTAAAATCTTATGGATGAAATTTGTTTGTTTTAGAATACCTGACACTGTAACACTGAGAAATTGGTAGGAAATACTTGGTCACTGTTCTGTACAGCTTGTATTTTTCTAATTCATTGTTATTTGGCAGTTTTAGAAGCCTCCTCAAAATCTGGTACTAGTGATTCAGTGGCCAAACATGAATTATACTATTTCTATAGTGATTTTCACCACCTACCTACCTCTCATAATCCACAAATATTTAAGTTTATTTTTTCAATAAGAACGTAAACAAATCATGACTTCAGAAGATTAATGACAAAATGTACTTCTAACCTCTTGGCAGAGGGGTGTTACTCAACAAATATATACTTATTAAGAACCTAATCTGTGCTGAGTACTAAAGATACAAATACAACAAATTAAATAATCCTTATAAATCAGCACTAAAGAAAGAGGCATTTGGTCTCAGATATCAAATCATTATTTTTTTACTTGACAATATCTGATTTTTTTATGAGAGGGAGCCTATTTGGGGGGGCAAAAGTTTGTAGGCAGTAATTAATACACACACACAATTTTTTAAAAAATATATTATTATGAACTTCAGAACCACCATAAAAAAATTAGTACTTCTTAATATGAAGCAAAAAACACAAAAATACATGAAACTGTGCATCTCTTTTCCATACTACTTGCTTTTTAAAAAATTCAACATGTTACTTTCAAAACTGTCCTGCTTCTCTGGATTTCTTTCTGAATTTCCTTCTGTTCTCTGAGCAGTTAAAAAAAAAATTTAATGGACCACTTTTCTTTTTTTAGGGAGCATCAACATTGTTACCCCACTTGCTTCCTTACCTAACATAATGTTATTAGCACTTCATCATATTAGAGTCCCTTCCAATTGTTCAAGAAAGTTTACATTTCTAGGTTTCTAGGGACTCTTGATTGCATTTTCAAGTTCCTACTCAGCTCTAGATTTTTCTTTTAAACTTATTTATTTTTAACATTTTATTTTAAAATAAGCTGGTGAGTTCTGTATTCTTTTCCTTCCTTTTACACTTCCCTCACCTATCTGGAAGGCAAGAAATGTGATATAATTTATACACATGAAATTATGCGAAACATATTTCCATAAGCCATATTGCCAAAAGAATTTTAAAATAAAGTGAAAAAAAAACTATGCTTCAATCTGAAATTACACTCTATTGGGTTTTTCTCTGGATGTAGACAGCATTTTTCATCATATTTCCTTTAGTTACCTTGCATATTAGATTGCTAAGAATAGAGAATCATTCACAGTGGCTTATCATGCAATATTGCTGTTACTGTATACAGTACTCTCCTGGTTCTGTGCATTTCACATTACTTTCAGTTCATGTAAGTCTTCCCAGGTTTTTCAGAGAGGCTTCTGCTTGTTACTTCTTATAACACAATAGTATTCCATCAACATCATATACCACAACTTGTTCAGAATTCCCCAATTAATGGACATTCCTTCAATGTCCAATTCTCTGTCACCACAAAAAATTAGCTTTAGATTTTTTAACAGGAATGCTTGCAAGTCCTCTACTACATATTAAAGGCCCATGTTTTCCTCTATATGATTATACACAGCTTTGCAGCACAAGTTAGCCTTGGTTTTAGATTTTTATTTTTTGCCTTTTGGAACATCATATTCTAAAATATCTAGTTTTTAGCAGAAGCTAATAGATCCTGTGTGATCCCACCTGTGCTTCCTTGGTCCTTCAACTCTTTTTCTGACTGCTTGCAGTATTTTTAAATGTGGAAGCTTTGGAATTTGACCATAACAATCCTAGAACTGTTCCTTTAGGAACTTTTTTTTTTTAATATAAATTTATTTAACTTTTTTTACATTCATTTTCACAAAATTTTGGGTTCCAAATTTTCTGCCCTTTTATCCCCTCCCCCCACCCCAATACACCAAGCATTCTAATTTTCCCTATCACCAATCTGCCCTCTCTTCTATCATCCCTCCCTTCTCTTGTCCACATCTTCTCTTTTGTCCTGTAGGGCCAGATGACTTTCTATTCCCCATTAACTGTATTTCTTATTTCCTAGTAGCAAGAGCAATACTAAACAGTTGTTCCTAAAACTTTGAGTTCCAAATTCTCCCCATCCCTCCCTCCCCACACATTCCCTTTGGGAAGGCAGGCAATTCAATATAGGCCCTATCTGTGTAGTTTTACAAATGACTTCGATAACAGTCATGTTGTGTAAGACTAGCTATATTTCCCTCCATCCTATCCTGCCCCGCATTGATTCTGTTCTGTCTTTTGATCCTGTCCCTCCCCAAGAGTGTTGACTTCAAATTGCTCCCTCCTCCCATTGCCCTCCCTTCCATCATTCCCCCCCCCTTGCTTATCTCCTTCTCCCCCACTTTCCTGTATTGTAAGATAGGTTTTCATACCAAAATGAGTGTGCATTTTATTCCTTCCTTTGGTTGAATGTGATGAGGGTAAACTTCTTGTTTTTTTTCCTCAGCTCTCCTCTTTTTCCCTACACTAAAAAGTCTCCTGCTTGCCTCTTCAATGAGATATAATTTACCCCATTCCATTTCACCCTCTTTCCTCCCACTACATTTCTCTCTCACCATTTACCTTAATTTCTTTTAAGATATGGTCCCATCCTATTCTGCTCTCTGTCTCTGTATGTGCATGCGTGTGTGTGTGTGTGTGGTCCCACCAACTACCCAGATACTAAAAAGTTTTAAGAGTTACAAATATTGTCTTTCCATGTAGGAATGTAAACAGTTCACTCATGGTAAGTCCCTTAAGACTTCTCTTTGCTGTTTACTTTTTCATGCTTCTTCTCATTCTTGTGTTTGAAAGTCAAATTTTCTTTTCAGCTCTGGTTTTTTCATCAAGAATGATTGAAAGTCCTCTGTTTCATTGAAAGACCATATTTTCCCTTGAAGTATTATACTCAGTTTTGCTGGGTAGGGGATTCTTGGTTTGAGTCCTAGTTCCTTTGACTTCTGGAATATCCTATTCCACACCCTTCAATCCCTTAATGTAGAAGCTGCTAGATCTTGTGTTATCCTGATTGTATTTCCACAATACTGGAATTGTTTTGTTCTAGCTGCTTGTAAGATTTTCTCCTTGACCTGGGAATTCTGGAATTTGGCCACAATGTTCCTAGGATTTTCTCTTTTTGGATCTCTTTCAGGTGGTGATCGATGGATTCTTTCACTACCTATTTTGCCCCCTGGTTCTAGAATATCAGGGCAGTTTTCCTTGATAATTTCATGGAAGATGATGCCTAGGCTCTTTTTTTGATCATGACTTTCGGGTAGTCCCATCATTTTTAAATTGTCTCTCCTGGATCTATTTTTCAGGTCAGTTGTTTTTCCCATGAGATATTTCACATTCTCTTCCATTTTTTCATTCTTTTGGTTTTGTTTTATGATTTCTTGGTTTCTCAGAAAGTCATTAGACTCCATCTATTCCATTCTAATCTTAAGAGAACTATTTTCTTCAGTGAGCTTTTGAACCTCTTTTTCCATTTGGCTAATTTTGCTTTTGAAAGCATTCTTCTCCTCATTGGCTTTTTGAACCTCTTTTGCCAATTGAGTGAGCCTGTTTTTCAAGGTGTTATTTTCTTCAGCATTTTTTTGGGCCTCCTTTAGCAAGGTATTGATCCATTTTTCATGCTTTTCTTGCATCTCCTCTCATTTCTCTTCCCAGTTTTTCCTCCACCTAAGTTGATTTTCAAAATCCTTTTTGAGCTCTTACATGGCCTGAGCCCACCGGACATCCAACTGGGATGTCTGGGATACAGAGGCCCTGACCTCCATGTCTTTCCCTGATGGTAAGAATTGTTCCTCGTCATCAGAATTGAAAGGCGGGAACATCTGTACCCCATCAAAGTAGCTTTCTATAGTCTTATTTTTCTTCCCTTTTCTGGGCATTTTCCCAGCCAGTTACTTGACTTCTGAGATTCCTGTCCACCCCCACCTAGATCCGCCCAGTTAGTGCTTGGGGTCTGAGATTCAAATGGGCTTTCCGCGCCAGGCGTGGCTACTATTCAATGTGAGCTTACATTCTGGTGCTCGGGTGGGGGCAGGGCCGCCTCCCAGGCTCAGTTCCCTCAGGGGGTTTATGCAGAGACTTTCAGTAATGGCCCTGAACTTCTGCCTGCTGCTCCGGGAGTCCCAGGCCACCGCTGCCGCTGCCTCTGCCACTGCCTCCCGAGGGGGCCCGAGTCACGGAGACACCCTGCTCCCCTCTCGGCCAGCCCAGACGTCTCTCTCACTGACCTGTAGCATCTGTGGGCGGAGGGACCTTCCCGGCCACCAGAGATTCCGTCCCTGAAGCCTGCTTGGATCTGCTCCTCCGGGGCCGTGCTGTCAGGGCGGCACAGGGGTGGGCTCCGCGCGATGGACCCCTGGGGACGGCTCTCCAGGGCTCTCTGGAACGGAAATCTTTTCCACTGTGTTTCTGCGCACCTTGCAGTGCTCCAGAATTTGTGGGGAGCTCCTTTTACAGGAAATATATGGGCTGTGGGTTCAGAGCTAGCATACATGAGTCTTTCTACTCCGCCATCTTGGCTCCTCCCCTAGGAACTGCTTTCAAGAGGTAATTCCATTTTTACTTTGCCCTATGGTTTTCATTTATAATTTCCTGAAATAGTGTACAAAATTTTATTATAGTTTTCAGGGAGTATGATGTTGCTTAAATTATCTCTCCTTGGCTTGTTTTCCAGGCTTCCAGGTAGTTATCTTACATATCCTTCTATCTTTGAAAATCTTTTGATTTTACTCTAATATTTTCTAGCTAATTCATGGAACCTTTGTCTTGGTCTGTTCTAATTTTTAGGTAGTGTATGCTTGGGTAAAGCTTGCCATTATTGGTTCTAAATTAAATCTTGAACAAATTCTTAATTCTAAAGCTTTTTTAATCTCTTGCTTTATTTCTTCTAGGTATTCAAATAGGTCTCATTTTTTCTTTCATTCTCTGCTTGGAATTGTTATGTCACTCCAAGGTTGGATTCTGGGGTATCTCTACATGAGTTGTTTTTCTTTATAGCATTTTGGATCATGAGTTTATTTGTATCTCCAGCCTTAGTTCTTGAATTGGGATTTTTATATAGGACCAGACTCCACTTCCTGCTGCTCTTCTTCATTAGGTCACTTAAAAGATCTTGTACCAACATAATCTGGATCTTCGTGGTTCAAGGTGCTGCATATTCAGAGACTTCTATATTGTTTTAAGACAAAATTCAGAGCCCATGGATCTGAGAATTTCCTCTCTGAGCCCTTGCAACCACACACACATTGAATTGGTTGCTACAATGGCTTGCAAAATCCATGTTACAGGTTCTTGAACAGCTACGTACACTGCCTCAGGATAAAGAGTCTTAAAGGCTGGCTGAGTCCCTGCCTACTTTCTGGGAAGTTTCTTGAGTATAGGCACTGCCTTTAATGGTAGGTCCCCTTTCCTATTATCCATGGGCTTCTGACTGACTTTTTGTGCACTTCTGATACTGAAGAAGTCACTTCCTATAGGTTTTCACTGTTTCCTGGATGTAGTATAATTCTGAGGCATTGCTAGAAAAAAATCTATGTGGACAGGACTGTTTGTCTCTGTTCAAACAGCCATCTTAGGCAGGTGGATCCAAACAGTTTGTTTCTCTGAAGTACTAAGGGAAGTCTTTAAATCTGGCAAAACCCTGAAATACTAAAATCAAAATCAGAGAAATAACTATATTATTCAAAGTTGTTGAAAATCATTCTCCTTGGTTAACCCTCTCTTTTAAATAAAATTTTGATGCCTGTTCCTACAACCATGACCTTTCTCATGTATATTCTATTCAAATTTTTGAAGAGGGATAAGCTTCTATTATTTTCAAACTCATAACTTATTTCCTTTGTGACCTTGGACAAGTGACTTAATTTCTCTGGGTCTCAGTTTCCTTATCTGTGAAGTACTCAAGGGTTAGAGGAGATGAGAAGGAATTCAACATGTCCAAAACAGACCTTATTTTCTTCTTCCCAGCCCCATATCCTCTTCAGAATTCATTTCTAGGTACCCCACCCTTCCAGTCTCCCAGATTTGTAACTTCTGCATTGCTCTTGACTCCTCATTCTCCTTCACCCTCTATCTCTTGCATCCGTGTTTTTCTCACCATCTTAATTCAAGTTCTCATCATCTCTTGCCTGGACTACTGCAATGGTGTCCTAATTGGTTTCCCAACCTCCATCCTCTCCTGATTCCAATTCATCTTCTAGACAGCTAGCAAAATGATTTTTGTAAAGCACAAGTTTTAGCACTTAAATCCTCACTCAGTAAACTGCACTACACTTCCTACTACCGGATCAAATATAAAGTCCTATGCTTGACATTTAAAGTCATTCACAACCTGGCTTCTCTTCTTACGTCTCCAGTCTTCTTCCACACACTCAACAAATGCTGCTGCACTGCCCTTCTGATTATTCTCACACAGGCACATCTTTTATCCTGCGCATTACCACTGGCTGTGCCCCCCACGCCCCAGGCCTCGAATGCTCTCCTCTATCTCTAACAGCTAGGTTCCCTAGCTTCCTTCAGCCTTCTGCAGGAGGCCTTTCCCATTACCAAACCCTTCTCCCTCTCTCCCTTAACCTGGCCCCAAGACTGCCTTCCCTCTACACCAGGGATTCTCAACCTGGGTTACATGATCTTGATTTTAAAACATTTTAATAATTATAGTTCAATACAATTGCTTCCCTTTGTATTTTATCTTACGCACTGAAAAAACATCATTATAAGAAAGGGTACCTTGACTGAATCTAAACTTCACAGAACAAATCTCCTTAACAAAAAGATTTGTTCTGTAAAACTTGGATTAAGTAAAAAGGCCCTATCCAAGGGCCTCGAAGGCCACATGTGGCCTCGATGTTGCAGATTCCCCACCCCTGTCCTCGACTAAGGAAAGATCAATTTGAGAGACAAATAAATATAAGTGACAGAGTACAGAGTTTAACTATTCAATTCAATTTGCCAAACACTTATCCAGTACCAACTCTAAGTGGGCTTTTGCTGGTGATACCATCATAGAACTTATAGTATAATTAGGGGTATATGGTCCTAGGAGCAATAAGTGGAAGCTGTGATGACGAAAACAGGCTGACTATGAGGAAATTAGAACTATCCAAAAGAGGAATGGGCTACCTCAGAAGGTAGTAGGTTCCCCTTCACTGGAAATCTACAAGTCAATGGATGACTATTTGCTATGTAAAGTTAGAAGAGAATTATTTTTCAGGTTCAGGTTAATCTGGTACCTGAGGTACCTTTCAACTCTGTGACTATGAAGTCTTGATTATATGAGATTCAAACTCACATTAATCAAGGATTGTATCCCAACATTCTCTTCAATTTTCATTTAGTATTTTCTAAAATTCTGAAAAATAATTCTTACATTTATACTCTAACAGACTCCAAAATTCATGATTTTTGCTACCACCACTGAAACAGCACAAGTGTTTTTATGTTTTATGTTTATGTTTTTATGTTAAATCAATGTTGTATTTCTATGCTAAATAAGCAGTTGTCCAAAAAAAAAGTAATCAGACAATATTGACTGAAGAACAAAAAATATTCACCTGACATATTCTTTTTTATTGTCTTCTGTAACTGAGATGGTTTTACCATTAGGTTTAAGTTCATGTTGAATAATTTCACCATAAGCATTGTGTTCCACACAAAAGGTATGATCCAAGACACCTGTAATATCATTCTCACTAGAAAGGGAAAAAAACAAGCAAGCACATAATTGGAAAATCTGAAACACATTCACCACAGATGTATGAATAGTCCAGATGGACAAAAAACAAAAAAGAGGTAATATTGTGTTCTTGAATCAGAATTCTCTTCTATAAACCATTTGAGTTAAGTAACTAATCTTGTTATCCACTAATTTTGCTTCTGTCACAAATAATTCTTAGACCAATCACAAAGAAAATTAATCTTCACAAATACATAAAATTGTTTTCACTTTCTAGATTGTCAAATAAAACAATCTGACTATAGAGTATACACTGAAAATAACACTTAAAGGATTTTTCAAGTGAAAATACTTCAGAGGTGTTTGTCTACCTCAAAAAAGATGACCCTCCTCCACACTTAGAGATTTGGACACTGCAAAGAAAGGAATTTCAAATATATAAAGTCATGTACAAGCTACAATCTGTCTGAAATTTAAAAATAAAACTTTTTAAACCATTACAATGGTACCCAGAGACCCTGAATATACTGAATGAGAAATGTTAATTCCACAAAATACAGGAGGGTATTAGGGGCATTTTGCTAAACTTATTAACAACTTCTTTCAAAGTGGGACCAGTTCATTCAATCACTGAAAAGTTATCAGTTCACTAATACACTTCAGTGAAAGTAGTAACAAAACTACCTACTTTATGCTTTTAAATCCAATCTAATTCTACCTATGACCAGTATCAATTTTATGAATTTAAATTTCTGCCACAGTGAACAATTCACGGTCAATACATACAGTATCCAGACTAAGCTGTTGTGAAGATCTGGATCAACCAACTCCATGTCATCCAAATTAATTGACTTTCCAAGCAATTGTTTATAAAAAGGCAACGTGAAACCACCATCAATGTAATGTCCGTGAAATACAGCCATCCCCATTATCCGCCCGACAAAGTGGAAATATGATAAATGTTCCTGAAATTTAAAAGTTTATGTTTAAGTAAAACAATAGGTCACTAAACATGATTTTTAAAAACAACAGTTAGACACGATTATAGCTTTCAAATTTCTGCTGTATCTTCCAGCCATTCAAGTAGAGTCTACTGTCAATACAATTTACTTTATTTATTTATCTGAATTTCAATTTTAGATCTGGAATGGATTTTGTAGATAGCTACGACAAATACTTCTATATACTTTAAGTTCTATAAATATACCCCCAAAATGCTAGGAAACCCAGAGGTTCTCTTTCAAAAGAGTATGACAATGCTTCCACGTTTATGCTGCTATAAAATCTCAAGGCTTATACTCAATTCACCTTCCTCTATCTCACCACTAGGCTTTTTCTCTGCCATTTACTTCCCATCTATTGCCTTTCATTTTATCCTCTAGAAATACTACTCACTCTCCTTTATCCTAAACCAATTTTACACCTTTGCTCATCCTTCCCCAAACTCCTGGCATAAACAAAATCTGAAGATTTCTCCAAAGGATTCAATTCCTAAATTACAAATCCTAAACATCAATCCTGGTCCATTAACCTATCACCCTTCTAGCTGTTTGTCACAAACTGAAGGTCAGCCACGGAATCTATCTAAAATAAATCATCCTCTTAAAATGGAGGCTGTTCCTATGACTACCTAGTATTCAATTCCACCTCAAATCAACAAGCATTTACTAAGTGCCTACCATATGCCAGGCATCATGCTAAGTATTAGGCATACAACAAAACATAAAAATCAGTCCCCATTATCAAGAAGCTAACAATCTAATGGAGGAAGGCAATGTGAAAACAACTATGTACAAATCAATTATATACAGAAAAAATTGGAGAGGCAAGGCCCCAGCATTAAGGAGGATTAGAGAAGGATTCTTGCAGAAGGCAGGATTTTATTTTAGAAAGCCCGAGAAGCAGGTGACAAGGGAAAGCATGGCAGAAAGCCAGAGAAAACAGAGAGACAGAAGTTGGAGGATCTTGTTTGAGGAACAGCAAGGAGGCCAGTGACACTGTAAATGGGAGTGAAATATAAAAACACTGGAAATGTAGGCAGGCAAGCTTTGAATGACAAAAAAAGGACTTTATATTTAATCCTAGAGATTATACACAGCCACTAGAAGTATGCTATATTGGGGTAAGAAGCAGATGAGAAGGACGGTAAGATCCATACTTTAAGAAGAACAATTTAAGAGCTAAGTAGAGCACAGATTAGAGTGGGGAGAGCCTTGAGTGAGAGAGATTTTGAGAAGCCTACTTCAATAGTCAGATGTGAAGTGGTAAAGGCATGGGTCAGGATGGTGACAATGTCCAAGGAGAGAAGGGGGCATGTACTAGAGACGTATTGACAGTAGAAAGGACAAGACTTTGCAACTGATTAGATATTGGGAGCTATGGGAATAAGCCTAGGTGACTGGGAGCATGGGGGCTCCCCAAAAGTAACAGTGAAGTTAGGAGAAGGAAAAGATTTGAAGGGAAAAACAAAGAATTCAGCTTTGGAAATTTTGAGTTTAAGATGCCTTATAGGACATCTAATTTACAATGACATGTCACATTTTCTTTTATTTTTTTCATTCTTTTAATTTAATATTTCTTGACATCTCATGAAATCACTGGCTTCCATTTCCCCAATTCTCATTTTAAGGAATAATCATCTTCAGTGAACTTTTGTACTTCCTTTTCCACTTAGACAATTTTAATTTTTAAGAAATTATTATTTTCATTAGGTTTCTGTACCTTCTTTTCTATTTGGTGAATTCAGCGTTTTACAATATTCTTTTCTTTAATGGATTTTTGTGCCTCTTCCCCAACCCCAAACTAAAAATATATTAAAGGTCTACATGATAGGCTTGACTTCTAAAAGAAGGCTAAGTTTTGAGAACATTTTTCCTTTCATTAAATAGCATTTTAAGTATTTTACCCTAAGACAGTAAATAAGCAATTTTATATTGATTATATGTGTACAATCATGAAAAACATTTCCTTATTAATTATGCTGTGAAGGAAACAGTTTGCAAAAAATGAAAAAAGAATAAAGAAAATGAAAATACTATGCTTAGATCTACATTCAGACTCCATCAGTTCTTTCTCTTGATGTAGATAGTATTTTCCATCTTAAGACTTTTAGAATTGCTCAATCATAGCTGATCATCACAATGTTCTCCTGGTTTTGCTCACTTCATTCAGCACCAGTTCATGAAAATCTTTGCAGGTTTTTCTGAAATCTGCCTGTCATCTGTTATAGCATAATCTGGAATCCAGATTCCATTACATTCATATACTATGACTTATTCAGTCATTCCCCAACTCACGGGCATCCCCTCAATTTCCAATTCTTTGCCACCTTTCGTGCCTCATTTATCATTTGGCCTGTTCTGTTTTTCTTCATTATTATTATTTTCTTCAGGATTGTTGACTCTCTTTTCATGATTTTCTTGCATCACTGTCATTTCTTTTCTCAATTTTTTCCTTTGATTTTTCAAATCATTTATGAGTTCTTCCAGGAATTCCTGATTGGGGGGGCGAGGGGGGGGGGGGGGCGCAGCACTAAGGCTAATTCACATTTTTCTTTGAGGCTTTGCAGGTAGCTGTTTTGATACTGTTGCTTTCTGAGTTTGTATTTTGATCTTCCTTGTCTGAATCCCTTACTCTCTATGGGCTGAAAGCTCCTGAAGCTGCTGCCACTGCTGCTTCACTTGACCCCAAGGTCTGCTGCTGACTTGCCAGGTGTGTCCTGTGCTAGACTGTGCTCTACTCTCACCACATTGAGACAGATCTTTCCTGCAGATTTTCTAAGTTGTCTTAGGTTGGAAAATTGTTTCATCATGTCCTTTTACTGGTTTAGCTGCTCTAGAATTTGTTTTGAGGTGTTACTTTAAAGTTGTTTGGAAGGGAATTTTTATTCCAACATCTTGGCTCCCAGTCTAGGGCATCCAGTTTGAAATATCCAATAGACAGTCGAAAACTAGAAGTCAGGAAAGATGTTAGGGCAGAATAAACATATCTAAGAATCATCTGCATAGAGATGATAACTGAATACATGGGAAGTGATAAAATTACCAAGTGAAATACAAGGAGAAAAATGCCCAGGACAGACCTTAGAGACATTTACAGTGAGCATGATCTAAATGAAGATCCATCAGAAGAGACTCAGAAGGAGCTATCACATAGGAAGGAAGAGAACCAGGAAAGAGCAGTGTCATGAAGAGATGAGAGAAGAGAATATCAAAGAAAAGAGAGTGACTAACAATATCATCTAAAGCCATATTCTTTACACAATCTCCCACCATCATCCTCAGTGACCTGATGTGTCATCCCTGCTAGCTATTATCCCATATTTTTCCTCCCTTCAGTGGCTTAACCCCTTGAGAAGGCTGTCTAAAACTGAAGCCTCTACTTCCATTCCTCTTACTTTCTTCTTAACTCTTTGCAGTCTACCTTCTGACTTCATCATGTCACTGGAATACTCTCTCTGCAGTTACCAATGGTCTCTTAACTGGCAAATCCAAGGACCTTTCCTCAATTTTCATCCTTCTTGACTTCTCTGATGTCTCTGACACTGTCAATTACTCCTTCTTTTTGATATTGTAAACATATAACAATACCCACTGGAGAATGATACTGCAGGCAAACTTTATTATAAAATATAAATAATGAAATGTGAAAGACAGAAATTATAATATAGAAGTGAGAAATTGAAAACAGGGAGTGTACAGGAAAGAACAAATTTCCATGGCCCAAAAACCGTAGAGTATGATGGGAGATAAAGAGAACAGCTACACAGTTTGGGGATAAAAATTCAGAAATACTGAAAAATTTCTTCCTATAATTCCCTGGCCTTTTACAGAATTGGCCACTAACTTTGCCCTGAAACATACATTGCACATAGTTTTACTAAAACTCATGTTCTATTAAACATGCAAAATTTACATATGTGCCAAAGGACCTCTATACAAAAGCTTTTTTAGTTACTGAAATCACATTTTACCGGATTAACTGCAGAATCTGGATTGATTTGCAACGTATAGATGTCATCTCTCGAGTACTGGAAGAGGCCATAATATGGATTCAGCATTTCATGAGACAAGAGATACAGCCATTCCCTAAAGAGACAATACATAATTAATTGTCTAATAAGCAAACCCCTTTTAAAGAGTGAATACAGATATACTATCTGTTAACTGTGGAAATTCAAAGAGAATAAAATGAAATAAAGCTCTAAATGAGGTTACATAAGTTCAGATTTTTAAAATAGTCTACTATGTGTGGTAAATTTCTTGAATTTAAAACACTATTTCATTTTCATTATTCTGGGAAGTTTTCCCCAAATTGGTATATTAGAATAAAACAACCATGATGATAATAAAAACATTTACATAGTACCTACTTACAACATGTCAAGCATTGCACTAAGCACTTTACAAATATTACCTCATTTGATCCACACAACAGTCTTGAGAGGTAGGTATTATTAATATCCCTATTTTACAGTTGGGAAAACTGTGTACCTGAAAATACCACACATTTATTTAGGACCGCAGTCCAGCATTCTGACTGTATTTATTACTTTCAGCTACTAATTTTCAATTGGTAAACAACACTGTAATGAATTCTATATAAATTTAAAGGAAGCTATCACCTTGCTCAAAATATTTCATACTTTCCTCATAACCAACGGTAGTAAAGGCTTATACTGCATGATTCATATAAAGTACTTTTTATTTTTCCATTTTCAACATAGAACAAATGCTGTTTTAAATTATTTGCATGTGTGTATGTATAACATTTGATAGTTTTCTACCTAATCACATCTTAACAGCAAATATTATATCAATTTTAAGAAGTACCATCACCATAAATAAATAATACTTTGTATTTTTCCAAAACTTTCCATAATAGAAATAATCAAGAGTCAAGAAACCTGAACTGATTCTGTCTTTAACTGAATAACCTTAAATCAAGAACTATAAGAGGCATAGGAAAAATTGGCTTATAACCAGCTCAAAAATACTGCCATCACATCCATTTAAAACAAAACCAAAGCATGTAACATGAAATTATTTTCAAATTATACTTAACTGTCACCAAAAGTGATACTATAACTATAGACACAATTTTGCCCCCAAAATAAAGGCACACACACACACACAATATTAGGCTGAATAATTTGTCATGTAAATTAATTTATTCTAAGGTAGTTTCTTTGATAACTACATGCTATATGACAATACTTCTGGGAAAAGCAAATTTTACAAGTATGGTTTCCTATTTTTATTTTGGTGGTGATTTTTTTGTTTTATTTTTAAAAGAAATTCTAAGCACCTCAACTTGTTTTTGGTTTTCAAAATATCCACTTACATTTCATGGGAAAGAATCATAGATTTCTATTAAAATGAACAAAATACATGGATATAATAGGTCATTCAATGAGGTCTCCTGTATGCAATCTAGAAAAAGCAATGCATAAACACCTCATTTTGTTTTACCCATCCTTGCCAGTAAAAAAGTTAGTTGTTCCTTTCAAAATGAAGGCTGCAATCTTAGGGGAATATGATTCACCAAGAAGCCTCATGATCATTGCAATGCAAGGACTTAAAAAATTCCCAATGATCTTTTAAGGCAAAATGCCTTCCACATCCAGAGAAAGAACTATGGAATTCAATTGCACATTGTAGCGGATCATTTTCTTTTGTATTACGTTTTGGTTTGTTATATGATTTCTCTCATTCATTCTTCTATACAACATGACTATGGTGAAAAGTATTTAATAGGAATGTATGTGTAGAACCTATATAAAATAGTATGCCATCTTGGGGGGAGGGGGGAAGGGAGGAGGGAGAGAAGGCAGGGAAAGAAAAAATCTAAGTTGTATGGTAGTGATTGTGGAACACTGAAAATAAATAAATAATAAAAAAGAAAAGGGAAAAAAAGAAGCTTCATGATTATTGGCAAACTAGGGAACTCTGGAGTACTAGACTCATTCTGCTCAGATCATCCTCACCCTCAAATCTGTAGTTACAGAAATCACTGATTTGCAAACTAAGAGGTAAGCAGAATCTAAAACTATACGCAGAGTATGATGGTTCTTTCAAGAAACAATCTCCAGGCAAAAAAAAAACCAATAGTAATATCCCCAGAGACTCCATGGGATGTGAGTCTATCAGAGCAAACTGAAAAGCACATGGAAGAGAGGTCAGTAGCTGAGTTACATCTCCCACCTCTCCTTCATATATGCAGATATAAAAACTCTTTAAGAATTAGTGTTTAATATGACATTTCTGAAGCAGATTCTTAGTGAGGATAAATTCACATTTAATTTTGGGAAAGAGGTGAGGATGGGAGAGAAGGAGAATATGGAGGGCTGAGTAATAGTAAACATAGGAAAAGAGGTCAGGTTTGAGAGAAAGCATCATTTGTTTAGGCTGAAGATATAGAACCTTGGTAAATAAGTAGTCTAATTTACTAATTTTACAAATGAAGACAGTGGGACCAAAGAGAAGAAATAATTTGCCCTAATTGCACAGCTAATTAGGAATAGAACCCAAGATTGAAATCCAAGGATACTCATAGTGGATCCAATAAAGACCTTTTTGCAACATACAGGCTGCAACTACTGCATTAGAATGACAGTTAAGCCTCACAATATGAACTTTCTGATATGAATTAATTTGGAGAATATCAAACTGTAAAATTATAGGAAAAAAGCTATGGTATGTATCAAAATATCATAAAATTGTATCCATACATGTTAGCACTCTGCTGTTAATTAAATAATACATAATTCCTCACCACAGCTCAGTGGCACAGTGGATAAAATGCTGGGCCTAGAGTCAAGGAGAACTGAGTTCAAATCTGACCTCAGACACTAGCTGTGTGTCCCTGGGCAAGTCACCTAACCCTGTTTATCTCGGTTTGTCTGGTAAAGGAAATGGCCAACCACTCCAGTATCTTTGCCAAGAAAACCTCAAATGGGATCAGGAAGAGTTGGACACGACTGAAACAAATGAACAGCCACAACAGCAGATTCCTTACCTTGCAACCCCTCCATAATCAAGGCCTTCTTCTCCACGAAATTTTATCATTAATCGTTTCCACAGATCTTTTGGTCTCATTTTCATGACTTGTCTGTATGATTCCTGAAATAATTTCACTTTTATTATAACCAACAGCTATTAAAAATTACATTCTATTGATCAATATAATCAATAAATTATTTGAGTTAACTGTCAATCACTACTTAAAGGGAAAAGATTTGAGTTTCTTAGAAAACAGAGCACTTGAACTGTGGCATATACATGGGTTTTCTCTTTTCTAGTCATAAAAAAGACATCAAATTGGATTCTGGGACAAATTACTTCAAGAATCTTTTCCAATCTAAGCTTTATCCATGGCATGTCACTCAAAGGCACATACTCACTATAATGTTACATATTAAAAGTGTGTAGAGACTTGTAGTTCATACCAAGTTTCCACTGATATTTTCATTATGTAATAATAAGTGAGTTCTTCTTTAAGAGGACACATAGAATTATTATATAGGCAGTATAATAATGAGTTGGAAGATCATATTCCCAGCTCCTTATTTACTGATACAGAAATAAATCCAGATGGATTAGTCAGAACAAAAGGAAAACATTGGAATGAATAGCTTCCCCACAAATTATAACCAATTCTTCTATTTGTTCACATAATCCACCCAAGTCCAATTCTGAGGAGATAACATGTCAGCAATTTTCTCTATCTTCAATCAAATGAAATAGTCTTGAAAGTCTGAAGGTAGCTAGCACCTCAAAGTAGGTCTTTTACCACTTAAGATTTCTCCCTCAAAAAACTTTTCTCAACAAGGATAATGTACCTTCTAAAAATAAAATACCAGTCCCCAAATTTGATAGCATGGGCAATTTTAAATGACACTGGTCATCATATATACATATAAACATATCATACAGAATGATAATATGTTTTGTTACTGAGTTGGTTTTCGGGTCTGACTTCATTATTTCATTTATGGTTTTCCTGGAAAGATACTGGAGTGGTTTGGCATTTCCTTCTCCAGATCATTTTACAGATGAGGAAACTGAAGCAAACAGGGTGAAGTGATTTGCCTAGGATCACACAGCTAACAAGCATCTGAGGCCAGATCTGAGCTCACAAACAGAGTATTTCTGACTCCAGGCCCAGCACGCTACCCGCTATACTACTTAGCTGCCCTGATCATTATATAGATATGCATACGTCTACATGATGATATAAATGGTTTCCAATTATATGCCATCTCCATACCATCCATACATGATAACCATGGCCTTCACTAGCAATGTAAGATTAGAGAAAGGTAGCTCCCATTGTCAAGAAAAACCTGATTCCTTCCAAATTGGATCAAGAAGCAAGGAGAGATTCCATTTGTCTGCCTGACTGAATCTTGCCACACATAAGAACTTTTAGCAAATGCACTTCCAATTACCATTACTATACATATATAAATTACATACATACATATGCACATCTGTGCATGTGTGCAGAGACAGAGAGACAGGTGGGACAGAGAGTCATAGGGAGAGGAGAAGAGAAAGAAAAAGAGAGAGCACTATAGGTACAGCTATAATAACAGAAACAAAGAGAGCTAGCTAAAAATATAGGTATATGTGGTGAAAAAGCCACCACGCAGCACTCTTCCCACTTTTTTGGAGGGGAAGATGAAACACAGGGGGTAGTTTATTCTGGTTCCCAAAGTTCACAACATACGGGTAAGATAAAGAAAACTTTTTCACCTCTTTTATTCTCCCCCTTTAGCAATAAAATTATCTATGAAGAGATGATGAAATTATGAAAATAAGTACAGTGCAGAGATGGTTCATAGATATTCATGGTATCCTTTTCTCTCACTGAGTTTTTTTCACTTTTTTTATTTTGCCAAGATAAAATTTTTAAAAGGAATTCTAGTAGTCTATTTAAATTGAGATTTTGTTTACTCAACAACAAAAAGATGGATAAAGAAATTTTAAAATATATGATAAAATTTTGCAAACAAAATAGAAATAGGCTACCAGCACTAAGACAAGTATCCATTTATATAACCAATGTGGTTGTCATAAAACTGGAAGAAGACTATTTAAATCCCCTTTACCTGATGTTCTCACTTTGATGTAATCACATAAAGATTCTTAAGCAAAAAGTTAAAAATTTTAACCAACTTTTCCTTTTAAAATTTCTTGCTTCTTCAAAGAACATAATATTCAGGCACAACAAGTCTTTTTATCTTTTGAGCATTTAGCTCTAAACAAATTTACAGGTGACATATTATAAAGTTGAACTATTGCAAACATAGAGAATCACATGTGGGCAAGAAATAATTGGTAAATACATTCCAAATACTAGTGAAATTGGTTTCATTAATACTATTCCTTACTTGTAGGAAAAACAAACTGTACTCTATTCCTAGAAAATAGAATTATAATAACCAATGGAACATTAAGGGGGAAGAAACTCTCCTTTAGTTTTTCTAAATTTTAAAAGATCACTTTTCATTCAGATTACCTCAAAAATTTCCTCTCTGGAGACTTCAATACGACAGTGGCCAGCTTGAGGCTGCTGTTGAGAAAGTTCCTGTCGCAAAATTTTTAGCTTCTGCACCAAGTCTCGCTTATACCTTGGAACTGTCAGACCTTCCGCCTCATCAGGGTACAAGGGTACCACATGCTGCTGCTGCTGCTGACCTTTCAACTGGTTCTGACGGCTAGAATAAACATGAAAATTCTCAGTAACTCAGTCACAGAAGCACTGGACAAAATTTATACTGCAAAGTACAAGAGTTATTTCTTAACATTAAATGTTTTTTAATTAAGCATGATTTCAGTTGCAGTATTTTAGATCATTGCTCTCTCTATCATATATAAGGATTTTAGTCAAATAACTTTAATTTTAAAAATTTTTAAATGAATTAAGTTTCTGTCTTTTAGGGACAATGAACCACGAGATTTAGTTTATTTCCATTAGTACTAACTTAGTACAATAGCTATAAGTTAAACACATGAAAATTTATGACTGAGTTGCCAGCAATACATTTTCTTGGATACTATTCTTTATTTTCTTCTCTCTACATTGTAAAAATCATGAATATACCAAATACTACATGTTTAATATTGAATCTCAATGACACCTGTTTTAAATGGTTTATCATAAAAAGTAAACTCAGGAAAAAAAAAATGTACGAACAGCTTGGCAGGAAACTTAGCCCTTATATATAAATGGTCTGGCCCACAGGAATTTGGGGAGTTCACATGCAAATAACTGGATGAAAAAATGAGCACTCGATAGATTTTGAGTTCAGAAATATAATTTCTGACTACGCAAATATATTAAGTTAACTACAAATTAATGACATTCTCCAACCACGCTAAAAGTTATAAAATTATTATAAGCAGCAAAATTTTATATAAAATTTTCAAAAAGAAATTCTTGTCTAATAATATTTTAAAATTGTGACCAGAAATGCACTAAAACAACAATTTAAAAATCATGTTATAATACCTAAAATGAAAAACTAATTATGTTTAGTTGTAAGAAAAAACAAAGGCCAAATTTAAAAACACTGTCCTGTTAGCTGCTGTTGTACTCACTTAGTATCACATTAATTTCAAGATAAATTTGCTCATAAAAGATTTCATTAATAGTATAAGTTAAAAATGTGATATATTTTTATATTTACAGCACTTTGTTTTGAAGAATATCAATAATATTAACAGAGACTCTATAAAGTACTTCATATGCCAGATTTCAGCCAGAAAGAATATAAATGATGACCTGTTCTACATTATTGTTGCAAATGTTACCGCAAATGGATTAAATTACAACATATTAAAACAGGAATAAACACAAAATTTACAGTAATTAACCTGACAAAAAAGATTTTCATATGGAAGAATCTATAATTATCAGTTTTAAATAAAATTGGGAAATGACTTAAGAATTTCCTTATTACATTCCTAGAGAAAAATGCCATAGATATCAATAAAAAACTCAACACCATCTAAAAACCAGGCTTTACAAAATATATTTGGATAAAATATAACTTTTCTCTTAAAAATTGAGTATTTTTAAATTAATTTATAGGATTTTTCTAGCATGAAGCAAGTATCATGTTTCCTTTAAGCAAAAAATGAAAATTACTTTCCATATATTACATCTAGCATACTATAAATATAAACATTAGGAATGACTTATAAAGCTGGAGAATCTGCTGATGACTTGCTTGAATTTCTAAAATCCTTTCCTAATGAAAGACAGATGTACAAATGAAAAATGTAAGCATGTTGTAGCAGCTTGCAATTCAAAGATTTTCTCATAAGAGTAATAAGAAATGGTTCTAGAACTTCAACTACATTTTCATAAGGAATACTATTTCTTCTTTAACCATTCATAAAACTTTCCAACCAAACAATGTTGGCAATGCATTAGAAATCACTTGAGGATTCAAAACTTAATAGCTGTAAATCAAACAATCAAAGATCCCTTCTAATTATTTCACATTATAAACATGCTAACTGATGGAAAATGCAAATCCCCATCTCATTTACTCTAAAATGTAGATTTTAACTGTAATATGAGTATAAATTGTTTCACAATGGGGCATTTAAAAAGAGAGAAGATTCACAAATAGAAGTTTGGGGCTCAGAGATGACTTCCTAACTGGTAAACTAAGAACACGAGGATATTAAAAAAAAAAAAAAAAAAAAAAGATACAGAGGCAGGAGGCCAAAGAGCCATACCTGGAGAGGTTCTCTAACTTAGGCAACCTTTAAAAGTTCTGGGTCTTCTAGACCTTTGTATAAAGACCTTTGTACCCCAAAACAAAAATTTTTGTGTCTTACTATCACAACAAATTTTAACAGGTGCTCATAAATGCCACTAAAGAATCTATGTACCAGGTCTACACTAGTTCTACTGTTTCCTAATCATCTCATTTTTCATCATTGGTCCCATTACATATTAACCCTAATCACATTTCCTGGAGCAAAAGAATAAAGGGAATTAAATTTAAATTTGAGAATTCTTAGGATAGCTAAAGCAATTGATAACTATGTTTTTGAAAAGCAAAAAACTTTTTTAATTTCCACATATCCCTGGGTGAAAAAGTATTGTGGATAATACATTTTTGACACTACCAGTGATGTGATAAAGCTTCCAACCACACAATGCCACAAATCACACAGACTGCAAGCAATCCAAAAGGCCATGGAGAGAAGAACAGTAGTTATCAGAGGCCCGTATATTATCAGTGATGACTGGCATACAAGAAGTGGCATAAAAAGTAACATCAAAAAAATATATACTCTGAAAAGGAGATAGGCAAGTTACATAACAAGGAATAACAATGGATGCCTCGTGTGCTGCACCCTTGCAGCCATGAATACTAAGACCTAGAAGAAAGTCTCCATCATGCTTGCTCGATCCTCTGCAGAGATCTATGGGAGGGTCAGGACAAAAATCACAGGGGATGACCAAGAAGAGAACACTCATATAAAACCACAAATCCACAATACAAAAAACAAACAGTCCCCTACTTAAAAACACTTGACTTAGGAACAATTTATGCCGAGAATCAACTGCTCTTTGTCCCCAACCACTCCCCAGAAGAGCTGCAGGTGCCAGGGACCCTATTTCCCCACACAGATTTAGACTCAGAAAGCAAAGGAAATAAGGATACAAGAAGGCCTAGGCTTCAAGGTAACTTGCAGTTCAGTTAGACTTCACCTAATATTACTAGACTGATTTTAAGAAACACAAATGTGGGCAAAGTAACAAGGTAGAAAGCCGTCAGTCTTCCAGCAATACTATACATAGGACAAAGGGCAATTCCCAAAGTGGTGGCAGGTGCTGGGCCTTGAGTCAGGACTTGAGTTCAAATGTACTAGTTGTGCAATTCTAGGCAAGTCGTTTAACCTCTCTTTTCCAGTTTCCTTATCTGTAAGAGTTGTGAGTTGTGAGGACCAAATTAAATAGTATTTATAAAACACCTTGCAAACCTTTAAATCTACATAAATGCTGTTACTGTTATGTCTTCCTGAGACAGTGAGCTATACATCTACAGTAACAGACCCAGGAATGGAAAACTGATATAGCAGATCAAAATAGGGAGGTGCCCTAAGAAGTGGAATCAAGGGGGAGTAGCTGGCTCAAGAACAAGAAGCTTTGAAAGCCAAAGGCATCCTGAAAGGGAGGTATGAGTAAAAATGTTTCTTCCAAGAATTCCTTAAACTCTAGCCTAAAATCTAGTTCGAGTTGAAAACTTTCAAATGAGTTTGGATACTGTTTTTAGAGATATAATCATAAACACATAATCACTCAGGTTCTAGTCTACAGTTGGGGAACGTATAATCCGTATCACCAAAGAAAGTGAACATCAGAGCATTGATATTACAGTTTACACAGGTAACCAGAGGTGGGGTTTGAATCTGGGTCATCTGACACCAAAGTCAGTCAATCAATATTTATTAAGTGCCTTCTAGGTGCGAGGTACTGTGCTAAGTGCTGGTGATACAAGACACAATGAATGAAATAATCTTTCATTCTAATGGGGGAGACAAATACATCTATAAGTACACACGGAATAACATAGAGAACAAAGACACAATAGTTAAGTGAGAGGTCACTTAGGAGGCAAGGTGCTAGCAGAGAGAGAAGTTCAGCAAAAGCTTCATGTAGAAGGTGTCTGAACTGTGCTTTGAAGGAAAAGAGTCCACGAGGCTGAGGCGAAGAGGGAGTATATTCCACACACAGTAGAAAGCCAGTGCAAAGGCAAAGACAAAGAGGGTACAGAGGTTCTGTGTGTGAGGAACTCAGAGGGAGCACCTTAGCTGGATGGAAGAGTGCAGAAGGGAGAATAATATACAATGAGGATAGAAAGAAAAATTGGAGATGGGTTGTGACTTCAAAAGCTAAAAACGGGAGTTCACATTTTTACAGGGTGCGGGGGAAAGGGGGTGAAGCAAGTCAGCAAACACAGACAGTTTTTCACTAGAAATTTGGTTAAGAAAGGAAAGACAGAAATGGAATGGTTTAAGGGGATGGCAGAGTCCAGCAAAGGTGTTTTAAGGATGGAATGGGACTTGGGCATATTGGAAGCAAGGAGAGAAGAGGTCTGAAATAAAAAAAGTAATAGTAACATTCATATACAGGCTGGCAATATACCAGGCATTGTGCCTAAGCTTTTTACAAATATTATCTCATTTGATCCCCACAACAACTCTGCAAGGTAGGCAGTGTTATCATCTCCCTTTTACAGGTCAGGAAACTGAGACAAATAGGTTAAGTGACTTGCCCAGGGCCACACAACTGCATTTGTCCCTTCCACTTCACAACTTTCCCCATCGAAACAATGTATCACATGGATCAGCACAAGAAATTAAATAGGAATTTGGGGAGAATTTTTTGGAAGCTGTAGACACATGAAAGCCAGCAAATGACACAGAAAAAGCTTAGAAACTCAGAAATGATCAAATATGTGTACAGTACCGCAAATGCTATATAAAAGAAAAGGAAAAAATTTAGACTTCTCTGGTACAAAGGGAAGCCCCAAAAATTTTGCGGACTGTGGGGTCACTGAGCCCCTAACCCGTGATGGGGAAAGGATAACTGTATTAAGTGTCTGGCACCTTATTTAAACTCAAGGGGTCTTGCCAGTTCCAGGCTTTGCACTTCACTGCTCTATCAGCTATTTCTGTAGGGAGTAAGATAGAGAATCAATTAAGGAAGAATAACAAAATCGCTGTGCTGCACTGAATTCTCAGTTGAAGTCAGATAAAACGAATTTAAGTTCCTCTGATGGCAAAATGCTTTCACTTTGTCTTTATGTCACCAGGACTGATGACATACTGATGACAGTACTTGGAATTATACCAATATTTATTTCCTGCACCTTTAATCAAGGACTGAAACTAATAATTTGGCCCATTACAAACTTATATTATCTAACCTCAACTGTGCCCTTACTGCAGCAAGGCTCCTTCCTAACTCATTCTCCATCACATTCCCCACATTGAGTCTGTTCTTTCTTAAAGTCCCACACAACTCTAGCCCCCATCCTCTCCTCAAGCACAGAACTTTGCCACGTACTTTACTGAGAAGGCGGGCCATTCAAGACTTCTGGTTAAACCAGGAATTATTAAAATTTGAAGGAGCACAGCTCCTTCACATGCTATGATGAAAACATTAAAAAGGATTCCATAAAGAACAATGACTAAGACCACCAAAGAGAAACAGGAATAAACTCCTCCATCTAGTCCAGGATTGTATAAGAAAACAGCCAGAAGTTTGAGGGGCTCTTGGAGTAAAGGTGTGAAAAGACTAACCGGAAATGACCTGAGGCCTCTGGATACCCTGAGCAGGAATGGGAGACCTGAACTCAACCCAATCTCACAGGGCCACATATTCAGGTGGTCTGGACAGGGATATGACAGGAAGGAAAGAAATCAGTTCAAGATCCAGTACTCCGAGTTTGAAGCCAATAGAAACCTAGGCCTGGCCTATCAGAACAGCAGCAGAGGACAGAGAAAGATCACTTTTCAGGGAGACAGGAGAAGGTACTGAATGTCTTGGAGCACTTGGAGCCAAAGCAGGAGACAAGGCCAGGAGACATGGGGCAAGTAATGTAGGAGCTTTACAGGAAATCTATGATTAATACAATTTCCAACATCCAGGTGGAGACTCCACAGCAGGGGAGAGAACCAATTTCCAGTGAGGGACTGTGAAAAAAGGAGGGAACAGAAAATGGAAGAGGGTAACACCTACTCTGGGTCACTAAGAGGAAAGGCTGAAGGCAGGGATTCCAGCAGGGGGCAAAGCCTGGTCCCAGCCATCTCATCCAGAACTTCAGTTTACAATGGCACCTGGAGGAGCAGAAATAAACATCCAAAAGTGGGCCTGAACACAAAGTCCCAATCAAGAAACTAAGGAGGGAAAGTATAGCAAATAGAAAAAAAAAAAGGACACCAAAAACAATGGAAAAATACCATGGAGTAAGTGAAACTCAGGAGAGATTAGATCCTGAAGAAATTAATTCCATAGGTACAAGTAAGGGCAGAAATAATGACTGGAAAAAAAAATGAAACAGATAAAAAATGGAAAAAAAAAAAAAGCTTGAGGGGGAAAAGAAGAAAAATAAATAGCTTGGAATAGAAGATGGAAAACCTTATCCAAATAGTGGGCAATTCATGAAAAAAGAGAATAGAACAAGCAAAATTCAATGATTCCATGAAATAAGAAATATTTCAGTTAAAAGACTGAAAAAAAATTCATCTAATAAAAAACAACTGATGTAGAAAACAGGTCAAGGGAGGTAACTGAAAACTATTACCCAAAAAACCCTGGATACCATATTTCAATAAATCATAAAACAAAACTGGCCAGGTCTGTTAGAACTCAGGAGCAAAACGAAAACAGAAAGAATCTGTCAAGCACCTCTTCAAAAAAGCCCCAAATGGAAAATATCCAGGAATGTCAAAGCCAAATTCCAGTACTTCCGGGTCAAAGAAAAATGACTGCAAATAGCCATACAGAAAGAACTCGACTACCAATAAAACAAAGTCAAGATGATAACATAATGCTGCAGTGTCTATAAAGGAGAGAGAAATAGTGCAATGTAACATCCCAAAAGGCAGAAAATAGAGGCTTGCAACCAAGAGTAACTTACCAGAAAATCTGAATACAATCCTATGGGGGGCAAAGTTGACCTTTAGAAAACAATACTTTCCTGATGAAAAAAGAGTTGAGCAGAAACTCTCAAGTGCAAACAGGAGATAAGAGGAATCCAGAATGGTAATTTAATACATCGGAGCAACTGGAAAAGGGTAAATGATGAAGTGCTTGCTTACATACTAACAGAAGGAGAAGAGATGTGTCCCTTCAAAATACCTCTGTCTTAAAAGGGTCACAAAAGAAGCTAAGAAATATAAAAACAGAAAAGAGAGTACAAATATCCATAAGGCCTTGACAGGATTTTGTTCTTTTTTATTGGTTTTAAGAGGGGAAAAGGAATGGACAAAATAAGGAAGAAAAAGAAGGAACATGCTATTTCTCAAAATCGGAATAAAAAAAGAATATTCCACAAACAGAAAAAAGCATAGTAGAAGCAGGCATCTCATGAATCTCATTCTTCTCTGAACCAACAAAAAAGGGTTGAATATCAATATTTGGTTTAAAAATACATTAAACTCAAAAGGCAAACAGTCAGGGAGAGGGAAGAGGTTTAAGGATTGTAGAAATGGCTGGTAGATGGCACAGTGGACAGAGCACTGGGCCAGCCCTTAACTCAGGAGGATCTGGGTTCAAAGTCGGCCTCAAGACACATACTAACTGTATGATCCTTGACAAATCACATAACCATGATTGCCTCAAAAAAGGGGGGTGGGGGGGAGGTGAAGAGGATGGTAGAGTAGCGGAAGGAAATAGCTGGTCACACACCTGGGCTTCAGAGGGAAAATTAAAACAAAGGAAAGTACAAGAACCAATGACAAGGGCCTAGGCAAGACCAAAAGAGAAGCAGGGGGGTATCAGCAAATGACCTTAATTACAGATTATTTGGTTAATCATATTCTTCTTCTTTTGCCACTTCTTTCTTCTTTGTAAAAAAAGTGCGTAAGGTAGCAAAGAGAAGGAAAAGCAAAAAATGACTTTTGAGGGAAAATATTACAATACCGTAAAGAAAACAACCTTGAAAGTCTTTAGAACTATGATCAATCTAATTGTCAATCATGACTCCAAAAATGTGAGGATGAATTATGCTTACTACTCCTTGACAGAGAGGTAATGGATGAGGGCAGTGGTTCTCAAACTTTTTGGTCTCAGAACCCTTTTACTTTCATAGAAATTACTGAGGACCCTAGCAAGCTTTTATGTGGTTATATCTATCAATATTTACCTTACTGGAAGATAAAACTACTAATGTTTTAAAATGTTTATTAACTTAAAATGGCAAAAGACTCATAACATGTATCATAAATAAAGTATTTTTAGGAAAAATAGCTGTAATTCCCAAATAAAAAAGGTAAGAAGAGTGACATTTTTTTACATTTTTACAACTCTCTTTAATATCTGAAATACAGCTGGATTCTCATATATGCGTTTGCATTCAATCTGTTGTGATAATGTTGTTTTGGTTTGAATACATGAAAAAAAATCCAATCTCATACAAACTGGAGAAAGGAGAAATATTTTAATGGCCTTTTCTGATTATTTTGTATACTCTTTTTGATACTATACTCAAATTCAACAGGTGGTAATTTCTTAAAAGGTTAGTTGTAATGCAAAATCTGAAACCATATCAATGAATTTTTCAAAGTATTAGATTAAAATCCACAGGTCCATTTTATATTTTGAATGGATATTTTTACTCATTCATCATTTTGTGGTGTCATGCAATGGTTATTTGGAAAATATTACTTTATGGAATTAATGCAGATCTTCCAAATGATAAGATACTTCAGTATGCAATATATTTTTAAAAATCATATTCCTTAACATCACCACCAATCTCATCAGAAAAGTCATTCAGTACTAGGAAACTGTCAAGTGGAGACAAATTTTAAAAAATTCTAAATTTCTCTTCAAAGTTCAAATTTTATCACTAGCAATAGATACCGTCAGTTGTTCCCTTGAGGCTGACAGGCCCACTCTGTTCATTTTTTGAGATAATTATCTTCAAAATTCCAAGTCTGAATAACCATAGTTTGTCAGTTCTTTTAGTAAATGGTGTTCCATGAAAAAAAAAGGCTATTTCAGCTCAGATATCAAACAACTGTACAAGTGCTTTTCCTTGATATAATAATCATATTTTGATATGCAGAAGAAGTGCTTTACCCATACTCCTCATTTCATTACACATTACATTTCATTGAAAAGAAGTGAACATAAGGACAGAGATTTAATAAAATTAGTAATTTTTATTGCTTCATTAAGGACATTCTCAAGTAAAAGTAGTATTTTTTTTTTTTAACTGAGCATGCTATGGTGGTGACAATCACCAGAATTACAAGTACAGTTTGGCAGCACTGCCTTCATTCCTGCTAAGGCACCAGCAGTTTTATTCACCTTGTCTTTGTGCCATCACTGAAAATGTCATCACATTTCCAGGATAAACCAGGAAATTCAAAAAAGTTATCCAATACTTAGAATATTTCAGCACCTCTTGTGTGGTTGCTAAGCATTCACATAAAAGATCTTCTCTGAGGATTGGTTAGTGCTGCTACCAGATGAATACAAACAAATAGCTAACAGATCAGCACAAGGCAAAAGTAAAATCTGCAGATGAGATAACTCAGTCTTCGTGTGTGCAGCTAAATCTTTAATTCCTAGCTCATGTAGCCTCTGGAAAACTCCACTGTATAGTCATGTAGATAGTATTTTTTTCAGAAATCACTTGGATAGTATTATTATAAAAATAGCTTTGATTCTGAGGACTCCCTGAAAGGGTCTTGGAGACCCACATGGCTCTGCAGACAACACTTTTGAGAACCACTGGACTAGATGTACAACAGACATACATTTATAGACAGGAGCCAATGTGTGAATATGTTTGGTTTGATTATATTTATTTGAGGGGAGAAGACTTTAACTGATGGGTTGGGGGATATCTTCAGGGGATAGAAGATAATCATAATGACACCAAAAAGAATGAAAAGAGCTTCAACAAAACCTTTAAAAATATACACAGAGGAAGGGAAGAAGGAAACAAAGACAATCAATGTTGATACTACCGTGTTAAATTTAATATATTTCTAGTAAAAATATGACCTTTTTTCTTGCCAAGGACAACTCTTTTAGAAGTATTCTTGATCATACCCCCTTAAATGCTCTCTAGAAGATTGCCCACACAATCACCCACCCCTCCTTCTTTTCTTTATTCTCCCCATCTACAAGCTCTTTTCCTGTAGTCTACAAACATACCCAAATTTCTCCAATACTTTAAAACAAAACAAAAAATTTTTTAAAATAATAACAAAATTGTAAAATAAAACAAAAAAATAAAAAACAGTCGATACTACTATGCTTTTTATGTCATGGACCCATTTGGTAATTTGGTAGTTATGAACCTCCTCTTAGTATAAAATAAAACACATCAGTACAAAGAAAACTAATTACACTGAAATAGTCATCAAAATAATAATTTTTAAAAGTTCTCAGATCTCAGATTAAGAACCCCTACCCTAAAGCTGTATTTTCTCCTGCCTTTCCCTGCCAAACTCCTATATAAAGCCTACTCTACTTTCTGTGGACTTCATCACTGTGTAATCTAGTTTCCAACCTTATGATTCAACTGGAATCACCCTCTCCAAAGTTACCAATGATCTCTTAAATACTAAATTTAAGGGCCTTTTAAAAATCTCTATTCTTCTCAGAAGCATCTGTTAATCATACTTTCTTCTTGAATACTCTACTCTTTGGGTTTTTGTGATAATAATCTCTCATGCTTCTCTTCCATTTTCTCTGACCACTCCAGTCATCTCTTCTGGCTCATTAACCATATCATCCTCTAATTGTAGTAACACCAATCCCTAATCCCTCTTCTCTTTTCTCTCCACACTCTCTTTTAGTGACTTCATCAGCTAACATGAATTTAATGCAGATGACTCCTGGATCTACATATCCAGTGCTAGTCTCAGTCTTTTGACTACCTTTGGGAAATTTCAAACTATATGATACATAAGCTACCCCTTTCCCAAACTTCTCCTTTTCTGCAGAATGCAACATCATCCCTCTAGTAACCCAGTTTTGCAACCTCAAAATTATCTTCAACCATTCCATATGTGCAGTCAAGTCACTAAGCATTTATTAAATGTTTACTATATGTCATACAGCACTGGGCTAAGGGCTAGGAATACAAATTCATGCAAAAAGATAGTACCTGCCCTCAGTGAGCTTATATTGGAGAACACAACACAAAAATGGAAACTGATGGAGATGGGAAGTACCTTACATCTCCTTTCTGCAAGGTGGAGAAAAAAGTCCAGAAAGTCACAAGCAAAGCCCAGAGAGGAATGAAAGTGTGAACATCATATTTCCAATATGTAGCCAAAGTCTTATTAATTCTACTTGTTTCCCTGTTCAAGAAATTCATTGGCAGATTAAATATAAACTCCTTTCTTTTCCACTTAAAGCCATTCACAAAAACGGGATCCAGGCTTCCTTGAAAACTGGCATACACATTGTTTCCCTACATGATATTCCACTGACTTTTGTTGTATCTTTGCACAAGTTATCCCCTATGACTGGAGTGCACTCCAATTTCTTTCAAGGATTAGCTCAAATGCCACCTTCTACATGAAACCTTTCTGGTCTTTCAAGCTACTAGTGACTTCCACCTCAGAATGACTTTGTATTTATATTGTATTTATATTTGTGTATATTTTGTCTCTTGAAAGAATGTAAGATCCTTTAGGACAGGGATGATTTCATTTTAATATTTATGCCCCAAGCAGCCATCCCAGTGCTTGGAGCCCAGTTGGCATTTTTAAATGCTTGTTAAAATGTATTGAAAGGTGCCTAATAAAAGCCCCTTGCATTTATTAATACTTTACCTTAATTTTTTCATATGTTAATCCTTTGATATTTACCCCTTCATAGGACTGTTGTACTGCAACTTAACAGATGAAAAAAATAAAAGCAAAGAGAGGCCCAAACATTTTTGTCTTTGGGATCAAGACTATCCATTATAACAATGCTTCAACATTTAAGCAGAATGGCTAAGAGAGACCAACAGCTGATGAATGGGAGTATTGTACTTTCCTGTGTCTTCCTCAAGTAGAACTTCTAAATAAAAAATCAAAACAAGTAGAAGCCTGTCCTAGTTGGCCAGTTTAATCTCTTTAAACCTCAGAGATTCCATGGTTCTATGAACACCTAAAGTAAGTAAATAAAAGCCATGTTAAGTAAAAGGAGACAACAGATTCAGAGAATCCACAAATTACATCAACAGAAACACCCATATAAGCTTCTCCATATTTACTTGAGTTATCTATATTGATTTCTCACTAAGGATAACAGGGGGGCACCATTTTTCAATTCATTGTTGATGGATGGAAGAGATTATATTTAAATACTGAGTTTAAAACTGCCACATATATACATATATATATATATGTGTGTGTGCGTACACACACACACACACACACACACACACACACACACACAAATGCTCTTTTATCAAACTTTCAAGGATAATAGAAATCAAGTAAGCCTCACTACCACAAAAGCACCCACTCAATCATTTTCAGATATGGAATTTAACACCACACTAAATACTTCTGAAACTTACTTTAAAACTAAATGCAAGTTAGCAGATAGACGGGGATCTGTAAACTGTGTTGTTCTATTGTTATGGTCTACAAAATAAACTCTGCCTGTTGCTGTATTTCTGATTTCCCATCCAGGAGGCAGTGGACCAAGCTCTTCACAATTGATGTTGCTAAGATCTCTGCAAAAAAACAAATATGTATGAAAAACACTTCAGTGCTGTGCCTGCTGAATCAACGAAGTATAAACAAGCCAAAACAATTCCATGAAATCTGAGAATATACTGTTTGAGCAACTCTATATATTTAAATGGAATTTTTAATTCCCCAGAGTCAAACAGATAAAAGAAATACCCTACAAATGTCTCAAGAAAAGCTCTTCCCATATAAGCAGCATTTTTAATAAGTTCATGAGGCTCTAATGCTTTTTAAATGTTTTATTGGTGACTTGTCTTTACATCACAGTAATTTCCCAAACCCACTCTTGAATTTAAATTCCCTTATAGCAAAGAAAATAATTAAGCATAGTATCCAATACAAAGATTCTGTCAAAGTATACAATATTCTGTTTTAGTAGACCACTATCTCCACAAGATTAACATAATATTGATTTAAAATTAACATAAAACTACTGCAACATGAGCCAATATAAGTTGCAATCTATACTACTTTGATCAGAGAAACTGTTTTATAAATATTAATACTAAAGAATTACAAAATATTTTCAACTGTTTATATTTTCACTACCCCGTAAAGTACACAGAAATAATCATACTTATTTCAGTTAATTTTTAAAAAATTTTTTAACAATGATTAGAAAATACAAACTCTCCAAAATCCCTTTGCCTCAAAGTACAGATGAATAAAAATGCAAATATACCTGGGAAAGTAAACATTAACAAAAATTCATAAGGCACATGACAGTCTTTTATTAGGGTATATTTTCATAGAAGATAGGTGTCAGCTGAATGTTAATAGAAATTCAACAGGACAATTTATTGTAGGAGTAAAGTTAAAATTAGAATACATAAGGAACTTTTACGTCAATATGTTTCTCATCCATTTTACAATTAGCAAATGATGTTGTCTAAAAAAAGAAAGGCCAATGAAGCTAATTTTAAAATGTTATTCAAATTACTCTGTAAATGATTGCAGGTGGTGTGCAGATTAAACCAGATGATGTACGTAAAGGATTTTTACAAACACTAAAGCCTTCTATAAATATTAAATATTAATTTATTATTAAAGTTAAAAAAAATCTACTAGGAGTTGGAGGTGTTATGATCTAAATAATATCCAAAACAATGAAATCATCAATCAAGTATCTGAGTGAGCATGATTTTAAAGTTATTTCTTTTCAAACTTAGCAGCACTTTGCCCATTCATTCATATAATTAAATGAATCTGTGATTGCATCCATGTGGGGTTTTCTATCCAATGGTAAAAACTACAACCTATCTATGCCTTCCCATCCTGGGCACTAGACTTTTCCTTCCATAAATCTTCTATCTATCCTGACAATAAGTGGGTATCAATGTTGCACCCCGTCTGTTTAATCACTGGAGGGAGAAAGAGAAGTTTTTCACTGGACAATAACAAACCACCTAGACAAAAAATAGATGAGTTCAGGAAACAAATCACAAGCTTGGTAAAAAGAAACACTATAATAATGACAGGAGACATTTTATTAGAGTACTCACTAACCACCCACTCCCAAAAGCAGAACAATTACTAATTTCTCAACTTGCCTTTAATGTCATGCTTGAAAAGGAGGAAGAAACATTAAGGGGAATTTCTCCTTGGGATCTCATTCTTGCCAAGGAGTAAGTGGATGCTGGAGGTGGAAGTGATAGAAACTCCACAGGAAAGAGAGCACTTTCTCCTAAAGTTTGTGATAGAGAAGAAGATGAAATATGGGTATATGGTCTTATGTGTACCCAATATTTTCTGAAAGCATAGTTTAAAAAGCTCAGAGAAAGACAGACAATATTATGTGGGCTAAGATTCTACATCTCAGAAGAGATTAAGAAAAACTCAGGTATGACAGTAGGAATATGCAAAGGGAAACAACTCTGAGGAGGGAAAAAAATGACAGTTTTATGAAAAGACACCAGGGTGGTGCTTCAGATTTTTTTTTTTTTAAAGACATGCACAAAAGCTAGAAGCAAAGGGTGGTAACAGGATGAATGTGAGAATATATCTTATAAAATGTTATGAGGGGTACAAAAGCTCAAAATGGCAATAGAAGCCTCAAAGAAAAGTGTGAATTGGTCTTACAGCCAAAAAGAATTCCTGAAAGAGTATAAAAAGGATTTAAAAAATCAAATAAGAAAGGTTGGGGGAAAATTGGGAAAAGAAATGATGGTGATCTAAGAAAATCATGAAAAAAGCAAAAGTTTGGTAAAGGAGACACAAAAATACTAAAGAAAATGAGACCTAAAAAAAAAGACAGAATAAGCCAATTGGTAGAAGAGGCACAAAAATCCAATGAAGAGAAGAATTCTTTAAAAAGCAGAATTGGCCAAATGGAAAACTAACTGAAGAAAAGAACTCCTTAAAATGTAGAATTGGCCAAATGGAAAAGGAGATACAAATGCTTACTGAAGAAAATAATTCCTTAAAAATTAGAAGGGGGGGCAGAGTCAAGACAGCGGAGTAGAACGATGCACGTATGCGAGCTCCGAACCCACAGCCCATATATTTAATATAAGAAGAGTTTCCCAGAAGTTCTGGATCACTGCAGGGGGTGCAGAAACATAGTGGAAGAGATTTCCATTCCAGAGAGCCCTGGAGAGCCATCCCCAGGGTCCATCGCACCCCGGAAAGCGGACCCCACCCCAGCCCTGCCCTGGCTGCGGCCCCAGAGAAGCTGATCCAAGCAGGCTTCAGGGACAGAAGCTCTGGTGGCCTGGAAGGTCCCTCTGCCCACAGACTCTACAGGTCAGTGAGAGACACGCCTGGGCTCACCGAGAGGGGAGCAGGGTGTCTCCGTGGCTCGGGCCCCTCGGGAGGAAGCGGTGGAGGCAGAGGCAGGGGCAGGAAGTGGCGGAGGCAGAGGCGGGGGTGGCAGCGGAGGCAGTGGCGGGCACCGCCGTGGCGGCCCGGGACTCCCCCAGCAGCAGGCAGGATCTTCATTACTGAAAGTCTCTGCATAAACCACCTGAAGGAGCTGAGCCTGGGAGAAGGCCCTGCCCCACCCACTCCATTTCTGAAGGTCTCTGCATAAAGCCCCTGAGGGAACTGAGCCTGGGAGGTGGCCCTGCCCCCACCCCAGCACCAGAACTAAAGCTCACATTGAATGGCAGCCGCTTGCCGCGGAAAGCCCATCTGAATCTCAGACGCCAAGCACTAGCTGGGCGGATCTAGGCGGGAGTGGACAGGAATCTCAGAAGTCAAGTAACTGGCTGGGAAAATGCCTAGAAAAGGGAAGAAAAATAAGACTATAGAGAGTTTTATTGAAGAGATGCAAATGATCCCGACTTTCGGATCTGATGACAACGAGGACATATTCTTGCCATCAGGGAAAGACGTGGAGGGTGGGGCCTCGGTACCCCAGACATCCCAGGGGGATGTCGGGTGGGCTCAGGCCTTGGAAGAACTCAAAAAGGATTTTGAAAAGAAAGTTAGACAGGTGGAGGAAAAACTGGGAAGATAAATGAGAGAGATGCAAGAAAAGTATGAAAAACGGGTCAATACCTTGGTAAAGGAGACCCAAAAAAATGCTGAAGAAAATAACACCTTGAAAAACAGGCTCACTCAACTGGCAAAAGAGGTTCAAAAAGCCAATGAGGAGAAGAATGCTTTCAAAAGCAGAATTAGCCAAATGCAAAAAGAGGTTCAAAAGCTCACTGAAGATAATAGTTCTCTCAAAATTAGAATGGAACAGATGGAGTCTAATGACTTTACGAGAAACCAAGAAATCACCAAACAAAACCAAAAGAATGAAAAAATGGAAGAGAATGTGAAATATCTCATGGGAAAAACAACTGACCTGGAAAAGAGATCCAGGAGAGACAATTTAAAAATTATGGGACTACCTGAAAGTCATGATCAAAAAAAGAGCCTAGATATCATCTTCCATGAAATTATCAAGGAAAACTGCCCTGACATTCTACAACCAGAGGGCAAAATAAGCATGGAAAGAATCCATCGATCACCACCTGAAAGAGATCCAAAAAGAGAAACTCCTAGGAACATTGTGGCCAAATTCCAGAACTCCCAGGTCAAGGAAAAAATCTTACAAGCAGCTAGAAAGAAACAATTCCAGTACTGTGGAAATACAATCAGGATAAGTCAAGATCTAGCAGCTTCTACATTAAGGGATCGAAGGGCGTGGAATAGGATATTCCAGAAGGCAAAGGAACTAGGACTCAAACCAAAAATCACCTACCCAGCAAAACTGAGTATAATACTTCCGGGGAAAATATGGTCTTTCAATGAAACAGAGGACTTTCAAACATTGATGAAAAGACCAGAGCTGAAAAGAAAATTTGACTTTCAAACACAAGAATGAGAAGCAGCATGAAAAAGTAAACAGCAAAGAGAAGTCTTAAGGGACTTACCATAAGTGAACTGTTTACATTCCTACATGGAAAGACAATATTTGTAACTCTCAAAACTTTTCAATATCTGGGTAGTTGGTGGAACCACACACACACACATGTACACGCATGCAGGCACACACACATACACACATGCACACATGCACGCACATACAGAGACAGAGAGCACAGAGTGAATTGAATAGGATGGGACCATATCTTAAAAGAAATTAAGGTAAATGGTGAGAGAGAAATGTAGTGGGAGGAAAGAGGGTGAAATGGAATGGGGTAAATTATATCTCATTCAAGAGGCAAGCAGGAGACTTTTTAGTGTAGGGAAAAAGAGGAGAGGTGAGGAAAAAAAACAAGAAGTTTACCCTCATCATATTCAACTAAAGGAAGGAATAAAATGCACACTCATTTTGGTATGAAAACCTATCTTACAATACAGGAAAGTGGGGGAGAAGGAGATAAGCGGGGGTGGGGGGGATGATGGTAGGGAGGGCAATGGGAAGAGGGAGCAATTTGAAGTCAACACTCAGGGAGGGACAGGATCAAAAGAGAGAATAGAAACAATGGTGGACAGGATAGGATGGAGGGAAATACAGTTTAGTCTTACACAACACGACTATTATCGAAGTCATTTGCAGAACTACACAGATAGGGCCTATATTGAATTGCCTGCCTTCCCAAAGGGAATGGGTGGGGAGAATTTGGAACTCAAAGTTTTAGGAACAACTGTTTGGTATTGTTGTTGCTACTAGGAAAGAAGACATACAGTTAATGAGGAATAGAAAGTCATCTGGCCCTACAGGGGAAAAGAGAAGATGGGGACAAGAGAAGGGAGGGATGACAGAAGAGAGGGCAGATTGGAGATAGGGAAAATTAGATTGCTTGGTGTACTGGGGTGGGGGGAGGGGATAAAAGGGCAGAAAATTTGGAACCCAAAATTTTGTGAAAATGAATGTAAAAAGTTAAATAAATAAATATTAAAAAAAAAAATTAGAAGGCGGTAAGTAGAAATCAATGACTCCATGAGTTATCAAGAAGAAAAAAATCCAAAAAATGAAAAAATAGAAGAAAATGTAAACTGTCTCTTTGGAAAAACAACTGATCTTAAAAATAGGTCAAGGAGAGATAATTTAAGAATTACTGAACAACCTGAAAGCTATGATCAAAAAAAGAGCCTAAATATAATATTTCCAGAAATTATCAAGGAAAACTACCTTGATATTCTAGAATCGGAGGGTAAAATGGATATTGAAAGAATGCACTGATTTCTTCCTAAAAGAGATCCCAAAATAAAAACTCCTAGAAATATTATTATTATTATTATTAGTCAAATTCTAGTACTCCCAGGCCAAAGAAAAAATATTACAAACAGCCAAAAAGAAACAATTTGAATATTGTGGAGCCACGGTCAGGATAATGCAAGACTTCGCAGCTTCTACATTAAAGAATCAAAGGACTTGGAATATGATATCCCAGAGGTTAAAGGAGCTAGGATTAAAACCAAGAATCACCAACCCAGAAAATAATCCTTCAGGGGGGAAATGGACATATGATGAAATAGAGGACTTTCAAGCAGTCCTGATGAAAAGACCAGAGCAAAAATATAAAATCTGACTTTCAAATACAAGATTCAAGAGAAGTATAAAAAGGTAAACAGGAAAGAGAAATCATAAGGGATTTAATATGGTTACACTGTTTGCATTCCTGCACGGGAAGATATTACTTATATATCTTTAACACTTTCACATTATTAGGGCGGTTAGAAGGAGTATACACAGAGAGCACAACTGTGAGTTGAATATGATGGGGTAATTATCTAAAAAATAAAATTAAGGGGTGAGAAAGAGGGATGCACTAGAAGAAGGGGAAAGGGAGAGGGAGAATGGGATAAATTATCTCACATAAAAGAAGCATGAAAGAGCTTTAACAGTGAAGAGGAAGATGGGGATGGTGGGGGCAGAGGGGTTGGGAACCTTACTCTCATCCGAATTGGCTCAAAGAGTGAATTACATACACACTCAGTTGGGTATAGAAATTTATCTTACCCTACAGCAAAGTAGGAGGGGAAAAGGATAAGAAAAGGGTGAAGAGAAAAGGGAGAGAGTTGAGGCTGACATAAGGGGAGGCAGTAGTCAGAAGCAAAACACTTTTGAGGATGGACAGAGAGAAAGGAAAGAGAGAACAGGAAAAGAGAGGGGGGAAAAGATGGAGGGAAAAAGAGTTAGCAGTCATAACTGTGAAAAATTTTATAGCAAGTTTCTCAGATAAAGGCTTCAATTCTCAAATATATAGAGAACTGAGTCAAATTTATAAATATACTGGTCATTTCCCAAATGATAAATAGTCAAAGGACACAACAGGCAGTTTTCAGACAAAATAATCAAAATTTTCTATAGTCATATTTTTTGAAATGCTCTAAATCACTATTAATTAGAGAAATGCAAATTAAAACAACTCTGAGGTACCACCCCACACCTATCAAATTGGTTAATATGACAGAAAAGGAAAATGACAAATGTTGGAGGGGGTGTGAGAAAATAGATACTAATGATTCAACCATTCTGGAGAGCAATTTGGAATGATACACAAAGAGCTATAAAACCCTGCATACCCTGTGCCCCAGTAATACCACTCCCTAGGTATATATCCCAAAGGGATTAAAAAAAAAAAAAAGGGAAAAGGACCTCTAATATACAAAAATATTTATAGCGGCTCTTTTCTTGGGGTAAAGAATTAGAAGTTGAAGGAGATGCCCATCAATTGGGGAATGGCTAAACAAGTTGTAGTATATGACTGCAGTGAACTACTACTGTGCTGGAAAATGATAAGCCATATGCGCTCAGAAAAAACCTTATATGAACTTACATGAACTGATGCAAAATAAAAAGAGCAGGACCAGGAAGAACACTGTATATGGTAATAGCAAGATTATGTGATGATCAACTATGAATGATTTAGCTTTTCTCAGCAATACAAAGATCCAAGAAAATTGCAAAAGACAAATGATGGAAAATGCTATCCATCTCCAGAGAAAGAACTGATGCAATCTGAATGCAGATCAAAGCATACTTTTTTTAATTCTGTATTTTTCTAGGGTTGTTTTTTTTTCCCAAGGGGTGGAGGTAGGGGGGGTCCTCTATTTTCTTCTGCAACATGACTAATATGGAAACGTTTTATATGCACATTTATAACCTAATGTCAAACTGCTTGCCTTCTCAATGAGGAGGGAAGGGGCAAGGAGGGGGAAGGAGAGAAGAGTATTTGGAACTCAAACTTTAAAAAAACAAGTATTAAAAATTGTTTGACATGTAATTGGGGAAAAATATTAGTAAATTTTTTTTAAAAAGACTGGGTCATGGGGCAAAGCCAAGATGGTGGAGTAGAAACATGCACATACACTAGCTCCTCCCCCACAACCCATAAAATGCCTTAAAGAAGGACTCTCAACAAATTCCAGAGCAGCAGAAGCCACAGAACAACAGAGTGGAGGAGATCTCTAACCCAGTGACATGAAAAACCGATGGGAAAGTTCTGTCGCATTGGATGCAGAGCAGAGCCCAGCCCAGCCTTGACTATGCAGCACTGGGAGGAATAGGACCAAGCAGGCTTCAGGGACAGAATCTCCAGCAGCAGCGAAGTCCCTCAACCCACAGGTGCTAAAGGTCAGTGAGAGAGTTTTTTCTGGCTAGCAGAGAAGGGAGCAGGGTGTCCCCATAACTCAGGCCTCCTGAGGTGGCAGCAGCGGAAGCAGCAGAGAGTGGGGGCTCCCAAGGCAGGCAGCAGCCCACATCCATTGTTGAAGGCCTCATCATAAAGCCCCTGAGGGAACTGAGCCCTGTGTGAGGGCCCTAACCCCACCTGAACAGCTGATCTTAATCTCACACTGCATAGTGACCCTGCCCCTAAAGCCCCTGGGAGATTGGTGCAGCTCATCTGAATCTCAGCCCCCAGACCTGGCTTGGCGAAACTGGAGGCAAGGTGGTTGTGGAGAGAAAACTCACAAGTCAAGTAACTGGCTGAGAAAATGCCCAAAAATGGGGGAAAAAGTAAGACCATACAAGGTTATTTTCTTGGTGAACAGGTGTCTCCTCCCATCCTTTTGGATGAGGAAGAACAAGGCTTACTGTCACAGGAAGTCAAGACCCCTGCCTCCACAGCCTCCAAAGGGAACTTAAACTAGGCTCAGGCAGTAGAAAAGTTTGAGAAATGAGTTAGCAACTTACTAAAGGAGAACCCAGAAAATGCTGAAGAAAATAACAACTTTACAAAGAGGCTAACTCAATTGGAAAAAGAAACCAAAAAACCAGTGAAGAGAAGGAGGCTTTAAAAAGCAGAATTAGCCAAATGGAGGAGAAGGTTAAAAAGCTCACTGAACAAAATAATTCATTGAAAGAGAGAACTGACTTCAGGGAAATGAATGACTATGAATTAAACCAAGCAGTACAAAACCAAAAGTTTGAAAAAACAGAAGATAATGTGCAACATCTTGTTGGAAAAAACAACTGACCTAGAAAATAGATCCAGGACAAACAATTTAAAAATTATGAGACTACCTGAGAGCCATGATCAAAAAAAGAGCCTAGATATTATCATCCATGAAATTATGAAGGAAAACTGCTCTGATATTCTAGAACCAGAGGGCAAAATAAATATTGAAAGAATCCACCTATCACCTCCTGAAAGAGACTTGAAGAGAGAAACTCGTGGGAATATTGTGGCCAAATTTCAGAGTTCCCAGATCAAGGAGAAAATACTGCAAGCAGCTAGAAAGAAACAATTTGAGTATTGTGGAAATACAATCAGGATAACATAGGATCTGGCAGCTTCAACATTAAGGGATCAAAGGGCTTGGAATAGGATATTCCAGAAATCAAACAAACTGGGATTAAAATCAAGAATCACCTACCCAGCAAAACTGAGTATAATACTTGAAGAGGATAAATGGTCATTCAATAATATAGAGGACTTTGAATCATTCATATTGATAAAAAGGCCAGACCTGTATGGAAAATTTTACTTTCCAGCACAAGAATCAAGAGAAGCATGAAAAGGTAAACAGGAAAGAGAAATCATAAAAGACTTTCTAAAGCTGAATTGTTTACATTCCTACATGGAAAGAAGATATAACTCTTGAATCTTTTCTCAGTATTTGATAGGTAGGGACTGTACATAAACACATAAACACACAAACACAGACATATAGACAGAGAGTACAAGTTGTGTTGAATCAGAAGAGATGATATCCACACAAAAAACAAAATAAAAATTACGGGGTGAGGGAGGAAAATATTGGGAGGAGAAATGGAATGGGGCAGGCTTTAACTCATAAAAGAGATAAGAAAAATCTTGTTCAATTGAGGAGAAAAGGGAGAAGGGGAGAGGGAAAAAGCGAAGCCATTCTCTCCACATATGGCTGAAGGAGGGAACAACATGCTCACTAAATTTGATATGAAAATCTATCTTACATTATAGGAAAGTAGGGGAGGAGGCAACAAGTGGGTTGAGGGGAATGACAGAAGAGAGGGCAAATGAGAGAAGGGAATAACTACAATTAAACACTTTTGGGAAGGGACAAGGTCAAATGAGGGAATAAAAACAAATAAGGAGAATAGATTAGGATAGAGAGCAATATAGCTAGTATTACACAATATTATTATAGAAGTCTTTTGCAAAATGACATGTATTTCATCTATATTAAATTGCTTGCCTTCTCAGTGGGAATGGGGAGGGAGGGAGTGAGGGAGAGAAGTTGGAATTCAAAGTATTAGAAATGAATGTTGAGAATTTTTATTGCATATAGTCAGGAAATAAGAAATACAGGGAATGGGGTATAGAAATTTATCTTGCCCTACAAGAAAAAAGAGAAGATGGGGATAAGGAAAGGGTGAGGTGGGATAAAAGAGAGGTACACTGAGGGAAGGAGTAATCAGAATGCAAGGTATTAAGAATCGAGGGAGGGAGTGATGGGGAGAAAAACTGGACACGTTACAAAGTGATGTAAAAGCAGTTAGTATTAAAACAATTGACTGAATTAATTACTGATAATAAATCAAAGACATCTTTAGTCTGGGGAAAAGAATTTTAGTCTAAATTTCCTAGAGGCAGGTAACCTTGGGTAAAATTTGGCATTGATGGAAAAGTTAAGGTTTTAATGGCAAATTTGATTTTATGATTGCTATTTAATCAGGAACTAGAACATGTATAGAAAGGCGTGTAAGCCACTTAAGACTTGCCTCAAAAGATGTTCCTTAGCCAAAGTGAAATTATAGTCATATCTGAAACCTGGTTATTGGAACTTGCCATTTTAAGATACTATGGGACTATTAACTGACTGTTCTTCTGAGTCTAACTCCAGGTATGGATGGCAAGAAGGGCAGTCTGAGCCCTCAATCCATGATGCCAGTAAGCCTGTGAGATGCTGGTATGAACTGAAATTCTCATGGGAAGGGTGGGAGAGCAGCTGTTCAGCCTGGGCCGAAGTAGGATTCTCCTGACTCAATTTCCCCACTGACACCTGGCAGACGTTAAGTCTGACTGAATGTAAGTTGACAGTCTACTCCTACCTGGAGTTGACATGAAGTTGGGGAGATATTGGTTCCCTGCAATGTCCCTACTCTTAGTGGCAATTTCCTATAGTCAAAAGGTTTGTAAGATTAATACCAGATCTATAAAATTATAGATTGTTGGTAGGGGAACATCTGAGGTTGTTAAGTCTAAAATTAAGCTATTAGGCTTAGGACTTTAGACCAACAACAATAAGTAAGGGTCCTTTAATTCTTAGTAATACTGTGCAGACAATAAGGTCAAGGGCTTGTAAAGTTAGCACACATAATTATTATTTGTGTCTCAGTTGGTTAATGTTTAAGAAAAAAATTCTTTTGTGGTCTACAATATTGTAAATGCTTTAAAAAGTAGTATCACCTGACCAAAAGTTGGAACTGTTTTACGTGATATGAACTGTGTTAAAAATGAAAAATAAAAAAAAAATTTAAAAAAAAAAAAGACTGGGCCATGTCAAAATAATTTTTATAAGACTATTATAATTGTAGATCAGGATAATGCTACAAATATAATTTAACTAGATTTTTAGGAAAGCATCTAATAAAGTGACACATTGTTCTTGTGGAAATGTGGGGATTATAACAGCCCAATCTGCAAGAAAAACCACTGAGGCAGAGCTGAGAAAATGACACTTTATTAAAGGGTCCAATGAAGGGGATCTCAGATCTTCCTCACAATCTGTGATACTGGTCCCCAGGACCTTGTATAGGGTATGATAGCCAAATATGCAAAAAAGGCATGGTAAAATACAGAATCTCATTGGTTGACAGACCTGGCCTTGGTGGGCCAAAAATGATTTCTCAGCAGTGGGGTCACAGGGTGGGTGAAGCATGGGACATCTCCACTGACTAAGTGGTCACAAGATGGTCACCTGTTCATACTGGATAAGAGAGAATGGTCCAGAGATACAAGAATTAAGTTGAGGGACTTTTCGGAGCTTCAAGGCATCCCTCCATGATGGGTTTGAATGTGGAATTTGAATAAAACAGGACAGAAGTATCTTTGTCAGCATTCTTGTGGTTGTGCAAGTGAGCTTCATAACTGGTAAACAAGAAGTGAACATTACATTAAATTTTGATGCCCATTATAAAGGCTTACTATAAGACTGTCATTTAATTATCCTTATATGATTTATGTAAAATATCAAATTAATTAATACTGATTGAAATGCAGGACGGGGTCCAAATGAATCACATCTCTCAAAAAGACAGGGATATGTAAGTAATTAAAAATAAAGTTAGACAGATCTGCAACTGGTTGAATAGCCACACTCAAACAGTAGTCAATATTGGTGCAATCAACTTGGAAGGTCTCCAGTTGAAAATCCCAAGGATCTGTTGCTGCCCTGTGCTATACAACATTCATAACATATAACATTATGGTATAATTCAGAATAAGGCATACATAGCATGCTCATCAAATTTGCAGAAAGCATAAAACCAGAATGATACCTAATGCAATGAATGATAGAGCAGGATACAGAAAGATCCTAACAGGTTAAATAAAGGAGTAGGCTGAATTTATTAAGATAAAATTCAACAAAGATAAAAGTAAAGTCATACACTTGAGTATAAAGTATGTGTGTGTACACTTGTACACTGTATACTTGAGTGTAAAACTTAAGAAATATAGGACAGAAAAAGCATGACTACAAATAAGACTGAAAAATAAATTGAGGAGTTTCAGCAAGTCCAACAAATCAAAAGCAATGTGGCAGTCAAAAAAGAAAATGAGGCTTTAGACTATTCTAAAGAGAACAATACAGCTTTCAGAGAAAAACAAAAAGGGAGGTGACAGTCCTTCTGTAAGCTACTGCAATGGTAAAGGAATTTTAAGATCCTCCCTGTTCCTTACTAGGCCCATGTGACCTGCTTTGAGCCCAGTCCACAGCTTGAGTCACATGGAGTTGATGGTGGGATGATCTTGCCAAATGGGTGGAGCAGGAAGCCAGAGCTGAGAGAGAGCAGAGCTGGGAAAGAGCAAGGCAGAGCTTAGGCAAAGTAGCTGGTGTTAAGTAAGAGCTGGAGGAATCTGGCCTCAGGCAGCTTGTTTGTGGGGATGCCTGATGGAGGGAAGGCTTGGGGATGGTGGTGTTCCCTGTATTGGTAATGTGTACAAACTTTATTGTTATCATGGTGGAACTGGCTTTCTGGTATCTGAAGAAATATCTTGGTTTCAACTTTGAGAAAGAGTTAATATTTTGCAAATTTACCCAAGGAATATGTATGCATATCCATAGCAGCTCAGCTGCTCTAGGTATTACATTGGCCTTACAGCTACTTTGGTCAGATCACAGTCAGGAGGGTAACCAAGATGGTAAACAGCCTTGAGATACTTGTCTTAAGAGAAGTAGTTAAAGAAACTAGGGATGTTTAGCATGGAGAAGAGAAAACTAAAAGATGGAAAAGGTTCTCAGGAAAGATAGTTATGTTGAAATATTCAAGGGACTATCACTGGAAGCAAGATTGGACTTGCTCTGGTGATCCCAAAAGGAAAAAAACAAGGTTCAAAGGGTAGAAAGCTGCTAAAAAACCAAATTTATCCTGATTATTTCACAGGAGGAAAATTTCAAAAAATTAGAGCTGAACTCTGGCATATGGTGGCATCCTTGTCATGAGGTCTTCAAACAGAGGCTACATGGCCACCTTTTGGGGTGTTAGAGTAGATGGTTACTGAAGTCCTTTTCAATTCTAAATTCTATTTAAGTGATTCATCGTTTTTTCATTCTTGCTATTTCATTGACCAAAATCCTTACATAGTCATACATCATTTATATGACAATATATTTTATACATCAAGCACACAGTTTGTTACATGCTGCTATATATAGCCAGCAAACATGTCTGTCTCCACTGCCCTTTGAGTAATACATAATGGTTATTCTTTGCCAAATAATATCACTGGAAAAATATTAGTATTAAAAAGATGCTACTTTGTTTCAGGAAGATCCTTGACAATCACTGAATGCAGTGATCAACTTTACAAATGACTTTAGAGAAAATGAGGTGAGGTGACTTGCCCAAGGATATATAATTATTAAGTAGCACACCTAGGATTTGAATTCATTCAGGTCTCCGTTTCCAAATGCAGCATTCTTGCTAATACACCAAGAGAAAAAGAATTCACAGCTACCAACAATACTCTTGTCACAATCCTTATTAATTCTAATTTTTATTAAAAGCTTAAGCTGTACATACCATTTAAAAAAATAGTATGCATCGAAATTAAAATTCAACATAGAGACCATTTTTCAATCCCACAAATGTTGAAAGACAAAGGAGTTCTATTTTCCCTTTCGTTTAACTTTTAACTTAACTGATTCACTGATACAATTAATTATTAGACTTTAAATTGATGAACGAGATTGGTCGGACCCAGAAACATCTTCTTTCTTAATGATCATATCAAAACTCATTTTTAACATCCAATACTGTGTACTTTAGTCATCAAGTTGTTTAATAGATGAAGTAAATAGGTAAAAACTCTTCTTGAAGCCTTATTTCCCAGAACATGGATTTAGTGGCTTTGGAATAGTCAACATGTTCCCCAGGATGCTACCCTTTAATTGTATCCAACACACTTCAGTATAAAATTTTCACCTATCTGAGAATAAAGGCAAATGACAGTCAATTCAGATCATCTAGTCACAGATATTCTTAGAGAAAGATACAGGCTCTTTCACAATTGTGTCAGAAACCAACTCATAATTATATAACCCTTTAAGATTTACAAAGTATCTTTCTCATAACCATGGCTGTACCTCAAGGCTCTGTCCTAAACTTTCTTTTCTCTACATTCTCTCCCAGTGACTTCAATAACTAAAATGGATTTAATCTGTCACATCTATCCCGATGACTCTCACACTATCAGCATCAAGCTCTTTTCTGAGCTCCAGTTGTAAATATCTAACTATTGGACATATCAAACTGGACATCCCATAGGCATCTCATACTGAACATGTCCAAAAGAGAATTCATTTACTTTCCATCCAAAGCCACCTTGCTTCCACATGTCTCTGTTTCTGTTAAAGGCACGTCCATCCTTCCAGTTAACCAAGTTCTCCAGCTCAGAGTCATCCTTAACTCCTCTCAACATAGCCTGTCTGTTGTAAAGTCTTGTCCATTCTACCTCCAAGATATTTGACATATTCCCTTCTCCCATTCACTCAGCCACTACACTAGTTCAAGCCCTCATCATTTCTTGCCTTAGCTATTACCATATCTTCCTGATTGGTCTCTCTGCCTCAAATCTCTTTACTCTCCAGTCAATTCTTCATAAAAATCATGTGATAAGTTAGTATTCCTAAAGTACAGCTATGAAAATATCAATTCCCCTGATTAATAATTATCTCCAATGTCTGCCTATTACCTCGAGAATCAAGTTAAAACTCCTCTCATATGTAAAGTCTTTCCTTACTACCTTCAAACATACCCAAGTCTCCCCAATACTTCAATTACCTCTAGCTATCCTATCAAGCTACCATATGGCTACAGCTGTGGTAGCTGATACTAAACTTCATTTTCTGACTACTCTCCAAGTCTCCAAGTGATCCTATAAGGATTCCGACTTTTTCTTGTATGATCTTCCAATAGGAGTTGTTTCCATTCCCTACTGTGACCATGAAAGTCTACCAAGGGATGGGAGATCACGCTGGACTCAAGCTACCTGCTTTGGCACACAAGTGCAGGGTGGACTCTGTCTCCTGTTGTCTCTAAGGGCCCTGAGAAGTACAAGGCTAAGTCTTGCCTCTTGCACAGTGACTTCTAGGAATGGGTTCTGCTTTGTGTGCTTATGGTGCAAGGACAGAATCTGGCCCTAAATACTGAAGTTCCTACTAGTTTACAACTCCCCTCTTTATACTCTTGGTTTCCCTGGTGGAATTACCTCTATCAGCTTCTACATTTACTTGAGCATTGGCAGAACCCTGTTACCACCCTCCACAAGCTTCTGGCAGTCTTTTTGCAGTTCTGATCTAAACAGATGAGATTATATCTGCTGTTGGTCATTTTTTTCTCTTTGGTCTTTTAGGCTCCCTTTCCTAATATTTTCTAGAGTTTATCTGGAAGAGTTGCCTTCTCTATCACCATCTTAATCAGAGGTATATAATTTAAAATTTAAAGCTATTTTTCATAATAGTATTAATTCAGAAATCCCAGGTAACTTTCTGTAAAAGTCAAAATTAGCAAAACTTAAAAAATAAGACATGATCAGAAAATATGAGTTTTTATTCCATACTTTAAAAGGGTATCTTCTATTTTTCTCCACTAACTCATTTCTCAAATTCACGTTTTAAAGCAGAAACCAATAAGAAAAAAATTGCTTGTGGAAACATGTACATTTTAAAGGACTTTGATTAATGACCTTCTGCTACATCTAACACTATTGGTCACCCTTTCCCTCCTAGATAATATTTTATCTTTGGACTTTGCTGACACTGCTTTCTCTTGATTCTAACTGATTCTCCTGTTACCTAACAGTTCTTTCTCGGGGTCTGTCACTGGTTCGTCATCCAGATAAGAGTCTGTGGGTGTTCCCCCGGGTTCTGTCCTAGGCCCTCTACTGTTCTCTCAATACACTTTTTCTCTTAGTGACTTCATCAACTCCCATGTGTTTATCATCTCTAAGAAGATGACTCATCACACAGCACATCTTAAAAAGTTTCAATACTACACTATCAATTGCCTATTAGATATTGCAAACTGGATATCCTGATGATATCTCAAAATTACACATTATTGACCTTTCCAGGCCCGTTTCCTCCTGTTTCACTATCTTATTCCACATAGAAATTGCTCCAAGATTTCTCTTCTCAGATCTACCACACCTCCTTCTACTTCACCTCTCTCAGCTGAGGACATCTTCTTTTACTTTACTGAGAAAATTGAAGTTATTCAACAAGAGGGTCCCTCTTCTTCCCATTTCTTCATTTTAAAATCCTTTACATCATCCTCCACTTCTTTTTTCCTCCCAGTTTCTGACAATGAGGTGGCCCTTCTCACCAACCTTAACCTGTCAATATGTGCCTTTGATCTCATTTTCTCTTATCTTTTCCAGAAAGCAACCTCAATTATTTCGTCTTTCTCTGTAATTTTCATCTTGTCCTTCAAACACACCAAAGTCTCCTCAATACTCCAATTATCTCAAGCTATCTTATCAAGCTACCATAAATCTCTTTTTCTCAACCAAAAACCTATGCACCCTTGTTGCTTCCATTTTCTCTCCTTCCGCTGACTACTCAATCTTATTTTTGGCTTATTTAATCTGGCTTACTTTTCTGTCTCCTTCATTAGAGTGTAAGCTCTTTGTTCATAGCTCTGAATTTCTTTTCAGTCTGTTTGATATTTTCCCCATCTCTGGCTACCTTTTATGTCAATCTCAACATTCTCATAACTGGGATGCTTCTACCATGAATTTCATCTTGGCAGTTGGTCCAATCCACCTGCTTTTTCCTCCCATTTATGTTCTTTTTAATATATTTTCTATCTCCTCTATAAGCACATGAGAGACTCTGATATTCCAAGTCTAAATGAGATAGCATAATAGTGATAAGTGATAGTGATAATCTTATATAATCTTAGATAATGATAAGCTTATAATAATTTTAATGTTCTGTTAATTTTTCCACTTTTCTTCTGTTTGTTGTTCAATTTCCATTGAATGGACCCTGGGGAATGAATTTACCTGGGCTTTTTTGGGGGGGAGTCTTCTTTACTATAAGAAACTGATCTACATTAGTAAACCTCTGTAAAAATATCAAAATGAGGTTCAATGTCATTTCTGTTGTTCACTTCCCATTTTTCATCATCAAACACTAGTTAAATAGTTATGTATTAAACTGCTTATTTCAATTTTATGTCATCTTTTTCTCATCTTTTTTTTTATACTTATGCTGAACTTTCAGGAGGGAGAAATGGAATTCTTTCTTGTCTTTTCAACATTTAAACATTTCAACATTAAATTGTCTCTAAATATCTCTTTAAACTTAATGACTCCAATATTACAAACTGGTGTAGTAGGCCAAACACAAGCAAGACAGCTGAATCAGAGAAAATTCCCACCTTAATAACAACGCTTTTTCTTTCTCTAAAAATATAAACTATTTCATTTTGGGGATGACACAAATATGGAAGCCATTCCAATGTATCAAAGTGGTCAAAAGACATGAACAGTTCTCAAAAGAAGAATTACACTCTATTAACAAATATTTTACCAAATCTCAAGTAATAGTATGAATGTGAATCAAAACAATTTCAAGGATTCACCTTCCATCCAGAAAATTAAAAAACGATAAAAAGCTTCATATATAAAATATATTCAAAATAGCAATTTTTGTAGTGGCCAAGAACTGGAAAGAATGTAAATGCCCCTGAAGTGGGGAATGACTAAACAAATTGTCTTTCATAAATGTAACAAAATATTACCACACAATAACAAAAGAGTAACATAAAGCATTCTGAGATGAATGGGAACTTATGTGAACTAAGGTTGAGAGAAACATTCAACACCAAAAAAAAAAAAAACCCAATAAGAACAGTGACTACATAGGAGGAAAAAATAATAAAGACAAAATAGAAAGATGTGACTGATAGTTGGTTTTGCTGAACTGCTGTTTTTCTCTTTAACTCTTTGCTATAAGAGACACTGATACGCAAGGAAGGATGGAGTAATATATTCAGAAATGAAGATAATATAAAGTAATTTTGATATAACAGTGATGAAAATAAGAAGTACCACTAACACATTTTTTAACAAGACTACAGATTAAACACCAACTTCAAGAGATTTCTAAGTAAGAAAGACTAACAAATATTTCAATTATTTTCTGACCTGGGTACTCTTGGATCATGCCATGTGCTCACACCGGTCTGAGTATGTAGAAAATAGACTTGACCTTGCTGTGTTGTTCTCTGCTCTATAAATCAAGAAATATCATGATATAACACAAAACCATAAGGCAGACATTAAAAAAAATATCTTTAGGTACTAATAGGCTATTAAACAAATACAAGAAGTCTCCAAATAACAAAAGGTTTACGCTACAAAAACTGATTTATAAGTCTAATGTTTAGAATTCAGAATACATTCTTCTACATAAAAATAAAGTTATAAATGCGCTAAAATTTCCAAGTTAACCCTCAAAAAGCCTACAAAAGACATACATACAGCACTTTTGCAATGAATATTTGTAAAATATTATTAATCAAACACTATTAATTTTGTAACGAATATTTACAAAATATCATTAATTAAATAATGTTATTAATTAAAGGAAACAAAAAATCTCTAAAATTTACTAAGAAAATATTTTTGCTTGATTATTAGCACTGTAAGAGACTGATAAGAAAAGTACCGGGGCACTTTAAAAGTTTTTAGAGACTCATAGTATTGATGTTTTAAGTTTATATTTTACTAAGAAACTCAAGTCTTCCCTTTTACTTAAGAAATATATATTACTATCAGTACTTGGGAATGACTAGACTTGGTTTGGGCTCACAGAATGCAGGAAGAACAGGATGAGAGGAAGATTTTAATGAGGTAACTGGACAAGAATTAGAAGAAAGAGGAGAACCAAAACAAATATTTGTATATATGTGGAAAAGTCCCTCAAGGCAGAACTTTTGAAAGCTAAAGGAAAGGAAGGCAAAATAAGGAAACATGGCCTGGACACAAGGTGGTGGTTGTTGTGTTCGTCCTTTGTTGCCAAAGGGGACCATGCCATCAGAGAATGATGATATGACTTGTACTTGATTTTGAGTGAGGGAGGGCTGTGCAGGTCAGCAGCCTCACTTCTCCTCCACAGTCATCTGAATCCACTGACCTGATATTCCTCATCCTTGGGTGAAAGGAGGGAAGCAAGACAGCGGGTAGGACAGCTTCTCTTATTAACCACCAGATGGCATCCCTGACCTAGTATAATTTGCCTGAATTCTACAGAAGAGTATGAAATGTGTACTGTTTCAAAGGGATAAGAATGAAGGCGGCCAGCTTATGCTAAAAGATGTGTGGACTAAGTGTTCAGAGGCTGGATCTTTATCACTTGAAGGGTAACTATACTTAATGACTAGAAAACAAATTACATTTCTGAAGGAATTGTGTGTCTGGTTAATATACATGATTTGAAATCATCCTTAGAGAAAAAAATAGCCTAAGTAGTCCAAAATTACAGAAAAACAACCCATTTATATTTGTTTTTAGAGAGGAAAAGTGTTTTTATAATTCTGAATATGAATGTCTATGATGTTCTACAGCATTGGACTTAAGAGCCGGACATAAGATCAGGAAAATGTGGGCTCAAATCCAGATTCAGATACATACTGTGTCATCCTGGGTAAGTCACTTAGAGTACTTACCTGTAGAATCAATGGTGTACTTTAAGGATACCAAGATCCTTTCCAGCTCTATATCTATGATCCTATATTATTGCTGTTTGTCCTTCACTCTCAAAGAGGACCAAAACATCAGGAGGGTGACTGCATGACTTGCAAGTAAATTGGATTTAAGTGAGGGAGGAGTATGCAAAGTCACCAGTCTCACCTTCTCCTCTGGAGCCCTCTGGGTCCAGCAGCAAGCTACAGATCAGGACACCATAGTATCTATTATTTTACCATAGGTAAAGTATTTTCTAAGGAAATTTTGTGAGGTTAATAGGAAAAACACTTTATTTTAAACACAAACTTAAAAAAGTTGTTTCAGTTATGACTTAACCTAAAATCAAATTAGAAGAGTTTTAAGTCTATTAAGATAAATTATGAATCATATTAAACGGTTGTTGTCCTTCATCTTTGAAGAGGATCAAACTGACATCACCATGATAAAATGAAATTTCGGTGTCCGACTGTGGCTGATCAGACCAATAAAAGCTCAGAATGCTCTACTACAGATAGTCCATGTGAATATTTAAGGTGAATATCCCAAATTTGCACATCCTGCGTTTACTTTGTGCTGTCTCAATTCTGCTTTGTTCAAAGAGTACAGCACCCTTTCTGATGTGGGCACACGATGCTGAGTGGTCCTGTGCCAGTGTCTCCCACATTGCATGAGTCACTAAATGTTAATATATTATATGTTATATAATTATATAAAATATAATTACATATAAATATTAAAAACTAAACTTCAAAGTGTGAAGGAAGAGGGAGAAAATATGGGCATTAAAAGTTGGGAAAAGCAAAAACATATCTGAACATAAAAAAAAATTTCATCTTAAAACCTACCAAATTTGATAAAGTTTGTTTCTTAAGGAGTCAAAAAGAAAAAATGGCAAAGATAAATTCTATGCTAGATTGCCTGGAAATTTTCTAGCCTCAAAAAAAAAAATATAAAGTTATATGGAAAAAACTGATCATAACTTTAACCAAATAACTAAAAATATTTTACGTAATAGTTTAGTATTCACAATTTTCTGGTCAAAGAAATCAGCAGATACTATTACAAAGAATATTAACTCATTTACAACAAAAAAATTCATAAGTTAGGCAATATGTATTATAACATAACAAAAATTAATTGTCGAAGTTAACCCATCTTTTTCCAGACCAAAATATTTAAAAGTATTTGAGTATTTGTCTTACATTAACAATAATAGATTAAACAATTTTTAATAAACAAATCTGATTACTGATAAATTGGTTCTTGCTACAGGGTCTTCTGATAATGTTAACAAATTGTTACAAAATACTAAAATTTCAAAATCAGGATTAAAGAAACAGCACTACCCCAAGATATTTTAAACTTTGGAAAACATGCTCGAAATTTAAAAAGACAATGAATGACTATTAGCTAATAAATACTTTAATTAGAAATGTCCACAAGAAAGTACTCTTCAAATTATATATTTCACAAAAATTTAAATATAAAAGTAACTGAAACTGCTTCAATAATCATGATCACAATTTTCAATTACAGTGTATAATAATAACAGTGTTTCTCTCTGATATTCTATAAAGTAAAAATTCTTATTAAAAATTGAGGAGAAAAGGGAATATCTTTCAAGAAATATTATCATAAGTAACCTTAATTGCTTATTTCAACAAGTGGCTGCAATCCGGCAGTTTTTCCAGATGAAAAAGATGACAGACTACTTGTTATCATCAACATAATGAAGTGACAGTGAAACAAGTAGTGAAAAATATCAGAAAAAATAAAATGGAAAAAAAATTTTCCTATTTGTGTGAAATATTCTTTCACCAATATTAGTACACTAAAGCTGCTATCTAGTCCTTTTCCTGTATAAAACTTAAAATTAGGTGATATCACAATTATCTGAATTTTTAAGCAAAAATACTTCCACTCTGATTAATGGTCTTCTAAAAATTACAAACCCATATATACCTCCCTTTCTTCTTTCTGACCCTCCCACCCCGCAAAGCTGCAAAAGTTCCTACCATAGCCTTCAGGTAGGTCAGGAGGCGTATGTAAATGTGTCCTGCTCATATAATTTCTGTGTCTTTGTGATCTGACTTTCCTCTCTGCCAGTCTAGGATCTGATAACTGTCCACATGTTGCACCATTTGTTCCAGTAATTGGAGTGTTCTCATCCACAAAGCAGCTAAGAGGCCTGCCAGGACTGGAATATTCACATGCTGGCCTGTTAAAAAATAATGAGGAAGAAAAGTTACTTGTCTTAGGTATCCCCCCCCCCAAAAAAAAGAGGAGATAAAGAAATTCCTATAAGAATCTTTAGCTAAGATTTTACTGTAGTAACAACTAGACACTGTTTAGAATATGAGTGATGATTTGGACAAATAACAGATACCAATTATAACGATTAGTATTCTTTTTTTTTTACATTAAACTTGACACCTGAAGACAGCAAATACATGTAAAAGAGGATGGATAAAACAGATATGAATCTCTTTAGATACACACACACACACACACACACACACACACACACACACACACCCTCTCCCACACAGAGTATAAGACCAAAAACATTCACCAATAAAGCAGACAAAGGATATGAACACTGTCCAAAAGAATAGTGAACTATTAACAACCAAGTAAATTATGTTCCAAATTACTCATAATTTAAGAAATGAAAATCAAAGCAAATCTGAGATTTTACTTCATAGCCAGAAAATTCACAAAAAAGACAAAAGAAGAGAGCAGTCAATGTTGTAGGGCTTGAGAGAAGATAGATACAGAATATTGTTGGTGGACCTGAAGATAAGTAATTTGGAATTTTACAAATAAAGTTACCAAAGTATCTATACTATTTGACTAAGAGATTACACTTCCACGAAGCTCAGAAGTCCCTATCTACACCAAAATATTTGTAACAATACTTTTCTGTGGTCGCAAAGAACTGCAAACCAAGTAGATGGTTATCATTTGAGGAATGGATATACAAATTATGGTATATAAGTGCAATGGAATATTACTGTGCTATAATAAATGACAAATGTTAACGAATATAGAAAAACACAAAAAGATTTACATGAGCTGATGGTGAGTAAACAAAGCCAAGAAAACAACATATTACAATGATAATAACAATGGAAATAGAAAGAAAAAACAAGTGAATGTTGTAAAACTATAAGAAGTATGTCTCAAAAGAAAAAATATAAGATGCTTTCTCCTTTGCAAAGGTGGGAGATTCACAGGTATGGTATATCATATGCATTTTCATACTTTTTCTATGCATTAATCTTTTTTTCTGGGAGGTTTTCAATCTTTTCAGTTGTTATTTTTTTCCTTTAAAAATATTATTTGTTATATGGGATGGCTCTCTGAGGAGAATGTGAAGAGAAATACTGGGGGAAATTTTGAAAATATAAAAAGTCAGAACATATAAATAAAAATTTATTTTAATAGAAGAAAATAGGCCACGTTTTTGGTATTAAATAGAAGACAGCAACAAACAATTTTGATTTTCAAATACTACAGACAACAAGTTTTTTAAAAAATCAATCTGGCTTTTTCCTTCCATTCTATTTTGCAACTTTCCTGATAACAATTTTTCTCAGTTATTATGTAATATTATCAAATATCATAACAGAATCTCCTAATAAAGGAAGTTTAATGAGTTGACAAGTAAAATGTAAAAGGTGATTGATATGTAAATGGATGGAAAGAAAATAAGCCTTAGAGACACATATTTCCAAAATATTTAATTACCTAGTTGGTCGTTCCCACTGAGTAGTTCGTGTAATATGATTTAAATACTGTATCCTTCCAGAGGCAGTTCTCCGTTCCTCCCAGCTAAAATTCACAAAATAATAGATAAGACAGTATTTCCAAGAAATACCAAAACTTTTTCAGTACAACTACAAAATCAGGAAGATATTTACTATTAAGAATTTGGTAAGTTAATTCTGAGTCTAATACTTCAGTGCTTTGGATATGATGAGATTTGTGATTTCACTGAGGTAAGGAAACTCTCTTAGCAGTTTACAATTTTAGAGAGTTTTCCAAAGCAGTGAAAGTGCCCACAGTCACAAAGTCAGTATGTATCAAAGGCAGCATTTGAACTAGGTCTTTATGACTAAGAACGACTCTATTCCATGTGTTCTCACTTACCTCAGTTCTTAATAGCTATAAAATCGTCCTTGGTGTTTTCACCACTAATTAAACTTGTAATACAGATCAATTTTTGAAAAAATAAGTATCAAAATCCCCCACCAAGCGAGTGGCAAATAGCTCACGAATACCATCCTCTCCATTTTTAGTTACGATTCATTTGAGGCAGAAAGAGACAAATGTTAAGGGAAAAAATTCCAGTGTCAACACTCCTCACCACAGAGGTGGTGAACTTGAGGTTTAGAACTTGAAAAAAAAAGAATTCTACTAAGATCCATTGGTAGAGCTTCACTTTTCATCTGTAAAGTAAATGAAGGGATTGGGTAGATGATCTCTGAGGTCTCTTTCAGTTTAACATTCTGTAAGTCTATTAAGCCATGTCTGTCCTTGTATGACTGTAGTTACAATGGATTTATCAGGGAAGACTGTGTATTTTAACCTTTGACTGCCTTCTTACAAAGGCACTATAACTAAATTTAAATAAAAGTTTAGCAGGTATAGTGAAGAAAAGGTAAGCAATATAAAGAGTGCTAGTAACAGCGCATGTATATGAAGAATCCATAACAATAACTGTAATCTACATGCAAAACCACATGAAGATGATCAACTTAGCAACTTAGCTGGTCAAAACACTGACTCAACGAAACATGAAAGTAATGGACAAGTCTCTACATCAAACAGTAACCTACAGTTTTCACTACTTTTAATGAACATTTTTTTGTCTTACCTTACAATAAAACTATTTTAAAAATGCTTTTGCTCTAACAACAGATTTCGCTTATCCCTAAACGAGATTTCACAGTACCAAAATCTATTAATTGCAAACCTAAATGTATGCCCAATATACTATTTTATAATATTGTAATAATATGTAACATTATATATTAAAGTTACAACATTGGGATTACCAAAGAAAAAGGAAACCTGAGTTGAAATTGAATCAAATAACTTACTGAAAATCATTCATGATTTATATTTCATTATTTTAAAGACAAATTTAACTTACATACATGTTATACTATACTCCTCTTGGTGCTTTCAAAAATGTGAGCTTACCCATCAGGCAAATCATTATCAAATAAACGACTGCAGTCCACAACTTGTCCTCCTGTACCTATTCGGTCTCTGGATTGGAGGCTTACTATTAAAAAAGCAGTAGACAATTATTAACAGGTTGACAAAACTAGAGCATCACTGCATTTGAAGAGGAATAGCATACTATACAGTTTTTAATACTTTAACAGCTTTTAAACTTCAGTTGTATACATTCCATAAAATTAAAATTCCACTTCTGAAATCTTCCCTCTTTCGGACATGACTGTAGTGAAAAGGTCAGACTTGATTGAAGTTTATCATGGCAAACTGCAAGCAAATTAAAAGTGAACTCAAACAGAAGTTGTCTGATACCAATGGGATATTATGATATAAAACATAACTTGGTGAAAAAAAATCTAACATATAAAAGGTAACATACAAAAAAATAAAGTTCATCTCCATATCTGGAACAATCTAAACTGAATTTCTAATTTCCTTTATTGTGTTACAATTTTTAAATACTGGCTTCTAAATTATAACACTGTGCACTCAACTTCAACTCAAGGTAAAAGGCATTAGTGTTTTCCCACTGGACTGAACTTCTTGACTATGCCCCAGGTAAACTTACGACTGAGAAATCTCACCATCTTGCAAGATCTAAGAACACCTCATCAGTACTTCCTAAGGCCTCTCTGGCGAAGCCATAAATTCTTCCATTTAAAGACTGGAAAAGGACTGAAATCTCATTTCTCATCCTGCTGAACTCATTTTGGACTTCTCTGACCTTCTCCATCAAACCTTCCCTCTTCTCCTTTTTCAGCTTTCTTTTCTATGCAGTCTTCTCCCATTAGACTATAACATCATTGAGGGCAAGGACTGTTATATTTGTATCCCCAGTACTCAATAATACAGTACCTTACAGGTAGAAGATGCTTAATACACACACACACACACACACACACACACACACACACACACACACTTTTATTGACATTGTACTTTTTCAGTCTTTACAAAGAAAGCCAAACTGAAATGATGACTTTCTAATTAGCAGTGGGCTTAAATATTTCCAAAGCTAAAAAGACTCAGTACACTATACTACAAAACCTTAAAGAAGTTGTCAGTATACAGTCATGGAAGAACCAATTCAAAAAAAGTAGCTACTATGTAATTCAGGATTTATATGGATCTGAAGGAATAATAAGTAATCTTAAGTACTACAACCTCAGATATCTTTTGTCATAGTGATTCCCTTATAGATTCTAAATTCATAAATTTCTTTAAACTACAAAATATTACATTCTTGAAATGGTATTTATTAAGTTAGATGTCTGTTCTAACTGAAATTCCTCAATCTAACTGTTGAAAAATAAACTCTTAAAAGATTTCTGATTAAAATGGATACATTAAGAGATAGGAATCCAGCTCTCATATGTATGATCTAGCAAAAATCCTAAAAAGGATACCAGAATTACAATGATCAAAAATAGAAAAAAAACTGCAAGCAAAAACCTACAGTAAGTGCCTCCATATAGCCAAGGACTGTACAAAAAAGACAACAAGAAGTTTCTGAGAGCTGGGAAATGGATTTTTCCACAAAATCTAAAGCCAGCACAAGTAAACAAGCCCAAAGACTGCAGGTGCAGATCAAGGCCATATGAAGTTTATAGAGTTCTATATCCAGGGGCAAAAAAAAAAAAAAAGAAGAAGAAGAAGCTGTAGGGGGATAAGACTCTACACTCAGAGCAAAAAGACCCCAAAGACCCCCAAGTGCATTGAAAGTTTGCAACACTGATCAGAGATACTCCAAAGGCTCAGAATTTGGAATGGGCCTCAGAATTAGGATCAGAGTAAGTGGACAAACAGTGTTTTAAACATAGATAACCCAGGGAAATCTGAAACCTCTGAGATTATATAAACACTAAGGAAAGTAGAAGCTAGCATCAAGAATGAAGAAAATTGAGATAAGGCTCAAATAAGGTCAACCCTATTAAGGTTGGAAGGTAAAGAAAGTGATAATGCCTCTGTATAAAATATAGAAAATATCAATTTAAAATTATTTTTTAAAAAAAAGAAAGAATATAATATAGCTACCTGGAACAAATGACCTAGAAAATAGTTCAAGAAGAAATAATGTAAGAGTTCTCAGACTCTCTGAAAACCATGACCAAGCAAAAAGACTGGATACCATATTTCAAGACGTCACAAATTAAAACTGCCCAAATCTATGAGAACTAAAGAGGAAAGTCAAATTAGAAAGACTCCACTGGTCACCTCTTGAAAGAAACATCATAACAAAAATTCCCAAGAATGTCTTGACCAAATTCCAGAGCTCCCAAGTCAAAGGAAAAAATACTTCAAACAGCCAGAAATAAGTATAAGTATCTTCTGGTTTCATTTATAGATTTATAAACGTCAAGACTGATTTGATTCAGTTTCTCTAACTATACACTTGTTGATCACTGTCTCAACACATTTAGAGTACCACTGGTCAAATTAAAGTTTACTACAGATTGCCTGAAAACTCTGATTCTTAGCACCCTATACCCCTTTTCTGCCATTCTGTAGAAGCAGAAAGGGACCACAAGATTGAAGGCAATTTTGCATTTTTCTTTATTTCATTGCTGGTGATTAAGGCTGTCCACTATTCAGAGCTAAGTTGGTCTCAAAAAATAGACTCCAACTTGTTGATAGAGCCATACTCAAAACCTTTCCAACACAGAAAAACCTGCCAGAGTTTATACTCCACTAGAATAGTGTTTAAGAACCCAGGATTACTTCCACATCACCATGAGGTATTCAAGAAGGACTCTGTGGAGTAGCTATTCAGTAATTATCCTCATTTTAATAATAAATTTAGAATTTTGTCAAAAACTGAATTCAGGTCTATTCAGTTTTTGACAAAATTACACATACACACACACACACACACTCCATTTGCTTCATCTTTGGAAAATCCAGATATTTGCCCCTCTTCAATCTTGTAGAAGCTCTCTTATTACCAGGATTTTTTTAAGATCACCAACAACGGTAGATCACAATCATATCTATCTATTTGTTCAGTAGTCAAGGTATATAGTTTACCAGGACTGGTAATTAATTCACTGAGGGCAATTTTTAGGTATTCTCTTACTATCTCCTTGCTTATCTAGGATATCGACTTCCTATTGGTTGTTTTTGTTCTTTTCTTTCTACTTCACTCTCTTTGACAAATAAAACAGAAGTAAAATAAAAGCTGAGCAGCTCTGCCTTCCTTCCATAATCCAGTATCATCTTCCAGTCACCCTTAGTAGTGGTTTTCCAAACCCTTTCTTTGATCCTTCTTTTTTCCTAATATATTTTAAAAATAAAAACTTTTTTATATTATTAGTTTTCCTTTTTACCCTCATCTGAAAATTAGCAACACCAACCTTATTCATGAATATACTTTTATATTAATCCTCAGTTACCTAACTGATTTTATATTTTCTGGTTATATCTTTTAAAACTAAGCTAAACAGGTTGATAATGAGTTCACCAAAACAGTTTCTTAAGAGAATTCCATGTTTATAACTTATCAGAATTTCTTTTTCATCTTTAGGATATTGTTCCTGAGAGTTTCTTAACCCTCCTGTTAACTTCGCTGGTTGAATTTTAGTCCAGGGGATTCTACCTAGTCTTTCTCTGAATACTTCAAAATCTGCTCTTCCTCAATACAGACAACAAGTCAGACTACATGTACCGTTCCTTGCCTTTATCACAAATTCTAAAATGGAATCACATTTCATGCCTCCATATCAGACTCCTTATGTGCAGTATATCCCAAAGAAAATATCACTTCTTTTTCTGCTTCTATCAATTTCCACTTAAGTATTCTTCACCATGTTTTGCTCCTATGGATATTTTTCTTACCCCAGCCTCACTCCACTCTGGCCTTTACTTATCCTGGCTCTTTTGAATATTCTTTGTCTTTCCAGAATCATATTCCAGACATGAGCCATTCTACCAAGTCTCAGTTATCTATGAAGTAAAAGTTTCTTCCTTGGGTTGGGCCCTCTGCTTCATCTTACTAGACTGTTTATGGTATACAGATTATAACTGGATAATACCTACACCAAAATGTGGCTATAATGTTTTTTCTTAGACCACGCTATGAATCTGCACAATAGATGAAGACTGTCTTAATAACAAGGTTCATTAATAAAAGTCTTTAGTTCATGACAATTTTTCTACCAACAAAACTCTACAACAAAGAGTGCCAATGTTTATTGCATGGTGTTTCAATAAACTTTCCTTTAAAATAAGCATAGGGGGGAAAGCAACCAGGAGAACAATGTACACAATAACCATTAACAAACAAAAAAAGCATTAAAAAGGAACACAGATTAAATGTAGCCTTGGCCCAGGAGTACAGATGATGAAACATACTACCCTTACCTCAGTAAGGAGGTAGAAAATAGGAGTGCAGAATGTTGTACCTACTGTCAGATTGCTTTCAACTTGTTTTGCTTAACTGTGTCTATCTGGCATAAGGAAGGACTTTATATGGAGAAATGGATATATAGGGAACAACCACAGTGTAAAAACCAAGATGCATCAATAAAATGTGGAGCTTTATTGTTTTGTGTTTTTAAGTAAGCTCTAAGTCTCAAGGTTTTGAGACTTGCTGAAGCTAATTATTTAAAAAAAAGATCTATATGTATTTTATATATTTTTATATATACAGGAATGTGTATAAATATAATATACATATATAGGTATGTGTATATATATAATCTCAAAGAGTCAATTCACAAAATGATCATATAGCCATAAAATAGAAAAGACATTCCTTTTCTCTATTCCTTTTAAGAAAACTTTCTTTATAATTTCACTGTAATCCAATATCAAGTGGCTTATGCATAACAACCTCCACTCTTTTCTTTTACTAGGAAGAGGAATAAAAATGTAGATGAGTGGTTACAGAAAAAAGTCACTTCTTTGATCCATACCACTATGACCTTAAAATCATTTAAGTTCTGCATTTTAATATTCCCAGCTAGCATGGATTGTCTAAAAACAAAACAAAAAGAAAATATTATATAATGTTGAGTAAAACAGTTAAGTGGTTTTTTGCTCCAGAGCTAAGACTAGTTGGAGGATTAATATCTTCAGAAAAATAACATCAATGATGTATAACAGCATGCTTATTCCAAATCTTTATTATCCTCCCATGATTACTTCAGCATTTTCCTACTTCCTGAAAACTGACAAATGTGTGAAAGATAGTTATTTATTACTGTTATTTATATGGTGCAAAATATTATTTATAACTAAATTACATTTAGTTATTTTTTGGTTTAGATTGCCAAAATCCTTAAAAAAGAATGCTAATACCCTTAAGAAGACAAACTCAAAGCTGGAATAACTTTGTACTATCCACCATTCCATTCTGATGACTTCAGCCAATCTATTTTCAATAAAACCATGAAAAGATAAAATTCCACACTTACCTACTATCTGTCCTCTAACTGTTTCATTGTCATTTGGCCCAAGTTTGCACAGATCCAACCGCTGATCTATTTTAAAAGAACAAAAAATGAATAAGTAATTTTAAACTATTAAAGATCAATATAATAACTAGTAAATAAGTTGCTAAAATAACAACATAGAGAATAGATTAAAAATGCAAAACTGCGTATCTTAATTTTGGCCATATCTTTACATTCAAGGCTATCAATAAAGAGGTATACATAAAGCTGAGTAAGTAATATTTACATAAAACTATCAATAACCATTACACTTCAGAGCGCTAATCAGTAGTAACACATAAGAGTTTGTCATCACCTAGCATGAAACAGAAAGAAAAATATACAAAATCCCTGAAGCAGGACTACATAAAAACCATAAAACTCTATAAAAGATAAGGGATGGCAGGTATCCTGGAGCTAGTCCATATTCTGAAATTACACTGGAACATAAAGTTCAATTCAGCTATCAACAAGTATTAAGTGCATACACTGTTCTAGGTTCTTATTCACTAGCAGCTCAAATTTTAATGGGGGATACAAATACATAAGTATATACAGAATATAGATTTAAAGATAATAAATACAGATAAAAGAAAAGTTGTTGGTTTCGGGGTTTTTTAAGTAGCCTGGGAGGGAGGGCAGAAGCCATTGGGGAAATCCAAAAAGGCTTCATATACAAGGTGCTGCTGAAGATGCATTTAAAAGATGAGAGGGAGTCAGAGAGGCAAAGTAAAAAGGAAATGCATTCCAGGTATGGGTGACAGCCAATGCAAAAGCAAAGAGATGGGATGAAGCAGAGGATATGAGGAACAAAGAGAAAGCCAGTTTGGCTGGATCTCAGAATTCAAAAGAGGAACTAATATATGGCAAGGCTAGAAAGACTGGTTGAGGGCAGCAGGTTTTGAAGGGCTTTAAAAGACCAAAAGAAAAGCTTATATTTTATCCTAATGGGAAGATGAAAATACAATTACTAAGTAGAGGAATGACAGTTAGATCTGCACTTAAAATCACTTTTACAACTATACATAAAATTGCCCAGAGTAGGGAAAGGCTTGAAGTAGCAGACCAATTAGGAAGATGTTACAATATTATAGAGAAGAGATGATTGGGGTCAGAATTAAAAAGATAGTTATATGAGTAGCGAGAAGGGGTCACACTTAAGAGATGATGTGAAGGTAAAAAATCAGCAAGACTTGGCAACTGAGTGTACATGTGAGGTGAGTGCAAGTGAAGAGTTGATAAGACTGCGGTTACAAACCTAGGAGAGAGAAATAATGGTAGTGCCTTTAGCAGAAATAGGCGAGCTTAAATCAGGAGTGGTTTAAGTAGGGGAAAGCAGATACAGAGGGAGAAAATTATCAGTTTTGTTTTGAATATTTGGAGTTTGGGATGTCTATAAGACATTCAGTTTGAAACGTCCAATAAACTGTTAGTGATGCAAGACTAAAGCTCAGGGGCAAGAAGAGAACTGGATATATGGGTCTAGGTCATCTACAAAGAGCAGATAATTATAGACCCCTGGGGAGATGCTGAGGTCGCCGAGAGAGTAGTGAGAAGAGAGGAGAAGGTAGGCTAGAGCCTTAGGGAATACCCATAGTTAGAAGACAGGATACGGACACCGAGTCAACAAAGAAGACAGAGAAAGAATGGTCATACAGGTAGGAGGAAAATGAAGAGAAAGTATTTCACAATATCCCGGAGAAGAAAGAGAATCTAAGAAGAGAAGATAGTTAACACTGGCAAATGTAGTTATATAGGTCAAGAAGGATGAGGATTGAGAAAAGATGACAGACACGGAACCTCCCACAATCTCCTGGACTCCCACTGGACTATATATGTCTGACTAGAAGGCTGGAAAAACACAGTGGCATAAGCAAATACCTCAGCTATCCATACAAAGATAATCATCAATTCTGATTCCAGTAGATTTCTGTTCACATTGGGACAGATGTTTATGGAAGAAAGAGACTAAATAATCAGGAGAGTAAACTGGGAATTTCCAGCTAAAGTTACAAGGCAACTTTAGAACTCAGACTGAATCCCCCTATGGAGGATATAGCATATGACTTACAGATCCAATCATATCTAACTCAAGATGAGAGATTAAATCTCAGTAACAGGGGTGATTTTGATAGGCTTCTGTTTTGTGGACTAAGGATATGCTGGGAGTATTTTAGGACGTAGTCATCCTTTTATGCTGGGTCTATAAAAAGGGTGACAGTTGTACAATTAGACTCCTTTCCACTTTAGAGAGTGTCAGGTCCTAACCCTAAGTTAAATGCCAGAAACACATGAGTAAACTTTGGTGACTCAAAGGAAGTTTGTTCATAGACATCCTACCTCAGGAACCAAATGACCACACCACTCACCCACCCCAATCCCCAGAAATGGTAGCCTTTTATTAAAGAGGTGATAGCAATCAGGACATTAGTAGTATGCTGGAAGTTCCTAGACACTGCATGCCTGGAGATAAGCCTAGAAATACAGAAGCAAAGGTGTAATGCAAGCCTGTATACTTTCTTTTTTTTTTAATTATTATTTTATCTATTTTCAGTGTTTTACAATCACTTCCATATAACTTAGATTTATTTTCTCTTCCTCCCCCTCCTCTCCTTTCCCCCTACCTCCCCAAGATGGCACACAGTTTTATATAGGTCCTACACATACATTCCTATTAAATACATTTTCATCTTAGTCATGTTGCATAGAAGAATTAAAATGAATGGGAGAAATCATTAAACAAACCAAAACGTAACACAAAAGAAAATTGAATTCCATAGTTATTTCTCTGGATGTGGAAGGCATAAAAGGCCACTGGAGATTTTTTGTTATTATTAATTTTATTTATTTTCAGTGTTCTACAATCACTACCATAACTTAGATTCTTTTCCCCCTCCCTCACCCTTCCCTCGTCAAGACGGCATACAATGTTATATAGGTTCTACACGTATAGTCCTATTAAATACATTTTCACTATAGTCATGCTGTGTTGAAGAATTAAAATAAGTGGGAGAAATCATGGAACAAACCAAAACACAATACACACACACACACACACACACACACACACACACATATATGATCTGATACATTCTGCAATTGAATTCCTTAGTTCTTTCTCTGGATGTGGAAGGTATTCTGCCTTAAAAGACCATTGGGAATTTTTTTAAGTCCTTGCATTGCAATGAAGTTCCAAGTCTACCAGAAAAAACTCTTGCACACTGTGGTCATTGCTGTGCCCAAAGTTCTCCTGGTTCTGCTCCTTTCACTCAACATCAGATCATATAAGTTTTTCCAGGCCTCTCTGAAGTCTTCCTGTTCATCATTTCTTATAGCACAATAGTATTCCATTACATTCATATACCATAATTTATTCAGCCATTCCCCAATTGATGGGCATCCCCCTTGATTTCCGGTTTTGGGCCACCACAAAGAGTGCTGCTACAAATATTTTTATACACATGGGACCCTTTCCCATTTTTATGATCTCTTGGGGATACAGTCCTAGAAGCAATATTGCTGGGTCCAAGGGTATGCACACTTTTGTAGCCCTTTGAGCATAGTTCCAAACTGCTCTCCATAATGGTTGGATCAGTTCACAGCTCCACTAACAATGAATTAGCGCTTCAACTCTCTCACATCTTCTCCAACATTTGTCATCTTCCTGTTTTATCACAATTTGAAAGGTGTGATGTGGTATCTCAGAGTTGTTTTGATTTGCATCTCTCTAATCAATAGTGATTTTTTAGCATTTTTTCCACATAACTATATATAACTTTAAATTCTTCCTCTGAAAACTGCCTGTTCATATCTTTTGACCATTTATCAATTGGGGAATGACTTGTATTTTTGTACATTTGACTCATTTCTCTATATATTCTAGAAATGAGGCCTTTATCGCAGATATTAGCTGCAAAAATTCTTTCCCACTTTTCTGCTTCCCTCCTAATCTTGGTTGCATTGGGTTTCACTGTGCAAAAACTTTTCAGTTTAATGTAATCAAAATTATCCGTTCTGCACTTCATAATGCTATCTCTTGTTTAATGAAAAATTCTTCCCTTCTCTACAAATTTGATAAATACACTATTCCTTGCTCCACTAACTTGTTTATAGTTTTAGTCTTTATACCTAGATCATGTACCCATTTGGACTTTATTCTTTTATATGGTGTCAGGCATCAGCCTATGACTAGTTTCCACCACACTGTTATCCAGTTTTCCCAGCAATTTTTGTCGAACAGTGAGTTCTTATTCCAGAAGCTGGGGTCCTTGGGTTTATCAAACAGTTGATTGCTATATTCATTAACTGCTATGTCTTGAGTACCTAAACTATTCCACTGGTCTACCCTTCTGTTTCTTAGGTAGTACTAAATGGTTTTGATAATTGCTGCTTTATAATATAATTTGAGATCTGGTAGGGCAGGGCCACATTCCCTAGCATTCCTTTTCATTAGTTTCCTTCATATTCTGGACCTTTTGTTTTTCCAGATAAATTTTGATATTATTTTTTCTAGCTCTAGAAAATAATTTTCTGACAGTTTGACTGGTATGGCACTGAATAAGTAAAATAATTTAGATAGAATTGTCATTTTTATTATATTGGCTCAGTCAACCCATGAGCAACTAATGTTTTTTCACTTACTTAGACCTGACTTTGTGCAAAAAGTATTTTGTAATTGTGTTCACAGAGTCCCTGGACTTGTTTTGGCAGGTAGACTCCCAAATGTTTTGTAGTGTCTACTCTAGTTTTAAATGGGATTTCACTTTCTATCTCTTGCCATGGGGTTTTGTTAGTAATATATACAAATGCAGAAGATTTGTGTGGATTTATTTTGTAACATGCCACTTTGTGCCAAAGCTATTTATTATTACAAGTAGTATTTTACTTGAATCTCTGGGATTCTCTAAGTATATCATCATATCATCTGCAAAGAGTGATAACTTAGTTTCTTCTTTGCCTAATCTAATTCCTTCAATTTCTTTTTCTTCTCTTATTGCTACAGCTAACATTTCTAGTACCATACTGAATAATAGTGGTGATAATGGGCATCCTGGCTTCACCCCTGATCTTACTGGAAATACATCTAGCTTATCTCCATTGCACATAATGCTTGCTGAAAGTTTTAGGCAGATACTGTTTATTATTTTATGGCAAATTCCATTTAATCCTATGCTCTCCAGGGTTTTTAATAGGAATCAGTGTTGCATTTTGTCAAAAGCTCTTTCTGCATCTTTGAGATAATCATATGGTTTCTGTTAGTTTTGTTGTTAAATATAATCAATAATGCTAATAGTTTTCCTAATATTGAACCAGTCCTGCATTCCTGGTATAAATCCTACCTGATCATAATGTATAATCCTCATGATAAGTTGCTGTATTCTTTTTACTAAAATCTTACTTAAAATTTTTCATCTATATTCATTAGAGAAATTAGTCTATAATTTTCTTTCTCTGTTTTGACTCTTCCTGGTTTATCAAAACCATATCTGTATCATAAAAAGAATTTGGAAGGACTCCTTCCTCAATTTTTCCAAATAGTCTGTATAGTATTGGAATTAAGGGTTCTTTAAATGTTTGATAGAATTCACTTGTAAATCCATCCGGCCCTGGAGATTTTTTCCGAGGGAGTCCATTGACAGCTTGTTCAATTTCTTTTTCTGAGATGGGGCTGTTTAAGTATTCAACTTCCTCTTCTGTTAATCTGGGCAATTTATATTTTTTAAAATACTCATCCATCTCATTTACATTGTTGAATTTATGGGCATAAAGTTGGGCAAAGTAATTTCTAATTATTGTTTTAATTTCCTCCTCATTGGATGTGAGTTGACCCTTTTCATCTTTGATATTGCTAATTTGGTTTACTTCTTTCTTTTTTTAATCAAATTGACCAAAGGTTTATCAATTTTATTGGGTTTTTTTTTCATAAAACCAACTCTCAGTGTTATTTAGTGGTTCAATAGTTTTCTTAATTTCAGTTTTATTAATCTCTTCTTTGGTTTTCAGTATTTCTAATTTGGTACTTACTTGAAGATTTTCAATTTATTCTTTTTCGAGCTTTTTCAGCTACATGCCCAATTCATTGATCTCCTCTTTCTCTATTTTATTCATGTAGGCATTCAAAGATATAAAGCTTCCCCTAAGAACTGCTTTTGCAGTATCCCATAAGATTTAGTAGGTTGTCTCACTGTTGTCATTCTCTTGAATGAAGTTGTTGATTCCTTCTATGATTTGTTGTTTAACTCAGTCATTCTTTAGGATTGGATTTAGTTTCCAATCAATTTTTGGTTTATCTTTCCATAACCTTTTATTACATATAATTTTTATTGCATTATGACCTAAGAAGGATGCATCGACTATCTCTGCCTTTCTGCACTGGACTGTGAGGTTTTTATGCCCTAATACGTGGTCAATTTTTGTATATGTGCCATGTACTGCTGAGAAAAAAGTATGTTCCTTTCTATTCCCATTCAATTTTCTCCAGAGATCTATCATATCTACCTTATCCAGTGTTTTATTCACCTCCTTTCTTATTTATTTTATGGTTAGATTTATCAAGTTCAGAGAGGGGAAGGTTATCTATTTCTTCCTGTAACTCCCTTAACTTTTCCTCTAAGACTTTGGATGCCATACCACTTGGAACACATATGTCTAGTAATGATATTATTTCGTTGTTCATGGCAACTTTTAGCAGGATATAGTTTCCTTCCTTATCTCTTTTGATTAGATCTATTTCTGCTTTTGCTTTGGTTGAGATTAGGATTGCTACCCCTGCTTTTGTTACATCAGCTGAAGCACAATATATTCTGCTCCAACCTTTTATCTTTACCTTGTTTGCAAAATGTGTGTCTTGTAAACAATATATTGTTGGAATATGGTTTTTAATCCATTCTGCTATCCATCTCCATTTTATGGGAGAGTTCATCCCATTTACATTCACAGTTATGATTACTACCTGCATCTTTCCCTCCATCCTCTTTCTAAATGTTTGTGCTTTTGGTTCTCCCTTCTCCCTTCCCCTCCACAATAGCTTTAATTTTTGACCAACACCTCCTGCAGTCTTCTCTTCCTTTTCTCAGTCCCCCTCCCTTTTACTGCCCTTTACCCTTACTACTTCTTCCCTTTTAGCCTCCCCTCCCCATTCCTTCCCTCTTCCCCTCCTCCTGCCTATAGAGTTAGATTTATATACTTAAGTTTGTTGTTCCCTTCTTGAACCAAATCAGATGAAAGTCTCTCTCAAACAATGCTCATCTCCCTCCCCTCTTTCCCTCTACTGTATTACAATTTTGTGCCTCTTCCTGTGATATAATTTACCATTTTCTGCCTCCTCCATTTCACATCTCCTGTTACAAGCCCTTCACACCCTTAAATCACATTTGTATCACCATATCATTTACTTTATACCCACTCCCTCTATCTATGTATATCCCTTTTATATTTCATAAGAGAAATACAATTCTCAAGATTAACAAGGATCATCTTCCCTTATGGGGAATTAAATAATTTGCTCATATTGAGTAACATGTTTTTCTTTTCCCGTTTACCTTTTTATGCCTCTCTTGAGACATGCGTTTGAAGATTGAATTTTCTATTGAGTTCTGGCCTTTTTATCAGGAAGGTCTGGAAATTCCTTATCTCACTGAATGTCCATCTCCTTGCCTGAAATGTTTTGCTCAACTTTGCAGGGTAATTGATCCTTGGTTGTAGTCCCACCTCCTTTGCCTTACAGAATATCATATTCCAATTCCTTCGATCTTTTAAACTAGAAGCTACAAGATCCTGTGTGATCCTAACTGGAGCTCCTCAATATTTGAATGGTTTCTTTCTGGCTGCCTGTAGTATTTTCTCCTTCACTTGATAGTTCAGGAATTTGGCAATGATATTCCTTGGTGTTTTTCGGGAGGTGAATGGTGGATTCTTTCGATGATTATTTTGCCATCTGGATCTAGAACTTCTGGGCAGTTTTCCTTGATGATTTCTTGGAAGATACTGTCCAGGCTCTTCTTTTCATCATGGCTTTCTGGTAGGCCAATAATTCTTAGACTTTTCTCTCCTGCATCTATTTTCCAGGTCAGTTGTTTTTCCAACAAGATAGTTTACATTTTCTTCTATCTTTTCATTCTTTAGATTTTGTTTGAATGATTCGTGATGTCTCATAGAGTCATTAGCTTCTACTTGCCCAATTCTAATTTTTATCAAATTGGTTTCTTCAGTTAATTTTTGCATCTCCTTTTCCATCTGTCCAATGATTCCTTTTAAGGAATTATTTTCTCCAGTTCGTTTTTGTACTTTCTTCTCCATTTGTTCAATTTTCCTTTTTAAAGAGCTATTCTCTTCAGTGAATTCTTTTCTCATACTTTTAAAATCATTGGTCAGTTTTTCTTCTATTTCCTTCTTCAGCTCTTCCAAGAGTGTTCTTTGTGCATGCGACCAGTTCGTAGCCCCTTCTGAAGTTTCAGATGGTAGTACAGTCTCAATATTGACCTCTTTGGTATTCGTGTTTTGGTCCTTGTCCCCATAGAAAGATTCTATGGTCCTTTCCTTCCTGTTTTGTTTCTCAATCATGATGATGACACTTTGTTTATTGCAGCCTCTGGTTCTTTCAGCTAGAAGCTAAAGAACCTGGTGTAAAGCTGGGTGGTGTAAGAAAGTAGAAGACAGGTGTACTCTTTTTTTTTTGGGGGGGGGGGGGAGTGTTTCCCCAGATTAGCCCTGAAACTAGCTTGTTAAGTGTGGCGGAGGGGTGGTCTGGTCGAGGACATCCCCTCAGTTGAGCTAGAGCAGAGGCAACCTCAGCCATTGGTGATCCGGGCTGCCCTAGCATCTTCCTGTTTACCCTGGAGTGCTGGGGCACACCTAGGGTCCTGGTGCTGGTGGTTGCGAGGCTCCACCCCCCCGAGGCTCCAGATCTCCCAGTTTGCTGACGTGGGGCTGTTTGGGACAGCTTTGGTCCTCTGCCTCAGCCAGAGGAATCCTCCTTAGAGGTTTTCCTAGCCTCACATGCTATGAGACTGTTTTACCCTTCTTCTGATTCCACTGATTCAGAATTTTTCTGGGGAAATATTTTATGGTTCTTTCAAGGTCAACAAGGGGAGGGGGAGAGAGCATTTACCGATTACTCTGCCATTTTGGCTCCCAGAAGTTCAAGTAGATGACTTACAGACATTTAATCTGCAGGCTGATAGTCTCAGGAGCAGCCACTGTAGACACCTGGGGCTCTGTGGCTCTACTCACTCAGCTCCACTGGACTTCTGCTCTGGGCTGCTGTTCCACTGTGCTGCCGCTGTCTCAAACCACCCCAGGGCTTTCCTGCTTGGCCCTGCCACAGTTGGGACACACTGTATTGTGTGCTACGTGCTCCTCTACCCCCGCGGAACAGATCCTTCCCATCAACCTTCCAGTCTGTCCTGGGTTGTGAATCTGCCACAGTCAGTCTCCTACCGGATTCCACCCCTCCAAAATTTGGTCAGATTCTCTTTTTAGAGGTATCTGAGGGAGTGAGTCTAAGAGATTAGGTGAGTAGTTGCTCTCACTCTGCCATCCTGGCTCCACCAAGTCCGTAAACTTTCAACCAAGAGTGGGGAACCACATAGCCAAGTGTTGGAAATTGCTGTCTTTCTAGAAAAAAGAAGTTCCTACAGCATGAGCTACAAGACAGCCACTCAGGCAAGAGGTTATTTCCTTCCAAGAGAAGTACAATTCCTTAGAATGGTATCAAAGAGTTGAAGGCATAAACCTTACATCCTTTAGGTGAATCACAAGAATTTCAAGAAATTGCCCCTCCAACAATACCAAATTTGTCTCCCTTTTCAGGGGAGTCAAAACCCCTGATAGACCATCTTCTAGGTGAAGGAATCAGCCTATTAAGGAGGACTCTAGCAAGAATCTTGCCAGCAATAACTAAGAGAGAGACTCCCCACCCCACCCCACACCATGATTGTCACAGGACAATCTATTCCCTTTACCCTTACAGAGATGGACAATGGAGGCAACCTTGAACTCCTGGGGGACAACCTCCTCTTGCCATATAACCTGGAATATTTCAGTCAGCTTTGTATGAGCAATGGTCCCCCCACCTTGAAAATCTCAGTTGGAACAGAATCAGCACCAGGTGCTTTGCCACATGAAAGGAGCCTAATGGCCCTCAAAACCTCTTCTTCAGCTGGAAGATTAGCTAAGGAGGGACTGATTTCAATCTGAGGCAAATGGTCAATGGCCTCAGCAATAACTGATGATGGTCTGTTGAAAACACCATGGAAGTGTTCAGCCGATCTCTCCAGGATTATATCCTTATCAATAATCAACGTGGCTCCATCAGCACTGAGTAGTTATGATACATCATAGGTTTGTGGTCCTGAACTTTGGATTGTTACTATCAGCATAAAACTGAATTTCATCTGCCTTCTTATTGAGTCAGAAATCGTTCATCTCTCTCTAAGCTTTGCTTGTACTTTGCTTCTGATGGAGGCTGCCCTCTTAGAGATGGATGACCTATTCTGCTGGTAAATCCTGTGGAGTTCTCTTTTTTTATTCAGCAGCTTCTGGATTTTCCTATCATTTTCATCAAACCAGTCTTGGTGTTTATAAGTGTTCTGACTCAGATGAGCAAATGGAGTGCTGTATACAATATCTCTGAAAGATGCCCACTCCTTTTCTGCTTCACTGTTGCCAACTGTATGTTGGCTCAACTTTCCCTCCAAGTTAGCAACAAACCACACACAGAGAAGAATTCTAATTTACTGACAGTAATTCTTCTGGTAGTCATTTTGCCTTGGGAGTGACACTTTTGATGAAGGTGAATATTTAGCTTGGAAAGAATAAGTCTATGATCACTCCAGCACTCTGCATTACACATTGCCTTTGTCACTCTCACATCTTGTCTGTCTCTTTTCCTTACAATCACATAGTCTATTAGATGTCAGTGTTTGCTGCAAGGGTGCATTCATGAATTTTTATTGCATTGAGGTAAGCAAAAAAGAGTGTTGGTGATGAGGCACAAGACTTCAGCAGTAAATGACCATTGCTGTTGCTGTTTCCAACTCCATTCCTCCCTAGGAGTCCCTGCCAAGTCTTGTAGTCTGAGCCTACTCTAGTATTAAAGTCACCCAGAATTATAAGCTTGCCTCTTTTGGCACACTGATGATGTTTTCTTTGACCTCATCAGGGTTCATCACGGTGAGAGCATAGGCACTGATGATGGCGGAATGGCATTTTCCTGCAAGTAACAATCACATTGTCATGAGCCTGTCATTCACTCTTTTTGGCAGGGATACCAGCTTGCTGACTAGACTGGTTTTGATTGAAAAACCTATGCCAGCTTCATGGCACTCTCATTTACTACGACCCCTCCAGAAAGATGTGTGTCCAGCTCCAACTTACTGAAGCTGGCCTTCATTTGCCACCCTTATTTCACTCAGGGCTGCTATTTGGATGTAATACGTATTGAGTTCTCATGCAACTAGAGCAAGTAAGCTAAGAAGATGCAGCTAAGGAGAGTCTGAATGAGCAACCACATAAATAGGAAGACAACCAACAAAGAAAAGTGCCACAGAAATTCAAGGAGGAGAAGTTATCTAAGAGGTGGGTAGTAGATAGAATAAAATGCTGCTGAGAAGTCAAGAAATGCAAAGGTAAGAAATTTAGATTCTTGTAGATGGGGAAGAGATGAAGCTCAACTGGAGAGGGAGAATTTTATCAAATGTCATAAGCTATTCTGAATCCTTTATGTTTTCCCTCATATTTTCTAAGGGATGAAATAAAAGCTTCACTGTACTCAGTGTCTTGACAACTTGAATGCTTGTAAAGGGGGCTGGGGACCCTTTTATTTACATCTGTGGAGAAGTAGATTTGGGATTTATTCAAGCCATATTTTGAAGTTCCCAGGGGAAACTCAGGGTGACATTAAAGCAAAATAAGCCAAAGTGTTCTTATTTGGGAAGCTTCCCCAAAATTAAACCTAATCTTGGTAAGGACCATACTTAAGGGGCTGGGCCTTGGGTTATAAATGTATACTATTTTAATATTTTTCCTCTTCCTTACATCTCAAGGTTTATACATAGTTAATGCTTTATACTTCCTTGCATTTCTGTATTGGAAAAAAACAAACCCAGTCATGCTATCAAACCATAAATATATGTACTCATTACTTTACAGAAAAGACGTATTCCACTGAATTGACTTTAAGGCAAGTTCTAATTTCCTCTTAACATTAATTACTAGATGGCCCAGTTCTAAATTTAGAGTTAGGAAGAGCTTAATTCAAATCCTGCTTCAGACATTTACTAGCTGTGGGATACTGGACAAGCTACTTAACTTCTCTTAAGCCTCAGTTTCCTAATTCAACATTAGGAAAATAATCAATAGTTATCATATCTTTTAAAAAAATACCAACCGGGGCGGAGTCAAGATGGTGGAGTAGAAAGACACAGGTTTACGAGCTCCGAACCCACAGCCCATAGAATTAATGTAAAAAAGAGAACCCCATAAGTTCTGGATCACTGTAAGGTGTGCAGAAACAGAGTGGAAGAGATTTCCGTTCCAGAGAGCCCTGGAGAGCTGTCCCCAGGGTCCGTAGCGCCCCGGAAAGCGGACCCCACCCCAGCGCTGCCCTGGCCACGGCCCCAGAGAAGCTGATCCGAGCAGGCTTCAGGGACGGAAGCTCCAGCAGCCAGGAAAGTCCCTCCATCCAGAGAAGCTACAGGTCAGTGAGTGAGACGGCTGGGCTGGAAGAGGGGAGCGGGGTGTCTCCGTGGCTCGGGCCCCCTCGGGAGGAAACGGCGGAGGCAGAGTCAGGGGCAGAGGCGGAGCCAGCAGCTGTGGCGGCCCGGGACTCCCCCAGCAGCAGGCAGGATCGTAATTACTGAGACTCTCTGCATAAACCCCCTGAGGGAACTGAGCCTGGGAGGCGGCCCCGCCCCCACCCGCTCCCTTACTGAAGGTCTCTGCATAAAGCCCCTGAGGAAGTTGAGCTTGGGAGGTGGCCCTGCCTCCACCCCAGCACCAGAACTAAAGCTCACATTGATTAGCAGCCATGCGAGGCGCAGAAAGCCCATTTGAATCTCAGACCCAAGCACTAGTGGGCGGATCTAGGCGGGGGTGGACAGGAATCTCAGAAGTCAAGTAACTGGCTGGGAAAATGCCTAGAAAAGGGAAGAAAAATAAGACTATAGAGAGCTTTTTCGGACAGATGCAAATGATCCGAACTTTCGGATCTGACAAGGACGAGGAAATATTCTTGCCACCAGGGAAAGACGTGGAGGTCGGGGCCTCGGTACCCCAGACATCCCGTGGGCTCAGGCCTTGGAAGAGCTCAAAAAGGATTTTGAAAAGAAAGACAGGTGGAGGAAAAACTGGGAAGAGAAATGAGAGAGATGCAAGAAAAGTATGAAAAATGGGTCAATACCTTGGTAAAGGAGACCCAAAAAAATGCTGAAGAAAATAACACCTTGAAAAATAGGCTCACTCAATTGGCAAAAGAGGTTCAAAAAGCCAATGAGGAGAACAGTGCTTTCAAAAGCAGAATTAGCCAAATGCAAAAAGAGGTTCAAAAGCTCACTGAATTTAATAGTTCTCTCAAAATTAGAATGGAACAGATGGAGTCTAATGACTTTCTGAGAAACCAAGAAATCACCAAACAAAACCAAAAGAATGAAAAAATGGAAGAGAATGTGAAATATCTCATGGGAAAAACAACTGACCTGGAAAAGAGATCCAGGAGAGACAATTTAAAAATTATGGGACTACCTGAAAGTCATGATCAAAAAAAGAGCCTAGATATCATCTTGCATGAAATTATCAAGGAAAGCTGCCCTGACATTCTACAACCAGAGGGCAAAATAAGTACTGAAAGAATGCATCGATCACCACCTGAAAGAGATCCAAAAAGAGAAACTCCTAGGAACATTGTGGCCAAATTCCAGAACTCCCAGCTCAAGGAGAAAATCTTACAAGCAGCTAGAAAGAAACAATTCCAGTATTGTGGAAATACAATCAGGATAACTCAAGATCTAGCAGCTTCTACATTAAGGGATCAAAGGGAATGGAATAGGATATTCCAGAAGTCAAAGGAACTAGGACTAAAACCAAGAATCACCTACCCAGCTAAACTGAGTATAATACTTCAGGGGAAAATATGGTCTTTCAGTGAAACAGAGGACTTTCAATCATTCTTGATGAAAAGACCAGAGCTGAAAAGAAAATTTGACTTTCAAACACAAGAATGAGAAGAAGCATGAAAAAGTAAACAGCAAAGAGAAGTCTTAAGGGACTTACCAGAAGTGAACTGTTTACATTCCTACATGGAAAGACAATATTTGTAACTCTCAAATCTTTTCAGTATCTGGGTAGTTGGTGGGACCACACACACACATGTACACACATGCATGCACACACACATACACACATGCACACACATACAGAGACAGAGAGCACAGAGTGAATTGAATAGGATGGGACCATATCTTAAAAGAAATTAAGGTAAATGGTGAGAGAGAAATGTAGTGGGAGGAAAGAGGGTGAAATGGAATGGGGTAATTATATGTCATTTAAGAGGCAAGTAGGAGACTTTTTAGTGGAGGGAAAAAGAGGAGAGCTGAGAAAAAAAAAAAAACAAAAAACAAGAAGTTTACCCTCATCACATTTGACTAAAGGAAGGAATAAAATGCACACTCATTTTGTTATGAAAACCTATCTTACAGTATAGGAAAGTGGGGGAGAAGGAGATAAGCAAGGGGTGGGGATGATGGAAGGGAGGGCAAAGGGAAGAGGGAGCAATTTGAAGTCAACACTTGGGGAGGGACAGGATCAAAAGACAGAAGAGAAACAATGAGGGGCAGTTTAGGATGGAGGGTAATTCAGTTAGTCTTACACAACACGACTATCAGGGAAGTCATTTGCAAAACTACCCAGAAATGGCCTATATGGAATTGCCTGCCTTCCAAAGGGAATGGGTGGGGAGGAGGGATGCGGAGAATTTGGAACTCAAAGTTTTAGGAACAACTGTTTAGTATTGTTGTTGCAACTAGGAAAGAAGACATACAGTTAATGAGGAATAGAAAATCATCTGGCCCTACAGGAGAAAAGAGAAAATGGAGACGAGAAGGGAGGGATGACAGAAGAGAGGGCAGATTGGAGATAGGGAAAATTAGATTGCTTGGGGTATTGGGGTGGGGGGAGGGGATAAAAGGGCAGAAAATTTGGAACCCAAAATTTTGTGAAAATGAATGCAAAAAGTTAAATAAGTAAATAAATGGATGGATTGATAGATAAATAAATAAATATAAAGCACAGCAGTAACACCAAAAAAAAAAAAATACCAACCACATGATTATGTGAATAAATAAAAACTTTTGAAATGATTATGCTAAAAACCCTACAATATATAGGTACAGAGAGACTATTATAAAAAATTATTTACCTAAAACTAAAAGCAAACAGTATATGGAAGGGGATATACCAGACCCTTTCCAAAAAATACAGGAGCAGTGCAAGGATGCCTACTCTTCCCAATATTATTTGATATAGTTATAGAAATGCTATCAATAATAAGTTAGGAGAAGGAGGTCAAAAATATAAAGACAGGCAAAAAGGAAGCAAAACCATCCTTATATGCAGATGATATGATGGTTTATTTAGAAGATCCAGCAAATCAACAAAAATAGTAATTGAGATAATAAATAGCTTCACCAAAGTTGCATGCTAAAAAATAAATCCTCAAATCCAATAGCATACAAATCCAAGATCCAATAACAGAAAGGGATATCTCATTTAAATAATTACAAAATCACAAAATATTTGTATAGATTCAATTAAAAAGTGCTGCTTAAAGAAACAGAGATCAAATTGCTAGAGAAATATTTAGTACTCTTGGCTGGACTGTATCAATATAATCAAAATGACATTATTACCAAAGTTAATTTATACTATTGATGCTATACCAATCAAATTATCAAAAGTCTATTTTATAGAGCTCAATAAAACAGTAACAAAATTCATCTGAAAAAAATGAAAGATACATACCATTGAAAGTGATAATAAAAAGAGGTAAGGATAACAGAATAAAGGAAGCAGAGTCAAAAAATAAACACTCAATGAGCCACTAAAAAAATCAAAGTGAATGGTGCAAAATCATAAAGAACAAGCATAGTCCAAAGAAGAGATATGAGAAGACATCCCCACCCCACTCCTTTTGCAGAGGTGGGAAGCCCACAAGTATTGCACAATGCACATATTTGTGAAGCTTTTGCAATGTACTGATCAGTTATGCTGATTTTTTTTCCTCTTTTATGTCTTCAAAAATAATATTTGTTATATGGGAGGAGAAGGGGACAGATGCTGGGGAAAACTATGCTGGTAACAAAAAAGGTACCAATAAAAAAATTATTTAAAACAAAAACAAATGCAAAAATTAGAGCTGGACATAAGTGTTTAAGAATAAAAATTCACACACAGTAATGAAAAGAAAAAGAGAATAAAGACTGTACGGCATACTATCCATTATAATATACAAGCAGCAGCAAAAGTCTACTTAATAGCTTGTTCTTCCTTTATGAAATCCTAGGTGCCTTCCTTTACTGTTAGATACCCTTTCAAACCCTACCCAGACAATACTAATTTCCTTTAAATACTCTAGAACCCACTGACCCTGCATTTTTATCTCACAAAACCTTAATTCTTATTCATTTTAATTGCATATTTATACTATATAAGACTTCCATAGTTTGCCAAATGGTATCATCATTTAGTATAGTGTATCCAAACTTTAAGATTTCCCTATATTTTAAGTTTATTTCCATAAAAACAAAATATTCTTTTTATCAATTCATTAAATTAAAAATTCTCAAAATGTAGGAAATAACATCTAGATAGAAGAGATTTCAGAGATGACCAAGTCCATCCCTCATTTTACAGATGAAGAAACTGAAGCCAAGATGAAAAAAATACAAAAATCTCATTATGATAGGCATTGTTTAAAAGAATAACTGTGTGAAATAAAGCTATTTGTATAGCCTCACAGATTTATCAATATATTTCTAACCTAGTTCTGATCAAATGTATATGTATAAAATATTCATGTAAAAGAAGCACTTTCTTGGTCCCTATTCACTTAAAAGTCATTATTTATACTATGTAAAGATCTTTAGTACAACCCTGAGATTTACTTAAGCACTTTACATTTCTTTTTCTGTCAGGTAAAAATATCATCTTATATAATAACTTCATTTTTATCAAATAGTAATTATACTTCACATCAATCTTTTCCACATTACAACATTTAAATAAAATTCACCTAAATTTCCAAACCAATTACTAAAACAAGAAAGAGGAATAAAGCAGAAGAAATAGAGAGGGGTGACATAGGGGACGTGTGAATTGTTACCAACTCAAAGCACTCAATTAATTAGAAAATGGCCTTCAAATTTGTTTTATCTCTAGAATGTAAATTCTAGCAATAAATTAATTTTAACGAAATTTCACTGAAACAAAATAATTTGGTGACTGTTAAAGTTAATAATAAGTTGTGTGTGGTAGCACATGTTATTGAGGAGGTCAAGATCTCTTGACCTTCAGATTTCTGAGCTGCAGAGGACTATGCCAAAGTAGTATCTCCACTAAATTAATATGGTGACAACCTAGGAGTGACAGATCACCAGACTGCCTAAACAGGGTTAAAATCAGCCCAGGCTGTAAAACAGAGTACGTCAAAACTCCTCTGCTAATCAAGAGTGGATCGGGTTTCTGAGTAAGTCTAACACACTCCAACCTGGGTAAGATATCAAATAAAGTTCATGAATAGGAATGCTTATAGCTACAACTAATTTTAAGGGACATTATTATACCTTTGATGTTTTTCCCAAATAAACGAAAGCAAAAATATCCTCTTATTTACTTACAACCAGTGTCTTTAAGGCGGTTGATGGCATTGGAAAGAAGTCGAACACAACCAAGAAATCCAGCACCTTGTTTTTTATGGATCTTCTTGTGATTCCACACACTGATTGTTACAGAATCAGATTTTCCAATATACCTGCAAAATAAAAAAACTATGTAAACAATAGCTTGGTGAATAGGAAAGGCAGTAAGATTTTTCAGATTGTCTTTTTATTTCTGAAAAGTTACAAATATTTTCCAGTGAGAAGCAATAAAAAAAATTCTGGTAACTTCAACACTAACAAAATGTTATAATATAAGCAGACCTTTGATTCAGTCAAGTCATATGGCTAATGTATTAAAATTTTGCTTTAGTATTTCATCAGCTTTTTAAAAATTCCAATATAGCCTACTTCTAACACCATTTAAGCTGAATAATAATTTCTGATAGTGAAAAAATGCTTATTTCAGCAACAAACATCTAAGAAAATACTTGGGGATTTATAATTATTACTCCTTAATGATGTAGAAAATGTGATTGCATATTAAATATATTCCAATTTGTTATAAAAAATTAAGCATTTAATAGTCACATTCTATTACATTACATATTATTTCAACTTCTAGGGAATGTTGTCAAGGTTGACAGGCCAAAAATCTGACCTACCTGAAACGTTTAAAATTGCCGTAGAACTGGAATGTGCATGCTCATGTAACGCTTTATCCCTGCTTCTTTCCTGTATGCAGGCCTTGAGAAAACAGGACTCTTGCAGATTTCACTTCACTGCCTGCAGACAAGCAGAGCAGGGAAAAGCGTTACTGCACATGTCTGTGTATATACCTACTATATATATATATATATATATATATATATATATATATATATATATATATATATATATATATATATATATATACATATATATACATATATATAATGCTACTCCACAGCTGATTGTTAACATGACTAAAATAGGTACAAACTTTAAGATAACAATAATGACAAAAGAATTCTTTAACTATATCAGTGTCTCTAAGAAGTCAAATTTTTGGTCCAACAACCTTGACTTGAAAGTTTCTACTTCATAAAACAGAGCATGATAAAGTCATACAAGAAGAGCTTATACAGTAAACTGAAAAGGTCTGACCAGTTTCATTCAACACATAAAGTATTCTTAATTTATCTGTCTATTCTTCTAGTTTCCTGATCTTGGTACGTATATATAACATAATATCATAAAGCAGCTTCAAATTTACTATTTTATCTATTTTTAAAAAATAAAATGTCATTTAAAAGTCAAAAATACTTCTAAAAAAATCTTTGATGCTATATATATATTTGTGAGAAAGAACATCCCATGTTCACAGGAATAATGTTTTATTATTGTTTCTAAGATGCTATTTTAATAAATACCTTTGCTTTCAGCTAAAAAAATTTAATCTTAAGTTTTGAAAAATAATTATTAGTTACCCACAGATTAAAGTGATATTACGTGTTATAGAAAAAGCTTGAAATTATCCCTCCCAATATTAGACCAAAAATATTTGAAATGAATTGTTGAACTGACTACCCTTAAAAGTTCCTTTTTTTAATTCAGTGGCCTGCCTAGAGACACAATGAAACATTTTTAGTATGAAGACTTCTCTGAAACAGGCTTGACAGAAGGTAAGGTACTCTCTACTAGATGAAATAGGCCAAAAGTAAAGTATCAGACTTCAAACATAAAAGGTAAATCACAATGAAATAAAGTAAGAATTCATATATGTTAGTTACTGAGAAAAAGGGGGTGGGGAGTTGATAGGTAGTGATATAAAAAAATAAGAAAAAAGTATATAAGTAAAACGAGCAGAAGGAAGTTCAGAAGACAGCACAGTGAAGTAGGGAAGTTTTATAACTGCCATATTAAATTTAATGGGCAACTAGATGGCAAATGGATAGTACACTGGGCCTAGAGTCAGGACAACTTGAGCTCAAATATGGCCCCATGTGACCCTAGGTAAGTCACTTAACCCTGTTGGCCTCAGGACATCTGTGAAATGAACAGGAAAAGAAAATGGCAAACCTTTCTACTAACTTTATACCAAGAAAACCCCAAAAGAGTTCACAAAGAGTTGGACACAGTTGAAATGACTGAACAACATTAAATGCAATGAACTGTTTTTGAAAAAAACAAAATTTATTTAAATACAATTTCACGTACAATCTTTTGTTCTCATATACAGTGCTTAAATTCATAACAAAAATGAAAATAATTAAAAATTTAATGAAGACTTCAACAGCTTCCTATAAAATGTATACTCACTTCAAGCAGAAAAAAAAACTTAAAATAGTAAACTACAGGAAACTCTCACCAAATATTGGATCTATTAAAGGTCATCCAATCAATTACAGAGAAGTCTGAATTATATTATTCTATATTTGAAAAAAAACTATAGAATTATATGCCTATAAATATAGTAACAAATTAGGCTTTCTTGTTGTTCAGTTATTTAGTCATGCCCAGTTCACTGTGCCACATCACACCAATACTGTCCATGGTGGTTATCTGAAAATATACTGAAATGGTTTGTCATTTCCTTCTCCAGTGAAATAAGGCAAACAGAAGTTAAGCGACTCACCTAGGATCACACAGCTAGTAACTGTCTCAGGCCAATTTGAATTCGGATTTCCAGACTATCCACTAAGCCACCTAACAAATTAGGCTAACAATAGTACAAATGCAATAATTATCTAAAAAGCAAGTTTCAATCACTATCTACAAAATCAAGCAGGTAACATCCCATAAATCTCCCTATACAGATGATTCTGTAATTTCTACAATTTTTATTTCGCTTTTTTGTTTCTGAGACAAGAAGCTTGCTGTCTAAGCTATGCGAACTTGGGTAAAAGTCATTTAACCACCCAGAGGCTCAATTTTATCATCTGTAAAATGAAGATGTTAGATTAGATAATCTCTGAGATCCCTTCCAGTTGATGTGTAATGAGCTACAATTACTTTTAAATAATATTCAATCTGTACCTGAGTTAAAACACCAAAACTTCAGTAATCACAAAAATGTTTAACCAAGCTTATATTCTCTCCAGGAGTTATACAGGTAACAAAATCAATTTTTTTGATTATTGTCAAGAATGTACAATTATTCCATTCATCCAAGTGCCTTTTGCAAGATTTGGCTAATACATCTCATACAACTAGAATGTTGTGGAGTCGTTTCAGTCATGTCTGACTCTTCATGAACCCATTTGGGGTTTTCTTGGCATAGATACTGGAATGGTTTGCCATTTCCTTCTCCAGCTCATTTTACAGATAAGGAAACTGAGGCAAATAGGGTTAAATGACCTGTCCAGAGTCACACTGCTAGTGTCTAAAGCCAGATTTTTTCACTCAAGAAAGTGAATCTTCCTGACTCCAGGCCTGGTACTAACAGCCCCACCAAACTAAATCTGCTCTTCAGATACTCTTTTACCACCAACATTTACAATGCAAAACGATGTTAAACATTTATCTTTCAGTCATTTTCAGTCATGTATGACAATTTGGGATTTTCTTGACAAGGATAACAGAGTGGTTTACCATTTCCTTCTCCAGCTCATTTTACAAATGAAGAACTTCATGAGGCAAACAAGGTAAAGTGACTTGCCCAGAGTCACACAGCTAAAAAGAGTCTGAGGCCACATTTGAACTTCACCGAGTCACTTAGCTGCACTAAATATTTACTAAATGCTTGCTATACAATACCCAAAAGGAAGCTGAAAGGGGAATATGGCATGACAAAGTACAAATCAAGCAAAGCAGTTGCTTTCAGAAGTAAATTTTAAGAAATTACCTAAATCTAATTCAAGAGCCTAATTTTTTTGGAATACCAAAATCTAATATGTATATATTATTAGGTAAATATGGAAAAACTCCTAGAGAATATTTTATCTCATCAATACATATGGAAGAAAGAGAAGAAAAGAAACTTCTAATCTTACAGGTCATTATAAACTTCTTAATAAAACTCAATAAAAATGATGACAAAATTACACATAATCATACATAAATCCCTTATCTTCTAGAAACCCCAATTTTTTAAAATCCCAAAGATTTAGACATTGGAATTCACATGCACTATTAACAAAGAACTGAATCATGATGAACCTCTTTCAAATTCTGGTGCATTCCTACAAAAACATAACAAGTATCTTCCCCGAAACAACTTTTTTAAAACCTCCTTTATATCCTGAAAAGCAGAAACAGAGTAACTGCCATACAGATTCAAGCCCTTGGGTATTTTGTTGTTAATAGCAGTTCCAAGCATATACTCAAGAGTGACTATGCTCCAGTAGATTAAAAGGACTGGACCTCTATCCAGGAAGACTTCAGTTTGGAATCAGCTATGAATCACTAATAATATTAGCCTTGTATGACCAACAGTAAGTCATAGCCTCTCTAAGATCTGTTTCCTCATCTGTAAAACAATGATTACAGTACTTGTAAAATTCTCTTTAAATAGTTGTAAACAGGTTCAAAAAATAATGCATGTAAAGCACACTGCAAATCTTAAAGTACTCTATCTGTGCTGGAAGGAAAATCATCATCATTTACAGAAGAACAAGAATACCTGGGTTCAAATACTGACCCAGCCATTTACAAGGTGGGTGATACTACACCTCTATGTGTCTCAGAGCTTGTACCCAATGACCTCTCTAAGGTCCCTTCCAGCTTTAAAGGTATGACCCTGGGGGCTGGGGGTGGAGAATGGGCCTTTAACAGAATAGAGGATCTTCAAGTAGTCTAGAAGAAAAGTTCAGAGTTGAGTTAAAATACTGATATGCAAATGATGCCTAATAGGTAACTCTTACATAGCCTTTTGGGGTAGAGAGTTTTTTATATGTATTATGGCAATATTTGAGAAATGAGGCCTTATCAACGATACTATAAAAATTTCTGATAAAGGCCTCATTTCTCAAATAAATAAAGAACTGAGTCAAATAATAAGAATACAAATCATTCCCTAACTGATAAATGGTCAAAGGATATGAACTGGCAGTTTTCAGATGAAGAAATCAAAGTTATCTATAGTCATATGAAAAAATGTTCTAAATGATCACTGATTAGAGAAATGCAAACTAAAACAATTCTGAGGTACCAACACATACCATTAGACTGGCTAATACGACAGAAAAGGAAGACGCTAAATGTTGGAAGAGATGTGGGAAAATTGGGACAATAATGCTCTGTGGGAGAATTGTGAAATGATCCAAATGTTCTGGAGAGCAAGTTGGAACTATGCCCAAAGGACTATAAAATCATGTACACCCTTTGACACAGCAATAGGCCTGTATCTGAAAGAGATTTTAAAAAAAGGAAAAAGAACTTACTCATACAAGAGTATTTGTAGTAGCTCTTTCAGTGATGGCAAAGAATTGGAAATTGAGGGGGGGTGCCCATCAATTGGGGAATGTCTGAACAAGTTGTGGTATATGAATGTAATGGATATTACTATGCTATAAGAAATTATGAGCAGGACGATTTCATAAAAACCTGGAAAGATTTATGTGAATTGATGCCAACTGAAGTGAGCAAAACCAAGATTATACAAAATAACAGCAATACTGTACAATGATCAACTGTGAATGACTTAACTATTCTCAGCAATACAATGATCCAAGACAATCCCAAAAGATTCATGGATGATAAATGCCAACCAAAGCATACTATTTTTCACTTTCTTTGTTTTTTTGGTTCAAGTTTTGTCCTACAAAATGACTGACATGGAAATACGTTTTACATGATATGCATACATGTGCAATCATATCAGATTGCTTGCCATCTCTGTAGCAGAGGAAGAGGAGGAAGGGAGAAAATTTGGAACTCAAAATTTAAAAAAAAAAAGAATGGTAAAAATTATTTTTACATGTAATTGGGAGAGATAAAATATAATTTCAAAAACAAACAAACATACATAGCAATAACAATGAACAATAATACAGCCTCATAAAGTACTCTACATATACCACCTTGTTTGATTCTCACAAGGTAAGTGCTACTGCAGTCCCTATTCTACCAATGTGGAAATTAAAGCTAAGTTTATATGACTTCACTAGTGTCATAGAGTTAATAAGTATCTGAAACAAGATTCAGAATATAGAATTTCCTTATACCAGGATTGGTACTTCAAGCATTAGTCAACATGAGTTGAGATGGCTGCAAGGATAAAGACATTTGAGAGCAAGTAAAAAAAAGAAATATTTACATTCACAAAGCAAGCAAAGAGACTAGTCATCCCTTCACCATACTGTCTTCAAAAATCACAAAGAGAGAATAAAAGAAACAAAGAGAGTAGATACATCTGGGTTTTATTCCTGTTTTATGGGGGAAAAAATTGAGGAAATAAAAAGAGGGGATAAAGGAGCATATGAAGGAAAGGGGGGGCTTGGAGCCAAGATGGCAAAGTAGAAGCAGAGACCTGCTTCTAAAGCATCAAAAAAATGTGTAAAAAATGAATATAAACATTCTAGAGCAGCAGAAGCCACAAAACGACAAAATGAAGCAAATTTCCAGCCCAAAACAATCTGAAAGGTTGACAAGAAGGGTCTATCACACCAAGCTGGGAGCAGAGCACAGGCTGCACCGAGTAGATGGAGCTGGAGCAGGCCTTAGGGGACTGAATTGCTGAAGGCTGCTGTGATTTTCAGACTTCTGAACCCATAAACACCAAAGATAGCTTCAAAGGTCAGTGGGAAAGGTCTTTCACCTGGCTGAGAGGGGAACTTGGTCCAGTCCCACCCTCAGCCCTGGTCCAGCCATGGTCCTGGCCCAGGGCTGCAGCAGCTACTGCTTAAGTGGAGGCTGCTTCTGGAGCCCTCCACTTTACAAAGAGTTCAAAAGTCAAGTAACTGGCTAGGAAAATAGGTAAATGGGGTAGGGGGGCTGGGGAATAAACAAACACACAATAGATTTACTCTCTCAATGAAGAGGTATTTTCTTACATCCTTGGTGATGAGGAAGAGCAAAACATACAACCAGAAGAAAGCTATAAAGCCAAAGCTCCTGCATCCAAAGCCTCCAAGAAATATATGAATTGGTGTCAGGTCACATAAGAGTTCAAAAAAGATTTTGAAGATCAAGTAAGAGAAGTAGAGGAAAATTTGAGGAAGAAATGAGTGATGCAGGAAAATCATGAAAAAGCTTGCTAAAGGAAACCCAAAACATGCTGAAGAAAATAACAGCTTTAAAATTAGACTAACCCAAATGGCAAAAAAGGTCCAAAAAGTCAATGAGGAGAAGAATGCCTTAAAGGGCAGAATGGGTCAAGTGGAAAATGAGGTCCAAAAGCTCACTGAAGAAAATAACTCCTTAAAAACTAGAATGGGACACCTGGAAGATAATGACTTTATAAGAAATTATAAAACAAAAACAAAAGAAAGAAAAAATTGAAGACAATGTGAAGTATCTCACTGGAAAAACAACTGACTTGGAAAATGGATCTAGGTGAGATAATTTAAAAATTATTCAACAACCTAAAAGCCATGATCAAAAAAAGAGCCTAGACATCATCTTTCAAGAAATTATCAAAGAAAACTTCCCTGATATTCCAGAAGCAGAGCATAAAATAGAAATGAAAAGAATCCACTGATCACCTCCTGACAGAGATCCCAAAAGGAAAACTCCTCCAAATACTAGAGTCAAATTCCAGAGTTTCCAAGTCAAGGAGAAAATATCACAGTCAGAAAGAAACAATTCAAGTATTGCGGAAATACAATCAGGATAACACAAGATTTAGCAGCTTCTACAACTAAGGGATCAGAGGGCTTGGAATAAGATATTCCAGAGGTTAAAGGAGATAGGATTAAAACCAAGAATCACCTACCCAGCAAAACTGAGTATAATATTTCGGGGGGTTGGGGGAGGGATGGAACTGCAAGGATATAGAGGACTTTCAAGAATTCTTGTTAGAAAGACCAGAGCTGAATAGAAAATTTGATTTTCAAATACAAGACTCAAGAGAAGCATGAAAAGCTAAACAGGAAAGAGAAACCATAAGAGACTTATTAAAGGTGACCTGCTTACATTGCTACATAAAAAGATGATATTTGTAACACACAGACCTTTCTCAGGATAGTTGGAGGGAATATATGTGTGCGTGTGCGTGTGTATGTATATGTCTGTGTGTATACATACATATATATACATATATAAATGGAGAGATACAGAAAGACAGATAGAGAAAGAGAGAGAGAGGGCATAGGGTGAGCTAAGTATGAAGGGATGATATCTAAAAAAGAAAACTGAGTGTTGGGAGGAATGTACTAGGAAAGAGAAAGAGAGAGGTAGAATGGAGCACATCATCTCACATAAAAGAGGCAAGAAACATTTTACAATGGAGGGAGAGAAGGGGAAGGTGAGAAGGAATAAGTGAGTCTTGCTTTCATCGAATTGGGTTTTAGAAAGGAACAACATACACACTCAATTGGGTATAGAAGTTTATCTTACCCTAGTGGGGGGAAGGAGATAATAGAAGGGAAGGCAGATCAGGGGAAGGGGTAATCCAAAGCAAACACTGGTAAAGGGACAGGTCAAATAATATAGAGAATAAATAGGGGGCAAGACAGGACAGAGGGAAATATAGTCTTTCACAACATGACAGTTATGGAAGTGTTTCACAACATGACAGTTATGGAAGTGTTTTGTATGACTACATATGTATAACCTATATTGAACTGTCTTCTCAATTAGGGTGAATGGGGAGGGGGCAAGAGAGAGAATGTGGAACTCAGAGAATGTGGAACTCAAAGTCTTAAAAATGAATGCTAAAATCATTTTTATTTACAACTAGGAAATAAGATAGGGTAAGATAGATTTCTACACCCCATTACCTAAATATCTTGTGTCTTCTTCGGCAACAAAGGACGAACACAAGATACGTAGGCAATGGGGTATAGAAATCTATCTTACCCTACAGGAAAATAGAAGGGAAGGGGATAATAAAAGGAGGATGAGTGATAGAAGGGAGAGCAGATAGGGGGAAAGGGTAATCAGAAGACATGCTGTCCTGGGGTGAAAGGAGGGGTGAGATGGGGAGAAAATATGAAATTCAAAATTTTGTCAAAGTGAACGTTGAAAACTGAAAATAAAATAAAAAAAAAAAAGGAGGGAGAAATTTAATATTTTGAAAAACTGAGGTATGCAAGAAAAATTTACAAATATGGGAGAAGGGCATGGAGGATACATATTCTGACTTCACTTACTTGTGAATCAGATAAAGGAGGGCTGAACACAAAGATGCACAAACACATACACTAAGATCTAGTACACACTAAACTTAAAAGCAAAACAATCAGAAAAAGGGAAAGGAAAGGGACAGGAGGGAATATTGAAAGGCAGGAAGGATTGGTCACAAGCAAAATAACCTACTTCAAAGTAGTAATCATAAACAGGGAGATTTTAAAAAAGACAAAATTTAAGAACCAAAGAAGGTGCTATGCTAGGTTTCTATTTGTCCTTCATTCTCAAAGAGAGCCATGACATCAAAGAGGTGATGCCACGGCATGCAAATGACTTAGATTTGAGTGAGGGATGCGAAGTCACTAACCTCACTTTGTCTTCTGGAGCCATGTAGGTCCAATGACAACACATAGATCAGGACAACTGGAGACGGCCCAAGATACAATGGAGAGCCTTGGCCCTTTTAAACTACCATCTTTAACAGGTCTCAATTTGACTGAGGCAATGCCTATGCATTGATTAAGGCTTAATAAGAAATGAGTCAAAGAATGACCTCTAAAAAAAAAAAAAAGATCAAGAAAGATCTCACTGAGCTAAGTAAAAAGAGGAAAAGCAGAGTAATAGAACATACAATTTCAGTTACAGATTTTTAGTGTTAATTAAGTTTTCTATCTTTTCTCTCACACTTCTACAACATAAAGAGAAAGCATGAAGAAAATAATTATTTTATTTTAAAAAAATAAACATTTATTAAGCCCCTACTATGTGCTTGGCACTATGCTAAGTGCTGGCAACACAAAGATAGGTGAAGGTATCTAACTTCTAGAAGTTCAATCTAACGGGGGAAACAACATGCAAACAACCATATACAAAAAAAAAAGCTACAAATAGGATAAACTGGAAACAATTAACAGAAGGAAGGCATGAGAATTAAGAGGAATCAGAAAAGATTTCCTGAAGGAGGAATTTCAGCTAAGCCTTTGGGAAAGCCATTAGGTAGAGCTGCCAAGTGAGAGCATTCCATGTATGAAGGAGAGACAGTGAAAATGCCCAGAGTAGGAAAATGAAGCATCTTTCCAGAGAAATGGCAAGGTCAGATCACCAGATCACTTACAGTCATGAGATACAAAGGCAAAGTTGAGAAAGCCTTTAAACAACAGAGAATTTTACATTTGATCCTGGAGTATCGTGATAGGAAGCCACTGAAGTTTACTGAATATTGCAGTGACACGGCCATACCTGCTCTTTAGGAACATACATTTGACAACTGCATGGAGGATGAACTGCAGCAGGGAAGAGATGTGGCAGGAAGACCAACCTGCAGGACAACAGTCCAGGAGTGAGGCAACAAGGACCAGCATCTCAGAGGTGTCAGTGTCCGAGAAGACAAGGGAATGTATTTAAGAGATATTAGGAAGATAAAATCAATGAGACTTGGCAAGAAAATGGATATGGGGGGAAGAAGGGAGTAAAGGGTCAAGAATGACAGCAAGGTTTCAAGTCAGGGGGAATTGGGAGGATAATAGTAACTTCAATAATAATAGGTAAGTTTGGAAACAGTTCAGTTTTGGACATGTTGAGCTTAAACGTCTACTGGATATACAGTTTGAGATGTCCAATAGGCAGTTAAGAAATACAACACCAGAGGTCAAGAGAGAGGTTAAGGGAGGATAAGATTTGAGACATCATAGAAATGATCATTAAATCCATCGGCGCTGCATCACTTGTCTAATGTTATGATCCGCTTTGAGAATGAAGGACAAACAGCAACCTAGCTGATGAGATCACTAAATGAAATATAACAGAGGAAAAAGAAAAGGCGGCCTATGACAAAGCCTTGGGAGATACCCAGAATTAGTATGCATTACCTGGATGGAGATCCAGCAAAGGAGATTGAGAAGGTACAGCCAGATAGATACAAAAACCAGGAGAGAGTAGTGTCACATAAAATCTGGAAAGAAGAAAACATCAAGGAGAAGAGGGTGATTGACAGTGTAAAAGATTACAGAGAAGTCAAGAAAGATTAGGATTGAGGAAAGGCCACTAGATTTGTTTGTTAAGAGATCACTCATAACTTCAGAATCATTTCAGTTGAATGATTAGATCAGAAGAAGCCAGATTACACAGTTTAAAAGAATGATCTCCTGAGATAACATCCAAATAAATGCCGCATTTAATTAAAGGCATCCTCTATATTAAATTATATAATCACATATGTTTTCTTCTGAATCTGTCTCATCCTCATTTCTACTTTGCAGGGCAATCCTTTGCAATTTCTAAAACCAATTTAGATTATCTACTTTGTCAAATTTAACATTTTACATTTAGGAAATACTCATCCATTTCTTTTAAATCCTCCTATATTCAAAGCCTATATTAATCTCTGATAAAGTCTAAAATTTCTTTTACCCTAGCTGTAATCTCTTCTCCCTCATTTTGGCAGGTTAAGATCTTTTTTTTTCCAAAAAAAAAAAACAAAAAAATTCTTGAGTTTTGGTCATGCTAATTTCAGTTCCTGTTGTGATATATTCCCCTTCCCTAAAGTTTCTTAACATCTCACTCATTTTCTCTCTCATTCCCTCATATTAGAGAAATGGTTAACATTTCAAAACCCCCTTAACAATGTGCTGAAAATCCTTTAGTGGTAACTTAAAACAGTAAACAATCATTGAATTATGCAAATAAATTTCTTCGCTGTGACAACAAGCATGTGCATTAATAGTTTGCTGCTAAAATAATTCGGAACTAGCATAATCAGGTGTCCAACAATTTTGGTGCTCATTCAGTGATGACATCAAGCTCTAACTTTTGCTTCTAAGTGCAATATGCACCTTCTCAACTTGTCATCAAATTGCTTCTAAATTACCACAAGGATTTGACATAAAGGAGAAACCAATGCCTAGTGTGCATATCCTCATTTGCATTCTGTACACTATACCAGAGAAACTACTTCATTATCCAGTTACTTTGTAACTGTACCTCATCATCTGTATCATCATGCATTCAGCATGCTACCAATGTTTGAGTTCTCACAGTAGTACAAATTTCAGGCTGTTTGAAAACCCCGATCTATGGGCATGTGTATTAATTACAAGTCATCAGAAACCATCACAAACAGTCTGCAGAAGAAAATCGTTCATTGCTCAATACAGTATTAAGTCTGTTTATGAACTGTCTTATTCTTCTATCTGGCAGATTTTCAAATTAAGAGGCTGGCAAAACTGATCTTGCGCCAGCAGTAAAAAAAAAAAAGGGTAGAAAGTCACCTCTAAAGAGATTCTTTCCTTACTAAAGTTTACATATAAATATTGTTTAAACTAAGCAATATATGTAACTAATCTTTAAAGTGTCAGTCAGCATAAAAGTAAATATGTTAAATTATAACCAGCTATTCACTTTCTTCAACTGGTTACGTGGCTAAAATTTTCTTTTTAATTAATTTCCATCCCTCATCAAGAGAAACTGTAAAAATTCTCCTACCATTTTCCACCACCTATTTATGTGAGTGAGCGTTTGCCTCTGCCTTCTTATTTTATAAACTCAATGTGGAACTACATGTAAGACTGTTCAGTGCAGAGCAACCACAGCAAAAAGTCCAACTTCAAAATCAAGTTTATATGTGATTATTATATGTTAAACAGCTTCTAAGTTATAACTTATTTCATTTAAAACATTTTGTGTTAAACAAAATTTGCAAAATAAAAGTATTTAAAGTCTTACAGATAATAATCAGCATGAAGTCTTATTGGATTATTTCCTTAAATTCTTATAGAATGTCCCACATACATATTTGTGATCATTTTATAATTAGCACTTACAATTGCATAGTTTTAATAATCATAGAACAAAAGTTTATATTTATAATCATATAACGTACATTACAATATGAAGTTTGTTAAGCAAAAGTCATCAATGCAGTTATTGTAAGCAGTATTGTAATTCGAAAAACAAAAACCAAAAAAGTTGAGAATCACTATTTGTTAGAGAATGACATGGCTCAGGTATTGCCTGGAGTCCTAGCCTGTCATTTATTAGGCCACAATTCTGCACCAAATATCCTAATGACTTGGGTTCTTTGGAGTCTGGTTCAGATATCAACATCATCATCTAAAAAGGTCTTAAAAGAGTACATTTCCTTATTAAAAGGCTCTTTAATGAGGTATAAACTGGTTAGGCCTCAGATAATTGAGGATGATAGATGATTTATACACCTGAATGACCCCCATAGGGTTTGGATTTTAAAAGGAGCAACATAAGAGCAGAAAAAAAAACAAAGTTAAGCAGACAAGAGAAGGAAGTCAGGCTTCCAGAGAGAAACTCATTTATGAGAAGTTCTAGGCTCCAGAAGTTCCTAAGATAGGGCTCCACAGAGGGTCAAAGATAGAGATACCATCCAAGTCTTAAGAATATTTGGACCAAGCCAGGAAGTGCAAAAATGTAAGTCAAGTGGCAGTAGTGGAACAATGGAGACATTTAGTAGAGAGACAACGTGAAACGAAACAATGTGAAAGAAAAGTAACAAGTATTTCACATATATATATAATATTTTTAATGTTATATATAATATTTTAATATTGTCATATAAATATATTTAATATTTATACTATGTGTCAAAGTCTATGTTACAAGTTGGGAATATAAAAACAAGTAAAAACACAGACCTTGCCCTTAAGTCACTTACAATCTAATAGGGGAAAACAACATCAAAAAGAAATTGAAAAGCAAGAGGGAAGAGGAAGGGGCTCAAGGTCAAAAGAATAGCTGGAAGAGGACTGTTTTGTGTATTATTCAGGTCTTAAGAAAAGGGTAAACTCTCTTACCAACTACTTCTCCCCCTACCCCCCATCTCCCTGCTTTACACAAAGCTGAATTGTAAGTGGAGAGGATTGTACAGATATCCCTGTAAAGTACAGATCATCATTAAGGTATGGTTGTTTGCTGCAGTAGAAATCCTGACTTCTTTTCCCCTTGAAAGGCAGCTTCTACCCAAAGTAGTACTCCAAAGAGTATTCAGAAGGAATATAGAAGCCAAGGAAGTTCTGTAATTCAGGGACATGTAGAAGGAAAAGCTCACTATAAGGAGAAGAGTGGATATTCTGATTGTGCACAAACTCCAGGGCAGATCCTTTCTGATTTCTGTTGGGTGTTTAACCTAAATAATTGTGCAGAGTGTGACTTTTTCCTTTTGTTGTAGAGACACAGAAACAAGCCAAATTCCAAAGTTTTTAAAGGAAAGGGGAGGGTGCAGAGAAAGAAATATGTTCAATTGGGGAGTTTGTTGGTTTTTTTTTTTTAATATAAGTACCTATTCAGCAAACCACAAATCATGAAAGACCTCAAAATTACATCACACGTTACTGGTACAGAAATTTATCTCTACCAATTTGCTCCCAAGTTTTACTCTGCCTGCATTCCATAATCATGATGTATAAAATCTATATTATCATTGCCTTCAACAATTATTTATTATTTTTAAAATTTCCTCATTCAATAGCCTGACATTGTTTCAAAGTAGATTCAAAAGCAACTAGGTAGATAGAGTAACTGAGTGTGTAGTACATTAGGCTAGAGTTAAAATTTTAGCTGACACAGGCTATGTAACCCTGGGCAAGTCACTTAACTTTTGTGTCTGTTTCTATATCAGTAAAATAAGATCAATTTTTATGGTCTCTAAGGTCCTTTCTAGCTCTTCCACATTAGTATAAGTATGTTGATAAATAAGGTCCAAGAATGGCTGTTGTTCTTCCAACCTGAGAAGACATGACACTAAAAGAGATAGATATATATACAGACGAAATGGGACCAAAAAAAGAAAAGAAAAGAAATGTTGAAAACTCAAGGAGAAACACAGGAAAACTGAAGAACTGACAAAATAAAGTTATCCAGAAAAAGGGAGAAAAATGATATTACTAAAAGATCTCTTTTTTTGTGTCCCGTTTCACTTTTCACTACGTACTCTCTCTGGACATTATCTCCCAAGGAAATCAGAGACAAATGAGAAAGAGAGAGAGAGAGAGAGAGAGAGAGAGAGAGAGAACTGATTTGCATAGATATGTTGATATATATATATATAATACTCATAGTATTTGTTTAGAGTAACAGCATTATTTACAGTAACAAAGAATAAGGAAATGAAGTGAATGCTCAATAACTGGTCAATGGCTAAAAAAAAAACAATAGTTTATTATTGTAATGGACTATTAGAAGACTTCAGAAATCTACAAGACTTGCATGAATCTATAAAGGTTTGCATTCAGAATGAAATCAATAGACCTAAGAGAGCAATATAATGACTACAACATGTTTAAAAAATTGATCATTGAAAGATTTTGAATATTATATGAATTTAATAATCAAAATACATAAGGAACCAATGAAAAAGACCAAGATGCAATGAATCGGTTTTTAAAAGATACGAACAAAGAGTTCTCAAAATAAAAATTACAAGCTACTGATTACTCCAAAGCATCATTTATAAGATATCAAAACAACTCTGAGGTTTTATTTCACAGTCATCAAATTGTTGGAATGACTACAGGAATACAGGTACACTATTACTCAGTAGACTGATCAATCACTGATTATCCCTGCAGAGATACAGTGAAGGTTTAGATCATAGTTAAGTAGATTGAAGAAATGGGAAATTAGGGTATTTGAGGGTACACCAACATCTATGAAGTTCCTTAGAATGAGAGAAGTTAGGGCATAAAGGAAAAAAAGCTGTGAGCTTGACGCTGAAGTCCCTGAAAATTTCAGGCGATACCTTAGGGGATCGAGGAGGAGCACCCTTCAGCAGATAACAGCTACCAGAATCTAGAATGAGTGATAAATCTAAATTAAATGAACCCCCAACAAGGCAAGTTTGCTCAATGCTGACAGAAAACAGTGACAATGGAAATGGCAGTGGGAACCACAGATTATTTTTACGCTACGACCATGACAAGTGGAAAGGTAAGAAGGGGGAAGGTATAGAATATAAGTTAAAGTATAGCCAGTACAGGAAAGAGTAAGCTTATGAGGGAGCTAAGTCTAAGTCAATACCAAAAGATGTAAGAAGAGAGATTTAAAATGAAAGCCAGACTCAATTACAGAAGGCAAATCTCAAATGGGACTTCAAAAGAGGAGGGTAGAATTCAGGAGTGACTGTTGAGGAGGTGGTGATTATGTGGGGCTGTTTTTTAGTGGTCAGTAGTTTGCTACCATAGGAATAAGAAGATCAGGAGAATGTGGAAAAATGCTAATCAGAGGTAAATAATTCCAGCAATAGTAACAAGGAGTTCTACTAATAGATACTGGATTATGAATTTGTATCAAAGTGTCATAGTATTATAATAATATCGCTAAGTTATTTCTGATTTTTTCACATGCCTTTTTCAAAAGTTGGATTCTGACCATCTCTTGTTTGAAATCTTTCTCAAGTATATGTGCCCATAATTACTATTCCTTTGCATTCTTATGGGAAAACAATGTCTAAAGTGCCCTTCTATTACATCTGGAACACAGAAGTGCAAAATAGAGGTGACCGTGGAGGTAATCTGAATCATTTAATTTATACATATCTCCCCCTTTACAAGCCACCCTGATAAATCATTTTAATTACCCCCTTCTTTAAGGTATCCCTGTGACAACTTCTACCTTGGAACATTACAATGTGGATGTCTTAACTCACCAATGAGAATAAACTCCTTAAGGGCAAAGACTACATGTCCTTGTGTCTCCTACAGTGCTATGTATAGCAGATGCTCAATAAATATTTCACAAATGAACAACTGACAGGAAATTCAATGTGTGCTCTATGTGTGAATTGATTTGGGCCAAACGGTTTAAACAATCACAACTGCAAATGGGAAGACACAATAATGCAGTTACCCATGCGACAAGTAAATTTATTTTCTTTTAGATTTTTTCATATTTGTATTCAGCTTTTAGTACATTAGGATCCCAGAATTCTATCCCCAATTCTTTCACTGACTTGTAGTGAGGCCTTGGGCAAGTCACTTTACCTATTTATGTCTCCACTGCTTCATCTATGAAATGAAGGGATGAACTAGAAGTCCTTTCCTTCCCCTTCCCTTACCGCCTTAATAATATACTATATAACATTATTCCTCAAATTTAAAGGAAATCCTGTGAGGTAATTGAATTTCACAGATCTTTTAATCCTATTTTCTCCTTTTAAAAATGATCAACCAAAGTGAGAGCTACAATGATTTATCCCCCATGCCTGCAAAGCCCTCCTTCCTCAGTTCTGAGTACTGACCTCCCAGGCTTCTTTTAAATCTCAACTAAAATTTCACCTTTTGCAAGAAGTCTTCCCTAGTACCCTTTAATTCCAGGGCTTCTCGTTTAATTATTTCTTATTTGTCCTAGCTTTTAATGTATTTGTTTATGTATTGTCTCCCTCATTAGATTATAATCTAATGAAGGGTGGGAATTGTGTTTTGCTTCTTTTTATATGCATAGTGTCTAACAAACAGTAGGTATTTAATAAATGTTTATCGAATTGAAAAAAGTTCTATCATCTATTTTGTCATCTATTAGCTCTGAATATTGCACTATTCAATAGTCAACAACAAAGGAGGAGGAAATGAGAACTAGGTAAACTACAAAGAAAAAGCAGAACATTGGGGGTTAATGTCACAGTGCCATAAGTAACTTTAAAACATGCACCATCTGATACATCTGTCATGAAGAGAAGAGAAAAATCACAGTTCCTATATTTGCTTCATGAAAAAAAAAAAGAATAAATGACAGGTGAAAGCTTTCCTTACCAATAAGACTTTGGTTGCTGCTGAAAGAGCTATGAAACTGCATACTACCACTTAGGACTTGAATACCACAAGAGCCAAACTCAATAGGGTTTGGGTTTTTTTTCTGGAGGGGGGGAGGAGTCAACAAAACTTGGGTAAAAATGAAGACTAGTATCAAGGATAGAAGGGACAAAAAGCCATAGAGAAAAAAAAATTAATGCATCAGTACTTTAAAACACACTCAGCTAAAGTTCTATGTTTCCCATCATTCTATGGAGGCATTCTTGAAGGCTGTGCCGGCAGAGAACAACCTTTCTCTAGCAGATCTTACCGAGCTAGAAAGGTTTCCAATATCTCCCAATATTTGTCTTACAACCAAAGACCAGCCTTCTGGAAATCTGAAGAGGCTTATCACCAGAAGGTTATCTATCAGGTAATGAATTATGATCAGTATCAGTGGAAGAAGTATCCACAATAATGAAAACATGAAATGAAATTATTTCTTTTTAGTAAACTTACAGAATCCATCAAATTCTTCTGATTATTTAAACAAAATTATAAACATAACTGACAGCATACATGGATAAGGAGTTGACTTTGAATCAATCAAAAAGACAAGACATCCCACCTCATCACTAATCTGAGCAAATTCACTTAACCTTAGTAGCCCAGACAACTCCCTAAGTCTCTAAGTCGTGCAGTAGGAAGTCTATCTGCACTGGAGTCAGAGGTTTCTTCATAAGTTCTTTACACCAATGAAATCACAAACTCTAATGAAAAAAATTTAAATACACAAAAAATACTAAGAAGATAAATAAATTTGAGAAATTGGAATTTGCAATTATTTGAGTAAGCATACATCCTAACTTCATTATTTCAATATCAATGAGTATTCAGAACACATAAAGATCATTTAATTCAACATGTCAAGATTATCACCACCAGTTCTATAAAGTATGATTCATCCACTTAGTGCCAAAATAACATGAGAACATCACATCCTACTCATTTGCCATTCTAAACTTATCTCCTCTATCGGGCTCATTCCCCAATAGTTAGCAAATTCCCATCCCCTCTTACTCTTTTCAATTACTATGATATTAAATCTCTAAATGGCCAAAGAGCAAACTCACTATAAACTCTAATACCTGTTCTCTTGTTCTAATTCAGCTGAACCTTTTTTTTTTCTACAATGCTTGGACTTTATTTTCAAAAGTGATGTGTTCTTTGGGTATCTGTCCTGAATGTCAGATACAATTAAGCCAAAGGTGTGCCATACGCCACAATAAATTCCATGTGGATAAACATAATATAAATATAAAAAGTCACCATAAAAATTAGAGGAGAATGAAAGGTTACATCTTTTACAGTCAAGGATAAAGGGGGGTAGTAAATAAACATATATATTAGAAACAATAAAAGACAATCTCAACTTAAAAAATAACTTTACATAAATCAAATCAAATCACCTAAGGTAAAAAATTTCATCAAATACCTATGATAGAAGTCAAATATGCAAATTTGATAGGAAATTGACACAAAGTCATTTCTTGTAAGTTGCCAAAGAACATGAAAACATAATATTCAAAATAAGTACATGTACATATGTACAAACACATGTAATTTGGTTTGTATAGGTATATTTAATCTTTATGGGGAAAAATGCTTAAATCGGTTATACTTAAAGGAAATAAAAATTAAAACAACTTTGATGGATCACCTTGTTAAGTCCCTAACACAATATCTATCACAAAATAGCACATCAAATAAATGTCTGAAGAGAACAGAAAAGAATAATCCACCTGAATCTTAACCCCATTATGTCACATTCTAAATCTGCCTACTCCTTCCTCTGTTCTCTCTAGATCTCCTATTCTATGGTTCCCAAACTGCACTTTATTTTAGACCTTTTCATTCATGATCTTTTGATTTTCTGGCACTCACTGAGACAAGGCTCCTTCCATGATATATTCCTGGTCATCCTTTCCAATTCTTATTTTACTTTCTTTTAAACCTTCCAATTTATAGATCTTGGGAGACTGTAAATACTCCTTGCTTCCCACTGCCACCTTCAGAACCCTCTTCTGTTACCATGAGTTAAGATAGGTAAGTGGGGGAGTAGAGAAAGGGTAGTAGAGAAAGAGGGAGGAAGACCTGAGTTGAAATCTGGCCTCAGACAACTACTAGCTAGTAGACCTCTGCCTGCTTCAGCTTCCTCAATTAAGAAATGAGAGTAACAACAGCACCTACCTTGTAATATCTATAAAGCATTTAGCATAGTGTCTGGTACATAGTAGGTACTTTATAAATTCTTCTTCCTTTCTTTTCCCTTCCCCCTACCAATCAGTAACCTTTCCTTCTTTGACATTCACACCATCCAAATTTATCACACAATCCAAATGCTGGTGGTTATTACCTATTAACTTCCAGGGCATTCTCCTTCCTTCTCAGTAAAGTCAGGGTGGCTCACCATCTTCCTCTCCACTTCTTTATACCCTGATTCCTTAATCTATTCAACTCCCGTGACCTAATCCTCTGTTTTTCTTCAACTAGATAAAAGTATAGTTAGACCTCTGATCTTGCCAACTCCGTAAGTATTCCATTTCCATGACCATGATTTCTGAAGTTTTTTTATCTGATAATTATCTCTTTCCATTATCTCATTCCATTTCTCCCCATGTCTTATTCCTCTAAAAGCTACCTTATGTCCTCACCACCAACTCCAATTTCTCCACCCTTCAGTACTTTCCCAGGTGATCATCACTACTCTGGCTATCCTCTCCAATCTTCCAAACATCAACCCCTTGAATGAAGCACTTCAACTCTCCTCTCAAACCCTTTCCCTCCCTGTCCTATCAACACTCCTACCTTGATAAAACCCAAATGTGGAGAACTCTTACTCTCTGAATCCTCTATTCCTATTCATGTTGATGCACAGGACTGAACTGTAAAGGCTGGATCCAATCCCAGCAGCAACAAGTATCTTTTGTTGTTGCTGGTGATGTCGATGATGTTCAGTCACTTCAGTCACACCCAACTCTTCATGGCCCCATTTGGGGTTTCCTTGGCACAGACACTGGAGTTGTTTGCCATTTTCTTCTCCAGCTCATTTTAAAGATGAGGAAACTGAGGCAAATAGGGTTAAATATCAAGTGTCTTAGGCTAGATTTGAATTTGGGTCTTCCCAACTCCAGGCCCTATTATCTATCCACTATACCACCTAGATACCTATATTGCTGTTGAGTCATTCCAGTCACGCCCAATTTCTTCATGACCTCATTTGGGATTTTCTTGGCAGAGATACTGGAGGATCTTGCCATTCCCTTCTCCAGAATATTTTACAGGAATTTGAGGAAACAGAGAAAAATAGGGTTAAGGGACTTGGCCAGGGTCATACAACTAGTAAGTATCTGAGGCTGGATGTGAACTCATGAAGAATTTTACTCCTTCCTCATTGATTCTCTATCCCAATCATCAGAGGCTATTCTAAACCTCTTATTTCTTAAAGTCTCCCATACATCCTCCTTTACCTACCGGAGGACTTCATCCCAAATTTTATGAAGAAAATCAAGGTCATTCACCCGGGGTTCTCCTTTCTCTCTCTTATCTCATTAATTTCTTGACAACCTCCTCCACTATTTTTTTTCTTTACTCCACTCTCTGCTGAAAAGACAGTCTCTCTCCTCATCAAAGCTGGGTTAACCCCCTCTACAGGAGACTGCACAACTACCATCTCTCCTCACTCTCACGCCCGCGCTCTAAACCCCCATCTTTTCCTATCAACTGATTCATTCCCTGATGTCTAAAAACATGCATCAGTCTTATCTCTCCTTAAGAAACCCCATAGATCGTACCATCCCTCCTTTTAAATACTCTGTGTATCTTCTACGTAAATTCTCCCAAACACCCTGAAAAAGCCTTCTATACTTGATACCTCTTCTCTAAACTTTCCATAATCTAGCTTTCAACTTTATTACTCAAACGAAACCACTTTCTAACATTACAGTGATCTCATAATTGACAAAGCTAATGGGTTTTTCTCAATCTTCAGCTTTTCAATAATTCTCTGCTGCATTTGACCACTACTGACCCATCTATCTTCCTGGATATTTCCTCCTCTTTGGGTTTTCATGACACTGTTCTTTTTCTTGGTTCTCCTCCTACCTATCAGACTAAACCTTCTCAGTCTCCTTTGCTACATCATTATCAGTGTCATAACCACTAATTGCAGATGAAACCCCAAGGATCTGTCTTTCACCTTCTATTTTCTCTCTAAACCATCACTTGATAATCTCATTAGCTCCCACAAGTTTATTTATCATCTCTATTCAGATGACTTTCAGATCTATGTATCTAGCCTGAGTCTCTCCTGAGTTTCAGGTTCATACCACTAACTGCTCAATGGACATTTCAACCTAAATGCACATTAAGCACCTCAAACTTAACAAACTAGATCACTACCTTTTCCTAAAAATCTACCCCTCTTCCAGATTTCCATTCCACTCCACATACTCTTGAGAACATCACCATCCTTACATTTATCCAGGTTCACAACCGTGGGATCATCCCTTACTCCTCATTCTCACTTTCCACATACATACATTCAGCTGCCAAATATTGCTATTTCTACTTCTACAACATCTCTTGCACCAATTCCCTACTCTCTATTCACACAGCTACCACCTTAGTCCTTAGTTCAGGTCCTCATCATCTCTCAAATAGTCTTTTCCTACTGTGATCCAACCTCCATAATGCCAACAAAATTATTTTCCTGGACCAGAGGTGGTTTCTATGTGCCACTCCCTTACTCAACAAGTTCCAGTGGAGTAAGTTTCATTATCACTAGGAACAAATATAAACTCCTGTACTGCATTAAAATTTTCCATAATCTAGCCTCTTCCTAACTCCCTAGCCTTCTCATACCCACCCTTCTTCCCTCTATGTACTCTTAAAATCTAATCACACTGGCATATTTGCTACTCCTCACACATGACATGTCCCATTTCTATGATCTAGACTCCTGGCAATTCCATATGCCTAGAATTGACTCTCTTTTCATTTCTACCCCTTAGAGTCCCTAATTTCCTTCTAAGATTTGCTGCTAGAGTAGCTGACACCCAATCCCTCCAACTGTTTGTACCTTGTCATCAAAAGTTATTTTGAATCTGCTTTATATGGATCTTGTACATACATACATACACTCACTTATCTCTGTATCCATAGCACTTAACACAATGCCTGGCACATAGTATGCACTTAATAAATGTTTGTTGATTAAATGATTTTAGACTTTATTCTCTTAGAAACTGACCTAAAATTACACAAATTAACTGAAAACTTAAAACTAAGGTTCTGCTTTGCAGTAATCTGATTTTTATTCTGTCTTTTCCCACCTCAAGAAACAACCTTTATGAATTCAAATCTAGCCTCAAATACTAGCTATATATATGACTCTGGGCAAGTCACTTAAGTCTGTTCGCCTCAGATCCCCCATCTATAAAATGGGATGGAGAAGTAAGTGGCAAACCACTCCAGTATCTTTGCCAAGAAAACCTTAAAAACCAACAAAGAATTAGACATGACTGAAACAATAACAAGAAATAACCATATAGAAAAGTAGTTTCCAATGTTGGAATAAAATGTCCTCTTTTTAAGTCAAAAAAGAACATGAGTAAGATTCAGGGTAGTTGTACTCTTTAGTAACTACTGATCAAGAAAATACATAACAAAAGAACAATGCTTGCTAGGACAATAGATGAGCTTTTCAAAAAAGAAGCTAACAGAAGACAAAACACCAATACCCAGGCCACAATTCTTCCTCAAGATACTCAGTTTCAGCGATTCTGTGCTTTTTCAGATGTTGTTATCACCAAATTTGAATTACATGCATTATTCCAAATCTTTTAAACCTACAGGTCATAATGCTGATTCCATTTTGGATCAAGTGTATTCTTCACAGTATCTGTAGAATGGCATTGTCCAGATCCATCAACCACCACTTTAGCAAATGGATCGGGAAGTCCTGTGAAAAAAATAGGGAAATTTTCTTTTTAAAAGGGTGTTTTTAACACAAGAAGCAAACATTACTACATATCAGTAGCTATACTTAAAGCTATACTTTAAACAAAATGCTTTCTCCAAAGTTACCAATGGTCACTTAGTTGCCAATCACATGTCAATTAACCGAAAGACTATTCAGTGATTTAATTCTCTATTTTGAGCATTTCATTTTAGCTCCAAGTGTGCATCATTATGAAAAGATTAAAGAAATGTAATTTCCCTAACTGTTACATGCTACGTATTTCTTATTGTTGCAAATACTTCTGCTTTTAAGTTACAAAAGTATAAAAGTGGAATAAAAACATTAAAAAAACATAATATTGGAAGGAACCTCTCAAAGATTTAATACATCACATCCTTCCAGGAAAATCCATCCACATCTTTTCACATTTGAAGAATTCCATTCTTTGCCCATTCTTCTTAACTTTACAGTTGTAAAACCTGGCTACCAAGCATTTCCTACACATATACTATATTCTTAGCATTATAAAGGATATAAATAGTGTAAGATAGTCCCTATCTCCCCTAATGTCTAACATAGCCTTTTGCACATAAAAGATGATAGACTGATAGATTTGATAAATTTAATTGAATTCAGAGAACTTACAAGGAAGACATATATAGTTTAATATGAAATAATCGGATACTAACTATTCCGTTATATAGGGCAGCTAAGTGGCCCACGGATAGAATGTCAGGACTGAATTCAGGCAGACTCATCTTCCTCAGTTCAAAACCTCAGACACTAGCTGTGGGACCCTGGACAAGTCATTTAACCCTGTGTGCCTCAATTCCTCATCTACAAAATGAGCTGGAGAAGGAAATGATAAATCACTCCAACATCTTTGCCAAGAAAACACCAAATGGGGTCATGAAAATAAAATACAATTGAAAATACTGTACAACAACAAAAAACTACATTATACAGTACATTAGGAGTTCAGAAAAAGGATAAACAAGTATGAATTAGAGTTTTAAATTTTAGTGACTAAGATTAAAGGTAGATCCTTAAGGATGGAAGTGAGTCAATTAAATGTAAAGAAAAAACGATGCACATGAGGAGACCACTGATTAGAGCAGAGGGCTGGGAAATGAAACAAACAAACAAAAAAAAAACTGGATAGATAGGTTAGGCTCATAACATGAAAGCCACTTACTCACTGTAGGTCCTTGACCAAGAGTGCTATGATTTTAAAGCAGGGTTTTAAAAAAAAAAATTAACCATGAAGTAAACTGTCCTAGAAAGGAGAAGCGAGAGAAATCAGGAAAGTCTGCTAGTAAACTATTGTAACCCATGTAAGAACGATAAGAAAATACTAGGATAACATAAGAGATACAAGAGGAGAAATGGCTAAAAGAAATTTTGAAGAACCAGTAATAGTTGATAAGTGAAGTAATTTGAGGGATGACCAAAAACTACAAAGCAGACACTAGTAACTTATAAAATTTCTGCATAATATATAAGGCTATGTCCCTTTTGGACAAGGAATTTTGCTAACTGGAGGGGGGCAAAAACAAATTTAAGACTTGTATTTGAAAAAACTATGTCCAGGTATGGAAAGCAAGAAAGGCGTTCTGAGCCTCCAAGCCATAATGCCAGTAAGCCTGTGAGATGCTAGTATGAACTGAAAAAGGTGATGGGAGAGCAGCTGTTCAGCCCGGGCCGAAGTAGGATTCTCCTGACTCAATTTCCCCACTGACACATGGCAGACATTAAGTCTGACTGAATGCAAGTGGACAATCTACTCCTGCCTGGAACTGACATGAAGTTGGGGAGATATTGGTTCCCTGCAATGTCCCTACTCCTAGTGGCAATTTCCTATAGTCAAAATGTTTGTAAGCTTAATACCAGATCTATTAAATTATAGATTGTTGGTAGGGGAACATCCAAGGTCAAGTCTAAAATTAAGTTATTCGGCTCAGGACTTTAGACCAACAACAATAAGTTAGGGTCCTTTAATTCTTAGTAATACTGTGGAGACAAGTAGTTCAAGGGCTTGTGAAGTTAACATACATAAATATTATTTGTGTCTCAGTTGGTTAATATCTAAAAAAAAAATTCTTTTGTGGTCAATATTGTAAATGCTTTAAAAAGAAGTGTCAACTGACCAAAAGTTGTGATTGTTTTATGTGATATGAACTGTGTTAAAAATGAAAAATTAAATTGAAAAGAAAAAAAGAAAAAACTATGAAAGCGCACAGGGACAATGTAACAACTGCTTCAGTTCCTTATTTCTAATAAGACCAACAAGGGCACTTTAGAGGTAGAAATTGAGGGCGCCAGAATGCTAAAACTTTTTTGTGATTACAGAGCTAATGTCTATCACCTGGCTACAGTCTAGTCATCTGCCAAGATGAAGGTTTGGTGAATGTACAGGTTAATCAACTCAAGTTGTTAGAGTAAAGACTTTCATTGAGAGAATCTAGCCTTGAACCAGGAAAACTGTTTTAAAAAAAAAAAAAAGAGGAGGCCAGAGCCAAGATGGCAGAGTAACAGTACCAACTTTCTGGAACCTGAGGGTAAAATAAATATTCAAAGAATTCACTGATCACCACCTGAAAGAGATGCAAAAGAAAAAACTCCTAGGAATATCGTAGCCAAATTCCAGAGTTCCCAGGTTAAGAAGAAAATATTGCAAGCAGCCAGAAAGAAACAATTTGAGTATTGTGGAAATACAATCAGGATAACACAAGATCTAGCAGCTTCTACATTAAGGGTTTGAAGGGCTTAGAATATGATACTCCAGAGGTCAAAGGGGGTAGGATTAAAACCAAGAATCACCTATCCAGCAAAATTGAATGTAATATTTCTGGAGAAAAAATGATCATTTAATGAAATATAGGATTTTCAAGTATTCTTCATGAAAAGACCAGAGCTGAATAGAAAATTTGACTTTCAAACACAAGAATCAAGAGAAGCATGAGAAGGTAAACAGGAAAGAGAAATCATAAGGGACTTACTAAAGTTGAACTATTTACATTCCTAAACAGAAAGATAATATTTGTAACTCTTGAGACTTTTCTCAGTATTAGGGTAGCTGTAGGGATTACGTACGTATAGACAGAGATCACAGGGTGAGTTGAATAGGAAGGGATGATATCTAAAAAAATAAAATTAAATATATGAGGAACAGAAAGGGAGAAACAGAATAGGGCAAATTATCCCTCACACAAAAGAAAATGCTTTTTCAATGGAGGGGATGAGTTGAGAGGTGAGAGGGAAAAAGTGAACCTTACTCTTATCCCATTTGGCTTAAAGAGGGAATAACATGCAAACTCAATTTGGTATGAAAATCTATCTTACACTACTGTAAAGTAGGGGAGAAGGGAATAAGCGGAGTGTGAGGGGGATGACAGCAAATAGAAGGAAAAGGTAATTAGAAGAAGTAAACACTTTTGAGGAGTGATCGGGTCAAAAGAGAGAATAGAATAAATGAGGGGCAAGACAGGATGGAGGGAAATATGATTAGTATTTCACAACATGACTTTTATAGAAGTCTTTTGCATAACTGCACATGTATAATGTATACCAAATTGCTTGCCTTCTCATTGGGGATGGGTGGGGAGGGAGGAAGGGAGAGAAGTTGAACTCAAAAGTTTTAAAAAATGAATGTTAAAAATCGTTTTTACATGCAACTGGGAATTAAGATATACAGGTAATGGGGTATAGAAATCTATCTTGCCCTACAAGAAACTAGAGGAGATGGGGATAAGGGAAGGCAAGGCAGATTGGGTAATCAGAATGCATGGGGAGAAAATGTGGAACTCATAATTTTATGGAAGTGAAAGCTGAAAACTAAAAGTAAATAAACATAAAAAATATGCAAAAGAAAAAAAAAGTTACAAAAAAAAAACTGAGTCTGAAAACAGAATTTATACTCCACACTGCCATCCATTGTCACCTGCTACCTAGGAGGTGAAAATTCAGTTCAACCAAAAGAATGAAAGAAGCTTTAACCAGTTCTCTAGTTAAAAAAATGACTACTCGGCGGAGTCAAGATGGCAGAGTAGAAGGACGCACGTTTACGAGCTCCAAAACCAAAGCACACAGAATTAATGTAAAAAGAGACCCCCATAACTTCTGGGTCAATACAAGGTGTGCAGAAACAGAGTGGAAGAGATTTCCGTTCCAGGGAGCCCTGGAGACCCGTCCCCAGGGTCCGTCGCACCCCGGAAAGTGGACCCCAACCCCAACGCTGCCCTGGCCGTGGCCCCAGAGAAGCTGATCCGAGCAGGCTTCAGAGACGGACGCTCTGGCAGCCGGGAAAGTCCCTCCGCCCACAGAAGCTACAGGTCAGTGAGAGAGAAGGCCGGGCTGGAGGAGAGGGGGAGCAGGGCGTCTCCGTGACACGGACCCCCTCAGGAGGAAGCGGCAGAGGCAGAGGTGTGGGCGGCGGCTGAAGTGGCAGCGGACCGGGACTCAGGAATCCCCCAGCAGCCGGCAGGATCTTCATTACGGAAGATTCCTGCATAAAACCTGAGGGAGCTGAGCCAGGGAGACGGCCCTGCCCCCACCCCACTCTATTACTGAAGGCTTCTGCTTAAAGCCCCCGAGGGAACTGAGCCTGGGAGGCAGGCCCCCCACCCCACCCCCACTCCTGAAAGTCTCTACATAAAACCCCTGAGGGAACTGAGCCTGGGAGGCGGCCCTGCCCCCACCCCAGCACCTGAACTAAAGCTCACTGATTGACAGCCGGCAGGAGGAAAGCCCATTTAAATCTCAGAGGCCAAGCACTAGCTGGGCGGATCCAGGCGGGGGTGGAAAGGAATCTCAGAAGTCAAGTAACTGGCTGGGAAAATGCCTAGAAAAGGGAAGAAAAATAAGACTTTGGAGAGTTTTTTCCAACAAATGCAAATGATCCCGACCTTCGGATCTGATGACGAGGACGTATCCTTGCCATCAGGGAAAGACGTGGAGGGCGGGGCCTCAGTACCCCAGACACCCCAGGGGGGTGGCAGATGGGCTCAGGCCTTGGAAGAGCTCAAAAAGGATTTTGAAAAGCAAGTTAGACAGGTGGAGGAAAAACTGGGAAGAGAAATGAGAGAGATGCAAGAAAAGTATGAAAAATGGGTCAATAACCTTGGTAAAGGAGACCCAAAAAAATGCTGAGGAAATTAACACCTTGAAAAATAGGCTCACTCAATTGGCAAAGGAGGTTCAAAAAGCCAATGAGGAGAAGAATGCTTTCAAAAGCAGAATTAGCCAAATGGAAAAAGAGGCTCAAAAGCTCTCTGAATTTAATAGTTCTTTCAAAATTAGAATGGAACAGATGGAGTCTAATGACTTTACGAGAAACCAAGAAATCACCAAACAAAACCAAAAGAACGAAAAAAATGGAAGAGAATGTGAAATATCTCATGGGAAAAACAACTGACCTGGAAAAGAGATCCAGGAGAGACAATTTAAAAATTATGGGACTACCTGAAACTCATGATCAAAAAAAGAGCCTAGACATCATCTTCCATGAAATGATCAAGGAAAACTGCCCTGACATTCTAGAACCAGAGGGCAAAATAAGTATTGAAAGAATCCATCGATCACCACCTGAAAGAGATCCAAAAAGAGAAACTCCTAGGAACATTGTGGCCAAATTCCAGAACTCCCAGCTCAAGGAAAAAATCTTGCAAGCAGCTAGAAAGAAACAATTCCAGTACTGTGGAAATACAATCAGGATAACCCAAGATCTAGCAGCTTCTACATTAAGGGATCGAAGGGCGTGGAATAGGATATTCCAGAAGGCAAAGGAACTAGGACTCAAACCAAGAATCACCTACCCAGCTAAACTGAGTATAATACTTCAAGGGAAAATATGGTCTTTCAATGAAACAGAGGACTTTCAATCATTCTTAATGAAAAGACCAGAGCTGAAAAGAAAATTTGACTTTCAAACACAAGAATGAGAAGAAGCATGAAAAAGGAAACAGCACAGAGAAGTCTTAAGGGACTTACCAGAAGTGAACTGTTTACATTCATACAGGGAAAGACAATATTTCTAACTCTTAAAACTTTTCAGTATCTGGGTAGTTGGTGGGACCACACATACACATGTACACGCATGCACACACATACACACATGCACACACATACAGAGATAGAGAGCACAGATTGAACTGAATAGGATGGGACCATACCTTAAAAGAAATTCAGGTAAATGGTGAGAGAGAAATGTAGTGGGAGGAAAGAAAATGGAAGGGGGTAACTATATGTCATTTAAGAGGCAGGTAGGAGTTTTTCTTAGTGGAGGGAAAAAGAGCAGAGCTGAGGAAAAAAAAAAAAAAAACAAGAAGTTTACCCTCATCACATTTGACTAAACGAAGGAGTGAAATGCACACTCATTTTGGTATGAAAACCTATCTTACAGTATAAGAAAGTGGGGGAGAAGGAGATATTGCAAGGGGGGGTGATGGAGGGGAGGGCAAAGGGAGGAGGGAGCAATTTGAAGTCAACACTTGAGGAGGGACAGGATCAAGAGACAGGGGAGAAACTATGAGGGGCAGGTTAGGAGGGATGGTAATCCAGTTAGTCTTACACAACACGACTATCAGAGAGGCCATTTGCAAAACTACACAGATATGGCCTATATTGAATTGCCTGCCGTCCCAAAGGGAATGGGTTGGGAGGGAGGGATGGGGAGAATTTGGAACTCAAAGTTTTAGGAACAACTGTTTAGTATTGTTGTTGCAACTAGGAAAGAAGACATACAGTTAATGAGGAATAGAAAGTCATCTGGCCCTACAGGAGAAAAGAGAAGATGGAGACAAGAGAAGGGAGAGATGACAGAAGAAAGGGCAGATTGGAGATAGGGAAAATTAGATTGCTTGGGGTATTGGGGTGGGGGGAGGGGATAAAAGGGGAGAAAATTTGGAACCCAAAAATTTGTGAAAATGAATGTAAAAAATTAAATAAATAAATAAGATTTTAAAAAAAAATGACTACTCTAGTTGTTGTGTTCATCCTTCATTTTTGAAGAGGACCATGACATCAGAGAAATGATGACATGACTTGAACTTGATTTTGAGTGAGGGAGGGCTGTGCAGCTAGCTCACCAGCCTCACTTTCTTCTCCTGAGCCATCTGGATCCAGTGAGTAGATAGTCATCAGGATGACTGGAGACAGGCCAGGATGCAATGGGGGACCTTGGTCTTTTAGGTTAAGGCCTTTTCAGGTACTCGCTTAAAGTGAAGTAATGCCCATTCACTGAATAGGCCTGTTTAAAAAGTAGTCAGGGGATGGCCCCTTTAAATAAAAAATAAATGAATGAATGAATAAATAAATCACGCTGGGAGGGACAGGAGGTTCAGGTTGTTGTTTGGAAGAGAAACAGTTACTATTGATATTCACTCAATATCAGAAGTCAGTAAGGTTCAAAAACAGGCAGGCAGGCAGGCAGGCAGGCAGGCAGGCAGGCAGGCAGGAAGGAAGGAAGGAAGGAAGGAAGGAAGGAAGGAAGGAAGGAAGGAAGGAAGGAAGGAAGGAAGGAAGGAAGGAATCTAGTCAGTATACCCCAAGTTAACTGGGCAGGTTCTGGTCATCAAAATGTATCTTTTCTTTTGGAGAGAGGAAGGAAGAGGAGAGGGAGAAGTTAAGAGAGAAGATGAGCTGAGTTACCCAGTTCAGGCAGCTTTGTCTACTCACAGGTTGTGTTCGTGTTTTGTTTTCAAAGAGGACCATGACATCAGAGAAATGATGACATGACTTGCACTTGACTTTGTTTTGAGTGAGGGTGGGCTGTGCAAGGTCACCAGCCTCACTTTCTTCTCCCGAGTCATCTGGATCCAGTGACCAGATATTCAAGACGAATCAAGACTATTCTACTGCTATGTATACAGAAGGTGCTTCATAAACATCTGAAGAGTCACCCTGGTAGGCCATACACATATACTAACAATAAGGACAAGGTTCTGACCTCAGACTTGACTGATATAGATAATGCCCATGTGAGGAAAGGCCCTCTACCAATTAACCTTAAATGCCACTTACATTCTTAGAAATGCCTAGAGAAGTGAGATTAAGAGACCTGTCCAGGTCACTGAGATAGCATTTGGTGGGACTTGAACCCAGGGCTTCTTGACAGGTTTTCTATCTACTCTCTGCTGCCTCAGTTCCCTCAAAGTCTTTTTTACACTGGAACATCTCTCTGATTCTCAGGCTCCCTTCTCCCTTTGCTGAATTCCTCTGAGAATGTATATTCTAGGAAATGGCCCAGGACAGCCATACTTCATTCCTCTTCCAGCTCTGTTTCTGATTCTGTACTTTGCCACCATGCTCTGCCCGCCCTACCCTTTCCCCCATTTTCATCTCCCTTTTATGCACTGTCTGGAAGTTCCCAGAGGACAGGAGCTACCTTTCTTTTTGCTTTTATCCATATCCCAAAGCACAGTGCTGAGCATATCGTAAGTACTCAATAAATACCTGTTGACTCATTGCCTCTAATGAGGCTAGTGCTTTTAGAATTGTCTTCTAAATTAATTTACAAGATTTTGATATACCAGAAGTACCAAAAAATGCCATTACCTATTACATTAATTCAACAAACTTGGCTTCAATTGAAGATTTGCTTCCATTGGATAACTGCTATATATAAAGAAAATTTTAAAAAGAAGGGAGGAAGGAGAATACACACAAAAAAGGTTTGAACAATAGCAGCATCATTAGAATATATTATCCAAGGTGACTGTTTGAGGGAGACAACAATCATTCTGATCTATTTTTAAGTTCTAATAAGTTTGTTTCCAAAGCTATGTTAACACCTTATAGGCACACATCATACTAATATTTACATTTTTATTTTATTCATACAGTTGTGAACAGTGGCTGGTACATACTAAGCACTTAATAAACACCTGCTAAATCAGTAAATACCAGAAGTTCAACAGCACTTTATTAACAATATAAACTGAATTCTGACCGACATCAATTTTTTTAAAAATCTGCCTTATATTTAATTAAAACAAAAATAATTTTTAAAAGGACCACAGATTTAGAATGAATTCTGTTTCAAAAGTCCAGGTATAAGTTGACTTGCCACTTTCCCCCCCCAAAAAATATTATCCAGGACAGGAGGTTTCTAAGCTAGGGATTAAAAACATTTAACTTATAACAGAGAATCCTTTACTCACTGTACTATGGAACTCAAGTATCATATATAAATGTTTATATGAAAATGCAAGATAGTAAATTAGGAAGTCAGACATGTGTCCTCCCTCCCTTCCCATGTTCTAACACTAATGTAACAGAATTATATTTCTCTCCTACCTCCTGCCTCCCCTTCTTCCACAAAGGCTATCTACAATAGTAATTTCCCTTAACTCTAAGTCCTAGTGGTAGTTACTAGTCCTGAGGAAGAAGCTACAGAAGGAAGATTTGGGATTCTTTGTTCGGTTTGGAAGGATTAATGAACAGAGATGATGGTTTCAAAGAGAGTACTAAATGAATGAGGACTATAACTTTGGTACAGTCTAAATATCTGGGAATACATAAAGGATTGTTCTACCTTTTCCACTAAATGGTACCTGCCGATTCTAGCTAACAATATTCTCATTTCTTGAACACTGAAGAATAGAATGGATCATATTTTTTCTGTACCTTTCTGTCCTGAAACAAATATACAAACCTTTCAAGGTTTACCTTGGGAGCTATGTGCGTGTGTGCTTTAAATTGAGACATAAAGGATTAAATAGTTTCTACTTATATCTCCCTCCCACAATATTTTTTACACAAATATTAGTTAGGAAAAATAAAGGTCATAGGTGATATTACCAAATCTGTGGTGTTATATATACACACACACACACACACACACACACACTGACATTAAGAGATGTACTTAAGATCATGTACTTCAAACTCTTCATTTTACATGTAAGAAATCTGAGGCCAACAGGGAAATTTTTATTGAACTATTTAAGGACCTTTTAGAGTGAAGCTCAGACATTTAATAGTGTTGATTCAGATTCAGCGGTGAGTTCCAAACAAATCTCTTACTAAGGCAGAAGCAGAGGATTGTGTCATCCTCGCACAGTAAACAAACACTTCTGACATCGTAACACCATGGAAAGAAGTTATAAAAGGGCTTGGGAAGAAAATTAAAATTTGAAACTACAAGGGTAAAAGTTGACCAGGTTCTGAAAGTAGATCATGGTTGTTAAAGACACAGGCAAGAGCATTTAGGGGACACACGGTAAGAAGACTTTTTTAGACGTTAAAGAAAGTAGGTCTGACCTAGAACCAGGAAACAGTCCTACTAACCTAGGAATCAATAATAATCAACAAGCACTTGTTATGTAGCTTATAGGTGCCAGGCACAAAGGGTACAAAGTCAAAGAAAGAAGGAAAAAATCCTATTCTCAAAGGATTTACATTCTATCAGAAAAAATAACATGTTCATGTATAAATATATGCAAAATAAATATAAAGCATTAGAACAAGGTGGTTGGGGGGAGGAGGGAACTGGCAGTTTTAGAGAGGGGTGGAATCAAGTAAGGCTTCATGTAGAAAGCTGTATCTAAGAAGGAAGTGAAGGATTCTATGAGATGAATGTGAGAAGTGTATTCTACACACATGAGGAAGCCAGTGGAAAGACACAGAGAGGATATGGGGAAAAGAACGCTGAGAAGGCCAGTATGACCGGACTATAGAAAGAAGGAAGATAAGAGACATATAATGAAGCTAGAAATTAGGACCATGCTTTAAAAACCAGCATAGCTTATATTTTATGCAACTGGCACTAAGGAACCATTGTGTATGAGTAGGGGAATGAAATGGTTAGATCTAAGTTCAAGAAAAATTATTTGGCAACTACGTGAAGAATGGATTGGAGTGGTGAAGAAATTTGAGACAGGAAGAACAATTGGGAAGGTAAAAAGAAAAAGGCCTTGCTTTAAAGAACCAAATAGGCTAATGAATGAAGCCTGAGTAACAGGAACTGAACTAAAAGGCAAAAGCCATTACAACAGGAACTAGCTTATCTAAGAGGGAAATAGGCAGGGCCTGAAAGTGACCCAAGTGGTGCTCTAGGCTGTCACAAGCTAATGTGCAACAAGGCATAACTACCTTTAGCTTACTTAATCTTCTCAGTCACTGTAAAGTTACAAACTATTCTGCTAAACTGAAAGGGAATCTTGGAGTACAGAATGATACCATATGCCACACTGAAATACACACTATGATACCTAAGAATTTTAATGTCAAGGTTATACATCCAGGCACCTAGTCTCTGGAAAGGAAATCCCCATTATTCACCCAGATGTTGGTAGACCAAACAAGCAGTAACGGAAGCATTCCATTTGCAGGCTGCATTCCATCACCAAGGGCACACAAGCTTCCTGACTCACTAGCTCTGTGGTTCACCTTTCATTACCAAATCCAGAGGAGCCACCTGCATTCTTCTCCCAGATTAGCGGGAAAGTATAATAATGGCCAACAGCAAGGCTATACCTCAACAGCTATTTAATTTATTTATTATTAATTATAAATATTTATACTTATAGATATGTTGTATATAGATACATAAATAAAAATTACAATTAATTTATTTAATGTATTGAAATTAAAATATATTTAATCTTACATGAATATGCTTAAAATATATTTAAAATCTCATTTACTCATATGTAAAATAAGTTAGAGAGTTGCTAAGACCTATACAAAATAATTAACATTAAAAAATTTTAAATGATACTACAGCCCTTCCTAAAAGTCTAAACAAAAACAGTCACTTAACTGCTTTGTGCATCTGTTTCTTCAATTAAAAACTGGAATGATATTTGACATTACATATTTCACAGAGGAGGCATGATAGAAGCAGAGATTAAGAATCCACCCACTACCTACCAGGCACTGTGTTAGTAATAAAGAAATAGAAAAGGGGCAGCTAGGTGGCACAGTGAATAGAGCACCGGACCTGGAGTCAGGAGGACTTGCATTCAAATCCAGTCTCAGACACCTGGCACTTATTAACTGTGTAACCCTGGGCAAGTCATCTAATCCCAATTGCCTTGTCCTCCTCACTCCAAAAAAAAAAATAGAAAAAAAAATGAAAGCATCCCTGCCCTTGAGGAGTTTACTTCTACATGTAACACACACACACACACATACACACACACGCACACGCACACCCACACATACAATGATATTTATGTATCCTGTGAACAGCTACATGGCACGGTGGATAGAGGACAGGGACGGAATCAGCCAGGCCTGAGTTCCAATGTAGGTTCATATACTTACTACCTGTGTGACTCTGGGCAACTTACTTCACCTGTCTGCCTCAGTTTTTTTAACTATAAAAGTGTTTAACATCACCTGCCTCACAAAACTGCTGTATTAAAATAAGATGGTATCTGTAAAGTGCTTGGCATAATGTCTGACACATATTAGGTGCTTAAGGCTTATTCCCTTCCCCTTAAAAAGGCAAAAATTTTAAACACTGGTACACCCAAATTTCAGAAACTACCTTCAAAATTCAACACTTTAAACAGAGAAAGCTAAGTATAAATTGTTTATGTTTCAAACTTTTTCTAGTGGAAAATACACCAGTCTTTGAATCAGAAGACTTAAGTGGAGTTCAGTTATGACATTGACTGGCTGTACAACTACGGCAAGTCACTTAACTGTTCTGTTTCTTCAGCTCAAGAATAAGAATAATAATGTTAACATTAACTACTGCACAGGGCACGTAGCACCTACTACTCAGACACTGTGCTAGGCCAGAGAAAGAGGAAAAAAAAATGTAAGAGTTCCTGCTTTCAAGGAGTTTTCATTTTATGTGTAACGTACACACATTTCTAAATGCTATATATAAATGTTAAGTTTTTATTTACCTTACATAAACCTCTGAAGGTTTCCTGTATTTTTAGTAAATGTTTTGGAATATTATAAAAAAACTGATTTATGCAAATTTTCCAAGAACACATCCTTTATGCAAAAATAAGGTAATCCTACATCCATACTCTTAAGATGTTTTCTACCCCCTTTACCATTGCTCTCTCCCCATAAGCATTGAAATAAATAAGCACAGTACAACTTTTATGAGTACTCTGAAGATTAATTCATTAATAAAATTAATAGATTAAGAAATGTAAGACGAATACCAGAAGAGCATCCTTGGGCTTGGGCAAGTCACTAAATCTTTGTAGACTTCAGTTTCCATGGCTGTAAAATGATATGGTTGTTAACAGTCAACACTAAACCTGTAACTGTTAATATCCCCATTTTACAGTTAAGGAAACTGAGATGAACAGGAGAAATGACTTTTCCAGAGTCACACAGGTAGTACATGTGTAAGGCCAGATCAGAACTCAAATCTTCCTGGAGGACCAGAGTTCTATGCATTGCGCCACCTAGTTGCCTCAAAGTAGGGAAGCATTTGAAAGAAAAATAGGAAATCAAAAGTATGAGAGAAAGAAAAGGAATTTCAGAAAGAACTAGAACTCATAATAAAGACTTTTCTAAATCAAAGATGGGAAGATAGTGTTTGAAAAATATATTTCTTCTGAAAAAAAATCTCATTAAAAGCACACTTTACTTTTTTAGAATTGGAATTGACCCAGAAAATTCAATATATGTCATGGTATGTTTAGACATATATATGCTGCAGCTTGCCTCTAATTTGAATCATTTTCAAAATTCTTTTTGTTTTTGAATAGAATTAGAAATTATTATTTCTAAAAACATGCATACGCCAACAAATCAAGTGAAGTCAACAAGTATTTGTTAAAGTACTATGCTAAGTGTCAGGAATAAAGAGAGGTAAAAAATAGTCCATGTTCTCAAGGAGCTCTAAATCTAAAGCGGGGAGGGGTGGGAGTAGAAATACAACATGAAAACAACTACACATATGGAACTGATCTTAGCGGAAAAGCATTAGCATTAGGAGGGATCAAAAAAGGCTTCTTGCAGAAAGCAAAATAAGGTAAGGTAAGATTTTAACTGGAACCTAAAAGAGGCCAGAGAGGCCAAGAGATGAAGATGAGAAGGAAGAGAATTCCAGGCATAGGAGAGAATTATTTATTTATAACGTTTCTAAGAGTCTGAGTTAAAACCTGAACCTAGATTCCATTCCTTCCAACTCCCATCACTCCCCAAAAAAGATACAAAATGGAATGAGTTATAAGTTTGGTTTTTTTTAATAGCTTAAGAACCTATGAATTGCTTCTTACTCTTAAAACTCTACCCTTAAATTTTATTTAAAATCATATTAATTCACTTTTTATAAATACTTCTAAACAGTTTCAAAGAACTTTAAATTATAAGCCCAATAAATTCATATTTACAATTTCATCAGATTATGGAAATTTAGAAAATATCTAGTCCAATCCTCTTTTTACAGGTTAAGAAATGAGTCTAGAGTTTAAGTGACTGCTAAACATCAAACAGGGAACAAGATGTAAAGCTGTGATTGAAAGTAGTTTCTCTAAATTCAAATCAAATGCCTTTCCATGATAGTACTCTGCATTCTATTTTGTTTTTAAGTGAAAACACATCGCAAGACTTTCCACAACAGCACAAAGCCTCTGAATATGCTCTATTTCCAGCTTAGGAGGGAAGATGTTGGGGTAGCAAGTTCAAGCACAAGATCTATGAAGGAGATTCAGAGGGCTTTGGAACCGCTGAAGAAAGTGTGAGGAAAAATGGAAAGAGTTAAGATGCTGGGGAAAATAAAAACAACTCCAAGAGAAGGAAGAAAAGGAAATTAAGACAAAATAAAATAAATGGATAAGACAAAGGAAAAAGTCAGTAAGGCAGGGGTGTGGCCGTCAAGTCAGAATGAGAAAGACAACACCAAAGTTGAAGCGCTCTCCCCTCAAAAAGCATTTTTCCAAGAGAACCTGGAAAGAAAAACTAAGAAGTGAAACACTTACTTCCAGAGAGCATAAGCAGGTATTGCACAAGAGTGTGGACGTGCTTGTGTTTCTGCCGTGGCGAATGCCTTACGCGCGCTCAAATCAAGCTTTCCCTCCAAGGAGCGGAGCTTGAACAACAATTCTCCATGCAATTGTCTGAGAAGATGAAAGGGTCTTTGGGAAAAAACGTAAAGGACGTCGACAAGAAACAACGAAGAAACAGAATCTGAAGAGGCAAAGGACAACCTGACTATCATCAAGAGAGGTTAAACAGTATTAGAAAGTGACTTGAGATTTCATAAAAGATGAGGCTTTTCCCAAAAGAAGAAAACTGCATACGCATCTTTACCAACAGCCACAGAGCAGGAAGAAGAGAAGCAGAAATTCACAGAAGAGAAGCCAAAAATAAAACCCAAAAACCAAGCAACAACGAGCTCAGTTTCTGATGAGCTCAAGCACATAAATTAATGAGGATAAAGAGAATAAACTCTCTGCTAGACAAGAACTAAGAAAACTAGAAAGAAATTTGGCAGAAATCAGATTTGAGACTGGCATAATATGCTGAACCACAATAAGCTCAGAATGAAAGTGATTTGTATATAAAATATCTAAACATTTTTTTTGAAAATGAGAAGATAATAGGCAAGGTGACCTTTCACAAGTATTGCTGGAGGAAGACTCCTTAACCAAACAAGGGATGGAGGACATCAAAAAAGATATAACAACTTAACTACCTAAAATTAAAAGATTTTAGTAAAAATAAAATAAATGAAGATAGACTCAAAAGTCAAAAGAGTAGAGAAAATATCTGCATTAAATAAAAGTCTCAAAAATGTGGAAAAATACTTACATTAAATAAAAGGCTGACAGGAAAGGAATATAGTGAAATATACACAATATACAGGGAACTGAAGTAAATATTAAACACCAAGAACCAGTCTCCAATACTGAAGTGGTCAAAGAACATAAATAATTTTCAAAAGATTTGCAAATTACTTTTTGCAAATGATCATATGATCATATGAAAAATGCTTCAAAACTGTAAATAGCAAGAGAAAAATTAAAACAACTTAAAGTTTCACCTCTACTTCCATGCAAATTGACAATATGATAAAATATGGTAATGATGATGGAGAAGCTTCAGGAAGACAGAGTGACATTCTATCATATAGGCACTAGATAGGCAAATTAAGTGATACAACTTTTAGGATTTCAATTTGGAATTACACATGAAAAGTAAATAAATTGCCTATATCCTTTGACCCAACAATCCCACTACTAGGTACATACACAAAGGAAGTGAAAGACAAAAACAAAGATCTGCTATTGTAACAAAATATTCACAGAAGCATTATTTGGGGTAGCAGAGAACTGGAAACAAAGTAGTCTTCCATAAAAAAGGGAAAGGCTTTAAAAAAACTGTAGCATGTGAATGCAATAGAACATTATTGTGCAGAAAAAAATTACGAATATGTAGAATTCAGAGAAACCTGGAATGATTTGTATGAACTGATACAGAATAAAGTAAGCAAAGCAAAGAACAACATACACTGTGGCTACAATGATGAAAAGGAAGTTGAAGTAACAGAAATACCAAGAAAGTCTTAGAGACATATGTATAGCACTTTAAGACATGCAAAATGTTTTATGCATATTTTCTCATTTAAGTCTTACCCTATGAAGAAGGTGCTATTACTAATTCCATCTTACCAGTAAAGAAACTAAGGCTGAAAAAGTTTAAAGGAAATGCCCAAAGTCACAAAGCTAGTAAGTGTCTGAGGGAGGATTCAAATTTAAGTCCTCCTAAGTCCAGCACTCAGTGGAAAAAAGAGAGTAAAACACATCCCTTCCCTCATAGCAGGTAAAAGACTATTAAGAGAGAAAATCCCATATACTGTCAGAAAACCTTTCCATTAGAGATTCTTGTCTAATTATTTTTCTTTGTCACAAAAAAGGGTTTAATAAGAGAAGGGACTAACTGTACTATTAAGACAAAAGACATCAAGAAAAAAACTCTTTTTTAATTCACAGTACAAAAATTCAAAGAAAAGAGCCAGAAATAAAACCCATGAAGTCAGGTTTAATACCTACAGAAATGCACAAAGTATAAATTACAAGCAAGGAAAAGGAGAGATCCTAAGCAAAGGAGGCAACCTATAACTGGAATCCAGTTCTTGAAAGGCAGGCTTCAAATAAGGGCAGGTCTTACTTTTAAAAAAAAAAAAAAGTGTGTGTGTGTGTGTGTGTGTGTGTGTGTGTGTGTGTGTGTGTGTGTGTGTGTGTGTGTGTAAAGGAATAGAGGATGACTGCACATTAAGACAGTCGTGAAGAAATCTAGTAATTAAAAAAATGAAGCATAATAGATAACAATTTGAGTGAAGATAAATTGAAACAGAAATGGAAATAATGTTATCCAAATTACAGACAGAAAGGGGAAATTAAGAAATATGGGGAACAGACCACAAGCCTGGCATGGAGGAATAATATCTTATGTTATATTTTTACAACTTTATCACTTTCCATTTCTGCCACCATCAATTCTGATCCAAATGTTCTCCCCCTTCTAGTTCCTGGAGTTCTTCATGTGAATGTATATTAATACTATATGTAATATTTCCCCACTCTCCTTCCTTTTCCTATCTTGATATTTTTAATAAGGCATGCCCTTTCATTCCAGTTATAAATATCATCCCACCAAATTTAGTGATACCTATGAAATTATATTTGCTTCCTTTGGTGAAGATTTCTAGTTAACCTTTCTTATTTTCTACATGGTATTTTGAAACGTATTAAATCCTGGGATCATAAGTTTTTATTCTGCTGGCTCTTTTTTTAAGTCTTCTACTATTAATTTGTTTTTCAAACTATCTTTTATTGACACCTCTGGCTTTATATAGTAAATCCACCATTCAGATTTGAATCCTCCTTGGTGACAAAAACATGTACACAGCAGTCTGTACTAGTACTTCCCTACCACCTCTTTACTAAGAAGATATTCTTTCTCTCTCTCTTTCTCTCTCTCTCTCTGTCTCTCTCTCTCTCTCTCATCCCCTCACCCACTCCAACGAAATAATGGTAATTTGGGAAGAAAATGACCACTCTCACCTTAGATCCTATAACAAAGAAGAAAAAAACCAGACATAGATCAACATATAGCCTAGATTCAAAGAGAGCACATTTCTAAGGGTTTAAAGAAGGGACAGGTAGGCTCTCATGCATTAAAATTCTTTATGGGAAGTCTGCCTCCCAGCAGGGATAAGGAGCTCTCAAGATAAATTCTAAAACAGCCAAGTCAACAAACATTTATTAAGAGTCTATTAGATAACAGTTACTGTGCAGAGCACTGAGAATACAAAGGAAGGCAAAAAAAAATTCTTTACTCTCAAGGAGCTCACAGTCTAATGGGGCATATAATACCATGCAAACAACTATGTACAAACAGTAAATATATGGGATAAATGGAAGATAATCTTAGAGAGAAAGCATTAAGATTAAGGAAGGTTAGAAAAAGCTTCTTGTTTGGAGGTAGAACTTTAGATATGAACTATGAACTATTAGAACTAAGATATGAAGAAAACCAGGGAAGCTAAGTGGTGGAGATGACTGTAGAGTTCCAGGCATGAGAGACAGTCAAGAAAATGCTCAGAGTTGGGAAATAGATTAAATCCTGTTCAAGTAATAGCAAGGAGACTAGAGCTACTGGATACAACATTGGGGAGAAGGAAAAAGGAATAAAAAGACTGGAAAGGCAGAAAGGGGATAAAGTTATAAAGATCTTCAAATGCCAGAAGATTTCATATTTGATCCTAGAGATAATAAAGGGCCCCTAAAGTTTATTAAAATAAGGGAGTTAGGGTGGAGGTAACATTGTCTGAACTATAAAAGATCAACTGCACACAGAAAAAAAATCAAAGAAGGAGCTGTCTAAAGAGAATGACACAGATATAAAGGGAATATTTCTAAGATAAGAATAAAAGATGGAAACAAAACAGGTAAATGATGATGAATAATGAATAAAGAAATATGGTATAGTCCTGCAGGAATAAAATCACATGTGTTAAAGCACAGAATAAGTTGAAGCTGACAAGGGAAGCTAAAGACTGAAAAAAAAAGGCTTTTTGAAAAACTGTTGGGAGAAACAAAAAATGAACAAAATAGCAATAGCATTACTGATCACGGTGGATGGAGCAATGATAATGAAGAAAGAGCAGAGGTGCTTAACTCTTATTTAGTATTTGTTTTTGACTAGAAAGGATAATAAACAAAAAATGGTTAATGTGAAGAAAACAGAAGTGCTACAGAATCAGAGAATAGGTATTCATTCAACAAGTATTTATTAAGAGCCTATTATGTGCAGCTAGGCCCTATGCTAGGTGTTGGAGATTCAAAAACACAAATAGTCCCTGCTCTTAAGGAGTTTGTAGCTACTGGAGTGAAACAACTCATATAAAAACAAGTAAATTAACAAGGCATGTGAAATAATATGGAGGAGGGATAACCAGAAATGAGGAAAAACTTCAGAGAATGAAACCTACAAACTTCTAGACCATAATATTGGTTGATTAGTGTTAGAACTGGTTAGTGTCTAGAAAAGTAACAAGTCTGGCAAACAGAGCACTAGACTTAAAACTCAGGAGCCTGCCACAGACACTACTGCCTGTATGACCTGCTGATTGAAAGGCTTTGACTCAGTAGCCTCTAAAGTCCGTTACAACTCTATGTCTATTAAGCAGCAATTAAAAAGTTCTGACAAGATTTCATAAATAAGAGGATTTGCCAGAATAACTTTACTTAGAGGCACTGAGAGACAATAGATAAAGCACTTAACCTGGAGTCCGAAAGACATATCCTGCATGAGGTCCTTACTAGCTTGTATGACAGTCATTTAACCTTTCTGAGCTTCCACTTCCTCAACTGCAAAATGGGAACTGCCCTTTCGGGTACTACTTTCTAGAGGGAATTCAGTGTTACGTGCAGAATGTCCAGAAAGAGAACAAAGATGTTAAGGGACTTGAGATTACAACAAACAGATAAAGTGGAAGGAATTGTAAATGTTTACTTAGCCTAGAGAAGATTTAGGAAGGATATGGTATTTGTCTTCAAATATTTTAAGGACTGTCACATAGACAAAGATCTTATGCTTGACCAAAGGGAGAACATCGAGGAGCAATGGGTGAAAGTTGCAAGAAGGGACATTTACACCGAGTATAAAGGAAGAACTTCTTAAAAAACAGAGCTGTCCAAAAGCAGAATAACTTGTCTCAGTATGCAGCATGATACTCTTCGAAAGTCTTAAAACAAAGGCTAGATGATCACTTTTTTGCTGTGTTCTAGAGGGGATTGTTGCTTAGGTACGCTTAAGACTGGATGGCCTCTGAGATCCTGTGCAAATCTGAGGAGTTTAGAAAATATCAGACTGTTTGATAGGTAATATATCAATCAAGAAGCATTTATTATGCACATTCAGTGTCCCAGGCACTGTAGACACCAGGGATACAAAGACAAAAAGACCCCAGTAATCTTTAAGGAATTTATATTCTAGGGGCGCAGAGGGGGCTGTACAACATGAACACAGAAGTAAACACAAAACATAAACAAAGTAGGGATAGGAACTGTGATTTGGAGCTCCCAAGTGAGGAAAATCCTTCTACTAATGCAGGTCAGCATCTTTTCTGAGTCTAGGAATTGAGACCACTGAGATATTAAGTGATATTTACTAAGAGTCAAAAAGTAGCATGATTCAAAAGCAAGACTTGAATCCTAGTTGTCTTGGCTTTAAAGATAGTTCTCTATCCACTACATTACACGTGTAAGGCAAGGTAATTTCAGGAGATTAAGACAACAGCAGTTTGGGGGCAGGGGAGGTAGTCAGGAAAAGATTTATGAAGATTCCAATTGAATTGAACTTTAAGGGAAGCCAGGGATTCTAACGGAAGGAAGGATTACATTCCAAGCATGGGAGGGAAGGGGGAACCACACAAACTGTGCAAAAGCACAAACAGAGGATCTTGAATGCTATGTTGGAAGAACAATAAGGCAACCAATTTGACTGGAATAGAGTGCATGAAGGAGTGGAATGTGGGCAGAGATTTTCTGGAGCTCAATTGCTAAAAACTTTAAATGCCAAACAGAAGAGTTTATACTTGATCATAAAGGTAAGAGAGAACCAACTATTGCAGCTTTCTTAACAAGGGAGTGAAATGGTCAGACTGTCCAGGTGAGACTTGATGAGGACCTGAACTGAGGCAGTGGCCATGTGAGTGGACAAAATAAAAAAGGGACAGATGCAAAAAGATGCTGTGACAGTAGAATTGATTAGACGTGGCATATAAATGGACATGTTGGATGATGGTGAGTAAAGAGTCAACAATGAGTCCAAGATGGGGGGGAGGGGCCAACAGAGGCATGACAGTACCCTCCACAAAAATACAGAAGTTCAGAAAAGGAAATGGGTTTTGAGTGAAAAGATTTAAAGGCTTTTTTTTTAAAAGACAGAGTTTATAAGAAAACAAAGAAAACAATTACACAGGACAGGAAGAATGTAGACAATTTTCCAATCTTCACCAGTAGAAAAAGCATATACTTTGAGAAATCAATACATCCTTCAAAGTGTTTACCACAAAGACAAATACTATGTACTTAACTTTTTAAACATTCAAAGAATAATGTCTAATATGTCACTATTTGATAGTGGGGAAGACTTTAAAAACACAAAAAAACTACTGAATACATTTAACACTTTAAAATTTACAAAATACTCCTACATTGAAAAAAATACACAGATGATCCTGAAAAAACATAATATGCAAGAAAAGTGAATTTCAATATACAAAAATTATTGATATTTTGATCTTACTTACTGAAAAAATCCTTTTTCACCAAGTTTTTTGCACAGAGTACTGTAAAAGAAACAAGAAATATATTTTAAAAAATTAAAAGAATAAAGTTTTAAGAATATTCTCAAAAGTCCCAGTTAATACATTGCTACGATAGAAGACTGAATATCCTTAAAACATCAGCTATAAAAAAATACATGAAATACGGTCTTAAAGAACAAAAAATAAAAATAACTGAGCCAGAGGAAACAACTTTAACAGCAATTTCAATAATAACCGAAAATAAGGAAGTTCACAATCTGTTGTGCTCTAAACATGCTACATCTTCTATACAAGATTCAAAATTCAGGCTGCTCTGTGGAAAGGACAAGTTATTTAACAGAAGATACTGTGAATTTAACCAATTCTTCAAGGGAAAAGAAGTACATATACTCAAGATAGTTAATATTACTTTACCTGTTCTCTGTAATTTCCCATAAAACACAAAGCCATTTTAAAATAACAACACACATTTTTGCAACATTTTAAAGCTTAATGTTAATAGATGCTTTCATCACAACATTCTGAGGTAGGTTATTTTTTTTAAATTGATCAATAAGCATTTATTAACTGCCTGCTATGTGCCAGGCACTGTGATAGGTGCTAGGGTCACAAAGTTAAAAATGAAACAGTCTCTTCCTTCAAGGAATTTAAGTTCTATCAGAAAAGAAAGCATGCACACATGTACAAATATAAAATCAACAGTAAATTAGGAGGGGGGAGGAAGATTCAGCAGGTGGAAATATCAAGAAAAGGTGGCACATAAGCAAAGTTTTGAAGAAAAAAAATTCTAAAAGATATAAATGAAGAGAGAGTCCATTCCAATATGGGAGACAGAAATATAAATAGACATTAAAATTGTTAGGTAGATTTGAAATTGATTTTATATTGGAACCACTGAAACCTAAAGGGTTGATAATATCAATTTGGAAGAATGTCTCCAACAGATTTGTGGGGCTTGGGGGAGGGCATTCTGTGCTTGGCGTTATGCTATTAAAAGTCATAAATGGCAAATGTTAAAAAAAATGGAGACAGTACAAAACTAAGGAGGATAGCTAACAGGTTGAATGATACAGTCAGGATCCAGAAAGATGAACAGTCTAGAACACTGAGCATAACCCAATAAAATAAACTTCAATAGACATAATAAATGCGAAATCTAATATCTGTACAAGAACATAGAGGGAAGAAGATGGAACATCTGACAGTCTGAGAACTGGAACCAGACTAGAAGACCCCTGAAAGAAAATTTCTCTTTTTGGGACAGGAAGAGAATCTGACTTTCGAATTTTCTTCCTCACTCCAATCCTTCTCTCCTTGCCCCAACCCAAGAAGCATCCTACTAGGAACAGAGACACACATTGAGTTCAAACAGTTGTGAAGAAACAGTCACTAGAGAGAAGAGGCAGATTGAAGGAATGCTGACCTTTAGTAGAGATGAGGACCTTACACTCAAGAAAGGGCTTCCAGTATGAAGTGTTTTTTTGTTTCTACTTTTTAAGTTGTTTTTTTTTAACATATAATTGTTTTTCAGTTTTTCACATTCACTTTCACAAGAATTTCAATTCATAATTTTCTCCCCATCTCTCCCTACCCCCAGCCCCAGGACAGCAAGCATCCCATCTACCCGTTCCTCCAGTCTGTCCTCCCTTCTTCCATGCCCCTCCCCTCTATTTTCCTGTAGGGCAAATAGTATGGAGTGTTGAGTTACAACATAACAAATTCCCTACATATGTCATAACACTGTTTTAAGTTTGAACATATTTAACTAGGAATGGTCATTGTGGGACAGAGTGCACCCTCCAAGTTTGGGGGAAAACATTTTGATTGTAGAGAGTGTATTTGGTTTAATGAAGCATACTGGCTGATTGTAGATAAGAAGTATACTAGTTAGAGGAGGCTGAGAAACTACAAAAGTATAGCCTTGTCTAGAACCTTTAAGGGGACCTACTGGGGACCCACTGCAAGTTTGAAAAGGGGTGTTATATCTCAAAAGGTCCTTCCTGATCCTTCCAGCTGTTAGTACCCCCATTTCCTCTTTTCCTCCCCATATTTTGGACATATGGATATATTTTTAAGTGTGCCTATTTCCTCCCATAGATTATAAGGACCTTCGGGGCAAGGTCTGTTCAGTTTTATATTTTTCTCTCTCCAGCACCTAGGAGTAGCTGGCACACAGTAAATAGTTAATCAAGTTTTTTTTTAATTTACTGAGTTGCCTGGGGGAAATTAAGAGGCTAAGTGACTTGTTCCTGGTCACATTGCTGGTTTATGTCAGAAGCACAACTTGAATTCAGATCTTCTTGATTACAAAGTTATTGCTCTATAATCAATATGTTCATTCTACGTTCTCTATATTCACTTCATTTTTGACATAATATTTAAATATGCCTGTTTTACAGACTAAGGAAACTAAAGCTCAGGTTGTATCTTAACCAGAATTAAAGCCCTAATAAGTATAAGAGCTCACACAGGGCTTCTAATTCCAAGGACTTGTTTGTATTCTTTTCCACATATTCCATGTTACCATCAAATGTCATGTTCTGACCTAATATTAAATCTTTAAATTCTTCATGTTGACAATGGTGGCTATAATCTTATGTTCAATTGATGTTGTCTACAACAGAATGCCAACATAATCACTCTTGAAAAGACTCATAACTTATTTAATAAAATAGATATTAAAATAGGACAGGTCAGAAACATAAATGACCACTAAAGTCCCATCAGAAATGTGCAAAGCCCAACTCCAACACAAAGCCCCAACTCAGTCAATAAGGCTGGAAGAATAAATAAACACAAACAGAAAAAAGCAGACGAGCAAAGACTCAAAGAAAATCCCTAGTCTGCCCATAACTATAATTTCTAGAAGAAATGAAACAAAATTTTTAAAATGATAGTAGGAATGAAATGAAAACCCAGGTTATTTGACCAACAAAATGACAGCCTATACCAATGGTTCTCAAGGTGTGGTCTGAAGACCCCCAAGGAACCCTCAAGATGCTACTCTTTTCATAACACTAGTACTAAGTAAGATATCTTAATTTCTAACCCAACAAATACTGACACAAAACCCCCACATAAACGAGAGCTCTTTGGGATTCCTCAATGATATTTAAAAGTGCAAAGGAGTGCAGAGACCAAACAGCTTTAGAACTACTCAACATTTTCTCCAATCTTTATGACCTCTCAAACCTCTCCAAAATCAGAATTCTGTCTAAGAAGTAAAGTGAGCTGTCTCAACAGGCTAGGAACCTGTGGTGAGAACTCTAGTTGGATCACACTGATAAATTAACACCAGAGAAGGCTAATCACTAATGTGGTGATTGCAGCACTCCATATGCCACTAGCCCCGATGCTCTAACAGGGCTATACAAACAGAACCCATAGGCTTCTACTCTAGGACTCATTTAACAATTTCCTTGCAGCTGCTGCAGACTCTGCAAGCACATTCCACTAAGACTACACTCCACCATACTGAAGCAAAAAGTAAGAGAACTCAACTGTGCTTCATGCCATACTAGGAAAAGGAGATGTAGGTACAGGAGAAGGGGAGGCCACTAAGGAGCACCCCAAACACTGTTCTTTTAGCCACACAATTGAGCACAGAGGGAACTACAGCAGATCAGGAGGGCACCTCTACTAGGTCTGAAGGGGATTGGGATTCAGTTGAATTGAGTTCTGTCCCCTCTGAAAAGGTTAACTGGGACAGAAATTATGGGAAGGAACTGAGACAGCTTTTAAGTTCAGTCTTCTGGGGATCTACAATCAAAAGGGAAGGCATCAGAAAATGATGTCTACAGAAAAGATCTGAAATAAAAAGCTGAAACTTCCAAAGATCTCAGGAGAAAGAAAACTCAATTAAAGACCTTAAGAATAAACATATAAACCAACAGATGATATTATAAAGAAGGGAAGACTTTCATAGGGATATCTTAAAAAAGTCCAAACATACAAGAAAAAATATTGCAAGACAGAGAAAAATAAATACTTGACAAGACAGAAAATCTTATAAATTCCCAAAAAAACATGGAGCCACACCAGGATGTTTCTAAATGTTTCAAGGGTTAGAAAATGGAACTGTGAAAGCAGAATGTATGGCCTACCCAGCAGTAAATAATTAGCAGAATAGAAAAACTTGAATCCACGATGGCAATTCTCCCTAACACAACAAAAGAGAAAATAAATTGGGAACGCAAAATACACAGACAAGAAGGACAATATAGAAGAAAAAAGAGTAGAACCAATGTAAACAATACAAATGCAAAAAATAAAAAACATAAGAAAACTGCTCAGAAACATTTTTGTCTTATAAGGAGATACATTAAAATATCTACTTTGTGCCAAGGCCTCCTCCTTTAAATAGATGACTGAGAAGCAGGCCTATCAATGTCTGCCCTACACTCCAATCAGAGGAACCTACAGTTACATTAATGCAATGCTTTTTTGGGGGGAGGAGAGGCAATAAACTACAGAATGGGAGAACATATAAAAGGAAAAAGAAAAGGAAGAACATAGAGGGTTACTGAGTGATGTACTCTAACGGAGTCAATGGTAAACAATGATGGGAAAATAACTCATGTACTCTTCAGGAAAGGCAGCTAAGGGAAAATGGGTAAGTTTTCAAAGGGAGAAACTGTAAAACAAGGAAAGAAAGGAGAAAAATCTTAATTCAATAGTAGGAAGAAGTTGGAGGTCCCACTGAAGAAAGCTCTGAAGGAGGGCAATAGGAATTTTCTACAATGGGATATGGGAACCTTATAAACTGCATAATCTATGGTAATCTGGTATTTACCATTATTTATTAAAGTACTGAGCCTTCATGGACAGCAACCTGCCTGAGGAGAAAAGGAATCAGAGTTCCTGTGGGCAAATGATATTCAGAAAAATAGAAACCATGGACCCAGTGAGGAAATTTCATGGCAAATGGCAAAAAAAAACCCAATAAAAAATAAAAATAATTTAATTTAAAAGAGGGCAGGGGGTAGTAATGAGTCACAAAATCAGAGACATAGGGAAGTCTGTAATGTTAATTATGAGTTAAAGATCTTTCCCAGCCATTAAAGGGTCTGCCCATTAAGGGGAGTTTGATGGGGGAGATTTATTTTGTAGGAAGGCACACACCTTTTGTCAATTTCTAATGAGGCACTGATTCTCAAAGATTGTGATGTCTTCTGGCTCTGAAAATTATATATATCTTCCAAGGTGAGGTTTTGTTTTGGGGATTACCCACTGGAAGTGTTTATTTGGCCAGAGGAGGCTCTGGGGAGCCACTAAGGAATCCCCTGGCTTTGAAAACCCAGATGTCGGTGCTTCTCTCTAAGGTAACTACATATGTATGGTCAGACAGTTGGATATGTCTGTTGACTTATGATGTATGTATTGCTTATGGTTAAACAGTTGGAAGCCCTGTCTTTGGTCTTACTGTTTGGAATTTCTGCTTGTATTTTCCCTGAAGTTCAGGGTGCTGACTTTTTCCCCTGAACTAAGTGAATGATACATGTGTTTGATTAAAGTAGAATGCTGACCCCTCAAAAGCTGCCTTCCTTTTAGAATAGCAGATCTAAGGACCCGTACAGCAGGATCTTCTGTGTATGTCAGGGTCCTTGCTGTTACAAAGTCCTATCCTTTCTATCTCCTGCAGAAACTGATACTTCTAAGAGTGAAGCACAACAGAGGAAAAAATGGGGGGGTGGGGAATAATAGGGCAAGATTTACAAGGCAATGGACATAGAAACCATTTGGAAGAGTAAACTCAAAATAGGTACCTGAGAAGTTTTAATTCTGTGAAGAATACATCGATTAAAGAAAGAATACTTATAAAAGTAATGAATTGAATAAAAGGCAATAGGAAAAGTCTACAAACAATGAATAGAATAAGAGAAAAAAATTCTTTTTAGAAAATATAAGAAAATGTTAAAAACTAACAAAACAAGTTGAAGGGATGAAAAGGAAAGAGGATTTTACTTTCCTAATGAACTACAGGGGGAAAAACTAAACAACTGGACTAAAGGAAGAAATGAAAAGAAATTAATAAGTTAAACAAAACTACAAAACCAGGTAAAAGCATCATAAATGGGAGGAAGAAGAAAGTTTAAGCATGAATAAAAGGGAATGTGTTACTTCATAAGGTTTCTTTAAAGTTTTTTATGTAAAAATAAATGAAGAGATAAAGTACTATTTTAATAGAGGAAAAGGAACAAAAAAAAGTTAATTCAAGGGGAAAAAATAAAGATAAATGTAGGAAAATATAAACCTAATTTTGTAACTTTATTTGTGGATTTAACAATCCAGTAAAATGAAAAAATGATAGATTGAATAAGAAAATAAAACTCTACAATCTGCTGCTTACAAGAAACACACCTAAAAAACAAAGACTAAGAGAATAAAAAAGCCTAGGACAAAATTAATCAGATAAATTCAAAAAGGCAAGAATTGCAATTACACTATCAGACAAGCAAAAACAAAAACCTATAGATTAGCACAAACCTACATTATTCTCAAAGAAGCTATAAGGAACTAACCAATATCAACATTACAATTACATGCTCCAAATGTCTTAGTATCTAAATTCACAAAGGAAAAATAACTGAGTTACAAGAAGACATCGAAAGCAATATAATAATAGAAGGAGATTGTAAACATCCCTCTTAGTTTTTAAACGAATTGAACAAAAATGCAAATAGATGAGAAAATACAGACTTAAACTAGAGAAGCAAGACCTAAAAAACTTATAGCATCTTCTAAACTGGACTGCTAAAGAATATTAGCAACACATGGAACTTTCACAAAAATTGGCCATGTATTAGGGCACAGAAACATTGTAAATAAATATAAATAAACTCTAAGTGCTTGAAGAAAACCTTGAAAAAGAATTAAGTTCTATAGATGAGAGACTTGGAAAGAGGATTAACACGTTAGAATAAGAGATATAAAACCTAGGCAAACAACAGACTTGCTAAAAGGTAGAATGGCCCAAATAAGTTAATGATTCCATGAGACAATAACAAATATTAAAAAAAAATAAAAATAAAAAATTAGAAAAAACTGTAAGTTACCTCATTTCAAATCATGGAAAATACATCAAGGAGAAATAACTTATCAGACTACCAAAGGAAATCATAATTACAAAGAAAGCCTTGACAGCATATTTCAAGAAATCACAAAAAATAAACTGGTCAAATGTATTAGAATAAGAGGACAACGCAAAAATAGAGAAAATCTACTAGTAACTTCCTGGAAAAAAATCTCAAAATGAAAATTCCCAGAAATATGACAGCCAAAATCTAGAATGAACACACACACACACACACACACACACACACTGTAAGCAGTCAGAAAAAGCACTCAAACCCAAAGATCCCAGCTTTTGGGATAAGAACTCACTGTTCAACAAAAATTGCTGGGAAAACTGGTTAACTGTGTGGCAGACATTAGGCATAGACCCATGCCTGACACCGTACACAAGAATAAAGTCCAAATGGGTACATGATTTAGGTATAAAGATTGATACCATGAATAAACTGGAGAAGCAAGGAATAGTGTATTTATCAGATTTATGGAGAGGGGAAGAATTTTTTTCTAAAGAAACGATAGAAAACATTATGAAATGCAAGATGGATAATTTTGATTACTTTAAACTGAAAAGTTTTTGCACAACCAAACCCAATGCAACCAATATTCGGAGGGATGTAGTAAATTGGGAAAAAATTTTTACAGCTAAGCTCGGGGATAAAGGCCTCATTTCTAGAATATATAGAGAACTGACTCAAATATATAACCATACAAGTCATTCCCCAATTGATAAATGGTCAAAGGATATGAACAAGCAATTTTCAGGGGAAGAAATCAAAGATATCTATAAACATATGAAAAAGTGCTCTAAATCACTATTGATTAGAGAGATGCAAATCAAAACAACTCTGAGGTACCACATCACACCTGTAAGATTGGCAAACATGACAGAACAAGAAAATGATAAATGCTGGAGAGGATGTGGGAGAGTTGGAACACTAATTCATTGTTGGTGGAGCTGTGAGATCATCCAACCCTTCTGGAGAACGGTTTGGAACTATGCCCAAAGGGCTACAAAAATGTGCATACCCTTTGACCCAGAAATATCACTACTAGGACTGTATCCCCAAGAGATTATAAAAACGGGAAAGGGTCCCACGTGTACAAAAATATTTATAGCAGCACTCTTTGTGGTAGCCAAAAACTGGAAGTCAAGGGGATGCCCATCAATTGGGGAATGGCTGAATAAATTATGGTATATGAATGTAATGGAGTACTATTGTGCCATAAGAAATGATGAACAAGAAGACTTCAGGGAGGCCTGGAAGGACTTATATGATCTGATGCTGAGCGAAAGGAGCAGAACCAGGAGAACTTTGTGCACAGCAACGACCACAGTGTGCGAAGAGTTTTTTCTGGTAGACTTGGAACTTTGTAATAACACAAGAACTTACTGAGAAAAAAAAAATCCTAATGTCAATCTTCTAAGGCAAAATGCCTTCCACACTCAGAGAAAGAAATATGGAAGTCATTCGCAGAATGTAGCAGATCATGTTTGTGTGTGGGTGGGTTTCAGTGTATTATGTTTTGATTTGTTATATGATTTCTTCCATTTATTTTAGTTCGACTACATAGCATGACTATAGTGAAAATGTGCTCAATAGGAAAGTATATGTAGAACCTAAACAGAATTGTATGCTGTCATGGGGAGGGAGGGGGGTATTGGGGGAAGGGTAGGGAGGATAAAATCTTAACTTTAAGGAAATGATTGTAAAACATTAAAAAAAAATTAAAATTAAAATAAAAAAATTTTAAAAAAAAAGCACTCACGTACCAAGATTGTATCAAGAAATTGTAGTCAGGACCACTCAAGATTTAGCAGCTACCACCCAAAAAGAGTAGAGAACATGGAATGTAACATTAAATGTCTGTAACCAATAATAACTTACTAAGCAAAACTGAATAATGGGGGTGGGGGGCTGCATTCCTAATGAAAAGGCTAGAGCTGCATAAAACTGAAATAAAAACACTGGAAGAGTCAAGTCACATAAAAAAGTGAAAACAAATGTATAAGCAGAAGAGATTTTATAAGGGAGAAATGATTAGATTCATATGGTGAAGGGGAGGAGAGCACAGAAAGGATACAAATATACTTTCAGAACCCTAATATCATCAGGGGTTATAAAGGGAGTCAAATCAGACAGAAGACCTGGGAATGTTTATATTTTGATGACTCTGAAAAAAATGGGAAGTGGAAGGAAAAATTATAAACTGGGGGAAAAGGAGAGAAACAGTAGGAGAATGTATCTCACATAATCAGAGAGCACAAGCAAAAGTCTATAGAAACATGAAAAGGTGTGTGTTCATCCTTCGTTACCGAAGAAGACCATGTCAACAGAAGAGATAATGACATGACTTTGCACTTGACTTTGTTTTGAGTGAGGGAGGGCTGTGCAGGTCACCAGCCTCACTTCTTCCCCAGAGTCATCTGAATCCAGTGACCAGATATTCATCAGGATGACTGGAGAAGACTCAGGATGGGGGGCAAGTGGGGTTAAGTGACTTGTCCAAGGTCACGCAGCTAGTGAGTGTCAAGTGTCTGAGGTGAGATTTGAACTCAGGTCCTCCTGACTCCTTCACTGGTGCTCTACCCACTGCACCACCTATTACTTGAACCTCATTTTCATCTGAACTGGTCAAAGGAGAGCTGGAAATACACATAAAGAGTTTAGTATAGAATTCAACTCAATAGGATAACAGGAGGGAACAGAAAGAGAAAGAGAGAGAGAGAGAGAGGAAAGGAGAGAACATGAAAGAGGATAAACTCAAAAAGAGATTAATCATACGGAAACCAAATATAAATGCGGAGGAGTGATCATGAAGAAAGGTATAAAAGGAAAGAAAAAACACTCTTGAAACAAAGTTTGACAGAGTTAAAGTAATAGGTTAGAGAAAAAAAATCTATTCTGTCCTAGCCTAACTCAAAAATGCAGAGGTAGCAATCAAGAGTTCAGAGACAAGGCAAAAGCCAAAAAAAATAAAAATAAAAAATGACAAGAGATAAACAAGGAAATTAAATTTTGTTGAAACTCAGCTCCCCTTACAACTATGCAATGACCTTAGATAAGTGTCAAACTTCTTGAAATGATTAGAAACTTAAAGAGAAACCACAGTGAATAATCTTTCCAGGAAAAGATCACAAATTTGACCCACAGGCAAGTGACCAGAGCAGGAATTGAGGAACAGAGGTAAGCTATAGCAAAGCCACACTCCAAAGGACAGAATTGGGGGATTGAATTATTTTGTTAAAAATGAATTAATTTTAAGATTTAACATATATGCAACTGAATGTTTTAGAATCAAAATACTTAATAGGAAAAGATAAATTATAAGCACATATACAAAGTAAAACCATAATAATAACATAATATAAAAGGACCCTCATTATACCTTTATACCCTTTTTCAGAATTAGACAAATCTAACAAAAAAAAGGGGACCAGAATAAAATTTTAGAAAAATTAGATATAACAGAACTCTGGAAGTTACTTAATGGGAATAAAAAGGAACATATGTATTAATCAGTTGTATATATCATCTTTACAAAAATGACTATATTGGGATTTTAAAACCTCATAAATCATGAATGAGTTGAGTATGCAACTAGCAAAACAAGAATATCAAAAGAAATTTTTAATTCCTATTAAAATATCAATAGAAAACCTAAAAATCAAAGAGATTAACAAAAATTGCACGTTAAAAAACCCTATAGATTAATAAATAAATAAAACTAGCAGCTATTTTTTCAAAACAGACAAACCAGTAATTTAAAGAAAAACCAAATTCCCCATATAGAAAATGAAAAAGAATCTACAACAAAATTTTCCCAACCATATTTCAATAAAACTGACAACTTAAATGAAATTGCTACAAAAAAATACAAAATACCCAGATAAACAAAATAAGAAATAGAGTGCTGAAATGTCTCAATCTCAGAGAAAAATAAATTAAACAAGCCATAAATGAATTTCAAAGGAAAAACCCAAACAGATCCAGAACTGAATTCTATTTAAACATTCAAAGAAAAATTAATTCTAATATTACATAAACTGAAAGAAGTGATCCTACCAAATTTCTTCTATCACAAAAATATGATCTTGACACCTAAACCAAGAATCAAAACTACAGATCAATACCCCTAACAAATACTGATGCAAAATTTTTAAATAAAACATTAAAAGGAAACTAGAGCAAATGTATAACAAAGATTATATACTCTAACAAGCTAGATTAGAAGGCAGATTTTATTCATCTTATTATGAAAACTATAAACATAATAGGCCATATTAATAAAAATAAAAACTCTATGATTATATCAACAGATGCAGGAAAAGCTTAACAAGATAAAACACCCATTCCTGTTTAAAAAACAAACTAGAAAACATAGAAATAATTGGTTTTCTCTTTAATCTAAGTAGTATCTATCTAAAAACCAAGAAAAAGCATTATAGATAACGTATATAAACTAGAGGTCCTTTCAGTAAGATCAACACTACGTATGTATGCCCATTATCACCACTACAATTTGGTAGAGTGCTTAAAATGCTAGCTATGAAAATAAAACAAGAAAAAGAAATTGAGGAAACAAGCACAAGAAAAGAGGGAAAACAATCATGACTTTTTTGCAGCATGACATGATAGTTTAGAGAACCCTAGACAGTCACAAAAGAAATCACAGAAACAATTAAGAATTTCAGTAAAGTTGCTGGATGTAAAACCGACATAAACAAAAATTATCCATCTTCAAATAAATTACAAACAAAACCCAATAGGAAGAGATAGAGAAATAGGTTTGGAAAAGTAGTTGTGAACACTTTAAATCAGGCTAAGAAACTTGCATTTTATTCTCTCAGCAATGAGAAGCCACTGGTAGTTTTTAAGCAGTGCAATGACAGTCTTATGCCTTACCAAGATTATTTGTTAACTCTGGAGAATGAAATAGAAGTAAGAAAATAAAATTACTCTTAGAGTAGTTAAGAGAGAATGATAAAGGACTGAATTAGAAGGGGGGGCTCTGTGAGTAGAGAGAAGGGGACATAAGCAATTTTGTGTGGAAAGAAAACACCAACTAAATGATTATAATGTTAAGAAAGAAAAAATCAAGGATGACTGAAGAAAAATAGAGAAGTATGGAGGAGGGGTGAGTTTAAGGGGAATATCAGTATAAATAATTAGAAGAGACCTCAAAAGCCATCAGGTCTAACCTTTCATTTAAAACTGATGAAACTCTCAGGGAAGTTAAATAACTTACTCAGTCACACAAGCAGTATATGTCACAGAGTTATGATTTGAACCTAGGTCTTACGATTTCCAGAGTCAATGCTATTTTCATTTTACCACATGTTGAACTCTGACGTACCTACGGGACCTTTTTAATGACTGATAGCAATAAGGAAAAATCCTACATGGAACCACATATATTCCAACTCTGATCCCATAAACCTCCTCTTGGTGTGCTACAACTAATCTGGACTATTCTCTTCTCCCCACATTGAATTCTTCCCATTTAAGGCCATTCTAACTTGCCACCGCCTGTGGACTTGAAGGATTAAATACATAGAGAGTTTGGGGGAAGAGGAAGGTGACTGTGGGTGTCTGTGTGTCACAGAGAAAGATTTGGAAGGAAAGATAATAAGTTCAGTTTGGACATCAGTTTAAGATGTTTACAGGATGATGCAAGACTGAAGGTTAGGAGAGAAATTAGAGCAGGATAAACAGATGAGAAAAAGATCATTTTGAGTCCATGGGAGTTGAAATCACCAAATGAAACAGTACTGATAGAGAAGAGGAAAAGGGTCCAGGACAGAGTCTTGAGGAATATCCATAATTGGACCAAAGATACAAAAAACTACGCTGAGAAAGTGAAACGAGAGAATAGCATCACAAAAAAACTAGAGAAGAAATTATCAAGAAGAGGTGATATATAGTGTCAAAGGTTGCAGAGGGATCAAAAAGTATAGATATTTTACCCATCAGATCTACAGATAAGGGAAGAATTCATAACCAAACAAGAGATAGAGAGTATTAAAGGAGATAAAATTGACAATTTTGATTACATGAAATTAAAAAGGTTTTGCACAAACAAAACCAATGCAGCCAAGATTAGAAGGAAATCCAAAAACTGGAAGGAAAATTTCCAGTAAGCTTCTCTGATACACTTCTTTTCTTGAATATATAGAAAACCGAGTTAAATTTATAACAACGTAACTCACTCCAAAATAACAAACTGTCAAAAGATATAAAGTTTTCAGACAAAATAATCAAAGCTATCTAAAATCATACGAAAAATGCTCTAAATCACTATTAATTAGAGAAATGCAAATTAAATCAACTCTGAGGTACCCACTTTGCACCCATGAAATTGGCTAATATAACAGAAAAGGAAAATGACAAATATTGGGGGTAGAGTTAAGATTCTATTACATAAAACTGTAGTGGACTATCAGCACCATTTCATAATTTTCTCCAGCTTCATTCAGCAGCAGGTGAATAGGACTTGAAGACATCAAAAGGTGAGAGTGATCCAAGAAAGGGACTTAGAAGAACAATCTTGGCAATAAGATAGAGGGGAAAGGGATTTAAGAGATGAACGAAGCATAAAGTTGGAACTGTTTCACCAAGGTGGTCAAAGTGGGGAAAGGAGGAGAGTACAGTCAGCACATGAGGTAATGGACTAGTGTGGAAACGGAACAGTTAATGACTTTACTAACCACGTTGATTTGCTTGAGCTCCCTTACTCTCCCAGAGGAGGCTAACTAACCTGGGAATCAGAATCAGCCAATCAGGAGGCAGGCTAAGCTTCCCTAGAGCTTGACATATCAAGATCCTTTGCAGTGTTAGCTTGCTGATCTCCAAACCCCCTCTGCTATGATAGCAACCCTAGAACTAGTACATGAGGGCAAGAGTTAGAGAAGAGAGAAAAATTGAGCAACAAATTTGAGAAAGGAAAGAGACTGACAGACAACAGACACCAAAATCTTGATTCGATAATAAATATGGAGCGAATCAACTTCAAAGGAGAGGTTATGGTAAAGAGAGATCATGGAAGTGGCAATGAAAACAAGGAATATTCTAAGTCCCCAGTCACGATTCTGATTTGTACAGGAGTTAAATAACAAAAACAGAAGTCCAGCGAGGTGAATGTTCCATTATGATGCTCTGAAGAGGGAAACACAAGAAATATATTTTGCCTTCTGTATTGTTAATGTATTTTTGCTTAATTTGAAGAGCTTTCCCACCCACTTATAGGCCCATGTGACCTGCCTAAATCACACAGAAGCCTAAGTCATATGTGGTGGCAGAAGCTTGCTGAAAGGGTGGAACATGAAGGATGGAACAGAGCTGGGAGGAAGTTGGTGAGAGCAATTAGGGCAGAGAAGAGAGGGCGCAGGCAGGCACAGCTGGTGTTGTGAGTGTTTGCTTGTGGGAAGAGGGAGTCTGAGTGAAGGGGAAGGCTTGGGAATGGACTTGTCCTCTGCAGTGCTAATGTGTATTGACTTCTTAGTTACTATGACGGATTTGGCTTTCTGGTGTCTGAATAAATGTTTCTCTTCTGCCCTCAATGTGAAAAGTCTGTAATACTTTGTGATTCAGAACTACACCCTCACAGTCACTGTTGCTGCAGGTGCAGTGAATGTTGCCTTGGTGATACACCTTCTCAAAAGAATCAGTCTGGGAGGGAGAGACCTTCAGGATTTCTGGCCAGAACAGAAACAACTGCTACTTACACTCACTCTAACCATCAAAACCCAAACAATGGACAAATCTTTCTGAGGCCACCTTTGGCTTCAATTCTTACCTAGTTTTTAATCACTGAATGAGTATTGCCTCAGAGAAACTGAGACCTCAGCTTAAAAAGGCCAAGTTCTCCCACTGCATCCAGGAGCCATAGCCAGTCATCCTTAACTGTGTCTTGCCACTAGATTCCCAATCACCATGGAGAAGAGAATGAGGTTGATGACTTTGCACAGCGATGCCTCACTTAAATCCAATTCACTTAGCAGGGCAAGATATCACCCTCTGGATGTCATTGGTCCTCTTCCTAAAGGAAGGACAGGATGAACAAAAACAGCAATAATGAAGTAGAAAGGTGAAAGAAGGGGGTGGAACTTGCTATTTCTCATATCTGAAGTACATGAGAAGAGTAACCTAGAATAGAGGATGGGGGAGAATATACAGATGATACAGGCATCACTTATCTGAAACAGGTAAAAAAAAGGTTGAATATACACCATACGAAGAGTTTGGTGTAGAAATACATTTAACAGAAAATCAAGTGAAGATAGGAGAGTGTTAAAGAGGGAGGATCATACTGAAGAGGAAATAGATGCCAACATTGTAAACAAACTTCCTAATACTGAAGATGGAATAAAAGATAAAAAGGAAAAGCAAGATTTTAAATCTTAAGAGATACCTCAGATTGCCTCTTAGAGAATTTCAGAATGGCTGAATAAAATGTGTTATACAAGCGTAATGGGTTATTATCTCACTGTAAGAAATTACAATTTCAAAGAATCCTAAATTGTAAAAACAGAGAGTGATTCAAGCAGAACCAAAAGGACAATTTTTTACAAGGACATCAATAATGTAAAGAAACGGTTTTCAAAGGTTTAAAAACTCTGATCAATGCAAAAAAGGTAACCATGTCTCCAAGGGAGCTCTCTTGACTGATAAAGAGGACATAAGGTGAAAAAAAAGACATATTTTTGGATACTACTATCGTATTATTTTGTGTGACTATGCTTGTTCTCTCCATAACTAATTGGAAGAAGAATTAAGGGGAGGAGAAGGATCAGCAATAATGTCAAAAATACAAATAAAGAGGGCCAATGAAACATTTTTAAAATGCACAAATGAGAAGAGGAAATTCTAAAGGGAGCACAGACAAGCAGGACAATTCTGAAAAGTGACATGTAGAATTACATACTTCTCAAAAAGCAACAGCATAAAATGGAGATGTGTTGGTTCCATTCACAGCACTCTTTTGTGTGACTGGTTTAAATTCAAGCTGTTGTTTTTAACTGTAACTCAACAACAACAAGGAAATCAAGGCCTTGCTCAGGGTCGGGAACTAAGCCCCCCAGGCTCTCAATTCCAGCTACAGAGCTCTCCTCTCCAACACAGCAAGCTGCATCATTAATAACAGTTTCCATTTTTTTTAAATAGAACAAAGGCAAGACCAGATCCCTGAGGTATTTCAATACACCACCAATACCCACTGGTAAAAGGTAACTTTTTTTAATCTGGATCACTCAATCAGTTTGGAATTCTCCCACCTACACTGTTCTCTAGGTCGAGTCTCTCTTCAACTTATCAATATAGATAACATAAAAGACTGTCAAATGTTATGTTGAAATGTAGGAATACTAAAGCCTTCCCTCTGTTCTATTAGTCTTGTCTGCTTTGTCAAAATAAAAAAAATTTTAAAAAAAAGGAAATTAAGTTAGTCTGGTATGTCCTGTTCTTGATGAAGCCAAGCTGGCTTTTAGTGATAATCATTTTCCTAAGTGCTCACAAATAATCCTTTTAATAATGTATTGTAAAATTTTGCCAAAAGTCAAAAACAAGTTCAGAAGAATGGCTTTGCAAATTTTACCCCCTTCTAAAATCAAGCATTGGTCCTTTTCTGGTCCTACAACACCTCTCCCTTATTTCAAAGATAACCAACAATGGCTCAGAAATCATACCATTGTTTAGAGGACTTAGGTCCAAGTACGGTTATCCCTTCCATATCATGATACTCCCCATCATGGTTTTGATATATAGTGGGTCAGCATGAGAAATTAAATAAAAATGGGGGTGGGGAGTGGTGTTTTGCAGAAGCCGCAGACAATATGCAAAGGCCAGAAGATGGAATAGAAAAAGTCTAGAATCTCAGAAATGCATAAAATATATGTATAGTATTGCATAATATTAACATATTTTAATCTTTTAATACCATAATAATTCAGACTTATTTTCTGGTACAATGGGAGGGCTAAAAATTTTTACATGGATTTTCCAGATCACGGGGCAACAATCCACTAACCCCCAAGATGTAGAAGAGATAACATTTAGCACAGTGACTAGCACACAGTATGCAACTAATAAATATTTGTGGACTTTACTCCAAATCCAGCACAATTTCCATTGTACTATACAACCTAATTCTACTTCTTAATTTATTATTCATTTGCATTACCCGATCCGCTATGAATAGCACTCCTAACCCTCAACCTTCCCCTTGCCTTCAATATACCTTTTTTTCTAATTTCCCTTTTACTGCCCTTTGAGTACAGAGAATTTGGCTGGATCACATTCAGATGTTTTCAAATTGTTCACTGCTTCAAAATTCCACTACTCTAATAGTGCTACTACATTGCTTTAAATCATGGAAGACTAACCTTGGAGGAATCAAAATTCCAAGTAACACAAAAGGCAATAGAAAGACATGGGGCACCCTAAAAAGGCTGCAGAATATTATTGACAATAACGTTCACATGAGAAATGACATAAAAGATAGTATGATCTGAAAAAGAGGCTCACTCATCTATACATATATGTATATATATGTAAAAAATGAAATGTGTATGGGCCCAAACATAACACTGCTACCCTTGAAATATTAACAGAACCAAGGTTCCTTTACTCTTCAGTATACTGGTTAGTTGTGTTACAAAGGAATTGGCCAAGAATTGTGCAGGATAAAAAAAAGAGATTGTACTTTGTACCAGAGAAGGGGATAGATACCATGAATATAAAATCAAACATTCAAAGCACTCCTCCTGCCTAGCAAACTATCTTGAACATAAAAGGCAGATTCTTAAATAAATGTTTATTGTTCAAAGCACAGATCATTCTTGTAAGGAGCCTATAATCTTAACAGTAAAGTAAGATATATTCATTCAGTCTGATATCCTATCCCTAAGAAACATAACGTTGTTACATAACTTTGCGGGCATTACTGTCTAAACTTCTAATTTCATTGGTTTAGGTAACCACTGGTATAGAAACTTCTCTAAAAGTGGACTGGCAATTTCACTTGGCTAACCTGAGCCTTAGAATCACTTAACAGGCACACTGGACTACATATATGATCTCTAAGGTCCCTTGAAGCTCTAAATACCATGATAAAGAAAATGAAGGTGCTAGACTAAAAAAATTTCTCTAGGGATACATGATATAAGCAGCATGATACACTGGAAAAAAGAGCAATAGTTCCAGAATCAGACAACCTAAATTCAAATCCACTTCTGGTATTTGCTGCCTATGTCATTTACCCTTCCTGGTTCTCAGTTTTCTCATCTATATGGGGAAAAGGGAGGCTCAATTGTCTAGGCCTATAATCTCTATTTATGAGCATTCAGCTCCAAAATCTTATAATTTCATTATCTGATCCAATAAAATTAAGTATTTAAGTGCCAACTATGTAAATATCATATAAATTTAATATTATATGAATATAATACGTAGCACATGTAAATACAAATTAACCAAAAAAAAAAGCTGAGGAGAGCTGCCCAAAACACATTTCCAAATATCTACAACTAATGTTATAGCAAAAAAGATCAGGCTCAATTATATGCCAATAGAAGTCTCATTTAAATGTAACAAAAAGACCAATTTACTTACAGATATTATACATACACAACACACATACACACACACATTAAAAGGATGTACTGCTGACCAAAGCATATGTTTTCAGAAATTTACTTGCTGACTATTATTTTTCTTGTCTGTACACTGTTCATAATCCAATTACTGATCACCTAAACTAACATAGGGGAAAATAATTAGAAGGTACCTCCTCACTCTAAAGATGGGGAAACAAGCCAAAAGGGTTTAATGACTTACTCAGTGTCACAAAGCTAGTTGGTAACAGTCTAAGTGACTACTGGATTATTTTAACTTGTTTTATATAAACCCCCTGTAATTAAAGAATTTGTACCTAATTAGTACCATATGAATCAAACTACCAAAGGACTGACAGACCTAGAGAAATAATAAGAAAATCTATCTGAAAAGCAAAACATCAAGAATCTCAAAGGAAATAATGAAAAAAGTGGGAAAGAAGGGGTTCTAACAGTAACAGATTTCAAACTACTAATTTCTACTATTATAGAACCAAAGAGGAGAAGAGCAGGCTGGATTGTCTCTGGAAATTTTCACAGTTCTTTTAATGACTCCAAATTTCTCCCTGAAGCAATCATCTTGACAGCAGCATGGTGTGAAATAGGCCTCAAAGTCAAGAAAACCTGGGTGAAGTCCTGCCTCTATAAACACTGGCTATGTGACCCTGGGCAAGTCACTTAACCTCTAGGTGATGCAGCCAACTCACTTAAGACTGTAAATTACAGAGAAGGTCCTGACCTGCATTGATAGAGTACCTCACCTAGGAATTGCCTACACCAAAAAAACCACAGGTCCAGCTCTATCCTTAAAGTAATGAACAGAATCATAAAACACCAGTTTCTTTAGTACTCAAGCTTCTGAATCATCCAAAGGGCAGTGCCTCCATTTCCTCTCCTCTCACTCAATTTCTGAACCCTTTGTATTCTTGTATCTGACACCTCATCATTCAACTGAAATTTCTCTCCACAAAGAAATTTCTTAATCGCTTTTCTCCATCCTGATCCTTTTTGATCCCTGCTTTTCTGCAGCATCTGACACTGTTTAATCACCTTCTCCTGAATACCTCCTCTTCTCTTGGTTGCAATAATGCTCTCTACTGACACTCTTCCTAATATGTCTTAATACTTTTTCCCACTCTTGTTTGCTAATTCTTCAACAGTCATATCCATCAACCCAATTGGCATCTCCCAAGGCTCTGTCTTAGGCACATTACTTTTTGCTCTACTATCTCACTTGATTTTATTGGCTCCAATGGGCTCAATTATTTCATTCAATCCTATGAGTTGAATTAATACTGATCAATGTAGATGATTCCCAGATCTATATATTCTGCCCCAATCACATGTCACCAATTGCTTTTTGGACACCTCAAATTATGTATTTCACAGATATCTCAAATTCAACATGATGAATTTATTTCCCCTCAAAACTTCCCCTTTTAAACTTCCTTATAACCATCAAGAACATCACCATCATTCTGGTCATCTGTGTTCACAACCTCAGTGCCATCTTCTCCTCACTCCCACTCAACACATATCCAAACAGTTGCCAAATCTTTCTCTCATATAGGCCTCTACCATTCACTCACTCAGCTACTACCCTAGTTCAGGATATTGTATTTTGTCTCTCTGCCTCACGTTCTCTCCTAACTCCAATCTATCCTCCACTCCGTTATTCAATTAGTCAATCCACAAGCAATTAGTTAACCCCAGACGATGTGCCAGGTATGTGTTACCTGATGGGAGAATACAAAGACAAGCAAAAACCGGTTCTTGATCTCAAGGGGTTCACAATCTAATCGTGGAGAAAGTGTGCAAACTATGTACAAACAACATATACACAAAACAAATTGGAGATGATCAAAAAAAGGGAAAGCATTAGCATGAATCGGGATTGGGAAAAGGTTTCCTGTAGAAGATGGGATGTGAAGTCAGGAGAGCCAGAAGGCAGAGCTGCCAAAGTTACTTTTCTAAAGCCTGGGCCTGACTATTATACACAGCCCTGCAGTGTCCCCTCCAACAAAGCAAAACAAAAACAAAAAACTCCTGTACTTCCCACCCACCTCCAGGACAAATATGAAGTCCTCTTTGAGGCATTGAGAGCACTTCATAAACTAATCCCCTCCTACGTTTCTAGTTTTTTAATACATTATTCCCCTCCATGCATTCCATGATCTGGCTATACTGATTCCCTTGCTGTTTCTCTCACAGGGTACTCAAAACCTAAGAGTTAAAGTAAGCATATTTAATAAAAACATATTCATATACCCAAGTAAAAGTAGTTCTCAAAGCAGTCTAGAAAAGTAAAAGATATCAACAAGGAAATGAGAAACAAGAAGTTTCCTTGGGTTTCAAGAACTCTCTGACAAAGCCTTAAAAATCACTTTTACACTTTTCTTCCTCAAAGGGTCCACAGCTTGGTCCTTGAACAATACACCTGGAGACAGTTAATTCAAACAGCCCCACAGCTTTTTCACTCACATTAGTTTCAGATGTTATGAAAGTACAGGAAGTTAACTCACCTCTTCTCAATTCCACCAGTATACTCTGGCCCACAACAACATTTCATCTCTAAACACCATGCCTTTGCACTGGTTATACCCCATGCCTAGAATATGTTCCCTCCACTTCTTAATAGGCCAGGCTTCCTTCAAGACTCAGCTCAACTTCCACCTTCTGGAGATACCTCTCTTCATCCATCCTCACAAAGTCGTCCATGTCAGATTACCTTTGATTCTCTCTCTCTCTCTCTCACACATACATATACATACACACACATACATATACATACACACACGTACATATGTGAGAGTAAGTTATGTCACATTTTAATCATTATCTCTTTTTTAATCCTCAGGGGTAACATAATAGCATCTAAGTGGCACAGTGGATGGTGGTGGGACTGAAGTCAGGAAGATTCATCTTCTTGAGTTCGTATCTGACCTCCGACACTTACTAGCCATGTGACCTTGGGCAAGTCACTTAACCCTGTTTGCCTCAGTTGCCTTATCTGTAAAATGAGCTGGAGATGAAAATGGCAAACCACTCCAAGATCTTTGCCAAGAAATCCCAAAATGGGGGCATGAAGAGTTGGACACAATTGAATAACAACAAGGTCTATTTGGTTCCCCCTCTTCAGCATTAAGGAGTTTATTTTAGACGAAAAGTTCAGTCCCAATCATTCTGTGGTGCCAATTAGAAAAATTCCTAACACCAAGGCAGAGGCTATCTGCTTAACACTAACCCCTGGCTTCTTTTAGGTTGAGGCTAAAATTCAGAAATATTTGGGTAACAATATAGCAGATTATATTATAACGTCTGGATGGACGTTTGGGAGGAGACGTTGAGGAAAAAGCTGACCCTTGGACTTCTCTAATCTTGGGTCCTCCTCTCCTTTGCTTCTCACTTATAATTCTTACTATATCTCTTCTCCACCATAATTGATACCTCCCTTTTACAGCTAGGTGGAAATGTAGATTAAGAGTCCTGGACTACTAGTCAAGAAAATTCCACTCCCTACTCACTCAGACACTGACTCTGAGCAAGTCACTCAACTCTTCTGTCTCAGTTTCTGCAACTGTAAAATGGGATTAATAATGGCACCCACCTTACAGAGTTGTTGTGAGAGTTAAATGAGACAAACAGCGGAGGTGCCTGAACACAGTAAGCACTTCATACTTGTTCCTTTCCGTCAAGCCTGCTCCAGTCTCTTCATCTGTTCTCACTCTTAATTCTGAGAGAGCGCCTGCCTTTTATACAAATTCTTAAGATGGAAAACAGTCTAACAATGACTTTTATTGCAAGGAAGTATATAAGGCCTGTTCACACCTGTTCTGATTGTTTGATTCAATAAAAAAGCCTAACAAAGATAATTTACTTTTACGGAGCCAGATACTTAGATACATAAAGTTATTTGCATGTTATTTCCCCCATCAAAATATCAACTCCTTGAGAGCAGGGACTGTTTTTGCCTTTCTTTGTATTCCCAGACCTTAGACTACAGTACATTAAGTATTCAAAAAATTCTTGCCTGACTGACTAAGCAGGCTGCAAGACATTAGAAATGACTCAAGAGAAGTTGAGTCAAGGATGTTATCCAAGAAATGTAATGCATGGCAAAAAGAATGGCTCAGTTAAAGAGATAAAGCCAATGGACAGCCCATGTGTTTCACTGATATCCCTCCAATTCCAAGAGACCTAAGGGGAAGTTTATGGGACAGCACAAATGAGTCACACTGGATGGACAGAGAGAAATACGTTATGATCTGAATCACTGCACAGAATGCCTCCATGGATGGGATCCACTGGAGTACTAGAGTAATAAGATGTTACGAGGAGACAGGAAAATCATGGAACAGAAATTCTAAAAGTACTTAAAATCACTATTGTGGAGAAGTACTATTAAATTTTTACATCTAAGAAACTAAAATTGTTAGACACCCCAATAACTATTTGATAAATTTATAAACATTGAGACTATGCAAAATTCTAAATTTTGCTAAAGTTCAAATATGAATACACATCACTCAACTTTTCTAAAACCTTGTCTACTAAACATTTATTTACTCCAGTAATAATCCTATCTTAAATTTTTTAAATCATTCAATTTCATCTAAATATCAATTTTATTAATGTTGATAGTTTTCCTCAAGCTATAGCTAACTTTCAAGAACAAAAACACACACTTAATGACCACCTACAAATGCTACAGGGTGGATAGGCTTTCTAGCAAAAAAAAAAAAACAAAACCCAATTTTTTTTTCTACTACATATTCAGGATTAAATCAGTCCTGCCTTTTTGTACCAAGTGTTGTACTAACAACACAGTGACTTAGGACTTAGGTAAATGCTTGAAAATCTGAGGCCTAAACACTGAGTTTATGCAGCATTTACTAAAACCAAAAATATCCCAAGCTGAATTATTTCTTTTCTTCCTAACAATGTCCAAAGAATTGGTTATCATCTTTCATCAGAGGCAGTTGCATATCAAGGAGAGATACGTTTCTATGCATATATACCCATGGTTACATTCATATGCACGTTCCTACAGTTCATAAAGTATTTTGGAATAAAACATAGTCTAAAAACTAAAAATCCTATTACTTAAAAAAATGGTTTATGATAAAACAAATAAAGCAAAGAACAATAGTCTTAAAGGATCTTATAGCCAGGGTGTTCCATAAACCAAATACCAACTCTTTAAATGCCTACTAATGATGTTTTTTCTATCATGGAAACCAGATTTAAACACTTATTAAACACTTAGTGTAAAGGTATGCCAAACATTTCTTAGAACTTTCTTAAGATTCTAACAAAAATATCCAACTTTTTCCCCCAAAAAAAATTAGGCCTAGGTTAAATATTTTATTTGGCTTCTCAAGGACAGACTGAGAAGTTGGGTATTAGCTCCAGAACAATTCCTGTACTTTGATCAAACACTGCCCTATCATTTGTCCAGTCAGTTAAAACAATGTTTTCCATCTAACCCATTAGTGTTTATATCCTAAAAAGCTGCAAATTAAATCCAGTTCTAGAAATCTATTTGTTAACTCTATACCATTTGACTTACAAATAATAAAGGGGAAGGGAGGATTTGTGCCAAAATAAAAAATTGTCACTCTATGAAGCCAAAGAGAAAAAAAAAATTTAGATTTTAAAAAATTATCAAATTTCAAGAGTAAACCATACAAATCAGGCTTCCTAACACAACCTTATAACCAATGGCAATAAAGATAACATTGTATCTTGAAATTTATCAAAATCTGAAAATATATTAATTCAATTATTAAATTACTACATTACATTTAATTAATTTACATTTAATGAAGTTTAGTTTGGTGCACTACAAGAAGGTCTTTCCTTAAGATTACAATCATTCTTTCTAAGAAACCTACACTGCTCAGTGCTTTATTAAATTTTACGCATAGAAAGGAAAGCCCCTTAAAACCACTAGCACAAAAAAAAAATCCAAAACACTGGACACATTTTAAGAACCTAATGACTTATGTGGAAAACTCAACTTCTTTTTATTTGCTGAAAATCAGTTCATACTTTCATTTTCTCCATTTAGGTACAGATTTAAGAAATATAAGTAGCAAAAATCCTACTTTTGATACCTATTGCTCACCTGGAGTCATAATTCGTATGCTTAATATCATCATAGACACAGACTTGAAAAGGAAGAGCCAGCATACATTCAATCTAAAATAAATCTCCCACATTTATCAACCAAATTAACCTCAGAGTTTTTATTCTCAGAGGTTACGCCCATGGACTCTGAAAGTGATAGCAAGTGCTTAATTACCAAATCCACATAATAACGAAGTCAACAGTTATAGCTTTTTCTTCTATCAGCCAACAAGCATTTAAGTGCCTATTTATTATGTGTTAACACATTGCAACAAACTCTGAGAATGCAAATATAAAAGTGCTACCAACCCCGCTCTCAAGGACCTTACACAGTCTATATATAAGTACAGGATTTATGCAAAATAAATACACAATGACCAACAGACCTCGAAGAAGGCCTCCTGAAGGAAATGGCACCTGAGCTGAGCTTTGAATGCAGGTAGAGCATCCACGGAGCAGAGATTAGAAGGGACAGTAGGAATGGAGGACAAGAAGGATACATAATGGCCTGCACCAAGAACAGCAAACAGCCCACAGTACTAGCTAGAGTGTAGAGTTCAGGAAAGGGGGGTAAAGCGTAATCAGTCTGAAAAGATAAGCTGGAGCCAGGACTTTAAATGCCAAACAGGGTAATCTGTACTTTATCCTAAAGGCAATGATGAGGACTCACTAAAACTTTTTGAGCAAAGAAGTGAAGTCAGACTTGACAACAGTGCGGAGGATCAATTTTAGAGCATAGAGACTGGAGGCCTAAAGTCCAATTAGAAGCTACTGCAATAGCCCAGGCAAGAGGCTACAAGCCCTGGACCCAGGGTGGTTGTGGGATAAGAAGTGACAAGGGGAGAGAGTCCTGTAAGAATTGGCAACTGATTAAATATGGTCAATTTCGTTGTAACAAGAGTCAAGGGTTAAGCATGATGGTAGGGTTAGGAATGACCACCATGGGATGGGAAGAATCATGATGCCCTCAAAAGAAAGTGGTAGGTTTAGAGGGAAAAGACAAAAAAAGTTCTGTGAAGAAAATTTTAATCACTTCAAATCAGAATATAAACTTTTATCATTGATCAAACTATACCTAAAACACCTATTTTAATAAAACTGGGTTTTCTCAGTAGTTTTTCAGATAAACTTTAGCAACCTGGAATTTCTTCCCCAAGGACTGGGTAACTGACTCATTCTGACATATCTTCATAACAAAAATCAAAATCTGTTTACGATGTCATATCAGTATTTAGTACACCTGATGGCAAAATTATGAAACAATATACTTCTTTTTAAGTTCAATAAGAGCCATTTTTTGGTTTATTTTTTCAAGTTGGCAAACTTTAGCCAAAGGCATGGGGGGAAAACGCTTTCCTGATATCAGTTTTCTTTCCCCATGAGTCCTGAGTTTACAATGAAGTACAAGTTCTTGATTTACACACACTGCTTCTCTGAGCTCACAAAAATGAGCATTCTAAAGGCTAGGTTACAATTAACACTATCAAAACTCAAAATATGTTGAATGAGCTTGATTATTCTGATTTCGGGCAATAAAAAAGTGTAAGATTCAAGAAAAGGTGGCGGGTGGCCAGTGGTCCGTCCACACAATTCCTCCATAACCAACAAAGACTTGCAATGTATACAAACACGGCTTCCAGGTTACCCCTGACTGGCAGCAGGGAGTCAGGAAGAAGCCTTTAACCTGAATAACCAGGCGGTGTTTCAGGAAACATCCCCACAACCTTTCGAGCTCCCCGGCGGTAAAGCCTCTCCCCAGCGCAGGGGCCCTTCATTCAAGCTCCGCGGGGCACGAGGCGGGCGGCAGCACAGCCTCGGACTTCAGGGCAGAACCTGGGAGGGCCAGAGCCGAGAGCAGTAAAGAGAGCCCAGCTCTGGAGCTCGGAGAGCTTCAAACTCCAAGCAGCTCGAGTCCAGAACCCAACCTCCCCCCCACATACACACGCACACACACGCACGCATTCACACATTCTCACACTCACAAACTCACTAAACACGCGCGCGCACATTCTCACTCCCAGTCCCCCAACAAAAGAACAGAGGTAGCTGCGGGACTGCGAGAGTTCCGAAAGCGGCGGCTCTGGATCGGCCTTGGCCCGAGGCCTTCCGACCCCGGTGCCGACACCTCCTCGCAAGCCGGGCCCGGCCGCAACTCCTGCGACCACAGGGGGAGACCGCGGTCCCCTCGGCCCAGCCCGCCTCGAGCCGGGCTGCCCCCGGGATCCCCGCCGGCCCCGGGCCCTGCCCTCACCTGTCAGGCGCAGCTTGACGGGCCCGTTCCTCCGGCCCCCGGGGTTAGACATGGCCTCGGCCTCGGCGGCGGCGGCTCGTCCAGGGCCTGGGCGCGGGGCGCCGGTCCGGGCGTCTCCCAGTATCCGAGCGCGCGGCTGGTGAGCCGGGGGCGGACGGGCGGAGCGAAGGCGCGGCGGAGTCACCAGAGCGGCCGGGGCTGGGGCCGGGGCTGGGACTGAGGCCCGGGCCGGGGCTGGCGCTGGGGACGGAGCAGCCGGAGCCGCGGCCGCGGCGGCCCCAGGGTCCCGGATGTGCCGAGAGTCCTCGCCATGAGCCGAGGAGAGAGCGGGACGCCGAGATCGCTCCCACCGCGCCCGCCCTCTCCTCCGGCTTCTCGGGCTCCGGCCAGCCCCCCGCTGCCCCGCTCGGCTCGGCTCGGCTCGGCGGAGAGGGGCCGGGCTGAGGCGACGCCGGGGCTGAGCTCGAGGTTCCTCGTCTTCCTTCCTCCACCCGCCCTCCCTCGGAAGGAACGCGTTCCAGCAGACGCTGCCACTCAGTCTAGGGGGAGGGGGGTGCTGAGCGTTTGGGGGGGGTGACAAAGGGGGTAGAAGAGCTGGGGCGGGGTCTTTGACGTCACGGGGAGCGCGAGGGGACGGAAGAAGCCGAGAGGAAGGGAAGAGCTCCGGCAGAGCGTCCGGTCCGCCGCCGCCGCCCCGGCAGACGGTCTTGACCTATCCCCTGGCCTTGGCACTGCCACGCCTCCTCACGTGCCTTTCGGGACCCTTGGGAGGCAGAAGCATCCCCGAAGCCCCGAGGAGGCGGGTGACCGACCTGGCGTCCTCACGCACCCCCAGCCTGGGGAGACATTCCGTTCCATTCTTAAGGGGTGGGGTCAAGTTCCCCGACCCCCCGCCCCCCGAGCTGCGGGGTGACCGGACTCCTAACCCAGTAACAGCTTTGCGCCCTGATAGAACCTCTTCTAGCATGTAAAGCGCCAGCCTCACCATGAGGAAATGGAGGGAATAACTCATTCTTCAGTCGAGGAAGCCTAGACACTGAGAAGTGACATGCCTCCCACTCCCACCCCTTCTATGCATTCTTCCTGGGGCAGCTGGGCTACCCTCTCTTCGGAGGGTCCTGTTGCTACGACACTCCGCGGGCTTAGGGTCGCTCCCAACCCCTCCCTCCAGGGGTGACAGCTGCCAGGCGATCCTGAAGCTCTTGCTACCTTGTGTCAGTCCCGGGAGCAGAGGTCTGGCGGTCCAAAGAAAAAAGGAAAACAAGTCCCCGCTCTCAAGAAGCTGACCCTGATGGGGGGAAGCAATATAAACATGAAGAAGTCTACATATACAAGATACACTCAAGGGAGATGTAATCAGCTGGTGTCACTGAGGGAAAGACATAGCTGGGAAACACTCCCTTTCTCCCCCCACCCCCCCCACCCCGAAAAAAAGGGAAAAGGAGAAGGGCTGATTCTTCCCTAACCGAACTTTTCTCCTCCCATTGGGTGGCCTTAGGGCGGGACCTTTCCTTCAGTCTCCTCTACTCCACACTTCCCCTGGAGTTTTGCCTGGGATTCCTAGGTTCAAAGTTAAATAGTCTGGGCTATAACAGAGTTCGCATCTATAGCCTAGGGGAAAGGAAAGCCTGGGATCCAATTTAAATTCTGCTTTAAGGGAAGCTTATAAAATTAATATTATTACTAAAATCATAAGAGCTTGGTATAAACAAGTTGGAGGTGCTATAACAACAGCTACAGTTAAACGGTGCAATGGACCTGAAGTCATGAAGACGCGCGTTCAGATGCTGCTTCAGGAACTTGCTAGCTGTGTGACCCTGGGCAAGTCACTTGACTTCTGTTTGCCCCAGTTTCCTGAACTGTAAAATGAGAATACACCTACTTCAAAAGGTTATTGTGATGATCAAATTATAATAATTGTAAAGTGCTTGTCGGGGATATATAAATATTTATGCCTTTTCTTGCTACACACACTGAACCAAAGTGTAACCCTCCAACCTACGTGTTTAAGTCAATCAGTGGCATCCCTCATTTCCCCTTTTTCAAGAACTGAATAAATGTATGTAAGTCAAAGCAGTCATAATTGACCATGGATATATAGGAAACAAAGTCAGGATAAAGAAACAAAGGAGCAGGGAGGGGGGAAAATCAACGTATGAGCAGCAGTTAGCAAACAGGGAGGTGAGAGATGCAAAGAGTAAAACCTTTCCCTAGTTTTCCTTAGTTCTTAAGTAGACAGTTGTCTGGCAACTTCAGTTGGAGTTTCTTTGCTCCATTTATCAAAGACTGAGCACTGAAGTCATTCTTCCTTGCTCAGTCTCCTGTCCCAGAACACACACGCTACCCTAAGAAAACCACCAGATATTTCTCTTCAATGGTATCCACTCCTGTCACTGCTACTTTTCCATATTCTGTCTCTCCCCTTTTCTCACAGACTACTTCTTTTGAAAACTTCCAGGTGCCATTGAAATCTGTAGTTCCAGACTCAGGATAACAAGAAATGTTTTCTGTCTCTCAGATTACAAATCCCAGAATTCCTTGTGAAGGCTTAGACCTTTATCTTACCCAGGGGACATTTAGTCCAAGACCTATCCAATACCTTGTTACAAAAGATACTTTCAGGGAAGGTACAAGTACTGAAAGGGAGCTAGGAATGGCCCTGCACAGGTGGCCCGTAAACTAGACTTTGAAGGAAGCCAGGGATTACGTGAATCAGAGGTCAGAAAACAGGGCAAAGGTAACATAGATGGGAACTGAAACATAGGGTGTGGAGAACAGCAAGAAGACCACATTGTGAGCAGAAAGAAGTAATGTGTATAAAGACTGGAAAGACAGGAGTCAGGATGTTTAAAGCATTTAAGTTTAAACTCATCACAAAGTATTTTTTTTAAGCATCTATTGTATGCCAGGCACCGTCCTAAACCTAAAGTTCCCAGTAGGGAGCCATTGGAATTGACTTAATAGGGAGAGGACATGAGCAGACCTGAGGTTTAGGAAAGCCACTTTTAAAACTGTATGGAAGATATATTAACAAAGTAAGAGACTCAAGGTAGAGAGTTCGATTAGACTATGGCAATACTCCAGGTGAAAGCTGATGAAGGCCTGAACTAGGATGTTGACTATATGAGAAAAGATGTATCCAAAACATGTGAAGAAAAAGAGGGGAAGATCAGACAATATGAGATAAGTGAAAGTGAAAAGTTAAGTATAACCTTGAGGTTATAAACTTGGGTAACAGGAAGTATGTTGCTGCCCTCAACAGGGCATATGGAAGTTTGGAAGATGTTTGGATAGAAAAAAAAATTAGTTGTTTTGGGTAGGATATGTTGAGTGTGAGGACATCTAGGACATCCAGTTTGAAAACAGGAACTATATAATTCAGGAGGGATTAGAGTTGTATATAATCAAGATCTAGGAATCACCAGCACAGAGATGATAATTGTATTTCTGGAAGCTGAAGAGAATGCCAGGTTTGAGAGCATAGGAAGAACAGAGAATAAGGCCCAGGACAGATTCTTAAAGGACATCTGCAGTTAATGGGAGTGACATGGATGAACATCCAGTAAAGAAAACCGAAAAATGATGACTAGACAGGAAATTTGCCAGAAGAAAGAAGAGTCATAAAAACCCAGAGAGTAGCCAGAAGCAGATGATTAACAGTGTCAAATACTGCACAAAGTTTAAACTGGATAAGGACTGAGCATAATAGGTCATTAGATTTGGAAATTAAGAGAGTATTGATTACTTTGGAGAGAGCAATTTCAGTTGAGTGATGAGATCAGAAACCACAATGCAAAGAGTTTAGAATAGAGGGATAGGAGAGCAATTTGGAGGAACTAAGTATAGATGACATTTTCAAGATTAGCCAAGAAAGAGAAGGAAGATATAGGATGATAGTTGATGGTGATGGTAGAATCAAATCAAATGAAGAAGACTAGGGAATTTTTGTAGGCAGCAGGGATTAAAGATTTGAGTATCATAGCAGGGACAATCTGTTAGATAAAATAGGAGACGATAGAAGCAATGGCAAATAAATAGAAAAGAGAGAGCCTTAGCAAGGTGAAGAGGCACCAGAGTAATGGAGGAGATAGTGAGAAATGATGTCAGAGTTATGTAACAATCACAGCAAATTAACTATTTTTTTATTTAAAAATATATTCTTATTCTGAACTTAACCAGCACCAAAGAAGATAAGCATTTTCATTTACAAAGGAAAACAGAAAAAAAAAAAAGAATTATACATATTTGCTGAGAGACCCTGGGCAAGTTATTCAACAGCTTTAAATAGCTTAGAAGTAATAGTAAGTGATTAAAGAAAGCTTCTAAATGTGTGTTGTTTTAATTTTATTGCAAAAATCTCCTATATAGTTTCCTTTTGGGAAATTATTATCATGTTATGAACAGACTGATAACAAAGGCTTTATTCGAAAAAGCAGTAATAGTCACAAGAATTCAAAAGAGGTGACAATGAGTGGTACCAGGAACACCAAGGCCATAATACAAATGATACCTCTTCTGGGACAGGCATCAGTCCTCTTCATGGATCAGGGTCAGCTATTATAGGGTCCTATTACAAGGTCCTAAGTTTTTTGAATGACTTTGGTGAGCTACTTTCACATCCTCCGTTTAAGGGCAGCTACTTCATGATTTCCCATCCTGGCAACTATCTGGTACTTTATTATTACCTCCAAACTCATTCTTCTGGAAGACCACATCAACTCCGAAATTCTCAATTCCTTGATACCTCTTTCCCTGGAATACTTCCCTCCCTCTGATTGGACAGGGTGCAGGGAGGACATCAGAGACTGACTCCTATATCCTTCACTTAAGGAGGGGGCCTAGAGCAGCCATCTCATGATTTCACAACTAGCTGCAGAACTTAATCATGATACCTGCACAGATTTCCCCACCTTACCCTACTTCTCCTTTCAGTTTCTTTTTATGTGTTGTCTTCCCCCATTAGACTGTGAACTCCTTGAGGCCAGGGACTGTTTTTTTGCCTTTCTTTGTATCCCCAGTATTTAACACAGTGCCTGGCACATAGCAGGTGTTTAATAAATGTTTCTTGACTGATTAAACAACTTATTTCAGAGTTCAAGTGAATACTGACACCCCACCACCACTACTAAGTTCACTGCTCCCTAGTCTACTAGTTGGAACATCCCTCTTTATTCTGAGCTGGGCCTGATTTAGGCCAATCTATTGGTAGTTTAGGTTCAATGAAGGAACCAAATAAGATATGTAGTCCGCTCAATATTTTCTTTACTTTACTTTCAGTTCATGGAACAGAACAAGCATTTCTATAACACAGTACAATAAAAAAGATGATTGCACATGAAACTACAAATCTACCATGTACAACTTGCTATTCCCTCTAAATATACAGCAAAGTTAACATATAAATTTCTTTTTTCTCCCCTCCCTCTACTCTTTGCCCTAGAGATGTCTACCATTAGACACAAATAGGTGTATATGTAAAATTATTCTCTACATGCTTAAATTATCAATTCTTTTTTATCAATTCTTTCTCTGGTTGCAGATAGAATCTTCATATGTTCTTTATTTTTAGTTTATATATTTATAATAGTCAAAATGATCCATTCACTCAAAGTCATTCTTAAAACAATAATGCTGGTATATGTATACAGTGTTCTCCTTATTCTTCTCACTTTGCTCTTAGACTTTCCATGCCCTTCTAAGGTCATTGAGCCCATCATTTCTTATAGTACAGTAGTATTCCAGTAGGACCATATGCCACAACTTGTTACGCCATTCTGCAATTGATGAGGATCCCAGCAATTTCCAGTTCTTTGCCACCACAAAGGGAGCCATCATAAACATCCTGTTCACATTGTTGTAATTACTATTTGTGAATTTCCCTCCATCTTATTTTTACTTGCTATTTTCTTTCTCAGCCTCTCTTTTCATCCTATCCCTATTACCTTATCTTCTCTCCTCCCCCTTCCACCCACTTACTTCACCTACTCCTCAACAATACCCCCATTTACTACCCCCATCTCAATCCACACACCCCTCTAAAAGTCCCTCCCCGACTCTATCCTCCAGTTTTCTCACCTCACAAAATGTTCAGAAGACTTCTACACCCTTCCAGATGTACACGTTTCTTTTTCAACCCAGAAGAGTATAAGGTTCCAATATTACCAGCCCTCTACCCTCACCTGCTTCCTCTGTATTAGTTCTTCCTTTTACCTTTTCCTACCCAATTTTGTTTTTTAGTATCATTCCAACTTATACAACTTAGCTTCAATCATTCTTTCAAACTACCAGGAAAGAGATTAACTTACTCACAACAGGAGGCTATTCAACAAGGATAGATATTGGTGATAGCTCATATTAATTTAGCTGACCAAATCTCCCTTGCCTAAGTTACCCACTGCGATCCACCAACCGTCACAGCACCCATGGAGCTCCTCATGACTACTCTGGATTTAGGAAATCCATGAGGAAATGATGCCGAGCCTTTAGTCCCTAAGCCTACCAAGTCTCAAGTAATGTCTTAATACCATTTAAGGTGGAAGGGAAGTCTAACTTGAATGAGGACAGGGAACCCCATCAGCAAGGTGATATCAAATTGCTGCCCCATTCTTCCACAGAGAATGAGTAAGGGCTTTCCCTCATTTTCATCTAGGGACTCAGTTATTGGGTTCTTGTGTTTGTCCTTCGTTCTCAGAGGACCATGACATCAAGATGATGACATGACTTGCAGTTGACTTTGACTTGAGTGAGGGAGAGTTGTGTAAGGTCGCCAACCTCACTTTCTTCTCCTGAGCCATCTGGGTCCAGTGGCCTGATATTCATCAGGACAACTGAAGATGGCCCAGGATGCAATGGGAGACCCTGGCTCTTTCAAGCTAAGTTTATCACATTCTCACTTTGAGTGAGATACAGCCATTCAATGAATAGGCTTCTCTAAGTTACTCAAGGGATTGCCCCTTTAACCAAACCAAACAAAACAAACTGGGAGGGGAAGACCCTCAGGTTTCCTGGGTAAAAGAGAAACAATTACTATTTAGTAATTACATTCACTCTGTGCTAGGTGGGTGGAGACTTGTCTAGTCCATGAGCTCCAGAGTGAGTTGGGTTTAAGGCTTGATCTTTGAGCATGAAATGTAGCCAGTAAACCCAAAGGAAAAAAGGCAGCTTTTTGCTATAGAGCTTACCTTCCCCTGGATTGTGTTTGTCCTTTGTTCTGGAAGAGGACGATGATATCAAGATGATGACATGACTTGCAGTTGACTTGATTTGAGGAAGGGAGGGCTGTGCAAGGTCATCTACCTCACTTTCTTCTCCTAAGCCTTCACCTTCCCCAGGTAGAACACCTTAGGGACTCAGTATGGTCACCAAGTAGGCTAAAGTATAAATTCATGTTTATCATAATTATGTAGGTAGTTTTACCTTCCCCAATTCATTAGAAATCAAAGATTCCACCTTAGTCTCCTAATTTTCCCCTGGTAGTGAGTTGTCTGTATTAAACAAGGGGAAAAAAGAGCGGGGGAAATGTGTCATTTCCATAGGATTTTGGAGCCCGGTGAGGGAAGGAACTTTTGAAAAACAGATGACTGTAGGAGTTAAGAAAAAGGACGGATTTGAAAGTGTTAGTTGGAACTATGTGTCAAAATAGTCTGTTTTTACTAGGTAAGTCTTCCTGGAGACCAGATCTAAGAAATTACTGGGTAGGAGAGTCCTCCCTCCTCCTAGGTGGAGAGTCCTCCACCTATTCCTTTCAGTTGTAGTTTTAGGGATCTGGGACATCCAGCCATCATAGGAGCATGAGGATGAAACCGTTGTTTCAAGAGTCAGTTTAATATCTGGGAGTCTACCTGCTAAAACAAACCCAAGGACTATATGAACACAATTACAAAATACTTTTCACAAAAATAAAGTCAGATCTAAGTAAGTGGAAAAACATCAGTTAGTTGTGGGTAGACCAAGCTAAATATAATAAAAATGACAATTCTACCTAAATTAATTTACTTATCCAGTGCCATTCCAATTAAACTATCAGAAAAATATTTTCTAGAGGTAGAAAAAATAATATCAAAATTCATCTGGAAGAACTTGGTCTAGGATATCAAAGGAATTAAAAAAAAGAAATGGTTAGGAAGGTGGCCTATCTCAAATTGTATTATAAAGTAGCAATCATCAAAACCATTTGGTACTAGCTAAGAAATAAAAGGGAAGACAAGTGGAATAGGTTAGATACTCAAGACACAGTAGACAATGAATATAGCAGTTTACTGTTTGATAAACCCAAGGACCCCAGCTTCTGAGACAAGAACTCACTGTTTGACAAAAATTGCTGGGAAAACTGGATAACAGTGTGGTGGAAACTGGGCATAGACCAATGCCTGACACCACGCACAAGAATAAAGTCCAAATGGATACATGATCTAGGTACAAAGACTGATACTATAAACAAATTAGGGGAGCAAGGAATAGTGTATTTGTCAGATTTATGGAAAGTAGGGATATTTATGACCAAACAAGAGATAGAGAATATTATGAAGTACAAAATGGATAATTTTGATTACATTAAATTGAAAAGTTTTTGCACAAACAAATCCAATACAATCAAGATTAGGAGGGAAGCAGAAAACTGGAAAAGAATTTTTGCAACTAGTGTCTGTGATAAAGGCTTCATTTCTAAACTATATAGAGAACTGAGTCAAATGTACAAGAATACAAGTCATTCCCCAATTGATAAATGATCAAAGGATATGAACAGGCAGCTTTCAGAGGAAGAAATTAAAGTTATGCATAGTCATGAAAATAAACTCTAAATCACTGTTGATTAGAGAAATGCAAATCAAAACAAGTCTAAGGTACCACATCACACCTATCAGATTGGCTAACATGACAAAACAAGAAAATGATAAATGCTGAAGAAGATATAGAAGAGTTGCAACACTAATTCATTGTTAGTGGAGCTGTGAGTTGATCCAATCATTCTGGAGAGCAATTTGGAACTATGCCCAAAGGGCTATAAAAATGTGCATACCCTTTGACCTAGCAATACTGCTTCTAGGACTGTATCCCAAAGAGATCATAATGGAAAAGAGTCCCACATGTACAAAAATATTTATAGCAGCTCTCTTTGTGGTGGCCAAGAACTAGAAATTGAGGGGATTCCCATCAATTGGGGAATGATTGAACAAGTTATGGTATATGAATGTATGCTATAAGAAATGATGAACAAGGAGATCTCAGAGAGGCCTGGAAGGACTTATATGAACTGACGCTGAGTGAAAGGAGCAGAACCAGGAGACTTGTACACAGTAACAGCCACAGTGTGCCTTACACAGCAGTGCATGGGCCTAAAACATTCCCAATGAAGGCTTGTGGCAAAATATCATCCACATCCAGAGAAAGAACTATGGAATCGGAATGCACAATCAAGCAGAATACTTTCTCTTGTGTTATGTTTTGTTTTGGTTTGTTTTTCTCATGGATTCTCCCATTCATTTTAATTCTTCTATGCAACATGACTAATGTGAAAATGTGGTTAATAAGAATGTATATATAGAACCCACATAAGATTGCATACCATCTTGGGGAAGGAGAGGGAGAAAATTTGAGACTTATGGAAGTGACTGTAGAAAACTGAAAACAAATAAGGTAATTTTTTTTTAAAAAAGAGTCAATTCAAGTATTCAACCAAGCCAGCCATATAACATTGATATGTGAGTGACTAGGATGGTGATGTGCCCAGTCTTGAACCACAGTTGAGATGAAGTGAGCGTCCTTGTCAGAGGCAATGTTTCAGCCAGGTCTATAAGAAAGAAAGATTAAATTGATTTGCTAGTCAAAAGGTGGGTACTCCAATTGGCATGAGGAGTATCATAGTTAAAAGTAAGTGTCTTGCATTTAGTTAAGGAAGTCATATGATACTACACTTGCCACAAAATGGTATCATGGTCTCTGTGTCCAGATTGGCAATAAACCTACTTTTCAACCTCTGTCAGTCTTTAAAGAGTATCCGTTTGGTTGCTCAGTTCAGGAGAGGGGCTGTTATTTTTCTAATGGGTGCTGACTTGCCCTACAAATTGTTGCTGTTGTGTTTGTCCTTCATTCTTGAAGAGGACCATGACATCAAGATGATGACATGACTTGCAGTTGACTTTGATTTGAGTGAAGGAGGGCTGTGCAAGGTCACTAACCTCACTTTCTTCTCCTGAGCCATCTGGGTCCAGTGGCCTGATATTCATCAGAATGACTGGAGGTGACTGACCCAGGATGCAATGTGAGACCCTAGCCCTTTCAGGCTAAGGTCTTCTCACATTCTCACTTTGAGTGAGATATACCCCATTCAATGAATAGGCTTCTTTAAGTAATTACTCAAGGGATAGCTCCTTTAATTAAAAAAAAAAAATCAAACTGGGAGGGGAAAACCTCAGGTTTCCTGGGTAAAAGAGAAACTGTTGCTATTTAGTATTCAGTCACTTCATTTGCCCTACAAATAACTCTATAGAGTGGAAGGCATTAGCAAAATTCCTTCATTTGATCCAGATCCCAAAATGAGAGGCTTTTGATTGTTCAATCTGTTCTCTCCAGGCACCGGACCACTTAGCCAAATTCATGATTACTTCCCAGGAATCTGTGTAAATTGAGATCTTATTTAAATAATCCCTCAAGGCTCTCCCATACACTAGCCATGAGGCTACCAATAGGAAAATTTGCCAGAACTCGCTCTCCCCCCAACCCTATTATCTATTAAGCTCTCTTTTGTTACCAAGTTATTGGCCACCAAGATCTAGTTGAACTTTCCTCTCTCATCTCAGGCAGAGTAGTCAGAAAAAAGGAAATTTTAAAGAGTTATGTCCTCATAGGTCCTCTCCTAGGAGGAGCTATTGGGCTGGGTAAGGGGGTGCTTCTCGTTTCATTGAAATAACTTTCCACAAACCACTGGAAGGGCCCTTGCCACATCATATATGTAATCTGACTATTCAATCACTCCATCCTCTGTATTCTATACTTTCTATACTTCAACCACAATATCAACTACTATGCCACCTCTTTCCAGTGCAGACTATGCTAGTTGTCATGGAACAGGCCAGACTCAGGCCATCCCCTAGTAGTTTAGGTTCAATATTGGAATGAAATGATACACCTAGAGTTCATCTAACATTTTACAAAAGAAGGTTTACTTAGCCATGGCAGAGAAAGAATACTCAATTTAATACAGCACTTAGCCTGGGTAGATATAACCTTCTCTCTTCTCTGACCCCTCCACCAAACTCTATATGGAAATATGACTGGTCAGCAGTCATACAACTTTGGAATTTCTACCAAATCTGAAGGAACTCAATTCCAAATAAGAGGGGCTTTTGGTGTCTATAGACTAGGGGTTCTTAACCTGGGATCCAGGGATAGAACAAAAGGGGTCTTTGGATAGATTTCATTCAATTATAAATGCAGGCAACAAACCACAGTAGTTTTGGTACTGTATTATTGGTTACTTTGTCACTGATAGAAATCACTGACACTTTTCCTATTATATTATAGTTGTTGCAGCTATCTCAAAGTATCATTTATGCTTACTGCTTCTTCAAAGTTACTATAGTTTTTAGGACCACCATTAGATAACATATGATTGCAGTCTTCTCTACACACATTTGTCCTACAGTATATATAGGTGGCCAACTATAGGGCAATTCTGTGTTGTCCAAACAGTAAACCAAAACAGTTAACCATCTAGTGATAAAGTCATTTCATGGGTCACATTGCTGATCCATACACATTGCTTTCTCATATACTTTATCTATAATTGTTGATCAGTACTAGGAAGGAGGTAAATCCTTTTCGTTGTGTGTTAAACCTTTGTAAGACTGGGCTTTTCAAATGAGAATCTTTAACTCTCTGTAAGGCAGCATGACCTTTTGTAATACTAGACAAAAGGGCTACAAGTGGAGTCCAGGCAAATTTAAATTTATCTAACAGTTGAGATAATCATTGAAATATGTTATTTGAAGTAACATTATTGCACAGATTCCACAGTGATGGGATTCATACATGGTGTTGCAAGTTTGGTGAGTATTCTTTTATTTTTCTCTTTGTACTCCTTTTTTCTATACTTTTTATGAAGTAAAGGCATGTACAGGCAAAATGTTGCACACGGGATGGTCATATATTATTATTCTACAAAAATACCATGATTTAAAAAGAACTAACTTCTTGAGAAAACTGTGAATAATATCAGAAATGAGAATCATCTATTTGTAATATTGATTATCTGTCCCCACTGTCTGAATGGTACATCTCACCCATCTCCTTGAATCCCCCAGTACCCCTAAAGGGATTGGGGGTGTCTGGACTCACTGACAATGGCTCTAGCCACCCATAGATAGTGTTACCTACTAGGTAGGTCCTCTGAGCCCCAATTCCATTTAATCACTTGTAGCAGAAGTAGCTTTTGAAAGGTATAATACAAATATACAAACACTTTAGCTCAATTCCCATAGACCACAGTCCCAGGTCAAACCCACTCAGGCTTGAGTCCCAGGCACTCTGGCTTCTCAGGACTGCCCTGCTTAAGTAGATGGATACAACACTTTGCCTGCAATCCTGGCTCCAAGGTTGCTAAAGCTCAAATTTTCAGAGCCAGTGGGATCATCAATGGCACTTAAAACTGAGAAGGACAAAGGAAACAGAACAGAAGCAAATACCCCTACTTGTGTAAAAGAATGGGGGAAAAGGTATCTCCACTCCTGGTTTAGTTCATAGTACTCACATGGTGGGTAAACTGTGATCTTCAGCCTCCAGCAGGAAAATGCATACAAGAAAGGAACTATTCCAGTCTGGCAGTTTTAAAAGATGCAGCTTGCTTAGCAGATAGTCAAAGGAAGCTACTCCCACTTGTGAGGAAAATGCAGGATGCAGGGTATCTCCATGTTAGCAGGTTTAGGCCTATGCCCAATAACCCTCTCTTACACATTATTTCTAAGAAAGTACAGAAAGTCATATGATTCCTCAAACATCAATAGCCAAATTCCAGGAAGGAAAGTAGTCCTGAGATACTGGTATAATCTGAATGTCTATCAGAGGGTTAAAAGAGTTTGATGCATTAAAACTTTGAGTAAATTATAAAAACTGCCTTATTCCACTTAATTGACATACAAATTTCTTGGATATCTTACACTTTAACATACAAATTACTTCTATCTATATAGATTTATCAAATCACTTAAAAGCCATGTAAAAATATTGTTTCAAAAATATAAATTCAATAAAATATGTTTTAGATTTATTTTATTTTTTATATTCAAAATGTTTAATTAAAATGTTAAAAGGAAGCATGATATATTTTGTATGGTTTCATTTGTATGACAGGACACCAAACTACAGTGTTTTTTATATAGAAAAATCCTTGCAAAAGAAAGTATGTACTTCACAGCGATGCAAGGAACTAAAAAATTCCCAATGACTCGAGGCAAAACACCTTCCACATCCAGAGAAAGAACTGTGGAACTGGATTGCAGAATGAAGCAGACCATTTTCTCTTGTGTTATGTTTTGTTTTGTTTTATGGTTTCTCCCATTCTTTTGAAATCTTCTATGCAACATGACTAAGGTGAAAATGTATTTAATAAGAATATATGTGTAGAACCTATATAAGATTGCATGCTATCTGGGGAGGGAGGGAGGAAGGAAATGGGGGAAGGAAGGGGAGGGAGGAGGAAAGAAAGGGGAGGGAGTAGGGAAGGAGGGGGAGGGAGGGAGGAAAATCTAAGCTATATGGAAGTGATTGTAGAAAACTGAAAACAAATAAAAATAATTTTTTAAAAAAAGTATGTAGTTAGTAAAACTGAAAGAACCCCTCATGGTTGCCCACCCATCTTGAAAGTGAAACTAAATGGGTTTTTTTGGGGGGAGTAATGCTTATTCAAAAAAGTTGGGACACTTCCAAAAATCAGATTTGCTGTTTCTTGAAATATCAGACAAAGTTGGTTCCTGGTTTGGCAAATGAAAGATGACTAGTAAACCATGAGTACTGGAATCAGTCAGATTGGTTTGTGGATTGTAACAGAAGGAAAAACTGGAAGAAATTCCCATTGTCAAATGAGGTAATATATTCTGGAATAGTTGATGTTTCTTTTTAACATCTTCAAGCAGGTCATTGAAAAACTGGTAGCCTCATCATTTTCCTTAGGTATGTAATTGGATAAAACTACAGACATCTCTGAATGTAATCAACTTCTTTTGCATGTGCTAATGCACTTAGGGAATTCTTTTCTTGTGAGTCTCTTTTGGAGATGAGAAAGACCTCCCATAGAAGGTAGGATTTTAGCTGAGTCATTAATGAAGTTGGATAAGGTAGAAATCAAGGTGAGGGTAGAGAACTTTCCAGAAATGGAGAATAACTCATACAAATCCATGAAGTCAGGAGATAGGGTAGCTTGGTGGCAAGGTGGAAAGAGTGCTTTGTTTAGAGTCAGGAGGACTTGTTTTCATGAGTTCAAATCTGGCCTCAGGAGCTTACTAGCTGTGTGACCCTAGGCATGTCACTTAATCCTGTTTGCCTCAGTTTCCCCAACTATAAAATGAACTGGAGAAGGAAATCGAAAATCACTCCAGTATCTTTGCCAAGAAAACCACAAAAGGGATCAAAAAGAGTCTGATGCAATTGAACAACAACAAAATGTAAGAAACAAGTAGAACAGTTTAACTAGATCCCAGAATATGTGGAAGCAGAATAAAAGGGAAAGACTGGAAAGGTAGAAAGGGGTTAAATTATGAATAGTTTTAAAAACCAAACAGACAAATATTTAATCTTGTAGGTAACAAGGAGCTCCTGAAATTTATCGAATAAGAAGGTGAAGTGGTCAGAACTACACTTCAGACCTATCACTTTGGCAGCTAGGTGGAGGATGAATTAAAGTGGGGAAAGATATATGGCAAGCAGATCACTTAGAAGTCTATTGTATTAGAGGTGATGAGGGTCCTGAACTAGGGTGGTAACTGTGTGAGTAAAGATGAGGAGATTTATATGAGAGACATTAGGAAGGTGGAAATAGCAAGAATATATATTCAGGGAATGAGTTAGATATATAGAGTGAATGAAAATGAGGAGTCAAGGATGACACCACGATTTCAAATCTGAATACTTGAGATAATGGGAAGCCCCTTGATGGTAATAAGGAAGTTTGGAAGAGGGGAGGTTTGAGAGGAATGATAATGAATTCCATTTTGGATATGTTGAGTTTAAAATGCCTAAGAGACATCCAAAAGGTATCCAAAAAGCAACTAGAGATGGATGACTTTATTTCAGGAGAGAGACTAGAGCTGTACCATCATCATAGACGAATATTAGTTCAGACCATTAGAATGAATGGAATAATTGGACCCATGAGAGGTGATAAAAATGTATGTGTACATAAGAATGTATTTCACCCAGTGAAATAGTATAAAGGAAAAAGAGAAGAGGACTCATGATGTAGCCCGGGTGACAATCATGGTGAGTGACACTGACCATGGTTGATAGACGAAGTTCCAGCAAAAGAGACCAAGAAAAAGCAGCATCAAGAAAATGTATGGAATGTCAAGAAGGAAAGGGTGATTGATAATGTTAAAGTTTCAGAGAGATCTGAGAAAAGGCCATTAGATTTGGCTTGGAAGAAATCACTGGTAACATTGGAGAGAGCAGTTTCAGTTAAAGAATGTTGTTATACTATTTAAAAAAAATAAAGAATGCTCTTGAACGCCAAATTGCAGAGGGATTAAAAGAGAGTGGGAGGGGAGGAAGTAGAGACACTTAAAAATAGATGACTTTGTCAGGGAGTTTAGAAGAAAAAGGAAAGAAAGATATAGAACAATGTCTCATTGTTCCTGAATCATTACAAGCAAACCTGGTACCTGGATAAATTGTCCTGGACTGTCTACCATGATCTTCTGAGCTTGTGATTGGCTAATTATCAATGTCCATAGACCTGTTGCCCTACAGTTTCTTTTCCAGCTTTCTATTCCAGGATCCCAAAGGTTTCCCTTTGTCCTTTAGTAGCCTCTACAACTAGAATATTGGACAGGAATTGTCACCAAGTTCATCCCTTCCCTACAGACAAATCAGAGATTACCCTGTGTCTGGAACACACTTGAATGAGTTCCCTGACTCACTGGTAGATACCAATACACAATTCCTCCATCATCAGAATCATCTCATTCTGAAATGTTATCTAGCTCTGACAGTCTTTCTTCAAAACATAAGTGGGTTCTTCTTTTCCATTTAGCTGATGGTGCTTTCCACAAGCAGATTTCCACATCAGTTAATCTGTCTAGTTTCTCAATAAAGAATGGGTGGTTTTGTTGCATTCTCATTGTTACTATTCCAGTTCTTACCAGTTCTCTGTTACTATTTTGGAAGCAGTGAAGTGTCAAGTGTTTGGAGCTTTCCATAAAGCTATTATCTTGTGTATTTCCTATGCACAAAGATTTCTTAGCAGAAACTCTATCATTTGGATGAATATCTTGTCAGTGAACTGGGCATCATATTGACATTTGTTTTTAACACACTTTTCAGAGCAGAGACCACTGTAAGATTGTTTTGGCTTATCTCTTGACCTACCTTTGGCCTGTGTCTTATAACCATGCTGGTTATAAGTCTTTATACATCTCCATCTCCTGAAATACCAAAGCAGAAGTCAATAGCCAAACATGGTTCTTACCCAATCATTACCAAGTACAGGTAAAGCCTGTGGCATCATTTCTAGTGGAATTCATGTATGCATTAGAAATGCCACATAGTGACTCCACTGAAATTTTTGCTTCACCTTCAAGATTCTTAGCACATTTACTAGGGGGCAGTTGAAATAGTCAAATTGTTGTTCTTCGTTGGGGTGATAACAGTGTGGTTCTAGACCTGTAGAATCCTGACAAGGCCAAAGTGACTTTAAATAGCTTGCTTTCATAGTCATTATCCTTGTCAGAGTAGATTCTGGCAAGGAAGTCATACACTGAAAAATATTTTCACCATAACATTTCTGCAACAGTGGCTCTCTGATTTCTGGTTGGGATGTCTGTAAATGCTAGGTAAGATGGCCATTGCCACTTGGATATGACTTATTCTTACTACCTCTTTCCAGAGACAAAAGATTGATATGGAGGCAGCTGGATAGAACACAGTACTAAGAGTCAGGATGACCTGGGTTCAAATCCTGCCTCAGACACTTACTAGCTATATGACTCTGAGTAAATCATTTAACTTTTCTGTTCCTTAATTTCCTCATCTATAAAATGGAGATAATAAAAGCATTCTATTTCCCTCCCAGGGATGTTGTGAAGACCACATGAATTAACAGATGTGAAACATTTCATACATCTTAAAGTTCTACATAAATGCTACTTCATATTAGTATTATTGTTATTATTTTATGCTTTCCAGGTATGCAACACAAGTAGTACTTTCTTTGAACCCATAAAGCACAGGTCAGATACTTCATATAATCATGGGCATTTTAGGGGTAAGTGGTTTAAGAGAGGGAAACTTTGGTTTCTGCCTTTGTGGAGAGTAGGATAGGAGCTATGACTGGGTGGTCTTTGGCTCCCTTATCTTCATGATAGGAATTTGTTGCAGCTGGAGATCATTTAGTCCATCACTGTCCAACATGACAATGGGTTTCAGGGGCAGAATTGAAAGTTAAAACATACTTACTAACTGGCAGACCATTTTAGCTAACTAAAAATCTGTCTTGTTACAAGCAGTGCAAACAAATGGAATATTCAGGAGAATTAGAAGGCATAATTGAAGAAGATGATGGTAAAAGGGTATGGGTAAATAGTTTTCACAACTCAGGTATTAGATGAGTGATAGAAGTATGAGAATTGTTTATGTGATGAGGAAGAAAAGAAAGATGAGGAAGAAGCAAGAAGCTATGAGAGAATATGAAGAGAATGGACTCTTGGGGACAAATGAGGCTACTCTGGACAAAAGGAAAATAATTGAAGATAACAAAACTAAAAATGGTGCTGGAAGTAAAGACGCCATTTTACAAACCAGAACTTGTACCTTTTATATCATACACAACAAATATTATCAGACTTCAAAATTCTGGTTATTTGATTATGATGAACCTTTAATAGAACATATGTATGAACACATCAATCAAGACTATGTGAAGAAAACAGTGATCAATCAAAAATCACCTACATCTTCCACCACTTCCCATGTGTTCAGTTCACCCATGTAGATGTGTTGTGGTGATGAAAAAAACCATTGAGATGCTTTCAGAAGATGAAGGAGACCTTGATGTTCATATATATAAAATCTTTTTATTTTTATGAAATTTGTACAAGTTCTTATTTCAACAATAGAATATGGCCAATGAGTATAATATCTGTAACAAAGGTATTTATGTTTATTCATTAAATAAGAAAAAAAGATGTTCCTTTTTTTTCTTTGCACACAGGTTTTTATTAAATAAAGTTAGTAATGGAATGAATTTTGTTTAATGAATAAATATTAAGTCCCTTTATTATAGAAATTGTGTTCATTAGTGAGTATGGTCATGTCTATGGGTTAATTTAAAGTTAGAATCAAGAATTAGCATCGAATTTATTATCTTTTCATTACATTGTGAAGTGTCTTGTGTAGCTATATTCTGTTGCTGAAATGACAACCACAGCAGTGGTCTCCTCATTTTGCTCACTTTACATCAGTTCATGAGTCTTGCCTGGTTTTGCTGTGAGTAGCCTCTCCTCTCTTCTCTTCTCCACTTCCCCTCCTCTCCTTCACCCCCCTCCTCTCTCCTCACCCCTCTTCTCCATCCTTGTCTGGAGTGCTCTACCCAGGGGAAGGTACACTTCCTTGGCTGAAAGCTGCCTTTTTTTGTTTGGGTTTACTGGCTACATTTCTTGCTCATAGAACAAGCATTAAGCCCGCTTCACTCTGGAGCTCATAGATTGGACACCAGGTCCCCCCACCCACCTAGCCCAGAGTGAATGTAATGACTAAATAGTAACTCTCTTTTACTGAGGAACCCTGAGGGTCTTCCCCTCCCAATTTGATTTTTTTTGGTTATTTTTTTCTTTTATTAAAAGGGGCTATCCACTGAGTAACTACATAAAGAGACCTATTCATTGAATGGGTGTATCTCACTCAAAGTGAGAATCTGATAAGACGTTAGCCTAAAATGGTCAAGGACCCACATTGCAACCTGGGCTGTCTCCAGTTGTCCTGATGAATATCAGGCCACTGGACCCAAATAGCTCTGGAGGAGAAAGTGAGGCTGGTGACCTTGCACAGCCCTCCCTCACTCAAATCAAAGTCAACTGCAAGTCATGTCATCATTTTGATGTCATGGTCCTCTTTGAGAACAAAGAACAAACACAGCCAGGTTTTGCTGAAACTATCCCCTTCATCATTTCTTATGGCACAATAATATTACATCACAATCATATACCATACTTGCAAAAAATAACGAAGGGAATAGTTTCAGAAAAACTTGCTCAGCCATCTCCCAATTGATGGGCATCCCCTTAGTTTCCAATTCTTTGCCACCACTACGTGTGTGTGTTCATCCTTTGTTGCCAAAGCAGACCGTGCCATCAGAGAAGTAATGACATGACTTGCACTTGACTTTGTTTTTGAGTGAGGGAGGGCTGTGCAGGTCACTGGTCTCACTTCTCCTCCAGAGTCATCTGAATCCAGTGACCAGATATTCATCAGGATAACTGGAGATGACCCAGGATGGGGCAAGTGGGGTTAAGTGACTTGCCCAAGGTCACATAGCTAGTGAGTACATCATGTGTCTGAGGTGAAATTTGAACTCAGGTCCTGCTGATTCCTGCACTGGTGCTCTATCCACTGCACCACCTAGCTGCCCCTAAAACCTACTGCCACCACTAAAAGAGCTACTGAATGAATAATTTATTGAATTATGAAACAGGGGCAGACATGCCCAGTTCTTTGAGTATTCATTGGGAAAGATCACAACTGGAAGTGGGAAAGGGGGCAACAATCCTATTTCAATTAAACATAGAGGGTATGGGACAAAAAACCCATAAAAAGGCAGCAAAAAATGGTACAGAGGCAGATGGCAGCATGGGGAAAGAGAATGGGATGGTGAAGGGAGGCAGGTAGCATGGAGAAGATTATGGGAAGGGGAAAAGGTAGAGAATGTCACTCACGTAACCATGAGAGCACTAAGCAGACTGAATCGAACGGAGATAGAGAGTGTCTGAGGGCAACAGTTTGAGGTTTCATTTTTATAGGGCTTTTGGGTGTTGTTTTCAGAAACAGACCATTTTCTATCTGTGTCATCTGGGGTATAGTTCATCAATATACCCAAATCATCTCAAAGTTATCTTAAAGTCACCATCCCAAAGTTATCAGCACCTTTTCGATGATCTGCTGATCTGGAGCTGTGGAGTTCTGAATTTTGTCTGTAATTTACATACCACACACTAAAACCTTGACAAGCAACACCTACCTAGATGGTTTCTCCTGATTTGACACATATTACTAGGATGTGATAAATGATGCAATTTGCAAATTATGTTCCTTTGTTCTTTGAAATGGTTTGTACATGCCTTCCAGGTTCCCCTTTGCAATCTTATTTCCTGCTATCCTTCTTTTTACTGGCTTCTTATAAACTTACTATATTGACTGGAAGGCAGAAGATTGAATAGTCAGGAGGACCAGAACAAGATAAAATTTTAACACAGCCGATGTTTTCCATGCTACCAAATTGGGCTGTCCAGGAACTGCACATATTCAAATAAAGTATTCTCAGAGTACTATATTTTCAGTATACAAACCTCGTAATAAATCTTACTATGCCATTCTAGTAAATGTGTTTGCTTTTAGCGAATTGTTTCCTTGGCTATTAGTGGAGGCTCATGAGCTATGATTTTAGGAATGTGGACCCATGTGGTACCTTGAGTTTAGAGTAGTCATCCCCTGGGCAACTTAGGAATTGGACAGAATAGCCCCCAAAGTCTACATTCTGGAATCTCATCCAGGAGGATTTATATAGCCTAAAGATTCCCTAAAGAAAAATCAGTATTTTTTCTTTTGTTTTCGAACTATCGTAAGTCCATTTTCATTGCATTTCCAAGTGATGCCAATTGCCTTGAGATAGCTTTAGTGGGATTGAGTGTTTAAGTTCTGATATTGTTATGTTCATTATTTGTCATTTTTTTTTAAATTTTACCAACTGTTGGATGTGAGGGAGAACCTTAGGGCTGCTTTAATTTGCATTTGTCTAATTATTGATGACTTGGAGTCTCTTTTCATGCAGTTATAAATAGCTGGGTTTTCTTCCCATGAAAGTTGCCTGTTTATAGCCATAGATGTTTTATCAATTGAAGAATGACTCTTATTCTTATAAATCTGAATTAGTTCCTTATGTGCCCTAGAAATAAGACTTTGGTCAGAGAAATTTGCTATAAGTATTTTTTCCAAGTTGTTTTCTTTTTAAATTTAGTTACATTGATTTACTTTTGCAAAAATCTTTAAATTTTATGTCATCAAAATTGTCAGTTTAACCTTTGGGGTCTTCTCTATCACTTGTTTCTAAGGAATTCTTCCCCTACCCATAGTTCTGAAAGGTGACTTTTTTCCCCCTTGTTCTTCTAATTTGTTTAAGATGTGACTATTTGTATCTGAGTCAACATATTCATTTAGAGCTTTTCTTGGTGTAAGGTATGAGGTGTTGTTCTAAACCTAGTTTCTGAAAAATTACTATCCGGTTTTCCCAGCAGCTTTTGTCAAATAGTGAGTCCTTGTTCAGTAGCGGGGATCTGCATTTATCAAACACTAGACTAATAGGTTAATTTCCTTCTGTATGTTGTGTAATGATTCATGTCTTTTTTTTAACCAATTACAAATTATTTTGATAATTATTGCTTTGTGGCATAGTTTAAGGTGTGATCTTGCTAGGCTTCCTTCCTTCCACTTTTTTTCATTTCTTCCCTTCAGATTCTTAGCTTTTTATTCCTCAAAATGATTTTTTAAAATTATTTTTTCTAGTTCTGTAAATTAATAGTTTGATCAATAGATCATTGTGGCACTATAAAAATAAATATAAAAAATAATTTTGTTATATTGGCTCAGCCTACCTATAAGCAATTAATATTTCCCCAATTATTTTGATCTGTCTTTATTTCTACAGTGTTTTGTAGTTACATTTATTAGTTCTTATGTATCTTGGTAAGTAGATTCCCAAATACTTTATACATATAGTCTATAATTATTTTACACATTCCTATTGTGCTTTATTGGCATTACACAGAAACACTGATGATTTATGTAGAATTATATCTTGCAACTTTTTTGAAGTTAGCCATTGTTTGTATTACATTTTTAGTTGACTGTCTAGGCTTCTGTAAATATACTATCATATCAATAATTTTGTTTTTTCTTTACCTGTGCTTATTCCTTCAATTTCTTTTTCTTGTCTTTTTACTATAGTTAGCATTTCTAGCACTACATCAAATAGAAAGGGTCTTTTGCTTTACCTCTAATTTTATTGGAAAGGATTCCAGTTTTCTTCCATTATGTATAATGTTGACCATTGGTTTTAGATAGATATTATTTATGATATTTATGAAAGATAATTTATTATGCCTATGTTTTCCAGTGTTTTTAACACAAATTTATATGTTCAAAACTTTTCTGCATCTATTACTATAATAAGATTTTTGTTGTTTTTGCTATTAATATGATTGTCTTTAGAGTTTTCCCAATATTAACTTAGCAGTGGAATATATCCAACCTGTTCATGGTGCATAATATTTGTCATATGTTGTTATAGCTTCTTGTCTAATATTTTGCCTAAAATTTTTGCATCAGTATTCACTGGAGGTATTGGTCTATAGTTTCATTTCTCTGTTTTGACTCTGGTCAAGTAGATAACAAGACAATATTTATGTGATAGAAGGAATATAGAAGATATAGAAAAAGCTCTCCTTTTGCTATTTTTGCAAATAGTTTGTGTAATACTGGAATTAATTGTTCTTTGAATGTCTGATTGAATTAACTTATGAATCCATCTGGTCCTGAGTATTTTTCTGAGAAAGAGTTGCTTAAGTTTTCTATTTCTTGTTCTATTAAACCAAGTATTTTATATTTTTGGAAACATTAATCTATTTCATTCAAAGTATTACTTTTGCATCAAAAGTATCACATAGTACAAAGTATCACATAGCAACACAGTTCCTAATAAAAACTTTTATTTCTTTTTCATTTGTTGCAAATTCTCCATTTTCATTATTGATATAAGTAATTTGATTTCTCCCTTTTTTCCTTTTCAGTCAAATTGGCTCCTGGCTTATGTATTTTATTGTATTTTTTAAAAAAGTGTTACTCATTTCACTTATTACTTCAAGGGTTTTGTTGCTTCAATTTTATTAATCTATTCCTTGATTCGGGGGGGTTTCTATTGTATTAATTTTATTGATTTTTCTAAAGTTTTTTTCTCATTGAATACTCAATTCATTGATCTATTCTTTCTCTCTGATGAAGATATTTAGAAATGTGAGTGTTTCCCCAGAGACTACTTAGGCAATTGAGTTGTTTTTCAGTCATATCCTACTCTTCATGACCCCATTTGGGGTTTTCTTGGCAAAGATATGGAAATGGTTTGTCATTTCCTTTTCCAGCTCATTTTACAGATGAGGAAACTAAGGCAAACAGGGTTGAGTGACTTGCCCATAGTCATACAGCTATTAAGTATCTGAAGTCAGATTTAAATTCAGGAAGGAGATCTGGAACTCTATCCACTGCACATCATCTATTGTTATTATTACTTGGGCTACATCTCTAAAATTCAATTATACTGTCTCGTTGTTATTATGTTTAATGAAATTATCAATCATTTCTGTGACTTGTTCTTTAACATACTAATTAATCCTTTAAGATTAATTTAATTAGTCTCCAGTTGACTTTTAATTCTTTCTTCAATGGCCCTTTATTTAATCTAGCTTTTTTTTGGTTTGTTTTGCCAGTGGTCAGTAAAGGAAGTGTTTAATATGATGGCTTTTCTACATGTATTTGTAAGATTTTTATGCCCTAATATATCATCATCATCATAGCTGTAAATTATGTATTTGAATTTAAGGTTTGCAAAATGCTTTATGAATATTATTTCATTATCCTCAAAGCAACCCTGGGAGAGAAATGCTATTATTATCACCATTTTATAGATAAGGAAGCTAAAGCACATAGAAGCTAAGTTACTTGCCCAATGTCACATACCTAGCTAGTTTCTGTGGCCAAATTTTAATTCACATTAACCAGATTCCAGGTTCAGCACACAATCCAACTAGCTGCCTCTAACACATTATCTATTTTTGTAAAGGTACTACACACATCAGAGAAATATGTACATTTCTTTTTAAAAAAATTTTATTTTATTTTCAGTGTTCTACAATCATTTCCTTATATCTTAGATTTTTTTTCCCCTTCCTCCACCCTCCCTCCCTACCTTCCTGCTCCCTCTCTGAGACAGCATACAGTTTTATATAGGTTCTACACATACATTCCTATTAAAAACATTTTTACCTTAGTCATGGTGCATAGAAGAATTAAAATGAATGGGAGAAATCATAAAACAAACCAAAACATAATACAAAAGAAAATGATCTGCTTCATTCTGTGATCAAATTCCATAGTTCTTTCCCTAGAAAGTTCTTTCCTTAAAAGACCATAGGGAATTATTTAAATCCTTGCATTGCAATGAAGTACTAAGTCTGTCAGAAAAATTCCTCGCACACTGTGATTGTTGCTGTGTACAAAGTTCTCCTGGTTCTGCTCCTTTCACTTAGTATCAGTTTATATGTCTTTCCAGACCTCTCTGAAATCTTCCTGTTCCTCATTTCTTATAACACAATAGCATTCCATTACATTCATATACCACAATTTATTCATCCATTCCCCAATTGATGGGCATCCCCTTGATTTCCAGTTTTGGGCCACCACAAAGACCGCTGTTATAAATATTTTTGAATATGTACATTTCTTTCAATTCTCATTCAGTACTTGCGAGAGGTCTCTCATATATAAATTTTCTAAAATTTTATTCAGGTTCTTCATTTCTTTTTATTGATTTTTTAAATTAGATTTTCCTAGCTTTCAGAAAGGTATATTGAGGTACCCCACTACTGTTTTTTTTTTCTTTACAATCCATTTCTTCCTATAACTCATTTGTAACCATTGAAACTTTGCATCTGTTTCCTTTAGAAGCCCTTCATTCTCCCTAAGATCTTAGCATGTAGAGAAGCAGTTCAAGTCCTTTTACCCTCTTCTCTAAGAGGAGATCAGCCTTCATTTGAAACAGGTAATAGTCACTAGGCTGTGGCAAAACTACAAACATCACATGCTCTATGCCATTCATTAAACAATTTTATCTATTTACCATGATTCTTGAGGTTTCCAGCTTTGTTTATTTAAACTATTTGTAGTTATATCCAAACCCTAACCATTTGATTTGATGTTACAGCCTGTTATTACTTCTCAATAACTTATCTTCCTTTTCTTAGTCTCTTCTGCTCTATAATAATATTCACATCCACCTCCTGTTAAATCCTACATTCATCCCCTATCTTCTTCACCAATTTGACCCAAACACTGATCTATTCTATCATTTTTCCATAGTAATTATTCCACTCCCCTTATCGCACTTGCCTGGTTTAGCCATCAAATATTTCCCTATTCTTCTTGAGTCTACCTCTTCAAGTGCTCCTCCTCAATCTTCTCCATAATGTTTATTCTTTTCTTTTAAGTATTATGATGTTATGCATATATGCATCAGTGCATATATGTTATATATTGAGATTAATTTGCTATATATGGTATCTTTCAAGCAAAATATAGTTTCCCTGTTTATCTTTTTTGCTTGTCTATTTTTGCTGTTTTCTTGTCTAAAAGCAGTTTTTATCTCTTGCTTTTTTGAGTTCAGTAGAGATGTATAATAGATTTTACTACAATCACTTATTTCAACTCTGTAATAGTTTTTAATATTTCAAATTTATTTCCTGTAAACAACATATCATTGGTTCTGTGGGAGTCCTTAGCAACTCCTGCACCATCCTTGAAGAGGATAGCCACCAACAGAGTGACCCAAAACTTGCTATTTTACCAGCAGATATGAATCGGGAGTTGTTTGGATGAATTGTAAAATGATTCATTGGCAGTCCTGAAAATTTCTTTATAATGTGATGAAGTTTAAGTATCAAAAGATCATAGCAATAGGAATAAGTTAACTATGTTTTTGTCAAATACATTCTTGTGAGTATCCTATAGTGCTAGTAGATAATTAATAAAAAGGGGCCAACTTTTATGGGGAAATCCTAGACATGTGCTATAACATAAGCTTAAGTATGAGATACTGTGGTTGGGGTTTAATGAGCTAAAGAGTATGAGAACGTGGAACCTAAGCGCTTCTCATTGGAGGTCAGATTCCCTAACACTAAACTTAATCCAAAGTGCATGCCTGGGAACAGAACAGAGAGTGATGCAGTACCCGAACCCCTGTAGGCCTAGCAGCAATTTTTCAAGGTTAGAAGTATAATACTTTCCAACTTTCTGGCCCTCCTCTTATTCTCTAAAGTAGGGAGTTATTTAAAGTATTTCCTGAACAGCTGAAGTATGTTAGAAATCTGCTAACATTTTCTACCCTATGGCCAAGAAGCCAGAGAGCTAAAGAAGGTCTATAAGGAGAGGATTATTTATCTGAACAGTGTAAACACTTTTTGCTTGAAGAAGAAGCTAGGTAATATAGTCATGGATACAAAATGGTCCTTGGAGTCAAGAATACCTGCTTTCAAATCCTGCCTCAGACACTACCTCTGGGTTCCTTAATCTCAGCCTCAGTTTCCTTATCTGTTAAAAAAGGAATAATAATACTCCTTATCTCACAGGGCTGGTGTGATCAAATGAAATAATATATTAAGAGACTTTGCAAACTTTAAAGCACTATATAAATGTTAATTGTTCTCCCATATCTGAGAAATCTAGGCAAGGTGATCCTCTTAGTGAGATTGGATTTATAACTCTTAAACAACCAAAAGCATCTTTACTTTTAACTCTTTAGTAAAGAAGGAAAGAATGCTCTTAATATTTCAACCAACAAAGAGCAAATGTTTAGGGGGACTCTTACCTTACAGGAACTAGATGTGTATCATAGCAAGAATTCTTGGTTAGCAAAAAAGAATAAATTCAATTTCTTTTCCTGTGGCAAAATTATAGGATAGGTAGTAAAAAAAATATTGCATCAACATCCTCCCAGATTTCAAGGCTCACCTCTTCCAAAGTCAAACCCATTGCATAGCATAAATGTTCAGAACTGGGACATCAGGATGGATCCCTTTTAAGCCAAATGAGAATGATTATTGGGATGTTGAAGGGGTAAGTGACCTGTATTGAAGGCCATCTGGGAAACAGCTGGGATTCTTTAGTTAATGAATTCAGCTGGTCTCACTGGATATATTAAAAAAAAATTATAACAACAGCATAAATATCACAGAAAAATGTTGCAATTGAAACCTAAGAACAGGGAAGGAGACCTGAGCAAAACAGCCAGTTCTAGAAGAGAATGCCAGCCTATGTTAGTTAAATTTGATTAGGCAGATTTGATACTTATTATTGATAATTACAAATCATTTCCCAAAGTAACTGTAGACTAAAGAGCCTAACACTAATGAATCTTGCTGATAGTTGGCATTTAAAGAACCACAATTTGTTTGTTACAACTTACCCTATTTGGATCATAGAATGAGAGCTAATATGTATTTCAGCAGCCATTTAATCTAATTACTTCTTTTTATAGATAAGGAAACCGAGGTTCAGAGAGATTAAGTCCTTTGCCCAAGGTCACACAGGTAGTAAGTTTCAGGGCTAAGATTTATTTCTTGGATTCCAAATCTAGCACTCTTTCAACTTTCAGTATGTCTAGGAGTGCATCTAGGGCTAAATAGGAAAGAGACAAGTTCAAAAATCTGCCATATTTTTTCCCCTATGATAACAGTCTGATAGTGTTTTTTGTTGTATTTTCTTGTGTCTCCTGAATTTAGCTTTAACCAGATTCCATTTTCATAAGGCTCTTACCTTAAAATATTTTTATTGATTTTTTTTTTGTTTGTTTCACTGTCACTTCTAAATTGCCTCATTTCCAATACCATCATCACAACTAATGGAAACCTCCCTTGAAACAAAGGATTAGAAAAATTTAAAGCTAAAAGACAAGGTAATTCTCAATTGGAACATTAAAGAATATGCATATTTCTCAGCACCATGGTATACCTTTACAAAAAAGTAAAACCAAGGACTAGGATACCATTAAAGCACAGAGAAATTCCTCTTATACATTCGCATCAATTCTCAACATATCTTATAAATCAAATCTTTATCAGAGAAATTTACCACACAGATTTTTCACAATTAACTATTTTCCTTTTAACTTTAACTGGATTGACTTTATTGGTGTAAAAATTTTTCAGTTTTATGTAATAAAAATTCTGTTTTATCTCCAGTGAGACTTTCTATTCTTTGGTTAAGAACTCTTTCCCTACACATAGTTGTATAAAATTACCTCTGCACAGTCATTTATGTCAACTAGTTTTCCCCAGTCTTCCTGTCTCTTTCCCCTATACCCTCAGTGTATTCCTCTTCTCCACCCTTTCTATTCTTCTTTTGAGATAATCAAAATACAACAGAATTACTCCCAGCACTTTCTCTAATTCTACTCCCTCTATGACTCCTGATGATGAAAGATTCCTGAGTGGCTATATATATATATATATATATTATCTCCTTATATGAGAATTTAAACAATTTCATCTTTTTTAGTCCCTTATGGTTGCTCACTCATGTTTGCCTTTTTATGCTTCTCTTAACTCCTATGTTTGTATGTCAAATTTTCTACTCAGCTCTGGTTTTTTCAGAAGGTATGCTTGGAATTCCTCTATTTCAATAAAGGTTTATTTTTTTCCTCTGCAGGATTACACTCTTGGTTGTAGTCTAGACCACTTACCTTCTAAAATATTATATTCCAAGCTATCTGGAGCAGCTAGCTATCACAGTGGATACAGCATCAATCTTGGAGTCAGGAAGACCTGGGTTCAAATCCAACCTCAGACATTTACTAGCTATGTGACCCTAAACAAATCACTTAACCTCTGTTTGTCTCAGCATCCTTATCTGTAACATGGAAATAATAATAGTACCTGTCTCAGAGAGTTAAGAAGCTAAAATGACCTAATAATTGTAAAACTTTTTGGACAATGCCTGGCACAGAGTAAATTCTATATAAATATTAGCCATTATTTGCTTCTTTATAGTGGTGGCCGCTAAACTTTGTGTGATTCTTACTGTAGTTTCTTGGTTCTTGAATTCTTTCTTTCTAACTGCTTGCTGTATTTTTTAATCTCACCTGGGAGCTCTGGATTTTGGCTATAATAGTCCTGAGCATTTTCACTTTGGAGGTTCTTTCAGAAGCAGTGGATTCTTTCAACTTCTACTTTGTCTTATGTCTCTAAGAGAGTTAGAAAATTTTCTTTTACTCTTTCTTGAAATATGATATCTAAGCTCTTTTTTTGTTGATAGCTTTCAGATAGTCCAATGATTCTTAAATTATCTCTCTTCTATCTATTTTTCAGGTCAGTTATTTTTCCTATGATATATTTCACATTTTTTCCCTGTTTTTTTTCCAGTCTTCTAAACTATTTTTAATTTTTTTTTGATTTCTCATTGAGTGATTAGCTTCCATTTGGCCAGTTCTAATTTTCAGAGTTATTTTCTTCAAGAAGGTTTTATATCTTTTCCCAAGCATATATCTTCCCTAGTTCTTGTTTCTTTTCTAATTTTTCCTCTGTTGATTTTATTTGGTTTTTAAAATCATATTTAACCCTTAAAAAAACAACTGTATAACTCTTCTTTGAATTCTTGTTGGACTTGTGTCCAAGCTATATTTTTCTTTGGGGCTTTGCATGTAGATTTTTTTTTTTTTTTTAGTAATTTCCTTTTTCTTCTCACAATAACTCTTTATGGTAGAATTCTTTTTGTTTGTTTGCTTGCTTGCTTGTTCTTCCAGCCTACTTGACTTTGGACTTTATGTTAGTGCTAGGCTCTGTACACTGGTTGTCGGGAGTTTACTAGCTTGAACTTTCATCCTTTCTTCTTTCACAGTTCAGGCTGAGGGCCTGAAAGCTTTCTGTGCTCCCAAAGTGGTGTGATCTGCCTTCCTGGTCTGAATTCTTCAAGTTCTGCTACTACCAGCCCCCTAGGCTCTTCAGATGCATTTTCTAGATCTTTTTTAAAGAGGTATGGTAAGCTAGCAAAACTCAAATGCTTCTTCTCATTCCACCATGTTTTCTCCATCGACATATAGTTGTGGAAGGTATCTCCTTCTCTGCTCCTCCAATTTGATTATGACGTGATTTTTTAGATCTAGGTCAATTATCCATTTGGATCTTATTGTGGCATATGGTGTAAGAGGTTGGTCTAAACCAAATTTCTATCAACCTGTGAGTTCTTACCCCAATAGTTGGAATCTTCTGGGTCTCATGGACCTAATCTATTCTACTGATCTACTTTTTTTTTTTTTTTAAACCAGAACCAAATAGTTTGATGATTATTACTCTATAGCATAATTTAAAATTTGGTGCTAATCAGTTCCCCCTCCCCCTTTTTTCCCTCCACTATTTCCCTTGAGGTCCTTGGCCTTCTTCAACTCCAAATAAATTTTGTATAGTACTATAAAGTTTGATTAATTTTTTTTATTTGTGTGCCTATTAAACGCTATACAACTCAAACCTTGGAATCAGACTGGATACTGCTACATACATTTCCTGTTCCACATTGATTTTCTCTTGCACTGCTTATTTTTTTTCCCCACAGCAAATCAGCAAATGTTGAAAACCCAGCTTCTCAAAGACATGAAATGGAATATTACTTGCTATAAGAAATGTTCTGTGTCCTTCTTTCTCAAAGAGAGGGTGATCAGGAGGGTGATGTCTTGACTTACAAGTAAATTGGATTTAAGAGAGGCAAGTCTGTGCAGAGTCATCAACCTTACTCTCTTTTCCAGTTATCTGAGTCCAGTGGCAAGACATAAGTCTGGATGACTGACAATGGACCTTGAATGCAGTGAGAGATTGCATCCCACTTAGCTTAAAAGCTAAAATCTTTCCCAGGTTTCAGTTTGTCTGAGGCAACCCCCATTCAGAGATTAAAGGCTACATAAAGACACAAAAGATGCCCTAGTTTGCTTTCTCAAAAGAATCAAACTGAGAGGGAAGACCCTCTGGGTTTCTGGCCAGAACAGAAATAATTGCTATTTAGACTCACTCTGAGTCATCAAAATTCAAATAATCAGCAAGTGAGGCTTGCGCTGAGACCTATTATTGGTCAGTCTGTGAGAGCTAGAGTGATTTGGGTTTAAAGACATAGTCAAGTAGCTCTATTTGAATCCCAATGGGCTTTATCAAAGCCTGTTTTTTTAGAACTGTATTTCACGAAACCATAAATGAAAATGACCTAAGACGAAAGAGTTAATTGTCCCAGTTTTTTTAAATGGTAGAATGAATAAGTAGGGAAGAAAAAGATAGCCGCCAAACCCCAAGATATCTTGTGAGGTTTAAGTGATGAAAATTTATATTCCTTTGGACAGAGCACCCATGTGTAAGGGTATGATTTCCAGTGTGAATAGAAAGGAGGAAGGAGAGGGGGAAGGAGAGGGAGGGAGGGGAGGGGAGAGGGGAGGGGAGGGGAGGGGAGAGGAGAGGAGAGGGGGAAGGAGAGGGGGGGAGGGGAGGGGAGGGGGAGGGGGGGAGGGGAGGGGGGGAGGGGAGGGGGGAGGGGAGGGGAGGAGGAGGGGAGGGGAGGGGAGGGGAGGGGAGGGGAGGGGAGGGGGAGGGGAGGAGAGGAGAGGAGAGGAGAGGAGAGGAGAGGAGAGGAGAGGAGAGGAGAGGAGAGGAGAGGAGAGGAGAGGAAGGAACAGCAAACAGCATTGCCCAACTGGAATTGGTCAGTTGGGTCCCCAGAGGGGCAGTTACTAATATTTACAGATTGCTCTTTGTCCTTTGTTCTGGAAGAGGACTAATGACATCGAAAGGGTGATAGCTTGATTTGCAAATGAACTAGATTTAAGTCAGTTAGGGCTGTGCAAAGTCATCTGCCTCACTGTCTCCCCCAGTCTCCCCCAGAGTCATCAGAGTCCAGTGGTAAGGCTACTTCAGGATGACTGGCAATGGCCCCCTATAAGAAATGATGGATACAATGTATACAGAGAAGCATGGAAAAATCTACAAGAATTGATGCAAAGGAAGTAACAGAGCCAAGAAAACAATATACACAGTTATGACAACAATGTAAGCTAAAAGAACAGTCATAAAAGAAAAACGGAAGTAAATGTTGCAATATCTATTTTTTTTTTTAAAAAAAGCATGTCTTACAAGATATGAGAAGACATTCTCATACCACTCCTTTGCAGAGGTGGGAGATCCACAATTATTGTACTTTGCGCATAGTTTTAGGCTTTATGAGTTATATATACATATATGTGTTAGGCTGATTTTCTTTTTTTTCTTTAAAAATACTATTTGTTATATGGCATGGCTCTCTGCAAGGGGTAAGCACATTGCAGAAAACTACAGTGATGTAAAAAAAATGAAAATAAACTAAAAATTATTTTTAAATGGAAAAAAGGAAGTTTACTTCTAGATTACTAACCTTATAATTTGTGGAAACTTTGTTATGATTATTGGCATTGAGATATGTTGCTATCTCAGTTCAAGCTAAGAGGGAGTCCATGGCATAATTAGAATAGAGAAAGGGAACAACCTAGTAATGGTGTTTGTGAGTTAAAGCTGGCTGTCTCATTGAAGATAGCTTGCTTCCTTCTCCCTGATTTGGTTTACACATCGGTAAAATTTTTCTAATAATGTGTCCCAATAAAAACATTTTTACGAAGTGTTACTTCATATTTTAGGACCTTCCAAAGGTGTTAGTACAATATAAAAGACAGGCATCTAAAAATTACAATTATAATAAGAAAATTCAATCAGAGTAACAAAAGGACAAGAATGAGAGAAAAAAGTGGGAATGAAGGGGGACTAGCAGTACCAGATTTCAAACTCTGCTTCAAAGAAACATTCATCAAAACTATTTGTTACTGGTTTATAAATAGAAAGTTGATCATTGAAGCAGATTGGCTACAGAAGATACAAAAGCAAATACAGTTGCAGTTTTCAATAAAGCCAGAGACTCTAGCTACTGATATCAAGGACCATATTCAATAAAATCTTCTTGGAAAACTAAACAGCATTATGGTAGAAATTAGATTTAGACCAACTTTTTCCACCACTTAGTAACCATAATAATCCCCAAATAGATACAAGAATTCTATATAAAGGTCATATGATAAACAAATTAAAAGAGCAAGAAAAGAGATAACTATCACAAATAAGAATAAAGAAAGAATTCTTTATTAAAGAGCAGAGAGGATCACAAGAGATAAAATGGACAATTTTGATGTCCAAAAATTTAAATTTTGCACAAACAAAAACTAATTAAGCTAAAATTAGATGTGAAACAGTTAACAAAAAAAAATCACTTTGCAGATAAAAGTTTGGTATTCATGATACGTATAGAACTGATTTCAGCAAATACAACAATTCTCCAGCAGATAACTGGAGATAAATAATATGAATAAGGTATTCTCAAAAAAAAAACCCCAAAATAAAATTATCAACAGCTACATGAAAAAAATCTATTCCAAATCACTAATAGGCACTTAATAAAGCCTTGTTGCTTATTGACTTGAAATATTTTTAAAAGTTTTTATTTCAATTAATGAAAATCCATCTTTCCTTCCTCTCACCTCCTTCCCTACCCCACTGCAAAAGAAAGAAAAACAAAACCTTGTAACAAATATTTATAACCAAGCAAAACAAATTCTCTCATTGGCTATATCCAAAAAAAAGATACACTTCAAACTCTGCCCTGAATCCATCAACGTTCTGATATGAATGGCATATGTGAATGGCATGTCAGTATATGAATGGCATGTTTCATCATGGGTCCCATGATATTGTAGAGCATGCCCAGCACCAGTGCTCTATCTTTGATTGAGTCTGTTCCTGCTTACCAGCTCTTCTTTTCTTTCCTTGGTTTAGAGTTGTATTACAGCTTCTTATCCTTTCTTTTTTTCCTTAGAACTAATCCCTTCCTTAATCTGCTATCTCTCTTATTTCTTGTTCTCCTTTTCCTTTCCAGTTTGCCTGTTGAACTAAAAGTATTTCTGTACTCAGTTGTATTTGTCTTCCCTTCCTTAACCAGTTCTGATGAAAGGGTTCAAGCCTCACCCATTCCTCCTTGTTTGTATTTGATTTGCTCGCCCAAATTATGAGGTAATTTCCCCTACACTTTCTTTCTTCTTTTCCTATCTCCTTCCTCTTTTGTTCTTTTCCATTATTCTAAAATCATCAAAACAAACAAATAAAAAGACACTCCCCCAGGCTCGCAGTCTTATTAGACTCCCTCTTTGACCCCGGATGGTTATAGAGTTCTAAAAAATATTTATCATCTTTCCACTTTAGAATCTAAAGAGTTTGTGCTTCTTCACTCCCTTTTGATTGTTCACTCGTTATGTTTCGCATGATTTGTTTATATTTCAAAATTTCTATGTAATTCTGGTCTCTTGGTCAATAATGCTTGCAAGTCCTTCATTTATTAAATGTCTATCTTTTTTTCTTTATAGGTTTATATTCTAATCTTTCTAGGTAAGTTATTCTAGGTTGTGGGCCTCTTATCTTTTGCCTTTTGGAATACCCCATTACATATTAATGCCCCTTTCATAGGGGAGCTCCTAAATCTTGTGTAATAATGACTGATTTCTCAGGCTATTTGCTTTGCTGTATGTTTTCTTGGATTTGGGAGCTCTAGATTTTAGTTATGACATTCCTGGGAATTTTGATTTTGAGGTTTCTTTTAAGAGGTGATCAATAGAGTATTTCTTCTGTTTGCTTTGCCCTCTGGATCCAATAATTCAGAGTAGTTTTCATTTATGATTTCCTGAAATATGATGTGTAAGCCCCATTTTTTGGTCCTGGCTTTCAGGAAGTCCATTGATTCTTAAACATTTCTTATTAACTCATGGAACCATTAACTTCTATTTGGCTCATTATATAATATCTCTTGGGTAAGGGTAAGGGTATTTTTTTAAACCTATTGTAATTAATAAGCTGTTAATTCATTTTTCAATTCTTTCTTCCATAGCTCTCATTTCTTTTCCAATTTTCCCTTTAGTGCTCCAATTTTTTATCCAATTATTCCTTCTAATACTCAATCCAATTTTTAAAAATAATTTTTATCTACTTTTTTTTAAAAAAAGGATTCATCGTATCTCTTCCAGGAATTCTAGGAACTTGTACCCTAGCTGTTTTTCATTGAGGCTTTGCTTGTAAATATTTTAGAGTAATTATTTTCTTCTAGGTTTGTATCTTGGGCATCCCTGTCACCATAATTCTTTATGACGGGGTTTTGTTTTTTGTTTGCCCATTCTTCAGCTCAGTTCTTGACTTTGGACTTGATATTTGGACAAGGCTCTGAACTTCTGGAAGGAATGGCTGGGTCATGCATTATATATCTTGTTTTATATCTTCCTGGGTCCCGCTGCTTCTTTCTCAGGGTTAAGTGTTGTTCTTCCAGAATCTCAGGGACAGCTCAGACTTGCAAGCTTTCAGTGTTCCCAAAATGGTTTTGATTCAAAGTAGCAAAATTGGGGTTAGCTCTCCAAGGTCCTAGGTTTGGGTCTGAGTAATACAGCTGTGGTCTTGCTCTTGGTTGGAGCTCCATTAAACTGATGCTTGATCCACCCCCCATCAGTTAACTGGAAAAATTTCTTCATGGAGACAGCTGCAGGCTCTCCTTTGATATAAATTTTATACCTTGGTCATTCTGTTGTAAGCTTTAGATTAAGATGTGGGCTGAATCTGACACCCTGCTTTATTTTCAGGGTCAGAACCACACAACTGCTGGTAGCTTCTGTACTTGGTCCTTACTTGGTATATAACCTAGGATCTGTGACCACTCCTCACCCTGGAATAACATTTGTTGTTGTGGGTTCCCACCTCTATATTAGATATGTGACCCAGAACTGGATAGTGAATGACAGATCCTTTCAGAAGTAGAACACTGTCTGTATGTAAATGTTTATGTACACATACACACACATTTAGTATCAGATTTTTTTTCAGTGTCCCCCTTAAAGTGTTGGTTAGTTTTGTTGAACTTTTTTTTATTGTCATAAAGGATGGCTATCTGGCAGAAGAGGAAAAGCTAACTGAGAAACAGTATTTTAAAATACAGAATTAAAAATTAACAAAACAAATAAGTTAAACAACATAATGGCCACATTTTCTACCTTAGTATACCACTTTTCCACCAGTAAGAGGGAAGGACTTTAAAAATCTTAAAAAAAAAAATTAACCTTTTCTTTTCTCCTCAAGCTTCTCACACAATTTCTCCAACCTTCTTAGCTCAGGATATCAACTCATTTTGACTGAAAAAATAGGAACTATTTGCCATAAGCATTCTCTTCTCAAACCTCTGACATCACCCTCTTATTCTCTCTTCCTTTATTTCAGTCTCAAATGAAGAGGTAGCTCTTTTATCAAGCTTTTATTAAACAGCTACCCTGTGCCAGACACTGTGAGGTACTGGGAACACAAAAACAAAATTCTCTTTAAGAAGCTTTGTTGTTAGAAAAGGTACTGATGATATACACCTTTGTTTCACATTCCCTTCCTAGGCTTATACCCTAAGGAGGCCATTGGTAAGAAAATCCCCACATACATCAAAATGTTGATAGCAGCACTTTCTGGGTAATAAAGAATTAGAGATGCCCATTAATTGAGGAATGAGAAAAAAATTGTAGTACATGAATGTATTCTAAGAAATATGAATACAAAGACTAATGTATGAACCTATGCAGAATGAAGTAGAGCCAAGAAAACAATACACATTGCCTACAACAGAAATAGTAACCATCACCCCCTACACACATCAGAAGAGAATGATGCAAAATTGTAAGGAAAAAATGTGGCTCCGAAGAAGACACTGGAGGTTGTTTGTTGGAGCCATTTGTTTACAGAGGTGGGAGGTCCCTAAATACAATATACATTGCACATATTTTCAAACTTTTGCTGTATTCATCAGTTTTTTTTTTTTTATCTTTAAAAGTATTATATGGTGAGGCTCACTGGGAGATGATACAGTGGAAAATTTTACTGATTTTTAAAAAAATTAACACATTTTTGAATACCCCTGCATAATTTTTAAATTGTTTTTATTCTGAACTTGAAACACACCAAAAAGGGCATTTCTGGTACACAGAACACAAAATGAGGATTATATATGAAACTGCTAATCTCCATTTCATACTACTTGCTTCTTACCTTCTATGCAAAAAAGGTTTTCTTGGCAAGAGGCAACTCTTTCCAAGACCAACTGTTCTACATGCACTTTTAATCCTTTATCTTCTCCAGTATATTTCCTTCACAATAATCCCCTTTTCTCTAATTCAGCTTCTACTAGTAATATTCCTGCTGCTTACACACTTAAGTCTCTCTCCTTAAAAAAAAAATACCAAATACCTCACTAAGTCCTACTATTTCTCAAACTTATCACTGTTTCAAAACCACCCTTAAAAAAAGCTAGACGTGACCATTGCCTCCACTTCCTTTTCTCAGTCCTTTGCAATTTGGTACCTACCTCAACACAACTGAAACTTCTCTTGAGTTACCAGTTCTCTTTTGCCAAATCTGATGGCAGAATTAAGTCTTCATTCTTCTCCATCTCTCTGAATTTGACACTACTTTCTCCTCCTGAATGTCCTCTTCCGCCGTTGCCAAGGCCTGTTCATTTCATCTTTGCAGTACCTCTTGAATATACACCCCCTTCCTTCCTCTGATACTGTCAACCACTGTGGTGCAGGCCCTCCTCTCTTTATGCCTGAACTACTGCAATAACCTGTTCATGGGTGTGCTTGCCACAACTATCCCCACACTCCATTCTATCCTCCATTTAGCTGTCTGTGATTTTCCTGAAGTTCAGACCCAACCATGTCACTCATCTACTCATTTAATTCCAGTAGCTACTGTTACCTCCAGGGCTCTACTTGGAATTTAAAACCCTTCAAAACTTACCTTATTTCTTGTACTTTGCACACATGCCCCCACCCATTCTCACCCTCAATCCCCCCAGGATCAATGATATTGGATTGATCTTATTATTCCTCAAACAAGATACTCCTCTTGGCTCAACATTAATTGAATGCCTGTCCCCCCTGCCTAGAATGCTCTCTCTCCACATCTCCACATCTTCGGCTTCCCTTGGTTTAAGTTCCAACTTAACTCATACCTTTTATGGGAAGCCTTTCCCAATATCTCTTAATTCTAGTGCCTTCCCTCTGTTGACTATTTCCTACATAGCTTGTTTGTTTCCTATTTCCTTCTTTCCAACAATTAATCCAAGGGTAGAAAAAAGCTAAAAAGTAAAAATAAGTGATCAGTGTTTCACTACTTTAAAACATTTGTATCTGTTGCAATGTTCAGAACCTACAGATACAATGTTAAGCCACCTCTGAGCAACTCTTCACAATAGCAATAACTTTATGACAGAATTTTCTAAGAAAAATCAGTAACATTCTGAGACAAGTAAGCTTAAGTTGGATCCCCAATGACAATTCCGTTGAGCATGCGCATTTCCATGTCTCCACATTTACTGTATATTACTATGGATCATTCCCTGAAACATTGTTTCACCCAGCACTTTTGTGGAACCCACACTAGGTAGGGCATAACACTATTGTAACAAAGTGTCTTGCTTACATGTATCTAAACCATTGTTGCAAAAATCATACATACCACCTACACACCTGTTTTATTAAGAGTGAAGAAAATACTACAAAATGACTTAGGGCCTGGATAGGAGCTTCTCTGATGTCTCAACTACAGAGAATTACTGGATAAAGAAATGTCTTATCAATGCATGTTAGCACTTTCTCTGCAGCTTACCCTTAACAGCTGCCTAGAACACTAAAAGATTAAAATTTCAGATCACATAAACAGTACGTGTTAGGAAGTACTTTTAACAAACTCTTCCTGTCTTCAAGGTCAGTTCTATATCCACTTATAGTATACATTTTAAGATCTGTTCAAAAGTCCTATGAAACCAGATCATAACCCATGAATTCACTGCACACCTGATTCTCCTCTCTAGAATCATAGGACTTAGAGCTAGAAGAAACCCTTTGAGAGGTCAGTAAAGGTGAATTAGATTAAAAATCCAGCGAAGGGGCTCACCAAATACTTGAGTGGACATTTGAACAAGGGTCTCCAAATACATTGCTTTTTCCATGCTGCCTCTACTCTCAACTAATATTTGGCATTTACCTTATGGCCAGCAATGAGAAGACACACGAACTCTACCTTAAAATTTGGGTCATACTCTCTCCACTTTAGTTGAGAAACAATCATAAAAATCAGACATTCATGTTTTAAAGTTTGGAAAATTTTGCAATTACCTCATTTGATTCCTATTTTACAGATGAGGAAACAGGACCAGAGATTGGTTTATTCCTTGATGTATCTGACTCTGGCTTCTAACTTTCAGCCAGGGTAAGAAAAGCCTCAGGTACTGCTAAACAATTTCCAAAAGAACAGGAACCCACACTCTAAGACAGTAAGAGTCAGGTGCCTGATCTTTCTTTAGCAGGATCCAAGCTCCAAGGGTCACTTGACCTTTCTTGCCAATCATCTCCACAGAGATGTAAGCAATTTACCGGAACCCACAAGAACTCTACTAGCAGCAAACTGAATGGCTAACACCACCAGGAAAACTGATTCATTTTAAAAAGTCTTCATTAAGGCTTAAGGGCCAAAAAACATTCTACATCGAAGATGGATCTCCAGCTACAACTGGAAAAGCTACAGTTGTAATAGAACAAAAGTTGCCAACAGAAATAGGAAAGAGCCAGAAATCAGAAATCAAACTTGACTAGAGCAAAGATGTCAAAGGTATAGGGTACTGAGGGACAAACTACCTAGACATAACAGGGCCAGGTTATTTAATTACTCAAAGGTCCAATAATCTGTGATAAGACAGGAAAATGTAATCAAGTTTTTAGGATCCCCCCAAAAACACCTTGTCTCAAGAGCTGGGGGAGTAGGGGGTGTTCTTAAAACTCACATTCCAGCAACTTCATTTTACAGAGGAAGTAACTAAGGCACAGAGAGGTTAGATGTTAAGGTCATGGGTCTATCAAGTGGCAGAGCAAAGGACCCCCAAATCTAAATATGTTTTCCCCTGCACCGTACAGGCTCTTCCATAGTCAGACAATATTAGTACTAAGGAGATGCTCTGCAAAAGACGAACAGGGTAAGAAATCCAGATGACAGGGCCTGTGTTAGTGGAGCAAATGGGGGGCGGGGGCACCAATCAGGGACATTTCAAGACTCCACCAAAGGTGGCTGGCAAAGTGCAAGTGAAATGCTCTGGATAAAGTTCACACATTTTTAGAAAGAGTAAGAGGCAAAAAAGAATCAACAAGTACACTGTGTACAGAAGGGAGATTAAATTTGCATTTATACAGTAGTTAAAACCTAAGATTGTTTCCAGATCAAGAGACAATAGTAAAAAATGGCAAAGAAGGAAATCTGGGTGGGAAGAGAGAAAAACAGTTAAAAATGAACATTAGAATGCCCGGTAAGTTTCTCACATCGGAAATCGTTTATTTACTAAGGTACAATCATCAGAATAGAAACACAAACATCTCTTCCACTGAAGTTTAAATTCATCACATTGAGTTGACAAAGACTTATGAATAAAATGCAGGTTCTGTTGTTCTCTACATTAAGCTGGGTTAGGGTGATCAACCTGACCTAGTGGTAACTGCTAGTTGTAAGACTAGCTGCCTAGTTTTAGAAAGTCTGAGTGGGCCAGCCACAAGTCATGGATTTTCAGCCAAATCAACTCTTTAAAAACTACATTCTTCAGGTTACAAACTCCATTTATGGAGGTAATAACCACATATAAAAATCACAGATCCTTGGAATAGAATCTCCCACTTTTCTTGGACTAAAAGGTAGCACCCATTTAAAGTGTGATAAAAGCAAGCTGAGGTAAGGCAAAGTGTGGAATTAAGCTTTTATTTACAGGACACTGCAAGACAGGAAATTCCACATAGAAATAAGAACCCTATTGAGGATAGAGGTTTCATACAGTATGTACACAGTCCAGACTGTTCAAGTATGCATTAGTGCTACATTAAAAGTCACATTTAAAAAAAGATCTTAAAGTGGAGAGACAGTAAGACAAAATTATACCAACAACAAGGCATACAAGACTTGAAGGTTTGACTGTAAAATCTAAAAGTTAAAGGTCCCAGGTGTGCCATCTTGAATCTGGAAGGTATAGCCATCAGAGGTAGATTCTGGGACAACATTTTGATCTTCTTCCTGGAAGAAGAGAACACCAAAAAAACAAACAAAAACTTGTATAGTAATGTCTATAGGCAAAAAGCCTTACTCTACTGCCTTACATACAACTTTCAACTCAGGATTCCTTTTGTTTACAGGATAGCTCTATCAAAAGTAAGGTAAAGGCTACCAACTGACTTATCTATTTAATTTATGCTGTCTCACTGAGGACAAAATTAATAATTTTGTATTTAACCCATAATTCTCCTCAAGTAAAACATTGCACTTTCACAAAAATGTTTGAAATTTTACAGATGCTAATTAAAATAGATTAGGGAAAAAGAGGAGTAACCCAGAAAGGTTAGGGCAATTTCCTAAGTACATGTTGCAATCAGTAGTCTACTCTAAATCCAATCATCTGTATCTACAGTTTTAACTTATTGAATGAATTAATGCTTGTAATAAGACAATAAGGACTGAGTTACTCTTAATAGATCAAAGTTATCAGATCACTACTAATTCTGTATGTCAGAGTCAAAATGGGAGGTTCTAGGGTATTGATTTCAATAAATTAAAGGGACAGGGAAACAACAATGAACATGTCATGCTGGCTACTGGGCCATCTATGGAAACAGCAACATTGAAGTCCTATTCCTGGCTACAACCTAAAGTCACTGTAGAAAAAGGTGTTAATGATCTGTGTTTTCCTTCCCAGGAGTGTACACTGATAAGCAGTCTAGACCTCCAGTTAATTTACTGCCAGTTAAACATATTAAAAAAATTACATACAACATTTACCAAATTGAACTGGTTTATTCTTCATCTACTACTCACCTCTGCAGAGAAATACTTTTCAATTAAGCTCGAGGAAGCCTTATACACCATTTCATTTTCATGGGATTGAAGTGCTTCAATTCTGTCTAGTCCTCCACATTCTTCAATTAGGATACAGAGTTTTTCAGTTTCATTTAGTTTTTCAGCAGCCTAAAAACCCATCACCATAGATTAATCACACTTGCTGAAACCAATCACACAAATTCAGTATTTTTTTAAAAAAATGTGATTATAAATAACAGCCAGAAACTCACCAGAAAAATATTTGAAATTGCATCCAAAATAACCAAGACAATTTTGCTGTCTTTTGCAGACAAGAGGTTGATTAAAGGTTCCAGAATTCCATTTTGGACAAGATACACAATCTGCTCAATTGTTCCACCACTTGTATAGTTTGTGACAGCCCATACAGCTTCCTTCTGTGACTTAAAGTCTCCCTGTTCAAGGCACAAACAACAATATTAAACTGCTATTTAAAATATTAAAGGGTCAGTGAACATCAGTTGGTAGCTAGTAGAATACTAGGTTAGCTAGCAGCGTCCTTCTTAAATGATTCGCCACATAAAGGTATCGGCTGAAAATGTGGGACAGACATTTCCATTTTCATACCTTCGACAGAATTCCAACCAAGTAGGGGACTAATCCATGATTCACAACTTGCTGTATTTGGTCCTGACGGCCAGCCGTGATGTTCGACATGGTCCACGCAGCCTCTTTCTGGATGTTGGTTTTTGGGTGAGTGAGCAGGCTAGGAAAGACAGCAAGTGCTCCTGAATCTATTACAATCTGAGTTTGTTCATCTGTCCCAGTAACAATGTTTCCTATAGCCCGTAAGGAAGGAGTCTGAGAAGGAAAGTGTATGTTAAACAGCCATTACTATCAATAGCACTATTAAAAAAAAAACTTTGCATTCCTTGTTTTTATGTTTGTAATGTAACTGTTCTTTTAGCCGACAGTATAGGAGGCTTTGAGTAAACCAGTAGGTATCTTAAAATCTGCAACATTTAAATACTTTGTCTTTTAAGTTATACAACGTAAAGCAAATAACCAGCACAAATAACAAGAGATGCAACATTGAGGAAATGCCAAGAAATTTAGCTGCAAATATCGGAGAGCTACTTTAACATTCCTCAGTACATTACTAAACTGTAGTTAAGTTACTTTATATCTTTTGAAAGATTAAAAAAAAAAATTCTTACCACTATGGGCAATTCACCAGATCCTAGAAGTTTCACTAGCTGTGGGACAACTCCAGTTTTCACAACCACTTCAATCCTGTCGTTGGAGCCATCTGTGAGATAGGAAATGGCCCAACAGGTATCTGCCAGAACTTCTGGATCATCATGATGCAAAAGACGAACTAATGTTGGAAGAATTTGCTCAATAGCCTCAATTGGGGGAGCAGGATTCTTGTTTCGACAAAGATTTGAAAGTGTCCAGGTAAGATTTCTTAAGTAACCACACTGAGAAAGGAAAAAAAAAAAAATCAGTCCAAATCAAACAATTAAGCATTTAATGTATGCAAATCGCTAGATTAGATGATTGAGGATTTTTTAAATCTGAGATTAAAATCAAATGAATTTGGGGAGGAGGGCTAGAGGCAGCCACATTTTTAATTTAATACAATCAGTTTCTTTTGTAATTCTAGTTATTTTATGCATTTGAAAGCATTGTTCTGAGGAATCCATAGGCTTCATCAGACTACGAGATGTCCAAGATAATCCCTGCTTTCAAAACAGAAATCTAGGGGTAAGACAAAAATAATGATTTTCAAATATTTAGCAATAACTACAACATATCAGAGATGTCAAAACAAAAAGGCTAAGGAGATAAAGAGGGCATCATCAAAGCAAGTGAGAAGAGACTCAAGTAAGTTATAACACTTGAGAGATCAGGGACAAGTACTAGTCCAGTCTGATTAGAAAACTAAAGAGATGATGCACATAGACTTAAAGTCGTGAATGTCTTTATAAGAATTATTTTCCTTTAACGAAAATGGCTTAATTAACTTACTGCTAATGATGACATATCAGGAACTGCAAGTAGAGCTAAAAGAGGGTCTATTGCACCATACTTGATAACCAAGTCTCTGTAGGCTGAACCATCACCTGGAAAAACAAATGTTAACTGTCACTTGCAGGACGGAGAGAAAATTGAAGGACCAATACATATACTACATACTTAACTGTCTTTACCAAAGTCCATGTTCCTTTCTCCTTGCCTGAAAGGCTTGTCAAAGGCATCACTCAGATTTTTAAAAAAACCCATTTAAGTCCATTAAAATTGGTTTTAGTGCACCAGATAAATTCTCCTACTTATCTACAATGGAAACCAAATTTTTCTTTTTGGATGAAAAGGTTGCAATAATTCTGATTTAATAGTTTCAGGGGCTTTTAGTCCAAACCTCAACAACTGTCATCCTCCTACTTAAAACCTGTTTGCTGTTAGATAAACCAAACCAAAAACAGTTCCATAATTCACATACCTGCAATGTTTCCCAGAGCCCACACTGCCTGTTCACTGATGTGAGCCTGGGGAGAGGCCAACAGGGCAATGAACGCAGGTATAGCCCCTCCATCTACCACAGCCTTGGTTTGGTCTGATGTTCCAGAAGCAATGTTAGTAAGTGCCCAAGCAGATTCAAACTGAATAGGATTACAGTCTGTCCTGCCCAAGAAGCCTACAAGCTTTGGAATCATACCAGCCTCAATTATTTGGTCTATGGGAGGCTGTTTCTCCCTAGAAAGGAGTTTCCTAAAAAGGTAACAAAAAAATAAGCATTACAAAGAATCGGATATGCAGTCCTCATGATTCTAAACACTTTTTAAATAACTGAAAGCAAAAGCATGTTCTGCTGAGTCAATAAGTTAAATCTCTTTTCAAGTTTGAGGATATTTGAGCCCAGAACTGGACCCACAACAAGATTATATCACTTGATTTAGGAATTATTGCTTTTAAAAGAGATATTAAATATTTCATTTTCTCTTCTTTCCTCCCACTAATAAAAATCACTTACCTAGCAGCTTGGGTAGCCTGAAGTTGAACCTCCAGATTATTACTATTTATGCCTTTGACGATATCTTCAACGGACCACAGTGCAGAGCCCTTTAAAAGAGATGAGTAACTTTGAGAGAGCAATCATAACTTCCATTGTAAGCAGAAAAAAAGAGAAAAGCTGATCAAGATTAAACAAACTATTTCAAAAGATTGTAAATGGTCAATTTATTAATACTTAACCATATCTCAAACATGGGTGTGCTGACCTAGTAACATCCATGGTGTTTTAAAATCTTTTTTTAAAACCTTTTGTAATATATGTAAAAAATATTCACCATAATCTAAACATTAATTATACTTAGCATATACTGTTCTTTTAGTTCTGCTTTCTTCATTCCAAATTACTTCAGATACATTTATATTTCTTTTAAATTCATTATTATATAAGATATGCTACTTATTCAGTTGTTCACCAGGCAATGTCTAGTATATTTCCAGTTTTTTGCTATTTGGATATAGTTGCTAATATATTTTTAATAATTTCCTGCAACCCTCCCCTCCAATCTTAGGAATCAATTTCCTTAAGGATTAATAATTCTATTACTGCTTTCCAAAAAGGCCAAACCCATTCACACTACAAGCAATCTACCATGTTTAACAAGAATCTAGCTAGCAGTGAAATCATCTTTTTTCAATTTGATGTTATCAGGTGGAATCTGATTTTTGAACTTCTCATGAGGCTGTTCTGCATGATTGGAAAATGTTTTTTTTGCCATATGCCAACACTATTGATGAAAAATTTTTCTATTCTTTTCCCTTCTGATTCAGTATATTATTTAATTATGCAAACAGTTTACTTATAATCAACGTTATCTATGTATTCTATTAAGCCACAGCTTGCTAAGATTTCAATCAGGTTCTACAAATTATGTTGGTCTGTTCCCATTTTTTGAGATACCACTTTCTAGTTTCCTCAATATTGCTAAGTAATTTCCCCCCAGGGTTTTGTGATCATCAATACAAATACTATACAGTTGCAGGCATCTGGTTCTAGCATGTTGTTTAAAATCTATTCCAAGGTGCTTGTCTTAATCAGAATAAAACACGCACAAAAAAGAAGATATACATTATCAGGTGTCCTCAGAATATGGAACGGTTACCATGAATTCAGAGGAAATTATGACCACCATTTAAAAAATTTATGGATGGCATGAAGAAACAGGATAGGGGACAGGTGATAAGAATTATTTTGATCTGAAAAATCTTACATGCCCGAGTTTGTATACTCCTCCTCCCCCAAGTAGGGCAATGGAAATATTAGAGTAATATGATTTTTCAAAGTGTCTTAAAGATTTGTTTGACAACATTCTACTAGAAGTAGAGAGAATAGTTAAGTGGCTATAATCTCCCAACTCCTGCCCACCCTACCCAAAAGACATAAAGGGTAAAAAGTAGAGAGATGAAACACCTTCCCACAGATGTTAGGAAAGGCACTATCAAAAAAACAAACAAAAAAAACAAAGACTGAGGTTAACACAAGGTGACAAAGGGATTATACTACCCCTCAACAGCCAGTTACTGAAACCATTTTCTGTCATATCAAGTCTGCTACTTCAAGCAGTAAGAATGTCTAGGTTTGAGGGACAATTATAGGGCAATTCATACAGGGCATAAGTCTTTTCTGAAGATTTAGATTATATAACCAAACTCCAAAGAATAAAATTCATATGTGCAAAATCTGCTGGAATTAAGAAACTGAGAATTTACCTGGTTATTTCGGTTTTCTTGCAGAGGAGAAGTAGCATCATCAGGAAAAGTGCTGACATTTCTTCTTTTCAGCATCTGGTCATCTTTTTTAGCTTTCCTCAGTTCTACATTCACTTCAATACGCCGGCGCCTCATTTCCTTGAGATAAATAAAATCAAGGTGTTTTTGTTTCTTTATCCACAATCACCTTAATTATCTTTACTCAGACGAATTTAGGTTGCCTTTAAGTTCATTTCAGCATCCAAGAACTCTCCCCCTTCTCCTTCACCCAAAAGAATTATCTAGAAAATAACAAGATTAAGACTACTACTCACTGTGCTGTCTTTCCCTTTGTTCTTAAATCTATTAAGCCGGGCAGCTGGTGAATTAGCATTTTCATTGGTGGACATGGTTGTGTTCAACACCGGGAGAAAAGCAAGGAGGGAACTGGAACAAAAAAGAAATTTCGCTGCCTCATAAGAAATCCAACAGGATTTTATTGTGTTCAACAGTAATTATTATCTTCAACTAAAGGAAAAAACCAGCACTAACATAGCAATATGTCAATTACCAAAGTGTCATATTATATATTATAAATATTTCTATATGCTTGCTTCATTTTTCTACTTGTGGTTACCAAAGAATGTACCATTCAACAGGAACCATATAGCATAGGCAGCAAACTATATGCATTAAAACTATGAAGTACTCCAATTCACAATTAATCTATATTAAGCACAGCTTAGCTCAATGCCTACCTAGTACACAGTAACCTCTTAATAGATGTTTGTTAACTGACAGCTAAGTGCTAAGCTGCCAGCAATTAACCCCTAGCCAGTCTCTCCATTAAATGTCCCTTATACCAAAATATTATTCTATTTCATTTAAGTAGTCATAACAGTACAATTTTAGTAAATTTTTGGACAATCGTTTCCCAAAACAAATGACATTTTAAATTTAATTTTTAAAACAATTCAAGAATATAAAGTTGGCAAGCATCAATTTGCTCCTACCTAGCTATGACCTGTCCTTTAGAAAAAAAAGATAACATTTAAGGTTTAACATTAAGGGTCCTCTAGAAGCTTAATTGCAAACAAAAAGGTGTAAGCAGTTACAATCAAGACCCTCCAGGTGTGATCTGTCAATTACTTCATGAAGTTATTGATTAAGCACTCACTATGTGCCAGACAATACGCTAAGTGCTACGGATATTAAAAAGGCAAAAATGCAATTTCGGCCCTCAAGGAGTACAGGTCTTAATGGGAAGACAACAACCAGCTGCCTGAAGTTCAGTATCAATAATGGTAGATCATTTTTTTTTAAAATGGAAGGCAGGAAAAATCTCTTTAAGGTGGGATTAGAAGCCGAGAAAACGAAGAGGGTGAGGGGTAAACGCCTACTAAATACAGAAGGATTACAGCTCAGGGCCCTGGGTGGCGGGCCTAAGGTGTGGCTTAGTTGTCACTGAACCCCAGGAACTAACCCCGACTTCACGCCCTGGGCAGGCCGCAAGGTTAGCACTTCCGACCCTTCCCTAAACCAAATGCTGGGTGGGAGAAAGAATATTCAGGAGCCCTCCCCTCCCCCATCCTCTCTCCGCACCCCGCTCCCAGAGACCAGCTGGGCCCTAAGCGCTGTCGTCGGAGAAGCTCGGGGGAGGCGATACCCGATAGACACAAAGGCCCGGGCATCCCGGTTGTCGGAGGTGGGGAAGGGCGGCGGCCTATCTCGCAGATAGGCCCGGAGATCCGAGGAAAGAACACGTCACGCTTGGGCCGAGGGTCGTGGGAAGCCCACTCCTCTGTAGCGTGCCCCCCTTCCCCAAATAAACTCGGCTACACACGCACGCGCTCTCACACACTCTCACTCCGCAGCCCGGGCGGGGGTAGCGGTTGAAGTAACAGAGGCTGATCTCCGACCTCCGCTGCCACCGGCCGCCCTCGGCAGTGACCCAGGGAAGCCGGGTTCGGGAACGCTGCCGCTGCCTCCGCGGGGAAGCGCCCGAGCGCGGCCCGAGGCCCAGGCCCTAGGCGGGCCCTCCCCCACGAGGGCCTGGAGAGCAACAGGCGATTCTCCCACACCCCTCCCTCCCGCCAGCCTCCGAGCCAACCGTTTCCGGCCGGCCTAGTCTCCGCTCTCGACGGGGGAGAGAAAGAACTCACGTTGTAGGAGGTCGCCGGGCCCCGTAGGGGAAGCGAGAGGAGGTTGCAGCTGCGTCACGGTTAGACTTCCAGCAACCACTACCGCTCAGCCCCGAAAGCCGTGTGGCGCGTGAGGCCCTCCGGCGCGATTTAAATTTCCCGGCGGTCCGGAGCTCCCATTGGCTCATTCGAGCCCAAGCAACGCGACCATTGGTGGATTTGAAAAACACGAGGCTGGGTGGTCCCAAGATGGGGCCTGCAGAAGGAGTAGTCGAGCGAGAGGGCGGGGGAGTGGAGAAGGGAAGAGCCCTCGTGAGATGAGGAGAGAGCAAAACCTGCGTATACATCCCAGAATTCTTTGCAGCCATGCTTTGGGAGAAGGATTTTTTAATGTTTCTAAGTGCTGGGATGGCGGACGCCCTTAATTCTCAGTGAGATTCGTGCACTCTCCACGATTTATCGTCAAGTCCATGACAAAGATTAAGTTGTCGCTGTGTGCCTGGACCAGTGCTAAACGTGCAAAAAATATTTTAAAATAGTTTCTGTGGGCAGCTTGGACAAATGATTGTTTTCCACGTGCTTGCTTCAGGGAGACCTCGTCTCTTAGATTGTATGAGATTTCCAATTTTTTCATTTTAGAAAATCTTCAATGTGTATTTTTTCAGGGGCAGCTACAATAGATGCTGTGATACAACATTACTGTGTTGCAGGAGTCCTCGAATTTTTTGATATCAAGGACCTTAATTTCCCAAGGACCTCAAAAACTTTTTGCTGTAATATTTATTGAAATTTACCATACTAGAAATTAAATTTTTAAGTGTTTAGTTCATTTGGAAATGTGAACATTAATAGCATTTTTATATGGAAAATAACTTTTCCCATACGTTTTCTGAGAAGAGGGGCAATTCTACGCAATGTTGCAAATCTCTTTAATGTCTGGCTTAATTGAAGACAGCTGGATTCTGATACCTGCTTTTGCCTTCAGACTGTTGCATTATATTGATTTGTTTGAAGTTCATGAAAAAAAAAAAAACCAGCCTCACATAAATAAGTAGTTGGAAAAGGGAGGAGCATATTAATAGCCAAATAAATGTCTTAGTATTATTATGAAAACAGTTTTGACTTTAAGGGACCTCTTTAAGGAACTTGGAATCAAAGAACCACACTTTGAAAAGTGCTGTTGCCTGATCTTCCAAAGTCAAAACAGAATGAGACAATTAACTTTCAAGTAAAAATGTTTCATTTGAGATTGTAAAGAAAACTCCTACAGTCATAGGGATTGCCACAGTAACTAGGATGTTATCCAACATAGAGGTGACTTGAATATCTCTGTAGCATTTAACACTAACCCTCTCCCGGATAGTGACTTCACTATGGGGTTTTCCTGGTACTACACTCTCTCTCTCCCACATCAGTATAAAGACTCCAGGGGACAGCTAGTCCAAAACAATTCTTAGTTCTTAATTTTGATAGTGGATAGAGAACCTGCCTAGAAGCCAGGAAGACCTACGGGCTGTGTGACAAGTAAACCTCTCAGTGCTAAGTATCTCTAAGACTCTTAAGTTGTTACATTGGTAGGACTTTCCTCACCCAGGAGTTGGCTACATTAATGTGCCTGTATAGCACAAATTAAATCCAACCAAATGCTTATTAATATGACTGTAGTGCAACTCAGTTACAATTTTAACTCATTGTTTCTTATTTTCGAACCAAAGGTGTTGAAATTACCGCTAAGAAACCAAGTTCTCACACAGCTGTTGTAAAAATAAAGGGGAAAGCCTTGGATCTTAAGTGAAGCTCTGACATTTGCCACCTCTGAAAACTTGAAAATGTCACAACTACTTTCAAGTTTTGTTGAATCATTTGGATTTTTACCAAATCATTGTTGCCAAACCATTTTAACCAAATCATTTTTGAGCATACTTGTACCCCAGATTTTAGACCTATTGCATAAAGAAAGGCAAAGAAACAAGCATTTATTAAATGCTGGGCTACTTTGTAAGTGCTTTAAAAAGATCTCATTTGATCCTCACAATAACTGTGCAAGGTAGGTGTTATTATCCCCATTTTATAGTTGAGGAAAATGAGGCAGATGATATTGGATAGTTTTACAGTCTTTTGATTTTAAATTCTAGTATTTATTTGTTATCTCATGGAGTCACTGGTGTCTGTGATCAAATATAATTTTCAAGGATTCTGTTATTAAGATTTTATACATCTTGTATTAAACTGTTGTACTAACAATTCTTTTCTCTAGAGTTCCCATTCCTTTTCCCTTTCTTAACTCTAAAGCTCTTATTTATATGATCATTTTTAAACTTTTGCTTTAGAATCACTGTTTGACAAAAACTGTTAGTAAAATTAGATAGCAATATACAGACAATGGGGTATAGAAATCTATCTTGCACTATACAAGAAAATAGAAAGGGATGGGGGTGGTTTTAGAAGGGAGAGCAGAGTGGGGGAAGGGGTAATCAAAATGCACACCATCTTGGGGTTGGGGGGAAAAGGGAGGGAACTCAAAATCTTATGGAAGTGAATGTTGAAACTAAAAATTAATTAAAAAACCAAAACTAGATAGCAGTATGATGGAAATTTGGTGTGGATCAGTACCACATACCATATACCAAGATAACACTCCAAATGATGATTACATGATCTAAATGTAAAATTTGGTCAAATCATAAATTAGAGAAGAAATTACCTTTCAGATCTATGCAGAGTGGAAGAGTTCATGACTAAACAAGCAATAGAAAAAATCACATAAGATAAAATGGACAGTTTTGGTGCAAACAAAATTAATATAGTTAAAATTAGAAGAGAAATGTGATTGAGAAAGAAACTTTGCAGCATATTTCTCTGATAAAAGTCTCCAATCCTAGATAGATGAGGAATTATTCAAATCTATAAAACTAAGAGCCATGTCTCAAGAAAAATGGTCAAAAGATGAATAGGCAATTTTAAAAGAAAGAAATCCAAGGTACCAACAACCATATGAAAAAATGCTCTATATCACTAAAATTATAGAAATGCTAATTTAAGAAACTGAGGTTTCACTTCATACCCTGTAGACTAGCAAAGATGAGAAAAAAGAAAAATGACAAATGGAGGCTTCCAGAAAAATAGGCATACCAGTGCTCATAGGGGTGTGGACTAGTCCAGCCATTCTAGAAAGCAATTTGGAACTATGCCCAAAAAGTTATTAACTGTGTATACTCCTTGACCCAACTATACCACTACTAGGCCAGTACCTCAAAGAGGAAAAGAACCTATATGTACAAAAACATTTATAGCAGCTCTTTTCAAAGTAGTGGTTCCTATTGGAAACTTAGGGGCTGTCTTATTGGGGAATGGGTAAACAAACTGTGATATAGGAAGGTAGTAGAAAATTACTATGCCATAATAAATAATAAAAGAATGTTTCAAAGAAACTAGGGAGACCTCTATGAAGTAATACAAAGTGGGCAGAACTAAGAGAATGGTTTATATGACAGAAATATTGTAGAGAAAAACAACTTTAAAAGACCTTAGAATTCTAGTTAACGTAAAAATAAACCTGGAGTCCAGTCGATTAAGGATAAAAGGATACAGTAGAGTGGTTATGAACTTAAAATGCACAGGAAAACATACATTTTGGGGGCATGGCCAATGTGGAAATTTGTTTTGCTGAATTGTTAATTCTTATTATTTGGGTTTTTGTTTGTTTAATGAAAGGTGGTGATCGTTAGTGAGAAAGATAGATTATAAATCCATATAAAAATGATTTGGAAAAAAAGTTCTTGGTTCATTTATTTCAGAAATTCCAGAAGAGCGCATGGCAAATCTTTGATTTGCTTTGAAGTCTTTGCATGTAGATCACGTGGAATTATTCACTTTGGGGTTTATATCTTAAACATCCCCTGGCTCCATCATAATTGTCTATCAATATTTATTCATTTTTCCAGTCTTATTTCCTAAATTGTGACTTAGTACAAGGGTCAAGTTCTGCAAACTCCCATATACTTAGATGTGATGTTCTGGCTCTGTTTGGTCCTAACTGTTTTCTTAGGTTGCTTCTGCTGACTTCTACTTTTATCTGTTCTCAGAGCACCAGTAGGATTCAATGGTCTCAGAACTCTGGTTGGCTGCCCCGCTTCAGGCCACTGGGTGATTTTGTCTCCCTTAAGAATCCCATGATCAAGATTCTTGGTTATCTCTGTCCCAATACTTGACACCTTGCTTCATTTTTCCTGTACTCTGCCACCCAAGATGTACCTCCATCACCTTCTCCATTTCCTCTGGTAATATGATGTGTAGTCTTGAATGCAACAGAGAGATGACAATTAGATGACTTCTGTTCTTAACAAAGGGGTAACTGAATATTTCTGGAAAAAAACCCCCAAATTTAAAACCGATGAAATCCATTTCTACCATGTTCTCTAACTTTACTTTTGTCATCCACAGCCCCATAGGCCCAAATTTCTTATGTTTTTGTATCCCCAGAACTTAATGCCTAGCGCATAGCAAGAGTTTAATAAAATGTTTGTGGTTTGATTGATTGCTTTTCAATGATTTTATTATCTGACCTGCAATCTCTACTCGAGCCCCTGCCATTTCATCCATACAAACCTTGCCTGTCTGACCAGCCCTCCCTCACTCAAAAAACAGTCAAGTGCAAGTCATGTCATTATTTCTCTGATGGCATGGTCTTCTTCGGCAATGAAGGACGAACACACACACCTGTCTGACCATTTCTTTTCAGTTTTCTCTGCTTTATCATCATCTATCCACCTCATTTTGAGGATTCCCCAAGCCTCTGTCCTGGGCCCCTTTCTCTTTTCTCTCTACCTAACATTACATAGGGATTTTGTCAACTCCCAAGAGTTCACTTATGTGCAGATGACTTCCAGATCTTTATATCTAGCTCCAATCTTTCTCCTAAACTCTACTGACTTCCCTTTGGGATTATTTCCAAGTTGTCCTTTATATATCTTGTGTATATGTAATTGTTTGCATGTTGTCTCCTCCATTAAGTTGTAAGCTCCTTCAGAGCAGGGACTATTTTTGCTTTTCTTTGTATCTCCAGTGCTTAGCACAGTGTCTGGTGCACATAGGCACTTAATACATGTTTATTCCTTTGCCTTCCCCTTCCTAAGGCACTCATGACTAGACCGTCCTTATCCTGTTCTGAAGGGTGATGGTGGTCAAGGGTGGTATTTGGACTTGCCTAGCACATGCTGCTGCCTGTGTCTCAGGGCGCTTCAGATGGGTTGGATTGCCTGTATTACATCATTTGCACACTACTCCTCAATCTTCTAGGATCAATGATCATCCATACCCTTTCACTTAATTTTGGACATACCTGAGGTAGGCCCCTTTCTCTATATACTTTATTACCTGATGACCTCATCAGATTATAATTGCTAAGTAGGTAACTTCCAGATCTATATGTCTAGTCCCAAATCTCTCTTCTAGTTTCTAGTTTTACCTCTCCAACTGCCTATTAGATTTATATCAACATCTTAAACTCAGTAATACATTCAAACAGAAATTTCCCACCCAAATCCATCCCTCTTCCAAATTTTCCTATTTCTTTCAAGGGTACCAGATTCCTCCAGTCACCCAGGTTTACAGACTCAATGTAATCTAATTTTTGTCTTATCTTTGTCTCTTCCCTCTCATTTATTTCATACTTTTGCTGTTTTTGTCAATTCTACTTCTGCAGGCATCTCACTTTTCCCCCTTCTCGCCATCCACACAATCAGCCTGCTTTAGACCCTCCTCACCTCATACTTGAACTATTGAAATTGGTCAGTTTTTTCAGCTGGCTGGGAAGGGAGAAGGGCCTTCCCATAGCTTTGGCCTTGGGCAGTGGCCCACAGAGGCCACATTGGGTAGGTAGCAGCAGTTCCCACAGCAGCCCCTACAGTAACCCCTACAGCAGCCCACATCCATTGTTGGATTGTAAAACCCCTGGGGGCACTGAGGAACTGATTCTTGCCTTGGCCCTGTGTGGAGGCCCTGAGGGAGCTGATCTTTATTTCACACTGAATGGGTAGAACTGGAGGCCAAGTGACTATGGAGAGGAAACTGCTAAGATTCTGGGCACAAAAATCTCTAACTGCTCCCAGACCAGTGTACACACTGGATTGTGCCACCTTGGAGGAACTGAGATCTTATAGATTCCCAGAGTAGACTCTACTCTTGACAAAGGACCCAGAAGTCAAGTAACTGGTTGGGAAAATGCCTAAAAAAGGGAAAAAAACAAGACTATAGAAGGTTACTTTCTTGGTGAACAGATATCTTCTCCTATCCTTTCAGATGAGGAAGAACAATGCTTACTATCAGGGAAAGACATAAAAGTCAAGGTTTCTGTATCCCAAACATCCAAAATAAATATTCAATGGACTCAGGCCATGGAAGAGCTCAAAAAGGATTTTGAAAATCAAGTAAGAGAGGTGGAGGAAAAACTGGGAAGAGAAATGAGAGATGTGCAAGAAAAGCATGAAAAGAGGGTCAACACCTTGCTAAAAGAGACCCAAAAAATGCTGAAGAAAATAACACCTTGAAAAATAGGCTAACTCAAATGACAAAAGAGGTTCAAAAAGCCAATGAGGAAAAGAATGCTTTAAAAAGCAGAATTAGCTGAATGGAAAAGAAGGTTCAAAAACTGACTGAAGAAAATAGTTCTTTAAAAATTAGAATGGAACAGATGGAGGCTAATTATTTTATGAAACTGGTCTCAAATCTCTCGTCTCTCCAATCTATCCTCCACATGTTTGCCAAAATGAAATTTCCGAAGTATAGATTTGACCAGGTTTCTCCCCATTCAGCTCCCCTCTTACCTCTGGGATCAAATACAAATTTCTCTGTTTACTATGGAAAACCCTTTACAACTTGGCTGCAGACATTCTTAACAACCTTATTACACATTACTTCCCTTGTTCCTATTCCTCACACATGACATTTCAACTTTCTCATCTCAGAGTTCAAAGGTACTTTAGAGACAATTAGTACCACCTCTACCTAAACTAAGGGCCTAAACTAAACCTAGACAATTGTCTCCATCCTCTGGTACATTTAGGAGCCTGTCTTTGTGGAAAGGAGGCAATATTCTCACATTCCATCCTGCTGGAAATGGGGTTCCAAATTTTCCTTTCCTTGTTTTCCTAAAAAATGTTCACCATCCCAACTAAAGTTAATGTTAGGCATAGAACAATCTTTGCCCTGAAGATGACTGGGGTCAAATTAGTATGATAGACATAATAAGACTACCTATATTAATGGGCGTTCTTTGGTGGTTTTAATGATCCAATTTTATATATACTTGGTGGTTAATCTGTGCAAATCTGTCATGTACATAGTCTTAAATATGGAATGAGCCTTGTCCTTTTATCCTATTATTTAGAGGAATGCTTTCTCCAGTTGGTTTAGGGAAAACAGTGACACCTGTGTAACAGAAAGAGTGCTGTATTTGGAGCCAAGTAACCTGAATTTGAAACTTAGTTCTTTCCCTTACCACCTGTGTCACATTGTTCGAGTTACTCAGTGTCTCTGGGCCTCAGTTTGCTCATCTGTAAAATGAGGGATGAACTAGATGATCTCTGAGGTCCCTTCCAGCATGAAATGTTTGATTCTGTCATCTAGTGGGGGAACTTTAGAGGGCGTATGTGATGAACCGCTAAAAGTCCATAAGAAAGCATGAATGTAATGGAATTTCTTACAGCAGTGTAAGAAAAGACCAACAGAAAAAATCCAGAGAAACATGGAAAGGCATATATGAATTGTTGCACAGTAAAATGAGCAGAATCAGGAAAACGGTATACCTGATAACTACAACGGTGTAAACAGAACAAAACTGAATGATGCGTTGTTATAATAACTAAGAAGAGTTAAGAAATGCACCTATCTTCTTTTGTTGCGAAGGTGGGAGATGATGAATATGGAATGTTGTGGGAATTGTCAGATTTTGAATGTTAGTTGGTTTGCTGTACCTCTTTTTCCTTTTTTTTAATCATGGTTACAAGAGAAGACTTGCTAATCACAGGAGGCAGGGAGAGGTATAATTGGAAATTAACATGATGTAAAAACCACAGTCGCCAACGTGAAGCATGATTGAAAACCATTAAATGTCTACAATATGCCAAGCACTGGAAATAAAAATTAAAAAAAAAAAATGTGTCTGTGCCCTCAAGGCACTTCCATTCTAATTGGGGGAAACAATACCCGTGGAGTCAGGGAAGAGAGTTTGGGTCTGGCAAAATCACATGGATTGTTGGAGGAATCATGAGGAATACATTGTCACACACTTCTCAGTAGCAATAGAAATACTGATTTCTCTCTCCAGAGAAACAGGTGGGAAGGGAGTTTGGATTTGGAGGAAGGAGGCAAAGCGGAGCAGACGGCAAGAGAGCTAAGCATTGATTAAGTGTTTACAACGTGTCAGGTATGTTGGTTTTGTGGTCGATGGGTTTGAAACATAGTCTGAGGCTAGCTAAGTATAGTGGATTAGGGAAGTTGACCAAGATCCCAAACTCAGTGAATCAAGTCAATAAAAATAATTCTAGATGGGTAGAAGAGGCACTAAAGGTGGGATCCCGGTCTAGTCTGGCTCACAAAAAGCCAGGTCTGGTCTGCAGCATCCGTCATGGCGAGCCCAAGGACAGTGGCAGAATAAGAAGACGACCCTAGCTGGCGGTCTGGGATTCTAGGAACAGGGGAAATAGCGTTAGTTTAACGCTGGAAAAGACCTAAGAAACCCCCTGGTCCAACTCCTTGCTTTTACAGACTCAGGAGGAAGGGAGGGGCGGGCGGTTCAAGGGAGACCCATCCTGGAGGCCGGAAGAGCCTGGCATCCCAGGAGGATCACGGTCCTTGTAGTTCTAGGTCTATGGGGGTGCAAAAGGTGCACCCTCCCTCTGCGGCTCTTCTGCTCCAATGAAATGTCGCGAGATTACACAGAGAGACAACCAACGGAAACAGAGAACGTCCAGAGGCGTGGACAGAACTGTGGGGAAGAAGTGGACACAAGGACATCGTGCGACCCGTAGTCTCTGTGGGTCAGTGGCTTATTGGAAAGGTTGTCAGTCTACCTAGCTGGAGGTTGCAGGTTCGAGTCCTCTAGGCATCCTCTGTTTAAAGTCTTATCGTGTGCTTTTCGGGAGGCCTCAAACTGATACGTCAACAAGGAAGGAGTGTTGAATTCTCAGTTGAAGAGAAGGACGTTCTTTAAATATGTCAGATTTGTATTTCGTTTCTCGGTTTAAAAGAAGTATATTCCTTTGGTTGTCCTTTCATTTCTCAATATTATAGGTTCTTTTCTTTTTCAATTTTAAAGGGTACTCCTTTCATATATTATAGTATACATTTTTCATATATTATACACTTACAGGTTCGCCAAAATGTATTTATTTCCCTGTCACCTCCCCTTTTAAAGTCGATTTTGCTTTGTAGTGAATGCTTGAGATGTGTTTGAGGGAAGTGAGGTTTAAAGCGACTTTTAATTTTGTAACAGCCCCAGGGTACAGTTTTAAGACTATCAATTTCCCCTTGTCTCCCCTCCCCGCCCCCCAGAAAAAGGGGGATTTACTGAAGGAGGTCGCCCTTTCATTCAGTGCTCCTTTAGGTAGAATCATTAGGAAGGAAGGTCTATTTTTTTTCAAGTTTAGAAGTTGTTTCTCATGTATCTGAGCACAGAAGACTCTTATTTTCTTAGGTATTTTCTGAGACCCATTGGAGTCATTTCATGACTTTAAATGGTTGTGAGAAATTAGTAGATATTTAGAAAATTTTTTAAAATGTTAATTTTTTTTAAATTAACATGACTTTAAATAGTTGTAAAGAATTAGTAGATATTTAGAAAATTTTTAAAAATGTAAATGTAAAATTTTTTAAAATATAAAAACATTTATATAGCACTTTGTGCTAGGTGCTTTACAGTTATTATTTCATTTGATCCTTTCGACAATCCTTGAAAGTAAGTGCTATTACTATCCTCCCCATTTTACAGAAAAAAGACACTGAGGCAGAGATCTTAAGTGATTTGTCCAGGGTTACACAGCTAAGAATTGTGTGAATCCAAATTTGGACCTAGGTTTTCTTGACTTGAGGCCTAATGCTTTATCTATTGTGCCACTAGATGAGGTTTTCAATAATGATTTTTTAAAACTAAAGTGGAAAAATTTTTTACACTTAAGTTTTCAAAAATTAGACCACAAGGTTGTTCTTATTAGATCACTTTGAAAATAGTTAAATGACATTCCTAAATCCCCCAGCAAGTAAGAAAAATTAAGAGAAAATGACACCCAAAACAAAACATTCTCATACAAAATAAACATGGGTTAATACTTTATCTATCACATCTTTATCAGAATATATTTTTTTTAAAAGGAAATATTTCATTGACTCTTACAAATTTTGGTATTCTGTAAAATGGAGACATTCCTGTATGTCAGTAGAAATTCTTTTCCCTAATGTGAATTGACATATGGATATGAGGTCATTTTCACCGTTATAATTGTGCATTATTTGTATTTCAGACTCTCTTTAATCAGTATCTGTCTGCGATGGGGCAGGGACTGGAGGATAGGGATGGGGGTCAGGTTGGGGCAGCAAAGTCAGGATGAAAATAAGCATCCTTCATCCTAAGAATTAGATGAGCAAATACTTTACTGGGGGTGGTCAGTTTTTCCTCCTAGACTCACAAAATGCCATGTCCTTTTCTAGAGTCAGGAGATCCTAATGATATATTTCATTATCATGATATTATCAAAGAACCAGTGGGTAAGGGCTTTAATCAAATGGTGAATGTCTTCCTTCTTCTCTGCAGGTTGTGGTTCAATTGTGTCAGACCCTTCATAACCCGATTTGGAGTTTTCATGGTAGAAGTACTGGAGTGGTTTGCTACTTCCTTCTCCAGCTCATTTTCCAGATGAGGAAACTGAGGCAAACAGGGTTAAGTGACTTACCCAGGGCCTCACAGCTAGTAAATGTGTGAAAACCAGTTTGAACTCAAGAAGATGAGTCTTCCTTACCCTAGGCCCAGCACCCTATCCACAATACCAGCTAGCTGCCTGCTTTTTGTGGATAGATGTTTTGAAATTTGTAAAAAGTGATCAATCAAATGGATTCCCTATAACTGAAACATTCCTCCTGGCTTGTACCTAATCACTTAAATAAATGCAACAATTTGTATAGAATTGCTTATGGCTCTCCTAATTTTTAAATGGCATTGAACCTAAATGGCATTTTTAAAACTTTTCTCCTAATTTTTAAATGGCATTGTCTATTTTCAGATAAAATAGTAATACTGATGGTTTCTCCTATCCTAGGAAGTTTTTTCCCATTCTCTTTTTAAAATTGGTGTTAAAAAAAAGACTACCCCAGACTTGCTATGTAAAATTATTGTACAGAAACTCTTTTCTGAAGACATATCTTATTTTGCATTGTGGATGTAATATTCACTCTTAAATTTACAACATGGAATTAAAACATATGTAATTGAATTAGACATTTCAGATAAATTTGGGAAGTTCAATACAATAAAGGTCACAGTGAATTATTTCTCATGCACTGGAAGGGACTTACTCTCACGAGCAGATAATGCTCAGAGATGGTCAACATTGTAATTGTTTCCATGGAATGAAAGAGACGGCTTTCACATTTTCTTGCTTTAAGAAAAAAAGTAGACGTTCAGTTATTACAATACAAACTTTCTTCCTTTTCTTTGGACAATACCTGTGATTTCATCAGTATATAAGGAACTCCCAATAAGGAAACTCCTTCTGTCAATGCTGATCAGCACATCCCTGAAACTTGTAGACTCAATTAATGTCTACAAAAATTATGACAGTTGGTAGAGTTATAAAATAAACATTCAGAAAGAACTCTTGTTGAGAAGGACTCCTTTATTTTCTATGCCAATGTAAGCCCAAAACAAAAGTTGCTAATATGTCATTGCATTTGTGAGGCTTTGTCAAAGGTACTTGTGTTTAACAATGAAGACTGAACTAGTTATAAGAGAAAAATACTAAGTCGTCTGTATTTTTTAAATGATATGTTTCAGTAGTAGATGAACAAGTGTTTCTTTCACAAATTCAATTCAGGAAACAATTATTAAGTGCCGATTTATATGGAACCTTTTTCAAAATTTGGAGAAAACACAGTGCCTCATGTAGATTACAGTTACAGGACAGTATGACACGTACATAGGTGATCATAACACACAAGTTGATTAGAGCTGCAAAACTAAGGGTGCAACAGCTGAGGAAGGAAGAGGTCTTTGCTAAACGGAGTAATCAGTGCAGGTTTCACAAAGGCAACTGAGTTGAGCTTTTAGGGATAGGTAAGTATTTTGCAGTCTAAAAAGTGGAGGATATGTTTTCAAATTTGAAAAAAGTGACCAATCACATGCATTCCACATAACTGAAACATTTCTCCTGGGTTGTAGCTAAGTGCTTAAATAAATGCAACATGTCTGCATAAAATGGATTATAGCTTTCCAAACACAGGTATCAGCATGAGCTAATGAAGGCAGAAAAATTTTAAGACATTTTGAGGGGCAGACACTGCTCCACTTTGGTTAGAGGAGGAGTCTGAGAAAAGGTTGGAAAGGTGTGGTCGTGGCAGACTGCAGAATGCTGCGAATACCAGAGAGAGAGGCTGGTCTTTTTTGGGCAGTGTTGGGCAGGGTGAAGTGCAGTTGACGAGATCAGGATAGACCTTCGGGGAAACTGATCTTTGAGACTGTGCTCATTATTATCCGGAATGGCTCTACCAGACGTTTCTGTGAGACAAACAAGAGAATTACAGAAAACAAGGGATATGTAAAATAGATGCTCCTAGGCTCATGGTCTGATTTAATCAGAAGACTGATTTAATCATCCTGATTGATTTAATCACTGGGACGGAATAGCAGAATGTCAAGTAGACTTGCAGTACCTTGTCTATATAAACCTGAACCCTCAGATCAATAAACGAAACTGGTCTATCTTTTCCTGCCTCCTATGTCTCTTTTTCTTTCAACCACATCACCGAGCTGTGTAGGGACGCGGGCTCTCCACTACATCTGGCGCCTGAATCAGGGACCAGGGACCTGATCCAGGAAAAGGACTCATCTTTCGGTGGGTGGCCCCCTTGGAAAGGAATTCAGAAATTCCGTGTTGTGAGAAGATAGCGAAGGTAAGGGGAGGCCTCAAAGAAGCCCAGCAGGGGCATTTCACTTCGTTCGAGGTTCATGCAGGCACTGTAAAATCTCAGCACTTATAGGCTTACCGGGAGAGCTTACTATGTTAACAGAATCAAAAGGCAGATTCTGTGTATAAGAAATCAGTACTGATAGGTAAATAGCAAAAGTAAAGTTAGCAATGGGTCAGATACTTTTTAACAGCAGAAACACTCAGGTAGAGGCGGTTGCGGAGAAGGAGGAAGGGGAAGAAGAGGTGGATTCCTGGTCAGAGGAAGCCTCAGAACCCCTGGAACCCTCGGTTCCCACAGAACTGCTGCCATTCTATACTCCTCCAGAAACCCCAGATCCCAGTAACACAAGAGGAGTTGCAAGAGAATTCACCCCTCTGGATTTTAAATTTTTACAGGAATTAAAGCAAGGGGCAATCAATTATGGACCAAGTAATCCTTACATTCAGTCTCTCCTAGACAGCATTTCTCAGACAGCCCTATGCCCCACTGATTGGTGTAATTTAGATAAAATCATTATTGAAGGATATTACTTAACGTGGAAATTTGAATTTCACAAAGCATGTTGGAGCAAAGTAAAGAAATCAAGCCATAGGTCTAATTTATGCAGAGGATTTTTGACAATCTTTTCTCGGTTTTTGAATTCTTTCTTATTGTCTGTATATGTATTCTGTCTCGATGTTCTGTGAGTGTGTTTGTGTGTTAGTCTCTTATCCATGTTTTCTCTTTCCCTCATCCCTTCTCTCTGATGACTGCAGCATCAGGGAGGAGTATGGGAGAAAGAGAGAAACTAACCATATTGCTAAAAGCAGTTTCAGATTAAGGTATACAAGGAAGTAAAGCATGTGCAGTTTTAAGGAAAGCATAAAAGTTTTGGAAAGTTATTAGTAAAATTCTCTCTTTCTACCTTCTAGCCTTGGCCAGGTTGGGAAGGTGGAGAGAAACACAAGAAGAAATCAGGGAAGTTTTTTTCCTCATATTATAGAGGCAGGTTGACTAGCATTTTAATTATCTCATGCCTCACCTGAAAGAGAAGTTTTTGTGTAATGGGAAATAACCAGAAATTAGTAATCTGGTCATATTTTAAGTGAAACATGTCACTGCTAATTGGATGTTTAAAATAGATCCGGATTTGTTATATTATTTGGCACTAAGGCAAATTGGAAAAATAAATAGATCTGAAAAAAAAAAAGATGCCTCAGCAGAGATAAAGCTTTTGAACTCTCCAGTAGAATGAAGGGGACATGGCACCACTGGATAGTTGTCCAGAAGTCTCCCTCACTTCAGCTGATAAGATTCAAAAGCCCTCTCTTTCAAAGAAGTTCTTTAAGGAGTGGACACAGAAGTAAAATTTACTTGTAAAGGTTAGAACCAGTAAGATTTTTTTGCCCTGCAGTCCCAACTCATCTCCAGCTAGGACTACAGTGAATTATAACTCTTATCATCCCAGATTAGAGAAGAGAATGCTAATGGAATAGGGTAGGGAATTTAATTTACCCTTCCTGAGGGTAGGGGTTGGGTCACAGCGGGTTGGGTCACAGCAGTGTGATAGCACAAGTCAACCAGCCCCTATATTTAGTAAGCCCAGTCTTCTATTTATATGTGATGGTTTGGAAATGTAATTAATGACACCTAAGGTTCACTATTTGTATTACTGTTGTGCTTCTAAAGTGTTAGTCTTATATTGTAAAAATTGAGTAACCCCTGCAATCCAGAAATAGTATTAGAGAAACCAATTTTTAATCTGAATTTTGTTGAAATTAAAAGAAGTTGGGAAAATTGTGTAAAACCAGTTATAATGTTTTGGTTTTTGTTATTGTCATTTAGAAAACCAGGTATTTTCACCTTAGCTTATTAAAGAAGTTATTCTAAAAGTTGTAAGAAATAAGTTATTTGGACTTACTGTTTTAATGCTAAACCTAAAGTTGTTAATTGATTACTGTATGTAGAAAGAAAGGAATTGAATGAAAACTTTATTTAGATGTGCCCATTCAGAACAGATCTCCTGTATGCTTGGGGGTTGGCCAGCATGGGTGCGGTACCAATCTCCTTTATTTTGCAAAATTGCTAAGGCCTCTAGGAAACCATCCCTATGGGTAGTCATCAACGCTGAAAAAGAAACTTGACTGACTTATGCAAATTATAAACAATGAATAGGACTTGCTCAGAAGTTGTAATATATGGAGAGGATTTTTTGCAATTGGCTTTTACATTTGAACCAGTTTTAAACTTGAAAAAGAAAGATCTTAATGGAATTCCCTTATGCATGTGAATCCTGGCAAATCTTCATTGCTTACTGTAACTCCATGACAATAGGAATCACTATCTGGCTCTGAGCTGATGAGTAAATTTTGCTGTTTCAGGCAAAAGACATTTTGAGACCATAAATATTTTTGTTTCAAGTTTGAATTTGAGTATATTCCTTTTGTGCCTGTTTGGTCTTTGTCTAACCTCCATGCCAGGTTTGTCTTTTCCAGAGTGCAAGCCATCAACTTCCAGATAACTGCTCAGGCTATGTATCCGTTGAATAGGACCCATCAAGGCAGGACAGCTCTACATACAATCTCAGCAGGAAGCAATTTCAGAAGCTGAGACCTTCATCCCTTACCCCAAAAGATCTTGGGTCCCATCCCATACACAACTGCCAGGGCCTATTATAGAGGGATATAGACAAGCAGACAGCTTGCATACAGCTTGCTCACATTGACAGTTTTAGAAGCATAGAATTCTCACAACCAATTTCATCAGTTAGCTTCCATGCTTTGAAGTGAATTTCATATTACTAGAGAGCAAGCAAGAAGCATTGTAGTAAAGTCTTGTCCACATTGTATTCTGTTTTTGCCAGCTCCATCCAACACATCCATCAGTCCTTGAGGATGCAATCCTCTTGAAATATGGCAAATGGATGTCACACATGTCCCAGAATCTGGAAGGAATAAATACCTTCATGTGATTATAGACACATTCAGGTTATACTATTGCCACCCCACTGACTGGGGAATCAACAAAAAAGTTCTGTCTGTCATACAGAATACAGTGTAGAACTGGCATCCCATATAATCCTACTGGTCAAGCCATTGTAGAACATCGCAATCATGACATAAAAACTCTCCTCCAAAAACAAAAGAAAGGGGGAGAAGGCAAAAGGATAAGGAGAAGAGTTGACATGGTATTATATACCATTAATTTCTTGACACCAGGTAGAGAGGGGCTTACACCCACTCAACAATTTCAAAAAGGCAAAACACACCTCACTGATTGGAAAAAAGTGAAGGTGAAATGGAGGGACATGAAAACAGGATTGTGGCATGGACCATCTGAACTCTTAATGTGGGGGCGAGGTTATGCTTGTATTTCCACAGGAAATGGTGAAGAAACCATCTGGATACCGGAAAGAAACATCCGACGTCTGCCATACGTTGGAGAAGATAAGGATCGAGGAAGAGAGGAAAGAAAAAAGGCCATGACTGCAGCAAACCCGTCGTTGGACCAACAGGACAATGATGACACTCAGTCAGCTTCTGGGCACCCTCCAGCTGACCACTGCACCAGAAGGAACTAATTGAGAAGATAGATGGACTTTTTGCACATAATCCCCCTTGGGTTAGGTGGTGAAATGGGGAGGGAAAATAGGTAATTATCGTGGCACATGGGTTTAAAGTTTTTGGGGAAACAAATTGATAAAGATAGAATTTCTGATTTTGTGATTGGGAAATAACATGCTTTAATTGTACTATCACTGAATATGTTGGAGCTAACCTGTAATTATGTGTCATAGGTTTGCTGTAATGCCTACCAAAAGTAAAGGCTGGTATCTGTCTGTATCTGATCAAACTTTTAATCAGTTAATATTGAAAGTAAGATAGAAAAGATGTATAAGTTGCATTATTTTAGGCATATAAGCTTTGTGGAAGCACTGGCTTCACATACAATTTAATGGATACTTTAAGAGAAACTATTGTGGTGGTGGGAAACAAAATTGATGTTTTTGAAACAAGATTGCTCATAAGATGTGATTGTAGATTCATTTTCATTGGTGTTAGTTCCGTCCATTATAATACCTCAATATGTAATTTATAGACCAGGCCTCCAAGGGAAATCTCAACTCCAAGGAAGCTGCAAATGATTTGGGATTACGTTGCTAATACAAATCCCTTTGCATCCCTGTTCCATTGGCTCATATCTATAGTACCTCTATCCCTTTGTTTCTCTGTATGGCCACCCATTCATAGGTGCCTTCTCATGGGTAAGCTTTTCAAACCGGTCACAACAGAAGAAAGGGGGAATTGTTGAGGGCCAGGGTGGAGTGCGGTTGACGACATCAGGATAGACCTTCCCCATCCTTCTCGGGGAAACTGATCTTTGAGACTGCTCATTATCATCCTGAATGGCTCTCCATGCCCCCTAGATGTTGTCTCTGTGAGACAAACAGAATTACAGAAAACAAGGGATATGTAAAATAGATGCTCCTAGGCTCATGGTCTGATTTAATCAGAAGACTGATTTAATCATTCTGATTGATTTAATCACTGGGATGGAATAGCAGGATGTCACGTAGACTTGTAGTACCTTGTCTATATAAACCCGAACCCTCATCAATAAAACAGAACTGGTCTATCTTTTCCTGCCTCCCATGTCTCTTTTTCTTTCAACCACATCACCGAGTCATGTAGGGACGTGGGCCATCCACTGCAGGGCAATATAGAACAGCTGAAGTAGTTTTTTAAGCACAAGGGTGATTCATATAAGAAAGATGAGTTCGGTAAAGGTGTGAAGGATAAATACAAGGGAGAAAGGTGAAAAGATCAATTAGGATGGCATTAGTTATGGAGGTGGTATTAAAGGACAGTACCAAGGTTGCAACTGAAGGGAAAAGTACTCCTGGACCTCACTCCCAGTCGTTCACACTCCTGATCATTTGAAACGCTCAAGGTCACATGACCAGTTCCTTCACCTAAAGAGTAGAGGACCATGTTCACAGGGTCACCTGGTGTCCTCAGAAGGAGAGGGCCCAAGGCCTCTCCTCTTACAGTAATACCTCTCACTGAATGCCATCAATAAAAGAGTCAAGCCAAGAGAGAGGCCAAGGTCAACAGATGACTAAATTATTTTGTTTTCGGGGTTCTACAATCACTTCCGTATATCTTAGATTTTTTTCCTCTCCCTTTCCCTCTTATCCCACTCCCTCCCCGTGTAATCTTATATAGGTTCTACACATACAGTCCTATTAAATTCATTTTTACCTTGGTCGTGTTGCATAGAAGAATTCAAATGAATGGGAGAAACCATAAAACAAAACATGAAGAGAAAATGGTTTGCTTCGCTCTGCAATCCAGTTCCGTAGTTCCTTCTCTGGATGTGGAAGGCATTTTGCCTTGAGTCCATTGGGAATTTTTTAGGTCCTTGCATTGCTATGAAGGACTAAGTCTACCAGAAAAATTCCTCGCACACTGTGGTTGTTGCTGTATACAAAGTTCTCCTGGTTCTGCTCCTTTCGCTCAACATCAGTTCATATAAGTCTTTCCAGGCCTCTCTGAAGTCTTCCTGTTCATCATTGCTTATAGCACAATAGTATTCCATTACATTCATATACCACAACTTGTTCAGCCATTCCCCAATTGATGGGTATCCCCTTGATTTCCAGTTCTTGGCTGCCACAAAGAGAGCTGCTATAAATAATTTTTGTACATATAGGACCCCTTCCCATTTTATGATCTCTTTGGGATACAGTCCAAGAAGCAGTATTGCTGAGTCAAAGGGTATGCACATTTTGGACATAGTTCCAAATTGCTCTCCAGAATGGTTGGATTAGCTCACAGCTCCACCAATAATGAATTAGTGTTCCAACTTGCCAACATCTTCTCCAACATTTGTCATCTTCCTCTTTTATCATGTTAGCCAATCTGATGAGTGTGATGTGGTACCTCAGAATTGTTTTGATTTCCGTCTCATAAATAGTGATTTAGAGCATTTTTCATATGACTATAGATAGCTTTAATTTCTGCCTCTGAAAACTGCCCAATAGATGACTTTTTGAAAGCACTTCTAGTTCTGGTTTTCTCTCTACAGCCAACCAAAGAGGCTGCTGTCCACCATCACCTGGCTAGCAGATTGGAAAGAGTTAAAGAATGTCTACACATGCTCCAAAGTCTATGCAAGGTACTTCTATCAAAAGTCAACAGGAAGTTGCCCTGCTTTTTCCTTATGGGGAATTGTATCAGCATCATCCTACTAATATGCCAGCACCCTATTACAGAGGGAAGGAGGAGAATGAATAATGCTGAGAAGTTTTGAGAACTGGAAAAAGGGACTTCTCATTTTAGAAAACTTCAGTCTCATATAAATAGGATACTAACATCCTCTAACTTGCTTGGAATGTAAAATAACTGGAATGTAAACCAATGTATGAATATTGAAATTCTTAAGTCTAAAAACAATGTGATTTTTTAGCACTTACTGACCCCCTTTGCTACCACACTGTCATCATTGCAAAAGTGGAAGGAAGATGGAGACAAGTCTATATTTTTCTTTGGCCATGGAAATCCACCAAATAACTGATTCTTGGTGATGAGCTTAGCTATGCTAGTCCTTGGAAAGCAATTCAATCAACTCAATAAACATATATTAATCACCTAGCATATGCCAGATGCTGTACTAAGAGATAAGGACACAAATAAGAAAATGGGGAGGGAGAGGAGGTACCAAAGGGGCATGGTGAAGAAGTGATTCAGAGATGTCAAAGGAATGCTGTCAGGTGAGAAATGAGATGTTTGAGCTGAGCGCTCCTTAAAAATGAAGGTTTGGAGCTCATGGACCCATCTTCCCATCAGGCAGAGGTAGCAATGAGTGGCGGTGCCAAGGCTGAGGAGATTTTTTTTTTGTGCATATGTATTTAGTATTTAATTTTTCCCCAGTTACATGTAAACAATTTTTAACATTTGTTTTTAAAACTTTGAGTTCCAAATTCTCTCCCTCCCCATCCCCCCTCATTGAAAAGGCAAGCAATTCCATATAGATTATATATGTGTAGTCATGCAAAACATTCATAATAGTCATGTTGTAAAAGAAAACATAAAAAAACTCAAGAAAAATAAAGTGGAAAAAAATTGTTTCAATCTATGTTCCGACACTATCAGTTCTTTCTCTGGGAATGGAGAGCATTTTTCATTCTAAGTCCTTCAGAGTTGTCATGGAAAATTGCATTGCTGAGAATAGCTAAGTTATTCACAATTGATCATCTTACAATATTGCTGTTATTTTGAACCTATTACATTTCACTTTGTATCAACCTATGTAAGTCTTTGTAGATTTTTCAGAGAGCATCTGGTTCATCATTTCTTATGGTACAATAGTATTCCATCACAATTACATACCACAATTTATTCAGTTATTCCCCAATTGATGTGCATTCCCTCAATTTCCAATTCTTTTCCCCCAGAAAAGAGCTTCTACATATATATATTTTTGTACATATAGGTCCTTTTCTTTCTTGTTTTTATTTCTTTTGGGATACAGATCTAGTAGTGGTATTCTATGTCAAAGGGTATGCATGGTTTTATAGCCCTTTGGGTATAGTTCCAAATTGCTCTATTGAATGACTTAATCAATTCACAACATTACATTAGTGTCTCTTTTTTCCCACATCTCCTCCAACATTTGTCATTTACCTTTTCTGGCCTATTACCTAATCTAATCAGTATGAGGTAGTACCTCAGAATTGTTCAACTTGCATTTCTCCAAACGGTTGTGAGTTAGAATACTTTTTCATGGGGGAGGAGCCAAAATGGTGGAGTAGAAAGACTCATGTATGCTAGCTCCGAACCCACAGTCCATATATTTTCTGTAAAAAGAACTCCCCACAAATTCTGGATCAGTGCAAGCCACATAGAAACACAGTGAAAGAGATTTCCATTCCAGAGAGCCCTGGAAAGCCGTCCCCAGGGGTTTGTCGCGCTCCAGACGTGGAGCCCACCCCTGCGCTGCCCTGGCTGCGTGGTCCAGAGGAGCAGATTGGAGCAGGCTTCATGGATGGAATCTCCAGTGGGCCACGAAGGTCCCTCCACCCACAGGCACTACAGGTCAGTGAGAGAGACTTCTGGGCTGGCCGAGAGGGGAGCGGGATGTCTCCGTGACTCCGACCCTCTCGGGAGGCAGCGGCAGAGGCAGCTGCAGCCCGGGACTCCCAGAGCAGCAGGCAGGAGCTCAGGGCCATTACTGAAGATCTCTGCATAAACCCCCTGAGGGAACTGAGCCTAGGAGGTGCCCCTGCCCCAATCCAAGCACCAGAACTTAAACTCACATTGAATAGCAGCCACGCCCACCACTAAAAGCCCTGAGGCTGGGGACCAGCATTTGAATCTCAGACCCCAAGCACTAGCTGGGCAGATCTAGGCGGGGGTGGAGAGGAATCTCAGAAGTCAAGTAACTGGCTAGGAAAATGCCCAGAAAAGGGAAGAAAAATAAGACCATAGAGAGCTACTTTCTTGGGGAAGAGATGTTTCTTCCTTCTTTCATCTCTCTCTTTTTTTTTAATAAAAATTTCTTTATTTAACTTTTTACATTCATTTTCACAAAATTTTTGGGTTCCAAATTTTCTACCCTTTTATCCCCTCCCCCCACCCCAATACACCGAGCAATCTAATTGTCCCTATCATCAATCTGCCTTCTCTTCTATCATCCCTTCTCTTGTCCCCATCTTCTCTTTTGTCCTGTAGGGCCAGATGACTTTCTATTCCCCATTAACTGTATTTCTTATTTCCTAGTAGCAACAACAATACTAAACAGTTGTTCCTAAACTTTGAGTTCCAAATTCTTCCCATTCCTCCCTCCCCACCCATTCCCTTTGGGAAGGCAGACAATTCAATATAGGCCCTATCTGTGTAGTTTTGCAAATGACTTCCATAATAGTCGTGTTGTGTAAGACTAACTGTACTTCCCTCCATCCTATCCTGCCCCCCATTGTTTCTATTCTGTCTTTTGGTCCTGTCCCTCCCTGAGTGTTGACTTCAAATTGCTCCCTCTTCCCATTGCCCTCCCTACCATCATCCCCCCCACCCCCGCTTATCTCCTTCTCCCCCACTTTCCTGTATTGTAAGATAAGTTTTCATACCAAAATGAGTGTGCATTTTATTTCTCCCTTTAGCTGAATGTTATGAGGGTATACTTCTTATTTTTTTCTCAGCTCTCCTCTTTTTCCCTCCACTAAAAAGTCTCCTGCTTGCCTCTTGAATGAGATATAATTTACCCCATTCCATTTCACCCTCTCTCCTCCCACTACATTTCTCTCTCACTGTTTACCTTAATTTCTTTTAAGATATGGTCCCATCCTATTCAATTCACTCTGTGCTCTCTGTCTCTGTATGTGCATGCATGTGTGTATGTGTGTGTGTGCGTGCACACATGTACATATGTGTGTGTGTATGTGTGTGTGGTCCCACTGACTACCCAGATACTGAAAAGTTTTAAGAGTTACAAATATTGTCTTTCCATGTAGGAATGTAAACAGTTCACTTTTGGTAAGTCCCTTATGACTTCTCTTTGCTATTTACTTTTTCATGCTTCTTCTCATTCTTGTGTTTGAAAGTCAAATTTCCTTTTCAGCTCTGGTCTTTTCATCAAGAATGCTTGAAAGTCCTCTGTTTCATTGAAAGACCATATTTTCCCCTGAAGTATTATACTCAGTTTTGCTGGGTAGGTGATTTTGGTTTGAGTCCTAGTTCCAGTATTGTGGAAATACAATCAGGATAACACAAGATCTAGCAGCTTCTACATTAAGGGATCAAAGGGCATGGAATAGGATATTCCAGAAGTCAAAGGAACTAGGACTCAAACCAAGAATCACCTACCCAGCAAAACTGAGTATAAATAAATAAAGAAAGAAATTAAGGTCAACGGTGAGAGAGAAATGTAGTGGGAGGAGAGATGGTGAAATGGAATGGGGTAAATTATCTATCATTCAGGAGGCAAGCAGGGACTTTTTAGTGGAGGGAAAAAGAGGAGAGCTGAGAAAAAAACATGAAGTTTATCCTCATCACATTCGACTAAAGGAAGGAATAAAATGCACACTCATTTTGGTATGAAAACCTATCTTACAATACAGGAAAGTGGGGGAGAAGGAGATAAGCAGGGTAGGGGGGAGGATGGAAGGGAGGGCAATGGGAGGAGGGAGCAATTTGAAGTCAACACTCTTGGGGAGGGACAGGATCAAAAGAGAGAATAGAAACAATGGGGGGCAGGATAGGATGGAGGGAAATACAGTTAGTCTTACACAACACAACTATTATCGAAGTCATTTGCAAACCTACACAGATAGGGTCTATATTGAATTGCCTGCCTTCCCAAAGGGAATGTGTGGGGAGGGAGGCATGGGGAGAATTTGGAACTCAAAGTTTTAGGAACAACTGTTTAGTATTGCTGTTGCTACTAGGAAATAAGAAATACAGTTAATGGGGAATAGAAAGTCATCTGGCCCTACAGGACAAAAGAGAAGATGGGGACAAGAGAAGGGAGGGATGATAGAAGAGAGGGCAGATTGGTGATAGGGGAAATTAGAATGCTTGGTGTATTGGGGTGGGAGGAGGGGATAAATGGGGAGAAAATTTGGAACCCAAAATTTTTTGAAAATGAATGTAAAAAGTGAAATAAATAAATTTAATAAAAAAAATAATATTTTTTCATATGGCTATAGATACCTTTACTTCATCTGAAAACTGATTATATCTTTTGATCATTTTTCAATTGGAGAATGGCTCTTATTTTTATAAATTTGATACAGTTCTCTATATGTTAGAGAAATGAGGCCTTTATCAGAGGAACTTGCTTCAAAAATTTTTTTATACTTACTGTTGCTAAGTGTATTTCCCTCCATTCTATTCTGCCTAGTCCCATTTTTTCTGTTCTCTCTCTCCTTTCATCTTGTCCCTCCTGAAAAGTGTTTTACTTCTGATTACCCCTTCCTCCATTCTGCCCTTCCTTCTATCACTGCCCAACCTTCTCTTATCCCTTTCTCCTATTTTCCTGCAGGCTAAAACAGATTTCCATACCCAATTAAGTATGTATATTATTCAAAACTGATGAGATCTTACGGAGTGATGAGGTTATCCCACTAATTAACTTCCTGGAGCATGGTGGAGAGAAGTCAGTCCAAACACTGCAAATGCAAAAGGAGTGAATAAATGCAGTAGGCAAGGATAGCAACAGTGACAGTGACAGACGAGACCAGTAAGAAAGTTCTTTCTAAATATTACACAAGAAGACAGGAATGAAGGTGGAAATCTGGTAGGGATAACAGAGAAGAGACAGATTGGAAGAATTATGGATAGAACATGGTGACACTGCCTACAGGTGAATCAGTGTTTTTTGTTTGTTTTTTGGTTTTGTAGGACTACGTTATAGCAGGGAGGGTACATAAAAGTGAGGAGGGGAGAAGGGGGTTTAGAGAGGAGTATACAGTATGCAAGAGAGAAAGAGAAAACGCATAATGAGGAGAATGGGAGAAATCCTTTTTGGAAAGGAGTCCCCAAAATGCAATTCAAAAATCTAATGAACAGGAGTTGTTGAAGTGAAGATAGCCAGGGAGAATCTTTTGATATCTGAGAGGACAAAAGAAGGAAAGCATTATATAACCAGATAAAAACATGAGAGAAAAAAGGAACTAATAAAATCCCAAAGGGAAAGAGGTAACAAATGAAAGGGATCAGGGTTGAGGGGATGAGAACCAGTAAGAACAAGGCAACCTTAAAAAAAGATTAAAGTTAACTGTAGGAACACAATACTGGTTCTGCAACAAAGAGGGAAAAATCATAATTTGTGCTGAAGTTCTTGAATCATTCTTTGCACAGAAATGAAATGTAAGAGGCATGTGCTGCCCACAAAAGATATGTATATCCACATTTTTGTTGTTTAGTCACTTTTTTTCAGTCATGTCCAACTCTTTGTGACCCTTTGGGGTTTTCTCGGCAAGATACTGGGATGGTTTGCCATTTCCTTTTCCAGTTCATTTTATTGATGAGAAAGCTGAGGCAGACTCGCCCGAGGTCACATAGCTAGTATATGAAGCCAAATTTGGACACGTACTCTAGCTGCCTGTATGTCCATGTAGGTTATCTAAATTTTGCTCAAGGGGAGACACTGACATACAGATAGAGATAGAGTATCTGTATCTAGAATCTTGCATGCCCTATCCAAGGGAAACTTTGATTCCTGTCTTGAAGGGAACAGGAGAAGCACTGTTCTGAGAGATCTCAGAAATAGGCTTTTTAAAAAAAATTCACCTGTTCCTTGAATCCTTTTATATAACTAAAGTTTCAAGCCTAAGGTGTTTTTCTATCCATTATTTATGTGTAGTCATTCATTTGTTGAAGGAAATGATGATGAGGTACTGGCTAAGGGTGGGGAGGAGGTTCTGGCTAAAATAATATCTATCTGCTCCCCCCACCCCAAGTAGTGCTTGTCTAGTGACATTTTTTTTGTTTGTTTTGTTTTGTTCTCAAGTTGAAAAGCAACAAAGATTCTAGTTTCCCTTAAAAGAGAAGAGGTAACTCCAAACTTATACCCAAATACGTGATACCTTCCTACTAAATGCTATTAATACAAAAAAAAAAATCAAGGCAAGTAGTGAATCAAAATTGGAGAAATTACTCAGATTTGAAGATGCCCCAAAATATATAGAGTGAATGAGCTTTCCCATTAGGAGTGAGAGGAAGCCCCCAGTCTCAACCAAGGGGAAATTCCTTGAAATCTCTAGGAAGGCAAGCTGGAAATCAGACTCATGTGGAGGCACCTGTTCCTCTACATGTCTACTAGTTAACCAAAGACTTTTTCTTCTTTTTCCACAGATTTCATCCTGAATTGAGTCTAGAACCAAAGCACTCTAAACCTCTCCCACCAACTCTGCCCCTCACAGTCACACAACCTCATCATCATTCTCTTTTTTTTTTTTTCAAATTTTTTATTTATTTATTTATTTTTTTTACATTCATTTTCACAAATTTTTGGGTTCCAAATTTTCTCCCCTTTTATCCCCTCCCCCCACCCCAATACCCCAAGCAATCTAATTTTCCCTATCTCCAATCTGCCCTCTCTTCTGTCATCCCTCCCTTCTCTTGTCTCCATCTTCTCTTTTCTCCTGTAGGGCCAGATGACTTTCTATTCCTCATTAACTGTATGTCTTCTTTCCTAGTTGCAACAACAATACTAAACAGTTGTTCCTAAAACTTTGAGTTCCAAATTCTCCCCATCCCTCCCTCCCCACCCATTCCTTTTGGGACGGCAGACAATTCAATATAGGCCATATCTGTGTAGTTTTGCAAATGACCTCCCTGATAATTGTGTTGTGTAAGACTAACTGGATTACCATCCCTCCTAACCTACCCCTCATTGTTTCTATTCTGTTTTTTGATCCTGTCCCTCCCCAAGTATTGACTTCAAATTGCTCCCTCCTCCCTTTGCCCTCCCTTCCATCATCCCCCCCTTGCAATATCTCCTTCTCCCCCACTTTCTTATACAGTAAGATAGGTTTTCATACCAAAATGAGTGTGCATTTCACTCCTTCGTTTAGTCAAATGTGATGAGGGTAAACTTCTTGTTTTTTTTTTTCTCAGCTCTCCTCTTTTTCCCTCCACTAAGAAAACCTCCTACCTGCCTCTTAAATGACATATAGTTACCCCCTTCCATTTCCCCCTCTTTCCTCCCACTACATTTCTCTCTCACCATTTACCTGAATTTCTTTTAAGGTATGGTCCCATCCTATTCAGTTCAATCTGTGCTCTCTATCTCTGTATGTGTGTGCATGTGTGTATGTGTGTGCATGCGTGTACATGTGTATGTGTGGTCCCACCAACTACCCAGATACTGAAAAGTTTTAAGAGTTAGAAATATTGTCTTTCCCTGTATGAATGTAAACAGTTCATTTCTTGTAAGTCCCTTAAGACTTCTCTTTGCTGTTTACTTTTTCATGCTTCTTCTCATTCTTGTGTTTGAAAGTCAAATTTTCTTTTCAGCTCTGGTTTTTTCATTAAGAATGATTGAAAGTCCTCTGTTTCATTGAAAGACCATATTTTCCCTTGAAGTATTATACTCAGTTTAGCTGGGTAGGTGATTCTTGGTTTGAGTCCTAGTTCCTTTGACTTCTGGAATATCCTATTCCATGCCCTTCGATCCCTTAATGTAGAAGCTGCTAGATCTTGGGTTATCCTGATTGTATTTCCACAGTACTGGAATTGTTTCTTTCTAGCTGCTTGCAAGATTTTTTCCTTGAGCTGGGAGTTCTGGAATTTGGCCACAATGTTCCTAGGAGTTTCTCTTTTTGGATCTCTTTCAGGTGGTGATCGATGGATTCTTTCAATACTTATTTTGCCCTCTGGTTCTAGAATGTCAGGGCAGTTTTCCTTGATAATTTCATGGAAGATGATGTCTAGGCTCTTTTTTTGATCATGACTTTCAGGTAGTCCCATAATTTTTAAATTGTCTCTCCTGGATCTATTTTCCAGGTCAGTTGTTTTTCCCATGAGATATTTCACATTCTCTTCCATTTTTTTGTTCTTTTGGTTTTGTTTGGTGATTTCTTGGTTTCTCGTAAAGTCATTAGACTCCATCTGTTCCATTCTAATTTTGAGAGAACTATTAAATTCAGTGAGCTTTTGAGCCTCTTTTTCCATTTGGCTAATTCTGCTTTTGAAAGCATTCTTCTCCTCATTGGCTTTTTGAACCTCCTTTGCCAATTGAGTGAGCCTATTTTTCAAGGTGCTAATTTCCTCAGCATTTTTTTGGGTCTCCTTTACCAAGGTATTGACCCGTTTTTCATACTTTTCTTGCATCTCTCTCATTTCTCTTCCCAGTTTTTCCTCCACCTGTCTAACTTGCTTTTCAAAATCCTTTTTGAGCTCTTCCAAGGCCTGAGCCCATCTGCCACCCCCCTGGGGTGTCTGGGGTACTGAGGCCCCACCTTCCACGTCTTTCCCTGATGGCAAGGATACGTCCTCGTCATTAGATCCGCAGGTCGGGATCATTTTCATTTGTTGGAAAAAACTCTCTATAGTCTTATTTTTCTTCCCTTTTCTAGGCATTTTCCCAGCCAGTTACTTGACTTCTGAGATTCCTTTCCACCCCCGCCTGGATCCGCCCAGCTAGTGCTTGGCCTCTGAGATTCAAATGGGTTTTCCGCGGCAAGCTTTAGTTCTGGCGCTGGGGTGGAGGCAGGGCCACTTCCCAGGCTCAGTTCCCTCAGGGGCTTTATGCAGAGACTTTCAGGAATGGAGCCGGTGGGGGCGGGTTGGGGGGCTTGCCTCCCAGGCTCAGTTCCCTCAGGGGCTTTATGCAGAGGTCTTCAGTAATAGAGCGGGGTGGGGGCAGGGCCGTCTCCCAGCCTCAGCTCCCTCAGGTTTTATGCAGAAACCTTCCATAATGAAGATCCTGTCTGCTGCTTGGGGATTCCTGAGTCCCGGGCCGCTGCCGCCTCAGCCGCCGCCCACACCTCTGCCTCCGCCACTTCCTGCCCCCGTCTCTGCCGCTGCCGCTTCCTCCCAAGGGGGCCCAAGTCACGGAGACGCTCCGCTCCCCTCCTCCAGCCTGGCCTTCTCTCTCACTGACCTGTAGCTTCTGTGGGCGGAGGGACTTTCCCAGCTGCCGGAGCTTCCGTCTCTGAAGCCTGCTCGGATCAGCTTCTCTGGGGCCGTGGCCAGGGCAGCGCTGGGGGTGGGGTCCACTTTCCGGAGTGCGACGGACCCTGGGGATGGGTCTTCAGGGCTCCCTGGAACAGAAATCTCTTCCACTCCGTTTCTGCACACCTTGTATTGACCCAGAAGTTATGGGGTTCTCTTTTTACATTAATTCTGTGGGCTTTGGTTTCGGAGCTCGCAAACGTGTGTCCTTCTACTCCGCCATCTTCCTCATCATCATTCTCTTCAACAAATCTGTGGTTACACCTAAGTAACATAGAAAAATACTTCAGGCTTGAAACTTGAGTTACATAAAAGGATTTTGGGAACAGTTGAGTAAAAAAAAAGCCTGTTTCTGAGATCTCTCTTATTTACTGATGCTCAAAATGAAAGCAGCACTTTAGGACAACATCAGTAGTATATAAGCCAGCCATGGGCTAAGATATTCTTGTGAGTTTCAGTTTTAAAAAATTTAAAATTTTTCTGAGGTAACAAAATTTTGGCAGAAAGACAGATTTAGTACTGGGAAATTGCAAGCTTGTGTTTAAGCTATTTTTTAAAAATAATATTTTCTTTTTTCCCTCAATTATATATAAAAACTTGATGCATTTTCAAAGCGGAATTATATTCTGAATGCTACTCTTTTATTGCTCTTTAATTTTGATTCTGTTTAAACAAGTTTTGCACTGTTATTTAACAACTGAAAAACCTCACAGGAAATTAGGAGCTGGTTATTTTGGGAAAAGTTTTCCAGGATTTTTTTTTTAAGGAAAAGTTAGACTACAAAGAGTTTCTAAATCGTATGTCTTTGCACCTTCATTAGCAAGACCAGGGTTCAATATATCATCCTGACCTTCATGTATAAAATTGCCTTGTTTCTGCAAATAAAGCAAGGCGGCACAGTGAATGGAGCCCTAGGCCTCCAAATGGGAAGATTTTAATTCAAATTCTATCTCAGACACTGGACCCCAGTGGGTCCCCAGGCAAGTCATTTAACATCTATTTGCCTCAGTTTTCTTATCTGTCAAATGGGGAAAATAGTCAAACCTACCTCCCAGGATTGTTGAGAGGACCAAACAAGATAATTGTAAAGCCCTTAGCACAATGACTAACACATGGTAAGTGTTATATAAATTATCACCACCACCACCATCGTCATCATCATCATCATCATCATCATCATCATCATCATCATCATCATCATCATCATCATTATCATCCTTATCCTCATGGGACCAGAGTCGTGCTATCCATGTCAAGCCTTTTTCTTCCATTACTATGCCTTAATTCCTATTTAATGCAGTTTAAGTCCTTTCCATTGGGCAGCTAGGTGGTGCAGTGGATAGAGCACTAGTGCAGGAGTCAGGAGGACCTTAGTTCAAATCTCACGTGAGACAATTGACACTCACTAGCTGTGTGACCTTGGGCAAGTCACTTAACCCCAACTGCCTCATCCTCAGTCACCTCCAATAATCCTAATGAATATCTAGTCCCTGGATTCAGATGGCTCTGGAAAAGAAGTGAGGCTGGTGACCTGCACAGCCCTCCCTCACTCAAAACAAAGTCAAGTGCAAGTCATTATCTCTTCTGTTGGCATGGTCTTCTTCATCAACAAAGGATGAACACACACACACACACACACACACACACACACTCACACATGTCCTTTCCATTAGAAAGTAGTTGTGTATGATGTTTCTAGGCTTCTGGTATTTAAAACTATTCATAAATAGCCAAATTAGAGAAAGTTCAGCTCAATAACAGAAATTTAAATATGAAAGTCTGTTGCCAGCACCAGGGACCTCAGATATTCACTAGCTGTGTGATCCTGGGTAGGTCCTTAACCTCTCTTTGCTTCAGTTTCCTTAACTGGAAACTGGGAATAAAAATAGTACCTGTACTCCAGGGTTATTGTGAGGATCAAATGAGATAATGTTTGTAAAGTGCTGGCACAAAATAGCCATTATATAAATGCTGTTTCTTTTTCCTTATCCCCATTTTATAGGTAGTTGCTTTAATTTTAATATATGATGAAGAGAAAAAGTAGAATGGAGGCAAAGGACTGCCAGTGTTGGGAATCACAGGATTTTAAAATTGAAAATAACTTTAAGTTTCCTTTCATGGAAATGTTTATTGTAATTGTGGATTTCAATGATTTTCCAAGCCGCCATTTGCTACTGTTCTCTCTTCCCCATTTTTCATTTGTGGTATCCAGCATTAAGTGTTTGTACATTGTTTTCATGACTGGATTTCATTTGTTACACTTCTTAATTTGCACCAGGGTTCTCAAAGTGTGGCTTTCAGACTCCTAGGATTCCCGTCTCAGGGGACCTCAGGGCAGGTAAAAACTTAGAATACTAATTTTGTTGTTTAGTTTTTTCAGACTAAAAGCATCAAAGAGTGTCCAACTCTTCATTGACCCCATTTAGGGTTTCTTGGCAAGATACTGAATTGATTTGCCACTTTCTCCAGCTCATTTTAGAGATGAGGAAACTGAGGCAAACAGGGTTAATTGACTTGTCCAGCATCTTACAGCTAGTAAGTATCTAAGGCTGAATTTGAATTTAGGTCTTTCTGATTCTAGGAGCACTATCTACTACTCTACAACCTACTTACTTTTTATGCTAATACAAAGACTTTATTAAAATACTCCTATTTCCAGCTACATACTTGTGTAAGGCCAGATTTTCTTCATATACTTAAAATATCATGGTAACAGATTAAATGCAAAAGCAAACATGAGAATCCAGCTGTCTTCTATTAAGCCAGACATTTAAAAAAATTGGTAAAAATAATGCCACTTTTTACTTTTTTGTTTTGGAAAATTGTTTTTTTCATAAAAATTTATTATGTCTGTGAACATGTATGGATTTCTTATTATTTTAATGAATAAGTATTTTAAAATTTAATCAATTTAAATTTTGAATATCATAATATCAGTCAATAAAACCCACATAAACAAAAGCTCCTTGAGATCTTCAGTAATTTTTAAGATAATAAAGGGGTCCTGAGACCAGCAAGTCTGAGAACTGTCAATTTACAGCATTCATGGTCTTTTTTTCCCCCTTGTAGCTTGAGACACCTTTTATTCTGAACTTTTTAACTGCCATCAAAGCTGGATGTTGGGGTCACTCATTTGTTCATTGTACCATGTCTTTACTTAATTCAAACCCTGACTTCAGAAAATTCAGATTAGTTAACAAAATCTTTTTAAATGCTTAAATATGTTTAGCAATAAAGAATAATTTCCTAGCAGCTATACTGAACAGTGTTTTTATATCTCAAATTTTCCCCACCCCCAACAACCCAAATCAATGTAAATTAGTTTGTACTTAGTTTTCATCACAATGGTGATGTTTCAGTAAATGTCTTTTCCCCTATATAATAACAAGCAAAGTGGGATTTTTTGTTTTCTTTTTGGTGCTCAGCTGTGAATTATCAGGGTTCAAAGGAGATTGAGCTTTCAGATGCTCACAATTTATCCTCAGCCTGGGAAACTGAACTCCAAAAAGAAAATAAAGACTCTTTGTTATATACACAGGAAGGTTGGTATTTTACTTTGTGGGGGTTTGCTTATGGGAAGGGTTTTGTTGCTGGCCATATGTTCAGACCCCCAACTGTTCAGTTGTAAAGGCTTTCTCAATCCAGGGGTGTCTGCAAAGTATACGGCAATATTGCTTTGATTCAGACAGGAGAGCCCTGTCTGTTGGTCTTTATTTCTCTACTTATATTTTCTGTTTGCATTTTCTGCATATGATTAAAAAGGATTGTTGATCCTTTAAACAGCTATCTTTCCTAGGAAAGCAGACCCAAGGACCTGTGCTAGTAGCCATCCTGGGTATGCCAGTATAGTTGCCTTTACACTCTAGCCAAAAAAAATTCATAATCTTTATTAGTAATATATATTTTTAAATCTTTGGGGATTTTCTAGAAAAAAATCATGTTTAGTGTACAGTAAGAATTTTTAATTCAGTAGGCTAAAAAAAACCCCATTTTTGAATATCAAAAATAATTGTCTCCATAGTACTCACTGCTTCCCCTCCATCTGATTAACCTTGATTGGCATTGGCTTAAAGCCTCATTGTTCTCTAAAATGAAGGGTGCTTAATTATTCCCTTTTTTCTGTTTTCTGCAGACCTCATAGCAAACTGCAGTCTGCAGCTTCTTAGAATTCAGCATGTTAAACTAATGCAAAACACAGCAAGCATCTGGTTATCTGAAGAGTTCAAATAAAATTAAGTTGCCAAATATTTTTAATCAGGTTCTCCTGACAAGACTTGACCTAAACTTCGTTTTTATTGGTCACAATGGTCAAATTATATTCTTGGCCTATTTTGTCCAGAGGACAAAAGGAAAACAAAATCAGCACCATTTTCTTGTCAAGATCAGATTGTTTTACTATTGTGACAGACGCGAGAAAACTTTGTTTATTGAAAGAGAAAAGGAAAGCGAGAATAAAGATAAATGGGGTCAAGTTTTAACTCCATGGAAATGCCACGTCTGCTCTTCAGTGAAGAAGCTGGTCTAAAGTCACACAGAAAACTTTGACTGTATTTATTTATTGTTGCAAAAAAGACGCTTTTTTTTATTGCTGCCCTCATTTGTCAGTTAATTATTTTTTCTTAAAAAAAATCCAACTCTGGTTACATATAATTCATTCTGTATTTTATCATGATTCCTATAGGTAAAAGTACAAGAGACCTCTAGATGTCTTTTCTTTCTATGAAAGGAGTTGCTATGTACACATGTGCACACACAAATATACACACACACACATACACAAAAAATACAGAGAATCAACAGTGAGTTTATTGTTTATGCTAGATAAAAATTAAGCTTGCATAAAGGTTGGGCTATAAGTGGTCATGGACTACAGACTCTGTTGCCTTGAATAAAACAGGACAATTTGTCATTTACTCTGTACCAGACTGAAATGAGTAAAATCTATTTGAAGGTATCTTGTTTGTAAATATTTGTTCTATTTTTTTCTAATTTTTTTCTTTTTCTAATTCTAATTTTTTTCTTTTTGTATTAAAATTCAAAATATGGATGTATATGAAACAAAATAAATGGAGACAATTTTTCTCCAAGAGATGGAAGTGTCTTTGAATGTGTGGTACTGATTGTAAGCTTTGGTGGCATGAAAAGGGACTCCAAAAGGGTAGTAAAGGAAAGAAAAAGTAAATAAGACTGTCTTCTGTCATTCCTAATTCTTTATCACTTCAAAATAGTCAACAGGGATGCTGCTGCATCAGTGAGTGCTAGAGGTCCATGTAGTGGGAAGCAAAGTATCCCACAGGAATGAAAGACTGATTACTGAAGTCTAGAATAGCTTATATTTTTCTTCAGAAAAGGAAAGGTAGAAGGAAAGTGAAATCAACTGAAGTTCTCCATGCAAATTTCTCTTCCTTTTAATGATCTGTGCTTAAATTGCATTTTTTTCTACATTATGTTAACAACTTGTAATGAAATCTGAGTTTTGGCTTATGTAGCCTTGCAAAATTGTTAATAGATTTTGCACTAATTCACATTAGCTTTGTCCTAAGATCTGGAGTTTGCCTCATATATATATATATATTTTAAAGCCTTTCCCTAGGTTTAATATCATTCCCTCCACCTTGCTATGTAAGCCCCTTTCCTATGGATCATAATTCTTTCTTATTACAGGCTCAAGTGTACAGCTTATTCTGGGATTCATTTTATCTACTATTTATCAGACCATTTTTTTTTTATTTATACAGATGTCACTAAAAAAACTGTTCAATGCAAAACCAAAGCTTATGCTTCCAAAATTAAGATAAAAGTTGTGTTGTATTGAGGTCATTTTGCCAAACTTTTTAAATGTTATATATTATATTCATTTGCTGATGCAAAAGCCCTACATTTTTAATGTTATGAAATTACTTGCATCTCATCACATCACAATATTTCTGTATTACTTATTCACATACATATATATATATATATATTTATATATGTTTACATAAACTTAATCCTTTAACACTTGTTATGGAAAGAACTTTCCTGTGTGTAAGCAGTAAGTTGCTATGTTTTTAAAAATTGTGGTAAACTCTACAGAGTAATTTTTTGTAATAGGACATTTCATTGTAGACATTGGACCAATTACTTCAAGTCTCTGGGCTTCAGTTCCTCATCTGTGAGGAGTTGGATTAGACAACCTCTAAAGTCTGATCCAGCTCTAAATCTATGGTCCTAGATATGACCAGTGCACAGGTACAGGTGAGAGATTGGATGTCAAGTGCAGGGACCCTTGTTTTTCATTGGTCGGTCATGTCAGAGTCTTCATGACCCAGTGGATTCTAGCACTCCACACCCTGCTAGCCTCTACAATCTCTCAAAGTCTATCCAAGTTCATGTTCATTATTTTCATGATACTATCTAGTCATTCTTTAAGCTTCAAAGATCCAAAACCATAAAGAAATCTAGAATAAGTGGTAAATGACAGTACTTTGCTCCCTATCAATCACCATCCTGGAAACCAGAAATGGAAGGAGCACCTTTAACTTCCATCAGAAATGGAGCTTTTCTTGTCAAAAAGGGGAAGCTGAGAAGCCATTTTGGTACCATCCCAATATGCTAGAACAGTTTAGCTGGAGTATATAGTATTAAATCAGTCCGGAACAGTGTAATAAAGCCAGATTTTGAAGGATTTTTAAAAATTCAATTCAGTATTTTCAGTGAACAGAAATCTGTTTTCTTTCCCTCCCACTCCCTCTCCCAGTTGAGGAATTTGTATTTTATCCTAGAGATAGTAATAAACCACTGAAGATTCTGAAAGAAAGGAGTGACCTTCTCAGATCTGTGCTTTAGGAAGATAATTTTATGCAGCTTTGTAAAAAGATGAATTGGAGACAGAGTGGGAGCAGGAAAATCAATTAGGAAATCCAGGCAAGCATTTATGAGAGTCTGATAGCTATTGGGGTGATAGTCATGGGAAAAGAGGACAGAAATAAGAAATACTGAAGAAAGAAAATGGACTTGGTAATGGATTAGAAATGGATCAAACAGGAAACGGAAATGTCAAAGAATCTGATTGTGACTCTGAGTGATTAGAAGGATGGTGAATACTCAACAAAAATAAGTTTGGAGGAAAGACTGGTTTTGGGAGAAGATCTAATGAATTCTGGTTTGGAAATGTAGAGTTTGAGATAGATGTCTATTTGACTTCCAGTGAACCAGCATTTGATGCTGCCAGGGAAGAATCAGGAGAATTATATATGGATATGGATATAGATATAAACATCTATCTATATATCTGTATCTATTTATATACACACATACATACATATGACACCAGGACAGAACCTTAGTGTCACTCATGCTCAGTCACAGACATGGATGATGATCATAATTGAAACCATTCACTACAGCAATTTGAATGGCACTTCACTCATTTCAGTTCCTCCATTTGGCACCAAAGACCTCTCCAGATGAGCAATTAGGCAGTAACTGCATTGGCATTAGTGAAGGGAAAAGAAAAAAATCACATAAGACTTGCAACCTAAGTTCAAATCCAGTCTCAGACACTTACTAGCCAACTCAGTTTCCTCATCTGTAAAATGAGTTGGAGAAGGAAATGGCAAGTCACTCTAGTATCTTTGTCAAGAAAACCCCAAATGGGGTCATAAAGAGTCAGACAGGACTGAAATAACTGAACAGCGACAGGGATATTAGAAAAGGCAATGTTCTAGAGAAGACTGGATAGAATGGGATAATTTGTGCATGTAGGGAGGTCAGCTTTAGCAAAGGGAAGCTCCATATCATCATGTGAGATAGAGTGAAGGAGGCTATAGTGGCAGGAAGCTATGGGTGACATATTGAAGTACAAAACAGCAGTTTTTAAAAATTTACTTCAAAAAGACTGACATTAAAAAAATTCTATATTCACAAACTTAGAATTTCTATAAGATCAAGTAAGTAATAATCCTTTTAAGAGAATCTCCTTTCGCTACTCATTAGTCAACATTTATATTAAATTTTATTGCTCCATTTTGTTTTGATATCATTTTCATTTGCCCTCTTCCCCTACCACAGTGCCACATATCTTATTGTGTGAATAGGCATTGTATGAATAAGGAGGAAAAACCTAGTTCAATAAAACTAGCCAAAATATCGAGGAAGTTTGACGTAATATGCGGTGCTCCACACCCAGGAGCTAAATAAATGCTTGCTGAGTGATTCACTGAATACTTAACAAATAGAAAAGCACTAGAAACTGTATAACATATGCAAGTGGGTTATCATTCATGAATATTCTTTCCAGGACTGTTGGAATGAGAGACAAAAAAAAGATGAATGCAGAAAATATGAAAAAAATCTGAATACTAGAAAATATTTACTATTTTATACTCATAAACATGGCACTATGACTTTATTTCAACATTTTTAAAAAATACATCTAATACACATTTAATTTTATCACTTTTGGAAAACCAGTTTGGCACAAATGTAAATTATCAAAAGCATCCAAGTATGAATATAAACCTGATATATTTTTCTCGTCAGAAATACTCAGGTGGATAAAATTTTGTATTAAATCCTTCAGTAATCTCAAAAACAGTAACAACCAAAAAGATGAAGTTTAAAAATCTTATACTGAGCATTTATTTCTTTATACTTCTGTTCCCAGAACCTAGGACAGTTCCTTCCATATGGCAGACCATTAAGAAATACTTGATTGTTTGATTTGGGGATGAATAAAATCTCAAAAAAAGTTTCATATATTTCTTCAGGTGAGTATATTTATTACTAGAGAAGCAGGATGGTGCAGTGGTTAGAGGATCAGCCTTGAAGTCAGGAAGAATTAGAATGTGATCCTGCTTTTGAAAATACAGCCTTTGTAACTAGGAGTAAGTAATTTAACCTCTCAGTGCCCCAGAAAACTCTCAAGGACTATAGAACCACCCATCAGTCAAGATTGGCAGAAGTTTTTCCACACTGGGAACTTCCCATACAGAGGAAAACATAGGGAAGATCCATTCTCCAAAAAGTGTATTTTTAAGTGATGTTTTTAGATAGAAAACTGAATAAGCTTTAATGATTTAGATAAGTTAGGCCCAAAATAGTTAAACTTTTAGAGTTTAATGAAAAGAAACTATTTTCTATGAATTATCTTTCCTGGACAATAATGATATTTAATTTAAAGCAGCAGAACACATTGTAAAAAATAATTAACCCTAAAAACTAAAGTGAATATGAAGCAGTGACTGATGGTTCAGATAGGCCAGTTATCACAGATCTATGAATCACTGTCTTGTACTATACTTGAATATCTGCAACTGGACTTTAAAAAATTTAGAAGCATTTAATATATTCAAAACAACAATATCCTCAGCATTAGCAGGGCTGGAAGGAATCCTTGATTGGCTTAGAAGGGCTGAGCTCAAAGGGTTCCCAAGGAAGCACTGGGGGCCCAGGCTAGTGAAAGGCTAGGCTGAATGAAGGCAGATGCCCTCCAAGTCACTGAATCCCAACAGAGCCAGTGCCTCTGAAGAGCTTTCCAAGGGTGTTCAGATACACTTGGCATGAGCTGCCCTTTGGATTTTCTCATCCCTTTTGCGGTTAAATCTTTTCACATAACTGCTGCTGCTCCTGAGCAATCCATCTCCAGGCCTTAGGCGCCCTTGTAACACCTGCAGCAAAGCAGTGGAGAGCTGCCTTCTCTTGTGGTAGATGTGACCCATTACTATATACCTGCTGCCTGAAAAAGAACCCGAAAATAAATGAGTCAGGTCAGATATCAGCCAAGCTAAAGATGGTGGGAAAGAGAAGGGAGTGTTGTAAAAGAAGCTAATAACACGATGACTGATTTGCACTATATCAGTCAGATTTTCTATTTAAAAGACTTGTTTAAAATTCATTTCTGAACCCATCCCAATATATTTTCCATTTGCTAACAATGGTGTTTTTTCATCTGTGGATTTATCAGAAGTGAATAAAGAAATATCTGTGCCGATGGGCTCTAAATGACACGTACTCTCAAGTATATTGCATTTTATGAAGAAACTGCCCATTTTTCAGTAATCAAATAGCAAGGGAGAAAACATGGAGCTGTCCATAGCTTTCAGTACTTGGAGACAAACTTATTCAGATACAGCTCTTGCCAACTTAGAAGCCATGTGACCATTGGCAAATTGCTGAGTCTGTCTGTGGCAACCCTTTAAGTTCTATATCTGGATTTAGGTGAAGGGAATTCCTACATGTGCTGTCAGTGGACACAACAGAAAGGAGATTCTGAAGTTTCTCCCTTTCAGAATATTAATATGAATTAAGGCCTGGGTAGCTAGGTAGCTCAGAAGATAGAACACTGTACCCTGGAATCAGGAAGACTCATCTTCCTGAGTTCAAATCTGGCCTCAGACACTTACTGCCAATGTGACCCTGGGCAAGTCACTTAACCCTATCTGCCTCCATTTCCACATCTATGAAACTGATCTGAAGAAAAACATGCAAACCATTCCAGTATCTTTGCCAAGAAAATCCCAGAAGGGGTCATGAAGAATAGGACATGGCTGAAGTAAGGCATATATATATATATATGCCTTACTTCAGTCATGTATATGACTTCAGTCAGTATACACACACACACACACACACAAGGTCACCTTTAGGGGAGCTTCATTACCAAATTTAAAATCTGCATATGGTTTATTGCAGCTGGAGGAATCTAATACAAGTATGTGAACTCGGAAGAAGAAGCCATCTGGGGTGACATAGAGGCGGTTTGTCTTGTACAGCCCATGACCGTTGACCAGCAGAGAGACCAGCCGGATGCCTTCACCAAGCACGTCGACATCATGGACAATTCCATTCACTGCTACTTTCAAGATTAAGAAAAGAAAAAAACAAAAACGTTTGAAGGGAGAAAAAAAGCACAAAACTGATTTCTTATTGCAATTCCAGATCTCTCAATGGCTTCAACCGGCCTGAGCTATCTGATAGTTACTTCCCTTGTCCCCTCAGTTCTGCTGGAAGGCTAGCCTACCTTGGGCTGTCTTCACTTAAGCATTCACTTTCCCATCCTTGGAGGATCATGGAATTGAACTTGGAGTCAGGAAGACTCAGGCTTGAATCCTTCCTCTAACCCTGACTAATTAGCTCTGTCATCCTGGGCAAGCCCATTCACTTGCCTAAATCTCAGTTTCTTATTCTATAAAAGAAAGGAAATGCAGGCTCCACATTTTGTACAATTTAAAGCTAGATGTAAATGCCAATTACTATCATGGCTAAAATTTGCAAGATAATACTAGATATGTTACCCTTCTACCAAGCACCAGCTTAGTAGGTCCCTGCACTGAAATCTTAGCTGTTTGTAATTCTATAGCTTTAGGGATAACCAGGATTTAAATGGAAGTAACCATGTTACCAAATTCACTCATGCAATAGAATTCCTTTTCATCCATATCCCATTTGCACTCAGTCTCACAGATCTTCTCCATGTGGCCATTATCTAAAAGGAGAGAAAAGAAGCACTATGAAAACAAAAGTGGAAGCAATTCTTTGAGTAGTGAAGTAGTTATATGAAGTATGGAACCTAGAATCAGAAAGACCTGAGTTCAAATCTTATCCCAGATACGACACTCATTTGTTGTGCGACCTGGGACAAGTCCCTTAATCTCAGTTTCCTCATCTGTCAAATGTGGCTAATAATACCACCTACTTTCTTTTGATGTTAAGATATTGCATGTAAAGCATTGTATGAAAATCATTTTTTACCATCCTTCTACTTACTATTATTATCCTTCTGTTTCTAAAACTGCCATTCTGTTTGCATTTTATTCTGAAAAATTACCATTTAGGTCATAACTAAATTTAAGAGGATGTCCCCAAAACAAATTTCCACATTCCTATAGTTTTAACTGCATTTAGATCACTATAGAGGGAGGAGAGCTGAGGGTTCATTATAATAGTGAAACAAGGATTTCCAAGGCTCACAAATCACAAGTACTGGTAATGCAACAATGTTTGGAAGAAAATGGGGAAGACTTTATGTATTAATCCTTTGACAGTAGGTAAGACTGGAAAAAATTATCTTTATAGATCAGAGAAGATCAGGAAAGTACAGAAAACAACAAGAGATTGAAAACAAGACAGAACTTTGCCACTTGCTAGCCATGTGAACCTTGAGCTTAGTTTAAAAGCTGCATGGGACCTATAAACCTTTCCAGTCCATTCTTCCCCTTATCTTACTAAGGATGAAAAGTAACTTGACCAAAGTCACATAGCTTGTTGGTGAAAGAACCAGAACTAGAAACCAAGTCTACTGATTTTTTGGTCTAGAGGGCTTTCCACTAGACCCTGCTTTCTGAGCCTTTTCCCCTCACTTAGGAACCTCATAGGACTTGGAGGATGGTTATTTGAACTGAGGTCATAGGTGGAGGTGCTTGTCAATCTATCAAGCAAGCAACACGCCTTTAATTATTGTCTATCAAGTATTGGGCACAATGATAGGCCCTGGAGATACAAAGACAGAAGAATAATTAATGGTCTATGCCCCCACAAGCTAATTACTTTCAAAAATTTGAGTCCCCAGGACAGAAAAATGGGTTGAGTTTGCAAAGAGGCTGTGAGTTCTGAAGGCTAAAAGGATAATGGGAAAGTGAGATTGGAGAAGGGAAGTCTCAGGGAGAAGCAGAAGAGGTTTCTTCCAACATTTGAAGGGTTATTTGGCTGGAAAAGGCTTTATCTCTTTCGTCTGGGTTCCTGAGAGCAGAAGTAGGAATATGGGGTGCAAAAACTGCAGAGAGGTGAGAGTAGGTTTGATTTAAGGAAAACAAAAACTTTCTTACAAGAGGTGTCCCAAAGTAGAATGGGCTGCCTCAAGAAGTGTGCCTCCTACCACTGGAAGTTTCCAAGCAGAGGCATGAGTACTAATGACCAGGATGGTTTAAAGGAGTTTCTTGTTATTAGTCCTGGTGATCCCAGAAATCCCTTCCCTCTGAGACTGCTGGAGTCTGACCCAGGAGGGAGCTTTTGGTTAGATCTTCTCCTCCCCCCACTACATGCCCTTTGGGGACCTGGGTTCCACAGGCCAGATGTAGCTCACCTCTTCGGGGTGGGTGAAGTTGGGACTGCTGATGGCTGAGCCAGGAAGCCTTGGAGCGGTTGCTCAGGGGTGCTCCCTCATGGTCTGGGCTGGTGCGTCCGGGAGAGTTAAGATTCCCTTCAAGGGGTTGACACTGGTCCTCCACCCATTCTGGTCCAGGACCAGAGAGGGGAGATCCCTGAGTCAGTGGATATGAAAGCATGGGCCAAGTCAACTGCCCAGACACGCGCCGCTTGTTCACACTGTTATCCAGTGGCAGTGCTGCCCCACGAAGTGGCCACAGGCTGCCCAGTTCCAGAGCTGTGTCCTTGCGAGCGCCAGTGCTGTTCTCCATCCGAGGCCGGGGTCTGGCCTTCCTCCACTTGTCCCTCCAGGACCCAGGAGCACGGGCTCTCAGGGTTTTCTGATCCCAGGTCTTCTCTACTGGGTATGAGAGTGAATCTGTGGAGAAAAAAGCAAGAGGGAACAGAGAAGCAAGAGATTGCACTGGAGGAAAGATAACTGAGAACTTAGAAACTAGGGAAGACAGAAGACCAAGAAATTGTGGTGGAGGAGAGAGAACCAAGAGACTACAGGAGAAGGCCAAAAACCTGAGCGAGAGTTCTGGAGAAGAGAGAGAACCTGGAGGCTGAATTGCAAAAGAGAGGTGAAAGAAAACAGTGATGGAAAAGAGAGAACCCAGAACAGAGACTGTTCTAGAGGACACAGAACCAAAAACAGAGACAGTGCTGGAGAAGAGAGAACTGAGAACCAAGAGTCTGTGCTGGAGAAGATAGACAACTGAGAAAAGTGCTGGAGAAGAGATCATTGACAGCAGAGGTTCTGTACTGGAGCAGGGAGAGAATAGAAGGTCTCCACAGGGAGAAGGGGGAAAAGTAAGTCTCTGCAATGAGAGGAGAAAACATAATCATTGTTAGGGGAAAAAAAGAACATAATTTCTGCAGGGAAAGGAAAGAGCAGAATCTATTCTGAAGAAGAAAGAGCAGGGATTCTTTGAAGGGAGAGGAAAGGACCAAGAATCTTTCCTGGGGAATGGTGAGAGTAGAAACTCTGTGGTGGAAAAGAGAGAAAACCAACGGTCTGCTGAAGGAGAGAGACAGAGAATGTGTGTCCCAAGAGGAAAGAAAACAGAGAGTCTCTTCAGGGAGAGGGGAGAACAGAGAGCAGGGAGAATGGAAAATATGCTAAAGATAATGTGATGAAGATGATAGAAATCAGAGAGTCTGTCTGCAGGGAGAGGAAGAAGCTGTTTTGAAGGAAAGGGAGAACAGAAAGAAGAAACAACAGAGAGGAAAGAAGCAGCTGGTCTCTTAGGAAGAGGAGAGAATAGATTCTGTGCTGGAGCAGAATGATAGGCAAGAGTTTGTGTGGAGAAAGAGGAGAAGATAGAGAATCTACTGAATGAGAGAGAAAACTGGACATCTCTATGAGACAAGGAAGGGAAGAAAGTGAAACCTACAGAATCAATCTATCGAACAACAATAGATATATATGAAGTGCATACTCTGGGCCAGGCACTGTGCTAAATGCTGGGGATAAAAAGACCGGTAAAAGATTGTTCAGCTCCTGCCCTCAAGGAGCTTACAATTTATGAGACAGACAGGCAGAAGTTCTCAGCTCTGGGCATTTTCTCTGACTTTTTCCCATGCCTTGGAACGTACTCTCTTCTCAACTCCATCTGCTGATCTCCCTGGCTTCCTTTAAGTCCCACCTAAAATCTCACCTTTCACAGGAAGTTTCCTCTTTTAATTATTTCCCATTTATCTTAAATATACCTGATTTTATATATATTTGTGTGTTGTTTGCTCTATGAGATTGTAAGATCCTTGAGGGTGGGGTGCTTTTTACCTCTTTTTGTCTTCCCAGCATTTAGTACTGTACCTGGTATATAGCAGGTGCTTGATAAATGGAGACCAAGACACAGATAGAGAGACACAAGACACAGATGGTGAAACAGAGGCAGAGAGACAAGACAGAAACAGAGATAGAGACACACAGAGAGATTAGTCTGTCAAGAGCGGAGAAAATTTCTCTAATTGTTGTAGGATAGAGGGGGATAATAATAATATATATAATAATAATAATAATTATATAATAATATGAATAATATGGGCAGGGAAAGGGGGGGAGAACAGCCTGTTTTGGAGAAGTCAGGGTACAGAACTCCATGAATGGAGAAGGAAAAGAGCCCAGAGTCTGTTCTGGAGAAATGAGAACCTAGAGTCTAATCAGGAAAAAGGCAGAGATGAAAGTGTCTGCTAGAAAGGAAAGCTGTGCCAGAAAAGAGAGGGAACCATGTGTCTGTGAAGGGAGAAGAGAGAATTAAAGTTCTGTGAGGGAGGGGGACAACTCAATCTCTGCTAGAGAAAAGACAGATCTAGGTCTTTGGGAAAGAAAAGAGAGATCCAGCATTCTAGTTTGAGAGAGGAGAGAGAATCTATGCCCAGAGAAACAGCCACATAAAATCTGCAAGGGTTCATGAGAGGCTAGGAAGGGAGAAGTAGGGGACCCAACCATCTTATTGGTCAAGATGTAAGGTCACTGAGAACCTTCCACAAACTGACACTATCCTACTTCATGTCATCCCAACTGCCCAAACCAGGTCACTATCTAGTCCTAAAACATATTGCTCTCCCCATTCTGTACTTTCCTTACATGATACCCTGTGAAGAGGCAATATGGTGCACTGGGTAGAACAATGGTCTTAGAGTCAGAAGATCTTGGTGTTAGAAGTCCTATCTCTGATGCTCACTGGCTGTGTGACCTTGAATGAGTCACTTAACTTTCCTTGATTCCAGTTTCCTCCTCAATAAAATAAGGGATGAGGTTTAGACTAAATGGCCTCTAAGGTCCCTTCTAGCTCTAGATCTGTGAACCAAAACCTGAAATTTTCTCCCTTCACTTTTTAATCTGTTCAATAGTATATCCTGATTAAAAGCCAAAGTAAAAGGGACATTCTCCGTGAAACTTCTGATCCCATTTTCCCTCAGTCCATACAAGTCAGAAATGACATTGTCTTCTTCAGACCACAAATGATATTGGTTGTTCCTCCTCCATCACTCCAACTTCCCACAGAATATAAGCTCCTCAGGAATATGGTCTGTTTAATTTTTTTTGTCCTCCTATTTCCCATTGCAGTTAATAAGTGTAAGTCAATTTATCTAACCTTCTAATGCAGTTATCATGTAGAATACTGTGGTCTGCCTTGTGTAAGACACATACATCTGTCTTTAGTTTTCATTCCTGATTTTTAAAATACAAGTTTCATGAGGGTGGGGTCCCATCTTATCTAAAAGTTGTATCTCCCTCAGTGCCTAACATAAGTGCTTAATAAATGTTTGTTGAAACACTAAATGAAACTTTGCAGTCTTTCTTAAGTAGGAGTACTGGGCTATTCCAGTCTTTCATCTCTCAGAGTTGCTTTTCTGACCCTTTTGATGAAAAATGCCACTGTTTTAGCCCCTTCTTTTACACATCAAGAGCATCTGCCCCTTGTTGACAGTTTGTTTAGAACGTTCAAATAATAAGTGCCAAAGGCTGGTGGTGGGAAATAGTATTTTACTGCTGGTGGAGGCAGCAAACTAATTGTTTAAACACTCCTGACAACAGAGCTATTTGGTTTTCCCATCCCTGTGGACAAAGTCATTTGGGACTCATGCCCCTAAGGGACCTTTACTGGGATTTTTGCATCTTTTTTATTCCTAAACTATAGACCCCCCAAAAGACCTACAAATCTTGTCTTGCTTATCCTGAGAACCTCCCCTCCCTTTATTTTTTTTCTCTTTCTTTAGTGATTGAGAAAAAGGTCTCCAAATGATACGAAGTAAAGAACAAAAAATTAATGGTTTTCACCAAACCTTGTGAAATAAATTGGTGAGCAGACAGCAGGCCAGCTCTAAAGTTGATCACCTTGTCTTCCTTGATTATAAAACCTCATTTTCCCATTTACCTGTGAGAGTAGGCTGACCTAATAGACATAAGAACTGATTTCTTTCTGCATCTTTCTTTCTTTTTCTCTTTCTTCCTTTCCTTTCTTTCTCTCTTTCCCCTTCCTTTTAACTACATTTTTTGGGCTTCTTAAAAGTCATTCTTATCCCTTTAATTTGAAGTGTTAGGTGCCACAGGGCCCCATGGCAACCTTCCCTTTGCAATCTCCATCATCTTTTTAAAACCACCTTTCCCCAAGAATAATACTTGTTATATTTCCTGTTTTCAAAAGGGTCAATTTTGACTCAGTATGTTAAATATTGTGCCAGGCACAGCTGAATAAAGCTTTGGTCTGTATCCAATTGCTTACTATCAACTATCACCATCTGTTGTCATGGTTTGAAAGATTGATATTTTGGGTTAAACACCCCTGAACCCATTCAATTTCCATGTGGAAAAATAATCCAAAGTAAATTGCCCCGTGCAGTTACAGGAGCTATTTTTCCAGGAGACAGCAAATCAAAGGAAACATCCAAAGGAAAACAAAAACACCTTCCCCCCAGAGACTGCCTCTGTCTGCCTTTATTGCCTCCATCCCATATTTTCATCTCATCCATGAAATGTGGTTTTAAGGAGAGATGGACCCATCTCTTTGTGCCTCCGGTCTTCTCTGAGACCAACGGAAAGAGTCAAGATGTTTCCAGATCTCTCTTGACTCTGCTCCCATCCCACCCCTTCACTTAACCCCTGCTCCTGCCTTCTGCAGACTCTTAGAGGGATTATTCTCCACTTTTCCTTGGTAGGATGCTCCAGTTTCAGCCTGTAACTGCAGACACCTCTCAGGAGGCTTCCCTGGAGGCTCAAGTACAGAGCATCCCCTTCTCAATGAACACAAACACCCTGCACTAAAGTCAGAGCCTAGGAGCTTAGTAGAGAGATCATTTGGGACAGCTCCCATAGGGCCACCGGGACTCGCCTGGAACGCCAGTCCTGTGTTTGCATTCTGTGCGCCTAGCCTGTGCAAAGGTCCCGAGAGGCAGGCACTCAGCAGTCCCTTTTGATACATCAAGCTGGCTCTCTGCTGATGGAGCAGCTACTTAACATGCAGCCTTTCCCGTAGCTCTCCCCACTGCTCTCTCTTCAGATCATTGTGGTGGCAAGCCTAGAATGAGCATCTCTCTCCTAAGAGACTGCCAGGAGAAAACACACTCTGGCTGCAGTCTGAGCTTAATTCTCAGGGGAACACAAGCCTGAAGTGAGCCTGCCCTTCCTTCACCTCCTTCTAACTCCTTGCTTCTCTCTCCCTCTCTCTCAAGGGCTCTCTGGATTTTCCCCTGCTTACCTTTTCTCTCTGTCACTGGGGTTTCTGAGGATGATCCAATGAGCAGACAGAGAAGCCAGAAAACTCTGTCTGATGGCATTGTGAAGACCACTTTGGCAGTGTCTAAAGCTGAGCTTTCAGCCTTTGCTTTCCTCCCTCAATTCTCCACCCCCGTTCATGCTAATGAGGGGCAGCCTTTGGGGAAACTGGGAATCACTCACTGAACCGACCACTGGAATGAGAGCAAACTGCAAAGTGACCCCTCTACCTACCCTTTCTCCCCAAGATGATGGGGATGGGCTCACCTCTTTTCCCCTTTCATTTTCAGTTGGACATATTAGATCCTGGACATGTTCTGAAGGAAGGGGGAAATCAGCTGGATCTTTGCTCAGGACAGAGGTCTGTAGTCCCTGCTCTGCTATATGGAGCAATGTGGTCCCTAAACCTCATATCTTTCTCACTATTAGACAGATACACCGAGCCAGGAAAGGACATACAGAGGCCCAGAAAAACTCACAAGCTTTCTGGTTTCTAGAAATTCAATGGTTTCGAGTCTCTCAGGAATATAGGAACCCACAGATATTGCCTGCTAAAAAACCTCGCACATCTTTGATCTGGTTCATGGAAATATAGGGTCTCTCTCAGTAATGGAAAGTTCCACTAAATTCTGTACTGCTCAGACCTCTTGTGGCATCTTATCCCAGGTTTGGAGATAATAGACCTGGAAAGGGCTGAATCCAAATCCTCATTTTACAGAGAAGAGAGTAGAAAGCATATTAAGTGATACGCTGAGGTAATATGGAAGAAGAGTTCAGTTTTGATGGTCACCTTTTTTCAGAAGATTGTTGACATAGTAGAGAATGCTCAAATGTCATCACCATGGTGAAAGATGCAGAAACCTTCTCATACTGGATCAGCTAATGAAGGAACGAACGAACGAATCAATGAATGAATGAACGAATAAAAAAAGTTTACTAAGCTCTTACTATGTGTAAGCATTGTGCCAAGCACTGGGGATAAGAAAACAAAATGAAACATTCCTGGCTGCAGAGTAGTTTAGTCTAACGCAGGGAGATGAAATACATAAAGAACTAATGACCAGAGAGGACTGTTTTGGTTTGGAGAGTTACAGGGATGGTATGTGGAACCATAAGTGAATAGATTGAAACACCTTTTGTAATAGTGATGTCTATATTGATTTGATATGGTTCCAGATCTAGAAAGTAGGCACAGTAGGGGAAGCAGGGGAAGGGAGGACTTGACACCCAAGTAGTAGCAAGTCAGTTGGGAGGAAAAATAGAGAGAGGATAGTTAAAGTAAAGCATGGCGGGGACCTGGGTAAAGTGGTGGTCTAGTCAAGGTACCCACTAATCAGTAAAGTATTCCCTCCCCAGGGCAGGAGTTCTGGAACTGAAAGGGTTAAATAATCAGGGTATAGTTTCTAGTCCAGCTGTTAGAGAAGATGACTTGAAATACTAGGAAAGACTAAGAGAAGATAGGAAGTTAAGTTTTTAAAAATGAATTTTATTACTATCTTTTGTTTTCATATCACCTATCTTTCCCCCCCATTCCTCCTTCCCTTCTCTGAGTTCTCCTTCATAACAAAGACTTCTTTAAAAAAAGAGAGAAAAAAATAGCAAAACCAATGAACACATTAAAAAAAAACCTCACATTACAATGTTTTACATTGGTAGATCCCCATACCACTGCAAAACAGCTCAGGTAGGTGTCTCCTCATATCCTTTTAGGCTCAGACTTTATAATTTTGAAATGTTTGATTTTTATTTTAAGGGTTGTTTTCACCCATGAGGAGGAAATATACTTTTTTTTCTTGTTTCTCTTAGAGGACAGAACTAGGACAATAATCCTTGAAACACAGAACCTATGTGACCATAGATAAATCTTAGAAGCTTTCACCCTCAGTTATCTCATCTGCAAAATGGGAGTGATAATACTTGTATGACCAACTTCACAGGGATTTGTTCAATTCAATAAATATTTATTAAGTGCAAGGCTTTGTGGTGGTCTTACAAAGATAAAAAATGAAACTTTCAAAACATTTCAGGAGCTTAAAAAACATTTGTTCACCTGTAAAGTACTTTATAAAAGTAAGCTTTTGTTACCACAAAGATCAGTGACCCCCTAAACTCTAAACAGCTGTGATTCTATTGACCAGATCTCTGCTCTAGGTAATAAAAATTTCTAACACATACAACTGTCCAACAATGGAAGGACCTGGCTCCTTTGGAAATAGCGCCCCATCACTTCTGAACAATAAGTTTGAAACGGGATGACTGTCTAGGACAAAGTAGGCAAGATCCCTTTGAAAAGTGGTATGCTGGAGTAGATCTACTACTCATCCTCAAATCAATTATTCTGACTTCATCTGAGGTAATATATATGTCCTCTTTAAATATGTATATACCTACATATGTGTGTATAAAGTTTCATGAGCTCATCATCCCCAAGCAGAGCACCTTGTGCATAGAAGCTGTTTACAAAGTATTTGTTCAGTTGAAGTGACATTTTAAAAAGCATCAGCCCACCACTGTGAGCTGTTTTGTTTTGTATAGGTGGGGCTTGGACGAGGGTAGGCAAAGTTAGCTTCCCTAGTTCTAGCCACTACGTTGGCACTTTCACACTTTTAAATAAAATGAAAGAATAAGTAATGCATTTATTGAGTGCTTCTTATGTGCAAAGTACTGTGCTAATTGCTTCACATACAAATAGAAAAGTAAGATAGTCCCTCCTGTCAAGGAGCTCACATGCTGATGACTTTTAGGATGAAGAACTCCCTGGCTACAATGTGTTCAGGGGGCAGGAGATGTGTTGCCCTGCTCAAATCTCAGAAGTGTCTAGGAAGTTCACCTGGCTGGAATCAGGAAGGACAACTTTAGGAATGATCCATTTATACTCCAGTTTTATTCTTATCCCAGTTAAATATTTTCTGTCCTTAGCAAATCAGCTTGGATGAATTTGGCATATTTGGCATATCAATTCTGGAAAGTTCCCTGGGTTCCTGGGAAGGCTTGGAGATTGCAATCATCCCCATATACAAAGATATGGAAGTTCAACAAACAAGCGGCATTTTACAAAGCTTATCAGAGGTTACTTACTGCTTCATACATTAAAAGGGCTTTTCCCAAACCAAGAAAACAGATGAAAAGAAAACAAAGTGAAAATGGGAATAAAAGGAACTGCTATCAAAGTGGAGGTGGAGAGAAAGTAAAAAGAACAAGAAAAAAACAGTTCTCCATTAAGAAAAAATTTAGTTTGAAATGAGTTTACAGAAAACATAAGGCTCAGGTTTGGGAAAGGTATCTATTTCCTACATAGAAAAGAAATTGTCAGGACACAAAGCCTCAGTTCACATCAACAAAACTTATCCAGTCAATAATTTATATATATTATTACAATTTTTCAGGAGGTTGAGTCATAAGCATTGTAACACAAAGTGGTTTGTGGGACCACCAGAAGTGATTCCATATTTCACCTAGGTCTTGCACTGTCTAAACAGTTCCAAGTCCATGCCTTCTACCAATCCAGACCAGGGTTGGGCCCCATCCTAGCCAAATGCCATTTTTTTTCTCCAGTGAAGAAACTTCTCTTTTAATCAGCTTTAACTAATTGAAAGGACCAAGGATCAAAAACCTCTCAAACTCATAAGATCAAACTCCATTCTCTACCATTCTCCTATGACTTTCTCCCTTAATACCATCACCCTCCTTCCAGCCCAGCAATGTCCTACTCTAAACCCAACCCTTCCACTCTGTGTTCATTGGAATGTCTGTTTCACAGGTAGTAAAGTTGCTTTGTCTTAAACCTTTTCCTTTCCCAGTCCTTCCATCTTCTTGTACTTATAGTCCTTGGAATACTCCTTGTTCTCCATTGCCATTTCCAGATTCTCCTACTACCTGTATCACTAAGTAATCTCCCCTTTGTGGTTCACTTAATCCACACTTGCCATCCAGTTAAGATTCTGGTAGCCATTACCTAGCAAGTCCTTTCCTCAATGAATTCGGTGCCTGACACAGTCTCTCCTCCTCAACTCGTGCCCTCATAGAGAGGATTTCAATATATACAATTAGCTTCTTCAAATACCCTAACCTCCAAATTTCTCAGCTTATTCATTTCCCATGACCTACTCCTCCATCTCCACCTCAGCTATACATAGAGATGGTCATACCTTAAATCCAGTGTTCTACCTCCCAGGGTTGTTATGAGGATCAAATGAGATAGCATTTGTATAGTGCTTAGCACAGTGTCTGGCACACAGTAGGTGTTTGATAAATGTGTTTCCTTGTTCCTGTCTGCCACTTCCATGGTCATGAACTTTGAAATTCCCTTTTGTGATGACAATCTGTTGTGATTACACTCTTCTCTACCTTGCAACTTCAAATCCGGTTCTTCGTTCTCACTGAGACCTCCAATCCCTACATGCCTTGGTTTATTCCTATGTCATCACCACTTAACCGGTTTTCACTTACTTCTCTTCTCCATTTTGACCTCTGGGTAAAACAGTACAAATTCTATCCTATCCTTTTCTTTCAAGTCCGTTGCCCTCATTCTATCACCAATCTTGACCTTACAAACCTCAGCCTTGGATTACTCTTACCACTCTATCCCATTTACATGCTGCTGAATAAAACTGGAGAAAATCATGAAACTATGCTGACTGGGTCCACTACAAATCTATGTCACATAAACTGTCCCCGACTGTCCTTTATGTCAACAAGACAACCACTTTACACATCCCTAATTGATTCACTATCTCACCAGAGTAGATTTTCCAAATCTTGTTATCCCTCCTCAAATCTCCTATGCTTCCCCCCTCCAACTGACAGCCTTAACCAACTAAAAAAATTGAGACTATTCACTGAGATCTCCCTCTTCTATCTACCTTATCTGATATTACTCAGAAGCCTTCTGCCAATAACTTCTCCTTCACACCTATCTCATATGAAGGTTTAGCTCTTCTCCTTACCAAGACTAACCCCTCTGTATGCATGAGATCTCATTCCATCTCATTCTGTCCAGTAGATTGACCCCCTATGGCATCCCTAATCTACCGATCTTCAATTTCTCCCTGTTTACTTCTCTACTGTCTACAAAGATGCCCATGTCTCCCACTCTTCCAAAAACCCTCCACCCATCTCTATTAACTATCATTCTATATCTCCCCTCCCTTTTATATGTAAACTCTTTAAGAAGAATGTCTAAAATTGATGCTTTTATTTAGTCTCCTCTCATTATCTTCTTAAATTTCTGTAGTCTGTCTTCTGACCTTATCATTCAACTGAAACTGTTTTTTCCAAAATTAACAGTGATAGGGGGGCACAGCCAAGATGGCAGAATAAAAGCAGGGATTTGCTTGATCTCTCCCCCAAACTCCTCCAAATTCCTGTAAAAATGACTCTAAGCAAGTTCTAGAGCTACAGAATCTACAGAATGATGGAGTGAAGCAAATCACCAACCCAAGACAGCCTGAAAGGTTAATGGGAAGAGTCTATCATGCTGGACTGGGAATGCAGGAAGTGTAGGTCATGCTGTCACAGACAGGGCCTAAGCAGGCATTGGGGGATTGAATCACTGGAAGCCATGATTTTTTTCAGACTTCTCAACCTCAAAATGCCAAGGGCAACTTGAAAGATCAGTGGAAAAAGCCTGTCAGACCTGTGTGAGACAGGAGGGCAGTCGAGCCCCAGGCCCAGGGTGGCAGCAGGGCTGAGGAGCCAGCAGCAGCCTCAGAAGCAGCCATAGTAGCAGTGGTAGCAACTTTTTCTGGAGCGCTAGACCCACAGATTGTGAGGGGTTTGAGAGGCTGATAGTAACTCTTCCCTGCCTCCCTTGGAAGCAGAGAACTACCTTGACAAAGAGCTTAAAAGTCAAATAATTGTCTGGGGACATGAGCAAATACCAGAAAAAAAAATCAATCTATAGAATCTTACTTTGGTGACAAGGATGGTCAAAACATACAGCCAAAAGAAGAAAAAAAGTCAAAGCTCCTCCATCCAAAGCCTCTAAGAAAAATATGAATTGTTCTCAGACCAGGAAAGATCTCAAAAAGGATTTTGAAAATCCTGTAAGAAGAGTGCAAAAATTGGGAAGAGAAATGAGAATGATGCAAGAAAAAATCATGAAAACTGAGGCAACTGCTTGCTAAAGGGGACCTAAAATGTCGAAGAAAATAACACCTTAAAAAAAAAAAGTAATCCAAATGGCAAAAGAGGTCCAAAAAGCCAATGAGGAGAAGAATGTCTTAAAAAACAGACTTGGCCAAATGGAAAAGGAGGTCCAAAAGACCTGAAAGAAAATAATTACTTAATAATAATTACTGAAGAAAATAATTACTTAAAATTAGAATGGAGCAGATGGAAGCTAATGACTTCATGAAAAATCAAGAAATTATAAAACAAAACCAAAAGAATGAAAAAATAGAAGGCAATGTGAAATATCTCATTGGAAAAACAACTGATCTGAAAAATAAATCCATGAGAAATAATTTAAAAACTATTGAACTACCTGAAAGTCATGATCAAGAAAAGGGCCTAGACATCATCTTCCAAGAAATTATAAAGGAAAACTGCCCTGATATTCTAGAACTAGAGTGTAAAATAGAAATGGAAAGAATTCACCAATCACCTCCTGAAAGAAATCCTGAAAGGAAAACTCCTAGGAATATTGTAGATATTTGTTATATGTATGTATGTAGTTATATGTAGATATATGTATGTATGTAGTTAAATGTAGATATATGTAGTCCCCAGGTCAAGGAGAAAATATTGCAAGCAACAAGTAAAAAACAATTCAAGTATTGTGGAAACACAATCAGGGTAACACAAGGTCTGGCAGCTTCTACATTAAGGGGTTGGAGGACTTGAAATAGGATATTCTGGAGGTCAAAGGAGCTAGGATTAAAAGCATGAATCACCTACCCAGCAAAATTGAGTATAATGGTCATTGAGAAAAATGGTCATTCAATAAAATAGAGGACTTTCAAGCATTCTTAATGAAAAGACCAGAGCTGAACAGAAAATTTGAAAATAGGAAAGAGAAATCATACAGGACTTACTAAAGTTGAACTGTTTACATTCCTCCACGGAAAGATAATATTTGTAACCCTTGAGAGTTTTCTCAGTACTAGGGTAGTTGGAGGGATTATATATGTAGACAGAGGGCAGAGGGTGAGGTAAATATGAAGGGATAGATATCTAAAAAAATAAAATTAAGGGGTGAGAGAGCAACATAAAGTAAAGAAGAAAGGGAGAAATATAATGTGGTAAATTATCTCTCACATAAAAGAACCAAAAAAAAAAAAGAGCTTTTACAAAGGAGGGGGAAAGGGAGGAAGTGAGAAGGAATGTGTGAACCTTACTCTCATTGGATTTAATGTAAGGAGGGAATAACATGCATACTCAATTTGGTATGAAAATCTATCTTACCCTACCAGAAAGTAGAGAGGAACAGGATTGCGGGGGAGGATGATAGAAGTGAGGACAAATGGGAAGAGGGGGTAATTAAAAGTAAACACTTTTAAGGAAGGACAGGGTCGAAAGAGAGAATAGAATAAATGGGGGGCAGGATAGGAAGGAGGGAAATATAGTTAATCTTTCACAACATGACTGTTACAGAAGTGTTTTACTTGGTACACATGTATAACGTATATTGAATTGCTTGCCTTCTCAATGGGGATTGGTGGGGAGGGAGGAAGGGAGAGTAGTTGGAACTCAAAGTTTTAAAAATAAATGTTGAAAATTGTTTTTACATGGAACTGGGAAATAAGATATACAGGCAATAGGGTATAGAAATCTATCTTGCCCTGTAAGAAAATGGAGGGGAAAGGGATAAGAGAAGGGAAGAATATAATAGAAGGGAGGGCAGATTGGGGGAAGGGGTAATCAGAATGCATGCCATCTTGGGGTGGGCAGAGGGGAGACATGGGGAGAAAATTTGGAACCCAAAATCTCATGGAAGTGAATGATAAAAGCTAAAATTAAATTAATTTTTTAAAAAAGTCATTAGTTTGTGAAAATGGATATAAAAAGTTAAATAAATAAATTTATTTTTAAAAAAAGTTATTAGTGATATCTTAATTACCAAATCCAATGATCTTTTCTCAAGTGCCATCTTTTTTTAAACTCTCTGAAACCTTTAACATTATACATTTCCCTTTTCTCCTTGATTCCCTCTTCTCTGTAGGTTTTCATGACAGTATTCTCTCTTGGTTCTCTTCCTACTTGTTTTACCACTTATTCTCAGTCTACTTTATTGAATTTTCAATCAGATCACACTCACTAACCATAAGTGTTCCCCAAAGTTCTGTCCAACATCCTCTTCTCTTCTCCCTCTATGCTATTTCACTTGGTAAAATATTTCAGTTTCATTTATCAATGACTCAAGGACTCAATCATCTTTAGCAGAGAATTCTCAGATCTAGTTATCCAGATTTAACTTCTATTTATCAAATATTCAATTGCTTCTTGGACATCTCAAACTGGTTGTCCCATAGACATCTTAAATTCAACATGTCCCAAATTAAACTTATTATTTTCCTCCCAAACCCTGCTTTCTTCCTAACTTTCCTGTTATCGTTTTAGGCACCACCATCCTTCCAGTCACCCAGACTAGCAATCCTGTCTCCTCCTCATCTACAAGCTGTTGCAAGTACTACAGGTTCTACTTAATATCATACCTCCTTTGGTTCCTCTTTTTCTCTCTTCTTAAGGCCCTCATCACCTCACATCTGGATTAGCATTTTGGTTGGTCTCTTGTTTCAAACTTTTCCCCACTCCAGTCCATTTTCTACTCAGCTATCAAACTGATCTTCCTAAAGCACAGGTCTGATCATTCCCTATTTGGTATATTCCAATGACTTCCCATAACCCCTAGGATCAAATCTTCTGTTTGGTATTTCAAGCCCTTCACAGTCTGGTCCCTTTCTGCCTTTCCAGACTTTTTCACATTATCCACCAGATCCGATTCTAACCCTAACCCTAAATCTGATTCTAATCCTAAATGTGTTCCAAATCTATCAGGTCCAGTGACACTGGTCTTGCTGTTCCTCCTACAAGACACATTGCTTGCCATTTTTACTAGCTGTCCCTCATGCCTGGTATCATCTCCCTTCTCATCTCCATCTCCTGGCCTCCCTGTCTTTCTTCAAGTCCCAGCTAAAATCCTACCTTCTATAAGAAGCCTTTCCTGATCCCTCTAGTTGCCAATGCCATACTTCTGTTGATTATTTTCTATTTGTCCTGTATATATCTTTTTGTACACAGTTGTTTCTGCTTTGTCTCGCCCATTAAACCCAGGTTCCTGAAAGCTCTGTCATTTTTTTTCTGGGTGGGGGGAGAGGGATTCCAAGGGTTTAATGCAGTCCCTGACACATAGCAGGCACTTAATAAATCCTAGTTGACTAACAAGCTGACTGTACCCATTGCTTACTTAGCATAGTACCAGGAACAGGTACTTAATAAATGCTTACTGACAGTAGCCCATATTATTTTTGTCTGTATGATTATAGCAATTTTTTAATCAACCCCTAGTACTAGAAATTCCTTAACCCTAACTAGATGCTTAAGAAATGTTTGTTGAAGTCATTCCTCAACTGATAAATGGTCAAAGGACATAAACAGTTTTCAGATGAAGAAATTAAAGGTATTTGTAGTCATATAAAAATATGTTCTAAATCACTATTGATTACAGAAACGTAAATTGAAACAACTCTGAGGTACCATTTCATACCTATCAGACTGGCTAATTTGACAGAAAAGGGAAATTATAAATCTTGGAGAAGACATGGGAAAATGTTGGTGGAGTTGTGAACTGATTCAACCATTCTGGAGAGCAATTTGGAAATGTGCCCCAAAGTTCTATAAGACTGTGCATACCTTTTGATCCAGCAATACCATTACTGGATCTGGATCCCAAAGAGGGAAAAGGACCTATTTGTAAAAAATATTTATAGGAGCTGTTTTTGTAGTGGCAAAGAACTGGAAATTGAGGAGATGCCCATCAATTGGGGAATGGCCGAACAAGTTGTGGTATATGAATGTAATGGAATAGTATTGTACTATAAGAAACGATGAGCAGGCTGATTTCAGAAAAACCTACACTTTCATGAACTGATATTGAGTGAAATGAGCAGAATCAGGAGAACATTGTACACAGTAACAGCTACATTGTGCAGTGATCAACTTAGATTTAGCTCTTTTCAGCAATATATTGATCCAAGACAATCCCAAAAGAGGCATGATGGAAAATGCAATCCACATCCATGGAAAGAACTATGCAATCTGAATGTAAATTGAAGCATACTATTTTCACTTTGTTTTTATTTTCCTTTCTCATGGTTTTTCCCTTTTATTTTGATTCTTCTTTCACAACATGAGTAATGTGGAAATACAGTGAATATGATTGTACATGTATAACCTATATCATATTGCTTTACTGTCTTGCGGAGAGGAAAAAGGAAGGAAGGGGAAAGGGAGGGAGGGAAAAAATGGAGCTCAAAATCATATAAAAGCAAATGTTAAAAACTATCTTTAATATACAGGCAATGAGTTACATAGAATTCCATCTTGCCCCACATGAAAATAGAAGGGAAGGGGATATGAGAAGGAGGGGAGGTGGTGATAGGTGATAGAAGGGAGGGCAGATTGGGGAAAGGAATAATTAATGCTTTCTGTCTTGAAGTGGGGGGAGGGGAGAGATGGGGAGAAAATTTGGAACTCAAAATCTTGTGGAAATGAATGCTGAAAACCAAAAAATAATTAATTAATTAAAAAAATATATCTTTACATGTAATGGGGGGAAAATTACTAGAAAGTTGGGAAGGTGTGTCTAATTAAACAGCTGAGATCGAAAGTTCACCAGAGAAGATGGGATCACCTTAGAATAATCAATTTCAGATCCCATCTTTAAGGAAAAAACCTTAAAAAACCAAAAACTAAACTTTAGACAAATTTCAGTTTTCTGAATTTTGGCCCCAAATATCTCTTTTCTGACAGTCAGAACCAAGGAAGAGCCCCTTAAAATGATCAGCTTCAGATCCCATCTTTAAAAAAAAAAAAATGCATTATGCAAAATTCAATTTTCTGAGTCTAGGCCTCAAATATTTTTTTCTTAAGAGTCAGAAGCTGAATTCTGCTCTCTATACAGCTAACTGTAGAAAGCAGTACAAAAGCAAAGAGCTTAATTAAGGATTTTACAAATTTGGATTTACGATATTTCCTAGGCTTTACTAAGATTGTAAATAACATTTTAAGAATTCCTAAACTAAATGGTATTTTATACGTTGGGTGACCCAGACCACAAAAGGGAGAGTGCGACCCAGATGGGACTCGAACCCACAATCCCCAGCTCCGGAGGCTGATGCCTTATCCATTAGGCCACTGGGTCACCACATTGCTTTCGGTCTTGCAGACAACCCTTACGTGACGCCGTCAGTTCTGTTCACGCCTCTTGACGGTTTGTTTCCGTTTGCTCTCCCGCTCGGAGAGCTCGGGACCACCCGCCTCCGCAGAAGCAGCTGCAGAGGGTGGAGCTGCTTCTGGCCCAGAACTACAAAGACCATCATCCTCTTGTGCCAGTCTCCCCTGCCGGCCTCCGGGATAGGTCCCAGCTAAGCGCCCCTCCGCTCTTTCTTCCCTAGCTGGGAGGTCTTCTTGGTTGTAGGCGCCCATTTCTTTTAAAGGGAAAAGCAAATGAAATATTAGGGGGGTTTTGGTTCCAAAAGAGAAGCCTCAGCTCCCTCAGAGGGCAGTTGCCCTATTCCCCCTCCCTCCCCCTCTTCTTTTCAAGCTCACTAGAGCTCAAACTAGATAAGAATCGTAGGACTTGTGTTCAAATTCTGATTCTGTCGCTGCCTGTGTGACCCTGGACACATGCACATCGTTTTCCGGTAAAAAGCAAGGGATTGGACTAAGGCGATCTCTTAAGGCTTCTTCCAGCGCTAACCCAAACGTTCTTCTTTTCTCATTTTAAAAATAAGCCTTTTTTTACATCACTGTAATTTCCCCCTGTATCCCTATCCCTTCCAGAGAGCCCCGTATAACAAATAATAATTTTAAGATAAAAAATTAGAAAAAATCAGCATAACTGATAAATCGAAAAAGTCTAAAAATAATGTGCAATGTATATACCATGAATACTTGGGCCCCTCCCACCTCCGCAAAGGGATGGCAATTTCTTCTCATATCTCTTCTCTCCACTTTTCTTTTCCTGTAATTTTGTAACATTTCACTTTCGAACTTTTTCTTTTTCAATTCTTTCCGTTTACAGTACTGTGGTCGTTGTATACATTATTTTCTTGACTCTCTTTATGTTATCAATTGCCCTTGTTTCTTAATCTAAACACTTATAAAAGATTTATTTAAAGTCTTAGGGATGTCACTTCCTTACTCTAACACTTTCTGAGAGTGAGCAAACCCCACTTTCTGAGTTTGCCCTGGAGTCAATTACAGCCCCTCTAGATACCTCCAGGACAGGTCCAGCTTCCTGAGGGTCAGACTGGACCTGGACTCTCCATATACTCTCCTGGAGTTTTGGATCACTCTCTTCTGGATCTTGGTACCTAATACGCTATACTTAGGTAGCCTCAGACCATGTTTCAAACCCATCCACCGCAAAACGATTGTGCCTGACACATTGTAAACATTTAATCAATGCTTATCTAAATATCATCTCAGTCATCTTGCCATCTGCTTTACAACCTCTTCTTTCCTTCCTCCATCCTCCCACACTCTTCCCATCTCTTTCTTTGGAGACAGTAATCACTAGTAATATTATTACTACTAAAAAGGGTGTGACAATCCATTGCCTTATGACTTCTCTCTTTATGAGCACCCCAAACTGCCTCCCTATGTCCATATGTGCCTCTAATAGAAGCAACACATATGGAGATAGATATTATAGATGATCTATTAGAGATAGATAGTATCTATCTACATAGACTCAGTGCCATGAGGGCAGAGATTGTCACAGTTTTGTGTGTTTATTCTCAGTCTCTGGCACATTGTAGACACTTAATAAATGGTTTTCATCTAATCATTCTTTCACATTGTTCTGTTTTTGCATTCTGTTTTTACATCACATTAATTTCCTTTTTTTCTTAATAGCATTTTTTCCAATTACATGTCAAGATAGTTTTCAACATTTGTTCTTGTAAAATTTTGAATTCCAAATTTTTCTCCCTCTCCCTCCTTCCGATCCCTCCTCTCCAAGAGAGCAAGCAATCTGATATAGGTTATACATGTACAAACATGTTAAACATATTTCCATGTTAATCATGTTGACATGACATTAATTTCCAAGTACATTTCCTTCTGCCTGTCTTTTTCCAGCAAGCCTCCCCTAGTAACTGATTTTAAAAAGAAAAAAAGAGGGGCAATCAAATTTACCAACCCATTCAAGATCTGATGGTAGGCTAAATATTCCACATTGTATGCCCTACCTCTACAATGAAAGATTTTCTTAATTGCATTTTCTTAACTCTTCTTGATTATTATAGCACTGTATCATTCAGTTTTGTTTTGTTTACACTGTGGTAGTCATCAGGTATATTAATATTTTCCTAATTCTTCTTATTTTACTGTGCATCAATTCATATAAACCTTCTCATATTTCTTTGAATTCTTCATATTGGTCTTTTCTTTCATTGCAATAATAAATCCCATTACATTCATGTTTTCTCATTGTATTTTACCAGGCCTTCATAAACAGTTTCTCAGTTCTCTGCCTATTGAAATGGAAACTACCTGCCACAACCTGCACACAAACTATAAAGATACAATTATGAAACACTTTTTACATAAAAACAAATCCATGTCTGACTTTTTGTCATCCTATGGACCATAGCACAACATGGACTTTTCTTGGCAAAGATACTGCCATTTCCTTCTCCAGTGAATTAAGGCAAACAAAGGTTAAATGACTTGTCCAGGGTCAAACAGATAATAAGTGTCTAAGGCCAGATAGAGTCTGAGGTTGAATTTGATTTCAGGTCCTCTTGATGCCAGGCCTAGAACTCCATCCATTTAGTCACCTCCCACTAAAAATTAGAGAAATGAAAATTAAAGCAGCAATTCTGAAGTTCTATACACATACACACACACAAACACACACACACACACCCATTATGTTGGCAAAAATAACAAAAAAGGAAAATGACAAATGCTGTAGTGGTTCAGATCATTCTGAACATCAGTTCGGAACTTGTCCCCCAAAATGTGTATACCCTTTGTCCCTACTGTACTACTAGGTCTATGCCCCAAAGAGATCACAGAAAAAGAGAAAGGATCTAAATGTACAAAAATATTTTTACAAAAAATACCTTTTTGTGTTGGCAAAAAATTGGAAACTGAGGGTGATGCCCATCAACTGTAGAATGACTGAGTAAGTTATGGCATATGAATGATACTATTATATTGTAAGAAATGATGAAGGGGATGGTTTCAGAGAAACCTGAGAAGACTTGCATGGACTGATGCAAAGTTAAGTGAACAGAACCAGGAAAACAATTTACAGAGAAACAGCAATATGGTAACTATGACCAACTTTGATAGTTCAATTCTTCAGATATCATCTGATTGTCATCTATGTCACTTAGTTCACTGAAATTCATTCGTTAAAGTACTTGGGAGAATTTGAAAGTTTGAGGAAAGAGAGAAAGTGATAGAGGTACTCTTCACTGGCAGGGTGAGAGAAAACCCAGAACCTTGATCAAGGGATTCTCAAGGGGGACAGAAATTTACCCAGTGCCCTGAGGAGGAACAATCAACAGAAGAGCTAACAAAAGACTGAGACCAGTGAAACCCGCCAGTGCTGTAAGCCCAGACACACAAGGTGAAGGTTAACAGAAGAAAACTGGGAAAACAGCTAGGACCAAAGTCTGACCACCCCATCCAAGAATATGAGAGTCAGCAGGGACTGACCCTGGCACTGTCCTAATTTAAGAAGTCTCTTTGGAAAAATGAAAAATATACTGGTGACAGAGAAATATAATGGAACCAGTGATGTTTATGCAGAAACCCAGAAAATGAGAATAATTCCTTATCATCTACATATAAAAGTTTCAAAGCAAATCACAAATTTGAAACAAACTTTTCTGGAATTCCAGGAAGAAATGAGGAGTTAAAATGTAATCATATACATTAAAAGACAACTGTAAGGGAAAGAAGGAGAAAGGAAATAAGAGCTCCAGAGGAAAGAATTGGAATAAGAATAAACAGCTTTGCACAAGAGGCTTACAGAACAAGATAAATGTGCCTTTAGAACAAGAGAACTTATCTCCAGTACTTATCTTACTCTAAAAATGAAAAAGTACTTGAACTGAATCAAAAGATTGTGAAAAATCTGAAAATGTACAAATATCTCTTATTAAATATAACTGGCTTTCCAAACAAGTCAAGGAGAGAAAATGTAAGAATCATAGGACTACCTACCTAAAAATTCCAAGCATTAGGTGGGTCTTGAAGGTCAGTTCCCAAACTTTTAGTAGGTCCAGAATCCTGCGTATGATTATACTCAACAGATATCCAAGCAACAATGGTTACATCAGAATACAGGTAAATAATGATTCAACAAAACTTGTCAAATATTGGTTGTGACTTGCCCAAGTTCACCCAAATGGTAAATGGCAGAGTTTAGTATTTGAATCCTGGTCCTTTGATGCAGGATCCAACTCTTTTCCCTCTACTTTTATAACAGTTGTGTATAGAATTTGGTCTTTTATTGGAAACATTCAACTAAATATATCTCTAATGAGGCAGCTAGGTGGCATGGAGGCTGGAGTGCTAGACTTGGAGTCAGGAAGTCCTGATTTCAAATAACAATGTATCAAATAAGCTGTATTACCATTGGCAAGTCACTTAACTGCTCTTAGCCTTAGATTCCCCATCTGTCATATTGTGCTAATAATAGTATTTATCTTACAGGCATATTGGGAGGATAAAATGAAATAACATGTGAAAGACTGCAAACCTTAAAAGATACATGCTGGCTATTATTATTACTAATAATTATCTATTGGCTTGAGAGTTAGGAAAAGAGATGGAAATTGTCACTGAAATCTATTATAGTCATATAAATAACACTTGGTTTGGATTTCATTTGTGCTCTGCAGGCAGTACCCAACTTATAAATTACATATATTGCAAAAGTTCATTTCTTATATTTATATATTCCTATATTTATATCTTATATTTATACATTTATGATACATTTATATTTATGTATTTATACATTTATATTTCTTATATTTATAGTTTAGTGAGTCTAGAAATAAGACCTAAGGACTTGTAATTTATTGATGGAGGAAACTCCCGCATGAGGAAACAGCCACTGTAAATCAGAGGCATGATTTGATCCCAGTCTTCCTGGTTTCTAGACTGGCTCTACATACTACAAAAATTTAGAAATGTAAGATTTATGTTGGACTAGATGACTCCTGAGACTCTATAAAATGTAAAAGTAGGAGGGAGAACCAAGAGAAAGATGTGTCAGCAAAACTCATTAAGGAGATAATATGTTGGAGGAGAGGGTGGCTAAGAGTGCCAAATACTGCAAAGACCTCTAGGACAAGTGACCTCTCTCATGTTGGAGAATTTCCAGGGGTGTGCTGGAACTAACTCATAAGGGCTAGAGGGCTGATTGCTAAATTTTCAGTGTTAGTATTTATACTTTAGAAGTTAGCAAAAACTCCAAATCAGGACTTGGTTTATTGTGTCATTGACTGTAAGTGGCCTCTAGGATGCACATTCCTCACCGCAGGTCTAGACTTAAGAAAATGTTGGAGTAAAATATGAATAATGCACATTAAATTTAAAATGTGCATATGTTGCCCCTCTCTTCCAGCCACTTATTAAACATTTACAAGGATACATCTGGGAACATCTTTTTCCCCCCCAGGTAATCCATTCTACTTTTCTATGACAGTTGATTTTTCTTATAAAATTATATGAATGCATATTATTATATTATTGAATTATTATTATCTAAAATTAGATGAAAAGTTACATCTTCTCCTCAAAGTTCTAGTATATTTTGAGGAATTTGTAAGTGTTCCTTTTTTTTGCCTGCATCTTAAGACCCTGTTGGCTGTTCTCCCCCTATTTTTAGGGGGCCAGTAACAAGAATCCCAGTTTCATTTAACCATTGAACACCAGGTAGCTTTTTACAAAGGAGTATTTACTGCACAGACATGGTAAAAGCAAATATACAAACATATTCCCTCAATATCCCAGAGGTATAGCCCTTATACAGCTAGGTTTTGGGATAGGAAGATTAGGGTCAATTTAGCTCAGCTCCTAACTAGCATTGGTCCCACCAAGTTCAGGTCCAAAAGCAGCTTTTGTTGGGCTGGAATCCCAAAGATAACTCCAGATTATCAGTGTTCCTTAAGATCTCAATGTATCTAGTCTCGCTGCAACACTCAGCTTAGATTCTTGGATTCCCAGATTCCTATGGCTCTTGCTCCTAGCCCTTGAAAGTCTCCCAAGGTCAGAGTCTTCACTCCCTGCATTTATAATGGAAAAGAAAGAATGAAAAGGCCAAGGAGGCCCTGTTTATTGGAGGAACTGGGAAGGAATATGACTTCCTTAGGGAGGGAGTAGGTGCCTCATCTGTAAAATAAATGTCTTTCTCTAAATCCTTTAAGATCCCTTCCTACTCTAATGATTTTATGACTTCCACATAAGAATTTTCCTGAACCCTACAGTTATCTTTGCTCTCTCCATAAATCTGTACAGGTTTTTGCATTGACATTTGCATGTATGCTATTACAACCTCCCTCACAGGATATGTTTATTGAAGAAAGAAGCTGTTTCATTTTTGTCTGATAGTTGAAAAAAGAAATTTTAAGAGTTGTGTCTTTTGAATTAAAATAAATATTAAGAAATAATATTTCTGCAGCCCAAACCCTTTTAAGATTTTTCCCTTTTGGAAGGGAGGAAGAACGTAGCTAAGATCTTCCTTTGGCATGGAGTAAAGGTGATAACCAAACTTAACTCTGGTCTAGGTAAGATCATGGTATCCTCACCTAGCAAGTGATAGAAGTCATGATCCACCTGGAAAAAAGTCTTCTCTTTTCAAAGTCTTGGTGAAGATGGTGATAGCAGGAAGAAACTCTTACTAGGAAGTGGTCTAGGAAGAAACTGAGTAGTAACAATTCTGGAATATGAACCCCAAACTGTATATTTAACATATTATGTTCTTTTCCTTGACTCTCGTTCAAGATTTTCTACAAATGTTACCTAACTTGTCTTTCTATAGAGGATCATTCTAGAGGGCATGGGGAAAGATGCCAGTTTGTACCACTCTCTCTCTCCAAGCTGGAAATAGCTTAGAGATAGATTAATGGTATATTAAATAAAATTGTTTTGGGGAGAGTTGAACCTAAATCATAGGATATGTTATTAATGTATTTTTCTTCTTCAGCAGTACTCAGAGTATCAGAAAGGCAGCATAGAATAGTGCTGACACTGCGTCCAGGTAGACCTGGATTCAAGTCCTGCCTTTGACACATACTGACTATGTGACCCTGGTAAGTGACTTTACCTTTCAGTATTCTAGGTTGCTCTCTAAGACTATAAATGGCAGAAAGGGGCCAGCCTGCCTTGGGAGAAGAAGTGTCCTTCCCAGAAAGTTCCCTATGCAAGTAAAATCCCAGGATTCTTCCCTTTCACCTAGTACCTAGCATAGTGCTTAGTATATGGATTCTGCTTAATAAAATGTTTGTTGAATATTTCAAAGAAAGTATGGGGACTGTGCAGTTTCTTTTTCTTATTGTCTCCCTCACTCTCTTCATTCACCTCCCAGATTGCTATCCAGGACCAGTCTCCTTGCAGATGTATTGGCTTACACCAGATGTAGGCAGGTAGAGCGTAGTTCACATTTTCTTTAGAGTAGTTAGGCAACTATTTGTTTTTCAAAGGTCTTCTCTGGATCTGAATCTGGATTTTAATCCCATAGTATAACACAGGGGTTTTTTTTTAAATTTTTTTATTAATTTATTTTTAGTTCTCAACATTCACTTCCACAAGATTTTGAGTTCCAAGTTTTCTCCCAATCTCTCCCTTCCCCCACCCTAAATGGCATGCATTCTGATTACCCCTTCCCCCAATCTGCCCTCCCTTCTATCACCTCCCCCCTTTTATCCCCTTCTATTCTTCTGCAGGGCAAGGTAGATTTCTATCCGCCACTGCCTAGTTGCATGTAAAAACAATTTTTAACATTCGTTTTTTTTAAACTTTAAGTTCAAAATTCTTTCCCTCCTTCCCTCCCCATCCACCCTCAATGGGAAGGCAAACGATTTGGTACTGACAACATAGTATTTTTCATATTATGAAGTCTTTAAGCATGGGAGATTTAATGTATGTGATACAAACTTTCCTAATTAGAAAACATAGTTGCTATGTAAAGGTTTGGAATATGTGCATTGTATTATTGAAACATGTTATCTATTGTCTCTAGTTTAGGTATAGTATTTTTTCTGGAAATCTGATCAGAGCAATAGGAAATTCTATTTCAAACACAAACTTACTGCTGAAAAACTTTGTTTCTACTATGAGTTATTCCAAAATCAAACGGAGTTTGGAGTCTATGAAGCTAAATTATGTACCAATGTATCAGTGGAGTATGAGCCATAGATATTAAATAACCAAATTTTAAAGTGTGAGGGAAGCAGGGAAATATGAGCATTAACAATTTAGGGGAAAAAAGTATGAATTAAGCCTGTCATGTGCCAGACCCTGTTCTAGGACAACTAACTATAGCAAGAAAATTCAATTTAATTGAAACACAGTGAGCATCTACTATGTGCAAAGCACTGCACAAGGAGGGAAGGAAAGAAGGAAGAGAGAGAAGAAGAAATCAGTGAACCAAAAAGAAGGAAACAATGAAGAAAGGGAGCAAAGAAAGAAGGGATAAAGGAAGGAAGGGAAGAAGGAAAGAAATTGTTTGTCCTTCATTTTGGAAGAGGACCCATGACATCACTGAGTGATGTTTTGATTTGCATGTGCAATGAGTTTAAGTGAGGCAGAGCTGCACAAGGTCATTAGTATTGCTCTCTTCCAGAGTCATCAAAGTCCAGCATGATGGCAGATGGCCTGGGATGCAGGGGATGACCTTGGCATCTTCAGTATCCAAGCTCTAAGTGCTCCACAGCCCTGCTTCAGCCATTTTCATGGCCAATGGAACAAATTGTTCTCATCCACCCATTTGTGATGGCAATCAAATGAGGATCTTTTGCTGTTTTTGTTTTACTAAAAGTATCTCTGATTTTGTTTGTCTTTTGTTCCTGAAGAAGACCATGCCATCAGAGAAATGATGATATGACTTGCACTTGACTTTGCTGTGAGTGAGGGAGGACTGTGCAGGTCACCAGTCTCACTTCTCCTCCAGAGTCACCTGAATTCTGTGACCAGATATTCATAATGATGACTGGAGATGACCCAGGATGCACTGGGACACTTTGGCCCCTTTAGGCCAAGGTCTATGCAGGTACTCACTTAGGGTGAAGTAACACACATTCATTGAATAGGCCTGTTTAAAAAGTAGCCAGGGCATGGCTCCTTTAATGAGCCTAAGAAAAGAAGGACATAAGGGTGGGAGGGAAACAGCAACAGTTACTATTGATGATCACTTTTTTTTTTTAATATAAATTTATTTATTTAACTTTTTACATTCATTTTTACAGAATTTTGGGTTCCAAATTTTCTCCCCATTTATCCCCTCCCGCCACCCCAATACACTGAGCATTCTAATTTTCCCTATCACCAATCTGCCCTCTCTTCTATCATCCTTCCCTTCTCTTGTCCCCATCTTCTCTTTTGTCCTGTAGGGCCAGATGACTTTCTATTCCCCATTAACTGTATTTCTTATTTCCTAGTAGCAAGAACAATACTAAACAGTTGTTCCTAAAACTTTTGAGTTCCAAATTCTCCCCATCCCTCCCTCCCCACCCATTCCCTTTGGGAAGGCAGGCAATTCAATATAGGCCATATCTGTGTAGTTTTACAAATGACTTCGATAATAGTCGTGTTGTGTAAGACTAACTGTATTTCCCTCCATCTTATCCTGCCCCCCATTGTTTCTATTCTGTCTTTTGATCCTGTCCCTCCCCAAGAGTGTTGACTTCAAATTGCTCCCTCCTCCCATTGCTCTCCCTTCCATCATCCCCCCCACCCTGCTTATCTCCTTCTCCCCCACTTTCCTGTATTGTAAGATAGGTTTTCATACCAAAATGAGTGTGCATTTTACTCCTTCCTTTAGTCGAATGTGATGAGGGTAAACTTCATGTTTTTTTTTCTCAGCTCTCCTCTTTTTCCCTCCACTAAAAAGTCTCCTGCTTGCCTCTTGAATGAGATATAATTTACCCTATTCCATTTCACCCTCTCTCCGCCCACTACATTTCTCTCTCACTGTTTACCTTAATTTCTTTTAAGATATGGTCCCATCCTATTCAATTCACTCTGTGCTCTCTGTCTCTGTATGCGTGTGCATGTGTGTATGTGTGTGTGCATGCACGTGTGTACATGTGTGTGTGTGTATGTGTGTATGTGTGTGTGTGGTCTCACCAACTACCCAGATACTGAAAAGTTTTAAGAGTTACAAATATTGTCTTTCGATGTAGAAATGTAAACAGTTCACCTTTGGTAAGTCCCTTATGACTTCTCTTTGCTATTTACTTTTTCATGCTTCTTCTCATTCTTGTTTTTGAAAGTCAAATTTTCTTTTCAGGTCTGGTCTTTTCATCAAGAATGCTTGGAAGTCCTCTGTTTCATTGAAAGACCATATTTTCCCCTCCCTGAAGTATTATACTCAGTTTTGCTGGGTAGGTGATTCTTGGTTTGAGTCCTAGTTCCTTTGACTTCTGGAATATCCTATTCCATGCCCTTCGATCCCTTAATGTAGAAGCTGCTAGATCTTGAGTTATCCTGATTGTATTTCCACAATACTGGAATTGTTTCTTTCTAGCTGCTTGCAATATTTTCTTCTTGACCTGGGAATTCTGGAATTTGGCCTAGGAGTTTCTCTTTTTGGATCTCTTTCAGGTGGTGTTGATGATCACTCTTAAGCCAGGATGGTCCAGAAGAGAGACTTTAGGCAGGGGGCAGGGGCCCTATGGTGTCTGAGCTTCACAGTACAGTAAGTTTAAAGTTCAGGAAAAGGAAGGAGGATCTTTCCTACCCATTGATGGACCTGCCCATTGTAGGAAGCTTGATTTAGGGGAGTTACTTTGTAGGAGGGTCCCAAGTACCTTTTGTTTTTTCTATTGAGGCACTGGGTCCAAGGGTTATGCCCTCTGACTCTAAAAAAGGCATAAATACTCTGAGAGTGAGGTTTTACTTTGGAGCTTAGTTTTTGTAAGAAGGTTTGAGTGCCAGATGAGGACTCTGGGAAGCTGCTTTAAGGATTCCCCCAACCTCCCTTGAAAACCCAGATGTCGGTGCTTCCCTCTCTGGTAACTGTGGTCAGACAGTTAGACCTGTCTGTTGATTTGTGATATGTGCATTGATTATGGTCAGGCAGAGGAATCCATGTCTGTTGACTTTTTGATTTCTCAGTATTTTCTTTGAAGTTCAGGGTGCTGATTCCCCTTAACTAGATGAATGATATATATGCTTGGTTAAAGGAATAATACATGTGCTTAATTAAAGTTATTGTTAACCCCTCAAAAGTTGCCTTTCCTTTTATGAATGCAGACCTAAGAAACTGTGATAGCAGTTGGGTGTTTACTGATATACCATTCCACCAGGGGAAGAAGTCTTGCCATGCTTGGGGTAGATATCCCCTCACCTCATCCAAGGGCTTGAGTCTTATCAGTTACCTTCAATCTAGCTTAGCCCCATCTGTTGAGACAGTTTTACCTGAGCATGGCCTGAGTTGCATATGTATCTTAGAACCACAGTTGAGAGTTGGGTAAAATGTGGATACCTACAGTGGATGAGCAGCCCTGAAAGGGCTCACTAGCCCTCACACTAGAGGTGATAGTCCTCCCTGAACACCATATACATCTTGAGGAAAGAAATAGATATTTATTGAGTTCCTACTGGGTGCCAGGCATTGTGCCAAGCACTTTACAGATAGCATTCCACTGATTTGGTTTCTTCAGATATAGTACTGTGTATGTTCTGGGACCAAGGACTAGGCATTGAAGGCTAGCTTTAGGGGCTAGCCTCCAACAATAGAAAGACCTTGAACTGAGGCTGCCAGACCACTATATAAGACCTGAGGGAAGATATAGAAGATACTTTATCCAACTCTCTCCCTTTCTCCTGTTTGTTACCACATAAGTGCTCATATGAGCTTCTTCCCTCACTATTCCTGTTTCTTTATCCTGACATAAAATTCCTGATCAATCATAATTGCTTTGTCCTGCATACACTTATTCTGTGCCAGTACAGGATGAATGGGGAATGCCATTGACTGCTGAAATACATAGAAGTTCACTAGTACAGAGGGTTACACTGTGATCCAGAATAGCAATGGTAACTCTCTAACTCAAAGGTACTGAGCTGTTATGATTTTAGTAATATCTTTAGTCATTGTGTAAATTCCCCCAAAGCAGAATTTAATTTGGGTCCCGGGTTTTGCCTTGCCCTAAACCAAAAGGGAATTCTTAATTGTGGTCAAAGTAGGTAATAAGAAACCATAGGCCCCAGGCTAAACTCCAGCCTTGGATGTAAAGAGGGAGAGAGGGTGGACTGAGGGGAAGGTCTCATCCTCTTGGGCTACCCAATGGGAGGAGAAAAGCTTAGTCTGGGATGAATCAGCCCTTTTCCTTTTTAAAGGGGAAGAGTAAGGGCCCAGCCAGACCATCTCCACAGGGTAAGATAATAAGTTCTGTTTTGAGTATGTTGAATTTAAGATTCATGTTAGATAACCAATTCCAGATGTCCGAAATGCAGCCAAAGAGACATAATCATAGTTCAGGAGACTGGCTAGGACTAGATATATAGATTTGAAAATTATCTGCATAGATAAATTCAATCCTGTGGGACTGAATAGGATAATTGAACTCATGAGGACGGACAAGATCACAAAGTAAGAGAATCAAGACAGAAGCTTAAAGAAGGCTTGGCACAGAGTTTTGGTGGATGCCCATGGTCAGGAGTTGTGATGTGATGAAGAGTCAGTCAAAGAGACTGAAGGATAGACAAACAAATAAGAAGACAACCAGAAGAGAGTGGGGTCAACATAACCCAGAAAAGAGAGAATACCTAGGAGACAATGTGTGAGAGATGATCTCTCAGAAGTGAAGCCTCCTTAAAGAGTTAATAGCTTCTTGTATTAGTAGAACACACTCCCTTGAACATCTGCAGCTAGCTAACCTTGTAGAGAAGCGCACTTTGTAACATTTGCGCCCAACTTCTCCTTCATCCCAACCTTATTTCAAGCACATAGTAGAAAAAAAAATAGCATATGTCCTACACTCCCTCCCCCTGCCTAAACTACTGACCTTTGCAAAACTTCTCACCAAGCTTGGATATTCTTTGTTGCTGGGGAAGATTTCCATGAATAGATTGTACCCCTGAAGCCCAGCTAATGGGATAAGGGGAAGGAGTTAGGGAGGGGAAGCTCATGCTAAGGTATAATTGACTTTGCTTTCTGTACTCCTTTGTACTCCCTGGCTAGCGCTATTAGTGTGATGCTTCCTCATGAGAAAGCAATAAACTCCTTTTTGCCTTTCCTAAGACAAATCTCTGATCAATTATTTTTGGGGGTCTCAAGACCCATACCACACAGATGCATCACAACATTCACAGCAGCAACAAAAACAATAGCAAGCATTTGTAGAGTGCTTTAAGGTTTGTAAAATACTTTACAAATATTATTTCATTTTTTCTTCACAAATAACCCTGGGAGACAGGTATAGGGGCTATAATTAGGTGTAAGGAGATTGAGAAGGATCAGAATAGAGAAAAGGCCACGAGATTTGGCAATGGTCACAGGCAGCTTTGGAGAGGGAAGCTTCAGCTGCCTGATGAGTTTGGTAGTCTGATTGTAGTAGATTTAGAAAAGAGTGAGAGGACAGGATAGGAGGTGACAATGCCATCCTTTGAATGATTTTCACCTTTAGTTCTTTTTTCATCATTTTAAGAATAGGGATGGACCTATGATTTCAGTAGTAAAGTGAACTTCCAGGTAAGGAAACTCTCTACTAATGTAGGTGCAGAGGGCCCAAGAGAGTTGTCGATGGCACGTGGGGTTAAATAACTTGTATAGAGTCACATGGCCAGCGTGTGTCAAAAGTAGGACTTGAACTGAGTTCTTCTTGACTTTGGGTGCTGCCCGATATTCATCGTGCCATGTTACCATAAGAATACTGCTATTAAAATGGTGAATCTTTGTTTTAGAGAGAAGTTTAGGGCCATGGAGGTAGTTGAGTGGTGCAGTAGATAGAATACTGGACTTGGGTTCAGAAAGACATCTTCCTGAGCTCAAATCCTACCTAAGACATCAGCTATGTGTCTCTGGTTAAACCATGTAACCCTGCTGGCCTCAGTTTCCTCATCTGTAAAATGAACTGGAAAAGGGAATGGCAAACTACTCCAGTATTTTTGCCAAGGAAACCTCAAATGAGGTCATGAAGAGTCCAACATGACTGAAAAATGGCTGAAAAAAATTAGTCATTAAAAGAATTTGCAGATTCCCCATGACAATCCATCTCACTCTTCTATTCAGTTCTAGATTTAGCTCAGTGTTTATTTCCAGTATTTGCCCTAGATAATTGTTCCAAAGGACCATTATATAGGTTGACCATCCAAACATCTATTGTGGTTTGGACAATAGACATTTGACATACAACTGGCTTTTCTGGTATGGATGGTTAGACTATACTCTGTTCAGTTATGTTGGAGTCATTTAAAAAAACTCTGACAGTATTTGATATAATCAGTCCAATGCAATCTACAAATGGGAACATCTAAAGGAATCAAACTCTCCTGCCACTTGGATGTCTCAACAAACATCCTTCTTGTTAGTAGCAAACACTTTTGGCCAGGGTAAATTTCATGCTTCCCTTGATAGTAAAAATCAGAGAGCTGTCAAAGTTCTTGTATCTTTCAATGAATCTCACATGTTTTTGACAGACGCCTGAGAGAGGAAGGAGAACCTGTAAGGAGACATTTTGCTCTACCTGGTCCCTTTTTGACTTGGGTTCTGCAATAGAATTTACATTATAACTACATGTAATCACCGCAAGGTTCTAGTCATTGCATAAAGCATGGGTTCTCATCCTAGGACATCCACAGATGTCCCACATGGTGAATAGATTTCAGGGGCTTTATGAAATTGGATGGGAAAAAATTACATCTTTTCGCTAATCTCTAATTGAAATTTAGTATTTCCTTCAATTATGAATGCAGGCAAATGATATTCTGAGGACTCCATAGTCTTCACCAGACTGCCAAAATGGTTCAATTACACATGCAAAAAGTTAAGATCCACTTGCATAAATTGTGATTCTGTTCACTTTCTTGTATATCAGTTTCTTGTATATCAGTTCATATAAGCCCTTGTAGGTTTTTTGAATTTGTCCCTTTCGTAATTTCTTTTTTCTCTTAATTTTTTTTTGGCAGTAAGCATTTGTTTTCTCTTTCCTCCTTTCCCCCATTGAAAAAAAAAGGACACAAAACTCATATAACAGATATGCATAAACAAACAAATTTTCACATTGGCTACATCCAAAAAATTTATTTCCTTTGCATTTTAATTCCATCACTTCTGTCATGTTGTCAATATCATTATTCACCATCAATCTCTAGAATCATGTTTTGTCATTAAATTGACTAGAATTAAAAAAAAAAACACCAAAAAACCCCCAAAAGATATCAATAAAATTTATTCTAAAAAAAGGAAAAAAATTGACTAGAATTCTTAAAATTCCCAGAGTTGTTCATCTATAAATTGATTTTCTGTTTCTGCTAATTTCATTCTGCATTAATCCATAAAATTTCCCCCATGTTTCTCTGAAGTCATCCCTTATAAAGTTTCCTCTGGTGTAATAATATTCCATTATATTCACATGTAATAATCTCTTCAACCATTCCTTAATGTCATCCTTTTAGTTCCCAGTTCTTGGATACAACAATAAGTGCCACTATAAATGTTTTTTGTGCATATAGGTCCTTTCTTACTTAAATTTTATTTTCAAGTGAATATCCACTTTCTCTCCTTTCCAAAAACCAAATTACCACATCAAAACTCCTTTCACAAAACATGTATAGTCAAGCAAAAGATTTCTGCATTGACCATATCCAAAACATAGGTCTCAGTCTGTACTGAGTCCAACACTTCTCTGTCAAGAGTTGGGGAGCGTATTTCATCAAGAGTCCTCTGGAATTGTTGTTGGTCATTGTGTTGATCAGAGTTCTCAAGTCTTTCAAAGTTGTTTGTCTTTACAACACTTGTTAATATATAAATTGTTCTCTGGGTTCTGTCTGCTTCACTTTGCATCAGTTCTCATCAGGTGGAGGACTGAACAAGTTATGGTATGTGAATGTGATGAAATGCTACTGTGTTGTACAGATCTTCCCAGGTTTCTCTGAAACCATCCTCTTCATTATTTCATACAGCACAATATATCACATTCATATACCATAACTTATTCAATCCTTTTCCAATTGATGGGTACTCCCTTAGTTTCCAATTATTTTCCACCAGGAAAAGAGCTGCTCTGAATATTTCTGTGCATATATGTCCATTTCCTCTTTCTTTGATCTTTTTGGGGTATAAACCACAGTGGTATGGCTTCCTCTTGGATCACGGTCCTGTTGTGGCAAAGGGGCTTGCATAATTCATTGAAACTATGAGCTATGTCATTCAGGGTTATGCAGGTCATAGCGGAGAATCCTGACAAAAGGTGATCTACTAGAAAAGAAAATGCAAACTACTCCAGTATCTTTGTCAAGAAAACCCCATAGACAGTATTATAATGCTAAAAGATGTGACATCAGAAGATGACTTTCTCAGATCTACAGGGTCAAGAAGACTTGGACGTGATTGAACAACAGCAAAAAGTGGTTTGGCTGGATTAGAGGTTATGCACAGTTTAGCAACTGTCTGGATACAATTCCAAATTGTTTCCCAAAATCTGAACCAATTTATAGCTCTACCAACCACTGCTGGTGCTCATGTACTTATCTTTCCACATTCCCTCCAACCATTGCTCTTTTCTTTTTTTTTTTTGTTATCTTTGTCAATTTTATCAATGGGAGGTAGAACCTCAGAGTTGTTATTAAGCTTATTAAAATTTAAAACTGCACTTTTTGGGAGGTACCCTGTATAATTAATACACTAAAAATGGCACAAAATATCTTTATTTTTCAAAATTATTCATTGTAAAGGTGTTTATTATAATAGAGTTTTTGTTTATGTATTTATTTTCAGTCTGGCACAGATATCTTCATATTACTTAACTGGTGCAGAGAATTAGCTTCTAAAATAAGGGAAGGTTGGACCTGAATGATCTCTAAGAATCTCTTTCAACAAGAAGATGCTTTGTCCCTGCTTATTCCATGAGAATTTTTAATTTAAAGAATTGAGAAGCTGGGGAATAAATTCATTTTATGGAAACAGAAGTCTAAGATAATAGGGACATTTTAACACCTCTTCCAAAAACCACTTGTATACATTATGTATTAAATAATGACATCATCTGGTGAAGTATGGTACTGCAGACTAAAGTCTTACATTAATTGAGTACAAATCCACAGTTAAAAGAAGAAATATGTGAAGTAGAAATGTAGTCAGTGGATTCTAATACCTAAAGGAAATTACTATGTTTAAAATAGAATCTGAAAGAGAGGAGAAAGCCTAGGGAAAATGAAGTATTCGATAGTGACATCTGTCATTACTTGTAGATTACCAACGGACAACATGACATCAGGTTGTCATTCTCTTACTCTTTATTTTATGGGAATTTTTGTCCAATTTTCTAATTAATGTCCAAAGGAAAATAGGACTTGTTTTATAGCCAATTCAGTGGAAATACATCTATTCTAGAAAGCAAGGAATACTTGTATTTATGCCTGGATAGCCCAAAGGCTGCTTTTCCTCTATCGTTGGCTAGAATATCAAAGCTGAAAGTTGTGGAGAGGAGCTGTAGGTGCCTAGGTGGCTTGGTGGATAGTAGTGCTAGACTTGGGGTGAAGAAGACCTGAGTTCAAATCTAACTTCAGACACTTCCTAACTATATGAAGCTGGGCAAATCTCTTAACCTGTATACCTCATCTTCTTTACCTGTCAAATGGGATGATAATAGCACCTGAACTCTTGTGTTGCTGTGATAATAAAATTGTAAACTGGTTTGCAAACCTTTAAAGCACTATATAAATGCTAACTACTATTAACTTCTTTATTATTTATAGGGAAAATGAAACAATACATGAAAACATTAATTTGAGATTAGCCCTTGAGATGTAAAGAAGAACTGAGGCTTGCAAGGTTAAATCTTTAGAGTATTTTGTCCATCTTCTTCTCCTGTGCTAGTACGCACTTTAACAGTGCAGCATTGTGCAACCTTTATTTTATCCCTCAAAACAGGTAGAAAATACGTAAAGATCCCATAGTAGCCCATTACTGGTTGATAAAATTATCCTTCCTCTCTAGCTGAGTTTCATCTATTTCCTACCCCCAAGGCCCTGCATTTCTTATCTTTGCATTTGTTGGGCTCTCTGTAGAACTTTTAAACTGACATATAAGTAAATAAATGAATAAATAAATAATGATGATAATGATAATACATAAGCAAAAGAGAACCACAACCACAGATATCTACTATGCTGATAGAAAAGATTGGGGTTCAAACTCAGAAGAAGACAGTTACAGTTAAAACAACTACTTCTGTCTCAAAGAAAGAAGAAAAATGGTCTCAAGTCCAAAAAGATTTTTTGAAATAGTTTCAAAATGACTTCAAAAATCAAACAAGAAAGGTTGAGGAATAATTAGAAAAAAAGTGAGGGATGCAAAAATATCAAGAAAATGATAAAAAGAAAATTAAATAATTGGAAAAAGAGACCCCAAAACTTTCAAAACAAAATTACTCCTTGAAAATTAGAATTGGACAAGGAGAAGACACTAAGAAATAATAAAATCAAAAGAATAAAAAAATAGAAAAGAATGTGAAATATTTCATTAAAAAACACCCACAACTGACCTGGAGAACAGATTGAGGAGACACAATAAAATGAATTGCTGGACTACCTGATATTTATAATCAAAATAAGAGTCCAGATATTATACTTCATTAGATTAATGAAGAAAATTGTCCTGAACTTTTAGAACAATAGGGGAAAAATATGAATAGATAAAAAAAAAAACCCTCCACCAAAGAGATCCCAAGATGAAAACTCACAGGAACATCATACCTTAGTCTTGAAGCTCTCAGACAAAGGAGAAAATACTACAAACAAATAGAAAAAAAACAGTGTAAATACTGTGGAGCTACAGTTAGGATAACACAAGATTTAGCAGCTTCTACATTAAAAGATGAGGTCACGGAGCAAAATATTCTGAAGAACAAAGAACCTAGGCTTGCAACCAAGAACAGTTTACCCAGCAAAGCTGTGTATTATCTTGAATGGGAAAAAAAAGGATAGTTAATGAACTAAGAGACTTTTAGGCATTTGTGAAGAAAAGACCAGAACTAAATGGAAATTATGACCTACTGGACGAAGAAGAAACATAAGAAGGTAAACATTACAGATTAACTATAAGAGGACTTAATAAGGTCCAAATCTTTACTTCTTATATGGGAAAATATCTTTAGCTCTTAAGAATGTTATCATTGGGGGTAGAGCCAAGATGGCGGAGTAGAAAGACTCACGTATGCTAGCTCCGAACCCACAGCCCATATATTTCCTGCAAGAAGAACTCCCCACAAATTCTGGAGCACTGCAAGGCACGCAGAAACACAGTGGAAAAGATTTCCGTTCCAGAGAACCCTGGAAAGCCGATCACAAAAGTCCGTCGAGCTCTGGATAGCGGAGCCCACCCCTGTGCTGCCCTGGCCACACGGCCCCAGAGGAGCAGATCCGAGTAGGCTTCAGGGACGGAATCTCCGGTGGCCGGGAAGGTCCCTCCAGCCACAGACACTACAGGTCAGTGAGAGAGACGACTAGGCTGGCCGAGAGGGGAGTGGGGTGTCTCTGTGACTTGGGCCCCCTCAGGAGGCAGCTGCAGAGGGAGTGGCAGAGGCAGTGGCAGAGGCATTGGCAGCGGCCCGGGACTCCTCAAGCAGACAAGAGCTGCATTACTGAAGGTCTCTGCATAAAGCCCCTGAGGGAACTGAGCCTGGAAGATGGCCCTGCCCCCACCCCAGCACCAGAACTTAAGCTCACATTGAATAGCAGCTGAGTCTGCCGCGGAAAGCCCATTTGAATCTCAGACCCCAAGCACTAGCTGGGCGGATCTAGGTGGGGGTGGACAGGAATCGCAGAAGTCAAGAAACTGGCTGGGAAAATGCCCAGAAAAGGGAAGAAAAATAAGACTATAGACAGCTACTTTGATGAGGTACAGATGTTCCCGCCTTTCAATCCTGATGACGAGGAACTATTCTTACCATCAGGGAAAGACGTGGAGGTTGGGGCCTCTCTATCCCAGACAGCCCAGGTGGATGTCCAGTGGGCTCAGGCCATGGAAGAGCTCAAAAAGGATTTTGAAAATCAAGTTAGACAGGTGGAGGAAAAACTGGGAAGAGAAATGAGAGAGATGCAAGAAAAGCATGAAAAATGGGTCAATGCCTTGGTAAAGGAGACCCAAAAAATGCTGAAGAAAATAACACCTTGAAAAATAGGCTCACTCAATTGGCAAAAGAGGTTCAAAAAGCCAATGAGGAGAAGAGTGCTTTCAAAAGCAGAATTAGCCAAATGGAAAAAGAGGTTCAAAAGCTCACTGAAGATAATAGTTCTCTCAAAATTAGAATGGAACAGATGGAGGCTAATGACTTTACGAGAAACCAAGAAATCACCAAACAAAACCAAAAGAATGAAAAAATGGAAGAGAATGTGAAATATCTCATGGGAAAAACAACTGACCTGGAAAATAGATCCAGGAAAGACAATTTAAAAATTATGGGACTACCTGAAAGTCATGATCAAAAAAAGAGCTTAGACATCATCTTCCATGAAATTATCGAGGAAAACTTCCCTGATATTCTACAACCAGAGGGCAAAATAAGTATTGAAAGAATCCATCAATCACTGCCTGAAAGAGATCCAAAAAGAGAAACTCCTAGGAACATTGTGGCCAAATTCCAGAATTCCCAGGTCAAGGAGAAAATCTTGCAAGCAGCTAGAAAGAAACAATTCCAGTATTGTGGAAATACAATCAGGATAACTCAAGATCTAGCAGCTTCTACATTAAGGGATCAAAGGGCATGGAATAGGATATTCCAGAAGTCAAAGGAACTAGGATTCAAACCAAGAATCACCTACCCAGCTAAACTGAGTATAATACTTCAGGGGAAAATATGGTCTTTCAATGAAACAGAGGACTTTCAAATATTCTTGATGAAAAGACCAGAGCTGAAAAGAAAATTTGACTTTCAAACACAAGAATGAGAAGAAGCATGAAAAAGTAAACAGCAAAGAGAAGTCATAAGGGACTTACCAAAAGTGAACTATTTACATTCCTACATGGAAAGACAATATTTGTAACTCTTAAAACTTTTCAGTATCTGGGTAGTTGGTGGGATCACACACACACATACACACACACATGTACATGTGTGCACACACACATACACACATGTATGCACATACAGAGACAGAGAGCACAGAGGGAATTGAATAGGATGGGATCATATCTTAAAAGAAATTAAGGTAAATGGTGAAAGAGAAATGTAGTGGGAGGAAAGAGGGTGAAATGGAATAGGGTAAATTATATCTCATTCAAGAGGCAAGCAGGAGACTTTTTAGTGGAGGGAAAAAGAGGAGAGCTGAGAAAAAAAAACCATGAAGTTTACCCTCATTACATTTGACTAAAGGAAGGAATAAAATGCACATTCATTTTGGTATGAAAACCTATCTTACAATACAGGAAAGTGGGGGAGAAGGAGATAAGCGGGGGGGGGGGATGATGGAAGGGAGGGCAATGGGAGGAGGGAGCAATTTGAAGTCAACACTCAGGGAGGGACAGGATCAAAAGACAGAATAGAAACAATGGGGGGCAGGATAGGATGGAGGGAAATACAGTTAGTCTTACACAACACGACTATTATGGAAGTCATTTGTAAAACTACACAGATATGGCCTATATTGAATTGCCTGCCTTCCCAAAGGGAATGGGTGGGGAGGGAGGGATGGGGAGAATTTGGAACTCAAAGTTTTAGGAACAACTGTTTAGTATTGTTGTTGCTACTAGGAAATAAGAAATACAGGTAATGGGGAGTAGAAAGTCATCTGGCCCTACAGGACAAAAGAGAAGATGTGGACAAGAGAAGGGAGGGAGGATAGAAGAGAGGGCAGATTGGTGATAGGGAAAATTAGATTGCTCGGTGTATGGGGTGGGGGGAGGGAATAGGAGGGGAGAAAATTTGGGACCCAAAATTTTGTGAAAATGAATGTAAAAAGTTAAATTAAAAAAAAAAGAATGTAATCATTACTTGGGTAGTTTGGAAGAACATATATAGATAGAAGGCTTGTGGTTGAGTTGAGTCTGATGGAATGATAGTCAAAAATAAAATTGAGTAGGAAAAAGGTAAAACAGATCAATCATCTCATGCAAATAAAGTGTGAAAGAACTGATTGTATCACCAAGGCAGTATTCACAGCGCTGATGGCAACTATGAATATACTAGCATAGTTCTGAATTGCAAAATATAACAGATTCTCCAATAGAAGGCAGAAGAAAAGCATTTATTCAAACACCAGAAAGCTGAATCCCAAAACCAGAAACCCAAATCCATCATAGTAACCAAGACGTCAATTCACAGTATCACTGCAGGAGATAGCACCATTCCCAAGCCTTCCCCGTGCCCCTTCCCCCACCTGGGGCCTTCCCACAAGCAAACACTCACAATTCTAGCTGTGTACCTTCCTGTGTTCTTTCTCTCCCTCTGCTTTAACTATTCTCACCAACTTTCTTCCAGTTCTGCTCCATCCTTCCTGTTCCACCTGTTCAGTAAGCTCCTCCAACCACATGTAACTTAGGCTCCCATGTGATTTAAGTCACACAGTCCTATTAATGGATGAGAAAGATCTTCAGATTAAGCAAAAATACAATAATAATACACTGATACAGTAGAGGCAAGAGGGAATGAAGAACTGGTAGTGCTAGAACCTTGTTCTGATAAGAGCTGGATAAGAGGGAATAACATATACATCTAGAAAAGTAGAAAAGTTAACTTACAGTGAAATAGGAGGGTGAGGGGTTAGGATAAGGGAGGGTCTCTTAGAAGGGGAGATTAAGGAATAGGAGGGTAAAGGGAGAAGATAAGGAAGGGATTCTTAGAAGAGGTATAGATTAAGGAAGCATAAGTTAGAAGTTAATTAGATATTTAAGGAGGGATAGGGTAAAAAGAGAGGGGGAGAAGGATAAAGAGTGATGAAAAATAGGATAGAGGGAAATGAACAGCTAGTGATTATAACTATGAATGTGAATGGGATGAACTCACCCATAAAACAGAAACAGCAGAATGGATTAAAAATCAGTAGCTGACAATATGTTGTTTATAAGAAATACATTTTAAAACGAGAGATATGCATATAGTAAAAATAAAGGGCTGGAGCAGAATTCATTATGCTTCATCTGATGAAAAAAAAAAGTAGTGGTAGCAACCATTACCTCAGACAAAGTTAAAGGTAAAATAGATTTAATTAAAAGAGATAAACAGGGAAAGTATATTATACTATAGTTAATGAAGAAGTACCAAAAACAATAACATCCAAATTTTTAAAGGAAAAGTTAATGCACTACAGATAGAATATAGAACTATTTCTCTTTGCAGAAGATATGATGACATACTTGGAGAATCATAGAAGTTAAACTCAAAAATCAGTTGAAATAATAATTTTTAGCAAAGTTGCAGGCTATAAAATGAACTCGTATAAATCATCAGCATAGCTACATATCACCAACAAAACTGCAAGAAGAGATAGTATGAGATACTTCATTTAAAATAACTGTAGATTTCGTAAAATATCTGCCAAGACAAACCAATGAAGTACATGAACATAATTATAAAATATTTTTATACAAATAAAGTCAGATTTAAATAATTGAAATATTAATTGTTCATGGGTGGATAAAACCAATACAATAAACATGACAGTTCTACCTAAACTAATCTACTTATTCAGTGCCATTCAGCTAAACTATTAAAAAATTATTTTATTGAACTAAAACATAATAAAATTCATTTTGAAGAACAAAAGGCCAAGAATATCAAGAATTAATGAAAAAAATGTAAAGGAAGGAGGTTTAGCTATTCCAGATCTTAAACTATATCATAAGGTAATAATCATCCAAACTATTTGGTACTGGCTAGGAAATAGAAAAGTGGATCAGGGGAACAGAGTTGACATATAATACACATTAGTATTATAGGTGTTTGACAAAGGTAAAGATTTATGCTTTTGGGATAAGAACACATTATTTGGTAAAAATTGTTGGGAAAACTGGAAAGCAGTTTGGAAGAAACTGGGTATAGATCAGTCTCACATCCTTTACCAAGATAAGGTCAAAATGGATACATGACTGACAAAAAGGGAGATGTCATAAGAAAACTAGAAGAATGTGAAACATATTACCTATTAGACATGGATAGGAGAAGAATTTATGAATAAATAAGAGATAAAGAGTATTGTGAGATGTAAAGTGGATAATTTTAATCACATTAAATTAAAAACTTTGGTACAAATAAAATCAAGTAGCCAAGATTAGAAGGTACCATACCACTTATTAGAAGGTAAGCAGAAAATTGGGGGAAAATTTATGGATCATTTCTCAGATAAAGATCTAGAAGAAAATTGGGGGAAAATTTATGGATCATTTCTCAGATAAAGATCTTATATCCCAAATATATAGAGAATGTTGTCAAATTTATGATTTATGAATTATTCTCCAATTGATAAATGGTCAAAAGATATGAAAAGACAGTTTTTCAATGAAGAAATCAAAACTACACATAGTCATATGAACAATTATTCTAAATCATTGATTAGAGAAATATGAATTGAAACAAATTTGACATATCATCACACACCTATCAGATTGACTAAAATGATAGAAGGGGAAAATGGCAAATGGAGGGGATGTGGAAAAATTGGGACATTAATACACTGTTGGTGGAATTGTGAAGTGAGTCAAACATTTTGGAGAGCAACCTGGAATTATGTCCAAGGAGTTAGTTACAAAAGTTACAAAAGTTTTTAATCGAGTAATACCACTATTAGGTCTATTTTCCAAGGTGACCCTAGAAAAAGGAAAGGAACCTATATGTTCTAAAACATTTATAACAGTTCTCTTTGTGGTGGCAAAGAACTGGAAATTGAGAGGATGCCCATCAATTGGGGAATGGCAGAACAAGTTGTGGCATATGATTGCAATGGAACACTATTGAGCTGTTAGAAATGAGAGCTGGTTGATTTTAGAAAGCCATGGGAAAACTTGCACGAAATAATGAAAAATGAAGTCAGCAGAATGGAGAGAATGTCTTATACAGTAAACAACAACTATAAATATTCAAATCAACTATAAAGAACCTATTGAAGATGCTACCCACCTCCAGACAAAGAACTGATAAATAGAAGTAAGCTTAGTATGATTTTACATATATTTATAAATCTGTGTGAAATGGTGGCCTTCTCTAGTGCAGGGTGGAGAGGAGGCACTATAGTTCAGAACTTTAATTATAACAAAAAAAAATTTAAAGGTCAAAATCCCTTGTAATTGATTTCTATTTAATACCATAAAATGCCTTATTTTCAGTTTTTTCATATTTTTCCTCCTATGTAGATTTTGTTTCTTTTTTACTCCTTTTTGTATCATAGGAATTGGCATTTTTTTAATCAAGTAAATGGGGCAGCAAGGTGGCACAGTGGGTAGAGTACCTGCCTGGAATTAGGAAGGCCCAAGTTCAAATCTGGCCTCAAATATTTAGCAGTTGTGTAATCCTAGGCAAGTTACTTAACTCTGTTTGCATCAGTTCCCTTATTTGTAAAATGAGCTGGAGAAGGAAATGGCAAACCACTCCAGTATCCTTGTCATGAAAACCCCAAATGGCGTCATGAAGAGTAACTAGAAACCAGGTGAACTCTGGACACGATACATATTTGGATATTCTAAGCTTTAGGAATTTTGAGAACAATTTTCTAAAGGTAAAAGGTAATCTTAATTCAACAAACATTCATTAAATGTCTATTTTGTGCTGAAGCACTGGGATAGGTTCTGGGCATACAAAGACAACAACAGAACAATCTCTACCCTCAAGGAATTTATGTTTTCTGGAAGGAATACAACATGTAAACCGTTAGCAAATACAACATATATTCAAAGCAATATGTGCCAGGGCTTTTAACGTGCTCAGATAACCCTTTTTTTTTTTAAAAAAAAAAAAAAACCAACTAATTTCTTTAAGATCTCTGAGGTCTAGAGTATCTGAAATAAAAAAATTCCAGGCAGAGAATCTCTAGAGGTCCCTACAAATGTGAAAGCCCAATTTTATCCTAGACAAGGTCTCAATACAACAATGATTATGCTGACTCCTACTGCCTGAGCCCAACCAATTGTATTCTCTCAATTTTGGGGGGTCACCTGGACCCGAGTTCCATTTAACCACTTAACAGATTAGCTTTTACAAACGAATATGTACTTCAAAGGTATAGCAAGTACAAATTTTGAACTTGCATTCTAACATGTGGAACTGCCTTACACCACCTCAGCCTTTGAGGAAGAGAAAGGGATTAGGTTCCCAACTTAACTCACTTCTTGTATAGTACAGTCCTATCAAGTTCTAAATCCAAAGCTCCCTGGGCTTGCATCCTAGCATTCTGGCTTCTCAGGGTTTCCCTGCAGGACTGACTGCAACACTAAGTCTATATTCCTGCCTCCAAGATGACCATGGCTTGAGCCTGAGTCCAGGGACTCCACCACCTGCATCTAGCACTAAAAAAGACAAACAAAATAGACCAAAAGTGCAAGCCTGTTTCTTGGTGTCCACAGGTACCAAATTAATAAAGGAACTGGAATTAAAGTTTTGCCCATGCCCTATTGAAACCACATTTACTAGAACAAGTCTACATTTTGGCATGATCTTTTCTTTAGTTCAATTCAATGAACCAAAAGCTAAGCTCCTACTTTCCATAAAGTACTCTACCTGGGGATGATGAGCTCAGGAAACATATATTGAAGGAGGCAGCTATATCTCAGAAGTCAGAATAATTGAATTGGAAGGCACCATAGAGGTAGGACATGAAGACCAACTTCTCATTTTTCATAGGAATCCCATTATAGTACTCCTGACAGATAGATGGTAATCCTGATTCAGGTTTATGATCTATGGTGACAAAGTGTTTATTCCCACGAGAACCAGATTCTTACACTGCTTAGATAACTCTACTTGTTAGAAAATGTTATTATCTGGAGCAAAGATCAGGCCAACAGCCTCTTCAGAGATTAGGGTTCACTATCATTAGTAATAAGTCACATTTACAAATCATTTGAAGGTTGAACAAGTGTTTTTAAACCCCTTAATGTCAAGGGCACTTTTATTTGAATAATTGTAGCTCCAGACTCACCACAGTGCCTTGCAGTCAATAGTATTTATTAAGAGCCTACTATGTGCCAGACACTGTACTTAGCCCTGGGGATGCAAAGAAAGGCAGAAGAAAGACAATAAGTAAAAAGACATTTGGGGGCATGATGAAATCCAGAGAACTGCTTCTTTATAGATGTATGTAGGTCCACTGATGTGAAACTTCATGTAAGTCAGCATACATGTATATGTATACATACATATATGCATGTAAGTATGTGTGTATATATATATATATATATACACACACACACACACAAATGCAGGTTGATTTTACTGATTTCTTTTCTTCTTTAAAATTTTCTTTCAGATTATAAAAAATGGTTTTGAGAGAAGGATGTAGGGGGAAGTGTAGGTGGTGTAAAAACAAAATGCATCAAAAATCAATTATTTTGAAAAGAGAAATAATTTTTAAAGCATCCCTAAGTCTTCTCAAGTACTCCAAACCAGTCCATCTTCTCTTGCCATGCTGAATCCGAGGTCATGGCCATAATGACTTAGTCCTTTCAGTTGAAGGAATCCTGGCTGGGGAAGCTGTTTTTCTGACTGATGTGTGCCTCACTTGATCTACTACTTCACCCAGATCCCAGTCATATTTCACTTAAACTATCTTCTCCCCATCTTCTTGCTGGGAGACTTGCTATTGCTTGGGTGGCAAATGCCTTCTTTTCTTTTTTGTCCCTGATTCCCTTTCCAATCTGGAGCTGTTATTATTACTATTTTTACAATATATAATTTACTATTTTTTCCAATTTATTTATTTATTTTTAGTTTTCAGTATTCATTTCCACAAGATTTTGAGTTTCAAATTTTCTCCCCATCTCTTCCCTCCCCCTGCCCCAAAACACCATTCATTCTGATTACATCTTCCCCCAATCTCCCCCAAATCCTCCCTTCTATCACACCCCTCCCTTCCCTTGTCCCCATCTTCTCTCTTTTCTTCTAGGGCAAGATAGATTCCTATGCCCCATGACCTGTATTTCTTATTTCCCAGTTACATGCAAAAACAATTCTCAACATTTGTTCCTAAAACTTTGAGTTCTAACTTCTCTCCCTTCCCCCATTCCCACCTATCCTCACTGAGAAGGTAAGCAATTCAATATAGGCCATATATGTGTAGTTTTGCTAAAGACTTCCATAAGAGTCATGTTGTGTAAGACCAGATATATTTCGCTCTATCCTATCCTGCTCCCCATTTATTCTATTCTCTTTTGACCCTATCCCTCCTCATAAGTGCTTATTTCTAATTACCCCCTCCTCTCATTTCCCTCCCTTCTATAATATCCCCCACACCCCACTTATTCCCTTCTCCCCTACTTTCCTGTAGTGGAAGACATATTTTCATACCAAATTAAGTTTTCATGTTATTTCCTTCTTAAGCCAAAAGTGATGAGAGTAAGCTTCACTTTTTCCTCTCACCTCCCCCTTTTTCCCTCCATTGAGAAAGCTTTTTTGTGCCTTTTTTTATGAGAGATAATTTGTCCCATTCCATTTCTTCTTTTATCCTTCCAATATATTCCTCCCTCATCCTTTAATTTTTTTTATATATCATTCCTTCCTATTCAACTCACCCTGTGCCTTCTGTCTATATATGTGTGTGTGTATGTGCATGCATGTGTGCATGTGTGTGTGTGTGTGTGTGTGTGTGTAGAATCCCTCCAACTACCCAAAGACTGAGAAAAATTTCAAGAGTTACAAATATTATCTTTCCATGTAGGAATGTAAACAGTTCAACTTTGGTAAGTCCCTTATGATTTCTCTTTCCTGTTTACCTTTTCATGTTTCTCTTGATTCTTGTGTTTGAAAGTCAAATTTTCTATTCAGTTCTGGTCTTTTCATCAAGAATGGTTGGAGGTCCTCTATTTCATTGAATGATCAATTTTTCCTTTGAAGTTTTATACTCAGTTTTGCTGGTTTGGTGATTCTTGGTTTTAATCCTAGTTCCTTTGACTTCTGGAATATCATATTCCAAGTCCTTTGATCCCTTAATGTAGAAGCTGCCAGATCCTGTGTTATTGCATTGTATTTCCATTATATCCTGTATGATTGTATTTCCACAATACTTGAATTGTTTATTTATGGCTTCTTGCAATATTTTCTCCTTGACTTGGGAACTCTGGAATTTGGCTACAATATTCCTAGGAGCTTTTCTTTTTGGGATCTCTTTCAGGAGGTGATCAGTGAATTCTTTCAATATTTATTTTACCCTCTGATTCCAGAATATCTGGGCAGTTTTCCTTGATAATTTCATGAAAGATGATGTCTAGGCTATTTTTTTTTTTGATCATGGCTTTCTGGTAGTCCCATAATTTTTAAATTTTCTCTCCTGGATCTATTTTCTAAGTCAGTTGTCTTTCCAATGAGATATTTCACATTGTCTTCTATTTTTTCATTCACTTGGTTTTGTTTTATAATTTCTTGGTTTTTCATAAAGCCGTTAGCTTCCATCTGCCCGATTCTAATTTTTAAAGAACTCTTTTCTTCAGTGAGCTTTTGTACCTCCTTTTCCATTTGGCTAATTCTGCTCATTAAAGCATTCTTCTCCTCATTGGCTTTTTGAGCCTCTTTTGCCATTTGAGTTAGTCTATTTTTAAAGGTGTTAATTTCTTCAGCATTTTTTTGGGTCTCCTTTAGTAAACTGCTGACTTGCTTTTTATGATTTTCTTGCATCCCTCTCATTTCTCTTCCCATTTTTTCCTCCACCTCTCTTACTTGATTTTCAAAATCCTTTTTGAGATCTTCCATGGCCTGAGACCATTGCATTTTTGTTTTGGAGGTTTTGGACACAGAAGCCTTGACTTTTAAGTCTTCCTCTGAAGATCTAAATTGTTCCTCCTCACCTGAAAGGATGGAAGAAAATACCTGCTCACCAAGAAAGTAACTTTCGATTGTCTTATTCTTTTTCTCTTTTTGGAGCATTTTCCCAGACAGTTACTTGGCTTTTGAGTTTTTTGTCAAGAGAACAGTATACTCTGAGAACCTCTAAGTTCTCAGTTCCTCTGATCTGTGAGCAGGATTCCCTCTCTGGAACCTTCACCAGCTCCATCATACCAGCCAGCACTCCTCCTCACCCCAGGGCTGCCTCTCAGGGTTAAGATCCAGATCAGCTACTCAATTCCCTCAGGGTCTTTAGGCCAGGGCTCCAACAATGGAAGCTGCCACTGCCTGGGGCCAGGGCTAGACCACTGCATTCCCTCCTCACCCAGGTGAAAGAGCTTTCTCACTGACCTTTGAAACTGCCTTTGGTGCTTGTGAGTTGAGGAATTTGGGACCCGCAGCTGCTGCTGGTGGTGCCTTGAAGCCTACTCCAGTCCTGTTCTTGCCACAGCATGGCATTCCGCTCTGCACTTGTTACAATAGACCTTTCCTGTTGACCTTCTAGGCTGCCTTGGGCTGGAAATCTCTTTTACTCTGTCGTTTTGTGGCTTCTGCTGCTCTTGAATTTTTTTAGAGTAATTTTTTACAGGTATTTTATGGGCTTTGGGGAGAGAGAGCTTCTAGAGGAGCATCCTTCTACTCTACCATCTATGTGATTTACTATTACTGTTTTCATAGCAACTAATTCTATTATTATATTACCACTTTGAAGAGTATGTTACTCTACTTTTCTGTGGTTCCACTGATCATTCAACTTTCAACATTCAACTTTTCAAATTAAAATGCCTCTCCCTGGCCTCATTACCTTTATTTATGTCATCTACCTCTATTAGATGCTAGACTCTAAAATGTAAACTCCCTGGGAGCTGGGACTGTTTACATTTAGTATTTGTATCCCTAGTGCTTGACACATAGTAAGAGCTTAATAATGTTTTCATGTTCATGCATTAGTTGATCCAGCATGAGAGAGTTTCCATATCTTTCACCATCCTAGTCATGACTTCCTGACATTTTTTAGTATGTTCCCCTTTCTTCAGAGCATGGGTCATGATGTAATCCTTCAAACTGAAAATGAAAGGGGAAAAGAGGTGAGCCCATCCCCATCATCTTGACAAGACAGGGTAGGTACAGGGGTCACTTTGCAGTTTGCTCTTATTCCAGGTTTGTTCAGTGAGTGATTCCTAGTTTCCCTAAAGGCTGCCTCATTAACATGCATGGGGGTGGAGAATTGGGGGAGGAAAGCAAAGGCTGAAAGCTCAGCTTTAGACACTGCCAAAGTGGTCTTCACAATGCCATCAGACAGAGTTTTCTGGCTTCTCTGTCTGCTCATTGGATCATCCTCAGAAACCCCAGTGACAGAGAGAAAAGGTAAGCAGGGGAAAGTCCAGAGAGCCCTTGAGAGAGAGGGAGAGAGAAGCAAGGAGTTAGAAGGAGGTGAAGGAAGGGCAGGCTCACTTCAGGCTTGTGTTCCCCTGAGAATTAAGCTCAGACTGCAGCCAGAGTGTGTTTTCTCCTGGCAGTCTCTTAGGAGAGAGATGCTCATTCTAGGCTTGCCACCACAATGATCTGAAGAGAGAGCAGTGGGGAGAGCTACGGGAAAGGCTGCATGTTAAGTAGCTGCTCCATCAGCAGAGAGCCAGCTTGATGTATCAAAAGGGACTGCTGAGTGCCTGCCTCTCGGGACCTTTGCACAGGCTAGGCGCACAGAATGCAAACACAGGACTGGCGTTCCAGGCGAGTCCCGGTGGCCCTATGGGAGCTGTCCCAAATGATCTCTCTACTAAGCTCCTAGGCTCTGACTTTAGTGCAGGGTGTTTGTGTTCATTGAGAAGGGGATGCTCTGTACTTGAGCCTCCAGGGAAGCCTCCTGAGAGGTGTCTGCAGTTGCAAGCTGAACCTGGAGCATCCTACCAAGGGAAAGTGGAGAATAATCCCTCTAAGAGTCTGCAGAAGGCAGGAGCAGGGGTTAAGTGAAGGGGTGGGATGGGAGCAGAGTCAAGAGAGATCTGGAAACATCTTGATTCTTTCCGTTGGTCTCAGAGAAGACCTGAGGCACAAAGAGATGGGTCCATCTCTCCTTAAAACCACATTTCATGGATGAGATGAAAATATGGGATGGAGGCAATAAAGGCAGACAGAGGCAGTCTCTGGGGGGAAGGTGTTTTTGTTTTCCTTTGGATGTTTCCTTTGATTTGCTGTCTCCTGGAAAAATAGCTCCTGTAACTGCACGGGGCAATTTACTTTGGATTATTTTTCCACATGGAAATTGAATGGGTTCAGGGGTGTTTAACCCAAAATATCAATCTTTCAAACCATGACAAGAGATGGTGATAGTTGATAGTAAGCAATTGGACACAGACCAAAGTTTTATTCAGCTGTGTCTGGCATAATATTTAACATACTGAGTCAAAGTTGACTCTTGGAAAACAGGAAGTATAAGCAGCTGTTATTCCTGGGGAAAGGTGGTTTTAAGGAGATGATCAAGGTTACAAAGGGGCCCTGTGGTATTGAATACTTAAAACTAAGGGGGAAAGAATGTAAAAATAAAAATCCAATAAAAGGAAGGGAGAAGAGAAAAAAAGAAAGGAAAAAAGGAGGAAGGATGGAAGGAAGGAAGGAAGAAAGAAAGAAAAAGAAAGAAGTTAGTTCTTGTGTCTGCCTGTTAGGTCAGGCTAACAGGTTAATGGAAAGATGAGACTAAGTAATCAAGAAGGAGGACAAGTTGTTCACCAACTCATCCTGTTTTCTAGAGATAAGGCCCTTCAAGCGAGCTCTTCCCTGAGCTTGGCATAACAACAATCCTTTATACTCATTCTCTGGATGAACTCAGCCACAGCAAAATCTCAGAATGTTTCACACTACTCTCTCTGAGCTTAGACAAGCTCTTGTCATATCCATGTGACAGTCATAAAATTCTGCTATGAATCAAACTTGTGTCATTTTTGCTGTTACTCCTCAGTGTCAGGGCTACAGTTCATTGGGCAGCCTTTAGTACAAGTGATTTGTCCACACTAAAGGGGGTGGGTAGGGATAGGAGGGACAGTAGACATAGTGGCACATATGTGTCTAGTTTCTCTCCTTGAATGGAATAAAGAAAGTTTTTTGCTTAAAAACCATGGTTTTGTTTTGTTTTATTTTATTTTTTAGAGTTAACTATGGTTTTGATAACCCATGTAAGCTCTCTGGCTTTTTAAGTGTTAACAGCAGTGGCAGAGCTACTGTGGCTCTTTGGTCACTTGGGCAGAGTTGGCACAGTTTTTGTTCTCATATTCCATGGACAGCTGGGATGATAGAGGAGGAACAAGTACCATTTGAGGTCTGAGGGAAACAATGTCATTCCTGACTTGTAGGCACTGAAGGAATAGAGTTTCAGGGAAGATTTCATGAACAATGTCTCTTTTACTTTGGCTTTTAATCAGGACATACTATTGAACAGACTGAGAGATGGAGGGAGACAATTGTAAGCATTGGTTCATAGGTCTAGAGCCAGAAGGAATCTTAGAGACCACTTAGTCCAACCCCCTCATTTTACTGAGGAGGAAAGTAAAGTGACTCATTCAAGGTCACACAGCAAGTAAGCATCAGAAGTAGTTCTTGAACCAAGATCCTCTGAGCAGAGCCGGTGCACTGTAGCATGTTGCCTCTTCAAAGGTACAGTATAAGCCAGGGGTGGGGAACATGCAGCCTTGAGGCCACATGTGACCCTCTGCAACAGCAAGTAAAAGAGGATTTTTTTTCCCCATTTTTATGGATTGAGTTTTAGCCAACCCAGTGCCTTTGACTGAGTCTTGCCTTTGATTGAATCAAGAGCCTTTGATGGAATCAATAGTCTTTGACTGAATCAAGAGTCTTTTGGAAACAGTATATATGTTGTATTGCTTGGAGGGAGAGGAGAGAGTAGAGAGAGAAAGAGCTGAGAGAGATGAGTGAGCATGAGTGGGCTGGGGGAACTTGCTTGTGGGGAGGCCTAACAGAAAGATGTTTGTGATGTCAGCATTCCCTCTGTTGATCTGTGTTGATTTCTCAGACAGAAGTTCTGTCTATTGGTCTTTAAGAGTGAATTGAGCTGAAAAGTGGACATCTGCCCACAGGAAGGAGGCTTATCTTAAGCTCCTTTCAAGAACTGTTAAAATGAATTGAGATGATGGCACTGGTAATGTGTATAAATATTGTTATAGCCCTGTTAAGCTTTGTTTTTCTAGAAACAGAAGCTGAGGGCAGGAGCCCCTGGAGCTTGCTATCAGACAGAAGTAGGAAGAGTTTGGAGTAGAACAGTGCCATGAGCTTAGACGAGGAGCAGGAGCAGAGGGCTGCCTGTCTGTGAATGCACGCAAGATCTGGGTGTGGTCAGACCATGGAGGAGGAATTGTGGGGTGTGGAAGTCAGACTCGAGCCAAGATGAGAGAGGATTTTACTTGGACATTGTGTATTGATTAAGGAGATTGTTCTTACAGTGACCTAGGGGTGGATGGTGTGATATTTTCTGCTACTCCTTAAGGATGTGTTGTGCTAGGGAAGACCCTAGCCTGACTTGAGGGATGCAATGATATGTGCCATGTGTCATATGTATTATAAGCTACATACATGTATAGCAACATCCTTAAGCAAAATCTAATACACGTATTAGATGATATATTTTGCTTAAGGATGTTGCTATGCATGTTATACTTTATTTTATTGAACGTTGTTTAGTTTATTGCTGAATAAATGAGAATTTATTGCTGTGATTGGCATTATACCCTCTAGGTTCTCAAGTGCAGCCCTTTGACTGAATTCAAACTCCACAGAACAAATCCCTAGTTCCCCACCCATGGAATTAGAACATGGCCTGGGTCAGGTGGAGCAGTAATATAACATCAGCCTGGAAAGGTAGGGAGTTATCAGTCTGCGGAAGGTCCTCAGTGCTCTTATTTCTTGATTGATAACCTGGCTGGCCCTCTATTTCTCTCTTCACAGCCTCTTATGATCCCTATTTCTCCCCTTACAGAATCTTAGTGTTCCTATTTCTGTTGGCAGAGTCTGGATTCTCTCTCCTTTCCCCAGAACCTTGGATCTCTCTATTCTCTCCAACTGACAAATGGTTCTCTTTTTCTTGTGCTAGAAAGACATCCAGTTGTCACTCCTCTTCCTGATAGACCCTCAATTGTCTCTTCTCCAGCTTCAAAATCATTACTTTTTCTCCTCTCTGCCACCTTTCTCTGCTTTAGCAGACTCTCTGATGTCTCTCTTCTCCCTGCAGAGACTTCAGGTTTTCCTTCTACAGTCTATTCCACTTTTCTTGTTAGGCATTTTAAAACAAACAGATAACCAAATAAAACATCAAGCCTAAATTCGCCTCTCTGCAATTTTGCACCCTCTGCTCCTGCTTCTGTTCTCAGGAGCTAAACAGAATAACATCTTAACCAGCTCTTCTTAAAGTGTGAGTTGTGACCCCACTCAAAGACCAAAAATCAATTAAAAATCAAATAAGTAATGAATCCGAAGTGTTTCTGGCAGTGCTTGCCCATGATATGTCACTCAGTTTCATTGCAGCCTTGTACTGAACACACAGCATGTGCACTTTGCATTACACATGACCTCAGGCCACTCAACACTAATGCACACTATTGAAACTGAAAAGGAGTCACAAGTGGAAAAAGTTTGAGAAGTTCTGATCTAAACAATCCTTCAAATAGTCAAAGAAAGCTCTCTGAATATTCCCTTCTCTAGCCTGTACTTCTCCATAATCCTTTCACCTTTCAGATCTCATTGACTCTTTGAAAGTTCCACTCAATTTTTTTGTCCCTGTCGTTCAAGGTAGTAAAAGTAATTAACTTGTTGGGATAGAGACCATTAATAATTTTGCCTTTTTGTCCTCTAGGCCTATCACAGTGCCTGGCTCTTTGTCGGGACTAACTATTGTCGCTTAATTTATAGATTGACTACCATCTCTGCATTCATGATCTCACTTTCACTATGACTTCCAACTATCTTCTCCACAGTTCTATGAGGTTCTGCAAACGCTGTGACCTCCGTTTCATAGGTGAGGGAAAGAAGTTAAGAAAGTAGCAGGAGGGATCAAGTAGAAAACCCTTTAAACCAAAGCTTCTTAAAATATGGCGTAACTGAATGTGGAGGGTTAAGAGGTGTTTCTAGAAGCATTTGCCTGTGTTGCATCATCTGACTTCACTGCTGCCTTGGTTCTGAAAACAGAACAAGAGCACTTTGCGCTGCACATGCCGTTATGACCCATAAAGGCAACAAACACTGCCAGAAACACCTTGGCTCTGATTCAAGGCTATTGTATATTATGAATTGCAGTGTTTTTATTGTACATACAAAGTTTTCTACTCTTACAGAAACCTAATAGTTTAATTACAAAAAATAGGGACTTTTAATATTTTTCTACCATCATTCCTTAGCATGTATCAAATTAGCATATCTTTGGATTGTATTGTGTTAGAATGTTTGATTTTTACAATTGCTTTTATCTCCTTCTTTTGTAGAAACAGAAGTGTTCAATTACAGCAAGTAAAGACAAAAGTCCTTTAACAATATTTCTCTACCATCATTCCTGTATATGTATGTAAGTGTGAACATTGATTTTTAAAATTAAGCATAAACAAATGTAATTTCATAAACTAAAGCCAGTATTTATTTGAGAAATGATTAGCAGTATTTATATTTTAGGACAAAAATATTTTTCAGCTAAGAATAAGTGTCTAAATTTAGACAGAAGAGGTAAAAATATTATGACAATGCAGCACAGTCTTTACTACCAGGTTGTTGTACACCTCAATTGACAAGAAAAAGAAAATATGTTGAATCATTTTTGCAATGTGGATTTACTTCTAATATTGGTGTAGAAAAAATCTCTTTGCTTAATTTGTCATGAAGTTTTGGCTGCAGAGAGCATGAAACCAGCTAAATTGAAATGACATCTTAATATTAAGCATGCAATGTACTACAATAAACCAAAGGAATATTTTGAATGACTTTTAAAATCTTTAAATAAAGAAAAACAATGTTTTGAGAAATTTGTTACTGTGAGTGAAAAATATTTACTTGCATCTTATGAAACTTCTTATTAAATAGCAAAAACTAAAAAGTCCTTTGTGATAGGAGATCTGGTATTAGTAATGACCAATTCCAGCAGCTTATTACCAGGCTAACAGGTAGTCTAGTTTGCAATTCAGTTAGATGAAACAACTGATATTTCTAACAGGACACAGTTGTTACTTTATGTAAGATATGTTTATGAAGGAAGCATACATGAGGTATTATTGTTTTGTGACCCTTTGGAAGGGTATTCAAGAGGGGAAGAGGTTTATCAACCTTAAGGTTGATGAATTTTCCACAAATGAAAGTTTACCGTGGAAAAATTGCATTAGAGTCTGTACAGATGGTGCTGAAGCAATGTTGGGCAAGAATGCTGACTTTGTAGCAAAAGTTAAAAGTGGTGGCAATGGACATATCACTTTTACTCACTGTATGATCCATCAGGAGGTACTCAGAGTCAAAAAAAAATAACGCCAGAATTAGATGTTGTACTTTGCAATACTATAAAATATATAAAAATATATACTATAAAATATAAAAATCATTAACTTCCTTAAAAACCATGCTCTTAAGAGTCATTTGCTTTCAAGCCTTTGGAAAGACACAAACTTCAATTACAAAAGTTTATTCCTACATGCAGAGGTAAGGTGACTCTCAAAAGGGTGAAACTTAAATAGATTACTGAAGCTGAAAGATGGAATTATTATATTTTTGACTGAGCAGAAATCCAATTTTGCTAATCTTTTTCATGACTTATGGTTTTCAAATTGTGTTATCTGTTGGATATTTTAAAAAACTCAATGATTTAAGCATGTTACACTAAGGAAAAAATTGTGACATTTATGTTAAAAGATAAAATTGAAAGTTTTACTAAAAAAAGTTAACATATGGAAGAATAGGTTAGAAAATGGTTCTATAGAAATGTTTATAGCTTCAGATGACTATATGATTGAAAATAACCTTCCCAAATATTTAATTGTAAGAGTTACAATTGATCATTTGAAGTGTGTGGAGACACAGTTCTAGAAATACTTTGCTTCAAATTTTACTTTGAAACACTAAGTTGGGTTCATAAATCATACTCAATTAAAATAAAAATATCACTTATATATGCCATTGGAAGTTCAAGAAGAAACAAGGATGTCCATTATCACCACTGTTATTCAATATAGTACTAGAAATATTAGCTTTAGCAATAAAAGAAGAAAAACAAATTGAAGGAATTAGAACAGACAAAGAAGAAACTAAGTTATCACTTGTTGCAGATGATATGATGATTTATTTAGAGAATCAAGTAAAAAAAAAACTACTTGAAATAATAAGCAACTTTGGTAAAGTTGCAGGTTACAAAATAAACCCACATAAATCATCTGCATTTCCACATATTTCTAACAAAGCTCAACAGCAAGAAATAGAAAGAGATATCCCATTTGAATCTATGGTAGACTATAAAATATCTAGGAATTTACCTGCCAAAACAAACCCAGGGACTATATGAACACAATTACAAAACAGTTTTTGCACAAATAAAGTCAGATCTAAGTAAGCACAGAAACATCAGTTGCTCATGGGTTGACTGAGTTAATATAATAAAAATGACAATTCTACCTAAATTAATTTACTTATTCAGTGCCATACCAATCAAACTATCAGAAAAATATTTTCTAGAGCTAGAAAAAATAATATCAAAATTCATCTGGAAGAACAAAAGTCCAGAATATCAAGAAAATTAATGAAAAGAAATGCTAGGGAAGGTGGCCTAGCCCTAACAGATCTCAAATTGTATTCTAAAGCAGCAATCATCAAAACCACTTGATACTGGCTAAGAAATAAAAGGCAAGACCAGTGGAATGGGTTAGGTACTCAAGATACAGTAGTCAATGAATATAGCAATCTACTGTTTGATAAACCCAAGGACCCCAGCTTCTGAGATAAGCACTCACTGGTTGATAAAAACTGCTGGGAAAACTGGATAACAGTGTGGCAGAAACTGGGCATAGACCAATGCCTACCACCATACACAAGAATAAAGTCCAAATGGATATATGATTTAAGTATAAAAACTGATACTATAAATAAATAAGGGGAGTAAGGAATAGTGTATTTGTCAAATTTATGGAGAATGGGGATATTTTTCACCAAATAAGAGATAGAGAACATTATGAAGTACAAAATGGATAATTTTGATTACACTAAATTGAAAAGTTTTTGCACAAAAAAACTCAATGCAACCAAGATTTGGAGGGAAGTAGAAAACTGGGAAAGAATTTTTGCAACTAGTGTCTGTGATAAAGGCTTCATTTCTAAAATATATAGAGAACTGAGTTAAATGTACAAGAATACAATTGTACAATTTGTCACTGAGTTAAATGTACAAGAATACAATTGTACAATTTGTCAATCCCCAATTGATAAATGGTCAAAGGGTATGAACAGGGAGTTTTTCAAAGGAAGAAATTAAAGCTATCTATAGTCATATGAAAAAAATGCTCTAAGTCATGTTTGATTAGAGAGATGCAAATCAAAACAACTCTGAGGTACCACATTACACCTATCAGATTGGCTAACATGAAAAAACAGGAAGATGATAAATGGAGAAGATGTGAAAGAGTTGGAACACTAATGCATTGCTGGTGGAGCTGTGAGCTAAACCAACCATTCTGGAGAATAATTTGGAACTATGCCCAAAGGGCTACAAAAAGTGCCTACCCTTTGACCCAGAAATATTGCTTCTAGGATTGTTTCCTAAAGAAATCATAAAAATGGGAAAGGGTCCCTCCCACACGTACAAAAATATTTATAGCAGCTCTCTTTGTGGTGGCCAAGAACTGGAAATTGAGGGGATGCCCAATCAAATGGCTGAACAAATTGCGGTATATGAATGTAATGGAATACTATTGTACTATAAGAAATGGCTTCAGAGAGGCATAGAAGGACTTATATGAATTGATGCTGAGTGAAAGGAGCAGAACTAGGGATCATTGTACACAGTAACATCCAGTATGTGTAAGGCACTCTTCTGGAAGACTTAGCCCTTCACAGCAATGCAAGGACCTAAAACATTCCCAAAGGACTCTTGAGGCAAAATATCATCCACATCCAGAGGAAGAACTATGGAATTGGAACCCAGAATGAAGTAGAATATTTTCTTTTGTGTTATGTTTTGTTTTGTTTGAGTTTTTCTCATGGTTTCTCTCATTCATTTTAATTTTTCCATGCAACATGACTATTGTGAAAATGTCATAAGAATGACAATACACACATACACATGTGCACACACACATATATGAATGTATGTGTAGAACCCATATAAGATTGCATGCCATCTCAGGGAGAGAGGGGGATAAAAACTTATGGAAGTGATTGTAGAAAACTGAAAACAAATAAATTAATAAAAAAAAATTTCCAACATTAGTTATGGATTCATGTGGGCCACCACTCTCAAAAAAAAGTTCAAGAAGAATTTGCTAAGTTATCAAGCAACACAGGCTTAAAACTTGAGTTTCCTAAAAAATTGTTAAATTAATTTTGACTTGAGATTAGGACAGAATTTCCAACAACTTCTGAAGTGGCCCTGAACATACTTTTGCCACTTTGTGATAGGTATTTATATGAAGCAGCATTCTCAGCTCCAAAAATGGATGCCCCCTCTGAAGTGGCTATTGCAGGTGGTCCAGACCATGTTGCCTTCTCCTGGGTAAAAGTGCCTTCTCACTGATCTTTGAAGCTGCCTATGGCATTTGTGGGTTGAGCAATGTGAGAACTGCTGCTGCCAGTGGCTCCCTGAAGCCTGTGCCGGGTCCTGCCCCTCCGTGGCCCATGCTGGGTTGTGTTCTGCTCTGTGCCTGGTGTGATAGACATTTCCTGTCGGCCTTGCAGGCTGTCTTGGGTTGGAAATCTCTTTCACTCTGTCATTTTGTGACTTCTGCTGTTTTAGAATTCGTTTAGAGTCATTTTTTTACAGATATTTTATGGGCCATGTGGGGGAGCCTCTATAGGTTCATCTTTCTACTCCGCCATCTTGGCTCCCCTCCCTCCCCCCCAGCCTTTTTAATTCCAAGTTTATCTCCATGATCCTCTGAGGATGGGAAAGTGAATGCTTAAGTGAAGACAGTCCAAGGTAGACTAACCTTCTAGCAAAACCAAGGGGACAAGGGAATTGACTATCAAATAGCTCAAGTCAGTTGAAGCCACTGAGAGATCTGGAATTGCAAGAAGAAATCAGTTTTCTGCTTTTTCTCTCCCTTCAAACTTGTTTTTTTGTTTGTTTTTTTTTTAATCTTGAAAGTAGCAGTGAATGGAATCGTCCATGATGTAGAAGTGCTTGGTGAAGGCATCCGGCTGGTCTCTCTGCTGGTCAACAGTCATGGGCTGTACAAGACAAACCGACTCTATGTTACCCCAGATGGCTTCTTCTGAGTTCATGTGCTTGTACTGGATTCCTCCAGTTGCAATAAGTCATATGCAGATTTCAAATTTGGTAATTAAGCTCCCCAAAGACAACCTTGCATGTATGTGAATCTTACTTCATACCAGCTTTTAATATTCTGAAAGGGAAAAACTTCAGAATCTTTCTTCCATTGTGTCCACTGAGAGCATATGGTTGATGCAGGAATTCCCTTCATGTAAACCCACAGGTAGAACTTAAAGGGTTGCTGCAGAGAGAATCAGTGACTTTCCAGTGGTCACACAACTTCTAAGTTGGCAACAGTTGGATCTGAACAACTCCATCTCCCGACCCCAAGTACTACAAGCTATTGACAACTCCATGTTTCCTCCCCTACTTTTTGGTTACTAAAAAATGGGGAAGATCTTTATAAAATGTAATATGCTTGAGAGTATGTTCAATTTAAAGCTCATCCACACAGATGTTTCTTTCATTTCTGGAATGAGCAATCTAGAAAACAACACCAACCCACAGATGAAAAACCCCCCACCATTTAAAAAAAACAGTTTTTTTTTAATATTTTCCCAATTACATTTGTAATATTTTTAAAGTTTTTTTAATTTTAAAAATTTAAACATTTTTAAAGTGTTTAAAATTTTGAGTTCCAAATTCTCTCCTTTCCTTCCTTCCCTTAGATGATATAGGCTATATATGTACAATCATAATCATATGTGAAAGAAGACAGACCAAAAGGAAAAAAAAAACCACACGAAAATCCTTTGGAATCTTCTCATATCATTGTACTGCTGAGAACAGAATTCATAGTTGATCATTGCTTAATATGGCTGAGTAGCGTACAATAGTGTTCTGTTTACTTCACTTTGCATCAGTTCATGTAAGTGTTTCCAGGAAAAAACACCATTGCTAGCAAAAGGAAAATATATTGGGGTGGGTTCAGAATTGAGTTTTAAAGTGTCTTTTCTTCACAGACTAAAGGTCTTCACAGACTAAAGAATCCAACGGATATAGTGCAAATCAATCATCGTGTTATTAGCTTCTTTTACAACACTCCCTTCTCTTTCCCACCATCTTTCACTGGGCTGATATCTGACCTGACTCATTTATGTTCGGGTTCTTTTTCAGGCAGCAGGTATATAGTAATGGGTCACATCTACCACAAGAGAAGTCAGCTCTCCACTGCTTTGCTGCAGGTGTTACAAGGGCGCCTAAGGCCTGGAGATGGATTGCTCAGGAGCAGCAGCAGTTATGTGAAAAGATTTAACCGCAAAAGGGATGAGAAAATCCAAAGGGCAGCTCATGCCAAGTGTATCTGAACACCCTTGGAAAGCTCTTTAGAGGCACTGGCTCTGTTGGGATTCAGTGACTTGGAGGGCATCTGCCTTCATTCAGCCTAGCCTTTCACTAGCCTGGGCCCCCAGTGCTTCCTTGGGAACCCTTTGAGCTCAGCCCTTCTAAGCCAATCAAGGATTCCTTCCAGCCCTGCTAATGCTGAGGATGTTGTTGTCAATGAATATATTAAATGGTTCTGAATTTTTTTAAGTCCAGTTGCAGATATTCAAGTATAGTACAAGACAGTGATTCAAAGATCTGTGATAACTGGCCTATTTGATCCATCAGTCACTGCTTCATATTCACTTTAGTTTTTAGGGTTATTTTTTACTATGTGTTCTGCTGCTTTAAATTAAACATTATGGTTGTCTAAGAAAGATAATTCATAGAAAATTTTTTTATTCAATTAAAAAAATTATCCATTTTGTGGCATAATTTATCTAAACCAGTAATGTCACTTAACAATACATTTGGTGCTCCTCAAAGTTTTTATCTGTATGAGGAACTCCCAGTGTGGGGAGATTTCTGATACTTTTGATTGATGAGCAGTTATATAGTCTTAAGAGAGTTTTCTGGGGCATTGAGAGGTTAAGTGACTTACTGATGGTCACAAAGCTAATTTTTCAGAGCAGGACTGTTCTTTCTGACTCCAAGGCTGCCCCTCTTCACCGTTCTGCCTCTTTAGCATTAAATATACTAATCAAAGAAAATTTAAATGTGAAACTCCTTTTATATTTTTCAGGTCCCCAAATCAAACCATCAGTGAAATGTTTCTTAATGGCCTGTCATATGCCATGTATTGTGCTGGCTGTGGGGAGATAAGTATATAGAATTCATTGCTCTGGATAAGCATTTAAACTTTTTCTTTTTTGTTACCTACAAACATACCATCTCATCCCAAACTCCACCCTTAATCCTGTCATCTCTTACAAGCTAACATTCTATATCTTTCTTCCCTTTCTCGCTTCCCTAGTAAAACACCTGGAAAAAGCCATCTACATTCATTACCTCCACTTCTTCTTTTCCCGCTCACTTTTCAGACCTTAAAATTTGGCTTCTAATACCACCACTTGATTGAAACTGCCTTCTTCAAGGTAACTAACAAGTCTAAATTGCTAAATCCAGTGGATTTCTTTTCTCCCTGAGTTCTATGTATATTCTCACTTGAATGGCCCAAGGTCATTCTCATAGCACTCCTACTGGACTTCCTAGAAAGGGGAAAGAAGGGAAAGCAATAAGCATTTATATAGCACCTATGAGGAGTCAGGTACTATGCAAAGCATTTTATAAATATCATCTCATTTTAACAACAACCCTGCAAGGCAGACACTTATTATTTTACAACTGATGAAACTGAAGCAGAGCTTAAGTGACTTGCCCAGGGTCACATAGCTGGTAAGTATCTGAGACTGGATTTGAACTCAGGTCTTCTAAAGGCCCAGCACTGGATGCCATTTAATTTCTTCCTTGATCATACCCCTAGACCAGCAGACGTCTCTTTCTGTTTTTTCTGTTACGTAACTTCATAGATGTGTCCATCTGGGCTCAAACACACCCATGACACCTGGGACCAGAGACAAGAGCCTCCATATCTCTCTTGTAGTTGACCTAGAGTAGATTGGGAAACATTCTATTCTCGTTTTCCCTCTCCTCAACCAGTAACTGTGCTCAATGATCCGAAAACATAGATATGGAACTAGAGGTAATAGATAATACTTTGCTCCCTACCAATCACCATTACAAATTAGACTTTTCTCATCAAAAGGAGAAAGCTGGGAAACCATCTTGGCAGCCACCATTCTACCATTCCAACATGGATGGAGATTTGAACGACCTCATGAGGCCAATAGTAGTGTTCACTATATAGTATATTCTTTAATAAAACCCATTTACACAAAAGCATTGCGTGGGATTTTTTTCCCTATTCCCTTCACTAATGCCAATGCGCTGCCTTATCAGTTATCTGGATAGGTGCCAAACATGGGAAATTAAATTAAGTGAAATCCCAGATTGTTCCAGTGAATGACTCTAATTTAGATAATCATCCATGTCTGCAACCACAGCATAAGTGAAACCAAGTTTTGATCTCTTTCTCTTTTGTCTTGGCGAGCTAAGCTTCTAGGGCTTCACTCATTGTGTGTGTGTGTTTATGCATATGTGTGTGTGTGTATGTGTATTTAAGTATACACATACATGCATATACACACACACATGCATATACACACACACATATGTGTAACCAAAATCTTAGTGCAGCATTAATCTTTAATAATGTTATGAGTATGAATGTTTGTTGTTGTTCCGTCGTATCTGACTCTTCATTATCCTATTTAGGGCTTTCTTGGGCAAAAATACTGGTTTGCCATTTCCTTCTCCAGCTCATTTTACAGATGAGGCAACTGAGCCAAATAGGGTTAAGTGACTTACCCAGGGTGACACAGTGTTAGTAAGTTAGTAAGATTTGAACTCAGGAAAAGGAGTCTTCCTCACTCTAGGCCTGGCACTCTATCCGTTGTGTAACCTAGCCACCCTAATTATAAATGCTACAAATGTGCAAAAAACATTTGAAAGGTTATTTTAAAATATCAGTGTTTTTTATTATGTTCAATATAACTATTCTCTTGTGCTCCACATCATTACAGTCAATTTTGGAATTTTGTAAAACTTTCAGTTGCTGCTCAGTGACTGAAAGGATTGCATTTGTAAACTTAGTCTTAAGGTCATCTAAAGAAAAATGCTTTGTTACATACATGACAGTTTTTGATGTGAGTCTACAAGACAATGTCTAATGGAGATAGATAAGATAAACAAGTTGACCAAACAAAAAGACTTCCTCTACTGATCTGCTGGTGTGAGAAAATGTCATTCAGAAATTGTTCCACATGCTTGTCAACTCCACATTATGAGAAGGTGCTCAGTCTTAAGATTTTTAAAAAATCATTCAAAATTCACAAAAATATATAAATGTAAACAAATTTTCCTTAGTCAAGTTTGTTGCATTTTTATTTCTTAAGTTTAAAGATTAAAATTGCACTGGAACTTTTGGGACAGCACACACACACACTTCCAACCTTATTTTCTCTTCCAAGTCCCCATTTCACATTGAAAGTCCCATAGAGATTTCAAACTCTAATTTCCAAACCAGAATTCATTAACTTTTCCCCAAGTCAATATGTCTTCCAAACTTCCTTACTTTTGTTGAAAAAGTGCCATCATCCTTCCAATTACCCAGACTCACAATTTAGGAGTCATCCATGACATTTTCCTCCTCTTCATGCTCCATGTCAAATTAATTGGCAATAAGATGTCTTATTTTACTTTATCAACATCTCTTGTTTCCATCTCCATAGCTGACACCCTCATCACCTTGTCTGCACCTCCCAACTTGTTTTCCCACTCCCAGTCTCTCCCTGCTAACCCATCTTTTGAATAACTGCTAAAATTATCTCCCTAAAGCACCACTCTAACTATGCCATTCCCTTCCTTACTCAAGAATCTTCAGTGGCTTACTACAATCTCTGGGATAAAATGCAAACTCCTCTATTTTAAAACCTCCATCATGGCTTATTTGACCTAACTCTCCACTGGAAACATTATGCCCTAGTCAAACTTATAACTTGTAACAAACTAGTGTAACTTGCTGGACCCAGAATTTGGCATTCCATCTTCCATGATTGTAGCTTTGCATACATAGGCTGTTTCCTTTACCTTGGGCCACGGTTGAGTTGGAACAGATTACTCTAGAGGTCACCTAGTTCAACCCTTGGTAGTACAGATGAGGAACTGAGAAATCCAAGGAGGTTGTTTGGTCCAAGGTCACATAAATAGTGGTGGGTGGGATTTCAACCCAGGTTCTCCAGTGGCAAATTGACTGCATCTCACTCAGAATATGCTCCCTGTCCATCTTAGAATTCTGATGTTCTTCCAAGGGAAAACTCAGGGCCTTCTTCCTTCAGAGGGCCTTTGCTGATACTCCTAGATGCTAGCTTGCTCTACCTCCACAGATGAACTTCCTTTTCCATGTCTGTTTACATACTGTATCCCCCAGAAGAATGTAAACTCCTTGAAGGCAGGACCCACTTTCCTGCATTTTTTGTGTCTGTTTCTCCCCATCACCATGCTTCACACACGTGCAGCTTGTCGAATTGGACTAAATGTCTCTTGGCCTGCTGTCTGTAAAGTAATATGTAAGGTCACCATGAGGTCTGTGACACTGAGTCATGCTTGTCTAAACTACCTGGATCCAAACATTGTTAAGAAGAGGAGAGCAATAAAAACTGACTCCATGATCTGGTCTCATGGAAGATGGCAGGGATTAACTGTACAGCAATAGGGTTCTGCTAACCTTTTATTCTAAGCTGGTCTTAACTCATTTTAACTGGTGCTTCAGTCATATTCTCTCAACTCTCCTTCAACCTATCACACAAAGGAAGTGGAAAAGGCTGATTAAATTTGTTGGGAAAAGAATTACTAAACTCATTCCTCTTCTCAACGTTTTTATTTCCATGTTCTTTAAAGGATGTGCTTGTGTTCCAAGGACTAAAAAGCACTTTATATCCATCACCAATGAAATACTCAAAAGCCTTCACGTTATATTCAACAGTACCATGTTTCAAGGTATATAGGTTGAGGAAAAGACTTTATAGGATTATACATTAGAGTGAGAAGAGAACTTTTAAGAGGTCATTTAGTCTGATCTCTCACTTTAAGATCAGGAACTTGAGGCCTGGGGAGGCTGTGACTTGCCCAAGATCTCAGTCAATTTCAGGGGTACAATCTGAACCCAGATTTTCTGACTTCAGAGCCAGGACTTTTTCCACTATAGTTTCTTGGCACTTTCTTATTTTAAGATACTGTTTTAATGGAATTATGATTTATATTCTATATTCACCTTGAAGTCATTTTCCAGTGTGAAACAGAGCAATCAATTATGACTAAGCATTATAGGTAAAAATAGGTCTCTGTAATTTTATCTGTGTGCGTGTAAAAATACACGCACAAACTACATATTGCATAAAACTAATTTAGAACATTCTCTTCACCTTTCTTATTTGAGAGACATTAGACAAAATGAGAGCTTATCTGTTTTGCTTATTGCATTTCATTTCCCATTGTAATTATGATGAATGATGTAAGGTCTCCTGTCAAAGGACCAGCCTAGCTGGGTTCAGAGAGGCTCATACCCAGTCTGCCTTCAGGATTATATCATTTCAGCCACAGAAATTGTTAAAAGCTCATCTAAGTATTAAATGATTGAGTAGCTGCTATCAGTGTTAGGGAAAAGGCATTGACAAAATTAAAGATGCTTTAAGTATTCTTCTTCAACAGAACACTGTAAAAGTTGCATTCAAATGATATATATTTGGATATAGTTCTAATTTCCATTCATCTCCAGCAAAATCTAGACTCTCCTGTATTATCTTTCTACCTTGTTTACAAGATAAGAATGTCTTTTGTTTGGATTATAAGATTGGATGGACAATCTGCAGAACCTGTCCATCATCAGAAGAATGATATTGGGCAGATACTGCAAGTGAACGGTGAACTGGGACCCAGAATTGAAGAGATTGGATTGATTTTGGGAAACTGCAATGTTTGTTCTTCCACTGATTCCATGCTTCTCCTTGAAATAAAAGTTAGAAATACAAACAAAAGAAAAAAACCCAAGTCCTAAATGATATTAATCCAGCATGTTTTTCAAATTATGCCCCCTTAGGGGCTCCAGGATATTCAGGTCATTCAAAAAACTTTCATATATAGTGCTTTTCATTAACATATTAAAAAAAAAACCCTTGCATTTGATGATATACCTGTACTTCTATTTTAGAGACTAAACTCAGTGCTCACAGACAACAGCTTTGCAATCATCTTCGTGAGCACACGCTAGAATCCAACTCTGGAGTACTTTTAATATTAATGCCCAGAAAAAATTTAAACTATGGCTGTGTTGATTCTGGCAACACAAAACATATCAAAACCTTGGACTTACCAAATGGAAAAGGAGAGAAAGTCAGGGAAAGAAATTTTATTTTTATAATCTAGGAGGGAAATACAATGAAAAAACCCCACAAAACCCAGTGAGTCTGTAAGTATCAACCCCAGTGCATTTCAAATATAGGTAGAGATTTTATCTTTAGAAAAACATTTTTGTAAACTCATAGTCAACTCTGTTTCCCTTCCCCATCCCACCCCCACTTTTTCCTTTAGGACAATCAACTAAACACAAATCTCGCAGATTTGGGTTTGCAGAAGAAACCTTATCAAAACTACGAAAATCATCATTATGAAATGTTTTGAAGGATTTTGAACTTGAAAGCTGAGGAAGAAAAACATTTACCAGAAATACTTAGTTAAGCAATTGTAATCATACAATTGAATATTCACAACTCCCAAAGTCATAAGTAGAAATATGTCTCACAAGCGTGGACTTCTGAGTGTACATTATACTACATGAAAGCCTAAAAGCGAATTATCTACAGGACATCTTACTGAATGGTAGAATACATCCCAAAGCACAATAAGAAAAGCAGTCTTTGAAACAAGTTACTTAAGATTCTTTAGGTAAGCAATGTTTTTCAAAAATTCCTTTGGAATGACTAAAATTCTATAGGTGATAAATTCTATATTCTACAAAGTGCCCATGTATCCTATGATGATATAAAAAATAGAAAAAAGGCATTTGCACCATTACATATAAATTTGCCATTAACACACTCCTAGTCTGAGAACTCCTGTGAAAATTAGTCTGTTATGTACAATTTGGCATTGTTGCCAAACATCTATATAAACTATATCAGCAGTCAACCAACCAGTGTTTCATTAGAAACTGCACCAAATCCAATGTCAAAAACATTACTTTATTTGTCTAGGATGAAATGTCCTATTAAGTACAAAAAATTACTCTTTAGAGTTTGCCACAATTATTAAAAACATAGCAATCTATTGCCTACGGGTAGGAAAGTTTTTTCCGCAACAAGTTTTAAATGATTAAGTCCATATATATTTTTATATATGTATATATATGAATAAATAGTACAGAAATACTGTGATGTGATGAGATGTAAAATAATTTCATAACATTAAAAACGTAGGGTTCTTGCATCAGCAAATGCATACAATATGCAGCATTAAAAGTCAGACAACATAACCTTAATGCAACTACTTTTATCTTAATTATTTTAAGAAGCATAAACTTTGTTTTCACATTGAACAGTTTCTTTAGTAAGTGACAACATCTGTATAAACAAACAAAAAAATGGTCTAATAATTATTAGATAAAATGAACCCCAGAATAAGCTGTACACCTGAGCCTGTAATAAGAAAGAGTTGTGAACCATAGCTATGTCTTACACTTAGTTTTAAGAAACTAAGAACTGGAAAGGGTCTTGCATAGCGGGAGTGATATTAAACCTAGGGAAAGGCTTTAAAAAAAATTGTCAGGCAAACTCCAGATCTTAGGAGAACAAAGCTAATGTGAATTAGTGCAAAATCTAGTAATATTTTTGCAAGGCTGCATAAGCCAAACAGCAGATTTCATTACAGCTGTTAATATAATGTAGAAAAAATGTGGTTTAAGCACAGATCATTAATAGCAAGAGAAACTTGCATGAAGAACTTCAGCTGATTTCACTTTCCTTCTACCTTTCCTTCTCTGAAGAAAACAAATATGAGCTATTCTAGACTTAGGCAAGCAGTCTTTCATTCCTGTGGGATACTCTGCTTCCCACTCCATGGACCCCCAGCATTCACTGATGCAGCAGGTATGGCACCTCTGTTGACTATAGTGATAAAGAATTAGGAATGACAAAAGGCAGGGCCTCCTTTTTGGGGAAAACAGTCATATATTTACTTTTTCTGTCCTTTATTACCCTTTTGGAGTCCCTTTCCACCCCACCAAAGCTTACAATCAGTACCACACATTCAAAGACACTTCCATCACTGGGAGAAAAATTATCTCCATTTATTTTGTTTCATATACATCCATATTTTGAATTTTAATACAAAAAGAAAAAAATTAGAATCTGACAAATGTTTACAAACAAGATACCTTCAAATAGATTTTACTCATTTCAGTCTGGTGCAGAGTAAATGACAAATTGTACTGTTTTATTCAAGGCAACAGAGTCTGTAGTCCATGACCACTTATAGCCCAACCTTTATGCAAGCTTAATTTTTATCTAGCATGAACAATAAACTCACTGTTGATTCCCAGTTTTTTTTTGTGTATGTGTGTGCGTGTGTGTGTGTGTATTTGTGTGTGCACATGTGTACATAGCAGCTCCTTTCATAGAAAGAAAAGACATCTAGAGGTCTCTTGTACTTTTACCTACAGGAATCATGATAAGATACAGAATGGATTACACGTAACCGGGGCTGGATTTTTTTTTTAAGAAAAAATAATTAGCTGACAAATGAGGGCAGCAATAAAAAAAGCGTCTTTTTTGCAACAATAAATAAATACAGTCAAAGTTTTCTGTGTGACTTTAGACCAGCTTCTTCACTGAAGAGCAGACGTGGCATTTCCATGGAGTTAAAACTTGACCCCATTTATCTTTATTCTCGCCTTCCTTTTCTCTCTTTCAATAAACAAAGTTTTCTCGCTTCTGCCACAATAGTAAAACATTTTGATCTTGACAAGAAAATGGTGCTGATTTTGTTTTCCTTTGTCCGCTGGACAAAATAGGCCAAGAATATAATTTGACTTTTGTGACCAATAAAAACGAAGTTTAGGTCAAGTCTTGTCAGGAGAACCTGACTAAAAATATCTGGCTTCTTAATTTTAAACTTTTCAGATAACCAGATTCTTGCTGTGTTTTGCATTAGTTTAACACGCTGAATTCTAAGAAGCTGTAGACTGCAGTTTGTTGTTATGAGACCTGCAGAATACAGAAAAAAGGGAACAATTAAGCACCCTTCATTTTGGAGAACAATGAGGCTCTAAGCCGATGCCAACTAAGGTCAATACTAAGGTCAATCAGTCGGAGGGGAAGCAGCCAATACTATGGAGACAATTATTTTTGACATTCAGAATTTTTTTTTTTAGCCTACTGAATTAAAATTTTTTTTACTGTACACTAAACATGATTTTTTTTCCCTGGAAAATCCCCCAAGACTTAAAAATACATTTTACTAATAAAGGTTACAAAATTTTTAGCCATAGGGAAAAAGACATTTACAGAAGCATCATCATTATCATCAAAAAATATGTACAAACTAATTTACATTGATAGGCATTGTTGGGGATGGGGGAAATCTGAGACGTAAAAAAATTAACAGTAATTAAAATCACATTTTTCTAATAAAAATTCAGACAATCTCCTTTCTAAACTTCACAGTTTTATTCACAACTGTAGTTGGTATGATGAAAATACTGTACAGAGTTTCCAGGACTAACTAAGCCAACAGACTTTATGTTGCAAGACTTTTTTAATATAGTATTCCCAGAATTTACAATAATTTTTTTTAATACATTGTTCAACATGGCTGCTAGGAAATGATTGTTTACTGCTATACATCTTTAAACATTTAAAAATTCTGTTAACTAATCTGAACTTTCTGGAGGCAGGGTTTGAATTAAGTAAATGACATGGTACAATGAAAGAATGAGTGACCCCCAACATCCAGCTCTGATTCCAGTTAAAAAGTTCAGACTAAAGATATCACAATCTGTAAGAAAAGAAAGAACATGGATGGTGTAAATGAAGAAGCACAACAAATAAAATGCAGTAATGAAAATAATGTGCAAATACTTAATGCTGGATACCATAAATGAAAAAGGGGGGATGAGGGCATGGCAGCAGATGGCAGCTTGGAAAATCATTGAAACTGACAATTAGAGCAAGATTTTCAACAAAATGACCCCTAAGGTCTTGGTCCTTTCCAATTCTAAAATCCTATAAATTCTAAATATTGGTCATTTACTTTCAATTTAATTTTGCTCATTGTCACAGAAATTAGAATAGCTGTCTATATTATGACATTAAGTGGTGCTTGCAACAGGCTGTCACACTTAGGTTTTTTATTTCTCTTACAAATCCAAAATTTCCCCAATTTTGCTACTAAAGGATAGTTTTAAATACTAGAAAACACAACTGCTTTCTAATGGAAATTACTAAAACTGAACTGTAAAAAATAGGAATTTTTTAAAAAGAGTATGATGGAAATAATATAATTTTATTTATTTAGGTAGTTAACCAATTTTTTATTGTACATCATCAACATGCTGAATTATGCTCTTATCGAGGGTTTGGAAACTCTTTACAGTCTATTTTTCCATTCAGAAAAGAAATGTACAAATATTTCCCCAAAATAACCAACTCTAAATTTCCCATGATATTTTCAATTCTTAAATAACAGTGCAATGCTAAACAGAATCAAAATTACAAAGTAAAAGAGAAGGAACATTCAGGGGTGAATGCACCCATGATTTAAAAATAGATCAAACTGAAGTTTTGTAATTTCCCAACACTAAACTTGTTGGTCTACTAAAATCTACCTTCAAAAAAAGTGCCCAAGAAAGCCTTTCTTTGGGAGGTTGGCTCATAGTGTTCTAAAAAGTTGATTTAGTTTTGAGCATGAAGAAATCTGAGAGACTGCAAAAACTGGCTTTTTTTTTTTTTTTTTGCTTACCTGCTTGCCTTGAATCCTTTTAATTTCTGTACAAAGAATGATTCAAGAACTTCTGCACATTGGTAAAAAGGAGAGTCACTTGGATTGTAGTAACGACAGTTATCAAAAATTTTGGTCATATCTGCCACAAATTCTGTCAGCTTTTTGTAATAACGCTTCTGTATTCTTTCTTCCATGGTAGCTAGATCTTAAAAATATAAAAATGTGAAATATTATTTTAAGAGAATTGAACATAAAAGTTTTTAATGTATTACCAAATATGGTCCTGAATGTTCCTTTCAGGTTTAATTGTGATACATTTATTGCTGAAGTAGGCATGAGAAAATATGAAGGAAAAGGGGGCTTCTTTTCTCCAAAAAATTAACTCCAATTATTTCCTTGTAGCCTTTTGTAAAAATGCCTTTAAAATATCATTGAATCATACTTTATTTTCCATTCCTTACAACCACCACGCTGATGGCCAGTTCCACATTCTTTTCTAATATTCTGAGCTGAAGATAAATTTTTGTAACAACACTAATTTCAGAAACTTAGATATTTTTCTCTCTCAAATTTGTGCTCTGGAATGTGAGCAGTGATATTCAGGAGTTACTTCAGCTACAACAGTGGGAGTGGAAGAGCCTAGCCCTTGCTATCACTAAACCTGCCTGAGCTCATGGGTAGCTTTTTTTTTTAAGATAGTTTGTCCTTTCAGAAATTCATGTATTGGGGTCTAGAATTTAAGTTTATTAGATTGCAGAGAAGGCTCCTCTAAAATCAACTAGCCATAGATATATGCTTTCTCCCCCTTTCCACAAAGCTGAATGTATAGCACTGACCTGAAAAACTGTGTTCTGGATTTCTATAGCCATAGAAAAAAATAAATGTTTAACATTCATGTTGTAGGGTATGTGGGAGAAAAATTAGGTTGTTTGTTTCATGATCTTTATTTTCATCTAACTACAAGATTTTAAGAAAAAACATAATGCACTTGCCCTTGAAATTAACTTCCCTCTTCAGGCACACTTCTACAAAGTCTCATTCTGACAGTTCATTAAAGTGCTAACGTGGGGCTCTTGAAGGCTAAGCATGTAGAAGGCCAGCTCTAATCCACTTTATGACACAAGGAAGGCTTAGAATTTCTAGCAAAAGTTACATCTGATTCCTAGTCAAGCATGGAATGGCTTATCAAAAGGAGGCAGGTGATTTTGGTAGTGAATTCTATGTTTGATAGGTCGCCATGGTCAAAGAAAAATACAGGCTTGCTTCCAATTTTGTCCATCTTCCTTCCACTTCTGCAAAGAGGGTGAAAGAATGGCAGAAAAGGGGCGAAAAGTGCTAAAAATCACTGTTGTTACACTTAAGATTTCAATATTCATTTAGTGATGTTGTTCAGTCATTTTAAGTTGTGTCTGACTCTTTGTGACCCCATTTGGGGTTTTCATGGAAGAGGTGCTAAGAGTGGTTTGCCATTTCCCTCTCCAGCTGATTTTATAGATAAGGAACCGAGACAAACAGGATTAAAAGACTTTCCCAGGGTCATACAGCTTTCTGAGGCTAGATTTGAACTCAGGAAGATCAGTCTTCCTGACATCAGGTCCAGCACTGGATCCACTGTGTCCTCCAGCTGCCAGTGTCAATATTCATATATTGATTAGCTTATATGCAGCTATTTTAAATGCCAAACAAGAGCTAGAGAATTTTAGTGTGAATTAGTTGGGAAGATTAAAGTCATCTAAGGAAAAAGTCCATTTTTCCAAGTCTCAGAATTTCTTTGTCAAACTTAAAAGAAAAAGATGTCTATACATAGCCTCTCTTTAAACTTTTGCATCCTGGCTTCCACTCTCATCTTTTTACTTAAACAGGTCACTAATGACCAAACTGCCAAATACAACAGAATTCTGTTAGCATTTAATACTGTTTTCTCCTTATCTTCTGTGTTCTGTCTGTCCTTAAGCTTCATGAACACTTCATGCTCTGGATATTATGATCAGAATGTCTTTCCTTTGTCTTGGATGACTGCTTGTATCCTTCAAAACGCCTTAAAGTGCTTCTGTCCTTTGCCCTCTTCTCTCTTGCTGCTCTCTTGGCACATCCATGCAATCAACTATCATATGTGCACAGAAGACTTTGTATAAATCTTGATCTGCAGCTAAACTGAACAAGTCTCCTTTATAAAATTTATACATTTAATTTTAACTGCCATTGACAAATATAAGCATTTAAGGAAGGCCAAAACTCCTCAAACACAAAGTTATGAATCACTACACATGAAATCATATGCTTGTTTATTCATTTTTTAAAATCCAATTTTATTTTCAGTTCTGAATTCTCCCTTCCTCTTACCTTCTCCTATTTATTGGGAAAGGAAGAAAGACAAAGCCCATTACAAATACATTCAGTGGAAAACAAATTCCTGCATTATTCATATTTAAAAGAAATAAATGTCATATGTATTATATGTATGTTCGCTCTTCATTGCAGAAGAAGACCATGCCATTAGAGAAATAACGACATGACTTGCACCTGACTTTGTTTTGAGTGAGGGAGGGCTGCGCAGGTCACCAACCTCACTTCTCCTCCAGAGCCATCTGAATGCAGCGACCAAATATTCATCAGGATGACTGGAGATGACCCAGGATGAGGCAATTGGGGTTAAGTGACTCGCCCAAGGTCACACAGCTAATGAGTGTCAAGTGTCTGAGGTGAGATTTGAACTCAGGTCCTCCTAACTCCTGCACTGGTGCTCTATCCACTGCACCACCTAGCTTCCCCTCATATATATTAAGTTTAAGGATGAAGCAATGGAGCTGTCCTATACATTTAACATGAAATTTGTTGCTGTTTAATGCTATCTTTATGTTCATTTTAGTAAGCATGTGGTTGTTTTGAAGCTGTTTTGTTCACTCTGAATGATTTCATGTAACCCTACTTTCTCTGAATTGTTCAATTCATCATTTATTCATGTAAGGTAACATTCTATTCTTTTTCATATACTATGCTTTACTCAATCATTCCCCAAATGTTGGGCACATATATTATTTTTTTTATTTTGCTATTACAAATAAAAATATTTTTGTTCAGCTGAGCTCCCCCCATTTTTCCTTCCCCTCTGTAAATAATGTACTACAGGCATAAATCTAATAGTGGGATCACAGGGCTGACGGGCATAGACATTTTTGTAACTTTTATTATATTAGCTCCAAATTATTTTCTAAAAAGATCAAACGAAGTCACTGTTAAATTAACAGTGTATTAGTCTGTCATTTTTTCCAGAGGCATGTCAGCATTTAATTTTGTTCTATTTTATTAACTTTGTCAATTTGCTAGGTTCAAAGTGTGTTATATTTTTTCTCAGAAATGTTCAACGTATAAGATTTCCTCCAATCTTTATTTTTCCTCTTATACGCGGAATGCACTTCAATTCAAATATTTTTTCTCTTATCATTTCTCCTAAGTTAGAGCTGGTTAAGAACTTTTCACCTACCCACAACTATCAAAGATATTCTATTCTCTTCTATTAAATTTAAAAAAAATTCATTTTTTACCTGCTTCTGCTGAGTCTTCATATGTCTGACAGGGAATTTATCTTGGATTCTCCACTAATACTTCAAATTTTACATGTTTAAAAGTGAGTCCAGCATCTTTCCTCTCAAACCTATTCTTCCCTCTGATTTTATTATTTTTGGGGTACTATCACTTACTCACACAAGCTTCCACATGAAAAACTTAATTATCACATCCAAATGGTTACTAGGTGCCATCTTATCTACTTTTGCAATATTTTTTGCATCTACTCAGCATAAACTATTCCCCTTTTTCCCTCTTTTCCCAGGGAATGTTGGCACATAAGCAGGGTGCTGCTGATGCAATTGCCCCATAGAAAAGACAGAGAAATTTCCTGATGATTTTTGATGGAAGTGCCTTAGATAGACTTTAGAGCAAGTGTAAGACATTCTGTAACTTTTTGCAATGTTCTAGCCAGGTGGTGGACAGGACCTTCTTTGAGTGGCTGCAGTGGGATAACCAGAACTAAGGGTGCTTTCAAAAAGTCATCTGCTGACCTCGGCCTCTCTCCTGGCTTGACCTCTGGTCTTGACTTGACCCCTTCATTGATGGTGTCCAGTTAGAGGTATTACTGTAAGGGGAAAGACCTTGGGCCCTCTCTCTTTGAGGGTACAATGTGGCCTGATGAATATGGTCCTCTGTTCTTTGCTGGCCTCAGTGTATCTTCTTTTGTTTTAGGTAAAGGGATGGTAGACTGGCCATGTGACTTTGAGAGTTTCAAATGGTCAGGAGAGTGATTGACTGGGAGTGAGGTCCAAGAGTCTTATTCCTTCCCCTCTATTCCAGCCCTAGGACTGTCCTTTAATACTACCCCCACAATACCATCCTAATTTGTCTTTTTACCTCCTCTCTCTCCTTTTATCTTTCACGCCTTTGCCAAACTCATCTTTCTTATATGAGTCAACCTTGTGTTAAAACCAAAACAAAACACTTCAGCAGTTCTATATTGCCCGAATAAAGTCCAGCCTCTCTGTCTGATTCTCAGGGCACTCTGCAATCTGCCACCACCTCACCTTTCCCACCTTTTCTCAGACTCTTCGCCTCCATGCACACTATGGCCCAGCCAAAGTGGAGCTTTCTCTGCCCCTCAAAATGTCCTGAATTTTTCTGCCTCCATATTTTGGCTCATGCTGATCCCTGTGTTTGGAAAGTCTTCCGCCTCTGCTTTAGACTGCTAAATATTTACCTGTCCTTTAAGGTGCAACTTAAATACCACTGAGGTGAGTATGAGGAGAGGAGAAGAGAAGAGAGAAGAGGAATGTATTCGAGAGACTTTATGAAGGTTTTTATTTTATAACAGACCTTGGCAACAGGTTGTATATGAGGAATGAGAGAATGAGGTGTGGAGGAAGACACCTAGGTTTCCAGCCCAGGTGAACAGGAAAATGGTGGTGCCCTCAAGAGTAAAAGGGAAAGGGGTATGAGGGAAAAGATAACGAATTCAGTTGTGGATGTGTTGAATTTAAGATGTCTATGGGACATCCAATTAAAAATGTCTTACAGTCAGTTGGATGCAAACCTGGAGATTAGCAAAGAGGTGTTAGGGTTGGATAAATAGGTCTGAGAATCATTAGTACAGCAATGATAACTGAATCCATAGGAACTGATGAGACAAACAAGTAAAACAAAGTAGAGGGAAAAGAGAAAAGGGCTCCTGATGGAGGCCTGTGGGATGCCCAACTACAGCAATATATGACCTGGATGAAGATCCTGTAAAAAAGAATGAGAAGTGCTCAGACAGGAGGAGAACCAGAAGAGTGTGACAAAAACCTAGAGAGAAGAGAGTATATCAAAGAGAAGAGGGTGACTAACATTGACCACCACAGAATAATAAACAGGATAAGCACTGAGAAAATGTCATTAGATCTGGCAATTAAGATACTGATTTTGGAGAAAACAGTTTCAGTCAAATGATGAGGGCAGAAGCCAGAGGAAAGAAGAAAAAAGGGGAGGCACCTTCTCAAGGGAGTTTCATCACAAAAGCAAAGAGAGACATGGGATGCTACTTTCTAGGGACAGATAGATCAAGTAAGGGCTTTCTGAGGAAAGGGTAGTCAAGAGCATGTTTTTAGACATTAGCGAAGGGAGCAGACAGGGGGAGATTGAAGATATGTGAGTAGGGTTGATAAGGTGGACAATCTGTGCTGGAGAATACAAGATGGACTGCGCTCCCTTGTGCACATAGAGGGGCATGACTTGGCAAGGAGAAGGACCACCTTATTATGTGAGATGGGGTGAGGAAGAGATAGTGGCAAGAGACATCTAAGCAGTATGAGATGAGAAGGGAAGAGGAGGTACATTTCTCGTTTAATGACCTCAATTTTTTCATTGAAATATAAGGCAAGTTGTTGGGTGAGAGGGTGGGTGGGAAGGCAGGCTCTGGGAGGTTTGAGGAGGGATAAAAAAGATAAGAGCCGCTCTGGAGAGTGGGATAGCGAGTTGATAAAGGCGAGATAACAGAGTAGGACTGCCTAACAGCATGAGGGGCCAACTGAGGCTATGTAAGACAAATTTATGGTGGACTCAATCAGTCAGTCTTCATCTTAAAACATAAGATCCTTGACAGGGTCCTAAAAATGCAATGACATACTTTTTCTATTTTATCTTGACCAAGAAAACAAAGAAGAGACCTTTTTGCCAACAAGAATTCCTTCTGAATGTTTATTTTGTAATTCTTCTAATTAGCGTGATATTTTTAAACACTAAATGAAACACTATTTTGCAGGGAAGTGATATATTGCATGGGTAAAAGGAGTTTGCTCGCAGGGAGTTCCTCATATACTGATTTTGAAATCACAGATTTTGTTCAAAGAAAGGGAAGAAATATTGTACTGTAAGAACTGTCTCTTCTTTTAAGTTGAGAAAGTCACTTCTTTCATTACATGAAAATAATTATAATGCTAGTCATTATGAGTATTATCTGCTGGTGAGAGTTAAGTCTCAGGATTTCTGTTGACCTAGAAATTCACTATGACCTTTACTTTATTGAATTTCTCCAATCTATCTGAAATGTCTTAACTCAACTACAGATAACTTAGTTCCACTATCAAAATTTAAGAGTGAATATCTTATCTGTAATGCTAAATAAGACATACCTTCAGAAAGGTCTTATTAGAAGGATTTTATATAGCAAGTCTGAGGTCTTTTTTTTTTTTTTTTAAATACCAATTTTAAAAAGAAATGGCTTTGGACAGGAGAAACCATTAGCATTATGCTATTTTATCTGAAAACAGGGATAAAACCACAGAACCATTGCCACTTAAAAATTGGGAAAGCAACAATCTATTCTATGTAGACAGTATTGCATTTACTTAAGTTCTTAAGTACAACTCAGGAGAAATGTTTCAGTTACAGGGAATGCATGTGACTGATCACTTTTTACAAATTTGAAAACATCTCCTGCGGAGAATAAGATGTTCTCATCTGACTGAAGCACTTACCCATTGGTTCCTTGATAACACCATAATAATCTGGGGCATCATTAGGATCCACTGGCTCTAGGAAAGGCCATGCCATCTTGTGAGCCTGGGAGGAAAAAGAGACTATTATGAGAAGTAAATACTGACCCCCAGCTAAGCCATTGGTGACCCAGTGAACTTTACGGAATTGGATTTAACTTCGCATTTTGGCCAGAACAGAAATGGACTTGATTTGTCTAAATCTCAAAATGAAGGATGCTTGTTTTCATCCTGAGCTTGCGGCACTTCACCCCCTTCTCAGTCCCCACATTAGACAGTTACTGCGTTAAGTGGGATCTAAATGATAAATAACACACATTTTGAAAGCAAAGAGTTAAAATTAGATATAATGGTGAAAAGGATCCCATAGCTAGAAACATGTTAATTCACACTCTATATTTACAAGTATGCAGGTAAGCCTTCATTTGGTAAGATACTAAAATTACTGAATCAATAAAAATATTGTGGAAATCTATTCTCTATTTCTGAATATCTATTATTTCTTACTACCATTCAAAGTCACAAAATGATTCCAATTGGTCACTTGAAGCAGGCCTTTAAAAGAAAATACTTAACAAAGAGTCCTGCAGGCCCAGAGATGAAGGAAATGAGAGATCCACAGGCCTTGCCAGTGATCTTACCTAAAGAAGCAGTGAATTAAAAAGTATACTTTCCTAGGGGCTTTATTTAGTTTTTGAACTCTCCCCTTAGGCCAAGCTGTCTTCAGTAGTTTCTAAGTATAAACTTACCTAACATATTACAACTAGCCTGCTCCAGAATATACTTCACATATCATCTACCCTGGTCAACTTTCCATTTTTCACAACATTTTGGGGCACATACTACACTTCTTCCTTTTGTATCTAGTCTCCTTAGAAGAGCAGTGGAATCAGATCAACACTGCTGTTACCTTTGGGAAAGGCAAAGAAATGAGCTATTCTATTCATTATCCTAGAGCTCTGCAGACTAAATCTTTCCTCACTACCATTCTCTAATATGTATGGTCTGCTCCCAATTAGGATGTGACGTTGAGGGCAGAGAAGGTTTCTCTTTTGTATTTTATCCCTAGTGCTTAGTAAGTTATAGTAGCTTAATAAGTACTTTCATTAATTCATTATTTCTAATTCTATCACTGCTAGTATCTGTCTGTAGCTGGTTATTTATAGAGAAGTTTGCAAACAAGTTGAGTTAAATAAGCTGTGACCTACATACAGCTTCCTTTCCAATCATATCTATAAAATATCTGGGAGACCTGCCGCTATTTACTGTGTGGTCATTCCTCACCTGTAAGGAACGTAGCACTCGTTTTAATCCTTCATAATCTTTATCTGTCAATGGACTGAGTACTGTCATGGCATCCTCAGTTGATTGGCATTGTGGACAGACATATTCATCAATGAGATCTGCTTCACTTTGCAAAATACCAACACAGCGCCCATGATACCAATTTTGACATCGGTCACAACCAATGTAAAATCTGCAAGATCCAAAACAGAAATGTAAGTTCTAAGATGAAAGGACAATGACAATGCTTTTCACAATTCATTCAAATGAGTATTTTATATCTGAAGACATACTAAACATCAGGATAAAACATAGTTTTAATATGGTTTTCATAGTGATTGAAGACTGACATTTATTTAAGAGCTTGTTAATTTAGTATTTCCTATAGTAAAAAAAAAAATCAAATAACTAAATTGTCAAAAGTATTAGTAACATTGCCTTATGTTGGAGAACAGATTTAAAAAAACAAATTTAATTTAATTGATTTTAAAGCTCAAAGTACAAAAGAAAGCTCAAATCTCTCAATGAGTAAGATATCAACTGGGAAGCTACTGCTGGCCACCCAGCTGGCAGTCAGAAGCCTACAGTCTAATAACAGTCTCAAAGGCTATGCTCAAACTTTAATTTTTCTAATCTAAGATAAAGCACCATTTCAAACACTAATAAAATCCAAACTAGATATTCTTTTTTAATCTGGTTAATTTATATTTAGAAAAATCAAATCTACCTTTTAAACCGCATATTCCCAATACATCTCAAACATTCACTATAAAGCAACATCAATTTTGAAAGGGGAGGGAGAAGGGAAGAGAAAAAAATAAAAATTGGGAAGGAACTTGTAATAGGTGTATAATATATGCAAAAATACCCTTCTTTTACATTGAAAAATAAACAAATAACCAGTCAGAGCAGTTTGTCTTCCTAAATTATTAAATAAGATGCTCTTATCAGAACTCACTGTGACTCATCATAAGGTGTTCTGCAGATACAGTACAATTCCTCACTGCTGCCCTCTTGTGCCCGTTTACAATCATTACAGATGTACACATCCATTTTCTTAGCCTCCTTTTCTGTGATGCCAACACATTCTCCATGATACCAGTTAGTACAAAGATCACAGCCAATATAGAACCTAAAAGTATTCACAATGAAAATGACAATGTAATTGTCATTTTGAACTGCATGGCACTTTTATCCCTGTCTTCCCTGTTACTGATGCACTTTCTGCTTGATGGCTTTCTATAAAAGGTCAGACTGAACTTCCTGAAACCAACCACTCTACCCATGGAGAGAAGAGCAAGCTACAGCATCTGACCCTGTGTCTAATGTGAAAGTATTCACTCACATCAATTTCAACAAATGCATGCTTTTCAGTAGAATGGAGGTCTGAATTTTGGAGAAAACAGAAACAAAAACGCAACAACACACTGATGGCAATGTCTCCACTAATGAATGTGCATAAAACTGGAACAGGCACAAACCCCAAAGCCAAAGGATCAAACTTACATCTATCAAACCTATCCCACAGAAGCCATCACAATGTCAGGGCTATTTCTTAGATAGGTTTGAAAATGTATCTCAAAGTTAAGTTTAAAAAACAGAGCAAAGCGCAAACACCACGTAGAAGTTATGCTACTATGGAGAACATGCAGGGCAGCCAGTTGTGTGTATGATACATATAGACAACACATGATAGGATGGAGAAAAGTGGCAAGAAACATAGTAGGTGAATTTCTGCCAAATATTCTAAATATGTAAAGGAGTTTCATCTAGTTAAAAATCACAGTTTCATCTAGTTAAAATAAACTAAGTTAGAGAAAGACCATTCTTTGGAGGATATTTTTAGATAATATGTGGCACATAAATGCAGGCAATGAATGTGCAACACGTGTGCAATGAAAATGAAGATAATAAAACAAAGGAACAGATTCAATCTAAAAAACAGATGTGGCCTTGCATGTAATGGTGTGAAAATAGTTATCTATTAATATAAGATGCTTTATATTTGTTACAGGTGTAGAACATATTTGTGACTCACTTGTGGTTATTATCCATAACTTTTTAATATACTAAATTATTTTATTTTATTATATTATTATATTATAATTATTTATTACATCTAATAAAGTGATGTACTGATGAACATTGGTGACTGGCAAGGTATAGAAAATAATCAGTCAAAGGAGTGAGCATAATTATGGTGAGAAGGAGCACTTTGTACACATCAGATGAGACCCTGGATGGGAATGGGGAAAACCTTGGCTAAAACTAGTCATTGAGTTTCCTCAGCAGCAAACCAGGGATAATAATATCTATTGCTATCTACCTCACAGGGCTGCTGCAAGGATTAATTAAGATGACACTACATGGAAAAGTGTTTTGCAAATCTTCAAGAGCTACATACACGTCAGCCAAGATGAGGTAACTAGCATCCCTAAGCACATCAGGTCACATGACTTGGACAATGCAATTAGAGGAAAGGAACCAGGTGCCAAACTCTGGAATAAGCTGCCTTTATGAGCTGAAGACAAAAATAAAGGTTAATTCTCATCTCTCCTCTTTTGCTCTTTTCTTTTATTTGTACAAAGACTAACACAGAATCTTAGGGGAATTACTGTACAAGCTCTCCAGGAGCTACATGTGTTGCTTCCATGGCACTTTGAGAAAATTATGCTGGAAGCAAGTTTACATCTCAAACTTTTAATATAATTTTGCATTAAAATCCCCAGTAAGCCTTCTGTCAAAGTAGTAACAAAGAATGCAAAATTTCATAGATAATGTTAACCTTACTAAATAAACATACTAATTTATTTCAACTAAAATTATGGCATGAGTGAACTTGGCATAATTCAATGATCTTAATGCCAAAGAAAAATGTGAAGTATTCACACAAAATAAATGCAATACGACCTTAAAGAAGTTATCATTCAGGTGTACCTCATTTTACGCAATGCATTTCCGAAATTTTAAATTTAAACTGGATGTTACATAAAATATTTAAAGTGCACAAAGTGCTTTTCATATACCTTTCGAAAGGTACAAAAAAATCTCCATTTTATATTTTGGAAATCTTTATTCATGGACTCTATGGAAATTTTTACAGAAGTAGATAAGAGTCATATAGGATGAAATGGCATGAAGGGGGTTCCATGGGCATGAGCATATAAGTATTGACAGAGGGAAATCATAAATATATCAAAAAATCAAAATTTCATAGCTTATTTTAGTAGACTGGATTTGCTTAAAGTGAAGCACACCCATACTAGACCAAAGGGATAAATTCATAGGGTTAACTTTTTACATTGTACACCATATATCTATAATGAATGCAGATAATAAACAATGAAGATGCCCACTTAGTCTCACCTAAACAGAAAGGGTTTAGATTCCACACATGAATTTAAGGCCTGTTCTACTGGGAAGAATGGCAGAGGGAAGGAAAAGTGATGTAAAAAAAGTATTTGTGATTAGAAAGCATTACAAAAGCAGCTTTTGGTTCCCATTTAAACATAGTACAGACAAAACAAGTTTAGAAATTTTTTAGGTACAGAAAGTCTACTAGAGTAGAAACTATCAATGTTAACTTGAGTCTTAAAACCTAAAATTATAAAATCTGACAGCATAACCAAATGCATTCAGAGGGAGCAGAATGTTAATCAATTTTTGCTTAATCAGATTTGCTTGACATAACAAATTACTACAAACGTAACCAAAAAAAATCTGATCTACATACTAGCAATTCAAGAAGAAAATTAACATACTTTCCTAAATGATGATAATTCATCATATCATTACAAGTGTGAAGGACCTCCTCTAAGCTCATTCTATATATCCCAAATTACAAGTTACACCTTTCCCTCTCCCCTCCACCAAAAAGCCAAAACAAAACAAAACAAAACACAAACACCTTCATTGACATTTTTTCCAGTTAGAAATGAAGAATACTCTGGAGTCTTTCATAATCTTGTGACTATATGAAAGAAGAGCTTCGCGATGCACTTGATAAATAGGAATTTTATAACAATAAAAGCAAATTAAGCTACTAATATTTATTATTAATAAACAGTACCACTCCCCCACAGAACAGTACCATCTTTCAACAACTACAGTCTGATAGTAAAGAAGAATGAACTTTAATCTCAAATGTAAGAAAAGATTACAGACACAGTGCTCTCAATTTTGGATTGATCTCTAGAAGGACCTACTGATTAATTTTGGAATTAAAAATTTTCTTCCAAGGCACACTTAATTGTCCTCTAAAGGAGAGAAACTGATGAGAGAAACGCAAGAAAATAACACAAAGTATGTTTGTTTGTTTTTTTTGGACGGTGAAATATGATGAAAAGACAAACAGGCTAAAAATAAGAATCGTAACAAAATCATGAATTTGCTTTTCCGTGTACAAGGTTTTGATTACCAGGTTAAAAAAAAAAACCACTGACAATTTCACTCTTGTAAATTGCTTTCAAATATACACTAATATTGCTACCCCCAGCCTTTAATAGATATGGTTAAACAGATACTGAAAAAAGAGAATTCAAAGAACTGGACCTACTCACTTAGACTCATCATAAGGCGTTTTACAGATACAGTAAAGCTTTGTGTCCTTCTTAGTTTCCTTTGAGGTAGTAGAAATCATTTTCTTTTTCTTGGATTTGGAAGCTGAAGTCTCTTTCTCCTCATCTCTTTTTCTTTTCTGGGAAGATACAGGTATGGGCAATGTCGGAGTTGATGTGACATTGACTGAATGCTGTGGTGGAGGTGGTGGTGGTGGAGGTGGTGGGGTTGGTGGTGGAGGTGGTGGCGGAGGTGGTGGTGGTGGTGGGGTTGCTACTGCAGATATAGCTGCAGCAGCTGCAGCCTGTGCTTTCTCCTTTTCTTTCCTAATTTTATTGAGGTCTTTCTTTAGCTCTTCCTGTAGAAAATGAAATGTAACAAAAATGGTCATTAGGATCATTTAAATAGGATCAGAGAAGGCTCTATCTGTAATCTCCTTTGATTCTAATGTTCAAATGTTTTAGTCCAGGAGGCAGAAAAGTTCTTTTTTTCCATCCTCCCTCTTGGGGCAACTCAAGCCCATTTAAAACTACTATAAAATTGTGAAATCATTTATAAAGAGAAAAATAATATTAAGTAACAAAAATTTATAAAGGCATCCAAGTAATACTGACTACATGTCTAAAACTGCATTCACAGTTTTGACTTCCCAAAGACTTGACATAGAAGTTTTCACAAGAAAAATGCAGCTAAGTCCTGATTAGTGAGAATAATGAATCCCCTGAAACAGTCACATTACACTAATTCAAACAGCATATTTTCATTGAGTTGGAACCAATGACCATATTTTACATAATTATAGCTTTAAATAGCATAAATTCAAATACAAGCCAACTACTTCAGGGGATTTATTATTTGTGACAACTGGGGACCTAGCTTTATAAACATGATTTACTTATTTATGGCTCAGGAAAAAGGACAGTGTATCTTGGTAGTGTTTTCTCCACTGACATGGTCTTTAGGCAGCCAGGATCTGCTTTCTGTTTGGAAGGCATCCTGAAAACTACCTTGTAAAGTAGATGATGCCTCCTTCCCAAAATTACTTTGTATTTATTTGGTATACCATTCTATGTTTTTACATGTTGTCTCTTCTGATACAAAGTAAACTCCTTAAGGACAGTGACTGTTTCATTTTTGTCTTAGTATCTACAGGGTCCAGCACAGTAACTAGGCAAAGAGTAGGCACTTAATAAATGCTTGATTGGTTGCAAACCAGGATTCATTAAATGGATTCCAGAGGAACAAGATTATAAATGAAGGTTGCATTCCTGACCTGGGACTTAGTATAAAATAAAGGGATTATGACCAGCAATATCATAAAAGCCAAGATATAACTATAAAATTTTATAATTAAATGTGCAATTACTCCAAATTCCAATAAAATGGACACAAATACCACACTCGATCACTTGAGTGGCTTTAAGACACAATAAAATTCATCAATACTATGTGAGCAAAACAAATCAAATGTGTCATAAATGTGACCCATCCAAAATGAAAACGCATCCCAGAACCACTATTATCCTTTGGTCAGGACCTGTGATCTCCTTAGGGTGGCTGTTCCCTCTACCTTTGTAGATTAGTAACTTGTTGGTAATTTAAGAGTCTTAGAAAGCTGCTTAAGTGCACTGACAGGTCAAATCACTTGTTCGTGGTTTCCTAGCCAGAGGCAGTCATTGAACCTAGGTCCTAATTCTAAATTCAAATTCTAAATCTAGGTTTCCTATCCATTACCTCATGTCGCTTCTCACTAATTAACATATTTAAACAAAAATTTTGCTAGTCTTCTCTGAATTTAGGGAAATTATTTGAATAGCACCTATCTTTTGTAAAATACCCACTTAGTAAAGTATGAATTGAAGTCTTACTTTTCTCTAAATAAATTTGGAAGGTAAAAGGAGAAAACTGAGATAATAACTAAGAGACTGAGGACTGGTCAGATAGGCAGGAGGAGATCCAGGGAAGAGCAGGGCCAGGGAGTGCTAAGGGAGAGGTGAGCAATACCAAGTGCTGCTGTAAGCTCAAGAAGGAACAGAATTCAGAACAAGTCATCAGCAACTTGGCAAACGAAAAAGCAATTCTGGAGAAGGGTTTTTTAAGAGAGACAGGGATGGAATCCACAGGTGAAGGAGGATGAACAAGTGGGTGCAAGTAAGGCTATACTCTTTCTAGATAGTCAGCAATAAAGGCAATGAAAGGTATAGGATAAATGGCAGCTTGAGGGGACGGTAGCATCTATTTTTAGGATAGGTCAATTCTTCCTCTAATCTAGCTTGATAAAATGAAAAGGAAGGTCCCCTATATAAGTGTTATTTTTAGTACATTCTATATATCCTCACTACAATCTTACTCTGTGCCTTATTGCTTGGGGAGATGACTCAGGGATAGCAAAGCTTACACCAGCGAAACACAAGTTTTGGTACATTCTATCAAAGCTGTAAAGACTTCAAAAACATGAGCTTGGTGTCTGCATGGATGAGGACCAGGTTTTATTTGCCACAGCAATTCTCAAAGACCTACCTAAGCTACAGAAATGCTTAACATTAACAATTGCTGATAAGTGTGTGCTGAAAGCAAAAGGGACATTCCTTTGCCTTGGTGACCGGGAGGATGTTTATGGGCCAATTGTATTGTGTCAGGTAACATCCATGATTCCTCTCTCACACTCTTTTTTTCTCTCCTACTATCTAATCTGTTGCCAAGGTCTGTTACTTTTATCTCTGTAACATCTCTCATATACATCCCTTTCTCTCCTCAGATACTGCCCTCATTACTTCATACTTGGACTATTGTGATAGGCTGAGGGTGGGTTCTGTGTGCCTCAAGTCTTCCCTCACTATAATCTGTCCTCTACTCAGCTGTCAAAGTAAGGCATATCTGAAAATAAAAGATGGATATCTTGTTCCAAAAACTCCAGCGACTCACTATTACCTCTAACATCAAATATAAAATCCTCAGGTTGGTATTTAAAGCCCTTCATAAACCCCCACCCTTTTTTACACCTTGTTCACCCCTTTGACACTGGTCTCCTTGCTGCTTTTTGCAAAATACTCTGCACTTCCCAATGCTAGGCACTTTCACTGGCTGCCTCCTATGTCTGTAATTCTCTCTCGTCCTCAACTCCACCTCCTGGCTTCCTTCAAGTCCCAACTAGTCTCACCTTCTGCAAGAGGCCTTTCCTGATCCCCCCCTCAATGCAAGTGCCTTCATTCTATCCATTCTAATTTATCCTTTCTATAGCTTATTTGTATACAGAGATTTTCATGTTATTTTCCCCATTAAACTTTGAGGTCCTTGAGAGCAAGGGCTGGCTTCTGCCTTTCTTGGTATCCCCAGCACATACTAGGCATTTAATAAATGCTGCTTCAACTTTCTCTTTCTACTTACTAAGTATGAGTGTCCCTAAGGTTCTGGGCTTCTGTCCTTTTTTCTTTCCCTATTTCTGGGTGATCTTTTTAGTTCCCATAGGTTTAGTTATCATCTCTATGCCAATGAGTCTAGTATTATTCTTTCTCCTGAATATTGTAAACTATCTACTAGAAATCCCTACCTACATGTTCCATCTATGTTTTAAATTAAAAATGTTCAAAAGAAAATTCATTACTTTATCCTCTAAACTTACTCTTCTTCCTAAATTCCCTATTTCTATTACTGGCTTCATTATCACAATCATCTAAACTTGAAACTTTGGAGTCATCTTTGAATTTTCTTTCTCCTTCATTCCCCATATTCAGTGCATTACAAAGTACTAGTGATTCTATCTCCACAGTATATATCAATTCTCTTTCTCTACCATCCTAGTTCATCTCCTCTTGTATGGACTACTGTAGTAGCCATCCAAGTGATCTCTCTATTTTTCATCTTTTAATGCTTTATGTCATCTGTCATACAACTACCAAAACAATCTTCCTAATATACCAATTTGATTATGTCAGTTCTTTGTTCAAAGTCCTTAAATATCCATAGGATCAAATACAAACTCTTTAAGGTCTATGTAGTTTGGCTCCAATCTACCTTTCCGGACTCTTTTTCATGTATTCTAATTTCCAGTATGGATTATTAGTTCATCCCTGAATTTCTTTTCACACTGTGCATATTTTTGCAGGACATCTCTTATGCATACAGTGCATTACCTCCTTATCTTTATCTTTTCTTCCTTCAAGGCCCTCTTCCATGAAGCCTCTGCTCATTTTTCCAGGTGAAAGTGATCTTTCTTTCCTAATTTCTTAGAGTATTTTTATTTACATTTCTTCGTTGTTATCACATTCTGCCCTGTATCATATCTGTGTGCATGTCACCCCTCCCATCAGACTGTAAGCTTCTTAAAGGCAGGGATCAGGAGGCTGTTCACTTTTGCATTCCTCATCCTTCGCTCTAAATATCTGCTGGTTTAGTAAGAGGAAAGACGCGTTCACGTTCAAAGTAGCAGTGCCAATTTACTTTACGCTAAATTGTTTGTCTCTAGATCTACACAAGTCAAGAATATTTTGGAGTCACAATATATAGACTTGAGTATGAGGCAAAGCTCTCTGAAAAGAAAGAAAAATGAATTTCAAAAATCTGTCTAAAATTAAGGAAGATGTAAATCTGAGCAACAACCAAAGACAAAGTTGCAACTTTTGCCCTGTAAATTTTCACCTTGACCTTTTAAGAAAAATTCTCTGATGGATGAGTTCTTAGAATGATCATGACAAAGATAATAAATATCTTTGTTGATGTGCAAGCATTTAAGATATAAGGCAAACAACCTTATTTCTTTTCTTTCCTGAGCCTAGGAAGCATAAAGATGAATGGTTAACAGTAACCTATATGTAACTAGCCATTTAGGAGTTTTTAGAAGTTTAGAAGATAGTTTGATTTCTTCCCCATAAAAATGTCATATGTACTTGGAAAGTATAAAATATAAATGATAGTTAAAGTAAAAGATCATTTTTCACTTTTGTAGCAACAATAGCCTAAATATCCCAAAGGCAGGAAAAGAAAGTTCTATAAAAACCAGTTTAATTTTAATAATATATAAGATGTAGATACACTGTATTTTAACACACCACCATTTACACATTTAAGTGAATGTTGTATCTCAAATTAGTTACCTTGACAGAATATATACTTATTTTCAATAGCACTGTCATTGTTTAAAACACTTTCAGAATGCCTTCAACGTTAACACAGTAACAATGTGAGAAAAGCCAATATGTTATCTTATGGCTTGCTTGTGACATTTAACACTATTATTTTGATAGCCAATCTAATTTTGATTTCTTTTGGAACACCTTTGAGCTATTTTTTTTTTTTTGGAGGGGGGAAGTTAAGGCAATTGGGGTTAGGTGACTTGCCTAAAGTCACACAGCCAGTAAGTTTCAGAGGCTGGATTTGAACTCAGGTCCTCCTGACTCCAGGGTTGGTGCTCTATTCATTGCACCACCCTAGCTGCCCCTTTTGTCTATTTTAAAAAATCAACCCCTCCCATCAAAGAGCAAAGATTTGCCACCAATAAGGATACTCAAAAGAATGTGTCAAAAGCTCTTAAAGGAATTCAGAATGTTTTGACCACTTCAAAAAGAATAAATTTCTTCTGGTTTCAATAGAGTAAACAAGATAATTTTGGAGTGAGTAGCTGAAAATCAATGGAACGTATAAATTCTGGTATGTTGGCTAAAAACATAAAATCACTCTATAATTATCTCTTATAGACTTAAAAAGTTAATTTAAGGAAACAAGTGTTAACTAGAAATTCAAGGTAAGAGTTTACAAAAAGAATGGATATCTGACATGAAAATGAAAAACGCCTCTTCCTACCTGCACTTCTATCTGAAGATCTTTGTCTAGCAGTGCTCTCTTTTTCAGTATTTCAGCTTTGAGTTGTTCTTTGTGTTTGAAGAGCAGAGCCGACAGCTTGGTAGCGTTCTGCTTGCTACGCTTCTGTTCCACACTCTCTTCCCGTTTTCGTTTCTTAGCTGCCTGTTTTTCTTCTTTATCTATCTTATCCAGAATAAACTTCATCACCTGGTTACAGACTATCATTCTAAGAAAAAATATATAAGGTACAAAATGCTGAACTGATGGGCTGCTATAGGAAAAAGGCCTAAAATACAGTAGGTACCAATGACTTTTCTAGGTGCTTACAGTCAATATTATCTATTAAAAATTATTTCTGGAAATATTTTAACATGTGTAGAACAGTACTTTAAAATAGAGCAAAACTTATATGAACTCCAATTACTTGGTCATTTTTATTATCTCAATATTCAATATCTTCTGCCCAATAGTTTATTATTTTATAGCAAAATGAAAGAAATTCACAGAATATACCAAGAAGAGAATTAATTTTAGTTCAAACAGAAAATATATGAAAGCTATCCAATAATCAGAATTCTTTCTTGGTGTGCTAGTCAAAGGGAAAAAAGATGAATACTTTGACAGAGTACCCTTTTCTAATACTTAAAAACATTCTTCCTACCTCTGATTTTCTTCTCTTTCAGCTGGAGTCATAGTCTTTTTCTGTTTTAAGTGTTCTATCACAGCGTTGTGTTTCATCACCACCTTGAAGACAGCAAAATTCAAAGAAATATTACAGAATTAACACTAGCACTAGAAAGCTGAAGTACACAGAAGGGGGTCTTTTTAAAAGAAAAGACTTTTGGATAGGTACATTTTATTTCAACATTAATTCTGAAAATTTCAGCTTCTTCTCATGTAAATGAAGATTAAGGGTTAAAATTTTCCTGCTGAATAAAACTAAAAAATTAAACTGCAGAAAATCTGATATTGATACTACTCCTTTTGCAGATCCAGTGTCCATTTTTATAAAAAAATAGTTACTGTAAATTTTAGATTTGATATGTGCTTTTATAATAAGAGGAAACTTTTTTTCACATTAACAAGATGCAACTATATCAAATTAAATTAAAAAAGTAAACACCTCACTTCCTCCCCCTCAATGCCTGAAAAAAATGTGGTTACAGTTTCAAAAATACAATGGAAAATGACATATTTGATTTGTCTAGACATAGGCTGTACTTTGCACCCAAAGAGTCAAAGTGAGAGGCCAAGTGGTATTGTAGTTTAGGCACTGAACTTGGAGTAAAGAAGACCTGGGTTCCAATCTTGCTTCAGACACTTAGTAGCTGTGTGACTCTGGGAAAGTCACGTCCCTTCTCTGTTTCTCTGTAAAATGAGAGGACTGGACTCAATGGCCTGTTCTTAAGGTCTCTCTCAGCTCTAAATCTATGATCTCAAATCCAGTTTGAATAAAGCCAGTAACTGCCCTTTTAGAACCAGAGCCAGCTTAAGCCTCAATGATCTACCTCCCAGGGAGCTTCTTCGAAGGCTGTAGGGACCTTGGTTACTACATCTTCCTTTGAGGCTGTAAAGCAAGGAGGCCAATTCTTTTGGACAGAAGCTCCAGTAAATGCCAAGGGGTGTTCCCTTGTCTAATCATTCAGCAAGAGGCATCTCATTGCAAAGCCTGTCATTTCTCTTTTTCCCCTCAGATATCTAATTCTAGCTGGGGACCCACTGGGGTGGAATTCCTGGGGAGCTCCCTCCCCAAGAGTGTGCAATGCTTCTTGGGTTCTGATTTATACCTGAAGAGAGAAGACTTTGGGGTTGGTGTGGGCACATAGGGTTCCCAAGAGCTCTACAGGAGAGAGGGAGTATTAGAAAGGAGGCAAGTGGTGGTGGTGGTGAAAAACCCTTCTAAACAGCAGGGTTTTTCAAATTTTACTAATCATGCAGCAGTAAGGAATGAGAAAACAGGTGTGTGTGAGGGGTGGTGGTGGAAGAAAGAGGACAACTGAGAATGAGGCATATGTTTAGCCTGTTCAGTTACAAAATCCTCAACTTTCTGTATATCTGCTATTCTAAATTTCCCCACATTCCCATGATTCCCTTTAACTTATGATACTTTGCATTTCTGCAGGGCAGAAACAAATTCTCTGAAAAACTTCTTTTCTTCACAACAACCTTTGAGGTAGGTAGTTGTGGCAAGCATTATTATCCCTGTTTTACAGATGAGAGACAGTGTCACACAGTGGATAGAGTGCTGGTCTTGGAGTCAGGAATACCTCTGTTCAAATCTGACTTTTAATACTAGCTATGTGGTTGTGGACAAATGCAAATCATGGAGCTTCTCTGAGACTCAGACAACTCTAAAACTTGTCTACTAAGACAATCTAAGAAAACAACAAATCCCTAATACACTGAGTGATGAGGAAACTGAGGTTGAGAAATGAAGTGCCTTGCCTTTGGCCATACAGTCTTCATGTGGTAGAGGTAGGATGTGAATCCAATTTCCACAACTACAAGTCCAACTCTTTTCCCAGTGAACCATGCTAACTATTTCTCCCAAATAGGTCAATAGTTTTTTTTTTCTAATGTTAATTTGGATGAATTGTTTTTCAGAATATGGCTATAACTACATATTTCTTTTAAAGAGGTCTCATTTTTGGAGTGTGACCTATACTGAGGTCTATGTAATTTTTTAGTAACACTCTTAGTTTGATTCATACTATAAACTATTTATAGGAGATGAGGTTGTTTATATCTTACTAAAGTAGTTTTAAAAGATTCATAAATTCTGCTGTGCTAGCCACTTTTATAAACGGCAATTTATTGAAAAAATTGGGCTTATTTATTTGTACTTAATCTGTTAAACATTCATTTAGTGTTACTGTTCAAAAGCAAAAAACAAAGAAAACAACATAAAATTTTAACCTTAGACATCTTTTAAAGGTAACTGGTATAAACAGAGAGATACCTAATATAAAACTTCCATCTCAGTCCAAGGTCTCCATACTGACTCTGTTTGCTTCCTTCCATTATAACCCCCAGAGGTTAAATTATGTCCTCTGGAATCCTTGTTAACCAACTTCATCTCAGACCTGTCTTCCTTACATGATTCTTTAATCTTCTGGCAATCATAAAGACCTGGCTTCCCTCAGAAGAATCTACCTCTTTGGCCATCCTTTCAAGTACTGTCTTCATATTCTCTCCTGTTAACATTCTCTTGGGCACTTCAACTGCTCCCATGGGTTGAATTTATCATATTTAAACAGACAACCCCCAGATGTCTATACATTGCCCACTTCTTTCTCTTTAGTTCCAGTTTTAGGACACCAGTTTCCTGCAAAGAGCATAGAGAATTTCTGTCTTCATATCCTAGGGTGATAGGATATGTGCTTATTACATGGTTGATATTTTAATAAATCTTTGTTGAATGACTGGATATATCTCAAACTAAACCAGTCTAAAACAAAACTCATTAATTATCTTTCCTTTTTAAAAAGTTAAGGAAAATACTATAGCCCACCCATCTGTTTTTTGAGAGAGGAGGTATATTTCCATTACTTTCTTCCTGTCTTTCATTGGTTTTTTTCATTGCTCTGAGTAAGAACTCATTATCTTTTCCCCAAACCCATTGTCTTATAAACTTCTCTATTCCTGCTGAGAACACTAACCTCCTTCTAGTTAAGTCTGCAAAGTTTTTTTTGATCAGTCAGGCAAAATATCCAAACAGTTGCTAAGTTTTGTCAATTCTACCTCCATTAAATCTCTCATCTCTGTCTTGTTCCTTCTAATAACAGCCACCACTCTAGTTCACACTCACCATTTCTTGTTTTGACTATTGAATACCTTCCTAATTGCTCTTTCTGTTTCCAGGACATAGCTTTCATATGGCTGCCAAAGTGATATTCCTCAAAATGGTCTTTAGACAAACTAGCCTTTGAGCCTCCCCTTCGCAATGTTCCCTACAGTCATACTAGTCTGCCTGCCATATCTCCTTTGTTCCTTTGCACAAACTATTCTCTCATTATATCTACTTAAAATTTCTGGTTTCCTTCACTCAACTTAAGTGTCACCTGCTTTCTACATGAGGCCTTTCCCTCACCATTCAGCTGACGGTTGTCTTGTTCCCAAACTTACCCTGTATAAATTTTGAATGTACTTTTATGTATACACATTTCCCTAATACAATGCAAGCTTCGTGAGGGTAGGAATAATTTCCTTTCTGCATCTGTATCCCCAGAACTGAGTAAAAAAGGTATTTAATAAATGTTTATCTATTAATTGAAAATTAAACCAAGAAGGAAAAAGAAAAACTGGAGTATATGCTCCAGAGTTTTTGATGTGCCACTGAATATGCAAAATCAAAGGAATTAATTATTTAGAAATATGTTTAGGTGAAGGTTATTTATAAAGACTTATTTATCTATCATTTTATAGCTATAATAAAATTTACATATTTATAATTTATAAAAGAAGGGGGTTGGACTTGAAGAGTTCTAAGTCTCTTTTAGTGCTAAATTCTACAACATGATCATCCAGTGATCAAAAGCAGGCAGTAAAGATCTATATGGCTAAATAGAAATCTTGCACAGAATAGAATGTTGCATAAAATGGGGAAAAAATTCCCTTGTTTTTTGTGAAAATGTATATTTGTTAGAAGGGCTCTGTTATCCCCCTCTCCTATCTGGAAAAAATAAATGCATGTTAATTTTTAAAAAATCCCTGTATTCCTAAAACGTAAAAAAAAACACAAAACAAAACCCCAAGACTGATCGATTGTTCAGTGACATAAATTACGGCCTTCCACTAAGAGATGCTAAGTAAAGCAGATATGTCTAAGTACAAACATGGCAAGAGATTAAGACTACCAAAATTCTTCTAATTAGGGAAGATCTTTGATCTTGTGGGTAAGTCTCCCTAATTGATATAGTATAGGGAGAGCAGGTCCTGAAGCCTGGAAAACCTGGGTTCTAGTCCTTTGTCATATAATTGTTTAATGACCCTGGTTAAGTCACTCAACCTTTCAGTCTAATACTAAAAGTTGCAGAGGATGTGCTGACCTTTGTTGGCACAGGAAGTTTTTCCTCTGGAAGTTCTCTATAGGATGTGTCCAGTCCCTGTCCCTATTCATTACTCTAAGTGAAACTTTCAAAAACTTATGATTAAACCTTTACATTACTCCAAACACTCTCAGGCAACCAGGATATTCTGTATCAGCAAAAGAAGTTATAATTTATAAAATAAAATGTGTAAGAAATAAGGACACTCATGTATGGTTATGATATAACTAGGTAAAAGAAAAACAGACAACATACATTTCCAAGTTTAAGGAAAGGAAAACTGTTCAGAGATTCTTGCTTAGGAAACACAAGACATATAATCAAGAAAACTATGAAATCCATACATTCATTCACCTGTGGAAAGTGGTCTATTCACAAACACAACTCACTCCTTCCCCTCCCATGCCACATTCTAGTTCTGTATGCTCCTTTCATTGTACTTTCTTTCTCTCTTTAATATTCAGATTTGGCTTCCTAAAGATGGTACTGAATTTCAGGTTACCTTTCTATAGCACTGGGTATACCTTCTTTCATGTTCCCCACTCCCTACCCCAACACACATACATACTGGTCCTAAGAGGAGAGTAGGGATCCTTGTCCTCCACTGCTACTTCCAAAATTGCCCTTATACTGTCACTCCCTTTGAGATTGGCTTATCCAATACAGATTCTAGTGGCAGTTCTCTCTCTCTCTCTCTCTCCTTTTTTAAAGTACTCAGTACCTTTCCTATCTTTCTCAAGGGATTCAGTACCCTTCTTTTCTACCTTAATTCCTGTCTTCTTAATTATGGGACATCAACACATGTGATGTTTTTTCAAACACTTTAATCTTCCAATTCTTTAGCTTCCTCAACCAGGGGTAGTCACACCTTTGATATTATCACCTACAAGGGATTCACTTGTAGGAACAAAACCTCCTGAATTCTTTTAAATGATCATAATGTTACCATTCCATCTCTATGCCTTATTGTTGTCCTAAACTTAAGTCTTCTCTCTCACTTCTATGTCTTACACTCTCCCAGATCACCACACCTCTGCTTTTACTTCAACTTTACTCCATTCTCCATGCTGATTTGAGAATTAATCAGTTTTACTTGACATTGTCCTTTACTCTCAAATTCCCTGCCCCCTTATTTTTGCTCAAGCCTTGCTAAAGCTTAATTCTGAATTATACCCACCATCAATCTCTCTCCTTTGTTTCTACACATGTGGTATGAATGAAGCTGGAGGAAATAATACAACTAAGATGATTTGGTCCACTAAAAATTTATGTTATCTATTCTCAACCAGATCACCATACAAAAGCAATTTAAAAATCCTCCCCAACTGATTCTCCATCGCATTCCCCACAAAAGCTGTTAGAAATTTGCTCTTCTCGAAAGCTTCCCTTATGGTGCCTCCACCTATCCTCTAAGCTGAGGACTTCACTAAAAGAATCCTTTTGTCTTGTTTTCTCTTTTCCTTATTCCTATATCTCAAAACCCTTTGACATCAACTCCTATTCTTTCCTCCTTTCTACCTGGGACTTTTACCTGATAATAATTCTCTAAAGAAGAGGTCAACTGTTTCTTTACCAAGGCCAACTTCTCTATATATATCCTTGATCCCATCTCATCTTCTCTAGTAGACTGCCCCCACAATCTTCCCGCCTTCAAACTCTGCTGATTCCTTCTGTGTTGTCTACAAACATGCTAGTCACCTTGATCCTAAAAAAAGACACTATTACTTTATCCTATCATTCCCTGATTTTCCTCCCTTTAAATCTAACTCCTAGAAAAAGTCATTTCCACTTTCTTCTACTCTCTTCATCTCTTAATCCTCTGAGCTTATCACTCAACTTAAATTTTTGTCTCCCTAGTATAATGTCTTAAAGGCTAAGCCAGATAGTCTTTTCTCAATTCTTATCCTTCTCAACCTCTAGATGTTATGAACACTCTCCTCTGGGATACACTTTGCTCTTTCTTGGTTTTTACCTGTTAAGCTTGCAACTTCTCTTTTTGCTGATTAATCATCCATATCCTACCCACTCACTATGGCTGTGTCTTGGACCCTATTCTCTTTTCTTTGTCTACATTCACTTGGTGACTGCATCAAGTCTCAAGGTTTTAATTATCAATACTATGCAGATAACTACTCAATCTACATATTCAGTCCTAGTCTCTCTCCTGAGCTTGTCATGCATCTCCAAATGCCTACTGCACAGAATTCATTACCTTTTCTCCTAAACCCACTCCTTTAATGAGTGTACTTACTTTTGTTAAGGGCACCTTCATCCTTCCAGTTACATAAACTCCAAATTTCTGCATAATCTTCAACTTCCCACCCTCCCTCACCCCACCAATCTGACTGTAACTGTGCCCTTCTTACTGACCCTCAAATATGACTCTCCAATAATTCCCACCTCTGTCTGTGCTAGCTGTTCCCCATGTACCCTTCCCCCTCCTACCTTCATTTCCTGAAACCCCTTGTTTCCTTTAAAACTTAACACAAGCATCACTTTCCATATCAAGCCTTTCCTGATTCTCCTCGGCTGCTAATACAATCTCCCCTGTCTCCAGTTACCTTACTTATTTTGCAGGGAAAGGTACAGAGAATGGATCCCAGATAAATAAACTCCTTCTATTAATGAAAGCTGGCAACTTCTCTGCAACTTACAGTTTCAGAGAATTTTCCAGAGTAACTCATTCAAGGCACCATGTGTTGGAGGCAGGACCTGAATGCTGGTTTTTTCAGGCTTCCGTTTTGGGTCTCTATACACTATGCCACATTTCCTCTTAGTTATTTAGTATACCTTTTATAACTACTTATATACACACATATTATATCCTTTGATAGAACCTAAGTTTCTTGAGGGCAGAGACTATTTCATTATTATCTTTGTCTTCCCATGATAGGAATACAAACAATGAGTCTAAATTTTCTATTTATTTTTGCCTCTAATTTTGGAACTTTGTCCTCACTTCAGAAGTTAGGAAAACTCCATTAAAGTTTCGTTAGTTTTAAGTTAATTGTACTGATTAAATTTTATTTATTTATGACTTGCCTACTAGGTTTCTGAGTGTTGTGGGAACAGAAAAATACTGTGCAGTATTGGGAAGCAATTCAGTTTGCATTTAGGCAAAGTTACTACTAACTAATCCACTGAAGAAGGAAAACAGCAAACCACTCCAGTATCTTTGCCAAGAAAACCCATGGCCAGTACGGTCCACAGGATAATGAAGAGTCAGACATGACTAAATAGGCAAACAACAAATACTAACTTTAGGCAAGTGTAAGAAGAGATATGAGGGGGAAAGGGGAAGCTGGATCTCCTTAACTTACTCAGTCTGAAAGTACAATGGCCATTCCTGGGCTCCATCTCACTGCTGACTGGTATGGAGATTATGATCTGTTTCTCCTCAGGGCCAATTTACCCTTTTTTTGGGAAGCCTGGTGGCCCCCACGCCTCACTTTTGGGGGATTCACCATATTGGTACTGGACTTAGTGCAGACTGCTGATTGACTCTAGACCTGTTTTACCTCAGAACTCCTAAGTCTAAGCGATGTTCAAGCTTCCACTTCCTGCAGTAGCAAAATTACATGTTTGTGCCACTGTGTCTGGCAATGTTAACTGAATTTTGGGTTCTTAGGAACAGATTTCTCAGAGAACAAAATGTTTCTAGAGCATGCAGAATTACTTCTCGGTTCTCTAGGTTTTAATGTTCACAAGATCAACAAGAGAGGCCAAGGAGAAGGAATGGACTTGAAAATGCTTTAGTAATTCAAGAAGTCTAAATAGGCTGTGAAGCATACCACTGTATCAATCCTATGGAGATCCATTTCTTTAATGAAGTAATGAGGGTTTAAAAGTAAAATGATATTCTTTTGTGTTTCCCAAAAATTCTGATGGCTCTCACATCTTTTTTCTTTCCTAATTTTAGCAATTTAAAAAAAGTTTAGTCTAATTCTTTGCATCTTTCTACTTATTATCTTCTTACACTAAACATTAATTACAGAGATGAAAACACATGGTAAAAAAAAATCTGGTCTTGTGAAATGGGCAATTTCAGTAAATTAGATGAGGTTTTAGATGCAAACAAAAAATTCTCTCTTTAAGTGCTTTAGGATCAGTTAGCTAAGGAAGCTAATACTTAATAACTAAGATGACTTCATGGGATTTAAATGGACTTACCTTATTCAGAAGACATTCCAGTGAGACTACTTTGTATTTGTGCAAGAAAACTATTACTCTGCAAAAATTCTATTCCAATGTCTCACTGAAGTGTATAGGTGACTTTTGACTCTTGAAAACTAAATTAATGCAGCATAAGTTCTGGTAGTCCCTGATAATCTAGAAAGTTTTTTTGCATATGGAGTACAGCAATAAATTGTGCACCTGTTATCCAATCAAACAACTAAATTTCTTAAGAGTCAGAAGGTTGGCTACCAGGGGATGAATGATTCTGAGCCACAACAACTCATGAAGAGCAAATAAAATAGGACCAAGAGAACTTTCACAGACATAGATATTAGTATCTCTCTGTGCACACATACACACCACAATAATGTCAATGAAAACAACTCTACAACACTTTAGAATTCAGATTAAATATAAACCTCTCCAGGCTTCAGAAGACAATGTTATATTCTTGGTAGGGTCTACTACTAATGGAATAAGGTAAACATTATCACCAGTGACTGGTAGAACTGCTCTGTTTTTGTTACATGGGGAGGGTTCCACGCTGGTGGTGGAGTTTTGGGGAGATGAGAGTGATATAAAAACAAATATCAATAAAATATTTTTTAAGGATATGACTAAACATCTAAGTAATGTTAACTTTCTTATGGCTGGGATACACGCTTCACTAAGACAAACTCAAACTATCTCAAAATGAAATGAAACTGGATGTGAACTTATTTCTAGATACCCAAATAGCTAGGAGGCGTAACAGATAAAGAGTGTTAGACCTGGAGTCTGAAAGACCTGAGTTGAAATCCTAACTCTGGACACTTACTAGCTGTGTAACACTTAACCTTTGTCTAACTCAGTTTCCTTGTCTGGAAAATGTGGTTAATAATAACAGCATCTACTCTGTAGGGTTGCTGTGTGAATAAAATATTTCTAAAGAACTTTAAAAACTATAAAGTGCTACCTGAATGCTATTATTATTACTATTATTACCTCTCTTCACATTCTTCATCAACACTAGTCAACTAAAAGTTACAAACACTGTGTAAATCTCTTCTTTTTAATCATCCACCTCCTTGTTCTCTTAAAAATGAAGCAGTTATTTTCCAATAACACTCAATAAATATATCTAGACATGGCTGCAAATAGTTACAGACATTTGTTCACTATTTTTAGGCAACTCAGCAGCTTACCCAAGGTTTAAAGAATCTTGTTATTAAAAGTGTTATAAGAAAAGTTGATAACAATAAATTGGACCCATTTAATTTCATGAATAAAATATTACAGAACTATAATCCATGTTACTAGTTTTAAAAATAAAAATAGGTAAGGACTTGTGACTCTACCTGCTTCTGGATAATGTCACTTTGATTCGAAGCTTGGAGGGTATGTTCACGTTTAATTTCTATCTGCTGCTGTTTCTTCTTTTGCTGCTGTTCCCTGAGTTGTTGAACCCTTTGCAGCTGTTCTTGCACACTGGCTGCTTGCACGGTGACCACGTTCTGGATCTGATGAGCCTGCACAGGGCTGGTTTGCTGAATCTGAATAGGTAACTGAAGTTTGATTTGCCCAGGAACAACACCCTGCTGAGCCTGTATCTGAGCCACAACATGTGACTGAATCTGAGAGAGAACCTGAACTTGCTGTTGTAGCTGAGGCACAGTAATGACTTGTGTCTGTGGCTGCTGGATTTGTAGCTGAGGACGGGATGGGGAGGTTACAGTAACTTGATTCAAAGCTTGTGTTGTTGGGAGAGTTTGTATGGAAGATTGAAGCTGGGGCTGTGATGGTTGCTGTACTTGGGACTGAATCTGAACCGATGTATGTGGCTGAATTTGAACTGGCTGCGAGGCTGTTGTCTGCACTGGGGACGGACATAGAGTGGGTCCGTTGGATGAAGCTGGTGGAAGTACTCGAGCCTGTGGTGGGCTTTGGACTCGAACTGGAGACTGCCCTGGGACCTGGCTTTGAGACGGACACTGTATTGTGACTTGAGTTTTATTTGAATGTGTCAGGATAGGCTGTGCTTCAGAAGTGACAGGGGATGAAGCTGTTGCTTGGGTCTGGACTTCAGTGTGAGTCTGGGCCTCAGGCTGGGCTTGTGGCTGGGGCTGAGCTTGGCTGGGGGACTGGGGCTGAATTTGAGTTGGGGTCTGGGCCTGAGCTGAAGGTTGAACAGTCTGAGGTGGGGCTTGTGGCTGACTCGGACTTGGCTGCTGAGCAGGTGGTAGGGCTTGGATGGGCTGAGCCTGGGTCTGAGCTGACTGTGTGGTTTGTTTCTGTTCACTTGTAGCTGTGAAAAATAAAAAATCAAACATTCCCATTATTCTAGTCCATAGAACTACAGATATTAACTTGAAAAAAGGTATTTCTGAGATAGAGAACTCTCTATTTTGGTTTCTAAGAGCTCTCACTTTTACTTAGCTTGGTAATAGGCAGCTAGCAATTTTAAAGATGTTAAATAAACCTAAATCCTACCTGATGTTGAGGTGGAAACAGTTGTTGTAGTGCTGGCCGCTGTAGCTGTCGTAGGTAAAGGTGTGAAGAGAAACCTCTGAATGGTACCATTGGGCATTGCAGCTTGCATTAATTGTTGGCCTGGCCCCGGAATCACTGTTACTCCTTGAGGGATCAGCTGCAGCTGTCCAGTAGTTTGCCCCTGTCCTTGAATTACAACAGTCAAACCCTGACTTCCACCCTATAAAAAAAAGTCACCATATAAATGCATATTGCTCAAAAAATGGGCTTAAATACATGTTGATCATTTAGACTGATGGTGTTTTTTGTTATCAAAAATACAAATTGAGAGTCCATGGGTAGTTACTGTTGGGCACTTTAAGAGGAAAACAGGATGAACACAAAATGCTTAAAACTACCCCTTATACCTTCACATATATTAAAAACATATTCACACTAGAAAGAGTTCATATGCATATACAAGATACATATCTGTACATCAAAAAAATATACATATATATATATCTCAATCATACAGTTCAGGTTATAGACATGGAATTGAAAAACCCAAATACATAAAGAAGATAAATATACTAGCTCCAGAAAGTATTCAATAATGACTACATATCAAGGAGTATGGACTAAATAATTTCATACTATAACCATCTACTTACCCTCAATTTCAGCAATTCTACAATTTCACCTCATTTTACATAGCAGAAAAATGAAAAAATAAGCAAAAAAGGCCTCTGCACAATATAGATTATTAAATCTATAGATTTTTCTTGCAGGAGAGTCAACCAAGTTCTCATTTGGAACCGATTTAGAAGTATTTTACATACAATTTTTATTAGATTTCCTTAGGCTTTCAAGACTATGATAAATTATAAACTACAAAGAGGGGGCAGGGAAGGACCATGAAAAGTAGATATTCTGATAACAGCAGAAAGTGATAGCTGACAGCAAGGGAAGCAAAAACCTATAAAAAGTAAACACAGGAAACTAAAAATCACTAGCTTTGGGAACATTTAATGTAGGGACAAATGGCCTAGCCCTTTGCATCTCAATAGCACATCACTATTTCATCAGAGTACAATGCTTATGATGAACCTGTATTGTCAAGTGTTAAATTATGTTCAGGATAACATGCTTAAGAAGATGGCAAAGTGTGTAATGCATTTCAGAAAATTTTATCCCAGAAACATCATAAGACATTACTACTTTAACTCAACCCTCTTCTGCCAACGTATACGGTTACTGCTACCAAAACTTCTATCCCGAGGCTTTATCTTTTTAATTGATGAGAGCTTACTTTATTCACCCAGGCTTGGAGCAGAAAGACAATATTCTTCCCTCTGAGAAGTCCTGGATCAATACTTCTATCCTTAGCCACCACTCCTTTCTAGGTGTTGTTTTCCCCTCCATAAGAATATAAAATCAATGAAGACAGGTACCACCTCTCTTTTGCTTTATCATACCTAGCACTTAGCACTATTAATAAATATCTCTTTAATCATTATGTAAAGTGATGAAATATCACTAACATCTAGCTAAAACACATAAATTTCAGAATGTTTATCACATGCTGAAAAGTCTATACTGAGGACAAAATCTGGTAGCTTTCAAATTAATTATTTGAAGAGGCAAACAACTCTATTATTTCTTATATACTCTATTATTTTGGAACTAAAAGAATCAAGAAGTTGTGGAGGGAGGGAATGACTTTTTGAGCGATGTTCCATAAACATTTATTTAGGTCCTGTACACAAAATTTCTTGGGCTTAAAGGCTATACTGTGGCCGTTACCACCATCATTATTTTAACTGTCATATATGTGTTATACTATTGCTGCTGCTGCTAATACTATAACATGTAATGAAATTCTGTCTATACCACTTCAAGGTCCACAAAGTCCACACACACCTCTCCCTCTCTGACCTGTGAGGTGGAAAAAGTAAGTCCGATTTATTTTTCCCTACTCTACAAATGAGGAAACCTCAAGCTTAAAGAGAAAGGTGATGTGGTACAATGAACCTGGTGCCAAGAGCCATGTGCTAGGCTCTGATGGTATTCTATAGAGCAGTAACATATAGGGTCCCATTTAAAGATTTCAAAAAATAGTTGCCATTATTTACCTGGCCTTGTGTTAACTGAGTGAGCTGAGCCATTGTAAGTTTCACTTGTCCTTGCTGGGGCCGAGGAGGCTGTGAGGTGGAGGACGGCGGCTGTATATGTGGCACAGGTGCTCCTGACGTTACTACCTTTTGTCCAGAGCTTGAAGATGCTGCACTAGGACTAGACACTGCAGTGGAAACAGGCTGCCCCCTGATGATTTGGGTTACTACCTGTTGAGTTTGACCTGTAAAAACAACACAACATTAAGAATACTAGAAATATACTCTGAGCATTTTGTCATTGTTGAGAGACAGTATGACAAATCAGATTATTATATAGTCATTTCCATTTTCAAATAAGACTAACATATACTACTCACTAAGTTGTGCAAACAGAGACTCAACTGGGTTCCTCCATGCCAACTTCCCATTCAACTTCCTAATCTATTTAAAATCTCTCTCCCCAGCAAGTACTGTGTTCAACTAGTATCTATATATCTAGGAGTGAGGAGCCATTCTCCACGGGAAGCCAATTTGAACACATTTTCAATCTTTCTTATGGTATCCTAGGCCCCCAGTTCTTACTAAAAAAAAAAAAAAAACAACCAAAACCACCTTTTTACTGACCTTGTTTGTTGTATGTTTTATCTTCTTGTTCCCCCTCCCCAGTTAACTATCCCTTCTAATAAAGAGTAAGACAAAAAAGCAATTACATAAAAACTAATCAACACATCAAATGAATCTAAAATTTCATAAACCATCAGGCCATCCATTTTAGCCCTTTTGCCATCTGCTCTGCCACCAACACTGCTGTGATACTGAACCATCTGAATCAGCAATGGTACAGGTGAGTGGACCTCCAGAATTCCTACTCTAGGGCTCAACTATCACCAGTGGGTATAAATTTGCATGGCTTCAGGCCAGATTAGATTATGCTTCATATCCCATTCAGCAGTCCAACCATAACAACTTGCCATCTGCATGGATGCTATATGCACATTTCCCCAACTTCAGCTTACTACCTTTTGCTCTGGAAACGGTCATCAACTAGTTAACAATGCTTATGGTTCAGGTCACCATCTCTCACTCTCCAGACCAAGACTCTCTTCCCTGGTTATCACATATCTATGTATGTTGTCTCTTTGTATAAAATGTCTCTGCTTCTCAAGGGCAAAATGTCTCATTTTTTGTATTAATCTTTCTAGTGACTGGCAAACCGTCATGCTTAAATTGCTTTGTACATTCATATATAATATGTTCCTCATTTATATACGCAACATTCCACATCCACAAACCCAAATTTGTGTAATGGAGCTGCATTTCCCAACTTTTCTCTGCAGTTAAGTTGTTCATTATTAAGGCATAGAGTTTCTATTTTTTGTTCTTTCTATTTACTTTGTTGTAGTGATGGTGTACATGGTTTTATTGGTTCTGCTCATTAATTTTCCTATGCTTCTCTGAATCCTTCACAAATTGCTTCTTATCATGCAGCTTTTTCCCTATACTTACATGCCATGGTTTGTTTCCTATTCCTCAATCAATGGGCAATTACTTTGTTTCTAGTTCTTTACTATTACAAAAAGGACTACAATGAATATATATTACATATATTATATCTAATATATATTATCTCTAGGTAAAAGTGTTGGGCCATTTTAGTAACTTTTCTTTTGAAGTAACATTCCAAATTGCTTTCTAGACTGGACAGAGTAATTCGCAACCATATCAATAATAGTACCAGTGCGCCTGTCTTTCCACAGCCTTTCCAACTTGGATTATTTCCACCTCTGCTTGTTTTTGCCACATTTCCATTTCGATCTCTGTGTCCACTTCTACAACAGAAGCACACTATTCAAAAAAGCTGCATTTAATCAGTGTTTTGTTGTTGTTACTTAGTCATTTTCAGTCATGTCTGATTCTTCGTGACTCCATTTGGGGTTTTCCTGGCAAAGATACTGGAGTGGTTTGCCAATTCCTTCTCCAGCTCATTTTACATTATGTGGAAACCGAGGCAAATAGGGTTAAGTAACTTGCCCAGGGTCACTTAACTAGCATCTGAGGTCAAATTTGAACTCAGGTCTTCCTGAATCTAGATCTACCATTCCATCTACCACACCACCTAGCTACCTCTTCAGTTGTATTTAATATAGAACAAATCTGTGACTTCAAACCACAAGCATTTATCAACTGTACAGCGTGGGCCAGTACATCAGGGATATAACGACTAACGTGAGTCTCTGCCCTCAAGAAACTTGCATTCTCCTGGGAGAAGATAACATCTATATAAACAAGTTACATACCACCCACCCACACACACACACACACACACACACACACACACACACACACACGTAATAATGTTTTTGGAGGGGGAAGGACACTAGCTGCTTGTAAGAATCTGGAAAAGTTTCACACAGCAAGTACTTAATAAATGATTATTGACTGATGTTAGAAAATGGTGTTTGATTAGAGTTTTGAAGGGAATAACTTGGGGTGAAGTGGTGGACTCATTTCAGGGATGGGGCAGAGTCAAGTGAAGGCATGAACATGGAAGATGAAAGGTCCTGTCTAGAATATAACAAGAAGGTGAGTTTGGCTGACTACTGAATACAAGAAAGGGAGTACTATTTAAGTCTGAAAAAGTAAGTTGCGGCCAAATTATGAAAGATTTTAAAAACTCAACAGAGAAACTTATTTTAGAATCAGTGGAATTTACTGAATGACATGGCCAGACTTACTACTTTGGGAAAATTATTTTGGCAACAGAATGGAGACAGGAGATATCACATGGGTACTTCCTTCAATGGTAAATACTGCAAAGCCTTCTCCTCATAACAACTATAAATCATGTTTTTAAAGTGTTTATTTCACATTAATCCAAAAAAGTCAAACAGCATATTATCTCCATTTTACAGATGAGGAACCTAAAGCTTTTTGAGGTTAACTGACTTATGATGACAAAGCTAAGTAGTTTTTCAAAAAATTAATTATATTAATTTTTAGTTTTCAACCTTCACTTCCACAAGATTTTGAGGTCCAAATTTTCTCCCCATCTCTCCCCTCTGCCTACCCCAAAACAGAATGCACTGATTATCCCTTCCCCTAATCTGCCCTCCCTTCTATCACACCCCTCCCTTCTCTCATTCCCTTTCCCTCTATTTCTACTAAGTAGTTTTTTATTTATGAATCTGACAAATATCAACATTTTCCTAAAGCCCTCTATTCTGCCCCCCAAGAAAAACAACTCAGGAGAGAACTCCAAATATACAGGTTGGTTTTCTTTATTGTGTAGATTTCAAATTTAACATAGTAGTGCCAAGACTGCTATGCTTACCTTTGTGCCTTTCTGAACTTCCTTGTGCTAGCTTATTTTTTCTAATGGTGCTCTTTTCTCTTTTAGAATCACTGATGCTAAGCTAACAACTCTGACCCCTACCATTGCTGAAAAAAAGCCCTTCCTTCTCAAATAAGTAGCCACCATGCAAAACAAAAACCCACATGGGCCTTGCACCATTCTGCATCCATCAGTCCATTATCTCTTTGCCAAGATATAGGAAGCATCATTAATCTTCTGGAATCAGGACTGGTCATCAGTTTTTTCATGTTTCTTTCCGTTTACAATATTGTCATCAATATATAAATTGTTCTCCTGGCTCTGTTCATTTCATTCTTCATCGGTTCAAACAAATACTCCTAAGGTTTATCTATATCTTGTCCCCTTTGTCATTTCTTATGGAGCAAGAATACTCAATCATATTCACACACCATAATTTATCCACCTATTTGATAAGCACTCATTTGGTTTCTAATTCTTTGCTAAAATAAAAATGCTGTAATATTTTTGTACATGTAAGTACTTTTCCTTTCTTTGGTATCTTTATGCCTAGTAATGATACTGGTAGGTCAAGGGGTATAAACAGTTTAACGATTTGAGCAGTGTTTTCTATAATGGCTGAACTAATTCAAAGTTCTACCAACAGCGCATTAGTCTGCCTGTTCTTTCACATACCCCTACAATACTTGTCACTTTTCTTTTCTGTCACCTTTGCCAATCAGACAGCTGAGAGGCAGCCCCTCAGATTTGTTTGAAATTGCATTATCTTTATTTTAGTAATATGGAACTTTTTTTATGATTATTGAGAGCTTGCTTTGGAGAATTAACAGTTTATATTCTCTCATCTTTTTACCTACTTGGGACTAGCTCTGGTTCCTTCTTATTAGTATCAATTTCCTATATATCTTGGGTATGAGACCTTTTTTTAGAAAAATTAACTAAAAATTTCTCTACTTAACTTCCCATCTTCTTTAAAAAATTTATTTTATTTTTAACTTATGCAATAAAACAAGCACTTCCATAATAGTGTAATTAAAAAAAAGATGACTGCACATGAAACTTCAAATTTATTACATATAACTTGCTATTCCTTTGAAATATATAACGAAGTTATCATATAACTTCTTTTGTTTTACCTTTTTTTCTTCACTCCCAATCCCGTCCCCCTGGCTGGGCCTAGAGATTACTACCATTAAATACACACAGATATATATGTAAAATCATTCTATATCTACTTCTATTTATCAGCTCTTTCTCTGGAAGCAGATAATATCTTTCTTATGTCCTTTACTTCTAATTTGTACATTTATAATAGTCAAAATGACTCAGTCACTCAAAGTCACTCTTAAAACAACACTGCTGTAACTGTATGCAGCGTTCTCTTGGTTCTGCTCACTTCACCCTCCAAGGCCTGTGCGACATCTTTCAAACACTCCCCCTCCTCTCCTCTTACACATCACCATTCTAGTGTGGGCCCTCATTACCTCATGCCTTGATAATTCAAATTGCCTGTTGGTGGGTTTGTCTGTCTCATTTCTGCCCCTTCTAATCCATTTTCCACTAAAGTGATTTTCCTAAAGTGCAGGCCTAATCATGCCTCCCCAACCCCCTCCTACCAACTCTAGTGGCTCCCTAATGCTTCCAAAAGCAAATATAAAATGCTCTACTTGGTATTCAAAGTCCTTCATAACCTGGCCCCCTCTTACATTTCCAGTCCTCTTACACTTTACCCCCTGATACATAATCTTTGATGCAGTGACAGTTGTCTCCTAGTTGTTCCACAAACAAGACACTCTATCTCCTGGCTCCAGGTATATTCACTGGCTGTCCTCCCACACCTGGAACACTTTGCTTTCTCCATTCCAAGACCTCCTAGGCTTCCTTAAAATCTCAAGTAAAATCCTACCTTCTACAGGAAGCCTTCCCTAACCCCTTCTAATTCATTTCCTATGGATCCTATACATTGCCTTGTATGAAAATCCTGCACAAAGTCCCTGCTTTACGTAATACTTGTTTGCATGTTGTCTTCCCCATTAGACTGTAAGCTCCTTGAGGGCAAGGCTGTCTTTTGTCTATGTATCCCCAGCATGTAGCAAAGTGCCTAGGACACAGTAGGTGATTAATAAGTGTTTACTGATTGACTGATTAAAATAGCGGGGAACTCTTCTATACCTAATGTCTTCTACTGAAATGCTTTTCTATTTTTTTCTGTTGTTGTTGCTGTTCGACCAATTTTCAGTAGTGTCTTGCTCTCTGTGACCTCATATGGGGTTTTCTTGGCAAAGATACTGGAGTGGTTTGTCATTTCCTTCTCCAGCTCATTTTATAGATGAAGAAAGTGAGGCAAACAGGGTCAAGTGACTTGCCCAAGAGCACAAAACTATTAAGTGCCTTAAGTCAGATCTGAACCCAATCTTTCTGACTCCTAGCCCAGCCCTCTATCCACTATGCTACCCGGCTGCCCCTGTTCTATTTTTAGACAAATATTTTACATTAATAATGTAAACTAACCCTAAATAGTTTTCTGATGGTTACTACTTTATGATATGATTTGAGGCATAGTATTACTGTCAGATTTCCTTAATTCCCACATTCTGAAGTGGGAATCTCCCCTTGAGAAGAGGGAACCTTTTATTCCTTCATATAAATATAACTTTTCTAGTTCTACAGAATAATCTCTTTGGCAGCTTGACCGGCACGGTGCTGACTGTGTAAATTAATCTAGGCATTATTTCCGTTTTTATTACATGACCCAACCAAGATCAATCAACATATCTCTAGTTACTTATGCCAATATTTCTAGGTCAAACATTTTAAGAGTGTTTTATAGCTGTATTCATGTAGTTCCTGTGTGTGTCTTGGAAGCTGGATTCCCAAATACTTTATACATTTTACAGATAAAGTGAATGGAATTTCTTTTTCTCTTCCTATTGAGTTCTGTTGGTAATATCCAGAAATGCTGATTTTTTTGGGAGGGTGGGATGAGTAGTCTATATCCTGATGTTTTACTCAATTATTATTTCAGTTAATTTTTTAGTACATTCTCTGGGCTTCACTAAGTAAACATTCATGTCATCTGCAAAAAATGACAAATCTGTTAAATCTTGGCCTTTGCATAGTTCCTAAATTTCTCTTTGCTTTTTTTTTAAGGCTATAGCAGGAGTTTCTAGAGTCATATTAAATAACTATGGTGATAATGGATATCCCTGTTTTATCCATGAGCTTACTGGAAAGGCCTCTCTACTATTTTTCAATTACAAATAATACTAGCTCTTGGTTTTAGAGAAATCGATTTACCATATTAAAGGACAGTCTACTTAATCTGCTTTAAAATTTTTTGTTTTCAACATAAACAGATATTGCATTTTGTCAAAATGGCTTTTTCCCATCAGTTTATAATTCACATGATTTCTATGTTTTTTGTTTTAGAAGAACATTTCCTTGTTGTGGAAAAATATTTACCTACTACTAGAATTAGTTCTGTGAATTTTGATAGAACTGACTTGCAAATCTTCTTGGTCCTAGTTTCCTTCCATTTTTAGAGGTACTTTATGGTTTGTTTGATTTCTTTTTCTAAGACTGGGTTAAGTTGTCTCTTTCTCTATTATCCTAAGTGTTTTATACTTCTGTAAAGATTTTTATTTGTTATTAGTATGTGCATACTATTTTATGATATTTTGGAATAATTTCCCTTATTTGGTCTTTATTATATATATATTTTTTCATTTTAAATATAAGCAATTTGGGTCTCCTTTCTTAAAAGAACAGATTAATAATTTATGCATTTTATTAATGAAAAAAAATCAAGTCCTAGTTTTAACAAAAAACAATTTGGCTTTCAAATTTATTTTTTCTTTTCTTTTTCTTCAGAATGTCTACTGGGTGGGATTTGGTGTTCAGAGTTATAAATTCCATTCCTTCTTCCCCACCCTTGGAATGCATTGGTTGCATCTCAAAGGTTTTGTTATGTGGTCTCACTTATGTTATTGAATGAAGTTAGGTTGTTTCTATGATTTGCTCTTTAAGACATCATGTTTTAGGATTATTCAGCTTTCATTTAAATTTCAAAAGTCTTTTGCTGGTTCAAAGTTTTATTATGCAGTGGTCAAGAAAAATGTTTTTTAATATTTCTGCCTTTCTGAGCTTCTTATGCCCTACTACATGGTCAGATTTTATAGATGGACTGTGCAAAGCTGACAGACATGTATATTTCATTTAACAATTAACAAGCAGCTGTCATTTCTAACTTTCCTAAAATTCATTCAGGTCTCTTAATTTGCTTCTGAATAGATCTGTGTAGGTCTAAAAAAAGGCACATCAAGGTCACCTAACTATAATTTTGCTGCCTATTTCTCCCTGTAATTTGATTATTTCTAGTGCTTAGGTTATTATGCTATTTGGTACATATATGTATTGATAATATTTAATAATTTATGATGGCTTTAAGCAAAATGTAATTTCCCTTTATTTCTTTTAAGGAAGTCTGTTTTTACTCTTTGCTTATCTGAGATAATGGCTTCCTTTGCTTTTTAAATTTTGCCTGACGTATAATAAATTCTGTTCCAGTCTCTTATTTTAACTGTGAATCTTTATGTTTCAAGTATATTTCTTGTAAACAAAACACTGTCGGATTCCTCTTTTTAATACACTGCTATGTTACTCTGCTTTTTAGGTGAGTTCATAATCTTCATGTTTAGTTATGACTGCTAGCTGTATGTTCCTTCCTCTCCCCCCATCATAAAGCTCTACCTGTTTTCCACTTTTCCTCCTACCTGTTTTACAAAGAAAGAAAGGGGCACTGTGAGAAGTATCGTGATCAATTGTAATAATCTATAATTGAAGTGGTCTGTTTTTAATCCTTTTATCAAATTTAACCTGTGATTTGATTACTTTGTTTTAATCTCCCTTTTATGATCACCCTAAACTGATTTGCTTGTTGTGATGACCCCCCCAATATACTTTCCTTCTTATACCATCCCTTCTCTTTTTGGTGCCTGTTTCTGCACTAATGTGTGTGTGTAAGTATTTCTCCTTATCTGATCTGGCAAAGAGTGAGATTAAAAGATGCCTGCTCCCCTGCCCATTTTTCCATGTTAGTCTACTCTTCTCAGGCACCCCATTGATAGGAAATAGCATTTTTTCCTCCTTTCTTCCTTTTCCTTTCCTTTCTTAAAATTACAAAATAGAACAAAACCATACACAAGCCTTCTGATGATGTTATTTATTTTCTATGACCCTGGAAGATAACTGAATTTCTGAGACACTTTTCCTTTTCCCTTCATTAGAATGAAAGCCCTCATTTAGTCCCTTGCAACTGCCTAAATGTATTTGCCATGTAGGTTTCTTCTGATCCTTATGCTTACAATTCAGAATTTCTACTATCTTTGTACTTGTGATCAAGAACGCTTTAAAGACCTCTATTTCACTAAAGGTCTATCTCCACCTCCCCAATAGAATCATACTGAATTTTTTGAGTTAATATAACCCAGTTACTCTAGGTGTAAAACTTTCATCTTTGTGGAATGTTGTACTTCAAGATTTTTTTCTCCTTTAGTATGCTTGCTACAAAGTGTTGGACAATACAGGTTGCGATTCTTTTGCACTAGGACTCTTTCTAATTGAAGTATTTTTCTTAGAACTGGAAGTTCTGGATTTTGGCTATGGCGTTTTCTGTTTGGGTCTTTTTTTCAGGAAGTAATTAATGGATTCTACTTGTGATTTGTCTTCCAGTTCATCTAGATCTGAGCAGTTTTCTTTTATGATTTTTTTGAAATATTACATCCAAATTTTATTTTTTTTTGTCATGGTTCTCAAATAATACAATGGTTCTTAAATTCTCTCTCCCTGACCTGATGGATTTCTAGTAGATACCTGACGTTTTCTTTTATTTTTTAAATGTTTTGAGTTTGTTCTAAGATTGCTTTCTGTTTTCAGGGTCACTGAGTTCTGTTTTCTCCATTCTATTTTTCATAATTCACTTCCCAAGTTTTTCTACCTTCTAAGCTATTTACTCTTTCAATTCCTTTCCACCCCCACCAAACTCTAATCTCATGCTTTATCTCTTGCTTCATTTCTCCAACACACTTTTATAGTCCTTGTGGCCAATGCATCTGTTCCTAGCTGAGATTCTGCTTTTAATTGTAGGATTACTTTTCTTCTAGGTTTACCTCGTGGCTTCTCTTAATTCAAAGTTTCCTTCATTGTATTTAGTGTTTAATCTGCTTAACTGTCACTTCAATTTCACCCATTGATCTCCCTGAACTCCCTTTTAAGTATCAATTAAAAGTCCACCTTCTACAAGAACCTTCCCCAACTTCTTCATTCCACTACTCTCCTTACTTACTACTGATCTTGTATATAGCTTCCCTTTGATATATATTTGCTTGCATATTGTCTTCTCCATTAGATCATAAGTTCCTTGAAGGCAGGGACTGCCTTTTTGCTTCTTTTTAGGACAGTGTCTGCCAGACTGAAGGCATTTAATAAATGTTTACTGACTGATTTTCTGCAGCATGATTACATCCATGCACTGCCTTTTTGGTCACTGATAATTTTAATTTTTAGATTATGTAATTTTCACTCTATTAACATGATCAAAAGAATATTGGAGTTAAAAGGATGGAACTCTGAACCAGGAAGCAGCATGGCACCTCTGAAAGAGCAATGAAATTTCCCAAACAATCCAGATACTCTCATCCTCTTTTAAGTTCTGAGCCTAGACTATTCTTGATCCATAGTGTTTGTCTGAATGTCTCAAAAGTTACCCTACAACTGCCTGTCACTATCTGAACAATAGGCATTCTTCATCTGACTGGTCTTTTACGTGTTAAGTTCTAGCTTTTACATGGTGAAGGATTTCATTGAGGAGGCCTTTTAATATTTTGGGGCTTGATGCAATCATCACTATGTCATTTGCAAAGAGGAACATTTGAAAGACTTTACTACCTAAAGGAAATCTATTTTCCATGTGGAATCTGTTCAGAACATCTCTGGTGAACAGGTGTCTTCTGTTTTATGTTTTGCTTGATATAGAGTAGGAGGATGAATGACCAAAACTTTGTACTTCCACCTATCAAGGCATCTTATATTAATGCATGGGAGACATTTTTTATTGGACGAGACCTTTCAAGGTTGAATTTTACTGTAATGAATCAAATATTATGTTTCTTCTCATGTTTTTATCAAAATCAGGAAGACCTAAGCTTTGAATGTTACTTTATACACTTTCAAGCTGCGTGAACTTGAGGGGTAAGTGATTTGAAGTCCTGTCAGCTTTGATATCCTCATTTGTAAAATGGAGATAATAACAGCACCTACCTCACAGAAATTATGAACATCAAATGAAGTAATATCTGTTAAGTGACTTGCAAAGTGAGTGCTAGGTAAGTGTTAGTCGTTATTGTGATTTTTTTTTTTTTGGCTGACACTCTTCAAATCTTTTAGAGATAAGCAAGTTTCTACAAAGGTCCTTTTCATCATTTCTGGAGTAATGATAAAGTATGTGATTTTTTCCCCATTCTCTCTCCCCATATGGGTATCCTCAATGAGGTCCTAAGGGCCCAGAAGGAACAGGCTATAGGCAACCCTCTCCTCTCCATACCCCAACCATTTCCCAGTTCTTACTAGGTGCTGAATTATCTTTCCCTAGTAGATGCTGTCACCACTCCCACTCCCCCCACCCCTTTGTCAATATCCCATTCCTGCTTGAGGTAAGCCAGACCCCTGCTTCACTGCAACTCTTGGGCCTACCTCACACTTCGCAATAATCATTGGTTGTTCACAACACTTTGATGATATAAAAACTTTGATGATAGAAAGTTAGAATCCTTTCAGTCAGATGTTGAACAACTAGGCCTTACTGTCTACCTATTGCTGTGCCTTCTAAACTACTGGGCAATGTCATATTCCCTGCAGTTGAATCCTTCTATATATCCCCTAATTAGTACATGAAGGCAGAAACTGCCTTACTTTTTTATTTGTATTTTCAGCTTTTTGAACAGTACTTGGCACAATAGCGAATGTGCTTACATGCCATCCCTTCTTTTATATCAGTCTCTCAATGCTTTAAGAACTACGTTTCCTTTGGCATGAACTTCTCTGTGTACCTGGTTTGGGTACCTGTGTACTCTGTGTTCCAGCTACGATTTCTGATTCCATTTTGGGTGCTCTCTCCTCACTGTTAGAATGTTAAGCTACTTAAGAGTAGGGCTTGTTTCATTCTTTACATAAATGGAAAATGGAAGTTGAGTATTTAGAATAGTGCATGTTTAATAAGTGCTTGTTGAAAGATTAGATCACATAGTAATAGGGTACTGAGGTAATAATAATCTACTAAATATGTTAATTCTGCCACCATAAAGATGAAGAGTTCATGATGCAGAACTAATCCATTTTTCATTTATTTCAACTCCTTACAGTTTTATCTATAAATATTCTTATAATGATCTGGCTTATGAGATGGGTCTCATATCAAGCTTTTTATAGATTCATTTTCCCTTACATCATTCTTTGCTGTTTTGCCAGATGATATTGCTCATACTCTTCTATCACTATCTATTATAATATTTTGCAAATAAATTTATATTCTAAACCCATGTTTCCTTTTAACTGCCAAGTCATTTGTCTGTTTGATGGTTTTTCAAGTCAAGTTAAGTGCCCTTTCAGTCTCTTTGTGGTAGTGATTATTTTATATCAGTTAAACTTTTATAGAAAATTGTTATAACTGGTTTCAATGGCTTTTCTTTTTAATTCAGAACCCATGTTTTCATCATCAATAGAGTTGGAATTACATGCATCATCTTTTCATCTTTATTCTTTCTTTCATCTGGGAGATGATTCTCACTTGCAATATAACAAGTGTATGAAATGAGTACATATAGATACTTAATTCAGAAATGAAGTTAACCAGCTGTTTCTTGTTTATTATATTATATAGCCAATTCTATCATTATGTGATGTTTGGTATTGAAACTTCATTTATGGAAAGCCTCAAATCTTTGACTTCTTTCCTTTCTTAATTCCAAACCATCTCTTTCAACGTATTTCTCACTGTCCTCTCTTGTCCTCTCTTCAAACCTTTGCTTTGAAGTTACCAAGTATCACTGTGTATGTAAATCTGGTTTAGAGCATCCTGTCAAGTTAACAGAATTTCTCTTCACCATCTTAAACAGATCACAGAATCATATCACTTATTTCTAGCACTGGAAGGGACTGGCCAGGAGAACCTAGGAGTTACCCTTCTCCTTAGTGGCAACTTCCCTATGCTTTCTGGTTTCAGATATAGCAAAAATGTCATATTGTTAAGTGTCAGTTTCTCCAATTATATATCAGCTTATTGGTTAATGACTCTCATTTAAAGTACCAACAGTTAAATTAATACATATAGATGATTTAAGAACTGTGAGATTCTTAACCCTTCTTGGCTTCTTTCTTACCACTTACTCTGCCAACACTACTTTGAAAAGGCCACACAGGCTGAGCATCATTTTGTGTTCTCATGACTTATTACTATTATGCTTATCACCCAGTGGTCAATGTACTAATAATAAAACTCCCTGTACTTTTCTAATCCGGTCCTCAGATCACACAGTTACAGGGGGCTTTAGAGACAAAAGTGCTTGGGATGTGATCCAATCTGAACAATCTTCACTCCTCCATTTTATAGATGAGGGAATGGAGGCCCAGACACTCAGGTTAAATGACTTGCTCAAGGTGCTATAAGGCAGTAATTGGCAGTCTATCACTGAGAATGTATATAAATTGAAGGCTTTCTAATTTGGTAAAACCTGCCAAAGCATGGGCTTGGCTAGTATAGCTTTCAAGGATGGAGGATCACCAATGATGACATCAGAATAATACTAGAGAGGTGGTGAACTAGGGCAAGGGAGTAGAGTATACATTTGTAGACATGGCCAATAGTGTTGCTTTGTTTTGCTTGACTGTACTTATTTGTTACAAGGGAGGGCTCTATTATGGGAGGTGGGAAGGGGAAGCATTAGGAAATGATAACGCTAAAAAGGAAAAGAGTAAATAAATATACAACATTTAAAAAGGAAAAAAGAGAACAGCGAAAGTGGAACAACAACCAAAAAAAACAATCTAGATTCACGGCCATGCATCTGTAACAAAATGATGCACTGGAGTAGAACTGCTGTAGAGGCCTCGGGAACAGCTGACTGAACAGAATATTTTGATTCTTACAATGTGTTCACACAAACTTTAAAGTTTAGACAGAACTAAATCTAGCTAGGGTGAGACACACTAGATTAACTAAATTTAACTGGAGGTTTCTTCTGGTTCTGTTGCTATTTTAGCAAACATGAGTTCAAGAGGATTAGTTGCTCAGTATCCTTTCACATACCACTGTTGCCCCGTTCTTTCACTTTGGCTAGAAGAGATGGCAAGCAGGTAATTTTTTTCCAGCATTATAGAAAATTCTGTAACTGTTTTATATTTGTTGATAGTTTATAAATCTTTTAATTCATTACAATTTACAAATTACTAATTATCATTTAACAGTACTTCACTCAATATCAAAATTTCAAAATTCAAAAATCCAGCTTTTTTTTTTTGGGAAGATCACAGTAGAAGCACTTAATAGAGAAATATTAATTCTAACTTGTAATTTTCTATTATGGAGAATGATCAGGAGTACAGAATATGACGGACTTCATATACTTAAAAATAAAAATGAACCTACTGGCTGGAAGAATACCTTGCTGTACCATCAGAGGTGTTCGAATAATTGTCTTTCCTAGGGTTGATTGTTGGAGTGGTGTTCTAATCACTGTCATACCAGGACGGATCTGAGTCCCTGTGATTACCTATCAATGACACAAAGCGGGACATGAATTCAAATGTTTTTCAAGACTCAGGTATGATGATTTCTGAACTCAAGATCTTCTAAGTATACTATACTTGGTAAAATGTGAGAAATGTCTGGAGAGATGTCAGATGTCCCCAGATATTACATTATTTTTTATTGAATACATTTGAATAATGCTTACATTTTTGAAAAACAAACAAACAAAAAAGAAACCCCCCCCCGCAATCTTTTTATTCTTCTTCTTGATAATGTGTTTGATTCTGTTGAGGATAGTCTCAAATTTCCAAATTAAAACTATTTCATATAAAGTTCTTTTGCCACCAAGACAAACAATGGTCTAAAGGAAAGTTACAAGACCTAATGAAGGCCATGCTCAAAACTAACCCTAGTTTCTAGGTACTACGGAAAAGCAGTATGTGGCTCCCATTTTCCTCTGAGCTGATTATAGCTACCAGTTAAAGGAGTAAGAGATTAAATTAACAAACCAGATGTTCCTTACAAAATACACTGATGCAGTTTTGTTGTTAGGTTGAGAGAACGTTCAGACAAGTCTCCCTGATTAACCTTCCTATCTGATAGCTATCGGTGTCACAAAAACTGATGCATCTGATATATATATGTGTATATATACACACATATATGTATATAGCAACTGCTTAATGAAATACAGATATAATGTTGTGGGTTGTAATTTATTTTTATTTTTCAAATTCTTACTTGCCCACAGCATGTCTTAAGTACAGATAATCCAGTGCAAATTTGCAAGGCTATAATAAAAGGAAAATTTTCTTTTAAAAATTCCTTATTTAACACTTACTATTCAGAGGAACATACTTACTGATACTAAATGAAAGTCCATCTGGTCAATGGCTAGTGTTTAACTGTTTAATGATTAATGTCTCACATTTTAGAAATCTAACAAATAGAAGAACAGATTTTTTCAGAATAATGATTTTTTCATAGATTAAGTAGTAATAGGTAAGGGAAAATGAGAGCCTGGGTTAGGCTACTCTGAAAAACCCAACCCACTGTGCTTGACCACATTTCAACATGAGGTAACCTCAAAAAAGAAGTCTTACCTGTGAATTACTTGTGGTACCTACAGTGCCTGGGGTGTTTGGTCTAATAGTGACTGTAGCTGTTCTTGGCTGGAATGAAGTAAAGGTTTGCTGACTTGCACCTGTGCTTGATGGAATGATACCCAGGACTTTCTGTTGAACCTGAACAACACCTTGAAAAAAATTAAGAATTTATTAACAATGCACTGGTGCTGCTAGGTTTCCCTGGAGTAATTACAAATTGGGAAGGTTATAGTGGGATACACGGACTACGAGACCCAACGACACAGAACAGAGGAAAGAAAATAAAGGCAAAACTATTTCACAAACACGAATTAAAGGTCTTCATGACTTTTCCTCCTTACCTCCTTGTGTTGTTGGCACATTTACAGCAACAATCTTGCTATTTGCAGGAAGCGGTAGTTTGGTAATTACTTTTCCTGCCATAGTAACTGGACTGCCTGTAATTTGGAACGTCTGACCTGTGCTGGCAATGGTTGTAGCAGATGTAGCAGCTGTGCTGGTGGCTATTAGGGTATAAGACATTCAATAAGTTTTAGATTTAAGACAACCAGCAATATAGTCACTTCTAGGAAGAAGTTCCAAGGTATAAAATGATGTATTTGTATACTTACAAGAAATTCTTACCCTTTCATTGCTTTAAATATACCTTTTATTTCAATTTTAAATTTCATCTATTTAATTATTCCTTCTACTAAAGTAAATCTGGGATTTCAAAGGTTATGCCAGCCAAGCATAAACTTTGGTAGATCCTACCAAAAGAGAAAAGCCCAGTTACAGATGTGTCTGACTGTAAGTACCAGCTCTATTAAATCTGGAGAAGCTCATGCCTGATAAATTACCTATCAAAACTGATAAAATATATGATATGAGTTTTGAAATTTTCCTTTTATTATTTTAGGACTCAGGGCCATTTTTTAATACAAATTTGGTTGCCTAAAAGTCTGTTTCCTTTTAATATTAACCTTCTCTGATCAAAATCTGGCTCATGAAATAAGGGAAGATGGCTTGGTGTTCCTCAGATAGAAGCCAAAGTGATTTTAGTTATTTCTTAGCTCTGCCAGTTAACTGTTGAAAGAAGGATTTTTCTGAGGCCTTCCCTGATAACTTTCTTGGTTATCTTGGTGACGTGTCAATATTTTCTCTCTATCGGCCTATTTGTGAAACCTCTAAATATAAGTTTAATCTGTAACCTTAGTTTATCTGTAAGGTTTGCTTGATGAGGTTTGCTTCCTTATGGGGCATATGAGATTATGATTGTTTCATAAAGTCTGTTCAACTTTTATGACATTGGAGCAAGTATAGAATTAAAGATTTATCTTCTCTTTATTTTTACGACCTAAAAGGCATGTATAGGATTGCAATATGTAAAAGAATTATTTCTCTTATCACTCTGACATAATTTTGCCTGTAAGAGGGCTTGTGAGACTAATAATGGTTCAGGTTATCTCTGAGGGCTGACTCTATGCTTGAACATAATACTAAACTTAGGCTTTTACCTCTATAATTTCTGAGTTGTAAATATCTTTGGCAGAAGTTACCAACCACATGAACTTAAAGAGAAAATAAGACTCCCATAACAAATACAAGGCTTCAAATACCACCTGGCTTCTTTTATTATTGCAATGGGGGTTAACAGGAAAAAGCTTGCTAAGTATCCTACTTTTTATACAGTTTACAAACCTTAATTTAATTGGTGGTATTCTCAATTTGTGATTTTTTTCTAATAATTAAAAGGCTTACATGCTACTAGAGAAACCAAATCATATTAGTAACAACATTCTCACTATACATTAAATTAGAAGATACAAAAAGTTGCAATTAAGTGAAAAGATGACACAGAAGTTTCTCCTGAGAGAAGAGATTAAAATAAATTATATAGGTGGTTTCATCATATAACCAAAGAAGCAAGAAATATTATTTCTCGAGATACTTAATCATCTCACTCTGGAGCTGCAATGTTCATGACCAGTCACCAGACACTGTGAAGATTAGTGCAACAACATCTGTGCTGAGGATAAAATATTAGGGAAGTTCCTGACAAGAAGAACTTGACAAGTTTCTTCCAATTGAGTCAACACAAAATTCAATACTCAGCAACCACACTATGAAAAAAGGTAAAGGTGAAGTTGGTGAAAATATGTTGGAAAATATGTTTCAGATTAAGAAATGTGAATGGCCAAAACCTGGCATATTTCTTTGAAGTGTACTCTCTACACCTACACCTACACACACAACACACACGCTCTCTCTGAATATTTGTTTTAAAAGAACTGAAATGTATGGCATGAAGAGAATACAACCTTGATGAAAATGTGAAAAGGGAAGGAGCAGGCTTTCAGAGGAAATTTTCTACAGAGGATCACATGTTTACAATCACACTGATGAGTGAGGTATAGATAATATCCTAGTGCCATCCTAAGAAAGCATCTGATTAAGTAGAGCAAGGTGTTTCATTCACAAGAAATCCTAAGAGATGTGATGATAGAGACTGCTTTTTCCCCCAAAACATAATAGTATCAACACCAAACTAAATAGCCAGGAAACTGTCCTCTAAAAAAAGTCCAACAAAATTCTGTTATTTATGTGTTCTAATATTCTTTTTTGTATGAATTAGACTGAATGTAGAATAGTATGGCCCCTAATCCCAATAAAATCCACAGTGATATGAAAGACTGTGGTCAAGAAAGAGGGTTGACTGGATTGCTAGGACATGAATTCACATTTCAGCTCTGCCACTTACTGCCTATGTAACCTTGGGCAAGTCACTTAACCCCTGTGGGCTTCAGTATTCTTGTCTGTAAAATGATAAGGGTGGGCAGGATAACCTCTTGTCTTCCTTTTAATTCTAGATCCAGGATACTATGAATCATCCTAATAGAAAAAATAAAGTGGTTGAAGAACAAAAACAACTTTTTATCCAGATTTTACATGTAGCTGGATGGGTAGAGAATTAATGTACACCCTGGAAAAGTACTATAGGAATGATGAGCTAGAATTGACTGGACTAATTCACATGTGGGAAACATGCACAGCTTGATGCTGCAAAAGCCAATCCCCTCCCTTACTCATTCTGGCATCATTTCAGTGATGCTGGATGACTGTGAACCATGGAATGGCACAATCTCAGAAGAACAAGGCTTCCAATTTTAAAGAGCAATGTATCCACACAGCATATGAAGCCATGTTGCAGTATCTTACCAATGGGGTCCTGCAAAACACAACTGGCTTAAAAGACAGTATCAAGGATATGTATGGGAAGAAAAAGTAGCAAGCTGATGTACAGAGAATGAGAAACAGCTGGTGGAGAGCTTGAATGGTATGTTAACCCTGAAATATCAAAAGAAAAAGAGGAAGGCTTCCAGAATACTGGCAGATTCTCCATGGAAGGTTACAGGAAACCATGAGCAGAAATCAGACCGGGCTAGACTGGGTAAAGTCTATAGTGCTACAGACAGGACCCATACTTTTGAAATCAAAGATCCTTCAAAGTATCAAAGTGAAAACACATATTGGTAACGTGGTCAAGGAGAAAGACCAATGGGCTGGGAGTCTGCAGTCTAGGGACAGGGGTAGGGGTGGTGTCTAATCTCAGTTCTGTCATTAACTAGTAGTACAATCTCAGGTTCTACCACTTATCCTGAATTCTGATGATGCTCCACTTCAAACTGTGGATATATAGACATGGGCTTAACTAGTCTTACCTAATAGAAAGAGGATAATTAAGATAGAGCTCTGGATTAGAAGATTAAAAGACTGTTTCTCACTTATGTTTTATGTCTACACAGACATGTGGTGTTGAATAAGTCAATTCTACTCTCTCACTTTCAAAACTCCTCCCAGACCTAGCACTGTGTTATAAATGAAATAGTGAAAGGGCAAGAGAAGGTATTAGTTAATAATTGAAAGATTCCTTATGTTGGTAGCTTTAACAAGTGTTAACAAGATGAGAAGATACTGAATATGGGCCCACAGAATGTGTCAGACATTAGGTACCAGCTTACCTAAATTTAAAGCGGCTTGTCTATGCATACAATGCCTAGAGAAAGGCTAACTTCCAAAAAATCTTTGATTTCAGTAGGTAGAGGTGGAACACATTTTTCTGAACTAAAATCAATTGTTCACTTAATGATAACTGTTTACCTGAACTTGACTGGCCTTGCTTAACCCAGGTAGCAAATGTCTGATGGAAGTTCTTGTTCTGCTGGAATGTCACTGTGGCTGGAGACCCAACCTTAGTGGTGAGCACCACTTTGGTTCCGGTGGTGACTGGGCCACTTATAGGGGCTACCACAACCTTCTGAGGGGTGGAGACTGTGTTGGTGGTACTGTTTGTCGAAGCAGTGGTAGAGGCTGCAATTACTGCTGGTAGTTGTTTCTGCTGCTCCAATCGTTTCTACAAAAGTTAGCAAAGGAAATAAAAATTAATAAGACAGTTTTTTTCTAAGTCAAAGATGGATTCACAAGTCCCCCAATTAGTTCCTTCTTAAACTAAGAAACTCAGTTCAAATACTCCTTTTGTAAAGCATCAAACACCTGAAAATGTGACCCATTTCCTATCTGATTCTAGGTATACATCTTACATATTTTTCAAAAGCCAAGTTCTACTTCAAATAACAGGAAACTCAAATGGTAGAAATTTTCTCCACATGAATAAACTCTTCAAATTCTCAGTCTGAAAATAAATACTTAAAATTACAACTGGCATTAGTAATCTTATAGTTGACTGGGACACTATGCTGTTCACTGATGGAATTTATAGCAAGTGCCAGATAAAACTGCAAATCATATTCATTTAATTTCCATGCTAATTTATCCAATCACAAAATGCATGCCAATAACTACAGCTGTTTAGAGAGTAAATTTGCATTCAACCAAGCTGAAATATATAAAGATCTTTTCTAGATTTCCTACACTATTGTGTTCAAAGATCACTATTAAAAGTGATGAGAAACACAAATAAATGTCAGTTTATTTTCATTTAGTCTGGTTCTTCTTCCATTCTGATCTTTTAGACTGCTGGATTAACCAGAACAGATACTTGTCATACCTTACTCATGATCAAATGCTCAAAGTTTCCAATAGGTTATTGTTATGGGTTGGGAATTCTTAACTTGTATTCTGTTAAATATAAATGTGTATTTTTCAAGATAACTACTGAACACAAAACTACATCAATATAATTACTTTCAAGGAAATGCTAAAGACATACAAAATTAAAATGAAATAAAGTAAAGAAAGTTGGAAAAATTCTGTTTTCACTTTGAAAGATAAAATTCCAAGAGGCCAAAACATCCTATTGGGATGGGAATTTATATTATTCCCGCTAGCAAACACTGTTTGAACTATGATAGTCACATAATATCACATAGTATTATTGGCTGATCAGTACTGTTCAAACAGTGGTCTTGTAGTGAGAAATTATTAACCAATTTAGTAGGATTTTTTTGTAAGCCATTTGGGTTTATTTATTTAGATCTTCAATACACTAAAGAATTTTTCTGGTTATGGTAGTTTTTGTATGTTCTTCTTAATCATTAAGGAAACTGGGTCTTAGAAAGCTACTAAAAAAAAACCCTTATAAAATTACCAGATTTAAAAAAAAAAACCCAAAAATCCTGATTTTGTACATTATTCAAACAGACATACATTAGTGAATCAAGGCTTGTTTTCAGACAGTGAATTTGAGTGTTTCATTCATACAAACAAATGTTGCTTCAAACCAAACACCACAGTTCCAGTACTCAGTGCTGTAGTTTGTATGCATGCATTTTGGGTAATGATGCAAATTCGTTGACAGGTGGGACTAGTCACAGCTCCCCCACCTGCTGGGCAGCCAATCGTTGCTGTTTTAGTTGAGCCTCCATTTGGGCCTTGAACTCCTCGGCCTTCTTCTGTTCACTAACCTTAGCCTGCTGCTCAACTGCCTGCGCCTTTTCCTTCTCCACTCTGAAGAAAGAAAGGAAAAATATATCAGATCATTACACTTGTAGGCTTTAACAGTAAGTGCTGTTTGGATGATCGTGGAACAAAATCACGAAACGTTAAGGATTTTAAAAATACTACACAAATTAAAAATAGGACTGTAATCAAAATAGAAAATTTAAGACAAGTGGATAACTTGAAAGTACAAGCCCTGAAAGAACTAAATATGAATAAATATCTATCATTTAAAAAGAATAAATAGAATAAATTAACAAAGGCATATTTAACAAATTAAAATTCTAAGTTTTTTATTGCATAATCAACAATTAGTTATCTAGTCACCTTTCTGCAAATGCCCGGATCTCCCATAACTCCAATTCCTCTTCTGCTACCCAGGTTTCAATTATAACAGGGCCTGTTTGCTTAGGTGTTTCTGGCCTCTTTGGTCTCAGTGCACTTGATCGAAGGCCTTTCCTCTGAGGTGTAGGTGTTTCTTTGGAAAAGAAATCAAGACAAATTAAGCTGTATAACTTTAAATATTGTGAGTGTGTCTTTTTTTTGTTGTCAGTACCTTACATTTGCACTCTAGCACTTTCGTTCATTTTATTTTAGGTTTTCTCCTGGAAAACCCTCCCAAAACCTTTTCAGCTACTGAAATTATCCCCATACTTCAAGGACCAAATGAAATGCCCTCCTCTGAAGCCTTCACTAATTACTTTCAAATAGATGTAATTTTGCCCTAGCATTCTATATCACTTTTATGTTATTTTAGTAAATTTTTTGTAATGTAATTCTCACCTCTTCTGACATATACATATATATATATATGTTTCTTACAGGTTTCAACATCTGATAAAATTTGACAACGACACCTAATGTGATATCTCTTCTTTGTTGACTCATTACTATAGTATAATTTTCTGTATCTTACACAGAACCTGTATTTATATACAAGTGGTCAAAAATGTTGTTGTCTGGCTGCCAGTCTTCTGTCCTGTTGGGTTATATACATAATGGGAATTCACTATAACAATTAAAGCATTTATATGTGCATGTAAAACCAATTCTCTTTGTGTAAAATCCTTGAAAGAGTCACTTATAAATGAACAAATTATACAGGAATATTCACGAGAGCCAATGGAGGAGGTCAAAAAGTTGAGGGAAATTAGACCAATTAAATATTTGTGTACATTTGTTCTAAAAAATTCCTTACCCTTTGGAGCCTCTGGAACACCAATGGGGCAAATAATTTTCCTGATGCAATATTCTGATCGAATGCCATATGGACCAACATCTCTCCGCTTAATTATTTCAGTTGTTGTAATTTCTGTGTCTGATGTTTCTATGGGGATTGAATGAAGGTAAGATTAATTACAATTTAAAATATATGGAAAGTATTGCTTACTAAAAAATAACCTCCGCAGTGCCTAGGGTTTGGAATATCGCATTAACTGTCAGGCCTGTTGTTAGTTGCTTTTGCTGCACTCTTAATCTTTGTTACAAGGGAAAAGTTCACTAGAGAGAGAAAAACAAATATGATGTAAAAACAAAAGGTCTATGTTCTCAAAAGGAGGAAAACCATTGCAAAGCCCAAGGGAAATCGGAAGAGAATAAGTGAAAATCAGTGAGAAGTGGGGTAAGCTAAGGTATAAAATACCTGATAGGGCCACTGCATGCTGCCAGTCTAGGGCACCTCACGGGCCCAGATGAAACACAGTATTTCTGTGAAATGGAACTATCATGTATCAGGGAACCCACCAGGTATTTCCTATATATTGAATTCACCACAGTACCCTGTCAATTAGACTCTATCAATCAATCAAAAAGCATTTATTAAGTGCTTACTATGTGCCAGAAGCAATACCCAGCATTGGAGAGGAAAATGACAAAAACTACCTCTGACTTTCAAGAGATCAATATCTAGTAATGGAGACAACATGAAAACAACTAGGTCTACACGAAAGATATGCAGACTACATGGGAGCTCATTTCAGAGGAGAAGAACTAGCAGGTAGGGGAAATGGGAGAGCATGAGGAAATGGAGTACTATGTTTGAGGGAGAGCACTGGATAAAGTTCCTTAGGATATGGAGTGGTCAGGGGAGGCCCCTTCTAGAGTAGTCAGGTGAAATGTTACTATTCAAAAGCATGTGTAGCATAAGCTACACAATCACTGAAGAAATGCTACATGCAACGAGCTTCCATCTCCTCTTTAACTATGGACTTGTTTCTAAATTAAGGGAAGTTACCAGAAGGCAACTGGTAGCACTGAGAGAAGGAAAACTTTTTGGCAAAGTGAGGTATACAGTGGGGTATGAATATCCTAATTGCAGACAAGTTCGATTTCTACGAACAAGTAACTTTTCTTTACAAGAACTTTTCTATCCACATTGCTTCACATCACAAATGACTCACATAACAATTTAGATACAGAAAAACCTAGGATTAGATGACACAATGCAAACTTTAGTTTACAAAACAAATACTTTTTTAAACAAATAAGCATTTTAATTTTAAAAGCAAACACAAGACATGCTTAACGTTAACTCCCACTGTCATTTAACTTTGACACTAAAATGTAAGCAAAAAAAAAAAAAAAAAAAGTATAAATATACTACCTGTTCGAGTAGTCCCTCCCCCAGGAGGAGTTTTGGCTGCCATATCATCCCACCTTAAACTTGCCCAGAGTAAACGCAACATAAGACTTACTCCAGCCAATGATTTTACTGTCTGAAGTCTGTATCTGAAATAAATGCCAAAGAAACCACAACATATAAATTTCACAAAACTAAAGAGTTTTCCAGTTCTTCCTCATTTTATTTAAGTAACTATAATACAGATTCTCCAACATTTTGGGTAGTAAGCTACTCTAGAAAACCAGGAGACTGACTTCTCTTCCCTTTGAGCTCTAATATTAAGTACACTGTAAAACGTTTTCATACTCTGCATAGCATCGTATCTGTGTTCTTGTCAAATTCTTAACTCTTAAAATGATTATAAGTCCTTAAAGGGCTGGGACTGTCTTATCTAAAAAAAATAATCCATCTCAATGCCTCATATAAATTAGATTATCAATAAATGTTTTTGGATGAATCATATTGACTGGAAATAGGCAAAAGCGTTCATGAGTATACCTTTACACAGACAACTCAAAATGTTTAACTTCTAATGCCAAAGAGACTTTACGGTCTACATGAATGGATAAATTTGTTGTACAGCTGGCACAACACAATTTAATTCCATATTAAGATTTTACATATTTAAAATGCAAAAAACCAAAACTGATACAGGAAGACAGAAAAATTTAGAAGAGCAAACCCAGAGGAAATAAATGAGTTTAGATCAAACCAAAGGTAACTAGAGTGGTAGTGATGGGAGAATAAAATTGTCTGAAAGACTAATTTTGAGTGAAAAAGGTTGTGTTATACAAATTTTCTGAACCCAATGAACTTCAAAGACCTACAGACATCTAACCAGTAGCCCTAGTCTAACACCTAGCAACTATTAGATACCAGAAAACCCTAATGCAGCAACATCTATGAAACATTAGTGACTAGAGAATCCTCAAAGAGGGTCATGAAACAGTAAACTAGTTATAATGGTGGTACAAAGGTGAGCCTTGTTCAAATAATTATTTGCATGTAAAACTGCTATACATTTAGGGAAATTTTAATATGAATATGAATTAAAGTATCTCCTAAAATATTTATTTCAAAACAAATGACATTACTACAATGAACTTCACGTCATGAAGAGTTTAAAAGTTTCTAAAAACTGACCTTAAAGAGTGTCAACTCTTATTCATTTCCTCCTTTTAATTAAGACCATTGTTGATTAATTACCATGGATTACTATGTTGGCTGCTAAAATACAGCCTGCCAAAGAAAACATTGGAGGGAAAAAACCTCACATTGTTTTTCTACCCCCACTAGAAAAAGGAAAGCTTAGAGTAAGAGCAGCTCTGCAGTATCCTGGACTGTTGGGAACACGAAAAAGTTAGGCGATGAATGAATGAACCAACTAGCCAGTGTTTATTAAAAGGCTTCTATCTTCTAGGTATTGGGGGCACCAAGACAAAAATGAAACAGTGCTTGCCCTAAAAGAGCTTACTTTCTATTAAGGAAAACAAGAAGTACTTATACAAGTGTATGTAAAATAAATACAAGGCATGTTAAGTAGGGGTGGGGGTGGGGAGGTGGAGATTTAGTAAAGGCCTTATTTAGGATGTGGCATTTTTGAGTAGAGCATTACTTGAAGAACACCAGAGATTCTAAAAGGCAGAGTGTCTGGCAGATACTTTGTGCTAAAATACTTGTTGACTGAGAAGAGGAGGAAGTGCATTTCAGACATGGGAGACAGCCTGTGCAAAGGCACAGAGAAAGGAATAAATTGGAAAAACTGCAAGCTTCTCCAGTTTAATTAAAGTCAGGTCTGTCTAGTCTAGCTCCTTTTTTTTACATGAAGAACTAGACTAGAAGAAGAGTTAACAGCCTTTCAGAGATGGCATATCATCTTCATTCATTCTCTTTATGAAGGTGAAGATGTGACTGGGAAATTTCTTTATGTGGAGGATAAGAGTAGAATTGACTACCTATAAGTGACAGTTTCTTTTCTTCCCCATTAAGAGGTTGCTTAGAGGCAAAGCTATCAAAGCTGAATAGTAACAATGATTGCTGATGATTAGGGGGAAAAGGGTAGGGTGGGGTGGGGTTATTCTTCCTAGGTACTTCCTACAACCTCAGTAATACCTGCTCTAAATAGGCCCTTTTAAAATAGAAATACTCTTGCAACCTTAACATCCAGTACTTTATTGGGGGGGGGGGGGGGGGGCAAGAATTAGTTGTTGACAGAAAAAAAGGGACACTGGAAAGGGAAGCAAAGGACTGAGTCCAGTGAAGGAAAAGGGCACTAAAGTTTCATCTGCTCCACCACTGTGTATGGGCCAATCATGACTGCCAATTAAATCACTTTATGCGCCAGCACATAGATGCTGGAGGTTGCTGATTCTTGACCTAAAACTTCACATATATTCATATATCAACATAAGAATGAATTTCCAAACCAACTCTAACTTTTAGACTTTACTTGATTCTGCTTCACCTCTTCAGTACAAATAAATAAGAACTGATGTTTCTTTTAACTTCAATAAATGAAGCAGTATTTCACAAATTTCATTTATAACAGAACTTAGGGTAGAAAGAGATCTCATGGGCACCTAATACACTATATACTCCAAAGGAATCCTCACCAAAATCTATCATACAGCCTCTGGTGCAAGATTGGACAGCTTTTTAATCACTAGCAAGTTCTTCTTGATATCAAAACCAAATTTGCTTTTTTGCAATTTCTTCACAACCCATTGTTTCTAATTCTCCCTCCAGTGCCCAAAAAAGCAAGTTCAATGCCCCTTCAACTGAATAAGCCTTTAAATACTTGAAGATAGCTTATCATGCTCTCCCAGTAAGCCTTTTCTTCTCCAAGCTAAGTAACCTTCTACCATTTTTTCCACCAAACTCCATATGAAATGGACATTAATCCCTTCACTATCCCAAATGCTCTTCTGAAAAGTTTCCCGCTTATTTATATCCTTTTAAAATCTTTAACAATATTCCAGAGGCAGTCCAACTGGGATAGAACACAGTCATCCTTATTCATGGATGTTATGGCTCTATTACTAACAATCCAAGATCTTATTAGCTTTCTTGGCTACCATGTCTCAGGGTCACTGACTGATAGATAACTGAACTTTCAGACCACTGAAATGCAGAGATGTTTTTCAGACAAATTTCTGTCTATCTTTATCAACTTATACTTGTGAAGTTATTTTTTTTAATCCAAGTATAATCTATACTTAATGGATTAAGTATATAACGTAAGTATATAATCTAATTATTATTAGATTTATCCTAGTAACATCTTTTTGGATCCTGGCGCTGTCATCCACTGTTTTATCATTTCCATCTTTGTGACATTTACATATGGGAAAGCATAAGATTATCCTCTTATTAAAGTCACTTGATGAAAACGTTAAGTGGTGCAAGGCCGAGCACAAATCTCACAGTACATCACTGGAGTACTTCTGCCAAGATGACACCAACCCATAAGGCTACTATTTAAATCCTGACCATTCAGCTGGTTCCGAATCTATCTAATTCAATTGACTGGACAAAATACCTCTACCAGTGTTTCCATAAGAATAGCACAAAAAATCTTTATGAAACGCTTTGCATTGAAATTTAAGTAAACTTTATTTACAGACTCCCCTAATTTACCAAGCTGATCAAATAAGGAAAAATTAGTCTCATGAAACCTGTTCTTAATTTAGAATGTTATTTACAGATCTACATTTCTCCTAATCACCTGGAAAGAGAATGTGGAAAAGAGCTATAAAGGGACAGAAACTATATAAATGAATACCAATTATCCCCACAATTTGTATTTTAGCACAATATAAAATAGGATTTTCAAAATCTAGCAACTAACAGTACTTATTTTGGGCAACTAAGAGAAATACATTCCAGCAGATCCTAATATTCATCTACGAGACTAGTTAAGAACAAACTTTTGCCTCAACAACTTCCAGGTGGTCATGAAAGAAATTAAAATATTTGTACATTGTAACTTTTCCAGTGGGAAAGAGGTTACCTGCTGGACAGTCAAGGATACATTTTGAGACCGTTCTCAATGAAGACAGCTGAAAAGTGCAGAGTTATCCTACAAATCCATGAATTGTAATGAAGTTTTCCTTGATTCCCTGCAGGATTCTGCAAATCCTTCACTGCAGGCCCTGCAGAGAAATTGTACTTTTCAGCTGTCTCTATTGAATGTGTAATGGAGTGATGATATTTTAATCCAAATCAAAAGGCAAGCTACAAAAAATGTGGATAAGTAGTATCAATTAATAAAAGATATTATTAACTGAAATAAATTATAATTGTACTATACAGAGCTCTGATACGCACTTATTTTATGGTGTTCCATTTCAAGGATGAGTCAAGTTCCAATGGGATGGGAAACAATACTTTAACTTATGAAGGAGAAAAAATTTTTTATAGACAGGAGGCCTACCTAATAACTTACTCAACTGACATTTGTGATTAATGGAAGCATAAAAAGTTATGTATAAAAGCTTCCTAATGGCAACTAATATGTACCCTGGTACCCTAGCATGTCTAACTGAACAATCAAAACTAGATAAGAGTTTCCATTATTTAGACTCTCTACCCTTCTGAGTTTTAAAGAGAAGGAAAAGAAAAAGAGCTCAAGGGCAAGGTATTTTTGAGAAAGGGAAAAAGCACAGCGGCCAAGTGAAAGAGAAGTGCAGATGAAAGGTGTAACACAGAGCCCTGAACTGGGAGTGGAGAAGGAAAGGTAGCTCTAGTTCTGCCACTTATTAAACATCTGATTTTGGGTAAATCACCCCAACTGGCCTTAGTTTCCTCATCTTCAAAATGAAAGTACTGAACAAAATGAGGTCATTGAAGATCCCTTTCAGTTCTAACATGTGATGAGTTTATAAACTTCAAAAACATGACTGACAATTTGTCCCTAGAAACAATGTCTAGAGTAAGAAATTCCTAAATAAGAAGTACTTCTGGAAATAAACCCCAAAGGAATCTAAAAGGGCAAGAAAAATCTTAAGAGTTGTTTTGGAAATAAATATTGAAGAACCTGAAGGAGTGTTAATTGTGCAAAAACTTGGAAGTTACCATTCCAGCATACTGATTTCCTTTTAATGATTCAAAAACATTTAAACTTACTTTTATTATGTTTATGCATTACTTAATAGAAATGAAGTAGCAACATTTTAGAAAAGTATAATAATTTGATTCCATAAAAATAATTTCATCATGGCACAAAATATGGAAGCAAAACCTAGCTTGACATTTCTCTTTTGCTTTCCTAAAGTGAAGCTCAGATTAATTTCCAGACCCTTCAGCAATCCTTTTCTATTTGTGAATGCTAGCTTTTTGGGTCTGAATTCTTCTAGAATACATCACATTAATATTTCTATGTATATATCAATTAAAATGTAGTTGTGTAGTCTAATTTTAGTAATTCATTTATGCATTTTAAAATGCAATTTAAAAATCCTCTCACAATTACTCATTTCTCCAAATGGTTTTTAAAACACATACCTCCATGTGATACCAAAAGTAGGTCTTGGAGATGGATATGGCCATATATCCAAGGCAGGTTTCGCATTGTAATTAAAACAAGGTACCTCTCGAATGCCACCTTTTCTGGCCAACTTTTTCAAGTCATCATTAGGCAAAACAAATATGCTCTTTTTGCTGCTTTTGGTAACAAATTTTCTATAGGATGGCAGAGCTGTGCCAGAACGAGTCTTCTTAGGTCTGGAAAATTTCATTAGTTTTACTTTGTCTTTTGTAGAATACTCTTTGCTCACAGTCATTGATGTTACTAATGTGCCCCCTGGAGTGGTCAGTGAATCAGTGACTGTTGTTGTAACAACAGTTTTACTGTGTTCCTTCACAGAGATGACATCCACATTACTGCCAGTAGTTGGTGTGCTCAGTTTTGTCACAGTAGTAGTGGTGGTGGTTACAGTGGACATTGCACAATTTTCAGTAGAGGAGACCACTGAATGCTGATCACCTTGGGAGGCCAATATTTCTGCAACTTTAAACACAGTTTTCGATTCCGTGGCCACAGTTGACGTTGTTGTGGTGACTTCTGTGATAACTGTTTTTCTTGTAGCATTTCCATTTCCATTTTCCATCTTGTTAGCCGGCAGACCATTCTGATCATTAAAGTCACTACTTAGGTTAGACTCTTCACCAGAAGTAATAGGTGATGGCAGAACTTTTTTAACTTCTGACGTTTCAACCTCCATATTTTCTACTTGATTAATTGAACTGCTCTCTTTACATGATGGTGAAGGTTCTATGGAAGGACCATCAACAGAAGCAGCTTTTTCGATGGAATGGTGTTTTTCCACCAAATGTTGCATACCCTTCGGTCCTTTGACTGATGTTGGATTTTCCATGTTACCTTGGTATTTACCATCAATATCTGAAGAACTAAGTAAACATGATTTTGTGTTCAAGTTACTTTTTTCACTGAAATCTTCCATGATGACATCTCCATTCATGAATGGCTTTACAGGAGCTTCCTTAACAATTAATGGCTTGATCTCGTGTTCAGGAATTGTTTTAATACTATTAACCTTTGATTCAACATTCCCAGTTCCTACCTTACTATCAGAGATCTCATTCATGTATTCATCTTTTGAAAATACCTTAAATTCACTATCTTTCCCATTAATCTGAAAAGTAGTTGCTATGTCTTTCTCTCCCTTTTCCTCAGTATCTCCATTTTTGCTTTTCTTTTTGTCTGTTATGTTCTTTAGATTTATTTGATGATGACATTTGTTCACTGAGCTCTCTAACTTCTGTTCTTGACTTGGTTTTTCACCATTAGCTTCAGTTATTTTACAGTGTAACAACATGTCATCACTGGCTCCTTCTCTGGGTTCAGGAGTTTGCTTTTCAGAAGATAAGTCTGAAACTAACTTTAGACCTTCAAGAACTTGTTCCTGGTTCCTTGTGGAGCATTTTAAATTACTTTTATGGCTGCTCTGAGTAAACACATCCTCCTCCTTACTGTCCTGAGTGAACATAGATTGAGAGCTCTTTTCCAAAGTGCTATTATTTTCAAAGTCACATGCTTGTTTTCCACATTTTTCTCCCAAAGCTGTTGCTTCAGAGGTAGCTGGAACATTTGCATCACAGATACTTTCGTGAACCACTGATTCTGAAACACTTTCAGGAGGAGGAACAGTGGAATTTACTGGTAGGAAATTATTTTCCTTTTTAGTGGCCAACATACTTTTTTCATCTTGACTGACTGGTTGGTCATCCACATTAAGGGTATCATGTTCTTTTGTTTTAAGCCTGATTTGTTCTTGACATTTATCAGCAAATGCAGGTTCAGATACATCAGTGATGACAGAATTTTGTTTCTGAAAGTTTGGTTCTGGGTTCTGAATGGAGACTTTTTCTAATACTTGACCTTTTGTGGAATGTTTATCTGTTATGTCAGAGCCACTAATCCTAACAGTAGAGTTTTCATTATTTTGTGAACATTCTTGAATAAGATCTTCCGTTCTGTTATTATTTGAACCTTGTGTTTTCTCCTGATCAACCATGTTAGCTTGACCCCCTTCTTTTGCTTTCATTAATACACGGGATTCAGTCATGCTTTTTAGGGGACCCACTGAAGTCTTTCCTTCCAACTTCATTTTTTCAAGGCGCTGTTTTTCTTCCAAAGTAAACTGCTTAACTCTCCGTTCAAGTAGTCCATCTAATTTGGATGATTTTACTTTCTTTTTGTAACTAGTCCGTAGATGAAAACCCTCACTGACATTAATGACATCTGCTTTAAAAGAATTTTCCTCACATCTTGCAGATGAATCTGTTTTTACTTCATCTATCTCCATAGGTTCTTCCTTGATAGGCTTATCACTTTCAGAATTTAGCATTCCTTTCTCATCTGTGAACCAAAAATATTTATATTAATACAATTTTATTATTAAAATGTATAAATGATGTTTATGGATATAGCTTTATTTTTTATATTGCCTTATTTTCTTTATTTTAATTCCAGTGTGAAATAGGCAATATTCAAGTCCCTGGCATGTAAATGCAATGCAGAATTTGGAAGAGCAAATTTTTCAAAAACTTATTAATCTATGTATATGTTATATAATTTTAATTCAGAACTCATAGTTTTAAAACTTCATTACAAATTAGTACATTAAATATTTTTGCACACAAAGAAATACTTTCACATAAGATTTATAAACCAACCAATAAGCTTTTATTAAGAATCTACAACGTATTAGGTATTGTGCTAGGAGCAGGTTAAAAAAAAGATTCTTTTATCTTAAATTATTTTCATGCTCACATATACTTTAAGAAAAACAATATTCTCGCTATGCATATATTTATATATATGTGCTTATGTAATCACAGACACAGACATGACAGACACAGTCATATGGACCTCCCTACAAGGCTGTCTACACCATAATCAACTTTTGACCAAAGCTACTGAAGACCTGCTAAATAACAGAGAAGAATCTGCAGTGGTGCAGGGAGCATTTGAAAGTGAAATAATAGATGCTTGAAATAGATTTATGTATGTATATACATATATATATATATATATATATATATATATATATATATATATATACACACACATATTCACGCATCTATATTAAAAAATATGAATAATCATTGCCGTACCTTTTCCTTTTGTAGCAACTACATGTGAAGAGGTCACATCAACTTCAGGCTTTTCTTTAAGCGTTGTACTTTCTTCCTTAGTTTGGTCTTTCTTCTCAGAAATTTTTGTAGTTTTCATTTCAATTTGGTCTATTTCTTGTAGCATTTCTGAATCACTTGCTTTACTTTTCTGAGAGTTGGTCTCTAATTTTACTTTTGTTGGACTTCGTGTCAGACCTTTTCTTTTATCTAGTTCACACTCATTTTCACCAGTGTCAAGATTTTTGGCTATAAAGAATCATATATTAAGATAATTAGATACTACCAGTATTTTAATAATTCTACACATTTAAGTTTTTGTATATCTAGTATAGTGAATGTTTCCTTTTCACTGTGAATCAAAATCATTTACATACTAAGATCTCAATATTCAACAATACATTAAAATATGATATAATCTTAGTATTAAATACTCATGGATATAATGAATTTAGCTTTAATTTAAAAAATTTATAGCATTTTACACTAACTTATCTTCTCAAAAAAGTACATGGTTTTTTTTACCATTTTTCCTCAAAAAATCTGTAACAAAAGCCTGGCCTTTACCACAAGCAGAACAGTAGTGACTGACTACTTGGTATGATTTTAGAGATGACAAAAAATCTTTTGTATGCACTAAGGACTGAAATTACAAATATTCTCTTGATTTTAATCCCCTAATTAAATGCAAACACAACATGGAAGTACACTATCATATACATATATTCTGTAGTATAAGAATGCCATGATGCTGTTCAAAGAATAGTATAACTGGGTTATTGTTAGGATTATTTTTGGGGGTGGGGAAGGGAGAAAGGGAAAGGGAGACAGGGGTAACGATCTTCAGGTAGTTTACAACTCTACTGTGTAGGGCCTGTTGAATGAATGCAAAAACTGACCTGCACCAATAATCTACACTAAAGTGACATATTCCCTACTTGTATCATTTTTATTTTAAAAATATCCCGGTCCCACTAAGGAAATCTTAAATTACTGAAAAACTCAACAATTTTGTTTTAGTATTTTGTAGTGTAGTATTTAGTATTTTGTAGTGATCATGATATCATGATGCTGTCTGTGTTTGTCTTTCATTTCAAGGACCATGACATCAGAGAAATGATGACATTACTTGCATTTGACTTTGTTTTGAGTGAGGAAGGGCTCCTCAGTCATCTGGGTCCAGTGACCAGATATTCACCAGGATGACTGGAGATGGCTCAGGATGAAATGGGGGACCTTGGCCTTTTGAGGCTGGCCTTTGTAGGTATTCACTTAGAGGAAGGTAACACCCATTGAATGAATAGGTCTCTTTAAGAAGTAGTCAGGGAATGGCCCTTTTAATGAACAAAAAAATAACCAAATCAACAGAAACTGCTACTAGTGATAATCACTCTAAGCCAGCCATTAAGTGGATCATGGTCTCCTTAGAAAATGAAAGACAAATAGGAACTGTGAGTAGACAGAGCTACCTGAGTGGGGACCCAGCTAGCTGGGTAACTCAGCTCATCCTCTCCCTTCTCTCTCCCTCTCCCCTTCCTTTGCGCCTTTGGGGTTTAACAGCTAGATGATCATGATGAAAAAGACTATCAAAAGAAAATGTTTATTCTGTCAAATGAATTCATGGTTGGTTGATCAGAATATATAAACTTTTTTAAAAAAAAGGTCTTTCCTAAAATCTAAAAATGACAGCATATCCCCTTTTTTCTTCTGTTCTGAACATTTAAAAATTACTGACACATTTGTTATGACTATAAATGATAACTTCTCAAGCGTATAAATAAACTCCTTTTTAAATATTAAGTTCTTTATTATCCCAACTAAATCTATTAGTATTTTCATCATATATTAACTGACTATCCACCATAATATGTTTATTAACATATAATAGAGAAAAGGTATTCCACCACTGCCACCACTACAGCAGCTCAGTCTAGCCCATCTCTTTGAAAAGTTTCCATTGCTGCCACCCTGGAGAAGTGGAGCTGGCCCAAGGCAAGAGTTGAAAGAATGCTAAAATTCAACTAGATAGCACTACTCCACTACTAGGAATTAGATTGTGGGAAGTGAAGCGGGGGAAGATATCCTGGACAAGTTTGAATAGATAACCAGTTTATTATATAAGTAAAATCTCACTAAAACAAATACATTCATAATAAAACATCTCTACATGACAAAAAAGAACATTTCCATGTGTGGAATGATTTACTGGAACAGCTCATATAATGAATTCTTATATAAGAATCTGGATTGTCCCTATGATTGTAATGTATTATGATTAACTTGCACACTTATTACTTACAAGAGTCTGTGCCTTGAATTAGAACTATTAAAAGACAAACAGATCATAATGTTTCCAGCATTGCAGTATACAAAATCAAACTGTCTCCACAATTTCACCAAGATAATCTCTCTTGGGGCCAATTTAGTAGCTAGAGAACACAATACTGAGCTGACACCATTCCACCTGCTAACACAAGCCCGAAAGGGCTAAACATCTTGTAAAATACTCTTTTTACATAAATGTTAGCTAATTACATTACACAGGTAACAGTTTACTATAAAATCACATTACACAGAACAGTGTTTACTAGAATGCTATATAGTTACACTTCATTTACTCAGGATCCTTAGGGAAAGAACAATGATATATACCTAGGTGTCAGAGTGCTAGATCTTAGTCGGAGAATTCTGTTCAGATACTTCGCTGTTTGACCCTGAGCCACTTACAATTTTCAGAGCCTTAGTTTGTTCATCTTAAAATTTGGATAATAATAGCACCTACCTCACAGGGTTATTTTGAGAATCAAAAAAATTAACACACATAAAGCACTTAAAACACTAGTTTTAGGCTAAATGTTCAATGCTTAATCCGTAAGTGCTATTATTATTAGCTATATATAATTCTTACTCCTCTGTATTCTAGAACTTCATAATTAACTATTTTGATGGAAATTTTCCTAAACATTTTGCGTACTTATCTTTCACATAAACATCATTTAATTCTTTTTTGACACCATTGTTAACAAATATTTATTATTGTACCATGTATACATAGGACTAATGATGTATATAGGGAGGGATGTTGGCTCTCATCTACTTAAATAAACCTCAGGCTACTTCAGTGTCTGAGGTCCTGTCTCTTCCACTTCACTTGTCAGATGTCACTTCCTACACATTTCTATCATTCTTCCGTAAATATGTTCCACGTCTACAAATTAAGTAGCTTTTGTTTTGTTCAGACACGAATAAGCTTGTTAGAAGTAACTGGGGGTCAGTTTCTGAGGGGCTCCGCTATGAGTCAAGGAAATAAATGAACCTGTGTCATTGTGCCTGCTCTTAAGTCTTACTGAGCCACTTGCTGACTCTCGACTGCTGACAGAAGTAACATCACAATAAATGAGCTGTCACTGGTACTTATGAACCCAAACAAATTTTGTTTCGGTGATCTAGTCTTTAGGTCACATTTTTTTTCTTTTTTTATGAAGCTCTACTATTCTCTGAGTTTTCTTATTTCTCACTTAGTAATTTTTTATACCATATGAATAAAACACATTCTATTTAGAAAGTAACAGAAAAACATTTTTACCTAGGACATGGCTAATATGATTTCAGTAATGAAGAAATTAAAAGCATAGAAAAATTATCTGAAGTACTTACTGTCTAATATTTTTCTGTAATTCACATTAGTATTTCCGGGCAATTTAGGGACAAATCTATGAACGTGTGTTTTACTAATCCAACTCCAACCACCATAGCCTGTTACTCTATATTCCTCTCCTTTTTGTTTCCAAACCTGTTAAAAAGGGAATTAATTTGATCAAGCAACACAAATGTATATATAAGATAATTTGTATATTTTATCTAAATAAGATCATATTCAGTCTGGCATTTTCATCTACAGAAAGAAAGAATATCACTTCAAAGCCACAGGGAGATGAAAGGGAAATGACAGACTCCTTCTCAATGACAAAAAAATAAATATAGAGACAAAGAAAATGAATAGAAAGTAATCAGCTTCTGTCTTTGCCATAGGTAACTAAGTAACTATCTCTACCCATACATGAAATGCCACATTTACAATTATCCCAACAAGTTAAACTCAGAATTCACTTGTAAAGTAGTTTACATTTTGTTTGGATGAAAAAAAATTTTTAAATGGTTAAATACAGCTACTTTTAAGATTAATAAAAATGCAACTAATCAAAGGACTACATCACAAATTTCTTAAGTTACAAAACAGAAGGCTCCAAAACAACTAAAAATACTTCAAGATGTTATACTTTAATAATTCAACTGTCTCTATCATACTCCAAAGAGGCTGTTTCAAACTTTTTTCCTTAAGCACTCTTTCCTATCTTTTCAACAAAAGACCTTATATGTAACTGAGAAAACGGAGGCCCTTTTGCCATGAGCTCTTCTCCCCCTACATCTACATCTCAAAACCTTCTTGGATACTATCCTTTATTCTTTCTTCTTCTCCAGTCTGATGAACTGTGTTTGCACTTTATTTTTACCTCTGCCTCTTAGAAATCCTAGTTTCTTTGAAAGTTCAGTTCAAGTGACAACTTTTACACAGGGTCATTCATTCCTGATTCCTCTCATTGCTAGTGCCTCCTCTCACCCCAATCTAAGCTTGTATTTACTTTGCATAAATTTAAAGGTGTACATGTTGTTTCCCCAGATATAATGTAAGGTTTCTGAAGTTAGGGTCTGGTTTTGTTTTGTTTTTTTCCTTTGTATCCCTGGTGCTTAACTTAGGGCCTTATACAAAGCAGGCATTTGATAAATGCTTGCTAATGATTGTTAAAAGATTTTAGTGAAGATTACCTGATGTTTGATTGGAAATGTGTATTTCACCCATGTGGCCTGTTGCATTGTTTCTTCCTCCTCCTGTTTTCTCTCTTTTTTTTTCACTTTCTCCTTTTCTTCTCTTTCAATGGAGGTCATTCTGTGTAATCTAAAAAGCAGTATGTTATTACAAAATACCTTTCAAAAGACTTTGGTAGTTTGTGTATTTGAATAATAAGAATTTAAAATTAATAATTTATCAGAAATATTATCCCATTACCAGGGATTCTTGAAGAATTAGAAGTGTTCAATTATATCTCTTTGTAGATTAGAAATTATAGATATGCACAATTACTGTTATACCTATTTTGGAGATGAGGTCAAATGGTTAAGCTCCTTGCTCAGGGACATACAGCCAGAAAGTGGTAGAAGTAATATTTGAATTCAAGTATCTCACAACTCCAAGTCACTCTACATTTTTTCCAGATCAATATGACCTCTTAATTTTATGTTGTAGACAGGCTTAGTGGTGACTTGGGGGCTTGACGCTGAGTGCAGAGGAGACAGCATCTCCTTCACATTCAATCCTTTGCACACCACTTTACAGTAAACAAAGTATATCATTACTACTTATTCTCTTTTCCAATCTCTGAGGAAAAGCCATCCCTAATTTCTTGCTAATGGTTATTCTTCTACCTATGCCCTTGCTACCATCCCTTTCCTAGATGTTGCTGTGCAATCAGGCTTTCTTTTACTCTCTGCTACCTCACTAGTTCTTTCCCAACTGTTTACAAGCACTCAGGTTCTCCTCATTCTAAAAACTTCTTTCCTTGACCTTCCTACTTTATTTAGCCATCATCTTATTAATTCATTCCCATTAAAAGACAAACTTCTTAGTTGCCTTCAATGAACCCATTTCCTTACTGATCATCATTTCACTGACTCCTCAAAATCTGGTTTCTATTCCTACCATATAATCTCAAAGGCTACCAATTACTGCATCTATCAATCCCGTCAACCTTTTCCAGGCTTTATTCCCTTGAACATTCTGCAGTACTTGACATAATGATTATATCCTTGTTCTGGCTATGCTGAACTATGTAGCCACTGCTTTAATAGCGCTTCCACCGTCCTCTTCCCAACTCCTTATGATAGGTGTACCCCATGGCTTTGTCCTTGAATCTCTGAAGTTTCTTTTGTTACCAAGCTCTTTTCTCTTAGTAATCTCATTCACCCCAAAGCTTCTACTCACTGCCTGTATCTAAAGACTCTCTAATCTAAATCTCCAATCCTTATCTTTCTTTTGTTTTTAAAATAATTGCCTTTATTATAAAACTAATAACCATCAACCAAACATGCACACTTCGATGTAAGAACAAAACAATCATACACGAAATGATAAAATTCTTTTATACAGTTTGTTTTTAAAGGTATATATTAAATTTAATGGGGCAGCTAGGTGGCGCAGTAGATAAGAGTGCTGGGCCTGGAGTCAGGAAGACCTGAGTTCAAATGCTGCTTCAGATACTTGCTAGCTGTGTGACCCTGGGCAAGTCACTTAACCCTGTTTACCTCAGTTTTCTCATCTGTAAAATAAGCTGAAAAAGAAAATGGCAAACCACTCCAGTAATTCTCCCAGGAAAACCCCAAATGGGGTCATAAAGTGTCAGACATGATTGAACAACAACAAAATTAAATTTAACCCAATGGTAACAAAACAATCATGTTGTGTTCTCTTTTAAACTTGTTTTCTTCTATATTTGCATCTCTATCATTACCAACTAACTAACTCAGGTCTTTTCTCTCCACCTTCCCCTTTACCTTTCACTCCCTGCCCCCCACCATGCCCCTGAAACATAAGCTTTCCATTGTAACAAGTAAGCATAGTCAAGTGAAACCTTTATCTTTCCTCTAAGTTCCAACTGGCTATAGGAAATCTCCATCTAAATGGACCACAGTACCTCAAACTCAATGGGTCCAAATCTGTGTTTAACTTTTCCCCTAAATATCTTCCTTCTTCTGATTGTGTTCTTTCTACCAGTGGAATCTCCATCTGCCCAATCCATGTTTGAAAATTTAGTATTAGTTTTGATTTTTCTCATATCCAACCAATAATTAAATCCAAAAAATTCTATCTCTGCAATATTTCTCAAATCTATCCCTTCCTTTTCATTTTTAGTACCATCATCCCAGCAGTTAAACTCCCTATGCTACTGAAATCTTTTTTAGTAGGTTTTCCCCCTTTTTACTTTCTCATCACCCTCTGCTCCAACTTTTCATAACACTGTACATTTGGTCATGTTACTCCTCTGCTCTACATCCTTCAATGAGTTTTGTACTCATGAGGCACTAAATCTTATACTTAATTAGTCTGATATTAAAGGCCCTCCAAAAGCTGGCACCACTCTACTTTTCTACTCCAACAATAATAACTTCATAGTTAACAAAATTAGTAATACTTTAAAGTCCATTAAATGGTTGCAAAGTGTTTTCTTTACCTTTCCTTGATAAAGGTAATGTAACCTTCATCTCTATTTCATAGTTGAGAAGAATGAGGCTAAAAGGATGGGAGATTGCCTAAGGTCACATAGCTAATAAATAATGACTGGAACCACACTCAAATTTGTGAATCCAAGTTCAATGATCTTTTCATTATACTACTGTACTTCTTTTACTTTTCTCAAGCCAAACTGGCTCTTCATTGATCTATCTTTGACCTATTTTCTCTACCTTTATATCCTTTCACCAATTTCATACACCTCAAAAGATGCAACTATAATTTATGAATTCTATATTAAACAATTTATTATACTTCCATATACTCCAGGATTTTTTGCCTTGTTTAAGTTATGCTTACAACAACCTTCCCTGATTGTTAAATTATTTTCCACCCTTTAAAATTTATAGTTATATTGTTAAGGAAGTTTGTTTGATTTCAGTTGGTAAAGATTTTTCCTCATCTCAGATTAAAAAAAAAAACCCACAAAACTTTTTTTGGGAGGGAAGGGGTGGGTTGAGGGGAGAACAGCAAATAAATGCACATTAGAGTATAATGTGACCCTCACCAGTCTATAAGCTTTACCAGGACAGGTACCATATCTTAAATAAACTTTAATCTTCCCCAGGGCCTAGGGCAAGGTCTCTAGACACAAGACCCTTAATAACTGTTGAGTAAGGTTTTTAGAACCTACTACTAAAAAAAAGATTTTTAACAAAAACTAAGGTTCAGGTGAGTCTAGATGAGACAAACTGAAATTCCACTTTCAGCTCTCAAAATACAGATAAATACCTCTAGAAATAACATACATGATAAACTTTGTTATTTCCCCACAAGTAAGTAAAAGTTTCCTAAGCTCCTCCAAAAGAATACAAGTTCCTTAAGGAAAAGAGCTCTTTTTCATTTTATTTTCATATCCCCAAACATAGCAAACAGCAGGCATTTAATAATTACTTACTGGCTTAGGTTAGAGTGGAAAAAAATGCTACATTGGGAGTCTTAAGACTTGAGTTTGGATTCTGCTTCTGTAATTTTTTTCTACCTGAGTAAGTCAATTAACTTCTATGAACCTAGGAGTTTCACGAAACCCTTCTAGCACTATCTGGATCCATGTTCCCATGAGATAGAACAGATTAGGCATACAAATCACCTCTACAAGTGAAGTTTCAATAAGGCAAATGAAATGTAGCACATTGGGGATAAAATAATCTGGCTAGGAAGTATAGAAATATATATAATGGAGAAAAAAAGTAAGATCACAGGATAATATTTTTTCAGAAGAACAAACATTTTTGCTCACACTCTCCCACCCCAACAGGTACATCAGTAACCATTCTATAAAGTTGTGGTCTTATAAAGTTCCTGGGACAATGAAAAAGTACGTGACTTGCTCAAGCAGAGTCACAGAGCTGGCATGTCAAACTTAAACCCAGATCATTCTAACTCCAAGGTCAACTCCCTATCCAACAGAACATGCTGCCAACTCTCAAGAATAAATCATATTTACTCCTAAGTTGTTCTATATTCCCCCAACACTTTTATTCTAAAATGAGTGAGGGTATACAGATAAATACCTCTAGAAATAACATACATGATAAACTTTGTTATTTCCCCACAAGTAAGTAAAAGTTTCCTAAGCTCCTCCAAAAGAATAAGATGGAAGAACTGAGGAAATCACAGGAAAACAGAGAACACTGTTTAACTCTTTATTCCTCCAACCCCATCTAAACAGGCCATTTGCCCCTTTAACATAAACCTGTCTTCCTTTCCAAAACCACAGTCCATTTTCATTTAGGGAAGGGTCTAGTGGCCATAGTCATTGATATTTCAAAAGAGAAAAGATGAGGTCTATATGTAGGATTTTTGTGGGGAAAAAAAATCTCAAAATACAGGAGAAATACATGTTGAGTGTTAGATCCCTGTGAGATGGAGTGTCAGAGGTGATCTAATTTATAATGTATCTGAGCAAGATTAACTTCCATAAAATGTTTACATAAGTGGTGAACTATTCAGTGAAGGCCTCCAGTGACAGGATATCTCCTAAGGCAGCTCCAGTTCCACTTTTGGAAAATCTAGTTTTTATTAAGTTTTTCTTCACATCAAGTTTAAATCTGCTTCTCACCAACTTCTACCCATCCCTCTTATTCCTGTTCTCTGGTACCAAGAAAAATAAGTGTATTTCCTCTTTCATATGACATGATGCTTGTCAAATATAATATTCCATCTCCCCTTCTCTAATCAGTCTTTCCAATGAGAGAGCTAAGCATACTGATTTGGCAATCACATAGTGCATATGTTTTTGTATTATTTCTAGTCTTTAAATTTTTAAAAAAATAAATTTGATTCACATAATATATCCAATTATAACAATCACTCAAATGACACATTTAAAATATATAAAAATATCTGAGCATTTCATACCACAATAATTTAAACATGCAAAATGTTCTGTGGCTGCTACTTCCTGAGTATATTTAGATTAACAAACATTTTCTATAGAGGGAGAAGGTGGGTGGGTGGAATGCAAATATGTTAATAATTTATTGGTCTTAGGCAACTAGAATGACTTAAGTAACAACATAAAAAAGAATGCATTTTACTAATTAAAAATTTTTTCCCCTCTCAGTCATGTTAACTTCCACTACTGACTAATCAGGATTATGACAGAGAATAAATTACAATTCACTTATCAAACAGAATGTTTTCCCTTACCTGGTATGTCCTAAAGATTCTCGCCAGATTGGCAGCATGACAACTGGCTTAATGGCACATTCCAAAATGGCCAAAGCCAAAGCAAATTCTCTAGGTTTGCTACACATCTGAACTGCTTTGATCCAATTTGACCTACATTTTATAAAGGAGACAAACAGCTGCTATAAGTTGAAATTTTAAAATGTACTAACGATTTTATATAATAAGCATACCTCCATTTAAACATTTCCGTTAAGCAGTGCAAAAATAGTCTTAATGGAATTTCTGCTTTGATATATTATCTAAAGATTACACTTTGTTGGCAAGTAGACCCAATTAAAACTTGGGTAACATTTCTAAGTTCATTCACTAACTGAATAATCATTAAAGATGGGTCTTTAAAACCTTTTTGCGTGTCATGGACCCCTTTGGAAGGCCAGGGAATGTCTGTTGTCTACATTTTATAACTGAAGGAAATGTTAAATTTTAATTACAGGTTAGCAAAAATACAGATGTATTTTTTTTTCCAGTCCAAGCTTAAACATCCCCTGAAATTGACCCAACCCCCAGGCTCAGTATGGCAGCTGTTAGTTGCCTTGAGTCTCTGTTACCTGTGAGAGGCCCAATTGGGATGCAGGAATGGTGCTGGGATGTTGTTTTCCAGCTGGATGATGGTTAACCTCAAGGTGGATATGGTAAGTACTTTGGACCCATGTACAGAACCATTCCATTTGAACTCTCCCGCTGGAGTCAAGCAAAATTTATGTGAAAGATGCCTTCTCTTATCATGGTCCTCTCTGTGCTGGTGTTTGTTCAGTGCAAAAGAATTGGTGGTGTACTGATTGTGGTAGACACGATACTTCCCCTCTTGACCGAGCTTGAAAAAATTGTTGATATTTCCTTTCATAATTATCTCCTTCTTGGTGCTCAATCGTGAAATTTCTCCTTGAGAGTTAACTACCAGCACCTAGTCAAGGAAATAGATATATAAAAACATTTCATTAAAGCACATAAAATATGCAAATTGATTTGACAATTTTTTCCTTTTGATAAACTGTAGTCATTAATTCCAATCAAATATTAAATAATAACCTATTTTAAACTAAATAATAAACTAAATTTAAATTAAATAAATACATATAAAACAAGAATAACCACACAGTAAATTATGTCTATATAAGGATAGCACTTCAAGATTTTAATGTGTACTTTAAGTCAGAGGCAACAAGCTATCTAGGGAAATTTCTATTCAGTAAATATTTCCTGTAATACTTTCTTGATCTGCTACTTTACCATATCTACATGGATATGTAGAATCCATATTACAAAGTTGGATTTGTAATTTCACAATTACAAAGAATTACAAAGTCTTAAGAGCTAGAAAGAGCCATGGAGGTCATTTAATACAAACTTTTCATTTTATAATAAAGAAACAAAGGCCTAGATGACTAGGCTACTAACTTAGCTAGTTAGCAGCAGAGCTGGTACTATAATACAGGTCTCTTAACTCTTTGAGCTGAGTAGCTTCCAAGAGTTCACAGGTTTTAAGAATACTTTAGTGCAATCCCACCTAGCAAGGATTTTTAAAAATGTGTTAGATCAAGTATCATGTTGGCCAGTTGTGATGGCCCAATCTGAAAGCCTGAGGGAAGTGGATTCAAGAGTTGCAAACTGCAAAAGGGCTAAAGGTAATCAAGTGTCGGCACTATTTCTACCACCAATATGGCGAGCCCCTGGAACAGGGAGCCACTAAGCTGTTTAAGAATGAGTAAACCCACTAAGGTCAGAAATGGAGGAGGTTAATGGCTTCTGTGCTCATCAGCAGTTGGGTTGGGGCTGTGAGCGAGTGCTGTATTTCTAGACTTGACTGATAAACGGAAACTGAATCAAAACAAAACCACACATACACACACGCACACGTGTGTGTATATGTGTGCGTGTGTGTGTCTACAAAATTTGGCTGTGATGACTTCTATTCTCCGAGTACCTGGGAGTCACAAGTCTTTATGAATTACTATGCCCTCTAAGCAGAGAAATCCTTGCTCTTAATGCCACGTTGATATCATAGAATGTCATAACATACGCTATACTCCAGTGGCATGCTGGTAAATAATGAATAACTGTCAAAAATAATGAGTTTAATCTACATTATTAACATTTTATCCATCACTTTAAAGTCTAGACAATGAACAAAACAACAAATCAAATCCTGATTTATATATAGCATTTGCTAATTTCAGAGGCATAAACACACTCAAAATTTAACAACTGGCTTTAATGCCAATTTCAGCTGGATCCAGCATATCCCTGCCCTATTCTCCAACTGTATCTAGGCTACTGTACTGTATTCTAATTCCTTCAACTGCTTCTGAAAAACTAGCATCTCTCACACTCTACCTATATGGAACAGAATCCTTAATGGCTCAGCCACAAGTCATCTTCCCTGAACCAGCACTTTATCTCAGGTTTTCAGATGCCACACTAATGGTCCTCTTATTCTGTGAATAATCTAGGGCTGATTATGTTTAACACATGAAGGTTTCTCAATCTGTTATACTGATGTTTTGTGGCAATATAAGTTATTAGAAAGCCAAAGTAAATTCTAAACCATAAACATTTTAGAAGTGGGTTATGGAAAATTAAACTAGTTTTTAAGTGGGATGGAATATGGATATGTAACAGGAACAGGGACAAGAACTGTATTTTCATTAAACTATGGAAGTTGGAAGCAAGGAAACCCTTCCCTACAACTTTGTGTTACAGGGTTGCCGACAGCACTGAGAGGTTAATCAAGTTGCCCAGGATCACATGGGCAGTATGTGCCAATGGAAGGTCTTGAACCCAGGTCTTCCCAGTTTCAAAGTCAGCTCTCTCTCCATCTTGCCACACTGCCTCTTGTGCTCAACAAGCCTTACTGTAAATAGTACTTTTAATTTCATAGAAAATCAAATTTACTTAAAGGTGGAAAAAAGCGATTCAAAAGCAACTCTCCAAAAAATAATGAGAATTATTTTAAAAGTAATTTTTTAAAAAAAGATACACACTTCTCTGCCTTCCTTAAATAATTTATTTGCTTCATGTGCTGCTGCAGCAACCTGTTGGCTCTTCAGTTGACTCAACTTGCTGTCTGGATTTCGTAATCTTGTGACCATCCGTGTTGAGCCAGGGGTACCTTTCCCTGTTCCAGGGGAATCACTCCTTTCTCCATTAGACTTCTCTGATTTGAAATCTGATAACAAAAGTTAAGTAACAACATTTGGTCAAAAGCAAAAGGTGGCTGATATTAATCACAATTAATACAGTAAAATCTTACCTATCTGGCACACAACTAAGAATAAGAAAGCAAGTGAAAAAGAAAAAGTATCCAAGAGACGGCACCAAGTCCATGCATAAAAGTTCAGGCAGTTTACTCATAGGCAAGGCCCTTACTCAAAGGCTCTTATTTTACACACAATACTAAGAAGCCCAAAGACCTGGTTTCCAAACTGACTGTAAACTAGAAATATCAATTATAAAAGGGGGCAGGGGAAGGTAAACTCTAAGCAAGCACAACTATAGAAGCAAAAAGGAGAAGCTCCAATCAAGGAGTACACAGGAAAATCTATAAAGAAGAAATAAGAGATGGCAGAGAAGCACACTGCCAGCACTCCTCACAATTTCTCCAAAAAGATGTAGAAAAATGACCATGTTCTGACTGAGAAATCCAAGAAAAAAAATGACATTAAGTCATTTTCATACAGCAAGTTGGCAAGTCTGTGGATGCTACTCAAGAATGGGTGGATAAAACAAACAAAAACCAAAACAAACCAAAAAAAAAATCAAGCAATCAACAGATAACTTTATTAAAGATAACCACAACAATGAGACAATTATAAAAACCAAAAATTTTGGGATGCTACCCAAATATGGGAAATTTTCTATCTCTAACCTTTTCACCATTAAAGAGAGGGGAAAAAAGTCAATGAATTGGGAGGGAGAACTTTAGAAAACCAATAAATTAAAAAAAATAATTAAACACCAAAATAGAAGTCCTTAAAAACCAGAGATGTTTAAAAATGGAAAGAAAAAAATGTCAAATAATATGATTTTTAAAGAGGAAAATCAAATAACTGGTATCAAAAAATGCAAAAGGTAAATTCACAATAAATGAAGAAATAAAGGAAATTAATAAGCTATTTTGCCCAATTATATGCCAATAAAACTGATGATATAAATTAAACAGATAAATTCTTACAAAGATATAAAATGCCTAGAATAATAAAATAAAAAACTTAAGAGAACACAAATAACCCAATCTTGGGGGCGGAAAATTGAACAAGTCATCAATGATGTCCCAAAGAAAAGAACTTTAGGACTAGATGGAGTTAAAAGTGGATTCTGCAAAACATTTAAAGAAAAACCAATTCCAGTATTACCTAAGTTGTTTGAAAAAAACAGGAAAAGAAAAAACAACCAAATTCCTTCTATGATATAAATATGGTCTTGATACCTGATCTAGAGAGTCACAAAACAGAAAACTAAAAATCAGTATTGCTAATGAATACTGAAGCAAAAAATTTAAATGAAATATTAGCAAAGAAGCTAGAGTAACCATATCACAAGGACTATCTATACACTATAAGCAGGATGTATTTATACCAGGAACACAGGATTGATTCAATATCAGCAATACTATAAACATAATAGTACATATCAACAAAAACAACAAAAATACATGACTATTTCAAAAGATGCATAAAAGTTCTGTTCAAATGAAATACCTATTCCTGTTAAAAACGATGGTAAGAATCTTTCATTAACATGATAAGTAATTATCTAAAACCAAGAACTAGCATTATATATAACAGAGACCTTTCCAAGTAAGATCAAGGGTAAAAAAGGAGTGTCCACTATCACAAAACTAAATCTGATAGTGCTAGAAATGCTAGATGAGGCAAGAAAAATATAGGTATGGTCAAAGAGGAAACAAAATTATTAATTTTATTAGATGATAAAAGGTTTTATTCAGAGGACCCAGAAAGCCAACTAAAAATTAACTGAAACAATTAACTTCAGCAAGGTTGCAGGATATATGTTGAACCCATATAAATCATCAGCATTTGTGTGTATCACCAACAAAATCCAGTAGAAAGAGATAGAAGGGGAAACTATATTTAAAATGACTACAGGATATATAGTGTCTCTGCCACACAGAGGAACTATACGACTACAACTACTTTACAAAAATAAAGTTAGACCTAAATAATTGTAGTGTATTATATTTTCATAGTTACGCCAAGCCAAGATAATATAAATGACAATAGTACCAAATTAATTTATTATTCAGTGCTAAACCATACTGCTAAATGTTTACTTTATAGAGTTGGGGGGAGGGGATAATCTGGAGAAATGAAAGGCCAGGAATCTCAAAGAAAAAATGAGAAAGGGGGACTTAAAATACTAGATCTCAAACTACAAAAAGCAGTGACCATCACAACGATTTGGTACCAACTAAGTGGTAGAACAGGAAAACAATTAAGACACATAATATACAGCAACAAATAAGAACAGTAGTCTAATGTGTGAAAACCTCAGATTCGAGCTACTGGGATAAAAATTTACTATTCAAAAAAACTGCTGGGAAAAGCAATCTGGCGCAAATTAGGCATAGATCAACATCTTACACTGCAGGCCAAAATAAGCTCCCAATGGGTTCATGACTTGAACATAAACAATTTTAGGGGAGCAAAGAGGAAAACATCTTTCAGAGCTGTGGATAGGGGAAAAGAGTGCATGGTTAAACAACTAATAGAGAAGATCATAAAATTTAAAATGGCAAATTTTGATCACATGAAATTAACAAAGTTTCACATAAAAAAAGCTAGTGCAGCTACAATTAGAAAATAAACAGGTAAATCAGAAAAATCTACGCAGTGAGTTTCTCATAAAGGTCTCATTTCTAAGAAAGTGATTCAAGTTGATGAGAGTAACAGGCATTCCTCAGTGGATAAATGATCAAAGGATATGAACAAGCAGTTTTCAAAGAAAGAAATCCAAGCTACTGGTAGTCATGTAAAAAAACCACAAATTGCTATTTAATTAGAAAAGGGCAAACTGAAGCAATTCTATATAGTTCTACCACATACTCACTAGATTGGTAAAACTGACAAAGAAAATCAGAAATCCTAGTGGGGCTATGGGAAAATAGGCATATTAATGGTGGAACTGAGAAGTGCTAGGGCCATCTTGGAAAGAAATCTGGAACTACATGCAAAAATTTATTAAACTCAGCATAATCTGACCCAGTAATTCTACCACCAGGTCTACACCCCAAAGAGATCAAAGAAAGATGAAAAGGACCCATTTATAGAAAAGTATTTACAGCTCTATTTGTGCTGGCAAAGAACTGGAAATGAAGGGAGTCCTGGTTCACTGGGAAATGACTGCACAAATTAAGGCATATGAATATACTGAAACTGTCCTCAGTGAAATGATGAAGGGGATGGTTTCAGAAAAATCTGGGAAGAGCTAAATTAACTGATGCGTCAAGTATGCAGAACATAATAATAACAAAATAACTAACAAGCTGTAATTAACAAATAATAACAAAAATACTGTAAAGACAAACAGATTTGAAAGATGTAAGAACTCTGATGAAAGCAATAACCAATTACAATTTAAAGGACTTATAATGAAACATGGTGCACACTTATTGGCAAATAGGTGATGGATTCAGGGCACATAATGAAACATAATTTTTGAACATGGCCAATTTGTTTTGCCAAACTATGTATGTTTGTTACAAAGTTTTGTTTTTCTTCTCTAATGTTGGGGAGAAGAGGGAAATGGAAAAAAAATATATTAATTAAAAAAAAAAAACTAAAAAACAGGACAATCAACTGCATAGAGGGACATACAGTCCTATATACCTCAATAGGTCTTGAAGGAATATTGATATTGAAGTACAATATAATAATAAATGAAGCAGAACATAATAAATGAAGTATAATATAATAAAAATAATTACAAATAATAGTGAAGTACAATATCAACGATAAAAGTATAACATAATAAATAAAAGTATAGTACTACATAGTAAATGTATATACAATATAAAAAAATGATAAATAAAAAACAAAAACTATGAGCCTGAGTCATGAAGATAAAAATTAAAGTTATAAGAAATGTACAATATATTTTAGAATAATTTCGACCTCAAAATATTTATTTTTTAAATGATGTTTAAAGGGAGAAAACCTATGAACTATTTAGTAACCTTAGCCAATTATTCTCTTCTTTTAGATTTTTATTTCCATGTCAGTTCTTCAGGTAGTTTCTAAATCTCTGTATCTGTCACCAATTAAACCATTAATTATTCCCAGCATTCAAAGAAAGGAGAACAATGCTGTTAACGAGTATTTTGGGGGCAAATTAGGGTATATTGTTTTGTTTAATCTAAAAGTTTAGAATAAATGTATTAATATATTCTTACCTATTTCCTCTTGAACAGATAAAGGTGTATGAGCCTCCCTTTCTCCATTTTCAGGATCATCAGATGTTTTAGTGAAAGATTCATTCTGGGAGGAATTTAGTTCACTGCTGCTGTTGCTGTTTTCAGTATAAGGCAAGTTGGGGATAGTAGCAGTACCATTGCCATCACTCAACTTGGTAGATTCTTCTAAAAATAGAATAAGTAACTTTCAGACTGTAGAATATAGCAATAGTAACACTCAGAAGATTCCGTTAAATTTCTTTAAAATTCCCACTACAAGGAGATTAAGATGATAAAATATGACAAGTGCAGCATATGAAAAGAAACTCTAAAATGAATGATTAACTTAAAATGTTTGCCTAGAACTTCTAATTGTATACAAAGTTAGTTCACTGTAAAAAATGTTTTCATAAATGAACAGGTACATGCAATATGAATGTAAAACATAAAAAAAATTTATTTGTAAATAATTCTTATTTGCAAAAACATGAAGTGTTCAGAGAAGCAAGAGTGAATAAATGCCTAGAGAATTAATTTTGAGCCAATACAACAATAATCACATGCTGGATTTGTTTGTGTGAAAGATAATACTAACACTTCCAGGATATTATGAATCACTCTATTTGTTAGTTTGAAGTTTGTTAGTAATATTCTAAAAGTAAAAAGATATTTTAAATAAGCATCACTGATTTAAGTTCAAAGATTTAAAAATATATTATTTTTATTCTGCTTATTCTGCAGTATAAGACAAAATATCTAATGACACATTTTGATATTTAAAAAAGTGACATTTGTGCCACATGATATATGTGCATTGGGTTTATAAAAAATGATTTAATTTAAATGCCAATATAATCCATTAAGTGCTAAAGAATTATTCTGACTTTTCAAAATTTTACTAATCTGCTATTATAGGACGTACAGGGCAAAGGGGTTTTCTGGACTAGACTGATAATTCCATTGGTAAGGTAGCTTTCCCAGGGAAGTTCAGCCTCTTCCTCTTCAGAATTTTAAAATGTCAGAAAACTGTTTGGGGCATTGAGGAATTAAGTGACTCATTTAAGTTCACACTGTCACTATGTAGTCAGAGGCAAAATTTTAATTCTGATCTTGAGTTCTGAGGCCAGCTCTCTCCAGTATGGAACACTGCCTTTCAAGTTTTTCTGCCTGCATTTAATTCAATATTAAATGCATTCTTTTATATCAAAGTACAGTTTCTCCCTTACTGAAACAATTAACACCTTGTTAAGATCATGGACACATTATTGGGATATATATTATGAGTAGAGGAAGTATGGCATAGCAGAGAGAAGGGTGTGGGGTCAGGAAGAATTGGGTTCAAGGTTAAATCCTGCCTCTACCACATACTGGTTATATTACTAGTCAAATCACTTTGACCTCTCAGTGCTTTAGGCAATTTCCTAAGACTGACTATAAGTTGCAAGGAAGATACCAACCCGCACCAATCAATCTACAAGCATTTACTAAGTGCTTACTACATGCTAGGCACCATGTTAGGTTCTGGCAGTACAAGTACAAAGAACGAAATATTACTCACAATGAGCTTACATTCTAATGGAACAGCCAAGACTGTGTGTGTACACAGATACGCATACACACGTGTATATATAAATGCATATATGTATATAACATGTAATCATTTATTATTCTGTGTCCATGTGTAGACACAGAATAAATTTAAAATCAACACATGCAAATATGTACAGGTTAAAACAAGGGTAGTTTGGGAAGGAGATCACTAGTACTTGGGGGGACAAGGCAGAGTCAGTAAATGCTCTATGCAGTAGACAGTACTTGTACTGTCTTCTTAAAAAAAGAGGAGGACTCTTAATCAGTGGTAAGAAGAGCACATATCCTAGTTATGTGGAACAACCAGTGTAAAGGCCCAGAGACAGTAGATGGAGTATCACGTGAAGGGCAGAGAGAAGCCTGTTTGGCTGATCACAGAGTGTGCAAAGGAGCATCCTGGTCACTGAGGCTGAAGAGATAGATTGGGGCCAGTATGTATAGAGCTTGAGAAGATAAATCAGAATTTATGTTTTATCCTAAACACAAAAGGAAGCCATTGGAGTTGGCCAGATGTGTGCCTAAGGAAAGTTTTTTTGGCAGTAGTTTAGAGTCTAGTAGTCTACAGGTTAGGCTGGAGTGGGGAGAAATCTGAGATAGGGAGACCAATTAGGAGGCTGTTGCAATAATCAAGGCAAGAAATGAAGAGATGTTAATGACAAGATTTATCAACTGACTGGATATGTGAGGAAAGCGAGTATTCTATTCCAGTTTGAAATCTGAGACACTGGAAGGATGGTGGTGACTTTTGACAGAGAAAAGGAAGTTAGAAGAGGAGAAATTTTAGGGTAAAATATAATGAGTTTAGTTTTGGCCACGCTGAGCTTAAGATGTCTTTGGAAAATCCAATTTGAAATGTCCAATTTGCCTACTGATGATGCGGGACTTAATAAAGATCAAAGGAGAGATTGGGGCTTGATATTTGTAGATCTGAGAGTCACTGTCATAGAAATGACAGTCAAAACCACAGGAGGTGAAGAGGTTATCAAGAAAGATGGTATATCACGAAGCAGAAGAGAAGGCCCAGGACAGAACTTTGGGAAACACTCAAAGTCAGGGATGACAAACTATCAAAGGGAACTAAGGAATGATCAGAGAAGCAAAAGGAGAGCCAGTAGAGAGTCAAGTTATAAAAACACAATACTACTGTTAAATGTACTGTCACTGAAGTTCTTCTATGTCTCTTTGGAGAGGCAATTTGGTGTCACAGAAAGAACAATAAATGTGAGGTAAGACAAGAGTGCTATATTCGGAATTAGACAACTTAGATTCAAATCTCTATTACATATTACTATATATAATACACACACATGCGATGTACTACATTATTACTTAGGACAGATCACATGAACTCTCTGGGCATTAGATTTCTCATCTGTAAAATAATCAGGAGAGACTGGATGACTGCCTTCTAATATGAAATCTGACTTTATGATCATAGGACCCTAAGAACCAGGTCCAAATCTCATCTCCCACACTTAGGAACTGTGTGACCATAGGCAAGTCACTTAACATATGAATCTGTTTCTTTGTCTGAAAAATAAGATAATAATACCTGTAGCACTCAACTCACAGGGTTGTTATACGATCCAAATGAAGTTAAGGTATGTAAAACGTTTTGCAAATCGTAAAGCCCCAGTGCTGTGTTCAACTTAATCTAAGCTTTTTTAAAAATTCCATTTCCTTTGCTATTTAAAAAATGAAAGGCTGAGTATTTCTATCTATATATTCCTATATTTCACTTTTTTTTTTACAGATGCAGAAATGTTTTAAACGTCTAAGGGCATTTCATGAATATCTAAGAATATTTAGGGGAAATAAGGTCAGTTTTTATTATGTTTCATCAGTACTCCCAAACTCCAGCTGAATTCAGAAAATCTACAAGCTATAGTGTAACTGAAACCTGGAAAAACTGCATTTATTTTTTGTTCTTTCTGGGAAATTAAGCAAAACAATTGTTACTATGCTTAAGTATAAATTCACAAAAAAAGTTTTTGTTCTAAAATCTAAAATGTCAATAGAACAAGGTTTGAGATTTTTAGTATTTATAAAACGGAAGACGCTGCCACAGCATGGTGGGAAGACTTCAGTTTCAACCTTGCTTCTGATCTATACTGGCTATATGATTTTGGGTTAGTCAATCAAAACCCTTTGTGCTCTAGGCAATTCTACGAATAGACATGACAGAGGATGGAATGAGGTTCCCCATACTTAGGAAACCACAAGTCCAGTCCTTAGGTCCTATAAAACTAATGTTACTCAGGTTAGTTCTCTGTGGAGTTTGTTCCCCACTTTGTATCTTAAGTCAAAAAATATTTTGAGCTCGAGTGTAAGAAATACAAAACCCAAGTATTAGGCAATAGAGAATTAACCATCAAAGTATCATATGCCAATTTTTCTCCAGAATATCACCCAAGTATTCATCTTTAATTCCTATCTTTCAAAAAATGTATCTAGTCATTATTTGGTAGTCAAATTTGTTAGTAGTCTGAAATCTCTGTAAGAGCTATGGGGGCATGATTTCCCATTTCTTCCTTAGGACAGTAACTTATATAAATTATTAAATCCTAACAAATTAAGATTTTAAATGGCAACAAAAAATTCTACTTCAAGAAATCTATTTAAAGATTCAATTCTTTCTGAATTAATTATACACATACACACATACATATAGCCTTTATCAAATCACATGCCTTCTCAATGATGGGAGAGGAAGGGTTGGAAAACATTTTGAACTCAGTTGTTAAAAAAAAAAAGGAAGCTTAAAATTGTTTTTACATGTAACTGGGTAAAAATAAAACGTTCAAATTAAAAAACTGTATAATAAGCACAAGCTTTTTGGAAGTGTCTGAATGATCTAAAATATTGAATTTTGGAACCATTTCTTAGTAGGAAATTTGGTATTACCACCAATAGGAAGCATCACCATCAACATTCTACATAAAAAATATCTAAGATTATGCTTAAATGCTTCTAAGATCCTTGGTCTATAGAATTAGATTATGGTATTTCTATTCTGCTACATCTGTGCAAAAATCACAGAGGTAAAATTCTTAGAAACTTGTATACTTTACAATGAATGGGTCTTCTGGGGCCCATTTTTGGGCCCATGATTAAAAAATACTATCTCCCATTCAAATAAGGTAAAAAGTTATTTATAAGACAAAATACTTCTTAAAGACAGAAGATGAAAAGAGCTATGTCTAGATAATAAATTTTAATGGTATTAGAAATACTAGTACAGAAGGGTATAACTCAATTTCCCCCTTTTCTAATTTCAGATTCTTCTAGTATACTACCAAGATGTACATAGAGAGTAGGTTTAGCACGGGAAATGCAATAGTGGAGAAATTCTGGAGTATAGGAGACTAATTAAGATATATCATATAGACATATTGTACATTCCTTAAAAAAATAACTCATTATCAATGGATATTATATCCAAGAATTTAAGAAAAAAATCACAGAAACACCAATGGGTACAGGAAAGTATCAGTAATTTGTCATGACCTATGTTTGTTATTACTGTCTGAAAATAAAACAAAATTTCACTCCCTTCTAATAACAGAGTTGCCAGGTAGGTGGGAGTAATCACTGACATCCTGATTCCCCTCTACACTATCAATGGATCCAGCATGGCTCAGTACTGGGCTCTAACACCGGTACTTCCCAGGGACTGTATATGAAGGCCTCATTCCTCCAGAATTTGGTGCTGTTTGGAAACACAACCTACTTCACTAGGGTAAAAAATCCCAACATTTTTTGAGTCACTGATATGGACGCCAAGCCTCATGTAGCCAAGGCCAAATCTAGGACCAGGATCTCAGACACCAGGACCTCAGACACTTGCAAAGATCCAAGTATGTTGTATGTACTGAATTATGTCAATCTCCCCAAATCTTGGTACGAGGCTAAGGAATTAGCTTCAAGTCTCAGTATTATAATATTTCTGACAGCCTGATCAAATATTCAATTCCTATACACTTAAATCAATGCTCCTGGCTGGCTACACCCCTCCCATCTCTTGTCAGTCCCAGAGAATAAGGAAGCTAACATTACAGGACCCTGAAGGTTGGAGGGACCCTGTCATCTGGTATTCCTCTGATTCATGGCTAAGAAATGCCACTTTTACCTCTCCTTATTCCTGTGGTTCAGTGGTAAGGCTAAGGTTCTCTTTGTCTACCACCATTATCTACTCTCTCATCACTGACCAGTACTGACCAGGGCTTTCCCTAGTTCTTCTTTTCCTTTACTTTCTTAACAAACTCCCTTCATCCTAGATCTGAAGGTACTGAATCCCTCAACCCTGCCCAACCATTCTAGGACTGAGTTGGTATTTTTTCTTTCTTCTTTCTCTCTGTCCTTCTCTTACCTCCTATCCCTCACTTCCCTTCCCCTATATTTTTTAGAGCAAGAATTTTTAACCAAGGGTGAATGAACTTTTTTTGGGGAGAAGACATGATAACTATTTCAATAATTGGTTTTCATTTTTAAACCCACGTATTTTATTTTATGCATTCAAAAACATTATTCTAAGAAGAGGCCCAAAGGCTTCGCCAGAATGCCAAACTGGTCTATGATATGAAAAAAGACTGAGAACTTCTGCTTTGAAATCTCTCTTTAAAAAAAAAATTATTTATTTTTAGTTTTCAACATTGAATTCCACAAGATTTTGAGTTCCAAATTCTCTTCCCATCTCTCCCCTCCACTCACCCTAAGACAGCATGCAATCTGATTACCCCCTTCCTCAATATACCCTCCCTTCTATCACACCCCTCCCTTCTCTTATCCCCATCTCCTCTATTTTCTTGTAGGGTAAGATAGGTTTCTAAACTCCGCTGCCTGTATATCTTATTTCCCAGTTGCATGTAAAAATAATTTCTAACATTCATTTTAAAAACTTTGAGTTCCAACCTCTCTCTCCCTCCCTTCCCACCCATCTCCACTGAGAAGACAAGCAATTTGATACAGGTTATAAATGTATAGTCATGCAAAACACTTGCATAACAGTCATGTTGTGAAAGACTAACTATATTTCCCTCCATCCTATCCTGCCCCCCATTTATTCTATTCTCTCTTTTGACCCTGTCCCTCCTCAAGTGTCTACTTCTTGTTTTGCATGGCTACACATGTATGTCCTTATTGAATTGCTTGCTTTCTCAACGAGGGTGAGTGAGGAGGAAGGGAGAGAATATGGAACTCAAAGCTTTAATAATGAATATTAAAAATTGTTTTTGCATGCAACTGGGAAATAAGATGTACAGGCAATGGGATATAGAAATTCATTTTGCCTTACAGGAAAACAGAGGGAAGAGGGATTGAAGGAGTGGAAGGGGTACATGCTGTCCTGGGATGGGGGATGGGGAGAAAATTTTGAATTCAGATTCTTGTAGAAGTGAATGTTGAAAAATGAAAAATAAATCATATATATATATATATAAAGCATTTACTTCTAATTACCCTCTCTTCCCATTTGCCCTCCCTTCTATCATCTCGCCACACCCCCACTTTCCTGTCTTTCCTATAGTGTAAGACAAATTTTCACACCAAATTGAGCGTGCATATTATTCCCTCCTTGAGCCAAATGTGATGAAAGTAAGGTTCACTTTTTCCCTCACCTCCCCCCTCTTCTCCTCTATTGAAAAAACTTTTTCTTGCTTCATTTATGTGAGAGATAATTTGCCCCATTCTATTTCTGCCTTTCTCCTCCCAATACATTCCTCTCTCATCCTTTAATTTTATTTTTTTTAGGTATTATCCCTTCATATTCAACTTACCCTGTGTCCTCTGTTTATATGTATATAATCCCTCCAACTACCCAAATACTGAAAAACATCTCAAGAGCTACAAATATTATCTTTCCATGTAGGAATGTAAACAGTTCAACTTTAGTAAGTCTCTTAGGGTTTCTCTTTCCTGTTTACCTTTCCATGCTTCTCTTGATTCTTGTGTTTGAAAGTCAATTTTTCTATTCAGCTCTGGTCTTTTCATCAAGAATACTTGAAAGTCCTTTATTTTATTGAATTACCATTTTTTCCCCCTAAACAATTATAATCAGCCTTGCTGGGTAGGTGTTCTTGGTTTTAATCCTAGCTCCTTTGACCTCTGGAATATCATATTCAAAATTCCAAGCCCTCCAATCCCTTAAAGTAGAAGCTGCTAGACCTTGTGTTATCCTGATGGTGCTTCCACAATACTTGAATTGTTTCTTTCTGGCTGCTTGCATTATTTTCTCCTTGACCTGGGAGCTCTGGAATTTGGCTACAATATTTCTAGGAGTTTTCCTTTGGGGATATCTTTCAGGAGGTAATCAGTGGATTCTTTCAATATCTATTTTACCCTCTGGTTCTACAATATCAGGGCAGTTTTCCTTGATAATTTCTTGAAAGATAATGTCTAGGCTCTTTTTTGATCATGGCTTTTAGGTAGTCCAATAATTTTTAAATTTTCTTTCTTGAATATATCTTCCAAGTCAGTTGTTCTTCCAATGAGATACTTCACAATATCTGCTATTTTTTCATTCCTTTGGTTTTGTTTTATAATTTCTTCATTTTTCATCTTGATCTTTCATCTGCTCCCTTCTAATCTTTACAGAATTATTTTCTTCGGTGAGTTTTTGGAACTCCTTTTCCATCTGGCTAATTCAGCTTTTTAAAGCATTCTTCTCTTCATTGGCTTTTTGGATCTCTTTTGCCATTTGAGTTGGTCTATTTTTTTAAAGTATTTTCTTCAGCACTTTTTGGGTTGACTTTAGCAAGCAGCTGACTTGGTTTTCATGATTTTCCTGCATCACTCTCATTTCTCTCCCCAATTTTTCCTCTACTTCTTTTACTTGATTTTAAAAATTCTTTTTGAGCTCTTCCATGGCCTGAGACCAATTCATATTTTTCTTGGAGGCTTTGGATGTAGGAGTTTTGGCTTTGTTGTCCTCTTCTGTTTGTATATTTTAAGTCTTCTGTCACCAAAATAAGATTCTATAGTTTGATTCTTTTTCTGATTTTTGCTCATTTTCTCAGCTATTTGACTTTTGAGCTCTTTGTGTAAGTAGTTCTCTGCTTCTAGTGGGAGTGGGGGTGGGGTATACTGTCAGCAGCTTGATCCTCCCACAATCTGTGGCCTAGAGCTCTAGAAATAGCTCCTGCCGCTACCTTGCTGCTGCAGGTTCCTCCCCTACCTCCAACATCCTGGGACTGGGGCCAGACCACACTACCCTCTCTACAGGTTTTTTCCACTGACTTTCCAATTTGTTCTCAGTGTTTTGAGGCTGTGAAGTCTAGAAACCACCACAGGTGCCAGAGATTCAGTCCCCCTGAGGCCTGCTCAGGTCCCGTCTGTGCTGGTGTGGCCCACACTGCTCTGCTCCCAGTGCTGTGAGATAGATGCTTCACGTTGACCTTCCAAGGTGTCTTGGGCTGGAGGTTTGCTTTATTCCATCTTTCTGTGGGTTCTGCAGCTCCAGAATTTGTTTAGTCATTTTTTACAAGTATTTGGCTGGGCTTGGGGTTAGAGCTCTAACAAGTCAGTGCTTTTACTCCACCATCTTGGCTCTGCCCCACCCTAAAATCTCTCTTTTGGTGACTATACTGATAAGCTTCCATGGATTTAATTATTTCTATGAAGATGACCCCACGACGTCCGTATCCAGACTACTTTTTCTCCTGAACTCTTAATTCTACAACACTAATTCTACCTTTCTAATTAGAACTGGAAGTCCTGTAGACAGAACAAACTCAACATGTCCAAAAAAACCCTCACATTTTCTATTATGCACTCATTTTACAAATCTTCTTATTTGTGTAAAGGGCACTATCATCCTTCTAGTTATTCAGTTTTAAAATCTTATAGTCATCCTCAACTCCTGAAACTTCTATTTTAAGGGAAAGACCAGGTCAGCCATGCTCACTCACTTACTCTTTTCAGGACTCTGCTGAGTTTGTGGACTACTTTCTCCACCATATTCCAATCACCCTGAAGGATCCTGCAGTCTCTATGGCCCCTTCCTTTGACTGGGTCAGTTCCTCCTGGATTCTCCCTTTTATGCCAGAGCTCTCTGGTCTCTGCTTCTTTCTCTACCTTGCCACTCCCTCTCCTTTTGCTTTTCAGCTTCCTTCTATGTGTAGTCTTTTCCCATTAGAATGTAAGGCCCAGGAGGTCGAACCAAGATGGTGGAATAGTGGGAAGAAGAACAGCAAGATATCTCCCAAACTCCTTAAAACAGATCTAGAAAATGAACCACATCAAATCTTGATTGAGAATCCAAAAAAATTGACAGTGAGTCATTTTTGAAGCCTAGATCAGCTTAGGGAGAAAAACAGAAGTCTGTGAATACTGGGGACAGGGACTAGCCAGGAGTTTGTCATGTGCAACATTCCAGCACAGGAAGAGGCTATGGGACCAGGACAAGAGGAAATTCCAAACCCATATGAATTCACCATAAAGTTTAAGAACAGGTGTCAATCTGCAGTTTTGGGTCATAGATCCAGGATGGACTAAATAGAGGACTTGTGTCTAGGTGAGGAGTTCTGGGGTAATGGGCAGTCATAGGACCTGGGCAGCATACTGAGAGACGGGTAAATTCAGAAACCAGCAGCAGCTAAGGGGACAGCTAATATTATTTAATCTTCTTTTCCCTTCCCTCCTGTTTTCCTCTTCCTCTCTTCATTTTTCCTTTAAGATCATCAAGACATAATAGAATCACTTCCAAGATTTCTAATTAGACTATTCTACAACTCTTGATGACAGGGTTTGGAAGGGACACTTGTATCATCTCTCCATATTAAAGTTTAACCAGTTTATCTTTACTTTGTCCCTTATGATTGCTTGTGTTTAGCTTTTTGTGTTTCTCTTAACACCTGTATTTGGATTTCAAAATTTCTACAGAGATCTGGTCTTTTTCATTAGTAATCCTTGGAAGTCTTGGATTACATTTAAGTTTCCTTTTTTCCACTGTAGATTTAATATTCAGTTTTGCTAGTAACTTATTTTGGTTGAAGGCCTAGATCTTTTGCCTTCTGGAATATCATATGCTAAACTCTCCTTTCCTTAAATATCATAACTACTAAGTTTTGTATGATCCTGACTCACTCTTCTGCAATTAAATTCTTTCTTTCCAGTTGCTTGTAAATTCTTTTCAGTCTTTGGACATCCAGAATCTAGCACATAGTAATCTAGTACATCTGATGGCATGGTCTTCTTCGGCAATGAAGGACAAACATAATCCTGTGTTTGCTGAATGGGGACTCAACTAGTTGGAAAACTCAACTCTTCTTCTCCTGTCTGCCTCCCACTTCCTTCCTTCTTTCCAAAGGAAGGTAAATTTGGATGGCCAAAAGATGCCCAGTTGACTTGGGTTTTACTGGCACCTTTCCTTTCCCTTCCCTTCACTTCCCTTCTTTTCCTTTCCATTCCCCATCCTGTCCTTTCACCAAACCTAAAACTTACTGCCCTCCAAAGCTGGGATGCTGATAGGCCCCTGCCTAACCTGCCTAAGGGCTCCTCTCCCAGCTTTAGAGTGATCATCAATTGTAACTGCTGCTATTTTCTTCCCAGCCTGATGTCTTTCTTTTTCTTGGCCTCATTAAAAGGGCCATGCCCTGGCTACTTCTTAAACAGGCCTATTCAATGAATGGGCATTGCCTCACCCTTAGTGAGTATTTGCAAAGACCTTGGTCTAAAAGACCAAAGGTCTTTCAGTGCATCCTGGATCATCTCCAGTCATCCTGATGAGTATCTGCTCACTGGATTCAGATGGCTCTGGAGGAGAAGTGAGGCTGGTGACCTGCACAGCCCTTCCTCACTCAAAATAAAGTCAAGTGCAAGTCATGTCATCATTTCTCTGATGGCATGGTCTTCTGCAACGAAGGACAAACACACAACGTAGTAAGTGTTAACTAATTGCTTATGAACAAGTCTAGGTGTCTATATGTAAACCTCCATTTGACTTTGCTATCCTCTCAAATTATCATCCTGTATCTCCTTTCCCTTTAATAGCTAAACTGAGAAAAAGCTGTTTGCACCTATTCCCCATTCACTCATCTCTCAACCTCTTGAAATCTGACTTCTCATCTCAATGAATTGGACTTGAATTTCTACTAGCTGAGTGACCACAGGCTTATCTTTTTAAGCCTCAGTTTCTTATCTGCAAAATGAAGCTAAGAGCACCTAAATATACTTTATAGTGTTACTGAGTTGAGCTATTTCACAGCAAGATATTAGCTAATATCATTATCACTTTCCATATGGACCACTTTGACAACCTGATTTTGCTTCTAGTCTCTCCTCTCTTCAACCTATGTTTTTAAATCTTTCTAAGGCACACATTTTACTATGTTGCTCTCTTTAAAAAATTTTCCGTGGCTCACTACTGCCTCAAAGTTTTAAAAATAAATATTCCTCAACCTGGAACTTAAAGCCTTCTATATAACCATTCAGACATCTTTTCTAATATTGTTCTTCACACATTCTACATGACAGTCAAACTGGCCCAGAACTGTTCCCTAATTAACAGGGAATTTGACCTCTTGTCACTATACATTTGCAAAAGCTGTCCTCTTCATGCCTGGAATTACTGAGTCAACTAAAAACCCAATACTTTTTTCACATCAACAGTTTTCTAAACATATTTTCCTCATTCTGTATCTATATAGCTGATTTTTTTTCTATTTGAATGTGAGATTCCATATCCTTATTAAATTTACTTCAGTTAGCTTTAGCCCATCATTCTATAATCTGTCAGGATTGTTTTGGCTCCTGATTTTGCTGTCCAGTGTGTTGGCTCTTTCCCATCTTTGACTCATTCACATATAGGATAAGCATAAGCATGATGTTAATGCCTTCACTCAGTTACTGATGAAAATACCAATTAGAGCCAGTTACAGAATTCTGGAGCACATTAACAGAAATGACCATCTGGGTGATTTCATCTTTCCAACAGGAACATTATGGAAGAAGTCAAATGACTTACTGATATTCATATATATTCTGTTTATTATCATTTTTGATAGTAACATTATCAAAACATGAAATGAGGTTAGTTTGGCATGACTCATATATGATGGGAAGCCAAAATGATTCCAAGAGATTGATGCTTCCTTAAGTGTTCATAAGACAATCTGAAAATTTCAATAAACTGTTACATCTTTCTACTTTCCTCAAAGAAATGGTTCAATGACTACAATGTCAAGTTCTTCTGGAACCCTGGAATGTAATTCACTGCAGTCAAATAACAAACTTAGAACACTTAATATGCTCTTACGATCTTCTCATTTTATCTTGGGTTCAACTTTCTTTTAAACATTTTTTAGGCCAAAGTTAATTCTCTTGGATGAAAGAAATGGAAGCAAAGAAGAGGTTGAATAAGTCTGCTCTGTTAGTTATCCTTTTAACATAGTGGTTCATCTATCCCCATGCAATGGGCTTATACATTCCTTGTTGTTCTCACCACAAAGCAACTTAAGAAGTCCTTTCAGAGATAAACCTGAAAAAGTAACTATGAGGGTCTCAATGAAGTTAAACTACTTACATTCCTATATGGGAAGATGATACATGTAATTTCTAAGAACTTTATCATCATTAGATCAGTTAAAAGGAGTTTACATATATAGAAGTCATGGATATGAGTCTATTAAGTTGAGATGATCTCCCCCAAAAAATGAAGGGGTAAGGAAGACGGATGCACAAGGTGAAAAGAGACTAGGATGGGGAAAATCTCACATAAAAAAGGTATGCAAGGAAAAGCTTTTATAGTCTAGAGGAAAATAGGGGCAAGGAGGTGAGGAATGCTTGAAACCTCACTCCCACCAGAACTGGTTCGAGGAGGGAAGAATAAATATACACAGTTGTACATAGAAAAATAACTTACAAAATATGGAAATAGGAGGAGAAGGGAAAAAAAGAAAGGGTAGGGTATGATAAAAAGGAAGACAGATTAAAGGAGTTAATGGTTAGAAGCAGACATTTGAGGAGTGACAGGATAAAAAGAAACAGAAAAGAAGGGAAGAAAATGAGATGGAAGGAAATACATGGTAATTATACTGTGAATGTGAATAGGATGAGATCACCCATAAAACAGAAACAGATAACAGAATGGATTAGAAACCAGAATTTAACAATATGTTGTTTACAAGAGACACATTCAAAACAGAAAGACACAGACAGAGTTAAAATAAAGGGGTAGAACAAAATGTGATATGCTTCTGCTAAACTAAAAAAAAAAAGGCAGGAATAGCAGACAAACAAAAGCAAAAACAGACCTAATTAAAAGGAAGAATCAGGGAAACTATATTTTGCTAAGAGGTATATTACAGAAGTAATAAAAACTTCTACACCAAGTTTCTCTGATAAAGACTCCATTTCTCACATATACACTGAGTATAAAACTGAGTCAAATTTATAAAAATAAGAGGCATTATCCAATTTACAAATGGTCAAAGAATATAAACAGATGGTTTTCAGAAGAAATCAAAGTTATTTAAAGTCTTATGAAAAAAATGCTCTAAATCACTACTGATTAGAGAAAGACAAATTAAAACAACTGAGCTATTACCTCACACCTATCAGAAATGAAAATATGCAGGAGGGTATGAGAGAAAAATAGATACTAATGAAATATTCATAGAGAAGTGAACTGGTCCAACCATTCTGGAAGATAATTTGGAACAAGGCCCAGGGGCTATAAAACTGTGCATACTCTTTGACCCCACAATGCCACTACTAGGTGTGTATCCCAAAGGGATCAAAGAGAAAGGAAAACTATCAACAAGTACAAAAATATATATAGCAGCTTTTTCTGGGGACAAAGAATTGGAAATTGAAAAGATAGTCATCAACTAGGGAAGTGGCAAACAATTGTGGTGGAGTACTAAACATACAGAAAGTGAAGTGACAAAACCAGGAAATCATTGTGCACAGTAAATTATAAAAGATTTGGCTACTCTGATCAATATAATGATCCAAGACAAATTCAAAGGCCTCATGATAAAAAAAAATGCTCTACATTTCCAGAAAGAGAACTAATTGAACTGAGGGTAAACTTAAGTATAATTTTCCCTTCTTTCCTTATTTTTCCTTTTTATTTTTAAATATGGGTAATATGGAAATGTTTTGCATGACTTCACATATGTAATTGATATTATTTTGTTTGCCTTCTCAGTGGGTGAGGAAGGGCTGAAAGGGAGAAAGAGAATTTGGCATTTCTAAAATACGTAAGAGAACGAAGTCGAATGTACAAGAATATAAGTCATTTCCCAGTTGATAAATGATCAAAAGATAGGAACAGGGAGTTTTCAGAGGAAGAAATTAAAGCTATTTAGGGTCATAGGAAAAAATGCTCCAAATCATTATTGATTAGAGAAGTGCAAATCAAAACAAGTCTGAGGTACCACATCACACCTACCAGACTGGCTAATATGAGGAAACAAGAAGATGACAAATGCTGGAGAAGATGATGGAGAGTTTAAACACTAATTCATTGTTGGTGGAGCTGGGAGCTGATCCAAACCATTTTGGAGAGTAATCTAGAACTGCGCCCAAAGAGCCACAAAAATGGGCTTACTCTTCTAGGACTATATCCCAAAGAAGTCATAAAAACAGGAAAGAGTCCCACATGCACAGAAATATTTATAGTAGCTCTCTTTGTAGTGGTCAAGAACTGGAAATGAAGGGGATGCCCATGAATTGGGGAATGGCTGAACCATGAATGTAATGGAATAATATTGTGCTATAAGAAATGATGAATAGGAAGACTTCAGAGAGGCCTGGAAAGACTTATATGAACTGATAATGAGTGAAAGGAGCAGAACCAGGAGATCATTGTACACAGCAACCCCAGTATGCAAGGCACTTTTCTGGTAGACTTAGCTCTTCACAGCAATGCAAGGACCTAAAACATTCCCAATGGACTCTTGAGGCAAAATGCCATCCACCTCCAGAGAAAGAACTATGGAATTGGAACCAAGAATGAAGTAGAATATTTTCTCTTGTGGCATGTTTTGTTTTGTTTGGGTTTTTCTCATGGTTTCTCCCATTCATTTTAATTCTTCCATGCAACATGACTAATGTGAAAATGTGATTAATAAGAAGATATATATAGAAGATTGCATGCCATCTAGGGGAGGGAGGGAAGAAAAATCTAAGATTTATGGAAGTGATCGTAGAAAACTGAAAACAAATAAATTAATTTTTAAAAAATGGAAAATATCCCATTAAAAAAGAGAATTTGTAACTCAGAACGTAAAAATACTACAAATAAATAAACAAATAAATAAATAATTGAGGATGATTTTTTTTTTTAAAGAAGCCCTTTTAGAACATTTTGTGTGAGTACTTGCTTATTCTCTGTGTAACTTTTCCTTGGCTATACGCTTCCTGCTTGCATCTTGTGAATATACACTTCTAGAATATTTAGCTCATATAAACTGGGAAGCTCCTTGTGAAGCTTCTCCTCTTCCTCTAGAATGATTCTCAACAGTATTTTCAGAATTACTCTGAGGGCTCCTTTGTTATCTTCCCTTTCATAGGCCTAAAATACATGTCTCTTCTGAAGTTCTCAAAGTCCTCCTTCCTAAGTCTAATACATATACAGTGTTCCAAAGTCTTAATAGCTTAAAACTGCACTAAGACTTGAGAACACCTTTAATGTCTGATCATGCATAACATTTCCCTCCTTTGTTATTATGAACTTTAAGATCACATAGTCACTTTGTCACAAGGATCCCATCATTTTGACTTTACTAACAAGTTCCTCCTTGTTAGCTGGAATTAAGGTTTGGAGTAGCTGTTTCTTTTAGCACTTCATTTACATTCTGAGAGGAGGAAAATCTCAGTAAAGTAAGACAAGAATTGCCTGATGCTGTTTTTAGTGGAGAAACTCTTTTCATAGACATATGAGTAGCTAATAATTTAAATCTCCAATGTACCTTCATTTATTTGATCAAACTCCTTCATTTTACAGAAGAAAAAACTGAGACTCAGAGAGTGGAAACTTGCCCAAGTCATACTGGTAGGTAGTAAGCAGCAGTCTTCTGACTCCAAATTTAGCATATTCTGTTTATTCAGTTTGCCTCTACTCACATTTTGTTGTCTGTATCAGAAATTTAATTCAAACATATGACCACATGGTCTGCATTGTACAAGTTAAATCCATTTAACTTTTGTTTCTCTTTCACTTCTTCCTTACTTTCCACTCTTTTCTTCCCTCTGTATCTCTATGTATATGCAAATACATATCTCTCTATATATGCAAAGCTAGCTTGCTAAAGTTTATATCTCTTCCTTCAGAAAACCAAAATCCAAACCCATTTTGAATATTTCCAAGAACAAGGAAAGGACTTACTACTTCAAAACTAATTTTGATAAATATTTATTATGCATCTATTACATAAGCAGTGGATATGGCAGAGATGATTTGGGTTCAAGTTGTGCTTCTGATATATTTACTAATTAATTCTAATTCTATGACTCCAGCCAAATCACTTTTAAGCGCCCCAGACAATTCTGTTAGTTGGAGAGGAACTGCCAATCTGCATCAGTGGAGAGCAATTCCTCACTGTGTTACTTTCTTAGATGATATCATAGTTTCCAATTTTCAATAATGTACAGAAAAACTACATTAAAAGATGCAAAAGGAGGGGGCGGAGCCAAGAGTAGAAGGACGCACATTTACGAGCTCCGAGCCCACAACCCATGGAATTGAGGTAAAAGGAGATCCCCATAAATTCTGAATCTCTGCAGGGGGTGCATAAACATAGGGGAAGAGATTTCCGTTCCACTGAACCCTGGAGAGCCGTCCCCGGGGTCCATTGCACCCCGGAAAGCGGACCCCACCCCCACCCCTGGCCGCGGCCCCAGAGAAGCTGATCCGAGCAGACTTCAGAGAGGAAAGCTCCGGGGGAAGCTCCGGCAGCCGGGAAAGTCCCTCCGCCCACAGAAGCTACAGGTCAGTAAGAAAGAAGGCTGCGATAGGGGAGGGGAGCGGAGCTTCTCCGTGACTCGGGCCCCCCTCGGGAGGAAGCGGCTGCGGCAGAGACGGGGGCAGGAAGCGGCGGAGGCAGAGGCGTGGGCGGGCGGCTGAGGCGGCAACGGCATGGGACTCAGGAATCCCCCAGCAGCAGGTAGGATCTTCAATACTGAAGGTCTTTCCAACCTGAGGGAGCCGAGCAGGGGAGCCGGCCCTGCCCCCACCCTGCTCTACTGCTGAATGCCTCTGAATAAAACCCCCAAGGGAGCTGAGCACAGCAGGCGGGGACCCCCACCCCACCCCCACCCGCTCCGTTCCTGAAAGTCTCTGCGGAAAGCCCCTGAGGGCCCAAGCTTAGGAGGCGGCCCTGCCCCCACCCCTGCGCCAGAACTAAAGCTTGCCGCGGGAAAGCGCATTTGAATCTCAGAGGCCAAGCACTAGCTGGGCAGATCCAGGCGGGGGTGGAAAGGAATCTCAGAAGTCAAGTAACTGGCTGGGAAAATGCCTAGAAAGGGGAAGAAAAATAAGACTTTAGAGAGTTTTTTCCAACAAATGCAAATGATCCCGACCTTCGGATCTGATGGGGAGGACGAGAACGTTTTTTTCCCATCAGGGAAAGATGTGGAGGGCGGGGCCTCAGTACCCCAGACACCCCAGGGGGGTGTTGGGTGGGCTCAGGCCTTGGAAGAGCTTAAAAAGGATTTTGAAAAGCAAGTTAGACAGGTGGAGGAAAGACTGGGAAGAGAAATGACAAAGATGCAAGAAGAGTATGAAAAAAAGGTCAATATCTTGGTAAAGGAGACCCAAAAAAATGCTGAGGAAATTAACACCTTGAAAAATAGGCTCACTCAATTGGCAAAAGAGGTTCAAAAAGCCAATGAGGAGAAGAATGCATTCAAAAGCAGAATGAGCCAAATGGAAAAAGAGGCTCAAAAGCTCACTGAAGAAAATACTTCTCTCAAAATTAGAATGGAACAGATGGAGTCTAATGACTTTATGAGAAACCAAGAAATCACCAAACAAAACCAAAAGAACGATAAAATGGAAGAGAATGTGAAATATCTCATGGGAAAAACAACTGACCTGGAAAATAGATCAAGGAGAGACAACTTAAAAATTATGGGACTACCTGAAAGCCATGATCAAAAAAAGAGCCTAGACATCGTCTTGCATGAAATTATCAAGGAAAACTGCCCTGACATTCTAGGACCAGAGGGCAAAATAAGTATTGAAAGAATCCATCGATCACCACCTGAAAGAGATCCAAAAAGAGAAACTCCTAGGAACATTGTGGCCAAATTCCAGAACTCCCAGCTCAAGGAAAAAATCTTGCAAGCAGCTAGAAAGAAACAATTCCAGTACTGTGGAAATACAATCAGGATAACCCAAGATCTAGCAGCTTCTACATTAAGGGATCGAAGGGCGTGGAATAGGATATTCCAGAAGGCAAAGGAACTAGGACTGAAACCAAGAATCACCTACCCAGCTAAACTGAGTATAATACTTCAAGGGAAAATATGGTCTTTCAATGAAACAGAGGACTTTCAATCATTCTTAATGAAAAGACCAGAGCTGAAAAGAAAATTTGACTTTCAAACACAAGAATGAGAGGAAGCATGCAAAAATAAACAGCAAGGAGAAGTATTAAGGGACTTACCAGAAATGAACTGTTTGCATTCATACAGGGAAGGACAATATTTCTAACTCTTAAAACTTTTCAGTATCTGGGTGGTTGGTGGGACCACACAGACACATGTACACGCATGCACACACATACACACATGCATTCACATGCAGAGACAGAGAGCACAGATTGAACTGAATAGGATGGGACCATACCTTAAAAGAAATTAAGGTAAATGGTGAGAGAGAAATGTAGTGAGAGGAAAGAGGGGGAAATGGAAGGGGGTAACTATATGTCATTTAAGAGGCAAGTAGGAGATGTTTTTAGTGGAGGGAAAAAAAGGAGAGCTGAGGAAAAAACAAACAAACAAACAAACAAAAGTTTACCCTCATCACATTTGACTAAACGAAGGAGTGAAATGTACACTCATTTTGGTATGAAAACCTATCTTACAGTATAAGAAAGCGGGGGAGAAGGAGATATTGGGGGGGGATGATGGAAGGGAGGGCAAAGGGAGGAGGGAGTAATTGAAAGTCAACACTTGGGGAGGGACAGGATCAAAGGACAGAAGAGAAACAATGAGGGGCAGGTTAGGAGGGATGGCAATTCAGTTAGTCTTATACAACACGACTATCAGGAAGGTCATTTGCAAAGCTACACAGATATGGCCTATAATGAATTGCCTGCCGTACCAAAGGGAATAGGTGGGGAGGGAGGGATGGGGAGAATTTGGAACTCAAAGTTTTAGGAACAATTGTTTAGTATTGTTGTAGCAACTAGGAAAGAAGACATACAGTTAATGAGGAATAGAAAGTCATCTGGCCCTACAGGAGAAAAGAGAAGATAGAGACAAGGGAAGGGAGGGATGACAGAAGAGAGGACAGATTGGAGATAGGGAAAATTAGATTGCTTGGGGTATTGGGGTGGGGGGAGGGGAGAAAAGGGGAGAAAATTTGGAACCCAAAAATTTGTGAAAATGAATGTAAAAAGCTAAAAAAAAAAAAAAAACAGAATAAAAAAGATGCAAAAGGAAATAAAAGGCACTAGGTGAGAAAAAGATTTATAAATAAAACTACCTCTGTCTTTCTGGAATCCACCATCCAATTGCCAGCTCATTACAATGCTGGGGTAGCTTTGATAAAAAGTTTTTATTTCTCTAAGTGCTTCTCTATAACTTTATATACATTGGTCCAAGGGCTGCCTTCTAGATCCAAATGGCAAAATATCTAAATGACACAATGCTAACTAGGTATATTGGATACATTGCAACAAAGCATGTATGCTTTCCCTCCTTAAATGTCCTATGGCTCCCTCTCCCGTCACTGTCTCTGCTAAAAAATTTGCTTCATATTGCAAAGAAAAAGTTGTGGTCATCTGCTGAGAGCTACCATCTTCTCCTCTCCACCTCATCTCATATCAAGTAGATGCCTTCCACCATTATCTCCCGCTTCATTCTGGTCTGACGTAAGGCGGCCCTTCTTAAACAGGCAAACTCTTCATGCACAAGTGATCCCATTCCATCCCATCTTCTCCGACAGGTTGCTTCCTCTATCAACCTCATTCTCACATATCTTCAGTCTCTCCCAACACACTGCCTGCTTCCCTATTGGCTAAAAACATACCTATGTCTACTCCATCTTCAAAAAACCCTAACTTGGTTCAACGACCCCTACTATCTGTCACCCACTATGTCTCTTCCTTGCCAAATTCCTTAAGAAGGCCATCTACAGCAAGTGTCTCCATTTCCTTTCTTCACTCCCTTCTTAATTCCCTAGAGTTCAACTGGTCTTTCCAAAGTTACTTAACTGACAAATCTACTGACGTTGTCTCTCCCATTACAATGTAATTTCATTGTACTTATATTTGTACTTGTATTCTCAGCACCTAGCATGGTGAGTGGAAAAATGCATGCACTTGACAAATGCTTACTGACTGACTGATTGTAGGTAACTCTAGGAAAGTCTTTCTTATGTCAAGTCAAATTTGCCTCTGCACATTTCTCTTCATCACTCCTAATGCTGTCCTTATAGGCTAAGATAATGTTTGCAGTACACTAAATATAAATATATGTTTTATATACATTTGTAAAACATATATTCACATATAAATATAAAATTATAAATCTCTTACTGACAAATTATTATTCAGTCATACATATCCCATCTTGCATTTGTGAAGTTAATTTTTTGAATCTGAGTATATAGCAACATATATCCCTTCTAATTAAGTTTCAACATATTAGACTTGGTCCAAAGGTCAATCCAATTTTTGAATTCTGACTTAGTCATCACTTGTGTTGGCTATCTCAACTCAACTTTGGGTCACCTGTAAATTTGACAGGAATATCATATATATATATATATATATCTTTACCCAATTAATTGATAAATATGCTAACCAGCATAGGGTAAAGTACAGTTCTCTGGGATGCTTTAATACCTTCAAAGCTAACAATAAACCATTAATACATTTGTTAAATGTTTTGCTAAAATCTCAACTAAATCCTCAAATTCTGCCTACTTATTTTCCTGGCTTCCTTTAAGTCCTAACTAAAATCCTATCTTTTACAGGAAGCCTTTCCCAATCCCTCTTAATTCTAGTGCTTTCCCTTAGTTTTTTTTTATTTATCCTATAGGCACCTTCCTTTGTATATATCTGTTAGTACCTTTTTTCCACCACTAGATTGTAACTTCCTTGAAGGCAGGGGCTTTCACCTCTTTCTCTATTTCCACTGCTTTGGCTAGTGCCTGGCACATAGGAAGCACTTAATGTCAACTGACTGACTCTAGGTAAAGTATGTCTATAATATTTCACTTATTTAACAATCTAGTAACCTTGTCCAAAAAGAACATGTGTCTTAGTCTGGCATGACACATTCTTCATACATTTGCTCTTTGTGATCACTTCATTTTATATATGTCCATTAACTATCCCTTTATTAATATTCTAGATTTTTGTCAGGAAAAAAAGTCAAATTTATAATTCTATGGTTTACAAAAAACTGTTCCATTTTTTGAAAACTGGGTTATTTTTTCCTCTTCAAGTCCTGTGCTTCTCTCCCATACTCCATCATCTTTCCCAAATCAAAGAGAAATGGGCTCAGCAATCACCTCTGCCAGGTCTTTCAGTACCTTGGGATGTAGACTGCCTGGGCCTACTAACCAGATCTAAAGAAGTCAACTTTTACTAGCTTCCTACTCATCTCACATTTTAACTTTCCATTAGCCATTTTTGTTCTATCCTTTCTTGTTCAAAAGTATTCTCCCCAAAAAAGAATTCAGGAGCAAAATGAGAGATTGTGGATAAGTGAAATCCTCTGTAAGTGCTCTATCACAGCTCCATACCAGACTTGTGATCTGACTCTTGAATTCCTCATCTAATTTTTATTTCTATCTACTCTAATAACAATAAAGCTTTCATTACTGCCTCTGTTAATCTTTAATCCAACAATTTCTACCATGCTCTTTTCCAAATAATGGATTGCCTCCTACAAATATGACTCAGTATAAAATGCTATTACACTCTCTCCTTTTACGTCTTACTCTGTTTCTTCTGAATAAGGAATTCAAGTCATGGGTTTCCCATCCTGCCAAGTTTCAGTGATACCTGAGGACTGCAATTTACCTCCTTGAATTATGGTCTCTTTTTGCTTTTCACCTCCTTGTCATTCATACTTTGTGTATTTACATTTAGATATCCAAGGCCATGCCAGGAGCCACTGTGGAATCCTCTTGTATGGTCTAGACACTATCTACACAATCCAGAGTCATCCTATGAAAGTGTGGACATCGCTGCTGCTACTCTTCTTCTCACACTATAGGTATTCTCTATGACATCTCTCTTAATAGATAAATTTGACAACGAATTCGTGAAAATAAATATAAGTGTGATAATTATACAATAGCATAATTTCAATGATAAGAGCTTAAAACAGCAGAAAGTCTTACATATTTTCCTAGAGACTTAAAGCCTTTTTGTGAAAATTTCAGATATTTAAATAAAGGTCAGTGATATCTTAGGATTTCTGTAATAGTATTCTGGTTTGAAGCCTTAAAAAGAACTACCTAATAAGCACATGCAGACAAAAAGTTTATTAGTATATAAAGAACTAAAAAGGTTAAGTCATTTAACACAGAGCTATTAGTATGCCAATGCCTACTTTGATGATGAAGGAATATGTAAATGATTATAAAATTAAAAAATAAAATAATAATTATAGAAAACTTTTAAAAGCATGAATGGCCATAATAAATTTCAAGCAGTAATTATAAAATTATCATTAAACTCTAAATGTTAGGTGACAACACAGCAGTCCAGGATGCCACTATAAACAAGGAGCATGAATAAACAAGTTCTGTAGGTGTTTTTTCAGATGACATTCAAGATTTTTACTAACCAACACCCCTCTCCCCTCCCCATTACAGAGGCACTGATACACTGCCCTCTGTACCTGGTACATCCTGGGGTAGCTCAGGAGCCACCTTCTTCTCTGCCATGTTGTTGCTATCATGAGTTTCTGAGGGGCACCCCACTGTGCTCTTCCCTTCAGGGGGACTAGTCTCTCCTGAAGAAGTATTTGTTGTGTTGTCGCCAGTATTTGTTGACACAGAGTTACCTTTATCCCCAACATCTTTTGGCTCTACAGTAAAATGCACAACAAAACTTTAAAGATATTCTTTAAAATTCCTTTGGTAGGACTGGCCACACCTAAAGAAAATCAACTGCTGAAAAATGGAATATCAATGATCCACACAATACATCATTGACCATTTTCTGGCAAATCTGTTGTACATTACTTTAACAACCGAGTACTCACATAAAGTCAAAACATTCAAGAAGTTAACACAAGAAATATGACAAAAATGTGCAAACCACTAATTCTTTTAACATCATGTATGTATGTAATCTGTTAGAAAAATATTTTATTTACTGTATCATATCTCACAAAAAGGAAATGCTGGCCTGAAAAGCTGAAGGAATTTTGAGCAGATGTATTATTATACTTCTATATTAGTGACTGCTAATTATTATATATGAAATACTTAAAATGTCTAAATGCCATCAATATAAATTTAAAAGGTTATACATGCTATTAAAAAAATAGTACATTCTTTATAAATTTTTCAGGTTAAAAAACCTATGCTTTTCCATATAACACTTTTGACAGAAAGTTTTTTTAAAACCAAGTAGTTTATTTACCCTCTGGTTTTCCTTTCTCAGAATCACCGCCAGATGTTTTTTCTTCCTTGTTTTTTTCCTGGGGTTGATCTGACACTTCTTCTTTGCTTTTCTCAGAATCTTTTGGGCTATCATTTTCAGATTCATTTTTGTCCTTGTCTGCTTCTTCTGGAATGGGACTCTTAGCATCCTCAATTTCACCTCCTTTTTTGGATTTGGTAGCTTCCAAAATTTCATCTATGTAGTAAAGAGTTTAAAATTTTAAACTAGATACACCGAGCATATGTACAAAACACTGAAGACTGCTGTTGTTTTTAAGAAAATGTTAAGAAATCAACAGTAGAAAAGCAACTGCTAAAAGTTGAAAATCATTGATACAAATCTACTTATGCAATAATAGTTTGTGGAAATTCACATACAGAAGGGGTAAAATAAATATGAAATTTATTAGTGTTAGGAAATATCAGTAGTTTTCAGGAAACAAAAATTATTAAGTGTTCATATATAGAGAGAGTCCCAGAAAATCTTAGTCCAGTTTTAAGTTTTAAAATTTTTAATGCCAAAAACTGCACTATGATTTTTGGGGCATCCTGTATGAATATTTTTAGATACATATACAAATAGAGTCAGTTTTTAAATGTACAACTTAACAGTCACCTCCTTTCTGCCAAGATAAAGTATTAACTATGTGTCCTATTTTCATTGGGAATAAAATTGACTGAGTAGAAATTGTGTCCTGAGATTGTAGCAAAACTGTTTGCTTTAAGGCACATGCTCAAACTGTTTTCTGACAAGGAACAAGGCTTTGGAACAGGAGAATAAACCTTTGTTCCAATTCTTCTGTGATCTTATATAATCTATAACCTCTATAAACCTTGATTTTTTTATCTGTAAAATCAGAAGGTTAGATTACATGATCTCTAACGCTCCCGAAGAAGTTCTAACTAGTGTTCTTTAATTCAATTATTTTTCTGTCACATTTCAAATATCACTAGTACTATGACACTATGACAGAGAATTCAGGAGGTGGCTAGAAAGGATCAGAGTTAAGAGTTGGAAGAGCCTTTAAAGTCATCAAGGTCAGCCCCTTCATCTTTCTGATAAACAAATCGAGGACCAGAGAGGTTAAGTGACTTGCTGAAGGCCATATGGCTAGTATGTATTAAAGTAGAATTTGTCTTCTTCACTCCAAGTCCAGCACTTCATACACAAAGTCAAAGAGAAATGTGATTAGTAAGAAAATAGCTAATTATGACTGAAAAATCAAGATAAAACAGAATAGAACATCATCTAATGACATCAAGGCAGGTACATTAATTGTATTTCCAGTATTTAGCACAGTGCCTAGCACAGAGAAGGTGCTTAACAATAAAGTTTATTGGACTGAATTAGACTTGCTGGAGATATAGGTCTTTATACATACATGGACATTCATATTTCAGCTTTTAAAATACAATTATAGGTTGCAATGTCTCACTAAAAACTGTTAATGTCCTTTCTGCTTCAGCTTTCAGAGAAAGTGAAATAAATTATAAATTATATTCATCTATGTTTTTAAAACTATCCTGGATGCCTCAGAAGCAATGAATATTAATTTTAATAAAACAGGCTAGACTGAAATTTCTATAGAAATCTGCTGAGGCAGCCAATCTATTTGCTGATTGATCTAGTCACAGTATGTTTTTACTTCAGCTTTTCCCGCATAAATACACAGTTTAAGCTATGATAACTAAACTTTACTGTCTATATCTATTACCATTTATGAATCACTGTAATCTAGGAAAATGTCCACTCAATTCATTCTTTTTTAGGGAGTGGGGTGGAATAGGTGAGGAGAGAGAGGGGGGTTTAAGTGATGTGCCCGTGTTCACACAGCTATTAAGTCTCTGAGGATGGATTTAAACTCGGGTTGTCCTGACTCCAGGGCCTGGTACTCCATAAACTGTACCACCTGCTGCCCTCCATTCTTTTTTTCATAAGCCTCTGTCTCCCTCAAACTGTAATTTTATTCTTTTTTCTGATTCTCTCCTTCTAACATATCACTATTCCTTCCACAACTTCTAATACTACTTTACTATAATCAAACAAAAGAGTTTATAGTCTATGAGTAATCACAACAGATTCAAACATTATTTATACATTGATAATAGATATGAAATTTTAAAAGTACCAAATCTCTGCTGACAAGGTCAGTGGAAACCTGCCTTAATGAAAATGCTCAGCATTGCTTAAAGTAATTCTAACTATAAATAGCTCAATCAGGACAGGGTTTCAAGATATCCTGCCAGTCTTTACTCTCCCCTATAAGTTTTAGCAAGTATGAAAATTGGTAAAAGTACAATTTTTACAAAGAACAAGACTGCATGGTTTCTCATTTTAGGTTTTTTCTCTTTGATCCATCAATCAATTTCATCTAATGCTGTTTTACCTTCATTTATATCAACGATTCTGAAACTCAGAATACAGGGAAAACAATTAACACCTAAATACTGACTTTCTTGGCAAAGTCGAAGTCTCAGGATATTGATATTCTTTCCTTTCTCTTGCTTCCTCCTAACCTCTGACCTCGTATTTATAATTAGATTAGGTTACTGGGATATCGAAGAGGGGGCAGAGCCAAAAGCCAAATGAAGATTTAAGGAAGCTTTGTGAACAGACACAAAGAAAAACAGACACATGGTTTCAAACTCAAGAAAACTCCAAAAAACACTAAGAGACTCAAACTTAGGAGACTTCAGCTCTAGTCCCAGGCCAGCCCAGCCGTCTGTCACCATAACCAGGCTGGACATCTTTCTGAGCTCAAGGCCATTAGAAATCACCTTGATTTTTAAATCATAATTAGCTCTTTTCTTACAATCCCTTTTCTGTTTGGCTTTGAGTATGAAGTGCTGGACGTGGGCCTGCGTTCAAATTCTACTTCAGTACATACTAGTCATACGGCCTTCAACAAGGCACCTAACAGCCTGTTTATCACAAAAATGAAGGATCTGTGCTTTATTATTCTACTCTCCATCTACCTGCTGCTTCTCTCTCTCTTTTTTTGTCTTGTTCCTTTATCTTCCTTAACCTTAACACCAGTGAGATCCAGTCACAGTATGTCTCACTTTGGCTTTTCCTACAATCTATAGATTGATTATAGATCAATCTATAATGATCAAATTTAATGGTATTATCTATCACCACTTCCCAATCACTGTAATTTAGAAAAATGTCTACCTTATTTATTCTTTTTGTCTCCCCCAAATTGTAAATGCTCTTTTTTCACCTTTTCTTCTTATAATAATCATTGTTCTTTTCCCTCCTTCTACATCTACTTTATCATATTCAAACAAAAACTCCAAAATCTATCGACTTTGAAATATGCAAGACATAGGACGTAGTGCAAAGGAGTTAAAAAGAATTCTTGGGAGAGTTGTGGGAATAAAACACAAATTTCAAGTATATGTAAATTGAGGCAATTAATGAGGACAAAAATAAATTCCAAAATAAAAGAAAACAGACCATTATAAAACCCAAATGTCAAAAACAGGACTAAAACTTCTTTATTTGGATGCATATTTATACATCCCGGTTAGATATTTCCTAATGACCACAATATTTTCGGATTAAGAGTCATCAAATTAAAAACATGAGGTGATCTAAAATCCCTGGCTTCTCCCAAAGCTCAGCTATAGCCCACCTCTCCCTTGAAGACTTTCTTGAGCTCCCCACTGGAAACACCTCCCTCTACTTCTCTCCTAAAAATTCTTTTTACTTGGCATTTACTTTGTATATATTATATATTTACTTGAATATGTGTGTGCCATTTTTGCCAATGGATTATTATTAGTTCCTTGAGAGCAGGGTTCTCTTGTGTCTAATACAGTGGAAACATACAGCAAGCACTTAATAAATGCTTACTGGTTGATTTAAAAAAACACGAGATGAAGTATTTAATGAAATTATTCTGTAGCATCTGAATTACTAAAAATTTCAAGAAACTTAGTAGTTTTTAAGGGAGCATATGAATCTGAGAAAGAACTTCACTTCTTTATGAATTCCTAAGTGAAAGGATTATTTGCTAAACAAACTAGAACCTAGATAAACAAGGTGTTAATAGCCAGTAGCAAAGATATTACTGTCTAGGCATATCTTAGAAATCTCATTTTTTATTGGGGGTACACCAAAAGAAGGGGTGGAAGTAAGGAAATAATAAATGTTTGTTTTACTGTGAGGTAGACTTGCATGGTAATTAAACACTAAAGAAAAAAGACTGTTGTAAAAATTTGTGGCTTTAGTTAAGGCTTTTAAGAAAGGATGCAAAATATAGAGCCTGCCCTAAAGACAAGAAGACCAGGCTTCACACTCTGCCAGACTAACACTAGAAACACAAGAAAGTACCCCAGGCAGCTCTCTCAACACTACAAATTGCAAACAAGTTGCTGATTTTTATTAGTGAAAGAAGTCAGATCTTTATATAGTTACAGGTTCAGATGAAAAAGAAAAAAATTTAATCAGCTGAATAACAATTTCATGTCCCCATTTTCCAATTTTGTTCATTCAATAGTTTCTAAAAAGTCCTTAAGCTTTTCCTGAGTTGAAGGGATAGCTGTCCATATCAAGCTTACTTACTGCAACTGCCATCTATTGATAAAAGAGGGTTGTAACTTCAAGCTACCCAGGAGGATAAAAAAAATTAATAGTTTGTATTTTGGCTTCAACTTGGGTTCTAGGAACACAATTTAGTGGAATCTACAACCAACTTTTAAAAAACGTCTGTTTTGGTTAACCTATTCTACTCTCAAGACTGATTAATCAAGAAGATACAATTTTACTTTTTCTGATTTTTAACTACTTGATTCCATTAAACTTGTTCTGGGAAAACAAACCCATGATCAGTTAAAATCAAGACTAGAGAAATATTCCTTGACAGTAAGCAAAATATCTTTCAAGTTGCCAAAGCAAAATTTTCAAATACTATGCTTTGGATTTAAAAATTGGTTATACTAATTACAAGTATTTTGTAAAGGGAGATCATCGTCAGAATCAGGTCTTAAAACACACAGTATTAAATTGATGACAAAAGATTCTATCAAAAGAGCACCAGTCCTGGTGACAGGAGGATGTGAGTTACTAGTTGTGTGACCCTGGGCAAGTCACTTAACCCTGACTGCCTCAAAAGAAAAGTACGCAAATAAGAACAGACTCAATATTTGTTAAAAATATATATATATAAAAAAAAAGTATACTTCTTTGCAACTCAACAAAAGTAACACTCTTTGGTATTTTGTCCAAATAATCAAAATTATCCAAATTTAGTTGCAAATATGTTCTCCAATGCTAAACTCATTTCTACTTGCTCCTGAAATTAATGAAATAGAGAAAGCATTAGTCAAAATCGGGAGGTCCAGAAAAAGAGAGGTAAACATTTGTTTCTTTGATGTCTAAATTCTAAAGACAATGATAAAATTTTCATCCTAAAAGCAATGATTATTATCTTCATTCCACAAAAATAAATTCAGAGGCTAAACTATTTTTGGCTAAAGACAAAGAAGTTCTAATTCTCAGAATGATATCATGAAGATGACAGAAATTATATCTTTACTACGAATTTTCTGTTGACTCTAAAACTAAACCAATGTGGGAGACTATGTAATACAGCGTAAAGAGCAATGATTCTGGAGTTGGAGGAGCTGGGTTCAAAAACCACTTCAGACATTTAGTAGCTGTGGGACTCTGAGAAAGTCACTGAACATGGACGGACCCTAGAGCTTCATCTACTGAATCAAATGAAAGAAGTGGACAAACTGATCTCTGAGGTTCCTTCCAACTTCTAGGTCGTCTATGACCTATGACAAAAGCATTTACAAAAGGAACATTTTAAACGTTTCAAAACAAAATCAGTTTACAATTGACAATTTTCTAATGAAAATAGTGTACTACTAAGTCTGTTTTTCATTAAGCGGAGAAATATTATCTGGTTATTTTGACAAATGCTCATATTAAGGGACAAGATGGAGAGGATATAGTGCAAGAATCAAGAGAGTCTAAAGTCGTAAGCTTTACCAGCCATCAGAGACAATGATTGATGGGGATGGTCATGAGAAAGTCACACTCTCCTGAAACTGAGGCTTTCCATCTATCCAAAGGAATAACTCCTTGTACTACATACTTCAATGCGTTGTAAGGAATGCATGTATATACATATAAATTATTGGTACTATTAAAATTATTAAACAACTTTTTGTTCTTTTTCATCAAAATATGAAACATTATACATGTGACAACCACAATGAACATGATTTTAAAGTATCACAAGCTACACAAAATTCTTTCAAGTTAAAAAGTATTTTTCATACATCAAATAGTCTTGTAAGGCAGACAGTAAGAATCTGAAAACAGGCTTTCACTTTCCCTAGATCTGCCTTACAGAAAAGCTACAGAAGCTCCACTCTAATAGAATGACAGTAAAGGTGACAAAGTCAAAGGTAATAAAAATAATAATAGACCTTTACTGAATAAAAAAAATTTAAAATTCAGAGTAAAACTTTAATATAATTCTGTGAAATGATTTTTTAGAGCATGTCCTTTTTTTTGTTTCCATTCAAAGACATTTAATTCTACAGATGCAGTATAAATTCTAAGGGAGCCTATATTTGGAACAATATTTGTAAAAAAGCATAGTAGTAAACTATATTTTATAGATCAAGGCTGTTAGAGGATGAATTGTCACAGATCACACAGCTATTGAGCGGCAAAGTTGGAACTTTAACATAGATCTTCTGACTCCAAGTCAAGTAACTCCAAAGGAAATATTGAGAGCAACTATTTAATTCTGGTGATAGTATTAAATGTAATCATTCATTTAAAAAAATGTAATTACTCAGCAGAAAGAAAATGACAGGAAAATTTCAGAGATAAACTTCAGTTACTTAAATGCATTTATTGAAATTCCACAAGCACTCCTCCAATAAAATAAAGAGGCATAAAATAATTGAGGATGATGTATTATATAGCTCACAGTCTACTAAATATGAGTAACTAAATATCCTAAGAAATAAAAGACTGAACTTTGGGTTTTTATCCAAACTGTCCCCTACAACTAAACTGTAGATGTTTAGTTGTAAATATACTATTTAATTTTACAGCAATTTCTACTTGTCCCCACTCCAATAATGTCAGATGCTGAGCATACACATGATGTACAGCTGAACAGGTTAAAAAAAATCTCAAATGTACATATAACCTTTACATATACTTTAAAACAATAATTACAATAAGAAACCATTTATAGAGCATCAAAACTAGCAAGGCATAATACAAGATACAATTTTATGTAATATATTTAATCTATATTGTTAACAATGGAGAAATACAAAGTTATATGATGAAACAAAGGAGAATATCTAATGTTTCGTATACACTTTGAAGTTTTACAATGAAATTATAATCAGTAGGTTTCAAGTGTAACAGACAAATTCTCTTACCATTTGCAGCAGCCAGGAATGATTTGTTACTTCCACGTGCTTTGTTAGTCAAGTCTTCAGTTATATCCATATGTCGATGAATTTCTTCACGCATTTCTTCTAGAGTTTTACAAAGTTCAGCTTCCCAGTAATCTTTATCTAGGCAATCAATTAATTCTGCCAACTGGACCTTTGTGCTATAGTACCAAAGTTTCTTATCCTTTTCATTTTCTGAATCTTCCTCTCTGTAGGAAAAAAAATGTAAAATACTCTCAAGATATACATTAACAACATACTTATGTGGTACTTTACTCATTAGCAAACTTCACCTGTCTGTGGAAAAAGCAGAACGGAAGCAAAAACAACAACAAAAGTGGGGGAAGGCCCCTGAGATATTCAATACCATGAATAGATGGTATAAATTGCATGAACTTTATTTAAAGCTGATCCAGTGCCTCACTCAGAACCTATTTATTCTTACTTTATATACAAATATAACAAGCTTGACAAATGCTTTTCAAACCTATAGCAAATGAGAGATCAAAAGTAAATAAAAGAGGGAAAGACAGAAGAAAGCAAACTGACAAAAGAATGTCAGGCTCTAACAGCCTGACAAAATCCTAAATAGAAGACAATTATGCTTAAACAAAACACTCTTCGCAAATCTGCTATGTACAAGTATAAACCCTATCCACCTCAATAGCCTTGAATGTTTCTAATAACCCTAAGCCATCAAAAATAGTTAAATAATGATTTCCACCAAAATGGTTAAACATTTTAAAGCTCTGGTACTTACTTAAAAATGGGTGAAGAAAGACTTAAGTTCCAGTTATTTGAAAAAAGAAATATAAGTGAAACTCTTCATTCACCAGTGAGTTTGTATAAATATATAAACACAGATAGTAACACAAATGGAGAGATGGCTCTCACCTTGAGACAGTAGTATCCATCCCTATAAGCACATACAGACTTTCTTTAACAAAGTAAATTAGTCTTGTGCCAGATTCACAGAAGCATTTGCAAAATATTTTCTTCTTTTCTGTGATAGGAATGTAGTGAATAAAAGATCATTTAGAAAGAGTCCTCTAGGTTTATATCACTCAACATTTTTTTTGGAAAGGAAAAACGAATTAAGTCAAACATTCAATAAAGTGATATTAAAACTCCAAAAATGTTAAGGTTCACTAGCTTAATATATTAAATCTGCCACATTCACTTTTGGCTAGATCAACATCTTCTAAAATTGTCTCCTGCTCTCCATATTAATTCAATTTTTTTCTGTTAATTTTTTTTTAACTCCAATTGAAAAGATCAAATTTGGTCTCAAGAAAAAGCTGAGAAAATGTGCTTCCTTCATATCACTGCAGAGGTGGGAACCAAGGATGTAGAATCCTGCATCTGCTGTAAGACCAGGGTAATATAGAGCGGTCAGTTTTGCCAAGCTATTATTCCTCCTTTTAAGATCTTTGTTATAAGACAAGGTTTTGTGGGTAGGAGATAGGAGAGAGATATCTGGAAATGAACATAACATAATAAAAAATAAGAGCCATCAATGACTGAAAGAAATTATTACACTAACCTTTTGCTGTTGTTTTTTTCCTTCTTCAAGATTCTACATTCCATTTCCTGACAGATATTCCCAACAACCTCTTTACGACTAGGTGAGACTGACAATGGGATAAATGTGGTGACTAGTCATACTTGTATTACCATTAGTATTAAGTTATACAAGAATATTTTATTTCTGTCATAACTATTAGCTCTTGACCAGTCCTTTTAATCACTTATGTATACTACAAGTTTTTTAAAAGCAGTATCTGTCAATTTACCAAAGTTGTCTTTATCAATTATAACATTATTTATTATGTTCTTCAAAAGGTTTGTGAAAACTAGTTTTTGAAAATAAATAGGGATGCCATGGATCAAGTAATAGATTCTACATTTAAAGCCCTGCTCACAAAACCAAAAATATTCAAGAAATAATTAGTCAGTGTAGCATAGTAGGAAAAGCACTGCATTTGAAGAGAGAGGGCCAGTCTGAATGCAAGCTGTGCCACTTACTACCTACCCACAGTGACCCTAGGCAAGGTCTCTTAACCTTTCTGAGCCTCAGCTCACTCATCTGCGACATGAGATTGTTGTAACTAGATCATCTCTAAGATCCTTTCGAGCTCTAAATCAATGATACTATGAGTCTAGAGAACAGTATGGTTAAGAGGTCAACAATATAAAATAAATAATTATTTGCTGAAAACATAATATAGTTATAGCACTGTATTAAAAAATCCCAATAATATAGAAATTGAGAAATAGTATCCCAGAGACAAGGTATAGCCTAATTTTTTTTAAATGTTCAAAAATATAACCTTGCTAAATACTATATGGATAATGTCACTGAATTAAGGTTCAGAATTAAGGGCCTAGGGCTCTAGTCCCTGTAAGGCCATTTACCAGCTATATGACTTTGGATAAGTAACTTAATCTGAGACCTAGTTTCCTTATTTATAAAACTGAGAAAATGTCACCTACCAACCTCCTAAGTTTCTGACAATCAAATGAGAAATGTGAAAAAACTCTGAAAACTTAAAATTGCCATGAAAATATAAAGTTATTAAGCCCCTAGCACAGTACTCTGAATACCACAATAATGCTTATTCATTTGAACTTAACTGAATGACACATTTATTTCTCAAAGTTCAATACTTTTTCATCATTAAAAAAGGAGGAAGGATTACATATATTTCAAAGAGTCAAGCCAAAAAATTTTAAAAATGGAGAAAAAATTCTGACAGAGAATGACAATGATCATGGTTTTATTTTATGAAAGATAATTTTCAAAAAACTTTTCCTCAGTCTAGACATTCAGTGTAATCCTATCATCAAAATTTTAAAGTTCCAAATATAGATATAATGGCTCAAAAATATCTTTGGAGGTAGAAGAGAAAAATATTTAACAGTGGGTACCACGGATGCTTTTAACTTTAAGAATTCTTTAAGCTGTGAATTCATCCTGCAGTATGAGTTGATTCATCAGTTTTTTATGTTCATAGTTTATAAAAACCAACTGAATAGAATATAACTATAAATAACGGAAAGGTCTAAAGATCAGGATCATAGAGGGAAAAAAAAGCACTGAATAAAAGCATTAAATAAACACTTACTTGATGCTTTCTAGAGAAGAAGAAGTAGGAATAGTCTCTGCCCTTAAGATTACTCACTGTATATCATGGTTAAGTTAGGAGCACAAATGCCCTGAAAAATGATAACACCAGCAACAAAAACAGGAAGGTAGGGGAGGAAAGCAGGTTGGGGGGAATAAGTTCTGAACTGGACATGATGACCTTAAGAAGAAAGCGGGACATCCAGGTGGAGATATCTAGTAGGTATTGGAAATACAAATTCAATCCTTCAACAGAAAGGTCAGATGTATGGATAATAGACTTGGGAAAAACATATAGCATCAAGATCAGATGAGTTGGAAAAACCTAAGATAACACATTGTCCAGCCCTCTCATTTTAGTGACAAGCAAAATATGGACCATGGTTGCAAAGTTTCTTTATAGGAAGGAAGACCATCCTACAACTCGAAGTCTTAACAAGTGTTAAAGGGGCAAAAAAAGGAATCAATAATGGAGACAGAAAGAACAAATAGCTAACGATGATAACAAGGAAAATGCAAGCTACTGAAAAGACCAGTAAGTACTGAAAGATTATTTATTGTTAGATACTGTGGAGAAATTAAGAAAGATAACGATTACAAATAGGCCACTCTATTTAAAAATCAAGAGAATAATGGTGAAGTCAGAATTCAAAGGGCTGAGCAAATGACTATGGAAGAGTGGCTCAAATGTTGACTATACCTTCCCTAACTTTCATAGTAGAGAGAAGAAAAAGGTATGGAATGTCAGTGCCTGGAATGTTTTGGTTTTTTTTTTTTTTTTAAGGATTTTTTTAAAAAAGAAGACCTGAGTATATTAAGAGGCAAAAAGGAAGACAGCATAGCAAACTAAAAAGGAGAATGGACTGGGAATTAGAAGACGTGGCTCTGATGCTTATTAGTTGTATGACCTTGAATAAATCACTTCACCTCTACCAGTCTTGGTTTCCTAATCTGTAAAGAAGGGATAATCACTACGGTCTGTTTTAGTTTTAACAGCTACATTTTGTTTTCCATATTATAGATGATTACCAGCAAAGGGAAATGGAAGATGAAACAAAGACAAGAGACAACTGATAAGAGTTACCAACAAAGGGGAAGGGAAGGCATCAGAGGTACAAGTACTAAAAGACAAGAAAGACAGAAGCAAAAATATTAATAAAGGCAACCTGAAACAAAACAAACAACTTACCTCATATGCCTTTAACCAAATATTTCTAACCAAAAGGTTAAGTTTTTGTAACTGCATTGTAAACTCTTCAAGGATCAGGACATCTACTTTTTTGTGCATCAAACTAGCTACAGATTAACTATTACTTTTTGAAAAAGGGAGAACAGCAAGAAAGAAAATTGTTGACATCTACTGTACCAGATAAACAGAATTATTTTTCAGTTGTTCTTTGTATATATTTTGTGTATTCTACTCAAATTATCAAAGGCAGGGATGATAGAATTTTATTTTAAGTCTACCACAATTCTACATAAAAAGTATGTGCTTAATTAATGTACATTTTAACAAAGTTGAGGAACGGTATAAAGAATAAATTAGAGAATGTAAAGAGCAGTAAGGAAGCTTAAAGATCCACTCTTTAATTTTGCAGATGAAAGACCAAAAGTAGAGTCTAAGCAACTTGCCAAAGGCCACAAAATTTAGGTTAGTGGTAGATTTCTTACTACATAGGTTCTCCTATTTCCCAGGTCAATGTCCTTTCTATTGTATCATGTAACAACAATGGATAACTTTACTGGCTTTGAATTATCAGCACTTAATCTCAAATTTTCAATTCTTCATGCACTACTATGTTCCATGCCTTGTGTACACCACCACTATTAAAAGGTTCTAGGATCCTACTGATATGAATATTTTCTTTAATAATAAAGACCACAATCCATCTCTGCCTGCCCATTCTGTGCAACTATGGCCTCTCTCCTCTCCTAAGTTTTCTCCTAATATCAAAACGATACCAGCAATTAATATACCTACCCCTCACTCGTATCATGACTGTCCATCTTTTTTCTTTTTTTTTTTTTTTTTGCAAATACATTTCTCTGATGACATCTTTTATTCTGTTTTTCTTTTAAGTTCTTCATTTCTTATGTTGTCTACTCAAATCTAAGTGCCTCCCCAACATATGTCTTATAGCAAAAGGTAAGAAACTGGTGCTAAAATGACAGGGCTTTATTCCTGGGAGAAATCTGGAGTTACCAAGGGAGTTCTGCAATTTCCTTATGTCAATCTAAGCTGCTCTCCTCTTCCTTCTTAGTTTTGGGCTCCATTCATCTAATGGTGCTAGTCCTAGATATGTATACTGATTGACAAGCTCTGTAAGTTATACATCTAAATGCATATCACAACCTGGGCAATAAACCTTTATCCACTCAATTTTTCCTGTGTGGATAGAGAAGTCAAATCCCTTTGAGTGGTTATGGATCACTTGCAGGAGGCAGCAGCTAGATTTGACCAAGCAGAGACCAAGGAAATCCATGCTGGAGGCAAAACAACTGTGTGGGCACTGAGAGACTGATTCACAAAGAGAATCTGAAAGGGGATGGGGAAAAATGACAGTTATGGAAAAAAATCTCATTTTATTAATACATAAAATAAAGTAGTCCAAGAATATGCCAATAACTAGCAAAATATATACTTACTTTCTCATCTACAGAAAATTATTATGAAAATAAGTTACAACAGACATAAAGGGCACCTTCAAGGAAGATCTTAATGGAAAAAGGCAGGTTTTCACAAGAGATAGCTCACAGGGATCACATCACTAGTAACACATAATTCCCTGAAAGATCATTAGAGGATACATGATTCAATTGGCTTTTAACTATTTAAAACGAAACAAAAAATACTAAAACATTTGATTTGGTTGAACAAAACACTAATTTTAAGATCCTCTTCCAACAGGATGGCTCTTTTATTCATGCATCAAAATTATTTAAGCTTGTTTAAAAGATCAAACAACAAAGATAATCTTCAACAGGTTTCTAACCCTAAAAATCAGGTGGTGCAAAAGGAGTTTGAAAAAATAATGGAGAAACTCAAGTTGAAGAGAGATTCAGGGCAGCTAGGTGATGCAGTAGATTTAAAACACGTACCCTGGAGTTAGGAGAATATAAAGTTCAAGTCCAGCCTAACACTAGCTGTGTGACCCACTTAATCACAAGTGTCTCCAAGAACAAGAAGGCAGCAGATTTTCTATTAATGGTGGAATCCTCCAACAAATCAACAAGGGCCTATTACGTGCCAAGCATGATACAGAAACAAAATGAAATGCTTGTTTGCAGAGGACACTGTGCTATTTTCAATCAAGCTCCAGGACACTAAAACTAAGAATTGTTAATTCAGTCAGATTTTGTTTTCACTTTCTTTATTTTAGACAGACTGGATCCATGCCTATATCACAAATTCTTACCTTTTACATTAGAATTTGTAGAGCTCTTAGAATGCAATAATAATTTGTCTCTACACAGATACAAAAAAAGAAAATCATCCAATGTGCTTCCATACAGTAGTGGCAAATATTATAAACAATTCACATAATTTTAAAAAACATTTACCAAAAAGCTACAGATACGATAAAAGGGTATTTAGGGTGCAATTTTGAGTTTTAATTTTATAAAACATATAAAATCCTTCAAATTTACCATGGCCATCAATATGGACCATTAATTATTACATAATTAAAACTGTGTTATTTGATGCTACATAGAAAACAGACTATTCAACATAGTACCTACATGAATATAAAGAGTAACTTAACTAAAAATTATAAACTTTTATATTGTGCTATTGGAAAAACAATTTTAAAAAGTCAATATTTACATTTTAGGAACAAATTTCTCTTTCTAAAAACAGGAGACAAAGTTTTTATGAAAATGAATTTAAATTTAAAATATTACCTAGCATATACATGAATTCTTTACTAGTTTCTCTTCTACAATCCAACAGCCTATGCCAGGTTTTTTATTTCATAAATGGTTATCATAAATTAATTTATACTGTTTAGCTTCCTTAAGTGTCTACATGAATTATACAATCCTTAAAGGTCTGAATTTACCTATGCAGTTGAAATGTTTCAATAGTTCTTGAGCAACCAATCTACTATATAAACAATAAATCACATGAAGAATGGAATGTGAAAAATACTAGGTTGGATCCCTTAACAGTTAAGTTACTGGGACTCCATGTGTTCTCCACTTTAATTATTCTTCCCAGCCTCCTCCATTCCCCTTAATAGTTTCAAGCAAACTATAGTGGTCATTATGTTGGATTACTACTATTTTAGACATTAATTCTCCCTCTGCCCTATGCCCCTTTAAGTGCCTTTGAGCACAATGTCTATTGCAACTCCAAGATGAGTAGAATCATAGAATTTTAAAACTAAAAGAAACCTTAGATACCTTTTAGTCTAACTCCTCATTTTATAAATGAAGGGCAACCCAAGGCAATAAAACTGTGGAAAGTAACAAAAAGGAGAAGCTTAGTAAATAAAGGACTTTATTTACTCTTAATTACCTTTTAGGGTAATGGAGAAGAAAGAACACTGAAAGGGGAGGTTTGGGACAAGACTTGAGCTACTTCAAAAATTTACTTTGGGTCAGCCTTGTTTACTTGTAGCTTTCTGTAGAGATGATGAGTATGCATGGAGAAAAAGCATTCAAAACTTAACAATTTGCCTTTTTACTAATTGCATCTCTCTCTCTCTCTCTCTCTCTCTCTCTCTCTCTCTCTCTCTCTCTCTCTCTCTCTCTCTCTCTCTCTCTCTCACTCACACATACCCACAGACACAAACTAGGAAGATAAAAAGGACTAACCATACTTTTATCGCCATTTATAATGACACGGTTATACACCTTTATTTCTATCTTTTCCTATGCTTCTATTTTTGACTAATACTGGTTTCTGCTACTGCTTAAGCTAAATAAATGTGGAAACTGGGCTAGGAACACCTTTTTGTGACTAAATTTTTTCATCCTCCAAAAGAAAAAGCCAGAATATACAAAACTGTTAGCTATAAAACAACCATTAAAAATCTCCATAGCCCTTGTAAATATGAAAATATTTAACTTTACAATAATACTAATGATAATTATATATTATGCCACAATTTTGAGTCAAAATGAAAATGCAACTTTACCCCAATGTCTCTTATACAAAAACAAAACCATGTTGTTATTCAGACTATACCTACATTGGAATATACTTACATAATGAGTCTTCTGTTTAGAAACCAGTATTTCCTCCGACTTCTGTCATATCCAATAGGTTCGTGTCGAATATATGGTTTATTTTTTTGGATTTCAGCAACACAGTCAGTTACACCAGGTACCTTGTGTGCCACGCAGACTTCACACTGCCATTCATCCTCCGGTACCTCCTCAAGAGGTGGTTTCACACACTCTAAATGGTACACTGCTGAGCAAGTTTCACAGCAAAGCAAATCCCCAAGTTTGTGACAAACCCTACAGTGGTCATCATATTGTATCACCCCTTCAGACATCAATTCTTCACGAGCAATGTTCGTTGTAAGAAACTGATCCACTAAAAACTGCAGAACTTTGATTTTATTTTGTACTGGTCCATAAGGATAGTCCTCTGCCTCTTGGTAAGGAAGAACATGATGGTACTCCTTGTCACTCTCACAATAGACCCGCAGAACCTCTGGCCATGTCATTCCATCTATGAAATACAGTGTGGAATTAACACTATCTTTCAGGTCAGCAGGTCCAAAGGTAGTATTTGAAGTATCTTCTTCACGTAAAACTGCTTTCAAAAGCACTACATGCATCTCTGCCATAAGCGTGCACTGCTCTTGGCTTACGAGTGCAGCACAGAAGTCCTCAAAACGAAAAGGAGATAAGCGTAAAACAGTGCCAAAGTTCCGCAGGACTTCATAGATAGCTATAACATTCATTATATGCTCATTGGGCACCATTAAGTCCTCAGAGGATTTAGGAAATTCAAGAGGTGGGATATCTTTTTCTTCCAATATTGGAGAACGAGGGCGATGTACTCTCTGTCTTCTTCTACCTGTAAAAAAAAATTGGTATAGTTACAAATCAATGTATTATATTTCCTACTACCTAGGGATCTCTCATCTTCCTAAGTCATAACACTTGGAAAACAAATCAGCTTGCTATTTTCAAGTAACTTCAACATTATAAATAAGAAGGAATTTATTATTACCCTAACTTTTAAAAAGTAATTATTAGAAATTCAAATTCAGAATTTACAGATTCCAAAATGGAAATAAAAAGTTTTGTTAACAGAAAAATGCTTCTAAGCAGGCAGGTCTTTTGCAATCCACCCTTATTTCCCCCTGCATCTAGTGCCTTCCCTCTCATATTACTTCCTATTTTACACTGTATATATGCTGCATGTACATAGTTGTTTGCATTTTGTCTGCCCCATTAAATTGTGGGACAGTCTTTTGCTTTCCTTTATATATTCCTAGGTCTGCGTACAGTGCCTGGCACACAGCAGGTGCTTAATAAATGTTTAATGACTAAGTGAATATGAAAAAACAAAGCTTACAAAGTTAAGGTCACAATTATTTTTAAATGAAAAAATATAATTTCCTGCCCCCAAAAAATGGATCAAGAGACAGTCTTCTGTGAAAGGACTGATGTTCAATAAGTGAGACTATTCCTCTATCAATCACAAAGTATGTATGGGGAAAGCCTTCATTTGATAAAAACTGCTGGAAAAATTAGAAAGCCATCTGGTAGAAATTAGGCTCACACCAACACCATGTACCATTTTCTATAATATATTTTAAATGAAAATGGGACCTTAATATTAAAGATCATACCACAAAAAAAAATCGAAAGTGAAACAGATCATATACCTCTCAACTCTATGGGTAAAAGAAGTATTATTAACCAAACAAAAGAAAGAGGCAACTACAAAAGATAAAATAGATAACTTTGTTTATATGAAACCAAAAAGGTTCTGTACCGATAAAATTAATGCACCTCAGATAAGGAGGAAAATGGTTGAATGAGAAAAAAAATCTTTTAAAAATATTTCTCTGATAAGGGTTTGGTATCATCTGGGAGGCAGGGAGGGTGGTGGTATACATACACACACATCCCCTTGTATACCTATGTATGACTAATAGCCATTCTCTAGTAGATAGGGTATCAACAAACAGTTCTCATAAGAAAAAATTTCAAAGTATTTACAACTACATGAAAGAATGCTCCAAGTCACTATTAAGAGGAGAAATACAAATCAAAGCAATTCTGAGGGTTTACTGCATACCCTGCAAACTGGCAAAAATGACAAAAAATGGCAATAGTCAATGTTGAAGGGGTTGTGGGATGACAGGCACACTAATACATCGTTGGTGGAGCTATGAAATGCTCCAACCATTTTGGAAAGCAATTTTTAACTATGCAAATTAAAGTCCATACCCTCTGAACTAGGGATTCCATTATGGGCTTTTATCTGAAGGATGCCATTAAAAAGAAGAAAGTCCCCATATATACCAAAATATGTTTAGCAGCAGTTTTTATGACAGCAAACAGTTGGAAAACAAACAGGTATCTGGAAACAAAGACTGGAAAATTGCTAAACAAACTGTGGTACGTGAATGAAATGAAATATTACCTCGTTGTAAGAAATTAAGTATATGATAATACAACAGAGAAGCATGGAAAGACCTACATGAACTGATGCAAAATGAAGTAAACAGAATCTCCCCCCGCCAAAATCAATATACACAATAACTACAGCAATGTAAATGGAAAGAACAACCACACATCAAAAGAATAAAAAAAATATAATTATAAAGATCAAGTAGGACTCTAATGAAGAAAGATGAGAAGACATTCCCAGCCTATTCCTCTTTGTGGGGGTGGGAAGATACACAAGTACTGTACATGTTTTCAAAATTTTTCAATGTATTGATCAGTCATGCTGTTTTTTTCTCTTAAAAATATACTACTTGTTATATTGGGTGATTCTCTGAAAGGGCTAAAGGGAAGGATAATGAGGAAAATTTTCAAGAATTTATAACTTTTTACATATTATATACATATGTATAGTTCTATATACACATACATATACCGTTATCTACAAAGTTATCTATTTTATTGCAGAGATTTTCTTTCCTTTTGATAAAGGCTGGACCAACATACATAATTACAGTGCTAGAAGAGATGTGGAAGAGTTAAAATTTAGGTAAGGAGCAGGTAAAAAAACCTGCAACTAAATCTTGGTTAAAAAAAAAAACAAGCTGCATAGAGATAATAAATCCTTTATGGTACTATTTAAACACATTCTTCCTTAAAAGAAGTAAATATTCTATCTTCTGAAAAATAAAATCTCTAGAAGCTTGAAAATCATTAAATTATATCAGAGCTTTCTCTTCTCTGGGATAAATAATCCTAGTGCTTTAAACTTTTCCTGATGGAGATTATCATTTTTGTGGTTCTCTTCTAAACAAACTATTCCTAAAGCTAATATTATGACATTTTACACATAATAATACAACACATGAGGAAATGAACAAATTCACATAGGAACATAACAGCAATCCTTTAAAGTAGTTTTTCTTCTACCAACTAAAAAATTTCCCCTTCCTCCCAATGACAAATATAAACACAAATGTTTTCCAAGGAAATCCCATCTCACTTCATAAAGGGTAAACTAACAACCTAATATTTCTATTATAACAAGAAAGCTAGATTTAAAGGACCTAAGTTGGAATCCTGACTTTGCCACTGTGTGGCAAATCTTGACCAACTGAGACAATTTTCCTCATCTGTAAAATGAGAGTGTTGGGACAGATGGATCCCTTTCATTTCTAACTAATGATTTTAAATCAGGGCAGACAAAAAAAAAAAGCCATTTAGTTCAACTCCTTCATTTGACAGATGAGAAACTGAAGCAGGAAAAATTAAATGACTTACCCCAGGTCACATAGCTAGTAGATGACACAGAGTTTAAACCCAGACCCTCTGACTCTACATCTAGCATTATTTTTCATTATACCATACTGGTCCACCCCATAAATTATTAATTATATTTTATGCCCAGTCTACTAACCACCTCCTAAGTCCACTCCCCTCTAATAAATAAACTTTTTCCTCCTTTGTCTCCTGGCGTACTACACTGCAGTTCTCCCACCTTAAAATTATTCTTTCCTGCTTTTCAACTGGGCATACTCCAAGACTCAGTCCTCAATGCTCCTATTTTTTCTGTATTCCTACATTCATAGGCTTCAATGCCTAGTACAGGAGAAAGAACACTGGATTTTTAGTCAAAGGATTGGTGTTCAAGTTTTGATTCCCTTTGTGAGCTTTGGATGTGTCACTTAATTTCTCTGGAGTTTCCTGAGCTATAAAATAAAAAGTCTGTACTGAATGATCTCTAAGATACATGACAGCTTTAATTCAACTATACACAGAATACTTCCAAATTTTCATTTTTAGTCTCTTTCCTAAGCACCAGTCCATCACCTCCAACTGTCCACGAGGCATTTCCATGTGCATATCCTGTCATCATATTTTTCCCCCAAACTAGTTTCTTCCATTTCTGTAAAATGATTTTTATCATTTTTCAAATCATATAAATCGATAATCATCTATTTAAATAACTAAGTATTTTTTATGTGACAGACATGATACAAAGCACTACAGATACAAATATAAAATATGGCAGATGCCACCCTTAAAAAGTATATATTCTATGGGAATTGAATTCTAGCCCCAAATCCTAGCAAATCATCTTCACATCTACTTACGTGCTAAGCCCCACAAATTCACAAAGTAGTACAGTGCTTTATTAACCAAAAGACTCCAGTCACTAGGGTAAGAATTTATTATTTAACAAAATCATCTGGTAACGGGAAGACTGGAAAAGATGGCACAGTAAGAGGAAGAAATACATTTCAGCTCTCCTCTACAACTATTCCAACAAAGCAATAACACTAAACTAGTAAATGGGAAATCCAAGAAAAAACAAGTCAGTCATTTTTCAGGACAGGTCGGTCTACAGAAATAGCTAGAGAAGGCTCACAGAAAGTCTTCTGGCAGTTCAGGGACTGTGTTTCTTCTATAACTGTGTTTAACAGAAAGATGGGGAGAAGTGAATACAGATCAAGGTACTGATTCTGTATACTGTCCAAGGAGCTCCAACAGGTGCCATCCAGCAGCTGTGCTGGGCAGCTCAAGGCTGGGTGTCAGATTCAGCAAGGAATGAGATGGTCAAATTTGCTACAAGTAATGACTAGGCGCTCAAATCTAGTCTGAGGCAGAGTACTAGAAAAGGAGCAAGAACATAACTAGCAGCAGCTGTGTGGCACTGAATTCAAAAGAGGTACCCCAGTCCAGCCTGCAGCTCTTGAATTGAGACCATCAACTGAATTACCACGCAAGGGAAATCAGACTAAGGAATAGTAAGGAGACAAGTTGCTCTTAATCTACACAGCTTTTACTGTTAGCTCACAACATCTACTGGAATTCCAAAAGGCACAAGCTGTGTCCTCAAGATCCAAACCAGGTGCACTGAAGGTTTGGGTTCCCTAGTCAAAGATGTCCTTGAGATGCTTGAAGAATAGACTACCACAAGAAATGATCAGAGGGACTCCAGAAAAGACAAATGAGGCCCAACCAAAGCCCCTGACATCCCCTCCAGGCAACTGAGTACACATTAATAAGCCTGGACCCAATCTGCAAAGTAAGGCTAGAAGAATAAGTCAAAAAAGTTAAAAAAAAAAAAACAAAAAACACAGGAGTACATATACAGGCACTCAAGATACAAATGCAGATGAAGAGAAGGACGCCAAAATATGTACAAGAAAAATCTCAAAGGAAAAAATACATCTTGGATAGAAAGTTCAACTAGAATTCATAAAGAGATAAAGCAAGAGTTTGGGGACATAGTGGGGAGGAGTTGAGTTAGTTAAAAATGACTTTTAAAATTACATGAAAGTACTATAGGAAAGAAGTAGAAAAGGAGAGTACTAGAGGATGAAAACAATCAAAAAAGAAATGAAAGCTATGGAAAAAAAATTGGAAAGAGAATTAACAGTTTGGCATAAAAGGTGTAAAATCTTTCCCAAGCAACAGAATCCTTGAAAATTAGAATGGATCGATGATTCCAAGAGATAACAATATTAAGACAAAGTCATGACAATAAGTATAAGGTATCTCCTGTAAAAAAAAAAAATTGGAAAACATCAGAGAGATTATTTAACAATCGGTGGACTGTTAACATGATTTTTTATTCATTGTTAACTTAAAAGCCAAGCCAAATAGTCTAAATATCTTATTTAAAGAAATCAGAAAGAAAGCTGTCAATATCTTTTAAGAACCAGAGGACAAAATAGAAATAGAAAGAATCTACCAACCACCCCATTAAATGAAATAAAATAAAAATTCTCAGAAAATTTAGAGCCAAAATCCAGGGTTTTCAGATCAAAGGAAAAATATCACAAGCAACCAGGAAAAAGAATTCAAATACCAAAGGATCAGGATCGTACATGAGTTACAAAATTACACAGATATGTTAGAATAAAGCAAAAGAAAAACAGAAGAATTCACCCATCACTTTCTAAAAGAAACTCCAAAATTAAAACTCCCCAAAATGTCATAACCCAAATCCAGTGCTTCCATGTCAAAGCAAAAATACTCTAATTGGCCAAAAAGAAAGAATTCAAGTACTGAGAAGCCACAGTCAGGATCACACAAAACTTGGCAGTTACCATTATAAAAGAGTGGAGTTTAAACCATGATTTTCTGAAAGGCAAGGGATATAGCCAAAGTCAAGAGTAACTTATGAAAACTGAGTATAATCCTTCAATTGGGGGGGGGGGGGGGGAATTCACTAGGAAAGTAAGGAAGATTCAGTTTACTATCACATATAATCCCAGTTTCAAAAGTAGAGGACTATACTATGAACAAGGAAAAGGTAAATAGAGTGAGCATCACTTGAATGTCGCTTTCATTTGAAGTGGCAGAACAGAAAAAATATTTACTGGAAAAATATATTCAGCTGATCAGGGTAACAAGAGAAGGAGGAAAGGGAGAATAATAAAAAAGGATAGATTCAGGGAGCAATTAATCACAAATAAGACAAAGTCCTACGAACAATAGATCAGAAAAAAGAATGTAAAGGAAAAGAAAAGGTAAGAACTTAGAATGAGCAGAAAGTGCTGCCTCCTAGGTTGGCAGGAGCATGTGCGCTAGCAAGAGAGAGAGAGAGAGAGAGAGAGCGTGTGTGAGGGTGTGTGTGTGTGTGCGCGTGTGTGTGTCTGTGTGTGTCTGTGTGTGTAGTGGTGTAAGAGCTATGGAGAACAGAGAAGAGAGGAAGATTACTTCAAGAATAGATCACATTTTTCTCATAATCCTTGTAAAAAGTGGGAGAAATCAAAGAGAGGAAAAAATTTAAGAGAATAGGATAGAAGGAAATAAACAATAATTATATTTGTAAGTATGAATGAGATGAATTCACCCATAAAACAGTAGAAGATAACAGGATGTTTTGAATACATTATTTACAGGAAACATACTTGAAATATAAAGATTCATGCAGAGATATAATAAAGGGCTTGAATAAAATCTATTATACTTCAGGTGAACAAAAAAAAGCAGAGCTAGTAACCATGATTTCAGACAAGGCAACAACGACAAAAAAGATAATTAAAAGAAATAAATATGGTAATTATATTATGCTGAAAGGTATCCTAGATCGTGAATAGAAATAATATATTTATGTATATGTATATATATGTATATATATATACACACACACACACACACATACATATGTATGAGTGTATATATAAACTGAACGCCACATCATCTAAATACTAAAAATGAGTTATGGGGAGAATTAGAAACATTGAGGTGGAGGACCTTAATGTAGCCCTTTCAGAAGAAGACAAATAAAAAATAAACAAGTTAAGAGCACGTAAAGAATTTTTGAAAAGTCAGATATGATGGATTTCTGGCAATGGCTGTGTAGAAACAAAAAGGAATACACACACATATACAAACACTTATTCTTTTTCAACTGTACATGGCACTTTTACAAAAAAAATGACCATGTAGTCTTACAAGCATATGCAAAAATATTAAATACATTCTTTACTGTCCTTAACGCAATAAAAATTATACTCAAGGGCCACTAAGGAAAGGATTGAAAATTATATGGAAACTAAATAACTTATCCTAAAGAATGTTTGGATCAAAGAACAAATCATAGAAACAATAAATAGTTTCATCAAAGATAATGACAACAATGAGAAAACATACCAAAATTTTTGGGATGCAGCCAAAGCAGTCCTTAGCGGAAAATTCATATCTCTAAACACTTTCATCAATAAAAGAGAGAAAGAACAGATCAATGAATTGGGCATCCGACTCAAATATCAACAATTTTTTAAAAAAACCTAATCAACACTAAAATAGAAATTCTGAAAATCAAAGGAGATATTAATAAAATTGACAGTTAAAACAACTAAGAACTGTTTTTTTTTCCCAGAGGAAAAAGGAATAAAATAGATATGATATTAACAAATTTGATTAAAGGAAAGAGAAAGATAAAAATACCAGTATAAAAATTTTTTTAAAAATGTACATAAGAAATGAAGAAACAAAGAAAATTAAAAGAAACTATTTACCCAAAGTATATGCCAACAAAACTGTCAAATGAAATGGACATTTAGAAAAACATTATATGCCCATATTAACAGAATAAGAAATAAGAGAATTGAAATGACCCCATCTTGGAAAAAGAAATTGAACAAGCCATAAATTAACTATCAAAGGAAAAAAAACCTCAGGACCAGATGAATACACAAGCAGATTCTATCAAATATTCAAAGAATGATTAATTCCAATTTACATTAACTTCACAATAATAGGAAAAAGTATCCAAACAAATTCCTTCTATGTTATAAACACCTAAACCAGGAAGTCAAAATAGAGGAAGAAAACTAAAGATCAATATCCTAATGAATATTGATTCAAATTTTTGAATAAAATATTAGCAAAGAAATGACAGTAACATATCACAAAGATCATACACTATGACCAGGTTGGAGTTACATCAGAAATGCAGGGTTGGTCCAATATATAAACACACTATAAACCATGTCAATAACAATAATAAAAAATAATTTTATCTATAGATGCAGATAAAGATTTTGACATTATTGATTTCTATTTAAAAACACTAGAAAACATAGGAATACATGGACCTTTCTTTCATAAGGTAAACAGTATCTATCTGAAACCAAGAATCAGCATTACATGCAACAGAGATAAGGCAGAGGCTTTCCAGTAAGATCAACAGTAAAGCAAGGATGTCCATTATCACCACTACCATATATGTACTATACCATATATCACATATGTATATGTATATATATATATGATAGTACTATAAATACCAGTTGTAGCAATAAGAAAAAAATAAAAGTTGCAAAAAGGAAACAAAATTACATTGCTTTCTGGAGATTATATGATTTGGAGAATCAAATAAAATGACTGAAAAAATATTTTCAGCAAAATTGCAGGACACAAAATATATCCATATAAATCTTTAGCATTTTTTAATATTACCAGCAAGTCCCAGCAGGGAAAAAACAAAAAGAGAAATTCTACTCAAAACAAACATAGAATGTATAAAATACTTGGGAATCTACCAAATTACCAGCAAGCCCTTCTTCCCCTCTATCAGACATACTGAAGTAAAAAAGGACCATGCATATCTAGCAGGCTGAGAAAAAACTCAGATTTAACTGCACCAGTCACCAACACTACATCCTCTCCTTTCCCTTAGGGAAAAGAACACTTAAGGATATCCAGAATCAAGCAGACCCATGGCTGAACAGAGATCCAGAACCAGACCAGACTACCAACTAAAGAAACTAGCCAGAAATCAACTTCCTACGGAAGGAATAAACCCAGACTAGACCCAGTCTAGCACCCTGTGCAACATGCCTTTAAGACTGTGAGCTTCTGTCCTCATCTGTCACTTTTTATGATTCTTTCTGCTTCTTCTGTTAATGTCTCTATTCCCTGTAAGAATTTCTCAGAGGCTATTTAAGGAGAAAATTGTCCTCTTCTGCCTTCCTCATAATCTCTCATACCCATGCCCCTCAATCCAACCTCACCCATATCCTAGTACAACTTGGCCCAAACCTTCCATTGTGCCCTCTGGAATTTCCACTCCATAGTAAATGAACTGTCCTTCATCCTGTACCTCTTTCATAATTCTTTAATCTACTGGTCCTCTCCAAAATGCAGCTCTCCTCTGCTGACACCACATCCTTTTCTATTCTCTCCAGCATAGGCTCTACCTTCTCTCATATTCTCAACACACTGGTCCTGAAAGGGGAACTGGAATACTTCTTGTTCCCAACTGTCATTTCCAGATTTTCCCTTTCCCTTCTTCACCTGGTAATCTTTCTGTTTTTGAAGTCCACACAATTAAAATACTCCACCCAATCCAAAATTAGGCTATTAGTGTAAGAATTCCCAGGTCATTCTCACTGCTTTCTCAATGAATTCCGCACTTGGTTCATTGTCTTCCCCTACCCAACTCCTACCCCTATAATCAGGAGAATTTAAAATTTATTTAGATGTCCCTTTAAATGCCCTAATCTCTCATTTTATCAACTTCCTTAAATACTGTGGGTAACTTCTTTATTCTACCTCAATCACCCACAGAGAGAGCCACACATTTTTATTCTACTTTCCTGATAGCCTAAAGGGTCAGCTAAGTGATGCAGTGGATAAAGCACCAGAACTGGAGTCAGGAAGACCTGAATTCAGATCCAATCTCAGACACCTTCTAGCTATGTCCCTGGACAAGTCACTGCCTCAGTTTCCTCATGGGGATGATAACAGCACCTACTTCCAAATACTGTTGTGAGGATCAAAAGAGATAACGATTGTAAAGTATTTAGTTAGCACAGTGCCTGGCAAATAGTAAAAACTATATAAATGTTAGCTCTTATTACTATTACTAATTAGAAACTGATATTTCCTCATCTAACCATAGTCTCCTTCCACTCCATTTATCCCAATCATATATCTCTCTTAAATCTGTACACACCGGCAACACTGACAATCCCTCCATCTTCCAGTATTTTCTTAGCCCATCATCCCTCTCCAGTTTCACTCTGCACCAACCTCAGCCCAATAGCTACTCCCATTTCAACTCTATACTCTCCGGCACTTTTGAACCTCTCTCCTAATCTCAAGCCACAGATTACTTGTCAAATCTAGTTCACTCCCTTCATGAATTTCATCCCCAAGGCACTGAAGAAAGCTAGAAGAAATTCTACAACTACATCACTTCATGCTATCCAATCTCACCCAGGTGCCCCTCACTCCTGCAAAGCACTCCTTTTATAATTCTCCCTCATTGAATACTTAACTCCCCAAAAGAGTTCCAAGCTGTACTATTACGCAATAAATACAGACAAGGGGGATGGCTGCAGAAAAACCTGGGAAGACTTATGTGAACTGACGCAAAGTGAAGTGAGCAGAACCAGGAAAACAATATACACAGCAAGAGCAATATTGTAATGATGATCAAACTAGCTACTTTGACCAATACAATGATTCGCAATTCCAAAGGATTCATGATAAAAAATGCTATTCACCTTCAGAGAGAGAATTGATGAAGTCTAAGTACAGAGTGAAGCACATCATTTTTCACTTTCTTCTCACTTTGTTTGTACAACATGGCTGATACAAAAATATGTTTTGCATAACTTCCCATCCATAAAGGTAGCATACTGTTTATCCTCTCAGAGGATGAGGGAGAGGCTGGGAGGGAATTTGGAATGCAAAATATTAAAAATGAATGTTAACAACATTTTTTAAGCTACTCCAAACCCTCTCTTCCCTCTTCAAACCTACCACACTCAGTCCTCTATCCTCTCAGCTAAGGACTTTGGTTTGTTTTGTTCTGTTTAACATGGGAAAAAGTGAGCCCATTCAACATATTCTCTCTCTTCTCCCATTCTCTCCATCTCAAAACCTCTTGAGATCATCACCATTTTCTCTCTGCCCCCGCATCCAGCCCCAGCCTCCGACAGTAAGAAATTGCCAAGGTAAGGTGGCATCCTCTACATATGCACATGCTTTCCCCCCCACCCATCTTCTTCAGTAAAATGCATCTTCATTCATCCCCTCCCATTATTCTCTCCCTATCAACTAGTTGCTTCTGCCTTTCAACATGCCCCCAAGGTTTCTCTCATCCTTAAAAAAAAAAAACACCTTTACTAGACTTTACAATTCTGTGTTCATCTTATGAAATCTCTTTTCCCTTTCTCAAACTTTTAAAAACTTTTTTTAACAGCTTCTACTCTCTCCTTTCACTCACTCCTTAACACTTTTACAGTATGGTTTTCCACCTCATCATTCAACTGAAATTATTCTCTCCAAAGTTACCAATCACTTCTTAGATTCCAAATCTGAAGATTTCTTTCTCATTCCTAATCCTTCTCAATCTAGCTGCATTAACACCTTCCCCTCCAAGGTAATCACTCTTCACTAGGTTTTCATGACACCACTCTGCTGGTTCTTCTACCCAAGCATTCCCTTTTCAGGCTATTTTGCTGGCTCTTTATTATTATCAAGCCCCATAACTTTGGGTGTCCCCTCAAGGTTCTGTTCTGAACCCTGTGTTCTTCACCCTCAGTACAATCAAGATAACCTCATCAACAAACACTGTGCTAACTAACCACTTTATAATTTTTATCTCTGTTGATCCTAACAATGCTGGGAAGTACATGCTATTATCACCCTCAAATACAGATGAGGAAACTAAGGCAGTAACTTGTCCAGGAACACAATCCTATAGATTTGTTTATTACTTCCAACGTAATGACTCCAAGATCTAAATATTCGGCCTCATTCTCACCCCCAAAGCTTCAGTCTTGTATAATCAAATGCCCATTGGACATTTCAAACTAGATGATCCTTGAGACGTATTAAACTAAACATGTTTAAAAGTGAAGTCATTACCTTTTCTCCTAAAACCTCCCCTGTTCCAAATTTCCCTATTTCTGTATAAGGTATCACCATCCTTCCAGGGACTTTCATATTTGCAGCAAGCTTGGCATGTTTCTGGACTATTCACTTTTCCAAAAGCCCACATATTCAAACAATGCTTAGAACTGCCATCTACCTTCACAATATCTCAAATCTTTTTTTTTAATCAAGGAAATATTTATGTTTGTTGCTAGTTTTCTAATCCTTTTTTTCCTTAGTAGTATTTTATTTTTTTTCCAATTGCATGTAAAGATACTTTTCAACACTAATTTCTATAAAATTTTGAGTTCCAAATTTTTCTCCCTCCTTCCATCCCCTCCCCAAGAAAACAAGCAAGCTGATATAAGTTATACATGTATAATCATGTTAAACATATTTCCACATTAGATATGTTGTTAAAGAAGAATCAGAACAAAAGGGAAAAAACCATGAAAAGGAAAAAAGTGAATGTAGGGTGCTTTGATCTGCATTCAGACTACAATTTTTTCTCTGGATGTGGTTCTCATTTTCCATCACTGAGTCTTTTGGAATTGTCTTGGATCACTGTATTGCTAAGAGGAGATAAGTCTATCATAGTTAATCACCACACAATGCTGCTATTGCTGTGTATAATGTTCTTCTGGTTCTGCTCACTTCACTCAGTATCAGTTCATATAAGTCTTTCCAGATTTTTCTGAAATCCACTTGCTTATCATTTCTTATAGAACAATAGTATATACCACAACTCATTCAATTGATGAGCATCCCCTCAATTTCCAATTCCCCTACAAAAAAGAGCTGCAATAAGTATTTCTGTACATGTGAGTCCTTTTCCCTTTCTTATGATCTCTTTGAGATCTAGACCTAGTAGTGGTATTACGAATTAAAGGGTAGGCACAGTTTTATAGACCTTTGAACATAGTTCCAAAATGCTCTCCAGAATGGTTGAATCAGTTCACAAATCCATCAACAAAGCATTAGTGCTCTAACTTTACCACATCTTCTCCAACATTTATCGTTTTCCTTTTCTGTCATATTAGCCAATCCTCTAGGAGTGAGGTGATATCTGAGAGTCATATGATTACATCATTTTAATTTCTTCCTCTCAAAACTGCCTCTTCATACCCTTTGACATTTATCAATAATATCTCAAATCTAACACCCTCTCTCCACTCACACAGCTACAACCTTATAGGGCCTCATCATCTTTCATCTAGGTTTTTGCAACAGCCTCCTAACTGGTCACTCACGGTGCCTCAAACCTCTTCCTAGTCCAGGAAGCACTACATACTGTTTGAAACTAATTTTAGTACAAATTATGTACAAATATGACCATGTGACTCAACTAAGCCTCAATTCACAGGCTTCCCTTTGCCTCCAGGGTGAAATATAAACTCATGTTTAGCTTTTAAAGCCCTATGCAACTGGCTCCAACTTATCTTTCTAGACTTATTGGGCATTACTATCCTTCCCACACTGAGATCCAACCCAATTGACCTTTTCTTTGTTCCTTACTCAAGACACTCAATCTTGTGTCTCTCTGTCTTTGCACTGATAGCTTCCCCAAGTCCAGGGAAACTGCACTCCCTCTGTACCCTCCATCTCATAAGAGTCCTACTCTTCCTTTATTACTCAGCTATAAGAAGTTTTTCCTGCTTCCCTTTAACTGCCAGTTATAGTTGGGCTGTATGTATTTTTATATGTATTTATTATCTATTCCATTAGAATGTTAGTTTATGATTAGTGGAGGTTGTTTCATTCTTTGAACTTGTATCCCCACAGCCAAATACAGTCACTCCCTGACACATAGTAGGTGTTTAATAAATACATGTTGTTTGAAATTGAGACATGCACAAGAACTATATGAATACGACTACAAAACATCATTTCTATAGGAAAATGACCCAAATATTTGGAGAAATAGAAAATGCTTATGGGTAGGATGGGCATATGCAATGACAATGTCAACATTACATTAATTAACTTACTCATTGAGGGTCATACCAATAAAACTACCAAACTGCTTTATACGACTACTAAAAACAGGAACAAAGTTTATCTGGAGAAACAATAGGTCAAGAATCTCAAGGATAGATATAATACAAAGAAGGACACCTAGTAGTACTAGATGTCAAATTAGTAATTACTGAAACAACTTGGTATTGGTTAAAAATAGATAAGTTGATCAGAAACAAATTGAGTATACTACACAACAAACAGACCCAAATGAACCTAGTAGTCTAACACAGTAAGATAAACCTAAAAACTCCAGAAACCGAGAAAAATACTTACTATTCAACAAAAACTGGATAGTAGACTGTGAAAAATTATATAAAATCCAATATCTTATACCACATATCAAGATAAGCTCCAAATAGATAAATGATATACACCATAAATAAATAAACCTTACATAATAAATAAATAGGAGGAGCAAAGTAGCTTATCTTCAGATCTATGGGAAGACTTCATGATCAAAGGATAGAGAACATTACGAAAAATAAAATGGGCAATTCTGATTACATAAAATTTATAAGCAGCTAAACTTAGAAAGGAAGCAACTAACTAGGGAAGAAAATCTGAGGTAAATTTCTCTGATAAAGAGGCCTTACATCCAAGATACATAAAGAACCATTTCAAATTTATCAAAACAAAAACCATTCTCCAATAGAAAAAAAAGAATATTAACAACTAGTTTTCAAAGAAAGAAAAGATGTTCCAGAACACTAATAATTGTGAGGTTCCACCTCCCACCTATGACATAAGCAAATATAAGAAAATGACAACTGTTAAAAGAGCTGTGAGGAAAACTGACATGCTAATACAAAGTTGCGGATGATGTGAATTGGTCTAGAAGTTCTGGAAAATAATTTGGAGTCATGCCCAAATAGTCACTAAAGTATGCATATACCATTTGAGATAGCAAAACCAGTATGGATTTATACCCAAAAAGTTCAAGAAGAAAGGAACCTATACATACAAAAATATTTATGGTACCTTTTTTTTAATATAACAAAGATCTGGAAACTAAGGTATTATCCATCAACTGTATTTACCCATACAATATACCCATCAATGGCTAAATAAATTATGTATGCTATATAAATATGATGGAATATTAATGTGCTGCAAGAAATACTGAAATGAATGGTGTCAAAGAAACTTGTTAAAGACTTGCCATGAATTGACGCAAAATTAGAACAGTAATTTACAAAATAACATCATAAAAGAAAACAATCTTGAAAGACTTATGAATTTTGACCAACCATCATCACAAAGGAGTGATGATAAAGTATGCTACACCTATACACACATGATGCAGAATAAGACATACGTTTTTCAGACGTGGACAATGTAGAAATTTGTTTTGGTTGACAATGCACATTTGTTTCTAAGACTTTGGGATTTTCCTCTTTCCTCTTCCCTCCCCCCTGTCCCCCACCCCCGCCAAAAACCCACAAAAACAAAAAATACCAAAAAGTAGCACTAAAACATTTTTTCAAACGCACAGAAAAAAACAGAAGGTCAGAAAGACAGATAAGGCAGCATTCACATATTTAATTTAGAATCCAGAGTTTCACATACAGTATTCTGTTATAATGTAAAAAATGAAATGCTCATTTTGTTTAATGTTTCTTAAATTCGGAATCATATTTCTTACATCTACCATTTTCCTCTCTACCATTGCTGTCACTCTAATTTAAACTCTTTAATCACCTCACGTTCATACTATTAACAGTCTCCTTACTGTTTTCTAAACATTGGCAATGTGTTAGTCTTCTTCAATATGATTCTCTCCCCCATCCTTTCACCCATCATAATTTTCAGTGGGGCCCCCCAATGTCAAGTGGACAAATTCCAAACTTCTAATATCCAAGGCCCTTCTATGATCTAGCCTCTGTTTCATTCTGGCTGCCTTCCTGCTGAGCCTTAAAAACATGCCCATGTCCCAGCCACTACTTCTACAAATCCCTTACTTGACTGGTCCATACTAACCAGCTATCCTGTATGTATCCTCCCTTTCACAGCAGCGATATGATACAGGGGACAGAGTGCTGGGCCTGGAGTCAGAAAGACAAGTTCAAATCCAGACTTAGACATTTAAAAGCTGTGTTTGGGCAAGTCACATAACCTTTTGTCAAGTTTCCTCAACATAAAATGGGGATAATAATAGCACCTATCTCCCAGGGTTGCTGTGAGGATGAATCAGATAGATGGTATCTGTGATGCACTTAGCACAGTGCCTGGCAAACAGCAGGTGCTTTCCTCTTTCCCGTCTGGCTAAAATCCATGAGGCCATTTACAACAGGTGCCACCACTTCCTCTCCTCACTCTCTTCTTCATTCTCTTCAGTATGGCTTCCAATCTCATCATTGCACCAAAATTAATCTCTCCAAATTTAGCAATGATACCTAAATTGCCAGATCTAATGGCTTCTTCTCAATCCACATCCCTTGACCTCCATCTTCATTCCACTTCAGCTTCAAGAGATTCCCTCCCCCTTGCTCTCCTACACTTTTTCTTCCCCAGGAGACTTATGCATCCTCCTTTCTCCCACTGGAGACCTTCTTCCTCATCACTACTTATACTAATCAGTAGACTCCTCTCCTTATCTCCCTGCTTCCCAGTCCCCTCTGCCCTTAACTGCCCTTCCCCAGGAAACAGCCTGTTTCCACCACAGCAGAACACGCCCCCCACCCCAATCAACTAACACACTTTTATCAGTCACCAATTTCATGGATGGTCTAGGTTTTCATGCCATTACTCTCTCCAGCTTCTCCTCCTCCCCTCAAGTTTCCTTGCTGTATTTACTAAATAGTCATTGTTTCTCTTTTACCCAGGAACCCTGAAGGTCTTCCCCTCCCAGTTTGATTTTTTTCTTTCTTTGTTTTTGGATTAAAAGGGCCATCCCTTGAGTAACTACTTAAAGAAGCCTATTCAATGAATAGGTGTATCTTACTTAAAGTGAGAATGTGATAAGACCTTAGCCTGAAAGAGCCAGGGTCTCACATTGCATCCTGGGCCATCTCCAGTTGTCCTGATGAATATCAGGCCATTGGACACAGATGGCTCAGGAGAAGAAAGTGAGGTTGGTGACCGTGCACAGCCCTCCCTCACTCAAGTCAAAGTCATGTCATCATCTTGATGTCCTGGTCCTCTTCGAGGACGAAGGACAAACACAACAACAATAACATCCATCAGCCCTCATGGATTAAAATATCATTTTCCCCAACCTTCCCCTCTTGTTTACTTCCCCATTACTCCTGTCAACTTGATCTTCCTAAAAGTTGTTAACTGAAAACCACAAATCCAGTAGACATTAGGTTGCAACTAGATTTATTACAAGAGAAATGAAAGTGTGTATAGAATCCAAACAGAAGCTTGCATATTTATAAAATTGTGACAGAGAGGAGGAGAAATAGTAATCTCCACCTAAATGGGAGTGGCAGGGGAGGAGAAATCATGAATAATGAAGCATTCTTTTCCCTTGGGAACTGCTCCAATAAGAATATATAATGGTCTGCTTATCTATAAAGGTCCCAGCTGCACAAGCAGTTTCCCAGCTTAGCAAAGACTGACTGCCTGTCTTGCCTCTCAAGGACACACAGAGAATCCAGATTACGCTGCAAACAACAAATCATATGTGGGGGTGGGGGCAAGTGGGTCTTTATCCTTGAATCATTCACTGTATACTCTGAAACCAGTGTTTCTGGAAAATACAGCAATTCAAACAGATAAGTTCTGGGGATCCCTTAACAAAGCACAGGCCTGACAATGTCAATCTCTTATATCCTATAAACTCCAATGGCTCCCTATCACCTCCAGGATCCAACATAAAATACTTTTTTTGGCTTTTTACACTCTTTCATAAAATGGCTCAGCCCGACCTTTTCAGTCTTCTTATACCTTTCTCACAACCTCAATTCCAGAAGACTGATGATGGAGCATGCTAACTCTCTACTGATCTAGAGAGTTGATGAACAAGGAATAGAATGAGACAAATGTTTTTAGCCATGGCCAAAGTAGGATTTGTTTTTGTTTGACTATGCAAATTTGCTAAAAAGGATTTGGTTTTTCTTTTTTCTTTTTTTTCAACTGCAGATGAGTGACAGGAGGGATCAGATTGTAAACAAACAAAAAGAATGAAGAAAGAAAAAGGTCACTGACACATTTCTTAAACATAAAGATGAGAATAGATGGAAGACCAGAAAGAGTAAAGACAAGTAAGATAGCTTTGAAAGTTAGGTGCTGAATCTGTTATATATTTATTTTTTAAAATTTATTTAAGTTTTCAATATTCATTTCCACAAAATTTTGAGTTCCAAATTTTCTCCCCATCTCTCCCCTCCCCTCACCCCAAAACACCTTGCATTCTGATTGCCCCTTCCACCAATGTGCCCTCCCTTCTAACATCTCTCCCTTCCCTTATCCCCATTTTCTCTGTTGTCCTGTAGAGCAAGATAAATTTCAATACCCCATTACCTGTATTTCTTATTTCCCAGTTGCACACAAAAACAATTCTCAAGATCTGTTCCTAAAACTTTGAGTTCCAACTTCTCTTCCTTCCTCCCTCCCCACTCATCCCCACTGACAAGGCAAGCAATTCAATATAGGCTATATATGTGTAGTTTTGCAAATGACTTCCATAATAGTCATGTTGTATAAGACTAACTATATTGAATTTATTATATATTTAAAAGAAAAGCAAGTTGCACATAACAGAGCTCTGCAGGTTTATAGGCAATTCTCCTTCTACACGATCAATCTATCCACACACATATGTACATACATACATACCTATATACATACATTCACACATACATACAATCCATCTATCTATAAATATTGAAATACCCATTTTTATTTGGTGTTTGCTAAGTTCAGGAGAAAAAAATAATAGAAGCAATTAAAAAAGCAACTCCCATTCCCAAAGGGGTAAGAGAGAAACTGTGAAGATCAATAGCCAAAATTACTGGATAATTTCTTATACAACTCCCACAGTCAACAAAATGAGTTTTACATCAATTCATAACAAGTGGCTGAGATTTCAGCAGCAAGATTATATATGTTCAAAGAAGATCAGATTTGAGTTAGCACATTCTGAATCTCAAGGTAGGTGAGATCTGCCACCATAACTGTGATTTGGCACTGAAGCATAATACAAATGAACTGTTATTGTTCTGTTTACAGTATTTGAATGTGAAGGTTTAACTTAAAAGTTAAAAATCTACCTTTGGAAGTTAAAAGTACCATAACACAGATTTCTCAATGTCATTCATTTTGGTAAACACAATTTTTAAACAGCCAAAACCTACAACTTTTTTAAAAAATTAAAATAATTAAAAAACAGTTATCATCTAAAATTTTCAACATTTACATATTATTAATTTTTTCTTTAATTTGTAAGTGAAACAATATCCCTTTGTGATACATACATACACAGATAGTTCAAGGAAAAAATACACTTCTGGAGTAGGTGATACTAGTACAAGAGACATTTTGAGTAGAATACAGAAACAAAGTAAAAACAAAAAAAAAAATGATACACTGTATCAGTGGGATTTACAAGCACTGTTTCTGATGTTACAACCTCTATGTACTTTGTATGAATGTTTTATATGAATCCTAATAAAATGAAATGACAACATGCAAGAGTACATGAAGAACACAGACAAGTTAAGAAGTTTTCTAAAGAAATTTTTATGAATTGCTTTAAATAAGCAAAAAAAGCAACTTTAAAAAAATACATGACATAAAAAGGACTGGTTGCTTGCAATAAAAGATTACTTATAGAAATTCTAAGTGTAAAAAGCCTCATTAGACACAAGAAATACTGGTACCAACTAGTCATCAATATCAATCAGATAATGCTGGTAAATCACATGCAAAGCACATTTCAATGGCTTCACTTTTTGTACTATCAGAAAGAAGAATTACCTAGATGTCTAAAGGCCTCTATGATCAATTAAATGACATACTAAATCCTCCCATTTTGCAGAGCAAGTAGCTGAAGAAACAGATGTAGTCAGATGCTCATTTGATTCCCTGTGTTACATACTGCTGAAACTATTAGGAAAGGAATTTTACATTGCAATTATTAATGGCAATGCCACATCAAGAGAAACTCTCACTATAACTGATAAATTTTAACAAAGTACAATAATATGAAATAGTATAATATGGGAAAATTTAATTGTATTGCATTATACTTGGCAATGACAGAGAGCTTGACTGATGTTAGGAAAAAATGAAAGTCCACAAGTACTAGTTAAAAATATGATCCTTCAGGCAATTTGGATATGATGCACACTTTTCAATAACTTTCAATATCCTCAAGAAACATGAGGATTTGTAGTTTATTATGTAGTTTATCAAATTTTAATGATAAACTTGATTATCAAATTTATAAAAAAAAATTAAAAGATGGGTTCTTAACCTGGGATTCATGAACTATAAACACATACATACACACACATACACACACACATGTGCAATTATACTGCAATAAAACTGGTTTGCTTTATGGAGTTATGTTTTATATTACGCACTTAAAACATTATTCTGAGAAGGTGTCCATCAGACTGCCAAAGGGATCCATGATACAAAAAAATTTAAGAGGAGGAGCCAAGATGGCGGAGTAGAAGGACTTACATATGCTAGCTCCGAATCCACAGCCCAGAAATTTCCTGTAAAAAACTCCCCACAAATTCTGGAGCAGAGCAAGCGCACACCAACGCAGTGGAAGAGATTTCCGTTCCAGAGAGCCCTGGAAAGCTGTCCCCAGGGGTCTGTCGTGCTGCGGACAGCGGAGTCCACCCCTGTGCTGCCCTGGCCACATGGCCCCAGAGGAGCAGATCCAAGCAGGCTTCAGGGATGGAATCTCCCGCGGCCGCGAAGGTCCCTTCGCCCACAGGCGCTCCAGGTCAGTGAGAGAGACGACTGGGCTGGCCGAGAGGGGAGTGGGGTGTCTCTGTGACTTGGGCCCCTTGGGAGGCAGCGGCAGAGGGAGTGGCAGCCCGGAACTCCCAGAGCAGCAGGCAGGAGCTCAGGGCCATTACCGAAGTTCCCTGCATAAACTCCCTGAAGGAACTGAGCCTGGGAGGCGGCCCTGCCCCCACCCAAGCACCAGAACTTAAGCTCACATTGAACAGCAGCTGCTCCTGCCGTGGATAGCCCTGAGGCTGGGAAGCAGCATTTGAATCTCAGACCTCAAAGACTAGCTGGGCAGATCTAGGCCAGGGTGGAGAGGAATCTCAGAAGTCAAGTAACTGGCTGGGAAAATGCCCAGAGAAAGGAAACAAAATAAGACCATAGAGAGTTACTTTCTTGGGGAAGAAATGTTCCTTCCTCCCTTCATTTCTGATGAGGAAGAACAATGCTTGCCATCAGGGAAAGACGTGGAGGTCGGACGGCCTCTCTATCCCAGACATCCAAGGTGGATGTCTGGTGGGCTCAGGCCATGGAAGAGCTCAAAAAGGATTTTGAAAATCAAGTTAGACAGGTGGAGGAAAAACTGGGAAGAGAAATGAGAGAGATGCAAGAAAAGCATGAAAAGAGGGTCAATACCTTGCTAAAGGAGACCCAAAAAAATGCTGAAGAAAATAACACCTTGAAAAATAGGCTCACTCAATTGGCAAAAGAGGTTCAAAAAGCCAATGAGGAGAAGAATGCTTTCAAAAGCAGAATTAGCCAAATGGAAAAAGAGGTTCAAAAGCTCACTGAAGAAAATACTTCTCTCAAAATTAGAATGGAACAGATGGAGGCTAACGACTTTCTGAGAAACCAAGAAATCACCAAACAAAACCAAAAGAATGAAAAAATGGAACATAATGTGAAATATGTCATTGGAAAAACAACTGACCTGGAAAATAGATCCAGGAGAGACAATTTAAAAATTATGGGACTACCTGAAAGCTATGATCAAAGAAAGAGTCTAGACATCATCTTTCATGAAATTATCAAGGAAAACTGCCCTGACATTCTAGAACCAGAGGGCAAAATAAGTATTCAAGGAATCCATCGATCAGCACCTGAAAGAGATCCAAAAAGAGAAACTCCTAGGAACATTGTGGCCAAATTCCAGAATTCCCAGCTCAAGGAGAAAATATTGCAAGCAGCTAGAAAGAAACAATTCCAGTATTGTGGAAATACAATCAGGATAACTCAAGATCTAGAAGCTTCTACATTAAGGCATGGAAGGGTGTGAAATAGGATATTCCAGAAGTCAAAGGAACTAGGACTCAAACCAAGAATCACCTACCCAGCAAAACTGAGTATAAGCATGAAAAAGTAAACAGCAAAGAGAAGTCTTAAGGGACTTACCAAAGGTGAACTGTTTACATTCCTACATGGAAAGACAATATTTGTAACTCTTGAAACTTTTCGGTATCTGGGTAGTTGGTGGGATTACACACACACACATACACACATGCACGCACACACAGAGACAGAGAGCACAGAGTGAACTGAATAGGATGGGATCATATCTTAAAAATTTAAGGTAAACAGTGAGAGAGAAATATATTGGGAGGAGAGAGAGGGTGAAATGGAAAGGGGCAAACTATCTCTCATAGAAGAGGCAAGCAAGAGACTTTTTAGTGGAGGGAAAAAGAGGAGAGCTGAGAGAAAAACATGAAGTTTACTCTCATCACATTTGCCTAAAGGAATGAATAAAATGCACACTCATTTTGGTATGAAAACCTATCTTACAATACAGGAAAGTGGAGGAGGAGATAAGCAGGGTGGGGGGGATGATGGAAGGGAAGGTAATGGGAGGAGGGAGCAATTTGAAATCAACACTCTTGGGGAGGGACAGGACCAAAAGACAGAACAGAAACAGTGGGGGGCAGGATAGGATGGAGGGAAATATAGTTAGTCTTACATAACACAACTATTATCGAAGTCATTTGCAAAACTACACAGATATGGCTTATATTGAATTGCCTGCCTTCCCAAAGGGAAAGGGAAGGGAGGGATGGGGATAATTTGGAACTCAAAGTTTTAGGAACAATTGCTGAGTATTGTTCTTGCTACTAGGAAATAGGAAATACAGGTAATGGGGAATAGAAAGTCATCTGGCCCTACAGGACAAAAGAGAAGATGGGATCAAGGGAAGGGAGGGATGATAGAAGAGAGGGCAGATTGGTGATAGGGGAAATTAGAATGCTTGGTGTATTGGGGTAGGGGGAGGGGACAAATGGGGAGAAAATTTGGAACCCAAAATTTTTTGAAAATGAATGTAAAAAGTTTAATAAATAGATTTATTAAAAATGAAAAAATGAAAAAAAAAGAAAAGAAAAACAACTGACCTGGAAAATAAATCAAGGAAAGATAATTTTACAATTACTGGACTACTTGATAGCCATGACAAAAAGAAAAGGGCCTAGACATCATCTTTCAAGAGTTTATCAGAGAAAACTTCCCGGATATCCTAGAACCAGAGGGTAAAATAGAAATGGAAAACAATTCACCAATCACCCCCCTGAAAAAGATTCCAAAAGAAAAACTCTCAAAAATATTATAGCCAAATTCCAGATGTACCAATTCAAGGAAAAAATATAGCAAGCACCCAGAATGAAACATATCATGGAGCCACAACCAGGATCACAAAAGATTTAGCAGTTTCCACATTAAAGTACTGAGTAGAGCTTGAAATATCAAATATGATATTCCAGAAGACAAAGAACCTAGAATACAATAGTACAATAACGTACAATAGTACCAACAAGAATAATTTACCCAATAAAACCAAGTATAATCTTTCAAGAGGAAAAAAATAGACATTTACTGAAATGGAGGACTTTCAAATACTCCTGATGAAAAGACCAGAACTGAACAGAAAATCTGACATTCAAACACAATCAAGAGAACCTGAAATAGAAATCTTAAGGGTCTTATTATGGTTAATCTGTTTACATTCCTATAGAGGAAGATGATAACAGTAAGTACTAAGAATTTTGTCATTCTTGTGGCAGTTAGAAGGAATATGCATAGACAGAGAAAACAAATGTGAGTTGAAGATGATGGGATGATCTAAAAAAAAAATTTAAGGGGTGAGAAAGAGGGATACACTTGAGAGAAGGGGGAAGGGAGAATAAGAATTGGGAAAATTATCTTGCATAAGACAGTAACACAAGGAAGAGCTTTTACAGTGGAGGGGAAAAGGAGATGGGGACAGTGTTGGGCAACACAAGAATCTCACTCTCATTTGAACTGATTCAAAGTGAGAATAATATACACACTCAGTTGGAATATAAAATCTACCTTACCAAACAAGAAGGTAGGAGGGGAAGAGGATAAGAGAAAGGATGAGGGATAGACAGGAAAGAGAATTAAGGTAGACAGTGGTCAGAAACAAAACACACTTTTGAGAAAAGAAAGAGCAAGAGAGATAGAAGGCTACACAGGGTTTGAAAAAATAAGATGGAGGAAAATGCACAGCTAGTAATTCTAACTGTGAATGTGAATGGAATGAACTCATCCATAAAATGGAAGCAGATAGCAGAACGGATTAGAAACCAGAATCCAATATGTTTACAAGAAATACATTCGAAACAGAAAGGCACACAGAGTTATAATAAGGGAATGGAAGAAAATCTATTGTGCTTCAGCTAAAGTTAAAAAAAAAAAAAAGCCGCAACAGCAATCTTGCTATCAGATAAACTTAAGGCAAAAAGATCTAATTTAAAAAGAGAAGCAGAGAAACTATATTGTACTTAAAATAATAGTCGACAGTGAAGTAATATCAACATGAAACATACATGTACCAAAAAGCATGGCATCCATATTCTTAAAGTAAACATTAAATGAGTTACAAGCAGAAATAGGCAGTTAAACTATACTAAGTGGAAGAACCTCAACTTTCCCCTATCAGAACTAGATAAATCAAACTACAGAATAAATAAGAAGATAAGGTGATAAATAGAATCTTAGAAAAGACAGATATAATAGACCTCTGGAGAAAACCGAACGAGAAAAGGAGTACACCACTTTCTCAGCTTGTTCACTGCACTTTCACAAAAGCTGACCATATATTAGGATATAAAAACTCATAAATGCAATAAAGTAGAAATATTAAAGGCATCCCTTTCAAACCATAATGCAACCAAAATTATATTCAATAAAGGACCATGGAAACCAAAACTACAAATTGGAAACTAAATCTAATACTACAGAATGAGTGAATTAAAGAACAAATCATAAGAACAATCAATAATTTCATTAAAGAGAATGATGAGATAACATACCAACATTTGAGAGATGCAGCTAATGCAATTTAGAAGAAAATTTATGTCTAAGTGCTTCCATAAATAAAATAGAGAAACAGCAGATCAATGAATTAGTCATGCAATTTAAAAAAACTAAAAAAAGAACAAATTAAAAATCTTCAATGAAACACCAAAATGTAAATCATGAAAATCAATGGAGAAATAAATAGAAGTGAAAAGTTAAAAAAACAAAAACACTAAATTAAAGTAGGAGCTCTTCGTATGAAAACAACAATAAAACATAAACCATTGGGGATAATTTGATTTTAAAAAAGAAGAAAACCAAATTACCAGTATCAAAAATGAAAAAGGGTGAATATGCCACCAATAAAGAAGAAATTAAGGCAATTACTAAAGGTTTTTTGCTCAATTCTATGACAAATCTGACAAATTAAGTGAAAGAGATGAATATTTACAAAGTATAAATTGCCCAGATTAACATAAGAGGAAACAGAATATTTAAATAACCCTATCTTAGAAAAAAAAATTGAACAATCAATTGAACATCAAGGAGTTCCTTAGAAATGAATCCCCTAGACCAGATGGATTCACAAATGAATTCTAATCAACATTTAAAGAACAATTAATTCCAGTGCTATACAAACTATTTGGAAAAATAGGCAAAGAAATAATCCTACCAAATTCCTTTTATGACAAAAATACAGTTCTGATACCTAAACCAGGAAGAGCAAAAACGGTAAAAAACAAACAAACAAAAAAACAAAGAACAAAAACAAATAAAAAAACTATAGAACAACTTCCCTAAAGAGTATTGATGCAAAAATTTAAAAAAAAAAACAGCAGCAAGGAGATTACAGCAATATATCACCAGGATCATACACTATAACCAGTTGTGATTTATACCAAGAATGCAGGGCTGGTTCAATATTAGGAAAATTATCAGCTTAACTGACCACATCGATAACAAAAACAAGAAAAATCATATGATTATCTCAATAGATGCAGAAAAGGCTTTTGACAAAATACAATACTTATCCCTATTTTTAAAAAATACCATAGAAATAAACAGAACTTTTCTTAAAATGGTAAGTTATATCTATCTAAAACCATCAGCAAGCATTATCTGTAATGGGGATAAGCTAGAAGAAGCCTTCTCAATAAGATCAGGCGTGAAACAAAACAAACCATTATCACCATTATTATTCACCATTGCATTAGAACTGCTAGCTATAGCAAAAAAATAAGAAAAAGAACCTGAAGGAATTAGAATAGGCAATAAGGAAACTAAACTATCACTCTATAGATGATATGATGGTATACTTGGAGAATCCCAGAGAATCAACTAAAAAAAGCTAGATGAAATAATTAACAACTTTAGCAAAGCTGCAGGATATAAAATAAGCCTGCATAAATCATCAGCACGTCTACATATTACCAATAAAGTCCAGCAGGAAGAGATAAAGAGAAATGCCATTTAAAATAACTGCAGGCTATATAAAATACATGAGAATCTACCTGACAAGACAAACACAAGAACCATATGAACGCAATTATAAAATACTTGTCACACAAATACAGGTCTAAATAACCAGAGAAATACTAATTGCTCTTGAGTAAGCCAAGCCAATATGATAAAAATGATACTTCTACCAAAATTGATTTATGTATTCAATATCATACCAATCAAACTACCAAAAATTATTTTACGGAGCAAGAAAAAAATAATAAGAAAATTCATCTGGGAAAAAAAAGTTCAACAACATCAATGAAAAAGAATGTGAAGAAAGGCACCTTAGCACTACCAGATTTCAAACTGTTTTACAAAGAAGTACTCATAAATACAGGTTGGTACTGGCTAAGAAACAGAATGGTAGAACAGTGGATAGATTAGGCATACAATACATAGTAAATGACCACAGTAATGTAGTGTTTGATAAATCCAAATATCCAAGTTTTTGGTACCTCTTGTTCATTCAATCAGTTGTATCCAATTCTTTGTGACCGTATGGTCCACAGCATGCTAATCTCCCAAAGTCTGTCTAAGCTCATGTTGACTGCTTCCATGATACTATCTCTCCATCTGATCATCTGCTGTCCCCTTCTTCTTTTGCCTTCAATCTTTCTCAACATTAAGGTCTTTTCAAACGAGTCCTATTTTCTTATTATGTAGCCAAAGTACTTAAGCTTCAGCTTCAGCATTTATTCTTCCAACAAATAGTCTTAACTAATTTATTTAAGTATTAACTAATTTGATCTCCATGCTTTGCAAGGGACTTTCAAGTCTTCACCAGTACCATAATTTGAAGGCATCAATTCTGTACTGCTCAGTTTTCCATATTATCCAAATCTTACATTACCAAATCCAAGTCTTACATTACCACTGGAAAAATCACAGCTTTGAAAACAAGTCAGCAAGATGATGTCTCTGCATTTTAGTATGCTGTCCAGATTTGCCAGAGCTTTCCTTCCAAGTGTCTTTTAATTTCATAGCTACAGTTGCCAACTGCAATGACCTCTGAATCCAAGAATATAAAATCTGACACTGCTTCCATTTCTTCTCCCTCACAATGCCAGGAAGTGATGGAATTAGTTGATTAGCATGACCTTAGTTTTATTTTTCTTTTTTTTAATATTAAGCTTCAAACTAGCTTTTGCACTCTCTTTTACTCATCAAGAACCTTCTTAATTCCTATTAATTCACTTTCTGCCATCAGAGTGGTACTGTCTGTATAGTTGGGATTGTTGATATTTCTCCTGGAAACCTTAATTCTGGCTCTTGAGTTGCCCAGCCTGAAATTTCACACGATGTACTTTACATATAAATTAAATAAAGTGACAATATATGGTGTTACCATACTCTTCAAATTTTAAACCAATCACTTGTTCCATATTCGGTTCTATTGTTTCTTGACCTGCATCCTGGTTCCTCAGGAGATAAGTAAGATGATTTTATACTCCTATCTCTTTCAGGACTTTTCACATTTTGTTGTTATACACACAATTGAAGATTTTAGTATAGTCAATGAAGTAGAAATAAATGTTGGGGTTTTTTTTCTGGAATTCCCTGGCTTTCTCCATAGTCCAATGAATACTGGCAATGTGGTCTCTTGTTCCTCTGCCTCTTCAAAATCCGGCCTACACTTCTGGTAATTCTCAGTTCACATATTGCTACCTTGCAAAATCTTAAACATAACCTTGCTGGTATGTGAAATGAGTGCAACTGCTCTGGTATCATCCTTCTTTAGGACTGGGACATAAACTGATCTTTCCAATTCTGTGGCCACTGTTGAGTTTCCCAAATTTGCTGATATACTGATTACAGCATTTCAGCAGCAGCATCTTCTAGGATCTTAAATAGCTCAGCTGTAATTCCATCACTTTCACTAGCCTTACTGCTGCTAGCAATGCTTCCTAAGGCCTACTTGACTTCATTCTCCAGGATGTTTGGCTCCAGATCAGTAACCACACCATCATGATAATCAGTGATGTTAAGATCTTTTTTGTATAGTATATAGTATATCTTGTATATTCCTGATTCCTCTTCTTCTTCTGTTAAGTCCCTACCATTTTGGTCTTTTACCATACCCATTTTTGCATGAAACTGTCCCCTGATGTGATTTTCTTGAAGAGATGTCTTTCCCATTCTATTATTTTCTTCTATTTCTTTGCATTGCTCAATTAAGAAAACCTTCTTATCTCTCTTTGCTATACTCTGTGATTCTGCATTCAGTTGGGTGTATTTTTCCCTTTCTCCTTTGCTTTTCACTTTTCTTCTTTCCTTAGCTATTTGTAAAGTCTCATCAGACAGCCAATTTGCTTTCTTGCTCTTCTTTCTCTTTGGGATGTTTTTTTTGTTGATCTTTCCTATGCAATATTGATCTCCAATGGATCACCTTTTGTCTGAACTCTCCACTATGACCTGTCCGTCTTGGGTAACCCTGCACGGCATAGCTCATAGTTTCATAGAGCTACGCAAGCCCCTCCGCCACGACAAGGCAGTGATCTAGGAGGGGAGCTTTTGGGACAAGAACTCACTACCTGACAAAAATTGCTGGGAAAATCAGAAAGTAGCTAAGCAAAAATTAGGTACAGACCAACATCTCATACCATACACCAAGATAAAGTTAAAATGAGTACATGATTTAGACATAAAGGATGATATCATAAGCAAATAGGGAACAATGGGAAATTGTACCTGTCAGATAAAGGAAGAATTATAGGAAGTAAAAACAGATAATTTTGATTACAAAAACTTTAAAAAAAAAGAGAGATTTGGTTTGGTTTTGTTTTTACACAAATCAAAATCAATGCAGCCAAGATTAGAAGAAAAAGAAACTGGGGGATAATTTTTTACGTTTTTAGCGTTTCTCTGCTAAAAGCCTTGTTTCTCAAATACGTAAATGTAAGTGTCATTCCCCCGTTGATAAATGGTCAAAAAATATGAACAAGTAGTTTTCGGAAAAATAAATCAATTATGAATAGTCATGTGAAAAAATGCTCTAAATCACTATAAAGTTTTGTGCAAATTCAAAAAACTCTGAGGTACCACTTTATATCTATCAGATTGGCTAACATAACAGAAAAGGAAAACGACAAATGCTGGAGGCAATGTGGAAAAATTGGGACACTAAGACACTGTTGGTACCTTTGTGAACTGGTCCAACTATTCTGAAGAACAATTTGCAACCATGCCCAAAGGGCTATAATAAAGGGTACAAACCCTTTGATCCAGCAATACCACTACTAGTTCTGTACACTAAAGAGATCAAGAGGAAAGGGACTATATGTACAAAAATAATATTTATAGCAGTTTTTCTTATGGTGGCAAAAATTTAGAAATTGAGATGATGACCATTAATTGGGGAATGGCTGAACAAGTTGTGATATATGATTATGATGGAATACTATTTATTGCACAATAAGAAATGATGAACAGGATGGTTTCAGAAAAAGTGAGTAAGGTTTATATAAGGTGAGTTGAACCGGGAGAATAGTATATAGCTGTAGCAATTTTATACAAATTACATTTTTGTAAGTGATGTGGCTATTCTGATCAATGCAATGATCCAAGACATTGATGAAGGACTTATGACCAAAAAAAAAAATTTACTATTCACCTCCAGAAAGAGAGAAGTGGTCAAGCTGAAACATAATCTTTTTACTCTTTTTATTTTTCTTACTTTTTTTTTTGCAACATGGCTAATATGGAAGTGTTTTGCACAATATCACATATGTAAGTGATATTACATTTCTTGTTTTCTCAGTGGGTGTGGTAGGAAGAGAAGTAAGGGAGAGAATTCAGCACTCTTTTAAGTGAAATGTTAAAAATAAATAATATTTTAAAAAGAAAGCAAGAGTTGGTCTTATCATATGGCCAAAGGCAATAAAAACCAATTTCCTGATACTTTATTATCTCATATTACAATGCTAATGACAAGTTATTTGTCTATTGCGAAAAAGTACTGTCATGAAAGTAACTGCAGCTCATGTACTAACATTTACAGCAAGGTAAATAGAGAAATTCCTATCAAAAACACGAAAAGATTCTCCAAATTAAAACAAAATATACATTTTTACATATCACTTCAATTTAAAGGTGGGTATACTTACAGATCGTGAGAAATGGATTAAGGATGGTGGAAGATATGGATTAGGAATAAGGAATGAGAAAGGTAAAAAGGTGAACGTAAAGTATACATGTCCTGACAATATGAATATTTTATTTAAGAAGAGTCAATAGTCACTAGATATGGAAAATAACCCTACAAAAAACTGAAAATGAGTATATTTTAATAGACAGAAAAAAACACATTCTGAATGAGATATCCCTGAAATGTCCCTAAATCAGCTATGTACAGTCAAATGAATATAATAATTGGCATAAGGCTAGGAAAAAAAGAGTACATGCAACTGAAACAACCCAACCTTTATCTACTTAAACAAGTTACTAATAATGAAAAATGGATAGTTGATAAACAGAAATGACATTGTAATATAATAATTTTCTATAAAAGTTTTGATAATATAAATTACTTGCCATAACAAAAAAAACAAATTAGCCTATAAAACATCTTAGCAAATCGTTGACTTAGTTGCCAAGAAGAGGTAACAACCAAAGACAAGACTGATTTGGAATATAAACTAATTTGCAAAATCTTACAAAGAAGGCTGATGGAAGTTATTAAGAAATATTATTTTATAAAGCAGACAGAAGCAGCACATCAGTTTAAAAAAAGCTTGGCAGGAGACCCAACTAAGTAAAGTCATCTCATGGGAATATAAGGATGAAAACAGGACAATAATCAGAAAATAAATGGAGGAGAGTTATAAAGATTTTTTTATAATAACTTGTTTTTACTATCATGAACTCTAACATTACAGTCCCAGTTGTGTTTAGAAGAGGAAGAAACTGGCCCTAATGAGAACAAACATGAGAAGGCAGGTAGATTAAACCAAGTATATGCTGAAAAAATACATTCTAGAAGCAACACAATTGTGAAGGCACTGCATGTATCTATAGGTAAAATACAAAAAATGTGGGGGGAAAAAAATCTCAGCCCTTTGTACTAATTAATACAAAAAAAAAGACAAAAAATCAACAACCAAAGATCTATTTAACTATGTTTCCATCTATACAAAATCTTTTGTGAGCCTCATCTACACACACATCAAGGACAAGCTCAAGGACAAGGAATAGGTAGGATTTTGGAAGTACACTCCACACTGTATACTACATCTTTACCATAACACTGAGGAACCTGGTATAGAAGACAGAGTGATGAACATGATGTCAGAAATACCTGAATGTAAATCTCATCTCCAACATCTGGTTCTGCAAGCCTGGCAAGACACTTAACTTCTCTGAACTCAAATTCTACCTATAAAATGAGGAAGTTGAACTAGGCTGACTTTAAAGTCTTAAAATTCTAAATCTATGATCCTGATTATAACAAGTCATTTGCATCACTAGGGCAAAACATCACCTGAGGGCTCTTTTCCAACAAGTTGCCTCCTATCCTTATATTAGAATCATTAAAAATTCCCTAACAGTTATAATAACAAAGATAAGTAACATCAGATGAGGCATAAAACAGGGAAGGGTACTCTTGTCAAAAGTCCTAGCCACTATCATGGAGGGAGATACAGCCCAGAGTCCAAGTTGAAAAGGAGATTCCCTATAAGATTCTACAGATGACATCACTTATTAAGCCCAGAACATTTTAAAGCCAACTGAAAGTGACTTATAAACACTAAAAAAAAAAGTTTCCCCTAACCATCCATACAGAAAAATATAAGTAGAGGAAGAATGTGCAGATTTTAAAACATATAACTGGATAGACAATCTATAGAGTTTATTCATCAGTGTGTAGGTGTGTTTATGTGCACACACATACACACATCTAGGACAGAATGGATGACATTTTGGGTCAAGAATTAAAGAAAAGGGTAGGCTGAATAGCAAAGTATCTTTAATCAACCCAAATTTCACCCAGAAAAAGAAGCCCACTTTTCTAATACCAATATTCCACCAGTGTTAATAAAATGGCTGCAAAAAATGGAACATAATCTCTTAACACCTGATAATGAGGATCAAATAACAGAGAGGTGCCCTGCAGGTGCAAGCAAGCTGCAAGCTATCACAAATGAGGAACTTCAAAAAATATTACGAAAAGATGTCATCAAGGGAATCTGCAACAGAAAAATAGGATGGGACGGTCATGTACCCTAGATGAGAGATGAAAGGACAGGTGCTCCATGGTATTCTTGTAACATCAGAAAAAAAAATCAACAAAGGACTCTAGTACCCCTCATTCCAGGAAAGTAGACCTCCTGTGATGAATTTATAGGAGAGCATGAGAAGTAGCACAGTTGAGAGAACAGTAAATAAGTAGTCAGGGGCTGAGGTCACATCCTCAATCTGTCACTTATTCTCTAGGCAATGTTGGATTCATCACTCCATTACTCCAGAGCCTCAGTTTCCTAATTTATAAAAATGAGGAAGAGTTTGAACTAGATGATCCATAAGGTCTATGATCTTATCATGGTTAAGGATGAACATGGTTTGGGATGCAACCTACATCTTTGGAGAGAACACTGAATGATCAAAGAATCATTGAGTATAAGAAGTATGATCATTTCTCTTGAGAAGACTGTTGGATTAATGGGAAAATTGGTTATTGATGCTTGTAACTTACTTCTTTATTTTTATTAAAGTGAAATAGTATTTTAAGCTAATGCCCTATACTACTTCCCTGAATTTACACTGTCCCCTATTTGCAACACCTCCCTCTAATTCTTGAGAGTAAAGAGTCCTTTAATTGTATTCTCCAATTACTCACATTTCTACTTTCCTCCAGTGAAAGGAATAAACAAGGATGGCTATCACTTAGTCACCAACATAACACAGAAAAATGTTCAAGTCTTATCAGAACTCAAGTTTCTTATACTGCAAATTCTTGCCTTCATTTGTGAGTTAAAATGAACTTCACCTCACAACGTTAGGTGGATATTGATACAAAACAGTAACTCGAGAAGCACTGCAATGCAATGGAAGTGTGTAGTATTCTTTAAAAGCCATGCATGGAAAACCATACTCAGTAAGGCTGTCAAACATCTGACAAGAAGGTAAGTGATCATTCCAATAGAATCAGGCTTCCTGGTTCTTTCACATAAAAACAATATTTTCGATATCTAAACTCTGCTAACTTTTTGTAAATACTTAACAAATATTTAAAACCCCTTTTGAAGTTTCACAAACTTAAAAAATGTGATCAAATAAATAAAATAGGGAAGAGGGAGAAATCAAGTAAAATTATAAAATTCAGGCTGTATTTTGATAGAAGGGGAAAGAAAAACTTATTTGCTATGTAAATCTTTTTAATTTTCAAAAATATTATTTCTTTCTTTGCTTTGAAAATCTAAGTGCTCCAGAAGTCATATCTAAAAAACATTTCTGAAACTGAACTTGAAATTTTACTCCCTTAATGAAGAAAATCTATTCTTTTAGAAATTGCATAATTTACCTATCAGAAGCCTGAAAATGGAAAATAATTTCTTTAAAGAATAAGAAAAATTAAAAAACTAAGCACTGACTACTACCATTTTTTTAATCTTCTTCATTCTTTTTAACCAACTGCAAGGTTCTTAACCTGGAGGTCCAGTAACTTACTTTTTAAAAATATTTTTGATAATTATATTTCAGTATGCCTGGTTTCCTTTGTAATGCTATGTATTACTTTACACATTTAAAAATATCATTCTGAGGAGTCCATAGGCTTTATCAGATTGCCAAAGCAGTCCCTGACAAAAAGTTTCTGAATCCCTGGACCCACAATCATTTAAGCAGGAGTATGGGGGTTTCAAAAGAGAAAGAGGAAGTCAAAGGTAACTAGAATTAATCCCAGTAATTGTTTAGACACTTTTTTGTAGACTAAACATTACTTGTGGCCAAATTTGTTTGGAAAAGGCTGATCTGATCCAATTTTCTTATTTTATAGAAGAGAAGGGAAAAAAAACTAAGACCTACAGAAATCAAGTATCAAGTGTCTTCCCAAGGTCATATAGTCTATTTCAATTGTTTCTTATGTGCAAATACTGCTAGGCCTAGGGATATAAAAACAAAAAGGAAACAGTACTGGCTCTCAAGGAACTTACAGTCTTCCCTGGAAGAGGGAGGAGAGAACACAAGTATACATGTAAATACAAAGTAGGTACAAAGTAATTTCAAAGAGAAAGTGCTAATAACAGGGAATGAAAAGTAGGAAAACGTAGAAGATGGCTCACTAAGCAATGGCTCACAAAGAAACTAGAGTTTCTCTGAGGTGGTAAGAAGGGAGTATAAATTAAACGTAAGGGATCACTTGTGAAATGGCATGGAGGTGGGAGATGGAATGTCACATACAGGAAATAACTAGGCAGCTAGTAGGACTGGAAGAGATTGTATTCAAAGGGAAGTCATATGAAGTAGTCAGGTGGGAGTCAGACAGTGGAAGCTTTGAAATGCTAGACTGAGAATTCTGAATTTTATCATAAAGGCAAGAGGAAGCCATTGAATATTTTTGAGTAAAATGAGAGTGCTACGTCTTTTAGGAATATAAAATTTTGTGGAAGATGTCAATCCTCTGATTGATAGGTGAATAAGGGCAAGAAAAGAACAAGAATAAAGATTGTGTAAATAAAGAGAAAGGAACAGATGTGAACTGTTGTGGAAGTAGAAAAGACTTGACAACTAATTAGTTGTGGGTGAACAGGAGAGGAGAAAGAGTCAAGGGTAACTCCAACGTTACAAAACTTAGTGACTAAAAGGATGGTGGTGCCATCACAGTGAAATGGAAAGGTATTGAAACGCAATGTGAGTATGGAAAATGATACAAAGCTAGTCAATACATCTGGAGCTAAAATATAAATATGGGTTCAGAAAACTCTATACAAATATTTCAGTACGTTTATCTTGGGTGTAAACAACTGTTGTATAATTCTAATCCACAGCTAGGTGGCATAATGGACAGAGTGCCAGGCCTAAAGTCAGGCTCATTTTCTTTTCTTTTCAGTTATATAAAACAGTTCCATATTATTCATTTTGGACAAGAAGACTCGAATAAAAGACAAAATGGAAGTGAAAAACAGCATGCTTCAATCTGTATTCAATCCAAATCAGTTCTTTCTCTGGAGGCAGAGAGTAAACGTCACATTACTCCTTTGGGATTGTCTTGGATTGTTGTACAACAATCTAAGACAATCCCAAAGTCATTCACAATTCTTCATCGAATAATATTGTTGTTAATCTCTGTTCACTTCACTATGTATCAGTTTATGCAAGTCTTTCCAGGTTTTTCTGAAATCATCCTGCTTGTCATTTCTTACAGCACAATATATATCTCAGCTTGTTTAGCCATTCTCCAATTGATAGGCATCCCTTTGATTTCCAATTCTTGGCTACCACAAAAAAGAACTGCTATAAATATTTTTGTACAAACAGGTCTTTTCCCCTTTTTATTGGATGTTTTTGAGATAAAGACCTAGTGCTAGATCAAAGAGAATGCAGAAATTTGTAGCCCTTTGGGCATAGTTCCAAATGCTCTCCAGAATGGTCAAGTCAGTTCACAACTCCACCAACGACACATTAGCATCCCAGTTTTCCCACTTCTCCTCCAAAATCCAATATTTTCCTTTTCTGCCTTATTACAGGGTTCATTTTCAAGGTATTTTCATGATTATCTGGCCTTAGGTACTAACTAGTATGTGACTCTCAGCAAGACACTTAACCCTATTTGCTTCAGTTTCTTCATCTGTAAAATGAGCTGGAGAAGGAAATGGCAAACTACTCCAGTGTCTTTGCCAAGAAAACCCCAGATGAGGTTACAAAGAATTGGACAAGACTGAAACGACTAAACATCAACAAAAAAAAATCTCAAATTACTGATGTGATGGGTATATGCTGCAAAGAACACAAAACAGCTCCTTCTTCTGTGAAATTTATACCTAAAATCAAAGTGACAACAGAAAATCGAAAAGTGTGATGATAGATCTCTAGGGGTCCCTAAGACAAAAACTTTTCATAATAATGTTAGTGCCTATTAAAATACTGTTTCCTTTTCCAGTACAGGGCTCTATGAAGCCTGATTTTCTTCATACACTTCAACTAAAAAAAAAAAAAAATCACAATGACTGAATGAAGAAGCAGATTTGAGAACTGTCTCTTATTAAGCCAGATATTAAAGTCTTGCAAAAATATGTAAAACAATGCCACTTTTCTCATTACATTTTTCTTGTTTAAAAAGATAATTATTTTTCATAAAATACTTATGTATTGAGTAATGAGTCATTGTTTTTAAGAAATTAATATTTTAAAATGTATCTTAATTTCTAAGATGGTAAATATCAACATGTGTATTATACATGTATACATACAACACACACACACTAAACAAAAGCCCTTTGGGGTCCTCAATAATTTTAAGAGGGTAAAGGGATCCTGAGACCAAAATGTTTGAGACTCATTGGTAAACTGGTGGAGAACTGGCATCCCAAAGGCTCAGGTTGGAATCCTACTTTTGACAATTACTAACTCTGTTACCCTAGGCAAATCAAGACTTAACTACTAAATTCTGACAGTAACAAAACAGGAATAAAATAGCACCTACCTTACAGGGTTATTGTGACAACTAAATGAAATACTATAATGTTAAGCACTTTGCAAACCTTAAAATGCTGTATAAAAATACTATGTACACATCTACGTACGGTGTTAGTTTATTTTTCAAATTAAAGAAGAGTTACAATTTTGCTCAAGTGATTTAGAATAACATTCCTAAAAGAAGGCAAGTTTGCAGGATTTCCAACAAAGGAGAAAAGACCTACAGCAATCACCTGGATAATGTAGGCCAAAATGTGTCCATACCTCACACATATAAATACAGAGATTAAGAAGAAGCTTATGGGAGAAACAGTGTTAGCTTCAAAATCAGGAAAGATCTAGGTTCTAATCTTGCAGTTTACACTTTCTAGCTGTGTAACCTTGGTCAAATCTTTTGAGCGCTAATTTCCTGACCTGTAAAACGAGGTCAATATTATCTGCAGTACCCACCTTAAAAGGTTGTTTGCTGTGGGATCAAATCAGATTATATATGCAAAGTGCTTTACAAACCTTAAAATGTTATATAAATGTCAGCTATCAGAAATATGTAGGGAATTAGGAGTTTTTATTATATTTACTTAATTCTGTACCTTGCTAATACAATGTAGACTGGTCCTTTAATGGGAAAGGAAGCATTTGATTAAGAAACCAAAACATGTGAAAAACTGTTTGGTGTATGAATTGGCAATAATTTAGAAAAAGAGCCTTTTAAAGCTAAACCTTACTACAGCACCACTAGTGTGGGGAATGAGGATATAAAAGAGAAATTCCACATCTATTATTAATATCAGAATTCTAAAGATACTTGTTTCATTTAAAGAACAAAGTATGATAAGAACATTCTCATAACCACTTTTGTATCAATTTCATAAAAATTCAGAACAGATAGAAATTAGAACGACCAACTAACTCAAGGGTAGGGAACCTGCAGCCTCAAGGCCACATGTGCCCCTCTATTCTTTGGATGAAGCCTTTTCACTGAGTTCAAGTTTAACTGAACAAATCCTTTTATTAAGGAGATTTGTTCTGTAAAGTATGGATTCAATCAAAGAGCTGCACTCAAGGACCTAGAGGGCCACATGTGGTTCCCCAACCCTGCACTAGCTCATATTAAGCTCTAATATATTCAGTTCATATTTCCTCCCAGGTGTATTAATTCGAAAATTCAAACATACAAATGCAGAAATGGAATAAATACATGGTTTCTTAGTAAATCTACAGGGAATTTAACATAATATATTAATATATAGAGAATAGTAATATATAGAATATTGGTCATCAGATAGATACATCTTTTTCTCTGAATATTTTATATCCAATAATTTGACCAGAAAGGCTGGATTTCAATTTCATAATTGGAAAATAGGAATACTTGATTAATCGGATCAATTTGAGGTATATTGGTACCTTAAAAATCAGTTCAAAAGTTTACTTTCAAAATCTCAACCCAGGATACTCCTTTAGCATCGTATTCAATTTCACTAACCTCCTAATTTTTAATGTCACATGTCCTCTCTCCTTGAACCAACAGCTGAATCTAGTCCTTAGCTTAATGTCACGTGAATAGTGGCGAATTTTTTAAAATGAAGTATATGGGGGCGGAGCCAAGATGGCGGAGTAGAAGGACCCACATTTACGAGCTCCGAAACCACAGCCCATAGAATTAATGTAAAAAGAGACCCCCATAATTTCTGGACCACTGAAAGGGGTACAGAAACGGAGTGGAAGAGATTTTCGTTCCAGGGAGCCCTGGAGACCCGTCCCCCCAGGGTCCGTCGCGCCCCGGAAAGCGGACCCCACCCCAGCGCTGCCCGGGCCGCGGCCCCAGAGAAGCTGACCAGAGCAGGCTTCAGGGACGGAAGCTCCGGCAGCTGGGAAAGTCCCTCCGCCCACAAAAGCTACAGGTCAGTGAGAGAGAAGGCTGGGCTGGACGAGAGGGGGAGCGGAGTGTCTCCGTGACTCGGGCAACCTCGGGAGGAAGCGGCGCGGCAGAGATGGGGCAGGAAGCGGCAGAGGCAGAGGCGTGGGCGGCAGTGGAGGAAGCAGCGGCTGCGGCCAGCCCAGGACTCCCCCCAGCAGCAGGCAGGATCCTCATTATGGAAGGTCTCCGCATAAACAACCTGAGGGAGCTGAGCCTGGGAGACGGCCCTGCCCCACCCCGCTCTATTACTGAAGGCCTCTGAATAAAGCCCCTGAGGGAGCTGAACCTGGGAGGCGGCCCCCCAGCCCCACCCCAGCACCAGAACTAAAGCTCACATTGATTAGCGGAGCGAAAAGCCCATTTGAATCTCAGAGCCCAAGCACTAGCTGGGCGGATCTAGGTGGGGGTGGACAGGAATCTCAGAAGTCAAGTAACTGGCTGGGAAAATGTCTAGAAAAGGGAAGAAAAATAAGACTATAGAGAGTTTTTTCCAACAAATGCAAATGATCCTGACATTCGGATCTGACGAGGACGAGGAAATATTCTTGCCATCAGGGAAAGACGTGGAGGGTGGGGCCTCAGCACCCCAGACACCCCAGGGGGATGTCCAGTTGGCTCAGGCCTTGGAAGAGCTCAAAAAGGATTTTGAAAAGCAAGTTAGACAGGGGAAGGAAAAACTGGGAAGAGAAATGAGAGAGATGCAAGAAAAGCATGAAAAACGGGTCAATACCTTGGTTAAGGAGACCCAAAAAAATGCTGAAGAAAATAACACCTTGAAGAATAGGCTCACTCAATTGGCAAAAGAGGTTCAAAAAGCCAATGAGGAGAAGAATGCTTTCAAAAGCAGAATGAGCCAAATGGAAAAAGAGGCTCAAAAGCTCACTGAATTTAATAGTTCTCTCAAAATTAGAATGGAACAGATGGAGTCTAATGACTTTACGAGAAACCAAGAAATCACCAAACAAAACCAAAAGAATGAAAAAATGGAAGAGAATGTGAAATATCTCATGGGAAAAACAACTGACCTGGAAAATAGATCCAGGAGAGACAATTTAAAAATTATGGGACTACCTGAAAGCCATGATCAAAAAAAGAGCCTAGATATCATCTTTCATGAAATTATCAAGGAAAACTGCCCTGACATTCTAGAACCAGAGGGCAAAATAAGTATTGAAAGAATCCATCGATCACCACCTGAAAGAGATCCAAAAAGAGAAACTCCTAGGAACACTGTGGCCAAATTCCAGAACTCCCAGCTCAAGGAGAAAATCTTGCAAGCAGCTAGAAAGAAACAATTCCAGTACTGTGGAAATACAATCAGGATAACTCAAGATCTAGCAGCTTCTACATTAAGGGATCGAAGGGCGTGGAATAGGATATTCCAGAAGTCAAAGGAACTACGACTCAAACCAAGAATCACCTACCCAGCTAAACTGAGTATAATACTTCAAGGGAAAATATGGTCTTTCAATGAAACAGAGGACTTTCAATCATTCGTAATGAAAAGACCAGAGCTGAAAAGAAAATTTGACTTTCAAACACAAGAATGAGAAGAAGCATGAAAAAGTAAACAGCAAAGAGAAGTCTTAAGGGACTTAGCAGAAGTGAACTGTTTACATTCCTACATGGAAAGACAATATTTGTAACTCTTAAAACTTTTCAGTATCTGGGTAGTTGGTGGGACCACACACACACGTAAATGCATGCACGCACACACACATACACACATGCACACACATACAGAGACAGAGAGCACAGAGTGAATTGAATAGGATGGGACCATATCTTAAAAGAAATTAAGGTAAATGGTGAGAGACAAATGTACTGGGAGGAAAGAGGGTGAAATGGAATGGGGTAATTATATGTCATTTAAGAGGCAAGTAGGAGACTTCTTCGTGGAGGGAAAAAGAGGAGAGCTGAGAAAAAAAAAAAACCCAATTAGTTTACCCTCATCACATTTGACTAAAGGAAGGAATAAAATGCACACTCATTTTGGTATGAAAACCTATCTTACCGTATAGGAAAGTGGGGGAGAAGGAGATAAGCAAGGGGGGGGTGATGATGGAAGGGAGGGCAAAGAGAGGAGGGAGCAATTTGAAGTCAACACTTGGGGAGGGATAGGATCAAAAGACAGAAAAGAAACAATGAGGGGCAAGGTAGGATGGAGGATAATTCAGTTAGTCTTATACAACATGACTATCAGGGAAGACATTTGCAAAATTACACAGATATGGCCTATATTGAGTTGCCTGCCTTCCCAAAGGGAATGGATGGGGAGGGAGGGATGGGGAGAATTTGGAACTCATAGTTTTAGGAACAACCGTTTAGTATTGCTGTTGCTACTAGGAAAGAAGACATACAGTTAATGAGGAATAGAAAGTCATCTGGCCCTACAGGAGAAAAGAGAAGATGGAGACAAGAGAAGGGAGGGATGACAGAAGAGAGGGCAGATTGGAGATAGGGAAAATTAGATTGCTTGGGGTATTGGGGTGGAGGGAGGGGTTAAAAGGGGAGAAATTTGAAACCCAAAATTTTGTGAAAATGATTGTAAAAAGTTAAATAAACAAATAAATAAAAAAGAAAAAAATGAAGTATATGTTGGCTGCCTCTATCTCCAGTCTTTAAGATCAATACATATAACTTGTGAATATCTGAATGAGTTCTCATAGGTAAGACAGGGTCCTTGCTCTTACTTTTGGAAATCCTGTCAGTTAAGTGCACAATTCAATGAGCTGGGAATTTGTGAGAAGAAGTAACCATCAGTAGACAGTCAGAGGTAAACTCCCAGAAGGTCCAGGCCAAATGAAGAGCTGAAGGTTTTGGTATCTTTGCTGCTAATTAGGCTCTGAGTCAACACAAAGATTCAAACTACTTAGAGGGGGGAACAGGACTGCAGAGTGGACTGAGGTCTTTGAGAAGAAGAGACAAGGGAGGCAGGAAAAGTTGGCCTTGTGTCATCTTATCCCTCTGGTGCCTCCTCACCCCTTTTCACTCTATTTTTCACTCTAGATTGTGTTTTTTGTTGATTTCTGCCTAAATCTTTAAAAATATTTTATTTATTATTGGTTATATTTGCTGAATTGTTTTATGATCCTCATTCTTAATTTTAATTGTAGGTGAATTCAAAGTTCGGCAGGAGAAAAAGCTACAATAGTATAGAATGAAATTCATTTTACACATCAAGCCCTTTAATAGACTTTTTCTTTGTTTTTAATAGCATTAGCTTTTGTCTGTTTCTGTCTTTACTTACACAAACACACAATATCCTATCCTCTCCTACTGTAGTTCTTTTAACTTATGCATCATCAGCACACCACATCCATACTCATGTCTTACAAAAGTAAAATAATAGCATTCTAAACCACAGTCTTCTCAGATATTATTTTATGCAGCTATTCCCTACACCTGTCTCTTTTTTTCCTGCTTCATTTATAACATAAAACAATCCCATTCCAAAAAACCCTGTCCAACTCAAGATGTATGGGAACAAGATAAATCAGAAGATCACAGACTTAGAGCTGGAAAAGACCTCAGAAGCCTATACTACAACTCTAATTTTTTCAAATGAGGAAACTGAGGCCTGGGGAGGAGACTGAGCAACTTCTCCAGGGGCACATAGAATTAGTGGCAGAGACAGATCTGAACCCAGCTTGCCAGCACCAGAACCAGCATGCTTTACACTGCCTCACTTGAAAGATAAAAATATGGAAATGATAACTGGTAAAAATATAGGAGAGGGAAGGTACATTTACATTATCACTTTGAATTGTATTTAAATGACCCATCAAAAATTAATTTTAATTGTTCAGCCCTCTCCCTCCCTCATAATGTTTTACAAGAGTCACAGCAGGAATGAGAGGCAGAATGGCACCACTGGCAAAGAGAGCTGACCTGAGTTCAGTCCTGCCTCTGATACATACTGGCTTTATGACCTTGGGCAAGCTTGCTTTCAGTGCTCTAGACGACTCTCTCAGGCTATTTATCAGTTGCCAAGGGTGGCCACTTGATTGAGTTTCCTATGCCAATGACATCTGTCATAGGTTCAGTCCTTTCCCCACCTCAAGTAACAACCAACATTGACTCATTTGAACTTCAGCTTCTTTCCTGCAGTTCATTATTTCCTGGAGGTGCCAGAAAACAGTGAAATAGCCAAGTGTGTCAGAAATTTAAACTTAGAATTGAAAAGGGCCACTTTGGCATCTCAGTACACCTTAAGTCCACAAAAGGAGAAGTGTTACAGAAGATATTTCTAAAACTGTGTGGCTAGAAAATAACAATATTTCCCCTCAGATCTGGGTTCCTGTTCACCCTTCAATGAAATAACAAACTTTGCAAATCTTCAAGTCCCAAGACTTGAATACATGTGCATAAAATGGATACCCAATCTCTCTATAAATACGGACAAACAAAAATAGAAAAATATAAAAAATAAAAATTTTAAAACATTTGTTGAAGTTTAATCTTGGGTTAGTCATGGAGTTAGCTGTTGCTGCCTACCACACCACCTGCTTGCTTGCCAATATGGAAACCAAAAAGCTCTACTTGACTCCAGGTGCAGGGATCTTATAGAGTAGAAAATCATACATAGAAAATATCTGTGGCAGCTGCAGAGCTGCAGGAAATTCTTCAAGATCCCCTGGGGCAGTCAAAAATCAAAATAGATTTCTTGACAGTGTAGTGGCCCAAGCAGTTTTACTCTAGTTTATGTTAAATCCCAATACTTATCAGATTTCTGCAGTATGAGAATCTTGGGTCAAATATCGATTGAAATAAATAATAATAATAATCTTAAATGTAATAGTCTTTTGAGAAGTTTCATTTACATATTAATGATTCACATTTTCTTCACAATCTGGTGAAATGTCCTATGCAATTCTTTCTCTTCTACTAGGTATATGAAAATGCCCCTTCTATTTGGTGAAGTTCAGAATAAAATTTAAAAAAATTTTAAAAACCCAACCCATACATTAACCATCTCCTGTTTGATATTCTTTCTTCTCTGGGTTTTCTTGACATTCTCTCCTGGCTGGCCTCCTACCTGTCCTCCTCAGTCTCCACAAACATATAACACTCCTACCTGTGGATGTTCCCTAAATTTCTATCCAAGGTTCACTCCTTCCTCCCTATCAGAGGTTCTTAATTTTTCTTATGTCACGGATCTTTTTGGGAGGTAGATGAATTCTAGGGATCCCTTCTCATTATCCATTATCACAAATTAATATTTTCAAAAGCATAAAATACATATGATTGTATCTTTTGTGCCCATTCCAATTTCTGGTATGGGAGACGGTCATTGTAAAGACAGAGACAGAAGGTGAAGTATCTTGGATCAGAAACAAAGAAAAGGTCAGTTTGGTTGGGTCCCAGAGTGTGGGAGGAATCTATCTGAAAAGATAGGTTGGAACCAGGTTGTGTAGAGCAGAGGTGTCAAACACATATAGGGCAGCAATGACCCACTATATTCTTGAATGCTGAAAATCTCTCCATGGAATCCTGGTTAAGAACCCCTCCCTGCTCTATGTTCTCACCCAGTAACAGCCATCAGCTCAGATAGATTTAACAGATAATTCCCTTATCTATAGATCCAAAGTTAGGCTCTCTCCCAGATTCAGTCCCACATTACCAATTACCTAATGGACATTTCAAATTAGATGATTCCTGATACTCAATGAATCTGAAAGTAAACCCATCACCTTTCCTCCTAAATTCTCCCCACTTCCAAACTTCCCTATTTCTATTTAAGTAGCACCATCTTTCCACGTTTGCCACGAACTTGGTATGATTCTGGACTATTCACTCTTTCACAGCCCACATATTGAAAAAATGTCAAATCTTCCTATCTACCTTCACAATGCCTCTCAAATCCACTCCTTTCTGTCCAGTCATACAGCTACAACCTTAGTTCAGAGCCTCATCATTTTGCATCTGTGTTATTGCAACAACCTCCTCACTGTTCACCATACCTCAAGTCTCTCCCCACTCTAGTACAATACATACAGAGTGCTGCCAAACTAATTTTCCTTAAGTATAAATCTGACCATGTGACTCAACCACCTAGTCTCAACTCAAAGGCATTCCATTGCCTCTAGGATAAAATATAAATCCCTATATTTAGCTTTTAAAGTCCTACACCAGTGATACCAAACAAATATAAATAGGACCACTAAATTGTACGTAAGGATTCCTGACTTATAAAACTACATATTAACATCATATTTCACTGCATTTCTACTTTGCTAAATATTTCTCAATTACATCTTAATCTGGTCCAGGCAGGCAGCATTCAAGAATGTAGTGGGTCACTGCTGCCCTATATGTGTTTGACACCTCCGCTCTACACAACCTGGTTCCAACCTATCTTTTCAGATACATTCCTCCACATTACTCTCCCACACTCTGGGACCCAACCAAACTGGCTTTTTCTTTGCTCCTCATCCAAGATACTTCACTTTCTGTCTCTGTCTTTACAAAGACCATCTCCCATACCTGAAATGTATTCATTCTCCTTAATTTTCTCTTCCTTTAAGATGCTAGTCAGGCACCAACTTTTTTTTTTAGTTTTTGACATTCACTTTTATAAAATTTTGAGTTCCAAAATTTTTTTTGTTCTTCCTTCCTGTTCCACTCCCCTCCTCAAGACAGCAAGCAATCTGATATAGGTTATACATGTACAATCATATTAAACATACTTCTACGTAAGTCATGTTGTAAAAGAAGAATCAGAACAAAAGGGAAAAACCACAAGAAAAAATAAAGAGAGAAAATAGTATGCTTCAATCTGCATTCAGATTCCATAGTTCTTTTTCTGGATTCTATCATAAGTCTTGGAACTTTCTTAGACCACTGTACCATTGAGAAGAGCTAAATCTATCACAGTTGACTGTGCTCACTTCGCTCAGCATAAGTTCATACAAGTCTTTCCAGGTTTTTCTGAAATCCATTTGCTCATTATTCCTTTTTTTTCTTTTATTTATTTGCTTGTTTATTATTTGTTTTCAGTGTTCTACAATCATTCCCATGTATCTTAGATTTCTTCCCCTCCCTCACTCTCCTTCTCCCTCCCTTTCCCTTCCTCCCCACTTCCTCCCCAAAATGGCATGCCATGTTATATAGGTTCTACACATACATTCCTATTAAATACATTTTCACCTTAGCCATGTTGAATAGAAGAATTTAAATAAATGGGAGAAAACATAAATCAAAACAAAACAAAACCTAATACAAAAGTAAGTGGTCTGCTTCATTCTGAGATCCAATTCCATAGTTCTTTCTCTGAATATGGAAGGTGTTTTGCCTCAAAAGTCCACTGGGAATTTTTTAGGTCCTTGCTTTGCTATGAAGGACTAAATCTACCAGAAAAATTCCTTGCACACTGTGGTTGTTGCTGTGTACAAAGTTCTTCTGGTTCTGCTCCTTTGACTCAGCATCAATTCATATATGTCTTTTCAGGCCTCTCTGAAGTTTTCCTATTCATCATTTCTTATAGCACAATAGTATTCCATTACATTCCTATACCACAACTTGTTCAGCCATTCACCAATTGATCAGCATCCTCATAATTTTCAATTCTTTGCCACCACAAAAAGAGCTGCTATAAAAATTTTTGTACACATGGGTCCTTTTTCATTTTTTATGCTCTTTTTGGGATACAGACCTAGTAGTGGTATTACTGAATCAAAGGGTATGCAGAGTTTTATATCCCTTTGGGCATAGTTCCAAATAGCTTTCCAGAATGGTTGAACCAGTTCACAACTCCAACAGCAGTGCATTAGTGTCCCAGTTTTCCCACATCTTCTCCAACATTTATCATTTTCCTTTTTTATCATATTGGTCAAATGGATAGTTGTAAGGTGGTATTTCAGTTATTTTAATTTTTTCTCTAATCAACAGATTTAGAGCATTTTTTCATATGACTACAGACAGCTTCAATTTCTTCATTTGAAAACTGCCTGTTCATATCTTTTCACCATTTCTCACCTGGAGAATGACTTGCATTCTTATAAATATGACTCAGTTCTCTATATATCATGCACCAACTTTTAAAAGATGCCTTTCCTGAGTCCCAAACTGCTAGTGTCCTCCCTTCCCAACTACCCTATATTAACTATTTTGTGTTTGTATGTGGCACATATCCATGTGTATATATGTGTATATGTATATATATATATATATGTATATGGGTGTGTATGTACATTTGTATGTGTACAAGTATGTACTTGATGACTCCTCCATTAGAATGAAAGCTCATTAGGAAACAGGGCTGGTGTGTACTTCTATCCCTGGTACTAAACACAGAGTTGGGTACCTAGGGCATGAAACAGAGTAGATGCTTAATAAATACTTGCTAATGGATAGATTAGTCCTTTTCTATCACACTGGAGCTTGCACATCTTGTTATACAGAGATTTTCTTTGCAATATGCTTCTTAGAAATAGTCCAGTAGATCAACAAGCACTTATTAAGTACTTAAATGCTAGGCAATCCATTTACATCTACCTAATTCATTCACTACATTGGCTTTTACAACCCTTTTCATTCTTCCTTAAGCATCTCATGGTTTTCACCCTCTCAGCTGAGAACCTTTCTTCATATTTCACTGAAAAAAAATTTAGGTCTTTTGCTGAGAATTCCCTCTTCCCCACTCATTCACTTAACTTTAATCTCTCCAAGATGGCTCAGGGGAAGAAAGTGAGGCTGGTGACCTTGCCCAGCCCTCCCTCACTCAAATCAAAATCAACTGCAAGTCATGTCATCATCTCGATGTCATGGTCCTCTTCAAGAACAAAGGACAAACACAACCCAATCTACTGGCTAATTTTCTACTGTCTACAAACATGTCCAAGTCTCCCTCATTCTCAATAAAATAGGTGCTTCTACTTTCTTTCCTCTCACTCTTAACTTTCTTCAGTCTGTCTACCAAGCTCCAACATTCAACTGAAACTACTTTCTCCAAAGTTACCAATGCCAAATTTAATATCCTTTTCACAATCCTCATTTTAAGTTTTTTGTATCCTCTGACGCTCTTGATCAGTCTCCTCTCATCTATATTCTCCTCACTAAATTCTGACACGTTCCTTTCCTGGTTTTCCTCCTACCTATCTGACTACTCCTTCTCAGTGCCTTTTGTTGGATCTTCATCCAAGTCACCCATTAACAATGGACATCCTCCAAAGTTCTGTTCCCCTTCTCCCTCTATACTATTTTGCTTGGTGATCTTATCAGTTCCCATAGATTCAATTATCATCTCAATACAAATGATTTTCAGGTCTACTTATCCTGTCCTCATCTCTCTCCTAACTTACATACTAAATTCTCCAACTGCTTTTTGGACATCTTGAACCTGATATCCCACAGACACATCATGCCAAAACTGAACTCATTAGTTTTTCCCCCTAAACCAACTCCTCTAATTTCCTTATTTCTGCTGAGGGCATCACTACCCTCCCAGTCACCCAGACTAGGAAGTAAGTATTGTCTTCTCTTACCTCCTATATAACCAATTTTTGCCAGGTCCTGTCTACCTTAGGACATCTCTTATATACAATCTTCTCTCTAACACTTCTGCCACCCCAGTGCAGGCCCTTAGTATCTCCTACATGAACTATCACTGCAACAGCCTGCTAGTTGGTCTCCCCTCCTCAAGTCTCTTCTCACTCCAGTTCATCTTCCACTCAGCTATCAAAGTGAACACTCTCACTATTCAATAAAATCCAAACCTGTTAGCTCCAGAATCAAATATAAAATGCTCTATTTGGATTTTAAAACCCTTCGTAAGTTGGCTTCTTGCCACTTTTCCAGTCTTCTTACACTTTATTTTCTTCGCCATATACTATATGATCCTGTGAAACTGGAGTCCTTGCTAATCCCGACACAAAATATTCCACAGCCTGACTCCATTTTCAATAGGATACCACATGCCTAGAATGCTCTCCCCTCTCTGGCTCTTGGCTTCCTTCATGAACCCAACCTTCTGCAAGAAGTCTTTCCCAGTCTTCCATAATGCTAGCCTCCCTTTAATGTTAACCTTGATTATCTTCAGTTTACCTTGTATATATCTTGTCTGTAGAGAGCTGTTTACACATACTGTCTCCCCCATTAGACTGTGAGTCCTTTAAAGGGAGGGACTATTTTATGCCTTTATTTGTATTCACAGTTTAACACAATATCTGGCACATAGTAAGCATTTAATAAATGCTTGTTCATTTGTTTACTAGCTACTGCAGATACAAAAACAAAAGTGAGATTTTCCCTGGTACTCAAGGAGTTTGCATTTTATTGGCACTGTATCTTTGAAATAGTGGATTTAAATATTTACTTTAAAATTTAATAACAGCTCCAAAAATTGAACATTTCTAAAAATTGAAATGATGTTCTAAAATTGATATTTTCTATTTATTCCCAACATCCTATAGATGTAGACCTGGAAGATCATCTAATGCATTATCTAATCTATTTAGACCTCAAAGATTATCCAACTCACTCCAATTAGGCCAAAAAGAATCAAATGACTTGTCCAAGCAGCAGGGCTGAGGAATGAGGTTTGAATACAAATACTCTGACACCAAACTCCAAGATCTTTCCACTAATATAAATGCTGTCTCAATTCAAATTATATGTGCCTACCATGGACAGGCCACTGTGCTGGGTGCTAAGAGAGATGTAATTTAAATATGACATAATAGCTGCTTTCACTGAATAAAGTGAGAAAACATTAAAAAAAAAAAAAAACCATTATAGTAAGTGCCAAAGCAATGTGTAAACCAGTAACATTTGAAGTCACAGGGCCTGGGGGCAAGAGTAAGAAGAGAAGAGACACAGAGAGGCAAGCAGTCCAAATTGGCTATGGGACTAATGGGGAGCCATACAAGCCTAGAAAGGGGAATACCAAGTTATAGACACCCTTGAATGTCACAGTAGGGAATCTGGATTTTATTTCACAGGCAACTTTAATGGATTTTGAATAGAGAAGTAGAGTGATTAAAGATTAATATATAACAATGGTGTTTAGCTTGGATGGAAAGGAGGTAGAGACTGAAGACCTGCACGATGATTAAGAGGAAGTTCTGCAATGTTCCAGGAGAGTTACGGATTGTATGACAGGGATGGAAGTGGAATAAAAAGGAAAAAAAAAACTTACAAGATCTCTCATGGAAGTTGAAAAAAAAATGGCTAACAGGACACAGATAGGAAAGATTTTAAAATGATATGCTTAAAATACCCATGGTAAATTTAGCTGCAAATTTTGTAACAGGTAATACAGAAAACTAATGTTTTTCATTACATCTAAAATGAGCCTGAGCTTTCTTTTAGTACTCTTATCAGTAGGCAATATATGGTTGAATGCTTATAAAAAGTTAGAAAATTATCTTTAAGTCCTGTACATTTTAATTATTTTTTCCTTATTTTACTTGTAATCATGTTTGAAGAATTTTATATGTATAAAACACTCCAAAAAAGTATTTCATTGAATCATAAAAATCATAAAAATCATGGGTACTTAGAAATCATGTAGTTCAAGTCCCTCATCTTGTAAATGAGAAAACTGAGTTTTGGAGAAGCTAAATGACTTGCCAAATGTCATACTGGGATTAAGCAGGAAATCAAAATGGAGACCTACTTATTTCAAATTCAAAGTTTCACCAGTATTTACTTGTATTTATATGCCTAGAACTGTACTAAGAATGGTGGAATAGAAAAGGAAGTAAGAGTCACAACTCATATCTTACACTAGTTTACAATCTACTTGAGGAGAAAAGATCACTAAGCACCAAATAATTAATTTTCCACAAAACAGCATATGATCCAGGACTGAACTATGTGCTGCCGAATGTAATAGCGAATGAAAATAGAGTTTACTGAAGGAATGGAGTAAACTATGCTGTATCATGATTAGAGAGGACCAATGAGAAGAATGCTACCCACCTTCTGACAAAGAGCTGATGGACTCAAATGGTTAACTGAAACATATCTTTTTGGACATGAGGAATGTGGGAATTGGTCTGCTTGATTATGTATACTTGTTAAAAATGACTATTTTCTTTTCCTTTTTTTAACTTGGGTTGGGGCAGTTAAGAAGGTGAATATGGAAAACATTGCAAAAAACCAAGTAGGCTGTTGCAGTCAGGGAGGCATCATTAAAGAAATGGGGGACCTGACTAGAGCTCTGAAGGATTTGGTTAAATGGAGAGCCCATTTTCAGGTGAGAAGTCTTGCATCTTTTGCCAGGATTCATTTCTAGGATGTCTCTCATATAACTCCACAGATAGAGATCTGCAATCACAGGAAAGCAGAGAGCCACAAGTGTGATGGCACACATACAGCAGGCCAAATGGGATGAAAACAGGGTAGAAAATGGAGTTCAGAACTCCTAGCCAAAATATTCTAAACTCTTATGCATCCTCATATAAGGTCCTTTAAATATGTGCCTACATTTTCATAGCATGCCTACCGTGAAGACAGAAACACACAACACCATAAGACAATGTTCTTATCCCAACCCCTCAAGAAAAAAGCTACAAATCTGTGGTTCATAAAGACATGACAATGAACAATGTATAGGTACCAGATATTCATAGATTTGAAATTGTAAGAAACTTTACAGTTTCTTTATAGCTATCTAATCCAATTCAACCCCCTCACTCTACAAATGAAGAAACTGAGGCCCAGAGAGATGAAGTGGTCTGCCCACAGTCACACAAGTAGTTCAGTAGCAAAGCAGGGATCTGATAACTTTTCAGACTCTATTCTTTCCACTGCACGGTGTTACTTCTGAACTGATTACAATGTTGAGGCCCTTCAGCTCTTTGGTTCTGCAAACACTTTCCACCACTGTTGTCCTCTTGTACTTCCTAAGGCCTACTTCTTCACAGACATAAAATAAGTACATGTCTGGAGGGGGGAAAAAATCACCAGGAGTACATCAAGAGAATCCAGTCTATATTAATGTCTGGAGAAATTAATTCTTGAGGAGATAAATACTTATTTTAGCATAATTCAAATTATGCAAACTATTAATTTAGTAGTATCCTGTAACTTCAGGCCTTAGACAGGATCTATAATTGAAAAAATTTGGAAAAGCAATTGGTTAAAACTGCAGAATATGGTTGCTTCCAAATTAGAAATCGATCTAGATAAAGCTGAATCTGGTTAAAAGCAAGAAGTCCCATTGTTTGTAAACAAACTCTATGACCTAATCACTTAAAGAAAATTTCTAACAGCTCTCTCAAGTATTATGTCCTTTGATTCCTCTTTTCTAAAAATTCTGATACTCTGAATTTCAAAATTCATTATATGAATTTTCAACAACTCCAAACACACTGGATACAAGAAACACTTCATTTCAAACAGACTTTAACAAAAATCAGCCAGAGATTAATTTCAGAGTGTATATTATAACTTTGGCAAATACCTATGCAAAGTAGTTTTTTTTAAATAGACCTACTGTAAAAGGATGTCAAGTTTATTTTGAAAGTTTTCTATAACACAGGCTAAGTGAAGTAAGTGTTGTAGAAACAGAATTCAGAATCACAGGATCTGTGTTCAATTCCCAGCTCTGGTACTTAGTACTTCGATGACCTTTGACCTCAGTCTTCCTCATCTATAAAATGAGGGTATCAAATTAAGAGGACATCTACAATCCTTTTTAATTTCTAAATCTATGATGCTAGGGTCAAAAAGAAGCACAAATGTCCCCTCACTTCTCCTGGCCAATGTTCTCAGGTTAGATCATGCCTGTTTCTAGATCTCAACAATCCCTCAAGGAGGCTAAATCTACATCAACACTAATAATAAATTTCTGTGGTATGGCTACATAGGAACTTGCTCTTTTCTGTCCATAAAAGAAAAATTCTCAATTGCTATTACTGGGTTTTAGATTGCTGATTGAGAAAGCAAAGTCAATAACCTCATTCAATTCTTTTGCACAGCCTCACTACAAAACCAATTCTACCTATGGATGACAGTTAGTTGATTTCCTGTATTAACAATTTCTTCAAATAAAAGTTTTGACCCTAAATCTAATCTGCATTAATGCTGCTCTTATTCTTAACTATCAAAAAGTCTATTTCTCTCTTAGAAGCTTTAGAAATACAAAACAAATCCAAATCTCTCACCTACTTTTTCTACAAGTATTCTTAAACCAGCTTTTCCAATAATCATTAAAGAATGCAAAAACCTACCTACCTCCTTCTCAGGACATAAAAGCAGTAAAATATGTAAAACCAACCATTCAGCACAAAATTGACATGCAATTACTCCTCCTTTGTAAGTGAAATCATTTTAAAAGCTCAAAACACATCATTTTAAAACATTATTTAGAAATTCCAAGTCTTAAAAACCAGATACCATGTCCCAAAAAGTAAGGAGAAAACCTTTAGGAAGTAATGTAGCAATTGTGCTATTTCAAACCATCTACTACTCCTCAAATTTTATATTAAAAACTAAAATATTAGTATTTGTAAACAAGTTTTCAAATTCAAAGCATATACATTACAGAGTTATGGTACCCACTGTAAAATGATCAAAACTTTTATATTAAACAGACTGAACTACCAGTCTGTACCAAGTACAGACTTTAACTACTACCATATGAAAAGGCACATAATAAACCCATGAGTTTAAGACAAAGTTAAAGTGGATGATGACATTTTAAATTAATTAAAGGGAGTAGATATAACTCCTCTTTACTTAGCCTTCAAAAGTAGGAGTTCAAGCAAGCTAAAACTGCCTTGCCAAAATGTCTCAATTCTAACTTTAAAAAACTTTCTCCAAAGGAGTGTTATTCAGTCTACAAGAAGTACTGGAACCTTTCAGTCTGGCTCATTCAGTTGTGTGATCCTTAACAGAAAAAGACTCAAGAGAGAAGAGGGAGAGAAGAAGGGAGAGGGAAGGGGGGCGGGGGGAGGAGAGAGAATAAGAGGGGGGAAGGAAGAAGAGGGAGAGGGGGGGAGAGAGGGGGAAAGGAGAAAGAGAGAGAGAAAGGAGAGGAAGGGGGGGAGGAGAGTACAAGAGCTGTGATTTCTTAAGGTGAATGCTCTTAGTCTGAGTGGCACACCAACTGACAAAATTGAAATCTGCACACACCACTAATATCTTCAAGAGATAAATGCTTAATACTTTTTCCTCTCAGTAAAAGAAAAAAAAAATGAACATTTTTTTGCTTTCAAGCAAGAAATGGCATCTTTAACCCAATCAATGAGTTTCTTTAGAGGCAAAACAAATGTGTGGATTACCTAGATGAATAGCTATTCAACACTAGTTGAGAAATAAAATTTTAAGTATTTCATACTACTTGAACATTTTTATCTATAAATGCTGATAAAAAATAAAAGGCATTATATTCTTGTAAACTAGAAATATGTTCTTATGCAATTCACTGGGGGGGTGGAAAGGGGTCTTTAAAAAAGATACTAATTGATCCCAATCGCCAAAATTCCTGAAGAAAAACAAGGCAGGTTGCCATTAAAAGCCTTAAATACATTTTTCCACAACTGAGTAAACTGCATCTATCTTGTTTAGCACAAAGCTTCAATTGTGATTTTTAACTAAATGCATTTCAGTACCGGTCTGAAGAAACTTCCTTGAGAAAACAGAAGAGTATGAGTTACCATGGAGGAGCCTCCTACAGACCAAGGGTGAACTTTCAAACTCAATAATCTAAGGTGAAAAAAATCTACATTGTAATAAATCCTCCAGTTATTTTTTGAAATTGATCCAAAAGTTGATCTTCAAAATTTACTTTCAATGATCAACTCCATCTTCTGCAACAGGTGACATGGAACTCTACTCCCCAAGGAACATGGGGGTGCTTCTTAAGAAATAAACTGCTTACGTGAGACTGAGGGAGATAAATACGGTCACTTGGGATTTTACAAAACTTGATTTTAACTAAATGTACTTTTTTTTTTAAAGCAGCCACCTAAGGGCAACTGTTGCATGTGCCCATCAACACACAAAGAATGAAAACAAACACACGTATGGCTAATTAAGGTTTCCCCCAACAGCACAAGTGGTCGAGCTAATTCCTTGAGACAACTGCAAAACCACACAAAGCAAGAAATGTGAAAAGAAAAGCAGCACGAGTAGAAGCAACATTATATACATGTTTACACCCTAAACAACTCCCTCCGTAGGATCCCTTCTAGGAGAGGATCCTCCAACACTAAGGAGAATTCACGTTAAGCCATGCAAAGTGGCTTGCCACACAAGAGGATTCTTCACCTTAAAAAAAAAAAAAGCAAAAAGAAAAGGAAGGCGATGGCTACGTGAATGCCCGTCTCCATCCTGCCTTGAGGAAAGACTGCACTAGCTCAAATTTTGGGGGTGGGGGGAAAGTGGGGGAGAGGGAGAGAGGGAGAGAGACAGAGTGTGGCCTGCAAACTGCAACAATGCAATCTCCATTTTGAACAATGCACCTCTTTCCTCTTGTAAATCTAGTTTTTTGCCACTTGATGTGCAATCGCATTTCCCCTCTCTTTGGGGGTGAGATGGGGGGTGCCGCTACAGCAGGATGCACAGTGCAAGAGAGAGACAGGGCGAGCGTGTGCGTGTGTGTGTGTGTGTGAGTGTGTCTTCGGGGCGGAGGGGGTGAGGGGTGGAGGGAGCAGAGGGGGGAGAAGGTGCAGAGTGGGAAGGCAAGCCCCCGATGCGGCCGGGCCGGGTGGATACCTGGGGTGCTGCTGTAGGTGCTGTGGCTCCTGAAGCTGCTCTCGGTGCAATAGCTGGCATCGTCGTCGTCTTCCATTTCCTCGGGATAATCGGAGTCGTCGTCGTCGTCGTCCTCCTCCATAATATCTTCCTCCTCCTCGTCCTCCTCGGAGTCCTGCGTCTCCTCGGGGTCCCCCTCCTCCTCCTCCTCTTCCTCGGAGACCATGTCCTCGTCCTCGTCCTCCTCCTCGCTCTCGTGGTCATCGTACACCACTTTGCTGATGCTCCTCCTGGACGGGGTGGCCCGGGCCAGGTGGCCTCCGCCGCCGCCGCCGCCGCCGCCGCCCCCGCCTCCAGCTCTGCCTCCCCCGCCTCCTCTCCCCCCCCGGCCCGGGGCGCCGGCGCTGGGGCTGCTGCTGGGGGGGGGCGGCCGGCGGCGGCGGCGGCGGCGGCGGCTGAGGCTTCCTCCGGCTACCGCCGCCCCCCCTGGGGGAGCTCAGCCGCGCCTTGGGCGCCACCTCTGCCTGGGCGGCGGCCCACCTGCCCCGGCTGCTGCCTCGGTGCCGGGAGCGGAGCCCCCCGATGGGCCCGGCCGGAGGCGGCGGTGGTGGCGGCGGCGGCGGCGGCGGCGGCGGGGGAGCCGGGGCGCCGCGCTCCGCAGCGCCTGCCGCGGGCTGCTTGGGCGGCCTGCCCCGCCTGCCCCTCATGTCGGAGCCGAGGAGGGAGGGAGGGAGAAGGGAAAGCCGAGGGGGGGAGGGGGACCGGCCGAGGGGCGGCGGTGGGGAGCCGCTGGGGGCGGGGTGGGGAGCCCCGCGGGGTCGGGGCGGGGGGGGCCCGGCCGGCGGAAGCGGGTGGAGGGAGAAGGCTCAATCCGAATTGCCGGCGCCCCGCTCCCGATCGCCTCCAGCCGCCATCTTGTTTCTTCCCTCTCGCTCGGTGACTGGGGGAACCGACAGCGGCAGCAGGCCTGGAGCGCGGTCACGTGAACGCCCCCGCCGACGAGGCCGAGGCCGACGCAGCGCAGCCTCCTCTAGGGGGAGCGCGGGAGCCTGCAGCCTGGGCCCGGCCAGCTGGCGGGGGCGCGCGGAGGGGGGAGCCCGGGAAGCTTGGGGCCCGGGCCGCTGGGGGCCCTGAAGGACCGGAACGGGGGGCGGGGAGGGGAGAACTAGGTATTTTAAATGAGCCCTACCCGTCTTGGTGACGAAGACCCAGCCAGGGAGAGATTATCGGGACTATTAGAGTCCTTACCTCTCCACCCATTCCTCCCCCCCCCCGCCCCAGTAGCTGAAAAGCCCGAGAAAAGGGAAAACCCCCAAATTAAAGTGGTGGAGAGACCCCTCCCAACAAAACTGGAGGCAAACTAGATTTGCAGTCGCGATGCAGAGAAGAGCTGCATGGGGACCGGGGGAGGAAGTAGGAAGGGGGGGAGGAGCGAGCCTTTCAGCCGGAGTGAGACACTGAGGCTGGGCACTGGGCAGCACCAGAGACAGAGACCCTGGGAGGGAGTGCCTGCGGGCGGCCGAGAGGACTCCGAGCACTTCGGGGAGCGCTGGGTCCTGGAAAGCCCTGTCTCGGAACCCCGATAACCACGACACCTCGGAGTCTTCAGGAACCCCGCCCCTGCTTTTCCAAAGTAGCATTAAAGGCGACTCCAGAAAGGAGGATTGTACTTGAGAGCCAGCCCGCCGCCCCGGCTCTGGAGTTTGACAGCTTCAGTCCGAAAGTGGCTCCCCGCCGCAGCCGGCACGCACGCTAGCAATAACCCGCATTGATCCCGGGCACCTAGGCACACAAAACTGAAGTGCTCTCAAACTTCAAACCAACTGCTCCGCGCCACCCTTGCACGGCTGTTTACTCCCAGCGTTTGAGGCTTCCATTTTTAAAGACGGCCACCTATTAATTTTATTTTTAACTGGGTATATTTAGGATTTAATGTAATATTGTGTCTTAATTACAGTACAATGGTATTCTATGCCACTACAAGTCATTTGTAGGCCACTGAGGTCCATGAGGATTGGACCCTTTCTAAAGCAGTGGGACAAAATCTTCCTCTATTTACACCTCACACCCCCATGGATCTGTGGCAAGGATATGCAAGCATACCTACACTATTCTGTGAGTTGGCCCAATGAACTACGCTGAGGAAACACCCTAACCTCTATGAGCAGTAGAGCAAAGGATGATTGGGAGGAGGGAAGAGATCGAAGTTCCCTATTGGTTTCTCCCAGACTCCTGGCCTCGCTACAGTTCTAACTACCTTTTAAATTCCAAGTACCCTTGGTGGCATTCCTGTGTTCAATTTTCTTAGCTAACATCTGAATTATCTGCTAAGGATTATTCAGTTGAGAAAGCAAGAATGGGATACAGGAAAGGTACATAGAAGCAAAAAGGTGCTGATTTTTAAAGCACAAACTTTATTGCTTTCACAATTAATTTTGTTTAACTCTTAAGGCCCTGATCATGCCACTCAAAACTTACCTGCATGTCACCTTCGACATGCTGGAACCACCATCATTACTGTTGATAATAAATCCATTGACTCACACTTGCCATGTTGCTGTCACTGTGCTAGGTGCTGGGGATTGTTTCAAAAACTGAAATAATCCCTACTTTCAAGGAGCTTGTATACTAATGGAGGCGACAGTATATGTTATACCTCCTCTGGGCCCTCTCAAATTTGTGGCTGGGATCACCAAAGTAGTGACTGTTATCTCTGGTTGTGGGGCAGTTTTTTTTGTATAACCCAAAGGGTGGCTACTCCTACGATTGTTGCTCATGAAGCCTCACCAGTGTGTTTTCTCTTATCAGCCACAGGAAAAACAGTTGATACAAAATATTCCTTCAAAAAAAAAAAAACCTGGAACACTTTCTCCAGCAAATACACAGTCTCAAGTGATAGCATATTTAAAGAATAGTAATAAAGTATACAAATAGGGAATTCTCATGACTAAGGCAACTTATAACTGTGGAACTGCAGGGACTTAATGTCATTTCTCTATCAAGTCCTCACAAAGTTCACTGTGGGTGAGATATTGATGAAGGTTGGTTTTCTCTGATGCTAGGATAAACTGGCTTCCCTCAGAGCGTATCATCTCTGATGGATGAGTGACGGATTTGGTCTTGCTTCTCACAGAGAATATTGTCTAAAAAACTAAAAATGAAAGTCTATGGGTTTTGAAGAGTGTACTGACTCCTCCTGTAGCTGCTAATGAGTATGTGGAAAAATTAATGTTTGGTTAAAAATCTGAATGGACCTATAACTCCCCAAAATCCAGATTATCAGCCTCTCACCAGTCCCTGATATCACTACTTGTTAGGCAACTGTGTCTTCACCATCTCCAGCCTCATGCTTGTCTGGAATGCTACATTATACTCTTTCAGAAAGGACGGAGGCCTTTACCCTTGGATTAGCGGAAACCAATTCTGCTCTTTCAGGACATTGGCTCTAAGGTTTTCACCTGTCAGGCAGAAGGTAGAAGAGTTATGGCCAGCGGTAAGTGATAACCAGCTCATACTAAGCTGATTATCATATTTTCAATGGGAGCATTTATACCTCAAAATTAGCACATGATTTTTTGATTATCTAGACTTGAGAAAGTGACAGGAATAAAACCATTAATAATGGAGATTAAACTTATGTATGGGGCATCCACCCTCGCCTCCCCCACACCCCTTGCGAAGAGCTAGTGGTTAAACATTTTTACCAGTACAATGCTGGGTATAGCTTTTCCTTTTGACCACTTTTCCCAATTCAGGGCTGAGATCTTTCATTGAGGGACCTCATCCTAATTTACAGTGACCAATCAGTTGTTTGTTCAATCATGTTTGACTCTGCATGACCCCATGTCCATGGAATTTCCTTAGCAAAGATACTGGAGTGGTTTTCCGTTTCCTTCTCTGGTGTGTCCCCATTCTGCAGATGAGGAACTGAAGCAAATAGGATTGAGTGACGTGCCCAGAATCACACAAGTAGTAAGTGTGTGAGGTCACATTTGAACTCAGGAAGATGAGTCTTCCTGTCTCCACATCCAGCACTCCATCCACTTCACCACTCAACTACTCTGGCCAACCAGTACTTTTCCCAAAACTCGATTTTTGCAGGTTAGGTCATAATCAGCCTACAACCATGTAGCAAATAATTACCAAACAGTTCTGAGGTTTGGGGTGTCCCACTTTGGGGTTTTTTTTTTTTGTTTTGTTTTGTTTTTATCTCTAGTTTCCTCCTATTAGTCCTTGGAATGAATGACTGAGGAAAAGGTACTGAGTTAGATAATTTCTGCCCTGGCAGCAAGTTCATTTTCTTTGCTGGTTGTTCAGATACTTCCTAACTTTTTCATATACAAAGGAGAAGTTCAAAGGCCTTTAAGACACATTTTCAGTTGTGTCAAACTCTTTGTGACCCCGTTTGGGGTTTTCTTGGCAATTATTTCCTTCTCCAGCTCATTTTACAGATGAGGAAACTGAGATAAACAGGGTTAAATGACTTCCCTGTGGGGTAGGGTCACAGAACTAGTGTCTGAGCACTGATTTGAACTCAGGAAGATGAGTCTTCCTGACTCCAGGCCCAGCTCTCAATTCGTTGAACCACCTAGCTGCCCATTGAGACAGGTTGAATGATTCTATCATATTTGAAAGATCCTTATTCAGATCTCGTCAATCAATCAGTATTTATTAAGTGCCTACTTTATTAAGTACCTGGGGAATCTAAGAAGGGGCAAAAGACAGTCCCTGTGTGTTGTACATGTGTGGTTTTTTCTTTGCAGAAATGTTTCAAATGCTTCTTTTATTGACTATGTTTTTTTCATGGATATTAGGCTTAGATTTTTAGGGTATGTCCTTTTGGGTTGCATATTGAGCTCCTTTGCCTGTTCTTCCATTCTTTTCTATGATTTTTGGTGGTTGAAAATATTCTTATGTTATTCTAATCTCCTTTCCTTTACATCTTAAGGTTTTTATTCTGATTACTTCTTTGTCACTGAAATTGCTAAATTTAACCACTGTGTATTTTGGAGTGTGAAGCATAAGTTATTTTTTTTCATGGAGTTCATCTATGAATTCTTTCAATTATCTCTTTGTTATTTATATTCAAAAGTTCTAGGAAATTTTCTTGTATTATTCTTAGCATTATGGTGTTCAGGCTTTTTGATTTGTCATGTTATTTGGAGGCTTATGATCCTTACGTTGTCTCTGGTTCCTGTCTTTGAGAATAATATGTTTTGCTCATATAGAGAGCTTGCATTATTTTAACATTTTTGCTTTTTTCTTCTTCCAGATAATCCTTCACTTCAATATATTTATATTCCTAATCTATTGTCCTTTTCACTTCTTTGGACAGACTCACTCCCATGAACTCAAGCTTTTCTCTTCTGCTAATTATTTCTGCTGTGTAGGCCATACATTTTGCCATTTGTTCCTGCCTAACTTCTCTCAAGATTCTGATTTCTCTCTTGCCATTAAGGAACCAACATCCATGCTCCTGGTAATCCACAGAATTTTGCATTTAATCAGGTGCTGTTTTAGTTTCCTTTTCTAGCCATATTATTTAGGGATAGTTGCAATCTTTTAGATGTTTTAGTACTCATATTCCCTTCTAACCCAATTAAATATTTTTATGTTAAATTTAATTAAATCAAGTATTTAGATAGTAAATTTAAATTTAATAAGTTAATTAATTTATTTTAATTTGATTAATTAAATCAAGAAGGAAAGATCTACAAAGAATTTATAGGATCTCCAAGTTAAAAAAGCAACAACCTCAGAATGGGTTATGAAGCTAAAATTAAATAAAATTAACTAACTTAAGATTAAGTTAAAATAAATACATTTGGTATTGATTTATCTTCTTGTGCTCTCAGCTTTTAACTGAATTCCTCCTAAGATCTTTACAGGTTTTAATATTTTTCCCTGTTCTTTCCTATTTTTCCTGTCATTTTATGACTGTTTTCCCTTTGATTGAGTGTCTATTCCGAGGGTTGGATCTCAAATCTTTTTCACCTTCCTCCCACTTTGGGGGACACACTTTTCTTTGGCCTTGGTCCCTGTCCTGAGAAGCTTCTGGGAGCACAGACTTTGCCTCAGATGGACTCCAGTCTCCTTTCCTCCTTCACTATAGCCCAACATGCTGGGCCCCTGTATCAGTCCCCTCCATTTTTCAATCTTGGAGGAGGCTAGAATGAGGGTTCTAGACTTTCTGCCACACTGGAGTTTTTAAACTAGGAGGCTAGCGTAGTAGGTAAGTACTCCATACCTCTAGTCCTTTATAGATGACTGGGCAGAGTCAAGTTCATATTATAACAAGCTTACAGAAGGACAAGGGTGACATTTGTCAGCAAAGAGGGAAATCCTTGAGTGAGTCTCAAAGCACAAGGTATGGAAGGAAGCTGGTGGGAAAAGGGTGTTAGATAAATTAAAATTTAGCTTTCTCCACTATTAATTTATAAGGATATTACCTTGTTGGGCCTCCTGTTTTGTTTCATTTTTTTAGAATTAGTGGGGACTGGAGAAAATATTTAGTATTTCATCTTGTTTGTTATTACCCTAGAATTAGTTAAAGTGACCTAACAACCTCTGAAGAGGTAGAGTACAGCCCCCTGGAGAAGACCTCAGTTTTCCCAGCAATGTTAAAAGATAGGATATCCTCATTGAGTTTCATGTCAGAACCTGAGCCTTCTGCCCCAACTCAGCAGTAAGACTGAAGGAGTCATGTTCTAGAAGAGAACTTTTATGAGAGCCTTGAGAGAGGTAGACAACTTCTAGAAAGGGAAACACAAATGAAGATGTAACTGTAGAGTAATACAAAGATCATGCTCACAGTTGAATTCCTGTATGGGAGTAGAAAGTCTTGTTCCCTGTGACCCATTATGTTCTGAGTATAGTAACCGGATGGGAGCACCAGAAGCAGTTAATACCAAGAAAATTAAAAGATGACTGAAAGGGGACCCTCTAATCTCTGTCAAGGAGTGCAGAGTAACACAGAGGAGAACCTAGTAGAGCTGGCATAGAAAACACTGTGAAGACTGAGTGCTCTTTTTGGAAAAATCCATTCTAAGATTTTGTTTTTTGATTGTGGACTTGGACATCTGATAAGTTGTTAGTAAATCTTTTCTTCTGAAGGAAAACCTGGCCTTGATACACTGTGACCAGACTTAAAGGAGGGAACTGGTGCTCTTAGAACTTTGTATTTGAAAATTGCTCCCCCTAGGCAAAGTTTGAAAATTGCACACACACCCCACTCCAAGCACTATTTGAAAGTTGGCTCCTTTATCCATTACAGCCCACTGGATGACAGGAGACTTTACTGTACCACATTCAGCTTTAATTACACAAAATAAATTGTACATGAAGAATGAAAATTTCTAGCATTAAAAATGTATGTACTCAAAAAAACAGCAAAAAATATGCCATCCTCCATGCTGTACCTTAAGACTAGTTTGCCTATCACAAGTAGGTAACCTGCAGCCTCGAGGTCATATGTGGCCTTTTAGGTCCTTGGGTGCAGCCTTTTGACTGAGTCCAAAATTTACAGAAGAAAACCTTTTATTAAGGGAATTTGTTCTGGGAAGTTTGGATTCAGTCAAAGGGCTGACCTGGAGAACTTAGAGGGCCACATGTGGCTTTGAGGCTGCAAGTTCTCCCTCTGGTCCTAACCCTGAAAACAAAGCAAATAAACCCTAACTATAATATGAGTTCTTCCATAGGCATCCTAGCACATGGCATGATAAATACATCACTATTGTAAAAATGCAGAAAAACTTTTTGGAAAGGTATAATAGACTGAAACTTCAGCAAAGTTGAACATCATAAGGGGCAGAAACATTGAACAAAATGTAAGTGAAGGCTGTTCAAGTATAAAGGAAAGATTCTATGCATTGGAAAGGAGTATGAGGCTTGCACATCTCCACGGCTCCTTCTGAACTTTCACTTGCAAGTTGAGTCTCCAGAAGGATCTCTGCTTCCTTGGGTTTTAGGAGTAATCCATGCTCAAGTCTTTTTAAACCCCAACTATTTCCCACATTTTGATTCCTCTGCTCCCATTCATGTGCTCTTAAATGAAACTGAAAGAACTCATGTAATAAAATTAAGTGTATACACTATATGTTTATACTAGCAAATCTTCATTGGGACCATAATACAGCAGGACAATCCTTTTATAAAATTCCTTTGTACAATTCCTTAATTGATTTTCTATTTCGCTTCCCACTGAAGCTGTTCCAAGCTTCTTTTCTTCAAATTCCCAATGCCACTCAATGCCTAAGCCCCTCTCAAATGATAATCTGAGTATGTTTTATTAAAAAATAAAGTTCTTTTTCCATCAATTTCATCTTCTTCCTTTCTCTTCATCTCAAAATCTTTTTCTCTCCTCTCCAACCAACCTTCTCCTCAACCTCTTCAGTAATCGCCTTGCTACCTACACCAGAGACCAGGCCCTGCAGAAATTTCTATTAATTTCTTTCCTGCTGCTTACAGACCTGTTCAAGTCTTCTCCATCCTTAAAAACCTTTATCACAAAGTATAGTCACCTCCAATTATTGTTGTACATCTCTTTTCACCTACATAGCCAAACTCTTAGAAAAATATACTATATTTGTTCCTACATCCTCTCATCTCACTTGATGATTCTCATTTGCAGTTTGGATTCTGACCTCATTAGTCAACTGAAATTGCTCTTTCTGAAGCTACCAATGATCTCTTAATTGCCATATCTAATGACATTCTCTCATTCTTAATCCTTCTTGACTGCCCTGCAGGAGAGATTGCACTCTCCCTCTCCTGACTACTCTTTCCTGTGTACTCTCTCCTCTGGATTTGTGACTTTCTTGCTTCTTCTGCCTGTCTAATCAGTCCTCAGTATTCTTTGCTAGTTCATTATCCATATCACATCCTCTCACTTTGGGTGTTCCCCCAGACCCTGTCCTACGCACTCTTTTTTTCTCTGTACTTTCTCACTTGGTGACATCATCAGCTCCCAGGAGTTTATCATCTCTAAGCAGATGACTCATAGATCTATATATCCAGCTCTAGTATCTGTCCTGAGTTCCACTTGTGCATTTTATATATATAAAATTTATTTTAAACATTCTTTTCTTTTTAAATTTTTCTCAAATTTGATCACTCTCTCCCACATAACCCCCTCACACTGAGAAGGCAAACAAAATTATATCAATTAATTGTACATATTAAATCATGCAAAATATATTTTCATATTAGCCATATTGCAAGAAAGAATGAAAGGAAGGGAGAGAAAAAGGAAGAAAAAAAAGAAAAGGAAGGAAGGAAGGAAAAAAGGAAAGAAGGAAGGAAGAAAGGAAGGAAAGAAGAAAGCAAGGAAGGAAGAAAAAAGGAAGAAAGGAAGGAAGAAAATCATATTTTAATTTGCAGTTCCTCAGTTCTCTCTCTGGAGATGGATAGCATTTTTTCATCATGAGTCATGTGGAATTGTCTTGGATCACTGTATTGATCAGAGTAGCCAAGTCTTTCAGTTTGATCATCATTGCGGTTACTGTGCACAATGACCTCTTCCTTCTTCTCACTTCACTTGGCAACACTTTACATAGGTCTTCCCATGTTTTTCTGAAACCACTCTCCTTATCATTTCACACAGCACAATATCACAAGTGTGTGCTGCAACTTGTTAAGCCATTCTCCAATTGATGAACATCCCTTCAATTTCCAATTCTCTGCCACCACAAAAAAGCTGCTGTAAATATTTTTGTACATGTAGGTTATTTCCCTTTTCATTTTATCTCTTTGGGGTACAGACCTAGGAGTATAATTGCTGGGTCAAAGGAGATGCACAGTTTTATAACTCTTTGGGCATAGTTCTAAATTGCTCTACAGATGTTTGGGCCAGATGACAACTCTAGCAACGGTTTATCTGAGTACCTATTTTTCCTTATCTTCTTCAGCATTTTTCATTTCTGATAGGTATGAGGTTGTACCTCAAAGTTGTTTTAATTTACATTTTTCCAATCAATAGTGATTTAGAGCATTTTTTCATGTGACCTTAGATAGCTTTGATTTCTTCTTCTGAAAACTGCCTATTCATATCCTTTGAGTATCAATTGAGTAATGGCTCTTATTTTTATAAAATTGACTCAGTTCCCTATATATTTGAGAAATGAGGCCTTGATCAGAGGAACTTGATGTAAAATTTTTTTATATTATTCCATTATCTATGGAACCTTTTAGCAAAATGTAATTTCCTTGATTAATTGGGACTATTAATTGGTACTATTTTTGGTTTAACTTGTCTGAGATCATAACTACCCCTACTATTTTTACTTTAGTTGAAACATAACAGATTCTGCTCCATCTATCTATTTTAACTCTGTGTACCTTTCCATTTCAAGTGAGTCCCTTGTAAACAACATATTTTTGAATTCTAGTTTCCAATCCATTCTTCTATCCACTTTTGTTTTATGAGTGAGCTCATCTCATTCACTTTCATGGTTATGATTTCTAAGTATGTGTTTCTCTCCATTCTATTTTCTTATTTATCCTTCCTTCTCTTTTTTTGTCCTATCCATCTTCTAAAGTCTGTTTTGCTTTTGACCACTACTACCATTAACCCACCCTCTCTTATATCATTTCTCCCTCCTCTCTCCCCATATCTCTTATCCCTTCCCCTCTTATTCCCCTATTGGGTAAGATGGATGTCTATACCCAACTGACTTTGTGTGTGTGTGTGTGTGTGTGTGTGTGTGTATGTGTGTGTGTGTGTGTGTGTGTGTGTGTGTGTGTATTCTTCCCTCTTTGAACCAGTTCTGATGGGAGTGAAATTCAAGCAGTATCCACCACTCCCACCCCCATTTCCCCTCCACTACAAAAACTCTTACTTGTAAGCTTCTTTTATGTGAGAAAAATTTCCCCATTCTACCTCTCCTTTTCCCCTTCTCCCAGTGTATCTTTTTTCTCACCCCCTCAGTTTTTGGGGGGAACATCCCAACATAATTGACTCACATTCATGCCCTCTATCTATGCAGACTCTTCCAAACTGTCATAAAATGATAAAGTTCTTAGGAGTTACATGTATCATCCTCCCATATAGAGATGTAAGCAATTTAACTTTTTTGAGTCTCTTATGATTACTCCTTCAGGTTTACTGTACCTTTTTGTGCTCTTGAGTCTTACATTTGAATGTCAAATTTTCTATTCAGTTCTAGTCTTTTCATCAGGAATGCTTGAAAGTTCTCTATTTCATTAAATATCCATTTTTTCTCTGAAGGATTATACTCAGTTCTGCTGGGTAGGTGATTCTTGGTTGCAATCCTAGCTCCTCTCCCTTCTGGAATATCATATGCCAAGCCCTCTGCTCCTTTATGCTAAATCCTGTGTGATCCTGACTGTGACTACACATTATGTGAATTGTCTCTTTCTGGGTGCTTGCTACATTTTTTCCTTGACCTGGGAGCTCTAAAATGTGGCTATAATATTCCTGAAAGTTTCATTTTGGGATCTTTTTCATGAGGTGATCAGTGGATTCTTTCAATATCTATCTTACTTTTTGGATCTAAGATATTGGGACAGTTTTCCTTAATAATTTTATGAAAGAAGATATCTAGTCTCTTCTTTTGATCATGGCTTTCTGGTAGTCCAATAATTCTTAAATTATCTCTCCTCAATCTATTTTCCAGGTCATTTGTTTCTCTGATGAAGTATTTCACATTTTCTTCTGTCTTTTTTAAAATTCATTTTATTTTGTTTTATTGTTTCTTGATTTCTCATGGAATCATTAGCTTTTACTTATCCAATTTTAAGGAATTAAGGAATTACTTTCTTCAGTGAGCTTTTGTACCTCTTTTTTCATTTGGCTAATTCAGTTCCAGAGATTTTCCTGATTGAATTTTTGTGCTTCTTTTGCCATTGGGCCAATATTGTTTTTTAAAGTATTATTTTCATCAAGTTTATGCGTGTGTATGCCTTTTTTTGTACCAAGTTGTTAATTTTCTTTTCACATTTTTCTTGCATTACTCATTTCTCTTCCCATTTTTTCCTCTATTACTCTTTTCTCTTTCTTTATCTCTTCCAGAAATTCTTGTTGGACTTGGCTCAAACCAGCATTTTTCTTTGAGACTTTGTTGCAGTTGTTTTCATACTGCTGTCTTCTCAGTATGTGTCTTGGCCTTCCTTGCTATTGTAGTAGTGTTTTTATAATCAAGTTCTTATATTGTTGTTGTTTGCTTATTTTTGCAGTCTATTCTTGACTTTGAATTTCACATTAAAGTTAGACTCTGCTCACCTTGAAGTGGGGAAGCACTGTGCCAAACTTCAGACTTTTTTTTTCCATTGTTGGAGCTAGTTCTGAAAGTCTACAAGTTTTCAGTGCTTCCATGTGATCCAGGGAGAGATGTGGCCACCTCTCTCCTGGTCTTCTCTCTGGTCTTTACCCAGGAATGATCCATACCTCTCTGTAATGGCAAGTGCTATCACTTTTCTTGACCCTGGAACTGTGACCAGGTCCCTTGCTTTCCTGTAGCCACAAATCCTAGTGCTTCTCTCTTGGGCCCTTGCTCCCTTTTGACTTACTGGAAGCTCTACCCTAGAACTGTGACCAAGAAATGCATATGGTTAATAGAACTGTCAATCAGTGCCAGCTACATCCAGTGCCAACAAAGAATCCCCTGCAATCTCTTTCTGACCACTTCTCCAATCCCCTTACTATCTCTGGTCTGAGAGCTCCTGAAGTTGCTGCTGCAGCTATTGCAGCTATCTCTAAGGCCTGCTGCTGGTGCAGCCATACTGCTCTCTAGGCTGGCCACCTACTCTGGTGTCACAGACCAGTCCTGTTGACCTCCTAAGTTATCTAGGGGTGGAAATATATCTCACCCCTACCTTTTGCTGACTATGCCAGTCCAGAATTTGATTTGAGGCATTATTTAAAATTGTTTGTAGAGAAATATTTGGGAGAATTCAGCTGGGTTGCTGCCTGTGTTTTACCATCTTAGTTTTGCCCCTGATTGCACATTTTCAGCTATTTATTGGACATGCCAAACCGGATGTCCTAATATATTGAAAAAACCCACAAACTTCATTATCTTTCCCAAAAAAACTTACTCCCTTCCTAAACTTACCTATTCCTATCAAAAGTCATTATTATCTTTCAGGGCATCTAGGTTTACAACCTCAGCATTATCTGTAACCTCTTCCTCTCCCTCATCCCACAGATCCAATCAGTCGCTAAATATTGTCATTGTCATTTCTACCTTTATAGTATGTTTTGGATCTGACCCCTTCTTTCTACTCAAATGGCTACCACTTTAGTTAAAACCCTCATCACCTCTCACCTAGATTATAGCAACTATTTTCTAATTGGTCTCTCTGAGTCAAATCTCTTCCCCTCTAGTCTCTTTTCCACACAACTGCCAAAGTGATTTTCCTTAAGGAGAGATTTGACCATGATGCTCTCTTGCTCAACAAATTCCAATGTCTACCTGTTGTCTCTTGGGTAAAATATGATTCTCATGCCTTCTTAGGTTTAAAGCTCCATAACTTGATCCTTAGTTACCCTTTTAGCCTCATTTATATTACTCCCCTTCACACACTCAACATTCAAAACAAACTCCAAGTCTCTCTATTTCTCATATATGATACTCCATATCCCATCTCTATACCTTTGAGCTGGCTCTTCACAATACCTGAAATATAATATAATAATATAAATATAATCCCTCCTCACATCTGCCTCATAGAATTTCTCTTTTTCTTTAAATTGCAGCTCAAGAATCACCTTCTGCATCGTTGTTGTTCATTTTCAAAAAGGACTAATGACATCACTGGGTGATGAATTGGATTTAAGTGAGGCAGAGCTGCGCAAAGTGATCAGCTTTGATCAGAGCCAAAGACAAAACTCAAGATAACTGATTATGGCCCAGAATGCATCTTTGATGTCTGACCAAGCTTTAATCACTCCATAGTACCTGCTTCAGCTGCCTTCATGGTCATTGAAACAAGTTGTTCTCATTCACCCGTTCTACAGGAAGAAGTTTTCACATGCTTGGGGTATACATCCCCCTAACTCACTGACAGGTTTGAGGCCTCTCAGTTACCCTCAACCTGATTTAGCTCATCTGCTGAGACAGTTTTACCAAGGTATGGCCACCATGCATGCTACAGCTCCTTGGAGTTGAGTGGACACCAGAGGTTGATGAGAAACCCAGAAAAAGCAAGCTTTCCCACAAGAGGTCTTCCTTGAACACCCCATATATCACTACATAATGCTTTTTCAGATCCTCACAACTGCTCACACTCTCCCTCTATAACGATGTACCTGGTTGAATTTCTTTTCTTTGTATTTATTCTGTATACAGTTATATACATATTTGTTTCTCCCATCAAAAAGTAAAGTTCTTGACATAAATGAAAATTTATCAGTGAAATTCTAAATAATGACTAGATGAAAGATCAAATGATAGAAATAACTAAAAATTATCTTAAAGAAAATTATAATGATGAAACAACATACCAAAACTTCTGGAATGAAACTTAAATAGTCCTAAGAAGGGGGAAATATATTCCTAAAGACATGCCTTAACAAAATATAAAAGGATATGATTAGTAACTGAATATGAATTTTTAAAAGTTAGAATGTCAACAAATATATCTAAAATAAGAACAAAATAGGAGTTATGAATTTAATGATCATTTCTATCTTGACAATTTTCAAGTCTACCTATCCTACTCTAACCTTTATGCTGGCCTCCAATCTCACATCTACAGCTTGAACTTGATGTCCAATAAAAATCTTAAGTTCAAAATTTCCAAAATGGCACCTTCCCCCAAACTCTACTCTCTACCTACTTTCTCTCTTATTGTAGAAGGCAACATCATCCTCCCAATCTCTCAAGCTCAAAATCTAGGTGTCATTCTCAACTCCTCACTGTCTCTCACCTCTCATAGCCAATCAACAGGTCAATGCCTGTCAGTTTTACCTTTGCAACACTTCTTAAACACATCCCCTTCTCTCTTCTGACACTTCTACCACTCTAGTACAAACCCTCATCATCTCACACTTGGATTACTACAGTTGCTTACTGGTGGATCTGCCTCTCTCAAGTCACTCCAATCCATCCTTCATTCAGCTACCAAAGTGATTTTCCCCAAACACTGTGCTTTCCCCCCATTACTCAATAAACTCCAGTGGCTCCCTATTACCACTAGCATCAAATACAAAATCTCTGTTTGATAATCAAAATCCTTCATACCCTAGCAGAAGTTTCCAAAGTAGGTGACACCACTCCCATTGTGGGGGGAGGACTGAAATGATCCAGGAGGGCAAGTAGTAGCCCTGGGTATAATTGGGGGTGATGAATAAAAATAAAGGGGTGATGGAAGCATGAAGAAAGAATAAAAGAAAATTTTGAAAAACCATTTGTATGTATTTCATCTGTTGTGTAACAGAGTTAGAATCATAGTGATTACATTATTTCCCAAATAAAACACAAAAAATGCAAAGTAAACACACAATCAGGGATCAAGTCCACTGATAGGTCTTAATAAGCAAGAGCATTCTCAGGAAGTCCAGCATGCATCGGCAGGAATATGTGCATCTAATGACTTTTTTTTAATAATACAACACTCATGATACAATATTGCATCATCAAAATTTCAATGCAGGAAAAACCCCACAAATTTACAATAAATTATTAAATTTAACATGTCATTTAAAAACATTTTATGTATATTTGAAATGACACAAATTTTTAAAAAATTGTTAAAGAGCTGAAGAAATAGATTTGTAGGGTGAGCACCGAATAATATTTTTTTAAAGGGCACAGTAGGCCAAATAAATTTGGGTACCTCTGCTCTAGCATCCTACTACCTTTCCTGTCTTCCTACACCTTCCTCTTCAATTTTGTGACGTAGAATTCAACCAACAAGACACTGCTTCTCTTAGTTATGGACATTTTGTCCCACTGTTCACCAGGCTTGGAATATTCTCTCATCTCTGCCTACTGGCAGTCCTGGCTTCCTTTAAGTGCCAGCTAAAATTCCACCTCCTATAAGAAACCTTCCCCAACCCCTCTTAATACTACGTCCTTCCCTTTTAAAATTATTTCCTATTTATCCTCCATATAGCTTGTTTGTTCACATTTGTTTGCTTGCTGCCTCCCCATTAGACTGTAAGCTTCTTAAGGGCAGGGACTGTTTTTTTAAACTTTTTGAATCCTTAGTGCTTAACATTGTGCCTGGAACATAGGAGGCACTTAATAAATCTTTATTGACTGACTGACTGAATGGTGAAAATTGAAAGAGAAATAGATTAACTAGAAACCAAAAATACTTTAGAAGAGGACAGAAAAAGTCAAATCAACAAACTAGCCAACAAGCAAGTTTAAATTACAACAAAACTAGGAGAAATACAAAGAATTATGTCAACCTATGATGTACTATGATATGCTAACAAAACAAAAAATAGAGAAATATGTTCAAAATATTGAAATACTGAAACTAAAAAGAAGACAAAAGGGAGATCTTAAGAAATCAAATATCAAAAAAGAAAACAGATCTAGCTGTAAAGGAGCTGTCAAAGTGGGGGGAAAAACTCCTTGTCCTGAAGTATTCCTGGGAGGATGCTATCAAACCTGTAAATAATAATTAGTCCCAGCACTACACAAAATTATTCTCAAAAACTGAGAAAGAAAGCAATCTATAACACACCTTTTATGAGATAGATATAGTCCTAATATCTAAAACAGGGAAGGCTAAAGGACAAGAGAAGAACTATAAATCAATATTTTTAATGAAAATCAGTTCCAAAATTTTAAATAAAATCCTACCTAAGAGATGGCAGCAATTCATAATCATTCATTATGAACAAGTTGGATTTATACCAGGGATGCAAGGATGGCTCAACATTAGGAAAACAATCAGCATCATTAGTCATATTAAAAACAAAAACATCCAAAACAGCATTTATCTCAGTAGTTGCAAAAAAAGGTCTCTAACAAAATGCAAGATTCATTTATGCTCATAACTGAAAAAAATATAGACACAAATGGAACTTTTTAAAAACTATATCATAAAAAATATCTATCTAGAACCAAGAGCAAGTATCATATGTAAGGGAAATATAGGAAATAAAGATATAGGGAAATATAGGAATAAAGTAGAAACCCACTCTCTCTACTACTATTTGATACCATTCTAGAAACGTTTACAATAGTGATAAGACAAGACAAAGAAATTAATGGCATAAAGATAGGCAAAGAGAGGATAAAAGTATCCATAATTACTGATGACATGATGATTTACTTTTAAAAAATCCTAAGTTAGGATTAAGTTACATAAGTTACCAGTTACAAAATAACCTGATCACCCCATCCACAATGAACAGCATTTCTGTATAATAATAACAAAAGTCATGAAGCAAAAATAGAATGGAAATCTCATTCTAAATAACTGCAACATGCATGAAATACTTGAGGATCAATGTACCAAAACACATGAAACACTTGCGTAAATTACAAAATGCTCCTTAAAGGATAATTTTAATAGCTGGAGAAATATTCAGTGCTCATTGCTGATTCATGTCAAATGAAATAAAAGTAATAACAATGCTAAAGCTAATTTACAGTTTTAATATTATACCAATCAATCAATTAAGGGATATTCTACAGACTAGATAAAATAATAGCAAAATTCATTTAGAGAAACGAGATCTTGAATATTTTGGGAAATAATGGAAAAAAAGTAAGGAAAGGGGGCAAGTAGCACCTCTAGACCTTAAATTAAATTATCTTATAAAGTGGAGTCATCAAAAACAATTGGTTTTAAAATAGAGAAGTAGATCAAATAGACAAGGGGAGAGTGAAAACAATGGAAGTCAATCCAGCATTCAATAAACCTAAAAACAAAGTACCTAGGAAAGAACTTCCTATTAGAATTTTTTTTAAGTTTCTAGGAAAACTGGAAAGTTATCTGGCAGAAATTGGGCTTACACTAAACACCTTACATTATATTCCACAATAAATTTACAATGGCATATTACCTTAATATTAAAAAATTATCCCATAGAAAAATAAAAGTGAAGCAGAACCTATAATTTTCACAGCTACTGATAGCCAAGTGATTAACCAAAAGATAAAGGCAATTAGTAAAAAAAATATAGAGAGACTACCTTGAATACGTGAAAGTGAAAACCTGCATACGCAAAAAAATTAATGTATGTAGCACAAGAAAGTAAGTAGTCAAATGCGGGGGAAAATATTTGCATCAAATTTCTCAGATAATTTTTCTTGGATATTGCTCAGGCATAGCCAAAATATATAGACTCAAAGTATAAACTTGAGGCCCAGATTGTACAAAACTCCCTAGTGCTTGCTTGAAGCAGATTAAAATGTATTGGAAAATGTTTAACAAAAAGAAATAAAAATATAACAAAACATATATAGTGTTAATTTGTAGTTTTCTGAGTCATTATGCAGCCCTCAGAAGTCTTTTTCTATTTGAGTTTGACACCACTAATATAGATATCTAAAAGGAACATATAAGACCAAAAGTTATTCCCCAATAGATATTCATCTCTATATCCTTTGTGTACAAAGAATATGAAGAGTTTCCAAGAGAATTGCAAACTATTAACAACCATAAGGAAAAATGCTCCAAATCACAATAAATAAGAGAAATGAGAATGAAAACAATGCTAGGGTTTCACTTCACACTCAGAAAATTGACAAAAATGACAAAAGATGGAACTGATCAATGTTGGAATATCTTTTGTGATGATATCCATAAGAGATTCCCTCAGAAAGCGTGTAGGTTTCCCCTGTATTTCCTTGCTTTACAACTAGCCTCTCAGCACTATGCTCCCCTAGTAGATGCAACTGCCAACAGGCTAAGTCTTTGTCTGAGTACCTGGTTTATGTCTAAATTAAAGGAAGGCCCAAGGATCAACCAGAGACATCAATGAAAAGAACTTTTAATGAGTGCAGATGCTGAGGATAATACATAAAACAACAGGAGTCAGTTCAATGCAAACCTTTATTGGCAAGCAATGGGGAAGAGGGATAAGGGGAAAGAGAGAAGGGAACCTGACATAAACTCAGACGCACACACACTAATTTAATGAATAACTCACATAAGGGAAGTGTTGCATTGGGTTGTACAGAGACCTGATCCATTCAACAGGAAAGGTGTGCTCCAAGGTGCCCTTCTGAGAGTGGGGTGCTAATACCTTGACTTTGATGGCTACCTGGAGCTGGTCATTTTGCATGTCAGGGTTCAGGGCACACAGGGGATTTGGGGGTTACACAGGTGCAGAGAAATACAAGCTAATTGTTGGAAAGATATTATTTTTGGATACACAGCTGCACAAACCTTAAAAAAATATTATTGCCAATTCTGTTCCATGCATAGCTTCCTTTAAGGGGAGACTTATGGTGATCTAAAGATCATTAGACCTAATCTTATAATGGAGTAGCTATGAGGTGATAGACACACATGACAGTACATTGCTGATAAAGCTGTGAATCAGTACAACCACTTTGGGAAAAAAAATTCAGAATTATGAAAATAAGGGGACTAAAATGGCCATATCATTTGATCCAGAGACTCCCCTAAGTTTGTATCCTGAGGAGGTCATTGGAAAGAAGAAAGCTCCCACATATACAAATACATTTATAGCAGTACATTTTGGGGTAGTAAAGATTTGGAAACAAAGTAGATAAAGATCCACGAAGACAAATTACAAAGTATTCAAAAGTAAAAATTGCAAAAATACAAAGAACAAGTATAGCCTCAAAGAAGATAAGACATTCCCACAATACTCTTTTGCAGAAGTGGAAAGTCCAAAGATGTGCTCTGTTGCCTATATTTTCAGATTTTTTATATGTTCATCAATTTTGCTGATTTTCTCTCTTCTTTTTTTCCCCCTTTTTAACTAATAATAATATATAAGATGGCTTACAGGATGAGGAGAGATAGACCCTAGGAGAAAAGTTTGGTAGTGTAAAAAACAAAAGATATCAGTATTTTTTAACGCAAGCTTTGTATAAGTGGGGATTGGTTTTTTAAAATTCAATTTTTTTTAATCAATGAAAATCCCTGCACACACTCCAACTGAGAAAGAAAAACAATATTTCTATTGTGAATGTATATATCCACAATATAGCCAAGCAAAATTATGGATCCTTTGGAATCACGGTTGGTCATTCTGCTTATCAGAGGTCCTAAGTCTTTAAAAGTTGTTTGTCTTGATAATATTGTTTCCATTTTATAAATTGTCCTGTTGGTTCTATTAATTTTATTCTAGATCAGTTCATACAAGTCTTCCAAGGTTTCTCTGAAACTCTGCCCTTCATTATTTCTTTTAGTACAATAGTAGATCATCACATTCATATACTATAACTTGTTTAGCCATTTCCCAATTAATAGACATACTCTAATTTTCCATTTTTTTGCCACCACAAAAAATTTGTTATTAATATTTTTATACACATGGGTCCTTTTCCTGTTTCTTTGACCTTCTTGGGGTATAGCTCCAGAAGCAGGGTGTGGATAAGCTATCTGTTCCATACCATGTTTATACATGGAGCACCTTTTTGACCCTAGACCAGAACCAAAAGTAACATTACTGTAATTAGCAATTTTGCTTGGGAAGACAGGGTAGTGGTGGTGATAAACCAATGAGTGTGAGGATTGAAAAAATGATTTCTCTACAAAGAAATCAGGTTTTTCCCAAGAGTTGAACACTGGTGGAACTTCTATGATTGGCAAAGGACAAGGATTGTAACAGGTCGCCAGCCCTATTGCCTCAGCCACTGTACTAGACTTGCTACTGTCTCTTTCCTTCACTCTGTTGTCCTAAATGGACTTTCTTGTTGGTCCTTGCAAAGCACATGGTATCTTCTCTCTCTGTGCCTTTCAGTTTCTCTATTTGGCTTTAAAGGTCTTTGCAAACTGGACTCATCTACTACTTTTCCAACCTTGTTATTCCTTTTTCTGCATTTTGTATTCTATCCAGATTGGCCTTTCTTGTTGTTCTTCCCATGGTACACCCCTCTCTGAAGTGTCTAGGGGGACAAGCTGGGGACAGGAATGATGGAGAATACCAACCCATCTCATGTCATCATCTTCAAAGGGTCTTTTCCTTCCGCAACCTGAAGAGAGATTGGCCTTGTCTCTCTTCCTTCTGAAAGCTGGAAGCCAGAAGCACCTGAAGTTATTTGAAGTTTGAAGAAAGTCTGAAGACCATCATTAGAAGAAGTAAATTCTGCTCTCACCAACTCTACCCTTCTCCAAGGCAGGAGTATATTCTTCTCTACCAAGAAGGAAAGAGTCCCATATCAATGGGCTTTAGGACTGGGGTTATTTATCTAATTCTTTGCTACCACAAAGAAAACTGTTATGAATATCTTGATATATATTTAATCTTTATTTCTGTCTTTTGCTGCCAGACAGTATATGTCTGGCAGTGATGTTTTTGAGTAAGAAGATATGGATGGTTTAGTTACTTTTCTCTTTTTTAATAATTTATTATTTTTCAAGTAACAAATAAAATGATTCTAGCTCATTAATATCTACCCCAGTAAGCAAATTAAAAACAAATAAACCTGAAAAAGAAATTCTTCAATACATACCTACATATTCCAGTGAAACAAATTATCACATTAGCCATGTCTGAAAATGTTACGTCTCATTCTGCATTTTAAGTTCATTACCTTTCATCAGGTGTTTTTCACCTTTATTACTTTGGACATTGGTTTATCATGTTGATCAGTTCTAAAGTCTTTCAAAATTGTTTATCTCTGTAATGTTGTCATTGCATAAATTGTACATAAATGGGTTATTCTCACTTCAGTGTGTATCAATTCACAATGGTTTCCCTTGTTTCTCTTGAAATTGTCCATTTCATCTTTTCTTTTACTACAATATTCCATTATATTCTATCACATTTATATAAAACAATTTTTTAGCCATTCTTCAAAAGTACATCATTTTGAAATTTTTCACTACTACAAAAAGAGTGCTATAAATATTTTTGCACATCTAGATCCCTTTCCTTTCCTTTGATTTCGTTGTGGTATAGGCCCAGTAGAGATATTTCTGGGTCAAAGGATATACAGAATTTGATAAATTTCTGACATAGTTCCAAATTGCTTTCCAGAATGGCTGGACCTGTTTACAGCTCTACCAGCAGTGCATTAGTGTACCTACTTTTCCAAATTCCTTCCAGCATTTATCATTTTCCTTTTCTGTTATATTAATCACTCTAAATGAAAACTAGAGAAGTTAGAACAGAAAATAGAGAAGCACTCTACATCACTAGGTTATCTGAAAAAAAAGTCAGAATTATAATGCAACAACGCAGAGATAGAAAAAGTAATGGGGCAAAATTGTTTTAAGAGACTGTAAAACAACAAGAACAAGCATTTATATGGCGTGTTAAGGTTTGCAAAACACTTTAGAAATACCTCTTTTTTTGTCCTCACAACAACCCTGAAGGATGATATTAGCATCCCTGTTTTACATATAAGAAAACTGTAGTAGATAAAGGCTAAGTAACTTGCCTGCTCTTGCATAGCTACAAAGTATCTGATGCTAGCCTTGAACTCATGTCTTTCTGATTCCAGTGCTAGGGCTCATCTGCTGCAGCATCTAGCTGTATGAAAGCTCCCAAAACAAAAAATGCTAAACAGTATACTGTCAAAAGAGATAAACAAGGAAATTATGCTTTCCTCAAAGGGATCATATCAATATCAATGCTTAATATATATTTACCTAATAGCATAGCATCTAAATACTTATAGGAAAAGTTAATCAAATAGGAGAGGTAATTAAGTATTCATATGGGAAACAAAGAGGGTCCAGGACTACCTTGTGTCTCCTAGTCTAGTGTTGTTTTTTCCTTTTGTGAAGCTCCAGAAAATTTTCATTGGGCCAACTCATCAGTAATACATGAGTTGGAAGCATAGTTAGAAGCAGGTTCACCAATCCTCCACGTTTTGTATCAGAATCAGGCAAGGAATATTGTGCATGTTCTAAGGATTGGGTCCTCATTAGCTAGTCCTCCACATGTAGAGTCCAGCTAGGTGACAGTAGATAAAGTCCTGTTTCTGGAGTCAAGAGGACCCGAGTTGGACAAGACTAATCAATGACTGGAATAGCTGGGTGGCACAGTGGATAGAATGCCAGACCTGGAGCCAGGAAGACTCATTGTACAGAGTTCAAATCTACTCTCAGACATACAGGAACTGAGAATTTATAGGTCCCTAAAGTATAGCCCCTACTTGACAAAGGACTCAAAAGCCAAATAACTGGCTGGGAAAATGCCCAAAAAAGGGGAAAAAATAAGACTAGAAAGTTACTTTCTTGGAGACAAGGTATTTTCTTCTATTCTTTCAGATGAGGAAGAACAAAGCATACCATCAGAGGAAGACATCAAAGTCAAGGCTTCTACATCCAAAACCTCCAAAAAATATATGCAATGGTCTCAGGCCATGGAAGAGCTCAAAAAGGATTTTGAAAATCAAGTAAGAGAGATGGAGGAAAAATTGGTAAGAGAAATGAGAGAGATGCAAGAAAATCATGAAAAGTGAGTCAACAGCATGCTAAATGCTAAAGAAAATAACACCTTTAAAAATAGACTAACCCAAATGCAAAAGAGGTCCAAAAAAGCCAATGAGGAGAAGAATGCTTTAAGAAGAAGAATTAGCCAAATGGAAAAGGAAGTTCAAAAGCTCACTGAAGAAAATAGTTCTTTAAAAATTAGAATGGAGCAGCTGGAAGCTAATGACTTTATGAGAAACCAAGAAATGACAAAACAAAATCAAAAGAAAGAAAAAAATAGAAGATAATGTGAAATATCTCATTGTAAAAACAACTGACCTGGAAAATCGATCCAGGAGAGACAAAAAAAGAGCCTAGACATCATCTTTCATGAAATTATCAAGGAAAACTGCCCTGATATTCTAGAACCAGAGGGTAAAATAAAATATTGAAAGAATCCACCAGTCACCTCCTGAAAGAGATCTCAAAAGGAAAATTCCTAGGAATATTGTAGCCAAATTCTAGAGTTCCCAGGTCAAGGAGAAAATATTGCAAGCAGCTAGAAAGAAACAATTCAAGTATTGTAGAAATACAATCAGGATAACACAATATCTAGCAGCTTCCCCATTAAAGGATCAAAGGGCTTGGAATGTGATATTCTAGAAGTCAAAAGAACTAGAATTAAAACTAAGAATCACCTACCCAGCAAAACTGAGTATAATATTTCAGGGGAAAAAAATGATCATTCAATGAAATAGAGGACTTTCAAGCATTCTTGATGAAAAGGCCAGAACTGAATAGAAAATTTGACTTTCAAACACAAGAATCAAGAGAAGCATGAAATGGTAAATAGGAAAGAGAAATCATAAGGGACTTACTAAAATGGGACTGTTTACATTCCTACATGGAAAGATAATATTTGTAACTCTCAAGACTTTTCTCAGTATTTCAGTAGTTGGAGGGATTATATACATGTAGACAGAGGGCAAGGGTGAGTTGAATAGGAGGGGATGATATCTAAAAAATTAAAATTAAGGGGTAAGAGAGGAATATATTGGGAGGAAGAAGGGAGAAATGGAATGGGTCAAATTATCTCTCACAAAAGAGGCAAGGAGAAGTTTTTCAATGGAGGGGAAAAAGGGGGAGGTGAGAGGGAAAAAGTGAAGCTTACTCTCATCACTTTTTGTCTTAAGGAGAGAATAACATGCACACTCAATTTGGTATGAAAATCTATCTTACACTACAGGAAAGTAGGGAAGAAGGGGAGAAGTGAAGTGTGTGTGTGGGGGAAATGATAGAAGGGAGGGAAAATGGGATGAGGGAGTAATTAGAAATAAACCCTTTTGGGGAGGGACAAGATCAAAAGAGAGAATAGAATAAATGGGGGGCAGGGTAGGAAGGACTATTATGGAAGTGTTTTGCATAACTACACATGTATAGCCTATATTGAATTGCCTGCCTTCTCAGTGGGGATGGGTGGAGAGGGAGGAAGGGAGAGAAGTTGAAACTCAAAATTTTAGGAACAAATCTTGAGAATTGTTTTTGCATGCAATTGGGAAATAAGAAATACAGGTAATGGGGTATAGAAATTTCTCTTGCCCTACAGGACAAGAGAGAAGATGGGGATAAGGAAAGGGAGGAGTCTTAGAAAGGAAGGAACATTGGTGGAAGAGGCAATCAGAATGCAAACAGTTTTGGCGTGAGGGGAAGGGAGAGATGGGGAGAAAATTTGGAACTCAAAATCTTGTGGAAATGAATGTTGAAAACTAAAATTAAATAAATAAATAAAATTTAAAAAAAAAAAGACTTGCCTTGACTGCTCTGTGAGGGGGTGCCTAAGTCAGTAAAGACCACAGGAGTTGAGTTTTTTCCAGTTTGGGAAGACAAGACTATCTCAGTATCAGAATTGGAGAGTGAAGTTTTCTACCACAATGGTACTTTTTTCAAATCTCTCTAGAGAAGGATAAAGGAAAAGTGTGGGAGTGAGAATTAGAAAGAGGCAGTAGGCAGGAGCAGTGAGAAGCAGGGGCAGCAGCATCAGCAGATGGAGGACACTTCCCAAGAGACTGACTGAGCCTTGTAGCAATAAGAATTTTTCCTTTCCCTGCCTTGAAATGTCTCTTATAAAGGGAATCCAACAGAGGGTGACTGAATTCTAATTTCTTAAAGAAACTACTAGGAACAATGGTGAATCCATGCCATTCTCTCATTCTCCCTTTTGTTTTATCACCTGGCACGACACACAAAAGGATTCATTACTTAAAGATATTTTTGGCCATTTAGAAGTTTTTCTTATTTGTTATATTATTAAAATAGTGGTTTGTTGGATAACATTAGTTTCATCTTGAAGTTGTTGTTATGATGTTTCAGACAAACTGGGGCCTGGGAAATGACCTAAATTTAGAAAGGCCAAGGTCATCCACTGCTTGTTTTTGCTAAAGAGAGTGTGATGAAAGAGAAGGAAAGCTTGTGTGGATAACTGATTACACTAGATCCAACTAACTGGGAGATAACTCTCCTAGCTTGGCAAACAAAAGATTGCATTGAAGTAAGGAGCATTTTATGACTTTTATTTGTAATTTGTATTTTTAAGGGTTTTATTTTGTTTCATTTTTGCAGAGAAAGGAAGTCATGTGGAACTGGAATCAGGGATGGGGAACCTGCAGCCTTGAGGCCACCTGTGGCCCTCTAGGTCCTCAAGTGTGACCCTTTGACTGTCAATTTCAACCAAAGGACTGGTATTTGAAAACCTAGAGAACTATAGGTGATCTCAAGGTCACAAGTACCCCACCCCTGAATTGTATCCTTCAACTTAGCCTAAAACCCTCAAGACTTAATTTCTTTATCTCTAAACATGCAGGGAGCTTCATACCAGTGGTCTTTAGGTTTTTCTTTACTCTCTGAAGAAAAGAAAAGGTGGAGGCATGTATTGTTAATATATTTTTAATGGAATGGGAAGATTTTTCCCATCCATTAATAGATCCATGTGATTTGCTTGAGTCACATGGAAGCCTGAGTCACATACATCTGTGGTGGGAGGAGCTTGCTGAATGGGTGGAATAGGAAGGGGAGGAGCAGGAGCTGGAGCCAAGCTGAGAGGAAGTTGGTCAGACTAGTCAGAGCTGGGAAGGACAGAGGAAGCAGGCAGCTGGGATGGTGTTTGTTTGTGGGAAGGCCTGATAATGTGTATAGACTTCTTGGTTACTATGGTGGATTTCTTTGTTACTATGAGGGATTCGACTTTCTGGTGTTTGAATAAATGTTTTGGTTCTGTCTTCCATGTGGAGAGTCTCTTGTATTTCGTGATTCCACAACTGTGCTGGCATATTCATGGCCGCTGTAGGTGCAGGGAATATCACATTGACACTACAAGGAGTAATAGTGATCTTAAGACAAGGTCATGCTCTGAACCATTTGCAGTGAATGGAGATGGGCATGGTAAATTTTCTGTGCTAAAGCCTACTACTTAATTTTATCCTCTCAACAACCTGGGACGCTGTTATTATCCACTTTTTACGGATGAGGAAATTGAGGCAAATACAAGGTAAGCAACTTGCCCAGGGTCACCCTGCTAGTGCCATATTGAATTCAGATCTTCCTGACTCCAGGTCCAATTCTGTATCTACTGTGCCACTTAAAGGGAAAAGTTTAAGATTAACAAGTTTCTAAACTATGGAGCTGACATTCCAGAGAGCACATATAAAGGGCAGGGAAATTTGGAATGGGACATTTTGGAAGTAAGTTTGCAGGGAATGGAAGTAAGGGAGCAGCAGTGAGGAATGAGGTTGTACATTGATAGGTAGCAGTTCAGAATCACTGAATTGGAAAGAGTATGATGGGAAGGAAATGTGCCTGGTACACAGTAGCTATATAAATATTCGCTATTATTATCCTTATTTTGTCTCTCTGAAACCTGACCCCTCTCCTCATGACATGGTGGGGCTTTTTGCTGCCTGTTTCAGTACTGGCTGCACTTTAACTTATACACTCTGACACTCTGGTCATGATAGGAGAATTGCTGCTTTCAGCCTCTCCTATTACCATCAATTTCCTCCTCTGAAATTCATTTAATCCAAATTAATTCCCCAATCAAGATTCTGGTAGCTGTTATCTACTATCCCCCGGGACATTTTCTATTCTTCCTCAATGAGTTCAAAACTTGGCTCACAGTCAATCTTTCCTTCCCAACTCTTGTCCTCATACTAGGGAACATAAACATATATATTGATATTCTCTCACTCTAAATTTCCAGTTCCTTAATCTATTGAGTTCCCATAACCTACTACTCTACTCCATCTCATTCATAAAATAATGATCAAACCCTTGATCTTTCCTTCAGCTATGAGTGTTCCACTTCCATGTTCATGAATTCTGAAATTCTTTTATCTGGTCCTAATCTTTTATCATTTCATTTTTCTCTCTGCCTTACCATCCTTAACCCTTTTCTTCATCCTCACCATGATGCAATCCCATCATCCCTCAGTTCTTCCCTGCATCATCTCCTTTGTACTGGCTACATTCTCCTCCCCTTTCTTGACCCTTTGATGAACTAGTTTAATTCTACACTATCCTCTACACATAAGTCCCTGGTTCCTTTATTCTATTGCTTATCATGGTCTGTCAAGTCCTAACCTCTCATTATCTATTTCCTTCATTACCATTTATGGCTATTTGATAAAACTGGAGAAAATCATGAAACCTTACTAACAAGATCCACTACATATTTATGTTATGATGTTGTCTTGGCCTTTATTTTAGGAAGGGCATCGTTTTGCAGCTCCCTATTCATTACCTCACTCACCTCAACAACTGTTCTAAACTTTTTTTGATCTCTCCTCAAGCTTCTCATAGCACCCTCTCACCCCCACCATTTCATCTGCAAATCTTCTCTCATACTTCACCAAAAATTTGAGGCCATTCTTTGAGATCTTCCCTCCTTCTCATCTTACATCACTCAGATGCTTTATCCCACTATCCCCTCCATCATCTCTGTCTCACACAAAGAGGTGGCCCTTCTCCTTGCCAAGGTTTACCCCTTTATTTCATCCCATTCCATCCCATTGTCCCGAGGAGATTACCTTTCCTATTATCCCTACTCTCTCACTAATTTTCAGTCACTCTCTGACTACTTCCCTGCTGCTCACAAACACACCCATGTCTCTCCTATCATTAAAAAACCCTCACTTAATCCAGCCATACTAGTTATTGTCCCATAACTCTCTTCCCCTTCATGTCTAAACTCCTTGAGAAAGTGACCTACAATTAGTGCCTCCACTTCCTCTTCTCTTATTTTTTTCTACACTCTCTTCAGTTTGACTTCTAATTTTATCACTCAGTTGAAATAGGTCTCTCCAAAGGTCCCAGTAATCTTTTAGTTGCCAGATCTCATAATATTTTATCAATTTTCATACTTCATATGTCTCCATTTTTTCATATCTCTGCAACCTTTGATATAGTTAACCATTCACGTCTCTGATACTCTCTTCTATCTAGGTTTTAGTAACCCTGCTCTCTCCTGGTTCTCCTCCTACCTGCTTGACCACTCCACTTCGTTTGCTGGCTCTTCTTCAAGTTCAAAGCCCCTAACCATAGGTGACTACCAAGACTCTCTCCTGGGCTTTCTTCTGTTCTCCCTCTATACAATTTCACTTAGTTTCCTCATCTGCTTCCCTTGGTTCAATTGTCATCTCTATGCTGATGATGCTTATATCTCCTTATTCAACTCTAATCTCTCTTCTGATCTCCAGACTCACATCACCAAATGCCTATTGGACATTGTAATCTAGATATCCAAATCATAGACATCTGAAGCTCAACATATCCCTAACTGAATTCATTATCTTTTCCCTCAGATCTCTTCTGAATCTCCCTAACAAGGGAATGTTATTACCATCCTCCCAGTCATTCAGGCAAGCAACCTATATGTGTCACTTTCAACTACTCATTTTCACTCATCCCATATTTCACTCATCTGTTGCCAAGTCTTGTGTTTTCTACAACATTTTCACAACATTTCTCTTCTAAGTTCCCTTTTCTCCACCCACACAACCACCACTCTGGTGCAGGCCCTCATGCCTAGATTACAGCAATAGCCTTATAATTTTCCTGCTTCAGTTCTCTCCTCACTCTTGCCCATCCTCCACTTATCTGTCAAAATAATCTTCCTAAAGCGCAGGTCTCATGTTACCGTCCTACTCATTAAACTCCAATAACTCCATATCATTTCCAGGATCAAACATCAGTTCTTCCCTTTGGTTTTAAAGTCCTTCACAACCTGGACCATCCCTACTTTGCCTTATTTTATTCCTTATTTACTTTACTTTATTCCCATCCACGTACTCTACAATCAGATGACAATGGTCTTCTTTTTTTTTAACATAAATTTATTTATTTAACTTTTTACATTCATTTTCACAAAATTTTGGGTTCCAAACTTTCTCCCCATTTATCCCCTCCGCCCACCCCAATACACCGAGCATTCTAATTTTCCCTATCACCAATCTGCCCTCTCTTCTATCCTCCCTCCCTTCTCTTGTCCCCATCTTCTCTTTTGTCCTGTAGGGCCAGATGACTTTCTATTCCCCATTAACTGTATTGCTTATTTCCTAGTAGCAAGAACAATACTCAACACTTGTTCCTAAAACTTTGAGTTCCAAATTCTCCCCATCCCTCCCTCCCCACCCATTCCCTTTGGGAAGGCAGGCAATTCAATATAGGCCCTATCTGTGTAGTTTTGCAAATGACTTCGATAACAGTTGGGTTGTGTAAGACTAAACTGCATTTCCCTCCATCCTATCCTGCCCCCCATTGTTTCTATTCTGTCTTTTGATCCTGTCCCTCCCCAAGAGTGTTGACTTCAAATTGCTCCCTCCTCCCATTGCCCTCCCTTTCATCATCCTTCCCTCCCTGCTTATCTCCTTCTCCCCTAATTTCCTGTACTGTAAAATAGGTTTTCATACCAAAATGAATGTGCATTTTATTCCTTCCTTTAGTCGAATGTGATGAGGGTAAACTTCATGTTTTTTTCTCAGCTCTCCTTTTTCCCTCCACTAAAAAGTCTCCTGCTTGCCTCTTGAATGAGATATAATTTACCCCATTCCATTTCACCCTCTCTCCTCCCACTACATTTCTCTCTCACCATTTACCTTAATTTCTTTTAAGATATGGTCCCATCCTATTCAATTCACTCTGTGCTCTCTGTCTCTGTATGTGGTGCATGTGTGTATGTGTGTATGCGCACACATGTGTACATGTGTGTGCATGTGTGTGTGTATGTCTGTGTGTGGTCCCACCAACTACCCAGATACTGAAAAGTTTTAAGAGTTACAAATATTGTCTTTTCATGTAGGAATGTAAACAGTTCACTTATGGTAAGTCCCTTAAGACTTCTCTTTGCTGTTTACTTTTCCATGCTTCTTCTCATTCTTGTGTTTGAAAGTCAAATTTCCTTTTCAGGTCTGGTCTTTTCATCAAGAATGCTTGAAAGTCCTCTGTTTCATTGAAAGACCATATTTTCCCCTGAAGTATTATACTCAGTTTAGCTGGGTAGGTGATTCTTGGTTTGAGTCCTAGTTCCTTTGACTTCTGGAATATCCTATTCACACACCCTTTGATCCCTTAATGTAGAAGCTGCTAGATCTTGAGTTATCCTGATTGTATTTCCACAATACTCGAATTGTTTCTTTCTAGCTGCTTGCTATATTTTCTCCTGGACCTGGGAATTCTGGAATTTGGCCACAATGTTCCTAGGAGTTTCTCTTTTTGGATCTCTTTCAGGCGGTGATCGATGGATTGTTTCAATGCTTATTTTGCCCTCTGGTTGTAGAATATCAGGGCAGTTTTCCTTGATAATTTCATGAAAGATGATGTCTAGGCTCTTTTTTTGATCATGGTTTTCAGGTAGTCCCATAATTTTTAAATTGCCTCTCTTGGATCTATTTTCCAGGTCAGGTGTTTTTCCAATGAGATATTTCACATTCTCTTCCATTTTTAATTCTTTTGGTTTTGTTTGGTGATTTCTTGGTTTCTCAGAAAGTCATTAGACTCCATCTGTTCCATTCTAATTTTGAGAGAACTATTCTCTTCAGGGAGCTTTTGAACCTCTTTTTCCATTTGGCTAATTCTGCTTTTGAAAGCATTCTTCTCCTCATTGGCTTTTTGAACCTCTTTTGCCAATTGAGTGAGCCTATTTTTCAAGGTGTTATTTTCTTCAGCATTTTTTTGGGCCTCCTTTACCAAGGTATTGACCCATTTTTCATGCTTTTCTTGCATCTCTCTCATTTCTCTTCCCAGTTTTTCCTCCACCTGTCTAACTTGATTTTCAAAATCCTTTTTGAGCTCTTCCATGGCCTGAGCCAACTGGACATCAACCTTGGATGTCTGGGATACTGAGGCCCTGACCTCCACATCTTTCCCTGATGGCAAGCATTGTACTTCCTCATCAGAAATGAAAGGAGGAAGGAACATCTCTTCCCCAAGAAAGTAGCTTTGTATGGTTTTATTTTTCTTCCCTTTTCTGGACATTTTCCCAGCCAGTTACTTGACTTCTGAGATTTCTCTTCACCCCTGCCTAGATCTGCCCAGCTAGTGCTTGGGGTCTGAGATTCAAATGCTGCTCCCCAGCCTCAGGGCTATCCATAGCGGGAGCGGCTGCTATTCAATGTGAGCTTAAGTTCTGGTGCTTTGGTGGGGGCAGGGTCACCTCCCAGGCTCAGTTCCCTCAGGGGGTTTGTGCAGAGACCTTTGGTAATGGCCCTGAGTTCCTGCCTGCTGTGGGAGTCTCAGGCTGCCACTGCCTCTGCCGCTGCCTCTGCCCTCTGCCTGAGTCACAGAGACACCCCGCTCCCCTCTCAACCAGCCCAGAAGTCTCTCTCACTGATCTGGAGCGCCTGTGGGTGGAGGGACCTTCCCGGCCGCCAGAGAGTCCATCGAAGCCTGCTCGGATCTGCTCCTCTGGGGCCGTGTGGCCAGGCCAGCACAGGGGTGGGCTCCACTGTCCGGAGCATGACGGACCCCCGAGGACGGCTTTCCAGGGCTCTCTGGAATGGAAATCTCTTCCACTGTGTTTCTGTGCGGTTTGCTCTGCTCCAGAATTTGTGGGGAGTTCTTTTTACAGGAAATTTATGGGCTGTGGATTCAGAGCTAGCATACGTGAGTCTTTCTACTCTGCCATCTTGGCTCCTCTCCCCGACAATGGTCTTCTTACTATACTTAACACAGAACACTCCATTTCCCAACTTTGTTCCTTTTCACTGGCTGTCTGGCATGACTAGAATGCTCTCCTTTCTCATTTATGCCTCTGGCTTCCTTTGACTCAGCTCAAATCCCACCTTCTGCAGAACACCTTCCCTGGCTGGTCTCATCTCCCTACCCCCTTCCCCAACAACTGCTAGTGTCTTCTCTCTGAGATTACTTTCTACTTTCAAAATATAAAATAATAAACAACAGTTGTTTATATATTATCTCTCCTATTATTATATGAACTTTTGGAAGAAAAGTACCATGTTTTTGACTTTCTGTGTATTCCCAGTGCCTAGACACATAGCAAGGGCTCAAAAACAAATGGTTGTTGACAGGTTGAATATAATCCTTGTGGCCAAGTTATTTTCTTCCCTGAAAAACCGTTTGTAAGTTGTGGGGGAATTACTATCTTCTAGGTTTTTCTCTTTGCTTCTTTAGAGGTAACTAAGTGGCATATTAGAGAGAGCCAGGTCTGGAGTCAGAAAGATCTGAGTTCAAATCCAACCTCATTCCTATTTCTCAAGCCTGGTCTAGAAATTAAAACTTCCTTCTTAGACAGCCTTCCAACCAGCTGCTTATTAAAAAAAACCGCCTTTCATTTTATTTGAAAAATATTTCATCTTTTGTTGGAAACAGGGATGAAAATGCCATCTCTAAACCCTAAGGTTTCTTGCCCAAGATCTTGTAATCTTCAACAATGCTTTCCAGGTCCTATCTAGCAGTATCATTGGTACCCAAGGGACTCACCACAAGTAGAGAGAAGTTTTTCTCTTTGACAAGTCTTGGAAGATTGTCTATCCCAATTTGGATACCTGACTGGGGAGATTATGGACTTCTCCATTGTTGCTGTAAGGTCAACAAATAGAAGCTACCTTATTTATATATCAGAAGGGAGTTTCCAACTACAACTACTTACCTATTCTTTTTAGCCTTAGCAAGCATCTCTCACCTGCCAACAGCTATGGAATTACATCATTCCTTATAGAAAATGCACCTACTTCTCCAGATCACACAATCACCTCCTCTTTGATAAGAAATATGGCCTTTTTTCTCAGAGGCCTCCTCATGACCTGAAGAGTTCTGTGTACTTTGGGGACATCTCAGATCTCTAGTTCTTTGTCCTCACTGAGGTGAAACCTGGGAGCTTCATTATCTGTTAGTCCTATAAGGGTAACTCCCAGGTCTCTTTACAAGTACAGAGATGAATAAAGCTCATAACAGTTTTATTTATAAAATAAAGGATTCACATCCAAGCTTTAATCGTCAAGATTACCCCAATGGGCTATCCTGTACCAGTCTACCTGAACAGCCTGTCTTTGGGGCAGAGAGACTCCAGACAAGGAACTCTCAGGTTCACCTGATCCTTCCCTTTGAAAAGGAGTTTTAGGAACATTGAACAACATAAGAACTTTGATCAATGTCATGATAAACCGTGATTTCAGAAGATGGGTAATGGAGCATACTACTCACCTCCTGACAAAATGATGATGGACTCACAATGTGGAAGGAGACTTATTTTAGATATGGTCAGTGCAAGAATTTATTTTGCTTGGCTATGCATATTTGTTATGACATTTTCTTTTTCTTTTTCAGTGAAGGGGAGATAAAAGGGTGAGAAAATAGATATTTGTCGATTGAAAAAAGAAGTAAAATTAAACCAAAAAAAATTAAGACCAAGAAAAGAAAAGGAAAATTAAAAAAATTAGGAGAAAAGAAAAGAAAAAGGAAATGAAAAGAAAGAAAAGAAAAAATATTCTTTATGTTTTGTTCCTACAAATGAATTTTGTCACTTTTTTCTACCTCTATAAAACAATTTATAGAAGTAGAAATGTATGTAGCTCTCTAAAGTAACTCTTTGATGGTTTCATTGGTAGGACATTTTTAGGATGATAAGAGAAGATTTAAGAGCTAGAAAATCAAGAAGAAAGAATTGATGAGCTGAACATGATAATAGAGAGCATGCTCAGAGATAAGTTATGATACTTTAACCTAAGATTCTAAGATCCTCTTCCCACAAATCTTTCTTTTTAAAGAGGAGGGTAAGAGGAGACTGGAATTCCCAATTCTCAAATCTCCGTCCTAACGGCCCCTACACCTGTAAGGTAACTCTGGGCCCAACCTGGGATCCTTGCAAGAAGGGAAGCCATGTTTTGCTCCTCCTCTCCAAGGCCCTATAATGATTTTATCACATTGTTTCCCATTTTTTAAGCTTTTAAAAAATTAAATTTATTTTTGCAATTATGTAAAACATTTCCACATTAGTCATTTTGTACAAGAAGATTTGAATAAAAGAAATCAAATGAAAGTAAAAAACTTTCATGTTTCATGTTTCAGTCTGTATTCATACATTATCAGTGCTTTCTCTGGAGGTAGATAGTATGTGTCATCATTAGTCCTTTGGGATTGTCTTGGATCATTGTATTGCAAAGAATAGCTGTCATAATTTTTTTGAACCTCAATTTTATTTTCAGTTCCACATTTTCTACTTCCTGCAACCCCTCCCCCATCAACTGAGAAGGCAAGAAATACAAAACCCATTATAAATATAAAATCATACAAAACGAATTTCTGCATTAGCCATATTTTATGATTCTCCCCTCCCCACCAAAAAAAGCAAGAAAAAGAAAGAGAAAAAATGATTCAATTTGTACTCTGAGTCTTTCAATTCTCTATCTGGAGATGGATAGAATTTTTCACCCAGAAGTCCCCTGGAATTGGGATGTCAGAATTACTAAGTCTTTTACAATTGACTATCTCTACAATATTGCAATTGCTGGATAAAACTGAGCTCCTGGTTCTGTTCACTTCATTTTGTATCAATCCATCCACATAAGTTTTACTTGGTTTTTCTGAAAACATATCTTTCACCATTTCTTACAGCATAATAGTGTTTCTTCACATTCATATATTATAATTTGTTCAACCATTATCCAATTGATGGGCATCATCTCAGTTTCCAATTCTTTGACATCACAAAAAGAGTTGTTATAAATATTTTTGTACACTTGAGTCCCTTTTGACCTTCTGTGATCCACTGGGTGTATAGCACCAATAGTAATATTTCTCATTCAAAGGATATGCACAGTTTAATTGCCTGTGGGATATAGTTTCAAATTACTTCACAAAATGATTGAACTATTTCACAACTCCACTAACAATCCCTACTTCCTTGTATCCCCTCCAGCATTGGTCATTTTCCTTTTTCTTCCATCTCAACCAATTTGATGGGTGTAAGGTGGGTACTTCAACACTGTTTTAATTTGCATTTCTCTTGCTATTAATGATTTAGAGTATTTTTTCATATAACTATGAATAGCTTGGATTTCTTCCTATGAAGACTACCTATTCATATCTTTTGACCATTTATCAATTGGGAGGCAGCTCTTTTTGTTGTAAATCTGGCTTAGTGCCTTATATGTTTTAATGAGACCTTTATTGGAGTTGTGAACTGATCCAACCATTTTGGAGAGCAACATGAAAGTGTGCCCAAAGGGCTATAAAAATGTGCATACTCTATTCCTAGGGCTGTATCTCGAAGAGATCTTAAAAATGGGAAAAGGACTGACATACAAAAATATTTATAGCAGCTCTTTTTGTGGTGCAAATAATTGGAAATTGAGGGGATGCCCATCAATTGGGGAATGACTGAACAAGTTGTGGTATATGAATGTGATGGAATACTATTGTGTTATAAGAAATGATGAGCAGGTGGACTTCTGAAAAACCAGGAAAGACATATATGAACTGATGCTGAGTGAGGGGAATAGAACCAGAATAACATTGTACACAATTACAGCCACATTGTGTGCTGACTAACTGCAATAGACTTGGCTCTTTTCAGCAATGTAAGGTTCTAAGACAATTCCAAAAGGCCCATGATGGAAAATACTGTCCACATCCAAAGAAAAAATTATAGAGTCAGAATGAAGATCAAAGCATACTATTCACTCTCTCTCTTTTGTTCTGTTTTGTTTCTCGTGGTTCGTTCCATTGGTTATAATTCTTCTTTACAACATGACTAATGTGAAAATATGTTTAATATAAATGTATATGTAAAGCCTACATTGAATTGCACACCATCTTGGGGGGAGGAGAAGGAGAGGGAAGGGGAGAAAATTTAAAACTCAAAAGCTTGTGGAATTGAATGTTGTAAACTTAAAAATAAATAAATTCATTTTTTTTTAAAAGAAATGAGACCTTTATCAAAGAAACTGGCTGCAAAATTTCCCTCCATTTTCTTGCTTTTTTCTTATTTTAGTTGCCTTGGCTATGTCTGTGCAAAAACTTTTTTTACTTTTAAGTAATCAAAATTACCCATTTTACTTCCTATGAAATGGTTTTTTTTAACAAAAATTTATTTATTTAACTTTTTACATTCATTTTCACAAAATTTTGGGTTCCAAATTTTCTCCCTTTTTCTCCCCTCCCCCCACCCCAATACACCGAGTATTCTAATTTCCCCTATCACCAATCTGCCCTCTCTTCTATCATCCCTCCCTTCTCTTGTCCCCATCTTCTCTTTTGTCCTGTAGGGCCAGATGACTTTCTATTCCTTATTAACTGTATGTCTTATTTCCTAGTAGCAACAAAAGTACTAAACAGTTGTTCCTAAAACTTTGAGTTCCAAATTCTCCCCATCCCTCCCTCCCCACCCATTCCCTTTGGGAAGGCAGGCAATTCAATATAGGCCCTATCTGTGTAGTTTTGCAAATGACTTCGATAATAGTCATATTGTGTAAGACTAACTCTATTTCCCTCCATCCTATCCTGCCCCCCATTGTTTCTATTCTGTCTTTTGAACCTGTCCCTCCCCAAGAGTGTTGACTTCAAATTGCTCCCTCCTCCCATTGCTCTCCCTTCCATCATCCCCCTCCCCTTGCTTATCTCCTTCTCCCCCACTTTCCTGTATTGTAAGATAGGTTTTCATACCAAAATGAATGTGCATTTTATTCCTTCCTTTAGTCGAATGTGATGAGGGTAAACTAATTGGTTTTTTCTCAGCTCTCCTCTTTTTCCCTCCACTAAAAATCTCCTGCTTGCCTCTTGAATGAGATATAATTTACCCCATTCCATTTCACCCTCTTTCCTCCCCCTACATTTCTCTCTCACCATTTATCTTAATTTCTTTTAAAGATATGATCCCATCCTATTCAATTCACTCTGTGCTCTCTGTCTCTGTATGTGTGTGCATGTGTGTATGTGTGTGTGCACACACATGTGTACATGTGTGTGTATGTGTGTGTGATCCCACCAACTACCCAGATACTGAAAAGTTTTAAGAGTTACAAATATTGTCTTTCCATGTAGGAATGTAAACAGTTCAACTTTTGGTAAGTCCCTTATGACTTCTCTTTGCTATTTACTTTTCCATGCTTCTTCTCATTCTTGTGTTTGAAAGTCAAATTTCCTTTTCAGATCTGGTCTTTTCATCAAGAATGCTTGAAAGTCCTCTGTTTCATTGAAAGACCATATTTTCCCCTGAAGTATTATACTCAGTTTTGCTGGGTAGGTGATTCTTGGTTTGAGTCCTAGTTCCTTTGACTTCTGGAATATCCTATTCCACACCCTTCGATCCCTTAATGTAGAAGCTACTAGATCTTAAGTTATCCTGATTGTATTTCCACAATACTCGAATTGTTTCTTTCTAGCTGCTTGCTATATTTTCTCCTGGACCTGGGAATTCTGGAATTTGGCCACAATGTTCCTAGGAGTTTCTCTTTTTTGGATCTCTTTCAGGCATTGATCGATGGATTCTTTCAATGCTTATTTCGCCCTCTGGTTGTAGAATATCAGGACATTTTTCCTCGATAATTTCATGAAATATGATGTCTAGGCTCTTTTTTTGATCATGACTTTCAGGTAGTCCCATAATTTTTAAATTATCTCTCCTGGATCTATTTTCCAGGTCAGGTGTTTTTCCAATGAGATATTTCACATTCTCTTCCATTTTTTCATTCTTTTGGTTTTGTTTGGTGATTTCTTGGTTTCTCAGAAAGTCGTTCGACTCCTTCTGTTCCATTCTAATTTTGAGAGAACTATTTTTTTCAGTGAGCTTTTGAACCTCTTTTTCCATTTGGCTAATTTTGCTTTTGAAAGCACTCTTCTCCTCATTGGCTTTTTGAACCTCTTTTGCCAATTGAGTGAGCCTATTTTTCAAGGTGTTATTTTCTTCAGCATTTTTTTGGGTCTCCTTTACCAAGGTATTGACCCATTTTTCATGTTTTTTCTGCATCTCTCTCATTTCTCTTCCCAGTTTTTCCTCCACCTGTCTAACTTGATTTTCAAAATCCTTTTTGAGCTCTTCCAAGGCCTGAGCCAACTGGACATCCACCTAGGATGTCTGGGATACTGAGGCCCTGACCTCCACATCTTTCCCTGATGGTAAGAATGTTTCCTCCTCATCAGAATTGAAAGACGGGAACATTTGCACCCCCTCAAAGAAGCTCTCTATAGTCTTATTTGTCTTCCTTTTTCTGGGCATTTTCCCAGCCAGTTACTTGACTTCTGAGTTTCCTGTCCACCCCTGCCTAGATCTGCCCAGCTAGTGCTTGGGGTCTGAGATTCAAATGGGCTTTCCATGGCAGGTGCGGCTACTATTCAATGTGAGCTTAAGTTCTGGTGCTGGGGTGGGGGCAGGGCCACCTCCCAGGTTCAGCTCCCTCAGGGGCTTCATGCAGAGATCTTCAGTAATGGAGTGGGTGGGGGCAGGACTGTCTCCTAGGCTCAGCTCCCTCAGGGGCTTTATGCAGAGACCTGAGCTTCTGCCTGCTGCTCTGGGAGTCACAGGCCACTGCTGCCGCTGCCCCTGTCTCTGTCTCCACTGCTTCGTCCCGAGGGGGCCCGAGTCACAGAGACACCCCGCTCCCCTCTTGGCCAGCCCAGACGTCTCTCTCACTGACCTGTAGCGTCTGTGGGCAGAGGGACCTTCCCGGCCGCCGGAGGTTCCGTCCCTGGAGCCTGCTTGGATCTGCTACTCTGGGCTGTGGCCAGGGCAGCTCAGGGGTGGACTCTGCCTTCCGGGGCACGACGGACCCTGGGGATGGCTCTCCAGGGCTCTCTGGGACGGAAATCTCTTCCACTGTGTTTCTGCGCGGTTTGCTCTGCTCCAGAATTTGTGGGGAGTTCTTTTTACAGGAAATTTATGGGCTGTGGATTCGGAGCTAGCATACGTGAGTCTTTCTACTCTGCCATCTTGGCTCCACCCCCCCCTATGAAATGTTTTATCTCTTATTCCCTACCCATTTCTTCCATTCTCCAATAATTTGCTTGTGATATCTCTTGTTATGTCTAAATCATGTTCCTATTTTGAGTTTTTCTTGGTATACTGTGTCAGATGTTGGCTTATTTCTAGTTTCTGCCAGGAAACTTTTTCTAGTTTTCTCAGCAGTTCTTGTCAAATAGAGTTCCTGTCTAAATAGCTGAGATCTTTGGGTTTATCAAATGTTAAGTTACTCTGCTCATTTGCTGCTGTATATTTTGTACTAATCTGTTTTATTGCTCAACCACTCTATGTCTTATCCAGTACCAAATTGTTTTGATGATTACAAGTTTATGGTATAGTTTGAGACCTGATACCACTGGACTCCCTTCCTTCATATTTTTTTCATTGATTTCCTTAATATCCTTCGCATTTTATCACTCTAGATTGGTTTTTATCATTTTTTTAGTTCTATAAAGTAGTATTTTGATAGTTTTAATTGGTATGGCACTGACTAAGTAAATTAATTGAAGTAGTGCTGTCATTTGTATTATGTTACTTTGTTCTACCTATGAGCGACTAAGATTTCTCAAATCATTTAGATCTGTCTTTATTTGCTTGAAGAGTGTTTTGTGATTGTGTTCGTATAGTTTTTGTGTGTGTCTTGGAAGGTAGACTGAAATATTTTATACTGTTGATAGTTGTTTTAAATGGATTTTGTCTTTCTGTCTCTTTCTACTGGGTTTTGTTAGTAATATATCAAAATACTGATACATTGTGGGGGTTTATTGAAACTTTGTTAAAGTTGCACATTGCTTTGATTAGTTTTTTAGTTGACTCTCTACGATTCTCTAAGTAAACCATCATATCATCTGCTAAAAGTGAAACTTCTGTTTCATTATTACCTAAGCTTATTCCTTCAATTTCTTTTTCTTGTATTATTATAGCTAGCATTTCTAGTACATAACTGAATAATAATGGTGATAATGAACTTTAATTCACCCTGATCTGCTGGGAAAGGGTCATCTTCTCACATAAAAATGTTAAAAGTTTAACCTTGTTTAAGCCCTTATGATTTCTCACTCATGTTTCCTTTTTTATGCTTCTCTTGAGTCTCATATTTGAATATCATAATTTCCATTCAGCCCTGGTCTTTTCAACAGGATTACTTGAAAGTCCTCCATTTCATTAAATATCCACTCCCCTCCCCCCAAAAGAAAAACTTACCACCTGTAGATTATACTCCACTTTGCTGGATCGGTTATTCTTGGTTATAATCCTAGCACCTTTGCCTTCTGGAATGTTATATCTCAAGTCCTTCATTCCTTTATGGTAGTAGCTGCTAAATCTTATGTGATCCTGATTATGGCTTCATGATACTTTAATCCTTTCTGGATACTTGTAGTATTTTTAAGTTGATCTAGGAGATCTGGATTTTGGGTCAAATGTTCCTAGGAGTTTTGATTTGGAGATTTCTTTCAGGAGGTGACATTTTTCTTTTCCATTTCTATTTTGCCCTCTGATCCTGGTGTATTTGGGCAGTTTTCTTTTTTAATTTCTTGAAATGTGACATGTAGGCTCTTTTTTTGTTTGTAATTTTCAGTAAGCCAATGATTCTTAAATTGTCTCTCCTCAATCTATTTCCAGGTCAGTTGCTTTTCCCATGAGTCTTTTCACAATTTTTTTCAGTCTTTTGACTTTTTTTATTGCTTCTTGATGTCTCATGGAGGCATGAGCTTCCATTTGGCTAATTCTAATTTTTAAGGAATCATTCTCCAGTATTGTTTTGTACTTCTTTCACTAAGCTGTCAATTCTCTTTCCATAATTTTCTTGTATAGTTTTTACTTATTTTCCCATTTTTTTGTTTACCATTTTTATTTGGTTTTAAAATAATTTTTCTGCTCTTTCTTAAGTTCTTCTGAGCATTCTCGTTGGGTTTGAGTCCAATCTGAATTTTTCTTTGAGGCTTTGATTGTAGATGTTTTCTACACTGTCTTCTTCTGTGTTTGTGTCTTGAACTTCTTTGTCACATTTTATGGTCTGATTTTTTTTTCGTTTACTCATTTTTCTAGTCTACTTCTTAACCTTATTTGTTAGAATTGAATTCTGTTCATCTCCAGAAGGTGAAGCACCATGTGACCTGAGTGTCTGTCCTTTTATGTCTTTCTGTTTTTAGAGCTAAGTTTGGGATCCTGCAAGTTTTCAGCTCTCCAAAATGGGTGTACTTTGGGGAGAAGTCTGTTTTCTACCCTCTTTATCTGAGCTCTGCAAGTTCCTGACCTAGGTTTGGCTCGCTTACCATGTGAGCAGCTGAGTTTCTGTATATTGCTGCTGGACTCAGTCATTGACCTACCACTGGAAATTTCTATAGGTTCAGAGCAGCTGTACTTCTGATTTCCCTTTGGCTTAGTCTGCTGATCTGGTTTAGTCCACTGTAGGCTTATCTGTGAGGCTAAAAGTTAGAACTGAGTCCCTATTCTTTCTTGACCTCAGAGCCAAAAAGCTACATTCCTGAATCTTGATCTTTGCCCTTAACACAGATAGAAAACCTACTCCCTTGCAACCACTCCTCTCCACCTTGGAACTATGACCCAGGACTGAGTAATGGGGTGACAGAGCTGCCAAATGGTACTTTTTCTGTTTTCAGTGCTGGCATAAGGTCCCCTAGGATCTCTTCCTGTCCAAGAGTTTTCTGGTCCAGTATTCAGTCCCCTTACTGTTGCTGGGCACTGAAATGCTCCCCACTGCTGCTACCATTGAACTCCTAGCCAGCCTTGTCCCCAGCATCCCTAAGCTGCCTGGGGTTGAAAAATTACTCACTGCAATTTTTTTAGCTTTTCTAATCAGAGTTCAGTCTGGTGTGCTTTCTGGATTCCTAAGAGAAACCAAGACCAAAATACTACCTTTTCCTATACCATCTTGACTCCATCTTCCCATCTCTGTTGACCTTTCCCAGGCAGCCCTCTCCAAACATCTAAGATCATTGCTTCTCATTATATTCTGTTCTCTGGTGCATGTGACTTAGGGTAGTTCTACTTTATATTTGATGTTCCCCAGAGCTCCTCCTCTGTTCTGTTAGCTTTTGGCACTGCTGTGACTTAGTTCTCAATGACTTCTGCAAGCCCGTGACGTTCCAGCAGATGGCACTTGTCACCTTTTTTTTCCACACACCTAACAAGTGGCCTGAGAGAATATTCTGCCTCCCTGAAAATATCTATAATTCATAAACACCTCGGGTCAGAATACTCTTTTTTCAGTTGTGTGTTGGGGGGTGTGGCTAATAGTAGCCTAGTCATCTTAATAATGTTAAAGAATGGGGCTTTTGTTCTGGTCTTAAAGACATCTTCTAATGAAAGGGACCAGCACCAAGCTAAGAATATTAACAATATCTTCTTAATGAATTATATACTTTTTCACTCCTTGCCACTTCATTTAGAATGTTCCACTGAGTTCTGCCTAATCTAGAGCTGACCTGGGTCCCTTGATTTAAAATCTATAAAACAGAGTAGACAAAACTGGAGAAGAAAGCAGAGATCCAGAGGGGAATAATGGACAGAGAATAATAGTGATCAGGGGGTTCCTGAGGGAGGATCAGTCTATCTGAATAACCCTTCCTCTAGGAAGTGTTTGGGCCCAGGGATGGGTTCAACTAGAGGCAGCAATGGAACAGTGACAAGTCCTAAACCCAGCCTGGTAGGAGATGGAAAGGGTAAGTAAAGGACAACACTGACTTCCTTGTGCCAGCATCCTGGAAAGAAAAAAAAGAGAAGTTTTTGAATTAAGTTTCACGGGGAGCAGAGGGAAAAACAGGTACACCTACAGTTGTAACAACAGCAAGAGACTATGCCAAAAATGTGACAAAAAACAAATGCAGATCTTGTCTGTAACTGTTACTGTAAATTACTTGGATTATACAGATCTAATTGAAAGAGGATTATCTCTAGAGCAATCCCAAAGTGAAATACTTTCTTTCAGGGAAACCCCAACCTTAGAGTAGCACTCTGAGCCTGAAAGATTGAATATATCTTTAGAGGAAATTGAGGCTTACTCTAGAAAATGGGATCATTTCTCAACTCTTTTCTTTCTAAAGCAGGGATTTTTTACCTGGGATCTACCTACAGACCTCCGAAGGGTCCACAAATAGATTTACAGGGAATCCATGAACTTGAATGGAAAAAAAAGTTTCTTTTCTTTTTTTTTTGCTAGCCTCTAACTGAAATTTGACATTTCTTAATTATTTTAAAACATTAATCTGAGAAAGCCTTCCCCAGACTGGCAAAGGAGTCCATGAAACAACAAAGTTAAGAACCTCCAATCTAGAGCAATCTTAAACTGGACTGATACTATAAATTTGCTATGCCATATCATTTTCTAGGGGGATTGGACTTAGAGAGGAAAGGCAAATTGTCTCTTTTTTTTTTGTATTCTTTCTTGGATGGAATAAAAACTGTGCTTCTAGGATGCAGTGTTAGTTTGAGTGTTTGCATAGGAGATGCTCTGAAACATGAAATTGAAAAGAAAGTAAGTGATAAACAGTAGGAGAATTCACTTTGCTTGTAAAACCATACTGGGAATTTAAGCACCAAGGCAATGGGAACCCTTCAATCCCTTCTGAGACAAAAGTATCATCCAAAGCCCTGCTCTATGTGGATCATTTAGGCTACAGACACAGACTATATGGAGGAAAGGGGTGCTATGGGCTTGGTATTTGTGTGCACCTATTCAGTAACCTCTAGACATTTAACTGTGGGTAGAGTCAAATGAAAACTCTTAGTTACCTAAGTCATTCCATGTAGTTAATAGCATACAGTATTAGGACCTCGAGAGACAGCATAAAAGATATTCATCCTGCAGTAATGGAGTTGAAAGAAATTGGAGTACTTTGTTATACCTTTACAACAACTCTGTTACTGTGAGGAAGGCAGGTGATACCTCGAAAGTTTCAGTTGACCACATCATACCTGATCTCTTCAGTAAAACAGGTAGCCCAGATCTAGGTTGAGTGGTATGCATAGGGCTATTATCCTTGCCAATGCTTTTTTCCCCATATCTCTGTGTCTGAAACTAATCAGGAACAATTTGCTTTCACATGAGAAGGATTCTGATATACCTTTACCATCCTTTCCCAGGATGAACTCTCCTTCATTGTTCAGTCATTTCAGTTATGTCCAACTTTTCATTGGACAAATCCATTTAGGGTTTTCTTGGAATGGTTTGTCATTTCCTTCTCCAGCTCATCCTACAGATGAAGAAACTCAGGACAACGTGGCTAAATGACTTGCCCAGGGTAAGTGTTTGAGGCCAGATTTGCACTCATGAAGATGTCTTTTTTTTTTATTATGTATTATATTCTGAACTTAAGAAATAAAACAAGCATTTCTATATCATAGTAGAATATGGGAAAAAGATGATCATACATGAAATTGCAAATCTGTAATATACAATTTGCTATTCCTTTTAAATAGATAATAAAGTTACCATGCAATTCTTTTTTCCTTTTTTTCTTCCCTTCCTCTCCCTGCCCTTGAGATGTCTACCATTATGCTCAAATATGTGTGTGTGTGTGTGTGTATAAAACCATTCTATACATACTTCTATCAATTTTGTCTCTGGATGCAGATAGTGTCTTATTTCATATGTTCTGCGTACTTAATTTGGGTATTTAAAATAGTTAAAAAGACTTATTCACTCCGAATTGTTCTTAAAACAATATTGACGTTACTGTATGCAGTGTTCTCTCAGTTCTGCTGATTTTGCTCTTCGTTATTTTGTGCAAGTGTATTCATGATTTTCTAAGATCATCGAATTCCTCATTTCCTATAGCACAGTAGTATTCCATCTTAATCATATACCAAAACTTGTACAGTCATTCCCAAATTGATGGGCATGCCCACAATTTCCAGTTCTTTAAAGAGAGCAGCTATAAATATTTTAGAACATACCGACTCTTCCTTTTTGCCTAATCACAGGAAACAGACCTAGTAGTGGTATTACAGGGTCAAAGGGCATAGGCAGTTTAATAACTCTTTGGGCATGATTCCAGATTGCTCTAAAAAATGATTAGATTAGTTCACAGTTCCACCAACAATGAATTAGTGTCCCAATTTTTCCACATCCCCTCCAACATTTGTTGCTTTCCCCTTCAATCATTTTAGACAATCTGATAGGTGTAAAGATGATATCTCAAATTTGTTTTAATTTGCATTTCTCTAATTAACAATAATTTAAAGCATTTTTCAAAACTATAAATTGTTTTTATTTCTTCATTGGAAAGTTGCCTATTCATGCCTTTGACCATTTATCAATTGGGGAATTACTACTATTCTTTTAAATTTGACTATGCTCTTTATTTATTTGAAATTTGAGACTTTCCCCAATTGATAAATGGTCAAAGGATATGAACAGGCAGTTTTCAGAGGAAGAAATTAAAGATATCTATAGTCATATGAAAAATGCTCTAAATCAGTATTGATTAGAGAGATGCAAATCAAAACAACTCTGAGATACCACATCACGCCTATCAGATTGGCTAATATGACAAAACAGGAAAATGATAAATGTTGGAGAAGATGTGGGAGAGTTAGAAAACTAATTCATTGTTGGTGGAGCTGTGAGCTGATCCAACCATTCTGGAGAGCAATTTGGAACTATGCCTAACAAAAAGGTGCATACCCTTTGACCCAGCAATACCGTTTCTAGGACTGTACCCCCAAGAGATCATAAAAATGGGACAGGGTCCCACATGTACAAAAATATTTATAGCAGCACTCTTTGTGGTGACCAAAAACTGGAAATCAAGGGGATGCCCATCAATAGGCAAATGGCTGAATATATTGTGGTATATGGATGCAATGGAATACTATTGTTATAAGAAATGATGAACAGGAAGACTTCAGAGAGGTCTGGAAAGATTTATGTGATCTGTTGCTGAGTGAAAGGAGCAGAACCAAGAGAACTTTGTACACAGCAACAACCACAGTGTGCAAGGATTTTTTCTGGTAGACTTAGAACTTCATTGCAATGCAAGGACTTAAAAAATTCCCAATGGTCTTTTAAGGCAAAACGCCTTCCACATCCAAAGAGAGAACTATGGAACTCAATCATAGAATGTAGCAGATCATTTTCTTTTGTACTACGTTTTGGTTTGTTATATGATTTCTCGCATTCATTTTAATTCTTTTATGCAGCATGACTATGGTGAAAATGTATTTAATAGGAATGTATGTGTAGAACCTATACAAAATTGTATGCCATCTCAGGGAGGGAGGGGGGAGATGGAGGGAAGGAAGGGGAGGAAGGGGAAAAAAAATCTAAGTTATATGGTAGTGATTGTATATTGTACATGTGTATATTGTAAATAAAATTTTTAAAAAATGAAACTGTCCCAGTATGGTAGTTTAAAAAAAACCCAACAACCTGTTCTAGCTACAGAGGCAAGGGAAAGAGATTGCTCTCCACCTATGTGGTGGGGAATGTATCATATCTGCTTCCAGAAGTCCTTACTGTCTCTCATAAGGACCCTCCATTTTAGCTGATCTAGGCATGTAAAGCCTAGTTACATATAGACACACGTGTGTACCTGTATGTGTATAACACACAAGTGTATATGTGTTTATGTATATTTATACATATGTACATATTTGTATCTATGTGTGTATATGTCCATAGGTGCACGTGTATTATATATATACACAAAACACACATGGATGTACATGTGTGTATATATGTGGATGCTTTCTTTAAAACTTACTCAGTGAAGTATATAACACACATCCAACCGTATTTATTTTAAGCAGCTAATTGAGCTGCCTGGGGTCACAAAATTACCAAATAACAGAGCCAAGGCTAAGAATGTATCTCTAGATTGAGACAACTAGGTAACCTGCTGCAGAGAGTACTAAACTTGGAAGCGGGAAGACCTGAATTCAAATCCTATAAACACAGCTCTGTGACCCTAGGAAAGTCATTTAAACCCTCTCAGACTCTGTTTCTTCATCTGTGAAATGGGGGTAATAATAGCACCTTATTCACAGGGTTGTTATGAAGATCAACTGAGATAATATATGAAATACTTTGCTTACTTTAAAGTATTATTATTAGTACAATTATAAGAATATTCATTCCAGTACACCTGACTGTCTCTCTAGTAAATTTTTTTGATACATAAATGAAAGTAAATTTAAAAATAGTCTGTAGAAGATACTAGAAATTAATCCAATAAATTGTGATTTTACTGACAATCACATGGACTCATTTCATACACACACAAACATATACACATATATGTATACACACAGACTGCTACATGTACTATGCATACATTAGCATACATGTGTGTCATATGTATATGTGAATTATATATGCATATGTGCATGTAGAAAATAATATAGAACTAAACATTTTAATTATAGGTATTATATATAAAATTATAAATATACACAAAACTACAGTAAAAAAAAAAGAAATTTGAGACCTTTATCTGAGAATCTGTCTATAAAATCCCTCCCCCGTCCAATTTCTTACTTCTCTTCTCATCTTGGCTACCTTTGTTTTATATGTACAAAACCTTTTTAATTTAATGTAATTAAAACTACTCATTTTGCCCCTCACACTGCACTCTATCTCTTGTCTATTTGTGACTTGTTGCCTGTCTATAAGTCTGATAGGTAATATATTCCATGTTCTTCAAATTTTCTTGTAATCTCACTCTTTATATCTAGGTCATGTATCCATTTTGACCTTATCTTGGCAAATGGTGTAAAATATTGGTCTATGTCCAACTTCTGTCAAACTGCTTTCCAGTTTTCCCAATAAATTTTTACCAAATAATGAATTCTTATACCCAAAATCTAAGTCTTTATGCTTGCCAAATACAAGGTTACTATATTTATTTGCTGCTGTAAATTGTGTTCGTCCTTCGTTGCCAAAGAAGACCATGCCATCAGAGAAATGATGATATGACTTGTGCTTGACTTTGTTTTGAGTGAGGGAGGGCTGTGCAGGTCACCAGCCTCACTTCTCCTCCATCTGAATCCAGTGACCAGATATTCATCAGGATGACTGAAGATGACCCAGGATGAGGCAATTGGGGTTAAGTGACTTGCCCAAGGTCACACAGCTAGTGAGTGTCAAGTATCTGAGGTGAGATTTGAACTCAGGTCCTCCTGACTCCTGCTCTATCCACTGCACCACCTAGTTATATGTCTACTCTGTTCCACTGATCTACAGTTTACTCCTTAGCCAGTACCAGATAGTTTTGTTAATTACAGTCTTATAGTTTAAGATCTGCTACTGCTAAATGTCCTTCCTTTACATTTTTTTCATTAGTTCCTGTGATATTCCTGACATTTTGTTCTAAGACGAGTCTTGCTGACCCTAAACCTGGCACTGTATTCATTGTGCCACCTAGGAGCCCCTTTATACTGCCAAGTAAAGTGGAAGGAAATCTGAAAGAGGTCTCCTCTTTCAGGTGCAGGGGAAAGTGCTCTCTTTTCCTCTGAACTAAGTGAATGATATATATGTTTAATTAAAGTGATTGTTGACCCCTTTCAATTTACTTTCCTTTAAGAAAAGCAGATCCAAGAACTTGTATTACCATCCCAGGTAAGCTAAGATGCTTGCTGTTACACTATGCCAGGGACGGACCTCCAGTCCAGATCTGAGAACCCTGTTTCATCCACTGGCCCAGTGGGCTCCAACCTTTAAGAACCTGGCTCCTGAGGAATGCCTTTTTGCCTGATATCTAATGATTTCATTCACTATAAGAGAGTCATGCACAACTGGACTTCAGCAATCACCAAATGGTCAATTTCTTCCAGCTGGCTGAGCACAGCTGGCATGTGAGAAGGCCTTGAAGAGTGGAGCAGAGAAGATCTGCATCTAAACAAGTGGCCATGGATCAGGAGAAGAGGCCTAGGCCTGTAGAGGACAGGGCTAGACAATCAAAGGCTCTCCCCCTTTGGGATTAGGACCAAGTGAGGAATTTTGCTAATGCCTTTCACTATATGCAGTTGTTTGTGGGGCATGTCAGCACCCATCAGAGACATATGCTAAAAAAACCCCAAGAAACCAGGTTGGAGTCGTTGTAAGAATAACAGAAGCTGGGGAGTGGGTCCAGTGTCAGTTTGGATATTTGGGTGGTGATACCATGCTGTGCTAGGCATAGATCATATCATTCCTCTCACTATGAAAAAAACCAGCTATTCCTGACCCAAGTGGCGTTCAACCTGTTCTCCAACTGGAAAGACTCTCCCAGCTCAGGGTAAGAGGGTTTCTCCCGCTAATAAAGTTGCATCATTATTATCTGCTACCCACATTATGTGTCCAACCTTCTGAAAGCTGAGTCTATGAAAAATCAAGTGATTTCTTAGATACGGTCTCCAGGAAGTCTTACCTGATAAGAATGATCTGTTTTTGGGCATAGTTCTGTCTGATTCTCTTCCTCCCTTCCTTAAGCTTCAAGATTCTTACACTCCCAGAGGCTTCACACTCAATTGTCCCTCTCAATCGGCAGACGTCTTTTCCTTTGGAATGGCTCAGGGAATTCCTTCCCAGAAAAGACTTGGATGACCTAAGGGTGGTATTCGGGAGGTATCTTACTTTCTAATAGCATGAGGGAGATGAAACTGTTGTTATATAATTACGATGGGTGTGTATTTATCTGGAAGAAAAAAGAACCCTTAGTTGACTTGGTGGTAATTCTGAGTCACTGGATGAGGATGAAGGAAGAGTCCTTATTTAGTCACTGTGAAAGAAGGGGGCAGCCCTTCAGAGGCCTTTAAGGGAACAAAGTTTTTTTTTTTACGCATTCCCTTGATGGATCTCTCAGAGAGGGGGAGGTGTTGGTAGGTGGGGCGAGAAATACTGAATCATTGGTGGTACAGAGAGAGCCTTGGTGTCAACTTAGATCCTGAGATAGTTTGTGTGCAAGAGGGTTATGACCCCTTAGTCACTTTACTACAGATGACCCTTATGCAGGATAAAGAATTGGTGACTCTGTCAGGAGCGTCCATGCAGAGTTCCTGATATTTCTGGAGATGTTCCTGCTTATCATAATCACTTCACATCAGGAGAAAAAAAATCTACAACTCTACTGGAGGTGACACAATCTGTGCTGGAACTATGATGTTCTTGGGATTGCTGTGTTTTTACCATTACCACTATGCTTTAAGACCCCCTGTGGATCTCACATATTCATCATCACCCATCACATGGAATAGACTGTGAGACTTTGAGACCTTGCGTATAATAGGCACTTAACAAATGATAGTTGAATACATCAAACCACCATATAACCTCACAGAAGAGAGAGAACACATTCTGTCCTTGAAACCTGTACTACAAGAAAATATTTTCCCTAATCCAGCAAAAGTCATAGTGCCACCCCTGATATCTTGGTTTGGGGAAGGAGAGAAGATGTGGTTGTTTGAATTAGGGAACTGCAATGGGTAACCTGGGGTTCCAACAACTTGAAACAACATTCACCTGGAAAGCCAAAAGACCAGGGTTCTAATTCTAGCTGTGCAGCAGCCAGTGCAGTCCAGCAGGTCTGGGGTGATTACGGGGCTCACAGAGCAAGGATGAAAAGACAGGCAAAACACAGCAGTCTGAACAAGCTGAGTTTATTCTGGACATACTGAACCAATAAATTAGGGGGTTGGGGTACTTAAATAGTAAAAAACCATAGGGGTAGCAATTGAGGCATGAAACAGAACAGATTATAATATGTAGAAAGGGAGGCCTCAAGGCCTCTTTATTGGAATGTTATCCTGTATAGCAGGGGCCCTGATTCCTGGAACTTCAACACCCAAATTCAAGAATGCGCACCTAAGAACAATATATCACTTAACTCCTCAAGTGAGCTACTCTCCCTTGGAGGAGGGGAACTCTTGATAAGGGGCCCTTTCAAACCCTTCAAGGTTCTCTACATAGCTGTTTATAGTAGCTTTGTGATAGTGGGCCAAACATTTACCTCTACAGGCCTCAGATTCCTTACCTATATAATCTGGGTCTCTAGCCAAGCCTGGAGTATTTGTTGGAGACTCTCCTAACCGGAGGAGAAAATGTTTTGAATGGGCAAGGAGTTGGTCTGAGAGGCATTTTTATGCTTTCCTTAATAGAACACTTGGTGCTAGATTCTCTTGGGAACTAGCTCCAGACACACACACACGCACACACACACACACACACACACACACACACACACTTCAGAAATAGTACATATATAGGAGAAACCAGATCCTCAACATGTTTCTTATTTCCAGCTTGCCTCTCTGGAGCTTTAGAGAAATTTTCCTATGGGCAAGAGACAGACCTTTCGCTTGGTTTGAGATGAGATATTACAATAATAATAATAGTTAAGGTTTATATAATGCTTACTATATGCCAAGAACTAAGCTTAAAGCTTCATAACTACTATCTCACTTGATACTATCCCTGTATTACAGATGAGAAAATCGAGGGGAACAGAAGTTAAGTGACTTGCTGGGAGCAGCATTTGAACTCAGGTCTTTCTGATTCCAGATCTGGGTTTCTTACACTGCACCACCTTGATTACTTGATTAGCTTACTGTACACTCCTCAGTCCCATCTAGACCCTTCCTCTGTTGCCTCTCTACCATCCCAGACTACTTGCAACTACTTCATTCCATCCAGATCTTCCCTGTCTTTTTCTATATAAAAGTACCAATCTTACCTCCATTAAATTGCACAGATTCTGAGAATCTTGCCTGCTTGTATTGGCATCACAAATACTACAGATTTATTAGAAATATTGCCCCCCCCCACCAGCTGGTGCATAATAAAACCTCACTACTCTTGCTGAAAGAAGATTTTGAGTGGTTGAATTCTTTCAAAACAGACCTACCCTGGACCCCTACATTTCAGGATTCCCAGCACCTAAACCACAACATATCCACTGCACCACCTAGCTTATTCTCACAGCAGAATTCATGCATTCTGTGTATTTTCTGGTATATTCTAATGTGCATAATTTCCTATTTTTACTATTTGCATAGATAAAACAGTTTACTGGCTATTCACTATTTGTGATAGTCTTTTGTGTAACTAGTATTTGGTGGGAAGGTTTCAAACTGGTGAATATAAGCTAATGGCTTCTCTCCCCTTTAAGAAATAGCAACCAGAGAAGCTAGAGGCTTTTATTTTGAACCTAAAATCATGTCTTTAATCTAGCAATGTTTAGAGGAGCAAATATATATAATGTTAGTCTGGTATTTCCCTCAGAGACTGGAGAAATAGCACTGAATGCCCAGTCTCCAAGTGCTGCAGGGCTTAACTGTCTCTTCCCCATCACTATCATTCTGACTTTCCTCTTCTCCTCAGAGTTGACCCAAACCTTGGATCATGTCTGTTCCTACTTCCCCATAAGACGTGTCTATATGTTACATGTTATACATCTATAAAACTCATGTGGATCTGTATCTACATCTATATCATATGTGTGGGAGCTCACATTCCCTTACATATAGACGAGGATGATACCAACCTTAGAAGCTTGGTGTGAAAATCAAATGAAACATTTTCTGAACTGTGAAGAACTATACAATTGTTAACTATTATTGTTATTGCATTTGCATTAGAAATGACTTCTTTACAATTATTTAGAAGGTCAATCACTCTTCTGAATTGTGAGCCAAAGATCAGTTATTCCAAAATAAGGAAAAGGGGATGCTTCTTGGATCCTGAAATCCCTTTTCCCAAGCATATGAACAAATTAGCATCACAAAAGTCCTCCTTCAAATCAATATCAGTTTTCCTTCTTTCCTTTACCCTTATCCAATATAAACCTTCACCCTCTCCTCCCTGGAGTCATCATGAGAGTGTTCCACCTGGAACAGAGGCATTTGGACACCAACGTTCCTTCTTTTCTTTTTTTGGAGGCAATCGAGGTTAGGTGACTTGCCCAGGATCACACAGCTAGTAAGAGTCTGAGTCCAGATTTGAACTCAGACTCTCCGGACTCCAGAGCCAGTGCTCTATTCACTTTGTCACCTAACTGGCCCCAATGATTTTTGTTAGAACCTTGGGGCCCATTTATTCTATAAATTTCTCCCTACTTGGTACCCCCTGCCATTTGTCTGACGAATTCCTCTTTCCTGTTCCTCTCTAATTCCTGTGATTCACAATCACTGTCTCCCTCTATGGAAACTCCTTTCCCCTTCCTGAAATTAATATTGTAGTATATGGAAGGGAATGAGAAATAATATATTTGTATGGATTGTTTCTGTCTGAGAGACAGTAAATTAAAATTATACAGTTACAGAATATGTAACTTGACTTTTAAATAAAATCAGATAACATCCATAGAAACTCAGCAACATGACCAATATATACAATAATCTACTACTATCTCACATTTCTATAGTACTTTAAGGTTCACAAAAAACTTTATAAATATGGTACTATTTGATCTTCACCTGGGAGGGAGGTGTTATTATTAATCCCCATTTTTATAGATGAGGAAACTGGAGGTCTGTAATTCCAATGGGATACCTGTAGGAGCTGCTATGAATATGCATGCATATCAGGGTAAATTCACAAAATAGAAACACTTTCTTCAAAGATGAAATTGAAATATTTATTCAGATACCAGAAAGTCAGTTCCACCATGGTACCAATGAAGTTTGTACACATTATCAATAAAGGGAGTATGGCCGTTCCCAAGCCTTCCTTCTGTCAAGTCTCCCCACAAACAGGCTCCCTTAGGCAAAATCACTCCCTCTCTCATTCATGCTAACTGCTCTTCTCTGCTCTTCCTGATCTCTCTCAGCTCCACCTTACTCTCTTTCTTTCTGCTGCACCCTTCCTACTCCACCCATTCAACAAGTTTTTTCCATCATGGGTTTCATGTGACTCAAGCTGTGGGTTGGGTCACAGTTCAAAGCAGGTTACATGGGCCTATTAAGGGGCAAGGAAGATCTTAAAATTCCCTTACTATTACATTCGGCCCCAAGATCTTTTGTGTCTGTTAATAGGTCAATGGGAGTTTAAGGGTAACTGGTATCAACATACCTTCGTAAAAATATAGCAGGGATAATACAAAATAAACACATAAAATAATATCTTAGGGTGAAGTTTGAGCACAAGCATCCCATCATTCCCACATGACTTGAATGGGACCCAAAATCCCTTGGGATATGGGGTGAAGGTCTCTTCCTCTATAACTACTTCCTGCTGAGATTGGATGTACAGCTGTCCCTACCTCAAGAGGTCCCATTAGAGGGGTCAGTTCTTTAGCCAGTATCCAAAGCTAGGTCAATGTCAAGTCCAAAGGTGACATATTGTAGTCTTGGATAGAGGGTGACATCCAGCTTAAGTCATCTACAAGTGGAGGCCACTAAGCCTACAGGAGACAAATCTAACAAACAAGTTTAACAGACAAAAGCCAAAAAGAATGAGGAGACAAAAATCAGAAGCAGGGTAGATATAGTGTCAACCATACTTCTTTAGTCCATGAACCCACTATCATAGCATTATTCATGGTAAAATATATGAAGTAAAGGCACAATTTGGTAATCATCTTCTCTGGGGTAAACAACAATTATAGTATTGTCTTTCCTGAGTGCTATAATATCCTCAACCTTTGAAACATCATCTGACTTCTGTTTTACCCATACTTTAGCATTTTATTCTATCAGTAGAACCAAACCCTTCAGTTCCTCTGAAAGCTGTTTTGGAAGGAAGGTCAGTTTTCACAAGCGGTTTTGTTTCACAAGGAATAATAATCACTTGAACTATTCTATCATTTTTACAAAACTGTGTAGGTAGATTCTTCACCTAAATTTTGGAATACCACAATAATTTCTCCTTGATAAGTAGAATCTAGTGCTCCAGCCAAGATATATATTCCTCAAGTTGCTAATCCTGATTTAGGTAATATCCATCCAATATGATTTTTAGGCATTCTCATACATATTCCAGTAGAGATTTTTCTTATTTCATTTCTATCCAACCAAAGGTCCTCTAAACAATGTAAATCATATCCTACTGAACCAGGTGTTCCTGGATATGATGCTAGAACAACTTGCTTCACATCCAGTACTCAGTATTTGGGATCTTATGTGTTTGTTGTTGTTTTTTTAATGTCATATTTTTTTATTTTTTATTTATTTACTTCTTTATTTATTTATTTTCAGTGTTCCTCAATCACTACCATACAACCTAGACTTTTTTCTTTCCCTCCCTCCCCCTCCCTCTCCTGCACCTTCCCCTTCCTTCCCTGAGACAGCATACAATTTTATATAGTTTCCACACATAGGTTCCTATTAAATGTTTGTTTTTTCTCATTTGCAGATTTGTGATCATTCTGGCTAGAGGTGTACTTTCTCCCAATGGCCTATTATTCAAATTACATAAAGCAGTAAACAAATTATCTTTCCAATGTTGATAAAAATTATTAGAACTTAGCTTTTTAAACTGTTCTTTTAATAGAATGCTTATGGATAATATGATATATCCATTTTATATTGTTTAATATACAATAACTTCATTTCATTACCTTTGAAATGTGACCCATTGTGACTTTGAATCTGCATTGGTGTTCCATAATATAGACTTATGATATCTAGAGTTTTACAGATGTTTTTATGGCTCACATTCTTACACAAGTACACCTGAATAGGTGTCATCACAAGTACATGTAAATTTGCATGCTTTATCTTGGGGTAGGGGCCCAATACAATCTATTTGCCAGATTTGGGTTGGTACTTTTCCCCTTGCTGTTTCTCCAGTTACTGCCCAAGGAACAGTTTGTTTGTTTTCCAATTGACATATACAACATTCCTTTGTTACTTGTTTTAACGATAAATGAGAGATCCTAAAACCTTGGTCTTATGCCCCCTGGTGTGTGGTCTGGACCCCTAAATGGTCTGCCATTTGATGGACCTATTTTGCTAGTACCAGCTCATCAGTTGGTTTCAGAGTAGGGACAATATGTTGAATAGCAATCTTTGCTAGTCTATCAGCATGTGCATGGTACTCATGATCTGGCATTTTGAGGGCCATCTGAGTATCTACATGAAAAACTGACAAATTAGTAACTGAAGACATGTCCCATGTATCTTCTCATAATTCTTTGCCCCAGACTTGTTTACCATGAATTTCTAAATTTTTATTTTTCTATGTGGGCATCCATGTAGCTAACCCATTAGCTACTGTCCATGAATCAGTAAATATAAGATACTGTCCTCCTTGTCCTGTTTTAATGCCTTGATGTACTGCCATAAGTTCAGCATGTTGGCTACTTCCTCTTGTCCCCACACTTTCCAAAGTCTGCCTAGGACAAGGATTATAGGCTGCTGCTTTCTAATATCTTTTGTGGCCCAAATATTTTTCTGTCCCATCAGTGAACCACACGTATCTCTTTTGTTCCTCAGTTAAACCGTCATATCCTTCATACCAAGGACTGTACCAACTCTTTCTTTGGTTCAGGGGCCGTATTATTTCCCTCAACATCTATGTTTGCTATAGATTCATATAAAGCAGAAATTCCGCTTTTGTCTGTTTTACATTTATTTAGAATGTACAATTTAACTATGCTAGCCTCTTGTGCATGTCCAAATCTGTGAGAAGCTAGGGTACTCATTACCCAGGTCATAATTGGGATTCCAGGCCTTAATATTACTTCATGGCCCAGAGTCAGTTCAGTCTCTACCAAAGCCCAATTTGCAGCTAACAATTGCTTTTCAAAAGGGGTATATTGAACTCCAGATGAAGCGAGTTTTTTAGACCAAAATCCTAAGGGTACATTTTAGCTTTGTTGTTTTTGCCATGAACTCCAGTTTGCAATTTTTTCCTGTACAGTCACTTATAATTCCACTGAGACAATTTGCATAGGTCATAAATGGAGGGCCAACTGAATAGCAGCCTTGATTCTTCAAAAGCTTCACTCTGTTCAAGTCCCCAGTCAAATTCATATTTCTTCCCAGTAATTTTATGTAAGGGTTTCACAATATATCTCAAACGAGAAATGTAATGTCTCCAGTACCAAAATAATACTAAAGACTTTGAGGGCCTCATTCTTATTGTTAAGGATAGGAAAATTCTGAATCTTTTGTTGGGCTTTCAGAAGAATCTCTCACAGACCCTATTCCACTGTATACCTAACAATTTTACTGTTTGAGCTGGTCCTTGAACATTTGCAGAGTTGACTTCCCACCCTTTGCTTTTCGTATATTCAATTAGAAGCATCAAACTCTTCTCCATCTCTTTGTCATTTCTTCCCCTGTATCATAATATCATCTATGTAGTGGGTAATCTATATACCTTGCAGTTCTAATTCATCCAAATTTTCAGCCACAATCTTATGATAAATAGTAGGGCTATGCAGATATCCTTGTGGCAAGTGGGTAAAAGTATATTGTCTGCCCTGCTAAGTGAAAGCAAACTGGTCCCATGTGCAAAATTTGTTGAGATAGTAAAGAAAACATTGGCTAAATCAGTAACTGCATTCTAAGTTCCACCATGTTTCTGGATCCTTTCTGTTAAGGTAATGGTAAATAAACTATTAATTAATTAATTAAGGTAATCTGGAACAGCAATGGGGAGGGTCACATTATTTAATTGTCTATAATCCATTGTCATCCTCCATGTCCCATCTGATTTTCATACAGGTCAGACTGGATTATTTCATTGGTTGTAGGGAGTAACACTCCTGACTTAACATATTCTTTTATAGTATTGGTAATTTTATCTTGCCCACCTGGCACATGATAAACTTTAAAGTAATTACTTCAGAAGATTCAGGTAAAGTTATTGGGTTCATTTTTATTTTACCTACTAAAACTGTATTAATTCTTATCTTCCTTACTACAAATTGATATCTCCCCTGAGTAAATTTAAAGTCATACCTCTCAATATATCTATTGCAATGATCTATTCAGGAACAGGTACAATTACCATTGTGTGTTCTTTCTTAGGTAATTGTCCAATTTTCATCATTAGTTTGACTTTTCTGGCTGCTATGAAGTTTGTGCACATTACCAATAAAGGGAACATGACCATCCCCAAGCCTTCCCTCCATCAGGCCTTCCCACAAACAAGTTCCCTTGGGTAAAATCACTCCTCTCTCGTTCATGCTAGGTGCTCTTCTCTGCTCTGCCTACTCTCTCCTAGCTCCATCTCACTATCTCTTTTTGCTCCACCCATTCAGCAAGCTCTTCCCATCATGGGTTTCATGGGATTCAAGCTGGGGGCTGGGCCAAAGCTCAAAGCAGGTCACATGGGCCTATTAGGAGACAGGAAGATCTTCAAATTCCCTTACCATTACAAGGTCCAATGACTTATCCAGGTTCATATAAGGGAGGAGAGAACAAGCATTTATTAAATACCTACTATGTGTGTTTCTGACCTTAGGACCAGTGCTCTATCTACTATATCACTAGAGGAAGGAAGGAAAGAAGGAAGGAAATGAGGGAGGGAGGAAGGAAGGAAGGAAGGAAGGGAAGGGAAGGGAGGCAACCAAAGGGGTTAAGTGACTTGTCCAGCATCACAGAGAAAGTAAATGTCTGAAGCTGGATTTGAACTCAGGCCTTCCTGACTCTAACTAACCTCAGCACTCTATTTACTACACCATCTACTAAATATCTGAGTCAAAATTGGGACTTGAGTCTTCCTGACTCTAAGACCAACATTCTATCCACCATTAAATAAGATATGAGTGTACTAGCACAAAAGATTTAACATCTTTGACTTTTTAGTTTCTCAGGGACGTTGTGAAATAACAGGGAGAATAAAATAAGAATTCATGACATAAAAATAGTAACTGACATTTATTTAGCACTTTAAAGTTTAAAAAAAACACTTTGCATTCATTTTGAGCCTCACAATAATCTTAGGAAACCGAGGCTTAGGGAGGTGAAATGATTTCATCCAATTAACAAGCATTTATTAAGTGCTTATTATGTGCCAGGCACTGTTCAAGGGAGGAGGACACAAACAAAAAGTGAAAGATCTGCCTCCAATGAGTTTCAGTTCTACTGGGGGAGACAATATATACAAGTAAATATACACAAAAAAGAAAGGCAATTTTTTTTGGGGGGGTGGAGGTGGTTGTAGAGGCTCTAGCAACTAGGGAATCAAGAAAGGCTTCACATAGAAGGTGGTGCTTTGAAGGAATCAAGAAATTCTATGAGGTGGAGGAGAGGAAGGAATGCATTTCAGGCATGGGGAGATGGCCAGTGCAAAGGAATAGAGATGGAGGATGGAGAATTGTGGGTAAGGAGCAACATAAAGGTCACTTTGGCAGAATCACAAAATATGACAAAGAGAAAAGTGCATGATCATAAGTCTGGAAAAGTAAGGTGGGGACAGGTTGCCAAAGGGATTTAAAGCCAAATTTGAGTGTGGGGAGGAGACAGGAATGGGGAGTGCAGTATGTAATTGACATTAATAGTTTCACATACAAGCCTTTTTTTTCGTGTTCTTTGTATATGGAAATGGTTATGTTCCCTGATTTTTGTTTATTTTATTTCTCTAAATTTTGACAAACAACAACAGTACTTATTATGTACCAGACACTTTACAGATACTATCTCATTTGATCCTTCCAACAATTCTGGAGGTAGGTACTACTATTACCTCCATTTTACAGTTGAGGAAACTGAGACAAACAGAAGTCAATTGACTTGCCCAGGGAGACAAAGTTAGTGAGTATCTGAGGCTGGATTTGAACTCATGACTTGCTGATTCCTGTCCCAATGCCCTATGCACTGTGAGGTCTAGCTGTCACCTTCTGAATTTGTCTCTTAACATTTCTTATGGTGCAATAATAGTCTATTATAATGGCATGCTACAATTTGTTTAGCCTTTCCCCAGTTGATGGATATCAACTTAGTTTCCAATCCTTTACTATGACCAAAAAAAGTTCCTATGAATATTTTTATGTATATGTGCTTTGTTACTATGTTTCCTTTTTATTCTTTGGAATAGAAGCCTAGTATGATTATCTAGTGATTATTTGTAAGGTACAGTTTCCATTTCTTTTCCAGTGTAACTACACCAATTCACAGCTCTACCAACAATGCTTTAGTATTCCTGCTCTTTCACAGTGCCTACTAACAATTACTATTTTTCTTTTGTCATCTGTGTCAATCTGAGTGGAACCTCCTAATTTGCATTTCCGTCACTATAAGTAATCTGGAGAACTTTTGTTTTTAAAACAGCCTCTTTATATCCTTCTATCATTTACATACTGGGAACTGACACATCTTTTTATACATTTGAATCTTTGCCCTATGTATCTTGGATCTCAGAATTTGTTTAGTCTGAGATATTTTTTTCAAAATTTTCCCCCATTTAACTGTTAAATTTATAATTTTTAGTACCTTGATTTTATTTGTATAGAAGTTTTAACATTTTTGTGCAATCAAAAGTATCCATTTTATTTCCTGTGATTGTCCTAATCCATTGTTTGGTTAAGAACTCTCCTCCAATCCAGAGCTACATAAGGTAGTGCTTCCTTCCCTACTACTCTAACTTGTTTGCAGATGAAACCTTTTATATCAAAATAATATGTCCTTTTTGAGTATATTGTGATACATTGTATCTGATGATGGTTTAACAACGAACAAGCAGTTTCTGCTAGATTGCTTTATAGTTTTCCCAGCAGATTTTGTCAAGGGGTCTTCCCTCAGTAGTTGGGGGTCTTCCAAGTTCTGTTCTGTTATGTTTATTTACTTCTGGATCTTATGTTTCTAATTCATCCCGCTGATCAACTTTTTTATTTTTTTCAATAACCATACAGTTTTGATGATCACTATTCTGTATTATGACAGTATTATGATTTGAGATCTGCTACTACTCTGTCCTTTCCTTCCCATCCTTTTTTCATTATTTCCTTTGGAGGGAAATGATAATTAATAACAAATGATTTGGGGAGATCCAGAGTTCCCCCATTCTTCTAAAGTACTGACTTCAAAAGTTCATTCTCTTGAAGGACATTATTGATAATGATATTGGACTAACTTCCTCAACAGTTTTGCTCAGACCCCATCCAGGTGGGGAAATCATTGTGCTTTACTTAGCTTTAGGTGGGGATAAATTCTTTGAATAGATTGCCAATGTCTGGGAGTAACTTAGAAATAAATGACATAATCAAAGTTTATTTGAATAGGTTTAGCCACCTCATTATAATATGCATTCTCTCATTGTTTTTTTAAGTAATTTATTTGTTTTCAGTTTCTTACAATCACTTCCATATATTTTAGATTTTCCCCCTCTCCCCCCCACCTTACCTCCTTCCTCCTTGCTCCTTCCTTGAGAAAGCATACAACTTTATGAGTTCTACACATACATTCCCATTAATCACATTTTCATCTTAGTCATGTCGCATAGAAGAATTAAAATAAATGAGAGAAATCATGAAAACAAAACAAAACATAAGAAAAATGATCTGCTTCATTCTGTGATCCAATTCCATCATTCTTTCTCTGGATATGGAAGGCATTTTGCCTCAAGAGTTCATTGGAAATTTTTTTAGGTCCTTGCATTGTTGCGAAGGGCTAAATCTATTAGAAAAATTCCTCTCACTCTGTGGTTGCTGCTGTGGATAAAGTTCTCCTGGTTCTGCTCCTTTCATTCAACATCAGTTCACATAAGTCTTTCCAGGCCTCTCTGAAGTCTTCTTGTTCATCATTTCTTATAGCACAATAGTATTCCATTATATTCTTATACCACAATTTGTCCAGTCATTCCCCAGTTAGTGGGCATCTCCTCAATTTCTAGTTCTTAGCCACCACACAGAGAGCTGTTATAAATATTTTTGTACATGTGGGACCTTTTTCCATTCTTATGATCTCTTAGAGATACAGCCCTAGAAGCAATATTGCTGGGTCAACAGGAATGCACATTTTTATAGCCCTTTGGGCATAGTTCCAAATTGCTCTCCAGAGTGATTGGATCAGCTCACAGCTCCACCAACAATGAATTAGTGTTCCAACTTTCCCACATCTTCAACATTTATCATCTTCTTGTTTTGTCATGTTAGACAATCTGATAGGTGTGATGTGGCACCTCAGAGTTGTTTTGATTTGCATCTCTCTAATCAATAGTGATTTAGAGCATTTTTTCATGTGACTATAGATAGCTTTAATTTCTTCCTCTGAGAACTCTTTGTTCATATCTTTTGACCATTTATCAATTGGGGAATCATTAATTGTTAATAAATCAGAGTTCATTGTCACTCTAGGGAGCATCCCTCTTTCAACGGGCATTAAAGCCATGTGCCAACCACCATGGCTATTTTTGGTCTAAGAGAGAGATGACCAAATGACCATTCTTTTATTTATTTTTTAAAATTTATGTTGTAATTTATGTTTTAATGCTTAATTTAAGTTTTCAACATTCATTTCCACAAAATTTTGAGTTTCAAATTTTCTCCCCATTTCTTCCCTGTCCCCACCCCAAAATGCCAAGCAATCTAATTACCCTCATCACCAATCTGCCCTCCCTTCTAACATCTCTCCTTTCCCTTATCCTCATCTTCTCTTTTATCCTGTAGGTCAAGATAAATTTCTATACTCCATTACCTGTATTTCTTATTTCCTAGTTGTATACAAGAACAATACTCAACAGTTGTTCCTAAAACTTTGAGTTCCAACTTCTCTTCCTTCCTCCCTCCCCACCCATCCTCACTGGGAAGGCAAGCAATTCAATATAGGGTATATATGTGTAGTTTTTCAAATGACTTCCATAATAGTCATGTTGTGTAAAACTAATTATATTTCCCTCCATTCTATCCTGACCCCCATTTCTTCTATTCTCTCTTTTGACCTTGTCCCTCCCCAAGAGGGGACTTCTAACGGACTTCTTAGAAGTTGACTTGTAATTGCTCCCTCCTCTCATTGCCATCCCTTCCATCATCCCCCCAACCTTGCTTATCCCCTTCTTCCCCACTTTCCTGTGTTGTAAGATAGCTTTTCATACCAAAATGAGTGTGTATTTTATTCCTTCCTTGAGTCGAATGTGATAAGAGTAAGCTTCATGTTTTCTCTCTCACCTTCCCCCTTTTTCCCTCCACTGAAAAATCTCTTGCCTCTTTTATGAGAGATAATTTGCCCCATTCCATTTCTCCCTTTCTCCTCCTAATATATTCCTCTCTCACTCCTTAATTTCATTTTTTTAGATATGATCCCATTCTATTCAACTCCCCCTGTGCTGTATGTGTGTGTGTGTGTATGTGTGTGTGTGTGTGTAATCCCACCAACTATTCAGATACTGAAAAAAGTTTCAAGGGTTACAAATATTGTCTTTCCATGTAGGAATGTAAACAGTTCAACTTTAATAAGTCCCTTATGATTTCTCTTTCCTGTTTACCTTTTCATGTTTCTCTTGATTCTTGTGTTTGAAAATCAAATTTTCTTTTCAGCTCTGGTCTTTTCAGAATGCTTGAAAGTCCTCTGTTTCATTGAAAGACAATTTTTTCCCCTGAAGTTTTATGCTCAGTTTTGCTGGGTAGGTGATTCTTGGTTTTAATCTTATCTCCTTTGACCTCTGGAATAGCATATTCCAAGCCCTTCAATCCTTTAGTATAGAAGCCACTAAATCTTGTTATCCTGATTGTATTTCCATTAAGACTTGAATTGTTTATTTCTGACTGCTTGTAATATTTTCTCCTTGACCTGGGAACTCTGGAATTTGGCTACAATATATCTAGCAATTTTTCTTTGGGGATCTCTTTCAGGAGATGAATGGTGCATTCTTTCCATTTCTATTTTACCCTCTGGTTCTAGAATATCAGGGCAGTTTTCCTTGATAATTTCATGAAAGATGATATCTAGGCTCTTTTTGTGATTATGGTTTTCAGGTAGACCAACAATTTTTAAATTATCTCTCCTGTATTTATTTTCCAGGTCAGTTGTTTTTCCAATGAGATATTTCACATTGTCTTCTATTTTTTCATTCTTTTGGTTTTGTTTTGTAGTTTCTTGGTTTCTCATAAAGTCATTAACTTCTATCTGTTCCATTCTAATTTTTAAAGAACTATTTTCTTTAGTGAGTTTTCCAACCTCCTTTTCCCTTTGGCCAATTCTTTTGTTCAGGCATTCTTCTCCTCATTGACTTTTTGGGCCTCTTTTGGCATTTAGGTTAGTCTATTTTTAAAGATGTTATTTTCTTCAGCATTTCTTTAGGTCTCCTTTAGCAAGCTGTTGACTCACTTTTCATGATTTTCTTCCATCGCTCTCATTTCTCTTCCCAATTTTTCCTCCACCTCTCTTACTTGATTTTCAAAATCCTTTTTGAGCTCTTCCATGGCCTGAGACCATCGCATTTTTTTTGGAGGATGTAGAAGCCTTGACTTTGATATCTTCCTCTGATGGTATGCTTTGTTTTTCCTCATTTGAAAGGATGAAAGAAAATACCTGTTGACCAATAAAGTGACCTTCTATGGTCTTATTTTATTCCCCCTTTATGGGCATTTTCTCAGTCAGTTACTTGACGTTTGAGTCCTTTGTCAAGTGGAGGGTATACTACCCTAAGCTTCAGAGGTTTTGTGCAGCTGTTCCCTGAGATATCTGTAGAGAACTGTAAGTTCTCAGTTCTTCCTAAGTGGCACGCTCAAGGAGAGGAGTGTCCTCCTTTTCTGGCTGCACTCTGGTCTACGAGCAACCACAAGAACTCTTTTCTGCCCTGGAACTGTAAGTAGGATTGCCTCTCCACAGCCATCACTAGCTCCACCACACCAGTGGTCCTCCTCACCCCAGGACTGCCATTCAGGACTGAGACCCAGATCAGCTGCTTAATTCCCCCAGGGTCTTCAGGCAGAGAGCTTCAAAAATGGAAAGTGGTGCTGCCCTGGGGCTGGGACTGTGGCCACACTGCACTCCTCTCTTACCCAGGTGAAAGAGCTTTTTACTGACCTTTGAAGCTGTTTTTGGCTTTTGTGGGTTGAGAAATCTGGGAACCACAGATACTACCTATGATTCTGCACCCTGAATTCTGCTCCAGTCCTGTTTATGTGGTGTGGCCCAGACTGGGCTGCACTCCTCTCCAAACCCAGTGCAATAGACCTTTCCTTTTGGCCTTCCATTGCTGTTTTGGGCTGAAAATATGTTTCACTCTGTCATTTTGTGGCTTCTGCTGCTCTAGAATTTGCTTAGAGTCATTTTTTACAGATATTTTATGGGTTATGAGGGGAGAACTAGAGCAGGTCCATCCTTCTATTCTGTCATCCTGACTCCACCCCCTGACCATCCCTTTATTAACAAACATCTTGTCATTATTAATAAGATGATTCAATTACCCAGAAATTATGTCTCGTGAGCCTTTTTAAATGCCATACTTTGAAATTCTTGATGTTCCTCCAGGTGAATAAAATTGTTTTTATTTTTCTATAATGTAAACTTTTGGTAGTTCCTCCAGATGAATTAAAAAACATTTTTTCCCAAGATGAATCAAAAACTTTTTATTCTTTCAGGTGAATTCAATATTTTTTCTTTCTTGTTACTTCAGATGAATTAAATTGTTTTTGTTTCTCCAGATGATTTTTTTTTCTTTCTCTATAATGTAAACTTTTGGTAGTTTGATTGGTATGGCACAGAATTATTTTTAAGTAATATTGTCATTTTTATCATATTGACACTGCCTAATCAAGATCAATTAATATCTTTCCAATTATTTAAGCCTGTCTTTATTTCTGTAAAGAATGTTTTGTAGTTATATCAATGTGATTCCTCTGTCTTAGTAGGTGTAATCCAAAATAGTGATTTTAAATGGAATTTTACAAATGTAAATCATATGTATCTTTCCATTTGCTCAAAAGTTCAAAAACTTTTCTAAGTGTCTGTTGACCCCTGTGTTTAAACTTCAAAGTTTATACTTAGCTCTGGCCTTTTCATTAGGAACACTAGAAAGTCTTCTATTCCATTAATGTTCATTTCCCCCCATGTCAAATTATTCTCAGTTTTGCTGAGTAAGTTATTCTTTATTGTAAATCTTTATATTTTGCTTTTTGGAATATTGTTATATGACTTTCTCTCCTTTATATCATTGCTGCCAAGTTTTGTGTAATCTTTCTGTCTGCTTATGGCATTTTTTTCTTTGATCTTAAAACTGAATTTTGGCTATAACCTTTAAGAATTGCTTCTGAGAAGTGATTGATAGATTCTTTCAATTTTCACTTTTCTCTCTTGTTGTGATAAAAGTAGACAGTTTTCATAATTGTATGTAACTATATAAAATAATATTATCATATTATTTACATAATTTTAAAAGTTTTATGGTTTCTTAAAATATGACATGTGGGCTTTGGGGGGAGGTCATGGTTTTCAAGGAGTACAAGGATGCTTAAGTTGCCTTTCATCATCCTCTCTTTTGGGTCAATTGTTTTCAGTAGTAGGCACCATACAGTTTCTTTCATTTTTCAATCTCCATTTTTGTTTTGTTATATTTCTTGTCTTATGAAGTAGCTTGAGCTCTGTTTTGTCTATTCTAATTTTTCAGGAAGTCTGCTACTTGGATAAAGTTTTCCACCATCTGTTCTAAAACATTTATTCTCTATCCATTTTTTTCCTCTGGGTACTTATTTCATTTTTTATCTCTTTCTCCATGTTTTCCTGATGCTCTCATAGTCCTTGTAGCTAAGTCATTATTTCCTCTTATGCTCTGCTTATACTTTTGGTATAGTTACTCTTCATCTGGGTTTTACTTTTCAGTGATTTTTGACAACATTTTTTTTTTTTTACAGTTTTCAATGATTTCTTCTGTTTCCTCATTTCTCAAGCCTCAGTTCTTACTTTGGGACCTTGTGACAGGGTCAGACTCTTTCCTTCTAGTACATTTTAAATGGGATAGTCACATCCTATTTAATGCTGATCTCATTTTCCTAAGTTCCTTCTTCTAGTTTCCACTTTCCTTGGAGTGCCTGCATTCAGAGCCCTTACAGTTTTCAGTGTTACCGGTCACGGCTCTACAACCCTGATTAGGCTACTGCTGTAGCACAATGGATAAAACGCTGGGGCTAGAGACAGGTCTGGTCTCAAATGCTTGTTTAGTTGTGTGACTGACTAAGTCACTCTGATTGCCTTAGTTTCTTCAACTGTAAAATGGAAATAATAATAACATCTGCTTTACTGGATTGGTATAAAGATAAAATGGTACATAGCAGGCTCTTAATAAATGCTTGTTTGCTTCCCTCCCACCATCCCTCCCCTTTGCATTCCCCTGATCAGAGAGCTAAGTAATCTGTTCTCTGAGGTTTCCCTACTCAGAGGAAACTGCTGTGGAGTTCTAGTCTATTTACCCCTCTTCCAGGCTCTGCAGCTTCTGGCTTTTGGAAGTCCTGAGCTGGTTGAAGGAACTTAATGGTGTTCATCTCTGGTTTTCTTGGCTATTGTTCAAACCAATGCACTTTCTACATCATTTCACACATGACTGTCTTATGCAAAAATCCTTTATTTGATCCTAAAGTCATTAGAGATTATGAGGCAGGGGAGTAATATGGTCAGATCTGCACTTTAAGAGAACCACTACAAGTATATAGAGGATAAATTGAGCTATGCAAAGGTAGCATGAGAGGTGGCTTTGAGAGGTGGTAGGTTTGGGATCCTCATAGGTCTCCAAATAGAAACTGGGTGATAATTTGTTGGGCATTTCATGTGCTTCTGTGATTGGAGTGGGGAAAGGCTTATGGCATGAAGACCAGTTAGGACAAAATTGTAACAGGCTAGTCAAAAGGAAATAAGAACCTGAAATAGGGCGGCAGTCTCATAAATCAAGAGAAAAGGACAGATGCAAGAGACATAATAGAGGGAGAAATGTTTTGACTGCTGATTAGCTATTTGAAGTGACTGAGAGTAAGGAGCTGAAGACAACACTAAAGTTGTAAATCAAGGTTGCTAAAATGTTAGTGGTACCCACAACAGAAAAAAGAAAATTTGGGAAAGGGGTAGATCGGTGAGGTAAAGACGAGTTCTGACTGAAGGTTGTTCAGTTGTTTCAGTCAGGCATACATGACTCTTTGTTGGGATTTTCTTGGCAAAGATATCAGAGAGATTTGTCATTTCCTTCAACAGTTCATTTTACAGATGAGGAAACTGAGGTAAACAGGATTAAGTGACTTGACTGGGATTATACTGCTAGTAAGTGTTTGAGGCTGGATTTGAACTCGTCTTCCTGAGTCTCCCAGCATTCTATCCACCACACTGCCTAGCTGCCCTTGAGATGCCTAGAGCACATCTAGTTTAAAATGTCCAATAGTTGTGAGAGATACACAACTGAAGCTTTATAGAAAGTGATCTAGGAGTCATCTACATAGAGGGGATAATTAAAGCCATGGGAACTCACTTGCCTGTAGTCACGCTGCTACTTAATGGCAAAGGGAAGATTTATCTCCAGAGATTGCTAAACCCAGCTTTCTATCCTCTATACCCTTAAACCTTTATAAGCATATTATGGTTATATATGAAAATATGTGGACAGAATCCTTGCAAATGGAATTTTACTTTCATAAATGCTTCTCCTGTTCAAATCTACTACTTCCCTCAGTAATGAGAATAATCTCTCATACCTACACAACATTTTATAGTTTACAAAATGGCTTCCTCACATTGACAGTGTCATTATCTCCATTTTATGGAACAGTCTTCACAGGGGACTGTGGAGAAAAAAAGAAAGTACAGATAGCCTGTTCTGCACAGATTTTATTATGAAAACACATAGAGGTTATTTGGCATTTATTGAAGGAGTATAAAAGGTTAGAGGAAGAAAATTCTTTGTTTTTTTAATAAGTAAAATACTTGACTATAATGACTATGTCTGTACATGCAAAGCAAATTGGAGAATTGAGGTCATTGTCTAGAGAAATCTGTCCAGAATAAATCACTTTTATCTGAAGTGTAATGATGAGTTGTCAAAATGTGTTTGGGTCTGACATTTAGATAATAATATTAGTTTTCCATTTTCCTTCAAGCGGGTAAGCAGAGCTTCTGTCTCCATCAAAAACTAAAACCAATCATAGAAGCATCATGGTGCAGTGGGAAGATTGATGAACCTGGAGCCGAAAGACCTGAGTTTGAATGGTGACTGTCACTTATTCTCTGTAAGTTAGATAAACAAGGCACTTAAGCCTCTCTGGGCCTCAGTTTCCTCATCTGTAAAATGAGATTGTTGGCCTAGATGATGCCTGAAGTTCCTTCCAGCTCTATAGCTGTAATTCTATAGTCTAAAGTCAGGAAATTTATATGACAAAGAGAGACGAAAGCTATGTACATTCTCTCTTCTCTTTTTGTTTTGAACTTCCTTCCTATCCCCCATCATTGCCTTTTTGATATTGGATATTTTAATGTTGCGTAGAAATGAACTGTAATTGAATGGAAGAGAGGCTGATTCTAACCAATGGTTTAAGTGAATGTAGAAAGGAGAATCACTCCATTCAAGCCTAGTGCTGGGTGTCACTGAAGTTACGGAATTCTATTTTCATCATTCACGGCACATTCTTTTCAGTCACCCTAGTTGGGAATTCTATCAAATGAGATAATAGGCGTCAAGGAATCTGTTATGTGTGTAATTCACTATAAGCATGCCAGCAAGTTATTAATACAATTATTTTGGCTGCTTAACTGAAGCATGAGTATGCAGAACATGTTTTGTAGAGAAGTACTTCTGTTTATCGCTTTTCTGCTCTTTGGAACCCAGTTCAAGAGAGTTTTTCGTTTAGTAAATCTTTCCCAGACCAGTATAGTCCACAGTAACTTCTTCATCTCAATTCACTGAGTTATAGAGCCTTAGAACTTGAAGGGATTATAAAAAAATATTTAGCACAGCTTTTCCATTTTGCGGATGAAGCGGTTGAGGTCTCCACACAAGAGGAAATGCTTTTACCTTCCTAGTTGTTAATGTTCCCCCATCTCATGGGATTATTTCATATTTATTTTGAATATACTTTTGATTTCCTTATCTGTGGCATGTTGTATTCACCCAATGACATAGTCACCTATTCATTAGATTGTTAGCACGTTAAGAGCAGGGACTCTCTTTTACCTCTTTCTGTATCCTCAGAGCTTAACACAGTATCTAGCACATTGTAGGCTTAATTAATGTTGATTGATTTACCTAGTAGAAGATAAGTTCCTTAAGAGCAGGTCCTCTTTCTCTTTTGTTTTTGTAGTTCCAGAGTCTAACAAAATCCTTTGCTTATTATAGCAAATACTTACAAATACTTGTTGAATGACCATATTGAATGAATGACCTCTTGTCCAAGGCCAGGAAGCAAGTTAGTAACTCAGTCAATCAATCACAACTAGCATTTACTATGAGCCAGGCACTGCGCTAAGAGGTTAGGGATACAAAGAAAAACAAAAGACAAACTCTGACCTCAGTGAACTCCAATCTAACAGTAGAAGATAACACTTAAAAAGAAAGTGAATAGTGGGAGAAGGGGGAGGGAAGAGCACCTGGTGCTTTCTGGGCATGATGAGGCACCTGAGAGGAGCTCTCTGCTCTCTACTCCCCATCCTCTCCAATCAGAGGGAAGAAAGGATTCCAGGGCCAGAGGCATGAGTTCCAGAGTTGATATGATCTTTCAGGATGATGAGGTTTTGAGGGGCCAGATGCATTCCAGAGAAGTGCAGACAGGTGGGAAATGCAGCTGAGCTAGGATTGGAACTCAGGTCTCTTGACATCCATTCCTATAACAACTATCATCTCTAGTTCTCATTTGGTACAGAACTGTGTCACTCTGAGACATTTCTTATATTGTTGTCTTGTATCTTGTATTGTTTTATAACCACTTATATATGTCCCACATTCACCCCAACTAGACTTCTTGAGGGCAGGGACCAAATTTAATCCATCTTTCTATCCAAAAAATTGTTATTCAGTTGTGTCCAACTCTTCATGACACTGAGGACCATACTGTTCTTGGGGTTCTCTTGACAAAGATACTGTAGTGATTTACATTTCCTTCTCCAGTGGATTAAGGCAAACAGAGGTTAAGTGACTTGCCCAGAGTCACACAACTAATAAGTGTCTGAGCCTAGTTTGAATTCAGGTCTTCCTGATTCTAGGCCCAGTAAGCCACCTAGCTGCTTCCTATCCAAATAATACTTCGCATATAATAAATGCACAATAAATGTTTAATAAAATTCATGTCCTACCTTCTCTAATTTTATAAAAATAAATTAAACATAGTTCAGGAATCGGTACTTTTGAAAGAATATTCAGAAAGGGATGATCAGGTTAAATGTAACTGAACTTGTAGTGAGATTTCTGAAATGTAAACTTTCCTTTTTATTTTAGGAATTAAAGTAGTTTGGGACCTTTGGAACAGTTCAATATCCTAACGAAATGCTTTGTTCCTCCCATGGCTTCTGACTCACCATGCAACCTCAGAAGAGCGAGTTACTTATTCTAGGTCTATATTTTCCAAAATGGAAATGACAATACAGCCTATGCCTATAGGGAACTCAACAGTGTTATCATGGGGCTTAATTAAGCAGTGTTTTCTGAAGTAGTAGTGCTGAAGGGCCATAAGATATGGAATGCAGTCTTCAGAAAATTTGAAAATGATACCAATATATTCCAACTCCTTCCTTATTTCTTATGAAATCAGAAGAAACTGAGGAAGGCCTGCCTGCAGCCTATTGGACAGATCCCCTTGTGGTTAACTTATGGGAAGATGGGAGGAAGGACGCTCCGATGAGATCAGCTTCATTTGAATCTTTGAATTCCACGAACTATGTCCATTTCCTTAATGGAGTGGGCTGAAATTGGACGACCAAAGAAATATTTGGTGAAAATATTTTGATGAAAATCATCTACAGAGAACAAGATAATAATGGTGGAGGGGTCAGTGACTATTTTTAGGGTTGATCTGTCTCCAGGCTGAAAATAAAATCAATCTAAACTGCAGATGTCCCTGAGAGAGGAACAGCTGGTTTAGTGACCACAGGAACTCATTTTCCCTTTGTCTTCCACCTCAATCTCAGTTAGTGACCACCCTCAAATTTGGAGATTATTCACTCTGGTGATATCTATTAAAATCATGGTTCTTAAATGTTTATGGATTATATTCTGGCAATTGTGAGCAACAGTTTTGTTTTTTAATTTATAATGAGATTCCAGTTACAGTACAGTTTATTCATTGAATTCTCAAAAATATGTTGAGAGGGTTTTTTTGATAGTATAAGAATTTGGTCTTTTATTTCATGAAAGATAGCAAGCATCTGGTTTACAATTTTAGCCACCAGATTATTTTTCTTGGTATTCAGTAGGTGCTAAATGTTTGCCAGCTAGATGTTTTGCAGTTTCTACTATGTCCTTGGATAATCTGCACTGATCAATAAGTTCATGATTCTTCCCAAAAATTCTTTTGTGATTTCTAATGGTGACCTTCTCCTGAATCCCCTATCCATAAACGAATCCTCATGACAGCCATTGACTTATTACTCATGTGGATGTTGTCCATGGAAGAACTTTTGATTCCAGTTTAGCTCTTTAGCCATTTCACAAGCTCCCTCTAGAGGTGAATCACTTTCTGCTTTGTTCAAGAATTACAGTGGCATGCTACCCTATTGTCAGCCTTTATAATTGCCTTTATAATGTGGTCTTTTTTTTCTAAAATATTGATGCAAAATTTGACTTGTCTTATCATATGCTTTAGAAATTTGTATTAATCTTCTTTAAATTTTTTTCCACTTTACTATGGTGAACTTGAAAAACATTAACAAATATGAACATAAAGAACAGGAAAAGAGGGCTATACAGGAAACCATGAATCTCCACTAACAAAGAGCTTGGGCTTTTTGTACATTTCAAATTTAACATGGTCATTCCAAAATTTTCTGTGCCTTCTTCTGAACTTCCTTCTGCTCTTCTGCTTTAAAAAAAATAATTCATTAATACCTTTTCCCCTTTCTCTTTTAATATCACTGTCACTGAAGAAGCAAAATGGCATCATAAATAGAGATCCAAATTCGCAAACAGGAATACCTGCCTATGATATTTACAGTCTGTGTGATACTAGACAGTGCTCTAAGTAACTCCCTAAGACTTTATGTTGCAGAGAAAGTCCTGATCTGAATTGGTTTCCTTATTTGTAAGTTTCCTATGCCAATGAAATCATAGGTCCAATCCCTATTTCTATTATGACCCCCTCAATTACTATCCCTGCTCCCCCAAGTCTCTCATTATAGCAAATTCAAATAAGAAAACAAATCCACACATCATCCATGTCTCAAAATATATGTCTCATTCTGCACTTTTAACCCTTCTTTTCTGGCAGAAAGTGGAAGCATGATTCATCATTAGCCTTAAGTCATGGTTAGACATTTCATTGATCAAGGTTCATAAGCTTTCCTCAACTGCTTTCTTTTTTATCAGCTGTTGTCCTGGTTCTGCTCACTTCATTCTCGTCAGTTCCTGACAATCATCCTAGGTTTCTGTGAATTCATAGTCTTCATCATTTCTTACAGTACAATGATATTGCACATTGTTCAGCCACTTTTCAATTGAGAAGACATCCATTTTGTTTCCAGTTTTTTGACATACCAAAAAGTACTGCTGTAATTTGTTTTAATAGATGGGTCCTATTCTTCTTACTAGGAGGCACAGTGAATAGAGAGCTGAATTCAGAGCCAGGAAGACAAGTTAAATTCTTGCCTCAGACACTTATTAAAGCCAGCTAGGTGGTGCAGTGGTTAGAGTCATTTCCTGGAGTCAGTAAAACCTGAGTTCAAATCTGGTCTCTGACACTTATTAGCTGTATGATTCTGGGCAAGTGACTTAATCCTGTTTGCTTCGGTTCCTCATCTGTAAGGTGAGCTGAAGAAGGAAATGGCAAACCATTCCAGTGTCTTTGCCAAGAAAATCCCAAAATGGGATCATGAAGAGATGTACGCAAATGAACAACAATAGAGCTTGGGCAAGTCATTCATCTCACATACTCATTTTCTTCATTTGTAAAATGAAGATGATAACAGTACCTTACCTTCAAGATTTATTGTTAGAATCAAATGATATAACATTACAAACCTTAGAATGCTATATAAATACCAGCTACTATTATCATTATTTCTAAATTTGGAGTATATGGCTAGTAGTGGTTATTGCTGGGCTAAGAATGTACATAGTTCAATGCCTTTTGGGGTGTTGCTCCAAATAGTATTCCAGAATGTTTGATTCACTTCACAGCTCCACCAACAATGTATTAGTGTATCTATTCTCCCTCTGCTCCTCTAATAATTTCTTTTTTGTCATCTTTTTCAATATGATTAAAATAAAGTAGAATCTCAGAGCTTTAAAAATTTGTGATGTGGTTGTGAAAACCTATCTCCTTTTCCCCCTCTGATTTATTTATGATTCGACCTAAACCTGGTTTATTTTGGATTGCTTTTCAGTTTCTCCAACAATTTTTGTTGAATACTGAGTCCTTAGTCCAGCAATTTGTATCCTTTGGCTTATAGAACACTATGCTACTATATTCTATTGCTCTAGGTCTTGTGAATCTAATCAATCCCACTCATCAGTTTTTCTATTTTTTTACCAGTGCAATAATGTCGTTGTTTTTTTTTTTTTTTTTTTTTTTTTTTTTTTTTTTTTTTAATAATTACTGGCTTGTAGCATAGTTTGAGATCTGGTACTTCTAGTACCCCTCCCTTCTCATTTTTTCTTTATTTCTCTTGAGATTATTGACTTTTAGATTTTTCAGATAAATTTTATTTTTTTCAAGTTCTATAAAGTAATTCTTTGGTAGTTTGGCATGGCATTGAATCTGTAAATTAACTTACCTAATAGCAATTAGTGTGATTCTGATTATTTAGGTTTGTATGTTTGTTTTAATGAGTGCTTTGTGGTTGCATTCACATAATTCCTCTGTGTTTTGGTAGCTGAACTCCCAGATATTTTACACATCTGCAGTTATTTTGAATGGAATTTATCTTCTGCCTTTTCCTTCTGAGATTTATTAGAATATTCAGAATACACTAATTGTGTATTTGTTTGATATACTGCTACTTTGCTAAAGTTATTTTTTCATTTAATTTTTTTAGGTGAATCTCAAGGGTTCTCTAATAAATTGTCATAGGGATAAGGCTAATAATTAGACTAGTGATTTCACTAGCATGGGGAACTCCCCTTACCAATACAATTGGCACCTTTTCTGCATTTTACAATCCTAGACTGTTGCCTAGAGTATTGGGAGGTAATGACTCACCCAAGATTGGAAAAACAGTCTATGTCATAGACAGGACTTGAACCTGTATGTTATGGCTCTCACACTAGATCTCTATCCATTTCCCCATACTCCCTCTTTGTTTGTCATTGATATCATCAACAAAAACTGATCATTTTCTTTCCCTTTTGTGAATAATCACTCCCATATTTCTTTTTCTCTTGACTTATTGGTGTAGTTAACATTCCTAGAACTTTATCAAATAATACTGGTGACAACAGACATTCTTAGTTAACTCTAGATCTTACTGGAAAATCCTCTAGATAATCAACTCCAAAAGATTTAATAACTGATCAATACAATGACCTGCTATAATTCCAAAGGACTCATGATAGAAAATACTATCCACCTCCAGAAAGAGAACTGATGGATTTTAGCTAACCCAAAAAGTGCTACTATAAATGTGTTGGAGTTATAGGAACTTTTTTTCATCAGTGACCTCCTTGGGGTATAAACCAAATAATGCCCTTAATTCAAAATTTATAGACATCTTCGTCACTTTATTTGCACAATTCCAAATTGTTTTCCACAATGGTTGTACCATTTCACAACTCCACTAACAATGTATTAGTGTGGCTCTCCTTCCACAACCCCCCAACATTAAGTGTTGTCATTTTTTCAGTCATCTTTGCCAATTTGCAGGGTGTTAGATGAAGACTCTGCATTATTTTGATTTGCATTATTTGATTTATTAGTGATGGAAACTGTCCTTTTTCTGTGGTTGTATTTCCAGAACCTAGCACAATATATCATATATAGTAGGTGCTTAATGTTTTTTGACTGTCCCAAAACTAAACCGGGACTTGAGAGGATGAGCCTCCAAGAAATTGGGACCAAGTCTTACACTTGGGTTCCAAAAATCAACTTCATAAGTATACAACGGGAGAGGCATAATTAGGTAGAAGTTTGCTAAAAAGGGGAGAATCAGGGTGTTTAGTGAACTGAAATTTCTTTCTTTTAAAAATAAATACTTTTTAGTTTTCAACATTCACTGCCATAAGCTTTTGAGTTTTACATTTTCCGCCCCCCTCCCCAACACAGCATGCAATCTGATATAGGCTGTACTCATGCGTTCATATTAGACATTTTCACATCAGTCACATTGTAAAGAAGTATTAGAACCAATAGGTGGAACTATGAGAAAGAAGAAACAAAATAACAGTCACCAAAGCAGATAGTATGTGTCGATCTGAGTTCAGACTCCACAGTTCTTGCTCTGGATGTGGACAGCATTTTTCATCGTGAGTCTTTTGGAGTTATCTTTAATCCTTGCATTGCAGAGAAGAGCCAGTGAAAATGCAAACTAGTCTTTGCACAATGCGACTGTTACTGTGTACAATGTTCTCCTGGTTCTGCTTACTTCATTCAGCATCAAGTGAACTGTAATTTCAACATGTATCAACTAAATCTACATTCTCATTTCACCTTCTATCCCTTGCTCCTAGATCTGCAACAGGAGATCCAAACAGGAGATGTTCAATCCGTCTTCCATCTAACAACCCTTCAAGCTACTGAAGCTAGAACCAGCTCCTTTCAGCTCCAGCAGATTGTTAAACTTTTTGTCTTAGCATTGACATCTCAGAAATTGCTGGTTGTCTAGATTTAAGAAAATGATAGAGAAAATGTCAATAATGCAGAATAAAATTAAAATATGTTGTACTTTTGGGAGAGCCTGATTGTTAAACATTTACTAGCATGCCCCTGATTAGATAGCCATCATGTCCTCCCTGACTCTACTGTAAGCTAAATATTCCCAGATCCTTTAAGCAATTCTTATATGGATTTAATCTTGAGGCCTTTTATCTTCTCATTTTCTTGCTCTGAATGCTCTCCAGTTTGTCAAATGCATCATCCAGAACTAAACACAATACTGTAGGTGTGGTGTGAGAGGACGGGGTGCCAGAGGACCATCACCTTAGACATTATGCTTCTTAATTAACCACACATCACATTCAATTATTTGGCTGGTATAGCATACCATTGACTCATATGGATCTTGTGGTCCAGATTTTTAAAATCCTTCCATTTAACAGATGACAAAACTGAAGCCCAAGGAGATTTTGAGCAACAACAACAGCTAACATTTATATAGCACTTACTATGTGCCAGACACTGTGGTAAGCACTTTACATTTATCATCAAATTTAATTCTCACAATAACCCTAGGAGGTAGGTGTTATTATTATCCCTCTTTTACAGATGAGGAAAAAATGAGTCAAGCAAGAATTAGGTGACTAGACCAGGGGCATCCATCTAATAAGCATTTGATGGTGGATTTGAACTCAGTTCTTCCTGACTCCAGGTCTGATGCTCTATCACCTGTACCACCTAGCTGTCTTGTTCAAGGGTAAGTTAGAGAATAAGTTATAAATAGATTCAGGATTTGAACCCAGTTCTTCTAATTTCATAATTCCAGCATTCTTTCTTGAATCCTCACTTTAGGAGATGTTAAAGACTCTTTGAATGGGACTGTTCAAACATTACTAAATGAACACTTATCAGGAATGCTGTGGAAAGGGTTCACATTTCAAGTAAGGGTTACACTAAATTATCTCTAAGATTCTTTCCAACTTCCAACCTATTCTATGCCTCTGGGAACTTGCATAAAAGTAAGAGAGCTGTACACTGAACCTATGAGTCTGTGCCTGGTATTTAAAGAGATATGGTACAGGTATGTATTGGTAAATATTTAACAATCAATTCTCTGAGAAAAAAAGTATAGAGGGCACATTTAAATTTAAGCTGCATTATTTACACTTGTTCTATAGATGTGGTTTGAGAGGCTCAGGTTCCCTGCCCTGCCAAGACCAGAGTACTGGGAAAGGTCATCTGGAATGAATTCATGGACTCAAGCATTCTTTGGGCAGAGCTCCTTAAGGAACTTTGCAACCTAACAGGAATGATGCTAAAGCTTACATAGGAAAAATAGTGGATTATCTGGCAGATATGCTAATTAGGTAATAACATACAACCTTGGTCACTGGAGTCATCCACAACTGGAAACCAGAGGAAGGGATTTTTAAGGGGTGTATTTTTGGTCTGCTACATCTGTAGCAAGATGACTTTGAGAGTTGATTTCTATAACTTGGCCTATGGATTGAATATGATAACTGGGAAATCAATACATGATAATTCTGTTTTTATAAGATAATTTCTTCAGAGGTCAGTTTGTTCTTGTGATGGGGAAAGATAGTTTGTTTTACTAGGGCCCAGTCAAGAGTAATCGTGGGGAAAGGTAGTTTATCTTATTGGGGCCCAGTAACGAGTTATTGCTAGAAATAGTGTCCTTGGACTGGGAAGAAAACTGTCAGGGACAGCGTTTTGAAGTTAGGGAGAAATGTAATCTTGGAATTGGGGTCCAAGCACAAGTACCCCATCACTATCACTTCTTTAAATCAAGATAATCAACAAAATAATAAATCAAGCCCTGATTTGAACATTTACTAATGTCCAAGACATAAATACACTGAAAATGTAACAATCAGCTTTAAGAAGCTGGTTCAAACTAGCTGCAGCACACCACTGCTTATGGAAAAGAGTCTAACTTTCCCATCTAGGCCTTTTCGTCAGTAACCTAACGAAGGTAGAATCCTCTCTACTGCAATCTCCTTCATTATAAGCAAACTTTCTATGTGGAGCATGTGCCTAACTTCAAATTCTGATTTCCATGTTTTCTTCTCCTTCCTGGTATCCTCACACTAATGCTAGATTGTTTCTTTTGGTTAATTTTTTCTCAGCAGCCACCACGTCTTATTGCACCCTGATTAAAATCAGAACATGACCAGCTATCACACCTGGAGTGAGCAGCACAAAATGCTTACTAGGGGCAGCTAGGGTGGAGAGTCCTAGACTTCCAGTCAGGAAAACCAGAATTTCAATCCTGCCTTTGAAATTAACTAGCTGTGTGACCTTGGATAAGTCATTTAATCTTTGCTTCATTTTCCTTATCTGTAAAATGGGAATAATAACAAATGCACCTATCTCTCAGGATAAAAAGACATACATTTGTAAAGCACTTTGCTAATCTTACTCTGGCCCCTAATCCCTAGCTACAGTCTCTAAAGCCTCAACAGCAGCTTTGCCATTTAGAACAGCAACCATGAGGTTTTATCCTACATCTTCTGCCCTAGATCCCTACTGTCCTAACTGGTGACTTGCTCATCCCAGCCATGCTTCCCTTCACTCTGGGGCCATCCTCTGGACCATCTCTCCAGGAATCTTGCCACAGGGAATTTATAGCGTGCCCCAAGTCCCTCCAGTTCTGCAACCATGATCAAATTAGCTCTGCCATTGTTTCTGAAAGAAGGGAGTCATTCTACTCTCCCAAGAGCCCTCTCTTTCCCTTTACTCTCTCTAAAAAAGTACCTTTCTACTTGGCCACTCCCTCCTCACCCCCCATATATGTATATAGTCTCTTCTAATTAGAATATAAACTCTTTGAAGGCAAACACTGCATTTCCTTCTGTATTTTTTTTCTCCATAACTTTGCTCATGGTAAGTATGTCCATGGTTTTTTTTTCATTCATTATTTCTTAATGGTGCAGTAGGAAGGGACCTTCTTATTATTACTTTTGATTTTTTTTAAAAATGTGATACCTTCAAAGATTATTTCATCGTTGTGGGCACTCTCTCCGCTGAGACAGATATCAATCTCCCTGTGGGATTCTTATTCTTTTCTGTATATCTTCCTTAGAGGAACTATCAGGAGTGGGGAACCTGTGGCCTCAAAGTCACATGTGGCCCTCTCTGTCCTCAAGTGCAGCCCTTTGATTGAATCCAAACTGCACAGAACAAATTCCCTTAATAAAAGAATTTGTTCCATAAAACTTGGACTCAGGCAAAAAGTCACACCCAAGCACCTAGAAGACCACATGTGGCCTGCAGTTTCCCCACCACTGCTAGAAACACCTTTTCTGTTCTATTTTTTTAAACAATTAATTAATTTAATTTTAGTTTTCAACATTTATTTCCATAACATTTTGAGTTTTAAATTTCCTCCCCTTCTTTTCCTCCTCCCTCCCCAAGACAGCATGCGATCTGATATAGGCTCTACTTATACATTCATATTAAACATATTTTCACATTAGTCATGATATAAAGAATTAGAAACAATTGGAGGAACCATGAGAAAGAAGAAACAAAAGCAAACAACAAGAGAAAAGGAGAGCAAATAATATTCTTCCATCTGAATTCAGACTCCGAAGTTCTTTCTCTGGATGTAGATAGCATTTTCCATGGTGAGTCCTTTGGCGTTCCTTTCATTGCTGAGAAGAGCTAAGCCTATCAAACTCAGTCACTGCACAACATGGTTGTTACTATGTACAGAGAGATAGTGAGAAAGTGACAGAGAGACAAAGAGTTAAAGAGAGAGAGAGTGGGGAGAGAGAGAGAGAGAGAGAGAGAGAGAGAGAGAGAGAGAGAGAGAGAGAGAATTCAATTCAATGAAAGTGTTTATTGAGGACCTGATGCCAGCAATTGCAAAGAAGATACAAGGTGAAAAACACAAGTCCTTGATGTTGAAGGAAGGGAGCATCGTATTTAGCTCTATTAGAATTCAAGGTGTTTTGGTTTTTTTTTTAACATAGATAATTAGGTAGCATTTTACGACATGCAAAGCACTTTACAAATATTCTCTCATATTGTCCTTACCACAACCCTGGTTTTAATTCCCCGTTTTACAGATGAGAAAGCTGAAGCAAAGAGTGGTTAGGTGACTTGCCCCGGATCACATAGCTAGTAAGTATCTGAAGCAGGATTTGAACTTGTCTCTTCCTGATTCTAAGTCCAGTACTCTGTCCACTGTACCACCTGGCTGCCTTTTTTTTTAACATAAATCATGCAATTTTCTTTTTTAACATAAATCATGCAATTTCACAGAGTAGTCTCCCAGGCCCACTTAGTGATGCCATGATATAAGACAGAGAGCTCTCAGTAACAAGTATGTCCTGATAGCTTTTATACATTCTTAAGAGTAACTTTACCACTTGTTTCTGGTTGAGTATCTACATGTAAAATGTTGCAGACTGGGATTAGGAGGAAAGCTCACAAATCTTATAGTGTGAATAAACCAGATTATAACATTCAGTCTCAAGGATACAAAAATAATAAGTCAAATCATTAAGGTCATACTATGTGCTAGGCTCTGTGTTCAGTGCTGGGAATACAAAAAAAGGCAAAAACCACAGTCTCTGACTTCTAGGAGATCCCATTATCTTGAGGAGTCAACATGCAAAAAGAAATAAAGAAATAAGCCTATAAATGAATGAAAGAACGAATAAACCAATTGGTCAATACTAGCTACATACTAGCTCTATTTGGTATAAATGTAAGGTAATCTCACAGTGAAAGCAGGGGTGGGGAGAAGGACTAGAAACAGGTAGAAAAATTTCTAAATAAACACCCTCAGTTGTTAAAATTCTCAGAACCAACAAACAGCATTTGATTTTTGTTTGTCGCTTTCTTCATCTTCCTTTTTTGTTAATCTATAATATGGAGCCCTGGCTTTTTGCCTTTTAGCTTGATTTTAATTTTGAAGCTTTGATTTCTACTTTACAGTTTGAGGCCCAATTTTATTTGATTCTATATTGCTCTCAAGAACAATGCAGCTTGTTTTACCACTTGCTCTTTTTGATTCTTCTACTTTCACTTTTGACTATTTTATTCTTCCTATTTCATTGTAGTCGTTGAATATACTGTTTTCTTGATGGTTTGGTTCACTCAGTATCAGTTTACATAAATCTTTCCATGTTTCTCTGTATTTATCATATACATAATTTCTTATGCCACCGTAGTATTCCATTACCTTCATGTTATCACAGTTTAGCCAGTCATTCTCCGATTGATGAGCATCTACTTTGTTTCCAATTCTTTGTTACTACAAAAGTGTTGCTATATACATTTTGGTATGTATGGATACTTTCTTCTTATCAATGATCCCCTCAGAGAACATGCCTAGTTACAGAATCTCTGGATCAAAAACTGTGGGATATTTTGGTCACTTTATTTGCATAATTCCAAATTGCTTTGCAAAATAGTTGCATTGACTTATAATTGTACCAAAAACACACAAGCACAATGATGCCTATTTTCCTACAACCTCTCTGACTGTGAATATTCCTATCTTTTATCATCTTTATCAATTTGCTACATGGGTGATGAAGTTTTGAGTTGTTCTGATTTGTATTTCTCTTATTCGTAGTGATTTTGAACATTCTTTCATATGAAGAACCTTATATTCTAAATCATTGGGTAGTTTAGTAGATTCCTAAGTATATCAAAAGTAATACCTGCCATGACATGTTCATGGATGTACCTATTAATTGCTGTGTGCTCCTGTTTTACTATTTTTCTCTTGAACACTTGTTTTGTATTAGCATCATCCATGTGTTGTAAATTTTAACTATTATTTAATAGCCAATTACATAATGTGAATTTGTAGTAGACTCAGTCATAGTTCAATGACCAAAAAACAACACAGGAATGGTAGCAGAGAATGCAGACGCTGGTAGTGATCCAAGGTTAAAGATGAATATGGTGTGAATGGGAGAACAAAGAGCCAAAAGATTGAAAAGTGGAGGATAGTGCAGAATCAAATAGCTTGACTAAAATGTCAAGACTGTGAAGGGAAGAAAATTAGGTCAGGCCAAAGATAATGGACTCAGAGAACAAAGAAGGATGAAGGAGATGGAAATCAAGAAAAATGTGAATAGTTGTGAGAATTAAGTGAGTGGCCATCAATTGGGAAATTGCTGGAAAAATATGGCACGTGACTGCAATGAATAGTATTATATGTTATCTGTACAAAATATCAAAACTGATAATCAGTGCAGTTGCATGACCTCCTTCAGCATTGCTCAACAGCCTCTGAGTAGGAGTAGAGGAAGTGAGTGGTGTTAGGATTATCCAGGTATTATCCAGGTCTGGAGTTTAGCTAGGGTTGAGCAGTGATAGAACAGGCCAACCCAGAGCAGGAATGATGACCTGTTGGAGGATTTGGAATTCACAGTGCAGATAAAGAATAGGAGAAAATGGAATAATAGGTTATGGTTGCATAATGGAATTTCACAATTCTTTCTTCCACCTGTCTAACTTAATTTTCAAAATCCTTTTTGGTCTGAGCCCATTGGATATCTATTTTGGATGTTTGGGATACAGAGGCCTTGACTTCTATGTCTTTACCTGATATTAAGTATTGTTTTTCCTCATCTGAAAGGAAAGGAGGAAACATCTGTTCACCAAGAAAGTAACCTTCTATGGTCTTATTTTTTTTTCCCTTTTCTGGGCATTTTCCCAGCCAGTTACTTGACTTCTGAGATTCCCCTCCACCCCTGCCTCACCTCCAGATCCACCCAGCTAGTACTTGGGGTCTGAGATTCAAATGCTGCTCCCCAGCCTCAGGGCTTTCAACAGCAGGCCCAGCTACTATTCAGGGTAAGATTAAATTCAGGTTCTCAGGTGGGGGCAGGGCCGCCTCACAGGGCTCAGTTCCCTCAGGGGGTTTATGCAGAGACCTTCAGTAATAGATCCGAGCTCCTGCCTGCTTTGGGAGCGCCTGTCCACTGCTTTCCCCTGCTGCTGCCTCCCTAGGGGTACTGAGTTTTGGAAACACCCCACTCCCCTCTCAGCCAGCCCAGAAGTCTCTCTCACTGACCTGTAGTGCCTGTGGGTGGAGGGACCTTCGTGGCTGCTGGAGATTCTGTCCCTGAAGCCTGCTCGGATTTGCTCCTCTCAGGGTTGCGCGTCCAGGGCAGGGCTGGGCTCTGCTCCGGTCCGGTGCACGAGGGACCTTTGGAGTCGGTTTTTCAGGGCTCTCTGGAACAGAAATCTCCTCCACTCCATTGCCATGCAGCTTACACTGCTCCAGAATTTGTTGGGAGTTCCTCTTTACAGGTAATTATGGGCTGTGGGTTCAGAGCTAGCTTATGTGAATCTTTTTATTCCGCCATCTTGGCTTCTCCCCTGAATTTCACAATTCTTGATCACTGAAGTGACTTACCATGGAATGAAAGTGCAGGTCATGAGAAGTGAGGTTTAAGGGAGTAGGGTCAAAGTGTCCAAAAGCACATCAACATGGATGCTGAAATTCCCATGAATGACTCTCTACAGGACCACAGTGTCACAGAACATGATAATAGGTGTAACTAGTTATAGAAAGGATGACCAGGGACAGTTTTCTGGGCAGCCAAGTGTCCACGAGTGGTAGGAGAAAAAAGCCTGAGAAGAAGAGGTCTAAGATGAGGGAAATTTGTTGACAATAGAATGAGGATTTCAGGAGGTACAGCAGATAAGATATGTATAACTGTATTAGGACATGGGAGTAGGACTGAGATGGATGATGAAGAAAAAATAGAAAATAATAATTTAAAGGGGAAAGAGGTAATTTTTACTTAGGCAACCTGGATGCTTCGGCTCCCATGGCATTATTCTCTCTTGATTCTCCTGTTTCTCCTCTACCTCATCTGCTTGAGCTTCTTCAAGTATCTTCCCCCAAAGCTGTCACTGGCCTAGTTCAGGTCTCTTAAGTAGCTTCTCCTTTCTAATCTACCCTTCATATAGCTGCCAAACTTACCTTCCTAAAGCCCAGATCTAAAATTTCATTTTCCACTAACAATGAGTGCCTTTCAGAGAGACCTAGGGCTTTCTGGTTTTGTTTTGTTTTTTATGCCAGGAGAAGAAGAGATTTAGAATCAAAGTGAATGGAGGATTCCAGAAGACATAGTTGGTGGGGGAGGATGGAGACTAGCAATTAGGGAGGGGTGAAGTTGAACTGAATGAGGATAGGTGAAGGCAGTCTTAACTGGGGAAATGAATTGTCTACTTGGCAGACATCCACTCTGGATCAGGGGGATTAGGAACAGGAGGTGGGAGTTTGCTTAGCATAGGACAGCAAAGCACCAGTTACTATGGACCCCTATCCTTCCAATTCCCATGTGGAAGGAAAGTGTAAATGGGAAGCAGTTCTGCAGGTCTGAAGCATGTTTTTTCTCAAACCAACAGAGAACTAGAAGTAGGGCAGCAGGGAGCTGAGGTCCCATGCACTTTCTTGACAACTTCCTACTGATCACCACATAGTTGTTTTTTTTTTTCTGTTATGTTTATTTTTCTATTTTTTTTTTTTACTTTATTATAAATCTCAAGTTCAGGCTAAACCAATTTAAAATGTAATTAGGAAATGTTCTACAAAACATACACTAAAACACAGATAATGCTAATTTGTAGTTTCCTAAGCCAATATGCAGCTCTACTTTTATTTATTTGAGAATGACACCCCTGCTGTAGATACCTTAATCAAACACAAATGTAGAGCTTTTTCTGGGGTTGGTCTTGAAGGTCTAAGAAATAAGTTGTCAGATCATGTAGAACAGAGGCTCTCAAACTTATTTGGCCTACCACCCCCTTTAAAAAAAATTACTTAGTACCCCCCTGGAAATCTACTTTCTTTAACCCTTTAATGGTTTTTTGACATTTGCATTATTTAAGAAAATTATGAATTTTTTTTAAATGGCACATCTTAAATTTAGTAATTCATTACAAATTTGTGGGGTGTTTTCCTGCACTGAAATTTTAATGATGCAATACTATGCCATGTAACCATATAATATCTTACTGTAAACAAGTCATCACACGCACATATTCCTACCTATGCATGATGGACTTCCTGACATTGCAGAATATGCTCACATGCCAACACTTGCTTGTTAAGACCTGTTGTTGAACTCAAACACTGATCAATTTTAACTTGCATTTGTGTGTTTATTTGGAAAATAAAGTAATCACCATGACTTTAACTCTGTTATGCAACAGATGAACATGTGCAAATGATTTTTCAAAATTTTCTTTTCTTCTCTCCTTATGCTTCCACCGCTCCCTTATTTTTATTCAACACCCTCCAACTACCTTCTCCCTTGGATCTTTCCAGCACCCCACAGAGGGTGATACTGCCCACTTTGGGGACCTATGAATTGTAGACGGGACTAAGTCTTAAGGAAATTGTTTTAGAATAATCAAACTTAAAAGTCACTTAATTTAAAATAAGCATACAACTTTAAATAGAAAAAAGAAAATACAAGTTAGCAAATGACAATCCTTATTCCTTAACTTAAAACCTCTCCTGCTTAATGAGCCAGAACTGGCCAGGTAGATCTGGTGGCTCAGATCCAAGACTTGAATGAAATGACTTACTTTAGGTAATTCAACAGTTAGTAAAAGGTTGATTTCATCCTAATACGGGAATAATAGAGCAGTTAAAAGGATATTCATAAAATACATAGCCTTGATTCAGCTGAAGCAACTCTACTACGCCTGTATTGGTAATTTTGCTAACTTACAGTCAAGACTAAGGGAGGAGCTCCTACACATCACCATCATCATCATCATCACCATCATCATTGCTATCATTTATATAGCACTTACTGTGTGCCAGGCACTATGCCAAGTCCTTTATAATTATTCGTATTTGATCTTCCCAACAGCCCTAGAAGGTATGTGCTATTATTATCTCCATTTTTCAGATAAAGTAAGCTGAGGCAAAAATAAATTAAGTGACTTTCCCAGCTAGTAAGCATCTGAAATCAGATTTGAACTCAGATCTTCCTGACTAGAGGCCCAGTGCTCCATCTACTATACCACTTAGCTGTCCACATTAGCAAACAGTTCTCACCATACCCTCTCTCTTGGGATAATGTCCTAAAGTTCCTCTAGAACAGAGGTGTGAGTGCAGGAGAACCAGATTAAAACATAATTGGGAAATATTTAACATGCAATAGAGCATGTTAATATGTGGTTTTCTATGTCAACAATTTGCTCCCAGAGATCCCTATGTATGGTTTAGTGGCCTGTTTTGATTTGAGTTTAACACTGCTGCTTGCTTCCTGGGGAGATGTCCAGTGTCCAAAAGGGTTTCCGTCAGTTTCAGATTCTACTAGGCAAAGGGCCTGCCTGTCCCACTGTCTACACTAGTACCCATCTGCTGCCACTAGGGCCTCTGCTTTGCTCCCTAAGCAGGGAGTGAGGGGTAGCAATGGGTCCCTAATGTGATACCTTAGGTGATGCCATTGATCTTATGCTAAGCATTCTTGTTGCTTGGGTCTAAATAATGCCATAATGCCACTGTACTCCTGTGTCAGAGAGACAAGAGAGATGCCATGAGCACTGCTAGTGTTGGGGGCCTGAGCTCTGCCACCCCTACATCACTCTCCCTTAGCGGTTCGCCATTTTGAAGCCAAGAATAGCCCCATGAGATGGCTCAAGAAACTCCAAATGGTAGCCAGGGTAGAGTTTGGGGTCCCCTTCTCACATCCATAGTCATTCTCTGATAGAAGAACTTCCTCCTGCTCTAAGTCAGTTCTAGGGTATCCAGAAGTCTTGAATGTATAATGTGACTGCCAAGGATAGGAATATCTTAACTCAGGATCCCTCACCCAGGCTCAAAAAAAGAGATCAAATTAGTCAGACTCCTCTAGGTCAATACATACACTATATCTGCCAAAAGCAAGCAGTTATCACTTCTGTCGGAGTCGGGGAGGGCACCTGGGACCTGAATTCCATAAAGGCCCCCCAATACAAGAGAGTGGGAGAGGCAGGAAGCCAGACCTGGAGATCACTATCACCCCTAAATATGAAAATTGGGTAAATTTAACAAAAAACCATTTATCAAAGTTAACTTGAGGGTACAATCTTAGAGATAGCATATTTGTCTTTAGTTGCTGAATGGCTAGTTTAGTCTCTAGTCTCCCCAAGTAGAATGAGAGAAGACACATGGTGATGGGAGGTGGGAAGAACCTTCACCTATGGGTGTGCTGGAGCTGATTGTCGATGTTAGCACTTATATCTCTCAAGTTGGCAAATGTTATAAATTAGGTTTCAATTTATTGTTTTGTTGATGGTCTACATTTTGAAAAGTGATGGAGAAAATGTTAATAATGGAGTTAAAACTTAAAAGTTCTAGCACCCACTTTATTTTTTGATTCTGAACCCTAACACCAATAATTGGTATTTACATATATAAACACAAAAGGAACACTTTATATGAAACTGAATCTCCCTTTCATACCACTTACTTTTAAAAGACCCCAAAGTTTAAATTCTACATCTTACTTTCAAAACTGTCCTGCTTGACTGTGCATATAAGAAAAACATTCCAATGGTCCTCTTTGTGGGGGCAGGGTGAGAAATCATTTGCTAACTTCCCTCCCTTGTCTCTGAACCATGAATTAAAAAAAAAAAAAGTATAAAAAAAACCCATGTAATAAACATTGTAACAAACATTCAAGCAAAATGAGTCTACAAAGTGGCCATGTACAAAAATGTTTATCTTGGCACCTTAAGTTGATCATATCTATCAGAAGGCAATGTTCCATTATAGGTCCGCTGGAGTCATTGTGGGATTCCTACATTGATCAGGATTTAGTCTTTCAAAATTGTTTTCCTTTACAATGTTATTGTCTTAATATAAATTGTTCTGGTTCTGCTCACTCTACTCTGCATTAGTTCATATTAACCAGGATTTTCTGAAATCATCTTTTCTTATTTCTTACAGAGCAATAATATTCCATTACATTCATAAGTTTTTATTTCCTGACTGTGCTTCCTCATTATTTGAACAGTTCTTTTTGGAGGATCATAGTACTTCTTCTTTGATATGGGAATTGAGGATTTTGGCTATCACATTCTTGGGAACCATCCTTTTGGCATTCCTTTCAGGAGGTGGCTGGGTTCTACCTTCAATTTATCCTCTGGTTCTTCTAATAAATCTGGACAGTTTTCATGAAATACAACCTCTAGGGCTTTTAAAAAAAATTATGGTTTCCAGGGGCTCCAATGATTCTTAAATCTCATTTTGAGATGATGTTTTCCAGGTCAGTTGTTTGTTTTTTTTTCTTGAAAACTGATATATATTTTCTTTTCTTTTCTAATATTTATTTATTTAACATTTTACGTTCATTTTCACAAAATTTTGGGTTCCAAAATTTCTCCCCTTTTATCCCCTCCCCCCACCCCAATACCCCAAGCAATCTAATTTTCCCTATCTCCAATCTGCCCTCTCTTCTGTCATCCCTCCCTTCTCTTGTCTCCATCTTCTCTTTTCTCCTGTAGGGTCAGATGACTTTCTATTCCTCATTAACTGCATGTCTTCTTTCCTAGTAGCAACAACAATACTCAACAGTTGTTCCTAAAACTTTGAGTTCCAAATTCTCCCCATACCTCCCTCCCCACCCATTCCCTTTGGGAAGGCAGGCAACTCAATATAGGCCATATCTGTGTAATTTTGCAAATGACTTCCCCGATAGTCGTGTTGTGTAAGACTAACTGAATTACCCTCCACCCTATCCTGCCCCTCATTGTTTCTCTTATGTCTTTTGATCCTGTCCCTCCCCAAGTGTTGACTTCAAATTGCTCCCTCCTCCCTTTGCCCTCCCTTCCATCATCTCCCACCCCTTGCTTATCTCCTTCTCCCCCACTTTCTTATACTGTAAGATAGGTTTTCATACCAAAATGAGTGTGCATTTTATTCCTTCCTTTAGTCAAATGTGATGAGGGTAAACTTCCTGGTTGTTTTTTTTCTCTCAGCTCTCCTCTTTATCCCTCCACTAAAAAGTCTCCTACTTGCCTCTTAAATGACATATAATTACCCCATTCCATTTCACCCTCTTTCCTCCCAGTACATTTGTCTCTCACCATTTACCTTAATTTCTTTTAAGATATGGTCCCATCCTATTCAATTCACTCTGTGCTCTCTGTCTCTGTATGTGTGTGCATGTGTGTATGTGTGTGTGCGTGCATGCATTTACGTGTGTGTGTGGTCCCACCAACTACCCAGATACTGAAAAGTTTTAAGAGTTACAAATATTGTCTTTCCATGTAGGAATGTAAATAGTTCGCTTTTGGTAAGTCCCTTAAGACTTCTCTTTGCTGTTTACTTTTTCATGCTTCTTCTCATTCTTGTGTTTGAAAGTCACATTTTCTTTTCAGCTCTGGTCTTTTCATCAAGAATGTTTGAAAGTCCTGTTTCATTGAAAGACCATATTTTCCCCTGAAGTATTATACTCAGTTTAGCTGGGTAGGTGATTCTTGTTTTGAGTCCTAGTTCCTTTGACTTCTGGAATATCCTATTCCATGCCCTTCGATCCCTTAATGTAGAAGCTGCTAGATCTTGAGTTATCCTGATTGTATTTCCACAATACTGGAATTGTTTCTTTCTAGCTGCTTGTAAGATTTTCTCCTTGAGCTGGGAGTTGTGGAATTTGGCCACAGTGTTCCTAGGAGTTTCTCTTTTTGGATCTCTTTCAGGTGGTGATCGATGGATTCTTTCAATACTTATTTTGCCCTCTGGTTCTAGAATGTCAGGGCAGTTTTCCTCGATAATTTCATGGAAGATGATGTCTAGGCTCTTTTTTTGATCATGACTTTCAGGTAGTCCCATAATTTTTAAATTGTCTCTCCTGGATCTATTTTCCAGGTCAGTTGTTTTTCCCATATTTCACATTCTCTTCCATTTTTTCATTCTTTTGGTTTTGTTTGGTGATTTCTTGGTTTCTTGTAAAGTCATTAGACTCCATCTGTTCCATTCTAATTTTGAGAGAACTATTCTCTTCAGTGAGCTTTTGAACCTCTTTTTCCATTTGGCTAATTCTGCTTTTGAAAGCATTCTTCTCCTCATTGGCTTTTTGAACCTCTTTTGCCAATTGAGTGAGCCTATTTTTCAAGGTGTTATTTTCTTCAGCATTTTTTTGGGTCTCCTTTACCAAGGTATTGACCCATTTTTCATACTTTTCTTGCATCTGTCTCATTTCTCTTCCCAGTTTTTCCTCCCCCTAACTTGATTTTCAAAATCCTTTTTGAGCTCTTCCAAGGCCTGAGCCCACCCAACATCCCCCTGGGATGTCTGGGGTACCGAGGCCCCGCCCTCCACGTCTTTCCCTGATGGCAAGAATATGTCCTCGTCATCAGATCCGAAAGTCAGGATCATTTGCATCTGTTCAAAAAAACTCTCTATAGTCTTATTTTTCTTCCCTTTTCTAGGCATTTTTCCAGCCAGTTACTTGACTTCTGAGATTCCTCTCCACCCCTGCCTAGATCCGCCCAGCTAGTACTTGGGGTCTGAGATTCAAATGGGCTTTCTGTGGCAGGCGCGGCTGCTATTCAATGTGAGCTTTAGTTCTGGTGCTGGGGTGGGGGCAGGGCCACCTCCCAGGCTCAGTTCCCTCAGGGGCTTTATGCAGAGACCTTCAGTAATAGAGCGGGTAGGGGCAGGGCCGTCTCCCAGGCTCAGCTCCTTCAGGTGGTTTATGCAGAGACTTTCAGTAATGAAGATCCTGCCTGCTGCTAGGGGAGTCCCAGGCCACGGCAGCCATGCCGCCACTGCCTCTGCCGCCACCCCCGCCTCCGCCGCTTCCTCCCGAGGGGGCCCGAGCCACGGAGACACCCCGCTCCCCTCTCGGTCAGCCCAGGCGTGTCTCTCACTGACCTGTAGAGTCTGTGGGCGGAGGGACGTTCCCGGCCGCCGGAGCTTCCGTCCCTGAAGCCTGCTCGGATCAGCTTCTCTGGGGCCGCGGCCAGGGCAGCGCTGGGGTGGGGTCCACTTTCTGGGGCGCGATGGACCCTGTGGACGGCTCTCCAGGGCTCTCTGGAACGGAAATCTCTTCTACTATGTTTCTGCACAACCTGCAGTGATTCAGACCTTCTGGGGAGCTCTTCTTACATTAAATTTATGAGCTGTGGGTTCAGAGCTTGCATATGTGCGTCTTTCTACTCTACCATCTTGACTCGGTCCCTTTTCTTTTATTTTTTTTTAATCTTTTGTTTCTATTCTAATATTTTTGCCTGTGGGTGCCTAGGTGGTGCAGTGGATAGAGCACCAGTGCAATAATCAGGAGGACCTGAGTTCAAATCTCACCTCAGACACTTGACACTCACTAGTTGTGTGACCTTGGACAAGTCACTAAACCCCAATTGCCTCATCCTGGGTCACCTATCAGGTCACTGGATTCAGATGGCTCTGGAGGAGAAGTGAGGCTGGTGACCTGAACAGCCTTCTCTCACTCAAAAAAACAGTCAAGTGCAAGTCATGTCATTATTTCTCTGATGGTATGGTCTTCTTTAGCAACACACACACACTTACAAATATTTCTGCTTAATGGAGTCAATGATTTATAATGATTTCAATAATTACACAACTAATGAACAATGTTAATCAATTTTTTTTTCTAAACTAAACATTCTACTTCTCATTCTTTTCTTCAGAATTATCACTTTATTATTTAAAATCACATTTCATTTCTTTTAGGTACAGTTTTTTGTGGAAAATCAATCCCCATCCCCCAAGTTTCTGCTTGGAATTTTGGAATTCTCTCCTTCTAGGATGTATTTTTGGGCACCTCTAGATCTAAAATAACTTTTTTTTTTTTTAGTGGTACACTGTTTTGGTTTACTCATCTCCACCTTCAGTTTCCGAATTAGGGCTTTGTATCCATCCTGCTGCTTTTTTAGGTGGGGTAGTTGCACCTTGGATGATCTGGATTCCTTTACTAATCTCCATCTCTGAGGTTGGCTATATCCCCCTGGATTTTTGTGAAATGTTAAATTTTCAAGACCCTAAATGAACTGGATATAGATCAAAGTACTACAGACTTAGGCTGTGTTGGTCTGAAGAATGCCATATGATGCCATTTGCTACTTTCTAAGATGTCCAATGTGTCTCTGGTTAATCTCATTAAGCTGGTGCTGGCTTTGCAAATCTCTCCTTAATGGTCACGGGCTTCTGAATAACTGTGATTCTGGGAATGAAAGAAGTCACTGTGGCTTCTCATTGGATTTCTTGATCATTTTTTGATCTCGTGTGAATTTCAGGTTTTTTGTGTGTTATGTCTAGAGGAGGTGGACTGTCTGTCCTTATTTAGGAAGTCATTTTTGATGGAAGCCCTCCTGCATTCATTTTTTGGCTGCTACAATACACTGCTGATTGAGATTGACTTTGCAGTTGGCAAAAGCCCTAAGACTTTTCAGAAAAACTGCTCTCTAACCTGCTTCTGCCATCCTGTTTGTGAAAATGATTTTTTGAAACCAAACTCATTAAAAGCAGAATCTGTTTACTTTTGTTGTCTCCCCAGTGCCAGGCACTGATGGCACCTAGAGCATACAGGTGCTCAATAAATGGTGACTCACTTGAACTGAACCTCCCAGTGTGTCTCCAAATTCTTTTTTCTTCACTCAGGGATCATTTTCTTCTGACTTTGGCCTAATATACTTTTTGAAGACAATGTCTGCTTTCCACAGATGGAAAAGCTCTACTTAAACATCAAAATATGAGCCAGAATATGAATGTGGAAATGGCTGGCAAAAATTAACACAGAAAGGAAAAGGGGCAAGAGAAAAAAAGTATTTTAAGATCAAGCAGCAACAGTATCTTGCTGGGTCAGGCTTTTTTCAGAGGAGATTAAGGTTCACTGCAGGAAACCCACTTCCTAAATAGAGAACTGCAGTTTAAAGAATTGCCCTTCTGGCACATGGCATCAAAAATAAATTTATAATAATTTAGGCTCTGTGGAAAAAGTCTAACTTTAGTCTTCTTTAGTGGTTAAAATCCAAGTGATTTATTCTTAGGGGAAACAAACACTGTAAAATCTTAGAAATATGATACCATAGGTGGGCTGACAGCAATCATTAAAGTCCTATCACAAAGATTTAAGTTATTAACATGGATTGGAAACATAATTTATAATTGGTTAAGAAACACTGAATTTTCCTTTCTTAGCCAGCATTAATTTTGCTAGCTATAACACAGTTAACCTAAGCTTTACCTATGATGGGATGACTGGCCTTTTACTCTAGGTCACTGAAATTGAGGAAGCTAACAGGATGTATTCCTATAGCATTATAAAGACAGGAAAACTTACCACTGGTCTTGTAATTTGATAGGATTATAACAGCAGACATAGGGAATGGACCTAAGGATTTCATTGACTTAGGGAACTTCCAAAGGAAGAAACTTCTTCTGCAACTAATATGGGTAAGAATCTAATCCCTAGAGTATTAGGTAAGTAGGTGGGGCTTGCTGAGGGTCATAGAACTAGGATATGGCAGAGACAGGTCTTGCACCTGGGTTTCTCTGCCTTCAAGGCCAGCTCTTTCTACACAATCCACACTATATAGTTACCAAGAACAATGAGTTTAAAATAGGAAGTTACTGGGTAGCCTGTTCTCCAAGCAAAACATCATTTAAACGCCTCCTTCAATCTGCCCCACTCCTGCACACCCCAAGAGTAGGCTGGCAGTGTGCAGAGGGGTCAGTGTCTCAGACTATCCTCTCTAGACTACATCATTCACTGTTTTCCTTTTTAAAAGGAAGATACACTTTGTGAAGACATTCCTATGACCTATTTTTCTGTGCTTGTACAGAGATGTGATACTCTTGTCCACTCTAAGATGGCTTTGCTATAACAAAAAGTTTTTGCCATTTTAAAAAAATCTGATTTTGAAAGGGCAAAGTTTTCCCAAGTATTTTTTTTAAAAGCTATCATCTTAGGTATTTCTTGCATGTCTAAACAAAAATTTCAAAACAGATAAGAGCCTATTTGCTGGCTTTCTACAACAGGTTGAAATTAGTACCAAAGAAAATGTGAACTGCTTAAGAAATCTCTTACTCTAAAGCAGTTGTATATGCATGATATGAAATTTGCATGAAAAAATGACTTTCTGAATCATACTAGAAGCTTTTATATGAAAAAAAGAACCAATTTTTTTTATTCTATCCCTCAGGCCACTTCATGACTCTAGCCCCATTCTCCTGAAGCACAGTCCTGCACTACTGGTTAGTGAGACTTCTCCATTTCAAACTTACCCAGACTCCACACTGCTGCTCTGACCAGGTTCATGCCATGTCCCCTCACTTTTGATGAGGCTCTATCTTCATGAATGAAGAGTGTTCTATATAACTAGCCTAATCAAATTCACCAGGAAGCTGCTCTCCGGCTAGGCTGTGCAGCAGTGAACTTTTTACTACCTCTCACCTCACCTACTTTTAGCCCCTTGAAAAGCCATCCATTCACAATTCTGAGAAAGAGCATGACAGTCCTTATGGCACTACTCATCATTCCATCTTCCCAACCCAAAAAATACCTCCCTAACTTCTACTTTCCTACATGTATTGTCCTCCTCTATAAAACTGTAAGATCACTCAGGGAAGTGACTGTCTTTCTTATTGTATTTTTACCTCCAATACTTATTAGCACAGCACCTGGTATATAAGAAGTATTTAATTAACTGTAGCCACTGGGGAATCACCTCATGTACTGTTTCAAGTTATTCATTTTACATACTTATATCTTATATTTGGCTTCCTATACCCCCCACAAATGAAAATGAATTCATCATCTAGAAAAGTAACCTTAAAATTTATGGGCCGGGGCCTGACCACAAAGGGACCATGTGATCAACCCCTCAAAGGGTAGGAAGATGAGCACAATCAGCCCAGAAAATCTAATTGTAGGATCTGCCCCTCATGCAACCATTCCTAGCTTTTCCTCTCCATATTACACCACCTGTCTCCTCCTTCAACACACAAGCCCTGAGCCTTTTCCTTTTTGAACTGTAAGCTGGTCCTGCAGATATTTATAACCTGCTATACCAGGTGTTACAGGGAAAATTCTGCCTTTTCTGCTTCACCTAGTCTATTGCTTCTTCCTCTCCCTCTCCAATAACCTTGAGGCTAAGGCAGGAATCCTGAACAAGTTCTGCTTCTGAGGAAGTGACCCATAAATAACAGCCTCCTCTCCCTATTTTAGATGAGATACAGTGAATTGCACAAAATAAGCAAGCATGAATATGTTGAGACAGACGATAGATTTCATTGCGTTGTCTTTTTCCTAAAATCCATCCTTTTTCCAAACTTCCCTATTAACACTGGGGGCAACACCAACTTTCTAGTAAACCAGGTATGTCACAACCTCAGCGTCACCTTCAGCACTTCACCCTCCCTCCACATATCCAGTTAGTTAACAAATCTTGTCATTTCCATTTTCAAATCTTTCCCCTTCTCTCTAATCACATAGCTGCTATCCTGGTTCTGGCCCTCACTACCTACTACTTGGCTTAATGTTATAGTCTCCTACTTAGTCTCCCTGATTCAAGCATCTCTCTATCCTGCACAGAGTTGCTAAAGTACTTTTTCCCTAAAGTCACTCCCTAATTCAAATAACTTCACTGCTCCCCATTGACTCTGGGATCAAATATTATTTTGTCTCTATTTCATCTTTTTTAAATTTCTATTTTCATTTAAGTTCTCTAATCTATAAAACTATCAGTACAGTAGAAAATACATATGTATGTGACGGAGCATGAGCTAATTTTTTTTTTTACTAGAAAGTATAAGGTACAAAAGCTTGGAGATCGCTGACCTAAAGGACTGCAGGATCTCATTACTCTAAAGTTAACAAATAATTCAAGGTGTATTCTCAAGAAGCAAAAATATCATAATTTCTCTCCACAAAAAACTTTTCTTTTATCCAAACAGTGTAATAGTTCAATCAACCATGAAGACAATATTTACAAGTGTTATACCTGGTATTTATATTCTTGATGCTATAAAAACAAAATACAGAATACAAGATATAAAGTTACCTTGGGGAGCTTGTGGAGAAACAGAATATTTAAAAACTTAGACATAAAGCACTGGAGGAAAAAATAGGTTTAAATTAAAGGCGTTGTGTGTTTATTGGGATATGGTTGCCATCTCTGTACCACGTGGGGAGGAGGACAGGTAAAATATGTTTTGTGTCTTGTTGGAATTTGTTACTTTTGCTGTTTACACACTTTTAGATTATGTCAAACAATCAACAAGTATTTAAAAAGATAAAGAGTTAAAAGATGACTAGCAAACAGTTAAATCCTTTGATTCAATTTTGATTCCGAATGTTTGGTTATGAGAACTGATGAGTTGGGGGAAGCTTTCTTATTCAACTAAAATAAATTCTTCTATTTCTTCAATGGTAATTGTTTTTTTAAGAAATACTACTCAAAAAATTTTTGTCAGAAATCAGATTTTTATCCACACACAAATAAATTTACTTAAAATCAAGTTTTACTTGTAAGTTAGTTCCAGAATATAACTCTCCATTTTCTCCAACAAGCACCTATAAAATTAAAACAGGCCAGTATGAAACCCAGATCTCTCACCAAGTGAGAAACAAGTTGTGATCCCTTTGGTCTCTGAAACTTGTCTTGACATCAAAACAAAATTATAAACCAAATTCCTCTGCTTAGCTGGATGAGGAGGAAAACAGTGTTCACTCAAGAAAAAGTCTTCATAAAAAGTGTCTACATAATGGACACTAATCTCAGATAAGTTCAAGCACTTCAATGGAATACAATCCCATATTTCTTTGCTGGTGCAATTTTTGTAGCTGCTGTAAACTTCCTTCAATTTTGTTGAGTTCTGAATAAACCCATACCTAAAAAGAATTTAGAAAGTAATATTTTAATAATGCTTATGTGTAAACAAATTCCATCTGGCTAATAACTATTTAGCATCATAATTTTATTATCAGTAGAATTTAGGTGATGATTGGCACTTTACCGAAAGGGAAACAACAATGAATCTGGTTATGTATCCAATATTCACATACCTGGGCTTTCACAAACTTGTAAAGATTTGCCAATATTCCTTTTGCTTCTGGAATCATCACAACAACGGTAAAATGAGCGTCTAGCAGTAAACAGATCCAGTCCATAATCTGAAGGCAAATGGAAAAATAAAGGTTGTTGGAATGTGCAGAACCTGCCATGTCTGATAGTTTCTAGAATAAGCTGTTTTTAATGTATAGCTGGACTTTTTAACTTACAGATGGACAGTCCTAAGAAATAGAGGGGTCCTCTTTCTAAAACTTGGTTTATAGTTATATATAGTTATAATATAGTTATATATATATATATATAGTATATATATATATATATATATATATTATATATATATAATATAGTTATATATAGTTATAAGAACCAACACTTTAAGATTATTGGATTATCTGCTATGATTAATACCAATAAAGCTAAAAAATGTATTCAAGACTTTGAGCTATGACACCACTTGCTTCTTCTGTGAAACAATCTAACTGTTTTGCTTTGTGACTCAACTTTGCCCTACTCTGAAAGGTGTATAAAGATCTTAAGCATGAATGAGGTCATATGGGACTAAACTTGCCATAACCCCATAACAGTAGTGATTTCTAGGTACTTTCAAAACAGTAATATGTAATTTTATATACTCCAAACTGCCTAGTTCACTTAATAATTTTCATCAAAAAACAGTTTCCAAAGGCCCAAAGGGCAAGCAAGTCAGTATGGGGCTTAAACACAAACCAGAATATGGGAAAACCTACCAGACGATTATTTAAAACCTTTATATTTAATCTATTAAAAACAGCAGATCAGGAGAGGCGGAGCCAAGATGGCGGAGTAGAAGGACGCCCGTTTACGAGCTCCGAAACCACAGCCCATAGAATTAATGTAAAAAGAGACCCCCATAACTTCTGGACCACTGAAAGGTGTACAGAAACGTAGTGGAAGAGATTTCCGTTCCAGAGAGCCCTGGAGAGCCGTCCCCAGGGTCCATTGCGCCCCAGAAAGCGGACCCCACCCCAGCGCTGCCCTGGCCGCAGCCCCAGAGAAGCTGACCCGAGCAGGCTTCAGGGACGGAAGCTCCGGCGGCCGGGAAGGTCCCTCCGCCCACAGAAGCTACAGGTCAGGGAGAGAGATGCCTGGGCTGGAGGAGGGGAGCAGAGTGTCTCTGTGACTCGGGCCCCCTCGGGAGGAAGCGGCGGCGGCAGAGGCATGGGCGGCAGCGGAGGCCCGGGACTCCCCCAGCAGCAGGCAGGATCTTCATTACTGAAGGTCTCTGCATAAACCACCTGAGGGAGCTGAGCCTGGGAGATGGCCCTGCCCCACCCCGCTCTATTACTGAAGGCCTCTGCATAAAGCCCCTGAGGAAGCCGACCTGGGAACCAGCCCTGCCCCCACCCCAGCACCAGAACTAAAGCTCACATTGATTAGCAGCTGGGCGGCGCATTTGAATCTCAGACCCCAAGCACTAGCTGGGCGGATCTAGGTGGGGGTGGACAGGAATCTCAGAAGTCAAGTAACTGGCTGGGAAAATGCCTAGAAAAGGGAAGAAAAATAAGACTATAGAGAGTTTTCCAACAAATGCAAATGATCCTGACTTTCAGGTCTGATGACGAGGACATATTCTTGCCATCAGGGAAAGACGTGGAGGGTGGGGCCTCTGTACCCCAGACATCCCAGGGGGATGTCAGGTGGGCTCAGGCCATGGAAGAGCTCAAAAAGGATTTTGAAAAGCAAGTTAGACAGGTTCAGGAAAAACTGGGAAGAGAAATGAGACAGATGCAAGAAAAGTATGAAAAACGGGTCAATACCTTGGTAAAGGAGACCCAAAAAAATGCTGAAGAAAATAACACCTTGAAAAATAGGCTCACTCAATTGGCAAAAGAGGTTCAAAAAGCCAATGAGGAGAACAGTGCTTTCAAAAGCAGAATTAGCCAAATGGAAAAAGAGGTTCAAAAGCTCACTGAAGAGAATAGTTCTCTCAAAATTAGGATGGAACAGATGGGGTCTAATGACTTTATGAGAAACCAAGAAATCACCAAACAAAACCAAAAGAATGAAAAAATGGAAGAGAATGTGAAATATCTCATAGATATTTCATAGAAAAACAACTGACCTGGAAAATAGATCCAGGAGAGACAATTTAAAAATTATGGGACTACCTGAAAGTCATGATCAAAAAAAGAGCCTAGACATCATCTTCCATGAAATTATCAAGAAAAACTGCCCTGACATTCTAGAACCAGAGGGCAAAATAAGTATTGAAAGAATCCATCGATCACCACCTGAAAGAGATCCAAAAAGACAAACTCCTAGGAACACTGTGGCCAAATTCTAGAACTCCCAGCTCAAGGAGAAAATCTTGCAAGCAGCTAGAAAGAAACAATTCCAGTATTGTGGAAATTCAATCAGGATAACTCAAGATCTAGCAGCTTCTACATTAAGGGATCGAAGGGCGTGGAATAGGATATTCCAGAAGTCAAAGGAACTAGGACTCAAAACAAGAATCACCTACCCAGCTAAACTGAGTATAATACTTCAGGGGAAAATATGGTCTTTCAATGAAACAGAGGACTTTCAATCATTCTTGATGAAAAGACCAGAGCTGAAAAGAAAATGTGACTTTCAAACACAAGAATGAGAAGAAGCATGAAAAAGTAAACAGCAAAGAGAAGTCTTAAGGGACTTACCAGAAGTGAACTGTTTACATTCCTACATGGAAAGACATATTTGTAACTGTTAAAACTTTTCAGTATCTGGGTAGTTGGTGGGTCCATACACACACATGTATACGCATGCACGCGCACACACATACACACATGCACACACATACAGAGACAGAGAGCACAGATTGAACTGAATAGGATGGGACCATATCTTAAAAGAAATTAAAGTAAATGGTGAGAGAGAAATGTAGTGGGAGGAAAGAGGGTGAAAGGGAAGGGGGTAACTATATGTCATTTAAGAGGCAAGTAGGAGACTTTTTAGTGGAGGGAAAAAGAGGAGAGCTGAGAAAAAAAAACAAAAAACAAAAAAAAAAAACAAGAAGTTTACCCTCATCACATTTGACTAAAGGAAGGAATAAAATGCACACTCACTTTGGTATGAAAACCTCTTACAGTAGAAGAAAGTGGGGGAGAAGGAGATAAGCAAGGGGGGGGATGATGGAAGGGAGGGCAAAGGGAGAAGGGAGCAATTTGAAGTCAACACTCTTTGGAGGGACAGGATCAAAAGACATAAGAGAAACAATGAGGGGCAGGTTAGGAGGGATGGTAATTCAGTTAGTCTTACACAATACGACTATCAGGGAAGTCATTTGTAAAACTACACAGATACGGCCTATATTGAATTGCCTGCCTTCCCAAAGGGAATGGTGGGGAGGGAGGGATGGGGAGAATTTGGAACTCAAAGTTTTAGGAACAGCTATTTAGTATTGTTGTTGCTACTAGGAAAGAAGACATACGGTTAATGAGGAATAGAAAGTCATCTGGCCCTACAGGAGAAAAGAGAAGATGGAGACAAGAGAAGGGAGGGATGACAGAAGAGAGGGCAGATTGGAGATAGGGAAAATTAGATTGCTTGGGGTATTGGGGTGGGGGGAGGGGTTAAAAGGGGAAAAAAAATTTGGAACCCAAAATTTTGTGAAAATGAATGTAAAAAGTTAAATAAATAAATAAATTAAAAAAACAAAACAGTAGATCACAAGAAATGATTTTATATCATAAGGTTTTATCTTCTCAAAACATTATTTGCCCATTTAAAATAACTGCAGACAATATAAAATACTTGAGTGCCTACCTGCCAAGACAAACCCAGGGACTATATTAACACAATTAGAAAAAACTTTTGACGCAATACAGATCTAAGTAACTGAAGAAATATTAACTGCTCACAGGCTGAGATTAAAAACTTAAAAATAAAAATTCTACCTAATTTAAATTATTTATTCACTGTCATACCAATCAAGCTACAAAAGAATTATTTTAGAGCTAGAAAAAATAATAAAATTCATTTGGAAGAACAAAAGGTCAAGATTATCAAGGGAATCAATGAAAAAAAATTTGAAGCAAGTTAGCCTAGCAGTATTAGATTTCAAACTATATTACAAAGCAGTAATCATCTAAACAATCTGATACTGGCTAAGAAATAAAGTAGTGGATCAGTGGAATAGATAAGGTACATGATACACAGTAGTAAATAATCACATCAATCTAGTGTTTGATAAACCCCAAAAATCTAAGTTTGGGGGGAAGAATTCATTATTTGACAAAAATTATTGGAAAAACTGGACAGGAATTTGAAAGCAACTCAGCATAGAACAACATCTCATACCATAAACCAAGGTAAGGTAAAAAGGAATATACAAAGAATCATGAGAGGTAAAATGGCTAATTTTGATTTCATGAAATTAAAAAGGTTGTGTACAAACAAAATTAATGCAATCAAAAATTAGAAGGAAAACAAGAAACTGGAAAATTTTTAATAGGTTCTCTGATAAAGGCCTCTTTTCTCAAATACATAGACAACTGAGCCAAATTTATACAATTTTTCCAGTTGATAAATGGTCAAAGGATATGAACAGGCAATTTTCGAAGAAATCAAAGCTATCAAGATGGTCATATGGAAAAAACATGCTCTAGAACACTACTGATTAACAACACTAGATGTCACCTCACATGACAGAGAAGAAAAAAGATAAATGCTGGTAAGTATGGGGGAAAATTGAGACATTAAGCCATGTTGGTGGAGTTGTGAACTGATCCAATCATTCTGGAGAACAATTTGGAACTATGCCCAAAAAGCTATAAAATCCATCACTTGGATCACATAAGATCCAAGACAATTTTGAAAGACTTATGATGAAAAATGCTACCTACCTCCAGAGATAGAAACTGATGGAGTATATACACAGACTGAAGGATATTTTTTTAAACTCTCTTTTTCTTGTTTCTTTTTGTCTGTTTTCTTTTGCAACATGGATAATATGGAAATATGTTTGCATGACTGCATACATATAACCTATATCTAAATGCCTGCTGTCTCAAGGAAGAGGGGGAGGAAGAGAATTTGGAACTCAAAATTTTTTTTAAAAATGAGTTAGAAATTGTTTTTATATGTAATTTGAAAAAAAAATTCAAAAAACCAGAGAAATGACAAGGGGGGATGGTTAAAAAACATAGGAAGACTTACATGAACTGATATAAAGCAAAGACAGCAGAACCAGGAGAACGTTATATATAGTAACAGCAATATTGTAAGAACGATCAACAGTAAAAAACTTAGCTATTCTGATCAAGGCAATAATTCAAGACAATTCCAAAGGACTCATGATGAAAAATGCCATCCATCTCCAGAGAAGTGATGTATTCTGAATGAAAACTGAGTCATTTTTAAATTTTATTTTTCTTGTTATTTTTGTCTGTTTTCTTTTGCAATATGGCTTATGTGGAAATGTTTTAAGACTTCACATGCATATCGATATAATCGATAAGCTTACTTTCTCAAATGGGAGGAGGGACCAGAGAAGTGAGGGAATTTGGAACTCAAAATTTTAAAAAAGAATGTTAAAATTTTTTTACATGTAATTAGGAAATATTTAACAAAATAAAAAAAAATTTATTTTTAAAATTTGCCACTGACAAGACCACTCCAATAAATCTGACATTTATTACAGGTTATGACTATAAAGTTTTTCTTAAAAATCTGTATTATATTACCTCTCTAAAATTTTGAAAAAGCAGTTAGGGGATGGGAATATATACATCCTCAAAATTAATGATCACAGTATTTATAACAACAATAATAGAAAGTATCCAAACCACAACACTTACAATACTAAGGTAAATATAGATCCTATCCACTCCAAAGCAGCTATACAAAGATTAACAATGTCTTGTCAACAAAGGAAGATTGATAAATGTTCTTGGAGCGCATACTAAACAAGTTAAAATTTTATAAAAATATTTCTGAGGCCAACAGTATCACTTCACAGAAAAATAGTAAAGGCTGATAGTAGATGTATGTCACTGCATTTGCTGAATACAGTCTTCCATAGTTAAAATTCAAGAATGGAATCAATGGGGCCATATCCACATGAACTCAACCAACAATATGTGGACAAAGAACTCTAAAACAGATGGCTGAATCATGTGGATTTATTTACAGAAATGGAAACGTTCATATAAGCTCCTTGAGGGCAAGGACTATCTTTTTTGTATTTGTATCCCCAGCACATAGCAGGTGTTTAATAACTGTGGATTGATTACTACTTTTTATTTTTTACTAATTTTGTATTTCAATACTTTTTGTTCAATTAAAAAATCATTTTGCTTCTCTGCACCATCATCAATCAGATGATATCAAGATTAAATATCAAGCAGAAGAACTAGGTAGCTACATTTGGCCCCAGATAATTTCTCCCTAAACTACTGAACAAGAAATAATAACTGACATTTATAAAGCACTTTAATATTTACAAAGTGCTATCAGACCCAATCTCATCTGAGCTTCATTATCACCCTCTCAGACTAAGTACAATTATTATTCCCATTTTGAAAATTGTAAAACTGAGGCTTAGAGAAGTTAAGTAACTTGTGATATGACTAACATCAGTTGTGGGAACTGAATCTATGTCTCTCTTGATACAAGTCCAACACTCCTTTCCACTATTCCATGAATTCAATGAATTGGTCAGCAGTACAAAAGGCTATAGGAAAGAAAAATATACAAAAATATCAGGTTTTAAATACAACTGCCAAATGGATTATTACTTTTTTGGGGTGACAAGGAAAGAAAAATCTATTGTAATGGTCATGTGTAAGGACCAGGAGTCCTATGAAATTCCTTAATGAAACTCAACTTTTGTCACCAATCGTATTTTCCCCCCAAACCCTGCCTATAACCAGAGTTAAGTGTTCAGCTACTGAGAACAAAGTAAATGTACCACTGTCTCACCTGGTTCAGGGTTGGAGGACAGGGTCCAGGAAGAGTCATACTAGCATTTTCACTACATTTCTCATAAAGGAAATGTAAATACTGGAGAAAAAGCTAGGACAAAGAAAAGTGACAACAAACATTTTTGTTATACAAGTTACTCCAATGCAAATACTTAGTTCATCAAGAAAAGTTTTTCAACCCTTTCCTATTTTCATTTATTTATTCTGTATCTCTTTTTGTGTCTGTTTACTTTCAGCTGTGCTCTTAGGCTTAAACTGGAGTAAATACTACAAGTCCATTTATCTTCCCCAAGTTCCCCAATTTCTCAAATCCAATTTTAACTGAACATTACAGCTGTGCCATGCTATTGTTTTCACCAGCAGACTAAATGATAGCAAAACCTAAAAGAGAAATCTAATTTCAACAGAAAGTTCTTTATGAAAAAGTACTTACAATGACATGTTGCACAGTGAGGTCTTTCAAATTCGGCAAAAGAAATGTTTCACTATATGCTGAATGAAGAATTGCATTTCTATTTACAACTTAAGGAAAATAAACATCACCTTAAAGATGTATAAAAAAGATACTTTCTTAAATTTGTATGAAATTTTTAAGGAAAAGGATTAACTCTATCATCAAGTATTTTTGTGCTAAATCCTTAGATAATGAAAATGCTTATCTACTGCATGCATGAATCTTTTATTCAGAACAATAAAAAGATATTTTTATAAGTGCTAATTAGCAAACTGACACCGAGAAAGCAGTTACTTTTGGCTGTCTGGTGAAATGCCACTTAAATATTAAAATTTAAGACTTCATACTAGGAACATTGATTATGATGTTTGGAAATTAGAACTCTTTAGAAGAATTCAATTTCCTTAACTGGCTAAAAGAACTTGGTTTAGGTAAATAGCCCTGAAAATAACCATTGTTACAATTTACTTCACTTAAAAGAAAACCCAACCATTTCAATTGGACAGAGCTGTGATTTTATCATTGTTCCTAGTCGTGTAAACTTCTTCCATCATGCAGAGCACCAACTTACCTGTAACTTAGAATCTCTGAGAATCACTGGACACTGAGAAGCACTGTGGCTTGTTCATGATGCTACAGACAGAATGTAGTATTAGAGGCAGAACTTGAACCCATACTATTCTGAGTCTGGCTTCTCTATCCCCTATACAATGATGTCTCAACCACTTTAATACTAAATTAATATTCTACAACATGAAATAATATCCTTGGCTTACTCTAAGGTATTTTTTGTAAACTAAGGTTACCATTTGGTAAAAGATACACACAAAAAATTCATGTTTCAAAGGATACAGTAAAGCTGCTTTTGGGGGAGTTACAGGACATGTTAGAGCAGTATTCATCGTATCATCCAGTTTATTTAACTTGTCATCAAAATTATTCTCTTCTAAAAGTAATGGACTAAAACCATTTTGAACAATATCTGTTTTTTCCATTTTCTCATCTTGGGCAAAGTTAATGTAACCAATAACTGACTCCATATTCACATTTGTCCCTTCAAGGCTGTCATCGCCAATGCTACAAGAAAAAAGATACATCATCAATAAGTATTGATATCAATAAGAGTATCAATAGTATCAAAAGTATCAATAAATTCTGTAGTTAAACAACAATAATAGTACCAAATACTAAGAAGTGAAACAAAGGAAAAAAGCAGTTTGCTTTACCTTAGGAAAACCTTTAAGCAAGCACAGGTAATTGATTCAGGAATGTCAGGGAACTGCTGTAGACAGAGCTGTAATAAATGTACATCTCTCTTTTCCAAGGCAACTGCCATCAAATCAGGGCACAAACTGAGAGAAAAATGTAAGATGTAATATTTTAAAATCCCACACAAATTTAACTTGTAAAAATATTCTGTAATTCTCCTCCCCAAATATGAAAGCTGGAATTTTATGCAACATACTACAAGCATGTAGTACATACAAAGTTATCCTTAAACAAGAAAAATTTTTTACCTGTAAGAAAGTACTTGAGTTTGGATGAGTTGTACCAGGCTACTCTGAGGATAAAATGCTGGTTCTGCCTTACACCTTTCCACTAATTCTGTTACTATGTGCCCAACAGTAATTTGAAATTCAGGTGTCCGTTTCCCAGCCAAAAACTTACTCAGTTGTTGTTCAAGGTGTTTTTCAGATGCATCCTGAAAAACAAGTGGAATTCCAGTCTGTTTTGATAACATGCTATTAAATCAAAATTCTAAAGTGTTATGAATAGAATATTTTCTCATTTTCACTCAATTACCAGTACCATTCATGTTTATGAAATGAAAATTGATATACTGTAAGTGAAGACTGCACTCTAATAAGACTGAAGTTTAGTTGATTCTAAGTTAGACTCCTTGGAGGACAACTAAATTGTTGCTTTAGTCAATGTATGATTCAATGGCCCACCTATAAGTAAATTGTAATCATAAACTAATAACCTGGAAAAGATCATTTAGTTCAACTGGCTCTTTTTATCAATAAGGAAGGGGGAGAAGAGGGAGCAAGGCACAATACCTTTCATGAGGCTATATGGCTAGTCAGCTTTTGTTTACTCATAACCTAAGCAAGATCGCAAAGAAATGTTTGTGCAAGTTTAAATATTCTATGAAGGGATAAAGACAGAATTTAATCAAGTGCACTTAGTTCCCAGTTTCATATTCAGATTTTGTTTCTCAAGATTCTCTATCTCTTTAGGCCTTATGGACAACTTAGTCTTCTCCTTACTAAAATATAATGTTTTCTCAAACAGAGGTTCTGGGGCCGCTCTAGCTGCTGGTGAATGAAACAGAGGGACCTCTCCTCAGAATGTTTTTAAATGCAAAGGATTAAATTCATAGGATACAGAGGAAATCAATGGTACTGAAATACAATTTTCAAAATATTAAAACAAGGATCACATCCGGTAAAGAGTCAGTGTTCAAAAAAGAAGTGCTAAGAGGTTCCAATTCTCATTCTGTTAAGACAATGTTATAAAATATACTTTCTTTATCATCAAGTATTGGATTCAGATTAAAAGACACAGCAAGGATCAAAATTAGAATTTCAAGTATGCCATGTTTTCAAATACAGAAAAACTTCATTTAACAAGAGTTACTATTACCTAGCATTCCACCATTAAGAGAAAGAGACAAATCTCCAAGAAAACAAATTATTTGAAGTTTATGTTAAAAAGCAGCTTGTAGGTGTGGTCTGGTAGCAGTACAACATCAATTCAATATCCTATGCTCCTAAATCTACACAATGGAAAGAGATTTTGGGAATGATCAGCAAATATTCAATTATTACACCATACTAAGCAAGAAAAAGCCATCATTTAAGCACCTACTATGTGCCAGGCACTATGTCAGTTAGAGCCATGCACTTAAAATTTTCAAGCAGAAGTTTCTGTTTCCTAAAAAGTTCTAGTTGATGTTTTACTGCATTTCCTTTGCACAAGGCTTAAATTTTTTAGTGTCCTTGAAAACCTCACTTTATATTTAAAAGTTACCCTAATACCCACACTTAAAAATTGTCCTGAACAGAACCTTGTGCTTGTCAAAACACAAGGTAGAATAGAAAAAAAAAATATCTAAAGGAAGTTAGAGAAACATAAATTTGTATGTTAAAATGAATATATATCTAAATAATTAATCTGCAAACAACAAAAGTTTATAGACATAGTGTAGCATAATGCCTAGCAAATAATAAAAGGCTTAATAAATGCTTATGGACTAACCAAAATGAACGATTTTGATCTTTGTTTTGGGGGGGTTATTGTTTGTTTCTATATTTGGACACTTGTACATATAAATGGAAATTAAAATGAAATTTTAATTGATTTAGGAATAAAAACAATTTATTTCTGATATTTGCCAAATTTAGCAATTTGCCAAGAAATTATTTTATTTTACTTACCTTTATACCTGATAAAAAGTCTTTGTTTGTTGAATCCTTCAGCTGAGACCTGGTCTCATTTCTTCTCGTCCTTAACTGGAATTAAATAAATTGATTAGGACCTTGAAGCAGTTTAAAAAAAAAGATCTAGTAGAAACAAACTTCCTCAAAAAATTAATGTATTTTTGTATCACAGGCAAAACAAACTCAGGAACATCTAAACTATTTTGTTATTGTGAAATTTTGTCGTGATGATTACAGTGCTAGCCTTAATACCTAACATTGAGGTAAATCAGGAAGAGAAAAGAAGTATCCCTACTCAGCGGGGAGGTGCTACTATGCTTCTCATCCCTTTCAAGTTTCTTCTTCCTACAATTTTCCTTTATTGTCTTCTGGGTGGGTTATCTAAAAGTTTAAGTTGTTTGAGGACAATTTAATAAGCATTTATTAAATGCATATGATATGCCAGGCACTGTGCTAAGTGATGGGGATACAAAGACAAAAATGAAAGTGGTTCCAACCCCTCAAGCAGCTTACATTCTAAAATGGGAAAAGCACGTTAACAGAGAACTCAATACAAAATTTAATGTAAATACAAAGTGTAGGAGGGAGGATTGGGAGATGTGAGAGGAGAGATTAATAACAGAAAGCATCAGTACAGGCTTCCTTTAAGAGGTAGCACTTTAAGTGAGCCTTGAATGGAGTTTAGAATTTCATAACAAGGAGGGGTAGCATTCAGGCAGGAGAGATAGCCTTGGCAAAGGCACCAAGGCAGGAGATGTAATGCTTGCTGCATAGGGATTAGAGAAAATATGCCAGTATGGCTGAAACTGATGAGGTGATGTCAAATAAGTCTGTAAAAACAGTTTGAAGACACACCATAAAGGACTTTAAATGCCAGAAATAAGTATTTTATTCTAAAGCTACTGAAGTTTTCTGAGTAGAGGGACATGGTCAGACCTGTGCTATGCTTCAGGAAGATTATTGTGGTAGCCATGTGGGAAGACGGATTGGAGGGGTAAGATAGAATGCAGGAACACCACTTAGGAACATGCTAATGAGAAGAGTCCACTAAAAGAAAGGTGAGGTGGGCCAGCAAGACTTGGTAATTAAGATGTGAATAATATAGCTTCAATCCAATTATTAAGTGCAAATTCAGTCCTTAAAGAGGTGAGACTGTTTGAGAAGGACACATATGTATGGATAAGGCGAGGCTTGTGTAAACACACAATTCATTTCACAAATGGAATGAAAGAGATTTCAAGAGCCTAACTACAGTCCAGTTTGGCTGGAACATAGACTGTAAAAAGGGGAATCAGTCTGGAAAATGGGGTTAGAGTCAGGCTGCTGAGTTCTTTAAATGCTGGGGAATTTTCTTTTTATTCTAGAGAAAACAGGGAGTCACTGAAGATATTTAAATATCAGACTTGGGCCTTAGGCGATTACTCCTGATCCAAGGACACTGGCTTCCGTGTTCTTCCAAGATGACATTCTGAACCCCCAGCATTTTCACTGATTGTCCCCCATGCTCAGGACTCTCTCCCTTCTCCTATCTGCCTCCAGGTTTCCCTCAAGTGTCAGTTAAAATATCACCTTCCACAAAAGCCGTTCCTAGTCTTTCTTAATCTTAGTGACTCCAAAGACCGTCAATGGATCTCGTATCTTTTGTACACAGTTGTTTGTAGACTATCTCCTGCTAACGCCCATTAGACTATGACTCCCTCGAGCACAGGCCCTCATTTTTGTTTGTGCTGCCTTCTTTGTATGCCCAGAACTTACAACAGTGCCTGGCACTTAGTGGGTGTTTAATAAATGATAGCTGAACGATGAAGGGAAAGACTGGGAGAGTTATTAGGTACCTAATACAATCCGGCAAGAGGTGATAAGGCCCAGACTGGCAACTTATTGTCCTCACCTTCCTTTTCAGATCATGATGCTCTAAATAGTTCAATTTTTCATTGTCTTGTACTCTTGGACCCTTTGCCATTGTCCTAGCACCCTCATTTCTTGCTAAACTGCAACCCTGGGTTACTCCCAACATCTACTTTAAGCAGTTCAACATTACTAGAAGTCATGTTATTTCACATTATTAGTTATCTCTATTGTGTTTCCACATCCATGCATCACTTTTTTCCCCTGATTAACTCCCTCCTATATAGGGCCAGGTGGATCCAGAACACACTTCACATCCTCATCAACTGTTCTTCACCCCTTTGTAACCCTTCTCCCCACCCTACCCTCCATATGACACTTTCAGTCTCTTGTTCTGAAAACGGTATCGTTTCTTCTTGAAAGTAGGCCTCAAATTATTTACCTATGGCTCTACTTGCCATTCCAGGACTTCTTAAATCAAAATATTCTCTCCTGGCAATGACTTCTTTATACATTTTATACATAGTTTACCACTACTAGAATGTAAGATCCTTGAGGCTGTCTTGCTTTTCTATTTGTAACACCAGCAATTAGCAGTGTTTAGCACACACTACATCCTTAATAAATGATTTTCATTACTTCATTTATTATTATCATCATCACTACCCACACAGGATCCATTCCAAACCTCCTCTTTCCCCAAGCCATGTGAACCACCCTTTCCTAATTCCTCCTTAGCCAAGGGTTTCATCTCATATTTTACCTAGAAACTGAGGCTAGTCACTTGCACACAAGAGCTCCCTCTTCTCTCCCTTTCTATACCTGAAATCACCTCAGAAAAATGACCAGCTTTCTTCCCCTTTACTGAGGACTTTGCACAGCTCTGCCTCACTTAAATCCAATTCATACACAAGACATCATCCTTGTGATACCATTGGTCCTTTTTGAGAAGAACCAACAACTTCAGATTCCAGTCTTAGAGAAAGACAATCCCTTTCTGTCAAAGTCAGCCTGTCTCCCTGTGCCCTTTATCCCTTCTCCTGAGAGCTTGATGATTGGCTCTCATTATAATCTTCAACTGCTACCTACTATCTCTTTTTCAATCACTTACAAACATGCTCAGCTATCTCTACCCTCTAACCAACTTCAAGCCAATGTTCCATCTCCTCTCTTTGAAGCCCATAGGAAAGTGCAATCTGCACGTGCTGTTTCTACTTTCTCACCTGCCGCTGACTTCTCAACACTTTACCTGACTTCTGACCCCACCACTCCAATAAAACTGCTCTTTTCAAAGTTACCAATAAATTTTAACGTGAAAATTCTTATAATCTTTTTTCAATTCTCACGCTTCTTGGCCTCTCTGATGCTTCTCGTACAGCTGAACCTCTGACTGACCTAGTCATTCTTCCCTCTCTCCATTTCCCTGACACTGCTCTCCGGGTTCTCTTCCTATCTCCTCACTCCTCTCAGTGTCCTTTGATAAGCCCCGTTTCCTAAGACGAGGCCTATGCCTAGGACCTCTTTCTAGTCGCCCATCTGAGAAATCTCAACTGTTCTTATGGGTCCAACTGTTTCTATACAAATGAGAAGACAGAGCTGTTCACCTCCTGGTTTCTGTTTATGGCTAACAGGGAGCTGAGAACCAATATAAGTCTGCAGAAAGAAAACAGCACCTGACTGTCCCAGATGGATACAAGTCACCTAGTCCAGAACTGAAAGAACTGACAGATGAGACTGCTATGCTGCTGTAGGTAATATTTAAAAGAATGTGGAAAACAGGCCACATCACAAGAACAGAGAGGGGCAAATGCCATAATTTCCAAAAAAGGGAAGAAAGACAATCTGCAAATTCTAGTAAGCTTGATTTTGATTCTTGGGGAAATTTTAGAAAGGAATATTAAAGGGATATTGGTGAATATCTAGAAAGGGAAACTGCTTACAAGAGCCAGTCTGGTTTCATCAATAACAGATCATGGCAAAGTAATTTCATTTTTGTTTCTGACAGAATCAGAAAACTAGTCGATGAGGGGAACTGTAGAAAAATTTTTGTTAAAACTTTATCTCATATTGTTCTTATGGAAGAGATGTAAAGATACAAACAAATTCAGAACTGGTTGGATGGCTGAAATCAGAACATCTATTAATCATTCAATATCAGTGTCTCAGTGGGATTCCAGTGAAGTAGCCCAGGGAACAATGTCTGGCCCTGTACTATTTAACATTCTGATCAATAACTTGGATTAAAATATAAATGGCATGCCTACCAAATTTGCAGATGACACAAAACTGGGAAGGATAGGTAACACACTAGATGATTTACTTAGGATACAAACCGAGACTGATGACTGGAGGTTGGGCTGAATCTCTTAAGATGAAATTCAGTAAGGTAGATCTTATGCTTTGATACAAAAAAAACACAAACAATCTTCACAAGTATTGGATGAGGGAGGTATATGATTAGATGTCAATTTGCCTGTCAAAGATCTGGGGAATTTGGTGTATTGCAAGCACAATATGTAAGTTTATCAGTGAAATGTGGTAGCTAAAAAAGCTAATGTGGTCTAGGGCTGCATTAAGAGGAGAGTTTCCTGGGATATGGAGGTGAGAATCTCACTGCGCTCTACATCCCTCAGTTCTTATCTAGAGAATTGTCTAGTTTTGGGCACCCTAGCTTAAGAAAGACAATGACAAGTCAAAGAGTATCCAGAAGAAAGCAACCTAGGATGAGTCTTCAGTCCATGTCATACGAGGCTTGAAGAATCAAGAGATGTTTAGCCTGGAGAAGACTCAGGGAAGGCAGGACACACAGTCATCATCAGAAAAAAAGAATTAGATTAGTTCTGTTTGGCCCAGAGGGCAGAATTAGAAGCACTGACGAAAGAGGAAAATAAAGGCTTGACGTCAGAAAAACTTTCTAACAACTAAACTGGTCAAAGAGTAGAATGGGCTACATTGAAAAGCAGTAGGCCCCCACTCCTTCAAGTTGGACAACACAAGAACAGTACAGTTAGAAATACATTTCGGGTTTAGTTTGGATTAGATAGCTACTAAACTGCCTTTTGATTATCAAATTCTGTGATTTCTATGATTAAAACCAGATTAAAAAGGGTTTTAAGTGCCAGAAAAAAAGGTTTGTATTTTTAAATCTAGAGGCATTGGGGAAATACATTAAGTTTCTTGAGCAGGGAAGTGACTCAGTTAGGCTTGTGTTTTAGGAATATCAATATGCCAGCTAAATGAAAAGTGGATCGCAGAGAAGAGAAACTGAAAGCACTGAGGCCAATGAGGAAGCTAATGTAACTATTCACTTGAGAGATGAAGGTGATAAACGTCTAAACTAATTCACAGATTCAAAACAGTCACCTATGCCACTCCTCCTCTCCCCCCATCCCCAACGGAAAATCATACAAGCATAGATTTAGAACTGGAAAACACTTAGAAAACACTGACTCTTCACTTACAAATGAGGAAACTGATGCACACAGAGGTTAAATGACTTGCCCAAGATCATAAAAAAGTGTCTGGGATGAGATTTTAACACCTAGGTCATCTTTCAAGTCTAGCATCTTATCCATTAAACAATGCTGCCTCCCATAGATGAGGAAAACGAGGCACAGAAAAGTTAAGCAATTTGGTCAGTGTCATCCAGACAGCAATGTCCTCTGACACACGGCACTATGCATATTTTTTTTTCCACTGTGCCATACTGCCTTCCAAGTTGTGCTTTAGTCCAAATTTCCTAGCACTGATGAAAAACAACATTATAGCTTTGCTCTGTCTTTGGTAGAATGAGAAGTTCTTGTTGAAAGGATCATTTCAGTTCTGTGGTTCCAGTGCCTAGCGCAATGTCTACACATGCTGGTGCTTGATACATGTTTGGTGGATTGATGCATAAATGGATTACCAAATTTTAAAGGAATGCTTGGATCTAAAATGATGATTTTCTGATATCCTCTTCATTGAACATTTATGCTGGGCAATGACACATTCATAAAAACGCTCTAACTTACACTTCTCTTTGACTGTCCTTTAACAGGTGCTAAATTATTTGTGTCTTGGGATTCAAGACCATCTCCTTGAAATGTTCCCCAGTTTACAAAGTGGGACACAGTTTGGGTACCTGTGAAGACACAAAATACATAATTTCTGTAATCATGCTGCCTGATACTATAGTTTTATATTAATCTGTATCCCCAATCGCTTGATAAACCAAACCAAAACCAAAACAATTCACAGAGACCTTAAAATTTCATTTGGGAACTTTTCTTCATAAGAAAGTAAATCAAATTATGTACAATGAAAGTCCATAAACTCAGGAATACGATTCTGCAACTAGATGAGGGACATGAGACAAGCACAGAATAAGTATCTATCTTGACTTAGGGATTTTCCTATTGTCCCTGGACACTGGCTTTTCTAGGAGGACAGCACTGTCTGAGAGTTTCTACTATTAACAGCAAATGTACAGGAGGATGGCCTATAGGAAAACTATAAGAGCCAGTGTATTAGAGCAGGAGCAAGAAAAATGCATGTTAACACTGATATAACAACTCATACCTGGAGCTTGAATATGCCTGAGTTTTCCCAGAGCAGCTGCTAATGATGATATTTCACATTTAAATGGAATCACAGTCAAAAACTTTCCATGCAGCACAAACAATTTTCCTCCATAACACCAGAGCTACAAAATTAAAACAAAAACAAACACTAAAAACAAAATCTTTTTTTTCTGGTTGCAATTTCATTATTATTTGAATTCAATAAAGCCTGACAACTCAACTTAATCTGACAAACATTTACTGAGTATCAAGTACATGCAAGGCTCTATGCTGGGCACAAAAGATGCTCTAGGAGTACAAGGCAAAATTCAACCACATTTTACATGAAAGAGGCAGTTAGGTGCATGGAAGACATCAAACTCTGTCCAGAAGAGTGAGGAAGACCTGAGATTGAATTCTGCTGCAGACACTCACTGAATTTACACATCTGCAAAATGGGAATAATGGCATTTTCTTCACAAAATTTTTGTGAGGATCTGGTATATGTAAAGCACTGTTAACCTTAAAATGCTATATAAATGTTAGCTATTTACAGGATGGGTCTCCTTCTGCCTTTCTTCATTTCTATTATATTTCAGAATACATGGAAATCCACTGTACTGTTTAATAAATAATGACTGGGAATGTAGCACAATACCAACGCACAGATAATACAATCTTAAGAATGTACAATTATCTTTGATTTGTGCAAAATCTAATGTAAATATCTCAATTATTTTTAAGGGTAGTTTCAAAATTATATTCACAGAAGCTCTGGTCTCATTCTTCAATTACAGTGGTTACTCCTATGTTATTCTTACCAAACAAATGTTATGGTTCTAACATTTCTGACTCACCCTTTACTTGCTTCCATAAGAACTTTTAATTTATCGAGGAGAAAAAGAAAAATGTTCACTAAAAAGAAATAAAGTTCACTAAAGAGCAAAATAACAGTCTTAGGTTGTAGTTTAGAATACAAAAAAATCAAATCACAGGTTAGCTTAATTTAAAAGATAAAGCTGTCTGCATAATGTCTAGACTTAAACCTGTAACAGTTTAATATGCACATGTGTGCCTTGTATTTCTGTATGGCTTTCTATTTCTAAAGTCAGATCATGAACTCTTTCTGCCATCATTAATACTCTTAGTAAATTAAATTGTTTTTGGACATCTTAAATTTTAAACTTCTTAGCAGTGAGTAAATATACTACTGTGGTAATGGGTCAACTCAATCAAAACAAAAACACAAAGCTTCAACTGGACTGATCCATCCCTGCGACAAATCATATCATAAAATGTTACAAAACCCTAACAAATAAATGCATACCCTATCAATCCCTCTCTTCGTATGTAATATAGTTTTTCTTCTATTTGGTAACAGCTTGTTATAAAGACTAACAATCTTTAATTTTTACTTCTTCATCTTACGCTCTATGTATTAGTAAAAAATTGTTTATAATATTATCGGGTTGATAAAGGAACTCTGTAGGTCAACCAGAACCTCTCCCTGCCCTAATGTGTAGAACTGATTTTAAAATGTGTCTAACAGACTTTGAAATTTTTTCTTCCATAGCTACGTATTAAGTTAGTTAAGAAACTGAAAATCTTTCAGGTGGGAATATTTTCCTAGTTTTCCTGATTATCAGTAGCTCAAGTTTTCCTTGTCACAAGCAAGTTTCTATTCTGATGTCTTGCTGTGGTTTGAAGGTGAGAAGAGGGAATACCCTGGAAGTTTCTACCATTCTGGAAATGTTTCAAGTAAAGTCCTAGAAACAGATTATGTTGATCTTCCAAGAGCCTACCTAGTCAAGCTGGAAAAACCACCACCGGATTAGAATATATGTATAAACTGTTAGTTACGTCATTTAAGGAATTATATTAATGAAATGGCAGATCCAAAGTATGGAATAAGTACAGGTAATTTTGAGAAGTCAGAACTTGTAATTTCCAGTGCTGATGAACTCCTATGCGGAATCTGCATACATACAGATTTTTCATTTGCATAGAGATGATGACTGGATCCACTGGAACTGATGAGATCACCAAGTTAAATAATCTAGAGGAGAGGGCCAAGGACAACCTTTTGGAGATTTTTTTTTTTTAAATAATTACAAAACAATTTACCTGACCACTGGTCCCCTGTGGTAATTCCTTTGAAGTCTGTAATGTTTGGAACTTAATATTCCAAATAGATATGCTTTCTATGAAACAGAAATATGTTATTAGAATAAAAACATCATAAGTACAAATTTTCAGTGTCCCTGGACATTACAGTAAAAACAAAGTATTCCAAACTGATATCAACTGTTAGTTATCCTAAGTCTTAATCCCATGTTAGTTTGATATATATATATATGTATATACATATATATATGCACACATATGTAAAAATATATGAATTTGAATTTAGTTATTTAGCAATTCTTAAAATATCAAGCATCATGTGTTTATTATTAGCACTGAGGGGCTTAAAACAAATACAAAATATGGTCTCTGTCTACTCACTCAACAGATCTATTTAACAAGTGTTATATGTAAGACTTTGTGCTAAGTGCTAGGGAAAGAAAGAAAAAGTAAAAATAGTCTACAGCCTAAAGAGTTCACATTCTAATGGAAGTGACATGACAAAATAGACAAGGTAGTTATTGGATAGCTAGGAGATAACTTTAGAGGGGAAGGCATTAAAACTCAAGGTGAGTTAAGCTGATTCTTGAAGGAAGTCAAAGATTCTAAGAGTGAGGAGGGAGAGTATTGCAGACATGTGGGACAAAAAGATGGGAGATGGAGTGTGTGAAGAACACTATTTTTTTTTAGTAGGCCTGGATAACTGGACTATACAATGTGTGAGGGAAGTCAAAGATAAAAATGGAATGGTCATACAGGGAGATCATGGAGAGTTTTAAATGCCAAACAGAGTAATTTTTATTTGACACTCAAGGACCTCCATGGAGCCCCAGGAGTTTACTGAGCAGGGGTTGGGGTGGGGTGGGGAGGCAGGAAGTGGATAGGAGAAAAAAAGCGTTGACAAAGTCAGACCTGCACTTTAGGAAAACCACTTTGGAGGATGGACTGGAATGGTGGGAGACTCGAGGCAGACAACAGTCAAGCAATAGATCATGAAGGCCTCAACTAGAGTGGTCACTGTGTAAGCAGAGAGAAGGGAAGTATATAAAAGTTGCTGTGCAGATAGAAACAAAAAGATTTGGCAGTGAATTGGATATGTGGGTAAAGAGAAGATCTGAGGATGACACCAGGGTCATGAACCTGAACTACCTGGGTAATCTTAACAACACCAAAGGGGAAGTGCAGAAGAAGGGTGGATTTGGGGAGAAGACTAAATCCTGTTTTAGATACGCTGAGTTACATGCAGCTAAATGACAATACAAATTAGGATCTGCATTTCAATCCCAGCTTTGCCACTAGGTGACCTTAGGCAATTCACTTAATGTGTCTGAGCCTCAGTTTCCTTATTTGAAAAATTAGGGGCTAGGATTAAATGATTTCTAATGTCCCTTGCAGTTCTAAACCTATGATTCTGTTAAAGTGACAAAATAAGTGTTAAAAAACAATAATATATCACAGAAAGGAGAATGTGAAGACAACTAAAAGACAAACTTATTTGCCATTGAAGAAAAGGCAGTACTTCGATGGATGGAAGGGTATGAAAAACAGTATAGAAATAAAGAAGGGCAAAGAATTATTGTGGGAGGGAAGAGAGCAATGTAGGTAACAATGAGACTAATCTAACTGCTAAAGCAGAAAGTCCCTATTGGGAAGTACAAGCAAAACTCAGTTAGTGACCAAATATAAGGTTCCTTAAATGTTACACAAAGAACTTATAGAATAAAATTTCACCCAAACCACTGAGGATGTTCTCAGCTCTGAAACAATCCAATTACCTGATGTTTCTGAGAGTGAGGGTTGCTAACAAAGAAGCCCTCCTCTCTTGCTAAGCTAAGGAATAATCACTCAAATTTCAAGTTCCTACGGTGCAAACCTTCCCTATGAGAAGCAATGGACCTAACCTCCCTCATGACATATCAAATGCCACAGAGGCTAAAGGAAGGTGTGGGATTAGAAGCATCAGCATTTCAAGATATATGAAGGAAAACTTTAAAATAGACAAGTTTCTGAGCAAGAAAGAGATGTGTTAAAGTGTTTTAGAACACCATAAAAAGAAAGATGAGTTAGGAGACCACTGAAAAAAATCCAGGTAGTAGTGTGGATGTGATAGTATCCTTCTCAGTCCCTTCATTTACAGAAGACATTTTGAAGGAATACAGCTTGGAGACAGTTACCTTTAGGAGCCTTGAGTGAAGTTCCCATGACTGCTAGATGATCCTTATCAAGGATGGCAAATGAAACACCCTTTAGAACATTGCCAGATACATAAGTCTTTAGTAAGAGTGATGTGACCAGTACTTGCTTCTCCTCAAGTTTACTCTGGTTTAATGGTATCAGGGTTTCGTATATACACCCATTACAGCCTATTGGAAACAAAACAAAAATGGTTTTAGGATTAATTACTGGGGGGGGGAAGAGGGGATTTTCTTCTCTTCTCACAATTTTAGGTAAGAATGTAATAATAATGTAATAATACAATTTAACCAAAACAAGTAATTCATAAAACTCCAAGTCCAGTAAGAAGGTAATAGCTTTTTTTAAAAAAATCAAACTTTCAGTTGATAGACTAGCAAAATTTTTTAACCCAAAGACAAGAAAATCCTACCAATCCTTGCTTTTTACTTGTATAGCAAAGTAGACTATGTTTCAATAATGAGAACAATATTAAATCACTAGAGGCTAAGTTCTTAACCAGGGACTCAGTATCAAATTACAGATAACACCAATAATGCCATGTATGCAGACATATATAATAAAAAATATATATAATAATCATTCAAAAATATCTAAATTGCACACCTAAAGTTACATAAAATGGACTTTTTCAAGGATTCCCTTATAATAAAAGTTATAACATATACTGGGCAGTTAGGTGGCACAGTGAATAGAGTGCCAGGACTGAAATCAGGAAGACTCATCTTTCTGAGTTCAAATGTGACCTTAGACAATTACTTAGCTGTGTGCAAGTCACTTAACCCTGTTTGTCTCAGTTTCCTATTTGTAATATGAGCTGAAGGAAACAGCTAACCACTCTAGTATCTTTGCCAAGAAAATCTAAATGGGTCAAAAAGAATTGCACACAATTGAACAACAAATATATACAAATTCCATTATGTCATAAACTTAACCTATATTAACACTCTAACTGTATTTCTTACAATACTTTGAAATACGGATAATTTCATTAGGAGGTACCCTTCCCACCAAGGCAGATGACAACTGTTCTATTGACTACAAAATTTCACTGAGTTCCTGTGACTGGCTTTCTATCAACAAGCTTTTATCGACTTAGATAGTTGGTCCCTCAGAGAGCATTCGCTTCTCAGCCCAACTGTTCCATACCTAAAGCCCTTCCATTGTAGTATGATCTAGTACTGTTACTTGTACCCTATTGGCATAGCTTCTGAGAAACGAAGTAAGACAGAGGGCACAGGATGTTGCACATACATATATGTTTAGAAGTATATATGTTTAGAAGAAAAGGTGAATAAAAAAAGTATAAATTTTTTTAAAAGAAAAAAGTTCTTAGCTTGGAAGTTTAGAAAATAACTTACTCAAACATAGCAAAGTGACTAATCTTTCATTCACAGATGCAGCAAAACTCAGTGTAACTGGTTCTTCTTTGCCACATAAAAGAGTAGATTTGTATAAATTATGTGGGTTAAATACTTGCACATACACAAAATAATTTCCATGCTACAAGAGAAAAGATAATATTGTTTCATTCACAGAAATATCAAAAGTTTAACAAATTGTATTTAAAACTGCATTTTAAACTATAAGTAGTCTGTACAAACTATATGTTAATACAAAGAATCAAACACAAATTTTTTTTGACTCCACTTTCAAAATACTTTTGTCTATTATCAAGCTAACTCTCTCTAGAGGTTCCTTTGCATTTGACAAAATAGGCCAAGAAACCTCTGAGGACACACTTACCTTTTCTGTAACAAATATTAAAACAGGCTGATTAGAGTCCAAGAAAAGTTTTGTCCATCTGAAAATAAAATGGAAATTTTATAGAAATACATGCATTCATTAGAGCACAGTAAATTAAAAGGTAAATGCTTAAGAAAAACTAGATACTAGTATAAAGCTAAAAATGTTGAAATGCATATTAATATACATGTAAACTTTTATTTCAATGTTCTATCACAGAGTTTAAAGAATTAGAAATGAAAAACACCTTTCTCTAGTCTAATCCTTTTATGAGTGTCACAGGAAACTAAGTGGAAAAAAGTACTGCTTTTAGAGTTAAAGGAGCTAGGTTCAAATACAAACAGTTTAAGTTGAAGTTTGAGTTATGTGAACTCACTTAACGTTTTTGGTTTAGTTTCCTTGACTGTAAAATGAAGAGGCTAGGTTAGACTACATTGCCTCAAAGATCCCCTCAAACTTTAAATCTACTATTGACTTGACCAATTACATCAACTACTAGAATACCAGGGACTAGAAGTCCGGATGTCTAATTTCTAAGCTAACGCTCTTTCTATTGTTTCTTTATTAATGGTAAAAAACCTAAAATCAGCATCAACAAAATTAGCCTATGGAGTCATTACTGCCTGTAACATTTTGCATTTACTTTAAATCACAACTTTCAATTTACAACAAATATAATACAATGATGGCTCCTCTCAGTCCAATGTTTGAGTCCTCTTCCTTCTCATTCTATCCACAACCTACATGACACCACCTATTTACAGCTTGAAAGTGAAAGCAATCTGTTCTCTTAAATAGTATCTGGGATCCATACATGCAGAATAAAGAATATAGACAGTCATCTATTTATTCTTTGGCAATTATGCTGGAAGGAACCTTAAAGACCATATGGTGCAATTTCCTCATTTTACTGATGAAGAAACAGAGGACAGAGGAGTAAGTTTGCCCCAGGTCACACAGGTAGTGACAGAAATGAGATCTGAACTCAGGCTTCTAATTCATAATTTAAGTCTTTCTCCATTATACTGCTTTCTGTATCAGAAGTAAGATCTGAGATATGACTGAAATAAAGAGACAGACATATTTAAATACATACATATATTTTGTTGTATTTATATTTCATGTTTATATTATAGATTATGTATTTATTAGTATTATTTATATATTATACTTATATACATATATATGTATTTATATATACAAATACTTTGAAGGACAATAGTAGCTTGGATGAAGTCAAGGAGTATATGTATCTCTAATATACCAAAACCCATTTCTCTCTGTCTCTAAATATTTATTTGCCACTTCTCAAAACTGTATTGTAATTGTATGGAATTACTTTCAGAACCTGTCTGTAGGGCTAAAATAAAAATATGCTACAATTAATATGTAAGAGAATTTGTTACATGCTCTGAAGTCAAATTATTTTATAGTAATTTGTAATACTAGCACTGACTGAAAATCTGAGTGACAGAACAAAAAAAGTGGTTAATGACTGAACTAACTGCAAAGGGAAGCTGCACTCATCACCACAAATTTGTAGAGATAAACTTGTCTTTTTCCCACCTGTTCTCTTTACTCCTTGATAGTAGAGGCCTTAGAATTACATTAAAAGGATTCAAGACTACCTTGAAACCATCTCCCTCAGATGCCAATCTCTGGTAACTTTTCTAGCTCAGGTCATGTCTTTTAAATTCCTCTAGTTTCACCAAGTTTCATTTGTGAATAGTCATGAGATGCTGTGGGGAAGAATTCTTCTGAACTATGCAAATATGTGAAAGTTCTGCATTTGAGCTAAATAACACTAGGAAGCTTATGTTTGCATAATATGTATAGTGCTAGGTTATCAAACCTCTACAAAAGAATCTGTGTGGTTGCAGGTGTTAGGAAATGGAAATTTTAAAGGTGAAAAAACTAATTCAAAAACTGATTCAAAATGATGGCCAATATACTGAGAGAAATAAGATTTTAATGTGGGGGAAAAAGATGCCTTTCAGAATGGTTGCTGGAGTGTATCTGATTTGGTTAAAAGCAGTTTGGATGTGCAGCAACTTACTTAATAACTTCTTCATCTGAAATTACAGCTTCAATTTTTTGTTGGGGTTCTGCAAGCAAAGCATCTAGCCTTCGAACAGCACCTTCTCTGAACAACACAAGTGGTTCAGTATTTTGTATTGAATGTATCCTGTATACATCAGCAGACAGCTGCAGGAGAAACAATGTATTTTAATTTCATTCTAAATGAGTTTACAGTAGAGAATACAAAACTATTTCAAATTAACCAATATTGCTTCCTGAAATTTCAGTATGATTACTAATTAGTTTTGCCAGCTTATGACTGCATTTCACTGAGTTACACTATCACTGAGTCACAAATTTGTGGCATTATAGTTATAACTCCATAACCGGTAAATAACAACAGGAATTAAACAAGTCAAACTCCTTTATAAGGAATTGTTTAAAAAAAAAAATTCCCATAACTGTATTCGAACACAAAGAAGCCTGTATCTGGTTAGAGCTTTATTTCACTTTTCTTAAGCCATCTACTAAATATATTCCTTCATTTTATGGTTAAAAAATCAATTAAGTTTTGTAACTTGCCTAAAGTTATATTGCTAATTACCAGCAAAAAGCTGGGTCTAGAACTTACTCTGGAGGGGAAAAAGTCAGTCCATTAGTACTAACAGAATCAGTTTATAGCAAATGTGAATTAATAACTGTTCATTTACTCAAAAAATGAATGTTTATCTCAGGTGAAAATCCTCACAAAGAAAGTTAATTCACATATCTCACTTAAATGTCTAAATTCAACCATTAATATTTCAAGTCATGTAATTCTTAGAGCAAAAAGAAACATAAGAGCTCATGTAATCCAACTCTTTCATTTTATAGATGAATAGAAGTTCAGTGATTTGCCCAAGTGACTCAATGGCAAGGTAGGGTCTACGATCCAACGTGGGTCCTGACTTCTTATCCCCTAGTCTTTCCATTCCACCACACAGCCTCTCTCCTAATCTAAAAGTTAAAGAAATATCTAGATGAAATAAACCAATTGTCTGCCCAGTACAATCTTATGAGACTTTTCTACCTTTACCTGAATCACGGATTTACATGTATGAGAGACAGAGAGCAGAATACCAGGTAGAAAGCTGGCCTTGGAGTCAGAAGACCAGGACTCAAGTCTTGCTTCTGAAACAGTGCCCTACTCATTCAACCTCTCAAGTGCCCCAGGCAACTTTAAGTTGCAGAGGAGTTGCTGAGCTGTGCAGAGCTTCCATTCCAGAAGTTGCTAACATAGGAAAATCAATATGTCTAAGTTTCTCTTTGCTCCATCCCAAAATCTATATTTAAAAAAACCTTTTTTTGAATCTATTCGTAATTTGGGTTTCTCTTAAAGTAGGATAGTCCTGTTGTTAACTCATATATAGGTGTCCCAAAAATCTTAAAGGAGTTCAGAGTTTTAAACAAATAATATAGCTATTGTCCAAATAGCCCAATTACATCTATGCTATTCTATTCAACTTACCGTTGCTTTGAACACTTTATCCAAATTCACATCTTCATTTTTCCATATTCTCAAAACCTAAAATAGAAAATTATAACTGAACACCATTCACTATAAAACTACAGCATAAACATATGGATTAACACATATTTGAACAGTTAAAATTTTATTTAAGTAGTACATTAAATTTTAAAAATCCGAGTCAATGATAAAAGAATCTTCCTAAAATTTCTTTGAGGCACTTTAACTATAACAGAAGTTGTTGATTTAAAGTAGAAAATTTAAAAAAGTAAAACAAAAAAATAAAGTAGGAAGTTACTTATGAAGGATTCACTAATACAGATCAAAGGAAAAAAATCCCACCTTATCATCATGGACAACAACATACTCATCAGTTTGAAAGTTGCAAATAGCTGGACATGTTATAGTCTGACCTTGCTTCACTGACCAGCAACCCAACGGTTTCTGATCTGAAACCTAATTAAATAAAAATAAACACACAATGCTTAATATCATTAGATTAAAAAACTCCAAAGCAAGGATATTTACAATCAACAAAATAAACTGGAAACTAGCAATAGTAATGAAAAAGTTAAGCCTTCAATCTGATCCAGGCTAGACCAGGTTTAACTTATTTTTTCTATCCAAAACAGTACTGACATGGAGGCAACTGGTAGTACAATTCAGAGTCAGGAAGCCCTAGTTCAAATGTAGTCTCAGATACTTAACCATACTAGCTGTGTGACCCTGGTCAAGTCACTTCACCTCTGTTTGCCTCAGTTTCCTCAATTGTAAAATGGAAATAATAACAGCACCTACCTCACATAGTTGTTGTTAAGATCAAATAACCTTGTAAAGGGCTTAGCCCAGTGCCTGGCACATTGTAGGTACTACATAAATGCTTATCCCCTTCCCTTCCATAGTTATAGATATAGCTATATATAGGTATATAGCTATAACTATAGATAGTTATATCATTCAACAGCAGAATTCACTTTGCCTTCCAAATCCCTCAAAAGTTTCTAAACCTCTGGATAAAACCACTAGTAACCATATTACTGATGGAGGTCAAAGGGAAAGGTCTTATGTGGATAAAAATATTTATCACAGAATTTTTTGAGGTAGTAAAGAAATGGAATGAAAGTGAGTTTCCATTAACTAAGACAATGGCTGAACCACTGTGGCATATGAATGTTATAGGGAGAAATCTGGGAAGATTTCTATGAAATAGCTCACAGTAAAGCAAGTACAATATCCAAATAAGCACAATAATATAAAAGAAAAGAATGCTTGCCAGTACGGTGAATGACCAATCCTGTTCTCAGAGGACTGCCTATGCAGCCTGCTTCCTACCTCCAGAATGAGGTATAGATTTTCAGAGATGGCCAATCTGTTGATCCATTTTTCTTAATTGTACATAAGTGATGGGGAGAGGAATCGCTGGGAAGTGAAGCAGTGTTTTAAAATACACACACGCACAAACTAAAAACACCTAGGATAAATAGAGGTTGCAGTGGTAAATCTTTCAGGGATAGACAGATCATGCCATTTTCAAAACCTACCCTTTTCTTTTTTAATTAGGATGCCAGATTCTGTGACCATAGAAGGTAAGAATCTGTACTAACTTCTTCAGGTGGCATAACAAGAAAACATAAAGGAAACAAATATAAACTACACCTTTCAAGAAATCAGATACTGTAAAACTTATGTTCAATTTTCTGGACAAAAGTTATTTTTTCCTACAGGCCTTCTAAATCTGTAGCAAATCATATAAAATAGAATCATTTAAAATAGGATATGTTCAACATGCTCAACAGAATCCTTTTAGGTCTCCAGATACCAGCTCCCCACTTCCCTTTGTAAAAATATTTTACAATGAACTAAAAAATCATCAACAAACATGAACATTTCCAAAACCAAATAAGACCATAAGAAGGGAATTTATATATGAAGTCATATATAATGCTATCATATATACTTGATATACACTTACGATGACTTTCTGTCTATAGACTCTTCTGAACTTTTTTCTTGTTTTTGTGTGTAAAAAATGTTTTATTGACGCTTTTTCTCAATTCTTTTTTTCAAAATCACTGACTAACCTCTCTCCTTCCATAAAAACTCAATCTTGTAACAAATAAGTAGTGACAAACAAATAAAAAAAGTAAGTAACATTTGTTGCATCTAAAAATGGCTCTTCTGTACTTACAATATGATCACCTCTCTATTGAGAAGTGGGGAACATGTTTTATCATCAGTCTTTGGAGCTGTGATTGATCACTGCATCAATCAGGGTTTTTAACTTTCTCCAAGTTGCTTGCCTTTACAATGTTGTGGTCATAAAATAGTTCTGGTTTGGCTCACTTTACTCTGCAGCTGTTCACCTAAGTCTTCCCAGTTTTCTTTGAATTAATTTGTCATGGGGTAATAATAATCTATTACATTAATATACTATAATTTGTTTAGTCATCCTGTCAACTAACAGATATCAACTTTATTTACAATTTCTATTATGTTTTTGTACCCATCATTTTCCCCATTTCATCTCATCTTCTCCCAGTAAACTGCCTTCCTATCATCCCTACTCCTCTCACAATCTTCAATTTTTTCCTACCTACTGGATCATCCACCCATTCCACCAGATGAAGCCTTCACATGCTTGGGGTAGACACCTCCCCCCCCTCAACTCTTCAATGGGTTTGAGAACCCTTCGTTACCCATAACCTGGTTTGGCCCACCTGCTGAAATGGTTCACCAGGGTGTGGCCGCTGTGCATGCTGCAGCTTTTTGGAGCCACAGGTTGAGAGTTAGGTGGAGGACGTGGACACCAAAAGTGGAAAGAGCCCTGAAAAGGGCTTGGCAGCCATCATGCCAAAAGTACTGGTCCTCCCTGAACATACCCTACACCAAATTTATGGGCCAAAAACCTATGGTGCATCACAACTACGCAGTGCTGATGGAGCCACATTGATTAGTGATAAGGACATGATCCTAGGGAGATGGGCTGAACACTTCCATAGTATTCTCAACAGACCATCATCAATCAATGCTGAGGTCATTGACTGTTTACCTCAGGTTGAAGTCAGCTCCTCCTTAGCTGAACTTCCAACTGAAGAAGAGGTTTTGAGGACCATTAGGTTCCTTTCATGTGGCAAAGCACCTGGTGCTGATTCTATTCCAGCTGAGATTTACAAGGTAGGGGAACCATTGCTCATACAAAAGTTGACTGAAATTTTCCAGGTTATATGGCAAGAGGAGGTTATGTCCCAGGAGTTCAAGGATGCCTCCATTATCCATCTCTATAAGGGTAAAGGGAATAGACTGGCCTGCCACAATCACAGGGGGATTAGTCATTGCTGGCAAAATTCTTGCTAGAGTCCTCCTTAATAGGCTGATCCTTCACCTGGAAGATGGGCATATACCTGAGAGCCAGTGTGGCTTCAGAAAGAGCTGAGGAACAGTCGATATGGTGTCTGCTGCCCAACAATTCCAGGAGAAATACCACGAGCAGAACAGAGGTATGTACACAATGTCTGTAGATCTGACCAAGGCTTCTGACACTTAGTCGTGAGGGTTTATGGAAAATTATGTCAAAATCTGGTTGCGCCAGAGAAGTTCATCAATATAGTATGTCAATTTCATGATGGCATGTTTGCCTGGGTTCTGGATAATGGACAAAGCTCTCATGCCTTCCCAGTCACCAAGGGAGTGAAACAGGCCTGTGCGCTTGCTCTCATGCTTTTTAGCATGATGTTTTCAGCCATGCTGACAAATGCTTTCAATGAGGATGAACATGGCATCAAGGTCAACTACCGTATTGATGGTTAAGTTCTTCAATTTGAAAAAGTTATAAGCCAAGACCAAAGTAGAGGGAGCGTTGGTGCATGATTTTCTGTTTGCAGATGACTGGGCACCCAATGCAGCTTCTGAAGCTGAGATGCAACAAAGTATGGTTCAATTCTCTGCGGCCTGTGCTAATTTTGGCCTAATAACACCACAAAAACACAGGTGCTCCATCAGCCACCACCACACCATCCATACATGGAACCATTGGTTACAACAAATGGAGAAGTTCTGAATGCTGTGGATAAATTCACTTAGCTTGGTAGTGTACTTTCCAGGGATGTACACATTGATAATAAGGTTGATGCACACACTGCCAGAGCTAGTTCAGTGTTCAGGAGACTCCAAAGAAAGATACGGGAGAGAAGAGGTATTACACTGAATACCACATTGAAGGTCTATGAGGTCGTTGTGTTGACCTCATTGTTATATGCTTGTGAAACATGGACTGTCTACCAGTGCCATGCCAGAAAACTGAATCGCTTCCATCTGAACTGTCTTGGGAAGATTCTGAGGATCACCTGGCAGGATAAGGTACCAGACACTGAAGTCCTTGCTCAAACTGAACTGCCAAGTACTGAAACTATCCTTCAGAAAGCATACTCTGATGGGCTGCCACATTATTCGAATGCAAAATGTACACTTGCCAAAAAGACTATTTTATGGAGAACTTGGGGCAGATAATCACATGGAGGCCAGAAGAAACAATACAAGGACACTCTCAAAGTCTCTCTCAAGAACTTTGGATTTAACTGTGCAACATGGGAGACACTGTCACAGGAGGCTCAGCATGGTGTGCCCACATAAGAAAAGGTGCTATGCTCTTTGAGCAAAGCAGAATTGAGATAGCACAAAGTAAATGCAGGATGCGCAAATTTGGGATATCCACCCCAAATATTCAAATGGACTGTTTCCAACTGTAGTAGAGCATTCCAAGCTTGTATTAGTCTGATCAGCGACAGTCGGATGCACTGAAAATTCACTTTACAATGGTGATGTCATTTTGGTCCTTAGAATGGTGATAACATTTTGGTCCTTTTCAGAAGAGGAAGGACAACAATCAACCAACCTACTGGATGCTTCCCAGCTGCCTAAAAACATCTCCATGTCTTTCCCCTTCTCAAAATAACTCACTTGATCAGACCATTCCCAATAGCTATTGTCTTATGCTTCCCTTTCCTTTCCTGGCTAACTTCCTTGAGAAAGTCATCTACAATCAGTTCATCCAATTCCACTCTTCTCAGTGGCTTCCAACTTCACTGTTCACCTGAAATTGTTCTCTCTAAAGTTATCAATGATCTCTTGTCAAACCTAATGCCATGTTCTCAGTCCTCATCCTTCATGACTTCTCTGCAGCTTCTGAAAACTGATGATCCTCTCTTCTGTATATTCTGTTTTCTAGGTTTTCGTGACATTACTCTTTCCTGTTTCTCCTCCAACTTGGCTGATTGCTCCTTCTCATCCTCCTTTGCTGGATCTTCCTCAAGGTCATGTGGTTATTCCCCTAAACAAAGCTCTATCCTGGGACCTCTTTTTCCCCTATACTACCTCATTTGATAATCTCATGAGTTCCTAATGGGTTAAATTATCATTTCTATGTAAATGATTCTCAAATCTATTTATTCAGTCCTAACCTCCAGTCTAGCATCACCAAATACCTATGAAATACCTCAGACTAGATCTCCCATACTCAATACGTCTAAAACAAAACTCATTATATCTTTGCCTCCAAAGTCTCCCTTCTTCCCAGTTTCTCTATTACTGTGGAAGGTACCACCACCCTCTCATTTAGTCTGGATCTCAACTGTGGTGTCATCCTCATCTCCTCATCTGAACTCACCTCACATATCCAATCCGTTGTCAAATTTCTAGCCTCATAACAACTCTTATGTATGCTTCCATTCACATTCCATTCACATAATTTTCCTGTAGGTTTCATCTCCTGCTTGGACTACTGAAATATTGGTCTCCTTGCCTCAAGTCTCTCAACATACAGTTCGTCCTCCACTTAGCTGTCAAAGTAATTTTCCTAATGCACTGGCCTGCCTATGTCACCCAGTCAAAAAACCAGAGTAGCTCCCTATCATCCACAGGATGAAATATAAAATCTTCTGTTTGGCTTTTACCTTTGCCTTTTACCAACTGGCCACCTCCTACCTTTCTAGTCTTCCTACTCCCCTTCACATAATGTATAATTCAGGGACACTGGACTACTTGATATTCCCTCAAATAAAGACACTTCATTTGTTTTCACTTATTTTTTCCCACTGCTTTCCTGCCTCACCTTAATCTCCTGGCTCCCTTCAAAACTAAGCTCAAATCCTAAATCCTGGAAAGGTTCTTTTCTAGTCTTCCTCCCTTACCCCATTGTGCAATTACTAATGCCTTCTCTCTGAGATTATCTTCCATTCACAGTTGTATATACAAATTGTGTATGTACATAGTTACTTACATGTTATCTTCCCATGAGAATGTGAGCTCTTTGAAGGCAGAGGCTGTTTTTGCCAACCTTCGTACCCCTACACATACTTAGCACGGTGCCTGGCATATAGAGAATAAGGATTTAATAAATGCTTCTTGACTGTCTGATTTTTCTTCTGTTCTAAGAGCTAGGTGCTAAACTGAAAATTCTTATCCACGCACTAACAATACAAAAAGCATCACCTGACTTTGAATCCTTTCATACTGCAAGAAGAGCAGTTTGCTCAGCATAGTTAAAGCAAACCCATATTCTGGCCACATCTGAAAATATACATCAAATTCTTCGCTCTGAAAAAGGTCACTTATTAAAGTACCTACTAGGTACCAGGCACTATGCTAATCACCTGGGGATACAATGAAAAGCCAACAGTCCCAGCCACAGAGGAACTCACAATCTAACGGGAAGACAACATGCAAACAACTAGGTACAAACAAGATATATACACAAACGGGAGAGAATTTCAGAGAGAAGGCACGAACATTAAAGGGATCAGAGGGGAAAGGAACTAGGAAGCCAGGTGACTGGCTCATCCACTGGGAGGGAAGGGAGAAAAGGAATAAGCATTTACTAAATACTTCGTAAGGACCAGGCACTGTGATAATCAATTTACAAATATTATCTCATTTAATTAAATGGAATGATTAGAATCAAAGGAGCTTAACAGTAACTGGAGGAGAATTTTGGTTCAATTTTGACTAGCAGAGAGCACGCCTCTTTCCTGAGGACAAATTCTTTCTGGACAGAGGGCTTGTGGGTGGGGGAAAACACCACACAGCCTGGCGCACACTAGGGGCTTTCACAGAGTCTGGTTGACATAATACAGGCCTGGTACACGGTAAGCACTTTAACAGACCCTTCAGACATAGCGTGGGGTCTGGTACACGCACACTAGGGGCTTTCACAGATTCTTGCTGGGCACGCTACATGCTTTCACAGATTCTGGTTGACATAATGCTGCGCCTGATACACTGTAAGCACTTTAACAGATTCCTGTGGATACAGCACAGTGCCTGGCGCACACTAGGGGCTTTCACAGATTCTTGTTGGGCACACAACAGTGCCAGGGGCACACTAAGTGCTTTCACAGATTCTGGTTGACATAATACAGCCCCTGGTACACGGTAAGCCCTTTAACAGACCCTTCAGGCATAGCGTGGGGTCTGGTACACAGTAAGTACTTTATTAATATTCATGTGGACTGGGCACAGTGCCCAGTACGTGGCAATCGCGTAATCCTTCTTCTCGACTTTGGGTCGCCACTGGAAACCCGGGGTGGGAGGAGAGACAGCGGAGAAGCAGAAACACCGCGAGGCTGACGGCCGCGTGGGGCCCGCGTGGAGCCGGCCCGCGAGGAGCCCCGGCCGCTCGGCAGCAAGGGGCGCCCGCGCCGCCTTCCCGGCTGCGGAGCGCGGCACGAGCAGGCCTCCTAGCGGCCCCCTCCCCCAGCCCCAGGCCCACCTTCCCTCCGCGCCCTTCCCGGAGGCCCCGCGAGCCGCGGAAAGCCCGAGGGTCCCGGCCGGGCTCGCCCCCGCTCCGCCCCTTGGCCCGCGGCGTGCTGCGCTCACCTTGTAGAGGATGACGGTCCTACCGCGGTCAGTGACCAGGAAGAGGTCGGCTTTCGGGCCCTGCTCGACACCCAGCAGCCCATCGAGGCCGGCGCCCGGCACGAGACCACCGAGCACAAAATCCTCCTCCAGGACCGCCATTTTAGGGGAAACTGGCTTCGTTCCCGCTTCGCTCTCGCGAGAATTGAGGAGAGGCCAACGGGGAGAGGCGCCTGGAGCCTGGCACGACCCCTAGCGGATGGGAAGGAAACTGTCGTTACGCCAGGCTCGCCCAGGTCGGCCCCCTCTGGGGTCTGCAGGCCGGGGGACTCAGGAGCTGTTGTTTTATGCGGGTTCGGCGCTCTTCCGCTGTAGGAAAGCACAAACCCGCGAAGTGGATGGGGGCTGCTTTTGGCCTCAGGAGGGCTTTGGAGTCGGAAAGCCTTCGGACACTTCCCAGCAGGGAGACCCTGGGCAAGTCACCTAATCCCTATTTGTCTCCGTTTCATCTGTAAAACCGGGATAATGATAACATCTACCTCGCAGGGTGGTTGTGAAGATGACTTCAGATAATATTTGTAAGGTCCCTGGCACGTATGAACTGGAGACAGTCTCGGAGGGAAGACGCTAGAAAGGGATGGAGGAGGGAAAGGGGGAAAGGGCTCCCGCAAAAGGTGGGATTGACGAAGGCTTGAAGAAGCCCAGGATGATGGAGAGGAGAAGAGGAGGGAGAGGGAGCATTTCAGGCATGGGAGACCCCCGGGGAAAAGTCAAAGAGCAGGAGATGGAGTGATGCCTCTCAGGAGAGATGCACCAATAGAGTAAGAGAGGTAATGTTCGAGAAGATTGGAAAGTAGGAGGGGGCCAGGTTGTGAAAGGGTTTAATACCAAGTAAAGGATGTTATATTTCCTCTTGGAGGTGATAAGGAGTCATTATCAGACCTTGTCAATTGGAGGATGGATGGGGATTGGGGGAGACTGCTGTCCTCAGTGTATTGTTTGAACTTATAAATACACCGAATTCATCAAACATTTTCAAAGCATCTATTAATTAATGGAAATGCGAGTTAAACTTCTTTAGTTAACATTCCAATCTAGTAGGGGGAGAAAGTGGATGTAATGCATCATGGAAGTAAGTATAATACTTACACAAGATAGAATGTGATTAGCGCAAAGAAGAAATCTAGACAAAGTAGTGGAGGAAAACTTGAAAAAGGAGAGAGAATACTTTTAGTTGGAGGGATGAGGGAAGACTTTAAAAAGGAAGTGGCACCTAAGATGGCTTTGGAGAGAAATAAAGACGATTTTGTTATGCGGAGATAAGGGGTGAGTTCCAGCCAACGGGAGTGACTTGTGGAAATTCAGAGTCCAGAGAGGAAGCTGATAGGACAAGATCCAGGAAAAAGCTAGTTGTCAGTAAATATTTATTTAGATACCACTATGTGTCAGGCACTCTGCTAAGTGCTAAGGATACAAAGAAAGGTTTAAAAAAACAACAACAACAACAAACAGTCCCTGCCTGGAAGGAGCTCACAGTCTAATGGGGTTAGGGGGAGCAGAGAAGAGGGAGGATATACAAATAACTATGGCACAAACAAGTTTGAATGGAAACCATTCAAATCTTAGGGAACATGTATTGACTCATTACATAGCCTGAGATTACCGTATTCTGTACCCAAGCCTATGGTTTGGACTAGATTCAGTCCTAGCTTAAGCTCCCTTTTCTTACACTTTGGGGTTTCTTAAAAGCCCCTCATCCTGGCCCTCCTAGAGATGTAACTTATAGATCCCATCTAGGGAGCTCCCAAAATGGTGAAAATAAAAAGGATGCTCAATGTACAATTTGAATCAGGTATGGGACAGTTAATTTATTCCTCCCCACCCCAGATTTATTCCTCTCCAAATGCCAAAAATAAAAGATTCACAAGCAACACATTAACAAAATTGGATTCAGTAACTTTATGTTGTAACTACTGTTACAACCTGCATTGATACTTAAATCTTATCAGAACATAAAGCAGTTTTCAGGACTACAGAGTAGGTATTTACATTTCACATTGGCTCTGCACCATCCAAATCTCTTCCAGTATACATTTACTGGTAAGATGGACAAGCTTGAGAAAACTGGGGAAAGTTTTCTCAACAAGAAACACTTTTTAAAGTGTTTCTCAGATAAAGGTCTCAGATCTCAAATATATAGAGAACTTTGTCTAATATGAGTCATTTGTCAGTTGATAAATGGGCAAACAATATGAACAAGCAGTTTTCCAATGAAGAAATCAAAACTATGTACATATGAAAATAATGCTCCAAATCATTATTGATTAGACAAATGCAAATTACCAGCAACTTTGGGATACCATCTCATACCTATCAGATTTGCTAAAATGATAGAAGGGGAAAATGACAACTGTTGGAGGAGAAGTGGAAAAATTGGGATACTAATACACTGTTGGTGGAATTGTGAAGTGATCCAAACATTTTGGAGAGCAATCAGAAACCATGCCCAAAGAGTTATTAAACTGCCTATATACCCACTGACCTAGCAATACCACTATTAGATCTTTTCCCCAAGGTGATCAGGGAAAAAGGAAAAGACCCTATATGTTCCAAAATACATATAGCAGGTCCCTTTGTGGTGGGCAAAGAGATGGAAATTCAGGGGATGCCCACCGACTGGGGAATGGCTAAACAAGTTGTGGTATGTGATTGTGATGAAATACTACTGTGTTCTAAAAAATGATGAGCTAGTTGGTTACAGAAAAACATGGAAAGACTTACATAAAATAATGAAGAATGAAATGAGCGGAACCCAGAGACCACTGTCTACAGTAACAGCAATATTGTTCAAAGAACAACTGTGAATGATTAAGTTATTTTGAATATCATAGATACTCAAATCAACTGCAAAGGACATACGAAGGAAGATTCTATCTACCTCCAGAGAAGGAACTCATGAATAGAAGTATGCACAATATGGTTCTTTCTCTCTGCATCTCTCTGTCTCTGTCTCTCTCTCTCTGTCTCTCCTGCTATGATCTATATCAAATGGTGGCCGAGTGTTTTAAAGTTTGCAAAGCACTTTAAATCCTATCTATCTCATTTGATCCTCACAACAACTCTGTGAGATAGATGCTATTATTATCCCCATTTTACAGATGAGGAAACTGAGACCCAGAAAGGTTGTGACTTGCCTAGAATCATAAGGCTAGTATCTGGAGGATTTGAACTCAGGTCTTCTTGACTCTAAGTCTGGTGCTATGCCACCTAACTGACATTATAAAGTAACGTGCTACAGAGACAAAAGTATGATGTCTACTGCTAGATAAGCAGAAAAATATATAACAAACACAGAAAGAAATGGACAGAGAAGCAAAGGGAATAAACTGGGAAACAACTATTATATACATTATGCCTGCAGAAATGATTTCAGTAGAAGTATTTGTAAATTCATATTTATTTTTATTGTTATTTAAAGTTAAGTGAATAATAAATTATTTTTTAATTTAAAGAGGTAGAAGGGGTGGAGCCAAGATGGCAGAGTAGAAAGATGCACATATACTAACTAGCTCTTCACCCATAGCCCATAAAATACCTGTAAAGAAAGACTCTCAACAAATTCTAGAGCAGCAGAAGTCACAGAACAGAGGGGAGGAGATTTCTAGCCCAGGGTGACCTGGAAGGCTAATGGGAAACATCTGTTGCGCTGGACACAGGAAATGTCTGTTGCACTGGACACAGAGCAGAGCCCAGCCCAGCCTTGGTGGGGCTCTGGGAGGAGGATGCGATCAGGCCTTAGGGGCGGAATCCCCAGTCACAGTAGCAGTGGTTTGCTGATCCCTTAACCCACAGGTGCCAAAGATCAGTGACAGGGTTTTTTCAGCTGGCTGAGAAGGGAGAAGGGCCTTCCCATAGCTCCAGCCTCAGGTGGTAGCAGCGGCCACAGCAGCCCTTATAGTAGCCTGCATCCATTGTTGGATCGTAAAACCCCTTGGGGCACTGAGCTGCTGATTCTTACCTCCACCCTGTGTAGAGGCCCTGCCCCCACCTAATACTCCTGAGGGATTTGAGCAGCTGATCTTTATCTTACACTGAATGGTGGCCCTACCCCTGTAGCTTATCTGAATCTCAGCCCCCAGTGCTGTCTTGGTGGAACGGGAGGTGAGGTGGTTGTGAAGATGAAACTCTATTACTCAGATTCTGGGCACAAAAATTTCTACTTGCTCCCACACCAGTTGTATATGCTTGATTGTACCGCCTTGGAGGAACTGAGATCTTACAGACCCACAGAGTATACCCTACTCTTGACAAAGGACCCAAAAATCAAGTAACTGGTTGGGAAAATGCCCAAAAAAGGGGGAAAAATAAGACTATAGAAGGTTACTTTCTTGGTGAACAGATATCTTCTCCCATCCTTTCTGATGAGGAAGAACAATGCTTACCAACAGGGAAAGACATAAAAGTCAAGGCTTCTGTATCCCAAACATCCAAAATAAATATTCAATAGTCTCAAACCATGAAAGAGGTCAAAAAGGATTTTGAAAATCAAGTAAGAGAGGTGGAGGAAAAATTGGGAAGAGAAATGAGAGAGATGCAAGAAAATCATGAAAAGCAGGTCAACAACTTGCTAAAGGAGACCAAAAAAAATGCCGAAGAAAATAACACCTTTAAAAATAGACTAACTCAATTGGCAAGAGAGGTCCGAAAAGCCAATAAGGAGAAGAATGCCTTAAAAAGCAGAATTAGTCAAATGGAAAAGGAGGTTCAAAAGCTCACTGAAGAAAATAGTTCTTTAAAAATTAAAATGGAACAGTTGGAGGCTAATGACTTTATGAGAAGTCAAGAAATCACCAAACAAAACCAAAAGAATGAAAAAATGGAAGAGAATGTGAAATATCTCACTGGAAAAACAACTGACCTGGAAAATAGATCCAGGAGAGACAATTTAAAAATTATGGGACTGCCTGAAAGCCATGATCAAAAAAAGAGTGTAGGCATAATCTTTCATAAAATTACCAAAGAAAACTGCCCTGATATTCTAGACCCCAGGGGCAAAATAAATATTGAAAGAATCCACTGATCACCTCCTGAAAGAGATCCAAAAAGAGAAACTCCTAGGAACATTGTAGTCAAATTCCAGAGTTCTCGAGTCAAGGAGAAAATATTGCAAACAACTAGAAAGAAACAATTTGAGTATTGTGAAAATACAATCAGGATAACAGAAGATCTAGCAGCTTCTACATTAAAGGATCGAAGGGTGTGGAATATGATATTCCAGAAGTCAAAGGAGCTAGGACTAAAACCAAGAAAGCACCTACCCAGCAAAACTGAGTATAATACTTCAGGGGGAAAAATGGTCTTTCAATGAAATAGAGGACTTTCAAGCATTCTTGATGAAAAGACCAGAGCTGAAAAGAAAATTTGACTTTCAAATACAAGAATCAAGAGAAGCATGAAAATGTAAACAGGAAAGAGAAATCATAAAGGACTTACTAAAGTTGAACTGTTTATATTCTTACATGGAAAGACAATATTTGTAATTCTTGAAAACTTTTTTCAATATCTGGGTAGTTTGTGAGATTACACACACACACACATACACAGACAGAGACAGAGACAGGGAGCTCAGGGTGAGTTGAATAGGATGGGATCATATCTAAAAACATGAAATTAAGGGGTAAGGGAAGAATATATTGGGAGGAGAAAGGGAGAAATTGAATGGGGCAAATTATCTCACATAAAAGAGGCAAGTAAATGACTTTTCAGTGGAGGGAAAAAACGGGGAGGTGAGAGAGAAAACATGAAGCTTACTCTAATCACATTTGACTCAAGGAAGGAATAAAACGCACACTCATTTTGGTATGAAAACCTATTTTACAATACAGGAAAGTAGGGGAGAAGAGGATAAGCAGGGTGGGGGGGATGATGGAAGGGAGGGCAATGGGAGGAGGGAGCAATTAGAAGTCAACACTCTTGGGGAGGGACAAAGTCAAAAGAGAGAATAGAAGAAATGGGGGGCAGGATAGGATGGAGGGAAATACAGTTAGTTTTACACAACATGACTATTGCAAAACTACACAGATATGGCCTATATTGAATTGCTTGCCTTCCCAATGGGGATGAGTGGGGAGGGAGGAAGGAAGAGAAGTTGGAACTCAAAGTTTTAGGAACAACTGTTGAGTATTATTCTTGCATACAACTAGGAAATAAGAAATACAGGTAATGGGGTATAGAAATTTATCTTGCCCTACAGGACAAAAGAGAAGATAGGGATAAGGGAAGGGAGGGATGTTAGAATGGAAGGCAGATTGGTGATAGGGGTAATTAGAATGCTTGGTGTTTTGGGGTGGGGGCAGGGGAGAAATGGGGAGAAAATTTGGAACTCAAAATTTTGTAAAAATGAATGTTTAAAACAAATAAATTAATAAAAAAAGAAAAAAAAAGAAATGATGAGCAGGATGTTCTCAGAAAAACCTGGAAAGACTTGCATGGGCTGATGGAAAATGAAATATACTGTGAACAAAGTAGCAGCAATATTGTAGGATCATCAGCTGTGAATGTCTTAACTATTCTCAGCAATATAATGATCCAAGACAACACTGAAGGATTTACGATGAATGACACTATCTATACCCAAAGAAAGAACTGATGGTGTCTGAATACAGATTGAAGCATACTTTTTAACTTTCCTTATTTTTATTGTCTTTTTTTCTGTGTTTTCTTTCACAGAGTGACTAGTATGGATATATTTTGCATAGCTACACATGTATAATCTATATCGAATTGCTTGCCTTCTCAATGAGGCAAAGTGGGTAAGGAAGAAGGGAGAGATTTTGGAACTCAAAGTTTTAAAAACAAATATTAGAAATTGTTTTTATGTGTACCTGGCAAAAAATACTAAATAAAAGTAGAAAAAAAAATTTCTTTTAAAAAAAGAAAGAGGTAGAAGTTTTCATCATCTCAAGGGGATCATGGAAGACTCAGATTGTCAGTTCGGGGGTAGGGAACCTTTGGCTAAGGCCACATGCCCTCTAAGTTCTCAAGAATGGCCCCACTCCTAGACTGTATCAATTAACAGTGTGTTAATCAACAGTGTTGATGTATAAGCAAAGAACATTGATTAGGTGTCAACTCAGGTAGTGACCTCTGTGTCACTAGCTTGCTATCATTTATATTGTATTTTAAGGTTTGAAAAATACTTTACAGATATTTTCTAATATTATCCTCATAACAATCCTGGGAGATAGGTACTATTATTACTCCCTTACAGGGGCAATCTGAAGCAGGGCAGCTGGGTGGCACAGTGAATAGAGTGCAGGGCCTGGAGTCAGAAGGACTTGCCTTCATGAGTTCAAATCTGATCTCAGATTACTGTGTAACCCTAGGCAAGTCATTTACCCCTGTTTACCTAAGTTTCCTCATCTGTAAAATGAGCTGGAGAAGAAATGACAAACCACTCCAGGATCTTTGCCAAGAAAATCCCAAATAGGGTCATGAAGAGTAGATGTCACGACTGAAAGACTGAACAACAAAATCTGAGACTAGTTAAGTGTCAGAGGCTGAATTTGAACTGATCTTCCTGACTCCAAGTCCAGTGTTCTATCCACTTTACCAAAGTTGTTAAACATATTTGATATCAGTAAAGCCCATAGCATATCTCAGAGTGCAGGCAGCTGAGGTCCAGGGTGAATGGAGTTGGAGCTACCATTTCACAAGTGAGACTAGAGCTGTTATTGATTTGCACCTGATCCTGTGTATCTTTCAATAAATATCTCAAGCCTTGCAAAATGTAAATCTTTCTCATGTCATTCCTGGCACCATGTTATTCAAACCCAAGAACTGCTCAACAAAGAAAGTAGATACCATCTGTACCAAAAGTTTGCATTCCAAAATTAGTGAGGATAATCCTGAAACAAGAACATTTTATGTCCTTCTCTGCTTTATTTCCCTCCACCTACCTCCCAATACTTTAGTGAAAGCAGAAGGCCAGGGCCAACCAGGCCCTTTATACCAAACTACATCAACATCAGTGATTTTCCCCTCTCCCCTCTCCACTCCCATATCCCACCCCACATGCTTCCTAAACAACACACACACCTCCAGCCACATACAAGGAGCAGGCAGGAGTGGTCAAGTCTCTGCATTTCTGAATTGTACCCAAAACCACATCTCTTTAAGACTGTGAGCTTTTTTAGTCTTCTACTACACACTATTGCACCCATAAATAACCATCTTACACTACCAGTTTCTCCCCCCATGCCTGTATTAATCAATTGCACACTATCCCCAAACTATCCCCAACTTCCTAATCCTACTCAGTCCATTGCCCAACATCCACTATGCCCTCTGTACTTCCTTCTATTCTATGACAAATTTTTCTTGCATACTCTATCTACTAATCTTCGCTGACACCTGTCTCTTCCATGACAATGGTCCAACCCTAATCATCCTCTGTATCATTGGCTGTACTTAGAAATTAAATTTTATGTTTTTTTAAAATTTATTTTGTTATACATATCCCAATTACATTTTAGCCTGGTTCAGGTCACACTTTGGAGTTTTGCCGACTTTGGATTGTGAATTCTATTCCACTGCTAATCAATCACAATCTATGCTCCTAGCATTCCATCTCTCCCTATGCCTTGCCTCTCCTAACCCTGTTGTTCACCTTCATTGAAACCTCCAATCATTCCATCCCTCTGTTTTCTCAGGTCATTCCTGTGTGTGAACTGATTTAATGTTTTTCTGTTTCTAATCTCAATTACAGCTAATTAAGCTCTTTGTAATCCTCTGCTCTTGAAACTCTATTACCCTGGTCCTATGGCTGCCCATCCTTTGCCAAATCTCTGCCCTCAACTGCTTACTCAGGAGCCACTAAATGCATCTGGAAGAATTCATACATGACTGGATATAAGATACATTCATGTTTTCCAACTTTGGGACTTTGCCTCAAGGCAATCCTTTTATTCCTCTTTAGTTAATTCTGTCTCACTTCTACAGAGGCTATTCCAGACATTCTCTTCCCTTCCAAGCCTTTACACCTTCCTTTCCCTTCTCTGTCTCACCAGAGGAGTTACTTTACTGAGACAACTGAGGCCATTTGAAACGAGCTTCCTCTTCTCTCATCTCAAAACCTCTTGACATTATTCCCCCATCACTATTCTTTCCTCCTTTCCTTCAGTCTGAGAATGAGATAGCCCTTCTCTTTGTCAAGATCAACTTTTCTACTTGTGCCTCCATCCCATCCCCTCCCATTTTTTCTACCACACTGTAACCTTAATCTTCTCTTTTCTCTAATATTCCACTTCTCTTTAGTTACAAGATCCTTCCCTACCATCTTAAAATCTTACCAAGCCTTCCTTATTCTTAAAAACATCCTCCCTTAGACTACCATCCCCTCAAGCTATTGTCCTATATCTGTGCTCTCCTGTTCTAAACTCCTCAAAACAGATGTCTATACTTGCTGTCTTCATTTTGTCTCCTCTTACTCCTCAATCCTTTGCAATCTGGCTTTCTACTTGGGTACTTTGAAGCTGCTCATTCTGAAGCGATCCATCATCTTTTTATTCCCAAATCTGCTTTTCCTTTTTTAGTCTTCAGCTTTCATCGTGCTGTAGTTCCCTCTGTCGTAGGACTCCTCTTTTTTTACTCTCTCTCAGTGACCTTATTTATCAGTTCTGATGCGTTTGGAACCCCATCAGGGTTGATGAATCTTGCTGTTTCTACCCCTACAACTTTCCCATCTGATTCTTTTGGCCCATTTATTCTAGAGTTCCTTGTAAGAAGACTCCCTTTTTTCACCATTGGATCTTTCTCTGACACATTATGGTTGCCTAATTAGCATAACAGAACCTCAGTATTCTTTATTCACCCCACGTGGGTAGAATTGATTTGATATTAGGCCTTGGCCATACATAACCTTTGACTTAGAGCTGGGGAAAGAAGGGAGCATTTTGACCTTGTTTTCTATGTAAGTCCCTGCCCTGGCCAAGTTTCCACCTGAGGATGACTCATTCTGGTGGCATTCCTTCTTTCTCTTTTTCTTAGATCAAGACTAGTGAGTTTGCCTGAACTTTATGTCTTTCAGTTATTCTCCCAAACCCCCATCAACTCATAATTAGGACCAGTGAGGGACGTCCCTTCTTTCTTACTGCCTTAATTCACACCCTTGTCACTTCTCACCAGAATTATTGCTTACAACCTGATTAGTCTCCCTGCCTCCAGTCTTCTCTCCCTTTAATCCATCCTAAATCATGCTTCCAAAATGGTTTTCCTTAAGCACAGATCTGACAATTTCACTTCACCCCTTTACTCATTTAACTCCAATGGTTAGTTCTTATTGATAACCTCTGAATTTTCTTTATTAGCAAAATAGCACTTCTTTTTTACTTTTATGGGAACTTTTCTCATACAATTTCCAAAAATGTTAGTCAAATTCATTTATTTCTTCAATATTTTCTGGAACCCTAATAATTCTGAGGTTTTCTTTCTTGATCTCCAGATCTGTCAGTTTCATCTGCTTTGCTTCCCAATCTTTTTTTCATTGTTAATTTCTGAACTTTTTCTGTTTTGATTACACCTCCTTTCATTCTGTCCTTCAAGAAATGAATTCATATTTTCACTGTTTCCATTAGTCTTTTTGCATTTTTTACCTTCTCAAATTATTAAATGAATTGTGTCCTAGAACAGCATGACTGTTGAAAAGTGTGGGCTGCTCTACCAATAAGGGGTATGAGTGACAGCACCAGTTCTGTGGTCCTGCTCAGGAATAACTCACATGTCTCAAAGACATTTCCTTTAGCTTTGGGGGTATGCACATACATTTATGACTTTTGCTTAAGGAATTGCCCTGCCTATGGAAAACTTATGATTGCCTAGGAGTATGATATTAATATATCTCTCTCTTACATGTGGGACTTCCAAATGGGATCACTGCCCCCTCTTCTCTGATATTACCTCCCTCCCATTGCCCCATGGTGTCTCAGCCTGTGCTATGCTGAAGAAGAGTTATGTCTTCTGATTCTCTAAAGGGGTCAGAACTTTTTCCTGAGTCTCTAACTACATTAGCTTCAATCACACAAAGGTTCACAAGCACTGAATTTTCCTTGCTCACAGTTGGACACAGTACATAAGTAGAACCCCTTCTGGGCTACTTCTCTAACTCCTAATTGGAGGGTTAACCCTAGAAAATGGTTGATTACCACTCCCTTCAGAGTTCTTTGGTAACTCCAATGACTTAGGGGTTTTTGCTAATGTTGTTCATAAGTCTCCATTAGTGAGCATAACAGTGATTATTAGACAGATTTAGCTTTCAGAATGTTATCTGTAAGTAGGTATAGCAAAGAGTTGTGACAAAAACACTCCTCCCAAACCAGGAATACATTCACTTCATACATAAGAGATTCCTAGGGACAGTAAGCTCCCACTTAAAATGATGGTGAGGCACAGGTACAGAGAGCACTACTGGCGAAGGTGGTTTCTAAGTGTCCTTTTGTCCCTTCATAGAGTCTTCCTGAAGTTCTCATTTGGGCACATACTTTCCATATCTGTCGGCAGATGCTTTCTTTGTTATTGGACATTGCTGCCCTGGTGGCCACTGCTATTATTTCAGTCAACTTGGGTATGGGAGAGAGGAAAGAGAGAAATTCTTACTTTCTTCAAAAACAATTTCCTCCTTTACCACTAAAGATTAGACTGACTAACTGCTGGAATGTGCAATTCTCAGCTGGTTTGCTATAGATCCAGAGGTATGTCTGGTTCTCCCAGTCAATCACAAGATAGTCTTCATGGTTTTATCTATCATAAGGTACTTTGTCTAATGACTAAAAAAAGTACTGTATTTCTCTGAAGTTGATCAGCAGTGTCACATATCTAGTTTACAGATTTGAGCAATTGATTCTGTAGTGTTTATAGGCTCTAGATGTACTTATCTCAACTCACACACAGCTAGTGTCCGAAGATGAATTTGAACTCAGATCCTCCTTATTTCAGGCGGAGCTCCAGTCTCTGCCCACCTAGTTGCCTCTAAGTGCTTATTAACTCACTATTTCCTCTGTTAGAGTAGAAGCTCACTATGAATAATGATTATTTTATTCATTGCATTTTTATCTTCAACACAAATCACAACACAACACAACACAACACAAAACACAACACAAAACACAAAAGCCCGGAATATACTAGGAACTGGGTACCTAATTGTTGAATGATTTCCATAGAGTAGAGATAGCTTGTGATTGATTAGATCAGGGTTTCTTAATCTGATGTTTGTGAACTTATTTAAAAAATATTTTGATTATTATACTTCAATATAATTGGTCTTCTTTGTAAATGCATGTATTTTATTTTGTATATTTAAAAATATTACTCAGAGAAAGGGTCTATAGACTTTACCAGGCTACCAAATGGTTCCATGACAGAGAGGAATGCTAAGAATCTTTGAACTAGAAACCAATAAAAATTATATTTTGGGAAACAAACAGGTAGATTCTAAGAAAATTCTACAGAGTATTATATATATATCAATAGGATGGAAGAAAAACCCAAGATTACCTCTAAATGTTCACACTACTCTGAGTGTATAGTAAAAGACAATTAAAAAAAAATAACTAATGACCTGGGCATTAACTCTAACTGCAAATTTTAGGTACAAAGTCATAAATGAAATTTCAGAATGGACATTTATCATGTACTGATTATATCCCTTGGGTGCTTAAGAGTACAAAATGAATTGCAAGTGTTGCTAATAGGCATCTGACTCTGCATATTATTGTGCACAAAGAATCCTTTGGAGCATAATTTTTTTTTAATTTGAGTAAAGAACAGTGCCAATGACTAGATTTGACTCTGAAACATTGTAGTTCAATCCCAACATCATTCAAATTAAGGGGAGCACAAATAATTTACATTTATTTGTCTTTGAAATGTTTTTATATTTGAATATGACTATAACCACATGTGTATTCAACCAAATAATGTAAAAACTAGTTTAGGAGAAGCTGAGAACCTGTTCAGTTTCTGTATCTTACCCCATTCCTTGGCCACTTCACGCTAAGAATGAATATTTTATTTCTTGGACTGATGCAAAGCACCAACATAGGTAGAGTCTTTCTGTTTTCCAACTTCACCAGAAGCAAGGCTGGCTAAAGAATATGTTTCAAAGGGCTTCCCTTCTGGGCTTTGTTCTGTAATTTATTTTTATAAAAGTTTTATTACACTTTTCTTTTGGTTTTTATACCACAATTATTTCCTAACACATATCTCCCCATCCCCATCCCCATCCCCATAAATAGTACCCTCCTTGTATGACTGAACAAATTGTAGTATATGAATGTAATGGAATACTATTGTGCTATAAGAAATGATGAGCAGGTGGACTTCAGAAAAACCTGGAAAGACTTATATGAACTGGTGCTTAGTCAAGTAAGCAAAACCAGAACATTGTATACAGTAACAACCACGTTGTGTGATGGCTGACTTTGAGAGACTTAGCTGTCCTCAGCAATGCAAGGACCTAAAACAACTCCGAAAGACTCATGATGGAAAAGCCATCCACATCCAGAAAAAGATATAGAGTCTGAATGCAGATCGAAGTGTACTATGTTTTTTTTTGTTTTACTTTTTCTTTCTCATGGTTCCTTCCATTTGTTCTAATTCTATACAACATGACTTATGTGGAAATATGTTTACTAAGAATATTTATGATAGTCTTTTGAAACAATGCTCTAAATTACTATTGGAGAGATGCAAATCAAAACAACTCCGAGGTACCACATCACACCTATCAGACTGGCTAACATGACTAAACAGGAAGATGATAAATGTTGGAGAAGATGTGGGAGAGTTGGGACACTATTTCATTGTCGGTGGAACTGTGAGTTGATCCAATTACTCTGGAGAGCAATTTGGAACTATGCCTTTGTCTCAGCAACACCACTTCTAGGGCTGTGTCCCAAAGATATCGTAAAAATGGGAAAAGGACCCACATGGACAAAAATATTTGTAGTAGCTCTTTCTGTGGTGGCTAAGAACTAGAAATTGAGGGGATGCCCATCAGTTGGGGAATGGCTGAACAAGTTGTGGTATATGAATGTAATGGAATACTATTGTGCTATAAGAAATGACGAACAGGCAGACTTAAGAAAAACCTAAAAAGACTTATATGAACTGATGCTGAGTGAAATGAGAAGAATCAGAAGAACATTATACACAGTAACAGCCACAGTGTTGGAGGACTGTTTATAATATTTAGCCCTTCACAGCAATGCAAAGACCTAAAACTTTTCCAAAGGACTCGATACTAAATGCCATCCACATCCAGAGAAAGAACTATGGAGTCAGAAATCAGAACGAAGCAGACTATTTTCTATTTTGTTATGCTTTGTTTTGGTTTTTCTCATGATTTTTCCCATTGGTTTTAATTCTTCTACACAACATGACTAATGTGAAAATATGTTTAATAAGAATGTATGTGTAGAACCCATATAAGACTGCATGCCATCACAGGAAGGGAGTGGGATATGGAGGGGGAGAAAAATTTAAAACTTATGGAAGTGATTGTTGAAAACTGAAAACAAATAAATTAATTATTAACAAAAAAAAGAATGTATATGTAGAGCCTATATCAGATAGCATGCTATCTTGGGGAGGGGAGAGCAGAAAGAGGCAGAGAAAATTAAAAACTTATGGAAGTGAATGCTGCATACTAAAAATAAGTACATTTATAAAAACAAAAGAAAAAATAGTACCCTCCTTTTAACAAAGATGGGTAAACCTAACAGCAACTGCATCTGTCAGAGAATACAACCTTTTCACTTCCATTTTTTTCCCAAATTTTTGGTTTTGTTTACTAACTGCTTGATTTAACTCGTAGTCGTTCATTTCCCCGAACTCAATTCTCTCTTTCAACTAATTATTTTGTTCAGTGAGCTTTTTAACCTTCTCCTCCATTTGGCTAATTCTGCTTTTTAAAACCTCCTTCTCCTCATTGACTTTTTGGACCTCTTTTTCCAATTGAGTTAGCCTCTTTTTAAAGCTGTTATTTTCCTCAGCATTTTTTGGTTCTCCTTTAGTAAGCTGCTAACTTGTTTTTTAAGGTCTTCTATTGCCTGAGTCTAATTTAAGTTCCCTTTGGAGGCAGAGGCCTTGACTTCCTCTGACAGTTTGCCTTGTTCTTCCTCATCCAAAAGGATAGGGGGAGACACCTGTTCCCCAGTAACCTTCTATGGTCTTATTTTTTCCCCCTTTTTTGGGCATTTTCCCAGCCAGTTACTTGACTTGTGAGTTTCCTCTCCACAACCACCTCACCTCCAGTTCTGCCAAGCCAGCACTGGGGGCTGACGTTCGATGAGCTGCTCCAAACCCTCAGGGGCTTTAGGCAGGGGCAGGGCTGCTATTCAGTGTGAGATTAAGATCAGCTGCTCAGGAGGGGGCAGGGCTGCCACACAGGGCTCAGTTCCCTCAGGGGATTTACAATGAGACCTTCAACAATAGATGTGGGCTACTGCCTGCTTTGGCAGCCCTGTCTGCTGCTGCCTCTACTGCTGCCACCTGAGGAGGCCCAAGTTACGGGGACACCCTGCTTCCTTCTCAGCCAGCCCGAAAAGACCCTCTCACTGACCTTTGGTGCCTGTGAATTGAGGGATCTGTGCTGCTGCTGGAGATTCTGTTCCTGAAGCCTTCTCAGATCTGTTCCTTTTGGTGCCATGTGGCCGAGGCAGGGCTGGGCTCTGCTCTGCATCCAGTGCATGACAGAACTTTCCCATTGGTTTTTCAGGTCACTCTGGGATAGAAATCTCCTTTACTCTGTTGTTTTGTGGCTTCTGCTGCTCTAGAATTTGTTGAGAGTTCTTCTTTACAGGTATTTTACGGGCTGTGGGATAAGAGCTAGCATATGTGCGTCTTTCTACTCTGCCATTTTGGCTCCGCCCCCCCAACATTTTCACTTCCCATATACCCCATTCTCCTCAACTGAGAGGAGGGAATTATATTTCATCAATTGTCTTCTGGGACCAATAGTAGTTCTTCTTGTATGTTATGTTATAAATAAAAACAAACACCTCTCATTGAGAGATTGGTCAACAAGTCAATAAAATAAGAAAAGCTGTGATTTTTGACATCCCTAAAAGCAGAGATCTCTTTCTTTGGACAAAACGTAATGAGACAACTCCACCCTTCCTGGATGATAGCAATTCCAGGGCATGTTAAAGTCCTGGAATTTAGAGATGTATTTAAATTCACAAATTTGTGGTTGTTGTTGTGGAATTGCTCAGAAAGAGAAAGGAATCTACACTTGTAAAGAAGATTGCCTGGTAGTTTATTTACAACAGAATGTAAGAAAAAGTAAGTTATTAACAATAATAAATAACCAGGGGAAAAACACAAAAACAGTCATAAGATGACACAGAAGGATGGCACAGGTGGGGTAATCCAATTCATTTGCTCTGCTTTGTATTTCATAACACTGTGCATTTCTAAACTTGGTCCTTCAGCAGTGGCAGTAGGGTATTGACTAACTTAATCAAAACCCCAAATCTAAAATGTAAACAGCAGATATTACAGGATATTTGAATTTACATAGAGCTGTCATCGGTATTCAAAACAATGCAACCAATCTGTTGTTTGGGATACACACAAACTGGAAACGTAATTCAACAAACATGCTTTTCATTTAAAGCAAAAACATTTGAGTTTAGCATAAAGCATCTGTTAACATAAACAGCGAAATTGCATTTTAATAATGGCATCTGAGAAGTTAACATTTACTTTCTCTTACTGTACTAATTCCTAAAAGCTCATACACTTGTATTTTAAATGCAAACCTTGTTTTTAAAGACCTAACATGGAGTGACCCGATAAATTGGGAAGCACACCAATTCTTTGTTACTGTGCAAGAGTTTAGTTTTAGCAGAGTGTATGCCAGTGACCTAAAGAATTTATTTTCTTTTCAGACTGCCATCACTGGACAGCTATTTTTCCTTTTAATTCAAAAGGCTCTGTTCCAAATGGAATGACACCATCTCTTCCACCTAGTATGACGATTATAAAAAATTAATCTAGATGTTGGGTAATTCCTCTTTTCTAATGGGCTTTGTGAGTTGATTCAAATTCTCATCTGGTTCTTCTCCTAAACTATATGCCATCCCTTCATTTAATCTGGTCTACATGAACACAGTGAAACTTTTAACTAAAAAGAAAAAAAATTCTGGGAGCTTCTGAGTGAACTGTGTTATTAATCAATTACTTCAATCTCTTAAAAGAAAACCACAGAATTCCCTTTTGGGTATTGTGAAGGTTTTGAATCTTGGCCCCCTACTTCAATAACCATGTTGGCTAGAGTGATTTTTCACAAAAAGTATAGCTAATGAATACTCTAATTAAATGTATGAACCACTCTTCCCCACAAACTGATTCAAAACCACAAAAGAAGATTTTCCAGATTAATTTACCATCAAAAACATATGAAATTGAATCACTGATTTGGTCATGACATGGTGATAGCCAACAGCTTTCTTTCACAGGCCACTTTTCTGTCACCATTTTTCCATTTCTTGAGAGATCATAGAAAAGAGGTGTCCCTATTTCCTGAATGAAAGAAAAATGCATTGGGATTTCGTGCTGGTTTGGGATGGAGAAGATAGCTGTAGAAATAGAGATATCTTCCCAAGAAAGCAAGGTGAGGAGTAAGATACCTATACTTACAGTGGATAGGAAGTTTAGTGGTATCTCATTACTGTGATGATTCAAAGTAGGGGAATTAAATGACCTTTTTGTGACCCTCACCAGCATCAGGGTTGAAGAAAGGGTAAATGTATGTTTTATAGTTGTGGATCTTTTATTTTAATTCAGTTATTAGCAACTTAAAATTGGTAGTGCGAGATTTGGTATACTCTCTCTATATACATATATCATACAATTTTGGTGAAAATGCTGAAGATTACCATTTTGTATACAGAGGCACTGAGTAAAGAATTCTATTATTTCCCCAAACATGCTTAGTGAATTCAAACTACTGCTTCTTTTTCTTTCTAAATTTCCAACATACAGCCGTTTTATTTTCATCTTTATGAGAAATGCAACTGTTTACATATATGTATATGTATATATATAATATCACACAATCCTATAGCATATAGTAAAATCCTATAGCAAATTCATTTATGGAGTTGATGAAATGACACACTTTAAGACATAGTTATGTGATATATTGAAGTTGTCTTATGTCTCATGGTAATATTCAAAGCAGCCAAAGGAATATTTGCATTTCCTCTCCCCTTTTTTTATACATAAGTGCCACTCTTGGACAGGGAAAAAAAAGTGTGAAGACTTGAAGACCATTAATCTGTCAGCTAAAGTGTTAAACTACTGAAGGGTAGCTTTGCATTTTATTTCTGGCTATGGAAGAAATAAAAACCATGAAAGAAAATCTTAAAATAGCTTCCTAAAGCACGTAGAATTGTTGACCTCAAGAGCAAAGACTGGTTTGCAAAATCCGAGGATGGTGGTGGTGGAAAAAACATATGCTAGGTATGTATGACCAAGGTAAAAGAAATAAATTCAGGCTAACTCGTGTCAAATGATTTATTTCTGCCCTCCTTCACTCCCTCTCACTTCCGGCTCTGGTTTTGGATTGTAAACAAGTACACTCAATATTTCATTATCTTTTGTCAATGGATTTTGTGTTCCCATTTCTAAAATTACACTCATCAAAATCAGACATTTACTTTATCTTCTACAAGGGGTGTGCTAGTAAATGTTTTAACAATCAGCTCTCTGAAAAAAAGAAAATGTATAGGGATATACATTTTTATTTTTTATACTTTTAATTTTAATCTGCATTATTAAGTTTTTTTAAGTCTAGACAATAATAAAATGATAAACCAGGCCCTGATATGTAGTGTTTGGCAATTTCTGGGGTGTAAATGAAAATTTACTTAAAATTTTATGTGAATTTAGTAACTGCTTAAAGTATGAGCTGGTTCTAGCACACCCTTCCTTAGGAAGCTACTCAGAAATTCCAGGGGTTTGGAAGAAAACTTTCCACAAGCAAACATCATGTGATTGTACTATGGTGGGAAGATGCTTTATTATAAACACCACCTCTCTAAGGGGAAGAGATGATCCAGAGACCAAAACTATTCACAACTGTTTAATTCCTTAAAGTCTGGATCTTAGTACATTTTGCTTTACCTCCTTTCAATCAACAGCTAAAGAAATGAACCTAACATTAATTCGTCTTTAGAGGTAACTACTTAGAATATTGTGGAGAAGGGACAGAAGGGAACAGGTCCTGAACTTTAGATAGGGCTCATTACAATATCTTCCCTTAGTCTTTTTGTTTTAGAAATCCTGGTCTGGGGAAAGGCCCCTTTCCTGAGCTACAAAGGTCATAATTGGGATGTTGCCTGGGGAGCTGCTGGATCACCCTCATTTAGAGGTCAAATGTAAATTCTAAGAGTCTACTATTTTTTTCTCCTGAGTTTCAAGGCAGTGAGGTGTGAAATCAAATAGATTGGGTCCAGTGGTTCATTAGAATTCTCTTGCTGTCTCCCCTTTTTGATTATACCTCCCATATCCCTCTATTCCAATTCTAGCCCCATCTGGTTTCAGTCAAAGAAAATTTGACAAAGTCTCATCTATTATTATGGGGGTGAGGGGAAAGATCAAGCATTTATTAAGCACCTATTATGTGTTCGGCACTGTGCTTAAGTATTTAACAGATATAACCTCATTTGATTATATTATTTAGTTTGCAAGTAGAGGTCAATGATTCCATCCATGCCTTCTACTCTATCAGTAATAATCCTCTCTTTGTGCCCCCTCCCCAACCCCTCACTTCCCTCTTGCTATTCACTTAGCTCCAGTGACATTCATTTATGATCTCAAGGAAAGATACTGAGAATGATGGTTTTATAAGGTCGGAGGATGGATAAGAGATCTTGGGGAGGGATGGCTATTATAAAGAACTCATAGGAGAAGAAAATGGGAGGTAGAAAATAACCCCCAAAAAAGTGTTTTTAGGACTCTTTCACAGGACTTTATTGATATATTACCTTACCCTTTATATTTCTGATAACACCCTACTGGCACAATGATCTATCAGTTCCATTTTGCTAATGTGGAACTTTTACATCTTCAGTGGGTAACTTGAAAAGTCAGAGGATGGACATTTTAGAGAATGAATGGGTTGGTTTCACCTAAGGCTTCTAATTCCTAAATCATTCCCCGAGCAGTCAACTAAGGGCTCCTTCATTTAAGCAACAGGTAGAGTTGGAGGCCATAAGAGAGCAAAATGGAAAGTTATTAAAAGGTAGAAACAAGTGGAATCTTTTTCCAATACAAATTCTGGGTAAGTTATAAACAGGATTAATGGCCATAAAGTCAATTATCAATAATTGCACTTGGAGCCGTGGTATGTTAATACTTATTTTTTTTAAAGTTTAAAGAGTTAATTAGGCCCCAAATCCTGAGTCAGATTAAACAAAATATGAATCTGGACAATCACTGTGGGTATTCAAGTATTGGTGATATCAGTTCAAAGTTTAACAATTAAGTATGTCAAGCCTGAGACTATTCAATATATTTATATTTTTAGAAATTCAGGTTTAATGGGAAGATGGACTTCTATCCTTTTCACTAAGAATTCATTTGTTTACCCTTGGAGACCTTATCAACTTAATCACATATTGACATTAGAGTCTGTTTTCTGGCTTATAATTATTAAAACAGAAGATTCCTTTTGTCTTTTACAATTTACCTTCAGACTATTTCCTGACAAGTACTATGGGTGCTATATGGTATACTTTGGAATTCAGATTATATATGGAATTACATAATCACATGCATGCTCATTGAGAGATCTGAAGGAACAAGTCTGAGTAACAAAAACAGTTTTTCTCTATCAGAAGAATCCTAAAATAAAAAACCAACAAAAAAAAAAAACAACCCCCCAAACCCCCATACCAACAAAACCCCACCAATAAAGAAAAAACTAAAGAAAAAAAGCCACCCAAAAAAACCATGAAATTTTATTCACTGTTACTCTTGGGGCTGACATGGCTTGTCTGAAGAATGTACACCAGGTAAATCCAGTGTAGATTTTTTCTCAGGGTCTGGAAGAGTGAGAGTTTCTGGGGCAGATTTTTTTCGAGGTCGATCTTTGGGAACTGCTAAGAATTCTGGAGGATCTGTGGTGAGAGGTGTAGACGGAGCACTAGAAGGAGCAGTGCGGATTGCAGAAGGCAGTAGGGAAATGCTGGAGATAGAAATTGAAGGTGGGAAAACTCCAATTTTCTTGTTGGTGGCTTCCTGAGTTGCTCTTTCAAACTCTCGGACTTCATCCATTGTCATGTCTTCAATAATAATAATAATAAAAAAGAGGCAAACAATTAGTTAATTATAAGATGTAATTCTATTCACTGTACCCATTTCAAAGGTAAATCTATTACCTCTATTTTAATGGGATCTATCCAAATTCAAAATCAAGAGAGACAGAGCTTCCCCTAAGTATCAGCTGCTTTGGTTTTTTTGCACGGCCAGGTATCTCAGAATCAGAGTAGTCTTTCTGAATACTTACTCTGAATTTCCCAGGACACTTCTAAATGTATTTTACAAACATGAAAAATAAGATTTTATCAGGAAAGCAGAGAAACAATACATGTTTGTGTTTGCATATGGTTACGTGTGTGTGTGTGTGAGAGAGAGAAGACCAGTCACCTCTTCTTAAATGGGAGGTCAAGGGTTTGATGGATGGAACAACTAACTAAACTGATAGGAATACTTTTGTCCAGTTATTATTCACTTTAAAAAATTATCATATCACATTTCATAATGTGTTCTTTTCACACAAAGGTGGAGTACAAAGATCTGGTGATTGGTTATTGGTCTTATGGAAGAAAATCTGTGCTTTGGCAACACTCTTAGCAGCTATGTGTTAACTGATTCACCTTGCAATGCTGGCTATCTCTAAAACTGGAACACTTCTCAGTACACCCAAATAAAAAGAAATTCGGGAAAAACCAATTTGCAAAGGACCATTTGATGCGTATTGATCTCTTCTGAAAACATCAGCCCCAAAGCCACAAAATCATGATTTGGAATTCAAGAAATAAACACAGCCCTGTTAGCAAAGGAAGTATTCCACATATCTGAGTTTTCTAGATAAATAAAACATCCCTTTAAACAGAAAAACTTTTTTAAGTCCTAATTTTTAATGGAAATATTTATAAAATATACACTGCCTTCTCTTCTTTCAGAGTATATGAGACATAATATTTTCTTTATGACTTGCTGTCATTATTATGAACATTTATTTATTAGGGTAAAGGCAACAAGGTGGTGATGCTTGGTCTTGGGGGAGGAGTATATAATGCTTTTTATCTTTACAGTAAATGCCCCCAGACTTTTGAGCTGGATTTCTTCTTTTATTATTCTGAAATATCCTTTGTCATTCTCAAGCTTCATTTCTTGGGACTATTACTTTACATGTCTCTAACTGCAGCTCTTTCTGTTCCTTCGTATTATGCTGTCTCTAATGTCCTATGGATAAAGGAACTTGGATAACCTTCCACATTTAGCAACTCCCACCACCATCAGTTACAAAGTACCTGGCTGGAAAAACACAATGCTAGGTACTAAGGTGAGTCAAACTTACAGAAACCCTGTGGAAAAGGAAACCAGGGCACTAAGGGGTTTTCCTCTGAGTGAACAGGGTGAGATTTGTGTCTTTGGCTGTCCAGAGACTATTTTCTAACTTCTGGTTTCTGGCTTTGTTCTGTACAGTTAAGGCTTACTAGCTAGGAGTATGCTGAAGCCAGCACGAACCTATGAACTAACTTACACAATTTTCAGTGGGAATATTTACTCCTGAGAAATTGGCAAATGCTACAGAGCAGGGCTTGATTGATCATTTTATTGGTTGTGTGGATTTAAGAAAGAGATGGAGAAAATGTTAATAGCGTAGATTAAACCTGAAAGGGTGTTGTGTGCTACTGTTGTATGCCAAATGTGCTAAACATTTACCAGCACATCCCCACTGTAAGTGACATCTGCACAAGTGAACTATCAGAATAGAAATAAGGAGGAATAATAATATAGCCACTTCGGAAATACTGCTTAATTTTATGCATAAATTGTCACAATGCTAATTGCCACTTCACCCCATCAGGGAAGCAGCAGTGCAGTGGGCTGCTGATTGGGTGTCCGCGCCGTTTGGCATAAAAAATGGTGAGTCCCCAGGAGAGGTTAGTCTAAGGGATGGTACATCAACCCAGGTTGGAAACTTTTTGGTCAGAGTTCCAGTATTGGTCAGTACTGGAATTGGACCTGTGAGTGGTTACCGTATTTCTAGCCTGGGCAAAATATGGAGACCCAGTCTTAAAAAACAAAACAAAAGACAATAAAGCCCCTAAAATCAGAACATGTCAAGTGAGAAAAACTTACAATTCATTGTTTCCTCAGTTTTTTGTTTAATCAAAAAAAAAAGCTCAATAGACAAAGAAATAGAATTAAGGTTAAAAAAATAAAGGAAGTGGGTGCCAATTCTCCCCAAATTGATAAATGTGTCTCCAGAAGTTCAGTTTCAATTAGAATTAAAGTTAGTGAGGTTAGCTAGCTATAGAGGCTTTCAAGCCTATACATTATCTCATTTTTTTAAAAAGTTGATTTAAAAAACTAGAATGTTATTGACATCTTTTACATTTACTGCTGTTCAGTCATTTTCAGTCTTGTCTGACTCTTTGTGATCTCATTTGGAGTTTTCTTGGAAAAGATACTGTAGTGGTTTGCTATTTCCTTCTCCAGATCATTTTACAGATGAGGAAACTGAGGCAAAAAGGGTTAAGTGACTTGCCCAGGGTCACATAGCTAATGTCTGAGGCCAGATTTGAAGTCAGGAAGATGAGTCTTCCTGATTCCCTACCTGGCACTCTATGCACTATGGCACCACCATGTAGCTGCCATTTTGCTTTTATGTTGGCTCAATTTTCTATTCTGTCCCTTTCTCTTCTCAAAACTTTCTCTGTCTGTTTCTCTGTCTCAATCTCTCTCAACAAGCTGGTATTTGGTGAAACCAAATATTGCCCAACCACTGAAACTTTGTCCTGATTGGCAGGCCCAACTCACAATTCCTTTGAGCTATTCTTGATTGAGCCTCTCTTGACTCACACTCTTGACTCATAATATTGAGTTTGCAGTCCACTGAGACTCCCATATTTTTTCAGAAAACAACTGTCCAACTATAATTACAATACCATAGTGCTACTCTCCAAATGTAAAGGTGTTATATCAATTCAACAGATCAGAGTCACAGAATCTGAGAGGTAGAAGGGATCTCACCCGTAACATAAAATTCTCTAAAGCCACCTGTTAAAGTTTTAGTGTGTATGTTTGTACCTTGGAAATTAGTAAATGCTACAAATTAGGGCCTAATTTATTGTTTTGTTAATTAAGAAAATGACAGAGACAATGTTAATGATGCAGGTTAGACTTAAAAGTCTATCATATGTATACTTTTGGATTTTTTTGAAGAACTGGTTATTAAACATTTATAGCACACTCTTAGAACTACCTGCTTCCTGAGAGGAATCATTCCACTTTTGGATAACTCCAATTGTTAGCAAGTTTTCCTGATATTTAGCTTTAATATGCCTCTTTGACACTTCCACTCATCACTTGGGGTTCTATATGAGTCTTCTCTAGGTTAAACATGCCCTGATCCTTCAGCCCATCTTCATGTGACATGAATTCAAGGATCTTCTTCATATCTGCCCTAATCTAGTCTCTTTTCAATTTAGCAATGTTTTTAGACTCTTAGAACATTGGATAAAATCTAATATGGATAAAGTACAGAGGGACTATCACTCTCTCCAATGCCTTTTGATGTAGCCCAAGATAACATTAAATTTTTAAGATGCTATCTCACATTGCTGATTCATACTGAGTTTACAATCCACTAAAACCAGATATTTTTTCAGACAAATGACTATCCAGTCATGCCCCAATTTTTTTATTTGTGAAGTTGATTTTTTGTACCTAAGACTTTATATTATCCCTATTAAATTGTAGCTTGTAATAAAAAATACTTAATTTCAATAGCTAGCAGCACTTACATAATGTTTTAATGTTTCAAAAGTCCTTTAAAATATCTCATCTTATCTTCACAACAATCCTGGAAGACAGAGGTTATTATTATCACCCCCATTTTACAGATGAGGAAACTGAGGCAGAGAGAAGTTAAGTAATTTGTTCAGGGTAACAAAGTGTCTGAGGCAGGATTTGAACTCAGATCTTTCTGATTCCAAGTCAAGGGGTCTATCCAGTGTGCCACCTGGTCATTTTAAATATCTCACTAGATACAGTCCAATGCTTTAGCAGTTAAGACTGCATTGATTGGAGGGGATTAGGGATGCTGACTCTATTGTTTTCTGTGTTAACTATGCTTTCCAGCTTTGTGTCATCTTCCAAATTGGATGAGTATGTCATCTATGCCCTTATCCAAGTCACTGATTAGCACAAGGTCAAGTATAGATGTACTCCACTAGAGACTTCCTGCCATGATGTCACTGAATCATTAACAATAACTTTTTGAGTTCAGCCTTCCAGCCAGTTCTGATTATATTACTGTCTAGTTGTCATTTCTCTATTTCTTCCAAAGGAATTAGTATGAGATTTTGCTAAAATCTAGGTAATCGTTATCTACTATATTCCCCTCATCTACTAGTTCAGTAGTCCTGTTAAAAAAGGAAATGAATTTATGCTGGCATGACCTGTTCTTGATGAAACTTCTTGATAATCACTGCTTTCCTTTCTGGATGATCCCTAGCCATTTCTTCAATGATCCAGCTAGAAATTCTCCAATCTTTCTCACTGGCCTAGAGAATGCCAACGTTTTTGAAAAAATTTTATAAAAATCATCACATAATTTTCCATTTTCTAGATCTTGTTGTAGCTCTCCCACTTTCTATGACTTTTAAGATCTCACTGATGGTGGCTTGGCAATCACATCTGCTAGTTCTTTCAATACCTAAAGATATGATTCCACTGGGCCAGGTGACTTGAATTCATTAAGAGCAACTGGATGCTTTCTTACTGTCTACTCAATTTTATTAACCATTAGCTCTCTGTTAATTGTCTTGATATCCTGTGCAAAGGTCATTTTTCTTGGCAAAGGAAACATAAGCAAAATAAGAATTGAGTAGCTCTGTGGTCATTTATAGTAATCTGGTCACCTGCAACCCTCATCTTCTCCCTACCCTGAACAAAGGTCTTATCTCTTTTCCCATCTTCCTTTTCTCTCAATAAGGCTGAAAGATCCCACCCTTTTTGTTGCCTTGGTTAGCTCATTCTGAGCTTAAGGATTCCTAATACTCTTTTTACAGAATATGCCATGCTCTTGTAAATTTAGCCTGCTACCTGGCCTTGCTGCCATTTTGAAAGAAGTCTGAGTTGGTCAGCTGTCAGTCCATCCATATTGGTCTCTTCAGACAAATCTTATTTTCCTCATAGGAATTATTTTCTTTTGTTTATTCAGAATTTAATTTTTAAGCATCTTCTATCCCTCCTAGGTCAATATTCCCTGTAACTTGAATACAGTGAAGGGCCACAGCAAATACCCAAATCACTGTGCTAGGAGCAGGGATACAAAGTCAAAAAACAAAAAAATAAGTCTCTGTCCTCAAGAAAATTACTTTCTCTTGAGGTACGAGACATTCTGAGGCAGACAAAGAACACTACCATTTAGTGGGAATCATGAACGGCTTCCTTGTAAGAAGTGGAATCTAAACTGATCCTGGAAGTAAGGTAGCTTCCAATATACTAAGGTGGGAAATAGAATAATGAGTGGGAAACAGCAAATGGGCCAGTTCAATTGAAGTAGAGAGTACATGAAGAGAAGTAATTTATAAAAAGTCTGGAAATATAGATTGGTGCCAGACTGCAAAGGGCTTTCAAAGCCAAAACAGAGTGTATATTGTTATCCTAGAAACAACAAGGAATGGCCAGAATTTACTGAGGAGAGGCCTAAGATCAGGCCTACATCCTGCACTTAAGGAAAATCACTTTGGCAACTGTGTAGAGGACAGATTAAAGTGGGGAAGAGACTGGAGGCAAGGAGATCAATTAGAAGGCCATCATAATAGTCCAAGTGAGTCCAAGGGGAAGAGAGAGTTAGTTGCAAAATATATGTGGAGGTCATTTGGCAACTGACTGGATACATCAAGCAAAGGGGAATGAGAAATTCAGGATAACACAAGATTGTGAACCTGGGAGACTGGATGGTGGTGCCCTCAACAGAAATTACTAAATTTGGCAGAGGGGTAGGTTTTAGGGGAAAGATAATGAGTTCCTTTTTTGGATATATTGAATTTAGGATGTTTCTGAGACATCTAATTTGAAGCATCCAATAGGTTAGTTGATAATCTTATGATAGGACCCTAAATATGTTGTTTTGGGTATATAAGGAAATAAGAGTCTCTTTCATCATATACCTCATTGTTTTCACTAACTAATAGGGGAAGGAGTATAGAGATTAAAGGATAGTATTTTGAGAAGGCAGTGGAAAAACAATGACTTTGGAATAGGAGGATATAGGTTTAAATCCAATTTCTTACACTTCATACCTATGTGATTGAAAAACGCTATCTAACTTCCCTGGGCCTTACCTCAGTTTCCTCCCTTGGTGATTTCTGGAGTATAAATATTCACATTGAAAAAAAAAGGAAGAGGTTGTTCTAGAAGTAACTGAGGTCCCCTTAGATCTATGATCCTGTGGTAACTGGATATTTTTCTCTAAAAAAAAAAACTTCCTAAAGAAGTTTGATTAAGTTACTCTACTACATTTGTCCAGCAGGGGGCGGAATCTAGCAAAAGTACTCAAGGTTTGATCTTTACATGCCACAGCAAAAAATTGCAGTCTATTAGAAGTAATACTCACTTTGAATCCACTGAAGCTTCTTAAACCGTGTGGGAGCAATTATGTCACCTCCTTCTTGTCACTTCATGGATATTATTAAGGCATCATTTTAATCTAATTCTGAAATGGCTTTGAATTGGTGACTTAAAATATTATTTCCCACCTATACTTGATATAAGGAACAGCCTGTGCTTTGAAACAATTCCTGATTATATTAGAATCATGGATGAGACAGACTATGGAAGAAAAGGAACAATCCACAATTCTGTGAAATTCCAAGGAACACAAGAAGAGTACTTAAGAATTCCAAATTTGACCACTCTGTTGTGGGCAGGAACTGAGTCTTTCTGAATTGGTCTAATAAAGACTTCATGGACACAAGAATTAATTCATGCAGCTCAGCTCCCAGTCTTCTGGTCAGTAACCCAGAGTAAAACGAACCCACCCTTCTGTTCTTCATGGTCTTAGGACCGATCTGAAGGGCAGACAGGCATTTTCTTCTGTGAGAAGATTTTTCCCTTCCAGGTGCTTGTCCCAACAAAGGCCCACATCTGCACTTTCTACCTGCCACTTTGGGGATTGGGGGTGGGACGGGGTGGGGGTGGGCAGCATCCCATCCCTGTTGTCCTATGGTCAAATTTTGTTCTACCACAACCTACCCCTAGATCTTCTGTCCCCACCATCTAGGAGGTTCACTGCTGCAAATTGTGGTTGGTGTGCAGGAAGTAAACACACTTAACCCAATTCAATGTACAAATATTGACTGACACACAAATGACCTGTGCGAAATGAGTCACATGGTTGTTCTGATAGATCTATGCCTTTTATTTGTGGCTGAAACAAGGGAATCAGTTGGTGTTTGGGGTCTCTGCTTAAGACCATCCACTCAGTGTTTCCAGGCTTACAATTTCTACTCAAGATCCTCAAGACTTTTTACCCAAATCATTTTCTAGTGCTCACAAATTTTCCCTCTTGGTCAGTGAAATGAACTTAGGCTAAGAGGAAAAACAACAGGGGTTATCCTCCCCCAACTCTTCCCACAAGCATTCTTTTTTGCTTAGGATAAGTAGCAATATTATGATCAACCTGGGGGAATCCATTATTTCTACTTAGTATTTACCAGCCTTTACAGGGTCACTCTAGAATGGGCCTAGATGTGTTCAAACCAAGGAGAAGGAGATTCAGTGGCACCTTAGTGCGGTTCTTAGGAAAGCCTACTGCTGGTCTGGGTGCTTAGGTCCGTAAGTGCTAAGCTCATGATGGCAGGGTCAACATTTAAGAATAGGTGGATTAGGGCTGTGCTCCAGAAGGATGGTTAAATTTTCAGTGTGAGCATTTATACCTCAGAAATCAGCAAATTCAAACTAGGGCTTGATTCATTGCTTAGCTGATTCCCTAATTTAAGAAAGTGATGGAGAGAACATTAATAATGCAGATCAAAATGAAAAGTGTTCTTACAATACATTCTCTCCTTTTTTTGAGGAACTGGTTACTGAACATTTGCCAGCGCTCCCCTGGGGTATGAGGTTTTACATCTACTGGGGATTTCTCTTCTATTCCTTCATTCCTAGGTACTTGCCATGATTGGAATAGCTAGTACCTAACTTTTTACCCCAGCTGTTAACCAAAGGAAAATTCACAAGTATAGACACAGATTAACAACAGACGTCTTATTTCACTCTCAAATTTAGAAAATAAAATTAATACAGCCCCAACAAGAGGATTTGACACTATTCCAATCAATAGAAGAGGTAGTTTGTCCCTCCAAACCCTTTTATCCTGGGACCTAAGTAATGAGGGGGGTAGGAGTGGGCTATTTTCTCCCACCTACTTTACCAACCATTTACCGGGGTGGAGCCTCCTCTTCCCCAATTGGGGCACAGTGTGGCTAAGTCCAAACTAGGTGCATTGGCCTCTTGCCATTGTATACCTTCCCTTGCAGCTTTTTAGCTCCAAGAATAGTGGTACCAATGGGGGAGAGGGTATTCAGGGCCTCTTCTGTTCTCTAGGGTTTCTTTTCTTTTCAATTGGGGCAAGCCCCTGGATTTCTTTACTCCAATATTAGTTGCCACCACTACTCCAACATGTTGTCTGGCATTTAACCTTATGCACCTCTGGCTTGGGAGCAAAGCAAATGACCAATGATTAAGTCATGAGGTGGCCGCGTGTGGGCAGAGTTCTTTCTAGGAGGTCTGGGCTCAGTCTGACTTTGCTGAGAAAGATGGCCAGGGCTGTGGGACAGGGTCAGGCTTTGTTATTATTATTAATGTTGATATTATTTTTTAAAGATCTAACACATCAGGAAGGAAATCCCCACCCAGGAGTTAGAATGATGGCCTCATTTAGTTTTCAGAAAAATCCCCTCCCTCTTTGGGGACACTAGAGTTATACCAACTCCTCCTCTATTGGTTGGAGACAGGCCATAATTTTGTACTAATTCAGAAATGGTCTGGAGTTGATGATTTAAAATATGTTTCACATATGCTTTTTCTCTAGATAAAGGTAATAGCCAGTGCTTTGAAATACTTTCTGATTACGCTGGATCACAGATGAGAGACTTCGGAAAAAAAAATACAATCCCCAATTTCCAAAGAATATCACACACACACACACACACACACACACACACACACACACACACACACACACACAAAAGTAGTAAGCACTCAGAACTTAAGCACTCTAATGGGGGGTAGGACTTTGGTTGGGATCCTTTCCATTTGAATGTGAAGCAAGTGGTTCATTGTTTCTATGGCTAGACCTGTGAATTCCTCCTTTGGTTAACTTAGCATGGCTTGTTCCTCTGTCCCACAGTCAAAGGAGCCAGGAGAGCAGCTTCTCCCCCTACCAGTGCTGGAATCTATTTCTTGAGGAGTCTTTGCTGGTGTCTTACAACTGCTTCTGGTTAATTTGGCGTAGTGACTGAGTAGGATTCTTTTTATTTCTCCTATGCAATGTATGTGGCAGCAATGGTAGTACGGTTCAAGGTCTAGGTCTTTGGGTTTGATGGGGAATGTTTGCTGGTTTTACTCATGGGATTACCCCCTCCTTACACCCAGGGGAACCAAGACTCTTGGGTGACTGGATACCAGGGGCTTGTGTTGGGTCATCTTGTCATGAAAGAAACCAGTTCTTTTTGAACACTGCTCCTCTCAAATAGTGAGCCATTGGGACAGGGCCATTTTGTTGTGGGCATGTGGGTTCTTTCTGATATGGCATAATAAAGCACTCAATCATAGTATCTAGTACCATAGTATTTTTTTAAATTGAAGCTTTCTCTGCCCTGCTTTCCAAGGCCTGCTCAATAGTTCAGGGTTGTATAATCCTTCACATAAAGTTTGAGAAGCTCTCTAAGAGGCAGGCAGGGAAAGTCTTAATATGCTCCCAAGAGAGGCCCCTCTGCTCCCTATGTCTGCTCCCAAGACTGAACCCCAGATCATCTACCTATAGGTATCTTCCCATTGGATTGTGTCAGCCAGAAGTTACACTGTGTTTGCCCATGGCCTAGTTTTGGCCTATGAACACTCCATGTGGTCTTTCATTTATAAGCATCTCCTGAGATGAGATGAGCAGCTATGTGTAAAACGCTACAATATAAAAGTGTTCTGTTTTTGTTCTGGCCCTCCAAGACCTATGGCAAGCATGGTGAGCACTTAAGAAATTTTTGTTGACATATTGAAAGCAGCCTTCCAAACAACACTTTATCTTACCATAATGGCTCTGCTTTATGGTGACAGTCGTAAAATAAAAACCAAACCAAACCCTTCCATAATCCTACATTGAGAGAGAAACTACATAAGCTTCCTGCATCATCAATCAATGCATGCAAAAAGGGCACAGATAATCAGATCTAATCCAACTTTAGGTTCTCTCACGTACATTTAGGGATAATATATGAGTCCAATAGAGAATATGGTACCTCCTCAAGAAAACACACATTCACACACATGTGTACACACACGCACACGTGCACACACACACACTACAAACAGGCTTATTCAATCTCAAAAAAAGGCCAAAATGCCAACAAAGAAAGTTTTTGTAGATCCCAAGGGCTCATTGATGACTAAAGCCAACTCTTAATTACCCCAAAGTGCATTGTTTATTTTGTGGAATATATGTGGTAATCTAGAGGTCAGGGGTGAGGAGTGGGAGGTAGGCTACTAAACCAGGTAATGGTTGGGCCATGCTTCCTGGCAAGTGAGCACAGATGTGAGTCTATCTACCTGTATGCCTTAGCAAGGACCTTTGAGAGATTCAGACATAGAAATGATGCTGGAATTGTCCTTTAAAAAGAGATCTGTCCCTCTTCTCCCCACCTGAACATAACATACATTTACAAAGTATACATTTCAGGGGCTGATACAATAGTGGGTTTTTCTGGTCTGCACCTGTGATTTCATCAGTGTAGGGTATACCCAGTGGGAAAATTCCCTCCACTGAGACAAATCAGAAACTTGTCGGTAAGTTATAATATTGGAGTCTGGGAGCAAAGAGAGTTTATGTAACCTGTCCATGGTGACATAGCCAGTATATGTTAGAGATAGGCTATCTCACTTCTTGACTCCAAAGCTGCCACTCTACATAATATTAACTTAAATTAGCCAAGTCTTTACTACTCACTTGTAAATTACTAAATTTGTGAACTTTTTTTTTGTTACCCAAGGTTAGATTTACTTCATTACCTAGCATATATCCAAATCAATTCCCCATTTCTACTTGGTCAGGGTGGATGTGTAAAAGGTTCCAAGATTAGTCTAAGGAAACAGAACTAGCAAAGTCAAACAGGTACAAAAAGTTGCATGGTATGCTCAAACAAACCTGAGCGATCTTTTGGTCATTTGATGTTTCTGGTCATCTGTGCTATTGGCCTTTAGATAATCAAGAGTTCACTGCATTATGAAAACCAATCACCCAGAGTAAGATTTTGGACCAGGGAAATGTTGGTTTCCCCCTTCTTCTGTCTTAGTGTAGGATTTTCCATTAATGCTGCAGGATGTTTTCACTTTCCATGCTCAATACAACTTTATGATCCATGCAACAACCCAAATGTTAAGTATCCTTAAAGCAATCAAAAAGCTGGCAATGTCCCTACCCATCACTGCCCACTTGAGAGGTAGTTCAAATTCTTTACCAAAAGCAGTGAGGTTTTAGTGTATTCTGTATGTGGAAAGTTAGGAAAGAAGTGTTTTTGTAATTCTTCAGTGGACATATAATAGATATATTTGGTGAAGGAATGGGTGATATGCTGAAAAAAATCTACATACACTTGTTTTGTCAAGGCTGTTTATGTCATCCACAGTAGATGAGTGCTGATTGCAAACTTTAAGGTTGGTTTGTTCATGCATGTTTTTCTCGTATTCCCGAACATCATCCATTGTCATATCTGAAAGAAGGTCAAGATGGTGGCAACTTCCATTATTAAATGTACACTTTCAGAGGGAGTGTTTTAAGGGAAAGGCAGTAGTGTTGCAGAAGCCAAAGAGGATTTTATAAAGCAGGGAATCTACTAACTTTATGAAACATGAGTCATAAAGTTAGTTGAACCAGCTGGGGTACAGGGGTGGGGTGGAGTGCAAGGTTAAGTCAAAGAAAGTGTGAGAAGAGTGGAAATTGTTTCAAGGTATCTCTGTGAAGTGAGCTACATGGAAAGTGTTGTCATGTGGGTAGTGCTAGGGGTAAAGATCTTCTAAAATGTTTTTTTAGAAGATCTTGTCAAGAAGAAAGGGTCAGAAATACTTCTGGGTAGTTGGGTTGGGTTTTTTTTTTTAAACTTACCTTCCAGAGCCCTTTAGAAAAAAATTTTAATATCATTCTCTTTAATATAATACACTTAACAATAAGAAGACGTTTTCATTGCCAGAAAAGACATGCTTTAGAAGACAAGGAAAGTATCTTTATTCACAAATGTCAGGAGTCTTAGTATAGTTCTAACTAACTGTGGATTTTTTTTTTTTTTTGGTGCAAGTTCTCTGAAAGAATACATGGTATCAGATCATGCAGGCCTGTGTCAGATAGAACCAACTGATAACAAACTTCCCAGCCTTGTCTGTTTGAAGATAGTTGGTATTTTCTCTGCTGTGACATAATTATGATTTGGAGGGGTTACTGTTAACCAGTTGATTTCAGGGCATTTGATTTCTAACCTAACTGATAAAGGACTGAACATGGCATTCCTCTCTGACTTGTGTAATGTATAAAGGTATTCTATGTCTTTCCTGGGATTCTTTTCCATAATTTACCCCTATGGATACTTCTTTACTGCTCATTTGGCTTAACTCAGTTCCACAGCTTCAGCCTTTCAGGTGCGCCTTTACAAGGATGTTATATCCAACAGACATTTTGATGGCAACAAAAGACAAGATAATCATCTACTACCCAGATCCCTAAGTAGCTTGGTGAAAATTTAGAGTGGGCATTCACAGCAAGAATTTTTCCTTAAATATTTTCTGTATCATGTGGTTTTGTGTCTTTTTTTAACATGCCATGTGTCATGTGAGATTCGCTTCACTCACCAAGGGCAGCCTTGCCAGAAGCTTTATGATGTGATTCAATGTGAAACCCAGCCAAGATAAAGTGTGGCTGCATGTGTCTCCAGGCACATTTGATTCAGTTTTTTAAGTGAAAAATTTTTTAATGATTTAGTCGCTATTTTTTATTCAGCCTGTGATTTCCCCTCTTTGCCCCCCTCCCCCAACATTATCTTCAATCAGAGAAGTTATCCACAAGCAATGTAAGTATCAGGTTATTAAAAAGCGGTCTGGCCAAGCAAGAGCATGCTCTTTTGTTAGAAAGTTAAGGTAAAAGCAAAAGAGTAAGAAATATTACTTCATGATAAGTTCAAGTACATCTCATTAATCAATGAAAAACACATTCTATCAATGTTAGCACTTTATAGTCTTGGTTTCTTCTTATCTTATTAATATTACTTAAACATAAATATAGCTTAAGAAATACTAAGAAGTCATTTTTTCAAGTTAAAAAAACCTATCATGTTAAAAATGCATCATAAGTTCTCAAGGCATTTCATCTTATTCATCTAAGTTCATCCTCAATTTATTTGGAAAATGAAAGCAAAAAATTTTCAATTGCTTTCTTTTACTAAACAGTAGTAGAAACCATTTAGGAGAGATTTAAAAAAAAATACCTTTAATCCCATTAAGGTTAAGGTTGAACTTTGGGAGGGTACCTGTCTTTGTTCCTGTTGATATAGGATGGGCATAGAGAGGGAGAAGTCAGCCAGAGCCTCTTCGGTGTGGGACATCCTAGAAATGCAATTCTTTGTCTATACGAGTGAGCAAAAAGGAATCCAAATTTTGGGAAGACCAAAATTTAGAGGGGGAAAAAGTTCATCCATGAAAGAGTCAATATTTCCATATGAGTGTAGTTTGGGCTGCTCTCCAAAAGATGATGTATGTTTAATCCCCATGGTGGTGGACAGCCTGGGTCAAATTCCACTCAAAAGCGCCCTGATATAGCACAAATGCCCTTACAAGTGGGTCTGACTATTTTCATATTCTTCAGCTTATGCACAGAACACAATAAATCAAGGGCAAACTTATCTATTCAGTCTACTTTTATGCTCTGTTTAATACACTTGGTCCTAAAAAACCACAAATAAATCAGAAACTTGCAGATAGAATTATACATATCTTGCCACTAACTTACATTATATTTTCAGAGATGACTTTTGCTGATGACTGATTTTCACTTGACAGTAGTTTCTACTAACCTTTAAGCTTTTAGGTTTCTCAGCCTCTTATAAACACATACAGAGGTTTGCTGAAACCAGCCAGCTTCAACTCATGAGCTGACTAATAAAATTTTCAGTGTGAGCAGATACACTTTGAGAATCGGAAAATGCTACAAATCAAGTCTTGATTTATTTTTCTGTTGACTACCGAGACTTAAGAAAGTGATGAAGAAAATGTTATTAATGCAGATTACATGTAAAGTTTACTGTATGAATTTTTTTCCAGGAGAGCTGACTGTTAAAACACTTATCAGCAGATACCCAGATACTTCTGGGTATCCAAAAAGCCCTTGCCTGATGGAACCCCTAAGAAAAATTGCTTTGCAAAGTAACTCAATTAATCACCCCTAAGTTTTTATGTGCTTTGGAGTTTTCCAGTGACATAGGGATATTTTAATTTCCTGAACCTGAAGGTTCCATCTAGTTCTAAAATGCTCAGATTCTGTTCTCTCTACCTAAGCCAGGGCTTATTAACCTGGGATTTTAAAACTGCTCCTAAAAGATGTTTTGATAACTGTATTTCAATATAATTGGTTTCCTTTGTAAGAGTATACATTTTATTTTATGAATATTCACACATTATTATCCAAAGGCTTCATTAGACTTTCAAAGGGATCCGAGTACAAAAACAGACTAAGAATTCCTTATCTAAATCAAGAGAATTTTTTTAAAGGGATATATTCCAATTACACAATTAAAAAATCCCATAACCATTTAGCAATGGTAGATATAACATAAAGCAAAGGGATGCATTCCTGGGGTTTCCCCTATTAGCTGTAAGCTACTTGAGGACAGGGATCATATCTTATCTAAATAGTGTATTTGTCCAAATGCCTGGGATAGTACCCTGCATACAGTAGTCACTTAAGAAGTGTTGACTGACTGGAGGTAGATTACCTCCCTAATTCACTTTGGCAGGGTATTCCTTTCTTTCCTTCCCTCTAGGTGAAATGTGCTATAGTGACCTAGGCCTTGTTTGTTTATGCTTATTCAATGAATGCTCCTACCCTTCTCTGAAAAGGGCCCAGTTCAGTGATGAAGAGGGTGCACATAAGCATATCTCTGACAATGCTTATTCTACCCAGAGGTGACTGGGTCATTCTACTCTTGTAGAGTTCTGTCCTTAGCAAGGCTTGGTTTGGTTCCTGACTTCCCTTTAACAGAGTATCATTCCCTCATTTTACTGAGCTGCCTCCAAGGTGCTGAGGAAATCAGAATTTCACCCTGAACTTCTTCACAAGTAGGCTGACTTTTGTGAAAAGAAGCTTGGTTCTTAAAATATTTTTCCATCTTGAAAGTACAGAATTTTCTCTGTAGATTTTCAGTGTGGCTATCACCAAGTGAAAATGGAACACAAGAACAAGCAACAGGAAATTCACAAGCCAAAGGATTAGATTTGATACTATTTCATCTCTCAGAAAATGGCTGCCATCTTACATCAATCAAGTGATGCCACAGAATCTTGAAAGCAGGAAGTCTGAGTTAAAATCTATCTACAGACACTTACTATGTGTGGACCCAGAGTAAAACACTTAATCTCTATTGACCTGGGGTTACTAACAGCACTGACCTTCCAGGGCTGTTGTAAGGATGTAGTGAGACAGTTACTTGTAAAGCAACTTTACAAACCTTAAAATGCTATATTTTAATGTTAGTCACTATTATCATTACTCTTCAGTGTTAAGAGAAAATAAGAGTATAAAGAGATAATATTAATATAATAATTACTTTTTTGTACTGAGATAATATCAATACTAAGCATCAATATCATATCATAATATTGATATTATTTACATAATTATTACTCTATTATTAAAAGGTATTATTATTGCTACTACTAATAATAATGAGTGGCATTTATATAGAACTTTTAGGCTTGCAAAGTGCTTCACAAATATCATTTCATTTTGGGGCAGCGAGGTGGTGCGGTGAGTAGACTGCCAGGTCAATAGTCATGAAGACTCATCTTCCTGACTTCAAATCTGGTCTCAGACATTTACTAGCTGTGTGACCCTGGGCAAGTCACTTAACTCTATTTGCCTCAGTTTCCTCATCTGTTAAATGTGCTGGAGAAGGAAATGGAAAACCCCATTCCAGTATATTTCCTAAGAAAACCCCAAATGAAATCATAAAGAGTTAGACACAACTAAAAAATGACTGAACTGAATTTATCCCCATTTTACGGATGAAGAAATCAGCAAATCAGTCACTGAATAGTCAGTCTACAAGTATCTATTATGTGCTTACTGTGTTCCAGGCACTATGAAATATGTTTGGAACCCATTTTTTCCCCTCTTTCCATCAGTCTCCTTTCACTAGACCATAGTCATTGTGGTAGAGAGAACAGGGCACCTCAAGACATGTGGGTTGAAGTCAGTGAAGATGCTCTGGGGAACTGAAGACCAGGAGAATGAAGACTATGGAAAATAGCTAAATCAAATGGCATTTGAGTACACTGACTCAGCTGCCAGAATATTCAGTGAGTTCCTGAATGTTTCCTGGAAGGGGGCTTGCTGGTATATCTTGGAATGAATTGACTAACACATGGTATCCCCACCTGACTTCAAGAGACCTGCATTCAAATCTGACCTCAGACATGTTAGTGTCGTAGTTACTTGTGTGACGGTGGTCAAGTCACATAACCTGTTTCCTCATGCCTCAATTTCCTCATTGGTAAAATGGGATAATAATAGCACCTCTCTCCCAGGGTTACTGGGAGGAAAAAAGAAGATAATATAAAAGCACTAAAATGCTATATAAATGTTTGCTATTCTTCTTTGACTATGAGTTCTAAGAGGACTTGAACTCCTCTGTGACTACAGTCTGGTGCTTAATAAATGATTATTGGGCTGGATTGGATTGGATTGGATTAAGAGTATGTGTATACAGAAACTGATTGAGGCTATTAGGAAGGATGAAACTGTCGTGGCTAAGATATTAGGTCAACCAATTAATAAGCTTTTATTAGATTTGGAAAAGTCCTTGAAGGTCTTCTAGCCCACCTATTCACTTTACAAATGAAGAAACTGAGGCCCAGAGTGGTGAAGTTACTTGCCTAAGGTACTACAAAGGTCGTAATTGGCAAACCTGGAATTGGCACTGTACCACAATTACCTCCCTAATGAGTAAGCAAGTATGTATAAGCTACATAGGAAGTTCCAGGCACTGTGCCAAGCCCTGGGGATACAAATATAATGAATGAACAATCCCAACTCATAAGGAGCTTAAATGCAAATGGGGGGAGTCAAGTACATAAATAACTATCAGGACACATACAAGGAGAAGAAATACAAATAAATAGCAAATAGTGAACTACGAAGTAATTTGGTGAGGAGGCCACTAGCTGTTAAGGAGATTGGGAAAAGCCTCCTGTAGGGAGGTGTGTGTGTGTGTGTGTGTGTGTGTGTGTGTGTGTGTATGCACAATCTTGAAGAAAAAGAAGGATTCTATGAGAAAAAGGTGAGGTGAGAAGTGAATTCCAAGTCCATGGGATGAGGAGTTCAAAGGCAGAAGATGGAGTCTCAGGTAGAAGAAACAGAGAGGTCAGTTTGACTGGACCACCAAGTGTGAGAAGAAGAGTAATGTATAATGAGCCTGGAAAGAGAGGTCAGGGACATGTTGTGAAAGACTTTAAAAAAGCAAATGAGTTTAAATTTTATCCTGGAGGCAATAGGGAGCCACTTGAAGTTTACCAAGGAGGGGAATGATATGGTTAGGTCTATATTTAAGGAAAATCATTTTGGAAGTTGTGCACAGGATGTACATCTCCAGACAGAGATGGGAGAGATGAGTCAGGGAAACCAATGAGGAAACCTTTGCAATAATCTTTGAGAGGTGATGAAGGCTGGAACTAAGGTGTAAGTAGAGAGAAGGGGTCTATTTGAGAAACGTGGAAGTAAAAATGGCAAGATATGGCCCCTGAATGACTATATGGGGGGAAGGGAGAGTGAGGTGTCAGTGATGCTGAGGTTACAAACTGGGAAGATGAAGAAAATGGTGTCTTCAACAAAAACAGGCAAGTTTGGAGGAAAGGTCGATTGTGGGGACAAGGTAATGAGTTCAGTTCTGGACATGTGGAGTTTGACTTGTTTCTGGGGCGCAGAGTTTGCAATGTCCAATAGGTAACTGGTGATGCCAGTTTAAAGTTCTGAGGAGAGCCAGGTCAAGATTTCTGGGTTTTCTGTCCCTGAGTCATCATTGTGGGAGAGGGTGTTCACAATCATCTATAATCAGTTGGGGCTTTTGACTCATGCTGTTCTTGAGCCCATACATAGCATTTACCAGAGTTGGGGAAATGGGATTACAGATTTAGGTCTGGAAGGGTCCTTAAAGATCTTCTGGCCCACCTGTTCACTTTACAAATGAGGCAACCGAGGCACAAAGGAGTGAAATTACTTGCCTAATGTACTAGAAAATGTAATAACTAAATAGTAATTGTTTCTCTTTTACCCAGGAACCCTGAAGGTCTTCCCTTCCCAGTTTGTTTTTTTTTTTGATTAAAGGGTTCATCCCTTGAGTAACTTAAAGAAATCAATCCATTGAATGGGTATATCTCACTCAAAGTGAGAATGTGGCAAGACCTTAGCCTGAAAGGGCCAGGGTCTCCCATTGCATCCTGGACCATCTCCATTATCCTGATGAATATCAGGCCACTGGATCCAGATGTCCCAGGAGAAGAAAGTGAAGTTGCTGACCTTGCACAGCACCCCCTCGCTCAAATCAAAGTCAACTGCAAGTCATGTCATCATCTTGATGTTATGGTCCTCTTTGAGAATGAAGGACAAACACAACTAGAAAGGTAGTAACTGGCAACCTTGGGATTGGAACTTTCCTATGTTACCTCCATAAAGAGTAAGCAATGATAAAAACTATGGTCAAAAACAGTAGAGTTTCTTATCTGAATTCTACCTGTGGTAGCTTACTCCTACTCTGATGCTCAGAGGAGATATGTAAAAAAAAGACTGCCTGGGAGTAACTCAGAGAAGGGCAGGAGCTAGGTCACTGAACTTTTTTGGGGGTGGGGGTCAGAGGCCAGTAAGTGTCTAAGGACAGATTTGAATTCAGGCCTCCTGACTCCAGGGCCAATATTCTATCCACTATGCCACTTAGCTGCCCTTGAACCTTAAGGATGAAAGTCACATTTCAAAGGACTTCTATCCCTTCTCTCAACTTACCCAAGCTATTATAATGCCTACTCTTATTATAATTAATAAATCACTTTTGTAATTAAGTGTCCCTGTCTATATCCTGACAATATAGAGTATCCTGCCCTCTCCCCCCTTTTTTGGAGGGGAGGGATCAAAGGTCTTTCTGAAGTACTAATCAGTCACATTATAGCATTCTATCAGTCCTTTCAATCAATCAATCATTCAGGTATTAAACTTTTTTTTTTTACCATATACTAGGTGCTATGGATTACAGTGACAAAAGCGAAAACAATTCCTCTTTCAACAAATTTACTTGCTAATGAGAGAGGCATGTACATATATTACTTTGACTTAAGTAGTTACTTAAGGGATGACCCTTTTAATAAAAAAAAAAAAAAAATCAAACTAGGAGGGGAAGACCCTCAGGGTTCCTGGGTAAAAGAGAAACAGTTACTATTTGGTAACTTGGGAGGGGAAGCCACTGAATCCTGCATGGGGAGGGGAGGAAAGAAAGCGAGAAAGGCCTCCCCCAGCAGGTGGTGCTTGAACTGAGTCTTGAAGGAAACCAGGGAAGGCAGTAAGGACAGTCTTCCAGGTATAGGGGGACAGCAAATGCAGCGTGGTATATGAAAAATACTAGGAAGACTAGTAGTGCGTATTATAGAGTGCACATGGAAGGGAGTTAAGTGTGAAAACAGTGGAAAAGTAGGAAGGGGCCAGGTTGCAAAGAACTTTGAAAGACAAGCTCAACTCCTTTAAAATGTAAGAGATTACACTTCATCATGATCATTAGTAAAATCTGTTCAAGGAAGTAGTTATATGATGCCCAATGTTTTGTTTAAGAAAAAAATACACAAGCAATACCACTAATGAGGGTAAATCTCACCACAATCTCCTACCTATATTGTTTTTCTTTAGCCTATTAAATAAGAGCAGGAAGTGGGGGTGTGGGGCAGGGGCATGGAGTGGAAGCCATTTACAATTATTCAAACCAGAAAAGGAAACTCCCTCATAATTGAAGTTGATTCCTTGTCTTCCTTCAAGTCTCAGCCAAAATCCCACCTTCTGCAAGAAGCTCTCTTCCTGTCCTCCCTTAATATGTTAGTGCCTTCCCTTGGCTATTCTATATCCTTTTATATACCCTACTTGTACATAGTTATTTACATGTTGTTTCCCCCATTAGACTGTGAGATTCTTGAGAGCAGGGAGTGTTTATGCCTTTATTTGTATTTTATTTTAAATTTAAAATTTTTAAATTTATTTTTGCCTTTATTTGTGTTCCCAGCCCTTAACACCATAAGCCCTTGGATGCTTGTTAACTTGATTTAGTTGCACACTAAATCGGGCTCTTCTTATTGTTTTTTTTCCTCCATATTTACTCATTTTTAAAAAGTCATAATCTTATACAGCAGTAGGGAACCTGCAGTCTTGAGGCCATATGTGGCCCTCTAGGTCCTTAAGTGCAGTCCTTTGAATCTGAACGTCACAGAGTAAATCCCCTTAATAAAAAGGATTTGTTCTGTAAAACTTGGACTCAGTAAAAAGGCCACACCTAAGGACCTAGAAGGCCACATGTGGAGTCAAGGTGGCAGGATTCCCACTCCTGGTCTAATAAATCCATTTAAAGCCTTAAAGTCAGGAAGATTTGGGTCCAAATCCCATCTCTGATACATATTAGCTGTAAATTCCTTTCCATCTGGTCATTTTCCAGTCATGTCTGACTCCTTGTGACCACGTTTGGGGTTTCCTTGGCAAAGACACTAGAGTGGTTTGCCCCTTTCCTCTTCAGTTCATTTTAAAGATGAAGAAACTAAGGGAAAACAGGGAGACTTGCCCAGGGTCACACAACCATTAGGTATCTGAGACCATATTTGAACTGAGGAAGAGTCTTCCTGACTAGAAGTCAGGCACTTTATGCACTGTGTCATATAGATTTCTAGAAAATTCATTCAACTTCTTTGAGACGCAATTACCCAGGAGCTAGCTATGATTCACAGATGAGTTGTGGGCTGCCCAAATCCCAAATCTTTTATGCATTAGTGAAAAAGAAAATTAAAAACTCATCAGGGGGTCGTAGAGACAAGCAGTAAAAATGACTTTGTACTGGCTAGTGGAGACCCAGCCTCAATAAAAATGGCCCAAATTATTAATACCCTTTCCCAAACAGTCGGAGGGTGGAGCTTCTCAAAAGTGTGGGATGAAAACAACAAAGCTAATAGGAATAGGATGGATTTGCATGTCTCTGATTTAGGTTGTGAAAAAGGCTACCTTAAGAACTCTGGGCATTCTGACTGGCTGTCCCCTATGGCTGAAATGCTCTCCCTCCTCATCTCTTACTGGTCTCCCTGGCTTCCTTCAAATAAAAGCTAAAAACCTTAAAATTTAAAAAGGACAAGGTCAGCCGTTGCATTCTGGAGCACTCCCAATCACCTTGACTCTTGACTTGCCACCGGACTCCAATGACTCCAGAGGAGAGTGAGGCTGATGACTTTGCACAGTTCTGCCTCACTTAAATCCAATTCATGTGCAAGTCAAGACTTTGAAAACAAAGGACAAAACAACAGCAATCCTCTTTTTTATGTGTGAATAACCAAGTCCAAGAGAGGGGAAGGGATCTATTTGAGATCACACAGGTAGTAGGTGGTAGGACCAGGATTTGAACCAAGGTTGTGTGATTCCAAAATCCAGCATTCTTTCCACTTCAGTTTTCAAGTATTTTATTCTTAAAAGCCTCCAAAGATGGATACCTTGCATTTTGCTTAGCTTCTCTAAGCCTATTTTATTTATTCCTATCATAGCCAAAATCCCATGAGGCTATCCTGCAGTCTATTTCTCTTGCTCAATTTTAATTTTCCTTTCTAATGATTACAATATAGACAAAAATTAATAAGCACCATAAGCACCAACATTTCCCCATGCAAAGGAGAGAAAAAAACTCTCAAAGAAATATGATGCTCATTGTTTAAAGTCTGCTTCAAATTTAACATGCTAATCCCAACATTACTCTGCTTGCCTCTATCTCCTTTTCAACTTTCTTCTGCTCTCATAAGTGACTTGCCTAGGGTCAAACAGTTAGTAAGAGTCTGAGGCCACATTTGAACTCAGGTCCTCCTGATTCCTGGGATGTGCTTTATTTAATGAGGCACCTAGCTGCCCTTGTATATACATGTTCTTAATGGTTAATAGACTCTTCTTTCTTTTTTTTTTGGTTATCACTATTACTACCCTCTTATCCTCCCATAACTTCCCTTGGCCCAAAACCCTTCCTTGTTACAAATATAGTAAAGTAGAATAAATTCATATATTGGCTGAAAATATACATTTCATTCTTTATCTTTAGTCTAGCTCCGTTGCCAAGAGGAGGGAAGCATGATTCATTGTCAGTCTTCTGAAGTAGTAATTAGTCACTGCAATGATTACAATTCAAAAGTCTTTCACAATTATTTTTCTTTACAATACGGTAGTCATTCTACAATTCATTCTACTGGTGTCAGAAGGACACTTAAATGACCTTTTGGGTATAGTTTCAAGTTGGTCAGATCAGATCCAGAATGGTCAGATCAATTTCAGAGCTCCACCAATGGTTGGTTGGCTGTTCTTTGTTCTGGAAGAGGACCAAAATGACATCATTATGTTGGGGTCAAGGTACAGTGTGTCCAACTGCGGTTGATCAAACCAATATGAACTCAGAAGGTTCTACACCAGGTTGGGCACAAATAGTCCATATGAACATTTGGAGTAAAGATGTCTCTAAATTTACACATTTCACAAGATTGAAGTGATTTGTTTCTTGAAAAAATATTAACAGACAACAAAATATCATTTTGTATGCAAGGCAGATCAGAAAAAGGGCAAGAAGTTAATGGATCTATACTGTTTTTTAGCTTGAATCTCTTTCCATGAATACAACAAATTCAACGTGTTATTTTCAAAGTTGTCCTGTTAGTCTGTGTCTCCCATTGACCTTTTTTTGTGTTTTCTGTGCATTTAAAAAAATGTGTCAATGACCCTCTTTTAATTTATTTCTTCATTTTGGTTACCCTGTGGCTTCCCACCTCCCCATTCCCCCAACTCTCTCTTCCAAATGGAAAGAAGAACAAAATGCTTATGTTTACATGGATAGTTAAGCAAGGCAAATCTCCACATTGGCCATGACCAAAAATGTGTGTCTCATTCTATATCTCAAGCTCATTCCATTTCTGTTAGGAGATGTGGGTAATATATTTCATCACTGGTCCTTTGGAATTATAGCTTCTAATTGACACTGATCAGAGTTCTTCAGTTTTTGTTATTTTTTTTAAACAATGGTAATGTGATGGCATAAATTGTAATCTGGGTTTTGCTCACTGAACTCAGTATCAATTCACAAAGCCTTCTCGGTTTTGTCTAAAAAATGTCCCTTTAGTAATTTCTTATGATGTGATGATATTCCATTATATCTATATGCCTTAATTTATTTAGCCATTCCTTAAATCGAGAGGTATCCACTTTGTTTCTAGTTCTTTGCCACTATGAAAAAGAATTTCTATGCATCTTATACAATTGGATTATTCTTCCTCCCTCTCCCTTTTAAAAAAATTCTTTTTGGGAGGGAGGGAGGAAGAGAAGTTGGAACTCAACGTTTTAGGAACAACTGTTGAGTATTGTTCTTGCATACAACTAGGAAATAAGAAATACAGGTAATGGGGTATAGAAAGTTATCTTGCCCTACAGGACAAAAGAGAAGATGGGGATAAGGGAAGGGAGGGATGTTAGAAGGGAGGGCAGAGTGGTGATAGGGGTAATTAGAACACTTGATGTTTTGGAGTGGGGGGAAGGGAGAAATGAGAAGAAAATTTGGAACCCAAATTTTATGGAAATGAATGTTGAAAACTTAAATAAACTGAAATACAAAAAAAGATTTTTTAAAAATCTTTTTGGAATAAAGGAGCATTTAGTAGCATTGCTGGGTCAAATGGCATGTGCCTTTTGGGGTATTGTTCCAAATGTTTTTCCAGGATAGCTGGATCAGTTCAAAGTTTTATCAATGCTATGTTAATGTGCCTATTTCCCCACTGTATCTTGAACAGCTATTTTCCTTTTTTTTGGTAATTTTTGCCAAATTTGTAGAAAGAGGGTTTAATTTGTATTTTTTTCATTATTAGTAATTTAGGCACTAATATGCTCTATATGGTATTGATATATTGGATTTCTTCTTTTAAGAATTACCTGTTCACATCCTTTGACCACTTACCTACTGGGGAGTGGCTCTAGTTCTTAAGAGATTGAATCAATTATTTATATATTTTAGATATGAGGCCTTCATCAAAGAAACTTCTTGTAATTTTTTTCTGTTAATTATTTCCTTCTAATTTTAGCTATATTAAATTTTTGTACAAAACCTTTTTAATTCTATGTAACCAAAATTGTCTATTTTATCCTTTGTGATTTTCTCCATCCTTTGTTTGGTCATGAACTCTTCCCCTAACTACAGACTCTAATTTGTTTATGATGTCATTTTTTTAGCTCTTGTTTGGGACTTCACTGGGTATATGTTGTGAAGTGTTTGTTCTAAACCTAATTTTTGACAAATTGCTTTCTTGTTTTCCCAGTAAAATTTCATTATCATTTTTTTCTAGCTCTATACAATAATTCTTTGGTAGTTTGATTGATATGACACTGGATAAATAAATTACTTTAGGTAGTAGTATTACTTTTATTATTTTGGCTTAGTCTACTCATGAACAAATTTATATTGTTCTAATTAGTTCTGTATTTATATTGTATTTTGTAGTTGTGTTTTTATAGTTCCAATGTGTATCCTGGTAGGTAGATTTCCAGGTATTTATACATTCTCTAGTTATTTTATATGAAATTTTATCTTTCTCTTCCTTCTGGGTTTTGTTGGTAATAAACAGAAAAGTTAATGATTTCTGTGATTTTATTTATTTTGCATACTGCTAAATTGCTAAAAATTATTGTTTCATTTAATTTTTTAGTTATCCCTCTAGAGTTAAACTACCATGTCATGTGCAAAAACAAGATTAATTTTATTTTCTCTTTGTCTATGTTTATTCCCTCTGTTTTTCTTGTCTTATTTCTAGCTAATTTTTTACCCTTTCTTAAAAGGCTACCTACTTACTGCATATAATTTTTATTAGGCTGTGCTCAGTAAAAGATATACTATTTCTGCAGTTCTGCACTTGTGAAATTTTCATGCCCTGATATGTGGTCAATGTTCATAAAGGTTTATAAGATTTTCATTAATTTGATTTTTTTCTTGATGTCTTATGGAGTTATTAGCTTCTACTTACCCAATTCAAATTTTTAAGAAATTATTTTCTCCAGTGAACTTTGATATCTCTTTTTCCACTTGCCCAATTCTATTTTAACGTGTTATTTTCTTTGGTATTTTTTGATGTCATTTTTACCAAGATATTAATTGTCTTTTCATAATTTTCTTCCTTTGCTTTAATCTCTGTACCTAATATTTCCCCTACCATTCTCTTTTGAATTTTTTTTTTTTTGGGTGATGAGGCAATTGGGGATAAGTGATTTGTCCAGGTTCACACGGTTAGTATCAGAGGATAGATTTGAACTCAGGTCCTCCTGACGCAGGGGCCATTGTTCTATCCGCTCTGCCACCTAATAGCCCCCTCATTTAACTTTGAATACTATTTTTTAGCTCTTCTGGGAATTCTTGTTGGATTTGTGTCCGATTAACATTTTTTTTTCCCCTTTGAGGTGTTACTTGCAGCTTTTATAATTTCACTGCCTTCTTCTAAGTATGGGTTTTGATCTTCTCTGTCACCATAGTACTGTTTTATGCTGACATTCTTTTTCTGTTGTTTGCTCATTTTCCTACTCTATTTCTTGATTTTAAACTTGTCTTAAAGTTGGGCTCTGTTCTTGTTGGAGGAACACTATTTCAACCATTACATTTTTAGTTTTGTTTTTTTTTAAATGAACTACTGTTTTCAGAGCTAGTTCTGGGGGTTTGAAAGTTTTCAGCGCTTCCAAGATGGGGTCACAGGGATCTGGGGAGAGGTGTGGTCACTGCTCTCCTGGTCGCTAACCCGATCCTCATCCAGAAAGGGCCCCTGATCCCTTCCATCACACATCAAGTTTAACCTTTATTATTAACATTTGTCACTTTCTAACTCAGACAAACAACAAAACAATTATCAAGTCATGATTCCGGTTTCATCGTGAAATATAAATACTTACGCTGAAAATTTAACAATCAGCTCTCATAAGCCAATTTGATCTGGCTCCAGCATACTTCCTGCCTTACTCTTTCTTTGTCCTCACTGTGACCTCTGATCCCTCTACCACTCTGGCCATCATGTCTGCTCTGGCCTCACTTTCTTCCCTTCCCAATCTTGACCCAATAGTGGACCAATTCAACTCTACACTATCGTCTGCTTTAGAATTCCTTGTTCCGTTGTCCCATCTCTACTTATCCCTTGAGTATTGCCTGCCATCTATCTGCTCCTTCCATTCCTCAAGTGCTAGAATGAAACTAGAGGACATGAAACTGACTAGGTCCAGACATCGGGGCTACTTGCTGTTCCCCCCATAGGACACTCATCTCTCATTTCCAAGTCTTCAATATTTATATGGATATTTCCTCTCACCCACCCCAGCTGGAAATGTTCACTCTCCTCACCTCTTAGGCTCTCTGGTTTCCTTCAAGACTCAATTCAAGTGCTATCTTCTGTGGGAGGATTTTCCTGGTTCTCTCTCCCTCCAAACTCCCTAGTTTCTACTGCAGGTTCCCCACCCCTATTCTAATGTCTTCTCCTCCAAGGTTGCCTTGTATGTGCCATGCATATAGGTGTGTGTATACACACACATAAAAATTTTATCCCCTGCTAGTATGTAAATGCCTTGAGGACAGGAACTGTTTCACATTTGTCTTTGTATCCCCAGTATTGAACACAGTGTCTGGCAAACTGTAGGTAATTAATAAATGCTTACTGACTGACTGACACAATAAATACCTGTTGATTGATTAATGAAGAAAAGGAATTTCTCATTCTCTGTGTAATAGTCCTTCATGGTTCTCTCTTAAGTTCTTTTCACAACTCGCCTCTCATAAAGAACAATAAGCTAGCATTTATATGGCATTTTAAGGTTTATAAATATCTCATTTGATCCTCACAACAGCCCTGGCAGGCAGGTGCTATTATTATTCCTATTTTACAGATAAGGAAACTGAGGTTGAGAGAGGTTAAGTGACTTGCCCAGGGTCACACATCTAGTATGTTCCTGAAATCAGATTTGACTTTGGGTCTTCCTGACTCCAAGGTCAGGAATCTCCTGAATTTCCAACTAAGCTATCAGTAATAAGAGACAGTTATATAATACTGGAAAGCTTGCAAAGCTCTTTACATACATTATCTCAGCAGTCCTAAGAATCCCATTTACAAGAACCTTAACATTGGATTTGGAGTAGTTTCTCTGATTACCAATTCTGATGGTTATCTAAAGGTTATCCCTTTAAGACCCTGACATTGTGAAGAAATTTATCAATTTGAGCAATCTCCTAATCTTCAAAGTCTCCTATTTTGGGTCATTTAATTCCGTTTTTGTCATGGCCAGACCATCAATTGGAGCCTATGATCTCTTAGATTACAGGACAGATGGTAAGCAAGCAATGACATACTTAGAGGTATGTTTTAGGGCAAACTTGGACTGACTGGGAGAACTTTCTGTTCTTGCCTTAGACCTCGAAAGCAGCCCAGATGTAAATATGGAAAGGTTTGTGTTAGACACCAGAAGAATCACTCACTTTATGAAGTAGAGGGTGGTAGCCACAGTTTGGCTGTTTCAAAAATCTCAGCAATGTTATGTGTCAGTGGTCTAGTCCCTAGTGGTAAGTAAATATAAAACAAAAAAGAGGGAACAGCAAACACTAATCTTTAAGAGGGATCTCTTCTGATGTCTTACACATCTGAGCAAACCCAGGAAGATGATTCCACTCCATAGCTAACTCTGAACTGGGACTGTTTATAGAGGCACATCAACTTTTAAATGACTCAAAGCAGTGGCTATGTTTGGGATTGTTGACCATCTCTGACCATTTAATCTGAGCTACCCCCTTATTTTAAATTTAATGTTCTTTCTTAAATAAAGGATAGAAGGAGGGAGAAAACTGAGGCTGAGAGAGCACAAGCATCTTGTCCAATTTCACAGAGCTAGTCAATGTCTGAGACAGGATATGAACTCAGATCTTCCTGCCTCTGATCTCAGAACTTCATCCATTGCACCACACAGCTACCTAGATTTCATTAAGAAATCAACCTTTGGGCTTCAGTTTTCTCATCAACAAAAGGAAGGAATTGGACTAGATGACTTACAAGGTCCCTTGCTCTAAATTTTTGATCCTAAGATTCTAATAAATCCAGATCTAACCTAAACTAATAGAATGTATTTATTCCTATTTACAAATGGGAATACTATCTGAATACTTATGACTTTTTTTCAGGTCATTTACATAGCACCTTACCATTTACAAAAGGCTTTCCCACAACCCTATGAGACTGGTACTTCAAGACTTCAGGTATATGCAACTTCATTAGTGTGGGGTCTCCTTCTGCCAAGAATAACTATAATCCCTCTATAACTTAGGAGAGGGTCTCTGAGAGATGAAATAGCTTATCATTTACCACCATATGGCCAAGCTGGCAATATGCCTCTCCAAAATAAGTTGTGTTTATCCTGGGACACTAGACATAGAGTCTATCCCTAGGACATTACTGAAAACTTCCAGTTTGGTAGAAACTACCAAAGTTTCCAACCCATCAGCCTAAAGGTAGCCAGGTGGCACAATGGATAGAGCACTGAACTTGGAGTCAGGAAGACCTGAGTTTAAATCTGGCCCCAGAAACTTACTATGTGTCATCCTGCCAAGTTATTTAATTTCTATCTGCCACAACTATAAAATATGGATCACAACAGCACCTTCCTCCCATGGTTGTTGTGAGGATCAAATGAGATAGTATTTGAAAAGCAGTTTGTAAACCTGAAAAGTGCTATATAAATGCCTGCTATTATTAACTTTCAAAGAAAAACTCAGCATCATCTCCACTCTATCATGAAGAAGTTAGCGCTAGCACTATTACCCCCATTCTATATTCTCCGAAGGCTCAGAGAATGAAATGACTTTGTTCATGGCCAAAGAGATGCTAAGCACCTGAGCAGGGACTTGGATTCACATCTTTGGGCTTCAAGACCAGTGTTTGTTCTATTATTCTGGGCTCTTCCTCATAGAGGAATGACAAACGTGATATTGTGGGGTGAGAAATGGTCCATCAACCAAGTGACAAAATAGTAAAATCTGATCATTTACTAGAAACAGATAAAACTAATTTAGCTCTTCCCAAATTATGTAAATAGGCCAACCAATAAACAAAAAATGAACCCCCAACTCTCACAATTCCCAAAGAACCTTGTTTGTATCCTTGGAGGTTGCTTCTTCTCCCAAAGCCTTTGGAAAATCTTCACGTTGATGAGAAGGAAAATCAAATAAGAGAATGTACAAAGCTCTCTTCCAGCTTGAGGAACTATCTAAATGCTAGACCACTATTATTACTGTTCTCTAGCTTCTAATCATAGATGATTTTAAGGATTCCTATTTGATAAAATATTTGCAAGTCTTAAAAGATGCCCTCCCATTTAGAATAAATACTTCCTTCTAGGAATATAACAAGAGAAGAAGTTTGAAATCTACCTACAGAAGTTGGTATGGGTCATTCCCTGTGAAACAGGTAAGAATAGAGCTTCCTATCATTCTACTTACTTAGTAGTCAGTAATTTTAAAGTTATTCTCTGTTTAGACCATAGTTTATAATGACATCTTTCGTTAACATGGTCATTTGGAAGACACTCTTCTTACTTCCTTTTTTTATTTGACCACACTCTTTTCAAGACAGGAAATAGTACTCCTGAATTTTTTTTCTCTTAACATCCATGCAACAGTGGAAATCAGATAGGCTAAAACAGAACCAGAAATATATCAAAGTTTTAGGATGTTCTCTAAGTTGCTTAAGGGAAATGAACTGACTTACCATACCACTCATCAACCCACGCAAAAGCCTGTCTGTGCCCAATCAGCAGGATATCTCGGACCACCTGAAAAGTAGAAGCACAACTCCTTGAAACAAAGCCTCGTAAGAAATAAACTGCCCTGATTTTTGGTTTCCTGGGGAAAATGGTTTTATAGCCCCTCTCATTACATATACAATTGCAATCATCATTGATTATTTAGGATTATTATTATTTTGATGAGGCAAGTGACTTGCCTACGGTCACATAGTAAGTATCAAGTGTCTGAGGGCTATATTTGAAACCAGGTCCTCCTGACTCCAGGGCTGGTGCTCAATCCATAGCACCACTTTAGCTGCCCCCATCAATATTATTTATTAAAAAGGTAATGACAGTTTTTAAAAAAAGAGTATAGCCACGCATCTGAGAATCATAGGGTCATTAAGTGATATATGAATGACAAGCTCCTTGGCAGCAATTCAGCAAGGCAATTAGTTTTGACGTTAGTTACCTATGGAAGTTAATCCTCACTTATCTTCAATTAAAAGGGCTGATGCTTTCCATTTACTGAGTCAGGGTAGCGTCTCTCATTATTCCAAGAAGGCTAAGGTATGATTGTTGGAAAAGAATACCATCATGTGCATATAGGAGTATAGGCTAAGAGCCATTATGTTCTTTAATGATAATAGCCAACATTTACATAGCTCTTAAAAAGTGTTTTGTGTGGATCTGATCTTACTTGCTTCTCACAAGGGCCCTGTGAGTTGGATAAAGATAATAACAGCTTACTTCACAGGGTTGTTCTGAGGATCTAATGGGATGATGTAGACAGAATTCTTTATAAACCCTAAAGCCTTATAAAAAACATCAGTCATTATTGTTATATCACCTTATATCATATTATGTCATGTTATGCCATGTTGTGTTATTATATTACATTATATCATATTATGTTTCAAATCTTGTGTTTGTGGGGGAAGCCTTTCCTGGTCCCCTTTAATGCTAATACCACTTTTCCCTGTGAAATCACCTGCAATCTACCCCGTATGTATCTTGTTTGTACGTAGTTATTTGCATGGATTCTCCTGCATTAACATGTGAGCTCCTAAAGGGCAGAGACTGTTTGTGTCTTTTTTCATACCTTAGTGTTTAGTACAGCACATAGTAAGTGATTAATATGTATTCATGGAAATCAAGGGGATGCCCATCAACTGGGGAATGGCTGAACAACTTGTGGTATATGAATGTAATGGAATACTACTGTGCTATAAGAAATGATGAACAGGAAGACTTCAGAGAGATCTGGAAAGTCTTATATGAACTGATGCTGAGTGAAAGGAGCAAACCAGGAGAACTCTGTACACAGCATCAACCACAATGCACAAGGAATTTTTCTGGTAGATTTAGCACTTCACAGCAATGCAAGGACCTAAAACATTCTCAGTGGACTCGAGGGAAAATGCCTTACTTCTACAGCCAGAGAAAGAACTATGGAATTAGATTGCAGAATGAAGTAGAATATTTTCTCCTGTGTTATGTTTTGTTTTGATTTTTCTCATGGTTTCTCCCATTCATTTTAATTCTTCTATACAACATGACTAATGTGAAAATGTGCTTAATAAGAATGTATATGTAGAATCCATATAAGACTGCATGCCCCCTTGGGGAGGGAGGAGTAGGAAGGGGGAGAAAATCTAAGACTTATGGAAGTGATCGTAGAAAACTGAAAACAAATAAATTAAAAAAAGAGATAAATTTATGATTACTGATTTTCCACTTTATTGAACTTAACTTTCTTATCTTGGAATAACTTCCAAATCTTGTTAACATTTCATTTATTCAGTAAATGCATTTAAAATTTATTCAGTAAACTGCATTTAAAAAATATACTTCAGACACAGGAATAAAATTCTAACACAAAGATTAATAAGAATGCATGTGAAGAACCTATACAAGATTGCATGTCATCTTGAGGAGGGAAGGAAGAGGGAGGGGGGAGAAAATTTAAGACTTAAGAAAGTGATTGTTGAAACCTGAAAACAAATAAATTAATTAAATTGAGAAAATGAATGTTAAAAATGTTTTTTGATTAAAACAAAATAAAATGTTTCCATGTTGACTGAGGGAAAAAAAATTCTAACACAAATACCCTCATGGTTTGACTTTTTTCTTCCACGGAGCTGAAAAAGATGTTGGAGATTCTGTTCCAGCACCTTCATTTTACAGATTTATATATATTTGTCTATATGTTGTCTCCTCCATTATGCTGTGAGTGCCTTGACTGCAGGAATGCATTTGGCTTTCCTTTATATGTCTAGTGCTTAACATATAGGCTGACTCACAGAAGGTATTTAATAACTGCCTACCCACTTCAAGTAAGCCGTAATATGAAGTATACATATATTGATGACGGTTGGACCCTCTGTGGAGGATTTACAGAAGGATATGGACAATTGTTATGCCAGAAGTCATGCAATGGATAGGTTACAGTCTGAAATTCTGAAGGGAGTATTTTCATATTTATATATTTAAAAATACATAAATTTATGGGTTCTGTGAAGCATTAAAATAAATATTCTTGGCTTAGTGCAGTGCCTGGTACAAAGTAGATTGCTGAATAAATGTTTATTGACTGACTTGTTCATATAGAACACCTGCATATGTGTGTATTTATGGCATACTTGTTTCACGTACTTACATGTATGTTTCCAAGACATTCTCGGCGTATCTTAACATTCCCTCAGTCCTGCCAAACCCACTTAGCAAATGACAAAACCTCTCCTCTCATGCATGTTTCAGTAAATGATAGATTTGAATTTTTGTGGGGTTTTGTGAAGCAGGAAAAGTACTTCTAATGAAGTGTTTATTACTCAGGGCATCTGAGAAGCTAAAGAGGCTTTTATGACGTGGAAGGAGGAAAACACATGTAATGAAAATGAGTAGCAACATGTAACAAAAGACACTTGAGTGCTGAGTATGTGGAACTGGTAAGACTCAAAGAAAAAACAACCACGGCACCGGGAAGTACACCCATCGCATTAAGCACAACACAGCTGCCTGTCGGAAACCAGGATTGAAGAACGCTTTAAGAGTTCACATTTTAATGGTTTTTCTGACTGTGAAGCGATCCTTGAGAAACAAAGGTGTTCACAGAGAGGCATCCTCGGAATTATAAACCCACAGAAATGCTATCCACAGATCTAATTAGTCACTTCGATGCCACAGCAGGTGTGTTTTTTGAGCTTTGGTAACATTTCATTCTATTTAGGAATGGGCACCAGGGAAAATTCATAATCCTGTACAATGCTGGTAGGTATTTTAAAGAAGAGGATAAAATTCTTGAGATTAGCTTGAGTCACCCATGGGAAAATTACTGAGAAAGTGTTAGGGCTACCTTATTATTAGTTTCAGGAAAGGGAATGATAAAATTCCCTAATGGCAGTGGCCTAAGGGAGGGAAGATTGCACCGGACTCAAGGGTTGCACAGAAGAGATGGCTTGGGAGTGATGTCAGAGGTGATCTAAACCTAAGTTGGAGAGTGGAATTTTAAACTCTGAAGACAATCCCCTGACATGTATTCTTCCACTCAGCAACACTGGGCTCCTTGCTGGTCCTCAAATAAGACATTCCATCTCCTGACCTCAGGCTTTTTCCCTGATTGCCCCCATGTTGGCTTCCCTACTTTCTTCAAGGCCCAAATAAAATCCTACCTCCTACAAGAAGCCTCTCCTGATCCCCCTTATGACAGGGTCTCCCTTTTGCTGATTATTTCCAATTTCTCCTGTATATATTTTGTTTGTATATCGTTATTTGCGTATGTCTCCCCTATGAGATTGTAAGCTCTTTGAGGGCAGGGACTGTTTTTTACCTTTCTTTGCATCCCGAGCATTTAGCATGGTATGGGGCATATAGATGTTTAATAAATGTTTTTATTATTGACTATATTACTGCTGAGTGACTGGCAGCAGAAAGGGAGTTAGACCTTTATCTCCGCGTGTTTCACAAGACACTAATCACTACAGGCTCTGCAGGGGTCAAGGATCTGGTTTCAGAATAAAGCTCAGAATATTTAATCATTGGGGGCAGTTACATGGTACAGTGGAGTAAGGAAGACATGAGTTCCAATGTGGCCTCAGATTACTTGGTAGCTGTGGGACCCTGGGCAAGTCACTTAACCCTATTTGCCTCAATTTCCTCATCTGTAAAATGAGCTGGAGAAGGAAATGGCAAACCCCAAATGGGTCACAGAGAGTCAGACATGACTGAAACAACTGAACAACATCATTAATACTTATTCATTCAATAAAACATTAAGAGTTTTCAAATTCAATCCACATTCAGTTGCTATTTATGACATCAAATTTTCCAAGGGTGAGAACTGTGGAGGCAGATGGAGACTGCTTCTTGGGCACTCAATTCTAGCACCACTTTTTAAGTGCTAATAATAATAGCTAACATATGTAACATGGATAGCATTTTGAGGTTGGCAAAGTTCTTTACTCAGAGACAAGGGGCAGGGGGTAGACCTGTGCTTATATTGGTTAAAGGGAACTCCCAAGTGAGGAAACTGTCTCCACTAATGCAGGTTGGTACCTTTTCTACAATATATAGACTACCTAAAGCCGTGGAGACAAACCCACATAGAAACTGGGAACATACTGACTTGGAAAATCACACATTAACATCTATGTTATATCGTATTTTTGGTTTTTTTTTGTTAAATTTCATCAAACATTTCCCAGTTAAAGGGCTTTGAGCTGGATAAGGTTAAATGACTTATCCCAGAGTCCTATGGCCAGTATGTGTCAGAGTCAGATCTAGAACCAAAGTCTTCCTGGCTTCAAGGCTTACTCTCTAGGCACGGTAGCATACTATCTGTGATGCAAATGCCTTACACACAGCTTCTGATCTGGTTAAGAATTCTGCAAAAGTCATTTAGATTATGGCTCCTCATATCAGTATTGCAGTTCTTCACCCTGTGTTACAAATAAATGAAAAGACCTGCAGCCTCTCCTGCAAACACAAATAGTGCGAAAGCTAACAAAACTGGGGAAACAATGGAAGTAGGGCGTGCGTTTTTCACTCTTCCTGTACAGAAGAGGGTCACATGCCTGTTCCTTAAAAAGATAAGCAACTTGGGGCACCCAGATGGCATAACAGACAGAGTACTGTCTCAGAATTCAGAAGGACCTGAGTTCAAATGATGCCTTAGACACTTACTAGTTATATGACCTTGGGCAAGACATTTAACCCCAGTTCTCTCCACCTCCTTCAAAAACCCAAAACAAACAAACAAAAATAGCTAAGCAACTGGTCTTTAGAAATAGAACAGTTAGATGGTTGATTATTTCCAATTTATCCCGTCTATTACTTACGTGTAAATAGCTGTCCACAGGTTGTCTCCTTTATTAGACTGTGAGCAGAGTCTGTCTTTTGACTCTTCCAGTATCCCTAGTGCTTTGCACAGCTTCTGGCATATTCATTATTATTTACTTGTGTCTGACTCTTCATGACCCCATTAGGGGTTTTCTTGGCAGAGATGCCTTTTACTTCTCTAGCTCATTTTACAGATGAGGAAACTGAGGCAAATACAGTTAAGTGACTTGCCCAAGGTCACATGGCTAGTGTCTGAAGACTCATTTGAATTTAGGTCTTCCTGTCTCCTAGTTCAGTGCTCTATCCACTGTGCCACCTAGCTGCTCGTTTTGTAACAGTGGAAGCATTTTATGAGTGGGGTACTATGGGATTTCTTAATCAATTTGCCTTGTAGAGGTAGTTGATACTTTTGCTCATACATCTATTCCCCCCTGGCCAGATCTTAAACAATACGGTGGCTTTCCTTGGCCCCTGCTAAAATCCATAACATGGTTTTCACTCACCTTGTGTACAAATTGTTCTACTCTGGTTTGAAGTCCCCAGACTTCGAATTTCACAGTCACCAATTTGTAGGAGCACATGATGGGTTGGTGACTATCTCTCCAGCCTTCCCTTAAATGTCCTCTCCCTGTTTTCTCTGATTTAAAATGTTTAGGATCCTAAAAAATAAAAAAGGGGAAAACTGTGATTTAGAATTACAATGAATAAATTCTAGTAACTCTATGTATGCGCTGTGGAAACCAGTCATTGGTCATTTCATCAAAAACTTGTTTTCCAGGAAAGCATTTCTCAAGAAGCATGAAATTAAAACATGGAAAAGACAGTGTTATAATCAGAGCCATAGCTAAAAATAATTGTGCCGGGGGCAGAACAATTTGGGGTGGGGAGTGTGGCACAGAGCGCAGTCTGACTGTAGGTACAGTCATGCCAGGAGAGGAGGTCGATCCTCCCCCAGACAGTCTGGGTTGGGGGAGAAGGTGGAAGCCAGGCACCCATATTTAGCATCCTGTTATCAGCATGGAGGTGGTTCCAGTATATCTGTCTAGGCTGTTGGAGTAAGGTGAAGTTTATGCACCAAATCACTCCATGTTAGTTACGGCCCTGATCGCAATGGCATCATATACAATGCCAAGCACCACTGGAGGCAGGCAATTTACAGATCATAAGTTATCAATATGTTGTCAATAAGACTCTTTTTAATGTCCCCAAATAAAAGAGAAGTCCACATGGTCTGAGCATCTAAAATTCTCAGTCCTGGTGGACAACAAGGTGGTACAGTAGAATGCTACACTTGGAGTCAGGAAGATCTGAGTTCAAATCCAGCTGTGGGATACTGGGCAAGTCTTTTTAATCTCTGCCTCATTTTCCTCACCTGTAAAATGGAAATAATAATAGCTCCTACCTTCCAGGGTTATTGTGAGGGTCAAAGGATAAAATAATCGTAAAGCACTTAGTACAGTGCCTGGCACAGAGTAAGCACTATATAAATATCAACTCTTATTACTAAATATTTAGACAATTGCTAAAATGACATGGATGTTCCCTTGGTAGGATCCTAGGTTCTGGCTCTGTTTGTGGATATTCATATGTAAAGGAAACATAATATGTCATTATTGGGAGAAAACATTTACTGAGTACCCACTAGGAGCACAGTACTGCACTAGGTATTATATTTTGCTCACCCTCACCAAGCTTTATTTTCTTTGTGTTATGTAGGAGGAAATTCACCAAGTACAGTCCTCGAGAGAAGAAAACAAGACTATGCTTGCAACCTGCTTTTTAACAATTTGATTTTCAATTCATTCCCCATCTAGGAAAACAATCATGCAATGCTAGAGCAGATCTGTTTTCTAGGACATATGGTATAGGGTCAAATTCAGTTCTAGGGCTGTGCAGGTGCTAAAATGGGATCATCCTCTTTGTCCTGATCAATGGATACTCAAGACCTACTCTTAGGTCCTGGTGACAGTTTCCTTCACTCATTATTATTATATTTTATAATTTGTCAAATCTAGCCAGCATATAAAGAAAGTTGGGCATTCTATGCAGTGTTCCACACCCCCTGGAACCCTATTTTTGCAAAGAAGGTAGGAGAGAGAAGGTATCTTCTTACAACTCTTCTTTGGGGTTAAGATTGGTCATTATTATTTCATAACATTGAATTTCAATTACTTTTTCTTCACAAGCTTTGCCACATTCATCATATTCAAGTTATCTATAGCACAGTAAAACTATAATATATTCATGTACCACAAACTCTTTTGCCATTCCTCAATAGATGGACATCTACTTTGTTTATAGAAAATTCTATTAGAAATATTTGAGTATTTGCGGTGCCTTCCTCTTTGTCATTGATCTTCTTGTATATGTAAAGTGTATGATTTCGTCGCAGAATCTTTGGGTTAGAAGGTAAGGCAAATGGGTGAGTCAGTGAACAGAGCACTGGGCCTGGAGTCAGGAATATATGTGTTTAAATGTGACCTTAGACCCTGACGATCTGTGTGATCCGAGGCAAGTCACTTCACCTTGGTCGTTTCAACTATAAAATGGGGAAAATAATAGCACCTACCTTCCAGGGTAAGTGTGAAGATCAAGTGAGATTATATTTGCAAAGTGCCAGGCACAGAGTAGGTACTTAATAAAGGTTTATTTCCTTCTTTCCAGATGGATAGTGTTTTTTTCAACCAATGGATTATGTGTTTGACCACTGACTCTTCGGTATTTTGGCTAACTGAGAAACCTTTACTTGACATTCATTCATAGCTCCCTCTCAGAAAGCAAACCTTGCATTTCCAAAGAAGTACAGATGTGAGTTGTGATTTCCTGAGACTAGTTGTGAAGTACAGATGTGAGATGTGGTTTCCTGTCTAAAAGGCAGAGGGCATGGATGTTGAGTAGTTTTCAAAAAGATCTCCTGTGATTTGGGAGAATTTAATGGGAGATGTAGTGGTCCAACCCAACCATCTCCAAGACTTCCTTATTCCTATACTACACAATGCAAAGGAAAAAAAAATAACCCAGTGTGGCACAGAAGAAGACCTTAACAGCATCATGCAAGAGGAGGATGTGGTTTTGTCTTTTATGGTGGTTTATGGTGGTCTGAATAAAGACAGGAACTGAAGTATGTTGGGCAATGAAAAGATGCTTTTTTTTAAACTTTCAGAATCTGTCCTTTGGTTATTTATGCATATTGCTATATCAGCTATTTAAAAGGTGTAACAATACTAGGGGATTGGGCTCAGTTGTATGTGACAGCATAGCGAAGGGTTAGGGAACCAGGACTAGAAAAATGGAAAATACAGGAAGCAATGGAGTCAGAGCAGCATCATTAAATCAATAAATGAACATTTATTAAACATCTGTGCCAGGCATTACACTGTAGGAAAATAATAGCTAATACCATTTCCACTTTAAGTTTTGCAAAATATTCCATATACATTATCTCATTCTTGACAACTTTGTGAGATGGGTACTCTTACCTCCATTTTAGAGAGGAGGAAACTAAGGCTGAAAGTGGTTAAGTGGATTAACCTCTCTCTGTCTCAGAAGAAAACTCAGTAAACAGAAAACAACAAGACATATTGCAGGGCCAAAAAGGAAGGGGAGTTGGGAAGGCAGGATCAACACAAGGCAGGTGATCAAAGGGCTAGTGACCAAGAATGGGGTCAGGGGGAAGGAAGCCACAGGACTGTCAACAAAGAAAAATCCCCATTACTGAGAAGGCCTATTATCGTAGCTTCAGCTGACTGCTCTTCCTTCATCTTAATGAGAGCTGATGCCAAGTCAGCCAAGAAAAATATATTAAGTGCTTATTGTGTATAAGGCACATGCTAAATGCTGGGAATACAAAGAATGGGAAAAACTTACTCCCTGTTCCTCACACTAGAATGTGAGCATTATAAGTTAACTGTGGATATACAAGATGATAAATACAGTGCAAATACTCAGCAATCTCAGAGGGGAGGCACTGGTGGTGGTAGCAGGATTCAGAAAGGTCTCCCACAGAAAGTGAGATCTGAACAAATCTGAAGGAAGCTGGGAAGGTCAGGAGGCAAGGGAGGGGACTATCCAGGCACAAAGGGTAATAAGCAAAAAGGGATGAAGTGAAGATGAAATGCTGTATTTGAGGAACCCAAGAAGAACAGTACACTTGAATTGTAGGGTATTGAGTACCTGAAACGGCCAGGTCTCTCATTGCATCCCGGGCCTTCTCCAGTCATCCTGATGAATATCTAGTCACTGGACCCAGATGACTCAGGAGGAGAAAGTGAGTCTGGTGACCTTGCACAGCAACTCCCTCACTCCAAAAAAATTCAAGTGCAAGTCATGTCATCATTTCTCTGATGTCATGGTCTTCTTCGAAAATGAAAGATGAACACAGACAGACAGACTTAGAAGGGAGTAAAGTGTAAGAAGACTGGGAAGGTAATAAAGGACTGGGTTATGTTGGGTTTTAAAATCCAAACAGAAAAAAAAAAGAGAAAAAAATAAAATCCAAACAGAGGATTTTATATTTGATCTTAGAGGTCATACGGAGCCACTGAAGTTAACTGAGGACAGTAACAAAATCAGAATTGCACTGTAGGAAGATTATTTTGGCAGCTAAATGGAGCACGGAGTGACATGTGGAGGGATTTGAAGCAGCGAGACCAATGAGAGATGATGAGGGCATATGCCAAGATGACAGCTATGTGAGTGGAGAAAAGGGGACTTATTTAAGAAAAGGTATGAAGGGAGAAGTGGTGGGACTTGAAAATAAAATGGATATACAAGGTGAATACCCGGGAGGAGTCTAGGATGACACCTAGAGTGATTGAATGACTGACCCAGACTGAAAGTCAAGTGAGTCTGGCCTACAGAGGCCTGCAGAGGATGAAAGCTAAGGTACACACTTTTCTGACAGATGCAGTGGTCTGACCTAAGCTGACCTCTTCCTCAAGATAATCAAACAAACAACCAACTCAGAGCTCTCCATTTAAACCTCAGTTACCACCAACCTTAAAGATAAGTAAGACACTGAAATGCCAAGATTTAAATTTCAGAAACTGAGACAATGTCTGTTGGTGTGGACAGAGGCTTCCAAGGACCTAGCACCTTCCTAGGGTGCTAGACCCAGCTAGCCATAAGCCTGCCCCTCCAGAGAAGTTCTCTCAAAGACCTATGAGAGAGGAGAGAACTGAAATGAAAATAAAAAAGAGCATTCAAGAACACTTTAAATTTTGTAAGGCATTGTAGATGTTATTTCATTTGATACATAAAACAACCCTGTGAAATAGGAATTTTTATCATACCCATTTTACAGTTGAGGGAAATGAAGTTGAGGTGTTCATCTAACTGGTATCTGAGACAGGATTTGAATTCAGGCTTTCCCAACTCTACTTCTGTGCTCTTAGCTACTGGGAAGCTCTTTGAGTGTGGACATCCCATGATTGGGGAAAACTGAAGACAAAAACCATAGCTGTTATTTATTATTTCTATTATTGCTCTAACAAGAGGTAAGACTCTGGCGGGGGTGGGGTGGGGGTGGAATGTGGCTGAATGATACAGTATTACCCAGAGACCATGCAGGATATGAGTAACTGATGGTGGGAGCTAAATGTGTGAAACTCCAGACCCTCTTCATTCCTTCCATCGCCCTGGCTCTCTGCTGAACCTACGTCCCATTCCCCATTTCTTTAAGACATTTGCTTTCTCGACTTTTTGCTTTGTTTGCATTTGTTTTCAAAAGAGACTAAAAGAAAAAAAGACAATGTACTTTTTTTAAAAAATTGGTTTATGTGTATATGAGGGAGAAATAAATGTGATAAAGAAGTGATGGTCACCCAAGGACATAGAAAGAAATGAATCGCTAGCCTTCCTGTTGTCAGGATTACCATTTAGGGGCTTTAGAGCAACCAAAGAGGTTTTATTAATTTTCAGAGCTGGGAAAAGATTAAATGAAACAGGAAGATCCCAGGTTCCCCTGGATAAAATGAGTTTTGGTAGAAGGAGGTTTTCATCAGAGTCGTCTGTCTTTCTGGGCTCTGTAGTCATTTTGGGTACTTTTCCCTTTGATAGCTAAAAAGTGCTTTATAGTTATTATTTTATTTGATCCTTACAACAACCCAGGGAGGTAGGTGCTATTATTATCCCCATTTTACAGATGAGGGAACTGAGGCAGACAGGGATAAGTGACTTGTCCAAGGTTGCATAGCTAGAAAGTGTCTGAGGCCTGGGTTTGAACTCAAGTTCTGACTCTAGGCCAGCTATTCTGTCCAATGGCCACTTAGCTAGTCTCCTTTTTTCTCTCTATTTTCTCTAACCAAAGCCTGTTAAGGGGCCCTATCTTCCTCACAGAAGGGTAAATAAGGAAGAAGGCAAACACAAGAGGATGCTCCAAAGGGAGGAGCTGGGAAAGAGGGATGCCACCCACACCTGGGTGGGTACCATTCCTATTTCCCTTCACTCTTAGGTAAACATTGAGCTACTTCGATTTCTAAGGAATTCAGTAGTGATTGCTGAAATGACTCATCTTAAAAATTACAGTTATAAAGTGTACAGGAGATCAGCTATCAAAGCAAAAAGAGTGAGTGATGTGAAGGGTCAGGGCACGTCATAGTCTTTCTCAACCAAGAGGCAAAGCCTTGGCAGCTCTTTGGTGAGTTAACAATATACATAGGAGAATAATGAATGTAAACTACTGGGAGAACACCAAGTATGATAAATGGAAAAGAAGACAATGATCTTTGTCCCAAGGGTTCTTAACCTATTCTGTATTATGAACCCTTTCTTAATCTGGTGAAGCTAATGGATGCCTTCTCAGAAGAGTATTTTTTAATGCACAAAATAACATGCACAGGATTACAAAGGAAATAAACTATATTGAAATGATTATCAAAATATTTCCCCAAAGAAGACAAGTTCATGGACCTCAGGTTAAGAACCCCTACCTAAAGGAAATGGTCAAAAAATCTTCGCAGCAAGTGTCTTTGATAAAGTTCTAATTTCTATGATATACAGGGACTGACTCAGATTTATAAAAATAAGAGCCATTCCCCAATAGCAAAGAACTAGAAACTGCAGGAGGGCTCATCAAGTGGGGAACGTTAAGCAAGTTCTGGTCTATGTATGTGATGGAATACTATTGAAATGATCAAGGGGAAAGTTTTAGAAAAACTTGGGAAGACCTGTATATAGAAAAAAGTGAACAGAACCAGGAGAACAATTTAAACAATATTGTTGTAAATTTAAACAACTCTGAAAGACTTGGGAACTCTGGTCAACACAACAACTGATCACAATTTCAGAAGATTCAAGATGAACATGCTACAGCCCTTCACAGCAATGCAAGGACCTAAAAAATTCCCAATGGACTCTTGAGACAAAACACCTTCCACATCCAGAGAAAGAATTACGGAATTGGATCACAGAATGAAGCAGACTATTTTCTCTTGTGTTTTGTTTTGCTTTTCTCATGCTTTTCTCCCATTCATTTTAATTCTTCCATGCAATATAATTAAAGTGAAAATGTATTCAATTGGAATGTTTGTGTAGAACCCATATAGGATTGCACATCATCTCAAAGAGGGAGGAGGGAAGGAGAGAAAATATAAGATTTATGGACGTGATTGTGGAAAATTGAAAACAAATAAGCTAATTAATTAAAAAAAAGATGAACATGCTATTCACCAATATGATAGGGAGGTGATGGACTTGAGTACATTGAGACATTTTTTTCCGGCATGGTTAATGTCAGAATTTGTTTTATTTGACAATACATGTTTGTAACAGGTGTTTTACTTTTCTTGTTATGTCAATTGGGTGAGAGAAGGGAGAGAAGAAAAGAATGCAAGATCTGAAAATAAAGAAAATGTAACTAAAAAAATCTTACTTAGCCCCAAGGGCCACCAGTAAGTCTAAGCAACAGATATTTTTTCTTTCTTTCTTTCTTTTTTCCACTTTTGAGGCAATTGGGGTTAAGTGACTTGACCAGGTAACATAGCTACTAAATGTGAGGCCACATTTTGAACTCAGGTCCTCCTGACTTCAGGGCCAGTGTTCTTTTGGCAATGCTACCTAGCTGTGCTAAGAAATATACTTTTGGTAGACCTCAAGCATAAGCAGAAGAAAGGGGAAAAAGAGAGAAGAGAGGAAGAAATAAGGAAAGATAGGGTAGAGAGACCAGCATTTATCAAGTGCCTACTATGTGCCAGGAACTGTGGAAGTCTTTTATAAATATTTTCTCATTTGATCATCACAACACAATAAAGAGATAAGGGAAACAGAAATATACACATCCTACTTCTAAAATGATCTTGATGTGACTTAATGGTTAAAACATGGCGAACAAAAATGAGAAATAGACATTGGAATAAGGCATGTTTTGCTTTTATAATGTATCCTCAGCACTTAATAAAATGTCTGGCACACAGTAAGTAACTGATAAATGCTTGTTGGTAGATTAAATGTGTAATAAATGCCTGTGGATTGATTGAGAAGACAGAAAAAGACCACCCAAAGAAACAGGTGCCAGTGGGTCTTGGAGATGGTTAGGTAAAAACAAATAAATTTGATTCCAAGTTTTCTGGTAGCTAATGCAAAATGGTAAAACACATGAGGTAACATTCTGTCTGACAAGAGAAAGTATACACATTCATCTTGATAGACAGCAATTTCTTCTTTGCGACTAAACCATATGAACTAATCTGCGTCCAGCTCTGTCTCTTTCTTTCTCCCCACCTCCAGCTCATGGGGACCCATCCCACTCTGATCAGTATGGGAACTCTGATCTGCTTCATTTCCCACCTGGGACTGATGGGGACTGCTCATATTAATGCTGACCCAACTGTGGATAACTAAAATTGGCTCAGCTTACTTTACTGTAGCTCAGAAATCAGGAGCTCAAGAGAGCCACCAGCCTCAGCCTATTATAACCAGCATGTCCTGCTATTTCTAAAGGCTGCTCCTAATGAAAGCTCCTCCTCCTAAAGACTTGCCTTGCCTCACACGTTCTCTCTCTCTCTCTCTCTCTCTCTCTCTCTCTTTCTCTCTTTCTTTCAAAGACACACACACACTTTACAGTACATCAGTACAGTAACTTTGGACTCATTTTAAAGGACTTGGAGCAAAATGTTTATATTTTAGAAGACTTCAGAGGTTTATAGCTACAGCTTTGCTTTCAGGACATGCTGATGGTCCTAGTTACCATCTGAAAAAGGCAAAGTGTATACAATGATTAAACTTTACACTTAGAGAGTACTTACAATCAACAGATGACGTAGGTATCATAAATATTATTATTCCTACTGTGCACAATTTTGCCCCCCCACCCCCATCTCCCATCACCTGAGAAAGACCAGTCAGGAGAAAGATATTTTTGGCCCACTCTGAGCTTAACCTACCAGAAAGTTTGTGTGCTCTAGCATTACAGATATGATTTGCTTTGCTCTCTGAGGGAATCCAAACTTCTTCTTCCTGTGTCAGCAACTACAAGACCAAATGAAGTTGACCAGGAATATTTTTCTGTTTATGACTACCAAGGACAAAGTGCCTTCAAATGAACACTATCTTGAATAATAGGACTTTTCTTATGCTATATATGTCACATTAATGATAAAAGAGACACAGATATCCTGGATCTATAATTTCAACTGACACCTTAACATTCTCTTATCTTACTGTATTTACAATCTATCCAATTAAGAAATGGTTAACACATATGGAGATCATAATTGTGGTTGACACAAGCATCCTGAGTTGGAATTGCTCTAAATGTTTAAAGGGTCTCTTTCAGCTTGTTTACCTGAGTTCAGAATTATTTTCTGACTCCATCATGCATGACTGTCTGGATTAATGAAAATAATAAAAATGTTACAGCACATGTACAGACTGATGTTTGTTCCTTGTTCAAAACTTTGATGAGGGGGAACCCCACTCTGTTTGTTCTTTGGACAAACTTTTGGTTAAAGGCGAAACTGATTCTGTTTGTTTCTTTGGACCAAACCTTTGGTAAATGGTTGACATGACTCTGCATATGAGGAAAATGACATGCCTATGATCACAGAGATAAAGAGTTAGGTGATGCATGGGAGAAAATGCTGCTTTTAGAGTGAGAAAGATCTGAGTTCAAATCCAGTCTCAGACACTTATTACCTATGTAGCCCTGGGCAAGTCTCTTAACCTCTCTCTGACTCAGTTTCCATATCTGTATAAGGGGGAAAATAATAGCACCTACTTCAAAGGGTTGTTGTGAGAATTAAATGAGATATTATTTGTAAAGCACTTTGCAAACCTTAGATCCTATATAAATGCCAGCTATTATTACATTTTTATTGTAACTAAATGTCAGAGATAAGAACCCAAGTCTGCAGGCAGAGAATCTGGCATTAATCACTCTAAACCATGAAATATATTCCAAAATAAATGAATTAATCTGCTGACTGGAGTTGTTTTAAATTGCTTTTTGTTGTTGTCCAGTTGTTTTCAGTTATGCCTGACTCTTCGTGACCCCATTTGGGGTTTTCTTGGCAGAGATACTGGAATGATTTGCCATTTCCTTCTCTAGTTCATTTGACAGATGAGGACCTAAGGCAAACAGGGTTAAGTGACTGATTCAGGGTCATGCAGCTATTAGTGTCTGAGGTCATATTTGTACTCAGGAAGGTGAGTCTTCCTGACTCCAGTCCTGGCACTCTATCCCCGGCACTACTTAGCTGCCATATTATACTGTTATTGGTAGTACATGCTTATAAACTACAACAATTTTAGCTGCATTGTATTCCACTGTACACTTCTCCTCCAATAATAACTCATCCATATAATATACTGTTTCCTAAGTCACCTCCTAGTAAAGGCTACATGATCATTATCAAGGCGGTCTGACTATTTGCAAAGTGAATGTTGTACATCCAAAATCACATAAGTTTTTTTTAGAAAGATGGCCCTCCCTGGAGGCATCATTTCAAGGTGAGATTTCATCCACCACAGAACAGATGTTGCCAACTGTGCTTTCAACAGCAGTGTTCTGATACAGGTTCCAAATCAGCACAGGATAAAGGAACACAAATTTGGTGCTGGAAAGGGCAATGGGGACATTGGGTTTAAATTAATCATTTTATAGATGAGGAACTTGAGAGCCAGAGTTGCAAGCCAGGTCCACATCTGTCTCCTTCTACTCAAGGACAGTGTCCATTTACTGAATAATGAATAGATCAACGAATTCTTACACTATGTGACTGCTCAGACAATCAGCGAGGATTGTCACATAGCTTCTCTGTGCCAGGCACTGTGGATACAGATGTAAAAAATGAAAGGATTACCATTCTGAAGGAACTTTCATTGGAGAAAGGAGAAAACAAGCACATAAATATGTATATACAGAATTAATATAAAGGAATAATTAACTGCAAGGTAATTAGGGCAAAAGGACACTGGTGGACATGAGGGAAGAGTGCAATGCAGTCATGGAGGATGGGCAGTGCAAAGTCACAGTTCAGCTCCATGTGTGAAAAAAAGAGAAAAGGCCAGGTTGACTGGATCACCAAGTGTGAGAGGGGTGGTAATAAACAACAGGTTGGAGTCTGGTTGTGAAAGGCTTCAAAAGCTAAACAGAAGAATTCATACTTGGTTCTAGGGGCAGTAGGGTGCCACTGGAATTTATTGAGAGGGGAGTCACATGATCACAACTGTGGGTAAAGAAAATAATTCTGGCAGACAGGTTCAGGATGGACCAATGTGGGGAGAGATGAGACAGAGGTACAATTAGAAAGATATTGCAATAGCCTAGGTGACAGCTGGTGAGAGTCTGAACTAAGGTGGTAGTTGTATGAGCAGTGGGCAGGAGAGATGTGGTGGTAGAAAAGGCAAGAATTGTGTCAAGGATAATGAATGCTAAGCTCATGAACCTGGAAAAATAAAAAAATGGTGCTGGGAAACAGGGAAGTTTGGAAGAGGCTTGGGCTTTTTGGGGGAAAGAAAAGCAGTTCTGTTTTGGATCTGTTAAGTTTGAGATATCTCTGGGACATCAATTCAAAATATCCAATAGGCAGTAAGAACTGGTATTGTGGTACTGAAGCTTAGGGAAAGGTTGACATTTGTGAGTCTTATATATAAACTAGATAATTAAAACCAATGGATATTAATGAGGAGGAGGAAGAAGAAGAAGAAGGAGAAGAGAAGATGAAAGAGGAGAAAAAGAAGGAAAAGGAAAAGAAGGGAGGAGGACGAGGAGAGGAAGGAGAAGTAACAATCATAGTTAGGGGACATAATATGAATGATGAGCTGGCAAAAGGAACCAAGAAGAAGCAGTTCAGACAGATGAGGAGAACTAGGAGAAAGTAATGTCAGGAAAACTCATCTTCTACAAGAACACTTTTCCAGTCATCTTTAATCTTAGCACCTTCCTTCTGAGAAGACTCCCAATTTATCCTGTCAATATTTTGTTTGAATATGGTTGTTTGTATGTTGTCTTCCCCATCAGACTGTGAACTTCCTGAAAGCAGGGAGAATGAAAGTGAGAATGTGATAAGACCTTAGCATGAAAGGGCCAGGGTCTCCCATTGCATCCTGGGCCATCTCCCGGCTCCCTGATGAATATCAGGCCCCTGGACCCAGATGGCTCAGGAGAAGAAAGTGAGGTTGGTGACCTTGCACAGGCCTCCCTCACTCAAATCAAAGTCAACTGCAAGTCATGCCATCTTGGCGTCATGGTCTTCTTGGAGAACCAAGGACAAACACAACCTTAAAAGCAGGGGTTGATTGGGCTTTGTACAGAACCTGGCATATTTCTTCTTGTTGTTCGGTCATTTTTCAGTCATGTCTGGCTCCCATTGTGATCCCATTTGGCTTTTTTTTTGGCAAAGATACTGGAATATTTGCCATTTCCTTCTTTTGCCATTTCCTACATACCTGACATGGAGCAGGCACTTCATTAATGCTACTTGACTGAAGAGTTGGCTGAGATGAGACATTATCTACCCAGAAAGGGGAGTTAACCATGTCAGTGCAGCATGCAGGTAGAGTAAAGGAAGAAGAGTGGGAAAAAATTATCAATTCAGAAATTAAGACATAGTTCTAAAAAGAGGAGTTTCAAGTTGAGTGATGGGGTCAGAAATCAGAATGCAAAGGGTTCCAATAATTTTCTCAATAATATAAAACCAGGTACATATCAGGAGGCAATGTGGTTGAGAGTGAAAAGAACATGATGGTACCTAGAGGTGTTAGGACTTAAAAGAAAAAAAAATCTTAACTTTCTTCTTGGTATCAAAAATTGAAAACAAAACGGGTGCCCATTGATTAAGGGATGGCTGAACAAATTGTGGTATAAAAACGTAATGGGGTAGTACTGCACAATGAGAAAAACTACAACTATGAGAAAGTCAGAGAAAGATGAAAGTTCTTGCATGCAACGATAAAGAGTGAAGAAAATCAAATGATGACAACAACAAAGAAAATGATTAGAATATTAAATCTATGACATAACTCCTTTGAGGTGGATACTACAGCCAGTGTTTACTGCCAGACACTGTTGTGGTGTCAGTTGGATTAGTGTACATGTTTTTGTTTTCTTGATACAAGGAAGGATTTAATTTTGGGAAGGGTAGAACAGTGGCATAATAATATAAGGCAATGCTAAAACTACTATTATTTTGAAAGAGCATGCCAGACTAGGATTAAGAGGACCCTAGTTCATATCCTGATTCTTGACATTCATCATCTACGTGAATAAAGGAAAGTCAGTTTCAACAATCTGAGTTTCAGCTCCTTATCCATCAAATGGAGATGATGATAAAGCACCCTAGAAACTTACTACATAGATGTGAATTATCGCTGTCATCAGGATCAGTGGTAGATTGACAAATCTGGCCCTATATAGGATCATGGTTTTGGAACCAGAAGGGAAAAAACTGAGTGCCAACAGAGGTTAAGGAATTTGTCCTACATAATAAATATAGGCAAAAACAAGGCAGGATTTTAACCCCCACCTTCAGATGCAAGAACCTGTGCTGATGCTATTGTGGTAACACAATGCCTCCACAAATTGTAGTACCATGATCTGTTAAAGAGAAAAAATGACCCAGAGTGTTAGGAGATTAGTCAACAATTATGAGTCTGGGAGAAAAGAAATGATTTCCCTTTTCTGATTGTATAATCCACAATTAGTGGCTATCCTGAAGATGTATTATAGAATGAATTTGGAGAAATGGCTTTGAAAGGCCTTGGATTTACCACTTGAGATTGATTCTAAACAGTTTTCCTGGGCCCTTTTTCAATTTTACATATTTGTTCAAATAGAGGGAGATCTCTGGGGCATGCAGAATTTGAAAAACTTGCAAAACTATATCTATACTACACAGACTAGGAGAATGTCAGAGCATTTTAGAGTCAGAATGGTCTTACAGGTTATCTAGTCCAACTCTCTCATTTTATAGATAAGGAAACTTGTCCTGGAGAGGCAAAGGTGTTAGGCCTAGAACCCAAGTCTCAGTTTTCAAACTTGTATATGGATATTTATACAAACTTGTATATGGATATAGGCAGCTCTCCCTTTTCTCCACTTCTCAATTTATTATTTCACTGATTTATTTTTGCCCAATTAGCCCTCATATCTCTCTTATTGCTATTTTTAGTCATCTCCTAAAAGATTATCTCACATTCCCCCCCACCTCAAAAAGAGGTTATTATATAGGAGTCACAATAAAGTCTAAGCAATTGAGTAAGAGAGACCTGGAGGCTCTTTTTTTTTTTATTAAACAAATCAATGCTAATGACCAGGTAATTATACTCATAGCTTTCCGAAGAAGTATAAAGTATTCTGATACCATATCGAAGAGTGTTAAATAGGCCATAATGAGGGAAAGGACAGAAAAGAGGGACTTAATAGCACTTAAGGTGTCAGAGTTTCTGGCCTCAGGTCCGGTTTTGAATAAAATTAGAAGATAGGACAAAATGAAGAAGGATGAAAAGTCAGTTGTTACTTTTTAAAAGTACTTTTAAGTGGGAGAAAGACACCGAATTATTAAAAAGAAAAAAAAACTTTGTTTTTTAAGCTTCTAGATGTTGTAGGGAATTGAATATTAACTATCCTCTAGCATCAAGAATACCTAAATTCAAAAAAGACACTAGCAGTGTAACTATGGACAAGTCACTTGCCTTGGATCAACCTCAGTTTCTTTATCGGTTAAATCAGGGTAATAACAGTACTCCCCCCATGCAAGCTGTTAAATTGTCCATCTATGTGTCAATATCCCTGCCTGTCACACAGAAAACCAGGGTTCATAGAAGCTAATTTTGGGCAGCTAGGTGGAGCTGTGGATAGAGTGGCAAGACTGGAGTCAGGAAGATCCATCTTCATGAGTTCAAATCTGGCCTCAGATACTGGCTGTGTGACCCTGGACAAGTTACTTAGTCCTGTTTGCCTCAGTTTCCTCATCTGTAAAATAAGCGACAGAAGGAAACCACTCCAGTATCTTTGCCAAGAAAACTCCAAATGGGGTCATGGAAAGTCAGACATGACCGAACAACCACTTACAAGCTGTTGTTAAGATCAAATGAGATGTACAGTCTTGAAAACATTAAATCAATATATAAATGTCAGCTATTATTAATGCAGCAACATCCTTTAAGTTTGCTAGCCACTGAGTCATAAAAGCTGAGAGCATGTCAATCCATAAGCATTTATAAAGTACTCTGTAGGTTCCAGGTCCTATGCTGCAACAGTAGAACTGGATAATATAATATCTAATAATATCTGTGACATTATTATCTGTCATATTAAGTCACCTTAGATATTATTAGAAATTTTGATTATGTAAAATTAGAAAGTTTTTCCACAAATAAAACCAATGCCATATAAAATTAGAAGCAGGTAAATGGGGAAAAAATTTGCCTACGTTACTTTGATAAATACCTCATTTTTGAGATTTATAGACAACTGATTAATTTTATAAGAATTAGAGCCATTCTCCAAATGACAAATGGTCAAAAGATATGAATAGACAGTTTTCAGCAAAAGAAATTCAAGTTAATAATAGCCATGTGAAAAAATGTTCTAAATCACTAATAATTAGAAATGCAAATTAAAACAACTCTAAGGTTCCATCCCACACATCATTTTGGCGAAGTTGACCAAAAAAGGGGAAAAAAAGGGAAAATAACATACTGGAGGGGCCGTGTGAAAATAGTTAGCACTGTTAGAACTGTTGGAGCTGTTGAACTGGTCCAGCCATTTTAGAAAGCAATTTGGAACTATGCCCTCAGACCCATTAAACTGTGCATACCTTTTGACCCAGTGATTTATCTACTGTCTATACCCCAAACAGAGCAAAGAAAGAGGAAAAGGACCCCTATGTACAAAAAATATTTACAGCAGTTCTTTTTGTGGTGACAAAGAACTGGAAATTAAGCCAGTACCCATCAGTTGGGGAATGGTATACAAATGACAAGGTTTGGAATTGTTAGAGCTGGTTCAGGTGTGAAAGAATTCACTGAGACCTTCTCTGTAGCCACTGGGAGCTTTACGGACACAAAAGTAGCTTGCTTGAGATTTGACAAGGGCTAAACAAAAGACAATGATATAGGAAAAGGATCAAACTTATATAGGATGATTTTAGGATTTCTTTATGGGGGCTGGAGATCTAGGGTAAGTCTTGCAAGATAAAGACACAGGATGAGAATGATGAATGACACAGGATGAGGGAAGACAAGGAAATTCCATTCCCTAGAATGGAAGGTGAGAGGAATTTTATGGTCCAGGATATGGGGAAGTTTTGTGGTAAGGGGAGACTTTAGGGTGCCCTCAGGTTGGATTTCAAAAAGTCAATCCTTAATATTATTTTTAACAGTTTGTATCCACATCACAAGTACATATATACATACCATATAATGGTACAAATACATGTACAAGTTATGGTATAGGTATGTGATGGAATACTATGATGCTATAAGAAATAATGAAGGAGCTGGTTTCAGAAAGACTTGAATGAATTGATAGAGAGTGAAGGCATCAGATCCCAGAGAACAATTCATACAATATTGTCCAAACAAACAATTCTAAAAGATTTAGGAACTTTGATCAACACAAAGACCAACTGTAATTCTAGGACTCGGGATGACAACATGCTACCTACATCCTGATAGAGAGGTGATGGACTCAGAGTGAAGATTGAGATATATTTTGGGGGGAAAGGTGGACACATACACATGGCCAATAAGGAAATTTGTTTTGCTTTACCACAAGTTTTTTTTTTTTAACAGAGTTTGTTTTTCTTGCTTTCTTCATTAAGTAGAAGAGGGGTGGGGAGAATTCAGATAGGAAAATAAAATAAAATTTAATTAAAAATTTTAATAAGAACAACACTCTCATTTTGTATTATTGCACAGTGGAAAGATCATTGGTTCTGAAGTCAAAGAGCCTGGATTCAAATCCCACTTCAGCCTCTTACTCCATGGCATAATCTGAGGCAAGTTCATTCACCTCTCTGGACTTCAGTTACCCCCCAAAAATGAGCAATACTTAAAGAAATTAATTCAGAGTATTCACTGGAAGGTCAAATACTGAAGCTGAAGCTTAGGTACTTTCACCACATAATGAGAAGACAGGACTCAGTGGAAAAGACCCTGAGGCTGGGAAAGATTGAAGGTAAAAGGAAAAGGGGACTATACAGGATGAGATGGATAGTGTCATGGAAACAACGAACATGAACTTGGACAGACTTCAAGAGATCATGGAGCACAGAAAGGCCTGGAATGCTATGGTCCATGGGTCATGAAGAGTCAGATTCAAATGAATCCCAACAAAATGAGTAGGTGGGGTGGGGCAGTTAGATGGCACAGTAGGTAGAGTACAGGTATGGAATCAAGCAGACTCATTTCTCTGAGTTCAAATCTGGTCTTAGACACTTACTAGCTGTGTGATCCTGGGCAAGTCCCTTAACCCTGTCTGCCTCAGTTTCCTCATCTGTAAAATGAGCTGGAAAAGGAAATATTAAACCACCCCAGTTTCTTTGCCAAGAAAACCCCAAATAGGGTCACAAACAGTATGGCATGATTGAACAACACAAATAAGCATCTAGATGGACTAGATGACCTTCAATAAATCAATAATCTATAAATCCGTCTCCAGATTCTGTGATCCTATCTACCATTGCCTCCTGGAGTTTGTTATTATTTTATAGTAGTGTTACTGATTTTTTAAAAGTTTATTTTGTAGACTGAAACTGTTCCTCAAAAGAAAGCTTAATATCCTATGTGATAAAAGTATGGTTTCATGATGAAAAATTTTAAAAATCTGTGTCAAAATCTTATGAATTCAATAGCAAATCGTGTAAAAGAAGGGATTACACAGCAGAAGAACATGCTACACATTGAAAGGTGTTTTTTTAGATATAAAAGTTACTGTATAAGTCAATAAATTTAATTATTTCACTCAGACCCAATAAATTCAGAGCATTGTAAATCCTGGCTCTGGTTCCTACTGAGCTCACAGATGGAGAGGACATTTTGCTTGACCCTGGATTTTGGATGTTATTGATATTGCAATTCTGGATGAGTTGGCTGGGACTAGATCTCATTCTCTGCTATAATCCCTGGCGTCGTCTGCCTTCTTTCCTAGTGATCCAATTCTGGCCTTGGTAACCCTTCCCTTTCTCTTTCTTGTAGATTTCTTAATCAGGAAAACAGTTCCCTCTCCTGTTGTGGCCATTACTGGTCATAACTACATGATGGAGATCATGCCAGGTCTCCAGAAAGGATCCTCTGGTTGTTGAGTTGCCTTTGTTACATGTGGTGGCTTCAAGAGCCCTAAGGCTATCTCTTTGTACTAAGGACTGGTTCTATACCATATTGCTCCAATAGGCCAGGGTCAAGAGCCAGCTGGCTTCATGTGCTAATCACCAAATCTTCTACCTCTCTTGGCAGATGTGATTAAATACTTTCACATTCTGGTCCCAGTGAGTCTGGGCTTGGTTCAGGACCTTCTGTCAAGTCCTTAGTCAGAGCAGGGTTTCAGGCTCCATAAAGACTGGCTGAGTTTTGGCTTCAGAAGAACATCCCTGACTCAGAGGGTTCCCAGGCTTCTGACTGTTCACCTAAGCTGATCCTAGCTCCAGGTCTTTTGGTGTTTCCTTTCCTAGTGTCTACAAGCTTCTAGCTGTCCTTTTATACAGTCTTGGACTGGATGGAGATTACTGGTGTTTATCTTTGATTTTCTTGATCATCTGGTACTCTTTGAAATCTCTGCCAAAGCGTTTATGGAATACCTGGTCTCTGATAGGACCTTGTATGGTTGTCATCTTAACTGGAGTTTCCAGCAAATCACTGCAGCAAATAGCTCTATGGTTAATAATGAATTGTATGACTTTTAATAAGGCATTTTGGTTCTCATGTTTGTCCTCAGTTTCCTCATTTGTTAAATGAAGGTTTTGGACCAAATGATGACCAAATTTCTGCCCACCTCTAATGTTATACAGGATCATAGGTTTAGAGTGACTCTATGGTCATCTCAGCCAACCCATCCTTCTTCTAATGAAGAAACAGATCCAGAGAGGTTTAATCACTTGCCTAGGTGACATAGGGAGGAAAGGAAATAGGAGTGATTTGTACTGCTTCTCTGATTCTAGCTTGTAAGCTCCTTAAGGGCATCTTTTGTTTCTTTTTGTATCTCCAGCATTCAGCACAGTGCCTGGCACATAGCAGATACTTAGTAAATGCTAAGTGATACGTCACTTCTACTATGCCATCCTGACTCCCTTCCCAATGAAAAATGTTGATACAAAACTTAGGGAGTTTCCAAGTAAATTATACACATCTGGGGGAAGGATCGTATGAAATCAGTATACATACATGAAAACACATCAAATAAGTTTTCTCAACAGGACCAAACATTAACGTGTGGGATACCAGTCTAGGGGCTGGTTCAAGTGCAGGAAAAAACTTCATTCTTGCTATTGATGTTTGGGTCACATCTTGATTCATTATTTGAGGGAGCTTCCTTCAACCAATGGCAATTGGCAACTTCTCTGTCATTTATAATCTAGGAGATTTACCTGGGCACCTTGAATTTAAGTTACTTGCCCAGGGTCTCTCTTCCAGTATTTGTTAAAAGCAAGACCCGAACTTTTCTTGCTTAGAAGTCAGTCCTCTTTCACAGCATCTTTGTGACTAATAACTTGGCTGGCTGATATTCTAATGAAGATGAAATTAGAGTCTTCAATTCAATTCAACAAGGATTTATTGCCAGCCTATAACCTACTCTCATCGGTGGTAGAGTACAGAGAGAGTGCTTGGGCCTGGAGTCAGGAAGACCTGAGGTCAAATCAAGCCTTAGACATTTACTAGCTGTGTGACTCTGGGGAATTCAGTTAACCTCTGTTTGCCTCAATTTCTTCAGTTGTAAAAAAGGGATAATACCTTGCAGGGTTATTTTGAGGATGGAATGAGAAATCTGTAAAGAGCTTAGCAAAATGCCTGCCACATGGTAGGCACTCTGTAAATGCTTATTCCCTGTTCCTCCTCTTCCCCTCTTATCTCTAATTCTCTCAGTTAGATTAATGTAAGTCACCACCTTTGTTGGACCACAGGAAATCTTCAAGGCTACTCACTCCTCCCCATGTGCTGTCATTTCCTTTGGGTCATTTATAGAAAACAACAACAAGAGCCCCTTGGTTTAAAAAAAAATAGTAGCATTCATTAAAGGATAGTAGATTTAGAACTGGAAGTGACATTAGAGGTTATCTATAGTCCAATTCCTCTTCTTATGCATGAAAAAGCTGAGGCCCAGACAGGATGGCAACTTACTTATTCTTTCTCTTTATTTCTCTTTTCTCTTCCTTCTCTAATTCTCTCCCTAAGACTGGTTCTTATTTTATTCAGGCTAGAAGTGCAATGGACACTCACAGTCAGACTTCACTCCTGATGGTTATGGAGTCTCTGATCTCCTCCATTTCTGACCCTGACTGATTCATATCTCCTTAGGCAGCCTCACTCTCTGGGACTCACTATATTAACAATGAACTTAGTGTGGACATCCTATTGGCACTGGTCCTAAAGCAGCTCAGAACTCCCAAGTTCAAGGGACCTATTAGCCTCAGCCTCCCCAGCAGCAAAGATAACAGGCACATGCCACCATTTTTGAAACCAAAATGTGTATTCCCAGTAAAGCAATAAGGTGCCACAGGGGTGGGGAACCTGAAGCCTTGAGGCTGCGTGTGACCTTCTAGGTCCTTGGGTGCAGTCTTTTGACTGAGTTCAAATTCTACAGAACAAATGCTTTTATTAGGGGGATTTGTTCTGTGAAGTTTGGATTTAGTCAAAGTGCCACATTTGAGGACCTAGAGGGCCACAGGCTCCCCACCCATGGAATTGTGTAGGGAAAACCAGGAGAGTACAATAGTTTTCTATTTTCAAGCACTATGTTTTGTGTTCTGGGGACTAAAATAGAAAAGAATAGAAAAGCATTGATTAAATGCTTACCGTGTGTCATGTGCTGAGTTAAGCACTGGGGATACAAATAGAAAGGACGAAGACATAGCTCTCAAATTCACTTTCTAATTAGGGGAGACAGCACATAAAAAGGGGGATTGGTTTTATGGCAGATGGAGAAGTCAGGTGGTACTTAGGATCCAGGAGGCAGAGCAGATGACAACGTTCCATGGATCTTGAGTTTAAATGGCAGGGCAGATGGTCTGTAACTAATGATTTTTGGAAAGGGGTGATAGACCCAAAAGGTGGGAGTAGAGTGGTACTAAAAGACCTGGATTACTGGTGTTATTTGTATAATTTGTATAATTCAATTCAACAGACATTTGTTAAATGCCTACTATGTGCAAAGTAGGAGGGAACACGGCAGAGAGGTTACAGCATTGGCTTTTGAGTCAGGAAGACCTGGGTTCAAATCCATTGTCTCAAATATTGGCTGTGTCACCAATGATGATTCATTTAACCTCTTAGTACTCCACAGAACTCACTAATGCTCAGTAACATGGAAGTTTCTGATCTGTGAGGAAGAATGGAAACCAACAAAGTCATAGGCTTAGATGGCCATATGCAAGGCACTAAGGTAGGTGCTGGAGGTACAGAGAAAAAAATGAGTAGCTCTTACCCTCAAATAACTTACATTCTCTTTATGCTAAAAAATTCTTCTCTGATTAAACTTTTTAGAACAGTTGGTCCATAAAGACCTTCCTGTTTCCACTGTGTCACCTCTATCACTCTATCCTTGAGTCTCATGTAGAGGGAGTTAAAGCCTGAAAGCGTAAAGTTCCTATATACCATTCTTTCATTTTATGTAACTGTTAGCAGACTAGGGAAAGGACAGAACTTCTGTAAATATTAATTAGTGATGAACTTAGAATAGCTGCTGGTCATTTTGTAAGCAACTGTGCAGACTCGTGTGAGAGAAACAAATTCTGATGTGAGACAAAGATGAGGACACCAGAGTACACGGGAGAGAAATATTAATGTCAGTTAGTAAATAGTAATTAGCGATGATAAAGTCAGAGTAGATGCTGGTCATCTTGTACATAATTATACAAATTTGTATGTAAGAGACACATTCTCATATGTGACAAAGATGAGGACACCAGAGTATAGGAGGGACAAATATTAATATTATTTAGTGATGACAAAGTTAGAAAACCTGCTGGTCATTTCGTGCATGTACAAACGTGCATGAGGAGCAAATGCTGTGTGTGACAAAGATAAGGACCCCTAAGCACATGAAATACACATTAATCTTATATTAATATTTGCTAAAATATTCATTAGTGATGATAAAGTTAGAATGGCTGTTGGCCATCTTGCATATAATTGTACAAACTTGCACATGAGAGATGAATTCTCATGTCTGACATGATGAGGAAACCAGAGTATGTGAGAGACAAATATTAATATTAATTAGTAAATATTAATTAATTATGATAAAGTCAAATAGCTGTGGGTCATCTTGCACATGTCTGAACAAATATGCATGAGAAATAGATTCTCATGTGTGACAAAAATAAGGGCACCACAGAACAAGAGGGAAAATAGGAATAATTAATTAATATTTAATAATAAAAATTAATATTTGCTAAAACATTAATTATTAATGATGAAGTTAGAGTAGATGCTGATCATCTTCTATATAACTGTATAAACATGCACACAAGAGGCAAACTCTCATATGGGACAAAAATGAGGACACCAGAGTTATGTCCTCGGCTGACCTTTGGGCTTGAAATATTCAGAAATGTGTGACATTGGCGGGTCATCTAGCCCACTACAGTCTCCCTTTCATGAGAGGGGAATTCAGAGATGAATTCACCTTCTGTGTCTTTGCAACTTGTGTCATTTTATCACTACTATTCAGATCCTCAGTCCTTCATTTACACAACCTCCACAACTTTCTGGATGAAGCTCAAACCAACTAGTTTTGATCTGGTATTTAGAAATTCATGTCTTTTTTTTTTTTTTTTTTTTTTACACCTATTGGATCTGCCATTTTAATCCTAAGTTGGATGGGTAAGGATTTTCAGTTTCTCTTCTGGGAGATCTCATAAATAAACGTAACCAGATATTGGTGGAAGACCTATGTCTACTGGCAGACAGAGATAGCCATCATTTAATCTATAGCACTCTTAGAGAACTTAGCTCTTCCTGCTCAGAAGGACAGAAGAAAGGAGGGGAAAGCTTCAGGAGAGTAGTAGGATCTAGAGGTGACAATGCTCAACTGGGAGACTTGATGAGAGAAAAGCAAAGATGAGGCAAACAGTCTCAGGTGCCAGGTGTGGGACTACCACCAATAAGAGAGGGAGAGAGAGGAAAGGAAGGAGAGAGATGGAAGAGGGGGAGAAAGGCAGGGAGAGAGAGAGAGAGAAAGAGAGAGAGGAGAGGGAGAGAGAGAGACAGAAAGAGAGAGGAGAGGAAGAGAGGAAGAGAGGAAGAGAGAGAGAGAGACAGAGAGACAGAGAGAGAGGGTTTGATTTGGGAAAAAGAAAATGGAGCTGCCACTTAATGCCACCTGGGCTACGGTCTGGTGAGCATGAAGAGGAAGAGGAAGGAACAAGCATTTATTAAACAACTACTGTGTACCAGATATTGTACTAAGGACTTTATAACCACTGTCTCATTTGATGAGGGTAGAGTCCAGGGAAGCAGTAGCCACATGAGAGAGAAGATGCTAAGGAAGTGATGGCCTTGGAAACAGGAATAGCACCCCAGTGATGAGGTAGCCAGTGTCAGACGCTAAGTCTAGATATATCCTGGTTTAGCAACACACCCAGCGAGGTAGGTCCAAGATGGAGACTTCTACTTTTTCTTTCTCCTTATCATCCTTGTTTCTGATCCAAAACTATCTCTTTTTCTTCAGTTTATTTTAAAACTCTAATCATCGAGCCATCCAAGCCAACATTAACATAAAATGACTAACCATTTGAATTGCTTACAGGCAGGTTCTATTGCTCAAATGATGCTGAAGAAGGTAGATTCTTAGTCTCATTGCTAGGATCTTCCTGACTGGGGGCACAGACTTGTATAGAAGATTTTATTGACATGTTTTTATAGCCTCCCGGGGACTGCAGGAAATATACAGATCTATTAGGATCCATCCTCCAGGCAAAGGAGTTGGCAGCTGGATATTAGAGAAATTAGGGTGTTGCCAGAGTTAGAATGTCTAAGGCAGTCACTTTAGGCAGGTTCTCTTTCCCTTTAAAGGAAAATTAGTTCCACAAAGGGCAGAACTGAGGGAGATGACTAGGAGGACAGTCATGCCCTCTTAGAATACTTGGGAAAGAGCAGCTCCACCTAGCACCTGAGGCCGTCCACACACTGACTTCAGCCTACCTCTCTAATCTGATTTCCAGCTACTTACTCCAAATCCTCTGACTAGGCTGGTTGACTCACACAATCTTCTGACTCATACAGACCCTTTGCTTTCTCCTTCCTGTCTCTCCTCCTGTTTCTGTCATCTCACTTGCCAAGAAAGCTCTCTTTCTACCTGGCCTAGGCTTCCTTTGGAATCTAACTGTATAAAAGTGGAGCTAGCCAAGAGGGAATAATTAACTTTGCTCACCATCCACCAAAGCACCAATATGCATAAACCACTGGTAGACCTACACATTGATGCAATAGAAGATGAATGAAAACTAGAGTTTATTTGTGAAGAAAAGCTTTGTTCAATATGCTACAGTGGCTCCGATGCCAAAGAAATTCAGTACTGGAATTTTTAAGAAGTTATTTGATTCACAGAAACCATAGGTCTGATGCATCCTGTACTTTTTTAATTAGAAAGAAGGAAACCTAAAACACATTTGTCTATTTCTCCAGGAAGAAGGGGCAAGTGGTGGCTAAAAGGTAAACACTGGAATGGCTCAGGATGGGAGGCTATTTAATGCATTTTTTTCCTTTCTAATTTTCTTTAGCATATACCATATACCATGTGATTGCTGCTGCTGAAATGGCTAAATGTTGGGACAAGAACTTCATAAATCTCCACCCTGAAGTCACAGGATTTGGCTCTCATACAAGGCACCATGGTGGAATGCAAGGAGTCCTAATCTTGTCTTGTTTTGTGAATGCTTTTGGCAGTCTGGTCAATGGATAATGTTTTTAAACGTAAGAAATAAAATTCAGGATTATAAAGGAAACCAGAAATTTTGAAATAAAAGTAATCAAAATATGTGGAACTCACCTCCCTTCCAAAAAAAAATCCCAAAAACTTCAGGGGAAAAACATGCAAAGAGTAATGATGTTGGGAGTTAGGAGACATAGATGAATCTCCAGGCTCTGACATCAGTTATAAATAATTTGGCCTCAGTTTCCTCAGCTGTAAAATAGGGATAATAATATCCACCCTTCATTAGAAGAGTTGAGAGTAATACTGAAGAACCTTAAAGCATAGTAGAAATGTGAGTAATTATGAGGCAGATTCTCCCATAAGATAATCTGCATGTGCCACAGTACTGTTCAGTGTCTGATATGGATGAGGTCATGTCATTCCACAGATTCAAATAAACAAACAAACTCTTAACTCTTTACTGGCTGAAAGCCAAAGTCCTTATCTTGGCATTCAAAGCCCTTCACAAACTGGTACCAGTTTACCTTTCTAACTTTCTTTCCAGCTATTCACCCTTTTCAAACCTTCTGGCCAGGCTGGTTGACTCACACTGTCTTCTGAATCATACAGACCCTTTGCAATCTCCGTCCTGTCTCTGCTTCTGTTTTTGCCCTATCGCATGCTGAGAGGTCTTTCCCTTCCCTTTTACCTGTTGTAGGTGTCCTTTGGAGTCCAACTGAAATCACACCTCATGCATGCCTCCAAATAACCATTAATTAAGTAGCTACCGGGCATAAAGCACTAGGCTAGGTGTTGGGAAAGAATCAAAGTGATCATGCAGACATTATCCCTTTCAAGATGGAGTAAACAATCCAAGACTTCTTTTAATAATAACTGTCATCATAAATCCTGGGATTCTAGACTTTGTTTTGCTGAGCCTGGGAGCAAGCATGAGGATCAATAAGTGAATGAGGAGCAAAGGTAGATTCCTGCTTCATAGAAGGCAAAAGTTCCGATTAATTATACCTGCATCAAAGAGATATGAGCAGTAAGTTCACTACAGGACTCAAAGCATAGGTTACATGAGCACAGGGATATTCAAGGAGAGAGCCTAGATATGTATTAGATTAAATGACCCCTGAGATCACTTCCAACTCTGAGATTCTATGAATTAATCATGGATTACTTTTCTTGATCCAGATGTGCCATACTAGGTGGTACAACGGATAGAGAGCTGAACCTGGAGTGAGGAAAACCTGAGTTCAAATGCAGCCTTGGACACTTACTAGCTGTGTGACCCTGAGCAAATCACTTACCCCCATCTGCCTCAGTTTCCTCATTTGTCAAATGAAGGGGTTGATCTACAAGGTCTTACAAGTTCCCCTCCAGCTTTAGAACTATGGTCCAATGAAAAATATTTTCCTTAGGTATTTCTCTCCCTACATCTGGGAGATGCTGAATTTCCTCTGTGGCAAAATTGGATACATACCATGTAATGACAGGTGTGGAAATCAGAATATTAGAGGTGGAATGGATTTAAGAGAGAGAAACTAATTGAATCTTCCTCACTTTACAGTTGAGAAAACTGAGGCTCAGAGATGGGAACAATTTGCTCAAGATCACACAGCTAGCAAACAATGGGATTGGGAATCTGAGTCTTTTTCTTCTAAATTCAATGTTTTTTACATGTATTCTTCACCGTACTTCCTTTCCATTTGATAAAAATAACCACAAAAGGGGGCAAATGAGTAGCATAGTGGATAGAGCACTGGATTTGGTATGAAGAGAACTTATCTTCCTGAGTTCAAATCTAGCTTCAGACACTTACTAGTTGTGTGACCCTGGACAAGTCACTTGACCCTTTCTGCCTCAGTTTCCTCACCTGTAAAATGATCTGGAGAAAGAAATGGCAAACCACTCCAGTGTCTTTGCCAAGAAAACCCCAAATGAGGTCATGAAGAATCGGAAATGACTACATAAAAAAAAAGAACTGATCAACCTCCACTCCCACCCCCAACAGTCAACCACAACCAGTGATCCAGGACACTCCTTTCTACAGACACAGCTTCTTCAAGTTGGATGCTTTGATTTTTCCTTTTCTTCTGATGCCACTGAAATAAAGCAATCTCAGGGGAAAAATGTCATCAGTGTTCTTGTGCTGTTTCCTGGATGAATTGGTAAGAGAGCCTGCCTGGAATTCTTTAAAAAATTTTTTTCTTTCCTATATTGTTCTCTCTATGAGTTACATTCTTTGTGATTGATCTAGTTCCAGGGAAGACTATAAATGCATCATCCCTTCTAACAGCGTTGGAGCATAGGATCTGCCATCCAAGGCTTCATCCTGAACCTGTACCCAGAGCCTGGAAAGGCAGAGGCCACTGGAGGGTAACCTTCACCAGAGGCTGTTATCCTTCATAGTTTTATATGCTGTCCTTGGGGGAATGGCAGCAGCTGTGTTCTTTTTCCATGCAAGAGATATAATCGGTCATCTTATTATCTGAGACATAAGGTGGGGGAAGCAAGGGGTGGGACAACAAATTGAAACACATCACAGAACAGCTGGTTTATATTCAGAAAGACAGACGAACTAGGGGTTCATCTCAAGGGAGAAAAACAACAGAAGTAATACAAGGGAGACACCTCCCCACCCCCCAACCAAAAGAAGCAGTTGTATTAAATGTGGTTGCAGAGGCTTGGGTTTGGATCTTGGTTCACCACTTAGAGTTTCAATGTGCTCATTTGTAAAATGAGAGAGATGAACTCAATGTTCTCTACAGTTCCTTTCAGTTCTTACTGCTGGGACTATAAATCTGATAACTTGGAAGAAACTGCGAAACCTGCCCACTCTCATCCACTTAGCAAGACAGAAAATAAAAACACTTTTAATGAGACTGGAAATATGGTTTGTGTAAAGCACTTTGTGCTTGATGGATACAGCTAAGAATGACAGAATATATGGTCTCTTTTGCTTGGCTTTCTTGGGCGGCTATGTGGCATAGAGTGGATAGAGTTTTGGATACAGATTCTAGAAGGTCTGAATTTAAATACAGCCTCATACTAGCTATACAATTCCGGGCAAGTCACTTAATTTCTGTTTGCCCAGTAAAATGGGGATAACAAGAGCGCCTACCTCCTAGGGTAGTCACGTATACATTTTAAAGTGCTATATAAATGTGAGCCATTAAGATCATAATAAAAAAGAAAAAATTTTTAAAGATTCTACTAATACATTAAAAAAAACAAACCTCACTATAACTTTCTCATGGTCACACCCTCATTAAGGGCCTGTGGCAGGCCAGGCACTATATTAGGTACGAGGGATAAAAAAGAAAAAAGACCAATTCTGCTCTCAGGGCTTCCATTTTACTGGAAGTCATGTTTTGGACAAGATAGTGTGGCTGACATATTCCTATCACCTCTGAGTGTCCTCGAGATGCTATGGATGCCAGGGGCCAGCAGTGTAGCCATATGCCATTTGTCCTGATAACATCAACCACTCACCCCCTAACAGAAGTCAAAATTATGGGCTTTATAGATGGTTGGGGCAGATGCTGGGGTATTAATTGAAACACAGAGGCTAAACATTTTTGTTACTCTGGCTGGAGGTTTTCTCTCAAGACAATAGCAATACAATATTCTGCTATAGGTTTTCAGATTCATTACAAGACCCAAACTCTACTCATTCAGCTTTGTAGTAATTTGTTTCCAGACATCGGATCGCTACCTCTGAACATGTCAAAACATATCTTCAAGTGTACCTGAAACTTAAGTGGCAAGGGATTAGAGAGCTGAAGTTCAATTTTGGCCAACACAATAATCTACCTCCTAACCACATAACAAGTACAACTTGCGTATTCTTTGTTCATTGCTCTACTTTACTGCATTTGTGGCAGTTATTATATCCTCCCCTCACACCCCACTCCCCATGTGACTCAGGGGGAAAGACAGCAGATCTCTGATGCAAACACTGGAAGACTGTGCTTTGTAGTTGGCAACATGCTGAGATTAACAGAGATAATGTCTTTGCCTGAGAGATCATATATTTTATTTCTGACTGTGCTGCCCTGTGGGTGTCCATGCCAAGATTAGAGTAGAACTTGGGGACTGAGTGGTTCTTAGGAATTGGAGCTGGGGCATTTGATTTGGATACAAAAACATTAGCTTTACAAAATTAAAATACAGTGAAAAACATTTATTTTAAGGTATTCACTTATCCTGATTTTCCCCAAGTATACTTCCCAGATCCTGGTTGGTGATGGCACAAGACAGACAGATAAGAAGTTTCTAGTGGAAGGTTACTGGTTCTGGTCACCTTCATGAAAAGGTTGATTTGAAAATCTATAGCCCGCATGTTTCTGGGGACATTATTATTTGTCTCGAGGAAAAAGAGAAGACAGAACTCTTCAAATTCCCTCCTTCTACCTGAGATGACAATGTGTGGAAAGAAATGCTGATAAGTGAGTGACCCAGATAACCCAACCTTAGATTTGTAAGCACTCAGAAATCTAAAAATGAATACATTTTAATGTGGTTTGGCTTTTCCTATTCTTTGGTATTTGTAAAAACTAATCTGAAGAAAAAAACACCAATAAATTCAGATGTTTTAGAGTGAAAAGTAAGTAACACTGGTTGACAAATGTTAGTCTAACGACAGAAATGAAATAATTTTCTTTGTTCGATAACACAGACTCTAGGCTACTTACTAACAATCCCCATTCACATTGTTAGGCTGGGTTCCTAAAGGGCAGCTGGTAACTTCCCCTTGCAGGGATTTGGGAGTAACCCTGAGAAGTAAGGATTGTCTTCCTAAGATCATTGCTCATAAGCCCCTACCAACGTGGTTCCCACATTATCGGCTGATATCAGTTGGTTAGTCAGAGTTAATTAGCTCTAAGAAACGGTTATTTGCAAAGATGGCATAGTAAAAATAGGTGGTATAAAACATCTCCCCCAAATTGGGGGGCACATTTTCCCATAAGGTCATAAAAAGTCCAAAGGAAAGTGGGCTCAACCTTAAAAAGCATATGTGGCAAAGTGGGGATTATTTGGCATACCAGAACACACACACACACACACACACACACACACACACACACATGCACACGCACACAAAGAGAAATACTCTGGGACCCCAGACTACTACCCAGGTATACTGCCTTACCACAACAGATGTTGGACTTGATTCTCCCCCTCTCTTTCCTTACACTTAAGATCACAGAATCACGGATATTACAACTAGAAACAACTTTAGAGATCATTTAATCCAAGGTCTTCATTTTGTAGAAGAAAATAAAACCCAAATGGAGAAATCATTTACATCAAGATCATGTGACTGGCAAATGGAAAAGCCAGAGGTTGAAGTCAGGTCTTCTGATGGCTCTATACCTGGGCATGGTAAGGGATAGTCTCAAATACACCAGGAATAGTGTATGTAAGTAAAATAAATAGTACAAAATAACTTCATTTTATTTGCCATTTAAAACACATTGGCTCTACATAGTTCTTGGATGTGCAGAAATGGTAGTCTGCTTTTCTAGAGTAAAAATCATATTTGATCCCTTCCAACACTTATACATGGTTCAACTATTTTGACCTCCTTGTTCTGTTAACAGGAACCCCATGGTTCTGGGTAAGGATCTAGTTCTCCATTAAAAAAACCCTAACCTTTTCTCAGAAGCTATTTCTGGAAACTGTTAGACCTACTTCTTCCTTTTTTTGTTATCGGTGTCTTTTTGGCCTATCTCACATGTGGAACCTGGGCTTGGGCTAGGATTTGCAGTCTTCCTCAAGTCTTAAGTGGTTTATATACCTTTCTATACATGTTCTAGTTCCTGCTCAAATAACAATCATAAAATCAAATTTACCATTAAAATTTTAACTTTTCCATCAATGCCAAATTTAACCTGAAGTTTCCTGTCTCTAGGAAATTTAGACTAAAATTCTTTACCCCAAACTAAACATGTTTCTGATTTAGTCTCAGTAATTAATTCAGTCAATTGTTCTAATATTAATTGCTTTTACATCACTTTGCAGCATGTCCAATTTTTCTCCCCATCTCTCCCCTCCCCCCATCCCCTAATACCTTGCATTCTGATTACCCTTTCCCTCAATGTACCCTCCCTTCTATCACTCCCCACCCTTCCCTTAGCCACATCTTCTCTCTTTTCTTGTAGGGCAAGATAAATTTCTATACCCTGTTACCTGTGTTTCTTATTACCTGGTTATATGCAATAATAATTCTCAACATTTGTTTCTAATACTTTGAATTTCAATTTTTCTCCCTCCCTGTCTCCCTCCTCATTCCCACTGAGAAGGCAAGCAATTCAATACTGACTGTGATGTTTTGCAAAAGACTTCCATAATAATCTTGTTGTGTAATACTAACTATATTGCCCTCTATCCTACTCTATACCCCTTTATTTTTTTATTCCCTCATTTGACTTTGTCCCTTCCCAAAAGTGTTTATTTCTAGTTACTTCCTTCTCCCATTTGCCCTCCCTTCTATCATTTCCCTCACCCCACTTGTTGCCTCCTTCCCTACTTTCCTGTACTGTAAGATAGATTTTCATACCAAATTTAGTGAGCATGTTATTCCCTCCTTAAGCTATATGTGGAGAGAGTAGCTTCACTTTTGCCCTCTCCCCTTCTCCCTTTTATCCTCCATTGAACAAGATTTTTCTTATCTCTTTTATGTTACAGCCTGCCCCATTCCATTTCTCCCTTCCTCCTCCCAGTACTTTCCTCCCTCACTCCATAATTTTTGTTTTATTTTTTTTGTGGATATCCTCTCTTCTGATTCAACACAGCCTGTACTCTCTGTCTATATGTGTGTGTGTGTGTGTCTGTGTCTGTGTGTATATACAATCCCTCCACCTACTAAATACTGAGAAAAGTCTCAAGAGGTATAAATATTTTCTTTCCATGTAGGAATATAAACAGTTCAGCTTTGGAAAGTCTTTTTATTATTTCTCTTTCCTGTTTATCTTTTCATGCTTCTCTTGATTCTTGTCTTGGGAAGTCAAATTTTCTCTTCTGTTCTGGTCTTTTCATCATGAATGCTTGAAAGTCCTCTATATCATTGAATGACCATTTATTCCCTTGAAGTATTATACTCAGTTTTGCTGGGTAGGTGATTCTTGGTTTTAATCCCAGTTCCTTTGACTTCTGGAGTATCCTATTCCAAGTCCTTTGATCCCTTAAGGTTGATGCTGCCAGATCCTGTGTTATCCTGATTGTATTTCCACAATACTTGAATTGTTTCTTTCTAGCTGCTTGCAATATTTTGTCCTTGACCTGGGAACTCTGAAATTTGGCCACAGTATTCCTAGGAGTTTTTCTCTTCGGGTGTCTTTCAGGAAGTGATGGGTGGATTCTTTCAATATTTATTTTGTCCTCTGGTTCTAGAATATCAAGAAAGTTTTCCTTTAATTTCATGAAATATAATGTTTAGGCTCTTTTATTGATCAGGGCTTTCGGGTAGTCCCATAATTTTTAAATTGTTTCTTCTGGATCTATTTTCCAGGTCAGTTGTTTTTCCAATGAGATGTTTCACATTATCTTCTATTTTTTCAAATTTTTGGTTTTGTTTTTTAACTGCTTGGTTTATTTCATGGTCAATCATTTCTCTGAACTCAGTTCTCTCTTTCAAAGAACTATTTTGTTCAGTGAGCTTTTGAACCTTCTCCTCCATTTGGCTAATTCTGTTTTTTAAAGCCTCCTTCTCCTCATTGGCTTTTTGAACCTCTTTTTCCAACTGAGTTAGCCTCTTTTTAAAGGTGTTATTTTCTTCAGCATTTTTTTTGGTTCTCCTTTAGCAAACTGCTAACTTGCTTTTCAAGGTCTTCCATGACCTGAGCCCAGTTTAAGTTCCCTTTAGAGGCAGTGGAGGCAGGGGCCTTGACTTCCTGTGACAGTATACCTTGTTCTTCCTCATCTGAAAGGATGGGAGGAGACACCTGTTCACCAAGAAAGTGACTTTCTATGGTCTTATTTTTTTCCCCCTTTTTTGGGCATTTTCCCAGCCAGTTACTTGACTTCTGAATCCTTTGTCAAGAAGATGGTCCTACCGTCCCTCCTTTCCCCAGTGCTATGTTCAAGGCTGAGATTCGACTCAGCTGCTCCATTTCCCCAGGGCTTTGTGTGGGGGTGGGGCCTCACTCAGGGCTAAGATTTCCATCAGCTGTTCCCTACTGCCAGAGACTTGAAGCTGAGCTGCTTGGACAATCTGTGGCCTGGGGCTATTGCTGGAGGAAGCTTGTTCCCACTTGCCCAGCTGGGAAAGCCCTCCCACACTGACCTTTGGAGCTTTCTTTGTTGCTTGTGGGTTGAGGTATCTGGGACTCTCCCTGCTGGAACTCTGCCCTTAAGGTCTGTTCAGGTCCTGTTCCTCCCAGTGCCATGCAGCCAGGGCTGGGCTATGCTCTGCTCAGCGTCCCATCTGATAAACCTTTCCTGTCGGCCTTCTAGGTTATATTTGTCTGGAAACCTCTTTTGCTCTGTTGTTCTGTGTCTTCTGCTACTCTAGAATTTGCTGAGAGTAATTTTTTACAGTAATTTATTTTGTAGACTGTGGGGGAAGTGCTAGAGTATATGTGTCTTTCTAGTCCACCATCTTGGCTCTGCCCAAGCATCCAAAGCCTGGTTTTATTATAGTACTTGAAGTCACTAAGTTAATAACAAGTTTTCTCCTTGCCTCTTTTTATCTTTGTTTCTGAATAAACCTGAAAAACTCTTTTGCATCAGAAAATTCCTACATTCATCAAATGCTCTTCCCAATTCCAACCACCCTGCCTCCCTTTATTTTATTAGGAATGATGGAAAAGTCAGTGTTCAAGTTGACTAATTATATATGGTTAGTGTTTTATTATTGGCTGCTGAAGAAACTTGGGTCACCCACACATAAATAATGCTCCAGTACTGAAGCTAAAACAGATGCATGGTCAGGGACCCAGATTTGTCCTTGAGATGTCACACATGGACCTTGAAACTCTTATCTTAGTCCCATTAAGGCTAATTTATGGTATAATAAATAAATTTGTTAAAGAACTTCATTGCCACAGAAGCAAAGTGGCTCCCAGTGGGGTTCAGATTTTTCCTTAGATATTGGATAATAAAATTAGTAAAAAAAATTAAATGCACAAAAGAAACTAAAAAAAGGGCAGAAGGGGACACAAACAGAATAGTTTTGCTTACTATTGTGTCAGATTTTATGTTATTTTTGTTAATATAATATACATCATATATACATATATAATCTCTCTCTCTCTATATATATATATAAACAAATTACATAACAGAGGCTTAGTTTCTTAAACATGTTTTCCTTGTTTTGTATACTGAAATGTTTATGTTTGCTGGTAATTGTTAAGTTCAAAATGAAAAAAAGAAACTTTAATACTTAACAATATATAAAACCTAACCCTATTTTGTCAAATGCTTAGTTACTTATCCCTAAATGAAGTGGGAAGATACAGGGTAGAAAAGAAAGATAGGTTGGTATGAATCACTTCCTTGCAGTTCACAAAGTAATCCAAAGGAAGAGACTCATAATACCATCCATTTATCCTACACCCTACAGCCAACCACACATATCCTGTCCTAAATAGAATCTACAGTGTACAGAATGCTGGATTTCAGATCAGGAAGGTCTAGGTTCAAATACTACCTATGAACCTTCATAACTGTACAACTCTGGGCAAATGACTTCCCTTCTGAGCCTCAGTTTCCACATCTGTAAGATGAGGGAAATAAAGCCTTTAGATTCTACCTCCTAGAGCCAATGGGAGGTTCAAATGATATTGTGTGTGGAAAGTCCTTTAATAAATGTAACGTACAACGTAAATGCAAATTATCATGCTTATTATCCTGTGATATATTTGATAAGGGCAGATTGGTGGCACAGTGAATATAGTGATGGGGCTGGAGTCAGGAAGACCTGAGATCAAATTGACCTCAGAAACTTACAAGCTGTGTGACCCTGAGCAAGTCACTTGACCCTGCATGCCCTACTTTCCTCATCTTTAAAAATGAGCTGGAGAAGGAAATGGCAAAGTACTCTCGTATCTTTGCCAAGAAAACCTCAAAAGTGGTCATGAAGAGTCCAACAAGACTGAAAAATAACTAAAGAAATATACTGATAGCCACCGAACTTGCCATACTGTTAAGTTACCTTGGCATAAACTTGTTAAATCCTCCAAATCCAATCAACATAAATAAATGCAATATTTGACAAGGATGGAAAAATGTGAAGATGGGGAGAAATATGACAAAAAATATATGTTCAGGAACAAGAAATGGGAGAGGACAAAGCTTTGTGGATTGTATTAGAAGTCTCATGTTCCTATATTATAAATACTTTAAAAACAAAGAAGGAAACTGGCAGACATTGGAAATGGCAAGTACCAAGCAACACTGGAGAGAATGAAATAGATTTTGACAGACAAGAAAAGACCTGTTATCCACATGGGAGTTATCCCTGGGTCTTCTGTCTATATGCAATTGGACCATCAGAGATAAGACGAGAATTTGTAAAACAAACAAACAGCAGAAAAATAGAAAAAGATACACATGAAATGAAACAATAGAATTTTGAATTATGTAAACAAGTAATTGAAAACCAAAAATCCAAAGCAGGTAACAGATAGGATATTGACAACAACTATAATAATTTCATGCCAAAGTTTCACCACTTAAAACATAAAAGTGTTTTATAAATATTATCTCACTTCAATCTCACAACAAGGAGTGAGAAAGGAGAGTTGGATGCTATTATTATAACAGTTTTCTAGATGAAAAAACCAAGGCAGACAGGAGTTAACTGACTTGCTGATAGTCAGACATCTAATAAGCATCTGAGACTGGATTTGATCTCTGGTCTTCTTGACTCCTAAGTGCATTGTTCTATCCACTCTGCCATCTACCGGCCTCTAATAAGGAGTAACTGTCACAAGTAGATGAAAAGAGTCTACAAAGTACTTCAGTCAGCAAACATAAGACTTACTTGTCAAAGAGAGCTGGCTGCCAAAGTCAACACTGGGTTAGAACATAAATTTGTTTGTAAAATGTTATATAACAGATTATTATAATAGATAATATTATTTATGGATATATTATAATAGATAATAGATTATTCATGAACCATATTGTTTCATAAAGCAGAGAGAAACAGTGGAGGATAAAACCATTTTAAGGAAAGTGTGGCAAGATAGCCTAGTAAGCAAAGTCATCCCAAAGGCATTAAAGATGAAAAGGGAAGAAGGATTTTATATAGAAGGAAAATGGGAAACATTTGCAAAAACCATTTTAATAAACTGTTTTCTCTATTAAGGATACTGGAAGCACTACTCTTGATCCCTAACATCCCACTTGGGCCCTAATATCCCACGTGAACCATAATATCCCATTCGAATCCTAACATCCCCCTTGGACCCAAACATTCCATTTGGATCTTAATATCCCACTTGAATTTTAACATCCTTCACATGGACACTAATACCCTACTTGCCCTAAACATTATAACCTTATATGGAATCCTAGCTATAGACGCTAAAGAGAAAAAAGATAGTACGTGTGTATACATACACACACACACACACATATACACATACACACATACATATACATATATAAAAGATCTGTACGTCACGCAATATAATTCTGAGAGCTTTGAAGGACCAACAGACAAGGTTATAAGAAGGAGGGAAAGATACCAAAGGTGTGGAAAAAATCTTGGCACTTGTTAATATTTGAGGAAAAAAGTGACTGAGAGGGAGGGAAGCGGGGAGAGGAAAGGTAACTAGAATCTATTAAGTTCCTACTATGTGCATTGTGTTGTGATAATATCAGTAACTATCAACCCATATGCCTAATGTCCCGTGCTTACAAAATCTTTATAGAGCCATCTATGTACAAATAAGAGTAAGGAGGCTTTCACAAAAAATACTCAACAACGGACCACATATTTATCATCTCACAATTAAATGAACATTGTAGAGAATATGAGAACTCATTGTGCTTACTGTTTGTTGGTTATATAAAAAAAACATTCAATTTGACAGAATGAAATGCTAAGAGTTCTTTTACAAAAAGGTATCTTCCATCTGTACATCAGGATGACTCAGGATTTCATGGAAGATGTATGCAAAGGAATTAGGTATGATATTAGGTAGGGCACAAAATGGAGAGATATATGCTCAAATATGGTTTCGGCCACAACAATGGAAGGATATAGCTCAGACTAACAGGTTAGGGATTCCCTCCTTCTCCAGAAGGATCTCTGGATATCTCTGTTTATTGATGGGATTGTGCTGATTGCATTATCTTTTTAGAGCTTCTCAAAGGAGTTTGACTTGTCCATCCACATAAAAAAAAGACTAAATTGATGAAAAATGTCAGATTTCAACAAGCATTTTAATGGACAGTTTGTCCAAAGGTATATATCTGGGTCAGATAATACAGAAACATGGACAAAGAGCTGGGCCCAGAACTGAAAATGTGGAATCACCCACAGGAAATTGCAAAGCACTTTAATGACCCCCTAAATTTCCCGTAAAAGCAAAGAAAAGGGAAGGGAACAAGTGTTTATTATGTGCCAGGCATTGTGTTAAGTATTCTACAAATATTATCTCAAAGACCCATGTTTTCACTACTTACAGTTTATTGCTGTTGCTACATGGCAGTGAAATGTGGAACATTTCATGAATGGTAGAACCAAGATGGTGGAGTACAGGCTGGAATTCAGTTGAACTCTCCCAACATATCCTTACAAACAACTTTAAAATAATGCCTCATATCCAATTTCAGAGAAGCAGAACCATCAAAAGTTCAGAGGGAAACATTTTTCCGGCTTAACAAGATCTTTAGAAGAGATCTATAACACTGGAATAGGATCAGGCCTGGAGTATGCCAGGAGCACCAGCAGGGGGCCTTGGAGGCAACTGCAACAGTAGCAGTTTTGTGAGCTCTAAGCTGGAGACATTCTGGGCCACAGTGCCAGGGTGGAGGGGAGTGTGGTCAGTCATAAGGGAACAGGTTCCTAGACCTGGTAATAATTCCAGGGCTAAGAAGAGCACTAGTACTTGTAACCACAGGGGGACCAGGAGCCCTACCTGAGTAAAGACCAGAGCACAGTCTAGGAGAGCGGTAACCACACCTCTTCTCAGATTATACCACCTTGGAAGAACCAAGAACCTGCAGAGCCCCAGAATGAGTTGTGAAAACAGCAGTACAAAAAAGCCTGAAGCTTGGCACAGTGTCTCCCCAATCCCTACCCCAGGTGGGCAAAACCCAAGTTTAACAGAAAATTTAAAGTTAACAAAAGATTAATAATTAGTAAAAAAAAAAAAAATGACAAAAAGAATTTGACTATAAAAAGTTACTATAGTGGTAGGAAAGACCAAAGATATAAACTCAGAAAAAGATAACAATGTGAAAACAGCTACAAAGCATCAAAGAAAAATGCTAATTGGATCCAAGACGAACAAGAATTCCTGGAAGAGTTAAAAAAAAGGCAAGTGATAGAGGAAAAATTAGGAAAAGAAATGAGAGTGATATAAGAAAATTATGAGAAGATAATTAACAGTTTCATAAAAGGGACACCCAGGTGATTCTGGGGCAGCACAATGGATAAAGTGCCAGACCTAGACTCAGGAAGGCTCATCTTCCTCAGTTTAAACCTGACCTCAGACACTTACTAGCTTTGTAAACTCTGGGCAAGTCACTTAACCCTGTTTGACTTAATTTCTTCATCTATAAAGTGAGCTGGAGAAAGAAATGGCAAACGACTTTAGTATCTTTGCCAACAAAACCCCAAATAGAATCACAAAGAATCAGACCCAACTGAAATGAGTAAGTAATAATAAAAAGAAACACAAAAAATAGTGAAGAAAAAATAACATCTTAAAAAAAAACCCAAAATAAACTTAATGGTAAAAGTGGCATAAAAAAAATCACTGAAGAAAAAACTTCTAAAAGCAAAATGGACCAAATGGAAAAGGAGGCACAAAAAAATCACTGAAGAAAATAAATCCTTAAAAAGTAGAATTCAACAAAGGGAATAGAGGTACAAAAGCTCACTGAAGAAAATAAATCCTTAGAAATCAGAATTGGTCAAGTGGAAGCTAATGATTCAATGAGACAAACAATAAAGCAAAGTCAAAAGAATGAAAAAATTGAAGAAAATGTGAAATATCTCATTGAAAAAACAACTGACCTGGAAAATAGAGCTAGGAGACATAATTTAAGAATTATTAGACTACCTGAAAACCATGATCAAAAAAAAGAGCCTACATATCATATTTCAAGAAATTATTAAGGAAAACTGATATCTTAGATCCGGGGGGGGGGGGGATTAGAATAGAAATTGAAAGAATCCAATAATCACTTCCTAAAAGTAATTCCAAAATGAAAACTGCCATATTCCAAAGCTCCCAGGTCAAGGAGAAAATATTGCAAGCAGTCAGAAACAATTCAAATATTGTGGAACCATAGAATCACACAAGATTTAGCAGCTTCCATATTAAAGAAGTGGAGATTTGTAGTATGATATTTCAGAAAGCAAAGGAACTAAGAATACAATAAAAAAACATACACAGAATAACTGAATATAATCCATCAGAGGAAAAATGGATATTTAATGAAATAGAGGATTTATAAGCATTCCTAATGAAAATATCAGAGCCAAGTAGAAAATTTGACATTTAAATAGAAGATTCCAGAGAAGCATAAAAAGGCAAACATAAAAGAGCAGTCATAAGGGATTTAATAAAGTTAAACTGTTTATATTCCTGTATGAGAAGATGATACATTTAACTCCTAAGAACTGTATCATTATTAGGGCAGTTAAAAGGAGTTTAAGTAGATAGAGGACATGGGTATGCATTAATTATGTTGAAATGATCTCAAAACAAAAAAAAGAAAGGGTGAAAAAGAGGTTTGCAGTGGGAGAAGGGGGAAGGGAGAGGTATTAAATGGGGCAAATTTTCTTCCTTAAAAGAGATGTGCAAAGAAGAGATTTTACAGTGGAGGGGAAAATGGGTGGGGGTAGTGGGCAATAAGTAAATCTCATTCTTATCAGAATTTGATCAAAGAGGGTAGAATACACACATACATACATATACACACACACACACATACACACACTCATTCACAATTGGGTATCTATCTTACCCAACAGGAAAATAGGATGGGAAGGGGATAACAAGAGATATGGAGACAGGGGGAGGTAGAGATGATAAAAGCGAGGAAAGATTAAAGAGGGACAGTAGTCAGAAGCAAAACAGACTTTTTAGAGGAGACAGGATAAAAAGAGAGAGAAAAGTATAAACAGAAGAAAATAGGATAGAAGGAAATATATAATTAGTAATCATGATCATGAATGTGAATATAAAAAAATTTAGAGCAATTTTCTTTGATAAAGTCCTCATTTCTCAATATATAGGGAACTGAATGAAATTTATAAAAATAAGAGCCATTCCCCAAATGATGAATAGTTAAGGGATGAACAGTCTTCAGAAGAAGAAATAAAAGCTATCTAAATTGATATGAAAAAATGTTTTAGTTCACTATTGGCCAGAGAAAGACAAATTAAAACAACTCTAAGGTATCACTTCACAACTATCAGAATGACAAATGCTAGAGGGAATGAGGGAAAATAAGTATACTAACACTACGAATAGGTATAGTTGTGAACTGGTCCAACCATTCTGCAGAACAATTTAGAACTGTGCCTAACAGGCTATAAAACTGTGCATACCCATTGACCCAGCAAGGCCCTACTAGGTGATAGGACATCAAAGAGATCAAAGAAAAAGAGAAAAGACCTATATGTCCAAAAATATTTATAGCAACTCTTTTTTGGTAGCAAAGACTTGGAAATGGAGGGGATGCCCATCAATTGAGGAGGCTGAACAGGAAGTGGCATATGATTGCAATAGAATACTATGGCGCTGTGAGAAATGATGAAGGGGATGCTAAGAAAAAATCACAAGATATATATGATGTAAAGTGAGATCACTCTGCACAGGAACAATGATGTTGTAAAGATGTTCAGCTGTGAAAGACTTGGCTGCTCTGATCACTGCAACGATACAAGACAATTCTAAAGGACTCACAATGAAAAAATGCTATGCACTTTCAGAGAAAGAAATGAGGAACTCTGAGTACAGATTCAAGTATCATTTTCTCCCTTTGTTTTTTATTTTGTTTTGTAACATGGCTAATATGAAAGTATCTTTTGCATAATTTTACATGTATAATTAATATCATTTTGCTTGCCTTCTCGGTGGGTATGTAAGAGATGGGGAGAGAGATTTTGGAACTCAAAATTCAAAAAATATAAAATAAAAATAAACCAGAAAAACTAAAGATGAGTATCTCATAGTCAGAAATAGAGAGGTATAATGGTAGGTGTGGGCAGGCTATATCATATAATCAAGAAGAAATTCTGAAAAACATAAGCAAAAGATTTCATCAAGGAAGTATATGACAGGAAGAGAAGATGAAATAATCATGTAACAGAAGTGAGACATGATTGGTGGAAGGGAATAAGCATTATACAGTGCCTTTTATATGCCAAGCACTGGGCTAAGCACTTTACAATTCTTATCTTGTTTGAGTCTTACAACAACCATGGGATTAGGTCCTATTATTATCCCTATTTTAGAGATGAGGAAACCGAGGCAAACAGAATATAAGTGCTTTGCCTCGGGTAACCCAGCTAGTGAATGTAGCAATTTGAATTCAGGTCCTCCTTATTCCAGGCCCTCTGCTTAATCCATTGCACCACTGAGGGGGACAGGTAGAATGCTCCACTGGTATCTTACAATGTTGGGAAAACAAGGAATGCCTCCAGAATGTTAAGTGAACCACATCCCACTTTGGCAAACTTTTTGAAGAACATGGACAGAAACTGCACATGGATGGGATGATAGAGAGAACTCTCAATTCATTGAGATCACAGGTCTATTTGGGTAACTGTAAAGTGCTTAGCACAGTGTCTGGCACAAATTAAGTGCTATATAAATGTTTGCTATTTTTTTTTCTGAATAGTAGTAGGCATCTCAAATATATTAGGAGGCCACATTACCTGTTATTCCTTCATTTCTATTAGATGAGTATAGTCTCAAATCAATAAATATTTACTAAGCCACTCTATGTGCAGGGTATTGCTTAAGATATGGGGCTAGAGCCATTCTGTAACCTCATTCTGTAGTTACCTCTGTCTAGATAGTCTCTGCGTAATTCATGGTCTGATTGCGCTGTAGTGAAGTCACTCTCTGTAACTGAAGATAGGTGGGCCTTCTGACATACTGAGTAAGAGGAAGTTTGAATGTAGGAGTGATATGTTGGAAGAACAGAGGGTTTGAATCCCCTAGCATTTACTAACTAGGTGACATTGGGCAGGAATGGGTCTTACTTTCCTACCCAGAAAAATGAAGAGGCTAGACTAGCTGATCTGAAAGAAACCGAAATCTGTGATTCAGCAGAGGACACACAATCCCCATTCTTTGAAAACTCTGAACTCTCTTCCTGAGATCATTTCAATGCAGGCCTACCTGGAAACAGTGGGGATGCTAGGGGATGACCTGAATTTACCTGAATTATTTGAATGGTTCCATGATTTTATGCAAAAGTCCTAAATCCGTAATTTTGATGAGAAACCCAAGAAATCTGACTTCCAACATCAGCAAAGTCAGACTCAATTTCCTCTCTTTTGTTCCTGAAGAAGCTGCCCAAAAAGGCTTCTTCTAAGTTCTTATGGACATCTTAAAATCTTTCCATAGAAATATATCGACTTGTAGAGATTATATTGTATAGAAGCTTCTACTGACATGTTTATATTTCTTTTCCCAATCATAAAGTGGTGCCTGGGCACTACTTAGACAGAGCATTATATGTAAGTAAAAAGTGAATAGGGTGCCCAAGTTGTAACTTCACACAGCCTGCAATGTTGTTATAAAAATAAAAGCTTAGCATTTATAGAGAGCTTTAAAGTGTGAAAAACACTTTAAAAATATCTCACTGGATCCTCACAACAGCCCTGGGTGGTAGGCACTACTATTATCCTCATTTTATAGATGAGGAAACTGAGGCAAAAGAAGGCGAAATGATTTGTCCAGAGTCACACAAAGCTCATAAATGTCTGAGGCCAGATTTGAACTTATGTTTTCCTGACTCCAGGCCCAGAACTCTAATCGCTGCTCTACCTGGCCATTGTAAATCTGCAGGGTCCTTGCAAGTTAGAGACTTCACTTGGAGACCTTGAATCAAAGAGTACAGCAGATGTAGTTCCTGTGCCTAGGAGTTCTCTGGGTAACCCATAGTCTCACTGCATTACATTGAAGAATGCCTTGGTAGGCATGGATGGGTTAATGAAGAAACTCTAAAATCAGTGAGATCACAGATTTAATTAAAAAGTGTTTACTCACAGTATCTGGCAAGTAGCACTAAATAGTAGCTATATATTCTACGAAAAAAAGGTGCGCATCTCAAATATATTAGCTGATGACATAACTTGGTATTTCTCCATTTCTATTACATGAGTAGATAGTCTCAAATCAACAAATGTTTACTAAACAATTGCTACATGCATGATATTGAATCATTTAAAAAATTGGATAAGAGATTTCCCAGGCCCTCTAAGACAGCATCTCTCTGTGGTTCAGTTCCCACCTGTGGCTTACCTCAGACTCCTTATAGTAGCGCTCAGGAATTTCATCGCAGGCAATATCAATAAAACAAACTTCTCGTTCTACATCTTTGGCTTCACTGTCAAAAATCTGAAAGAAGAGAAGGACATGTTTAAAAGTCAGTCATCAGGTGACAAGTCAGGTGATCAGTCAGACCAGGTGATGTCCTCCAAGAAGAAAGATGGCTAGCACCCACCAGTAAGTGCCCAAGGTAGGGTTACAAGCCCAGAGTTTCTCAGATGGAGCTGTTTGCCTCTCTATTGACAAGCTGTGAAAATCATAAGTGATCTTCACTCAGATATTGATTTTTCTCACAGCAAAAACAGAGAACCTTCAATGAGTGGGAGGTGAGAGGGAAGGGGTCATGTTTAAGCACAACAGCAAGGGAACACATCCCTTCTAAGATATCTAATTACGTGTTTAGCAGTTCATTTTCAGAGGGGGCTCTGGAATTAGGGGAAATTGAAAAGCGAAGGGCAGGAAATGGGGCCAAAAAACCAAACAAACAAACTGTGAACCTGATGAGATAGGCTCAACCACAAGTGGAAAACAACCACCTTTGATGTTTTAAAGGTCATTTCCTTAACACACTATAGCTGGAAGAAAGATGGCAGTATGACCTGCTGTTCAACTGTCTTTGAATTTTAAACTCTCTTCTTGGTATTTCCAACCAAACTATTACTTTCCAAAAGCTTCACAGATAAAATTCTTGATAGCAATTAGCATCTTAAGCAGTATCTACTCTATATCCTGTGTTTTCTTCTTACATTTTTTTTCTGAGATTATTGCCTTCAGATTTGTAAATTGACCCTCTGATTGAATGAGAGGTAGCAAGTACATTTCTTTAAGGTTGAAGACTGATTTCTGGTATGACTAATACTTAAAGTAAAATGCTTCAGGCCACTCCTAAAGCCAACATAGAAGTAGCAGCTGGCTTGTTTTGCCCATTCAATAGGAAGAGACGGAAATGTTTTTCAAGTCTGACCATGAAATGAAACATAAGGCTACCAGTCTGTGAGTCTCTTGTAGATATACACAAAGAAATGACAGAGAGATTTGTGTTGTCAGTGAGATCATTAAAAAACCAAGTGGGAGGCTTGATAATATTATGGATCATGAAACTGAGGAGGCTTTTCATTTGGAAAGTGAAAATAAAAAAAATTCAAATTCACAGGACAGGCAGATTGAGTTAATGTTGGGGCTGAAGTAGTGAAAACCTGGGTTCAAATTCTGCCCCTGATATTCCCAGCAGAGTAATTGTAGTCAATGTAGTCAATTGATCAGATAATCATCTAATCTTTATCTTTCTCAGGTAACCTTCTAGGACTTATCTCAGAGAGAATTTTATCTTCATTAAATATGGGACTAAATAAAGCATTTATTAATGATTTTCTAATCAGCCAACTAGCGTTTATTAAAGCCCCTACTATGTGTCAGCCATTATGCCATGTGCTGGGGACACAAATAGAAAAGTCAGATAGTTTCTGATCTCAAGGAGCTCATGTTCTAATAAGGGAGACAAGATATATGGAAAGTTTCTGCTGCAAGTCAGATGGAAAGGTCCCATGGTCCTAAGGGTACAGTGGCAAAACAGATGGTAATGCCTCTTCTTTAATGTCATTCCCACTGATAAAATTGTAACAGCTTCTGATGTTGAATCATTTGACTTTGGTGAGAAGAACTTTCTTTCCTGGGACTTCAGTAGTTTTGGCTGTAGTACCAGGAGGAGCTATTGCCAGGTTTTATCTCCACAAGGGGTTGCTTCCAGGAATGGTGATTCGGTGCACTAGGCTGGAAGCATTGCTATTTCCAAGGATCTTGGGTCCAGGGTCATAAGCAGAAAGTTCCTGCAGTTTAGGCTTCCTACCCTACACTGAAGACATCATGGATTGAAACTAATGGAAGGGAAATATTAGGGGCAGAAATCACAGATGACAGTATGATACAATAACGATTCTTTCATGAAGGGATATTGCTGAATGAAGGAAGAATGGAGAAATGAGTGACACGAGCTCAAATAACCTCTCTAGGGGACAATTCCACCTAAAAGTGAATGGGGAACAGAGAGAATTCTAATTTGTTCACACAACATCAAGATGAGAATTCTCCCTCACTAGTCATTAGTAGCTCCACAAAGAACAAAGCAGCTGGGCCAAAACCAAAAGGAAGCTCAGCTGCAGATGTGTCTGGTGATGAAAGGAAAGTCTGACGCTGAAAAGATCAATACTGCATCTACCAAACATTTAAGGAACAATTAATTCCAATATCATATAAACTATACACAAAAAAAGGCAGAAAAAGAATCCTGCCAAATTGCTTTTACAACAAAAATATGGTTTTGATACCCAAACCAGGAAGAGCAAAAACAAAGAAAACTTATAGACCAATTTCCTTAATGAATATTGATGCAAAAATTTTAAATAAAATAAGAGCAAGGAGATTACAGCAATATATGACAAGGATCACATAGTAATGACCAGGTAGAATTTATAGCAGGATATAAGGCTGGTTCAACAATAGGAAAGCTGTAAGCATAACTGACTATATCAATAACAAAACCAATAGAAATCATGATGATCTCAATAGATGCAGAAAAAAACTTTTCACAAAATACAGCACACATTTCCTATTAAAAACACAAGAGAGCATAGGAATAAATGGAACTTTCCTTAAAATGATAAGTAGTATTCATCTAAAACAAGAGAAAACAAGAGATTAAGAGCATTATGAGGAGGAAAATGGATAATTTTGTTTATATTAAATTTTAAAAATGCAACCAAGAAAGAGGAAAGCTAGAAAACAATTTTATAGCAGGTGTCTCTGATATAGACCTCATTTTTCAAATATATAACTAAGTCAATTTATAAGAAAATAAGTCATTCCCTATAAATGATTAAAGGATATGAATAGGTAGTTTTAAGAAGAACTCAAAACTATCTATAGTCATATTAAAAAATACTCTAAACTCTAATACGCTATATTGATTAGAGAAATGCAAATCAAAACAACTTTGAAGAACCTTCTCAGACCTATAAGTTTGGCTAATATGATAGAAAAGGAAAATGATAAATATTGGAGATGATATGGGAAAATTGAGACACTAATGCACTCTTGGTGGAGTAGCCAATTGATCCAACCATTCTGAAGAGCAATTTGAAATTATTCCCGAAGGGCTATAAAACTGTACACACCTTTTGATCCAGAAATATCCCTATTCAGTCCTTATCCCAAAGAGATTTTTTTTTTAAAAAAGGAAAAAGGCCTATTTGTGCAAAAATATTTATGGCAGCTCTTTTAGTGGTGGCAAAAATTGGAAATTGAGGGGAATGCCTGAAAAGTTATGGTATAGTTGACTGTTGCCCTTCATTCTCAAAGACAACTAAAATGACATCACCATGTGAGTCTGACTGTGACTGATGAGATCAATACGAGCTCAGAAGGCTCTGCCACAGGTTGGGCACAAATAGTCCGTGTGAACATTTGGGGTAGATACTCTGAATTTATGCATCTTGCATTTCCTTTGAACTGTTTCAATTTTGTTTTGCTCATAGAATATAGCACCTTCTCTGATCTGGAAACCCCAATGAGCGATATTGTGCCACTGTTTCCCATGTCACACAATCAACTCCAAAGTTCTTAAAAGAAACTTTGAGAGTGTCTTTGCATCACTTCTTCTGACCACTATGAAGACTTGCCCTGTGTGAGTTTACCATAAAACGGTCTTTTTGGCAAGTGTGTGTTTTACGTTTAAGCAATGTGGCCAATCATTGGAGTTGCACTCTCTGAAGCAGAGTTTGAATGGTTAGCAGCTCAGTTTGAACAAGGACCTTCAGTGTCTGGTACTGTATCCTGCTAGGTGATCTTCAGAATCTTCCTAAGACAATTCAAATGAAAGGGCTTCAGTGTTCTGGCATGGTATTGGTAGACTGTCCAGGTTTTACAGGCATACAGCAATGAGGTCAGCATAATGGCTCTGTAGACCTTCAATTCCATAATTAGTCTAATACCCCTTCTCTCCTATGTTTCCCTTTGGAGCTTCCTAAACACTGAGCTAGCTAGATCTGGCAACATGTGTGTCAACCTCATTATCAATGTGTCTATCCCTGGAAAGTACATTACACCAAGGGAAGTGAACTTATCCGCAGCATTCAAAACTTCTTCATTTGCTGTAACCAATGGTTCCACATATGAATGATGTGGTGGTGATTCATGAGCACCTGTGTTTTCTTGGTGTTGATTATTAGGCCAAAATTTGCCCAAGTGGCAGAGAATTGATCCATGCATGCTTTGTTGCATGAATGGAATACTATTGTGCTATCAGAAATGATGAGCAGGATGTCTTTAGAAAAGTCTGGAAAGACTTACATGAACTGGTGCAAATTGAAGTGGGCAGAACCAGGAAAATATTAAACACAGTAACAGCAATATTGTAAGATGATCAATCATGAATGACAGCTATGCTCACCAACACAATGACCAAAGACAAATTCAAAAGGACTCAAAATAAAAAATAGTATCCACCTCAAAAGAAAGAATCGATGAAGTCTGAATGCAGATTGAAGCACACTGTATTTTGCTTTATTTTTTATGTGCTTTTTTTGGGGGGAGGGTAGGAGTCTATTTTCTTTTACAACATGACCAATATGGAAATGTTTTACTTGACTGCTCATGTATAACTTATGCCAAATTGCTTACCTTTTCAGGTAGGAGTAAGAGGAGAAAGGGAGGGAGGTAGAGAATTTTCAAAACAAAATTTTAAACATACTAATGTTAAAAATAATTTTTATATGTCATTGGGAAAAATATTATTTTTTTTTAAAATATCATTACTATATAGGAACCTAGAATGTAATATCTATGAACCAATGTAAGCTGGATGATGGTCAGGCAGGACGTGGAAAGATTAAACATTGACATGTTGGGTGTCAGTGAATGTAAATGGAGAGGAATGGGTGAACTTAATTCAGATGATTATTACATATGCTACAGTGGGCAAGAATCCTTTGGAAGAAATGGAATAGCCCTCACAGTTAATAAATGGGTTGAGAAAAACACTACTGGGGTATATTCCCTAAAAGGACAGAATGATTACCTATTCAAATCCAAGGAAAATCATTCAACACTACAATAGTACAAGTATATGTTCCAACCACTAATGCAGAAGAGGCCAAAGTTGATCAGTTCTACGAAGACCTACAATATCTAGAAATCACCAGATCAGATTAAATATATACTTTGCAGTCAAAGATGGAGAAGCTCTATATAATCAGTTAAAAGAAGACCAGGAGTGGACTGTGATTCAGATCATGAGTTTCTTATTGTAAAATCAAGAGTTAAATTGAGGAAAGGAGGGAAAAACCATTAGACCATATAGATATGACCTAAATAATAGTCCTTATAAATATGAAGTAAAAGAGATAAATAGATTGAAAGGATTAGATCTGGTAGAAACAGTGCCTGAAGAACTATGGACAAAAGTTTGCACCATTATGCTGAGGTAGCATCAAAAAACATTTCAAAGAAAAAGAACAGCAAGAAAGCAAAACGGCTATCTGAGGAAAGAGAAAGTGAAATGCAAAGGAGAAAGAGAAAGATATACCCAACTGACTGCAAAATTACAGAGAATATCAAGGAGAGATAAAGTTTTCTTAAAAGAGCAATGCAAAGAATTGGAAGAAAACAACAGAATGAGAAAGTCAAGAGATCTCTCAAGAAAATCAGAGATATTTTCATTTCATGCAAAAATGGGAGCAATAGAAGACAAAAATGGTAGGGACTTAACTCAAGTAGAAGAAATTAAGAAGAGATGGCAAGAATATAGAGAACAACTATACAAGAAAAATCTTAATGTCAGTGATAACCATGAAGGTGTGGTTACTGATCTAGAGCCAGACATCCTGGAAATTGAAGCCAAGTGGGCTTCAGGAAATATTACTAGCAATAAATCTAGTGGAGATGATGGATTTCCAGCTAAGCTTTTAAATCTTAAAAGATGATGCTGTTAAAGTGCTGCATTCAATATACCAGCAAATTTGAAAAACTCAACAGTGACCACTGGATTGGGTTATATCCTAATACTAAAGAAGCCAAGGAATGATCAAATTGCCCAACAATTTGTACTCATCTCTCATGCCAGCAAAGTTATACTTAAAATTTTGCAAGCTAGGCTTCAGCAATATGTGAACTAAAAATTACCAGAAGTGCAGGCTGGTTTTGAAGAGGCAGGGAAACTAGAGATCAAATTGCCAGTGTTCATTGGATTATGGAGAAAGCAAGAGAGTTCTAGGAAAAAATATCTACTTCTGCTTCATTGACTACAATAAAGCCTTTGACTGAGTGGATCACAATAAAATGTGGCAGGTCCTCAAAAAGATGGGAGTATGAGATCATCTTACTTACCTCCTGAGAAACCTGTATGTAGGTCAAGAAACAACAGAACATGGAACAATTGATTCATTTAATATTGGAAAAGGAGTATGACATGGATGCATATTGTTACCTTATTTATTTAATTTAAATGTAGAGTACATCATGTGAAATGCCAGGCTGGACAAATCAAAAGACAGACTTGAGCTTGCTGGGACAAATAAAAATCTCAGATACACAAGACAATACCGCTTTGATGGCAGCAAGTAAAGAAGAATTATGAAGTTTCTTGATAAGGATGAAAGAGGAGAAGGTAAAATCTAGCTCTGAAGCTTAACATTAAAAAAAACCCCCTAAGATTGTGGCAAATGGTTCCATCATTTTCTGGCAAACAGAGGGAGAAGAAATATAAGCAGTTTCAGATTCTATATTTCTTGGGCTCAAAGATCACTGCAGATGGTGACTATAGTCAAAAAACTAAAAGACACTCCTTGGAAGGAAAGTTATGGCAAATCTGGAAGCATACTAAAAAGAAGAGACATCGCCTTGCTGACAAAGATCTATATAGTGAAAGTTATGATTTTTCCAGTAGCAAGACATGGTTTTCAGAACTGAACTATAAGGAAAGCTGAGCTTTTCGAATTGTGGTGCTGGAGAAGACTTTTGAGAGTTCCTTGGACAGCAAGCAGATCCAAATTGGTTGATCCTTAATAAATTAATTCAGATGAGAAGAAAGGACTCATTGGAAAAGACTATGATGCTGAGAAAATTAAAGATAAAAGGGGAAAGGGGATAGCAGAGGATGAGATGCATACACAGTAACATGGAAGCAACAAACATGCGCTTAGACTTCAGGAGTTAGGAGGACAGAAGGGTCAGGCATGCTATGGTCCATGGGGTCACAAAGAGTCAAACAACTCATCAGAGGGTATCCACCATTTGTCACATATCATAAATGGTCTAACACAGCTTCCCACCCACAACCTTAAGATGTTCAATTGGAAAGATGAATTTCAATCTGGTTTTTCTTCTTGTAATTATAAAGCATGCTCACCCCTTTCACTGAGAATTCAAATATATGTCATCTTTTCATGTTAGCTTGACCTTGCACAAAGCAAATGGTGGTAGAATAGAGTTGGCATGTAAAACTTTTACCAAAAGTCTTGGTTTGGGGCTCTTATCATATTCTTTGGGACTTCAGACCAAGGCCTCAGACATCATGTTCCAACATAGCAGCATCTTATTAAGGCTTATTCCATTAAGCAATGAATCTATGACTGACTTTAGAGTTGAGAAGGTGTTCATTAACCAAGGGGATGATGTTCAAAGTGAAGGCTAGAGTTGGAATGTTGGCTTTGGAAGCATCCTCAACTATTTCATGTGTGCATATTCTGGGCAGGGGATATTTCAATTTTCTATTTGTCCTCCCAGCATATAGCACAATAACCTGTATACAAATGGGACTTCATAAATGTTTAGTGAATTGAATTCTATCTCCCAGATTGTAAAGTGCGGCAGCTCAGTGGCTCAGTGGATAGAGCACTGGTCCTGGAATCAGGAAAACCTAAGTTCAAATCCAGTCTCAGACACAACTCAACCTCTGTTTTCCTAGAAGGCAGCTAGGTGACTCAGTAGATAGACTGCTGAGCTTGGAATCAGGAAGATCTGAGTTCAAATCTGACCTCAGTCACTTACTGGCAAGACACAACATCTGTCTGCCTTAATCCACTGGAGAAGGAAATGGCAAATAACTCCAGTATCTTTGCCAAGAAAATCCCATGGGCAGTATGATCCACAGGGTCATGATGAGTCAGACACAACTGAACAACACCTTGTAAACTTCCCCAAATCAAAAGTCTTGTTTCCTTTTTCCTTACTGTCCCATAGCTACTCTTACTAATTATAGCTGGAATTTATATCGTACTTTAAGGTTTTTGAAGCCCTTCATATATGTTATCTCATGTCATCACCATAACCTTGTGAGGTAACTGCCACTCTTATAGATGAGGAAACTGAAGCAGAGAGAAGTTATATGACTTCCCCATGGTCTTACAACTAGTGAAAATTTGTGAAGTATATTATATTTAATATCTCATTTGGTCCTCACACTAACCCTGGGAGGCAGATGTTACTATTATCACTATATATATGGGAAAGCTGAGGCTCAGAGCAGTTAATTGGCCCAGGAAGATAGTAAATGTTTGAAGCAGGATCTGAACTCAGTTCATTATAAATCCTGGTCCAAGACTCTAGCTATGATGCTACTCAGGTGCCTTTAGTTTAACTAAGTAAAGAATGGTAGGGCAAAGAAAGTTAATAGTGTTACGTGACTTATAGGTCTTTCTAGTTACCATACCATGGTCCCCTATTAGGCTCCCTCCCTGCTATACCTATGCCTAACTTTCATGGAAACTGAGTAATCTCCTCAGGGCAGATAGAGCTTAGCAGAGGTCTTAGACCAGATTTGGCCCTCTGTTCACTGTGCCATCTAGCTACTCTTAACAGACATTTTGGTAGAGCTCTATTGTTTACAGAGGGATTCACATACATCATCTCATTTAAGTGTCACAACAATTTTATGAGATAGATGCTCTAGGACTATTATGGCCATCATGTGGCTCATGGAGTCACGGACTGGGCAAGAAGGCATCTTCAAGGTCATGGAAGTTAGATTAAGGGACTTGACCATGGTCTACTCACTACATTCCCATTTCTATCAACAACTAATTCTTTAAGAAAAAAAAAGCAGCCTCTCTGAATAATATGATAGAAATAGATGGAGGCATCACAGTGAAAGAAACGTATAAAATGGCTTCTATCTCCCACACTCAGACTGGGCATAATTTAGAGTTATGCCCAAGTACACTAAACACAAAGGTCTAATCTTGTGACAGAGGAGAATACTCAGCAAAGAGTAACTAATCATCTGCGCATTCCAAATAGCTGCCAGAAGCCAGATTCAATCATCAGCTCCTTTCAGGTCTAAGGAGACACTTGCTGACATAGTCTCCTGGAAAAAATGTATCATGTCATCACATAAACTTGAGGCTTTGACAAGAATCACACCTGGCACTGTAGTCTTGTACAGGTGCAGGGCCCTTCAGACAGTTGGGCAGAAATTCTCTCCTTTTGAGCTGTCACAGGGTTCAAATTTTGGAAGAAAAGTCATCCTTTCCCTGTCTGCTTGCACAACAGCTGACTGCACAACACTAATTTTTCAGTCTTCGCATCTATATCTATTTATCTCTTTCTATTATCTATAGCTGTCATCTGTCATCTATATCTGTCTTCTCTATTATCTCTCATCTATAGCTATTATCTATATCTACCATTTAATTCCATATCCATCATGCCCATCAGTCTTTATCATCTATTATCTATACCTATCATCTATATTCATCTCTATCAGCCTTTATCATCTATTACCTATATTAATCTATCTATCCATCTCTATTAGTCTTTATCATCTTACCTATCATCTATGTCTATCATTTCTATTATATTTAATCTATTATCTACATGCATCTCTATGCATCCATCCATCTGTAGCATCTATATCTATCAATTATCTGGCAGCTATAGCTATCTTCTCTCTCTCTCTGCCCACTAGAAAGCGGGGTATGTGGAGAAAGGGGAGAAATCAGTTTCTTTTTCTTTCCCCTCCCCCACATCTTCTTCCTTTTCTACTCCTCCAATATCTACATGTAGTTTACCACGTTGTACGTTGTCTATTATGGATTTTTAGTTACATTCTCATTTCTTTGCCCACCTCATGTGCTTATTGGCTGCCTCATCCCACCACTCATCAGTTCATATGTGTTTAGGGAAAACAAAGTCATGAAACATGAGCCCAAGCAACCCAATAACAACAGACATTTGTTGTTTCTACTGTTCAGTCATTTTAAGTCACATCTGACTGTGACCTGATTTGGGGTTTTCTTGGCAAAGATATTAGAGTGGTTTGCCATTTCCTTCTCCAGCTCATTTTACACATGGGGAAACTGAGGCAAACAGGGCTAAATAACTTGCTCAGGGGCACAGGGCTAGTAAGTGTCTTGAGGTCACATTTGAACTCAGTAAGATGAGTCTTCCTCACTCCAGATTTGGCCCTCTGTTCACTGTGCCATCTAGCTACTCTTAACAGACATTTTGGTAGAGCTTTATTGTTTACAGAGGGATTCACATACATCATCTCATTTAAGTGTCACAACAATTTTATGAGATAGATGCTCTAGGACTATTATGGCCATCATGTGGCTCATGGAGTCACGGACTGGGCAAGAAGGCATCTTCAAGGTCATGGAAGTTAGATTAAGGGACTTGACCATGGTCATGTATAATATAATTGTGGTGCCAAAGCTTCTGAAAGAACGTCACTTTATACTTTGCAAAATTTTGTGGCTTTTAAATGATTTTTGAGATTATCTTCTGCTTTGGGTCCCTGGGTCACTGTTCTTTTCCATGACTGCAGACATTGTAGTTGAAAGGTGATTAAAAACTTTTCTTGGATAAGAAGCCTCTTCTTTCTACTTCTAGCTCAGGCACTAACCCAGTTTGTGACCAAGGTAAAAGTTCTGAGCTCTGTTCCACCTAAAATCATCTACCCTAAGAAAGCTACAAGATTTTGTGATAATAACAGTGGAATCAATGTGGGTGATGTGCTTGACCTCCTGCGTTGAATGACGCTATACATCCATCACACCTTCTATAAGAAGCCCTTCCCCATCCCTGTTACTGCTAGTTCCTCCCTTTTGTGATTATCTCCAATTTTTCTCATCTATATCTTGTTTGCACATAATTGTCTGCATGCTGTTTCCCCCATTAGACCATGATGTCCTTGAGAGAAAAAGGACTATTTTTGGCCTTTCTTTGTATCCCTAGCACTTGGCACAGTACCTGGCACAAAGTAAGCACTTAATGCTGGTTATATAAGTTCACAAGATTTAGAAGGTACGTTTTGGGGAAATCTTTCCAAACTAAAGTTTCTATCCTCTGTACCTTTTAAGAATGGTAGTAGACAGATGAAGCAAAGAAGTGAGCATGGAGCTGGATCAATCTATGACCTGAAAAAGTGGGCAGGGAAATATTTTTGTGGTCTGCCTGTCTCTTCTGTCCTCTAGCTGATCACTTGGTCTATGCTTCAGGTTCAGAAAAAGACTAAAGGCCCTACTTGACCTTAAGAGAAGAGATTGGGTTTAAGCATGGAATAGCAAAGCTCCTTTTCAATGTTTTCATCTGGAACCACAAACAAATGACCATGTACAAATTGAAAAAGAGTTCCTGCTCTCAAGAAGTTTACTTTCTACTGGTGTTAAATATAACATGGTTAAAGAAGGCAGAGAGCACTCTGTAGAGGGATCAGAAATAAGTTTCCAATGGAAGTTGGCGTCCAAGTTGAGCCCTAAGGAAAATAAAGAATCTGAAAGCAAGAATGGAGGGCATTATAGAAATCCTGGAGCGCCTTTAGGCTTCTCCTGTGAACCTAGGCCAGCAGAGCTTACAGCAGTTAAGACATGAAAAAATGTTCTCTTTACATTTTTCTAGAGAATTTTCTCGTGATTTCTGCTTTCCCCTCATATGTGTTTACTACCATCACTCCCAAAGCCCTCACCCTTTACCCTCTACTAGTCACTGAGGAGAAGAGCAGGGCCACCCAAACCTGGCAGTCATGTATGGGGCAAAACATCCCAAGAAATACACCCCCTACCCTTCATTCTCCACTCCCTCCTGCCTTCCACCAGTCCCTTAGATATGGTTCTAAATCACCAAATGTGCATTTGGACATTTAGAAATGATGTCTCAGAGACAACTCTACTTGCCTAAAACGTTCCCCTTAAACTGTCTCCTCTTCCTAAGTTCTCTACTTCTGTCAAAGGCACTACCATCCTTCCCAATTCAGCACTATCCTGGACTCCTCACCCACTCCTCCTCACCTCATACAACCAATCAAATGCCAAATCTTACCCTTTTGATCTTTGTAGCATCTCTAGCATCTGATCCTATCTCCTCACTGATACAGTTAAACCCACCTCAAATCTTTCCATAGACCAATCCTTCTGCCACAGTGCTGCCAAAATAATTTTCCTTAAGCACAGATACGACCACATGACTCCCCTATTCAACCAAATCCAGTGTTTCCTCTTGCCTCCAGGACACAAAATAAACTTCTGTTTGGCTTTTAAAGCCCTACACAAGCTAGCCCCAACTAGCCTTCATTAGACATCACTCCATCTTCCACATGCTGCAGTTCATACCAGAAAACACTCCCTTTTCTTACATCTCTCTCAATCTCTCTGTTACTTTAAGATGGAGCCTTTTCTGATTCCCTCCAACCGCTAGTGCCCTTCCTATCCAACTGCCTTGTACTTAACTACTTTGTACATACATCTATTCATTAAGTTTATATTATACATATGATTATATGTTCTTGTTGCTATCCTCATTAGAATATAAGTTCTTTTTGAGTAGATTGGCACATAATAGGCACTTAAGTGCAAAAGTACTTGTTGGTTAGATCTTCCTTGTAGTGAAGAAGCAAAATATTAAATTCCCAACTGGCAGGCCTTTAATATCGTAATTATTATAACTGTAGTTAGGGTAGCTGGGTGGTGCAGAAGACTCATCTTTCTTAGTTCAGATCTGGCCTCAGACACTTACTAGCTGTATGATCTTGGGAAAGTCACTTAACCCTGTTTGCCTTAGTTTGCTTAACCATAAAATGAGCTGGAGAAGGAAATGGTAAACTACTCCAGTATTTTGCCAAGAAAACCTCCAATGGGGTCACAGAGAGTCAGACATGAATGAAAAATGACGGTACAAAAACATAATAACTAGGCCATTAACAAAGTCACTAGATATTGATCACAAAATTAATTGTCTCTCTTCCAAATGACTAGAATAGCAGGGTATATCCTAGTAATATTACAGATAAAAATAGCTCCTGTTTAGATAACTTTGCGAGTGTTTAGATTTCCAATCTGCGATAATTTTATCTCATCATGTAGTCCTTGAGGCTTTATATGACTATTTGGTCATGATTTAATCTTGGACTTGTTTTATTTTTGTGTTAAACACTCAGTTCTTAAGTTGCGACTATAATGCAAGATGGCATAACTGGAGATAATCACTAAGAACTCTTTAGAAGCCCCTTAGACAGGAACAGTTAGTGCTTATATAGCATTTTAGGGTCTGCAAAGTGCTGTACATGTGCAATCTCATTTGAGTCTCAAAATAATTCTATAAGGTAGGTGCTATGTTACTATCCTGATTTTACATATAGGGAAACTGAGGTACAGAAAAATTAAGTACTTTGCCCAAGGTCATGTAGCTATAAAAGTATCTAAGGCAGGATTTGAGCTTTGGTCTTCCTTACTATAATCCAGCATCTATCTACTCTGCTACCCATATGTCTCAGTTATTAAAAACCGCAAGACTCCCTTTAATAGTTGGAATCCTTGAGTAGAGAGGAGCAATTGCTCATCAAGAAACTTCTTTGCTATTGCTTGACAAATGAATAAATCTGTATTTTTAAGAGAACCCAAACAGAAAGCAGTGTGACTCAGTTGATTTGCCTTGACAATATGGTGCTATGACTAGGAGAGACTGTTTTCAGTAAAGGTTTCTTTTGTACAGACTTCTTCACTGAAATGCAGACACCAACAACAGAGAAAAGAGGCATTTAAAAGTTCCACAGGGTTTTGGTAAGGAAATTTCCCCTTTCTCTCTCAGATTTTGTTTGGTTTATGCTGAACTAGGGGCAGAAAGGGAGTACTATGAATAGAGTGCTGGGCTTGAAGTCAAGAAAACTCATCTTCCTGAGTTCAAATTTGTCCTCAGACACTTACTAGCTGTATGACCCTAGCAAGTCCCTTAACCATGTTGCCTCAGTTTCCTCATCTGTAAAATGAGCTGGAGAAGGAAATGGCAAACCACTCCTATACCTGTGCCAGAATCACAAAGATTCAGATATGACTGAACAAAAGGACTGAGCAACAGCGACTTACTATGAGCATTGTACTAAGTGCTGGGGCTACAAATAAAGAAACAAGACAGTCCTTGAGCTCCAGGAGCTTACCTTCTATTGAGAGGAGTTATATACAGAGGTGTGAGCTGCAAGGCTTCATGGTCCTTGGGTTGTGACAGCAAAGCAAACAATAATCTATCTTCCTTAATGTTATTTCCATCAATTAATCACATCTATTTCTAATGTTGAATCATATGTACCATCCCCCTCCCATGCAGCACATCCCCTACAGACAACTTATAAGAAGAAAGGATCAAAGAATCCCATTGGCTCCTGACTAACTGCCAACCATGGGAGCAGGCCAGCTTAGCCAACTTGAAGGGGTGAGGGATAGACAGGAGACAGCATGGATAAGGCAAGTCAGCTTGACCTCTACCTCCTCCCCTCGGATGCTGATGGAGATGGCCCAGAACTCCAAGCCCAAATGTTCCAAGAAGAGCAGCTGCCTTCTGCCTCCCAAACCACCAGGCCTGCCTCTGTAGCCATCATCCAGAGTATTAACTCTGTGGAGGGAGAATCTGGCAACTACTTCTTTGAAGTCCTCCTCCCTCCAAGTCCACCTAGATGCCTCAGGTATTAAAATCTCTCAGACTCCTTTTCTTAGCCAGAATTCTTGAGTAGCATGAAACTTCCTTGCTACTGTTTGAGTAAAAAAAATCTGTGTTTCTATTAGACCTGACTCCCAAACTATTATTGCAGGGAATGCATCCCCTAACTTTTTAACAGCCAGAGATTCTGAAGACCCCAAAAAGAAGGTTCTCATCACCACAGTCCTTGGCATTGTCTACATAGTTCAGCATAGGAAATAGGTATGGCTTTATTGATGGAAATAACATTAAAGAAATGAAACTACTCTTTGTTTTGCTGTTACATTCTAAAGACCTTAGGGTCTTTCCATATGATTTATAGCTCACACCTATATATGTTAAGTTGCTCCCACGAGATTATAACCTTCCTGAGATCAGGGACTATTTTGCTTTTCTATTTGTATCCCTAGTAGTTAACATGGTGCTTTGTTCACAGTAAAAACCTAATAAAAGTTTCTTCATTCATTTATTCATGGAACTCTGTGAGATTCTTTTTATGAAATTTCTTCCAACAATACAAATGACTCTCTTAAGTCTCCCCTTCTGTCTTTCTGAAATAGAAGCCTATATAGATTTAAAGAATGAGTTATTAGAGGGCTGAAGACTTTACTGGTCCCAAATAAAATGCTCTTACATGATTTATGTTTGTAACACTATAGTGTCAGGTTTGCCCCTCAAATCCATCCATCTTCCAAAATTCCCTAGTTCTGTTGAAGGTCCCACCATACTTCCAGTCATTTATGTTTACAATCTCACTGTCATCCTTAACATAGCATTCTGCCTCTTTCCAGTCAACTGCCAAATCTTATCATTCTATCTCCAAAATATCTTTTGCATACAATACCTTTTCTCTTCTTACCACCCAAACTACCTCTAGTTTAGGACTTTATCACGTCTTGCCTGTACAATAGGCAAAGTCTATTGATTGGAAGTTCTGTATCAAGGGTCTCTCCATACAAATCCATCCCCCATGTGACTGCCTAGGTTATTTTCTACAAGTGGGCATACTATGTCCCTACTCAGATGGCACAGTGGATAGAGTGCTGAACCTGGAATGATAGAGACATGAGTGCAAATTTGACCCCAGACGCTTACTAGCTGTGTAACCCTGAGCAAGACACTTAACAACTTAATAACTGTCTTTGCTAACTGTACCTACTGCCTGATTATTAATAGGGAGCACATGAGTGTTGGCTTGTGTTTTACAGTAGTAGAAGCCTGGACCCACTTATGGCTAGAACCCAAGATAGCTGCCCTATAGTTACCCAGACTAATCTCTAAGTAATATAATTAATCCATAATTGAGAAAAGTTAAATTAGTTCTAATGAAGTGGATCCTATTTTTTAAAAGGAATTGAGAGCCTTTTCAGCAGGTAGCTCCTAAGCTTCCAAAATACATGGTATTTTAACTTAATCGGAGCAATTATTTTAATCTAACTGTTTTTATCTTTTCTTTCTGTTTTGTCCAGTCATAAGAAAAGAGAAAAATGACCTTCTCCAATGATATATAAATATAAATTTCTTCAAAAGAATGTACTTAAACCAAAATCATACATCATTTTTAAAATATGAAAACATGAATTCACTTCCTAGTGAAGTTTTTATGGATGCATTTCATAGGTTTGGTAAATCTGGGAACTAATTAAGTCAGATAGAGATATCCAATCTTAGATATAAGATTGAAAAAATAAAAAGTATTTATTGAGTACTATGTATTAAATGCTGGAGACAGAAAAAAAGGCAAGAAAATCCCTGCCCTCAAGGGGTTTACTTTCTAATAACAGAGAGAGGACAAATTGTAAGAATCATTTTTTTCTTTCCTGATAATATGAGTTCCATTGACCACAGAGGTAGAGGTTCTAGAGTATACAAGTTTCTCAAACCCAATACTCCCTTTACTTAACTCTTATGTGATAGATACACAGTCAAGTCTTAAATGTGTTTCCCTAAAATGGAAGGGGTATTTTTATTGCTGTGACTTATAGTAGAATTGTAGACTGTGTATGTTATCATCAGAAGCTGTTTAAATGAATAAGTCTGTCATGAGAGTAGTGTACTGAGCTAATTCTCATTTTGCTGACAATAATGTGTATGCTTACCCTTGAGCTAAAATTTCTCTAAACATGATGAAGGTATACCTTTTCTGGATAGGAATATGAACTTCTTTTCTTATCTTGCTTTTGCATTCCTTTTCTTTCTCCTTAAGGTCAAATTTATTAGGATTATTAGAAGATTAAGGACTATAAATACTGTACAGCTGATTTTGTTTACAGTCAGATATGGAGAAACAATCTGTGCTGATTTATTTGGCAGGTGCTTATGTTCTATTGTTCCAAGAAAAGTTGGTGCTTTAAGACTTGGATGTAGGTTTCAGGATCATTTCCTCTTGCATGTCACAGTTGATATTGTTAACATGTGGTTTTCTAAGTCAGCATGTAGCAGGTAAGTATGTGCCCCCTTTTCCTCTTTCCTGATATTATGCGTTTATTGGCCCAATTTTATGTGAATTTGACAGGACTGGCCTAGAGTACTAAGAAATGAATTGTCTTACTCAGGTCTTCCTGTTATGCTTTATTTCAGAAAATCTGTACTTTTGTTTTTAAAGATGTAGTTGTAAGAATGTAAGCTGCACATGTCACTAGGGCAAAAATTTTTAATGTTATAATCTGAAATGCCTAAACCAAGGATGGGGAACCTTCAGCCTTGAGGCCACATGTAACCTTCTAGGTCCTTGGGTATGGTCTTCTGACTGAGTCCAAGTTTTCTAGAACAAATCCTTTACTAAGGATTTGTTAACTGTGGAGTTTGGACTCAGTCAAAACTGGACCTAGAGGGCTACATGTGGCCTTGAGATCACAGGTTCTCCACACCTGCTAAGCTAGAATTTCAAAATTTGAAGGCAAGCAGTGTTGAGAAACAAATAATCTTGTTTCTCTGTACCCCTCAATAAAGAAAAAAGAACAATCCTGACATTTAAAGATGTTATTCACATTACTATGTGAATTTAGTCTCCTCAAAGAATATGTATGTATCTATTTAGGAATGTGATGTCTGAGAAAAATCAGTGCTTAAATATTTAAACCATGTATACCTTGCTATTCTAACACTTAATCTAGTTTTGATAAACAGTAGAAAAAAAATTGGTAAGGATTCTGATTCTGAGAAGCATTTGCTATACAGAAAATGTTCTAAACAAAAAAAAATTGAAATCAGAAATATAATTATATACACATAAATGTAGATTTAATTGACATCTGCTAGCCCTCTGACTATGATGATAAAAGAAACTGGCTCTTGTATTTTAAGTTCCAGATTGTGTCTAAAATGCTACCTTAGATTTTATAAATGTTAATGTGAGTTTGTCTGAATGATTTCCCTTTATACTAAAGATATCTGATTCTCTTTCCATAACAATGGGGAGACATAATTCTACAAAATGCAAGTTTATTGAGATTTGATTTGATCCAAAATTCATTCAGATCATAACTCACATCTTTTATATACAGTAGAGTTCACACATAATACCTCCCCCACCCCAAAAAAACAAGAGACAGTTTGTATTTGTAAGAATGATGCTTCCCACCATTACGAACTCTATACTAACTATTCTCTCCCAAAACTGAAAGGGAGGAGCCCTAGGAGGGGTAGGAGTCATGAATCTGGCAAAATATACAGTACATTTATACTCTTAGTTTTGTTGCTGCTTTGTTCAAAACATTTTATTTTCTGGGTTAAAAAGTTTTGTAAATCAACAGCAGGGACCTAAAATCCTGTCACACTTGTCCAGCAAGGTTCTGTATCTATAAGGAACTGTAACTCCTGAGAGAAAACTCGTTGTACAATGTGAAATATTATAAATTTTATTACTTATCCACAATGTCAAAGTTTCGTCTTCATGGCTATTCATTTGCACCATCAATATTTATTTTGGCATGTGTAATGAAAAGATATGGTATATGGATATGAAGAGATGTGTCAGTTGAAAGCTTAGAAAAGTAAGAAAAAGTGAGCTGGAAGCTTTTAGAAAGATCTTGTTTGAACTCACTGGATGCAATCCATCAACATTTATATGCCAGACATTGTGCGAAGCACTACAGATTCAAAAAGAGGCAAAAAAAAATCCCTGCCCTCAAGGGGCTCAGAATCTACTGGTACAAAAGATGGGCACTTTAATGGTTATCATGTATTATGTTACGAATGCAAGCCAATACCTGCTAATACTGACATCTTAAAGATATTTACACTCTGCTTTCATTGTAAGCATTAGAACATGCTGTGTGAGGTAAATTCTCTTAGGATTTTCAATTTGACTAATCTGTTACATATGATCTCACTTAGATCCTGGGGGAAAGTTATTTATGCAGATGAATCAGCAGCCCATCATGTAAGCGGAAATTGTTAGCAGACACCATGTGGAATACTGCATACTAATATCCAAAATTTCAAACAGGTTTTATGTGGAAGGATTGGATGGCTATGAAAGCGTTAATGAGAAGGTCCTATGGTCTTGAAGGTAGTGACAAGACCATCTATTTCCTCATTTTCCTGCTTTTGAACAAAAAAGTTCAGATATCTGGCCTAGCTGTACTCCTTATATAATGAGGTTCCAATATAGAGATTGGCTTCTCCAAGTATCCGAACTTTACTTGGTATCAAACAAAACTGAAAAAAATTGTTAGCAGCAGTAGAGACCCCTATTTTACAAGGAAATTTCAAGACTTGACAGCATTTTCACTGCCCGTTATACCGATTACTATCCTGAGTCTTTCAGGGCACTGAAATAATGAAATGGAATTCCTAAGAATAATACTTCACTTAAATGGCCAGATACTCTATCTAAAACTCTCATGAGTACAAGCACAATATCTTCTGCCAACAAAAAGGTTAGACACACAAAATACTATCTGAGATTTCCTACTTAAGTCCCTGTAGTGGCCACTGTAAGGTACAAGTCTGACTTCCAACTCATACAGTTTTGAATTATTATAAAGCATTAATGAAATGTGTGAAAGCTATTTGCTATACTCATGCAAGTTACCTTGCCCAGAGAATGAGAGAAGCCCTGTCTAACCTATCTGATGAGTAGGTTTCACATGAAGGCACAAGAAGAAATCCTGTTTAGAACCCGAGGAACACAAATACCAAATTCTTCCTTCCTCCCCCCAATACTAAAGTGCCATGGTCTTCCACTTTTGATCCAAACTTGCCATTATAAAAAGGTATCATATCTACAGAACACTAGACAATCACCATCTTTTATATCAGGATCATCTCTAGCAACTGATAGTGAGGGTAATATGTGGTATTCTGTAGATTGCTTGAAAAGGGGGAAGAGAATAATGATTTTTAAAGGGCTATACCATGTAGTAGGTACTATTAAGGACTTTACAAATATTATCTCATATGATCCTCACAAAAAACCTGGGAATTTGGTGCTAGTGTTAGGCAGACAGATATTAAAGGACTTGCCCATAATCTTACAACTAGTAAGTGTCACAGGCAGAATTTCATGTTTCTACTTCTGTAGTTTATATGTATATGTGTATATATGTATGTACGTACACATACACACACACACATACATAGTATGTGTGTGTGTGTATGACATAGTATGTGTGTGTGTGTATGTGTGTTTATATATCTTTTGTTTGTGTTTCTACTTCTGTGGTTTCAAAGAATGCGTATTACTTCAAGGAAAAGATAAAAGCTGTCATTCTTAAAGAACACATTATAATGACAGAGATAATGCAAAGGCTGCTGTAGAGAAGTCAAGTGTTTCAGGAATTCATTTAAATCCATTAAAAAAAACCACACACACAACAGGATTAGTTGCATCAGAATGCAAAGGAAAATGTAATCAAAACCAAAATACAATGCCAAGAACTGACAAACTACTACTGCAGGGCATACTAATTTATCTTTAGAAAACAAGTGAAGATCTTTGGAGGGGTCCTGGAGGCTGGAAATATTTGTTATTAACTTCTCTTCTGTGCAGTGTAGCCTTCTTGCAGTTTAAAGAGCAGTAAGGACTATTTAAATTTTAAAAGTGAAAGACTAATAACAAAAACTAGTTGTGGACTGCGAACCAAAATGACTATCTGAGGAGATCAGAAGACCAGGTAGCTACTCACAAACTTGGATGAGAAAAAACCTGAAATTCACGTAAGACTGAAAACTGATCAAGAAATCCATTGAGAAACTACAAACTCTTCTGCAACATCCAAAAAGTCCACCAGAAGCCCACGGTCAATAGGAAAGTTAGCATTCAAGTAGCAAAGCCAGTACAGGCAAAAAGTCTGTGGCTATCCAGCATGACCAGAGACTTGTGTAGCCTGCAAGGCTAGTCTGCAACTAAAGGAAGCAAGAAAGGAGGGCTCCCAACCGTGAGTGATAGAGAAATCCCATTTAAAGTTACTGTAGACATTATAAAATATTTGGGAGTCTACCTCCCAAAACAAACCTAGGAACTATATGAACACCATTACAAAACATTTTTCACACAAAGTCACATCAAAATAATTTGAAAAACACCAGTTGCTCAAAGAGTAGGATGAACTAATATAATAAAAGTGACAAATCCACCTAAATTAATTTACTTATTCAGTGCCATACCAATCAAACTACCAGAAAATTATTTTATAGAGCTAGAAAAAATAATAACAGAATTCACCTGGAAGAACAAAAGGTCCAGAATATCTAGGAAATTAATGAAAAGAAATGCAAAGGAAGGTGGCCTAACCATACCAGGTCTTAAGGTGTATTATAAAGCAGTAATCATCAAAACTACTTGGAACTGGCTAAGAAATAGTGGTGGAGCGGGGAGGAGCCAAGATGGCAGAGTAGAAAGACTCACTGTATGCTAGCTCCGAACCCACAGCCCATAAATTTCCTGTAAAAAAAACTCCCCACAAATTCTGGAGCAGAGCAAGCCACACACCAACACAGTGGAGGAGAATTCTGTTCCAGAGAGCCCTGGAAAGTCGTCCCCAGGGGTCCGTTGTGCTCTGGACAGCGGAGCCCACCCCTGCACTGCCCTGGGCATGTGGCCCCAGAGGAGCAGATCCGAGCAGGCTTCAGGGACGGAACCTCTGGCGGCCATGAAGGTCCCTCCACCCACAGGCGCTACAGGTCAGTGAGAGAGACTTCTGGACTGGCCGAGAGGGGAGCGGGGTGTCTCCGTGACTCGGGCTCCCTTGGGAGGCAGCAACGGAGACAGGGACAGCAGCAGACCCGGGCTCCCGGAGCAGGCAGGAGCTCAGGGCCATTACTGAAGTTCTCTGCATAAACCCCCTGAGGGAACTCAGCCTGCGAGGCGGCCCTGCCCCCACCTGAGCACCAGAACTTAAGCTCACATTGAATAGCAGCCACTCCTGCTGCTGAAAGGCCTGAGGCTGGGGGGCAGCATTTGAATCTCAGCCCCAAGCACTAGTTGGGCAGATCTAGGCAGGGGTGGAGAGGAATCTCAGAAGTCAAGTAACTGGCTGGGAAAATGCCCAGAAAAGGGAAGAAAAATAAGACCATAGAGAGCTACTTTCTTGGGGACCAGATGTTTCTTCCTCCTTTCATTTCTGATGAGGAAGTACAATGCTTGCCATCAGGGAAAGATGTGGAGGTCGGGGCCTCTGTATCCCAGACATCCGAGGTGGATGTTCAGTGGACTCAGGCCATGGAAGAGCTCAAAAAGGATTTTGAAAATCAAGTTAGACAGGTGGAGGAAAAACTTGGAAGAGAAATGAGAGAGATGCAAGAAAAGCATGAAAAACGGGTCAATACTTTGCTAAAGGAGACCCAAAAAAATGCTGGAGAAAAAAAGAAATAGTGGTGGATCTGTGGAATGGGGTAGGTACACAAGACACAGTAGTCAATGACGATAGTAATCTACTGTCTGATAAATTAAAAAACCCTAGCTGCCAGGATAAGAACTCACTATGTGACAAAAACTGCTGGGAAAACTGGAAAAAAGTATGGCAGAAATTTGGCACTGAACAACATCTCACATTGTATACCCAAGTGAAGTCCAAATGGGTATACTATTTAGATATAAAGGCTGATACTATAAGCAAACGAGGAGAGCAAGGAATAGTTTACCTTAAAGATTTATAGAGAATGGAGAAATTCAGGCCCAAACAAGAGATAAGGAACATTATGAAAATGGCTAATTTTGAATACATTAAATTGAAAAGTTTTTGTACAAACCAAGTCAATGTAATCAAATTAGAAAGGAAGCAGAAAATTAGGAAAGAATTTTTACAATCAGTATCTCTGATAAAGGCTTCATTTCTTTTTTTTCTCTCTCCAAATTTATTTGTTTTCAATTTTCATCAATCACTTCCATAAGTTTTAAATTTTCTCTTCCTCCCTCCCCAAGATGGCATGCAATCTTATATGGGCTCCACAGATACATTCTTATTAAACATATTTTTGTAATACTTAATTTACTTGTTTTCAGTTTTCAACAATCACTTCCATTAAGTTTACAATTTTCTCTGCCTCCCTCTCCTCCTCCCTTCCCATTCTGATATAGACTCTACATATATATTCTTATTAAACACATTTTCACATTTGTTATGTTGCACAGAAGAATTCAAATGAATGAGAGAAACCATGAGAAAAACCAAACCAAAACAAAACATAGTAAAATAGAAAATAGTCTGCTTCATTCTGAATTCCAATTCTATAGTTCTTTCTCTGGATGTGGATGGCATATTGCATCAAGAGTGCTTTGGAAATGTTTTAGGTCCTTGCATTGCTATGAAGGGCCAAATCTATTATAAACAGTCCTCACACACTGTGGCAGTCACTGTGTACAGTGTCCTTCTGGCTCTAGTCACCTCACTCTGCTCACTTCATACAAGTCCCTCCAAGTTTTTCCGAAGTCTGCCTGCTTATCATTTCTTATAGCACAATAGTATTTCATTACATTCATATACCATAACTTTTTCAACCATTCCCCAATTGATGAACATCCCCTCAATTTCCAGTTCTTGACCACCACAGAAAGAGCTGCTATAAATATTTTTGCACATGTGGGTCCTTTTTCATTTTTGTGATCTCTTTGGGATACAACCCTAGAAATGGTATTTCTGGGTCAAAGGGTATTCATATTTTTATAGCCCTTTGAGCATAGTTCCAAATTGCTCTCCAGAGTGGTTGGATCAGCTCACAGCTCCACCAACAATGAAATAGTGTTCCAACTCTCCCATATCTTCTCCAACATTTATCATCTTCCTGTTCTGTCATGTTTGCCAATCTGATAGGTGTGATGTGGTATCTCAGAGTTGTTTTGATTTGTATCTCTCTAATCAACAGTGATTTAGAGCATTTTTTTCATATGACTATAGATAGTTTTCATTCCTTCCTCTGAAAACTATCTGTTCATATCCTTTGACCGTTTATCATTTGGGGAATGACCGGTATTTTTGCAATTTGACTCAATTCTCTATATATTTTAGAAATGAGGTCTTTATCACAGACACTAGTTGTAAAAATTCTTTCCCAGTTTTCTGCTTCCCTCCCACTCTTGGTTGGGCTGACTTTGTTGATGCAAAAACTTTTCAATTTAATGCAATCAAAATGATCCATTTCACATTTCATAATATTCTCTGTTTTGTTTCTTCTTTTTCATGGTTCCTCCCATACATTCTAATTCTTCTATACAACATGACTAATGTGAAAATATGTTTAATAAGAATGTATATGTAGAGCCTGTATCAGAATGCATGCTGTCTTGGGGAGTGGGAAGGAGAAGGAGGGAGAGAAAATTTAAAACTTATGGAGGTGAATGTTGAAAACTAAAAATAAATGAATTTTTTTAAAAAGAAAGAAATAAAGGCTCCCCCAGAAATCCCCTGTATGGTCAGAGACTTGTAGCAGGCATCTTGGAAACTACCAGAAACAGCCATGACCAGTGTGGAGGATGGCAGCAATCAGATCAGATCACCCTGGGGGTCCAGGGGCTCTGAGGTCTCCCCTGAGATATAATAGAAGGTGCTGAATCTCAGAGATTCAGAAGGGCTTAACTCTTGGAGGCAGAGGCCAACACAGAAACTCAAGTAACCAAGGATGAGACCAAGAAGGGTTAATTACCCCACCTACAAGCACAGAAGGGAACAGAACTTGGCTTTGGCACAAATATTCAATTCAGGAACTAAATCTGGAAAGATGAGTAAAGCCAGAAGACACTGATTAGTTTAAAAAATTATCATAGACCTGGAGTTGCCAAAATAAAAAATCCAGCCTAGAAAGAGTAATTCTGTAACAACTGTACACAGAAACTCAAAGAAAAAAGGTGTTTTTTTCCCCATAAAGACTGCATGAATACCAAAAAGAAATGTAGCTAGATCACTATGATAAAAATGAAGAATCATATATTTTTTAAAAGCCTGGATACTATATTTCAAAAAATCATAAATGAAAACTATCTGGACTTCTTAGAAATACAGGGTAAAGTTAAGACAGAAAGAATCTATGGCCCACTTCCTAAAAGAAACTCCAAAAGATAAAGTCCCTGAAATGTCATAGCCAAAATCTAGAGCTTCCATATCAAAGAAAAAAAAATTTTCTGCAGGCATCCAGAAAGAACCAATTCGTGTATCAAGGAATGACTCTCAAGAACAAGTAAGAATTGGAAGCTTCTACTATAAAGGAGAGAACTTGTCAAAGGCAAAGAGAAAAATTCACAACTTGTGCAAAGCTAACTAGAATCCTCTGTGGGGGAAAATGGATCTTCAATGGAATAGAAAACTTTCAAACATTTATGATGAAAAGACCATAGCTAAGGAGAAACTCTGACTTAGGAACACAAAATGAAATAGTACTAATATTCTAAAAAGAGGATAAGAAACAGGAGTGCCACTTTAGAACCATAATGCTTTCAAAGGATATTGAGAGAGTTAAAGAAAACAAACAGAGGACCCAGTTGGGGTAGGTGTGTTCTGTTCTGAGGGGTTAATGACTGGAAAGAAAAGTAAGGGTAAGAGGAATACACTAATGCAAAAGGACCAAAGAATGGCGGGGGGGGTGGGGGGGGGGCGGGTTTCAAGAAGTTTCAAGAAGATACCTGGGAGGGGGGTTTGTAGTCTAAATGGTCTTAAGGCCTTACCTCTAGGTCTAGGAAATTGTGTTTGATCACATACAGATCTCTGAAGCTCCCTAGGCCTCTGTTTCTCCTATGAACAGGGGTCCATGAAAACAAGAACATACAAACATGGAGGAAGGAATGCAATGAATTTCACTCTTATCTGAAATTAAAAAAGGATGGAAGAGCAAATACAGAATTTGGTATTGAATATGTCTGCTTAACTGGGATTGGAAGGATGAAAATGAAGGACAAAACTGAGTCACAGAGCATTGGACATGACTGAAAAACGACTTAACAACAAAAACTAGACACACAAATGGTGCCTAATAGATGCTTATTCTCTTCCTTTCAAAGATGTTAAAAAAATGGTAAAACTTAGATATGCCAATGATTCAATTATTTTAGTTTCATATATCATCTTGTCAGCAGGGATGAGGAGTTTTTCACTTGCCACAGTATTCTTACTATGGACTCTGGACAAAAAACCCAAGATTTTCATTTAACTCTTGTCCCCAAAATGGATAGAACTGGTTATCTTTTGGTTAGTTTTGGATTAATCTGCACTACTTGTTGAAATCAAACTGATTAGTTATCAGAATAAGACTGACTTGCTTCCCCAAGAAACAATCAGCACATCATAGAAATAAACCTCTAGGTGGGGACAGAGGTTTTATCTCCTCACATGGAGGCCATGAATGCATGAAACTGCTATTTCTTCCTTACGATTGTTCTTCCCTGATCTTAGGTGAATGAGTGTCAGAGATAAAATGGATCAGATTATGACCCTATGAGCTTCAAAAGGTTAGAAGAGTCTTCAGTGGTTCAGCAAATGGAACCCATGACAATCTGTCAATAGTTGCTATAATTAAGCCAGGGAAGGAGCCAGACCTAAGAAGTGAACTTCTTCGCCCGGACAAGCAGTGCACTAATCCAGCAGCTGAGACAGTAAGTTCTGCAAGCAAACTGTTGTGACACTCTCAGAAGTGAAGTTGGTACGATGTCCGGGTCTACTCTCTCAGGGAACAAGTGGGTATGTAGAGGAGAGAATGTGCCCCAGTAGAGGGAAGATCCTTTTCTAACTCTGTTCTTGCTACACTTTTCTCCATAAATACCTCTTTGTTAAAGCTAATTGATGTTAATTGATATTGAGGTCAAATGAATATTGAGGTCAGTAGGCAATTAATTTGGGAAAATATTAACTGAGTATATGTTACTGGGGGGACGTACAAGAAAGGGGCTTGAATAGAAGCATCAGAGAAACAACTCCACAATGCTTTACCATTACCCTTAGAACTCAAAGGGGGACAATAACCTTGTTTTGGGCACCTAACCTGCCTGTCAATTGGAATGGAGGCTGGAAGAGAGCTTCTAAGTGCTATGCCAATTTTAGAAATGCAATACTGAATAAAGACATTACCACCTGTTAAATACCTCTGTAAAGAGAGAAATTTTATTCAGTGGTATTATCCAACGCCATCAAAGAAAACTACAACTGGAGTACTGTACGTGTCTGTCTGAGTAGATTGTTTGTCTTTTATGCGTTGCCTGGAAAAGGTGAGTCCCAGCAGGCCCCTGTCATCGTAACTACACTCTAATAAGTTCGTTTCTCATCACAGTATTTTCTTGTTTATATTTTAATTCTTTTTCAGCACTGATTCTGACGCTTAAGGTATCTATTTTGTTTGCAGTATTCAAGCCAATACACAGCTACCTGCAAATACTATATAGGATCATGCTATATAGAGTACTTAATCCCTACATTCTTAAGAGGGATTTCTGAGGGAGAATGGTTTTGATAGCAAAGTACTTCCATCATGTAACGTTGCTAGTTTTTTAAAAAAATAAGACATCCCTCCCCAGTTTCCTAAAGCAAGTAAGTAACCATGCAATTGTTTCCCTAGACTTATACCATAAATGATTGCTATCAGGACTATAAAACTATGGAACACCATTTATGGAACTTTTATGGATAGCCCAAGTAAAGGAGTGGGTGATCTTATTAGGAAAAAATACCATACTTTTCCCCTCTTTCCTTGGTTTGCTCATATTCAGAAGCAGGTGATAACACCATGAGGATAGAAAGGAGATGAAATCCTAGTTCAGTTCTATTTTGGGGTCCCTTCTACTATCACACATATACTATTGATTACTGCAGTTCTTAGAATTTGTGTGATAATAAGAATTGTGCCGTATTGTTTGACATAAAATTTTAGCTTAAAGGAAATAAAAGAGTATAGTAGGTAAACAGATTTTTAAAGATTAATTAAAAAAATAATTTTCTTTTTATTATGAACTTGATATGTACATTTCAATTTGTATACAAGGAAGGTCAGAAAAAGAGAATTTTATACTATTTTAAGTACAGTATAGTTTCCCTGATTATCTCTTTAATTCTATTTATTATCCATCGCTTTGTCTAATATCATGGTATGAAATCTTACTTTTTAAAATTTGCTTGAGGCATGATAAATCTTGGCCCAATTCCTAATTTTAATTCTGTGAATATTCATGTTTCAAGCGCATATTTCTTTTAAACAAAATATTGTTAAATTCTGCTTTTTATTCTTTTTTCTATAGTCTTCTGTATTATGGGTGAATTTATTCTATTCACATTTTCAGTTATAATTGCTAATTGTACCTTTCCCTCCATCATATTCTCACATATTTTTTCTTTTTACTGAAATTCCCCCCTTTTTTTGCAAAGAACAAGGTAAAAAAAAAAAATTGAATCATTTCTAGAAGTCTTTAATTATAGAAGTTTTCTCTGTTTCTTCCTCTGTTCCTCCAGGCCCAGATCACTGCCTCTTATACTTTCTTTTATTCCCTTTGATCCCTAATTGATGATCCATCCTGAGGAATTTAACTTGTTTTCCTCATGCGTCTTCCTTTCTGGATTCTACTTTTCCTCTTAAACCACTCTTTCCTCCTTTCCCTGTCCCTCCTATTTCCTTTGTTAGTTGAATGCATTTATACACTAAGCTCTTTGTGAATGTATTTGTCCATACCGTCTTTTGCTTGACTAAAATAAAAGTGCAGTTTCTGAAATGACTCCTCCTTCATCCTTTCCTCCAGGTTTGTATATTATTCTCATGGACCCCAATTATGAGAAATGTTTCTTCCCCGAATAGAATTTTTCTTATTGTTTTCTTTTTCTCTTCTTTTTGCCTTCTCTTAAAACCAGCAAAAAAGAAGAAAATCTCACCCAGGCCCTTTGTTCGTCTTTCTCCCCGCCCCCATCTGTTTTTGTGACTCCCCTAGAGACTCAAGTTCTGAAGGGTCACTTGTCTTTTCTCTCTACTGAAGAATGCTAGTACTTCATCATCGTTTAGCTCCTTTCAATTGCTCAAATGTATTTATCTTTCTAGGTTGCCCTGGTTTCATTGGCAAAGGTTCTACTCAGCTTTGGTCTTTTCATCAGCCATACTTGAAAGTTCTTATTTAATTAAAAGTCCATCCTTTTCCCCCTGCCTCTCTCAAATGATTATATTCCATTTCACAGGGTAAAAATTCATGGTTGTAAGTCTTTATTGTCTTTTGGAATACTATATTCCAAACTTTCCTCTTGAAATATAATATTATATGATCCTGATCCTGAGTGCTGGAAGTCAACTGGGATACCTGCAATATTTTCTCTTTTACCTGTTAGTTCTGGATTTTGGCTATGGTATTTCTGTGTGTCTTCACTTAAAAGTCTTCTTCAAGAGATGACTGGTGCCATTTTGCTTTGCCTTTGGGTTCTAAGAGAACTTAGCAGTTTTCTTTCATGATTTCTTGAAAGAGGATATCTAGGTTTTCTGTTTGGTCATGGTCTTCAGTAAGTCTGCACTGAGCGGAGGCATTTTCTTGTGTTCCTTTTGATCTTTCTGATATTTTGGTATCCTTTGAGGTCTTTGCCGAGGTGTTTACTGGTAGACTAGTTAATTGGTGCAGTCTTACTGGGGAGAAATTTGGAAATATGCCCCAAGTCACTAAACTGTACACACTTTTGACCCAAGAACACCCTTACAAGGGCTATAATTCAAAGAGTTGAAGAAAAGATAGAAAGAACCCATATGTATTCTTTACGTTAGAGCAAAGAACTGGAAAGTAAGAGGCTGCCCACCAACTGGGGACTAACTGAGCAATTTATGGTTTACGAATGCAATGGTATATTATTATGCCATAAAAAAAAATGATTCAAGGAATGGTATTCTGGGCTGGGCATGATACAAGCCAATCCTTTGGTAATTTAGGTTCAACGTTTGAGCAGAATGTGACAGTCTGAGATCATTCAAAATGATGACTGTAACAAAAGTAGATTTATTTAGTCATAGCAGAAGGATTTTTAATAATATAGGCACTGAAGACAACTTGAATTGATTCATCTGAGGGAAGCACTGACCAGCCAAAGTTCAGAGATGACCACTCCTCCCCTCACCTCCCCAGGTCCTCATGGCTACTTTGTATTTATGGAATATCTCAATATCTTTTAAGGAAAAATTAGCCTAATTTACATGGGTGGAAGAGTTAAGATATTACTTCTATCATAGATGTAGATGGACAAAGACTTAGGAAAGACTGGAGGGTGTTCAAGAGATCTGCCTACGCCTACGCCGCACATTGGTCAATTGTCCTTATCATAGAGAGCTAACAACCACACACATATTACCTCCATAGTACAAAGTGTGACTCTATCTTCTCAACCAGTCACAAAGGTTTTTCCTAGGGGGTAATATCTGCCTTTTAGCCAATAGTCAAAATTTCTACAGTTCTTTTAAATTAAGACTGTCTGTACATTGTGATAGGAAAAAAAATTAATACCTAGTTTATTGTGTCTATTGATGAACTGGGTTAGGATTAGAACCTCACCCTTATGCCTTACAAACTGAAATCTTAATCCCAGACCTATCAACTAGCTGAATTTTAGAGAGCAAGATGAAAATTCTAGGCTAACAGAACTAGAAAGAACTATTCGTAGGGAAAGTAGGTAGGGTCCAGGCAACCAAGCACTTAAAAACCAAGTGTTTACTATATGACAGGTACTTATGCTAAGTACTAGGGATGCAGTTAAAACAAAAGGAAAGATGGTCCCTGACCTCAAGGACCTTACATTCAAGAGAAAGATCTTACTTACAGAGAGAAAAGATATAAAAAGTAGTATGGAAAAAGAGGGAAGAGAATGACATTTTGTGGGGGTATGGTGATGAAGTCTGGAAAGTCAGAACCATAGCTTGGGTGAGGCATGGCTGTCTTGGGTCTTTCCTCAAAATGGAGGCCCCAATTAATGGAGAGAAGGGAATCAACATAGGGGAGGAATTTTTCAGGGTGAGAAGGCTGCAGGGTCTGAGGGCAACTCTAGGGTTAAAAGGCAGTGGAGTCATGGAGGTAAAGACCAAAAGAGCAAGAAGCACAGCCAGCTCAGGAACACCCAAAATGGAGGCCTTTTTTGCCACTGGACTTAGATGACTCTGGAAGAGACAGTGAGGCTGACAATTCTGCTCAACTTTGCGTCACTTAAATTCAATTCATGCCCAAGTGAAGACATCACTCTGTGATGTCACTGGTCCTTTTTGAAAACAAAGGATGAATAACAACAGTGGGAGGAGGGAGTCAATGTGGCAGAGGTACACTATGTCTAATTTTCATGAAGAAAGTGAGTTTTCCTCCTCCTTGCATTCCTATCAAATGTATGGTGGCAGGAAGATTCTGAAAACTCTGAAAAAAAATAAAGAAATACAGAGTTCAGCCTCACCTTATGCAGTGACCTTTCTTTCTTGTCTTTGTACAAGTGCCTCAGAGCCACAGAGAATGTTAAAAACAACAGAGGACACTTGGGCAGCAGTCAAAGTCATGACAATACAGTAGAGAGACAAAGGGACACCACTCAGAGCAAGGTTCCAACTTCTGGGAGATTAAATGTGCTATAAAAAGCCCTAGATAAATGCACCTAGGGTTGTACAGTAACAGAGATAAATTAGGGGATTATTATGGAGAAAGCAATAAGACAGATTTAGGGGGAAGAGTGAATTACAAAGTGGATATGAATTCACAGCCTGATGCCTTTGACAGAAAGGCCAATTCTATTCTGGGACTGATATCTATAGAGATTTGAGCAAACACCAGAGGTTTGAGAGCCATTTCATACTCCGACCTAAAGGCCTAAATAGAGGACCCACTGGGTGAGATCAAAGAGAGAAAGGTTCGAGGGATGGCTATAGAAATGATGCTGTGACATATGAGAAAAGATAATAGCCTAGGGGAACTATCTTAATAAGAAGCAGTAACTAATTAAGAGAAGTACTCAAAGTCACAGTAAAGCAACACAGAGGGTCATCAATGTTGAGGATTAATTAATTTAGTACAGAAACTTTAAAAGCATTAGTGTCCAAATTTAAAATTAGGTTTCCCTGGGGAAAAGAGACCTTCCTACATTTCAGATCCTACATTTGATTTAATTTTCAAGTTTAGTACAAAGATTCTAAAATTAGAATCCTCCCTTGAGAATCCACTCTCTTTTGGAGTCAAAGCTCACCACACAGTGTCTGTTGCAAGTTTGGAAAAATAATACATCTTTATATGTAGGTACACATGTGTATATTTGCACAAAAGGTGGCATATGGCTTATCAGTTGTGCTGAGGGATCAATAATGCTTTCCAAAAATAAACTCTAGAAAGTGTCTGAACTAAAAATAGTGCAAACTATGCCAGGTTTCCTTTTATTTCAATTCACAGAAGTGTGAGTCTTAAGGTCTTCTGGTTTTCTATAAAACCTTATTTCAGTAGCTCAGTGTTTTTTCATTGGTGTAGGTTATTTCTACTGAGGAAATACATTCCATTAATACAATCAACAATTTCTTTACAACTTATATAGTTTTATATCAGCTGGATGGGACAAAGAGAGGTTAAGAGATTTCTGTAGGACCTCAAAATAAGTGTTTGACATGGTCAGTGTCCCTGACTCCAAGGCCAGATTCTCCATCTACCATGCCAAGTTAAGCTACGTCTTGTTAAGCCTTAATGAAAAAAATTTAACATGGAAATGCAAAGAATTATTTTAGGTTGGGACCATATTTCAATAGCTTCACTGTCTGACTGGTTCAGACTTGTAACAACACATGTATATTCTGTAGGCCTTGGCAATTCTACTCACCAACCCTATCTAAGTCTTTTTTATTTTTTTCCAATTTAAATAAACCGGAAACAGTGAAGTTCTTTCATTGGGAGGTAGCTCGGACATGCAAAAAATTATTCAGATTACTGCCTGAGAAGCTATAATCTTGAACTTGTGATAGAACAAAAATATTAGGCAGATGACTGGTTGAGGCATCTATAACAGCTAGCATTTATATAATGGTTTAAGGTTTAGAAAGGGATTTTTAGATATCTAGTCCTCATAACAACCTTGTAAGGTAGGTTTTATTATTAGCCCTTTTTTAGAGATGAGGAAACTAAGGTTCATGAAAGAAAAGTAAGAGAAGGTAAATGATTTAACGAGGCATACAGCAAAGATACATCTAAGGCAGGATTTAAACCAATGTCTTCCAGGTTTCAAGGCCAGCATGCTATCTACTCTGCCATGCTAACAATAGGGTGGAAAGATCCCACACCAGGCACCCAAAAGATAAAAGTAGCTATTGCAAGATTAAGTATTACCAACTGCACTCTTGGGAAAGTCCCTCCCCTCTTTAATTCAGCGAACAAGAGCCCTGAGATATTTAAAACCATGTCTTCTATCCAGCTCATTTCTGGCTTGGATCTCCATGTAAGACAAAGAGATGGGCATCAAACCAAAATTGTTCAACAATCACAGGAGATTGCATCTAATGTGCTTTCAAAAATAAATGTACAAAGGAAAGCATTGTTATGTTGCCTTGGTATAGTTTATTTTGTTTCTTTCCTGTTCATGAATGTGCTTTTAATATATTAGAAAACGTGACTGAGGTACTCTGGTCAACATCCCTGGGTTTATGCTGATTAGATTAAACTCTGATGTATCTATGAGGGGTGATAAAAAGGTCATTAGCCTGCTGTACTCATTCCTGGGAAGATGTCACCATCCAGGAGGAAGAGTCCAGGTAGAGAAGAATCAGAAGATAGCAAGGTCACTAAAAGATAGGAAAAGAGGGTAATTAACAGTATCAGAGGTTGCAAAATGGTCAAAAAGGATGAGGACTGAGAAACGGTCATTAGATTGGGCAATGAAGAGATGTCTGGTAACTTTGGGGAGAACTGTTTTAGTTGAATGAAGTCGGAAGTCAGATTGCAGAAGGTTTAAAAGCTAGTGAGAGGTCAAGAAGTGAAGGCTTTCTCAAGGAGTATAGTTGAAAATGGAGGGAGAGGTAGAGTGGAAGAGTTGGATCAAGTGAGTTTTTAAGGATATGGGAGATATGGGTGTTTGTAGGCAGGAGGGAGGTGGTCAGGAGAAAGAGAGAGAGAGAGAGTATTAGAGAATGGGGATAAGATCAAAGGTGTATGTATGTAGAGGGGTTTGCCTTAGCAAGAAAAAGGCCCACATCTTCAACCAAGACAGGAGTGAAGGAGGAGATAATGGCAGAAGGTATCTGAGAGATGTGAGAGGAGGAGGAGGAGATAGACTCCACTGTTTTAATGAAGTATGAGGCAAAGTCTGTAGCTCAGAGGATAATCGGGAAATGGAAAATGGAATGCTCGAAGGGGAATTAAAAGGGTGGAATAGCCAATGCGCATAGAGGGCATAAAAGCAAATTGGTTTAGGGAAATTTAAAAAGATTGCCTTGCTTCAGTAAGAGCCCAGTTAAGCTTATATAACATAAATGTACAGTGAATCCTGTGAGCTTGATTTCATCATTTTCCCCAGATTCTTTGTATTACCATTTAAATAGAAGTGGCCTTTTTGAGTAGCCCATTTCCAGCTCTCACATCCAATGATGTGAGAGAACAGGAGACACTGAGAGTTTAAAATGAGCTAAGGAATCCAATGGATGGCATCTGTTATAGAATCCAGCTAAAGAGTCTGGTCAGTAGAGTTGATTAGTGGAGTAGGGAGTTGGACCTAGGATTCTGCTCAAGGTGGTAGGCCCCAGAGCTGACCTTGTGGTTGGTTCTAGGTCTTTCTGAAAGTTCATGGCAATATTCAGGCCAAGATTCTAACTAAGCTTCAATTTCGAAGCCGTGACAAACAAAACTAAGGGCTGAAGCAGTATCCATCAGAGACCATAAGACTGAAGTTGTCAAGTGTAGTGTCAGAACGAGGAACCCTGCAATATTTGACTGCAATCCATTCACTTGTGACTTCTATGGGTAGCTCCTCTTTCCATAGACAATAAACGTATGGAGAGAACATGCCCTAGGCTTATGGGCAAAATGTATTGCACTATAAATACTATGTAATTTCAATAAATGTTTATTCCTTGAGCTAATTGTGTCCTCTGGATTTCAAGCGTAAATACATATGGCTTTTAGAAGTGTGGACCCATAAAGTATCTTCAACTTGGGGAAACCAACCTGTGGGTGTTTTTCTCTCAGAACCCGATGAACACAAGTTTTCCAAACTAAGTATTCACAGAAAGAACCCAGTTGGTCAAACTTTAATGATTCACAGCACTAAGACTTGTTTGATCTCTGCATTTGATGTTTGTCCAGGGGTGAAACCTTGGGCTATTTTTTATTTCTTTTCTGATTCCCTACTCTACCCCCAAATATTATCATCATATTTAAGTTATCACTGTTAGTTTCCACTGATGGTTCCTTCAAGAAGATTCTCATATTTGTATGTGTGTGTATCTACCTATCTATAGACACACACCAATATATATGTATATACACATAGAGACATATGTGTATGTCTATGCATGTATATGTGCATACATACCTTATACATACGCAGACACACTCCTAACATCTATACTTCACATGCACACATATATGTGTACAAATATACACACACATTTCTTCCTTTAATCAGAGGTTTCCAAAGTGGATGATACTGCCTCTTGGGGGGCCCTGGAGTCTTGGATGCAATTGAGGGGGTGTTGAATAAAAATAAGGGGGCAGTAGAAGCATAAAGAAAGAAGAAAATTTTGAAAAACCTTTTGTACATCTATTGTGTAACAGAGTTAAAGTCATAGTGATTATATATTTTCCAAATAAATACACAAAATGCAAGTTATAACCAATCAGTGGTCACGTCTGCTGAGAGGTCTTAACAAGCAAGTGATGGCAGGTGAGCATGTTGTACATTGTAGGGAAGTTCAGCATGCACTGGCAGAAATGTTTGTTTACAATACTATACCATATGGCTACATGATGCAATACTACATCATCAAAATTTCAATGCAGGAAAAACCTACAAATTTATAATGAATTATTAAATTTAAGATGCATCATTAAAAAAAATCATATATATATATATATATTTTCAAATGACACAAATTAAAAAAATAACAACAGTTAAACAGTTAAAGGAAGTAGATTTCCAGAAAGGAGCTGAGTAATTTTTTTTTTTAGAAGGGGGTAGTAGGCCACATAAATTTGGGAACCTCTGCTTATAGTCTTACTGTTGACCTCTCTATTTTACATCCTTATTACCTTAGGAACAGGGTTAGGGATAGCGACAGGTACTGGACCTATGATTTTGTTATAATAGAGAACTCTCAGATGAGGGAGCTCCCTTTACCAATACACACTGGCACATTCTTTGTGACTTATGGTTTTAGAGGGTTTCCTAGAGGCTGGGAGTCCCAGGGTCATATTAGTAGTATATATTAGAATTAATATATGTATATATATATATATATATATATATACATATATGCACATATGTATATGTATATGGGGGTGTGTGTATATACGTATATGGTAGGATGGGGCAGCTAGGTGGTGCAGTGGATAGAGCACCAGTGCAGGAGTCAGGAAGATCTCAGTTCAAATCTCTCCTCAGACACTTGACACTCACTACCTGTGTGACCTTGGGCAAGTCACTTAACCCCAACCCCAGATGAATATCTGGTCACTGGATTCAGATGGCGCTGGAGAAGTGAAGCTGATGACCTGCATAGCCCTTTCTCACTCAAAACAAAGTCAAGTGCAAGTCATGTCTTTATTTCTCTGATGGCATGTTCTTCTTTAGCAATGAAGGATGAACACAATATATAGTAAGTGGTATATGTCTGAAGCATTACTTAAACCTAGGTCTTTTGGACTTTGAGATTAGTTCTTTGTCCTTTATACCATCCTGTCTCAAGGATTTCTTTGCCTCTAGTTTCTCCCACTTCCAAATCATTTCATACACTGCTGCCAGATTTACCTTCCTAAAGCAACTTTATGTCACTGCCTTGATAAAAAAAAAACCAAACAACTCAACGCCCCTCCATTATCAACAGAATAAAGTCAAAATTCCCCTTGGGAGTATTCAAGACTCTCCACAATCTTTCCCATAACCCATCCAATCTTATCTCTCACAGTTCCCCAATGTAAATTTTTCAATCCAGATGTACCGGTCTTCTTGCTGCCCTCTGTAAATGCTACTGTAGAAGGAGTACCAGAGGACCTGACTATATTCTGCTAAGTTCATTAGCTAAATAATAATAGGCAAGTTATAAGGTTTCTTGTTTGGACCTCAGTTTGGACCTCAGTTTCCTCATCTACAAAATGAATAATTTAGGGAGGGACAAGCTAATTTCTGAGTTCCCTTCCAATGCTAGAACTTATATCTCTCTTACTTAGTTGTATGACCTTGGGTAAGGCATTCATTCAATATGCATTTACAAAGTGCTTATGTGCCAGTTACTCTACTAGGTACTATAAATAGATAAAAATGAAAGAGAGTTTGCCCTCAAAAAAGCTTATACTTTAAAGGGAGGCAGTGAGGGGTGGACTAATACAAATAGGTACGTAAATACAAAGAAAAAATTTGGGGAAGTAGAGGAAGGGGTTGTGGTAGCACTTGCACTTAGCCGTGAAGGAGGTTAGAGAAGGGAATGCATTCCAGACCAGAGGGGAAAGAAAGCATAACTTGAACAAAGGCATAGACAGCAAAGGATGGAGACTGTGTATGGGAAATAAGCAAGCAGGTTAGTTTGGTGGGAATACATAGTACAGGGAGGATAATAAAGTGCAGTAATCCTAGGATGGTAGACCAAAGTCAGATTGGGACAAGTTAAAAATGCCAAATGGAAGAATTTGTATTTTAATCTACAGGCAATTAACTGGAGCTTCCTGAGCAGGAAATTGACATAGTAAACTCACTGCTGACGGAATATCAATTTGGCAGCTATGGAGAAGACAAACTGGAGAGGGGAGAGATTGGAGGGCCACCTCTTTTAGTCTCAGTTTACTTACCAGGGATGCAATGATGGTTCAACATGAAGAAAACGATTAACACAATTCATCACATTAAAAATATAAACATCCCAACCAAACAATTATATCAATAAATGAAGGGGTAGGGAGAAAAGAGGGGAAGAAAGGAAATCCTCTGATGATATATGATAATAATTTATATTAAATACAAAGCATAGTCATAGAAGGATCTCTTTTAAAAATGTTTCTAAAACCAAAACCTATCATTATATGCAATGGAAAAACATTAGAAGGTTTCCTAATTAATACAGTAGTGTAAGGATGTCCCCTTTTCCCAATTATTGGATGTTGTCTTAGAAATGCTAGCAATAGTAAGGAGACAGAGAAAAAAAATCAAGGCTTAAATACAGGGAAAGAGCAAACTGTTTTCATTTGCTAATGACAGGATGGTTTACTTAGAAAATCCTAGGGAATCAGGAAAGTGATTGAGACAATTAATTACTTCCACATAAAGTATCAGGTTATAAAACAAACCCACAAGCATTTTGTAGACAGCATTAACAAGATCAAGGAGGGAATAATGGAAAAGAAGTCTCATTCAGAATGACAAAAAAAAAGCATGAAGTATCTAGAACTCAATCTACTAAAGCACACTCAATACTTGTATATAATTACAAAATGTTCCTTAAGGAAGTTAAAAAAAACCAACCTTAAATGACTAGGGTGATGTGATAAGAGCAATATTTATTCCATGCAGGATGGGCTATTTCCTTAAAAGGTACTAAAACCCTCTTTCTCACTTAACTGGCTGAGGGGGACCAGGCTTAGATTTTTGTAGATGTAACATCCTAGTGGCCTAATAATAAACTCCAGGGCACAAAGAGTTAAGGAGTACTCTTTTAGATTTCTAACCAGGTACAGCAATATGGTCAACAAAGAGGCAAGAAAATTGTACACCCATTGACCACCAGACCAATCTGAATCAGGCTTGGGGGATTAGAAGAACACTCTTGGCCCAGTTCCTTACTGTAGACTTCGTTATCTTCCCAATAGCCTAGAGATACCTCCACCCTATACTCCTCTCTTCTGATTGATAAGTCCCTGCCTCATACTACCTTCTCATATCTCTTCTTTGGGATCGTGCTAATTCTTTGTAATTTTGAAATATTCACTTCCACTTGTATTGGGGTCGTTATTTCCATTTATATTGTTGCAGTCATTGTTTATATTGTATTGTTGGCTATTCTATTGTGTATCCGTTCATAAATGAGTCTTTCCATGATTCTTTATATTCATCATTTCTTACAGCAGAGTTAATAAATATTCTATTATACTCATGCATCACATTTTCCTTGGCCATTCCCAACTGATAGGTATCCACATTTTTTCCCCAAATTCTTCAGTGCTACCACAAAAATTACTGTTATCAGTTGACCTTGTTACTGTTGCACAAGCACTGCACTCTATCTCCTGTCTATATGACTTTGCACTGGCTCTCTCAGAAATATGGAAGAGATTCTCCTCATCTCCACCTCTTCCAATCCCTAGATTAAGGCTCAGATCAAGTGTGACCAGAAGTCTTTCCTTTTCAGTGTTGCCCTTCACCAAAATGATCTTGTATATATTTATCCTCCCTCAAGTAGATTATAAACTCTAGGAGGCAGGGGCTATTTTTCTTTTATCTTTGAAGTCCCAGGGCCTAGTAAATTTGTGGTACATAGTAGGTGCTTGATAAATGAGTGTTGATGGTGTAGGATGTACTGACATAAAGTGGATTCTCATTTTTATCACTTCACTTGTGTTTTCTTCTTCATTTGTGTCTCATCTGGATTCCCACATTGCACCAGGACTCCCACCAGAGTTCTCAGCAAAGGAGTAAGAAACATTCACGTAGAAATGTTTAGGGCCTTGCTGATAGTATAACACATAGGGACCTTCCTAGCATAGGCTACCTGTGTAGAGAGAAAAAAGCATGTGGGTCCTAGTGCTATGTCATGGGAGCATAGATTAGAACTATAAGGAGGAAGTTATAATTTCTCAAATCTAACCCCCTCACTTTACAAATGGAGAAATCAAGTCCCAAAATGGTGATGGGATTTACCCAAGATCACGGAGGTAGTAGGTGGTACAATGGATAGAGCACTGATCCTGGAGTCAGGAAGATCTGAGTTCAAATTTAGCCTCAGACACTTAACTATCTATAACACCTTGGACAAGTCACTTAACCCTGTTTCCCTCAGTTTCCTCATCTGTAAAATGATCTAGAGAAGGAAATGGCAAAACACTCTAGTATCTTTCCCAAGAAAACCCCAAATGGGGTCACAAAGGGTCAGAAACAACTGAAAAATGACTGAACAACCTATTTATTTTCCCCCTCCCTTTACTGCAGAGATTTTTATATTGCATATAAAGGCTTTCAAAAAATGTATTTTTACTGATTTTTCCCCCTTCTTTCTCCTTTAAAAAAAACCAACACAACACTTTGTTACAAGAGATAGTTTTCTGAGGGTGGGGGAAGGGACAGAGGGGCAAAATATAGGTCATTTATTTAAAAACAAAAGATTATTAATAAAAACCTTGTTTTTCTTCTTCTTAAAAAACTGTGGTCCTCTGAACTCCAAATCTTACAAATCCAAGTAGCAACTTTAAAAATTGTCCTGCCTTTGACTTTTACTATCTATGCCTTGGGAAAGTCAATTCACCTGGATCTGAGTTTCTTTATCTATCAAACAAGGGGGGTAGACTAAATAGGGCCACTAAGGTTCTTTTCCAGCTTTAGATCTTTGATCCCTTGATCCAGGTACTGTCCATGTGACAATCTCTTTGGGCTCTGCATAGAGAAAATTATTAGGCACATATTGGAGAGACTTAGGTTTTTGGAAAGGAAAATGGGAAGTTAGGATATTGCTAGGGTTTCAATTCCACCAAAATCTATTTAATCTTTTTTTCCCCAATAATGGGAGCTCGTGCAAAGACTTTCCTCTCCTTTTTGAAAGGGAGGATCCATGGCATGAAACTGGGCCAGGAGGAAGAAGAACTCCAGCAGCTACAGCCTGGCCTTGAGCCCAGACTCCACTACTTATGAGGTTAGCCTCTTTTCATTGGCTCCATGTCACTCACTGGGATTGGCTCTATGCCAAATTAATAACCCAGTGGCTGAAAGGAGCTTGTGCTAGTGGTGCCATTATGATGTTCCGCTTAAAAAGCATATTGGTAGAGTGAGGTGGACATGAAGACTTAGAAGTCTGCATAGGGATCATTCTTCTAGGTCTGGCCACCTCCTTCTGGGCACACACCCATGTGCATGTATGAGCCCATGCAAACACATGCATAGTATATTATGTCTCTGTACATCTTCCGGGAACTTTTGGAAACATTGGTTGCATACGATACATATTTAAAAGGATAAAAAAGATTGAGTCTCTGTTTCTGATACTGGGATAAGTATACCTTGGGAATAAGATAACTTGGGAAAGTCACTTGGCTCATTTGAACTTCAGCTTTCTTACCTGTAAAATGGGGGTGATAAAATTTTCACATCATAGTGCTGTTGAGAGGAAAATATTGTAGAAAACATTCAATGTGATATAAATGTGAGTTATGATTATTTGATTTAAAAATCGTCTAGGTATTTCCTTGTATACCTGATTTAGCAGGAAAAAAGCTCTTATGTGTTCCTATTGCTAGAATGGAAACCCTATGGCTAAGTGGTTTTTATTTTCTTCAGGAAAATGTCACTTTGTATATTTGAAAGAAACCTTTTTTTTCAATGTTTGAAAAAGAAATTCCATTCTGGGTCTGTGTTTTTTCATTCTCTAGGAGACTTCATCAAGGAAAGAAAGAAACAAGAATCTATTAAGTACCTACTATGCGTCAGGTACTTTAAAATATATTATTGAATTGGAACCACACAACCACCCTGGAAGGTTGGTGCTATTATTATCCTGATACAGAGCTTCTGCCGAAGGTTACGCAGGGTAGTATCTGAGGAGAAATTCGAACTCAGGCCTTCCTGTTTCTAGAAACAGGAAGTCTATCCCAGGAGTCTATCCACTGTGCCACAAACCTGCTTTAGCTCCCATAGCTTTAATTATCATCTCTATACAGCTGTAGTCAGAGAACTGCATAGTTTGCCTCATTCTCACCAGAGATGTCTCATATTACCAACGACACTTCAAAGCCACACACATATCAAACTCAACATGTGCAAAACACAACCTGTTATCTTCTCCTCCCCCCACTCCCACTCCCACACCTCCACCCCCAACCCTAAACCTAGCTCCAAAATCTTCTGAGGAAATTTAGGAAGATTAAATGAGAGAGTCAGGAGGAGGCATCAATCAGGCTTTCTGGCTTTTAAGTCCCCAGTTAGTTCCATAGTACAGAATTACCTGCCTCTCTTTCCTTTTTCCCTCCACCTTTTTTCTCTCTTTTCACATCAGAAATTTTTTTTTTTGGTTATCTCTACTCCTAATAACCAACCTCTGTTGCACCCTCACTTTCTGGTCCCTTTGAGCCCAGATGCAAGAATCAAAATGAAATCTGTAGTAGCCATTGCCCCATAGCTGATGCCAAAAGGTGACTGGAGCATATGGACTGGGGACCATCACTCTGGCAGCACATGATCTCTTTGTCGAACATCTGATATAATTTACTTCACAAGAAGTTCATTTAAATTAAAAAAAAAATGACAAGAAACCCCTGTCCACTCCGATCACTGTTATCAAGGAATATCACAAGTCACAATTTACAATGTTAGCTGCCCTAGAGTCTCAGTGGGAAGAAGAAGTTACAATGTCTCATTGCAATCCTTTTCTGCAACTAGATTTGAAAAATGATGGCTGGACATATCATAATCTATATCAAATTGCTTACTATCTTAGGGAAGAGGGAGATAAGGGCAGAAGGAAGGTATTTGGGACTCAAAATTTTATTTAAAAAATGAATGTTAAAAATTGTCTTTATGTGTAATTGGAAAAAATATTTGAAAGGAAAAAGAAAAATGGCCACAGGGTGTATCTGAGAAGGAAAAAAGTAGGAAAGGGGATGGAAGAATAAATTTGGGTTCCATAGGCTTGAGGTTTGGTCAGTCAATAAGCATTTACTTCCTAAGTACCTTCTGTGTTCCAGGCACTTTTCTAAGAGCTGGGGATACAAGGAAAGGCACAAGGCAGCCCCTGCCCTCATGGAGTTCACAGTCTATTGGGAGAGGCTGCCCTAGGGAAAGGTGCCCTTGTTCCTGTTTGCTCCCCTCAATTCTCTTTTTCTATTCACCCACAAATGAAGATCCACAAACTCTTGATTTAATTCTGAGGAAGCCAAGGAGAAGGCCACAGACTAGCTGAAGCTGTTCTCATGGGACCCAAGTTCTCCTTTGGTAGCACTGAATGGTGTGAGGGCAAAGGAAGCCATTGAGGCAACAGATCCTCTTTCCTACCTGTAATTTGCAAAGTGACCATTAGGTGGGGAGCTGCCCTCATCATCCAATTCAACATCTCTTACTCCTGACTCAGGAACCTATTAAACAGGAGCTGAAGGAAAGGTAGGGAGACTACTGAATTCTGCATTTGTGTCTATTCACAAATGAATCAATTGAGCTGTCTCAGCTAGGAAACTGCCCAAGGACAGCCACGTGGCAATTAGCCATCACTTTTTAACGGTGGCTGGCTGAAGCATTGGGGCATGCTTCACTTCTGGGCATAAAAAATTTAATCAACCCAGGGAATTCAGCTGAGTAGGCAAGAGGCATTTCTTTTATTTCAAAAGACAGATCCCAATTCTTAGAATAACTAATCAATGGAAAGTAGTCAAGAGGATCCAGAAAGATCCTAGTATTTGGCAAAGTGTGTGGATAAAGCAAATAATCCACAAGTATTTCTTTTTTTAAAAAAATTTTTCCAGAAGTGTTTCTTAAACACCTACTATGTTCCAGGAACTGGAGATATAAGTACAAAGAATGAAACAATCCTTTGTGACAAAGACCTTATATTCTAATGGGGAAGACAAAAAGTAGATATAAAAATATGGACAACATAAAGTAAAAAGATAAAAATACATATAAAGTAGTTATATATAAGGTATTTTGTCAGGGAGACCACCAGCCATTGGAAAAGGCTTTATGAAGAAGATGATGCCAGAGCTATAGCTTTACAGTTATCCCTTCCACACTATGAGGGTTAGTGATGTGGCACCCCTGTGATCTGGAAAATCTGCATAAAATTTTTTTGCTCTCTCTTCTTATTAGAGAAGAAGACTGATTTTTTTTTCTTTTATGGAGTGTTTACAGTATGTTACTGTAAAATTTGGGTTAAGTATTTGGTTGTAGGTTATATTATACAATATATTATATATATATTTTATGCATTTCTGAGTTTCAAAAATTTTTGTGTTGTTGCTGGCTTCCACCAACTTCCCCTAAAATTCCCATTTAATTTCTTATGCCAACCTGAGATATATTCAAACCAGGATGGGGAAAAACATAACGTGAAAAGGATAAAAGTATGAGGCAGAGGTAATGAAGGAATATATCCCAGTCATGGAGTATATTGAAAGGCAAAGAGAAAGAAGATGAAGTGTACTGAGTGAAAAATAGAGAGAAGGCCAATTTCTCTGGATCCTAGAGTGGGGGAAGGAGAATAATTTCCAATGAGGCTGAGAAGATGGGTTGGGGCCAGGGTTGGTATAGGGTTTTAAAAGGTAAGCAGAGAAGTTTATATATTGCATTTCATCATAGATGCAAAAGGAAGCTACTGGAGTTGGATTAAGTAAAGGAGTCATGTAGTCTGGTCTATGCTTGAGGAAAATTATTTTGGCAACTGAATGTAAGCTAGATTGGAGGTGAGGAGAGATGGGGCAGGGGGGCCACTTAAGGGGCTGTTAACACTAACTAAGTGACAGGTGATGAAGGCTTGACCTAAGGTGGTAACTATTTAAGTGGAGAGAAGATATCGGATGTAAGATGTGAAAATAAAAATGGAAAGGATTGGCAATGGATTGTATACAAGGAGAGAAAGAGAGTGAGGATAATGCTAAGATTATGAATGTGAGAAACTGGGAGGATGGCGATGCCTTCAACATAAATAGGGAAGTTTGGAAGAGGGGAGGGTTTGGGGGAGGAAAGGCAATGAGTTCCGTTTTTGGCATGATAAGTTAAAGATGTCAACAATCCTGTACTAACCGTTGACCACTTTTGAGGATGCTGCACACCTTTGCAAACTCTTGTAAACTACAACTGAGGGGAGGAGGAGGAAGAAACATGTTTAAGTTCCTAAAAGCTACCCCAAAAAACCTACTTCTTTGCACTGTCTGCTGTAATCAAATCATTCCTACCTTGAGATCTTTGTCTAAGCTTTGTAGGAGACAAAGCACACACAGTTGAAAAAATATTTATATACTCAACATTTCTATTTGGACAAATATACACTGATATTTTATTTTTAACCAGCGAACACTCTATTCCCCAAACACTTTATGGTACACATTTGAAGAGCAGGTACCAGGATTAAATCTTCAATGTGGTCAGAGCAGATGTTCAGCATAAAATGAAACCCACAAAAGTAAAGAATTAACCATATCCAAAAGCCTACCTCATTCATTCAATTATTTTGTCTGGACCCATTATTTCATTGATGTGGAGAATTAGTAAATACCTGGTAACTTGGATTGAGACCCTTCTTCCTAGGCAGGACTGGACCACCTCACAGTGATATTTAAATGTTTTCCTTCTTTCCAAATGTTCCAAATGTTATTCTTGTGGTTTTGTAGAAAGTAAGTGAAAACTGGAATCAATCCAAATGTCCTATATTACTTCCTATAGTTAGCTGCTACTGTGCTCTAAGTGAGTGATTTTATGATAAGCTAATCCCACACTCCAAGAAGGCCAACCATAGCACTTACGAAGACTACTATGGCATGCCCAAGGTCAGTCTTTCTAATAATAATACTACTAATAGCTAACATTTACATACCACTTAAGAGCTTGCAAGCCATTTTATTTTATTACCTCACTTAAAATCTCCAGAAGGCTAGAGATGAGATGAAATGTTTCTGAGGTCTGTTTCTCAAGCTGGGTCTCCAACTATTTGAGCTATCTGAGCAACATAGTGATATGTGATCTTAGGTCAGCTCATGGAATGGAGGAAAAGATGAATATTCTCCAAATGGCAAGTGAGGAGTTGGTGACAATTCCTAAGGGATCTTGGGAAGGAAGGCCACCAATGGCTTTCCATTAGCCATCCGGGCAACACTGAGGAGTGTGGTGTCAGAATGGCTGATGAGGCTAGTTTTAGGGAATGGGAAGCTACCAGCAACCTTATCATCTGCAGGAATTATCATTATTGGGTGCCAATACCTTCTAAGCAAGTGGAGATGAAAGAGGAAAAGTAGCACCTCACCTTGAAGATGACTTCACAAGCTTTCTCTTTTTATATGTAGAGTTAGATTTTCAAATCTGTCATGAATCTCTTGCTAGGCTTCTTTCGGTCATGAATGAGAGGATATGATAGTTTTAGTTAACACTGAGTCTTTATAATGTTCATTTCTTTTTCAATAGATAAGCATTTTTCTCACCTCCCCACTCCAATTTAAAGGAAAAAGAGAGAAATTACATCCCTGCAACCAATATAGGTAGTCAAGAAGAACAAAATTCCAGATGGTCTACTTCCAAAAATGTATGTCTGATTCTTTATCCTAAATCCACTACCTCTATGTGAAGATACAGGCAACATAGATTATCGTAATATTATCAGCCCTCTAGAATAGTATCAGTCCTCTGGAAGTATGATTGTTCATTGCATTAATCAGAGACTTAAAAATTTTCTAATTTTCTTTGTCTTCAAAACATGTTGTTATTATATGGAAACATCTCACTTCATTCTGCATCTGTTCATACAAGTCTTCCCAAGCTTCTCTGAACTCATCCCTTTCACTTTTTATTATAGCATTATATTCAAATACCAAGTCAGTACTAAGTATCTGCAACATTGGATAGTGCCTGGACTCCTTTCAATGTACTTGAATGATTTCATGTAGTCTATCAAGTCATCGCAGTTAATGCAGTTTCAATGCACTTAAAATTACTTTCTTAATTCAAACCATTTCCATAGTCCACCGACAACTTGGATCATTATGGTTATGTCTACATCATCAGAGGGTATCACTCCTTTTGCTACCAGTCTGGCTGATATGCTATCCACTTGTGACAGGAATATTGCCAAATATAGCAATTCTGGTCCAGGACTTAATTAAATAAAGTCGCAAAAGGCATGGCTAGTTTATTTGCTAACCCAGTACTATGATTTCCTTCTGACCCAATCAGAGAGATCTGATACATTAAAAATTATCACCAGGTGCTAATATATTTATATCTTATTCCTTTGGTTATCTACTCTGCTTTCTTTGACTATATCAACTAAACTAAGGGAGGAAGAATCACATTCTCCACTACCCCCAGAACCCCCTTTCACTGATATATATCAGAAGTATGATTTAGATCTAGGGTATCCTAACTCCAAGGCAAGGATTCCTTCCATCTATAATACCATGTTGGCTCTGAACTAAATGCATTATCTAAATAAACCAACTATAACCAAATGAACAGCAAAAGAAGCTCAGAAGAGTGGGAATTATAAATTATTCATTGAGGTAGTAACATCAAGTCACACTACTGGGAAGAGAGAAACGGTGGGTGAGTGTCATTTTCCAATTCTTTTTGACAACATCCCAAAAGTTATAGGAAGGCAGAACATAATGGGCAGAGTTAGAAGCATGAAACTCAACACATCTCTTTCCCCTTATTCAATAAACCCAGGTGACCATGATGCAATTTTGCCTTGAAGCAGAGTGTGTGTGTCCCTGTGGCTCAAATTTATTTTTGCTGTTGTTGTAGTTTGGTATCTAGTATTCTTTTCTTTATTTTCTTTTAAAATTTTTAATAGTGCTTTATTTTTTCCAATTATAATGTAAAAAAGTTTTCAAATTCACTTTTATAAGATTTTGAATTTCAACTTTTTTCTCCCTCCCTCCCTTCCCACCCTCTCCTTCCCTTCCTCACCCCCTCCTCAAGACAGCAAGCAATCTGATATAGGTTATACATGTACAATCATATTAAATATATTTCCACATCAGTCAGGTTGTGAAAGAAGAAGCAGAACAAAAGAGAAAAACCAAGAGAAAGAAAAAACAAAACAAAACACAAGGTAAAAATAGTATGCTTCGATCCGCATTCCAATTCCATAGTTTTTCTCCGGATATGTATAGTATCATGAGTCTTTCGGGATTGTATTTTCAGACCATCATATTGCTGAGAAGAGTCAAGTTTAGATCTGTATAACCTGCAGCCCACTTTACAGCCCTCAGGTCACTTCCTGCGCCCAAAAGGACTTTGGATGGCCCGTGAAAAATGTAGAGGAAAACATCTTTTGTATGGGGAGGAAATCCTTCAGCATACTGCAAGGGCAGTGGGCTGCAGGTTGTGCAGGACTGCGGGACCAGTAAAGTCTGTCAAAGTTGATTATCACACAATGTGGCTGTTACTGCATACAATGTTCTCTTGGGTTCTGCTCACCTCACTCTGCATCAGTTCATGTAAGTCTTTCCAGGTTTTTCTGAAATCTGCCTGTTCATCATTTCTTGTAACATACTAGTATACCATTACATTCATATATACAACTTGTTCAGCCATTCCCCAAATAATGGGAATCCTCTCAATTCCCTATTATTTACTGCCACAAAAATAGGTGCTATAAATATTTTAGTGCATGCGGACCCTTTCCCCTTTTTGATGATCTCTTTGGGATAAAGACCTAGTAGTGGTATTGCTGGACCAAAGGATATGCACAACTTTATAGCTCTTTGGACTATAGCTCAAATTTAAATGATAGCTCTTTGGATTATGGCTCAAATTTAAATGAACAGGGATATATCTCTTCCCAATGTCATCCATTCCCCAGGTCCTTCATTAGTACTATTTCTTTATTTACCAATACTTTAGCTCTGATGTGGCTTCCAAAATGGAGAAAAATTAATATCTAACCTGAAACTCCCAGGTAACAACTTCCTATGGCTCTTTAAAAACAAAAGATTAGAAATGTGACAAACATTCATACACATGATCATTTCTATATGCAAAAAAGAATAGAAAAAAGATGGTAAAATTAACTTGAGTCTCAATTATGTTTTTATTCCCTGTTTTTATCTTTTTAGATAAATAAATAATAAAGATAAATAAATAAATAAATAAAGTTTTTATCTTTTTAAAGGTTATAGTAAATATCACATGGTAATTCCAAAATGTGTTCTTGCTGCTGCCTCTTTCTGAACTTCTTTCTGCTCTTTTATGTATTTTTGAATGTTTCATGAATATTATTTTTTAGAAATCACTATCACTATCCCCTTACTTCTCAGTATAAATCTACCCCAGCTCCCAACCTCCAACCCCCTGGTTTCTTTTGAGAACAAATAAATGTAGTCAAACAAAACAGATCCACACAAAACAGATCCACACATTGGCTATGTCTAAAAATGCATGTCTCTTTCTGCACCTCTAGTCCCTCTCTGTTAAATGGTGCAAAGCATAATTTTTCATCCATCTTCTGGAACCATATAATCCATAGGAATAAAGATTTAGAAGGGATTTTAAGGGCCATAAAATTCAACCCCTTCATTTTACAGATGAAAAAATAGATGCATAGAGGGTTAAGTGACTTGCCCATGGTCAGAAAACTAGTGTCTAAAGCACGATTTGAACCCATCTCTTCTTATTTTCAAGACTAGCACTAATTAATCAGAGTTCTTGATTGGTATAAAGTCACATTGTATTAACTGTTCTAAGGTTCTGGTTTATTAATTTTTCATCATCATTTCATCACCAGGTATCTCTGGATACATTCTTTTTTGTTAAAGTCCAATGATATTTCATTACATTAATCCATAAATTACTTAGCCTCTCCCCAAGTGACAGGTTTTGTTTCCAGTTCTTTGCTTAAACAGAAAATGCTACTATAAACATCTTTTTTTAGTCATTTTATAAAAAATCTCTTTGGGGTATAGACCTAGTAGTGGTACTATTGGATCAAATGGTATACACATTTTAGTGACTTTTTTGAGTTACATATAGTTTCCAAAATGGTTGTCTAGTTGATAGCCTCTTCAGTGGTATGTTAATGTCACCATCCTACCACAATGTTTACTACAAATTTCCATTTTCTGTTTTTGTCATCTTTGTCAACATAATGGGCATGAGGTAGAACCTTAGAATTATTTTAATGCAATTCTTTTATTATAAGCATTTTGAAGCACTTTTTTTCATATGGTTATTTTTGGTTTGCCTTTCTTCTTTTGAGCAAAACCTGTTTTTATGATCTGACTATCTATTAAGGAAAATTCATATTTATATCTACCTATATCGATATATGTTTGAGTTAATTCTCTATATGTTGTGGGTTTTTTCTTCTGTAAAATGAATAAGCTAGACTACAAGGGATCTCAGGTACTTTCTGGCTCTAAAACTAAGATTCTATGTTTTGTTCCTGGGTGATCGTCTGCCCTCTTATTCTAGCAACACCGCTTTTGTTCCTGCAAAAAAACAACAACAAAACTTTTCAATTTTACATAAGCAAAACTACCCCCTTTATAACTTGGGAGCCCTTTTATTCTTTGTTTTGTCAAGAACCATTTCCCTAGTGGGGCAGAGTCAAGATGGAGGAGTAGAAAGACACACATATTCCAGCTCTTCCCCCACAGCCCACAAAACACCTGTAAAGAATGACTCTGGGGGGAGGAGCCAAGATGGCGGAGTAGAAAGATTCCCATATGCTAGCTCCGAACCCACAGCCCATAATTACCTGTAAAGAGGAACTCCCAACAAATTTTGGAGCAGGGTAAGCCACACAACAATGGAGTGGAGGAGATTTCTGTTCCAGAGAACCCTGAAAAACTGGCACCAAAGGTCCGTCGCGCACTGGACTGGAGCAGAGCCCAGCCCTGCCCTGGCCACGTGGCCCTGAGAGGAGAAGATCCGAGCGGGCTTCAGGGACAGAATCTCCAGTGGCTGCGCAGGTCCTTCAACCCACAGGCGCACAGGTCAGTGAGAGAGCCTTCTGGACTGGCTGAGAGGGCAGCGGGGTGTCTCCATAACTCGAACCCCCTTGGGAGACAGCAGCGGAGGCAGCAGTGGCCCGGGACTCCCGGAGCAGGCAGGAGCTCCATTACTGAAGGGCTCTGCATAAACCCCCTGAGGGAACTGAGCCTGGGAGGCAGCCCTGCCCCCACCCAAGCACCAGAACTTAAGCTCACATTGAATAGCAGCCACGCCCACCACTGAAAGCCCTGAGGCTGGGAAGCAGCATTTGAATCTCAGACCCCAAGTACTACCTGGGCAGATCTAGGCGGGGGTGCAGAGGAATCTCAGAAGTCAAGTAACTGGCTGGAAAAATGCCCAGAAAAAGGAAGCAAAATAAGACCATAGAGAGCTACTTTCTTGGGGAAGAGATGTTCCTTCCTCCTTTCATTTCTGATGAGGAAGTAAAACGCTTGCCATCAGGGAAAGACATGGAGGTTGGGGCCTCTCTATCCCAGACATCCGAGGTGGATGTCCGGTGGGCTCAGGCCATGGAAGAGCTCAAAAAAGATTTTGAAAATCAAGTTAGACAGGTGGAGGAAAAACTGGGAAGAGAAATGAGAGAGATGCAAGAAAAGTATGAAAAATGGGTCACTACCTTGGTAAAGGAGACCCCAAAAAATGCTGAAGAAAATAACACCTTGAAAAATAGGCTCACTCAATTGGCAAAAGAGGTTCAAAAAGCCAATGAGGAGAAGAATGCTTTCAAAAGCAAAATTAGCCAAATGGAAAAAGAGGTTCAAAAGCTCACTGAAGAAAATAGTTCTCTCAAAATTAGAATGGAACAGATGGAGTCTAATGACTTTCTGAGAAACCAAGAAATCATAAAACACAACTAAAAGAATGAAAAAATGGAAGAGAATGTGAAATATCTCATGGGAAAAACAACTGACCTGGAAAATAGATCCAGGAGAGACAATTTAAAAATTATGGGACTACCTGAAAGCCATGATCATAAAAAGAGCCTAGACATCATCTTTCATGAAATTATCAAGGAAAACTGCCCTGACATTCTACAACCAGAGGGCAAAATAAGTATTCAAGGAATCCATCGATCACCGCCTGAAAGAGATCCAAAAAGAGAAACTCCTAGGAACATTGTGGCCAAATTCCAGAATTCCCAGGTCAAGGAGAAAATATTGCAAGCAGCTAGAAAGAAACAATTCCAGTATTGTGGAAATACAATCAGGATAACACAAGATCTAGCAGCTTCTACATTAAGGGATCGAAGGGCGTGGAATAGGATATTCCAGAAGTCAAAGGAACTAGGACTCAAACCAAGAATCACCTACCCAGCAAAACTGAGTATAATACTTCAGGGGAAAATATGGTCTTTCAATGAAACAGAGGACTTTCAAGCATTCTTGATGAAAAAACCAGAGCTGAGAAGAAAATTTGACTTTCAAACACAAGAATGAGAAGAAGCATGTAAAAGGAAACAGTAAAGAGAAGTCATAAGGGACCTACCAAAGGTGAACTGTTTACATTCCTACATGGAAAGACAATATTTGTAACTCTTAAAACTTTTCAGTATCTGGGTAGTTGGTGGGACCACACACAGATGTACACACACACACACACACACACACACGCACACACACACACACACATGCACACACAAGAGACAGAGAGCACAGATTGAATTGAATAGGATGAGACCATATCTTAAAAGAAATTAAGGTAAATAGTGAGAGAGAAATGTAGTAGGAGGAGAGGGTGAAATGGAATGGGGTAAATTATATCTCATTCAAGAGGCAAGCAGGAGACTTTTAAGTAGAGGGAAAAAGAGGAGAGCTGAGAAAAAAACATGAAGTTTACCCTCATCACATTCGACTAAAGGAAGGAGTAAAATGCACACTCATTTTGGTATGAAAATCTATCTTACAGTACAGGAAAGTGGGGGAGAAGGAGATAAGCAAGGAGGGAGGGATGATGGAAGGGAGAGCAATGAGAGGAGGGAGCAATTTGAAGTCAACACTCAGGGAGGGACAGGATCAAAAGACAGAATAGAAACAATGGGGGGCAGAATAGGATGGAGGGAAATACAGTTAGTCTTACACAACATGACTTATTGAAGTCATTTGCAAAACTACACAGATATGGCCTATATTGAATTGCCTGCCTTCCCAAAGGGAATGGGTGGGGAGGGAGGGATGGGGAGAATTTGGAACTCAAAGTTTTAGGAACAACTGTTGAGTATTGTTCTTGCTACTAGGAAATATGAAACACAGTTAATGGGGAATAGAAAATCATCTGGCCCTACAGGACAAAAGAGAAGATGGGGACAAGAGAAGGGAGGGAGGATAGAAGAGAGGGCAGATTGGTGATAGGAAAAATTAGAATGCTTGGTGTATTGGGGTGGGGGAGGGGATAAATGGGGAGAAAATTTGGAACCCAAAATTTTGTGAAAATGAATGAAAAAGTTAAATAAATAAATTTATATTTAAAAAAAATAAAATAAAAAAAATTCTTTGGGAGAGAACTGGGCTCTCTTATAAACTTACCATCTTAAATGGAAGTCTTCTGCTATTATTTTCGGAATATTTTAAGTTTCATTTGAGCTTTAAGTGTAGATGATAAGAAAATATTCTTCTTCTGAAGGATCAATGATACTATTGGATGGAGTGATTTGGTGAAATCAACTCTTGTGGAAACTTTACAACATCTTTTTATTAATAACTTGATTAGCATGCCTAAATATAACACAATTACTTCAACCATTAAGTATTCATTAAGGGCCTGTGTCCCAGGCAGAGGGGTAGGTGATGAAGATACAAGAACAAAAATGAAACAATCCTTGGGTATTTATGACCATCTCTCCAAAGGCCAATGCAGAAGAGGAAATATTCTGTTCTTGAAATCTTCAGATGATCTGCAGAATGGCTGCAAACAGTCATTGTTAATAATCCCTTGATATTGACCAGAAGGTAAATGTGATTAATGGTTTAATATTGTTCAAGGGTAACTGCTACCATTCTCCCCATTCTCCTTGCATCTGGCCTCTCCACAGTTTTCTTTGCTGGACTATCATCTGTACCCTGACTACTATGTTCGTGAACTTTATCTTGGGACCTCTTCTCTTCTCCCTTTACAGTCTTTCTTTTGGTTGTAAGCCATGGTCCAGAACCCACCATTATTCATAGAATCTAGGTCCCAATTTGAGTAGTTGACCCCAAAAGGTAAATCTCTCTTTTGTTCATGGCCCACCGCAATAAAATTCCAAGAAAGCTTCAAAAATTAAACTTAAGGATAAATTTTGTCAAGGATGTTCCAAAAACGAGTAGCACAGTTCCTGATCTTTCATAGGCACTCAAAATGGAATCTGATTACTGGGTACAGGACAGTCTTATTTTACTCCACTAAAAATTTGAAAGACTCACAGAGACCCAGGAACAAATACAGAAGCATGCAACACTCATAGCTCATCAGCTCCCCCTAGAAGTAAATTCAATTTCAAACTGGTCTCACAGCAACTATCTTCAATCATTCCAGGGAGTCCCACTTTCCCACAGAGTCCTTTACAGTCTCCCTAGGATTTGTAGTGGCATTCTGTGACTTAACACCCCTAGAAAAGTAAACATGTTTTGGAGCTTGCTACAATTAAATTCATTCTTGTGCTGAGACCTTAAGATATTAGGCCTAGCAGAGACCTTGAACCTTCTACTCATCTGATGTCATCAGAGGAATTGCTCCCATTAGCTGATACTACTTGCACTCATTCCCCAATGATTAGCTTATCCTGCCCCTATCCAATCCTCATCTCTATGATACTAAATCTCTTGAAGAAACTCCCCCTCCCCAACCCTAGTTATCTTCTCCCTTATACCCACTCACCTTAATCCTATCCTTCCCACCAATATATCACTTCTTATCTGCCTCCCTCTTTCACTGGGCCCTCTGGAATTCTAGTTCTATAATTAATAAACTGCTATTCCTTTTACAGCTCTTTCTCTATGGTCCTTTCATCTTTGACACTCCCTGAGACCTGGCTTCTCCCTAAATAACAATGCAAACCTAGCTATTCTTTTTCCCTATGGGTTGTGCCTTCTAACATACTCCCTCAAATCATTTGATTCAAAAGGGATAGTCTAAATATACCTTGCTCCCCATTGTTACTTTCAGACTCTTCTTCTACTTCTACTTCCATAACTCAGCAGACTTTCCAACTTTGAGATTATTCTATACAAATTTATCACCTAATTCAGATCCAGGAAGCTGTTATCAACTGACCTGCAAGACACTGAGTTCAATGCCAACTCACAGTCTCCTCCACCCCAACTCCTTCCCAAATGCTTAAACACACACATTGATGCTTCCCCAAATGCCCTAACTTCCAAGTTCCTCAATTTGCTTATCTTCCAGAACCTACTCTATCATTTAACCATAGCTATATTCAGGGATAGTCATACCCTTTATGTTGCCACTGCTAACAAAAATTCCATTTCCATAATCAAGGCATAGGGGACAGAGTGTTGGACAGACTCAGAAAAATGAATTCAAATCCTACCTCTAATACCTGCTAGCTGTATAATAACCCTGGGCAAGTCCCTTAACCACTTTGAACCTCATTTTCCTTATGTATAAAATGAGAGAGTTTAATTAAATAGCCTATAAAGTCCCTTCCAGTTGTAAATCAACAATCCTATGAGCCAAGAACTCCATTTTCATTTATCCAATCAACACCCTTAATTATTTTATCTCTCCCTATCCCTTAATACCTCTAAAATTATTCATCATCACTATGACCTCTAATTTCTTTATCCCTCAGTACTTTCTTAGGCCATTGGTTCTGGATACACTCTCCTCTCTTCCTTGTACTGACTCTTTGCAAACTAGTTTGACTCTACACTATCCTCTTTAATTGGATCTTTATTCCCTTGACCTACTGGCAATTTTCCCTTGTCAAACTCCTGCCACTTTCACTCCTATTTATGTGCTGCTGATTAGAACTATAGGAAGCCTGCAAAAATATGAGTATTCCACTAAAATATATATGTTATCTAATCTCAACTGTGCCCTCACTACAGCAAGGCAATCCTTCTATTCATCCCGAAACGATTAACAATAGCTGTTTCAAAACTTCTTTACTAAATCCTCCTACAACATCTTTTCCTCCTCCTTTTTCCTACCCCTCATCTCAGATCCAGCCTCACAGCAAAGGATCTTAGTTCATACTTCATTAAAAAATTAATATCCCTGGATTCAAGTTCCTTCTTCTAGCCTCTTCTTTTCACATTCTGCTGAAACCATTCCCCACTATCTCTTTCATTTACATTTCCAGACCCTAATGAAGAGATCGTCCTTCTTGCTAAGGACCCCCACAAAATAGGATTGGGTCAGCTCCCTGATCCAGGGGTGTACTGAAGCCAGTTCAAATCAGTTTACAAGAGTTGACTGTTAAATGTTCAGTGTGAATATTTATTTATACTTCAAAAATTGGCAAATGCTAGAAATTTGGGTTTGATTTACAGTTTTGCTGACTGTGTAGACTTAAGAAAATGATGAAGACTATATTAACAATGCAGATTAAGTTTAAAATGTCATTAATGTGAAAATATGTTTAATATGAATGTATATGTAGAGTCTATATAAGATTGCATGCTGTCTTGGGGAGGGGAAAGGGAAGGAAGGGGGAGAAAATTTAGAACTCAAAATCTCATGGAAATGAATGCCAAAAACTAAGAATTAATTAATGAATTTTAACAAAAGTACCAGAAATCATGCCATTCAGAATCAAGAACCTAACCACAAAATACAAGGAAACCAGATTCATATTTACAGAGCCCAAACAACTGACCAGTTGATTTGACTTTTCAATCAAACTGACTTGTGTTACATAGAAAGAATCAGTTCTTGAATTTTTCTACTTAGTAATCAGTGATGGGGCATTTGTATCATACTGGGAGGTAAAGACATATTGCTCTTGCCAACAGTAAAACAAGCTAGATTATTGGTTGTGATGATACATATACACACATATGTGTATGCATGTGTACGTATGTATATGTAAAAAATAAAGGCAGGTATTTTGGCCAGACAGAAAAATAAATGTCACACATATCTTCTCCCCACTACCCCAACCAAGAGTTGGTTGTTAAACATCTGCCAGCACACCACTGCCCTGATCCCAACCTCTCCCTTTTTCTCCCCAGCAAATTGCCAGGGAATCTATTCAATTCTCCCTATCTCTTGGTTTTATTTCTGCTGCTTACAAACACGGTAAAGTCTCCTCCATTCTTTAAAAAATTTTTTAAAAATTCATTTTATTTTCGTCTTCCCTACCCTGACAAAACCCTCACTAAATCCACCATCCATACAGGCTATAGTTTTATATCTCTTCTCCCCTTTTCAGCTAAGCTCTTTGAAAAAGCTTTCTACACTTAAACTTCTACTTACCTCACTTTGCAATCTGACTTTTGACTTCATTATTCAACTGAAAAGGCTCTCCTCCAAAATAAGAAATGGATCTTCTAATTGCCCAATCTACAGGCCTCAATCCTGATACTTCTTGACTTCTCTAAAACATATTAAGCTTTTGACCACTTTTTCCTCCTGAACATTCTTTTCTGAATTTGCATGACCTTACTGTTTCTTGGAACTACTCCTACCTCCCTAACAACTCCTCAGACTTCTTTGCTGGGTATTAATCCATGTCATGTTGAGCACTGCCCTTAGTTCTTTATTTTCTCTGTATGATCTCACTTAATGATCTCATTTGCTCTTAATTATTCAATGACCATATCTATGCAGATGACTCCAAGATCCATGTATTCAGCTCTAGTCTCTCTTTTGAGCTTAAGTCTCAAATCTCCAACTGCCTATTGTACATTTAAAACTAGATGGCCAGCTGCCATCTCAAAATCAACATGTCCAAAACAGAACACATTATATATTTCTCCAAAACTTCTCTGTTAATTTCAAGGGCACCCCATTCATCTAAATACCTGGGTTTACAACTTTGGTGTCTTCTTGGATTTGTCACTTTTCTTTACCCTACATATACAATAAATTGCTAAATCTTGTCATTTATATTTGTACAACATATATTCAATATATCACCTTTTCTCCACTCAAACAGCCACCAGTCTAGTTCAGGCTCTAATCACTTCTGACCTAAACTAATATAATAACCTCTTAATTGATCTCTCTGACTTGTCTTTCCTACTCCAGTTTCTCCTTCACAAAACTACCAAACTAATTTTCTCAAAGCATAGGTCTGACCATGTCACCCTGTATTAAACAAACTCCAAAGACTTCTTATTTTTAAAAGCTCACAATCTGGGCCCTTCCTATACATCTAATTTTCTTACTTGTTACTCACTGCCATTCATTCTACAATCTAGTCATACTAGCCTATGTATTGTTCCTACACAACTTGTCATCTACTATGCCAGTTCCTTTTTGCAGACTTCTCTCATCCTTGGGATGCTCTCTTTCCTTACCTCTGACTTTTTAGAATATCTATCTTCAGCTCTTTTTGTGGTGGAAATTGAGATGATACCCATCATTTGGGGAATGACTAAACAACCTGTGATATATGATTGTGATGGAATATTATTGAACTATAAGAAATGACAACCACGATGATTTCAGAAAAACCTGGAAAGACTTACATGAACTGATACAAAGTGAAACGAACAGAACCAGGAGAACATTTATTTTACACAGCAATGGTAATACTGTATGACCAAGAACTGTGAATCACTTAGCTATCCTCAGCAATAATAAAAGACAATCTCAAAGGACTCATGATGAAACTCACGATGATAACTCTTGTTATCTCCTTCCAAGAAAGAAGTGATGCTATCTGGACACAGACTGAAACATGCTATTTTTCTCTTTCTTTCACTCATTCTTTTTTTTTAAATTGGAGGTTTCTTATGGAAATGTTCTGCATGATTGCACATCTATAACCTATACCAGATTATTTACCAACTCAGGGAGGGCGGAAAGCTAAGAAGGATAGAATTTGGAACTCAAAACTTTTTTTTAAATGTTAGAAAAATGTTTTAACATGTAATTGGGGAAAAAATATCATATATTAAAAAAAGGAATACCTGGCTTCCTATAAGATTCAGTTCAAATATCACTTTCTGCAGATGGCACTTGCCACAAAGGTTACCTTCATTTTACTCTATTTGTCTTGTACTGAAGGGCTGTCATGTGGAAAGGAGATTAGTCTTTTTGGAGGCAACTGGGGTTGACTTGTCCAGGATCACGTAGTTAATGTCTAAGGCCAGATTTGAACTCAGGTCCTCCTGACTCCAGGACCAGTGCTTTATCCACAGGATCACCAAGCTGCCCAAAGAAAGATCAATCTTATTCTGTTAGGTTCCATATACTACATCTTCTTTCAGGAGAAAGGAGATAAATTAACCCAAAGAACCTGAGAGACATGCATCCTATTGTCATCTGAACTCCTCTACTCTATATGATCTGTCTGTCAAAGGACAAAAGTCATGCAGAATACTTAGAGAAGAAAATCATGCACTCTAACTATGTAGGAACTTTTAAAATCAAGTTTGCTTTCCAGGAGATCAAATCGTTGATGTTAAGAATCTTAGGTCATAAAGCCTAAGGTCAAAAGACAAATCCCTGAATTTTTCTACATTAACCCAGAGCTGATTTTAGTATCCTTGTGCTGTAGGCAAATGGTCCACCATATCCATCACTCTGAGGGAGAGTTAATGAATATAACAGATGTAACAGAAAAGATTACTTTTAAAAAATGAGAAATCATTTAAAAATAAATGGGAAAAATAAATCATTTAAAAATAAGTGGAAAATTTAAAATAATAGGGAAGTACTTTTCCCCCTATGGTAATCAGGTCTTTTATAAAAGTATGGAAAGGCTAAACATTTGGGAATAATAAATTCTGAATGAATGAATAAATACCTAAGTGTAAGAAACAGAAGTACAGAGGCATTTATTGGTTGGAGCTGGGAATAGACATAGGAAAGGGAGAGTTTGAGCAATCTGACAAAGCAATCTGAATCCAATTTTTTGTTTGTTTCTTCTGCTAGATTTATGATGAAAGCATACTGACAGGTAATTATATGCACCTGAGGCTTGAATATCATAAAAGACTTGATAGTGACTATTATTATTCTCTCAAGGGACATAAGAAATTGTTGAGGGAGAAATGTGCTAAAAGGCACAAAATTCATTGCAATTGGTCTGTGGAATCATCTTTTTGATGTTAAGCCAAGTTTTAACCATTTGTGAGAAGTCCTCAAAAACAACAAAAGGAAATTAAGTTAGAAATAAGGACCCAACAATGCAGTAAGGTTATTAATGAAAGTTGTTGAATTACTTTCCATACAGATGATCTTAAAAAGTTTTATTTGTAAAAATAACTTTTGTGAGATTTATTTTGCCCAGTGTTTCTATTTAGTCAGATTAATTTCTTCTATTTCCCACTATTTCCCTTGCTCCTTCAATAAATGAGATGGTCATTTATTTTTGTGTTTGGAAGCTGACTGCATTTTAATGGAAGAGTTAAAGGAATGTAACCCAGAAGCATGGGCTTCCATGAACAGAATCTCTGTTTGAGAACTTGGCTACACAAAATAAAAACTAAAAAGAAAACAAATCCAGTTCTATATTATTCTTGGAAGTCTCTCTCAAGTGAGCAAAGATGATACTGACATGGGTCATATATCAATTTCATTTAAAAAGAATAATGAAACAGGGCAATCCTGTAATCTAAATGTCATAGAAAGGGAGGGAAAGGACTCAAAATGTTTTCTTCAGAACTACAGAAGGAAAATCACACTAGCCTTGGCTCTGACATTAACTAATAAGAGAGTGATCTTGGGGAAATCATGTAATGATGTATAAGGTAAAAGATTTCCTGTTTGCCAAATAGTGATAATACCATCAGAGCTCCAGTTTGTCCTAAATATGTCTTGTTTGTACATAGTTGTCTTCATGTTGCCTTCCCCATAAAGGCTGTGAGCACCTAGAGAGCAGGGAATATTTTTTTTAAATTTTCTTTATATCCCCAGCACTAAGCACAGTGACTGAAATACAGTATGTGCTGAATGCATCCTTTTTGAGTGATTAACATTAAAAATAAAAATGTTTTAGAAAAATATAAAAAATTACTTTAAAAATGCAATAGCTCTCATAGATTATTCTGTAACCTCACATTTGCACAAGCAGGTTGAGTTTTCAGAAGGGTAACTGTTACTATAAATTCCAGGGATAAACCTGAGGACAGATATTCCTAACATGTAGTTCCTAAGCCCCCACTAGGGTTCTTCCTATTAATAATCAGTAGGTTTAGCAAAGGTATTTGCTAATATGAAAAACAGCAAAAATAACTGGTAAAAAAACTAAAAACAAAATAAAACTACAAATACCCCAAACCCCCAATGCCTGGAGGGTACTCTTTAAATACACAAAGATTCACTGGAAGAATGAATTGAATGTTAAATACAATGGTTGTGAAACATATATTTAGTGAACATAGGAAGAGAAGAATAACTCACAACTCTTGGTATTGACAATGCTGCTTTTTAGAGGTCTCATGAAGTTTCTCATGGGTGCAGCTCTCTATTGGGTGGATCACTCAACAAGAAAACAAAGATATATTCCTCTCGAGACTAGCACTTCTTTTCACCACAAGTCATCTTGCATCTTGAAGTTGACTCTTTCCTTGGCAGTCTTTCCACACCTGCCTTTCCTTAGTGTGTCTGAACTGAAACAAGGCAGGGAAAATCAGTCCATGATCCAAAGAAATAGCTTCTATTGGCAAGCTCATTCACCAGTAAAAGGCATTATAAAGTATGTCTTTGTCATTGGATCATGAGCTCTGCTGAGTCTGGAAAGGATCATCACCAGGTTGGACATGAGGATATGAATTTGTTGGCAAGCAACACTTGAAGACAAACTGCTAAGTTATAAAGAGGTTGTGACCTATTAGTGGAGGGAGTGTCCAAATGGATGAAATTACAGATGCTTAGAGTATCATAGTAATAAGAGCAATCTTTAAATTTAGAGGAAGGACATCCTAAGAACATAACATTGTCTTCTATGCCAGAGTTCCAGTCTTTGTGACATAACTTTCTTCCCAACTACATGGAACATGGTGCTAATATTGAATGTCTAATAAAAAGCAACACCATAAACAGTGAAGGAAACATTCTAAAAGCACCAAGCAAGATCAATTCTCCACTATCACCAAAATTAACAGAATTAAATTTATATCTGAATATGGATCCCTACTTTCTCATCTTAAAGGATAATTATGTCTTCAACAGATTGGCAGTATAAACAGAAAGACAATAGTGATAGATGTTGTTTGCAAGACTTCCATCCTAGCAAATGCTCAGAGTCAATCAGAGGAAATCACGGACTTTGCAGGCAGCTGCTTATAACAGCATAAGGTTAAAAATAGGACCTTAAAAGATGAAGGCTACTGCAAACCTATCTAAAAATAAATAAGTACTTTATATAATCCTCAGTTATAGGTCATTTAAGGAAAAGACACTCAAGTACAGAGACCAATAAACAGGAAGATCTAAAGTTCTCATGAGTATCCCAGCTTTACAAATTAATTTCAATATAGTTTGGAATATGTAATATATATTAGAATGCATTCCCATAATCATCAACTCTAATGTCATTTTGTAACCCCCAGGAGTTGGTGAGTTTAAAGATTATTACAACAGAAAATCTTCAATAAATATGATTGACATAAACCCTCTGTCATATGGAGAACCACATGAAAATTACTTATAACCAAGAAGAAAGGTTTTAGGGGCAACTTTTTAAAGATAAAAGGTATTCAGTGAATTCCACCCAAATAAAATAATATACATAAAGTGCTTTGCTGATCTGCTATGTACATTTTAACTTTTAAAGAACTGTAGACAGGGGAAAAGTGGTAGAGGTGGGGGTAGAGAGAATGAGAATGATGGGGAGAATTCCTACAAGCATTTCTCAAATTAATACTCCTTTGTAGATGCCCAGTTTCATCAACTGGAAAGTCAAGCACAGCTCAATGACTAAAAATTAATTCAGGTCTTAAATAGATTTAAAGTTAATAATCAAAAAGTGGTTTGGGGAGGAAAACCATAAAAACACATTTAGAGTAGTATACGGTCTGAGATGTTAGTTTAAACCTAATTTCTGTCAAACTGATTTCCAGTTTTCAGAGCAGTTCTTGTCAAATAGAGAATTCTTTTAAGAATAAATCTGATAACAATAATAATAAATTTAACATTTGCATACCATTTTAAGTTTGTAAAGCACTTTGTAAACCTTAAGGTGCTATATGAAGTCCTTTGGGTATGGGAAGGGAGGAGGGAATGAAAATGGTGGGGATATCTTTACAAATATCATTTCATTTGTCCAGAGCTAATCTGCAAGGCAGGCACCTATGCATGCCATTCCCATTTTACAGAAGAAGGTGAGACTCAGAGAGGTTAAGTGCTTTGTCCATGGTCTTGAAGCTAGAAGGTATTAGAGGGTGTATTCAAAATCAGATCCCTTCTGACACCCGATCTTTCTACCACATTATGGTGCCTCTTTTTCAAAAGGACAAACTACCCAGAATCCAGGATTTCTATTTTACCAAGGAAGTAGCAACACTGAAAATCCATTCACTACATTATCAACAGTTAGAATGAAATTTCTGAATCAAAAGCAAAACTCCATGGGAGGCTATTCATTAGTCCAATTTGACCAAAAGAGAATTCAACACTTTATTCCAACCTAGGCAGCCCTGGAAACCAAATAAATCCCAAACGCTTCTTTTAAGAAAAACAATAAAAAAGAGATACAGGAAAGACTAACACAGCAGAGGCTCCCTATTACCCCTAGCGTAAACTATAAACACCTTTCTTTAGCTTTTAAAGCCCTTCACAATTTGGACCCAAACTAGCTCTCATCTCATTACGCTCTGTAATCCAATAAATCTTTCTCTTTTCCTGACATATGATACTCCACCTCCTCTCTTGGTGCCTTTGCATTAACCATCTCCCCTACCAGGGATGCCCTCCCTCCTCACCTCCACTTGAGATAGTATCTCTTTTCCTTTAAGAGGCAACTGAAACACTTCCTCCTACAGAAAGCTTATAATCTCCCCCAACCAATTCCCTTGCTCTTAAACTACCTTGTAGTTATCTACTTTGTATTTATTCTCTCTATATTTATTTTGCATATATTTATATATAAACTGGTCTTCCTCTTTTAGAATGCAAACTCCTTATAGAGATTATCTCATTCTTTGTATTTATATCCCCAATAGTGCAGTTCCTGGTACATAGTAGTTGTTTAATAAATGTTTATTAAACTGAATATCCCTAGTACTTGGCACGGTGTATGGCACAGAGTAGGTGCTTAATAACTGTTCATTGACTTGGCTATCCTCAGTCCTTACTATAGTGCTTGGTACATAGTAGAAAATGAATAAATACTTGACTGAAAAACAGTGACGAACGGACTACGTCAGCTGTCTTAGGAATGATGTCTACTGCCTATTAAGCAATAATGTACTAATGAAGTAAGTACAATTAATATAAACAATTTGTGCATTCAAAAGTCCTTTCATTTGACAAGTTTAAACAAATTCATTGTAAATAGTCCCATTTAGGATGTATAGAGGAAATATATGATTACTAGAGCAAGACTCTTGCCCATCAATTCTGAAATTTATAAGTTGGCTTTCATTAACACTTGAATATTTCCTTTTACAAGGGGATATGCTGTATTTAAAGAAAGAAATAGAGAAGAAGGTGCCAACTGTCAGGCCAATCCAAAGCCAATAATCAGGCAACAGCAACTTCCACAATGATGAACTTTTCCCAAACAAGTAACCACCCAATTTTAAATGCCCCTTGGCAATAATAAGGACCAGCAATCAAAAATCTAGATTTATGACCTTAGACAAATAATAGCACTTAATGTTAACATAAAACCTTCCTTCTTAGGACTAAATGTGCCCTTAAAAAAACTCTTATTAATATTTACATAAGATAAAAGACTATAAATTTTAAAAGACTTTCCTATTATGGACTAGTTAACATTAAGTCCTTTTTGCAGGTTCCCATGGCATAATTGTTATGTTTTTCTCAAGTGACTCAAGAAGTTATTTATGTCTAGTCATTACCATAACTATATTTAATTTTACTTGTAATAATGAGACATGAGGAGTTAAATACAAAACTTAATTTACTCCTATGCTACTGGAAGGATGAAATAAAAGGATGAAAATATTTTTCCATTTTTTTCAGCCAGTAATCAATAGAATCACACTAGTTTCTTTTAATATAATTATTGTTTTTTATCATCTTTATCATCAATTTCATTAAATCATAGGCAGCTGGAAGAAGAACAAGATTTCAGATAGTGGTAAAAAGAATGGCATGACTTGGGGAAGTCTATATTAGCTGGAACTACTCTTGCATTATTATTAGGCAAATATATTCCTCAGAGTTATGACATGTTCCGAATTGAAATTGATGAAGCCATCTATCCTGCCTAACTGGGAGTTAAAAGTAAAGGAAACTTAGCATATCTAGGTATGTAATCTAGTGCTTTTAATTAAAAGCAGTATTAGATGTAGGAAAAAACTATACCTTTATACCTTTAGCTTTTAGAACTAGGGTCTACCAAAGAGAGATGGAAAATAATAAATTGTAACACTTTGGATTTTGTTGAATATTTTAACTGATGAGAATCCAAAATAAACATTTCCACCTAAAATAGGCAGAAAGATCCATCTGGTAATATTGACTATGTATTCCTTTGTTGTACCTGTACTTCCATTCAATAGGAGTGCCACATGCTTCATGAAAGCTACAGGGATAAAGACATGGAGAGAGGAAGCAGGAGGGGGAGAGGGTGGAAAAGATAATAACATATGAGAATTAAATAACGTCAAAGATCATAGATAAAGAGCAGAGAGAGATCTTGGAGGTGATTTTCTACTCTAACACCCTCACTCTATAAATAAACAGGCCCAGAAATTAAGTTACTTGCCCAAGGTCTCCCAAGTATTGAGGGGAAGAGGGAGGATTTCAACTCAGTTCTTCTGACTCTTAAGTCTAGCATATTTTCCACAGCACCACACAGTTAAAGGACAAGGGCATTTGAAAAATATTGCACATGTACATTAGCACAATGAACAAATTCACTTTGTACCAGTTTAAACATTTTAAAGAGCCTTCCCGTGTTTACTTAACACAGGGCATGTTCTAAAATAAAGAAATATTTTCTTTGAAGATAATAAAGTCTCTGCCTATTGCAACAAAAAATTTAACATTCAGAGGGCACTGTGTTTTTTTCCCATCCTGTGAGGGCATTGGTTATTCCTGCTTTCCAGAAGTTCACAATTAAAGGCAAGGGTCCCCAACCCTTTTTTTGTAAGCCAGTATAACTGGTCATCTTTTTTTCCCCTTTTCTTTATAAATTAAATTTTATTTGTTCAAGTAACAGAATTTATTTCTTTCCTTCCCACTCCATTACCCCAATTTTTTTAAAAAAGAGGAAAAAAATCCTTGTAACAAATACGCAAAGTCAAACAAAACCAATTCCCTCTTTGGCCATGTCCCCAAATCAGACTTGTGCCATTCTGTACCCTGAGTCTATCACCTCTGCATGCTTCATCACAGTCCTCTGCAATCATGGATGGTCACCACATGGATACTTATGGTTATTTCCCCCAAATTCACTTGAGTTCCTAAGCTCAGCTGGAGAAAAAGGCACCCTAGAATGAACACACTGGTCTCAGTTGGGAATCACTCAGCAAACACTAGAAAACAGACAAGTGATTGGGAATATAAAAGAACAGCTGAGACCAAAAATTCAAGAGAAAAAAACCCAAGTCAAAAACTTAGCTTATAAGCAAGTAAATGAACAGATCAGAAAGACGGAAGGAAAAATGGGCAAAACTTCAAAGACAGACCAGACCTCACTAATGTGAGGGAAAATGAACCAAAATGACCTAATGACAAAGAATCCTCTAGGCTCCCCAGAGATCATGGAAAAGCAATTAGAATCTTCAGAATGGTTCAAAATAGAAATAAAACTTTGCAAAGTAGGAAGTAGGAATGAAATTTGGTTGGAAATTGGAGTTCTCTAAGCAGAATTGAAAGACACAATGAAACCAAAATTAAACATGAGTAAGCTCCTCCATCCATATTATGGATATGTAAGAAGCCATTTGGAAGGCTGCAGGAGATGTGATTGGAGCACTTTTTGGATCTCTGTAGCCAGCATGATTTCTGATAAACAGGGCCTGAAATCAGCAAGATCCTAGCTTATCTTATTGGAGCTGCAGCAAGGGGACAATCACATCACTCAGTAGGTGATTATAAGCAGACCGAGGAAAATGAGGCACCACCTCTATAGACCTCAGGGGTCTTTATCTAAGATGACTGAAATCAGAGTATACTTTCCCATATCCACTTGGAGTCCTGCTCCCAGGGCTACATCAGGGGAAAAAGCTACTCCTACCCAAAACTGCTGTACGTACAGGAAATAGAAATGGGCTACCAAGAGTTTAAAACAGAGGAGGCATTGAATCAGAGCATGGTTCAGATCTGGACCTATCTCTCCCTATTTCAGGGGAGCCGAAGGCATGAAGAGGGATAAAGACCCTGTCAAGTTATCCAGAATGAAGTCTACTAGCAGTAGTGGCATCCAGACTGCAGCGGGTCTAGCCACCAGGACACAGGTTGAAGGAAAAGGGAGAACCTGACCATGCACCAAATCCCAGCAGAGGAGCTGAAGCTGACATGAAACGTAAGAGAATATAAAATTCCTAATGTAATGAAGAAATATTGTCAGTTAAAAGAAGCCCAAAAGGTAAACCCAGAAGAATCAAACTGTCAAATATTTATTAAGCTCTTACTATTTATAAGGCATTGTGGTAGGTACAAACCATTTAAAAAAAAAAGGCAAAAAACAGGTCCTGGGAGACACAAAATATATGTTATTGCACCAAAGATAAATACAGAGAATTTATACAAACACATGGATAAATATAGAGTAGATGGAAGAGAGTCTTAGAGTGAAAAGGACTATTACAGAGGCGGGGAATGTCCTCAAGTGCGGTTGTTCAACTGAATTCAAACTTCCGTTCTGTGAAGGAGATACATCTAAGATTGCATAAAGGTAAAAAGAACAAGACTTAACAACTGATTTGGATATATGGATATGCAGGAAATTTAAAAGAGAGTAAATATGTAATAATTACAAGCCCACCCTCAGGGAAAGAAAAAAATAAAAATAATGGTTTCACTAGAAGGACTCCAAGAGCTGATGGAAGAAAGGAAGCAGAAGATTTTTAAAAATGAAATTGCAGCTGCTGAGGAACACATTAGGAGATAAAAATATTGGATCATGAGGTGAAAAACCTTATCCAAAGAGTGGGCTCTCTACAAAAATACACTAAAGATAACAAGAAATAATGATTCTTTTAGAAAACAAGAAATGTTCAAAGAGTTCAATTTCAAAAATTGAAAAATCAGAAGAAAATATAAGGTACCTATTAAAAACAAGATAATTGGAAAAAAGTTTGAGGAAAAAGAATTGCAGAATTATAGGACTAACTAAAAAAGATTACAAACAGAAAACTTGCAAGACTTATTTGAAGAAGTACTATAAGAGAACTGTCTACAACTATTAAACCAAGAAAGAAAAATTAAAGTTGAATCCACAGGTCACCACTGTAAAGAAAAATTAAATTGAAAATACCAAGAAATGTCAGAGCCAATGTCTGGAATGTCCAGGTTTAAAACAAGCAACTCCAAGTCAAAAACAAAGAGCATAGATCAATTATTTCTAACGAATATTGATGCAAAAAATGTTGAATAAAATATTAGACAAAAGACCATTACAACATATTAAAAAGATTATAGACAATGACCAGACTATACTAAAAATATAGGTCTTGTTCAACATTAGGAAAACTATAACTATAATAGATCACATTATTTTTTAAAAACAATAAAAATCACAGAATTACTATTAAGATGTAATAAAAAAATTTTTTTAAAATGTAAACTTTAAAAATATTGTACAAGTTAGGAATAAATTTACTTCTTAACATAATAAAGAGTTCCTATCTAAAAATCAAGTGCCAACATCTTATGTCATGGAAAAACACTACTGGCCTTTCTGAGAAGATCAGGGACAAAATAAGGAGGATTATTATTATTTAATATGGTTCTAGAAATGCTAACTATTATAATAAGACAAAATAAAGCCATTGGAGGAATACACATAGTCAAAGAAAAAAGTTATTGCTATTTGCAGAACTCTAGAGATTCATTTGCAAACTAACTAAAACAATAATCTTGCCAAAGCAACAGGATATAAGATAAAATCACGAAAACAATCAGTCTTTTAGCATATTACTAATAAAATCCAAAAAAAATTACAGAAAAATAAATTAAACTGAAAATAATTACAGGTCGTATAAAATCTTTGGGAATCTATCTACTAAAACACTCTGAGGACTTCTAGGAATGTAGTCTTTGTAGAAATAAAGGAAGACCAAAGAATAAAAGAGAAAGTAATTGCCCATGTTTGGGCTGGGTTAAAATAATAAAATGAAAATACTATTTATATTAAATAATCCAAGCACACTAACTACTAGGGTAATCATTCACTATGGAGAATTTTTTTTTTATTTATTTAATTAACTTTTTACATTCATTTTCACAAATTTTTGGGTTCCAAATTTTCTCCCCTTTTATCCCCTCCCCCCACCCCAATACCCCAAGCAATCTAATTTTCCCTATCTCCAATCTGTCCTCTCTTCTGTCATCCCTCCCTTCTCTTGTCTCCATCTTCTCTTTTCTCCTGTAGGGCCAGATGACTTTCTATTCCTCCTTAACTGTATGTCTTCTTTCCTAGTTGCAACAACAATACTAAACAATTGTTCCTAAAACTTTGAGTTCCAAATTCTCCCCATCCCTCCCTCCCCACCCATTCCCTTTGGGAAGGCAGGCAATTCAATACAGGCCATATCTGTGTAGTTTTGCAAATGACCTCCCTGATAGTCGTGTTGTGTAAGACTAACTGAATTACCATCCCTCCTAACCTGCCCCTCATTGTTTCTCTTCTGTCTTTTGATCCTGTCCCTCCCCAAGTGTTGACTTTCAATTACTCCCTCCTCCCTTTGCCCTCCCTTCCATCATCCCCCCCCTTGCAATATCTCCTTCTCCCCCACTTTCTTATACTGTAAGATAGGTTTTCATACCAAAATGAGTGTGCATTTCACTCCTTGTGATGAGGGTAAACTACTTGGTTTTTTTTTTTTTCTCAGCTCTCCTCTTTTTCCCTCCACTAAAAAAATCTCCTACTTGCCTCTTAAATGACATATAGTTACCTCCTTCCATTTCCCCCTTTTTCCTCCCACTACATTTCTCTCTCACCATTTACCTTAATTTCTTTTAAGGTATGGTCCCATCCTATTCAGTTCAATCTGTGCTCTCTGTCTCTGTATGTGTGTGCATGTGTATATGTGTGTGCATGCATGTACATGTGTATGTGTGGTCCCACCAACTACCCAGATACTGAAAAGTTTTAAGAGTTAGAAATATTGTCTTTCCCTGTATGAATGTAAACAGTTCACTTCTGGTAAGTCCCTTAATACTTCTCTTTGCTGTTTCCTTTTTCAAGCTTCTTCTCATTCTTGTGTTTGAAAGTCAAATTTTCTTTTCAGCTCTGGTCTTTTCATCAAGAATGATTGAAAGTCCTCTGTTTCATTGAAACATATTTTCCCTTGAAGTATTATACTCAGTTTAGCTGGGTAGGTGATTCTTGGTTTGAGTCCTAGTTCCTTTGCCTTCTGGAATATCCTATTCCACGCCCTTCGATCCCTTAATGTAGAAGCTGCTAGATCTTGAGTTATCCTGATTGTATTTCCACAGTACTGGAATTGTTTCTTTCTAGCTCCTTGCAAGATTTTCTCCTTGAGCTGGGAGTTCTGGAATTTGGCCACAATGTTCCTAGGAATTTCTCTTTTTGGATCTCTTTCAGGTGGTGATCGATGGATTCTTTCAATACTTATTTTGCCCTCTGGTTCTAGAATGTCAGGGCAGTTTTCCTTGATAATTTCATGGAAGATGATGTCTAGCCTCTTTTTTTTGATCATGACTTTCAGGTAGTCCCATAATTTTTAAATTGTCTCTCCTGGATCTATTTTCCAGGTCAGTTGTTTTTCCCATGAGATATTTCACATTCTCTTCCATTTTTTCGTTCTTTTGGTTTTGTTTAGTGATTTCTTGGTTTCTCGTAAAGTCATTAGACTCCATTTGTTCCATTCTAATTTTGAGAGACCTATTAAATTCAGTGAGCTTTTGAGCCTCTTTTTCCATTTGGCTCATTCTGCTTTTGAAAGCATTCTTCTCCTCATTGGCTTTTTGAACCTCTTTTGCCAATTGAGTGAGCCTATTTTTCAAGGTGTTAATTTCCTCAGCATTTTTTTGGGTCTCCTTTACCAAAGTATTGACCCGTTTTTCATACTTTTCTTGCATCTCTCTCATTTCTCTTCCCAGTTTTTCCTCCCCCTGTCTAACTTGCTTTTCAAAATCCTTTTTGAGCTCTTCCAAGGCCTGAGCCCACCCGCCACCCCCCTGGGGTGTCTGGGGTACTGAGGCCCCACCCTCCATGTCTTTCCCTGATGGCAAGAATACGTCCTCATCATCAGATCCGAAGGTCGGGATCATTTGCATTTGTTGGAAAAAACTCTCTATAGTCTTATTTTTCTTCCCTTTTCTAGGCATTTTCCCAGCCAGTTACTTGACTTCTGAGATTCCTTTCCACCCCCGCCTGGATCCACCCAGCTAGTGCTTGGCCTCTGAGATTCAAATGGGTTTTCCGCGGCAAGCTTTAGTTCTGGCGCTGGGGTGGGGGCAGGGCCGCCTCCCATGCTCAGTTCCCTCAGGGGCTTTGTACAGAGACTTTCAGGAACAGAGCGGGTGGGGGTGGGGTGGGGGGCCCGCCTCCTAGGCTCAGTTCCCTCAGGGGCTTTATGCGGAGGCCTTCAGTAATAGAGCGGGGTGGGGGCAGGGCCGTCTCCCAGGCTCCGCCCCCTTAAGCCGTTCATGCAGAGACCTTCCATAATGAAGATCCTACCTGCTGCTGGGGGATTCCTGAGTCCTGGGCCGCTGCCGCCTCAGCCACCGCCCATGCCTCTGCCTCCGCCGCTTCCTGCCCCCATCTCTGCCACCGCCACTTCCTCCCGAGGGGGCCCGAATCACAGAGAAGCTCTGCTCCCCTCCTCCAGCCCAGCCTTCTCTCTCACTGACCTGTAGCTTCTGTGGGCGGAGGGACTTTCCCGGCTGCCGGAGCTTCCGTGTCTGAAGCCTGCTCAGGTCAGCTTCTCTGGGGCCGTGGCCAGGGCAGCGCTGGGGGTGGGGTCTGCTTTTCGGGGCGCGACGGACCCTGGGGACGGGTCTCCAGGGCTCCCTGGAACGGAAATCTCTTCCACTCCGTTTCTGCACACCTTGTATTGGTTATGGTTATGGGGGTCTCTTTTTACATTAATTCTATGGGCTTTGGTTTCAGAGCTTGTAAACGTGCGTCCTTCTACTCCACCATCTTTTACATTAATTCTATGGGCTTTGGTTTCGGAGCTTGTAAACGTGCGTCCTTCTACTCCACCATCTTGTCTCCCACTATGGAGAATTATGAGAGAAACAGGCCTGTAGTGAAAAAGACCTGGATTCAAAATCCTACCTCAGGTATTTATTAGCTGAGTGACCCAGGGGAAGTCATTTAACCCTTGTTTGACTCAATTTCCTCATCTGTAAAACAGGGATGATAATAGCACCTACTTCCAATCACAGTACTTGGCACAGAGTAAACACTGTATAAATGTTACCTATTTATTATTTGACAAAAACGTTTGGAAGAACTGGAAAGAAGACTGGCAGAAATTATATGCAGGCTGGCAGCTCACACATAAACCACAACAAGCTACTAATGAATTTATCAAAAATAAATTACAGGATAATAAGAGAAGAATAAGAAATTGAAAGAATTAAAATAGGCAAAGAAGAAACTAAGTTATCATTCTTTGCAGATGATATGATGATACACATAGAGAATCCCAGAGAATCAAGTAAAAAACTACTTGAAATAATAAATAACTTTGGCAAAGTTGCAGGTTACAAAATAAACCCATACAAATCTTCTGCATTCCTATATATTAGTAACAAAGCCCAACAGCAAGAGATAGAAAGAGAAATCCCATTTAAAGCTAAGGTAGACACCATAAAATATTTAGGAGTCTATCTGCCAAAAAAAATGCAGGGACTATATAAACACAATTAGAAAACACTTTTTGCACAAATAAAGTCAGATCTAAGTAAGTTGAAAAACATCAGCTGCTCATGGGTAGGCCGAGCCAATATAGTAAAAATGACAATTCTACCTAAATTAATTTATTTATTCAATGCCATACCAATCAATCAGATAATTATTTTCCAGAGCTAGAAAAAATAATATCAAAATTCATCTGGAAGAACAAAAAGTCCAGAATAGCAAGGAAACTAATGAAAAGAAATGCTAGGGAAGCTGGCCTAGCCCTATCAGATCTCAAATTGTAACATAAAGCAGCAATTATCAAAACTACTTGGTACTGGCTAAGAAACAAAGGGGTAGACCAGTGGAATAGGTTAGGTATTCAAGATACAGTAGTCACTGAATATAGCAATCTACTGTTTGATAAACCCAAGGACCCCAGCTTCTGGGATAAAAACTCACTGTTGACAAAAATTGCTGGGAAATTGGATAACAGTGTGACAGAAACCGGGCATAGACCAATGCCTGACACCGTACACAAGAATAAAGTCCAAATGGGTATATGATCTAGGTATAAAGATTGCTACTATAAACAAATTACTGGAGCAAGGAATAGTTTATCAGATTTATGGAGAAGGGAAGAATTTTTGAATAAACAAGAGATAGAAAACATTACGAAGTGTAAAATGGATAATTATGACTACCTAAATTGAAAAGTTTTTGCACAACCAAACCCAATGCAACCAAGATTACAAGGGAAGCAGAAAACTGGGAAAGAATTTTTGCAAATAGCGTATGTGATAAAGGCCTCATTTCTAAAATACATAGAAAACTCAGTCAAATGTGCAAGAATACAAGTCATTCTCCAATTGACAAATGGTCAAAGGATATAAACTGGGAGTTTTCAGAGGAAGAAATTAAAGATATCTATAGTCATATGAAAAAATGCTCTAAATAACTATTGATTAGAGAGATGCAAATCAAAACAACTCCAATATACTAAATCAGATTGATTAACATGACAAAACTTGATGATAAATGTTGGAGAAGATGTGGGAGAGTTGGAACACTAATTCATTGTTGGTGGAGCTGTAAGCTGATCCAACCATTCATTCTGGAGAGCAATTTGGAACTATGCTCAAAGGGCTACAAAAATGTGCATACCCTTTGACCCAGCAACACTATTTCTAGGACTGTATCCCCAAGAGACTATAAAAATGGGAAAGGGTACCAAATGTACAAAAATATTTATAGCAGCTCTCTTTGTGGTGGCCAAAAACTGGAAATCAAGGGGATGCCCATCAATTGGGGAATGGCCGAATAAATTGTGGTATATGAATGTAATGGAATACTATTGTGCTTTAAGAAATGATGAACAGGAAGACTTCAGAGAGACCTGGAAAGACTTATATGAACTGATGCTGAATGAAAAGAGCAGAACCAGGAGAACTTTGTACACAATAACAACCACAGTGTGTAAGGAATTTTTCTGGTAGACTTGTACTTCATTGCAATGCAAGGTCTTAAAAATTCCCAATGAACTCTTGAGGCAAAATGCCTTCCACATTCTGAGAAAGAACTATGGCATTGGATTGCACAATGAAGCAGACCATTTTCTTCTGTATTATGTTTTGTTTTATGGTATCTTCCATTCATTTTAACTCTTCTATGCAACATGACTAAGGTGAGAGTGTATTTAGTTGGAACATATGTGTAGAACCTATATAAAACTGTATGCTGTCTCAGAAAGGGAGTGGGGAAGGAGGGGGAGGAAGGGGAAAAAAAATCTAAAATATATGGAGTGAATGGAGAATACTGAAAACAAATAAAATAATTTAATTAACAAGATAAATTATGGGAGATGTGAAGTAACTGTTTACAACTCTGGATAAGAGAGGAATTCTTAACTAAATAAAGGGCAGTTGATTACACAAAACAAAATGGATAATTTTGATTACACAAAATTGAAAAGTTTTTGCAAAATAAATAAAATCTAAGCAGTTATAATTAAAAGGGAAAGGTACCTAAGGGGAAAACTTTACTGGAAATTTCCTTGATAAAGAACTTATAAAAATTTTTATGAACTGGAAAATCATCAATAAACATAAACATTTCCATCTACAAAGGCCAGATAATGAAGAATGTATATGAATCAGCAAATCTTACAACTTATTATTTTAAATGTGCATTAAGTTTTACACAATAGTATCAAAATCGCTTTGCTTGCCTATGTTCTCGCTATCAATGCTGACCCATCAGCTTTGTGTATTTTTAAATGTTTTATTTGTGCACTTTTTTCTATCACTATTGCTATCCAAACCTTGCAGTGACTTGTTTATCTTTTTGTTTTTCAAAAAAGCTGAGTTTTATTTATCTTTTTGCTTTCAATTCTGTTTATCTCTTCTTTGGTTTTCCAAATTTCTATTTTGGTATTCAGTTTGAATTTTAAAAAAAATTGTTCTACTTAATAGTTGTTTAGTTTTAAATCCAATTCACTTATCTATTCTTTCTTTTGTTCATGAAAATGTTTAGAGGAATAAAATTTCCCCTAAAGATTGCTCTCAAAATTTTGGTAAATATATGCAGTTGTCAATTTCTTTGATGAAATTATCGTTTCTATTTTTTTAATAAAAATTCATTTATTTAATTTTTTACATTCATTTTCACAAAATTTTGGGTTCCAAATTTTCTCCCCATTTATCCCCTCCCCCCACCCCAATACACCGAGCAATCTAATTTTCCCTGTCTCCAATCTGCCCTCTCTTCTATCATCCCTCCCTTCTCTTGTCCCCATCTTCTCTTTTGTCCTGTAGGGCCAGATGACTTCCTATTCCCCATTAACTGTATTTCTTATTTCCTAGTAGCAAGAACAATACTCAACAGTTGTTCCTAAAACTTTGAGTTCCAAATTCTCCCCATCCCTCCCTCCCCACCCATTCCCTTTGGGAAGGCAGGCAATTCAATATAGGCCATATCTGTGTAGTTTTGCAAATGACTTCCATAATAGTCGTGTTGTGTAAGACTAACTGAATTATCCTCCATCCTATCCTGCCCCTCATTGTTTCTATTCTGTCTTTTGATCCTGTCCCTCCCCAAGAATGTTGACTTCAAATTGCTCCCTCCTCCCATTGCCCTCCCTTCCATCATCCCCCCTTGCTTATCTCCTTCTCCCCCACTTTCCTGTATTGTAAGATAGGTTTTCATACCAAAATGAGTGTGCATTTTATTCCTTCCTTTACTCAAATGTGATGAAGGTAAACTTCTTGTTTTTTTCTCAGCTCTCCTCTTTTTCCCTCCACTAAAAAGTCTCCTGCTTGCCTCTTGAATGAGATATAATTTACCCCATTCCATTTCACCCTCTTTCCTCCCCCTACCTTTCTCTCTCACCATTTACCTTAGTTTCTTTTAAGATACGGTCCCATCCTATTCAATTCACTCTGTGCTCTCTGTCTCTGTATGTGCGTGCATGTGTGTATGTGTGTGTGCGTGCATGCGTGTACGTGTCTGTGTGTGTGTATGTGTGTGTGTGATCCCACCAACTACCCAGATACTGAAAAGGTTTAAGAGTTACAAATATTGTCTTTCCATGTAGGAATGTAAACAGTTCACTTTTGGTATGTCCCTTCTGACTTCTCTTTGCTGTTTACTTTTTCATGCTTCTTCTCATTCTTGTGTTTGAAAGTCAAATTTTCTTTTCAGCTCTGGTCTTTTCATCAAGAATGCTTGAAAGTCCTCTGTTTCATCGAAAGACCATATTTTCCCCTGAAGTATTATACTCAGTTTTGCTGGGTAGGTGATTCTTGGTTTGAGTCCTAGTTCCTTTGACTTCTGGAATATCCTATTCCACGCCCTTTGATCCCTTAATGTAGAAGCTGCTAGATCTTGAGTTATCCTGATTTTATTTCCACAATACTGGAATTGTTTCTTTCTAGCTGCTTGCAATATTTTCTCCTTGAGCTGGGAGTTCTGGAATTTGGCCACAATGTTCCTAGGAGTTTCTCTTTTTGGATCTCTTTCAGGTGGTGATCGATGGATTCTTTCAATACTTATTTTGCCCTCTGGTTCTAGAATGTCAGGGCAGTTTTCCTCGATAATTTCATGGAAGATGATATCTAGGCTCTTTTTTTGATCATGACTTTCAGGGAGTCCCATAATTTTTAAATTGTCTCTCCTGGATCTATTTTCCAGGTCAGTTGTTTTTCCCATGAGATATTTCACATTCTCTTCCATTTTTTCATTCTTTTGGTTTTGTTTGGTGATTTCTTGGTTTCTCAGAAAGTCATTAGCCTCCATCTGTTCCATTCTAATCTTGAGAGAACTATTTTCTTCAGTGAGCTTTTGAACCTCTTTTTCCATCTGGCTAATTTTGCTTTTGAAAGCATTCTTCTCCTCATTGGCTTTTTGAACCTCTTTTGCCAATTGAGTGAGCCTATTTTTCAAGGTGTTATTTTCTTCAGCATTTTTTTGGGTCTCCTTTACCAAGGTATTGACTCGTTTTTCATACTTTTCTTGCATCTCTCTCATTTCTCTTCCCAGTTTTTCCTCCACCTGTCTAACTTGATTTTCAAAATCCTTTTTGAGCTCTTCCAAGGCCTGAGCCCACTGGACATCCCCCTGGGACGTCTGGGATACAGAGGCCCCGCCCTCCACATCTTTCTCTGATGGTAAGAATATTTCCTCGTCATCAGAATTGAAAGGTGGGAACATTTGCACCCGCTCAAAGAAGTTCTCTATAGTCTTATTTTTCTTCCCTTTTCTGGGCATTTTCCCAGCCAGTTACTTGACTTCTGAGATTCCTGTCCACCCCTGCCTAGATCCGCTCAGCTAGTGCTTGGGGTCTGAGATTCAAATGGGCTTTCCGAGGCGGCTGTGGCTGCTATTCAATGTGAGCTTAAGTTCTGGTGCTGGGGTGGGGGCAGGGCCACCTCCCAGGCTCAGCTCCCTCAGGGGGTTTATGCAGAGACCTGAGCTTCTGCCTGATGCTCGGGTAGTCCTTGGCCCGCCGTTGCTGCCTCTGCCTCCCGAGGGGGCCCGAGTCACGGAGACACCCCGTTCCCTCTTGGCCAGCCCAGACATCTCTCTCACTGACCTAGAGTGTCTGTGGGTGGAGGGACCTTCCCTGCCAGAGATTACATCCCTGAAGCCTGCTTGGATCAGCTCCTTTGGGGCTGCGGCCAGGGCAGCGCAGGGGTGGGCTCCGCTTTCCAGGGTGCGACAGACCCCTGGGGACAGCTCTCCAGGGCTCTCTGGAACGGAAATCTTTTCCACTGTGTTTCTGCGCGCCTTGCAGTGATCCAGAATTTGTGGGGAGTTCTTCTTACAGGAAATTTATGGGCTGTGGGTTCGGAGCTAGCATACGTGAGTCTTTCTACTCCGCCATCTTTGCTCCACCCCTCGAAATTATCGTTTCTATAATGTGTTCTTCAAGCTACTAATTATTAGGATTAAATATATTTTCAATTAAGTACAGCCTGACTAGGAAATACCAATCATTAGTAATGCTATGGGAAACTAAGTGTTGCAGCGAATACTGTGTTAAGCCTGGAGTCTGGAAGACTCATCTTCCTGAGTTCAAATCTAGCCTTAGACTCTTACTGGCTGTGTGATCCCTAGGCAAGTCACTTACCCTGTCTGCCTCAGTTTCTTCATCTATAAAATGAGGTGGAGAAGGAAATCGTAAACCACTCCAGTATCTTTGCCAAGAAAACCACCAATGGGGTCACAAAGAGTTGAATGCAACTAAAAATGACTAAACTGTGTTCAGACTCCCATGAAGGAACTTAAGAGGAAAATGGAGATTCAGGATTACTTCCCATACCTGATCAACCCAAACATGCTCTCTCAATATTCTCACCCTTTTCTAAGTGAAATAACTACTGCCTGTATTTGTGCTCTCCAGATCCACATGATTCTTACAGATTCATCTTTTCCAGTTCCAAGCATCTCTTATTTGATCCCCCAGGAACTGGGTTCCTCTTTGAGTCTGTCTCCTCAACTCAGTGAAATGACTTCTAAAGGTCACCCAGAGGAATGAATTACTACTCTTTTACTACTACTGACTACTACTGAATTACTACTGAGATGTTTCCTTTCTGATTCACTCAAGAGCCTCGTTTACCCCTCATAAAGGGATCATCTCTGGTGTGGCCACATTTTACACTTACTTTAACAGTTCATTCTTTGGGTTTTTTTTCTGTGAAGAGGTATATAGCAACCTTTCCCACTACAGACAGCATCAAATTTTGCTGAAACAGTAAGATTCTCCAAAAGGTAGGACTCATTCATTAGATTATGAGCTGTGAACACACAGTATAAGTACCATCAATCTGGAGAAAACATACTTTACATTACAATTTTTAAAAATTCTAAACTTATACACCAAATAAAACCAGAATTTCCGTACACAGTATTATTTTATTAGAAACATTACCAACTGTAATTAAAAAACTATCAAGGACGTCAAAAAGAGAAAGGTCCCATATAGACAACAAAATTTACTGGAAATAGCAAAAAAGTAGAAACTTCTATTGAGGAATGGCTAGATAAACTGTTATAAATAAATGTAATGTGATGATTATCATGCAATATGAAATGACAAAATGTAGAGTTACAGAGAAATCTGGGAAAACTTGTATGAATTGATAAAGAGCAAGAAAAGTAGAATCATCAGAAAAATACATGCAACTAATACAATCATTTAAATGCAACCAGCAATAAAAGACATCCATGTACTAGGCACAGAGTAGGTGCTGGATAAATGTTCGTTGATTGACTGAATGAACTGATATTACGTGAAATCACCCATCTTGGTTCCAGCAGAGTAAAGAATACTTTTATTTATGATAGAGTTGGGGTGGACTATAGGTGTCAAATGTTGCATGTGTAGTCAGATATGATATTGGACAATATTTTCCTTAATTATTTTGGTTTTTATATAAAAGGGAGGGTTCAAAGGAAGTGACAGTGGAGTAAAAACATTCATAAATATTTTATTAAAGGAAAGCTGACCTTCCATTCCCCTATTCCCTGATAGATTAGTTTATCTGTCCCAAATAACTGATAGGATCAGGAACAGAACCCAGGAGTCCTGGATTCCAATGCCCCAGGAAAACATCCCCCACTCTCACTCTCAAGAGCTTTCTAAAAAGGCAATGACACACAAACCTAAAGAAAGTTGTTAGAAATGAAAAGAAACAAAATTGTCACAGGGGAATTAATAATTCTAGCAAAAAAAAACACTAAAGAAGGTAATTCTACAGATAAATCCTGTACCAAAGGTCAGATCCTAAAGCCAGAACCTCTCTGGCTACAAAAAAGTAAAAGCTACATGTGATCTTGACTCTGGTCCTGCTCTGTTTCTGGCTGCATTGCATTCAGGGTCTGCCCCATCAGGACAGATCACTGTGATTTTCAAAGCCCCTTCCAGGAGTTAGCATGTATACAGTCAGGTCAGAAAACATAAGTACTCACGCTATTGTTACTTCCTTTGTTGTCCTCGTACTTGGTTTCTATATGAATGGAGAATTTTGGCAAAAACGAGCACTGCAGAAGAGAAAATTTCCATTAGTTAAAGGCTACTATGCACCCACATGTTTAATATATCATATTGGCTACTGACCAAACTATCTGGTCTGTAGCATGAGCATGAAGATAAACAAATAGTAGCCAAAATTTAAGCATCTATAATACAATAATCCACCGCAATTCCAAAGAACTCATGACTAAACATGCTATCCAACTCCAAATAGAGAAATGATGGATGAAAGTGCATACGGAAGCATATTTTTTCTCCTTGCTTTTTTATGGTTGGGGGAAAGGAACACAGCTAATGAGGAAATTTGTTTTGTAGGACTATACATATTTGTGATCAGTTTTGTTTTCCTTGCTTTCTTATTGGTTGGGGGAGGAATAGGAGGAAAAAGGGTACTGAGAAAAAAGGATGAAAAAAAGTAAAAAAAAACCAAAAACATGAAATTTTAGAATTGAGGTTTTCTTATGACTAGAAAAGAAATAACTTTATGATCTAGACTGTTTGAACATCCCATGAAACTATATGGGGAATAAGTAGTAATTCACTGTAAAATAAGGGTTTTTTAAAAAATTAAAAAAAAAACAACCAAATTCAAGGCATCTAGTCTCTCCCTCTCCAAAATATTAAAAGAAACTAAAGCCCAAAGAGTTAAAGTGACTGGCTCATGATCACACAGATAGTAAGAGGAAGATCTAGGGTTCAAGCCCAGGTCTTGTGTACAAAGTAGGAGAGAGATTTGTCAAACCCTGTAGCTTCTGGGAAAGGTCCAACTTTAGGATCAGTGACCTCATTTAAACTGAGTATAGAAAGACTTAATATACTCAAGGCTAGCACTTGAGACAATTCATGAGAAGTGCCTGAACTTTTTATCTGGGGCAAATACATTTTCCAAATCAAATATGCTTTGGTGTATACACACTCCATTTTAATGTTTGCTTGTTTTTTTTAACAAGCTGACCTATAGAAAATGGAAGCTATTCCTGGACTGTCTGCCCTTGAATGATAACTTTTGGACCCCTCCAGCCACAGATCCAGTTCTACACATGGGGCTCAATTAATCTCTTGAGTAAAACGTCATCTCCTTAATATGCTGAATTGATGAGAGGCAACTCATTTATGTACATTTTCTGAATGATTCTAGGCAGTTCCAATCATCTTATTCCACAGACCCCAGGAGCTAGGGTACCTTGAGAACAATTTCTTGACTCACATTGGTAAAGCCTCTCTCCAGCTGGCACCGAGCCTAGCCTTAACTCTTTGGGTCAATGAAGTGATGCTTCTTTCCTAGAGAAGTGTCTGCAGTTTTCTCAAGGGGAAAAAATGCCCTTAGAAAATGTTGCAGATGCAAGAGAAGGTAGGAAAGAACTGGAATAATTAAAATCCTAAGAGGTTGGACCAATTTTAAGTAAAAGTAGGTGAGGCATCTTAAGTGGCTCCCAGTGTCTGAGAAGACATCAGCTTCACCTCAATTACTCATTTCTAAGGGATTATCACCTCATTCCCTCCCCAATTATGATGTCAGTGTCCTTGGACATGCTATTAATATTCTTCCTAATACCACATGCATGTGCACATTTCTGCATTCATCTCCCTTAATCTAAGTAAAATAAATTGTGCCAAAGAAAAAATGAAAACAATTAATCCTAATAATTGTGTTTATGAAGAATGACACACTGCAATTATCCATTAACCTCTTCTTTGTTGCCTCTTGCCTAATGTATCACATGTCTAAGATGGTTCTCAGTATCTGCCTAGCTTAGCTTACACACAACTTCATGGAATTTGAAGTAAAAGACAGGAAATGACTTCTTGGGTCACTGAACAAAATAAGGCATCTCACAGTACTATAGTGATGCTTTGCTGATAGAGGAAATCAGGTTGTTGCACCTGTTGAGAAACCCTGTTAAAAGCTTTTAGAGAGAGGTGTTTTCCTATCTATAATTCATGCCAGAGAGGCTGCATGGAATAGTTGATAGAGGGCCAGTGCTGGAGGCAGGAAGAACTAACTGGTCAAGTCTCATTTATTCTACCTGAGGTTAGTGTAAGGGAATTGCTTATGTTAAAAAAGAGGCCATGCCCTATTCAAAAACTCTCCAAGTTAGTAGAACCAGGTCTCGACTGTGCTCCAAGAAGCCAACATCACCTGGGTGCCATGGTGAGCCATGAGAATAAGATTTTAGAGGAGATGGAATTAAAGAAATAAACAAAAAAAATACAGACTCCCTGTCCAAGAAGACGCTTGAACTTTCAGATATCTATGTATCTCTCCTCCCTTTTGTGGCTAAATTCCTTAAGAAAGCCATCTACATTTAGTGTCTTTTCTTCCTTTACTCTTGCTCTCTTATGGTTTCTGACCTCATTACTCCACTGAAACTGCTCTCTCCGAAGTTGATTGCCAAATCAACTTTGATCTCTTGATTGCCAGCTTGAATGACCTCTTCTCAATCCTCATCTTTCTGAGCTCTCTGCTACCTTCAATACTGTCAATTACCCTCTTCCTCCAGGATATTCTCCTCTCTCTGGTTTTGGTGACACTACTCTCTCCTGTTTCTTCTCCTATCTGTCCGATTGTCAGTCTCCTTAGCTGGATTTTCATTCAGGTCATGCCCAATAAATGCAGGTGTCTCTCACGACTTTATCCTGAACCTTCTCTTCCTCTACTAAACTATTTTATTGGTGATCTCATCAAGGATGTCTTTGTCTTAGACCTTCTCTTCTCCCTTTATGCTATTTTGGCTGATGATCTCACCAGCTCCCACAGATTCAATTATTATCTTTGTGCAGACTATCTGTCAAATTTAAGTCATCTAGTCCTGCCCTCTCCCTTAACCTCCAGTTTCACATGTCCAACTGACTCTTGGACATCTCAAACTGGATAGAGACATCATAAGTTCACCAGGTCCAAAACTGAATTCATTATCTTTCCCCTCAAGCCCTCCCCCCTCTTTCTAACTTGCCTATTACTATCAAGGGATGCAGTGGGAAGTCATTCTTTGCCTCATTTCTTACCTACCTTTAATCACTGAATGGGCATTGCCTTAATCAAATTGAGACCTTAGCTTAAAAAGGCCAAAGTCTCCATTGCATCCAGGGCCATCTCCAGTCATCCTGATTTATATCCGGTCCCTGGGCACAGAAGGCTCTGCAGGAGAAAGTGAGACTGGAGCCTTTGCACAGCCTTCCATCACTTAAATCAAAGTCACATGTATGTCATGGCATCACCTCCCTGATGTCATGGTCTTCTTCAAGAACAAAGGACAAACAACAGCAACTGTCAGGGGGTACCACAGTATTCTCAGGAACCCAGGTTTACAACCCAGGCATCCACTGATATCTAATCAGCTGCCAACTCCTATGTTTTCTACCTCTTCTAACGTCTCTCATATATGGGCCCTCTTCTTTCCTCTGTCACTCTCCCTAACCTTGTCTGCACTCTCATTGCTTCACACTTGGACTACTGTAACAGTTTTCTGGTTGGCCACCCTGTTCAAGTCTTCTTCCACCCTAGTTCATTCTCTATTATCACTCAATCATCTTTCTAAAGTGCAAGCTTTATGCTATCATACCCTGACTGCCAACTCATTAAATTCCACTGGTTCCCCTTTTCTTCTAGGATCAAATATAAAATACATAAAATCTTGTGTTTTACTTTGAAAGTCCTTCATAACCTGGCCAGTTGCTACTTTCCAGTCTTCTTAGGCCTTATTCCCCTCTATGTATTCTGTGATCCAGTGACACTGGCCTCCTTACTGTTCCTCATTTCTCAACACTGAATTTGCATTGGCTGCCCCTCATGCCTGACCTTACCATCACCCTCTGACTCCTCTCAAATCACAACTAAAGTCTCATTTTATTCAAGGAAACTTTCCTAAATGTTAGTGCTTACTCTTTGAGACTATCTTCAACTTACTCTGTATATCTTGTTTGCAAATAATTGTTTATGTGTTATCTCCTTCAACAGATTCTGAACTCCTTGGGAGTTGGGACTGTTTTAGGCCTTTCTTTGCCTTTGCCTTTCTTCTTTAGTGCCTAGCACCCAGTAGGTACTTAATGAATGTTTACAGATTTGGGTTCAGGGTTTTTTTGTCCACAGTAACTCAAATACCACCTAATAAGAGTGATGGATTGTGAAATGTTGATGGCTTGGTTTCCTTATTATGAAATGAGAGGGTTGGATTAGAAGACCTCTAAAGTTCCTTCTAGTTCAAAATCTATAACCCTGTGAATGGAGAAATCCAGCCTATTGGCTGGCAAGCTGTTTAGTTCGTATTTGCAAGGTGGAGTTGAGGGAGTACAGTATAACTTTTAGCAGCACCAGCTGTAGGCATTAGCAGGAATGACAGGCAAGGAAGCCCGACTGGTTCTTTCCAGGGCACTGGGATAATGGCCAAGTCACAGAACAGATTCGAGGCTCCTTCAGACTTGCTTACTCTGACTCACCAACCTGCTCTGCTGGCAAAAGAAATTTGCACAATGTGACATGTGCCAGGAGACATCCTTCTGCTTCTCTATTTTCTAAATGATTGTATTTCTTTATTTATTATGTGAGGACACTCCTTACTCATTCACTTTACCTGTCCTCCCAGCTTCCCACAGGCCAATACTGTACAAGGAAATCTGAGAACTCTGGGAACTCTGTGGCCTTTTCCTCTTTAGGAGCCTAAGATTTTCATTCAGTCTCACTAGAGAAACTGAGGAACAATTTTAGTTAAGTGACATTCCAGAAAATGAGTGGCAAAAGTACATCTTCACTTCTTTCCCAGCTCTGACCCATGGCTCCTGTAGCCTTGTGACCATGAATATCCATCTACCCCCATCTCCCCTTCCTCCAAGAAAGTGCTCAGGTCAGCAAGATTTACTCTTTCACCCCTCTAGAAGCTCTTGTACCTGATTTTCTACCATCTACCTCCATTTTCCCTTTTCAATTCCCTTTTATATGCAATCTTCCCTCATTAGAAATGTAAACTCTATGAAAGAAGGGAACATCTTTATTTTGTGCTTACATTTGAATTCCCAGAGCTAAACACACTGTTTAGTAATTCAATCTGGTCAGACAATTTGTGACCCCATGGACCATAGAAGGCTAATACTCTCCATGTGCTTTTCTTGGCAAACTATACTAGAGTGGTTTGCCATTTCCTTCTCCAGTAGCTTAAGGCAAACAGAGGTTAAGAGACATGCCCAGGGTCATACAGCTAGTTACATTTCTGAGGTCACACAGTAAGCACGTAATCAATCAAATCAATAAATGTATTAAAGAGCATACAAGGTACCATGCTAAGGGATAGGGATATAAAAAGAGGCAAAAGAGAGTCCTTGCACTCAAGGAGATTACAATCTAATGGTGAAGACAAATAGCAAACAAATATACACAAATCAAGCTATATATAGGATGAATCGAAAATAATTAAAAGAGGCAAAATATTATAATTTAAAGGATTTAGGTATGGCTTCCTGTAGAAGGTAAGATTTTAATAAATACATGTTGAATTGAGCTAGGCTAATCCACTGTCTCACCACATGTAGTGTATATCTTCCATAACAAATAGGTAAGTCTAAGTAGCAAAGTAAAGGCCACAGAAAGAGGCTGGGGAGGGAGTGCTTCTATTTTCTCTAGAGCCCTAGGATGGGATAGATAAGTGACTCCAGGCTGATTTTCTGGCACAAACACAGCACTCTACCCTATACTGGACTAATTCCAGGTGTAAAATCCTCTTTTTAGCTCAGAAGCTTTCTTATCTTTCCAACTCAAAGACCAGCTGAGCAGGAAAGCAAAGGGAAAAATCTAGTTTTCACCTTGTCAGCTCTGGGTGTTTTGTCCTCTGGGACAAGGCCATAAAGAAAACAAAGAAAAAGGGTGGAAGATCCTATTACCCTATCTTTGTCTTATTCACACTGAGTAGTGAACAGAGTGAACTCTTTTAATAAATATTGGTTGAATTGAGTCCTCTACTTCTTAACTCTGTAAGTATATAAAAAACAGAACTTTATAACCTTCTCATTAATTTCTGTTGCCATCTGTTCCCCTACGAGCCAAGTTCTCTTCTCTCTAGCAACTAAGCAAGATGGCTTCTCTAATCTGCAGAATAAGCCCAATGAACTTGAGCAAAACCCCACTATAACCTTAACCTATGAAATCCCTGACACTCAAAACCGAGCGTGTAGAGGGATGACTCTTGATCAAAAAAAGATTTATCTCTATTTAATTGTGCCTTTGAGGGTGTATGTTTGTGTGTGGTGGGAGTTGGGGGGTTAGTGGGTGGTGGCAGGATTTGCTGTAGAAAAGAACAATGCCAGGAAAGGCAAGAGAGAGATGCCTGGAACTCTCTGAGAATAATTACCTACCTAAACTCCCGAATCTTCAGCTTCAGTTTCGGGAAATGAAAACAACCTATGCAAAATGCACTGGCTGGGTTGGATTTTTCAATTCACTACAGATCATCCTTTGGAAAATGAAAGGCCTATTTTTAGCACAATGATTGATTAGCGTTGCCATGGCAATAAGGAACACTTACAAGTATGCAATTAAATGTAAGCAAGCTAAAGCCTTAAAGTGACAGGGTCAAAAGCATATAGAATTTCATGGCTTTCTAGATAGTGTCAAAAGCAATTTTTGCAGAGACTCTGTGTCTGAAGCTAGGAAGGGAGTGATGATAACTGCTAAAGATTACAGGACACTGAAAGACTAGGAGACCTAACTACTCAATACTTTAAATTAGAGGGAGCATCTGAGTTGGTAAGCACTGTAGATTTTAACAGTCTGAAGAATGATTATCATTCACTATCATTAGCAGCTAGGTGTTTGACCTGGAGTCAGGAAGATCTGAGTCCAAATGTAACCTAAGATCCTTACTAGCTATGCGTTCTTGGGCAAGTCACTTAACTTCTGTTTGCCTCGGTTTCCTTTAAAATGGGGATAATAATAGTACATATCTTGCAGGGTTGTCGAAAGGATCAAATGGTACCTTAATTGTAAAGTGTATAGTACAGTGCCTGGCATGTTGTAAGCACCATATAAATGTTGCCTATTATTAGCTATTATTATCAGCAGCTGGGTAGAGGGCTGATATGGAATTAGGAACACCTGAGTTCAAATCTGGCCTCAGATACTTTCTAGTTGTGTGACCTTGAGCAAGATACAACCTCTGCCTCAGTTTCCTCAACTGTAAAATAGTTATATCCTTTGATCAAATGAGATAATATTTATAAAATACTTAGCATACTACCTGGCACATAGTAGGTGCTTAATAAACGTTGTTTCTTTCCTTTCCTCTTAACAGTACAATAGCAGGACTTCCGAAGGATGATTATCATTCTCCATAAGCAGCAGCTAGGTGGCCCAGTGGATAGAATACTAGACATGGAGCTGAAAGGAACTGAGTTCAAATCTTTAGATACTACCTAGCTATGTGACCCTAGTCCCTTAACCTCTGTCTGTCTCATCCTCTGAAAAATGTGGATAATGATAGGATCTCCCTCTGAGAGTTACTGTGAGGATCAAATGAGACAGTACTTATAAAATACTTTGCAAAATTTAAAGCACTATAAAAATGCTGGCTATTATTAATTTTAGTGCCATCCAAAATATTGATTAATCTCTCATAGTGTCCTATAATAGCCTAGTTGAGCATAGCTAATTGAACGTAGTCCTTGTTCTTTAGGCAGCCACTTATAACTGAATAATCTTAAAGCATGGAAATCCAAAAACTTCAAAGGCTCAGATTGTTCTGCCAAAACAAACAAAAAAACAACATACAGTCTTATAACACCTCCCCATACTCCTTTCAGTTAGCACCACTCCTTTCCAGTCTAATTTTTAAATCACATAAATAATTAAATTATTTATTAATGTATTTATCAATTTGTTATTTTATATATTACTTATATGTAATGTGTATTATATTTATATATATATTAATTTATTAAGAGTATTATATAATTATTAAACGAAGGGTTTTAAACATTTTTTTTGTCATAGTCCCATTTAACCATTTGGGGAAACTCGTAGATTTCCTTCTCAGAATAATGTTTTTAAGTGAATAAAACTAAATAAATAGAATTATAAAAAGAAACCAAGTATATTTAATGAAAGACATAATTTTTTTCCTCATCCGAGTTCACAGTCCCCCTGAAATATATCCATGAATCCCTTCAGGGTCCATGGACCTTAAGACCCTGCCAGCTCTTCCACGTGACCACAGTTACATCCCTTAAATCTCTTTGGTTTTGAGGTACCTCATTTGGAAAATAAGGGTGTCAGACAAGGTCCCTTCCAGCTCTAATTCTATGAACTTATGGTTTCAAACTTTGGTTTGAAAAAATCCATGAGCACCTACTGTTATTTCAAAAGATTCTAAAGAAGCAAAGCAAAACGAAAATAAAACATCTTCATGTTAATTTACCTTAATTTAAGTGATATATTCTAGGCAGCACTTTACAGAGAAGTATGGGGGCGAGGATGTTGTGAAATTGAACAAAAAGAGTGGTACAATTCTCAAAAGGTTGGGAATTACTTCTTTAAACTCTTAATGTGAAAGCTGCCAAATGGTTCAAATAGTTATTCATCTCATTTAATTATCATCTAGCAGAACTGAAAGCAAGCCTGGAGTCCCCCTAGTCCAGAGGTTCCCAACGCTGTGTGGGTCCACCGAGAGATTTCAGGAGGTCTGTGAACTTGGACGGGAAAAAAAAGAACTATCTTTATTTTCACCAACTGCCTCTCCTTCAATGATATAAAAAGCATTATTATTAGGAAGAGTCATAGGATTCACGAGGTTCCTAAAGAAGACTGTGATACATGAAAAAGATTAAGAAGCCCTCATGTAGTCCAACCTCTTTGATTTTACAGTAGAGGAAACCAAGACACAAGGAGCTGACGTGACTTTTCCTATGTCACCAAGGAACTGAAATGACTTCTCTAATGTTGAACAGTGAGCAAATGACAAAGCTAGGACTAAAACCCAGGCATCTTGACTTTTCCCTGCCTCCTTGAGTAAGGATCATTTTCTCTTGGGCAACAGATCTGACTCCCATGACTGTTTCAGAAGTGGCTGATGTCTAGCACGCTAACCCAACTAACTCTTCTAGAGCCTGAAAAACAACATGACATTTGCAAAAGGGTCTTGGAACCCCAGACACTGTGTGTGTGTGTGTATATATATATATATATATATATATATATAATATATATATATATATATATATATATATATATATATACACACACACACACATACATACATGCATGAGTATAAGTAAAGGGAGAAGCTGGCTATATTTTAAACCTTTTTCATTTTTCTAAATCAGGATTCTCCCTTTTGCCTTTAGATGAAACTCAGCACTGCCATCCCAGTCCCATTTAGCCCTCTGAAACATCATTTCCATATTACCAATAAGTTTTAAACACTCAAAAGATTGGTCAGTGCCTGTAATGGAGAGCTCACTAAGCTAACAGTGTTACTCTGGTACTAAATTTCAAAAACAGAAGTAATTATGATATTAAGTGTACTTCAAAGGCCAGAAGGGGACTTTTTTGTTTGAGAGAAAATCATCAATAATAACCAGGTTTTCAAATGCCTCAACCTTTTCCACTGTTATGAGATTTGCTTGTGGTATATCTCACTGTGCCAGTGGAGGGAGAGGCGGGGAAAGATTGAGCTTTATACTGTCTATGTGAAAGGCTTGGAAAGGAAGGATGTAGGGAAGGGAGATTGGGGAGTCACAGCAAAAATCTGGGAAATTAGGCACTTGAGCAACTGTTAAAGGACATAAACTGAAAAAATCAAGAGCTATTTGATTTGTGGGAAGACTTACTATGTTACATGACAATGGAATGGTACTGGGAACAAGGAAGACTGGAGTTCAGTTATTACCACATGTATTTCTAGCTGTGTGACTCTGAGAATATCATTGAACCTCTCTGCGCCTCAGTTTCCTCATCGTAAAATGGAGACAATAACATCACTTACCTTACAAGGGTGTTGTGAGTATTAAATGAAGTAATATTTCTAAAGCACTTTGCAAACCTTAAAATGCTATATGAATATTAGCCTCTATGATGTTGGTGTTGGGGCAGCAAAGTGTGTCAGTGGATAAAGCTCTGGACTTGAAGTCAGAAAAATCTGAGTTCAAATCTGACCTCACATATTTAAAAGTTGTGTGACCATGGGAAAGTTGCTTAACTGCCGACTGCCTCAGTTTCCTCATGTACAAAATGGAGATTATAATAGCAACTACAGAGGCAGTTAGGTAGTACAAAGGGTAGAGTACCCAGCCTGAAGTCAGGAAGACCCATTTTCCTGAGTTCAAATATGACTTCAGAAACTTATTAGCTATGGGACCATGGGCAAGTGACTTAATCCTGTTTGTGTCAATTTCCTCATCTGTAAAATGACCTGGGGAAGAAAATGGCAAGCTACATCAGTATCTCTACAAAGAAAAAACCCAAATGGAGTCACAAAGATCAGAAACAATGGAAACAAGTTAACAACAGCAACAGCCCTGACCTTCCATGTTTGTTGTGAAGATAATTAATTGCAAAAAGCTTGGCACAGTGCCTAGGCACATAGTAAGTGCTACACAAATGTTAGCTACAATGATGATGATGATATTGAAGCTAGTTTTTTTTTTACATGTGAAGTCATGCAAAACATACTCCCATATTAGCCATGTTGCAAAAAGAAAACAGACAAAAAAAGAGAAAAATAAACAAAGTAAAAAAGTATGCTTCAATCTGCATTCAGAGTTCATCAGTTCTCTCTCTGTTAAGGCTACTTTTAGAAGAGGCAATGTATAGCTAAACCTGTATTTTCCCCATTCAGTTCTTATCTTTCCCCTCCAGTAGAAACCCTGTCCCAAAGAAAGGAAAAAAGAGATTTGTTTCCCTTTCAGAATCCCTAATTTAATTCCTAAAAGTCATATAAGACATCTATCCAAAGGCTTAGGGAGCACAAAAAGTATGCATATGCGTAGACATGAAAGACTTGATCAGACCTCCATTTTTTTTTTTTACTGGACTCAGATTGGGTGAAGATTTTATTGGACTCTCTAAATATAACATTAAAAGGAAATATATATATATATACAGGAAGTAGAAAAAATGGAGTGATGGCAAGTCAGTTGAAAAAGAATGTCAGAGAGAATAGGGCAGAATGAGAAAAAAAGCAAAGTCGTGAAGGAAGTGAAAAAGAAGGGCAAGGTGGATGAAATTATGTGTGCATGCGTGTACACGCATGTACACACAAATCACACACAGAGAATGGGATGAGGAAGGAAAAAGTTACCACAAAATACAACAGAGAAAAAAGGAAGGGAAAGGGAATTGCAAAGAGAGGAATGTACTGGAAGCAGAGTTGGAGATAAAGAGGAAAAAAATAGCTGTTTGTCCATCAGTAAATAGTGAGATGAATGTCAGTTACCAAGCTGCCTCTCACCAGCTTGAACCCAACAAGGATGCTTCTGGTCATTCATTAAATCATTCCCTGATGGAAGCTCCTCTTGTTCTCTGATATGCTGTGTAACAGCAGTTTATTGGATAAGGAAGGACAAGAGGGGAAGGGAGCAGGATGCATGAATGAAAGAAAGTACGTTGTTTTCTTACTAGGAGGTAGTTTGCAGCTAGCGCCTAGTCTATTAAAACCAAGAGCAGACACAGAAAACAGGCTCATACAGAATCCAACTCGGATTTGTCAAGGACAAAAACAAGCTGAGGATGCTTGTGAATTCTGACAACCATACAAGGCAGGGCGGGAGGCCAATTTAAAGAGACAGAACAACCATTGTCAAATGCAATAGAAACTCTTCCAGATAGGAAGGCTTCATTCCAGGTCACTTTCTTTCCTAGTTAGGGTAAACTGAAGGAACCACCCCGCCTAATCTAATTAGACCAATTAATTCATTAAAAAAAATAAAGTAGACCTGGAAATCCTCTAACAATGATTATATTAAATTAGTGTTTAAACTGTGAATTCACACAAAGAGGGGAGATTTAAGCAGAAAATCTTGTAACAACTACACGTTCTATGACTGTTGCTGTCAGTTCTGCCTGACTCTTAGCGACCCCATAAACCAGAGTAAAACAGGCCCTTCTATCCTCAACTATCTCTAAAAGTTTGTCCAAGTTCATGTTCATTGTTTCCATGATACTCATATCTCATCTTCTACTGTCACATCTATATGGCATTTTATAAAATTTATGAGTCAGTACAATTTCGCAGTCGCTGGCAGTTGTTTGCACCTTAGAATATTCATGATTATTTGCATGTGATTTTTTTTAACTTTCTTCCTTTTCTCTCTATTTTCTCTTCTTTCTTCCTTACCATCCCTCCTTTTTTTTAAAAAAAAGTAAATCTATCCCCATCAATGACTTCTGCTCATAGAATAGAAATTTTGCTGCCTTAAGTAAATAACAAAAGATAATTTGCATTTCCTGTACTACAAATGGAAAACAGAGAGATCTTTTGATCTAATCGTCAATCAATCCAAAAGCATTTATTTTAACCCCAAGAAACATTTCCTTAAACAATTTTCTCTGACTAATCTATTTTCAAGCATGTGTGAGTGATTTGCATTTAAAATCCTAAATAATTTTAAGATGATCTTTAAAGTTAAGGAAGTATTTTTTCTGTTCTCCTAACTTAAAAATGGCTGAGTAAATTTTCTTGGAAGTACAAATATAGGCTTCAGAAATGCCAAAGTAAATTGGGAGAATTTGAATAAGGAGCTTGCCAAAGCTAATACTTCCACAAAAGTTCACAGAATTGTTACCAGATGGGGGAAGAGGTAAGCCATCCATCAAATCAATACACTAAAGAGTATACATCTATAAATAGAATGAGTTATGACTGGACAATGGATGGTCTTCTAAATAAATCAGAATGGAAGGGCTCACTGTCATCTGAATTCATTTGTCTGTTTGATTTAGTAAAGTTACCTGAGTAACTCATACAACCATGAAAGAAAGAGAAGAAAACACATCAACAGTATTTATTGTGACATCAAACAGTGGTATGGTGATACTAAAAATACTTCAAAGGAGAAGTTTCTCATAAAAGCTTTCCTAGTTAGGTAAAAGCAAGCAACCTTCATTTGGAGGCCTCTTCATACCTCCCTGATATTAACCATAAATAAATGTTTAGAGAAGGAGTTCTTAGCCTGAGGTCTGTGAAATTCTTTTTCTAATATTCTAACCACTGTGTTTCAATATCATTTGTTTTCTTTGCAATCCTATATATTTTATTTTTGTTCTTTCAGTTGTATCCAACTCCTTGTGACTGTATTTAGGGTTTTCTTAGCAAAGATACTGGAGGGTTTGCCATTTCTTTCTCTAGCTCATTTTTACAGAAGAGGAAACTGAGGCAAACAGGGTTAAAAGACTTGCTAAGAGTCACTGTCTGAGGCCAGATTAGAACTCACACAGAGTTTTCTTGACTCCAGGCTTGGCACTCTAATTCACTGTATGACCTAGCTCCCCCAATTTTTGTTTTATACTTTGAAAAAACATTCTTCTTGGCAAAGAATTAGATATCGAGGGGATGTCCATCAATTGGGGAATGGCTGAACATGTGGTATGTGAATGTAATGGAACAGTTTTGTGCTATAAGAAATGATGAGCAGGATGATTTTAGAAAAATCCAGAAAGACATATATGAACTGATGCTGAGCAAAGTGAGCATTGTACAGAACACTGCACATAGTAGCAGCAACATTGTGTGATGATCAGCTATGATAGATTTAGCTCTTCTCAGCAATATAATGATCTAATAAAGTTCTGAGCTGAAAGAAGACAAAAAAGATGTTTAAAGAGTGGTGAATAAAGAAGATGTTTGCATATGAAACTACATAGCTATTATATATAACTTGCTATTTCTTTTAACTATATAATAAAATTATCATGTAAATTTTTTAAAAAAGATGATCTAAAACAATTCCAAAAGACTCATGACAGAAAATGCCATCCATATCCAGAGAAAGAATTATGAAATCAATGCAGATAGAAGCATTCTATTTTCTCTTTTTTGTTTTTTCATTCTTGTGGTTCCCTTTTGTTCTGATTCTTCTTCCACAACATGACTAATGTGGAAATATGTTTAATATGATTGTACATGTACAACCTATATCAGATTACTTGCCATCTTGGGCAGGGAGGAAAAATTTTGGAATTCAAAATCTTATAAAAGTGAATATTGAAAACTATCTTTACATGTATTTGAAAAAATAAAATACTGTTAAGTGCAGGGAGAGGAAAGAAAAAAGTATTCTTCTGAAAAGGGATCCACAGGCCTCACCAGAGTATCAATGGTGGCTCATGACATGCAAGAAAGAGTCAAGAATCCATGATGTAGAGGCATGATATCAGTCATGCTCAAAAAAAAAAAAAGGTAGCTTTTCAGGGAATTATGCAAAAAAAGTTACTAAATAGTAACTTTAATCCAATTATATCACTACCAAGTAGGCCTATGCCCAAAAGAGATTCAGGAAAGAACAAACAGTCCTATTTGTATAAATATATCCACAGCAACTCTCTTTGTGGTGGCCAAAAACCAAACAAAAATACCCTGAAACTAAAGATATCCCCAAACTGAGAAATGGTTGAATAAGTTCCACAGTTTATTTAGGAAATCAAAGTGTTTACTGTGCTGTAAGAAATGAGGAAATAAATGACTTCAAAAAGACATGGAAAGATTTAACTGATGCAAAGCAAAGTGAGTAAAAGAACCAGAGGAATCACTTTATAATATTATATAAATACGTTAAAATTGAGCAATTTTGAGGACTTCTATAAATTGATGAAAAATGAAATGAGCAGAACCAGGAGAATGACTGATACAGTGACAACAATAATGTAAAAACAAGCAACTTTGAAAGTTATAGTAACTATGTCAATGTCATGACCATTTATGATTGACGATGAAACATTCTATCCAGTATAGAGAGGGTACATAAGACACATATATTTTTATGTACAGCCATTGGAGGAATTTGTTTGGCCTGACTATGCTCATTTGTTAAAAGAATTTTTCTTTTCCTTTTTTTAAAGACATGAAGAGTAGGTGAGAGGGAGAGAAAATAGATTTGTTTAAAGAGAGGTAGGAGGGGAAGCCTACAGATGTTATATGGCAAATGCATTTTCAGATGAAAGTGTATTATTAGTTTTACTTAACTGTCTTACCTTGTTAGAACAGAATTCTCGAGAAGTAGGAGTAATCTATATGTGTATGTAATTTCAAAAAGAAAGTATAACAATAAAACCGAAAGTGACCAAAAAAAAAAGAGCATAGTCCTTTCATGTGATCTGAATGTCTAAAGCTCTTAGAGAGTTATGGAAATCCCCATTCCTACCTATTACCCTGCAGGGGATTCAGGATGGTAAAAAATGTCCTAAGGATGGAGAAAAACATTTACAATATGTTTCTTATAAAATAGAATTGTTTCTGTACCTTATGACAATGAATTTGATTTACCTTTGCTTTTGTCATGTCTCTCTCTAAATGTCTCTTGATCTTACCATAATAAAGTCAGTCTTAGTTCCTAGCAGAATTTGGCTCAAGTTTCTGCTCTTTATCTTTTGCCTAACTTAAGGGCTAATCAAAAACCTTGGAGTTGGAGGAATCTTTAGACCTCTTTGTTTGAAGGCCCATAAAAACAATGCCTGCTCTTATTCATTTTATAATGCCTTGTTTTTTTATTTCCGTGGCCTCTGTAATGATTATTTAAGGATATATATTTGCCTCTTGGAATTCTGTGAATGCAAGTGCTATCTTCATTCTGAGAATGCAAATGAATTGAAATTGTTGGTAGAAAAATATATAACATGAGTGCACACATTTGAACAGAAGTATATTAATAATTTAGACCTTTCTTCCCTTATTAAGAACTTTATATTTCAGAAGATTTTTACCTCCTATCCTATAAAATCTAAATTAACATTCAAATATAGCCTCTCAAGGAAAAAAAGTAATAAGCAACTCCATAAAAGGCCGTGGATCCTTATTTGAGAGAACCACCTGGCTCAGCCTAATTCTGGCCTGGCACAATTCTAACTGAGCCTTTGATAAATGCTTATTGACTGTTAAGTGACAATTACCAGAAAATTTAGATGCAGAATTCCCTGGGAGTATTCATGTATACATATTAATTGGCTACTACCCTGTTTATCTGTATACTTCTAATTGGTTCTTAATTTTTTTACTTTTAAACCTAAAGGAGATGAGGTCTCCCCTTATATTCCTAATTATAACTTCACAGGTTAGTGTCTACCTGGGCCCAAATGGCCCCTGGGATAATAATATCCTCCACATCTCTATTATCAGCTAACCTCAATAAATGCAGAACCATTGCCAATGATATCTTCTAATGTCACATTCTATAAGCTCCTTAAGGGCAGAGACCATTCCATTTTTATCTTCATATTCCCAACATCTAGCATAATGTTTGGCACACAGAAACTGATGGGTTGATTCCAATTCCATCTCCTTATCCCCCTGAATCAATTATTGCTCTCAAAGGTCTCCAAGCTTAGATCCAGAAATAGAGACAACAGATGATATCTTCTTGCTAGCCACCAAAGGACATCCTTAAACCTCCTGAAAGGAAGAAGTTCTAACACATATAAGAGATGAAATTTTTCCTCTTCAAAACAGGAAAGCAGAGAAGACATAGTCCAAGCTGCTATATGCCCACCCCAGCATGGATACAAATGTATAAGATGGAAGCATCTCATCCATCTTCAGTCAACTACAAAAAATATCCTTTAATAAATGACATAAAAGTTGTACATGGACTTTCTCCTCTTTTCCCTTCTCTAGTGAGTCACTGAGTTAACATTTGTTTGGAGATGCTTTAGTTGTCAAATATAAGAATTCACAAAGAGGATCCTTAGTTGCAGTGAGTAGCCCTAATTTACCTTTCATTCAAGACAGGAATCCCTCTTCATCATTCCTGATGGGTTGTCAACCACCTCTGTGTTCTCTCCATTCATAATTATCTTTTATTATACTAAACAATCCAATACTAAGATTGCCTGAAGAATGATCATCATTCGGGTACAGAGACTATGGTGTCCGCAAAAGGTGACATTTCAGTGTTCTAGGCAACTTTAAAGACTGACAAGTGGGAGAGAAAAGTGCTGACCAGAAATGGCAGAGGGATTTTCATCTCCTAAGAATTCTCTGTACTAGCGAAATCATAGATCTAATCTCTTTCCTTATACTTAACTATACACATGCTATATTTCTCCATCAGAATGCAACTCACCTTGCCTTACATGTAATTTTTTTCAAATGAACCAGAACTAAATGAGAATCATTACTCAGCCTCAAGAAGACAAACTCAAGCCCAAATAGATACAGTCTAACTAGAGAATCAAATCATCCAAATAGTCTTAAATTAGGCTCTGAATAACAGTTTCAATTAGTCTTCCAGTATAAAACGTGCTAGTCAGATCTACTATTTTGTCAGAATAACTCCTCTCACCCAGAGACTTATCCGTGGTGCTAGATTGTTTTCCTCTGAAATATATGTGATCCTCTAGATAACAGCCACTTGGCTCTGTGCCTGATGGACTGTCTCCAATTCAAACTTTGTTATCTTCCATTACCTATGATGTTATACACCCTCTCCTAACTCATTTCCTATCTGAAAGCAACTACCACTTGTGCCTGTTTCCTACCTTGGCCATGTCCCAAACCAGAAGTTTAGTTCCTAGCATGTTTCCAACATGGTGGCCTTTTGTTCCTGGCTTACGTTGCTTCATTTCTGGGGAAGCAAACTTCCCTGGCTGCAAATGCACCACATGCCTCCTTGGTTAAGCAGTGTTTTTCATGGAGTGGAGGTCGTATTTCTTACCATATGACTCCTGAGATAATTCATTTACACACTGAAGAATAACAAAAAGTCTATTAGCTTAGTGTACACAATCATAAAGTTAGTCAGGATGTACTCTAGCTCCTTTTAAAGTATAATCACAGTATTTCCATACTGGTGGTGCCTGGTGATAGTAAGCACCAATGAATTAGATTTGTAAAGGGTCTCAAGAAATCACCCAGGCACATCTGTGCAATTAGACTGGAAATTTGACAGCGGGGAATGTCATTGAACTTTCTTTGTATTGCCAAGTGCTTAGCAGAGTGCCTAGAGCATAATAGGTACATAACAGATTAGGGTCACATGGATAAAAGCATTCAGATGCAATGGCTTGTTAGTATCAGGGCTACTCCTGACCATCATCAGCTGCACACAAGGCTTGACTTAGTGTGACTTTTCTTCTAAATGTTTAGAGGGACTTTTTCAATCCTCTAGTCCAGCGCCTTCATTTTACAAATGAGGAAACAGAATTCTTGCAGAGGTTAAGTTACTTGCTCAGAGACTGAGGCAGGATTAAAATTCAGGTCAACCTGATTACAAGTCTCTCTCTACTACACCATGCTGCCACTCTTGGCAACTACTGTTGCTGCCATGTGGATCTAGCCAAGAAGTTAGGAACAGGATAACCTAACAATTAGCTTAACACACAAAAAAAGAACAAAACTCTGTTCCCTGAAATGTGCTCCCAATTTCACCAAACCTTTCATATATTTGCATCATTGGCCAATAACTCAGTACAACCCCCATCATAACTATATCATTATAGTATTTGGTATTCTAATAGATTTGGTATATTTAGAATGGATTTACATGTGTATACATACACACACATATATATATTCATATTTGTATCTAATGGTAGTCTTCTCTAGGGCAAGGGGGTAGGAGAAAAAAAGGGAGAAAAAAGAAAGTTACATGATAACTTTATTATGTATTTAAAAGGAAGAGCAAATTGTGCATAATATATTTACAGTTTCGTGTACAATCATCTTTTCTTCTATTCTGCTGTGTTATGGAAATGCTTGTTTTATTTCTTAAGTTCAGAATAAAATTAACTTTAAAAAAAAGTATAACCTTTCCTTTTGTTAATGTACCACTATTATGTGGTGGTGGACAGTGGAATGATGACTGCCCACTATTATAGACAGTGGTGAGTGGGTAGATGCATACTTATAAAGCTTAACATACATCCAAGTGAAATTTAATGTACCCTTGATAGACATATTCTTGTCGGTGGTTCAATCCATCTAGATGTTCTCATTAAACAGTAATGTTTCACTGCAAATGATCAATTTCACCATGTTTTCTCTACCACCTCCTCCCTCTAAATAATTAAAGAGCTGAATAATACAGTTCAGTCCACCAATGACTTCACTTCTTGAGTAACAGCTCTTCACTATTTGGCATCTTTCACTTATAAATCTTTTGGTCTTATTTTGGCACTTTATAGTAACAGTGACAGGATTAGACCAGAGATTTCACTGATGTAAGGGAACTCCCTAGTGGGGAAACTTTCTGTACTAAGACAGGTCAGCATCATCTCTTCAAATAATGGTTTTGGAGAGTTTCTAGGGCACAGAAAGTTTCAGCAACTTACCCAGGGTCACAAGACCCAGTGGTGGGACTTGAACCCAGGTCTATACTCTCTCTGATCTGTTATGCCTTACTGCCTCTTGAATATCTGATGATAGCTTATTTCATGTAATTATCTCTTCTGAGGATTCTTTATTAAAAGCTCATCTGGTGGGTGGAAGGTGATAGTAGTGATTATGGGAGTTGGATATGTGCCAATTTTCTAGGTTATTTCTAGATCTACTTATTATTCTTTCATTTTTTTCATAGAAGCTTGACAGATAAAGAGAGATCGATATTTCCTCATGACTGTGCAGTCTTGTTTGAGTATATTTAATTACGTTCATATTTAAGTGCTGATTTTTAATCCTTGAAATACCACAGGACCAACCACAGTCCCTTTTTGCTCCTTTGTTATTTTATAAGATTCAGGAAGAAATGAAGACTTTTCATTAGGTTGGTTATCTTTTCCCAGGGGGAAAAATGTTATTGTGTAACTCATTCTTTATTATTAATTATCCATTGGTCACTTCCAACTGGATGTCCCATCTGAAACTCAACATGTCCAAAAGAACTCATCATCATTCCCCACAAACTTACTCTTCCTAACTTCCCTATAACTTCAGGTTATCCAGGTTTACAATCTCAATGTCATCCACAACTCATTACTCTGAACCCCTCAAAATATTATCTCCACGTCTCTCTGATAGGTCCTCTACTCCCCACCAGCATAATGATTACCCACGTCAGGTTCTCATTACCTCTCATTGGGACTACTGAAAAAGTTTCCCATTTGGTCTCCCTGGCTCAAGCTGCTTCCTAAACAGTGTCCAAAGTGATTTTCTTAAAGGACAGGTCTGACTCAATCCCCTTACTTGATAAACTCCAGTGGCTCCCTATTACCACTAGTTTCAAAGACAAATATCTCTGTATGGCATTTAAATCTTTCCATAATTTGGCCCCTTCCTACCTTTATAGCATGATACATTATTTCCTCACAGCATCCCATGGATTATAAAGCCCACACAAACTGAGCTACTTACTGTTACTAATTCATGATGCTCTATCTCCTATCTCTGCCTTCTTCAGTAACCGTTCCTATGCCGAGAATGATCTCTCTCCTCATCTTCATCTCTTAAAATTCCTGCTTTGCTTCAAAATTCACCTCAAGAGCTGGTTTTTGCACAAAGGTCTTTCCCAGTGTCCCAGATATCAGTACCACACCCAATACAGTTACTTTATATTTACTATTCATGTATCTTGTAATACAAAATACACACACACACACACGTCTATAGTCTTATTTATCAGAATTCAAGTTCCATCAATATTTTTTTCCTTTGTATACTCAGTGCTTATTATAGCACCTGTCATAAGTGCTAGGTAAGAGCTTAATAAATGATAAAACAAACAATAATTTAACTATTTAATGAAATCGATAAAGTTAATAAATAACTGTTAGAAATTAATAACATAAATAATGAGATATTAATAAAGAAGAAAAAAGAAAAGATAAGAGCTTAATAATGATTATTAAGCCTGATGATTAATTGGTTCTGGTCAATTTCTAACCCACAATGTTTCCTGAAGAGATTTTTAGCACCATTAATCACATCCCTCTGTTTTATAAAGAAAGTATTATTTCTACATAATGTTCTATAGTGAGAAAAAAATGATTTGTTTTTTAAGCATCTGTTTGAAAGTGTAGAACCCAAGAAAGCTCCTAAACTAAAGGCTATTCAAGTCAGAATTCCTCTCAAATGCTGACAAACCTACCTGGAAGGGCAAGGATTGGACCTAGGGCATGAACCAAATCATAATTACTTACTAAGCAGTTACAGTGTGCCAGACACTGTACCAAATGGTAAAGATATATGGACAAACAATTACTCAATTGCTATTCTCAAAGAACTTAAATTTTACCAGGGGACAAACACACACCCCCACACACACACACATACACAACCCCCCACACACACACACATGGTTCAGTCATGTCTAACTCTCATGACCCATTAGGATTTTGCCAGGCTCCCACTCTGTCCACTGCACCACCTAGCTGCCCACATGTAAATATATGCAGAACAAGTAGAAAACACTCTCCTGGCTTATGCCCACCCTCCACCCCCAATCAGAATCTCTCTCTATGGACTGGGTCTCCAGAGGGGGGCTATTACCTTGCATATTAAGGGCGCCCTGCTGGGTTTTATTGTTGTTCAGCTGTGTTGGATGGCTGTTTTTTCTCCCCAAAATTTATTAATTTATTTAGTCTCCAACAGTCACATCCTTATGTTCCAAATTTTCTCCCTCTCCCTCCCCAAGAAGGCATGCAATCTTATATGGGCTCTACACATGCATTCCTATTAAACACATTTTCACATTAGTCATGTTGCATGGAGGAATTAAAATGAATGGGAGAAACCATGAGAAAAACAAAACATAACAAAGGAGAAAATAGTCTGCTTCATTCTGCGTTCTGATTCCATAGTTCTTTCTCTGCATGTGGATGGCCTTTTGCCTCGAGTCTTTCAGAAATGTTTGAGGTTGTTCCACTGCTGTGAAATCAGTCCTCACACACTGTGGCTGTTACTGTGTATAATGTTCTCCTGGTTCTGCTCCCTTCACTCAGCATCAGTTCCTATAAGTCTTTCCAGGTTTTTCTGAAGTCTGCCTGTTTGTCATTTCTTATAGCACAGTAGTATTCCATCATATTCATAGACCACAACTTGTTCAGCCACTCCCCAACTGATGGGCATCCCCTCAATTTCCAGTTCTTAGCCACCACAGAAAGAGCTGCTATAAATATTTCTGTGCATGTGGGTCCTTTCCCCATTTTTATGATCTCTTTCAGAAACAGCCCTATAAGAGGTATTTGTTTGTGTTTTTCTTAAAGAGGCAATGGGGTTAAGTGACTTACTGCTCAGGGTAACAAAGGTAGTAAGTGCCTGAGGTCAGAACTAATTTCTTCCTGACTCCATGCCTGGCACTCTATTAGCTGTGTTACCTAGCTACCCTGCTAGTACCCACTCCAAAAACTACAGATCACAAGTTTCCCTGGGTGCTTTCCATTAACAGTCAACCAGTGTATACAATTAGTTCTTAGCAAAATGTATTTACTAAGATGGCATAATTTAAAAAATAGCAATAAAACATTTTCTACAGAAACCTTGAGTATTCTTTTCCACAAATACATACAGCATCTGTGAGAAGAGTAGGCTGCAATTTAGAGCTCAATGGTAATGAAGCACATGCACGCACGCACACACACACACACACACACAGAGCATGTACCCAAAGTAACTTACCAGTCTGGCCCTGCAGGGTCTCAACATCCTTTCACTCCTCACAGAGTCCTCACACTGTCCCTGCCTGGGGGGTAGTGTCTGTGCTGGGTAGGTTATTCAGATGAGTTCCCAGGGCTGGCTCCTCAGCACAATTCTACTACTGGCTGAAATGGCTAGCTCTACAATCCTTAACTGGCATGCTTCTTTGTCAGCAGAGGTTCAGTTCCCTAAAGCTGCTTCCAGTCTCAAGGGACTACCTTTCTGTATCTGTTTCTGTCTGGAAAGTTTCTTGCTTCAGCTGTGTCTGACCCTCTCAAAGTCATGCTCCAATTGCTGGATTGAGGAGTCTCCTTCTAGGGGAATGTTTCTAATACTAGACACCATGGCAGGAGACAAGGAGAAAAAAAAAATCCACTCCTCCCCCTTTGCCGCAGTGGTTGTATTCCTCAAGGTTGGTCTCAGCCTGTACCTTTTAAGGGTCACCAGTAGTTGTGGCTTATCATTCTTTGTCCAATGATATCGTTCCCTTCTGACTCAATCAGGTGTGTTCATGACTTAATATGAGGGGTAAACTTAAAGAGGGAAAGGACTAGAAGGGGAGAAGTTACTGTATACAATGTTCCTCTTGGTCCTACTCACTCAACTCTTCATCATTTCATACAAAATGTTCCATGCCTTTCTAAGATCGAGCTCTTCTTTTGCTACAGCACAGTAGTATTTTATCACAACACACTACAGCAAGTTGTACAGGGCAGATGTGCAGTATCATGTGCAATCACCTTTTTTATTGTACTATGTTATGGAAATGCTTGTTTTGTTTTGTGAATTGAAATCATGAAGGAAGCTATAGAAACAGATAGAGCTGTGGAAGGAAGGGAGAGCATTCCAAGCATGGGGGATAGCTGGTACAAATGTAGTCAGTTTGAAAAAAGAATGTTAAAATTGTTTTTATATATCATTGGGGAAAAAAAATTAAAAATTAAATTAAAGAAAATAAACAAATGCAGTCAGGAGACAGAGGGTTATATTTGGGGAAAGGCAACTAGGCAAGTATAGCTGAATCGCAGAATATTTGTAGAGGAGTAAAGTATAAGACAATGTAAGAGAAAAAAAGGTGATACGCTATGAAAGATCTAAATATAACAGAGGATTTTTATATTTGTTCGTGGATTTTACTGAGGGGGGAAGGAAAGGGTAATGTAGATCTGCATTTATGGAAGATAACTTTGGTGAGTTAGTAGAAAAGGGACTGGGATGGAGGAGACTTGAAGGAAAGAGACCATCTAGAAGACCACTGCAATAATCCAAGCCCATGGGGATAAGGGGCCTGTATGAGGGGGTGACTTGCAATGGTAAATATATAGAGATGTGACAATAGATCTAGACGTTTGGAGTGGATGAGGGTGAAGTGCTGAAGATGGTACCAAGGTTGCAGACCATGATATCAGGGAAGAGAATGGTGATGCCTTCTATAATAGAGTAAGTTAAAATAAAAATTTCTGCTTTGGACAGACTGAATTTGAGAATCATTTGCATAGAATTATTAGTTGAATTCTGAGGGGTTCATGAGATCATGAAGTCAGAGAGGGAAAAGAAATGAAAGAGTTGACTAACTAAAAAGGAAATGTAGATAAAAGAAAAAAAGGGGGTCCAAGATAGCACTTCAGAGATCACTCATACTTAGTGTGATCCAGTAGGTTCAAGATAATGAATCTGCAAAAGAAAGGGAGAAGCAACAGAGTGACAGGTAGGAGAACCAGGAAAGAATAAAGTCATGAATATCCAATCTGATAAACATTTATTAAGTGCCTACTACGTGCTGGACACTGCGTGCTAAGTGCTAGGGATACAATTTATAAATAAGAAAGACAAGCACTGGGAGAGACAACATACAAAAGGAGGCATGAGGGGGAGGGGCAGAGGAAAAGGGAAAAGAGTAATGGGGTCGCTGGCCTGGGGTTATCTTGATCCATGGAGATGAAACCAGACAGATACAGAACAGAGTGAGTCCGAAAAGTCCAGTTACCATCCCCTATAAAGGAAAGCAGTGGGAGGAGTTTAGTACTCCACCCTCCATCCCTCCAGTCAGAAGGAGGTAGTATCACTCAAGGCTTGAGTTAGTACCATGCAGATGAGATTGGACGTGATGAACTTAACCTGAGAGGGAGACCTTGTTCCATTAGAGTTGAAAGGAGGGCAAGCAGCAGATACAGGGAGAGGAGAGAGTATCTAAGATGGGAGGGGGATCAGCAGGGTCAAATGTAATAGTTAGGCAGGTAAAGAAAAATAAGGGCTGAGAAAATCACCATCATATTTGACAATAAAGATGTTAATGGTAATTCTGTAGAGAATGGTTAGAGTTGAGTGATGAGGTGAGAAGCCAAACTGTAAAAGACTGAGGAGTACTTGAGAAAAGGGAGTGGAGACAACACAGACAACTTCTTTTTAAGAGTTTGGCTGGGACCATGAGGACAGATGCATACTCTAAAACTGAGGTGGAATGGTAGGTTTTAGTTTGGACAGCTTGATAGTATAGTGGATAGAGTTCCAGACCTAGAGTCAAGAAAACCTGAGTTCAAATCCAGCCTCACATACTTACTAGCTGTGTGACCCTGAGCAAGTCACATAACTCTGTTTGCCTCATCTACAAAATGAACTGGAGAAGGCAAAATAATCTAGTCTCTTTACCAAGAAATCCCCGAATGGGGTCACAAAAAGTCATACACAGCTGAACAAGAAGTTTTAGCGAAGTTTTTTCGTTTTGTTTTAAGAATAGGGGAGACAAGTAAGAAAGCAGTAAAGTAAGCAGTAGATAGGGAGACACAAGATTAGGGAGAGATGACTGAGATTGCAAGAACACACGACTGGCTAAGATCAAGGGAACAACAGAAAGGGGTAGTTCTAGGGTGAGGAGAATGACTTCAACTATTAGAATAGAGGAAAAGAAGAGAGAATGATGACATTATGTGTTTCGTTTGTCGTTGTCAAAGACCATGCCATCAGAGAAATGATGCATGACTTGCACTTGACTTTGTTTTGAGTGAGGGAGGGCTGTGCAGCTCACCAGCATCTGAATACAATGACCAGATACTCATCAGGATGACTGGAGATAACCCAGGATGAGGCAATTGGGGTTAAGTGACTTACCCAAGGTCACACAGCTAGTGAGTATCAAGTGTCTAAGGTGAGATTTGAACTCAGGTCCTCCTGACTCTTGCACTGGTGCTCTATCCACTGCACCACTGAGTTGCCCCCTGTATTACACCCATCTGCATTAGGATCACCAATTCACCTTACATATGAGTGACATTTTAAATTCAATAAACATTTATGAAATGCCTACTCTGTGCCAAGCGCTGTGCTAAGTGATGAGGAAATAGTCTCTGCCCTCAAGGAGCTTGCAACTTAATGTGGAAGACAACCCCCAAAAGGAAGCTAACAATGAGGTGGGCCACTAGGGGCAGTGTTCTGCTGAGTCAAAGCCAGATGACTGCTAGTATTGTGAGCCTGGCATCCCTCTGCTACCAGAGGCTCACCATATTCTGAGATCCACTTGAAAGAGGAAGATATAAGGGTAAACAAAGTGTGTCAAAATACCAACATGGGGAACATGAGTCCTCCAGAATCCAAAGAGTCTCCTAAGCATCTGAGCTTTGGTTTACAAGGGAATAATTGTCCCCTGGTTAATATAGACTATATCCAAAATCACCAGAGTTTTTCCCATCTACAACGTATTCTCCAAACCTTGACTGAGAAGGCCAAACCACAAATTTTCTTGGGGTAAATATCCTACACCATGACATCTGAGTCATCAAATGATCTAAAGACTCTGCTGTCATGGTCTCATCCCACCCAGTCAACATTACATCATCAATATAATGGTGCATATCAATGTTCTCATGAAGTCTACCCCCCCAAACTACAGCAATATGAATGAGAATTTGAATAGCTCTGCGGAAGTATGGTAAAGGCATAATGAACTCCTTCCCAGATGAAGGAAAAACTTCTTATGACACCTCAATCACAGGAATACTGAAAAAGCAATTGGCAATATCAACCACCTCATACCATTCCTTCAGGGTTTGGGCTCCTTGGTCCACCATACTGACACAGGCAATAGTAGTCAAAGTTATCCCTTTTTTTTTTATTATTTTCTATAATCCACTGTTAAATCTCCAAATACCCACCCTTTTCTTCACCAGCCACCAACAATTTTAAAATTTTTATATTTCTTGGAACCCTACATCAAGGGGCATTAAGAAGAAAAGAGACAAGTGAGCTGATGGAAAATTGCCTCAATTTTCTTAACAAACTTAAGAAGTTAAAGTCCTAAACTATCAGAGTTAGGAGCAAGGTCTGGGAAGTTACAGGAGAAAAGACTTAGAATTGATTTTAAAGTGAAGAATGACGTAGAGATTCAATGAGAGAAGAATAAAAGGCTCAGTTGTCTCAGTGAGGGTTCAACTGAAGTGGTAGATGGTAGAAATAATTCAGGACCAGAGTTTGGCAAAGTATGAGGACAAAGAGGTGAAGGATCTGCAAGGAGATGACAGTACGTAACTAATCTCTACCCACGGTAGAGATTGGGAAAACAGGAAAATGAAGTCTGAGAAGAGGGTAATGACCTGAGGAAATGGTGAGGGATGGAGGGACTGGAGATCTCCATGAGGAGAGATAAGAGAAAAAGAAAAGGGAAATGATGATAGGAGGGCATGGCTGGATAATATCAGAGTTTGAAGGATTATCAACACGAATGTTGAAGTTCCCTACACCTAGTTTGAGGAGAAGAGGAAGACATTGAGAAATCCTGAAATCTGAGTAACTGAAATGTAACTGAATTATACATACAATATTAGTTCTAAATTCAAGGTTTATAACCTCTGAACTTGTGAACTTGTTTTAAGGATTATTTTTATAACTTTATATAATTGGTTTTTTAAAATTTTATGAATTTAAAAATACTCTGAGAAGGGAACTATAAGGTTCATCAGACTGCCAAAGAGCAACTCAAAAAACAAAAAAGGCTAAGAATTCCTGTTCTAAGCCAAGATCTAAGATGATGGTATGGAGATGAGGGCTTTGTGAATGATGTCCCCAAAGAGGAGTGAGGTAAAGCAATCCTGGGTGAGAGCTGGGAGCCCCAGTGGGTTAGTTGCAAAGGACCTTGAATCTTTTTCCAGCACAAAGGGAGAGATAGGTTGGGAAATGTCCCAAGATGAGCTGCTTAAGATCTGAAGGAGCCAAAGCAATCAGCACAGTAGGAAAGCATTAAAAGCAGGCACTGATGAGGACATAGCCATGAAAAGATATAAACAAAAAGCTCTGTGTCCAGAACAGAGAAGAGATCAGGAAATGTCTGTGCAAAGAAGGCAGGCTGTCATGCCAAGTCAAACTTTGGGTTGTTTTGAACAAGAGCGACTTTGACCTGAAGTACACCTCGCAATGAAACATCAGTCAGGGGGTGGGGATGGGTGGTCTAGGTGGCTTCTAAAGCCCCTTCCCAACTCTAATTCTATGATCTTTTGAAGGGAGAACGGGAAAAGGAGGAAACAAAATGAAAATGGGAAAGCCAGGAAAGAATCTCTTTTAACACTTTTTTTTAATGCTCCTGCTCCTCTCAAGGGGCTAGGAAAGTATAATTATGTCTCATTTAGACACAGGATACTGAAAACTTAACAGAATGAAGTTTAAATGATTTGTCTCTACCCCAGACACAAAAAATGGTTCAATTGAAAGTGCTAGAGAAATTCAGTCCAAAATTCTGATTCAAAACATTTTGTGATATGCCCTTGCTATTTTCATAAAAAATGATGATGATGAAGTCATAGTAATTTTTTTTAAAAGCTAGTATAACATCAGTTTATGGTTTGCAAATTGCTTTACACGTGAACCTCAGAATAATCCTAGGAGGTGGATGCTATTATGTACCCCGCATTTTATAGATGAGAAAACTGAGGCACAGAAAGGTCACACAGTAAGTGCTTGAGGCAGAATTTGAATTTAGGTCTTCCAGATTCTAGGCACACTTCTCTAACCACTGTGCCACTGTAGCTGTTGACCTATCATTTTAATATCTAATCATTTAATAAAACACATTACAGGTTCATGAACTCTATGTAACCCCAGTTTCTGTTTCCAAGTAACAACCACCATTTAAAAAAAAAAACTTTCCAAAAATTGCTTTTCCACTGAAGACAATTGACACACATAAAATAGACATATCATTTTAAATTACAAAAATATGTTAAATGATTTTCTTAAGCAACTGTAAAAGCACTTTAAATTAACATCAATCCATCTGAACAAATGAGAACACTCGAGCTCATACATTATATATAACCAAGTTATTGCCTGAGTTTAAATATTTCCTATTCTCAACTATTATTCTATTTTTCATGGAACTTAGAAGAATAGACACAAGAGACATTCTAATTACTTTACTGATCTTAGTCTGAGAATTTGAAAATGATTAAAACTTACTGTGTATTCTGGTCCCAGAATTTCATTTGGAGGAAAGAAGTGTGGGGGGGGAGGGAAAAAAGAGAGATGACATGATGATAAATGCCATTACTTCCACTTAATATAAACTATATAACCAATAAATATACCAGTGAATTATAAAGACAAAAAAGATATAAAGAAAACCATTCCCCTCCCCATTATGTTAAGCGACCAGACCACCAAAATTGCTCTTGGAATGCTTTCACATGCAAAATTAATAATGACACTTCTCTTGGGTGGGCAGACAAGGGATCAGATTCAATTAGTCTGTGGCCAATGAAATACCAAAGGGTTAGTAAAATTAGAATGTGAACCTAGCGCTTAGGTGAAAAGTCTTGGTAAAGAATGGAAGAGCTGGTGTTGGGGAAATTTTTGCAATTCAGTTTTTAAGTGGAAAAATAATGTCCATCGACCAAGGAAAAGTTAGTTCTACTGGAGCTAGAGTTATGGTAGCCTGGGCCATTTCATAAAGGAAAGAACTGATCCTTCTCCTTCTTTCCTAGTGTGAAAACTCCTTCCACTTGTAATTTATAGATTTAAAGAGTTTTTAAACTCAGGGGGTACTGAGAGGTTAAGCCCCATGACAAAGAATATATGTCAGAAGCAGGAATAGAACACACATCTTCCTAATTCTGAGGCTAGCTCTCTATCCTAAGGAGCCTCTCTCTACTTATTTCTGGGAGAAAACTGATATCCTAAGGAGTTTATCTCTAACTATTTATTTCTTCCACAATTTCTGGGAGAATACTGAGTATATAATATATATTTAAATTCTTCCAGAATGAATTTATGTTACTTCACCTAGAGCAAGAAGTAGAATTTTCTGCATAATTATCAGATTACAAGGGAAGTTTTTTGTGCTAGTGACCATTTTGGATAGCCATGCACAACTTATATGTCTGTCTGTAAAAGAAGTTTACTCTATGACATACTGGAATAGAGATGAAGATAGAAAGAACAATGGATTTTAAATCAGAAGCTCCATGTTCAAATGACTGCTTTGTTGCTTATTAGCTGTGGGACCTTGAGCATGTCACTCTGACTTTCGGGGACTCAAGTTCCTCATCTGTTAAATGGAATGGGTGAGCTAAATGGTTTCTATGATCTCCTCTAAGTCTAGATTCTATGATCCTAAGATGGATTAGTTTAATTTTCTCTTTTTTCTTTCTTCTTCTTCTCAGAGACTGCTATTGAGAAATGACATCACCTAAAATTGGAAGGCAATCATACCAGTAGTAATAGTAGCTGATATTTATAGAACACTTTAGAATTTACCAAGTCCTTTAGATATATTATTTCATTTGATTCTCATAACTTTGTAAGAGATAGATATACACACACAGAGAAAGAACTGTGCTTCTGTAACAGGCAAGGAGAAGAGGATTATCTATGGGACTAAATACTCTGATGCCTAGACCAGTGGTCTCCATAATTTTTTCATCTTGCGCCTCATCAGCAAAACATGTTTTATCACACACCCCAATGTTTTTCTTTCTTTTTTGTAGTCTAAATCTGAGATTTTTTTTTTACCGTATAAGACAACTAGCATGGAAACTCCTTCCATCTGTAACTGATAGATTTAAAGTTTCCTGGAGTCATTGAAAGGTTAAATAACTTGTCCATGGTCACACAGAATATATGTAAGTAGGACTAGAACCTACATCTTCCTGATTCCAAGGCTAATCCCTCTACCCTAACTACCTATACGTACTATATTGTACTATATTTCTCCCAGAAATTATGGAAGAAATAAGAAGAGAGAGGGAGTTTAGAGCAAAGTATATAAATTACACGAATGTGCTATTCGGCTATTTTAAGACACACAAGAAGGAAAAGTTTATAGGATAAAGACAAAATGAATAATATTTTAAAATATTTTAATAATGATCCTTTTTAGTGAGAATAATGAGATTAATTATTTGAGAAAAATCTCTATATCCTGGAGGATAGGGAAAACTTATAAATAATAACTGTTGGCCAGTAATTAATGATTCAGTTAATTTGATCAATGTAGCTAGTCAGCTAAGCAGATGAATTTCCTTTATTAGCTACTTTTTTTATTAGAAGATACATAGTGTAACAATCTCTGTTACATAAAATATCTTGGGTCATAACAACTAGAGCGTAATGGATTTAAAACACAAATCATTTTTATCTATGTGTAGATATTATCATGCACAATGCAAAAACAAGGAAAAATGAACTCCCTCTTCTTTCAATTCAGCAGAAAGTTTTCCATCTAAATGCATTTTGCTTTATATGAGTTTGCTTAATGGATAAGGTCATACTTTAATTTCCTATTGCTTGGATACTTTACTTGTGTTATTGTGTGAGTATATGGAAAATCAAGAAAGCCATTTTGGCTGGACTCTAGAGCATAAGGGAAGGAAAGTGATGTATAAAAAAATAGGAAAGGAGCCAAATTCTGAAGGGTATTAAATACTAAACAGAAGTTTGTATTTGCTCCTTAAGTCAACAGGGAGACACTGGAGTTTTTTGAGTTAGGGGTGACAGGGTCAGGCTTGTGTTTGAGGAAAATTGTTCTATGAGGAAGACAGTTTGAAGTGGGTCTTGAGGCAAGGAGACTAAGTGGGAAACTGTAGAAAGGGTCCAGAGGAGAAGTAATAAGTGCCTAAATTAGGGTGGTGGCTATGGGAGTAAAGAGAAGGGAAAGAGATGTGTGGCTAGAAATGACAAGGTTTGGCAACTGACTAGATTGGTGATGGGTTAAGGAGTATGGGATAATGCCGAGGTTGTAAACTTGGGTGACTAGGAAGGTAGGGGTATTCTGGACCAACACAGAAAGTTCAGATGATGGTTGAGTCTGGAGAGAAAGGTAACAGCCTCTCCATTCCTGCTCATCCTGTGTAATTGATTCCATACCACCTCAAAATGGGTAGTGTATATATAATCAACAAGCATTCATAAAGTATTTACTCTGTGTCAGACACTGTGCTGGGTGCTGGGGATAGAAACAGAAAGAATTCAATAATCCCTATTCTCAGGAAGTTTTATGCCCAATCTCCCTCTAAGGGGGGGTCCAATATGGTCACAAGGTAATTTAGGGGAAGCAAGGGAAGCATTTGGGGAGGGTAAGGAGATGCAAATAGACTTTCCCAAAGGTATTTGTGCAGTTTCTGCTGTTAGTGCACCTGTTATGGTTAGGTCATAAATGCTATGAGGGGCCAACATTCGAAAAAATACAGTCAGAGAAGGGAAGTTGAAGGCTTGCACAAACAAGGGAGCGGGGTAAAAGTAGAAGAGTACTGGGCAGAGAAAGGCTAAAGGACAGGTATGGTTGTGCTCAAGACAAGCCCTACATTTGGTTCTGGTGGAGAGGGTAGGATGGACACATAGGTCTCACCCTCAGATCTCCTAAACATATAGTGTTCTCACAACCCCTACCTGGAGACCACTGGCATAGACAATCACTTTTACCACATCTTACATTCACTGCCTGGAGGTGCTTATAGATTGGTTTGATGGAAGACTTACCTGTAATTGTGTAAGGGTAATAGTTCCAAGCCTTCTCTGTAATGTAAAATATCTTGGGAACAACAGCTCTAGCCCAGCTAGGCAATTTGCTACAAGAAAGGGGAAAAAGTAAATTAGAAATGATATAATAGCCATAAAATGCAATTCCTAGAGGAAATGGGAACAGTTTGTCAAACACACGACACACTTGCCTATGGTCTTTTTTGCTATATGATGATGACTAATCATTTCATACACACAGTTGCATCTTTTTAATATGTACAAAAGAGATACAAGTTGGTCATGATTTAGGAGAAAAAAGGTCTGTGTTTGAATTCGTTTCCACTTACTTGAAAAGGAAAATGATGGTAATGCTATGTCAAGAGGGTGGTGTTGAAGGAAGGTCATCTTGTAGAAATGAGATGGGTTTTGCCACAGGACAGGTCCCCTGGGCTTTAAGATTCAATAGCCTTATGTGGTGTTGAGTGAACAAGCACAGGAAAGTGGGGACACAGATTTCAAAAGATAGATTTTGTCCTTTTCATTCTTCTGAGTATCAAGAGTGGAAAATAGGAACAAGAGGGTTTACAAGAAGGACCATAAGAAATACGAGCCATGAGGCAGCTACTTCCAGAAATTCTTAAAAGAACATCGGCCCCAAATTCCTTTATTTATTTATTTAACTTTTTACATTCATTTTCACAAAATTTTGGGTTCCAAATTTTCTCCCCTTTTATCCCCTCCCCCCCACCCCAATACCCCAAGCAATCTAATTTTCCCTATCTCCAATCTGCCCTCTCTTCTGTCATCCCTTCCTTCTCTTGTCTCCATCTTCTCTTTTCTCCTGTAGGGCCAGATGACTTTCTATTCCTCATTAACTGTATGTCTTCTTTCCCAGTAGCAACAACAATACTAAACAGTTGTTCCTAAAACTTTGAGTTCCAAATTCTCCCCATACCTCCCTCCCCACCCATTCCCTTTGGGAAGGCAGGCAATTCAATATAGGCCCTATCTGTGTAGTTTTGCAAATGACTTCCCTGATAGTCGTGTTGTGTAAGACTAACTGAATTCCCCTCCATCCTAACCTGTCCCTCATTGTTTCTCTTCTGTCTTTTGATCCTGTCCCTCCCCAAGTGTTGACTTCAAATTGCTCCCTCCTCCCTTTGCCCTCCCTTCCATCATCCCCTCCCTTGCTTATCTCCTTCTCCCCCACTTTCCTATACTGTAAGATAGGTTTTCATACCAAAATGAGTGTGCATTTTATTCCTTCATTTAGTCAAATGTGATGAGGGTAAACTTCTTGTTTTTTGTTTTTTTTCTCAGCTCTCCTCTTTTTCCCTCCACAAATAAGTCTCCTACTTGCCTCTTAAATGACATATAATTACCCCATTCCATTTCACCCTCTTTCCTCCCACTACATTTCTCTCTCACCATTTACCTTAATTTCTTTTAAGATATGGTCCCATCCTATTCAATTCAATCTGTGCTCTCTGTCTCTGTATGTGTGTGCATGTGTGTATGTGTGTGTGCATGCATGTGTGTACATGAGTGTGTATGGACCCACCAACTACCCAGGTACTGAAAAGTTTTAAGAGTTACAAATATTGTCTTTCCATGTAGGAATGTAAACAGTTCACTTCTGGTAAGTCCCTTAAGACTTCTCTTTGCTGTTTACTTTTGCATGCTTCTTCTCATTCTTGTGTTTGAAAGTCAAATTTTCTTTTCAGCTCTGGTCTTTTCATCAAGAATGTTTGAAAGTCCTCTGTTTCATTGAAAGACCATATTTTCCCCTGAAGTATTATACTCAGTTTAGCTGGGTAGATGATTCTTGGTTTAAGTCCTAGTTCCTTTGACTTCTGGAATATCCTATTCCATGCCCTTCCATCCCTTAATGTAGAAGCTTCTAGGTCTTGAGTTATCCTGATTTTATTTCCACAGTACTGGAATTGTTTCTTTCTAGCTGCTTGTAAGATTTTCTCCTTGACCTGGGAGTTCTGGAATTTGGCCACCGTGTTCCTAGGAGTTTCTCTTTTTGGATCTCTTTCAGGTGGTGACAATGGATTCTTTCAATACTTATTTTGCCCTCTGGTTGTAGAATGTCAGGGCAGTTTTCCTTGATAATTTCATGGAAGATGATATCTAGGCTCTTTTTTTGATCATGACTTTCAGGTTGTCCCATAATTTTTAAATTGTCTCTCCTGGATCTATTTTCCAGGTCAGTTGTTTTTCCCATGAGATATTCCACATTCTCTTCCATTTTTTCATTCTTTTGGTTTTGTTTGGTGATTTCTTGGTTTCTCAGAAAGTCATTAGCCTCCATCTGTTCCATTCTAATATTGAGAGAACTATTTTCTTCAGTGAGCTTTTGAACCTCTTTTTCCATTTGGCTAATTTTGCTTTTGAAAGCATTCTTCTCCTCATTGGCTTTTTGAACCTCTTTTGCCAATTAAGTGAGCCTATTTTTCAAGGTGTTATTTTCTTCAGCATTTTTTTGGGTCTCCTTTACCAAGGTATTGACCCGTTTTTCATACTTTTCTTGCATCTCTCTCATTTCTCTTCCCAGTTTTTCCTCCACCTGTCTAACTTGCTTTCCAAAATCCTTTTTAAGCTCTTCCAAGGCCTGAGCCCACCCGACATCCCCCTGGGATGTCTGGGGTACTGAGGCCCCGCCCTCCACGTCTTTCCCTGATGGCAAGAATATGTCCTCGTCGTCAGATCTGAAAGTTGGGATCATTTGCATCTGTTCGAAAAAACTCTCTATAGTCTTATTTTTCTTCCCTTTTCTAGGCATTTTCCCAGCCAGTTACTTGACTTCTGAGATTCCTGTCCACCCCCGCCTAGATCTGCCCAGCTAGTGCTTGGGGTCTGAGATTCAAATGAGCTTTCCGCGCCGTGCGGCTGCTAATCAATATGAGCTTTAGTTCTGGTGCTGGGGTGGGGGCAGGGCTGCCTCCCAGGCTCAGCTCCTTCAGGGGCTCTATGCAGAGACCTTCAGTAATGGAGCAGGTAGGGGCGGGGCCACCTCCCAGGCTCAGTTCCCTCAGGGGCTTTATGCAGAGACCTTCAGTAACAGAGCGGGGTGGGGCAGGGCCGTCTCCCAGGCTCAGCTCCCTCAGGGGGTTTATGCAGAGACTCTCGGTAATGAAGATCCTGCCTGCTGCTGGGGGAGTCCTGGGCTGCTGCCGCAGCTGCTGCCTCCGCGGCCGCCCCTGCTGCTTCCTGCCCCTGCCTCTGCTGCCGCCACTTCCTCCCGAAGGGGCCCGAGTCACGGAGACACCCCGCTCCCCCTCTCGGCCAGGCCAGCCATCTCTCTCACTGACCTGTAGCTTCTGTGGGCGGAGGGACCCTCCCGGCCGCCGGAGCCTCCGTCCCTGAAGCCTGCTCGGATCAGCTTCTCTGGGGCCGCGGCCAGGGCAGCATTGGGGTGTGGTCCACTTTCCAGGGCGCGACGGACCCTGGGGACGGCTCTCCAGGGCTCTCTGGAACAGAAATCTCTTCCACTCTGTTTCTGCACACCTTACAGTGATCCAGAACTTATGGGGATCTCTTTTTACATTAATTCTATGGGCTATGGGTTCGGAGCTCATAAACGTGCCTCTTTCTACTCTGCCATCTTGACTCCGCCCCCCCAAATTCTTTTGTAAACTTAAAAATTTAAACATTTTTTTCTCTTCTGTTTGCTATTACTGTTTAATTCCTTCCCTTGACTCAATTTACATTTCAGACAAATTGGATTATTAGTTTTTCTACAATCACTTTTAAAAATTGTTTTAAATTTCTTTATTTTTAGTTCCAAATTCTCTCTCTCTCCAGCCTCTCCCCTCCCCTCCCCTCAAGAAGGCAAGAAATAGGATACCCATTATACACATCAAGTCATACAAAACATATTCTGCATTAGCTATGGCTGTTCTACAGTCTCAGTCTGTTTTCTTTCACCAGTCTGCCTCCAAAGCCTGAAAGATATTAGCCCTGACTTAGTTCCACTTATCACATTTTTTGCTTTCTTCAATTATCCTGCCCAGCTTAAGGTACTACCTCCTTAAGGATGCCTTCTGATCAAATGTCTCTTTTGCCTCCAAACACTCTCTCTCTCTACTTTGTATTATACTCATCCCTTCAGAAGAATGGAAACTCTTTGAAGATATTGTTTCACTTTTATCTTCCTAAGTCCAGTGTCAGCAGTGTTTGGCACACTGTAAACATGTAATAAATGCTTCATGGAATTAAAATGAAAAGTCATGTCTTCCCTTTATCCTTGTGGAATGGAAGTTCTTGGAAGGCATAGCCTGTCCCAGTTTCTTCATTTTTATATTCTCAGTACTTTGTGCACAGTAGGTGCTTAATAAAAGTTTAATTGAATGTTCATGAATTACACAGAGCAGGTCCCAAGAATCCTCTATGAAATTCTAACTTGCTTGTCTTTTTCAACACTGAATTTTGGGTCACGGTAGAAGTCTCTTCTTTTTTAATCTCCCATTACCATTTTGCAATTTTTGTCATTTTAATACCTGTAGCCAACCACTGGTGTCTAATGTCTAATGCATGAAACCTGGAAAGATGTCTCAGTCTTTCAATCCTTGAGAATTGCATGCTGGGAGCAAGGCAAGAAGTAGTTTAGAATTCCAAGGAGACCAACCAACAAGAAGGATTTTTGAAAAAACAACACAAAGCCCAATAACTCTTCCTGGATTTGGGTTTCTAATGAAACCTGAACTCAGGAAACACAAGGAGGCTCTGGATATTCAAATTCCCTTCTTTTCACATAGTTGAAGGTTTCCAGGCTCTATTTCGTTCCAGACAGCTATTCAAACCCTATAGAGATACCTGGGATCTTTATCAGGATTAAACAAATGATGAAATCAAAATTTTCCAAACAGGAGAGAGCATCAGACCAATGCAATTGCTCTCAGGTGGGATGTGAGAAGCCAAGCTGAAGCAGTTTTATAATTCACCTAGCAATTCTTCTTGCTTATCTAATACAGATTTTCGTACCCCTATAAAAATCATCTCAGCAGTAACTGTCCATTTACCTTACACTCATACTGCTCAAATGGGCAGGTCTACCTCCTGGAAGGGGGTTTATAGCTTTTAATAATGATTGACTCCATAAGTCATTGGGGTTGGAGTACAGTGGGAGTTGGTACTCAGAACTGGGGAAATAAAACTGAACTTCTAGGTGAGATGAGGCCACAACCAAAACCATACGTGAATTTACTCTTGGCAGTTACCACCCCACACAGTTCTGCAATATTGAGCTATGTCAGAAACCATGGATTCTACTCACTGGCAAGTAGTGTTCTCATGGGTTTAATTTACTGAAACAGAGTTGGACAACTGCCCACCCAACACAGACCAGGCAGAGCTCCAGGACTCCAGGGCAACCATATGAATTATAGAAGCTTAAGTCACTGTTGTTCACTTCCTCTCTGGAAAAGTGCCAACTCGATCTAATTCAACAAGCATTTATTAAATGTCTACTGTATGCTAGAACAGAAAACCAAAACAGGCCTTGTACTCAAAGGACTTACATTTTCCCTGGGAGGGGAAAGAAGGAATCAGAGAAGTTAGAGATTCACCAAGGCAGAGGTGGGCATGCTGGATATGGGGTAAGACACCAGGGGTTGGGAAAGGTACCCCAAGGCTCAAGGTCTTGGGTGTAGCCGTTGACTGAAGTTTTACAAAACAAAACCTTTATTAAGGGGTTCTGTTCTGTGAAGTTTGGATCCAGTCAAAGGGTTGCACTTCAGGACCTAGAGGACCACATGAGGCCTCACTGCAGAAGGTTTCCCACCTACCCACCTTATGCAAAGGTAGAAGATGGAATGTCACCATTCTGGAGAGCAATTTAGAACTATGCCCAAAGGGCTATAACAACATGCATACCTTTTGACTCAGAAATACCACTACTAGGTCTGTACACTAAGAAGATTTTAAAAAATAAAAAAGGAAAAGGACCTATATGTTAAAAAATATTTATAGCAGCTCTTTTTGTGGTGTCAAAGAATCAAAAATCAAAGAGATGCCCATCAATTGGGGAATGGCTGAACAAAGTTCAGCATATGATTGTGATAGAATACTACTATACTGTAAGAAATAATGAGTAAGATGCTTTCAGAAAAACATGGAAAGACTTACATAAACTGATACAAAGTGAAATGAGCAGAACCAGGAAAACACTATACAGTAATGGCAATATTGTATGAGAATCAACTGTGAATTAATCAATTATTCTCAGAAATCTAATATCCAAGATAATTCCAAAGTACTTATGATGAAAAATGCTATCTATATTAAGGGTTGAATAGGTTGATTTGGAAGAGGAAGGAGACATAAACTATTGCTAATTAGCCTTAAAGAGGGCTTATTATTCCCATACTATTGGTAGGCAACTTATAAAAGCAACTTATAAAAGCAGAGAGATCAGGCCTCTGTGATGGCATTCATTAAAATGGGCCTGATACTGTGTTTAAGAACTGATTATGCAGAAAAGAGTTCCCTTCCTCTCCCATCCCTAAACTATGTTCTTTGATAGCAAGGATTGCCCATAGAAGAAATTTAATAAGGAAGGGAGGGAGGGAAGAAGGAAGGAGCAGAACGCTAAGGAGTCTATTTACTTAGGTGGATTTCCCTGCTGTTATGTGAGGTCTTAGGTGCAAGAGTCTAAGGGGCTGGGCCCCTCTTAGCTTATCTGTCTTAGCCCCAAAAAGAGCCTGCTGAATCCTTGACATGTCCTTAAAGGACCCAAGGATCAGATTAACAAATGGAAGAGACTTTGGAGATCACCTCCTCCAACAACTCCACTGCAGAGAGGAGGAAACATGGTCCAGAGAAATAAAGTAGCCTACCCAAGGGCACACAGGGAGTAAAGGACAAAACCAAGATTGCAACCCAAGTCTTTAGACTCCAAATCCAGTGGACTTTCTGTTGCACCACACCACTTTCTAAAGTGTTCCTTAGTATCTTGGGCACATCACCTTTGTCAGAAATCTCAGGACTCTTACACAGTGTCAAATTTTATTCTCTTTTTGAACCATTTGACAAAAACCTCTTAGCATAGTCCCATTCCTCATTAAAACAACTCACATTTATTCCTACAAGACTTTATGACTTCGAGAGCATTCACATCACAACAACTTTGAGATAGGTAATCAAAATACTGTCTCAATTTTACCAAAGATGAAGCTGAGGGAGCCAGTGCTCTCAACAAGAAACCTTCTGACTCAAAGCCCCTCTGTTAGAAATGTTGGAATAGTTATTCATAAAAGGCTATCATTTTCCTGGACAAGGAAAATATTGAATGGAATTGAATCTTATCTTTTTTGGAAATGGTCAAGGTTGTTATGTTCAACTAATGTACAGTCAATTTTATACTACGATGGCTTTTTCCCTGTCATTAATTAATGGCTTCAGCTCATATGAAAGGATTCATTTAGCTGACATTGACAATAAGACTTTATATCAGTTCAGAAAGGAAGCCATCCTGTTATAAGTTATTTACAAGACCTGGTCCTAAGGAATTTACAGCATCTTCTATGCTAAGCCTCCTGTAAATTTTTAAACCTCTTAACAAGCCTCTTCCTAGGCATCCAATTCCCCTTGGAAAGTCATTATTTGCATCTAATTCCCCTGAGAAAGTAAATGTTTTTTCTCCCTACATCAAAAACTTATCACTGTCTAAAAAGGAAAAAGAAATTTAATTAGTTCCCACGGCTGCTGCCACTTTCATGATCTCAGCTGTCATGTGTCCTACAATTCTAAGGAGTCATCTCTGCCATTCAGATTCTCCATTTAGTGTGAAATATATTCCAGTCTCCTAGTGGAAATAACGTCTCCTACATCTCCATAAAAGGAGAGGAAAGGTGGCACTGTGGAATGAACATTGGCTTTAAAGATAGAAAGTTTAGTTTAGGCAGCTGGTGTGTAAGTGGCAAGATCGTAGGACCCAAAAGTCAGAAAAATCTGAGTTCTAATTCTGCCTCAGACATTCTTAAACTAGGTGACCCTGGGTAAATCACTTACTCTCTCTTGGCCTCAGGTTTCTCATCTGTAAAATGGAAATATGAAAGAAGGAAAGAATGGACATTCATTAAGCTATTGTAACAATATTATTTAATTCTGCATATTTAATATTATAACAAAATATTACTATACTATCTACCTCCCAAAGTTCTCATGAGGATCAAATGTGTAAATATATATAAAAGCAGCTAGGCAACATAGTGATAGACCACTATGGCTAAAGTGAGCAAAGCCAGAATTCAAATCAGACCCTCACTTGGCTTTGTAACTTTGTACAAGGCACTTAATCTCTGTTTGCCTCACATTCCCTATCTATAAAATGGGGGAAATAACGGCATCTACCTCCCAGAGTTGTTTTGAAGATCTATGAGATATTATGTATAAAGTATAAGCACAATGCCTGGCACATAGTAGGTTTTATATAAATGTTAGTTATTATCATTAAAGCCATTTGAAAACTTTAAAATGCTACATAAATGATAATTATTGTGATCATTAGTTTAGAATTAGCTTAGAATTTTGCCCTTCATCAGATGAGCAGTCTAAACATTGTCTCAGTCTTGTCCTCTATAAAATGAAATTATATTTGTACTATCCATCCCAAAATGGACATACAATCTGCATGCATGTATATGTATGTATGCATGTATGTAGGTATGCATGTATGTATGTGTATGTGCATATCTCAGTTGTATGGACAGACATCAAATGAAAAGCTATAGTACTTTATAGCCATAAAATCATTATGTAAATGCAGCTACTTTTATTATTCCTACACTAAAGTTCTTTTCTTCAGTGTGGTATGGAAACGACCTTGGATTTCAGAGTAAAAGCTGTGAGGGGTTCTACTAAGCTAAAAGGGCTTTAAGTCCAGGCCTAGTGACTAAATGTGTGTCATCTCAAGACTAGTCTAAGTTTGGAGGAAGAGGTTCATCCACCAGTCAGGCTATCCATAGAGTTGTAAATTTTTCAATCACAGCATTCACCAAAAATGTCAACTAATGTGTCAGGAGAGGGAGTATAAAATCTTAGATCCTTGGAGTGCCTTCTCAGCAGAGGATCTCACCCCCCATTTTCAAGGGAAATAGGGGCTATCCACCATGAGCTTAGAATCTTTTCCTGCTCTCCTCACTAAGCAACCCATTCTGGGTCCTCTCTCCTTTCTAGGCTTTTATGACACTTTTCTCTCTTGGTTCTCCTCCTTCCTGTTTGATCACTCCTCAGTCTCCTCTGTTGGTTCTTCTTCCATGTCATGACCTCTAATGGCAGATGTCCTCAAAGGTTTTATCCTTGGTTCCCTTCTGTTTTTCCATATTATCTCACTTGGTGACTTGCTCAGCTCCCATGGATTCAGTGATTATCTTTATACAGATGAGTCCCACATCTATATATCCAGTCTTATTCTCTCTGCTGACATATGGTCACATCCAAAATGGATGTCCCATAGGCACCTCAAACTCCACATTTCCATATCATCTTTCCAGACTTCTTACACTTTACTCACCTCACCTCAGGTACCCTTCAATCCAGTGACTGTGGCCCCCTTGCTCTTCTTAGCACAAGACACTCCATCTCCCAGTATTAAATTTCTACTGACTCTACCCCCATGTCTATAATTCTTTCTCCTTCCTCACCAATGCCTCTTGGTTTCTGTCAAATAAATCCCTGCTAAAATCCTCCCTTATACAAGAAACTTTTCTTGGTCCTATTTAATATCAGTGTCTTCTCTCTGAGATCATCTTCAATTAATCCTGTAGTCATCTTGTCTATACCTAGCTGTTTGCATCGTAGACTCCCCACTCCCCCATCCCCAATCAGACTTGGAAGTCCTTGAGTGTAGGAACTCTTTGACTTTCTTTGTGTTCCTAATGCTAGCACAGGGAGGCATATAATAGGTGGTTAATAGATGCTTGTTGACTTGACATGACTTTGGGACCAAGATTGGTCATTACCATTACAGGGGGGTTCATTTTCAATTTTTGCTTTTTGTTGATCTTTACGCTCGTTGCATTCATTGTGTATGTTGTTTTCTTGGTACTGCTTATTTCATTTGCATCAGTTTATATTTATATCTATTTTTATATTTATTATTATTTATATTTATTTAGTCATTGTTATTCAGTTGAGTCTAACTCTTTGTGACTCCATTTGGGGTTTTCTTGGCAAAGATATTGGAGTGATTTTGCCATTTCCTTCTCAAGCTCATTTTACAGATGAGGAATCTGTGGTAAAGAGAGTTAAGTGAACTGCCCAGGGTCACACAGCTAGTAAGTATCTGAGACTGGATTTGAGCCCAGATCTTCCAGATTCCAGGACTGGCACTCTTTCCACTGTACCATTTCCCTGCCCATCAGTTCAAATGAACCTTCCCAAGTCTTCCTGTATTCACCATATCCATCAACAATAAGGTTGCGTTTTATTCAGAGCAAAATTTGCTTTATTGTTCTTCAACTGACAGACTCCTACTTTGTTTCTAATTCTTTGGTACTACTAAAAGTGCCACTAAAATCATTTTGGTGTGTATCATATCTTTCTATCTTCGAGGAGGTTTCCATTCTTAAAGGACAAGGCAGTTTTGAATAACTGCCTTGGTAACAGAAAGCCTTAATTCAGTCACATATCTTGTATAAGGGAGAAGAAGAGTCTTAAACCTACTATTCAGCTATAGTCAAATGATGAGAGAAACTTAGGCAAAGCCCCCCAGCCCCTTCCCCCCCCCATACTTTACAAAGCTAGAACAATAGTTCTCAAACTCTGGTCTGACAACCCCTTTACACTCTTTAAAAATTAATAAGGGTCCCCTTTGTTTAGATGGGTTAAACCTATCAATATTACCATGTTAAAAATTAAAACATCTTGGTAATATTAAATTAGTTTTGGCCTTGCAGGCCAACATGAAAGAGTTTCATGGATCCCCAAGTGTTGCCTGGAGCACATTCTGAGAACCACTGAGCTGAAAAGTAACTCAGTTATCAATTGACAATTATGAAATTGTTGAGGATTGCAAAGCAGATAGGTTCCTAAGAAAATCCTGATGACAGAAAAATTAAAAAATTCTATTAACAGGTGGGCATTCCTGTTTCTGAAAATGCCTCACTTTAAAAAGGTAATAGCTAGCATTATGCAGCATTTTTACTTCAGCAAAGTGCTATATATACATTAACTCATTTGATCTTCACAATAAACCTGGCAGGTAGGTGCTATTATTACCCTTACTTTACAGATGAGGAAACCGAGGCAGACAGTGGTTAAATGACTTGCCCAGGGTTACAAAGGGGCAAACAGGTGGCCTACTGGATAGGGCACTAGGCCTGGAGTCAGCAAGACTCATCTTTCTGAATTCAAATCTGACCTCAGACACTTACTAGCTGTGTCACCCTGGGAAAGTCACTTAATCCTGTTTGCCTCAGTTCCTCATTTGTAAAATGAACTGGAGAAGGAAATGGCAAACCATTTATTCAGCCATTATCTGCGAAGAAAACCCCAAATGGGTTCACCAAATGTCAGGCAGAACTGCCAAATGACTAAAGAACAATATTATTAAGGTGGATGACCAGAATGATGAAATACCTTGAGTCCATGTTCTATGAGGATCAGTTGAAGGAACTGGGATGTTTAGCCTGAAAGAAGACAGAATTACAGGTGCCATGACAGCTATCTACTCTCAAGTATTGAAGGGGGGAATAATGTGGAAGACTGTTTTGTTTGACCCCAGATAGCAGAATCAAGAACAAGGTGTGAAAACTATAAAGATGCAAATTTAGGCCTGATGTTAAGAAATACTTGCTATCAAGTATTTAACAAGTAACTGAGTTGTTCAAAAGTGACATGCACTCTTCTGGGAGATGGTGGGTTCTGCCTTCTTAGAGATCTTCATCAAGAGATTTCAAGACCATATGTTGGGTATGGACACGTAAGGATTCCCTTTTGGTTATAAGGGAAATAGTATTTGTCTGTCTCCTACTACTTCCCGAAAAGAGAGGTTGATAATGTATGAAAAAAAAACACACCAAATCAGGAGAGATCTGAAGACCTTTCTTTATGCCCTACTGCTTTCACTAAATAGTTGTGGAATTTTGGGCAAATCCTTGAAGTCCTCCCCTCCTGTTGGTAAATTCTTGCCTGGAACCTCCATTTGAGCTTCTTCCTGAGCTGGCGGAATCTTCCCCTTTTCCTTCCCCAATGTTTATGCACCATCTTTCTCTATTAGAATTTAAGGTTTTTGAAGGGAGTCCCGGGACTGTCTATCTTTCTGCTTGTATTTGTATTTCCAGTACTGAGTAAAAAAGAGCTTAATAAATGCTCTCTCTCTCTCTCTCGCTCTCTCTCTCTCTCTCTCTCTCTCTCTCTCTCTCTCTATCTTTTATGATCTGTTTCTTTATCTGTAAAATGAGAGAATTGGACTACATGATCTTTGAGACCTGTTTTGGATCTAAAAACATCTACGGTCTTCCGTGGGGAAAATCTGTCTACATGATATATATCCACCACTTTTCTAGCCTTTCAATGGACAATTCAACCAGACAGTACGTTGGTGACCATGAAGGGAAGAAGCAGGCTTGTTCCTGTACATTTTGTAAGTAAACAATTAATATACAAATCCTTTAAAAAACAGCATGTAAATAAGAACCTATTGTATCAATTGATTTCTGTAAAAGGACGTCAGTGTTTATTAAGAACTGATTCAACTTCCTCTCTATGCCAAAGGTACCACTTTATTTTATGGGCTCCCTTTCCAAACAGCCCTCAAGATCAGTAAATAGAGGCTACCGTGGGAGAAAATGAGTAATAGGAATAATTTTGCTCTTAGCTCAAACAGCTTGGCAACAGAAACATCAGATGGAAGAGAAAGGCTCAGACTCTGGCCACACGTCTTCTAAACCATTGTATGTTTGGGTAAAGAAATCTGAACTTGAGTAAAACTCTCCACCAACTTTCAAAAAACCAGTTAGTAATACTTGGATTAATTAGGTTTTACCTAACTCCTCTTTTCTCCAAGCTAGACTTAGTAGAGAATTAGGAAGAGAAAAGGAATGCAGTACAGCTATCCTGGTATATGTACCCTGAAAACAAGGGTGTTCAGAACAGGTTGAAGGTATAACATTCCAAAAGTCTAAAGTTGGAATGTGATATTCGCATCTGGGCAAAGAACTATGGAGTCTAAATGCAAATCAAGACATATTATTTTCTTTCTCTTTTTTTCTTTCTTGTGGTTTTTCAGTTTGGTTCTGAGTCTTTTTCCAACAGGACTATTGTAGAAATATGTTTTTAAAAAAAAGAAAGTATAACAAACATCTCCAAAACACCTCCCCACATACATATGTATGTGTGTATACATATATAATATGTACACATGTGTACATACATATACATATAAAACTACTCACTATAAATAATAAATGATAAGGACAGAACCTGTAAGAGTGGGTGTAGGTATTGACATCATCATCCACTGGAGGTTCCAAGTCAGTCAATTCTTCTTCATCCCACACTCTTATTCCTTATTTCCATATTTGCCTCCCCCTTGGTTCCACTATATCACAAATGCCTTTCAAGGCTAGTATATTTTCCCTGAGTAGTACAAATCCTACAGGGCCACACATGTTATGGAGCCACACTTGATGTTGAAAATGAAGTAGGAGGGTGTATATGAACAAAACATTCAGCTATGGCCACTCAGTTTGTGTCTGAGGCTGGTCCAGTCAACTCTGTGTGCCTGAATTTCCTCAGGCAAATGAACAAACTTGACGGTGTCGAGGGTCCTTTCTAGACTAAATTCTGTAACTGAGGATGAAGTTTACAATCCCACTTTGTCCTGGCATCCATTCTCAATCTAACCAGAAACTTCTCAAATGGAGAGAACAATAACATTGATCTTAACTGGGTTTTCTTATTGGTCTGCGTAGGCCACCATGAAACACAGGGAAAGGCAGAGAGCCAGTTCCCCAGCTTGGGAAGTAAACAGAGGAGATTTCATCTAGCGTTTCTCATTTAATGCCAACAATACACAGTCACGTGAAGAAACTTACACAATCTCACGTCCTCAAACCCTAAGGACCATTTAAGTGTTCCTATGTCATGCGGAAAGGGGCCATTTACACTTAATGATGGAAAAGACAGAACATTCTTTCCTTATACAGCAAGTACACAGTGTGGTGTTTAGGGCTGGTGGGAGATATGTTGTTCTCTCCACATGGATCAAATCAGATATTAGAGAGACATCATAGTTAGAAGTTGGCAACTCTCCCTGACGGGCACCTGCCAGGACAGGCTAATTAATCTAGCATCCGTGTTGATGAAGAACATGACACTTCATGACTGAAAAACAAACCCCAAAATAGATTCCATTTTTTCTACAATTCCAACCCCCATGCCAGTCACACCTCCATCCTAACCCCAGACCAGATTCTCTCCCCAAAGCACTCCAGTAGGATGGGGTTAGAAAGATGGCACACAAAGAGTTGTTGCAAAAAGGGATAAAATTATCTAATTTGGGGTGACAGTCATAATTAGAGAAAGGGTTCTTCTCTGGGTTTCATGAACTTGTTTTTATTTTTAAATACTGCTAACTATTTCAATACAATCAGTTTCCATAGTGAATTTCTGCCCTTTTTTTTATCTGTTTAAAAACATAACTTTTAAAAGGGGTCTACAGGCTTCATCAAACTGTAAAAGGGGCCCATGACACACACACAAAAGTCTAATAATGTCTAATCTTGAGAGAGGCATCATGGCACAGTCAGTGAAGAGCTAGGTGACAAAATAGATAGTGTTGGTTTGAAATCAATATGACCTGAGTTGCAATCCTGTCTCAGACTTTTACTATGTAGTGGTCCTGGGCAAGTCACTTAACATCTCAGTCTCAGGTATCTCACAGGGGTACCTTAAAAAGAGATAAAAGGATTGTGATAACTTTAAAGTGCTCTATGAATATAGAAGGAAGAAAGCATTTATTTGTTTATTATGTGCTAGGCAATGTGCTAAGCACTTTTATAAGTATTATTTAATGACCCTGGAGGTAGATGCTATTATCTCCATTTTAAAGGAAACTGAGGCAGGAAGAGGTTAAATTACTAGCTCAGGCTCATACAGTTAGCAAGTATCTGAGACCAGATTTGAACTTAAGGCTTCCAGAAACCAAGTCTAGAGCTCTATCCATTTCATCACTTAACTAATTCTGGCACTTGAGGCATCTAAGTCACCATCTGCTAAGGATGAGAAAAAAATTGAGCTCAAGGAATGTACCCTGAAAATAAATAAAAGATAGCCTATGTGATGGTTGCTTATTATGTTTGTAGAAATAGAAATGATCCCTGATTGGGTCAGAAGACCTTGGAGTTCATTGATGCTGCATGCCTAGAGTGAAATTAGACTTGGGAAAGACTAGAGAAACAACACATCAGAGTTTTAGAGAGAAAAGATGGCCCACTCAACATGACCCTTGATTCCTTGCACCTGGGCTCTAGAGATTGTTAAGAGAGGACTTCTGCAGTGAGAATCATTTACTCTAATCCACATGACTCTCTGATTTTCTTGGCAAAGTTTGCCACTTCCTTCCCCAGCTCATTTCATAGATTAGAAAAAAATGAAGCAAGCAGGATTAAGTGACTTGCCCAGGGTCACACAACTAATAAGTGTCTGAAGCCAGATTTGAACTCAGGAAGATGAGTCTTCCTGATTTCAGGCGCTACACCAGGGATGGCCACCTGTGGCCTTTCAGGTCCTCAAGTGCAGTCTTTTGACTGAGTCCAACTTTTACAGAATATACCTTAAGGGGATTTGCTTATTATGAATTTTGGATTCAGTGAAAGGGTGACACCTGAGGAACTAGAGAGCCACAGGGTGGCCTTGAGGCTGCAGGTTCCCCACTCCAGGTCTGTTCTATCCACTGTACCACTTAGCTAGCCTCCACATGACTACAGAAGTCATGTTCACATTTGGTCAGTGGCAGACAGTTTATAATCTCATTAAACCTAAGTACCTGTGGGTGTCTTTCCTATCATAACCGGAGTTCTTTGAGAGCACAGTTCAATCCGTGCTTGTCTATGTATGCCAGATATCTCATATAGTGAAAGATTCCATAAAGATTTAATGGTTTCTGCATATTTGAATACGTACAAAAATAAAATAATTACACTGTTCTCTGTGCCTCAGAGTTTCTTTATCTTCAGTGTGGGATAGGCTCATTTTACAATCTCACAGATATCAGAGGGGAGGGTAAGATAACATCTTAAAAACCATTTTTCTCCTAGGACTGAACAGAAGCTTTCCTCCCTAAGCCTTCTCTATTCCTAATGAGTACAGTATCTTCCCTAACGAAGGGGAAAAAAAAAACCAAACCCATCCCAAAGCTGATGAATGCCTGCCCTCCTGGGTCTTCTGCAGCCCTCTTTGCTCCAGAGAGAACTCCTACTTCATATTTGTCCTTCCTTCCATTCCACCCCTCAGAATTAGGGATGCCAAAGCAGGAAAGTAAAGAACTAATTATTTTAGGGAAACATCCCCCAGGGCCCAGCCCACAGCTCAGCTACCATTGCAAAGCAACAGCTGGTTGGTTGTTGAACTGGATCCAAATCCTGGGAATTCACAGCTATTAATAACTGAGTTGGCTCAATCTCATTTGCATTTCATTATGATGCAGGAATTCCCTAGCATTACATCCCTGGGCAAATGAGAAGAGCTTAGCTTAATCAGAGCACAGTTTCTCCAGTTAAAGGACAGATCCTGAGAGAGTTCATGGAAACCTTGGTAACAGGACCCAGTGGAAGAACAGTCCAATTCAGTTGGGGATTCAGTATCACGGGGATGGGGAAAGTAGGAAGGGGTGAAAGTTCACTAACCAATGGGGAATGAACAGGATTGGATGGGAGAAGGTCTGCTGATGAAGGCAAGTGAGTAGTTTGAGGGTATGCTTCTCTTTGAAACATCTGACTATTCCCTTGGCACTTATACTTGGTCACTACACTCAATGAATCAGCCTTTGGGCATTTTCCAACTTTTATTCACAACAACGTAGGCCAAATGAGAGGACTCTAGTTTGGGAAAGGAATTGAAGTGTTAAGGGAGGAATTTTGTGGAAAGTCAATACCCAAATATTCACAGAAAGACTTTTTTGTGGGAGCATAAAACTTAAAGCCGAGTAGCCATCAATTGGAGCAACACCTAAAGAAAGTGAGGGATATGAATGTAATGGAATATTAATGCTGTATAAAAAATTATGAATATGAGAAATTCAGAGAAACAGACTACATATAAACTGGGGCATATAAAGTAAGTAGAAGCAAGAGGACATGCACAATTATTAGATAGATACGGAGATACATAGGCATTTATTAAGCTACTATTATGTTAATCTGTGACAGGCACTGTGTTAATTACTGGAGATACAAACATAGGAAAGACAAATTCTCTCTTGAGGACAATTGGAGAAACAACCCCATGTAGTTAGATTAGTTTTTCCTTTTAAAGTATTGAAATTGTTCTCAGGACTTAATTGGCTGGATGAACTAAGGCTAAGGCTAGTGGCATACCTTCCTGGTAGACTAAATGAAAAGAAAAAAGCCATTCCATGAAGAGTCTCCTTGGAGAGACTCCTCCACTCTGGCTTCTGACCAGCACAATATCATGGCCAACAAAGAAGAAAGGAAGATCCAAATAAATGAATCCATCATGTTCCTGCTGAATGTTCCTTCTCTGCAATAGCTAAATAAAGCTCATTTTGTTAACTGTTAGATGATCTACAAGTGTCTCATTTCATTTTAACAACATATTTGAAGTACTAGACCAGCCTACGGCAGGTCTGGCCTATAAGAAGAAGGAAGTATCATTTGGGCATCTTAGAAACATGGGTAAAAATGTTTCTAACATATTTAGAATATATGTTCTATATTATAATTATATTATTCTATATTGTTCTACATTATAATTATATTATTAAGATTATTACTTTGTTGCCAGAAGTCAAGGGTCTACAGGTCATTGATTACATGATGACAATAAACCAGGGTCACTGGTGATACTGAAAAATCCCTCTGACTTTCTGGATATAATTCTGAATTGTTTTCCAAAATGGATGACCAATTCACAGCTCCCCCTAACACTATAATAGTGTGCCTGTTTTCCCTCAATCCATCTAACAACTGTCATTTTCCATTTCTTTTCTTTTTTTTACCTTTGTTTATCTGAGAGTCATGAGGCAGAACTTCAAAATTGCTTTAACTTGCATTTTTCAAATTATTAATGGTTTGAAACCATTTTTCATATGTCTATTGATATATTAGATTTATTCTTTTGAAAACAAGCTATTGCCTATTTATTAGGAAAGGTCTATCAATTTTTATGGCTTAATCTGTTCCCCATATATCTGGGACGTCAGATCTTTATCAGAGAAACTGACTACAAAGATTTTTTTCCCTTGTTTCCTTCTAATTTTAACTTCATTGGTTTAGTTTGCTCACAATTTTTCAAATTCTATACAATCAAAATTGTTGATTTTATCTTCTGTGATCTTCTCTGTCTTTTGTGAGCTCTTCCCCCATCCATAAATATGAAAAAATATTTCTTCCTTGTTTCTCTAATTTGTTTATGTCATACTTTGTGTCTAATTCATGTATCTATTTGACATTTATCTTCGTGTATGGTGTGAAGTGTTGGTCTGTACTTAATTCTGCTTTCCAATTTTCCTAATTTTTTTTTGTCAAATGGTAGTTTCTTAATCCAGGAGCTGGGGTCTTTGGATTTATCTGCCTATGTTCATATTTCTGCATTCTATGTATCTAATCTTTCCAGTAATAAACCTTTCTATTTTTTTTAACCAGTACTAAATAGCTTTAATTATTACTGCCTTGTAATATAGTTTGAGAACTACATCCAATATAAAAAAAAAATTACAACAGTATATAACCTAATATACAGACTCAGTGCCATATCAATCTAATTACCAAAGGGTCACCTTATAGAACTAAACAAAAAAACAAAATTCATCTGGAAGAATAAAAGATTGATATTAAAAGACATAATAAAGAAAAAACTGAGAAGCAAGGGAGACTAGAAGTACTCATTCTTAAACTCTATCAAAACCGTAATGATCAGAACTATTTGATACTGGTTAAAAAAATAGAAAGATAATTAATGGAAGAAATTAGACACAGAAGACCCAGAAGTGAGCAGGTAAAATATCTTGGCGTTCCATAAACCCAATGATATATACTCTAAGAGTTAGAACTTTCTAGCTGACAAAAAGTGCTCTCTAGTAAAATTGGAAAGCAATTTGGGAGAAAGGAAACTTATATCCATATCTCATGCCATATGCCACAACATGTACCAACTTGATACCTGACCTAGATATAAGAAAGCATAATATAAGACAATCAAAGGAGTAGAGGAGATAACTTTATTGAGAAGAACATGTGTTTTTTTTTTGTTATAGCAAAGAATTTTAAAGGGGGTTCCCATCAACTGGAGAATGGCTGAGCAAAATATGGCATATAAATATAATGGAACTTTACTGTACTACAAGAAATAACCAAAGGGACAGTTTCAGAAAAACCTGAGAAGACTTGTATGAACCGATGCAAAATGATGTTAGGAGAACCAGGAGAACAATTTGTACAACCACAATGTTGAAAGGGAAAAAAAAATGGACAAACAAGAATTTTGATCAATATCAATGACCAATCATAACTCCTGAAGAATTACAATGCTCAAGCATGTTTGCTATCTCTTCAGAGAGATGTAAAACTCTAGACATACAGAAGAGATTTTTATACATCACCAAAGTGTGGATTTGTTTTGTTTGATGATGGTTCTTTCTTGGAAGGGAGGACTTTGTGCTTGTTTGGAGGAGAGATTGGTGATGGTAATAACAGAAAAAAGAAGGGTTGTTTTTTTTTTAAATGCAATAGAAAGAATGGAAGTCCAGAAAAGCTGAAAAGTTTTGGAATTAATTTGTTGAATTTATTATATAGTTTTCAAAAAACACTTATGATAGAGATTTAATACACTATTCCCTTTTTCTGTTCTGTGTAAATGTAAATGTTCATGTTTGATGATATTTGTCAAGTTTAGAATAATAAAAATATAAAATTCCAGGGGAAAAAATTGGAGGCCCAACTATTTTCTTTCCTGTCAATGCTATCATTTGATTGAAGGAACAAAAAGAAGTCCTCTGACATTTAATACAGGATTTAATCTTAATGTCATTTTCATGAGGGAGTGGAGTGGGGAGATGAGGTAGGAGAATCAAGGAACATGGCTGGTGCCCAAACAGTATCCGGAACCAATACTGGAAAAACAGGAAGATGACAGTGAAGCAGAGATGACTTCTTTATTAGTCAAACATGCAACAAGAAAAGGCAGTCCTAAAACTTCCAAAGTAAAATAAAAGTTTCAGGGTTTTTGCAAAATGTGGAGAAGACAAATTCATCAAGTAATTTAGCTAGTACACTAAGCAAAAAATGGTCATCCCTTTAACTCAGAAAATGGTTTTTCTCCAGTATCTCCAGTTGAATTCAACCCAAACAGGCTAAGTGTGAAATATTCCTTGAAAAATATTCACATTTTATAGCCTATATCAGATTGCATGCTGTCTTAAAAAAAAAAAAAAGGAATACAGGCAAGCAAAAAAAAAAAATTCACATTTGATCAAGAAGTCCCCAAAGGAGAGAAAATAGCTGCTGGGACTCACCTGCTGAGATACACCCGCTTCTCTGTGAACTGTCCATTGCCATGGTTAGGGTCTTCAAAGGGCTCATTCTGGACAACCTCCACCCCTTCCCCGCGGTCACTCTGTTCATGGCTATGCTTGCTGATCATGTACAGTTGTCCTATCTTGTACTGCAAAGTAAAAAGAAATAGAGAAGTTAAGTCCACTGTGTTTCATCTGTATCTAGCCAGGAAACAAGTATTTATAAAATACTTACTATGTGCCTGTCTCTGTGCTAAGTGCTTTTTACACATACTATCTCATTTGCTCCTCACACCAGCTCTCTGAAGGAAGTGCTATTACTATCCTCACTTTGCAGCTGAGGGAACGGAGGTTTAGAGAGAGAGGTTAAATCAACTGTCCAGGGTCACACAGACTTTAAGGTGGGCAAAGTGTTTTCCCCTTTGTTCTCTCATTTAATTCTCATCAACAACCATGAACAGAGGAATTAAAATGTTTCTAGAAAGTTAGCCACACATCCTTCAACTCATCTCTGTATACGGCCTTGAAGACTGGAGGCAGATGACTTCTGTTTTAGGGTAGGATAGTCAGAGACAGAGCACAGCTTGTAATCCCCCTTTTCACAGTGACAATGACAGTGTCACATACAGGCATATATGTGACATTATACAGTCACTTAATTTTGTTGAGGCTCTTTTTTTTCTAGGTATATAACACATAGAGATCAAACTATATGATTTTGAGTGTACTGATCAATTCCAAAACCCATGATCTTAGATTTTCTCAGTTATCATTTCCATGCAGAGGAATCCCAGATCTATACATCCAGCCCTACAATCTCTCCCAAACTCCAGTCTCATATCACTAATCATCTACTGGGCATTCAAGGTTGGTTTTTTTTTCATTAAATTTTGCTTTATTTTCAAACAAGTACCTGCCTTTTCTCCCACATGCCTTTCCTCTCTACCCTTAACTCCTACTGAAAAAGCAAGAAAAACAAAACCACTACTATAAACATGTAGTCAACCAAAATAAATTCCCCCATCGGCAAAGTCCAATGTTTCCATCTACTTATCAAACATTTTGAGTGGATGTCCCACAGGCATCTTAAACTCAGCAGGTTGAAAACAGATTTCACTATCTTTCTGCCAAAACATACTCCTTTTCTAAACTTGCCTATGGGTTGAAGACACAATGAGCCTTTCGGACACCTAGACTTGAAACTACAATACCAACCTGTTGTGAGTGAAATCTGAAATAACTGATGAGACAAAGGTTTGAACTTTTGAGAATATTGATTTATTGGCAAGGCGCACAGTTGCAAAGCAAATCAAGACCTGGCTCCCCCAGCTAGTACTGGACCTTGAATATTGGGGGAAATAGATTTTTATGCATTAAAAGCAAACAGTTAACAGGATATAAACCAGGATACAAGACTGGTTAATATGATTTCTAATTGGAGAAAAGATCAGGGAATTTCTGAGTTGGGGGAGGGGGAGATGAGTAAGTTTGAGGAGTTGGAAGGTAGGAGAGGGAGCAGGTAGACTTTCCCAGATGTAAAACATGATGTCACCCAACTGCCACAATTAGCAAGCAGGTAGAATTTACTGCAAAATGAAATTTCATTCTCAAAATGGAGTCCATTTCACAAGATGGAGTTTGTTTGATTCACAGAATTCTCACAATTCTTTCAATACTTGACTGCTCCCTCCTTCTCACCCAACATATTCAATAAGTTGTCAAATCTTAGTTCTATCACCACAATATCTCTCATAGACATACACTTCCCTCAACTCGTAAGTCACACTTTAGCGCAGGCCTCCATTACCTGGTTACCAGACTATCATCACAGTCTACTAATTGATCTCCTTGCCTGAAGACCATCTCCAACTCACATTCCACATAGTCACCAAAGTGATTTTCCTAAAGCACAGCTCTGATCATGTCATATCAACTACTCAAATTCCAGAGATTCTCTAATACTTATAGCATCAAATATAAACTTTTTTTAAACTTTGAAGCTCTTCACAATGTAGTCTCTTTCTACTCTAAGAGGGATAATTAAGGAAACCCTTCTGATCTGCTCTGGTTGGTACACTTCCCATGGATGGGACAGTTAGGTGATGCAGTGATAGAGCACCAGGACAGGAGTCAGGAGGACTTGAGTTCAAATCTCACCTCAGACACTTGACATTCACTAGCCGTGTGACCTTGGGCAAGTCACTTAACCCCAATTGCCTCATCCTGGGTCATCACCAGTCATCCTGATGAATATCTGGTCACTAGATTCAGATGGCTCTGGAGAAGAAGTGAGACTGGTGACTTGCACAGCCTTCCCTCACTCAAAACAAAGTCAAGTGCAAGTCATATCATCATTTCTCTGATGGCATGGTCTTCTTTGGCAACAAAGGACAAGCGCACGCGCACACGCACACACACACACTTCCCATGGATATTAATATGTCTTGGTCCTTTCCAGTGGTCCATAATTAGACCTCTTTCAATGAGATGTGTGCTATGGCCCCTGATTCAGAAAGAAATACCCACTCATTAGTCAACTTCTGCATTCTCATAGATAACAGACATCAGGATCTCTCTGGGTCATAAATTTGGGTATGGGAAATGTCAAATGAGTAAAAGTGCTGAATGATGACCACAAAGGAAGAGTACAGAAAAAACAAAAGACAGTCTGTGCCTTAATGAAATTCCCATTCTCCTAAGAGAAACAACAATTAGATAGATAAGCAAACATAAAATATATTTGTTGTTTAGTCATTTCAGTCATATGCAACTCTTCATGACCCCATTTGGGGTTTTCTTGGCAAAGATACTATAGTGGTTTGCCATTTCCTTCTCCAGTTCATTTTACAGATGAGGAACTGAGGCATAGAGGATTCAGTGACTTGCCCAGGATCATACAGCTATTGTCTGAGGACAGGTTTGAACTTAGGAAGATCTTCCTGATTCTAGGTCTGGCAGTCTATCCACTGTGCCACCTAGCTGCCCCATTATATATATGTGTGTATGTGTGTGTGTGTGTGTGTGTGTGTGTGTGTGTGTGTGTGTGTGTGTGTATGTATATGAAATAATATTTTGGAAGGGAGAGAGTAGAACCAGTAAAGGCCTTAAGGTAGATGGTGGCATTACCCTAAAGATTCAAGAAAGCCAGTGGTGCCTCCTTCTAGAGGGAGAGGACTCTGGGCATGGGGAATGTCTGTGCAAAGGCCAGATGCAGGAAATGGAACAACCCATACAGAGCACAGCAAGTAGGCCATTTTGGCTGGAATAGAAGAGTGAGCGGGTGAGTAATGTAAACTGAAGAACCTACTAAGATCCTTTCTAGATCAAAGACTCTGGGGGAGTCAAGACATGATTAGACTCAAGGAGAAGGACACCAGACTTCAGGTGACTCTTAGCCAAACACAAAAGGAATGAAATTAGGAGAAACATATATCCCTTGTTACTGGGTGTAAGAGAAAAATAAATTTTTAAATGAGTGGATGTGAACAAAAATGAATAAAAAACTGAATATAGTTCTGGAAAAGTAAATAAAAAATCATAAATAGTTCTGAAACTATAAGGTGGCAACAAGGGTGATTGGAACATTCATGTTGCAAAAGTCTCGTTTCCATATATTCTTGAAGAATTGCCATCAACACAGACTACAACAGATGATGTGAAAGAAAAATCAAGGCCAAGGAAGAAAGTAAAAAGCTATGGATGTTAGTAGTTATTGTCCCCTGTTGTCATAGTAACTGGAAATAGGCCCTAAGGGGCTGGCATAGGATGGGGGGGAGGGCACGGAAACGGGAGTAGTTGAAGACAGAGATAGGATACAAAGAAAAAGAGAAGAAAAATGAAAATAAAATGTATTATTAAAACAGCTGAAGAAATACTAAAAAGAACACGGGACTTGAAGTCAAGAGACTTGGGTTTGAATTCCATTTCTAATACTCATTTTTGACCATTTGTACAAGCAGTTTAACCTCTATGACTGATCTTTAGGTTCCCCACCTGTAAGATGAAAATAGGATTGATTTGAAGAAGCTCTCAAGTAACTTGTTGATTGAAGTGTTTGTGTGTGCATGTATGTGTACACACATACATATGTATGTGTGTATATTATGTGTGCATGTGTATTATCATATATTTTATGTATATATGTGCAAGTTATTGTTTCATACCTAGTGTACATGTATTAAATATTCTTTTTTCTTTTTCCCTCAAAGACCAAGGCTTCCTAGAGAAGAATAATTCACTCTGTAAACAAACACATGCTGAAAAACAAGTAAAAGTTACTCTGCTGCCCTGTGAATTGGAGATCTGTGAACAACTGAAATAGATACCACTGAAACAAATTCCAAATAGAGTCCCAGCAGTAAGCTGCTGAAGTCTAGGTTCCAACAGATATATATGAAAATAGATAGGTAGACAGACAAAATCAATGAAGTGTCTAGGGCTGTTGCCCTGACCTAAAAGACCAACTATTTTTGCCATCAGATGAACACATCGAGCCACATCACCCCAGAAAGGATATATCATGTATTCACAAGGGTATTGTTTTTGTAGTACCAAGAAATGAAAATAAAATGAGTACTCACGGATAAGGAAAGGGATACAAGAACGTCATGGAATATTATGGAGCAGCATGAAATGACAAAAATAAGAAATTTGTAGAAAGAGGAAGTTTTATATGAACTGACAAGAACACCATGCACAGTAACTACAACAATGAGAAAGAAATGATGCTAAAAGATAGCCGAACTGTGAGTCACTAAAAACAAATAATGATGCCAGTGAACAGATTATAGAAACACACGTCTCTTCTCTCCTCAGGGGCAAAATGTTGCGGATAACGCCATAGCAAGTCTTTAAGGGAATGATCTTACTTAACTGTTTTCCATGAAATCACAGAACTGAAGAGTTGGAAGGGTCCTACCTCAGCAGCCACCTAGTCTAAGCCACACACAAGAAAAGAATCTCTATCCTAAAAACTTGACCAGTAGTCGCTCTGCTTCTGTGTAAAGACTTTCAAGGACAAGGAACCTACCAACTTCCACTTTTAGATAGTTGTATTTGTGATAAGAGGGTTCCCTTTACTCTAAATTTGCCCTTTTCTGCAGCTTCCTCTCCTGGTTCTTCCATGTGGGGGCAGATAGAAGTATTAAGCAACTACTTCCCCTGCTGTCAGTTACTGAGCTACCATTCAATCCACCCCAGAGAAGAAATGCTTCTTTCCTCCTTATTCACCCCAATATAGTCTTTTTTTGCTATCCTTAGCTTCCCTTGCCACCCTCAGCTCATTCTTGAACATGAGCACCTCTGATAGAATCAAATCTTGTTCCTCTATTTCTGCACATTTTTTTAAAATACAAGTTGGTTGGGTTAGTTCCCAACTGATTTTTAAAATAACTCCCATTTTTCATTCTCACTGGAATGATTTCTCTTTTATATCTTCAGAATTTCATTTTTAAGCATATTCTATTTCTCCTGGGATGATTTCCTCAGTAGAATTTTAGTCCATTTGATCCTACATGTCTTTCCTTTGAAACTTTTGAAATTTGCTTTCTCAAAATCTAAGACACATGTCAGACTTACATACACCAGCTTTCCTCTCGTCTTGGAGAAGGAAATAGTAAACGATTCCAGCATTTTTGCCACAAAAACCCCAAATGGAGTCACAAAGAGTTGAATACAACTGCAAAGACTCAACAACAAGAGTCACAAACTCTAGGATGGAGATATCATCTCCCTCACCTCTAGGTTCCCATCATTTCCATATCAATAACCATACCTCTTGTTTATTAAGAACCAGATCCAGAAGAGAACTTTTCCTTTTTGTTTCCACCATGATTTGAAAGAAGAAATTTTTATTGGAGAAAATAAAAGAGCTGTTGGCTGTTCTTCTTTTTACCAGAGAAAGCTCTAGCATATATCTGGATAACCAAAGTCTCTTCTTGCTCTTCTATATTCCTCTGTATCATACTATAAAGCTAATTACCCAATTCTTCATCCATTTCTTCTTTCTGTCCAGATGGTCTATAGTCTATGTCAGTGACAAAGTCTTTTCTGTTTTGCCTTCTGTTGTCTTTTCACTGAAATGTTTCCTACCTGGATTCTCCCTTCTGATTCCTAGATGTTCTCCCATTAGTACATCTTAATATAGAATTAATTACAAGGAAGGAAGGAAGGAAGGAAGGAAGGAAGGAAGGAAGGAAGGAAGGAAGGAAGGAAGGAAGGAAGGAAGGAAGGAAGGAAGGAAGGAAGGAAGGAAGGAAGGAAGGAAAGGTACATCCATGAAACACTTAAAAAAGAACAGAAGAGAATAGGAGAAAGCAGAGCTACTTTGGGCAGGTAGGTGGCACAATTAGGAAGTCTAAAGTTCAGATTTTATCTGACACTTCCTAGATGTATTGTTTAGTCCTTCAGCACCGCCTGACTCTTCTTGACCTTATTTTGGGTTTTCTTGGCAAAGATACTGGAAAGGTGTGACATTTCCTTCTCCAGTAGATTAAGGCACACAAAGGTTAAGTGACTTGCCCACAGTCATACAGCCACTAAAAGTCTGAGCCCGAATTTAAACTCAGGTTTTCCTGATTCCAGGCCCAGTACTCTATCCATTCAGCCAACTAGCTACCTCTAGATATGTGACCCTGAGCAAGTCACTCTGTGACACTTCACACCCCCAACCCCAACCCCACCCTGTCCATGTTGTTGTGATGACAAAATGAGATACCTGTTAAGTGCTTTGCAAACTTTAAAGTGGTATATTATTGCTATTATTATTATTGATTACTATATATATTTTTAATGAAGTGTGTATAATAAAGATTCACAAATTCCTAGACATCCTCCTTTTTTCCGTTCTTTGTATATAGAAATATTCATGTTTGTTTAGTTTATAATAAGAAAAAAAGTCACAAAAAATGCAGGGCAGTTTGAGTAACTGGCACCATTTGCCTGTGGTACTTCCTTTTCAGAAGAGGTGATAGAGAAATGCATGCATGATCAGCAGCATTCAGAAGAAGCACATTCAGTTCACAGTAGTAGTCAGGGAAGAACCCTGTGACCTCATCTTAGGGTGCTGCAGTGGCAATGAAAAGTGTTGGGGTGGGAGTGGCCTCCTGGCTTTATTTTCCCCTTTTAGAAAGGAGTGATGCCATTTTAGAATCAGCCTCCATGTCACTGTTAAATGTACAGTCACATCTAACTCCTTTGTTTTGCCTTCCCACACCCCAGTTTTAATGTGAAGTCAACCAAAGGACAAGCTGTGTTCTCCTCCCTATCTCAGACTCCCAAGGCCAAGGACAGACTAGTAGATTAGAAAGTCTCTGTCTCCCCTCCCCTGAAACTAAACGAATCACAGATAGCCCCCAAGGTCAATGACTGGCTGGTCATGACCCCTCATGACTGTTTGTTTCCTATATGCTGTAAATACTGTGGGAAATGGGTTGTGTTCAGAAACCCATTCATCCCACCAAGGCACACTTCTCTGTGCCTTGTCCCTTACTAAGCTTGTAAATTAAATCCAGCCTTTTACTTGACTACTCTTCAAATAGTAATCAAATAGGTTTTCTTCTATGACAGTTTTGACATTACTGATAATTTTGGCAGTTTGCAGGAAGCATACAACACAGACTGGCCAAGGAACAAAAGACCCACCAGTCTTAACTTAATAATGTCAACATGAAATTGACAGACTGACTAACTCACATCCCCTAGACACAGGGATGGAGTCAGTGATGCTGAAAGCAAAGGGAAGCTCATCCTTAGCAAATGAGAGAGACAGCAGGGCCTTTATGGCTGTCATCCTTTCCTTTACTCCCCCTTTAGGAGAACCCATCTGAGAAGTTGACCATTTAGCTGCCAGAGGTAGGGGAGAGCAATAATTAAGAGGCTGCACTCTTAGACATGAATAATTGCTTCTAAAGCCTGCAAACCAAGGTTGTATTCAGCAGGAATGGCTAGTGTTCAGTGGCTATTTTCTAACTCAGGAGCAGTAAGCCTACTGTACAATCTTTTTAAAAGAGCTATATCTTCATTTTTTTCCTTTGTAACTTTTTATTCTATGTCTTATAATCCAACCTCCCTCCATCCATTATTTAATATATAAATCCAACCTAAAGCAATGAAAAAAATCCACAACCCCAATCATTCTCTCTCCCTAGACAACATATATCAACTAGTTGAAGGCAAAAGCTCTCATGGTCTTATCCCCTATTCTGTACACTAGGCCTTATCTCTAGTAACCAAGCACAGTGCCTCAAACTTAATATGCAATAATAACAGTTAGCATTTTAAGGTTTGCAAAATGCTTTACCTGTAATATCTCATTTGATCTTCATAAAAATCTTGGAAAGTAAGTGCTAGTATTATCTGTACTTTAGAGATGAGGAAACTGAGGCAGAGAGAGGTTAAATGTCTTGCCCACAGTCACAGAGCTAGTGAGTGAGGAAGTATCTGAACTTGCAACTTTCACACTCCAAGTCCATCTCTTTAGCCATTATGCTACCATAAATGGCCCACATATGACTGAGCATCATCAATATGGTGATGGGACAATGAAATTAATGATGCCATTCCAAAGATTCTGAAGGGTCCTAAGCTGCTGCTGGATATTTTCCTTGTGATATCTATTGACATCTCCAATTCAGCCTATCCCAAACTTCCCTAACTAATTCTTGACTTCCCTCAAGAAGTCATCCAGACTCAAAACTTTTAGTCAAACTTTGATGTTTCCCATTCCTGCCTTGCAGAGGCAGCTATGAGGTACGATGGACAGAGGTCTGGGCTTGAAGGAAGACATGAATTCAAATCAAGTCTGACACTAGATATATTAACCTGTGCAACCTGTCTGCCTCAGTTTCCTCAACTGCAAAATTGAGATAATAATAGCACCTCATACCAACAAGTTCACAGGGTTGTTGTGAAGTTTAAGAGAGATAATATTTGTAAAGCATTAAGTATATTGCCTGGCATATAGTAGGTGCTTAATAAATATTTACTCCACTTTTTCACTCTTTAATCAGCTGCTAGGTCTTATTGATTCTACTCATGTAATTTCTCCTCCATCCTTCCCTGACTTGCCCTATCTCCTGTCATCACCTTAAATTAAGAGCTTCATTAGCTTTGCTCTGCACTACTAAAATAGCTTCTTAATTGGCTTTTTCCCAATTCCAGGCTTTCCCTACTCCACTCTATCAGACAGACTGCTGCCAGATTCATTTTCAGAAAGTCCAACTTTGAGCATCACAAAACTGCTCAAAACATTTCAATGGCTCCCCACAGTGAAACGGAAACTCTTCAGCCTGAAAGACCCTCCCAATATATCCTCAACCTCTTGTAGCCAGGTTTTGGGGAGATTGATTTCTCTGCAGACAGGGTTCTAAGAGTTTCTGAGAAATAGAGTCTCAAAGAGTCAGCATTTTTCGCTTATCAGATACTATGGGACCCTCAAATGACATATACTCAGAAATAAAGGACTGAAAAATGTATGCATTTCAAGGGAGAGAAAAGCAAAAGAGACTAGGATTAGGAAGACAGAGAGAATGAAGAGGGATGGCTAGGTCAGTCATGACTGGTACAGATAGCAAAGAGGCTCCATCATGGTAGCATTGTCCACTGAAAGACAGAACAACTGTAAACATAATAAGGGCATGACTGATCATTTGGGAACTTTTCCCCTGACTGAGAATTCATACAGAAGAGCTTTTTACCCCTTTACCTCCAGCAAACTTTCTGACAAGATAGATGTTTCATTTGTAGTTTCACGGCTCTTTTAAGTTAGTTACCTATTGTTTTAGTTAGTACTTTAAAGCTGGCTTACCCCAGATATAAGATTACGATCTGTCATAACTTCTTTCAATTTCTGAATTGCATTATTTGGGAACATAGTGGTGGTTAGAGAGAGACAGTGACTGGTATATACAGAGAAAGTGACCTAAGCCATATGCTTAAAATGCTAGGATTCTAATCTAGTTAAGAGCTCTCAGAAAATGAAAGACAATCTTATTGATATAGATTTTTTTCACATTTTGTACAAATGCCACAAAGTTGGGTCAAAGTACAACCTGGGATTTCCCTGCTCTTAGACTGCAGTAGGTAGGAGGTGATTGCCTATCTAAGAGAAGGCCAGGTTATATGGGATCATGTTCATTGTTTTTTCCTCCTACCCATATGCAGGGATGGAGTTGAAGGCACCAAGGACAGAGCCGAGGAATAGTTCAATAGGAGAAGCTCTCTTCAGAAAGCCTACATTCCAAGGGTGAGAAAATAAAGAGTAAATACCTCCTCCTTGCATTTTAACCTTCGTATTTCAAATGCAAACAGCACAAAGGTTATATCATATCTTCATTTTATCTTATCACAACCCCTAATACATTATATTTTCACACTTTCTTATCTCAGTGTTTCTTCAATAGAAAGATCCTTTACCCATATCTGTCCTCACTGATTTTGTACCAGTGCTTCAAGGTCCAGGTCAAACACACTCACTGAGGCACCAACAAGCCGTAGTCTTTCCTCTAGATTCTCATAGTTTGAGTTTCTCTTATAGAATTTATTGTATCCTGCCTTGCACTCTAGCTATTTTAAAAGCAAACAGATTAAATAACTACTACATAAAATAAGGTAACTTTAGGAGTTTTACGATGGAAAATAATATATGTAATAACTATAATCATGTGAATAGAAAGAAATTACCAAACTGAATTCTGATGATCAATTATGTTCCTAAAAGAAGGAAAAAGGAGGGTAAAGTAATAAGCATGTATGTAGCATCTACGCATTCAAGCATTGTACTAGGCATATTTATAATCTGATTTTATCCTCACAACAACTGTTATTCTCTCCAGTTTACACTTGAAGAAACTGAGGCAAACAGTGGTTAAGTGATTTGCATAGGGTCCTACCTGGAATGCTTGCCTTCCTGCTCTCCAATCACTGATCTCTCTGGCTTCCTTTAAGTCCCAATTAAATTCCTACCTTTTACAGGAAGATTTCCCTAATCCCTCTTAATTCTAATGCATCCTTCTATTTTTTCCTATTTATTTTCTATATAGCTTGCCTTATATTATTTTATATATATTATATTTACATGTTTCTTTGCTTATTGTATCCCCTATTAAACAGTTAGCTCCTTGAGGTAAGGGATTGTCATTTGCTTCTTTTTTAGTATCCCCAGTGCTTAGCACAGTGCTTAGCATATAGCACGTGCTTGATATATGTTTACTGATCAATCACAAAGCTAAGTATCTAAGGCCATATCTGAACTCAGGTCTTCCTGACTCCTGGCCCAGCTCTCTATCTACCACACCACAGAGAGAACATACAACACCCTCCCTTCTTTGCAGAGGTGGGAAACTTTCTATATAGAATATGCTATGTATATAGAATATTTAATATACTATCAGACTTGATTAATTTTCAAGAACACCATTATTTCTCCTTATTTCATTTTTATTCTTTGTTACAAGGGATGACTCTCTGAAAAGGACTGAGGAGAGAGATATACTTAGCAATAAAGGTGATGTAAAAATAAAAGTTAACATAAATTTTAAAAATAAAGTAGAGCTCTCTATGTGTCATTCCCTCACTCAATAAACTCCAGTAGCTCCCAATTATCTCCAGGATCAAATACAAAATTATCCATTCGGTGTTCAGAACTTGTTATCACCACCACCCGTGCCCCATCTTTCAGCCTTCTTATACCTTACACTTACCTACCTAATGCATCTTCTGTGGTTTGGTGACACTGGCCTCCTTGAACAAGACATTCAATCTCTGGACCCTAGGCATTTTCACTAGCTCTCTGCAGAGCTTGGAATGCTTTCCTTCTTTGTCTTTGTCCAAGGCTTCCTTGAAGTCCCGACAAAATCCTATCTTCTACAGGAAATCCTTCCCCATGCCCCTTAAATCAAATATCTTCCCTCTATTAATTATCTCCAATTTATCCTGTACATATCTTGTTTGTAAATGGTTGTTTACCATTTCTGTCTCATTAAACTGTAAGATCCCTGGGAGCAGGGACTATCCTTTGGTTTCCTTGTATCCTAAGATTAGGGATAGTACCTAACACATAGTAAGCTAAATTTAATAGATGTTTATTGACTGACTACATGAGTATAGCCATATGATATAGTACGAATGTGACTGAAGGGCTGTCATATGGATCAAGACTTTGGACTTGTTCTGCTTGATCCCAAAGGGCAGAACATAGAGGAATGGGTGCAATATATAGAAATAGATTTTAACTTTATATTAAGAAATACTAGCTACTTAGACAAAATAGAATGAGCTCCCTGAGAAGCTACTTAAGTTCTATCACCAGAGGTCTTCAAGAAGGACCTGGATCAGAGGTGGGGATTCTGCAGCCTTGAGGTCCCATGTAGCCTTCTAGATCCTTAAATGCAGCCTTTTGACTGAATCCAAATTTTAGAGAACAAAATTTAGATTCAGTCAAAAGGCCGCATCTAGATCTCAAAGACCATATGTGGCCTCAAGGTCTCAGGTTCCCCACCCCTGAATTCTGGATGAACATTTGTAAAAGATATAGAGGTTCTCTGAGCTCCCTTCCGACCCCAATCTAGTGATTCTAATGGCACAGTCATTTTAATTTTTTTTAATTATGAATTTTTTAACATTTTTTTTATTTTGAATTTTAGATTCCAAAGCCTCTTCCTATCCTCAACCCCTCCCCCAACCCATTTTGAAGACAAGCAATATTACACCCATTATACCTGTGAAATGATGCAAAATATTGCATATAAATCATTTTACAAACAAAAATGAAAATGAAAAAATTGTATTTCAGTTGGCACTTAATTCATCAGTCCTTTCTCTGAAGGTGGATAGCATTTTTTCATTCTGAGTCCTTTGGAATTGCTATTTTATCCCCCCTCACTATACCCCTGAGTGCCAATGTAGCTGAGAAGCATATGTGTGACATAGGGGACCAACAAAGAAGTGTGGAATTTAATCAAACCAGGATAAATCAAAGTAAAAACTAAAGAACTATTTTCCTTGTTAGATAAATCGCTCTTAAAGAGTTTAGATTTTGGGGGGGGGCGGAGCCAAGATGGCGGAGTAGAAGGACGCACGTTTATGAGCTCCGAAACCAAAGCCCATAGAATTAATGTAAAAAGAGTCCCCCATAGCTTCTGGGTGAATAGGAGGTGTGCAGAAGCAGAGTGGAAGAGATTTCCGTTCCAGGGAGCCCTGAAGACCCGTCCCCAGGGTCCGGCGCACCCCGGAAAGTGGACCCGACCCCCAACGCTGCCCTGGCCAAGGCCGCAGAGAAGCTGATCAGAGCAGGCTTCAGAGACGGAAGCTGCAGCAGCCGGGAAAGCCCCTCCGCCCACAGAAGCGACAGGTCAGTGAGAGAGGCCGGGCTGAAGGAGAGGGGAAGCGGGGCGTCTCCGTGACTCGGGCCCCCTCAGGAGGAAGCGGCGGCGGCAGGGACGGGGACAGGAAGCAGCGGAGGCAGAGGCGTGGGCGGCGGCTGAGGCGGCAGCGGCCCAGGACTCAGGAATCCCCCAGCAGCAGGCAGGATCTTCATTACGGAAGATTCCTGCATAAAACCTGACGGAGCTGAGCCTGCGAGACGGCCCTGCCCCCACCCCGCTCTGTTGTTGAAGGCTTCTGCTCGGGACCCCCAGGGGAGCTGAGAGTGGGAGGTGGGCCACCCACCCCACCCCCACCCGCTCCATTCATGAAAGTCTCTGCATAAACCCCCCCCAAGGGATCAGAGTCTCTGAGGCAGCCCTGGCCCCACCCCAGCACCTGAACTAAAGCTCACTGATTGACAGCCGGCAGGAGGAAAGCCCATTTAAATCTCAGAGGCCAAGCACTAGCTGGGCGGATCCAGGCGGGGGTGGAAAGGAATCTCAGAAGTCACGTAACTGGCTGGGAAAATGCCTAGAAAAGGGAAGAAAAATAAGACTTTAGAGAGTTTTTTCCAACAAATGCAAATGATCCCGACCTTTGGATCTGACGAAGATGAGGATGTATTCTTGCCATCAGGGAAAGACGTGGAGGGCGGGGCCTCAGTACCCCAGAAACCCCAGGGGGGTGGTGGGTGGGCTCAGGCCCTGGAAGAGCTCAAAAAGGATTTTGAAAAGCAAGTTAGACAGGTGGAGGAAAAACTGGGAAGAGAAATGTCAGAGATGCAACAAAAGTATGAAAAACAGGTTAATACCTTGGTAAAGGAGACCCAAAAAAATGCTGAGGAAATTAACACCTTGAAAAATAGGCTCACCCAATTGGCAAAGGAGGTTCAAAAAGCCAATGAGGAGAAGAATGCTTTCAAAAGCAGAATGAGCCAAATGGAAAAAGAGGCTCAAAAGCTCACTGAATTTTATAGCTCTCTCAAAATTAGAATGGAACAGATGGAGTCTAATGACTTTATGAGAAACCAAGAAATCACCAAACAAAACCAAAAGAATGAAAAAATGGAAGAGAATGTGAAATATCTCATGGGAAAAACAACTGACCTGGAAAATAGATCCAGGAGAGACAATTTAAAAATTATGGGACTACCTGAAAGTCATGATCAAAAAAAGAGCCTAGACATCATCTTCCATGAAATTATCAAGGAAAACTGCCCTGACATTCTAGAACCAGAGGACAAAATAAGTATTGAAAGAATCCATCGATCACCACCTGAAAGAGATCCAAAAAGAGAAACTCCTAGGAACATTGTGGCCAAATTCCAGAACTCCCAGCTCAAGGAAAAAATCTTACAAGCAGCTAGAAAGAAACAATTCCAGTACTGTGGAAATACAATCAGGATAACCCAAGATCTAGCAGCTTCTACATTAAGGGATCGAAGGGCGTGGAATAGGATATTCCAGAAGGCAAAGGAACTAGGACTCAAACCAAGAATCACCTACCCAGCTAAACTGAGTATAATACTTCAAGGGAAAATATGGTCTTTCAATGAAACAGAGGACTTTCAATCATTCTTGATGAAAAAACCAGAGCTGAAAAGAAAATTTGACTTTCAAACACAAGAATGAGAAGAAGCATGAAAAAGGAAACAGCAAAGAGAAGTCTTAAGGGACTTACCATGAGTGAACTGTTTACATTCCTACATGGAAAGACAATATTTGTAACTCTTAAAACTTTTCAGTATCTGGGTAGTTGGTGGGACCACACATACACATATACACACATGCACACACATACAGAGATAGAGAGCACAGATTGAACTGAATAGGATGGGACCATACCTTAAAAGAAACTAGGGTAAATGGTGAGAGAGAAATGTAGGGGGAGGGAAAGGGAAGGGGGTAACTATATGTCATTTGAGGCAGGTAGGAGTTTTTCTTAGTGGAGCGAAAAAGAGGAGAGCTGAGAAAAAAAAAAACAAAAAACAAAAAACAAGAAGTTTACCCTCATCACATTTGACTAAACGAAGGAGTGAAATGCGCACTCATTTTGGTATGAAAACCTCTCTTACAGTATAAGAAAGTGGGGGAGAGGGAGATGTTGCAAGGGGGGGGATGATGGAGGGGAGGGCAAAGGGAGGAGGGAGCAATTTGGGGTCAACACATGGGGAGGGACAGGATCAAAGGACAGAGGAGAAACAATGAGGGGCAGATTAGGAGGGATGGTAATCCAGTTAGTCTTGCACAACGCGACTATCAGGGAGGTCATTGGCAAAACTACACAGATATGGCCTATATTGAATTGCCTGCTGTCCCAGGGGGAATGGGTGGGGAGGGAGGGTTGAGGAGAATTTGGAACTCAAAGTTTTAGGAACAACTGTTTAGTATTGTTGTTGCAACTGGGAAAGAAGACATACAGTTAAGGAGGAATAGAAAGTCATCTGGCCCTACAGGAGAAAAGAGAAGATGGAGACAAGAGAAGGGAGAGATGACAGAAGAGAGGGCAGATTGGAGATAGGGAAAATTACATTGCTTGGGGTATTGGGGTGGGGGGAGGGGATAAAAGGGGAGAAAATTTGGAACCCAAAAATTTGTGAAAATGATTGTAAAAAATTTAAATAAATAAATTAATTAAAATTAAAAAAAAAAAAAAAGAATTTCAAAAAAAAAAAAAAAAAAAGAGTTTAGATTTTGGATATAACCAAAAAAAAAAAGTTTGGGAGAATCAATGGCATAAGCTTTGATTTTTCAAAAGGTAACCTTTGTTATCTTATTTGAGTTTTGATGTCAATCCTAGGAACTGCTCTCAGTTGGAGCTGTAGAGCAATTAAGTTCCAACATTGTCAAATCTATTATTATAATTCCCAGAGTTTAGGTAATCATAATTACTGGCAATCATGATTACAGACAGCTCCATGCTGTAGGCTGAGGCTTAGTATGAGCTATTATCAGAGCAGTCACCCAAAATAATCATCCATGTAGTCAAATCCATGATGTCGAGAGATAGATCTTCCTAGCCCCTCACTGCACTGTTCTTCCCTCAGAACTGAGAAATCTGGGTGATCGCAGGGTTACATAATGCACTCACTTAAGACAAGCTGTTTAATCATGGCTTTGACGCCTGCTTTGAATTTCTACAAACTCTATGATCAGACACCATCAATTTGCTTAATAACTGTTTCATCCTTTAACCTCAACACACCAAATGAGTTGTTACTAATATAATTATAAACTACCCCCCAAGCTGGTACTTCTGATGGTGGCAAGTGAATTCTGAGTGCCAAATACGTATCAGATACATACATCTCTGCCCCAATGATGAACAGGATGGAGAAGTAACTTATGAGCAGGATGTTTCAGGTTTCAGATACATAGATCTATCTGGGAGTGATTTTCTTTCACAGTGCCTTTAGTGTTCAATAGAGTGGTATCTGGAGTCCGAGAACCTGAGTTCAAATATGGCCTTAGACACTTTAAAAAGTTTTGTATATTGCTTTGACTATGACACTTTTTAACACCTGTAGGCAAATCACTTCATATTCAGTTTCTTCTAGGAAGGGTGGAGAGGGATTCAAAGTCAGGTATCCTGACTCTTGGATATAGGATCCAAACACTATGATCTTAGGACAACATGTCAAGCACTGTGCTAAGCACTTTAAAAATATTATTTTATTTTTTCAATAACCCTGTGAAGAAGGTTCTATTTTTTTCACCTTTTATAGATGACGAAACTGAGACTGAAAGAGATTAAGTCACTTGCCCAAGATCAAAGGGCAGCTAGGTAGTAAAGTAGATAGACTTGGAATATGCTGGAAAAAAACCAAAAATGATTAAAATGTCAATACCTAACAAAGATCACATTGCCAGGTATATTCCCTCAAGGAGGTTGAAGAAAAGTCCCATATATATCAAAATACTCACAGTAGCTTTTGGAAGTGGTAAAGAACTAGAAACAAAGTAGATGCCCATTGTTTGAGAATGAGCTAAGAGAACTGTGGTACGTGAAGATAATGGATTATTATGCTGTAAGAAACAACAAATAAGAATTCAGAGAAGTAACAAAAGACATACAAAGTGACATCGAATGAAAAAGAATGAAAACAATATTCACAACGACCACAACAATGTAAACAGAAAGAACAAAAACAAACAAAAAAACCACCAAAAAAAGACCTCTGAAACAAAATGTTGTATAATTATAATGATCAAGCCTCCCTCCCTGAAGAAGAGATGGAAAACATATTTTTCTTCCTTCTTTGTAGAAGTGTAGAATATAAGTATGAAATAATGCATACACTGCCAGACTCATTTAATGTGTTGCCTAGTTTTGTTGAACTGGGGTTTTTCACCCCCGTTCTTTCTTTTTTATTGGTTGCAAATGGAATGCTTCTTCCGGTAGGACAGGATTAGAGGTATAATAAAAAATGAAGGTGATGTAAAAACGATATCGATAAAAATTTTTAAAAAGAAATATATGCTAACCCTGAATTCCCTCTTCTCCCTAAGTCCATGTCTCAAAACCCTTCTACATTTTTCATCAATTCTCTCTTCTTCTACTGAGGAAGAGGCAACCATTTTCTTTGCCAATAGTAACCTCTCTCACTGTACCCTCAGTCACCTCCCTTCCCATCTCCTCTAGCAGCTGATCCCATCAATCATGCCCTCTCTCTCATCCTTAATCTCTCTACCAAGTGCCTGTCTTTTCCCCAAAGTCTAAAAACACATTCAGTCAAAATGTGCCAAACACTGCAAAAACAAGAAACAACCTTTTAAAAAAAAATCATTCACTTGACCCTGCTCCTCAAGTCATTATCTTCCATTGCTATTTCTTCATGATGCTAAACTCCTGGAAGAATTTCCCAATTAATTTACTGTTTGCTCTGAACTAAGCATTCACATCTTCCTCCCACACCATCAACTCCCTACTGGACATTTCAGACTGAATGGCCTGTATGCATCTCAAACTGAATCAATCCCGGTGGAACTCATCTTTTCTCCAAAACTTATCCCACTCCCAGTGTCTACTCAAAGTACTGGCATCTTTCCAACTACCCAATGAATTTCATATCTATTCACCTTAGCTGTAATTCAGACTATCACTCTTGCCTAGACAAATGCAACAGTCTTCTAGTTGGTTTCCCTTCTCCAATCTATACTCCATGGATGTCAGAGTAATTTTCTTTTAGGCATAGACTTGGCCATCCACATCATACCATTAAAAGCCTTCAGTGGTCCCTTATTGACTATAGGATAAAATATAAAATTCTTTAGCCAGGCATTTAAGGACATTCACTAGCTCTTACCTACCCTTCTAGCTTGCCTTCATACGATCCCTTTTCATGAAATTCATGTCTTAGTCAATTAGCTCTTCTACTCACTCAATACTCAGTACTCCAGGATTCACATTAGCGTATGTCAGGAAGTCTCTCCCTCTTCATCCCCACCCCTCAGAAGACTTGGCTTTCCTTCAAGGCTCAATTTAAGTCTGTGAAGCCTTTCTGGATCCCCACTTTCCTCAACCTACCCAGTGAATAGTGATTTCTCCCTCCATAAGTTTCTCTTGATTTCCCTATTGTTCCCCCTAAGTATGTATAATAGTAAGGGAATTGGAAGATCTTCCCTGTCCCTTAATAGGCCCATGTGACCTGCTTTGAGTGCTGGCCCAGCCCAGAACCTGAGTCACAACCACTGATGGTGAGAGGAGCTTGCTGAATGGGTGGAGCAGAAAGGGCAGAGCTGAGAGTGAAGCAGAGCTGAGAGAATGCAGGTAGAGTGGAGCAGAGCAGCTAGCATGAGTAAGAGAGGGAGTGATTTTGTCTAAGGGAGCTAGTTTGTGGGGAGGCCTAACAAAGGAAAGGTTTGGAGATGGCCATGCTCCCAGCATTGATAATGCATATAGATTTCTTTGTTACCACGGTGGAATTGGCTTTCTAGTGTCTGAATAAATATCTTGGTTTTGTCTTCGAGGAAGAGATCTTACATTTTGTGAATTTACCCTGGAAATACTGATGCATATCTATAGAGGCTGCTGTGGGTATCATATTGGTGTTACAGCAAGTAAGCTCTCTGAAAGCAGAGATGGGTAGTTTTGTTTGTTTTTTTTGTATCCCTAGTACTTAGCACAGTGCCAGCTGATGGTATAATAGACAGAGCACTGGACATGGAGTCAGGAAGACCTGGGTTCAAATCCAAGCTCACTAGCCATGGGATGCTGAGCAAATCACTTAGCCTTTCTATACCTCAGTTTCCTCATTGGTAAAATGGGAATAATAAATGCACCCATCTCCAGTGTTGTTGTGAGAATGAGATATTTATAAAGCACTTTGCAAACCCTAAAGTGCTATATAAATACTGGTTACTGTTATTCACCATCCATCTACTCTCTATATAATCTTCCATGTACATATCTGCTTGTTGTCTCTTCCACTAGAATATATCTTTTTTGAGGACAGGGACCCTGTATTTGCCTTCCTTTGTATCTGTAACACTTGGCATAGTGTCTGACACTTAATAAATGCATGCTGACAGACTGGCTGATGTGTATGTTAATTACTTAAACATTTGTGGAATTAAACTGGAGATATCATTTCAGATTCTTGGAGAAGAAATGTGTTAGCATTAACCATTATTATCAGAAAACCCTTTATGGACCCCCATACAAGTAATAATGAAATAATGATAACGGCAAGGAGGAGAATAATGATGATAATAGCTAGTATAATACAGAACTTTGAGATTTACAGGTTATTTCATCTGATCCTCCCAACAACCCTGTGACATAGGCACTATTATGATCCCCATTTTGCAGAGAAAGAAACAGAGGCTAAGAAAAGTTAAGCAAATTGCCCAGTGTCACACAGCTACTGAGAGTCCAAGGCAATGTTTGAATTCAATTTTTTCAATTCAATTCAATGCAAATTTGAAAGTAATTTGAAATCCTGATGCCAAGTCTTATTCATCATTCCACTTCTTCAAAAAAAATTTGTTTTTTAAGTCTGCTGTGGAAAAGATACTGGAAAGAGAAGACACACATTGAGGTCTTTGGTTCATTGGGAATACCTCATTGAGACTCAGTTTTCTCATCTATAAATTTAGAATAGCAATACTCAAGATTGCCTAATGTAAAGAATACTTATATGGCTCAAATGAGATAAGAGCATATAAAATGTTCTGGAAATTGCAAAGTCCTATATAAATGTCAGCTACTATTATGTTGTTACTATTAAATTACCAGGCTAGTGTCCACTGCCACAAGAATTTAGCTCTTTCCAGTAGTGGATGGTCCTAACCCATGGGCAGGACCAGGAAAGCAGTACATATACTCCACTCCCCAGAGCTCAAACAGCAGTTTCACCCAAGGAAAGACATAAATTCTCTGAGCCCAGAATTTAATAATCTCTTCTTAGGAAGCTAAGAGAAAAACAATAGTTCCAACGGGTATGACCAGAACAAGGCAAATATTGCCCTCATGCAGATGTTCAGGGCTCACCCTCCCTTCTCCTTGTGCCTCACTCCCCACATCTCCTCATGCCTCATTCTGGTTTGGCTTCAGGATGAGTCACCTAAACTGAATGGAGTTCCAGGACATTTAATATACCTAATGGACTTTCGGGAATTTGGTTCTAGGATTGTCCTAGGGTCAGGATAGGGAACTTGTGGCCTCAAGGCCACATGTGGCCCTCTCAGTCCTCAACCCAAACTTCACAGAACAAATCCCCTTAATAAAAGAATTTATTCTGTAAAACTTAGACTCAGTCAAAAGGTCATACCTAAGGACCTAAAAGGTCACATGTGGCATAGAGACTCCAGATTCCCCACCCCTGTCCTAGGGTATTCAATCAGCCCTAGGGCTGGTCCAATATAGCACAGAGGTTTAGGCAAGATAAGAGAATCTCATCTCTTGGGGAATGAGGATATGGCTTGATCTATCCTGGAGGGGATGAGATAGACAAGGTGTTATTCAACCAGAATTTTCCTCCTGGTATGTCTAGCAGCCACATCCAATAATAGCTCCATGACAACATTCATTTAATCCATTTCTCTGTCTTCGTATAACTTAGAGGTTGTTGAAATCTGTAAGAATTAAGCATCTGCCATATTCCCAGAGACTGACAATAACCTTACCATTTACACTGGCTATTTCCTCCTACTTGGAATATACTTCCTTCTCATCTCTGCCTTAAAGAATCTCTATCTTCCTTCAAGACTCAGCTCACCTACCCTTTTTAGGAAGCCTCCCTGGATTGCCCCCCTCCAATTGGTAGAGCCCATTTTTAAATTTATTCAGTGTATATTTATTTATGAACTTGTTATAACAGAATTCCAGGTCTTGGAGAGCAGGGATTGATTGTTTCTTCATATTTGTATTCTCATCCCTATTGCAGTGTTTGGCATATAGAAGGCACTTAATCAATGCTTGTAGACTGATGGATTACCATGTGCCCTAAGATTACCTATTTCTTTAGTAGAAAATTTTATTAAAGGTCATCATATGGCATTCATCTCTGATTATTTTTCAAAAATACTGGAGAGTGACCTGGTATCATATCATTTCCATAGGGAGCAATCCTTACCTTCTTCCCGAATCCAAATAGCCAGTGACTTTCTGTAGGTTATTGGTAAATTTTAAAAACTAAACAAAGCTTTATATAGCTGTTGAAACTTCATTTAGGGAATATTTTCCAATGAGCTGAGTCAAGTAGGAATGAAATGCAGAAAGGCTTCATTACTGTCAGAACTCGGGTGAGAGAAGGTCTGAGTTATGTGGGATCCAAATGAAACCCTGAGGGTCAGTCAACTGAGGTCCCTGAAGAAATTTGAGGTATAGCCAGATACACAGATGGGCCGCCAAATTTGATGGTCTTTTTGCAATTCTCATCCTTCTTAACGTCTGACATTGTTGCCATTCTATTTTCATGGACATTCTCCTTATTCTGGGTTTTCATTGATAATGCTGTCTCTTGGTTCTCCTTCTTGTCTGACCAATCTTTTTCAGTCTTTATTGGTTTATCATCTATATCATGTACACTTTTGTTGATTTCCAGTCATTTTTCAGTCATGTCCAACTCTTTCTGATCCCATTTGGGGCTTTCTTGGCAAAGATACAGGAGTGGTTTGCCATTTCCTTCTCTAGTTCATTTTAAAGGTGAGGAAACAGAGTTAAGTGACTTGGCCAGGGTTACATAGCTAATAAGTGTCTGAGCCCAGATGTGAACTCAGGACAATGAGTCTTCCTCAGTATGGCCTGGCAGGTACTCTATCCACTCATGCATCCTGACTGTGTGTATAACCCAAGTTTCTGTCATAGGTCTTTTCTCTACTAATTCTCACTTGCATCTGCTCCTATACATTGGCTACTATATGAAGATGACTCCCAGATCTGTATATCTAGCCCTAGTCTCTGAACTCTAGCCCCATTCACTAACTACCTAATAGACCTCTCAATCTGACTACCCCACACAAATGTAAAACTCACTATGTTAAAAATGTGACTTATTATCTTTTTGCCTAAACCTACCCTTTTTTGAATTTCCCATCACCCAAGGTCATAAGCCCAGCATTATTTTTGACCTCTCATTCCACCTCACCCCTTCTCCTATCATATTCAATCAGATGTCAACTCTTGTAATCTCTGCCTCCACACCCTTTTTATATGCCGTCATTTCTGTACTCATCCATCTACTTCCCTAATTCATGATCACCGTTTTCCTAGGCTACCGTAACAGCTTTCTAATTAGCCTCCCTGTCTCAAATGTCTTCCTATTGCAAGCCATGCAATTAATCTTCCACATAGTTGCCAAAGTGATTTTCCAAAAGCACAGGACTGACCACATCCCTCCATTACTCAATAAACTCCAGAGACTCCCTAATGCCTCCAGTTTCAAATGTAAGCTCACCAATGTGACAGTTAAAGTTCTTCACGACCTGTCCCTAAACTCTGTGTTCAGCCTCATTACACATTACTCCCCCTCCAAACACAATATAATCCTGTCAAACAGGTTTTCTGATTGTTTGGCAAACATAGCAATTCATCTTCTCTGTCTTTCCATTCACTAGCCCCCCTGGAATATATTGCCTTCACCTCCCTCTCTTAAAATCTTTTTCCTTCAGGATTCAGTTCACCTTCTCTAAGACATCTTCTAAGTCCTAGAGCCCACCCTTCCAAAATTTTCTTATATTTCCTTTGTTGATATCCTATATATGCTTATCTATGTATACTTTCTTCCCCAAAATAATGTAAGTTCTTGAGAGCAGGAGCTGTTCCAATTTTGGCTTTGTATCCACAATGCCCAATATAATCTGTGTCACACAATTAGTGCTTAATAAATGCTAGCCGATTGATTGGCTGATAAGCTTAGTGAGCTATGAGTCCATGCTGAGTCAGCTTGGCCATGACACTAAGAGGAAATACTGAAATCAAATGATGAAAGGGAAAACTTCAATTTAAAGTCACCTGGGGTAGAGGTGGGGAAGAGAGATAGCTAGGTAACAGTAGATAGAGCACAGGACCTGGAGTCAGGAGGACCTGAATTCAAATTCGGCCTCAGACACTTACTAGCTGTACCATCCTGGGCAAGTCACTTAACCCCAACTGCCAACCGCACTCCAAAAAGAAGTTACCTAGGGGCAAAATCATAGAGACAACAGGAAATGGAAGGATTAGTCACCTGTGAGAGTAGCTATCCAACAGCAAGGTAGAAGAATTTAAAGTCTCCTTTAATAAGGGGTACCAGAAAGGCAAGCTCATGGAATGAGGCAGCTCAGCTCAGAAGACAGAGGTCTGGATTTGAGATGAAGAAGGCCTAAGTTCAAATTCTGCCTCTGAAACTTATAAGCTGCATTTGTTGTTTTTCAGGCATGTCTGATTCTTTGTGATCCCACTTGGAGTTTTCTTCGCAAAGATGCAAGAGTAGTTTGACACTTCCTTCTCCAATTCATTTTACAGCTGAGAAAACTAAGATAAACAGGGTGAAGTGACTTGCCCAGGGTCACACAGCTAGTAAGTGTTCTGCTCTGAACTCAGGGAGGTGAGTCTTCCCTGTCTCCAGGCCTGGCACTCTACTCCTAGCTGCACAGTCACAACCTGTATGACTGAGCAAATCACTGAACCTCACTAGCCTCAATTCCCTCATAAATACAATTTACCGTTTGTATTTCAGTCACATGAGCGAATGCATTCTACTTTTATCTTGTCCCTTCAAAGCCCTTTGAGGTCCCCAGATGACACACTAGATGTGTTATAATGTCAGAATGAAGAGGAAGGTAAAATGATTTCTGCTGCAGATGAGTTATTAATATTTAATGAACAGTAATGAGGACAATACCTGGAGTACCCAGAATACCAACCTCATAAAAGATGAGGTACATAAAGTGTTTTGCAACATTCAAAGCAAATGCTGTTATTGTCAGTTATTAGCATCTTATTCTCGTTTTTTGTGATGAAGTTCAGACAAATTATTGTTGCGATTGTCACTTCTATTGTTGCTGCTGCTTCTGTTAAAGAAAACAGAACTTCAAGTACCATAATCTTGACACAATGTGCTACCAGGTGACTCAGCTTTTTTCCTACTTTTAATACCTTGACAAGCCTTCTGGTTGCATATTCAAGTTATGAATCCCCTCAAATGATTTATCCCAACTGTGACGTGTTGTATATGGGTAGGAGTTATGAAAGGATAAAAAGGGAGATTAATAGACTATAAATTATTTCCTGATCACTTCAACTCTAGTAGTATGCTGATAAAGAAAGTGTTCCTTGATGAATATATTGCAACGTATCATAGAAATTGGTGCAATTCCTGGCACATGGTAAGTACTTAATGACTGTTACGAAGGTTCGCCAGTCTAGGGTTCTGCGTGATAAAGAATTTAAGTCAGGAGTGACTTCAACATACTGACTTTTTCTCTGGAAATTGATACTAGTTCAAATTTTTATCTATCAGAGCTGTGTTCAGGTAGGAGGATAGACCAGATGACCCTTTAAGTCTATTTTAGCTCTGTAATTCAATGGGCAGGCAGGGTCTCCAATTTCTCCATTTGGACCATGATTAAAAGAGAAGTACAAAGCTTTTCCGTGTTCTATCAGATCTCTCCCTGCCAAATCAATAAACTACCAAAACCAATATCCGATCCCACGAAGAAAATACAAACCTGCAGCTCATATTTTGGTATATCAGTGAATGCATCATTACATTTTTATCTTTTCCCTTCGATGTTTATATGCAGTCCTTTGAGGTCCTTGGATGACGCACTAGCTATGTGCTACGGTGTGGGAATGAAGAGAAAGGTAGAATGATTTCAGATGTAGATGAGTTACTAATATTTAATTCAAAGATCCCTCTTTGATTGAAAATGAATACAAAAGGCTTGCATAGAGAGGGCCTGACATCCTGCAAGTTCAAAGGCGAGATAAAACAGACAGAAGAGTTCACTTCTGTTAGAAAAAGAAGCTCTGGGCTAAATTTTACTCTGGCACTGAGTAGCAATCCCTTGGTAACCAAAGGAGTGTACAAGTTTCTCCAAATATACTTAGCGTGATGAGACAAAATTCACCAAACTGAACCCCTGAGTAAAATAGTTATATGAAATACAGGAAAACTCAAAGGAAGCCGTATCCATTTTTGTGCCTTTTCTTTTTTTTAATGTAAAAGTATTTTATTTTTTCCAATTACATGTAAAGATAGTATTCTACATTCATTTTTTATAAGATTTTTAAGTTCCAAATTTTCCTTCCTCCCTTCCTTCTTTCCCCTCTCCTCAAAACGGCAAGCAATCTGATATAGGTTATACATGTGTAATCACGTTAAACCTATTTCCATTAGTCATGTTGTGAAAGAAGAAACAGAACAAAAGAGAAAAGAACACAAAAAACCCTAGAGAAAGTGAAAATAGCACGCTACGATCTGTATTCCGATTCTATTAGTTCTTTCATCAGATGTGGATAGCATTTTCTGTTATGAGTCTTTCGGAATTGTCTTGGATCACTGTATTGCTGAGAAGATCTGAGTCACTTTTGTGCATCTTCTAAAACTTGCTTGCCTTTGAAATGGATATATGCTCCTGAAGACTTCTTACCAATTGGAAAACCATATAAATTACATAGTACTCATGTATAGCTATGTGAACATCAACTAAAGCTGTGAACACTGTCCCAATGGCAGAATATGTGACTTCCCTTGTTCTAGACAAGCAGGTCTTTGAGATCTGTTGTAAGTCTGTCTATTCTGGCCTATCTTTGACTTAGGAAGAATCTGTGAGTGGAAGTAGAAACAGGGACAACCTCCAAATGGCTTTTAAGAACCTAACTACTAGCCTAGCATGGCAGCTCATACACCTGTCATCTCAGCTACTGGGGAGGAGGTTAAGGTTACAAAACCTCCTAAGCTTCAGTGGGCTCAAAACTCAGTGATCACATTAAGTTTTGCATCAACATGGTAAGCCATGGGAGGAAGGGGATGAGACCACAAGGTTGCCTAAGGTGCAGATGAACCAGCCCTGGTCAGGAGTAGAGGAGGTCAAAGCTCTTACGGGTAATCAGTAGTAGTGGCACTTCCAAATTGAGATAGGAAGAGAAGCAGAAAGAGAGGGGGTGGGAGGAGAAGAGAGGGAAGGGGAGAAGGAAGAGGATGAGAGAAGAAAAAGGGAAAAAAGAAGGGAAGGGAGAGGGGAAAGAGAAGGGAGAAAAGAAAGAAAGAGGGGAGAAGAAAAGGAGAAAAGAAAGGGGAGGAGGAGGAGAAGAGAAGGGAAAGAGCCTTACATGCCAGAGAGAGCTTTACATAGTCCTTGGAGCCACCAATCTACTTGAGAAATGTGAAACCAACCTCAATCCATAGACAAAGGGTGATTGGTATGACCTTCAGAAAGCAATCAAAGGCCCCTGTGTTTACTACAGAATGTAAACATGTAGCCAATCACAAGACCAAGAAAAACCAACCCTCTGGAAAGTGAGTTATTCCAGGAAATGCACTGTGGCCTGGCTCCTTCTAAGGACACAGTCAGTACAGAAAGATGTCCTGTTCTCACTAACCTTGCCCTCACAGCCAATTATCTGCCCAAGGGAAGGAAAATGAACAGCAATGGGGAGAAGAGGGTTATGTGGGGGGAGGGAAAGAGAATACCTTTGTTGCCCTAGCAGTAATGATTTTATAGAGCTAAGAGGGCCCTTCTTTATGAAATATACTGTGCCTATTCATACTTTAAGAAAAATGAAAAACAGCATGGAGGGAAAGTATAAATATTTCACAAGTGCAGGGGTTGGGAGGATGGGAGAGAAAAGGCTAACTAGATGCAAAGCAGCTGGCCACTTCATGCAGATTTAGATCATAGGAACTCATAATATATAGAAAAATTATTCTAGCCATCTCATCCCTGGAACAAGATCTCAGGGAATGCTTCAAGGTCATCCAACTTTCTAAATAAGTGTTGACAACCACAGTAATGCCCTAGAGTCTATGCTAACTAATGAGGGAAGTATTTCTTTCAAATACCAAAAACAAAATGAGAAATTTATTTTGTGATTTAGTGAGTGAATTATTCTCTCTTTTTAAAACATTTTCCCACTCACACTATAATTCCCCACTCCACTGTATTCCCAACACACATATGTATCTCTTAGAACCTGACAGATTTCTCCAAGGTATACCAAATGCTACAGAATGAAATATGGTATATTCAAAATGTTTGGAATAAGTAAACTTTTTCAATACAACAAAATAGCAGTACTCAAGCCACAAGTTTAGTGTATTGAAAGAATTTCAACTGAAAGAAAGATTCTTACTTAAACCTCACTATACCAAAGTCAGAAATGAGGCATCCTGAAGATCTGAATAAGGGAGGATCCTCCTGCTCCGATGGCTCTTGATGATACAGAGGTGATCTAGAGTTCTTGGAAGCAAGGTCAACAAGCTTTAAAAGACTTTAGGTACAGTGCCTCCCACGTAGCAAGTTCTCATTAAGTGGCAGGAATTGTAGGCAGTCAGTTGACACAGTGCTGTATCTGGGGAGTTGGAAGAACCTCAATTCAAATTCTGATTCAGAGAATTTCCTAGCCTTGTGACCCTGGGGAAGTCACTTAACTCCTGATTGCCTCAGTTTCCTCATCTATAAAATAAGAATAACAATAGCACCTACCTCACAGGGTTATGGAGGATAAAATGGAACAATATGTTGAAAATGTTTTACAAATCTTAAAGTGCTATACATGCTTATCAGTTGTAGGTGAGGTGCCAGACTTGATGGCTATTGGGAAGAAGGGTGTGGTGGTGGTGCTGCTGGTGTCTTGGTTCAAATTCCACCTTTGACACATAATACACGACACTTAAACTAACATTCTGGCCTTACAGTTAACTCATCAAAAAAATGAAAAGTATGAATGGACTACTGAGCCTCTAAGGTCCCTTCTACCATATTATTTATGATCCTAATAATAAAATACAATAAACATTGATTAAGCATCTATTATGTGCCGGCACTGTGCTAAGGACTAGGGATACAAATGAAAAAGACAGTCCTGCTAAGATCAACTCCGCTGAAATCAGAGAGGCTCAGTCTGCAAGACTTTTTCAGTAATAACAACTCAGAGAGACTATTTGTTAATATATTATCTAGGTTAGCAGAGAATATATTCATAATGATGAAATGATAGCTAGGTAGTACAGTGGACTGAGAAGGAGATTTAGGAAGAGCTCAGTTCAACACGCCCCTCCCCCAGCAAACATTTATTAACAATGTGACCTTGGGCAAATCACTCTGCCTCAGTTTCCTCATCTATAAAATGGCGATAATTAACAGTCTCTTTCTCCCAAGGCTAGAAAGACAAAATGAGATGCTATTTATAAAGTGCTTTGCAAAGTCGAAAACAATAGCCATTATTATTACCAATCCTTAAGGAAATAGTGATTAATTCAGTATACAAATAATGGCCACCTTGTTCCAACTCTTTGAGGTAAGCAGGACAAGTCTATGATTCTATTTTATGGATAATAAACTGAAGTTCAAAGAAGGTAACTGATTGAAGATAATGGGATAATGTCAGTAAAGCTTATGTTTATAATTAATATTATTGCTGTTGTTTTTATTTGCCCAAGATGACATGACTAGTAAGTAGGATCAGATGTCCTGACTTCAAGGCCATGTTCTTTTCATCATACCATATCTGGAAGAAGCTTTATAGATCACCTGGTTCAACCCCTCCATTTTGTAGAAGAGGAGATTAGATAGTGCATAGAGAGGTTGGAGTGATTTGTCCAACATCATGCATCTGGCATTTTTATAATAATAATAATAATAATAAGTAATCATTTAATAATAATACTATGTTTACTTTAGGCTCCCTCTCTCAGAACTGTTGACCTGATATACATATAGTTGCTATGCTGAAATGTGACTTCAATACCTCAGACATTCAGTACCTAAAGTTAGGACAGTCATCCTCTTACTTGGTTGGCCCAGATCCTTTTCCATTCCAGTCCCCTGTTAAGGCAAGGCAGGGTGGTGTAATCCTTGGTACTAGGAGATCTCATCTGTAGTGAGTTTGATATCAATATGGGAGAGGAGGGAAAGGGAGAGAGGAAAAGAAACAAAAAGAGACAAAGAGAAACTGAATGTGTCCTCACTGCCTAAGGTGGAGTGAAATGCCCAGGTCAGTAACAGTTAAAGTTCAGAGCTTACATGCCAATCAGTAGTGGGATTAGTCCATGAGTAGTCATGGACACAGTTCTTCCAACCTGGGTGAGACAGGGAGATCCAGTCTCCAAAAAAAATAAACAGATTTCTTAGGGCCTAAGTTATGTCCAATGCGCTAAACCTGTGATATTCCAGGGTTCATTTTCCACCCTACTCTTCTAGGTGGGTTTTACTTGAACAGAACTTAAAAGTTGTAGGAATGAGTACATGGGAGATGTATCAGCCTAGGAGGGGTGGCCTATGGAACTGAATGAGAAAGAAGCATAGGACCCCTAGTACCAGCAGCAGCCACTCCTGAGACCATCAGCCTGAAGAGTAATGTCTGTAAGCCACCTACTTGAACTTCCAGGAGCCAAGATGACAGACTGATTTCTAAATGCTCTCCCCCTCCCCTTGTTGATTTTGAAAAACCCAGAGACTATTTCCCCAGGAAAAATCCTGGAATAGTGGAATCAGCCAAAGGAAGTCTTCTCTCCTGAGCTAGAGCACAGGTAGGTTCAGCAGTTGGTAAACCCTTTCTGTGGTAACTGGGAAGACTACCCATTCCCCAGACTTCACATAGTGAGCTCCAGGGTAACTCTGGGGAAACTCAGAAAGACTTCACCTGGTCTCTGCTTTGACATACCAGCCAGCTCAGCACCAGGTAAGCTATAGCTTTCTAGTTTCTTGTTGAAAGAACCAGAAGTCATAACACACAAAGCCTCAAGTTCCAAGCACAAGAACCATGGGACAGATTCCCCTGTGTCCCAGAAGCAGATATCCACTTTAAAAGCGAGGAAAAAGGCAATCCTCATGAGCAGGAAGCAAACCAGAAAAGAAAAGACCATGGAATCTTACTATAGGGACAAGGACAAAACATGAATACCAAAGAGGTCAGCATTGAGATTGTACTCCCATGTGAAAACTCAGAAGGGAATATAAATTGGTCTCAAGTCCAAAGAGCATTCTTGTAAGAGCTCAAGAAGGATTTTAAAAGCCAAATTAGACAGAAGAAAAATTAATGATTTTAAAAATAGGAAAAAACAAATTATGGAAGAATTTAAAAGGAAAATTGGACAAATGAAAAAGGAAGTACAAAACCTAACTTGGAGAAAATAGGAATAATTGGGCAAATGGAAAAGGAGATAAAAAAGTTAACGAAGAAAACAATCTATTAAAAAATTAGAATTGGGCAAGTAGAAGCTAATAACTCTATGAGACATCAAGAACCAGAAAATAGAATCTAAAGAATAAAAAAATAGAAGAAAATGCAAAATATCTCACTGGAAAAACTAACCTGGAAAATAGATCCAGGAGAGAAAACTTAAGAATTATTGGTCTACTGGAAAGCCATGATGAAAAAAAGGGCCTGGACAATTATCTTCCAAGAAATCATCAAGGAAAATTGCCCAGAGGTCCTAGATCCAGAGAGCAAGATAGTCATCAAAAGCATCCACTGATCACCTTCTGAAAGAGATCTGAAACTGAAAACACCAAGGAATATTGTTGCCAAATTCCAAAACTATCAAGTAATACAGAAAATACTACAAACAGCCAGAAAGAAACAATTCAAATATCAAGGAACTGCAGTCAGGATCACACTGGACTTGGCAGTTTCTATATTAAAAGATTGGAGGGACTAGAATATGATATTTCATAAGGCAAAGGAGTTTGGGCTACAACCAAGAATCAGTTACCCAGCAAAAATGAATATAATATTTCAGGCAAGGAGATGGACATTCAATGAAATAAAGGATTTCCAGAATTTCTTTATGAAAAGGCCAGAGCTCAATAGAAAATCTGACCTTCAAATACAAGTCTCAAGAGAGGCATAAAAAGGTAAATGAGAAAAAAAATCCCCGACAATTTGCTATTCAGTATGGGCAAGCTGTTTACATCCCTATAAGGGAAGATAATACTTGTCATTCTTGAGAATTATATATTTATTATGATATTTAAAAGGGATATACATAGAGGGAGTGGGTATAAATTAAATGATGTGATGATAAAAAATGTGATTTAAGGGTGCAAAGGGATTGTGACAGATGTGAAAAGAAGGAGGCAGAAAAAAGTAAATCACATCACAGAAAGAGGCACAAAAACACATTGCAGTAGAGGGAAAGAGAGGAGGGAGATGAGCCCTGTTTGAGATTAATTCTCATCTGATTTGGTTCAAGAAGGGAACAACAAACTCAGTTAAGTATAGAAATCTAACTAGCCCTACAGGCAGTAGGAGGGGAAAGAGAAAAAAAAAGGAAGGAGAGGATAAAAAGGAGGGAAGAAGTAGTAAGGGAAAAGGGGAAATAAAGGGAGGGGGACTGATAGAAGGGAGGGAAGAGTGGTCAAAAAAAAGGAATGAATACATGGGATAAAATAATGAAAGCGAATGAAATCCCCAGAAACAGTAAACTGAGTCTACCTCTTCCTTGGCAAAGTAAATAACAGAAAGGGAAGAGTAAATGATCAGGGCAAATTCCTATTCTCTTGGACCAGTAATATATGAAATCAAGCAAAATACGGTCAATTGGATATATTCCCAGGGATGATCACCAACAGGACTCCAAAACAAGGGTAAATCCTGGGAGAAATTGCTTAGAAATTTCTACTAATGTCTGTCTATCAAGGTGTGGAGGAGTAGTAGAAAGAAAGGAAAAACATCTTAGATGAAAAGTACCTGCCTCAAAGTTCAGCTGCTTGCTGAGATCTCCCTCTCCTAGGGTATTAAGCAATGCTAATGACTTTGTTCTGCTCTGCCTCACTTAAAAATCCAATTCATGAACAAGACAAGACATCACCCTTGTGATATCATTGGTCCTTTTCAAAAATGAAAAACAAATGACATTCACTACAGAAAAAATCAGGCCTCTGACAACAGGAAAGCCTTCCAGAAGAAGTACCAAGAGGAACAGGTAAAAACGGTGAAGATGATACAAATCTGAATTCTATGAATTCTTTTTCTCATTCTTCCATTACTACCATCAAAAACTAATTTCTTTTAGGTGCCTTAGTAAAAATGAAGCACATAGTGCTCTAACAGTTAATATATACAAAGATGGCTAAATAATACTAAAGAGAGTATATGTCTACATTTTTTAAAAGAATGAATAAGGACATGTGGGCAGGGCAAAAGCCTTGCAAGTTCAATCCTCAAATCATAACCCTATAATAGAATTTTGCTAGTCTGAAGGGATTCAGTCATTTTGGAAAGTAATTTTGAATTATGATTTTAAAAAAAAGGATTAAAATGTGAATCCTCTTTGACACTTTTAGGCACATTCCTCCAATAATATCAAAGACAGGAATAAAGGTCACATATTACTTTAGGCTTTATATAAGTGTGTGTATATATACATATGTATGTGTATATACATATGTATATATGTGTATATATGTATAAATACACAAACATACATACATACACACACACACACACACCCCAAAATACTAATAGTAGCACTTTTTCCACTAGCAAAAAAAAAACAACCCGGAAATAAAATTACTATCAATTGGGCAACTGTTGTATACTAATGTAAATGGAATATTATCATTGTGAAAAATAATTAATAATCAATATCTTAGAGATTTACAGCTTCCCCTATCCCCTTCTTCCAGTTCAGCTCTTTTTCAGATGGACCTTACTGATAATGAGATTGCACTGATTCTCCTTATCAAGGTCAGCCCCCACCCAAGCTTGCAAGTACTTTAATCTAAAGTAGGGAAGCCAGTGGTGTTCTACTCAAAATTGGGTGGAGACAAATTTTAGACTGGTTGTCTACATACTCCAAGGTTGGGAGTGGTCTGGTATGGAGATATTTGCAGTGATATCAGCCCTGGTTGAAAGGGTTTATAAACTGTTCACCCTAACCCAAAGGGAGCTTAGCTGTAAAGTGAGAGAAATAAACACTTATTTCTTATTAACACTTATTAAAACAACTTAATCCTGTGTCTTTCTTAGTCCAAACTCTGAAGGTTGACAACATATAATAAAAAAAAATGAATATGAATAATTCCAAGAAGCACAGGAAAATATATATACAATGACACCTGTGTAAATGGGAAGAATACAACTGGATGCTGTGTAATTTTAATGATCCAGCTTGTTTTTGAAATGAGAAAATGTTCCTCCTTTCCTTGTTTGCAGAGGCAGGGGATTATGGGTGTGGCGTGCTGCCCATATTGCCTCATAGACTCAATTTATAATGACCTTTTTTGTTTGGTAACAAAGAACTGGAAACAAAGTGAGTACCTATTCACTGGGGAATGATTGGTGAAATTATGATATCTGAACATGATGTAAGTAAGTTAACTTCAAAGTAAGTGCCCAGGTTGGCCATGTCTTCATTCCTATCTAGATTCCACTTCTAATTTTGGACTCTATCTAGCATGCCGTTGAAGCTTCTTCACCATGAAAGTTTATTCCATTCTTGGACTTCTCACACTGGAAATACATGCCACCCTTGTGGCTCCTTCCTCCGATTAGCTGGTTCCTCCCAGAATCTCAATTTTAATTAAAGAAAATGCCCAGGCCAGCCATGACATCATTCTTCTCTAAACTGCACAACAGGCATTTTCTCTACTCTGCCCCAACTCAGGTACCTGCCCTGCCCTGCTCCACCCCTTGTCAGCTTCCTTTTAAGTACTATCTTCCCCAATTAGCTTCTCTAGGACACAGATTATCTTCCTTTGGGCTTGTATTTGCATTCCTAGCACTTCACTGCTTTGCTAAATAGCACAACTACTGAGTGAAATCATATTTGAACTCACCTAGCTACAAAGACATAAAGGAAAACACCCGTGAAAGAATTAAGAACTATGGTCAAGTCCATAACCAATCTTAACTCCTGAAGACTGATGATGAAGCATGTTTCCACTTGTTAGGCAGGGAGGTGATGGAGTAGAGGTAAAGAACAAGATATATTTTCTAACACAACCAATATGTGGATTTGCTTTTCTTGGCTACATTTTCTACAAGTTAAGACTTTGGGGTTGGGGGGGGTGTTAGGGAGACAGTGAGAGGAATAGCAAAAATGATACCAAAAGAGAAAGAAAATAAAGCAAAAGGTAAATCAATCACTTTATAAAATACAAGAACAGAAGGAGAGTCAGAAGGGGACAGAGAAGCAGGGTAACATTAGAAGAAACATGTTAAATTTGAACTATACTTTTAAAACAAGCTGTATGTAGCAGGTATTCACAATTTCTTTTGCAGTTCTTTTTCAATTGTTCTTTGTATGGGAAAATAATCATGTTTATTGATAGTTACCAAGCTCAGGATTAATTTTAAAAAATTTCTAAATAAGGAAAATGTAGATGATTTTATTAATGATGCAATGGGCACTTATTTATTAAGTTATTTTTGAGTGAGGAGGAGAAGACCTTAGAGGTGGAAGTAAAACAAATTGAGGACAATTAGCACTTGCAGTGTACTAGACAACTAATATGGACATAAATGTTCCCAGGAATTTCTGCCTCTTAAATTCCCTATCAGCAGAAAAATGATCTTCCTTGTTCTCTAATGTGGAAAATCAAAAGTTTTATAAACGTGTTTATGGTTTTTCCCCCCTTTCAGAATCCTATAATAGGAAAACTAATTCAGTTTCTACAGGAGAGGAAGAATAAACCTCCAATAAAAGATCCTAAAAAGACCTTAATTTTTTACACAAATATGTAAGTATTCTATAACAAACATTATAGCTGTCTTTAAATTCCCCAAAGGCAGGATTTGCAGCTACAAAAATTTAAGAAGCAAACAGATCCTTCTATACATAACAAGAAAAGGGTCCTAGAAATCACATGCCAGACACAATAAAATTCTAACATTCAAGCATTTCAACAGTCAGCTTAACAAGCCCAAGAGCATCTTTATCAATTTGCTAGGAGAGCTTTATTTAGAAGTAAAAAATAAAATTAGACTCCTGAAAAGGACACAATAGAAGAGTGAAAGATATTCCTACAGCTGATAGCTGATGTGACAGACACCAATTAACAAAAAAAAGGATTTCAGAAGTTTGCTGCCTCCGGATTTGAATTTTTCCAAATTTAACTCTAAGCCTTAGCCTAAAAGCATGTGTAGGCATAGTGATGTACACACACCCAGTGCAGAAGAAAATTCCTACAGATTATGCCATGAACCCAGATGGGCAACAGAATGAGAAAGAAAATCCTCTCCACTATTCTAGAGGACAAATTCCTGATATCTAGTTCATGTTGTACTAGGGGAAAAAAACCCCAAACGGCTTATCAATTGGTACTTGGATTACAAATGCTAACAGGCAAGGGAAGAGTCCAATTTTTAAAGGCTTTCTTAAACTCTTCCAACTTATCTAGCAAATAGCTAAGTGGTTTTTGCTCCCCTTTTAATAGCTTTACAAGAAGGAAAAATAACCACTCTAAATCACACATGAGACCATTTTTGGTTACCAAATACAAGAATGTTTAACTTCAGAGACTTTGACTTCAAGAGATGAAAATCTGCATCTTATAACTAGGTCTGTATACCTTCTCTTTGGGTTTGTTTGGGGTTTTCTGGCTGGATCTGTGTCTGGTGTGGGGACTTCCAGTGTGAGAACTCCCTTTACTGGCAACTCATTTGTAATTTAAAATCAGATTTTGACCAAGTACTACCTCCTGCAAGAGGCCAGTCGTATCCCCCAACTGCCAGTGTCTTTCCCTCAAACGTCACTCTGCATATAGGTAAGGATTTATACATATGTTGTCTTCCACTTTGGAATGTAATCTCCAAGAGACTTGGGAATGTTTTTGCTATTTCTTTTATCTCCTCAGGGCTTAGCACAAGGCCTAGCAGATAGTAAACTCTTAAATACTTGCTGATTGATAGATTACATTTACCTGAGAAACTTAGAGGTTCCAGGACTGGCCCCTACTTAACACAGAATCTGTCAGGGGCAGAACTCAAACCCAAGTCTTCCTGCCTCCAAGACTGGCCTATCCACTCAATCATATATTGCCTCCTCAGACCTAAAAGAACTAAAAGAAGAAAACTATAAAACTCAAACATCAAAACCTTTTCTCTGGGTTTCTTTTCATATCTCTCCCCCACCTTTAGATTCCTCTCCAATTCTAATACCAAATGAAGAATTTTTCCCAGACTAATTGACATCCCTCAGACAAGGTCCTTCTCTTTCCTTGTGGGCAGATGTTATTTGCATACTGACATATTGTAAATCTAGTCACCCAGGTAACAGGGCTTCAGTTAGCAACTGCAAATTGAAGGTCAGCTTGATTCCTTCTAAAATTAGAAGTCAGAGAAATCTGATTTTTAACTGTTTGAAGTAGGGTGCTTGGTTTGTAAATAAATTCGATTTTTATAATAAAGTTTTAATTGGGGGCTTTTAATACTACACAACGAAAGTAAACTGAAGTACTTCAACATGCCAGTAAGATTTGCTTTTACATATTGATATGTTCCCTCTCCCCACTGCTGTTTTTATTAATAGTATCATCATTCTATCATGCTTGAAACCTTGGAATTGTCTATAAAATGAAAGGGCTAGATTAGATGGTCTCTATAGTCTAACTAGCTCTAACATTATAAGAATTTATCAAAAGAGATACCATATCTGCATTTTCCTGGAAAAAGTGTTTTGGTACCACAGAAAAAGGATGGAGGAAACATACAGTGGGAGATTTCCAGGGTTGGGAGCTGGTTCAAATTAAAATGTTATTACTTCAAATGGAGACAACAGAATGCTAGTTACTATGTAAGAAACACTGAATAGCAAGAATTCAGAAAAGTATGGGAAGACATATGAACTGACACAGAGTGAAGTAGACAGAACCAGGAAAAAATTATATACAGTGACTGCAATGATGAAAATTGAAAGAAAAAAGAAAAAGGAACTGAATGCTGTGTAATTATCAGGACCACACTTATCCCCAAAGAAAGGATGAGAAGAAACAGCTCCTTTCCTTCTTTGCAGAGGTCACATATATTGTCATACTCAGTGAATTTTGTTAAAGTGCCTTTTTTTAGGTTTATTTCTTGTCCTTTGTTATAAGGATGGACCTTGGAGTAAGAGAGGGAAAAAGATTAGATAAAACCAACACAAATTAAACATTAAAGAGTATTACTGTGTATGTCTCTGCTGATAGATATTTCCTGAATTTCCTCTTATTTCATTCCATTTTTCACCAAACTTCTCCCTTGTCAGTTCATGAAAGGGAAGAGTCACTTCATAACTCCACCTTGACCAAACCTGTTAGGAAAACCCAAGGAGCAACAGTGGTAACAGGTGAAACTGAGGCTCGTTACATGAGTAATAACGTAAGTGGAAAAGTGGAAAGAGCAAGGAAACTTAAAATCAAGAAGACCACAGTACAGATGTGCTTCAGACTCTTACTGACAATGTCACCCTGAGAAAGTCTTTTAACTTCTCTGTGCCTCAGTTTCCTCACCTGTAAAATGAAGATTATAATAGTACCTACCTCACAAAGGTTGATATGAGGATCAAATATATTGTGGAAATTGTGAAAATAGAATGGTTAATGGCGTTAGTAACCATCTTTATCTGCTTGAGCTTCCATACTAAGCAGAGGAGGTCAGACTAACCTGAGAATCAGAATCAGACAACGAGGAGGCAAACTAAACATCTCTCAAGACATCCCTGAGATCCAAAAAAATATCCCTCCCCACCTCCACCCCTTTCCAAAGTCTTGACTTTAGGTAGTTTTTCTCGAGAAGGACATTACTGATACTGAGGCTTCTTATCCAATAAAGAAGAGCCAAGCTTGCAATAAATTTAATCTAAAGTGGGGAAGCCCACATTTTTCTACTCAAGTTTGGGTGGAGAGAGATTTTTTTTGGTTAGATAGCCCAAGACTGGGAGTGGTCTGGGGTAGAGATTTTTTTCTCAGTTCAGGGGTGAAATGATGGAATAACATCAGTCCCTGTTGAAAGGGTATATAAAGTGTTCAACCTAACCCCAAAGGGAGCTCAGTTACAACTGCAGCTCCCATGCATTCATATGACACCCACCCACTTTGAGAGAATAAACATACATATAGCCTAATAGATCACACTCAGCAGGTTTACAATATATAAAATGCTTTGTAAGCCTTAAAGTTCTATATTAATGCTAAGTATAATTAAAACTATGTTTTATGCTTTTGTACAATTTCTTCCTGAAAGCACAGGTAGACACAAGCTCTAGTAGCTCAGCCCTTCTGGAACTCTTAAGAGCTCCAGCCAGCATCTAAAGAGAATTAAACAAATAAAATACGTAATTCAATTCTGGAATGCTGCACTTCAATGACTGACCTCCTTTTCTGAATTTCTAAAGAAATCACCCAGATCTAGGAAGAAGCAGCCAGATGGCTAGGGTTTGTGAATTGTGAACACAGCTGATGAATTAAACATAGCATGTAAGTTTGTAACTTTGATGAGAAAAATTTTTTTTTTCTGGTATGCTGTTTGAAAAATATTACAGAGCAATCTTTTCTAGAGCTGGAAAGAACTGAAAAGGTTATGTAATTCAAACCCCCTCCCCCATTTTACAAATGAAGAAACTGAGTCCCACAGTGGTTATGTGAAATGCTGTAGGTAGTAAACATAGGAGGCAAAACTTAAACCTGGTTCTTCTAACACAAAAATCAGTGCTCTTTCCAGTATATTACCTAACAATATATAGAAATCTGTCTGGCTTCTAATATTTTACTAGTTTTGCGCTATAATGCAGCTGGCAAAGAGCTTTTAATGAATTAAATTCTATTTAAGATTTTGAAAAACTTTTAAGTTACAGAGCATTATTAACCATTTATAAGAAGGGGAGGGTGACAGGGGAAGTAGGGAACAGAACTGAACTAACGCTCAGACAAATTGGGTTTAAATTCCAGGAAACTTGTTTCCTCATCTACACTAGAGACTGCTCATATTTAGTAGGAATTCTAATATCTTAAGTATCAAAACAATATTTTTTACAGAATACAAACTACAAAATGTTTGGTGAATTTATTTACTTACTTCAACTTCTTTATTAAAAACTCCAGTCTCATAATATCTGCAAAATTATGTAGTTCAAGGTTCTTAACCTAGGATCCATAAGCTTAGGTATAAAAAAAATTTTAATAATAGCATTTCAATTATTTATTTCCTTTGTAATTTCATGGATTTAAAAAATGTTATTCTGAGAAGGTATCCCTAGGCTTATGGGCATCATCAAATTGCCAAGGGGGTCCATGACACATGAAAAAAGGTTAAGAGCCCCTGATGTAGTTGATATTCTTGATGACTTGAGTAGGGTTCATGAGTGCTTGAAATCTGTCATCAAGAGAATAGAGATCTCCTCCAAATTAGAGCCAGATTCTCATCCATCTGTGTATACAATCATTCTGAAGAACTAAATAGCAGTGGTTATGCAAAATCCCAGGGTATGATCAACCCTTACATTCCAGAATTGAACACTGTGTGGAGAAACCCCGTAACTGTTCTATTTTATTCATACATGTTTAAAATAGAGAATGGTAAATTAAGGAGGGAGGAGGCTATTCTCAAAGAAGTCTCTAGGAAAAAAACTAACAGCAACAATAATTTTTTTTAAAAGATGAAAAATCATACGGCTGACCTCACTTGTGCTAATTGGCAAATGTCCCAGTTGTCCACTAACCATTGGCACTAGCCACAATTCACTTCATTCTCTGGACATCTCATCAGCTGCCATATCATAATCCTATTGTGAAAATCATGATCAAATCAACTGTATTATGGAAAGGTTGTGCCAATATGCTCCTCTGTAACTTTCCAAATCCAAATACCATCACTCCCAATAGGTGCTATCTCCTCCGTTAGACTATCATCCCTTCAGGGCCAGAATTGTCTTCACTTTTACATTTGTATTCTTAGCACAGTTCTTAGGATACAGTAAACATTCAATAAATGCTTTTTCATTCACCCACTCATTCAATATATATTCATTCACTCTCACACATTCACAAAAACTCAGTTATTTGATTTGGGATCAGGGGTTGAGGGAGAAGAAGGAAGAAAGAAGAGAGGAGAAAAAAGCGAGATGACGGGAGTGGGGGAGGCAGCCAGGTGGTGCAGTAGATAGAGCACAGATCTGGAGTCAGGAGACCAGAGTTCAAATGCAGCCCAGATACTTGACACTTACCAGCTGTATGGCCCTCGGTAAATCACTCAACCCTGACTGCATAACCCAAAAAAAAAAAAAAAAAAAAAGGAAAAGGGGAGGGCAGAGGAAGACAGTAAGGGAAAAACCAAGAAGTACTGCTTATTAAAATCAGAGTAAGATAAGAAAATGCTTCAGAGGAAATGTTTTCGAATCCTCATTCCATCACTTGTTACTTGTAAGACAACAGCAAAATCATTTCATATCTGTGGACTTCAGTTTCTTTATTTTTAAAAATAAGAGGCTGCAACAGATGACCCCTTCCGGCTGTAAATCTAGGTTTCGTTATTCTTATTACTTGAGTCATTGACTGAAACACAGCTGCAACAACTGTGGCAGGTCTCCACTTCAGTTAATTTTTCAAACAGTAATTAAATTTCTTAGTGGAGAGGGCTGGTATTTTTTTTTTAATCCCTCAGGGTGGCTTTAAGAACAAATCCGAATCTGAAGACACGCTCCTTTCCACAGTTCTTAGCTCCACGTAGTCTTGAAGAGAATGAAATCTAAGGAAAGGCTCAGAGCTGTGATTTTGACTGAGAAAGAAGAGGGTCTCAATCTACAGATGGGGGTGCTGCACATGGACCTGAGCACGAAGCTTCTACAAACCCAATGCCTGCTACATCACCTAACCTGAGAAGCTTGGTTAGATAAGAAAATCCTTCTGTGAAAGTGGTTTCAAATCCACATTCTACCCATGCTACTTGTATGACCTTAGCAAAATCATTTGACATTCGTAAGAGTTAGGTCAGGAAGGGATACTGGATCTCAGAGCTCACAGAGGAAGAAAAGAAGACCCAAGAAAAAAGTGACTTTTCCCAAGGAACACAAGTAGTCAATGAGCTGACCTGGGATTCAAATCCAGGTTTGGAGTCCAAATTCAGTATTCTTTAGACTATTCCACTTGTCTGAGATATAACTACTTTGAATATTCCCTTTGATCCCAGAAATCATAAGCTCATACACAGATTTTAAGGTGAAAGGAATCTCAAAGGTCCTATTCTAGTTAACCCACTCATTGTGTAGATAAAGAAAGTTTCAGAGAATTCAAGTGATTTGTCCAAGATGACACAGGTAGAAAGTCACCAGGTCATTATTCAAACCTGGACCTCTAATTCCCAATCCTGTATTCTTTCCATGGTATCCCACCTGCCTGCCATTTCATTAAAATTATATCTGGGAACTCTCTCAGCTGCTAAGGTTTTGTTGGTTGTTTGGGTTTTCTTTTTTTGGTTTTGCAGGGCAGGGGGATGGAGACAAAGGCAAGAGAAGGGGAAAATTAGGGAAACTTGAGGTCCCTTCGCACTATTCAGAACCCCTCAGTAGAGGCATGTTTGCTTTTTTCTGAAATGTGTTTTTAAAGTCTTCCTTCTGGAAATAAAATGGCTTTCCACAGGAGGTAGTAGTGTGCTGGAGCCAGAAAAACTTGGGCTCTGGGAAAACTCTGTGACCCTAGGAAAACCAGTAAACCTCTGTTGGATTTCCCCATCTCTAAAATGGAGATAATAAGAGCATCTACCCTCGCAGGGTGATTGTGAGAATCAAAGTATGCAGTCCTTTGTAAACCTTAAAGCACTAAAAGGTTAGCAAGTAGTATTCCTAGAAAGCAGTCTCTGTGAAATTTTTCAACCACTTCCTTATAGTCTTTAAGCTGAGATATTACATGACTTCTCTATCTCCCTAAACATCTGGTTGTTGGTTCCTGGAATAAGAAGGTAATTATTGCCCTCCTGTACACTTCTTTGGCTGCTTTAGACAAGATCTATGCTGTTCTGCATAATAAATTATGTTTCCAATGCCTATGCTATATTAGTTTTGATCTTCACAATAACCCTGTGAAGAAGGCTGTGAAGTTATTACTATTTAAAAGATGAGGGAGAAGGAAGGAAGGAAGGAAGGAAGGAAGGAAGGAAGGAAGGAGGAGGAAGGATGGAAGGAAGGAAGGAGGGAGGGAGGGAGGGAGGGAGGGAGGAAGGAAGGAAGGAAGGACCATAATCAAAGGGATGCCTTTCAGTGGAGGAATGGTCTTGAACAAATTGCATTATACAAATCTGATGGAATGTTACTGAACCTTCAGAAATAAAAAGAGAGATGATTTCAAAGGACCTTAGCTACTATAAACTGAGGCAGAGTGAAATCAGAAAAAAAAATTATACGAAGAAAACAACAATGAAAGAAAACCAACTTTGAAAAATTAAGAACTCTGATCAATGCAATGCAATACATGGGTTAGTACCCATGTATCCAGAGGACCTAAGATAGTATTATCAATACACCAATCTCCTGAGAGATGACAGACTCAAGAAACAGAGGTATATATTTTTGGACATGGCCATCTGGGTCAGAACACTCACAAACACCAAGACTGGTTTGATGAAAATGACGGGGAAATTCAGAAGCTGCTAAACGATAAAACGAGAACTCCACAGGATTTAGCAGCAGGATAGTTCATCCACCTCTAAGAAGCAGCATTTAATTCCATCAAAAGCCAAGTACAAGCAAAGCTTAGAGAGATGCAGGATTCCTGGCTCAGTAAGAAGGCAAATGAAATTCAGTTTTATGCTGACAGTAACAATCCAAAGTGCTTTTATGATTCCCTGAAAGCTATTTATAGACCAAAAACTTATGGTGCATCACAACTACTCAGTGCTGATGGAGCCACATTGATTAGTGATAAGGAGACATGATCCTAGAGAGATGGGCTGAACACGTCCATGGTGTTCTCAACAGATCATCATCAATTTACCTCAGGTTGAAGTCAGCTCCTCCTTAGCTGAACTTCCAACTGAAGAAGAGGTTTTGAGGACCATTAGGCTCCTTTCATGTGGCAAAGCACCTGGTGCTGATTCTATTCCAGCTGAGATTTACAAGGTAGGAGGACCATTGCTTATACAAAAACTGACGAATTTTCCAGGTTATATGGCAAGAGGAGGTTTTTCCCCCAGGACTACAAGGATGCCTCCACTGTCCATCTCTATAAGGGTAAAGGGAATAGACTGTCCTGCAACAATCACAGGGGGATCTCTCTCTTAGTCATTGCTGGAAAAATTCTTGCTAGAGTCCTCCTTAATAGACTGATCCTTCACCTGGAAGATGGGCATCTACCAGAGAGTCAGAGTGGCTTCAGAAAGGGCCAAGGGAACAGTCAATATGGTATTTGCTGCCCAACAACTCCAGGAGAAATGCCAGGAGCAGAACAGAAGTCTCTACATAACATTTGTGGATCTGATCAAGGCCTTTGACACTGTTAATCATGAGGGTTTATGGAAAATTATGTCAAAATCTGGTAGCCCCAGAGAAGTTCATCAATATGGTATGTCAATTTCATGATGGCATGTTTGCCTGGGTTCTGGATAATGGACAAAGCTCTCATGCCTTTCCAGTCACCAATGGAGTGAAACAGGCCTGTGCGCTTGCTCTCATGCTTTTTAGCATGACGTTCTCAGCCATGTTGGACAAATGCTTTCAATGAGGATGAACATGGCATCAAGGTCAACTACTGTACTGATGGTAAGTTCTTCAATTTGAGAAGGTTACAAGCCAAGACCACAGTGGAGGGAGAGTTGGTGCATGATTTTCTGTTTGCAGATGATTGTGCACTCAATGCAGCCTCTGAATCTGAGATGCAACAAAGTATGGATCAATTCTCTGCTGCCTGTGCTAATTCTGGCCTCATAATTAACACCAAGAAAACACAGGTGCTCCATCAGCCTCTACCACACCATCCATATGTGGAACCATCAGTTACAACAAATGGAGAAGTTTTGAATGTTGTGGATAAGTTCACTTACCTTGGTAGTGTACTTCCAGGGATGAACACATTGACAATGAGGTTGATGCACACATTGCCAAAGCTAGCTCAGTGTTTGGGACGCTCCAAAGAAAGGTTTGGGAGAGAAGAGGTATTAGACTGACTACCAAACTGAAGGTCTACAGAGTGACCTCATTGGTATGTGCTTGTGAAACATGGACAGTCTACCAGTGCCATGCCAGGAAACTGAATCATTTCCACCTGAACTCTCTTAGGAAGATTCTGAGGATCACCTGGCAGGATAAGGTACCAGACACTGAAGCCCTTGCTTGAGGTGAACTGACAAGTATTCAAACTATGCTTCAGAGGGCACAACTCTGATGGGCTGGCCATGTTGTTCAAATGCAAAATGTGTGCTTGCCAAAAGGACTATTTTATGGAGAACTTGCATGGGGCAGGTGATCACATGGTGGCCAGAAGAAATAATACAAGGACACTCTCAAGGTCTCTCTCAAGCACTTTGGATTTGACTGTGCAACATTAGAGACACTGACACAGGACTGCTCAGCATGGTGTGCCCACATAAGAAAAGGTGCTATGCTCTTTGAGAAAAGCAGAACTGAGACAGCACAAAGTAAAGACAGGATGCGCAAATTTGGGATATCCACCCCAAATATTCAAATGGACTATCTGCCCAACCTGTGGTAGAGCATTCTGAGCTTGTATTGGTTTGATCAGCCGTAGTCGGATGCACTGAAATTTCACTTTACAATGGTGATGTCATTTTCGTCCTCTTGGAAGACAAAGCACAAGAACCATTGCTTGCCTAGTTATTTATTACAAGGTTTTTCCTTTCTCTGAGTGTTCTCTGTTGATACTAAAGGGGGAAAACTGACTTAGAACCTCCTTTTTCTATTATAAACTATAGTGACTGACATGATTTATGTACAATCAATCTTCTCTGAACCATGGCAGAAAACAGGAATAATGGGATTGGTTAGGCAAATCCTAAAAAGTTAGGGTGTGAATTTGGGGGAAAAGAGATTCCATATTCCATTATTAAGTACTAGCTAAAAATCTATGAGCGTAATGAGAGGCTAAACACTGGAGTTACAGGTGCAAGTCATGGTCAAACACGCTACTGATATAAGCTGTTTTTCATTTCTTCTGGTGTCATTAATTCAATGCAAGGCTTTTAAAGTCAGCACCAGTGTTGGCTGATGCTGGTGGATCTAGAGATCTGTCCAATTAGTTTTGGGGAAGCCATAGTGAATTCACACCACAAAAGTATATTTACTGTTCAGTAGACTGAGATAGGGAAGCTCCTATACTCATGGTGGCCTGGAGGTTTTCTTCCTTATGCATGAACTGATATAAATCACTTTTTTCCTTGCAATAAATGAGTACAGTCAAGCAAAACCAATTCCTCAATGGGTCATGTCCAAAACAAATTACATCTCTATTTGTACTCTAAGTCTATCACTTCATCATGAGTCCTTTGGAATTATGGTTGGTTATTATGTTGACCAGTGTTCCTAATCTCTCAAAGATGGTGCAGTGGATAGAGCAGAAGGCTTGAAGTCAGAAAGATCTGAGGTCAAAACCTTACTAGCTGTATGATCCTGGGAAAGTCACTTAATATCTACCTGCCTCAGTTTCATCATTTGTAAAATTGGAATAATAATTACACCTACCTCCTAGGGTAGTTGTGAGGATCAAATGATAAAATAATTATAAAGCACTTAGCACAATGTCTGCTACATAATGTCAAGACTTTAGGAGACACCCTGTTTTCCACAGTCAAGACCCAGCAAGCAAGCTGTGCCCTGACACTGGTACAACAACAGTCCTTTGCTCTCACCCTCTGGATGATCTCAGCCACGGCAAAATCCAGAATTGTTCCATATTATTATTGTATTGCTTTGACCATCACGGAATATTCTCTGAGCTTAGACAAGCTCCTGCTGTATCCATGTTCAGGCATGAATTCCCTACTATGAATCAAACTTATCACATTGTTGCATAGTTATAGGTGTAAGTATTAAGATTGCCTACACTAAAGCCAATCCCCCTCAACCCCCAACAAGGGGGTTCAGACACATATATGTCTTTGCTTACAAGCCACTTTCCTCACTTTGAAATTAAACTGCTGGTTTATTCCTGACTTTCCTGTCTCTAGCCTACTCTGTTCAACTCCAGCCATCCACAGATCAGAGGCTGGAATCCAGTCTAGTTGACAATAGCAAGCAGTATATAAATATTAGCTATTATGTTTAAAGGGATATTTACTATGCATTTTATTCTCCTGCTTCTGGCTTACCTTGCTTAACATTTAGCTGATAAAATTCTTTAGGATTTTCTTCCATAGAGTACAAGGTGCAAGAAGTTAGTCCTATGCATCTGTAATTGAGAAACACAGCTGTATCAGGCACAGACTTGTTCCTCTTGTAAATCTTTGGATGGTGGCAGAAAGTTGACACTCCAACCTGTCTTTCCCACAAGTAATCTACTTGCAATGATTATTGGCCACAGACTGTATGAGCCATAACACCTACCTAAAACAAGTCAGAGTAAGGCTTTACCTCGAGGCATAAGAGAGAGCCCCTTCAAGTCAGGAAAGTCAACCTTGACACAATGTGAGTTTACAGATAATTAGCTTTGGGGATATACCTGTTTTACCAAGAAGCTGTAATTAGATACAGTAAGTCAAGAATGAAATGAAAGGATATATGGAGTGAAATAGGTTGGTTTTGTTCTTTTTTCTTTAAGTTAATTACTTCACTCGTTCTATCTCTGAAGTGTTAACTGACTTTGGGTTATCATAAGTTGAGGGTATTTGTTATTGTTGTTTTTCAAATAAAGGGAATTATTTTTAAAATTTGCTCTCTGCCAATCCAAATCTTACAACAAAACTTTGTGTCCTCTGCAGGGCAAGAATTACACTTGGTATCATTCCAAGAATATTCTCCACACCTTCGAGAAACATTTTGCTTTCAGATCTCAGTTTCCATCTGCTGGTGTGAACTCTCTCTCGTAACATCTTTTTAAATTTTTTTTTAAGGACAGGAAAAACTTCAACTAGAAATAATAAAGAAAGAATTGTGTCCTAAATTTACATGGAATAACAGAACCTCAAAGATGAAAGGGATCTTAGGAATTATCTAGTCCAACTTAAACTTAACACTGAGTGTTCACTTGAACACCTCTAGTGAAAAGGAATTCATTAGCATTTTCAGCAAGACTATCTCACTTTGGGACTGCTCCAGCTTGAAGAAAGTTTCTTTATATCAGGATAAAAGATGGCCACCTACAATTTCCACCCTGCCCCCTAATTCTGCTCTCTAACGATAGATAAGCCTTTTCAGACCATTCAGTTTATGGAACTTCTGAATGATACTGTCTTCTGCCCAATACATTCTTATGATCTCCTAATTTATTCATTAGTTGTTTAAAAGAAAGAGATTCTCTCTCTTTCCACACACACACACACACACACACATACACACACATTTCATTCTTAATCATCCACAAAAGCAGTTTTCTGACTTTTCAAAGAAATTCTGGGAGAAAGTTTGTAAAATAGAATGAAGATTGTGCGTATTTTGTTTCAAATAAGATTTGTGGAAAAGGATCCACTTTTCTTAACTTTGTATAGATAAAAGTTCACACTCAGAGTTGGGAAAGCTATTGTTACTCAGCTGATAACTCTACAAACTCAGGGTTATAGCCAAAAAGCAAAAAATCACTATATTAATAGGAGATTTTTTTAAGGCCTAAAAGATCAAGTTACCAAACACTAGCTGTGTAACCCTGGGCAAATCCCTTAACCCTGTTCACGTCAGTTTCCTCATCTGTAAAATGAGTTGGAGAAGAAAATGTCAAACCAATCCAATAAAAACCCCAAATGAGTCACTAAGAGTCAGACCCAACTGAAAATGACTGAACAGAAATCAAAATTTTTTTTTATCAAATTTTGGTCAAATCAAATTTATTCCTTAATCACTATTTGTGGGGTATTCTGCGAAGCACTGAGGACATAAAAAAAGAAAAAAGAAAAAAATGACCCTGCTCTCAAGGATTTTATAACCTAATGAGGGAGATAACATACAAACAATTATGTACAAATAAGATATAGAAAGGATAAACTAGAAATAATATTAGATGGAAGGCCCTAGTATTAAAGTAAATAATTCAATTCCTTGATACAGTTATATAATTCTTTCTTTAGGAAATGTGAGACTCCTGCCATATTAGCAACGTAATCAATAGTTAACAAACATTTGATACTTGATGTAACACCATCAAACAGTCTATAGTGTGACAAAATGTCAGGGGAGCAGAAACTCCAAGTTTTTAAGATTTTTTTTGGTAGGGGGCCATGCTCAAAGTTTAATATAGTTAAGGAGGCAGCCTGAGAAGAGTATTAGAATTCAGATGAGAAAACCAGGGTCTAGGTTAAGTTCCGACACTGATTGACGGTTACCAAACCACTTCTGGGCTTCAATTTCCTAATCTGTAAAATGGAATTAATAATATTCGTACTCACAGGGTTGTGCTGATCAATGTATGCTAAGTGCTTTCCAACTAAAAAAGTACAATAGTGAAGCAATTATAAAAAAATAAAATAGAAACATGAACCACTGGAATTCAATAAAAATGCCTAATTAAGATTTTGTCAACTAGAAATGTCAGGAGTTGCCCAAAACAACATTTTTTTCTTTTCTTAAACAGAATTTATATTGATGAATGCATGTAAATGCAAGGGGCTGAATCACATCTAAGTATGTCTACACTACAGGTATAACAGCTTTCTTATCACAGGTTAAAAGACAATTAAACAGTCATTGAAAATTCACAGCAGAACCAAGCTTAGTGGCTACACACCTGTAATTCTACCTACCCAAGGAGCTTAGGCTAGTGGAGCTTGGGAGCTTGAGAATTCTGAGCCATACCCGCTCATGCTCATGAGGTATCTGACCTAAGTCTAACATGCATATGGTCAGCTCCTCCAACCAGCCCAGGTAGAAAACAGAGGAGGTCAAAGATCAGTAGTGGGGATTTGTGAGTAACCTCTGCACTTCCCGTCTAGGTGAAATGGGAAGAGAAGGAACGAAGGAAGGCAGTCATGAATTTAATCTTTCTAGCTTCACTGGGGAGAAAAAAAACTGCCAATGGCCACGGATTCTAAATCCAGACAACCATTTTCCAAAGACATGACCTTGGTCACCAGAGACACCAGGCAATACAATATGGGTAGTTTGGCATGAACGTATCAGAAGTGCTGAAAGTGAATCAATAGTGTCATCTTAGATAGCAAGCACAAACTCAGCTTCTAAATCAGAAAGTAAGATAAATCTAACCAGAGAGAAAGGTCCAAGGCTGCATTAGAGTGCAGCAGTGTCTATAGACCTTGATAGTAATAAGAGTAGTGATAATTAACTCAGGCACCATCTACTACAATATAGACAGACTTTTTGCAGACTGTTTGGCAGCAAGCATTAAGACCAAACCTTAATGCAGAAATTCAAAAGGATGAGAGAGGATAAAAAGGCCAATCCTGTGAAAAGAAAAATAACTCACACAAAAACAAACACCTATCACATCTTTGGAAGACACTAAAGCAGAGGACTGATATTTTACTCAGGTGATTTTCTTACTAGGACAACTGTGCTCTCATAAGATGTTTTATTATAAAACAAATCCATTTCATTTGCAAAGACATCAGGGATAATAACAGTATCTTTTCATTCAGCAATCCCCATCTATTTTGGATTTAACCATTAAATCTTAAATAACAATAGTAGCTGACATTCAAATAGTATTTTCCTAACAACCAAGTGAGGATAAGCAGCACACATACAATCACCTATTCTACTTCATTCCCTCACTCTTAGAAGAAACTGACATCAATTTAAATCGGAAAATATTTATTAAGTGCCTATTTATCAAATTGTATAGGGGAAAGAACTCCAGACTTTGGGTTGGGAGGCATGGATTCCTATCTTGGTTTCAATATTTCTTTGGATGAAGGAGTCTAAGAAAGTCACCGATTCGCTCTTGGCCACAATTTAGTCATCTGTAAAATTAAAAAAGCAGTACTTATGCTAATTACCTCACAGAATTGGTAGGTATGCACTTAAAACATGCTCAAGTTCTTTAAAAATGAGTTATCCTCATGACAATGTTGACCATCCACCTCATGGATGCTTTCCTATAAGGGACCTTCTGTGTTCTTGCCTGAATGCCTTCTCAATATCCCTTGCTGAGATCTATATTCTTCTTTATACCCTTTCCTTGCACTAACCGTGGGTATATTCTCTAGGCTCTAAACTAGGCCCATTTCATTTTACTATCTCACTTGGAGATCTTACTTGCTCCTATGAGTTTATGATGTTCAAATCTATATATTCAGTCCTAGATTCTCTTCTGAGCTTCAGTCTCCCATTTCCAACTGTCTATTGGATATTTCCAACCAGATTTTCCCATAGGCAACTCAAATTCAATATGTTTCAAACAGAATTAAATGTCTCCCCAAAACCACCCCTTTCTTAAATGCCCCTGTTTTTGTCAAAGGAAACGTTATCCATCCAATCACCCAAGTTTACACCATCAGAATCATCCTTGATAATTCTCATTTCCTCACCTCTTCTACCCAATCAGCTGCCAAGTCTTGTCAATTCTACCTCTGTAACACCTCTCCTATATCTTTGCTTTTCTCTCCAGTGATGGGCCACCACTCAAGTTCAGATCATCATTACATCTTATCTAAACTATTGCAGTTGCATCATTACTGGTCTTCCTGCTTCAAGACTCTCCCCTCTTCTATCCTTTGCACGACTGCCAAAGTAATATTCTTGAGGCACAGAGCTATGTCATTCCCTTGTTCAATAAACTCCTATTTTGGCTCTCTATTACCTCTCTAGAGTCAAATATTAATTCCTATCTTTGGCATTTAAAGCCCTTCACAACTTAGCTCCAACTGGATTTTCTAGAATCATTACATTATTACTTCCCTTCCTGCACTCTAGAGTCCAGCCAAACTGACCATCTTCCTATCCCTCATTCACAATGTTCCACCTCCTGTCCATGTGCCTATTTCCTAGGCTTGGAATGCACTTTCCTCACTTCTGTCTCTTAAAAGGCCTTCATGGCTTAGCTTAAGGTCTACCTCCTATTTGAGGCCTGTTGGGATCTCAATTTTCTGGTGCTCTCCAAATTCACTTTGTCTACGTTGTTTCCATTGATTCCTATCCCCCGAAAGAACAAATTCCTTGAGGTCAAAGACTTTTCTATCTTGTAATATCTTAGCACAGTACCTTGGATGTAGCCCATGCTTAAAAAATGCCAACTAGATAAATGAATTTACATGCAGGCTTCACAAATGAGTCCTCTGACTCTAAATCTAGCATTCTTTCTATTTCACCATACTGTCCAGAAGTTCTTTTTTTAAAAGTCCAGATCTCATGCTTGGTTAGGCAGCATATATACTAAAATTGGAACACTACAGAGAAGATTAGCATGGCCCCTGTGCAAGGGTGACAAGCAAATTTGTGAAGTGTTCCATATTTTTTAAAAAAAGTTCCATATGTAAAAAAAAGTCCATATCTCCTGATGTGCTTAAGATGACTTGATTTACAAAAGAATCAGCTTATATCAAACTTTTCAGAAATACATATATTACAAAGAAGCAAACAGAAAGATACCTGTTTATGACCCATAACTAAAACTAAAACTGAAATGTTACTTATAAAAAGCTTCTGCTGGCCTCTTTATTATCCCCCTATCCTAAACATATCCCTACTGATGTGTACAGAAACTACATAGCCATTTAGGATTCATTTTTTCTTCTCTGAATCCCCCTAACCAAAGTGAAGAAACTTTCTATAAAACAATTCACAGCCCACAGAAAAATCAAAAAGCTAATAAGCCCTGAATATCCTTAGACCATCTTAGTGAATGCACATGGAGATTTGGAGTGTGCTCCACTTCTGGTGTCTTCCACTTAAGACTGCAGACACTATGACCAGGGTGTGTTTTCTGAAATGAACTGTGCAATCCTGACTCAGGCCAGCTCCCACATCTGGCAGATGTTGTTTAGTCATTATCAGTCATGTACCAGAGTTCTTCATGACCTCTTTTGGGGTTTTCTTCACAAAAACACTGTAGTGTTTGCCATTTCCTTCTCTGGCTCATTTTAAAGGTGAGGAAACTGAGGCAAACAGGGCTAAGTGGCTTGCCAGGGTCACACACCTAGTAAGTGTCTGAGGCCTGATTTGAACTCAGGTCTTACTGACTCCAAGTCTGGCACTTTATCAACTGTACTACCTAGCTTGCCTTCTGGTATAATTGCCCAAATTCTCCTGTGTCCTAGAGGCTCCCGAGAAGCATCCTAGACTCCTCTCCTGGTGTGAAGAATACAGCTGTAACTGGGGCTGCAGGTCTTAATTCAACACTTTGTTACTCTATCCTGCATTTCCATTCCAAAACTTTTGATGGCAGACTATCCATCTCTACATCCACAAATCCAAGAAGAGATATGGGAAAGGAGGACATAAAAGAGAGAGAGGAAGAAAAAAGGTGCTGAATCTATTTCTAGAACTTCTCAAACTACTGACCCCCTTTATTCAGTCTCCATCTTTTCCGATCCCCTGAAAACTCTGCTTGCAATGCTAAATAGTACTTTATCCCAGCCTCTGTCCCCCTACCAGCATGGATCCCAGACTCAATCATCTACCTTCAGGCCATATTCTGCTCTCCTATACCTGGGAATAAATAGTTCAGAGATGAGACAGAGACTACCTTCCTCATCCTCTTCTGTTCTCATCATCCTGCAGAAAATTCTCCCTCCCAAACACACAGTCCTATTCCCTCCCATTGTATTCATTAAATATAGCAAAATGTACTGAACATATATTTGTAGAAACTGATGCTAAGTACTGGAAATATAGAGATGCATAAAACACAGCTCTGCCCTTCAAGGGCTTATAATCTTGTTGCTGAAATAAAGCACACACCAAAAAACATACATTAAGAAAAAAAGGCAGCAAGAGATAAAGATGACTGAGTAGTATAAACAATTAAATTACTGTGGTAGGTTAAGTTTAAGTTTAAAATAAGAAAACCCGGATTTGGAGATGAGATTTGCTACTTCTAACTTATGTGACTTTGGGCAGTTCCTTTAATAACTTTTCTGAGCCCTAGTTGCTTCATTTGTAAAATGTAGAAGGCAATATTGGATGACTTCTAAGGTCCCTACCAGTTTTAAGCCTATTATTTCATGACCATCTAGTCTATTTCCTTTGTTTTCCTGATAAGAAAATAGAGACCCATGGGGTGAAATGTCTTGACAGAGTTTATAAGTAATTGATCTGAAGCAAGAATTCAAGGCTCCAGACTCTTTAGAACATTATTCTTTCCACTAGATGTGCTGTCTCCTTCATTTAAAAAAAACAAAAATTCCTTTTATCCATACCTACAGAATTTGGGTGCTATTCATAGTTTGTAGTTTATCTTCCAACATGAATAGCTTTAAACAATATTGTGGCAAAGAACTCAAAATTGTGGGGACTCATCAACTGGGGAACAGATGAACAAGTTGTGTGATTGTGATGGAATATTATTGTGCTGTAAGAAATGATGAGCTCAATGATCTTAGAAAAACATGGAAAGACTTGCACAAAATAATGAAGAGCAAAACGAGAGAATGTTGTATACAATAACAGCAATCTTGTTTCAGGCACAACTTTGAGTGACTAAGTTACTTTAACAATTGTAAAATATCCAAATGAACTACAGCGACACAAAGGAAGATACTATCTGCATCCAGAAAAAGAACTGATGAATAGAAGTATGTATAGAATGGTTTTACATATGTGTGTATATATATTTGCATCTAATGGTAGCCACAAAGGGAGAAAAAAAATATTTACATGATAACTTCATTATACATTTAAAAGCAATAGCAAATTGTACATAATAGACTTGCGGTTTCACATGCAATCATCTTTCTTTTTTTATTATACTATGTTATGGAAATGCTTGTTTCATTCTATACATTAAAAATAAACTATATTGGAAGGAACTAAGAAAATATTAAGGTTCAGCATAGAGTAGTTAGCTGGAGCTATAGCCACAATAGATGTGCAAAGGCCAAGTACCACACAGAAAATATCAAAACCACACATAATGGTTTCTTTTTTCCACTGGATTCCTTGGCCAGGCAGTTGGTAGTTAAGTAACTGCCTTAGCTGACAAACTGATGCTCTCAGATCCAGAGATAAAACCATTTTCCTCATTCAAACTGATGAGACATGCAAAGATAGAATGGAACAAAATGAACATGAAAGGAGTAAAGTATAGTTCTACCTCTTCTTAAGTATTCCTGTTACATAATCTCAGGCTAATCTGTTCGTTAGGTTCTCAGTTCTTGGTTTCCTCACATCTACAATGGGGATCTCTGTATTCTACCCTTACTTATCAGATAAAGATCAGTAAGTGAAAGGCAGCAAGGATGAATTATAAATGTGATACCTTAAAATATTACAAAACCTTCTATTTCCCAATATGGAACCACCTGATAGAGCAGGGCTTTGAAACCACTTTAAACACCAGAGCTACTACCTTCCCTGGAGTAAATGCAGGTGAAGGTATATATAACCTGAAATAGCCATCAGTCATGGCTACAGACAACCAACCTTCCTTGGAATGACCTAACTGCTTATTCTCACTATTACTTCACAAATAATTTAACCATTAGTTCTCAAAGATCTTCAGCAATGACACACTTTCCAATTTCTAGAGAAGCAGTGCCATTCTTTGTTGCTGTTATTGAGAAATCTTTCACCCATTTTTTTCCCCTGACACATCTAGACTTTTAAAAAACAGCTTTGTCTTTCATCTTTCCTTCATTTCTGTGCTTTGCACTTCAGGAGTAAAGAAAACCCTTAAGAAAATCCAGCCAGCAACTATTCCTTCATTCTTTTTTGTAATCTAAAACTTTCATCTGAGGTACTCAGAATATGCTTTATTTTTTTTTAATAAAAATTTATTTATTTAACTTTTTACATTCATTTTCACAAAATTTTGGGTTCCACATTTTCTCCCCTTTTATCCCCTCCCCCCACACCAATACACCAAGCAAACTAATTTTCCCTATCACCAATCTGCCCTCTCTTCTATCATCCCTCCCTTCCCTTGTCCCCATCTTCTCTTTTGTCCTGTAGGGCCAGATGACTTTCTATTTCCCATTAACTGTATTTCTTATTTCCTAATAGCAACAACAATACACGACAGTTGTTCCTAAAACTTTGAGTTCCAAATTCTCCCCATCCCTCCCTCTCCACCCATTCCCTTTGGGAAGGCAGGCAATTCAATATAGGCCCTATCTGTGTAGTTTTGCAAATGATTTCGATAACAGTCGTGTTGTGTAAGACTAACTGAATTACCCTCCATCCTAACCTGTCCCTCATTGTTTCTATTCTGTCTTTTGATCCTGTCCCTCCCCTAGTATTGACTTCAAATTGCTCCCTCCTCCCATTACCCTCCCTACCATCACCCCCCCCCCTTGCTTATCTCCTTCTCCCCCACTTTCCTGTATTGTAAGATAGGTTTTCATACCAAAATGAGTGTGCATTTTATTCCTTCCTTTAGTCGAATGTGATGAAGGTAAACTTCTTGTTTTTTTCTCAGCTCTCCTCTTTTTCCCTCCACTAAAAAGTCTCCTGCTTGCCTCTTGAATGAGATATAATTAACCCCATTCCATTTCACCCTCTTTCCTCCCCCTACATTTCTCTCTCACCATTTACCTTAATTTCTTTTGAGATATAGTCCCATCCTATTCAATTCACTCTGTGCTCTCTGTCTCTGTGTATGCGTGCATGTGTGTATGTGTGCATGCACGTGTGTACATGTGTGTGTGTGTGGTCCCACCAACTACCCAGATACTGAAAAGTTTTAAGAGTTACAAATATTGTCTTTCCATGTAGGAATATAAACAGTTCACTTTTGGTAAGTCCCTTAATACTTCTCTTTGCTGTTCACTTTTTCATGCTTCTTCTCATTCTTGTGTTTGAAAGTCAAATTTTCTTTTCAGCTCTGGTCTTTTCATCAAGAATGCTTGAAAGTCCTCTGTTTCATTGAAAGACCATATTTTCCCCTGAAGTATTATACTCAGTTTTGCTGGGTAGGTGATTCTTGGTTTTAGTCCTAGTTCCTTTGACTTCTGGAATATCCTATTCCACACCCTTCAATGTAGAATGTAGAAGCTGCTAGATCTTGAGTTATCCTGATTTTATTTCCACAATACTGGAATTGTTTCTTTCTTGCTGCTTGCAAGATTTTCTCCTTGAGCTGGGAGTTCTGGAATTTGGCCACAATGTTCCTAGGAGTTTCTCTTTTTGGATCTCTTTCAGGTGGTGATCAATGGATTCTTTCAATACTTATTTTGCCTTCTGGTTGTAGAATGTCAGGGCAGTTTTCCTCGATAATTTCATGGAAGATGATGTCTAGGCTCTTTTTTTGATCATGACTTTCAGGTAGTCCCATAATTTTTATATTGTCTCTCCTGGATCTATTTTCCAGGTCAGTTGTTTTTCCCATGAGATATTTCACATTCTCTTCCATTTTTTCATTCTTTTGGTTTTGTTTGGTGATTTCTTGGTTTCTCAGAAAGTCATTAGACTCCATCTGTTCCATTCTAATTTTGAGAGAACTATTCTCTTCAGTGAGCTTTTGAACCTCTTTTTCCATTTGGCTAATTTTGCTTTTGAAAGCATTCTTCTCCTCATTGGCTTTTTGAACCTCTTTTGCCAATTGAGTGAGCCTATTTTTCAAGGTGTTATTTTCTTCAGCATTTTTTTGGGTCTCCTTTACCAAGGTATTGACCCGTTTTTCATACTTTTCTTGCATCTCTCTCATTTCTCTTCCCAGTTTTTCCTCCACCTGTCTAACTTGCTTTTCAAAATCCTTTTTGAGCTCTTCCAAGGCCTGAGCCCACTGGACATCCCCCTGGGATGTCTGGGATACAGAGGCCCCGCCCTCCACATCTTTCCCTGATGGTAAGAATATTTCCTCGTCATCAGAATTGAAAGGCGGGGAACATTTGCACCTGCTCAAAGAAGCTCTCTATAGTCTTATTTTTCTTCCCTTTTCTGGGCATTTTCTCAGCCAGTTACTTGACTTCTGAGATTCCTGTCCACCCCTGCCTACATCTGCCCAGCTAGTGCTTGGGGTCTGAGATTCAAATGGGCTTTCCGAGGTGGCTGTGGCTGCTATTCAATGTGAGCTTAAGTTCTGGTGCTGGGGTTGGGGCAGGGCCCCCTCCCAGGCTCAGTTCCCTCAGGGGATTTATGCAGAGACCTTCAGTAATGGAGCGGGTGGTGGCAGGGCCGTCTCTCAGGCTCAGTTCCCTCAGGGGGTTTACTCAGAGACTTTCAGTAATGGCCCTGAACTTCTGCCTGCTTGGGGACTCCCGGGACGCCACTGCTGCCTCTGCTGCTCCCTCTGCTGCTGCCTCCCAAGGGGGCCCGAGTCACGGAGACACCCTGCTCCCCTCTCGGCCAGCCCAGACATCTCTCTCACTGACCTGTAGTGTCTGTGGGTGGAGGGACCTTCGTGGCCGCCGGAGGTTCTGTCCCTGATGCCTGCTCAGATCTGCTCCTCTGGGGCCGTCTGGCCAGGGCAGCACAGGGGTGGGCTCCACTTTCCGGGGCACAATGGATCCTGGGGACGGCTCTCCAGGGCTCTCTGGAATGGAAATCTTTTTCTCTGTGTTTCTGCACGCCTTGCAGTGCTCCAGAATTCATGGGGAGTTCTTCTTGCAGGAAATATATGGGCTGTGGGTTCAGAGCTAGCATACATGAGTCTTTCTATTCCACCATCTTGGCTCCACCTCCCCAGAATATGCTTTATTAAGGGCACTTTGGGGAAAATGTACTTTACAAAAAGTGCACAGTATTTCTCAGATACTACTGTAATCTCTTTTACTCAATCAGCTGTATTATACTAGACCTATAAATTGGATGTGCGTATATGATACATACACACATATAGGGGTGGGGTGAGAGAACCATTTTATATATAAGAGATACAGACACACACACAGAGCCTGAAGAAACTTTCCTCCTCTGGTAGAAAGTCACTTATGCCCTGGAGACAAGTCTCCTCTAAATAGAGAAACTAAGCTTTATGCAGTCACCTAAATCTAAAGTACTGTCATTCACAATAATGTCACTACTTTAGTCTTGGTCTAGCACCACCACAGGAACACGTGGTCTTGACCTAGAAAGGCACTGAAATCCTGATGTGCTGACTCATCACAAAGACTGACATTTGACAGGTCACACAGTAAGCTTTCTCTTTTTTAGAGGCTGTAGAGGAACCAAAAATGCATGTCAGGTGCTCCACAATGGTCGAGTCAGTTCCACCTTTTTTTTTTTTAATGAGTTCAGGCTGATTCCTCTGCCCCCCCACCCCTGCCAAGTAATACAGACTTGCTGTGATTATATAAGGTTTTGAGAACATAAAACCTCCAACTTTCTCTAAATCTGCTTAGTGGCCAAAAAAAAAATGTTTCATAGCTGAGTCACGCTCAGAAATGGATAAAATACACAAGTAATGCTGAGGCTCACTTTAGTTGCAATTAGCTCAAAAACTGTGTTTAACTCTATCAAGGATTTCATGTTTAAAGACTTTAAAGGAGTTCTTTCTTAATCCAGGGAGAGGTTTCAAGGGATCTGTGAACTTGTATGGAAAAAACAATAATATTTTTATTTTTACCAGGATATAAACGAAATATAGTATTTCCTTCAATCTTTAAAAACATTATTCTGAGAAGGGGTTCACAGGTTTCAGACTGCCAAATGGGTCCATGAAATAAAAAAAAGAAAGATTAAGAACTCCTATTGTATGTGGAATGAACAATACTGTTTGCCTTTAACATGTCATTTTGGTACTCTTTGAGAAACTGGAATTTTTAGATGAATATAATGATCCAAGACAATTCCAAAGGACTCATGATGAAAAATGCTATATACCTCCAGAGAGACAACTGATGAATTCTCAGTGAAAACTTTCATTTTCCTTGCTTTTTTCGCAATACAGATAACATGGATATGTTTTGCATGATTTCACATGTATAATTCATATCATATTTCTTGTCTTAGTGGGTAGAGGAAGGCCTGGATGGAGGGAAAGAATTTGGAACTCAAAAAATTATAAATAAATAATTTTTTAAGAAAGGCATTGCCATCCTTGCATCACAGCGTGAAGATAGATAAAGACAGGCAGTAACAACACAGCTTAATCTTGCTACTTTAAAACAAAGAGGCTGCCCCTCAATCAGTTACACCTCATGACAGGGCCAGGAGGGACACTTTCCTTTCTCCCTTATTCTCTCCCTTATAGCATTCTTTCCCTTCATAAAGGGGATAATAGTTTCCTAGACATCAAAGGCTATTCTTCCATAATCCATCATTTCTGGTAAAAAAAAAAATGTAATAGAAAAGAGTACAGTTCTTGAATATGTGGACAGAAGAATCACCAACACAATTCTCGAAACTTTTGTGTTACATGGAAGTTTAGACACATCATATATCCCTTCCAACATCTAAACAACCTCTAGGCCCTATCAACTCTACAATGATTTCTCTCTACCTTCTCCTCCAGTCTTACTACCACTACCCTGGGTCAGGTCCCAGTCACCTCTTACCTATATTATTCTTTGTCTCCTATCTAGTCTTCCAATTTCTAAACTGTCCCCTCTCTAATCCATCCTCAGTATAATTGCCAAAATAATCTTCCCATCATGTCATTCACTTCTCTGGAGTTTTTAGCATCTCCCCACTGACTACAGAATCAAAGTCTCTCTTACTTTCAAGACTTATTTCACACTACTCCCTTTAAAGGAGCAGCTAGAGGGTGCAGTTGAAGAAGAGTGCCAAGCCTGGATTCAGCAAGACTCATATTTCTGAACTGAAATCTGGCCTTAGATACTTACTAGCTGAGTGACCCTGGGAAAGTCATTTAACCCTGTTTGCTTCAATTCTTCGTCTGTAAAATGAGCTGCAGAAGGAAATGGCAAATGACTCCAGTATCTTTGCCAAGAAAACCTCAAACGGAGTCCCCAAGAGGCCAAGAGCCCAAGGAAAATTGGATTTGAGTTTCAGCTATTGCTGAGAATGCATTTCAATCCACATTGCTACATGCTACTAAAAAACCTTCCTCTTCTTCTGAGATTCAACCCAAGTGCCCCCTTCTTTACAGAACCTTCACTGACCACCACTCTATCCCTCTTCTAAATTGAAAAGCTCTCCTTTTCCTCAAATTTCCTTAGAACACTTTGTTGGGATCTCTCCTTTACCCCCATCACACTCCCCATATTGTATAACATTTATTTGTATCACCCCTGTTAGATTACACCTACCTCAATCCAACAATTATTCAATGTTTCCTGTACATAACTAATCCATATACATGTATATGTATTAAGCATCCAATATGCCAGGCTTTGTGCCAAGTCCTGGGGATACAAAGACAAAAAATGAAGCAGTTTCTTCCCTCATGGGGATTCCATATATTAGATAGATAGATAGATAGATAGATAGATAGATAGATAGATAGATAGATAGATAGATAGATAGATAGATAGATACAGAACATATACAACATGAATATAAGACTAAAAGGACATGAGAAGCTGAAGGAATCAGGAAAAACTTCATAGAAAGGTCATGCTGGGGCTGAATCTTGAAGGAAATGAGGGATTCCAAGAAGTGGAAGGGAGAAGGGAATATATTTTAGGCAGAATTGACAGAAGAAAAGAGCCTCATTTATGAGGGACAATAAGTTGGTCAACACAATTGTACCATAGAGCATATGGAAGGTGAAAATGTGTAAGATAACTGGAAAAGTAGAGATAGGACAGGTTATGAAAACATTGAAATGTCATATAAAGTAGTTTAATTTTTAAAATTCATCTCTCAATTCTCTCCCTATTTCCCACTTTCCCATTTGGAAAGCAAAAAAAAAAAAAATATCAAGACCCATTACAAACATGTATAGTCAAGCAAACTAATGGGTATACATACACACACACACACACACACACACACACACACACACCATATAATACAGGCAGATGCCAAATGTCTTAATATAAAGCCCCAAACTTTCTCTAAATCTACTTAGTGGCTAAAAAAAAAATTATGGGCAAAAGTCATGGTTAGAAATGAAAAAAATACACAAATAATGCTGTGATTCACATTAGTCAGAACTTAATAAAAAGTAGGATGAACCACTGTATACACACACACACTCATACATTCACTTCAATTTGCATTCTGAATTTATCACCTCCCTGTCTGAAGTTGGGTAACATGTTTTACAATGATCCTCAGATTATGGTTGATCATTGTGTCCATCACAGTTCCCAAGTCTTTCAAAGTTAAACAAAGAGGTTCATATTTATTCCTAGAGGCCACTGAAAGCTCCTGGAATTGGGGAGATATATTAGCAAGCACCCTAGTACACCCAGGATGGCATGCTGGTACAGGTTCTTAGATCTGCTCTGTAAAGGAAAGACAACCTTCAAAGGGGCTAACAATCCTTCTTTAATTAAACACATATAAGTCATTCACTACTTCAGGGGAAAGTTAACACCCTGAATGTGGAAAAAATACAAACAGAAAAGATTCAACAGACAGGGCTCTTAGTGTCTGAACAAAGTAATACAACCACCTACATGCACCACCAGAAGGCAGAGCACAAACCTCTGAGTAGTGGGGGGCAATGGGCTCTTAACAAATGGCTACTCAGACTCCTGTTAAGGGAATCAAAAAGTTCTTCTCACAAGCAAACCCCCAAAGCAAAATACCCAATGCCCAGTATATATGAAACAAAGACTTCGCTCCTTATTGGCTCAGAGCCAGTAGGCACAAAACCTACGTGCCTCAGCACAGCTGTGAACCATCAGGCTTCAAAGGAGATCTATGTTTCAGATGTTTTCAATGAACCTGAGAAGCTGAACTCCAAAAAAGAAAAGAACAGAAATCCCACTTTGCTTACTCTCACAGGCAGCTACATGGTGAAGTGGATAGAGCACCAGGGCCTGGAATCAGAAGACCTCAGTTCAAATGTGAACTCAGACACTACTAACTGTGCAAGTCACTTAACTCTGTTTGCCAGTTTCTTCATCTATAAATGAACTGGAGAAGGAAATGGCAAACCATTCCAGGATCTTTGCCAAGGAAACGCCAGACCTGATACCATTTACTACCTTCCCCCACACTCCTAAAAAGAAAGCCCCCTAAGTTTTAGTGAGTAGGAAGTGAAATGGTCAGACCTATGCTTTACGAAAAGCACTTTGGTGACTGTGGCAATGGATGCATTGAAGTTAGAAGAGACTTCAGATAGCAAGACCAGCTAGGAGAGAGGTGATGAATTATGGCCTGAATAAGTGTGAGTTGCTTGAATGGGGAGAAGTGGATCTATGCATGAGATGCTGTGGAGTTGGAAATGACAAAATTTGACAAATGATTGGAAATGTGAGACAGGTGAGAGTGAGGAGTTGAGGTTGCGAATTTGAGTAAGGATTGCAAACTAGAAAGATTGGGTACAGTGGATACAAAGATAAAATAAAAACAATCCCTGACTTTAAGAACCTTCTATTCTCTATTGGGAAGAATACAATCTAAACATATGTATAATACATGTGTGTATACACACATATAGATACATACATATAATGTATATAAGCATGCGTGTATCTATATGTGTGTGTATAGGCATATATATATGTATGCATATATAAGTAAAATAACTTAAGAGAAATAAGGCACAAAAAAGGGGGATCAGGAAAATCTTTCCTACAAGATGAAACAGGAACTGAACCTCAAAAGAAACTTGGTATTCTAAGAGATGGAGGTGAGGAAAAAATTTATATTCTAGTATGAGGAATGCCCCTGTGCAGAGGCAGTGAGATGAGAAAAGGGATGTGAAATTCAGGGAAAAACAAGGAGGCCAATTTGTTTGGAACATAGAGTACATCAAAGGTAGCTCTCTGAGAGCAAGAAGTATATAATTTTCATCTTTGTACTGCTAGAGCTTATCATAGTACCTTATACTATATAATAAATATTTGCTGAATTGAATGTAAAAGGAGGCACAGTTTCTCACATGACTTGAAAACTGTGCTGGAATGGGTTTTTCTCTCTCCAAATGTGGTGGGGAGAGGGGGGGCAATGTAATTCTTTAACATTAATTAAAAGATATTATTCATGATCAGGACTTAATATTGAGCAGTTATTTTATACATGACACATACGCAATGATAGAACATCCTTAAAGCTGCCAAGATTCTGAGAAAGTCCCCAGTGCCACGGTCATAAATTATGTAAGAGGAGAATTTTCTTGGTACAATTCAGTGAAGAAAATAAAAGCCTCCTGTGATAGAATTTACTGCTTAATAACTCTCTTACAAGCTAAAGTTTCAGTTTAATCATTTGTGACTTTTGATATTTTATTTAATAAATTCAGGAGGCAGTACCCAAGAGGGAGTCTTTTATATTGCTTATAAATTCAATTGAAGTACTTACATTTTCATGCTAAAATAACATTTTTGGAGAATCTTCTGCAATAAGCATCCATCCTCCTGACTAATCCAATATATTGACAGAGACTCAGAAGCCATATTTCAGGTCCTGGAGTCTGAATAGTGACATCAGGATTCATCTTTTCCTTATAAAAACTAAACAAATAGTATTTAGATTAAGAGTACTATTGTGTAATCCCATAATACTTTCACCTGAAAGGATTTTGATGGACTGGCCAAGAATCAGTTCCAGGGCCAACAGAAAAATCCAATGAGCCCTGGCATTTTCCAGGCACCAAGTTCACAGCAGATAAGATTCAGTACAAAAACTTAACCACCCTAACTGTACACATGAAAATGCAGCTAATCTTCATTTTCCATTAGCTCTTCACACATATCACTTCATCACAGTTCTCCAGGCTGCAAACTTTCTCTACCATGTCCCAGAAACCTCTTCATCCCGGAAGCTCATTCCAGCCCACTGGAAGTACCCTCTGTCCTTTAGACCCCTCCCTCTGATTGGAAGGCTGCTCCCCAAACTGCCATTTAAGGGGGCTACCCAGGCTATCTATGTCTCATTCCTCCCCAGGCATCCACTCTAGAATTTCTGTCATGCCCTTCTTTGGTACTTTTGTCTCCCCTCCCTCCCTTTTTCAGCTTCCTTTTACCCACTGTCTTCCCATAGTAGAGCTGCCTGGAGAACACAGACTGTCTTTCTTCCATTATTTATACCCCCAGCACTTAATAAATGCTTTTTTGATTGACTCTTGATTGACATCACAATGTAACAATAATTATGCTTCTAATGGTAATGACTAACAGGAGATTTTCAAATTTTATCAGAATTTTTACAGGTCTTTATCCTGACTTCCTTCAGACTCTATCTGCTTTCCCCCACCTCTAGATACTGGCTAACACTGGTTACAAAACAAAATAAAACACATACTAATTCAGAGGTTTTATAAGAGCACTGGCTCATATCCTAACTAAAGATGAAGTGTTACATTAGAATGGGCCAATTTCTTTTGTAAACTTGGAAAATGCTAATTATATAAATTTACACAAGCTTTAAAAAAAAATCCAAGTATACCATTTGCATGATTTGGTTTTCGTAGAAAGACTATATTATTTTTAAATCTCTTTGGAGAAACAGGATAGCTATAATATTGAACCTCAAGTCTCAGGTGTTCTCCAGGACCCAAAAAGTTAGAATTCCAACGGAAAACAGAAGATTAGGGTTTGCTGTTGCTCAGTCATGTCAGATTTTCATGATCCCATTTGGAGTTTTCTTGGCAAAGACTGGAGTGGTTTGCCATTTTCGTCTCCAGCTCATTTTACAGATGAGGAACTGAGGCAAACAGAGATAAGTGGCTTACCCAAGGTCATACAACTATTAAGTCTCTGAGGCCAGATCTGGCTGACTCTGGACCCAGCAGCGGGCCACCAGCTCACCATAATTTACCAGCAGTTATTTACAAAGCCGCATTCATTTCCTCATCAGTCATTGTAATCATTCTCAATAGGTTCCTTTTTCCCTACCTGTTGTCATAGCCACACTTGGCCCAAAGCCATGTAGAAAGAACAAGCAAGATGTTGACAGTTTCCAGAATGATGTCAAACACTACACTGCAGTACAATTCCTGCTGGAGAGGTGGACAATGGGGAAGGGGAAAAAATGAAGGACCCAGTTTCCTGCTGAACTCAGTCAGCTGAGATGACAATTATCTGTTCAACAAAATGGCTACTTTATAAAAATAAGTAACTCAGGTAAAATTTTTCTTGAGTTCTTTCACATCTGTTGCTAATGTGACTCCAAATGACTCATCAAGCAGGAATAAACAATATTACTGAAACACACTGTGGCAAACCAGTGAAATGTGAAGAACCATCAAATCAAAGTGCCCACAGTATAGCAAACTTCCCACATATGTGACGCAAATCTTAAAGCACACACTCTCTTACCTCAGGATTTGTAAACACATATGCACACATAATTCAGGATGTATGATACAAAGAAACAAGGTGATGCTTGTTCATATACCCACATCCAAGCCGTCAAGCAATAAGTACTTGTTAAGGACCTACTATGTGCCAGGCACTAGAGAACACAATAGTCCTTGCCACAGAAGAATTTACAATCTATCCAAGAAACAACACATGGAATCAATTTTTAGTTTTCACGGGTTAATGTTCCTAGTGGATCAGGTAGGTGGAGGCAGTGGAAGTTGAGGACCTGAGTTCAAATCTAGCCTCAGACATTTACTAGCTGTGTGATCCTGGACAACTCACTTAACTCCAATTGCCTAAATAAAATAAAATCATGCTACTGCTTAAACATGGGAATGTTGGGGATACACTGAGCTTATGTTTTAATAACTAAACCAGAATTATTTATTGATAAAATGCTCAAGGGATACAAAACAACCCTGGAAAACAAGGGTTCTTAACATTCACCTCTACAGGCAGAGGCCAACTATATCTTTTTTTTTTTTAATTTATTTATTTAATTAACTTTTTACATTCATTTTCACAAATTTTTTGGTTCCAAATTTTCTCCCCTTTTATCCCCTCCCCCCACCCCAATACCCCAAGCAATCTAATTTTCCCTATCTCCAATCTGCCCTCTCTTCTGTCATCCCTCCCTTCTCTTGTCTCCATCTTCTCTTTTCTCCTGTAGGGCCAGATGACTTTCTATTCCTCATTAACTGTATGTCTTCTTTCCTAGTTACAACAACAATATTAAACAGTTGTTCCTTAAACTTTGAGTTTCAAATTCTCCCCATCCCTCCCTCCCCACCCATTCCCTTTTGGACGGCAGGCAATTCAATATAGGCCATATCTGTGTAGTTTTGCAAATGACCTCCCTGATAGTCGTGTTGTGTAAGACTAATTGAATTACCATCCCTCCTAACCTGCCCCTCGTTGTTTCTCTTCTGTCTTTTGATCCTATCCCTCCCCAAGTGTTGACTACAAATTGCTCCCTCCTCCCTTTGCCCTCCCTTCCATCATCCCCCCCTTTGCAATATCTCCTTCTACCCCCTTTCTTATACTGTAAGATAGGTTTTCATACCAAAATGAGTGTGCATTTCACTCCTTCGTTTAGTCAAATGTGATGAGGGTAAACTTCTTGTTTTTTTTTTTTCTTTCTCAACTCTCCTCTTTTTCCCTCCACTAAAAAAATCTCCTACTTGCCTCTTAAATGACATATAGTTACCCCCTCTTTCCTCTCATTACATTTCTCTCTCACCATTTACCTTAATTTCTTTTAAGGTATGGTCCCATCCTATTCAGTTCACTCTGTGCTCTCTGTCTCTGTGTGTGTGCATGTGTGTATGTGTGTGCATGCGTGTACATGTGTATGTGTGGTCCCACCAACTACCCAGATACTGAAAAGTTTTAAGAGTTAGAAATATTGTCTTTCCCTGTATGAATGTATACAGTTCACTTCTGGTAAGTCCCTTAATACTTCTCTTTGCTGTTTCCTTTTTCATGCTTCTTCTCATTCTTGTGTTTGAAAGTCAAATTTTCTTTTCAGCTCTGGTCTTTTCATCAAGAATGATTGAAAGTCCTCTGTTTCATTGAAAGACCATATTTTCCCTTGAAGTATTATACTCAGTCTAGCTGAGTAGGTGATTCTTGGTTTGAGTCCTAGTTCCTTTGCCTTCTGGAATATCCTACTCCACGCCCTTCGATCCCTTAATGTAGAAGCTGCTAGATCTTGAGTTATCCTGATTGTATTTCCACAGTACTGGAATTGTTTCTTTCCAGCTGCTTGCAAGATTTTTTCCTTGAGCTGGGAGTTCTGGAATTTGGCCACAATGTTCCTAGGAGTTTCTCTTTTTGGATCTCTTTCAGGTGGTGATTGATGGATTCTTTCAATACTTATTTTGCCCTCTGGTTCTAGAATGTCAGGGCAGTTTTCCTTGATAATTTCATGGAAGATGATGTCTAGGCTCTTTTTTTTGATCATGAGTTTCAGGTAGACCCATAATTTTTAAATTGTCTCTCCTGGATCTATTTTCCAGGTCAGTTGTTTTTCCCATGAGATATTTCACATTCTCTTCCATTTTTTCGTTCTTTTGGTTTTGTTTGGTGATTTCTTGGTTTCTCGTAAAGTCATTAGACTCCATCTGCTCCATTCTAATTTTGAGAGAACTATTAAATTCAGTGAGCTTTTGAGCCTCTTTTTCCATTTGGCTCATTCTGCTTTTGAAAGCATTCTTCTCCTCATTGGCTTTTTGAACCTCTTTTGCCAATTGAGTGAGCCTATTTTTCAAGGTGTTAATTTCCTCAGCATTTTTTTGGGTCTCCTTTACCAAGGTATTGACCCGTTTTTCATACTTTTCTTGCATCTCTGTCATTTCTCTTCCCAGTTTTTCCTCTACCTGTCTAACTTGCTTTTCAAAATCCTTTTTGAGCTCTTCCAAGGCCTGAGCCCACCCGCCACCCCCTGGGGTGTCTGAGGTACTGAGGCCCCACCCTCCACGTCTTTCCCTGATGGCAAGAATACGTCCTCATCTTCGTCAGATCCGAAGGTCAGGATCATTTGCATTTTGTTGGAAAAAACTCTCTATAGTCTTATTTTTCTTCCCTTTTCTAGGCATTTTCCCAGCCAGTTACTTGACTTCTGAGATTCCTTTCCACCCCCGCCTGGATCCGCCCAGCTAGTGCTTGGCCTCTGAGATTCAAATGGGCTTTCGGACAGCAAGCTTTAGTTCTGGCGCTGGGGTGGGGGCAGGGCCGCCTCCCAGGCTCAGTTCCCTCAGGGGCTTTATGCAGAGATTTTCAGGAACAGAGCGGGTGGGGGTGGGGTGGGGGGGGCCCCTCCTAGGCTCAGTTCCCTCGGGGGCTTTATGCAGAGGCCTTCAGTAATAGAGCGGGGTGGGGGCAGGGCCGTCTCCCAGGCTCAGCTCCGTCAGGTTTTATGCAGAAACCTTCTGTAATGAAGATCCTGCCTGCTGATGGGGGATTCCTGAGTCCTGGGCCGCTGCCGCCTCAGCCGCTGCCCACGCCTCTGCCTCCGCCGCTTCCTGCCCCCGTCTCTGCCGCCGCCACTTCCTCCCGAGGGGGCCCGAGTCCCGGAGACGCCCTGCTCCCCCTCTCGTCCAGCCCAGCCTTCTTTCTCACTGACCTGTAGCTTCTGTGGGCGGAGGGACTTTCCCGGCTGCCGGAGCTTCCGTGTCTGAAGCCTGCTCAGGTCAGCTTCTCTGGGGCTGCGGCCAGAGCAGCGTTGGGGTGGGGTCTGCTTTCCGGAGCACGACGGGCTGTGGGGACGGGTCTCCAGGGCTCCCTGGAATGGAAATCTCTTCCACTCCATTTCTGCACACCTTGTATTGACCCAGAAGTTATGAGGGTCTCTTTTTACATTAATTCTATGGGCTTTGGTTTTGGAGCTCATAAATGTGCGTCCTTCTACTCCGTCATCTTCGTTCCGCCCCCCTAACTATATCTTAAATAGACTATATTTATATAGGCTTATGGAAAATAGATACAAGATAATGGAGGAAGGAAGGTCCTAGCAGCCCAGGATTTCGTGAAGGTAGCTCTTGAGCTGAATCTTGAAGGCAATTTGAGATTCTAAGCCATGTTAGGAGTACATTCCAGACATGGAGCACAGCTAGTACAATAGCACAGAGATGGAGAATGAAGCATCAGATACCAAACATGACTCAATAGTTTTCTCTTAACTACTAACACAGATAAATACACACTTACCAATAAAATACAAATATGACAAGAAAAGTGCTTATCAATGGCTTAAAACAATGTAGGAGTATACTTTCAAATAAAAAAAAAAATGAAAACGCCCTTAACTCATGGTTCCCAAAAGGTAATTTTCAATAAAAGCCACCGAAGATCATACCATTGTAAGATTATGACTATATTGACTCATTTCTTTTTAAATCTCCTGGCTTGATCATAAGATCAAGCACTTTCTTTTTGATTAAAAAGAGTTGTGTTGTGTTTTTTTTTCAAATTAGCTTTTAATGGAATTAAAAGTAGTATACAATATCGCCAGAGAAAGGAATGATGAGGGAATAAAAGATGGCCCAATTGTTTAATGAGAAGGAAGCACAATTCATAGACAATTTGTGTGTTCTACTGGTATCCACACAAATGTCAAAAGATTATAAGGAAAGTTGCCATTTTTTTGAGGAGGAAAGAGGGGAAACTGTGAAAGTAACACTCACCTAGCGAAAGTAACACTCAGCTATCTAATTCAGTAACACTTACTCTACCTGAGAAATGTACCAGATCCTAGAAAAGAGATACAATCTCAGAAAATGTGTCAGAAAATTTTACAAAGTATTTGCTAGTATGAACAAACAATAGCTTCTACACCTCTCCATGGGAGGAAGAGGCTTGGAAAGCATGGCTAAGCTACAAACCTAACTCTTAGCAGGTGTTACTGAAGAGACTGATGATAAGAACCCATTTTGTTCCCCTGAGAGTTCAATTGTCGGGAGTCTTCCAAATGCTGAAGTTGGTTGGGAAAATCACAGACTTAGAGAAAACACTATTTCTCCATGTGGCTCTGGTGAATAGGTAAATGACGGCCTGAAGAGCCCTGAGGTAATCTGATGTTGCCTACCATTCATGGTACCCACAGTTGCTAGTGTTGCATTAGGAAGTTGGCCAGAAAAACACTTCTGCTTTAAGGAGCAAAGAAGAGGTCAGGAAATGGGAAGGCAGAGGAGATTAAGAAATATCAAATTAAAAATGAAACCAAAGAAAGTTGCAAATTCAGCCTATGGTCAGAGTTTCTGAATCCTGTGGAAAGACAAATTAACTAGCCAGGTTTTCATAAAAGTAGCACCAAATGAATGGTCTCTCTGCATAAATTAGCCCTGAAGTCTCTCCAAAGTTCAAGTTCTTTCAGACAAATCTACAAAAAGGAAAGCTACAAAAATACTCAGGCAACCTTTCAATATACGGTATTTTGCAGGGATGTAGAAAATGAGACAAACCTCCCTTGCGTTTCTATTTGGTGGACAGGGAGAGGAAGGGAAGGGAGAGAATGGCCCTTTGGTGTACTACATTTCCTGATTCTTAACCAGACAGTTTACTGTTGATGGTAATGTAAGGGAAAATGCCAAGTCTCTTTTTTGTCCACTAAGCATAGATTGGGGCTCCCATGTCCTCTTCTCAAGGGCTTCTGAAAATACAAATTTAAAGAAGCTCAGACTAGCTTTGCTACAGCATGTGATTGTTGAAATGAACAGAGAATTTTTTTCTTTCCCTCAAAAGAGTTATGTAAATCTACCAGAGGGTTATTTTTTTTTCATTGACTTCTTGATGGTTAGGCCATCTAGTTGCCAAGTCATTTTTATGAGAGCTTCCAGGTGAAACCAAAGCACAACTAGAGGGAGGCCTATATAAAAGGCTAAGTGCTTCACAGATGCCCAATTACCCCTCTTCACAGTTTAATCCAAATTCAATTAAACAAAAAAATACTTTGAGCACCTTCCGTTTCCAAAGTAATGCCTAGCTCCTCCATGGCACTAGGATTCTCTAGACCAGAAATTAAAAAAAAAAAAAATTAAACATGCCCAAAGCCTCAGGTGCTGAACAAAACAACTTTTATGCTCTCCTAATTTAATAGAATCTTAATGTAACAAGAACGGGACCACCTCTGCCAACAGGAAGTACCCAGAGGCAAACCATAGATTCTTGATTGCACAGCTGACGTACAGCAGAAATCTGTGGCTATGCTAACAAGCCATGACTGCTAGTGTTTTAGTTAAGGCTTTTGAAATGGCAAGAGGGTAGAGGGCTGGTGCGAATCAGTCCTGGGAGCTCTCGTTGCTTAGAGTGAAGGTTGGCACACAGTCAGAGTTTAGGGGGCAGGTGGAAAGGGGCACCAATAGCACATTCAACAAGGGTGTGAATGGCAACTGAAGGCTAGGGGAAAAAAAACCTCAAAGAAACAGATGTCTTAAATAGCATTTCCCAGTAGTCAATTTAAGGGGGTCCAGAGATTGGGACTCTGGTTGGGATTCTAGTACTACATCTCTCACAAACTTAGATGTGTGACCCTAGGCAAGTCAACAAGCATATATTAAAATGCCAAAAACTGTGCTAAGAAGATGCAGATACAGGCAAAAACAGAGACAGTCTTTGCCCTTAAGGATCTTACATTTTAACAAGGGAAAGACAATACACAAAAGGGAGCTAAAAAGTAGGGGAATGAGGGATAGGTGCTCACAAGGTGGTATGATGAAGTCCAGTGGATGAAGGATATCTGTCTCCTTCCTCAAAATGGAGATCCTCTGAAGAACTCACTAAAGGGAGAAGGGGACCAGCAGGGTCAGAAGGAGAAGGCAGCTGATTCACAGTCGACAAGTCCAGAGAAAAAAAGAGAGGTCAAAAGTGACCCAGAGGTTGCAAACTTGGGTAACTAGAAGAATGATGATGCCCCTGACAGAGTTAGTCTAAGTTCAAAAGAAGGGTAGTCTTTGATTTTCCTTAACAGCAAAGTGAGAATGCTACCCACCTGATAGGTTTCCTTGGGAGGACTAGCTCAGGGATTATTAGTATTTTGTTGTATCATAGCCCAAGGGAGTCACCCCGAGACACTTTCTATAGCTATGTGATCCTAGACAAGTTATTTAATCTGTCTGCTTCAAGTATCCTCAACTGTAAAATGAGGATGATAATAATAGCACCTAACTCCCAAAATTTTTATGAAGATGTATTTTGTAAAGTTTACCATGGTGCCTGGCACATGGTAGGTATTTAATACTTATTTTCTTCTTTCCCTCCTTTCTTCCTTCCTCAAACCTTTTGGCAGTCTGGTGAAACCTAGGAACCCATTCTTGGAATAATGATTTTGAACATACAAAATAAAATACCTAGAATTTCAAAGGAAACCAATTATTTTATTATTTTCATACTGAAATAATCATCTTTCTAAAAAATTGCATATATATGAATATACATGTGTATATACGTATATATTTCTATATACTTCCTCTCTACACCCTGACTACTCAGCGTTATTACAGGGGTTCTTAACCTGGGGTCAACATCAAGTTCATAGACCCTGTGTGTTAGTCCTTTGTTGCCAAAGAAGACCATGCCATCAGAGAAATGATGATATGACTTGCACTTGACTTTGTCTTGAGTGAGGGAGGGTTGTACAAGTCACCAGCCTCACTTTTCCTCCAGAGCCATATGAATCCATTGACCAGATGCTCATCAGAATGACTGGAGACAACCCAGGATGAGGCAATTGGGGTTAAGTGATTTGCCTAAGGTCACACAGCTAGTAAGTGTCAAGTGTCTGAGGTAACATTTGAACTCAGGTCCTCCTGACTCCACTGGTGTTCTATTCACCTAGCTGTCCCTCATGGACCCCAGGTTAAGAGAGGAAGCAGAGAGGTAGATCCTCCTAATGCAAAGTGAAAACAGGGAATTCCTTGTCTTATGAATCTGGCCTACATGGGACTTGGGCATGGGAACCCTGTAAAGAAGCGGCAGGTCATGATACTAACTGCCAACCCACAGGGCAGACAAACCTGCCCAGCTAAAGCAATGAGGCACCTTGAGCAGGAAATAAAATGTAGCATGTGTCATGCAAGTCAAATTACCACTACTCATAAGACCCCAGTGGAGACAATCCAGGATCCTGAATCCAACAGTCTTGGGGTCCGCAGGACCCATCAGACCACCAGGGAACTGACTCTTGTGGGTACATAATCTGGAAACTGCTTCATCCAGTGCTACAGTCACCATCTCCTCAGCAACTACTACTGAGTTCTTTGACAATGTCACGTGATCCCACATAACAAAATACCTTTCTGAAATGCCTTTATCAGAAAAAATAACATGAACTATCATCTGTTTGGCCACTGTATCCTACAGACCATGAAGTCTTTCATCAGATTTGTAGCTAAAACTTTCTTTATGTATTGTCTTGTACCCCTACCATCATTAGAATGTGAATTCCTTCAGAACAGGAGCTATGTTGCTTTTCTATTTTTATGCTCATAGTTCTAAATGCTTCATTCCTTCATTCACTTGGTCTGCAAAATTCCAAACCCTATTCTTACCTTCTGAGATTCCACTCATTCTCTTTCCCCCGACTATTAGGAGGTGCTCAAAAAAGGCTTAGAGATCTGAGAGAGGCAGTAAATTAGACAAGATCCCTTCTCTCTAAACAAATCTGAACCTTACCAGTACTATTGAACCTTTTGGGGCAGGCGATGAGGCAGGGTGAAGTTAGGATCTTGCAAAAGGCAGAATTTTAGCTGGGATCTGAAGGCAGCCAGGAAGTACAGACCAGGATGGAAAGATTTCCAGGCATGGGGTATAAACAATAAAAATACACAATCAGGAAATGGAACATCCTGTTCAAGGAATAGCCAGGAGGCTAGAGGATGAAGTATAAGGAGACTGAAAAAGTAGGAAGGAGCCAAGTTATCAAGGGATTTAAAAGGCAAACCAAGAGAGAAAATTTTCTATCAAACTTGCATCTAACAAGGAGCTGCTAAATTTACTGAATGGGAGGGAGATGGGGGTGACATGGCCAGACCTGTACTTCAGGGAGATAACTTCCAACTAAGCTGGAAAAAGGACTAAAGTGGGAAGAAACTTAAGCTTAGGACACCTCCCATATAGAGGAGTGGTGGCCAGGGAAGGGAAATCTGGTTTGGGGAGTCACAAGGATTGTGAGTAGAGGCACAGAGTAGTCAATTTTCATGACCTTTTCAGCATCAATGATAGTATTGATTTGATCCTCTCCCCACAGTAAGACTTGGAAAGGAGCAAAGGTATATGTGACCAGTTTATCAAATGCAAAGCACACTAGTAACTATTCCTAGGAAAATGAAGCCCTCTCCTTTCTGAAATCAAGTGACTTGTGTTCTAAGATGGCAGCTTTCCTCTTGCCTCAAAGCAACAAGATTAATTGTACGCATAGCTCTGAATACCAGAATTTCATCTTTGTCTTTTATACATCCTACCACAGTGAATCACATGTAAATAGGGCTTCAAAGCTTCTTTGCTATGTAGAATTTTAGAGCCTGATGACACAAACAGGGCTTTAAATTTCTTTCCTGGTCTCTTCTGTGTCTCACGTGCCAAGTGATTTTGCATCCTGTCTTTTGTTGCCCTACACAGGCCTTTAATTTATAATCCTGTTTTAGAGAGTATTCGTGGACTGCATGAGTCCCCTTCTATTACTGGGGTCATGATCCAGGTCACCAGAATTTCCCCACGTTTGCATCTTCCAATTATCCTGGGAAATACATTCATCATTACAAACTCAGCTGCAAAATAAGTATTTCCCACTCAATCCTGACCTGTGTCAATATCCCCTGTGTTCCTTCTTTGATCTAAAACAGACTTGTTTATTGAGTTTACATAGTTTTTCTAAGGACAATTTTAAAAGATCAAGTTGACCTCTAGTAGGGTTTATCCATAAGATCATTTTGACATTGTGTAATGGCTACTAGGTCATTTTCTCTCCTTTCTCAAGAAGTACAGCACCTGGTTCAGGATCTTTCTCTCTTCCCAATCTGCCCTTACACAAGAAGACTTCAGCATCAATCAATGTTCCCTCAAGCGTCCTTTAAATTCCTCAGTCTCCTTTAAATCTCTCATTCTTCACTCAACCTTAGCCATGCCTAAGGAGAGTCACACTGGATCTCACCATTATTTACAAGTGTTCCACTTCCATAATCGAAAACTCTGACTTCCCTCTATTTAGCCCTTAACGCCCTCTCATTCCATCTCTTTTTATGACTTCCCTCACCTAAATCTAATTCTTTGCCTTCTTCAACACATCCAATCCCTTCTCTGCTTGGTACTTTCTCAGTTCCCTACTCTAATTTCATTTTGTTTCTTTTCCAATCTCCAACCAATTTAACTCTATATTATCATCTACTCTCAAGTCCCTTTCCCCTTTGTTAGCAAATTGCTTTGCTCTGGATTATTGCCACTATATTCCTCCTCCAATCCTGTTCATATGCTGCTGAACAAAAGTAAAATAAGACTGCGATCTCAATTATTCTCCCATACCCCCTTTCCTGAATGTTCAATTTCTATTAACCAGTGGCTCCCCCACTACCTACAAATATATCTTAGTCTCTTCATCCACAAAAAATCTTCACTAATCCACACTGTTCTTTCAAGCTATCATCCTATATCTCTTCTCCCTTTCTTAGATAAATTCCTAGAAAAAGATATCCACACTCATTGTTTCCATTCCCTCTCACTCAAGTCTCAACCCTTTGCACTCTGACTTCTGATAGCATCTATTATATCCAAGTGTTCTCTCCAAAATTATGCCAGATAATTGCCAAATCAGTTAATTTTTTTCTCCATCCTCATCCTTCTAAACTTAACTGCTATATGTGACACTGTTAACCACCCTCTCCTCCTGGATACATATTTCTGTGTTTTCATGACACAGAATACTCCTAGTTTTCCTCCTACTTGTCTAAATGTCCCTCTGTCACCTATGTTGTTCCATCATCCATATCACACCCTCTACCTGTTCCCCCAATGCTTTGCCCTAGGTCCCCTTCTCTTCTGTGTCTACACTCATTCTTTCTCTTGTTGACTTCATCAGATCTCTATCACTATTCTAATGACTTATAGATCTCCACTCCCAGTCTCATTCTTGATCTTTCTCCGATTGCATCACCAACTGCCCATTGGATATTTCAAACAGGATATTCTGGGGACATATTAGACTGAACATATCCAAAGCAGAAGTAATTATCCTTTCCCCAAAATACCTATCTCTCTTCAAAATTTCTGTTTCTACCAAAGGTACCACAACTTTTCAGTGTTCCAGGGTCATAATCTCTGCATTATTCTTAATTCTTCACTTCACCCCATACATCCAATCAGTTGTTAAATCCTGCTTCTACTTCCACATTTCTTGCATTCAACCCCTTCTCTCTACTCGCAAAACTACCATTTTAGCTCAGACCCTCATCACTACCTACCTCGATTATTGCAATAACTTTCTCATTGCTGTCCCTGACCCAAGTCTCTCCCCACTACAATCCAACCTACACTGCACTGATTTTCCATAAATATGGATTTAAGCATGTCAAAAACATACAATAAAATCTAACATCTCTCTATTGACTAAAAGATTAAATATAAACTCTTCTTTTTTAAGTAATATTTAAGTTTTCAACATTCACTTTTATAAGACTGAGTTCTATATTTTCCCTCCGTCCTCTCCTCAAGAAGGCACACAATCTGATAGAGGCTATACATGTGCAATCATATAAATATAGTTCCACATTAGTCAGAATACAGACTCTTCTGCTGAGCTTTTAAAGCCCTTTACAATATGGCCTCCAACTATCTTTCCAAACTCAATGTACATTGTACATTAGTCATTGTATGTCACTCCTCTTCCCTCACAGTGATCTAACACAACTACTCTTCTCTCTCTTCTTTGTGCCTTTGCACAACTGTCTCCCATGCCTGGAATGCATTCCCTCCATACTTCTACCTCATGGAATTCTCTCTATTCCTTCAAGATAATATGGAGATTCATGAACTCTCAAAGAGTACATAGGTAGTTTTCAAAGGGGTTCATGAACTTCAGAAGGAAAAAAAAGTACATAATGGGTTCCCTTTATCATCCAAAATATTTTATTTTATGTGTTTTAAAAAATTATTCTTAGAAAGAGTCCATAGACTTCACTAGACTGTCAAAGGGGTCCATGACTCAAAAAAAGGTTAATTAACCCTGTTCAATATGAGTGTTTTTCCTGCTTCTCCCCAAGTACTAGCGTCCTCCTTCCCAAACTACCTTGGAGTTAAATTAGTGCTCTGGTTGGGTCATTTCACTTGTGTCCAACTCCTCATTTGGAGTTTTCTTGGCAAAGATACTGGAGCGGTTTGCCATTTCCTCCTCTAGCTCATTTTAGAGATGAGGAAACTGAGATAAATAGGGTTAAGTGATTTGTCCAGGGACACACAGCTATTAAGTATCTGAGGACAGATTTGAACTCAGGAATTCCTGACTCTAAGCCCAGGACTTTATCCATTGTACCACCAAGCTGCCCCTATAGTGCTATATAAATGCTAGCTATCATTAAAATGTTTGGAGTAAGTGTCTGAGGCCAGATTGCTCTCAGGAAGATGAGTCTGGTACTCTATCCACTGTACTACTTAGATGCCCTGGAGTTAAATGCCTTTTATTTCCTCTGTATATACTTATGTACTTCCTTGTTATCTCCCCCCATTAGAATGCAATCTCCTCATCTTCTTGTACAACATGACTAATATGGAAATGTATTACATCATTGTACATGTATAAACTATATCAGATTGCTTACCATTTCAGGGAGGGAGGAATGGGGGGAAGGAGGAAGGTAGGGATAGAATTTGGAACTCTTTTTTTTAAGTTTAAACATTTAAAAATTGTTTTAGTATGTAATTGGGGGAAAATAATATATTTTAAAAAATTCAATCTCCTTGACAATAGGGCTGCTTTCTTTTTTGTATTTATAACCCTATCACAGTACCCTAGTACAGAGTAGATGTTTAATAAATACCTGCTTGGTCATAAATTCTTCCTTTCTCCATAAATCTGACAGGTAAACTATTCCTTGCTCCCTAATTTGCTTATAGTATCAGTATTTATATCTAACTCGTACCCATTTTGACTTCATCTTCATACATGGTATAAGATGCTGGTCTATGCTTAGTTTCTGCCACACTATTTTCCAGTTTTCCCATCAGTTTTTGTTAAATAGTGAGGTCTTATCCTAGAAGCTGGAGTCTTTGGGTTTATCAAACAGTACATTACTATAGTCATTGGCTACTATATCTTGTGTACCTCACCTATTCCATTGATCTACCACTTTATTACTTAGCCAGTACCAAGTAGTTTTCTGCCATGTAACACAATTTGAGATCTGGTGTGGTTAGGCCACCTTCCCTTGCATTTCTTTTCATTAATTCCCTTGATATCCTGGACTTTTTATTTTCCCAGATGAATTTTGTTATTATTTTTTTTAGCTCTGTAAAATAATTTTTTGGTTGTTTAATTGGTATGGCACTGAACAAGTAGAAGCATCATTCTTATTATATTAGTTCAGCCTACCCCATAAACAATTGATGTTTTTCCAATTACTGAAATCTGATTTTATTTGAGAGAAGTGTTTTGTAATTGTGTTCATATAGTTCCTGGGTTTGTCTTGGCAGGTAGACTCCCAAATATTTTATATTCTCTACAGTAACTTTAAATGGAATTTTTCTTTCTATCTCTTGCTGTTGGGCTTTCTTAGTAATGTATAGAAATAACTATGATTTATGTGGATTATTTTTTATATCCTGCAACTTTCCTAAAGTTGTTTATAATTTCAAGTAGTTTTTTAGTTGATTCTCTAGGATTCTCTAAGTATACTGTTGTAATATCTTCAAAGAGTAATAGCCTTGTTTCTTCTTTGCCTATTCTAATTCCTTCAATTTCTTTTTCTTTCCTTATTGCTAAAGCTAACATTTCTAGTTACAATATTAAATAACAGTGGTGATAATGGACATCCTTGTTTCACCCCCAATATTACTGGAAATGATTCTAGCTTATCTCCATTATATATAATGCTTGCTGATGGTTTTAGGTAGATGCTACTTATCATTTTAAGGAAGATTCCATTTACTCTCATGCTCTCTAGTGTTTTTAATAGAAATGTGTGTTGTATTTTGTCAAAAGCTTTTTCTGCATCTATTGAGATAATCATATGATTTCTGTTAGTTTTGTTGTTGATATGGTGTTAACAGCAAGGACCCTGCCATACACAAGGACACTGCCATACACAGACTGCTGTATAGGTTCTTAGATCTGTTTTTCTAAAAGGAGAGCAACTTTTGAGGGGTCAACAACCTACTTTAACCAAGCACATATGCACTTAGTTCAGGGAGGAAGCTCAGCACCCTGAATTTCACAGAAAATACAAACAGAAATTCCAAGCAGAAGTCACAAACAGAAAGACTGACAGGGTTTCCAACTGTCTGACCACAGAAAATACATACATCATTACCAGAGAGAGAAGCACCAAAATCTAGGTTTTCAAAGTTGGGAGGGGGTGGCCTCCTTAGTGGCTGCCCAGAGTCTCATCTGGTACTTGAACCTTCTTCCAAAAAATAAGACTCAAAGCAAAACCTCACCTCAGAGAATATATATTCTTTTCAGAGCCAGAGCATGATTCTCTTAACCTAGCACTTTATTAGAAATTAACAAAATATATCTGAGACCTATTAATGGGTGGAGAAGATCTTTAACTCTTCCCCCCACCTACCATTAACCTAACATTAACATTACATATGGTCAATTATGCTGATAGTTTTCCTAATATTGAAGCAACCCTGCATTCCTGGTATAAATCCTACCTGAACATAATGTATTATTCTTGCTATAAGTTGCTATAATCTCTTTGCTACCATTTTATTTAAAATTTTTCCATCTAAATCCATTAGGGAAATTGGTCTATAATCTTCCTTCTCTGTTTTGGCTCTTCCCAGTTTAGGTATCAGCATTAAGTGAAGTGAGCAGAACCAGGAGAACACTGGACACAGTAAAAGCAGCATTGTGTGATGATTGACTTTGATAGATTTAGCTCTTAACAGCAATGCAAGGATCCAAGACAACTCTGAAAGACTCATGATGGAAATTGCTATCCATTTCCAGAAAAAGAACTATGGAGTCTGAATGCAGATCAAAGCATACATTTACTCTCTTTTCTTTTGTTGTTCCTTTTTTCTCATGGTTTCTTCCATTGGTTCTAATTCTTCTTTACAATATGACTAATGTGAAAATATGTTTAATACGAATGTATATGTATAGCCTATATCAGATTGCATGCCATCTTGGGAAAAGGAGAAGAGAAGGAGGGGGAGAAAATTTAGAACTCAAAATTCTATAGAAGTGAATGTTGAAAACTAAAAATAAATAAATTGGAAAAAAATGTCTGCTAAATAACTGATTACTTTATATTGTCTGCTTTAGAAACAAAAATATAAAAGTATCTAAACTGTCCCTTATTTCTAACAGTTCCTTTTGCCACAATACTTCCAACCTTCCACTACTTCCATAAACCATTGGAAGTTAGATGGTAAAAGTTTCTAAACAAGTGAGATTTTAAAATCTCAGCTCCCCTCCTTAGACTCATTTTCAAGTTTCTATAAACTTAGGTTATACTGATTTTTCTTGTTCTTGTTACTATTCTCTGTTCCTCGTTAGTACTGAACAAAGAATCTTGGCAAGAGTCACAGCTTTATGAAGGCAAGAAAATGGGGGCTGGAACCACAGGTATGGATGTTCTGTATCTCATCTAGTTTTCCTCCAACTTTTCTTCCTCTTTACTGCAAAACTTCTCAGGCAATGCTATTGTCTACAACCCAGGCCTTTCCTTCCTGATGATCAATTCTCTCTTTAGCCCTATAATCTGGCTTCATTAAATTCCCTTAAATTGCACAGATTACAGATGCCTCTTTGGTGCCTAAAGAGTGAATTTCATCAAGCTGGTTCACACATCAGTTTCCTCAATGGAAATCTCAGGAAGTTGGGTAAGAAGCCCCGGTTGCAATATGTGTTTCATTTCAACTTCAATAAAACTTAGGACTGAAAAGAGTACGCTAGGTCATAACCAGATAAGACAATGATTAACTCAGAGGAGTCTCTATGATTAACATTTTGTTTGGATGTGCATATGATTATGTCTTCTTATCTTCACTCCAGAGGACACATTCACTGCACAAGTAAATGCTAATCCAAAACTTCTATTTTGCTAGTTCTATCGAAAACATTTTTCTATTTAACATCCTTTTTATTTTTAACTTCGACAGTCCTTAGAGTTCAGCACCATATGAGATCTTCAGAACCAAGAAACCAAATAAATTAATCAAAGGGAAAATGTTTTTCCCATTTAGAAATCCATTGAAATATGGATGAGGTCCATTCTGAATGGTTGGACATTTTGGGAACGCTATCAGACTAAAATGCTTTTATGAGTAATTATTATGCTAGCCTCGCAAAAGATCTGATACGTCATTCAGATGAAGAATTACGCTACCAAAAAATAAAAAAGAATGCATGGCTCTACTACAGGCTTATATTATCTCTTACATTTATAAGTTTACTTCAAAGATATGCCAACATCAATTACAATATTTCTACAACTTAATAGAGGTAAGTCTGAGATTTCTCTAGCCAAAAAATTCATTACTTTGCAACCAAAATGGTGATAAGGCTCTGACATTAGATGGGCTGATCTTTGGACAACACACATGTAGTTCATCACTCAGCCTCTGGGTGTGTGTGTCTGTGTGTCTGTGTGTCCGTGTGCAAGAGAGAAAGCATGTACACATATACATCCTGTATATAAATGTTTTTAATATATGCATATATCAAATATTCCCTGTTATATTTTCCATTAATTCAACAAACAAACACTTATTAAGCACCTACTATGTGCCAGGCACTATACTAGTTTTTAGGAATAGAAAAAAAAATGTCCCTAGCTTTCAGGAGTTTGAATTCTATTTTTTGGGAGGATGAGGGAGTCATAGACAAATAAATATGAATTATGTGAAGAATAAAGATAAAGTCATTTCTGGGATTTGGAGGGTACTAGCAAATAGGGTAGGGGTAGGGGTAAGAATCAGAATAGTTCCTTTGTGGGAAATAACAACCATCACATATAGTATTACAGTTTAAGCCAGTTTCTTACAAGATGAAAAATTTTCTTTGGCTGTAAATGAAGGCTCTCCGGAAGTTGTCTTCATTCTTCAGACTATGAGGACACGCTGCTTTTTAAACAAATAGAAACATACAAAAAAAATTATCTGGTACTTCAGTGAACTGGAAAAATAAATGGAGTACACATTAAGTATACCCTAGGTGCAGCCCACAGTCAGGCATAGGAGGATTTGGCTCAAAATACAAACTATTCCAAATACAAAATATGGAGAGCATTTAGGCAGTCTTGTGAATAAATGCCAAAAATGCATCTGGCTACAAAAATATTATCTCATTCTTTCCTCCCAGAGGTTAAGTGGAGAGTCAAATAAATTAGCATGCTTTTACTCATCTGATGTAAACTACTTGCTGTAGGAAGAAAGGTGTTTGCAAAGCTGGATTAATTTGTGAGCGCTAGAGCCTCTGAGCATATAAATGCTAGGCATTAGGAGTACATGTCTATATGTATACATAATTAGAGCATGGGAAACCTAACTCATTTAATATAATTACAGTCTGAAACAACTAAATCATTAGCCTTCTTGTAACTTAGGAGATTATATATAAAACATTAATTTGCTTCTGATACACAAAACTGGCTCATCCTTTCCACCCTGCCCACCGCCCCCCCACGTACTTTGCTACAAATAATTATGTTTTTCCAGCTTAGCATAGTTATAAAGAGGGTCCACTGCATGGTATTTCTTTTTCCAGAGCAACAAACCTGAAGTCCGCAGGGGAAGGAAAGAGAAATAAATAGCACTCCCTCCCTCTGCCAAAGGACCAGGCTTACGTACTTCATTTAAAAGGAAGGTCTCAGACTCTGAGAACACAGCCAAAGGGGAGGGAATCGTCTTTGCTTCCTCTCCTTACCCCTCAACCCCAAATAAGGCAGTCCACCATCTTTCAAACTCGGTTTGTTTGAAAGCAAACAACATACTATTAAAATAATTAAGATCTCACCAAGTAACCATATAAGAATATTTATAATAGAAAGAGCAAATAAGAAATTCAAACACAATAAGTACTTAATAAAGGATTGTTGCTTCACTGAATGGACCAGGAATCAGAAGAATTCTACAACTAATATGCTATATGACCTTGGACAAAGTTATTTCATTCTCTGGGCCTCAGTTTCTTCAACTAGAAAATGAGAAAGTTGAATCCAATGATTTCTAACTCCCTTACCAATTCTGAAAGTGATTTAGGTGCTCTGCTCTCTAGCTAAAGGGGAACTTCCATTCCGTAGGATGCTCTTCTGATGGGCAGGAATTTTCCCAATGCACAAATCAGTCACATGTGATTTATACCTGAGCAAAAGAGATCATGTGCCTATAAAGAATCTTAGTGATAGAACGCAGAATCATAGAGTTAAAGCTGGAAGGAACCTCAACAATCACCTATTGTAATCTGAGTAGCTCATTTCACTTGTTGTTTACTTACATAAGATTCCACAATATGCAGTGGAACTGGGACTAGAATCCAGATGTTCTGACCCTTACTTAATTCAACAGTCTTTCAAGTTACTGATTACCAAGAACATCTATCTACTTGTTTCCCTAAACATAACCTGACCAAACTTGAGGGATGTCATATTGTATTAGATGTTGAAGTAGAAGATAGGAGAAAATTTCTAATTTGACAAGTGACTACTTACTGTATTCAAGCAATTTTCACTTTTTACAAAGTTTAAAGGAAGAAGGCAAAAATTATAGCTCAGAAATGTAAGAGAAGCTTGCATTCTTAAGTACAGTGGCCTAAATAGAAAAGACCTCATCACCTTTAACTGCTTACCTATCTCTAATGGGCAATGACAATACTATTGCTAAAAGGCAAGCTGTGAAAAATAAATGAACGTTTGTTTTGATACACAATTTTAAGTCCAGAATACTTACTACCAATAACAAATGATTTCCCTTAAATTTGGCATTTTAGCTGAGAATCCTCTGCTCTCCATTCTCTCTCTCTCTCTCTCTCTCTCTCTCTCTCTCTCTCTCTCTCATACACACACACACACACACACACACACACACACACACACACATACACACACACACACCAGCTCTCTCATCAGATTCAATTACCATCTTTATGTATGACTCTCAGATCTATACATTCAGATCTAGTCCTCTACTGAGCTTTAGTTCTACATTACCAACCACCTACTAGACATTTTTAACTAGATGTCCTTTATGCAATGAAAATTCACTATGTCCAAAACAAAAGTTCTGTCCCTCAAATCCACCCCCTTTTTCATAATTTCTTTATTTCTCTCCAGTCACCTACATTGCTTTCAGTCATCCAGCTTCACCTCCTCAAAGTTATTCATGACTCTTCACTTTCCCACACATCCAATCAGTTGCCAAGGCTTGCCGATTCCTTCCCAACATCTCTCCCATCCACACCTTTCCTTCCACAGACACAGGCACCATCTTTGTTTAGGATCTTATCATCCTTTCCTGGATCACCAGAATAACCTCCTAATTAGTCAGGTTCTCACTTCTCCAATACATAATTCAGAGATCTACCAAACTGATATTCCTAAACCAAAAGTATGACCATGACCAATCCCCTATTCAGGAAGATCTGGGGGGGTCCTTGTTGCATCTACGATCAATCACTAACTCCTCTGGAATTTAGAACCCTTCATAATTTGGAACCAACTTGCCTTTCCAAATTTATCATACATTACACTTGCCTTTATGTACTGTCCAATCTAGTCAAATGATGTCCCCCATATACCACACTGCCTGGCTGTGCTTTGGCACAGGCCATCCCCAGCACCTGAAATGTAATCCTTTCCTCAACCTCTTAGAATTCCTAGTTTCCTTCAAGGCCTGGCTCTTTTCTTCTTTTGGTCACTGTATCCCCTATTCAGAGAAGCATGCACTTAAATAATTGATTGAATAATGAAATATGTCAACCCCTCCTTCCTTTCTTTCTCCCTCCCAAAGAACAAAATGAAGAGAGTGGTGGGAAACCAAGAGAAAAGTTAAAGGAGAAAAATAGAATGGCATTATTACTGGCCTGCATAACATGACTGGCCAAAGGATTTGGGGCGGGCCACAAAAAATGTAGAGGATGTAAAAGAAAGTACAGATATAACAAGTGATTTGTTCCTACCCCACTTAACCCTCCTTCCACTATTGTGCCTGTCACGTAACTTGGCAAGTGAGTTTCCACTGCACACTACTTCCTTTTTGTCATGTGATCTGCGACAGCCAACTACTTTCAGTCTGTCTCTAGTCTGAGAGGAGTGGGAGTTTTAGTTTTTCACTGTTTTTCATAGCTACTAATTGTAAACAGTAAGAAAACCCCAAAAATATCCCACTTAGCAAAGTAATTTTTTAAACATTAATGTGATTTATGATAAATAAAAATTTTAAGTAGTATTACTAATTGAAATTTCTTATTTGCAAAATAGTTTAATCATTAATTATACCTTTACTTGGAAAGTAAAACCTATCTGCGGCTTGAAGAAGTTTAGCGACCCGTCCCACTGCAGAGCTGTGCTGGTCTGCATGTTACCAAGTCTCAGCGGTCTAAGAAACAAGAACACTGTAATGACCTAACTACATGGCTGGCTCTCTGTGGATTAGACCATGCTGAGGCGACTTACAGTTAATGTATTTTTGTCTTGTTTTCCTAGTGCCTTGCTTATAGTAGACACTTAAATTCTTGATGAATTATTTTTCCTGCTTTCCTAAGGTGATAAAGGCACGCTAATGTGAATTCCCATAATTCTCCTCCTCCTCAGCCAACATCCCACGACCTTATTTTATTAATCAACGCTTCTTTTTCTGTCATCATTCTCACTGTCTTTCCTTGTTCCTTCTTCCTACCCTTAATTATGCTCAGGTGTTCCTCAAACACTCAAACAGGTCAATTTATTGTGCCATAAATCACAATATCTGCCCATTCTACGGAATTCTAGTCCATTTCCTTCCATAAGTTAGACACAAGGGGTATACCCAAGTCATAGAAAGTCAACCAGTATTAGTTACTATGTGCTAGGCACTGTAATAATTACCAGGGGTCCACAGAAAGGTGGAAATAGTTCCTGTCACCAAGGAAATCACAACTCTATACAAACAAAATATCATACAGGATAAATTAGAAGTAATCTGCAAGGAAAGGCACTGGCACTGAGAGGGGATTGGGAAAGACTTCTTGTAATAGGTGGAGTTACAGCTTAGACTTGAAGAAAGCCAGGAAGCCAGGAGGTAGAGGAAGGGAGGGAGAGAATTCCAGGCATGGGGAACAGCTGATGAAAAAGGATGTTTTCCATCCAGGGAGATGTAGTGTCAGTAGTAAATAGAACATGCAGAGGGAAGGTAAAGAATGAGAAAACTAGAAAGGTAAGCAAGGGCCAAACAATGAAAGATTTTAAAAGCCAAACAGAGGATATCATATTTGACCCTGAAGGTATCAGGAAGTCAATTGAGTATATGGAGTAAAGAGGGGGGAAGTGATCAGATTGCACTTATAGGGGAATTATTTTGATAGCTGAGTGGAGAATGGACTGGAGGTGGGAGAGACCAGAGGCAGAGAGATCAACCAGAAGGCTATTACAGTAGTCAAGGCATGATGAGGTGAGGAGGGCCTGCAGTAGCATGATGGTAGTGTCAGAGGAGAGAAGGGAGCACAAGAAATACTATAGAGGTAGAATCAACAGGACTTTGGCAACTAAGTCCCAACTACAATATCTTTTTATGGGAAGCTTTTCCCAACCCCCAATAATTCTACTGCCTTCCCTCAGTTAATTATTTCCTATTTTTCCTGATTATAGCTTGCTTTATATATATTTGTTTGCATGAAGTCCCTCTAAATTGTAAGCTCCTTGAGATGAGATTGTCTTTTGCTCTTTCTGTACCTCCTATTAGATGCCAGTATTTGCTGCGAGGGTGCATCCATGAAGTTTTATTGTGTTTAGGTAAACAGAATACAATGTTGGTGATGAGAAGGTCATGTGATACACAAGTCTTCAGCAGTAAATGACCATTGCAGTTGCTGTTTCCAACTCCATTCCTCCCTAGGACTCCCTGACAAGTCTGGTAGTCTGAGCCAGCATTAAAGTCACCCAGAATTATAAGCTTGTCCTCTTTTGGCACATTGATGAGAAGGGACTCTAGGTCTTCATAAAATTTTTCTTTGACTTCATCAGGGTTGGTCATGGTGGGAGCATAGGCCCTGATGATAATGGCATGGCATTTTTCTGTGAGTGGCAATTGCATTGTCATGAGCCTGTCATACACTCCTTTTAGCAGGCATACCAGCTTGCTGATTAGATCAGTTTTGATTGCAAAACCCACCCCAGCTTCACAGCGCTACCCTCTTCTCTGTGTCCAAACTGCCCTCCAGCTCCAACTTCAGTAAGCTGGCCTTCATTTGCCAACCTTGTTTCACTCAGGGCTGCTATTTGGATGTGATACCTGTTGAGTTCTCTTTCAACAAGAGCAGTTCTTCTTACAGGTCTACTGAATTTTGTGTTGTCTATTAGTGTGCACACGTTCCATGTGCCGATGGTGAGTGGAATCATCTTTGCAGATGTTTTCATACATTTTTTTTGTGTTTCTACTGCATAGTGGGATTCCCCGCCTGCCGCAGCAATCAGGCCAAGGTTAGGTAAGCAGGCAATGTTTAGGGCACCTTTTCTAGCCCCCTTCCTCACACTAGGAGGTGAGCAGTGCAATCCTTAAAAGGCTGTTTAGACACCCAGGGAGCTGCCGAGTCCCACTGCTGCTTCCAGTGAGAAATGACCCTATGGCCTGGGCTGCCTATGTACAGAGTTGTGACTACAACTCCCAGTGTATCCTCATCTGCTGCTTCATCATTTGCCAGTTGCCACAGGACTTTGAGGCATAATAGTGAAATGGTATGGATGATATCTTTTGATTCATGTGTAAATTGGATTTAAGTGAAGCAGAGTTGCACGAAGTCATCAGCCTCACTCTCTCCTTCAGTCATCACACTCCAGTGGCAGGACAGAATCAAGATGGCTGGCGATGGCTCAGGATGCAGTGGATGACCTTGGCATCTTTGATGTCTAACCAAGCTCTAAGTGCTCCACATCACCTACATCACCTGCCTTCATGGCCGTTGGAACAAACTGTTCTCATCTGCCCATTCCACCAGATGAAGTCTTAACATGCTCAGGGTAGACGTGCCTCTTGACTCTCCAATGGGTTTGAGAATCCTTGGTTACCCTCAACCTGGTTTGACCCATCTGCTGAAACGGTTTACCAGGGTGTGACCATTGCGCATGCTGCAGCTTCTTGGAGAAGGTGAGAGTTAGGCAGAACAGGTGGACACCAAGGGTAGAAAGAGCCCCGAAAAGGGCTCAGCAACCATCACACCAAAGGTACTGGTCCTCCCTGAACACACTCTACACTCCAATCTAATATAATCTAATAGATTATGTGATTGTAAGGAGAAAAGACAGACAAGATGTGAGAGTGACAAAGGCAATGGTGGTGCAGAGTACTGGACTGACCATAGATTTATCCTTTCCAAGTTAAATATTCTCATTCATCAAAAGTGCTGCCCCCAAGGAAAAATGACTACCAGAAGAATTTATATCAACAAATTAGAGCTCTTCTCTGAAAGTGAACAGTTTGCTGCTGACTGGGAGGGAAAGTTGAGCCAACATACAGTTGGCAACAGTGGAGCAGAAAAGGAGTGGGCAGCTCTCAGAGATTTGGTGTACAGCACTACATTTGCTCATCTGGGTCAGAACACTCTCAAACACCAAGAATCGTTTGATGAAAACGATGGGGAAATTCAGAAGCTGCTAAATGAATAATGGGAACTCCACAGGATTTACCAGCAGGATAGTTCATCCACCTCTAAGAAGCAGCATTTAATTCCATCAAAAGCAAAGTACAAGCAAAGCTTAGAGAGATGCAGGATTCCTGGCTCAGTAAGAAGGCAGATGAAATTCAGTTTTATGCTGACAGTAACAATCCAAAGTGCTTTTATGATTCCCTGAAAGCTATTTATAGACCAAAAACTTATGGTGCATCACAACTACTCAGTGCTGATGGAGCCACATTGATTAGTGATGAGGACATGATCCTAAAGAGATGGGCTAAACACTTCCATAGTGTCCTCAACAGACCATCATCAATCAATGCTGAGGTCATTGACTGTTTACCTCAGGTTGAAGTCAGCTCCTCCTTAGCTGAACTTCCAACTGAAGAAGAGATTTTGAGGACCATTAGGTTCCTTTCATGTGGCAAAGCACCTGGTGCTGATTCTATTCCAGCTGAGATTTACAAGGTAGGGGGACCATTGCTCATACAAAAGCTGACTGAACTTTTCCAGGTTATATGGCAAGAGGAGGTTTTCCCTCAGGAGTTCAAGGATGCCTCCACTGTCCATCTCTATAAGGGTAAAAGGAATAGACTGTCCTGCAACAATCACAGGGGGATCTCTCTCTTAGTCATTGCTGGAAAAATTCTTGCTAGAGTCCTCCTTAATAGACTGATCCATCACCTGGAAGATGGGCATCTACCAGAGAGTCAGCATGGCTTCAGAAAGGGCCAAGGGAACAGTCAATATGGTATTTGCTGCCCAACAACTCCAGGAGAAATGCCAGGAGCAGAACAGAAGTCTCTACATAACATTTGTGGATCTGATCAAGGCCTTTGGCACTGTTAATCATGAGGGTTTATGGAAAATTATGTCAAAATCTGGTAGCCCCAGAGAAGTTCATCAATATTGTATGTCAATTTCATGATGGCATGTTTGCCTGGGTTCTGGATAATGGACAAAGCTCTCATGCCTTCCCAGTCACCAAGGGAGTGAAACAGGACTGTGCGTTTGCTCTCATGCTTTTTAGCATGACGTTCTCAGCCATGTTGACAAATGCTTTCAATGAGGATGAACATGGCATCAAGGTCAACTACTGTACTGATGGTAAGTTCTTCAATTTGAGAAGGCTACAAGCCAAGACCAAAGTGGAAGGAGTGTTGGTGCATGATTTTCTGTTTGCAGATGATTGTGCACTCAATGCAGCCTCTGAATCTGAGATGCAACAAAGTATGGATCAGTTCTCTGCTGCCTATGCTAATTTTGGCCTAATAATTAACACCAAGAAAACACAGGTGCTCCATCAGCCTCTACCACACCATCTATATGTGGAAACATGGGTTACAACAAATGGAGAAGTTTTGAATGTTGTGGATAAGTTCACTTACCTTGGTAGTGTACTTTCTAGGGATGAACACATTGACAATGAGGTTGATACATACTTGCCAGAACTAGCTCAGTGTTTAGGAGGCTCTAAAGAAAGGTTTGGGAGAGAAGAGTAGACTGACTACCAAACTGAAGGGCTACAGAGCTGTTCTGTTGACCTCATTGTTATATGCCTGTGAAACATGGACAGTCTACCAGTGCCATGCCAGGAAACTGAATCGCTTCCACTTTAACTGTCTTAGGAAGATTCTGAGGATCAGCTGGCAGGATAAGGTACCAGACACTGAAGCCCTTGCTTGAGCTGAACTGCCAAGTATTCAAACTATGCTTCAGAGAGCACAACTCTGATGGGCTGACCACATTGTTCTAATGCAAAATGTATGCTTGCCAAAAAAACTATTTTATGGAGAACTTGCATGGGGCAGGCTATCACATGGTGACCAGAAGAAACAATACAAGGACACTCTCAAAGTCTCTCTCAAGCACTTTGGATTTGACTGTGCAACATGGGAGACACTGACACAAGACTGCTCAGCATGGCATGCCCACATAAGAAAAGGTGTTGTGCTCTTTGAGCAAGGCAGAATTGAGACAGCACAAAGTAAACGTAAGATGCGCAAATTTGGGATATCTACCCCAAATATTCAAATGGACTCTCTGTGCCCAACCTGTGGTAGAGCATTCCAAACTCGTATTGGTCTGATCAGCCAGAGTCGGACACACTGAAATTTCACTTTACAATAGTGATGTCATTTTGGTCCTCTTTGAAGATGGACAACAACCAAATTTGCATCCCTTAGCACTTAGCACGTTCCTGACAATTCAGTAGGCACTTAATAAATGTTTCTTGATTGACTGATTACACCAACTGAATTCTGAGGGAGTAAAGAGTTAAGGATGACATTGAACCTAGGTGACTGGGAAGATGGTAGTACCACTGACAGTAATAAAAAAATTCAGAAGAGAATAGTGTGTATGTAGGGAGGGGAGGGGAGGGGAAGGAAAGCCTAGAGAAAATGAGTTTAGTTTTTAAAATGTTGAGTTTGGATGTCTACAGGCCATCCAGTTCAAGATGTCCAGACAAGATGTGTGACTGGAGTCCAAGGGAGGTTAGGGCTGAATAAACTTATCTAGGAATGATCTGCATACAGATCATGAGATTAACATATGAAATAATATAAAGAAAGAAGTGATTAGTGTTCAGGACAGAATCTAAGTTGGAGGGCTTCCTCATTTTCTCTTAACATTCTCTGAAAGAACAGCAGCAGACTGCTCAGCCTGTTCAGCCGTCACCCCTTGCCTTTACCATGTGACTGTACCACCTTTCCTTCCTATCATACATTTCTCTGATGACATGTCTTCATGTTATTTGAAATTCCACACTGGTTGTAAGTAGTAGCCTTCTTATACTCAACATGAACCTCTGCATTGCCTTCTATTTGATTTTAATTTTCTACTCAGACACTTTTTCCATACCTCCTTGCCATATAGTAATATGAGTAGACTATTAGTATTGTTTTAAAAGCCTTTATTCCCAGGAAAAACTCAAGATCATAAAGAAATTTTACAATATCCTGAATGTAATCCAGGTTACCTGCTTCTTCCTGTTCAATTCTGGGTTCAACTTTATTGCCCTTTTGTCTGGTCCTACCTAAAACTCAACATGTCCAAAACTGAAGTCCTCTTCTTGCTAAAATCTGCCAATCTTCTAATCTTTCCATTTCTGATTAACCATGTTATCATTCTCCTCATCAGCTAGGTAAATACATAGGTCTCCCTGGTTCCCAGATCAAAAATATTCAAAAGTTCCCTATTATCTACTCAATAATGCCCCAAAATTCCTTAGCCTGGTATTCAGTAGCCTTCAAAATCTGGCTCCAACCTACTTTTCTTCCCTTACCTCACATTATTCCCCTTTCCATATCCTGTGCCCCTTCCAAAGCAATCTACCTACCATTTCTGAACCAGGTCTTGCCCAGAACCAACTCTTCTTGTCTTTACTCATGCTATTTTCCATACTTGGAATCTTTTCCCTTTTACTCATATCTCTTTCTGATGATAATCTATGCATTCTCCCAAGCCCAGCTCACATGCTATATCCTTTATGTAACTTTCCCTGGTCCCCTAAATCAGGACTGATTCTTCTTTCCTGTGAATTATTAAGAGCAGTGTATCACTTTCTTTTGCAGTTTCACTCTTTATTTATATTTGTATGTACATCTTAATGAAATCTCTTTGAGAACTGTAAGGGATGATTGAATTTTATTTCCATAGAAATTATATGAAACATGATTTAAAGTGATATTAGTGACTAATGTAAGAGATAAAACTGTTTATAGAGGGCGGGGGGGGGGGGGGGGGGGGGGGGGGGGGGGGGGGGATGTTGGCCACCTGATAATCCTCATATCTAAAAGCAAACTCCTTTTCTTTCTTCTGAAAAGGCCTTTTTCCTGTTTATCAAAAAAACTGTTGGACCAGGTGTGGTTCACAAAGGATGAGGTCCATTAACCCAGAAGTGGTCTTAGATAATGGGATTATCTTCAACTCACAGCTTTTGTCAATTCACTTAGCAATTAAGAAAATTCCTTTCTCATGTTATGGATGATGCAGACAAACTAAAAGCATTTATTAAATAAAATATAAAGAAAAGTAAGGATGAAATGGGAGGGGGAACTGAAATGGGGAAATGAGAGAGGGAAGTGGCAGTTTAGGAGTTTTCAGATAGGCTGAGAATCTTGACTTGACCAAAGGAACTCAGGAGGGAAAATCGAATCTGGATGAGTTATATAAAAGGGCTTTTGTAATTGTCTTAAGGTGCGTCTGCATCCACTAGAGGGCCCGTTTTCACAAGGGGTTAAAAGCCAGATCACTTGTGAAATAAAAATCTTTTTTTCTAAATTCACACATGGCCAGGTGGAATTCTTGGTAAGATGATTATTTCTCAGAGAAATAAAGGTCCATCTTTGTGGTCTCTGCAGTGCTTAGCCTGGTACCTTGCACTTATATACTCAGCAAAACGTACTTTGAATTGAATTTAAGAACATGGGTCCTTTCTGTACTCAACAATTAGAGATAGAATTTGATCTGGAGGTTACAAGTGAAAGGTTATCAGAAGGAAATAACCAGGTGATTACAAAACCTGCATGTAGGCACTGAATGCCTGAGCATATCTTAACAAAAGCACTGGACCCAAGTTCTCCAAATCTCTAGGTACCCTGGGATTATAGTTAAGACATATGACAGAAGGAACAAAAGGGAAAATTGTGGCCAGAAGCTGTGACTAAACAGGAAGCCAGTTACTGAGTCACTGAATTGATGTGTGAACATTCAAAGTGCAGGCCAGGACACAGATATCCTGTGAAGCTAAGACAGAGCAAGAGCTAACCCTGTTAAAATGAATAAAAGCCACCTACCTGGCTGATTATTCCTGAATCCCTGAGAAATGGATTAGAACTTCCCTACTATACAGTGTTGATCAATTGACCCTTTCATGTTCTCCCTGATGGTACTGTCTGCTCTCAGGAGCCTGCTCATAATTAGCCCTAGAGAAGACTGGGAAGCACAGAAAATGAAACCCATGGGAAAAATCCCATGTCATTCAATAATCTCCACTTTCTACCAGCTCTATGCAACTTTTTTTTAAAGATTGTGATCATTTTTCCCCTTTTCCTACCTACCTTGGAGTGGTTTGAGGTGCTTATTAATGAGCAAGAAACAAATGAACAGGTGAGAAACAGAAGGGAATGGGAAGGGAAACAACAGGCTTTAGATAATCCCCCTACTAAATAGAGACTGAGTGGAAGCTGATTATCCATACCCAGAAAGACTGGCAATTCTGGAATGCTCAGATCCAAAGCATAGAATCCACTAAGGTTTCCAGCTTTTGAGAAGCATGCCTCAGGACTCTTCCTCCAAGCATCCTCAGTCAACTACAGAACAGGCATTTGTAGGACACACCAAAGAAGAGTTTAAACATCACTAAAAGAAAAGGAAAATTGGTACATGCATTTGTAGCTATAAAAATTGGATTACTTTTGGAGAAATTTATTTCTCTGAAATGTAGCTGGAAGAAGAAAAGTCACTGTGACTTGAGCAAATTATGAGGTCTGAGTGTTTCTGTGACAACAAAATGTCAGATCAGGGAAGTTCTTAACCTGGGGTCTGTGGATTTTTTGGTTATTTTTTACAATATTTTGATAACTATATTTCAATATAGTTCAATACAGTTGGCTTCCTTTGTAATCCTATGCATTTTATTGACGCATTTTAAAACATAATTTGGAGAAGGAGTCTATAGGTTTCACCAGGCTATCGAAGAATGGGCTTCATGAAAGAGAAGGTTGTTAAATTTTCCAAGTGAGCATCAATACCTCTGAAATCACCTAACAGCTACAAAACCCAGGGTCTGATATATTGTTTTGTTGATTGTCTTGATAAAAGAAAGCATGAAGAAAATATTAATAGTGCAGATTAAATTTAAAAGTGCCTTGTGGGCATATTTTTTTCCTAGAGAGCTGGTTGTTAAACATTTACCAGCATATCTCTGGGTCTATGATACAAAAAGGTTGAGAACCACTGATTGAGAAGCTGTCCATCACACAGCAAATAAGACTTTCTCTGAACATCATTCTTCCTACAGTGACTGAACCAAGTACAATGCTTTTACATATGTAATTCAATTCAAACTCTAAGTATTTAGTATGGGCAAGGCACTGTGGCTCAAAGGTTAGAGCTAGCCTCAAAATCAGGAAGTGCAGGGTTCCAGACTTGTATATATGGGACAAATCCATTAACACTCTAAGGCTACCAGCTGCAGCACAGCTGCTGAGGGAGTTTCTTCATGAGAGAGTCCTTGCACTAATAAAAATCACAAGTCAGGACCATAAGAACCTACAAAAGAGAAAAACATTGTAGCTTAGGAGATGCAAAGATTTAAAAATTACACAGCCCCAGTCCTCAAAGGGCTTACAGTCTATTAAGGGAGGCAGACAAATGCAGAGTTATGGATTTTAAAAAATGGTATTGATTATAAGGCACACTGGAGAGACTCAAGGGGTTAAATTAGTACACTTCTTTCTCAACCCAGACGTATACTACTTAAATCTAACTCTAGATGGTTCATTTGCCTTTAAAGTCCTTTACAACCAGACCACTCACCTTTACAACCTGCTAACAGCAACGTAGCACTTTAAAAAAATGTTATCTCATTTAATGCACACCAAAGTGGGAGGTTACTCTAATAATTCCCATTTTACAGACTGAGGTAGACAGAGGTTAAATTTGTTTGCCTAGAGCGTCTGAGGCCACATTTGAATTCAGGTCTTCCTGACCTCAAGTCCCACATTCTATACACAGAGTAACCTAACTAACTGTCTTCCCACACTCCTGAAGTTCAAAAGTCTAAACAGTCAAGACTTCTTAGCTTTCCCTCTTTCAGACTCAAGAAGCTTAGGGGATATCTCTCCCTAAATTATACTGTATTTATTGTTTCTATCTAGCCAATTGTTATTCAGCACCTCCTTCAGGGCCACTCTGAAGACTCAAATTTATGCTTGAGGACTAGGGTCTACAGAGAAGGCCGGTCACTACCATCAAGATTCTAGGGGTGACCTTGTGGGGTAGGTGTTCTAACACCATAGCTCCTCACCATTGAAGTACTTCTGTTAGTCCTAAGAACAAACCCCAAAACCTGAAATAATTTTAGAAAGAGATTTATTTGGTCTTTTGGTGCAGGAAAAAATCTAGGGAAAACGCTACTAGTCTAGTCTCCTGGAAATTTATAGAGTTCAGCAAAGAATTAAGTTATTTTGTAGAGAGGGCTGTTCCCAGGTTAAGTGTAAAAATTCAAATTAAGATCATTTGAGATCTAAGCATAAACATTCAACAAAACAGAAGCCAGGAGAAGAAATCAGATGGGTAGCATTCAAGCATGCCCTGCAGCCATATAGCTTTCGAGAGAGTCTCGGAGGTCAGTCTGATCTTTACAGCAAAGCTTGTGGGTCAGACAATTTCTACCTATTGAAAGGTAAGTTTAAATAATATTAATAAAGCTTCCTGAACAACATAAAATACTTTTCTACACTTTCCATTAACTGTCAGCCAGTAGAATTAATTAGTTTTTTAGCAAAAGCATTTACTAAGGTTGGTATGATACCAAGGTGGCACGGTATTAAGAACAGTTAGTACAAAACATTCCTCCTAAAAGGTTGGGGTGCACTCTCCCACAAGTACACACAGTGTACACGGGAGGAGTGGACTCTAATTCATAATAGGTCAAGAACGAATGGGACAAAGGAGTCATGCTCTTGAAGCTGCCTCCAACGTTGGGGCTATTCCTCCATATTAATCTTCCTAATTGTTTCTCTACTAAGGACTGACTCTTACTAGCAAAATCTCTCCAAATTTACAGTCAATGTGGGAGGCAGTAGGGAGGATGAAAGGAGAGAAAGTCTAAAAGTCTCCTACCCCAAAAAATGATTTCCTCTGGGGTCTGCTGGCTCCAATACTCTAACTAGAGATTTCAACACGGGAATTCATCTATTTCTAGACCTGGGTAGGGAAAGTTCTGTGAAGGTTGGATTTAGTCAAAGAGCCGTACTTGAGTGCCCAGAGGACCACATGTGACCTTGAGGTCCCAGATTCCCCATTCCTATTCCAATCTGACAACTACCAAACTTACTCCACCCATTTAAAAGCCCGAGACTTGTGATGAATTTCACTGAGATGTTTGGGCTTTCTTTGATTACCTAAACTGAGGTGATCCAATGGGCATGCCATCTCTCTACCACAGAATGTAAACTCCCCGACAATAGGTGCTATTTCTTTTCTATTTCTATACTACCAGCAACCAACACCTGCCAAAGTTCTTGGAAGTTACTTAATAAATAGGGCACCTAGATGGCGCAGTGGGGCAAGTCATTGAACCTTGTTTGCCTTGGTTTCTCATCAGTAAATTGAGCTGGAGAAGGAAATGGCAAACCCCAAGAAAACCTCAAATGAGGTCATGGAAGAGTCAGACACAGCTGAAAGACTGAATGATAACACTTAATAAATGTCTGTTTACTGGCTGATTATTGTGCTTCACACAAAAAGGATGCAAGAATTCACATGTCAATCAACATTGTTAAATACGCAAATTCTCAACTATCTGTCCTGGCCTTTGAGAGAGTGATTTTAGGAACTACAGGCTAGGTCTGAATGGCAAAAGAGGTTAGAAGTAGTAACGCTTTCATAGTCAGAGGACAAATGTAGGAACACTCCCCACAGCCCCCCACTTCTGTCTCTAGGAATATACCAATTATTCTCTACTAGGCACTGACTCTTACTAGCAAGTTCATACGTAGTGTGGGAGGCAGTAGGGAAGATGGAAGGATAGGAGAGAAAGTCTAAAAGTCTCCTATGCCCAACTGTGATTCTCTCTCAGGGTCTACCGGCTTCAATTATCTAAGTAGTGACTTCCACATGGGAATTTCAATATACCAATCATGAGTAAACTAGCTAAAGAAGCAATAAAGAAAGGTAGAGAGTTCCTTTTGTGTATAGAGGTATGGTACTTTCTTCTCTGGGTAGGGGAGGCCCATTATGGCCAGGCCACCTGAGTGTGAAAAGAAATCCTATTAATGATAAAAAATTCTATTAATGATAAAGTAACATAGCTATGAAAAAAAAGCCCAAGATGCTCCACTAACAAATTTCCTGTGAAAACTATACTTTATTCACTCACACTTCACGGGACTACTTTAATCCCTAAAAGACAACTAAGAGATTTTCTAGTCAAAGGCACAACCAAAGCTTAAAAGATTTACAATTTCCTCGTATGCACTGAGAAATAACCATTTCCATTCGCAACAGGGCACCACTAAGGTTTTATGACCAGTGTTTTATGGAGGGTGTGACCAATAAATTTAATTGGAAATAAGAGCTTTAATAAAACATATACACATACTGTTTATCTCAAATAAAATTCATGTATGCAATGGGAGTGAGTTTCTAATAGAATTTTAATACAGTTCAACTGAAATGGTATCCTGGAAGCTCATCTCTCTGGTCAAGACTTCTAGTGTCAATAGATGACAAAGAACATGAAAGTCATGAAAGTCACATGGTTTTCACCTTCCTGGTGCAGCTCACCTATCCCTGCTTAGTTCATTCCATAACTCAACTAAAAAAATGTAGCACAGTCAACCAGGAAGGAAAAGAAAAAGGCCTGCTAAATCAGAATGGATGTCATAAGTCTCTGCATTCAAATTCAGGGACTTTAATCATGAAAGAGTTCCCCAGGTCCTCTCTCAGAGCCTATTTACTTTAGACATAATTCTAACAAGCTTGGAAATCTGGTTTTGAAGTCCATGGCAGACTGAAAATAGCAAATCAGAAGCAGAGAGAGAGGCTGCTAGTGCCAGGCAAACTTGACAGAAGCCAGAAGTGATGAGAAGGAAAGAGAGAAAAACTATAAAAAGCAATGACAAAAATTTCAAAAAGCATTGCCTGGGGATATTTAGCTTACAGTCCAACAGTCCCAGAGACATCAAAAGTTCCTGAGGGCATCACCGTATTCCAATCTGATATAATAATTGATTGAAGTAAAATAATTGAAGAAAAGAAGCACGGTAGAGTGCAAAGTTTTCCAAAATATAGGACACCCCACTCTGGGGGAGCACGATACCCTGAAAGGGGAGAGGGGACAAGAAGAGAAATGGACAAAAATTAGACTTTCCAGTACAAATTCAACACAGAGCTATCCACAACTGGGAGAGTATCATGGATGATGATGATCCAGCAAAGCCGAATAAGAAGCCGCAGTTTGGTAGAGACACCACGGAAAAGTTGAGAAAGATGAGAACTGAGACAATGTTACTGGGTTTAGCAATTAAGAGATCTCTGGTAAATATGATGAGAGTGTTTTCAGTGGAGTTGGGTTTTTTTCTCTCTGAAAACAGGCAGTGAAAGGGATGCAGATAAATGCTGGATCATAGCTTGAGGGCACTGCAAAGTTAAGTGAGGGTTTCTTAAGGATGGGGAGATTGGAGTATGTTAGTAGCAGGCAGGGAGGAGTCATCAGATAAAGAGATTAGAATTAGATTAGGGGGAAAAAGGGAGCTGATTATGGGGATAAACAGTGAGAGCTGAGATGGGATGGGGTAAAGAAAACAATCAAAGAAGGGCCACCTCTTCATTAAAAACCAGAATAAAGGAGGAGAGAGCTGAAGGTGGTGTTAACTAGTTGTGAGATAAACTGACAGAGAGAGAAGAGCATGTTCACTAACCTCTATTTTCTCGGTAAAAGACTGAAGCTAGGGTCCCACCTTGGAGGGTATGGGGAGGGGTGGTATAAGAGAGAAAGATCCAGGGGGAGAAAAGAAGATTTGGAACAGCTTCTATAGAGAATGACATAGGGCAGAATTTCTTAACCTTTTTTCATGAAATGGAACTCTTTGGCAGTCTGGTGAAGCCTGTGGATGCTTCTCAGAATAATGTTCTTAAATGCATTAATTAAAACATATAAGATTACAAAAGAAACAAATAGTATTGAAATTGCTATCAAAACATATTTTTCCAATCACTTTTTTTGAGGGGGGAAGGCAAAGCAATTGGGATTAAGTGACTTGCCCAAAGTCACACAGTTAGTGTCAAGTGTCTGAGGTCACATTCCAACTCGGGACCTCCTGGCTCCACAGCTGGTGCTCTACTCACAGCACCATCTAGCTGCCCCTCAAAACATTTTTTAAAAAGTTTCTGTCTTTCACATCCCCCTTCTTTTTCTCCCCCCTATCCCGGAAGGGGGAAGGGGGCGGGAGATGGAGCTATTTTAGAGAACCAATTAGGTAAGAATGAAAAGGTTGTATAACTGAGTCACCAGTTGGTATTAGCAAACAGGTAAATAAACTGAGTCAGTGTGGTTGCATGATTTCTTCCAGGACTGTTTGAAATGTACAAGAGAAAGCAGAGGAAGTCCACAGTAGGGGGCAATCAAGAATTGGGGTTTGCTAAGGCATTAATCCTAATAGGACAAGTCAGTAAGGAGTTCAAGAATAAAGGACCTTGATGAAACAAAATATTTGTAGAAAAATATGTGTAACTAAATACTCACAGCATCACTCTGTGGTAGCAAAAACAAAACAAAACAAAACTCAGAGCAAATACCCATTGACTAGGAAAGATTGAACAAATTGTGGGATACAGCATGAACAATTAAGGATAAATATGAAGAATTCCGAGAAATATAGGAAGACACATGAAATGTTACAGCATCAAAAAAGCAGAACCAAGGGAAAATATATATATAATGACTTTAATAATGTAAGCAAAGCACTTCAAACTCATAAACTACAATGAGTAATCTGTTTCCTTGGAAACCAATCATGAAAACACTCTTTCCTGATTTCACTGGGTTAGGGAAGGGGAGGAAAAGGAACTGTGGATATGGAATGCAGTGGATGCCTTCCAAGAGGTAAGTAGATGTGTGGATTGGCTTTGCTTGAAAGTTTCTTTTTCTTTTTCTTTGTTAAGAGGAAAGTTTCAAAGGCAAGGATGCTTAAGGTAAAATAACGATGATATAAATACAAAGGCAGAAATAAAACTTTTTTTAAAGAAGATGTTTATGTACATATGCTAAAGGTTTATATTAATCAAGAAACACTTATATCAAGAAAGATTTCCTGGGAGATTTAAGTTAGGTATATCAAGAAGTATAAAATAGGTTATGTTGAGCAATACACTTCTGGACATTCTGTACTTTTATGAGTCTGAGATATTATTGTGGTAAGGAACAATCTATGATATGCAAAGCAATGGTAACCGGTTCAATTTCACAAAATTACCATATAATTAATCACAAGGCCTAGAATATCTATTTTAAGTATTTCTATTCTTTATTCTTGGTATTCTATTCAAAGTCTAAGTCCTTATTAATATCTCCAGTAAGTCCCACAACTTGGAAACAGCAAAATTACTGACTTACTCAGGAGTTTGGTTTTGTGTTTTTTTCTGGTCACTGAAAATAAATAACACAGGAAAACAAGCATAGGATATGGGAAGGAACAAAGAATTAAGGAGGTCAAGAGACCTGGGTTATTGTCTCAACATATTTATTAAGAGTTTACTAATGTGAGAGACAGCATGGGACAGTGGATGGAGAGTAGAATGTGGAGAGAGGAAGACCTAAGTTCAAATTCTGCCTTGGACATTTATGAGGAGTATTAGGCTGGATGAGTCACTTAACCTTTCTACGCTTCAGTATTCAAATCTGCAAAATTGGAGGGAGGAGGAGGGGGGGCAGATTGGACTCAATGGCTTGTAGGTTTCTTTCTAGCCCTAACTGTGCTCTTACAATGAACGTGCCTCTGACACACATACTACAACTATGAAACCATGAATAAGTCATTAAATCAGTCAGTGTCTGTAAATCTCTAAGATTATCAATTACCAAACTAGTTATCCAGTGAGTTCCTACCTACACCACTTATTTCTCCAACAGGTCCCCAAAACAACTTTAAAAAAATAATGTGTAAAGCAGAGTGCTAAAAACTTGGAATATAATAACAAAAATAGAAAAATAGTCCCTATTCTCAAAGGGTACTTACTTCTTTGAATTAGCCTAGACAATTTGTTACTCTACTGGTCTCAGTTTCCCTCTATCCTATATAAAGGGTCATACTAGTTGATCTCCAAGGACCTTTTCAAATTTAATTTTCAGGGAATCTATAAAAGATATTTTCTAGCAACTCAATTCTACCACCACAGTGGTGAAAGACATGGATGGAAAGTTTACAATGCAGTTGGAGAGATCAGAAAAAGAAAACCTAATTGTGGTTTAACTGGAGGCCAAACCAGTACAAAACAACCAACAACAGAAGAAAGGGTGGTTAATTTTAGTGTTCACTAAAGGCACAGTTAGTGATGTAGCCAAGGGTAGGAACAGTACAAACTTCTGTCACTTTCCAAGTAAGTGGAAAGTCATAACAGCCAAAAGTTGCCTCTCATCACATGAGACTATCTTAGTACACTCCATGCAAACCGGATCGTCTCAGAATCTCAAGGTCTTCTTTGTAATTTAAATCTACAGATAAAGAGCAAGAAAAATTCTAGTCCTCTGTATTTTAAAATTAAAAAAAAAAAGTTGAGTCAAGCAAATCTCAGTTTTGGTTGGTTGGAATGAATATATGTTCATATATACATACTTCTGTTCTTTGTAGTTTAAGATAATATTGATCACAAGGCATACCCCTCCCCTTCACTCCAGCTTCTGTACTTGCCTTTTTCCTTTGGCTCACTAGGATTGTGTTATCATTCCCATGCTTATGATGCACAAAAATATACCCCTTCCATGACCTTCTTCCCAAGCTCCAATCTCATATTTTCAATTGTCTGATGGATTTAAGATCATAAGATAAAAGATCTAGAGCTGAAAGGATCTCAGAGAAAATCAAATCCAATTGCTTTCATTTTATAGAGGAGGGGTGAAGTGAATTGTCCAAGGATAAAGAAGTGTCAGAGGCAGGATATGAACCCAGGTCCTCTGACTCTAGAGCACTTTTTCAACTAGATGTTCTACAGCTCTTTAAACTCAACAGATCTAAAATTAAACTGCTCATCTTTCCCCCCAAACCTATAAATCTCCTTATTTCTCTATTTCTCTACATGGCACTACTTAGCATCTAGGTTGTATATACTTGTAACCTGAGAATCATCTACTGTCCAAGTGACCTTGGAAAAGTTTGGTAAATCTCTTTGATCTTCAGTTTTCTCATAAGTAAAATTATGGGGTTGGACCAAATGACCTCTGAGGTCCCTTCAAATTTCCAATTCTATAATCTTCCTGCACACAACAGTCAAAGTGCTATTCATAAGGCACTGGTATGACCATGTTACTCCCTTGAGCAGTAAACACTAGTGGTTCTCTGTTATCTTGAGGAATGAATACAGATTCTCTTGTTTGGCATTTCAAATACTTCACAAATGGGCTGTGCTGTAATGGACCTTTCCAGCCTTATTACACATTACTCTTCAGTCATGTACCTTAAAGTCCAACCAAACTGCTATTCTTCTCACATGTCATTTGATTTATAATCTCTGTGTCCTTGCACAGTCTATCCCCATGCACTTCACCTCTGTTTCTTAGAATCTCTAGCTTCCTTCAAAGCTCAGCTCAAGCAATACTTTCAACATTAAACTTTTCCTTGATTTCTCCCCTTCAGTTGCTAGGGCTTTCCCTAAAAATGACCTGGTGTTTATTGGGCCACATATTTATGTACATGTTATATCTCCTCAACAGAACAAAAGTTCTTTGTGATAAAAAATTCCAGTCACAAATAATTAGTCCCAGCTTAAGAGTTATCTTTGAGTTCACAGAAATGGATTCAGGTTGAAATAATCTAAGGTAACTAGAAACCCAATCCTTCTAATTCTGTAGCTAAGATATAGCATCATTTAAAAAAATATTTTCTCAGGAGACTTTTCAAGTTTTGTTTTAAGCACTATCTATATAAGTGTTAGTGAGGATGAGATGATGAGTTAATTAAAGGTTTATTTAACTATTGCATGGAAAGCATAATTCAACTGAACACAGATTCTCTGACTTTGTATTGGTCATGCTGGCATGCCAGTTTCAAGCAAGGAGCTTCTAAATCCTTAGGGGCTAACTTCTGTACTTAATTCAGCAGGAAACTACACCAATGGTCCAAGCCTCAGTTCCTCAGACCAATTATGTCTTGAGGTCAGTTCCCACCATTCAGGGCTGCTACCGCAATGAGAAAACAGAAGAAAAATAATACTGTAAAGAAATACTATGGGTTAAGTTAATTCTAACACAAAATTCTGGAAGAAGGAAATAATTTTGCTATAATCAGAAAAAAGCATGATGGCTACAAAGATAACAAAAATAGATGGGAGGTATGAAAAAGAGTTTTAAAAAGAGATAAAGGATGAAACCAAAGTATTTGGAAGAAGATTACATAACTTAGAAGAAAAAGCAGAAAACCTTACCCAAGTAATGGATACCCTGAAAAACAGAATGGAACAAACAAATGAAAAATTCAATAATATAACAAGAAATATTAGAACAAAATCCAAGGACTAAAAAATTACAATCCCATGTTAAATATCACTCAAGTATCTACTATCAAAAACTGATGGGAGAAACAAAATTAGAAGAGAGAATTTACAAATTATAGGACTCCCTAAAAACCATGAACAACCACCAAAAACAAAGCCCATACACACTGAGTATGTCAAGTTATGAAATAAAACTACCCCAAATTCAATGCATCTAGAATGTGACTGGCAAAACTTCATTATATTTAAAGAAATGAAGGATCATGAAGCAATATCAATGCTAAATATATCCCTACCTAATGACATAATATCAAAACATCTTGCATTTAAAGGATAGTTTATTAAATTACAAGGAGAAATAAATTACAAAGAAATCATTCCTGGGAACTAAAATGTGTCCCTTTCAGATCAAAACAAAACTGACAGAAAGATAAACAAAGTTAAGTAATTGAGTAGAATTTTAGTAAAACTAGATCAGATAGACCTATGGGAATTAATAAATGAGACATAATGAATATCCATATTTGTCAGCTTTGCATGTTACGAAAACTGGCCACATGCCGAGGCATAAAAAAACTCACATAAATGGGAAAAAAAGAACTATTCAACACATCCTCTGCTGATGAGAATGAAATAAACATTACAAACAATAAAGGAAACTTGTAAAAATCCAGATTCAAATGAAGACAAAATAACATAGTATTAAAAGTGAGTGGGTGAAACAGTAAATCACAGAAAACTAAAACAATGAGACAACATACCCAAACTTTTGATATATAGTCAAAGCAGTCTTTAGGGGAAATTTATATCTCTAAACACTTTCAAATACAGAAGCAAGAAAGAAGAGGTTACTGAATTAGGTACATAAATTTAAAAAATTAGAACAAATTTTAAAAAACCAAATAACTCCCCCCTGAAAAAAAAGAATTCCTAAAGATGAAGATAGGATAAACATCATTGAAAAAGAAAAAAAGCCACTGAGCTAGTAAATAAAATGGGGCACTAATTTTTTTAAAGCAACAACGTTAGTTAATCTGATTTAAAAACCTAGGAAAATGAAATTTCCACAATAAAAAATGAACAAGAATTGACAAAAGATAAAGAAGAAATCAAGGAAATTATTAGAAACTATTTTAGCCAATTATACGTCCAAGACTAGTCAATTTATATGCCTCAAAACCCAGAAAATCTAAGTAAAGCAGATGGATTTTTTAGAAAAATATAAATATAAAATATTCATATTAACAAGCCAAGAAAATAGAAAATTTAAATGACTCAATCTCAGAAACAATAGTACAGCAAACCATAAATGAAGGCAAAAAGACAGAACACAGGTGGACATATAAAAGGAATTCTATCAGACATTCAGAAAGCAATTAACTCCAATATTACATAAACTGTCTGCAAAAATAGAGATAGAAAGTATCTTACCCAACTCCTTCTAAGAAACAAAGGAAACCAAGTACTAAAATAGTTACCAAAAGTTTTTTTTTTTAAAAGTTCATGGACCTCTGCTAAAGAACAACTGCTTTAAAGAGTTGTGTAGACATAATCTGTGTGTGTGTGTGTGTGTGTGTGTCCTTCATTGCCGAAAAAGACCATGCTATCAGAGAAATAATGATATGACTTGCACTTGACATTGTTTTTGAGTGAGGGAAGCCTCACTTCTCCTCCAGAGCCATCTGAATCCAGTGACCAGATATTCATCAAGATGACTGGAGATGACCCAAGATGAGGCAATTAGGGTTAAGTGACTTGTCCAAGGTCACACAGCTACTGAGTATCAAGTGTCTGAGGTGACATTTGAACTCAGGTCCTCCTGACTGCTGCACTGGTGTTGTATCCACTGCCTCACCTAGCTGCCCATAATCTATATAATGACCTGTTGGACTCATGCTTATTTAAAACAATCCTTATCAAATCTGAAAAAAGAAGAACTGAAAAGGCAAAATTAGTTCATGAGTAACATCATTTGTTTCAAAGTACTTCCTATTTTCCAAGAGGCATAAAGAAAAAAGAATAAACACACACACCCCTTACCATCTATTAAAAAAACAAAATAAATAATTAAATCTGATTACAAAACAAACTATAAACTCCCAGTCAACATCATTTAAGCGCCTACCACATGCAGGGTACTTATATTATTAGGTGTTGTAGGGTAATACAGAAAAAGATATGATCATCATTCTCAAGTAAATTCAAATCGAAATTATATATTACCATCCAATAATACATTAGAGGGAAAAAGCATTTAATTGGTTTTCTCTTATAATATCCTCAATAAAGTCTTTAGTGTATTTAATATGAGGTTTCTTTAAGAAATCTAATATTTACAATTAGCAACTGAAGTATTAAATGTAGTTTAGTCTCAGTGCTCCAAAAATAGATTTTGAAATTTTACTGTTTCATCTTTCTTTATGAGTGTTTGCACTTAGGAAATAGAAGGGATTAGAGAGCAATTAATGAATCCCCCTAGAAAGAGAAATGTGCTTCCAAAGTATTTTGCTTTCATTGATAGTGATGTACTTTTTTTCAAGTATGGATTTAAATTCAGTCTTCAGATTATGGCAAACTTTCATCCAAACTCTACTATATCTTAATTGCTGAATATCTATTTAACGATGAAAATTGCTTGTTTCAAGAGATAACAGAAACATAGACACCATCCATTCTAAAGGCAATCAAAATTTCCCTCAAGATACATGATAGCAAAAGCAACAAGCTCATGTAACAACATCACTATGTTTCCTGGAAGAAATTATTCACTTTCCTTCCAAGAAGAATTTCAATTGCTAAAATTTTTAACTCGGTAATAATAAGCTGATATCTATATAGTGACTCAGAGTTTCCAAACATAGTTACATAGATAGATAGGTAGGTAGGTAAATAGATAGATATAGAGAGAAACAGACAGATAGATAATTTGTATAACATTAGTAATGCTCCCAATTCTGAAATGCCTAAGTATCTCATATAATCTTTGAAACAGTCCTATGAGATTATTATTCCCTTTTTATAGATATGGAAACTGAGGCGCAGAGATTTTAAGCTCTTTTACACATGATCACATAGCCAGTACATGTCAGAGATAGGATTTGGATCCAAATCTTCCTGACTCGAAATCCAGCATTCTATCCACTATAGCATAATTATCATTTAGTAATATGTGTTAATATTAATTAAATGTTAATATGTAATATTCAATAATTAAGTATAAAATAATTAATATGTAATAATATGAATCTCTAGATTCTTTTCCTCTTATTCCAGTTTGTCATAGTTCTATTCACACCAGCTACACATCCTTTTACACTGCTCCATCCTCTGAGTAATACTCCTTTTTACTTCTTCAGAGACTGTAGCTGATTCAGCCATACAACACCAGTAGAACACTGGTGTTAAAAAGCTAGATCTTGGTTTCTGGGAGAAATTTAGTGTAATTAAAGAAGATCTATAATCTCCTGAAAGGAACAAGCCTTCCTGTCTCAACCTGTTCAATTCTGGACCTAAATCCTAGTCCAGTTGTCCTAGGATGCATATGACACTTACTCTATTTCCCTAACTCTTCACACTCATCAGTTGGGTCCCCAGGGGGTTGGCTAACAACCGCTCTCAAATTCTAGGGATAACTCTGGGGGTACCTAATCCTACTACTAGAGTTCATGAGTTCCCACCAGTATGTTTTCCATTTTAGTGAAGGCATTTACTAAGATGATACTGTAAGAAGAGGTGGTGTGAACATTCCCCCTAAAAGTCTGGGGTACACTCTCCCACAAATATATTTAGTGCCCAAAGTAGAACAGGCTTAAACTTAAGAATACATCATGAGTATGGCACATGTGCAGGACACATGTAGAGCAAAGGGGAACTGACAACTACTGGTACCATATGGCCTGCAAGTATTTTCTCTCTTTATAAGGTCCTGAGGATGCTCCTAAGGGTACAAGTGTTTCTGGGCTTGTTTCCTCCAGTCCTTAGCTAGCACTTTTTTCAAGCAAGATGAATTATGCTTCCTGAAGATACTTCCTTCTTAATATTACCTTCTTCTCACATTTTCATCTATCCTCAGTTGTCTTTATATGCTCATGACTGGACCCATTAGCTCCTACTAGTCCAAAAGTTACAATGGTATGATGGCAGTGGGACAGAAGAAAAGGTCCTTTCCTAATCTTGCTGCCTCTGGATATAATCTTGAAGGATATTTCTAGATATTTTTCTAAATATTGCCAACAATATTTAGCAGGAATACTAGGGACACTTGATGAAATGGCTTTACTTCTTACCAAGGCTAACCCCTCTGACCTGTTTAAGTGATCCTGTTCTATCCCATCTCTAGCAGATTACCCCCTCTGTCATTCTCATTCTATTACTTATTTTCAACCTCTCCTTCTCTACTGTCTCATTTCCTACTGCTTATAAACATGCCCATGTCTCCCCTAACCTAAAAAAAACCCCTCATTCATCTTGACCCTCTCCAGTCTTTATCACTATTGATTGCCCTATCTTCTCTCTAAATTTTCAGGACACTGCTCTCTTGGTTTTCCTTCTACTCACCTGACCACTCCTTTTCAAAGTGTCCTTTGCTAAACACTCCTCTCATCAAAGTTGTCCCACAGGATTCAAGATTACATATTTCAAGGATACAAGCGAAGGGATATGATTCTGCAAAGCACTCCCAAATTCAGAATCTTTGATTGCTGAATGTTTATTTTTTTTAATACATAAGATTTAACTAATTCTCTCAGTCAGTCATAAGATGTTTCTATGTAGTGTTAGCCACCTTCATCCAATGGCCAAGGTCCCATAATGCTCTCAAATTAACTGAGGACTTATTTTCACACACTGTTAATTTTGACAAAATACAATATCCTTTTCTGTCAAAAACAGTAAAAAGTATAGGACCATAAGGACATTTTTTTGATATAGTAAATGACATCTATCTAAAAACAAGAACCAAAGAGATATGCAATGGATAACTACTGGATGGCTTTCCAATAAGATTGGCTGTAAAAGCAAGAATGCAAATTATCATCACTATTGTTTGACTTCATGCTAAAATTGTTTGACATAGCAATAAAACAAAAAAAAACAAGTAAGGAAATAAGCACAGACTAAGAGGAAACAAAACTGTTAGATTTTACAGATGATCTGCTTAGAGAACCCTAGAGATTTAAAGAAAAAATAATTCAAATAATTTTAACAAAGTAAAAGGATATAAAATAAACTCATACAAATCATCAGCTTTTCTAAATATTGCCAACAATATTCAGCAGGAATACCAGGAACACTTGAAGTAGCTTTACTCCTTACCAAGGCTAACCCCTCTGACCTGTTTAAGTGATCCTGTTCTATCCCATCTCTTCTAGCAGATTACCCCCTCTGTCATTCTCATTCTATTACTTATTTTCAATCTCTCCTTCTCTGTCTCATTTCCTACTGCTTATAAACATGCCCATGTCTCCCCTAACCTAAAAAAAAAACAAACCCTCATTTGACCCTTATATCCCTGATAACTATGGTCCTATATCTTTTCTGTCCTTTGCAACTAATCTCCTTGAAGGGGCCATCTACAATGTCTCCACTTTCTCTCCTCTCATCTCTTTTATAAACCCTTACAATTCCAGTTCTGACTTTATCATTCCACCAAAATTGTTCCCTTCAAAGTTGATAATCTCTTAGTTGCCAAATTAGTGGCCCCTTCTCAATCCTCATTCATCTTGACCCTGTCCAGCCTTTGTGACTATTGATTGCCCTATCTTCTCTCTAAATTTTCAGGACACTCCTCTCTTGGTTTCCTTCTACCCACCTGACCACTCCTTTTCAAAGTGTCCTTTGCTAGACACTCCTCTAACCAAAGCTGTCCCACAGGATTCTGTCCCCTGGCCCTCTTCTCCCTCTTATCAGCTCCCATTGATTACCTACCAATTCTATGTTGATGTTCCTCAGATCTCAAATCTACCTTTTCTGCCCCATCTTTCTGATGACCTCCAGTCACTCATCTTCAACTGCCTTTTAAATATCTAAAACCAGATATCCAGTAGACATTTTAAATTCAATATGTCCAAAACAAAATTTATTATCTTTTCCTCTAAACCTTTCCCCTCTCCTCCTTCCCTTATTTCTGTAGAGGGCAATATCATCCTCCCAGTCCCTCAGGCTTACAATGTAGCAGTCATTTTTGACTTCTCACTGTCTCTTCACCCCTCTACGCACACCCCCACCCCCTATCCAATATGGTACCAAGTTGGCCTGTCAATTTCACCTCTGCAACAACACTCAGGCATGTCCCACTCTGACACTGCCACACTCTAGTGTAGACCCTCATCATCTCAAGCTTTGATTATTGCAATAACCTGCTGAGAGGCGTCTGCCTCAAATGTCTCCCCACTCTAATGCATCTTTCATTCAGCCACTAAAGTGATTTTCTAAAACACAATCATGTCAGGCCACCTAATCAATAAATTATAGTGTCTTCCTATTGCCTCCAAGGCAAATACAAAATGCTCTTGACTGACATTCAAAGCCTTTTATGATCTAGCCCCCTATAACTTTTCCAGTCTTAAACTTTACTCCCTGACATGTACACTCTTCTATCTAGTAGTACAGGCCTCCATCTCTTGGCTCCAGATATTTTCTCTGGCTATCTCCCATATCTGGAACACTTTCCTTCCTCTACTCTGACTACTGATTTACCTGGCTTCCTCTAAACCCCAATTAAAATTCTACCTTCTACAGGAAGCCTCCCCAAACCCTCTTAATTCCAGTGTATTCCTTCTTCTAATCATTTCCTATTCATCCCAGTTACAGATTGCTCTGTATATATTTGTTTGCATAATGTCTTCCCCATTAAATTATAAATTCTTGAAGGAAAAAACTGTATTTTTGCCCCTTTTTGTATCCTCAGCACTTCTCAGTGTCTGAGATATAGTAGATGCTTAATTAATGTCTATTTTTTGATTGATTTAATAGAAATATCTAAAAATTGCTCAAACCTAGTTTCTTCTTTTGATTGTCAACTGATTCTGAACTCAATCAAGGATGCATTCTCACCCAATAAAGAATATCAGGGTTTAGGTCATCTTGTTAGTTACATTGATTGGGGTTGAGAGACATACTACAAAGCATTATTCATTAAAACTATTTGATACTGGTTAAAAATTAGAAGAATAGCTCAGGTATGCAACATATAGAAGCAAAAGAAAAAAAATAGCATAGAGTTATTAGATCACTCCACGACCAGTCCAAAGACCTCTTGGAGAGTACAGTGAGGGGAATCAGAAAAATTTACATAGTGACCACAGTAAAATAAAGGGAAACAATTTTAAAAGAATTTAGAAATCTGATTTATGCAGTGACCAGTTGAAACCTTAGAGACTAAGGATAAAATATGCTTCCTACCTCTTGTCAGAGAAGTGATGGGCTAAAGGTGCAGAAAGAGACATATATTTACAGATAAAACCAAAGTGTGAATTTGTTTTGCTCGATGCAAGGCATGGCTTCTATAAGGGGGTGGGGAGTAGCAACAGTGATAAGGAAAAGAAAGCAGAGCATCCATGAAACATTTTTAAAATAGCATAAGAGAATTCAGAAGGCAATGCAAAGAAATAACAAATTCTGTGACTATTGTGTTAAATTTAAAATGCACTTAAAAAATAAACTGTGCCTAACAGAAGTTTGCAGTTTCACAGGAATTCTCTCTTTATGTTCTTTTTATATTGCAATGTCCATCTTTATTAAATTCATAAAAGTTTGAAGTCGTTTTCTGGAACATGTTCTGTGTAAAAACAATATACACATATGACATACACATATACATGTGACATATATATACCAAATACCTAGCTGATTATACACACATATATATCACATACTTGTGACAGATAAGAAACACATGCGAGACACATAGCTCATGTGTGGCATATACGTGCATGGGGTATGTTCTGTGATATACAGTAAGTGTGCTTATATGTATAAATTAATACTCTTTTTAAAAAACCACAAGGAATTAAGTGAAAATAACTGCTGTCACCACATTCACTGAGGATTAGACCTGAGAGTAATACTTATTCATTGGAAAAACATATAATCTGCCAACATAGCAAAGTAAGAAAGAAAAGGTCAATCACATAAATAAGGAGGACAATAGCTATAAAAAGAATCAAGTTATAAAAAGGAGAGTTATTTTTAGGAAGTAGGTTCCAATTACACAAAATAAGGAAAGGAAGTGCATCTCTTAATAAAGAGCATTGGTCTATCCCTACCCATAACTTTGGAGTACTACAGGAAACTGACATACCACTGCTTTAAAACAAAACATGATCAGGGAAGGAATGAAAAGCGGATGAGAGGAAGAAGTATTAGGAGTAAAGTGTTGAAATGAGGTAACAATTGTATGATTTATTTGTAATAAACCTGCTTCAAAAATGTGTCACAAACAACCTCATAAAACATAACCACCTGTCAGGCTTTTATTTAAGGGTATCTATTTCCAATAGTAATCTTTATGGTAACATGCCTATTATTATTTTATTCCTCTACCAAGCACGACATACATAACCATAGAAACATAAACATCGGGGAATTGAGAATAAAGTTAAGATCACAGCTTAGAGCCCATGCAGTCATGGAAACTAACTAAACCATAAGCATCTGGCTTGACTCCTATCCACTGTGCTCAGTCTATGGGACAAATGCCTTGGAATTTCTCATGAGGTCATTTAAACTTTGTAGGAACAGCATAATGGACCTTAGAAAAATTTTTACTAATACAACAGTAGCTGGTGGTTAAAGACCCTAGGCTGAAGCAGGAAATTTGGCTAGCCCCTCTCAGCTCTCTCAGGTGATCTATCCCTTCAAATGGTCAAACTCCTCTCTTCAGGCATTTATTCCCTGGTGGCCTCAGTCAATACCTTCACTTCACCTCATTGGGAGGGTGGATACGGGCCAACCTGCCATAGGAAACAGAACAATAGGAAGGATGTTTGGCTGAGGTCACTAAGGCAACTGCCTCTGGGAAAAGCAACTCAACTCTCAGCAAACCTCCTCACCCCTAAGTCTGCTGACTCACGGTCTTTATTTAGCCCCTGGACATTGTCAGGATTCACTTAATCTTTCTCATGCCTTTGCAAACTTATAATGTTTATTAATAAAATCTATTTTATTTGATTCATGCCCCCTACTATCGGGGTAGAGAGGCTCCCCAATATTTTAGAAAGAAAATGTCCTTGTCTCTGTGAACCAGTGTACCACTCCGCTAACTTCCTTTAATCCGTCTAACATCACACACTCACTAAAAGATGTTAGAGAAAAAGGTTTCCTTCTAAAAACACATGGCCAATACAGAAAGTGAAAATACTTTTTTTTTTTTAAAGACATGAGGAAAATGAAGTAGACTATTGAGAAGTGGGAGCTTTACCATGGTTGCTGTAAAGCAACCAGGCACAGGCTATACAGTCTCTCCTTTCATCTCAGTATTCTCTCTCGTTAAAGCTCGCTGTCATGACAACTGCCACTCTTATAACTGTAGCTGTACCAGTGGCACTGAGAAGCAGCTGCAGCCCAATCTTGCCACTCTCATCTCTTCTCTCCCCTCCAGGCCCCTGCCTTCTCCACTGAAGAAGCTTGCTGGAGATGGAGGATTGCTCCAGGGCAGTAAGAATGGAAAGTCTCTTGAGTCAACCATTGTCTACTCTCTTCAATCCAGAGTGTATATCTTCTTGGCACTTGAAAGGGAATTTAGGATATATGAAAGTGTCAATCCCTGCCTTACTCAAGGACTGGACCTATTCAAATGATTTTTAATAATGGCAGCTGACATGTAAATACTACATATATACTTGGAATAGAGATGACATGAATTCAAATCCAGCCTTGAACGCTTACTAGCTAGCTCTGTGACTCTTGGCAAATCACTCGACTTTCTCATCTGTAAAATGGGGATAATAATTGCACTTAACTTCAAAGGTGGTTGGGAGGATAAGATGAAATAATGTTTATAAAGAGCCTTTCAAACCTTAAAATGCTATAGAAATACTAGTTATTATTATTATAAACTACTTTGCATACATTTGTCTCATTGTCCTCAGCTGTTTATAAATTAAATATACATTATATATACATATCATATAAAGTATATATATAATTATATATTATAAATTATACATATATATATAAATTGTTAATCTTGCCATTTCTACCTCCACTACATCTCCCAAATAATCACTATCTTAGTTCAGACCCTAATCACTCCTCAAATACGTTATTGCCATGGTCTCCTAATCAGTCTACCTACCTCAGCACTCTCTTTACTCCGATCTATCATTCACACAACTACTAAAGTGATTTTCCTTAAGGTGCAGATCTAACCACGTCACTATCCTTCTCAATAAACTCCATGGCTCCCTATTGTCTCTAGAACAACCTAGCCCCAACCTATCATTTCAGACTCATTATATGTTGCTCTCTTTCATGTACTCTGCAACTCTAGGCCTTTTCTCTGTTCCTCAAGTATGGCACCTGCTCTACTTTTGAAGTGGCTCTCCACAATGCTTAAAATCTACTCCCTATCTCTCTCTACCTCACTGAATTCCTCTATTCCTTCAAGAAGCAACCCAAATTCCACTGTCTACATAAAGCTGTTCCTGATCCCACCAATGGTGAAGACCTTCCCCTCTCTCTAACTATCTTACACTTAAGCATAGCCATTTTATTCTCATGTATTTTGCATGTCACAGAAGAAAATGTCCATGGGGGTGGGGGAGACATTCTCTCACATGAGGCCCAGAAAAGGACAGTTCCCCTCTGCCTTATCCAGAGAGATGAAAGTAGTAGAAATCTCAAGAGAAGAAGAAAGCAAGTGCTATTGTAAGCAAGCAACTTTCTTAGAAAAGATGGAGAGTCCTTCCACAGCAGAAGAGAAGAGATATGAGGCAGCTGGGGTTTGAGCAACCACCAAGGATTGTCAATGCTGTTTCCACCCACCACAGAGGGAAGAGCAACCTGGTCCCAGAAAGACGGGTGGGGGATAAGGGGCTGGTAGGAATGTCCAAGAGGATGGGGTCATTAGAGAATTTTCCATGCAGATGATAATCTACCTGTCCCTCCTCCCTGTTCTCTAGCTCGAGAGATGTTAAATCCCGGCTTACCTATGTATAAAATTTTTAAATATTTGTTCAATTAGTATTGCGAGGTGGCTGAGATAAAGGGCATGGTAGACCAGGGCAATTTCTGATTTGTAGGTGTTTCGTTACTGGTAACAGGGGGTGAAGAGGGGGAGGTGGTTAGCATATTATAGACAGAGAAAGAAAAGGAGACAGAGAAATTAGACTGTCAGAAATTGGCAAAACTTTAGCTCTCAAGATAAAAACGAAAAGAGAATCTTACTGATTTATATTCTATGACATCCCTAAAGCAAGGTAAAGACCAAATGAATCTACAGACCTTTGACCTCAGCCAAAGCCTGAGCTATGGTAAGCAGTTTCAAATTGTGGGATGTTTGGTAAGAAGGAAGAATTGTTTTCCTCAGTCTAATGCAGTTACGTCACGTTTCTTTGTTCTTCCTGAACAGGTTTAAGAAAACCCCCTCACCCAAGGGGTTAGCAGGCACTAGAGAGAAAGTCTCTTTTGAGGGGAGAAATAGGAAAAGGCTCCACCCACACTAATTTAGGGGCCATCCAAGAAGGAGTACAAAGTTCCCCTGTTCAGCCAAAAAACTTGCAACTCCAGTGACTATTTCAGGTATATTTATCTTGTATATATTTATATAAACGAACAGATTGTCTCACCTGATGGAATACAAGGGTATTGTCTCATTCTTTGCACTTGTGTCTAAGGTCCTAGCACACAGTAGGCACTTGTTGATTGACTGAGGTAGGTTATAGAGGTTTGATTATAATTTTGCACTTGTTACAAATAAAGATAAATAAAACACAGAGAAATTGGGCTACTTGCCAAAGATCATGCAAGGTAAGGTTAAGATTCAAATGCAGATCTCTCCAGACTCCAAGTTGAAGAGAATATCAGCTATACCCTAATACCAGAATCTTAAAGCAACTATGAAGAACAATGAACTGAAAAGTACATGAGATTGGTAGTCAGAAGAGGGGGTTCATACCATGTGTCTTCTACTGACTAAGTGTGTAACCTTTAGCATATCACTCAGCCTCAGTTTCCACCTTTACAAAACAAAGGGGGTGAACAAGATGAAGGACCATAACTCCAGAGCTGAGAGGGCCTTGGAGACCATTCAATCCAAACTCTTCACTTTTCAAGTGAGGAAACTGAGTCCCAGGGAGATTGAATGATTTGCCCAAGGACATATAGGTGGTCAGCATCAGAGTTGGGAATGGAAATCAGATCTTTTGACTCTTTCTGCTATATCATTGCCTCCAAAAGTCTCCTTACAGTTCTATCATCCTATAAAATATTACATATTAGAAATAAGGGTACTTCTGATGGCTGGACCAAAAAAAAAGGCATTTAATTAGCAGAAAGAAAAGAAAAATGTTTTATTTTCTGGGATGATCCCTCCTGTAGGAAAAGGAAAAATAACTAATTGTCCCCTTTCCCTATAATGGTTGAAGAAAAAAAAGTCTTGAGTCATTTGAGCCCCAAAAGGCTCACTGGTACCAGACTGCCCCTGCTCTGGACATTTAGATTTGAGGTTAAATACCTATGTGCCAGGAATTGTGCCCAATGCTGTACAAATATTAGCTCGTTTGATCCTCACAGTAGCAAAGTAGGCTCTATTATTACCCCCATTTTACAGTTGAGGAAACTGAGAATAAGGGATTTGCCTAAGGTCACACAGTTCAGAAGTGTCTATAGCTAGATTAGAACTCAGGTCTTCCTAACTCCAAGTTCAGGGCTTTTATCCTCTTCACCACCTAGATACTCATATAGCACATCCCATCTTGTTGCTTAACACCCCCTTTAAAGATGACAAAAAAAAACAAAACTGTAGGAAGGGCTTTCAGAGGAGAGGTGCATTAATGCATCTTGGGGGGAGTTCTGAATTAATTCAATCATTCATAAAAACCATTTGGTAGTTCAGGCTCAGGACCACCTGATAGCTCAGGTCAAGACTGGAATGAAATGAGACTCATGGAATATTTAGTGGCTAATAAAACAAGGTTTACTTATCCATGTCTGGGAAAGGTTATTCATTTTTTTCATTTTATTCATCAGAGCATAGCTTCTTGATATTGGTCACGTTTCTGTTCTACCAGTCAGAAGGCTTAGGAAAGAGACCTCTAGCTCAATAGTTCAAGACTTTCATACATTGAGCCAATCCATTCCCAAAGATGGTCTTGAGGCCTCTTTAAGGAAAGACAGAGGACAATGGCAGACCTTCCTCCCACCACAAAACTGTAGCCAACAAGTCCTTAAACTGTGCATACCATCTGACATATGGATACCACCAGCAGGTCTACACACCAAAAGGAATCAAAGAAAGAGGGAAATGACCTATATAGCAGCACTTTTTTATTGTTATAACAAAACTGGAAACAAAGTCAGCATCCCAACTTGGGGATGGTTACCCAATTATAGCATATGAATATAGTAATACATAAATGTCATAATTATTGTTATAATTGACAGCTAAGTGGATAAAGCACTGGGTTTGAATATGGGAAGATTTGAAGGAAAATCCTGCCTCAGACACTTACTAATTATGTGAGTCCAAGTGAGTCACATAACCATCGTAGCCTATTTTTCCTTGTCTGTAAAATGGGTTTGGACTTCATGGCTCTAAGATTCCCTTGCAGGTCTAAATGTATTATCCTCTTCCTATAAGAAATGATAGAAAGGGTCAGCTCCAGAGAAACCAGGAAGTACTCGTATAAAGTGTTGCAGAGTAAACCAGGAAATCAATTTATGTACAGTATTAATAATTTATATATTAAAGGCAAATAACTATTGAAAGCCTTAATAAGTATGATTAATGTAACGCCCACTAATGACTCCAGAAGATGGATGATGACGCATGCTTCCCCATTCTTGGCAAACAGGCGATGAATTCAAGGTGCAAAATGAGACATGCATTTTCAGATACGGTCAATGTATAGATACATTTTGCTTCTCAATATTTATAGTTAAAAGGGACACTTTTTATTTTTTGGCAGGAGAGGAGAGTTGAGAAGGGAAAGGAGTAATGACAATGATACCAAATGAGAAGAAAAAGGATCCGATGAAACACTAAAAAAAATTAAAAATACGCCAAAGAGAGGAGAAGAAAGTTCAGACAGACAGACAGACAAGCAGGATAATGTTGGGACTACCTTGTCACATTTAATACTGAATGTGCCATTACAAAAACAAGCTGTTGTAACAGATTTATACTTTCATATATAATCCTCTCTTTTTATTCTTCTTTGATAAGGAAATATTCATGTTTGTCAAATTCATAATAATAAAAAAGAAAATTTAAAGATGACAACCCTACCTTGGAGTACCTAAGTGGCATAGAGCATTGGACTTAGAATCAGGAAGACCCATCTTCCTGAATTCAAAGCTGGCTTCAGACACTTACTAGCTGTGTGACCCCTAGGCAAGTCATTTAAGCTTTTTTGTCTCAGTTTCTTCCTCTGTAAAAGGAGCTGGAGAAGGAAATGGCAAACCACTGCAGTATCTTTCCCAAGAAAACCCCAAAGCAGTCACCAAGAATTGGACATGACTGAAAACAATTGAACACCACCCTGCCTTTCACAGCCTATTCTTGTTGTCCCAAACTGTTTCATCAATGTTTCTCAGATTAGCTGATAGCTAACAGCATCTGTGACATCAGACAGGGAAAACCAACTAGCTGGCCAGACTGAAATATCATTCCCTCTCAGTGAAATCCATGGCCTCTGGCTATGTCAGTGTAGAACTGAAAACAATTGTAATTCAGGCATCCAACCAACTAGGAGAGATGATGGAGAGCTTGACAGAACTGGATATGCAGTGTTTGAAAGCAGCCTCTCCAGAAAGAAGTACGGAGTCTGAATGCAGAATGAAGCAGATTATTTTCTCTTTTGTTCCGTTTGGTTTTGTTTAGTTTTTCTCATAGCTTCTCCCATTCATTTTAATTCTTCCATGCAGCATGACTAATGTGAAAATGTGTTTAATAAAAATGTATGGATAGAACCCATATAAGACTGCATGCTGTCTTGGGGAAGGAGGAGGAGAAAATTTAAAACTCATGAAAGTGTCAAAAATTGAAAATAAATAAATAAATAAAATTGGAGGAAAAAAACAAGCAGCCTCTCCAAAGAAATGTGGCTGCCCACTCCCTCCTTCATCCTCATTCCTTCTACTCTGGACAGAAAACCTGACCACCCAATGCCCTAGCAGCCTGCCTGTCTTACCCTAGTTCCCCTCATGCTCTTACTCCCACTCCAGGGGCTTGGACTTGGACTCTTAACATCATCTTGAGTTAGAGATATGTCTATTGCTCTAAGCACTCCCAAGCCTGGAGTAAAAAAAAATCTTCCTGAATTCAAATTTGGCCTCAGAAACTTACCAGTTGTATGACCCTGGACAAGTCACTTAATTCGGTTTGCCTCAATTTCCTTCTCTGTAAAATGAGCTGGAGAAGGAAATGGCAAACCACTCTAGTATCTTTGCTAAGAAAACCTCAAATGGGGTCATGAAGAGTCAGATCATACTGAAGAACAACCATTGTTCATCTGGATCATTTACAAAACCCCCTTAAGGCCCATGACAGCTATTAAGAACTAAGACACCATAGCTCAAATTCCCTTTTTTTATCTGTCCTATAAGAAAGTTTCAATAAATCATCAATTTGTACATCAAAGATACAGGGGAAATAAAGAGGCTAAGGAATCCACCATTCAAATGAAAAGTAAAACAACCTACAAAATGAGAAACAGGGACAGCCCAGTATGGCAGCAAAGCACTAGCATTACGGCATATGGGCACAAATCCAATTGCTTAGAGAAAGAGCCTAGCAATTTCACGTACTAGGTGTTCAACTTAAGAGGATAGCTGAAAACCAAACCCCACAATTCCTACTGGTGTCATTTTGGACAGATTGTTCAGAATCATCTCACCTTGTATCAGCTCTTTCAGAAAATATCTGCCTAACCACAAGCAAGAACAGCAGTAAGAAAGTATAGGTTGTCTTCATCCATGAAGAAAAGGAATGCCTTTTTTTTTTGATAAATAGTATTTTATTTTTTCTAATTACATATAAAGATAGCTTTCAACATTAATTTTTATCAAATTTTAAGTTCCAAATTTTTCTTCCTCCCTCTCTCCCCCTTCCCTCAAGACAACAAGCAATCTGATATAAGTTATACATATGCAATCGTTGGAGCATATTTCCACATTATGTTGTGAAAGTAGAAACAGAACAAAAGGGAAAAGCCACAAAAAAAATGAAAATAATATGCTTCAATCTGTATTCAGATTCCATAGTTCTTTCTCTGGATGTGGATAGAATTTTCCATCATGAATCTTTTGGGATTATCTTGATTGTATTGCTGAGAAGTCAGCATACTAAGTCAGTCATAGTTGATCATCACACAATATTACAGTTACTGTGTATATTGTTCTGGTTTTGCTCACTTCACTCAGCATTAGTTCATGGAAGTTTTTTCATGTTTTTCTGAATCCACTTGCTCTTCATTTCTTGTAGAACAATAGTATTCTATTATATTCATATACCATATCTTGCTCAGCCATTCCCCATTTGATGGGAAGGAACACTTTTTAAAAAAATACACGTGTGTGTGTGTGTGTGTGTGTCAGTTGGGATAAAGTGACTAGCCCAAGGTCACACAGCTAGTAACTGTCTGAGGCCAGATTTAAATATAGGTCCTTCTGAATCCAGGGCTGTTACTCTATCCATAGCACTACCTAGCTGCCCCTAAAACATACTTATTTTTAGTGCAAGAAAACTGTACTTTCCATGGCATAAAGGCACCATGTGATAATATGAATCATGTCTTACAATGAAGGTTTAAATTCATCACCTTCTCCTCTATACATTTCCCTTCCACTCCCTTCCCTGTTTCTAATGACAGCACTATCATCTTTCTCTAACAATACTGAACTTGAATCTTTATATGTTCTTGAGAGGGCAGTGTGGTACAATGGAAAAGTCACTGGTTCTGGATTCTGAGAAACTCAGTTCAAATTCTACCTCTAAGACTACACGACTTATGAAAAATTACTTGGCCTCTAAGGATCCCAGTTTTCTCATTTTTAAAATGAGAGGGTTACACTATATAGTCTCTGACGTTCCTTCCAGTTATGATCCTCTAACCTTTGACTTAATTCATTCAACCCCCATATACAATTAGTTGCTAAGATCTATGCATTATACCTCTATAATATGGTTGTTTCTGTTCAAGCCCTCATTACCTCTTCTGGATCTCCAACTACCTCTAATGTTATCCCCTCTCCAATTCAGAATGATACAATTGCCAAAATAATCTAATATCCATATCTTTCAAATACAAAGGTTCCATGAACTAAAAACTCAGTATAAGTCATAGGATTTGGCAGCCCTAATACAGCTTTTAGACCCCATTAAGAGTGTCAAAAGCAGTCCCATCAAACTCTGGGTCAGCACTGGGTTACACAGCAGGAATATTGTCTTTAGTTCTTTATACCACATTTTAAAAATCAATCAACAAAAATTATTAAGCACTTACACTCCCTGTCAGGTCTTGACACTGGAAAAGCAAGTACAAGGAATGAAATTATCCTACTCACAATGAGCTTATGGTCAAATAGGAAGTACAAGTTATACAGCATAAATATAAAGTGAATAAATATAAAGGTATATGAAATAGCTAATACAAGATGATTTGGGTAGAAGGATACTAGAAGTTGAAGGCATGAAGAAAGGTTTCATGTAGATAGAATATGATACTTTTTAAAGGAAGGAAAAAGAGCATTCCAGGTCTGACAGACAGCCAGTATAAAAGCAGACAGGACACAGAAGGTTGTGTGGAAGAAACAGAGAGAACCAGTTTGGCTGGATCAGAAAGTATGGGGGAGTAATGCCCATAGTGTTGGGCAAGACAGTTTGCAGCCAGGTCATGTAGGGCTTTGAAAGCTCAACAGAGGAGTCTGTTTTATCCTAAAAACATTAGGAAGCCACTGGAGATGAACGAATATGAGAGACACCTGGTTAGATCTATGCTAAAAAAACTTACTTTGGTGACTGTGTAAGAAGGACTAGAGTGTTAAGGCAGAGAGATCAATTAGAAGACTGTGGCAAGAATCTAGGAGAGAGGTGAGGGGGGTCTGAACTAAGGTAGCAGCTATATAAGTAGAGAGAAGGAGTCAGATGGGAGTAGGTAGTTGGTTAAGACAGAAATAGCAAGATTCCTTTTTAAAAAGGAAAATTCTGACAATCAGAAGAAGGTAACCAGCATAGCAGAAAGACTAGAGACTATGTGTGCTGTACAAGAACCTGGAAAGTTTAGCACAGAGAAGACAGAAGCGGGAGAGAGGCAGGACACAGCAGTCCTCAAGCAGTGCTTTCAAGTAGAGGAGGAATTAGACCTAGTTTGCTTGGCCCCAGAAAGCAGAATGAAGACAGTAGAAAGAGCTGACTCTGAAGTCAGAGTTGACTGAGACACTTAGTGCCTATGCAAACCTGGTATATTGTCTTTGGCTTTCTTGGCCCCAGTTTTTTCATCTTTAAAGTGAAGTGATTGGATTAGATAATCTCTTAAGTGTTTTCCCTGTTCTAAATCCATTAGGTTCAATATAAAGAATGATTTTCTAGTGATCCCAGCATCCAAAAGGAGAATGCAATGTCTTTCTCAGAATGTAACAGATTCTACCCTGGAGGTTTTCAAGCAAAATTTCAATTGACTTTGTGTCAATAACAATGTAGAAGGAATGTTTAGTCAAGTATGGCTCAGGCTAGATCACCCGCTAAATCCCTTCTAATTCTGAGGAGTTAGAACCAACAAGATTGCTTCCCTGCTCAAAAACAATATTAGAGGTTTCCACACTGACTACCGGATAAAATACAAATTAATTAGTCTAGCACTGAAAGGTCCCAGCAGTCAGTTTCCAATGTACGCATCTAGCCTTACCTCCCACTGTGCATTCTATGCACTAGCCAAAATGCTGGTTGAGTTGTTCCCTATATTTTCCTGCTTTCTCCAACAATTCCAGGAATCAATCAGTGTGTGTGTATGTGTGTGTGTGTGCATACACATGTGTGTATACATGGATATAAATGTGTATATACATCCATGTATGAATGCATGTATATATGTATAATTAAGGGTCCACTAAGTGCCAGGCACAGGGAAGTAGGAATCAAAGACAAAATGTTCCTGTCCTTGAGGACATTCTATTGCATGAACTTACAGTATTTTGGAAGAGACAATATTTACATATGTAGCCTGAAGTGTTCTGGTAAATGTTTAACAACTGGCTCTCTAGGGGAAAAAATGTAAGCACAGCATGGTTTTAAGTTTACTCTGCATTATTAACATTTTCTTCATCACTATTTCAAGTGTAGACAACCAACAAAACAAATTTAACAATGGGCTCTTGAGAATCTGTTCAAGCTGTCTCTAACACACTTACAACTATATAGAAAAATACACACCAGGATAACTTTATGGGGAATGACCTAAGTAGCTGAGAGCATGAGGAAAGCTACTAGTGGTACTTGAGTTCAATTTTTAAAGAAACAGGAAACTCTAAGAGGCTAAGATAGGGAGGCAGTGCATTCCAGATATGGGGGTGGGGGTGGGGTAAACGGGGAGGAGGAAGCAACCAGTGTAATGACAGTGTAATGACGGAAGATAGAATTTCAGTATGTGAGAAACAGCAAGAAGGCCAGTTTGGCTGGATTGTAGCGTATAGGAAGAGAAGTAATATTGTATTTGACCCTGGAGGTAACAGGAAGTCATTGGTGTTTACTGAGTGGAGGAATGAGATGTTCAAAGCTACACTTTCAGAAAATCCCTTTGGCAACTGAAAGGATGATGGACTGGAGGTGGGACACTAAAGGCTGAGAGATCAATTAAGAAGGTATTACATAGTCAAGATGAGAGGTGATGAATTAAACTCTATCCACACAAATGCCTTGAAGAAAGAGAAATTCTCTTTCTTCACCTCCTTCATGGAACCTTTACTGATTCATGCCCTCACCACCTGCCATGAAAATTTTCTCTATGACTCATTGAATTTCTTAAAACTGTGTGGACTTCACTTTTGCTCTTACAAATTCTGTCTGTATTACCATTATTTGTGTATGTGTTTCATCCCTCTTTAGACTAAAAGTTCTTGCAGGTAACGATGACACAGTTTTTCCATCTTTGTAACTCTGTTCATTTGGACCTATTAAGTCCCAATCAATTTCTGACTACATTAAAGGGGGAGCAGGGTACAGCCAAACCGAACAAATGTTTCATTTGGTCCATAGAGAGGATCAGTCAGTCAGTAAGCAAGCTTTCCCTATGTGCCAAACACAGTATGCAGCAGCGATACAAAGAAATCCCCAAAAAAAGAAAAAAAATCTCTGCTCTCAAGTATACATTCCAACAGGAGAAACGCCATATAAATAAGTGTGTGCTAGGGGCTAGAGTACAATGACAAAAATGAAGCAGGCCCTGCCATCAGGGATTTTTTATTCTATTGGCTACTCTCCCTTTCCTTGCCAGTTACCTCAAAAAGTGTGATGATCAAGTTGATAAATCATCATGAAATCTTGGAATTTGGTTGCCAAAAATCTAAAATTATGCTGCCTTCCCTCTTTTTAAGAATCACACCACCCAAAGAATTGAAAGGATACCCATCAACTGAGGAGCGGCTGAACAAGTTGTGGTACATGATTCTGCTGGCATGCCATTTGGCTACAAGAAATAATGAGCAAGAAGGTTTCAGAAAAATCTGGGAAGACTTATATGAACTGATGCAAAGTGAAGTAAGCAGAACAAGAACACTGTATACAGTAACAGCAACACTATACAATGATTGACTGTGAATGATTTAACTCTTTTCAACAATACAACAATCCAAGACAGTTCTGAAGGACCTTTGTTGAAAAATGCTATCCGGCGGGGTGGAGTCAAGATGGTGGAATAGAAAGACTCACGTGTGCTAGCTCCGAACCCACAGCCCATGGATTTCCTGTAGGAAGAACTCCCCACAGGTTCTGGATCACTGCAGGGCACGCAGAAACACAGTGGAAGGGATTTCCGTCCCAGAGAGCCCTGGAGAGCCGTCCCCAGGGTCCATCGTGCCCCGGAAAGCGGAGTCCACCCCTGAGGTGCCCTGGCCACAGCCCCGGGGGGGAAGATCCAAGCAGGCTTCAGGGACGGAACCTCCGGTGGCCAGGAAGGACCCTCCGCCCACAGATGCTACAGGTCAATGAGAGAGACATCTGGGCTAGCCGAGAGGGGAGCGGGGTGTCTCCGTGATTCGGGCCCCCTCGGGAGGAAGCAGCAGAGGGAGTGGCAGAGGCAGCGGCCCCCGGGACTCCCCAAGCAGGCAGGATCTTCATTACTGAAGGTCTCTGCATAAACCACCTGAAGGAGCTGAGACTGGGAGGCGACCCTGCCCTCACCCCAGCACCAGAACTTAAGCTCACATTGAATAGCAGCCACAGCCGCCTCGGAAAGCCCATTTGAATCTCAGACCCCAAGCACTAGCTGGGCAGATCTAGGCAGGGGTGGACAGGAATCTCAGAAGTCAAGTAACTGGCTGAGAAAATGCCCAGAAAAGGGAAGAAAAATAAGACTATAGAGAGCTTCTTTGAGCAGGTGCAAATGTTCCCGCCTTTCAATTCTGATGACGAGGAAATATTCTTACCATCAGGGAAAGATGTGGAGGGCGGGGCCTCTGTATCCCAGACATCCCAGGGGGATGTCCAGTGGGCTCAGGCCTTGGAAGAGCTCAAAAAGGATTTTGAAAAGCAAGTTAGACAGGTGGAGGAAAAACTGGGAAGAGAAATGAGAGAGATGCAAGAAAAGTATGAAAAACGGGTCAATACCTTGGTAAAGGAGACCCAAAAAAATGCTGAAGAAAATAACACCTTGAAAAATAGGCTCACTCAATTGGCAAAAGAGGTTCAAAAAGCCAATGAGGAGAAGAATGCTTTCAAAAGCAGAGTTAGCCACATGGAAAAAGAGGTTCAAAAGCTCACTGAAGAGAATAGTTCTCTCAAAATTAGAATGGAACAGATGGAGTCTAATGACTTTATGAGAAACCAAGAAATCACAAAACAAAATCAAAAGAATGAAAAAATGGAAGAGAATGTGAAATATCTCATGGGAAAAACAACTGACCTGGAAAATAGATCCAGGAGAGACAATATAAAAATTATGGGACTCCCTGAAAGTCATGATCAAAAAAAGAGCCTAGACATCATCTTCCATGAAATTATCGAGGAAAACTGCCCTGACATTCTACAACCAGAAGGCAAAATAAGTATTGAAAGAATCCATTGATCACCACCTGAAAGAGATCCAAAAAGAGAAACTCCTAGGAACATTGTGGCCAAATTCCAGAACTCCCAGCTCAAGGAGAAAATCTTGCAAGCAGCTAGAAAGAAACAATTCCAGTATTGTGGAAATAAAATCAGGATAACTCAAGATCTAGCAGCTTCTACATTCTACATTGAAGGGTGTGGAATAGGATATTCCAGAAGTCAAAGGAACTAAGACTAAAACCAAGAATCACCTATTCAGCAAAACTGAGTATAATACTTCAGGGGAAAATACGGTCTTTCAATGAAACAGAGGACTTTCAAGCATTCTTGATGAAAAGACCAGAGCTGAAAAGAAAATTTGACTTTCAAACACAAGAATGAGAAGAAGCATGAAAAAGTGAACAGCAAAGAGAAGTATTAAGGGACTTACCAAAAGTGAACTGTTTATATTCCTACATGGAAAGACAATATCTGTAACTCTTAAAACTTTTCAGTATCTGAGTAGTTGGTGGGATCACACACACACATACACACACACATGTACATGTGTGCACCCACATACACACATCTATGCACATACAGAGACAGAGAGCACAGAGTGAATTGAATAGGATGGGACCATATCTTAAAAGAAATTAAGGTAAATGGTGAGAGAGAAAGGTAGGGGGAGGAAAGAGGGTGAAATGGAATGGGGTAAATTATATGTCATTTAGGAGGCAAGCAGGAGACTTTTTAGTGGAGGGAAAAAGAGGAGAGTTGAGAAAAAAAACCAAGAAGTTTACCCTCATCATATTCGACTAAAGGAAGGAATAAAATGCACACTCATTTTGGTATGAAAACCTATCTTACAATACAGGAAAGTGGGGGAGAAGGAGATAAGCAAGGGGGGGGATGATGGAAGGGAGGGTAATGGGAGGAGGAAGCAATTTGAAGTCAACACTCAGGGAGGGACAGGACCAAAAGACAGAATAGAAACAATGAGGGGCAGGATAGGATGGAGGGTAATTCAGTTAGTCTTACACAACATGACTATTATGGAAGTCATTTGCAAAACTACACAGATAGGGCCTATATTGAATTGCCTGCCTTCCCAAAGGGAATGGGTAGGGAGGGAGGGATGGGGAGAATTTGGAACTCAAAGTTTTAGGAACAAGTGTTTAGTATTGTTGTTGCTACTAGGAAATAAGACATACAGTTAATGAGGAATAGAAAGTCATCTGGCCCTATAGGACAAAAAGAGAAGATGGGGACAAGAGAAGGGAGGGATGATAGAAGAGAGGGCAGATTGGTGATAGGGAAAATTAGATTGCTTGGTGTATTGGTGTGGGGGGAGGGGATAAAAGGGGAGAAAATTTGGAACCCAAAATTTTGTGAAAATGAAATGTAAAAAGTTAAATAAATAAATTTTTATTTCAAAAAAAAAAAGAAAGAAAAATGCTATCCACCTCAAGAGAAATAATTGATGGAGTCTGAATGCAGATAGAAACATGCTTTTTTTTTAATTTATGACTCTTGGGGCTTGGTTTTTTGGGGGGGATCTGTACTTTCTTTTGTAACATGGCTATTATGTATATATGTTTTGTATGACTGCACATGCATAATCTATATCATTCCTGGCTTTCTCAAGGAAGGGAAAGGAGAGGGAGGAAGAGAATTTGGAACTCAAAATTTTAAAAAACAAATGTTAAAAATTATTTTTACATGTAATTGAAAAAAATGCATAATTTTAAAAAATCACCCCAACATGTAGCTTTTGACAGATATTATCAAAATGAAAACTTACCAGAGAAGTATGGGCAAAAAACCTACTACACCTCTATAACCACTATTTTTAATTTACTTCTCCCCATTCAGAAGTGTTTTTCTTCAAAATATTTAAAGGGATTATTTTATTGTAAAAATTGTCAGCCAAGGTCTTGTCCAGAAATGTCCCTAATTGTGGAGATTAAAATTTTCCAACGAACAATAAAAAAGACTGAGGCAGATCTGTAAGTCAATGGCACTTTATTAAAGGGTCACGGTCCCCTCTAAAGAAATAGACCTCAGATCTTTCTCAGACCTGAGATGCCTCCTTCTTCCAGGGTCTTGTTTTTTATAAAATTTGATACTGAATACTCTAAAGAGGCTATAGAAAACATAGAATCCCATTAGTTGATAAATCTTGCTTCATAGGCTAAAAAATGATCTATCAGCTAAAAACGGTTACATCAGCAGGAAGGAGTCTCAGGCTGGGCAAAGCATGGGGCATCTCCATTGACTAAGTCTTCAAAAATGACCATCTGCTCATGTTGGACAAGAGACAATGGTCCAGAGGTAAAAAAAGAAAGTTGGGGGATTTACCATGTTACTGAGTCACCTCTACCACACTGGGCTTGGTCACCAAAGATCAAGGGAAAAGGTCTCTAGTTAGCTTGCTATGTTTAAACAAGTGAATTTACGAGCTATAGCTCATAGCTCTGAGGCCCAATAGACTTATAATAACTTATAAAACTTACAATAACTACCCCTATGGAATTGATTAATACTGTTTGGAATAGAGTAGGGGTCCAAATGAATTATTTCTCACACTCTTCCCTCTTTGAGCCACAAAAAGACCTACATCTTTCTTTGAATCATTATAATCTTAATGCAAGGTGGGCAGTCATCTATGAGTAATGCAGAACCAGAAGGGGACAGTCCCCTTACTGAGATGCAAAAGTGAACATTAGAGAAAAGGGAAATAGGCACAACTTATACTGATAATGTTCCATTTGACTGGACATTAACTCATCATCTGCTACATATACAATAAATGTCTGAGGTGACTCTTTCACTGACCAAGAACCATGAAGGACAGGTACCTCCTAGTAAAACATGCCCTATAAGATATGTAAATCAGGGGACCACAGGGTATTTGTTCAAGCGCAGCAGCACAAGCACTGTTGCCCTACACATGGATTCTGGGAATCTTTTTTGAATTTATGAAAACGATTCAAGCAATTTTGACCAACAGTCACCTCATTATGCTGATGAGAGGCAACATCCCTGCAAATACCATAAACAGATCTAACTGACTGTAACATGGGGGAAGGAGGAAAATAAGGAATACATTGAGGTTCAGGAAGAAAGGAATTATCAGTCATTTGTGGTAGTGGAGGAAAAGAGGAAGGAGGAGACTAAAAAGAAGGATTCAAAGTTCTGATCACTGCAGCTTCAGGAACAGGTAGATTGGGAATTATTTGTAGAGAGGACGATAATGATGAAAATGTTGAGCTTAACAGAACAGAAGGCAGAGTGTGAGAAGGTGTGGATGGTAAAAGATTACCATCAAGGCCTCTCGTTAAAATTTCACGATACTCTACAGAAGATACAACCTAGGGGCTCCAAGGTGCATGCCCTTACGGTCCCACTTTTTGACATGCAGCACAACTGATGCAAGCAGCAAGAGTTATAGGACAATTACTACTGAAGTGGCATATGGGGCATATGGCTTCTTTGAAGCAATCTTTAAAAAGTTTATGTTAACTAACACAACACAGAGCCCCATAATGATAGCCTATAGCACAAAGAAAATTCAACTGTTGTGGAACAACTCCCCTTGTCCCATCTCTTACAGTTGCCCAGTCTCTAACACATCCTCTGATGCAGTCCTGTAGTCCTTTAGAGTACTCTCCTCTTTAGAAATAATTCAGTATGAATGGGGCTTCTAGTGGATTTGCTTCTCCAGTTCAGGGCACTTCCAGAGATCCCCTTCTCTTTCAAAAATCTCTGACAGAATAATAGCTCTTAATACAGTTCTAGTTTGCTATTGTAATAACTTGGTCAGGTAAGTAAGAGCTAGCTCAAACCTTAATAGGGCTAATATGAACACCATTAGACCAGAGGCTGGCAAATTCAAATAAGAACAGAAAAAGTTTAAAAACTGTGAACCCAAATTTTATATAATTATATAAGAACCTAATCTTGTTACAAGTATTTATGAAAATGAACTGAAAACCTTCACTCTAGCTATTTTCCTTTCTAGCTATTTTCCTTTAGCTGCTCATCCCTCCCCCAGGAGGAAGAGAGTTTGCTAGGGAATTATAAACAGAACACTTTTTTTCTTATGATGATGACCCCTGATACACAACTGAATTCATTTAAAAGTTGGCAAAACAGCTGCAATTGTCAGAAAAAGTTCTGGGATTGGATGTACAAGTACATTTTAAGACAGTGCAGATCAATTAAGTTATTTATAATAAAACATGTTTGTCCTTCAAGACATACTCAAACATTCAGGTGGTAATATTAAACCCAAATAAAATTGACTTTTTCCATTTAGGTAATACAAGATATTCTATCACTCTTTTTTTTAAAATAAAACTAAAGATATTTCTATTTTAGGTTTCAATTAATAGGACAGCAGTTTGGTCCCATAAATTGTTCCATCGATACCCAATCATCCTCACATTAATTTTAGGAAGGACTAACATTTTAGTTTGAATAGATCAAATCTTATACCTGTATCTTATTATAAAAGCTGAGATGTGCTTCACTATTAGCCTATGAAATAAGGATTTAATATATTTATACTGATAACCTGCCATGTTAATAGAAATTTGCCATAGGAAAAAAAAAAATAGAGACATTGTATAGTAGGGAGAAAATGCTTCCCTAACTTCATGTCAATTCCAAGCTAGTCAAACAGACAGCCAACTGTATTGAGCCAGGCTTAAAAAGCAGAATATTTTCCATTTAAGAAGAAATGTCATATTGGGTAAACTGGGTCAGGAGGAGTCAGCTCATGCCAAGAGTCATTCTCCCAGCCTTCCTCATGAGAACTCCACTATAATTCACGGATGTCAACCCCATGAGGTTACTGACCTAATAGGATTCCTTGATGATCCTATCTGGAATCAGACTCAGAATAATATCAGTTACAGTCCCATGAGGACTAATAGCAAGTTCCAATAATCATAGCTTCACAGTTTAAAGTGGATTTAGTTATTAAGAATCACATATCCTTGATGTAGATGAAAAAAGTTTAAGGTCTATAATTTTATATTTCTAGAACAAACCACTTTCTTAGGTCAACTTTGAAGGGGCTTCTGCCTTTTAGATCTGTGTCTCAGGTGCCAAGACCTGGCACACAAATTCAATATAAAATAGAGAGAGCTATATTGTTATATTAAGAATACACAATTCACTTGAAACTTCAGAGAATTTTAGTTGTTACCTCATGGGGGCCTGAATTGGAAAATGAGACTTCACCTCTCTCAATATTACTGGACAGATGTTTCAAATATTTTTTACATTTTAAATTCTTAATCCTATTTTGAAAATTGTGTCACATTTTTCACTAAGTAAAACATCTCACACTAATCATATTATCATAATGAAAGAATGTTATAGGGTGATGTCTTGTAAACTAAATAACCCACCAATTGTAAGTCTTCATGGCCCTTATTATTTGAGATTCAAATAACAATTCAAAATGATTCTTTGATACTAGCATGTATAACTTAATTAAAAAGCACCATCACAGTTCATCTTTTTTTTATACTTGCCCTTATCAAAGGAATTTGCTATGTAAGGAGAAAGGCAGAGACACAGTAGCATTAGTTCTTTTAATTTCAGGTATGAGTCATAGGCTGCCAATTGTATGACAGAATGTCATAGCCAGGCTCAGAATTATTTAGGTGGGAAAATGTCTAATTTACCAAGAAGTCAAGAGAATCCTACCTCCACCTTTGCAAGGTTATTCTCTCAACTCTCTCAGGGACACACATTTACGTGTGGCAGTCCTCAGACTACAGGTGTAAATGGCATTTTCTTTGAATGATGAACCAGCAGCCTTATGTGAGATCAGACACTCATACCTATATTCAAGACTTAGAATAGCGGCAAATTAAAGTCCCATGAGACCCTTCCTCAAACCGCAAAATTTCACTAATTACAACTTAGGGCTAAATAATTGCTATTAGTTTTTTTTTTTTCACATATTAGCCTCACAATTTCATCTAAAATTTTTTAACTAATCACAACTGTCTAGTCACAACCATCATTCCTCCCCCTTGGTCTGCAGATAAAGCCAAAGAGAGAACATCAGACCATTTCTAGAATACAAAGGGATGAGATTCCCCTAACAGAGTCCACTTAGGCACAATTTCCTTTGTGAAAACTATGGTATCAGAGAGAGTTGTGGTTTCAGAACTAGGGAATAGTCCTTGGGGCAAGCACTGACTTGGGCACACCAATAATCTTCTCTAAGTGTTCAAAATGAGGTGCAAAGTAGCGGATGGCCACCAGTGAAAGTGACTTAAAACTCAAGGTGATTAAAAGCTACACAAGTTGGACAAGTTGACTTTAATAATCATGTAACAGACATGTTTATAATGTAACAGTATTCAGACTGAAAAGAGTAAGAAACTTGCTTCTCTTTTTTTGACTGCCTTTTTTATTGAATACAACACTATCAGGGGATAATAATTTAGTTAAATATCCTTCAAATTTAGCAAATCATAGAAAACCATTCATCTTATTACCCTGGCATTTTCATGCTAATCATAGTAGTTTATGTCTATCATGCGCCAGACTTTTTCTATGTCTTGAAAATTGCTTAAGCCTGCTTTTAGTAATACTTTAAAATGTTTAGTCTATAATTTCTCTTAACATTCCAAGTCAATTAGAAAAAGAACCTATAAATAGGATGCCATTTTTTTCAATTGTATTCCTACAAGGTCTGAATAGTATAATGCTCATCCTTTACGCAGGGCAGGCACTGCATTAATCACTTTACAATTATGTATTTCTCCTAACAACCCTGGGAGATAAATGTAAATATTTATTCCTTTTGTATATATTTGTGTATGTATGGACTGATTAGATTTTCTAATTTACTACCATTACAATATTTTCAACCCAATCAATTTTGATTTATAATGACTAGTGGCAAGAACCAAACCGCATTTTGCACAAGATTCCATCATTTTTAATTAGCCTACATTAAAAAAAAATTCATGGTGGCACTCCCAACTTCCCATTCCTGCTTTTTTATTTCTTTGAATTACCCAAAGACCCAAATCAATCCCTCAAATTTTCTAAGTTACTAATCCTTTAGCATAACTTATGAAACCAGAGCAAGGAAACAATCCTTTCTCTATTCAATATTTGCTAAATTTCTACTTGTTTTGTAATGTTATATTGACTGGGGAAAGAAGACATGTAGTAATTGTCAAAGGGGCAGTGTTTTAAAAAATATTCCTAAATCTTTTCTATTTCTGTGGGATTAAGACCCTCTCTGAAATCTCCTTTTCAAAACTCCAAAACCCTTTACTTTCCAACCCTGAATTTATGCTGTCAGTACAGACTCCAACTTTCTCTAGCCATCTACTCGTTCTTAACTTTTCCTATTTCCTTATGCGACATTACTCTTTCTTTCTTCTACTTGCTTAATTCCTCTGATTAAACCCCCTTGTCATTCATTAGTGATTACAAATGTACATTTCATATCAATTTCTTCAAGAGCTTTTGAGCAAGTAGAATGTTACAATTACATAGCTTCTTGTAAGTGATAGGCAAGTAGACTCAGAAACAACTCAGTACAACAAGCTCCTCATTGTCAGGTGTCACAGATTTTCGGAAGCAGGACAGCTGGAGAAGAAAGCATCTATCTCCTCAAGTTAACCTCTTTTTAAACTGGAAAAGTATCCAGTCATTTTGACAGTGCCCAGGAGATCAACCAAACCCCACGTATGGCACAGGAATGTCACAGATATCAGTAAATAATTTGCAAGTTCTGCTTTTCCCACTCAAAATTTCAGTTTAATTTGATCTTCGGTAATCTGAGCACCCTAGATTAAGTGTGCATGCACTGAATTTATTCCTACATCTGTCATATATGTGTGTATACATATGTATATGTATGCATATGTGCATATATGTATGCATATATGTATATACTTAAGTCTGTCTTCAAAAATTCTTTCCCTAACTTACTATAGCCTTATTTGTACAATTTGAATTTATTTTCACTAACCAACTGATTTCAACACAAGTCATACTGTGTTTTAATTTACCCGAGCAATTGATTTAAACTTCAATAGTATCATTAAATTTCTCTTACCTTCAGTTACTTTCTGATTTCAAAACAAGTTTCCTTTTTCTGGGAGGACTTTGGGATTCACCTTCAGTTAGGAGTCCCAATCAGGACTTGCGTGGTGCTCTCAGGTTGGTTGTTTAAAAGCAGGAAACAACAGAAGGCTAATGAACCCCAGTTCTTCCCACTTTCATTCTTTTCTGAAGATATACTAAAATTGCCTTCTAATAATGAAAATTCCTTTCTGTAATAAACTTATACCAACTTTAAGTACATTTTTAAAGTATACCTTTATTCTACACTAAAATTGAAATCAATTTCACAGATTGATACCCCAAAACTTCAGACTTAAGAGATTGGCTAGCTAAAACTTCTTCAGGCTTAGCAAATGTGTTTCCCTTTTAAATTCAGAGTTGTGAAATTACTGAAGGTCACAAGAGTTTTATTCTAAAATCACATATACTATTTCCTGAATTTTTCTTACCTTAACATTTCCCTGAATGCCTATTTCATTGAATCTCTCCTGAACATATATATATATCTAATGACTAATAAGGCAGTTCTTAAGATTCAAACTACAGCTTTAAATCAATCTCTAGTAATTTTAAAGGTCCTTTTAAGGAGAAATTGATCTTTGAATATTTTGTTTTCATTCATTTGGTACAACCTCATCAGATCATCAAAATACTACAAAGACATCCAAATTATAATTTAGAAAAGAAAGAAATTTAATTAGTCCTCTCTCACAAATTTGGTTTCTAAACTTTTTTTTCTGTATATTAGTTTTCAATTAATTTCTGTATCTTTCATCTCAGCAATCTCTAACATGACCAGTGTTGGAAACAGAGGAAAAAAAGAGAGATATGTCCTCTTGTAAGTCTTTTGTAAAACTTTATTTTCATTTTTTTTAATAGCCTGTTTCTTTTGGTTGATCATACCAAAGGAAAAGGAATAGGTAAAACATTTGCTGGCTATGGGTTAGTACAAAGCATGAATCACATAGACAAAGCACAAATCACATAGACAAAACAGACATTTATTTCGCATTCATTTAAAGATTTTCCTAATTGTACAAGATCCCTTTCTATCTGAAGTAAGGAACTCACTGTTCCTGAACTTAGTTTCAACACTTACAAAATGAACACACACAGAACATAAAAAAAAAAGACACAACATTAAATTGGGCCTAAACTCCTAAGTTTTTCTCTAGGAGATTTTGAAGTCAAGATCTTACCTATCTCCTCTATTAAGTATAGATTTTTTTAACCATCTTGCGGCTGGGGTCCTGCTGTCATCCCAGGATAATTCTTCTCTTATGTTAATTCTGTTGTAATCTCATCAAAAATGTCATTTAGTAACAATACAAAATTGCTTTAGTCTAATTTGCCAATTGGGGTCACTCATTTAAAGTGCACTTTGTATTTTGAACTAGTCCCTAATAGATAGAAGAGCTGGTCAAGTTCCATTCTTCTAGACTTTTTACCCAAGTACAATCACAGGAAAAAAAACAACTTGAGACTGATGAAGAATTTAGCAATATTAACAATTCATTTATTCTAAGCTGAGTTGGGAGATTAATCCATAAAATTCCATAACTTTCTAAGTAATCAAGTTCTATGCTTTGGCCAAAACAATCCCCTAAGCCCTTCATATTCTCAAAACAAAATATACACAGTTTAGTAGCTCTTTCTTTAGTTATCCCAGACAGGAAGTCCACTCCTGTCCCAAAGGGGATTCCTGGAGGATGTCTTTCTCCTCTTATGCCTGACCGCATATCTCCTATGGGTGTCCCGACCAGGAAGGGCACTCCTCAGAGGAACTTCTCCTGAGAGAATTGGATTAGATTCCCAAGGTACCAGTCTTTTGGCTTATTCCAACCAAGAAGTTCCCCAATGAAGATGCTAGAGATGGCCCCCTTTGATTAGGGATTCTGGGAGGCAATCTTCCATCTTCCTGAGTTCTACCTTCTATCCACCTGTGAGCACCTTCCTCCTGGAAGTCCTTTTCCTATAGGTAACCCTATAATCCAGAGATTCTTTTTGGCAAATTCTCCAAAACTTTCAATTCTTAATATCTGCACTTGCTCTCTAGGGTCCTAAGACCAGTTAACTAGGGCCTAAAGGTCTTTTATAAGTGAATATTCAGCAAAATTTGTATCTACTTTCCTTTCAAACTTCCTAAAAATTTAGCTTTGTCAGTGACTACCTCAATGCTAAGTAAATATAAGCTAAAATAACTTTTTCTTTTCCTCATCTCTGTAAAACTAAAATGAGCCTTCTTCTTAGATCAGAAGAGAATGAGATTCCTCCCAGAATGGTCACATAACTTGACAGTTTACAGCTGAGGGAGGGAATCTCTCCCCTAAGGCTATCAGGTCAGGACAGAATCCCAGCTCCCTCCAGGTGTGGTCAGAGCACTCAAGTTGGGAATCACTGCCCCAAACCCTACCTATCCAGGCACTGGTTCTCTAGATGGATTCCTTACCCCACTATTAGCCACTGAAATGAGTTCCCCCTCAATTAGTCTGAGAGATTTCTATACTAATCACAACAATGATGTAATTGCTCTTTAATAAAAGGTTTTAAAGGCAAAAAAAAAAAAAAAGACAACAACTATTTTAACCCTGCCAACAGGAAGTTTTAAAATTAGCTAGATGGCTAGCTGACTGAAAATGAGGAACTAGCAATTCCACTAACTGAATCTCTCTAGTCTTAACAAAATGAAAGTAAGAAAAACAGAGGAAAAAAGTAGCAGCTTATGTACAAAAAGTTAAAATTAAGACCACATAATTTTTATAAGAATAGAATGAGTGCTCCAAAGCTCATAAATTTATGTATTAGTCATAAATTCAAACGGTCCCTCTTAGTCCAATCAGGGACCCTTCTTAAAGAAAATGAATTTAGGGTAAATCAAGATAGACTCATCACTCTTCAGCTTAGAGAAACTTAACCTCAGACTCAAAGAATTTAGGTACAGACACTGAAGGGAGTCCAAACTCTGAGGGCCTATATTCATTGGGGAGCCATCAGTGAAAATTTCTCCTAGTGTGCACTTCCTTTTGGGGTCCCTTGCAGGGTTAGGGGCCAGCCTAAAAAGACTGAGGTTCACGCATCACAGTCCCATCTCATGTGCCAACAATATGGGAATTAAAATTATCCAACCTACAATAAAAGAGACTGAGGCAGAGTTCTGAGCCAAGGCACTTTATTAAAGGGTCCAGAAGAAGGGGAGAATGTATAACCAAACAAGAGAAAGAGAACATTCTGAAATGCAAAACAGATTATTTTGATTACATTAAACTGAAAAGGTTTTATACAAACAAAGCCAATGCAACTAAGGGAAGCAGAAAGCTAGGAAACAATTTTTGTAGCCTGTGATAAAGTCCTCATTTCCAAAACATAGACAGAACTATAAATATATAAATATAGAGAGTTGAATTTATAAGAATACAAATCATGCCCCAATTGATAAATGGTTGAAGGATACGAACAGGCAGTTTTCAGAGGAAGAAATTAAAGTTATCTATGGATATATAGAAAAATGCTCTAAATCACTATTGATTAGAGAAATGCAAATCAAAACAACTCGGAGGTACCACATCACATTTATCAGACTGGCTAATGTGACAAAACAGGAAGATGATAAATGTTGGAGAAGTGTGGGAAAATTGGAACACTCGTACATTGCGGACATTGTTGTGGTTGAGCCAACCGTTCTGCAACTATGCTCAAAGGGCTATAAAATTGTGCATACCCTTTGACCCAGCAATACCACTTCTAGGTATGTATCCCAAAGAGATCATAAAAACAGGGAAAGGACCCTCATGTACAAAAACATTTATAGTAGCTCTTTTTGTAGTGGCCAAGAACTGGAAACTGAGGGGATGCCCATCTGAACAAGCTGTGGTGTACTATTGTACTGTAAAAAATGATGAGCAGGCGGACTTCAGAAAAACCTGGAAAGATATGAACTGATGCTGAGTGAAATGAGCAGAACCAGGAGAACATTTTACAGGGTAACAGCTATATTGTGCAATGACAGACTTTGAGAGACTTAGCTCTTCTCAGCAATGCAAGGACCTAAGACAACTCCAAATGACTCACAATGAAAAATGCTATCCACATCCAGAGAAAGAACTTTGGAGTCTATTTGTTCACCTTTTCTTTTGCTGTTTTGCTTTGCTTTTTCTTCCTAGTGCTTCTACTCATTAATTCTAATTCTTCTTTATATCATGACTAATGTGAAAATACGTTTAACATGAATGTATAAGTGGAGCCTATATCAGATTGCATGCCATCTTGGGGAGGAGGAAGGAGAGGGAAGGGGAGAAAATTTAAAACTAAAAATCTTATGGAAGTAAATGTTGAAAACTAAAAATAAATTAATTATAAGTAAAAAACATTTTTTAATTTAAAAATAATAAATAAAGGGTCCATGGTCCCCTCTAATGAAGTGAACTTCAGATCTTCCTCATGATCTGAGATGCCATCTCTTCTTCCAGGGCCTTATTTTTAAAAGATTTGATACCAGATTTGATACCTAAACCTTAGGAGGAGACGACACAAAGTACAAAATCTGATCTTGTTTTGAGGGCCAAAAAATGATGCATCAGCTAGAAATGGTATGTAATAGGGGGTCTCAGGCTGGGCAAAGCAAGGGGCATCTTCACCAACTAAGTGGTCATAAAATGGTCACCTGCTCATGTTGGACAAGAGAGAATGGTCCAGAGGTAAAAAAGTAAGTTGGGAGACTTTCCACGTCATTGTGTCACTGCCACCACCCTGGTTTTGGTCACCAAAAGGAGGAAAAACAAAGGTAGATGGCCTCTAGTTGGCTTGCTATGCTTAAGAAAGTGGATTTACAATCTGCAGCTCACAGCTCTGGGGCCTAATATATAGAACTTATAATCACTACCCTTATGGAATTATATCAAATTGATTAATACTGATTGGAATAGAGTAGGGGTCCAAATGAATTATTTCTCCTTTCCTGGACACATGAGTAACTTCCATCTTTGTGAAGCTAAAAATCATACTTAGAGGAAGAATGTATATACAGAGTTGGTCTAAAAGCCACAGAGGGCTGAGTTCAAGTCCCACTTCTGATACATACTAGCCATAAGTTGCAGAGAAGGTGCTTATCTGCATTGTTATAGAGGGAGTTTCTTCATCCAAGAAAACGAAATCATAAGTCAAGAGCCTATCTTAAATTATACTGTTTAAAAAGTTAATTAAAAAAACAATTTATGCCCAAGTTTCTGCCCAACACAACCCCAAAATAGGGACTTTTCAATTTGGGCACAACTTTCTTCATAAACTACATAAACAATTTTGAAAGCATCTATCAATTGAAGCCCTTGCATGTAAGTGAAAAAATTACATAACCACATTTTGTTGCTTAAAAACCTATCTACAGTGACCTAAAGGTGTGGTTGATTTCCTTGGCTCTTGTCAAACATCTACAAAACCACTTTTACCCTCTGCTTTATCGTCATGACAGCTACAATGGAAAAATAGCACAAAAGTAAAAAACTCACAAGAAATAAAACCCACAATAATTTTGGTGGGTGCTGGGACTTAACTGTTGGGTTTTTTTTTTTTAAAGTGCTAAACTGCTGCAAGATGTAACAAAAAGACCTTTAAATCTGAATACATCAGAAGGGCCCCAGTGTTACTTGGATATCACCTACCCTTTGAGGGTCACTTAAAATACAGATACCTCCTGAACAAAAAACTTCAGCCCTAAGAAAATCTTGTCTGGTGACCTCATGCATCTAATCCAATCCAAAAGAATTAAATGCATACACTGTGCAAGGTGCTGTTCTGGACATAGGGATGTCCAGACAAGGTAAAAAGGTAAAAAGTCAAGGTAAAAAGCAATTACTAGCCTCAAGGAGCTTCTCTTTTGGGAGTGGGGAGGGGGGGGGTAGAATACAAATAAATGGTTGTAGGTTGTTTCACCCTCTATACCTTTCCCAAGGTTTTTCTATCTCCACCACCCTTACTTCCTCAGCAATACAGCTGTCTTGACTGATGGTACAAGTAACTATGGAGCTTGGGGCATATCAGACCCCAAATCTCTTTCCCACCACTCTTTCTTTTGTTCCCCACCCCCTCCCAACTAATTCCACTTTAGGCAATCTCTTCCTGGCACCTACAGACACATTCTCATCCTATTTCTATCCTGTCTTTTTCAACTCTTAACTGTTTACTGTAAGAGAAGACTTTCCTCATTCTTTAGTACCATTTATGAACTGAGAAAAAAGACCCTAGTCATGAATGATAATCAGAAGATTAAGGTAAGTGCTAGACATATGCACACATACATATATATGTGAGTATACATGTGTATGTGTTCATATATAGATACATACTTATATAACAATGTTTCCATATGTATACATACACATTCATACACATAGAAGAAAATCTCTGAGTTTTAAAGAGAAATTCCTCCTAAGAAAAAACAGGAGCAATCAACCACTAAAACCTTTCAGTACTCCAAAAGTCTTCTTTGGAATCTCCACCAGTCTCTCACTGCATCCTCAACCTCTTCTAATTAAACTATCTTCCTTTTGAATACTGACTGTAATATGAGGAAAAAAGAATGACTTCATATTTGATTTTTAAATTTTATTTTACTGTTATTTTCTGTTCTGATTATTAGCATAGCAATAATATTATTTTCTATAATTTTTCATCCAAGATGCATAATATTCCAGATAGGTCAGAAGTTAAATAGGTTTTAGGCGGGATTAGTTTGGAAAAAATTCGTAATATTCATTGGGTTCTCCAAAGAACTAACTTGCACACAAACTATAGAGGACAACTGGTGATTGCCTGTTTAATAAATGTCCCACGTTCTAAACAGTGCCACAAAAGGGGTCTGGGGCACAAATCCTAGCCTGAAACTTTCCCAGAGTCCTATTCTGAACAGTCAGTCACATATGAATTTGTCTCCCAACAGCTGCTCCTCTTTGGGCTCTTCCAAGTCAAAAGGTACAGAAAGATCTCAAGCAGTTTTCCTACCAAAGGAGGACTAGGGTTTCCCCTCCTCTCCCCATTCCCAAAAAAGATACGACACTTGTCACAGTGTCAACAGTGGAAAATAGTTCTCAGACTGGAATGGAAATGGAAACAATGATGCTTCCATTTTTCTCAACTCCCCCCTCCCTTCCCTATAATAGTGCCAGGCGATAGCTTGGAAAAATGGCAGGTTCTTTATGCTATGGAGTTGAGCTAAGAGATATTTTTCAGCTACTAAATTGGGTGAATAGAAAGTTTTTCTGTGAATTTTTGTTAGAAGACATATACACTGAGAAGACAGCCCACCCATCTAGCCCTACAAGGAAGTGTGAGGTCCACAGGTTTGTATCACAATGCCTTTTTCAATGTATGGATCAGTTATATTGATTTCTTTCCCTCTTCTTTTTCCTATCTTTAAAAAGCACTATTTATTAGATGGGATGCCTCTCTGGTAGAGGTATTGAGAAGAATCCTGGAAAAAAACTATGTGTTAAAAAAAAGACATCAATAAAAATTTTACTTTTTGAAAAAGATAAACAGAAATAATTATGTTATTAATTGACGAATGTATAGCTAATGTGAACTGTATTCTTCTTATCTTAAATAAACTTCAGGAAGTATGAGGACGGAATTCAGTCCAAAAGAATCCAGAGATAAACATTTCTCACACCTTCCACAACTCCCACCCCTCTCCCAAAAAAAGGCAATGAGGTATGAAAGGTAAAAAATACTCAGCTTGGGAATCAGAAGACCTGTTTCTGAGTCTCTGCTCTGGGTGACTTGGGTAAATTACTTAACATCTCTGAAGTCCAGTTCCATTATTGTAAAAATGGAAGAATAACTGTCCTGCCTACCTTACAGGGTTGCTTTGAAGGTCAAATGATGCATGTGAATGTGCTTTGTAAACTATAAAGCATTATGATTATTAAATTTTAACAAATTTTCAGAAGAGAATAGATTAATAAATGCCCTATAATGCTGATTTTTTCGGGGCAGCTAGGTAGTATTGTGGGTAGAATACTGGGCCTGGAGTCAGGAAGATCTGAGTTCAAATCCTAGCTGAGAGACTCTGGGGGAGTTATTTAAGCCTCTTTGCCTCAGTTTCCTCATCTGTAAAATGAGTTGGGAAAGTAAATAGGAAACCACTCTAGTATCTTTGTCAAGAAAATCCCGAATGGAGTCATGAAGAGTCGGTCCAACAAGGCTGAACAAGAACCACGGAATGATGGTTTGTCCCTGATTAGTATACAACAGGGATTGGGATCTGAATGTCCTGGCTTCTACTTTAACAGAAAACCTTTTATAGAAAATATTTCTGTAACATATTAGTTCATTTTTCTAAGTAAGTAAAAGATACTGAAAACTGAGGACAATTTCATGTGAGTCCTATGCCCTTAAAAGGATCACAAATTTAGAGCAGAGAAGTATTTTAGAGATTATCTAATCCATCATTGGGGGGTAGAAATCCAGAAATTTGGATGTGAAAAAATTTACATCTTTATTTTTTTCTAAACTTTTGTAATCATATACATTTCTTTGTAATCATATACATTTTATTTTATGTATTTAAAAACATTATTATGTAAAGGAATCCGTAGGCTACACCAGATTGCCAATACACACACACAAAAAGATTAAGAACTAAACCAAATTTTTCATTTTACCAATGAGGAAACTGAGGCCCAGAGAGTTTTTTTAACCCCCTGTCCTAGGTGACTGCCTCCAAATTCAGCTCTACACCACAACAGACCAACAATGCTGCTACAATCCAAAACAGTTTGGGAACTCCTCTCAATTCTTTTGACAGCAATTAGCAGCATTTTCTTTTAAAAAAAAAAATGCATTCACTGGTGACAAATGTTCATCCACGGAGGGTTATTATGATTCTTTTTTTTAAATAGCCCATAAATCATTTGTAGCCAAAGCTAGTGAATAAAAGTAGAGATCAAACTGGGAAATATATTTTTGGTCAAAACAAAGCATCATTATATAGTAACAAGACTGATTTGTATATGTCTGTGCAGCTTGTAAGTAAAATGTCACATGCAAATAAGAGCATCTGGAGGACGTTACTATCTATAGTGAATTTCTCTTCCATTCGGATTCTGCACTGGACTCATGAACACCTTTGGCAAGCATCTGCTTATATTATAGGATTTAGGGATGGAAGGTGTAATCTAATTTAGATTCCACCTGTAAAGATAAGGAACCTAAGAATCAGAGAGGTTAATTGATTTATCCAAGGTCACGAAGCTGATAAAGTGTCAAGTCAAGATCTGAACCCACTTATTTTGAGTAAATCCAAGGATCTTTACACTACATGGACCCACTATATTATACTTAAATTCTCTCTCTCTCTCTCTCATACACATATACATGCCCTTGCACAAGCAACACAAGATGACTTCTTTTAAAAAAAATTTTCCATTAATAAATAACTCCCCTCTCTTCCTCCCTCCTCTAGAAAAGAAAAAGGAAAAACAAAATCCTTGGAATAAATATGCATAGTTAAGCAAAAAAAAAATTCTAAGACTGTCTAGGTCCAAAAATGTGTGTCTCACTCTGTGTATCTATTCCATCACCTCTCTCTTAGGAAGTAGGCAGTATTCTAAATTATGGATCCTTTGTAATTACAGTTTATAACTGCATTGGTCAGAATTCTTATGTTTTTCAAAATTGTTCCCACAATGTTCTGTTCAGTTCAAGATGAGGTTCAAGTGACACCCACTCTGTCTACACATTCCTTATTTGTATAGAATTCTACTAGTGTCCCTCAATTTTGTGAGGTAAGAAATGCTGCCCCTGATGCTCCCTTTTTCTTCCCTAATGTATCCTTTTCCCCATTTCCTTTCTTCTTTTAAGAACATCAAAACATAAAATCACCCCCAGCCCCCCAAATTACTTGACTCCTTCTAGGACACTGGGCAGCTAGGTAGTAAAGTGTACCAGGCCTGGAGTCAGGAACACTAATCTTTGTCAATACAAATCTGACCTCAGACACTTACAAGTGTAAGTCAGACCCTGGGCAAGTCATTTAACCCTATTTGCCTCAGTTTCCTCATCTGTAAAATGAGCTGGAGGACAAAATGGCAAATCAGTGTCTTTGTCCAGAAAATACCAAATGGGGTCATGAAGAGTTGGACATGGCTGAACAACAGTAAGGACACTTCTTAGGAATATCATCCCCTGACACCCTAATAGGTGTCAACACTTCATCCTTACAAAGTCTTCTGATTGCTCATTAATATTTACCTTTTTATATTTCTTTTTATTCCTATATTTATATTTCAAAGTTTCTGCTCACTTCTAATCTTTTCATCAGAAATGTTTCAAAGTCCTTTGTTTCATTAAAGGTTCAATTTTTTCCATATGGGATTATATTCAGTTTTTCTACATTTTTCTTAATTATGAGGTTATTATCTTTTGTCTTTTGGAATGTTGTTTTCCATATTTTCACTTCTTTAAAGTGGGGGCTGTTAAATCTTAATGTGGATCCCTATTATTGAATTTTTTTTTTCAATACTTGTATTATTTTTTACTTGACCTAGAAGCTCTAAATTTTGACTATCATATTTCTGGGAGTTCTCATTTTTAAGTTTCTTTCAGGGGGTGACTGGTGGATTATTTATCTGGGTCAGTAGTTACTGATTATATCAAACCTCAGAATATTATAAGATGTCTTCAATGAAATGCCATAGCTACTCAAAAGAGATTTGTGTAGTAATCTACATATAAAAATCTAAGTGGATAAAGAATGCCTAGTGGTAAAATAATTATATTCAGTAGGATAGGCTATCCATTTAGTTAAGGGGGAGGGAGGGAGGGAGGGAGGGAGGGAGGGAGGGAGAGAGGAAGAGAAAGAGAGAAAAAGAAATGTCAGGACAGGCACTGTGGATGGACAAGGAAATGGGCCTAAAACTGAACAGGAAAGGCAGAAAGAAGCAGACTAGACTTTATTTGGAAAATTATAAAGCATTTGCAATGATCTCAAGCTACTCCCTGAGACCAAAGCCCATTTGTTTTTGATATTATTTTTTCTAGCTCTAGAAAATAATTATCTGGTAGTTTGACTGGTATGGCACTAAATAAGTAAAGTAGTTTAAGTAGAATTGTCTTCTTTATTATATTAGCTCGGCCTACCCATGAGCAACTGATGTTTTTCCACTTACTTAGATCTGACTTTATTTGTGGGAAAAGTGTTTTGTAATTGTGTTCATATAGTCTCTGGATCAAAGCCCATTTCTTAATTCTAATATTTTCCCAGTGAAGTTCTATGACTTCCAGTCAAATAATCACAGCAGATAATCAAAATGGCTTGTGGTACAAAAGGCAAGGGAAACATATAGGAAGGTTTAAGGAGTCTGCCACATATTATCAACAGCTTGCATAAAAGAAGTGGCATAAAAGACCTTTTCATCCAAGGCATGTATGGTGGGAAAAAGAGATAGGTTAGTCACACAGCAAGAGTAAAGTGTAACAGCTCTTCACCCCCACAAAACATTAAAAGATAAAAAGAAAACACTCCAGCACAATGCATGGATTGGCTCTGGAAGATTTATGAGAGGACATACACAAGAACCATACAGGATGAGAATGTATGGATGGATTGTGATCTCTACCTGTAGAAGTCGTGGCCATAAGGATGAGGTCATAAACATTGAAGTAGCTTGTAATGTGTCTCTGGAAGAGATTCCAAAAATATTTTGAGCCATAGCAGCCTCTGAAGGTGACTATTTTGAAGGACAACACTAGCTTGGAGAGATGAGGGGTTTTTGTATGTTTATTAAAATAACTCCATTACTTTACCATCTGACCACATATCTCTACACTAAAAAGGATAAATTTCCCTAAGTGCAGGAAGAGCTTAAAGTTTTAAGATGTCATCTGAATGTGATTAAAACAAGATCCTGGTTAAAAATAGGCAGTATTTACAAAGATGCAGGTGTTGAACTGAATTCAATACATTCCACAAACATGTTCCCCAGTTTGATAGTGTCTTTAAAAGTCAATGTTCTTTAGTGCACTTAATAGAACCAACCTCAAAATAGACAGGAGGTACCTTCTCTTTTTTGAAGGGGTGGGGAGGGTTGAGGTAATTGGGGCTAGGTGATTTGCCCAGGGTCACACAGCTAGTTAGTGTCTGAGGCTGGGGATTTGAACTTAGATTCTCCTGATTCTAGGTGCTCTGTCCACGGTGCCATGTAGCTGCCCCATTCTCTTTTGATACATAAATCACAAAAGGTTCTTTCAAAGAGGAAAGTGATTTTCTTACTCAATAAAGCTCAATTGGTAAGGATGCTTTGTCTGCCATTCCCTTGAGCCAATGGGCGGCACAGTGAGGAAGGTCTGCCTGAAACCCAGGAGCTCCCAGTTGCAGAATACTTATAGTGACCTTGTAAAAGTAACTTCCCTCTGGGTCTCTTCCTCTGAACAACAAGGGCATTGGGATAAATCCTGCAAGGTCTTTTGCAGCTCCAAAATTCTAGATACCGTGAATGCAGTTGAAATGAATGTTCCAAAACAGGGTTTATAACCAGAATTCATCACTTCAGTATCTTCCTGGAATATGAGTGCTGTCATGACACATCAGTGAGCCTGATTGCTTTATGAAAGTATATAATGGTGAGCTTACTGAAAGGTCAGGTGCAACCAAGGTCTTCTGATATGAGACACTGTAACTGGATCAGATAACAAAGCTCCCATGAGCCAAGGCACCAAACTCACTTTTCATTTGCAAGATGGAAAGATGGTGGAATTTCAGAGAAATAATGCATAATACTAGTGCCAGTTTTCCAGTTTCTAATAGACCCTTTAAAATCCCCTTTTGGAAAATTTGAGCATGACACTTTAAAAACAGCAATTATATGATAAGAAATCACTACCTCTATATATAAGATTAGAAACATTTTAGCAAAAGGGGTTAGAATATGCTAGGTGCTCTTGAGATCCTTGGACCCCTAAGGGGCCATTGATAGATGAGAGTGACAGTGGTCCAAGAATTTATATGGGAAAAAATTATATCTTTATTTTCACACTAATCTTTGATTTCCTATGTAATCCTATGCATTTAGATATATTGTTCTGAGAAGGGGTCCATAGGTTTTAACAGACCTTCAAAGGGATGCACGACCTCAAAAAAGTCAAGAACCTCCGGACTAGTGGTCTCAACATTAACTATGACATAAGAAAATATTGCTACATTCTCTGGTTAATACTAGAAACGTCTGTTTCCTCTGTTAAGCCAGAACAATCAGGAAAACTAAAAAGGGAATTAACTCAGAAATTCGACTACATAAAATATCTCTCTCACAGTCTGAGTCACATTTTCTTATATGTGAATGTAACCGGATGTGGGCAGACAGGAATTCCACAATGTTTATCTTCTTGAGCCCTTAGAGAACTCGGCCCCTCCCATTTCCTATGAAAGGGAGAAGAGAACAACCCAGGTGAGAGAGAAAAGACACAAAGGGTAGAGGTTAAGGGTGACCTCAGCCAAAGCAACCATCCTTACCTAGAGGGAGCTTGCCAGGGAGAGGAGGCCACCATTCAGAACTGATGTAAACCAAGTACAGTCAGGGGATATGTTGGAGCCAGCTGGAGCCAAAGGGTCAATTGTTAATGTTCAGTATGAGCATTTACACCTCAGCAGAGTCTACAAACCAAGGCTTGATTTATTGTTTTGTAGATTTAAGGAAGTGTTACTAAGGCAGATTAAACTTTAAAGTGTTTCAAGTGGGTCCAGAGATCAGGTGGTTAAACTTCTACCCTCCCGACATGCCCCTCACTGTAGCCCTACCAGTGGCTGAGAGCAAAACTGGTGACTCTACTTTTCCCATCCCTCATTTTCCTCCTATTCTTAGGTTCACCCAAGAGATCGCTGAACTTTGTATCCTGAATCCTGTTTCCCTTAAGTTTGCTGTGCTTTCTTCTCCCTGTTTTTAGGCATTTTTCTCTTTAAAAATATGGCCATTCACTGTATTACTGATCTGAGTGTTCTTGGGATAAATGCAGCTGTGAGAGAGGCCATAAATGGTAAAGCATACAAGATAATATATCAGGAAATTTTATATCGACAGACAAACAGATATAGAATATGTGTACACAAAAACACACACATATCCAAACCAATAAATATTTATTAAATGCTTGCCCACTATAGGCCAGGTTCACAGCTAAGTGCTGAGGATACAATTTAAAAAAGACAGTCTGTGGCCCTAAAGAAGTTTACAATCTACTGAGGGGAGACAAGACAACCAAAGAAGGGTGGCGGAGGCAGGAAGAGGACACCAGGAGGCACCCGGTACAGGGCTACCTTGTTTCATTGAGTGGAATCAGTTAGAACAGCAGATAAAAGGTGGAGGGAGCAAAAAAGTGTAGTTTCTACCATCTATATAGGAAGTCATTGGGAGGAGTTTAGTATTCCATCCTCTAGCCGTTAAATCCAAAGGGCAAGGAGGCACAGGCAAGTGGTGTCAGTCAAGGCTTGAGTTGCAGCATGATGGTAAGTTAAGTTTAGAGGTGATGAACAAAATGCCTGGTGGAGTTGAGACCTGAAAGTCTGGTTTAGTCAACAAAGGGAGAGAAATTCTCTACTTATTGCTATTTAAGGTCTATGACCATTTAAAAAAATTTTGTAACAGCATTTCAATTCCTTTGTAATCCTATGTATTTTATTTTATGCATTTAAAAATATTATTTTGAGGAGAGGCCCACAGACTTCACCAGGCTTACTCAAAGGTAAGTAAGACTTTTGGGGCCCCAAAAAACCCTGGTCTTAATGCTGGAAAATTCCAGCTGGAGGATCAAGATAAACAAAAATTATTATATTGATTCATATGTTTATAGCTTCCCAAAAGTAGGCAATAATAAAAGAATCCTAACCCACATCTAGATGCAAATGAGTTAGTCAGCAATGCTGACGGGAAAAGATTTGTAAGAAGGCTGTAGTTAGCTTTTGAGAGGAACTTGCCTCAGGCAGCTTCCTTTTTTTGCCAAGGCAGATTTAAAAGGAAAGAATGAAGGAAATAAGCATTAATTAAGCACCTACTAATAGCTAGGCACAATGCTAAGGGCTTTTCAATTATCTCATTAAATCCTTACAACAATCCAAGATGTTAGGTGCATTTATCATCCCCATTGTACATTGTGTAAGGAAACTGAGGCAGCTAGGTGGCAAAGTAGATCAGGTACCAGGTCTGTAATCAGGAAGACTCATCTTCCTGAGTTAAAATCTGGCCTCAGACACTTAAGAGTTGTGTAAATCATTTACCCCTGTTTGCCTCAGTTTCTTCATCTGTAAAATGAGCTAGAGAAGGAAATGGGAAACCACTCTAGTATCTTTGCCAAGAAAAATCCCACATGGGGTGACAAAGAGTCTAATATGACATACTACTGAAAAACAAGTGAACAACATGGAAACTGAGGCAGACAGAGGCAGATATTAGTTAAGTGTCTGAGGTCAAATGAGAACTCAAATCTTCTTGACTCTAGTCCCAGCACTCTAGTACAGTGCCACTTAGTTGCCTCAATCATGTCTCCCAAGGGGTAAAATGATGGGACAGTCACCACTGAAAGCGTGGAGCTGAGAAGGAATATCCCACCCACACAAAGGCTGAGCGCAACCAAAAAGGAATGACTGTTCTATTCACCAGTCAAAGCACCTTCTTCCCCACACAAATGTTGGGTTGCTGAATCTGTAGAAAACCATAGAAACACTTGCCTACCACAATGATTTCCCAGGTTATTAATGATTTCTCAGATGTTAAGTATTGGCCCTAATCCAACGAACATTATGAGCAAACTGCATAGTAAATAAGGAATTCTTGGAAGGTTAGCTGCCCACAGACTACTTAGACATAGGCTGTCATCAAATAAATGTCTGGTCAGCCTTACTTCTCTGCATGATTCAGGCTTGGGGAAGGGGAGGTTGGATAAAACAATCTCCTAATGACAATCAAAAGAACAGAAGAGGAATTAAGAGATTATGGCTGTTCCTTTACTCAGAAACATTCAGAATGCCAGAAGGTCATGATTCACCCAAATTTGAAAGGGAGAAAAGGTGAAAAGGAAGAAGAGTCATTTTATGAATTTTACCATGTTCATGTGTTAGTCACCAATTTGGAGATAAGATTTACTTCCTGCCTAGGTCAAAGAGGGTAGGGAAGAAAGGAGACTGAATTTAAGAATAGCCCTCTTTAGACAAGACTGCAGGGGGAAAAACAGAATGACTCACATCAGTATTTGATGTCAAAATCTTAATGAGCTTTAGATTCAGTATTTGTAGGTCAATAAAGAGCATTTTTATAACAAAGATAACTCAATCATATAAAGTTCTTACTTCCACTTATTCCCAAAGGCCTTGGTCTTTTTGGATAAAGTCTCTGAAAAAGAGGTTACCCTTGTATTTTGTCAAGACCAGTCAACCCCTCTCCTCCTCCATTCTCCTAATGATGAGCTCCTCCCAGAGCCTCCATGTTGGAGAACCCAGGCTGGCCAACTTTTATTCTTTTCCAGGCTCTACCACTGACCTTCCGGATTTCATTAATTCTACGTCCCAGACTATACGTCCCCCCAATCCCTCCTCCCCTGTGTTCTTCAACTCCCTTTTGTGTATTATCCTCCTCCCTCAAAAAGTAAACTCATTGAGGACAAGGGCTGACTTTCTTTGGGGCTTGTATTTATTATATTTCAGAACTTAGTACAGTGCAGGCCACACAGTAAGCGCTTACTAATGCTTCCTGTCTAGCCTTGCCTCTACATGTATACTTCATTTCATAATTTCTCATGTTCACCAGCACACTGCATGCTCAATCATTAGCCCCATTCCTTTCTCAAATCCTTAATCTCCTTCCTCCCATACTCCTTTTAAACAAACCTACAACTTTGAAAGACTTAAAAACACCAATCAACAAAATAACCAACCACAGTTCCCCAAGAATCAAAGATGAATCTTGCTACTGCTCTCCAAACACAAAAGTAAATAATCAATTTAGGGTGCAAAATGAGACATATATTTCTTTGGATGTGTTAATGTGGGGAATTGTTTCTGCTTGACTGTGCATATTTGTTACAAGGATTCCATGGGTACACACAAAGTAGAGGAAAGCAGAGATAGAGGAAGAAAAGGATAAATTAAATTCAAAATGCTGGTCTCCCCATCTTTAAAAATCTTACATGCCCATAAGCTAACATCCTATATCCGTCTTCTCTTTCTCAGCCAAACTCCTTTTTGAAAAAATTGTTTATAACAGTATAGACTCAAACTCAGAAACAAGAGACACTAAATCATATCTGAGTATCCCTGCAGGCCATATGTTGACTTAGAAAACTACAAATTAACATTATGGTATTTTTGCTTATTTTGTTAAATATTTCACAATTACATTTTAATCCACTTCAGGATCTGAATTTTGTCGCATCCTGATAGTCTGTGTGTTTGACACCTTTCTGGTATACTCTTACTTAAACATCCTCCCTCGTCCCTCCTCAGCACTTTGCAATCTGGTTTCTGACCTTATCACTCACCTGAAACTATTCTCTCCAAAATTTTCAATATTCTCTTAATTATCACATCTAATGTCTTTTCTTAACCTTGATCTTTATCGACCAGTCTGCTGCATCTGACACTGTGGAACTCTCTTTCTTTCTAGATATTTTCTCTTCTCTGAATTTTCATGACATTATCTCAATGTCTGCCTCCTATTTCAACAGCACTTCTCATCATCCATGTTAGAATCCCTCAACTGTAGCTGTTTCCCAAAGCTCTGTCCTGGACCTTCTCTCTCCCCTCTGTCTTCTCTTCTCCCTTTATCTTCTCTTGGTAATCTCATCAGATCCCAAATAGTATACATGTCTATATCTGTGTCTATCTGTACATGCACATATGCATATATTCCCACTTACACCCCAGTTTCTCCCTTGAACTCCCTTTAACAATAACAATTGCTTTTTGGACATTGCAAATTGTACATCCCAGAAGCATCTTAAACTCAGTATGTCTGAAATCTTACTCATCTTTCCTCCTAAACCTTCCTTTCTTCCAAACTTCCCTATTTCTGTCAAAAGCACCACTATGCTTCCAGTATCTCTGGTTCATAATATCAATAGAACTGATTCCTTACTCTCCCTAATCAATTCAATTCAGTAAACATTTATTAAGTACCTACTATGTGCCAGGCACAGGACTAAGAGGTAGGATACAAACAAAAAGAAGCGAAAAACAATCCTTGCCCTGAAGAAGCTTACAATCTAATGGGGGAGACAATATGTAACAACTATATACAAAGCAATACATACAGGATAAATGGGAAATAACTGAAAGAGGGATAGCACTGGAATTCAGAGAGGTCAGGAAAGGCTTCCTGTAGTTGGGACTTAAAGGAAGCCCATCAGCTGTCAAATCTGGCCACTTCTACCTCCAACACATCTCTCACATCCACCCCCTTTTCTACTCATATATTACCACCTTAGCTCAGGCTTTCTTTACCTCTTGCCTAGATTATTCCAACAGCTTCCAAAGTGGTGTCCCTACTTTAGGTCTCTAAACCACTCTGGTCCACCTTACACACTGCTATCAGAGTGAGTCTCTTAAGTAGAGATGTGATCATGCATTTCCCATACTCACTCAACTCTACTGACTTCCTAATACTTCTAGGCTAACATATAAAATCTTCTGTTGAGCTCTTAAAGCACTAAACAATCTGGCCCCCAACCCATATTTCTATCCCTGCTGATTTAGCAAGGGGTGGAGACAGAAGGGAAGAAAGAGGGTGAAGCCACTGCAGGAGTGATAAGCCCAGGACAAAATTACAGAGTGGAGGTTTGGAGGTGCTCATGTTCTACGCCTCTCTTCTCTTCCTATTTCCACCTAGACTTTTCAATTAACAAGCATATACTTTCTCTCCCTCCCATTAAAAAAAAGGAAGAAAAACTAAGGAAAGAAAATTCAAACTCTTTTAACAAATGCGCACAGCCAAAAACAAATTTCTGTACTGGCCATGTGGAAAAATGTATGTTTCATTCTGTACCCTGGGTCTATCACCTTCCTATCAAGACATAAATAATAATATGCCTCATCATTGGACCTCTGGAATCATGGCTGGTCACTGAATGATCAGAGTTATTAAGACTACATATTATATATGTAGTTTTGAAGAGTTTTTTTTTCAATCACTCTCCAAGGCAGGCTTTCAGCACATTGGATGAATCCTTTATGAAGGATTTATGAAGGATGTAAAGTCTAAGACAAGAATTATATAGGATAAGAAAGCAGAGAGTAATGATAATACATTTCAGTAAAAAGAAATTCTCCCATTAATGAGATGATAGATGCCAAGCATTAATATAGGATGGCTACGAGCCAAATGAATCTAATTTGCAGAATTATTAAGTGAAGGGGAAAAAATTTACCCCAGTGTGAGGGTGAGATATTTAGAGGTTAAGGAGATACTAACAGGTAGAATCCCTGTGTGGAAATATAACCCCAAGTTCAGCTCCTCAAAACTATTTCTATTGTTTGAGGTCTCTTCCCTTCTACTTTTGAATTCACAGATTTTCAAAAAGCTCCATTTTTCCCCCCAACAGAAGCAGAGAGGTACAGAAAGAGGACTTTTAAGTCAAAGTCTTTTAGAAGGTGATTTGGTAAAGTTTGTAGACATTTATGATGTGTTTACCAAGGATGAGGTATTGTGATAGTTATTGGAGATACAAAGATAGATAAGACCTCTTCTTAAGGAGATTACAATCTAATGTACAGGTGACAAATAACTATGACACAAGGAGAGCAAGATAAGTGAAATGACAGGGTACAGGAAAAATACTATGAGAAATCTGAAGAGAGAGGGATCACTTTTACTGGAGGAAAATCAGAAAAGACTTAAAATGGAGTTTGGGTTCACTACTGAAGGGAAAGGAAGAATTCAACAGAGAAAATGGGAAGGGGGCAGAGAGAGAGATCCCTCCAGGCAATAGGAGCTGTGTAAACAAGATGAGATGAAAGAAAGACAAGAATTGGGGAAAGAGGAGAATTCTATTTGCTATAATGAAGAGCTTTGGAAGGGGAGCATGATACAAGACCTTGAATCCTACCTAGAATTGAAGTTTCTACTTTATTTAGGAAATAAGAAAGAGAAGACTTTTGAGTAAAAAAGCATGGGCATTAGGAAGATACATAGCAGTATGAAAAACAGATGGGAAATGGGGAGATTGGAAGCATGAAGACCACATAAAGGTCAGCCACAACAATCTAAGTGAAAGTAACAATTACATCCTACATTTATGGGGCATCTCAGTAGCATAGCGGATAGAGTGCTGGGTCTGGAGTAAGGAAGACTACTTTTTCTGAGTTCAAATCCAGACTCAGACACTTCCAACTGTGTGACCTTAATCTATGACCTTAGAAAGTCACTTAACCTGTTTGCCTCAGTTCCTCACCTAAAAAATGATCTGGAGAAGGAAACAGCACACCACTCTAGTATCTTTGCCAAGAAAATCCCCAAACAAGGAGTTTGATGTGACTGAAATGAATGAACAAGGCACTTTGCATACACGATCTCATTGGAGCCTCAATTACCCTATGAAATAGTCACTATAAACATTATTCTCGTTTCACAGATTAGAAAACAGGATAAGCTCAGGCGCCCTCCCACTGATACTTCTGGCATCTTAGAACTTCAAACATAAGTGAGTTGTTTGTTTTTTAAATAGAGTGGAAGGGGTAAGATATGAAAACGAGTTCAGTATTAGAAAAGTTGATTTGGAAGTATTGGTTAGACACTCAAATAGAACAGCAAGCAGTGGAAAATACAGGACTGGAGCTCTGGGGAGATGTTAGTGGCAGAAATATAGATCAGAGACAGGTGATAATTGAAACAATTAGAAAAGATGAAGTTACTAAGGGTAACATACTCAGAAAGAAGAGGTTCCAGGATGGAACCTAGAAGATGGTTTATATTATGCAAAACAGTATAATAAATGAAGCTAAAAGTCACTTTTTTCAATCAACTGACACTTCCAATTTTCATATTTGCAGGCATCATCTTCCCAGACCACTCACAAAAATTACCCATTGACATTGCTGTGTCATTCTGGTCCTCAACATCAATGCAGAGGAAGCTATTGGCAGGCTCTGCTCTTAAGGGGGTTTTGTGTTTCTTGTGTGTGTGCGGGAAGTTTCTTTTTCCAAACTGGCTAAAGCTGTCAAATTGGAAAAAACAAGACTTGAGTATGTAATGTTCCTCCTTTCTATATTGACAGCCTAGGCCTTTGGTTGGCTTTGCCCAAACCCCAGTGAACTTTCAAGTCAATTTCTTAAATCAGCTGGAGCACACATAAAACTTTCTCCAAAAACTGAAAACAAGGATAAGTCCAAATAGGTCAGATAAGGGCACCTGTGACCTCAGTCAGGCACTGAAAGCAGTGAACCTGGATGTACTTTTCCACTTAAGGAAAATGGCATTCACTCCCCAATGAAAAAGCCTTTAGGGCCTGTCACTAAGCACACTTTCTAAAACACACAAAGAGCCCCCACCACCAGATACACGTATACACATGCTGCCTGGGCAAGTATTACTAGGCTCAGAGCTTTTAATATGCTATGTTTTTCAAAGCTGCTTTAAAAGAACAGAATTTTCTACAACTATGAGAAATTCATTCTGAAATGGATATTCTCCTTTTTCTTTGCATTTAAGTGATACAAGCACAATCCAAAAATAAGTTTGTGAATTTATTCCTTAGAGGCTAGGATCTCACAAAATGGCTTTGTAAGGAAAAATAGAAAAAAATACATAATTATTATCTAGCTTTAATTACTATTTTAAAAGCTTGCTTTTTTTTAAAGGATACAGTATCTAACATGACAGACATTCACAATCAGATCATGAGGGTAACTTGTATTGTCCTTCATATACAAAAGATGGCCCCAATAATCCTTTGTTAATAAAGCATGCATTTCTAGTTATTTTTTCTGTTAAGATGGGCATGCTTCCACTGATTCATCAATAGTCTTGACAAAGATCATGGAGTGATTTGCCATTTCCTTTTCCAGCTCATTTCATAAAGGAGGAAGTGAGGAAAACAGGGTTAAGTGACTTGCCCAAGGTCACATGTCTAATAAAGATCTGGGTCTGGATTTGAATTCTGATCTTCCTGGCTCATCCTCTATCCACTGCACCCCCTAGCGGCCCCACTCCAGGAGAAATGATGAACCACCCCAGTATCTTTGCCAAGAAAATCCCAAAAGGGCTTGCAAAGAAAGAGTGAGACATGACTGAAATGGCTGAACAAACAAGGTTTCCATACTGCTTTTACTTATATTATCTCATTTGATTCTCACAAAAACCCTGTGAGGTAGCTAATGTTAGTATTATCAACTGAGGCAGATAACAGTTAAAGTGACTTGCCCAGGTTTACACAGCTGGTATCTCAGGCAATATTCAAACTCAGGTCTTCCTGATTCCAAGTCAAGCGCTTTATCTACTATGACATCTAGATCTTCAAGATTTAAAAGGTCACCAGCTAGAGATTTAATAATAATATTTAGAAGACCAAAGAGAAACACCAGTAAAGTCCTCTAGCTAGTCCATGACTACATGAGAAGACATCGAGAAAGCTGTAGATACTCAGGAGCTATACCAAGGGAGTCCAAAGCAGGTGCAAGCTCTAGTAAATGGGGACTGAAGCTATTAGAACAGTGAGACTATGCATGTCACTAGGGTAGACTCACAAATCTGGATCCTAGTAGCCCTTTTTCTCTTGGTAGAGATCTTCCAAAGCTCCCTCTGGCTACAGCTCTCTCCCAGGCAAGATGCTTTGCTGGACTCGAAGGGTTGAGTCCATAGGCAGGCAGTGGTGCTCTCTACCATGAGGGGAGTAATGCTACCTGAAGCTTCATCCACTCTTGGGTGGCTGTCCACAACTGTATCTGTCCTCAGGTATGTGGAAGTACTATCTCCTACTAACCCAGCAGCTCTGCTAGCATAGTCAATGAAGCAGGGATAGAGGGACGAAGAAGGAGAAAAGGAAGGAAATCCTCTCTTCCCATCCCTCTCCCACAGCTTGTTCAGGTGTAGAGGTCTCCCAAAACTGCCTCCAACTCTCAAAATGAAAGACTTTTACTGAATCAATAGCAATCTTTCAAACTGTCTTTAAAGGCAAGACAATATTTTTAAAAGGTGGAATTTTGAAGGCCCCCAGGGTTGTGCCTGATTGTCTTAACAAATCACATGATGTCTCGTGTGGTATCACTTTCCTTCATCCAGTGGTCAAGGTCCCATAAACCTCTACAGTTGATTAAGACCTTACTGGATGATAGTAGGAAAATTCCTTAACACCTACTTTACATCTTGTGATCACATTCTGGATATTCTATGATTACATTAATCTGAGGTGGGAATTACAAATGGGAAAAAAAATCCTTGCAGCAAATTTCTCTAATAAAGGTCTGGTATACAAGATATATAAGTTCCTTGAGGGCAAGGACTATCTTTTGCCTCTTTTTGTATCCCCAGCACTTAGCACAGTGCCTGGCACATAACAGATGCCTAGTAAATGTTTATCATTTGATTGATTGGTTGACTGATATTGATAAAAATATATAAGTACTAGAGCCATTGCCTAATCAACAAATGTTCAAAGATTTAACCAGAAAATATTCAAAAGAAGAAAAGAAAGCAAGCTTTAATGAAATTTAAAAGTTTCAAATAACTAGTAACAAGAAAACTGAAAATTACTGTACCTGAGGTTCCACTCATCCTATACCCATCAGACTGTCACAAAAAAAGAAAAATGACAACTATTTGAGAGGCTGAGAAGACAAGTATACTAATGTGCTATTGGTGAACTTATGATTTGGTACAAAACTGTTGTGGAAAGTAATGTGGAACTATATTCAAAAGTGATCCCAAAAGACCATTAGTGGCAGGTTCTCCAAAGGAATCAAAGAAAGACTAAAAGGGCCCTGTGAACAAAAACATTTATAGAAGTCTTCTCTATTGCAGTGAAGTACTGAAAATTAAAGAGCAGCCTATCAATTGGGGAATGGGTGAAAAAGTATGGCATATGAATATAATGGAATATTATTGATATAAGAAATGGCAAAAGGGACTGATTCCAAGAATCCTGGGAAGATTTGTATGTATTGATGATGAATGAAGTGAGAAAACCAGAATAATTTTATAAGGACTACAAAAAAGACTCAAGGGTTATGATGAATACAATGACAAATCAGAGTTTCAAAATACTGGAAGCATGCTTCCTGCCAGAACTGAAGGCGCAAAAGGAGACGTGCATATTCAGACATGGCCAATGCATCAATTTGTTTTGCTTGATTACACAGGCATACATACCTCCCAGATATTGTGCTTTTGTTCCAGATCACCACAATTAAGTGAATACCACAACAAAGTCAGTCACAGGAATCTCTTGGTTTCCCACTCCATATAAAAGTTATGTTTACACTATACTACAGACTATTAAGTATGTAATAGTATTATGTCTAAAAATACAGTACATATACACCTTAATGAAAAAGTGCTAACCATCATCTGAGCTTTCAGCAAGCAAAATCTTTGTGCTGGTGGAAGGGCTTGCCTCTAAGCTAATAGCTGCTGATCAATCAGGGTGGTGGTCCCTGAAGCCTGGGGAAGTGGTGGTAATTTCTTAAAACAAAAACAAACAATAAAGTTTGCCATGGAGATTGAATCTTCCTTTCACTTGAACACTTAGAGGCCATGGCAGGGCTATTAATCGGCCTAATTTGAATATTGTCTCTAGGAATAGGGAGGCTGAAGGAGACGGATGGAGATGGAGGAAAGGGCAGTGGGTAGACCCGTCAGCACCCACACAACATTTATCTATTAAGCTCACCATAGTATATGGGCATGGTTCTTGGTACCCCAAGACAATGACAATAATAACACCAAAGATCTTTGATCACAGATCACCATAGCAGATATAATAATAATGATAAAGTATGAAATATTATTGAGAATTACCAAGATGTGCCAGAAACATATGAGCACAAAACTGCTTCAGGCACAGTCGCCACAAATTTTCAATTTGTAAAAAATGTATTGCCTTTGAAGCACAATAAAATGATGTGTGCCTCTATTTATTTGTTACAAGGGAGGGTAGAGGGAATGGGGGCAGGGCGATAATAAAGAAAATAATGTAAAAAAACTGAGAAAAGAACATCAGTGAAATGTTTTAAAAATACACTGAAGAGAGCAGAAGAAGATAAAGGCAAGCAAGGCAATTATGCTAAATTAAATTTATACTTGGAAAAATAAGCTGCGCATAATATACTCAGTTTCACATATGATCTTCTTTTTCTGTTCTTTGCATATGGGAATGCTGATATTTGTAAATTCATAATAAAAAAAGTTATTAAAACTGTGTGCAGTAACATAGTAGTCAATAAAGATTTATAAAGTACCTACTATGTATCAGGCACTGCCCTGAGGATACAAAGGAAAACGAAAAGACAGTCCTGCTCTCAAGGAGCTCATAATCAATCTAATGGGACAGATGGTGCACAAACAACTCTGTAGAGAGAAGCTATATGAAGGAAAAACTGGAAATAATCAATAGAGGAAGAGCTTTAGAATTAAGGGGGATGAGAAAGAATTCCTGTAGACTAGGATAGGATTTTAGTGGTCATATCCCCCTAATTAGAATATAAGCTTCCCTGTTTTTTCAATGAGGGTGGGCAGGGAGGGAGGAAGGGAGAGAATGTGGAACTCAAAGTTTTAAAATGAATGTTAAAAATTGTTTTTGCATGCAACTGGGAAATATGTACAGGCAATGGGGTATAGAAATATATCTTGCCCTACAGAAGGGAGAGGATAGTTGACGGAGGCGGGGGGCGGGGCGGGGAGTGTAATAGAAGGGAGAAGAGACTGGGGGAAGGGGTATTTTTTTTTTTAAAGAATATAAGCTTCCCAAAGGCAGGAACTTCCTAGTAAAATATTTGCCTAGCAAATAATAGATGCTTAACAAATATCTGTCAAATTAAATTAAGTTTCTCTCCTTTATATTCAGGCAGCTAGGTGGCACAGTGATTGAGCACTAGATTGAGAATTGGCAACACTGATCTTCCTGAGTTCAAATGTGGCCTTAGATACTGAGTGAACTGTGCAAGACCCTGGGCAAATCCTTTATCCCTGTCTGCCTCAATTTCTCATCTGTAAAATGAGCTAGAGAAGGAAATGACAAACCACTCCAGTATCTTTGCCAAGAAAACCCCAAATAGGGTCATGACTGACCAAGCAACAACTTTATATTTTAGTGGTATTACATTTTACAAGTGAAATTGAATAGTAATACCAACACTAAACTAAGATAACTTTTTATTTCATTTATCAACTTACACCCAAATTTTATTAAAGGATGAATTTAACGGAAACATAAGTGCACTTCAGCTTTCTAGGGCAGAATTAGTTAAGATGTGACTTCTTCTAATTCATCAACTTATATTGTCTTTAAAATATTGGAAATAAAAATACAACCTGGATTCCCTCTGCTTCCTTTTCTCTAGCGACCTAAGCTTCTTTCCTGGAAGTATCAAGCAATTACTATGATAAAATGGGGTTGAAGAAATAGCAGGCCACAAAATTAATTCTGTTAATACAAAGATCCACTGATCTAGCAGAGGTCAGGACCTCTAAATTTTTCTTCCTTAAGAATCTTGCCTCTATTACATTCAATATCCATAACTCACCAAAAAATAGTCTGGTTCTGAAAATACGGGCACCATTTCCAACTGTTGGCTAAAGAAGTTTGAATTTCAGCATCACATTTTAGGGTAAATACATTTAGAACAACTTAAATCAAGAGCTGAAGAAGAAATCAGTTTGCATTCCAATGGGGTCTACAACACACCTGTGTAAATATCTTTCCTTTACGAAAGCACATATCACATTTCTAAATATAGCTAGCATTTATATAGCACTTTAAGATTTGCAAAGAGCTTTACAAATTAATATCGGAGCTTCACAACAACCCTAAGAAATAAGTGCTGTTATTATGCCCATTTTACAGATGGGGTAACTGATGTAGGCAGATTAAGTAATGTGCCCAGGGTCACACAGGTAGTTTGGTGTCTGAGACTGCATTTGAACTCAAGTCTTTCTGGTTTCAGGTCCAGCACTTTATCTCCTTTGTTACCTACCTGACTTCACTACTTTAGGGATGGAATGAACAAACAACTGGCACTAGTTATCAAAGACCTAAGTTCTAGTCCAGGCCCTGCAAGAGAATAGTCAGGTGACCTTCCATGAACATCATCCCTCTGTAAGTATCAGCTCTCCTAAGTAAGATGAAGAACTGAACTGTATGTTCTGGATCTCCTTGCAGTTTGGAACATCTAAAATTTTAAATTACCCTTAAAACTCTGAAAGACAGAGAAGCAAGCTACTTTAAAACATGACCTCTTACAAATAATGAATCATATTTTATTTAGGCCAAATTAATTATCCATCATTAAAGGAGGGGTTCCTTTCAGCTTGCTAATTAGCATGTAAAAGGCCTCCACCTATATAAAATAACTGCTTACATTCCCAAAATGGCCCTGGGCATTTATATCATGTTAGCAAAAGGTGAAAGAATTTTTACTAAGCACTCCCAGCTCTCTCTCTCACTCTCTCTCACTCTCTCTCACTCTCTCTCTCTCTCTCTCTCTCTCTCTCTCTCTCTCTCTCTCTCACACACACACACACACACACACACAACTATAGTAATTTTCTATACTTTTCATACTATTCCATGCAATATTAAAGATATCAAACCCTTCCTCTTGATTACACAGGTCCACCACAAATCAAATAATTAACTAGCTTTCTAGAAGTGGTATAACTTCGATCAACTCAATTAGTCATGGTGGGATAGTGTACAGAGACAGAAAGAAAATGCATCCTTTTTTCTCCCACTCCTCCCCCATCCAAACTCCAGGCTCCATTCATTAACTCAAGCAAGTCTTTACTAATCACTGACCTACTCACTGTTCCTTAAACAAGCTTTGTACTTACCTGCTTTCAAGGCTTTTTTTTATGAATTTCCCTCTTTCTGGAATGCCCTCTCTGCCCATCAAAATCCTCAGCTATTCGTCAAAGATTATATGCTACCCTTCCCATAAAACTTCTTTGAGGACCCTAGCCAAAGTCAACCCACCCTCTGAGGTTAACTATGACAAGAGCATGAATATGATGTTAAAAACTGTAGTTATTTGTGGACATCTAGACAAGAAATACCAGACCTGAAAAGATCTTGGATATCATCCTAAATCCCACTTCCCTTACTTGACAGATAAGGAAACTGAGGCCCAGAAAGATACTATGGCTTGCCAACAGTGACATGACTAATTAGTGACGGAGCTAGAAAGAGCGACTGGATTCCTAGTTGGTAGGCACTAGTCTTTCAGTAAACCACATCAGCCTCTCTCATCCAGGGTCCTACAAGGTGATTTGTACTAGTAGATACACATTTAAATACAATCAATATTTGTTGAATTGAATGAATGAATGCATTCATGGAAATCCATTCACATTAAAAAAACCATTCAGATTGCTAGTTTAAACTTATGCTTCTCCCAAACTTTCTAAAGCTCCCAACAACTTATAATAGTGGTCTTATTTAAGTTTCCCTGATTCCCATCTCCAGATGCTAGCGAGTTATGAAATGATCAAAAGACAGGAGGAAAGAAAGAAAGGAAGAAACAGTCTGTATGGATGATCCAGACACTCAGTGCGTCTGCCCATCATTTTCTGAATACAGACAGGCTTGGTTGTTTTTTTGGTTGGAATGAGAACTTGAAAGAATGTCAGCCAGCACCTCTACTACCACAAGACTGCAGCAGGACCGAGGGGGGAAAGGTGCAAAAAGATGCCGCAGACAGAAAGAAAAGTTGTGTACTGGGGGCGCCATCCTGTGGCCCAGCTGGACCCCCTGAAACCACCTGGAATTCCTACAGAATTAAAATTCCCAAGTCAGAAGCAATGAGGGGAGGGAAAGTTTCCCTTGCAACACTATTTCCAGGCTTAGGGACTGGAGGCTACACACAGTGATCTGTGTTCCCCAATTTTTCCCAAGATTTTTTGGAAAGGAAGGAAGAGGAGCAACGGAGGGATTAGGGGGGAAGGGGAGTGAAGGTGAGAAATCTTCCAAAGGTTTTCCTGCTTCTTTGCTGAATGAGTGTAAGGAATGCCAGCCTCTCCTAATCACCAGGGCACAGAGAGAGAAGAGAAAGGGCTCCCCCACTGGGGCACGATCGGGAGCACCTGGAGGGTGTGAGACGGCTCACATTTTAAAGAGGGAATGAAGACAGGAGGCTGACTTGTGCGCCCTAACAGTTCAAATTTCTAGGAGCCTGGAGCTGTGAACTTGAGTAGTGGTAGTATTTTGTTTTTGTTTTGGGATGGATTTGGGAGGGGTTGGTTTTCGTTTTCGCTTTTTGTTTTGGTTTTTAATTAAAGATAAAGGGGGTGCCCGTTCACACTCGGGAGCCCGGGGGTGGGGGGAGCCTTTTCGATACAGTCCAAATGTATTCCTGCCCCCCTTCCCCTCCACCCAAGTCATCACCTACGTAAGACCTTTTTTGAGCAAGGAAGCGCCTCAGACCTTCCCTCCCGACACACCCTTACGGTGACAAGTGAAAACAGCAGAATTCCTTTCTCTTCTACTCCAAACTTGCCCCCCCCTCTTCTGGGGTGGTGTTTAAACAGGATTTCCTTACTGGCTTTTTTCTTCTTTCTATCTTTCATTTTTTGCAATGGTCACGGCCTTCCTGAGAGCGACCACGGAGGACAATGTGGAATACACTATATATGAAAGATTGAGGGAGCTGCAGGGTTTTAGGACAGGGGGAGAAAGGGGTGTGTGTAGATGAAATCGGGACCCCGGCGTACCCCCTTTCCCCCTCTCCCCAGGCAGCTGCACTTACCTCGTCCACGGTCAGAGGCATGCATATCCGGTACTCCTTCAAGAGCATATTCCCGCTGTCCCGGGGGTTGGTGCAGAGCAGCGAACCTCAGAAGGGACGGCCGGGCGGGCGAGTTCGAGTTCTATCTGCACCCTCTCCGAGGCGAGGCAGGCCCCCCGAGGCGGGCACTGGGGGGGGCAGCCCCCCAGGCAAATCAGCTTTCTCAAACACCGGCGAGACCGAGTGCCAGCATACAGACACCCAAGCGCTGCCCGGAGCAGAAAACAACACCCCCCGAGCGTTCGGAGCCGCTGCTGCTGCCGCCGCTATTGCTGCTGCTTCTGCTTCCTTCCTCCTCACGCGGAGAGCAAGTCAAGGTTTGGGTTCGTGGGTTTCCCCCTCCCTTTTTTCCCCCAAGAGGTTCCCCCCCTCTCAACGCGATGTGGCCAAAATCACAAAGGGTGGGAGACCCGCTCGAAATAGCTCGGGATTAGCAGCCGGGGCTGTAAAAGGGGGCGACACCGGGGGAGGAGGGGGGAAGGAAATACAAAATTTTCGAATCTAAATGAATGCACAAAGCTTCCCCCCCACTTCCCCTCCAAAAACAAGATCCACCAATCCACCGCCTCCCGCCCCCCACCCCTTTTCCCTCAGTCTTCCGAAATGTTAATGTCACCAGGAGCCCATTGCAGCTGAAGAGAGAGGAGAGATGCTGACTTCACCAGACAAAGGCTTGATATATTTTCCTCCTCGGGCGGTAAACAAGATTTCCAGTCCCCCTCCCTCCCACCCCAGGCAACTCCCGGTTTAGCTAACGCTGGGGTAGAAAGAAGGAACAATCCCCGCTCAGCATTGCTTTGCTCCTAGGTTCCCCCAGCCTCGGTTTCTGGAGAAGGGGAGGGCGGGAAGGAGCTGCCTTTTTTTTTTTCCACGCCTCCCCCTCCCCCCTTCTCCCTTCCTGGGGCTCGGTGCGTGCCTGGGAGTTTGTATCCACCTGGACTTGGGCTGGAGAGTCCCCGCTGCAGCCTGCAGTACGCTCCTGCCCAGGCTAAGTGGCAGAGCGAGCGTGTGTCTGACATCAGCAGCCGCGGGGAGGATAGCCCCATCCGGCCAAAGGGGTTATGGTACAGCAAAGAATGTAGAGGATTAAAACCAAACAGCTTGGCACTCGGAGGCTGCTGCCAGCGACCTGAAGCCGAGCTGCCCCGGAGCTGAAGAGCTCAGACTGGGAGGGGAAAGGGGGGGAAGGGGAGACCGAGGCCGAGAGACCATGTTAATCTTGAGTTTTCCCTGGCCCCTTACCCATTGGATCACACTACAGGGCCCAAGGTGAATGTTTCCGAAAACTCTTGATTTTTTGGTAGATTACTTTGGGAAAGCTTCTGGAGGATCTGATATCCTTAGGTAGAATTCTCATCTCTTCCCAGTTCCCAGAATTAGCATTTTTACTGCTCCAACTAGGAATGTGGTGTGCTAAACTAATCCATTCCATGGGGTGGTGACAAATTAAGGGAAGGAAAGAGACGAGCATAGAGTAGTAGGTCCCGGAAAGAGAAGGCTAGAGATGTAAACTGGATTCAAATTAACGGAGGCTATTGAATACCTGGCTAAAGAGCTTGAGCTTCATTTGTAGTGGCATTTATATAACAAAATAAAGTTTGAAAAAATACTTTACCTACCTCGTCCCCTTTGAAACAACTGAGATGTGGAAATAGTATGATTTCAGCCCTGCTTTAGCAAGGCGATTCTCACCATAGTAAGGAAAATTTATTTGGAAGGAGAAAAAAGTGGAATGAGTAACTTGAGAAATGAAGATGAATTAAATTGTGTTGCAAGCATTTTTTCATTTATCGTAGATTTAGAATTAAAAGGTAGGTCCTTGAATTCATTTACAGATGAGGAAACTGAGGTTGAAAGATTAGATGACTTGACTACAGTCACAAAACTATTAATGCCAGTCAGGATTTGAATGGATGCCTTTCTGACTCCAAGCTCTGCTGCGCCACCTAGCTGCCTCTTCTTAGTAACAACTGGAAATAAAGTAAAAACTCAATGGAAAAACGCTAAACAAATTGTGGTACCTGAATGCAATGGAATATTATGCGCATGGAGGTACGACGAATATGAAAAATAAAGGGAAGGCTGAGAAGACATAAACGGATGTAAAGTGAAGCAAACAGAATCAAGAAAACAATATATGCAACGATTACAGCTATGTAAACCAGAATAACAAAAATCAAAAGTGTCATTGTAACAGGCTACAGTTCGCCCCAAGAAGAAATAACAGGATGTAGCTTTCTTTGCAGAAAGGGTGAATTATGAATGTGGAACACTGCATATACTGCCAGATTTGATTGATGTGTTGGATAACTTTCAAGGAATGCTATTCCGCCTCTCCCTTTTTGTTTGTTATTAGGGATGGCTCTCCAGGTGGAAAGAGGGAGAAACATAATTGGGAAAAAAGTGATACATAAATAAAACTTAAAGATGATAAATTGTATTGCAGATCCCAAGACATAACTTTTAGGAGGGAGGGAGAGCCCATACCTATTCTTCCTCACTTTGGCAATCAGATTACAGACTTTGCAGAACAACCAAAATAGGTTTTCATGTCAGCATTTTAAGTTCAAAAAGTCACAGTGAAATGTCAATGAAAATGCCTGGAGTGTTGGTATTTCATCCATATTAAATAGATCCCTTATTTTAACCACAAGAGGCACATTCTTCAGTTACTCAGGAAGCAGCATGTAGCTGCTGAAATCTGTTTTTCATTTGTCTGGTATTTGAAAGCTTGTTTTCTGAAAAGTTACTGGATGGATTGACTAAGTTTTCCACTGACATGCCCCATGAAGAATGAAACGCTATATATGAATTTTAATTAGAAAGGTATTAAGTCATTTAAAATACTGCAAACATCCCAACTGTGTAGGCCATAATAGAGATGACTTCTACATTTAATCAGGATCAATGAATAATTAACTGTAAGGAGCCAAGAGGTTATTTCTTAGCATCTTTTGTCTCTTTTCTATCAGTGTAATGATTGATGTAAAAATAAAAGAAGGCTGTGCCAGGGATGAGCATCACTTTATATTTTTCTTTTGTTTCATGAGTTCCCATGGCCAGAGACATCATCACCAGGAAGCCATCCTGTCCTTGGAGTCTTTCATTCTGATCTAGGGTGGTTCTCAGAAGTAGACCCCAAATTTCTTCCAGAAACAAAGGTGCATTTTCTAATACAAATGTTCTTTTGGTGGTTGAAATCATAGTCCTCAGGTAACTGGAACATATATGTATTACATAGAAGAAAATAGAGAAATACATGGTGGATGTAAGCAGGCTGCAACATATTACAAATTAAAAATTTCAAAGAAAAATTGGAGTAAAGGATGCCATCAATGAAATGTACTGTGAAAAGAGGAACACTTTTTTTTTTGTTAAGTATAAGCCAGGCTGGTCTTTCAAGGGGGTCAAAGAGGCTATTTTGTTCTTTGCTGCCTGAGGTATACACAGTGCAGCCCCAGGTGGGGGGTTGGAGGGTGGGAATAATACAGAAGCTTCACCTTGCTTGTTGCTTCGCTCTAGCGACTTCTTTTCTGGCCATGCTGATCCTTCAAGAAGTACAGAGGGTTGTTTTAACCTTATATTCTTTCTAATTGATTCTTTTAACCTCTTATTTACTATGGTGATTATTAATTTAATTGCAATTTTTATGTTATGCTAATGCTTACAGCATTTTTCTAAACCTCCTACAAGCTTTAGGCCTGATCAATAAGGAAGGTTTGCTGGTCATGTGTTGAGAGCAAAAGTTAGCAGTTGGACAGGTAAAATGTTCCACCGATTTCCTCAGGGTATCGGGAGAAAGCAAAGAAAGCCCCTGTCATGTTGTGTCAACCACCTTCAGCACTACCATCACCATCACCTCCATGTCAAATTTATGGGAGTTAACGGACAAGAGTTCCAAGGATACCTAGGCATGGCTGATTTATGATCTGTCCCATTGGTGAGCGCATCTAAATCAACAAGACCTCAAAGTCATCTGAATATTGTGATATTAATTCTCTTATGTATTAATAATGGGCTTATGATATAGATTCATGAGCATTCATATGATTAACAAGAATTTATTGTTTTGTTTATGTGATCCAGAGCCTGCTAGAAGAATATAACACCTGTTATCCAGCAAAAATATCTATGGTTCTTTATATTTTTCATCTTAGCAAAAATTTTATTTTTTAGGTAAATGTCCCCCAGATTTGGATAAGAAATACGCACAGCAACTAAATCAAAGCTGTTACATCGCTTGAGGTGGAAAATCTAAATTTGACACTGTAGTGCTGAAAAATAACACCAAAAGTCTATGATATGGAAAGAATCTAAGCTCTTTTCTTTCTTTTCCTCCTTCCTTCTTTTCTTACTTCTTTCTTTCCTTCCTTCCCCAGTCCCATGGGGTCTATTCCAGTCTTAATATTTCTATGACCATTGCCAAAGCTGATGATAACCTTACTGTCTGCCTCAGTTTTCCTACATATAAGATGGATTATAAAATTAGTTTATAAAATCAGCTCCTTAGTTCAGAAGTCTAATAAGAATAAGATTCACAACTATAGCCGGGAGAGAGAAAAATAAACTATCAATTGGGGGAAATTTTTTTCATCAAATATCTCTGGTAAGGGTCTAATATCTAAAATATATAGGGAATTAATCCAATTAGGTAAAATTGAGAGTCATTTCCCCAGTAGTAAGTAGTCAAAAAGTATGAACATACAATTATCAAGTGAATTGCTGGGTATGAACTACTATATGAAAGATTGCTCCAAACCATGAGTAAGAGAAATTTCAAATCAAAACAATTTCAGTTTTACCTCATACCCTTCAAATCAGCAGAAATGACAAAATATGGAAATAGCCAATATTGGGAAAGGAATAAGCATTTATATAGGGCCTATTATATGCCAGGCACTGCGCTAATCTTTTTCACAAATATTTTCTCATTTGATCCTCATAAGAACCCTAACAGGTGCTTTTATTATTCCCATTCTGTACTTCAGAAAACGGAGGCAGAAGGTAAGTGATTTGTCCAAGACTGAATAGCTAGTCAGTATCTGAGGCCAGATTTGTACTTAGGTCTTCCTGAGGAGCTGCGGGAGGACAAGTATACCAACATACTGTTGATGGAGTTATAAATTGTTCCAACCATTCTCAAAAACAATTATGAGTAATGCTTTAAAGTAGTAACTAAAATATCCATACCCTTTGGCCCAGAGATTGTTTTTCTAGGTACACACCTGTCGATTCAAAGGTGGGGGGGGGTATATATTTTTCCTCTCTTGACATGAATGATTTTAATTTATTAACTTCACTTTCTGTGTAAAATGAATAGTCATATAGACTCTTCTGTATTTAGATTTTTCCTCTATCCGAGGGGCAGCAAGGTGGTGCACTGGATAGAACACCAGTCCTGAAACCTGATTCTTCCTCAGTTCAAATCTGGCATCAGACAGTAGCTCTGTGACCCTGGGCAAGTCACTTAACCCTGTTTGCCTCAATTTCCTCACCTGTAAAATCATTTGGGGAAAGAAATGATAAATCATCCCAGCATCTTTGCCAAGAAAACTATAAATGGGGTCATAAAGAGTCACACACAACTCAAAGACAACTGAACAATAAAGGGCCTGGGAGGACAAACGCAGGAAAAAAAAGTATCCAAGGGCAGATTAGCAGATTATCAGGCCTTTTCCTGGACCACAACTAGCTGTGCTGTTGTCCCACTTCGAAGTCAAACTGCAGACGGCTTGTGATCCGGACTAACTGCCCTTCATTTTTCTCTACATCCTATACTGTATATTTTGATAGAAAATGGCTTGCAATCAGAACTCACTTAAATGATGGATTTTTCTCTGTGGGGCAACCAATCTCTCTCCCTGCTAGAGTTTGTGCTGTCAATAAAGCATTTTTCTGATGTACTCTAAAATTGTGAGTAGTGGGTTTGTTTTTTGTTTTTTTCCACAACAATGGAAACAGGGTCTGTGCATTGGATGGGAATCCAAAAACAATAAGAAGAAACGAGAGGAGAGAAAACACTAGATTCCTCTTTGGGGTTGGTTTCTTTCTTTAAAAACAATGACAGGTTAGTAAGAACCTTTATTTCCATTTCTGTTTTTACCACATGGTTCCCAAAAAGCAGAACCTGTACTTTTCTGTTGGTGCTAGCTAACTATTAAGGGGAATTATGTCTTGTTTTGGTCCTTAGCCAGTGAATTCCTCGAAGGGGAACAAATCAACCTCTTTTCAACATAACACCAGAAGGTAAGTGATGATCTGCTGTGGGATGGTCTATCTGAATCTTCTGTACTGTCTGTCCCTTAGAATATATGTGTCTCTTTAGGGTTTGAAGCCTTCCAGAAGGGAAAATAGAGAAAGAAAGCTAACATACACATTGTATTTTCACAGCACCACTACATTTTGTGGTAGCAAAGAACTAGGCACTATGATTGACTAAAGAAAGACTAAACACATTATGGTACTGAAATGTCATGGCCTATTATTGCATAGTAAGAAATGACAGATGGAAAGAATTTGGGGAAAGATGAATTGATGTAGCATGAAATGAGCAGGACCTGGGAAACAATATACAGAAGGACTACTACTATATGTAGCGCATGTAAATCCGCCATTCTCACTTGAGGATTAGATGCCCACAGCAAGACGGATACTTGTCCCTTCAGAGGCCAGGGGTAGCCCTGAGCAGAGTCAAGTGTTGCATTTCTAGTGATATCAGTGAGTCTCCATCAGTGTGCATCGTCATGACTGTTAGCTGAATATCAATTATCCAGACTTAATTAGTTTTTAGAAAGTAACATTTACAAAAGTTGTCCAGTTGGTACAAATATTCCCCCAAAGGTCTGTGACACACTCTTCTACAAGTACATATACAGTACAGAGGAAAGTGTCTTCATTGCTTATAGAACAAATGTGGCAAACAGATGACTCATAGCTCCTGCAAGTCCTTTTGCTGGAGTCCTCAAAATGTTTCCTACATTTTGTACGATGTAGTGTGTAGCTTTTTTTCTAGGCTCTTTGTAGAACATTAAATCTTTGATCAGTCTGTCCTTGACCCAGGGCTGTCAGATGATTCAAGGTCTCTGCTAGGATGGTGATGGGAAGATAGGAAGTCTTCTGGACGATGAGTTCCAAAGTTCGTAAGATTCTCCTTTGGGAGTAGCAGGAGGAGTTCATTTTTTGGAAGATTGACTAAATTTGCTCTGACTACTTTATATATGTAAAGGAACTGAAAGCCATGTACCTTCCATGACCAAACTTGGCCCTGGAGAAATGATAAGAAAATTTCCTCCCTTCCTTCAATACAAAGATGGGAGACTATGGAACCCTTCAAGGATGAAAGGACTGCTGTGCAGCAATGAAGGGCCAATCTGTATCAGATAACAGAAATGTGTAGTAGGTAGCTGCGTAGTTGTGTGACTTCCTCTGGTACTGGTCAGCAGCATTTGAATGGCAGTGGAAGAGTAGGTATTCTAGGATTAGAGTTTAGCACGAATGAAAAGCAATAAGAGAAGATGGCAAAGGTTTGAAGAGAAAGAGGTCTCCACCAATCTGAATAATACCAGTTCTTTACGGCTCCATCTCAAGCCATGAAGGTTTCCTAAACAGCCAGTATTAAACTTTGCCCTTCTTGATCATTTGTAGTATTTACTGTCTGTATCACATATTTTACTACTTGATTAGATTCATGTTAGCAATATTATATTGTCATATATTGATCTCTAATTGTATCTTGTATAAACCTCTTGACTCCACAATAAAATAATAAGCTTTTTGAGGGCACAGACTTATACATTCCTTTTGTATTCACTTTAAGGCCAAGGACACCGATCATAAAATTATAGTTTTAAGACTACAAGAGTCTTCAAACAATCAGTCATCCAATCAAGTTCTCATACTTTACAAATAAGGAAAATGAAACCCAAATAATTGAAGGGACATGTCCAAGGTCACATAAGTAGTAATTAGCAGAGGTAGGATGCAAACCAAGGTCCCCTGACTTTCAGATCCCAGGTGCTCTTCACTACACCATGTAAAGTATAGAGTAAATACTCAATTTGGGGGAGAGGAATGATATTTAGTCTCCTTTTAGGTCTGTATCTTTTGTTTGTGGTCTGTGGTTTATGGTGTTTATTGTGTGATTACTATTTTTATTGCACTGTGTCCTGAGAAGGCTATATTTACTATTTCTGTCTTTTTACATTTATTAGCAGTATCTCTGTGCACTAAATCCATGGTTAATTTCTGCACTGGAAAGTATGTATATTCTTTTGCAGTTCCATTTAGAATTTATCATGTCTTTAAGCTCTAGTTGATGATGATGATGATGATATTATATTGCAATGCATTACATACTTTGTATAAATGAATTTTTTGACAACTCTTAAAAGAATTTAGTTATTTCATAATTGACATAGCACTTAAAGTTTACGAAACAATTCATATACATAATTTCATTATATTGAAATAATATTCATAATATTGTGACAAGTATCACCATCAAGAAATTGGAGGCTGAGATATTAAGTGACTTGCATATGATCAAAAAGCTAGTAGATAAGACTGAACCCAGGTTTCTTTCTGAGAGACAACATGGTGTTGTGCATTGAGAGCAGCTATTAAAGACAGGAACAACTGAATTCAAGCCCTGCCTTTAACATATACTGGATGTGTGATCTTAGGCAAGTCACTTGGACAAGTCTCAGAACTCTAGGCAATTCTCTAAGACTATAAGTTGCAAAGAAGTTATTGGCCTACATTATTGGCTAGAGTTCCCTTGTCTTACAATTCCCCATACTAATGAAATCACAGATCTGCTCTATTTCTTCTGGTCTCCAAGTTCAGAATTCTGCCCACTAATACCTTATGCATCATCATGAACATCAATTTACTCCAAGCAGGATCTTTTATGAGCATTCAAACTTTACATTTGTCCAAATCAGGACCAAGAACATGCTATATGAAATCATAGGGAGAGAAATATGTTATGTCTTCATAATCTTTTTCACTTCACATATTCCATTTTCTACTGCATCCAAGGGGAAATTTCGGACAAGCCACCATAAACACACAGTGCTAACTGCCTTTAGCAAGTCAAATGTGTTTTTTGGAAGTATTTTGCCAAACACCAATTAATCTGTTGTTTATTCAATACTTAATTGTTTTCCTCTGGTGTTTATAATGTAATGATGCAAGTTGTGAACATAATTTTTAAAAAAATATTTATGTGGCTTTCATTGAGAAATAATTACAAAAATGTCTAAGCCTTTATCAAGAAACCTACTCAAGTGGTTGATTTGCTTGAACTATTTTTCTTCTCCTTCTTTAGTTTTCCTTACATGGAATGACTGGGGGTAGGGTGGGAGAGGGGGGAGACATATTCAAAAGTGAAGGTGATATAAAACCAAAATATATAAGTAAAAATAAGATAAAAATAAGTTTTTTTAAAAAGGAAGAAAACTTCCCAAAACATGTCCCAAAGGCAGATCTTTTAAGTAGAACCCATTTATCAAGATAAATACGGAAAGAACTTTCAAAGTATAATTGCTTTTGGTCATACAGTAAAATTCACATACAATAAAACAGTATTGACAATGATGTGGTCTAATTAAATTGCTTCATATAAAGAATCCTGGAGGCTTTGTACCCATGGGTATAGTTTTAAAAACTTAACATGTCAGGAGTAAATAAATTCAAGTTTTACTTCTTCTGCCTCCAGGCTCTTCAAAGGAATTAAGAGAGCAGTGGATCAGTAATTTTGGCCCAAATCAAAAGGCATGAGTTTTTGGTTTGTTTTTTTATTACAAATAGCTTATTCTTTTGTGGTAGGGCCTAGATTTTAAAAAATGCTATAAAAATACCATGTATCACTGTGGTTACTGAACTCTTGTTTCAAGAACATATCACTGTAGTTATTGAGTCTTTGTTTCAGGTACATTGCACCTGCAATGTTCCTCCATATTCTTTTAAGGAAAACCTTTTCTTCAGTATCCAACTGACACTCTTTAACTCTCCAGCTCTTCTTATAAAGAAGGCATTGCTTTTGAACATGAAATTCTGAGTTATAAGAAAAGTGCTATAGTTGTATTTTATGATGTAGTACTATCATGACAAAGTGTCTTTTGATTCAGTATTATCAATTGATATTAACACAGATAGATCTGGAAGTACTACCTCTTAGCTAACTATTGCTGTAAAGACTTGGCTTGTTGGCCTTCTATCCACCTTTTTAAAAAAGTAGTTATTGTTTTAGAATTTACCAAATCAAAGTCAACTGCAAGTCATGTCCTCATCTTGATGGCATGGTCCTCTTAGAGAACAAAGGACAAACACAACCAATACAGCAACAACCAGTAGTAGTATGGGGAGAAGGAAGGAAGCGACAGAGAGAGAGAGAGAGAGAGATGGGGGGAGAGAGAAAGGGAGAGAGAGAGGGAGGGAGAGAGATATACATATATATATATTTAATATATATAATACATATAATATAATATATAATAAATATAAAATATATATTGTGTATATATATAAAATGTGTATATATTATGTATAACATATAACATTTATATGTGTGTATATTTATATATAACATATATAACATATTTATATGTGCGTATATATAATGTGTATACACACATGCACATATATAAAATGTAGACATTCTATTGTCATTGTTATTTGGTCACGCACAAGGCACAAGAAGGATGATCTCTAAAGACAGTTTGACAGTTCGACGTAGGTTAGGATCAGTACTGCTAAGACAACCCAGCTCCGTCTCGAGAAAGAAGACAACGTGACACATCCCCCCATCCCTGGGCGGGGTCCCGCAGCGCCTCGGGACTTGGCCCCGCCCCTTCCTGGTGTCCGCCGCAACGCCTGTCTGAGCGGAGGGGTCCTTCGTGGGGGCCTCTGTAGGGGCGCCCGTCTCTACGCCTGTACGAATACCTTACGTGACTGGCTGTGGAGAGGCGGCGGATCCTGTTTGGGGCCAGTGGAGCGGCGGAGGCAGCGGCGGCGGTTTCGGTATCCGAGGAGGCTCTCAGGCTCGGGCAGCGACCATGTCGGACGGCGGAGCGGAGCGGGCAGATGGACGCATCGTGAAGATGGAGGTGGACTACAGCGCCACGGTGGACCAGCGCCTGCCTGAGTGCGAGAGTCTGGCCAAGGTGAGAGGGGGAAGCCGGACCAGCCTTTGGCGGACGGCAAGGGCTGAGTCACGGCGCCGGGCTTGGCCTAGGCCCCAGGCCTCCCACAGGCCGGGAAACCCGGGGATGGGCATGGGAGGAGGGGGAGGAAAGAGCACTGCTCCCCTGCCTCCGGCTCCCGACCCCTCGCGGGAAGTGCGCCGGTGTGTCCACACGCCTCCCCCCTCTTCTCCCCAGTTTGGGTCAGCCCCGTGGCTGCTGGTGTTTGTTCTGTGCGTGCGGTCTGGGGAGGCCGCTTCTGCATCCAGGCCCTTCGGGAGGATTCTTTGCGCTTTCGGGGTCAGAGGCCCCCATTGAAGGAGCGTGAAGTCATCCAGTTCAGCCGCTTGTCACCGAAAGCTGCTGTGACCGAGCACTTCCCGGACCAGCCTTTAAGGACCTCACGGGATAGAAAAGCGCCCCAAATCACCCCATTAACCTCCATCATCATTGGCCAAGCCCTTTCCTATACTGCCTACTCCAAGAGGACCACTTTAAAAACTGGGAAGGGAAAAAAGCCACTAGCAATGAAAAGACAATTTAACTGCCAAAGGTAGAATGCTGGAACTGAAGGTACTTAACAGAGCTGTCAGAAAGGATATGTAGGAGGTAACAGGTGCTGTAGACCAACAGCCTCTGCGTTTCCCTTACAGTTTTTAGATTCCATAACATAAATCTGGTGTGAGTGTAGTTATCATATGCGGTTTTACTCACATTTATAAGTTTAAGTAGTTTTAGGTTTCGAGTAGTTTGATTTCACCTGTATGTAGAATTTATTGGGTTTCTGAAGGATTAAATTGCCCATAGTCACACAGGCACCATGTGTCGCCTAGCAAGCTTTGAACTCAAGTCGTCCTGACTCCAAGACTGGCTTTCCATACCTTATTACTTCCAGGCTTTCAATTCTTAGCACTCATTATTACCTGTTCCTCTTCCTAGTTTATAACTCCTCTTCTGGCTTTATTTTGTGCCCTTTGAAATATCAACTGGTTATTCATCTTCTTGTAGTGGACAGATTGCCAGCTTCACACTATCTTTCCCTCCCCCATTCCTGTTTTAGAGTCATCATCTGCTGGGTTAAATCCTCTCTCCCCCTTTATATTTCTCCCCATCATGAGGAGAGATTCTTTACTTATCCATTTCAGGCCTACCCTTGTCTACATTCTACTTGCTCTACATCCTCCCCTTCTTGTTCTACAGCTTACAAATACCCCTTTATCCAAAATTGCTTACTTTCACATTATTTTTCTCTTATACTGTTGAAAATTTAGCTCTCCCCAAAAGACACTGTATTCTTGACTACTCTCTCGCATACCTTCTTTCAAAGGCTCCCAAAGCAGTAGGCCAAGAGGGAACAGTAGGTATATTTTTTGCTCCCCACATTCTCTTTGAGATTGTCACTTTGCTACCCTTACTCAACCTCCAATCCTCTTTATCACCCAGTCTGAAGCCTTGTCACCTCCTCTACCAGTCTTCAACACAACATTCACAGCCTTTCTTCTCCATCTCAGTCTCTCACTTTGCCAAACTCCAACCTTATGTTTCCCCCACCACTTTCCTTCTCAGTTTTGACTCCTGCTGTCAAATGTTCCTGGAGAAAGTTACCTGACCAAGTTGATTTACTACATATCTAATGTTAACTGATCTCTACTTAGTCCTTACTGCCGCACAGAAATCCTTATATTCTTCCCTGATTGACTATCTCATTTTCCATGGTGATTATTGTAAAACTCCCTCCATAGGCCTTCTATACCACTTTTCTCCCTTCTCATTCAGCAGAGGATCTCACTTTCTGCCTTCTTGAGAAAATAGGTTTCCATTGAAAGCTCTCTCTTTTCTGCTACTCCATGTTTCAGAACCTCTTATTGCTATGCCTTATCCTCTTCTCTTTGCTTCAAAATGATAAAAGGTGTCCGTCCTTTCTCAGTCTTTTCTTATCTACTGTCTACTGGTAACAGTAACAATAATAGCTAAACATGCCCAGATCCTCCCTATCCTTAAAAAAACTGTTTTGTTTCACCCTGACATTGCCTTGAAGTATTGCCCTATATATCTCTCTTCTCTTTCACAGGTAGACTTTTAGAAAGGGAAAAGAGAAGGGAATAAACATTCATATGACAAGCACTGTGCTAATCACTTTGCAAGTTTTGTAATATTTAATCCTCACAATGACCTTGGGAGGTGTGTGCTATTATCTCCACTTTACAAATGAGGAAACTGAGGCAGATAGAAATTAAGTGACTTCGTTAGTGTCACACAGCTAGAGACTGAGGATGTCATTGAACTCAGGTCTTTGAGATTCCAGACCCAGCACCAATATATCACCTAGCTTTCTCAGAAAATTGTTTATACTCATTGCCTACCTATCAGCACCTTCCATTCCCTTCTAAATCCCTTGCAATCTGTATTCAGCCCCTCATTCCCCCATTTGACTGAAATGAGTTTGTTGTTTTTTTGTAATTGCCAACTATCTCTTGACTTCTAAATTCAATGATCTTTTCCAAATTCTTATACTTCTTGACCTCTCTGTAGCTTTTAACACTCTTGACCTTGGCTTCTAAGATATTTTTCCCTCTCTCAGTTCTGTTTTTACTGAACTGGATCATCATTGTCAGTCCCCCCCCCAGTCCTCCCACAAAACAAAAAACACTCAAGTGTGACCATCCCCTAAGGCTCTGTCCTGGACCCTTTTCTTTTTCTACACTTTCCTGGTGATTCATCTATCTCCTTTCTGTGAATTCATTTATCTCTATCCCAGTGACTCCCAGAACTACATATCCAGCCCTCCTTTTTCTGTAAACTTCAGTCTTCATCACAGCCTGCTTCCTGCTTAAAAAAGCTTTCACAGGCATTTTTAAGTCATAAACAGAACTTGTTATCCCTTCCTCTCCAAATCCATTTCCCTATTTCTGTCAAAGCTACCATCTTTCTTTAGGATACTTCAGATCTGCAACTTTAGAGTCACACTCACCTCATCACTTTCCTTCATCTCCCCATCCCATTAACTGCTAAGCCTTGTTGATCATACCTCCACAATATCTCTTCCCTTTTATCCAGTTACACAGCCCCAACCGTGTTTCAGGTTTTCATCATTTTTTGCCCAGGATATGGCAATAGACTTCTAACAGTCTCCTTGCCTAAAGTCTTTACCGTCCCCTATCCACACAGCTGCCAAAGTGATGTTCCTGAAGCTCAGATCTGACCTTGTCACTCTCCTGCTCAAAAACCTGTAGTGGCTTCCTCTGGTCTCTGGAATCAAATACAAACTTCTCTTTGTCCATCCAACCCTTTTCCGACCGATAGCACGTTACTCCCCTGTATGAGCTCTATGTTCCAGGGCAGCCTAACTTGCTTACTGTTCCCCAGATGCAACATTCAATCCAATTTCAGCCTTTTACACAGTCTGCCACCCAGTGCCTAGAGTACTCTTGCTCATTATCTTTGCCTCATTGAATCCTCAGCTTCTTTTCAAAGCAAAGCTCAAGTGCCATATCTCACTATGAGTCTTTTCTTGATTCTTCCCCTGCATTGTTAGTACTTTTCACTCTACCCACGTTACCTTATTTTTATGTATACACTGTCTGTGTATATACTGTTTCTTCAGTAGGCTATAAGGTCTTTGAAGAGGGATTGTTTAATTTTTTGTCTTTGTATGTTTCCAGTACCCTCTATAGTACCTGAAACTTAGTAGGTCTTCAGTCAGTTGTTGAACTGTCATCAAGATTAATAATCTTTGAGTCATCCTTGACTTATACTTCTCATCAGTCCCTATATCCACCCAGTTGCCAAGTTTTGTTGATTCTGTTAGTACATCCTGTATTCATTATCCTCTTCTCTTTATCCAAAAGGACTTTACCCTAGTTCAGACCTTAAGTCTCCATTAGGTTTCCTTGTCTCTTTCCTTTGCTATTCCTTCTTCTTCTGTCTTCTGTACACCTGTTAAATGATGTTCTTAAGTCTAACTGACTATATGTCACTCTTCCACTCAGAACTCTTGAATGGGCTATATTGCTTCTAAAAAGGATTCTAAACCGGTCTGTGACATTATTTTAAAAATATTTTTATACCTATTTTAATATAACTGGTTTCCTTTGTAATCTGTGTATTTTACTTTGCACATTGAAAATTATTATTGAGAAAAAGATCTGTGGGCTTTATTAGACTGACCCAAAACCACTCCAAAATCTTGCTCCTTCCTGCCTTTTCAGTCTTACTTCATATTATTCCCTTCCACTCACTGAACTCAAACTGGCCTACTATATACTTCCCTACGTAAAGCATTCCATTGCCTGCCTCTCTTCCTTTAAACAAATGGCTTCCATGTCTGGAATACACTCCTATTTAAATAGTTCCAAATCCATCTAATCACACTATTGTCAAATTTTTGTCCTAAGAAAAGCCTTTAATCAAAAGCTTTTGCTATTTTTGCGTTAAAATCTACCTATTTTTACATTCCCCTAGTTTATGCCTTTAAAACTGTCAAAAAGTACGCAAGGTTAGCTTCACATGAACCTATTCTTGATGCCAGACTGATTCTTTGTGAGTCTTACTTTTTTCTCTGGATGTTCACTATTCACTAACCAAACCCACTTTAAAAAGTTTAAATGGTGGCCAAAGTTTTGTTATATAACATCTTTATTTGAAATAACGTAGTTTTCTTGGAATGTGGGAAATGAAATGTAAGTTTTTATGGATTCTACAGTATTTCAGTAATCATCTAAAATGGACATTTTTATGACCTTTTGCAAGTCAACCACATTATTTTTCAATGCTTTGACCAATAAAAATTAATTTTGTTTCCAGACTCTAGATAAGATGTTTTATTAATATGTATGCAAAAAATTCCTGATTACTCAAATAATTTTTTTAATGAACATCAATAGCCTCACAAAATGTAGTATTAATATTGTTGTAGATTTTATAAAATTCTCACCCATCCATACATGATTCAATTTAGTTCTGACTTCTTATTGTTCCTATATATGGCCCCTACAGGGTTATTACTATGTTTTTTTGTTCTGTCCTGCATAATTTCCATCATCAGAACACATGAAACAAAGTAGGTGTGTTTATTTCTGTATATAATCTGGGATTACGGGTGTTTTCAGGTAAACATTTCTTAAAATAGGTATAATTCATTTAGCATAAAATGAGCCTAATGAATATACATTTTGTATATTTCCAGTATCTTTCTGTATCTTTAGTTTAAATTTGGCATTTCTCAGAAACTTTTAAATTGATTTTAAAATTGGTTACTTGTACTTTTAATATCTTAAAATTTGCTACAAATTAGAAAACTCAAGACCAATTTTCCTAATTAATATAGATGCAAAAAACTTGAGAAAGATATTAGCAAATAAGTTACACTAGCTAAGAGGTTATACACTATTACTATAGGATTTGTATTAGGAATGAAAGGTTGGTTTAATATTAGGAAAGCCATAAATATGATAGACAATATTAATAGCAAAAACTATTTAAAATCATGGTTGTATCAGTAGATGTAAATAAGACTTTTGACAATGTGCAGCATCATTTTGTGTTAAAAATATTAAAATCATAAAAATAAAGCAGTTATTCCTTAATATGGATAATAGTATCTATCTAAAACAAAAAGCTAGCATTACCTATAATGGAGAAATGCTAGAGGGGTTTCTGATGAGATCAGGGTAAAAAGTTACTGCTATTAATGAATGCAGTTCCAGAAATGATAGCATTAGCCATAAGACAAGAAAAAGTAATTGAGGGACTTGACATAGGCAAAGAAGAAACAAATTATTGCTGTTTGCAGCTGATAAGATATACTTTAAGAATCCTAGGTATTCAACTAAAAATTAATAGAAACAGTAACTTCAGTAAAGTGAGGGGTACAAAGTAAACCCACAGCAATCAGCCTTTCTTATATGTTGCCAATAAAACCCAGCAAGAAGAGATAGGAAAAGAAATTCCATTCAGAACAAGTATAGAATGTAAGAACAGAAGAGGAAAGAAATCTTTGGGTGACTGAGGGAAAACCCAAGGCAGATAGCAGAAACTGGTTTAGGTTCACTGGCCAAATTCTCAACCTGCTGTTCCAAGAACCAGTTCCCAAAGATGTCTGTCCTTTCCCTCCCCTTTCCCCAACTAAGTCTGTATTCAATCTCTGCTCCTCAAGAGTCCTAAAGGGGCCAAGGACTCCCAGTGCATCCTGGGTCATCTCCAGTCATCCTGATGAATATCTGCTCCCTGGATTCATATGACTGGAGGAGAAGTGAGGCTAGTTACCTGCACAGCCCTCCTTCACTCAAAACAAAGTCAAGTGCAAGTCATGTCATCATTACTCTGATGGCATGGTCTTCTTAGGCAGCGAAGGATGAACACACAAGAATGTAGAAAACCCATAGTAATCTACCCACAAGCACTGGAGTTTACGTGAATATAACTATAAAGCTGGATGATACAGTGGGTAGAGCACCAGGCCTGGAGTCAGGAAGGCTTGAGTGCAAATATTGGACAGCTAGGGGTCCAGGCCTGGAGTCAGGAAGACTCATTTTCCTGAGTTCAAATCTGGCTTCAGACACTAGCTGTGTGACCCTTCGTGGGTCTCTTAGTCCTGTTTACCTCAGTTTCCTCATCTGTAAAATGTACTGGAAAAGGAAATGGCAAACTACTCTAGTATCTTTGCCAAGAAAACTACACATGGGGTCACAGAGTTAAACATAATCAAAACAACTGAACAACTACAAAACTCCTTTTATAAAAGTTAAGGCAGATATAGCCAGAGAACTGTTAACTGCCCGTGGCTAGACTGTACCAATATAGTGAAAATGATAATACTACCCGAATTAATTTATATACCGTACTGACCAAAACATCCAAAAGGTACTTTATAGAACTAGAAAAATACTGAACTTCTGGAGAAATAGAAAGGCACGAATCTCAAGAGTGATAGTGAAAAGATAGTGAAAAATAGGAAGGAAAGGGACCCAAGTGCTTTGCATAGCAGTTGACACATTGTATGTGTTATACAAATGTTTATTTCCTTTTGTTCCCCATTTCTTTCTGCTTCAGATTATATTGCCAAGTGTTATTCATTAGAACTATTTGGTTTATAAATAGAAAAGCTGATGAGTGGATTAGGTATACAATTATTTCAGAAACAGTGGAACATAGCAGAGTAATCCAAGAACTCCAACTGTTGAGGTGAGGACACACCATTTAACAAAAACTGCTGGAAAACTGGAAAGCAGTCTGATAGAAATTATTTTTAGATCAACTTCTTACACCATATAAATGAATATGTAACTTAGATTTAAACAAATTAGAGGACCAGGGAAGGAGATAACTTTAACAACTATGCTTAGTGGGGAGAGTTCTTTACGGCAAGGAATAAAAGGGGGTCATAGGGTATAAAAATTGACAATTTTGATTACAAAACTTTTTGCAGAAATTACATCAGTCCAGTTTGAAGTGAAAATTAACTAAAAAAATTTTTACAGCAATTGCCTTTAACCATCTCATCCAAGATACATGGGAAATTAAATATATAAAAACAAGAGTCATTGCCCAATCAACAAATGGTCAAAGGATATGAATGGATATTTTAAATATATATAATTATCTTTGACATTTAAAAAAATGTCGAATTTTTCAAAAGTTTCAAATTTCCCACCTTCAACCCTGCCCTTACCCATGGAGAAGGCAAGCAATATGATATCAGTTACACATGCAAAACATTTCCATATTAGCTGTGTTACAAAAAAAGCAAGAAAAAGTGAGAAAACTATAATTCAGTTTGCACTTATTAGTTCTCTAGTGATGGATAGCATTTTTTTTTTTTTTACTCAGTAATCCTTTGGAATTGTCTTAGATCATTGTGTTGATCATCAGTATAATATTATTGTGTACAAGGATCTGCTGTTCACTTTGTATCAGTTCTTATAGGTCTTTCCATGTTTTTCTGAAGCCATCCCCTTCATTGTTTCTCATAGCATGGTAGTATTTCATCATGTGCCACAGCTTATTGAACCATTCCCCAACCAGTGGGCATCTCTTCGGTTTCTAACTCTTTGCCACCACAAAAAGAACTGCTATAAATTTTTTTTGTACTTAAAAGTCCTTTTCCTTTTTCTTTGATCTCTTTGGGATGGAGACCTAGTAATATCTAATCAGTAGACAGCAATAAAAACTTTTTTTAAGAGAAAGATAGAAAGGACCTATATGTGTAGAAATATTTATAGCAACATATTTTGTAGCTAAAAACTGGAAAGGAGATTCTCATAAATTAGGGAGTGGCTGAACAAATTATGGTATATATGAATGGAATATCACTATACCATATAAGGACAGGTTCAGAGAGAATCTTGGAAGGATGAAAATAAGCAGAGGCAGGAGAAGAACTTAAGAAATAATTATAGTCTTGTAAAGGAAAATAACTATAAGAGACATAAGAACTGATCAATACAGTGAGAAATGATAATTACAAAACATAGATGGTGAATCATGTTTGCTAATATTTGACAAAATTAATACACTAGAGGTACAGAACGAAATACACACACACACGTATTAGACACAGCCAATGTGTGGGTTTGTTTTACTTTGTTGCAAGTGAAGGTTTTTATTTGGCAGGTAGTGGAGGGAGAGCACTCCTTTATCACTGGGAGAGGAGTAGTGATAGTGATAAACAAAAAAAGAAGTAAAGGGTATCAGTGAATCATTATAGGAATATGTAAGGAACTTCAGTTGGGGATCCACATCACAAATAAGTTCAGTCTTGAAATATTGAGGAGAAAACTCATTACGAAAATGAGAATTTCTTCGGTGGGCCATTTAAACAATTATGAAAAGAGGTAATCTACTCCTAGTCTGGCTAAAACTATTTTATACAATTTTTTTTGTTCTTGATTTTTGTTGCCTTAGGAAGGAAGACTTCAAGAAGTAATTGAAACACTTCTGTCTTTGGAAAAACAGACCCGTACGGTGAGTATATTGCATCAGAAATCACACTTTATCATTGATTTTACTTAAGGTTTTTATATTCACAAGTTATTTCTATTTCTACAGGCTTCTGATATGGTGTCTACATCTCGAATTTTGGTTGCAGTAGTGAAGATGTGCTATGAAGCTAAAGAATGGGATTTCCTTAATGAAAATATTATCCTTTTGTCAAAAAGGAGGAGCCAATTAAAGCAGGTAATTGAAGAAACCCAGCATGTACACAGAGGTTTGATCTTTGTACAGAGATCATTTGCCTTAATCTGTTTGTAAGGAGAGTATTTTAATAGTTGCTTTATTATTATTCATGATTTTTTCCTTAATGAAGAAGTAATTTGTGAACATCCATTTCTCTGTTCAGAAAGCTTCAGTAGATGCTCCTTGCTTGTTTGCTCTCATTTGACAAATCTCTAACTTCATTGACATAGGTATTCCCTCCAGTAGTATATCTCAACATGTTTAGTCTTTGTCCTTGTAACTTATATCCATGTTCTCCCGTTAATTACCTGGGTACCCATGGGGCACACCAATGAACTGATAACCTTACCTTTCCTCATTGCACTATGTGATCAATATGTCTCTTCTGGTAATATATCTCTTAAGATGATATCACTTATATGTATTTAGATGCGTAGTTCTTTCTTGGTAATATATTGCATCGAATCTATGCACAACACACATCCTTCCATTGCCATTTATGTAACTCACAACTTTAATTTTTCCAAGATGGGGTATTCATTGATTCACAGAAATACAGAATCACCAAAGGTGTACTAGTATTAAAAAAGATAAATCATTGGTTTTAGGAAATAGCTTGAGTAATCAAAAATACTCTACAATTTCTAAAGGCAGTTCATCCCACTTTCCCCTCTTTATTTCTAGACTCAGTTCATTGTCCATCTTCTCCAGTCCAAACTCTGACACTTAGTAGCTGGGCAAGTCACTTAACCCCTTTTTGTCTCAGTTTCTCATCTGTAAAATGGTGAAACACTGGAGAAGGAAATGGCAAACCACTCCAGTATCTTTGCCAAGAAAACCTTATGTACAGAGTCCTTGGAATTGGACACCACTGAACAGCTACAGTAACAATCAGGTTTGCCATTGGGTGGCTGTGTGATCTGGAGAAAACTCCTTAACCTCACTAGATCACTTATATAAAAATGAAAAGGATAGTCTAGGTGACCTCTAGGGTCTTACACTCTGATTCCAAAATTAAGAGATACCTTGACATATTTCTAGGTCTAGACTAGCCCATTTATATTTTGAGTAGGGTTGGACTTAGATGACTCCTAGCGTCCTTTCTGGCTCTGTAACCAACCATATTGATTTTCTCAAAGTAATGGATCAGTAATTATAAATAATCAAGATGACCATTTTATTTAGATAGCTGAGTTTTGTGGATTATTCATTAATGAGTAACAGCATTGTCTAGTGCATAGGTGTCAAAGTCATTGTTCTCCAGAATGCTTGGACCATTTCACAACTGTGTTAATGGTTCACTGGTGTCCCAGTTTTCCCTCCAGCATTTGTCATTTTCCTTTTCTTTCATGTTAACCAGTTTGATAGATGTATGGTGGTACATCAGAGTTCCTTTAATTTGCATTTCTAACATCTTTAGTGATTTAGAGCATTTTTTCATGTGATTAGTGATAATTTTGATTTCCTCTAAAATCTGCCTGTTCATATCCTTTGACCATTTATAATCTGGGAAATGGCTCTTATTTTTTAAATCAGTTTGGCTCAGTTTCATATATATTTGACAAGTGAGGCCTTTTATCAGAGAAATTTGCTGCAGGAATTTTTTTTTCCTAGTTTCCTGTTTTCCTTCTAATTTTGGCTGCATTGGTTTTATTTTTGTGACAGTTGTTTTAATGTTTGCTCTACAGAAATAACTAATTCAGAAGACCCTCCCACATTAGTAACCTCATTTCCTGTCTATTAAGACATTTTTTGTTGCCATATCTAGCACCTACTGGTAATTCTATTCTTAAAGTATTCAAAATACATCAAAATGATGTTTACAAGCATTTGGCTTCTTCTTATAGTCTTGAGCAGTATTAAACAATGTATCTTTATCATCTTCCCTGCATTAAATTTATCCAAAAAGTACATGTTGATTTAGTTGAGGGTCATAAGGAGTTCTTCATGGAATTTCTAACTTTTCACCAGCTAATGTTGGTATATAAGTTGCATTAATGATCCTCTTGGACTTTTTATAAATGTCCATTGTATTACAAAATGACCAAGTGTCACACACCACACTTCCTTTAAGACAAACAGTAAAATCCAGTCTTCCAACTTTTTAATTGCCTCTCCAATGAAACTATTCTTCCATTTAGTCTTCTGTTGTATACCTAATCAAGTATAAACTCCAAAGCCTGATATTCAAGGCCTTTCCCAGCATGGTTCTACTGTACATTATCGTATACAAAATAATATTCAGCTTCATGCAGGATAGTCTGGCCAAACTGAATTGGTCTTCATCTCTCATTCTTATCAAACCTTCTTTTTACAAGCTTTTATTCATGCCATCCCCTATGCCTAAACTGAATTGGCCACAGAATTTACATCTTCTGAAATCTTCCCCTAGTCCTATTTTTCATAGCATTTTGGTATTCTTCTTTATAGTCATCATATCCTAATTTGTATTAACTGTAATTTGTCTATACTTCCTGTCACTCCTTTTAGATTGTGAATTCTTTGAGGCCTGTTTCAATTCAAGCCAATAAGAATTTATTAAGCACCTTCTATGTGCTAGGCACTGTGCTTATTTCTGGGGATACAAAAAATGGTAAAAGACCTGCTCCCAGGGAGTTCACAATCTAATGGGGAAGACACCATACAAACAGCTATCTATAAACAAAACATACACAGGATAAATTGGAGGTAATCTCATAGAGAAGGCACTAGCATTAAGAGGGAGTGGGCAAAGTTGGGGGTTTTAGTTGACTTGAAGGCAACCAGGAGAAAGAGATAAGGAGACATGGGGCACACAACTAGTGAAAATGGGCAGAATTGGGAAATGGATTTTCTTGTTCAAGGAAAATGGCAATGAGGCCGCTATCACTATATATAGCACTCTCTGGGTAGGGATGAAAAAGGTGTAAGAAGGCTAGAAAAATGGCAGGGATGGGAAGGGAGGTTAGATTATGAAGGTCTTTGAACCCCAGAAAAAGATGATCTGTTTGATTCTGGAAATGATAGGGAGTCACTGGAGTTTATTGAATATGGAGTTGACATGGGTAAACCTGTGCTTTAAGAAGTGTGCTTTAAGAAGATCAGTTTGACAGTTGAATGGAAAATGAGCTGGAGTGGTGAGAGATTGGAGGCAGGGAGACCAATCTGAAGACTATTTTGCAATAGTCCACCTATGAGGTGATGAGATGAACTAAGGTAGTGGCAGTGGGGGCATTGTATGAGAGATGCTATGAAGGTACAATCAACAGGACTTTCAACCATTTGGTGGGGTGGGGGATAAAGACTAAAGACTGACACCTAGGTTGAGAGCCTGGCTAACTGGGGTAGTGTTACTCTCGGCAGAAATAGGAAAATTAGAAAGAATGGAGTGCTAAGGGGAAAAGATAATGAATTCCGTTTTTTGAACATGTTGAGTTTAAGGTATGTATAGGACTGTCTTGTTGCATCCTTGTACATCTGCCACCTAATTTCTAAGAGAGGCAGCATGGTGCAATCTAGAGAAAATTGAACTGGAAATCAAAAGACTTAGAGGTTTAAGCCCTAGTCTGCCTCTTCAAAGATAATGGACAACTCATTTTATATTTGTCTGAGCCTCATTTTCCTCTATTGTAAAATGAGATGAGTAGAATTTGTACTTCCCATCTATCAGTCATAGGGAAAGCTATGTGTAAACTGTAAAGTGTTATTTAAATGTTATATAAATCCAAATTTTGAGCAAGCTTCTCTAGAATATATCCATTTTTATGTTTCTCACCTGTGCTTTTTTGGTACCTTTATCAGCAACCTATCCTTTCCAGAATTGCCTCTAAATGTTTTCAGGCAGTTAAAATATTATTATATCAGTATTAGGATTGAAAATAGAAATTCAGAATTCATATAAATCTCTTGCTCTAGCCATTAGTGAAAGTAAAATTTGTTTTCAAAAAGAATCTGACTTTATTTTCTGAGTGAATTTTTTAATTAAATTTTTTATTTCTTTTTTAAATATCTCCCAAATACATATAAAAAATCTTTTAACATTAATTTTTTAAATTTTGAGATGTAAGTTATCTGCTTCCCTCTCACCTCTTGAGAAGGCAAGAAATATGATTTCAGTTATACATAGGAAGTCATGCAAAACATATTTCCATATTGCAAAAGAAAATATAAAGAAACAAGAAAAAAATTTGCTTCAATCAGCCCTCCTGAGTTTATCAGTTCTCTATCTGGAGACAGATAGAATTTTTCATCATGGGTCCTTTGGAATTCTTTCAGATCATTGTTTTTCTCTGAAGAGCTAAGTCTTTCACGGTTGATTATCTTTACAATATTACTGTTGCTGTGTATAGGGTTGGAAGGATTTTTAGAATAGCTATTTAAAATTTGCTGTTGTGACTTTGAGTGACACTTCACTTCTCAAGGCCCCTTAGCAATTCTGTAACACTGTAAGTTACCGAGGAGGTACTGTTCTGCATTGATGGAGAGAGTTTCATCACTGGGAATTCCTTTTTACCAGTGATATTCAAGTTCTGGTAAAAATAAAATTCAGTGTTAATAATTTCTGTGATTTTGATTGAGATAGTCTTGTACATATGAATATGAAATTAGTTTAAACTTTCTCTTTGTGTTAAGACTCCTCAGTACTATCAGGGTATCCAAATTACTTACACATTTTTTATTAAATTTATCAATGTGAATTGAATCTTTTTCTTAATTCCCTTTAGCCAGTAGACCTGGTTCCATCATACAGAACCCTGGCTCACAGAGATGGTGGAGAAGCACATGAAAACAAAAAAAGTCGACATCTAGGGTTTTTATTGGTAAAACAGTTTATGAACTTGAAGAACCTAGGCAGTTGTGTCACCAAAAGACTAGACCCTTAATCTCTTAGAAATCTAAAACTGAGAAAGACCTTAATGATTATGTGATACAATTCTTCTGTTTTCCAGATAGAGAAATTGAGTTCCAGAGAAATTATTACATGCAAAACCTTGGACTAGGCATTGGGAGACAATATAAACATTTAGAAGAAAGCTATCAGTATGTTGTAGTAGAGGTAAAGCCTTTATGCCAATAAGTGTGATTTCACAGTTTAGACTTAGAAAAGAGGAAAAAAAAAATTATCTAGTCCACACCCTTCATTTTTGAAAGAAGACAGTGAGCCCAGAAAAATGAAATGACATGCATAAGATCACATAGCTAGCATTAGGCCTGATGCTCAAATTTAGATCTCTGAACTCATAATACTTTTTAGTGCAAAGCAGTATGTGATGATGTCACAGACTACAGTAGAAGCTACTTCACACAGTGATGATCAGAGAAGACCTCATCAAGGAAGAACCATTTGAGTTAATCCAGTAGCTAGTTAGTGGTGTAGCAGAAACTAAGGTCACCTGTGTCCTTATCTAATATTCTTTCCATTAAACTGAACTGTCGCTTTATACCATCTCAGCTATAGAATAAGGTGATGAGGGGTCTACACAACTTCTTTTGTATTTATATATATCAGTGAAAATTATATTTTTTGCTTCAGCAAAGCTTAATATTAAAGGTTTATTAACAACCATTTTTTATATTTCTAAAAAGTAATGACTTTTAATTAGTTATTACTCTGTGCCCAGGAACATGAAACTTACTCAGACTATGACCTTCCTAATTACTTACCTGCAGTGTCTTTCACAGAAGCAGCAAGTTTTTCTTCTCTTTAGGATATTGATTTTTGTGAGTTTTTTCATGCCAGTATGATTTCTTATTCTTGCGTAAATTTTAGTTAATCAAATTATATTTCCCCAGAAATCATTTATAATTTTCAGTGTCAAGGGAATATGGAATATGTCCTAGAATACTTTGCATTTATTGAAAGAGAATCTGAAAACTAGAGTAAAATGTTAGAATGTGGAGGAGTCCTTGGGTCTTTTTTGGGTGGCTAGAAATGAACTAATTAAGTACTGATATTTCAGAACTTTTTGATTAGCCATTCTAAAGTATACTCTTTTGTGTTTCTGCTATCCTAAGTAGAACCTAATCTTGAACTGAATATGATTTAATCTTTTCTTGATAACTTAATGTCATAATGTAAAGAGCTCTGAATTTAGATTCGGAATACCTGGGATTGAATTCTAGCTCTGTCACTTAAAGCAAGTCATATTTGACTTAGGTTGGTCTTGATTTCATTTCATGTTGGACTTAATCTATAAGTCCTCCTCTAGATCTAAAATCTTGATTACTGTCATTAGTCATTATGATAATACATTGAATGGCTCTTAAGTCATATACAGTTGACTCTTAGGCTCCTCTCCCCTCCCTCCTGAGACTATGGAAGTCTTTTCTCTCATCCCCTCGTCCATAGTTCATGTGTGTTATGTAACCGTGATATATTTTATAAATGTAAACAATCAAGAGTGCTTCTTTCCTCACAGCAAACTAATCATTCAGAGCATTAGCTATAATCTTTAGATATCTGGTTCTTCTCAGCTGTGTTTTTGTTTTTTGTTTTTGTTTTTTGCTGGGTACCTGAGAGTTTCTTCTTTACTGTATACGTGTGTATTTCTGGCTATGTTCAGGTCTGGAACACTTTTGAAAATGTTTCAGATTCTGATTTTTTTACTGTTTAATCTTTATTTTAAAAATAAACATGTTTATTTTAATTTAATTTTAGTTACACAAACTTCTTTTGTGTCATTTTGTATAGGCAGTTGCAAAAATGGTTCAACAGTGTTGCATTTATGTTGAGGAAATCACAGATCTTCCCATCAAACTTCGATTAATTGACACTCTTCGAATGGTGACAGAAGGAAAGGTAAACTAGTGGTATAAATTGATGTATGGGAAATACATAATGATTTCTAACATCTTATTTACAGTTGAGGGGCTTCTAAGGGTGATCTCATCTTTATAGGTGGGAATATTAAAATGAAGGTTAATTAGTCATCCCTGTTGATTACCTGACTAGTTGATGATAAAAACTTAACCATCTTTTTTCCTGTTGGTATTCTTTTTTTTCTTGACTTTTGTACCTCTCCAAAAGGAATAAATATGAAATGGTGAATGTTGTTAGACAGTTCCTTTCTAGCTTGATCTTGTGAGAATTATTTCTGTTATTAAGTAAAATATTTTATTTTGCATTATATCTTTGAATTTTAAATATTCCTTTGCTAGCCAGGGAGTCTGAGACTTTTTTGTGTCTTGGACCTCCTTTGGCAATTTGGAGAAGCCTATGGACGTCTTCTCACAGTGGTGTCAACTATATTGAAATACAGAAATACAATTATCAAAATATTTAATTAAAACAAAATTCACAGACCCTAGGTTAAGAACCTGTGTTTTAAGCTGTCATTAAAAATTAATCTCTTAGGCTGTTTAAACTATTGGAACAACTTGGTGGCACAGGAGTGCCAAGCTTGGAGCTGGGAAAGACAAGTCTTCCTGAGATCAAATCCAGTCTCAGGCTCTTAGTAACTGTGTGAAGCTGGCAAGTCACTTTACCTTGTTTGCCTCAGTTTCCTCATCTGTCAAAAGAGCTAGAGAAGGAAATAGCAGACCACTTCAACATCTTTGCCAAGAAAACCCCAAACAGGGTCCCAAAGAGTAGGTATTTACAAAAAGAAATGATTCAGTGAGAATCAGCACAAGCCATGTTATAGTACAACTGACACAAAACTAGGAGGGATAGATAGCTAACGTACTTGATGAAAGTCAGTATCCTGAAAGATCTTGAGAGTCTACAGCACTACAGGAATAAATCTGATGTTTATACACTTACGTCTAAAAATTCACTTCGTAAATATAAGACAGGAAAAGTATTGTTAGTCAACAATTTGCTTGAAAATGACTTGAGGTTTGTAGGGGACTGCGAACTCCCTGAGTCAACAATATGTCATGGTGGTCAAAACAACTGAAAAAGCCCTAATGCAATCTTGGGTTACTTTAAGAGAAGATTAGTTTTTAGGAGGAAGGGGGTGATAGTGCTTTTGTATTCTGACTTTGTCAGACTTTATGTGAAATACTATAATTTGGGAAAGTCATTGATAAACTGGTGAGCATCTAAAAGAAGGCCACCAGGATGGGGAAATAACCTTAAGTCCTTGTCATATGAGGATCAGTTAAAGACAGTGGCAGTGTTTCATCTGGAGAAGGTTCAAGGGGACACAACAGCTACTATCAAATACTTGAAGAGCTGCCAAGTGGAAGAAGAGTTAGATTTGTTTTGCATAATTCTAAATAGAAAAACCAGGTGTAATGGGTGGAAACTGAAAGTGAAAAATTTATCCCTGATGTCAAAAAAGGTTCCTGACAATTGGGATTATCCTCAAGTGGCACTAGGTACCTTCTAAAGTCCTAGGATGAAAGCACCATTAAATATCTTTTAAGTAAAGATTGAAAGACCACTTGTTGGCATACTTAGTTTGCCCTATTTGTTGGTATTTTGTGGTGGAGATATTTTCTCTGATATGGGTTGGATTATTTGCCTAACCAGGTGCTTTCAAACTCTAATTCTGTAAAACACATTTGTAACTCCAGTGTTTAGAATACTTTAACAAAGCTTAAATCTGATTTGCATTTACTCTAATATTATAGCTTAAAAACAGCTTTATACCATCTATTAAAAACTACTAATGGATCTAAAGTATACATTGTAAATAAACATAACTAAAGGCTTAATTTTTTTCAACATACCTTAAAATGTACTTGCAGTCTAAATTTGTTTTTACTGTTCAGTCATTTCAGTCATGTCCGACTCTTCATGATCCCATTTGGTGTTTTCTTAGAGGAACCTTAAGCGTTCATTAAGCCTAATCCCCTTACTCAAGTTACTGAGTTACACAGTTAGTTAGTAGCTCCATCCCTCCCAGTTTTGTATCATTTTACCAGAAGATGGCTTATGTTGCTTCTCATTGAACCATTTCTTTTATAAATACCTGGTATGAAAGTGAACCTAGATTCTTGAAGGTTATGCCAGTGGACCACAAGCTTGGGCAGATGTTCCAAGTTGGAAAGGCCTCAAGAAATGGGAAAGGAAGACAGGAACGAGCATTAAATGCCTATCGTGAGCTGTTCATTCTGCTAAGTACTTTACAGATGTCATCTCATAGGAAAGTACAAGCCCAATGGCAATCTATTACTTGAGGTCTGACCTGTTCCTCACCCAGTTTACTACAAAATGACAAATTTCTTAAAGAACAAATTCAGTAATGTGTTTAAGACACTTTGTAGACCTTAAAGCATTGCATAAATGTCAGGTACTATATTATTATAAAGAATAGAAGAAACATCATAGATTGAGAACTGAAAATAACTTAATAGGCCATCTAGTCCAGGGCTTCTTAAACTTTTTCCATTCAACCCTTTTTAACCCTAGAAATTTTTATGTGACCCCTGGTATGTAAAATAGGTATACAGATCCCAGGTATATAAAAATAGGTATACAAATCAAACATTTACCTATAATAAATCATAGAGAAGTTTATTTTAAAACTGTTCTTTGATATACATATAATTTTACCGCTTATTAAAGAGGAAAGCAAATTTGCACACTAATGAGATGGATGTGTTCGTTTATTTTACATAGAGAATTAAATCTTTGTAGAATATTTGGTACTGCAGGACATAAGAGCATCTTCAATGTTTTTCAGAGTTGATCGATATTTTATTATCATTACTGAGAACTTCACATAAATATGTAATACAAAAAGGCAGAAATAATGTTTAGGGTCTTCTCAGAAATTGTTGAAAATTCTATCCTAATCCCAAGCCAAAATTCATTTAACGATTTTGTACGTATAGTAAAAATACTGTAATCCATAACATATAGTAGTTTCAAATCTGAGCCAAGGTGTTTCTGATTTCATTTGTTGGTGTTATGTGATGGCATGCTTGGTGCAGTGTGCATGTATTATATGTTCAGAGCCAAGGCTATGGTGAAATTGCACAGTGCAACATGGGCAAGTGCTGCCAGAAATGCCTCAGATTCATTATGCTTTGGGTTTTGAATTAATTTTTGGTTGTTGTGTACTCAGAAACCTTTTACTGTTGCCAAATTTTTTGTGACCCCCTCACATTCAGTTATATGACCCCATATGGGATTGAGACCCACAGTTTAAGAAGCCTTGATCTAGTCCAACCAAGATATGGGTTGAAAGAGTACCAATACTCCTCACCAGTGAGATTCCAGACATTTGCAGTATCAAAGAAATATTTGTTTTCTATACTCTTAATAATTTTGATCCAGTTAATATTTGAAAAGGTGAAAAGGTTAGGCCAGGATGTGGCCCTCTAGGTTCTCAGATTTACTGAATCCAAACTTAACAGAACAAACTCCTACATAAAGGGATTTGTTTTTCATAACTTGGGCTCAGTCATAAGGTCGCACCCAAGGACCTAGATGATGACATGTGACCTTGAGGCCACAGGTTCCCCAGCCTGGGTTAGGCTTTTGGCCTAACACATCTGCACAGAAAAATTAAAAAGATGTAAAAATTAATACTGTCTAAACTGTGATGATTTGGACCATTGAATTAGTACTTAAGAACATACATCCAGGATAGGTACACTGAGAATCAGACAGTGAGTTCTAACCAGCATTCAAGAGGAGGAAGAGGAAAGGGGAAGGAGAGCAGAAACAAGCTTTTATTAAGCTTCTGCTGTGTGCTAGTCACTATGCTGAGTGCCTTACAGAAATATCTCATTTGATCCTCATAACCAATCTGAGAGGTAGGTGCTGTTATTATCCCCACTTTATAGTTGAGGATACTAAGATAGGTTGTGTTAAGTGACTTGCCCAGGGTCACACAGCTAATACATGTCTGAGACTGGATTTGAACTTGAATCTGCTCCATCCACTACCTAGATGAAGAGAGCAATTTGGATTGCATTTTAAAAATTGTGTGGTACAGTTTCATGATCCCATAATGCTCCCCAGCACAAAAACCCATTTTTTTGTTTTTATTTCTTATGTGTTTTATTTTTAAGCTGTCCTTCCCCATCAAACTCTTCCCTGAAATAAAATCAATTAAACAAAACCAACAAACAAAATATCATCTCATAGCATAAGTAACATTCTGTACCCATATTCCCTTTCCTCTCTACTGAGCAGATAGAGAAGTATGTTTGTTCATCTGTTTCCCAGGACCAACTTCAGTAATTGCAGTGAGTTCAGCTTCCTATTAGTATTTGCATTTACCTTATCATAGTCATTCTTTATATTGTTAGTCCTGCCTATTTCATTCAGCCTCCATTTATGTCTTTATGTGTCTTTCCATGTTTTCTTTGGGTTCTTCATACTTGTTCTTCTAGTTCATATTCCGTAGTTTGTTTCACCATACACCACTATGTGACCGCCCATTGTGTTGTCACTTTTTTTCTACAACAAATATGCCACTTTGGCATATTTTGCTATATGTGAATTTTTGGTTGTTTCTTTTGTCTTTGGCCTATTTGGGATCTAAGCCTATTAGTGAAACCACTGTTCAGAAGCTATAACAGCTAAAGGGGAGTTAGGTTAGGTGGTGCAGTGTATAGAGCACCTGCTCTGGAGTCAAGAGAACCTGAATTCAAATGTGGCCTCAGACACTTGGTAGCTGTGTGACCCTGGGCAAGTTATTTAGCCCTGATTGCCTCAGAAAAAAGCTATAGCAACTCCATAATTTCTTTTTTCAAAACTTCAAATTAAAGCTCATCTTTATGATGTATTTTTCAATGAAAGTTATAAACCTTGGAATACTATAATCTCTAAGGAGTTAAAAATGGTAGTGTTCCAGAGGGCACCAGAGAGAGGATACACTGGGCTCCAGCGGGATAAAATACATTTCTAGTGGTGGCTAATGTGCAGGGAGTGGCATAAGGGATATCATCAAGGAAGAGCAGTATTAGAAGAGATGGTGTGCTTATAATTTCATGACAGCAAAAAATAACAGATGAGCATTCCAAGTACTATACCAGCTACAAGAAAGTCTTCACATCAGAGAGTTTCTATAGGAGAACATAGGCAAAAATCATGAAATAAGAAGGCATGCATCACTTTCTTCCAGTGAAGGGAATGTCAACATTGTTAAGATTCCAAGATCCATTCAAGCTGGTATTGAAGCAAGAAGTGAGACATATTTGAAAACACATCTAGAATGATTGCATTTAATAAACTTTTAGTGCTGATGTTTTGGGAGACCCAAAACAATTATATGGCTTTAATTTTAAAAGTATAAGACTTTTGAAAGTATTCATCAAGGTGCATTCTCTTTTAAGCATTTTTAGTAGTTGCTTTATGAAAAGGGATATACCTAAAAAATAAGATGATTTTATCATCAGGTTGAATTTTATTATGCTTATTTTGAATAATAGGCTAATTTAGGCATTTTGAAGTTTTAGCTCATTCCTGTGGGAAGAATTTTTTTTCAGCAAATATTTCTTGTATTTCTAGATTTATGTGGAAATTGAACGTGCTCGGTTGACTAAAACCCTAGCAACAATCAAAGAGCAGAGTGGTGAAGTCAAAGAGGCAGCGTCCATCTTGCAAGAGCTGCAGGTAATGAGTTTTGCCTCAGAGTGCACAGATCTTCATCTGCAGAAATCAGTGTTTTCTTAATAGAGGTAACCTGTATGAAAGTGTCTCTTTTCTCAGCTAGCAAGAATAAGATTGATTTGTAACAAGGTGTGAGATTTAATCAAGTGTCAGTAAAGTGTGCAATTACACTTCAACCAAATTCTAGCTGCCAAGCAAGTTTTGAAGAGAGACTTCAAATGTAACAAATTAAACTTAGCTCTGCAGTTATTTGAACATTTAATTCTACATAAGTGGAATAGATGATATAAATGACAGAAATAATGTGCAGTTTCTTCCTTTGGAATCTGTGTTTTAAATTTCAACTTAAATTTTAATGATTATTAGCTTGGTATTTTTACTGTCATCTGAAATTGATTAACTTCAGTATGTGGCATGAGGCCTCAAAATGGAAAGGAATCTTAATTCAGCTCCAGGTACTTTTCCTATCCATTTGGTTATTGTGTGGTTCTGATAAATTATACATTCATCAACACAGTGCTTTTAAAGGTCCTTGATGGACTGTGTCTCATTTATCTTGGTATCTCCATTCATGCATACATTTAGTATTTAAATAATTGTTGAACAAAAGAACAGACACACAGGGAAGTTTTAGTAATCACATAAACCAGATGTTCATATTATGAGTTTGTTTAATCTTGGATAATTTAGATAATTCTGACAATTTCATTAATGTAAATGATGTTTCTTGAATAAGGCTTTCAAAATGCTGGATGCCTTGTGAACTATATCAATTCGTTTGTCTGAACAACTTTTTATGTAGATATACAGGTCACAAGAGCCAGTGTACAAATTATGTAAATGATATCTTTGTTTTCATGTTTTAGAGTATAAGTACCTATTGGTAACAGTGAAAAATTTAATTTTATACAGTACCTAACACAATTTCTTATATTTGAGGAGTTTTTCCTAAACATTATTTGTTGAGGACAATTATTTTTATATTTGCTCCTTCTTCATTTAATTATATCTTTCAAAAATATCACTAAGTAGCTATTGTTTAAAAACATTACCAAGCAGTTAGAGATTTATCAGGAAATTACTTTCTCTCCCAGGTGGAAACCTATGGGTCCATGGAAAAGAAAGAGAGAGTGGAATTTATCTTGGAACAGATGAGACTTTGCCTCGCTGTGAAGGATTACATTCGTACTCAGATTATCAGCAAAAAAATTAACACCAAATTCTTTCAAGAAGAAAATACAGAAGTAAGTTATTTTCCTCTACCCTTATTTACATTCTTAACTTTAAAATGTCTTCAATGGAACAGCCCATGAAATCTTACTCATTATGGATTTTTTTTTCCAGAAATTAAAGTTGAAATACTATAATTTAATGATTCAACTGGATCAACATGAAGGTTCCTATTTGTCCATCTGTAAGCACTACAGAGCTATATATGATACTCCTTGTATCCAGGCTGAAAGTGAAAAGTGGCAGCAAGTAAGAATATTATGTGAAATTGTATTGCTGCATGTTGGAAAATGTTAAAATCTTTATTTAAAAGATATTTTAACCTTTCATTGCTTTTTCTGTAGTTATCTGGTACTGCTTTGCATGTGAAATTCTTTGGTAGTTTCTGATTCAGACTAACATGTCTGATGGCCAGTCTACATCGTGGACTACTTTTAAAAAAAAAATCATATTATTCAGTATATATATTGTGACTCAGTTGCTAGAATAACTTTCATTGAACTGTAATTGGCAGTATCCATTTATATATAATTAATTTCTTTTAAGTTGCCTTTTAAAAATGTTCTTAACTTGGATATATCCTCTGCAGTATTGTTTACACAATTACTGTTTTTAAAGAAACTGTTCCTCACAGTTCTAAAGTAAACCAATCTGTCCTGTGATAAATCTAATAGATATATTACAAAATTTATTATAGTCAGCTACATTTTGAAAAAGAGCAAATTAAATAATTCCCTTCTTGGAACTAAGTGTTAAATTTAAGGGAGAAAAATGGCAGAAGGACTAAAGAGTTACAATAGTCTCTAAATACCATTGCACAATTTCAATTCCTACTTAGTCATGTGGTCTTTTGACTTTGTATATAATGTGAAATTATGCATATTTAGTATAGTTTAACTTGTATATAACCTATAGGTTAAATCTGTTACTTTTTCTAGGCTCTGAAGAGTGTAGTTCTTTATGTTATTCTGTCTCCCTTTGACAATGAACAGTCAGATTTGGTTCACCGAATAAGCAGTGATAAAAAGTTAGAAGAAATTCCCAAGTATAAGTAAGTACATTTTGTGACAAAATACTGTGCATTAACCCATCCTTTTTAGTGGAACACACTATTTTGCTTTGTTTTTATTTTTATTTTTATTTTCATGATGTGGGGTGGGGTTAAGGGTTAAGTGACTTGCCCAGGGTCACACAGCTAGTAAGAAAACTCTTTAGAAGCTTTTATTTAACTAGTTAAAATTTTACAGTTAATATTTTTAAAGAGTTTATGATACGCTGAAATACACATTTCTAGAGAGCTATAAAAATGTTTTCCTGTAAACTTAAAATTTGACTTCAATATCTGTTGCATTTAAAGTAATAGTTGATATAGGAAACCTGATGAGTAAAAAGGTTATGGCCAATTATTGTATAGGGAAAAACTATTCATAGAAGCATTGAAAAAATACTAATAGATCAGGGAAAAGAAATAACAATTTATATTTTCTTATTAATAAAAACCAAATGAATAGAATGCTCTTGTTTCTCAGTCTGTACTAGAGGGCTTGCACTTAGTCTACCAGAGGTAATTTTTTGTGCTCTGTGTGTGTGTGTGAACAGGGATCTTTTAAAGCTTTTTACTACTATGGAATTGATGCGTTGGACCACACTAGTTGAGGATTATGGAAAGGAATTAAGAGAAGGTTCTCTTGAGAGTCCAGCAACAGATGTTTTTGGATATACTGAGGAAGGTGAGAAAAGATGGAAAGACTTGAAAAACAGAGTTGTGGAACATGTAAGTACATGTTAATATTTTCACCCTATATTTTTCACCAGTAGATTTGCTAACTTCTGATTCTTACCCAGTTAATTGTAATCTTTTTGATGTGATCTTAGAGAAAATGAGTCATTACTCATCCTCTATTCTGTCTTACTAAGTTTTAGCTCACATTTTTAGCGTTTTGAGTTTGATAAGCTTTTAGTGGATGACAACACCTTTACTTCTGTTATAATTTTAGGAGCCTCATTTTTTGTGATACTAGTGTATTGAAGTTTATTTTATGTTCAAACAATCAGTCATTCCTGAGGTCATGCTTATATTAATCTCATTTGTTTTATATTTCTTCAGTTTTTGACCCTTCAAAACCTAAAACTGTTTTAGTAACTTTTGGAGGGTATTCTTCCAGAACCTCAAAACTACATAATTTAAAATAGAGGTATATTTCTTAAGAATGAATATTTAGAGAGATAGTGACATATATAGGTAGATAGAGATTTCAAGTGCAGGTCATGGACTTTTTTCTTCTCTGCCACTTGGAATCATAGTATATTTTAGCCAAAAACTTTGATGTCCTTTGTGCTACTACAAGTGGAATTATTCCCTCAGGCTCGTTTTTGTATATGTCTTTCCTCCATTTCTTATTTTTCATTTTAAATGTTTTGTATCATTTTTATCTAGGCCTTTATCATTCTGGCTTAGGTACATATTTTATGCCTCTTTTAGGAAAAGAACCAGAAACTGTATGTAATTTTTTTCACGTATCTTCAGTCCATAGAATAGTATAGTACATGAACATAGTACACTTTAATAAATGTTTTGGAAACTTATCCCTTGGACCTTAAAGACAGTAATGGGGAAGTCATTATGTGATCTTCAAAAAAAAAGCTTGGATGATGTGAAATAGGCAAGTGAAATGGGAAAGGAAATTTTAATTGTCAAGTTATTTTAAAATAATGGTAAGAGGCACAACAGTGTGTGCATGTTAACTGGAACAAAAACATTCATTTAAACAGTGAACTAAAATTTTTTACAGCTTCAAAAAAGCTTTAAAAATGCAATGTTACATCTTTTTTTATAGCACAATCTTTGATTCTTCCATGAAACTACATTTTTATCACTTTATAGTCCAGTTTTCCATATATAGCCTTGGGCTTTAAGTCAAGTGAGTTCTCACACCAATGAATTATGTTCATTTGTAGTATGAATTTTAATCTTTTGTGATGTGGCATGCTGCAAGGTCATGTTGAAATATTCTATCTCCTTTTGGAAATTTCTGTAATCATGGAACAATTCTGCTTTTCAGCTTATTTATGAGTTTAATATTCCCTAAATAGTGACAGTTTCTTATCAGAAATGCCCAAAATATTGTTTTGAGTTGGATGTTTCATAATCTAATGAAGATGCCTAGGTCTTACAGGCTTACATCTATTACTTCTAACAGTGGTTTTAAGTATTTATAGCCATGAATGAAGAAGCAAGTTTCATTAGTGATCAGTTTTTCCTCCCCAATCTTAATTAGTTCTGTCTTTGTATTGTCTTGCCCAAAATAAGCAGTTTTTCTTCATGCTTAGCAGTGATTAGGTGGTTCATTAGTCTTCTGGATAGTCTTTCAGCTTCAGGAAGTTTATACTGCATTATAAAGGAATTGGTAATAACTCCTCCAGCTGCCTGGTTCCCCTGAAAGTTTTTACTTGTTTTCTGAGGATTAATTAGACTATTTTGATCAGCAGTTTATTGGTTACTGGCATTATTTTGGTTTTGGCCACAATTTTCTCAGTGATTTGCTGTGACTGTTCCAGTTTCATTGTAGGTTTGAATAGATTCTTTTAAACTCACACCAGCAGCTTACTGCCATGTTTCTAATAGTTATTCAAATATGCTCTTTAAAAGGCACAACTTTGCACACCCATTCTTAAAAATCAAAGAATTAAAAACAGAACAAAAGAGCAGTTAAATACCTGTGTATTTCATGAAATATAGTACTTAACTGACAGAAAAAAACTAACTGCAAGTGGAGAAACCAGCCCAATCCAGTTTTATCGGGTCCATGACAGGCATTATGAGTCACAAACACCTATGTATGATCTTTGCTGTTACAAAAGAAACCATATCAAAATTCTTGTCTCAAGTAGTATGCAGACAACTATGGGGTTTTTCAAGGAGGAAGATTTGTTCATTTCAGATCAATTTCTGTTATCAATATCTGTTTTTTTAATTGACATTTTAGGGACCATAATTCATCTTCAGATTCCTGATATTCGTTAAAAAAAAACAAACCTTTTTTTCTACTATCAAAGTTTTTTATAACAGATCTGATTACTTCTATCTTTCAGGAATAGAAAGATGATGTTTTTACTGTATATGTTTTAGCATAATGTCTGATAGGCACTTACGCTTTTTGCTTGATAGATGTTAAGTTGAAAAGGAGTTGTATTTGAAGTTATTTAAGTACAATGAATTGCAAATAACACTTAGATATTTTGGTTTCTACTGTTAAAATGTTATTAATTGGTTTCATTGTGCTAGACTTAAGACCCATTTTAATTTATTTGAATATACATTTAAAGTAGAGCTTAAAGTAACATTACTACTGTTGAATTTTCCAAAGTAATGATTTTAAGTGGTTTAAAATAAGACCTAGTTTCCTCATGCTTAAGCTGGTTTTTAACCATTATGCTAAAGATGTGGCTTGATTCATTTTTAACCAGTGTAATCCTAAGAATTTATTTCCTTTCTCCCCTCTCCTACCCTGGCCTCAGAATATTAGGATAATGGCCAGGTATTATACCAGGATAACAATGAAGCGGATGGCTCAACTTCTGGATCTTTCTGTTGATGTAAGTGCTAACTATTCCCATTTAGGCCATTCCTGTTTATATTGAGAGTCATAGGATCACAGATTTATTGGCAAAATATTTTAGAAGTTATCTAGCCCAGTTCCTTCATTTTAAATGACTTGTGGAAAGTCATACCAGGTAGTAAGTGGCAGAGCCAGGATTAAACCCACATCCTCTGACTTCAAGTGTTCTTTGTACTGTGTCACCACTTACTAAATAACATTCAATATAATTTTAATTTAAAATTAATACTTGACCTTTTACATATTGGGTTAAGGAAAATTTTCTGAGATGACTTGTAGTCAAAGATTAACCTGAATGTCGAAATGACTCTTGTAGGTATTGTTTATAGTTTTTAAAATTGCCATGTAGACGTAGTGCATTTCAATGTTTTGAGTGATTTGAGAATTAAGCTAGTTTAGAAATCTGAGTTTATGTATATCATGTAACTATAGGTGAATGATATAAATAATAGAACAAATTCATTGTAATTCAGCTAGGTCCTTATTAATTGAAGTTGAAATAAAGACAAGTAGTTGAATTTTTTTAGTGGTAACAAAAATGCCATATTATCATTACCTATTTTTTTATTATATTTTTATTTATTTTGTTAACTGTTTCCCAATTACATTTTAATATGATTTGGGCTCCACTTGACTGTTTTGGACCTCATGTGAGCCACATGTTTGATACTCTGATTTAGGCTAACACCATAAATTGTACAAATATAGACTGAAAAGTCTAGATTACTAGTAGTTTTATCAAAACAGCCCAGGAGTTTTAGTTGACAATGAGGGAACATGAATAGATAATTAAGTGGCTGTTTAAAAAAAGTTAATTTCTGGCAATCTGATTCTACTTTATTCTCACCAAATGATTTTTCCTACTCCTGCAAGGGTTTCCTGAAAATGTTTTCATTTCCATCAATAAATACCTTGGTGGGGAGTGTCTTTCTTTTTAAAAAAGCTAATTTGATTATAGATTACATTAATAGAAAATCAAGAGAGGTTAGGAGTAATGATAATATGTATGAGTCAGACCTGTATAGAGTAGTATCCAATTCAGGGCATCACTTATTAAGAGGAATGTTGACAATCATTAAAAAAGGTATCCAGAAGAGGGCAGTCAATATGGTAAAGTAACTGGAAACTGTGTCTCAAGAACAGTTGAGGAAACCAAGGACTTTTTTCTGCTGGTGCAGAGGAGAATGGACTTAGGGAGAAATATAACTATGAAACTATATATATTATATGCAAAGCAAGATTTCACTTTTTTCGCCTTGCTCCAGAGGGTAGTACTAGAACTACCAAAGGGTAGATATGAAGGGGAATTTTCAGCTCAGCAGAAGGAAGAATTACTATTTTTTTAAAGAATTTGGGCTATAAAGCCGTGAAATAAGTTGCTTCATGAAGAAGTAATCACCGGAAGTATATAAGCAAATAATAAATGGCCATCTTTCAGGGAGAGGGAAGGGTATTTGGTTGGAATTTCAGCTACATGAACTATAAAAAGTCCCTAGAATTTTCATGATTAAGTTGTAAGAATAGGGTTATTCTATAGTCTTTAGTGTATAGTCTATATTCATATTTAAAATACTGACTTCGGATTTCAGCATTTGCTTATTAGTGATGATGAATCCTGACTCTCTTTGTGTGAATTTATGAATTGTTATTGTTGAGTTTTGTTTATTTGCATGCTTGTAATAATCAAGTTTGCTTTTCTCTTTGCAGGAATCAGAAGCATTTCTTTCAAACTTAGTAGTCAATAAGACCATTTTTGCTAAAGTAGACAGGTTGGCAGGAATTATCAATTTCCAGAGACCGAAGGACCCAAATAACTTACTAAATGACTGGTCTCAGAAACTGAACTCACTGATGTCTCTAGTTAACAAAACCACACACCTCATAGCAAAAGAGGAGATGATACATAATCTACAATGAGGGAATCAATACCCTAAATGCTTTTAAGAAAGCATTACAATTGGAGGGCATAAAGACTATTATTACAGTGTACCTGTTGGGTTTTTTCCCCTCTTATTCCCCACTCTCTAGTCTGAAATTTAAAACATGAGTAAAAATATGTGAGACGTTATTTGAACATCCATTTCCTTGATTTCTAATTGTTTAACTTTGCTTTTGCATTTGGTGCAAGAATATAATACAGTTGTATTGTTTAATCAAAATTGTGTTGTAACTTACTCAAAAATCTTTTTCTATTGTTAAAAATCCTATTAGCAGTTTATCGTTTGTTTTCATCCAGCTAACAACCATAATAAAAAATAGTATATGCATTTTTTTTAACTTTCCATGGTTTCTTCTGTTTCTGAAAATTGAATTGTGATAATGATTTGGCAAGTGTTTTTATAAACTAATATATCATCTGGCAAACTCATTAGGTTGAATTTAAATGCAATACAGATAATGTTTTTAAAGTGGCTTACACAAATCTAAAATTTATAATTGTGCTGGGCTCCTTAATTAAACCTATATTCTACAGTTATGTTAAAGACCTCCTTGACTGTATCCCTACACACCAACTAAATTTATCGTTTAGTCAATTGAACTATTCTCTTACATTGTCTTGAACAGTTGTTTGAAATTAATAAATGATATGATGGTATTGGCATGTTCACACAGCTTGAGTCGTGTTAAATTTTACTGTACTGAATTATTTTTAATGTTAACAGAATATTTTTTATGATCTTGGATATTTTTCTTTTTAGGGATTCAAATTAAGCCCTATTTTTGTTTTTTTTTTTATTTCCCAAATTAACATTTAAAGATACTGCCTATTCTAGAAGTATTTTATATTCATTTTCTATTTAGAGGTTTTTAGATAATCCTGGGCTATGTAATTTTAAGATTGCAATCACATTAGTGCTCTGAGTCAGTGAATATAATGAAGTACTATATATTTTACTGAAAATTGTATGCATTTGTCACAATTGTAATATCTGTTATCACTTAAAATTCACACAAGGTGGAAAGCTCTAAAACATCAAGAATTCACTCTGGCACTAAAAATAAAGTCAGTATTAATCATCTTGTAGATTTGTTGAGTGAAAAGGATAGAAAGTGCAACATCTTTTGGCCTTGGGCATTTTGTACTTGTAGTTGAAGCACACATAGACTCCCTTTTTTGCATCCTCCATTCTGGTGTAAAGGGACTTTCCATGAAATTTGCCAAACTTAGTCTGGATATGACCAAATGCTGCTGTAAATTTTTTTCATCCTGCTATTCTCTTAAAATCTATCATTGTTCTTCTTCAGACTGAGGCTTTTTACATGTCTTGCTATTTACTGTATTCCTAGTACCCACATCCCATAGTATTTTTAAGTGCTTAACTACTGTTATTTTTTCCTTTCTAAACAATAATCAATTAAGATTATGAATGTATTTGTCAGCTCCTCTTCTCTGTGTGTTTGCTGTATATTAAGGAGCATATGTTAGAAAATTTAAAAGTTCCAAGAGAAAATTAAATCTTTCTTAGTTGTTCGGCCTTGTCTTTTATCAATAATAACATTATTCACGGATAGGGAAAAATGCTTCTTTTTAAAATATGGACATAATATTTGATCTGTGAATAACTGGTGTTCAACTCACTAGTATTTTTACCTAACTTTTTACTTTTTCAAAATTTTACACTTCAACCGATGCTCCTTTAATAATAATTGTTACTTTCTTTATGCCTGCTCTCAGATAACTTATTTTAAAGTTATCCTTATCTACCCAAATGTTCCAAATATTAGATTTAAAAGTTCATGTTTAAATGCTTTGAAATGATTGAAGAAACTCCAGTGTGTGAAGGGGAAAATTATTTTGGGTAAAGTAATAAATGGTTTAAAGTCAAAATTATTATTAAGTGATACAAAACAACATAGTTTTCATATTTAGAATTCCATTTTGTTTCAGAAAGCTTTTGTATTTTATCCTCTGTTCAGTATTTTTACCCACAATTTTTTTTGAAAGTTTCTTTTAAGACTCAGCTTGTGGTCTTTCTTACTACCACCCCCTACCCCCAGTGATTTCATTTGTCTTTGTCATGGATAAAGTCATCTTGAGTCTTCTGGATAGGAACACCACTCCTACCTCCTACATCCCACCCCCCAAATGCTAACAGTTACACCAGATGAGTCTCAATATGTGAATGTATTCTTTATATCTCAGTATTTTAAAAGATCCTCGCTGACCAGTGATACATGTCACAACTCAGTTCCTTGCATTGCTTAATAAGACTTACCTCTTGGTGGCCAGTCTTCTGGTCATGGAAGAGGCTTTTCATCCGTGTGTGTGTGTGTGTGTGTGTGTACAATACTAGCAATAAGTTCTAGGCTCCTTTTTGGTCATGGCATTAAGGTAGTACAATGATCCTTAAGTTTTTTTCACTGATCTATTTTCTCGGTCTCTTTTCTGTGAGGTGTCTTATATTTTCTTGTATTTTTTTTCAGTCATTTTACTTTGTCTTATTATTTCTTGTTTCATGGAGGCATTAGCTTCTGTTTGGTTCATTCTAATTATCAGGGTCTTTGTTACTTGGGCAAGTTTTTGTAGTTCTTGTGCCAAACTATAACTTCCTTTCCAATTTTTTCTTTCATAGTTCTCATTTCTTTTCTGATGTTTTCCTGTAGCACTCTCATTTATTAAAAAAATATATATATATATTTTTTTAAACTCTCAGCTCTCCTGGGAAATCTGGTTGCATTTGTGCTGGAGCTGTTTTGCTTTGATCCTTTGCGTGTGAATATTTTAGAATCTTTGTCTTCTGAGTTGTGTCTTGAATATCCCTGTCCCCATCCTGACTTTTTATGGTGGCATTCTTTTTTTGTTGCTTCATTCTTCCAACTTTGGACTTGATGTTAGGCTCTGCACTCTTGTGGAGGGAAGGTGTGAACTGATCCTACTGCTGCTTGTGGTGTTATGTCAGGATTTCAGGCACAGTTTAGGCCGGAGACCTGCAAGTTTTCAGTGCCCCAATAAGGTCTGATTAGGGACAAAGTTATATCACTGCCTCCCTGTCTGAGCTCTGCAAGTTTCTTATCTGGGTTTGCATCTCAGCAACAGTAAACTGCTGCAGGACTCAACCTCTGTCAGCCAGCTGGGAAGCACTGATGGTTCAGAATGACAAAACTGTAGCCTCCCCTTTAGTCTGAGGTTTCTGTCCCAGTTGGTTTCTTTGTGTTTTTGTTGGCTTCAGTTAGCTGCTGTGATTGAGACCATGTTCTTGTTCTGGGGTCCTGCTTGCCTCTTAACTTGCTCTTCAGTATGTCTTGTAAAGTCTGGGACTTCTCCTCATCCAGGAATACCACAGCTTCCTTCCTTAGTCCACCCTGGATCTCTGTGACTTTTTCTAAATACTTGTTGCTAAATTTGTGTTTGGACTTATCTCTTTGAAATTGATTAATATGACAAGAAGAAAATATGACAAACTCAACAACTCCCCCATTTTTCAATGCCTCTGTATTAGTTTCCTTGTGTTTGTTCTAGAAAGCGTAGTAGTATTTTAGAAAGCATCATAGTATTTTAGAGTTTTTCAGAGCTTTGGTGATATCTCGTAATCAGGTGGGTGGATTTCAGGAGGCCTATAAACTTGGATGAGGAAAAAAAGTACTTTTTCACTAACTTCAGCTGAAATTTATAGCATTTCCTTCAATTATGAATACGGGTTTAAAAAAAATACCACTGTAGTTAGCACTTAGCAGTACCTGTGACTTTGTCAATAGAAATCACAAATTTTCATATCACATTAATTGCAGCTATCTAAAAATAACATTTATGGTCATAACTGTTTTGAAATTCCTGTAGCTATTAAACCCACTGCTAGATCATGGTTATCCTGTCTACAGAATGTATTGTAGAATAATCATTTTCCTTTTTGAATGTTACTTATCTTAGTCTATGCATTTAAAAACATTCTGAAAAGGGGGCTTCACCAGACTGCCAAAAATGTTCATGATACACAAAAAGCTAAAAACCCCTGTGGTAGTCCAACACCAGCCCCCAAAAGTGAGAAAACTAGTGAAAGTGAGAAAACCAGTAAAATCAGGTGATTTAACTAGGTCATCTAACTAGCTGTTGGTCAAGTGGTGAAAGGAACCTACTGAGGTCTACTGATTTCTGTTTCTAGTTCTTTTTACTTGGAAGAAAGTAGACCTTATATAATGTTGTTCCAAGTAAGAATTTCTCTTCTGTCACCTGATTGTTTCTTTGAAATATTTGTAATTGCATAGTAAAGAAAACTAAATTAAAAAGTTCAACTAGTTACCAACTATATACAGAGTGATTTCTGTGAACATTGGGTATTGCAGAGATAGGGAAATTGATCTTCACTTTTTGGTATGTGCAATGATTACTGATGCTTTATCTGACCTATTTATTTTAGTTTTTTTTTAATCTTGTATGCTAATGAATTTTAAAAAGCTGCCATTCAAGACTAAGTCATTCTTTTGGGCTTTAGAAATGTTTATAGTTATAGTTTTAATTTGTATAACTATAACTATACTTAAAGTTTTATTCATTTGCTTTTAAAAGAATATAGTTTAAAATAGTTTGTCACCAAATTTTTTGATGATGGCATAATGTTTCTTTTGGTAAAAAATATTTTAAAATACCAAAATATTTCAAAATCTCAAATGAAGCTAATGTTTTAGTTGCTTTAGTGTTATGCACTTTAAAAATCCACAAAGTTTAAAATTCCATTTTTGCTTTTTATCCATTCAAGTTGAGCCATTGTTGTGGGATCACTCATTTTCTGGGACTTTTTCTCATGTGTCTTACATTTAAAGTCAGAGGGAATTTTTGCAGTCATCTAACCTCAGTCTTCTCATTTTACAAATGAGGAAACTAAGGCCTTACCATGCTAAGTAATTTGCCTAAGTCATGGGATAAATGACAAATCCATGATTTGGATTCAAGTCCTTTGATTTCAATGCCAGCTCTCCTACTTCACCCTTCTGTATCTTTTGGAATGTGTTTGACATATCTCTACTTTAAACTGAATAGATTGTAGCACATGTTACTTGAAAAGATAGTATTCGGTGGCATCTGAATGTTAGTCAAGATTTCTATATAGGGAGCATGGAGTAATTTGTTAGAGTCCTCATAAAGCTCTTGAAAAGGAGATAAAATGTTTTATTCCATTCTTCACTATTAAAGTTTACAAAAAAGTACTTGTGTTGTTATCTTCATTTTACAAATGAGGAACCTAAAGCTCAATGTGAAGGGTCCAGGGTCACACAGTTAACATTCAAACCATAAATTGAATTTCAGCTTCCTGGAACTTGGTACTTTTAATCTATTGAAAAAACTCAACCCAAAAGGCAAAACAGAACTAACTTTTCATGTATGAACTGTATGAATTCTACATTACACAGACCATACCTACTTATATATCCATAGCCCTCTAAGGTTTACAAAGCTCTCATACAAATATTTTCTCCATTTTGTCGCGGAGGAACGCTGCACAAAGGTTAAGTGATTTGTCTGGGATTATACAGCCAGTAGACAGCAAAATTAGGATTCAAATCCAAGTCTCCAGAATGATGCTCTTTCCATTGAGTACTAATCTAGTGTTCCAACAACTTGAAGTAAGACTATTGTCTTGGTAGTTAGTAGCATATGATCATGAAATAACTTCGGTTTTCTAGAGCAATGAAACTCAAAGATGATGAATCATGAAGTGTGTCTCTGAGAACAAAGGAAGTCATTCAAAATGAGTACATATCCACGCATTAAGTAGAAAGGTATCTTGATTAAGTGTTTCAGAAACGACATTTGGCCATTCAAAATAACAAGGTGATGTGATGTTCATTGCTAAGGGGCTTATCTTTCTACAGGCAAGCAGAAAAATGTCACAAAGATACCCAAGTTTTGGCATTTGTTTCTAAATGGTTTTAAGTCTTATATGGTATTGCCATTATTTGACATTTGATAAAGACTGATATGTTAAATGTGGAAAATGTACAACATTGTTTTCATGAATCCTACTTTCTTAAAGAGTTTGTCTTTCCTTTAGACCAGCAGTGAGGAAACTATGGCCTCAAGGCCACATGTGGCCCCATAAAAAGATTTTTTCTGTGAAGTTTGAATTCAGTCAAATGACTACACTTGAGGACCTAGCAAGCCACCTGTAGCCTCAAGGCCACAGGTTCCCCATCCCTGCTAGCCCATACTTACTGTGTGAATGTGAGCAAGTCATTTGACTTCTTTGAACCCAGGCAGTTCACTAAGATTAAGTTATGAGTTATAATAATATGAGATTAACTTGGCAACCTGCTTTTGAGAGAATTTTCAAATCTTCTGGGCATAAAAACCAAAAACAACATTTAAATTAGAATGGTTAGGCATTGTCCTTGAAAAGAAAGGAAAAATTAATACTTTAAGAGTCATTAAGTCAGACCCCCCCACACTTCCTCATTATCCATCATTTTGGTAACCAAATCTATATGACCATTTCTACTGTGAGGATATGACAATGTACTGCTCTTTGGCTCCACTCATAACAGGAGTCCATCTAGGCAAAAGTTCACTTCCCCGGCCTCCACTCTGAGCTTCCTCATACTCCTCATCATCCTATCCTATGCTACCTTACCTCTTCCATTGAGATATCTGGGACCTTCTTTCTGTGTTAACTGTTAACAGACTCTCCATACAGAAAGCAGAAGAAAAACATTTATTCAGACACCAGAAAACCAAATCCATCATAGTTAAAAAGAAGTCAATACACATTAGCACTGCAGGGTTCAAAGTCATTCCAAGCCTTCTCCACCCCCTAGCCTGCTGGGGCCTTCTCACAAGCCTAGCTTTCTTCTTGCCTGTGTCCTCCCCTCCCTCCACTCATTACTGCTCTCACCAACTTCCAGTTCTCTTCCACCCTTCCTTGTTACACCCATTCAGCAAGCTCTTCCCAGCACATGTAACTTAGGCTTCCATGTGATTTAAGCAGGTCATATGGGCCTGTTAATGAATGGGAAAGACCCTCCCATTTAAATTACTATTACATTTGGCCTGGAGATCTTTCATATTATTTATATAGGTCTGTGGGGCAACTGGTATCAACAGAAATGTTAGAGGGATAACAGAAAATAAGCATATAAAACTATCTTAAGTAACTTGTGTGAACAACTTTGCAGCAATATAACAGGGATCACAGAATAAGCACGTAAAACAATGTCTTAGGGTGAGGCTTGAGCACAAGCACCCCATCATTTCCACCTCAAACGAATGAGGCCTAAAGTTTTGGGTTAAGGGGCAAAGGTCACTTCTATAGCTACTTCCTCCCAATATCGGACGTAGAGTTGTCCCTGCTCCCAAGAGGTCCCATTTGAGAGGTCAGTTCTTTAGCTGGCATCCAGACTTTGGTTGACGCTAAGTCCAGGGGAGACATCACAATCGTGGACAGGGGATGGCATCTGAGTTAAGTAATCAGCCATCTGCAAGTGAAGGATACTTTTCCTACTATTTGTAGGAAACAAATCTAGCTAATAAATTTAACAGACAAAAAACCAAAAAGAAACAAGGAGGCAATAGCCAGAAGCAGGGTAGGTAGGGTCAGCTATGCTTCTGTAGTCCATGAACCCACTATCTTTGCCTCATTCATGCTAGAATATATGAGTTAAGGGTACAATTTGGTAATCATCTTTTCTTGAATAAACAGTCATAGAATCTTCTGTCTTGTGTGCTATAATTTCTGCAGCTTTTGGAACATCTGGCTTCCCTTTTACCCATTTTGTAGCTCCCAGTTTTATTCTATCATTAGAACCCAACCTTTTAGTTCTTCTGCTAGTTATTTTGGAAGGAGGGTCAGTTTTCACAAGAGGTACTATTTCACAAGGAATAATAATCACTTGAGCTATTCTATCATTTTTACAAAACTTTATGGGTTCTTCATCTAAATTTTGGAATGTCAATTTCTCCTTGATAATTAGAATCTATCACTCCAACAATACATGTATTTCTCAAGCTGCTAACCCTGATTTAGGTAATACTCATCCAAAATTATTTTTAGGAATTCTCACATACGTATTCCTGTAGAGATTTTTCTTATTTCTTTTCTATCCAACCCAAAGTCCTCTAAACAATGTAAATCAAATCCTGCCAAACCAGGTGTCACTGGATATGGTGCTGGGACATCTGGCCTCACAGTCTAATACTCGATATTTGAGATCTTATGTGTTTATTGTTTTCTAATTTCCAGATGTGGGATCATTCTGACTAGAGGTGTACTTCCTCCCAATGGGCTATTATTCAAATTATGTAAAACAGTGAACAAACTGTCTTTCCAATGTTGATAAGAATTATTAAAACTTAACTTCCTTAACTGTTCTTTCAATAATCCATTCATTCTTCCAATTAACCCAGATGCTTGTGGATAATATGGAATATGATATATTCATTCTATATTTTTAACACACTGTCTCTTAATTACCTTTGAAATGTGAGCCATTGTCACTTTGAATCTGCATTGGGGTTCCATAACATATATCTATGACATCTAGAATTTTACAGGTGTTTTTCTGGGTCGCATTCTTATAGGGATAAGTCACTATTATACCTGAATTGTGTTCATCCTTTGTTGCTGAAGAAGACCATGCCATCAGAGAAATCATGCCATGACTTGTACATGACTTCGTTTTGTGTGAGGGAGGGCTGTGCAAGGTCACCAGCCTCGCTTCTTCTCCAGAGCCGTATCAGTATACCTGAATAGGTATCAACACAAGTACAGATAAATTTGCATCCTTTATCTTGGAGTAGGGGTCCAATATAATCTATTTGCCAAATTTGGGCTGGTACTTTCCCCCTTGCTATCTCCCCAGTTAGTATCGAGGAACACTTTGTTCCTCTTCCAACTGACATATATATAACATTCTCTGTTACTTGTTTTAACAATGAATGACAGATACTAATGCCTTGCTCTTGTGCCCACTAGTATGTGGCCTGGACCCCTAAATGGCCAGCTATTTAATGGACCCATTTGCTAGTAACAGATCATCAGTTCGTGTCAGGGTAAGGACAATATGTTGAGTAGCAGTCTTTGCTAGTCAATCAGTATGTGCACTGTACTCACGTTTTGGTGTGGTGAGGGCCACTTGAGCATCTACATGAAAAACTGACAAGTTAGTGATCAAAGACATATTCCATATATCTTCCTGTAATCCTTTGCCCCAGACTTGTTTGCCATGAATTTCCCAATTTTGATTTTTCCACATGGGTATCCATGTAACTAACCCATTAACTACCACCCATGAATCAGTGAATATATGATACTGTCCTTGTTCTGTTTTGATGGCTTGATGTACTGCCATAAATTCAGCATATTGACTACTTCCACCTATCCCAGTACTTTCCAAAGTCTGCCTAGTACATGAGTTATAGACTACCACTTTTCCATGTCTTTTGTGGCCCAAATATTTTGCTGTCCATGCATGTCTCCTTTAGTTCTTTCAGTTAATCCATTATATTCCTCCTTCCATTTTTACCAAGGACTGTACCAACAGTTGCTTTGGTTCAGGGGATGTATCATTTCCTCAGTATCTTTGTTTGCTATAGATTCATGTAAAGCAGAAAATCCACTTTTGCCTGTTTTAGATCTGTTTTGAATATACCATTTCCATTTAATTATGCTAGCTTCTTACCCATGTCCAATTCTGTGAGAAGCTAGGGTACTCATTACCCAAGATGTAATCAGAATTCCAGGCCTTATTATTACCTAATGGCCCAAAGTCAGTTGTTCAGTTTCTACCAAAGCCTAATATGTAGCTACCAATTGCCTTTCAAAAGGGGTATATTGAATTTGGATTCCAGATGAAGGGAGTTTCCTAGACCAAAGTCCTAAAGGTACATTTTGCCATAAACTTCAGTTTGCCTATTCATCCTGTCCAGTCACTTGTAATTCCAACTGGGTCACTTTGCATAGATCATAAATCTAGGGCCAATTGTATAATAGCCTCTGCTTCTTCAAAAGCTTTGCTCTGCTCAAGTCCCAAATCAAATTCATATTTTTTCTTGTAATTTTATACAAGAGTTTCAAAATTTGTCTTAAATGCAGCAAGTGATTATTATATCCAAATAACCCTATAAACTTTTGGGCCTCTTTCTTATTGGTGGGGATAAGGAAATCCTGAATCTTTTGTCAGGCTTGTAGGAGAATCTCTCATTGTCCTTGATTTCATTGTATACCCCAAAATTTTACTGTTTGAGCTGGCCCTTGAATCTTTGTAGGGTTAATTTTTCACCCTTTGTGCTTAATGTACTTAATTAAAAGTGTCAAACTCTTCTTTTCTTTTGCATTTTTCCCCTGTATCATATCATCCATGTAGTGGGTAAGCTATGCACCAGGTAGCTCTAATTCATCTAAATGTTTAGCCACAATCCTATGAAAAATAACAGGGCTATTTGTGGCAAGCACATAAAAGTATATTGTTGGCCCTGCCAAGTGAAAGCAAATTGGTCCCATTGTTTAGAATCTATTGGGATAATAAAGAAAGCATTGGCTAAATCAATTACTGCATACCAAGTCCCATCATATTTCTGGATCTTATCTATTAAGGTAATGGTATCTGGAACAGCAGCATACAAGGGAGGAATTACCTTGTTCAATTGTCTATAATCCACTGATCTGACTTGTAATATTGTAATCTCTAAGAGTTTGCTGTTCAAAAGGATTCTAATACCTAAGAATTTCAAGCAATCAAATCCATCTATAGATACTCCTCTGGCCCCTTAATCACTGATTCTAACCATCCAAGATATTAACAATTCTCCCATTCTTTGGGTGCACCTACTCAAAATATCTATGACCTGTTGAGTAAAATCCTCAATTATCTCCCTAAACACTGCATTGTCCCCTGGTTCTCCTGTTTCTGCATTAGTATTGAGTGTGCTTCTGCCTGAGAAGCTTCTCCCTCTAACATTGTTTTATTTTCCAACTCTGACTTTGTTCTATTTTCTTCCCTTGTACTTTCCTGCCAGTCATTACTGTGACAACTAGGTTGGGTCTCTACAAAGGTTGTATGCACACTTCTTTTGTCAGTTTTTCTCTTCTTCTGAGCTAAATGAACAGTTTGTTTTCTTCTACCACTGGAGACCCTCTAGGTTGCTCTTTTAAAGGAGAGCCCAAACTCTGAAAATTCCCATGCAAACTAGCTAACTCTTTTTCCATCTGAATTTTTTCCTTTAGTGGTTCATCTCTGATTTTACATATAATACCTGTTAATAAAATTCAACCTCTTCCACACACTCCTGCCAGCTCTTTCCCTGGTTTTATTGGTATTCCTTGCGAACACCTTTCCAAATCTCTAGGTTCCCTCTCCTGTAACCTCAGTTCCCAGTTTTCACAGAGTCCAGTCCTTTTAACCCATTCCCCTGCTAGGGAGGAATAAGATCAATCCTCCTATCCTGGGATATCTGTTTCTTCCTCTAAAACCTTTCTGCCTCCAAATAAAGATTGTATACCCTGTGATCCTGTTCAAGACACCAAATGTATCACCAAGGCAATATCCAAAGCACCAGTGGCAACTATGAATATGCTGGTGTAGTTCTGAATCACAAAGTATGACAGATTCTCCATATAGAAAGGAGAAGAAAACTTTTATTCAAACATCAAAAAGCCAATCCCAGCACCAGAAAGCCATATCCATCATAGTAACAAAGAAGTCAATTTGCGCTGCAGGGGACAAAGACATTCCCAAACTTCTCCACCTCTCTCCCCCTCCCACTGGGGTCCTCCCACAAATAAACAAACACAAGCCTAGCTGTCTACTTGTTTATATCCTCTCCTCCCTCCACTCTAACTGTTCTTACCAACTTCCTCCAGTTCTGCTCCACCCTTTCTGTTCTACCCATTCAGCAAGCTTCTCATACCACATGTGATTTAGGTTTGCATGTGATTTAAGCAGGTAACATAGGCCTAAACATGCATGGGAAAGATCTTCCCATTTAAATTACCATCACAATGTGTTATTTTCCCCTTATAGAATATAACTTTGAGTATAGGCACTATAATTTTTTGTCTTGGTACATCCCTAGTACTAAGAATAGTGGACATAATGCTCGTTGAATTCAACTGAATTTTTTGAAAACCAACAGACTATTTGGTGTTCTTTAGGATATTCCTAAATTTTTTTTTCTATATCCTGCTTCTGAATATTCAACATTGTAACTTGTAGTACAAAGTGCTAGAGAACTCATCATTCAGGCATTTTGATCTACAAAGTGCATAAAAGCTTCTTTCAAAAATTTATTTCTAGACTCTTCACATTATTCCTTTTCATAACCTCAAAATCCAACCAAACTTGCTTACTTACTTTTCCCCAAACTTGGCATTCCATCTCTTATCTTTACACAGGCCATCCTTCATACCTGTAATACATTTCTTCATCACCTCTAAATCTTAGCATCCTTGCTTTACTGGGATCAGCTCATGTGTCACCTCCTGTGCCAGGCACTATGCTGTGTTTGGAATACAGAAACAACTGAAGTAGTCCCTGCCCTCAAAGAGCTTATATTCTAGTAGAAGAGAGAATGTGAACATATATGAGTGTGTACAGGATATATTCAAAATTAATAGAAGGTGATTTGAGGAAGGAGGATACAATCAGCTTGGGGAGTGGTTGGAGAAGATGAAGTGGATTTCAAGTAAAAGGTAAAATTTAAGTTGAATCTTGAAGGAAACCAGCCTGTGCAGAAATATGGAAGATAGAGCATTGAGAGGAATAAGAATGTCTTTATGGCTATGTCACAGAGTGCATGGAGGGGAGTGATGGATAAAAAGACTGGAAAAATAGAGGGAACAAAGTTGTGAAGAGATTTTTATGCCAAACAGAAATTTATATTCAGTCCTAGACATAGTACTGTGAAACTTCTTGATTAAGGAGATGACATGGTCATTTCTTCACTTTAGGAAAATCATTTTGGTGGCTGTATGGAAGACAGCTTAGAATACAGGGAGACCAAGTAGAGGGTTATTGCAAGAGTTTAGAGATGATAAGGTCTGGGTGGGAACTAAGTAAGTGAAGAGGAAGGGATGTCCATGAGAGAAGTTGAAATAAAAAGGGCAAATATTGGTTATGTGGAAAGGAAAGAATCAAAGATAGCACTCCTATTTCAGACCTGGGCCTGGAAGGATGGTAGTGGCCTTGGAATAGAATGGAATAGGGAAGTACAAATGTTGGGGATACAAACAGAAAGTTCTTAAGGAGCTTACATTCTAATTGGGGAGACAACACATAAAGAAGGTTTCATATTTATGTTCAATAGAAAGGCAGGGAAAATAGCAGGGCAGATGACAAGGTCCAGAAGATGTACAGAAGTAGCGGCCAGGGAGATCACCAACAGAATAGTAGGTTCAAGGGTTAGAGTGGAAAGGGGTCAGTATATCACCAAAAGAGATAGGGATCTAAGGTTTAGTATCCAGCTAATGGTAGGCCTCCTATACCTGGTGGGAACAGGGCTATGAGGTAACAAAGTTTGGTGGTGGAAGAGATAAACCCATGGCTCCACTTTCTGGCAACAAATATTGCTGTTCTATCTTCCTACTAAGCAGCTAGGTGGTGCAGTGGTTAAATGCCAGGCCTAAGTCTGGAAGACTCATCTTCCTGAGTTCAAATCTGGCCTCTTGATAGTGTAATTTCTGGGCAAGGGACTTGTTTGCCTCAATTTCCTCATCTGTAAAATGAGCTGGAGAAAGAAATGGTAAACCACTCCATTATCTTTACCAAGAAAACTCCAAATGAGGTCATGAGGAGTCGGACACAACTGAAAAATTACTGAACAAGTCTTCCTACTGTCCATTGGGATGGGGAAGAAGCCACTCTCAAATTCCCTATTAGCGGCTGGTGGAGGTAGATGGTCCCAATTATTCCTTGCTTAATAATGAGTTCTGTTTTGGACATGTTGAGTTTGAGATGCCTGTGGGGAGATCCATTTCAAAATATCTCTTTGGCTACTGATGAAGTGATATGGAGAAGGATTAGGACTGGATACATAGATCTGGGATATCATCTGCATAGAGACAAATGAACCCATGGAAGTTGATGAGATCACCAAGTGAAACAATTTAGAGAGGGAGAAAAAAAGAGGATCCAGACCCGAATCTTATAATAGATGTGATATGAATACAAAAAAGCAAACCGAGAAGTGATTCAAGAAATAGAACTGAGAGAGTAGCATTCCCCCAAACCCAAAGATTAGAGAATATTCATTAGTGGTTATTAACTTCGGTAGTTAAGAAATCATCAGCAAAAACAAGCAGTTTCAATTGAGTAATGAGGTCAGAAGCCAAACTGCAGGAGGTTCAGAATGGAGAAAGTGGAGGCACTGAAAGTAGATGCTTTTTTCAAGGAATATATGCTTTTTAAAAAAACATTGCTGTCACTTCTTAATGATTGCCTTATCCTAGCTTTACACAATCCTTCCTTGTAACTAAGAAATATTCTTATAACAAACCAATATACCTCATTCTGTATCCATAGCACACCACCTCTGCTGAGGGGATGGAGGTAAGCTTTACTACTGAAATGAGTCACTGAATTGATGAAAGGTCTGATTTCTTGCAAAGGTGTTTTATTTTGCATGATTAGCATTGTGTGAATTGTCTTCTTGTTTCTTTCCATATTGGTCCTTTTTTTTTTAAATTTTCTATTTATTTATTTAACTTTTTACATTCATTTTCACAAAATTTTGGGTTCCAAATTTTCTCCCCTTTTTTCCCCTCCCCCCCACCCCAATACACCAAGCAATCTAATTTTCCCTATCTCCAATCTGCCCTCTCTTCTGTCATCCCTCCCTTCTCTTGTCCCCATCTTCTCTTTTCTCCTGTAGGGCCAGATGACTTTCTATTCCTCATTAACTGTATGTCTTCTTTCCTAGTAGCAACAACAATACTAACCAGTTGTTCCTAAAACTTTGAGTTCCAAATTCTCCCCATCCCTCCCTCCCCACCCATTCCCTTTGGGAAGGCAGGCAATTCAGTATGGGCCATATCTGTGTAGTTTTGCAAATGACTTCCATGATAGTCATGTTGTGTAAGACTAACTGAATTACCCTCCATCCTATCCTGCCCCTCATTGTTTCTCTTCTGTCTTTTGATCCTGTCCCTCCCCAAGAGTGTTGACTTCAAATTGCTCCCTCCTCCCTTTGCCCTCCCTTCCATCATCCCTCCCCTTGCTTATCTCCTTCTCCCCCATTTTCCTATACTGTAAGATAGGTTTTCAAAGCAAAATGAGTGTGCATTTTATTCCTTCCTTTAGTCAAATGTAATGAGGGTAAACTTCTTGGTTTTTTTTTCTCAACTCTCCTCTTTTTCCCTCCACTAAAAAGTCTCCTACTTATCTCTTAAATGACATATAATTACCCCATTCCATTTCACCCTCTTTCCTCCCACTACATTTCTCTCTCACCATTTACCTTAATTTCTTTGAAGATATGGTCCCATCCTATTCAATTCACTCTGTGCTCTCTGTCTCTGTATGTGTGTACATGTGTGTATGTGTGTGTGCATGCATGCGTGTACATGTGTGTGTGTGGTCCCACCAACTACCCAGATACTGAAAAGTTTTAAGAGTTACAAATATTGTCTTTCCATGTACAGTTCACTTATGGTAAGTCCCTTAAGACTTCTCTTTGCTGTTTACTTTTTCATGCTTCTTCTCATTCTTGTGTTTGAAAGCACATGCACACTCATTTTGCTTTGAAAACAATTATTTTCTTCAGCATTTTTTTGGGTCTCCTTTACCAAGGTATTGACCCGTTTTTCATACTTTTCTTGCATCTCTCTCATTTCTCTTCCCAGTTTTTCCTCCACCTGTCTAACTTGCTTTTCAAAATCCTTTTTGTGCTCTTCCAAGGCCTGAGCCCACCCGACATCCCCCTGGGATGTCTGGGGTTCCGAGGCCCCGCCCTCCACGTCTTTCCCTGATGGCAAGAATATGTCCTCGTCATCAGATCCAAATGTCGGGATCATTTGCATCTGTTCAAAAAAACTCTCTATAGTCTTATTTTTCTTCCCTTTTCTAGGCATTTTCCCAGCCAGTTACTTGACTTCTGAGATTCCTGTCCGCCCCTGCCTAGATCCGCCCAGCTAGTGCTTGGGGTCTGAGATTCAAATGGGCTTTCTGCGGCAGGCTCGCCTGCTGGTCAACGTGAGCTTTAGTTCTGGTGCTGGGGTGGGGGCAGGGCCGCCTCCCAGGCTCAGTTCCCGCAGGGGCTTTATGCAGAGACCTTCAGAAATGGAGCGGGTAGGGCAGGGCTGGCTCCCAGGCTCAGCTCCTTTAGGTGGTTTATGCAGAGACTTTCAGTAATGAAGATCCTGCCTGCTGCTGGGGGAGTCCCGGGCCGCCAGACTGCTGCTGCCGCCGCCGCCGCCCCCTGCCTCTGCCTCCGCCGCTTTCTGCCCCTGCCCGAGCCACGGAGACACCCCGCTCCCCTCTTCCAGCCCAGCCATCTCTCTCACTGACCTGTAGCTTCTGTGGGCAGAGGGACCTTCCAGGCTGCCGGAGCTTCCGTCCCTGAAGCCTGCTCAGATCAGCTTCTCTGGGGACGCGGCCAGGGCAGCACTGGGGTGGGGTCCACTTTCCGGAGCGTGACGGACCCTGGGGACGGCTCTCCAGGGCTCTCTGGATCGGAAATCTCTTCCACTATGTTTCTGCACCCCCTGCAGTGATACAGAACCTATGGGGAACTCCTCTTACACCAAATATATGGGCTGTGGGTTCGGAGCTCCCATATGTGCGTCTTTCTACAACGCCATCTTGGCTCCGCCCCCTTGATATCCTGAGGTCTTCAAGTAAAGGCTAAGTAATCACTTTTGGGGGATGTTGTAAAGAGGAATCTTGTTCAGTTGTGATTGAACTAGATGGTCTCTGGGGTCATTCCAACTCTAGAAAGTTTCATGCTTGTAGCGGACACCCCTGCATCCCTACATGGCTTGGTGATGTGGTTGAAAGAAAAGAGTCACGGGAGGTGGGAAAAGATAGACCAGTTCCCATATTGGTTCTTATAAAGAGGGAAATATTTCCTCATTCTCCTTGTTTTTAGTTGCTCTCTACCTCCTCAAGCTATTTAATATTTACTTATAAGCTCTTTGAAAGTAAAGTTAGTTTTTTTTTTTTGTCTTAATATCCCCAGTAGACAATTAATGGTTGGTTAAATTAAACTGGAATTTTTCTGCCCTGTTTCTGAGTCCCCTTCTGCTTTCTTGTGTATTTCTTTGACTTTCTTTTCTTATCTACCTTTCTAGTGCTAAACATAATTTACTTCTGATGTGCTTATTGTCAGAAAATCTCAAAATACAGTACAGCCTATTAAGAATGAACTTGCAGATCATCTAAAAGTGATTTTTCACATTTGATGCCTTCATGTAAATTAGATGTTGAAGTTAAGCTACTCATCCTAAACAAATTCAGTTATCATTTAAGAAATTGGACAAGATGAAAATAAGCACAACCTATTTATGTCTTTTTTTTGTAGGGAATTTATATTTCTATAACATAATTACCTCTGATTTCCTGGTTTTAAAAAAATTCTCATGCTATTTGTGTATGTGATGGCAGGGTCATATGTCTTTTAGAAAAACATTTGATGATATTGCATTCAGATGCTCTTTGTGGAGAAAGGGTTTTTAATCCTTATTAAAATGTTAGTTACATTAGTTATTTGGTAACTGATGGCAGTAATACCATATGATTTATAGTTGGAAGATTTTTTCATGCAGAAATTCATGGTATTGGGGGCTTTCGCTGTGAATACTCTAATTTTTTTCAAAATGAAAGTAGAGGCTTTGATAAATATTTATAGATATTTTATCAGAGTTGACTTAGCTGTCAAGGTTGTACTCTTGGTATCCTGAAAATTCATCAGGAAATTATACAGCTGTGCTACTCATTGAAAACTGTTATCATTTTCCTTTCATGTGCCCCTAGAAAAACTGAGTTAACTTGGTGTTTTTAATGTATATCTTTAGGACCTGATCGAGATGAAACAATTACTCTGTCTTTGAAAGAATATTTACTTAGGAGGCAGGAGACCCGGGTTCTAGTTCTCTTCATTATTTAGTCCCTATGTAACACTAGACAAGTCACTTAACCTGTCTGGGACTCAGATACATATGTGAAATGGGGCTAAGAAGTATTTTTACCCATTTGCAGGAGCTAGACAGGATGATCTTTTGAAGTCCTTTCCAATAATAAGATAGTAATTGAAAATCAATTTACATAAGCTAAAAGTTGTCACATCAGTACTCACTAATTTAAAATCTTATTTGTCTATCAGATTTTTTTCTTTTTTAAAATAGATTTTTATTGATAACATTTGTTAGCATCTAATTTTTCCCCCTCTATCCTCCCTTTCCTCTCCCAGAGAGCCATCTCTTAGAACAAATAATTAAAGAAAAGAAAAAAGAGGGAAAATTCTGCACAGTCAAAAAGTAGAAATAAGCTGACTTTATATGCAGTATTTCATACCTATGAACTCTACAGCTTTTGCAAAAAGTTGGGGTGATATCACATCTTTGCGGCCCATCAGATTTTAATTCAGTTCAACATGTATATATTATTAAGAAGCCATTATGTGCCAGGAACTTTGGTAGGGATAGAAAGAAAAAAACAAAACGATCCTTACTTTCCATATGCAAATATTTTCCTCACATAAGATCACATTCATATACTTCATGTTGATTGATAACATGGTCCCATTGGTGTGCAATAATGGAAAGAACACTAAACCAAAATTCTTGACCTGCTTCTGCTATTGCCTGGGTGATGATGGGTGATCAATTAAAAAGCATTTATTATGTGTCAGGTTGTAATGTTAATGGGATTTAAGATCTTCCCTGCCCATTAATAAGCCTCATGTGGAGCCCATTAAGGGAAGCTTCCTTGGGGGAGGCTTGCTTGTAGGAAGACTTTCACACTTTTTGTTAATTTCTAATTAGGTACTAAGTCACAAGGGTTGTGATGTCTTCTGGCTCTGTGAAGTGTATATGTATTCTGAGTTGGTATTTTCCTTTGAGGGGCTGACTTATGGGAAAGATCTTGTGATTCCCTGGTCGAGACTACGAGTGACCATATGTTCATAACTCGCCGACTGCTCAGATGTAAAGGCTCTCCTGATCCAGGGATGTATGTAAAGTGTATAGCAACAGTGCTTTGATTCAGGCAGTAGAGCCATGTCTGTTGGTCTTTGTTTCTCTGCTTATATTTTCTCTGATTTTCTCTGAAATTCAGGGTGCTGATTTTTCCCCTGAACTAGTGAATGCAATTAAAAACAGATTGTTGACACTTTAAACAGCTATCTTTCCTACTAAAGCAGATCTAAGAACCTGTGCTAGCAGTCATCCTGGGCATGCCAGCGTGGTTGCCTTTACACAAGTATTATTCGAGGTGCTGGAGATGCAAAGACTAAAATGAAATAGTACCTGTCCTCAAAGAGTTTACATTCTATAGAGAGAGATAACCTATATATACATAAGTATATATTCAAGTATCCACTAGATGTGGAACACTGTATTTTTTATCTTTTGTTTTAGAAGGCAGTTTGTACAGTATTTCAAAATATGTTTCCTTTAAAGGCCAGACCATTTTCTAAGACAATCTTTGCTTGCTTGATTGCTTATGAATTATTATCAATTGTGTTGATGCATGTATTAATTGCTGAAAGGTTAAAGATGTTTTTGTTTGATTATCTTTTATTATGCTTATTTGCTTTATATTGATATCATGCCTATATTATATATAGATTTGTTTGTTAACTTTGCTTATGTGCACAATTTACTGTTTTGCTTATCTTGTAGGACTATTGTTATTAGTTTAAGTTTATTTACTGCAATGCATATTTGATTTTGTTTTGTAGATGTACATATACTGTTGTAATATGTGTATATTCTACACATAATTTAATCTTTGAGTCACTAACGCAGTCTCTTCCAGCATGCTTCACATTGTGTTATGCCTTTTGCATGTATAATTAATGTGCATTTGCTATATGCAGCAACCTGTGATGATTACCTGGGACACTGAGGTCATTGTTCTTTTAGGTATTGATCTGTAGGTAATGTTTTCCTGTATAATTCTAAGTACTCAGTCTACTGAAACTAGTTTTGCAAAGCATTCTTGGATTGATGATATGGACAGTCAGTTCACAATACTCCTCAGCTGATTTGTTAAGAATAACTTTTTGATGAGATGAAGAGTGTAATGGGGCAAGGGTGGGGGAATGGGGAGAGACTGGGGAAACAAGTCTTGGAACATTGAATAGATCTTCACTTCTTGTTTTCAGTCTACCATGGGAAACTTTCATGAGTCAGTTTTTGGTCATGCATGACCAAGGGGCTTAGACTACATATCAACAAAAAGTCTTCTACTGGCTTCTGGAGAACTGGAGATTCAGAGATTTTTGAAGCATAACTGAATGACGGGTGGGCAACCAGTAAAATGCATGGAGAAAGATGATGGAGTGCCATGTGTAAAGAACAGCAAAGAAGGCCTACATGGAAAGACCATTGTGTGCCTGGAAGGTAGTAATTAGTATGAAAATGAATAGTGTGCCCCTGTATCAATTTCTTTCCTGTGGGAATTGAATGAACAACACTGACTCCATCTTGTAACTCAATTCTAGAGCTAGTTCATTTCTCTTTCTATTCAATTATTGTTCTGGTCCAATTTCTGTCTTGTAAGAAAATGATTCAAATATGAGAATTATGAGAAAACTATTTCATTTTTTGCACTTAGCCCTACGTAACTGAATAGCTTTATTACCTCTACCTGTTACTTAGAGAGGCTTAACTTGGGCCCTAAGTTGTACTGATCAGAAACTTAGTCAGCTCTGAATATTGATACAAGAAGTTTTATCATGATAGTACATCTCAAGTAACCCATAAGTCTTATCTGAAAACTAGCTCTATACTGATCGTTCAGTTATTATTTCCACATTCCTTTGATTGAATACAGATACTTGGGGGGAGTAGGATACCTCTTTTTCTGATTTCAGGGAATTGTACCTGTTCACTCTCCCTCTCCCAACTTGGAAAGTCAGCAATCTTTTCTCCTGTAAGAAATGGAATTACCTGATCTTGTATCCTGGTTTATATCCTGTTGTTTTCTTTTAATACATAAAAATCTGTCTCTTCCTGTATTCATGGTCCAGTGTCAAGATGAGGAATTCTGGTCCCACTTTATTATGCAGTTGGTATGCATTGTTTAATAAATTGATATGCTCAGAAGCTCAAACCTTTGTTTCCTCAGTTATTTCATATTTCACCCTTCACATTCCTTTGTGGCTTTGAATGAAGCAAGACTGCTTTGAGATAATCCCAAGAATAAGGTGGTAGAGGGGTGGCAGCAGTGGTATACTAGAGTCAATTCAAACTGGCTCAAGAAAACCAGTAATTACATTTCTTTTTTTGGGGAAATCTTTTTATGGTAGTTGCAGTGGGACAGCTGGACACAGTTTAGATGATTCCAATTTTGGTGGCAACATAGTCTGGAGCAAGCCGGACATAGGCTTTCTTCTTTCCATCAGGCCAGATCAGTGTGTTGACCTTGACCATGTCAATATCATGTAGCTTCTTTACCACCTACTTGATCTGATGCTTGTTGGCTTTGTGTCCGCAATGAAGACTAGGGTGTTGTTGTCCTCAGTCTTCTTCATAGCAGACTCAGTGGTCAAGGGAAACTTAATAATGGCATAGTGATCAAGCTTGTTTCTCCGAGGGGCACTTTTCTGTGGGTATTTGGGCAACCTTCTTAGTCTTAGTGTCTTGGGTTGCTGGAAGGTGGGGGGATGTTCAGATCTTCTTCTTTTTCTGGCTATGAACACCCTTCAACACAGACTCCTTGGCCTTCAAGGCCTTGGACTTGGCTTCTGTCTTGTGGAGGACAATGGCTTCCTTCTTCGCCTTCAGTGCCATGTTGGGGGAAAGGCAATAATTACATTTTCAGTGTGAATGTTTGTACCTTGAATATCAGCAAATACTACAGATCAGAAACTGAGCTACTGTTTTGTTAATTATCTTGACTTAAAAAAGTGTCAGAGAAAAATATTAATAATGTAGATTTAATTTAAAAGTATGTCACATATATATTTTTTCTGGAGAGTTGGTTATTAATTATTTACCAGCACAACACTGGATGGCAGCACTATTGCCCCACAGCCTTGGCTATGAGCACATGAATGCCTCTGCCTCTTTCACTTATTCCTTCTAATCTTAGGCAGATAAGTATTCTAAGATAGAAGTTCCCAGGCACTTTCTGAATTTGCTAAACCCAAACGTCTCATTGGAAGTTTCATCATAACTGAATGGTGGGACCAGCTGTGATCACTAGAGTAGAAGTGGCAAAAGCTTCAAGGAATAACATCGTGCAATTAATGCTGGCCATGGACTTAGCAGAAGCACAAACTCTCAGACCCTAGCTGGGCTGCCTACCCAGCAAAGAATTAAACATAAGGGAAACTTGCTAAGGATTCCATAAACTCGGAGTGACAGGCACTGTGAGGTATTCCTCTGCTTCCTGTATTCTCTATTTGTTTGCATTCCCACTTTTGAACTTTAAGTTTGGGTCCATCCTATTTAGTGATTTTATTGTGCAAGGTGGGAATAGGCCTCTGGTTGTGGGGAACAGTGTTTTCTACCAAATATTCTTGCTATACCTTCTCAGAAAATCCATTTTGTAAAATTTAATGGTGTCATTCAGTTGAGTATTGATGTGGATGGAGCACACTAATGGGGGTTCAGGAGCAATTGTTGTAGAATCACAGCCCAACACAGTTATTCCTAGAACCCTTAGATCCAAAGTGAAAACTGTTCTCCTGAGACTACAGCTTCAGAATGTATCCATTTGAGGAAGTAACCCCAGAGGGAATGCTAAAAATATGTGTAAAGTAGATATGAGGTAACTTGTGGGAGGTCAGCATTCGCAACTGATAGGGAAGAAGAATGGAGCAGTTCTCAGGTAAGAGATGGCATCTGTTCTGAGCTTCAAAAGTACCTAGGCACTCTTAGAGGTGAAGAGAAAATGAGTTGCAGGCATGGAAGATTAATGAGAATAAATGTTCACAGCTGTGGATTCCTTTTTCTCTCAAAGTTAAGGATATTAAAGATGGAATGTTCTTGTGAAAAACAGCAAAAAAGCCTATTGACTGGAAGGTGGAGTGTGAAGGGGAGTAAAATGTAATAAGAAAACAGGATGGAGTCAGACCATGAAGGGCTTTAAATGCTGGGGTGGGGAGGGGTGGAGAAGAAGTTTTGTATGATTCACTGGAGTTTATTTAATAAGAAAGTGACATGGTCTGAATTATGCTTTAGGAGCATCACTTTGGCAGCAGTGGTAATGGTGGATTAAAAAAGAGAAAAGCAATGCAGGAAGACCAAGTAGGAGGGTATTGCAATAATCCAGGTAAAAAGTAAAAAAGGCCTGAATTAGGTTGGTAACCACATGAGTAGAATGAAGAGAATAGATGTGGTTGAATAAATGACATGCTGGATTTAGAGGCAGAGGAACTGGCTTTGCCACTTACTCCCTACAGGAACTTGGACAAATTACTTAACTTTTTAGGATCTGTTTTCTTGTCTGTAGAATGAGAGGGATGGAGTAGATCTAGACCTAGAGTCCCTTTCAGCTCTAAGATATGTTTTTGTGGACCATCACCAGTGATTGGTCTTGATTTATATCTTGCCACTTAGTCATTGAATGGGCATTGTCTCAGATAAACTGAGGCCTGGGAAAGATCTTAATTTAGAAAGACCAAGGTCACTCACTGTATCTGGGTCATTGCCAGTTATCTTGACTTTTGCCACTACTATGACTCTGGAGGAAAGAGTGAGGCTGATGACTCTGTATGCTCTATCACTTAAATCCAATTCATTCTCAAGGCAAAACATGACCCTCGTGATGTCATTGATCCTCTATAAGAATGAAGGATGCACAATAACAGTATGTTTTCTGTTGATTAATCACTTACTATCTGATAACTCAAATGGAAGCGATTCAGTTTCCTGGCATGGTGCTGGCAGACTGTCCATGTTTCACAGACATACAACAATGAGGTCACCACAATGGCTCTGTAGACCTTCAGTTTGGTAGTCAGTCTAATACCTCTTTTATCACATGCTTGCCTTTGGAGCCTCCCAAACACTGAACTAGCTCTGGCAATGCCTGTGTCAACCTCATTATTGACATGTACATCCCTAGAAAGTATATTGCCAAGGTAATCGAACTTATCCACAGCATTCAAAACTTCTCCATTTGTTGTAACCAGTGGCTCCAAGTATAGGTGGTGTGGTGCTGAGAGATTCAAAGATAAGTCTCTAAAGATTCTTAAGACATTTATCAGTGGTTGGAATGATGGAGTGATGGCACCTGGACCCCTAAAAGGAAAAGACCATGTCTTTGAAACCAATCTAGTCTCTGGATTCTCCCATACATTTCAGCAGCCCAAATCACTGGTGCCTTTACCCAAGATACCTGGTTCACCCCATCCCACTTAGTTTACCTAATTAGCCTACTTGATGTTCCTTTCACTGTTGTACTTGGCCCACACTCCTTAATCCTGCCCAGATCCTTTCACATTCCCTTTTGTATTTTAAGCATCAGCACTATCCTCATCAAGTGCAGGTTCACTAGGAACTCTGACTGCTTCTATTGGTGTTATAATAAACTTTGCCACTTGATTTGGAAGACAGTTTTGATAGGTTTTGGAAACTGGACACCAAAAAAATGCAGCCCAGCTCCTGAACCTTCCCATACATCCCCACCTAGATACTCAGTCCTTTCAACTGTCCTTTCCCTGCAGCCTCTGATCCAGCATACCTTTAATTCTCTGTTACCTCTTACCCTTAGGCCTGTTTAAGAAGTAATCAGTGAATGACCCCTTTAATGAGGCAAAGAAAAATAACTATATCAGGCTGGGAGGGAATCAGCTACAGTTACTATTGATAATCACTCTTAAGGTCAGAGAGTCCAGAAAACACCCCTTAAGTGGAGCTTGGGCAGGGGCCTAGTGTTGTCCAATTTATGGGCTTCAGAGTGTAGGCAAGGCAAGACAAGGCAGGGCAGGGCAGGGCAAGGCAGGGCAGGGCAGGGCAAGGTAGGGCAGGGCAAGGCAAGGCAGGGCAAGGCAAAACAGGGCAGGGCAGGGCAAGGCAAGGCAGGGCAAGGCAAAACAGGGCAGGGCAGGGCAAGGCAAGGCAGGGCAGGGCAAGGTAGGGCAAGGCAAAGCAGGGCAGGGCAAGGCAAGGCAAGACAAGGCAAGGCAAGGCAAGGTGGAAAACAGAAATACCTTTTCACTCATTAATTCCTGGTAACTTCAATCAGCAATAATCTTACTTCTGAATTGCTCATGGTTTCTGTTGTTTGGGCACTTAAGCTTGTTTTATTACCTTATTTTATGCTTTTTTTCTTAATGTTCTATTTGTCTCTATCATCCCATGCACATGTAAAAAAAAATAAGCTTCCTGAAGGCAAAAACTGTCATAAATTGTTCCTCTGTCTCTCATAGAAGGCAACTAGGTGGTGAAGTGGATAGAGAACTCAGGAAGACCTGAGTTCAAATCTGAATTCAGATATTTACTAGCTACATGACCTTGGGCAAGGTGACATACCTTAGCCTCTTTGGTTTCCTTAGGTTCCTCAACTGTGAAATGGAGCTTAGTAAAGTGCCTGGTGCTGAAATTGGGCTTGATAGAGCCCCTGGAGAAGGAGGAGGTCCAGGCTGATGTGACTGCAGTCAATGCTAAAGGCGATCAGGAACTTGCTGGTAAGTTACCTGCCCTGTTTTGGAGGGATTGACCTAGATTTGTCACCTCTCTTAAGGACATGGCAACTCTCCTACATAGGACTTACCTCGTTCCTGGACTGCTTGATAATGCTTAGAAGACAATTTCAAAATGTGTTTAAGGAATTCAGGTGCTATTTGCTTGTTACTGAAACAGGCATGGATTTGTAAAGCATGCAAGCTCCTTAGTGGTGGGGGTTCTTTTCTCCTGGGCATTATTATTCTTCTCTTTCCCAGTAGTTGTTGCCTCTCCTCTCCTCTCCCCTTCCCTCCCCTCCCCTCCTTTGGTGTGTAGAGTATGTTATCCTTCTGGCCACATCATGTCTTTTATCATCTGGAAAGCATGGAACTTGGATGCTGTTCTTATCCTTACCACATAGAATCATAGATTAAGGACTAAAGAGACCTAGTCCCAACACCCTCATTTTATAGAAGAGAAAAATAAGACCCGGAGAGGGGAAATAATTTGCCCAAGGTTGTAGCAAAAACAACCACCACTCAGGTAGTACATGGCAGAAACAGGATTGACAAATAGTTCCTTTGACTTCCCATTTAATGTTCTTTCCATCAGTCCTCATCTTTTTTATCCTATCTGTACATTTGACATTATTGACCCCCCCCCCTTTTCTTCTGATTGGCTCTCTTGTTGAACTTTCTTGACATAACTCTCTCCTAGCCAATAAGGCTAGGAGATGAGAAAATAGGCAATAAGGCAAGATTTGAACACAGGTTGAATAAGGAATCACTAGAATTATTTGAGTAGGGAGTTGGAGTGATGGGATCAGATTAGCACTTCAGAAAAATCACTTTCAGAGTTTTATGGATGATGGATTGGAGTGGGGAGATGAAAGGAAAGCAGTTAGGAGACTATTGCAATGGTCTAAGCAAGCGATGATAAGGACATAAAATAGAGTGGTTAGTATAGGAGAGATGTTGTGGAGATAGAAATAAGAGTTGGCAGCTCACAAGCGATATGGGGTAAGTAAGAATGAAGAGTCGAGGTTGACACTTAATGTTTTGAAACTAAGTGATTGGAAGAATGGCAGTGCCCTTGAAAATAATAGGGAAGGTCAGAAGAGGGGTGGGTTTTAGGGAAAAGATAATGTTCTGTTTTAGATCTGTTTAATTTAAGATAATCACTATACCTCAGAGTTCTGCTATTGTTGGGATAATTTTCCCCCAAATATATAGATTCGTGCTACATCCAAGAATAACATTAGATCTGCTGAATAAACTTTTTATTCAAATAAATGCAAAAATCCGCAGGAAAACCACAGGCTCACACTTATTTGCAAAGTTCTTTTATCTTAGGCAAACAATATTGATCATTCAACTCTTTATTTTTAAGACATATGCATTATTGGAGGCTTATCAGCCTTGCAAAAGATGGCTCCTTATCACTAATAAAAAGAGTAATAAATGTAAATCAGAACAACTTTGAGATTTCATCTCATACCAAGGAAATTGACAAGGAAAATAAAATATGAAAATACTTAGTGTAAGATGGGATGTGATACTATTTCACTGTTTTAGGAGCTATGATTTGGGCCATCATTTCTGGAAAGCAATTTCGAATTATACTTTTTAAAAAAAGTTACCAAAATGGCCATGTCCATTGACCCAGAAATATTATTGGCCTGTCTCCTAAGAAGGTTAAAGATACAGCAGAAGGTTCAATGTTCACCAAAATATTCATAGTAGAGTTTTTTGTAGTAACAAAGAACTGGAAACAAAGTAGATGTTCTTCAGTTGGGCAATAACCAAGCAAGTTGTAGTATATAAATGTAATAAGATATTAGTGTGCAATGAAAAGCAACAAATGTCAAGAATTCAGAAAAGTATAGGAAGACTTGTATGCAAACTGATGCAGAGTAAACAGCACCAAGAAGACAATAGACACAATGTAAAAAAACAAAAGAAAACAAACAACACTATATACTTTTGACAATTCTTAGCCCTAGAGAAGAGAGGAAAACATGTTTCTCCCTTCTCTTAATTACTTCAGTCACATAATGAGAAGACAGGATTCATTAGAAAGATTAAAGACAAAAGGAGAAGTGGATAGCAGAGGATGAAATAGATAGAGTTATGGAAATAACATGAGCTTGGGCAGACTTTGAAAGATGGTGAAAGATTTAGGGACCTGGTGTGCCATGGTCCATGGAGTCTCAGAGAATTGAACATGACTAAAAAACTGAGCAACAATCTGTTACTTCCAGAAGTGAGGGACAGAGTGTGTGAAACATCATATATACTGTCACACTTAGTTGATATATTAGTTTTGCTGAATTTGTTTTTCTCTTTGCATTCTTTATTACAAAAGCTCAATGAATAGAGGAGGAAGAGAGATATATTCAGAAATGAAAACAATATAAAAACAGAAGATATCAATATATGTCTTATAAATAGAAACAAAAATTTCCTGCAAGTAAATCCTCAGAAATCCTGGGTTAAGCAAGAATGAGGGAGACACAAATTTCACCAAAGTTCTCAACTCCACTCACTCTACTGAGATTTACTTTAATTAGTGTTGCAAGTTTATTTGGGAATTGGGAATTCTACCCATAACAATTTCTTTGCTATCTGGAGCTCATTTCTATTCCTTATGTGTAATAATAAATGTATATAATGTTCTAAATTAAATTTTAAAAGATATCTTTTATATTTCCCTCTGAGATATCTATTCTTTGGCTCAGGCTTAACTTTTTGAATGATAATCTAAATGGTTTATTGTGATTACATTCCCCACATGCATTTGTATTGATTTTAAAACATGTTAGCAGCAGATCTCTCCAGTGATGGGGACTGCAATAGAATTGTAGGCTATAGAGATTGTAAAATAAGGTTTTATAAAAAACTAAATCAAATAGGGGACACAGTCATGATGGCAGAGTAGAATCTGAGATCTACTACTGTTCTTCCCTCAAACCCCTCAAAAAATCTATAAAAGTGACTCTAAATAAATTCTAGAGCAGCAAAAGTCACAAAATGGCAGACCGAAGCAAATTTCCAGCCTAAAACAATCTGGAAAGTTGATGGGAAGGGTCTAATGCACCAGACTGGGAGGGGAGCACAGTTCAGTGCCAACATGGACTGAAGGGACCAGACCTTAGGGGACTGAATTTCTGGCAGTTGCTGTGGATTCCAGACTTCTCAACGCACACATGCCAAGGACAGCTTCAAAGGTCAGTGGAAAGGGTCTCTCACCTAACTGAGAGGCAAATGTGGTCCAACCTTAGCCCCAGGGCAGAGGCTGTTTCCGGAGCCCTCCACTTAACAAAGCTCAAAAGTCAAGTAATTGGCTGGGAAAATGAGCTAATGGGAGGGGGAAAGAGCAAATGGGGGAAAAGAAACAGACTATAGATTCTAACTTTCTCAGTGAAATGGTATTTTCTCACATCACTAGTGATGAGGAAGATCAAAACATACAGCCAAAAGAAGACAACAAAGCCAAAGCTCCTGCATCCAAAGCCTCTAAGAATAATATGAATTGCTCTCAGGCCATGGAAGAGCTCAAAAAGGATTTTGAAAATCAAGTAAAAGAAGTAGAGGAAAACTTGGGAAGAGAAATGAGAGTGATGCAAGAAAATCATGAAAAACGAGTCAACAGCTTACTAAAGAAAACCCCCCTAAATGCTGAAGATAATAGCACCTTTAAAATTAGACTCACCCAAATGGTCCAAAAAGCCAATGAGGAGAAGAATGCCTTAAAAACTAGAATGAGCCCAATTGAAAAAGAGGTCCAAAAACTCACTGAAAAAAAATAATTATTTAAAAATTAGAATGGGGCAAATGGAAGCTAATGACTTTATGAGAAATCAAGAAATGATCAAACAAAACCAAAAGAATGAAAAAAAATAGAAGACAATGTGAAGAATCTCACTGAAAAAACAACTGACCTAGTAAATGGATCCAGGAGAGATAATTTAAAATTATTGGACTACTTGAAAGCCATGATAAAAAAAAAAAGAGGCTAGACATCATCTTCCAAGAAATTATCAAGGAAAACTGCCCTGATATTCTAGAATCAGACAGAAATGAAAAGAATCCACCAATCACTTCCTGAAAGAGATCCCAAAGGAAAACTTTTAGGAATATTGTAGTCAAATTCCAGAGTTCCCAGGTGAAGGAGAAAATATTGCAAGCATCCAAAAAGAAACAATTTGAGTATTGCAGAAATACAATCAGAATAACATAGGACTTAGCAATTTCTACATTAAGGGGCTGAAGAACTTGGAATATGATATTCCAGAGGTCAAAGGAGATAGAATTAAAACCAATAATCACTTACCCAGCAAAACTGAGTATAATATTTCAGGGGAAAAATGGAACTTCAGTGAAATAGAGGACTTCCAAGCATTCTTGTTGAATAGAATAGAGCTGAATAGAAAATTTGACTTTCAAATACAAGAATCAGGAGAAGCATGAAAAGGTAAACAGGAAAGAGAAATCATAAGGGACTTACTAAAGTTGAACTCTTTATTCCTACATGGAAAGATAATATTTATAACTTATGAGACATTTCTCAGGATTAGGATAATTGGAGAGAATATATATGTATAGGAGGAGCCAAGATGGCAGAGTAGAAAGACTCACTGTATGCTAGCTCCGAACCCACAGACCATAAATTTCCTGTAAAAAGAACTCCCCACAAATGCAAGCCACACAGGAACACAGTGGAGGAGATTTCCGTTCCAGAGAGCCCTGAAAAACCAACCCCAAAGGTCCGTTGCGCACCAGACGTGGAGCCCACCCCTGCACTGCCCTGCCCGCATGGCCCCAGAGGAGCAGATCCGAGCAGGCTTCAGGGACAGAATCTCCGGCAGCCGTGAAGGTCCCTCCACCCACAGGTGCTACAGGTCAGTGAGAGAGACTTCTGGGCTAGCTGAGAGGGGAGCAGGGTGTCTCTGTGACTCAGGCCCCCTCGGGAGGCAGCAGCAGAGGCAGTGGCAACCTGGGACTCCCAGAGCAGACAGGAGCTCAGGGCCATTACGGAAGATCTCTGCATAAAACCCCCTGAGGGAACTGAGCCTGGGAGGCGGCCCTGCCCCCACCTGAGCATCAGAACTTAAGCTCACATTGAATAGCAGCTGCTCCCGCCACGGAAACCCCGAGGCTGGGGAGCAGCATTTGAATCTCAGACCCCAAGCATTAGCTGGGCGGATCTAGGCAGGGGTGGAGAGGAATCTCAGAAGTCAAGTAACTGGCTGGGAAAATGCCCAGAAAAGGGAAGAAAAATAAGACCATAGAAAGCTACTTTCTTGGGGAACAGATGTTTCTTCCTCCTTTCATTTCTGATGAGGAAGTACAATGCTTGTCATCAAGGAAGGACGTGGAGGTCAGGGACTCTGTATCCCAGATATCCGAGGTGGATGTTCGGTGGGCTCAGGCCATGGAAGAGCTCAAAAAGGATTTGGAAAATCAAGTTAGACAGGTGGAGGAAAAACTGGGAAGAGAAATGAGAGAGATGCAAGAAAAGCATGAAAAACGGGTCAATACCTTGGTAAAGGAGACCCAAAAAAATGCTGAAGAAAATAACACCTTGAAAAATAGGCTCATTCAATTGGCAAAGGAGGTTCAAAAAGCCAATGAGGAGAAGAATGCTTTCAAAAGCAGAATTAGCCAAATGGAAAAAGAAGTTCAAAAGCTCACTGAAGAAAATAGTTCTCTCAAAATTAGAATGGAACAGATGGAGGCTAATGACTTTATGAGAAACCAAGAAATCACAAAACAAAACCAAGAGAATGAAAAAATAGAAGATAATGTGAAATATCTCATTGGAGAAACAACTGGCCTGGAAAATAGATCCAGGAGAGACAATTTAAAAATGATGGGATTACCTGAAAGCCATGATCAAAAAAAGAGCCTGGACATCATCTTTCATGAAATTATCAGGGAAAACTGCCCTGATATTCTAGAACCAGAGAGCAAAATAAGTATTGAAGGAATCCATCGATCACTGCCTGAAAGAGATCCAAAAAGAGAAACTCCTAGGAACATTGTGGCCAAATTCCAGAACTTCCAGGTCAAGGAGAAAATATTGCAAGCAGCTAGAAAGAAACAATTCCAGTATTGTGGAAATACAATCAGGATAACACAAGATCTAGCAGCTTCTACATTAAGGGATCGAAGGGTGTGGAATAGGATATTCCAGAAGTCAAAGGAACTAGGACTCAAACCAAGAATCACCTACCCAGCAAAACTGAGAAATCGAGGACTTTCAAGCATTCTTGATGAAAAGACCAGAGCTGAAAAGAAAATTTGATTTTCAAACACAAGAATGAGAAGAAGCATGAAAAAGTAAACAGCAAAGAGAAGTCATAAGGGACTTACCAAAGGTGAACTGTTTACATTCCTACATAGAAAGACAATATCTATAACTCTTAAAACTTTTCAGTATCTGGGTAGTTGGTGGGACCACACACACACACACACACATACACACACACACGTATACATCTGCGCACACACACATACAGAGACAGAGAGCACAGAGTGAATTGAATAGGATAGGACCATATCTTAAAAGAAATTTAGGTAAATGGTGAGAGAGAAATGTAGTGGGAGGAGAGAGGGTGAAATGGAATGGGGTAAATTATATCTCATTCAAGAGGCAGCAGGAGACTCTTTAGTGGAGGGAAAAGGAGGAGAGCTGAGAAAAAAACATGATGTTCTCCCCTTCTCATCACATTCAACTAAAGGAAGGAATAATATGCACACTCATTTTGGTATGAAAACCTATCTTACAATACAGGAAAGTGGGGGAGGAGATAAGCAGGGTGGGGGTGATGATGGAAGGGAGGGCAATGGGAGGAGGGAGCAATTTGAAGTCAACGCATTGGGAGGGACAGGATCAAAAGAGAAAATAGAAACAATGGGGGGCAGGATAGGAAGGAGGGAAATAGAGTTAGTCTTGCACAACACGACTGTTATCGAAGTCATTTACAAAACTACACAGATATGGCCTATATTGAATTGCCTGCCTTCCCAAAGTGAATGGGTGGGGAGGGAGGGATGGGGAGAATTTGGAACTTAAAGTTTTAGGAACAACTGTTTAGTATTGTTCTTGCTACTAGGAAATAAGAAATACAGTTAATGGGGAATAGAAAGTCATCTGGCCCTACAGGACAAAAGAGAAGATGGGGACAAGAGAAGGGAGGGATGATAGAAGAGAGGACAGATTGGTGATAGGGGAAATTAGAATGCTTGGTGTATTGGGGTGGGGGAGGGTATAACTGGGAAGAAAATTTGGAACCCAAAATTTTGTGAAAATGAATGTAAAAAGTTAAATAAATAAATTTAAATTAAAAAAATAGATACTTTAAAAAAAAGAATATATATGTATAACAGAGAGAACGAGACAGAGACAGAGAGACAAAGGGCACAGGGTAAGCTGAATATGAAGGGATGATATCTAAAAAAGAAAATTAAGGGCTGAGAGGAATGTACTAGGAGAAAGAGAAAGGGAGGGGTAGGATGTACTAAATCACCTCACATAAAAAAATGCAAGAAAAAGCTTTTACAATGGAGGGGAAGAAGGGGAAGGTGAGAGGGAATAAACCTTGCTGTCATCCCATTTGGCTTCAGGAGGGAATAACATACACACTCAGCTGGGTATGGAAGTTTATGTTACCCTACAGGAAAGCAGGGGGGAAGGGGATAAGGGGCGGGGAATAATAGAAAGGACAGCAGATTGGAGGAAGGGGTAATAAGAAGCAAACACTTTGGTAGAGGAATAGGTCAAAGGAGAGAACTGAACAAATGGAGGGTGGGACAGGATAGAGGGAAATATAGTTAGTGTTTCACAACATGACTATTATGGAAGTGTTTTGCATGACTACACATGATTACCTATATTGAATTGCTTGCCTTCTCAATGAGGGTGGGTGGGGAGGGGGAAAGGAGAGAATGTGGAACTCAAAGCTTTAAAAATGAATGTTAGAGGTTGTTTTTAAATACAACTAGGAAATAAGATATATAAGAAATGGGGTATAGAAATCCATCTTACCCTACAGCAAAATAGAATGGAAAGGGATTGGGGAGAAGTGATAGAAGGGAGGGCAGATTGGGGTAAAGGGCAATCAGAATACACACTGTCCTGGGGTGCGGGTAGAGGGGAAATGGGGAGAAAATTTGAAATTCAAAATTTGTGCAAGTGAATGTTGAAAACTGAAAATAAATAAATTATATATAAAATAAGGGAAAAAATTAAGTAAAAAACAAACCCACTCAATACTCTTTTAAGTGTAAAAGCCCAAAGGTGGAAAAAAAGACCCAGAAGCATCAGGTTTCTAAGGTCTTCTACAACTTTGAGATCATTCATGTCTTTTTCTGTTCTGTGGAATCTTCTTTATTTGAAATTTATTTTTCTTTTAAACCAGGACAAGACTCAAAGAAAGCAGAGTTTAGGAGCCACCAAAGGGAGTGTTTAAAAAACAACAGCTACAAAGGCCTGTGCTGCAATGTGAGACAGGTTGTTTGGGGCTTCCCCTTTTGGTAATAGCTGTGTATTGTGAGGAAGTAACTCCAAAGGAACAGATGTTTCCCAAGGAAGGGAGCTGCGATAAAGAAAGGAGGCTGATTCCAATACATCTCACAGAGGAACAGAGATCAAGACCATTTGGCATTGTGCTGAGTTTTCTTGTTTGGACAAAATTGTTTACTATTTATTTACCATAGATACTAAAGTTTACTTTAGTGTAGTAAGAAGTTAAATGGTGTTCCTATCCTTTAAAAAAAAAATATATATATATATATATATACGTATATACATATATACGTATATATACATACACACATACACACATATATATGTATATATACACACACAGACATATATATATGTATGTATATATGTATTCTTTAATTTTATTTTCTTTTTTTAAAACAGGTAAAGACACCACAAGAGGAAGTTTTCTTCTCTTTCTGGTTTACCTCCTTCTTTCTCTTCACAGATGTAGCAGATGAATTGAAGCTTTTGTCCCATGGCATCTAAGGGAACATGCTTCTGCCAAGGCCCTACCACCGCACAATAGAACTGCCCCAGGCTACCTACTAGCTCTTGCGCCGTGAAACCTATTTCCAAGGTTTTACCTTTCATCTCCAGCCCCTCACATCACACAGAGATATGATCTGGATTCTAAGGATCCCCTTCTCCTGTTTTGCCTGTATCTGTATTTGGACTGTCCTTTGCCTCGATCGTTCCTCTCTCCCTGTTTTTGTACCAAATGAAAAAATTCCTAATTATGACTGCTATCTTCTTTCTCTTATCTCTCCCTCTCTCCTCTTCTTCCTTTCCTCTTCAGAGGAATGAAATGAAAAGGAAGGGAGAAAAGGATCATGAATGTGATTTTAAGTTCCTCCTCATCTTCCATCTCAATACTTATCATATTTCTGAATGGAAACCTCAAACAAAATTTGCCTGGAGTCCATCGTATCACATGGAAGCCACAAGGTGGCTCTCTTCAAAAGTGTTCACTTTTCCCAATCTTGCCCAGTTTCTGAAATTCTACTCTCTGTTGTCTTTCCTTGGAAGGAAATCTAGACTATCTGTTGAAGTGTTTAATTAAGGGTTTGGGGTTAGAAGTGAAATTGAGGGATCATCTAATCTATTAGTTTCCAAACCTTTTGGAAGGACTGACTTGTTGCCACCACCAAAATAAATCTATAAACAACCTTGTGCTTACTTACCTGATAGCAGTGGTATCTGAGTCTCATGATAATTATCCAATTCTCTCAACCCCAAAATACTAAATAAAAGGTAAGACACATTAACACGTGGTTGGTGGAGCTGTAAGTTGGTCCAATCATTCTGGAAATCAATTTAGAATTATTCTAAAAAAAAAACCAACCCTATCTAACATAGTCTAAGAAACATAATAAAAACCATGCCCATGCAATTTCTACTGCACCTACCCCAAGGAGGTCAAAAGACAGAAAGGTACCATATGTATATGGAACATTCATTTTATTTTATGTTTATTAGATTCAGAATCGAAAAAATTCTAAAAAAGACAGGTACAATGTATGCCAGAATATTACATATCTTTTGATCTAGAGATCCTACTGCTAGGCATAAATACCAAAAGAGGCCAAAAAGAGAAATTAAATTCTCAAATATACCAAAATATTAGTTGCATCCTTTCTAATCTCTAAACTAATTTAAAGTGATAGTTCTAAGATATAGATCAGACATATACTTACACATATGCATATCATATACATATAAATCTGACTCTTTGATTGTTTAAGCCCATTACCACTAGAATCAAATACAAACTCCCCTGCTTAGCATTATAATGCTTCACATGGTGCCACATTACAAATTACTCCCTTTTACACACTCTACTATCCAGCCAAACTAGCCTACTTCTTACTCTCCCACATGGCATTGCTTCTCTCATCTCCCTGCATCTGCACAGTCTTTCTCTGTGTCTGGAAGCATTCCCCTAACTTCCTCCTTACTAAATGCCTCTCAAAGTCTTTGATGTCCTTCGAAACTCAGCTCACATTGCCTTTTACCTGAAACTTTTACAGATTCTCTCTAGCTGTTAGTATCTTCCCTCCTAAAAAGTATTTTGTATATATTATCGCTATATGTCTACCTTTAGAAAATGCTTCCTATGGGAAGGGATTGCTTCATTTCTGTCTTTGTATTCCAGTACTTAGCATAGTGCCTGGCCCACAGTAAGTCCTGGTATGGTTATTGATTGTCAATTGCAGTATCTTTGGGGGGTAACAAATGTAAAAGATTTATTCAGGGCACCTACTCCATGGCTCCTCACACTTCTCACACAGGGCATGGCTATTCTATGAGCTGGTTTGTTCCATTCAGGTCTGAATTACCAAAGAAGGACCACCACCATAGTGTTATGTTCAAACTCTTACAGGATCCTAGGGATAAGGCTCTTGTGATGGTACTATTTTCTGCCTACTCACCACTTTAGCTTTTGAACTCCCACTGAGGTGATTCTTTGTACATAAAACCAACCCGTTACAAGGATAACTCATTTAGATCTTAAACATAACCATTTACTTAGCAGTAAGGCAAGAGAAATAATAGTATTATAGGTACTCATATAGTAAAGCAAATTCAGGAGTAACAAGTGTATTACAATCTACATAAAAACTTGGATCACATGCTCTCATCAAAGCCCTCAGCATCTGTAGGGAAGTGTAGGTGCACACTTACAAAAACCTGGCAGGGAAAGATATGAGTGGGGAAAACCCATGCACTCAAAGTAACATTCTTTTCAGGAATATCTATATTACACAGTCTCTTCTATCTGTTCCCCTTCTGATGCCTACTGCTGTCCACCTGAGTCAACTCTCAAACTAAAGAAGCATTTAAAAGTTCTTTCAATTTGTAACCATCCTTAAAAGATGGCTTCAGTTAGCAGTTCACTTTAGGTTAGGAAACTGCGAAGTTCATCAGGCCAGATTGGAAACTGAAATGTCTGTTCAACAATTCCACAAATATATTTACCCCTTGAGAAAACATAATAGGTATGGACTATTACTTTATGTCTTAAGTATTTGTTAATGTGTTCACGAAAGTCTTTGGTGTTTTAAAACATCTCTTTTATGGTGGAAGGAACAAATCACTTCTATACCTGATATCAACACTGTACACTGGGAAACTATTCTAAAAAGGATGCTGTTTATTACTTTTAGGGAAGACCTTAGATAGGAGCCATACCTAAGCTTTATTATAGAGATTTCCCCTGGAGTTCCATTTTAGGGTGGTGGGTATAATGAGCCAATGAATGTAATGGAAATAATGGAAGCCTGATTCTCTCTCTTTGAGTATCAGACTCTCAGAACTGAACACAGACTATATGGGTACAGAATTGGAGATCCTTTTCTGAGAGCCCTGCCTCACCTCAGACTTCAAGCTATATTCTGCTACAATGGAAGGCTTGCTGGGCAATAAGGGGCAGGGTAATGTATTTGGAAATGAATTTGATGTAAGAAAGCAAAAGGTTTCAAAAAAATTTTTTTAATTAAAGATGTGGTTGGTGAGTTTCTTTCAGTAAAGTTATTCAGACTCATCTAAAGGCATTTTAGCATGGGTAAAATTCTAGGCTTGGAGCTCAGAGTTGGGAGAGATTTCAAAGGCCATGTAGTCCAACATCAGCCTAGACAAGAATTCTCTCTACAATGTAACCAAGAAATGATTGTGTAACTTTTCTTCAAAGACCTTCAGTGAAGTGAAACCTGTCGTATCCCAAAGAAGCTCATTTCACTTTTGGATAGCTAGGTAGTGCAGTGGATAAAACACTAGGCCTGGAGACAGGATGACTCAGTCTCATGAATTAAAATCCACCCTCAGACACTAGCAATATGACCCTGGGCAAGTCTATTTGCCCGAGTTCCTCATCTATAAAATAAGCTGGAAAAGGAAATGGGAAACCATTCCTTGCCAAGAAAACCCCAAATAGGGTCATGAAGAGACAGACACGACCGAATAACAACAAATTGTTAAAGAAAATTATTCCTTAGGTCAAACCTAAATTTTCTTCTTTGCTGCTTCCACCTATTGTGCTCACTTCTGAGACCAAGCAAAACAACTCTTCCTCTGTGTGAACAGTCTTCCGGATCATAGGATCATAGACTTAAAGCTGGAAAGACTCTCAGAGGCCACTGAGTTCAACTCATTTTACAGAAGAGATCAAGGAGCTTCCTTGAGGGAACACAGGTAATAAGCATCACAACTGGAATTTGAATGTCAGCTTCTCTGACCAGTGTGCTTTCTCCTGTACAATCTTTTTTCCTGTATAATCCCTATGATGCTATAATAGAGGAGCAGTTGAGGGGAATTAATCCTTATAAGTACAGTGAGTCTACAATCAAAAATGCTTTTGCCTTTAGACAGTGGTTGCTTACAACAGTAATTGACAGGAATCAATAAAAGGCTGCCCCCAATACAGCAAGGTGCCTTGGTGTGCTAAATAAAATCCTTTTAGCTTTCTTCCTTGATTTTTGCCTCATTAATTAGGGTGAGACCTGAGAGCAAAGATTTCTTTTAACAGTACCACTGCCTCTGGCAACTAGATCTAGGTAGAGCCTGGCCTGGATTCAGAAAGACTTGAGTTCAAATATGACCTTAGACACTTACTAGCTCTGTGACCCTGGGCAGTGAAGGTGGCTGAAGCAGGTGCTGTGGAGGGCTTGATCAGACATCTAAAATTCCAAGGCCATTCATCCTGGCCATAAACAGACATCTGGACTTAAAAAAAAATTATATATATATATATATATATATATATATATATATATATATATATAATTTATTTATTTTTGGTTTACAACATTGACTTCCACAAGATTTTGAATTCCAAATTTTGTCCCCATTTCTCCCCACCCCTATCCCAGGATAGTGTGCACCCCATCCACCCCTTCCCCCAATCTGTCCTCCCTTCTCCCATCCCCATATCAACACTGTACACTGGGAAACTATTCTAAAAAGGATCCTATTTATTACTTTTAGGGGAGACCTTAGATAGGAGCCATACCTAAGCTTTATTATAGAGATTTCCCCTGGAGTTCCATTTTAGGGTAGTGGGTATAATGAGCCAATGAATGTAATGGAAATAATGGAAGCCTGATTCTCTCTCTTTGAGTAGCAGACTCTCAGAACTGAATACAGACTATGTGGGTACAGAATTGGAGATCCTTTTTTGAGAGCCCTGCCTCACCTCAGACTTCAAGCTATACTCTGCTACAATGGAAGGCTTGCTGGGCAATAAGGGGCAGGGTAATATATTTGGAAATGAATTATTATTATCTATTATCCTGTTTGGCAAGATAGAATTCTATACCCCATTGCCTGTACATCTTATTTTCCAGTTGCATGCAAAAACAATTTTTAACATTCATTTTTAAAGTTCTGAGTTCCACATTCTCTCCCTTCCTCCTTCCCCACCCAAGCAATTTGATATAGGTCATACGTGGGTAGCCATGCAAAACACTTCCATGTTGCAAAAAAATAAACACATTTCCCTCAATCCTGTCCTGCCCTCCATTTATTCCATTCACTCCCTTGACCTGTCCCCCCATAATAGTGTTTGTTTTTGATTACCCCTTCCTCCAATTTGCCGGACTTTTGTTTTGTCGCTGGACTTCAATGACTCTGGAAGAGAGAGAGAGGTCTGCAACTCTGCCTCACTTGAATTCACAGGCAAGTCAAGACATCATCCCATGATGCCACTGGTCCTCTTGTTACAGGAAGGACAAACAGCAACATGTTGCTTCATTGTACACCACTTTGCTGTGGATGCTGCCAAGCAAGTCCGGACTTAGCATGTGACTAGAGAGCTCCTCCTCTCTGCTTCTAGAACCCACGGACGTCCTTGGCGATTTCTTCCTTCTGAGAAAAGTGGTCTCTGCAATTAGTTCAAAGCAAGAGGCTTTTTAAATAGGTCTTTCTAAAGAGCAACAGCTTCAGTCTTGCACCAGCAAAAAAAGTTCAACTTGAGAGAAAAAAAGAAAGGAAACACAAAAACTCAATTTATTTCCACAAGGGAATAACCTCTTTCGTCTTTTCAGTCTTGCCTAGAAAGGACACTGGGCAGCTAGGTGGTGCAGTGGATAGAGCACCAGTGCAGGAGTCAGGAGGACCTAAATTCAAATCTCACCTCAGACACTTGACACTCACTAGCTGTGTGACCTTGGGCAAATCACTTAACCCCAATTGCCTCTTCCTGGGTCATCTCCAGTCATCCTGATGAATATCTAGTCACTGGACGCAGATGGCTCTGGAGGAGACATGAGGCTTGTGACCTGCACGGCCCTCCCTCACTCAAAACAAAGTCAAGTGCAAGTCATGCCATTATTTCTCTGATGGCATGGTCTTCATCGGCAGCAAAGGATGAATGAACAGAAAGGATACTAGTCTCCAATAGATTAACTTTAGCTTCCAAACTAAGGAATAGTGCTCAAGTCTTTATTTTTGACTAAACTTCCTAGTCCAATGGCTAGGTTCTTTCTGTGAGACTTCTCTCTAGTTTGTAATGGGCATTCTCTCTGACTCCAAACTTGAATCTTTGAAGCCTAGACTATCCCTGTCCCGCTTAGTTATCCATTTAAGGGCTATTTTCCCAACAGCTACTAAATTGCTCAGAGTTTCAAAATTTACCACTTTTTCTATTCCAAATCTCTTCCATTTTTCATTGTAGATGAATGGGTGAGAAAAGACACAGAAACAAAGCTAAACCCAGATAGAGTCTTAGTCTCTCCCATTTTAGCCACATTCCCGACTCTTCACATGTAGAAACAGCAAGCAAAACTTGAAAAGGTTTGAGTTCACCTTTACCTGGATATGTACTGGGCCTCTTGGGATTGTTATTAAGAATAGTTTACAAACCTAAAAGTGTTGTAGAAATGTGAGTTCTCTAATTCTTATCAGTTTTGTTGAGGTTCAGGTAAAAAAATCCTACCACAAGTTACTATCCTGCTTTAAAAAAAAATTTACTAGATACTATTGTATAGGTAAATAAAATAACTGCTTTTAGTAGCTGTAGGGCTGTAGCTCCTACAGACTCACAATAAGCATCCTCAGATGAATTCCAATAAGCAGACAGGACAACAGGGATAATATACAACTCATTCTGTTACCTCATGTTTTTGTAAATTCCTTGATAGCAAGGATTATCATTTGACTCTTTGTATCTCTAGAGCTTAGCATAGTGCTTGACATGTAGTAGGCTACATGTTCCTGTTAACTCTGGTAATAAATGATGAGTCACAGAGGTTTTATAACCATGGTTAACTCCAAAAATACAAAAGAGCTAACACAGGTTAAAAGGAAAAAGCTTTCTTTATGCCACTGGGGGAGAGAAATTAGATACATATGTTGGGGTCTCCTCTAATAGGAGACCCAAGGCAGTGGGACTAAACCTTGATTTATATATTTGTGACTAGATAAAGAACCAGTGTAGCGTAGCAAGAGTGGGACGACACAACAGCAATAGTGAGGTAAGGTTATCTAGTGCCAAAAAGTTCATTCATAGCAGAGCTTCATGTCTGGGCCTATTGGTGCTTGCCCAAGCTCAGGAACGATCAGTTTAGTTGCAGTAAAATTTATCCAGAGGGTGAGAGCAAAGGATTGTTGTAATGCTAGCCTCAGGTGTTACTCACTGAGCCTCAGCTCTAGAAAACAGGGTGTTTAAGAAGAGAGGAATGATCTTGGATCCTGACATTCCATAAAAGATTTCTGTTGGTTTTTGATCCATCTAACATATGCTCTGAGAATGTCTATTCTCTTGCTCCTTCTTGATGAGGATGGACCCTGTGGTTTCATTGTAGAAGTTTTTGTTAGGATATTTTCCAAACATGTTATGGCCCATTTGACATTCTAAAAGTACAGTTATTTTTTGTTTGACTCCTTAGGCTTTTCTAGATATACTCATTTCCCATCGGCAAAAAGTTATAGCTTTGTTTCCTCTTTGCTTTTCCTTGGTTTCCTCTTGGTTTCCCATGCTTTTTTCTCTCAATTTCTTTTTCTTGTTTTCTTGCTATTGCTATTATTTCTCATCCTATATCAAATAAAAGTCATGATAATAGATATCATTTCTTTACCCTGATCTGGGAAAAGCCTCTGGCCTTTCTGCATTACAGTGCCATACCAATCTATTAAAGGATTACTATGAAGTAAAGAGTTATAAAGAGTTAGAAAAAATAATAAATTCACTTGGAGGAAAAAGAAGTCAAGGTAAATAATATAAAATGTGAGAAGGAAAGGAGTCTAACCATACCAGATCTCAATCTTTATTACAAAGCAGTTATCATCAAAACTATTGGTTACTAGTTAAAAAGTAGAGAGGTCAGTTGTTGGGATATATTAGGTAAATAAGCTGTAGAAGTAAAGGAATATATTAGTTTAGTGTTTGATATACCTAAAGATTCCAACTACTAGGGTGATAACTATTTGTCAAAAACTACTGAGAAAGCTAGAAAGTAATCTGATAGAAATTAGGTTTAAACCCACATCTCACATTGTATAGTAAAATAAACTCCAAATAGCTATTTGATTTAAATAGTCACATCATAAACAAATGAGAAGAGTAAGGCAGGAAATACCTATCACAAACATGGATGGGGAAGAATTCATGACCAAAGAAGGGGTAGAGAAGATAATAGAAAGGAAAATGAACAATTTTAATCATATAAAATGTAAAATATTTGCACAAATGTTGGGAGACTCTGGAGTACTTTCCTGCATGTACAGGTACATGTACATGTATAGCAGATCAGGTCTCCAGAATATAGTTGCCTACATGTCTCCTCTTAAGGTACTAGCAGTAACCCTAAGGGTCAATGGGGTTTTTCTAGTACTATCAGCTTAAGCAACTATTTAGTGAGCATTCCCACAATATCAATCACCCAGTGTCAGTTAATATCTTCTCAATATCATTAATATTAGTGATTTAGAGCTCTATTAACATAACCAGTAGTTTTCTCCTCAGTATCAATTAACTGATAAGCTTTAGCAAAAAAGAATTTCCAGAATAGTTATAGCAAGAAGTAAAGTATAAAAATGTTCTCTCAAACTGGGTCAGACTCTCCCCTCTGGGGAGAATGGGCTCAAAATTAAAGTGGTAGCTGCAGACATTCTTCCTATTGCATCCACTTCTGGGGGCAGCGTAGCTGACAGACATTTGCAAGATGCAGCATCTTTACGGCCAGGTTGATCCATTGCTGGGCTGGGTCAAACAGATTGCTTCTGAGACCACTCCCTGGGTTTGATCCTCTGGACCTCTGGTGAACCTTATAACCTTTAGAAGCTCATTAGATCATATATTCTAAAGCTCTACTCATGCATCAAAGAGCTGGAAAGAACAAGCACCAATTCAGTCAAAGGACAGCACTTGAGGACCTAGAGGGCCACATGTAGCCTCTAGGACACAGGTTCTCCACCCCTGAACAAGCCCAAAGAGCTAATGAAACAAAGGTATCATGTGTTCATGGTCAAGTTTCAGCCCCAGAGGCAATATTTCTCCCCTCCCATTAAAAGCTGATTGCCATGATGGTTTTGAATAGCTAGCCTGCACAGAATAGCTATTCTGACCTGTCCATTTTCAATCTCTGCAGGAGCTGTTTCATCACATGCACTAGAGCACCAACTCAATCAGTGTTATGGACAGAGCACAGTTGGCTAGTGTTTCAGGATTCCTGCCAGGCCTTTGCAGCATGTGTAGGAGTCTCAGGGTACACAGAGTTCCAGTTGTATTTCATCCTTCTTGGCATTCCTTTATTTTACCATTCTTTCCTCAGGAAATTATTGTTTCATAGACCCACATTTTGCATCAATTCTAATTTGCATCAAGGCTACACTTGGAGAAGACTGACCCAATCCAACCTTCCTACAAAATGTAAGCTCATTGTTCTAAGAAAAAAAACTCAACAGGTCCACCACTACCCTATTATGGGGTCACCATAGTGCTTGGATGAACAAAATAAACCCTTGGGGGAAGTTGCTAGATGCATGCAATGATTATGTTTTAAAATATAACCCTGTGGTTGTTGGAGGGATTATATACATATAGACAGAGGGCACGGTGTGAGTTGAATAGGAATGGATGATACCTAAAAAAATAAAATTAAGGGATGAGAGAGGAATATATTGGGAGGAGAAAGGGAGAAATGGAATGGGGCAATTTGTCTCTCATAAAAAAGGCAAGAAAAAGCTTTTTCAATGGAGGGGAAAAAAGGAGAGGTAAGGGAAAAAGTAAAACTTACTCTCATCACATTTGCCTTAAGGAGGGAATAACATACACACTCAATTTGGTTTGAAAATATATCTTACAACCCCACCTTCTGGGATAAGAACTCACTGTTTGACAAAAATTGTTGGGAAAACTGGTTAACAGTGTGGCAGAAATTAGGCATAGACCCATGCCTGACACCATACACAAGAATAAAGTCCAAATGGGTACATGACTTAGGTATAAAGATTGATACCATGAATAAACTGGAGGAGCAAGGAATAGTGTATTTATCAGATTTATGGAGAAGGGAAGAATTTTTTACTAAAGAAACTATAGAAAGCATTATGAAATGCAAGATGGATAATTTTGATTACATTAAACTGAAAAGTTTTTGCACAACCAAACTCAATGCATCCAAAATTCGGAGAGATGTAGTAAATTGGGAAAAAATTTTTATGGCTAAGTTCGGGGATAAAGGTCTCATTTCTAGAATATATAGAGAACTGACTCAAATGTATAACCATACAAGTCATTCTCCAATTGATAAATGGTCAAAGGATATGAACAGGCAATTTTCACGGGAACAAATTAAAGATATCTATAATCATATGAAAAAGTGCTCTAAGTCACTACTGATTAGAGAGATGCAAATCAAAACAACTCTGAGGTACCACATCACACCTATAAGATTGGCAAACATGACAGAACAAGAAAATGATAAATGCTGGAGAGGATGTGGGAGAGTTGGAACACTAATTCACTGTTGGTGGAGCTGTGAGCTCATGCAACCATTCTGAAGAGCAGTTTGGAAGTATGCCCAAAGGGCTACAAAAATGTGCATACCCTTTGACCCAGCAATATCACTACTAGGACTGTATCCCCAAGAGATTATAAAAATGGGAAAGGGTCCCACATGTACAAAAATATTTATAGCAGCACACTTTGTGGTAGCCAAGAACTGGAAATCAAGGGGATGCCCATCAATTGGGGAATGGCTTAATAGATTATGGTATACGAATGTAATGGAGTACTATTGCGCCATAAAAAATGATGAGCAAGAAGACTTCAGGGAGGCCTGGAAGGACTTACATGATCTGATGCTGAGCGAAAGGAGCAGAACCAGGGGAACTTTGTGCACAGCAACGATCACAGTATGTGAGAGTTTTTTCTGGTAGACTTGGAACTTTGTAATAACACAAGAACTTACTGAAAAAAAAAATCCCAGTGGTGGTTTTCTAAGGCAAAATGCCTTCCACACTCAGAGAAAGAAAGTCATCCGCAGAATGCAGCAGATCATGTTTGTGCATGTGGGGGTTTTAGTGTATTATGTTTTGATTTGTTATATGATTACTTCCATTTATTTTAGTGTGACTACATAACATGACTATAGTGAAAATGTGCTCAATAGGAAAGTATACGTAGAACTTATACAGAAGTGTATGCTGTCGTGGGGAGGGAGGGAGGTAGTGGGGTAAGATGTGGGGGGGATAAAATCTTAATTTTAAGGAAGTGATTGTAGAACATTAAAAAAAAGAAAAAAGAAAATACATCTTACACTATAAAAAAGTAAGGGAGAAAGGGATAAGTGGGGTGGAGGGATGATAGAAAGGAAGGCAAATGGGAGGAGGGAGTGATTAGAAGCAAACACTTTTGGAGAGGGATAAGGTCAAAAGAGAGAACAGAATAAATGGGGGGCAGCATAGGATGGAAGGAAATATAGTTAGTCTTTCACAACATACTTTTTTTCTTTTTTCTTTATTTTTAATTAAATTATTTTATTTGTTTTCAGTGTTCCACAATCACTTCCATATATCTTAGATTTTTTCACCTCCCTCACCCCTCCCTCCTTGAGACAGCATACAATTTTATATAGGTTCTACACATACATTCCTATTAAATATATTTTCACCTTAGTCATGTTACATAGAAGAATTAAAATGAATGGGAGAAATCATAAAATAAAACATAATACAAAAGAAAATGGTCTGCTTCATTCTGTGATCTAGTGCCATGGTTCTTTTTCTGGATGTGGAAGGCATTTTGCCTTGAGTCCATTGGGAATTTTTTTAAGTCCTGCATTGCAATGAAGTACTAAGTCTACCAGAAAAATTCCTTGCACACTGTGGTTATTGCTGTGTGCAAAGTTCTCCTGGTTCTCCTCTTTTCACTCAGCATCAGTTCATACAAGTCTTTCCAGGCCTCTCTGAAGTCTTCTTGTTCATCATTTCTTATAGCACAATAGTATTCCATTACATTCATATGCCACAATTTATTCAGCCATTCCCCAGTTGATGGGCATCTCCTTGATTTCCAGTTCTTGGCTACCACAAAGAGTGCTGCTAATAAATATTTTTGTACATGTGGGACCCTTTCCCATTTTTATGATCTCTTGGGGATATAGTCCTAGAAACAGTATTGCTGGGTCAAAGGGTATGCACATTTTTGAAGCCCTTTGGGCATAGTTCCAAATTGCTCTCCAGAATGGTTGCATGAGCTCACAGCTCCACCAACAATGAATTAGTGTTCCAACTCTCCTACATCTTCTCCAACATTTATCATCTTCCTGTTTTGTCATGTTAGCCAGTCTGATAGGTGTGATGTGGTACCTCAGAGTCACAACATGACTTTTATGGAAGTCTTTTGCATAACTACACATGTATAACCTATATTGAATTGCTTGCCTTCTTGGTGGGGATGGGTGGGGAGGGAGGACAGGAAAGAAGTTGGAACTCAAAGTTTCAAAAATGAATGTTAAAAATTGTTTTTACATGCAACTGGGAAAGAAGAAATACACATGATGGGGTATAGAAATCTATCTTGCCCTACAAGAAAATAGAGGAGATAGGGATAAAGGAAGGGAAGAATGGGATAGAAGGGAGGGCAGATTTGGGGAAGGGGTAATCAGAATGCAAACTATCTTGGCATGGGAGGAGGAGAAAATTTAGAACTCAAAATCTTGTGAAAATGAATGTTGAAAACTAAAAATAAGTAAAATAAACTTAAAAATAAATAAATTACTAATAAAATATAACCATATGGAATAGGATTTCGGTTATATCCTTTGGTTGGTTACTTCTCTCCCCTTATGCCCAATGCACTGATCCCTGTGAATAGTAAATTTTCTACCCAAAGAGCCTGATATGTTTTAATCTATAAAATGAGAAAGTTGGACTAAGATGTTTTTCTTTTTAATTCTTTACAGCTCTAGTTCAATCATTCTATCATCCTATGATCCCAATTTAAGAATTTCCTATATGTCATCGTCCTTGGCACCCAGTTGTTGGTAATATTAACACAGGGGTTTCAGCATGACTAAAGAGATGGTATAAATTATTTTTAGTGGAATTTGGCCAGACTTTATGGTACATGACTGCAATCCCTGCTGCTGGGGAGACAGAGAGTGATAGATTGCATGATTTTAGGAATTCTGAACTAAAAGTAAGGCTAAAGTTGATTAACCACACTGATGTCACTAACATGGTAAGCCTTGGGAGAAGAGTGGAAATCAGGCTTTTTGAAGAGGAGTGAATCAACTCAGATCAGAAACAAAGACAAATATTCTAGGCTGATCAGTAGTAAGATCAGACAGTGTACTTTCAGCCTGGGCAAGATAGAGAGATCTAGCCAATAGCTAGCTAACTAGCTAGATGAACAAATAAATACACAAGTAGATGAATAAGTAGATGTATGAATGGATGGATGGATTGATAAAGGAATGAATGAAGTATTGTGCAAGCTATAAACATCTGGGTCACCTTTACAGAAGATAAGAAAATGGAATCTACTACATCATGAAGTCTTCTGTAGGAAAAAAAAAACACTTTGAGTGTTCCTGGAACATCAGGTTTGAAACAAAGAGAACCGACCTGAGAAGCTGATTTCCTTAGGAGAAGCACTGTCTGCTATTGTGTTTACTATTAAATATCTCAAGCTCGAGTAATACTCAGAGAAAAAATGCACAAGAGGGCAGGATATATTTTATTCCCAATCTTCTCTCTGCTAATCTTCTGTCTGAGACAGTTCATAGAACTGCTTAAAACGTTAGAACAGGATCCCTTGCCTCCCTCCCTAAATCTCATTCACTGAAACGTGTAGAGTCTTGGACAATTGGTCTTCTGAGCACTATTCCTTTGGGTAAACTGCCCAGGCATCCAAAGAACTACCCCATGAAAAGTTTGTTTAGCTTTGATATTTGGCAGTTAAAGCAGACACTAAGAAGAAAAGCTTCCCAAAAGGGACAGAGAAGAGTATACAGATGTTTGGAAGGAGTACTCATATTGATTGAATCCCTCTGAAAAGATTTTAAGGTACTTTATGAAACACATAGTGATTATGGTACAGTATAATATGGAAACAAGTTCAGTGTAGTGGAAAGGGAGTGGGATTGTCAGTCACAGGATGGGATTTAAGTCTTGACTCTGTCACTTACCTTAGGCAAGTCAATTAACTTCTATGGACCTCAGTTTCCTCTTTTGGGTATTGAGAAAATGGCATATTTATCAGAGTGCATCAGTGTGTCCAGCTAATGCGAATTATCTAACTGGGAGAAGTTGGGGAGTCTACGTCCTGGAATACTGTTGATGATTGTCATGTAAGTGCTTTGGAGAAACTGGAGCATGTGGAGACATTCTATAACTGGCTAACCACATGATTAGGAGAAACCATTTCAACTGACTGTATAACCTGAATTAGGAGAGACTTTAAACAGCCTTAGTTGACCTTGGCTGTTCATTGTCTTTAGCTGTTCTTTCTTGGTTTGACTCCATTGATTATGAAAGACAGTGGTGTAAGGTCCTTGCTTTTTCTCTTCTGAAGTTGACATGACTCCATGGCATGGACTTCAGTCTTTGCCTCTGTATTTGTTCCTTTCCGTTTTAGGTGAAGGGTTTGGAGACTCCAATCTGGTGATTTTCAAAAGGCCCAGAGAGCAAGCTTCCAAGAACTCTGATAGCCTATTCCCTAGGTTTTGTAGTTAGCTCCTTATTTATAGACAGAGGAACAAGGAGAGAGCTAGAGGAATAACCTTCAGGACCCAGTTCAGTAGTAGCTGAGCCAAGGACTTACTGGGCAGTGATTGAACATGGAGTTGGTGGGATTGATGTTATGTAGAAACTAGGTTAAGTCTGACTGTTCTCCTCAAAAACTGAAGTGGTGAAGGGGAGAGTTTGCCACCAAGGTACTGGTTGGGGATGTTTGCATTTTTGTTCTTTCAAATATTCCTTTATAAAAGCTAGTTAGTGTTAATTGGTTAAATGAAGTGGGGTGATAGGTAGTCACTGGAGGAATACAACAAGTAGGAGCTTGAGCCAATAGCATTAGAGGAAACATACCCACCAATTCCTCAGGATATTCCTAGAATCCTTCCAGGATCCTCAAGAGATATATAGCAAGATGACTGGCTGTGAAAGAGTGGTGAACTAGAGCATGCTCACTGCATCTATGAAATGAGGTCATAGGGGCATAGCTCTGGAAATATTACAAATGAATAGACAGTGGTCTAGGAAGGTTAAGTGATTTCCTCCAGATCACATGAACTGGAAGTGGCAGAACCAAGATCTGAACACACATCATTTGACTTCAAATCTTTTGCCCTTTACATTCCATTGCATACCACCTACCTCATGTGGTTATTGTGAGATTCAAAGGAGAGTAGGCATATGAATGGCTTTGAAAAATTTAAAGGGGAGGAAGAGAGTAAACAGGCATTTATTATCATATGTCAGGCATTGTGCTAGGTTCTGGGCATACAAGGAAAAGAAAAAACAAAATCTCTCCAAAACAAGCCAATGCCTGATCTCAAGGAGTTCAGACTCTATTTGGGGAGACAACATACACAAGATAAGTTTGTATCTATACCTACATATCTATTTCTATTCTTATATGTATATTAATAGGGTAAATTGGAGAAAATCAACAGAGGGAAGGCATGGCATTAGCATTAAGTGGGATCAGAAAAGGTTTCTTGTAGAAGGGATGCTTTTCATTGAATTTTCAAGGAAGCCAAGGAAGCTAGGAAATGAGGCCAAGGTGGAAGAGAATTGAAAGCATAGGGAAAGCCAGTGAAAATCTCAGAGTTGGAAGATGAAGTATCTTGTATGATGAACAACAAGAGGCCAGTGTTACTGGAATGCAAAGCGCATTAAGGGAAGTTAGGTATAAGAAACCTGAAAAGGTAACAGGGAGTCAGGTTATACAAGGCATTGAACATCAAAGAATTTTATATTTTAATTTGGAGGTGATAGAGAGGCACTGGAATTTATGGGTAGGGGAATGACATAATCAGACCTGCATTTTAGGAAGATCACTTTAGCAACTGAGTAGAAGATGGACTAGAGTAGGGAGAAACTTGAGGCAGAAAGCTCAACCAGCAGGCTCTTGCTGTAGTCCAGGTTCAAGGTCAGAACCTGTTCCAAAATGGTAGCAATGTCAGACCACAGAAAGGGGAACATAGGAGAGATATTGGGAATATTGAATTTATAGGACTTGGCAACTGATTGTATATGGGAGGTGAGAGAAAGTGAAGTGCTGAGGATGACATCTAGGTTATGAGCCTGAGTGACTGGGAGGATGGTGGTGCTCTTGACAGTTATAGGAAAGTGGTGTAGTGGATAGAGCACCAGTGCAGGAGTCAGGAGGATGTGAGTTCAAATCTCACCTCAGACGCTTGATACTCACTAGCTGTGTGACCTTGGACAAGTCACTCAACTCCAATTGCCTCATCCTGGGTCATCTCCAGTCATCCTGATGAGTATCTGGTCACTGGATTTAGATGGCTCTGGAGGAGAAGTGAGGCTGGTGACCTGCACAGTCCTCCCTCACTGAAAACAAAGTCAAGTGCAAGTCATGTCATTATTTCTCTGATGGCATGGTCTTCTTTGGCAGTGAAGGACGAACACATAGAAAGGACACTAGTCTCCAATAGATTTTTAACTTTATGGCATGGTCTTCTTCGACAACGAAGGACAAACACATACACATATAGGAAAGTTAGGAAGAAGGGAGAGCTTGAGGCAGGGCAATGTCAGCTGTTGCTGTTGTAATTATTGTCAAGTCAGGGATGTTGATTAGTTTTAGTATGATTGTCCCATCTGTTCTCTTCCTTACAAACTGAAGAAAAGAAAACCAGACAGAGGCTTGATTATGAAATCTGTGCCTGAGACAAGGGCCATTCACTCCCATTTTGTTCTCCTTTCCCTGGTCAGTTTGAAAGCCAAGTACAAAAGTATTTATTTATTCACGCCAAGCTTCTCCCATAGGAAGTTTCTGAAACATTCCACATCATGAACGTTGGTGATGTTCTTATCTCTTTCACAATCATATGTTGCATTATATACCTTCCTGTGCCTCCTACTGATTGCAAACCAAATTATCTGAATCCATGAACTTGATCATTTCCCCTTCTGATCACCTGTGGTCGCAATTGTTTACCCCTTGAAATTCCCTCTCAGGGGCTTGACTAGAGTTATTCTACTACTAAGCTATCTTGATTTTGGAATGCCTTATTCCAACTGGCCTCTTTTTTTGTCCAAGTCTCGGAGGGTATGACTATTTTCTTCAACTAATCATGATAAACTTCCTGTGTTGTGCTTTATCCAAGGGCTGAAAGCAATTCCACTCCTTCAAAATTGATTAAGAATTTTTCAGCTTTAAAAATTTAAACAGACCTAGACTACCTGCCTTATTTTGACTTGACTCCAGACAGTTTCTCTAAGACCAGAAAGGTTTATGACTGCATCAGATAAGGTTGATCTCTTAGCTTTGAAATCCTGAATAACCAATCCACTTCGTGGGAACTCCACAACTTCCTTTCTTAATTTGTTTGATTTACGTTAACCTTTGCGTCCCGAGGGGAAGCGTGTTTGGATCTTCATTTGGATGGAGGGATTGATATTGCAGGGATCCTCTGGGACGGGAGGGGGAAATAGTTTTTTTTTTCTTTTTTAGACAGTAATTGGACAATTAATTCTTCTGTACAATCCTTACAAGTCAGACCAGTTTCTTCAAGAGAACTTTTGCATGGTTGGATACTTAAGAACTGCTAGCTATGGTATTTGTGCATCCATTATGAATATGGAAGCTGATAGGAGCAACATGGACATTGTATACTGAATACACTGGTATTGATTCGCACACCCAGAACTACATAGAGCTAAAGGAGTGTCGTATGACTTAAAAGACAAAGATGGTTGAGAGCATTTTATGAGATTCTTGTCACTAAGCAATGTGAAGAGAAAGTTACCTCAGGATGTCAACTCTTACAAAATTTCTGTCAAGGTAGATAGTAATTTTAGAAAGTACATGAAAGATGATATCATTTCTTTCACAGAAAATAATGTATATAGGGTTAAAGCTTGATTAATTAATAAATTAGCCAGTAATCACTTATTAAGCGTCTGTTATATACTAGTCTCTGTGCTAAGCGCTGAGAATACAAAGAAGGGCAAAAGACCCTCCTTGCACTTGGAGAGCTCACAATCTAATGAGAAATAGCTGGAGACACTTTATCAGAACTGACCTGAAATAGCAAGGCATTTGAAGAACCAAGGGCAGCTACAGAAGCTGACAGGTTTTTACGCTTCACAGCATACAGTGCTGCACCATGGTAGAACCACAAGCTTGAGTTAGGAATATTTTTTAAGAAAGGGACCCTTTCTCAGAATAAGGAAGATTGATTTTCTTTTCCTTTTTTTCTTTATTTTTCTTAAATTTGGGAAGGCTATTGCAAGACAGGAGGTAGCCCATGAGAATTTTGTCAAATGATGTCCAACCCCTTTCCTCCCCCACTCTTCATTTCATTTCAAACTGTTTACTTTTTTTAAAATTATGTAATGAACACTACACATTGTATTCAAAGCTACCCTGCCTTTCTGTGCTTCCTTCTAAGTTTTCTTTTGTTCTCTGCTGTGCACTTTTTATTTTTTTCTCTCTTCCTTCCCATCCCACCCTAGAGAAGGCTACAATTGAACACGCACACACATATACACATGTAAAACCATACTATGTTTCTGTTCGTCAGTTTTTTCTCTGGAGGTGGGTAGCATCTTCCTTTATAGATACTCTGAGGTTGGTTTGAGTATTTATGATACTCAAGATGAATTAGTCATTTAAAATTGTTCTTAGGATAAAATTTCTGTTACAATGTAGAACATTCTCTGGGTATTCTCATTTCACTTTTCATTATTTCATGTAAGTCTTTCCATGTTTTTCTGAAATCAACCAGCTCATCATTTCTTCTAGTACAGTAGTAGTATTCCATCACATACCACAACCTGTTTAGTCATTTCCCAATTGTAGGGCATCTATCATTTTAGCCATTTTGATAAGTGTAAGATGATAACTCAAAGCTGTTTTAATTTGCATTTCTCTACTCAATAATGATTTAGAGCATTTTTTATATGACTATATAGTTTAGATTTCTTCATTAAAAAACTGTCTGTTTATATCCTTGGACCATTGATTAGTTGGAGAATGACTCATATGCTTATAAATTTGACAATGTTCTTTATATATTTGATAAATGAGACCTTTATCTGAGAGACTGCCTATAAAATTTCCCTACCCAATTTCTGCTTTCCTTCTAACCTTGGTTTAATTAGTTTTATTTGTGCAAAAACTTTTAAATTTAATATAATTGAAATAATTCATTTTGCACCTCACAATGATTTTCATTCCCTAATTCATAAATTGTTCTCCTAACTTGTAAGTCTGATAGGTAATATGTTTCATACTCTTAATTTTCTTGTGATATCTCCCTTTACATCCAGGTTATGTATCCATTTTGATTTAAGTTACAGGGGTTGGGAACCTGTGGCCTTGAGTGTACATGTGGCCCTTTAGATCCTCAAGAGCAGCCCTTTGACTGATACATCACATAACAAAAGTTTGGATTCAAAGAATCTCACTTGAAGCTACAGCTTCCCCATTCCTTGAAGATATTGGTCTATGCCCAATTTCTGATGACTGCTTTCCAGCTTTCCCAACAATTTTTTTTAACCAAATAATGAATTCCTAAAACTTAAATTTTTTATATTTGTCAAATACAAGGTTACTATAATAATTTACTTCTGTATATTATTTCTTTACTCTGTTCCACTGATCTATCTTTCTATTTCTTAGCCAGTATCAGAGAGTTTTGATAATTTTTACCTCATAATATAGTTTAAGACTTGGTACTGCTAAACCTCCTTCTTTTATATTTTTCATTAATTTCTTTGAAATTCTTGACCTTTTGTTATTCCAAATGAATTTTCTTATCTTTGTAATTTATTAAAATAATTTTTTAGTAATTTAGTTGGGAAGACATTGAGTAAATAGGCAAGTTAGGTAAAATTATCATTTTTATTATATTGACTTGGCCTAACCATGAACAATGAATATTTCTGTAATTGTTTAAATCTGACTTTATTGGCATAAAGTGTTTTATAATTCTGTTCATGTAGTTCCTGGGTCTGCTTTAGCAGATATACTTTTAGGCATATTATATGGTCTATAATTAATTTAAATGATGTATCTCTTTTTTTTCTTTCAGTGTTTTGTTGCGATGATTAATGTGGGCTTATTTTACATCCTACTACTTTGCTAAAATTATTCATTGTTTCAGCTAACTTTTTTGTGGAATCTTTAAAATTTTCCAAATATGAGGGCAGAGCCAAGATAGTGGAGTAGAAGTAGAGACTCCCTCAAATCCAGTCAAATATCTGTAAAAAATGACTCTAAACAAACTCTGGAGCTGCAGAACCCACAAAATGATGGTGTGAAGCAAATCTCCAGGCTAAGAAAGCTTGGAAGGTTGATGGGAAGTGTCTATCACTAACCACTGGAAGATGGGACTTGAGCAGGCTTGAGGGGGACTGAATCACTGGCACCTGTGGTGGTCTCCAGACTTCACAATACCAAAATGCCAAGGACAAATTGAAAGGTCAGTAAGAAAAACTTGTCAGACCTGTGTGAGAGAGTAGAGTGGTCCAGCCAGGCCCTAGTCCAGGGTAGGGTAGGGGCTAAGGAGCCTGTGGCATCCGCAGGAGCAGCAGGGGCAGCAGCAGCTGCTGTTTCTGGAGCTCTAGGCCCGCAGATTGTAGGCGGATCAAATGGCTGACAGTACACCCTCCACCCCCACTGGAAGCAGAGAACTACTTTGACAAAGAACTCAAAAGTCAAGTAAATGTCTGGGGAAATGAGCAAAAACTGGAAAAAAATCAGACTATAGAATCTTATTTTGGTGACAAGGAAGATCAAAATATACAAACAGAAGAAGACAACAAAGTCAAAACTCCTATATCCAAAGCCTTCAAGAAAAATATGAATTGGTCTCAGGCCATGGAAGAGCTCAAAAAGGATGTTGAAAATCAAGTAAGAGAAGTAGAGCAAAAATTGGGAAGAGAAATGAGAGTGATACAAGAAAATCATGAAAAATGAGTCAACTGCTTGCTAAAGGGGACCCAAAGAAATGCTCAAGAAAATAACACTTTAAAAAATAGACTAACCCAAATGGCAAAAGAGATCCAAAAAGCCAATAAGAAGAAGAATTCCTTAAAAAGCAGAATTGGCCAGATGGAAAAGGAGATTCAAAAGCTCACTGAAAAAAGTAATTCCTTAAAGATTAGAATGGAGTAAATGTAAGCTAATGACTTTATGAAAAAATCAAGAAATTATAAAACCAAACCAAAGGAATCAAAAAATAGCAGATAATATGAAATATCTCATTGGAAAAATCACTGACCTGGAAAATAGATCCAGGACAGACAATTTAAAAATTATTGGACTACCTGAAAGCCATAATCAAAAAAAGAGCCTAGATATTATCTTTCAAGAAATTAACAAGGAAAACCTTCCTGATATCCTAGAACTAGAGGGTAATATAGACATGGAAAGAATCCACCAATCACCTCCTGAAAGAGATCCTGAAAGGAAAACTCCTAAGAATATTGTAGTCAGATTCCAGAGCTCCCAAGTCAAGGAGAAAATATTGCAAGCAGCCAAAAAGAAACAATTCAAATATTGTGGAAGCACAATCAGGATAACACATTATCTAGCAGCTTCTATATTAAAGGATCCATAGGCTTGGAATATGATATTTCAGAGGTCAAAGGAGCTAGGATTAAAACCAAGAATCACCTCCCCAGCAAAACTGAGTATAATACTTCAGGGGAAAAATTGATCGTTCTATGAAATAGAGGACTTTCAAGCATTCTTAGTGAAAAGACCAGAGCTGAATAGAACATTTGACTTTCAAACACAAGAATCAAGAGAACCATGAAAAGGTAAATACAAAAGAGAAATCATAAGGGACTTACTAAAGCTGAACTGTTTACATTTCTAAATGGAAAGATGATATTTGTTACTCTTGAGACTTGTCTTAGTATTAGGGTAGTTGGAGGTATTATATATATGTATACAGGAGGTACAGGGTGAGTTGAATATAAAGGAATAATATCTAAAAAGGTAAAACTAAGGGGTGAAAGAGGAATATATTGGAAGATGAGAAAAGGAGAAACAGAATGGGGTAAATTATCTCTCACATAGAGGAGGCAAGAAAGAGCTTTTTCAATGGAGGGTGAGAGGGAAGAGGTGAGAGGGAAAGAGTAAGCCTTAGTGTCATCGGGTTTGGCTTAAGGAGAAAAATAACACGCAAACTCAATTTTGCAAGAAAATCTATCTTACACTACAGGAAAGTAGGGAGAAGGGCATAAGTGGGGGTTGGGAAGTGATAGAAGGGAGGGCAAATGGGAGAATTAGAAGTAAGCACTTTTGAAAACAGAGTCAAAAGAGATAATAGAATAAATAGGAAGCAGGATAGGATGGAGGAAAATATAGTTAATCTTTCCCAACATGACTATATATGTATAACCTATATTGAATTTGCTTGACTTCTCAATGGGGGCGGGGGGGGAGGGAGGAAGGGAGAGAAGTTCGAATTCAAAGTTTTAAAAATGAATGTTAAAAATTATTTTCACATGCAGCTGGGAAGTAAGACATACAGGCAATGGAGTATAGAAATATATCTTGCCCTACAAAAAAATAGAGGGGATGGGGATGAGAGAAAGGAGAAATGTGATAGAAGGGAGGACAGATTGGAAGAAGGGGAAATCAGAATGCCTGGGGTAGGCAGAGGAGAGAGATGGGGAGAAAATTTGGAACTCAAAATCTTGTGAAAGTGAATTTTGAAAACTAAAAACTAAAATAATTAATAAAAAAGAAAAAAATTTCCAATTATAGCATTATATCATTGGCAAAAAGAGATTCCTCTGTGTCGCTTATTTTCCATTCTGATTGCTTCAATTTCTTTTTCTTCTCTTATTGCTATTGATGGCATTTCCAAAACAATATTAAATAATATTTGTAACATAGTGTAGTTTTCATGTTTATCTCTTTCAATTAAATTTCTTTTAGTCTTAACTTTGTCTGAGATCATAATTGCTACCTCTGCTTTTTTTTACATTAGCTGTAGCATAATAAATTCTACTCCAGTCCTTTATCTTAACACTGAGTGTATCTTTCATTTTTATAGTGTTTCTTATAAACAACATATTGTCAGATTCTGATTTATAATCCATTCTACTATCTGTTCTTAGTATATGCGTGAATTAATCCCTATCACATCCAAAGTTATAATTACTAATTGTGTATTTCCCTCCATCCTGTTTTTCCTCACTATTTATCCATCTTGCCCTGTGTACCCTATCTATTCCTCCCGGCAAATCTAATTTACTCTCTCCCTTATCCTGACCCTTTGCCTTTCTATTTCTTTATAGATTTAGAAGACTTTTATGCTCTTTTAGATGTATGTTATTTCCTCTTTAACCCAGTTATGATATATGGCACTACCACCCCTGCACTCCAACCTGCTTCTTCTGTAATAGTTCTTCCTTATGCTTATTTGTATAATTATTCCATTTTATCTCTCCTTACTCATTTTTATATTTTAGAATCATTCCATCATCCTTAACTCAACCTCAAGTCTTTTATCAATGTATGACTTTTCAAACTACCCAAGTAAGGATAACTATCTTAAGAGTGCAGTGGGGCTACCAGATAGTAGATAGAGCACTGGCCCTAGAGTCAGGAGGACTTTAGTTCAAATACGACTTTAGATACTTGCTAGCTGTGTGACTCTGCACAAGTCACTTAACCCTGATTGCCTCAAAAAAAACCCCCAAAACATAACATTGAACTGATCTAACCATTCTGGAGAGAAATTTGGAACTATGCCTAAAGGGCAATCAAACTGTGCATACCCTTTGATCCAGCAATACCACTACTAGATCTGTAATCCAAAGAGATCATAACAAAGGGAAAAAGACCCAAATACACAAAAATATTTATAGCAGCTCTTTTTGTGGTGGCAAAGAATTGAAAATTGAGGGGATGCTCATTAATTAGGGAATGGCCAAACAAGTTGTAGTATATGAATGTAATGGAATGTTATTGTGTTATAAGAAATGATGAACAAGTTGGTGGGTTTGCCTGCCTCAAGTCTTTTCCTACTCTAATCCATCTTTCATCAGCCATCAGCCACTACATTGATTTTTTGTGGTTCCAAGAAGCCATAGCATGCACAGCACAACCCTGGTAAAACATGTTGGCAAAGGGGCTAAATCAGTTTGAGGGTAGCCAACAGTCTTTAGACCTGTTGGTGAGTTAGGGGGATACTACTAGAAGCATGTGAAGACTTCTACTGGAGGAATGGATGGATAAGAACAATTTGTTCTAACACACATAAAGGTGGTTGGCGCAAGTGCTGTAGAACACTTAGAGCTTGGTAAGACTTTGAAGATTCCAAGATCACCTACTGCATCCCAGGCCATCCTCAGTCATCCTCACTTTTGCCTTACCACTGGACTTTGATGACTCTGGGAAAGAGCGAATCTGATGATTTGTGCAATTCTGCCTCACTTAAATCCAATTTATGCACAAGTCAAGAAATCACTCATACCTGATATCACTGATATTCTTTAAAAATGAAGGATGAGCAACAATAATAATTTTTCTTTTTTAAAAAATTAAATTATTTTATTTGTTTTCGGTGTTTGACAATTACTTCCATATATCTTAGATTTTTTTCCCCTCCCTCCCTCTCGTTCCTCCCTCTCTTTCCACTCCCCTGTGACAGCGTTCAATCTTGTATAAGTTCCAGACATACTTTCCTATTAAATATATGTTGCATAGAAGAATTAAAATGAATGGGAGAAACCATAAAACAAGACAAAATAAAACAAAACATAATACAAAAGAAAATGGTCCACGTCTATCTGCAATCCGATTCTATAGTTCTTTCTCTGAATGTGGAAGGCATTTTGCCTCAAGAGTTCATTGGAATTTTTTAAGTCCCTGCATTTCAATGAAGTACTAAGTTAAGTCTACCAGAAAAATTCCTTTCACACTGTGATTGTTGCTGTGTACAAAATTCTCCTGACTGTTCCTTTCACACAGCATCAGTTCATATGAGTCTTTCCAGGCTTCTCCGAATTCTTCCTGTTCATTGTTTCTCATAAAAATAATTTTTCTAAGATGCAAATCTGACCACGTCACCATCTCCCTAACCCCCAAACTGTTAACTGCAGTGTTTCCCTATTGTCTCCAGGAGCAAACACAAAAGCTTTGTTTGGCATTCAAAGCCCCTCATAATCTAGCACCCTCTTAGCTTTCTAGTCTTCTTACACCTTACACTTCTTACACTTACTTCCTGTCACATACTCTTTGAGTATGTAAGGGCTATTGCATGAACAAGACTCTTCATCTCTTGGCCCTGGGCATTTTTTCTGGTTATTCCCCCATGTGTGGAACACTCTCCCTCCTCTACTCCAACTATTACCTCTCTGTCTTCCTTTAAGTTCCAACTAAAATCCCACCTTCTATAGGAAGCCTTCTCCAAACTTCCTTAATTCCTGCCTTCCCTCTGTTAATTATTTCCTATTTGTTCTGTGTAGAGCTTACTTTGTATATATTTGCTTGCATATCATCTCTCCCCCATGACATTACTGCCCTGGTTAATATTCTAAAGATTTTAGATCAGATTAGAAGCTAGAATGCCAATGCTGCTCTGCTACTGGAGCATGAGCTATATTACTACTTATTTCTGAACTTCCTCCTTTCCTTGTACACAGGCTAGGTTCCTCAATTGTTCTTTCCTCAGGAATGACATCCCTGTATGCAGATCCCTTCCTCATTCTGGATCTGTAACTCAGAACTGGATAGTAGGTGACAAAGCTACCAGTTCACCCTGGTATACAGGAGGTCTCAGTGCCTCATATAGATCTGGGATCTCTTCTTTTTTTGTTTAAATTTTATTTTCATTTTTAACACAGTTATAACAGATTAAACAATTCAGACTTTTGGTCAGATGATACTTCTTTTTAAAGCATTTACAATATGGACCACAAAAGAATTTTTTTTTAAACATTAACCAACTGAGACACAAATAATATTTATGTTGCTAACTTTACAAGCTCTTGACCTAATTGTCTCCACAGTGTTACTAAGAATTAAAGGACCCTAACTTATTGTTGTTGGTCTAAAGTCTTATGCCTGATAGCTTAATTTTAGTCTTAACCTCGGCTGTTCCCCTACCAGTAATCTATAATTGAATAGATCTGGTATTAAGCTTCTAAACCTTTAGACTATAGGAAATTGCCACCAAGAGTAGGGACATTGCAGGGATACAATATCTCCCCAACTTCATGTCAATTCCAGGCAGGATTAGATTGTTCACTTGCTTTCAGTCAGGCTTAAAGTCTGCCAGGTGTGAGTGGGGAAATTGAGTCAGGAGAATCCTACCTCAGCCCAAGCTGAACAGCCATTGTCCCACCCTTCCCATGAGATCACCTTTTGCAGTTCATACCAGCATCTCACAGACTTACTGGCATCATGGATTGGAGGCTCAGAATGCCTTTCTTGCTTTCCATACCTGGAGTTAAACTCAGAAGAACAGTCACTAAATAGTCCCATAGCATCTAAAAATGGCAAGTTCCAATAACCAGATTTCAAGTATGATTATAATTTCACTTTGACTAAGGAATATCTTTTGAGGGAAGTCTTAAGTGGTTTACACGCCTTTCTATACATGTTCTAGTTCCTGATTAAATAGCAATCATAAAATCAAATTTGCCATTAAAACCTTAACTTTTCTATCAATGCCAAATTTTACCCGAGGTTACCTTCCTCTAGGAAATTTAGACTGAAATTCTTTTCCCCAAACTAAAGATGTCATTGATTAATTCTCAGTAATAAATTCAGTCAATTGTTTTTAATACTAATTGCTTTTACCTCACTTTGTAACGTGTCCAATTTTTCTCCCCATCACTCCCCTCCCCCCACTTCCTAATACCTTGCATTCTGATTACGCCTTCCCCCAATGTACCCTCCCTTCTGTCACACCCCACCCTTCCCTTCTCTCTTTTCTTGTAGGGCAAGATAAATTTCTATACCCCATTCCCTGTAGTTCTTATTTCCCAATTACATGCAAAAAAAATTCTCAACATTCATTGCTAATACTTTGAATTCCAACTTCTCTCCCTTCCCCGACCCCGCCACTCCCCAGCCCCACTGAGAAGGGAAGCAATTCAATACAGACTAAATATGTGTTCTTTTGCAAAAGATAATAACCATGTTGTGTAATACTAATTATATTGCCCTCTGTCCTACTCTATCCCCCCTTATTTTTTTCCCCATAAATGACCTTGTCCCTTCTAGAAAGTGTTTATTTCTAGTGACTCCCTTCCCCCATTTGCCCTCCCTTCTAACATTCCTCTCACCCCACTTGTCATCTCCTCTTCTACTTTCCTGTGGTGTGATATAAATTTTCATATCAAATTTAGTGAGCATGTTATTCCCTCCTTCAGCCACATGTGAAGAGAGTAGTTTCATTTTTCCCCTCTCCCCTTCTCCCTTTTCTCCTCCATTGAATAAGATTTTTCTTATCTCTTTTATGAGTTATAGCCTGCCCTGTTCCATTTCTCCCTTTCTCCTCCTGGTATTTTCCTCCTTCACCCCTTAATTTTTATTTTATCTTTTTGTGTGAATATCATCTCTTCTGATATAATACATCCTGTACTCTCTCTCTATATAAGTGTATTTGTGTGTGTGTGTGTATGTACAATCTCTCCATCTACCCAAATACTGAGAAAAGATTCAAGAATTAAAATATTTTCTTTCCATGTAGTAATGTAAACAGTTCAGCTTTAGAGAGTCCTTTATGATTTTTCTTTCCTGTTTACCTTTTCCTGCTTGTCTTGATTCTTGCCTTGGAAAGTCAAATTTTTCTATACAGATCTGGTCTTTTCCTCAATATGAATGACTGAAAGTCATCTATATCATTGAATGACCATCTATTGCCTTCAAGCATTATACTCAGATGACCTGGGCAGGTGATTCTTGGTTTCAATCCCAGTTCCTTTGACCTCTGAAGTATCCCATTCCAAGCCCTTCAATCCCTTAATGTTTAAGCTGCCAGATGCTGCGTATCCTGATTGCATTTCCACAGTACTCAAATTGTTTCTTTCTAGCTGCTTGCAGTATTTTCTCCTTGATCTGGGAACTCTGAAATTTGGCCACAATATTCTTAGAAGTTTCTCTGTTCGGGTTTCTTTCAGGAGGTGATGGGTAAATTCTTTCAGTATTTTGCCCTCTGATTCTAGAACATCAGGGCAGTTTTCCTTCATAATTTCGTGGAAGATAATATCCAGGCTCTTTTTTTGATCATGGCTTTCAGCTAGTCCCATAATTTTAAAATTGTTTCTCCTGGATCTATTTTCCAGGTCAGTTGTTTTTCCAATGAGATGTTTCACATTATCTTCTATTTTTTCAAATTTTTGGTTTTGTTTGGTTTAACTCATAGTCATTCATTTCCCTGAACTCAATTCTCTCTTTCAATGAATTATTTTGTTCAGTGAGCTTTTGAACCTTCTTCTCCATTTGGCTAATTCTGATTTTTAAAACTTCCTTCTCCTCATTGGCTTTTTGGACCTCTTTTTTCCAATTGAGTTAGCCTCTTTTAAAGCTGTTATTTTCCTCAACATTTTTTTTGGTTCTCCTTTAGTAAGCTGCTAACTTGTTTTTTAAGGTCTTCTATTGCCTGAGTCTAATTTAAGTTCCCTTTGGAGGGCCTGGAAGCAGAGGCCTTGACTTCCTCTGACAGTATGCCTTGTTCTCCCTCATCTGAAAGGCTAGGAGGAGACACCTATTCCCTAAGAAAGTAACCTTCTATGGTCTTATTTTTCTTCCCTTTTTTGGGCATTTTCCCAGCCAGTTACTTGACTTGTGAGTTTCCTCTCCACAACCACCTCACCTCCAGTTCTGCCAAGCCAGAACTGGGGGCTGGGATTCAGATGAGCTGCTCCAAAGCCTCAGGGGTTTTAGGCAAGGGCAGGGCTGCTATTCAGTGTGAGATTAAGATCAGCTGCTCAGGTGGGGGCAGGGCCACCACTCAGGGTTCAGATCCCTTAGGGGGTACAATGGATGTGGGCTACAGCCTGCTTTGGGAGCCCTGTCTGCTGTTGCTGCCTCCACTGCTGCCACCTGAGGAGGCCTGAGTTATAGGGACACCCTGCTCCCTTCTCAGCCAGCCAAAAAGACCTTCTCACTGATCTTTGGCACCTGTGGGTTGAGGGATCTTCACTGCTCCTGGAGATTCTGTCCCTGAAGCCTGCTAGGATCTGCTCCTTTTGGTGCTGTGTGGCCAAGGCAGAGCTGGGCTCTGCTCCATGTCTGGTGCATGACAGACCTTTCCCGTTGGTCTTTCACTTCTCTCTAGGATAGAAATCTCCTCTATTCCATTGTTCTGTGGCTTCTGCTGCTCTAGAATTTGTTGAGAGTTCTTCTTTACAGGTATTTTATGGGCTGTGGGGTAAGAGCTAGCATATGTGTGTCTTTCTACTCTGCCATCTTGGCTCCCTCCTCCTCTGGGATCTCTTCTTGACTTTAAGGCATAATCCCCCTTTCATTGCACTGGAATTCTCCCTAAGAACCGCTCCTGACCAGATCCAGTCCTCTGTGTCCACAGACATGTCTGTCTCTTTCTTTATGCTGTCCTAGTCTATATAAATGACTTGCTGTGATATTTTCTTGGATTTCCTGTTGAGGATTTGGTCTGATACATTTTCTAGGTCTGTTTGGAGGAGCTTTTGGGGGAGATCACTATACTTCTTCCTGCTATATTCTGACATCTTAACTTCACCCTTAATAAATGTTTATTGACTATCTGACTGATGTCAAGAAACTCATATGGAAGTCCAGAGGATGGAGATGACACCTGGAAAACATCCAAGAAATGAGGAAATCAAAATCTATGCCTACTGGTCATGTGGGAATTGAGCAGTATTCTCACCAAAATGCTGCTCTGAAAGTGATGAAGATGTCAGGCATTATTGTCTCTGGAGCTGCCAAGTCAGACCAAAGGGCAGGCGAGAGCATCAGCCATGGGAGATCTGACTGTAGAGAGTATCTTGCCAACAGATGACAACATTTTGGGTCAACTCATCTATGTCATTGGCTTCTGCGGGACAAAATGAAAAGAAGACAAGTGAGGCTATGAACTAGTCATATGGAAGAGGGGACATTCCAAACACTGTGGTGGAATTGGTGAAGCTGCTACACATTGGACCAAATGGTACACTTAGCCATGACTATTCCTTGGGGCATGGTGTCAGCTATCCCACTAGGCAGGTCTATACTCAGGCAGTCTGGTGGCACATCATATAGTTCACTGGACCTAGAGTAAGAAAGACCTCAGTTCAGATCTTGCCTCTGGTGCAAGTCACTTCACCTCTCCCTGTCTCAGTTTTCTTTCTTGTAAAATGGGGTTAACAATGGTACCTAGCTTCCAGGGAGATTGTGAGGAACAAATGTTACAAATTTACCATTTGTAAAGTGCTTTGCAAACCATTAAAGCATTATATAAATTCTAGTTACTGTTATTATTATTATTATAAGAATCACCAATAAATTGAAGTGAGATGTAGTACTCTAAAGGGAGATAGAGTACTCTAAAGAAACTAGAACTGCCCTGGAGAACTGGCTACCAAGGTGATACGAGATTAATTGGTTGCTGATTGATTTTGGTTAGCAGACCTGTCTGTTAGTGAGCTCTCACTATTCCTCAACCCAATGAGCCCTTGGCTGTGGACCTCAACCTAGTCTGAGCCTAGCATTAGGATCCTTGAAGAAGAAGGTATCTTGCCCATAGAAGCAAAGACTCATCTAGTGCTGGCCCAACAGGATTAAGGAGTTGGACTGAAAGCGTGTGTTGGAGATACTACTCCACTCTAACACAGCTTATTTGATGCACATTAGTCATCTCTAAAAAAATGACTTAGTGCTCCTTTGGTGCTACCCTATCTTAGGCTAAACTCCCATTGAATGCCTAAGACATTGGGTTTGTTTAATAAAATTTGATGTTCTTTAAAAGAAAAAAAAAGTGGGGCAGCTAAGTGGCACTGTGGATTAGAGCACCATCCTTGGAGTCAAAACAACCTGAGTTCAAATCCAGCCTCAGACACTTAGAAGCTGTGTGACCCTGGGCAAGTCACTTAACCTTGATTGCCTCCAAAAAGGAAAGATTGTGGGTTCTTTTTTTTAGTGTTTTTCGGGCACCTTCTCTCTTTTAGATTTCTAGAAAGGGGGAGGAAGGAATATCTCTTCTTCTCTCTACCACCAGAATGTCTACTAGCATCTAACAGGTTTACACACTGGCCTAGGCAAGCCTGAATTCCTTGACTGTTTCTTATTTTTTGAGCACAAGGCAGGGACAAGACATTCTGAGAAATGGGTTAAACTACCAGTTTGGGTGGCTACCTCACAAACTCCAGAGTTTCTGAGGAATAGGGCACTGGCTGACTAGTGGGAAGTAATTTCCTTAAGAGCATACTTCTTGGAGAATCCTGCAGTTCATGCCTAGCTCACCAGGAAATATGAACCTTGTGAAATGTTAAGACAATACAGGTTTGAGGTTCTAGTGAAATATCTTTACAAACAGCCTTTACTTAAGAGAGATGGGGAAGGAGAGGGGCAGAACACATATAATAGGCTGCTTTTTAAAACCATTTTTTATTATTATTTGCTTTTAATTGTCTTAAGACTAAGCATTTTCAGTAATAAAAGAAATAAACAGATGTCATATCTGATACTCTTATTATTCATTTTGCATTTTGTTCCTTTTGTAGAAAGGATGCTGTTGACTACATTTTGGGAAGACCTAGGACATAAGCCATAACATGACTTTGTTTTACAGTTCTCTCTGGGAGTAGGGTTAGAATGACAAAGAGAGAGAGAGAGAGAGAGAGAGAGAGAGAGAGAGAGAGAGAGAGAGAGAGAGAGAGAGAGAGAGAGAGAGAGAGAGAGAGAGAGAGAGAAAGGAGAGAGAAAGAGGGAGGGAGGGAAGGAGAGAGGCAGGGAGAGAGAAGATTGAGAAATTTGGCCTCCTTATTTGGTATCAGGACCCGTCAAGAAAACTGATTTTGGTGATTGTAGCAAATATGCAAAAGAGACCTTTGAAGGTCAAAGTGGACATGGGTTCCATTAAATAGCAGTTGAGCTTGTGTCAGTTAGTGCTGACAACTGGGCAAGTGACATTCTGAAGGCTTAAATTGACAGGCTTTTTGAAACGGGAGGAGGGTCACTTCCAGTAGATTTGTCCCATGCAATAGAAAGTCACAGCGGATGCACTATCAGACCCAAGGCACAAACACAGGTAGAGCCATCTCAGTGGCTTTAGAGACCAATTGAGTGCATCATCCTGACTCACAAAAACCCATCCTCCTCGAACCTAAGTGGCCAGACCAATCAAGAGTTGCTTTCTCACTTCAAAAAAACAGGAATCTCTAACTCCATTGTGGGTACCCTCTCTTTGTGGGAGGGGGGGTAGGCAGTGCAATTGGGGTTAAGTGACTTGTCCAAGGTCACACAACTAATAAATATCAAGTGCCTCAGGCTGGATTTGAACTCAGGTTCTCCTGACTCTAGGACTGGTAGGCTACTGACTGAGACACCTAGCTGCCTCTGGAGCTTCCCCCCTTTTTTTTGACAAAGGTTTATAATTTCTTCAAGTGGAATGAGGCTCACCAGACACATACTTTCTCCTTGCTTATACGGTGAAGGGAGTTACTCCTTTCTGGATACTCCTTAAGCAATATTTCTCAGCTCTTGTAGTGTAAACCCCTGCCTTCATGCAAGTTAGGCTAGCTTTTCTTTAAAAGACATTGACACCATCTTTGAGATTTGGTTGGCTCAGAGGACTAAAAGGCTGTTGACTTAATTTCCTATTTGTCTGAGTACCAAATAGCCAGAAGAGCTCCAGTTGCCCTTTCAGATTTTTGGTTGATAGAAAATGAAAGGCAAGGGAGTTTGGCTCAGCCAAATCATATTGATGTGTATTCAATGACTCTTTTTCCTACTATGGTTAGGTAAATCTCATTTTTAAAAACTTGTTGCGTGATCTACAAATGTCACATTTGGTTCCAGTGTTGAACCTAAAATACTGGGTGACTGGCTTAAATCAGGTCCAGTCTACCTTTGGGTGCTTTCCTCAGTATCCAGCTTATGGGACTTTTTTCTCCAGAGTTTCTCAGATAAAAAAATAAATAAGATAGATATTTTTTGAATATCTGCAAAGCACAGTAATAAGAATTAGGTAGAGTGATAAGGCCAATGTTGACTCACAACTCTGTCTCCTCCTATTTCTCTGTTTCCTGGCTTCCTTCAAGTCTCAGCTAAAGTTTTAAAAAGTCTTTCCCAGTCCCTTTTTAGGCTAAATTTTTCCCTTTGATATTATCTCCAGTTTATCCTTTCTACATTATATTTGTACATAGTTGTTTGCATGTTGGCTCCCACATCAGACTATCAGTTCTTTGAGAGTAGTGACTTTTTATTTATTTTTGATAAGTTGCCTTTCTTTGTATTTCCAAGTACTTAGCACAGTGTCAGGCACAACATAGGCACTTAAAAAAGGCTTGTAACTCTTTGTTCTTAGTATGCCAGTGTTTCCAGAGATCTGTGATGTTGCCAGTCTCAACCGATTCTCCTTTCTATGACATAGATGAGCAATTTCTCTATTCCTAAGAAGACAGTTTTTGAATTATTGTGTTCCAGAACTGCCTCACCGGTTGATCAAAATCTTCTTAACACACAGACGGGTTCTCAGATAAGAGTAGTGAACCTGTAGAAGAAGGCAACGGCACTACTTTGTCATAGCACCCAAACCACCTCCACCACTTGGGCTTTAGTCAAGTCCATCCCGGGACCTCCATAAAATACAGTGTGGCCTGAGGCATTTGAAAAATGAAGTCGCAGATGATTTCTAAGACTTTTACCAGCTCAAATGATAGATAAATGTGATCTTTTCATTCTGAGCAAAAAGGGGGAAGGAAGGAAGTTCTCCATATGTAAGGACCACTAGGCAGACCAGTAAAGGCTGTTGGAAAGCTGAATGGCAGAACTGCTGCCATAGTTCTCTTCTCCCTCTTTCTCTTTCCCCTTCTGGTTCTGCTTTATGTTTGCATGCATTTATTCAAAACGGGACACAGAAGTATGCTTGGAGATGTTGAAATCTCTGCCTCACAGGTTGAGACTAATCACCGATGACTCCTTGGCAGTGGTGGAGGGAGGGATCCCTTGCCTCTAGATACTATTTCTGGCCAGACAGCCTAGGTGAATTTGTACTTCCCTCATCACATCAAGGTGCTTAGAAATAAAAGTTAAATTAGTTCTTTCATTTTCTTTTGGGGAAAGGCTGGAAGCTTTAAAACGTTGACTCAAAGCAGAGGCGGAGATTAAGTGCTTAGAGCTCACGGGAATTAACTGCTCCCTGGTTTCTACAGGCTGAGTAATTTTTAACCCATGAACATATATACACACAAAGGAACACAGGTTCCAGAGTTGGAGGGGCTAGTTATAGACAGGACCGCATCGAGAATTTAATCAGTTCATTGATTTAGGTGCTAGTGGCGTCAGCAAAACGCTCTCAGGGCATATTTCTTCCCGTCTCTCCACATGCCACACCTCCTGCTTATACAGATAGGTTACTAGAGTTTGGGCTGCTCCGAGAAGTAATAGGCTTAAAAGGGTGAAACAGACTAGATTTAATGCCACATTCCTGGCCCAGGAAGGTGGGGAATGGGCTAGGAAAGGAAAAGATCTCTGGTTAAATCATTCACCTAGAGAGACTGTACTGTAGGAGGGAGGGCGGATAACCAAGCAAACATGAAGTCACCTACCCTTTAGTTCATTAGTTTAAAAGAAAACGAAACAGCTAAAAAACAAAACCAAAAACCTCATGATGGTAGTTTCTGCAGAACACGATGTCCCCAAGACATGCACACAAGCCCAGGAAAGAGAAGGTAATGCAAAAAACCCTCAAAAGCGCACCTCTGAAACTGTAGATACACACAGTTAAATAGTTAAAATAGCCAAGCAAACAAACAGATAACTGCGCCTGCCGAGGGACAACCCTCTTCTGTGGCTGAATTTCCATGTCTTTGCTCCTTTCCCCAGAGTGGACAGTGCCAAGCAAGTCTGTAGGGAGTTTGCAAGCCGGAGCTAAACATGCATTCCTTTGGGGGAGGGAAGGGAAAGGAAAGGGGAACTGTTCACCGAAAAGAAACCATCTCCACACACAAACACACACACACACACACACACACACCCCTATATATATTCTTGCATATGTAGCACTTATACCATATAGGGTGTCCCAAAAGTCTTAGTGCAGTGTTAAGTTGTCAGAGCTTAAAGATACACTTATATGTTTATTATCATAAACACACAGGTCCTAAAAGTCTTGGTACAGTTCTAAACTCCTAAATTCGAATGAATCTTATTATTACTACACACGTATACACACACGGTGTCCCAAAAGCCTTGGCTCAGTTTTAAGTTAAGAGTGTGTATATATGGAAATGATCAACGAAAAGATTAAAATATAGTGATAATAAATATTTAAATCATCTAAATATTCTCAGCTACTACAACCAAGTACAAACCACCGGAGTCCCGGCCAAGACTGGCGGGTAATCGAGCGAAGGCAAGAAGAGTGGTTAAAAGGGGGTGGGGGGAGGGGTGCCTGGAATCTCCGCATCCCGCGGCAGCAGCAGGGGCCCCCCCAAAAAGAGGAAAATAACAACAGCAATAAACAAAAACAAGGGGTTAATCTGGGCTGTGAATTTCAAAATGCAAATGAGAGTAGCGGAAGAGGCGGGGGCGGGGGGAGGCGACCGGGCCGAGCCGCTGCTCTGGGCAGGCTGGGGGAGGTACACCCCCACCCCACTACAAACTTTCCGCCTCGGGGCGTGGCCGAAGCGAAGGGGCGGTGGAAGCTGAGAGGGCGGGAGTTCGGCCTGGGAGGGAAGAGGAGGGGGCCGAGCGGAGGAAGGCCGGCCGGAGGATGGGGGAGGGGAGAGGTGGGGGGGAGTCACTTTAAAGGCTCTTTCTTTCCCATAATGCTTTGTGGGGACGTTGACAAGTGGATCCAAGATGGCGTAGAAAGTAATGACAGGTAAGTCCTGACTTCCCCCTTCTCGGCTCCGGGGGTCGCCCCGGGAGCCGCCTGTTCGCTCCCAGAATCCGGTCTGGGGACGGACCGCCCCTCTCTGTGGCCTCTGGCGGGGGAGAGGAAGGCCTGGGGCTGGAGGGTCCCGGAGGCGAGCCGCGGGCTCCGGGCCTGGGGAGCGGGGCTGTGCGAAGCGAGGCCCGGCCCGGGCCGGCCGGGGCGCTGGGGACTCTGGACGGTCCTTTCCCTCAGGCTCGGACCCCGGGCCCGGGCCCGGGGCTGGGAGAGGCGGAGCCTTCAGTCCCGTGGGAGGAAGAGGCCGGACCGACTGGGGGCCCTGGGAGCGCTTCCCTCCCCGCTAGCCCGCGGCCCGGCTCCTGGGAGCGGACGCAGAGACGAGGAAGGAAGCTTTCTGTCCTTCCTCCCCCCATCCTCCTCCTCCTCCTCCTCCTCCCCTTACCAATTGGATGCCCCCCAGGGCTGGGGCTGCTGCTGGAGAGGGCCGGGCTGGAGAAGTGGGTCAGCATTGTTCCCGCTCCCCGCTCTCTGCTGGGACTCCCTGACTCCTTCTACCCCCAGCCCCCAACCCACTTCCTTGGAAATCTTGATTGCCGCTCGCACAAACGTATCAATAAAATTAATAATTAAAAGAAAGCAACTACACTTTTTCAAAGGGATCATAGCCCCCTTGGGGGAGAGGGGGGAGGATAAGAGGACTAACATCCTTCTAGGGAATTCCAGGGACCCCTCACTCCCAACATTTTTTCCTAAATTCTGCCCGCTTTAATTTTTTTTTTTTTAAATTTTCCTTCCTCAGTCAGGCGCTTGACTGACCGGAAAATGACAGGGGTTCAATGTAGAAGTGTCTTGACCGTTAGCTGGAGTAAATAATTCAGATGTTATTACCTCCGTCCTTGGGTCTCGCCCCACCCCACCGCCCCCATCCCACTATAACGCAGTCCAAGAAAAACATCAGTTCAGAAAGGAAAGTCTAACCACAAAGAGGGACTTAAACTGAATACCCTAGTGGTGGTTGTAGGATGTGTTCCTGCGGATGCTGGTGGGGAGGTGGGGGAGAGAGGCGGAAACGGGGGCCTTGTAAGTCTCTGCCTGACTTAATTTGTCTTATTTTAAAATCTCTGAGGGTTTAAAATCCTATCTCTGAGATCACCAGGGATGGAAGAAGAACCTTTGTGTGTTTTGTGTCTCCAACTTGAGCAGCAGGTTCAGGATAAATGCCATTTTATTCTACTATTAGAAATACTTTTTAAAAATCTTATTTAATATTTTATTTGTTCTAAATACATATAAAAACAATTGTAACATTTTTTTTTTCAAATTTGGAGTTCCAAATTCTCTCCCTTTCTCTCTTTCCAACTCATTGAAAAGGCAAGCAATTTGACATGCTTTATGCATGTATAGTCATGTAAAACACATTTCCAAGTAAGTCATTCTGTGAAAGAAAACAGACAGAAAACCCAAGAAAAATAAAAAGTATCTTTGATATGCATTCATGCTCTACCTGTTCTTTCTCTGGCAATGGATAGCACCTTTCATCATAAGTTCTACAGAATTTTCTTGGATCAATGTATTGCTAAGCATAGATAAGTTATTCATAGTAGATCATTGTACAGTTATGTACAATATATGTACATAATTATGCATGTACAATTATGTACTATTATGGTGTACAAATGTTCTTCTGGTTCTACTCATTTCACTTTTCATCAGTTGATGTCTTCCCAGATTTTTCTGAGAGCATCCTGGTCTTCATTTCTTAAAGTACAATAATATTCCATCACAATCATATACAACAACTTGTTCAGCCTTTCCCCAATTGATGGGCATCCTCTCAGTTTCCAATTCTTTGCCTCCCTTAAAAGAGCTACTATAAATATTTTTGTACATATAGGTTCTTTTCCTTTTTGTTTTTTATCTCTTTGGGATACAGATCTAAGAGTGGTATTGCTTGGTCAAAGGGTATTCATGGTTTTATAGCCCTTTGAGCATAGTTCCAAATTTCTCTTCAGAATGGTTGTTTCAGTATACAGCTTTACCAGTAGTACATTAGTGTTTTAATTTTCCTGCATGGTTTCCAACATTTGTCATTTTCCTTTTCTGTCATATTAGCTAATTTGACAGGTGTGAGGTAGTAGCTCAGAGTTGTTGTAATTTGCATTTCTCTCATCAATATTTATTTAGATCATTTTTTATATGACTATAGATAGCTTTGATTACTTTGAAAACTGACTTCATATCTTTTGACCTTTTATCAATTGAAGAATGACTCTTATTTTTATAAATTTGACTCAGTTTTTTATATGCCTGGGAAATGAAATCTTTATCAGAGTTTCATTGTAAACATTTTTTTCTATTGTAATGATTAACAACTATGTATTTCCCCCCATTTATCCTCCTCTCTGTGCAATCTCAAAAGTGTTTTGCTTCTGACTTTGCCTCCTCTAAACTCACTCCCTTCTATCAATGCCCCCTCTCTCTCCTTCCTACCTTCCTGTATGGTAAGGTAGATTTCTACACCCAACTGAGTGTATATGATTCCTTCTTTGAGGCAATTCCAAGGTTCATAAATTTCTTTTAAGCCTCTTTTAGTCAGATAGTTCATTCCATTCTACTTCTCCCTTTCCCCTTCTCCTAATGCATTCTTCTTTCTCATCCCTTAATTTTTTAGATAATCATACCATCACATTCAACTTACTCTGCTTTCTATGTGTACATCTTCTAACTGCCCTAATACTGAGAAAGTTTTTAGGAGTTATAAATATCATTTTCGCATGCAGGGATATAAACCATTTAGCTCAGTCAAATCCCTTATGATTTCTCTTTTTGTGTATGTTTTTATGCTTCTTTTGTGTCTTGTATTTGAAAGTCAGATTTTCTACTCAGCCCTGATCTTTTCATTAGAAATGCTTGAAAGTCTTCTATTTCATTGAATGTCCATTTTCCCCCCCAAAGCATTATACTCAATTTTTGCTGGGTAGGTAATTCTTGGTTGTCATCCTAGCTCTTTTGCTCTCTAGAATATCATATTCCAAGCCCTTGGATCCTTTGATGTAGAAGCTGCTAAATATTGTGTTTATCCCTACTGTGGCTCCGTTATATTTGAATTATTTCTTTTTGGTTGCTTGCAGTATTTTCTCCTTGATTTGGGAGGTTAGGAATTTGGCTATAATATTTAAGGAGGTGATTGGTAGACTCTTTCAGTTTTTATTTTACCCTCTGGTTGTAGAATATCAGGGCAGTTTTCCTTGATAATTCCTTGAAAGATGATACCTAGGCTCTTTTTTGATTGTGACTTTCAGGTACTCCAATAATTCTTAAAATATCTCTCCTGGATCTAATTCCCAATGAGATAGTTCACATTTTCTTCTATTTTTTTCATTCTTTTGATTTTGTTTGATTGTTTCTTGATGTCTCATAAAGGCTTCCCAAACTTCCATTTGCCCAATTCTGAATATTAAGAAATTATCTTCTTCAGTGAACTTTTGTACCTCCTTTTCCATTTAGATAATTCTACTTTTTAAGGAATTCTTCTCTTTGGCGAATTTTTGTATATCTTTTTTCATTTTGCCAATTCTGCTTTTCAAGGCATTTTTCTCTTCATTGGATTGTTGTGCCTCTTGAACTCTTCCATGACCTGAGATCAATTCATATTTTTCTTTGAGACTTTAGATGCCAGAATTTTGACTTTGTTGCTTTCTTCTTAGTGTGTGTTTTGACCTTCCTTGTCACCATAGTAACTTTCTATGGTCAGAATTTTTTTTCCTTATTTTTCCAGCCTATTTCTTTTCTTTTAACTAAGTGCTAAAGTGGGACACTGCTTCCTAAGTGAGGAAGTACTGTCCTAAGTTTCAGTTTTTTGTGCACCTATTCTCCAAGGTAATTCTGGTGACCTGTAAGTTTTTGACTCTTCCAAAGTGGTATAATCTAGGGAGAGCTGTGTTTGTTACTCTCCTGCACTGTGCACTGATTTGTGAGTAACCATAAGCACTCTTTTCAACCTCAGAAGTGTGACCAAAGTCCCTGCTCCACAATAGCCAGAAGGTCTGGTGTGCTAGTGCTTCTTATTGCAGTGGGACTTAGACCCAGGACTTCAACCCAGATCCAAGTAAAGGGACTACAACACAGTCTTGCCTCTGGTGCTAGCAAAGGGACCTCTGTACATCTTCTTACCCATTGTCTGATCCTCTGACCCTCTGGGCTGAGACAGCTGAAAACTGCCACTGCTGCCACTGCTTCAGTTGCCCTACAGCCTGTTTCTGGTTTGCTGGGGTCTGGTCTGCTCTGGATTGTGCTTCTCTCTTACCCAGGTGCAACAAATCCTTCCTGCTGACCTAAGTTGTTTTGGGCTGGAAAATTGTTTCACTACTAATTTTTGTGGGTTTGGCTGCTCTAGAATTTGTTTAAAGTCATTATTTAAAGGTATTTGGAGGGATTTGTGGGAGAGCTTAGGTGAGTCCCTGCCTTTGCTCTTTTACTCTTTACTTCTTGGCTCTGCCCCCTCTTGAAACCCTTTTGAAGTAAAGGAAACAGACTCATTTTTCAAAGCCACATTATTCTAATATACCATTTAGTAACTTGCTTTTTTTTCCTTTTAAAATGTAAATACCTTTTGCTTATGGCTGAAGTTTACTTAAGCGTTTTGCCTCATCTAATATTGATACTGTGTAGACATATTTTTATTTTTTAAAAATGCCTTTAGGAATTGGATGAGCAGTTTTACTAATTGGTCACTAATGAACTCTGTTGCTGTTGAGATGAGTAAGGTGAGGTTTTACCTTCCTTATTCTGTTTTTGTGCTAAGGGTAATCCTGAAACTATAAGCAAAATACTTTTTTTTCCAAGTAAATCATACATGTAGGCATATAGATAGGAGTAGATTTAAAAGTAGAAAGCATACTTGCAATGTACATATATCCAGTTGAATCAATCTTTTCCTTCTCACACTTTTTAGAACTTGTCTTGAGCTCTCTGTCATTTATATGCACCATCAATATTGTCTTTAGAGAGGTAATTATAGTTTTTTAAAATTCAGATTTCCACAGGTAGCTTTAATTATATATCTTAACTTTGTTTTTACTGTAATTTCAATGTGTATTTACATTGTATTTGTATTAGAGGCATGATCTGATTATCAGTGATGTGAATATCAGTGAATATTTTATGTGAGTTTGTATCTAACTGGTGAAGTGTCACATTTATAATAGGAAGATGAGGCTTGGGCAAGTCATGTCTTTTTTTGTTTGGAGCCTGGACATAGTTCTTGTTGAAATAACAGAATGGTACATGGTATGAATACAAAGAAATGACACTGATTTGTTGCAGTTGTGTAAATAAAGATCTATTTCTTTACAATCATACCTCGTGGAATCAAGGAATCTCATAGTTTGAAGTGAATTCAGAGATCATCTAATCCAACCCCTTCTCACAAATCTCAGACATGTTCTATTTGAATCTCACCAGTGATGAGGAATTTGTAGCATTAGGAGACAGCCTATTCCTTATTAAGATAACTCTAATTTTTCTAGGAATTCAAATTGAAATGTGCCTCCTTGTAATTTTCACCATTGACCCTAACTCAGAAGACCTTATCATGTATGCACACTTGGACTTCCTTGGTGTATTACTGTTTTTTAGTTGAGAAATTATGAACTTAAGGGTCAAGATAGGCATTTTTATATGTTTTTTGGGGGGCTTATAAGGATAGGATTAGGATGCACATGTATCACCTAAATTTTTCTCAAAGTAATTATGTCCTTGGGCTTTTTTCTTGAAATGAGCCATAGTTTAATCTCCATAATGTAAGCCACAATATTAGAATGCCAGATTACAAAGAGAGCAAAACAGCTTCTTAAGGAGCTTTGAAATATGCACTCAAATAAATGCAAACATAAACAGAACACACAAAAACACATATGTGGTAATCTGAGGAGGCAACAGCAGCCAGGGAGATCAGTAAAGGTGTTGCTTTTTCAGCTAAGTCTTAAAGGAAACCTGACATTCCAAGAGGTGGAGGTGAGGAGGGAGCACTAGGCCTCTTTAAGACTGTTCTGCTTGGTGTTTGTAGGTCCAGGTTGTGAAGAACTTTAAATATCAAATAGAAGAGTTTATATTTGTTGCTGTAGGTGGCAGGCAGTCACTGGAGTTTGAGTGTGAAATGATTAGACCTACATTATAGGAAAATCACTTTGGAGGTTATATGGACTGGAGTGGGGGGAGGCACATGAGGCAGGGAGTCCAAATAGGAGGCCAGTCCAGGTGAAGTTGGCTTGACTGTGGTCGTGACTATGTGACTGCAGAGAAGATGTATGCAAGAGGTGTTCTGGAGATAGACATGGCAAGATTTGTCGACTGATTAAGTGTTTCAGGTGATTGGGAGTGAGGTGAGGAATCAAGGCTGATACTGGGTTGGTGGTGTCTTGAATGAAAATTGGGAAGTTTGGAAGAGGAGTAGATTTTTGGGGAAAAGTAATGAGTTCTGCTTTGGATATTTTGAACTTGAGGTGCTTATTATGGGACATAAATATTGAAATGTTCAATGGGTTTGTGTAGGAGTGGAACTTGGGAGAGAAACTAGGGTTGTATATATAGCTAGCCAGCATTTATATAGATATACTTTATTTGCAAAATTTACTTTATATCTATATAGATAGTACTTTATTTGCAAAATGGTTTACAGATGCTAATCTCATTTTATCCTCACTACAACTCTGTGTGGTAGATGCTATTGTTATCATCTCCATTTTGCAGATGAGGAAACCTAGGCAAACAGGTTAAGTGACTTGCCCATGGTCAAAGAGCCTGTAAGATTGAGGTTGAATTTGAAATCATGTCTTTCTGACTTCAGGTCCTAAACTCTTGTGCCATCTAACTTCAGTCTTCTATATAGATTTGATTAAACCTGTGGGAATTGATGAGGTCATCAAGTAAGAGTATAGAGAAAGAAGAGAAGAGGGCTCAAAATAGAGCCTTTGAAGTATATGCTTAGGTAGCTGGCATGACATAGATAATAATTCAGTGAAGGAGACTCAAAAGGAACAGTCAGACAGCTAGAAGGAGAACCAAGACAGAGCAGTGTGATGAAAACTCAAGAGAGGATAAAGTCTCCCAGAGGAGATAGTGGTCAACGGTGTCAGATGCTTGTACAGAGGTCAAGAGGGATGAGGATTGAGAAGAGGTTGTTAGCTTTGCCAGTTAAGAGATCGTTGAGAATTTTGGGAGAACAGTTTCATTTGATATTAGAAGGCAGATTACAGAAGGTCAAAGCAAGTCAGAGGAAGGGGAGGCCCTTAATAAAAACAGTTTTCAAGAAGTTTGCCTGAGAAAGTCAGGAGAAAGACAGATGAGAGCTTGAGGGCATGGCAGGGCCAAGTGAGAAGTTTTTTGTTTTTGCCTTTTTTAAGAATAAGGGATAATTGAATGGGTATAGGCAGGCAAGAAAGGAACCTCTAGATAGGGCAAGATTGAAGCTTAGAGAGAAAGGATGACAATGGTGACAATTTGTTGAAGATTGGAGGGATGGAATCAAGGGTATATGTAAAGAGGCTGGCCTTGGTGAGAAGGGCCACCTCAGCAGACATTGGGAGTCTAAAGTAATAAATAGTCAGGCTGGTGTTGAGTGACTGAGAGGTCAGATAGTTGTTTATGAAGAACAGCAATACTGGTATGTAATTTTTGTGTTTATTTTTTTGGTAAGAGAAAAAAATGGGGCTTTTATCCATCACCCCATTGTCACTCTGCCTCCTTCCCCTGTTCTGTGTCTGCCTGCTGGAAGCTAGACACACATTCAGGCCTTATAAGCTCAATTTGAACTTCTGGTATTGTTTGAGAAGAATACAGGTTATGATGGGATTAAAATTCAATAAATTAATACTCTGTAATAATATTGGTTTTACTAAAAAAAATCCCCACAAAACAACAATATTTAGGAACAGGTAATGTTAGGCCTAAAAATGCCAAAATGCTTTTCATTTTTAACAAATATCTAGATTATGCAAATGGGTGATATATCACTACTACTATCACAAATTTTGTTTGACTCATTTTTAGTCATTTGTATCTGACTCTTGTGAACCTATTTGGGGTTTTCTTGGCAAAGATACTGGAGCAGTTTACCATTCTTCAGCTCATTTTACAGATGAGCAACTGAGACAAACAGGGTTAAGTGACTTACCTATTGTCATACAATCTAGTAAGGCTAGATTTGAACTTGGGAAGATGCAGGAAGGTGTTCTGGAGATAGAAATGGAAAGATACTCGATCCACTGTGCCACTTTAGCTGCCCAAGTACAATAAAACCTCCTTTTAAAATGTTTAGTAGTAGTAGTCGTAGTAGTACTAGTAGTAGTGGTAGTGGTGGTAGTAGTAGTAGTAGTAACAGGAGTAGCAGCAGCAGCAGCAGATGGTTATTTGCTACTTTCAATCAAAATATAAAGTGATGGGAATGTCATCATTGAAACTTGTGTTAAGGCAAAAGTCAACACGTTTGATCTATTTAAAGACATTTTTAAAAGTTACGCCTTTTGGTTGGGAGATCAGGCTTAGGTAAGCCTGTACTACTTTAGTAGATTTTCTATCTGATGCTAAATTTGAATGGTTTGGACTTTCCAATTATGTTTCAAAAGGAAAATTTTAATAGCAAAGATGTTTGGTTTATGTTGCTGAGTCAGCTTTTTATGGAATACTGACTTACAAGTAGCTAGTGATACAAAGAGTGAGTAAATAAAGAGCTGCGCCTGGAGTCAGGAATATCTAAGTTCAAGTCCAGCTTCAGACATTTATCTAGCAGTGTGACTCTGAGCAAATCACTTAACTTCTGTTTGCCTCAGTTTCCTCAGCTGTAAAATGGGGGTCATGATAGCACTTGTCTTACAGGGTTATTGTGAGAATCAAATGAGATGTTTGTTTAAAAAGTGCTTAGCACAGTATCTGGCACATGGTAAGTGCTATATAAATGCCACCTCTCTTCCCCCACCAGTCACTTATAGTGCTAAATATTTAAAAGGCATGAGAAGTAATTTTTACTCACAGGTGATCATAGGGCATAGAGCTGGATGGGAACTTAGAAATCCTCTATTTCATCTTTCTCATTTTTTGGATGAGGAAATAGGCCCAGAGAAGTCATATAGGTAAGCAGCAGAACTTAGATTTGAATCCAGGTCATCTGACTTCAGTCATGTTGACAACAGTCTAGATGGGGGATATTAAAAAAAAAATCTAGGAAAAATTATAAAGGAGCATATAGGTGAACAGAACTCAACAGAATAATGCTAAATACAGTTTGTATGTTGATAAAGAATGAGTTGTGACATTCCTATTTGTGTACATATTAAAATATAACAATCCGTGAAAATAATAGGCTACATTTAAGGTCCAAATGCTTGCCTAGCAGTAGAAAAATTGCCTTTTCATGCTTTTTGAATTGTTCTGAAGGGATTGATCAAACTTAATCAGTCACAGGTGTTTAACTTTTCAACTCTTTTGGAGGAAGGAAAGGAACTTTAAAAAGCACCAGTATGAAAAATTGTTATGATTGTATGCTTTTTAATAAACTTAAGTAAATATTTGTTACCCTTTTGTCAGAGTGAACAGAGCCTTTTGGGGTTTGTCATACTTTTGGCATGAATCCTTAGCTAGAAACCTTGGAAATTTACCCAGTACTTTCCTATTTGTAACTGTGATCATTCAAATCACAAAAAACCTTTTAATAACAAAGATTATGCTATGCAAAATACTATTTGTGACCTTGATGATGGCAGTCTACTTGGTTGGGATCCTGGAGCTGAGGTTTCTTTCCTTTTAGGGGTTGCAAGGTCACTTATAGTTGGAATCAGGATCCCTAGCTACCTGTTTTCATTCCACATTGGAATTCTTTTCCTTTTTGGTCAGCTGCTTCTCTTGAACTCTTAGTACTTGTGACATCCATCTTCTGGTGGATAGCATCTTTTTGGTCCAAACACATGGCACTGCAGTCACTGAAAACAGGACTATGCAATAGGACATGCCTCTGTCCATTCTATCCTTCCTACTTGCTGGGCATGTGATGACTATGCCATTTCTGTTCAGTTAGAATGAATAATAAATAGCCTTCGACATACCAAATTGGGTAGCTTTGCTTTGAATTTTTTCTAGGAAAGAGTTATGATAACTATTGAGTATTTCTTCAGATTAGTTAACAGTTTATAAAAACTGAAAGATGTAGTAGTATTCCTTTGATATAGTTAGAAGAACCATAAATCATGGTGGATTTTGTTATCTTTAGGATTTCTTAAAAGGAATTATAAACGATTTATTTAGAAAATGTTTCATAAAATATATATTTTTAGAAGAGTGCAGATCTATTTTTGACTGTAGGATATTTTCTTCCCAAGTTTAAGTAGTTTCTACCCTGTTAAATCTCTGTAGAAGTTAAATGCTTCTGAATGCAATGTGTAGGCATAATTAGCTCAAAGGATCAGCAGATTTATAAGAAAGTAGATTGGTGAAACCAAAACTGACATACTCATTGCTCTTTCAGAATTCCAGAGAGTACATTTTTTTTGACACGGGTATAAACTCTATAATTTGACTTTTTATAGCTTTTATGATAACTTGTAACATATTTGAAGTGCAACTATCAATTTTTGAATCAATTTTAATCAATTTTAAGGGCAACTATCAATTTACTTTTTCACTCTTTTGCTTTCTTTATACCAAAATTCCTTCTTTGCTTTTGGTGAAATTATCTCTGCTAACAGGTAGTTGATGCAATTCACAAAACAATTTTTGGAAACCTGTCTGGGATTCATCTGTAGTGGCAGAGATGGAGGCAAAAGAGTAGGAGAAGATGACAGGTAGGGCATTGAATTAAATGTTCAAATGTCAGTTAAATGTCGTGTACACTTATTTAGTACACTTTTCTTTATTATTTTCTGAACCTGTACTGCTTAGTAATTTTGCTGATTTGGCATACATGTATCCTTTTTGTGAATGTAGCTTAATTGTGAGCAAAAGCATTCCAGTATCAAGTTTCTAAGTTCCTGACTTTTTATACTTTTGAGAAAGTGTTTGTGAATTTAATTGAATTCATAGGATCCCAGAGTCAGCAGGAATTAAGACCATCTATATATTCTATCTTTTATATTTTACAGATGCAGAAACTGAGTCCCACAGAGGACTTGCTTTAGGTCATGTAGTCAGTTACTGGCAGAACCCCAGAGCATCTGTTTCTTTATTCTGTATGCTTTCTATTGTGCAAACTAGTGTTCTCTTGAAATCTGAAAAACTGAATATTTGATTATAATGCTCTAGAATTTTGGTGTGTGGTATATTTAAAAGCTTCATTGCCTCTCAGAGATTCTAAAGAGCTTTGTCTTTTTTGGGTGATATGCAGAAAGCTGTAGGTGATAATTTTGGAAGGGTCTATTTAGAAAATAAGCTTTTTATGCTACCTAAAAAAGATAAGTGAAACTCTGAGCAATAGTTTGTAAGAAAAACAAGGAGTTGTCTGTGGAGTAAAAACAACAGTCTGAAGAAGATGACAGTCACAGTCAAAATTTGCTACTTCTTGGTAAGATGAAATATTGTATTTAGTTAGAAGAGATTCCACCTGGAGCTTTATGAAGTCGTTTTGTTTCAGAAAAGACCTGGAGGGTTAAACTGTCTACTTTTTTTCAGAAGAAATGGTAGCCCTTTTTCGTTGTTATGAACTGTGTGCTGTTATGTCATGTTACTTAAATGTAAGGATTGTGTTTGATTTATCTTTTTTTAACTAACACAGTAACTTGTAACTGTAATTGGTTGTCAATAAATATTTGTTGAATTAAATTGGACTTTGCCAGTGTGTGCTTAATTTATGTAATGTATCCCATTACTTCATGGAAATGAACTTGGAATCTACAGTATTGGGCATCTGACAACTCTAAGATACTGGAATGATCTTTTGGGGAAAGACAGCTTCTTACTAAGAAGTGTTGGAAGGATAGACAGTAGTACTAGATAGGCACAGAACACTTTAATTGAATAGAAGGTTTAACTCAGTTTTCTAACATAAGATCTCTCAGGAAAAGAGGCAGCATAACCCTTTGACCCCTGCTCCCCTGAGTGGGTAAATCCTCTAAGGAGAGTATAGGGGAAAAGCAAAGAAAAGTACTAGTGTATTGTCAGTGGACAGTAAGAGAGAAATGAGTAGTAGGATTGTTGTCAGCTAGGCCACAGATGGTATTGTATAATCATTGTTATTAAAAGGACTTGAACTATGATTGTTTGCAAATGGAAAGTGCCAGGCTGCTTAATAGGATGCTTTCCTCCACTTTTGTGAATGAAAGGCTTGAGTCAGAAAACCCTAGGAGATAACCCAGACAGTAATGGTACCAACCCCATTGTATAAGGGTGTGGATCTTTGGAGAACTTGAAATTTTCATATTGTTATTTTTAGAAGTGATTGTTCCTTTTCCCTAATTTTTAGTATGTAATACTACTTAATGTTCTAGGCTGTTAATTTATCTATTATGAACATATTGTTATGTGGGTAACATTTCAAATAGGAATATGAACTTTTTAACTTTTAATTTTTTACTTGTAAATGACTGTCATCTCTGTTTGCTACTCAGAAATGGGGCCAAGCAATATTCTTGAGTGTCAGCATTAATCCTGACGTTTGGTGTCCTAGAAAGAGCCCTGAACTTGGAATCACTGACCTAGGTTTGGTTCAGACAAATTGCTTAATTTATCTGAGCACCAGTTTCTTCTACTTGCCTTGCTTGCATCATTGTTGTGAAGGCCAAATGAGACTATTGTTTTAAAGGGCTTTGTAGCTGTAATACCCCAAAAGATCACAACAAAATCATGATTATTATCTGATAAAGTTTGGAGGGTAGTGATTTGGTAAAAGGAGAACCTCTTACACTAAGATGATTTGTGTATTCTCTTCACTAGTTGACTAACCCCTTTGCCTCCTTAAATTATATTCATAGGTTTATTATGGTCACCTTGTGATCACTCTACTGAGGGCAAAACATCTCCATATTTAGCTAGCCAGTTCTTTACATGTTGGACACACAGTTTCTTACCAGGCCCAGACTGGAAGCCTTTCCTATTTAATGGTAAACTTTATTGCACAGACATAGCCTTTTTAAGAACCTAGGAATACCTCTATGATATTATGAATCATTGGAATAAGCCTTTGACTTTAAAATACTACATAATTGTAAGCTTTAATTATATTACTATTTTATTAATGTTAAGATTTTTAATCTTTGTAATTTTCTGGGATGATAAACACAATGATAATAAGATATAGGAGAAAGGAGAAAAGCATGGGTTGTATATGTGGTGGGTGATTCGATAAAGGACCACCTTAAAAAAATGAACAGCTCTAGTTGTTAAGAAATTTTGTCTTACATCCAGCCTAAATTTTTCTCTTCACTGCTTCTACCTAGGTGTGTCTTATAGGGCCAAAGAGAACAAATATAATTTCTATTCTACCATTTCTAGAATTAAATCCAAAGTCTTGTAAATACTTGAGGTTGACTAGCAGATTCCCTTTTTAAGTTTTCTCCTTTCCCCAGGTGAACTATTACTATTTCTTTTAACTATTCTTTGTAAGATGTGCTCTTGAGGCTGTGAGACAAACTTGTGTCCATTTCTGAACATTCTTCGACTTAATGCTCTTCTTAAAATGTTGCAACCAGAACTGAACACAGTAGTTCAGACAAGATCTGACCATAGCCTAGTATAGTCGATACTTTCGTTACCTCTTTAGTCCCTGGCATGTCTCAGTTTAGTACAAGAATGCATTAGTTTTCTTGGCCACATGTTGCATTGTTGACTAACGTTGAACTTGTCTGGTAAGATCTCGCGTCTTTTTCAGATGAATTGCTCTCTAGCTATGTTTTTCTTATCTTTTACTTATGAAGTTGAGTATAAGACTTTATTATTATTGAATTTCACCTTATTATACTCATTCTAATATTTTAATCTGTCAGGATCTTTTCGATCCTGACTGTCTTGCAATGTGTTAGCTGTTTCTTTCAGCTTCATGCCATTATCTACATCCCTGATAAAAATATTAAGTATCACAGGGCCAAGCATAGATCCCTGAGTTCCTCATTCCAGTTTGATGTTAAATTGTTAATTACTATTAAGTCATTCAGCTAGTTTTAAATCTGCTTACTTATGTTATCGTCTAGCCTACACCTTTTCATTTTTTTCTGTAAGAATAGCGCAATAGTTCTTAAAGGAGAGGTCTAAAGTGTCACTCGCTGTTTCATTCAACATCACTGTGTGGAATGTGTACCTGCTTATGATAACATGAAATCCAGTAGACCTGAAAGACAAACAGTGTTGTGAGAGAACTCAGCAAATAATGCATCCAAACAGCATTCCTGAGCGAAAAAAGGCTGGCAAGTGAAGGCCAGCTTACTGAAATCAGAGATGGATGCACCGTTTTTCTGGAGTGGCTGCAGTGATAAGGAGGGCTTTGCAACTGGCACAAGTTTCACAATCAAAACTAATCTAGTCAACAATCTTGTATGCCTGCCAAAAACTGTGAATGACATGCTTATAACAATATGATTGCCGTTTGCAGGGAAGTGCCATACCATCATCATCAGTGTGTATGCTTTCACCATGACAAACCCTGATGTGGTCACAGAAAAATTTTATTAAGACCTGGAGACTCTCCCCATCAATGTGCTGATAGGACAGGCTTGAATTTCTAGGTGACTTTAACACTGGAGTAGGTACAGACTGCCAGATGTGGCAGGAAGTCCTTGAGAGGAATGGAGTCAAACAGCAGCAGCTATGGTTACTACTAAAGATTTGTGCATCTCATGACATCATCACCAACACTATCTTCTGTTTACCCAAATGCAATAAAACTTTGTGCATGCACCTTCATTGGCATCTAATACTGTTATCCCTTTCACATCATGGAGTGCAGTGTCCCTGTGATCTGGAAAATCTGCATAAAATTTTCAGCCTTGCCCCACCCCCTCCCTGCCCTTTGTACCAGAGAAGAAGTCTGAATTACCTTACTGTAAAATTGTAAAAATTTGGGCTAAGTATTTGGTCATAGAGTTTTTGTCATTTGTTGACGTTTGCATGTTGTCTATGGCTTCTGCAAAACTCCCCCAAAATTCACATTTAATTTCGTATGCCCACCCACAATATATTGAAACCGTGATAGGAAAAGTCGTGATGTGGAAGGGATAATTGTGTGTCATTTTAAGGAGAGGAGACAGAATGTGAGAGTGCACTCAATGCAGCTTCTGAAGCTGAGATACAGTAGAGTGTTTATTGATTCTCTTCTACTTGTGCTAATTTTGGCCTGATAACACCAAGAAAACAAGGTTTTCTACCAGCCAACATTGTACCATCCACTCTTGACACTCTCAAGGTTTCTCCGAAGAACTTTGGAATCAATTGCATGACAATGGGAGATGCTGGCAAAGGATCACACAGCATGGTGTGCCCATATCAAAGAAGGCACTGTGTTCTGTGAGTGAAACAACTTTCAGTAGCTCAAAAGAAATATGAGATGTGCAAATTTAGAGACACCTCCACTCTAATTGTTCATATCAACTATTTGTGCCTGACCTGTGGTAGAGCCCTCTGATCTCGGATTGGTCTGATCAGCCACAGTTGGATGCACTGTACCTTGACTCCAACATAGCCATATCATTTTGGGCCTCTTCGAGAATGAAGTTCAGCAGCAAGCCTCCACATTTGGAATGTACTCCAAGAAAATTATATCATAATAATAACAATATTAATGTTAATAACAATTATGTTAATAGCAATAACATGATAATAGTTCCCTAAGAAGAGCAGTGGAGATAGAGCACAGAACTTGGAGTCCATGAAGACCTGGATTCAAATTCTGCCTCACTTTCTTACTGGGCTAGTCCTTTAACCTTTTGACCTTAGTTTCGACACCTGTAACATGAGGTGTTTGTACTTTGAGGTCCCTTTGTGAGCAAAATGATCCTCTCTATGACTTTTTTTGTTAACTAAATACATAATATTTCCACTTTTATGTAAATCTCCAGGATTTGTTTATGTTCAAATTATTTTAGAATGAAAGAAAAACCTGGTGTGGGATAAAGGCCAGTAGTACGTTAACTCATTATGTGATTAACGTTATCAATCTTTTACTGATGCCTATATTGCTTTCATCAAAAAAATCGGTTTGATTTTGATTATCTTGACTTTTACTATAATTAATCTGCCTTTTTCCATTGTTGTCTCAAGTAACAGTATAATAAGACAGTATAGCCCCGAAGTTATTTTTTGGTACATTATAAATTCTATTTTTTCCTAGGTATTTCAGTTACAGAAAGTTTCTATATTTAATGAAATTACTTGTCATGAGCTTTTTTTTTGTGCTCTGACTTCTCCGGGTTCATTTATAGTAAACTAGTTACTGTCAGTCTATTTGTTTCAAGCCTGAGCAAGTCTGAGTTTTGTGGGAGTCCATGTTTGAAAAAAAATCTGCTCTCAATGTAATGACATTTCTTCTAACTGTAGAAATATTTTTTGTACTGTAAGGGGATTTATTTGATTACTTTCTCCAAATAAAGACTTTTTAAATCTCTGGCAATGGGGTAAAATCAGTTATTATTATGAACTAACATTTGATGCCTATTTCAGGTGGAACTAAAAATTGGTACTGTGTAGACATTTTGATTGCTGTTCTGTTGAGGGTAAATTATCTTTATTTGAAAAATATCAGAACTACAGGTACTGAAAGGCAGCTAGTTGATACAGTGGATGGACCCCTGAATGGAGAATCAGGAAGACTTAATTTCAAATGCAGCTCTGAGGAGGCTTATTAATTATCCTTGTCAGGCCACTTTACTTTTCTCAGTTTCAGTTTCCTTATCAGTAAAATTGGAATAATAATAGCACCTACCTTCCAGTGAGGATAAAATGAGATAATATTAGTAAAGGATTTTGGTGAGTGTTAAGGTTACAAAGACAAAAACTGAAGAGTCCCTTTTCTGAGAGCACAGTTTATTGGGGAAACATATATAAGTATATATAAAATAGGTACAAAGTAAATACAAGGTAATTCGTTTTATTGGTGGGGGAGAGAGTAGCAGCTAGAAGACTGAGGAAGGTAACATGAGTAATGCCAAGCTTAAATTCAAGTTGGCAGTGGGAATCCCAGAGATCTTCTGTTCTTTTTCTCTTTGTATCTCTAGATGAAATATGTATCTGTCCCCTCCTGGATATGTTTCAGCTTCTCCCTGGAATTTCTAAACTGAATGTCTTTTTAGTGCCACTCATTGCGGGCTAAGGTTATCTAAACTAAAGTCTAAGTCTCTTTCTAATCTTTTATTTCACCCAAATAAATAAGGATTTATTAAGCGTTTACTTTCTAAATGGTACAGTACTAGGTCCTGGAGATATGATATGATATGACAAAAAAAATCCTTCTCAAACTTACATGATACTGAAAAATTACATATGTGAACAAAGTAAATACAAGATAATTTGAGGAGTGAAAGAACATCTAACTAGAATGATTCCAGGCAGGCTTCCTCTAGAAGGAGGTTACTTGATATGAGCCTTGAAAAAAACTAAGACATTCAACAGGCAGAAGTTAGGAAGGAATGCATTCCAGGTGTGGGGCACAGCACATATAAAGGCAAGAAAGCAGTAAGATATGATAGAAGTTTGGGGAATAACATATAGTTCAATTTGGCTCAAACATGAAACATCACTCAAAAAGCATTTTTACTGTGGTACTATAAGAAATGATGAGCTTGATGATCCTAAAAAAACATGAATAGATTTGTGTGACATAATGAAGAATGAAATGAGCAGAACCAAGAGATTATTGTATACAATAACAGCAGTATAGTTTTAAGAACAAATTTGAGGGACTAAGTCATTTTGACTATAATAAATACACGGCAACAAAGAACCTATGAAGAAAGACGCTATCTGCATCCAGAGAAAGAACTGTAAATAGATGTATAGAGTGTGTGTATGTGTGTGTACACACACATGTGTGCATGTACACATGCACACATATACACACATGCATAGATAGTTATGGTAGCCATCTCTATAGTAGGGGGAGGGAAGAAAAAAGAGAAATTTATTTGATAACTTTATTATATATTTAATTTAATATTTACTATATTATATATTTAATTTAATAATTATATATTCAATATATTATATATTTAAAAGGAATAGCAAGTTATACATAATAGATTTGCTGTTTTGTGTGCAGTCATCTTTTTTTTTATTATACTTTGTTATGAAACTGCTTGTTTTATTCCATGAATTAAAAATAAAATAAATAAAAAAATTTAAAAATGCTTTTCCTTAGCACTTGCTGCATGACAGGTACTATGCTAAATTCTTTCACAACAAAGAAAGGCAAATATAGCCTTTTCCCTCAAGGAGCCCATATTCTTTTTTGTTTTTAACTTATTTTTTTTAGTTTTTGATATTCATTTCTACAAGATTTTGAGTTCCAGATTTTCTCATCTCTCCACTTCCCCTTAACCCTATATGGCATGCATTCTGATTACCCCTTCCCCCAGTCTGCTCTCCCTTTTATCCCCACCCCCCCAATTTTCTTTCCCCTTGTCTCTTTCTAATTCTGTTGGAGATTCTTTCAAACTTTCTTTGGGGATAATAGGGTTACATTGTTTTACATGTGAATACCTCTTTAGCTATTTCTACCATATGAATGTTCTCTAGACACTGGAACCTCTTCTGAGGTTCTTCCTGCTTCTCTAATTCCCTATGCAATGTAGTTTGTCATTCCAGGGTGTGGTCTCTGGTGGTAGAACTGATAATGTTGAAAAGGAGAAAAGGAAGGCAAATTTTTGAAGCCTCTTTTATTTATTTGAATATTTTTCCACTGTTAAAAAAAGTTTTTTTGATCTACTATTGCTTCTGCCTCTACTCTTTCACCTTCCACCTTCCTACCTCCCCTTGTGTTTTCTTCTGGGACAGGAGTCTATGGAAAAAATGAGATTTGATTCTTCTCTGGTATCTATGAACCACAAGAAGAGAGAAGCAACTGGAAGTGACCCTGGAAAGGGAAGCAGATGAGATGAGATAGTCTTCAGTGCTAGGGTTGGGAGGAGTAGGAGGAAAGCTGTGTCAGCTGGGAATTGTGATTCTTGGCCTTTATGCTGGCAAAAGGGTCCCATGCCAGTGTTTCTTATAAGGTCTTGTTTCTCAAATATATAGAGAACTGAGTAAAATTTAAAGAATATAAGTCATTTGATAAATGGTCAAAGGATATGAATAGGCAATTTTCAGATGAAGAAATTAAAACTGTCTATAGACATATGAAAAAATGCTCTAAATCACTATAGAGAAATACAAATTAAAACAACTCTGAAGTGCCTCCTTATACCTATTAGATTGACTAATATGACAGAAAAGAAAATGATAAATGTTGGAGAAGATGTATTGGAAGTGATCCAACCTTTCTGGAGAGCAATTTGGAATTATGCCCAAAATGCTATAAAGCTATTCATATCCTTTGATCTAGCAACACTGCTATGTCTGTGTCCCAAAGAGATCATAAGCATGGGAAAAGGACCTACATGTACAAAAATATTTATAGCAGCTCTGTTTGTGGTGACAAAGAATGGGAAATTGAGGGAACACCCATCAACTGGGGAATAGCTAAGCAAGTTGTGCTGTAGAAGTGTAACGGAATGCTATTGTGCTTTAAGAAATGATGAGCAGGTGGATTTCAGAAAAAACTGGGAAGACTTATATGAACTGATGCTGGGTAAAGTGTGCAGAGCCAGGAGAAGATTGTACACAGTAACAGACACATTGTATGATGATCGACAATTATAGACTTAGCTCTTCTCATCAATACAGTTCCAAAAGACTCGTGATGGAAGATGCTATCCATATTCAGAGGAAGAATTATGGAGTCTGAATACAGTTTGAAGTGTACTATTTTCACTTTTCTTTTGTTTTTTGTTTTTTCTTTCTTGTGCTTTTTCCCTTTTGTTCAGATTATGCTTTCACAACATGACTAATGTGTAAATATGATTAATATGATTGTACATGTATAACCTGTATCGGATTGTTTGCTGTCTTGGGGAAGGGGGGAAGGAGAAAAATTTGGAACTCAAAATCTTATAAAAGTGAATGTTGAAAACTATCATCTGCTAAACATGTAATTGGAAAAAAAAATCAAATACTATTAAGTGGGGAGGGGAAAGCTCCTATTAATGCCTGCTATTTCCTTAGAGTTCTTATTGCTTAAATTTTTTTTTCAAGATTCATGTTCGGTTTATTTTTTTTTTAAGGGAGAACTTGCAGCATTTATGTGTTATATTTTTAACGTTTAGCATTTATTTGTGATTTTTTTTTTTTTTTGGTGAAGGAAAAGCTAGTAAGCAAGTGTGTGAGGTCACATTTGAACTCAGGTCCTCCTGACTCCAGGGTTGGTGCTCTGTCCACTGTGCTACCTAGCTGCCCCTTTAACATTCATTTTTAAAATTTTGAATTCCAATTTCTTTCCCTTCCCCCATTGGAAAAGGTGAAATGTATTGTTGAGGTTTGTGATGCTGGGGACCCCAAAATACCAACACTGCGTCCTGCTGAATGAATTTGACTCAAGCCTTCTTTCAGGCAAAGTAAAACAAAGTTTATTAAAGATTCACAATATTGGGTTGATGCTTAAGAAGCCTCCCCATTTGTGACATTTGTAATTAACTGGCAGACCAGGTACAATCTGAGCTAAATTGAGTCTGAACTAAATTGAATCTGAGTGCCTTCATGGAGACAATGAGGATCTTATATACCGAGAGACTGTTGGGAGGGATTTGGAGGTGGCCTAGTAATCTGGGGGTTCCAGGGATGGTCTTCATGGGATTGGTCAGTAGCCCGGGGTGTCTAGAGGTCTAGATGGGAATGACTAGTTTCTGTGTTGAATAAAGATCAGATCTAGAAAGGATCTTGATGGGAGTGGCCAGTAGCCTGAAGAATGGAATTTTGATAGGATCAGGGGTGGGAAGTATAACAGAGATTGGGGCATAGTTATAATGAGAAGCTTTTGGGCCTCTAGAGAATGCCAGATTAAGTGAGGAGATTCAAGATTCAAGGAGAGTTCAAGGAGGTTCCCAAAGTTGGTACCCCATCAGTATGATGCACATTTATATATGAAGTCATGCAGAACATTTCTATATGAGCCAGTATTGCAAAAAAAAAAAAAAAGAAAAGAGAAAAGTTAAGATAAAAGCTCTAATCTGCACTCAGTGTTCTTTGGTTTTCTCTCTGGAGGTGGATAGCATCTTTCATCAGGAGTCCTTTGGAATTGTCTTGAATCATTGTTGCTGTTACTGTTTATAACGTTTTCCTGGTTCTGCTCACTTTACTTTGCAGCAGTTCACATTAGTCTTCCCAGGTTTTTCTGAATCCATTCTCCTGGTCATTTCTTGTTGCACAGCAGTTTTCCATCATGGACATATATCACAACTTGCTTGGCCATTCCCCATTTTATGGGCATTTCCTCAATTTCCATCACAAAAAGAGCCATGACAAACCAATGAACAAACAAACAAATAAATAAATAAATGCATAGCTAACTAGCTAGGTAGCTAAATAAATAACTAAATACATTCTTTTTCCAGTTTTTTTGATCTCTTTGGGATACAGATCTAGAAATGGCTTTGCTGGGTCAAAGGGTATCCACAATTATATAGCCGTTTGATGTAGTTTCCAATTATTCTCCAAAATGGTTGAACCAGTTCACTTATATGCATTAGTATACTTGTTTTTCCACATCCCTTCCAGCATTTATCATTTTCCTTTTTAACAAGTTAGCCAATCTGATGGGAGTGAGGTGGTACTTCAGAGTAATTTTAATTTGCATTTAAAGAGACTTAATCAATTTCCATATCACTTGTCTGACCAAAGGAAGAATCCACTTTTCTCAGGGCTGTCTGAGTAAATACCCTGACCAAGAATTCACCTATTTGCCTAAACTTAGAATTTCTTTTCCTGTGTTAGGTTAGATGTTAGCCATCCTGACTGGCTTTGAGAAAGATTTCCCACACTGGTTGATTTCTAGAGGAGTAAGTAGGAAAAAGGAAAACCCTTGGTCCTAATTCAGTCATTAGTTAGTAATACAAGAGAGAAATAATCATTTCTTTCACCAGGACAGCAGTGCAATTCATATCCTCAGTTTTCACCATTACTTTTGCACAAAGTCCTATATGTGCAATTGGAAAAGATCCATTAGGAATTGCTGATGAGTTCATTTTCATTGCTTAAGAAGACTGAGGCAATCTTCCTCCCTTGCTTTGCCTCCTCCTGGAGCTAGTCCTGCAGCCTTCAGTTTCTGTGGTGCTAGTGTTATATTCTTCCCTTGCATACTTACTTATAAACTACATATGGGCATCATTTCCACTTGTGCTAGGTTGTCATGGACTCCATTCTCTTGTTCATTATCTTTCTAGGTGGAACAGATTTGCTCATAGATCTGCTTCTCACTAGATTTTCTATGAGTTTTTTTGAGATGACTTGGCACTTGTAATAGCAGTTTCACTTCCTTAATTTCCTTGGACCATGCATGCACAAGAAAATGTATTTGTAGTGGTTGAGGTTGAATCTTTGCAATACAGGCTTTTGTGGACTCACTTAGTTCTAAAATGATTTCATGTGCTCTTTCAAGTCATCACAGTTTTGCTTACTTTTTCAGTGCTAGTCAAGTCATTCCTATAGTCCACTGACTACTTGGCTAAATTGTGTTTATGTCTTCATCTTTGGGGGTATTGGTCCTCCTCCCTGTCTTAGTTTCTGTCTTCACCCCCCTCCCGCAGTGGTGGAATTCAAATGGTAGTTCACTTTTGTAGGGGATGATACTGCCAAACTCAACTGTTGATATTGTGGTGGTACAGCCGACATTGTAGAATAACTTGAGTTTTTTACGCATTCCAAATACAAATCCAAGATTTCTTTGCTTTAGAGCACACAGATATAGGATCAAATTTAGGGCCTCTAAAGTTTTCCAACAAAAAGCTAATCTTATCCCTGTCAGAAGCTTACTACCTCTGTACAAATTCTGTTATATGACCCATTTGGATCTCTGCAGAGTCTTTCTAAAGAGGGCAAAAGTTCTTTCTGAGAAAGTTCAATTTGGGGCTTATTTTTGCTACATGAAACTAGGTATTGTTTTTACCAAGATGAGGCTTCTTTGTGTGATACAGAGCATCTAGCCCTCATTCACCTCATGTACAGATGAGCTGTTTCTTTCCATTATTGTGAACCTAGGTTTAAACTTTTTCACAGATTTTGTCCTACTAGCTGATGGAAGAGGTGCTTGCCTTCTATCAGAAACAGGTATAGCTTTAATCTTTGGCATAGACAGTATGAAATAAGGCTTATTTACAGATATTCTGATGGAAAGAAACTCATCAACTTCCTGTACTGGTGAGAACCCAAGTGTGTATCCCAGTTTATGCCTCAATTGTTGTGCTATTTCTTCATTTCTTCACTTGTACTTGTTCATATTTTCTGTGCCACTCTATAAGGGAGTATCACAAGCCAGATTCCAAGTACTGTCTTGGAGTAGTATGAGGATATGACAGTGTCCTATCTGGATATTGTTTTGTCAGGCATTTTTGAATGAACAGCTGTCATGTAATTCTCAGACCATACCCCTGGGTAGATTCTATCAGCTTCATTCAAGTGTGGACTGTTCTCCAATTCTCCAATACTTTTACTGAATTCTTTAATACATTTATAATATTTTGTTAAGTAACCACAGTTTCTACTCTAGACATCAGTAATTCCTTATGAATGTTAATGCCCATAAAATGACAGTACTTTTAAAGTACTACTTATGTTTTTATAACATTCTTTCTCTCTTCCTCTCCTTCCCTCCCTCTCCTGTATCCATGACACATGCTTTGATTCTTCCTTTCACTTCAACATTGAAAGGCCATTTCAGGGTTATTAACTGGTCTAATTTCAATGTTGCTGTGTCACAAGAATTAGGGAGGTCCAAGCAGTAGGAGAGAGATGGGAGAATGAATGGTTGGGGTGCAGTTAGCATACACACACACACACACACACACACATGTGCACACACACGGCATTTATTGATTAAGTTTGCTGTTTTATATGGATGTTATTTGTGGCGCATCAAAGATCGCTGATCACCATAACAGATAAAATAATAATGAAAAAGGTTTGAAATATTGTGAGAATTACCCAAATGTGACACACGAACATGATGAGAGTATGTGCTATTGGAAAAATGGCACCAAGGGCATTGCTTGATGCAAGATTTGCACAAATCTTCAATCTGTAAAAAACGCAATATCTGGGAAGCACAATAGTGAAACGCAATATCTGGGAAGCACAATAGTGAAACGCAATGAAATGAGGCATACCTGTTCTTGTATTTTATATTTTGCTTTATTCCCTCAATATATTATATCCTATATGGAAATTAGGAGAGTTTGTTTGTGCATGATTATTCAGAACAGAGTAATTGACGCTGTTTGCTAAATAGTGTTTGTAGCTTTTCTTATTTCTCAACAGGCATGATTTGTCACCTTACTGCCGCTTCCCTTTTCCTCCTCTCTACAATATTTTGTGTGCTTAGTGAAATAACTATAGAAGTTTAGAAAAAGATATAATTGCCTAAATATTAAACAGTACAGTTCTTTAAGTCATTGTGTATTTGACTTTTCTGAACCTGCTTACTATTAAAAGAATGACTTCTTTGATTAAATTCGTTCTGTCCTTTTCTCAGGTAGCGTCCTCTTAAAATCTTGTTGTAATTTAAAATCATGTTGACTGCCTCCTATTGGATACTCTTTTTTTTTGACATCTGTGACACTGTTCATTCCTTAGTGTTTTCTTACCTATTTGACTACTTTTCAGTTAGTCCATTTTTTCCAGTTGTATCATCTTTCCTCCCTCCAGTGTCCCTCAAAGCTTTGTCCCAAACTTTCTTCCCTTTCTATACATTCTCCCTTAGTGATCCCATAGTTTTCCATGGGTTCATTTAGTACTTGTTCAGAAGCCTACCAAATCTATGTATCCTTTGATGGATCTTCATGTATGTAATGCTCCCAGCTGTGGGCACCCCCTAAAATTTTGACCTGGACCCTCTTCTCTTTTTTCTTTCTATTCTTTCTTATGGTGATCTCATTAGAGCCCATAGATTCAGTCATCCTCCCTTTGCAGATGACTTCCTAGATCAATGTCTGGGAATAGAGAGAAAGGAAAAGAGAGCCCTAGTCTCTTTGTTGAATTCTAGTGCAGCATAATAACCTACTGACATTTTGAATTGGATATCTCATAGGCATTTCAAACTCAGCATGTATAAAAATGAACTGATTTTCTTTTTTGTACTCCTACCACTATCCTCCCTCTTTATTGTATTTCCTTATTACTGTTATTTATTAGTTACCACAATTTTTACTGTTACATTTATAGCCTTGGACTTATACTCAACTCTTCACTCATATTCAACCTACATATATACAGTCAGTTGCCAGATCTTGTCATTTCTTTCCCCACATCTCTCCACTTACACAGCTATCAGCCTAGGTCAGACCTTAATCAGCTTTCTCTTGTACTACTGAAATAGCCTTCTAATTGTTCTTCTGCCTCAAATATCTTTCCCACTCTACTCCATTTCAACACATAGCTACTAAAGGGATTTTCCTAAACCATATATCTGACCATGTTAGGCCCCCCCCCCCATTCAGTAAACTCTCTTATGCAGTAATCTGAAATAGTTTTCTTTCACCTCTAGAATCAAACATACATTTTTTTGTTGGATATTTAAAACTCTTCATAACTTGACCCCTTCTTCTATCTCTAATTATTTCCTTCCATGTATAGTATGATGCACTCGTACCAGCCTATCTGCCCTTCCTCACACAGGTAGGTAAGCCCAGACCCTGGAAAGAGCAGATCACCACCACTTCTCATTCCCTTTCCTTTTTCCTCCTCCCTCAGCTGTCCTACTTTCAGCTTGGGTCTGCAGTGTGGAAGTCATCCTTAAAGTAGATGTGACCAGGCAACTGCGACTGTAGGTGCTGTATCCTCTGCTTCTTCAACTGGCACATCTACTGATGACACAGAAAAGAAAGTTATGGTTCAGTATCAAAGATGGATATGGTTTAATTGATTGAAATAACATTAAAGAATAGATATTGCTATCTTCTTTGTAACTGTACCTTAAACATCACTGAATGTGTTATAAAGATTAACTTTTTGTTGAAGTCATATATTCTTCTCTTATAAGAATGTATGTTCTTTAAGAGCAGAGTGTATCTTTGCTTCTTCATTTGTATCCCTGGCACTTAGCACATTCTTTTTCATATGGTTAGTGCTTAATAAATGCTTTGTTACTAATTGGTCACTTTTAATCTGTATTATATATAGACATATTTGTATACCTGTGTGTCTCTCCCAAAAGGATGTAAACTTGAGGAAAAGGACTATTTTTACTTTATCTTATAGCTCTAGGCCTTAGCAGAGTGCCTGGAACATAAATGTTTGATATATACTTATTGATTTATTCATCTATCCCTAATCTCTCCTGAGCTCTAACCTGTATCTCCAACTGTTTGCTGAGTATTTCCACCTAGATACTCTGCAGACACCTCAAACCCAACATGTTTGAAAGTAAATTAAATTATTTATCTCTCCACTAAATTGTACTCTTCCTCTGAACTTTTCTATTTCAATTGATAGCAGTAACTTAATTATGAATGAAAAATCATTTATTAAATGCTTACTGTGTACAAAACATTCTAAACATGTGTGTATATACACACACAGGGTTTTTTTTTTGGTAATACATTTTTCTTATAATAGCTCTGTGAGATATGTAGTATAAATATTCTTATTCCCATCATATAGATGAGGGTAAGAGAGGGTAAATTTTTGCTCATGGTCACAGTAAGTATCTGAGACAGGATTCACATTCTGGTTTATCAGCAACTTGTCTAGTGCTGTATTCATTAATCCACCATTCTCTCACCAGTCATGATCACCCTTTTCACTTTCTTCTTCCTCCTCTTTCTTCCTCCACAACGTATTTCATACCTGACCCTTCCTTTTTTACTTAAATTGCCACCACTCTCTTTAACTTCTCATCTTTAGTAATAGTTTTTTATTGGTCTCCTTGCCTCTAATCTCTTTTCTTTTTATCTATAATTGCTAAAAAGTTTTCTTAATACACAGGTCTGAGTGTGAAACTTTTGCCCCAAAGCTTTTAATGCCTTCTTGTTGCTTCTGGGATAAAACACAGGAAACTCAAGTTTTCAACCTGTGTCACTTGATGACTCTGCAAATTCTTCTTGAACTTTTTATGGCAGTGACTGACATTTTTATTTCAATTGAGAATGGTTTGTGAACTCAACTTAGTTTTTTAGAATCAAAAATTTGAAGGGAAGTATTTTTGACATTGTGTCTCCAAGTACTTCATATGATCGGTTATAATAATTGCAAATTAAATCTTTGGGAAGATTATTTTCAATTACAAAATTGTCTGTAATGGTAAACATTTCTAAAGAACCATTTTCCACACTATCTTTCTATATGTTAACTTTTTTTCGTAAAACTTTCAATTTTATCTTTTTTAAAATGTTTATTTATTTTTAGTTTTAGACATTAATTTCCACAAAATTTTGAGTTCCAAATTTTCTCCTCATCTCTCCCCTCCTGCACCCCAAAACACAGTGCATTCTGGTTACCCCTTCCCCCAATCTGCCCCCCATCTATCACAACCCTCCCTTCCCTTATCCCCATCTTCTCTTTTTTCTTATAGGGCAAGATAGATTTCTATACCCCCATTACCTGTATTTCTTATTTCCCAGTTGCATGGAAAAACAATTCTCAACATTCGTTTCTAAACCTTTGAGTTCCAACTTCTCTCCCTTCCTCCCTCCCCACTCATCCCCACTGAGAAGATAAGCAATTCAATATAGGCTATATATGTATAACTTTGCAAAATACTTCCATAATAGTCATGTGTAAGACTAACTATATTTCCCTTCGTCCTATCCTGCACCCCACTTATTCTGTTCTCTCTTTTGACCTTGCCCCTCCCCAAAAGTGTTTGCTTCCAGTTACTCCCTGCTCCCATTTGCCCTCTTTTCTATCATCCCCCCCACCCCACTTACCCCTGCTCCCCTAGTTTCCTGTAGTGTAAGATAGATTTTCATACCAAATTGAGTGTGCATGTTATTCCCTCCTTAAGCCAAATGTGATGAGAATAAGCTTCACTTTTCCCCTCTCACCTCCCCACTTTTTCCCTCCATTGAAAAAGCTTTTTCTTGCCTCTTTTATGAGGTAGTTTGCCCCATTCCACTTCTCCCTTTCTCCTCCCAATATATTCCTCTCTTACCCCTTAATTTTATTTTTTTTAGGTATCATCCCTTCCTATTCAACTCACTGTGTGCCTTCTGTTTACATATATGTGTATAATCCCTCCATCTGCCCAAATGCTGAGAAAAGTTTCAAGAGTTACAGATATGATCTTTCCATGTAGGAATGTAAACAGTTCAACTTTAGTAAGTCTCTTAGGATTTCTCTTTTCTGTTTACCTTCTCATGCTTCTTTTGACTCTTGTGTTTGAAAGTCAGATTTTCTATTCAGCTCTTGTCTTTTCATCAAGAATGCTTGAAAGTCCTCTATTTTATTGAATTTATTGATTTTTCCCCCTGAAGTATTATACTCGGTTTTGCTGGGTAGGTGATTTTTGGTTTTAATCCTAATTCATTTGACTTCTGGAATAGTCTATTCCAAGCCCTTCAGTCCCTTAATGTAGAAGCTGCTAGATCTTGTGTAATCCTGATTGTATTTCCACAATACTCTAATTGTTTCTTTCTAGCTGTTTGCAATATTTTCTCCTTGACCTAGGAACTCTGGAATTTGGCTACAATATTCCTAGGAGTTTCTCTTTCTGGATCTCTTTTAGGAGGTGATGGATGGATTCTTTCAATATTTATTTTACCCTCTGGTTGTAGAATCTCAGGGCAATTTTCCTTAATAATTTCATGAAAGATGATGTCTAGGCCCTTTCTGGATCGTGGCTTTCAGGTAGTCCTATAATTTTTAGATTGCCTCTCCTTTCCAAGTGAGTTATTTTTCTAGTGAGATATTTCACATTGTCTCCTATTTTTTCATTCTTTTGGTTTTGTTTTGTAATTTCTTGGTTTCTCATAAAGTCATTAGCTTCCATCTGCTTCATTCTAATTTTTAAAGAACTATTTTCTTCAGTGATCTTTTGAACCTCCTTTTTCATTTGGCTAATTCTGCTTTTTAAGGCATTCTTCTCCTCATTGACTTTTGGAACCTCTTTTGCTAATTGAGTTAGCCTATTTTTCAAGGTGTTATTTTCTTCAGCATTTTTTAGGTCTCTTTTAGGAAGCTGTTGATTTGTTTTTCATGATTTTCTTACATTGCTCTCATATCTCTTCCAAATTTTTCCTCCATCTCTCTTAATTGATTTTCTTTTTTTTAAAATTAATTAATTTATTTAACTTTTTACATTAATTTTCACAAAATTTTGGGTTCCACATTTTCTCCCCTTTTATCCCCTCACCCCACCCCAGTACACCGAGCCATCTAATTTTCCCTATCACCAATCTGCCCTCTCTTCTATCATCCCTCCCTTCTCTTGTCCCCATCTTCTCTTTTGTCCTGTAGGGCCAGATGACTTTCTATTCCCCATTAACTGTATTTCTTATTTCCTGGTAGCAATAACAATACTAAACAGTTGTTCCTAAAACTTTGAGTTCCAAATTCTCCCCATCCCTCCCTCCCCACCCATGCCCTTTGGGAAGGCAGGCAATTCAATATAGGCCCTATCTGTGTAGTTTTGCAAATGACTTCTATAATAGTTGTGTTGTGTAAGACTAACTGTATTTCCCTCCATCCTATCCTGCCCCCCATTGTTTCTATTCTGTCTTTTGATCCTGTCCCTCTCCAAGTGTTGACTTCAAATTGCTCCCTCCTCCCATGGCCCTCCCTTCCATCATCCCCCCACCCCTTGCTTATCTCCTTCTCTCCCGCTTTCCTGTATTGTAAGATAGGTTTTCATACCAAAATGAGTGTGCATTTTATTCCTTCCTTTGGTCAAATGTGATGAGGGTAAACTTCTTGTTTTTTTTTTTCTCAGCTCTCCTCCTTTTCCCTCCACTAAAAAGTCTCCTGCTTGCCTCTTGAATGAAATATAATTTACCCCATTCCATTTCACCCTCTCTCCTCCCACTACATTTCTCTCTCACCATTTACCTTAATTTCTTTTAAGATATGGGTCCCATCCTATTCAATTCACTCTGTGCTCTCTGTCTCTGTATGTGCATACATGTGTGTATGTGTGTGTGCACGCATGTACATGTATGTGTGTGTGTGTGTGTGTGTGTATGTCTGTGTGTGGTCCCACCAACTACCCAGATACTGAAACGTTTTAAGAGTTACAAATATTGTCTTTCCATGTAGGAATGTAAACAGTTCACTTTTGGTAAGTCCCTTATGACTTCTCTTTGCTGTTTCCTTTTTCATGCTTCTTCTCGTTCTTGTGTTTGAAAGTCAAATTTTCTTTTCAGCTCTGGTCTTTTCATCAAGAATGCTTGAAAGTCCTCTGTTTCATTGATAGACCATATTTTCCCCTGAAGTATTATACTCAGTTTTGCTGGGTAGGTGATTCTTGGTTTGAGTCCTAGTTCTTTTGACTTCTGGAATATCCTATTCCACGCCCTTCGATCCCTTAATGTAGAAACTGCTAGATCTTGTGTTATCCTGATTTTATTTCCACAATACTGGAATTGTTTCTTTCTAGCTGCTTGCAATATTTTCTCCTTGACCTGGGAACTCTGGAATTTGGCCACAATGTTCCTAGGAGTTTCTCTTTGGATCTCTTTCAGGCGGTGATCAGTGGATTCCTTCAGTACTTATTTTGCCCTCTGGTTCTAGAATGTCAGGGCAGTTTTCCTTGATAATTTCATGAAAGATGATGTCTAGGCTCTTTTTTTGATCATGGCTTTCAGGTAGTCCCATCATTTTTAAATTGCCTCTCCTAGTTCTATTTTCCAGGTCAGTTGTTTTTCCCCTGAGATATTTCACATTCTCTTCCATTTTTTCATTCTTTTGGTTTTGTTTGGTGATTTCTTGGTTTCTCAGAAAGTCATTAGACTCCATCTGTTCCATTCTAATTTTGAGAGAACTATTCTCTTCAGTGAGCTTTTGAACCTCTTTTTCATTTGACTAATTCTGCTTTTGAAAGCATTCTTCTCCTCATTGGCTTTTTGAACCTCTTTTGCCAATTGAGTGAGCCTATTCTTCAAGGTGTTATTTTTTTCTCCATTTTTTTGGGTCTCCTTTACCAAGGTATTGACCTGTTTTTCATGCTTTTCTTCCATCTCTCTCATTTCTCTTCCCAGTTTTTCCTCCACCTGTCTAACTTGATTTTCAAAATCCTTTTTGAGTTCTTCCATGGCCTGAGCCCACCGGACATCCCCCTGGGATGTGTGGGATACAGAGGCCCCAACCTCCACATCTTTCCCTGATGGTAAGAATATTTCCTTGTCATCAGATTTGAAAGGTGGGAGCATTTGCACCCCCTCAAAGAAGCTCTCTATTGTTTTATTTTTCTTCCCTTTTCTGGGCATTTTCTCAGCCAGTTACTTGACTTCTGAGATTCCTGTCCACCCCTGCCTAGATCTGCCCAGCTGGTGCTTGGGATCTGAGATTCAAATGGGCTTTCCGCTGCGGCAGCGGCTGCTATTCAATGTAAGCTTAAGTTCTGGTGCTGGGGTGGGGGCAGGGCCGCCTCCCAAGCTCAGTTCCCTCAGGAGCTTTATGCAGAGACCTTCAGTAATGGAGCAGGTGGGCGCAGGGCTGTCTCCCAGGCTCAGTTCCCTCAGGGGGTTTATGCAGAGACCTGAACTTCTGCCTGCTGCTGCCTGCTGTCCTGGGCCGCTGCTGCTTCCTCTGCCACTCCCTCCACCTCTGCCTCCCGAGGGGGCCCGAGTCACGGAGACACCCCGCTCCCCTCTTGGCCAGCCCAGAAGTCTCTCTCACTGACCTGGAGTGTCTGTGGGTGGAGGGACGTCCCCGGCCACCGGAGGTTCTGTCCCTGAAGCCTGCTCGGATCTGCTCCTCTTGACTGCGTGGCCAGGGCAGCGCAGGGGTGGGCTCCGCTTTCCGGGGCGCAATGGACCCTGGGGACGGCTCTCCAGGGCTCTCTGGGACAGAAATCTCCTCCACTGTGTTTCTGCGCACCTTGCAGTGATCCAGAATTTGTGGGGAGCTCCTCTTGCAGGAAATACATGGGCTGTGGGTTCGGAGCTAGTATATGTAAGTCTTTCTACTCCGCCATTTTGGCTCCACCCCCTCTTTTAATTGATTTTCAAAATCCTTTTTTGAACTCTTCTGTGACCTGAGACCACTGCATATTTATTTTGGAGGTTTTGGATGCAGAAGCCTTGACTTTTAGGTCTTCCTCTAATGGTGTGCATTGTTCTTCCTCATTTGAAAGGATGGAAGAAAATACCTTTTCACCAAGAAAGTAACCTTCTATAGTCTTATTTTTTTTTTCCCTTTTCCGGGCATTTTCCCAGCCAGTTACTTGACATTTGAGTGCTTTGTCATGAAGAGGGTATGGGGGGACCTGTAAGTTCTCAGTTCCTCCCAGGTGGCACAATCAAGGGAGAGGAGTTTACTCCTCTCCTGGCCTACATGCTGGTCTGGAAGCAACCAGAAACTTTTCTGCCCAAGATCTGCGAGTAGGGTTCCCTTTCCACAACTGCCTATAGCTCAACCACTGCAGCACTCCTCCTCACCCCAGGGCCACCACTCAGAGCTGAGATCCAGATCAGCAGCTCAATTCCCCCAGGGTCTTTAGGTGGAAGAGTCCAAAAATGGATGGTGCTGCTGATGTGGCTGCTGTTGGTGGTGCCAGATCACATTCCCTTCTCATCCAGATGAGAGAGCTTTCTCACTGACCTTTGAAGCTGTCTTTGGTGTTTGTGGGTTGAAGAATCTAAGAACCACAGCTGCTGCAAGTGGTGCCTTGAAGTCTGCTCTGGTCTTCTCTCTACCAGCTGCATGGCCAAGGCCAGGCTGTGCTCTGCTCCAAGCCTGGTGCAATAAACCTTTCCTGTCAGCCTTTCAGGCTGTCTTGGGCTATAAATCTTGATTACTCTGTTATTTGGAGTCTTCTGCTGCTCTGGACTGTGTTTCAAGTTATTTTTTACAGCTATTTTATGGGCTGTGGGGGAGAACTTACACAGGTCAGTCTTTCTAATCTGCCATCTTTGCTCCATCCCCCAATTTTATCTCTTAATATAAATATGTTGCAATTTTTTCCTTGAAGTGACATGTTGAAAAACATGAGTTTTTCAAAAAACCTGATAATTAACACAGTTTTGAAAGCCATGTCATTATGAAAAAATTTAGCAACATCTTATTTCTGCTCAGTCAAAAACAACGCAACTTCATCTTTCAATTTCAATAATCTATTTAAATTTTGCCTTCTTGAGAGTCACATGATTTGACATTTTCTTTTCAGTTTAGGTGTATTACAAGCTATTACCTCTTCTATCTAAATTTATCCACTTATCCACAGCCAAAAATTTTTTTCGTCCTAAAATATAAATATTGCTAATAATTTCTCAAATACATACTAGATTTAGTTTATGAAATTACATTTATCTGTGCTCAATTTAAAAAATTGATGTTCACACTTACATATGATGGTGATGGAGGAGAAATATTATTAAAGGGCTTTTGTGTTTCCTTGCTGCAGTTAACCATTTAGGCTTCTGTAAAAGAAGGAGATAACAGTTTTAAAAATTAAACATTCTAACCCAATACAATCCAAAGATATATTAATTTGGTACATGCCAAGGAATGACGTTAGGAAAATATTAAAAGTATTTTCTGTAATTAAGCTATTATGTTTCTGTAAGAGCAGCAAACTTTGTATGTACAGTAAAAACACTACAATTCATAACATAGGATAGTCTCGAATCTGAGCAGAAGTGTTTCTGGCAGTGTTTGTTGGTGTTGCGTAGCATGATGGTGTGTATAGTGCAAAATATGCTAGTTGTGTGTTCAGAACCAAGGTTACAGTGAAGTCGCGCAATATAGCATGGGCAGTAGCTGCCAGAAACACCTCAGATTCATTATGTGTTTGATTTTAAGTTAATTTTTGATTATTGCACATTCAGAAGCCTTTTACTGTTGCTAAATTTTTCGTGACCCCACATAGGTTTGAGACCCACAGTTTAAGAAGCACTGTTAAATACTGCCTCTTGCCTCTGCATTCTCTTTTGCTTGGAATGCACTGCCCTCTCTTCCTGTGAGAGTTTTTTCCCTTCCTTTAGGAGGAAGCTCAAATATTACCTCCCCCATGAATCTTCTGATTCCCCTTTCTCCTATCTCCCCCAAGCTGGAAGTTTCTCCCTCAAATTTTCTTAGAGAATTTTGTCTAAATCACTTTTTTGTACCTATTACGTTTAACCTTATATTAATACTTCTTTATTATAAATGGCATTCTCCTTAGAAAGTAAGCTCTTTGAGGTTCTGCAGATACTTTGTTGTAGTCCCATATGTATATCCTCAGCACCTAGCCCAGTGCCCTTTTAGTAAATGCTTAATTTTTGCGTTTTGTTGCTAAGTGCCTGGTACCTATTAAATGTTGGATAAATGCTTTTATTCATTAGGATGAGCTAGTGGTTTATGCCAGATTCATTCTTATAATTGAAGAAATTATAATATAATAAACAGTCACTTAAACTCTTTGACATTTGCTTTCAAAATAGATAGGATTTGTTTATGTTTGTAAAGGTTGCTGTTTCTTCCAACATAACCTCAGAGTGGGTAAGTACTATACTTATTAAAATTCTTTAGTTAATAGGGATAGAGTTGGAAGACATACAGAGAAACAAAAAGAAGGGCACTGAAGATTCTAATAATTTCTTTTGGCTCAAGCTATTTGTAAAAAATCCTGTCTCAAAGGACTGGACTTGTTGAAGATGAAGGAAGTATAAGTTTGTTAGTGTAGTGATTAATTTCTGTTATAAGAAGGAGGTTATTTTCTCACGATTCTGGCTTTCTGATAGATAGGCATACATAAAAGAAGAGAGGCAATTTGATGTATAATAAAAAACTGACTTTAGAGTCCAAAAGACCTGGGTTCAAGTTTGACAATAATGTTGCCTATGTGGCCCTGTGCCCCTAGAAAACTGAGGCTATGAAGTTGCTGAGCATTTGCTGAGTTGCGTAAGTAGAGGGTTTTTTCAACGGTGAAATTACAGGCCCAGTCCTTCCCTCCCTTCCTCCCTCCCCCCAAAAAAAACCAAAACCCCAAACATGAAAAAGACTTGTCAACTCCATATTAAAAAATATTCAATTGGTTTGCCACCACTTGGCTACCATAACTTTTTAAAGTATGCCTTTTGTTTTGTTAATATGGAAAATATAGGTACTGAATATCTGGGAATTAATCTCTTTTAATACTAAAGGTGCTTATTTTAATCAGTACTATACATGAGCCCATGTTATAAAATAGTAAACCCAAATCTAATTTTATAATGAAATTGCCATTTCATGCCTTTATATCAAGCATTTAATGGCTGTATAACTTTCTTCTTCCTCCCTGCTGTTTGCCTCCCAATTTGGCTGTTGGTGCAAGCATTTTTGCTCAGGTGATCCTGCTTAAAGTCTTTGTACTATGATACTGTTTATTTCATATTTTCCCTCCTTATACTTATTTTTGGTGCTTGACCAACTATCTGGCCGAGAAGTAATTCTTCAAAAGGATCTCAGATGTTTTACCAAGAAAAGGTGATTTACCCTAAGTAAGTGGCCTCAACAATTACCTTGTTTATGGCCATATCTCCTTAGCTTTATTCCCTGCCCCTTTTCAGTAATGGAAACTGAGCTTTACTTTCTCTTTCCACTTAGAAACAGAATTCCTTATTTCTCTAAACCAGGTCTGCCCAACAAGTGGCCTTCCAAAGGATTTTGGGAAGCCTGGGAAAATATAGAGGATGTAAAAGAAAGTGTGTCCCACTTAATCTGCCTTCCACTAGTCACTATTGGGCCCATCATGTAACTTGGAGAGTGAGTTCCCACTGCTTACTCTCTCCTGTTTGTCACATGATCCTCTGCGGTCAACCATTGTTAGTCTGTCTCTGACAGTCTGGCTCCTCTGAGAGGAGCTAGAGTCATGTGGTTGTTACTGGTGTCAAAAGGGACAAAGTGAGTGTAGCCATATGCCAGTGCATTTGACTCTTGCTATGTGGTGAATAGTATGTGATGAATGGTAACAATGCTAGGGCTTCTTCCCCTCCCTCACTGCGGCTGCCCTTCATGTTACGTGAATGTCTGGTGCTCTCTCCAGGATCAGATGCTGAGTTCGGTATTTCTTTGTATGTGAGCAGTTGCTTTGGAAATTTTTTGGTTCTAACATTAAACTTTTTGGGGTGACTTCATGAAATGGGTGATAAAAAGATACAGAAGATTGAATCAGAATATAGAATATTTAATCTGGAGTGGGCAAATAGATACTCCTTTACTTACACGGGAGACAAAATATTTGCTGAGAAATAATAGCCTTTCTGAAGGAATATGATCTTTGTCACCATTTAAATCAAAATGTCCTGGCTTAAGCAAATTGGACACCAATGAAAAACAAATGAAAGTGTCCAAATTGTTGAAAGATCTCCATGGGGAACAATGGTTTTTCAAGAAAGTAAATTCAGAAAATGAGGGGGCTACTAAGGTTAGTTTTCAGATTTCTAAAGAAATTGGTTTCAAACGTGATTCCAGAGTATGATAAACTAATTGCTCATAAGAAGTATAATATATCCCATTAACTAAATGTAAACAGTAAGAACACCTGAAAAATTTTTAAAACTTTTACTGCTTAGCAAAGTAATTTTTTTTGTTCTTTTTTTTTTTAGTTTTATTTTTCATTTTTAACGGTTTATAACGGATAAAACAATTCAGACTTTTGGTCAGGTGATACTTCTTTTTAAAGCATTTACAATATGAACCGCAAAAGAATTTTTTTTAAACATTAACCGAGACACAAATAATATTTATGTTGCTAACTTCACAAGCTCTTGACCTCTTGACTGTCTCCACAGTATTTCTAAGAATTAAAGGACTCTAACTTACTGTTGTTGGTCTAAAGTCCTAAGCCTAATAGCTTAATTTTAGGCTTAACCTTGGATATTCCCCTACCAATAATCTATAATTGAATAGATCTGGTATTAATTTTACAAACCTTTTGACTATAGGAAATTGCCACCAACAGTAGGGACATTGCAGGGATACAATATCTCCCCATCTTCATGTCAATTCCAGGCAGGATTAGATTGTCCATTTGCATTCAGTCAGGCTTAAAAGTCTGCCAGGTGTGAGTGGGGAGATTGAGTCAGGAGAATCCTACCTCAGCCCAAGCTGAACAGCCATTCTCCCACCCTTCCCATGAGATTACCTTTTGCAGGTATGCAGTTCATACCAGCATCTCACCAGCTTACTGGCATCATGGATGCAAAGTAATTTTTTTTAACATTAATGTGATTTCATGATAAATATCTTAAGTAATAAGTGTAATTAATTGATACTAATTGAAATTACCCTTTTAAAAAAATATAGTTTATTTGCAAAATAATCATTAATTATATCTTTACTTGGAAAATAAGTCTCTAAAAACCTATCTGTGGCCTGAAAAAGTTTAGCCTATTTTAATTTTGGCCCCCACCTTCTGCCAAGTTGTGAAGATCCTCTCCAAACCATCTTTTTATATCATATTAATTTGGAGACATTGCTTTTTTTAAAGAAAGGTGATTTGAAGTGATCATATGTATTATAAGTTATATTGCAGGGTCAGAATGGTATCTTAAAATTAATTTCACATGCTTTCATGTTTTAGAAAAGTAGAACCAACTATAATGTGTCTGAACTTAGGTTCACACATAAGACAAATTAAATAAGACTGACTTATTTGTATATCTTTTTTAGACTTTTTTGTGGTAATTAGGAATGTAGTTTCTAAATATGTACCCTTTATAACCCAGAACTGTGTAGGAAATGAGTCTTTATATGAGTCTTGATTTTTAGTGTTTGTGCTATAATAATCACTGTACATATTATCTTTCTGCTTCTGCTTCCTATCATTTTATGAAAGTTTTCCCAGCTATAGATATCAATTCCTCATGTTTACTGTTTCTTATGGTACAGTGATATTCTACTGCATTCATATACCGTGGTTTTTATACCTGTGTCCCTGAGCATTAGTTTTGTTTCAGTTTGTTTGCTGCTACAAAAAAGACTGTGAATATTGTACTATGGTTGGAACATTTCTTTCAGTATCTTAGATATCAGACCTTTCTCAGAGAAATTTACTGCAAAAATTTTTGCCTGGTTAGCACCTTGATTTTTGTTTTATTTGCTTGTTCAGGTTTTCAGTTGTGTCTTATGACCTCATTTAGAATTTTCTTGGCAAAGATACTGGAGTGGTTTGCCATTCCCTTCTACAGTTCATTTTATACATGAGGAAACTGAGGCGAATAGGATTAAGTGATTTGCCTAGGGTCACACAGACAGTAAGTGTCTGAGGCTGGATTTAAACTGAAGTTTTTCTGACTTGAGGCCCAGCATCCTATTCATTGTGCCATCTAGCACCTTAACTATTTCCTTAGAAAGAAGAGAGTGATGAGAAAATGAATATGACCAGTATCAGTGGTTTATAGTTGAAGTGCTCTATTTTAGTTTTATTTCCCTTCCTCTTTCCCTTATCACTAGTGTTCCTCCCACTTTTAATTCCTCCTTCAGGATCCACTCTCCATAGTTGAAGTTTGTTTTGTTCACAACTATTCTCTCCTGGGTATTACCCTTACTCTTAATGCCCTTCTTTCAGTGCCCTCCTCTTTCCCTGTTGAATTTGATATATGTCTTTCTCAATTCTGCGTGTGTGTGTGTGTGTGTGTGTGTGTGTGTGTGTGTGTGTGTTGTGTGTGTGTAAATCTGTTTCTGGGCAGCAAAAATGTGAAAACTCCTCTGTCCAAGGTGGTTCCTGGGGCAGAGGCCAATGTTCTTTTGGGAAAGGGATTAGGAGGATGAGAATGATGGCCAAAGTTCAGGCAACATGACTTTTATTTAATTTTTTTTTTAATCTCTTGCTTCATTTTTTTCAGGTGTTCATCTATTCCTTGTGAAAAAGCCATTCTTATCCTGTGGGTCTCTGCTTGTAGTTGTTGTGGGGAGAGCCAATTCTAGGTTGGATATTTGTATACCTCTGAATCTATAATGATCTTTATAATAATTGATATTTTCTTCTGAATACTTATTATCTTTTTCTTTTATAGTTCATGTATTGGGTCTATCCAAGATTTGGTGTCATACCTAGTGAATCTCATGATATACTAGTGCGCCTTGGCACATTCTTTGAAAACCATTGATCTGAACTCTGCTCTATGTAATTTCACTTTCTAAATTTTGTGCTTTTTAACCAAGAGTCAGTTTGGTTTAGCACTTAGCATAGTGCCTGGCATATAGTAGTTGCTTAATAAATGTTTGTTGACTTGATAGAAAGCTGGCCTTGGAACCAGGCAAGTCTTAGTACAAATTTTGCCATTAACACACACTGGCTTTGTCATCCTGCGCAAGTTGCTTAACTTCTTAGTACTAAGTAGTCTAAGTATCTAAGTAACTAAGAGTCATAGGAAGAAAGTGCCAACTTGCTTTGGTAGAGTTATTTTCTCATTTAGAAGCTCTTAGGCAATGAAGTCCTTACCCTGTTCCTTATTAGCATATCATTGTTAATTGCTGTTGTACTACTGTTCCTCACCTCCTGAACACACTCTTTAGTTTCCAGGAATAAGTGTATGATCCTAGTTGCTCTACATTTCCCTCCTTGTTTCAAAAACTACTAGCCTAACTTTCTAAGCAAGTGCAGTTCATGTCAGTGATATGACTAGAGGGACAAAGAGGCAAGGAAAGGGAGCCTTCAATGACAAAAAGAGGGCAGAACCAGGAAAAACGGAAGTGTTACTCCAGCTTAAATATGTCACTTTACTAATTCTTCTTTCCCTTAAATGAGAGAAAACTCCTTAACCCTTTGCTGCTGTCACTCAACCTTATGTCTATTATTTCCAGACAAAGGACTTTAATGCTTCACATAGATAGTCTTTTCTGCCTCTGGAGCTGTGGGGATCAAGTTCAGCCCAGCTGTGGCCAGGAATGCCTAGGGACCTAGCCAGTTTTCACAGCTGCTGGGAGGGCTAATATGACACCTGACCATCTGACATGTGGAATGAGTGAGGTAGATATTGTTAATGTATATATTTAATATTAATAACGAATTATTTTTTGTTATATATTTAAACACAAATACAAACTCCAGTATTTTCTTCCCACACTCCATGGATCTTTTTGCATATCCCTTTGTGTGTCCCTCACTTTGGATACCATTGATTGGTTTATATCATAGGCTTCTCTCCCACATCCACAAAGGGGTAGGTTGGAGAAGTCTTCTCATATATCTCATTTGAGTCCCATTTGATCTTTATGATTCTGTTCATTTACTTTTGATTATTTGGTGTGTTAGTCTTTCTATTTAAATTGTTGTGGTTGCTGTGTTTATTGTTTTCTTGCTTTACTCTTCATTACTTCATATAGATATTTCCATGCTTTTGTATTCACTACACAGATCTTTTCTTACAGCACAGTATTATTCCATTACTACCTTCATAGACCAAATTTGTTGAGCTGTTATGTAATTGATGGATATCTATTTTTATTTCCAACTTTTAGTTATCACAAAAATATTCTTATAGATGTTTTGGAGTACATTGGGGACTTTTCTTACAATGGCTTCCTTGAGGTATAAATGCAATAATGAAGTTTCTGGTTCAAAAGTTGTGGACATTTTAGTCAGTTTATTTGTGTAATTCAAAATTAATTTCCAAAAGGATTGTACCATTTCATAGTTCCAGCAATATGTTAGTATGCCTATCTGTCCACAGCCCCTCCAGCACTGACTTTTGTCTTTTTTGGGGTAATTGTTGCCAGTTTGTAGTGTGTGAGGGAAAACTTCAGTGTTGTTTTTATATTTTCTCATTATCGATTTGGAGCATTTTTTTTCATGTGGTTATGAAATACTTTTCAGTTTTTTTGAGAACTGTTAATATCTTTTGATCATTTATCTATTGGAATCATTTTTAGTTTTATATATAATTGTTTACTTGTCTTAGACACCCATCTTTTATCAGAGAAATTTGGTACAAAGATTTTTTCCCCATTTAACCACTTCCCTTCTTCTTCTAGATTCATTAATGTTGTCTGTACAAAAACTTTTCAGTTGCAAGTTCCTTCTTCAGTTGTAAACACATTATATTCCTTCAGTTATTTTACTTGAATCTTTTTTTTAAGTTGGTCTTATTCCCACTGGTTCTTTTCCCTTCACCCTTGATCCCCTCTTCTTATTTTATATTCACACTTCTTCTCCCCTTCTGCTAGTCTTGTTGCTAAGTTTTTAAATTTCATTTTTTTGCATCCCTTTCCAAAAAATATTTCTCACTTTCTTCATTATCTAATCTTTCTTTTTACTTTATCTACTCATTCTCTGATTCATGACTCCTATAATTATCTGGTTTCTCTCATTTCTCTGTATTCTTCATGCTCTCAGAGCTTCCAAGATATCTGTTCTAGGTTCTCCCCTCTGGTGTTTTCTGCCTCTGACTGGTAGGGTTCACTCCATGATTCCCCTTTTCCTTTATGCCTCATTTACAGAACAGTGGCAGTGATGATTATTAGTAATAGCAGCTAACATTTTTTATAGGGCTTGCTATGTGCCAGGTACTGTGTGAATTGTTATACAGTTATCTCCTTTGATCCTCAAACAATGTGGAGAGTTTTACAGATGAGGAAACTGAGGCAAATAGAGGTTTAAGTGACTTGCTCAGGGTCACACAGCTCGTAAACTTCTGAGGCCAGATTTGAACCTGGGTTTTCCAGGTTTGGTGTTCTTTCTACTGCAATATCTCACAGCACCCCATGGTAGGACCCTAGCATGTCCTTGATTATGCAGCTTACAATAGCAAGAGTTATACCTTCTCCGGCTGATCTTTTTTTTCTACATTTGTCTGAAAATTTTCTCCCCATGTCTGTGTTCTCCCACTCCTCCAGGTTCTGGTTGCCTCCAGAGGTTCCAGCTCTGACACTAGACTTTTCAAGTACTAAATCTCACTAACCTTATCTTCCTTTGCTGCCCAACTCTTTTCATTCATAATAACATTTATCATGGCAACCTCCCTCCCACTCCAAAGTAAGGCCTCCTTTCTTTCCCCCTTCTTTTCAGTCTTTCCGCTCTCCTCCTCACCCCATCCTTTGTAGGGCTCTTTCTTTTCTGAGACCGCAGAGACCTTGTCCTCATTGTTGACCCTTCATTTTACCCTGGTGCATCATTCATTCTATCCCCCTACTTGCTTTCTTTCCCCCCCTTTCCCCCTTTATGTACCCTTCAGTTTTGTAATGTAGTCCCACAAAAGAAGCATTCACCTGGTGTTGCCAGGTTCTTATTGTTATCTCTGCCAGATTCCTGCCTTCACCCCTGTCTCTTTGTATAAAAGAAGTCCCTTCCTGGTCTCTCTTTTACCAGTCTGCTGTTGCTATCCTTTCCCACTGCATTTATTTACTCTTCATGCTTTTATTCTTTAGTTCTGATTTTCTTTCTAAAAATGTTTCATGTTCTTCTTTAATATTGAATGACTATCTTTTGTCCTATTTAGTTAAGCTCAAATTTGCAAGATAGGCTGTCATGTGCTACATCTTGAGCTCCATTGCTCTTTGGAACAAATTATTCCATTTCTTCTTTCTTTTTATAGTGGATGTAAAATAGTCTTGTGTTATTTGAATGTCCTTTCCTTTTTATTTGAAAGTCTTTCTGAACCTGATGGCTTGTAGAACTTGTTATTTCTGAAAGGGATTATTGAATTTAACCACTATGTGTGTTGGAGTTTGCAACCTTGGGATTTTTTTCTGCAAGTGATCTGTCACTTCAATTGGAATTTCATTTTCTGTGTTTAGAAGTTCTAGGAAGTTCTCTTTTTATTTCTTTTATTATGATATTAAGGTTATAGTCCCTATAGTTATACTTTATTATAGTTTTCTGCTTGTGCAGTATAGTGCATTTTCAGCAGTTTCTTTTTTTAAATTTATTTTTTTAATCACTACCATAAAACTTAGATTTTTACACCCCTAAACCTACCCCCCAACACCCCTCTCCCTCCCCAAGATGGCATACAATTCTATATAGGATCTGCATATACTTTCCTATTGAATACGTTTTCACTATACTCATGCTTTGCAGACAACCTAAAATAAATGGAAGAAATCGTATAACAAATCAAAACATAATACACACACACACACACACACACACACACACACACACACACACACACACACACACAAACATGATCTGCTACATTCTGTGAGTGAATTCCGTAGTTCTTTCTCTGACTGTGGAAGGCATTTTGCCTTAGAAAACCATTGGGAATTTTTTTTTTTTAAGTCCTTGCATTATTATGAAGTTCCAAGTTTACCAGAAAAAACTCTCTCACACTGTGGTCGTTGCTGTGCACAAAGTTCTCCTTGTTCTGCTCCTTTCGCTCAGCATCAGATCATGTAAGTCCTTCCAGACCTCCCTGAAGTCTTCTTGTTCGTCATTTCTTATGGCGCAATAGTATTGCATTACGTTCATATACCATAATTTATTCAGCCATTCCCCAATTGATGGGCATCCCCTTGATTTTCAGTTTTTGGCAACTACAAAAAGTGCTGCTATAAATATTTTTGTATATGTGGGACCCTTTCCCAATTTTATGATCTTTTGGAGATACAGTCCTAGTAGCGATATTGGTGGGTCAAAGCACATTTTTGTAGCCTTTTGGGCATAGTTCCAAACTGCTCTCCAGAATGGTTGCATGAGCTCACAGCTCCACCAACAATGAATTAGTGTTCCAACTCTCCCACATCTCTCCAACATTTATCATTTTCCTGTTCTGTCATGTTTGCCAATCTTATAGGTGTGATGTGGTACCTCAGAGTTGTTTTGATTTACATCTCTCTAATCAAAAGTGATTTAGAGCATTTTTTCATATGAATATAGATATCTTTAATTTCTTCCTCTATTTTAAGCAATTTCTAACAAAAGATTACAGTTTTTGTTGTTCATGGGAACCTAACCTCTGTTTCCTATATATTCAGTATATCATCGTTTGTGTTTCTGACTTTAAAGTTCACAGTGTGAACTTCCTTCTGGGAATTGCTATGAAAACAAAAGAACAAAAACTACTCCTTGACAGATAAGTGAGCAAAGAATATGAACAACAAGTTTTTAAAAGAAGAAATGCAAGCCATCTACAACCCTGTGAAACTATGCTCTAAATTATTATTTTTTAAAAATTTACTTGTTTTTGGTTTTGTACAATCACTTCCATAAGTCTTAGTTTTTCTCTCCCTCCCTCCCCCCTGTTATTTTTAAAAATTTACTTTTTGTTATGAGCTTGATCATGAGTAAACAAAATCATTACAGTTTGCAAAGAAAAAAGGTTTATGTAAAGCTTTTTATTTATTTGTGTTTTATTATCCTATGATCTTCCATTGACTTATTCTTCCCAATTTCATAAATCAAGAACAGAGCTTCCATGAGGTCCATGAACCTATTTAAAATAAATATTTTGATAATGATATTTCAATATAATTGGGTCAATTTGTTTTTCTTTGTATTTCATTGTGTGCATTGAAAACATTATACAGAAAAGGGATGTATACATTTTCTCGAAACCTTACAGCATCAGACAAGGGATTTGAACCTACATCCTCTGACTCCCTCAGTCATATTTTTTGATGTCTTTAAACCCTTTTTTTCCTAGTTAGAAAGCATTTATTCCCCCAAATCCCTTCACTGTCGTAGTATGAAAAGCAATATCACAGTCATAACAAATATGCGTAGTGAAGCAAAACAAATTTCTACATTTGTGAAACCTGAAATGCATATCCCATTCAACATCTTGAGTCCATCACATCTCTATCAGGTAGAACCATAATCCTCTGAAATTATAGTGGGTCATTGCGTTGGCCAGAGTTAGTAAGATTTTCAGTTATTTTTCTTCACGTTGTTATTGTATAAATTGCCCTGATTTTTCTCACTTCTATCTGTATCATTTAATACAATTCTTCCTACATTTCTCTGAAATTGTCCCTTTCTTACGGTGTGATAATATTCTATTGCATTCGTATGCCGTTATTTGTTCAGCCATTCCCAAACTGATGGCATCCCCTTAGTTTACACTTTACAAAAAGAGTTGCTATAAGTATTTTTGTTCATCTGAGTCCTTTTCTTCATTATTTTATTTCTTTAAGATATTAACAGTGTAATAGTTTTATGCACATCTATATCAAAAAATGCTCCAAATTATTAGAGAAGTAAAAATTAAAACAACTCTGAGGTTCCAACTCACACTCTTATCAAATTAGAAAAATGGACAAAAATGGAAAATGACAATTTTTGCAGGAGCTGCTGAATAATAGGCCCATTAATTCACTGTTGATTGAGTTGTGAATTAGTCCAGCAGTTCTTGAAACATTTTTTCATGTGGCTGTTGATAATTTGCATTTCTTTCTTAGAAAATTGCTTGTTCCAGTAGCAAAAATAGACTTGACTAAGAGATATATACGGAGAAATTACATATTCCTGAAAGGTATCTATAGACAGTGAATTAACATTAATGCAAAAATATTCAGTGGATGGTATAGCATCTAAATACTTAAAAGTTAAATGAATTACAGGGGGAAATAATCAGTCACACTTTTAATGTGGGATATACATGTACCCCTTTCAGACACAGAGAAATCTATCCCAAAAATAAACAATAAAGAAGTTAAGGGCCTGCATACAGTATTAGAAAAGTTAGCTATGATAGACTCCTTGGCAGTTATGGATTGGTAATAGAAAGGAATGTGTATTTTTCAGCAATGAATGGCATCTTTACAACAATTGACCATGTATCAGGGTATAAAAACCTCATAAACTTGAAGGCAGAAATGTAGAATTAATGTTTCTGTAGTACGTTTTCCAGATCACAGTAGGAATTATTTGGAGATTAGATAATAGTTTTAAAGTTTGGGGAAAGGTCCCATATATACAAAAATATTTGTAGCAGGACTTTTTACAGTAACAATGACCTGGAAGCAAAATGGGTGCCCTGAACAATTGAAATAGTAGGTTGAACAGGTTAAAATTGCGTTAAGACTTTTAGAACTCTCTGTTTAGTACCTTGCACAGAGCACATGCTTAAAAAATGCTTATTTTGTTGGATGGAATTGAATTGGATCCATAATCACTTGAGAGTTTGGCTTAACTAGCTACCGAAGAACCCAAGTGAGCAAAGAATGCTTTTTGTCCAGACTTTGCCACATAGCTACATGGATAGCCCTTAGATCACATCCATTAGTACATATATTTCATACAGACACTGCAAAGGCTCAGTGAGCTGAGTGCAGAGTTCAGCAGGAGTTGATTGGGCCATATCACCTTTGGAAAAATGTTCAGTTTTTATCATTGTCAGCAATCTCTTTGCCTGAAACAGGTTCCACTGAAAAAATAAATCAAAAATCACTATTGTTCCAGAGACAGTCAAAAACCTAATTAACAAACTTTTTTTTAATCCCATGCTATATCCCAGTCACTCTGCTAACCCTGAGGAATACAAAGAGGGACAAAAGACAGTTTCTGCTTTGAAGAAGCTTACAATCTAATGGTATTGTATAGATACAGAGTCAGGCAAAAATTGGGTTGAGGTCCTGTCTCTGACATATTCTTTGTGAACCTGGGTACACCCTCAGTGTTACATGGGATTTTCTAAGACTAGAAATTGTAGAAGAGCAGCTTATCTGCTTTGATGGAGGGAATTTTTTCACCAAGATCTTCCTTCACAATTAAAATCACAGGTCTAAAAAAAGAAAACAAATTATGGTGCTATATAATTTCAAGGCCTGGAATATCTCAACGAAGGTTGAGGATCAACCCAAAGACCAGTTAAGGGGCATATGGTGGATGGGAGCATGATGCAACATATTTCACATGAGGACCTCGTTTTGTATTTTTACTTGAGAACATGGATGAGAGTAGCCCTGGCCAAGAAGGAATGGATAAGTTGTGATCTGTGGTGTTTGAGGGGGACATTTACCAATATTGATGCAATAACATATTCATTGATAACATATCCAAAAAGACAAGATCTATGGAAATAATGAGACTGAATTTTAAAAATAAACACAAAAAATAGACCCTTAATTTAATGTTGTTTTTCTAAATAGATACCTTAGAATATTACCTACTGGTTTTTACTTACATATAGTTAGTTAGATTTCTCAGGGAGACATTTAGTCTTTGACCATGGTTTAATTTTTGTAACTATAATATTCTTCTGATAATATTTGAAAGTAGTGCTGGTCCATAACTTGACATTTGAAAGATGAAGAAATGGTGTAATAGTGTCTTAATAGCTGTATTCTGAGAGAGATGTATTTTTCAGGCACTCAGTCCTTTGCACATAACATGGTAAGTAAAGCCTGAATTGACAGTAGCCTTGATCATTCAGTCAGTAAGCATTTATTGAACACCTACTTTGTGTCTAGCAAGATACTTGAGACTATAGGAGATACAGAAATGGAAGATGGTGTATTCCTCTCCTATTACCCACATGGCTAGGGTCTAGCCTTGGCCTTGGCTGGGCAGGTCATGGTATTGATCGAATCCTCACTTTCTCTGCCTGATGGGCATGTTTCTCCTTCCTTCTTTCCTTCCTTTCTCCTTTAAAAAAACTATACTATTTTAATTCAAGTTCTTTATAATTAGTGTTTAATGTAAGGAACTAAAAAAAATTTTTAAATGAGTGCTAAAGTTTCAATTTCTCTCTACCAGCCCCTCCCCCACCTTTTGAGAAGGCATGCAATATCCATTATACTGTACTGGGCAAGTATCCAGACACATAGAGCACATTGCCCTTACCAGGACCCTGGCACAAGAGGCCAGAGGCAGAAGATGATATCTCAAATAGAAGTAGGGCAAAAACTAGAGATTATCAAGAAGATCTTAGAGTGGGAGTGACAAGAAGCAGTCTGAGTTACAAGCTGTGTGTGAGAAGACAAGGATCCAGTTAAACAAGTGGCATAAATATAATCTTGGGGCATTTAAATACCTTGTTCTCTCAATTTCATACTGTGATTAGAGAACACCATATGCTCTCGCTGTCCTCATTGACCTCCATGGAAACTAGAAGCAATGGACAATATGAACTCAAAAGGTTCTACCAGTGGTCAGGCATAAATAGTCCATATGAATGCCTAGAGTGGAGATGTCTCTAAATTTGTACATCTCACATTTCTTTTGAGCTACTGAAATTCTGCTTTGCTCAGAGCGCAGTGCTTTCTTTGATGTTGTCATATCATGCTGTGTGGTCCTTTGCCAGTGTCTCCCCTGACATGCAATCAATTCCGACGTTTTGTCCTTTAAGACACAAAAGGATTTGATAGGATTTGGTTTAGTGAGAGGTCAGAGATACTCACTGTAGTAATTAGGATGAGGGCTCTTTCTGTGAGTACAAGTAATTTTAGTGAGGAGACTCAATCTGTGTCTTCTAATCATTTAATTACTTACATATGGTGAGAAATGTCTCTCCAGATGTTATATGGTAACCTAATGGCCATACTAGAGAGAGAAAAGGAAGATGTCCATGCACAAGACTTATATGAAATAGCTCTTGGCACAGTGGATAGAGCACTGGACCTGGAGTCAGGAAGACCTGCCTGAGTTAAAATTTGGCCTCAGACATTTACTAGCTGTGTGACCCTGGATAAATTACTTAACTTCTGTTTACTTCAGTTTCCTCACCTGTAAAATGGAGATAATACTTATGCCTAACTTTCAGAGTTATAGTGAAAATCAAATGAGATAATATATGCAAAAAGCACTTTGTGTCATGCATGTAGTAGGTGCTATATAAATGCTTATTTCCTTCTCTTTCCTCCCATTTTCTTATATGTGCAAATCTTTATTAGATGATCTTCTTTATATCAGCTTGAGAAAGGGGTGATGGTGAAATGCTGTGGTCTTCCAAGTCTGTGTCCAGATTTATGCTAGGATGGCATGGCAGATCCTTTAGTATGACTCCCTAGCTTTTCCTTTTGAATAGGCAGAGACCTATCTCTGACATATGTTAAGATTTTCCAAGGGGAAAAAGTCCTTACTTATGATAACTATGTGTAAATGTATGTATATGCATATATATTTTTTCCAGCCACTTATAGTTAGAAAATTCTAAAAAGCAAAGATCTTTTTATACATATAATAGGGGCATTATCATCTTGATACAGATGATTCTTATGTCTGTATATCCAGATTAGTCTCTCTCCTGAGCTCTTGTCTCATCATCAACATTCTGCTGGACATTTCATCCTGGATGTCTTATAGGCATCTAAAACTCAACATGTCTAAAACAACTGATTATCTTTCCCCATCAAATCTCCCCAACTTTCCTATCTCTGGTGAGGATACTACTCTCCTTTAGTTGCTCAGGTTTGCAGCCTTGGACTCAACTTGGACTCAACTCCTCCTCACTCACTTCACATTCAGTTGTTGCATCTTTTTATTTCTTTTGTTACAACATCTCTTCATGCATCTCATTCTTTCCTCTCGTAGCCACCACCTTAAGTCAGACCATATGATCTGTATTTTTGGACTATTGCTAGTGCCTTCGGATGCTGGATTTTCTTCCCACTCTAGTTCATCTTCCATACAGCTGACCAAATGGTTTTCTTGACTCCCTATAATTTTTAGGTTCAAATATAACCTTGTTTTGGCATTTAAAACTTCTCACAACCTTGTCCCTTTCTACACATTGCTTTTCCAGGTATTCTGTAGTCCAGCCATTTTAGTCTTTCATCATCTGACCTTTATTAATGTCTTGGATCATTGTCTTGATCAAAGTAGCTAAGTCTTTCACAGTTGATTATCTTTACAATATTACTTACTGTGTGCAATGTTCTTCTAGTTCTGTTCCCTGGTTCTGCTCTCATCATCCCTTTAAAAAGCAGTGAAATAATCCTTTAAACTTGATAGGTCCATGGAAGTTAGGCTGGAACCTTTGACATAACTGTGCAAGTGGGCACAAATAGTCCATATGTACATTTGGAGTCGATACTCTATATTTGCACATCCTGCATTTCCTCTGAGCTGTTTCAATTCTGCTTTGCTCGTAGAGCACTTCACCTTCTCTGATGTTGGCACACCATGCTGAGCGGTCCTGTGCCAGTGTCTCCCATGTCACACAATCAATTCCAAGGTTGTTAAGAGAGATTCTGCGAGTATTCTTGTATCGCTTCTTCTGACCACCATATGAATGCTTGTCCTGTGTGAGTTTTCAATAAAAATAGCCTTTTGGGCAAGCATATGTTTTGCACTGGAACAACTTGGCCAACCCATTGGAGTTGCACTCTCTGAAGCAGGGTTTGAATGCTTGGCAGTTTAGTTGGAGTAAGGACCTCAGTGTCTGGTACCTTATCCTGCCAGGTAATCTTCAGAATCTTCCTCAGACAATTCAAATGGAAGCAATTCAGTCACCTGCCATGGTGCCTGGTATACTTTACAGGTTTCACAGACATACAACAGTGAGGTCAGCACAATGGTTCTATAGGCCTTTAGTTTGATAGTCAGTCTAATACCTCTTCTCTCCTGGATTTTCCTTTGGAGCTTTCCAAACACTGAGCTAACTAACTTTGGCAATGTGTGTGTCAACCTTTTTATCAATGTGTACATCCCTGGATGTACAAGCTAACTTATCCCCAGCGTTCAAAACTTCTCCATTCGCTGTAACTGATGGATCAGCATTGTATGTCAATTTCATGTCAACATGCTTGCTCAGGTTCTGGATAATGGGCAGTGCTCTCATGCCTTCCCAGTCACCAGTGGAGTGGAACAAGATCCTTCTATGCTTTTTTGCATGATGTTTTCAGCTATGTTGTCAAATGCTTTCAGTGAGGATGAACATAGCATCAAGGTTAGCAACCACACTGATGGTGAGTTTTTCAAATTGAAAAGAGTACAAGCCAAAACCAAAGTGGGGAGGGTATGTTGGTGCATGATTTTCTGTTTGCAGATGATTGTATACTCATTGCAATCTCTGAAACTGAAATGCAACAAAGTATGGATCAGGTCTCTGTTGCTTGTGATGATTTTGGTCTAACAGTCAACACCAAGAAAACACAAGTGCTCCATTAGCCATCATCACACCATCCAAATGTGGCATCATTGGTTACAGCAAATGGAGAAAGGATATAGTTTGGTGGGAGAAAAGGGTCCAGGATAGAGTCCTGAGGGGCACCCTGAGGGCATGATCCAGGAGAGCAGCCAGATAGCTTGGAGAAGAACCAGAAGAGAGTGGTATCCTGAAAACCTAGAAAGAAGAAAGTATCATGGAAGAGAGAGTGATCAATAGCATCAAAGGCTACAAAGAGGTCAAGGAGAATGTGGACTGAGAAAAGGCTATTAAATTTGGCAACTAAGAAAACTAGTAATTTTGGAGAGAATTATTTCAGTGAATGATGATGTTGGAAATTGGATTGTAAGGGGTTAAGAAGAGAGTAAGAGAGGGAATAGAGGCCTCTGTTATAGATAGCCTTTTCAAGGAGTTTAACTACAAAGGGCAGACAAGATATAAGATGATAGTAGGAATGGAAGGGTCAAGTGAGGTGTTTTTCAGAATGGGGGAGACATGGACATTTTTGTAGGCAGTGGGAAGGAGTAGGGCCCTTTCATCCAGAGAGATGTAGGAAATGGGAAAGAGAGGAGAAGAGGGAGCTCATGGCAATGGTCTCAGTTTTTTCCAGCAAGATTCTCTCAACTAAGAAAGTAGGGAGAGGGGAGCTATTGGAGGTTTGAGGAGGGATGAGAGGGTTTGGAAAAATTGCTGTGGAGAGTAGGATAGTGAGTTGATAATGAGTGACCTCCTTGTTCAAGACACTCTATTTTCTGACCCAGGGCATTTTCACTGGTTGTTCTTCTGTGCCTGGAGTGCTCTCCTTCCTCATCTTTTCCTCCTATCTTTGGTACTGGATTGAGCACTAAATCTGGAGTCAGGAAGACCTAAGTTAAAATTTGACCGTAGACCCTTACAAGCGCTTTGATCCAGGGCAAGTCACATAGGCTGTATATGGGAATAATAACACGTACCTCACAGGATTGTTGTGATAATCAGATATTTATAAAGTATTTGTCACAGTGCCTGGCACATACTAGGCATTATATAAATGCTTATTAACCTCCTTCTGATCCTGATTTTGTTCAAGTCCTAGTTAAAAATATCACTTTGTACAGAAAACTTTTCCCCATACTCCTTAATTTGAATGCATTCTCTCTGTTGATTATTTGTGATTTTTCCTCTATATAGCTTGTTGTTTGTACATACTTGTAGACATGGCTTGCCCATTAGACTCTCCTTGACAACAAGGACTGTCTTTTACTTTTCTTTGTTTCTCCAGTGCTTGGCATAATGCCTGGCATATAGTAGGTCCCTAATAAATATTTCTTGATTGACTGATTCAGGCTTGACAGAATCCCCACTTTTGTGTACATGGATGTCCTCTTCTGACCAACTTGGAGGGGACTTGTATCCAAGTGAGTTAATGCAATATACTTTCTGGTCAATCTTTCCATGCCATTATTGAGTAAATCTCTTTGTTAAAATTTACATGATCTGTGAGTGATTCATTTAGTTCTAATTCCATCCTGTAACCTTTGGACTGGCTTGTCTTAGGTCTGTTTCTGAGCATTTGGTGTAGCGAGCAGAATTGGTCCAGAATAATCTTGCATCTGAAGTGGGAAAGGATTATGTGGAGGGACCTTATATAGGAAGTCCTCTCAGTGGGACTGGGAGGGGGCCTTCACTGACTCAGTGGAATTAACCTACTAATTCATCCAAGAGGGATGACAGAATAAGGGTAACTTCAGGGCTCACATTCTGTGATTGTTACTGATAATCCTAGGAAAGTTGTACTGATAGAATAAAGAAAATAAAAATAAACGGTCAGTAAGTTAGAAATGGACTTGAATGTATGTTTTTTTAAAAGTGTTTTTTTTTAACTTTTTAAAAAAATTTTTTTTGTTTTCAGTTTTCTATAAGCATTTCCATAAGTATTAGATTTTCTCTCCCTCTCTCTTCTCTCCCTCCCTCCCTGAGATGGCATGCAATCTTATATGGATTCTACACATACATTCTTATTAAATACATTTTCACCTTAGTCATGTTGCGTGGAAGAAATCATTTTAGAATGGGAAAAACCATGAGAAAAACCCAAACAAAACAAAACATAACACAAGAGAAAATATTCTGCTTCATTCTGCTTTCCAGTTCCATAGTTCTTTCTCTGGATGCGGATGGCATTTTGCCTCAAGAGTCCTTTGGAAATGTTTTAGGTCCTTGCATTGCTGTGCAAGGCTGAGTCTACCAGAAAAATGCCTTGCACTCTGTGGTTGTTACTGTGTACAGTGATCTCCTGGTTCTGCTCCTTTCACTCAACATCAGTTCGTATAAGTCCTTCCAGGCCTCTCTGAAGTCTTCCTGTTCATTATTTTTTATAGCACAATAGTATTCCATTACATTCATATATCACAACTTGTTTAACCATTCCTCAATTGATGGGTATCCCCTTGATTTCCAGTTCTTTGCCATCATAAAGAGAGCTGCTATAAATATTTTTGTACATGTGGGACCCTTTTCCATTTTTATGATATTTTTGGGATACAGTCCTAAAAATGATATTGCTGGGTCAAAGGGTATGCACATTTTTGTAGCCCTGTGGATATAGTTCCAAATTGCTCTCCAGAGTGGTTAGATTAGCTCGCAACTCCACCAACAATGAATTAGTGTTCCAACTCTCCCACATCTTCTCCAGCATTTATCATCTTCCTATTATGTCCTGTTAGCCAATCTGATAGGTGTGATGTGGTACCTCAGAATTGTTTTGATTTGCATCTCTCTCATCAATAGTGATTTAGAATATTTTTTTCATATGACTATAGATAACTTTAATTTCCTATTCATATCCTTCTTCCATTTATCAATTGAGGAATGGAATGTGCTTTTTTTTTTTTAAGAATCACATATTTTTTTTTTTAAATTTATTTATTTATTTAACTTTTTACATTCATTTTCATAAAATTTTGGGTTCCAAGTTTTCTCCCCTTTTTATCCCCTCCCCCCACCCCAATACCCAAGCAATGTAATTTTCCCTATCTCCAATCTGCCCTCTCTTCTGTCATCTCTCCCTTCTCTTGTCTCCATTTTCTCTTTTCTCCCGTAGGGCCAGATGACTTTCTATTCCTCATTAACTGTATGTCTTCTTTCCTAGTAGCAATAACAATACTAAACAGTTGTTCCTAAAACTTTGAGTTCCAAATTCTCCCCATCCCTCTCTCCCCACCCATTCCCTTTGGGAAGGCAGACAATTCAATATAGGCCATATCTGTGTAGTTTTGCAAATGACTTCCCTGATAGTCATGTTGTGTAAGACTAACTGCATTACCCTCCATCCTAACCTGCCCCTCATTGTTTCTCTTCTGTCTTTTGATCCTGTCCCTTCCAAAGAGTGTTGACTTCAAATTGCTCCCTCTTCCCTTTGCCCTCCCTTCCATCATCCCCCCCCCTTGCTTATCTCCTTCTCCCCCACTTTCCTATACTGTAAGATAGGTTTTCATACCAAAATGAGTGTGCATTTTATTCCTTCCTTTAGTCAAATGTGATGAGGGTAAACTTCTTGTTTTTTGTTTTTTTTCTCAGCTCTCCTCTTTTTCCCTCCACTAAAAAGTCTCCTACTTGCCTCTTGAATGACATATAATTACCCCATTCCATTTCACCCTCTTTCCTCCCACTACATTTCTCTCTCACCATTTACCTTAATTTCTTTTAAGATTATGGTCCCATCCTATTCAATTCAATCTGTGCTCTCTGTCTCTGTATGTGTGTGCATGTATGTATGTGTGTGTGCATGCATGCGTGTAAATGTGTGTATATGGACCCACCAACTACCCAGATACTGAAAAGTTTTGAGAGTTACAAATATTGTCTTTCCATGTGGGAATGTAAACAGTTCGCTTCTGGTAAGTCCCTTAAGACTTCTCTTTGCTGTTTACTTTTTCATGCTTCTTCTCATTCTTGTGTTTGAAAGTCAAATTTTCTTTTCAGCTCTGGTCTTTTCATCAAGAATGCTTGAAAGTCCTCTGTTTCATTGATAGACCATATTTTCCCCTGAAGTATTATACTCAGTTTTGCTGGGTAGGTGATTCTTGGTTTGAGTCCTAGTTCCTTTGCCTTCTGGAATATCCTGTTCCACGCCCTTCGATCCCTTAATGTAGAAGCTGCTAGGTCTTGTGTTATCCTGATTGTATTTCCACAATACTGGAATTGTTTCTTTCTAGCTGCTTGCAAGATTTTTTCCTTGAGCTGGGAGTTCTGGAATTTGGCCACAATGTTCCTAGGAGTTTCTCTTTTTGGATCTCTTTCAGGTGGTGATCGATGGATTCTTTCAATACTTATTTTGCCCTCTGGTTCTAGAATGTCAGGGCAGTTTTCCTTGATAATTTCATGGAAGATGATATCTAGGCTCTTTTTTTCATCATGACTTTCAGGTAGTCCCATAATTTTTAAATTGTCTCTCCTGGATCTATTTTCCAGGTCAGTTGTTTTTCCCATGAGATATTTCACATTCTCTTCCATTTTTTCATTCTTTTGGTTTTGTTTTGTGATTTCTTGGTTTCTCAGAAAGTCATTAGACTCCATCTGTTCCATTCTAATTTTGAGAGAACTATTCTCTTCAGTGAGCTTTTGAACCTCTTTTTCCATTTGGCTAATTGTGCTTTTGAAAGCATTCTTCTCCTCATTGGCTTTTTGAACCTCTTTTGCCAATTGAGTGAGCCTATTTTTCAAGGTGTTATTTTCTTCAGCATTTTTTGGGTCTCCTTTACCAAGGTATTGACCCATTTTTCATTCTTTTCTTGCATCTCTCTCATTTCTCTTCCCAGTTTTTCATCCACCTGTCTAACTTGCTTTTCAAAATCCTTTTTGAGCTCTTCCAAGGCCTGAGCCCACCCGACATCCCCCTGGGATGTCTGGGGTACTGAGGCCTCGCCCTCCACGTCTTTCCCTGATGGGGAGAATATGTCCTCCTCGTCAGATCCGAAAGTCGGGATCATTTGCATCTGTTCGAAAAAAACTGTCTATAGTCTTATTTTTCTTCCCTTTTCTAGGCATTTTCCCAGCCAGTTACTTGACTTCTGAGATTCCTGTCCACCCCCGCCTAGATCTGCCCAGCTAGTGCTTGGGGTCTGAGATTCAAATGGGCTTTCCGCGCCGCCTGGCTGCTAATCAATGTGAGCTTTAGTTCTGGTGCTGGGGTGGAGGCAGGGCCACCTCCCAGGCTCAGCTCCCTCAGGGGCTTTATGCAGAGACCTTCAGTAATGGAGCGGGGTGGGGCAGGGCCGTCTCCCAGGCTCAGCTCCCTCAGGGGGTTTATGCGGAGACTTTCAGTAATGAAGATCCTGCCTGCTGCTGGGGGAGTCCCGGGCCGCCGCTGCCCCCGCCTCTGCCGCCGCAGCTTCCTCCCAAGGGGACCCGAGTCACGGAGACACTCCACTCCCCATCTTGGCCAGGCCAGCCATCTCTCTCACTGATCTGTAGCTTCTGTGGGCGGAGGGACTTTCCCGGCTGCCGGAGCTTCCGTCCCTGAAGCCTGCTTGGATCAGCTTCTCTGGGGCTGTGGCCAGGGCAGCGCTGGGGTGGGGTCCGCTTTCCGGGGCACGACGGACCCTGGGGACGGCTCTCCAGGGCTCTCTGGAACGGAAATCTCTTCTACTCTGTTTCTGCACACCTTACAGTGATCCAGAACTTATGGGGATCTCTTTTTACATTAATTCTATGGGCTGTGGGTTCGGAGCTCGTAAACGTGCGTCTTTCTACTCCGCCATCTTGGCTCCGCTCCCCCCCCCCCAAGAATCACATCTTGAAGTTGAGGTGTAGCTCATGAATCTAGTAATAGAGGGTGAGGTAGGAATTGACCAGTCCTGGATGGCAGGTCTGTTTGCTGACATAAGATCTTGCCAGAGAATGTATTGTACTCTGCAGAGATCAGGACTTTAAGAGTGTGAGAGTAAGAAGAATGGATACTACTCCCCAACAATGAGGGAGCTTCAAACCTACCTATAGATGTTAACATTCTGTGAGACCAATGCATAATATTTTTTGGTCATTGAATTTTCTTGACTTGGTGATCTCTCAGAGGATTTACTTATGCAAAGTCAGTTAAATTAGTTTGAAGTCCTAAAAGGGAACTTCACTCTGATCTTTTATGTGACTAAGGTATGGAATTTCAGTGACCTATTGAATGAAACTGAGTTAGTTGTACACTGTTTCCTACCTGCTTTTCAGCTTCCTTTTGTGTGTTGTCTCCCATTAGATTGTAAGCTCTTTGAGGATCGGGACTGTCTTTGCTTTTATTTGTATTTATGTCCCCAGTGCCTAGCAGAGTGCCTGGCACATAGTAGGTACTTACTAAGTGTTTATTGAATGAGTTCTCTTTTGAGCTGTTTGCTTGATCAAGGTTGTCAAGGGAAGGGGTAAAATTACTAAAAGATTGTTTTGGTAGACTGGTTCTGTGCTGCTCCACCACATTCACTCCACATTCTATGGCCATCCAGTGTGAGGGGCAGTTAGATGATGATAATAATGACAATAGCAACAAGAGCAATGACAACTAGCAGTTGGATAGGGCTTGTAAAATACCTTAACATTCTCTCCTTGGATTTCCCTGCTTTGCAGAAGAACTCTACTTTACTAGTGTCAGGTTTTCTCCTAACCCAACTCTACAGGCATAGGTAGACTAGCTGGTGATATCTGGGCAGGTGGCTGACATGACTTGCAGCAACTCTGAGCCCAAATAGGAACAGGGGCATTTTGGGAATGGTATGATGAATGGCAGAGTGTTAACACCCTTCTTTGTAAGAATCTGTGAGTGCAGCTTCTAGACAGTATTGTTGCTAAGAGGATAGATGACCATTTTATGGGTGTGTGTATGTTTTTGCATGTGTGTGCGCATGTATGCATGTGCACACATGTATGTGTAATGCTATATCATGACATATGGATGGGGCAAAGCACTCAAGTGTAGGCTCAAGTATTTCTGCCCTACAGAGTCTGTCTAAGGCTTTTTCTAAAACTCTCATCCCATTTTATGTTTCTGAGCTACCCAAGTCCTCATACATATCTGACATGAGTCCCTGTAGGTCTTCTAGAGATAAGGCCATTATAATTGCAGGACTGTGGGAGTAGGGGTGGGATTGGGATTGGAGGTCATATGCCTAAATCATGGAGATCTAGAAAAGGAGGTGGGTGTTCCAAAATATATAGAAACCAAGTTATTTTTTTTAAATTTTATTTTATTTTTTTCAGTCATCAAGCATTTATTTTTTTCTCCCTCTCATACTCCATTGGAAAAAAGAAGAAAAAGAAAATCCTTGTAACATAAGCATAGTCAAACAAAACAAATTCTCATATTGACCATATCAAAAAATAATGCTTCATTCTTCACATTCATCTATCGCCTCTCCATCAGGAGGTGGGTACCATTCTTCTCATTGGGAAAAGTGTTGGTATTGACTCAGGCCCTGGGATAGGTTGCATGTATCAGAGTTATGACTGTTTACTCATACTACAAATGAATTCAACCCATGATGAGGATTGATGACTGTCCTTGAAATGTTATTACGCATACTGTGGTTTCACTATTCTTATGTTAGTTCTTTGTGACACACTATGAATTGTAGATTTAGAACTCTGTTTGCCTATATAACTTCTTTGCACACACCCACTCCCTATTGTGGGGCTCCCAGGGATCAAACCAGTTAGAACCAATCTGTCACTTTCTAAAATAGGCTGAACTTGGGTTTTCATTAGTAAAGGAAGGCAGGGTCTGTGCTCTAATGGGGGCCAGCTGTTAAACCTGCTTTGATTTTTTTTTTTCTTCCCCCCCCCCACCAACATTGCCCATCAAATAGATCTCATTACTAAGACCTGAGTCATTTTGCTTTTGAAATGAGAAGATGAATTCTGGGCTTTTTGGTCCTTGTTCTTCATATTTGGTCAGTTGGGTACTATATTTCTTCAGGCAACAGTTATATTTTTTGCTTTCTTTTCTTTTTGTTGTCTTTGCTTCTTTTCTGTACTGATCTCTCCTTTTAGTGCTGTCCATGCCAAGTCTCGTGCTTCTCTAACTAAGGTCAGCGTTGTATAGTAACAACTAAAAAGTTATGAAATCCCCTAATATTTGTAAAGTATTTAGTACAATTCCTGGCACATACTAGATGCTACATAAATGTTAGTGTTGATGATGACTCCATTTAAAATGTAACTAGTTTTGATTAATAACATATATTTGATTTCCTCTCAATGTTTTTTCCTCCATAGGATTTTTGTCCCTGAGTCATGGCCGACAGAAGACCTGAAAAATCATGTGAACAAGCATGTGAATCTCTTAAAAGGCAGGACTATGAAGTGGCAGTGAGACATTGCACAGAGGCCCTTCTTTCTCTTGGCCAGTATTCCTTGGCAAACTTCACAGAGACATGCCCATCAGAAATAGAACGCATAAAAATTGAGAGTCTTCTGTATAGAATTGCCTCATTTTTACAACTTGTGAGTAAATGTTGTTAACTGTGTCCGTTTGTAGCTATTAACATAATGGACCATGTGAAAAAAAAAAACAACAGGCCCTTCTTAATGAAGTGTGATCTGCAGTTGTCCTATCACATGGCTCAGAGGATATGTGAATTGGTTGATGTAAAAATTATTGGTTGGTAAATATTTTTTTCCAAGTAACATTTTTGAACCTTGACTTTACTATGGAGCCTTTTAAAATATCAATATAGCAACTGTGTAATATTTATTATGAGCATGATAGCTCCCAATAGTAGGTTGCTACATAAATGTTTGTGATGATGATGACTCCATTTTACATGTAACTAGTTGTGATTAATAATGTACATACCATATACAATGTTTCAAAATTTGCAAAGCACCTTATAAATATTATCCCTCTTTTCCTCACAACAACTGGGGGAGGTAGATACTATTATTTTCTCCATTTTACAGAGGAAGAAACAGAAAACTTAAGTGATTTGGCCTAGTTAGTAAATGTCTGAGGTCTTCTGATTCCACAAGAATGCTCTGTTCACTGTACTGTCTAGCTGCCTTTGTCTCATTTAACTGTTTCCTGTGAAGATTATTTGCAACATTAAACTTTAAAGCATAAAGTTTTACTTCTTTTGCTGAAACCTATGAAACAAAATATAATTCTTCAAAATTTTAAAATAACACGGTTTTGTTTTTTGCTTTACAGAAAAACTATGGACAAGCTGATGAAGACTGTAAGCATGGTATGTTTAAAATAAAAACTTCCCAGAATTTGTGTTTGAATGAATGAAATAAAAGCAATTATTAAGTGTTTATCGTGTGCCAGACTTTGTGCTGTGTGCTGGAGATAAATATGTTAAAAAACAAGAGGTAGTTCCTGCCCTCAAGAGCTTATATTTTAATAAAGGAAGACACCACATGAAAGGAAAGGTGACCAGGAAACTATTATTCTGGGATGGTGGAAAAAGCAGAGAGATGGGCACATTATGGGTAGGCAGAGAGTAAAGTAGATAGCCTTGATAGGCTATAAAGTTGAGGGATGGTCTGATATCAATAGTGGGCTAAGTGAGCTAGTTTCTATACAGTAACCAATCCATTGGGTTGGACTCTCGAGCAAGAGCTGTAAGGATGAATTGCTTAATTTCGCTAATGATTGGGGCATTGGATTTAGGAAGACCTGAGTATGGAAACATGGATCTCGAATCTTGGTGGGAAGGGTGTTGTTCTAGCATGCAAGAGGAGAGATCGCCTGGTTGTCTTAGTGGTGTGTGAATTGATTAGATTTTGCAGTGTCTCTTTTCTTTCCTTTACAAATTTCAAAAGTGATTGAAACAAGAAAAAAAAACAACTTTTTTTCTTTGGTGTCTGGTGATTCTCTTGGAAGGTGACTTTTTATGCATTTTCAGCGATGGATATACCTAATTGTTGTTCCTATTGAATGGGGGATTTTCATTAGAGCCAAATTTTTATTTAAGTGAATACACCGAGTAGATGTAATTAAACTTGATGAATTGAGAGAATATGGCAACTTTACCTAAAAATGTCATTTTCCTATTTTAAAATGTGTGTGGCCAGAGAGATGAGATTAAAGTTTGGCCTCATTCTCTATTCTTTTATGCTGTCAGGAGTTTAAGACTAACAAGATTCTTGCTTTTTGAGTACTGAGAGAATGGGAATACTTTTCCTTTTGCTTCATTGCTAACTCACAAAAATGAATGCAGGCCTGAAAGTGAGCCAGTAGTGTACACCCATCACAAGATTTGTGTCCAGGTTCAGGGCTATGCCTCATATATCTAGCATCATCAAGGATTTTTGCATAAGAGAATTTTCTAGCTAATCTCTTATTGCCAGTGGAACGAAATGTTGTATTGAATACCAAGAGACTAACTATGCATCTACAGAAGGTGTAGGGCCAACTGGTAGACTTTTTGTTGAGGATGGGAAGGGTCATGGCATTGTTATTGGTTCTTGACCCTAGCCTTGTGCCCCAGAAAATGAGAACTGTTAGAAATGAAGTTGGGAACAGAGTAGGGATAATTCCCCCTGTGCTGATTTCTTTTACCCATCTTGGCCTTACCTGGGGATTAGGACCAGGAGGATATATATGGGCAGGGTGGTGTTGTCTTCTCAATCAGTAAGCATGTAATTAAGCCAAAGAGGCAAAAGACAGTCCCAGTCTAAAGAGGGAAGGCAATATACAAATAATAATTTACTCAACAGACTTTAAGCAGGAAAAATAAGAAATAATTAAAAGAGGGAAAGCACTAGAATTAAAAGGGTTTTAGAGAAATCTTCCTTTAGAAGGTGGGATTTTAGTTGAGACTTAAAGGAAGCCAGGGAAGGATAGTGTTCCAGGCATGTGGCACAGCCACAGAAAATGCCTGGACTGGAGAAATGGAGTCTCTTGTTAGTGGAACAGCCAGGAAGCCAATGTTACTGGATCAAAAAATACACAATGGGGAGTAAGATGTAAGAAGTCTTGAAAAAGTAGGAGGGAGCTAGGTTATGAAGAGCTTTGAAAGTCAAATGGCATTTTGTATTTGTTCCTGGAGTTTATTGAGTAGAAGAGTAACATGGTTAGACTTGAGCTTTAGGAAAATCACTTCATTGGCTCAAGGAAGGGTAAAGGCGAGGAGAGACTAGAGGTAAGAAGTCCCACTAGAAGTCTGTTGCAGTAATCAAGGTGTGAGGTGATGAGGGCCTGCACTATAGTGTACAGAGAGGCAGTATTGGAGGAGAGAAGGGGTTGTATTTGAGACAGGTGAAATCGATAGGTCTTGGCAATAGCTTAGATGTGGTGGGGTGAGAGAATGAGGACTCCTGGACTGTGAACTTGAGGGATAGGGAGGACGATATTGTTCTCTACAGTAATAGGGAGGATGGGATGTAGGGAGGGTTTAGGGGGAAAGATAATTTCTATTTTGGACATGTTGGACGTTCAGAAGTGTTTGAAGCAGGTGGAGATGCAAGATTGGAAGTCTTTTGGGAGTTTGGGACAGGAAAGGTACATTTGAGCATCATTAGCATAGAGACAGACAGTAATTAAATCCATGGGAGTTGATGAGATCAAGTAAAGTACAGCAGACCCAGTAAATGGTTTCTAACTGTGGTTGGAAGCTCTCCAGTGAGAAGGAATCTACTACTTTTCTAGGCAGCTTACAATACTTGCGGTTTTTTACCTCTTTGAACCTTTTCCTCCCTGCTACTAGTTCTGCCCTTTTTGGCTAGGCAGAACCAGTTTGGTTTCTTCCACCTGATAGTCCTACAAGTATTTGAAGACAATTGTCCTTCACCCTTAGTCTTGTCAGGTAAACATTCTCTATCCCTTTCACAGCTTCTTATGTATCTCAAGATCCTTCATTATCTGGATATATTCCAATCTTAACAATTTTCTTTATAAAATGTGGATAAAATGGAATACTGTATTCCAGATATGGACTTTCTGGGGCACAACACAGATATTTCTCTAGTTTTAGATACTATGCCTCTAATAATAATGGTGATAATGATGTTGATGATGATAGCATTTGTAAAATGCTTTTAAGGTTTACAAAGCACTGTACTTAGGTTATTCTGTTTGACAGCATAAGATAATGTTAGCTCTTTTAGCTGCCATATTTCACTGTTGATTCAGGGAACTTGAAAATCAAATCAAGTGGTATGTTGGCTTTGAAAACTGAAGTGTAATACAGGTAGTTCCCAATTAATCCAGTAAACTCTGTGAAGTGGTTGGTTGCATTATTTGAATTCATCTGGTATGTGATAGAATTCTGGGCATGGAGTCAGGGGGACCTGAATTCAAATCTGGTTTCAGACACTTATTAGCTGTGTGACCTTGGGCAAGTCCCTCAACTTTTGTTTACTTCAATGTCCTTAACTGTAAAATGGGTGTAATAACAATGCCTACCTTATGAGGTATTGTGAGGAACAAAGCACAGTGCTTGGCACATAATAGGCGCTATAGAAGTGCTTGCCCCTCGAGTCTCCATCTGTATTGGAAAGAAATCAGTGACCAAATTTTACATAATTTTATCTTGGAATAGAGTGAATTACAATACATGGAACCATTTAATTAGATTCCTCCTGTACTGTCAAGGACCTAGCCATATAAATATCAGTTGTTGATATTCCTGCTACTGATTATTCCTCTAAAATCCTCAAATCTTTTTTTCAAGTGAGCTGTTGTCTAACTGTGCTTAACCTATTTTGTATTTGTGATTTTTTGAAGCTAAGTGTAAATTTTTGTCCATTTTAATTTCATCTTATTAGATCTGACCAAATGTTTTAGCTTTCTAAGATCTTTTTGAATTCTGTCAGCCAATGTGTTATCCCTCCCAGCTTCCTTCCTGTAGGTTTTATAATTATGCTGTCTATACTACCTTTTATCTAAGCTATTGATAAAACTTAATTAGCATGAAGTCGGTTCATCTTTTTTGTCTTCTGATCTTTGAAAGACAGTGGCCAGTGGCTCAGCAATTATTTTGGTTTGTTCTTCGATTTTCCTGGGGCATAGTTCATCTTAATTTTAGTGACTTGAACTCATCAAGAAGTGCTAAGTGGTTTCTTTTTATTTTCTTGTCTATATTGTACTGTATATTATTATTATATATTGTGTACATATGTGTAAACATATCTACATTATATAATATATATTATTATACTGTATATTGTCATATACAGTATATTATTATACTGGTTATCAACTGCTTATTTTAAATTTTTATTCTATCCCTTGAATTCTTAAGAGCATTCTCTTTGACAGAAAAAATAGAAACAAAATTAGAGTTGAATAGTTCTTTTTTTCTTCACAGACAGTTATTAAATTATCTTTTTGACATTATGGCTAAGAAAATCCTTCACTTTTGCTGTCTTTAGACTTCCTTGCTACCCTAGCTCATTTTCTGTTTTTAGAACTCTTTTCATTTATTTCTGTCTGTATGATATCTCCCATATCTATCTTCCTCTTCTCTGTTTCCTATCACCTTCATGTAATCTGTCACTACCATCTGCTTAGACTCTGCAATAACCTCCTAATATGTCTTCCTACGTCCCATGCTTGTCTACTATAATCCATTCTAAATTTTGCTTCCAGAACAAGCTTCCTTTTGCATGGATATTAAAAAATCTTCAGTTCCTACCTTTTGTGTGATTGATATCTAAGTCTATCACAATCTGGTTTTATCCTACTCTTCCTACCTGGTATCATATCTCTATTATGCTATAAACAAAAAGCATGCATTACCACTCTGTCCCTTAAATATACTCTCTGCTTTCCTATTTTCATGCTATTGGTATTGTGAAATAATAGAAACAACAATTTTTTGGGAGTCAGAAGATGTGGACTTGACTCCTGGCTCAAATATACTCTTTTACCCACTATTTGACCCCAAGCAAGTCAATTAGTATCCCTGAACTTCAATTTCCTCATCTCTGTAATGAGGATAATAATATATGTTCTGCCAAATCATAGGAATGTTATGATGGTATTCTGTCATAAATTTTTAAGCTCTGTATGCATACTTTTTATGACTATTGCTTAATATTTTATTCCTATAATTTCTTTCTTTTGTATTCTTACCTGTCTGTTAAAACTTCTGTCCATTGTCAGGTCTTCCATGAAGCCTTCTTTGGCTTCCATCCCCCATTTAGCAACAACCTTCCATCTCTTTCATCTACACAGCATTTTGTTTTGCAACTTTGTGACAGTCATATTCTTAGGATTATAGATAATAAATTTCAGAGCTGGATGGGACCTTAGCGGTCACTATTATTTTGTTATAATTATCTATATATGGGCTATATCTATACCTCAGTAGAGTAGGCAGAGATCGTATCTTATCTAAACATTACCTGTATCATCTCCATGATAAGGCATTTAGTAGATGTTTGTTGAATTATAGTTGGATAGGTTATATTCAAGATAGCTCCAGAAAACATCTTGAGACAAAAATTCGAAACTAGTAACTAAAAGTATTTCTCACACCCTACATCCTAATTTGCTTTCATCCATAGTGGGCAGCATACAGTGATCATCAAGATAATTGTTTTAGACCAACAATAGTAATTTAGTATGCAGTATTTGATTGTTCCTTTTCAGAAGTCCATACTAATGGCTAGTAATTTAATTTAATCTTAATCACTTCTAATTTAACCATGAAGTATAAAGCTTGTTTATAGGTAAATCTCATGGAAGTTTAGGGTGCAATAATGATTAATAGAATTTTTCTTTGGAGGCATATTTAAACAGGATACTGAGCAGCTGCACTTGAATTTTTAGTATGGATATACCCTGCATGAAGTCTCACTGATGAGTAATTTCATTGGTGTTTAATATTAATTAGAATAGTGATGGATTAGATCTGTCATTTAATTTGGTATAGGGGACTTGTAGGAGTGCAGGGATGCAATTCATAATTTTAGAGTTCTCTAGGACTTTGAAAGCTTAAGTGATTACCTAGGGTTACTAAGCCATTGTGCTTCAGAAGCTGGGCTTCTGGCAGGTCTCTCTGATTCCAAGGTCAGGTCTCTCTAACTACTATGCCATAAATACATTCTAATAATTTTTACTATCTAAAAATTTTATTTCTCAGGTTTAGATTTATTCCTTCTCAAGGGCAGGGATTTGGACAAGATGGACATGAGCACAACATGACCCCTTATTTCTAAGAGAAGCATAGACATCTCTCAGTCTCTTATTTAAGAAGACAAAATTAGGATATAGGTTTAATTTTGTAGTCAAGAAAAATTTGCATTGATTAATATGATTAATGCTTGATATCTTATTACAGTGTTGGGAGAGGGATTGGCCAAGGGAGATGGCTCATTTCGAGCAGTGCTTTGTTGCATGCATCTTAAAGGAAAACTCCAAGTTGTCTCTAATGTTCTTTCCAAGTCACTGATGGGAGAGTCTCTGGTAAGTTGATGAGATCTAATTTGCTTTCCTGAAGACTAATTCATGCTTAACTTTTGTCCTAGGTTTGTGGGGTTCATCCCAAGAGTTAGAGAGGAAATCTGGCTTTCCTATTACTTCCCTAACATTTAGCAGGAAATACTCTCAAAGAACAATTATGTAGTAGTTACTAAAAGGTGAAAAACAGAACTGATAGACAACTCATATATTCCATTGGCATTTATCAGTTAATCAGCAAGCATTCATTAACTCTTTACCATATTCCAGGGACTGTATACACCAAGCACTAGCAAGAAAAAGTTTTTACCCTCCAAGAGCTTACATTCTAATGGGTGAGACAGTATACGTATACATGAAAATATACATATATATGTACTCACATAAATATACATATGTACACACATACGTACAGAGGCTGTTGTTTGTCCTTAATTCTTGAAGAGGACTATGACATCAAGAAGGTGATGCTGTGATTTGCAAGTGAACTGAATTTAAGTGAGGCAGCCTCACTTTCTCCTGTGGAACCATCTAGGTCCAGGGACTACATATGGATCAGGAAAACTGGAGATGGCCCAGGATGTACCTTGGTGTTTTCAAGCTAATGTCTTTAACAGGTCTCAATTTGACTGAGGCAGCATCCATTCAGTGATTAAGGGTTAATAAATAATGAGGCCAAGAATGGCCTCTTTAAAAAAAAAAATTAGATCTGGGAGAGGAAGACCCTCAGGTCAGCTTCCAGCTGGGCAACACATTTCCTTTCCTTTTTCCTTTTTCCTTTTTCCTTTTTCCTTTTTCCTTTTTCCTTTTTCCTTTTTCCTTTTTTCCTTTCCTTTCCTTTCCTTTCCTTTCCTTTCCTTTCCTTTCCTTTCCTTTCCTTTCCTTTCCTTTCCTTTCCTTTCCTTTCCTTTCCTTTCCTTTCCTTTCCTTTCCCTTCCCTTCCCTTCCCTTCCCTTCCCTTCCCTTCCCTTCCCTTCCCTTCCCTTCCCTTCCCTTCCCTTCCCTTCCCTTCCCTTGCCTTCCCTTCCTTTCCTTTCCTTTCCTTTTTTCTTTCCTTTTTCCTTTCTGTTCCTTTCCTTCCTTCTTTTGTCTCTTTCTCTTCTTTTCTTTTGCCACATAGGGTATCACACCCTAACCTGACAGTGCTCTTCTCAAAGGGAATATAAATTTTAATCTCTGAATCTTTTTTTTTTTTCTCTTCAAGACCAGCCTTAACTCCAGATCACTCTGGTCCAGACCAAGTGCTACTTGGTCGCAGTTTGGGCCCTGATTGGCTCAGAATGAATGTAAATAATATACATATAAAGCAGCAAGGAAAGCAACCAGCATTTACCAGTGGCCTTGAGGCCATATGTGGCCTTCTGAGTCCTTGGGTATGGCCTTTTGACTGAGTCCAAGTTTTACAGAACAAATACTTTTTTAAAATTTATTTCAAGTTTTCAACATTCATTTCCACAAAATTTTGAGTTCCATATTTTCTCCCCATCTGTCCCCTCCCCCACCCCAAAATGCAGAACATTCTAATTACCCCTACCACCAATCTGCCCTCCCTTTTAATATCCCCTTATCCCCTTCCCTTATCCCCATCTTCTCTTTTGTCCTGTAGGGCAAGATAAATTTCTGTATACCATTACCTGTATTTCTTTTTTCCCAGTTGTATGCAAGAACAATACTCAACAATTGTTCCTAAAACTTTGAATTCCAACTTCTCTTCCTTCCTCCCTCCCCACCCATCCCCATTGGGAAGGCAAATAATTCAATATAGACCATATATGTGTAGTTTTGCAAATGACTTCCATAATAGTTATATTGTGTAAGACGTACTATATTTCCCTCCATCCTATCCTGCCCCCCATTGCTTCTCTTCTCTCTTTTGACCTTGTCCCTCCCCAAGAGTGATGACTTCTAATTGCTTCCTCTTCCCATTGGCCTCCCTTCCATCATCCCCCCCTACCCTGCTTATCCCTTTCTCTCCCACTTTCCTGTGTTGTAAGATAGGTTTTCATACCAAAATGAGTGTGCATTTTATTCCTTCCTTGAGTCAAATGTGATGAGAGTGAGCTTCACATTTTCCCTCTCACTTCTCCCCTTTTTCCCTCCATTGAAAAGTATTTTTCTTGCCTCTTTTATGAGAGTTAATTTGTCCCATTCCATTTCTCCCTTTCTCCTCCCAATATATTCCTCTCTCACCCCTTAATTTTATTTCTTTCATTATGTTCCCTTCCTATTCAGCTCACCCTGTGCTCTCTGTCTCTCTCTCTCTCTATGTGTGTGTGTATGTGTGTGTATAATCCCACCAATTACCCAGATACTGAAAAAAGTTTCAAGAGTTACAAATATTGTCTTTCCATGTAGGAATTGAAACAGTTCAGCTTTAGTAAGTTCCTTAGGATTTCTCTTTCCTGTTTACCTTTTCATGCTTCTCTTGACTCTTGTGTTTGAAAGTCAGATTTTCTTTTCAGCTCTGGTCTTTTCATCAAGAATGCTTGAAAGTCCTCTACTTCATTGAAAGACCATTTTTTTTCTCTGAAGTATTATACTCAGTTTTGCTGGGTAGGTGATTCTTGGTTTTAGTCCTGGTTCCTTTGACTTCTGAAATATCATATTCTAAGCCCTTTGATCCCTTACTGTAGAAGCTGCTGGATCTTCTGTTATCCTGATTGTTTTTCCACAATACTCAAAATGTTTCTTTCTAGCTGCTTGCAATATTTTCTCCTTTACCTGGTAACTCTGGAATTTGGCTACAATGTTCCTTGGAGTTTCTCTTTTTTAGATTTCTTTCAGGAGCTGATGGGTGAATTCTTTCACTATTTATTTTGCCCTCTTGTTGTAGAATATCAGGGAAATTTTCCTTGATAATTTCATGAAAGATGATGTCTAGGCTCTTTTTTTGGTCATGGCTTTCAGGTAGTCCCATCATTTTTAAATTGTCTTTCCTGAATCTGTTTTCCATGTCAGCTGTTTTCCAATGAGATATTGCACATTATCTTCCATTTTTTCATTCTTTTGGTTTTGTTTTGTGATTTCTTGGTTTCTCATATAATGTCATTAGCCTCTATCTGTTCCATTCTAATTTTTAAAGAACTATTTATCTTCAGTGAGCTTTTGAACCTCCTTTTCCCTTTGGCTGATTCTGCTTTTGAAAGCATTCTTCTCCTCATTGGCTTTTTGAACCTTTTTTGCCAGTTGAGTTAGCCTGTTTTTCAAGGTGTTATTTTCTTCAGCATTTTTTTCGGTCTCCTTTAGCAAGTTGTTGACTTCGCTTTTCATGGTTTTCTTGCATCTCTCTCATTTTTCTTGTCAATTTTTCCTCCACCTCTCTTACTTGAGTTTCAGATTCCTTTTTGAGCTCTTCCATGGTCTGAGACCATTGAATATTTATTTACCCTTGACTTTTATGTCTTTCCCTGATGGTAAGCATTATTCTTCCTCATCTGAAAGGATGGGAGAAGATAACTGTTCACCAAGAAAGTAACTTTGTATAGTCTTTTTTCCCCCTTTTTTGAGCATTTTCCCAACCAGTTACTTGACTTTTGGTTCCTTTATCAGGAGTAGGGTATACTTTGGGAATCTGTGAGATCTCAGTTCCTCCAAGATGGCACAATCAAGTGTGTACGCTGGTCTAGGAGCAACCAGAAACTTTTGTGCCCAGAATCTGTGAGTTTCCTCTCCACAACCACCTGGCCTCCTGTTCCACCAAACCAGAACTGGGGGCTGAGATTCAGATCAGCTGCTCAATTCCCCCAGGGCTTTAGGCAGAGGCAGGGTGGCCACACAGGACTGAGGTATGGATCAGCTGCTCAGTTCCCCCAGGGGCTTTACAATGAGTGGATACAGGCTGCTGTGGGAGCTGCTGCAGACTGATGAGGCTTCTGCTGCCACCAACTGAGGCTGAAGCTATAGGGAGACTCTGCTCCCTTCTCAGCCAGCTGTGTGGCGTGGCCAAGGCTGGTCTGGGCTCTGTTCCACATCCTGTGCGACAGACCTTTCCTGTTGGCCTTTCAGATCACCTTGGGCTGGAAATCTCCACTCTATTGTTCTGTGTCTTCTGCTGCTCTAGAATTTGTTGAGAGTCTTTCTTTATGGGTTTTTTATGGAGCTAGTGTATGTGCGTCTTTCTACTCCGCCATCTTGGCTCAACGAATACTTTATTAAGAGAATTTGTTCTGTGAAGTTTGTATGCAGTCAAAGGGTCATACTTGAGGACCTAAAGGTCCACATGTGTCCTCAAGCCCACTGGTTCCCCACCCCTGTGCAACTAGGCTCTGTGATAAGTATTTGGATACAATTATAAACTACGTACCTAGTAGATGGGAAGGTAAACTTACGTAGTTCTTACCTTAGAGAGTTTTGATGCTCAAATGACATAATATATGTGTATTTCATAAATGTACAAGAAATGTGCAGGGACCTAAGCAATTGAAGGTAAAATAGTAGCAGCGTGGAGACACAGGAAAAGCCTTCTGAAGCAGGTGGTACATGAACTGAATCTTGAAAGAAGTCAAAGATTCTAAGAGTGGAGATGAACAGGGAAAATGTTCCAGGAGGTGAGGATGGAGACTGTATAAGGCATGGCAGATGGTCAGTGCAAATGCATGGAGATAGGAGATAGAGTGTTATGTGTGAGAGACAGCAAGTAGGCTGGTGTTATTGGACTATAGAGTGATACCTGTTTTTATTTCCTATTTAACTAACTTTAAATTCCTTTGCAAAATTTGAAACTGTTTTACTTACTAAGTAAATATATCTGATATTATTATCTTGTTTGTATTTTCCTAAATCGTTATGATATGGGGAGGCAAATTGGAGAACCTGTTGAAGAATTAATCTTCTTACAATATTGAAAATAGTAAAGGACTGATCTGTTCATAACTTCCCATCTTCCCCTTTTTTCCTTTTTTTCTTCAACTTCTGTTATCAGAATGGAATGGCAACAAAAGATTTGACAAGACTAAAGACACTTCTTACTGAAACGGAGGTAAGAATATTTGCAGAACTTTTTAGGGGGAAATTTTGCTAATTTTGATTGTAGGCTTTTTGTATTGAGTCATTGAGAATCACATTTTTATATGTGTCTGCTAAGAAAGTGATGAGAAGTTATTTGTATTGATGGCAACTTCATAGATCCCTCTACCTTTCTGTTATGTTTGGCCATGTTGTAGAAACCTCAGTTCTCCATAAGACAAGTATTTCTCAGCAGTCCTTTGTTTATGTTTGCATCCTGTTAATCCTAAAGCTGGTTAGGTAATTGTTGATTATTCTTTCTGCTATTCAAATTTTGGTGTTAACTCTGTGGCCTGCAGATATCTGGACCTGAAATTCAGTATAGTAAAAAACAGGGAGAGAAAGATGTTTATGTGTTGATGAGTTATTAAATCTCTTTTGTCTCCCTTTTAAATTTCTTTTTTTTCATTATCACTACTTTGATTTATGGAGGTAAGCTAGTATGGAGCTATTTATGGAGATAAGCTAAGTATCTTCACAGAATCACAGTATTTGAGAATTGGAAGGGACCTCAGGATCTATCTCCTCCAAACCATGTCTTAAAGGAATTTCCATTATATCACTTCTGACAAGTGTTTCCAACCTTTTTTTGAAGACTTCCAATAAGGGGAAACCCAGTAACTCTTGAGGCAGCCCATTCTGTCTTTAGATAATAACTTTTACCTATTGTTTGTGGTTTGGCTTTCTGGGATAAAACAGTATAAATTTGTTCATTTTTCTACATAATGAAAATGAAATACTCGAATGCTTGTCTTAAGAATTTTTACATATTCCCAAAGATCATTTTTAAGTCAGTTCAGTATTTAAAATATGGCTTTTTATAGCTTCAATACTCTAAATTGTGGTTGAGTTTAATAATAATCTTGAAGTACAGAACTAAAGTAAGATGTATGTTACATACTTTGAAAACCCCAAAGCTTTATATGTATGTTTATATATTCATAAGTTTTTATCATTATCATTCCAACCTTATGTAACAAACATTTATAACATTATTTCCATGGGAAAGTGTATTCTGATTTCTAACTTGACATCTCCTTTTCAGTAGTTGCAGTATCTTCTGTGGCAGGGATGTTGGAACTGGAATTTGTTATTTCTCTGTAATAGAATTGAATATAATAGTAACTCTGTAGATTCTATAAATTGGGGAATAAGGGGCATTTCTCCTATGAGACCCTACTTCCTTGTTGCTGTAATGGCCATTTGTAAAGCAGAAATTGGTTGTATCCATTTTTTCTCTTTTTAATAAAGGCTGCATCTGTGTTGTAGTAAATTTCTTTCCAAGCATAATTTAGTGCATTATAATACAGAGAAAAGGTACTGTGGAATCAGGTGAGTGATTTAAATTCCTAAGCAAAAACTTTTGTCTGATGATGAATTAAAAGTGTAATTTCAGAATTTTAAAATTGTATTTACAATTTACAATTGTAAAATTATACAATTTACAAATTGTATTTATACAATACAAAAATGGTATGTTTTCAAAATATTTTCTCTTTAAAAAAATTACAGACAGCAACCAGCAAAGTCCCATCTGAATATCATGTGGAAGACTTGGAAGAAGGTAAGGACAAATTAAATAAATATCTGCTACTCTAGGCTTTTTTGGCATCTTCATTATGAAGGAGAAATTTATTGAGATATCATATATTAGTACGGAAATTTTTTTGGTCCAGACCTTTCATTTCACATAGGTAATTTATAATGTGGGAACTCCCTCCATCAATGCAGTTTGTCTGTAACTTTTAGAGTTTTGAAGAGTTGCTTGGATGATGGAGAAGTTATATGATTTGCCTCCGATTACACAGCCAGTATTCGTGAGATGCAGGACTTGAATCCATTTCTTCCTGACTCCAAGGTCAACACTCTGCCCACTATGTCACTATGGAAAATATTGAATAAATTCTACTCATAGAATTGATGTGAACAATAGATGGTTTTCCCCATGATTTTTTATGGAGTAATAGAGGTAGAAGAGAACTTGAGGTCTTCTAATTCCACATACCTGTGCCCTAAATTACAGGGCTACTTTTAAATCTTCTTCTCCAGTTTTCTCTCTTATTTCATTTATTTAAAAAATTTTTTTCTTTAAATTTACTTAATTTTTGTTTTCAACATTCATTTCTATTAGCTTTTGAGTTTAAAATTTTTTCCTCCTGCTCCCTCCTCAAGACAGCATGCATTCTGATATAGGTTCTACATATACATTTTTATTAAACATATTTCCACATTACTCATATTGTGAAGAAGAATTAGAATGAATGGGAGAAACCTTGAGAAAGAAAAAAATAAAACAAAGAGAGAGAAAATATTCTGCTTCATTCTGCTTTCCAGCTCCATAGTTCTTTCTCTGGATGTAGATAACATTTTCTGTCATGAGTCTTTTGGAGTTGTCTTAGATCCTGGCATTGTTGAGAAGAGCTAACTCTGTCAAGTTACTCTTCACACAATGTGACTATTACTATGTATGGTGTTCTCTTGATTCTGCTCATTTCACTCAGCATCAGTTCATATAAATCTTTCCAGATTTTTCTGAAGTTCTACCTGCTTATCATTTCTTATAGCACAGTAGTATTCCATTACATTCATCTGCCATAACTTGTTCAGCCATTTCCCAATTGATGGGCAGTCCCTCAATTTCCAATTCTTGGCCACCACCGAAAGAACTGCTATAAATATTTTTTGTACTTGTGGGTCCTTTTCCCATTTTTATGATTTCTTTGAGATATAGCTCTAGAAGTTCTTATGCAGTTTGTTACTTTTAAGAAGTTCTTCCTTATATAATTACTCCTTACATTGGAGTTTTATAAAGTGCTTTATTTATTATAGTCCAGTTAGGTAGGTAACATAAATATTATTCTCTCTGTTTTGTAGAAGAGGAAACTAAGATTTAGGGAGGTTATTTGGGTTCCATATATAAAGAATGAATACCCCAAAAGCCACCAGACACTTGAACATTTTTACCTGCTTGTTCTTTTTCTCAGCACCATTTTCTTTAATCTTTACACTCATGTTCAGTTTTGACTGGCCTACTTTTGGAACCTTTACTTTATAAACTTCTGATATTGAGAATTGCTTTTCTCTTTGTGTATGAAACTTTTTCCTTGAAGAAACAGCTTTCAGTAAAGAAGTGTTGTGTACCTAAATTATCTCAGATATCCTAACATTTTTTCTAAGATCTAAGGAAGAGGCTTTGAACAAGAAATAAATCAGCTATTTCATAAGACAAAAGGCTAGTAAAATGATGTAATTTCTATGGAGCTTATTCTATGCTAAGTTAATTCTTGAATTTTTTTTCTTAGTTGAGTGATTTAATTTTGTTAATCTGTATTATATTTTCAGTAAGGGCAGTTGTTCCATATCATATTTTTGCATCATCTAGAATAGTGATTCTAGAGGGAGTACTTTTTTTACATTAAAACATTAAAGTTATTAGCAAGCACATAATAAAAAATGCATATCCCCTGATTATTCTCCAGGTTCTCAGAATGGTTGGCATTTCCGTCCTCCACCTAGAGGAATCACCAGCAGTGAGGAGTATACTTTGTGTAAAAGGTAAAATGGCAAGTAGTTTGTTAAAAAAAATTAATCTCTTATACTTATTTCTTTTCCCTGTTTCTTTGAACATTAGTAATTCAGTGATTCTGCAACTGTGGGCAAATCACTTAAACTTTTAGTGCTCCAAGTGCTCTTAAGTTACTGATCTTCTTTGGTTAAGTTATATCCAAATTTTTTTGATCATGCTTTTCTGTCACTAAAAAGTTTTTTGAATGTTTACTTCTAGTATGTCTGTGTTTACTTATTTATAAATAATATATAATACTACTGTGCTAATTATTATTATTAGAAAATTTACACAAAAATTGACAATTTTAAAAAGACGAGATAGAGATGACATAACATTTGATCCTAGAGGCATTAGGGAAAAACAATTTTCCAATCCAAAACTACTTAGCGTGTCAGCAGGAAAGGTCTATTGCACCAGCATGAGAGTGGAATGCAGTCCAGTGCAGGCCTCATTCCAGCAAATCAGCAATAAGCCTTGAATCAGTGGTAGCAGTGGTGGTTTCTGGACTTCTCAGTTCACAGATGGTAAGGGGCCAGATGGAGATTACAGCAGTCCTTTTGCTGGCATTGGGGTCAGATTCTGTTGCATTGCCCATATTTGGATCTGGGTTTCAGTCCTAGGACAAAGAGGAGCACTAGTACATCAGAGCTTGTGGCCACAGGAGAATTGGGACAGTGACCATAGTTCCAGGGAACAGAAGAGTACTTGTGGTCGTTCACAGGCCAGCAGTGACCATACTTCTCCTTAGATCATGCTTAGATCATTTGGAAGAACCAAAAATACAGATTCCCAGAATTTTCTCTGATAATGGCTGCACACAAAAAAAGCTTGGGGCATGCACCTCCTCCTACCCCTGGAAGGACACTTTAGCATAGAGTTAAAAGTCAAGAAATAGGGGGGCGGAGCCAAGATGGCGGAGTAGAAGGACGCACATTCACGAGCTCCGAGCCCACAACCCATGGAATTGAGGTAAAAGGAGAGCCCCATAAATTCTGAATCTCTGCAGGGGGTGCACAAACATAGGGGAAGAGATTTCCGTTCCACTGAACCCTGGAGAGCCGTCCCCGGGGTCCATCGCAGCCAGGAAAGCGGACCCCACCCCCACCCCTGGCCGCGACCCAGAGAAGCTGACCTGAGCAGACTTCAGAGAGGAAAGCTCCGGGAGAATCTCCGGCAGCCGGGAAAATCCCTCTGCCCACAGAAGCTAAAGGTCAGTTAAAAAGAAGCCTGCGCTAGGGGAGGGGAGCGGGCCCCCTCGGGAGGAAGCGGCGGCGGCAGAGACGGGGGCAGGAAACGGCGGAGGCAGAGGCGTGGGCGGGCGGCTGAGGTGGCAACGGCCCGGGACTCAGGAATCCCCCAGCAGCAGGTAGGATCTTCAATACTGAAGGTCTTTCCAACCTGAGGGAGCCGAGCAGGGGAGACGGCCCTGCCCCCACCCTGCTCTACTGCTGAACGCCTCTGAATAAAACCCCCAAGGGAGCTGAGCACAGCAGGCGGGGCCCCCCACCCCGCCCCCACCTGCTCTGTCCCTGAAAGTCTCTTCAGAAAGCCCCTGAGGGCCCAAGCTAGGAAGCGGCCCTGCCCCCACCCTGCGCCAGAACTAAAGCTTGCCGCGGGAAAGCGCATTTGAATCTCAGAGGTCAAGTACTAGCTGGGCGGATCCAGGCGGAGGTGGAAAGGAATCTCAGAAGTCAAGTAACTGGCTGGGAAAATGCCTAGAAAGGGAAAGAAAAATAAGACTTTAGAGAGTTTTTTCCAACAAATGCAAATGATCCCGACCTTCGGATCTGATGGGGAAGACGAGGACGTATTTTTCCCATCAGGGAAAGATGTGGAGTGCGGGGCCTCAGTACCCCAGACACCCCAGGGGGGTGTCGGGTGGGCTCAGGCCTTGCAAGAGCTTAAAAAGGATTTTGAAAAGCAAGTTAGACAGGTGGAGGAAAGACTGGGAAGAGAAATGACAAAGATGCAAGAAGAGTATGAAAAAAAGGTCAATATCTTGGTAAAGGAGTCCCAAAAAAATGCTGAGGAAATTAACACCTTGAAAAATAGGCTCACTCAATTGGCAAAAGAGGTTCAAAAAGCCAATGAGGAGAAGAATGCATTCAAAAGCAGAATGAGCCAAATGGAAAAAGAGGCTCAAAAGCTCACTGAATTTAATAGTTCTCTCAAAATTAGAATGGAACAGATGGAGTCTAATGACTTTATGAGAAACCAAGAAATCACCAAACAAAACCAAAAGAACGATAAAATGGAAGAGAATGTGAAATATCTCATGGGAAAAACAACTGACCTGGAAAATAGATCAAGGAGAGACAACTTAAAAATTATGGGACTACCTGAAAGCCATGATCAAAAAAAGAGCCTAGACATCGTCTTGCATGAAATTATCAAGGAAAACTGCCCTGACATTCTAGAACCAGAGGGCAAAATAAGTATTGAAAGAATCCATCGATCACCACCTGAAAGAGATCCAAAAAGAGAAACTCCTAGGAACATTGTGGCCAAATTCCAGAACTCCCAGCTCAAGGAAAAAATCTTGCAAGCAGCCAGAAACAAACAATTCCAGTACTGTGGAAATACAATCAGGATAACCCAAGATCTAGCAGCTTCTACATTAAGGGATCGAAGGGTGTGGAATAGGATATTCCAGAAGGCAAAGGAACTAGGACTCAAACCAAGAATCACCTACCCAGCTAAACTGAGTATAATACTGCAAGGGAAAATATGGTCTTTCAATGAAACAGAGGACTTTCAATCATTCTTAATGAAAAGACCAGAGCTGAAAAGAAAATTTGACTTTCAAACACAAGAATGAGAGGAAGCATGCAAAAGTAAACAGCAAGGAGAAGTATTAAGGGACTTACCAGAAATGAACTGTTTGCATTCATACAGGGAAGGACAATATTTCTAACTCTTAAAACTTTTCAGTATCTGGGTGGTTGGTGGGATCACACATACACATGTACACGCATGCACACACATACACACATGCATTCACATGCAGAGACAGAGAGCACAGATTGAACTGAATAGGATGGGACCATACCTTAAAAGAAATTAAGGTAAATGGTGAGAGAGAAATGTAGTGAGAGGAAAGAGGGGGAAATGGAAGGGGGTAACTATATGTCATTTAAGAGGCAAGTAGGAGATGTTTTTAGTGGAGGGAAAAAGAGGAGAGCTGAGGGAACAAAAAAAAAACCAAACAAACAAACAAACAAAAGTTTACCCTCATCACATTTGACTAAACGAAGGAGTGAAATGCACACTCATTTTGGTATGAAAACCTATCTTACAGTATAAGAAAGCGGGGGAGAAGGAGATATTGGGGGGGGGATGATGGAAGGGAGGGCAAAGGGAGGAGGGAGTAATTGAAAGTCAACACTTGGGGAGGGACAGGATCAAAGGACAGAAGAGAAACAATGAGGGGCAGGTTAAGAGGGATGGCAATTCAGTTAGTCTTACACAACACGACTATCAGGAAGGTCACTTGCAAAGCTACACAGATATGGCCTATAATGAATTGCCTGCCGTACCAAAGGGAATGGATGGGGAGGGAGGGATGGGGAGAATTTGGAACTCAAAGTTTCAGGAACAATTGTTTAGTATTGTTGTTGCAACTAGGAAAGAAGACATACAGTTAATGAGGAATAGAAAGTCATCTGGCCCTACAGGAGAAAAGAGAAGATAGAGACAAGGGAAGGGAGGGATGACAGAAGAGAGGACAGATTGAAGATAGGGAAAATTAGATTGCTTGGGGTATTGGGGTGGGGGGAGGGGAGAAAAGGGGAGAAAATTTGGAACCCAAAAATTTGTGAAAATGAAAGTAAAAAGCTAAATAAATAAATTAATAAAAAAAAAAAAAGTCAAGAAATAGGCTGGAAAAATGAGTAAATAACAGAAAAAAAATCTATGCAAAGTTACTATGGTGACAGGGAAGATCAAAACCAAAACTCAAAAGACAAGAAAGTCAAAACTGCTTCAGAGAAAAATATGACTTGCCCTCAGACCATGAAAGAGCTCAAAAAAGGATTTTAAAAATTAAGTAAGACAGGTGGAGGAAAAATAGGGAAGAGAAATGAGAGTGATGCAAGGAAATCATGAAAGAAGAGTCAATAGCTTGGTAAAAGGAGGCACAAAAAAAATACTGTAGGAAATAACACCTAAACTGAATAGGACAAATGGTAAAAGAGGTATAAAAATCCAGTGAAGAGAAGAACACCTTGAAAGCAGAATTGGCTATATGGAAAAGGAAGTGCAAAAGCTCACTGAAGAAAATAATTCTTTCAAAATTAGAAGTGGGCAAAAGGAAGCTAAAAATTGTACTTAAAAAATGTTAACCCACTTAAATATTCAATTTTACTTCTCAATTTAAAAAAATTTTTCTAACACCAAATTCTGTAAACCAACCATATTTTTTTATATGTCTCTTTTCTCCATTATTTTGGATATGTGAAGAAATAAATGAAAGAATTTGACTAGATGATCACTCAGAATTCTTCCAGCTCTAAATTCTATGATAATTTTAAAAAGTTGCCAAGATTTCAGATTAATTATTTTTTCTGATTTTGTCATTTCTTTGGTGTAAAATCCCCACATTGTAGAAACTCCTTGTACTGGCACCTGTAATTTATGGTAATTTATGCCTCAAGCACTGAGAAGTCCCCTGCCCATATAAATCAGAAGCAAGATTTGAATTCTGGCCTTCCTGACTTGCAGGCCTGTTGATAAATATTATGTTATATTTCTATATTTCTATTTCTGTAGTAGAAATGAGGCAAAGTCATCACTGTTTCAGACTTTTTTTGGGTAACCTGATACATTAGTACACAGTGGTGACAATAAAAAAATAATTGAATTGTAGCTGTTTTGTCAAAATCACCATATGGAAAATGAAAATTTTTGATTACTAAGAAAAATTATTGAAAATGAAATAGTTAAAAGAAAATAAATAAATAACATGTTAATGTTGTAATATTTGTATAACATACCTTCTCTTTTTTAAGCATTCTTTTGTTTAAAAAAGTTTTTTATTGATATGTTTTGGTTTTGCATCATTTTTTTCCATATGTTTGTATATTTTTGTATATTTATATAGATAATTTAAACATATTGTATATTTTTATATAAATGTGTGTGTGTGTGTGTGTGTGTGTGTGTGTGTATCACTCTTCCTCTAGTAAAGTATACCTTGCAGCAAACATTGGGGAAAAAACACAGGAAAAAAAACAATTCAGCAAAACTGATGAAGCATGTTGATCAAGTCTGGCAGTATATGCAATAGCCTACCTTCGTAATCTACTTCTGCACTAAAAGGAGGGAGATATGTTTAAGCACTCTTTAGAGCAATTTATATTTATTTTCCTAAACGTGTCTTGTGTTGTATCCTTAGTAAATAAACAGGGGATGTAACCAGTAAGTACAAAAATAGTGTGAATAATTTCTTTTTAGGATAAATTTTTTTACATTTGTCTTCAGTCTTTTTGTGGTGGTGGTTTCTTTTTTTTTTAATTTGCATTGATGCATTCATTGCATATATTGTTTTCCTAGCTTTCCTTACTTCATAATTCATCTGAGTCTTTCAATTCTCTGTACTCATTGTGTTTGTAGTTTTTTACTGAAAAGTAATATTCTATTAAATTCATCTTCCACAAATTGTTTCACTATTCCCTAATTGGTAGGGAAACTGTTTCCAGTTCTTTACTATCACACTATAATTATTTTGGTGTATCAACTTTATTTTTGTTACTGATTTACTTGTATATGTGTCTGCCTTTGAAATTTCTGGGTCAAATTTGAGGACTATTTTAAGCATTTTATTTGCATAATTCCCTGTTACTTTCAATATTAATTGTATTAATTCACAATTCTACCAACAAATGCATTCTAGTTTCCTTTTCTGTAGCAGTTCCAACAGTGACTGTTTACATTTTTTATTATCTTTATAAATTTATTTAGTATGAAGTGAAATTTTGTGGTTGTTTTGATTTGAATTTCTCTTATCATTAGTTATTTGGAGCATTCTTTCACATAGTTGTTAATATTTTGCACTTTTTTTTAAAGAACTGTTCATTAATATCTTTTGATTACTTAACTGTTGGAGGAATGACTTTTTGTCATTCCTGTTGTCTATATCTCTTGGATACCAATCCCTTAAGGAGAGATATTAGATACAAATATTTTTTTCTCATTCATATGCTTTCCTCTTTATCCTAAATGTGTAAATTTTAATATGAATATACTCTAGAACACAGTATATCATGAGCTTAAATGCAAGTAGTCATAGTGTACATAAACTTAAATTTCAAATAATCAACTTTATAAATTTAGTGACTGATGTAATTTGTTATATTATTCATGTTTATTTTTATAGTGATTTTAATTTCTACCCCTTATTTAATTATGAAATAATTATATAATCACACATTAAGAATTTTTTCCCCATGAAAGATCATTATCAGTCATTTAAAAAAATTTGCCTTGTAAAGTTGGCTTTTTGATTACTCTTGCTATAAATTGTCTTTTGGGAGAGTTTTTTTATTCTTATTTTAGTTAAGGCAGTTTTATAAGGGACAATCTTAATCTTTATATAATTGAATATTGTCTTTGACTTTGAAATGAAATTGATTTTTCCAGGGTCACAGACTTCAATAGTAAATCATTAGCTCTATCTTTTTTAGGATATTAAAACTGAAATAATTTTTTTTTTACATTGCAGAGATGAAAATCATTGTAGAGTGCCTCATTTGGCTTTATAAAAGCCAAATCACAAGTTTATTTTTAATTCTAAACACAGGAAGAAAAAGTCATGACAATAATTTGAAATAAAATGTAGATTAATAGTAACATAGGAAAAGATGCTAATTATAGTGAAAATATTATTTATTGGTGAAAATTAGAAGCATAAATGAATAATTTAATAATTCATAAGGAAATATTTGTAGTTTTCAGGTAGTTTTCATTAGATTATGTTGAGTAGCATATATATGTATTGGATTATTTGAACCACTTGATGTCAGTGTTGCTTCAAAAACTAAAAAAAAACTTGTCTAAGAGAAATAATTGTAATGTGTTGCAAAGTATGAATGTTTGTAGGTGGAATTTTTGAGAGATCCTCAGTTTGTAAAGATTTAGGGCCTCCTTGTTACTGCTCCACTCCCTCCTTTTTTACCAAAAAATACAGAATGAGATCATTGGAGGTGGGAGGCAGGCTTTTAAATTGCAACTTCAGTAACTTTTGCTGCTAAGATAATTCTTTTTTAACCAACTCATAGCATTTTGTGACCAAATTAATCTACAGGAAAACAGAATTTGTTCTAGTTGATAAAGAGACAGAGAGCTCATAATGGGTTCTGGTGTGCCTTTACAAAGATTAAAGACATCGTACATCTTTTCTTTTTCCAAGATTTTTAGAGCAAGGAATCTGTAGGTATGGTCCCCAGTGTACATCAGCCCATTCCCAGGAAGAGCTAACTGAATGGCAGAAAAGATATGCATCAAGACTGATAAAATTGAAACAGCAGAAAGAAAGCAAGCAGTTTTCTGGAAGTTACATGGAGACTTTGATAGAGAAATGGATGAATTCACTATCTCCTGAGAAAGTGGTGAGGAAAATAAATATTCATGTTCTTCTATTTTAAGCACAAATTTGTTTGGACCTTGACTTTTATGTGTATATTTTGTTCTTTTGTCCCATTCATTCCATCAAAGTAGTAAATGGACTTCTGAATGAAGCATCTTGGTGTAGAGCAAAGAGTACTTACTGTGTTTGAAGTCAGAACACTTGGATAATTGTGCATCTGGGGCATACAGAAGTCATGTCACTGTCAATTTTCTCCTCTATGAATGGGGATGATAACATTTACACTACTTAACTCATTAAGTTGTTGTATGGCTCATATGAGATAATATACATAAAAGACTTTGCAAACTTTGAATATAGGCTGCTATTGTTAATAAAAAGATGTTTTTAGGCCTAAAATAAGTTTAAAATATAATAGGTATCTGTTTTTGATATTGCAGCCTTAGTTCAGTCATTTGGGGTTTGGCAGTTATTAAAATATTTTTCATGTAAAATTGTCAATATTTTGTTAATTTTTTCCAATTTTTTGTTAATGTACATTGGTTTATTACATTCAGTTTTTATGATAGAAATATGGTCCCAATGCACAGAAGTTCTTGAATAATTAATCTGCAACATGTAACAGTTTCAATTTTGAAGCAGATCTGACTACTATTTTTGATAGTAGATATATAAGATTAGTTAATTTCTTTTTAATTTCAGCTTAGTGAATGTGTAGAAGGTGTGTGGGTGGAACATAATCCAGAACTATCTCTTACTGTCACCACCAAAAAGTCTCATCAGACATGGACATTTGCTCTCACTTGCAAGGTACGTTTTTTGGTGTTGCCTTAAGACAAATTAACTTTGATAAATATATTGATCATTCAAGTTTTTGTTAAAAGATCCTTAATTTTTTAGTGGAAATGCAGTATGTTATATATGTGCTTTATGTCAGCTTTTTACAAAACAAATAGGACTTGTATTTTGGTTAATTAAACTATGTTAAACCCTTTTGTTTGACTTTGACATTTATATGTATTACATATATGTGTGTATATATATGTGTTTGGGTATATATATACACACTCATACTCTATACCTATTTCTATATATCATCTATATCATCTACATCTCTATCTATTGTAGAAGTTATGGAAGTTCTTTAATATGTTAAACTCTATCCAGGGAATTGTTGAATTGGCCATTGTGGAATATGAGAAGAATTGCAACCTGTTTTTATAGCTGGTGAAATCACTGTCCCATTAAACTGTGTCATGATGTCAATAAAATACATTGTAATGAGAATGTGGTACATGAGGGATGTTGCTGCAGTGTTTGTCTTCCTCAATGGTAATTGTTACATTAAAATTTAGTCAGAGCAAAAAGTTTCTTTGAAACAATTTTGCATTATTACTTAGTGGATTTTATTCTGCTATACTGTTTCATACCATACCTGAGAGTTTTGAGTATTTAATCCTTGGCTATGAAACCTCCTTCACTGCTCAGAAATGACTCCGATGTATTACAGACTTGGCTGTTGGAAAGAGGACAGGGAAAGGAATGGAGGACCTGAAGAACAGGTGACTGGAGAATTATGAGGAGTAACAATGAAAAGTTCAAGGAATATACCACAAAGGGATTATTTTTTAACAATTATTTTTATCATTCTAATTTTTATTTAAATAGCTTATTTGTAAAATTTATAGTTTTAACACATTCTAGAGATATGGGAAAACCAAAGTTTTCTGTGGAAATAATTTGTATACTGATTTAAAATTTGATTTGTCTCAACGAATTGTTAACTTTCTTATAGCCTGCAAGAATGCTGTATCGAGTAGCATTGCTTTATGATGCTCATCGTCCTCATTTTAGTATCATTGGAATATCTGCTGGAGACAGTACTACACAAGTATCACAGGAAGTCCCAGAAAACTGTCAAGAATGGATAGGAGGGAAGATGGCTCAAAATGGATTAGATCATTATGTGTATAAAGTTGGGATAGCATTTAACACGGAGATATTTGGAACTTTTCGCCAAACCATAGTTTTTGACTTTGGATTGGAACCAGTGCTCATGCAAAGAGTAATGATTGATGCTGCTTCCACAGAAGGTAATATTTAGAATTTTTTCCCTCTAGTAGGAGACCTTTAATAATTCTGCTAAAAGAAATGTGTTGGTCTTCAAATGCTCTATAAATATGTGATAGTTGAGATTAGGGATTCCAAATTAATTGAAGCATTTCTTATATAATAAATAGGACTAGTATGGTAGAATTAATAAGGTACATTTTTTACCCTGTTCTCTTGATGCAAAGAGTTGTTATGTCTGTCTTTCAGAATAGAAAGAGAAAATTTTCTGTGAATAGAGGATTATGTCATGTTATCTATTAACTTTTATCTGTTATCTTTTAAATATAGGAATTATTGTAATAATTATTTTCAAGTATTACTACTAGCCATATTCATTAAAATAGTAGTCTATTATATCTAGTTTTATATAATAGGAGAAATTCCATGTTGTGGATGACAATTCAAACTAACAATTTTTGCTGATATTGTTGATAAAATAAATTGTTAGTGAAAAATGCTGTGTAATGGATACTATTCCCTGTGCCAGAGACAATTTAAAAAGGAATTTTTTGTTCTTTTGGTATGGGATTTGTATACATCAAGTTTATTTTAATGTCTGTATGGTATTGAATATTCAAATTAATTTTGACATGTCTTACAAAATGTATTTTTGGGAAGGTTTTATAAATTGGGGTGGCATAAAAACACAAGTGCAAGGTAGAATGACCAATAGAAGTGCTGGATTAAAGTATCTGGGGGTTATTGATTTGTGGTATGAAGGATGAATATGGATTGGTTCTCTGAATGATTTGTTGTTTATTAACTGATACATCCTGGACACAGTGTAGGACATTATGATAATCATACAGTGATTGACTCAACAAACATTAGAAACAGATTTTAATGAAAGAATAAAAATTTTGAAAGTCTTTGTCCTGCTGAGATAATTAATTGTAAATTATTTTGAAGGTAAAAAGAGAGATGGGCCAGGAACTTAAAGCATTTGGATTTAGATAAAAGTAACTAGGATTTCCAGTTTGGTTTTAATAGTACTAATATTTGATATCCTTGATTTGGATGCAAGGGTATTGAAAGAATCTTAAGGATGAACACCTCCTTAGTTTTGTTAGGATCAGGAGGGAGTACCTAATGCAAAGGGGCTTCAAATCCTAGAAACTGTAACTCTTTTCAACGGGATCAGTTCTGTGCTCCAGGAAAAGAATTCTAGGTAACAGGTTCCTGAAAATCAGGGCAGATTACCTTGTTGAGTTTTCATATCCCCAACTAGCTTAGACATTTCAATTTATAGTATACCCATAGGTACTTAATAGTTTATATTTCCTTCAGAGTTTAAAGCTCAAGTACCAAAGACCACAAAGCACAATTGATAGCACAGACATATATATGAAGAAAAAGACCAGATTTACAAATGGTTTATGTTCCAAAAGCTTTCAAATTGGTTGTTTGAAAGCATTTTCTTCTAGAAACAGTGATAAAGATGTAAACATTTTAAATGCAATTATGTTCAACACTGAACTCATTAACTTTTTCCCCAAACCTTCCTCAACTTCCTTATTACTATGTCAAGGGTACCATCATCTTCCCAGTCGTGTAGGCTTACAACACAAGCATCCTTGACTCTTCACTCTTATCTCCCATATTCAATCTGTTGCCAACTCCTGCTAATTCTGCTTTTGTAACATATCTTGCATATAACCCCTTCTCTCTTATGACACTGCCACTGCCCTAGTCTAGGCTTTCTTCACTGTGCCGGACTATTGCAGCAGCCTTAAATCTCTTCCCACTTTCAATCCAGCCACCACTCAGCTGCCAGATGATTTTAATGTGCAGATCTAACCATGTCTGTCTTCTGTCTGTCTGTCTCACACACACACACACACACACACACACACACACACACACTCTATTTAATAAACGCCATTGACTTCCTATCACTTTTAAGATCAACTATAAAAGCCTCTGTCTTTTAAAATCCTTCTCACTCTGGTCCATTCTTACTTTTCCCATCTTCTTTCCTCCCATGTACTCTGAGACTCAGTGACACTGACCTCACTGCTATTTGTTTTGCACAAGATGCTCCCTCTCCTCACTCTGAACATTTTACTGGCTGTCTCCCATACTTACTTAGATTTCTCTCCTTTTTATCACCATCTCTTGACTTTCTGGCTTTATTCAAGTTCCAGCTAAAGTCTCATCTTCTACAGGAAGCCTTTTCTACTCTTTTCTGTTGATTTGTATATAGTGAGTTTATACATAGTTATTTGCATGCTATCTTCCCCTTTAGACTGTGAACTTCCTTGAGAGCGCATTTAGGGTGCATTCGCCTCTTTTTCTGTTTCCATCATATTGCACAGAGCCTGGCACATTGTAGGTGCTTCATAAATGTTTATTTTCCGACAATATAGATATTTTTTCATTGAAATAACATGTAAAATGTTTGGTAAATTATAAGGCAATATATAAATTCAGGTTATTATTACTATATTATTATTATTATAATTTTCATTATGTCTCCCACTGGTGCGTATTACGGCCCTTTCAAATGTTAGTAGGTGCCCTTTGTAAATTACTGTAGCAAGAAAAAGAATTGGCTACTAGGTGATGAATTCCTCTCCTTGCCTCCATCCCCCCAAGAAGGAAGGAGAAAGATTTTCCTGAGACAAGCAGGCAAGAGTTAGAAAAATGGAAAGGGGAATAAAGATGTGTGATTGAGATCGTGCCTAAAGTAGTAATAAGGGACCTTTGTGGGGGCTGTGGTTAGCATCCTGATGAAGTTCAAAGAGGCTTGACACCAAACAGTTCACTTATGAGTGAGGATTATATTGGGCCACAGCTGTAAAATAGAATGCTAGCTTCCCAGGAACAGAGACACTCTTACTTTTGCTTTGTTCTTTCTTTGTAATTCCACCACTTTGAACTGTATTTTGCTGACACTGGGCACCTAATAGATTATTGTTGAATTAAAATGAATAAAGATTGAAATGTAAAGGGCTTGACATCTCATCTGATGGAGAGAATGTTTTCTCAATAAAATCCCAGATCTCTTGATGCATTGAAATGAGAGCTGTGAAAGACATAAATAATGGGAGGACCACAATGCTGCTATTCTGCCATTGTGGAGAAAGAGAGGCTGTGGTAGGGCAGAGATTGAGTTACATAGTTCCTGATGGTGACCACTGGGTGGCACTGGTTAGCTCATGACAACTGAGTTGTTTTCTAAAACAAGATTGGTGAGAAGGTGGGGAAGGAGACAGTGAACTCTATATGCCTAGTGCAGTAGCAAATTAAGTGTTGTATGTCTAAATATAGTATAAAAGCTTTTCATTTCTTCAACATGACATTTTGAAAAAATATGACCAATGTATTACATTCAAATAAAATAAATGGAAACTTCTCTTTCTGCTGCTTTCGTACCAGGCAAACACTACTTTTACACATCACATTATCCCTCACCCTTACTAAGGACTGTCTCAGGCTGCTAGCTGCCCCAGCATAATGGGAGGAGGTGCCCTAAAAGTTGGTTTGCTTGGAAATGTGGTCCACCATGGCAGTTAAATTCCATCACAGGTCACATGTCAGAATGCAAGACTGGTATTCAAGTAGTAAGAGGTAGTTGAAAAGAATTTTGAAAAGAAAGCACATTTTTTTAAACGTCTATTAAATATGATTTAAGTATTTTTTCTGCTTTTTCCAAGGAAGAGTTTTTTCCCCACTTAGTAGTTTTTAAGTTTTATTTTATTTTTTTCAAATTACTTATAAGATTTTGAGTTCTAAATTTTTCTCCCTCCCTTCTTCCCTTCTCCCCTCCCCAAGACAGCAAGCAATCTGATACAGGTTATACATGTACAATCTTATGAATCATTTTCATTTTAGTCATGTTGTGAAAGAAGAATGAGAACAAAAGGGGAAAACAACAAGAAAGATAAAAAACCACAACAAAAAGCGAAAATAGTAAGCTTCCATCTGCATTCAAATTCCTTAATTCTTTCTCTGGATGTGGATAGCTTCATGTGTCTTTTACCGTTGTATTGCTGAGAAGAACTAAGTCTATCATAGTTAATCATTGTTGTGTTGCACAGTGTTGCTGTTACTCTGTACAGTGTTTTCCTGGTTCTGCTCACTTGATTCAACATCAGTTCATGTAAGTCTTTCTGAGTTCTCTGAAATCTGTCTGCTTATCATTCTTATTGTACAATAGCATTCCATTGCAATCCTATACCACAGTTTGTTCAGCCATTCCTCAATTGATAGGTATCCTCTCAATTTCCCATTCTTTGCCATCACAAAAAGAGCTGCTAAAAATATTTTTGTAGATGTGGATCCTTTTCTCTTTTTTATGATCTCTTTGGGATACAAATCTAGTAATGGTATTGCTGGATCACAGTTTGATTGCCCTTTGGGTGTAGTTCCAAATTACTCTCCAGAATGTTTGGATCATTTCATCACTCCACCACCAGTGCATTAGTATTCTAAATTTACCATATCTTCTCCAACATATCATTCATCTTTTCTGTCATATTAGCCAATCTGTGGTGGTGCTTGAGAGTTGTCTTAATTTGCATTTCTCTCAATAGTGTTTTAGAGTATTTTTTCATATGACTATAGATATCTTTAATTTCTTCATGTCCAAGAGAGACTTTAAGGAAAATGTGTAACTTATAGTCAGTTTCGTAAAAAAAAAAATTTGGTGCTTGCCTCACAGTCACTTTCTAATATTCATTTTATATGTAAACGAGATGTCTGAGCATTCTACAAGGCTTTGACTTCTTTATTTCTTGATTCTGAGCCATCATTTTTAATGTAGCTTTTACTGTTTTTCTTGGTACCTATTTTCATGTTGAAATTGGTGAGTCTCCAAGTACATATTTTCTTAATTTGGAGGATCTTACCAAGTCATGGAACTTTACTACTTCATCTTCAGCAGTAGTTGTTAGTGTGTAAACTGTAATTATCTTTATTTGCCTCAAAACCGTCAGGCAAAATGACCAAGAGTGCAGTGGAATAATGTTTCTTGTTTCTTTCAGTTCAGTCCAGCAAGCTTTTATTTATTAAATACCTACTGTCTGCAGAGGTGGCACAGTGAAGAGAATGGGTCTTGAGTTGGGAAGACCAGAGTTCTAATGTAGTCTTAGATACTCACTGTCAGTGTGATATGGGGCAAGTCACTTACCTTCTGTCTGCTTCAGTTTCTTCAACTCTAAAGTGAGGGTTGTAACAGAACCTGCCTCTTAGGGTTGTTGTGAGGACCAAATAAGATCATATCTGTACAACGCTTAGTGCAGTAACTGACACATTCCTCATTCCTCCCCTCACACTTGGGATGCCAGGACACAAAGGAAATTATATTTTTCCTCAAGGGGTTTACAGTTTATTGAGTAAAACATATATAGATAAATAAATTGAAAATATATACACAGCATAGAATTTCCCCGTGGAAGATACTAACTACTGAAGCAGAGTGAGTCAGGATAGGCATAGAGGAGGAGGTGGCACTTGAACTGAACTTTGAAAGAAGCTAAGGGTTCTAGAATCAGAGGGGTGTGTGCGTGTGTGTGTGCGTGTGTGTGCGTGTGTGCGCATTTGTAGTTAAGGGACTGGAGAGTATATGGAGAGTATATTCAAGGTATAGAAGACAGCCTGTGGGAAGGCAAAGAAAAATGTATGAAATAGAATATTAGAAAAAGCAAACAGTAAGCCAGACAGTTTGGCAAAACACAGAATATTAAATTGGAGCCATATTATGAAGGGCTTTGAAAACCAAATGGAAGTGTTGGTATTTTATGTTAGAGGCAGGAGAGGAAGCCACTGTAGCTTATTGAACAAGAAAGTGACACAGTCATATTTGTACTTTAAAATATCACTTTCAGTAAAGGGGAAGGGGATAAGGGCAGGGATGATAAAAGGGAAGGCAGACTGAGGGAAGGGGTAATCAGAATGCTTGCTCTCTTGGGGTGGGGGAAAGGGAGAGATGGAAAGAAAATTTAGAACTCAAAATCTTGTGGAGATGAATGTTGAAAACTAAAAATAAATAAATTTTAAAAAGTATCACTTTCAGCTGTGTGGATCATGGAGAGGGGAAAAATTCAAAGTAGAGAAACCAATAAATATATTGATTTAGTCCTTATGAGAAGTGATAGGGACCTGACTACGAGAATATAAAGAAGTAGACCATGGTGAGAGTATTGTGGAGACAGAATTAACAAAACTTGGAAATTGACCAGATGTTGAGGATGAGAGAAGTGTAATGGTCAAGAATGTCTTCCAAGTTATTCACCGAGGTGGCTAGAAATATTGTTGACATTCAGTTGATGAAGGGAAGTTCAGAAGAGGGGAGAGGAAGACTTGGGGAAATACAGTGAGTTCTCTTTGGACATATTAAATTTTAGCTGCATGCAGGCCATCCATTTGGAAATGGCAAGTAGGTGGTGACTGTGTTAGGCCCAAATTCAGGAGATTGGGGCTGAATATATAGATCTGAGAGTCATCTGCATAAAAGAAATGGTTAAACTCATGGGACCTGATTATGGGTCATGGAGAAAGAGTAGAGAATCTAGTACAGAGCTATAGGGAATACCCAGTTGTAGAAGTTTGCAAAAGAATGATAAATGAAAGACAAAGTCAACTCCATCACTTCCTTTGTGAGCCTCTCCTAGGCAGACTTACGTGGTGTTTTTTTATTTTTCAAAATTTTATTGTAGCCTTTTTTAAAAAAAAATTATTGATAATTTTTGTTCTTACATTACCTACATTTCCCAATATATTCATCTCTTCTACCTCAGAAAGTCATGATTTATAACAGAGAATAAAAAAAGGAAAAAGAAAACCACCCAGTTTGGCAAAAGTAACGAACACATCAAAAAATCTGTTACCCTACACTATATTCCATATCTATTGTCTCTCACCCCTGCAAAGAGAAGGGTAGGTGACATCTTGTCTTCTCTAGTCTTTGGCACCAAGTTTATTCATGGTTTCCTAGCATTCAGCTTCAGTTGTTTTGTTTTTTTCTTTCCTATTTACATTTTTGTAATTATTGTGTATATAGTTTTCTCTGGTTCTGCTCACTTAAATTTAATTTCTTTTGTTCCTGAACCACAATTATTTTCTGATATATGCTTCTTCCTTCCCTATCACCTCCTTTCCATTTAATTGTACCCTCCCTTATAACAAAGAAAATTAGTTAAGCAAAACCAGTGGGCACAGTGACTGAATTGGAGAGCATTAGCAACATTCTTCACTGGTAGTTCCTTGTCATCTAGGGAAAGGCAACCTTTGTAGTGGATTGGGTTAGTAGATTGGCTTACAATGAAAAACACATGGGTTCAAATCCCTCTTCAGATACTTATTTGTTATATGTCCCTAGTTAAGTCATTTAACCTCTCTGTGCCTCATCTCCTTGTCAATAAAATGAGAGGGTCAGACTCAGAGGGTCTGTGGCCCCTTTCAGTTTTAAATGTGTAATGTTGTGTTCTTTTCTGCAGTGAGGAGGAAAGTGTTTTTCATCATATGTTCTCTTAGATCAAAATCAGTCATTTTTATGAAATAGAGTTTGGTTGCTTTTTAGTGTTATTTTTGTTTATATTGTTATAGTCAATGTAGATAATACTCTTCTGATTTTGTTATTCTGTATTAGTACATATAAGTCATTCCAAGCTTCTCTGAATTCTCTATATTTGCGTTTTTTTAAACAATACACTAGTAATTAATTACATTCACATATACTTTGATTAGCCATTCCCCAATCAATGGACGCTTACTTTTTTTCTCAGTTCCCAGTAAAGTAACAAAAATTGCTGCTCTGGATATTTTGGTATATATGGCAATTTTCATTTCTGTTTGTCCTTGGAATACAGGACCACTAGATTATAAGATCATAGATCTAGAGCTGGAAGAAAGACCTAAGAGACCAGCTTGTCCAAATTCCATATTTTATGGATGAGGAAGCTGAGGCTCAGGGAGGTTAAATGACTTGTCCACAGTCACATGTGTTGTAAGGAGCAGAGGCAGAATTTGAACCCAGATCCTCTGATGTCACAGTCTTTCCTTTTTACTCTGTATATTGTCTCCCTGATGTAGGTACAAATAGTTTAATGGTTGTCCTTTCATTTTATCTACTTTTTCATTATGTTTTAGGGTTTTATTATAATTATCCAATAATGGGTCAGTGTGTTGGTCATTAGATAAAGATTACTTATTAAGTGTTTTGCTAAAGTTAGTCTAATGTTCATAGAAGGCCAAAAGACTTTGCAACTTTTAGTTGCTCTGGCCTGTTTCCCTTGATAAAATGGAAAGCACATAGCAGAGTGTATCAAAAACCAGAATTCTGTAATATGTTGAGTATATGAAACACTTGAAGCACAGATACACAGCGTAAAAACAAAGAGCTGGAGCAGAATCTGTTATGCTTCAGGTGAAGTAAAAAAAGCAGGAGTAGCAATTATGATCTCAAACAAAGCAAAAATAGATCTGATTAAAGGAGATAAGCAGGGAAACTACATTTTGATAAAAGGTACCATAGGCAGTGAAGTAATATTATCAACACTAAACATGTACATGCCAAATGGTATAGCACCCACATTTTAGAGGAGAAGTTAATAAGTTACAGGAGAATATAGGCAGCAAAACTAGGTTAGTGGAGGAACTCAACTTTCCCCTCATAAAACTAGATAAAATCTAACAAAGAAAACAAGTTAGAAATTAAGGAGATGAATAGAATTTTAGAAAAGCTAGATATGCTACAACCTCTGGTGAAAAATCAATAGTGAATAGTAATGAATATACCTTTTTCTCAGTGGTACATGCCCCCTTCATAAAAATTGACCATGTATTAGGGCATAAAAACCTCATAACCAAATGCAGAAAAGCAGAAACATGAAATGCATCTTTTCAGATTGTAACGTAGTAAAAATTACATTCAATAGAGGGCCATGAAAAGATTGATTAAAAATTAATTGGCTATTAAATAATGCAGTCTTAATAGAATGAATGGGTCAAAGAACAAACCATAGAAACAATCATTAGTTCCATTAAAGAGAAGGACAAAAATGAGGCAACATACCAAAATTTACGGGATGCAGCCAAAGCAATATTTAAGGGAAAATTTATACTTGTAAATTTCACATCAGTAAAATAGAGAATAGATTAATTAGTTGGGCATGCGGATGAAACAGCTAGAGAAACAACTCATTAAAAATCGAATGGGAAATCCTGTCAGTCAAAGGAGAGGTTGATAAAAATTGAGAGTGAGAACGTCATTGAGGTAACAAGTGAAAGAGCTGGTTTTATGGAAAGAAAAACAATAATAAAATAGACAAACTATTGGCTGATTTGATTTTGAAAAAAGGAAGAAGAAAATCAAATTACCGGTATCAACAATGGAAAGCAGTGAATACACCACAAGTGAAGATGAAATTAAAGCAAAAATATTTTGCCCAGTTATTTGCTAATAAATCTAATAATCTAAGTGAAATGAATAAATATTTGCAACAGTATAAATTGCCCAAATTAACAGAAGAGGAATTAAAATACTTAAATAGCTCTGTCTAAAAAAAGAAATTGAACAAGCCATCACTGAGCTCCCTAAGAAAAATATTACCAAGACCAGATGGATTCACAAGTGAGTTCTACCAAACATTTAAAAACTAATTATTTCTAATGCTATGTAAACTATTTAGAAAAATAAGCAAAGAAGGAGTCATTTCAACTTCCGTTTATGACACAAATATGGTGCTGATACCTAAACCAGGAAGGGCAAAAACAAGAAAAGCATAGATGAATTTCCCTAGTGAATACTGATGTAAACATTTAAAATAAAATACTAGTAAGGAGATTAGAGCAATATACAAAGATCATACACTGTTACCAGGTGGGATTTATGCCAGGAATCAAGGGCTGGATCAATATTAGGAAAACTATCAGCATAATTGACCATATAAATAACTAAACCAACTGAAAAATCATTTGATTACCTTACTAGATGGCAGAAAAAGCTTGTGACAAAATACAACTATTCCTATTAAAGACAATAGCAAGCATAGGAATACATGGAGCTTTCCTTGAAATAATTTAAATCTATCCAAAACCATCAGCAACACATTTGTAATGGAGATAAGCTATCTCCATTATAGATAGATAGAAGCCTTTCCAGTTAGATAATGGGTGAAACAAAGATGTCCATTATCACCTCTGTTATTCAGTAGTACGCTAGAAATGCTAGTTCCAGCAATAAGAAAGGCAAAAGATATTAAAGGAGTTAGAATAATTACTGAGGAAATGACTGCATTCTTTGCAGATGATATGATAATTAGAGTACCCTGGAGAAAAATGCTTCGATTAAGGATAAGAATCTGCTAATAGAAATTGCTTATGAAGAATAAGACAAATGTATGTATGCCCATAATACATATTTATTACAAGTTATCCAAATGGATATAAGTATGTAGATATTTAAACACATATACACATTTAAATAAATCAGAAATATTCATTAAAACTAAAACCTTACTTAAAATTGCTACTTAAAACTGCTCTTTAATCTGAAACATGCTTCTTTTTCTTTGATGATATTCCTCCTTTGTTTAAAATAAATATTTCAAAAAGTAACTTGAATCTTGAAGAGCAGATACAATTATGCATGATTGAAAAAATATTGGATTGGGTTTCACTTCTGTTCTATTTGTCTGTATGTCCTTGGTTAATAATAGCAAAAATTTATGTAGCAATTTAAAATTGTCAGTGCTTTCCTTATATTACCTTATTTGAGCTTAAGAACAAGCCTGTAAAGTTGATACTACAGGTATCTTTCTTCTCCATTTTTTCATATGAAAAAACTGAGGCTCAGAGAGGTGAAATTTTTGTCACAGTCACATAACCATTGTGTTATAAATGCAATTGAAAGTTATATATTGGATTCACTAATCTTTAAGGTCTTTTTCAGCTCTAAATCTCATGGTCTTGTGGTCCTTATCTAAATGTTTTATTACTATTTCTAAAATAATAATTCATTTTTCTTGTTTGGAACATTTTTACCACTTATATTCTAGAAAATGCTGATTATGGATTATTTACTTAGTAAGATAGTTTTTATGGTTAGATCTCTTCCATGTTTATGGTATGTAAATTCTAATTATTTAACTGGTAAACTATTAGAATAAATATTAAATATATTAAAATCTCAAATTATGCCATTTTTCCTTGTATCATACAATATTCCTTCCATGAGTTCCCTTTTATGGTATGTGAATGTAGGACCAACTTAGAAATCAGAAAGATATGAATGCATGTTCTACCTCTTATACATACTAGGTTTTTTATTTTGGCCAAGTCACTTAACCTTTCAGTGCTCCAGGCAAACTCTCTGAAGATATAAGATATAAGCTGTAAATGATCAGGTTTGATCAGCATTAGCAGAAGCAGTTTCCACATCAAGACATGTCCACATTGAAGTCTGGGCCTGAACAACAAAAACAGTTCTCCCTGAGATAGCGAACAAATCCTTCATTAGTCATTGGATAGAGTGCCAGGCCTGGAGTCAGGAAGACATGAGTTAAAATCTAGCCCCAGACACTTACTAGCTCTGTAACCCTGGGCAAGTCGCTTAATCATGTTTACCTCAGTTTTCCTCATCTATAAAATGAACTGGAGAGGGAAATGGCAAGCCACTCCAGCATCTCTGCCAAAACCCCCCAAATGTAATCCTGATGAGTCAGACGTGACTGAAATGACTGAAGAACAATAGCAAATGGTATTATAGCCTACTTATACTTTTATATGGCTATATTGAATTTAAACCATAGCCAGAATGTTTAACAGAATGTTTTTTGAAACAAGTTAAGTTATAGATGTCTTTATGGTTTTATTTTGAATTTAAAGAAGAAAATAATATTACTACTTGTTTTTATTTTTTGATCAGTTGATCTTCCCATAGTAAGTAAGATATTTGTACATGGTGAAAAGCAAAACATGAAACTCTCAGCAAAATTTTTCCTGCTTCAGTAGGTCTCTGTTTCCTGCATATCAAAAGTCCTATTTTAGGGAGATTTCTCAATTCATTCTCAGTTTTATAATTTTTAATAACTTTGTGGCATTAGATTAATGTTTTCTGCATGGTCTTGTTGGATTAGTTTAGAAATCTTCTATGTTGTGGAAAAAAAACTAGCGAGAGGTCAAGTAGGAATGGAAGAATTTCTGCCTTTAGCATGTAAAATGAAATTGGAGGAAAATGCAGGGCATAGAACTTTAGTGCTGTGACAGTATATATGTGTTTTCCTTTTCATTTTAGATCTTGAATACCTAATGCATGCAAGGCAACAACTACTAACGACGGCAAAGCGCTGGGATTCCACTTCTAAGACTATTATAGATTTTGAGCCTAATGAAACTACTGACTTGGAGAAAAGTCTTCTTATTAGATACCAAATTCCACTTTCTGCTGATCAGCTATTTACACAATCTGTTTTGGACAAATCATTGACGAAGACTAACTATCAGTCACGGTTACATGACTTGCTTTATATTGAGGAAATAGCCCAGTATAAAGAAGTTAGCAAGTAAGTTATCATCAAAAAATATTTTTCACTTACTGTTTGTTTCATGATACTAGGACTTATTTATTATGGACTATGAATTTGAAATGTAAAATTATGGGAATAAATCTGTTTTATTCAGTGTTCTTTTTAATTAGAGCCTAATGTTGGACATTATAACATTTTTTTCAAGTTTATGGTATTCTCTGGGTTATAACATTATCATAAATTGACAGTGCATATCTAAGATGTTATCCCATGTTTTGATGGCAAATTCAGAAAGGGAAAAGCAAAAGAAAATGCTAAGGCATTTTGTACTATCATATATGAAGTTTTAAGTATTTTCTGTTCTTTGAAAAATTTTTAATTCAAAATTAAGTACAATAAATAATCTTTGTTTGAAAAAGTCATATTTAGTTTTAAAATATCCCACAAAATACGCTGTACTCATATTCTCTTTCTATCATGAGTGGGTGTGTATTCACAAGTACTACTCGTTTGGGAGTCATTCTTTTGGTGTTTGGCATCTCCAGCATAGATTGAAGGCAAGGAAATATTGAATACTTTTTTAACTCAATGATATGAAATTTAATGTTTTCTTTATTTATATTTGATGCACATTTCATTCCCTTTCTTCCTTTCAGAATTTTCTGAATTTTTTTGACGTATAATGTTTAAATTAACTTTTATATTTTCTGATTTAGGTTTAACATTAAAGTGCAATTGCAGATTGTAGCAAGCTTCATGCTCACTGGGGTTTCTGGAGGTGCAAAGTATGCTCAGAATGGACAGCTTTTTGGTCGCTTTAAGCTTACTGAAACTCTTTCTGAAGACACTTTGGCTGGAAGACTGGTGATGACCAAAGTCAATGCTGTTTATTTATTACCAATCACTAAAGAGAAATTAGTACAGACCCAGGGAACCAAAGAAAAGGTTTATGAAGCAGCTATTGAAGAAAAAACAAAAGAATATATATTCTTGAGGATATCCAGGGAATGCTGTGAAGAACTTAATCTTCGAGCTGATTGTGAAATGCAGGTATGTTTTGAAAAAGCTGCTTTCAGGTTGCTTCTATTAGTTCTTTCTTTGATTGTTTTGACTTATTCTGTGTGTATCTACTATAAGGAAAGCTGTAATTAACTTCAAAGGTCAATTGGGAACATTGGTAGTATGAAAATTGGATAGTCTGTTAAGCCTGTAAAGCTTATAAAAAATTAATCTTTTTTGCATCAGCTGTGCTTTTAAGAATCATAGGTATTTTGATTAAAATATAAATAGTATTGGAAAAATAATTAAAAGGAACGTGGTTTTAAAAACCTTCAATAAATAGTCTTTATTCTTAGTAGATACATATATTATCATAGGTCTGGAAAAAATCTTGATCTGTTGATAATTTTCTTTTCTCAGGTAAGTGAATACCTTAATGAGCTGTGACTATGTGAGTAGTTGATATAAAAAGAATAATGGCTTGCTGATTCAGTGCTTACTAATACTAAATTGACATAAAATTAATGTTTTTAAACTAAAATTAAAGGTGAAGTTTTGTTTTAAGAAATCCATGGTATTGTTGGAGTATTTTTATTACAATAGGACATTTCAGAGGATCAAAACACTTTTAATGGTCATCTAGTCTAACCTATATTGGAATAGGAATTTCTTCTACAACAACTTCCTTTTCCTTTCTGCCCCTAACCATGTCAGATGTGGCAATCTGTCACCTACATGTTCATAAGTATCATAGAGGGTATCCTAACTCATTTGAAGCATAGAGGTACTCCATGGCGCTGCTATTGCCAGATCCTCATTTTCTGTTTCACCTGAAACCTTGCTTCCACTGCTGTCCCTGAAGGCCACTTCAGAAGATATACAGAAGCTAGGTCCCCATGTTTTTAGAAATTGTGGACTTGCATTCCCTTTATGTTGTTTTTGTTCTCTCTTCTCATTCCTCACTGTGTTGTGGAGGAGATCATGGGATCTCAAATCTTACACTAGGAGAGTGTAGATTCTATTTGAATTTAAAGCTTTGAGTATGGTTTTGGCTCTGAACTGTGCCGTCCCAGCACCAGAACAGCATAGTATGTATGACAAGCAGAAGGTTGACCATTAGGTGATAAATAAGTCGTGACACATGAAATAGGTAAAAATGCACAATGAACTTTTCCTTCCACAGTGAATGGTATCACAGTAGTGGAAAAGGGGCACAGGGTGTGAAAGCTCATAACTCTTAGACTATCTTTAAATATTAATTTTACCATATCCTTAATAGTGTTCATCCAATGACTTAATACGTTTTAGAGGAATGATCCATATCCATATGGATGTTCCCATTAGAAATAACACCAAAAGTCAAAGTAGTTAAAACTAAATGAAAATGTAGTTTTTAGGTTCTCCTTGTAGGGATGAATAAAGGAATTGGTGGACTTAGTTTCATTGTGTACCCACAGTTAACAAGAAACATCAATTCATGGGAAATCTGATCATCTCACCTTGCAGTGCTCATGATGAACGTAAGCAAACAGACTACAGTGAAGATAATTGCACCTTATATTCCAACATCTGTTTAGAGGATGAAGAAGTAGTGAAAGTCTGTGAAGAGCTTGACAAGATCCTCCAAACTGTACCTTGATACTTGGTGACTTCAATGTGAAGGTGGGAAAAGGGGAGGATGGCAAAAATTATGTTGGAAAATATGGTTTAAGGTCAAGATATTGAAAAGGCCAAAGCCTGATAGACCACTCAGATACCTCTTTCCTGAGTATCATTAACTTTATCTTCTAAAAGAATTAGAAGGCACTGGATATGGTGAGCACCTTCAAATGTCACAAAAAATGAAATTGATTATGTTTTAACAGGAAACAACTTGGTATCAACGTGGGAGCTATTTCAGACAGGATTGATTAGAGCAAAGGTCAAAGTAAATAATAAATTAGAAGAAAGGATAAAGATGAAAAGATGATGTTTCATGTGATACAGAAAGTTTTATTGCTGTCCAGCAGTTTTTTTGTTTTATTGATGCCATTTGTTTTTACCTCACATTCATTTCCAAATGCATCCCCTTTCCCCTACCTAGTGACCCTTACAGCTTAGCAAGATGGACACATTGAGTGTGTCCAATAGATAGGATATCATACCATACCATACCAATACCATAGCATTGTTCAATGAAAGGAAGAATTAATGCTTTTTATTTTTTATACCACAGCTATTTTCCTAATATACCATTCCCCCACTGAAATTTTTCCTTGTATCAAAAACAATTATGCAGAATAAACCAACAACACCAACCTCACATTTTTCTGTCACCCTTGACCAGTTACATTTTTTTTATTTGTTATATTAATTGAATGCAATTTATATTACAGTAGTCATTGTGTATATTGTTCTTGTTGAAAAAGATTCTTTTCTTGGTTCTGCTTACTTTGTTCTGATCTATAAATTTTTCTGCATTTCTCTGAATTTTTCATATTCACCATTTCTTATGTTGTAATAGTATTCTATTACATACCACAATTTGTTTAGCTATTCACCAATCAATGGAGTCATACTTTGTTTTCAGTTTTTTGCAACCACAAAAATTACTTCCTGTAATTTATAGTAGTATTATATCTTTCTTCTTAAATAATAATCTCTGGACTTAGAAAAACAAGAAATGGACAAAAATAAGAACCTTAATTGTTACCTTTTCTCACAGAAGTTTAAATGATGCAAAATCGTCATTACAACAAGAAAACCAAAAGAGCACATAAACTATCTGAGCTAGCAAAATTGCCAAGCAGAGAAGTATGGTAGGCCAATACAGGTTTATATACAAGTTCATTTTCAAAAGATTAGAGAAGGATGATGAAAGAATTTAAGCACTATTGCCTCAGGAAACTACAAAATAATAGAGGGGAAAAGAACTTGGTATTTGGAAATAAGTCAGATCATCCTGAAAGCATTGTAGATGAAACTTGAAGGAGGACAACAAATAGATGTGAAATGAAAAGTTCTGCCAACACTTCTCTGGCAGGTTATTCTTATCAGTAATGATAAGTAATGATAAACTGTTTGACCTGTGTGATGAAGTGACAGTGGTACTTAAGGTAAATTTGGTAAGAATGACTGTATTTGACCAAACACAATAGATGAAATCTGTGCTGGAGTATATAGAATTTTTAAGACACAAAAGAATTTTTATTTATCTCTAAGAGGAAAAGGTTTCACAAAAAAAAGAGAAAGTTACAATGTACAGCACTGTTACCATAAAATGGTGATTGGGAAAACATTACCAACTATTGATGCCTGTCTTCTCATCTCTATAAAATCTTCTTGAAAATAAGACTTTGCAAGAATTTAGAGGGTATCCTTTATGAATACTTAGAAGAGAACAGGCAGGTTTTTGCAGCTGATTTTTACTAGTAGACCATATTTTCACAGCCATGCAACTGACTCAGAGGTGGAGATATATGAGATTCTACTTTATCAATTTTTGTTGATTATATTCCCAACACAAAGCAAAACAAAAAGCACACCAAAACAAAAGGCATTTAACTTGGTTGAACAATGGCAGCCTTAAAGGCTTTTCTAAAATAAGATAGCTCTGATTCTTATATTTAAATCATACAAGATTTTAATTCAAGTATGATTATAGAGGTAACTTTGTTCAGCAGCTTGTTGAGCGTGAGCATTAAGGCAGAAACTTGGAGACTCATACATGTGTTCAGTAATATGATGGAGGATGTCCTGACTAAAATACAACCAGAAGTAAGTTTTTCTGCTAATAATGAAGTTCTCCAAAATGATGTTTGCAGATGATGTTGCATTAGTTATGTGGAACAGAATAGGCTCTCTTCAGTGAGATCCATATTCACTTAAAAGAAATTAGCCTAAGTTAACCTGGAAATACACACACACACACACACACACACACACACACACACGCGTTTGTGTATCTATATATCTCAGATAATAGAATGGATTTTAATATTTTAATAAAATTTCAGTTAGTCTAAGATGCTAAAGTTGTAAGGCATTGGCATCTCTTGTCCCCTCTCTCACACTCATGTTTTAAGTTTTGCAATATACATTTCAAACATTTTCATTTAAGCTTCACAACAATCGCATGAGGTAGTTACTGTAGGTATCATTATCCCTATTTTACTAATGAGGAAGCTAAACCTCAGAAATCTGACTAGTAAAAGTTCATTGTAGAATTTGTATTCAAATATTCTTGACTCTAAATCCAGTACTTTAATTTGCTGCTCCTCATGGTAGTATTAATGTCTGAAATTACCCTTCCTCACCAATTATTTGGTATCCTTTCCTCTTTCAAATACCTTCAAAATCAATCCTTCATTGATCTCAGTGGGGTTATCTCCAGCATGGATGTCCTCTCCATATACTTGGTCTAGTACAGCTTTTGTTTTGGACTTTATTTTCTTTAGTGCCATTTCCACTTTGTCACACAGTGCGTCATTAACCATGATGTTAGAATTCAAATGTGGTTAACAGTGATGAAGACAATATTTTGTTATAATTGTGTTAACAGTGATGAAGAGAGTATTTTGTTAGGGTAATCTTGACAAATCTTTTCCTTTTTTTTTTGCCTTTATTGTTCTCTGTTCAGTTTCATCTTTAATGCTTATGATTATCTACCTTATTGGTGTCTTGCCAAGCTTTCTGTTAACTTGTTTTTCCACTTAATTCCTCTTATTATTTTAACTGATGACATTACTCATAATATTTTACCATTCATCTCTTTAGGATTTTACAAATGGATTTAGCTCTTAACCAGTAATATTCTTGCTTGGCAAAGAGATCAAATGTTTGTTGGCCAAGGTGGTTCCTATCCTCTTTTGGTCTTCCCTTTGTATAAATTAATTTTGTGTTAATTGAAATTCCTTTGGAAACAGTTCTAATCTACATCATTCTTTTATTTTGTCCATTTCCCATTTTTAGACATCAAACACTTGCTAAATAGGTTAGGTTGTAGTTGTTTTAATTTTGCTCCAAATCTCATTTTTATTCTTTTTTCTAATTTAATATTGATTTTGTTCTTTGCTCTAACAAATTGATGGTCAGATTACAGACAGGTTGTAGATTCAAAAATGCCTTTCAATTTGGTAACCAGTTGTTTTCCATCTCTCAAAACTAAGTGATTTTTATTTTTGTGATGTAACTGAGTGCTATCCATGGGCTAATAATTCCTCACTCTCTTCATGAAGAAAATATTTGTTACATATAGGGATAAGTCTTCTATGTATTCTGTATTATGAAGATTGGCTTTTCTTATTGCATATTCCTGAACCATATTTTCCAATTTATTTTTCTTCATCTACCCTTGTCTATGCCTGCCTTTGTATTGACATTTTAATACATTTAAATATACATTATATATATGTATATATATGTATATATATACATATATATATAAATTTAGTATGGAGGGTCTTATTGAGTTTTCTATCTTCACATTCTTTTCACGAGGTGTTAGTTCATAACCTGTACTTATTTTCATAGCGATGGTTAGTAAATAAGAATTTATTAAGCATCTACTGTGTACCAGGCACTGTGCTAAACACTAGAACAAAAAACAGTAAAAACTCCCTGCTCTCAGAGAGCTCATAGTCTAATGTAGGGGCGTCGGCATGTAAGTAAGCAACTATGTACAAACAAGATATAGACAGGATAAATTGTCGATAATAACAGAAGAAAGGAACTATTAAGGGGAATTACACAAGACTTCTTTTAGAAAGTGAAATTACTGTTGACACTTGAAAGAATCCAAGAGATTGAGAGGTGGAGGAAGAGAATTCTAGGCATAGGAATACTTGCATTGAAATGTATGGAGTCAGGAGATGGAGTGCTTTGTGTGAGGAACAACTACCAGGCTTTTGTTACTGAATCGCAAGAGTATGTGGGGGAAAGTTAGACATAAGAAGACTGGAAAGCTCGGAAGGGACCCAGGTTATTAAAGGCTTTAAAAGCCAAACAGAGGATTGTATATTTGGCTCTGGAGGTGATGGGGAATCACTGGGGCTTAATAAATATAAAAGGATTACATAGATCTCTGGTTTAGGAAAGTACTGATAGCTGAGTGAGAATGATTTGAAGTGGGGAGAGACTTGAGGCTAATGCTATTGCAGGAGTAAAGTGATGAGAGCCTGGACTAAGGTGTAGCAGGAGCAGAGGAGAGAAAGGGGCATATTTGAGTGATGTTGCCAAGGTGATTTGCTATGAGAGTTGCATGAGAGCGAGTGAGAAGTCGAGGATGACACCTAGGTTGTTAGCCTGGGTAATTGATAGGATGGTGATTCCTTTGACAATAATAAGGGTGTGTGAAAAGGGAGAAGATTTGGGAGGGATATCTGGATATCCATTCTGAGATGTCTAATGGGCAATTAGAGATGTGAGATTGGAGGTCATCAGAAAGGTTGGGGCTGGATAAATAGATTTGAGAATCATCAACATAGAGAGGATGATAGAACATAGGTATAGTAGATAATAGAATTCATGGGAGTTAATAAGATCATTAAGTGAGAGAATATACTGGGAGAAGAGGACTCTAGAAGCCCTGTAGGACATGCATGGTTAGCAGGCATAACCTGAATGAAGATCCAATAAAGGAGACTTTGAAGGAGCAGTTAGATAGGCAGGAGGAGAACTAGGAGAGAGTAGTGTTTGGAAAACCTAGAGAAAAGAGATTATCAAGGGAAAGGGAGTTATCGATAGTGTCAAAGGCTGTTCAAGAATGATGAAGACTGAGAAAAGCCCATTAGATTGGCAATTAAGAGATTGTTAGTGACTTTGGAGAGAACCATTTCAGTTGATTGATGAGATCAGAATTCAGACTTGTAGAAGGTTATGAAGAGAGTATGAAGAAAAGAAGTGGAGGCACTTAATATAGACAAACTTAAAAGTTTAGTCACAAAAGGCAGGAGAGATGAGATGATAATGGAGATGGATGGATCAAAGAGGGTTTTTGAGGATGAGGGAGAAATGGGCATATTTGTTGGTGGGAGGAAAGCAGGCAGCAGATCCACAAAGACTGAAGATTGAGAAAGTAGGAATGATAGAGTAGATCCTGGTGATCTTTTCTTTTGTTTAAACAAATTATCATGAACAGTGAAATACAAGATTTCCAGTTGTCAAATACCATGGTTCTTGTTGCCTTTGGACAACAATTAGATTTTCAACTGCATTAATGAGTGTATAGTGTTTAGGATAAATGAGCAAAATGCATCTATGTTCAGTTCTGGCTCCCCAAATTTAGGAGTAACATCTAAAATGTATTTCCAGAGAAGGGCAACCAAAATGTTGAAGGGATTTTAACACATCATATCATTGTGAAATAACTGTGGCTATTTAGCCTTGAGAAAACTTAAAGACTTCATAATCATGATCTTCAAATATTTGAAGGATTGTTGTATGAAAAAAGTTACTCTTCTTGGCCGTAATGACAGAACATGCATTCATGAACAGAAACTAAAAAGATGTGATTTGGATTCTTTGAAGATAGAAACTTCCTAAGAGTTAGGGCAGTTCTAAAGTGGAGTGGTTTTCTGTATATACTTAGTGTCTGTTCACTTCAGGGCTTCAGTTGGAATCTAGATAACATACACACACACACACACACACACACACACGTATATTTATACACACGAATATAAAATATATTTATGTTTAATACATTGAAATATGTTACATACGTTAAACACATATATGCATATACACATGAGTATATGCATATGTATTTTATGTATAAACTTATGTATGCATATACATGTGTGTATCTTACACACACAGAAACACGTAAAATTCATTCTTCATGATAACCTTGTGAGGCAGGCACTATTATCACAATTTTACAGAGAAAGATCCTGATGTTCAGAAAGATTATGACCTATCCATGGTGCTACAGGTGATAAATGTAGGAGATGTGAATCAAAACCATTTTTCTCCTTCCACCAAATCTAGTGTTCTTTCTACCATGTTTCCTTTTTCTAGTGAAAAAATCCCACTTATTGGGATGTTATTTTGAACATTCTTAATTCCTATTATTGTTTATCTGGATGAAATATAAGGTACCTTCCATTTTGTTCAGAGCCCAATGTTTGAAGCAAAAAATGTTCCAGAAAACTTTGGTCTTATGCTATTACTAAAAGTTCAAACTTTCTACTTAAAAATGTTTTTTAAAAATCATGAACTTTAAAATTTTCCACTAAAAACAGAAAATGAAGCCATGAAACTATCTTATACACTAGTACTCATACTGCCCTGCTTGTCTCTATCCCCTCATTGATTTCTTTCTGTTTTCTTTTGTTTATTTTCTAAATGCTTTCTTGGCTTTTCTCATTCCTCATGTTTTTTTGACTTCCCAGTGGCATTTGATGAGTTTCATGACACTGTTTTTTATTTATTCTTCCCTTTATGGTCTTTTCTGAAACTCATGACACTGTTTTTTATTTATTCTTCCCTTTATGGTCTTTTCTGACTCCTCATCCATATTCCTGTCTCCTAATTGGGCATATCCTAAGGCTTAATATTGAACCCTCTTTCCTTTTTTTATTTTCTTTTGAGGCCCTCATTAGCTCCCATGAGCTTAGATATCTCTGTGCAGGTTATCTGTATTTACAGGTCTAGACTTTCTTAGGCTCCAATTCTGCATTACCAACTGCCAACTTGTTACTTCAAATTGGGTATCTTTTAGGAATCTTAAACTTAATACATCTAAAATAGAATTCATCAGACTTTCCTGAGAACCTGCCCCTCTTTCAAACTATTTCTATTGATTGAAGCGTGATGGTAAGTAGTCAGAGGTGACACTGAGGTTGTGAAACTAGGATGGTGGTGCCCTAAACAGAAATAGAACAGTTTGGAAGATGAATGGGTTGGGGGCTGTGTGTGTGTGTGTTGGAATTGCAACGTAATATCAGTCATGTAGATCACAATTTGTTTTTTCTTGTTTTTCCTGGAATATTGTGTGCCTCAGCCAAAAAAAAAAAAAAAAGAAAAAGGAGGGGAGGAGATGGAGCTCTTACTTACTGGTCATTGCCTCAGTGCAGAGTCTGCCCTCTATGGGAGGACCTGCCACAAAGTCATCTCTAGGGGAGACAATAAAGGTACTGGGGGAATAGGGGTAGCATTCTCCCAATGATATTTATGCAGTTACTACTATGAGTACTTTGGTAGTGGTTAGGTTATAATTGTACTGAAGGGCCTATGTAGGACAGTTCAGAATGGGGGAGGTTAGGAGCTTACACAGTAGATAGAGGTGAAGTTGGAGGAGTTTGGAGGGAAGAGATGTTTTACAGTTTCACATAGCCAGTAAGTGTTTGAGGTTGGATTTGAATTCCATTCTTCTTAACTCTAGGTCCAGCATACTATCCACTGTGCCACCTAGCCACTTCTAGTGTGCAAATATGTGTTGTTTCCCTGGATAAAATGTAAGCTTCTTGAGGACAGAAACTGTTTTATTTTTGTCCTTGTATCTCCAGTTTTTAATACTGTGTTTTCCATGTAGTAGGTATTTAATAAATGCTGACTGGTTTATTTTTGATTGCATAGCTCGGGATTGGTGTATTCAAAGTACTAACTTTTAAGTTTTAAATTTTAAAGGTACTACTTAAAAATGGGTTCTCATTATGATGTTTTGATAAACTACAGCTTTTGTCATTATGGGTGCTTTCTCTGATATAGATATTAATATACTATTCCATTGCTTTTTGTCCCTGTATTATATCCCTACATGATATTGTGTAAATTCTCCATAAAGGATATGTCTGAGATGCAGCAGGCCTTGGTATCTGTAGGCAGATATCACAAGAGAAAACATGTGTTGTAATGAAAGAAGTATTAAACTTAGAATCTGCAAAGAGACCTGGGTTCAGATTTCCATCTCTGATGCTAACTTGTTGTATCAAGGTGGGCAGATCACTAATTTTCTCTGAGCTTCAATTTCCTCATCTATAAAAGGAGAATAATAACACCTATAGTACCTACCTCCTAGAGATTTTATGAGGATCAGATGAGATATCTGAAATGTTATGTACATTACTGTCATAGATAAAATGCAGTATTAGATAAAATTATTGATGTAGATGTTATATCTAATTGATATAGATATTGATATAGATATTGTTATATCTAATTAAAGTTAGATACATTATTGGCATTGATAAAATGCAAAATATTGTCATTATTCTAGTGATTTGTAAGTTTTAGAACAGATTCTATTTCTCTTAACTTCTGTCAGAATATTTTGCCAATTCTCTCCCTTTGTAGTCATTTTTTCATTTTAGTACTAATATCAGGAATTTGAGAATTAATAGCAGTCAGTAGAAGAGTTTGAATGAGGGCTATTCATGTGAATTCTAGGAGTTTTTAAAGAGAAGATTTGATCAGTTTCTCCTCCTAATTTCATTTCTTTTTATTTAATGGCAAAAGTCTCCAAATGAATGATTTTGAGGTAATTCAGTACCTAAAAGAAGAAAACCCACATGCAAAGCTTATGTATCCAAATGAGATCTTTCAAGGGCTAATCTGTACAGCCAGCTGCACTTGAGGTGGTAGGTATGGTTTGGGCAAATACTGGGATGGTGATATAGCAGCTTCTAAGGTTCTGAGATGCCTCCCCAGCTTTCTACTTTTGTACCTGAAGAGTCCCATCTCTGATATGTGTTAGAGATGCTCCTACTTCTAGGGATTACTTTGCCAGGGGTATAGGGTGTTAACTCATGCAGTATCAAGGTGTACTATCTGATACATCCACTCTGAGATCTGTGCTTTGAGATCTTTGGGTGCTGGAACTGGTTGAATGAACAAAGCAGGGAAAAAAGAAGTAGGGAGAAAAATCTGACTTATGACTGACTTTGGGCATTTTCCTTTTTAAAATAATTTTTCATTTATATATATATATATATATATATATATATATATATATATATTTTTGCAGCACAGTGATGTTCCATTATGTCCATACATCATAATTTCTTTAGCCATTTCCCAGTTGATGGGCATCTATTTTGTTTATAATTCCTAAGAATTTTATTTTGGTTTCTTTACAAATTTGTGTAGTCTCTTATATTCCCTTTTGCTTATCTTTCTGTTAGACTTCTTCAAAACTGAGAGAGGGATATTGAAATTTATCACCATTGTGCTATGTCTGTGTGTTCTTGTGGCTTAGATACATTCAAATGTGTATGTTTATTATTGATGCTGGTTTGTGATCTATGGTTTCCTTTCACTCTAATAGAATTTACTTACCTCTTTTTATTTTTTAAATGTTTGGTTTCACTTCATCACTAGTATGATTGCAACTCCTGCAGTTTTGGATTTACTTGGTGTGTAGTAAATTTTTTTACCATCCCTAAAACTTTATTTTGCATATGTCTTTGTTTTTTAAATGTATTTCTGGTAAGCAACAGATTGTAGGGTTTTATTTTCTCATCCAGTCTGTCACTCTTTTACAAGTTTATTGGATTGTTTAATCTGTTCACATTTAAAGTTATGAAAGTTAAGTTTACATTTCCTTCCGTCTGTTTTTAATATTGAGGTTTTCCGCCTTTCTGCTGTAAATACAGTACCATGTTCCTTTAGTTAATTTACCTTAATCATTTTCAGGGACCCTTTCCCCCCTGGCTCTCTGTCCCTCAGTACTGACTCCTTTCCTCTTATTCCTCTTCTCTTCAGGGTTTTACTTACTACTTTCTTTTTCTTTCTTGCTTTTTTCTGATTATATAATTTCCCTTCTTCTTTCATCTTAGTTAAGAAGATTTTCCCCTTCCTCCTCTCCTTAACTGTTCTGGTTCATTAGTTTTTTTAATTATATTTTTTGGTCTCCTTTCTAAAAAGGATTTCTTTCATTCTCTTCATTATCCATCTTCTCTGTTTATTCTAGATCCCCATTCTCTAATTCATGATCCCTTGCTGTCCTTGGCTTCTGCATTTGTTCACTCCTCTTGTATTTCTTTTGTTTGGGGTGTTGAAGAGGCAAATAATCTCTTCACTTCTGGTATTCTTTCTAAAAATGTTTCAAAGACCTCTTTGTTAATGAATGCCCATTTTTTTTTCCTTGAATTATTTATTTACTTTCAGTTTTCAACATCAATTTCCACAAGATTTTGAGTTCCAAATTTTCTCCCCATCTCTCCCCTCCCCCCACCCCAAGACACCATGCATTCTGATTACCCCTTCCCCCAATCTGCCCTCCCTTCGGTCACACCTCTTCCTTCTCTTATCCCCATCTTCTCTATTTTCTTGTAGGGCAAGATAGATTTCTATATCTCATTGCCTGTATATCTTATTTCCCAGTTGCATGTAAAGACAATTTTTAACGTTCCTTTTTAAAACTTTGAGTTCCAACTTCTTTCCCTTCCTCCCTCCTCACCCATCCCCACTGAGAAGGCAAGCAATTCAATATACATTATACATGTGTAGTTACACAAAAGATTTCCATAAAAGTCATGTTGTGAAAGACTACGTTTCCCTCCATTTAATCCTGCACCCCATTTATTCTATTCTCTCTTTAGACCTTGTCCTCCCCAAAAGTGTTTACTTCTAATTGCCCTCTCCTCCCATTTGCCCTCCCTTCTATCATCCCCTTCATACCTCACTTATCCCCTTCTGCCCTACTTTCCTGTAATGTTAGATAGATTTTCATACCAAATTGAGTTTACATGTAATTACCTCCTTGAGCCAAGTGTGATGAGAGTAAGCTTCGTTTTTTCCCTCTCACCTCCTCCCTTCCCCTGCTCCATTTTCTTGCCTCTTTTCTGAGAGATAATTTGCCCCATTCTATTTCTCCCTTTCTCCTCTCAATATATTCCTCTCACCCCTTAATTTCATTTTTTTAGATATCATCCCTTCCTATTCAGCTCACCTTGTACCCTCTGTCTATATTTCTATAATCCCTCCAACTACCCAAATACTGAGAAAAACTTCAAGAGTTACAAATATTATCTTTCCATGTAGGAATGTAAACAGTTCAACTTTAATAAGTCCCTTATGAATTCTCTTTCCTGTTTGCCTTTTCATGATTCTTGTGTTTGAAAGTCAGATTTTCTATTCAGCTCTAGTCTTTTCATCAAAAATGCTTGAAAGTCCTCTATTTCATTGAATGACCATTTTTTCCCCCTGAAGTATCATACTCAATTTTGCTAGGTAGGTGATTCTTGGTTTTAATCCTAGGTCCTTTGACTTCTGGAATATCATATTCCAAGTCCTAGATCCCTTAATGTAGAGGCTGCTAGATCTTGTGTTATCCTGATTGTTTTTCCACAATACTCAAATTGTTTTTTTCTGCCTGCTTGCTATATTTTCTCCTTGACCTGGGAACTCTGTAATTTGGCTACAATATTCCTAGGAATTTTCTTTTTGGGATTTCTTTTAGTAGGAGGTCAGTGGATTCTTTCAATATTTATTTTACCCTCTGGTTCTAGAATATCAGGGCAGTTTTTCTTGATAATTTCACCATTCATTTTTGATCATGGCTTTCAGGTAGTTCCATAATTTTTAAATTGCCTCTCCTGGATCTATTTTCCAGGTCAGTTGTTTTTCCAATGAGATATTTCACGTTGTCTGCTGTTTTTTCATTTCTTTGGTTTTGTTTTATAATTTCTTGATTTTTCATAAAGTCATTAGCTTCTATCTGCTCCCATTCTAATCTTTAAAGAATTATTTTCTTCAGTGAGCTTTTGCATCTCCTTTTCCTTCTGATCAATTCTGCTTTTTAAGGTATTTTTCTAATTGGCTTTTTGAATCTCATTTGTCATTTGTTACTTTCTTCAGCACTTTTTGGGTCTCCTTTAGCAAGCAGTTGACTTGTTTTTCTTGCATCATTCTCATTTCTCTTCCCAATTTTTGATCTACTTCTCTTACTTGATTTTCAGAATCCTTTTAGAGCTCTTCCATGACCTGGGACCAATTCATAATTTTCATCTAGGCTTTGGATGGAACAGCTTTGACATTGTTGTCTTCTGTTTGCATGTTTTGGTCTTCCTTGTCACCAAAGTAAAATTCTATAGTCTGATTCTTTTTCCAGTTTTTGGTCATTTCCCCAGCTATTTACTTGACTTTTGAACTCTTTGTCAAGGTCGTTCTCTGCTTCCAGTGGGTATGGGGGATATACTGTCAGCCATTTGATCCCTCCACAATCTGTGGGCCTAGAGCTCCAGAAACTGGCGACAGCTGCCCCTGATGCTGCTGTGGCTGCCACTGGTTCCTCAGCCCCCTCCCCACTCTGTCAACCTGGGCCTGGTGCTGCACCATTCCACTCTCCCACACTGGTCTCACAGGCTTTTTCCACTGACCTTCCAATTTGTCCTCAGTGTTTTGGGGTCATAAAGTCTGGAAACTGCTACATATGTGAGAGATTTAGTTCCCCCAAGACCTACCCAGGTCCCCTTTGTGCATTGAGGCCCACACTGGACTGCACTCTGCTCCCAACATGGTGTGATGGACACTTCTCAGCAACCTTCCAGGCATTCTTGGTCTGGAGATTTGCTGCACTGTCATTCTGTGGGTCCTGCAGCTCCAGAATTTGTTTAGACTCATTTTTTACAGGTATTTGGCTGTGCTTGGTGGGAGCACTCTAGAAAAGCTGTGCTGTTACTATGCCATCTTGGTTCCACCCCCCCCTTCCTCCTCCCCCAAATCCCCACCCCTTTCTTTTTCATTTATCCTTAAAATTAGATTTGCAGGTTAGGCTCCCCTGGGATGCATCCTGAACTGCAGTGTTCTTTGGAATACATTCTCTTCTCTTGTGATGGGTGCAGAGTAGTCTTGTGTAATTTGAATTTCTTTTCCTTTGTGTTTTTCTTGATCACTTACAAAACTTGTTTCAGAATTGAATTGTTAAATATAACCACTTGGTATTTGCAGCTTTGTATTTTTTTTTGGAGATGATTTGTGCATTCTTTCAATTGTGATTTCGTTTTCTATTCTCAGAAGTTCTGGGATATTTTTTTCTATTATTTCCTGCATTATTGTGTTAAGGTTTTTTGTCCTGTCATGTTTTCTGGGAGATTTATAATGCTTAGGTCTCTGTGCGTCCAGTGTATGAGATCAGTATGTTTTGCTTGAATAATGAGCATATTTTCTTTTCATGTAATTGTTTTTTGCTTCTCTTCTCCTATATTGTCCTTCACTTCTCTGTATTTCCCTTCCCAATCTATTGTTCTTTTGTTTATTTGGTGAGACATGCCATCATGAAATTCAGGTTTTTTCTTCTTGCTGTTATTTTTGCTGTACAGGACATATATTATTCTCCTTTTTTGAACAATTTTGGAACAGCATGTTGTGATTCCATACTATTCTCATATTCCATAGGGTTTTCTGTCTTAACAAGTATTGGATTATTTTCCTTTCTTTTGCTGTGTTTATTTATAGGTCCCTGAACTAATTTACTAGATCTGGAGAGCATATTTCCTTCTGTTTTTACTTTTTTTTCCTGCCAATTTATCTGCTAATGTTCAAGGTTTTTTGAGTTTTTCCTTCCTGAGATCTTTGAGAGTTTCTATTTTTAATTTTTTTTTCAGTGAGCTTTCAAACCTTCTCCTCCATTTGACTAATTCTGCTTTTTAAGACCTCCTTCTCCTCATTGTCTTTTTGGACCTCTTTTCCCAATTGAGTTAGCCTCTTTTTAAAGCTTTTATTTTCCTCAGCATTTTTTTGGTTCTCCTTTAGTAAGCTGCTAACTTGTTTTTTTTAAGGTCTTCTATTGCCTGAGCCTAGTGTAAGTTCCCTTTGGAGGCACAGGTCAAGGCTTCCTCTGACACTATGCCTTGTTCTTCCTTATCCAAAAGGATGGGAGGAGAAACCTGTTCCCCAAGAAAGTAACCTTCTATGGTCTTATTTTTTTTCCCTTTTTTGGGCATTTTCCCAGCCAGTTACTTGACTTGTGAGTTTCCTCTCCACAACCACCTCACCTCCAGTTCTGCCAAGCCAGCACTGGGGGCTGGGATTCAGATGAGCTGCTCCAAAGCCTCAGGGGTTTTAGGCAAGGGCAGGGCTGCTATTCAGTGTGAGATTAAGATCAGCTGCTCAGGTGGGGGCTCGGGGTTCAGATCCCTCAGGGGATTTACAAGGAGATCTTCTATAATGGATGCAGCTACTGCCTGCTTTGGGAGCCCTGTCTGCTGCTACCTCTACTGCTGCTTCCTGAGGAGACCTGAGTTATGGGTATACCCCTCTTCCCTCTTGGCCAGCCAAAAAGGCCCTCTCACTCACCTTTGGTGCCTGTGGGTTGAGGGATCTTCACTGCTACTGGAGATTCTGTCCCTGAAGCCTGCTTGGATCTGCTCCTTTCGGGTCCATGTGGCCAAGGCAGGGCTGGGCTCTGCTTCACGTCTGGTGCATGACAGACCTTTCCCGTCGGTTTTTCAGGTCTCTCTGGGATAGAAATCTCCTCCACTCCGTTGTTCTGTGGCTTCTGCTGCTCTAGAGTTTGTTGAGAGTTCTTCTTTACAGGTATTTTATGGGCTGTGGGGTAAGAGCTAGCATGTATGTGTCTTTCTACTCTGCCATCTTAGTGTGAAAGCCTTTAATGTTTTTCCCCTGATTTTGTGAATTATATGGGAGTATATTAGAAATGTAAGGGCTACTTTTATGGGCTTCTAAATGGGAAAACAAAAGAATGTACATATTCTCAGAACCACATGGAGCTTTTACATAAAATTACCATGTACTCCAGTGCAGGGATTGCTAATAAACAATTTAATTTAGAAAAGGTAGATTCAATTACAAATTGCTCCTTAAAGACATAAGGAACAAACAAAATAGATGGAATAATATTCAGTGTTCATGATGAGGCCATGCTAGTATAGCAAAAATCATTGTTATCAAAATTAATTTATAGTGCCATACCAATCAAACTACCAAGGTGATACTTAACAGAATTATAAAATTCATTTGGAAAAATAAAAGAAAACAAAAGGAAGTAGGAATAAAGGAGAATAACACTTCCAGGCCACAATCTATATTATAAAGTAGCAGTTATTAGAACCATCTGGTAATGGTTTACAAACAGAGAGCTAGATTAATGGAGCAGATTTGATAATAGAGAATTATAAACAGTGAAACTCAAACCCAATCTGTGATGAAGTGGAAAAGTAAATTAACCAGGAAAAAAATCCTTGTTTCATAAAAACTGCTGGGAAAACTGGAAAATAGTCTGGCAGAAATAAGGCTTTGACTAATAACTTATATCGCATTCCACAGTACATTTCAAATGGATACACGGCCCTAATATGAATGGTCATACATTAAATCAATTTAGAAGAGAAACAGATGACATACGCAATTATGGGTAAGAGATTTATTCTTAAGCAAGAGATATATGTAATTATGAAAGATAAAATAGATATAGTCAGATGACACTGATTATTTGAAATTGAAAAGCTTCCTCAGAGACAAAATTAATGTACCTGGAAGAAGAAAGAAGTGGTTAAATGGTGCCTGGATCTCAAAATGTCTCAGTCCAAGCTGAACAATTCACAGTTCAGTAGTCTAGGTCTCTGCCCCAGGTGACTTCTGTGTGGTCAAAATTGGCTTCAGTGGGATGCTGAGTTCTTTCCCTCAGGCTTGGTGCAGTGCTCACTCTCTACCTGCCACAGTGTTCTGTCCTGTTCTCGCTCTTCCTCAGTTCTCTGGCCTGGCACTAGAAGTGTAGAGAGCTGTTGTATTGGTACTGTGGCATTTTCTTTCCTGGCATGCACACCAGAGCTTTACAGTTGTTGTTTTCCCCCCATGCTGCTCTACAGGATTGTCTGCATGATAACCAACAATTTAGAGCTTTGCAGCACTAGTATTATAGTGTTGTGGCCCCCTTTGGGCTTTTGCTTGTGATAGACTGCCAACTATGCAGGCGGAACAAATTTCCACTCTCTACAGTTGGAATCTCCATAGCGCTGGAAAGAGGAAGAATGAAACTATGATATGGAATTGGGTTTTATTTTAGGTCTTGGGTCTGCTAGTGCTGCCTTACCATCTATAGTATGGGAGGTAGGGAAGGAGTGCTGAATGAACTCAGCGTCAGTTGATGTTAGTTCACGGGTGTGTGTGTGTGTGTGTGTGTGTGTGTGTATGTTTTAATCTTTCTTTTGAATTCTGGATGTCCTAGACAATGGAGACAGATGAAATTGCTTTATTTTTGGTTGTATGATTTCTCTTTTGGCTACGTTTGAGAAGTCATGGAAAATGTCTAATCCTCCATCTTGTTTGTGATGTGACCTTGAAGTCCTTCTTGGTTTGTTCTTCATGAACTTGTCTAGAGAAAAGGTACTAAATTTTATTTGTGGCATGAATTTCTGATTTAACTCCTAATTCTTCTGAACTCGTCTACAGACTCCAAAGCATACTATACAGAGTTAGTAGGTTATCTTAGGGCTTTTTTTTTTTGTTCAGCACTTCATATATTTTAGGGTCTTATCAGATTGCTTAGACAAATGTCCAGGGGTAGCATAGGCACGAACAAAATGAAGGAGGTGATGTTTGATGTAGGTCTTAGGAAGATGGACAAGATGTTGTTAACTGCTGGATGTAAAAAGGACTGATAAAGTTCCCTACCATGTATCAAATGTAAGTAATATAAGCAAAATATCAGTGGCAAGAGCTGGTGCAGCATATTTTTTGGAGAAAGAGAGTAGTCTATTTTGGTTAGAGTATAGATTATGCAAAAGGAATAAATAGTGTGAGATGAAACTGAAAAGATAACATTTTCTAGAATTTGTAGGAATTTGAACGTTAGACTAAGAAAGTTGGATTTTATTTTATTAATACTGGTTAACCAGCTAAGGTTGTTTTTTAAGTATAAATTTTTATTCTGAGCTTCATAAGTACCAAATAAAATTAACATTTCCAAATAATAAGCAGAATTGAAAAAGAGAATTTAAAATGTTTCTGAAAACTCTATTTGTGTTTATTTTTGACCTTTTGTTCTTTTTTGTCTATTACAAAAAATGCAAAAATGCTTAAATGACCCTCTTTTCTCCCCCTCTTCCTCCCTTTTCCCCTCTTGTCAGTAATTAATTCCCCTCTCTGCAACATTCCTTCCCCCAAAAATGAAAAAAAAAAGGGAAAAGATAAAAGAATCCAGAATCCTTGTAGCAAATAGACATAGTTAAGCAAAACCAATTTCTGCATTGGACATGTCAAAAAATGTATTCCTCTTTCTGTCAGGAGATGGATAGCATTCTGTGGTCACTGTGGTTGTATGTCATGCATGGTCGTTGCATTGATTACAACTCCCATGTCTTGCAAAGTTTTCTTCACAGATTGTATGCAGTTGTTATTATATACTTTATTTTCCTAACTCTATTTACTTCAGTTTGGATCAGTTCTTGCAAATCTTCCTACCTTTTTCTAAAGTCATCCATTTTGTCATCTTTTAGGGCATAAAATTATTCTGCTTTATTTGTACACCATAATTTATTAAGCCATTTTGCAAATGATAGGCAGTGCTTTACTTATAGCATCTTTTGCTTCTATAAAAAGAGTTGCTATAAATATTTTGATGTATGTGAGTCTTTCCCCTCTGACTTTGAATTCTTGGAAGTACAAGCCTAGTAGGTTGTCACTGGATCAAAGGGTCTTCTTGAGTTAGTGACTTTTAGGCATAGTTTCAGACTGCTTTTCAGAATTGCAATACAAATGAGCAGGTCCACCAACAGTAATGTTCCTGTCTTCCTGAAGCCCTTCCAAGGACTGTAATTTTCTTTTTTTAGTCACATTTGCCTATATGATGAATTGGAACCTGAGAGTTGTTTTTATTTGCATTTCTGAAATTATTGGTACATTTAAAAAATAAGAATGTTGATAGATTGGATTTCTTCTTTTTTGAACTGCCAACGTGTATCTTTTGATCATCTTTTATGTATTGGTTTTTGTTTTTATATATTTGAGTAATTTCTTTATTATCTTGGATAGGAGACTTTCATCAGAAAAATATGCTGCAATAATTTTTTTCATTTCACTGTTTACCTTATAATTCTAATTGCATTGATTTTGTTTCTGCAAAAGCTTTTCAAGTTTATATTATCATTGTTGTCTATTTAATCTTCTCTGTTCTTTGATTGGATGTTACCTCTTGCCTCATCCACAGATCTGAAAGGTATTATCTTCTCTGTTCTTCTAATTTGTTTATAACCTGGTTTCACCCTGTTACCTCCCTACTCAATAAATTCTGGTGGTTCTCTTTTAACTCTAGGATCAAATGTAAAAAGTCTTTTGTTTAGCAATTAAAGCTCTTTTCTAAGTCTTGTCAAGTCTGCAAGTACTTATGAGGTATCAGCTTCACATCAGGCATTGTGCTAAGTGCTGGCTAAGCCCTTGTAAGCTTCTTACATTCAGTTTCCTCAACTATAAAATAGAGATAATAATAGCAATTACCTCCTGGGGTTGTTGTGAGGATCAAATGAGATAATACGTGTAAAATATTTAGCATGGTGCTTATATATAGATGGTACCTAATAAATGCTTGTTCCCTCACCATCTGTCCTTCTGTACATAGTATGCTGGCCTATTTACCGTTCCATATATGATACGCCATCTCTCAACTTTGTGTCATTTTACTTTACTGTGAGGAACCACTGTTCTCAGTTTTAGGAGTGGCTGTTGGAATGGGCCTGGACTGGTAGTAGAGCTCAATGGTTGGCAATAGTCCTCTTAACGATCAAATAGTATTAAATGAGTTGAACCTTTGTTTCTTAAGGCTTTGTTAATTAATTGAATTGCAATTTTGCAACTTTGGACTTTTAAAAATGTAGCCACAACTGGCATTATGTATTCTCAATCTCAGATTTTCATTAAGCTAAAAAAAGGTCTTTTTAAAAGGGGATTAGAGTTTTTGTTTTGTCTGTGACTAATAATAATCTCTTAATTGTCAGTCTACAGGTCTTTTCTCAATTTTTGTCCTCCTTGACTTTTTTGCTGGATTTTACACTGTTGACTACCCTTGTTTTCTTCTTTGGCTCTCCTGGATTCTCTTGTAGTACATGGACCTAGTTCTTCTGTCTCTTTGTTCACACCTTTTCAATCTTCTTTCCTAGTTTCCTTTCTCATTCCCTAAATATGAACATTCTCCCAAAGCCTTTTTCCTTTTTCCGACTTTTCTGGACAACATAACATCTCTTTTGGCCATTTCATCTAAGTCCCATGGCTTCAGTTATCATCTCTGTAACAGTGATTTCCAAATTTATGTACTTCTACTTCCAGCTTCTATTTTTTCTTTCTGAGCTCTTGTCCTGCATTTCCATTTGCTTGTTCATAATCTAGACATCTCATTGGTATTAAAGTTGCTACATAGATGTTCTGCTGGACGTGCAACAGGTATTTGAAGATTCTCATTTGAAAGGAGGCAGTCATCCAGCAAGCAAGGGACTAATATTGACCTGGGGTTGAGGCCAGATAAAGTCAATGAGATCAACTGTTATTGATAATTGTGGATCTCACTAAGGATAAAACTGTGAAACCTAAGAAGAGGGGAGACGCAAAGCCCGCAAAGTTGAAAGGCAAGTTGAAGAAGGGGAGTTGCCATAGATGTAATTAAAGGCTGTTGGGTTTGATGGTATCTCTTGAGGCTGCAGTTTTATTTTGAAAACTTCTGTGGCTCTTATATCTTACCTCTTTGGTATCTAAAGGTCTTGACCAGATTTAATCCTTACAGTTTGAGAGAAGCTTGTCTTTCCCTAGGGGAGACAGGTGCTGTAAGGACTTTATCTGAGATCATGATTGCTCCCCCTTCCTTTTTTCACCTGAGCTGAAGCACAGTAGATTTTTCTTTAGCCCCTTATTTTAACTCTGTGTGTATTTCTTTGTTTCAACTATATTTCTTGTATAGGATATATTGTTTGTTTCTGATTTCTAATCTATTCTATCTGCTTTCATTTTATGGGTGAATTCTTGCCATTCCCATTCATAGTTATGATTATTAAATGTACTTTTCCCTCCTTTTTTTCTCCTTTTACCCTGTCCCTCCTCCAAAGTCTGTTTTGCTTCTGACCACTGCCTCCCTTAATTCTCCTTCCCTTTCATTCTCCTCTACCCCCATCTTATCTCATTCCCTGTTGGGTAAGATTATTTCAATGCCCAGTTGAATGTGTATGTACTTCCCTCTTTGAACTAGTTCCGATGAAAGTGAAGTTCTAATGTTGCTCTCCCTTTCCCCTTCACTGTAAAAGCGCTTCCTTGTACACCTTTTTTAATGTGAGATAATTTTCCCCGTTCTTCTTCTCCCTTTCTCCATCCCCTTGTACATCCTTTTTTACCTTTCCATTTTAAAAAAATATTATGCCAACATAACTGACTCACTCCTATGCCCTCTGTCTATATAGAGTTCTTTTAACTTCCCTAATAATGATAAAGTTCTTAGGAGTTTTATGTATCATCTCATATAGAAAAATAAACAGTTTAATCTTACTGAGTCCCTTATCCTTTCTCTTTCATGTTTATCTTTTTGTTGCTTCTACTGCATCTTGTGTTTAAAAGTAAGATTTTTTTTTTCAGCTGCGGTCAGTCAGGTATGCTTGAAAATGTGCTATTTCTTAAAGTTCGTATGTTTTTCCCCTGAAGGATTATACTCAGGGTAGGTTATTTCTGGATGATTGATTCTTGGTTTTAATCCTAACTTCTTTCCCTCCCAGAATATCATATTCAAAGCCCAGTGCTCCTTTAATATGGGAGGACCCTCTTATATGAGGGCTTGCCAGAGCCCTTTTCAGGGCTGCTCTTCTATCTTTGGAGTCTGCATATCACCTAACTCCCTCCTGTGCCTCCAAGAAGTTGTAGTATGTGCAGCAGCTACACCTCAATAAAGCCTTCTCAGCAGAAGGGCTAAACTAGGTTGAGGCTAATTTAGAAGCCTCAAACCTCTCAGTTAGTTGGGAAGATTTCTACCCCAAGCATGTGAAGACCAATGGCCATGAAATTGGCTGAAGTAGGTGCTGTGGAGTGCCTAGAGCTTGGTCAGGCATAGAAGGTGCCAACATCATCCACTGCATTCTGGGTCTTTGCCTGTCATCTTGATTTTTATTTTGCCACTGGACTTTGGTGATTGGAAAGAGAGTGAGGCTGAAAACTGAAACTCTGCCTCACTGAAATCCAGTTCACATGCAAGGGTACCAGGATATCACCCTGTGATAACGTTGGTTGTCTTCAGAATGAAGGATGAACAACAATAGCTGCTAAATCTTGTGTGATCCTGTGGAGTTGCTGTGACTCCACAGTGTTTGAATGATTTCTTTCTGGCTGCTTGGTGTGTTTTCTTTTTGACCTGGGAGCTCTGGAATTTGAGTACATATTCCTGGGAGTTTTCATTTTGAGATCTTTTTCAGGAAGTGATCAGTGGATTCTTTTAATTTCTACTTCACTCCTTCTCCTGGGG